>CM060935.1:1029379524-1039379524 GCA_030765085.1 Allium cepa | reverse complement strand
CCTTAGCTCTGATACCAAATGTAACGAAGCGGATTTTTCCCGTTCGAAAATCGACATCCATACTTTACATCATACTCGAATGCCGCAGATTCGACCGTTCAAATCCGAGTCGCCGGAGCTTATAACACCATTAAGTAAACAACACAGCGGAAGAAATAATGAATATCAATATACAACATCCTGATACAACAGATGATACAATAGATATCGATATACATCAGAGATATGATACAATAAAATAGCAGCGGAAAAGAAAATAACTAACACAGCAGCGGAACAAATAACTCCAACATAATCTTCAAGAGAGAACTCCAAAACTGCAACTCCATCTCCAAGAACCAATCCAGAAATAGCTCGAACTCCAAATAACGATGCACCAAGACAAGCAAGGTCAGTCATGTCCTAAGATTGAACTAACTCCATATAATTCACTGAATCCTAACTATCTGAAAAACCAGACTCTAGACTGCTCGTGTGGAAAATAGTGAGCACCCAGAGTTTAGAAAAGGAACAATAAACTCCGAGTCAGTCATGGGACTGGTGTGAGTAACAAAAACAGTTTATCTTTAAAATAAACAAGATTTTTAAAAGAAAATCCGATATGCTTTTTAGAAAATGAAACTACCATAAGACCTCCCGCGACACACACAATGCAAACGCAGAATTGGAGGAGATTTCTTCTTATGATAGTCAAACATGCTTAATACGTAGAAAGTTCTTTGATATTATTATTATAAGTGCAAAGTGCAGAAAACATTTCAAAAGTAGAATATAAATCTTAGCCAGCATAGACATTCCGAACTATGCCTACTATAGCTACCATCCAAACAGTGGGGCGCCACCATAAGTAGTGGCAGGTAATACAACTAAAACCGTACAAGGCACGTATTGTTTTGATTGGATTTTCCAACAAATGGTCAGGCTAAGTAACTTCCTACTGCCACATGGGATCGCCTCTGGCGGGACGTCCGGAGAACCTAACCGGATCTCTGCCAACACAAGGCCGGGTTACCTCTGTAACTAGGTAACTACTACTCGAGCAAGCCATTTCCCGGTACTTTGGGACCTTTATCCGAGGCGCCTCTAAGCAACAACCACACTACAAATGAGATTGGAGCTACCGCATAGGTAAATATCTGGGCTCCATACCATGATACCACCCTTTACCAGAAGGGAATGACACACCTTAAAGGGCGCGACCCTCATAACCTTGCCGCATCTTTCCTGTTTTTACCATTTCCGGGGTGTGAGGTCCTGATGCAGTCTCGTCCACAAAGCTATGCTTTGGTACAAAGCCAGGCTTTGGGTCAACAAATGATCAAAGTAATGATCACAAAGATAAATGATCAAACAAATGATCATATCACAAATGATCAAATAATGATCATCAACACACAGCAGCACTCAGCATGCCACACTACCAAATTGGGAGTATATTGCTGATAACCTTCAACTACATAACCTCTGAGCTCGTACGTCTCAGAGAAGGGTGTTAAGCTAAGAGAATAAATTCTCTGCCACCAACAGAAATGTATATGAAAGAAATCTGCTTTATATCTCAAAGTGTAGTGTCAGACATGTAACCATACAAGTCTGTTTCGGGTTCGAACAGAACCGAAGGCACTTCCGAAGAAGCCCTTGCAATCCGGGTATTCACAATCCCGATCGGACTTCCCATCACTTAGGGAATCTCTATACCGGAGCAACTCAGTGCAGAGATAATCGATAGGTTATCCTATCTTTTCACAAATATCCAGTCTTCACCACCGGTCTTCAAATGCTATCCATAACGACGTATCACATATTCGGAATGGTTCATACGACACAAAGTTCCTCTCCCGGCTAAACCGAATAGTGAGCGCAACATTTAAAACATATGGATATGGGATTTCAATTAAGTCACAACTTAATAATTCAAAACTTTCTTTCAAATGGTTTAAACCAATTACCATTTTCAAATGTTTTAAACAAAAGATTTATTTCACAAGGTTCACTCCATTCACAAAGATCCATTTATGGATTTCAAAACAATTCCCATTTTAAATGGATTAACTCGTTAAATCTTTAAATTAAAGATTTAACTTATAGCTTTCAAACCATTTCCATAACTTGAAAAATCATTTTTCATTCTTAACTTGAAATCCTTTTAACACAAATTGGACGTTCACTTCTTATCTGAAAGCTTTTATTATTTGAAAACAAATAGTTTTCGTTTCAGAAAGATCCAATTCTATTTACACGAGTTGAAGCCTTTGAATTTAAATTCCAATTTCTAAATCAGTACCTTTAAATAGTTTAACCCCTATAAACTGGTATAACATCTTTAGTACCTAATTTCCAAATCATAGAATTCAATTTAGAATATTGAATTTAAATTTAAATCAAAATGTTTAAATTACAAAATTCAATCAAGTTATTCAAAATAAATTTCATCTTTGAAATTTCATTTCAAAAGCTTTTCACTTAAAACCCAATCCATTTCAAAATATTTGAATTCAAATATTCAATTTAAAAATCATTTTAAAATCTGTGACTTAATTGATTTCCTCGTGAAATCCATATTTGTGTGTGTAAGTGTGGTCCAAGGGTTTAACACAATAGTGCAACAACATTCAATCATCACAGATCAAATTATAGTTGATAAGCGGTATAAACTATAACGCTTATCGTCCATTCACAAATTCACAGATGATATACGAATGTAAATAAATGAATAAATCATTCACGGCATAAACCACATAACCAAATATCACAGTTCAGACAGGATAATCAATTCAAGGCATCACATATAATGCAATCATTCATAAGTAAGACCAGGCATTTAACAATGATTTATAAGCAGGATTCCTTTTTAATCCTAATTAATTCAATTAATTTCCAATTAAATTAATTACTTATGAATTAATTATCCAATTCTGATTTATTAATTACAAATCATTTGATATAAATTTATTTATCAAACATTTTAATTAATTAAATTATTCTTAATTAATCATATTAATTAAATTAACCTTTTAAACCAATTACAAAATTTATTAACTTCTTAATTAATTATTTTAAGAAATTAAACCTTTATTACTTAGTTTATTAATTATTTATTCTTATTTAAATTACCTAAGTTAACTATTGATCACATATTAGTTAACTTTACATTAGTTACTTTAAAAACTCTTAGTTACAAATAAATTAAACTCTTCATTATTAATTAATTCATCTTTAATAACAAATTTATAAATCTTAATTTACTCAGTAGATTCCTATTATCAAATTTATTAACATTCTTGATTACCTTGCAATATAATTCAATTAAATCATTTATCTTTTATTTGAGAAATATTTCTTTCATAACTATAAATAAATTTGTTACTAACTTACAACTAAATGTTAAAAAAAATCAAAATATTAATTAAGACTAATACTTAACTGTTCGAAGTGATTAACTAAATATTCAAACTAGTTGCAAACGATTCACAGACTAAATTTAATCAGGCTTAACATTTTGAAACAATACCCGAGAAAACCTTTTGCTCACTTGAGTTGAAACTCGAGTTCCTTCACCATTCTCCCCGAGATTCCCTTCTTCTTCCTATTTCTTTTTTTTTTTTGTTCTGAAGCTAAGTTTTAAGTTTAAATGAAAACATCAGGAAATCAATGTGCGTAACCCAACCCGAGTCTTCCCCCTGTTCACTCGAGTTACACTTCGGATTTACCTCCATTTTCCCTGAGCCTTCTTCTCTCCCTCTCGCGTTCTTCTTCTGCTCTTTTTTTTTTCCAGACAAGTTTTAAGTTTACATGAAAAACATCAGGAAATCAACCCCCACACTCGCGCACTAACCCGAAGTAATCACCCTCCCTTCTCGAGTATTACTCACGTCGCTTTCCACCATCAACCTGACACCAACCATAACGTGCTCGTGCACGTGCACAGGTGATCGAATCACCTCTGATCAACTACGACGTCTTCCTCAAGTCAGCCATCACTCTCGAAACCCATTTCGATCATCAAATCGACGATGCAATCTCGAAAATCAAATTTGAGTCTTTGAACTCAAACCTGGGACGAAGAACACAACTGGAAATAACGACGCATCACCTAAACTTCCTCGTCCAGACACTCTCGATCACCATCTCCCTCAAAATTCTGGCCACATCACCGCAACCTTCCCACGCAGCCATCCCCCTCGGTGCGATCGCCACAATTGCTTCGTCGACGTCGCAGTTATCAAATTCCGATCCTCTCTCTAAACTTATGGTTAAACCCTAATTTGAACTCGTTCGACCAACTCACGTAGTACAAAATTCTTTCGACAATTTTCCTGAATTCTACGAAGATCAAGCAAGCTCCAAAACGAATTACGAGATCTAAAATTTGTTAAATTATCAGGAATTGGTAAAAATACAATTTTTGCTTCATCTCGAACTGCCCCTTAAACGCGTAACTAAAAATCATCATACTTGTTCTAAAAATCCCATTTTCTAATGGTGATTCAAGTTATATAAATGAATTGACAATTCGTGACATTCGAATTTTTACATATATTTAAATTCTCTCTGTAAAATCAAATTTCCAGAGGTTTTTGCAAGTTATTTTAGCTGAAATAAATTTTTAAAGCTTAATTCGTAAACAAACAAACAATCTTTATTTGTATTTCCAATTCTAATAGTTACTAGATTAAGAGATAGAATTTTTATTTACAAATCTGAGTTTTAGAAAGAAACAGGAACAAGAGCATCACAAATGTTACAGGCATACACAGTTCCACCCATTCACATATATCTATATACATTCTCAGATATTCATAAGCAACAAATTCAGAGACTTAAGTTTAAATAAGGTGATGTTACTCACAGTGTTGAGAGAAAACAGAGCTTCTCCTATTGAACTAGGCTTTGAAACTACTTGCTGAATCCTTCCTTTTGATTCTCTGGCTTTGATTTGATTTATGTTGTTGTTTAAAACTGAAGCTTCTTTTTTTATTTTTATTTTGTTTTAAGTTTGAAGCTGAGCCAAGTCTAAAGCTTGAAAGCTTAATGTTGATCTTGCATGCTTGATCAGGTTGTTTTAACCTGGAATGCTAAGTTTTGTTTGAACAAAACTGAAATGAAGATGATATATTATTGCTGAAGTTAAATTTGTTTATGGCTTTCGAATTAAAATGAAAAGGTAGAGATATATAGCAAAGAGTTTCAGGAGATATTATTTTGTACAACAAAGATCAGATATAATTTCAAATGGTAGCTAAAGATATTGCATTTATTATGTTTTTATTTGGTCAGAGATTTTTGTTGGCTGTAGTCTTTCTTTAGTGGGCTGATGAATATATGTTGTGTACTAAGAATTTATGATATTTGTCTTTTTTTTTGTTTGATTAAACATAATTTCGGCTGAATGCAATTTTAGTCATAGGCTAGATTATATTTTGTGTACTAAGATTTTCTTTGTATTAATTAACTTTGTCTTGATTCACACTTTGATATATTTATTTGTATAGCTTCTTTTGCAAGCTTCATGGATATTTTTGTTTTCTTTTACAAGTGTATAGGTATATATATTTTTATTTGATGTTGTCTTATGCATTGTTATAGATATATATATTTTTTCTTTTTCCTCAAGCCTACTTTCTTTGACCAGAAAGATTTTTATTTTTATTTTTATTTATTTTTACTTTGTTTAGGCTGAGATGTTTATACTTCATTTGTTTCTAGCCTACATACTTATCTTATTCTTGTTTCATGAACTAACATATTTATTTACTTGCCTTGCTTATTTTACTCGGCTGAGAATATATATTTTGTACTTGGGAAGATGTGGTATTAAATGCACTGGTACCTTATATCTTCATTTGCTTATGCATAGAATTACATGTTGTTATTATTTTTATTTATTTGTTTCGCTTAACAATACTTTGTTTATGTTTTACACAGCAACATATCAGAATGTACTTTTGTTTCTTGCTTTGCATTTTTCAAGTTCATACTATTTTTATAATCGTATATGCGGTTTTGTTTTTCAACATTAATACTTGTCTTGTATGTCAATACAAATATATTTATTATTATTGTAGTACATTTGTTTGTATTATATTTTACTTCTCATATTTTATATAACTATAAATCCATTTAAAGTATTTTCTTAACATCAATACTCATTTTGATTCCTTTGACACTTTAATTATCTAATATCAAATTTAATCATATCAAAAATCCCAATTCAATTTTTCGATCTATTTTATAAACATGTTCATTTTTTCAAACATCCAAATTAATTCTCAATTATTTAAAATTTAACTAAAATTTTATATTATTTACCAATTATTTTCACAAATTTTATTAAAAAATAAAATTTAATTATCAATTTAAACTTAATAAAATTCGAGAGCGTTACAGGTAGCTTCTCTAGGGTATGACCACTCCTACTGGAAAAGGGTAGTATCATGGTATGGAGCCCAGATACTTACTCATGTGGACACACTATATTTATTACTGTGTGATGTTGTTGGTGACGAGCGCTCGGATAAAGGTCCAAAAGGACTGGGGATGGCATATCTTTAGGTATTACTCCCGAGCAGGGAGGAGACCGGCCTTGTGTTGGCAAAGAGCTAGGTATGTTCTCGGGACTTCCCGCCAGAGGCGTACCCATGTGGCAATAAGAAGTTCCTTAGCCTGACCATTTGTTTGAAATCCAATCTTCCAATATGCGCCTTGTACGGTTTTAGTTGTAGAATCTGCCATTTACTTATGGTGGTCGCCACTGTTTAGATGGTAGCTATAGTAGGCATAGTGCGAAATGCCTATGCTGGCCAAGATAAATATTACACTTTCGAAATGTTTTCTGCACTTCGCATTTATAGTAATAATATCAAAGAAATTCGCGTATCAAGCATGTTCGACTATCATAAGAAGAAATCTCCTCCAATTCTACAATTGCATTGTGTGTGGCGAGAGGTCTTATGGTAGTTTCATTTTCTAAAAGCATTATGAATCTATTTTAAAATATTTCTTTGATTGTTTTAAAAGCAACTGTTTTTGTTACTCATAGCAGTCCCACGACTGACCTGGAGTTTATTGTTCCTTTCCTAAACTCTGGGTGCCAAAATGTTTTCCACACGGGCAGTCTAGAGTTAGGTTTTTCAGATAGTTAGGTTCAGTAGATTATCTGGAGCTAGTTCAGTCTTTGGATATGGACTACACTTTCTTATCTTTGTGCACCGTGATGTTGGATCGAGCTGCTGCTGCAGGAGTTCTCTCTTGAAGACTATCTTAGAGTTATTTGTTCCACTGCTGGTGTTATCGTTTTCTTTTCCGCTGCTATTTCTTGTATCATATCTTTGATATATATCGAAATTCATATTGTATCATTCTATTGTATCAGATATTGTATCAATGTTGTATACATTGATATTTCTTTTTCTTCCACTGTGTTGTTATACTTAATTGTGTTATAAGCTCCGGCGACTCGGATTTGAACGGTCGAATCTGCGACATTCGAGTACGATGTAAAGTATGGATGCCAATTTTCGAACGCGAAAATTCGTATCGTTAAATGGGTGGTCGAAGCGTTTAGGTGAGTCGGTTGTGATCTGAAGGCGTCAGAGATGATGATCGGAACGTATGCGATCGTTTGTGCATGTGGACAAGTATCAGTGTGTGCCAGGGGATTTGGGTTCAAGAGAGGAGATGATGGCCTCGAAGATGGTTCCGGGGAAGATGGTCACTGGCTTGTGCAGTTGCTCTAGTTAACTTCGTTTGAGTTTGTGTGGTGTTAGATTGAGTACTAGTTTTAAATTTTGAAGAGTAAATTTGATTCCAGGTTTAAAATTCTAAGAGAAATATGAACCAGGTTTGGGAATTTTTTTTGATTAGTAAAGAAAATGTAAAACAAGATTTCAAAAGGAGTTCAACTTTTAGATATTTAAAGTTAAATGTTTGTAAATATAAATTGTTTTGGTATTTCATTAACTAACTAACAAATGTTTTGAAATGATGTGGTGTTAAACTTTACTTAATCAATGTTCTTGTATAGAAATGATTTCAAGTTTTTAAATTAAATATATTCAAATGATGAAATTAAGTAATTATTTAAGCTAAATAGTTTAACTTAAATAATGTTTTGATTACTAATTAACTTAAAGATAACTACTAAATGAAAGTAATTAAGGTTAATTAATTAATGATTTAAATTTGATTAATCGAGCAATTAAAGAATAATTAATTAAACGATAATTAATTATTGTGGTTAATTAACTAAGGTAATTAATTTGAGGTTAATAAATTAATGAAATAGATTAGGAGAATCACATATTGAAATTAATTAAAGATAATTAATGGTTATTAATTAAGGGTTATTTGATTTATTAATTAAGGTTGATTAATTAACAATTAAGGGTTAGTTAATTTATTATTAAAGGTTAATTAATAATGATTAAAGGTTAATTAATTAAAATGGTTTGTAATTAATTAATGTTAATTAACCAGGATTAGTACTTTATTAATCTGGTTTAAATTAAGTTATAATCAGGATTGAGTACTTAATTCATAAGTAATTAACTTAATTGAAAATTTAATTGAATTAATTTAGGATTAAATAATTAATCCTATTTATAAATGATTATTGAATGCTTGGATTACTTATGAATGTTTGCATTTTATGCCTTTAATTGATTATTATCTATGGACTGTAATATTCTTTTCTGTTAATTGAGATTTGCATACTTTATTTATTTATTTATTTATCTGTGATACATTTATCTGTGAATCTGTGAATGAAGATAAGCATTATAGAGTATACCGCTTATCGATATTTCTATGTTTGAATCTGTAATGGTTGATGTTGTCGCACTATTGTGTGTAAAACCCCTGGACTACACCATACACATACAAATATGGATTGCACAAGGAAATTGGTTAAGTCACAAATTTTTGAAATAATTTTAAAAAATTGAATTTTTAAATCCAAAGGGATTTGGATATGGATTGGCTTTAAAGTGAAAAACCTTTGGAATGGAATTTTCAAAGATAAAAGTTATTTTGAATAACTTGATTTAGTTTTGAAATTTGATTTAAAATTTGAATTCAAAATTTGAAATTGAATTCTATGTTGAGAATTTATGATGTAAAAAGGTTATACAAACTGTAAATGTGTTTATATGGGTTTTTAAACCATTTTAAAAGTATGGTTTTGAGAATTTGAATTTAACCCAAGTTCATATTTGGAAAGCCTTAACTCGTGCACATATAATCGGGTTTTCCGAAATGGAAACAAGTTGACGCAGCGGTGATAACAAATTGACACCAAATGATGCAACAATGATGAAACGATACAAAGATAAATTGATAATACCCAAGTGCCCAAATCCGTTGATCTCTCGATATACCGGATTCTAGCTATCTTCAACACGTTGATCGCGCACGATTCTGCGTTAGAAGATCTACGATTTTTCAACGTTGATCTCGCGTACGAGATTCCGTGAATCGGCTTCAAGTTCGTTGATTCGAGCGCACTCGAATATCCGAAGATGGAAGAAGAAGGAGATCACACTCAACTTCAACAATGTGGCAAAAGCACACAAACAAATTTTGTTCAAAATCAATCCCTTTTTACAATGCTATCACACCCCTATTTATAGGGAATTACATCACACATCAACGACTTAACATATGCGACTCAACAACACTGCGACATAACAATAACACGAAACACGACTTAACAACAGCATGCGACCTAACATCAGGCGACTTAGAATACATGAGTTACACGACATATGACATAAGGCAATTACAATATCTCGCGACATAACAAATGCGACTTACGACATAAGAAAAACAAGTTACAACAACACATCAATGCGACACAACGACCTATCAACTCGAGCGACATAAGAAGATACGGCATAAGTAGTCTTTAATGCATGCGACTTAAGCAAACCGAGCGACATAAGAATCTGAGCGACCTAACTGGAACGACTTAGGATGAGCGACTTATGGAAAGCGGCATACTGGAGCGACTTAACTCGCTAGGTCGCTGGCGACATAAGGAATGGCGCGACTCAAGGCATAACTCGTTATCCTGGTGCACTGTTTCATCCTCCCATCGTATCTCTCTAGGTTGTAACCCGCTAGGTCGCTAGCGACTTAAGGCACGCGACCTACGACCTAAAGCATGATGCGCTGCTTCATCTTCCCCTGGTTGAAAAGAATTCGACCCCGAATTCACACTTTCCTCTTCTTCGACACGTTTATTCTCATAATATGGAATCAAGTGTTTGACATTGAAAACGTCAGCAGTATGGATATGATCCGGCAATCTCAACTGAAAAGCGTTTTCATCAATCTTCTTTACAACTTCCAAAGGACCAATCTTTTTAGCAGCTAGTTTGTTGTAAGTACCAACAGGAAATCGATCTTTAGTCAACACTGCATATACAAAATCTCCTTCTTTGAATCCAACATTTCGTCGTTTAATATCTGTGGATTGCTTATATTTCTCGTTCGCCTTAAGCAATCGTTCCTGCACAATCTTGTGGCACTCTTGCAATTCATTCACAAAATCACTGGCTCGTTTAATCGCTCCTTTCTGCTGCGGTACTACAGATAAATCCAATGGTCCTTTAGGCATTGTTGAATAAACAACTTGGAATGGACTGAAACCAGTGCTACGATTAACTGCATGGTTGTGTGCAAACTCAGCTTGACACAGCTTAGAATCCCAACTCTTTAAATTGTCATTCATGAGGCATCGCAATAGATTACCAAGGGGTCTATTCACAACTTCTGTCTGTCCATCCGTCTGTGGATGATAAGCACTACTAAATTTCAGCTTTGTCCCGACCATACTCCATAGACTCATCCAAAAATGACTCAGAAAACGAGTGTCTCTATCCAAAAAAATAGATTCAGGCAACCCATGAAGACGATAGATCTCTCTGAAGTATAACTGTGCGACATTAACTGCATCTGCCGTCTTCTTGCATGTGATAAAATGTACCATTTTTGCCACGTTGCGTTCTCGGTAATCCCGACACAAAGTCCATACTAACATCCACCCATGGTTTAGTAGGTATAGGCAACGGCATATATAATCCTGCATGTGTCGCGGTCCCCTTTGAAACTTGACAAATATGGCACCTCTGAACAAATTTCCCAACCTACTTCCTCATTGGTGGCCAAAAATAAGACTTTGAGATCAACTGCATAGTACGATCACGACCCACGTGTCCTTCTTCATGTAATTCTTTGATAATCTTCATTCGTAAAATGCAATCTGGAATACACAACTGACTTCCCTTGAATAAAAAACCATCAACCAGCAAATATCTATCCATGCTCCCCTGTTTGACTTTGTCTAGGATCTCGGAAAAATATGAATCTGATGTAAGCAAATCTGGAAGTAAGCCAAAACCCATCACCTCTACTCGCATAGTTGTTAGCAAATTCTCCCTCGGACTCAATGCATCGGCAACACGATTAGCTACTCCAGACTTGTGCTTCACGACAAATGTAAACTGTTGCAAATAAGCTATCTATGATGCATGCCTAGCTGCAATTTTACTCTGCCCTTGTAAATGCTTCAATGCTTCATGGTCCGTATACAAAACAAATTCTTTGTGGAGCAAGTAATGTCTCCGATGCTTCACAGCTTGCACAATAGCATAAAACTCTATATCATAAGTATTGTATCTCATCTTTGCTCAAGAAATTTTTTCACTGAAATAGGCAATTGGACGATCCTTCTGACTCAACACTCCTCCAATCCCCACTTTCGACGCATTTGTATGTAATTCAAATAATAACAGAAAATCTGGCAACACAAGAATCGGTGCTGACGTTAAAAGTTCCTTGATCTGTTCAAAAGCATATCCTGCCTCTTCCGTCCATGAATATTGCTTTCCCTTCATACAATCAGTAACAGGAGCCATCACACTACTAAAGTGCGGTATAAATCTTCGATAGAATGAAGCTAACCCATGAAAACTTCTGACTTCTGACTTCTGTTATAGTTTTGGGCTATGGCCAATTTCTGATCGTGGCTACTTTACTCTGGTCCACCTGTATTCCCTCCTTGGACACGACATATCCCAAAAATAAAACACTTGGCGTCATGAACACGCATTTCTTCGTCGTTGCATAGAACTGTTCTTGACAAAGAATAGTTGACACCATTCGCAAGTGTTGAATGTGTTCCTCTGTGCTCGCACTATATATCAAGATATCATCAAAATAAACTACAACAAACTTCCCGATGTAAGGTTTGAAAATTTGATTCATCACCATTATAAATGCACTTGGTGCATTAGATAGACCAAACGGCATAACCAGCCATTCATATAATCCTTCACGAGTCTTGAAAGCTGTCTTCCATTCATCACCTAGTCTTATGCGAATCTGATGATAACCACTCTTAAGATCAACCTTCGAAAAGATTACAGACCCACTGATTTGATCCAACAGATCATCAAGTCTTGGCATAAGAAATCTATAGCTGACAGTTATCTGATTGAGTGGCCGGCTATCTGTACACATTCTCCATGAACCATCCTTCTTCGGTACTAACAAAGTTGGTACAGCACAAGGACTGAGACTCTCCCGAACACGCCCTTGCTCAAGCAACTCCTCAACCTATCTCCTCAACTCTTCATGCTCTTTCGGACTCATACGATAATGTGGCCTATGGGGTAAAATAGCACCTGGCACTAGATCAATCTGATGTTGTATGTCCCTTAGTGGCGGTAATTCCTTGGGTAATTCTGTAGCAAAGACATCTTCAAATTCATTCAACACCGGTCTAACCTCCGTAGGAATTTCACGATCTTCACTTGCTTCATACCCAATCAATGTAAACAATTCAGCACTATCTTTCACTTCTTCAACAAATTCTCTTGAAGATAATAGACTTGTTGATTCCACCTTCTTCTTTGACTTGCTTTCACTTTGTTCACGCTTCTTAGGAACTAAGGTGATTTAATTTCCTTCGAACACGAAACTGTAGCTGTTGGTGCGACCATTGTGTTGTACATCTCTATCATATTGCCACGGTCTTCCCAATAATAGATGACACACATCCATATCCACCACATCACACCATATATCATCTTTGTACTTCTTCCCAATAGAAAATGTGACAAATGCTCATCTTCCCACTGTCACTTCTCCACCTTCCTTTAGCCATGCCAATTTATAAGGTCTAGAATGTTTTTCAGTCTTCAACCCCAACTTCGTAACGGCTTCTTCAGAAATAATGTTATCACAGCTTCCCGCATCAATAACAAATCGACAGACCTTCCCCAAGATAGTACATGTAGACTGAAAAATATTGCTTCATAGCCAACTAGAATCATTTTCTTGCTTTGGCACTAAACAAGACCTCCTCATCATCAAACTACACCCTTCATCTCCTGACACAACTTCTTCATCTTCATCAAACTTCGATGGTTGAGAATAATCAACTTCAGCATCCACATCCTCATACTCACATTCCTCTGGAACTAATGCTCTCTTTTTTGGCTTTGTACATTTGTAACAACCCTGGGTTTTACAACAATTAATTATCGTTGTTTGACGATCAATATTCGTTGTTAATTGCTGTTTGGAGTTTTTATTTTGGGTTGAAATTCGTTTAAAAAAATTTTGGTTAAGAGATTACGGGCTTTAAAATTTTAATATCGGCCCATGTTTATGTTCGATGTCGTTCCTTTCTTTAATTCAATTCGACCCGCCCCTCTTTACTTCTCATTCGAAAACCCTAGACCTAAAACGAAAAAAAAAATATGGCGGCTCTGTCTTCTCGTTCGTCCCTTTTAGCTCAGAGATTTGGTCTTCGAAGTCGCCGCTTGGATTAAGGGTTATCGTTTCGATTGCCTACTTTGTGAAGTTGTGCACGGCTTCTTCTCCTTAATCGAACTCGATTTTGATGGATCCGGGTTCTTCGAATAAGGTGAGTGAACTTTTTCACTCACATCTTCTTCAAATCGCACTTCGACTAATTTCATTTGAATGTTGATGACTTTTGAGGCTTCAATTTAGCTTGGTTTTGAACACTTGATTGACTTGAGCTGCTTAATTTTGCGATGTAGATGTTGTTCGACTGCAAACTAGATTTTTGTGAAAATACTTTTGGAGGAGAATCTACTTGATTTTTGCAATTTTCTTTAATGTTGACTACGGTCTTAATTAGTTCGAAACTGTTGATATTTGATTTTCGAATTCGAATGTTTATTTGGTTTTGACCACAGTACTGCAGTCTTTCACATGAATTACGCGCTGCCTTAAGAGTGCTCACTATGGTCACAATGTTGTTCTGTGCACTTGATTTAAATTAAGTTGAATTGTAATTTCAGTGTGGTCTAGTTGTATACATACTAGTTGGTTTATAGCTTCATGTTGCATTAAACTCTGTAAACATGAGTATTATACTTGAATCTTGTCCATTCACATTACTACATTGTGGCTTCGGCCATTATGCATTTGATCCCAAAATATTAAAGCCTTCCCCCTGACTTTACTTGGTGGCATTAGCATGACTGCCACTTCCCGTTGTTGCAATTCCTATTTGATTCATTGCAACTTGATTTTGGGTCGTACTGTCCTTTGCTTGAGACATGCTATCCAACTCACTTTACTGTTGCTTGAGGCATGCTATCCACTTCAGTTACTATTGCATATTCATGTGATCATATTAGCATAGTGTTGAACCATTGCTATTGCACTATTTCATTTGTGCCATGTTCTGGGTGCAGTAGTCTTCTACACTGTTGCACTTCACGTTGTATTGAGTACACTACCCACTTCACTTCACTGTACATTGTTGCAGTAGTTTGAGCATGGCCTTCATGTATTTCATGTAGTCTCTTGTATCATTTCTTAACCATATTAGATGCCCTTGTTCCATCCATTAGTTCATTGTAGTTTGATTTGTGTACTAACATGTGTTCGAGCCTTTTTCACATTGTTGGTTCATGTTGCATCCAGTCGACTCATTACTGCCATGTGCATTTGATCATTTGATCCTCCGTGCTCTGTTGGTTCAGGTTGTATACTGCTTATTACCTGGTCATTATTCTGAGTTGTCGCTACCCTTGTATTTTGTCCCACTGCCAGTTCAGGGTGATGTTTATACCACTGCACTGTGCCTTGAAGTGTTGTTTGGTTCTATCCATATCTTTGTTGCTTCTTCGAGTTGGGCAGTTTGCATACGTCAAGTGCACTCAAAGGAGTGACTTGTGCACATCTTTAAATTGCGAAACTATGGACTGCATGTTGCCATCCCCTTACTGCAGGTTCATTTGTGTAGTCTCTGATTTGAACTATGGTCGATGTTTGATTTTTGTATCGGCCATTTCATTTGAATACACTTGAGTTGAATCCAGCTTAGACGCTTTGGTTTGACCTTGTGTTCGGTTGTGAATTTTCATTGTGCACATATCACCGTAGTGGCAAGGCAGTGCACGCAAGCGTGAACTGCAGCCACATGGTATTCGTTGGATACGTCATCACTGTAGTGGCAAGGCAGTGCACGCAAGCGTGAACTGCAGCCACACAGTATTGATTTTAATCGATTTTTCTTTTACTTTTGAACCATTGATCTTTTGCGTATTACATATGCCGTATTGGCGAGGCAGTGCACGCGTGCGTGTACTGCAGCCAATACAGAATCTAACGTTTTAAATTGATTGATTTCAATTGATAAAATTGTTTTATGTTGTCTATTCAATATTTTGATGTTGTATTTTGATTTGGTTTGATTTAATCATTTTGTTGTTGTCTAATTATCTATTTGATAATTAGATTATGAGTTTCTAATTATTTATTTAAATAATCTGATTTTGTGTTAATTGCCAATTAGGCAATTCTGATGTTTTCTTCTAAAAATATCTTCATTGATATTCTTTTCATTCATCTTTGTTGATATTTTGAATCTGCTGATTTGTTGTTTAACACTATTACGTGTTATATTTACCGTTATCCAATTCTCTTCTAGAAGGGTTGGATAGACGGAATTTACTTTGACTGTCATCTATTCATATTTAATTATTATTGCTTCTGTGCACTAATAACTGAGTTTGAACTAGACTGACCCGTGTATTATTTTCTTTTGAATTTAATACTCGGGTCAGACCGAGTATTTACAGGTTGTTGACATCTTACTTTGGGTTGCTGTTAGAGCTATGAAGTCTTTTCACTTTTCTTGGAGTAGTCGTCGTTATTGTAGTAGTCAGTGTATTTGTATAGGATGTTGTATATTCATGTATATTATTCAGGATAATGTACTTGTTTATGTAGCTTTCAGAGTCGACAGTTGTAGTTGTATCATATGTATTGTATCACATGTATATCAACTGACATCAGTTATATATATATGAGACTTTCTGTTATATTTGTGTTCCGCATTTACTTTATCTGTTACTATTATATATATTGTCCTAAACTATTATGAACCATCGTAGTTCGTTTTATACTAGAATTGGGTATGTCGATGGGAGTAAATAAATATGAGATGAGAAATAAAAATATATACCACTCCTATCGAGATAACAAATACTAGTGTAAGGCCTAACTACGGATGGCCGCTCCTATCCAGCCTTATTCTTCGTAGTAACAGACAGTATTTCTTTTAATACTCTTTGTTATTGTGAGCATAGAGGTGGGGCGTCACAGTTGGTATCAGAGCTTGGGGTTTATGGACATAATATAAAACATAACTTAGATGGAACATGTGTTACAACTATTTGTCGATATTTTATGTGCTTTGAGTCAAAACTAAAGTTTTGAAATTTTGATGAAATTTTAAATAGCTTTATTTAAAAATAAAAGTGAATTTGTGTTTTGATGATAGATTGGTTTGTGCTTTGTTTATCAGAGTGCGCAGCGAAAACAGTGTGACTGCTTCGCTGAGTACGACTGATAATTATTTTGATTTAAAAATCAAAATATGAAAATGAAATTAATTTCATTATGTTGTTTAACCAGTGGATTTGATTTGTTGAAATTTCTTACTGGTTTTCTTTGATGCTAATCATATCTGATTAGATTTCTGCTGTTTTAAAATATCTTTATTGAAGATCTAATAGAATGATTTCTTTGTTTATTTTATAGTGTGCGTGCAAACATGAGTTGCACGTTACTACATTAATTTTACGTTGAACCGATGCTTGGTTATGAAACGTATTTTGTTGCCGTTATTATTATAACGGGATTTTAACACTTGTGCTAAATTTTTGAAGTACGGTGTTTTGTTGACATTTTTAATGAATGAAAATTCACTGATATTGTATTTCGATGTGAATTATTTTGATGAGATTTTGACGTTTAAAAAAATTACTGTCGCTTTGACTTCAGTTTTGACTTCAGTATCCGTCATATTTTAAAGTGGATTTTCAAGCGGTTATCCCGCAATGCTGATTTTGAGATCCGTTTCTACGGTGTTTTGAGAAGTACAATTTTCTTATTGAAATTGTCACTAATGTTGCTGTTTTTATCACGGATTTCAAATCATTTTAAAAAAATAAAATTGTTTTTCAAAATTTTTATAGTTTATGCTTTCAAAAGAACGAGGAAGTGATTTAAAAGATTCAGAAAAATCGAGGACTATGAACCCTTTCTTTTACTGATTCGCTTAATTCCGGACTTGTTCGTTTGAGAATGTAAATTATTACTTTTATGAAATAAATGAAATTGTTTTCAGAATTTTTACAGTTTGCGTTTTCATAAGAATGAGAAAGTGACTTAAACGTTTCAGAAAAATCGAGGATTATGACCCCTTTCTTTTACTGATTCGCTTAATTCCGGACTTGTCTGTTTGAGAATGTGAAATGTTATTTTTGGAATACACAATTTGCACTTTCAAGGAAACGATGAAGAGACTTAAACGATGTAGCAAAAGTGCAGAGTATGGAATCACACTTTTACTATTTCAGTTAATTCCGGACTCGTTAATTGAAACATTTGCTGTTTGATGATTTTGACGATTTTACACGTTCAAGGAAACGATGAAGAGAATCAAACGATTTAGTAAAACACGTGGTATGTGACATGTGCGTTTGCTATTTCGGTTAATTCCGGACTCGTTAATTGAATATATGATGATTTTCGTGTGCTTTCGAGCCACTTTGTTGGGACTTCGGGTCATATGTTGGACCTTCGGGTCAATACCAGTACCGGACCTTCGGGTCATATGTTGGACCTTCGGGTCATATGTTGGGCGCCAAAATTATGTTGGGTACTTGGTAGGCTTCGGCCATATGTTGATGCACGTGCGGCGTAGCAAAAACTCGCCATCTGATGGGATCGATCCAACCTTTTATGTTGATTTTCTAGTCATCTTTATTGATTTCTAAATATTTGTTGTTTCCAATTATCTGCAGGTAATTGGATATTTGTTGATATGAGTTCTGATTATCATTTTTGATAATCGAATATTTGTTGATTTGATTATCGTTTTTGATAATCAAATAATTGTTGATTTGATTATCGTTTTTGATAATCGAATATTTGTTGATTTGATTATCGTTTTTGATAATCGAATATTTGTTGATTTGATTATCGTTTTTGATAATCGAATATTTGTTGATTTGAGATTTGATTATCGGTTTTGATAATCGAATATTTGTTGATTTGAGAATTGATTATCCTTTTTGATAATCGAATAATTGTTGATTTGATTATCGTTTTTGATAATCGAATAATTGTTGATTTGATTATCGTTTTTGATAATCGAATAATTGTTGATTTGAGATTTGATTATCGTTTTTGATAATCGAATATTTGTTGATTTGATTATTGTTTTTAATAATTGAATATTTATTGATTTAATTATCGTTTTGATAATCGAATATTTGTTGATTTGATTATCGTTTTTGATAATTGAATATTTGTTGATTTGATTATCGTTTTTGATAATCGAATATTTATTGATTTGATTATCGTTTTGACAATCGAATATTTGTTGATTTGATTATCGTTTTGATAATCGAATATTTGTTGATTTGATTATCGTTTTTGATAATCGAATAATTGTTGATTTGAGATTTGATTATTGTTTTTGATAATCGAATATTTGTTGATTTGATTATTGTTTTTGATAATCGAATATTTGTTGATTTGAGAATTGATTATCGTTTTTGATAATCGAATAATTGTTGATTTGATTATCGTTTTTGATAATCAAATATTTGTTGATTTGAGAATTGATTATCGTTTTTGATAATTGAATAATTGTTGATTTGATTATCGTTTTTGATAACCGGATAATTGTTGATTTGAGATTTGATTATCGTTTTTGATAATCGAATATTTGTTGATTTGAGAATTGATTATCGTTTTTGATAATCGAATAATTGTTGATTTGATTATCGTTTTTGATAATCGAATAATTTTTGATTTGAGATTTGATTATCGTTTTTGATAATCGAATAATTGTTGATTTGATTATCGTTTTTGATAATCGAATATTTTTTGATTTGAGATTTGATTATCGTTTTTGATAATCGAATATTTGTTGATTTGAGAATTGATTATCGTTTTTGATAATCGAATAATTGTTGATTTGATTATCGTTTTTGATAATCGAATAATTATTGATTTGAGATTTGATTATCGTTTTTGATAATCAAATATTTGATGATTTGGGATTTGATTATCATTTTTGATAATCGAATATTTGTTGATTTGAGGTTTGATTATCATTATTGATAATTGAATATTCTTGATGATTGCGCTTATTCAGTTTTGTTGTTTTCTGGTGGTCTACTTGATAATTAGGTTTTGTTGAGAATTTGTGAATTTCTTTCGTGCAATTAAAAGATTTCTTTGGCGTTTGTGTTCCTGACCTTTATTTTTCTAGCTTAACCAGTTTATGTTAGAAAAATAATTGTTATTGACGCCTTTAATTATGAAAATTGCGGGGACGCAATTTTTATAAGGAGGGGAGTCTGTAACAACACTGGGTTTTACAACAATTAATTATCGTTGTTTGACGATCAATATTCGTTGTTAATTGATGTTTGGAGTTTTTATTTTGGGTTGAAATTCGTTTAAAAAAAATTTTGTTAAGAGATTACGGGCTTTAAAATTTTAATATCGGCCCATGTTTATGTTCGATGCCGTTCCTTTCTTTAATTCAATTCGACCCGCCCCTCTTTACTTCTCATTCGAAAACCCTAGACCTAAAACGAAAAAAAATATGGCGGCTCTGTCTTCTCGTTCGTCCCTTTTAGCTCAGAGATTTGGTCTTCGAAGTCGTCGCTTGGATTAAGGGTTAGCGTTTCGATTGCCTACTTTGTGAAGTTGTGCGCGGCTTCTTCTCCTCAATCGAACTCGATTTTGATGGATCCGGGTTCTTCGAATAAGGTGAGTGAACTTTTTCACTCACATCTTCTTCAAATCGCACTTCGACTAATTTCATTTGAATGTTGATGACTTTTGAGGCTTCAATTTAGCTTGGTTTTGAACACTTGATTGACTTGAGCTGCTTAATTTTGCGATGTAGATGTTGTTCGACTGCAAACTTGATTTTTGTGAAAATACTTTTGGAGGAGAATCTACTTGATTTTTGCAATTTTCTTTAATGTTGACTACGGTCTTAATTAGTTCGAAACTGTTGATATTTGATTTTCGAATTCGAATGTTTATTTGGTTTTGACCACAGTACTGCAGTCTTTCACATGAATTACGCGCTGCCTTAAGTGTGTTCACTATGGTCACAATGTTGTTCTGTGCACTTGATTTAAATTAAGTTGAATTGTAATTTCAGTGTGGTCTAGTTGTATACATACTAGTTGGTTTATAGCTTCATGTTGCATTAAACTCTGTAGACATGAGTATTATACTTGAATCTTGTCCATTCACATTACTACATTGTGGCTTCGGCCATTATGCATTTGATCCCAAAATATTAAAGCCTTCCTCCTGACTTTAATTGGTGACATTGGCATGACTGCCACTTCCCGTTGTTGCAATTCCTATTTGATTCATTGCAACTTGATTTTGGGTCGTACTTTCCTTTGCTTGAGACATGCTATCCAACTCACTTTACTGGTGCTTGAGGCATGCTATCCACTTCAGTTACTGTTGCATATTCATGTGATCATATTAGCATAGTGTTGAACCATTGCTATTGCACTATTTCATCTGTGCCATGTTCTGGGTGCAGTAGTCTTCTACACTGTTGCACTTCACGTTGTATTGAGTACACTACCCACTTCACTTCACTGTACATTGTTGCAGTTGTTTGAGCATGGCCTTAATGTATTTCATGTAGTCTCTTGTATCAGTTCTTAACCATATTAGATGCCCTTGTTCCATCCATTAGTTCATTGTAGTTTGATTTGTGTATTAACATGTGTTCGAGCCTTTTTCACATTGTTGGTTCATGTTGCATCCAGTCGACTCATTACTGCCATGTGCATTTGATCATTTGAGCCTCCGTGCTCTGTTGGTTCAGGTTGTATACTGCTTATTACCTGGTCATTATTCTGAGTTGTCGCTACCCTTGTATTTTGTCCCACTGCCAGTTCAGGGTGATGTTTATACCACTGCACTGTGCCTTGAAATGCTGTTTGGTTCTATCCATATCTTTGTTGCTTCTTTGATTTGGGCAGTTTGCATACGTCAAGTGCACTCCTAGTAGACTTGTGCACATCTTTAAATTGCGAAACTGTGGACTGCATGTTGCCATCCCCTTACTGCAGGTTCATTTGTGCAGTTTCTGATTTGAACTATGGTCGATGTTTGATTTTTGTATCGGCCATTTCATTTGAATACACTTGAGTTGAATCCAGCTTAGACGCTTTGGTTTGACCTTGTGTTCGGTTGTGAATTTTCATTATGTACATATCACCGTAGTGGCAAGGCAGTGCACGCAAGTGTGAACTGCAGCCCCAAGGTATTCGTTGGATACACCATCACTGTAGTGGCAAGGCAGTGCACTCAAAGCGTGAACTGCAGCCACACAGTATTGATTTTAATCGATTTTTCTTTTACTTTTGAACCATTGATCTTTTGCGTATTACATATGCCGTATTGGCGAGGCAGTGCACGCGTGCGTGTATTGTAGCCAATACAGAATCTAACGTTTTAAATTGATTGATTTCAATTGATAAAATTGTTTTATGTTGTCTATTCAATATTTTGATGTTGTATTCTGATTTGGTTTGATTTAATCATTTTGTTGTTGTCTAATTATCTATTTGATAATTAGATTATGAGTTTCTAATTATTTATTTAAATAATCAGATTTTGTGTTAATTGCCAATTAGGCAATTCTGTTGTTTTCTTTTAAAAATATCTTCATTGATATTCTTTTCATTCATCTTTGTTGATATTTTGAATCTGCTGATTTGTTGTTTAACACTATTACGTGTTATATTTACCGTTATCCAATTCTCTTCTAGAAGGGTTGGATAGACGGAATTTACTTTGACTGTCATCTATTCATATTTAATTATTATTGCTTCTGTGCACTAATAACTGAGTTTGAATTAGACTGACCCATGTATTATTTTCTTTTGAATTTAATACTCGGGTCAGACCGAGTATTTACAGGTTGTTGACATCTTACTTTGGGTTGCTGTTAGAGCTATGAAGTCTTTTCACTTCTCTTGGAGTAGTCGTCGTTATTGTAGTAGTCAGTGTATTTGTATAGGATGTTGTATATTCATGTATATTATTCAGGATAATGTACTTGTTTATGTAGCTTCCAGAGTCGACAGTTGTAGTTGTATCATATGTATTGTATCACATGTATATCAACTGACATCAGTTATATATATATGAGACTTTCTGTTATATTTGTGTTCCGCATTTACTTTATCTGTGTTACTATTATATATATTGTCCTAAACTATTATGAACCATCGTAGTTCGTTTATACTAGAATTGGGTATGTCGATGGGAGTAAATAAATATGAGATGAGAAATAAAAATATATACCACTCCTATCGAGATAACAAATACTAGTGTAAGGCCTAACTACGGATGGCCGCTCCTATCCAGCCTTATTCTTCGTAATAACAGACAGTATTTCTTTTAATACTCTTTGTTATTGTGAGCATAGAGGTGGGGCGTCACAACATTCATTACTTTTATGGCCAAACTCCTGACAATTATAGCACTTGATACTGTTGTTGACCTTTGCTTTAGCCACTTCATTGACAACTGGTTTACTGACTGCCTTGGAAACATTAGCACTGCTACTAGCACCCTTATTATGGTTGTTGGAATTTGTAATCACACCACCTCCTCGTTTCCTTGTTCTTCCAAGCTAGAGCTTTCTGATGTGCTGCAGAAATAGACATTGGATTAAACATATTCACGGTGTCTTGAATCTGCATTCGCAACCCTCCAACATATCTAGCAGTTAGTTGTTCCTCAGTCTCCATAATATCATTCCTTGCAATCAATTGATAGAATTCATCAGCGTAATCATTCACTGTCCTCGTTCCTTGTCTCAAATTCTGCAATCTTTGATACACAAGAGATTGATAATTGCATGGCAAGAAAGTTGCTTTCATCATCTTTTTCATCTTCTCCCAAGTGACAACTTTAGATTTCCCCATTCTCTCCCGAGTTAATTTAGTTTGCGGCCACCAAGCCATAGCTCTTCCCCTTAGTCTTGTAGCAACCAATTTGACTCTGCGATTCTCAGGAACTTCTTTGAAATCCAAAATCTCTTCAACATTCGACAACCAATCAAGAAATTATTCTACTTGCATACCACCTTTGAATTCTGGAATTTCCATCCTCATACCTGATTCCCATTTACGATCATTTTCAGAATCCAGATATTGATTTCGCACTTGGCCTCGATCTCGATAATGAATACTACCTCTATCACTATCTTCCTCAAAATCAGATGTACTTCGATAACGATCTCGACCATACACATCTTTATGACCATACATGTCCCTTCTGCCTTGTCTTTCAACATCACGATATGGTTCATGTTCATACTCACGTTGAGTTCTTCTCTCTTCATTTCGATACCCATGGTGATCTCGCATCACCAAAACTGATGATTCTCTTCTATCTCGATAAGATTGTTGTGACACCCTCCTCGCTTCCAAAACCGATGGCGAAACCCTGTTTCCTCCATGGTTCGGACTGGTAACCTTCTCCTTTGACTTCGATTCATATCATTCATCAATTTCTCCAACTTCCCAATACCTTCATCGAACTTTTCATTGATACGTTGTTCCATTTGCTCAACTTCTTCTCTTCTATACAACTCTTCAACATTCTGATGGTGATTAGCATGTCTCGGAGGCATGATCATCAAACAACAGTCTCTAACTGATACAAAGTGATACAAATTAATACAATCATGTCTCGGCCCTAACTCGGCTTCGACCTGGCTTTAACTCGCTCTGGTTTAGCACGGCTCTGAACTAACTTTAACTCGGCCTTGATTTTCCTTAGCTTCGAACTAGGATTCGAACTAGGCTCTGATACCAATTGACGCAGTGGTGATAACAAATTGACAATAAATGATGCAACTACGATGAAACGATACAAAGATAAATTGATGAATTGATAATACCCAAGTGCCCAAATCCGTTGATCTCTTGAGATACCGGATTGTAACGATCCCGATTTTTAATTAAATTTAAATTGATAATTAAAATAATTTTGGAATAAAATCGTAAATTAATTTGGATTTTTCAAATTAAATGGGATATTGGTTTATTTGATTATTTATTTTAAAATTTAATTGAGATTTTGAATTTCTATATTTAAATCTTATAGATAAAAAAAAAAGTAACATCCCAAAATTTCAATTTAAATAAATAATATGTTTTAACTTTTGGAATTTAATTTTGGAATAAATTAAGAAAAATCTAAAACAAATGAAAATAAGTGATAATATTATATGAAATAAATTCCAATTTTATTTTGAGATTAAAATATTGAAATAATAAATATTGTAAAAAGTCATATAGATTTAAAGTCTTATATATATGTGTATATTACAAATATGAGTAAATTGAATGCATATGTAAAATTAATTTAAATTTGTTCAAAATAAAGTGTGAATGTACAAATGGAAATGAAAGTTTATATTTCAAGTTTGAAATGGAAAATTGAATTTAAATTTAAAATAAATGTTTTAAAAATTTGTAGCATTTAAAATGATTAAAGATGTAACATATGTAATGTAGATATTGGTTAGAAACAATTCTTTTAACCTTTCACATATATAAACCATATATGGGAATAAATAGATAAAGGATGTATTTATTTATAAAATGTATATGTAAAAATATAATAAAAATAAAAACAAGATAATAATAATATCTTTTGACCTGGAAGAAATCATATATGCAAATGTAAATACATATAAATACATATACATGAGAGGTGGAGTAGGGGAATGAACAAAATCTTGCTCTCATCATTGCTTTTTACAAATGGCATGAATTGTCTTATAAAAAGATAAAATATTCACTTAAAAAAAAAATTTAAAGAAACTTTTCAGTTTCCAAAGAATTTCGAAATTATAAGCCTCTGGCTTTTGAAATACAACCACAAAGATTTTTCAAATCCAAACATCATCATTCAATTCAAAAGAAACTATCAAAAAAAAAAAAAAAAAAAAATCTGCCCTCTTCTTTTTCATTCCAAAGTTTGAAGATCTGAAACCATATAAACTAGTTCAAGCTATAATTCCATCTCTCAGGTTAGAAATGCTTCAAGTTTGGCTAGACAGAAAACAGTGCAGTGATTTCTAAAATAAATTCAAGGAAAAAAAATCGAGTTCAAGGCTAAACATGATTCCTGGTTTCAAAACTGCAGAAAAGAAAAAAAAAAGAGTCTTCTCTGTTATAAAATCCTACTGAAGAAGCAAGATCAAAGCTTTAAAGCTATTTTGGTTTTCTAGTTGCAGGGAATAAAAGAGGCTTCCTTGTTATATACATACAACTAACTAAAACTGAAAAGGATTCAAAGTAGAAAAAAAGAAAAAAAAAAGAAAAAAAAAAGAAACTTGCAAGCCTTCACTCATCTATGTTTTGAAACTGTCAGGAAGACACTTCTATCTTTGGGAAAATAAGGTGAGTAAACCCCCATGCCTCCTTCATTTTTTTTTTTTTTTTTTTCTTGTGTTCAAATGCTTGCATGAATGTGGTTAGTTTTGGCTTATGAATGGGTGCCATGCTTGAATTTTCTTTGCCTGGAAATATGATTTCTTCCTTTTTCTTTTTGCTATCTGTTTCCTGTAACACTTTGGGGTTTACAGTGAAAAACATTTGATCCTAACCTGATGCTGATGATCATTATGTGTGAATGTGGTTGCCTATGTTTATGTGTATGGATGTTATGGCTTTGAATTAAATGAATGGTATGCTTGTGTTTGAATTCCCTGAAAACATTTGTTTCCTATTCCTGTTTTCTGTAACATTTAGTTACAGGGAACTTAGAATCCTCCCTCCCATACTCTTTTGGAAAAAAAATTTGAATTGCAAAATAAATTAAAGTGTAGTTCAAACTTACACTGTGCTTTAGAATTAAATCAAAGCGAATTTTGTAGTTTTCTTTTAATGGAAAAAACTGTAAGCATGGTCATGCTCAAACCTCTGATTCACAGAGTAAACAATTTCAAAAGTACAATCTTATTTTTCTCATCCCTTCTGGAAGTAAACTGAAACAAATTAAAGTTTTTTTTTTTTTTTTGTTTAAAACCTGTTATATATTTTCAGAAATAAATTAAAGTAAGTTTGAAACTTTGGTCTAAAACCTGTTAAACTCTGGAAACAATCAAACACTGTCAAAATTCAACTTTTCCAAGAAAATTCGAACTTCATACATTTTAATTTTAATCAACTATGTGAATTCCCTTCAAAAATAAGGATTTTTGAAACAAAAATGTGGATTTTTCATCAACTCTTCACTCAGACATTCGAAATGACCTGGGAAATGAATTCTTGCAAATTCCCAGTGATCAAGGAGATTGTCGGCCTCGAGTTCGTCGGTATAGCTTGCTGGGTTGTTCATGATCATTAGAAAAATCCTAGAATAATTTATAAATCTGTGAATTTTTGATTTGAATTCAAAGTAGGGTTTAAGAACCCACGTTTGTTCGCGTAAAAGAAATGGTCGCTGATGATCCTCGGCGCATCGAGTTGGACGAGGGTTGGGGGTTAGCTTCGTGGATCACCAGGGGTGACGTGGCCGCGGTGGTGCGAGGGCAGGAGGTCGGAGTCGCATGGTCGGGGAGGTTTTGGTCGAGCAGTTGTTTTTTTCCAGTTTTGAGGCTGATGACTCAATTTTGACGTGAGGGGAGATGGGGCACTTCGATGGCTGGAGATGGTCGCTGGGTTGGTGGTGGACGTGTGGCAATGTTCGCCAGTGATTGGAATTGCCTCCGGTGCCGGTGCACGTGCACGCGGCTATGGTGGCATGTCAGGGTGATGGGTTGAAAAGGACCGAGGGAAACTCGAAAAACAGCAAGGGGAAATCGCGTGGAAACTCGAGGAGAAACCCGAGTGGTTTTGGTGTGTATAGGGTTTGAATTTAACAACTTAGCAAATTTTGCAAAAGAAGGTCAATCACGGGTAAATTTGGGAAAAACTCGAAGCAATGGGGTGGATTCCTCGGGTAGAACCCGAAGTAAGCCTCGGGTCAAACTTAGAAACAGCAAAAAAGTTTTGAAACATGATTTAAACTTGTTTTGAAGTATTTTAAAACTTAGATTTTAAAAATAAAATTGTTTAAAAATTTAACTTGATAAAATACTTAGGAGTAAATCAATTATTTAAATTTTAACTTAAAGATAAAATTCTTTATAATGATTAAATAAAGATTTTAAACAATTAAAATTTGTGATTGCTTTATAATTAAAAGTTGACTTAATTAAAGGGTGAAAGTAATTAAGATTTACTTAATTATAAATTAAGGATTTATGAATTAAGATAATTAATTAAGAAAAGTTAGTTGATAAAGTTAATTAGGATCGAACCAATTTATAGTTAAGAATAATTAATCGTTGATTTAAATTTTATGAAATAAATTGTGTGGTTAACACACTTAATCATATCCACCCTAATTAGAGTTGATTAACTATCATCAAATTGTTCTGTATTGGATTGATATTTTGTTGTGATGTTGTGATTGCTTTGTGATGGACTGTGATTTGTGATTTGTTCCTATATGTGTGTGAAACTCCTTTTGCCCGTAAAATGGCATTTAAACTTCGATGCGACAGGGAGTCGGATTCCAGTTGGTTATCCGAAACCCACATCGAATTGTAATGATTGAATCTGTGCTGATTGATGATATGGCACTTTTATTGTGTAAACCTCTGGACCACACTTATACACACACAAATATGGATTGCACGTGGAAATTTGTTAAGTCACAGATTTTTGAAATTGTTTTAAAAATTTAATTTTTGAATCCAAATTAGTTTTGGAATTGGAATTGAAGCTTTTGAAAATGAGTTTTCAAAAATGATAGTTATTTTAAATAACTTGATTGAATCTTGGAATTTAAATGAATTAATTTAAATTTGAATTCAATATTTGAAATTGAATTCGATGATTTGGGATCTAGGGTTAAAAAAAAAGTTATTCAACTTATAAATGGGTTTATATGGGTTTTTAAAACCATGTTAAAAGTGATTTTTGAAATTTTAGTTTAACCCAAGATTTAAACTGGTATATAATTGGATTTTTTCTGAAAACGGAAACTGTTTGTGAGCCTTCACATAAGAAATGAATTTCCAATTGGTGTTAAAAGGACTTCAAGTCTAAAATGAAATGGTTTTCCAAATTATAGATAAATCTTTGGAAATGTGTTTTGAAAGCTATAAATCTTTAATTTAAAGATTAAATTTGGTTAATCCAAATCGAATGAGAATTGTTTTGAAATCTATGAATAGATCTTTGTGAAACTGGGTGAAACTTTGTGAAATAAATCTTTTTGTTTAAAGATTTAAAAATGGTAATTTGTTTAACCATTTGAAAGAAAAGTTTTGGATTTTTATAAGTTGTGACTTAACTAAAATCCCATATCCATATGTTTTAAAATATGGCGATTACTATTCGGTTTAGCCGGGAGAGGACCTTGTGTCATATAACCCATTCCGAATAGTGATACGACGTTATGGATAGCAATTGAAGACCGGTGGTGAAGACCGGGTATTTGTGAGAACGATAGGATAACCTATCGATTGTCTCTGCACCGAGTAGCTACGGTATAGAGATTCCCTTAGTGATGGGAAGTCCGATCGGGATTGTGGATACCCGGATTTGCAAGGGCTTCTTCAGAAGTGCCTTCGGTTCTGTTCAAACCCGGAACAGACTTGTATGGTTGTATGTCTGACATTACACTTTGAGATGTTAACTGATCTCTATCAAATACATTTCTGCTTGGTGGTGGAGAATTTATTCTCTTAGTTTAACACCCTTCTCTGAGACGTACGAGCTCAGAGGGTATGTAGTTGATATTTATCAGTGATATTCCCAATTTGGTAATGTGGCATGCTGAGTGCTGCTGTTGATGATCATTGGTTGATCATTTGTGATATGATCATTTGTTTGATCATTTATCTTTGTGATCATTGCTTTGGTCATCTGTTGACCCAAAGCATGGCTTTGTTGCACAAAGCGTAGCTTTGTGGACGAGACTGCATCAGGACCACACACCCCGGAAATGGTCAAAACAGGAAAGATGCGGCAAGGTTATGAGGGTCGCTCCCTTTAGGGTGTGTCATTCCCTTCTGGTAAAGGGTGGTATCATGGTATGGAGCCCAGATACTTACCTATGTGGATACTGCAGATCTATTACTTTGTGATACTTTGTGGTTGTTGTTGCGAGCGCTCGGATAAAGGTCCCAAAGGACCGGGGGATGACATATTCGTGTAGTAGTTACCTAGTTACAGAGGTAACCCGGCCTTGTGTTGGCAGAGATCTAACCGTAACGTTAGTTCTCGGGACGTCCCGCCAGAGGCGATCCCATGTGGTAGTAGGAAGTTCCTTAGCCTGACCATTTGTTGGAAATCCATTCATCCAATACGTGCCTTGTACGGTTTTAGTTGTAGAACCTGCCATTTAACATGGCAGCTATAGTAGGCATAGCATCATGGTACCTATGCTGGCTAGGATTTATATTATACTTTCGAAATATTTTCCACTATGCACTAGTAATAATATCAAAGAATTTTTCTCGTAGTAAGCATGTTTGACTATCATAAGGAGAAATCTCCCCCATGTGTGCGTTTGCATTGTGTGTGTGCCGGGAGGCCTTATGGTGGTTTCATTTTTCAAAAAGCATTGCGGATTTCAAATTTAAATTCTTTTGTTTGTTTTAAAAGACCAAATGTTTTTGTTTGCTCATACCAGTCCCATGACTGACCTGGAGTTTATTGTTCCTTTCCTAAACTCTGGGTGCCCACTATTTTCCCACACGGGCAGTCTAGAGTTGGGTTTTCAGATAATCTATGGTAGGTGTAGATTCGATAGCTTTCAGCCTTAGGATTTGGCAATCGCATTTTGGATCGAGTTGCTTCTCCTCATCTTGATTTGGAGTTCGAGCTATTTCTGGATTGGTGCTTTGGAGATGGAGATTACTGATACTGGAGTTCTTTCTTGAAGACTATTTTGGAGATTTGTTCCGCTGCTGTGTTATCTTTTTATTTCCGCTGCTATTCTTTGTATCTCTGATGTATGTTGATATCTATTGTATCAAATGTTGTATATTGATATATGCCATTCTTTTCTTCCGCTGTGTTATTTACTTAATGTGTTATAAGCTCCGGCACGACTCGAATTTCGACGTTTGAATCTGCGGCATTCAAGTATAGTGGAGTACGGATGTCGATTTTCGAACGCTGGAATTTGGATCGTGACATTTTGGTATCAGAGCTGATGGTTAAAACCTTAGCTCAGGAGTATAACACATTAAGTAACTCATTAGAGATAGGGTGAAGTAAACCCTAGAATGAGTATATCCCTAAGATATCTGTTCGAACGCCTCAGTAAATTCTCTTACTATCCACTGATAGTGAGTATGAGTGCGAGAAGGGGACGAGATAGGGGACAGGGGAGTACCACTACGAATGGTCAATACCCTGCAATAGCGGAAACAACTTTTCTCTATCAATCTCCTTTGATTCGATTTCGAATTCTTTTTGATTGCTTCATAGCAGCTCCAGAAAGAAGTTTCGGTGTGATGATGGCCATACGTATCGTTGTAGAAAATTCTTACTTTGTATCTTCATCGATTTCTTATCAGCTTTTCGATCTAAACTCTAATGAATTTGAAATTGAAAAATTAAATAAATTGGAAATTTTAAATTAAGTAAACTGGTTAACTAATATGAAGATTTAATCTATCTATTTATTCTCTGGGATCCGATATATTCTACGAACGATTAGTTATCCCTTCGAACTAATCAATGCCCTTGCATATTCGTAGACCGGATAAACACGAGTATCTTATGAAATAATTGTATGAGTTTGTTCTCATATTGTTCTCATTCTGATTTGGTAAGCCAAATACAGAATTGTTATCCAGTTTTATTTGGAAAGATATTTCTCTATCTTTCATCTATTCCTTGTCGTCTTCCTTGCAAATTTCGAGGACGAAATTCTTTTAAGGGGGGAAATCTGTAACGATCCCGATTTTTAATTAAATTTAAATTGATAATTAAAATAATTTTGGAATAAAATCATAAATTAATTTGGATTTTTCAAATTAAATGGGATATTGGTTTATTTGAGTATTTATTTTAAAATTTAATTGAGATTTTGAATTTCTATATTTAAATCTTATAGATAAAAAAAAAAGTAACATCCCAAAATTTCAATTTAAATAAATAATATGTTTTAACTTTTGGAATTTAATTTGGGAATAAATTAAGAAAAATCTAAAAAAAATGAAAATAAGTGATAATATTATATGAAATAAATTCCAATTTTATTTTGAGATTAAAATATTGAAATAATAAATATTGTAAAAAGTCATATAGATTTAAAGTCTTATATATATGTGTATATTACAAATATGAGTAAATTGAATGCATATGTAAAATTAATTTAAATTTGTTCAAAATAAAGTGTGAATGTACAAATGGAAATGAAAGTTTATATTTCAAGTTTGAAATGGAAAATTGAATTTAAATTTAAAATAAATGTTTTAAAAATTTGTAGCATTTAAAATGATTAAAGATGTAACATATGTAATGTAGATATTGGTTAGAAACAATTCTTTTAACCTTTCACATATATAAACCATATATGGGAATAAATAGATAAAGGATGTATTTATTTATAAAATGTATATGTAAAAATATAATAAAAATAAAAACAAGATAATAATAATATCTTTTGACCTGGAAGAAATCATATATGCAAATGTAAATACATATAAATACATATACATGAGAGGTGGAGTAGGGGAATGAACAAAATCTTGCTCTCATCATTGCTTTTTACAAATGGCATGAATTGTCTTATAAAAAGATAAAATATTCACTTAAAAAAAAAAATTAAAGAAACTTTTCAGTTTCCAAAGAATTTCGAAATTATAAGCCTCTGGCTTTTGAAATACAACCACAAAGATTTTTCAAATCCAAACATCATCATTCAATTCAAAAGAAACTATCAAAAAAAAAAAAAAAAAAATCTGCCCTCTTCTTTTTCATTCCAAAGTTTGAAGATCTGAAACCATATAAACTAGTTCAAGCTATAATTCCATCTCTCAGGTTAGAAATGCTTCAAGTTTGGCTAGACAGAAAACAGTGCAGTGATTTCTAAAATAAATTCAAGGAAAAAAAATCGAGTTCAAGGCTAAACATGATTCCTGGTTTCAAAACTGCAGAAAAGAAAAAAAAAGAGTCTTCTCTGTTATAAAATCCTACTGAAGAAGCAAGATCAAAGCTTTAAAGCTATTTTGGTTTTCTAGTTGCAGGGAATAAAAGAGGCTTCCTTGTTATATACATACAACTATCTAAAACTGAAAAGGATTCAAAGTAGAAAAAAGAAAAAAAAAGAAAAAAAAAAGAAACTTGCAGGCCTTCACTCATCTATGTTTTGAAACTGTCAGGAAGACACTTCTATCTTTGGGAAAATAAGGTGAGTAAACCCCCATGCCTCCTTCATTTTTTTTTTTTTTTTTTTCTTGTGTTCAAATGCTTGCATGAATGTGGTTAGTTTTGGCTTATGAATGGGTGCCATGCTTGAATTTTCTTTGCCTGGAAATATGATTTCTTCCTTTTTCTTTTTGCTATCTGTTTCCTGTAACACTTTGGGGTTTAAAGTGAAAAACATTGTATCCTAACCTGATGCTGATGATCATTATGTGTGAATGTGGTTGCCTATGTTTATGTGTATGGATGTTATGGCTTTGAATTAAATGAATGGTATGCTTGTGTTTGAATTCCCTGGAAAACATTTGTTTCCTATTCCTGTTTTCTGTAACATTTAGTTACAGGGAACTTAGAATCCTCCCTCCCATACTCTTTTGGAAAAAAAATTTGAATTGCAAAATAAATTAAAGTGTAGTTCAAACTTACACTGTGCTTTAGAATTAAATCAAAGCGAATTTTGTAGTTTTCTTTTAATGGAAAAAACTGTAAGCATGGTCATGCTCAAACCTCTGATTCACAGAGTAAACAATTTCAAAAGTACAATCTTATCTTTCTCATCCCTTCTGGAAGTAAACTGAAACAAATTAAAGTTTTTTTTTTTTTTTGTTTAAAACCTGTTATATATTTTCAGAAATAAATTAAAGTAAGTTTGAAACTTTGGTCTGAAACCTGTTAAACTCTGGAAACAATCAAACACTGTCAAAATTCAACTTTTCCAAGAAAATTCGAACTTCATACATTTTAATTTTAATGAACTATGTGAATTCCCTTCAAAAATAAGGATTTTTGAAACAAAAATGTGGATTTTTCATCAACTCTTCACTCAGACATTCGAAATGACCTGGTAAATGAATTCTTGCAAATTCCCAGTGATCAAGGAGATTGTCGGCCTCGAGTTCGTCGGTATAGCTTGCTGGGTTGTTCATGATCATTAGAAAAATCCTAGAATAATTTATAAATCTGTGAATTTTTGATTTGAATTCAAAGTAGGGTTTAAGAACCCACGTTTGTTCGCGTAAAAGAAATGGTCGCTGATGATCCTCGGCGCATCGAGTTGGACGAGGGTTGGGGGTTAGCTTCGTGGATCACCAGGGGTGACGTGGCCGCGGTGGTGCGAGGGCAGGAGGTCGGAGTCGCATGGTCGGGGAGGTTTTGGTCGAGCAGTTGTTTTTTTCCAGTTTTGAGGCTGATGACCCAATTTTGACGTGAGGGGAGATGGGGCACTTCGATGGCTGGAGATGGTCGCTGGGTTGGTGGTGGACGTGTGGCAATGTTCGCCAGTGATTGGAATTGCCTCCGGTGCCGGTGCACGTGCACGCGGCTATGGTGGCATGTCAGGGTGATGGGTTGAAAAGGACCGAGGGAAACTCGAAAAACAGCAAGGGGAAATCGCGTGGAAACTCGAGGAGAAACCCGAGTGGTTTTGGTGTGTATAGGGTTTGAATTTAACAACTTAGCAAATTTTGCAAAAGAAGGTCAATCACGGGTAAATTTGGGAAAAACTCGAAGCAATGGGGTGGATTCCTCGGGTAGAACCCGAAGTAAGCCTCGGGTCAAACTTAGAAACAGCAAAAAAGTTTTGAAACATGATTTAAACTTGTTTTGAAGTATTTTAAAACTTAGATTTTAAAAATAAAATTGTTTAAAAATTTAACTTGATAAAATACTTAGGAGTAAATCAATTATTTAAATTTTAACTTAAAGATAAAATTCTTTATAATGATTAAATAAAGATTTTAAACAATTAAAATTTGTGATTGCTTTATAATTAAAAGTTGACTTAATTAAAGGGTGAAAGTAATTAAGATTTACTTAATTATAAATTAAGGATTTATGAATTAAGATAATTAATTAAGAAAAGTTAGTTGATAAAGTTAATTAGGATCGAACCAATTTATAGTTAAGAATAATTAATCGTTGATTTAAATTTTATGAAATAAATTGTGTGGTTAACACACTTAATCATATCCACCCTAATTAGAGTTGATTAACTATCATCAAATTGTTCTGTATTGGATTGATATTTTGTTGTGATGTTGTGATTGCTTTGTGATGGACTGTGATTTGTGATTTGTTCCTATATGTGTGTGAAACTCCTTTTGCCCGTAAAATGGCATTTAAACTTCGATGCGACAGGGAGTCGGATTCCAGTTGGTTATCCGAAACCCACATCGAATTGTAATGATTGAATCTGTGCTGATTGATGATATGGCACTTTTATTGTGTAAACCTCTGGACCACACTTATACACACACAAATATGGATTGCACGTGGAAATTTGTTAAGTCACAGATTTTTGAAATTGTTTTAAAAATTTAATTTTTGAATCCAAATTAGTTTTGGAATTGGAATTGAAGCTTTTGAAAATGAGTTTTCAAAAATGATAGTTATTTTAAATAACTTGATTGAATCTTGGAATTTAAATGAATTAATTTAAATTTGAATTCAATATTTGAAATTGAATTCGATGATTTGGGATCTAGGGTTAAAAAAAAAGTTATTCAACTTATAAATGGGTTTATATGGGTTTTTAAAACCATGTTAAAAGTGATTTTTGAAATTTTAGTTTAACCCAAGATTTAAACTGGTATATAATTGGATTTTTTCTGAAAACGGAAACTGTTTGTGAGCCTTCACATAAGAAATGAATTTCCAATTGGTGTTAAAAGGACTTCAAGTCTAAAATGAAATGGTTTTCCAAATTATAGATAAATCTTTGGAAATGTGTTTTGAAAGCTATAAATCTTTAATTTAAAGATTAAATTTGGTTAATCCAAATCGAATGAGAATTGTTTTGAAATCTATGAATAGATCTTTGTGAAACTGGGTGAAACTTTGTGAAATAAATCTTTTTGTTTAAAGATTTAAAAATGGTAATTTGTTTAACCATTTGAAAGAAAAGTTTTGGATTTTTATAAGTTGTGACTTAACTAAAATCCCATATCCATATGTTTTAAAATATGGCGCTTACTATTCGGTTTAGCCGGGAGAGGACCTTGTGTCATATAACCCATTCCGAATAGTGATACGACGTTATGGATAGCAATTGAAGACCGGTGGTGAAGACCGGGTATTTGTGAGAACGATAGGATAACCTATCGATTGTCTCTGCACCGAGTAGCTACGGTATAGAGATTCCCTTAGTGATGGGAAGTCCGATCGGGATTGTGGATACCCGGATTTGCAAGGGCTTCTTCGGAAGTGCCTTCGGTTCTGTTCAAACCCGGAACAGACTTGTATGGTTGTATGTCCGACATTACACTTTGAGATGTTAACTGATCTCTATCAAATACATTTCTGCTTGGTGGCGGAGAATTTATTCTCTTAGTTTAACACCCTTCTCTGAGACGTACGAGCTCGGAGGGTATGTAGTTGATATTTATCAGTGATATTCCCAATTTGGTAATGTGGCATGCTGAGTGCTGCTGTTGATGATCATTGGTTGATCATTTGTGATATGATCATTTGTTTGATCATTTATCTTTGTGATCATTGCTTTGGTCATCTGTTGACCCAAAGCATGGCTTTGTTGCACAAAGCGTAGCTTTGTGGACGAGACTGCATCAGGACCTCACACCCCGGAAATGGTCGAAACAGGAAAGATGCGGCAAGGTTATGAGGGTCGCTCCCTTTAGGGTGTGTCATTCCCTTCTGGTAAAGGGTGGTATCATGGTATGGAGCCCAGATACTTACCTATGTGGATACTGCAGATCTATTACTTTGTGATACTTTGTGGTTGTTGTTGCGAGCGCTCGGATAAAGGTCCCAAAGGACCGGGGGATGACATATTCGTGTAGTAGTTACCTAGTTACAGAGGTAACCCGGCCTTGTGTTGGCAGAGATCTAACCGTAATGTTAGTTCTCGGGACGTCCCGCCAGAGGCGATCCCATGTGGCAGTAGGAAGTTCCTTAGCCTGACCATTTGTTGGAAATCCATTCATCCAATACGTGCCTTGTACGGTTTTAGTTGTAGAACCTGCCATTTAACATGGCAGCTATAGTAGGCATAGCATCATGGTACCTATGCTGGCTAGGATTTATATTATACTTTCGAAATATTTTCCACTATGCACTAGTAATAATATCAAAGAATTTTTCTCGTAGTAAGCATGTTTGACTATCATAAGGAGAAATCTCCCCCATGTGTGCGTTTGCATTGTGTGTGTGCCGGGAGGCCTTATGGTAGTTTCATTTTTCAAAAAGCATTGCGGATTTCAAATTTAAATTCTTTTGTTTGTTTTAAAAGACCAAATGTTTTTGTTTGCTCATACCAGTCCCATGACTGACCTGGAGTTTATTGTTCCTTTCCTAAACTCTGGGTGCCCACTATTTTCCCACACGGGCAGTCTAGAGTTGGGTTTTCAGATAATCTATGGTAGGTGTAGATTCGATAGCTTTCAGCCTTAGGATTTGGCAATCGCATTTTGGATCGAGTTGCTTCTCCTCATCTTGATTTGGAGTTCGAGCTATTTCTGGATTGGTGCTTTGGAGATGGAGATTACTGATACTGGAGTTCTTTCTTGAAGACTATTTTGGAGATTTGTTCCGCTGCTGTGTTATCTTTTTATTTCCGCTGCTATTCTTTGTATCTCTGATGTATGTTGATATCTGTTGTATCAAATGTTGTATATTGATATATGCCATTCTTTTCTTCCGCTGTGTTATTTACTTAATGTGTTATAAGCTCCGGCACGACTCGAATTTCGACGTTTGAATCTGCGGCATTCAAGTATAGTGGAGTACGGATGTCGATTTTCGAACGCTGGAATTTGGATCGTGACACGGATTCTAGCTATCTTCAACACGTTGTTCGTGCATGATTCCACGTTAGAAGATCTACGATTCTTCGACGTTGATCTCACGCACGAGATTCCGTGAATCGGCTTCAAATTCGTTGATTCGAGCGCACTCGAATATCCAAAGATGGAAGAAGAAGGAGGTCACACTCAACTTCAACAAAGTGGCAAAAGCACACAAACAAATTTTATTCAAAATCAATCCCTTTTTACAATGCTATCACACCCCTATTTATAGGGAATTATATCACACATCAACGACTTAACATATCCGACTCAACAATACTGCGACATAACAATAACACGAAATACGACTTAACAACAACGCGCGACCTAACATCAGGCGACTTACAATACACGAGTTACACGACATACGACATAAGGCAATTACAATATCTCACGACATAAAAAATGCGACTTACAACATAAGAAAAACAAGTTACAACAACACATCAATGCGACTCAAGGACCTATCAACTCGAGCGACATAAGAAGATACGGCATAAGTAGTCTAAAATGCATGCGACTTAAGCGAACTGAGCGACATAAGAATCTAAGCGGCCTAACTGGAACGACTTAGGATGTGTGACTTATCGAAAGCGGCATACTGGAGCGACTTAACTCGCTAGGTCGCTAGCGACATAAGGAATGGCGCGACTCAAGGCATAACTCGTTATCCTGGGGCACTGCATCATCCTCCCCTCGTATCTCACTAGGCCGTAACCCGCTAGGTCGCTGGCGACTTAAGGCACGCGACCTACGACCTAAAGCATGATGCGCTGTATCACAAGTGATTTCAAATAATAATAGTTTTTATGTAAGGAAAGAATTTCCAAATTATGATGAAAAGATTTCAAGTTTGAAATAGAATGGTTTTGAAAGTTATGAATGAATCTTTGGAAATGATTTTTGAAAGCTATGAATTGAATCTTTGATTGGATAAGTTAATCCAATTTGAAAAGGAAATCGTTTTGAAAGGCCATAAATGAATCTTTGTTAAAGATTGGTAAAGTTTGTTTTCAAGTTGAAAAGGGATCTGAAAGCGTATCTTTTGTATAAAAGATTTGAATTGAAAAGATATTAATGAATCTTTGTGAAAGATTGGTAAACTTTGTGAACTTTGTGAAATGAGTCTTTTTATTCAAAAAGATTTGTAAATGGTAATTTGTTTAACCATTTGAAAGAAAAATTTTGGGTAACAAGTTATGACTTAACTGAGATCCCATACCCATATGTTTTTAAATATTGCGATCACTATTCGGTTTAGCCGGGAGAGGACTTTATGTCATATAACCCATTGCGAATAGTGATACGATGTTATGGATAGAAATTGAAGACCGGTGGTGAACACCAGATATTTTTGAAAACGAAAGGATTTCTTGTGGAATGTCTCTGCATCGGCTGATCCTCGGTATAGAGATTTAAGCACCCATTGTGATGGGAAGTACGAAAGAGATTAGAGATTATCCGGATTTGCAAGGACTTCTTCGAAAGTGCTTTCGGTTCTGTTCGAACCCGGAACGGACTTGTATGGATGTATGTCTGACGTTACACTTTGAGATGTAAAGCTTGTTTCTGTCAAGTACATTTCTGTTTGGTGGCGGAGATTTATTCTCTTAGCTTAACACCCTTCTCTGAGATGTACGAGCTCAGAGGTTATGTAGTTGATGGTTACTAGTGATACATTCCCAATTTGGTAATGTGGCATACGAAGTGTTGTTGATCATTTGTTGATCAAAGCAAGGCTTTGTGAAAAGCGTAGCTTTGTGGAGGAGACTTCATCAGGACCTCACAACCCGGAAATGGTCGAAACAGGAAAGATGAAGCAAGATTTCAGGGGTCGTACCCCTAGGGTATGTCCATTTCTTCTGGATAGAGGTGATATCATGGTATGTAGCCCAGATATTTAACCTATGTGGTTACTACAAATAAATTACTTTGTGGTTGTTGGTATCGAGCGCTCGGATAAAGGTTGGTTACGACCGGGGATGCAATATCTTAGGTGATACTCCCGGGAAGAGGTTACACCGGCCTTGTTTTGACAGAGAACTGAGGGATGGTTCTCAGGGCGTCCCTCCAGAGGCGTACCCATGTGGCCCAGAAAGTTCCTTAGCCTGACCATTTGTTGCAAAACCCATTCATCCAATACGCGCCTCGTACGGTTTTAGTTGTATTACCTGCCATCAACTTATGGTAGCGCCCCACTGTTTGGATGGTAGCTATAGTAGGCATAGTTCGGAATGTTAATGCTGGCTAGGATTAATATCATACTTTTGAAATGTTTTCCACTATGCACTAATAATAATATCAAAATGGTTTTGCGTATCAAGCATTTTTGACTATCATAAGGAGAAATCTCCTCCAATACTGCGTTTGCATGGTGTGTGTGGCCGGAGGACTTATGGTAGTTTCATTTTCCAAAAAGCATTGCGGATTTCAATTTAAATTCTTTTGTTGTTTCTTAAAGATAAAAAGTTTTTGTTTGCTCCTACCAGTCCCATGACTGACCCGGAGATTATTGTTCCCTTCCTAAACTCTGGATGCCCAAAATCTTCCACACGGGCGGTCTAGAGTTGGGTTTTTTTTCAAATAGTAGATATAGTATCGATTCGGTAGTTTTCGGTTTTCTCTTTGGTATTCTTTGAAGACTTTGGATATTGACGTATTTGGTTAGGTCGACTGACCTTACTTAGCTTGGTGCAACTTGATGGTGGTTTGAGCTATTTCTGGATGGGTGCTTTGGAGTTAGAGTTGCTGTTGCTGTTTGGAATTTTTGGTTCCGCTGGTATATCATATTGTTATTCCGCTGTAGCATTGTTATCTTGTATCTCTGATATTGATTCATATTGCATCATTGTTGTATTAAATATTGTATATCAATGATATTCATTTCTTTTCTTCCGCCTTGTTGTTATACTTGATGTGTTATAAGCTCCGACGAACCAGATTCGACATTTGGATCTGCGATATTGGAATACGAGTGTCGTATTCGATGCCGATTTTCGAAGGTCGAGTCAGGGTCGTTACACTCTAACTAACCAACGTTGATTAGGGCCTCTAATTTTGTTGAGACAGACCGACTTCTTCAATATTATGTGCTTTATGCATCTTTCCTTTGCTAAATCCCCCTTCCGATTCCACCCAGTGTTGTGGATTAAAAACATGCATTGATTCCTTTGACTCTAGCTTTCTATTAAGATAATTCTCTTATTCGGAAAAGGTAAAATTAATTAATATGATGTACATATTATCTAATTCAACTTTATAACATAAGTATCCTAGTCTTTGCAAATTTGTTATACATGCATGCACTGCTTAGACATATTTTTTGGTATACTTTAGAGAGTTTGATGGATCTCAAGAAACATTCAACAATCGAAATGTCTCATGAAATGCGGGTTACTTTCCTATTACAAGTTTATTCATTCATTGATATGTAGAAATTTAAGGTCATTGTTATTAATATTAACAATTACGAAGGCACGTCCGATGGATGTGCTCAAGAAAAACTTGTGTAAATTTGGTCAACTGCTAAGAATACTCTGTTGAATGTCTACTGTGGCAAATAATTAGTATATGGATTTCTTTTGTTGTCCAACCACCATATTTTTTCAATTTTTCATCGAAAATTGGTGGAAGTGAATAATGCCAACTACCTCAATTCAATGAGCAGGTATCTCTCTCCATCAAGCTATTGTTATTTTACCTATATAGTTAGTGACGACTGTTAGCTTAAACATGATGTATGAACTTAAACTACTACTTAATTTTTCTTATTTGTAATATACTATAGTTGTACTATAGTTTTGTTGGTTCCAAGGTACATAAGAAACAATCGTAATTGGTTATGAACGTCATTGCAATATCAAATATGGATTGATCCTTTTTACAGCAAGCAACATCATCATAAAATTTTGTCAAGTGTAAATCGACAAAGGCAACCAATATGTGATCGGTTATAAATTGTGTAATACAAATTGTTCCATGTATTGTTATTTCCATATATGCTACTATAACTTTTGTAAATTATGCCTATTATACAATACAATATTGTGTAATAAAGTAGTTAGGTTATTAGAGGGGGAGAAAGAATTAAGAGTAAAATCAGTAGTCGGATCAAGATATGTAAATTTGTAATAAATAGAACAAAAATGGAGAAAACAGAGCATAAATTTCACCATTTGTAAAAGAATGATGAAAATTACAACGGTTATTTGAAAAAAAATACATAACTTTGCAGTATGTTACTCATTTATTTAAATACATAACTAATTTATCCACTATCATTTGTTTATGTTTTGAATTTCAATTTAATTTTCATTTAGTCCACATTCGTGAGTACTTTACATTGAAGCAAAGCAATTATCGTCCACTATACACTAGCCTTCTAATATGTCACCATCAACTATTTTTTATCCCATATATCTTGACTCATTTTCATACATCATATGTCTAACTTGAATGTTTCAAGTGCCAATTTTGTGCTATATTTTCTCATGGTTTCAGTTATGATCTCTAGGTTTCGGATTTGATGTTGCATCAAGTGATAAACGTTGCACGCTACCAATAGCTTTCCAAGACAGAAGACAGAAGAAAAGGATTCATAAAATCTTATACAACACAAAAATTACAATTGAGTTTGTTTTGAAAATGCATAATATGACTGCTTGCTGTATATCCTTTTCTGTCTTATTTTTTCACAACCTGCAACTGAAATTACCTTTTATGAAATGCTTTTGATCTGCTTTACTTTTCTTTTTGGCTATGTAAGGTCGGTATAATTTAAAGCTTATTTCCATGATACAAAATTTCATATACACGTCCATCGAACGTGGATGAATTCTGAAAGTTAGTATCCAAAAAATGCATTATTATAAGAACATGTCAAAGTCATTTTATAAAATTTAAAAAACCTCACAAACATCATTTCTTAATGCCTGTTTCTCCTACGCACGTGCATCGCACGTGCCGAAGCACTCATGTAAATTCATAAAAAAGATAGCACATGTCCACTAATACACACACAGACACACACACACGAGTTAAGATCAGTAGCCCCTTTATTTAGCATCATTTGCAGCCCCTCGATATCAGTCACCAGTTTATATTTAAATATTTGGTTCATATGACAGGAGGGAGAAAGAAAAATATTTATATAGAAACTTGTAGCTAATATCAAAGGGCTACACAAACGGATACTTTAACAAGAAGAACAAAGGGAAGATACTAACTAACAAAACAAAGTAAATATACCCACTAACACATATTTACATGTATTTCTCTAACAAGGAAAACCACGCAAACAATCAAAGAAACTCATTTACCACATACCTTCATCTAGTTGACTTTCTTCAAAATTAGGAGTCGGTTGATAAGTCATAGAAGCTTGTGAAATCTAATGCATGTGTTATTTCTGTAAGTAGAGATAATTACAAATTATTCTAATACATGGGATAGGTTACAAAATAAATAATAGGCGATGAAATAAAATGAAATAAGTATGTAAAAAGATTACTGTAATCAGAGAAAGACAGTGACAATTAAAAAGAATGTAGAAGTTAAGTAGTAAAAGGTGATTAATCTATTTACATAAGGAGTAAGAGGTAAATGATATTAAAATGACATAACTGAAACAACAAGTAATTTGTGCAAAAGTAACCAAACGTAATACTTGAAGATAAATGACATAGTAATTAAATAAATTTATGCACCATCAAGTATGCATTTGTGATTGTGTGAATTACCGAATTTGATCCATAGCTTGGGTAAAGTGACAGTCATTAATAAAGGTTGGAATGCGAGGTCAGTAGTGTTACACAACAGAAGTCTGTCTACTGTAAAAGGCTTCTAGTAGTTGTGTATACATTATACTAATATGGAACATATACAACCGTATGGCCCGTGAAATTAAACATTCATGTATAGATAGAGGGAATACCCAAAGTTGGATGGTTTTCCCTGTTCGGAGTGTCAAAGGTTTAAGTAGAGTCTACTTCTACCTTTTAGATGGTATATGTTAAGTAACCAAATGAGCATTTACTTGATTTCATTAGACAATCTAAATGGAACAGTGAGCATAGCTCGATGCTATAGTAGTAAAGTTGGTACCATATATGTGAGGAGCTTCAGGTGTTTACATAGGTCAAGATCGTCATCCGTCTTGAGCGATCAGTGGAAAGACAAGGGTTACGCCTAAATTGGTTATGTCTTCTACTAGTGTAGACCACGTTTAGACATGCACCACATCACAATTGTTTTTTAGTTTGTTTGTTATTAAGAGGCAAGTCTAGACAACCTTTTAATGGAGGTCTTTCAAAACAAGGTAATCTACAGCTAAATAGTTGTAACGCTATTATTAGACATTACGGGAGTTTCTTGATACGCACGTTGGTGAGGACGTGATACCACGTTGACAATGGATCCTGATGAGGGGTAGAGCTATTGATACTAGCGAGGAAAGTATCATGGTCCAACGAGAGACTGTGGTGCTTACACCCACACACACATGTAGTCATTGAGTGCAATAAGTAGGCAAGGCATATGGTACACGTATATAAAGTCAAGACGGCTAAGTTTAAAAAGTAGACATAACATGTAAAGAAAACAATCGACATAAACTAATGTTGTATATAAAATGTGTAATTCACCCATCAGTAGAACTTTTCTTCTAACCCCTCCTTATTACAACCCACATAATCGACTTAGAGAAACATATACCGGCCCAAAGCAGAAGCCGTGGAAGGACGGATCTCTTATGCATGCTCAGCATTGGCAAGGGTACTAGATACCAGAGGCATTAGCCTTGGTCAATAAATATATGTTTTATTATACTTTGCTTTTTTGATGTAAGTTCATTACTGATAGTACTCTGATATACTATTATTTATTTACAGGATATCAACACCAATGATCCATGAATTTGTGGACTTGAGTTTTTGATTTAACGAAAATTCGGATCCGCTGAGGCGCATGTTGTTACAAAAAATGGCATGTTTTGCTATGTAGTCCCAAATGTATTTGAAGGCAATATGATTATTTTGATGGATGTACTCCCATTCGCATTGACATATTACCTCGTAAAACACATACAAAATATGATGTATGAAAAAAACCTTTGAGAAATTCTAGAGTCTAGAAAATAATTTGTGCATCTCATATATGGAAAAAGGGCATAGAACACAAATCCAATGTCACAAGTTGCATGTATTTTGTTTATATTCTTAATTAAGAAGCATCTTTGTTGTACTACACATATTTTACACCAAAAACTTCCGCTCCAATGAAAATATGTACATTTTTTCCAAACAGAGCATATAAAAATAGGTAGCATGCAATTATTTTGAAAAGAAAAAAAAATAAGGTTCCCTCATTTGCAATATGCCTAAACTAACTACAATGTACAATTAAAAAAGAATAGAGAATGTGATGCACGAATGCATGTATATACTGTTCGAGCTTAAACAATATAGCAAATAATAACAATACAATAACTTAACCAACGTTGCTAAAATGCAGTTTTACATAAATAAAATTTTCTTATGCGCCTATCATCCAAAATAATTATATATTCTTCAAACCCAATGGCAGTGCAACTTTAAACAAGTTTAAATCAGGTATATGTAACTCTAGTCTATAGGATTTTGTTTTAAATCTCTCGGTGTGTGCGTGCGCTTATTGTGTGGATGTGTGTGTGTGCGCATGCACGTTTGGCAGATGTCAGCCTAATTGACCTATATCTCTAATTAGTATGATTTCCAAATACATACGAATTTGTCCATTTCATTGAAGATCGCTGATCGAAGTTGGTTAAATAAAGTTCCTATATATAGTTTCTCTGTCTGCGTGCTTGTGTGTCTAACAGATGGCAGTCGAATCTACCTATATATCTAGTTGGTATGATCGCCAATTACATAAAAAGCAGTTAAATAATTTGTCCATTTCATAAATGATTTGCTGATCGTGGTTGGTTAAATAATGTGCCAGTATACTCTGTCTGTTTGCTTCGGCCTGTACATGCATGATTTAGAGTTGAAAATTGCCGAGTGTCTATAAAATTTAATATTGTTATGTGAAACAAAAATATTATTGTCATGGGATGAGGATCGTTAGATAGTCCTAAACATTCTTTATTACAACAGATGCAAGCTTCTAAAGTTCAAGGTATGTTAAATATTGTTAAATGTGAAGGATGGAGTCGCGACCTAGAGGAGTTTGAACGTGCGTGTGTGTTCATTTTTCACGTGAACGAACTGGGAGGGAAAAAAAGGGGGATGGCCGTGATTTGGTGAAGGGAAATGGACGGCTAAATGATGTTAGGGTTTGGAAATAAAATTTAGTATGTAATTTAATTATATTTAAATTCGTACGATCTTTAAAATGCTAACTTTTGCGTACGAGGTCGGAATTCAACGAAACCAATTGCGGTGGCTTCGTTTTGTCGGGCACTACGCTATGGAACTGGATTGGAGTCGTTTAGAGCTAGTGAGAATTTCGGGTAAAATTAAACCAGTGTTTAATTTCATTCGAAATAAATCGCTGAAACAGAATTGAAATCGAGGTGAGAACTTCTCACTCAATCGAATTGTTTCGATTTAAATTTTAAATAGTTAGATTTAAAATGGATGATTGTATGCCTGGATGATAAATTATTATCTATTGATTGTTAAATAGACATTATGCGCCGTTAGTAAGCGGAGGTTATTTATTAAAAACATATACCGCGAATATTTGACCGTATAGTGAAATTGGTATTATTTATGTACTTGGAGTTGATTTCCCGCATTATATAGCGAATGAGACCCTATTGCGCCGCCTATTAAGCAGATAATATTTTATGAATCCCATATACCGCGATAATTCCGTACTGGAACGGAATTGGTATTGTGCTAACATCTTTGGATGCAGGGAAACAGGTTGGAGGAATCCAACTGGATTCCTCAACTATATTGATTTATTTACAGATATTGTGATATTTGTTGATTATCATATTGATATATGATGTTTGGTTTGTCATGATTGACTATTTGGTGCTGTTGCATCATCGGTCCATTTTTGAAGTTTTAAAATAATGATTTTGATTTTAAAAGGAATTTTAAAGTGATTTTCGAAAGTATATGTTTTATTAATTTTTGAATTGTTAAAATAAATAAACGTTATAATTTTATTTTCATAAAAGTTATGATTTTTGGAAAATAATACTTAAGTATGATTTTGAAGTATATAAGCTTTAAATAACGATTTGTAAATTATTAAAAGAATAAGTTTAGTTAAATTGGGATTTTTGAATTGTTTTAAAAACAATTTATATAAAAGATTTAAAATTTGATATTTATAAATTTAAAATATAGGAATTATAAAACGAGTTTTTTTGTTAGTGTTAAAATGAAGAATGATTGGATTTCTTAAGTAAGTGAAATTTATCGATTTATAAATCCTGAAGTTATAAAAACAAATAGATTTTTGCAAAATAAAGGACTTATTAGCAGTTAACTTGTAAATTAGATTTTTTGTATAAAATTGAGTTATATAAATTGAATTGGATTAATAAAGGAGATTTATAAATCGAAGTTTATAAATAGAAATGGAATTTATAAACATTGTTTATAAATTCGAAATCAATGGAATTTGATAAATTGAATATAGAAATTTATTAGAAGAAGTATATTCACGATTTTGGATAGCGAACTTTTCTGTATATAAAATGTGTAGAAATATTGAAATTTGGTTAGTGAAGTATATTCACGATTTTGGACAGTGAATATATTATTAAATAAAATGGATATGGTTTGGAGAAGTGATATTTTAAATAGAATTAAAACGTTTTAACGATGTTTTAAAATGTATTAAACATCGAAAACATATATATATTTATATGTCTACCTGATCTTTTGGGTTATCTGTTCGGATTTTCTAGCATAAGTTTTAGAGGTAGATGGAGTAGTGGTGTGTGTGTGTAACACGACTACCACTAATGGAAAAGGTACATATGTTTGAGGTTGGAAGTATATTTGTCGAGACTGTAGACCTAATACCATCTCGAGTGAGATTTGTAGTTTGGAGTAAGGATTTCTTTGATATCCGAAGGAAATCTTTTTAAAGATTCGGAGTTTATCTTTGTAGTGGAAGTTTGGATCTGTCGGAAGTGCCGAAGTAAGTGATGATATCTTGATAACTGCATGATGAGATGCAGTACCCTTGGATATTTTCGAGAATGTTTTCTCTTGAAGCAGTTTAGAAGTGGTTGAGGAGCAGTCTTTATGTAAAAACCCGTATATTTATCGATTTTATATTTAAATATTTTATCGTTAGTCGGATTTTAGTCCGAAAAGCTACTTTTTGCAAACAGCCGATTTAGGACTCGAGACCACCTCCATTGAGTTCAAAATGCCGTTTGCGACCTTTTTGAGTATAAACTTTGATATATTTGGAGTTAGTCAAAAATTTGACCTTTTTCACTTTGGGTTTGAGTTTGGGTTCAGCCCACTAGCCAACTTATACTCAAAACTGAACCACTCTTCCCCATTCACCCTCACTTCTTCCTATTTTCAGTTCTAAGGCAATAATGGTGGGAGAGATTTAAAAACTCCAAAACCCTAGTTCCTCTTGCAACCTCAAATTCCTAGCTCCAAATTCAAGAGAACCCATTGGTAAGCATTGTCTTCTTCTTCTCCAACTTATTCTCTTACCAATTTCAGAAATTCCTAAACCTAATTTTGGGAATGTTCTTGTTTTGAGCATAGATTCAAGCTCATTTGGGTTGTGTTGAAGAGAGGTTGATTCTCCATTTGCTTTCAAGCTTCTTCTTGTTTGATTTGTAAAAAGGTGAGATTTTTATCTCACATCTTTGTCTATAATTATCTTCGATTGTTAGGTATGAATTCCTAATGTTTATTCATGTGCAATTGATTTTGGTTTAGATTGATTTCGTGTATATTCCAATTTTTGGTGTTTTGGTCTAATTTATGAAAATCCTATTATGGATATTTGGACATTGATATTTGAGGCGTATCGAAGAGCCGTTTAGGCTGGGTTGTCGTTCGACATAATTCCTTAGTCATCGCCATTTGCTCGTTCGATCGTTTCCGATATTCGTTTGGCCATTTTTGGCCTAGGTTCAGGGAATGCCCTGAACCCCAGATTCAGACGTCTGAAATGTAATATTCAGACGTCTGAATATTGTTCTGGAAAGATTTCTATTCTCAGATTCAGACGTCTGAGTATATGGTTTCAGACGTCTGAATTGGTTCATTTGGAACCAGAAAGGAAATAGGCTAAAAAGTGCCTATTTCAGACGTCTGGATTCAAGGATTCAGACGTCTGAATTCTGTCTTTGGAAAGTATTTATTTTCCAGATTAGTTTACATTCAAGTTGGTTCACTTCCAAATCAAATTCAATTCTATTTATGATTCACCTAACTTCTAATTTGATTTCAATTATTTTAGCTTTCAATTTCATTAATTCAATTTCATGTGGATTTCTATACAATCAACCAACCTTCATCTAACAAACAATGTACATCCAACATTACAAAATTTCTTTACTTTGCTTACATTCATTCAATTTGGTTCATCACTTTTAATTAGCTTTAATGAATTAACACTTACATCCATTATTTCATATTAATTTTTTTTACATTCAATTGATTTACATTCAATTCATTCATTAATTAAATTACTAATTCATGTTACCATATAAAGTTGAATTTCATTTATATAACTCAAGTTCGCATCCATTTAATTCACTTTATTATTTTATTTCGATACCAAAATCAACTTCATTCAATATCACTTAAGTTATATTCCATTTCAAACATCATTTGTTAAACTTAACTTAAATTTCATATAACCACTTCAGTTTAATTTCCATTTCGATAGCTTATCTAATCCAAATCAATTTATTCAACTTTCCTTTAGTTAAATTTCACATCATATATTTACTACACTAACCCAAATCCTTTAACTTCACCAAAGCTAAATTTATTATCTCATATTTTAAGTTCAAAACTTGATTACTTATATTCAACAATTACAACTTGGATTTTAATTTCAAATTTGATTATCACAACCAAACTTCAATTTTCCAATTACTATCGCAACAAATCCATCACACAGAAACTCGAAAATGATACTGATGATGCTGCAGTCATCACCCTTATTATTTCCCAGTGACAATAGTGAATTACACCTAAAGCATGGTGCGCTGCATCACAAGTGATTTCAAATAATAATAGCTTTTATATAAGGAAATAATTTCCAAATTATAATGAAAAGATTTCAAGTTTGAAATAGAATGGTTTTGAAAGTTATGAATGAATCTTTGGAAATGATTTTTGAAAGCTATGAATTGAATCTTTGATTGGATAAGTTAATCCAATTTGAAAAGGAAATCGTTTTGAAAGTCTATGAATGAATCTTTGTTAAAGATTGGTGAAGTTTGTTTTCAAGTTGAAAAGGGATCTGAAAGCGTATCTTTTGTATAAAAGATTTGAATTGAAAAGATATTAATGAATCTTTGTGAAAGATTGGTAAACTTTGTGAACTTTGTGAACTTTGTGAAATGAGTCTTTTTATTCAAAAAGATTTGTAAATGGTAATTTGTTTAACCATTTGAAAGAAAAGTTTTGGGTAATAAGTTATGACTTAACTGAGATCCCATACCCATATGTTTTTAAATATTGGGATCACTATTCGGTTTAGCCAGGAGAGGACTTTATGTCATATAACCCATTCCGAATAGTGATACGATTTTATGGATAGCAATTGAAGACCGGTGGTGAACACCGGATATTTTTGAAAATGAAAGGATTTCTTGTCGAATGTCTCTGCATCGGCTGATCCTCGGTATAGAGATTTAAGCACCCATTGTGATGGGAAGTACGGAAGAGATTAGAGATTATCCGGATTTGCAAGGACTTCTTCGGAAGTGCTTTCGGTTCTGTTCGAACCCGGAACAGACTTGTATGGATGTGTGTCGACGTTACACTTTGAGATGTAAAGCTTGTTTCTATCAAATACATTTCTGTTTGGTGGCGGAGATTTATTCTCTTAGCTTAACACCCTTCTCTGAGATGTACGAGCTCAGAGGTTATGTAGTTGATGGTTACTAGTGATACATTCCCAATTTGGTAATGTGGCATACGAAGTGTTGTTGATCATTTGTTGATCAAAGCAAGGCTTTGTGAAAAGCGTAGCTTTATGGAGGAGACTGCATCAGGACCTCACAACCCGGAAATGGTCGAAACAGGAAAGATGAAGCAAGATTTCAGGGGTCGTACCCCTAGGGTATGTCCATTTCTTCTGGATAGAGGTGATATCATGGTATGGAGCCCAGATATTTAACCTATGTGGTTACTACAAATAAATTACTTTGTGGTTGTTGGTATCGAGCGCTCGGATAAAGGTTGGTTACGACCGGGGATGCAATATCTTAGGTGATACTCCCGGGAAGAGGGTACACCGGCCTTGTGTTGGCAGAGAACTGAGGGATGGTTCTCGGGGCGTCCCTCCAGAGGCGTACCCATGTGGCCCAGAAAGTTCCTTAGCCTGACCATTTGTTGCAAAACCCATTCATCCAATACGCGCCTCGTACGGTTTTAGTTGTATTACCTGCCATCAACTTATGGTAGCGCCCCACTGTTTGGATGGTAGCTATAGTAGGCATAGTTCGGAATGTCAATGCTGGCTAGGATTAATATCATACTTTCGAAATGTTTTCCACTATGCACTAATAATAATATCAAAATGGTTTTGCGTATCAAGCATTTTTGACTATCATAAGGAGAAATCTCCTCCAATATTGCGTTTGCATGCTGTGTGTGGCCGGAGGACTTATGGTAGTTTCATTTTCCAAAAAGCATTGCGGATTTCAATTTAAATTCTTTTGTTGTTTCTTAAAGATAAAAAGTTTTTGTTTGCTCCTACCAGTCCCATGACTGACCCGGAGATTATTGTTCCCTTCCTAAACTCTGGATGCCCACAATCTTCCACACGGGCGGTCTAGAGTTGGGTTTTTTTCAAATAGTAGATATAGTATCGATTCGGTAGTTTTCGGTTTTCTCTTTGGTATTCTTTGAAGACTTTGGATATTGACGTATTTGGTTAGGTCGACTGACCTTACTTAGCTTGATGCAACTTGATGGTGGTTTGAGCTATTTCTGGATGGGTGCTTTGGAGTTAGAGTTGCTGTTGTTGTTTGGAATTTTTGGTTCCGCTGGTATATCATATTGTTATTCCGCTGTAGCATTGTTATCTTGTATCTCTGATATTGATTCATATTGCATCATTGTTGTATTAAATATTGTATATCAATGATATTCATTTCTTTTCTTCCGCCTTGTTGTTATACTTGATGTGTTATAAGCTCCGACGAACCAGATTCGACATTTGGATCTGCGATATTGGAATACGAGTGTCGTATTCGATGCCGATTTTCGAAGGTCGAGTCAGGGTCGTTACACTCTAACTAACCAACGTTGATTAGGGCCTCTAATTTTGTTGAGACAGACCGACTTCTTCAATATTATGTGCTTTATGCATCTTTCCTTTGCTAAATCCCCCTTCCGATTCCACCCAGTGTTGTGGATTAAAAACATGCATTGATTCCTTTGACTCTAGCTTTCTATTAAGATAATTCTCTTATTCGGAAAAGGTAAAATTAATTAATATGATGTTATATTATCTAATTCAACTTTATAACATAAGTATCCTAGTCTTTGCAAATTTGTTATACATGCATGCACTGCTTAGACATATTTTTTGGTATACTTTAGAGAGTTTGATGGATCTCAAGAAACATTCCACAATCAAAATGTCTCATGAAATGCGGGTTACTTTCCTATTACAAGTTTATTCATTCATTGATATGTAGAAATTTAAGGTCATTGTTATTAATATTAACAATTACGAAGGCACGTCCGATGGATGTGCTCAAGAAAAACTTGTGTAAATTTGGTCAACTGCGAAGAATACTCTGTTGAATGTCTACTGTGGCAAATAATTAGTATATGGATTTCTTTTGTTGTCCAACCACCATATTTTTTCAATTTTTCATCGAAAATTGGTGGAAGTGAATAATGCCAACTACCTCAATTCAATGAGCAGGTATCTCTCTCCATCAAGCTATTGTTATTTTACCTATATAGTTAGTGACGACTGTTAGCTTAAACATGATGTATGAACTTAAACTACTACTTAATTTTTCTTATTTGTAATATACTATAGCTGTACTATAGTTTTGTTGGTTCCAAGGTACATAAGAAACAATCGTAATTGGTTATGAACGTCATTGCAATATCAAATATGGATTGATCCTTTTTACAGCAAGCAACATCATCATAAAATTTTGTCAAGTGTAAATCGACAAAGGCAACCAATATGTGATCGGTTATAAATTGTGTAATACAAATTGTTCCATGTATTGTTATTTCCATATATGCTACTATAACTTTTGTAAATTATGCCTATTATACAATACAATATTGTGTAATAAAGTAGTTAGGTTATTAGAGGGGGAGAAAGAATTAAGAGTAAAATCAGTAGTCGGATCAAGATATGTAAATTTGTAATAAATAGAACAAAAATGGAGAAAACAGAGCATAAATTTCACCATTTGTAAAAGAATGATGAAAATTACAACGGTTATTTGAAAAAAAATACATAACTTTGCAGTATGTTACTCATTTATTTAAATACATAACTAATTTATCCACTATCATTTGTTTATGTTTTGAATTTCAATTTAATTTTCATTTAGTCCACATTCGTGAGTACTTTACATTGAAGCAAAGCAATTATCGTCCACTATACACTAGCCTTCTAATATGTCACCATCAACTATTTTTTATCCCTTATATCTTGACTCATTTTCATACATCATATGTCTAACTTGAATGTTTCAAGTGCCAATTTTGTGCTACATTTTCTCATGGTTTCAGTTATGATCTCTAGGTTTCGGATTTGATGTTGCATCAAGTGATAAACGTTGCACGCTACCAATAGCTTTCCAAGACAGAAGACAGAAGAAAAGGATTCATAAAATCTTATACAACACAAAAATTACAATTGAGTTTGTTTTGAAAATGCATAATATGAATGCTTGCTGTATATCCTTTTCTGTCTTATTTTTTCACAACCTGCAACTGAAATTACCTTTTATGAAATGCTTTTGATCTGCTTTACTTTTCTTTTTGGCTATGTAAGGTCGGTATAATTTAAAGGTTATTTCCATGATACAAAATTTCATATACACGTCCATCGAACGTGGATGAATTCTGAAAGTTAGTATCCAAAAAATGCATTATTATAAGAACATGTCAAAGTCATTTTATAAAATTTAAAAAACCTCACAAACATCATTTCTTAATGCCTGTTTCTCCTACGCACGTGCATCGCACGTGCCGAAGCACTCATGTAAATTCATAAAAAAGATAGCACATGTCCACTAATACACACACAGACACACACACACACACGAGTTAAGATCAGTAGCCCCTTTATTTAGCATCATTTGCAGCCCCTCGATATCAGTCACCAGTTTATATTTAAATATTTGGTTCATATGACAGGAGGGAGAAAGAAAAATATTTATATAGAAACTTATAGCTAATATCAAAGGGCTACACAAACGGATACTTTAACAAGAAGAACAAAGGGAAGATACTAACTAACAAAACAAAGTAAATATACCCACTAACACATATTTACATGTATTTCTCTAACAAGGAAAACCACGCAAACAATCAAAGAAACTCATTTACCACACACCTTCATCTAGTTGACTTTCTTCAAAATTAGGAGTCGGTTGATAAGTCATAGAAGCTTGTGAAATCTAATGCATGTGTTATTTCTGTAAGTAGAGATAATAACAAATTATTCTAATACATGGGATAGGTTACAAAATAAATAATAGGCGATGAAATAAAATGAAATAAGTATGTAAAAAGATTATTGTAATCAGAGAAAGACAGTGACAATTAAAAAGAATGTAGAAGTTAAGTAGTAAAAGGTGATTAATCTATTTACATAAGGAGTAAGAGGTAAATGATATTAAAATGACATAACTGAAACAACAAGTAATTTGTGCAAAAGTAACCAAACGTAATACTTGAAGATAAATGACATAGTAATTAAATAAATTTATGCACCATCAAGTATGCATTTGTGATTGTGTGAATTACCGAATTTGATCCATAGCTTGGGTAAAGTGACAGTCATTAATAAAGGTTGGAATGCGAGGTCAGTAGTGTTACACAACAGAAGTCTGTCTACTGTAAAAGGCTTCTAGTAGTTGTGTATACATTATACTAATATGGAACATATACAACTGTATGGCCCGTGAAATTAAACATTCATGTATAGATAGAGGGAATACCCAAAGTTGGATGGTTTTCCCTGTTCGGAGTGTCAAAGGTTCAAGTAGAGTCTACTTCTACCTTTTAGATGGTATATGTTAAGTAACCAAATGAGCATTTACTTGATTTCATTAGACAATCTAAATGGAACAGTGAGCATAGCTCGATGCTATAGTAGTAAAGTTGGTACCATATATGTGAGGAGCTTCAGGTGTTTACATAGGTCAAGATCGTCATCCGTCTTGAGCGATCAGTGGAAAGACAAGGGTTACGCCTAAATTGGTTATGTATTCTACTAGTGTAGACCACGTTTAGACATGCACCACATCACAATTGTTTTTTAGTTTGTTTGTTATTAAGAGGCAAGTCTAGACAACCTTTTAATGGAGGTCTTTCAAAACAAGGTAATCTACAGCTAAATAGTTGTAACGCTATTATTAGACATTACGGGAGTTTCTTGATACGCACGTTGGTGAGGACGTGATACCACGTTGACAATGGATCCTGATGAGGGGTAGAGCTATTGATACTAGCGAGGAAAGTATCATGGTCCAACGAGAGACTGTGGTGCTTACACCCACACACACATGTAGTCATTGAGTGCAATAAGTAGGCAAGGCATATGGTACACGTATATAAAGTCAAGACGGCTAAGTTTAAAAAGTAGACATAACATGTAAAGAAAACAATCGACATAAACTAATGTTGTATATAAAATGTGTAATTCACCCATCAGTAGAACTTTTCTTCTAACCCCTCCTTATTACAACCCACATAATCGACTTAGAGAAACATATACCGGCCCAAAGCAGAAGCCGTGGAAGGACGGATCTCTTATGCATGCTCAGCATTGGCAAGGGTACTAGATACCAGAGGCATTAGCCTTGGTCAATAAATATATGTTTTATTATACTTTGCTTTTTTGATGTAAGTTCATTACTGATAGTACTCTGATATACTATTATTTATTTACAGGATATCAACACCAATGATCCATGAATTTGTGGACTTGAGTTTTTGATTTAACGAAAATTCGGATCCGCTGAGGCGCATGTTGTTACAAAAAATGGCATGTTTTGCTATGTAGTCCCAAATGTATTTGAAGGCAATATGATTATTTTGATGGATGTACTCCCATTCGCATTGACATATTACCTCGTAAAACACATACAAAATATGATGTATGAAAAAAACCTTTGAGAAATTCTAGAGTCTAGAAAATAATTTGTGCATCTCATATATGGAAAAAGGGCATAGAACACAAATCCAATGTCACAAGTTGCATGTATTTTGTTTATATTCTTAATTAAGAAGCATCTTTGTTGTACTACACATATTTTACACCAAAAACTTCCGCTCCAATGAAAATATGTACATTTTTTCCAAACAGAGCATATAAAAATAGGTAGCATGCAATTATTTTGAAAAGAAAAAAAAATAAGGTTCCCTCATTTGCAATATGCCTAAACTAACTACCATGTACAATTAAAAACGAATAGAGAATTTGATGCACGAATGCATGTATATACTGTTCGAGCTTAAACAATATAGCAAATAATGACAATACAATAACTTAACCAACGTTGCTAAAATGCAGTTTTACATAAATAAAATTTTCTTATGCGCCTATCATCCAAAATAATTATATATTCTTCAAACCCAATGGCAGTGCAACTTTAAACAAGTTTAAATCAGGTATATGTAACTCTAGTCTATAGGATTTTGTTTTAAATCTCTCGGTGTGTGCGTGCGCTTAGTGTGTGGATGTGTGTGTGTGCGCATGCACGTTTGGCAGATGTCAGCCTAATTGACCTATATCTCTAATTAGTATGATTTCCAAATACATACGAATTTGTCCATTTCATTGAAGATCGCTGATCGAAGTTGGTTAAATAAAGTTCCTATATACAGTTTCTTTGTCTGCGTGCTTGTGTGTCTAACAGATGGCAGTCGAATCTACCTATATATCTAGTTGGTATGATCGCCAATTACATAAAAAGCAGTTAAATAATTTGTCCATTTCATAAATGATTTGCTGATCGTGGTTGGTTAAATAATGTGCCAGTATACTCTGTCTGTTTGCTTCGGCGTGTACATGCATGATTTAGAGTTGACAATTGCCGAGTGTCTATAAAATTTAGCATTGTTATGTGAAACAAACATATTATTGTCATGGGATGAGGATCGTTAGATAGTCCTAAACATTCTTTATTACAACAGATGCAAGCTTCTAAAGATCTAGGTATGTTAAATATTGTTAAATGAAAACAAATGGGACATCAAGGTAGGCGCGCACACACCCCGTGCAGGCATACAAGGGTTTTATCGAAATGAATGCTAGTTCAATTTTTGAGAATGAAGTGCAAGGTAAACTTTCAGGAGAAGAACCAACTATCGAAACGAATTTTCCACGAGAAGAACCACATGTCGAAACAGATGAATATGATACATACTACTCACGTGCAGTAAATGCACATGTCCTGGACATAGAGAAAAAAATGCTCTATTAAATTTAGTATTGTTTTAAACTAGAAATCGTAAAAAGAGAACAATTTGAAAATAGTTGATGAAAATCCACATAAGGCATCATGCAATTCTGAGCCGAACATGAACGATATAAATAATAGTGAGTTGGTTTCAATTAAAAATAACAATGTACTTATAATTATGAGCAGTGGCAAACAAACACCAATTTAGATTTGAAAGCAAAATGCTCTAGAAATGAATGACCCACAAAATGTACAAGCATGTAATATTAATCAAAACAAGGTCATTCAATAATTATAATGTGCATAATTGTTTAAGCAAACATATCGAGGCATCAAATGAGGTAGGAAAATAAAGTTCACCAATAGAGGAAAACACATTGTATACCAAACTAGAAGAAGAGAAATTAGGTGATGTTAATAACGAACAAAGCATAAGTAGGGATAGTGAAACAACAACAAATAGAGATAAATCAACAATTAATAAAAAAATTGAATATCATAAGCTAGTGAGGAGCTCGCTAAGATGAATACTTCAGATAGGGAATCACTACAAGTTCTAGTATCATAAGCGTTGCCTTGTTCAAAGATTAAGTCTGACTCATGCCAAATGGAAGCATAAAAAAAATTAAAATTCGAAATCGAGTAACAGTTGTTGGGAGCGTCTATAGACAAGGATAACAACCATAATGAGTATGCATCCACTGTTTTATGCTAATAAAATCTAAATTAAATGACTAATTGATTATGCTTATTGTAACGACCCATAAATTTTCGATAATTAAATTTGTCATTTTTAATAAGATTTGGTAATTAAATATAAAAAGAAATAAAAATTTTGTAATTTATAATGAAGCAAATGTTACAAATGAAATGCAACCGTGGAAATTTAAGTTAAGTATTAACAATTAAAATAAAATGATGATTAAATGAAGTACTGTAAATTGTTATACTATGCTAAGAATTGAGTATAAGAAAACAAAGGCAAATAGTAAATCAATCAATGAATTTATTAAAGGTGTAAAGTTATAATAATAAATAGTAGTTGGATGTCTTGTAAGAAGTTATAATATTGTGTGGAAAGGGAAACTTATAAAAGTATGAATGAGAGTAAACATTTAATTAACCAATGCAATAATATATTGATAAATAATAACTAAACGAAAATTTAGGTAGTAATGATAATGGCTGTTGATGAATAACCAATTCAATGTGTTAACGCTAAAATTTGAACGCTAACACCCCGGTGTATGAGTTATAGTTGTGAAAGCACCACCCGATAACTCGGGAACAGATTACAAGCAGATAATAGCGGAAAAGCAGTAAACAACAACAATTTTATAGTGGTTCGGCTTAAGGGTATAGCCTACGTCCACTTTAAGTACTTTTATTGATGATCTCGTTACAAGCTGATACAATTCTTTCCAAGTACAATACACTTTGGATTACAAGTCACTTAGAACAAGTAGCCTAAACTTCAATGGAGATTAGAGTCTTCAAATCCATGTTGGATGTGTGTGATCTTTTTTCGAAGTTGTTTGTAGCGTTCTTCGTGTCTTGAGAGCTTTAAGTGTTGGATTGGTTTGGAATGCAGCAGAGTAACGGCGCTTGAGGAGAATGAGCCAAAAGTCCTTTTCTAGTTGGAGTTAGGATCATATTTATAGGCATTTTTTAGAATAAGGTCGTAGGTCGTGACCGACCTAAGTAAGGTCGTAGGTCGTGACCGACCTAAGTAAGGTTGTAGTCGACCTGAAGAGTATTGGCCCCTCCTTCCTCACGCATGCTGATTTGCACAAGTCCTAGGTCGTGAGCGACCTATCCCCCTGTGGCATTGCATAGTCTTCTGTATTCTGGTATTTAGGTCGTTAGCGACCTAACCTAGGTCGTGAGTACTTTCCTGCAGCCATAGTTAATCTTAAGTCGCTGAGTCTCTTAGGTCGCGACCTTCCTTAGGTCGCGGAGCTTCTTAGGTCGGTGGATAGTTAGGTCGCGGAGTTCCATAGGTCGAGTCCACCTTCAGGTCGCATTCACTTTTAAGTCGCGGCCTTTTTGGGCCGCTGTTGCCTTTAGGTCGAGACAATCTTAGGTCGCAACACTTTAGGTCGCAGCTACTCTTAGGTCGCTGGGTTCCGCTAGGTCGTAACCTTCTTTAGATCGCTAGGTCGCTTCACTAATTAGGCCGCTAAATCGTTTCATCTCTTGGGTCACTAGGTCGCGTCTTCAGTTAGGTCGCTTACTTTTAGGTCGTGGCAATAATAGGAGTTAACATCTGCCCCTCGAAGTATAGGCCTATGTCATAGGTCGCATGCTTCGACTTATCTTTGCTAGGTCGTGAGCGACCTAAAACATATGCTAACTCGCGTGTCTACTCGCCTTCTTCTTTCAGCTCCATATAAACTGCTAGGTCGCTTCTTCTTCATTATCTAACTGCTTCAATTTCTTGCTCTGCCATTAACAGAATTCCGCGATTTCAAAGACGAACTCAAGCAAATCATTCAGCAATTCATTCTTGCTATCAAATCACGTAAGCATCTTCGATCTTCATTCATTCCATAATCATCATCGAACCACGAATTCTAACCTCTTAACCCCAACTCGATTTTGTACGTCGTGCTTCACTCTGAGTTGCATTGTGATCGATTCCTGTTCGTCACTGGCTATTGTTGTTGTTGTGATTCTCGAACGCACGACAGTGAATTAGGTCTAGATCAGAGATATATGGAGTCGTTTTTCGAATGACTTGGTGGTATGAAAAGACGATGATCTTCACGATTAGAATGAGGGATTCTGCGCTATTAGTGTTAACGGGTTACTGGGTCTGATGTGCTTTAGCGTGGATAGGAAGTCAGCGACCTAGTAAATCTGAGCATCCTAAGATAACTTACGACCTAAGGGAAGCTTGAGGACTTTCAAATTCACGACTTAATTCTTAGGTCGTGTTGGGATTTGAACAACCTAGGACTTGGCGAATTTGCACATGCACTTTGAACAGGACGACTTAACAACTTAGCGACCTATCATTCTTGAATGACTGCATAGCGACTTAATGTATCAACGACCTATACTTTGCGGCATAGGCTTTAGGTCGCGGCCGAGTTAGGACTTGGAAAGTTTGTACTGCCTTGAACCTTTTAACTTGCATAGTGCGACCTAATGAAGCCCGACCTATGCTAGGTCGCTGGACGACCTAAGACTTGTGAAATTCTGTGAAGACTTGGTTGAATTGTTTGAACTTGAATTCTGTTGCACTTTGTTATAGGTTATCTCTAATGCTAATAACCTGTTAAACATAATATTTGCAGAAAACTGGGACGAATATACTGCCATTGACTGCCCACATCGAATGACAGATTAGTCGATAAAGAGTAATCAACTTAAATGAACTGTGTGAACGAAATGCTGTGAACCAATGAATTCAAGTGAAGTGTTAAAGAAAAACTAAAATATCCAGTTAAAGCTGATTCGTTCGCATTAACACTACACTTGAGCTTTATATTAACAAGTCCTGAAATCTCATAGTCGACTAATTGTCAACTAGTTTGATTTCAGTTATGTTTGCTTTCTTCTCTCTTTTTTTTTAGTTCTGCACAACACTTCACACTTTTTAGGAAACGTGCACCTTCTCATCTGAACATCCAGTCGCTTATGTAGAATGACGTCTCAACAAGAAGAGATGATAGAACACGCCGAAGGGGTTTTCCCGATTGCTATTCCACTAGAGAATCCTCCGGAAAGAACTCCTACCCTTTTGAAACAGCAGGCGCTTAATCAATTATGCGTTCAATTTGGCATTGCCGAGGCAGAAGTTTTACTCCCTGGACCAAATGACTTTGCTGATAGACCACCTTACGGTTTTGTTGCCATTAATCGACAAATGTGCTTAAGTGGAGCAATTCCTCCTTTTAATGAATTTCTTCGACAAATCCTCCTTCGACTGACGATCTCTCCTTTCCAGCTGCACCCCAATGGCTATTCTATTTTGATGGGATTGTGCGTTCTGTTCAGGAGGACTCTTGACCGTCTTCCGAGTTTAGAGGAAATCTGCTACTTGTGCACTTTTGCGAAGAACAAGGACCACCCTTCAATTGTACTTGTAAGAGGTGCGAGGAACCGCAAACTTATTTTGGATTTGCCGGAGAGTGCACATGGTTTCCTGAATCAATACTTCTACATTCGTTGCCCCGCAGAATTTTACGCAGACTGGAGAGTAGGAAGTGAGATCTTTTTTCTCTTTTTTCTTTAATTTTATTCTAAGTTTTACCTGGTTCGTATTGCTAGATGCTGATTCCATTCCTTATTTTTACAGCACTTCCTCCTCCTTCTAGAGATTCCAACCATAAGTCAGTTTTTGAAAGGCTAAGCACTGTGGCTGCTGAAGAAAGAAGCGCAAAATTTCTATTGACAGAAGAACTTCTTCATCAGTTTGAGCTTCTACATCCTTCTCGTTCCACTCAAATACATGAAGTTCCAACGGAGGTTCCTGATTCTCCGACGAACACTCCTGATGCCCCGGTCTCCACTAAAGAGCACTTGCAGGGAGGAACCTCTATAGAAACTTCACTAGTAAAGTGCTCAATTCCGAAAGACGTTGCGGGGCCATCTGACAAGTCTGTACTTGCCCCAGTTATCGAAGAGGAAGAACCTCCACGATCTTTCGAAAAATCTACTAACGAAGGAGTCAAGAAAGCAAGTCCCAAAAAACATGATGGTGATGATGTTTTCGGGGGGTTGAGTGATTTAATTGTGACTTCTCAAGAACTTTTCAAAGATGATGTCTCCAAAACTATCTCTTCTGTAATCGAGGCGACATCTTCTTTACAACAAATGTCAACTCCTCCTACTCAAGTTATCACTACCTCTATTCCATAGAGTGGTTTGTAACTCGATGCGTGTAGTTTACACGTTACACGACACTTCGGATTTCTCATCACTTCTACGCACTTATCTTCTTGCACTTTAAAGATTTCTAAAGCTTATTATTTTTATTCCAGATTCTCCTATGGGGCGCAGCAGCTCGTACTATGATGATTTCCAGCGCTACGGGAGGCGTAGCCAGTATGATTATAGGCGTTACCTCCCTTCTTACAGAGAATCGGATGAAGAGAGGGCCATCAGGAAAGCCGACGAGAGACGGGCATATGAAGAACGTCACCGAAGGGAACAAGAAAGACATGACCCTCCCCACAGAGATGATGATACTCAAAAAAGAAAAGATCACGATGAGAGAGGTAAAGGTCACATAGACGATTCTTCTAGCAAGCGGGCTAGACTTACCGAAGAAACAATGCCGACAGCTTCTGAACATGTTTCTGCTCAATCTCCTGCTCCCGTTCGCTCCGACATTCAAGCAATCATCAACCGGCCCGCATACCAAGTCGGGCGAGGTCCTCCCACTCTTCAAAGTCGATTTCCTCAGTGGTGCTTGAGAGGGGTTCGATTTGATCTCGACTTGGTTCCTCTCGACAAACCGGCTATGCTGCGAAATCTTGATACTGTCAGGACTGATATTGAAAGAATGTCGAACTGGCAAAAACTTATCGACGAGCTTCAGAGGGTTAACCGAGCCAATCTCGAGGCCATGCTCACGATGGAGAACGATAAGGCTGAGTGGCAGAAGACTCTCGAACAGCATGACGCCGAAATGAGAAGTATTGCTTCCTATAATGAAAAGTTGGAAGCGGAAGTAGAAAAGCTTAAGGAAGAATTAGCTACTTCATCTACTTTCCATTCTCAAAAGGAGAGCATGCTTCAGCAACAAGTACGAGATGCGCATGCCAGTCAAAGGGCAGTCGAAGATAAGCTTACACACCAAGAGAAGGTCATAGAAGAATATCGTGCTGAAACTTTACAACTGCGAGAACAGGCCGGTTCTCAAAGCTTGGAGATAGAGATGCTAAGAGCTCGACTTGCTATAGCCGAAACGGAGTGTGACGAGGCTGTTGCTGGTAAACTCGCGGCCAAAGAGGCCCATCAAGCAACCAAAGCTGATATTAGCTCCACATTATTTGATTTCTATCTGCACAGCATTCTGGGGCGTGGCAGCCTTGCCTTTCTAGGCCCTAAATACGAAATTACATTAGCTGAAGTCTGGGAGGCAGCACTTGATATGCTAGGTGGTAAAGGTGCTGGCTACGCTGAGACAGCTCTTGAAGAGCATTATCTCGATGATGATGCCCGCGCCGCTCTTGCCAAGGGAAAAGAGCAACTCGCCAAGGTACGGGCCGGAATGGCGGAAGGGGAACGTTCTGAGAAAGAAATACCGCCTACCACTTCTGAACGTCCTTTAGTTTCTCCCGAAGTGGACATTACTGGCTCTAGTGCTCATTCGCCGCCTCCTATAAGAACCGGGGTAATCACCCCTACTGATAATGAGGCTTTGGAGGATATCGGGGCTCAGAATTATGAGATTGAACTTACGAAGCAAACATCTTCAGGTAATTTTGATATTGATCTGATTCAGGTGGATCTCTTGCTTACTCCTCAAAAGTTTGATGAGCTTCTCGATTACTTCTTGAATCTCGACGAACCCATATCTCCCTTCTTTCGGGGAGATACTAATATTTTTAATTTCTCTTCTTCTGCAGTTGAAACGCCAAGTGTTGTGCAGAATTCACTTCCTCCGGTTATCCCTCCTCCGTCTCTTCAGGTGACTCCTCCTTCTGCTTCACAACCCGGGTCACAAGAGGAACATATTGAGGCTCTTCATGGCTTGGATGACCCTATCGCTTCGCAAGAGCAGAAGGACGAGGGACTTGAAGGAGGCGAGATCTCTCCGGAGCGGACTCCCTCTGATGACGTAGTTTTGTCCGCTCTTGTTACTCCAGGGAGTGAGTCTTCTTCGAAGAGAAGAAAGAAGCACGGAACATCAAAGAGGAGGGGGAAGAAAATCATCACTACTGAAGAGGAACCGGAAGTCGCACCGGTTGCACCTCCCTCTCCTTCTTCCCTTATGCCTATAGATAGACCTGAAAAACTAATCATTCGGCCAGGCAAAGGGTCCAAGGGTGGCAAGAAGAAATAAAGACTTTAGCTTTTAGCTTCTCGTCTTTTGCATGTATTGGTCGAGAATTGTGCGGGTATCGGCCCCCCGCTTTTCTTTTGTTAAAACTTGTACCTGTATATAAAGTAATGTTGAATAAAATGATTCCTCTTTCTTTGTACAAACTCCTGTTTGAATTTGAGAATGCATTTATTATTCTTTTTGCACAAGTTTATTTATATGACATTGCAGTGAGCTTATGGTATGTTGTTTGAGCGTACTTTACCGATGTAGCTATATCATATCGTATACAACTATACCATGCTGCCCCCATATCATAAGCTTACTGCAATTTTCTATACTTCGAGGGGACTAGCACTCTTATTTTATGTAGAATGACTATTTCATTTGTGAAAAGATTTTTCATAGAGTACAACTCCTTTCATATAAGTTTTTATGCTTTGTCCTTCGAAGAAGTCACTTTTTCCTTTTGCGTATGTACACATTTTGCCAAGTGAATTCTTCTATGTGGTAAAGCGGACCTCTGAATGTACTTTAACTTTCTTTCCCCCTTTTTTTTTAGAATAGGTAAATCACTCTTCCTTCGAAAGTTAAAGTATGCTCTTGATGAGGATTTTTCTTTTAAATAGAAATTTGTACCTCTGAGGAGGGATTTTTTCACGTTTCAACGCTTGGAAGTTTTATTTCAATCTTGGTGAAACGTGTACCTCCAAAGAGTTGTGCCTTTGCAGAAAGCCTTTTCACGTTTCAACACTTGGAAGTTTTATTTCAATCTCGGTGAAACGTGGGCTTCCGAAGAGGTCTTTCTTCTTGATTATGCTTCCGGAGGGGGGGTAGTACCTTTGAGGAGGGATTTCTCACATTTCAACACTTGGAAGTTTTATTTCAATCTTGGTGAAACGTGTACCTCCAAAGAGTTGTGCCTTCGAAGAAAGCCTTTTCACGTTTCAACACTTGGAAGTTTTATTTCAATCTCGGTGAAACGTGGGCTTCCAGGAAGGTCTTTCTTTTGTTTTGCATTTCAACTTTGGTGAAGTGAAATTCCGAAGAGCGGTTGTCACACTTCAACTCCTGGTGAAATGTGCCTCCGAAGAGGTCTTTATTTTGTTTGCATTTCAACTCTGGTGAAGTGAAATTCCGAAGAGCGGTCGTAACACTTCAACTCCTGGTGAAATGTGCCTCCGAGAGGTCTTTATTTTGTTTGCATTTCAACTCTGGTGAAGTGAAATTCCGAAGAGCGGTCGTGACACTTCAACTCCTGGTGAAATGTGCCTCAGAGAGGGTTTTCATCGCCTGGAAGTTACTCTCTCATGGTTGGAGGGTCATGACTCCTCCAATCTTTTTTGTTGAGTAGAGAACTTTCTTTTTTGTGGCGTATGACCCATTAGAGGTCTTTATCCTCCGAAGAGTTGTGCCTTCGAAGATGACTTGTGCTGCCGGTGATGGCTTTGGTTGTTCCCTTGTCCACTTGCATATGCCTTTCCAGCGATCCTCTTTTTTTTTTTTTTTTTAAAGCTTTCATTCCCTTTTCTCACAAGTAACTTGTTTAATCCAAGGAAGTGTGCTTCATTGTCAGGCAATTTCGTGAGAACGAGCACTAGCTTCTTAATTGGATGTTTGTTTGTTCAAACGATCTCAATTTATTAGCAAAGACCCGTTTCTGTCGAAATCATAGGCCGTTCAATTGAAGTACTTCCTATCTAGGATTTGAATTCGGGGCTTTTGTGACTTGAAATTTGGCGAGAATCACTTGGTCTTTTTATGTGCAAGTTTCACTTCCATTGTCTGCAAAAATTTAAATCGACATTTCAGCAGTACATTCTATGTACTTTTTATATCGAAAATAAAGCAAACATGTAATAATAATAAGGAACACAAGATTTATAGTGGTTCGGCCAGGAAATTGGGCCTACATCCACTTTATATTCTTTCATTATTTACTTGCATCGGTTTTACAATTGCCTTCAATTACAAGAATCATACATTCATAATTCTTTTTACAATATTTCAACAAAATTTTCAGGTAAAGTATGGACGCAAATGATTGCTGTTCCATGCCCTTGGAATTTGACCTCCTTCAACAGCAGTGAGTTTGAATGTGCCGTCAAGAAGCTTCTGACCTATGACATATGGTCCTTCCCAATTTGGCCCAAACACACCTGTCGCTGTCATAATTCTCTTCAGGACTAGGTCTCCAATCTCAAAGCTGCGCTGGCGAACTTTGGAATTGAAATGTCTGGCTATCCTTTGCTGATGAGCTGCAATTCTGAGAATAGCCTCATCTCTTTTTTCATCAAGGAGATCTAGCGCTTCAAGCTTTAGTTTTTCGTTTTCTGCTTGATTGAAATGGATTCTTCTGTGTGAAGGGACCTCTTTTTCTACCGGAATCATTGCCTCTGACCCGTATGCCAATGAAAACGGGGTGTGCCCAGTCGTAGTTTTGTGAGTGGTTCTGTATGCCCATAGTGCCAGTGGTAGCTTATCGACCCAACCACCTTTTGCTCTTTCAAGTTGCTTCTTGATGGTTGACTTAATAATTTTGTTCACGGCTTCCACTTGCCCGTTTGCCTGCGGATGAGCCACTGCTGAGAAGCTTTTTCGGATTTTGAATCGCTTGCAAAAATCTTGGAATTCTTCAATTTCAAACTGAGTTCCATTGTCTGTAATTATTTTTTGAGGCACACCGTATCTGCAAATGATGTTTTTAGTCACAAAACTTATCATCTTCTTTGAGGTGATAGTAGCCAGTGGTTCAGCTTCTGCCCACTTAGTAAAATAATCTACAGCAACAATGGCGTATTTAATTCCGGATTTGGCAGTTGGCAACGGTCCTACAAGATCTATTCCCCATATTGCAAACGGCCATGGACTGACCATCTGTGTGAGTTCAGTGGAAGGAGCTCTAGGAATTTTGGTGAATCTTTGACATCTGTCACATTTTCGGGAATACTCTGCTGCATCTCGATTAATTTCCGGCCAAAAATATCTGTATCGGAGAATTTTCTTTGCTAATGTTTGGCCACCTGAATGATCACCACATTCTCCTCCGTGTACCTCTGCTAGGATTGCTTTAGCCTCTTCCCTGGATACACATCGAAGTAATGGCATTGAGAATCCCCGTCTATATAATCGGCCATCCTGGATTATGTATCGAGAGGCTTTTCTTAGTAGCTTTTGTCGTTCTTTTGAGTTCCCTGGTAAGGATACATTGAGCAGGTATTCTGTTATCGGAGCCATCCATGATTCTTGCTCTTGAGACATGCTCATGATCCAATCAATGTCCATCTCATCAATGCTAGGAGTCGACAGGACCTCCACTGGAGTTAGCCCCAGAAATTGAGCTTCACCTGTGCTAGAATACTTTGCGAGAGAATCTGATTTCGTGTTTTCCTCTCGAGGAATGTGACTTATCATGTAATGATCGAAATCACCCAGGAGCTCCCAAGCCTTTGACAAGTAGGCGGGAAGATTCCCCCCTTTTGCTTGGAATTCCTTTTTGACTTGGCATACAATAAGCTGAGAATCACTGAATATCTGTAACGCTCGGATGTTTAATTCTTTAGCAATCCTTAAACCAGCGATAAGGGCTTCGTATTCTGCTTCGTTGTTTGTTGAAGGAAATTCCAATCTTAGTGCATAGCATAATGATCGGCCTTCTGGGGTCTCAAGTACGACTCCGGCTCCAGAACGGTAGTCGTTTTTCGCACCATCGACATATAACTTCCATTGGATTGGGGAATCGTCGACTGTTTCCTCCTCACTGTTACCCTTATCTGTGAATTCTGCAATGAAATCTGCTAAAGCTTGTCCATTGATTGCTTTTCGGGGATGATAAGTGATGTCATACTGACTGAGTTCAATATTCCATTTTAGAAGACGACCTGAAGTTTCAGGGCAAAACAGGACTTGCTTTAAAGGTTGATCAGTGAGGACTTTGATAGGACGAGCTTGAAAATATTGCCTCAACTTCCTAGACGCAATTAGTAAGCAATAGGCGAGTTTTTCCAACTTAGAGTAATTCATCTCTGCCCCAGTGAGTCTTTTGCTGATATAGTAAACTGGATGTTGAATCCTTTTGTCTTCCCGTATCAGCGCTGCACTTAAAGCATGAGATGATACTGCCAAGTATATAAGAAGATCCTCGCCATCGCCAGGCCTAGAAAGTATTGGAGGCGTCTCCATATGGCGAATCAATTCATCGAAGGCTTTTTGGCATTCGGGAGTCCAATCGAAGTTTTTCTTTCCTTTCTTTAGGGCGTCAAAGAATGGGATGCATTTATCTGTGGCTTTGGAAATGAACCGACTCAAGGCGGCGACTTTTCCATTGAGACTTTGCAATTCCTTCTTTGTTCTAGTGGCTTTGACTTCTTTCAATGCAGTAATTTGAGCTGGACTGGCCTCAATGCCCCTAGCGCTCACGATGAAACCTAAAAACTTGCCGGATTCCACTCCAAATGAACATTTTAAAGGATTGAGCTTCATTCCGTATCTTCGGAGGACTGCGAACATGTCTGCTAAGTGTTCTATGTGATCCACCGCTTTCTTAGACTTTACTAACATGTCATCGACGTAGACTTCCATAGTCTTGCCCAGTTGCGGTTTGAACATAGCATTAACGAGTCTTTGGTATGTCGCCCCTGCATTCTTTAACCCGAAGGGCATAACTCTGTAGCAGTAAAGACCAGTGTCGGTGATAAAGCTCGTGTCCTCATGATCTGGCTCATGCATCATGATCTGGTTATATCCGGAGTAAGCATCCATAAAAGATAACAATTCGTGTCCCGCTGTTCCGTCTACCAGTTGGTCGATTCTGGGTAATGGGAAGCAGTCTTTGGGGCAGGCCTTGTTTAGATCTGAAAAATCGATGCATACTCTCCATTTTCCGTTGGCTTTCTTAACCAGCACTGGGTTTGAAACCCAATTCGGATAGGTAGATTCTCTGATAAAATTATTCTCCATGAGTCGATCAACTTCTTCTTTTAATGACGCTGACCTTTCTGGACCTTGAGTTCTCCTTTTCTGCTTCACGGGTGTAAATTTTGGATCAATATTTAGAGCATGCACTGCAACTTCTGGAGATATTCCGCACATATCGGCATGAGTCCAAGCAAAAACATCCAGATTTGCCTTTAAGAAAGATATTAAGATATTCTGAATTGACGCATTAAGTTGTGAACCCACACTCAACACTTTGTTTGGGTCCTTTGGGTCAACAGGTATTGGAATTGTCGTTTCCATCGGTACCACTCTATTTTCCCCTGCACTGACTTTTCTAGGGTCCATCTCTTTCCTTACTCCGCTATGCTCGCCAGTGCAGGGTCCGCCCTGTAATTGCTACAAGGCTGGTTCTTTGATGCGGACTGGGGCTGCCGCATTCTTTCCCATCTCTCTTTTTCTGGTTTCTCGTAGCTCTGTCAGATAACACTCTCGCCCAGCATTTTGATCCCCTTTTATAACTCCTACTCCATTGTCTGTAGGGAATTTAATGGTGAGGCACCACGGGGCAAGAACAGCTTTGAACGCTGCCAGAGTTGGACGACCAAGGAAAGCATTGTAAGCAGAAAATTCGTTGACAATCACAAAAGTTTGCTTGCGGACCATTTTTCTCTCTCCTTCTCCAAGTTCCACAAACAAATCAATGGTTCCTACTGGCTGTTTTGGCTCCCCAGTGAAGCCAGCAATTTTATGCGATGAAGCTTGCACATCAGCCATAGGGATCTTCATTTGGTCGAATGTTTTCTTGAAGAGGATATTGCAGGATGCGCCACAATCAATGAGAACTCTTCTGACAATAGCTGGCCCGATACCAGCCGAGATGACTAAGGGATACAAGGTAGGAGCTTCAATACCTGCGGAATCCCTAGCTTTGAATACAATATCATCATCAAGAGTTCTTCGTTGCTTCAAGGGCGTAGCACCTTCCAAAACAAACACATCTTCCTCGGTCGGTACATACTTTAAAGCTCGGGTATACCTTTCCATCTCACCCCAGCTTCTGCCCGCTGGGTGAGGTCCTCCTGTAATGACATTGATAATGGGCCTTCCAGATTCATGTCCCGAAGCCTTCTCAATCGTCCTAGGCTGATGAGTAGGAGCCTGCTGCCCCTGACTAGATGAAGCAGGATTGTTGCTATTCTTTTTCACAAATTGCTGTAGTTTGTTTTCCCTTAGCAACTCTTCAATCAGATTTTTCAACTGTCGGCACTCGTCGGTTTCGTGACCGGGTTGATTATGGAAGCGGCAGAACTTCCCACTTTGTATAGCCTTTTTCCCGGTCCTTAGAGGAGGAGGTTTAGGAAAGTCAATAGAATCTTTAGTGGCAAGGTAGATACGCTCCGGCGTATCTGATAAAGGAGTATATTCTGATGGCTTGAAGGATCGGGGCTTCTTCAGATTACTCTGCTTCTTCCCATTGTTATTTTCCCTTTTTTGCCCTACAGATTCATTCTTGCGTGGAACAACAGTGTTATCTTCGGCTTTTTCCAACACTGCCTTTACCGGTACGGGACGGCTTTCTAAGCGTATGAATTCATCTGCTTTTTTATAGAACTTTTCAAGGGAATTTGGTTCTTTCATGTTTAGCCATTTCCCAAACTCGCTCGACTTGTCAATACCCTTCATCAGATAAGTCAATATCATTCGCGGTTCTGCATTGTCCACCTCAGCTAACGCTATATTAAAGCGGTTTAAGAAAGATCTGATAGTTTCCCCTGGATTCTGTTCCAAACTTGACAGTGACATGATATCCTTGGCTTTTGAGGCGTATAGTCTAAACTGCTCCTTGAACTTCCGGGTTAAGTCAGAAAACTGATCGATAGATCGGACTGGAAGTTTGGTGAACCAAAGCAGAGCTACACCTTCGAGATACACAGGAAAATATCGGCACTTTATTTCATCAGAGGCCCTGGCACCAGTCATGTGCCAATCATACTTGTATAAGAATTCGTTCGGATCACTCGTCCCCTTGTAAGCTGGAATGGTTGATGGGACAAACTTCCTTGGGAATTCAGCCTTTAAGATTTTCTCGGTAAAAGGAGTTTTACTTGGGGCGAAACCCCATTCTTTCTCGTCTTCAACCCTCTGCATACTTTCTTTCATCATTTGTCGGACCATTCCAGAAAGATACTCCTCATCATGTCGAGTTCAAGATCCACCAACCTCTGGAAGTGTTCGTTCAAAGGGGCTAGCAGCTCTTTCAGGAGCACTTCTTTCTTCAGCATCACGAATGTTGCCAGCCAAATTCCTTTCATTATCTGCCGGTTGGCGGTTTGCCCCAAGCAAATCGTTCAACCTATTCAGAATTAGGGCATTCTGGGCATTCTGAGCCTCAAATTGTGCATTTTGGGCATTGGTTTGTTGGTTCAGCCCTAAAATTGCAGCATCCAGCTCTGCCTTTGTAACTCCGACAGGTGGAGTGGCTTGATTCGATATAGGGGAAGCGGAGGTTCCCTCTTGAATATTCCCAGATCTGACAGATCTACTCTTCCTTCCAGGAGCCATAATCTCGGACAGACTTCTGGTTTTCAAGGAAATTCTCTCTACAAACCTCTGTGAAGCAATGATGATAACTCGCCTGAGTTCAATTCTCAGTGAAAGCACCAAAAATGTTAACGCTAAAATTTGAACGCTAACACCCCGGTGTATGAGTTATAGTTGTGAAAGCACCACCCGATAACTCGGGAACAGATTACAAGCAGATAATAGCGGAAAAGCAGTAAACAACAACAATTTTATAGTGGTTCGGCTTAAGGGTATAGCCTACGTCCACTTTAAGTACTTTTATTGATGATCTCGTTACAAGCTGATACAATTCTTTCCAAGTACAATACACTTTGGATTACAAGTCACTTAGAACAAGTAGCCTAAACTTCAATGGAGATTAGAGTCTTCAAATCCATGTTGGATGTGTGTGATCTTTTTTCGAAGTTGTTTGTAGCGTTCTTCGTGTCTTGAGAGCTTTAAGTGTTGGATTGGTTTGGAATGCAGCAGAGTAACGGCGCTTGAGGAGAATGAGCCAAAAGTCCTTTTCTAGTTGGAGTTAGGATCATATTTATAGGCATTTTTCAGAATAAGGTCGTAGGTCGTGACCGACCTAAGTAAGGTCGTAGGGGCCCCTCCTTCCTCACGCATGCTGATTTGCACAAGTCCTAGGTCGTGAGCGACCTATCCCCCTGTGGCATTGCATAGTCTTCTGTATTATGGTATTTAGGTCGTTAGCGACCTAACCTAGGTCGTGAGTACTTTCCTGCAGCCATAGTTAATCTTAAGTCGCTGAGTCCCTTAGGTCGCGACCTTCCTTAGGTCGCGGAGCTTCTTAGGTCGGTGGATAGTTAGGTCGCGGAGTTCCATAGGTCGAGTCCACCTTCAGGTCGCATTCACTTTTAAGTCGCGGCCTTTTTGGGTCGCTGTTGCCTTTAGGTCGAGACAATCTTAGGTCGCAACACTTTAGGTCGCAGCTACTCTTAGGTCGCTGGGTTCCGCTAGGTCGTAACCTTCTTTAGATCGCTAGGTCGCTTCACTAATTAGGCCGCTAAATCGTTTCATCTCTTGGGTCACTAGGTCGCGTCTTCAGTTAGGTCGCTTACTTTTAGGTCGCGGCAATAATAGGAGTTAACACAATGAAACCCAAATTGATTGAAACCAAGTAAATAAATTTATTGAGAATATTTAACCGTAATTAATGTATATATTTGGCAAAGATATAATAAATGAAAATAGGATAGTTAATAACAAAGGAGTTATAAATTTGAATAGATTTAATGTAACATTTATACAACTGTAGGATGTAAATAGCATATAATAGTGTAATAGATAAGTACCCATGTTGTCATCACCTTTTTAGATGGTAAGTTTATAGTTGATTCATAATAAGGAAATCAAATGAATGGATTTATTTGAATGGTAATTGAAAATTAATGAATGTATTAAAATTGTAAGGTCATAATTGATTGCATTAAATAAATTTTCGGTAATCAATTATAATGAATCTAAATTTAACGTTTTGTGGATGTAAATTTAAGTGATAATCGAAAATCAATGTTAATTATAACCATAAAATGTCAATTTATTGAACAGCAAGATTTTTAAATAAATAAACGGTTTTATTTACATTTCAATTGATAATTAATGAATTTTAATATGAAATCAATTGAAATTATTGTCTTAATTTGTGCATTTAGGGTAGATTTGGTTGTCACTGAAGATGGTTAATTCTATAAGATGTAATAAATGTTAATTTTATTTGTAATATGAAGATTTGTTGATTTAAGGAGTGAAAACCAATATTTATTAATTTAGTTGAAATTTGAAATTTGAAATTTAATAAGTTGGTTAATTGCAAATAAGTGAAATATAACATTAAAATGTTACATAAATGAGAATTTAGATGAAAAGTGAGAATGTTAATGAAATGGATTTTGATTCCAATATCCATTTCATCCATTTGTTAATAATGAATTGAATAGTAGAATGAAAAGTAAATTTAATAGAAATTTTGGAAATTAAATTTTTAATTTCTAAATTGAATGGAATTGAGGTTAATACTGGAATTGATAAATTTATCAACTTTGAGTTGACTTTGTAATTTGTTTAAATCATTGTAAATGTTTGAGGAATATAAAGGTGATAAATTGTCAATTTTAGAATTGAAATTTAAAATTTGATTTAATTAATTAATTATAAATTTATTTAATTAATATAAAAATAGCCATTTCGGCCACTGACTCGGATTTCGACGAAACTAGTTTCATCGGATCCATAACAGTGAATTATTGTAGGATTTCAAGTTTCGTAGCGATTGGACCTGTCGTTTGATCGTACGAACGTGAATCGCCTTGAAATCAATTAAATTGAAATCCATTGAAATCAATTTGAAAATATTGATTTTAGCTTAACTTCTTCATACGATGAAATTTGGACTTGAAACCTTTTCCAATGCGTTTAAAATATTTTAAACATCTATTTTGATATATGGGTTGACCCAACTACGTTCCGGAGTCGAAATGGGCTTCTTTGGGCCACTTTGTCGTTAGCGCGTATATCTATCTTATCCATCTATTCTATTTTCAACTTCGTCTATTTATACCCTGTTATAAACCCTAGCCTACCCCTATTTCTCATTTGTCTGCACGTAAAATTTCATTCAGCTCCTCATTTCAATGGCAGACAAATACCTAATATCAATTGCAATTCAAAAATCGGTGGAATTTCAAACTCCTCAAAATAATTCAAAAAAATTATATATCGAAGCCCTCGATCTACGCATCTCCGATCTGCAATTTGTTTTTCTGTTTGATGCATCGTTTGTCCATAAATTCAAGTTGAACTGCGGTCGTCCATATTATATTTTTGACGATCAAACGGTGCATCGTCGACCGTTTTTCGATCGGAAGGTGCTGTTGCGAAGATAGTGACGTGCAGCTCACGGATCTGCCATTCGTTCGTTGTTAGTTGATAATGAATTGACAGAAATCGAGGGGCTTTGGCCAACTTTCAAGGCGTGACGCTAGGCACGAACGACAACCGGAGGAGGCGGCGTTCGAGGCGTAGGATCGGTTCGGCGAGGGGCTTATGGTAGCGAGGTCTGATCGTGGTACAAATGCACGAGGTGGTTGGTTTTTTTCGAAACTTGGTGGCGGCTGATGGCCTCGTGCGTGCTATGTTTCGGATCTGGGAGAGAGAGCTGTAGCATGCAATTTCTTGATGACGTGGCGTGGGGTTTGTGTTGTTTTGTTCTTTTATATTTTTTTTATTTCAAATTCCATTCATTCTAAATGCTATAACTTCTACGTACGATGTCCGATTTACACGCGGTTTTCTCCGCTAGGTTTGTATTGGTATTCCGAAGATGTTGACTTAGGTTTGGATGAATTTGGAGACTGTTCAAATTTTGGGTTTAAATTGGATTTGAATTCAATTTAAATCCCAAAGGTGAGTGTTTTAACCCACTCACAACTTCTAAGATTTCTTATGTTTGTTAAATTTATTTATGATGTGATTTGAAATTTATTTATAGCTGTTTGGCATATATTTAATCATTATCTCAGTTAATTTGCATTTATTGAATTAAATTGTTATTTAAATTTATTATCGTATATAAACCGTCAGTTAGATGAATTATTTAATTTATTATTGAATATAACTGCCCGTAAATTTCCTGTTATTTATTATCAGTTATATGTTGATATTGATTTATTGGTTTGGATGATGATTGTGATGAATGTATGATTTTTTGATGGATGAATGGATGTTTATTTATATCATCATAATCTGTAAGTGTTATGCATTCATTTTTTTGGGGATTGCGGTTTGAAATGATATATAACCGCAATTTTATTTTAATTTGCGGATTGAAATGATAAATATCCGTATCACTTGACCATAGGGTAGAAAATTATATACAGACACCGTGGTCTATATATACAAATATTTTGAAATGATTTTTTATGGTTTGGAAAGAAATATACGGATTAATAAATATTAATTTTTTGATATTATGTAAATATTATATATATATATAGTTAAATTCTTGAATTTAAGCTATGTATAAATTGGTTTAATAAAAATAAGTTGAATAATGGAGTTTGATTGTTTTATTATTATATGGTTAAGTACCTTTTTAAGATATTGGATATATAGAGTTTTGAAGACTTAAATAAAAATATAGTTAGAAGATAAATATGAAATTGGTTTGAATTGAAGAATTTAAGAATTTGACTTGAATAAAAATGGATGTGAAATTTAAATAAACAATTGAGATTTTCAAAGGGTATGATTTTTATAACTTGATTTTGGTTTAAAGTGATTTAAATGAATATTAGGTTGATTTAAATGAATATATCAAGTTAAATAAATTGAAAGAATATCCAGGTATGTGAAGTAAAAAGTTTTACTTAAATTATATTGAATTTATTAAGTAAACATTTCAAATCAAAATAATAGTTAGAATTTGATATATATATGAAATTTCAAAGAATTCGTTTTGAAATGGTGGAATACTTAAAGCTTGAAATATATGGAAATTGAAATGGTTATTTGGGAATTTAAATCTATATTGAAATTGATTTTTGAAGGTGAAAAACTATTATATTATATAAAGTAATTTAATACTTAAACCATTTAAGTGGTGTAGTTATATTTCAAAGATATGAAATTCAAAGTTTTCTTTTTTGAAATGCTATATTTCAAGAGTTGGTTTCGAAATATTTTAACTTGAAATTGTTATGGTTTTAGAAAAGAATATCTTTGAAAATGATATCACTATCGATTTGGTTTTAAAAGGGAAATGATATCATAATTATATGGTTTTGAAATGGATATTATATCCTGGTTTTAAAGTATAAACTATTTTTAAAAGACCGCGGTGTTATAATAACGTTTGGTTGTTGAAGAGACCGGGATCGGAAGTTGCCATATTCTCTGCCAACTCCGAAAACCACTTTAACAACCGTGTACGCGATGGAGATTCCAGAATGAAGTAGGATGGCTGCGGCGTTTCCTTTAAGGCAAATAAGTGGACCCAACTCCCGTGAGTTGGCATAAGGTGGCTAAATCAAGAGCGATCGACGGGTTAATGAGGTAGCACCTATGATCGGACACATCCCTTCGATATTATACTTTGACTTTTGGATATTTTCGGTGGCCACTTTTGATTTCTTTGATTTGGGGGTGTGGCTCGAGGTGGGCGGTAGCTGCGGCTATGCGTTACCACCGACCCGGAAGCGTAATTGGTATATCTACCCTGGCATTTCGTAGTTGTGCCATGTCACCTACCCTAGCGCGCCTTATATGATTTTGTTTTGTACCATACCTATGGAGTGCCCTCTGACGACGTCCAGTACGGGGGAGATTACGGTACTGTATAGACTATGAGAATATAAAAGTGTGTTAAGGTGGAAAATGTAAAGCCTTAACACTATTTTCAGTACATTATAATTTACTTTAGACACTACTATAATAGCGTATATTACTACATAGTAAATAGTTTAACGGATCCTTAGGAGATGTGAATCCCGAGCATCTCTTGAGTTACTGCACTCACGTTAGACACTGGATAGGAGATGTCAAATCCCGTAAACATCTATGACGCCGTTACACTCATATTATTTACCGTTGATTTAACTTACATAAGATCTTTTAGTTCTGACTTGAGTGTTTTGTCTTTTCAATTCGCTCGGGTCAGCTTGAGCGTTTCAGGATTTGAAGATTTTATTTTGGAGGACGAAGATGAAGATTTGTAGTACTACTATCTACTATATTATTCCACTACACCATTGTTCCGCTGCATTGATATTATTCTTTGGCATGTGTACTCTGATATGTATTGTATAAATATAATCAAATGTTTTGTAAAACAGCTTCATGAACTGTTATTTGATTATTGTATTTTATCGTTCCGCTGCAAGATTCTATTTTGTTTTTTTTTCTTTCTCTACTTTTTCTTATTTACCCCATAACAATCCGCCCTTCTATATGGTTTAAGTCTGACGTGTGTGGTTTATCGTCGATTTAAAGTGTACTAAAAGGCGGGGTGACGCACTTATGTACTCATAAAATATACATATCAAGATCAATCGAGTAAATTATTAATGACTGTTAACTAACCAAGCATATAAGAAAATGAAATGTCAGCAATTGCAACATAACAAGCACTAAGAAGAATAGAAGCAAATTAAAATATATTAACATGCTATATGAGGAAATGTAGCAGTGAATGGAGAAAATCCCATTGGTTGTAACTCTGTAGGCATGCTGGCTCATGTAAACATGCTAGGTTGAACAAGAATTGGAGGTGACATAGGCACTACCGGCTTTGAAGACACGGTGACATGCGTAGTAACAGAGGTCTACATTGGGGTGGTGGACTCTGTGGGTATATCAAAGGACTGCTATAATTTTTCTAATGCTCATGTCATCATAATGTATGCATCAGTTTAGAAATTACATAAACATTAAAATTTTGAAATTAATTGCATGTTCTAGGATTGTAGTCAGTGTCGGCTCAACTAAAAGGTGATTAGGCATTTGCCTAGAGCCCACTGTCATATAGTTTATATGAAAAATAGTATTTTGAAATAATTAATTCATAGAAAAGGACTTGAATTGAACTGAAATGGTATGGGCCACAAATATTGAATGATGCATAGATATATCATTTGGTAACACTGATGACGGATAGTGCACCAATTTTTATCAAATAATGAGCTTTGCATTGTTATATGGAATTTAAGTTGATTGTTTATCTCATTATTTTTTAAAATAGCTTTGTTTTCATTTCATGTATAAATGCTGGACAAATTTGTATTCGATAACTCTAAGCATTCATTAAATAAAAGAGCATTTCATCGGAAGGACCAATTAGTTTCTAGGACATGCATTCAAAGAAAATACTTTCAAGGCCAAAGTCAGCATAATAATTACTTTCAAGGACAAAGTTACGTTTTGTCCATGAAAGTAATTATTTCAGTTGTGTGTCCTAAAAACTAATTCCACTTGCTAAGGAGGCCCTTGTGGCTAATTTCCACTTAAAAAAAACTATGCAGTTTTTAATGTTTATTATAATCCAATTCAAACCAACAATGTCTGTATTATAGACTAATGGGGTGTGAATATTAAAAAAGGACTATATTTGATGTAAATATATCCAAAGCTGTAACTAACCAATGTTGATTAGGGCCTCTAATTTTGTTGAGAAAGACCGACCTCTTCAATATTATGTGCTTTATGCATCTTTCCTTTGCTAAATCCCCTGTCCGATTCCACCCAGTGTTGTGGATTAAAAACATGCATTGCTTCCTTTGACTTTAGCTTTCTATTAAGATAATTCTCTTATTCAAAAAAGATAAAATTAATTAATATGATGTACATATTATCTATTTCAACTTTATAACATAAGTATCCTGGTCTTTGCAAATTTGTTATCCACGCATGCACTGCTTAGACATATTTTTTCGGTACTCTTTAGAGAGTTTGATGGATCTCAAGAAACATTCCAAAATCGAAATGTCCCATGAAATGCGGGTTCCTTTCCTATTACAAGTTTATTCATTCATTGATATGTAGAAATTTAAGGTCATTGGTATTAATATTAACAATTACGAAGGCACGTCCGATGCAAGTGTGCAAAAAAAACTTATGTAAAATTGATCGACTGCGAAGAAAACTCTGTTGAATGTCTACTGTGGCAAAAAATTACTATATGAATTTCTTTTGTTGTTCAACCACCATATTTTTTCAATTTTTCATTGGAAATTGGTGGAAGTGAATAATGCCAACTACCTCAATTCAACGAGCAGGTATCTCTCTCCATCAAGCTACTGTTATTTTACCCATATAGTTAGTGACAACTGTTAGCTTAAACACGATGTATAAACTTAAACCACTACTTAATTTTTCTTGTTTGTAATATACCATAGTTGTAATATAGTTTTGTTGGTTCCAAGGTACATAAGAAACAATTGTAATTTGTTATGAACGTTATTGTAATATCAAATATGAAATGATCCTTTTTACAGCAAGCAACATCATCATAAAATTTTGTCAAGGGTAAATCGACAAAGGCAACCAATATGTGATCGGTTATAAATTGTGTAATACAGATTGCTCCATGTATTTTTATTTCCTTATATGTTACTATATATTTTGTAAAATATGCCTATTACACGATATAGTATTGTGTAATATAGTAGTTAGGTTATAAGAGGGAGAGAAAGAATTAAGTGTAAAATGAGCAGTCGGATCAAGCTATGTAAATTTGTAATAAATAGAACAAAAATGGAGAAAGTAGAGCATGCATTTCACCATTTGTAAAAGAATGATGAAAATAACAATGGTTAATTGAAAAAAAAAATACATAACTTTGCAATATGTTATGCATTTATTTAAATATATTCCAAAAGTTGAAAAGTGAGTTAAAAAAGGCGCATGCAATAGGAGAAATAGTGCAAATGGTTCGTGAGAAAACGCTTAACAGTCGCTTGACATTGTTCAATCTGCAAGTGGAATAAAAATTATGATATGTATAATAATAATATATATGAAGAGACACATGCATGTATATACACATATATGTACATATATGTATACATATGTATACAAACACACACAGAGATATACATATACATATATATATATATATACGTACACACACACATACATACATACATATGTATATATACATATGTGTGTGTATATATATATAATTTGTAGCATACCACTTCAGGAGAAAAAAGCATCCCAATTATCATCGTCGGAACATTGTGGAAAAAGTTGGGGATCATCAATTTGTGGCACTTGTACTTCACTGACGTAAAATTCAAAAAATTTGTGATTGTTTTCCATGGTTTTTTCAGTAATTGGATACGAAGGAAGGCGAACGCAGTGGTTCAGCTTTTTATCATTTTCCTATTCAATACGAAGAACAGCGTGCTTTCCGACAGTGTCTGAAGCTTGTACCTTATCATCATCAAATGAGTGAAGCTGCTTTGAAAGACGTGTGCTTTTACGTTTTATTTTCTCTGTGGAAGTGGATATTGTAGTCCCTTTACTATGTAGTAAAGATTTGCTCTGCATGATAAGAAAATATTTGTTAATTAGGGAATAAAATAAAAACTCATGTTCGGAAAAAAACATAGAAAATTGATAACAGTAGAAGGTGATAATGGAAGGCAGCATGTACTGTATAAGGTATGAGGGAGGAAATAAAAAAAATTAGTGGTCAAGTAAGAAATAAGGAAGAAGTACCTTTTTCATTCTGCGTGAGAGGAAAAGTGCAGTCCATTGCAGTCAGAAGGAAAGTATATAGAGTTTATATGGTAATAAGAATAGAGAAATGGTTACATTTAACGTGTTGTGGCGTGATATGTGGGCTATTTTATAGGAAGGAAAAAGGGGAGTTGGAGTGGGATGATTTGACTTGGTTATTTATAAAGATAATTCGGTTTTGGTTTTAGTTTCGGCCGTTTGAAATTTTATTAGTTTCGGATGATTTCGTAAATTTCGGAAGTTTCGGTCCAAATTTTGGCTTTTAGTAGTTTGTTAATAAACGATCTGATAACTATCTCTGTAGTGCTTGCTTGGTTTTCCATAGCGTACCTGTGAATTGAAAATAATATTATCAGAAGGTGTGATTAATTATTATAACAATCAAATTGCACTTACTATTTAAACAAACAAGCTAAACTAAATTAAGCAAACTCCCTTTAACTAAATTATTTAACAAATATAAACAGCCCAACCGAAAGTATTGAAATATAAAACTTAATCAAACCACAACTCAATTAAAATTTTCAGCCCAGCCCACAATATCCCCATCCTCTTTCATAATTCACGTTTCCATTCCCCAGCCCTAAATCGCGATTTCCTATAACGACCCAAATTTTGGATTAATTTTAAATTGATAGTGAATGTAAATTTTGAACAAATTTTGGAATAAAATTTGAATCGACTTTGGGATTTGAATTTGGATATTGAATTGTATTCGAATTTTAAAATTAAATTGTGTATTTATTTGAATTTGATTTATAAATCATACTTTGGAAAGAAATAATATAAATGTACAAAAGCTTACAAAGGAAGATAAACAAACAAACAAACAATAAATTTAAATACTTAAGTAAACAAAGAAAAATAATATCTACATACAAATGAACATCTATGTACAAAGAAAATAAAATAAACTTTATAAATACTAAGCATAAGTAAATAAAATAAGTATAGTTAAAATTCAAAACAACACATTAACAAAAATATAAAGTAAACATATTAATTAAAGATCTAACAACATGTTAACTAGAACTTCACTTCAATTTCAAAGCAAAGACAAAAGATAAGATAAAAAGATATTCAACTATAAGTATGTACACTTGGAAACAAAACTAGAAATATCTTTTATGTGCACTGGAAATAAAGGACAGCAAATACATGCAAGGCAAGAACAAAGTATAAAGTAAGAAGACCCTAAATTAGATATCTAAGCTTGCAAAACAAACCAGGTACACTTAAAACTTGTAAACAAAGCATAAAACAAAGAAGATAATAAAAATGCATCAACCTGGAAAAGTAAACAAATGAAAATATAAGTACAACCGAAATAAAGGCAAAAAAAAAACAAGACACATGCATTTAATGCAACATACCTCTAGCATTAATGCAAGCCTCTACAGCATGCTTTTTGTACAAATATACACCCTGTAAACCTCTTCTATATATCAACATTTTTCATCTCAGTCTCATTCATTCGAAGCTAAGAAATCTGAGTAAACACCATTTCACACTTAAACAAAACTTCCTTTAAAACAATTAGGGAAATCAGTATAAACCAGAGATCAAAAGGAAGTCTTCAGTTTGCAATTTCAAGCCTGGTTCATCAAAAGAAGAACTCTGTTCTTCCCTGGAAAAATCACTGTGAGTAACTTTTGTTTTAAACCTTAAAAGTAAATCTGTTGAATACTTATCCGTGAATAACTGTTCGTATACATATGGTTTCTCTGAGTATATTGGTAAGATGGAAGGATTTTGTGCAGGCTGTTATTCATGTATGATCTTTGTCTAAAATTAGAAACCAGATTCTTAATTTCAAAAATCAGTTCCTCTTAATCTACTTATTGTTTGAGCTTGAGGTTAAAATAAAACTTGTTTGTTATAGTACATATTAATTTTTTTTTTTAAAAAAAAAAAATTTACAAGCTAAAACAACTTTGAATTTTCTCTGGAAATCAAGAAACTGAACACAACTTTCAACAAGTCAAAAATTCAAACTTTTTAAATTGCGATTTTAGGTATGTAAATGGAATCCATATACTTAAACATGATTTTTAAAGCAAAAATCTTAATTTTTAGATCAAAGATAAAGGAGCGGTTTGGGTTCATCTGCTTCGAGTATTTTGAGCTGTCTCGGTTGATCTAAAGGGTCGCAGGGGTCGAGCTTCCTCCTGGAGGTGGAGGAGTGATGACGCAGCGAATATTTCGAAAACGAATGTGACGGTGAAAGTATGAATTGGTGGATTGAAAAATACCCAAAAGCCCAAATATGTTGATCTCAAGAGATACCGGATTCTAGTTATCCTTAACACGTTGATCACGCACGATACCATGTTGAAAGATCTATGATTCTTTGGACGTTGATCTCGCACACGAGATTCCATGAATCGGCTTCAAATCTGTTGATTCGAGCGCACTCGAATACCGAAGATGGAGAAAGGAGATAACACTCAACTTTCAATTTTAAGAGAGGCACAAAGCACTCAAACAAAGTTTCATCCAAAATCAATCCCTTAAATGATACAACTCACCCGCTATTTATAGAGATTACAACTCAACACAACCCATCACAACATAGAGTCAACGACCTATCATAAGTCGTTAACGACCTAAACAGACCTGACCTAACATCACGAACACAACACAACACTGACACGACTTAAGAAACAAACAGTACAAACGACTTAACCAAAATATGCGACCTACGACCTAAGTACAAACATCACACGACCTTACAACAAAGCGACTCAACATATATACATTCGACTCAATATGTACAACACGAGTTACGACCTAAGCAACACAGCAACATGAGCATCTTCATGCGACCTAGTACTTGAACGACCTAAGCTCTGGTATGCTTCAACGACATAAGAAAGAACGTCATAAGGAGATCAGCGACCTAACTATGGAGATGGCTCCTGGCACGACCTCATAAAGGTAGCGACCCAAGGCTTCAGTTGATTGCGACCTAACTTGTTGACTTAGCTTGTTAGGTCGTCCAAGCGACTTAAAAATATCCAGTTAGTGTTCTGCATAGTCCTTCACTGTATCATCTGTCGCGTTAGCTCGCAAGCGACCTAAGCCTTCAGTTGTTCGCGACCTAACTTGTTGACTTAGCTCGTTAGGTCATAAATTAGTAGGTCGTAGCGAACTAATAAAAGGCGGCTTCTCGCTAGGTCATGGGCGACCTAAGGCATATGACTCAGAACAGTTTGCTACATCACTCCGTATCTCGTTAGGTCGTATCCCACTAGTGAACGACCTAAGGTTTAGCTCGCTAACTTTGACCGTTAACTTGTTAGGCCATAGCTCGTTAGGACATGGGCGACATAAGCCTAACTCGCGAGTATTGTTAGGTCGTGGGCGACCTAAGACATAAGAAGGTTGCACTGCATCATCCTCCCCCTGCTGAAAGAAATTCGTCCTCGAATTTACGCTTTCCTCTTCTTCAACGTTCTTATCCTCATGAAACAGAATCAAGTTTTTGACGTTGACAGCATCAGCAGTAGGAAGATAGTCCAGCAAACTCAACTTACAAGCATTCTCCTTAATTTCCTTCACGACTTCCAAATGACCCATCCTTCCAGCATCTAGCTTGTTGTAAGTACCAACAAAAAATCGATCCTTGGTAAACACTAAATACACAAAGTCTCCTTCTTTGCATTCAACACTTCGTCGTTTAATATCTGCTGATCACTTATATTTCTCATTTGCCTTAAACAATCATTCCTATACAACATTGCGGCATTCTTGCAGCTTATTCACAAAATCACTAGCCTGTTTAATCACTCCTCTCTGCGGTGGCACTGTTGATAAATCTAACGGTCCATTAGGGTTTGTTGAATAAATAACCTGGAACGTATTGAACCCAATGCTACGATTAACTGCATGATTGAGTGAAAACTCATCTTGACATAACTTCGAATCCCAACTTTTCAAATTGTCATCCACGAGGCATCGCAATAGATGACCTAGGGATCTGTTCACAACCTCAGCCTGTCCATCCGTCTGTGGATGATAAGCGCTACTAGATTTCAACTTAGTCCCAGCCATTTCCCATAGACTCATCCAAATATGGCTCATAAAACGAGTATCTCTATCTGAAACAATAGATTCAGGTAATCCAGGAAGTATATAGATCTCTCTGAAGTATAACTAAGCGACATTAACGACATTTGTGGTCTTCTTACAGGCAATAAAATGTACCATTTTTGAAAACTTATCAACCACCACATAAGTAGAATCATTGCCACGTTGCGTTCTCAGCAATCCCAACACAAAGTCCATACTAATATCCACCCATAATTTAGTAGGTATAGGCAGTGGCATGTATAAACCTGAATTTGTCGCGGTCTCCTTTGAAACTTGACAATTATGGCCCCTCTGATCAAACCTTTCAACTTCTTTCTTTATTGACGGTCCAAAATAAGACTATGAGATTAACTTCATAGTACAATCACGGCCCAAGTGTCTTCCTACATGCAAGTCTTTGATAATTTTTATTTGCCAACTGCAATCTGAAGTAGATAACTGACTTCCTTCGACTAGCAACCCATCAACCAGTCTTCTCAACTGTTCCTGCTCTGTTGGACACATACGATAACGTGGTCTATGCGGTACAATAACACCTGGCACTTGATCATCATGATGTTGTATGTCCCTCGGTGGCGGTAATTCTTTGGGCAACTCCACAGGAAATACATCTTTGAATTCATGTACCATTGGCTTAGCCTCCTCGGGAATTTCGAGACCTTTACAGGTTTCATTCCCATTCAACATAAACACTTCTGCACTATCCTCCACTTCTTTAACAAACTCTCTCGTAGATACTAGACTAGTCGAATCCTATTTCTTCACTAATAAATTACCCCCTTGATCTTCTGAAACACTTTCTTCTTCCTCATCAATCTTCGCTGGTTGTGAAATTTCAACTTCATGTTCATCAAACTTCGTCGGTTGAAAAACATCAACTTCATCTTTATCAAACTTTGCTGGTTGCGAACAATCAACATTATCTTCATCAAATTTCGCGGATTGTGAATAGTCAACTTCATGGTCATCAAACTTCACGGGTTGAGAAAAATCAACTTCTGTTTCCACATCCCCATACTTACATTCTTCTGCAACTAAAGCTCTCTTATTTGGCTTGCTTTCACTTTGTTCACGCTTCTTAGGAACTAAGATAAATTTGGTTTCTTCGAACATGAAACTGTAGCTGTTGGTGTGACTATTATGTTGTACAGCTCTATCATGTTGCCATGGTCTTCCCAATAGTAGATGACACACATCAATATCAACCACATCACACCATATATCATCTTTGTACTTCTTCCCAATAGAAAATGTAACCAATGCTTGTCTTCCTATTGTCACTTCTTCACCTTTCTTTATCCATGCCAGCTTATAAGGTGTAGGGTGTTTTTCAGTCTTTAACCCCAACTTCGTGATGGCTTCTTCAGAAATAAGGTTATCGCAGCTTCCCGCATCAATAAAAAATTTACAAACCTTTCCCAAGATAGTACATGTAGACTGAAAAATATTGTTTCTTAGCCAAATAGAATCATTCTCATGCTTTGGCAAATTACACCCTTCGTCTCTATGACCACGTATGTCTCTATGATCATGCAAATTCTTTCTACCATGTTTTTCAGCATCACGATATGTTTCATTTTCAAACCCTACGTTGATTTATTTTCTCTTCAACTCTGTACCCACAATAATCTCGTTTCATTGAACTTGATGATTCTCTCCTATATTGAAAAGATTGTGGCGACACCCTCCTCGCTTCCGTAACCGATGGCGAAACTCTATTTCCTCCATGGTTCAAGACTGGTGACCTTCTTCTTTGACTTTGATTCAAGTCCATCATCAACTTCTCCAACTTTCCAAAACCTTTATTGAACTTCTCTTCAAGGTTATCTCTAATTCGTTGCTCCATTGCCTCAGCATCTTCTCTTCGATACACCTCTGCAACATTCTGATGATGATTAACTCTTCTCGGAGGCATGATCTCTCTAACAACAATTGATGCACACACTTGAACAAATCTCACACAAGCCCACTTGACTCGGTTTCACTAACTCGGCACAAACTTCAACTAGCTCGGCCTTGCTCCAACACTCGGCTCTACTCTTCTCCTTGGCTCGGCTGAAATTGAACAAACACTTCTCTTTGCTTCAACAGGCTCAGCTTAGCTATGATTGGCTAAGTCTAGATTTGATACCAAAATGATGCAGCGGATATTTCAAAAACGAATGTGACGGTGAAAGTATGAATCGGTGGATTGAAAAATATCCAAAAGCCCAAATCCGTTGACCTCTAGAGATACCGGATTCTAGCTATCCTTAACACGTTGATCGCACACGATACCGTGTTGAAAGATCTACGATTCTCCGGATGTCCGTCTCGTGCACGAGATTCCGTGAATCGGCTTCAAATCCGTTGATTCGAGCGCACTCGAATACCGAAGATGGAGAAAGGAAATAACACTCAACTTCCAATTTTAAGAGAGGCACAAAGCACTCAAACAAAGTTTCATTCAAAATCAATCCCTTAAATGATACAACTCACCCGCTATTTATAGAGATTGCAACTCAACACAACCCATCACAACATAGAGTCAACGACCTATCATAAGTCGTTAACAACCTAAACAGACCCGACCTAACATCACGAACATAACACAACACTGACACGACTTAAGAAACAAACAGTACAAACGACTTAACCAAAACATGCGACCTACGACCTAAGTACAAACATCACACGACCTTACAACAAAGCAACTCAACATATATACATTCGACTCAATATGTACAACACGAGTTACGACCTAAGCTACACAGCAACATAAGCATCTTCACGCGACCTAGTACTTGAACGACCTAAGCTCTGGTATGCTTCAGCGACATAAGAAAGAACGATATAAGGATATCAGCGACCTAACTATAGAGATGGCTCCTGGAACGACCTCACAAAGGCAGCGAGCTAAGGCTTCAGTTGATTGCGACCTAACTTGTTGACTTAACTTGTTAGGTTGTCCAAGCGACTTAAAAATATCCAGTTGGTGTTCTGCATAGGCCTTCACTATATCATATGTCTCATTAGCTCGCAAGAGACCTAAGCCTTTAGTTGTTCGCGACCTAACTTGTTGACTTAGCTCGTTAGGTCATAACTTAGTAGCTCGTAGCGAACTAATAAAAGGCGGCTTCTCGCTAGGTCGTGGGAGACCTAAGGCATATGACTCAGAATAGCTTGCTACATCACTCCGTATCTCGTTAGGTCGTATCTCACTAGTGAACGACCTAAGGTTTAGCTCGCTAACTTTGACCATTAACTTGTTAGGCCATAGCTCGTTAGCACGTGGGTTGTAACGATCCTAAATTTTGAACGATTTAAATTTAAAATATTTAATTAATTTTAAATATTTGAATGATGGTTTAAATCGAATTCCTATAATAACTATGAATTTGGTGAATAAATTTTAGAATTTAATCTATTAAAAGTTGAATTTAAAAATTTGAATCTTCAATTTTAAGCTGATTTAAAATATTTTTTAAAGGCTTAAAAAAATTTCACATTAATAATGCTGAAGATGATAAAAGCTTCAGAATTGAATTTGAAAGTGATTTGTTCAGTTTTGGAATTTTATCGTTCAAATTGAATTTAAAAAATAGCCTTCCGGTGCACAGTCTCGGAATTCGACGAAACCAGTTCCATTGGGTCCGTAATATTGAATTATTACCGGGTTTTAATTTTCGTGGCGTTCGGAGTTGATATGTGAGCATACGATGTATAAACGCATTGAAGTTTGTGTTGAAAACTAATTATATTTGAAAAAAAATATAAATAAAATAAAATAAGAGAAAAATAATACAAGATCTCTAGTACGCAACATACATCACCTCAGTCGAAATCGCGTATCACTTCAGCCGCCCTACGAACGAAGAAAAATATCACCCTACTTCAGTCGAAATCACGTACGCTGTCTCCTCCCTTTATTCTCAACCAAACCTTCCTTTCCATTTCATACGAAAGAAAAAAAAACGAAATAATGGCGGCCTCCTCTTGTTCGTTCCCCTTTTCCAAATTAGGGTTTTCGAAAATCAGTAAATCGCGACTGTAGTGCTCGATTCAACTCAACTGCTTGATCGCCTCGAGATACTTCGGCCGCTTCTATTTGTTCAAATTCGAAAACCAGGTGAGTGAAACTTTCACTCACATTTAATTCGAGCTCCATAATTTCTCTGATTTTGTTGGTGTCATTTCGTTTGAATGTTGATGCTTTCTTCGATGTTTTCAATCTGCTCGTTGTGGAACACTTGATTGACTTTGGCTGTTTAATTTTATGATGTCGATGCTGTTCGATTTTTGTTTTTTTTAACCTTGTTCGTAATTCTTGAGTATCACTGTTTCGATTTACATGTTTGTTGGCTATATGCACTTGAATGGATTAAGTTGATTTGGTGAAAAATACTTCGTGTGTGACATTAAGCTCGACTAGATGCACCACTTTGTTGTTCCACAAATTCGGTCTGTGGTTCACGGCCTTGATTTGTTTATCACCTGACTTCGACTTGTGTTATTGTTTGACTTTGGTCACTTGATTTTTAGGCAATTTCAGGTCTTCGGCCATCACCATTGCATTGATATTGGTGGTCGTTGCTGTATTTGTGATAGTTGAGTCAGTGAGCATTTTTGTTTCAAGAATGCTTGCTGCTTGACCTTTGTTGTTTGTTGCCGAATTTCTGGGGTATTTACTTATTCGAATTTATATTTGTTCGAACTACTGTGTTAACTGGAGCTTGCTTGAGTATGCTAATTGGGTCTGATTATATTCACACTTTGATTCATGTGGTATTGCACTGCATTACCACTGTTGTTATACCTTGGGTCTGATTATATTCACACTGCTTCTGATCACGGTTCATCTTGTCACTTGTTGTTGCACTGATACTACTGCTGCACTATGCAGTAGCCTGGCTTGTGCATTTTAGATGTTGTGAGCCACCGAGTCAGTACATCTTTATTTAGTTAGCCTCCAGTTCCAGGTTGCCTTAGTTCTGGTGCATGATAATTGAGTCTGCCTATATACATTGTAACCTATTCATGTCTTCACTGTGTAGTTTGGTTTTGATACATGTGCACAACTGGGTTTTATTCATAACTATATTTGAATGATTGGCCTTTTGAACCAGTCCTGCCTTTGTTCTGACCAGTTCATTGAGACTTGCTATGCCCTATACTTCAGTTTGGTTGCCATGTATATGATGCATGTTTGATTGACTTTATGTCCCCATTGGATAACTGCTAATGTGCTACCTTTTGTACTGGTTCATTTTGATCTGCACTTGTGTTGAACCCAGCTAATAGCTCGGGTTTGACCTTTTGTTCATTTGAGAATTTTCATTGTGCATTTCCTGATTTTTGCTTATTTCATGTTGCAATGGCGAGGCAGTGCACACGTTCGTGCACTGCAGCCACACAATATTGATTTTAATAGATATTTCTTCGCTTTTGATCCATTTATCTTTTGCGTATTTCATGTGCCGTATTGTCGAGGCCGTACATGCGTGCGTGTACGGCAGCCAATCGATTTTGATGTTTTAAGTAACCTTTCAATTATTTGAATTGATTTGATTTAAACTGATGATTTTGTTGCGAAATGTCGTTCAGGCAAATTTTGATGTTTTTTTTAAAATTATCTTTTTAAAAAAAAAACTTTGAAAAATTTGAGTTTGCTGATTTATTGTTTAACATTGTTAAGTGTTATATTTACCGTTATCCAATTTCTTGTTAAAGGGTCGGATTGGTGAATTTATCTTTAACTGTCGTCTAATTGTTGTTAGATTATTATTACCTCTATGCGCTAATAACTGAATTTGAATTAGACTGACCCGTGTATTATTTTCTTTTGAATATAATACTCGGGTCAGACCGAGTATTTTACAGCTTGGAGATCTTCAGGCATCGAAGTTAGAGAGAGAGGGGGAAACGCGTCACTTTAGCTTTTCAGGATTTTTGTACTTTAAAGAAATATTCCGCTGTATAAAATAAAATGCATTGTATAAACTCTGATATTTGTATATAAAAGGAAAATTCATTTATGTGAAATGTTATTATTATTCTGTGATTCTGTGGCTGATTCTGTTTAAACTCTATAAACTAAATAACAATCAGTCATTTTTAACGGTTCGAGTTGGTTTAATTACCGGCTGGAAGCGGTCAGAACGGGGGATCGTTACATGGGCGACATAAGCCTAACTCGCAAGTATTGTTAGGTCGTGGGCGACCTAAGACATAAGAAGGTTGCGCTGCATCAAGTGATCAATGTTGGTGGGAAAATTATCTAATGTTCGTGTATTTCAGTGTGAAGGTGGGAATTGTAATTTGAAGTCTGGAACCCTAATTTAATTAGGCTTAGTAAAATCGATCGCCGCGGCTTGTAGGCTTGATCGAGTGATCCGTGTTTTTGGGTGATGGTAGAGGGAGTATGGACGAAGGCTTGGCCGGAGGTGGTGGTACTTCGGTGGTCGGAGTTAGAAGCAAGGCATGATGACAGGTTTGGGAGGTGATGGGTTCAAACGTTTCCAGGTTTCAATTTTTGACTCGTTTCCAATTCGAGATGAATGCGTTCGATGGGAATGTGGATGGGAGTTCGTATGGGCTCGAGGGATCATCGCGCAATGTCGCAACGTTCATCGGAGGATGGCGGTGTTGGGCACGTGCACGGTGTGCATGTCGAACCTGGAGAAGATGGGTTGTTCTGTTTTGCTACAGGTTTGAAAAACCTGACAGCAAAATTTTAACAAAGCAAGATTTAAAACAAAAATTTAAACGGTGAGCTAGATTTAAAAACAAGTTTAAATCTAGATGAGGGTAGATTGAAAAAAAAAATTGAAGTCTTAAAGCTTTGAAATATTTAAAGAGAGGGTTTCAGGTTTTTGAAAACAAACCTGACAGTGTTTGGGTTTTAAAACTTAAACAAAAATTTGTGTATAGCAAGTTTAAACAGAGTTGATAAATTAAAGTTAATGATGAATTCAGATTTAGTTGCATCTTAGTTTGGGGATGAATTTTTAAAATTCAAATTGTTTAAATAAAGGTGTTTAAGCAATTTAGTTAACTTAAAGGAATGTGAACTTAAAATGAATTTTGAACTTGAAAGGGGAATTATTTGAAAAAAATAGAATTAGGCTAATACCTTTTTAAGTTATTTTGTGAAGTAAAGTTTAATATCTATTTAAGTTAACATTGTTGACAAATTTAAAACTAAGATTTGATTTAAAATCATTGATAGAGTTTACGAATATAAGATGGTTAAATTAATTTAAATTGTAAGTGATTAAAAATGTAAATTAATTTATACTTGTAATTAAATAAATAACTTTAAGTAAATTCGTAATTAGAAATTGATCTTGTGTTTAAATGAATTTAAACTTAAGAACTTTAATCAAATACTTAAAGTTAATTAATTAATAATAGTTGACTAATTAAATGCTTAATAAATTAATTAAGAAATTAATTGGTAATTAAATAGGAAATTCACTTTCATAAATTAATAATTAAGAATTAACTGATTAAGTGAGTAATTAAGAAATAATTAATAAAATAAATCAATTGATTTATTAGTGATTAATCAAACAAAATAATAATGATTTATTTTTAAGTAATTAATTAAGTTAAATAATTCAAACTATATTGATATGAATTGATGATTCTTATTTGGTTGACTCTGATATCGATTTGATGATATTGTGAGATGGTCTGTGATATGGTTTGATATATCTATGATGATTGTGTATGATTTATCTGTGATAAATTCTACGTGAATTAAATCATTTAATTAAACTGTTTTAATTTATAAGATAACTTAGCCATTAAAACGACATTTGAATTTCGATGCGACAGGAAGTCGGACTCCAGTTGGTTATCCGAAATCCACATCGAATTGTGATGATGAATCTTTGTGATTGATAAATTTACCTTATTTATGAATCTAAGAATGAAGATGCGCGTCAAGAATTATACCGCTTATCGATATTGATATATCTGTGATGATTGATGTTGTGCACTATTACGTAAAACCCCTGGACCACACTCATACACACACGAATATGGATTTCACGAGGAAATCAGTTAAGTCACAGATTTTGGAAATAATTTTAAACTTGAATTTTAAATTCAAATGGATTGGAGATGGATAGGTTTTAAAGTGAAAAGCTTTTGAAAAGCTGTTTTAAAAAATTGAGTTATTTTGAATAACTTAATAAAGATTTTAAATTTGAATAATTTGATTAAATTGGAATTCAATATCTGAAATTGAATCTTATATTGGTATTTATGATTTAAAAAGAATTATACAAGTTTATACGGATTTTAAACTATTTCTTTTGGGAATTTAAACTAACCCAAAGATTTTAATTTGTATAAAAGAGATCGGATATTTCCAAAACGAAAACTACTTATTTTCAAATAATAATAGCCTTCATTTAAAGAAAGGATTTCCAAATTGTGTTAAAAGATTTCAAGTTTGAACAGAATTGAATTGTTTGAAAACTATAAAATGAGTCTTTGATTCAAAGATTAAATAAGTTAATCCAACTTAAAATGGCACTGTTTTTGAAAAGCTATGAATGAATCTTTGGAAACAAATTTTAAAGCTATAAGTTAAATCTTTTATTTAAAGATTTAACGAGTTAATTGAAATGGAAATTGTTTTGAAATCCATGAATGGATCTTTGTGAATGGAGTAAACTTTATGAATTAAATCTTTCGTTTAAAAGATTAAAATTGTGAAAATTGTTTAAACCATTGAAGGTTTTTGAAATGAATCTTTTTGTTTAAAAGATTGGAAATGGAAATTTGTTTTAGCCATTTGAATGAAAAGTTTTGGGCTTTAAACTGTGATTTAACTGAGACCCCAGTATCCATATGATTTTTAATATTAAGCTCGTTATTCGGTTTAGCCGGGGGAAGACCTTTGTGTCATAGAACCCATTCCGAATAGTGATACGGCGTATATGGATAGCATTGAAGACCGTTGGTGAAGACCGGGTATTTGCGAGAACGATAGGATGACCTGTCGATTTTTTCTACATCATGGCTCCGGTATAGAGATTCCCTAAGTAACGAGAAGTCCGATAAATACCCGGATTTGCAAGGACTTCTTCGAAAGTGCCTTCGGTTCTGTTCGAAAACCCGAACAGACTTGTATGGTTGTATGTCTGAAACTACACTTTGAGATATAAAGCAGATTTCTTTCAAATACATATTTGTTAGTGTCGGAGAATTTATTCTCTTAGCTTAACACCCTTCTCTGAGATGTACGAGCTCAGAGGTATGTAGTTGAAGGTTATCAGCGATATACTCCCAATTTGGTAGTGTGGCATATAAAGTGCTACTGATAATTTGTGATCAAGGCATGGTTTTCGTGTAAAGTTTAACTTTGTGGACGAGATTTCATCGAGCCTCACAAAGTGGTAATGGTCGAAACAGGAAAGATGCAGTAAGGTTTCAGGGATAGCTTCCCTAGGGTATAGCCATTCCTTCTGGAAAAGGGTAGTATCATGGTATGGAGCCTAGATACTTACTCATATGGACACACTATATTTATTACTGTGTGATGTTGGTGACGAGCGCTCGAATAAAGGTCCAAAAGGACCGGGGGTGGCATATTTTTAGGTATTACTCCTGGGAAGGGAGGAAACCGTCCTTGTGTTGGCACAGAGCTGAGTGAGTTCTCGGGGCGTCGCGCCAGAGGCATTCCCATGTGGAAATAGGAAGTTCCTTAGCTTGAACATTTGTTGGAAATCCAATTCCCAATACGAAACCCTGTACGGTTTTAGTTGTAGAACCTGCCATTCTTATGGTGGTCACCACTATTTAGATGGTAGCTATAGTAGGCATACGATAATGGTCGTATGTTGGCTAAGATTAATATTCTACTTTCAAAATATTTTCTGCACTTTGCACTTATATTAATAATATCAAAGAAATTTGTGTATCAAGCATATTTAACTATCATAAGGAGAAATCTCCTCCGATTCTGCATTTGCATTGTGTGTGTATGCGGGAGGCCTTATGGTAGCTACATTTTCTAAAAGCATTGCAAATCTATTTAAAAATAATTCTTTGTTCGTTTTAAAGATAAACTGTTTTTGTTGCTCATACCAGTCCCATGACTGATCCGGAGTTTATTATTTCTTTCCTAAACTCTAGACGCTCAAAGTTTTTCTACACGGGCAGTCCAGAGTTGGGTTTTTCAGATAGTTAGGTTCAGTGGATTATCTAGAGCTAGTTCAGTCTTTGGATATGGACTGCACTTTCGTATCTTTTGGGAGTTTGAGCTATTTATGGATTGGTGCCGTGGAGTTCTCTTTTGAAGACTTCCTTGGGGATTATCCGCTGCTGGTGTTATCTATTTTTCTTTTCCGCTGCTATTTTATTGTATCATATCTCTGATGTATATTGATATTCATTGTATCACTCTGTTGTATCAGATATTGTATCAGTGTTGTATATCAATGTATTATTCTTTCTTCCGCTGTGTTGTTGTACTTAATTGTGTTATAAGCTCCGGCGAATCGGATTTGAACAGTCGAATCTGCGGCATTCGAGTACGATGTGAAGTATGGATGTCGATTTTCGAATGTGAAAAATCCGATTCGTCACATTTGGTATCTGAGCTAAGGTTAAAACTTTAGCTCAGGAGTATAACACATTAAGTAGCTCATTAAAGATAGGGTGAATGATGTAGCGCACTATAATGGTGTTAAGTCATCTGGCTTAAGTCGCCCATGACCTAGCGAGCAATGCTTAAGTCGCCCACATCCTAGCGAACTATGGCATAGCTAGTTAACAGTCCAAGACATCAAGGCCAGCAAGTTAACGACTCAAGAAAGCAAGCCCAACGAGTTAAGCCGCTCAGCCAACCGGATAAGCGACCTAGCGAGTCGCGCCAAACCACTACTACCACATTTCTTTAGGTCGTCAGCGAGCCACGACCTAACGAGCTACGACCTAAAGAGTTAGGTCGCATACATCGCAAATCCTTAAGTCGTTTAACTATGCCGCAGTTCTCTTATGTCGCTCGTTCTTCTTAAGTCGCCCTGATTTCCTTATGTCGCTCAAGTTTATAAATCGCTCAAGCTTCCTATTGCCGTGCTATTCTTAGGTCGTAAGTCGTAGGTCGTGTAATGTTGATATGTTGCATAGGTTGTAATTTTCCTTATGTTTGTTATGTCGTATGTCGTTGTATATATGTTAGGTCGTATATTGTTATGTCGTAAGTCGCTTGAAGTTGTAAATCGTTAAGTCGTGTATGTTGTAACTCGTAGGAGTTAGGTCGTACGTCGTGTGAATTGGGTTGCCGGCCTGTGTTGTAAACTCCTATAAATAGGGGTGTGTGTCATTTGTAAAAGGAGGTTGATTTTGAATAAAATTTGTTTGTGTTCTTTTTTGCCACTTTTGTTGAAGTTGAGTGTGATCTCCTTCTTCTTCCATCTTCGGATATTCGAGTGCGCTTGAATCAACGATTTTGAAGCCGATTCATGGAATCTCGTGTGCGAGATCAACGTCGAAGAATCGTAGATCTTCTAACGCGAAATCGTGCGCGATCAACGTGTTGAAGATAGCAAGAATCCGGTATTTCGAGAGATCAACGGATTTGGGCATTTATAATCCTATCGGTTTACTTGACACGAAATCATTTCGTGGGGAAGAAAGTGCGCCACTTTGGTATTTCCACTGCATTATTTGAAAGTGCGCCACTTTGGTATTTCCACTGCATTAGTGAAGTATACCCTAGAATGAGTATATCCCTAAGATATCCGTTCGAATGCCTCAGTAAATTCTCTTACTATCCACTGAAAGTGAGTATGAGTGTAAGAAGAGAACGAGATATGGGACAGGGGAATACGATTATAAATGGTCAATACCCTGTGACAGTGGAAACAACTTTCTTATCAATTTCCTTTGATCCGATTACAAATTCTTTTGATTGCTTCGTGACAGCTACAAGAAGAAGTTTCGGTGCGGTGATGGCCTATGTATCATTGTAGAAAATCCTTACTTCGTATTTCATCGGTTTCTTATCAGTTTTTGATTTAAACCTTAATGAATATGAATTTGAAATTTGAAATTGGAAATATTAAATAAATTGGAAATTTTAAATTGAGTTAAACTGATTAATAGAATATGGAGCTAAATTTGAATTGTATCGATAAAACGATTTCGTTTAAAACCAAATTTGAAATTCTATTGTAATTTCTTGGGTATATCAATGTCCGAAGAGGGACAAATTATATATACTATGGGATCCGATATATTCTACTAGTGGTTAGTTATCCCTTTGAACTAATCAGTGCCCTGCATATTTCGTAGATCTGGATGACCTGAGTATAGTGTGAAAAACTTAATAGATTCTTTCGTGTATCTATTGTGGATATTCTGATTTGGTAAGCCAAATGAAGAATAGATATTCAGTTTGATTTGATGAAACATTCTTCATCTATCTTTGTTATCTCCTTATCAAATTTCGAGGACGAAATTCCTTTTAAGGGGGGAAGTCTGTAACGACCCCAATTTTGGGTTAATTTTAAATTGACAGTTAATGTAAATTTTGAACAAATTTTGGAATAAATTTTGAATTCGACTTTGGGATTTGACTTTGGGTATTGAATTGTATTCGAATTTTAAAATTAAATTGTATATTTATTTGAATTGGATTTATAAATCATACTTTGGAAAGAAATAAAATATGTGTGCAAAAGCTTACAAAGGAAGATAAGCAAACAAACAAACAATAAATTTAAATACTTAAGTAAACAAAGAAAAGATAATATCTACATACAAATGAACATCTATGTACAAAGAAAATAAAATAAAACTTATAAATACTAAGCATAAGTAAATAAAATAAGTATAGTTAAAATTCAAAACAACACATTAACAAAAATATAAAGTAAACACATTAATTAAAGATCTAACAACATGTTAACTAGGACTTCACTTCAATTTCAAAGCAAAGACAAAAGATAAGATAAAAAGATATTCAACTATAAGTATGTACAATTGAAAAGAAAACTAGAAATATCTTCTATGTGCACTGGAAATAAAAGACAACAAATACATGCAAGGCAAGAACAAAGTATAAAATAAGAAGACCCTAAATTAGATATCTAAGCTTGCAAAACAAACCAGGTACACTTAAAACTTGTAAACAAAGCATAAAACAAAGAAGATAATAAAAATGCATCAACCTGGAAAAGTAAACAAATGAAAAGATAAGTACAACGGAAATAAAGGCAAAAAAAACAAGACACATGCATTTAATGCAACATACCTCTAGCATTAATGCAAGCCTCTACAGCATGCTTTTTGTACAAATATACACCCTGTAAACCTCTTCTATATATCAACATTTTTCATCTCAGTCTCATTCATTCGAAGCTAAGAAATCTGAGTAAACACCATTTCAAACTTAAACAAAACTTCCTTTAAAACAACTAGGCAAATCAATATAAACCAGAGATCAAAAGGAAGTCTTCAGTTTGCAATTTCAAGCATGTTTCATCAAAAGATGAGTAACTTTTGTTTTAAACCTTAAAAGTAAATCTGTTGAATACTTATCTGTGAATAACTGTTCATATACATATGGTTTCTCTGAGTATATTGGTAAGATGGAAGGATTTTGTGCAGGCTGCTACTCATGTATGATCTTTGTCTAAAATTGGAAACAAGATTCTTAATTTCAAAAATCAGTTCCTCTTAATCAACTTATTGTTTGAGCTTGAGGTTAAAATAAAACTTGTTCGTTATAGTACATATTAAGGTTTTTTTTAAAAAAATAAAATAAATTTACAAGCTAAAACAACTTCGAATTTTCTCTGGAAATCAAGAAACTGAATACAACTTTCAATAAGTCAAAAATTCAAACTTTTTAAATTGCCATTTCAGATATGTGAATGGAATCCATATACTTAAACATGATTTTTAAAGAAAAAATCTTAATTTTTAGATCAAAGATAAAGGAGCAGTTTGGGTTCGTCTGCTTCGAGTATTTTGAGCGTCTCGGTTGATCTAAAGGGTCGGATGTGTCGAGCTTCCTCCTGGAGGTGGAGGAGTGATCAATGTTGGTGGAAAAATTATCTGATGTTCGTGTATTTCAGTGTGAAGGTGGGAATTGTAATTTGAAGTCTGGAACCCTAATTTAATTAGGCTTAGTAAAATCGATCACCGCGGCTTGTAGGCTTGATCGAGTGATGCGTGTTTTTGGGTGATGGTAGAGGGAGTATGGACGAAGGCTTGGCCGGAGGTGGTGGTACTCCGGTGGTCGGAGTTCGAAGCAAGGCACGATGACAGGTTTCGGAGGTGATGGGTTCGAACGTTTCCAGGTTTTAATTTTTAACTCGTTTCTAATTCGAGATGAATGCGTCTGATGGGAATGTGGATGGGAGTTCGTATGGGCTCGAGGGATCATCGAGTAATGTCGCGACGTTCATCGGAGGACGGCGACGTTGGGCACGTGCACTTTGTGCACGTTGAACCTGGAGAAGATAGGTTGTTCTGTTTTGCTACAGGTTTGAAAAACCTGACAGCAAAATTTTAACAAAGCAAGATTTAAAACAAAAATTTAAACGGTGAGCTAGATTTAAAAACAAGTTTAAATCTAGATGAGGGTAGATTCAAAAAAAAAATTGAAGTCTTAAAGCTTTGAAATATTTAAAGAGAGGGTTTCAGGTTTTTCAAAACAAACCTGACAGTGTTTGGGTTTTAAAACATAAAAAAAAATTTGTGTATAGCAAGTTTAAACTAAGTTGATAAATTAAAGTTAATGATGAATTCAGATTTAGTTGCATCTTAGTTTGGGGATGAATTTTTAAAATTAAAATTGTTTAAATAAAGGTGTTTAAGCAATTTTGTTAACTTAAAGGAATGTGAACTTAAAATAAATTTTGAACTTGAATGGGGAATTGTTTGAAAAAAAATAGAATTAGGCTAATATCTTTTTAAGTTATTTTGTGAAGTAAAGTTTAATATCTATTTAAGTAAACATTGTTGACAAATTTAAAACTAAGATTTGATTGAAAATCATTGATAGAGTTCACGAATATAAGATGGTTAAATTAATTTAAATTGTAAGTGATTAAAAATGTAAATTAATTTATACTTGTAATTAATTAAATAACTTTAAGTAAATTTGTAATTAGAAATTGATCTTGTGTTTAAATGAATTTAAACTTAAGAACTTTAATCAACTACTTAAAGTTAATTAATTAATAATAGTTAACTAATTAAATGCTTAAGAAATTAATTAAGAAATTAATTGGTAATTAAATAGGAAATTCACTTTTATAAATTAATAATTAAGAATTAACTGATTAAGTGAGTAATTAAGAAATAATTAATAAAATAAATCAATTGATTTATTAGTGATTAATCAAACAAAATAATAATGATTTATTTTTAAGTAATTAATTAGGTTAAATAATTCAAACTATATTGATATGAATTGATGACTCTTGTTTGATTGACTCTGATATCTATTTGATGATATTGTGAGATGGTCTGTGATATGCTTTGATATATCTATGATGATTGTGTATGATTTATCTGTGATAAATGCTATGTGAATTAAATCATTTAATTAAACTGTTTTAATTTATGAGACAACTTGGCCTTTAAAACGGCATTTGAATTTCGATGCGACAGGGAGTCGGACTCGAGTTGGTTATCCGAAACCCACATCGAATTATGATGATGAATCTTTGTGATTGATAAATTTACCTTATTTATGAATCTGTGAATGAAGATGAGCGTCAAGAATTATACGCTTATCGATATTGATATATCTGTGATGATTGATGTTGTGCATTATTGTGTAAAACCCCTGGACCACACTTATACACACGAACATGGATTTCACGACGAAATCCGTTAAGTCACGGATTTTTGAAATAATTTTAAATTTGAATTTTAAATTAAAATGGATTGGAGATGGATAGGGTTTAAAGTGAAAAGCTTTTGAAAAGCTGTTTTAAAAATGTAAGTTATTTTGAATAACTTAATAAAGATTTGAAATTTGAATAATTTGATTAAATTTGAATTCAATATCTGAAATTGAATCCTATATTGGTATTTATGATTTAAAAAGAATTATACAAGTTTATACGGATTTTAAACCATTTTTTAAACTTTTGCTTTTGGGAATTTAAACTAACCCAAAGATTTTAACTTGTATAAAAGAGATCGGATATTTCCAAAACGAAAACTACTTATTTTCAAATAATAATAGCCTTCATTTAAAGAAAGGATTTCCAAATTGTGTTAAAAGATTTCAAGTTTGAATAGAATTGAATTGTTTGAAAACTATAAAATGAGTCTTTGATCCAAAGACCAATTAAGTTAATCCAACTTAAAATGGCACTGTTTTTGAAAAGCTATGAATGAATCTTTGGAAACAAATTTTAAAGCTTTAAGTTAAATCTTTTATTTAAAGATTTAACGATTTAATTGAAATGGAAATTGTTTTGAAATCCATAAATGGATCTTTGTGAATGGAGTAAACTTTATGAATTGAATCTTTCGTTTAAAAGATTAAAAGTATGAAAATTGTTTAAACCATTGAACGTTTTTGAAATGAATCTTTTTATTTAAAAGATTCGAAGTGGTAATTTGTATTAACCATTCGAATGAAAAGTTCTGGGCTTTAAACTGTGATTTAACTGAGACCCCAGTATCCATATGATTTTTAATACTGCGCTCGTTATTCGGTTTAGCCGGGGGAAGACCTTTGTGTCATATAACCCATTCCAAATAGTGATACGACGTATATGGATAGCATTGAAGACCGGTGGTGAAGACCGGGTAATTGCGAGAACGATAGGATGACCTGTCGATTTTCTCTACATCATGGCTCCGGTATGGAGATTCCCTAAGTGACGGGAAGTCCGATCGGGATTGTAAATACCCGGATTTGCAAGGACTTCTTCGGAAGTGCCTTCGGTTCTGTTCGAAAACCCGAACAGACTTGTATGGTTGTATGTCTGACACTACACTTTGAGATATAAAGCAGATTTCTTTCAAATACATATCTGTTGGTGTCGGAGAATTTATTCTCTTAGCTTAACACCCTTCTCTGAGACGTACGATCTCAGAGGTTATGTAGTTGAAGGTTATCAGCGATATACTCCCAATTTGGTAGCGTGGCATACGAAGTGCTGCTGATCATTTGTGGTCAAGGCATGGCTTTCGTGTAAAGTGTAGCTTTGTGGACGAGACTTCATCGAGCCTCACAAACCGGTAATGGTCGAAACAGGGAAGATGCGGCAAGGTTTCAGGGGTAGCTTCCCTAGGGTATTCCTATTCCTTCTGGAAAGGGGTAGTATCATGGTATGGAGCCCAGATACTTACTCACGTGGACACACTATATTTATTACTGTGTGATGTTGGTGACGAGCGATCAGATAAAGGTCCAAAAGGACCGGGAGTGGCATATTTTTAGGTATTACTCCTGGGTAGGGAGGAAACCGGCCTTGTGTTGGCAGATAGCTGAGTGAGTTCTCGGGGCGTCGCGCCAGAGGCATTCCCATGTGGAAATAGGAAGTTCCTTAGCTTGACCATTTGTTGAAAATCCGATCCCCAATACGAAACCCTGTCCGGTTTTAGTTGTAGAACCTGCCATTTACTTATGGTGGTCACCACTGTTTTGATGGTAGCTATAGTAGGCATACGATAATGGTCGTATGTTGGCTAAGATTAATATTCTACTTTCGAAATGTTTTCTGCACTTTGCACTTATAGTAATAATATCAAAGAAATTTACGTATCAAGCATATTTAACTATCATAAGGAGAAATCTTCTCCGATTCTTCGTTTGCATTGTGTGTGCATGTGCGGGAGGCCTTATGGTAGTTACATTTTCTAAAAGCATTGCGAATCTATTTAAAAATAATTCTTTGTTCGTTTTAAAGATAAACTGTTTTTGTTACTCATACCAGTCCCATGACTGATCTGGAGTTTATTGTTTCTTTCCTAAACTCTGGGTGCTCAAAATTTTTCTACACGGGCAGTCTAGAGTTTGGTTTTTCAGATAGTTAGGTTCAGTAGATTATCTGGAGCTAGTTCAGTCTTTGGATATGGACTGCACTTGCGTATCTTTTGGGAGTTTGAGCTATTTTTGCATTGGTGCCTTGGAGTTCTCTTTTGAAGACTGCCTTGGGGATTATCCGCTGCTGGTGTTATCTACTTTTCTTTTCCGCTGCTATTTTACTGTATCATATCTCTGATATATTCTGATATTCATTGTATCACTCTTTTGTATCAGATATTGTATCAGTGTTGTATATCAATGTATTATTCTTTCTTCCGCTGTGTTGTTGTACTTAATTGTGTTATAAGCTCCGGCGAATCGGATTTGAACGGTCAAATCTGCGGCATTAAGTAAGATGTGAAATATGGATGTCGATTTTCGAACGCGAAAAATCCGATTCGTCACATTCCTGTTCTCGATTTAAAAAAAATACGAAAACGTGATTTCCAGTTCTCGATTAAAAAAACAAGAAAGCATCTGAAGAAGAATCGCGACGTCGAATTCAGATAAGGAAGAAGAAGTTACCGTGAGTATGTAATTGAAGCGCGAGCAGAAATTTATTTTCTTCGATGCTGTGAGTATGAAATTGAAGCACTGCATTTTATAAGCTTTCAACTTGAATTAATCATTCGCTTTTCCCCGTTGATTCACGCTTGGGTGAATAAAGTTTCTGATTTGATATGTTATTCGATTTCTTTTGATTTTTGGTTTCTTTCGGTCTTTATTCCACTGTTTCTTCACATGCACACTGATGGTTTTAATTTTTCTAAGTAAAAATGATTCGATTCTTTTTTTGGCCATAGATCCGAAACCGATTTTGAGTATCGGTTTCGGATCGTGCACGAGCGGTAACGGTCCGGTACCCCCAAAATTTCGGGGGTACCGACCGAAACCTCAATCCTTGAATGTGACCTTCAAAACAAAGAGTTTATTGTGTGTGTAGTGATGTAAAATGTGGTTTTGAGGATACAGTTCGAGAACTATGCACATGGAAATTTAAAATACAGATGTTAAATTCATAGAATGCATTTCAGCTAGCAGCAAATTGGTACGAACAGAGGCAGAATAACAATAATTTTTTGGATACTGCAGAGTGAAAAGGCCCAAGAAAAATTTGACTATGAAATACATAAATATCATAAAGCAGAGGAACAAAGGTCAGTTGAATAGCTAAATGTATTAAGAAATACAATTTATATCTCTTCCACAGTTTAAGGACTGCAAAATAGATAATTTGATTAAGAAATATATAAATATCACAAAGCAAAGTAAACTAGCTTTAAAACTCCTAGAAATTTCATTGTACTTTGACCAATTATTTATTCATCATTGACTTATGGGATGTTATAGCTGAAAGTATTGGTGCTTCAAGTGAGCTGAATTTAGTGATATTATTTCCATTCCTCGTCAGTTTGCTCTTTGACAGTTTAGAGATTGAGCAGAGGAAGATTATTAAAAATTGATATAGCAGAATAATGACGTGGCCTGGCATGTGTCTACCATCTTCTTTCCAAAATATGTGTGCACACAACATTTTTTGATTTATACCTTGCAGCAACACTTGTGATATTGAATTTTTTTTACATAATAGGACATGTATATGCAACAAATATAATGGGAAATAAAGATACGAACATTGAAATCAAAAATGGCGAATAAAGTAATAATGTTAAATTTTTAGTAGATCATTTCTAGAATGAGAAATGTACAGTTATATTCTGACTCATTATGATAAATTTACCATAGGAATCTCAAAAAACTTAGTTACAGCAGTACAACATAGCTTATCAACAAAATATATGTAGATATTAAGGACAAATAATGATCCGTACTATATTGGGATGCAACTGTAAACCGAGGAAAAGGTCAGTAATTCAACTTTCTTAAAACCATACTCGCTTGTAGCACTGCATTGAGGGTAGGTATTTTTAAATACATACGCTTTGGTCATGTCAGCAAGTGAACTCTGTCTATGTAGGCTACAAATAAACCTATATAATAAAATTCATGTTATTTGTTGGTATGCTATTGTTAGCAACTCAAATATGTAAAAACAAAAATAGGGTATAGTCGTTTTTATCCCACGAACATTTGGTTCCAAAGGATTATCTGAGCTAAAATAACGCATATGGTCATTCAGAGCATCGCATGCTGACAGTAAGTTGATAGTTTGGAATGTCAAAAAATTAATGCAACTGAATCATGTACGCCGTTAGATATACAGTTTGTAAATAAATTGTACATACACATTAAAACATAAGATAGTAAGGTAAAGCCGATTGCACCTATGTAAGGCACTGGTGGGTCTGAAGCCATTTATGTGGAGGTGGCAGCAATTTTTGGTGATAAGATGAGGTGTTTTGCTGAGGAAGAAGATGGTATGGTGGCAGTTGAGTGTGCAAGTAGATGATTTAAGCAAAAAATAGCAGAATCGAATGAGATGATGATTTAAACTGAGGACTTAATGTAACAAAAGAGAAGGATAAATTGCAGTAAATTGAACAACTGTAAGAATGCAGGAAATTAACAAGAATGGTAACTATATATTTGCAGAAGTGTGAGGAACATGGAACTGTAGTTACTAAGATGAACAGGAACTGGACTGAAATTTGATATAAGATCGAAATAACAAGAGATTAAACTAAGTAACAAGATCAAATTGTAAGGAAGAACATATACAGGGAATTTGCAACATAGCAAGAAGATAACAAACAAAAGAAGTAACAGGAATTGTGAATGCAGAAATGAATTATAGGCAATAGTAAGCAAGAATCAATAAGATAATGAAAAATAAAGTTGCAGAACTAAGAATAAGGAACAAATGATAAGGGTACTGCATTAAAATTGCAAACTGGAATGGAAATTGAAGATGAAAATTGTATTCATATTTTTTTTGGCCATGGCTGCTGCAGTAGACAGAGACATTCACAACACATAATTTTTGTCAAGAATCAACAATTTTAGAAAACCTTGATTTACACAGAAATGTTCAACAAGATTGCTTCACAAGAATTTATCAAGAGAAATTAGGGGAAATAACAAAAAGAACAGAAATTTGACTGTAACAAGATATGGTATTTGGGAGTTGCATATTACCAAAAAGAAACTAAAAGTACAAGGATTATCAACTAAAAAAATTGGGAACTAATAGAAAAGGTAGACGACAGGTTCAAGAACTCAGAACTAAATTGTAAAAGATGAACAAAAGTGGACAGAAATTGAAATAAACTACAACAGGCAAATGAATTAACAAGATATTTCTAGGTAACCAGACTAAAATGTAAAGGACTGCGAAAATAAATTGGAACTGAACTGAAAAATGAAAAAAATGGAGATAAACTACTGATTAAAGAACTGTAATGAACAGAAATGAATATTTGCGTTCAGATTTCTTCACACACCTTCTGATACAAACATTTTCTGTATTTATACAAACCAGATAGCAGTAATATGACTCAATCAACTCATACCCATGCAACCCAATACAGCCCAGATAAGAAGATCGTTTTAGGGCTGTTACAACTCCTCTCCCCTTCAAGAATGACCTTGTCCTCAAGGTCGGATGATCAACCTATCCTCTTTCTTTTTTTTAGAATTTCTATGCACCATTCTATTTAAACACTTCAACTTCACTACATCGGCCAATGAGCTGCCACCGGGGTCGAATATGAAAATAGTTTCTTCAATTTCTGTAGGCATAGGAGAGATAGGCTTTTCTGCAGCAGCAACTTGAAAGCACAATATCATGGCCAATTGTCCTTGTAATTGTTCCAAGTTAAGGGCGAATTCACCCAAGCTCTTAATTCCTTGAGCTCCCAATGTCACCTGACATACTTCAAGAGGAAACAGGAGCAAATCAACAAGCACTGTACACCCCTGACACTTAAGCACCACATCATGATACATTCCAGTCCTAGATAGCTCTTCTCCGTTTGCTACCACTTGAATATTTCCCTTGACTTTAATATTGGATAATAATGGAGTTTCCTCAACTTTAGTTTCAAACCCAGACATGTCATGGACCTCATCATCTTCTGAACAGTCTTCCTCATGCAATGGTTTACTGCTGGCCAAAACTTCTAGTTGGGTGTCTCTGGGATTTGTAATGGAATTGGGATTAGTGTTAGGAGAGTTTTCAGGATACTGGGAGTAATTTGCAGTGTTAATTCTTGGATTGATGGGGTTAGCAGTGAAGCTCTTGGTGCTTTTCTTTACAGTGGTTGTTTGCATCAGATCTGCCAATGATTCACACGGTCTCTCCATCTCCTCGGAATTAAATCTAACAATAATTTCTTCCTTGAATACGTGCCATGACCTATGATTTTGCACATTCTTTGTATACCAGTTATACCATCGCATTGGCTCCTTATTGAGATAAAATGAACAAAAATCCACCCAAAATCTTTCTTCTATTTGATGAAAATTGAAATACTGCTCAACCTTCCTCAACCAGTCTGTCACTTTTCCTTCATTAGAGAACACGGGATAGTCTAGTTTCGTTGTAGGGTATGGGTTAGGATAGGGGTTGTAGTGGTTCAAATTGTGATAGTCTGGATTAAGATAGTTGGGGTATGGATTTCTAGAGGCTTGTTGTTGGGGTTCTTGAGGATAGACTGGTGTATTATTGAAGCATTGTGCATTTCTTGGTGGAGGCATTGCATTTCTTGGCTGTGGAGTATCATTTCTTGGTTGTGGGTTAATATTTCTTGGTTGAGGAGGAACTCTTGGCATAGGCAGAGCATATTGGTTACTTGAAATGGCATCTGATACTTGTGTAAGAGGTGGGTAATGGTGAGCATGAGGTGGTGCAATGGGTGGTTGAGCAGAGAATGGATATTGATGGATATGTGGTGGGGCTACTGATGGTTGAGAAATGGGTGGGTAGTGATGAACATGAGGTGGCTCTGCTTGTTTATTTTTGATTTGTTGAATCTCCTGTGCCAAAGAAGTAAGAACATTGCGAATTCCTTCGAATTTAGTGTTAAGTTCTATGGTTGCATGCTCTAACGTCCTCAGAGAATGAGTGGTGCGTTCATTTATTTCTTCTTGCTTCTGCCAGGCCATTTCTTGATCATGAATTGAGAGAGTGGTTTGGAAAGGGTTGCTGTTGTGGTTTGGATCGAACTGGAGGTCGGATTCATCCCCAGTTGGCTGCTCTGATACCAAATTGTAAGGCACTGGTGGGTCTGAAGCCATTTATGTGGAGGTGGCAGCAATTTTTGGTGATAAGATGAGGTGTTTTGCTGAGGAAGAAGATGGTATGGTGGCAGTTGAGTGTGCAAGTAGATGATTTAAGCAAAAAATAGCAGAATCGAATGAGATGATGATTTAAACTGAGGACTTAATGTAACAAAAGAGAAGGATAAATTGCAGTAAATTGAACAACTGTAAGAATGCAGGAAATTAACAAGAATGGTAACTATATATTTGCAGAAGTGTGAGGAACATGGAACTGTAGTTACTAAGATGAACAGGAACTGGACTGAAATTTGATATAAGATCGAAATAACAAGAGATTAAACTAAGTAACAAGATCAAATTGTAAGGAAGAACATATACAGGGAATTTGCAACATAGCAAGAAGATAACAAACAAAAGAAGTAACAGGAATTGTGAATGCAGAAATGAATTATAGGCAATAGTAAGCAAGAATCAATAAGATAATGAAAAATAAAGTTGCAGAACTAAGAATAAGGAACAAATGATAAGGGTACTGCATTAAAATTGCAAACTGGAATGGAAATTGAAGATGAAAATTGTATTCATATTTTTTTGGCCATGGCTGCTGCAGTAGACAGAGACATTCACAACACATAATTTTTGTCAAGAATCAACAATTTTAGAAAACCTTGATTTACACAGAAATGTTCAACAAGATTGCTTCACAAGAATTTATCAAGAGAAATTAGGGGAAATAACAAAAAGAACAGAAATTTGACTGTAACAAGATATGGTATTTGGGAGTTGCATATTACCAAAAAGAAACTAAAAGTACAAGGATTATCAACTAAAAAAATTGGGAACTAATAGAAAAGGTAGACGACAGGTTCAAGAACTCAGAACTAAATTGTAAAAGATGAACAAAAGTGGACAGAAATTGAAATAAACTACAACAGGCAAATGAATTAACAAGATATTTCTAGGTAACCAGACTAAAATGTAAAGGACTGCGAAAATAAATTGGAACTGAACTGAAAAATGAAAAAAATGGAGATAAACTACTGATTAAAGAACTGTAATGAACAGAAATGAATATTTGCGTTCAGATTTCTTCACACACCTTCTGATACAAACATTTTCTGTATTTATACAAACCAGATAGCAGTAATATGACTCAATCAACTCATACCCATGCAACCCAATACAGCCCAGATAAGAAGATCGTTTTAGGGCTGTTACAACCTACCTGCTGATCGGATTGTCAACCATTGGATGACAGTTTGTGCAGAATTGGTCTGACTGCTGAAAACAAATTGCTCCTTTACATATAGCAGAGGAAATGTAGTTCTAGGAGTTAGCAGTCCTCCACTTTGTAGTGGCATTCCTCAATTTTGAATAAGATTCAACAAAAAATACAGCAGGTTTATTAATAGAGAAAAAAGTAAGTGCATATAATAACATTATGATGAATGAGTCATTTTTTGATTACATGTGAGCAAAACATCTAATGTAAACAACATTTCTAGTATAAGTTCCATTTTTCCTCTGAATTTTTTCATTTTGGTACTGTTTGATGTCTGATACCTCGGGATAAAGCTACGTATAGTTGACCATGATTGAAAACATGTTGTGGAAGATAGATACCAACGTATGGAATTGTTTTGCCCTGTGACTTATTAACTGTTATTGCAAAAGTTAGTTTATTTGGAAATTGTTTTCGAATTAGGGTGAAAGCCACGTTGTCATTTTCTGAAGGCTTTAACGATATGCGATGGATAAATACTCCTATATCATGAAAATGACTGACTGTAATTTTAGCATTTATAAGATTTCTATGGAAAACATGACATATTAACCTGACTCAATTACATAATCCAATTTTAGGGTCAATATTCCTGGGCAGCATTATTGGGGATCCTACTTTAAGACTTAGTTTATGAGGTGGTAATCCATCCGCAGCTAGAGAATGCAAGAATTCTTATTGGTAGAAATTATTCATATCATCTTCAACTGAATCAAAGGAATAATAGATGCAGTAAATGCCAAGGAACATGATTATTACTTTACTGTTGAGTTCATCAACTGCCTCATTTATTGGTGATAATATGGTCCTATTCATAATATAATCAATATTGTACAATCCAGAAGTAAGCGTGGGCAAAAAAGAGTTAATCAAAGAATACAAGGAGTTTGTGTTACTCCAATTTGTAAAAATATCATCTGGGGGTTCGATCATGTCATGCACCTAGGGTTCCTCCCATTTCCGGTAAGTAAAGTAAAATTAGCGTATGAATGATAAATTCCAGCACATATATTTTTTGTTAAGTGGATGACGTGAACGTACGACCATAAGTAAGATCTTACTATGCATGCATCAACTGTTTGAGCTCTAGTACCTTTCATAATGATGGGCAAAACATGATGAAAATCACCTCCTAAAATGACAACTTCACCACTAAATAGTTTATCGCTATTGGTTAGATCTCTTTACATTCTACCCAATGCCTCAAACGCATCACAATGAGCCATTGTTGCTTCATTCAATAATATAATAGTTTATTCGCATAGTAATTTAGCTATATCAAATTGTTTACAAATAGGTGGAGGAGGGATCAAGATTTATTGGTATTTTAAATCGAGAATGTGCACTTCGACCACTGGGTAAAGCTATAGAAGCAACTCCAGAAGTGGCAATTGCAAAATTGCTTAATATAAATATGTTTTTCCGATTCGACCTGGACCGTCTACGAAGTAAATTGAATTTTTTAAGTTTATTGAATTCATTATCATATCAAAAGCCTCTTTTTGTCATAAATTTAAGTTATTTATGGATTCTATGCCTTGTAATGGTATTTCCACAAAATTTTCTTGTAAAATAATGCTTGAGTTACTATAATCAGTAGAATAATTAAGAGTACCATGAGATAAGTCATAATCCAGAACTGATATATTATATTGGTTGAGCAGGTTGTTAAGATTTGAAAGACACTGAAGTAATAAATGTGCATTATTAGTGGTGGAAGTAGAAGTATGTTGATAATCTTCAATTAAATGTGAAGAAAGTTCTTCCTACAATGATCGCACATGACTTGGTTCACAGTATATTAAAACTATGACGACCCGACTTTCTACTCACAGAAAGACGTATCATCAATAAGAAAAGAAAGGGATAGAAATAGAAAAGAATAGAAAGAAAGAATAACAACATTAGAATCTCACCGCGGAATGGAAAAAAATATAATACACCACATAACTATTACCTAGTTTTACATATATCAGAGTTACACAATATCATACACATGACAGTCATATATACATTTGTCTCTACATACATCCAAAAATACAGCATACACTAACTAACACAGCGGAACTAGATAGATATATACATCTGGAACTCCTGCTCCAAGCTCCTCCAGAAACCAAAATCCAAAACCAATCACTTGGCTACTCATAAAAATTTGAGTACCCAAGAGTTTATGAAAAACAAAAATAAACTCTGGGTAAGACATGGGTCTGGTATGCGTAAACAGTTTAAAGTTGTTTAACTTTAAAAACATTTGAAAATAAAGGTATCACATAAGACTCCGTATACATAAATACGGGTAAGTCTTTACCTTACGCTAACCAAAATATTTTATAGGAAATCCGGTGATATTATAATAGTGTCTAGGGTTTTCAAGTAAATAGAAAATAACCGAAATTGTTACATCTATTAAATTCCAGCTACTAGCCACAAAAGTGGGTAATACAAATCAAAACCGTAGGGTCTCCTAGGGAAAATGGATTTCCATCAATGGCAGGGCTACTGGGGTACCGCTCGTCACAGTACATGGCCTAGATCAACGTACCGAGGATCCACCCTAAATCCCCTGCAACACAAGGCCAGAACCATTCCTTACTGAACAGTCTCGAACAAGATAACCCTAGCAGTTGTTGCAATCAACTGCCCCACACAGCCGAAATGAAAAGGGACATCTAGACAGAGTATATCTCGTCCTGCTTGGGCATGACCCACCTAACCTTGGTGCACATCCCCTGTTTTATCCATTCTAGATTGATGAGGCTTGAGGCCGCGATTACCTTTACAAAACATATCTCTTAGAATGCTCATCATCCGCCTGGCGATGTGCTGAAAGCATTCAATCCATACAAGTTCGTTCCTGGTTTGAACGAAACCGTAGGCATTATCTCGTTACACTCATTTTGAAACCACCTTCAGAGTTAATGACAATAACCCTTGCATTCTGAAAACATCATCTCGTTCTCCACTTGAGCTGTCACGACCTATCGTTTAATTTGGATCGATGTGGTTTTCGAATAATCATAAATGACACCCGATCCCGGTCTCATCGAAATCCAAACGCCATTTTAAAGGTCAAGTTGTTTATTAGTTTAAACAGTTTAATTCAACAATTGAATTCACATAGTATATCATAGATAAATCATACACAATCATCATAGATATATCAAAGCATATCATGGAACATCACAGAATATCATCAAATAAATATCACAAATTAGATATTCTACTTATACCACATTCATAAGCAAACATCTTTAATTCTTAATGTAATTAATTATTTAAACCAATTACTTGAGAGTTAATCACTTAATTTCGTTTAATTAATCATTAATTATCAATTAATTACTTATTCCATTTCAAATTATTTAATTAATTAATCATTTCTTAATCAATTACTAAATCTTAATTACTTAATTAATTATCCTTAATCATTAATTAATAACTTTAATTATTGATTAATAAAACTTAATTACCCATTTATTAGCCACTAGTTATTTAATTAATCAATTATTAATTCTTAATTAAATTACTTAATTCGTTAACTACTAATCATACATTAATTAACTTTAAGTAGTTAATTACAAATTTGTTTATCACTTAATCATTAATTAACCAAACTCTAATTACAATTATAAATTAATTATTCTTAATTGCTTTCCAAAATAATTGATTGATGCTAATTATCTATCTTAATTAACATTTAAAAATCTTCTTTAAATTTGGAAATCAATTTATTACTAACTACAAACTTTAAATGTTAATTACTTGTATACTTAACCTGAACTAATTACTTAAATTAAATAATAATTAAGAGTTAAAAATGTTGTTAAGCATTGACTAAAATAATTAAACTTGTATTTAAGTTTTAACTAAAATTGTTAAACATTTATTTAGTTTTCAATGCTTAAAACCCGCCGAAACACAAATTGCTTAACTATATTTCTTTTTACTATACAGCAGTTTGAAAAACAATCACGAGACTCTCCTTTGTTTACTCGAGTATGACTCCGAGTTCCTCACCCATTCCCCCGAGTCTCTCTCTCCTGCATGCCTTCTTCTTCTTCTCTCATTTTAGATATAGATTCAGTAAAACATGTATACTCACTCGATCAAAACCCCGAAGCGAGGGACCACCTAACTCGAGTAACGACTCGAGACCGTTCAACAACCACGACGCTAACAACATCCTTCTGTCGTACACGTGCACGGCGACGCGGATCAACTACGGCGAACTCCAACATCACCTGTAACGACCCAGAATTTCTATTAATTAAAATTCGTATATCTAATTGATTTGAAATACTAACAAGTGAAATTAAAACAGTCGAATAAATTTTATTTCGATTTTCTACATTTATTGGACAATTAAATCGATAATTTAATAATTGAAAATACAAAAATAATTGAACAACGGGTTTAATATGGTTGAAAATGATTTGGAAAATTTTATTATATCATATTGAAGTCAGAATAACATTATAGAACTTTTAAAATTGAATTTGAAGTTATTTTGTGAAAATTGAATATTTTAATATTTAATTGACGAGTTAAAATAGCCATTTTTCAAACAGTCTTGGATTTCGAGAAAACTAGTTTCATCGGATCCATAATGTTATATTATTGTAAGATTTTAAATTTCGTGTCAATCGGATTTACCGTTTGTCCAGGACAAGCCAAAACGCATAGAAAATTTGTTAAATCGGTTTAATTTAAATTGATCGTTTATTGCGGTAACTTGCATATACGATCGAATTAGCCTCCAAAACCTATTCCATTGTGTCCGAAATGCGGGTTAAACCCTAGAAACGTCGGTCACCGCACGAGATTTGGAGTTCGGAAATTTGGAAATGAATAGTGTTTTGGCGAAATTCTATAAAAGGACCCCCTTGCTCACAAATCACTCAAACCCTAATTCCTTTGCCGCCACTAATGAAATCGATGGCCATAAACTTCTCTTCTTATCCCCTCAATCACTCTCAATCCATAGACAATTAGCAAGAGCTTTCAACTAACAAATTGAAGAGCACAGAGAGAGCTTCAGATCCATACGGCTACTTCGTTGAATCGTCGACCAGAGACGAAGAAATTAACCCGCGTTCGCACGCCGGTTGGGCATGATTTTTGAACCATAGCCATGACCGAGTTGCACGTGTTTGATGATGAAGGTGGAGCTCGACGTTGGCTTCGTAGTGGTGGTAGTTGATCGGGCTGAAGTGTCATGGTGGTGGCTCGTTAATTCATGAAAGAGAGGCGGCATGGGTTCGTTTTTCACGAACGTGAATGGGGGGAGAAAAGAAGGCAGGTGCGGCCATGATCTTATGGGTTGGAATGGACGGCTTGGATTGCATCTAGGGTTAGAAAAGGATTAAAATGTAAATTAATTTATATTTAAAATTCGTTCAAACTTTAAAATATCGTATATTTGTCATACGAGGTCCGTTTCGGACGAAACAACTTGCGCTGGCTCCGTATTGACGAGCTCTACGCAATGGAACTAATTTGGAGTCATTTGGAGCTAGTGTGAATTTCGAGTAAAATTAAACGCGTGTTTAATTTTATTCGAAATAAAATGCTGAAACTGAATTGAAATCAAGGTGTGAACTTCTTACTCAATCGAATTGTTTCGATTTAAATTTAAAATAGTTATATTTAAAATTGCTTGAGTGTATGTTCGAATGATGATTGTTATCTGTTGATTGTTAAAATAGACATTATGCGCCGTTAGTAAGCGGAGGTTATTTATTAAAAACATATACCGCGAATATTTCACTACAAAGTGAAATTGATATTATTTATGTACTTAGAGTTGATTTCCCGCATTGTATAGAGGATGAGACCCTATTGCGCCGCATAATAGCGGATAATATTTTATAAATCTTATATACCGCGATATTCCGTATAGGAACGGAATTGGTATTGTGCTAATGTCTATGGATGCAGGGAAACAGGTTGGAGGGATCCAACTGGATTCCTCACCAGTATTTATTTGATTACAGATATTGTGATATTTTGTTGATTATCATATCGATATATGCTGTTGGATGTCGTGATTGACTATTTGGTGTGTTGCATCATTGGGCCAATTTGGAATATTTAAAGGATTTTAAAGTGATGATTTTCAAATTGAAAAAGTGATTTTTTTAAAGTATATGTTTTATTAAAATTTTGAATTGATTCATTTTAAATAAATAAACGTTAAAATTTTAAAGTTATAAAAATTATGATTTTTGTGAAATATAGCCAAAGTGTGACTTTTGAAATAAATAGTTGATTAATTTATAAAATGGATTAAATTGGGATTTTTGAATTATTATAAACGATTTATATTAAAGATTTATAAAAATTGATATTTATAAATTAAAATATTGAAATTATAAAACGAGCTTTTATAAGTGTTAAAATAAAGTTTGTACCTAGATTTATAAATAAATAAGAATTTTAGATTTATAAATTAATGTTGATATAAAAGAATGGATTTGTGAATAAATGGATTATAAGTAATTTACTTTTAAACCGGATTTCGACATGTAAATGAAATATAAATAGAATTGGTTAATAAAGGAGATTTATAAATCGAAGTTGTTATAAAATATAGGAATGGAATTTATAGACATTGTTTATAAATCCAAAATCAATTGAATTTGATAAATTAAACATAGAAATTTATTAAATGGGATGTATTCATGATTTTGGATAGCGAATTATCAAATTATAAGATATGTGTAGTAATGAAGAGTTTGGGTTGGAATTTTATTCACGATTTTGGACAGTGGATAATTCTTGAAATAAAAGGTGTAGAAAATGTTGAGCTTTGGTTAGTGAAGTATATTCATGATTTTGAACAGTGAATAATATATTAAAGATATGGTTTAGGAAAATGATATTTTAAATAGAATTAAAACAATTAGAGATGTTTTAAATGTATTAAGTATTGAAAACATAGATTTCAACATTCATTGTTGAAATAGGCGTTTTCAAGGAATAGAAGGAAATGGTGGACTATAACGCTGTTGTTATAGTAAATGATTTCTGAAAGGAACCGTTTTATATAGTATTGGGATTTATATATCTATCTTAATTTCGAATCCCTATACTAGTGATTTTGGGTTGTCGTAACGATGTTTTACGTAACATTCGTTTTGACCCAAATAAATGTGTTTGAAAGGATGTTTTCCTTAAAAAAAATGAAATATATATACTTAATTATGATTTAAGTATATTGAATATTTTCAAATGTTGAAAATAAATAAGATTTGTGAATTACTTACTATTAAATAAGTTGGGAAATGTTTTCCAATATGAAATGAAACGTTTTGAGAATTTATCTTTGTAAAGATAAATTGAAAATGAATATTTGAAAATCGATTGAAAATCGTATATCAGTAGATATTTTGAAATATAAATTCACTATGGAATTTATAAACGAAGGGGGAAATTTGTTTAAAAATAAATGTTGATTTGTTTTTGAAGTATGGAAAAAAATATCTTGTAAAGATGTAACATCCCGCCTTTTCACACACTTTAAATCGACACATATGCCAATTCAAACCATACACAAGGGTGGATTGTTATGGTGAAAATAAGAAAAACAAGAAAGGAATAAAACAAAATAGAATCTCACAGCGGAAGGATAAAATATAATAATCAAATATACAGTTCATGAAGTTGTTTTACAAAACATTTGAAACATATTTATATAATATATATCAGAGTTACACATACCAGTAACAATGCAGCGGAATAATGTATAGTGGAATAATATAGTAGATAATAGTACTACAAATCTTCGTCTTCGTCCTCCAGAATAAAATCTTCAAGTTCCTGAAACGCTCAGACTGACCCGAGCGAATTGAAAAGACAAAATATTCGAGTCAGAACTAAAAGATATTATGTAAGTTAAATCAAAAGAAATAAATATTAGTGCAGTAACTCAAGAGATGCTCGGGATTTACACCTTCTAAGGATCCGTTAAACTACTTACCACGTAGTATATTTTGCTATTATAATAGTGTCTATTAGTAAAATAAAATTACTTTTAAAGAGCGTTAAGGCTTTACATTTTCCACCTTAGCACGCAAAATGCCAATAGCCTATACAGTACCGTAATACCTCCTGATCGGGAGGCTACCAGAGGATACTCCATAGGTACGACGCAAATAGAAACCCGTAGTAAAGGTCGGTATGGTAGGTGACACGGCACAACTAGGCAATGCTAGGGTAGATATACCAATTGCTATCCGGGCTGGTGGAAACGCGTAGCAGCTACTACCGCCCACCTCCAACAAACTCCCCAAAAATCAAAGTAAAAGTTGCCAACGAATCAATCCAGGTCAGAGTATAGTATCGAAGAGGAGCGTCCGTTCAGAGGAATGACCTCATTGGCCCGAGAATCGCTCCTGTTTTAGCCACCTTATGCCAACTCATGGGAGTCGGGTCCACGTATTTACCTCAAAGGAAACGCCGCCACCATCCTACTTCATTCTAGAATCTCCACCGCGTACACGGTAGTTAAAGTGGTTTTCGGAGTTGGCAGAGAGTATGACAACTTCCGATCCAGGTCTCTTCAACAACCAACCGTTATTATAACACCGCGATCTTTAAAAAATAGTTTATACTTTAAAACCAGAGTATAATTATCCATTTCAAACCCATAAATACGATATCATTTCCATTACCAACACAAACTCATTTGATATTATTTTTAGAAAACCCAAATCAATAATATCATTTTTATTTCAAATATATTCCTTTTCCGAAATCATGCTGCTTTAAAATTTAATATCTGCAAACCAAACATTTGAATTATAACTTTCAAAACACAATACTTCGAAATTCATGGCTTTAAAACCATAACTTCTAAAACTTGAATGGTTTGGATATTCAAACAGTATATAGAATAAAACAGTTTGAATTTAAAATTACTTTATAAAATAATTTCCGCGACTTCACAATTTTATTCATTTAAAATTTTTGGTCTAAACCTATTAAATTTAGATTCACTTTTAGTTTCAGTAAAACACTTCGTTTTCAATATATTCAAACTTCGAATATTTAAATTCCAAACTAAGGTTGGAAACCCAATTTAACCATTTATGGTCCTATTATTTAGTTTGGAACATTCACATAATAAACCCATAAATAAAACTCAACTTTCTAACAATTAATTATTTCCTTCACTTTATTTATACTAGAAATATTCATTTAATTTATCTTGAATAAAAATCCAGTTATAAATATCATACCTATAAAATTTTCAATTTTAATAAGTTTACATCAACTTACGAAGTTTAATTTTTAACTAAACCCAATTCCATATAAATTTCCAATTTATCTTCCAATCTTAATTCATTTGAATCATTAAACTCTATATATATATGTATGTATGTATGTATGTATATATATATATGTATATATATATGTATATATATAATATATATGTATATATATATATATAACATCTTAAACCTGTACTTAATCGTATAATATAAATTATCAAACTTCATTATTCAACTTATTCATTTTTATTTAACAGATTTATACGTAGCTTAAATTCAACAATTTAACTATATAGGTATATATAAAATAATATTTATAAAATATCAAAAATTAATATTTATTAAACAGTATCCTATCCAAACCAAAAAATCATTTCAAAATATTTATATATAGACCGACGGTGTCTGTATAAAATTTCCATCCTATGGTCAAGTGATACAAATATTTATCATTCAATCCATAATTTAAATTACGGTTATATATCATTTCAAACCGCAATCCCGAATAAAATGAAATGTATGATAACTTGCAGATTTTAAAATATAGTACACATCATCCATTCACCAAACATCAATCATCAACCATTAATTAAAATCATCATCCAATTTAAACAAACATCAATATAGAGCATATAAAATATAACAGGGAATAAATAACAGGTATTAACTAACAGTTTATATTCAGTAATGAATTAAATAACTGTTTAGCTAGTAGTTTATATGCAAATAAATAAATTCTAACTGTCAATTTATATGTAATAATAAAAATTAATTTACTGTTAAATCAATAAATGCGATTTAACTGAGATGATGAATAAAACATGCCAAACAATCATAATTAAATTTCTACTCATATCTTAGGCCAATTTAACAAACATAAGAAATTTTAGAAGTTGTGAGTGATTTAAAACACTCACCTTTTGAATTTAAATTGAATTTAAATCCAATTTAAACCCAAAATTTCGACGATCTCAGAATCCGTCCAAGCCAGCGTCAAAAAGTTCGGAATCCCAATACGAACCTAGCGGAGAAAACCGCGTGTCAATTGGATATCGTAAGTGAGAGATATTCGAATTTTAAAGATTTGAAATCAAAATTAAATAAAAATAAATCAACAGTACACATGATAACTTGCCACGTCACCCTAGGAGCTTGTCCCTCTAGAAAGAAACGCGCAGCACGTATCATCACGCTTCCTTCATTCGAACCCAAACTCGTGAGCACGCCGCCACCAACCTCCACCTCCACATGCATTGCCATCCACCGTCGAAAGCCTAACCGAGTTCGCCAGCACCTCCCCTACCCTCTCGGCCCCACGCGCACCTTCGGTCCACCAGAATTTGCCCAGGCCGCCGCAACGCACAAAAACCTAATTAATTTAATCCCCTCGGTCCAATCGTTGAACTTTCGAACCAAACCCACCGATGGCCTCCACTGGTTACCCTCTACCCAACGGTAACCTTGATTCCACGATCGGACGAACTTGATTTCATCACGATGGAAGGCCGAGAATGAACGATCAATTTCTGGACAAATGGAGATACGAACAGAAAAACGAACCATTGATCTATGATGCGTACATCAAGAGCTTCAACATATCATTTTTAGGAATTTTTCTGAGAAGTTTGAAATTTCGACTTTGATTTGATTTTGAAATGAAAATAGATCTAGGGTTTGCATCCATTAAGGAAGAGGAGGAGTTGATGGAAATGAACGCACAACCAAATGATAATAGATGGAGGCTAGGGTTTTTAACTGTGTTTATATAGGTAGGTTAGAGATAGAGTAGATGGATCCGATAAACAAACGCGCTGAACGATAATTGGCCCAAAAAGCCCGTTTCGACTCCGGAACGAAATTGGGTCAACCCATATATCACAATAGGTATTTTAAAATATTTTGAACGCGATGGAAAAAGTTTCACGTCCAAATTCCATCGTATGAAGAAGTTATGTTGAAAACAATATTTTCAAATTGATTTCAAATTGATTTCAATTAAATCGATTTTAAGGCGTTTCGCGTTCGTACGATCAAACGACAAGTCCGATCGCACGAAACTTGAAATCCTACAAAAATTCACTGTTACGGATCGGATGAAACTGGTTTCGTCGAAATCCGAGTAAGTGGCAAAAATGGATATTTTTATATTAATTAAAATAAATTAAAAATTCATTAATAAAATCCAAATTTTATTTCAATTCTAAAATTGACCAATTTTATCACCTTTATATTTCTCAAACATTTACGATGATTTAACAAAATTTAAATGTCAAATTAGAGAGGATAAATTTATCAATTACAGTGTCAAATCTTCAATTTCATTATATTCAAAAATTATAAATTAATTTCCTAAGATTTATATAGAAAAATCACTGATTATTCCATCTATAAATTTTAAGTAGATGGATTCAATGTTGGGTTCAAAATCTATTATTTTAATATTCTTGAATTTCACTTTATCTCTATTAACGTAATATTTAAACGTTAAATTCCATATATTTTGCAATACTTCAATTATTGATTTTTATACTTCAATCAAATAAATAAATATCGCTTTATACTTTAAATCTACATTAACAAAACGTTAAATTTCATTTATTATGCAAATTTAGTTAGCCTTAACGTTATTACAATAAATCTTCATTCAGTTGCACTTAATATTTCACAATTCCACAAAATTTCAATTTACGAAATAAACATAGTTTAATTTCTACTTAATAGCGGTAAACATAATTTCCTTAATTTTATATTCAAATCAATTACCAAATCTTGATTTACATTCTTTACAATTCAACAAACATATCTAACGTTTGGTTACGTTTCGTTACAAAGGTATTTTCCATTTCACTTTTATCCATATTAACCATTGTATTTTCACTTATTGTGTAATAACAAACATAATTCAATATATAACGTTAATTTTATTCCCTTGCATTAATATGCGCCTATCTACAACTTAATTAGAAAAATATTATATTTCTAAACGTACTTCTATCCATTAAACGCACTAATTAAAGTTTTTAACACCAATAAATGAATTTCCTTAATTTCATCCTTAAACCAACTTATTACTCTACGTACATTGCATATTAATTCATCGATTAATATACTATGAACTATCTTTCCAATTTATCAATTACTACCTTAACTAAATTTTACGTTTCCATTTTAATTTACATTTACACCTTACGTTACTACGTTAATTATCCTTAAATTAACGTTTATTATTAATAACAATATTATAATTACTTAACATTTTAAATGAACTTTATTTACAATAAATTCATTGACTAATTAATTAGGTAATTTATATAATTGCTATCCTATTATTAAATTTATTTCATAAATTAATCCATTTCATCTAAATCCTTATCTATGTAATATTTCAAAATTTAATTTCATCAAATACAAATTGACCCAATTTGTAATATGTCGATTTTTTCGTTGCCGAAAAACCGAATAGTTAGGGTTTTTAAAAAGAATTTAAGAAAAGAAAAAGAGAGAAGAAGAGAGAAGGAAAGAAAATAGGAAATAGAAAATAGAAATTAGAGAGAATAGAAAATGGAGGGGAAAGAAAAATAGAACATAGAACGGAACAGAACACAACAGAACAATAACAGAATCTCACAATTCGCAGCGGAACAACATATAATAATAAATGAATAATCTTTAAACAAAGAACTATATCAGTTATTACATTACATTTCATTTCATTACATCATATCATCAGAGTGTACAACAACATACGACATCAAACAGCGGAAAAAGAAATACTATATACTAGTAATACGCCATGCCATCCAGCTTGCCTCCAGCAACTCCAGAATATCCAGAATATCCTGATAAACCTTAACTCTTGACTGCCCGTGTGGAAATTGGTGGGCACCCAGAGTTTAGGAAGGAAAACAATAAACTCCGAGTCAGTCATGTGACTGGTGTGAGAACTCAAAACAGTTTATTTATCTTAAAAATCAAAAATAGAGGAATATTTTTAAATTCAATTCGCAATGCTTTTAAAAATAAGACTACCATAAGGCCTCCCGCACACACACACAATGCAAACGCAGAATCGGAGGAGATTTCTCCTTATGATAGTCAAAGATGCTTGATACGCATTTAAAATAACATTTTATATTATTACTAGTGCATAGTGTAGGGGAAAAAATCATTTTGAAAGTACAATATAAATCTTAGCCAACATACGACCATTATCGTATGCCTACTATAGCTACCATCCAAACAGTGTTGCGACACCATAAGTGAATGATAGGTTCTACAACTAAATCCGTACAAGATCGTATTGTTTCTTTGGATTTCCAACAAATGGTCAGGCCAAGGAACTTCCCATTGCCACATGAGAATGCCTCTAGAAGGACATTCCCGAGAACCAAACCGGAACTCTGCCAACACAAGGCCGGGTTACCCCTAACTGGGTAACTACTGACACGAGCACGCCATTCCCCGATCGTAAACGACCTTTCTCACGGGATCCCGATAACCAACAACCACAAAGTAATAAATTCGCAGTAACCACATAGGTTAAATATCTAGGCTCCATACCATGATACCACCTCTATCCAGAAGGAAATGCACATACCTTAAAGGGAGCTACCCCTCATAACCTTGCCGCATCTTTCCTGTTTTGACCATTTCCGGGGTGTGAGGCTCGACGAAGTCACGTCCACAAAAACATACTTTATACAAAAGCCATGCTTTGGGTCAACAAATGATCAACACAATGATCACCAAGATAGACGATCAAATAAATGATCCTATCACAAATAATCAACACAATGATCATTTACAGCAACACTCAGCATGTCACATTACCAAATTGGGAATATATCGCTGATAACTTCAACTATATAACCTCTGAGCTCGTACGTCTCAGAGAAGGGTGTTAAGCTAAAAGAATAAATTCTCCGCCACCAATAGAAATATATTTGAAAGAAATCTGCTTTATATCTCAATTTGTAACGTCAGACATACAATCCATACAAGTCTGTTCCGGGCTCGAACAAAACCGAAGGCACTTACAAAGAAGTCCTTGCAATCCGGATATTCACAATCCTGATCGGATTTCCCATCACTTAGGGAGTCTCTATACCGCTGCAACTCAGTGCAGAGACAATCGACAGGTCATCCTATCGCTCTCGCAAATACCGGGTCTTCAACACCGATCTTCAAATGCAATTCATAACGACGTATCACATATTCGGAATGGGTTATACGACCCCATGGTCCTTTCCCGGTTAACCCGAATAGTGAGCGCTTATTCAAAAATAAGTGTAGCATTCACATTCAAACAAAGCACATCAATTACCCATTCAAAGGGAAATATTGATAGTCGGTTATTGAACTATCACTGGATATGCACACGTCACCAGTTTCCAAATAATTTTCCAAATTATTTATTTTCCAAAATATCTTTACAAGATATATTATTTCATACTTCAAAAATAAATCAATATTTATTTTTAAACCAATTCCACTTTCTTTTATAAATTCCTTAGTGAATTTATAATCCAAAATATCTATGGATATTCGATTTCAATTATTCATTTCAATTTATCTTCAAAAAGATAAATTCTCAAAATATTCACCTTATATTGGAAAACATTTCCATACTTATACATTCATAAGTAATTCACAAATTTTATTTATTTTCAACACTTGGAAAATATTCAATATACTTAAATCGAAATTTAGTATATATTTCATTCTTTAAGGAAATCGTTCTCTTAAACATATTTATTTGGGCCAAAACGAATGTTGCGTAAAACATCGTAACGACAACCCAAAATCACCAGTATAGGGATTCGAAATTAAAATAGATATATAAATCCCAATACTATACAAAACATTTCCTTTCGGAAATCATTTACTATAACAACAGTGTTATAGTCCATCATCTCCTTCTATTTCTCGAAAACGTCTATTTCAACAATTAATGTTGAAATCTATGGTTTCGAATCTCAACACAATTAAAACATCGTTAGATCGTTTTAATTCTATTTCAAATATCACATTCAAAACAATTTCTTTAACATCTTATTCACTATTCAAAAACGTGAATATACTACGTTAACACATTTCATCCTTTTATACATTTTATTTAAAAGAATTATTCACTATTCAAAAACGTGAATATACTACGTTAACACATTTCATCCTTTTATACATTTTATTTAAAAGAATTATTCACTATTCAAAAACATGAATATAACTCCATTAATAGGTTTCAACAATTTACTTATCAAAATAAGTCATTTGCGAATTTATAAAACAACGTTTATAAATTCCATTTCTATTTATTTATAAAAACTTCCTTTTTATAGATTCTTTTATTAACCTATTCCAGTTTATAACTCAATTATAAACTAAAAGTTCATATTATAAGTTAAATACTTATAAAACGATTATTTTACAAAATCGTTCCTCTAAAGACTTTCCAAACCATAAATCTTATAACTTATAAGATTCATTTATTTAACCAAATCTATTCTTCAAATAACTTCACAAATTTATAATTCTTACTATTTATAAATTTCACTTATAACTTCATCATTTATAATTTTATAAATTCCATTCACTTATGCAATCCATTTGCACTTCATTCAAACACTTATAAAAACTCGTTTTATAATGTCAATATTTCAATTTATAAATATCCATTTATAAATCTCTTAATATAAATCAATTTATATTATTCTTTTAAAACGTCTTCAAATTCCTTTAAAAACTTCATCCTTTTGATTCATAAAAAAATTAAATTTTATAAATCCTATATTTCAACTTTTCATAATAAATTCAAAAATTCCGATTTAACTATTTTATAAAATCATTAGCATCATATTCTCAAAAATCAGTTTTTAACTATATTTCTCAAAATCATAATTTTTATAACTTTAAAAATTATAACGTTTATTTATTTAAAATGGATCAATTCCAAAAATATTTTATAAACGTATACTTTCAAAAATCACTTTGAAATCATTTTAAAATTCCAAATTTGGTCCAATGATGCTACACACCAAATAGTCAATCACGACAACAACGATATCATATATCGATATGATAATCCATCAAATATCAAAATATCTGAAATCAAATAAAAAATGTTGAGGAATCCAGTTGGATCCCTCCAACCTGTTTTCCTGCATCCAAAAACATTAGCACAATACCAATTTCGTTCCAGTACGAAATTATCGCGGTACATGTTCTTATTAAATATTATCCGCTTAATAACGACGCAATAGGGTCTCATCCGCTAAACAAAAAAAAATGCGGGACATCAATAACTCCAATATATACATATGCCAATATATATATATTGCTATTATATATAATACCAATTTCACTGTTTATGAAATATTCGCGGTATATGTTTTTAATAAATAACATCCGCTTACTAACGGCGTATAATGTCTATTTTAACAATCAATAGATATCAATCATCATTCAAACATGCATTCAAATATTTTAAATCTAACTATTTAAAATAAAATCGAAACTGATTCGATTGAGTGAGAAGTTCTCACCTTGATTTTATTTTCCGTTTTAGCGATTTATTTCGAATAAAATTAAACGCGCGTTTAATTTTACCCAAAATTCTCACTAACTCCAAACGTCTCCAATCAAATTTCATCGCGTAGTGCTCGTCCATACGATTCCAACGCAACTGAGTTTGCATTTTTTCGACCTCGTATGAAAAAGTTATGTATTTTACAAGTTTGTACACGATTTTTATATAACATATTTACAACATTAATTAACTAATTTTATACCAAAGCAAATCTTGGCCGTGTGATCTGCATCTAAGGCTTCACGTTCATCTTCCCAATCCCCTCACTATCTCACGCGCACGCACTAGTACAGGCCGCAACATGAACCCAACATCAAATATTAGGGTTACTTCTTGCATCCACCTCGCTCCACTAGAATTTGATCAGGAAGCTCCACCATGTTCGCCTTCCCCCATGCTACCTTCGGCCGCCACAGCTTGGAGCTCGGCCTCCTTATGCTCATCAATTCGCGTGCGTGAACTGTAGGCGTCGGCCCCCCATAACTTCCTCCACGCGACGCCAAATTCGATCATAACCGTTCAATCCATAGATCTCGATGCGCTTGACATTTTTGTAGTTGAAGTCGTAGCTTGAAACGGTGAGGATTAAGAGAGATCGAGAGGAGAAAATCGAATGTTTTCAGCCTTTGAAATTGTTAATGGCGGCTGATGATAGTTAGGTTTAGGGTTTAGTGTTTTTTTTATTTTTTTTGGAAATTAAGGTCTATTTATAGAGAATTTTATGAACACTATTCACCCGAGAATTCCGAACTCCGATTTACGCGCCGAAACTGACATTCCTAGGGTTTATCCCGCGTTCCGGACACAATGGAATAGGTTTCGAAAGCTAATTCGGACATCTGTGCGAGTTATGGCTACAAACGTTCAATTTAAATTAAACCGATTTAAATCGATTTCTAGGCGTTTTAATTTGTAACGAACAAACGGTAAATCCAATCGACTTGAAATTTGAAACCTTACAATAATATCACATTACGGATCCGATGAAACTGGTTTCGTCGAAATCCGAGACTTTTTGAAAAATGGCTATTTTCACTAGTCGATTAAATATTAAAATATTCAATTTTCACAAATTAACTTTTAATTCGATTTTAAAAGTTCTAAAATATCATTCTAACTTAAACATGATAAAATAAAATTTTACAAATCATTTTCAATCATATTTAACCCAATTTTCAATATTTTCCATAATTTAACATATTAAATTATCAATTTAATTATCCAATTAAATCCAATAATTCAAAATAAATTTATTCGACTTATAAATTCACTCATTAATATTTAAAATTAATTAAATATTCAAATTATAATTTCTAAAAATTCTGGGTCGTTACACAATTATTTCATTTATACTAAGTCACGTCATTCAAAATAATTTATCAAATTGAGATGTTCATTCAAGTTTATAGATTATTACTTGCGTTAACAAAATTCCTTAATTTATTCCAATTACTGTTTACACTCTTTTATTGCATTAAATCAATTTAGTACTTTCATTAATTTCTGATATTAAATTTTATATCCAGGTAAGAATCTTTTTCTACTTAATTCATTTGAATTTTATTAAAATTTCTATAAATAGGTTTTAAGTCACTATTTAAATAATTTATTTTAGCCTTCATTTTAATATTTGTTTACCCCCTTTATTATTTCTACTAAAATAAATTACAAAAATCCTATTAAATAAAAAAATTAAATTGTCAAAATTTACGGGTCGTTACACTCTCCCCTACTCAAAACTTTTCGTCCCCGAAAAGGAAAAGAAGGGAAACGAAGAACTAAGAAATCAATATACCTTATTCAAACATCAACTTTATAAACAATTAAATTTATAAAATTAATTTAGATAAAATATCTCAACTTATACTCATTAAATCTTTTTATACTTAAATTGCTAAAGTTTGGAAAACATTTTTAAAATATTACTAAGTTCAAAATTTACAGAAAATTTTGACAGAGTCTCCTTTGTACGGAGAGGCTCAGGAGAAAAATATAATATTAAATATAACAATACACAACGTATATTTTTCAAATTAATATATCCCTACACGGGAAAATATATAAAATATCTTTATAAAACCGAAATCCGAGAAAGTACCTATTAGTCGGGCAATAACGCTTAAATTATGAAACCAAAAGCAGTAACAATTGCTTCCATAACCTGCATTACTTATAAGATCCAAAGGGTTAAATATTTATATAAAGTGAATTATTTAATTGGTTTCAATCACTAACAACAATGAATACAACAACCAACAATTTCAACAAACAGCATATACAACAAATACAAAATAACCATACAATCAAACAAACAAATAGTTGTTTGGGATCAAAACTTTCTAAATTGTACGGAATGAAGAATAAACCATCAAGTGCATCATTTACTCAACAGTCTTAGATTAAACTAAATAGATTATTCATTCACCCAAATCCAATATTAAAGTATCCTTTCCCAAACAACCATCAACTAAACAACAACAAATCCAAACAACAATCAACTTAACCTACTAATAATTTCATTTCATACCTTTGTTGTTTGATTTTTTTTCCATTCATATAATGGTTTATCTTTATATTTTCATTTATTAATTTTATCTAGAAATAACTTCAACCCTTTTCTTAAGTTTACAATTTCTCTTTATTGAATTACATTCATTTATTTTCACTTACTACTTACGATCATTCATTTCCATTAACTCAGGTCATGCCAGTTCCCTTTTTATTTCGTTATAATTATTCATTCATTTATTATTGCATGACCTCGTCTATATACACTTTAATTACTTAAGTTTATAATCATCTATTTGTCATACTTACCTTTAATTATATTTAATTGGTAAAATTCTAATTATAACTTAAGTTTATAACATTAAAATCTCATTTAACAGCAATTTCATTGAATACTTTCATTATTTCAAATTTCTACTTATATAATATTCTATTACAATCTCTTATTAACCATTTCAACTTATATAATTTGGTAAGTTACGTATATGCTTTTAAAGAATGTAATTGAAAGTTACACAAGTTTTCTCATTACCTATGATTTATTTGATGTTCAATAATAATATTCTTTATTTCATAGGTTACAAATTTCAAATTTCATTTAATACCATTTATAACCTATCATTAAATCTCTTATTTCCTTTAGAGGGTGAAATTTATTAATTACCTATGTTCCAATTCACTACAGTAATCGAAACTATTAATTAATTCATTGTTCAATAAATTTTAACCTTTTTCTTATAAGTTACAATTTCACTACAATAATTGAAACAGTTAATTAATGGAAATTTAAGAATTTAATACCGGGTTAAATTTTAAATTATTTTAAAATAATAGATAAATATATTCTTACAACTTATATATCTCTAATTATATTTAAACAATTCAAAATATTTTTTTTTTCAAAAATGAATCTGCAGTAGAACTCTACAGTGGCTTTCCCCTTCGAAATTCGAAAATGAAAGTCGATGATGCAGCCGCCATCACCGAAATTATTTTCCAGCGACAGAGAGGAAAGTACAAAACTTATTTTCTCCGAAATCTTCTTTTAAAAGCATTTCTTTCAAATTATATTGAAATACGTATATCAGAAAATACTTCTTTTAATATTATTATAATATTCCGAAATCATTTGAAAGAATTTCCAAAACCCCGGAACTTAAGTTCTAAATTTCCAATTTTATTTATTTATTTTAAATCTTATTTCTACTATTAATTGTACACTTTATTACCTAACAACCAATCTATTGCAGCCAAATATAGATATCATTTGAAAAAAAATTATTTTATATATAGAAAATATAATAGGCAAAATTATTTCATTCACCTATATTAAAACAAATATTATGTCGGTCTGTCCTATTAAGTGTTTAGAAATCCCTATTGATGTCATAGCGTCCCATAAATCAACAAGAATTTATAAATAGAAAACGGAACAGATTAACACAATATTAAAGCCCTTTTTATAACACTAACAAATACGCTCTCTAGTATATATACACTCAGTGACTCCCATAGGGTATTATTCCCATATTAACAAAAAGTCAGACCCCACAAAGCCAAGGTTTATCGCTAAATCAAAGTTCTGATACCAACTGTAACATCCCGCCTTTTCGCACACTTTAAATCGACACATATGCCAATTCAAACCATACACAAGGGAGGATTGTTATGGGGAAAATAAGAAAAACAAGAAAGAAATAAAACAAAACAGAATCTCACAGCTGAAGGATAAAATATAATAATCAAATATACAGTTCATGAAGCTGTTTTACAAAACATTTGAAACATATTTATATAATACATATCAGAGTTACACATACCAATAACAATGCAGCGGAATACTGTATAGTGGAATAATATAGTATATAACAGTACTACAAATCTTCGTCTTCGTCCTCCAGAATAAAATCTTCAAGTTCCTGAAACGCTCGGACTGACCCGAGCGAATTGAAAAGACAAAACACTCGAGTCAGAACTAAAAGATCTTGTGTAAGTTAAATCAAAAGAAATAAATATGAGTGCAGTAAGTCAAGAGATGCTTAGGATTTACATCTCCTAAAGATCCGTTAAACTATTTACTATGTAGTATATTTCGCTATTATAATAGTGTCTATTAGTAAAATAAACTTAATTTTAAATAGCGTTAAGGCTTTACATTTTCTACCTTAGCACGCAAAATGCCAATAGTCTATACAGTACCGTAATACCTCCTCATCGGGAGGCTACCAGAGGATACTCCATAGGTATGACACAAATAGAAACTCGTAGTAAAGGCTCGGTATGGTAGTTGACACGACATAACTAGGCAATGCCAGGGTAGATATACCAATTGCTATCCGGGCTGGTGGAAACGCGTATCAGCTATTACCACCCACCTCGAACAAACTTCCCAAAAATCAAAGTAAAAGTGCCCACCAAATCAATCCAGGTCAGAATATAGTATCGAACAAGAGTGTCCAATCAGAGGAATGACCTCAATGGCCTGAGAATCGCTCCTGTTTTAGCCACCTTATGCCAACTCACGGGAGTCGGGTCCACGTATTTACCTCAGAGGAAACGCCACCGCCATCCTACTTCATTCTGGAATCTCCATCGCGTACACGGTTGTTAAAGTGGTTTTCAAAGTGGGCAGAGAGTACGACAACTTTCGATCCCGGTCTCTTCAACAACCAACCGTTATTATAACACCGCGGTCTTTAAAAATTAGTTTATACTTTAAAACCAGAATATAATTATCCATTTCAAACCCATAAATATGATATCATTTCCATTTCCAACACAAACTCATTTGATATTATTTTTATAAAACCCAAATCAATAATATCATTTTTATTTCAAATATATTCCTTTTCCAAAATCATACTGCTTTAAAATTTAATATCTGGAAACCAAGCATTTGAATTATAACTTTAAAACACAATACTTCGAAATTCATAGCTTTAAAACCATAACTTCTAAAACTTGAATGGTTTGGATATTCAAACAGTATGTAGAATAAAATAGTTTGAATTTAAAATTACTTTATAAAATAATTTCCGCGACTTCACAATTTTATTCATTTAAAATTTTTGGTCTAAATCTATTAAATTTAGATTCACTTTTAGTTTCAGTAAAACACTTCGTTTTCAATATATTCAAACTTCGAATATTTAAATTCCAAACTAAGGTTGGAAACCCTATTTAACCATTTATGGTCCTATTATTTAGTTTGAAACATTCACATAATAAACCCATAAATAAAACTCAACTTTCTAACAATTAATTTGTTAACTCCGCCTCGGTTTAGACTCTACGACTCAAGGAGACGCCGACCTAAGGCTCAACAGGGGAGCCGACCTAACGCCTAATGGTTATGCCGACCTAACTGCCTTATCAGGGAGACCGACTTAAGATTCAAAGGGTTACCGACCTAGTAGGATTGAGAGGCATACCGACTTAAGAAATACCGAGTTAAGGCTAAAACAGTTGCCGACCTAACGTGGGTACTGGCCTAAGGCTCAGAGGATGCCGACTTAATAAGAGGGCCGACCTAAGGTCTAAAAAAGATACCGACTCAGTGACTTGACCGAGTTACCGATCTAATGCCTTACCAAGCTGGCGACCTAGAATAGTTGCCGACCCAAGTCACAACCGATCCAGCTCCCCAGTTATCTCGATTACGATCCAGGACTTATCATTTGGACCGTGACTTGCGACTTACCAAGTTAACTCGTCCACGACCTAATATAAGCCCGATGCCATGTTACTGAGAAGAGGTGGTGTTGACTCGGAGGTAACCTTAGACCGGTCACGACTCACCTTAAGTCGGCTACGGCTTAACTTGAGTCGGCCACGGTTTAGGACTTGGCAAAAATTTCAGACCAGAACTCTCTATAAATAGGCAACCACCTCCAACATTCAAAGGACTTTTGGCACATTCTCTTCATACACCGTTACCTTGCTGCATTGAGAACTTCATCAACACTTAGAGCTTTCAAGATTAGAGGAATACATCAAAGAACTTCACGAAGAAACCACACATCTTCAACATGAATTTGAGGACTTTAATCGACATTGAAGCTTAAGACTTGTTCCAAATCACTTGTAACTTGAAGTATATTGTACTTGAGAAGAATTGTATCAGCTTGTAACGGGATTATTAATAAAAGTACTTAGAGTGGACGTAGGCTATACCCTTAAGCCGAACCACTATAAAATTGTTGTTGTTTACTGCTTTTCCGCTATTACTTGCTTGTAATTCTTTCCCGATCTATCGGGTGGTGCTTTCACAACTACACTTCACACACCGGGGTGTTAGCGTTCACGTTTTAGCGTTAACATTTTTGGTGCTTTCACTGAGAATTGAACTCAGGAAAACTATCATCATTGCTTCACAGAGATTTGTAGAAAGAATTTCCTTAAAAACCAGAAGTCTATCTGAGATTATGGCTCCTGGAAGGAAAAGTAGATCTGTCAGATCCGGAAACATTCAAGAGGGAACCTCCGCTTCCCCTGTACCTAATCAACCCACTCCGTCAGTTGGAGTTACGAAAGCGGAGTTGGATGCTGTGATTCTAGGGCTAAACCAGCAGATAAACGCCCAAAATGCACAATTAGAGGCTCAGAGTGCCCAAAATGCTCTAATTCTGAATAAGTTGAATGATTTGCTCGGGGCAAACAATCAACCGGCTGGTAATGAAAGGAATTAGGCTGGAAACATTCATAATGCTAACGAAAGGAATGCTCCTGAAAGGGCTGCTAGTCCCTTTGAGCAAACGCTTCCTGAGGTTGGTGGATCTGGAACTCGACATGATGAGGAGTATCTTTCTGGAATGGTCCGGCAAATCATGAGAGAAAGTATGCAAAGGGTTGAAGAGGAGAAAGAATGGGGTTTCGCCCCAAGTAAAACTCCATTTACTGAGAAAATCTTAAAGGCGGAGTTTGCAAGGAAGTTTGTCCCTCCAACTATCCCAGCTTACAAAGGGACAAGTGATCCGAATGAATTCTTGTATAAATATGATTGGCACATGACAGGCGCCAGAGCCTCTGACGAAATAAAGTGTCGATATTTCCCCGTATACCTGGAAGGTGTGGCTCTACTATGGTTCACCAAGTTGCCAGTCCGATCTATCGATCAGTTTTCAGACTTGACCAGAAAATTCAAGGAGCAGTTTAGACTATATGCTTCGAAGGCCAAGGACATCATGTCACTGTCGAGTTTAGAGCAGAATCCTGGTGAGTCTATCAGATCTTTCTTGAACCGCTTTAATATAGCGCTGGCTGAGGTGGACAATGCTGAACCACGAATGATATTGACTTATCTGATGAGGGCTATTGATAAGTCAAGCGAATTTGGGAAATGGTTAAATATGAAGGAGCCAACCTCTCTCGAAAAGTTCTACAAAAAAGCAGATGAATTCATTCGCTTGGAAAGCCGTCCTTTACCAGTAAAGACAGTGTTGGAGAAAGCAGAAGACAACACTGTCACTCCACGCAAGAATGAATCGGTGGGGCAAAAAAGGGAGAATAATAATGGGAAGAAACAGGGTAATCTGAAGAAGCCCCGATCCTTCAAGCCATCAGAATATACTCCATTATCACATACGCCGGAGCACATCTACCTTGCCATTAAAGATTCTGTTGACCTCCCTAAACCTATCCCTTTGAGGACCGGAAAAAAGGCTATACAAAGTCGGAAGTTCTGCCGCTTCCATAATCAACCCGGTCATGAGACTGATGAATGCCGCCAGTTGAAAAATCTGATTGAAGAATTGCTAAGAGAAAACAAGCTGCAGCAATTTGTGAAAAAGAATAGCAACAATCCTGCATCGTCAAGTCAGGGGCAACAGGCTCCTGTTCATCAGCCTAGGATAGGTGAGAAAGCTACGGGGCATGAATCTGGAAGGCCCATTATCAATGTCATTACAGGAGGGCCTCACCCGGCTGGCAAGAGCTGGGGAGAGATGGAGAGATATGCCAGAGCTTTGAAATATGTTCCGGCCGAAGAAGACGTCTTTGTTTCAGAAGACACTACGCCCCTGAAACAACAGAAAACTTTCAGTGATGATATTATTTTCAGAGCCAGAGATTCCTCAGGTATCGAAGCTCCTACCCTAGATCCCTTGGTCATCTCTGCTGGTATTGGACCGGCCATTGTCAGAAGAGTTCTCATTGACTGCGGAGCATCATGTAATATCCTCTTCAAGAAGACATTCGACCAAATGAAAATCCCTATGGTCGATGTACAAGCCTCATCGCAGAAGATCGCTGGCTTCACCGGGGAGCCAAAGCAACCAATAGGAACCATCGATCTGCTAGTAGAACTTGGGGAAGGAGAAAGGAAAGTGGTCCGCAAGCAAACATTTGTGATTGTCGATGAATTTTCTGCTTATAATGCTTTCCTTGGCCGTCCAACGCTCGCAGCATTCAAAGCTATTCTAGCCCCGTGGTGCCTCACTATTAAATTCTCTACAGACAATGGAGTAGGAGTTATAAAAGGGGATCAAAATGCTGCGCGAGAGTGCTATTTGACAGAGCTGCGAGAGTCAAGAAAAAGAGAAATGGGAAAGGATGCGGCAACCCCAGTCCGCATCAAGGAACCAGCCTTGTAGCAATTACGGGGCGGACCCTGCACTGGCGAGCACAGCGGGGCACGGAAAGAAATGGATCCCAGAAAAGCCAGTGCAGGGGAGAATAGAGTGGTACCGGTGGAAACGACAGTTCCGGTACCTGTTGACCCGAAGGACCCAAATAAGGTGTTGAATGTGGGTTCACAGCTTAATGTGTCAATTCAGAATATCTTGATATCTTTCCTGAAAGCAAATCTGGATGTCTTTGCTTGGACTCATGCCGATATGTGTGGAATATCTCCAGAAGTTGCAGTACACGCTCTGAATATTGACCCAAAGTTTACGCCAGTTAAACAGAAAAGAAGAACCCGAGGTCCAGAAAGGTCAGCAGCATTAAAAGAAGAAGTTGATCGACTCATGGAAAATAACTTCATCAAAGAATCTACATATCCGAATTGGGTTTCAAATCCTGTGCTGGTCAAGAAAGCTAATGGAAAATGGAGAGTGTGCATCGATTTTTCTGATCTAAACAAGGCTTGCCCCAAAGATTGCTTCCCGTTACCCAGGATCGATCAACTGGTAGACGGAACTGCGGGACATGAATTGTTATCTTTCATGGATGCCTACTCCGGTTATAACCAAATCATGATGCGCGAGCCGGATCAGGAGGATACAAGCTTTATCACAGATGTTGGACTTTATTGCTACAGAGTTATGCCCTTCGGATTGAAAAATGCAGGGGCAACCTACCAAAGACTTGTTAATGCTATGTTCAAACCGCAATTGGGCAAAACTATGGAAGTCTACGTCGACGACATGTTAGTGAAGTCCAGGAAAGCAGCGGATCACATTGAACACTTAGCAGAAATGTTCGCAGTCCTTCGGAAATACAGAATGAAACTTAACCCTCTGAAATGTACATTTGGGGTCGAGTCCGGAAAGTTCTTAGGTTTCATCGTCAGTGCTAGAGGCATTTAAGCTAGTCCAGCTCAAATTACTGCCTTGAAAGAAGTTAAAGCTCCTAGAACGAAGAAGGAATTGCAGAGTCTCAACGGAAAGGTCGCCGCCCTGAGTCGGTTCATTTCCAAAGCCACTGATAAATGCATCCCATTCTTTGACGCCCTGAAGAAAGGAAAGAAGAATTTTGAATGGACTTCCGAATGCCAAAAAGCCTTCGATGAGTTGATCCGTCATATGGAAACGCCTCCAATACTTTCTAGGCCAGGCAATGGTGAGGATCTTCTTATATACTTGGCAGTATCATCTCATGCTCTAAGTGCAGCGCTGATACGGGAAGACAAAAGGATTCAACATCCGGTTTACTATATCAGCAAAAGACTCACTGGGGCAGAGCTGAATTACTCCAAGTTGGAAAAACTCGCCTATTGCCTACTAGTTGCATCAAGGAAACTGAGGCAATATTTCCAAGCTCATCCTATCAGAGTACTCACTGATCAACCTCTAAAGCAAGTCCTATTTCGCCCTGAAACTTCGGGTCGCCTTCTAAAATGGAACATTGAACTCAATCAATATGACATCACTTATCACCCCCGAAAAGCAATCAACGGACAAGCTTTAGCTGATTTCATTGCAGAATTCACAGAGAAAGATAATGGTGAGGAAGAAGCGATCAATGATTCCCCAATCCAGTGGAAGATGTATGTTGATGGCGCAAGAAATGACTACTGTTCTGGAGCCGGAGTGGTACTTGAAACTCCTGAAGGTCGATCATTATGTTATGCACTAAGATTGGAATTTCCTTCAACAAACAATGAAGCAGAATATGAAGCTCTTATTGCAGGTCTGAAAATCGCTAAAGAGCTAAACATTCGAGCATTACAGATCTTCAGTGATTCTCAGCTTATTGTATGCCAAGTCAAGAAGGAATTTCAAACAAAAGGTGGAAACTTGCCTTCCTACTTGTCAAAGGCTTGGGAACTTCTGTGTGAGCTCGATCACTATTCAATAAGCCACATTCCTCGGGAAGAGAATATGAAGGCAGATTCCCTCGCAAAGTATTCAAGTTCTGGTGAAGCTCAACTATTGGGATTGGTCCCTGTAGAAGTCCTTTCAGCACCGAGTATAGACGAGATGGATATTGACTGGATTATGAATGTATCTCAAGAACAAGAGTCATGGATGACTCCAATACTGGACTACCTACTCAGAGGTTCTCTGCCAGAAAATTCGATAGAAAGACGAAAGCTACTAAGGAAAGCCTCTCGCTATGTAATTCAGGATGGCCGATTGTACAGACGGGGATTCTCAATGCCATTGCTTCGATGTGTATCCCGGGAAGAGTCCAAAACAATCCTAGCTGAGGTGCATGGAGGAGAATGTGGTGATCATTCAGGTGGTCAAACATTAGCAAAGAAAATTCTCCGATACGGATATTTTTGGCCAGAAATTAATCATGATGCTGCAAGCTATTCCCGAAAGTGTGACAAATGCCAAAGATTTGCCAAAATTCCTAGAGCACCTTCAACTGAACTCACACAAATGGTCAGTCCATGGCCATTTGCAATTTGGGGAATGGATCTCATTGGGCCGCTACCGACTGCCAAATCAGGGATTAGATATGCTATTGTTGCAGTTGATTATTTTACGAAATGGGCTGAAGCTGAACCATTGGCTACTATCACCTCTAAGAAGATGATAAGTTTCGTGACCAAGAATATCATTTGCAGGTATGGTGTGCCTCAGAAAATAATCACAGACAATGGTACTCAGTTTGAAAGCGAGGAATTCCAAGATTTTTGCAGGCGATTCAAAATCCAGAAAAGCTTTTCAGCAGTTGCTCATCCGCAGGCAAACGGGCAAGTGGAGGCAGTAAACAAGCTCATCAAATCAACCATTAAAAAGCAACTCGAAAGAGCAAAAGGTGGTTGGGTCGATAAGCTACCACTTGCACTATGGGCATACAGAACCACTCACAAAACTGCGACTGGGCACACTCCTTTCTCATTAGCATACGGGTCGGAAGCAATGATCCCGATAGAAACAGAGATTCCTTCACACAGAAGGATCCATTTCAACCAAGCAGAAAATGAAAGGCTACAGCTTGAAGCGCTAGATTTCCTTGATGAAAAAAGAGATGAGGCCAATCTCAGAATTGCAGCTCATCAGCAAAGAATAGCCAGACATTTTAATTCCAAAGTTCGCCAACGCAGCTTTGAGATTGGAGACCTAGTCCTGAAGAGAATTATGACAGCGACAGGTGTGTTTGGGCCAAATTGGGAAGGACCGTATGTAATAGGTCAGAAGCTTCTTGACGGCACATTCAAACTCACCACTGTTGATGGAGATCAAATTCCAAGGGCATGGAACAGCAACCATTTGCGTCCATACTTTACTTGAAAATTTTGTTGAAACATTGTAAAAAGAATTATGAATGTATGATTCTTGTAATTGAAAGCAATTGTAAAACTGATGCAAGTAAATAATGAAAGAATATAAAGTGGATGTAGGCCCAATTTCATGGCCGAACCACTATAAATCTTGTGTTCCTTTTTATTATTACATGTTTGCTTTATTCTCGATATAAAAGGTACATAGAATGTATTGCTGAAATGTCGATTTGAATTTTTGCAGACAATGGAAGTGAAACTTGCACATAAAAAGACCAAGTGATTCTCGCCTAATTTCAAGTCACAAGAGCCCCGAATTCAAATCCTAGATAGGAAGTACTTCAATTGAACAGCCTATGATTTCGACAGAAACGGGTCTCTGCTAATAAATTGGGATCGTTTGAACAAACAAGCATCCAATTAAAAAGCTAGTGCTCGTTCTCACGAAATTGCCTGACAATGAAGCACACTTCCTTGGATTAAACAAGTTACGTGTAAAAAAAAAAAAAAAAAAAAAAAAAGAGGGGGGGCAGAGGATCATTGAAAAGGCATAAGCAAGTGAACAGAGGAACAACCAAAGCTATCATCGGCAGCACAAGTCCTCTTCGGAGGCACGACTCTTCGGAGGATAAAGACCTCTAATGGGTCATACGCCACAAAAAAGAAAGTTCTCTACTCAACAAAAAAGATTGGAGGAGTCATGACCCTCCAACCATGAGAGAGTAACTTCCAGGCGATGAAAACCCTCTCTGAGGCACATTTCACCAGGAGTTGAAGTGTTATGACCGCTCTTCGGAATTTCACTTCACCAGAGTTGAAATGCAAACAAAATAAAAGCCCTCTTCGGAGGCCCATTTCACCAGGAGTTGAAGTGTTATGACCGCTCTTCGGAATTTCACTTCACCAGAGTTGAAATGCAAACAAAATAAAAGCCCTCTTCGGAGGCCCATTTCACGAGGAGTTGAAGTGTTATGACCGCTCTTCGGAATTACACTTCACCAGAGTTGAAATGCAAACAAAATAAAAGCCCTCTTCGGAGGCCCATTTCACCAGGAGTTGAAGTGTCGTAACCGCTCTTCGGAATTTCACTTCACCAAAGTTGAAATGCAAAACAAGATAAAGACCTTCCTGGAAGCCCACGTTTCGCCGAGATTGAAATAAAACTTCCAAGTACTGAAACGTGAAAAGGCTTTCTTCAAAGGCACAACTCTTTGGAGGAACACGTTTCACCAAGATTGAAATAAAACTTCCAAGTGTTGAAACGTGAGAAATCCCTCCTCAGAGGTACAACCCCCTCCCGGGGACACAATTAAAAAGAAAGACCTCTTCAGAAGCCCACGTTTCACCGAGATTGAAATAAAACTTCCAAGTGCTGAAACGTGAAAAGGCTTTCTTCAAAGGCACAACTCTTTGGAGGAACACGTTTCACCAAGATTGAAATAAAACTTCCAAGTGTTGAAGCGTGAAAAAATCTCTCCTCAGAGGCACAAATTTTTATTAAAAGGAAAAAAGAAAAATCCTCATCAAGAGCGTACTTTAACTTTCAAAGGAAGAGCGATTTACCTATTCTAAAAAAAAAAAAGAAGGGGGGAAGAAAGTTAAAGTACATTCAGAGGTCCGCTTTACCATGTAGAAGAATTCACTTGGCAAAATATATACATACGCAAAAGGAAAGAGTGATTTCTTCGAAGGACAAAGCGTAAAAACTTATATAAAGGAAGTTGCACTCTACGAAAATTCTCTTCGAGAATGAAGTAATTATTCTTTAGAAAACGAGAGTGCAAATCCCCTCAAAGTATACGATGTTGCAGTAAGCTCATGGTATAGGGGCAACATGGTATAGTTACATACAAAGCGGTATAACTATGTCGGTAAAGTACGCTCAAACAACATACCACAAGCTCACCGCAACATCGTATAAATAAACTTGTGCAAAAATGAATAATAAATGCATTCCCAAATTCAAACAAAAGTCTGTACAAATAAAGAATCATTTTATTCAATTGCAGATATTGCAGATACAGGTTTCAAAATAAAAGGCAGGGGCCGGTGCCTGCACAACATCCGACCATTACACAAAAAAGGAATCAAAAAGCTCAACTCTTCATTTCTTCTTGCCGCCTTTAGACCCTTTACCCGGTCGAGTGGTTAGCTTTTCAGGTCTTTCAGGTTGGTCTGAAGGCATAAGGGAAGAAGGGGAGGGAGGTGCAACTGGTGCAATTTCCGGTTCCTCTTCAGTGGTGATAATTTTCTTCCCCCTCCTCTTCGATGTCCCATGCTTCTTTCTTTTCTTCGAGGAAGACTCACTCCCCGGAGTAACGAGAGCGGACAAAACTACGTCGTCAGAAGGAGTCCGCTCCGGAGAGATCTCGCCTCCTTCGAGTCCCTCATCTTTTTGCTCCTGCGAAGCAATAGGGTCATCCAAACCATGAAGAGCCTCAATTTTCTCCTCTTGTGACCCAGGTTGTGAAGCAGAAGGAGGAGTCACCTGAAGAGATGGAGGAGGAATAACCAGAGAAGGCGAAGTCTGCACGGCACTTGTTGTTTCAACTGCAGAAGAAGAAAAATTGAAAATGTTAGTATCTTCCCGAAAGAAGGGGGATATGGGTTCATCGAGATTCAAGAGGTAATCGAGAAGCTCATCAAATTTTTGAGGAATAAGCAGGTAATCCACCTGAATCGGACCAATGTCGAAATTACCTGAAGATGTTGGCTTCGTCAGTTCAATCTCATAATTCTGAGCCCCAATGTCCTCCAAAGCCTCTTCATCAGTAGGGGTAATTACCCCGGTTCTTGTAGGAGGCGGCGAATGAGCACTAGAGCCTGTAATGTCCACCTCGGGAGAAACTAGAGGACGTTCAGAGGTAGTAGGCGGTACTTCTTTTTTAGAACGCTCCTCTTCCGCCATCCCGGCTCGCGCTCTGGCAAGCTGCTCCTTTCCCTTGGCAAGAGCGGCACGGGCTTCATCATCAAGATAATGCTCTTCAAGGGCTGACTCAGCATATCCAGCACCTTTACCACCGAGCATATCAAGTGCTGCCTCCCAAACTTCAGCCAGTGTGATTTCATACTTGGGGCCTAGAAAGGCAAGGCTGCCACGTCCCAAAATGCTGTGCAGATAAAAATCGAATAATGTGGAGCTAATGTCAGCTTTGATTGCTTGATGAGCCTCTTCGGCCGCAAGTTTACCAGCAACAGCCTCGTCGCGCTCCTTTTCGGCCATAGCAAGTCGAGTTTTTAACAACTCTATCTCCAAGCTTTGAGAGCCGGTCTGTTCTCGCAGTTGTACAGTTTCAGCACGATATTCTTCTATGACCTTTTCCTTGTATGCAAGCTTATCTTCGACTGCTCTTTGACTGGCATGCGCATCTCGTACTTGTTGCTGAAGCATGCTCTCCTTTTGTGAATGGAAAGTAGATGAAGTAGCTAATTCTTCCTTAAGTTTTTCTACTTCCGCTTCCAGCTTTTCATTGTAGGAAGCAATACTTCTCATTTCGGCGTCATGCTGTTCGAGAGTCTTCTGCCACTCAGCCTTATCATTCTCCATTGTTAGCATGGCCTCGAGATTGGCTCGGTTAACCCTCTGAAGTTCGTCGACGAGTTTTTGCCAGTTCGACATTCTTTCGATATCGGTCCTGACAGCATCAAGATTTCGCAGCATAGCCGGTTTGTCGAGAGGAACCAAGTCGAGATCAAATCGAACCCCTCTCAGGCACCACTGAGGAAATCGACTTTGAAGAGTGGGAGGACCTTGCCCGACTTGGTATGCAGGCCGGTTGATGATTGCTTGAATGTCGGAGCGAACGGGAGCAGGAGATTGAGCAGGGACATGTTCAGAAGCTGAAGGAGTTGTTTCTTCAGTAAGTCTAGCCCGCTTGCTAGAAGAATCGTCTATGTGACTCTTTCCTCTCTCATCATGAGCTTTTCTCTTTTGGGTATCATCATCTCTGTGGGGAAGATCATGTCTTTCTTGTTCCCTTCGGCGACGTTCTTCATATGCTCGTCTCTCGTCGGCTTTCCTGATGGCCCTCTCTTCATCCGACTCTCTGTAAGAAGGAAGGTAACGCCTGTAATCATACTGGCTACGCCTCCCGTAGCGCTGGAAATCATCATAGTACGAGCCGCTACGCCCCATAGGAGAATCTGGAATTAAAATAATAAGCTTTAGAAATCTTTAAAGTACAAGAAGATAAGTGCATAGAAGTGATGAGAAATTCTAAGTGTGTGTGATGTGCAAACTACGCGCATTAATCTACGAACCACTCTTTATTTGGGGAGTGGTTGTGGGTGTAATAGTTAACGTCAACTCTTGAGTCGACGGCGACTGTTGCAAAATAGAAGTAGCTTCAACTACTGAAGAAGAAATCCCGGCAGTAGTAGGGTCATCTTTGAAGATCTCTTGTGAAGTAGCGAAGAGGTCGCTCAATCCTTCGAAGGTATCGTCCCTGCTTTGCTTGACAGGACTGGATTTCTTAGCCTTTTCACCAGAATCTTGTGAATGATGGGAAGATCCCAGAGGCTCTTCTTCTTCGATAACCGGGGCAAGTTTATCAGATGGCCCCGCAACATCAACAGAAGTGGAGCACTTCACTAGCGAAGACTCAGGAGTCTTTATCGGAGAATCAGGGACTTCCGTTGGAACTTCATGAGCATGCATAGAGCGAGAAGCGTGTAGAAGCCCATGTTGATGTAAAAATTCATCCCTCAATAGAAATTTTATGCTCCTCTCTTCTGCGGCCACGGCACTCAACCTCTCAAAAACTTGCTTATGAATTGGATCTCTAGAAGGGAGAGGAAGTGCTGAAGGAACAAAGAATGAAATTAGCAACTGAAAGTTCGGATCTCGAAAAGGTTTCAAAACGGAAAATATAGAAACACTAATCTTACTTCCTACTCTCCAGATGGCATAAAACCCTGGGGGACAGCGAGCAAAGAAAAACTGATTCAAAAATCCATGAACACTTTCAGTAAGATCGGAAATGAGCTTGCGGTTTCTGGCACTTCTCACAATAATGAGGGAAGGATGATCTTTACTCTTTGCAAACGAGCACAGATAACGAATTTCTTCAAAACTTGGTAGGCGATCAAGAGTTCTTTGGAACAAAACACACAACCCCGTCAAGATGGCATAGCCATTAGGATGAAGTTGAAACGGAGAGATTGTCAACCGAAGGAGAAGAGTTTGAAGGAAGTCGTTAAAAGGAGGAATCGCCCCACTTAAGCACATTTGGCGGTTGACTGCAACAAAACCATGGGGAGGATTGTCGGCGGTATCACTTGGCCCAGGGAGTAGAACATCACTTTCAGCAAAGCCAAATTGAGTGCGCAGCTGGATAAACGCTCTCGAAGTTAGAATAGTCGAGGTTCTCTCCGGAGGATTCTCTATGGGAACAGTTGTCGGAAAAGTTTCTTCCTCTTGAGTTACCACTTCTTCTTCTCGGTGGGAAGTCATTCTACATAAACAACTGGGTATTCAAACATGAAGGTGCACGTTTCCTAAAGTGTGTGAAGTGTTGTGTAAAATCAATCAAGCAGTAAACAAATATAACTGGAATGAAAACTAGCAAGCATTTGTTAGTTATGAAATTCAGGGACTATTGTTTTAAGCCTAAATATGCAAGTAAGATGTTGATGCAGATAAATCAGTTCAGATTATTGATACTTTGCATTAATGTTTAACTCTAATTGATTGATTCACAAACATTTCATGCAATATAATTAAGTTGCTTGTCTTGTTTTGACTAATCTGTCATCTGACGTGGGCAGTCAATGGCAGTATTTTCGCCTTGGTTTTCTTTGTTTGTTATTTTCAGCAGGTTAGCAGCTTATAAGTTAATGCGATCTGTGAAATAATACAATGAGATTCAAGCAAATTTAAAGTTGGGGCAGTTCGAAATTTAGGCAACTTAGTTTGGCAGTTCAAGTTAGAAACTCAAAGTGGATCTATGCTCTCAAAAAGTCAGCATGCCCAAAGCTTAAGTGTTAACTCGGCAGCGGTTTAAGAGCCAACTCGGTCACGGTTTAAGGGATTAACTCGGCCGCGACTTAGGGGTTAATTCGGCCGCGGTTCAAGGTTAAATCAGTAGAAGGTTAAATCGGCAGATTTCCCCCAAGGGTCAACTCGGCCGCGACTTAGAGTTTAGACCACTTCACTTAAGGGCTAGGTCGGCCGAAGACTAGTTCATCCAATTTCACTGACTCGTTCCCGAATTAACATCCCACGGCCATCGACCCGATAACCTAATAACTGTTCCATCAACCACAATCTTCGTTTCATTCAAGCTATCGGATCGTCCCACCAAGTAGTTCGAAACTGCCGCGAGTTCAACACCTTACAACCCTAGCACGAATCAAATTCAACTAGCTTGAATCATCTTCATCATCGGTCAGTTAAAATCGAACCAAACAACATAAACTCCATCGGCCATGGGTGCAATGGAATTCATGATGAAGCATTATGCGAGGTGGTGGTTTAGGTGTGAATAATGGAGTTCGTGGACCAACAATAACCTATGATTGAGGAAAATTCACTTACGTAATAATTATCGGTGGTTGATGGAGCAAAATCGCCTTTTTTAAGCTTGGAGAAATTTTTTAATGGCGGGATCGAGAGAGCAAGTAATGAGGGAGAAGAAGGGGTTGTGATTTATATCTTGCAATGAAGGGATCTGGAGCGGCGCATGCGACTTAACTATTAGCTCGCGTACGACCTACCGACCTAAGAGGGGACGGGTTAAGGACTATCGAAGCACACGACCTAACCAGTAGGCGTATACTTCGAGGGGCAACTGTTAACTCCGCCTCGGTTTAGACTCTACGACTCAAGGAGACGCCGACCTAAGGCTCAACAGGGGTGCCGACCTAACGCCTAATGGTTATGCCGACCTAACTGCCTTATCAGGGAGACCGACTTAAGATTCAAAGGGTTACCGACCTAGTAGGATTGAGAGGCATACCGACTTAAGAAATACCGAGTTAAGGCTAAAACAGTTGCCGACCTAACGTGGGTACTGGCCTAAGGCTCAGAGGATGCCGACTTAATAAGAGGGCCGACCTAAGGTCTAAAAAAGATACCGACTCAGTGACTTGACCGAGTTACCGATCTAATGCCTTACCAAGCTGGCGACCTAGAATAGTTGCCGACCCAAGTCACAACCGATCCAGCTCCCCAGTTATCTCGATTACGATCCAGGACTTATCATTTGGACCGTGACTTGCGACTTACCAAGTTAACTCGTCCACGACCTAATATAAGCCCGATGCCATGTTACTGAGAAGAGGTGGTGTTGACTCGGAGGTAACCTTAGACCGGTCACGACTCACCTTAAGTCGGCTACGGCTTAACTTGAGTCGGCCACGGTTTAGGACTTGGCAAAAATTTCAGACCAGAACTCTCTATAAATAGGCAACCACCTCCAACATTCAAAGGACTTTTGGCACATTCTCTTCATACACCATTACCTTGCTGCATTGAGAACTTCATCAACACTTAGAGCTTTCAAGATTAGAGGAATACATCAAAGAACTTCACGAAGAAACCACACATCTTCAACATGAATTTAAGGACTTTAATCGACATTGAAGCTTAAGACTTGTTCCAAATCAATTGTAACTTGAAGTATATTGTACTTGAGAAGAATTGTATCAGCTTGTAACGGGATTATTAATAAAAGTACTTAGAGTGGACGTAGGCTATACCCTTAAGCCGAACCACTATAAAATTGTTGTTGTTTACTGCTTTTCCGCTATTACTTGCTTGTAATTCTTTCCCGATCTATCGGGTGGTGCTTTCACAACTACACTTCACACACCGGGGTGTTAGCGTTCACGTTTTAGCGTTAACATAATTATTTCCTTCACTTTATTTATACTAGAAATATTCATTTAATTTATCTTGAATAAAACTCCAGTTATAAATATCATACCTGTAAAAATTTCAATTTTAATAAGTTTACATCAACTTACAGAGTTTAATTTTTAAATAAACCCAATTCCAAATAAATTTCCAATTTATCTTCCAATCTTAATTGATTTGAATCATTAAACTCTATATATATAACATCTTAAACCTGTACTTAATCATATAACATAAATTATCAAACTTCATTATTCAACTTATTCATTTTTATTTAGTAGATTTATACGTAGCTTAAATTCAACAATTTTACTATATAGGTATATATAAAATAATATTTATATAAGATCAAAAATTAATATTTATTAAACTGTATCCTATCCAAACCAAAAAATTATTTCAAAATATCTATATATAGACCGATGGTGTCTGTATAAAATTTTCTATCCTATGGTCAAGTGATACAGATATTTATCATTCAATCCATAATATAAAATAAAAATTACGGTTATATATCATTTCAAACCGCAATCCCGAATAAAATGAAATGTATGATAACTTGCAGATTTTAAAATATAGTACACATCATCCATTCACCAAACATCAATCATCAACCATTAATTAAAATCATCATCCAATTTAAACAAACATCAATATAGAGCATATAAAATATAACAGGGAATAAATAACAGGTATTAACTAACAGTTTATATTCAGTAATGAATTAAATAACTGTTTAACTAATAGTTTATATGCAAATAAATAAATTCTAACTGTCAATTTATATGTAATAATAAAAATTAATTTATAGTTAAATCAATAAATGCGATTTAACTGAGATGATGAATAAAACATGCCAAACAATCATAATTAAATTTCTACTCATATCTTAAGTCAATTTAACAAACATAAGAGATTTTAGAAGTTGTGAGTGGTTTAAAACACTCGCCTTTTGAATTTAAATTGAATTTAAATTGAATTTAAATTCAATTTAAACCCAAAATTTCGACGGTCTCAGAATCCGTCCAAACCAGCGTCTAAAAGTTCGGAATCCCAATACGAACCTAGCAGAGAAAACCGCGTGTCAATTGGATATTGTAAGTGAGAGATATTTGAATTTTAAAGATTTGAAATCAAAACTAAATAAAAATAAAACAACAGTACACAAGATAACTTGCCACGTCACCCTAGGAGCTTCTCTTTCCAGAAAGAAACGCGCAGCACATATCATCACGCTTCCTTTGTTCGAACCCAAAATCGTGAGCACGCCGCCACTAACCGCCGCCTCCACATGCGTTGCCATCCACCGCCGAAAGCCTAGCTGAGTTCACCAGCACCTCCCCTACCCTCTCGGCCCCACGTGCACCTTCGGTCCACCAGAAAATGCCCTGGCTTCCGCAATTCACAAAACCCTAATTGATTTAATCCCCTCGATCCAACTGTTGAACTCGCGAACCAAACCCACCGATGGCCTCCACTGGTTACCCTCTACCCAACGGGAACTTTGATTCCACGATCGGACGAACTTGATTTCGTCACGATGGAAGGCCGCGAATGAACGATCAATTTATGGACAAATGGAGATACGAACAGAAAAACGAACCACTGATCTGTGATGCGTACATCAAGAGCTTCAACATATAATTTTTAGGATTTTTTCTAAGAAGTTCGAAATTTTGACTTTGATTTGATTTTGAAATGAAAATAGATCTAGGGTTTGCATCCATTGAGGAAGAGGAGGAGTTGATGAAAATGAACGCACAACCAAATGATAATAGATGGAGGCTAGGGTTTTTAACTATGTTTATATAGGTAGGTTAGAGATAGAGTAGATGGATCCGATAAACAAACGCGCTGAGCGATAATTGGCCCAAAAAGCCCGTTTCGACTCCGGAACGAAATTGGGTCAACCCATATATCACAATAGGTATTTTAAATTATTCTAAATGCGATGGAAAAAGTTTCACATCCAAATTCCATCGTATGAAGAAGTTATGCTGAAAACAATAATTTCAAATTGATTTCAAATTGATTTCACTTAAATCGATTTCAAGGCGTTTCGCATTCGTACGATCAAACGACAAGTCCGATCGCTACGAAACTTGAAATCCTACAAAAACTCACTCTTACGGATCCGATGAAATTGGTTTCGTCGAAATCCGAGTCAGTGTCTAAAATAGCTATTTTCATATTAATTAAAATAAACTTAAAATTCATTAATAAAATCCAAATTTTATTTCAATTCTAAAATTGACCAATTTTATCACCTTTATATTTCTCAAACATTTACGATGGTTTAAAAAAATTTAAATGTCGAACTGGAGAGGATAAATTTATCAATTGCAGTGTCAAATCTTCAATTTCATTATATTCGAAATTTATAAATTAAGTGCCCAAGATTTATATTAAAAAAAATCACTGATTATTCCATCTATAAATTTTAAGTAGATGGATTCAATGTTGGGTTCAAAATCTATTATTTTAATATTCTTGAATTTCAGTTTATCTCTATTTACGTAATATTTGAACGTTAAATTCTACATATTTTGCAATTCTTCAATTATTGAATTTTATACTTCAATCAAATAAATAAATATCGCTTTATACTTTAAATCTATATTAACAAAACGTTAAATTTCATTTATTATGCAAATTTAGTAAGCCTTAACGTTATTACATTAAATCTTCATTCAGTTGCAATTAATATTTCCCAATTCCACTAAATTTTCAATTTACGAAATAAACATTGTTTAATTTCTACTTAATTGTGGTAAACATAATTTCCTTAACTTTATATTCAAATGAATTACCAAATCTTGATTTACATTCTTTACAATTCAACAAACATATCTAACGTTTGGTTGCGTTTCGTTACACAGGTATTTTCCGTTTCACTTTTATCCGTATTAACTATTTTATTTCCACTTTTTGTGTAATAACTAACATAATTCAATATATAACGCCAATTTTATTCCCTTGCATTATTGTGCGCCTATCTACAACTTAATTAGAAAAATACTATATTTCAAAATGTACTTCTATCCATTAAACGCATTAATTAAAGTTTTTAACACCAATAAATTTCCTTAATTTCATCCTTAAACCAACTTATTACTCTACGTACATTGCATATTAATTCATCGATTAATATACTATAAACTATCTTTCCAATTTATCAATTACTACCATAACTAAGTTTTACGTTTCCATTTTAATTTACATTTACACCTTACATTACTACCTTAATTATCCTTAAAGTAACGTTTATTATTAATAACAATATTATAATTACGTAACATTTTAAATGAACTTTATTTACAATAAATTCATTGACTAATTAATTAAGTAATTTATATAATTGCTGTCCTATCCTTAAAATTATTTCATAAATTAATCCATTTCATCTAAATCCTTATCTATGTAATATTTCAACATTTAATTTCATCAAATACCAAGTGACCCAATTATTTCATTTATACTAAATCACATCATTTAAAATAATTTATCAAATTGAGATTTTCATTCATGTTTATAGATTATTACTTGTGTTAACAAAATTCCTTAATTTATTCCGATTACTATTTACACTCTTTTATTGCATTAAATCAATTTAATACTTTCATTAATTTCTCATATTAAATTTTATATCCAGGTAAGAATCTTTTTCTACTTAATTCATTTGAATTTTATTCAAATTTCTATAAATAGGTTTTAAGTCACCATTTACATAATTTATTTTAGCCTTTATTTTAATATTTATTTACCCCCTTTATTATTTCTACTAAAATAAATTACAAAAATCCTATTAAATAAACAAATTAAATTGTCGAAATTTATGGGTCGTTACAATCTCCTCCACTCAAAACTTTTCGTCCCCGAAAAGGAAAGGAAGGGAAACGAAGAACTAAGAAATCAATATACCTTATTAAAACATCAACTTTATAAACAATTAAATTTATAAAATTAATTTAGATAAAATATCTCAATTTATAACCATTAAATCTTTTTATACTTAAATTACTAAAGTTTGGAAAACATTTTTAAAATATTTCTAAGTTCAAAATTTACGGAAAATTTTGACAGAGTCTCCTTTGTACGAAGAGGCTCAGGAGAAAAATATAATATTAAATATAACAATATACAACATATATTTTTCAAATTAATATATCCCTACACGGGAAAATATATAAAATATCTCTATAAAACCGAAATCCGAGAAAGTACCTATTAGTCGGGCAATAACGCTTAAATTATTAAACCAAAAGCAGTAGCAATTGCTTCCATAAACTGCATTACTTATAAGATCCAAAGGGTTAACTATTTATATAAAGTGAAATATTTAAGTGGTTTCAATCACTAACAACAATGAATACAACAACCAACAATTTCAACAAACATCATATACAACAAATACAAAACAACCATACAATCAAACAAACAAATAGTTGTTTGGGATCAAAACTTTCTAAATAGTACGGAATGAAGAATAAACCATCAAGTGCACCATTTACTCAACAGTCTTAGATTAAACTAAATAGATTATTCATTCACCCAAATCCAATATCAAAGTATCCTTGCCCAAACAACCTTTAACTAAACAACAACAAATCCAAACAACAATCAACTTACCCTACTATTAATTTCATTTCATACCTTTGTTGTTTGATTTTTTTTCCATTCATATAACGGTTTATCTTTATATTTTCATTTATTAATTTTATCTAGAAATAACTTCAACCCTTTTCTTAAGTTTACAATTTCTCTTTATTGAATTACATTCATTTATTTTCACTTCTCAGGTCATGTCGGTTCCCTTTTTATTACGTTATAATTATTCATTCATTTATTATTGCATGACCTCATCTATATACACTTTAATTACATAAGTTTATAATCATCTATTTGTCATACTTACCTTTAATTATATTTAATTGGTAAATTCCAATTATATCTTAAGTTTATAACATTAAATTCTCATTTAACAGCAATTTCATTGAATAATTTCATTATTTCAAAAATTTCTACTTATATAATATTCTATTACAATCTCTTATTAACCATTTCAACTTATATAATTTGGTTAGTTACATATATGCTTTTAAAGAATGTAATTGAAAGTTATACAACTTTTCTCATTACCTATGATTTATTTAATGTTCAATAATAACATTCTTTATTTCATAGGTTACAAATTTCAAATTACATTAAATACCATTTATAACCTATCATTAAATCTCTTATTTCCTTTAGAGGGTGAAATTTATTAATTACCTACTTCTAATTCACTGCAGTAATTGAAACTATTAATTAATTCATTGTTCAATAAATTTTTACCCTTTTCTTATAGGTTACAATTTCACTACAATGATTGAAACAATTAATTAATGGAAATTTAAGAATTTAATACCGGGTTAAATTTTAAATTTTTTTAAAATAATAGATAAATATATTCTTACAACTTATATATCTCTAATTATATTTAAACAGTTCAAAATTTATATATTTTTTCAAAAATGAATCTGTAGTAGAACTCTAAAGTGGCTTTCCCCTTCGAAACTCGAAAATGAAAGTCGATGATGCGGCCGCCATCACTGAAATTATTTTCCAGCGCCAGAGAGGAAAGTACAAAACTTATTTTCTCCGAAATCTTCTTTTAAAAGCATTTCTTTCATATTATATTGAAATACTTATATCCGAAAATACTTCTATTAATATTATTATAATATTTCGAAATCATTTGAAAGAATTTCCAAAACCCCGGAACTTAAGTTCTAAATTTCCAATTTTATTTATTTATTTTAAATCTTATTTCTACTATTAATTGTACACTTTATTACCTAACAACCAATTTATTGCAGCCAAATATAGATATCATTTGAAAAAAATTATTTTATATATAGAAAATATAATAGGCAAAATTATTTCATTCACCTATATTAAAACAAATATTATGTCGGTCTGTCCTATTAAGTGTTTAGAAATCCCTATCGATGTCATAGCGTCCCATGCATCAACCAGAATTTATAAATACAAAACGGAACAGATTAACACAATATTAAAACCCTTTTTATAACACTAACAAATACGCTCTCTCGTATATATACACTCAGTGACTCCCATAGGGTATTATTGCCCTATTAACAAAAAGTCAGACCCCACAAAGCCAAGGTTTATCGCTATACCAAAGCTCTAATGCCAACTGTAACATCCCGCCTTTTCGTACACTTTAAATCGACACATATGCCAATTCAAATCATACACAAGGGCGGATTGTTATGGGGAAAATAAGAAAAACAAGAAAGAAACAAAACAAAACAGAATCTCACAGCGGAAGGATAAAATATAATAATTAAATATACAGTTCATGAAGCTGTTTTACAAAACATTTGAAACATATTTATATAATACATATCAGAGTTACACATACCAATAACAATGCAGCGGAATAATGTATAGTGGAATAATATAGTATATAATAGTACTACAAATCTTCGTCTTCGTCCTCCAGAATAAAATCTTCAAGTTCCTAAAACGCTCGGACTGGCCCGAGCGAATTGAAAAGACAAAACACTCGAGTCATAACTAAAAGATCTTATGTAAGTTAAATCAAAAGAAATAAATATGAGTGCAGTAAGTCAAGAGATGCTCAGGATTTACATCTCCTAAGGATCCGTTAAATTATTTACTATGTAGTATATTTCGCTATTATAATAGTGTCTATTAGTAAAATAAACTTACTTTTAAATATCGTTAAGGCTTAACATTTTCCACCTTAACACGTAAAATGCCAATAGTCTATACAGTATCGTAATACGTCCTGATGGGGAGGCAACTAGAGGATACTCCATAGGTACGACACAAATAGAAACTCGTAGTAAAGGCTCGGTATGGTAGGTGACACGGCACAACTAGGCAATGCCAGGGTAGATATACCAATTGCTATCCGGGCTGGTGGAAACACGTAGCAGCTACTACCGCCCACCTCGAACAAACTCCCCAAAAATCAAAGTAAAAATGGCCACCGAATCAATCCAGGTCAGAGTATAGTATCGAAGAGGAGTGTCCGATAAGAGGAATGACCTCATTGGCCCGAGAATCGCTCATGTTTTAGCCACCATATGCCAACTCATAGGAGTCATGTTCACGTATTTACCTCAAAGGAAACGCCGCCACCATCCTACTTCATTCTGGAATCTCCACCGCGTACATGGTTGTTAAAGTGGTTTTCGGAGTTGGCAGAGAGTATGACAACTTCCGATCCCGGTTTCTTCAACAACCAACCGTTATTATAACACCGCTGTCTTTAAAAATTAGTTTATACTTTAAAACCAGAATATAATTATCCATTTCAAACCCATAAATACGATATCATTTCCATTTCCAACACAAACTCATTTGATATTATTTTTATAAAACCCAAATCAATAATATCATTTTTATTTCAAATATATTCCTTTTCCAAAATCATACTTCTTTAAAATTTAATAAATGGAAACCAAACATTTGAATTATAACTTTCAAAACACAATAATTCGAAATTCATAACTTTAAAACCATAACTTCTAAAACTTGAATGGTTTGGATATTCAAACATTATATAGAATAAAATAGTATTAATTTAAAATTACTTTATAAAATAATTTCCGCGACATCACAATTTTATTCATTTAAAATTTTAGGTATAAACCTATTAAATTTGGATTCACTTTTAGTTTCAGTAAAACGCTTCGTTTTCAATATATTCAAACTTCGAATATTTAAATTCCAAACTAAGGTTGGAAACCCTATTTAACCATTTATGGTCCTATTATTTAGTTTGAAACATTCACATAAAATACCCATAAATAAAACTTAACTTTCTAACAATTAATTATTTCCTTCACTTTATGTATACTAGAAATATTCATTTAATTTATCTTGAATAAAAATCCAGTTATAAATACCATACCTGTAAAATTTTCAATTTTAATAAGTTTACATCAACTTACGGATTTTAATTTTTAAATAAACCCAATTCCAAATAAATTTCCAATTTATCTTCCAATCTTAATTGATTTGAATCATTAAACTTTATATATATATATAACATCGTAAACTTGTACTTAATCGTATAATATAAATTATCAAACTTCATTATTCAACTTATTCATTTTTATTTAACAGATTTATACGTAGCTTAAATTCAACAATTTAACTATATAGGTATATATAAAATAATATTTATATAACATCAAAACTTAATATTTATTAAACCGTATCCTATCCAAACCAAAAAATCATTTCAAAATATTTATATATAGACCGACGGTGTCTGTATAAAATTTTCTATCCTATGGTCAAGTGATACAGATTTTACATTCAATCCGTAATTTAAAATAAAAATTACGGTTATAAATCATTTCAAACCGTAATCCCGAATAAAATAAAATGTATGATAACTTGTAGATTTTAAAATATAGTACACATCATCCATTCACCAAACATCAATCATCAACCATTAATTAAAATCATCATCCAATTTAAACAAACATCAATATAGAGCATATAAAATAACAGGGAATAAATAACAGGTATTAACTAACAGTTTATATTCAGTAATGAATTAAATAACTGTTTAACTAGTAGTTTGTATGCAAATAAATAAATTCTAACCGTCAATTTATATGTAATAATAAAAATTAATTTAAAGTTAAATCAATAAATGCAATTTAACTGAGATGATGAATAAAACATGCCAAACAATCATAATTAAATTTCTACTCATATCTTAAGTCTATTTAACAAACATAAGAAATTTTAGAAGTTGTGAGTGGTTTGAAACACTCACCTTTTGAATTTAAATCCAATTTAAACCCAAAATTTCGACGGTCTCAGAATCCGTCCAAACTAGCGTCAAAAAGTCCGGAATCCCAATACGAACCTAGTGGAGAAAACCGCGTGTCAATTGGATATCGTAAGTGAGAGATATTTGAATTTTAAAGAATAGAAATCAAAATTAAATAAAAATAAAACAACAGTACACAAGACAACTTGCCACGTCACCCTAGGAACTTCTCCCTCCAAAAAGAAACGCGCAGCACGTATCACCATGCTTCCTTCGTTCGAACCCAAAGTCGTGAGCATGCCGCCACCAACTACCGCCGAAAGCCTAGCCGAGTTCGCCAACACCTCCCCTACCCTCTCGGCCCCACGCGCACCTTCGGTCCACCAGAAAACGCCCAGGCCGCCGCAACGCACAAAACCCTAATTGATTTAATCCCCTCGATCCAACCGTTGAACTCGCGAACCAAACCCACCGGTGGCCTCCACTGGTTACCCTCTACCCAACGGTAACCTTGATTCCACGATCGGACGAACTTGATTTCATCGCGATGGAAGGCCGAGAATGAACGATCAATTTCTGGACAAATGGAGATACGAAAAGAAAAACGAACCACTGATCTGTGATGCATACATCAAGAGCTTCAACACATAATTTTTAGGAATTTTTCTGAGAAGTTTGAAATTTTGACTTTGATTTGATTTTGAAATGAAAATAAATCTAGGGTTTGCATCCATTGAGGAAGAGGAGGAGTTGATGAAAATGAACGCACAACCAAATGATAATAGATGGAGGCTAGGGTTTTTAACTGTGTTTATATAGGTAGGTTAGAGATAGAGTAGATGGATCCAATAAACAAACGCGCTGAACGATAATTGGCCCAAAAAGCCCGTTTCGACTCCGGAACGAAATTGGGTCAATCCATATATCACAATTGGTATTTTAAAATATTCTGAATGCGATGGAAAAAGTTTCACATCCAAATTCCATCGTATGAAGAAGTTATGCTGAAACAAATATTTTCAAATTGATTTCAAATTGATTTCAATTAAATCGATTTTAAGGCGTTTCGCGTTCGTACGACCTAGCGACAACTCCGATCACCACGAAACTTGAAATCCTATAAAAATTCACTGTTACGGTTCCGATGAAACTGGTTTCGTCAAAATCCAAGTCAGTGGCAAAAATGGCTATTTTTATATTAATTAAAATAAATTAAAAATTCATTAATAAAATCCAAATTTTATTTCAATTCTAAAATTGACCAATTTTATCACTTTTATATTTCTCAAACATTTACGATGGTTTAACAAAATTTAAATGTCAAATTGGAGAGGATAGATTTACCAATTGCAGTGTCAAATCTTCAATTTCATTATATTCAAAATTTATAAATTAAGTTCCCAAGATTTATATAAAAAAATCACTGATTATTCCATCTATAAATTTTAAGTAGATGGATTCAATGTTGGGTTCAAAATCTATTATTTTAATACTCTTGAATTTCAGTTTATCTCTATTAACGTAATATTTAAACGTTAAATTCCATATATTCTACAATTCTTCAATTATTGATTTTTATACTTCAATCAAATAAATAAATATCGCTTTATACTTTAAATCTATATTAACAAAACGTTAAATTTCATTTATTATGCAAATTTAGTAAGCCTTAACATTATTACATTAAATCTTCATTCAGTTGCAATTAATATTTCCCAATTCCACTAAATTTTCAATTTACGAAATAAACATTGTTTAATTTCTACTTAATTGCGGTAAACATAATTTCCTTAACTTTATATTCAAATGAATTACCAAATCTTGATTTACATTCTTTACAATTCAACAAACATATCTAACGTTTGGTTGCGTTTCGTTACACAGGTATTTTCCGTTTCACTTTTATCCGTATGAACTATTTTATTTCCACTTTTTGTGTAATAACTAACATAATTCAATATATAACGCCAATTTTATTCCCTTGCATTAATGTGCGCCTATCTACAACTTAATTAGAAAAATACTATATTTCAAAACGTACTTCTATCCATTAAACACACTAATTAAAGTTTTTAACACCAATAAATGAATTTACTTAATTTCATCCTTAAACCAACTTATTACTCTACGTACATTGCATATTAATTCATCGATTAATATACTATAAACTATCTTTCCAATTTATCAATTACTACCATAACTAAGTTTTACGTTTCCATTTTAATTTACATTTACACCTTACATTACTACCTTAATTATCCTTAAAGTAACGTTTATTATTAATAACAATATTATAATTACGTAACATTTTAAATGAACTTTATTTACAATAAATTCATTGACTAATTAATTAAGTAATTTATATAATTGCTGTCCTATCCTTAAATTTATTTCATAAATTAATCCATTTCATCTAAATCCTTATCTATGTAATATTTCAACATTTAATTTCATCAAATTCCAATTGACCGAATTATTTCTGTTATACTAAGTCACATCATTTAAAATAATTTATCAAATTGAGATGTTCATTCAAGTTTATAGATTATTACTTGCGTTAACCAAATTCCTTAATTTATTCCTATTACTGTTTACACTCTTTTATTGCATTAAATCAATTTAATACTTTCATTAATTTCTCATATTAAATTTTATATCCAGGTAAGAATCTTTTTCTACTTAATTCATTTGAATTTTATTCAAATTTCTATAAATAGGTTTTAAGTCACCATTTACATAATTTATTTTAGCCTTCATTTTAATATTTATTTACCCCCTTTATTATTTCTACTAAAATAAATTACAAAAATCATATTAAATAAGCAAATTAAATTGTCGAAATTTACGGGTCGTTACCAAAGATATTTTTGGAAAATAAACAATTTGGGAAATTATTTGGGAATCTGGTGATGTCGTGCATGCCTATTGATGGTTAAATAACCGACTATCAATATTTACCTTTAAATAGGTATTTGTTGTGATTTGCTTGAATTTGAATGCTACACTTATTTTAAAAATAAGCGCTCACTATTCGGGTTAGCCGGGAAAGGACCTTGGGGTCGTATAACCCATTCCGAATATGTGATACGTCGTTATGGATTGCATTTGATGACCGGTGTTGAAGACCGGATATTTGTGAAAACGGAAGATTACCGTCGAATGTTTCTGCATCGGCTGATCTCCGATATAGAAATTTATTGCCCTTTGTGATGGGAAGTCCGATTGTGATTAGTGAATATCCGGATTGCAAGGGCTTCTTTGGAAGTGCCTTCGGTTCTGTTCGAACCCAGAACAGAATTGTATGGATTGTATGTCTGACATTACAAATTGGGATATAAAGCTGATTTCTTTCAAGTACATATCTGTTGGTGGCGGAGAATTTATTCTCTTAGCTTAACACCCTTTTCTGAGACGTACGAGCTCAGAGGTTATGTAATTGAAGGTTATTAGTGATATACTCCCAATTTGGTAGTGTGATATGATAAGTGCTATTGAGCATTTGTTGAACAAAGCACATTTTTTTATAAAGCGTAGCTTTGTAGATGTTAACGCTAAAATTTGAACGCTAACACCCCGGTGTATGAAGTGAGATTGTGAAAGCACCACCCGATAGCTCGGGAACAGATTATAAGCAGATAATAGCGAAAAAGCAGTAAACAACAGCAATTTTATAGTGGTTCGGCTTAAGAGAGAGCCTACGTCCACTTTGAATATCTTTATTGACGATTTGATTACAAGTCGATGCAATTACACTTTGATTACAACACACTTCGAGTTACAAGTGACTTAGAACAAGTAGCCTAAACTTCAATGTCGATCCAAATCTTTGAACTCATGTTGGACATGTATGATTTCTTCGCGAAGTTCCTTGAAAGTGTTGAAGTAGTTCAGAATGCAGCAGAGTAACGGCGCTTGAAATGAATGAGCCAAAAAGTCCCCTGAATGTTGGAGGTGGCCATGTATTTATAGGCAAATTTCTGAGCTGGAATTGTTAAGTCATGAGTCATGACCGACTTAGGATGAACCGTGACCGACTCACATATCACGAGTCAGCAAGCGGTGGCATAGATGAAATGGCATTGAGCTTGTCCCTCGTATGCTTAGGTCGCCAGCGACTTATGATAGGTCGTTAGTCACCTTGAGTCGTTGGAAACCCTGAGTCGTTGGAAACCCTGAGTCGGTCTGCCCCATAAACCACTAACCAGTTAAGCCACTCTGCTCCTCTAAAGCATTAACTCATTGAGTCGTTGATCCACTGAGTCATTACGAACCTTGTGTAGATGAGTCGGTCCAGTCCTTGAGTAGATGAGTCGGTCCAGTCCTTGAGTCGTCTCATATGAGCCGTGAACTTCGTTGAGTCGGTAACTCACTTAGTCGGCCTGTCTCATGAACCGTTAACCTCCATGAGTCATTCCATTCCTCTAAGTTGCCTTGAGCCTTAGCTCGTCAGCCAATTGAGTCGTTACCAGTTGAGTCGGTCCTTTCCTTAAGTTGCTGAAGCCCCTTGAGTCGTAAATCCAATGAGTCGTTAAAGACCTTAAGTGGATGAGTCGGCCCAAGTTTCATCTCGTTGGCAGAACAGGGTTAACATTTGCCTCTCGAAGTACACGCCTAAGTCGTAGGTCGTGTGCTTCGACTTATCTTAACTCGTGTGCCGACTCAAACTCTACTGCCCAAAGTTATTAAAACCTGAGTCGTTCCCCTTTTCTTCTCATTCCCTAACCTTTAAACCGTGTCTGCCATTAACGCACATTCAAGCTCTCAAAGGCGATTTCGACCAGATTCTCCATCGATCATCTCTATCATCATATTGCGTAAGCGATCTCGCTCTCCTTAAGATTTTCGATCATCCCTAGCTTATGCGCCCCACCTCCATCTTCGATTTGCCCCTTTGAGCCCTGCGAATTTGGTTGCTTTGGTCATCAATGGACTTAGGGTTATCTGTTTTGATGGTTTACGATTCGAGGCGGTTTAGTGGTGCGATAGAGCTAGGATTGTTGATTGAGAGCTTATTGGGTTAATGGGTTAGGAATTAGAAGGTTCACGGGATAGGAGGGAGACGGTTCATGGGTTAAGAGCTAGAAGGTAGACGGGTTTAGGAATTGTATGGTAAGTTGGCCAATCAGAGTGGAGCATTGCCTCAGATGCGACTCAATAATTCTGGACGACCTAATATCCTTTGCGACTCAACTCTGGACCGGCTTACCAGTCCTCACGACACAAGTCTTGAGTCGGGGCCAAGATAGGACTTGGAGAATTTTCTCATAACTTTGAACTGAAATCTACTCCCTCTTCTATGCCTTACGACCTAAGCGCTGCCGACTCAAAGTGTTGATAACTTAAAGCATAAACGACCTAAGCCGCCTTATAACTTTTAAATCGTGGGCGAGTTAACACGTTGAATTGTCTCGGGACATAATTCTGACTTGAACTTTAACTTGGATTGCTGAAATAAACTGCCTGAATATTGATTTGTTTGGACTTTAACCTGTTAAACTTTGTTGCATATTTTAGTTTTACAGATTGCTTCAATTTGCAAGTATACAACCTGCTTAATACAACAATCACAGAAGATTGGGACGAATATACTGCCATTGATTGCCCACATCTAATGACAGATTAGTCAATAAAAGATAATTAATTTAAATAGATTGTGTGAATGAAGTACTTTAAACCAACGAATCCAAGTAGAGTGCTAAAGCAATGTCGAAATAGCCAACTGAAATTGACCGGTTTGCACTAACACTATACCTGAAACTTTAAATTAACAAGTCCTGAAATTTAGTAATTGATCAATTGCCAACTAGCTTAACTTCAGTTATATTTACTTGTTTATTTTCATTAGTTCTGCACAACACTTCACACTTTTAGGAAACGTGCACCTTCGCATTTGAACATCCAGTTGCTTGTGTAGAATGGCTTCTCAACAAGAAGAACCGATGGGCCAGGCTGAAGATGTCTTCCTAATAGCTAACCCATTGGATAACCCTCCGGAGAGAACTTCCACAACTCTGAATCAGCGGGTGTTTAACTAATTGCGCATCCAGTTTGGCATTGCCGAAGCTGATGCCTTACTGCCGGGACCAAATGATACTGCAGATAGGCCCCCTCTTGGCTTTATTGCTGTCAACCACCAAATGTGCTTGAGCGGTGCCATCCCACCTTTTAATGACTTCCTTCAGCAGTTCCTGCTTCGATTATCTATCTCTCCATTCCAATTGCACCCCAATGGCCATGCCATTCTGATGGGGTTATGTGTGCTATTTAGGAGAGTTTTGGACCGATTACCGAGCTTTGGGCAAATCTGCTACTTCTGCTCATTCACAAAAATTAAAGATCATCCCTCTATCGTAGTTATAAGGAGTGCTCGAAACCGCAAACTCATCACTGATCTTCCTGAAAGCGTTCATGGATTTCTAAATCAGTTTTTCTTTGTTCGCTGTCCTCCAGGGTTTTATGCCATCTGGAGAGTAGGAAGTAAGATTTCCTGTTTTTATTTTTCCATTCTTGAGCTTTTCGAAATCTGAGTTGCTAAATGCTAACTTCGCTTCTTTTTTCCTTTTTTAGCACTTCTTCCTCCCTCTAGAGATCCATGCTATAAGCAAATTTTTGAAAGACTGAATGCCGTGGCGGCAGAAGAGAGGAGTATAAAGTTTTTGTTAAATGATGAATTTTTACATTAATATGGGCTTCTTCATTCCTCTCGCTTCACTCAGCCTCATGAAGTTCCAACTGAAATTCCCGATTCTCCGACGGAAACTCCTGATGCCCCGGTCTCTTCTAAAGAGCACATGCGGGGAGGAACATCTATAGAAACTCTACTAGTGAAGTGTTCAACTCCGAAGGATGCTGCGGGGCCGTCTGACAAGTCTGTTCTTGCCCCAGTTATCGAAGAGGAAGAACTTCCATGATCTTCCGGGAGATCTGCTGACGAAGGAGTTGGGAAAGCAAGTCCCAAAAAGCATGATGGTGATGAAGTTTTTGAGGGGTTGAGCGACCTAATTGTGACTTCACAAGAACTTTTCAAAGATGATGTTTCCAAAACTATCTCTTCTGTAATCGAGGCGACATCTTCTCTACAACAAATGTCAACTCCTCCTACTCAAGTTATCACTACCTCTACTCCATAGAGTGGTCTGTAGCTTGATGCGTGTAGTTTACACATTACACAACACTTAGGATTTTTCAGCATTTCTACGCACTTATCTTCTTATACTTTAAAGATTTCTAAAGCTTATTATTTTATTTTTATTTTAGATTCTCCAATGGGGCGCAGCAGCTCATATTACGATGATTTCCAGGGCTACGGGAGGCGTAGCCAATATGATTATAGGCGTTACCTCCCCTCTTACAGAGAATCTGATGAAGAAAGAGCTGCCCGAAAGGTTCAACAGAAGAGGGCTCAAGAGGAGCGCTACGAAAGAAGGGAGAGGGAAGAGCGCCATGATTCTTCACAGAGAGGTGACGATTCCCATAAAAGAAAAACCCATTATGACAGAGGAAAAGGTCACGTGGTTGAAGATTCGAGCAAGCGAGCGCGACATGGTGAGAAGCACACAACTATAACTCCTGAAAAGGTTACCGCCCCTGCCTTGCTTGATATTCCTTCCGGCTCTCCCGCTCTCGGGAAGTCGGACATCCAAACTATAATTAGCAGACCCAAATTCCAAGTTGGACCGGGTCCTGCCACTTTGCAAAGCCGATTTCCTCAGTGGTGTCTGAAGGGAGTAAGGTTTGACCTTGACTTGGTCCCTATTGACAAGTCTGCCATGTTACAAAACCTTGACGCCGTTAAGCTTGACATTGAGAGGATGTCGAACTGGCAGAAACTTGTTGACGAGCTTCAGAGGGTTAATCGTGCGAACATAGAGGCCATGCTCACCATGGAAAATGATAAAGCCGAATAGCAAAAGGTGCTTGAGCAACATGACACCGAGATGAGAAGCATTGCTTCTTACAATGAGGAGCTTGAAGCGAAAGTTGAAGAACTGAAACAAGAGCTTGTTGCTTCCTCTACTTCTTATTCTCAAAAAGAAGAAGTGCTCCTCAAACAAGTGAGAGATGCCCACGCTAGCCAAAAGGATGCCGAAGACAGGCTTGAAGTGCAGAAAAGAATTAGCGAGGGCTATGTCACTGACATTGAAGAGCTTCAGAAGAAAAACAGCTCCCAAGAGGCGGAGATTCAAATGCTTAAGCTTCAACTTTCTAAAGCTGAAATGGAGCGTGATGAGGCCGTTGCCGGCAAAATTGCAGCTGAAGATTCTCACGAGGCAACGAAAGCCAACATTAGCTCAACATTGTTTGATTTTTATCTACACAGCATTTTGGGGCGTGGTAGCCTTGCCTTTCTAGGCCCTAAGTATGAAATTACACTAGCTGAAGTTTGGGAGACAGCACTCGATATGCTCGGTGGTAAAGGCGCTGGCTACGCTGAGTCAGCTCTTGAAGAGCATTATCTTGATGATGATGCCCGCGCGGCTCTTGCCAAGGGGAGAGAACAGCTTGCAAGATTGAGAGCCGAAACAGCGGCAGGAGAATATTCAGGAAAAATCACCTCGACTACTCCAATACAACCTTCTCCTTCAACCGAAATTGATATTATCGGTTCTAGTTCTCATTCCCCTTCTCCTACTAAAGTCACCACTGATATTACAAGCATACAAGGTGGAGATGAGGGCAGCGAGAGTGCTGAGGCACAGGCTTACGAAGTTGACATCAGGGAACCGACTTCTACAGGTAACCCTACTGACAATCTTGCCCAAGTAGACTGCTCATCTGTTTCTTATGAACTTGATGGGCTTTTCGACTACTTCTTGAATCTCGACGAACCTTTATCTCCGATTTTCGCTGACTTAAACTTTTTTCCTTCTACAGAGAAAACGTTGGGCATTGTTCAGGGTTCTCCTCCTCCGGTTATCCCTCCTCCGTCTCTTCAGGTGGCTCCTCCTTCTGCTTCACAGGCCGGGTCACAAGAGGAGCAAATTGAGGCTCTTCATGGCTTAGATGACCCTATCGTTTCGCAAGAGCAGAAAGACGAGGGACTTGAAGGAGGCGAGATCTCTCCGGAGCGGACTCCTTCTGATGACGTAATTTTGTCCGCTCTTGTTACTCCAGGGAGTGAGTCTTCTTCGAAGAGAAGAAAGAAGCACGGAACATCGAAGAGGAGGGGGAAGAAAATCATTGCTACTGAAGAGGAACCGGAAATTACACCAGTTGCACCTCCCTCTCCTTCTTCCCTTATGCCTTCAGACCGACCTGAAAAGCTAACCATTCGGCCGGGTAAAGGGTCTAAAGGTGGCAAGAAGAAATGAAGATTTCAGCTTTTAGCTTCTTGTCTTTTGCATGTACTGGTCGAGAACTGTGCGGGTGCCGGCCCCTGCTTTTTATTTCGAAACTTGTATCTGCAATACAATTGAATAAAATGATCCTTTATTTGTACAGACTCATGTTTGAATTTGAGAATGCATTTATTATTCATTTTTGCACAAGTTTATTTATATGATATTGCAGCGGGCTTATGGCATGTTGTTTGAGCATTACTTTCGCCGGTGTGGCTATACTATATTGTATGTAGCTATACCCTGTTGCCCCCATACCATAAGCTTGCTGCAATATTTTGTACTTCGAGGGGACTTGCACTCTTATTTTCTGAAGAATAATTACTTCATTCTTGAAGAAATTTTTCGTAGAGTACAACTCCCTTCATATAAGTTTTTACGATATTTTATACTTCGAGGGGACTTGCACTCTTATTTTCTGAAGAATAATTATTTCATTCTTGAAGAAATTTTTCGTAGAGTACAACTCCCTTCATATAAGTTTTTACGCTTTGTCCTTCGAAGAAATCACTTTTTCTTTTGCTTATGTACACATTTTACCAAGTGAATTCATCTATGAGGTAAAGCGGGCCTCTGAAGGGTACTTTAACTTTACTTTTTTTTTTTTTTGAGGAAGGTTATTTTCCAGAATAGGTAAATCACTCTTCCTTTGAAAGTTAAAGTGTGCTCTTGATGAGGACTCTTTTTTTTTTACATAGAAAGCTGTACCTTTGAGGAGGGATTTTTTTTTTCACGTTTCAACACTTGGAAGTTTTATTTCAATCTTGGTGAAACGTGTACCTCCAAAGAGTTGTGCCTTTGAAGAAAGCCTTTTCACGTTTCAACACTTGGAAGTTTTATTTCAATCTCGGTGAAACGTGGGCTTCCGAAGAGGTCTTTCTTCTTGATTGTGTCTCCGGGAGGAGGTTTTTTATTTTGTTTTGCATTTCAACTTTGGTGAAGTGAAATTCCGAAGAGCGGTCGTAACACTTCAACTCCTGGTGAAATGGGCCTCCGAAGAGGGCTTTTATTTTGTTTTACATTTCAACTCTGGTGAAGTGAAATTCCGAAGAGCGGTTATAACACTTCAACTCCTGGTGAAATGGGCCTCCGAAGAGGGCTTTTATTTTGTTTTACATTTCAACTCTGGTGAAGTGAAATTCCGAAGAGCGGTTATAACACTTCAACTCCTGGTGAAATGGGCCTCCGAAGAGGGCTTTTATTTTGTTTGCATTTCAACTTTGGTGAAGTGAAATTCCGAAGAGCGGTCGTAACACTTCAACTCCTGGTGAAATGGGCCTCCGAAGAGGGCTTTTATTTTGTTTTACATTTCAACTCTGGTGAAGTGAAATTCCGAAGAGCGGTTATAACACTTCAACTCCTGGTGAAATGGGCCTCCGAAGAGGGCTTTTATTTTGTTTTACATTTCAACTCTGGTGAAGTGAAATTCCGAAGAGCGGTTATAACACTTCAACTCCTGGTGAAATGGGCCTCCGAAGAGGGCTTTTATTTTGTTTGCATTTCAACTCTGGTGAAGTGAAATTCCGAAGAGCGGTTATAACACTTCAACTCTTGGTGAAATGGGCCTCCGAAGAGGGCTTTTATTTTGTTTGCATTTCAACTCTGGTGAAGTGAAATTCCAAAGAGCGGCTGTTACACTTCAACTCCTGGTGAAATGTGCCTCCGAAGATTGCCTGGAAGTTACTCTCTCATGGTTGGAGGGTCATGACTCCTCCAATCTTTTTTGGTTGAGTAGAGAACTTTCTTTTTTACGGCATATGCTTCGTTTGAGGTCTTTATCCTACGAAGAGTTGTGCCTCCGAAGAGGACTTTAGTTGTTCCTTGTCCACTTGCTTATGCCTTTCCAGTGATTCTCTATTTTTTTTTTAAGCTTGCACTCCCTTCTCTTACAAGTAGCCTGTTTAATCCAAAGAAGTGTACTTCATTGCTAGGCCAGTTCACGAGAACGGACATAAGCTTCTTAATTGGATGTTTGTTTGTTCAAACTTCTCAATTTATTAGCTAAAGCCCGTTTTCGGCGAAATCATTGACCGTTCAATTGAAGCACTTCTTATCTAGGATTTAAGCTCGGGAATTTTGCGACTTGGAATTTGTTTGTTGAATGATAACAAGAATCACTTGGTCTTGTAATGTGCAAGTTTTGTTTTCGTTGCCTGCAAAAATTTAAATCGACATTTCAGTAATACATTTAATGTACTTTTCATATCGAAAATAAAGCAAGCATGTAATAATAATAAGGAACACAAGATTTATAGTGGTTCGGCCAAGAACTTGGGCCTACATCCACTTTATAGTCTTTCATTATTCACTTGCATCAGTTTTACAATCGCTTTCAATTACAGGAATCATACATTCATAATTCTTTTTACAATATTTCAACAAAGCTATCAAGTAAAGTATGGACGCAAGTTATTGCTGTTCCAAGCTCTTGGAATTTGATCTCCTTCGACATTAGTGAGTTTGAATGTGCCGTCCAGAAGCTTTTGACCTATGACGCATGGTCCTTCCCAATTTGGCCCAAACACACCTGTTGCTGTCATAATTCTCTTTAGGACTAGATCTCCAATTTCAAAGCTGCGTTGGCGAACTTTGGAATTGAAATGTCTGGCTATCCTTTGCTGATGAGATACGATTCTGAGCTCAGCCTCTTCTCTTTTTTCATCAAGGAGATCTAGTTCCCCAAGCTGTAGTTTCTCATTCTCCGCTTGATTGAAATGGATTCTTCTATGTGAAGGGACCTCTGTTTCTACCGGAATCATTGCCTCTGATCCGTATGCCAATGAAAACGGAGTATGCCCGGTCGCAGTTTTGTGGGTAGTTCTGTATGCCCATAGTGCCAGCGGTAGCTTATCGACCCAACCACCTTTTGCTTTTTCAAGTTGCTTCTTGATGGTTGACTTGATAATTTTATTTACTGCTTCCACCAGCCCGTTTGCCTGCGGATGGGCTACTGCTGAGAAGCTCTTTCGGATTTTGAATCGTTTGCAAAAATCTTGGAATTCTTCACTTTCGAACTGAGTACCATTATCTGTAATTATTTTTTGAGGCACACCGTATCTGCAAATGATACTTTTAGTCACAAAACTTATCATCTTTTTTGAGGTGATAGTAGCCAGTGGTTCAGCTTCTGCCCACTTAGTAAAATAATCTACAGCAACAATGGCATATTTAATTCCAGATTTGGCAGTTGGTAACGGTCCTACAAGGTCTATTCCCCATATCGCAAACGGCCATGGACTAACCATCTGTTTGACTTCAGTGGAAGGAGCTCTAGGAATTTTGGCGAATCTTTGGCATCTGTCACATTTTCGGGAATAGTCTGCTGCATCTCGATTAATTTCTGGCCAAAAATATCCGTATCGGAGAATCTTTTTTGCTAAAGTTTGGCCACCTAAATGATCACCACATTCTCCCCCATGCACCTCAGCTAGGATTGTTTTGGACTCTTCCCTGGATACACATCGAAGTAACGGCATTGAGAATTCCCGTCTGTATAACTGGCCATCTTGGACTATATAACGAGAGGCTTTCCTCAGTAGCTTCTTTCGTTCTTTTGAATTTTCCGGTAAAGATCCATTGAGCAGATATTCTGTTATTGGAGTCATCCATGATTCTTGCTCTTGAGACACGCTCATGATCCAATCAATATCCATCTCATCAATGCTCAGAGTCGACAGGACCTCCACTGGAGTTAACCCCAGAAATTGAGCTTCTCCTATGCTAGAGTACTTTGCGAGAGAATCTGCTTTCATGTTTTCTTCTCGAGGAATATGACTTATCATGTAATGATCGAAATCACCCAGGAGTTCCCAAGCCTTTGACAAGTAGGCGGGCAGATTTCCTCCTTTCGCTTGGAATTCCTTCTTGACTTGGCATACAATAAGTTGAGAATCACTGAAAATCTGTAATGCTCGGATGTTTAGTTCTTTAGCAATCCTTAGGCCAGCGATAAGGGCTTCGTATTCTGCTTCATAGTTTGTCGAAGGAAATTCCAATCTTAGTGCGTAGCATAATGATCGACCTTCAGGGGTCTCGAGTACAACTCCGGCTCCAGAGCAGTAGTCGTTTCTTACGCCATCGACATATAACTTCCATTGGATTGGGGAATCGTCGATCGTTTCCTCCTCACCGTTACCCTTATCTGTGAATTCTGCGATGAAATCCGCTAAAGCCTATCCATTGATTGCTTTTCGGGGATGATAAGTGATGTCATATTGACTGAGTTCAATATTCCACTTTAGAAGACGACCCGAAGTCTCAGGGCGAAACAGGACTTGCTTTAAAAGTTGATCAGTGAGGACTCTGATGGGATGAGCTTGGAAATATTGCCTCAACTTCCTAGATGCAATTAGTAGGCAATAGGCGAGTTTTTCCAACTTAGAGTAATTCATCTCTGCCCCAGTGAGTCTTTTGCTGATATAGTAAACTGGATGTTGAATCCTCTTGTCTTCTCGTATCAGCGCTGCACTTAAAGCATGAGATGATACTGCCAAGTATATAAGAAGATCCTCGCCATCGCCAGGCCTAGAAAGTATTGGAGGCATTTCCATATGGCGAATCAATTCATCAAAGGCTTTTTGGCATTCGGGAGTCCAATCGAAGTTTTTCTTTCCTTTCTTTAGGGCATTAAAGAATGGGATGCATTTATCTGTGGCTTTGGAAATGAACCGACTTAAGGCAGCTACTTTTCCATTGAGACTTTGCAATTCCTTCTTTGTTCTAGGAGCTTTGACTTCCTTTAAGGCGGTAATTTGAGCTGGACTAGCCTCAATGCCCCTAGCGCTCACGATGAAACCTAAAAACTTGCCGGATTCCACTCCAAATGAACATTTTAAAGGATTGAGCTTCATTCTGTATTTTCGGAGGACTGCGAACATGTCTGCTAAGTGTTCTATGTGATCCACTGCTTTCTTTGACTTTACTAACATGTCATCGACGTAGACTTCCATAGTCTTGCCCAATTGCGGTTTGAACATAGCATTAACAAGTCTTTGGTATGTTGCCCCTGCATTCTTCAGCTCGAAGGGAATAACTCTGTAGCAGTAAAGACTAACGTCGGTGATGAAGCTCGTGTCCTCTTGATCTGGCTCATGCATCATGATCTGGTTATATCCGGAGTAAGCATCCATAAAAGATAACAATTCGTTTCCCGCTGTTCCGTCTACCAGTTGATCGATTCTGGGTAATGGGAAGCAGTCTTTGGGGCAGGCCTTGTTTAGATCTGAAAAATCGATGCATACTCTCCATTTTCCGTTGGCTTTCTTAACCAGCACTGGATTTGAAACCCAATTCGGATAGGTAGATTCTTTGATAAAATTATTCTCCATGAGCCGATCCACTTCTTCTTTTAACGCTGCCGACCTTTCTGGACCTTGAGTTCTCCTTTTCTGCTTCACAGGTGTAAATTTTGGATCAATATTCAGAGCGTGTACTGCAACTTCTGGGGATATCCCGCACATATCGGCATGAGTCCAAGCAAAAACATCCAAATTTGCCTTTAAAAAAGATATTAAGATATTCTGAATTGACACATTAAGTTGTGATCCCACATTCAACACCTTGTTTGGGTCCTTTGGGTCAACAGGTACTGGTATTGTCGTTTCCACTGGTACCACTCTATTCTCCCCTGCACTGGCTTTTCTAGGATCCATCTCTTTCCTTGCTCCGCTGTGCTCACTAGTACAGGGTCCGCCCTGTAATTGCTACAAGGCTGGTTCTTTGATGCGGACTGGGGCTGCTGCATCCTTTCCCATTTCTCTTTTTCTGGTTTCTCGTAGCTCTGTTAGATAACACTTCCGCCCCGCATTTTGATCCCCTTTTATGACTCCCACTCCATTATCTATAGGAAATTTAATGGTGAGGCACCATGGGGCCAGAACAACTTTGAACGCTGCGAGAGTTGGACGACCAAGGAAAGCATTGTAAGCAGAAAATTCGTCGACAATCACAAAAGTTTGCTTGCGGACCACTTTTCTCTCTCCTTCTCCAAGTTCCACAAACAAATCAATGGTTCCTACCGGTTGTTTTGGCTCCCCAGTGAAGCCAGCGATTTTCTGCGATGAGGCTTGCACATCAGCCATAGGGATCTTCATTTGGTCGAATGTTTTCTTAAAGAGGATATTGCAGGATGCGCCACAATCAATGAGAACTCTTCTGACAATAGCTGGCCCGATACCAGCCTAGATGACTAAGGGATCCAAGGTAGGAGCTTCAACACCTGCGGAATCCCTGGTCCTGAACACAATATCATCATTGAAAGTTCTTTGTTGCTTCAGGGGCATAGCACCTTCCAAAACGAATACATCTTCCTCGGTCGGTACATACTTCAAAGCTCGGGTATGCCTTTCCATCTCTCCCCAGCTTCTGCCTGCTGGATGAGGTCCTCCTGTAATGACATTGATAATGGGCCTTCCAGATTCATGCCCTGCAGCCTTCTCACCTGTCCTAGGCTGATGAGCAGGAGCTTGTTGCCCCTGACTAGACGAAGCAGGATTGTTGCTATTCTTTTTCACAAATTGCTGCAGCTTGTTTTCCCTTAGCAACTCTTCAATCAGGTTTTTCAACTGGCGGCATTCGTCGGTCTCGTGACCGGGTTGATTATGGAAGCGGCAGAACTTACCACTCTGTATAGCCTTTTTCCCGGTTCTCAGAGGAAGAGGTTTAGGAAAATCAACAGAATCTTTAGTGGCAAGGTAGATACGCTCCGGCGTATCTGATAAAGGAGTATACTCTGATGGCTTGAAGGATCGAGGCTTCTTCAGATTACCCTGTTTCTTCCCATTGTTATTTTCCCTTTTTTGCCCTACAGATTCATTCTTGCGTGGAGCAACAGTGTTATCTTCAGCTTTTTCCAACACTGCCTTTACCGGTACGGGGCGGCTTTCCAGGCGTATGAATTCATCTGCTTTTTTATAGAATTTTTCAAGGGAATTTGGTTCCTTCATGTTTAGCCATTTTCCAAATTCGCTCGACTTGTCGATGGCCCTCATCAGATAGGTCAAGATCATCCGTGGTTCTGCACTGTCTACCTCGGCCAGCGCTATATTAAAGCGATTCAAGAAAGATCTGATAGTTTCACCTGGATTATGTTCTAAACTTGACAACGACATGATGCCCTTGGATTTTGAAGCATATAGTCTGAACTGCTCCTTGAATTTCCGGGTCAAGTCCGAAAATTGATCAATAGATCGGATTGGTAGCTTGGTGAACCACAGTAGAGCCACACCTTCTAGATATACAGGAAAATATCGGCACTTCATCTCATCAGAGGCTCTGGCACCTGTCATGTGCCAATCATACTTATATAAGAATTCGTTCGGATCGCTTGTCCCCTTGTAAGCTGGAATGGTTGGAGGGACAAACTTCCTTGGGAATTCAGCCTTTAAGATTTTCTCAGTAAATGGAGTTTTACTTGGGGCAAAACCCCATTCTTTCTCGTCTTCAACCCTCTGCATACTCTCTTTCATGATTTGTCAGACCATTCCAGAAAGATACTCCTCATCATGTCGAGTTCTAGATCCACCAACCTCAAGAAGTGTTTGTTCAAAGGGGCTAGCAGCCCTTTCAGGAGCATTCCTTTCTTCAGCATCATGAATGTTGCCAGCAAAGTTCCTTTCATTACTTGCCGGTTGACGGTTTGCCCCAAGCAAATCGTTCAACCTATTCAGAATTAGGGCATTTTGGGCATTCTGAGCCTCGAATTGTGCATTTTGGGCATTTATCTGCTGGTTCAGCCCTAAGATTGCAGCATCCAGCTCTGCCTTTGTAACTCCGACAGCTGGAGTGGCTTGATTCGATACAGGGGAAGCGGAGGTTCCCTTTTGAGCATTTCCAGATCTGACAGATCTACTTTTCCTTCCAGGAGAAATAATCTCGGATAGACTTCTGGTTTTCAAGGAAATTCTCTCTACAAATCTCTGTGAAGCAATGATGATAATTCACCTGAGTTCAGTTCTCAGTGAAAGCACCAAAAATGTTAACGCTAAAATTTGAACGCTAACACCCCGGTGTATGAAGTGAGATTGTGAAAGCACCACCCGATAGCTCGGGAACAGATTATAAGCAGATAATAGCGAAAAAGCAGTAAACAACAGCAATTTTATAGTGGTTCGGCTTAAGAGAGAGCCTACGTCCACTTTGAATATCTTTATTGACGATTTGATTACAAGTCGATGCAATTACACTTTGATTACAACACACTTCGAGTTACAAGTGACTTAGAACAAGTAGCCTAAACTTCAATGTCGATCCAAATCTTTGAACTCATGTTGGACATGTATGATTTCTTCGCGAAGTTCCTTGAAAGTGTTGAAGTAGTTCAGAATGCAGCAGAGTAACGGCGCTTGAAATGAATGAGCCAAAAAGTCCCCTGAATGTTGGAGGTGGCCATGTATTTATAGGCAAATTTCTGAGCTGGAATTGTTAAGTCATGAGTCGTGACTGACTTAGGATGAACCGTGACCGACTCACATATCACGAGTCAGCAAGCGGTGGCACAGATGAAACGGCATTGAGCTTGTCCCTCGTATGCTTAGGTCGCCAGCGACTTATGATAGGTCGTTAGTCACCTTGAGTCGTTGGAAACCCTGAGTCGTTGGAAGCCCTGAGTCGGTCTGCCCCATAAACCACTAACCAGTTAAGCCACTCTGCTCCTCTAAGGCATTAACTCATTGAGTCGTTGATCCACTGAGTCGTTACGAACCTTGTGTAGATGAGTCGGTCCAGTCCTTGAGTAGATGAGTCGGTCCAGTCCTTGAGTCGTCTCATATGAGCCGTGAACTTCGTTGAGTCGGTAACTCACTGAGTTGGCCTGTCTCATGAACCGTTAACCTCCATGAGTCGTTCCATTCCTCTAAGTTGCCTTGAGCCTTAGCTCGTCAGCCAATTGAGTCGTTACTAGTTGAGTCGGTCCTTTCCTTAAGTTGCTGAAGCCCCTTGAGTCGTAAATCCAATGAGTCGTTAAAGACCTTAAGTGGATGAGTCGGCCCAAGTTTCATCTCGTTGGCAGAACAGGGTTAACAGTAGACGAGACTTCGTCGGACCTCACACCCCGGAAATGGTCAAAACAGGAAGAATGCGGCAAGGTTATTAGTGGGTAGCGCCCCTTTAGTGTATATCATTCCTTCTGGATAGAGGTGGTATCATGGTGTGGAGCCCAGATATTTAACCTATGTTGTTGCTGCAAATTTATTACTTTGTGGTCGTTGGAATCGAGGATCCTCGGATATAGATCGGTTACGATCGGGGGATGACATATTCGTGTCAGTAGTTACCCAATTAGGGGTAACCCGACCTTGTGTTGGCAGAGATCCGGTTAGGTTCTTGGGTCGTCTTTCCAGAGGCATACCCACGTGGCAATGGGAAGTTCCTTGGCCTGACCATTTGTTGGAAATCCAAAGAAATAATACGATCCTGCACGGTTTTAGTTGTATAACCTACCATGGAATGTGGCGGTAACCTGCTATTGAACATGGTAGCTATAGTAGGCATAAGTGCGAAATGCCTATGCTGGCTAAGATTTATATTATACTTTCAAAATGATTTTTCTACACTATGCACTAGTAATAATATCAAATGTTCTTTTTAATGCGTATCAAGCATCTTTAACTATCATAAGGAGAAATCTCCTCCGATTCTGCGTTTGCATTGTGTGTGTGTGCGAGAGGCCTTATGGTAGTCTCATTTTTCAAAAAGCATTGCGAATCTATTTCAAAAATATTCCTCTGTTGTCTTTTAAAGATAAACTGTTTTAAGTTCTCACACCAGTCTCATGACTGACCTGGAGTTTATTGTTTTCCTTCCTAAACTATGGATGCCCACCAATATCTACACGGGCAGTCTAGAGTCAGGTTATCAGGTCATTCTGGAATTCAGGAGTTGCTACAGAAATCTGGAGGCGAGCTGGATGGCGTAGCATATTACTAGTATATGTTGTATTTCTTTTCCGCTGTTTGTTGTTGTAAACTCTGATAATGAATGCAATGTGATGTAATGTATAAAACGTACAATTCTTTTGTTTTAATGATTATTCATTTATATATTATATGTTGTTCCGCTGCGATTGTGAGATTCCGATATTGTTTTATTGTTCATTCTGTTTCTGTTGCTTCTCTTTCTTTCTTTCTTCTTCTACCTCTCCTTCTTAAACCCTAACTATTCGGATTTCCGACATTCGATTGCTCGGCAGTTGATACAGTAGACGTATTAATGTCGATTTTCGAGTGACGAAAAATCGAAAATGTTACATTTGGTATCAGAGCATATGGTTAAACGACAACCATGGATCTATTGGGAATTACTCATTAGAGATGGAGTCAGTAGTACTCTAGAATGAGTGTGAGTGTAATAATAGATACGAGCGCGTATTTGTTAGTGAATATAAATTGTTTTATATTGTGATGATTGGTTTGTTGAGTGGTATATAGATTCTGGTCAATACGAGTAATTAACGTTATTGATAGGGATCTCTAAACACTTATACAAAACAAATCGACACGATATCGTTTTAAAATAGGGTAAATGAAATAATTTTACCTTGATTATATTTTATATATAAGGAATAGTTTTTTAGAATTATTAAGTATATATAAATTGATTGTTTGGTTGTTGACAATGTAAGAATATATATATATATATATATATATATATATATATATATAAGTTAATTAAAAGAATGAATTGTATAAGTGAAGAATTATAAAGTATGGAATTATAATTAATATGATTTACAATTGTGAAATAATCTTACATATAAGAAGTGAAACTGTATGAATATATTTATAAATATGGGTTGTAATTAAAACTGAATTTGAAAATTTTGGAGATTTGGAAAGTTTAAATCCCTTTTGATTTTGAAAATAAATTTCAAAGGATTTGGAAAAGTGTTTTGAAGGTATGAAAGCTCTAAACTCATTCAGGTCGCTGGAAAATAATTTCGATGATGATTGCAACATCATCGGTGTTCATTTTCGAGTTTCCAAGAGAAGTATTGCTGCCAAATTATTTTAAATAAAAGTTGATTTCAAAATTGGTTTGGATTTTGAATTCAAAAGATAATCTGAATTGGATTTATAAGTGAAAATTTAAGTTAAGTTAAACAAATGATGTTCGAAATAGAATATGACTTAAGTAATGTTGAATGAATTTGATTTTGGTGTCGAAGTAAATTAATAAAGTGAAGTGATGAATACGGACTTGAGTTATATAAATGAAATTCAACTTGAAATGTTAAATGAATTAGCAGTTGAATTAATAAACGGATTGAATATTAATCAATCTAATAAGAATCAATTAAATGTAAATCAATTGAATGTAAACAAAATTGATATGAGATAATAAATAGAAATGTTAATTCATTAGAAGCTAATGGAATAATTGGATGGAAGCCATTTAATACTAAACCAATTGGAAGCTAAAGTAATTGAATTAATAGGAGTTGGAAGCTAATGTAATAGGAAATTGAATAAATTAAATGTAAGTCAATTTAATATCAACCAATTGGAATTAAAAGTGTGAACCAAATAGAATGTAAAATAAATAATTTGGTTATGTTGGTTATGATTTGGTTGTTATATGATTGTTAGTTGATTGTGTATAATTCATTAAGTGTTAATGAAAGTAAATTAGCGAAATTGAAAGCTATGTAATTGAAATCAAATTGGAGGTTAAGTGAATCTTAAATAGAATTGAATTTGATTTGGAAATGAACCAACTTGAATATGAATTAGTGAATGTAAACTAATTGAATTGAGAATGAATGTTAGTAAAATCCAACGTTGATGAATCAACTGTGATTAAAAATTGGAAAACCAATTTATTGAATATTAATGAGAAGTGAATTTATATTGATTTGGTGGTTGCATTTGTTGTTTTGTTGCAATTGCTATGTTGGCACATGTAGTTGTTATGTTGCTATATATTGTATATTGATATTACTTTCATATATGCATGTTTCTCATTGTTTGTTGAGTGTATAGTAGGTGCGGATTGCGCTTGCTTCGCATTTGGAGCTCGCTTTCGCGCTATATTATCCGTATATGCTCGCTAGTAATATAAAAGGTACACCTACGCAATAAAAATAGAAAATATGAACTGTTTTTCTGTTTTTCCGACCGGGCGGGTCGATGTATACATATATATATACATCGGTTGTGATCCTACCACGATCGAACCGCGCAAAGGAGACACTGACGAATTTTTTTGAAAATTTAAGGCGTTAGTAAATTTTGAGAAAACGGTAAAATTTTGTGAAAATTAAAGTTTTGATTTGGAATTGGAAGTTGAACAATAGTAGTTGGTTTTGAAAAGATAACTAAGTATGATTTGAAAACTTAGTAAAGTATTGTAAGAAGTTTAACTATGGATTTTGGGAAAATTAATGGATTCTGTAACTTTTTCTTACTTGGTAATTTCGAGGACGAAATTCTTTTAAGGGGGAAAGTTTGTAACGACCCAGAATTTCTATTAATTAAAATTCGTATATTTAATTGATTTTAAATATTAACAAGTGAAATTAAAACAGTCGAATAAATTTTATTTTGATTTTCTAGATTTATTGGATAATTAAATCGATAATTTAATAATTGAAAATACAGAAATAATTGAATAACGCGTTTAATATGGTTGAAAATGATTTGGAAAATTTTATTATATCATATTGAAGTTAGAATAAAATTATAGAACTTTTAAAATTGAATTTGAAGTTAATTTGTGAAAATTGAATATTTTAATATTTGATTAACGAGTTAAAATAGCCATTTTTCAAACTATCTCAGATTTCAACGAAACCAGTTTTATCGGATCCGTAATGTTATATTACTGTAATTTTTCAAATTTCGTGTCAGTCGGATTTACCGTTTGTCCGGAGCAAGCCAAAACGCATAGAAAATTTGTTAAATCGGTTTAATTTAAATTGATCGTTTATTGCCGTAACTCGCACATACGATCGAACTAGCCTCCGATACCTATTCCATTGTGTCCGGATCTCCGGTTAAACCCTAGAAACGCTGGTCACCGCACGAGATTTGGAGTTCGGAAATTTGGAAATGAATAGTGTTTTGGCGAAATTCTATAAAAGGACCCCCTTGCTCACAAATTACTCAAACCCTAATTCCTTTGCCGCCACTAATGAAATCGATGGCTAGAAACTTCTCTCCTTCTCCCCTCAATCACTCTCAATCCATAGACAATTAGCAAGAGCTTTGAACTAACAAATTGAAGAGCACGAAGTGAGCTTCAGATCCATACGGCAACTTCGTCGAATCGTCGACCAAAGACGAAGAAATTAACCCGGTTCGCACGTCGTTTGGGCAGCCGTGACCGAGTTGAACGTGTTTGATGGTGAAGGTGGAGCTCGACGTTGGCTTCATAGTGGTGGTAGTTGATCGGGCTAAAGTGTCGTGGTGGTAGCTCGTTAATTCATGAAAGAGATGTGGCATGGGTTCGTTTTTCACGAACGTGAACGGGGGGAGAATAGAAGGCAGGTGCACCCACGATCTGATGAGTTGGAATGGACGGCCTGGATTGCATCAAGGGTTAGAAAAGGATTAAAATGTAAATTAATTTATATTTAAAATTCGTTCAAACTTTAAAATATCGTATCTTTGTCATACGTGGTCCGTTTTGGACGAAACAACTTGCGCTGGCTCCGTATTGACGAGCACTACGCTATGGAACTGATTTGGAGTCGTTTAGAGCTAGTGTGAATTTCAAGTAAAATTAAACGCGTGTTTAATTTTATTCGAAATAAACCGCTTAAACTGAATTGAAATCAAGGTGAGAACTTCTCACTCAATCGAATTGTTTCGATTTAAATTTTAAAATAGTTATATTTAAAATTGCTTGATTGTATGTTTGAATGATGATTGTTATCTATTGATTGTTAAAATAGACATTATGCGCTGTTAGTAAGCGGATGTTATTTATTAAAAACATATACCGCGAATATTTCACTGCAAAGTGAAATTGGTATTATTTATGTACTTGGAGTTGATTTCCCGCATTGTATAACGGATGAGACCCTATTGCGCCGCATAATAGCGGATAATATTTTATAAATCCTATATACCGCGATATTCCGTATAGGAACGGAATTGGTATTGTGCTAATGTCTGTGGATGCAGGGAAACAGGTTGGAGGGATCCAACTGGATTCCTCACCAGTATTTATTTGATTATAGATATTTTGATATTTTGTTGATTATCATATCGATATATGATGTTGGATGTCGTGATTGACTATTTGGTGTGTTGCATCATTGGGCCAATTTGGAATTTTTAAAGGATTTTAAAGTGATGATTTTCAAATTGAAAAGGAGATTTTTTTTTTAAAGTATATGTTTTATTAAAATTTTGAATTGATTCATTTTAAATAAATAAACGTTAAAATTTTAATGTTATAAAAATTATGATTTTTGTGAAATATAGCCAAAGTGTGATTTTTGAAATAAATAGTTGATTAATTTATAAAATGGATTAAATTGGGATTTTTGAATTATTATAAACGATTTATATTAAAGATTTATAAAAATTGATATTTAAATTAAAATATTGAAATTATAAAACGAGCTTTTATAAGTGTTAAAATGAAGTTTGTACCTAGATTTATAAATAAATAAGAATTTTAGATTTATAAATTAATGTTGATATAAAAGAATGGATTTGTGAATAAATGGATTATAAGTAATTTACTTTTAAACCGGATTTCGACGTGTAAATGAAATATAAATAGAATTGGTTAATAAAGGAGATTTATAAATCGAAGTTGTTATAAAATATAGGAATGGAATTTATAGACATTGTTTATAAATCCAAAATCAATTGATTGATAAATTAAACATAGAAGTTTATTAAAGGGGATATACTCGCGATTTTGGATAGCGAATTATCAAATTATAAGATATGTGTAGTAATGAAGAGTTTGGTTTGGAATTTTATTCACGATTTTGGACAGTGGATAATTCTTGAAATAAAAGGTGTAGAAAATGTTGAAATTTGGTTAGTGAAGTATATTCACGATTTTGAACAGTGAATAATATATTAAAGATATGGTTTAGGAAAATGATATTTTAAATAGAATTAAAACGATTAGAGATGTTTTAAATGTATTAAGTATTGAGAACATAGATTTCAACATTCATTGTTGAAATAGGCGTTTTCATGGAATAGAAGGAAATGGTGGACTATAACAATGTTGTTATAGTAAATGATTTTCGAAAGGAAATGTTTTATATAGTATTGGGATTTATATATCTATCTTAATTTCGAATCCCTATACTAGTGATTTTGGGTTGTCGTAACGATGTTTTACATAACATTCGTTTTGACCCAAATAAATGGGTTTGAAAGGATGTTTTCCTTAAAAAAATGAAATATATATATATATACTTAATTATGATTTAAATATATTGAATATTTTCAAATGTTGAAAATAAATAAGATTTGTGAATTACTTATTATTAAATAAGTAGGGAAATGTTTTCCAATATGAAATGAAACATTTTGAGAATTTATCTTTGTAAAGATAAACTGAAAATGAATATTTGAAAATCGACTGAAATATAAATTCACTATGGAATTTATAAACGAAAGGGGAAATTTGTTTAAAAATAAACGTTGATTTATTTTTGAAGTATGGAGAAAAAATATCTTGTAAAGATATTTTTGGAAAATAAATAATTTGGGAAATTATTTGAAAATCTGGTGATGTTGTACATGCCTATTGATAGTTAAATAACCGACTATCAATATTTACCTTTAAATAGGTATTTGTTGTGATTTGTTTGAATTTGAATGCTACACTTATTTTTAAAATAAGCGCTCACCATTCGGGTTAGCCGGGAAAGGACCTTGGGGTCGTATAACCCATTCCGAATATGTGATACGTCGTTATGGATTGCATTTGATGACCGGTGTTGAAGACCGGATATTTGTGAAAACAGAAGGATTACCGTCGAATGTTTCTGCATCGGCTGATCTCCGATATAGAAATTTATTACCCTTTGTGATGGGAAGTCCGATCGTGATTAGTGAATATCCGGATTGCAAGGGCTTCTTTGGAAGTGCCTTCGGTTCTGTTCGAACCCGGAATAGACTTGTATGGATTGTATGTCTGACATTAAAAATTGAGATATGAAGCTGATTTCTTTCAAATACATATCTGTTGGTGGCGGAGAATTTATTCTCTTAGCTTAAAACCCTTTTCTGAAACGTACGAGCTCAGAGGTTATGTAATTGAAGGTAATTAGTGATATACTCACAATTTGGTAGTCTGATATGCTAAGTGCTGTTGAGCATTTATTGAACAAACCACAGCTTTTATATAAAGCGTAGCTTTGTGGACGAGACTTCGTCGGACCTCACACCCCGGAAATGGTCAAAAAAGGAAGAATGCGGCAAGGTTATTAGGGGGTAGCGCCCCTTTAGTGTATGTCATTCCTTCTGGATAGAGGTGGTATCATGGTGTGGAGCCCAGATATTTAACCGATGTTGTTGCTACAAATTTGCTACTTTGTGGTTGTTGGAATCGAGGATCCTCGGATATAGATCGATAACGATCGGGGGATGACATATTCGTGTCAGTAGTTACGCAGTTAGGGGTAACCCGGCCTTGTGTTGGCAGAGATCCGGTTAGGTTCTCAGGTCGTCTTTCCAGAGGCGTACCCATGTGGCAATGGGAAGTTCCTTGGCCTGACCATTTGTTGGAAATCCAAAGAAACAATACGATCTTGTACAGTTTTAGTTGTATGACCTGCCATGGAATGCGGCGTTAACTTGCTATTGAACATGATAGCTATAGTAGGCATAAGTGCAAAATGCCTATGCTGGCTAAGATTTATATTATACTTTCGAAATGATTTTTCTACACTATGCACTAGTAATAATATCAAATGTTCCTTTTTAATGCGTATCAAGCATCTTTGACTATCAAAGGGAGAAATCTCCTATAATTCTACGTTTGCATTGTATGTGTGTGCGGGAGGCCTTATGGTAGTCTCATTTTCCAAAAAGCATTGCAAATCTATTTTAAAAATATTCCTCTGTTGTCTTTTAAAGATAAACTGTTTTAAGTTCTCACACCAGTCCCATGACTGACCTGGAGTTTATTGTTTTCCTTCCTAAACTCTGGGTGCCCACCAATTTCTACACTGGCAGTCTAGAGTCAGGTTATCAGGTCATTCTGGAATTAAGGAGTTCCTACAGAAATCTGGAGGCGAGCTGGATGGCGTAGCATATTACTAGTGTATGTTGTATTTCTTTTCCGTTGTTTGTTGTTGTAAACTCTGATAATGAATGTAATGTGATGTAATGTATAAAACGTACAGTTCTTTTGTTTTAATGATTATTCATTTATATATTATATGTTGTTCCGCTGCGATTGTGAGTTTCTGATATTGTTTTATTGTTCTTTCTGTTTCTGTTTCTTTTCTTTCTTTCTTTCTTCTTCTACCTCTTCTTCTTAAACCCTAACTATTCGGTTTTCCGGCATTCGATTGCTCGGCAATTGATACAGTGGACGTATTAATGTCGATTTTCGAGCGACAAAAAATCGAAAACGATACATCATCGGTAAGTCGCAAATCCACCATAGACTCGAAATCCAAACACGATTTAGCGCCAAACACTCGAAATCGAAAAAAGGCCTCCTGCTCGAAATACTGCAAACACGACCCGTAGCTAAAACCACTCGTCACCGCCGCACAGACCACCGAAGGTGCTCAGAATTGATCCACACCACGTCAACACTCTAAGAAACTTTCCACCAGAGCCTCATGACACTCGATCACGTATATGAGTCGTGCTCGTGACATTACAGACATGAACAAAAACTTGAAAACCAAACCCTAAATCGACTTAGTCCTCTTAATTCACGCAATAGAAAAATTAATCCATATTTTTCTTGAGATCATGGATGGTTATACTTGCTTCAATTCAAGTTTCAACATTTTAAATTGATTCAATTATCCGAAAATGGGGAAAATGCAAATTGGATTAAAAAACAAACTACTCTTAGAATATCAAACTAAATCTTCGTTTTTGTTTTAAAAATCATAAATTTCAGTAAGCATTCAAGTTATGATCTTGCATCAACCTTTTATAACTATCAAATTTATCAACTTTTTACTTGATTACCTGTAAACAATGTTTTCTGCAGTTATATTTCACTAACATGATTAATCAGCTTTGAAAAATCTTGTTTGAGGATTAAACAACTTGTTTGATTGAAACTAAAAAGTTTTACAATGATCAGTTGAGAACAAATTTGAGCTTGAATGATAATAAACCCTATAATCCATAACAGTGAAGACCAATATACAGAGCAACAGAATTATTCAAAGATAAAGCATATACAATACCACATGATCAAGAAGTATCCTGAACTGATTTTAATTAAACTTAAAATTTTAAATTTGATGTTTACTCATCTGGAAATTTTGTGAACAAAGAACACTTCTTGTTTCCTTTTGAAAACTTGTAGCTTGAATCTGTCTTGAGTTCTTGACTGTTTTTAGTTTGAATTAAATTTGAGTTTATTTCTTTTCTTTTTTTTTTAGATTAACAAAGTTTTACTGAATGAACTAAATAAATGATGGCCACATATATAGATGAGAACAGGATGCTTAAGGTAGGTTGTAACTGGTCAGCTTCTTCTTTTATGAACATATTTTTATAAATATTTGAATTGACTAAAATGTTGGCTGAGCTGATGGCAATAAATGCCTTGTTTCCAAATATGTTTACATATTATAATTATGCTGTATATAGATATTTTGTTTGTAATATACACTTGCAGGTAGACATGGGTTATGTATATGAAGATCTTTTGTATAAAGATATTTATTTTATCAACTTCTAGCTTGAATAGTTTATACACATATTTGTGTCAGGTTTTACATTACACATTTGGTCTTGTTTTATACTTTGTTCTTACAAATTTAAACTGATGTTGCAAGCACTAACTACTTAATTCTTGTTTTTATTTACATTTGTATTTTATATTTTGAGTGAATATTTAAATTATGTTCATAAGTTTACTTATATTTATATTTTATATTGATAGAATTAGATTCTATTTCAAACATTATTATCCATATATATTTTTATATACCAAATGATAACATGATGGAGCATTTTAATTCAATTACATAAGGTAGATTCTGTTATAAACATTATTAAGAGATTTAATTTAAATTTTCAAATCAAATTTTCTTTTCAAAATACAAATGTCTATAAATAAATGATAAATATTTCCAAAAATCCTATTCATTTTAAAATGATAAGTTCACTTTTTATTTAATTAAATTAAATATTTATTAAAATAATACTGCTAAAATGCAGGGTCGTTACATTCCTCCCCCCTTAAAAATATTTCATCCCCGAAATTAAAAAAAAAAGTTAATTCCAAAGCTTTTATATCAACCATTCGAACATACATATCATTCATACATTAGCAAACAACAAAACAATCGATCCTAACAAACATCACTAGCTATCTGGACACAAATCCGGATAAGCTTTCCTAAAACTATCCAGAGTTTCCCAGGTACAACCTCTGGGATCCTCATTCCACTACACTTTGACAAGCTTCACTACCTTGCTCCTGAGTTGCTTCTCGTCTTGATCCACAATCTGAACTGGATTTCTGACCACATTCAAGTTCGGCTTGACTTCCAAATCTTCCTGAACTACTGGTTCCATAACTAATGATGGATTATGAACAAATTTCCTTAGATGGGATACATGGAATACATTATGAATTCCAGACATCCGTTCTGGCAATTCAATCCTGTAAGCTACATCAACAATCTTTTCCAATAACCAAAATGAACCAATATATCTCGGGGCAAGTTTTCCCGTCTTTCCGAATCCAATAGCACCTTTTAATCGGGGAAACTTTAACAAAAAAAATCACCAATTTCGAATTCCAATTGTCTCTTTCACTTATCTGCGTACTTCTCTTGATAAGCTCAACTTTAGCAGAAGCTTTACGAATCAAATCTGGTCCAAGCCAAGGTTTTAAATATCCGATTTCGGTCACGTCTCGTCTCGGAATTTTTACACAAGTTATCTCGTATCGGGAGAGATCTCGGACGAGATGAGTACGTATCGGGTGTACATCTCGGATTGACATCTCGGGGATTATAATGCATCTCGGGAATATCTCGGATGTATTTATATTATACTCAAAAATTTATTTAAAGAGTATAACTTTCTTAGTAAAAATAAAAATGGTAACATACACTATTTACATGGAAAAAGAAATATCTTTAGAAGAGTAGTAGCTTGATTAGCTTAATTGATTTGGTAATGATTGAATAATATCCTTTTATTTGAACGTAATAAAGAAGCGAAACCTTTCGCTATGACTAATTAAGATAAAAAGTAAAGAATATGTTCAAGAAGTTGGTAAGTTATAATTGGATTGAGCAGTTTCTTTTGAATCAATATGAAAATAAAAAATATTATGGAAAATAAGAAAAATTTATAATTTCGGGTGAGATCTCGAATTGAGATTTTGATCCATATATCGGGTGAGATTTGAATATCTCGGACGAGATGAGTGTCGAGGGAGATATGGAGGAGATTTGATGTCTCATCTTGTTTAAGTGTGAAAATGAGATCTCGGGAGAGATCTCGGGCGAGATATAGGAGATTTAAAACCATGGTCCGAGCACAAGACGATCTTTCATCTCTATCCAACAGGATGGGGATCTACACGGTGTTCCATATAAAGCTTCATAAGCAGCCATCTTGATACTCGCTTGGTGACTATTATTATAGGAGAATTCTACCATATGAAGATGGTCTTCCCACAATCCACCAAAATCTAAAACACAAGCTCGCAGCATATCCTCTAGAATTCAGTTCAGCCTCTCCGTCTGCCCATCTATCTGAGGATGATAGGCCGTACTCAATCTCAAACTTGTTTCCATAGCTGATTGCAGAGCCTTTCAAAATTTGCTGGTGAAATATAGGATCACGATCACTTACTATGCTAGCAGGAACACCATGCAATCTGACTATCTCCCTCAAGAAAATCTCTGCCAGAGAAACTGCCCTACGAGTTGCCTTAACGGGTATACAATGGGCACTCTTAGTTAAACGATCCATAATAACCCATACACCATCGTTTGCTTTCTTGGTTCTAGGCAAACCGTCGATAAAATCCATCATAATCATCTCCCACTTCCATTCTGGGACTTCCAAAGGCTGCAACAAACCGGCTGACTTCTATTGATCTCCTTTAAACTGCCAACAGATAGCACAACTATTAACGAAAGCAGCTACATCCCTCTTCATGCTCGGCCACCAGAAAACTCTTCCCATATCTTTATACACCTTAGCGATTCCTGGTTGAATATTTAGCCTGGAGCGATGACATTCAACTAAGACTTCTTGCCTCAATCCATCTATATTAGGCACACACACAAACGACAGTTAATCCTCAAAGCACCTTGATCATTCATCTTGAAATCTGAATATCGACCATCCTTAGTTCTGGGAATTAATCCCTCAAAAGATCTATCCTCCATTTTCTTACTAATGATTCTTTACTGGAGAGATGGAACAACTTCCAAAAGAGACAGAACCGCATTCCTGCTAAGTGCATCAGCCACAACATTTGCCTTTCCCGAGGTATACAGAATATCCAAATCATATGATGCTAGAAACTCAACCCATTGTTGCTGCCTCAGATTAAGATTCTTTTGAGAGAAAAGATATTTCAACGGTTTGTGACCCGTGAATAACTCAAACTTCTCTCCCAAGAGATACTGCCTCCAGATCTCCAAAGAAAAAACAATGGCTAACAATTCAAGATTATGCGTAGCGTAGTTCTTTCCATGTGGCTTTAATTGCCGACTCGCATATGCAATTACTCTTCCATCCTGCATCAGAACTGCTCCCAGTCCAACTATACAAGCATCTGTATATACTTCAAATTTGCTCTTCCCATCCGGAATAGCTAGCACTGGTGCACTGGTTAGCCTCGTCTTCAACTCTTGAAAAGCTTCATTACACTGGGGTGTCCGCTTTAATTCAGCTCCTCTCCTTGTCAATTTGGTCAGATGTGAAGAAATCTTGGAATAATCCTTGATAAACTTTCCGTAGTAGCCAGCCAAACCCAGAAAACTATGAATTTCAGTCGATGACTTCGGTTGCTTCCATTCCAGAATAGTCTCCACCTTCGTTGGATCTACAGAGATGCCTTCACCACAAACAATGTGCCCTAAAAACTTGACTTCCAATTTCCAGAAATGGCACTTAGAGTACTTCGCCTTCAAAACAGGCCTCCTCAGTGTCTCCAACACTATCCTCAAATGCTGCTTGTGCTCCTCTTCAGACTTAGAATATAACAGCATATCATCGATGAATACTAGAACAAACTTATTCAATACAAGGAAGAGGATATTTATTTCTTATAATCACTTTGTTCCATTCTCTATGATCCACAAAGAACCTTAGCGATCCATCCGATTTAGTGACAAACACTACCGCAGAACCCCAACAAGAAAACTGGGCCTAATCAATCCCTTCTCCAAAAGATCTTGCGTTTGCTTAACTAACTCTTCTCTCTCCCTAGGAGCCATCCTCCTACTAGACTGAATCACCGGTACTGCTCCTGGAATCAAATCAATACGAAACTCTATCCTCGATGTGGAGGCAAACACTTAACTTCCTAGAATACATCAGGGAAATCTTGGACCACATCGATAACTTCAACCTTCTCTTGAGAAGCCTCAACTCCATGCAAAAGACTGCTCAAATGAATTCCAGAATTATCACAGGACACTCTAGCAATTCTACCCAAATCAGTTTCCAATGAAACTGTTCTCTCATCACAATTCAAAACAGCCTTACACTTATCGAGCCAATCCATCTAAGAAATGGATCCACTCTGCTACTTCTGAAATTACCTCAAAAAAACTGCTAAGCCAGAAGATCTCCTTGACGGCACACATAACACTTCGAGCTACTCTGCTGACCCAAATGCCAAAGACTTCCTATCCAAAGCTCTTTGAGAAACTCGGACCTCGAACCAAACAGAAACATCCAAATGAACTTAGCCACAACACTAAAGCAGACATACTTCCTTAACTTGTTCCAAAGAAACATCCTCGTAGACATCCATAGTCACTGTGTCTGATCACACAGATCCTGAGGTATCAAGATATCATGACTTGCTTCCGTCCAACCAACAGAACCAAACTCTAGCTCATCCAAACTTACACTTCAAAGATGAACTCCGAACCTTAACAGTTTTCCTTCAGAGATCGATGAAATCGTTTCACCTCCCAAAGCTCACTCGAGATGGTAATAGGTCTACAGTCTCGACAGATACACTTCCAATCTCACCCATTCAAATTCCAACCATTGGTAGTCGTGTTACACACACCACTACCCTATCTACCTTTATAACTTATATTGAAAAACCAGAACAGGTAACCCAACAAATAGGTAGAAATAAATAAATATATTTCAAAATTACAAATACGCTCTCTCAAGAAAGAAATCTCTCAAAAGCCTAGGTATTCGCTCAACCTAGCACTCTGATACCAACTGTGACGACCCGACTTTCTACTCACAGAAAGACGTATCATCAATAAGAAAAGAACGGGATAGAAATAGAAAAGAATAGAAAGAAAGAATAACAACATCAGAATCTCACCGTGGAATGGAACAAATTATAATACATCACATAACTATTACCTAGTTTTACATATATCATAGTTACACAATATCATACACATGACAGTCATATATACATCTGTCTCTACATACATCCCACAATACAAGATACACTAACTAACATAGCGGAACTAGATAGATATATATGTCTGGAACTCCTGCTCCAAGCTCCTCCAGAAACCAAAATCCAAAACCTATCACTTGGCTACTCATAAAAATTTGAGTACCCAAGAGTTTATGAAAAACAAAAATAAACTCCAGGTCAGACATGGGTCTGATATGAGTAAATAGTTTAAAGTTGTTTAACTTTGAAAACATTTGAAAATAAAGGTATCACATAAGACTCCCCACACATAAATATGGGTAAGTTTTTAACTTACGCTAACTAAAACATTTTATAGGAAATCCGGTGATATTATAATAGTGTCTAGGGTTTTCAAGTAAATAGAAAATAACCGAAATTCTTACATCTATTAAATTCTACCTACTAGCCACAAAAGTGGGTAATACAAATCAAAAGCGTAGGGTCTCGTAGGGAGAATGGATTTCCATCAATGGTAGGGCTACTGGGGTACCGCCCGTCACAGTACATGGCCTAGATCAACGTACCGACGATCCACCATAAATCCCCAGTAACACAAGGCCGGAACCATTCCTTACTGAACAGTCCCGAACAAGATAACCCCGGTAGTTGTTGCAATCAACTGCCCCACACAGCCGAAATAAAAATGGGCATCTAGACAGGGGTATATCTCGTCCTGCTTGGGCATGACCCACCTAACCTTGCTGCACATCCCCTGTTTTAGCCATTCCCGGTTGATGAGGCTTGAGGCTGCGATTACCTTTACAGAACATATCTCTTAGAATGCTCATTGTCCGCCTGACGATGTGCTAAAAGCATTTAATCCATACAAGTTCGTTCCGGGTTCGAACGAAACCGAAGGCATTATCTCGTTACACTCATTTTGGAATCACCCTCAGAGTTAACGACAATAACCCTTGCATTCTGAAAACACCATCTCGATCTCCACTTGAGATGTCACGACCTATTGTTTAATTTGGATCGATGTGGTTTTCGGATAATCATAAATGACACCTGATCCCGGTCTCATCGAAATCCAAACGCCATTTTAAAGGTCAAGTTGTTTATTAGTTTAAACAGTTTAATTCAACAATTGAATTCACGTAGTATATCACAGATAAATCATACACAATCATCATAGATATATCAAAGCATATCATAGAACATCACAGAATATCATCAAATAAATATCACAAATAAGATATTCCACTTATACCACATTTATAAGCAAACATCTTTAATTCTTATTGTAATTAATTATTTAAACCAATTATGAGAGTTAATCACTTAATCTTGTTTAATTAATCATTAATTATCAATTAATTACTTATTCCATTTCAAATTGTTTAATTAATTAATCATTTCTTAATCAATTATTAAATCTTAATTACTTAAGATTTTTATCCCTAAACATTAATTAATAACTCTAATTATTGATTAATAAAACTTAATTACCCATTTATTAGCCACTTGTTATTTAATTAATCAATTATTAATTCTTAATTAAATTACTTAATTAGTCTACTAATCATACATTAATTAACTTTAAGTTGTTAATTACAAATTCGGTTATCACTTAATCATTAATTAACCAAACGCTAATTACAATTATAAATTAATTATTCTTAATTGCTTTCCCATATAATTGATTGATGTTAATTATCTATCTTAATTAACATTTAAAAATCTTCTTTAAATTTGGAAATCAATTTATTACTAACTAAAACCTTTAAATGTTAATTAATTTTATACTTAACCTAAACTAATTACTTAAATAAAATAATAATTAAGAGTTAAAAACGTTGTTAAGAATCGACTAAAATAATTAAACTTGTATTTAAGTTTTAACTAAAATTGTTAAACACTTGTTTAGTTTTCAATGCCTAAAACCCGCCGAAACACAAATTGCTTAACTATATTTCTTTTTATAATATAGCAGTTTGAAAAACAAACCCGAGCTCTCCTGTGTTTACTCGAGTATGACTCCAAGTTCCTCACCCATTCCCTCGAGTCTCTCTCTCCTGCACGCCTTCTTCTTCTCTCATTTCATTTTTTTCCTTCAGTAAGTTTAAGTTTAGTTTAAACTTAGATATAGATTCAGTAAAACAAGTATACTCACTCAATCAAAACCCCGAAGCGAGCGACCACCTAACTCGAGTAACGACTTGAAACCGTTCACCAACCACGACACTGACACCATCCTTCTGCCGTACACGTGCACGGCGATGCGGCTCAACTCCGGCGAACTCCAACATCACCGGCAAGTCGCAAATCCACCATAGAATCGAAATCCAAACACGATTCAACGCCAAACACTCGAAATCAAAAAAAGGCCTCCTGCTCGAAATACTGCAAACACGACCACTAGCTAAAACCACTCGTCACCGCCGCACAGACCACCGAAGGCGCTCAGAATTCATCCACACCACGTCAACACTCTAAGCAACCTTCCACCAGAGCCTCGTGACACTCGATTACGTATAAGAGTCGTGCTCGTCACATTACAGACATGACCAAAAACTTGAAAACCAAACCCTAAATCGATCTCGTCCTCTTAATTCATGCAATAGAAAAAATATTCCATATTTTTCTCGAGATCATGGATGGTTATACTTGCTTCAATGCAGGTTTCAACATTTTAAATTGATTCAATTGTCTGAAAATAGGAAAAATGCAAATTGGGTTAAAAAACAAACTGCTCTTAGAATATCAAACTAAAAATCTTCGTTTTTGTTTTAATAATCATATATTTCAATAAGCATTCAAGTTATGATCTTGAATCAACTTTTTATAGCAATCAAATTTATCAACTTTTTACTTGATTACCTGTAAACAATGTTTCCTGCAGTAATATTTCACTAACATGATTAATCAGCTTTGAAAAATCTTTTTTGAGGATTAAACATCTTGTTTGATTGAAACCTTAAAGTTTTACAATGATCGGTTGAGAACAAATTTGAGCTTGAATGATAATAAACCCTATAATCCATAACAGTGAAGACCAATATATAGAGCAACGGAATTATTCAAAGATAAAGCATATACAATACCACATGATCAATAAATATCCTGAATTGATTTTAATTAAACTTAAAATTTTAAATTTGATGTTTACTCACCTGGAAATTCTGTGAACAAAGAACACTTCTTGTTTCCTTTTGAAAACTTATAGCTTGAATCTGCCTTGAGTTCTTGACTGTTTTTAATTTGAATTAAATTTGAGTTTATTTATTTTCACTTTTTTTTAGGTTAGCAAAATTGTACTGAACAAACTAAATAAAAGATGGCCACATATATAGAAGAGAACAGGATGCTTAAGAGAGGTTGTAACTGGTCAGCTTCTTCTTTTAAGAATAGATTTTTATAAATATTTGAATTGACTAAAATGTTGGCTGAGCTGATGGCAATAAATGCCTTGTTTCCAAATATGTTTACATATTATAATTATGTTGTATATAGATATTCTGTTTGTAATATACACTTGCAGGTAGACATGGGTTACGTATATGAAGATCTTTTGTATAAAGATATTTATTTTATCAACTTCTAGCTTGAATAGTTTATACATATATTTGTGTCAGGTTTTACATTACACATTTGGTCTTGTTTTACACTTTGTTCTTACAAATTTAAATTGATGTTGCAAGCATTAACTACTTAATTCTTGTTTTTATTTACATTTGTATTTTATATTTTGATTCAATATTTAAATTATTTTCATATGTTTACTAACTTATATTTATATTTTATATTGATAGAATTAGATTTTATTTCAAACATTATTATCCATATATATTTTTATATACCAAATGATAACAAGATGGAGCATTTTAATTTAATTATATAAGGTAGATTCTATTATAAATATTATTAAGAGATTTAATTTAAATTTTCGAATCAAATTTTCTTTTCAAAATACAAATGTCTATAAATAAATGACAAATATTTCCAAAAATCCTATTCATTTTAAAATGATAAGTTCACTTTTTATTTAATTAAATTAAGTATTTATTAAAATAATACTGCTAAATCCAGGGTCGTTACAAAAACTATAGTGAATAACCTTCTTGGTGCAACATGCATATGTGTGTTTGAAGCATCCCTGAAATAATCTTTAATACTATCATCATTTTCTAATAAACTTCTATGTTCAGCCGCTTCTTTAAATGTATGATACTGTATTCCGCTAATGGTAAGTAAATAGGTGAAGGATAATGGTCCCTTACCATGTGTAACGACTTTGAATTTTGGATAGTTGAAATTTGCAAATTTAATTAATTTTAAATATTTGAGTGATGGTTTGAGTTGAGTTTCAAATTATCAGAATGAATTTGGCAAATTAATTATCGAATTTAATCTATTGAAAGTTGAATAAAAATTTGAATATTCAGTTTTAAGCTGATTTAAAAATATTTCAAAGGCTTGTAAAATTCATATTGATAATACTGAAGATAATAGAAGCTTCAGAATTGAATTATACAATTATTTGTTTAGTTTTAAAATTATATCGTTTGAATCGATATTTAAAAATAGCCTTCCGAGGCACAGTCTCGGAATTCGACGAAACTAGTTCCATTGGGTCCGTAATATTGAATTATTATCGGATTTCAAATTTCGTATTGATCGGAGTTGTTGTGTGTGCATACGTTATATAAACGCCTAGGCTATAATCAATCGATTTAAATTTATATATATATATCTGATCGAAGTCACATCACAACTGTATTATTCTTTTCAGCTTCTCCTTAAATCACGCCTAAAATCACGACAGTAATCGTGCAAAGCATGCCTCAATCAATTTTAAATACCTCTTTTCCTTTATCTGTTCAAAACAATTCATTCAAGAGAAGAAAATAATGGCCTTGTTCTTTTTCTCTGAATCGTGCCAATTCTTCGTCTTTCTTTTCTGGTTCGAATTCAACTGCTTTGGGAAAAATGGCGTACCACTTCAGTGATTTTGTTCAAATCGTAAATCAAATCGATTGGAAAAGGAGATCGTGCACGAGCATGGGTTCATCTCTATAGAAGGATGCGACTGCTATCGCGAGCCCTCTAGGCCATCGCGACATCAACTTGAGCTAGGGGTTCGCCTAGCTGTGGCAAGTGGAGCGGCATTTAGTCGAGTTTGAGCTTCGGCTTGAAGGGGGTCGCGAGGGATTTGGGTGCAGCGGTGATTTAGGGTTCGCGGCGAATCAAGGCGCGAGGCCGAGGCAACGGTGGTCATCGCCTTCGATTTGTGTGAGGCCGAATTCAATATCTTTGTACGATGGTCGCAACGTCGGTGGACTGGGTCGCGAGTCCGCATGGTGGCAACGGTCTCGAACGAAGCGTTGGCTTCACGATGGCTTCGTGATGGCAGGAGGTAATAGCTTTGGGTTATATTATTGAATTTAATATCTACGTATGCATACAAATTTGGATTTTTTTAAGGAGGAAACTTTATAAATTTACAGTAAAGTAAAGGATGTCTACCATTTAGTTTTCAATCTGTAGATTTTAAGCTTACGTATATATGCAGAAAATATAATGTACTAACCCTCTGATTTAGATTTAAATTAATATAAGTTGGATTTATACAGTTTTCCAAATTATGTGTATAAACAGGTGCGGGGAAAAAAATAATACAGTAAAGTGTATAGATAAAGAAAGAATAATAAAAAAAATGTGTATATGTGTTATAACATATGACTTTAAAACAGAAAATAATACTTGTACATATGATTTTAACACAAAAAAAAGGAAATTTAATAATTAGCTAAATAAATTGAAGGAGAAAATTGGTTTAAAAAGAATTATCATCTAATCAAAAACTATTAAGCAGAAATTAATTGTTCAGTTGATTCGAATATTAATGAATTGTGTAAATATTTATACAAGGTATAAATCAAGAAAATCGAGTCAAAATGGAAATGGATTGCAAAATAAAAGGCAAAGGTAAGAACTTCTCACTCAAAGGGTTTTGTTTAAATTTTAAATAGGTAGATTTAAAATTACTTGATTGTGTTGATTGTATGCTTGGATGATAATTTATTATTAATGTTTTGAAATAGACCATATATGCCGCATATTAAGCGGATGTTATTTATTAAACACATATACCACGATATTCCACCTCGAAGTGGAATTGGTATTATATATGTACTTGGAGTTGATTTCCCGCATTATATAGCGGATGAGACGATATTGTGCCGCATAATAGCGGATAATATTTTATAAATCCCATGTACCGCGATATCCCGTCTTGAAACGGGATTGGTATTGTGCTAATGTCTGTGGATGCAAAGAAACAGGTTGGAGGGATCCAACTGGATTCCTCAAATAATTGAATTTGTTTCGATGATTGTGTGTTTATAATCGCTATATGATTATCTTTATGATTGAAATCATTGAAGGCTAAAATTTAGCCGAATATAATTTTGGTATCGTTAGATACCGGAAATAAATAAAATTTGATTTTTGAAAATTCAGGTTGAAAGTTTATATTAAAAATTATGATGTTTTGAGAAATATAGTTGAAAGGTGATTTCTGGAAATATGAAGTTGATTTTTTTTTAAATAATTTAAATTGGAATTTTTGAATTATTATAAACAGTTTATATAAAAGATTTATAAAATTGATATTTATAATCGCTGTCTAATATCTTCCCTCTAAATAAATCGACATTTATTTTCATGGCCACCATTTATCATTTTGTTTCCCTCCAAAATAAAGCAAGAACCTTAATGGAATACTTCTCAATTATCATTCACTTTCAGCTCTCCCTTCGCTCAATCTTATCATCCGCACGAAAATTCTAAATCATTTTCAGCCTCCGCAAGAAGCCCTAATCCAAAACCGCAAATCCTTTTGCCCTCCGCAAGAAACCCTAAATGAAAATCCTAAATTCTAGACCACTTCAGCTACAATTTAGGGTGGTAATGGTGCTACCGACCAATCCCAGGCTATTGGAATAGAAACACTTCAACTGTTTCTAGACCACTTCCAGCCGTCATCCTTTAATCCGACTGTAATGTAAAGGTAAGACATTGGTATTCGTTTGACATGTTTCCTTACTGTCTGATGTTGTTAACTATATTAAATATCAAACATTTATTGCTATTATGCTGCAAAAGTTTTACTTTGGAAACTTGGTTTTTAAACATTGTTGTATGTAGAAAGAGATATTATGGGTAGGGAAAAAAATGTTGCAATTGAATATTGAGAAATATAATTACTATATCCTAGATTACGTAGATGCAATAGAGTCAAATATGTTTGATATTTGTCATTTATTGATTATACACATGCTGGAACACTGATTCAACAAAATTGAATTTTCTTATTTTTCAAAATTGCTTTTTTTTTCAATTTTGAAAAATTGGGTTTTCCTAGTTTTTTCCTGTTTTTTCAATACTGAATATACCCAGTATTGCAAAGTTGATTTACCCTTCAGTATAAATCATATATAAGTAAAATGTATGATTATTTCAGACTGAAATCGATAATAGTACTTTCTTTGTTTAAAGAAAATAAAGAACTTGGTATTAGAATCATCAAGTGAATTGAGATCCTATGGATTTGCTTTAACTACGTGGGAAAATGCATGGAGAGCCATGGATGCACTTGGAGTAGGAGATTCCCTCAGCAAACATAGCATATGGCTTCATTAGTATGATCTTCTTCTATTGCTAAGAGTATTCCCATTTTCCTATCTGTATAGTTGGATAATAAGTTAATAAGAAATTTTAGTCTACATACATGACATAGAAGTTGTTTAGGGACATCTACTTTGAATGTGAATGTTTATGTAGGGGAACTGCTACATCAAAAATTTCTAGAGCTTTAACCTTGAAATTGGATCTTATGACTCAAGTCAAATGTTTTTGATTTGCACATGCTAAATATGTTTAACATTTGTCATTCATTGATTACACACATGCTCGAACACCGATTTAACAATAATGAGTTTTTGTCATTTTTTCAAAACTGATTTTTCTCAGTTTTGCAATCTGAGTGTTGCTCAGTTTTGCAAACCCGAGGTTCACTCGGTTTCCTCAATATTGAGAATGCCTAGTATTGCAAAAATGATTTTTACTCGATTTTGAAAAACTAAGATTACTTAACTGAGTTATCTCAATTTCACAAAAAGGAGTTTTGATGTAATTGACATATGTATATTATTATGCTTAAGAATATATTATTATGCTTAAGCACATATTGGAAAATGTTGTCCTTTCTGTTATAGTAAAAGGTTGAAAATGTATTTTGATTGTTACATCATTATTGCCAAGTTTTCGTAAAAGTTCAAGTCTATATAAGTGGAGAACATGGTAAGCTGTTCGTTTATTTTTTACTTAAAGAGAACAATGGTCCAAGCTTATTGTTTCCAAATAGTTTGTAACCTCGTTGAACAATAAGTAGACATATAATCGAAAAGTCTTGCTCATGCGGCCACACATTTTTCCTTCTAGGATTTTATTAATTCACTATCTTTATCAAATATTCTTAGGTGCGACGGTCAACTATTAGGAGACGATGAATCATCGACACTACTTTTTCAGACGCACTTATGCTTCTCCTGGTGATGCTCGATTGATCAACACCAGTATCAAGAAGAACCAGGCAATGAGTAGGTATAATTTTTCAAGGATGTAATAGTTGGACAAAAGAAAAATTATGAGAAAATTACAGGTCACCATCTCTCACTATCAATAAGGGTCCTACTAAGTTTTATAGACAATGGTATTCTTTTGATCCCTATGCATTTTGCCTAATGGATGATTGAATTGTCTGTATAGAAGACCACGAGCTCACTATGGATTACTACATGACCTTCACTTCTTGTTGATCAGCGCAAAAATGTGGCTGCCCAATAGTTAAAACATTACTTAAACTAAGCAAATTAATTTCTACTGTCCAGATATATACACACATATATACATATACACACATATGTATATGTATATGGCAAATTGCTTAATTATTGTGGAAGGTTGCTATGATTGTTTTTTATTATTGTACCACTAAGTGAGCATGCCCTTTTTATTTGTTATTCTAATCTTTGATCACTAGCTAGTTGGCAATGTTATTCTTTTGCTAAACAAATGATGCCTAAAAAAGGTAGTAATTTATAATGATCACTGATTCATTATAGCTATTCTTGATAGTTAGTACGATAAATGATCCAAAAGAGTGATTGAAATTGAACTGAATATTGTTTCATTTTAATTAAGGGTAAAAATAATTTGAAAAAGCATTGTAAACTACTTTTTTGTTTTGTGTTGATCAATTTGTACACTAAAGAAAGAATATCCACGAATAAAATAAAGTATGTCGTAAATACTGTAACTGGGAACATGAAAAAGATCATAGGAGTGAAGGTTACAGTGCTCACAAATCCTAGTTCATATGGCCAACTCTCTTTAGTCATTTTTTAAAGCATATAGGATCCATCGGTCAATATCAGTATAGGTTTCTTAGTTGATGTTGAGTGCAAACTTGTCTGCCAATCCACTCCATAGAAAATGCAGTTGACGATGCTGGCAATTTTGTTAGCAAATTCTGATTGTGAAACCTAAAATCCGCCATCAAGATTTATGTGACTTTTCGAAAGGATGCACAAATTTTGAGGCACGAAGTTTAATGTTAGTGTATAACAACTCTCGGTTCAATTCATAAATAATAATACAAACAGTTTCGTATTAAAATTGCAAACAGACAAGTTAATATTCCACATAAAACAACAGCTAGTTCTAACTAATCTTTGGAGATAAATAAATATATAAGTTAATGAAAATTTTCATGTACTATATATATATATATATATATATATATATATATATCGACGGTTATGACATATTATAATGGGTGCGACTAACATACCCCTACCGCATATTCCATATTTTAGTCATTCCCGGTTGATAAGGCTAGATGCTACGTTTTACCTTTATATAAAACTAACATAGATTTTATATACTATAGGCCCATTCCTTAATCAAATATCTTCTCAAGAAATAAAATGTCGTGTAAGTGCATAAACTGTATTCAACCAAACAATTTCATCATCTATGTTTTTTTATACTATTTTTACGCATGTCATACATAAAATAATCAGTTAATAAAAGAAACCTGTATGCTAAGAGGGGAAATGTTGGAGGTAAGTGATCATTCTTGCATCTCTATTTCATTGATATTATCAGGTATAAAAATTCTAACTAAAGTAATTCTTGGTGCATTGTTCAAAAGAAAAAACTTATATGAATCTTTATCGAATGGACTATTCGGTAACAAATTTGCAGTTAGGTACTTTGGCAATACATTCTTCATAATGGATGGTCATGTAAAAGTAGAGAGTAATAACATATGCCACTCATCCTTTTCTTAAAATTCACCTTCTTATCCCCTAATAATAGAAAAATATGTATGAAAATATGCCATGCAGATTACAATGGAAGTACAAAAAACATAAATTTTCAGTGCGTCGTGTGTATAGCTTATGTTAAGTGCGTGACTTAAGTAGTAATGTCATACTGTATTGTCAAACCAAAAAGAGCAACTATTATTCTAAAAGTATGATCCATGCTTTAGTGTTAGTCTTTATCTATTGTCTACTAACAAAAAACAAAAATAAAATAAATAGCCTTTTACATACCTAATATTTGCACTGATAAAACCATAGATGATAACTTGGTGTATGCTGCACTAGCGTTTAGTTCATTTCCAGTTTCTTCTTTAGTTACTAAAATAGATGAAATGCTCAACTCTGATGATATTGTACACACGTAGACAGCCTACGCGCATTTTAATAAAAACTTTCAAAGAATATACTAATGTTTCTCTGCAGATGCAACCAGTCAAGATAAAATGTTTTTTTTACAGCTGATTACAAACAACAGTTTCCAACTGAAAACACCAATAACACAGCATACACAACCGAATGGTAGAAAATTTAACTTGAAATATATATGTGAAACAAAATTAGAAGGAAATAATGTTTAAAAGGGTAATAGTATTAAAATAAAAGTTAAATATGAAATCAATTGAAAATCTGTATGTATCACTTTTGAAAGTTAAAATGTTCACTAGATAACAAAATTAAAAACAAAAATTTATCAAATATGACAATGGTATAAATAAATATGCAAAAAAAAACTAATCAATTTCTTGCACTTAATATTGTTTGAATCCTTGTCAGGTTCAATGTTTTACTGCCTTCTTGCTATGGATTCTTAATTTACTTGAAAGAGGTATGTGTTCCCTATGCTATATATATATATTTCAAGTCTGTAGTATAAATATTATGTACATATATAACAAAATAGAACAGCTTCTTTTTAAAAAAAATGGTTAGCAGTTATTTTGTCTCATTTCTTGTTTTTTGGTTCTCTCTTCAATCTTAGCCTCTTCGCAGGCTCCTGCTCCTGGTATGGCGCTTCTTCTTTCATTTAAAATACTTGAATATTTGATTATGGTAATATATGTTGAAGTTGGTCGATAATTGTAGGTGACATGACACTTGATTCACACTTGATTGTAGCTTACATTATCGAACTTTAGAGGAATTCACACTTGGTTCAATGATTTCCTTCAACTTCATAACGTTGTTGAGCCTAAGCATATTAAAGTATATGAACAGGGTCAGCTTGGTTTAGGATCATATGGTCTTGTCATTTGTCATAACAAGACACACATATGTGTACTTAGAATGTGCATATTTGCTAACAAGCATTTACATACGGCTTTTCAAATAGAGTAGAGTGTCGACGCTCTGCTAAATTACCAGAATAGATGATCCCATTCCTTGCTTTATCTAGGTATTAAAATAAATTTGCAAAAGGACAGGCTTTGTTGTGGAAACTTATCTCTTTGACTAGATAATTTTGATGAACTTCATAAAATAGATACTCCCACTTATACCTAAAAATGCCATATCAAAAATAGCAAGCGAAGACTGTTCAGATGTTATAGTAGTTAATGATTCAGTGGAGATACTTGGACATAATGAGGATGGAAATACTGCACTAGTTGGACACACGTAAGTTCTGACTAGAAACAAATTTATGTATCTTAATTAAAGCAGCAAATATGGTCATTATATAACACTTTTACACGTATCATATACGTGTATCCATTCCATTAATGATTTTCAATTGATACATAGACTTAAAATATGATACTGGAGAAGCAAAAAAGAAATACCTATATTCAATCAAATTCAATATATAGTTCATAGAAATATGCCTCATGTTTTTTTTTCACTTGGCTGCTATTTGGTGAGGGCAAGGCTGCAGTGTGGTATAACGTTTAAAGCCTACACTTATGCAGGAGAACCGCCAAGCTGTGCATTTGGATTTAACAACCATGGACTGGTATGTAACTGCTCAATTCCATTTGCATTTCATATGTTACATTAAGTAATTATATTGATGAGAAACCAATTAATGATATAATATGTGTGATATGTTAGGCATTTACGCTTGATTCAGTACCTCCAATTAACAATGAAATATCATGTAATGGAATGGGGCTAAATTTCATATCTCGAGATCTACTAGAAGCAACCATTCTAGTCAGTAAGAATATGTCATGTTTGGCATTGCTACCTCTACTTCCCCTCTACTTTCATTGACGTTCTTCTATGCTTAAACGGTAATATTTACAGTCTCTTTACCTTTATACATAGCAATTATTTCATGAGAGTAAACATGAGACTTTGGTACTCTAAAGTTATCATCATCTCCATCATAGTTTTTGCTTGTCTTTGGGTTGCATTAACTTTATAAACATGACAGTCTAAACATGAAAAGATAAATGAATGCATATCAAATCATGAGTAAGTGAGAATTATATCAGTAAACCCAATGATTTTGATTTTTTAATGCTGGATACAGGCGGGATCTACCATGTTCCCGAACTGCATACAATTGGACTTGGATTGGTTGGTATGGAATTATCTGATGTGATCGCATACTTTGTTCTCATGTTCATTAAAGCAATTTCATGCCTCATTGACATTTTTCAACACTTGAATTGATTTTATTGCTATTTGATGATGCACTTTAGACATACAGGCAAGGAGGACAGTCTTGTGCATGCGAATGCTTATGCAAGAGATTTTCATCACTGCTTTTCCCTGGAATCAAATACATCGGGTGCGCATAAGTTTATTTTTTGTTTTTTGAATGTTTCAAAAAGAGTAAAGTATATGCATCAGGTATCATAGAGTCAAACTCTGAAGCAAAATTTTATGGAGTGAATGCTGTCATCGGAAAGTATGTTTCTTGTTGAATTTCAAATATTTAGCACAATAGTTATTATTGTTCGTTTATACACACATTACATTTTGAATTATTAGGCAGAGGGTATGTTGTGATACAGCATGCAAATCAGGAGGACAGTCTTGTGTTCCCAACAAGCTTGTTGTTTTAAACAACTATGAATTGTAAGTATTACTTTCTTCAATTTTAATAATTCATGTGTAGTTTAGTTGCCTGTTAGCCAGTACCTCTTAATATGTTTTTAGGTCGGTGGTATAATTTCTCTATGAAAGTGGGTTACTTAAAATAAATGTGTGTTTCTTCTCTATGAAAACAATCAGAGTTATTCATCTTACAGATATAGTAATGCATGTGCATTGGTTATTGGTTGAAATTCAAAATATAATTATGGTCAAGTATCCTAAAACTTGTACATTAGAGAAAAATAATGCTTGCTGTAAATAATTGTCGAAAAGGATAGGAAAAGCATAAATCACCTTATATGAAATTGTGACTGCATTTCGATTTAGAAGAAGGCTAAATTATGTCTGTAGTCACACACTTGGGTTGCAACTGTGCCTAGTTTTTTATGAAATTATGGTTATATCTCAGTTTATGGAAGAAGACCACATTATGCATCTGTATTCTAGTGTTTTATCTTAAAAAATATACACGAAAATAAAAGCTAATTTTGAAAATTGTGGTAATACACGTTTAATTTTGACCTTTTTTCTACAATTTGGATGAATAAATATACATGAAAATATACATGAAGGCTGCCTGGGCAAGGTCTGGGTGGATGGAGGCGATGGCAATCGACGTAGATTGCTAGGGAGAGGTGGAGAAAACAAATTAAAAATGCTTTAGTTCATAGTGCATAACATTGACAGGTGGAGTGTAAATGATTAGGGGTATAGATTGACTGATTTAGTTCATTTTTATGTACCATATTAGGGTATAGATTGATCACAATAATAGGTTCATTAGGGGTTATGCTAGTTTCAGTAACTTAGTCTTTGGCGATGCATCTTTTGTACTTATACATACTTGTATATATTGAATAACATATGTATGTTTGTGTTTCTTCTTCACAGGTGTTTTATGATGCTTTTGAGGTTGATACATGATGTCGCACTCTTTCTCCTTTAAATCGGTCATGCTTATCGACAGTCATTAAAATATTTTTAGTCTGTATCGTTTTGGTATGCTACACTCAATTTGTGTACTTATGCTTAATTTTTTTCACAAATATTTATGTTTAATTCTTCATGTATGAAATATTACGGATATATATATATATATATATATATATATATATTGTGATTTGGCTTATGACTCAATTTGTGTACATATGTTAATGTGATGAATGTGGTTTTTTGAGTTATAATATATAAGTAGAATTGAAAATTGTAAGCTTTGAATGTTATGGCAGCAAAAAATGTGCAATAGAATTTTTCTATAGCGTTCTAACTATGCAATAAAAAGTAAAATTGTTCAGCTTTGTTATACTATAGCATCATGTTAGTGCTATACAAAACATTTGCAAAGAGTAAATAGTTTTCATATCAATAAGACGGTGCTATAATAGATAGTAATGAATTTTCTATAGCATTTCAATGTGTCATAAAAGGTTGACACGATGATTCCATAGCGCGTTCAAATGCTATAATAATATAGCATGTCGACATATTTATAACAACTAAAATGCGTCATAAAAAGTTATATAGCACGTTTCATAATGCTATAGAAAAGCAGTTGCACCAATATGGCCTATTTTAGATGGCAAGAAAAATATGTTTTCCATTGCAAGTATGACACGCTATAGTATCTACCAGACTTTTTACAACATGTTGATCTATGGCTATTACAGAATCGCTATAGAAAGTTTTTATAGCGGTTTTTACACGCTATAAAAGTCCTTTTTGTTGTCGTGTTATAGATTTATAAATTGTGAAGTTATAAATTGAAATGATTTTTGTAAAATAAAAGATTTATAAGTAATTAACTTATAAATTGGATTTTGGCATTTAAATAAGATATAAATAGAATTTGATAATTAAGGGATTTTATAAGTTGAAGTTTTTATAAAAAAAAATATATATTAATGGAATTTATAAAAATTGTTTTATAAATCCAAAATCGACTTATTTTAATAAGTAACTTATTATAGCTTATTGAAGAAAGTATATTCACGATTTTGGACAGTGGATAATCTTTTAAATAAAATGTGTAGAAACGTTAAATTTGGTTAACGAAGTATATTCACGATTTTGGACAGTGAATAATATATTAAAGAAATATTTGGAAGTGATATTCTAAATAGAATTAAAATAATTTGAGATGTTTTAAAAGGTATTAAATATCGAAACCATAGATTTCAACGTTCATTGTTGAGATAGACATTTTCGAGAAATAGAAGGAAATGGTGGACTATAACACTGTTGTTATAGTAAATGATTTCCGAAAGGAAATGTTTTATATAGTATTGGGATTTATATATCTATCTTAATTTCGAATCCCTATACTAGTGATTTTGGGTTGTCGTAACAATGTTTTACGCAACATTCGTTTTGACCCAAATAAATGTGTTTAAGATAATGTTTTCTTGAAGAATGAAATATCTACTTAATTGTGAATTAAGTATATTGAATATTTTTCAAATGTTGAAAATAAATAGATTTGTGAATTGCTTATTATTAAGTAAGTATGGAAATGTTTTCCAATATGAAGTGAAACGTTTGAGCTTATATCGTTCAAAGATAAATTGAAAATGAATATTAGAAAGCGATTTGAAAATCATATATTCATAGATATTTTGGAAATGTAAATTCACTATGGAATTTATAAAAGAAAGGGGAAATTTGTTTAAAAATAAACGTTGATTTATTTTTGAAGTGTGAAAAAAATATATCTAGTAAAGATATCTTGGAAAATAAATAATTTGGAAAATTATTTGGAATCTGGTGATGTTGTACATGCCTATTGATAGTTAAATAACCGACTATCAATATTTACCTTTAAATTGGTATTTGTTGTGGTTTTCTTAAATTTGAATGCCACACTTATTTTTAAAATAAGCGCTCATTTTTCCAGTTAGCCGGGAAAGGACCTCTGAGTCGTATAACCCATTCTGAATAGTGATACGTCGTAATGGATAGCATTTGATGACAGGTGTTGAAGACCGGATATTTTTGAAAATGGAAGGATTACCGTCGAATGTCTCTGCATTGGCTGATCTCCGATATAGAGATTTATTACCCTTTGTGATGGGAAGTCCGGTCGTGATTAGTGAATATCCGGATTGCAAGGGCTTCTTCGAAAGTGCCTTCGGTTCGTTCGATCCCGAAAGGGACTTGTATGGATGTGTGTCTGATGTTACAATTTGAGATGTAAAGCTGGTTTCTATCAAATATATTTCTGTTGGTGGCGGAGAATTTATTCTCTTAGCTTCACACCCTTAGAGGTTATGTAGTTGATGGTTACTTGTGATACATTCCCAATTTGGTAATGTGGCATACGAAGTGTTGTTGAACATTTGTTGATCAAAGCATAGCTTTTGTATAAAGCGTAGCTCTGTGGACGAGACTTCGTCGGACCTCACACCGCGGAAACGGTCAAAATAGGAAGGATGCGACAAGGTTTTAGGGAGTAGCGCCCCTTAGGGTATGTTCATTCCTTCTGGATAGAGGTGGTATCATGGTATGGAGCCCAGATACTTAACCTATGTTGTGCTGCAAATTTATTACTTTGTGGTTGTTGGTATTGAGGATCCTCAGATAAAGGTTAGTTACAATCGGGGAGTGGCATACTCGTGTCAGTAGTTACCTACTTTTGCAGAGGTAACCCGGCCTTGTGTTGGCAGAGATCCGGTTAGTTTTCTCGGGTCGTCTTTCCAGAGGCGTACCTATGTGGCAATGGGAAGTTTCTTGGCCTGGCCATTTATTGGAAATCCAAACTCCAATACGCATCTTGTACGGTTTTAGTTGTAGAACCTGCCATTTACTTATGGTGGTCACCACTGTTTAAATGGTAGCTATAGTAGGCATATGATAATGGTCGTATGTTGGCTGAGATTTATATTATACTTTCGAAATTTTTTCTACACTATGCACTAGTAATAATATCAAATGTTTATTTTTAACACGTATCAACCATCTTTGACTATCATAAGGAGAAATCTCCTTCGATTCTGCGTTTGCATTGTGTGTGTGTGTGCGGGAGGCCTTATGGTAGTCTCATTTTCCAAAAGCATTGCGAATTGATTTTAAAATTATCCTGTTGTTTGATTTTAAAGATAAATAACTGTTTTAAGTTCTCACACCAGTCCCATGACTGACCTGGAGTTTATTGTTTCCCTTCCTAAACTCTGGGTGCCCACCAATTTCCACACAGGCAGTCTAGAGTTAGGTTATCAGGATATTCGGGAATTCAGGAGTTGCTGTAGAGATCTGGAGGCAAGCTAGATGGCATAGCATATTACTAGCATATGTTGTATTTCTTTTTCCGCTGTTTGTTGTTGTACACTTTGAAAATGTAATGTAATGTGATGTAATGTAATAACTGATATAGTTCTTTTGATTTAATGATTATTCATTTATCTATTATATGTTGTTCCGCTACGGTTGTTAGATTCTGATATTGTTCTGTTGTTTCTTCTTTCTTTCTTCTTTCTTTCTTCTTCTATCTTTTTCTTCTTCTTAAACCCTAAGAATTCGGTTTTCCGGCATTCGATTGCTCGGCAGTTGATACAGTGGACGTATTGATGTCGATTTTCAAAAGTCGAAGAATCGGCTCCTCACATTTGGTATCAGAGCCAGGTTTCGATCCTGGGACCTGTGGAGCAGTAATAATAGTCTTCATAATTATCATCTTCTAAAGGGGATGCCGTGTAAATTCTACCTATTACCCTATGATTATTACGTCTACGAATCCATTCTTTTGTTTACAATCCCACCAATATTTATCTGGAAACTCATGGTAAAAGCATTATCGTGTATCTACATAATTAACATCTATATTAAAAAAATTCAGTAAGCATTGTTTTTGATATGTTCTGATAATTCAGAACATGTTGTAATTGTTCGGTTGAAGAAAACTGTACCGGGTGTCAGTTTGGCAGATGTATTTGTATACCAATAACAGTGGGTGAAATATTACTGAGTGAAAATTTAAATATTCTCCATAAGGCCTCTAGAGCACAGACCCAACGTGTATTAATGAATTTGGAAACTTCATCCTTGTTATCAACTAATTAATAGATACACCAACTAACACAAGGTCCGACCCCTTGTAGACATACTTGTATATATATTTTATGGATTTAATACATGAGCAAATTTCTACATTTATATGAAAATCATATTTCAAAAGTATATAGGGATTTAAAGGAACTACCCAATGGTCGTCAATTGTGTGTTCCATTGTTTGATTTTGAATCATAATATCAAATTTGTTGTGTATTGTCAGGACCAGGATCTTCGGTCGACCGACCCTGTAGTCAGTACACAGGTACTCTCTGTTTTTGTACACGATTTCAAACTCAGCTAACCGGCCAGTTTTTCCGGTCGACCGACCTGCATATAACGGCTAGTTTTCTGAAGAGTTGCGATTGTTTCATGAAGAGATATGTCCCTCAATTCAAGAGATACAGACACAACTTTTGATTGAAACTCTTCATGAAAGATTGTAACTATTCTACAACTATAAACATGTTCAAATCACTTCTACAATTACCGATTCTTGTTTATAATTCTGAAATCTATTCTCTATTTATTTCTACAAATAAAAGCATTCATTCTTATTTAACACACAAATACCGATTTTGACGGATATACAATAGAAAGTTCAAAACTTCTTAGCTGCTCGATGCAATTTGTGCCAAAGATAGGAAGTAAAAAAAAATCCGAAATCTCTTCTTTGTGATACTAACGCCAAAAATATCAAGTTAGCTCGTACACCTTTCTTTTTCTTTATATTGATCGTTTCAGGCCTCTTGAATCTTCTTTTTCCTATTTTTGTTTGTTTTTGTTATTTAATTTTTTGTTTTTTGTGCGTAATGCGGGTCGACTTTTGTTTTACTGTTGATAGGAATTCCCTTGTTAAGACCCTATAAATCAATTAAAACCTCAGATTCATACAAGAACCACGACGATTTAATCCCAAGCTAAATAAAAGGGTTCTTTGAGTAAAAACCATTTGATCATCAATTATTCAATTTCAATGAGTGGATGTAATGACTCAACAAAATCTAGAGAAAGAAGTTGTTCTTCAGATAAAATTCATTTCATAAGTCTAAAGAAAGAGAAATTACTTAATTTAGGAAATACCCATCTGAAAAAAAAATTAGTCCGGTTGCAAGGTCTAAATAATAGGTATGAATCATAGTTAGAATATTTTTTTATCACTAGAATCCTTGATTTAAATCATAAACTTCGATTCTACGTGATTATCTTCCTTCTAAATCTTCACACACACATATATTCTTGAGGATTTGATTATAGGAAAGTTGTACTATCAAAAGACAATCAGTGTTATTCAGAACACATTCATCAACAAACTATTTGTATTGAAGTTAAAGTCCTCTTCGGCTGTTGAGGCGGAAAAATTCCTGTTCGGCTGCTCAGGTGTGATATACCTATTCCTCCGGGTTAAGTGAGGGGTTTTAGTCTAAATCCAGAGGATATTCTAGTACTGGACGTAGAACGGGAAGTTCGAACCAGTATAAAATTTCCTGGTGTGCTTACTTTAATTCTTACTTTACTGCTATTATCGGTTTCCGCATTTATATATTATATTACACGATCCTTGGTACTGCACGTACACTTTCATTTGGTATCAGAGCAAGGTCATCCTATAACCGTCATAAAGTTATTTGATATTTATTTCTAGTAATATGTCAACGACACAAACTAATGATTTTGGCACTAACACTAATACTAATCTCACAGAGGGTCAATCAACTTCACGACCTCCATTTTTTAATGGTATAAATTATAATTATTGGTCAACCAGAATGAGAATCTATATACAATCTAGTGGATTTGATATCTGGAATATTATACAAAGAGGGTACATAACTCATACTGGAGAATACTCAACTTGGAGTAACACACAAAAACTAGATGCTACATCAAATGCAAAGGCTATGAATATCTTATTTTGTGCATTAGATAGAAACGAATTCAATAGAGTTAGCTTGTGCAATTCTGGTTATGAAATTTGGAGTACACTTAAGATAACACATGAGGGAACGAACAAAGTTAAACTAAGCAAAATTTCTATGTTGAAAAATCAATTTCAAAATTTCAAAATGAAACCAAACGAATCTATAAATTATATGTACTCTAGATTTCAGGATATTTATCATGCTTTACTATCACTAGAACAAAAGTTTACTGATTTTGATGTTGTTACAAAAATCTTAAATACTTTAACGGACGAATGGGAATGAAAAGTCTTAGCCATTGAAGAAGCAAGTGATTTGTCAACATTAAAACCAGAAGAATTAATAGGTAATTTAATGTCCTACGAAGTAAATTTGCAAGCAAAAAGAAATGGAGCACAAGAAAAGAAAAATGTGGCTTTTCAAGCAGAAAAAGATGATTCCGACTCAGATAATGAAGATATAGCAATGATCGCTAAAAATTTCAAAAAGTTTTTGAAATTCAACAGAAACAAATTCAAGGGAAACAAAAATAATTCCAACAACATTTCTAATAGCAGCAAACCATCATCTTCAGCAATGGAATGTTATGAATGTCACAAGAAATGTCACATGAAGAAAGATTGTCCAGAAAGCAAAAAGAGCAATTTTAAGAAGGACAAAACCAAACGAAGAGCTTTTTCTGTCACTTGGGACGACACTGACTCATCATCCTCTTCAGTGAGTGAAAGTGATAATGAACAAGCAAATGTGTGCTTCATGTCTTCATCAGACGATGTAAGTGATTTTACTTTTGAAGATTGAATTGAAATAAATTCTGAATTAATAAATGTAACAAAGCAACTTAAAAAGAAAAATAAGGAGTTGCAAAGAAAATTAGATAGAATAGTCTTAGAAGTAGATATCCTGAAAGATGAGAAGAAAATATTAGAAGAAGAACTTGAAAGTTCTCAACAATCAAATTCTAACTTATCCTCTCAAATTTAGTCAATATCCGAAGAACTAGAAATTCAAAAGTATAAAAATGATGATTTACTTTTCAAAAATAATAGTTTAAACTCTAAGATTAAGGATTTAGAGTTAGAAAAATCTAGTCTTAAAATAAAATTTGATGATATATCTAAAAATGTATCTAATTTTAATAAAGGGAGAGAAAATTTATCCAGGATTATTGAAAATTCTCAACCTGCTTCAAATAAGAAGGGATTAGGTTATGTTAAGAATTCAAAAACTCACAATGATAAAGTGGTTTAGGATATAATAAAACCGATCGTAGAAATAGCACTAGATATGCTTTCATGTATAGTAAAAATGATAGTGCTAGTACTAAATTTCGAGTAAAGCCTAAATCCAATTTTTATAGAAATTCAAATACTACTATGACCTATAATGTTGATAATTTCTTTAGAAGTACAAAATCATTAATAGGAAATATGAATAAAAATTATCTAAGTATATGGGTTCCTGTTAATTGGAAAAATAGAGAAAAATACATTGATGATTATTTTGATATGGTAGTTAATAATGAAAATTATATTTATAAAGGTTCAACCACACCCAAATGGGTATGGTTTCCTAAATTTTAGGAAATTATAAGAAGCCTGGGTAACGCATGCTTTAAATGTTAATTTTTCTGATACCTTACATTATAAGTAGTAGTTATTTTGTTTTATATTGTTCTATGTTAACACTTATGTGAAATATAAGTTATATCATCATATAAACTCTCCTTTTTGTCGATGACAAAGGGGGAGAAAGATATTGTTCTAACACTATTTGCAGGAATAAATCATGCAATAACAAATTAAGGGGGAGAAAAGATTAATTATTTACAGGAATATATAGCATAGATTCAGGGGGAGAAATCTAAAGCACAATTACAGGAATATATTCGGTGAGGGAGATAAGATCAACAAAGCTTGTCAAAGTGTAACATCCCGCCTTTTCGCACACTTTAAACCGACACACGTGCCAATTCAAAGCATACGCAAGGGCGGATTGTTATGGGGTAAATAAGAAAAACAGAGAAGAAATAAAACAAAATAGAATCTCACAGCGGAAGGATAAAATATAATAATCAATATACAGTTCATGATAACTGTTTACAAAATATTTATTTTACTTATACAATGAATATCAGAGTTACACATACCAATACAATCAATGCAGCGGAAATTTAGAGTATGGTGAAATACTATAGATAATAATACGACTCCTTCGTCTTCATCCTTCAAAGCTAAAGTCTTCGATCCTGAAACGCTCGGACTGACCCGAGCGAATTTGAAAAGACAAAAACACTCGAGTCAGACTAAAAGATCTTATGTGAGTTAAATTAACAGAAATAAATATGAGTACAGTAACTCAAGAGATGTTCGGGATTTACATCTCCTAAGGATCCGTTAAACTATTTACTATGTAGTATATTGCGCTATTATAATAGTGTCTATTTATAAAATAAACTTACTTTTAAATAGCGTTAAGGGGTTACCCATATAGCCCTTAACACAAATAATGCCTATAGTCTATACAGTACCGTAATACCTCCTTATCGGGAAGCTACCAGAGGATACTCCATAGGTACGACACAAATAGAAACTCGTAGTAAAGGCTCGGTATGGTAGGTGACACGGCACAACTAGGCAATGCCAGGGTAGATATACCAATTGCTATCCAGGCTGGTGGAAACGTGTAGCCGCAGTTACCGCCCACCTCGGACTAACTCCCCAAAATCAAAATATAGAAGTGGCCACTGAATCAATCCAAAATCAAAGTATAATATCGAAGAGGAGGGTCCGATCAGAGGAATGACCTCATTGGTCTGACAATCGCTCCTGTTTTAGCCACCTTATGCCAACTCACGGGAGCCGGGTCCACGTATTTACCTTACAGGAAACGTCGCCACCACCTACTTCATTCTGGAATCTCCACCGCGTACACGGTTAGTCAAAGTGGTTTTCGGTATCGACAGTGAGTATGTCAGATATCCGATCCCGGTCTCTTTGCCAACCCATCGTTATTATAACACCGCGGTCATTTAAAAATAGGTTATACTTTAAAAATCAGAATAAACATTCCATTTCATAACCATGAATACGATATCATTTCAAAACCCAAAACCATATTTTATCACTTATCCCAAATATAATTCTTTTCCAAAATCAAAATGCTTTAACTTCATATCGTCTGAAAATCAAATATTTTCAAAGCATAGTATTTTGAAAATCATAATTTAAAACCATAACTTCTATAAAAAAAAACTTGAATGGTTTGGACATTCAACGGTATATGAATTAAATGGTTTAACTTAAATGTTACTTTGTAAAGAAAATAGTTCTCATGGCTTTACAAATACATTTCTTTATTAAAGTCTAAACCAAAATTTATATTATCTCTCTCAAGTTCCAAAACCACTTCAATTTATTTATATATACGTATATCCATTTTGAGTAACAATATTTCAAACTAAAATTGGATTTTATTCTTTCAACAGATCAATTGTTCTATTAATTAGTCTTGAATATTCACATAAAATCCATAAATAATAAGACTTCAATTTCTAGTAATAAAATATATATATTTTCCCAATTCAAATTATACTAGAATATTCATTTCAATTTATTTTGGGAAAAATCCAATTATAAATATCATATCTTAAAATTTCCAAACTTAACATTTAAACATATGATATAAATTATTAAAATCCATTTTCTTAATTTTTTTCCATTTTTAAATAAAGATTTTTATACACCTTTTAATTTCAAAATTTTCAACTTCATATGTATATATATGGAAGAATAATATTTATACAATATAAAATTTAAGATTTTTAGAAACCGTATTCCATCCAAACCATAGAAATCACATTAAAATAGTTATACATAGACCGCGGTGCCTGTATAAAATTTTCTATCCTATGGTCAAGTGATACGGATATTTATCATTTCAATCCGCAATTTAAAAGATATAAAATTTTGCGGTTGTATATCATTTCAAACCACAATCCCGAATGAAATGAAATATGCATGATAATTCGCAATTTTATGATATTCAATAAACATCCATCAACATCATCCATCATCCAATCAAAATCATCAAGCAATATCAATCAATAACAATTTATATTTGATAATAGATAACAGGTAATAACTGGCAATTTTATTCAGATTAAATTTAACAACTATTAATCTAATAGTTTGTATTCAGTAATAATCTATATAACTGTTAACTAGCAGTTTATAGGCAAACAAATAAATTCTAACCATCAATTAATACGCAATAAATAAATTAAATTAACAGTTAAACTTAATAAATGCAATTCAACAAATATGAGTGAAATAAACATGCCAAATACTCATAAATAAATTGCTATTCATTTCTAAAATTAATTTAACAAACATAAAAGCTTCTAGTAGTTGTGAGTGGGTTTTAAACACTCACCTTTGGAATTTAAATCGAATTTAAATTCGATTTAAACTCAAAATTTTGACGGTCTCCAAATCCATCCAAACCAGCGTCAAAACGTCAGAAATTCCGATACGATCCCAGCAAAACAAACCGCGCGTGAATCCGAGCTCGTATGCAAAAGTTATGGAAATTTGGAAAATGGAAAAATTCTGGTCCTGGGTCGACTTCGGGTTCGACTTCGGTGCGCCGCCTCAATTCCCCGGTGCTTGCTTGGAGTTTTCGCCAAAACGACCCGGAGCGACCCGAGTCATTTTCTTCCTGACCCGAAGTTGCTCTAGGGTTTTCTCCCCTGAAACCCGAAGCGCGATCAGAAGCTGCTGCAGATCCGATTTTTTTTTTTTTTTTTTTTTAAATTTGAAATTTTTTTTTTTTTTGAACTGATTGTATCTAGGGTTAGCACCCATTGAAGAAGAAGAGGAGCTTGAAGAAAGTATACGCTCAGATGAAAAGAAATTAGGTGGAGGCTAGGGCTTGTTGCTAGGTTTATATAGAGGGGTTAGAGATAGAGTAGATAGACCGTAGAATGAACGTGCGGAACAAACTATGGCCCAAAAAGCCCGCTATACCTCCGGAAACGAATTTATTAAATCTATATATTCAAATAGGTAATTTAAAATATTGTGAACGCGATGGAAAAAGTTTCACGTCCAAATTTGATCGTATGAAGAAGTTATGCTGAAAACAAAATTTCCAAATTGATTTTAATTAAATTTGATTTCAAGGCGTTTCACGCCCGTACGATCAAAAGACAAGTCCGATCGATACGAAACTTGAAATCCTATAATAATTCACCGATACGGATCCGATGAAACTGGTTTCATCGAAATCCGAGTCCGTGACAAAAAAAGGCTATTTTTATATTCATTAAATAAATCAAAATAAATTACAAAAATCCAAATTTTATATTATATTCTAAAATTGTCCAAATTTTATTACTTATATAATTTAATCAATTTCAAATGATTTAACAAGCTTGGATGTGAATTAAAATTATAAGTATATCAATTTGCAATGTTAATTTCTGCACTTTCCTATATTTAAGAATTATAAAATTAAATGCTCAAAACCCCGTATATTAGATTTTAACTTTTATATACTCATTCTTTATCCAAATAGGGATGCCACGTACCTTGGTTCATGATTCACAATATTATTCTTAAAGTTCATTTTAAATTTCAGTAACGTAATATTTAACATTAAATTCCCTTTATTTATGCAATAAGCGCAATTATTGAATTTGATACTCAAATTGATTTATAGATTCTGCTTTCAAAAAATCTATATCAACAATTTGGTCTAATTATAAATAGAATAAGTATTAACCTCATCTTATAGAATTAATTATTGCAATAAATCCAATTTACCATATCTTAAATCCAAATTAATAGATAAAGCTTGATTCCTTTATTAACTCCTTTGGTTTTCAATTAACCTTTTATGGTGAATATAAATTCCAATGTATAATTGAAACCTTATTTCCATTTGATTTCACTATTTCATTAAAAATCCTCATATTCCAGCTAAATTTCAACTAACGTATAAATTAGCTATTTCAATTTCATTTAATTGCGATTATCATACTATAGAAATTAAATTCCATTAAATAAATAAATAAATGTTGATTCCCATCTATTTGCATTATATTACATTGGTACTTTTATTTACAACTTAGCTTTGTATAAATGTTTGAATGTAGAATCTTGTCTATTTCACGTATTAATTAAGCCTTAAAAATCAATTAATATTATATCCTTGGTCTAACCTCATTTTACCCATATTTATATTAATATATCCTTTGAATTAGGTAAATTACCATTGATTATCTACCTTAACTTATCAGACTCCACTAACGTAATGGTTAAATATTAATTCCATTTGAAAAAAAAAACAATCCATAAGATTTGCATTTCACATTGCAAATGAATTCATAAATCTTGGCTTTCTTTTTCTTTGCTTCTTAAAGGCCAAATCAAACTACCCTATCATCACTAATTTATGGCAATTAATTGCAATTGATTCTCCATTAAACTACATAAGTTATCCAATTGAAACCTAAGTGAAACGTTTATTTATTTAAAAATCCTACTGTTTAAAAGAGTATATCATCTACGGTATAATTTACATTTGACCTGATTTCTCATATATTTCACACAACAAAGAATTCCAATTTCTACCAACATTATGTTTAATATAAATTGGAAATCCAAATCATTGGTATTTCACAACCTTATTGCGTACATTTACGTATAGTTACACTAAGTCCATACACTGATTCATGAATTCATTAATTAATACACAATTTGCCTTTGTTTTCTTATATTAAGTTTATTACCGTTTTTAAGTACATTCATTATCGAACAATATTCATAACAAAAATTATCTACACTTATTGCATTGGTTTATTCAACGGTCACCAAATGAAACAATCATACTATTTATTTTAATATTAAATGAATCCCATTCTAGTAAATATTTTATTAATATTCACTAATTCAACATTTATTGGTTTCTTAACATTAACTTTTAACAAAGTGTGACAATTACATTATCCAAAACTATTGTCATAAAAATTAAATTGTTACATTAAATTCCAATTACTATAACAAATTACTACATTTTCTCAAATAAATCTTAAAGCCTTTTTTTTCTTTCTAAATCAGGTTAGAAATTATATTAATTTAACTCATTTAATATTATTAATTTAACGGGTCGTTACACAAAGATTCGTTCCTAACAAATGAAGTAGTTATCATCATAAAGGGAGAGAATGTTGGATCATAGGTTTTGATTGCTGCCAGTACACAACAATTCACGATTCTACGACTACGTAACATCCAGACTCATCAGCTCAATATATGGTTTATATAGTTATATATTTTAACAAGAGTCATCAAATATGTATATAGAGTCTAGTTTAGTGCTTTGTTAAAATCTTTCCTCAAGAATCATCATTCACATTCAAATAAACTTGCTTGCATATTTTAATCAAAATCAAGTTTACAAAAAATGCATGGAGCCGAGATCGAACCCGAGTCACTAGTTTGGAAGGCAAGTACTCTAACCAAATGCGCTACTACTGTTTTTATTTAACAATAGGTCGGCTGACCGACCAGGATCTTCGGTCGACTGACCCTGTAGTCAGTGCACAGGTACTCTCTGTTTTTGTACACGATTTCAAACTCAGCTGACCGGCCAGTTTTTCCGGTCGACCGACCTGCATATAACGACTAGTTTTTTGAAGAGTTGCGATTGTTTCATGAAGAGATATGTCCCTCAATTCAAGAGATACAGACACAACTTTTGATTGAAACTCTTCATGAAAGATTGTAACTATTCTACAACTATATAAACATGTTCAAATCACTTCTACAATTACCGATTCTTGTTTATAATTCTGAAATCTATTCTCTATTTATTTCTGCAAATAAAAGCATTCATTCTTATTTAATATCACTAGAATCCTTGATTTAAATCATAAACTTCGATTCTACGTGATTATCTTCCTTCTAAATCTTCACACACATATATATTCTTGAGGATTTGATTATAGAAAGTTGTACTATCAAAAGACAATCAGTGTTATTCAGAACACATTCGTCAACAAACTATTTGTATTGAAGTTAAAGTCCTCTTCGGCTGTTGAGGCGGAAAAATTCCTGTTCGGCTGCTCAGGTGTGATATACCTATTCCTCCGGGTTAAGTGAGGGGTTTTAGTCTAAATCCAGAGGATATTCTTGTACTGGACGTAGGACGGGAAGTTCGAACCAGTATAAAAATTCCTGGTGTGCTTACTTTAATTCTTACTTTACTGCTATTATCGGTTTCCGCATTTATATATTATATTACACGATCCTTGGTACTGCACGTACACTTTTAAAATTGTCTATAAATTGGATATGAGTCATTTCCTTGTAAAGTTATAGGAGCAGACGCTTTAGGAAATCCTTTCTTACGCTCACCAATTTTCATAGAAATAGCGTTTGGATCAAAGCGATCGAATGGACGATGAATCATGTGTTTCATGATTGTAGTATACAAATCAGGTTCTGCATCTTTGCTGGGAATTTTAGCTCTAACTAAAGCATCATATTCATCGGGATTTCCAATCTTATCATTTTCAGCTAAAAAAAGTAGGATATGTGAGTGTGGTAATCCTCTTTTTTGAAATTCAATGACATGCACATGTGTAATAACTTTACCTTAAACTCCTTTGTCAAATAAATCATTTTTTAACCGTTCTAATTTAGTGCGAATAATTCTTATTGCTAAATCTAGTCTATCTTGTGGTTGTTAACCAGGGAGGATCTTATTAGTAATCTCAACCCATTTGGCATTACACATGACAGTATAAATAAATCAGGTTTTTTACACTTTTGCACTACTGTCATTGCATCTTGGTACCGTTGGTGCATATCTCATGGACAACAAATATGAAAAGATGGTAGAATTTTTTTGACACCAATATTTCCTGAATTGTTGAGTGTTTGAATTGGTTTAGAAATAAAGTCGGTAGAAAATAAGTAGTAACAACATAATATGACATGGTGAACTTGAAGAACTTACTGGTCGATGTCTCTCCTATGGTGAGAGCGTCTTATAAACCCTGATATAGATCATCCCTAATGGTATCTTGGTTATTACAGAGAAATCTAAGTTGCACGATTTATATTTTCACAAACATGTCAACGCATATTGTTGAATAAAGGTCCACGAAGTGAAATAAGCGATCTATCTCAAGGTCGAATTTGTGGTGATGATAATATGTTAGTATGCCATTAAAATAGTAGAACATGACCTAAAGGCTAATAATATTATAGGAGATGGAACATATTAGTAGATTAAATGATATTTTCAAATATGCTAAAATATTATTATTTATATTTGGAAAATAGAAATTTTGTACATGCCAAAAATAAAGGAAAACTTTTTTGTGATGCAAAATGAACATTCATTATTATAGTTATAATAGCATAGCATTTGTACATGTATAAGATGAGAGTAGTAGGATGCGCAACTAATGTGATTGTTTCCATTATCGTGAATGTCTAAATCCCACCCATGTTCACCATATGAGAGTAAGAGAGGATATTGTAGTGGATCCGGCTGTATCTGGTACTCGTTGTAGATTTCCATTTGTTGTTTCAACAATGATATCCCTACCATGCAAGTCATCTGATTGGTCTCCTACAGCTATCCCAGCTACTTGAGATGCAATTGGTAATTAGTGAAGATGTCGGTTTATTGTGATCTTTTTTATTTTAATCCTATAAATTTCAATATCATCACGTTGCCTCATTTGTCGAAAGATGGATACATAAGGGTTGTATGTATCTAAAATGTGCTTTAGATGAAGAAGTACATCCGATCTTAGTGTGCTTCATTATCCGGTTGTTAATTTTTAACCTCATACTTTGTGTTATATATATATATATATATATATATATATATATATATATATATAAAGTTGTAAATATCTTGGTCTACTTTTAGTTGTAGGTAAAACGCTGCCAATACGATGATATATAGAATCTTGTGCACGGTAGGAATAAATTCCATTTGTTGCATTCACTAGGTTATATATGCAACCATCGATGTAGAAGCAAATGCATTATTATAAGATCTGATGTTTGTTCTATAATGTGTACCAACTTTCCCTTCGTCCATAAATAAGTTTAGTTGTTATGGGGCAGTAGGTTGACAAATGGTAATATTTCCATTTGTACAATAATGTTGTGAAGTTTCAAAATAGAACATTTTGGCTGCATAAAATGGGCAGTATGTAGGTTCTGGCAGTCGGTGATTACGAAGAGCATAGTTTGCGATAAAGTTTCGACCGCAACTATGATTGATTGGAAAAGATGGCAGAGGTTCTATAACTTCCTCATTTTCAAATGGTGCAGTTCATACATAAGCCTCCGAAATGAAATAGTTAAAAAAATTGTTGAAACAGAAGGACGAAGATTAATGGTTAAAATGTATAGAAAAAAATGGAAGTAATGAAAAACTGAAGGTGGATATGGCAATAAATTGTAAAAGAGATTGTCAAATAATTACTTTGGTTATCAACTATACAACTGCTTGTGTCATAAATTTAAATATACCTAAAACTTAAACAGTTTGTAGGGAAAATATTTTGAAGCATAAGTTCATACTTTATAAAGTTTTAGTATCAACACCTACAACTGTTTACATTAGTATATGAGCTCACAATCACTTCTTATTATGGATGGCGTAATAGTTAAACCCTTATTTTAAGTATTTGTTGAAAAACTAATTGAGATTATAATTCCAAAAAATAGTTAAGTATATTTTTATAGTACAATTTATGGTGATGCATTTAATAGCCACAAATCAAAATCACGATCAGTACCTAATTCTAACTAATTTTGATGTGAAAATGATTGAACAACTATCATCTCTTCAAAAATATACATATGCTTCTTAAGAAATAGATACGAATGATTGAAGACTTATGTCCTTGTATGCAAGGTCTCTAATCTACAATATTGGCACTCCTTATCTTATTACATGCTACGTAGCCTATACTTGGCTGAGACATATGGCCTACTCACATTGAGATATAGTTCAAATACTTACTAATATCGTGTTTTATATGTATATGTATATGTATATGTATATGTATATATATATATATATATGTATGTATGTATGTATGTATACACATACTAACATATATATAAATAGTATAGAGGCATTCCGAGTCTATCAAATTTTGTTAAAGTATCGGAACATAATAAAGTTTACTGTGGACAGAAGTGAGTTTCAAATTTATAGTGCATGATTCAGGAAACAAACTGGAAAAACATGTGTATATTTCACTAAAACTATAAAGATTGATATATGAAGATTCATTAATGAATGCAAAATGCATCATTGATGTTGCTGAATACCATAACTCTGTTATAGTTCTTTAACATGTATATGAAAATGGTGACGTAATATTGAACTATCTTTGTACAAATAAAACAAAACTATGTTGCATAAACTCGCAAAATTCTATATTTTCTTGAACTAAAAAAATGTGTAGAATTGTCTTAGAACTGAATTAAAAAGATCAATAATTATTAGAATGGTGAATAATGTGGAAGCTATTGTCTTTAATGCACCCATGCATGTACTTATAGTATATTTTATAATGAACATAAGCATAAAACGGTAAACTAAATTAATTCATGTTGAGAGACCGACAAATGGAAATATAAGAATCCATTTATTTTCAGACTGGCAGGTAAAAAAACTGCATTCTTTTATTTAATATTTCCGCATAATTTTTTCAAATATTGGTATAAAGAAGAATAAGGAGTTTTCGTTGTTCAACCTTTTCATATTGTAAGGTTAAACTGCAATGTAGTGTAAGCTATGTTTGCATTTTAGATGTTTGTATTTTTGTTATTCAAAAAGTTGATAGTTTTAAAGTTGAAATTAAGAAGGAGAGTATGAATTAAAACTGGTATCCGTTGTAGGTTGTGGTTGCATTTCATATGTTCGTAATCATTATGCACGTCATTATCATACACGGTTAGCCAGCTGAACTTATCTTGCATCACTAGACATCCTTTCACGTTGAGCTCGTTGTGCCAACTGATGTTGTTCACGTTGTTGAGCATCCTTTAGTTTATCATCAAAAATGGTAACAAAAATATTTAATTTAGTTAATGATGATTAAATACACGGTAATAAATTAATGTATAATTGTTGTATTGAATAATAACCATTGACGTGGAAGTGTGCATAAACGTGATGAATGAAAATTTCATCTTAATCTAGTTAGGGATTTTACTAAAGTGCATCAGCTAATAATAATGTAATAATAGTTTAAATAAGTAAACACACATATTTACATTGGATTAGGTAAATAGAAAAGAGTGTAATGGTGTATGGAAATTTGAATTGTGCATAACCTTATTACAAGTAGCTATGGAAGAAAAATGGAGTGAAATATACACTACCAATGAAGTAGCAAAGCATTACGTAAGAAACTAAGAAGTAGAGAGTATAACTCATTACAGTAGGGATTTAAAAAATATGGAGACATGGAGGGGAAAGCATAGTTTAAGTAGCGTGGTTATTGTTAACGTTATAAATGAAGGGTAAAAAAGAAGGAGATAATTTTAGAGTTTGGAGCATTAGAAAAAACTGAATTATTCAAGTGGGACTAAGTCAATAGTGTTAACCGCTATGTTTTGAAAACATGGTCTATAAATATCTTGTAGAAGCAACAAAAAAACTAAATAGTATTACCTATTGGATGCCCGATCTCTTTCTTTTCCATTATTTCGCCCTACTGATTCGTTTAGTTCAAATAATACGCTGAAAAAATAAATCATAAAAATATATGAGTTTAGATAATAATAAAAAATAAGGATATAAAAACAGGAGTATAAATTACCATAAAATATTATATCTTTGCAAATTCAAATGCAAATAAACCATAAAAATGCATTCAAATTATAAACTTGAACTATGTACAAAAGAAGGTAATCATTGCGCAAAATGTGACTATCAATCCTTTAACATTTGTCATTTATTTACATTCCCAACCCATTTTAAAACTAAATTCTAGCAACGATGTTACTATACAATTTAATTTTCCGACCAATTCATGTAATGATCAACGGTGAAGCAAATGAAATTATGGGTTACATATATAATTGTGGATAAATGGAACTTAAGAAATGATATCTATATCACCTAAGCTTTAGGAACAAATAGATGCATTATGTAAAGAGGAAAATAAAGCATCATATCATGTGCAATTTTAAATGGAAATGAAATGCACAGGAAAAGAAGTTGTGGTTGGTTTATCTATATGAAAATGCACGTGCGAATCTATGTACGAAACGATATCCACGCATCTCAAGTTTCAAAAATCTTTGCCATGTTAGAAATTGAAATATGAAGTTTTATTACAGTCGAACCACATCCAAATAGCTTGAAACTTATGCCCACTAATCTGTAGAATATTTTTTTTATGTTTGCCGTAATATTTCATTCATGAAAGAGGTAATTATGAACAGCAATATTCAAAAACGGGAGACCTAATCAAAGTACAGGTTGTATAGTCTATAACATCACACTTATGTAGTCATTGACGAAGTACAAACAGACAAAATGCATATACCGGTATATAAGAATATAATAGGAGTGGTGAAGTGAAATTTGGGTACGTAGAATGTTGGGATCGGTATAATGACTTCAAACCACAGTAATATTTTTAAGCATGGAATAGGGGCTTTCGGAAAACTTTATCCTGCTTGTATATGTATTTACTATGGTGTATAATACTGTTGAAAATTACTTTGGTTGCTAAACAATTTCTTATCTTAAATTTGGACCTTTCCCTAATACATGTAATATGGTACATATATTTTGGCCACTGCCTGTTGTACTCTTAAACGAAAACTATTGACTTTCTTGTTAATCGCTGTAGCATGTTACAGACATTTAATCATATCATTACATATCATATGACAGTTTTTGTAACGACCCGCCATCCGTCTCCACAGAGTGACGCATCATTAATAAGGAAGAATGGGATAGAAAAGAGAAAGAAAGAGAAGAAGAAAGAAACAACATCAGAATCTCAACAGCGGAACGAATAAATTATATTAATAATATAAGTATTACATAGTATACAACCATTTATCAGAGTTACACAGATAATCCATCACATACTAGACAGTTACAAACACCTGTCTAGTTATTACAACTCAATACAATACAGAGATACCAAACACAGCGGAACACTATACATATCTACAACGCTGAAGCCTCCTGCTCCATCGCTCCTCCACAATTCGTCAAAGCTAACCTGAATCCCTTGGCTACTCGTAAAAATCTGAGTACCCAAGAGTTTAAGAAAAACAGAAATAAACTCCGGGTCAGACATGGGTCTGGTGTGAGTAACAGGTTAAAGTTGCTTAACTTTTGAAAAACCTTTGAAAACAAAAGGTATCACGTAAGACTTTCCACACATAAACATGGGTAAGTTTTTACCTTACGCTAACCAAAACATTTGATAGGAAATCCGATGATATTATATAGGTCTAGGGTTTTCAAATAAATAACAAATAGCCGAAATTGTTACATGATTAAATTCCAGCATACTAGCCAACAAAGTGAGTAATACAATCAAATCCGATGGCACTTATTGGAATTTGGATTCCATACAATGACAGGGCTACTGGGGTACCGCCAGTCACAGTACGTGGCCTAGATCACCGTACCGAGGATTACTCCCCATCCCCTGCAACATAAAGCCGGGACCATCCCTTACTGGACAGTCCCGAATAAGACAACCCCGCAGTTGGTGCGCAATTCCAACTGCCCACACAGCCGAATAAAAAGGGACTTCTAGACAAGGGTTCATCTCATCCTACTTGGGTGCTACCCACTAAGCCTTGCTGCACCTCCCCTGTTTTAGCCATTCCCGGTTGATGAGGCTTGAGGCTACTATTACCTTTATAGAATACATCTATCTTAGAATGCTCATCGTCCACATGACGATGTTCTTAAAGCATTCAATCCATACAAGTTCGTTCCGGGTTCGAACGAAACCGAAGGCATTACCTCGTTACACTCATTTTAGAATCACCCTCAGAGTTAACGACGAATACCCTTGCACTCTGAATCTTCATCTTCACTTGAGATTCACGACCTATTGTTAATTTGGATCGATGTGGTTTTCGGATAACCAAATCTGGAAACCCGATCCCGGTCTCATCGAAATCCAAAACGTATCTTTTAAGGCCAAGTTGTTTTAAAGTTTAAAACAATACAATTCCATTATCTATATACACACAGATAGATAATTCACATCATCACAATAAATAATCAACATTATCATCACAACAGATAATCCATATTATCATTATCAAAGATAATCCATATTATCATCACGATACAACCAATGCATCCATAACACACAACATTACTTATCTCATAGTTGAGATTTCAAACCATTCAAGGCAAACAATATCATTCATCTATACATAAGCAATGATTTATAATCACACCATCTATAATTAATTTAAAATGAATTAAATTAATTACTTCCATCTCTAATTAATTTAAAGTGAATTAAATTAATTACTTACATAAATATAAATCGTGCTTACATATCCATTAATTAATTACATATTAATTAATTAATTATTCTCTAATTATCATCCTTAATTAATCACCCTTGACTAATTATTCTTTAATTACATTCAAGTAATTATCCTTTAATTAATTTCACAAATTAATTACTCTTAACCAAAAATAATAATTAACCTTTAATTAATTCATTAACTAATTAACCATAATTAATTACATTAATCCTTCATTAATTATATTAATTAATTATCTTTTAATCACTTATCATTGATTAATTAGTCTTAATTAATAAATCCTTAATTACATCATTAGTTATATTAATTAATGATCACTTATTACATTTAATTAATTATCTTATTTAAATTAATTACATTGAGTAATTAATCTCAATTTAAACCATAATTATTAATCACCTTTGATTAATCACATTCAGTAATTAACTACCCTTAATTACTTCATTAAATAAATTAATTTCTCCTTAATTAATTTCTTTAATTAATACCTTGATTAATTATACCAAGTAATTATACTCAAATTACCTCCATTTGAAAATCATCCGTCATTAATTACATCTAGTAATTATTATTTAATTACTTCCCTAAGTAATTATACCTCATTAATTACATAAAGTAATTATTAATCAAAGCATCTAGTGTTTAACTTAATTAAACTTAATTAACTAACTTAAATAAATTACATTTAAGCTTAGTTAATTACATTAATTAATTATTTCCTTAATTACAACCATTAAGTAATTAAACCTAAACAATTCACAAATGATTATCCTTAAATTAATTAATCTAATTAATTATTAAAATTAACCACATTAATTAATTGTTAAAAAATCTCAAGTTAATGACCTTCATTAACTATTCATAATTCTTTAGTTACTTTTCTTAAGTAATTAAACTTACATTAATCATTATTAATTTCAAATTAATCTTTAATAACCAATTAATTAACCTTTAATTATTTAATTAATTAAGTTAACTTTATCTTAATTAATTCATAATTACTTGATTAATTAATCTCTAATTATTAATTAATATTCTAATTAATAATCCTTAATTACAAATTAATTATTACTTAATTTATTATCTTAATTAATTAATTCAAACCTTTAATTACTTACTTAATTAATCCAAGACATTAATTAATTTAAAAATAAATTAATTATCCATTTCAATTAACTTAATAATCCAATGAATCCAAATCATTAAATTCTATTTAACTTTAAAATAAAACATTTCTTTCTTAAACCAAGCATTTAAACAATTTGCTTTAAATTTACTTTCAAATTTCATTTTAAATCTAAAGATTTAAATTGAAATACAAATTATCTTTAACAAAGTTTAAACTCATTTCTAAAACCTTTTTATTTCACAAGTTAAAGAAATACTCATTAAATAAAGAAGTTTAAAAGAAATTAAAACCAAATTCATTTTTAAATTCAAATCAATTTAAATTACACTTTAAACATTCAAAATTGTTTAAATCATTTTAAATTTTAGAACTTTCCTTCATTTCAAAACTGGAATACATATTTAAATTTGAATCCAGATTAATCTTTAGACTTTAAAACTCTACTTACATTTTAAAACTTTATTTTTAATATTCAAACTACTTAAACATTTTTAAAGTAGTTTAACAATTCAAGTTTAAACTTTATTTATTTGTTTTTTTCTTTTTTAAACTGAGATTTATACTTAAACTTGAATTCCAGATTTTAAACCTGAATTTTGAAACTTAGTTTAAACCTTTGCTTTTCATCTTTAAACTTTAGTTTGAAATTTTAAAACAAAACATTTTAAATTTTACTTTTAACTCATTAAAGTTGTTTAAAATAACTTAAATTTTATAAAACTTTCTTAAATTTCAATCTAGGATACAAAAGTTTAATTGGATCCATATCTCAAAATCTGATTTAAACTTTATCTAAAAATCTAATTCCAAATTTCAAAATCTGCTTTGAAATTCAAATAGACATGTTTCATAAAAACCTGAAACAAACTTCACTGCCTCCACACAGGCAACCATCAGAAATCAAAAGTGCACGGTGCACATGCTGTAGTGAATTTTTTGATTAATTTGAGCGGAAGCGGTTTATTTTTTCAGGATCTAGTATTGCCTATTTAGATATCAATGACACTTAAAAAGAATTATGCAGTCTCGCAGAAAAATAACAGAAATAGAAGACACAGAAGATTTAACATGGTTCGGATATGAATATTTTACGTCCACGGAGACCCAACAACTTTTTATTTCATTAAAGAAAAGAGTACAAAAGAGTGAAGAATGAATAATGGTGGATACTACACTTGCTTGTTCGCTTGTACATATGAAGATAAAGTTCCTTCATTTATATAGACTTGATAATGAAGGGTTGCTTGGAGATGAAGCAAATTAATTTCCCGATTACCAGATATCTTTCCAATTTGTGTGATTTGATTTTAGCACAAATAGATGGTGCAATCTTCGTTTCCATATCTTTCCTTTATTCTCCATGCCTAATCATTTATTTCTTCATATAGCATATACACATTGACTAATTAATTGATTGACTAATTAATTAGTTTCCTCTAAAATATCCTTCCATATATCAGCTAAATTAATTGATTTGATTGCATCAATTAATCAATTTCTTTCCTCTTTAACGAATATTTGAATCATCCAAATTCAACACTCCACCTTGATTCAAATATAACAATCTCTCTTCATCACCTTATCATCAAGTAATCAACATATAAGTTGTTGGGTCTAGCGCCCCATGGCGCTCAAGTAACAGGTATCAAACTGATCAAGTTTGAGCAATGCTCAAACTTGTCCTTAGGAAGTGACTTTGTCATCATATCTGAAGGATTATCCAAAGTACTCACTTTCAACAATTTGATCTTGCTTCGTTCTTCCTCAAGCATAAGAAAGAATCCTCTAATATCAATGTGCTTCGTCCGTGAACTATAAGCTTGATTTTCTACCAGATGAATTGCACTCTGACTGTCTGAAAATAGCTCTACTGTCCGCTGCACCATTGAAAGATCATCCAACAACTAAAGTAAGTATAATCCTTCCTTTGTTGCTTCCACGATCGATATCAACTCTGCTTCGGTAGTCGATAAAGCTACGATAGATTGCAGCTTTGATCTCCATGAAATCGAGCCTATGCCAAGTGTAAAAACATAGCCCGACACTGACTTTCTAGCATCTCTATCCCCAGCATAATCAGAATCACAATATCCTCTGAGAAAGATGTCACCATCCACTCCACTATATAACAAGCCCACCGAAGAAGTGCCTCGAAGATATTTAAGAATCCACTTCACAGCTTGCCAATGCTCTTGCCTGGGCCAGACATATATCGACTCATAATACCCACTGCATGGGCCAAATCTGGTCTTGTGCACAACATCGCATACATAAGACTACCAACAGCACTAGAATAAGGTATATCAGCCATATACCTCTTGTCTTCTTCTGATGAGGGAGATAAGTCTTTTGACAACTTAAAATGAGAGCCTAATGGAGTGCCAACCGGTTTAGCTTTCTCCATTCCAAATCGAGCGAGGACCTTCTCGATGTATTGCGCTTGAGTGAGCCTTAACTCTCTCCGCTTCCTATCCCCTCTTATCTCCATACCCAATATTCTTTGTGCCTTTCCCAAATCCTTCATGTCAAACTCTCTACTGAGCTCCGCTTTCAACTCCTTAATTTTGACCATACCCCGAGATGCAATCAGCATATCATCAACATATAACAACAAATAAATCATATCACCATCACATCTCCTGAAATGAACACATTGGCCTTTGAAACTTCTGGAGTATCCCTGTGAAAGCATAAACTTATCAAACCTCTTATACCATAGTCTAGGAGACTGCTTCAGTCCATATAGAGATTTGTTGAGTTTGCAAACATAGTCTAGCCTGCTACTATCAATGAACCCTTCCGGCTGCTTTAAATAAATCTCCTCATCCAGATCACCATGCAAGAATGCAGTCTAGACATCTAGTTGCTCTAATTCCATATCATAATGAGCAACTAATACCAAAAGAATACGAATAGAAGTATGCCTAACCACCGGAGTAAAGATATAATGATACTCTACCCCTTTCTTCCGAACATACCCCTTTGTGACTAACCTTGCCTTGTATATGAGATTACCATTTTCGCCATCTTTCACTCTATAGATCCACTTGCATCCAATAGCTCTCTTGTCGGTGGGAAGAGGCACCAAATCCCAAGTATTATTTCTCTGCAATGATTTAATCTCCTCCTCCATAGCAACTAACCAACTGGAATTGTTAACTGATGCGATAGCTTCTCTATAATCACAGGGCTCATCATGGACAACATTCAAAGCATATGTTGCCATCTCATCGAAGTTAATATCTTCAATGCTCAATCCAACAAACACATCAAGCCACTTAGGCTTTCTTCTTTGTCTGACAGGCCTAGATTTTGAATTAGCTCCACCTTGAGTTTGATCTTTTGTACCAACATCGAAATTATCCTCATCAACCACGGTGTCATCGGAAACACCATTTGAACGTCTATGGAAAGAATCAACAGATGACTTGCTTTGTGTCTGGTATTCTTCACATGTCCTCTCATTGTCATCCGATGAGGAAGGCTCCACCTTCAACATAGTCTTCTCATCAAAAGTCACATGCCTGCTCATAACGATCTTCTTGCTAATAGGACAACACAACCTATATCCCTTCACTCCTCTCCTATAACCTAGAAAAATACACTTGCGAGCTCTAGGTTCCAGCTTCCCTTTGCTCTCATGCACATAAGCTGGGCAACCAAACACTCTGAGAAATGAATAGCTAACAGGATCTCCTTTCCATACTTCTTCTGGGATCTTCATATCTATGGCAGTGGAAGGTGTGCGGTTGATGAGGAAAGCCGCCATAGATAAAACTTCAGCCCAAAATCCCTTCTTCAATTTAGCAGTCAGTCTAAGGCATCTTGTTCTCTCCAATAATGTCCGATTCATCCTTTCTGCAACTCCATTAGACTGGGGGTCGCTTGGTGTGGTGTAATGCCTCTTAATGCCTTCAGACTCACAATAATCGATGAATTCCTGTGATACAAATTCACCGCCATTATCTAAACGGAGAACTTTCAATTTCTTCCCTGACTGCTTCTCAACCATAGATTTCCACTTCTGAAACTTGACAAAGATTTCACTCTTTGACTGAAGAAAGTATACCCATACTTTACGAGAGAAATCATCTATAAATGAAACAAAATATCTGGCTCCACCTAAAGACTGACAAGGGGAGGGACCCCAGACATCTGTATGAACATACTCCAAGACAGCTTTTGCTTTATGCTCTCCTATACCAAATGAAATCTTCGTCTGCTTTCCAAGAACACACCCTTCACAAAAACCAAGTTTTGAATGATGAAATCCATCAACCAATTCTCGTTTTCTCAACTCATCCATGATGCGCTTACCGATGTGACCCATCCGTAAGTGCCATAATCTGGAAGAATCCGAATCAACAGATGTAACAGAAGCTGATTCCCAATTACAGTAGCGCCCTTTAATATACAAAGATTTCCTGCCCTCACACCTCTTATAACAATCATGGAACCCTTCGATATCTTCATTTTCTCTCCTTCCACTACAATCTTCAAGCCAAGTCTACTCAATGCCCCAACAGAAATCAAGCTCCTCCTCAAATCAGGTACATGTCTAACATCGGTGATCGTACGAATAACACCATCAAACATCCTAATCATCACGCTACCAACACCCACCATACGGCAAGAAGCATCATTACCCATCAGAACTTCTCCTCCATCAATTTCATGGTAAGTAGAAAAGCAGTTCCTATCAGGTGTCATATGATAGGATGCGCCAGAATCAATCAGCCATAAGTTGCTCTTCCCAGAAGAGCCAGAAGTTGTAAATACATCGGTGTCACTTTCTGTATCTGATTTCTCTGCAGTAGAAGCTGAAGCTTGCTTTGGATCTTTTCTTCTACCTTCATGCTTAGAACATTGTGCTATGAAGTGCCATGGTTTCTTACAATAATGACAAGTCAAATTCTTAGGCCCCCTAGACTGAGACCGTGAATAATTCCGTGCTCCACCTTTCTTCGACCTGCTTTGGCCTCTACCTCTCTGAACAGATAAGCCTTCGGTATCACTATCCAGGCTAGTGCTCGCCAATCTACGTCTTAATACTTCATTATGAAGACCAGCCTTTACATCAGACAGGCTAATTTTACTGCGGCCATAAATCATGGAATTAACAAAAGCAGTATACTCCTTAGGCAAGGAACATAAGAGGATAACAGCTTGAGCCTCATCGGTAATATCAACTTCCGCTGCCTTCAGGTTCATAATCAAAGTCGTCAAAGCATCTAAATGCTCCATGAGATCAGCTCCAGGCTTCATATTGAACGAATAAAGTTGTTGCTGAAGAATAATCCGATTAGTAAGAGACTTTTCTTGATATGCATCAGACAATGCATCCCATAGTTCCTTCACCGTCTTCTTTTGAGAGAATTCTCTAAGAACTTCATCTGAAAGGCTCAACTAAATTGTTGTGAGAGCTTCATCTTCTATCTCTTCCAAATCAGCTGCATCAATACCTTCCAATTTCTCAGGAGCAGAAACAACCTTGTAAGTCTTCTCCTTCTTCAATACAGCCTCCATCTTCATCTTCCAAGTACCAAAATCTCCTTTTCCGTCAAAATGTGTTACTTCATAATTGACACCAGATCTGCCAACAGACTTACTAGAAGTAGCCACTAATATCCAAATAGGAACAAAAACACTAGCTTTGATACCAAAATGTAGTGAATTTTTTGATTAATTTGAGTGGAAGCGGTTTGTTTGTTCAGGATCTAGTATTGCGCATTTAGATACCAATGACACTTAAAAAGAATTATGCAGTCTCACAGAAAAATAACAGAAATAGAAGACAGAAGATTTAACTTGGTTAGGATATGAATATCCTACGTCCACGGAGACCCAACAATTTTTTATTTCATTAAAGAAAAGAGTACAAAAGAGAGAGGAATGAATAATGGTGGATACTACACTCGCTTGTTCGCTTGTACATATGAAGATAAAGTTCCTTCATTTATAAGACTTGATAATGAAGGGTTGCTTGGAGATGAAGCAAATTAATTTCCCGATTATCAGATATCTTTCCAATTTGTGTGATTTGATTTTAGCACAAATAGAAGGCATACTCTTCGTTTCCATATCTTTTCTTTATTCTCCATGCCTAATCATTTATTTCTTCATATAACAGATACACATTGACTAATTAATTGATTGACTAATTAATTAGTTTCCTTTAAAATATCCTTCCATATATCTGCTAAATTAATTGATTTGATTGAATCAATTAATCAATTACTTTCCTCTTTAACGAATATTTGAATCATCGAAATTCAACACATGCACCGTGACTCCGATCAACTCCAGCCACCTCCGGTGGTCTTCCCACATCAGCGACCAACCTCACGTTCAAACATGACCAAAAGATCACCCTTCCACAACTCGAAATTGAATTCGAGTCTTATTCTCAAACCTGGAAACAACAGAAGCTTCCCATCCCAAACCTGTCAACGCTTCATCCACGACCCTCCGACCACCAGAATAGCAGTGACTCCGACCACCAACTCGTCAATGGCCATACTTTTATCCCTTCAAACCTTGCTGCACTCGATCAAACACAAAGGCCGTGCCGATCAATTAACTAAGCCTTCAAAAACTAGGACTGCAGATTCAAATCGACCACGCGCTCCTCCAAAATGAATCGATTAATTTTCCTGGCATTTTTCCTTTAATCTATGCACACTCCCTCATCAACACTGAAGATTGCAACATCCAAAATCATAGAGATCACCAGAAACCACCAATTTTCCATTTTCTATGCAACCCAGACTTACACACTCAAAACATAATTAAAAATTATGATTTTAGTGTTGCAATTGCTTTGTGTATTCAATTTACAGTTCTAGAATTATAAACTACCCAGTTTAAATTTCCATATTATTCCACTTGCACTGATATTTTAGTTATACAGAGATACCCAGGTTTTTAATTTAACTAAATTAAGTTTTTAAACCTTAATCTATGTTAAATCAACATCTTTTCTTTTGTAAAACAGGTCCTAACAATAATTGTTTACAAAGAGGATTGAATTCAAATCAAAATATGAATCAGGAAATATTAAACAGAGTAAATTCTGTTGAAAAAGAAGCATATATCTTACATATAAGTATACCCAACAGGTTCACACAAACATATTCATCTCATCATCACAAGCATGCAACCAGAAATTATACTAATTTTTTTTTAAAAATAAAGTTACTCACTTGATTAAAAATATGAGCAGAGCCTTCCGGATTTTATTTGACAAGTCTTGAAGCCTTTGAACTTTTTAAAACTGGAAAAATTGCTTTGCTTTAAGGAACTAAGTTGCTTCTTAGACTTGATTTTAAAACTGCAGTTGATTTAGTTGAAGAAGAACGCAGATGCTTTGAAACACCGGATTCTAAGAAATGCAGGCTTCATATCTTTTGAGATGGTGAATTGATTACAGTTTGTTTGTTTGATGTGGAAAAAAATGAATTTTCAGGCTTTAGATCTTTTGCATGGTGACAGTTTGCTTGCATGCTACAGATTTACAGGGTAATGATTTGTAGGCTTGATATTTGAAGTGGATTACAGGTTTCTAAATGTTTTAGGTTTTAAAAAATGAAGATGAGATTTCAACTTGTTCTTGTTTCTGATTTTGGTTTAAAGGAAGTGTTTCAGATTTTCTTTGCATTTTAGATTTAGAAAAAGAATAAAATGAAAGAGGATTTGTTTATATATAAAAACTGAAATAAAAATAAAAGAAAAAGCTAATTTTAAAAGGCCACTTGTCTTAAATTTAAACATTTGTCATGTAGGTATGATAATCACCTAACACATTTCTTAAGGCCTAAGATGATTACACTTGTCTTTTAGAGTTAATTAGTTATAATTAAATGTTAATTAGTTAATTAGTTAATATGTTAATATAAGATAAATGTAATTTTATGTTTAATAAATTAGTTAATATGTACTTATTTACATGTAGATAATTTTGAAACAAATAAATCCAATTATATTTAAAAAATAAAAGTTTATACAAATAATTTAAAATCCAAAGCAAATAAAAATTTATACTTTAAATTTCAAAGTTTTAAATTAAAATTCAAATCAAATTCTAAAATTAAATTTTGAAATCAAGTTATATATACATATATAACAACACAATTCAATTTTGAAAAACAATCTATTTTTATTAAAATCCATTTGTTAAAAACAATATATTATTCTATTTTGAAAATAACAAATTTGATAACTTTAAATAATTTATAAAATAAATTGTTTTCTTTATTAATAAATTATTTATTTTATCACTCTATATTTAAAAAGAAAATAAAACAAACCTTATTGTTAATTTATTTAAATTTAAACTCAAAATCAATTTAAACAAATTAAACCTTTACCTTAACAATTTAAAACCATATGTTGTTTATTCAATAGCTTTTAAAAGTTTAACTTTAAATAAAATCATAATTCCCAATTTTACCAAAGATATATATATATTTAGAAAACAAGATTTATTTATTAAATTTCAAACAATATCTATTTACAATATATACATATCCTATATACATTATAAATAGAAAACAATTTATTAGCTTTTAAAATATAAAATCACTAATTAAATATTTATTTAATTGGATTATTAAATCAATTCAATTCTTATTAACAATAATTATCAAATCAATCTAATTTTTAATACAGATTATTAAATTTATATTGCCAAAAATTCCGGGATGTCACATTCCTTCCCCCTTAAAAGAATTTCGTCCCCGAAATTTAAAAGCAAATGTAATTTAATAATCTCATTAAAGATTTTAATTTAAAATCACAAGCATATATTATCAGTCATATGCTAACAATCATAGCAACCAATTCACACAATCAAACAAATTTAACTATCCAGACAAAATTCGGGATAGAATTTCCTCGAGTTTCCTAGGTATAAATACCGGAATACTCACTCTATAGAATCCAAACAATCAATACTACGAAGCTACAGAGCTTCTATCATATCTAGATCTACAACTCTAAACAGGATATCAGACTACAGACAAGTCCGACTCAACAACCAAATCTCCCTGAACTGCTGGTTCCAAAACCAGAGATAGATCACATACGTACTCCCTCAGAGATACGTGAAACACAGCGAATCCCAGTTATCCAAACTAGTAATTCAATCCTGAAGATCAAACACTAATCCTCACAAGAACATAGAAAAGATCCAAAATACCTCAAAGATAGCTTCTAAGTCTTACCCAATCTTATAGCTCCATTTATCGGAGAAAACTTGTCCAAAATCAAATCTCCGACTCTACAATCCAAATTCCTCTATCTCTTATAACAAAACTCTCCTGACGATCCTGGGCTGCCTACATCCTTGCTGATCAGCTCACTCTATGATGATGCCTCCAGAAACAAACTAGCCCAAAAAAACCCAACACAATGATCCCCTCAAGATCAACCAAAATCAAGAACACCAACTATACTCCTCAAACATCAGAAGAATAAACTTCTCCTATCCGGAAAAGAAAGGCAGATGCACTTCCAAACTGCTTTCGCTACACAACTCTGATCTGGAGTAGAAGAGAATGCTAATGATGAACACTAGCGCAAATTGGACAACGCATCTCAGAAATATGGTTCATCAGATCCATAAAAGAAAAACTCAGAAGTTCCATTAAATCCTGAGCTGCTTCACCAAACTCCATCTTTAAGAACCATCCTTCTACGAAGCCGAACCACCGGTACCACTCCTGGATTCCAAGTTGATGAGAAAACTCAATCTCTATATGCGGACAAACCTCTGACTTCCCTGAAGACATCCGGAAAAACTCTGACAACCCAAGAGAACACTCAGCTATCGCAAGTCACTTTTGCGATCAACCCAACCTAATATCAAAAGAAAACAAAACGGTTCTCTCTTTACTAATCAGAACAGCTCGCTAGTCTAGCCAATCCATCGAAGAAATGGATACACTCGACTGCTTCTGAACTCCACCTCTAGAAGAACTGCTAAGCCAGAAGACTTCTTGACGGCACACAGAACACTCCGAGCTGCACTGTTGACACCGATGCCAAAGACTTCCTAATCCAAATCTCTTCGAGAAACTCGGGCTTCAAACCAAACAGAAACACCTTGCAGAACTCAGCCACAACACCGAAGTAGACTCACTTCCTTAAACTTGTTCCAAAGAAAAAAAAATCTTCGGGAACATCCATAGTCATTGCATCTCATCACGCAGCTACTACTTCCTGAGGTATCAAGATACCATCACTTGCTTGCCCAACCGACAGATCCAAACTCTACTCACCAAACTCTGCACTTCAAAGATGTACTCTGAACCTTAAAAAGGTTTCCTTCAGAGATCAATGAAATCTCTACGCTATGCACAACTCACTCTAGACGGTATTAGGTCTACAGTCTCGACAGATACACTTCCAACCTCAACATACAAACTCCAACCAATGGTAATAATCGTGTTACACACACTACTAACCTATCTACCTTTATAACTTATATTGGAAAACCCCAACAGGTAACCAAACTGATAGGTAGAAATATATATATATATATATATATATATATATATATATATATATATATATTCAAAATTACAGATACGCTCTCTCAAGAAAGAAATCACTCCAAAGCCTAGGTATTCACTTAACCAAGCGCTCTGATACCACTGTAACGGTCTAGGCTTTTCAACCATCGACAGCGGCCACAACTGGTAGGCTTTTCAACTATCCCAGCCCCACCGTGGCTTACAATGATACGTCGGCTTTGCTTTTACGGCCAGCCTCTCGACTCGCAACCAACCCCAAAAGGCCTTATACTACCCCCGGGGACATGTAGGGGTAAGAGTCTCTCGTTCGCCACCAAACGCAAAGCGAGAACCCCCTATCATGCTTCAATGTAGCAAACCCGATCCCGTCTCATCGAAATCCAAAACGTATCTTTTAAGGCCAAGTTGTTTTAAAGTTTAAAACAACATAATTTTATTATCTATATACACATGGATAGATAATTCACATCATCACAATAGATAATCAACATTATCATCACAACAGATAATCCATATTATCATTATCAAAGATAATCCATATTATCATCACAATGCAAACCAATGCATCCATATCACACAACATTACTCATCTCATAGTTGAGATTTCAAACCATTCAAGGCAACCAATATCATTCATCCATACATAAGCAATGATCTATAATCACACCATCTATAATTAATTTAAAATGAATTAAATTAATTACTTCCATCTCTAATTAATTTAAAGTGAATTAAATTAATTACTTACATCAATATAAATCGTGCTTACATATCCATTAATTAATTACATATTAATTAATTAATTATTCTCTAATTATCATCCTTAATTAATCACCCTTGATTAATTATTCTTTAATTACATTCAAGTAATTATCCTTTAATTAATTTCACAAATTAATTACTCTTAACCAAAAATAGTAATTAACCTTTAATCACTTCATTAATTAATTAACCATAATTAATTACATTAATCCTTCATTAATTATATTAATTAATTATCTTTAATCACTTATCATTGATTAATTAATCTTAATTAATCAATCCTTAATTACATTATTAATTATATTAATTAATGATCTCTAATTACATTTAATTAATTATCTTATTTAAATTAATTACATTGAGTAATTAATCTCAATTTAAACCATAATTATTAATCACCTTTGATTAATCGCGTTCAGTAATTAACTACCCTTAATTACCTCATTAAATAAATTAATTTCTTCTTAATTAATTTCTTTAATTAATCCCTTGATTAATTATACCAAGTAATTATACTCAAATTACCTCCACTTTAAAATCATCCTTCATTAATTACATCCAGTAATTATTATTTAATTACTTAACTAAGTAATTATACCTCATTAATTACATAAAGTAATTATTAATCAAAGCATCCAGTGTTTAACTTAATTAAACTTAATGAACTAACTTAAATAAATTACATTTAAACTTAGTTAATTACATTAATTAATTCCTTAATTACTTCCATTAAGTAATTAAACTTAAACAATTCACAAATGATTATCCTTAAATTAATTAATCTAATTAATTATGAAAATTAACTACATTAATTAATTGTTAAATAATCTCAAGTTAATGACCTTCATTAACTATTCACAATTCTTTAGTTACGTTTCTTAAGTAATTAAACTTACATTAATCATTATTAATTTCAAATTAATTAATCTTTAATAACCAATTAATTAGCCTTTAATTATTTAATTAATTAAGTGTTAACCGTATCTTAATTAATTCATAATTACTTGATTAATTAATCTCTAATTATTAATTAATATTCTAATTAATAATCCTTAATTACAAAATTAATTATTACTTAATTAATTAATCATAATTAATTAATTCAAACCTTTAATTACTTACTTAATTAATCCAAGACATTAATTAATTTAAATTAATTAATTATCCATTTCATTTAACTTAATAATCTAATGAATCCAAATCATTAAATTCTATTTAACTTTAAAATAAAACATTTCTTTCTTAAACAAAGCATTTAAATAATTTTCTTTAAATTTACTTTCAAATTTCATTTTAAGTTTAAAGATTTAAATTGAAATACAAATTATCTTTAACAAATTTTAAACTCATTTCTAAAACCTTTTTATTTCACAAGTTAAAGAAATACTCATTAAATAAAGTGGTTTAAAAGAATTTAAAACTAAATTCATTTTTAAATTCAAATCAATTTAAATTACACTTTAGACATTCAAAATTGTTTAAATCATTTTAAATTTTAAAACTTTCCTTCATTTCAAAACTGGAATATATATTTAAATTTGAATCCAGATTAATCTTTAGACTTTAGAACTCTACTTACATTTTAAAACTTTATTTTTAAAATTCAAACTTCTTAAACATTTTTAAAGTAGTTTAACAATTCAAGTTTAAACTTTATTTATTTATTTTTTTCTTTTCTAAACTGAGATCTATACTTAAACTTGAATTCCAGATTTTAAACCTGAATTTAAAACTTAGTTTAAACCTTTGCTTTTCATCTTTAAACTTTAGTTTGAAATTTTAAAACAAAACATTTTAAATTTCACTTTTAACTCATTAATGTTGTTTAAAATAATTTAAATTTTATAAACTTTCTTAAATTTCAAACTAGGATACAAAAGTTTATTTGGATCCATATCTCAAAATCTGATTTAAACTTTATTTAAAAATCTAATTCCAAATTTCAAAATCTGCTTTGAAATTCAAACAGACAGGTTTCATAAAAACCTGAAACAAACTTCACTACCTCCACTCAGGCTACCATCAGAAATCAAAAGTGCGCGGTGCACATGCACCGTGACTCCGATCAACTCCAGCCACCTCCGGTGGTCTTCCCACATCGGCGACCAACCTCACGTCCAAACACGACCAACAGATCACCCTTCCACAACTCGAAATTGAATTCGAGTCTTTTTCTCAAACTTGGAAACAACAGAAGCTTCCCATCCCAAACCTATCAACGCTTCATCCACGGCCTTCCGACCACCAGAATAGCAGTGACTCCGGCCACCAACTCGTCAATGGCCATACTTTCATCCCTCCAAACCTTGATGCACTCGATCAAACATAAAGGCCGTGTCGATCAATTAACTAAGCCTTCCAAAAACTAGCGCTACAGATTCAAATCGACCATGCGCTCCTCCAAAATGAATCGATTAATTTTCCTGGCATTTTTCCTCTAATCTATGCACACTCCCCCATCAACACTGAAGATTACAACATCCAAAATCATAGAGATCGCCAGAAACCACCAATTTTCCATTTTCTGTGCAACCCAGACTTACACACTCAAAACATAATTAAAAATTGTGATTTTAGTGTTGCAATTCATGTTTGCTTTGTGTATTCAATTTACAATTCTGGAATTATAAACTACCCAGTTTATATTTCCATATTATTCCACTTGCACTGATATTTTAAGTTATACAAAGATACCCAGGTTTATAATTTAACTAAATTAAGTTTTTAAACCTTAATCTATGTTAAATAAACATCTTTTTTTTGTAAAACAGGTCCTAACAATAATTGTTTATAGAGAGGATTGAATTCAAATCAAAACATGAATCAGGAAATATTAAGCAGAGTAAATTCTGTTGAAACAGAAGCATATATCTTACATATAAGTATACACATCAGGTTCACACAAACATATTCATCTCATCATCACAAGCATGCAACCATAAATTATACTAATTTTTTTTTAAAATGAAGTTACTCACTTGATTAAAAATATGAGCAGAGCCTTCCAGATTTTATTTGAAAAGTCTTGAAGCCTTTGAACTTTTTAAAACTGGAAAAATTGCTTTGCTTTAAGGAACTAAGTTGCTTCTTAGACTTGATTTTAAAACTGTAATTGATTTAGTTGAAGAAGAATGCAGATGCTTTGAAACTCCAGATTCTAAGAAATGTAGGCTTCATATCTTTTGAGATGGTGAATTGATTACAGTTTGTTTGTTTGATATGGAAAAAAAAATGAATTTTCAGGCTTCAGATCTTTTGCATGGTGACAGTTTTGCTTGCATGCTAAATGATGCAGCCCAGCCTAATGATGAAGCAGTGCAATATACTAAATCAATGGGTTTGAGTCGCTCGCGAGTCAGAGGTTTAAGCATTAAGGCGTTCCAGCAACATAGAGAGTTATGGGTTAGCAGGTTAAGCACTCCAATAGGTCGCTCACGACCTAGTGAAGAAGCCTTAGGTCGCTCACGACCTAACGGGGTGAAGAGTTATGCGGGAAAGAGTGTACAGCGACCTATGATAAGTCGCGACCTAAAGCCAACGAGTTACGACCTAACCAAGAACAAAAGAAGTGAGATACAACGAGTTCGCGACCTAATGTCTTACGACCTAATAGTTAGGTCGCTCATGACCTAAAAACCTTATTCCTTACATCGCTTTCAGTTCTTCCGAATTCTATCTCCTTATGTCGCTAAAGCTTAGGACCTAACGAGTTACGACCTAACGAGTTATGTCGCTGCTGTTTTCCTGTTGTTAAACCGTTTGCTTTAAGTCATGGAAGCCATGATATTTCCTTAAGTCGCTCACATGTTAGGTCGCGTGAAGTTTTCCAGAAGCTATTTGCTTAAGTCGCTGGGGCTTCTGATACAAACAGTCCTTAGGTCGCTGTTGTTTTTTTGGGTCGTGTTGTATATAAGTTGAGTCGCTTGTTGTAACGTGTTTCTTATGTCGTTATGTTGTTAAGTTGTTCTTCTGTGTTGTTGTAATATGTTAGGTCGTTAACGACCTAGTTTAGGTCGTAGGTCGCGTAGCGACTTATGTTGGGTTGGGGGACTGTGTTGTTGCGTTGAGTTGTAGCCTATAAATAGGCATGTTGTGTCATTGTAACAGGTTGTTGATTTTTGAATAAAATTTGGTTTGTGCTTTGTGCCTCCATTAAATTGGTAGTTGAGTGTAATCTCCTATCTCCACCTTCGGTATTCGAGTGCGCTCGAATCAACGATCGTTGAAGTGATTTCACGGTATCAAGTGCGCTTGATCAACGTTTGAAGAATTGTAGATCTTCTTTTACGGTATCGTACGCGATCAACGTGTCGAAGATAGCTAGAATTCGGTATCTTTGCGATCAACGAATTTGGGCATTTCAGTATCTTTAATCCACCGATTGCTACTTTTACCATTTCATTTATTTTTTCGTATTTCCGCTGCATCATTTTTGGTATCAGAGCTAGACTTAGCCAATCATAGCTAAGCCGAGTCTTGGAGCCAAGGAGTTTGAAGTTTGGTGTTCATCGTGTTCATCGTGAAGTTGCAACAAGTTGGGAGTTTTCGATCCATATCATTTTGGATCAAAGTCCGGAAAGTGTTTGAATTTTTGCTCGTGGGGATTTTACGCGCCAAAGTGAGTTAAGTTCAAAGTCGTGCATCACTTTGTGTTCAGGCCGAGAGTCAAGTGTTTGAATTTGTGAAGTTCATGTTTGTAAAGTCAAGGCCGAGCTAACTCAAGCAAAGCCGTGCATTGTTTTGTTGAAGTTTTTTGAAGTTTATATTTGTGTTTGTTGAAATTTGTTGAAGATTAACAATGCCTCTGAGAAGAGCCAATGGCCATGTTGAAGATTTGTACAAGAGAGAAGATGCTGAACATATGGAACAACGCATTAGTAATAAATTCAATGAGAAATTGGAAGAAGGCATTGGTAGATTGGAGAAATTGACGATTGATATGAATCAAGGTCAAAGGAGGAGGTCGCCAATCTCGAACCATGGAGGAAACCGAGTTTCGCCATCGGTTACGGAAGCGAGGAGGGTGTCGCCACAATATTTTAGAGAAAGAAGAGAAACATCAATTTCATCAAGGAGAGATCACCATGACTATAGACATGAAGAGAGAAGAACTCCACGTGAGTTTGAAGATGAGCCATATCGAGATGAAGAGAGATATAGTAAAAGAGACATGCGTGATCGAAGGGAGGTTGATGGTCGAGATCGATATAGACGTACATTTGATTTTGATGAAGAGGGTGATAGAGCTAGCATTCATTATCGAGACGAGACCAAGTTCGAGCTTCATACCGGGATGTAGAAGATGATTGACGTTGGGAGTCGGGAACGAAAACTGAAATTCCAGAATTCAGGGGAAGTATGCAAGCTGAAGAATTTTTGGATTGGTTGTCTAATGTTGAAGAGATTTTTGACTTTAAAGAGGTTCCTGAGCATCGAAGAGTGAAGTTAGTTGCTATAAGGTTGGGGGAGAGGTTTAGCATGGTGGCAGCAAACCAAACTTACACGGGAGAGAATGGGGAAGTCAAAGATTGAATCATGGGAGAAGATGAAGAAGCTGATGAAGGCTACATTCTTTCCTTACAATTATCAATCACTCACGTATCAGAGGTTGCAGAACTTGAGGCAAGGGACAAAGATTGTTAATGATTATGCTGATGAATTTCATCAACTGATTGCTCGAAATGACATTATGGAGATGGAGGAACAATTGACTGCTAGGTTTATTGGAGGGTTGAGGATGCAGATTCAAGATATGGTGAACATGTTTGATCCTAGATCTGTGGCTGAAGCGCACCAGAAAGCATTGGCTTGGGCGAAGCAGGGAAGACGAGGAGGTGGTGTGTTTCCAAGTTCCAATACTCAGAGCAAAGGTGCAAATGGGAGTTCCAATGTTTCTAAAGTTATCAGTAAACCAGTGGTGAAGGAGGTTGAGAAGGCAAAGTTCAGCAACAATTTCAAATGCTATAATTGCCAGGAAGTGGGTCACAAGAGTAATGAATGTCTGAAGCCGAAGAAACGAACAATGATTGCTGAAGTGGAAGGTAAGGATGTTGGTGAAGGTTATTCTAGTCCAGTTAAGGAGGATGAACATGATATCGCGTCGGGAGATGAAGGATGTAATCTAATGATGAGGAGGTCTTGTTTGACACCGAAGCAAGAGGAAGAGGCTAGTTGGTTGAGGAGCAATATCTTTGAGTCGACATGCACTATACTTGGGAAGGTTTGTAAATTTGTGATTGACGCAGGAAGTTGTGACAATAGCATTTCTACCGAAGCTGTGAGGAAGTTGAAGACGGAGAAGCATCCAAATCCTTACAAGTTAGCGTGGTTAAGGAAAGGAGGAGAGGTGAGTTCATGTTCCGTTTTCTATTGGGAAGAAGTATAAAGACGAGATCTGGTGTGATGTGGTGGAGATGGATGTTTGTCACTTGCTGTTGGGAAGACCATGGCACTATGACCGAGCAGTGCAGCATGATGGTCGAACCAATAGCTACAGCTTTATGTTTGAAGGTATTAAGATCATTTTAGTTCTGAAGAAGAGACAGCAAGGAGAGAGAAAGTCAGAAGAGATTGAGGAGCTGAAGACTTTGTTGACTTTGAAGGAGTTCATTGAAGAAGTAGAGGAGAGTCCAGATGTATTTTTGTTGATTGGACATGAAGCCACTGAATCTGTTGAAGTTCCAGACGAAGTAAAGCCAGCATTGGAAGAATTCAGAGATGTGTTTCCTGAAGAGTTGCCAACGGAGTTACCACCGTTGAGGGATATCTAACATCAGATTGATCTTTTGCCAGGGGCTGTATTACCACACAGGCCACATTACAGGATGAGTCCTAAGGAGCATGAGGAACTGAGAAGGCAGGTGAAGGAGTTGTTAGAACAAGGGCATGTTCAGGAGAGTTTGAGTCCTTGTGCAGTGCCAGCCTTATTGGTACCGAAGAAGGATGGGACATGGAGGATGTGTACGGACAGTCGGGCTCTAAACAAGATTACTGTGAGATACAGGTTTCCTATGCCGAGGTTCGATGATTTGATTGATCAGTTGAGTGGGGCTGTTGTGTTTTCGAAGATTGACTTGAAGAGTGGATACCATCAGATTCGTATTAGACGAGGTGATGAGTGGAAGACTGCTTTTAAAACAAGGAAGGTTCTATACGAATGGCTGGTTATGCCGTTTGGCTTGTCAAATGCTCCTAGTACTTTTATGAGAGTAATGAACCAGATTTTTAGACCATTCATTGGGAATTTCGTGGTAGTTTACTTTGACGATATTTTGATCTATAGTGGGTGTATGGAAGAGCATGTCCAGCATTTGCGAGAAGTACTGTTGATTCTACGACAGGAGAAATTCTATGCAACAACGAAGAAATGTGTATTTATGACGCATAGTGATTTGTTTCCGGGATATGTTCTGTCGAAGGAGGGTATTCAAGTGGATAAGAGCAAAGTAGAGGCTGTCAGGAGTTGGCCACAACCAAAGACAATTACAGAAGTGAGGAGCTTTCATGGGTTGGTTTCTTTTTATCGAAGATTCATTCCACATTTTAGCAGTGTGATGGCACCTGTAACTGATTGCATGAAAGGAAAGAAGTTCGAGTGGACAGAGGAAGAAGGATTAGCTTTTGAGAAGATCAAGGCACTATTGATGTCAGCACCAATTCTAGTTTTACCGAATTTTCAGTTGTTGTTTGAGTTACATACTGATGCTTCAAAGGTTGGGATTGGTGGAGTATTGAGTCAGAATGGAAGACCAGTTGCTTATTTCAGTGAGAAGTTGTGTGGAGCCAAGTTGAGATATAACACTTATGATGTGGAGTTTTACGCAATTGTTCAAGCTGTGAAACACTGGAGACATTATCTATTTCAGAAGGAGTTTGTTCTTTATACGGACCATGAAGCTTTGTATCATTTGCAAGGGCAGGACAAAATTTCAGCTAGGCACGCTTCATGGGTCGCGTATCTGCAGCAGTTTACTTTTATTGTGAAGAACAAGTCAGGGGTGACGAATCGTGTAGCTGATGCATTGAGCAGGAGGAATTATTCGTTGACGACGATGAAAGTTGAAGTGACAGGATTTGAACTATTGCCAGAGTTATTTGAAGAAGATCCTTACTTTACGAAAATTGTTGAGAAAGTAAAGGATGGGAGTACTGATGAATTTGTGTTGGTGGACGGATTCTTATTCAAGGGAGATCGATTATGAGTACCAGATTGCAGCTTGAGAATGAAAATTGTTAAAGAGTTGCATGAAGAACGACACGTGGGACGGGATCGCACATTGCAGTTGATTTCTCAGTCTTATTATTGGCCCTCAACGAAGCGGGAAGTTGGAAAATTTGTTCGAAGATGTCATGTTTGTCAAGTTTCGAAAGGGACAGCTACAAATGCGGGATTGTATATGCCTTTACCTGTTCCGACAAAACCGTGGGTAGATGTAAGCATGGATTTCGTGTTGGGCTTACCGAGGACTCAACGGGGAAATGACTCTATCTACGTTGTGGTGGACTGTTTCTCGAAGATGGTACTTTTGTTGCTTGTAAGAAGACGGCAGATGCGGTCCATGTGGCACAGTTGTTCTTTAGAGAGATTTACCGTTTGCATGGTTTGCCGGAATCTATAGTTTTAGACAGAGATTCCAGATTTCTGAGTCATTTTTGGCTGAGTTTGTGGAAGATGGTGGGAACCAAGCTGAATTTCAGTAGTGCTTATCATCCGCAGTCGGATGGACAAACCGATGTTGTGAACAGATCGCTGGGAAATTTATTGCGGTGTCTTTTGAAGAATAATCTGAAGAGCTGGGATGTGAATTTATGTCAAGCGGAGTTTTCTCATAATCATGCTATCAACCGTAGTACGGGTTTCAGTCCATTTCATATTGTATATTCAAGCTTGCCAAAGGGGCCGTTGGATTTAACGATAGTACCACAACCGAAGGGGGCAGTTAAGCGGGCTGCTGATTTTGTGGATGGGTTTACATAATGCCATAGAATAGTTCAGGAATGATTGGAGAAGACGAATGAGAAGTATAAACGATCTGCGGATCTGAAACGAAGAAGTGTTGAGTTTAATGAATGAGATTTAGTATATGTTGTACTAACGAAGGATCGTTTTCCAGTGGGAGCATACAATAAACTTAAAGCTCGAAAGATTGGTCCTGTAAAGATTGTGAAACGGATCAACGAAAATGCTTATAAGTTGAAGCTGCCGGAGGATGTGTACACTTCTGACGTGTTTAATGTTAAACATCTTATACCTTATTATGGAGATGAACAATCCGATCGGGAAGAACATTTAAATTCGAGGACGAATTTTTTCCAACCTGGGGTGGATGATGCAGCCCAGCCTAATGATGAAGCAGCGCAATATACTAAATCAATGGGTTTGAGTCGCTCGCGAGTCAGCAGTTTAAGCATTAAGGCGCTCCAGCAACATAGCGAGTTATGGGATAACGGGTTAAGCATTTCAATAGGTCGCTCACGACCTAGTGAAGAAGCCTTAGGTCGCTCATGACTTAATGGGGTGAAGAGTTATGCGGGAAAGAGTGGTACAACGACCTATGATAAGTCGCGACCTAAAGCCAACGAGTTACGACCTAACCAAGAACAAAAGAAGGGAGATACAACGAGTTTGTGACCTAATGTCTTACGACCTAATACTTAGGTCGCTCACGACCTAAAAACCTTATTCCTTACATCGCTTTCAGTTCTGCCGCATTCTACCTCCTTATGTCGCTAAAGCTTAAGACATAACGAGTTACGACCTAACGAGTTAGGTCGCTGCTGTTTTCCTGTTGTTAAACAGTTTGCTTTAAGTCACGGAAGCCATGATATTTCCTTAAGTCGCTCACATGTTAGGTCGCCTGAAGTTTTCCAGAAGCTATTTTGTTAAGTCGCTGGTCCTTAAGTCGCTGGGGCTTCTGATGCAAACAGTCCTTAGGTCGCTGCTATTTTTTTTTGGTCGTGTTGTATGTAAGTTGAGTCGCTTGTTGTAACGTGTTTCTTATGTCGTTATGTTGTTAAGTCGTTCTGCTGTGTTGTTGTAATATGTTAGGTCGTTAACGACCTTGTTTAGGTCGTAGGTCGCGTAGCGACTTATGTTGGGTCGGGGGACTGTGTTGTTGCGTTGAGTTGTGGCCTATATATAGGCATGTTGTGTCATTGTAACAGGTTGATGATGTTTGAATAAAATTTGGTTTGTGCTTTGTGCCTCCATTAAATTGGTAGTTGAGTGTAATCTCCTATCTCCACCTTCGGTATTCAAGTACGCTCGAATCAACGATCGTTGAAGCCAATTCACGGTATCAAGTGCGCTTGATCAACGTTTGAAGAATTGATCTTCTTTCACGATATCGCGCGCGATCAACGTGCCGAAGATAGCTAAAATTCGGTATCTTTGCGATCGATGAATTTGGGCATTTCAGTAACTTTAATCCACTGATTGCTACTTTTACCGTTTCATCTATTTTTTCGTATTTCCGCTGCATCATTTTTGGTATTAGAGCTAGACTTAACCAATCATAGCTAAGCCGAGTCTTGGAGCCAAGGAGTTTGAAGCTTGGTGTTCATCATGTTCATCGTGAAGTTGCAACAAGTTGGGAGTTTTCGATCCATATCATTTTGGATCAATGTCCGGAAAGTGTTTGAATTTTTGCTCGTGGGGATTTTACGCGCCAAAGTGAGTTAAGTTCAAAGCCGAGCATCACTTTGTGTTCAGGCCGAGAGTCAAGTGTTTGAATTTGTGAAGTTCATGTTTGTAAAGTCAAGGTCGAGCTAACTCAAGCAAAGCCATGCATTGTTTTGTTGAAGTTTTTTGAAGTTTATATTTGTGTTTGTTGAAATTTGTTGAAGATTAACAATGCCTCCAAGAAGAGCCAATCGCCATCAGAATGTTGAAGATTTGTACAAGAGAGAAGATGATGAACAGATGGAACAACGCAATAGTAATAAATTCAATGAGAAGTTGGATGAAGGCATTGGTAGATTGGAGAAATTGATGATTGATATGAATCAAGGTTAAAGGAGGAGGTCGCCAGTCTCGAACAATGGAGGAAACCGAGTTTCGCCATCGGTTACGGAAGCGAGGAGGGTGTCGCCACAATCTTTTAAAGAAAGAAGATAAACATCAATTTCATCAAGGAGAGATCACCATGACTATAGACATGAAGAGAGAAGAACTCCACGTGAGTTTGAAGATGAGCCATATCGAGATGAAGAGAGATACAGTAAAAGACATGCGTGAACGAAGGGATGTTGATGGTCAAGATCGATATAGACGTACATTTGATTTTGATGAAGAGGGTGATAGAGCTAGCATTCATTATCGAGATCGAGACCAAGTTCGAGCTTCATACCGGGATGTAGAAGATGGTCGACGTTGGGAGTCGGGAATGAAAACTGAAATTCCAGAATTCAAGGCAAGTATGCAAGCTGGAGAATTTTTGGAATGGTTGTCTAATGTTGAAGAGATTTTTGACTTTAAAGAGGTTCCTGAGCATCGAAGAGTGAAGTTAGTTTCTACAAGGTTGAGGGGGAGAGCTTTAGCATGGTGGCAACAAACTAAACTTACACGGAAGAGAATGGGGAAGTCAAAGATTGAATCATGGAAGAAGATGAATGAGCTGATGAAGGCTACATTCTTGCCTTACAATTATCGATCACTCATGTATCAGATAGCGTTGATTGGATCTGAAAAGCACGGCTACTTTAAGATGAATATCAATGGAAAAAGGTGAAATTATGGTAGGCGCTTGACACGGTCTAGGGGTTTGTAGTGGTGCGACTATTGATTAACCACTGTAATTATAGAGGGGAGTAGTTGGAAGTAGAATTGTCAAAAACACTCTCTTTCTTAACTTTATACTTTATTCTTTTGTATGAATGGTAATGGATTGAGTTGGAAGTTAAAAAAGCTACACCACAATAAACTATTTTCATTATAAGTACACATTAGATTAAAATTCTACACGGACCAACATTGTTTGTAATTTATATAGCATGCGAATCAAAATATCATGTGTATTTATAGTATACTACTAGTCACAGGAATTGAGTATCATATGCATTTATTCGACTTATTAGAGGGTCTATGATGCTGGCTGATTTGACGCGTCGAAAATAATATGAACCATTTGCAAAAATTTCTTAATTCATTCCAACAATAAAAAATGATTCGAGTATGGCATCATAATATTTATCCTCTCATTTACTGTGGTGTGGCTGTATTGGGTTATAATGTGGGTAAACTTATTGTTTTGGATGTGCAAAGATTATCGACTACAACTTCTGGTATTTTTATATGCCTCTCAGTAGCTATTTTAGTTTGTATAGTTTGGAAACTTTGGACCAACAACGATCCCCATCTCCCCATTACTCGTAATATGGATAAACTTGTTGACTTATTTAAAGGCTCGTTCACTTATTTGAAGAAAAACTCGTCATTCGTACAGAAAAATTTATTTTAACTTGGAAGTAAGTTAGAAAACTAGCGTTATTTTTTAAAATATGTGTAAAAATCTATAACTAATAGGACAAAGAGTATAACATAAGAAAATTACTACTTGCATATCTATAGCTTTTTGAGTGGAATTACATAAGAAAACAAAAAAAAGAGCTACAAATCCCTGTTTTTGGTGTTATTATAAAAAAATTCCTGCAGAATGAATAAGTAAATATAGTTTTTATTTTTGAATAATAGAAAACGCAAGATATCTTGCACTTTTTTGACAGAAAATGTAAGGTAACTTGCAGTTTTCTGATTTTGAAACTTTTGTAATTCTGAAAAAAAATCAAAAAGTTTGAAAAGCGCAAGATAGTTAGCGCTTTCTGATATTGAGATTTTTTTGAAATTTTTAGAAATTTTGAAATTTTTGAAAAGCGCAAGTTGACTTATGCTTTCTATCAAGAAAGCTCAAGCAAGTTTGCGAGTTTTGGTTTTGAAATTTTTTTAAAAACGCAAGTTAATTTGCGTTTTTTGATTTAGAAAAAAAGAGAACTAATTTACATACTCATTGTTATAATGATTTTTCTTGTAAAAACATCAAAAATAAGGACCTTATGTGAAAAGCCCCTTAAAAATATGTAAATATAGATGTTTTTTAATGGGGGATTGGAAGCACGTCTAGATTTGGAACCCTACCATATAGATAAAACACACCTATATTTATTTGTATATATGCTAGTAGACAAATACAGATAGATAAGCCAGTTAAATAGCTTTTCATTCGAGCATGTCCAATTTTACAGTCTTTAGTTAGCCAGGTGCCATGCACCGATGCATTATACCATAGTTTCAAAAACCGAATCGTGAATTGAATCGTGTAGGTGCAAGGTCAAAGGTTCTTATGGTTCAACCGGTTAGGCCGTGACATTTGTGTTGATCGATATTTTCCATTTTTCTTATTTAAATGCTAAATTATTTCAGCGAGTGTTAAAATATAATCATTTATAATTAATATAGTGAATTTTATAACAATTATTTTTGAACATTTCATAACAAATATTGATTGAAATAATTCTATAACAATTATTTTAGCACAAAACTATAAATTTCTTTATTTTTAAGATAAAAGACATTCGTTTAACAATGATTTATAAAATGTACATTAATAATATATTTTTTCATCAAAAATTGATAAGATAGTCAAATGATTTAGCGGCTAAGGTTATGAATTTATATATCAAATAAATTACGTGAAGAAAATGAAGTGTAAAACGATAGTTTTTTCTCAAATTTGGAAACCGTTTGATAAAAAGTAATTGGTTCTGTGGTTTTTTTAAGGTTTTGGGGTTAGAGCGTGCGTTCATGCATGTGCAAGGTTATTTCGGTTTCAAAGCCATAGTGCTCCAAGGTTGTAGGTTAATCGTGGTTGAACCGAGGTCAAGTTATGTTTTTGAAACACTACATTATACATCCCTTGACCCTATTAATCAGTACATGCCCTAATAAAAAGGCCTAAAGTTAAATTATCTTATTATAAGGAAAAAATAATAGGCACATTTTCCATGTAATTACTGTTAATTATTTAAATATTTGTGCATGTTTAAAATTGTTGTTCTCATTTTGAAATATCATTATATTTAAATCATTGAATGTTTAAAACTATTATTCCCTTTGATAAACAGTACATCATCTTTTGGATAGAATGGCCTTGACAACTATTATCAATTTCAAAAAATAAGTATCAGTTTTATTTATTTCTGTCTTATCCGTTAGTAGCTGAAGAAAATAAACTATATGGTTTGAAATTATCTAAACTTTCTTTATCTTGCTTCTTAAAACTATCTTACATTAACTGCAAGCTTACTTTGTGGTATCTCAACTCGGAAATCTTTGGTTTGAGGTAAATATCAACTACGAGCATAATATAATTGGAAATTTATTAATACCAGCTAGAACAAAAAAATCTACATTTTACAATTGCCCTTGATTAGTACTAATTGTATAAAGGTTGGATCTACGTTTATATTCTTATTAGTACTAATTGTCCTTGATTATGATTTTCTAAGTCTTAACAGAAACTGATTCTCTTACTTTTTTACACTCATCTTCAGATTTCCAATGAGGTTGGTCTTTGATTTTATGGTTTTATCAGTAGTATTTTTATTTATTCTTTTTGATTCACCAATTTACACTTGAATCAAATATACTGGGTACAATATCTTTTTGGTATGAATTCTAATAATGATTGGGGGTAGTTCACGTGCTTATCACGCTTTATTTTTTGTGCAAATTGCAAAACATGGCATCATTTGTTAACATACTTTATTTTTGGTGCAAATTTCAAAGTACGGTATCATCTCTTACCATAACTATATTACAAGCCTATTCATTACTACTTTTTGGTACGTATGCTTTCTGTTTTTCTGATTTCTATTCATATTTCATAGAATGATCTTTTTTCTACTAGATTTTCAACCCATATATTAGTTGAAAATAAAAACATGTTACTCAACATTTACATTTCGCAATTTGCATTTACACTTCTTCATTATTTGAATCTGGCTGCTTTTTTTAGTTTATGGTCTCTATGTTTAGACTATAGTTTTCTTTGCTTCTTTATATATACAAGAGAATTATCTTTTCTTGAAGCAAGTATTTAGTAAATCACATTCAAGAATTTATTATAGTTTGAATTAGTATGACAGGTTTTTTCATTTAGGCTCTTGGATAGACTGGAGTTATTAGTGGCTGTTGAACATTTATAGATGAGACTCCGATAGAATGGTTAATGCACTAGGTAAAGTTTTGGGCTCAATGTTAGGCATTTTTTCAGGCATGTACATATGTACATTTTTAGTTGATTAAAATTGACAAATATGATGGAAATTGAACAAATAAACCATTCTTTATTTCTCTCGATAATTTGGTTAACTCTTAAGGATATAACTGTTGTTTATTTATGTGGATTTGCATTATTTAATTCTATTTATTACACGACATATTTTAATGTTCGTGGTTACTATAAGCATTAATTTACCATAATTTTGCTATCTAAATTTTTTGAACCAAAATAGATTCTGTTTAATCTTTTGGCACAGGTTGTTAAACTTAGGAACTCTAATATTGTAGTACTTTATTTCTTTTTTCTATAAATCATTAGAAAATATTATGCAATTTATTTTATCCACCCATAAATTGAATTCATTACAAACATTTGTTATCCTCTATCAAACCATATATTTATTTTGTTATATGCCAAAATATAATGTTATGCTATGCAACTTCTGATATTCAGTATTAGGAATATTTGGAAAGGTTATTAATTCTGTATTTCTTTTAGCTGTATAAATGATTTTTGTGGATATGTACATACAATGATATTATCACAGGAAACTAGATTCTCGTAATTTGAAAACACCCATTATGGCTGACATCAAGTTCCTTTAAAAATAAAGTAAGGTTAGCATAAAGTAGAAAGGCATTCACTGAATTCTAAATAATATTACAATAACAGAGGAAAAGTTTCTATTACGCAATAAAAGTAAATAAACTCTTTCCAATCAATTACAAATTAAATTTCAAAACTACTGATATCAAAAAGAATATTTAGATATTATCAATTGTATTTTGGCCATTTCTTATTAATGTATTTCCTCGGTAACAAGTTATATAGTGTTATGTTGCAAACAAAAAATGTGACGACACGAAAATTTTAACATTTTAAATTGAAATATTTAAATTAATTTTAAATGTTTGAATGATAGTTTAACTTGAATTTCAAATATCAGGATGAATTTAGCAATTTAATTTTTTGAAATTGGGTAAAATGTTGAATCTTCAGATTATGCTTGTTAAAAATATTTTTTTAGGCTTAGAAAATTTATATTGATAATACTGAAGATAATAGAAACTATAGAATTGAATTTGAAAGTGAATTGTTCAGTTTTGAAGTTTTATCGTATAAATTGACGTTTAAAAATAGCCTTCCGAGGCGCAGTCTTGGAATTTGACGAAACCAATTTCATTGGATCCGTAATATTGTATTATTATCGGATTTCAATTTTCATAATGTTTGGAGTTGTTGTTTGACCGTGCGATAAGCAAATGCGTTGAAATCTATAACAAAATTTAATTTAAATAGCTGGTCCAAAAAACTATCTTCTCCATACAATCGAATTTGGACTCGGATCCTTTTCCATTGCGTTCGATATAGGGGGTTAACTTTATAAACGCCTAGCGACACGCCTCGATTGAAGATTGAAATTTTGAATCACAGAAATCGGAACGATTTGAATTAGTATTTAAAATAAATTTATACATATATGTATTAAATAATAGTTTTACAAGGAAATTCTACACGTATCCTTTTGAACAACACGTGCTTCATTTCTTCTGATAATTTCACACGCGTACGTGGAAAATATGATGAATATCTCACTCGAAAGAAAAACAAGCGAAACATTTTCTTTTGTTCAAATAAAATAGCCGATGCATTTTCCCCTCTTCTCGTTTAAAAATGGTCGCACTTCCTCTTTCATTTCAAAATCAATAGACACAGAACGAACTAAAAAAATTGGCGAGCTACTCTTCCTTTCTCCCCTTTTCTTCCTTCATTCGTTCGAGCCACAGATAAAAAAAATCCTAAATTTCGAAGCTATGCTCTTCTTTCCACCGGTTACGATTTAAGAGATGCGATTTTTTTGGTTCGACAATGGTCGCACCCCACGAGTTCATGTAGCTTGCAGTGGGATATTGGGAGATGCGATTTTGGGGTTTAGGGATTGCGGCGATAAAGAGAGAGGACGAGGTAGGAAGATCGAAAATCGATTTCGATTTGTTGAGCATTCGCGCGCTCGATCGACGAAGGCGAAGAGAGCAGGTCGCGAACGCAACATCGAGGCGACTGTGGTTTGCATGCGATGGTGATGGCTGGTAACAGCGGCGTCGTGCCGAGGTGGGGCGGCTCCATTTGATTGACAGTGAAGGTATATCGTTATTTATTTTAATTTATTTTGGTAAATCATATACTTGTATACATATAGGAAAATTAGAAAATAAATAGAAGAATTTGCACATTTTTGAATGTGTACAGTGAACAGAAAGTAATTTTTTTATTTATTTATAGAAAAAAATATATAAATATAAATATACCTATATAGAACATATATGCATGTTTAAAACTTACCATTTGATTTTTTTTAAATAATGAATTTGGTGGATAAATAGTTAAATTTATTTGGTTAACCTATTTAATTATTTTTAGTTACTAAAGAATATTTTTAAAAAGGGAAAAATTTGTTTAAACTATATTTTTAGTTGATTAATTTATTTAAAACGAAATTCAGTTTTAATTTTAATTTTGTTATATAAATTATTAAAAAGAATTGATTTAAAATAAAAAGTATAGTTTAAAATAAAATCACAGGTTAATTAAATTTATTAAAATAAAATAAATTGTTCGATTTATTCGGATATTAATAAGTTGTATAAATGTTTATACAAGGTCTAGAAAATCGTGAAAATAAGCTGGATTGGGAATGTATTCCAAAACGAAAGCTAAGGTGAGATCTTCTCACTCAATAGATGATTTAGTTTTTATAGTTAAATTTAAAATTGATTGATTGTGTGCTTGAATAATTAATTTATTATTAGTTATATTAGTTTAGACCCTATGCGCCGCATAATAGCGGAGGTTATTATATTTGTAACGTCCCGCCTTTTCGCACACTTTAAACCGACACACGTGCCAATTCAAAACATAACGGAAAGGGCGGAGTGTTATGGGGTAAATAAGAAAAACAGAGAAGAAATAAAAACAAAATAGAATCTCACAGCGGAAGGATAAAATATAATAATAAATATACAGTTCATAAATGGTTTACAAAACACTTGTTATTCTTTACACAATAAATATCAGAGTTACACATACCAATAAAATCAATGTAGCGGAACAGTATGAGTGTGGTGCAATACTATAAATAATAATAATACGGATTCTTCGTCTTCGTCCTCCAAAGCTAAAGTCTTCGATCCTGAAACGCTCGGACTGACCCGAGCGAATTTGAAAAGACAAAAACACTCGAGTCAGACTAAAAGATCTTATGTGAGTTAAATTAACAGAAATAAATATGAGTACAGTAACTCAAGAGATGTTCGGGATTTACATCTCCTAAGGATCCGTTAAACTATTTACTATGTAGTATATTGCGCTATTATAATAGTGCCTATTTATAAAATAAACTTACTTTTAAATAACGTTAAGGCTTTACATTTTCCACCTTAACACAAATAATGCCAATAGTCTATACAGTACCGTAATACCTCCTGATCGGGAAGCTACCAGAGGATACTCCATAGGTACGACACAAATAGAAACTCGTAGTAAAGGCTCGGTATGGTAGGTGACACGGCACAACTAGGCAATGCCAGGGTAGATATACCAATTGCTATCCAGGCTGGTGGAAACGCGTAGCCGCAGTTACCGCCCACCTCGGACTAACTCCCCAAAATCAAAATATAGAAGTGGCCACTGAATCAATCCAAAATCAAAGTATAATATCGAAGAGGAGGGTCCAATCAGAGGAATGACCTCATTGGCCTGAGAATCGCTCCTGTTTTAGCCACCTTATGCCAACTCACGGGAGTCGGGTCCACGTATTTACCTTACAGGACACGTCGCCACCACCTACTTCATTCTGGAATCTCCACCGCGTACACGGTTAGTCAAAGTGGTTTCCGGTATCGACAGAGAGTATGTCCATATCCGATCCCGATCTCTTCGCCAACCCATCGTTATTATAACACCGCGGTCATTTAAAAATAGGTTATACTTTAAAAATCAGAATAAACATTCCATTTCATAACCATGAATACGATATCATTTCAAAACCCAAAACCATATTTTATCACTTATCCCAAATATAATTCTTTTCCAAAATCAAAATGCTTTAACTTCATGACGTCTGAAAATCAAATATTTTCATAGCATAATATTTTGAAAATCATAATTTAAAACCATAACTTCTAAAACTTGAATGGTTTGGACATTCAACGGTATATGAATTAAATGGTTTAACTTAAATGTTACTTTGTAAAGAAAATAGTTCTCATGGCTTTACAAATACATTTCTTTATTAAAGTCTAAACCAAAATTAATATTATCTCTCTCAAGTTCCAAAACCACTTCAATTTATTTATATATACGTATATCCTTTTTGAGTAATAATATTTCAAACTAAAATTGGATTTTATTCTTTCAACAGATCAATTGTTCTATTAATTAGTCTTGAATATTCACATAAAATCCATAAATAATAAGACTTCAATTTCTAGTAATAAAATATATATATTTTCTCAATTCAAGTTATACTAGAATATTCATTTCAATTTATTTTGGGAAAAATCCAATTATAAATATCATATCTTAAAATTTCCAAACTTAACATTTAAACATATGATATAAATTATTAAACTCCATTTTCTTAATTTTCTTCCATTTTTAATAAAGATTTTTATACACCTTTTAATTTCAAAATTTTCAACTACGTATGTATATATATATGGAAGAAAAATATTTATACAATATAAAATTTAAGATTATTATAAACCGTATTCCATCCAAACCATAGAAATCACATTTAAATAGTTATATATATATATACCGCGGTGCCTGTATATAATTTTCTATCCTATGGTCAAGTGATACGGATATTTATCATTTCAATCCGCAATTTAAAAAAATATAAAATTTTGCGGTTATATATCATTTCAAACCACAATCCCGAATGAAATGAAATATGCATGATAATTTGCAATTTAATGATATACAATAAACATCCATTCATCAACATCATCCATCATCCAAATCACAATCATCAATCAATATCAATCAATAACAATATTATTTTTGGTACTACATAACAGGTAATACTGGCAATTTTATTCAAATTAAATTTAACAGCTATTAATCTACAGTCTATATTCGGTAATAAATTATATAACTGTTAACTAGCAGTTCATATACAAACAAATAAATTTTAACTGTAAATTTATACGCAATAAATTAATTAAATTAACAGTTAAATTTAATAAATGCAATTCAACAGATATGAATAAAATAAACATGCCAAATACTCATAAATAAATTTCTATTCATTTCTAAAATTAATTTAACAAACATAAAAGCTTATAGTAGTTGTGAGTGGGTTAAAACACTCACCTTTTGAATTTAAATCGAATTTAAATTCGATTTAAACCCAAAAATTCGCCCTTCTCGAAATTCGTCCAAACCAGCGTCATCAAATCCGGAATTAAATTACGATCCTAACAAAAGAAATTTCGTGTGAATCCGACTTCGTATGAGAAAGTTATGGCGAAAAATGATGATTGAATTCAAAATTGAAAATAAATAAAACGACACACATTCATCACTTACAAATATATGTGTCACGTCACTCCTTCTATTCCCAGAAACGCAGGCGGCCCCCTTCCAGAAACCGTAATCGAAGATCTACGACGATCTAACCGTTGAATCGACACAAAAACCATATAGATGCGATCCCCATCGTCCACTCTACAAAACCCAGAAAAGGTTTGACGATCCGACGAAGTTTGCGACGACGATGATGAATGGTCACGAACTGTTTGAATTAATTCTGGTCAAATAAATGTTCAAAACAGAAAACGAATTGCACCAGTAGATTACGTGCCTCGAGAACATTAACATATATTTTTGTGGAATTTTTCTGAAGTGTTTGCATTTTCACTGAAATTTGGATTGGGGCAGATCTAGGTTGCATTCATTTGAGGAGGAGAAGGAGATGAAGAAATGAACGTACAGCGAAAGGGAAAATAAAACGGGGCTAGGGTTTATAACAGGTTATATATAGACAAGGCTGAAAAATAATAGATGGATCAGATTGGATCTAAACATAAGTTTAAATTTAGGCATAAACATATATGTAATAAAGTAGCATTAAATTTTGAAACGTGAATTGATTTAATTGGAAATAAATTACCCAAATGTTCTTATTCCATCAAATTTTATTTACTGAAGGTTGCACTTAATCTACTTTATACATCTTGCCCCTTTTGTCTTTAAATCAATAAATCTTATATAGTATATAGATTTATCATAAATTTTATCTATTCTTCCTTTTTAGGAAATGTTCTATATATTAGATTTCATTTATATGCAATAAATCATACTATCGTAGTTATATCCAATTAAATAAATAAATGTTGATTCCTACTCTTTTTATCCAACAATTGTTTACGTTTTTTTCCATAAATACTTCTACACACATCCTGGATTTTGTGTAAATGGTTGTAACGTTAAATCTTGTCTACTTCCCATTTTATATTTAAGGTTTCTAAAACCGATTAATATTATTCCCTAGTCCAAACACCCTTTTGCCCAATTTATATTAACATATCCTTAAATTATTGCAATTCATTATCTAACATACAACTGAATCTATTTCTAAATTTTCATAATTCATTAACACCTTACAAAAGTTTACAAATACAGGGCTTGTATCGGATAAAACTTATTTTCATTGATGAATTCAATACTTGCCTTTATTTTATTTATTTCCAACTTAATATCCAATCGCAACAATTTCCACTATTACACTTATTAATTTCAATACATAATTCAATTTTAATAAATTCAACATTATAAGTTTGATTAAATTTATTAAATTCACTTTCTTTCTATTATTCAAGGTTATTGATGTCAATTTAATGAAACTAACATTGGCTCAATATCTATACATTAAAAATCTCAATTCTAAACTTAGATCTCAACTTATGAAATAGTTAAATAATAAATTCCATCTAAATCTGCATCTTCCTACTATCTAAATATTTAGAAAAATTACTTACCACTTTTTATTGTAAATTTCTAAACTAGAAGATTTGTGTCATTTCTAGCCCTCTGGATATTTTATATTAACTAAAAGCAAATTTACATATAATTTCCATCGTCAATTATTTTAGTGAATAAATCATCAAAGGTTACTGCAATTAATCCCCTAAATTGCAATAAATTCTAATAAATTTGACTCTATTTGATTACAACTCACAAATAAATCAATTATTCCCCAACTACAAAGTTACCGTTTCTTATATATATATCACTACAGTAATACTTCCAAATGTTCATCTTTTGTTTGCATAAATTACTGTATTCAATTGAATTGTAATATTGTTAACTTACACATAAACAAAACTTAACAACTAATAGAATAAATAACTTACAAAATTTGTTGTCATAAATATATTTTATAAGTCTACACTTAATTATTATCTTATAATACGTTTTTACGTTACTATAAAATTTATACACTCTTCCGTTACCATATTAATAATTACTAAAGTAACGTTCATTCTTAATAACAACGTTATACTATTCAACATACAAAAGGACTCCATTCCCCAAATACATTCATTTATATTTATTACCTTAAAGTTCTCCTTTATTGACTAGACACATTAATTTAGATTCATTTACATCGAATGCCCTTCTTAGCTATATACTCAATACATGTTAAATCTACATAATTTTTACCCTTTTATTCAAATTCACTTATACCATCAATAACAAAATGTTTCCCTAAATTTAGATTCAATTATATACATTAGATAAATGGGTAAACTTTTGTAATTATCCCATATATGAAAATATTTTTATGCATACATTTCCACTTACTTACTATGCATTCATTTATTAAATTACTAATTTCCTTAGTCACTTATCCCCTATTTACTACCAAATTTCAAATTTAATTATGGCTTATCAATAAAAAAAATTACATAGGCGAAACAAATTTTATTACTATCTTAAGTCCATTTATTATTGACAACATTCATTAAATCTCCTTATCAACACTTATTGCATTGATTTATTCAGCGGTCACCTTTTATTTAGTTACTATCCATTTTACAATCCAATGTAAGTCTTCCACTATTTATTTTATATTAAATGAATTCCATTCTACTTAATCTTTTTATTGATATTCACTAATTCAACCCTTATATCAGTTTCTTATATTTAACTTTAAATCAAATTGTGACAATCTACATTATCCAAATCTATTGTCATAAAATTTTATTGTTACACTAAATTACAACTACTATACCAAATTTCTACATTTATTCTAAATTAGATTAGAAATTATATTAATTCAATTCATTTAATATTATTAATTTAACGGGTCATTACAATCTCCCCCACTCAAAACTTTTCGTCCCCGAAAAGGAAAAAGAAGGGAGAAGGAAGAATAAACAGTACATCTTATTTCAAATATTAACTTATAAACAATAATTTACTAGATTAATTTCCTTTAATGAAATATACCCGTTTATAATCATTACAACCTTTTATACTTAAATCATTAAAGTTCGGAAAATATTCAACAAAATTCTAAGTCCAAAATTTACGAAAATTTTTGCCAGAGTCTCCTTTGTACGGTGAGGCTCGGAAGAAAATATAGTATCAAAATATACAAATATATTACATATATTATCAAAATATTATATCCCAACATGGGAAAAATAGCGCTTTAAACGTAATCCGAAAACGTACCTATTTGTCGGGCAATATACGCTTATTATTTTGGAACCAAAAGCAGTAGCAGTTGCTTCCATCACCTGTATTCACTTATAAAATCTAAAAGGTTAAATATTTATTTTAAAGTGAACTATTCAAGTGGATTCAATCATTAATCAACCAAACAATTCAACAACCATCAACCTTACAAACAACATACATACACAAGCAAAGCAACCATTTAATCCATCAAACAAATAGTTGTTTGGGTTCAAACTTGAAATTTGTATGAAATGAAATTAACTATCAAGTGCATCCTTTACTCAACAGTCTTAGATGGAACAAAGATAGATACTTATTCATTTAACCACTTCAAATTTCTTACCCAACAAGATAAATCAAACAACACAATTCAAACCAACACCCAAATTTATTTATTATACATTTATCTCATGCGTCAATGGTTTGATTTTCTTTCTTTCATTTATGGAGTGATTTCTTTATTTCTTACAAATTTTCATTTTCCATTTATCACAAAATTCATTATATTTGTATTCCAATTTATTTACTAAAGTTTCTATCATCTATTTATACTACTTACCTTTACTTATAGTAAAATTTCCAATTTAACTTAAGTCTACACAATTAATTCTCATTAATAATAGCAACTTAATAGAATACCTTTATTACCTTACTCTTCACTAGTAAGATTTCCCCCTACATTTTCCTACTAACATTTGCAACTTTTTATTATATGGTAAGTTATGTATGTTTTAAGAATGTAAGTGAAAATTTACAAGTTTCTTCTGCATTCCTTTAATTAATATATATTTGTTTTATAAATTACAATTTCCACTTACCTTTAATCTCATTCATTTATTTAATGTTGAAGTTTCCATTATATTTAATTACAGTAACCCTCTACTTACACATAATTTATTAACCTTATAACTTACATTCTTATAAGTGAAAGATTTTACTCATTCATTAACTATGGATTGTAGTCATTTATATTTTTCCTACTTTCTATTATATTAGAATAGGGGAAATTAAGGCGTACTTAAGTTAATAACCCTACAATCAAACTTTATAAATTAAGGAATTTCATTTTTACTTTCTTACGGTTAAAATCACCTATTAATAATACAACCTTTAATTTTAGTAAAATTCCAAACATCACTTAAGTTAATACCATTAAATTCTTATTTATAACAGTAATTTATTGAATACTTCATTATTTCCAAAAATTCTACTTGCATAATATTCTATTCCACTCTTAATTTACATTTCAACTTTTTATACTTGGTAAGTTATTTATGTTAAAGAAAAAGCAAAAGAACTTATACAAGTTAAATCTCAACCCTTTTAATTCATTGATTACTTAACCTTTATTTCACTAACCTAAATTTTTTTTTTTTACAACTAATTAATGGAAATTCAAGAATTAATACCGGGTCAAATTCCAAAATTACTTTAAAATAATAGATAATTAATTTCATACAACTTTTATATCTCTAATTTCCTTTAAACAATTAAAATTTTAAATAATTTCAAAACAAATCTGCAGTAGAATTTACTACAGTGGCCTTTCCCTTCGAAACTCGAAAATGAAAGTCGATGATGCGGCCGTCATCACCGAAATTATTTTCCAGCGACAGAGAGGAAAGTACAAACTTATTTTCTTCAAAATCCTCTTTAAACCAATTCCTTCGAATTATACTAAATATTTATATAAGAAAATATTTATAAACCAAATCATTATATTTCATAAATCCTTTGAAAGAAGATTTCAAAAATCCCGGACTTAAGTTCTAAAATCTCCAATTTGATTTATTAAAATTCAACTTAGCTTTAATTCATTACAAATATTTTTATTACCTAACACCCAACTATAGCAATCAAAATATATCTTTATAAGAATATTTTTATATATAGAAAATATAATAGGCAAAATTATTTCATTCACCTATATTAAAAACAAATATTATGTCGGTCTGTCCTATTAAGTGTTTAGAAATCCCTATTGATGACATAGCGTCCCATGCATCAACCAGAATTTATAAATACAAAGCGGAACAGATTAACACAATATCAAAATCCTTTATTAATACTAACAAATACGCTCTCTCATATATATATACACTCAGCGACTCCCACAGGGTATTACTACCCTATTTACAAAGAGTCAAACCCCACAGAGCCAAAGTTTATCGCTAAACCAAAGCTCTGATACCAACTGTAACGTCCCGCCTTTTCGCACACTTTAAATCGACACACGTGCCAATTCAAAACATAACGGAAGGGCGGATTGTTATGGGGTAAATAAGAAAAACAGAGAAGAAATAAAAACAAAATAGAATCTCACAGCGGAAGGATAAAATATAATAATAAATATACAGTTCATAAATGGTTTACAAAACACTTGTTATTCTTTACACAATAAATATCAGAGTTACACATACCAATAAAATCAATGCAGCGGAACAGTATGAGTGTGGTGCAATACTATAAATAATAATAATACGGATTCTTCGTCTTCGTCCTCCAAAGCTAAAGTCTTCGATCCTGAAATGCTCGGACTTACCCGAGCGAATTTGAAAAGACAAAAACACTCGAGTCAGACTAAAAGATCTTATGTGAGTTAAATTAACAGAAATAAATATGAGTACAGTAACTCAAGAGATGTTCGGGATTTACATCTCCTAAGGATCCGTTAAACTATTTACTATGTAGTATATTGCGCTATTATAATAGTGTCTATTTATAAAATAAACTTACTTTTAAATAGCGTTAAGGCTTTACATTTTCCACCTTAACACAAATAATGCCAATAGTCTATACAGTACCGTAATACCTCCTGATCGGGAAGCTACCAGAGGATACTCCATAGGTACGACACAAATAGAAACTCGTAGTAAAGGCTTGGTATGGTAGGTGACACGGCACAACTAGGCAATGCCAGGGTAGATATACCAATTGCTATCCAGGCTGGTGGAAACGCGTAGCCGCAGTTACCGCCCACCTCGGACTAACTCCCCAAAATCAAAATATAGAAGTGGCCACTGAATCAATCCAAAATCAAAGTATAATATCGAAGAGGAGGGTCCGATCAGAGGAATGACCTCATTGGCCTGAGAATCGCTCCTGTTTTAGCCACCTTATGCCAACTCACGGGAGTCGGGTCCACGTATTTACCTTACAGGACACGTCGCCACCACCTACTTCATTCTGGAATCTCCACCGCGTACACGGTTAGTCAAAGTGGTTTCCGGTATCGACAGAGAGTATGTCCATATCCGATCCCGGTCTCTTTGCCAACCCATTGTTATTATAACACCGCGGTCATTTAAAAACAGGTTATACTTTAAAAATCAGAATAAACATTCCATTTCATAACCATGAATACAATACCATTTCAAAACCCAAAACCATATTTTATCACTTATCCCAAATATAATTCTTTTCCAAAATCAAAATGCTTTAACTTCATAACGTCTGAAAATCAAATATTTTCAAAGCATAATATTTTGAAAATCATAATTTAAAACCATAACTTCTAAAACTTGAATGGTTTGGACATTCAACGGTATATGAATTAAATGGTTTAACTTAAATGTTACTTTGTAAAGAAAATAGTTCTCGTGGCTTTACAAATACATTTCTTTATTAAAGTCTAAACCAAAATTAATATTATCTCTCTCAAGTTCCAAAACCACTTCAATTTATTTATATATACGTATATCCTTTTTGAGTAACAATATTTCAAACTAAAATTGGATTTTATTCTTTCAACAGATCAATTGTTCTATTAATTAGTCTTGAATATTCATATAAAATCCATAAATAATAAGGCTTCAATTTCTAGTAATAAAATATATATATTTTCTCAATTCAAATTATACTAGAATATTCATTTCAATTTATTTTGGGAAAAATCCAATTATAAATATCATATCTTAAAATTTCCAAACTTAACATTTAAACATATGATATAAATTATTAAACTCCATTTTCTTAATTTTCTTCCATTTTTAATAAAGATTTTTATACACCTTTTAATTTCAAAATTTTCAACTACATATGTATATATATATGGAAGAAAAATATTTATACAATATAAAATTTAAGATTATTATAAACCGTATTCCATCCAAACCATAGAAATCACATTTAAATAGTTATATATATATACCGCGGTGCCTGTATATAATTTTCTATCCTATGGTCAAGTGATACAGATATTTATCATTTCAATCCGCAATTTAAAAAAATATAAAATTTTACGGTTATATATCATTTCAAACCACAATCCCGAATGAAATGAAATATGCATGATAATTTGCAATTTAATGATATACAATAAACATCCATTCATCAACATCATCCATCATCCAAATCACAATCATCAATCAATATCAATCAATAATAATATTATTTTTAGTACTACATAACAGGTAATACTGGCAATTTTATTCAAATTAAATTTAACAGCTATTAATCTACAGTCTATATTCAGTAATAAATTATATAACTGTTAACTAGCAGTTCATATACAAACAAATAAATTTTAACTGTAAATTTATACGCAATAAATTAATTAAATTAACAGTTAAATTTAATAAATGCAATTCAATAGATATGAATAAAATAAACATGCCAAATACTCATAAATAAATTTCTATTCATTTCTAAAATTAATTTAACAAACATAAAAGCTTCTAGTAGTTGTGAGTGGGTTAAAACACTCACCTTTTGAATTTAAATCGAATTTAAATTCGATTTAAACCCAAAAATTCGCCCTTCTCGGAATTCGTCCAAACCAGCGTCATCAAATCCGGAATTAAATTACGATCCTAACAAAAGAAATTTCGTGTGAATCCGACTTCGTATGAGAAAGTTATGGCGAAAAATGATGATTGAATTCAAAATTGAAAATAAATAAAACGACACACATTCATCGCTTACAAATATATGTGTCACGTCACTCCTTCTATTCCCCAGAAACGCACGCGTCCCCCTTCCATAAACCGTAATTGAAGATCTACGACGATCTAACCGTTGAATCGACACAAAAACCATATAGATGCGATCCCCATCGTCCACTCTACAAAACCCAGAAAAGGTTTGACGATCCGACGAAGTTTGCGACGACGATGATGAATGGTTACAGACAGTTTGAATTAATTCTGGTCAAACGAATGTTCAAAACAGAAAACGAATTGGACCAGTAGATTACGTGCCTCGAGAACATTAACATATATTTTTGTGGAATTTTTCTGAAGTGTTTGCATTTTCACTGAAATTTGGATTGGGTAGATCTAGGTTGCATTCATTTGAGGAGGAGAAGGAGATGAAGAAATGAACGTACAGCGAAAGGGAAAATAAATTGGGGCTAGGGTTTATAACATGTTATATATAGACAAGGCTGAAAAATAATAGATGGATCGGATTGGATCTAAACATAAGTTTAAATTTAGGCATAAACATATATGTAATAAAGTAGCATTAAATTTTGAAACGTGAATTGATTTAATTGGAAATAAATTACCCAAATGTTCTTATTCCATCAAATTTTATTTACTGAAGGTTGCACTTAATCTACTTTATACATCTTGCCCCTTTTGTCTTTAAATCAATAAATCTTATATAGTATATAGATTTATCATAAATTTTATCTATTCTTCCTTTTTAGGAAATGTTCTACATATTAGATTTCATTTATATGCAATAAATCATACTATCGTAGTTATATCCAATTAAATAAATAAATGTAGATTCCTACTCTTTTTATCCAACAATTGTTTACGTTTTATTCCATAAATACTTCTACACACATCCTGGATTTTGTGTAAATGGTTGTAACGTTAAATCTTGTCTACTTCCCATTTTATATTTAAGGTTTCTAAAACCGATTAATATTATTCCCTAGTCCAAACACCCTTTTGCCCAATTTATATTAACATATCCTTAAATTATTGCAATTGATTATCTAACATACAACAGAATCTATTTCTAAATTTTCATAATTCATTAACACCTTACAAAAGTTTACAAATACAGGGCTTGTATCGGATAAAACTTATTTTCATTGATGAATTCAATACTTGCCTTTATTTTATTTATTTCCAACTTAATATCCAATCGCAACAATTTCCACTATCACACTTATTAATTTCAATACATAATTCAATTTTAACAAATTCAACATTATAAGTTTGATTAAATTTATTAAATTCACTTTCTTTCTATTATTCAAGGTTATTGATGTCAATTTAATGAAACTAACATTGGCTCAATATCTATACATTAAAAATCTCAATTCTAAACTTAGATCTCAACTTATGAAATAGTTAAATAATAAATTCCATCTAAATCTACATCTTCCTACTATCTAAATATTTAGAAAAATTACTTAACACTTTTTATTGTAAATTTCTAAACTAGAAGATTTGTGTCATTTCTAGCCCTCTGGATATTTTATATTAACTAAAAGCAAATTTACATATAATTTCCATCGTCAATTATTTTAGTGAATAAATCTTCAAAGGTTACCGCAATTAATCCCCTAAATTGCAATAAATTCTAATAAATTTGACTCTATTTGATTACAACTCACAAATAAATCAATTATTCCCCAACTACAAAGTTACCGTTTCTTATATATATATATCACTACAGTAATACTTCCAAATGTTCATCTTTTGTTTGCATAAATTACTGTATTCAACTGAATTGTAATATTGTTAACTTACACATAAATAAAACTTAACAACTAATAGAATAAATAACTTACAAAATTTGTTGTCATAAATATATTTTATAAGTCTACACTTAATTATTATCTTATAATACGTTTTTACGCTACTATAAAATTTATACACTCTTCCGTTACCATATTAATAATTACTAAAGTAACGTTCGTTCTTAATAACAACGTTATACTATTCAACATATAAAAGGACTCCATTCTTCAAATACATTCATTTATATTTATTCCCTTAAAGTTCTCCTTTATTGACTAGACACATTAATTTAGATTCATTTACATCGAATGCCCTTCTTAGCTATATACTCAATACATGTTAAATCTACATAATTTTTACCCTTTTATTCAAATTCACTTATACCATCAATAACAAAATGTTGCCCTAAATTTAGATTCAATTATATACATTAGATAAATGGGTAAACTTTTGTAATTATCCCATATATGAAAATATTTTTATGCATACATTTCCACTTACTTACTATGCATTCATTTATTAAATTACTAATTTCCTTAGTCACTTATCCCCTATTTGCTACCAAATTTCAAATTTAATTATGGCTTATCAATAAAAAAAAATTACATAGGCGAAACAAATTTTATTACTATCTTAAGTCCATTTATTATTGACAACATTCATTAAATCTCCTTATCAACACTTATTGCATTGATTTATTCAGCGGTCACCTTTTATTTAGTTACTATCCATTTTACAATCCAATGTAAGTCTTCCACTATTTATTTTATATTAAATGAATTCTATTCTACTTAATCTTTTTATTGATATTCACTAATTCAACCCTTATATCAGTTTCTTATATTTAACTTTAAATCAAATTGTGACAATCTGTCAAGTACTTGTGGTCCAGTGGTTTACGACATGAGGTGAGTTGCTGCATCTTGTTGTGGTGGCACAGGTTCGATTCCCAGCGGCCACAAGTATGAGACATGAGTGTCTGGGCACTATAAATCTCAGTCTAACCAAAGGTCAGGGCGACATAGTCTCCCTGTCCCCAAAGTTTTCATCAGTGTAGATCTAAGGTCAGTCCAACAAAATTTTTTAATGGCTCCTGGCGATTAGGTTTGTGGCTCCAGCAGTTTTGTGCTTCTCGCGTTTTCTGGTCTTCTTCATCACCGCAATCTCTTCTCTCCGTCCCCCTCATGCCCTCTTCCCCTCCGCGTCTACCCTCCCCCTCTTCTACACGCTCCGGTCGTCGTTATCGTGTCATGGCATCTGAAGTAGCTGCTCGTCCTGACCTCCTCTCGTCCCACGAATTCCCTCCACTCTCTGCGTCCTTACGGTCTACATCTTCCCCCAGTTGTTCGAATGATGCTACTGCTGTTCCGTCTGCATCGTTTCTTCCCCCTAGTTCTGGTTCCAATGTGAATGTTGTTATTAATCCCAGTTGCAATCTGAATCTTCCTGATATGGATTCTGTAATATTGGGCAATGTTAATGTAGATGCAAGCTCTGATGCTCCTCTGGCCTCAATTGCTAACGTTGATTTTGGTGTTGACAGTGGCACTCCAACTGTTCGACAGAATGCTAGTGATAATGTTGGTATTGTTCCCACTGTTTTATCTACTGGCGTTAATTTGCTTGCTTCCAATTCTCTCTGTGTAGACCAGAGACCCGTCCCTGTGGATGCATTGGGTACTGTGGCGTGTCGCCCTGCTGCCCCTAGCAAGTCTGTTCCTAAAACATGGTCTTCCCTCTTTACATCCAAGCCCCGTAATGCGGGTGTTTATGAGCCAGTTGATTTCGTAATAGTTGAGGAAAACGGAGTTATGATCCCTCCCCCCTGTGTAATGCAAGCTGGTTTGGACTTTTGGTCTGAATACGTTGTAGGATTCTTTTTGGACCCTAATCATCGTCTTCGTGATGTGGTTTCTGTTTGTCGTAGGGCTTGGAGACTTCAGGGTGGTCTTAGAGTTAAGTTGGTTGATTCTATGTACTACCTTTTGTTCTCCTCCCCTGAGGAACGAAGCCGTGTTCTGGAGTCTGAGCCTTCCTTCTTTGATGGTCAACCCTTCATTATAACGCCCTGGTCTGCGACGGTTGCTAGTGCTCGTGAACAGGTTTTATCTATCCCTGTTTGGGTTTATTTCTCCCAAATCCCCTCTGCACTTCAACCGCTGCGTGGTTTGAATTGGCTAGCATGCAATGTTGGAAAATTGATCTGTTTTGACTCTAATACTGTTGCACGAGATAAGCTTGTTTACGCCAAGGCGCTGATTGAGATTTCTCCCCATAGACCACTTCCATCCTCCATTCCTGTCCAGCTTGCTATTGGTCACGTGGTGGAAGTTCGTGTTCGTTATGGTTGGGTCCCTGACATCTGTACCTCCTGTCACTCTTTTGGCCATGTTGTCTCTGCCTGCAAGCACTCTTCTGTCGCTGCTGCTGCGCCTAAGATCCCTCTTCCTAAGCCTCCGCTTAGGCAATGGATTCCCAAAGTTGCTTCTGTCCCTGATGAGCGGCCTGTGTCTCCTATTCCTGCTGCAGTTCCTTCTGTTCTGTCCGCTGAGCCTATCCTCTCTCCGCCTCTAATAGTCTGGGCCGAGACTGAGCATTGTTGGGTTGACAGTCATTCTGCTATGAGATTCAACCCCGTGGACGTTTCCTACTTTAGATATGTTTCTAATGATCCGTTGGACCTCCGATGCCTTTACTACAAAATTTCTGGAGACTCTATGGTCCTTGATTTGGATGGTTCGTACTCTGAGATTAATACTGTTTTACTTACTGATACTGCATGGGATCGATCTTTTATTCACTCTGTTGATGTTGACTATTTTGTTCCCTCCCTTGCACTTCGTTTCCGCCCCTTTTTTGGACATCAAGGGTGTAGTTCTCTGGATGCTTCAGTGGTTGATGAGCGTGTTGGTGATTCTTCCTCTTCGGAGGAGAACTAGTCTAGTTATTTATATTTGTAGTTGTGACGTGTCTGTCACACTCCAGTTCTGTATTATTTTTCATTCTATCATAGTAGCAAAGGTGTCTCTACCTTTCTCCTGTACTTCAACTTTATTACGTTCGTAATAAAAGTGGTCGGTCCACTATAAAACCGTCGGCCTTGCCAAAAAAAAATTGTGACAATCTACATTATCCAAATCTATTGTCATAAAATTTTATTTTTACACTAAATTACAACTACTATACCAAATTTCTACATTTATTCTAAATTAGATTAGAAATTATATTAATTCAATTCATTTAATATTATTAATTTAACGGGTCATTACAATATTAAACCCATATACCGCGATATTCCACCTCGAAGTGGAATTGGTATTATATATGAATTTGGAGTTGTTGATTTCCCGCATTATGTTGCGGATGAGACCCTATGCGTCGCATAATAGCGGATGATATTTTATAAATCCCATATACCGTGATATTTCACCTCGAAGTGGAATGGGTATTTAATTGTTGTGTTAACGTGTGTTAATGCAGGGAAACAGGTTGGAGGGATCCAACTGGATTCCTCAAAACATTTTGATTTGTTACAATATTGAATGTTGATTATTTGTAATCTATGTGTGACTATTTGTGATTGAAACCATTGAAAGATAAAATTTAGCCGAATATATTTTTGGTATCGTAGGATACCAGAAATATGAAATTGGATTTTTGGAAATTAAAGTAGAAAATCCTAGACCGTTACAATTAAAGTATTAAAGTTGATTTTTATAATCCGATCAAATTAATTCCAAAAATATGGAAAAATATTTTAATAAAGGAATTTCGAGTAATATTGTTTAATAGTTGAAGAATTTATTTAAGGTATGGATTTTAAATATTTGAAAGAGATAAAGGAATTTATTTCAAAAGGAAATAAATTTAGAAATTAAATTTGGAATTTAATTCGGAGTTGAAATTAATTTTAGAAATCAATTTAGGAATTAATTTGGAGTTAAAATAAATCTTAGGAATCGATTTGGAAATTTGGTTTGGTGTTTTGGAAATGAATTAGGAAATCGATTTGAAATTAATTTGGTGATGAAAAATAAACCTTTGGGAAATTGATATGAAAATTTATTTGTAGTTTGAAATAAATTTAGAAATCAATTTGGAATTGAACTTGGTAATTGAATTAATTTAGAAATTAATTTGAAAATTGATTTGGTGTTGAAAGCGAATACTTGGGAATATATTTGAATATCGTAAATTAGTGGATATTTAAGATTTAAATCCACAATGGGAATTTTATAGAAGAAAGAGAAATTTGTTTTAAAAATAAATATTGTTTTATTTTAAAAAAAAGTTGGAAAGGAATTTACAGATTTGGGACGTAAATTTAAAATAAATCAAGAAAGATTTATAAATTGATTTGAATGAACCATTTTAGAATAGAAGATGTACTTTCCCTGGAAAGCCGAGTATATTTTTAAAATAGCTTTTGAAATAAAATTAGAAGTTCTAGATTTGGTTTTAAAAGAATATTATTGGAGAGATCATTTTTGAAAATTGTTTTGTATCTTTAAAAGTAAAGATTTATTTAATCAAGTATATAAGGGATTGTTTTAAAAGCTTTAAAATGATATTTGATTTAGAAAATGGATATTTGAATAGTTATACCCTATTTACTAATTTTACTTTAAAGTTAGTTTGGACTCGAGGTCTTATATGTAATAATTAGTATAATGTTTTCATAACCAATATTTAAGTAAGTATTTAAGATGGTTTTATTTTAAATGTTCCAAGAATATTTTGGATAAGTGATCTGAATTATTTTAACTCGGCAGAGTTTCAGTGGAAATGAATAAATATTTGGAAATATATTCCGCGTAAGGAAAATGATTTGAAAATTTGTTTCCAAAGGATGGAAATTTGAATAGTGATTGAATTTTTTTTTTCAAAATATTAAAGTGTTAAAAGTATATCTTGCGAACATATTTTGGAAATAAATGATTTGGAAAAATTATTTGAAATCCAGTGATTGTTGTGAATGATGATTGATAGTTAAATAATTGACTATCAATATTGGCCTTTTTAAATGGCAATTGAATTTCGATGCGATCGAGAGTCGAATTCCAACTGGGTATTCGAAACCCACATAGAACCTTTGTGATTGTGATGGATCTTTTGTTTAAAAGATCAACATGGAGATTGTTGATATTTGTTTGAAAACCGAATGAACAATTATTTTTAAAAATAAGCGCTCGTTATTCGGATTAGCCGGGAGAGGACTAGTGTCATAAAACCCATTCTGAATAATGATATGACGAAATGGGATTGCATTTGAAGTTGGTGTTGAGGACCGGGTATTTTTGAAAGCGAAAGGATTACTTATCGAATGTCTCTACACCGGGTTGCTCCGGTATAGAGATTTTGTCACCCTTTGTGATGGGGATTCCGGACGTGATTAGTGAATATCCGGATTGCAAGGGCTTCTTTTGAAGTGCCTTCGGTTCCGTTCAGTCCCGGAACGGACTTGTATGGATGTGTGTCTGACGTTACACTTTGAGATGTAAAGCTGGTTTCTATCAAATACATTTTTGTTGGTGGAGGAGAATTTATTCTCTTAGCTTAACACCCTTCTCTGAGACGTACGAGCTCAGAGGTTATGTAGTTGATGGTTACTAGTGATACATTCCCAATTTGGTAATGTGGCATATGAAGTGCTGCTGATCATTTGTTGATCGAAGCATGGCTTTTATGAAAAGTGTAGCTTTGTGGACGAGATTTCGTCGGACCTCACACCCCGGAATGGTCGAAAAAGGAAGGATGCGGCAAGGTTATAGGGGGTAGCGCCCCTTAGGTTATGTGCATTTCCTTCTAGATAGAAGTGGTATCATGGTATGGCGCCCAGATACTTAACTTATGTGGATATCGCAAATATATATTACTTTGTGATTGTTGTTGTTGAGTATCCTTGGATAAAGGTTGTTTACAACCGGGGGATGGCATACTCGTGTCAGTAGTTACCTATTTTTGCAGAGGTAACCCGGCTTTGTGTTGGCAAAGATCCGGTTAGTTTCTCGCGGCATCCCTCCAGAGGTGTACCCATGTGGCCCAATAAGTTCCTTAGCCTGACCATTTGTTGGAAATTCAATCACCAATACGCGCCTTGTACGGTTTTAGTTGTAGAACCTGCCATCTAATAGGGTAGCTATAGTAGGCATATTACAATGGTACGTATGCTGGCTAAGATTAATATTATACTTGCAAATGTTTTCTGCACTATGCACTAATGATAATATTAAAAAGATTGCATATTAAGCATGTTTGACTATCATAAGGAGAAATCTCCCCAAAATGTGCGATTGCATTGTGTGTGTGCCGGGAGGCATTATCGTAGTTTCATTTTCCAAAAAGAATTGTGGATTTTTTTAAATTCTTCTGTTAAAGTATAACTGTTTTAAAGATCACACACCAGTCCCATGACTGACCTGGAGTTTATTGTTCCCTTTCTAAACTCTGGTGCCCATAATTTTCCATACGGGTAGCCTAGAGTCAGGTTGTCAATTGTTCTGGAGCGAAGTCAAGAAGTTGCCGTGGAAATCAGGAGTTGAAGCTGGATGGCGAGACGTATCTCTTTCTATGTAGTGTCTGTTGCGTGTTGTTAGTGCAAGTCAGTTTTCATATGGTCAAGTTATAAAGACTGCAAGTGTCTGCATGATGTCGTTAAAAACTCTGATGTTGTGTTGTATTAACAGAGATGATTCTTTGTTTTAAAGATTATTCATTTATCTATTACATTTGTTCCGCTGTGAAATGCGACATTCTTTTATTGTTTCTGTTTTTCATCTATATTCTTCTTATTAAACCCTAACGGTTCGATTTTCCGGCATTCGACTGTGCGACATTTGATAAAGTGGACGTATAAATGTCGACTTTCGAAAGTCGAAAAATCTGGTCGTTACAAAATTGGCATCAGAGCTTTTGGTTAAGCGACAACCTTGGCTCTGTTGGGTGTTACTCATTAGAGATAGAGTCAGTAGTACTCTAGAATGAGTTGAGTATAATAACAGATACGAGCGTGCATTTGTTAGTGAATATAAAATTGTTTTATATTGTGATGATTGGTTTGTTGAGTGGTATATGGATTCTCTTCGGTATAATCCGTACAACTCTATCGATAGGGATCTCTAAACACTTGTATAGAACAATTCGACACGATATTGTTTTAAAATCGCGTAAATGAAATAATTTTACCAAATTATTTTTGTATGTAAAAGGAAATGATATCCATCAACTATTATAGTATATGGCTGCTTGTTTGTTAGGAAGTGATAATATTAAATTATTATCATTGAAATTGAATAAAAATTGAAAACATAATCAAAAGTTTAGTAATAAAATTCATATACAAATGACTTTTGAGAATGTAAATTATAAACGTGATTTGTAGTTTGAAACAGAATTCCAGAGAAGTGTTTTGAAAGAATTTGAGAAGTTTTGAAATTTGGAAAATATTGGAGATTTGGAAAAATTTAAATCCCTTTTTAGTTTGAAAATGAATTTCAAAGTTTTTGGAAAAATGTTTTTGAAGGGATAAAAGCTCTAAACTCTTTTCGGTACGTGGAAAATAACTTCGATGATGACTGCAGCATCATCGATGTTCATTTTCATGTTTTCGAAAGAGGAATTGCTGCCAGATTGTATAAATTAAAGTAGTTTGCAAACTGGGTTTGGTTTTGGGAAATCAAAAGAAAAATTGAATTGATTTCAAAAATGATTTTTAAAGGTTGAAAAGACTCTGGAATGTTATATAAAAAATTTATGGAATATCATTAAGTTGATAACTTGTAAAGTTTGAAGTTGTTAAAAAAATCTAACTTAAAGAGAAGTTAGAAAAAGGTAAATGTGGAAACAAAATAAGTCGGAAGGAAAATTTAATTCAAGTGGAATTAGAAAAAAATGCAAATTGAATAAAAGAATTGAGATTGAAAATTTAAGTCAAATAAAATGATGATGTGGATTCAAAATGAAATTGAAATTGAAGATATGAGTTAATTTTTATGAATGTGAATTTGAGAAGTCTTATAGACTAAATGTTCGGAATAAAATTTATTTAGGTAGAAAATAAATTGTGAATGAATAAATAAATTTGCAATTGCAAGTAAATGAAAGTGAAATTGAATGTTGAAATTCATTTCGAATTTATAAGTAAATATATAGAACTGGAGTTGGAATTGAATTTGATTTGTGATAAACAAAGCGAAGTATTAAACTAAAATTAGTAAGTGAAACTAATGGAAGATAAATGAATCGAATTCAATAATTATAAATGAAAGATAAATTAAATTCATATGGAATTTGAAATATAGTTTAAATATAAGTGGTTATAAACCAAAATAGTGAATTAAAAATAAATTTTTGAGAATCAACAAAAGAATAAAACTGGAATTGAAACTGAATATTGAAAACCAATTTGAATTGTGTGAAATAAAATGTATTGGAATTTGTAATAAATCAGTAAATGAACCTTATTTAAAATAGTGATATAAATCAGTTGTGAAAGAAAGATATTTGATAGAATTCAATATTCAGAAGTTACATTGAATCCAAATAGAATTGAAATTGCAAATTGAATTCAAATGAAATTGAAAATGCAAGATAGAATGAAAATGGATATATAACTTTAATAGTAAAATAAAAATGATATAAGAAGTATATATTGGAAATTTTGTAAAGGAATGTGCAAAATAAATTTGGATGTTGTAATTGGATATTATGGCTAGCAGGATATACAGGTGTATTAAAGGAAATGGAATCGGGATTTTGATTTCGAAGATAAATTTTGAATTACTCGACAAAAAGGTATATATTCAAATTTCAGTATGAAATTTGATGATCTTCTTGTCTAGCCGCTTGGCCTTTTGTTTTCTTTTTGAAATCTGGGGGCCATGGTGCCATTTTGTAGTCGTACCGAGCTAGCTGCGGAAACGAAACGCCGGTGAAATTTTTCGGAAATTTTAGGAGTTAGAAAATTTTTGAGGAAATTTTGGAAATTTAAAATTTGAATTTAAGTTTAAATTTTAATTGTCAAAGAAACAATGTTGTTTGAAAACTATGAATGTGTTTGGAAAATTAGTTGAGATGGTAATGAGTCTTTAATAAAAAGATTTGTTTTGGAAAGTCGAAACCGTTTAGTTTTGGGAAAATAGTAAACGGGTTAAGGATTATTCTTCTTAACTAGTAATTTTGGGACGAAATTTTTTTTAGGGGGAAGGATGTGACGAACCGAAAATTTTAACATTTGAAATTGAAACATTTAATTAATTTTAAATGTTTGAATGATAGTTTAACTTAAATTTCAAATATCAGGATGAATTTGGCAATTTAATTTATTGAAATTGGGTAAAATATTGAATCTTCAGATTATGCTTGTTAAAAATATTTTTTAGGCTTAGAAAATTTATATTGATAATACTGAAGATAATAGAAACTACAGAATTGAATTTGAAAGCGAATTGTTCAGTTTCGAAGTTTTATCATTTCAATTGACGTTTAAAAATAGCCGTCCGAGGCGCAGTCTCGAAATTCGACAAAACCAGTTCCATTGGATCCGTAGTGTTGTATTATTATCGAATTTCAATTTTCATAATGTTTAGAGTTGTCGTTTGGTCGTGCAATAAGCAAACATGTTGAAATCTATATCAAAATTTAATTTAAATAGATGGTCCAAAAAGCTATCTTCTCTATACAATCGAATTTGGACTCGGAAACTTTTCCATTGCGTTCGAAATAGGGGGTTAACATTATAAACGCCTAGCGGCACGCCTCGATTGGAGATTGAAATTTTGAATCCTGGAAATCGGAACGATTTGAATTTGTATTTAAATTAAATTTATACATATATGTATTTAATAATATTTTTATAAGGCAATTCTACACGTACCCTTTTGAACAACACGTGCTTAGTTTCCTCTGATAATTTCACACGCGTTCGTGGAAAATATGATGAATATCTCTCTCGAAAGAAAAACAAGCGAAACATTTTCTTTCGTTCAAATAAAATGGCCGATGCATTTTCCCCTCTTCTCGTTTAAAAAAGGCCGCACTTCCTCTTTCATTTCAAAATCAAAAGACCCAGAACGAACTAAAAAAAAATAATGGCGAGCTACACTTCCTTTCTCCCTTTTTCTGCCTTCATTCGTTCGAGCCATAAATCGAAAAAAATCCTCAATTTCAAAGCTATGCTCTTCTTTCCACCAGATACAATTTGAGAGATGCAATTTTTTTTGGTTCGACAATGGTCGCACCACACGAGTGCCTATAGCTTGCCGTGGGATATTAGGAGATGTGACTTGGGGTTTAGGGATTGCGGCGATCAAGAGAGAGGACGAGTTAGGAAGATCGAAAATCGATTTCGATTTGCTGAGCATTTGCACGATCGATCGACGAAGGCAAAGAGAGCAGTTCGCGAATGCGACGGCGAGGCGACTGTGGTTTGCATGCGATGGTGAGGGCTGGTGGCAGCGGCGTCGTGTCGAGGTGGGGCGGCTCCATTTGATTGACAGTGAAGGTGTATCGTTATTTACTTTAATTTATTTTTGTAAATTATATACTTGTATACATATAGGAAAACCATAAAATAAATAGAAGAATATACACATTTTTGAATGTGTACAGTGAAAAGAAAGTAATTTTTTTCATTTATTTACAGAAAAAAATATATAATATAAATATACATATATAGAACATATATGCATGTTTTAAAACTTACCATTTAATTTTTTTAAGGAATGAATTTGGTGGATAAATAGTTAAATTTATTTGGTTAACCTATTTAATTATTTTTAGTTACTAAACAATATTTTTAAAAAGAGAAAATTTTGTTTAAACTAGATTTTTAGTTGATTAATTTATTTAAAAGGAAATTTAGTTTTAATTTTAATTTTTGTTATATAAATTATTAAAAGGAATTGATTTAAAATAAAAAGTATAGTTTAAAATAAAATCATAGGTTAATTAAATTTATTAAAAGAAAATAAATTGTTCAGTTTATTTGGATATTAATAAATTGTATAAATGTTTATACAAGGTCTAGAAATCATGAAAATAAGCTGGATTGGGAATGGATTGCAAAACGAAAGCTAAGGTGAGATCTTCTCACTCAATCGCTGATTTAAATTTTATAGTTAAATTTAAAATTGATTGATTGTGTGCTTGAATAATTAATTTGAATTCAAAAAAAATTAAATTTCTTAAAAGCTTAAAGTGAACAAAGTTAATTTGGTTTAAAGGTTAAACCAATCTTTGAGAATTTAACTCGAATTTATATAATTCGAGATGGTTTAAATTTGAAGTTGGAATTGAATTCATTCAAATTGAATCCTATTTGAATTAATTGGATTTGAGATTGAAGATGTATAAGTTTAAAAATTTAAATGGAAGATTTGAATTGGATTGAATTGAAATGATTGGAATTGAAGTGGGTTCAATTGGTATTAGTCCAAATTGATTGGAATAATTTGAAATTATAATTAAGTTAAACAAGTTTAAAGATCAAATGGAATTTGATTTGAAGTTGGAAAGAAATTGAGAATTAATTCAACTTGAATTGGGATTAAATCAATTTCAATGGAAATTGTAGATTATTCAAATTGGAATTGAGTCAATTTAAATGGGGGTGGAAATTTAAATTAAATTGATGGGAAAGTGAACAGTTTTGACTCTGGACTATTTTCAATATAAATTGTTTTAATATAAACTTATTTTTCTAAGCTATTAAATATATACAACCTTTCTTTCTTAAAGCCAAATTATTTTATACTTGTTTTACAATTATTTTGGAGCTATTTATCAATTTTTCAACTGTTTTCTAAACTCATTACTATATTTCAACTATGTTACAAATTAATTACTAATTTACAACTATTTTGCAATCATCTAAAATTTATGAAACTACTTAATTATTTCTCAACTATTTTAAAATTAGTTAACTATTTTATAGCTATTTTTCAAACTAATAATTATTTTTCAACTTCTTATCCATTTTTAAAAAATTTCACGCTATTTTCTAAATATAAACTGGTCGGAGTTTAAAACTGTTTATGATTAGATACCCAATTGGGATAAGAATTGAAGTGATAATCCAAATGGGGATTAAGACAAATGTGAATAAGTGAATGATAATTTAAGGGAATGTGAATAGAAAGGAAATTGATTTGGCTAATAATCAATGATGTTAAATACGTAGGATGTACGTATATTATTCTATTCGCATAGTGATTTGATCCAGATTCGAGCACAGAATTCCGAGATAGTTATATCGATCCGATTGGGATTTTTCACTCGATTTTCGACGGCGAAGCTGGATATGGATTGTTTATTGGTTCTGGATATTCTCTATCATAGTTATGGCTATGCAAGGAGAATGACGGTTTCTGATCAAGAAGCCAGATCTGTGTCCGCACTAGGAAGTCGGCTGGACGATACTAGTTCGGAAGTGAAATTGTGTGATCGAGTGAGCGATCAGATTGGTATAGCGTACGGATGATAGATGTACATCGTACAGTTTTGAATGAAATTGATATTGAAAAGAGTAATCAAAATTTAATATTTGATTTTAATAAACAAAGTTATATATTTTTGTTATATAAGATAAATCTTCCCTTGTTGTATCTATTGACGGAAGGAAGGGATTCTGAAAATGTTTGAAGTACAAAAGGAGTTTATACAAGTTTAAAATGATCCAAAGTTTTAAAAATTATATATATCTGTATATATATAAAGGATCTTATGAGGATTTTGGAAAAAGGTTTTGGGAACCTTTGGATTTGGAAAGGATTTTGATTTTTGGGTAAAATCAATATTGGAATTTGTAAAGCCTAGTTTGAGAATTTTTTATTTTGAGATAATCGATTTTGTGTAAAGGAGCTTTGTATGAGATCATACTAGGTGTATGATTTGAAAGATACTTTATGTGTATAGTATAAAATGTTTGATGATGGCTTTGGGGAAAAAGGCGCTCCCTTGAAATGAACTTCTCAGGAATGCCACCGGGTGGTGCTGCCTTGAGCCCCAAGGGGGTTTCTAAAGTTGATCCTGTGAAGAGTCCGAACAAAACTAGTTCCTAAAGATTATGAGTTGAGTATACCATAGCGAAAGTCGTGTGTGCCGCTGAGAGCCAATAGTTACATGGACTTTTGCTGCGATGGCAACGTAACTCTGGATGTTACTGCGACCTATGGTAACATAGCGAAAGTCGTGTGTGTCGCAGAGAGCCAACAGTCTGCGTTTGATTTTATATCGCTAGATTGCGACCTATGTAGAAGTGGAGAAGTTTCATTTCGACAACGAAAATAAAGACCGCTGAGAGCCTGTAGTTACATGGACTTATGCTGCGACGGCAACGTAACCTTGGAATGTAACTGTGATCTGTCGTGGGTTCCATGGCGTAATCGAGAGGCCGCGGAGAGCCTGCAGTTACATGGACTTTTGCTGCGACGGCAACGTAACCCTGAAATGTAACTGTGACCATGGATGGGGGTGATGATTTCCAGAGCATTCTCACCAAAGATATTTCCTCTATTTTCAAAAAACTGTTTTCTTTATTTTCAATAAAATTATTTTCCAAGTATTTTCACTGGATGTTGAAAACGGGTTTACCAAGTACTTATAGATTTTCAGTCCTACGCCTGATCAATGTATGATTGAATTTCTGTGAGAACAAGGATGGACTGGTTGAGACATCAAGTTCTTAGAAGTATTTTATAGAAAGCTATTTTAATAGTATTATGTGAATTTAAAAGCTTTTCTTAAATTTTAAAATAAAATGTTGGAATTTTGGAAAATGGAAGAAATCCAAATTGGAATTATGAAAAATTTCGAATACAGAAAAATTCAATGAATAGATTTTTGTAATAAAATCAAACATTGATTTAAAGGTTGGAAGTAAGCTAATTAATTTAAATAAATTATTTGATAAAATATATTGATGAAATTTAACTGGGTTAAAGGAATGGATTGTAAATTAATAATGGAATTTGGAAATGGGTTCGAATCTGTAAATAGAATTCGACTTTGATTTGATAATAAATTAAATTAGAAGTGATGTTGTAAAAATAAAAGTAGAGTTGGATCAACTAGTGAAAGTTTGAATCACAAATAAAATTCAAGTGTGATATGAATAATATTTAACGAAATTTGCAAATAAATTAGATATAAGAGAAGTGTCGTCGTATGGAATGAAAGTGAATTATAATAGAAATGGTTTGAGTTGCAAACAAAACCCAAGTGAATAGAAATAAATTGAGAATGACCTTATATTAATAAAATAAATTCGATAATGAATTAAGTAAGTAAATTTAAAATTTAAAATGGGTTAATGGAATTAAATAATAAATGGATGAAGCCAGATTGAATAAAAACTAAATCAAAGTTTTAGTTGGTATTGGGTTATTAGAATGGAAGGGTATTAAAAAAAGGGTTGGGTTAAATTTATTTTTGGGAAATGGATATTAGTTCAAGCATTGAATGTTGTCAAGCTTAATGAAATAGTTTTAAAATAAAACCAATGCAGAGATGAATGAAATGCAATGTATCATTGATGAATAAATTGGAAATGAAATGGAATTAAACACAGAACGAGTAGAAAATTAATTTAAAGTAGTTATAAACACAAATAGATACTCTATTCAGCGAATATCGTCGAAATTGCATAAAAATAATTGTCGTTTGGCGTGAACAAAAGTAATTAAAATTCTAGGAGTTGATAGAGATTAAATAAAATTGATTTTAAATCATTTGAAGTGAATATGAGCTTGTTTGGATTAAAAATAAATTGAATGTAAGAAATTGAGTTGTAAACCAATGAAAATTAAACGAAATGGCTTATGAATTGGTTGGAAGCAATCGAATTATCTTTAAAGTTATATAAATCACTTATGGGAAGCGTTTGGTGCTTGTTATATATGAAATGCATGTGTTTAGCTATTAAAAGCTAGTGGAATGCTAATAGATTTTCTATATGTGGTGCTTATATGTTTAAATTGAGTAAGTACAGGTACCTGAAGGCTGTTTGGCTGGATTTGGACGCGATAAATGCTAAAATAAATAAGCTACTTGCATAAAATGCTAAATAAAGGTACGCCTACGCAATAAAAATAGGAAATATGAACTGTTTTTGCTTTTTTCCACCGTGTGGGTCGATGTATATATTTATATCTATTGTCAAATTGCAAAAGCCCGTCCGTACAAAGGAGACTCTGCCAAAAAATTTCGAAAATTTTGGGAGTTAGAAAATTTTTGGGAAAATTTTTGTTAACGGCAAAACAATTTCAAATTGGAAATTAAAGTAAATTAGTGGATGAAACTAATATGAATTAGTTATAAATGAAAGATAAAATTCAATATTCAGAATTGAAAACAAATTGAATTCATTTGAAAATGGGGAAAACTAATTTATAAAGAAGTAGATATGAAACATGTGTAAGAGAATGTATAAAATGGTTTGTAAAATTACGATTGAATATTGTTGCTAAGTAAGATATGCAGGTATTAAAGGGAAATGAAATTGGATTTGGTTCCAAAAGATAAATTTGAATTGCCCGACTAAAAGGTTAGTATTTAATTTCTATATGGAATTGGATTGGGTTTTTGATCTAGCCACTTGGCTTTTTGTTTCTTTTGGAATTTGGGAGCCCGTAGAGGCCTTTTGTAGTTATATCGAGCTAGCCGCGCAAAGGAGACGCTGGCAAAATTTCTCGGAAATTTAGGGAGTTAGAAAAATTTTGAGAAAATTTTGATAATTTCAAAATTTGGTTTTAGATTTAAATTTGAATGTTTGAGGAAAAGGGTATTGTTTGGAAACTGTGGAAGCATTTGGAAAGTTAGTAAGAATGATAAGGGGTCTTTTGTAAAAGATAGATGGTAGGATGTTGAACGTTTGGTTTTGGGAGAAAAGTAAACGGGTATTGGACTATTCTTCCTAACTAGTAATTTCGGGGACGAAATTCTTTTAAAGGGAGGAATGTGACGACCAAAATTTCTAACAATTTAAATTTGAATAGTTAATTGATTTTAAAATATTTAAAAGTTAATTTTAACTTGAATTCAAGATATCAATATTTTCTTGATAATTAAATCATTGAATTATATAGTTTAAATGTTGATTTTAATAATTGAAATTAGGTAAATTGTTGAATATGAGATTCTAAGCCTGTTTAAAATAATTTGAAGGCTTATAAAATTTATAAGGATGACACTGAAGATAATAGAAGGGTTGAATTTTAATTTAAAGGTGATTTGTTTAATTTTGAAAATATATCGTTTAAATCGATATTTAAAAATAGCCTTCCGAGGCACTGTCTCGGAATTCGACGAAACCAGTTTCATTGGATCCGAAATAGTTAGTTATTATCGGATTTCAATTTTCATAGCAATCGAAGTTATTGTTTGACCATGGCAGCTCAAAATGCATAGAAACTATTTTAATCGATTTAATTTAAGATTGGTCGTTTACTTCCGTAACTCGCGCATATAATCGAACCTACCGAAACACGTTCCATTGTGTTTGGAATGCAGGTAAAACCTTATAGTCACCTAGCGGCATTCCTTAAGACGAGTTCAAATTTTAAGTAGTAATTAACGAGACATTTTGTAAGTTTTATAATATAATAAAATTAAAAGTACATTAGTCAGAGATATTTTTTTTTCCAACTATCGTACTCAGGAAGCCTCTAGCCTTCATTCTTTAATCTAGACCTGTCTCCTTCTTTGAAGAATCATTCTGTAATTCATTTTGAAGGAAAAAATTTAATGGCCGAAGCCTTGGTTTTAAAAAAAAAGAAATAAATATACAAAGGAAATCGAACTCGAAGCAGATCGACCCACCTTTTCCCCATTCAATCCGCATCCTCTTTTATTGTTTGAAGCCCTAGCCCAATTCAAAATAAATTGAAAATTAAATGGCCGAAGGGGGGAGAGTCGCGCACGCTTGTACAGCAGGTTGTTGGTGGGTTTCACGAGGCCATATGAAGGAGGGGGCTGCTCGAAGGGAAGACGAGTCTAGGGCTTGTTGGAGCATCACGATGTGCGATTTGTGGTCGGCTCGAACTATTTGCGAGCGAGGCTGCGATTTTTAGAGAGGAGGCGGCTACGATTGGTCTGGCGAAGAGGGGAGGCGTTCGATCTGGAGGTGATACGAAGGAGGAGAGGCCGTGAATGGAGTCACGAGGAATCGTGATTGGGCGGTGCTCTTGGGTTGGTCGAGCGGGATTTTTGCGTATACAGGCAGGTTAGGGCTGGATGCAGTGAGGTCTATAATCGGGAAGCCAAGTCGAATTTGGAGTGGACTGCAAACAAAATAATCAAAGGAGAGTAAATCTCACGCTTTCAGATTTCTATTTAAATTTAAATGGTTAAATTTAAATGATTGGTTGAATGATTGGTTTGTTTTGATGTGCTATATTATATATGGTATTATAATATATATTGGGTGATTGATATTCTGTGATGGATATTGTTGGTAATTGGAAGTTTGAATGATGTGGTTTGCTTGAATATTTCGGTATCCGGAGTTATCGAAATATATAAAAATTGGATTTTTGAAAAGAAATATAAGAGTGAAATTTTGAAAGTGAAATAACTATATAATAAAATAAGAATGATTTGGAAAGAAATAAAAGTGATATTTAAAAACTGGAGTTAAATTGTAAGTAGAGATTTAAAACAAGTTCTAAATCAAAGTTAAATCCAACAAATAAAGTTTTTAAATATTAAGTGTTTAACAACCTAAATGTTAAAGTGTAATTGTAAATTGACTTGAATTTAAAAGTAAATTTGGTTTTTAAATTCCTTTAAGCTTCCATTATAAAAAGAGTAATGAAATCAGATTAGAATAAATTGAAATGTACATGAGAAATCATTAATTTATTTAATTAATGAAGTAAATAGAGATGGATTAGTTAAGAAAATAAATCAATGTAAGTGACTTATGAGAAGTTATTTAATATAAGTATTGAAGGAATAATGTAATTAATATTGTTAATTAATTTATGAAGCAATTAGGATTAATTATTGATTGGGAATTAAGGATAATTAATAACGTGAAATTAATTAAAGATAATTACTTGAATTTAATTGGAAAAAAATAATTAATCCAGGGTGATTAATTAAGATGAATAATGATGGGTTGACCAATTAATTGATTTGGAATTAATTAACGTTGAATGAAGGGATCTAGGTGATTGAGGTTTGAAATTCAATTTGAATCAATTGAATTTATTTGTATGTGATAAGGCTTTGTTTATGGATGATTGAATGGTATTGGATGTTTTGAATGAGTTGATATCTCTGATATGAAATGTTGTGTATTTCATTTGAATAACTTGGGATAGATAACATGAGTTTCGAAGAGACCGGGGTCGGGTATTGGGAAATACCCGAAACCACTTCGAATTTTTATAAATTGATTTGTGAAATCAATAGGCTGGAATGAAATGATTTAAATGAATTGGATTATTTTATCTAAGTTTGGTAATTAGAAATTTATATGTGCAATAAGCATTGTCTATAGCAAATTGTGAATTAGTTAAATTGATATAAGTTACCCCGGGTTTATATAAGTTGTTTGTTTTGGTATTCCATGTTAGTTGGGTTTACTCACGCTGGTTTCCAGCCTGACCCGGGTGTTACTTTGGTGTAATGCTCGGGTCAGACCGAGTATTACAGATTTTCAAGTAGGGACGTTCTGGAGCTCAGGAGGCGAGCTGGATAGTAAGAACATATCGAGTATTTCCACTGTATTTATATTGTTGTATATTTGAGGCATGATTATTGTGTATATCCAGTGTCTGTATATATGTGTAACTCTGATGTATTAAAATGTAATCGACAGACATAGTATTCTTTGTAAACCGTTATTATTTGATTATTATATTTTATCCGCTGCGAATGTGAGATGTTGACGTTATGTTCTTCTTCTTCTATCTCTTTCTTCTTTTTCATAACTATCTGGAATTTTTGGGATCGAAATTTCCGGGTCGTTACAACTTTATTCGATATATTTTTGCATCTATTTAACGCATGAAATTTGAACTTTTATACCATTTTTCTAATAAGAATTGATCCTAAATTTGGGTAATAATTGCACCGTTTTCCCTCCAATTGCAGTATGTACAAAAAGTAGTTAGGGCGTTGCATTAAATAATTATTCTTGGCGTAAACTATACGACAATTTTATATGACCACTTTGAAGCGTACAATTTTGTTTACCTGATATTATCATTATTTGACAACGAAAAAATTTAATGATCTATTTGCATTATTAAGTTGCAAATTGCACCATCTAAGTTCAAACTTTATAAATTTTGCTCCTATCATTAATTTCTTGAAAAGCAAGGATTAAATTATGAAATAGAGTGGGCGTACGGTACCCCTTAGACTACCAATTCAAGGCTTATTTGTTTGTATGTTTCTCAATGTTACAAAAGTATTTCCTTATCATACAAATTCTTGAAGTGTAGGAATATAGGAATCATTGTTGCCCCCACCTTAGTGAACTATCCCCATAATACAAAAGCCAGAAACCATGCCTTACTAACAATCTCTTATCTTTGGACAACATGTTCTAGAAGGCTTCTTTTTATGGTACTTTCTATTCTTTAAATTTTACCTTTATATCGTTATTTTATCTAACAAATTATTTTACTCCTCTATTATATTATATTATATTTATGTAGACCAAATGATTTCTCAGTTTATCGTTTACTTTTGTTCTAACCTAAACTATTTCCCCTTTAGCATATCATTTTCCACTTTGACTAAAGTTCTCATATTTTCCAAAGATTCCATAATTCATTGGCTCAAAATGCATGTATTTAAACTTGAGGAAAGCAAAAGATTGAACAACGGCTGAAAACTATTCATATATTGCAAATGCCTTTCTATAATTGTACTGTTGCTCAGATTTGGAAGAAGTTTATCTCTTGGTAACATTATAAAATGATATAATTGAAAATTCAATATGAATCTTGAGTAAGGTGAGGAGGTCGATTCAAGAATCAATCTCCTTTGTATTTCCATCCTATGCTGAATAATCTAAGTTGCCTTTCGTTGTGTTTCTTCACTCTATTCTTTTTGCTTTGGTGAAAACCGATTCTTAATTGATTTAGCAATACTTGATTTATTTTAATTGACTACAATATTTTAACTATTTTCAAAGTTATAAACAACATTTAGGATAAAATATTGCCATCTCCCGCACTATTATTTGCAAAAACATTAATGAAGCTCTATAAATCCTGTAATTGACCCTATCCCCATCTAAAGCTTTGGAATCATTTGAGATGCCTTAAACTTGGATTGAATCCATGTTAATGTCATTAAGTGTTGTAGCAATAGAATTCTTTTGCATAATTTGTTTTATGAAATCGGACTTTCCTTTGCGCTATTGAAAATAACAACCATGACTAATGATTATAGTTGCAGATGGCTATCATATAATAGTATGTATCAATGATTTTGTTGTTATTTTACTTGGCCATTAGATCAAAAAAATACTGTCACTATTCCAAAATAATGATATTCCACTCTTGGATCATTATAAAGCTAATGCAAGGAAAGTAAAGATGGTCATATTCTGTATTAGAATGTAGTCCTAGGTTAAAGTGTATATTAAGTAATCATGGGTTGGATGGATGGAAAACTCAATAAATTTAAGCGTTAAAGGCAATTTTTTTTTACTCAATGGCCTAATTTGAGTATCAGGTAAATAAGTTATGAAGGTGATCAAAAACATCAAAAGCAATACTTTTACTTAGTGGGATAAGTTGAATGTCATGCAAACAAGGCTTAGATGTAATCATCTAGAAATCATGTAGTAATAGTAACGGGATTTTTTTTACTCCAAGTTCATAATTTTGTTCCCTTTTTTTTCAAGTCAAAGAAATCCATAAACTAACATTTTGCATTCGCAGGGATGTTAGTGGGTGGTGATGCTGGCAACTGTTGGAGGATGCGAGAAGATGTATGGTAGGGGTGTGTTGTAACCACCCTCTTTGAAAATCTTTCAGGGAAGTTGTAACAATAAGTCATTCAGTAATTATTTTATACTTATTTATTAGGACATCAATTATAGTATATTTTAGGCATTTGTTTTGAGGTTATATATTGAAATATTATTACAAACTGTAATTGTGAATTGTGGAATGAGTCGTTTATTTTCGCCAATAATCATGCAGAAATATATTTCTTTTCTATGAAAATATTCTTTATGATATAACATAATTAACTAATTTTTATGTTTAATATGTTTTTGGTAAATCAAAAGTGTATACGACATGGCTCCTGAACTTTTAGAAGTAAATTTGACTATAATTGAAGGTAAGAACTTTTAGAGGTGAATTTGACTATAATTAAAGGTAAAGTTGTTAAGATCCATTTTTATAAATGAGAAAAAAGATTTAACCGAAATCTATATGTGTAGCATGGGTTCACACTAGTAATACAATATTACCCACTCCTATCAAATAGGAAATTCATTATAATGTTGCAGTTATGACTTATCATTTATTGTTTGGTTATGGTTTGTCAAAAATTTATAGCTTTGAACTGTGTTTTTAACATTACACTGACAGGTATGAATTACATAAGCAAATAGAAATGTGAGTATATCATTAGAACATTTTCATCCATTATCAATCACCCTCCATTATATATTAATATATCATTACATTTGCAGCCATGAATCAACCCCAATAAGTAACTATGAATATAATAAATAATAATTTACCATACCTTTCTTGGACTCGCAAATTTTAATCCCTATAAGATCGCAAAAGTCAACCATTACAAGAAAACACTCCTAAGCAAGATTGAATTTTTGACCGATAGTTTAGTTTCATAATTTAAAGACCAATGATTCAATCTTAAATGTATTTGAAACTAAATTTTGAATATTGAAATCGGTCTTAACTGTCAAAAGTAAAAATGATGCCACAATTGTTTGGGATTGAATTATGGTCAAATTTAGACAGGATCGAGTAGTTCTCGACTAGAGGGAGATTATGTTGGCTTATATTTTTTTTACATTTCTTTTTTATCCTGTAACCGATTTGCGGCTAGAACCTTTATTTTCCTAGATATGATATAGCTTGCGATTGATCTATCATGCCTTCTCTATAAAAAATACACCTTTTTGTTATATCTTTTGCTCTATGACCGACCCGCCTACCCACCATTGACCGGCCACATCCAACTCTCTTAGGCACTTCCCCTAATGATCACGTCATGAACCATCATGACACCACTCCTCCTCTTTGGTCAACCCTCTTCAGAGAAAATTCCATGAATACTGGCATATATAAACCCATCGTTTTTGATCTGGACTATACAAGACAACCACTGAAAGTACCACCGCTTGTCGTCGCTGAAGGTAAAAGACTCTGGAGCAACTGGTTATTTGGATTTTTCCTTGATGATAGTCTACCATGCACTGCTGTTATAAACTATCTAAATAGCACATGGAAGCGCAAAGGCTCCTACACTATCAGGAAAGATCTAGCTCATTACTACTTTGATTTTACTTTACCAGAGGATAGACAAAACATTCTACAAAATGACCTTCTTTTCATCAGAGGTAAAATGTTCATTATTGCTAACTGGTCACCAACATTTGGTAATATACAATTTGCATAAGAAACTTCCAATATGGGTGCAATTTCATAATATTCCACTTCTCACCTGGACTATATGTTAAATTTTGGTGACACTACATGGGAATTTGTAGAGGTTGGAAGTAGCTTCGTAACGGAGGAAACGGTTCGTAAATCAGAGTTCGGAGATGGAAGATATAAGAGAAAAGGTGAAGTGGGCTGTGTTGGGACAACAACTCATTTCAGACATCTGAACCAATTTTTAGACATCTGATTTGGGGCTGAAGTGAATCCAGAGCTTTCAGTTAGACATCTGACCAAATGGGTCAGACGTCTGAACTGAAGCGAAGGCCGATCCAGAGGATTAGGCCAGACCTCTGACCTTGGTCAGACGCCTGAAACGACTTTGGCTTGTTTATTCACATACGAACTTGGGTGAAAATTTGTGATACGTGCAGGGGCAATTTTGGAATATTGCCTAGAGTTTCTATTCTCCTATATAAGCTAGCCTTAGGTATCAGATCCCAAAAAAAGGGGGACAAGCGTGTGAAAGAAACTGCAAGAGATTAGCCTCCACCAAATTAGGGTTTATAAAAACCTAATTTTCTCCAATTCTTTTCTCCACAAATCAATTCTAAATAGAATTTCGATCATTGTATTCAATCTCTTGTACTCTTATCATCAGTATTAATAAAAGCTCTCTCTTAAAGTGGATGCACACTAACACAACGTTAGTGGAACCACTATAAATCGCTGTGTGATTTATTTTTCGTTATTGCTTTGATTTGTGAATTGCTTGTTTGAAATTGTGATTGTTTTGGATCGATTGAGATTGTAATTGAGTTGTCGATTGGTTGTTTTTACACTTCTTACCACGATTCCGTCTTCCGCTGTGCTTGTGGGTTTTCCATTTGAGTGGTCTTGTGTTGAAATCTCGCACCAACATTTGGTATCAAAGCATTGGTGTTGGTAGGTGGTTGTAGAGATGCCTGAATCAAGTAGTAACTCTAGTAGCTCCTCAATGGGTAATCCAAGTGGTGTAGCTCCTTATGTACGTGGCTCGTACGCAGCTTCTGGATCACAATTGATAATAGACAAGTGGAATGGCGATAATGACTTTGAAAAATGGCAATGGAAGATGAAAGCAGTTCTAAGGAGGAATCGGGTGCATCGGGTAGTGTTTGACACACATTTGTTGCCAACGGACATCTCAGATGTTGAGAGAGAGGAGATGGAAGAGTGGGCATTCACTGCACTTCAACTTGCTATAGGAGAGAATGTCATCTCTGAAATTAGTGGTAAGACAACCGCTAAGGGTATTTGGGACAATTCGGAGGAGTTATATATGAAGAAGTCACTGACAAATCGTTTGATCTTATTGCGAACGTTCTTCACCTATAAGATGAAGGAAGGTACTTCGCTGAAGGCGCACTTAAATATCTTTGATGATTTGCTAATGAAGATGAAGGCGGTAGATTTGAAGATTGAGGAAGAGCAAAAGGCAATGATATTGTTGTGTTCGTTGCCAGATCGCTATATAGGTTTCTCAAATAGTTTGATCTATAGCCGGGATACATTGACTCTTGATGATGTTATGATGGGTCTTCTTAGCGAGAAGTTGCGAGATCAAATGAAGGAGTTGGGTGATGATAGTAGTGGTGCTAGTAGTGGCCATGGCTTATTTTTGGAGAAGGAGAGGTATGTGAAGAAGGAGAACCGGGGGCGTTCTAAATCAAGGAATCCCGGTTGGAGAGGAAAGTCGAAGGAAAGAAAAGGCAAGTGCTATATTTGTAGGAAGCCCGGTCATTGGAAGAATGAGTGTCCGGACAAGGAGAAGGCAAAGAAGGAAGTAGCATCTTCATCAGTAGCGGTGGAGAGTGGAATTGGTGAGGGAGAAGTAGATGTTTTGTCGGCGCTAGAATCGGAAGTTTCAGGTAGCGACTGGGTGCTCGATTCGGGGGCGTCTTATCATATGACGCCAAATATAAATTGTTTTTCTTCTTACATCAACAAAGAAGGAAACTCAATTGTTATGGGAAATGGTGCTATTTGCAAATCGAAAGGCATTGGTTCCGTGCAAATTTGAATGTTTGACGGAGTGGTTCGTACTCTCCTAATGTGCGCTATGTTCCGGGACTTAGGAAGTCTCTTATCTCTTTGGGGCAGCTGGATTCTTTAGGTTGTAAGATCACTATTGAGAGTGATAGCTTGCGGGTTTCGAAGGGGGTGCTTGTGGTGATGAAGTGTGCAAGGACTCATGGTATTTATTTCCTTCAAGGAGTGATTGTGGAATGTGAAACTTGTATAGGAGTTGATAGTTCTCGTGGCTTGGATGCGACTAGGTTGTGGCATGTGAGGTTGGGTCATGTCTCGGAGAGGAGTTTAGATGTTCTTCGGAAGAGAGAAATGATCGATGCAGAAAGTTTCAACAAGTTAGAGTTTTGCGAAGAATGCGTCATGGGGAAGCAAACTAAAGTTTCATTCAGTGAGGGAAAGCATGATTCGAGAAGGGTTCTTGAGTATGTTCACATGGATGTTTGGGGACTGGCACCCGTAGCTTCTTTAGGTGGAGCTCGCTATTATATTTCCTTTGTAGATGACTTTTCTCAGAAAGTTTGGGTGTATGTAATGAAGGCCAAGTCGGAGGCATTTGTAAAGTTCAAAGCGCGGAAAGCTCTTGCTGAGAATGAGAGTGGCAAGTCTTTGAAGGTTCTAAGGTCAGACAATGGTAAAGAGTATGTTTCCAGAGAATTTCTGGAGTATTGCAAGCATCATGGTATTCGGGGGCATTTTACTACACCTGGAGATCCGCAGTCGAAAGGTGTTGCGGAGAGGATAAATCGTACTCTACTTGAGAAAGCTCGATGCGTGAGATTGACATCGGGTTTAGCGAAGGGATTTTGGGCTGAAGCTTTGTAAATCGCAGTGCATATTATTAATCGAATTCCGTGCTCAGCTATTGGTAACAAAATTCCGAAGGAAATGTGGAAGGGAAAGAGAATTGACATGAGTTATCTTCGTGTGTTTGGCAGTCCGGTTTATGTGCATGATCCGGGAAATGATAAGCTTGAACTAAGAGCTTTTAAGGGGATTTTGCTTGGCTATACGGACGGTGTAAAAGCCTATCGGATTTGGAATCCGAAAACGAAGAAGGTGGTGAATTCTTGTCATGTTACTTTTGATGAGTCTGCGATGTTCAAGGAGAATGCGAGCTCATCGGATGTTCCGAATTTGGTTCATGATGAATCAAAGGAGAAGGAAATTATTTCCACATTTTGTCCAAGGAGTAGAGAGAGTAGAGTAGTTAGAGATGCTTGTGAGGAAGTAGAGGTTGATGTTACATCACATAGTTCACAAGGTGTCTCTAGTAGTGTTGGTGATGTACATGATTCTAGAGAAGTTTCGGTTCAAGGTGGAGCTGAAGGGAGTTTGGGTGATGGTATTGCTACTCGGGTTGGTCGTCATACTATAAGGCCACCCGAAATATATGGTGATTGGAACTATCTTATCTTTTGTGATAATTTGGACTATGCTCTTCATGTGGTCCAAGATGAGCCGATGGAACTTGATGACGTCATGAGGTCGAGTGATAGCTCGAAATGGATTTGTGCCATGGAGGAAGAGATGCAATCATTGATGAAGAATCAAACTTGGGATTTGGTTCCACTTCCTAAAGGAAACCGTGCTATTGGGTGCAGATGGATATACAAGGTGAAGGACGATGGAAGATACAAAGCTAGGCTAGTGGCTAAGGGGTTTGCACAAAGAAAGGGAAAGGAGTATGATGAGAAATTCGCACCGGTTGTGCGCCATACTTTTATCCGGATATTACTTGCTTTTGTTGCTATTCACGACTTGGAGTTGGAGCAACTTGATGTGAAGACCGCCTTCTTGCATGGGGACTTGGATGAAGACATCTACATGGAGCAACCGGAAGGTTTTGTTTTTAGATGGTAAGTCAAATTTAGTTTGCAAGTTGAATAAATCACTATATGGTTTAAAGCAATCACCTAGACAATGGTACAAGAGGTTTGATAATTTCATGCTTGAAAATAGTTTTGAGAGAAGCATCAAAGATGCCTGTGTTTATTTCAAGAAGTTGAAAAATGATTGTTGGGTGTATTTACTCTTGTATGTGGACGACATGCTCATTGCTTCTAAGGATAAGAATGAAATCAAAAATCTAAAACTGAGTTTGAAATTGGAATTCGAAATGAAGGATCTTGGAGAAGCAAGAAGGATATTGGGCATGGAAATTGTAAGGGATCGAAAGCATTTTGAGTTGAAACTAACTCAAAAGGAGTATATTGAGAAAGTGCTTTGTCGGTTTAGCATGGAGAATGCAAAGGCGTCAACTACACCTTTACCTTTGCATACGAAGCTTTCGAGTAAAGGATCACCTGTCTTAGAGGAAGACAAGACATATATGGCAACGGTGCCATATGCTAGTGCGGTTGGAAGTCTAATGTATGCTATGGTGTGTACAAGGCCCGATATTGCAAATGTCGTCGGGATGGTTAGTCGATATATGGCTAATCCGGGGAAATCGCATTGGGAAGCTGTAAAGCTTATATTGATATACCTTAGAGGCACATCATCTCATTGACTTGTTTTTGACGGTAGTAAGGCAATGGATTGCAAGTTAGTTGGTTATTGTGATTCGGACTACGCCGGTGATAGGGATCGAAGAAAATCAACTTCTGGATATGTCTTCACACTTGGGGGTACATCCATAAGTTGGAGATCTAGATTGCAGACCGTAGTTGTTTTATCCACTACGGAGGTGGAGTTGATAGCCGCAGTGGAGGCGGCAAAGGAGGCACTCTATTTGAAGCGATTTTTGTGTGACTTGGGATTCGGGCATGATAGTATTGATGTTCGATGTGATAGCTAGAGTGCTATTCACTTGGCAGAGAATTTGGCGTTTAGCTCACGGACTAAATATATTAAGGTGAGAGAGTCATTTCTAGTAGCCATGGATGAAGATAAGCAAGTATATCTTCGAAAAGTGCACACAAAGGATAACGCGACGGATATGTTCACTAAGGCATTGCCGGTTGGAAAGTTCGAGCATTTCTCGAACTTGATTCGCTTGGAGAAGTGCTAGGTGCCACGGGGTGGCACGGTTTAAGGAAGGAGCTTGGTAGTAGATGAGGAAGAGTATCGGTGAGAGATTGAGGTTCTATCTTCTTGGTAAGTGCTAGTCTTTGGTGAGAAAGCTTAGGATTTGGATGTTTTCAACATTTCATTAGCGGGCGGGGGGCTTTGCCTGAGCTCGTTGGTGGAGTGCAATGGGCGATGGCTTTGCCGGACCTCACTGGGGAAGCATGCATATTTAGTTGACGGTAGAAGAGGTGATAGTTGGTGCTATCGGTTGTCGTTGATGGTATGGTACCATTAGAATTGAAGATAGATATAGTGTCGAGGTGGAGTGTTAAATTTTGGCGACACTATATGGGGATTTGTAGAGGTCGGAAGTAGCTTCGTAATGGAGGAAACGGTTCACAAATTGGAGTTCGGAGGTGGAAGATATAAGAGAAAAGGTGAAGTGGGCTGTGTTGGGACAGCAACTCATTTCAGACGTCTGAACCAATTTTCAGACGTCTGATTTGGGGCTGAAGTGAATCCAGAGCTTTCAGTTAGACGTTTGACCAAATGGGTCAGACGTCTGAACTGAAGCGAAGGCCGATCCAGAGGATTAGGCCAGACGTCTGAACTCATTTCGGCCTGTTTTTTCGCATACGAACTTGGGTGAAAATTTGTGAAACGTGCAGGGGCAATTTTGGAATATTGTCTAGGGTTTCTATTCTTCTATATAAGCTAGCCTCAGGTATCAGATCTAAAAAAAAGGGGGACAAGCGTGTGAAAGCAACTGCAAGAGATTAGCCTCCACCAAATTAGGGTTTATAAAAACCTAATTTTCTTCAATTCTTTTCTCCACAAATCAATTCTAAATAGAATTTCGATCATTGTATTCAATCTCTTGTACTTTTCTCATCAGTATAAATAAAAGCTCTCTCTTAAAGTGGATGTACACTAACGCAACGTTAGTGGAACCAATATAAATCGCTGTGTGATTTATTTTTCGTTATTGCTTTGATTTGTGAATTGCTTGTTTGAAATTGTGATTGCTTTTGGATCGATTGAGATTGTAATTGAGTTGTCGATTGGTTGTTTTTACACTTCTTACCACGATTCCGTCTTCCGTTGTGCTTGTGGGGTTTCCATTTGAGTGTTCTTGTGTTGAAATCTCGCATTAACACTATATTGGATATAAACTGGCTCGCATGTCATCTTGTTGATCTAATATGCTACAATGAAGCCACTAAAATAATGACTAGGCTTGGATATGATAAGTGCCTAATTGAAATAGATGCAAAAAAAATTCCAAAACAAATCATGCTTGGAGAAGGCGATTCTTTAAATACTGTTGATGTAACATATGCTTGTTGCCACACATATGCACCACTTGTAACTCATTTGGACATACTGGAAACAATTGTCTCAAAGCTCTGCAACACACTACTGATCATTTTCTTCCATCACCTGCCCCTGACCCGAAGTTATTGCCATCTGGACTCGGAGTAACTGCCCATGTAACTCTAAGTAAACTCACTGCTACCTTTCATACCAACTCCAAATCCACCTTCTTTAACCCAAAGCAGAAGCATTCACAACACGGTGCAAACTCTTTGATACTGAGCAACTCCTATTCACCTAAGCCTTCCCTACCCAAACCTTCGCACTTCAAAGCTGGTCCACCTTACCGCACCGTTGATCCACGGCTAACCATTCCTTCCAGAACTAATGTACCGTCCCTTGTTACTTCCAACCAAATACGACATATCTTTCAGATCACTCCTACACCTCCTCTCCATAATAGCTTCGCATCACTTTCTGTTACTTTGTGCATGTCCTTTGAAATGCACATGACTACTTCTGATACTACATAAACCTCCTATCACCTTAACACTACTACCTCTCCTAATATACAACGTATACCTACCACACCCAACCACATTACCTCTTATGAATCTCCATGCATGAATGTCACCATGGCTACACCCACACAACCCAATTGTCACATATCCCACTCTATCACCACTGAGTTAATTCATTACAAAATCATCACCCTTACCACCTTCAAGACAAAAATAAAATCCTCTCTGACCTTCTGATCGCATCTTCACACACAACAACTGGTCCAGCCCTTAACTCCCCTCCACTCTTCTTATTAATCATTCCTCATCTTCTCCTTGTTTAGATCTCTTCTTTGAACCCATTCCAGCTCCTATCAATACCACCACTCCCTAGAAAGCCAAAAAGAATAAAACAACAAAAGAGAAAAAATAAGGAAAAACTACAAGCAATTGTACAAGACATCATGGAACCAACGCACTCTGAAGATGATGCATACAAAAATAAACAGACAAGCTCATCATCCAGGAACACAAGATCTGGAAAGTCTGGAAAGAAACAAAATTTTTTTTCCTTATGTTAGAAAATTTATATTCTTGGAATATCAGGGGAGCCCACCTGAAAATAAAACAGAAAGAGATTCAACACTTGATTGCTGAATAAAAACTTGAAATGATTGCAATACTGGAGACAAATTTGGAAAAACGTAAATCTGATAGGCTTGTTCCTTCATCAACTCTTCTTGGAAGAACATTAACAACCTTGATGATGCATCATATGGACGTATTTTGGTTATGTGGAACGTAGCAACTTTCTCCACCATTTCTATACACTCCTCTGATCAATATATCCACATGCAATGTACCCATCTCCAAACATCCACTTGCTTCTATGTTATGTTTGTATATGCCTCTAATAACTTCAATCATAAATACTCCATGCTTGACCAACTTTTCACCCTCAATCCTGTTACATCCCCGTGGATAATTATGGGAGACTTCAACTGCATGTATCAAACCCAACAAAAGCATGGTGGCAATCCTCTCTCCTTACATGATATCACTCCACTAAATCATACTATCACTACTGCCGCCATTATACATGTCCCAATTATTTACCCATCATACAAATAGAATAACAAAAAACACTACGGTCCTAGAACCTACTGCACACTTGATCACTATTTCTGCAACCATACCGCCCTAACTACCTGGCCTACCCTTCACTCCCATGTTACCTCCCCGCTCATCTTAGGTCACTCACCTATCGTTGCCAAATGGGCTGCCATTCCTAATTCATCCTTTCCTCCTTTTAATTTTTTTAATTACTGGACTAACCATTTACATTTTGAAAATGTCTTTCTATAGGGTTGGAACATTCCTATACATGGTAACCCTATGCACGTGCTATGAGAGAAGCTAAAAAAATGCAAAACAAAAATTAGAACATGGGCAACTACCACTTTTGGCAAAGGATCTAAAATTAGTACTGACATTAGACAATAGCTACAGATAACACAACTTCAAATGCTCATACACCCAGACAATTTACAACTTTCAACACTTGAACATTATCTGTTAAAGAAACGAGCTGCTGCCATAAATGATGATATAGACATGATAAAACAAAAGCTAGGGAGAGAATGTCATTTTGATGGTGATAGAAACTCTACTTTGTTTCACACTGCTCCGAAGATAAAATAATCGAAATCAAAGATTATTAGCATCACTGACAGACTTGGTTATGGACACGCTGACACAAATGAAATTAAAGAAGCCATTTTGGACTACTTCAATTACACTCTCAATGACATCGGCAACTCAATTGACATTTCGATCATTCCATCTCTTGGTTTGCCAAAGATCAGTAAAATGGAGGCCAGTATCATCATCTCCCCTACAATTGATGCAGAGATTAAAGCGGCTCTCTTTAGCCTCAACGCAACCAGCACTGGTGGGCCTGATGGTTTCAACCATGGTATGAAATTCCTGAGGAATTCCGGTTATTCCGATGATTCCGTTCCAGTTCCCCTCATAACCGGAACGGATTCCGGTCAAAATTCCGGTTCCGGTCTAAATTCCGGATTTGCTTTTCAAATACTGAAAAAAAAATTTATTGAAAATTTAAAAAATACAACAAATATAGAATTATTAAAAAAAGAAAACAAATTAATCAGGACAATAAATAATTTTAGAAAAAATTATATAGTTTCACAAAAAAAAGTTGTTATACTTTTGTTAATTTACATCGAATCATAATAAAAAATACAAAATTTTCAAAATTGATCGAAGTTTTAAAATCTTAAATGAACAATACACGATCTTGCATAATGAATTTTTAATTAAATTGCGTATTTTATATGTAATGTAAAAAATGTACTATAAGTTTATGACAGTGTTGGATATTTATTAGCGTATATAGCAAACTAAAGCAAAAAAGTACCGAAATTAGAAAATCAGAATTAAAGCGAAACTTTCGAAATTTCTGGAATGGAACCGGAAATTTTAAAATTACCAATGGCCGGAACAGAAGCGGAAAACAAAATTTTGAACCTTGGTTTCAACACACACTTCTATAAACAAACATGGCCACATATCTTGATAATATTCTGTAAAGCAGTCGACCACTTCTTCAAAACTAATAAATTACTTGGTGGTATTAACTCAACTAATCTAGCTATGATTCCCAAAACCAACAATCCAACCACTGTCGATCAATTCAGAACAATACATGTTGCTTAGTTATCTATAAATGTATTACCAAGATCATAGCTACAAATATCAAGCCATCACTCTCTAGAATCATTGACCAAAATCAAACTGCATTCCTATCCTCCAAAAATATATGAGATAACATCCTGCTAACTCATGAACTCCTTAGAGCATATAACATGGCCAATATATCACCCAGATGTGTGCTCAAACTTGACATACAGAAGGCATCTGATTCTATTTCCTGGCTGTCTATTACTGCTATTCTATGCACCATGAACTTCCCTGAACAATGCATTGCATGGATCCATACTTGCATCTCGTCTTCCAAATTCTCTATAATCATCAGTGGAGCAGTTACATGATACTTCAACTCTTCCAAAGGTATCAAGCAAGGAGACCCGAAGTCTGCCTATCTATTCGTAATTGTGATGGAAGCTCTCAACTGCTTGATCAAACAATATGTCATTCAAAAGGCTTTTATAGTACATCCCAAGTGCAGAAATCCCTTGATCACCTTCCTATTAATGTTTGCTGATGACTTGGTCATTTTCACAAAGCCTACTACAAATTCCATCTTATCCATCCTTTGCAGCCTCCAGAAATTCCACTCCATGACAGGCCTCCTCATCAACAAAATCAAATCCACATTCAATTAGCTGGACTTGATGCAAATGAATGTGAGAGAATCACTGCACTATCTACCCTCAACCCAATGCTAACCAATTCTATCTACCTAGGTATACCACTGACCACCTCTAGAATAACTGTTCCTCAGTGCTTGCCTATGTTTGAAGCAAGCAATAATCTCAAGGCTTACAACTTGGCCATGCTCCTTATTATCACAAGCAGGAAGATTGACCATAGTCAATGCCGTAGCATTTGGCATTACCATGCACTGGTCCAGGATGCTTATTCGGACTAAAAAACTCATTAAGATGATTAACTCTGCTCTTAATCACTTCCTATGGCGTGGAGACAGCTTCTCCAGAAAAATTATCCCAATATCTTTCCATAAACTATGCATACCAAAACTAAATGGAGGCCTCGGTATACTTAATATACACACGTGGATTATAGCTGTTGCAACTAAAAATATTAGTGCCCTCCTCAATCATAAAAACACCATACTTTTAACTGGATGAGAAATAACTACCTACGAAATAATAATATCTGGACCATGGAAATACCACAAAGCTCAAGCTGGTTCTTTTGTAGTTCTTAAACATGTGACCCACTATTTGTCCCTCCGCAATCAACACTACTACTCCTAATAATAATATTTCATTCCAGCATGACCCATTGGGTGATACAAGTCTTATCCTTAAACTGAGATTGAGACATGAACTCAGATGCTTGACTGCCGTTCCTTCTAGTGCACTGGTCAGCCCATACTACATCAATGAAACAGTCACATTACCAAACTCGAGCAATCATGAGATCAACACGCTCTGGAAGACCACAAAGCAGAACCATCACAAATCAGAAAATCAACGCCTCTTATGGAAAACGCTACATAAACAACACTCGGTTAAACAAATATATAGGGCTTTGAATCATCATGATGCATTGGAAAAAGATAGCTGGTGTACAAGAATCTGGTCTACTGAAGATAAACAACATGACAATCTTCATCTTTGGAAAATCATCAAAGCAACCATTCTGACCAAAAACAAACTACATGATCTTGCTCTCAAACCAGATAATAAATGTGTTTTCTGTAATACTGAACCAGAAATAGTCACACGTCCCTTCTTCGAATGTCATATTATCCAGGATGCATGGATGAATTGCTTGACAAAATTACACTTACCTCACCCGCACATTGATCACACACAGGAATGGCGGCGTATCTACAGATAGACGAACAAAAAGACTGGAAGACAAGGACTCTCCTATGTGCGCTTAAAATCATCTTTCGGGCATACTAGTATGAGAGGAATAAACGAGAATTCAAGGAAAAGAAGAGAACGCCATTCATAATTTTAAATGAAATTGATTATGAAATTTCACTCATCATGTCATGGTGGAGATCCGAGCAGCCAACAACAACCTCTATCTGGCTTGTGCACAGACACGTGCAGATATTATTCTACTCTATGAATGTTTCGTTTGTTTTATTTCTCTCGTGTTTTGTCATGTAGTATCCAAGTTATGTAAGCTTTTTCTTTCATTTTTTCTTATGTAAACCCATCCTTTCTTTTAATTAGCAATAAAACCTGGTAGGGAACAAGGATAAAACCCTACACCAAATAATCCATCTGAAACTATTGCAGTTTTCTACACCAGTCTTCTTATGATGGTAATAACCCTTGTCTTGCCAGCTGCAAATTCATAAATTCGTAGAATAATGCAAGTGACAAAACTATAAGATAAAGATGTGGGTGCTACATTTTTCACCATCTACGACATGGCCTAATTGATTTAGTAAATGACCAAGGCCGCACTCAATTTTTCAAGTTACTTTATAAAGGGAAACACTGTGCACTATGACTCCAAAAGAAAAGTTGCAAAGTAAGTCCCAAAACCCATCAAACTTGGGGAAGTAGACAAATAAGATTGACAACAAGGATTATGTAACGACCCGGAATTTAGGGTCGTCAGATTTGAACATTTAATTCATTTTAAATGTCGAATATGGATTATAATTTGAACTAAAATAAAAGATGTTAACGCTAAAATTTGAACGCTAACACCCCGGTGTATGAAGTGTAGTTGTGAAAGCACCACCCGATGATTCGGGAGCAGAGTATAAGCAGAAAATCACAGAAAAAGCAGCGAGTAACAACGATTTTATAGTGGTTCGGCTCAAGGCAAGCCTACGTCCACTTTAATTCTCTTTATTGCTAAACCGATTACAACTTTACAACAATCCTCAATTACAATTATGACGAGACAAACAACTAGAACTTTGGTAGAGAAGAATTCTTCGAATCCATGTAGATTGCGTTAGATTTTCCCTTGAAGTTAGTTGAAATGTCTTTCGAACTTGAAGTGTCGGGTGAGTTGAGAATTCAGCAGAGTATTGGCGCTTGAAATGATTGGCCAAAAGGTCCCCTGAATGTTGGAGGTGGCCATGTATTATAGAAGTTTTCAGCCCTGAGTCGTGAGTCGTGTTCGACCCATGCTTGGCTCGTGGCCGAGTCAAATTAGGTCGTGACCGACTCATCCAACCAAAGACAGGTCCGACTCATCTACTCAAGGGATGGTGATGTATTACCAACCTTAGATCGGAGCCGATCTAACGCCATCCCAAACCCCTCCGAGCTAACTTCCCCCGACCTAAATTGCAGTCGATCCAAATATCTCCGATCCAAACCCCCCGACCTAACTCTCGCCGATCCAACTACCTCCGACCTATGTGCCTCCGACCCAATTCCCTCAGCTAACTTTCCCCAATCGCAGCCGACCCAAATACCTCCGATCCAACATCACCAATCCAATATTCCTCCGACCTGACCTGGCCTCCGCCATACGCGCGCGAAACCCGATCCATCCTCGCCTCATAACCAACCTAAACCATCCGTTATTCGCGAGCTAGGATTTTGAAGAGAAAGTCGCAAACAATTTTAGTCTATTACTACAGCAAAGGGATAAGTCGCGAATGATTTTAGTTAAGTCGCGAACCGGAGCCGAGTTAGCATGAAATCCCTGCAATAATTTTAAGTCGAAGCCGAGTTAAATGTGCCGAGATTAACTAAGTCGGTACCGGTTTAAAATTAGGTCGCGTGAAATTTGAGTTGCCGCCTTGAACCATTACCGAGTTATTTTTAAAAACGCGAAAAGGAGCCGAGTCACTGTGTTTTGCTTCTTTTTCTTTAAGTCGTGTACTGTTTGTGTTGTAACTTTTTCAATTGAGTGTTGAGTTGTACGCCTATAAATAGGCAAGCAGTGTCATTTGTAAAGGTGGTTGATTTTTTTGAATAAAATTCTCTTTGATTGCTTTGTGCTTTCTTTAATTGGTAGTTGAGTGTGATCTCCTATCTCCTCGTTCGGATAATCGAGTGCGCTCGATTCAACGTTCGTAGAAGCCGATTCACGGAATCTAGTGCGCTAGATCAACGTCCGAAGAATCGTAGATCTTTGTTTCTCGGTATCGTGCGCGATCAACGAGACGAAGATAGCTAGAATCCAGTATCTTTGGATCAACGGATTTGGGCCATTCAGTATTCATCAATTCACCAATTGCTACATTCACCGATTGAAGTTTGTTTTCGAATCATCCGCTGCGTCAGTTTGGTATCAGAGCTAGATTGCAAGGAGTTTGCATCATTTGGAGACTTGGGTTTCGAGAAATTGAAGTTTGAAGATCGGATTTGCCATTGTTGAAGAATTTGGTGTTCATCGTGTACATCGTGAAATTACGACAAGTTGGAAATTTCGATCTATTTTACTTTGGATCAGAGTTCGAAAGGTGTTTGAAAATTTATTTTTTTGAAGTTTGTTTGAAGTTTAATCATGCCTCCGAGACGAGCTCAAAGACATCGCAATATTAATGCCTTGTATGGAAGAGAAGAGGCTGACGAAATGGAGCAACGAATTAACGAAAGTTTCACTGAAAAGTTGAATGATGGAATTGGTCGATTAGAGAGAATGATGCTTGAAATGAATCAAAATCGAAGAAGAGTTTCGCCAGAATCAGACCATGGGGGAAGTAGAGCTTCGATCCATTCAGATCGAGAGAGAAGAGAAGAGCAAGATCATCGAAGTGTTGACAACCGTAATAGAAATGTTGAACGACGGAATGGTAGTAGAGATGTTGGAGGACGAGATCGACAACGTTATACATCAGACTTTGATGAGGAGTTTGATGGTGAAAGAGGAAGTGTTCATTTCAGAGATAGAGATCAGGGACAACGTCAATATCGGGTTATTGATGATGATCGACGATGGGAATCGGGAATGAAGATGGAGATTCCAGAATTTAAAGGCGGAATGGTTGCGGAAGAATTCTTGGATTGGTTATCTAATGTTGAAGAAATCTTTGATTTCAAGGAAGTGCCGGAGAATCGTCGAGTAAAGTTGGTTGCTACTAGGTTGAGAGGGAGAGCTTTGGCGTGGTGGCAGCAAACCAAACTTACACGAGAACGGATGGGGAAGTCAAAGATTGAGTCTTGGGAGAAGATGAAGAAATTGATGAGAGCTACATTTTTACCATACAACTATCAATCTCTTATGTACCAAAGGTTGCAGAATCTACGGCAGGGGACGAAATCAGTAAATGACTATGCTGATGAATTCTATCAACTGATTGCTCGAAATGACATTATGGAGACAGATGAACAGTTGACTGCTAGGTTTGTTGGAGGATTGCGAATGCAGATCCAGGATATGGTTAATATGTTTGATCCGAGATCTGTGGCTGAAGCGCACCAGAAAGCGTTGGCTTGGGAGAAGCAGGGAAGACGAGGAGGTGGTGTGTTTACAAATTCCAATATTCAAAGCAGAGGTGTTAATGGGAGTTCCAGTGTTTCTAAAGCTGTCAGTAAACCAGTTGTGAAGGAGAATGAAAAGGCGAAGGTCAACAGCAGTTTCAAATGTTACAATTGCCAGGAAGTGGGCCACAAGAGCAACGAATGTCCAAAACCAAAGAAGCGAACTATGATTGCTGAGATTGAAGATGAGGATGTGGGTGAAGATGATTCTAGTCCAGTTGAGGAGAATGAACAGGATATCGCATCGGGAGACGAAGGCTGTAATCTAATGATGAGGAGGTCTTGTTTAACACCAAAGCAAGAGGATGAAGCTAGTTGGTTGAGAAGTAACATTTTTCAGTCGACATGCACTATATTGGGGAAAGTATGTAAGTTTGTGATAGATGCAGGAAGCTGTGACAATATTATTTCAACTGAAGCAGTGAGGAAACTGAAATTGAAGACGGAGAGACACCCTAATCCTTATAAATTAGCGTGGCTGAGAAAAGGAGGAGAAGTGAAGGTTGATAAACGAGTTCGAGTACCCTTTTCTATTGGGAAGAAATATAAAGACGAGATTTGGTGTGATGTAGTTGAGATGGATGTTTGTCATTTGCTTTTGGGTAGACCGTGGCAGTATGATCGAGCAGTGCAGCATGACGGTCGGACCAATAGTTACAGTTTTATGTTCGAAGGTGTTAAAATCATTTTAGTGCCAAAGAAGAGACAGCACGGAGAAAACAAATCTGAGGAGATTGAGGAGTTGAAAACGTTATTGACATTGAAAGAATTCGTTGAAGAAGTAGAAGAGAGTCCTGAAGTGTTTTTGTTAATTGGACATGAAACTACTGAATCCGTGGAAATTCCAGAAGAAGTGAAGCCGTTATTGGAAGAATTCAGTGATGTGTTTCCTGAAGAGCTACCGAAGGAATTGCCACCGTTGAGAGACATACAACATCAAATTGATCTAGTGCCAGGTGCTGTTTTACCGCATAGGCCACATTATCGTATGAGTCCGAAAGAACACGAGGAGTTGAGAAGGCAAGTGGAAGAGTTGTTAGAGCAAGGACGTGTACAGGAAAGTTTAAGTCCATGTGCTGTGCCAGCATTGTTAGTACCAAAGAAGGACGGGACGTGGAGGATGTGCACTGATAGTCGAGCCTTGAATAAGATTACTGTAAGATATAGATTTCCTATGCCAAGGTTTGATGATTTGATTGACCAGTTGAGCGGAGCTGTTGTGTTTTCCAAGATTGACCTGAAGAGTGGATACCATCAGATTCGTATTAGACCGGGTGATGAGTGGAAAACTGCTTTTAAAACCAGGGAAGGTTTATACAAATGGTTGGTTATGCCGTTTGGCTTGTCAAACGCTCCTAGTACGTTTATGAGAGTGATGAACCAGATTTTTAGACCATTTGTTGGGAAGTTCGTGGTTGTTTATTTTGATGATATTCTGATTTATAGTGGGAATATGGAAGAGCACATCCAGCATTTGCGAGAAGTGTTGATAATTCTACGACGAGAGCAGTTTTATGCAGCAACAAAGAAGTGTGTGTTTATGACGAGCAGTGTTTTGTTCTTGGGGTATGTTCTGTCAAAGGAAGGTATTCAAGTGGATGAGAATAAAATAGAAGCTGTCAGAAGTTGGCCACAACCGAAGACAATTACTGAAGTTCGAAGTTTTCATGGATTGGTTTCGTTTTATCGAAGATTCATTCCACATTTTAGCGGTGTTATGGCACCAGTAACCGATTGTATGAAAGGAAAGAAGTTTATATGGTCAGAGGAAGCAGGAGTTGCTTTTGAGAAGATTAAGACACTCTTGACGACAGCACCGATTCTAGTACTGCCGAATTTTCAGTTGTTATTTGAATTGCATACTGATGCTTCGAAGGTGGGAATTGGTGGAGTATTGAGCCAGAATGGGAGACCAGTCGCTTATTTCAGTGAAAAGTTATCAGGAGCAAAGTTGAGATATAGTACTTACGATATGGAATTTTATGCTGTTGTACAAGCTGTGAAACACTGGAGACATTACTTGTTTCAGAAAGAATTTGTCTTATACACTGATCATGAGGCGTTAAAGCACTTACAGGGACAGGACAAGATTTCAGCGAGACATGCATCATGGATTGCCTATTTACAGCAATTTACTTTTGTCGTTAAGCACAAATCAGGGGTAACAAACCGTGTGGCGGACGCTTTGAGCAGAAGGAATCATTTATTGACAACACTGAAAGTTGAAGTGACGGGATTCGAGTTATTGCCAGAGTTGATTGAAGAAGATCCTTACTTTGCAAAGTTTGTTGAAAAAGTTAAGGATGGGAATACTGATGAATTTGTGATGGTAGATGGTTTTCTGTTTAAAGGAAATCGTTTATGTATACCAGATTGTAGCTTGAGAATGAAGATTATCAAAGAATTGCACGAGGAAGGACATGTGGGCCGTGATCGTACCTTACAGCTGATCTCACAATCTTATTTTTGGCCGTCAATGAGGAAAGAGGTCGAGAGATTTGTGGAGAGATGTCATACATGCCAGGTTTCAAAGGGAACAGCGACCAATGCGGGGTTGTATATGCCATTACCTGTACCGACTAAGCCTTGGGTTGATTTGAGTATGGATTTTGTTTTGGGATTGCCTAGAACTCAAAGAGGAAACGATTCCATTTATGTGGTGGTTGATCGATTTTCAAAAATGGCACACTTTATAGCCTGTAAGAAGACAGCGGATGCAGTTCGAGTTGCTCAGTTATTTTTCAAAGAAATCTATCGACTTCATGGGTTACCAGAGTCTATTGTGTCGGATAGAGATACTCGATTTCTGAGTCACTTTTGGCTGAGTTTGTGGAAGATGGTTGGAACGAAGCTGAATTTTAGTAGCGCGTATCATCCACAGACAGATGGGCAGACAGAAGTGGTTAATAGATCGTTGGGAAATTTGTTACGATGTCTTGTGAAAGATAATTTGAAGAGTTGGGATATGAAGTTGAGCCAAGCTGAATTTTCTCACAACCATGCAAATAACCGAAGTACAGGGTTCAGTCCATTCCAGATTGTATATTCAAGTTTACCAAAGGGACCGTTGGACTTGGTAGTAGTACCATGTCAGAAAGGAGTTGTTAAACGGGCTGTTGATTTTGTTGATGGGTTGACAGAATGCCATAGAATCGTTCAGGAACGATTGGAGAAGTCAAATGAAAGGTATAAACATATGGCGGATAAGAAACGGAGAAATGTTGTTTTCAAAGAAGGTGATTTTGTTTATGCAGTGTTGACGAAAGATCGTTTTCCAGTGGGAACTTACAACAAGTTGAAAGCACGAAAAATTGGTCCAGTAGAAATTTTGAAAAGGATCAATGATAATGCATATCGATTAAGATTACCGGAAAATATTCATACTTCTGATGTTTTCAATATCAAACACTTGGTTCCGTATTATGGGGAGGAACTTGATGAAGTTGACAAGAGTGTGAATTCGAGGACGAATTCCTTCCAACAAGGGGAGGATGATGTATTACCAACCTTAGATCGGAGCCGATCTAACGCCATCCCAAACCCCTCCGAGCTAACTTCCCCCGACCTAAATTGCAGCCGATCCAAATATCTCCGATCCAAACCCCCCGACCTAACTCTCGCCGATCCAACTACCTCCGACCTATGTGCCTCCGACCCAATTCCCTCAGCTAACTTTCCCCAATCGCAGCCGACCCAAATACCTCCGATCCAACATCCCCAATCCAATATTCCTCCGACCTGACCTGGCCTCCGCCATACGCGCGCGAAACCCGATCCATCCTCGCCTCATAACCAACCTAAACCATCCGTTATTCGCGAGCTAGGATTTTGAAGAGAAAGTCGCAAACAATTTTAGTCTATTACTACAGCAAAGGGATAAGTCGCGAATGATTTTAGTTAAGTCGCGAACCGGAGCCGAGTTAGCATGAAATCCCTGCAATAATTTTAAGTCGAAGCCGAGTTAAATGTGCCGAGATTAACTAAGTCGGTACCGGTTTAAAATTAGGTCGCGTGAAATTTGAGTTGCCGCCTTGAACCATTACCGAGTTATTTTTAAAAACGCGAAAAGGAGCCGAGTCACTGTGTTTTGCTTCTTTTTCTTTAAGTCGTGTACTGTTTGTGTTGTAACTTTTTCAATTGAGTGTTGAGTTGTACGCCTATAAATAGGCAAGCAGTGTCATTTGTAAAGGTGGTTGATTTTTTTGAATAAAATTCTCTTTGATTGCTTTGTGCTTTCTTTAATTGGTAGTTGAGTGTGATCTCCTATCTCCTCGTTCGGATAATCGAGTGCGCTCGATTCAACGTTCGTAGAAGCCGATTCACGGAATCTAGTGCGCTAGATCAACGTCCGAAGAATCGTAGATCTTTGTTTCTCGGTATCGTGCGCGATCAACGAGACGAAGATAGCTAGAATCCAGTATCTTTGGATCAACGGATTTGGGCCATTCAGTATTCATCAATTCACCAATTGCTACATTCACCGATTGAAGTTTGTTTTCGAATCATCCGCTGCGTCAGATGGACCGACTCATCAAGACTATCGCCTCAACGACTCATGGTAAGCAGCGACTCAGAGCTTACAACGACTCAGTGGATCAACGACTCAGCAAGCTCGTGACTTATCATATGAAACGACTCAGGGGAAGTAACGACATAAGAAGGTGGATCCTTGTGCCGCTTCATTTATATACCGCTACCTGATAAGTCGTTAACGGCTTAACGACTCACAACTTAGAATGACTCGTCCACGACTTAAAGCCATTGGGTCGTAATCCATTGCCACAGTGCCTATGCCAAGGAAGATTGACTCGTAAGCGACTCAGGACATAGCATAAAATCCAGCAGAGGAATAAGCCATGGAGAAATCAAGGGTTGGTTCGATGAGTCGGCCACGACTTAATTTGACTCGGCCACGAGCCAAGCATGGGTCGAACACGACTCACGACTCAGGGCTGAAAACTCCTATAAATACATGGCCACCTCCAACATTCAGGGGACCTTTTGGCCAATCATTTCAAGCGCCAATACTCTGCTGTATTCTCAACTCACCCGACACTTCAAGTTCGAAAGACATTTCAACTAACTTCAAGGGAAAATCTAACGCAATCTACATGGATTCGAAGAATTCTTCTCTACCAAAGTTCTAGTTGTTTGTCCCGTCATAATTGTAATTGAGGATTGTTGTAAAGTTGTAATTGGTTTAGCAATAAAGAGAATTAAAGTGGACGTAGGCTTGCCTTGAGCCGAACCACTATAAAATCGTTGTTATTCACTGCTTTTTCTGTGATTTTCTGCTTATACTCTGCTCCCGAATCATCGGGTGGTGCTTTCACAACTACACTTCATACACCGGGGTGTTAGCGTTCAAATTTTAGCGTTAACATTTTTGGTGCTTTCACTGAGAATTGAACTCAGGCAAATCGTCATCATTGCTCCACGAAAGTTTGTTGAAGTAACCTATTTGAAGATCAGAAGTTTATCAGAAATTATGGCTCCTGGTAGGAAGAGTAGATCCGTCAGATCCGGGAGTGCAAATGAAGGAACCTCCACTTCTCCGACACCAAATCAGGCAATTCCAACTGTTCGAGTTACAAGGGCAGAATTGGACGCTGTAATTCTAGGGTTGAATCAGTAGTTGAATGCTCAGAATGCGCAGTTGGAGGCTCAAAATATACAAAATGCTTTAATCTTGAATAGGCTGAATGATTTGCTTGGGACTAACCGTCAACCAGTGAATAATGAGACAATCTTTGCCGAAGATGCCCGTGACTCCCAAGAGAAAGGTATTCCTCAAAGAGCAGAAGGCACCGCCGCAGGGGCACCTTCCCAAGCTGAAGGTTCAAGGCCACAGCCAACCTTTCGAACTTCCGAAAGAGCAGCTGACATCTGCCAGGAGAGGCCTTCGAATGATGAGGAGTACCTATCGGGGATGATTCGCTCAATTATGAAAGAAAGTATGCAGAGGCAAGAGGACGAAAAGGATTGGGGGTTTGCCCCGAGCAAAACTCCATTCACCGAAAAGATCTTAAAGGCAGAGTTTCCCAAGAATTTTGTACCTCCTACTATCCCGGCCTATCAAGGGATTAGCGACCCCAACCAATTCCTATACAGATACGATTGGCATATGACTGGGGCACGAGCATCAAATGAGATTAAATGTCGATACTTTCCTGTGTATTTGGAACGGGTTGCTTTGCTTTGGTTCACCAAGCTACCGGTTCGATCCATAGATCAATTTTCCGATTTAACCCGAAAATTTAAAGAACAATTCAGGTTGTATGCATCAAGGGCGAAAGATATAATGTCACTGTCTGGCCTTGAACAAGCACCTGGAGAATCCATCAAGCCTTTTTTGAACCGTTTCAACATAGCTCTGGCTGAGGTAGATAACGCGGAGCCCCGAATGATCTTAACATACTTAATGCGAGCCATCAACAGATCAAGCGAGTTTGGAAGATGGCTGAAAATGAAAGAACCTAATTCACTTGAGAAGTTCTATAAAAAGGCCGACGAATTCATGCGGCTAGAAATCCTCTCAGGGCCATCTAAGATAATTATAGCTGAAGTCAAAGATAACAATGATGCTTCTAACAGAGAAGGGTCCGGAAGCCAGAAAAGGGAAAACGACGGAGGAAAGAAGCAGGGAAATGAGAAGAAACCTCGCCGCTTTGACCCTTCAAGTTTTACCCCCCTTACTGATACACCGGAAAGAATTTACCTGGCAACGAAGGATATCATCAAGTATCCCAAACCACCTGAGATGAGTAGAGTTGCACAAGATAACGGAAAATTCTGTCGATTCCACAATCAGCACGGTCACGACACTGACCAGTGCCGCTAATTAAAAAATGTGATTGAAGAGTTGCTGAAACAGAATAAACTGCAACAATATGTGAAGAAAGACAGAACTGACCCAACCTCATCCGCTCAGGGGGTGCAACGTCCTGCTAATCAATCCGGCTCACGCGACAAAACTACAGAGCAGGAGTCCGAGAAACTTGTCATAAATTGACATATGGATCAAAAACAATGAATCCTCCGGGATCTTAGAACAGCATTTATTTGCATCCGTACCTTGCTTAATTTCATTGTTTGAACTTGTAAAACGATGATGGATGTATAATTCTTGCGCTGTGAACCATTGTAAAACTGATTCGAATTTCAAAACTATAAACTTTGTGTTTTTTACTATTGCTCATTTTATTTCGATATGTAAGATACTCTGAATGTATTATTAAAATGTCGATTTAAATTTGCAGGCAATCAAAGTAAAGCCTGTCCATTCAGCGTATCATAAGGCTAAGCGATTCTCATGAACCATGACATAAGCAAATCACAAGTTGCAAAAGCTCCGAACTCAAAGAAGTGCTATTTGCAAACAATTGAGGATTCCACTAAAACGGGCACTTTCTGAACAGGAAGGTTCCAGACTCTTGCCCCGTGGTTTCACTCGGTAATATAGCACTCTCTTTGAGCAAAAAGGAATAGCTTGCAAAAGAAAGGGGCATATACCCGAAGTGATAACAAGGAATCGCTAAGAAGCACATGGTAGAAAGACATAAATGCTTCTCTTCGGAGACCAAATGCTTCTCTTCGGAGACCAAATGCTTCTCTTCGGAGACCAAATGCTACTCTTCGGAGCCTAAAGCCATCTTCGGAGGCACAACTCTTCGGAGGATAAAGACCTTTAACGAGACATATGCCGCAAAAAAGAAAGTTCTCTACTCAACAAAAAAGATTGGGGGAGTCATGACCCTCCAACCATGAGAGAGTAACTTCCAGGCAATAAAAGCCCTCTTCGGAGGCCCATTTCACCAGGAGTTGAAGTGTTACAACCGCTCTTCGGAATTTCACTTCACCAGAGTTGAAATGTAAAAAAAAATAAAAACCTCTTCGGAGGCACACGTTTCACCAAGATTGAAGTAAAACTTCCAAGTGTTGAAACGTGAAAAAGTCTTCCTCAGAGGTGCAACTTTTCAAAGAAACAAAAATCAAGAAGCCCTTCACTGTGGCAAATAAAAAAAATTCCTCATTAAAAGCACACTTTAACTTTCAAAGGAAGAGTGAACTACTTGTTCTAGAAAATTCTCTTCCTCAAAAAGAAGTTGAAGTGTCTTACAAATACCCGCTTTACCACATAGAAGATTTCATTCAATAAAATGTGTATATGCACAAAATAAAGAGTGATATCTTCGAAAGTTGAAGCATAGAAACTTATTTGTGCTCTATTTTTTAATGAAATCATATTCCTCCAAATGTGGAATAATTATTCTCTAAAAAATAAAAGCACAAGTTCCTCATAAAATGAAATATTACAATGGGCTTACGGTATAGGGGCAGCATGGCATAACTACATCGGTAAAATTGCGCTCGAACAATATATATACCACAAGCTCACTGCAATATCGAACAAAGAAACTTGTACAAAAATGAATTGGTAAATGCATTCTCAGATATAGATAGAAGTTTATACAAAGAAAAAGAATCATTTTATTCAACACTATTTTATATACAGGTACAGGTTCCAACAAAAGAAAAGCGGGGGGGGGGGCGGTACCCGCACAATTTTCGGTCATTGCATGCAAAAAAGGCAAAAAGGCGATATGAAAGCCACAGAACCAGAGCCATCATTTCTTCTTCCACCCACCTTTCGAGCCCGCACTTGGCCGAATGACCAACTTTTTAGGTCGGCTTGTAAGGGTAGGGGATGAAGGAGAAAGAGGCTCGATCGGAATTTCTTCCGTCTCTTCTTCGCCAGTTAAAGATTCCTTCTTATTCTTCTTCTTGGAAACCCCCTGCTTCCCTCTCTTCTTGGAGGAAGGCCCACTCCCTGGAGAAAGAAGTTTGGATAACGGTTCAGCATCGGAGCCAGTGGGTTCTGGCATCCTCTCACTTCCTTCAGTTTCTTCTCCTTTTGGATCTTGAGAAGCAACGGGATCATCTAAGCCGTGAAGGGCTTCTATTTGCTCTTCCTGTGACCCGGGTTGCGAGGCAGAAGGAGGAGTGACCTTAGGAAGCGGAGAAGGAATAATTGGAGGAGGAGAAGCCTGAGCAATGCCCAACGTTTTCTCTGCAGAAGGAAAAAAGTTTAAGTCAGCAAAAAGCGGAGATAAAGGTTTGCCGAGATTCAAGAAGTAGTCAAAAAGCCCATCAAGTTCATAAGAAACAAATGAGCAGTCTACTTGGGAAAGATTGTCAGTAGGGTTACCTGCAGAAGTCGGTTCCCTGATGTCAACTTCGTAAGCCTGTGCCTCGGCACTCTCGCCGCCCTCATCTCCACCTTGTATGCTTGTAATATCAGTGGTGACTTTAGTAGGAGATGGGGAATGAGAACTAGAACCGATAATATCAATTTCGGCTGAAGGAGAAGGTTGAATTGGAGTAGTTGAGGTGATTTTTCCTGAATATTCTCCTGCCGCTGTTTCGGCTCTCAATCTTGCAAGCTGTTCTCTCCCCTTGGCAAGAGCGGCGCGGGCATCATCATCAAGATAATGCTCTTCAAGAGCTGACTCAGCATAGCCAGTGCCTTTACCACCGAGCATATCGAGTGCTGCCTCCCAAACTTCAGCTAGTGTAATTTCATACTTAAGGCCTAGAAACGCGAGGCTACCACGCCCTAAAATGTTGTGCAGATAGAAATCAAATAATGTTGAGCTAATGTTGGCCTTCGTTGCCTCGTGAGAATCTTCAGCTGCAATTTTGCCGGTAGCGGCCTCATCACGCTCCATTTCAGCTTTAGAAAGTTGAAGCTTCAGCATTTGAATCTCCGCCTCTTGGGAGCTGTTTTTCTTCTGAAGCTCTTCAATGTCAGCAACATAGCCCTCGCTAATTCTTTTCTGCACTTCGAGCCTGTCTTCGGCATCCCTTTGGCTAGCATGGGCATCTCTCACTTGTTTGAAGAGCACTTCTTCTTTTTGAGAATAAGAAGTAGAGGAAGCAACAAGCTCTTTTTTCAGTTCTTAAACTTTTGCTTCAAGCTCCTCGTTGTAAGAAGCAATGCTTCTCATCTCGGTGTCATGTTGCTCGAGCACCTTTTGCCATTCGGCTTTATCATTTTCCATGGTGAGCATGGCCTCTATGTTTGCACGATTAACCCTCTGAAGCTCGTCAACAAGTTTCTGCCAGTTCGACATCCTCTCAATGTCAAGCTTAACGGCGTCAAGGTTTCGTAACATGGCAGACTTGTCAATGGGGACCAAGTCAAGGTCAAACCTTACTCCCTTCAGACACCATTGAGGAAATCGACTTTGCAAGGTGGCAGGACCCGGTCCAACTTGGAATTTGGGTCTGCTAATTATAGTTTGGATGTCTGACTTCCCGAGAGCGGGAGAGCCGGAAGGAATATCAAGTGAGGCAGGGGCGGTAACCTTTTCAGGAGTTATAGTGGTGTGCTTCTCACCATGTCGCGCTCACTTGCTTGAATCTTCAACCACATGACCTTTTCCTCTGTCATCATGGGTTTTTCTTTTATGGGAAGCGTCACCTCTCTGTGAAGAATCGTGGCGCTCTTCCCTCTCCCTTCTTTCATAGCGCTCCTCTTGAGCCCTCTTCTCTTGAGCCTTTCGGGCAACTCTTTCTTCATCAGATTCTTTGTAAGAGGGGAGGTAACGCCTATAATCATATTGGCTACGCCTCCCGTAGCGCTGGAAATCATCGTAGTATGAGCTGCTGCGCCCCATCGGAGAATCTGAAATAAAAAAAAAGATAAGCTTTAGAAATCTTTAAAGTATAAGAAGATAAGTGCATAGAAGTGCTGAAAAATCCTAAGGTGTGCGTGACGTGCAAACTATACGCGCCGAACGACGAACCGCTCGACAGTCGGGGGGTAGTGACAGGCTTTATAACTAATGGCAGTTCTTGTGCTAAAGGGGTTTGCTTAAGAGTAGAGGTCGTTTCGGCCGCCGAAGATATAATTTTAGCAGTGGTAGAGTCATCCTTAAAGAGTTCTTGAGAAGTGATTATTATGTCACTTAAACTCCCAAAAATATCAACTCCAAGATCAACGTTCTCATCAGTATGAGGAAGGGGCTCCTCTTCTTCAGTTATGCGGGCAAGTGCAGGCTTTTCGGACGGCTCCGCATCATCCCTTGGAGTAGAACATTTTACTAGTGAAGTTTCTATAGAGGTTCCTCCCCGCATGTGCGCTTTAGTAGAGACCGGGGCATCAGGAGTTTCCATCGGAGAATCGGGAACTTCAGTTGGAACTTCATGAGGCTGAGTGAAGCGAGAGAAATGAAGAAGCCCATATTGATGTAAAAATTCATCATTTAACAAAAACTTTATACTCCTCTCTTCTGCCGCCACGACATTCAGTCTTTCAAAAATTTGCTTATAGCATGGATCTCTAGAGGGAGGAGGAAGTGCTAAAACAAAAACAAAAAAAAGAAGCGAAGTTAGCACTTAGCAACTTAAATTTCGAAAAGCTCAAGAATGGAGAAATAAAAACAGGAAATCTTACTTCCTACTCTCCAGATGGCATAAAACCCTGGAGGACAGCAAACAAAGAAAAACTGATTTAGAAATCCATGAACGCTTTCAGAAAGATCAGTGATGAGTTTGCGGTTTCGAGCACTCCTTATAACTACGATAGAGGGATGATCTTTAATTTTTGTGAATGAGCAGAAGTAGCAGATTTCCCCAAAGCTCGGTAATCGGTCCAAAACTCTCCTAAATAGCACACATAACCCCATCAGAATGGCATGGCCGTTGGGGTGCAATTGGAATGGAGAGATAGATTACCGAAGCAGGAACTGCTGAAGGAAGTCATTAAAAGGTGGGATGGCACCGCTCAAGCAAATTTGGCGATTGACAGCAATAAAGCCAAGAGGGGGCCTATCTGCAGTATCATTTGGCCCCGGCAGTAAGGCATCAGCTTCGGCAATGCCAAACTGGATGCGCAATTGGTTAAACACCCGCTGATTCAGAGTTGTGGAAGTTCTCTCCGGAGGGTTATCCAATGGGTTAGCTATTGGGAAGACATCTTCAGCCTGGCCCATCGGTTCTTCTTGTTGAGAAGTCATTCTACACAAGCAACTGGATGTTCAAATGCAAAGGTGCACGTTTTCTAAAAGTGTGAAGTGTTGTGCAGAACTAATGAAGATAAACAAGTAAATATAACTGAAGTTAAGCTAGTTGGCAATTGATCAATTACTAAATTTCAGTACTTGTTAATTTAAAATTTCAGGTATAGTGTTAGTGCAAACCGGTCAATTTCAGTTGACTATTTCAACATTGCTTTAGCACTCTACTTGGATTTGTTGGTTTAAAGTACTTCATTCACGCAATCTATTTAAATTAATTATGTTCTATTGACTAATCTATCATTAGATGTGGGCAATCAATGGCAGTATATTCGTCCCAATCTTCTGTGATTGTTGTATTAAACAGGTTGTATACTTGCAAATTGAAGCAATCTGTAAAACTAAAGTATGCAATAAAGTTTAACAGGTTAAAGTCCAGACAATTCAATATTCAGGTAGTTTATTTCAGCAATTCAAGTCAAAGATCGAGTCAGAATTATGCTTCAAAGCAGTACAATGTGATAACTCATTCATGTTTTAAAGGTTATGAGGAAAGTTAAGCTAGGTCGTTTATGCTCCAAGTCATTAATGCATCGAGTCACTACTTCTCTAAGTCGTAAGGCATGGTAAAAGGAGAAATTTTTTAGTTCAAAGCAGTGTGAAATTCTCCAAGTCCTGTCTCGGCCGCGACTCAAATCCTAGGTTGCATCTAATTGAGCCGGTCATAGGTTCAAACCACAAGGAGCAACTCGGTATGAAAAATAGTCCAAGTGCTGAGTCGTTCACGACCTATGACTTGAGTCGTTCACGGCCTATGGCTTAAGTCGTTCGCGGCAGATGGTTTGAGTCATTCACGGCTCAAAGGATGAGTCGCGGTGAGGATCTAAAGGGCTGAGTCGCTCGTACGACCAAAAACCTAAGTCATCAAAAAACCAATTAGGCCGTATGAATCCTAAGTCATTTCCTTAACCGGTCGTCCACTCTCCAACCCATTAACCCGTTAAGGGTCATTTCATCTCTTCCAAATCCACAGACCAGATGATTCGAGGCACTATAATACATTGCCCTCTCCTCACACCATCAGAAAATCACTCAGAAGACCAACTCGAATCGCTTCAAGCGCTGCTGTGTCATCGTGGACAATAACGACAGCATGATCGATGGCAGTTGTAAATCGATCAAAAGTATGGGTCGCGATGGAACATGGCACAGAAATGTATCGAAGCAAAAAAGGGAAATGAGGAGTCCGGATTCGTGAATCAGTGGTGATCGTAGATTGAACAAAAGGCGAATTCACTTATGCAATATGAGAGTAAAGATGGATTGGCAATTGATTAGCTTGGATTCGTCTCTGGAAGCTTGAGGGATCGCAAATGGCAGGATCAACTGAAACAGATAAACAGTAAAAGTATGGTAAGAGTAACGACTCAAGTCTTTTATAGCTTTGAGCAGTGAAAGTTGAATCGGCACACGAGACAGGATGAGTCGAAGCACACGACCTACGACTTAGGCGTGTACTTTCGTTAAATTAATAAAATTGGTTAAAATTTTATATACGGTAATTTAATTGAAATTTGAATAATAATAACTTAATATTAGAATTGGGATAATTTGTGAATTTGGGTGTAAATAGATATAATTAGATTCTAAAATTTATTTTAAGTCTAATTGGATTTGAATTATAATATTGGACTGTTAAATGTAATTAGAAGTCGATAGGTTGAATTTGGAATTTTATATTATTTTAATAATGGAATTTAATAATATAATAAAGCAAAAACTCATATTTTGGTTTAAACTGAATCGGAACGATTTCTAATTTGATTATAAATTCTATATGAATTATAATTAAGTTGATAAAATTTTAAAAGTGAAATTTCAAGTGATTTCGACGATTTTGAAAATCGCTCGAACTAATGGACGAGTTAAAATAGCCTTCCAAGGCAAAGTCTCGGAATTCGATGAAACTAGTTCCATTGGATCCGTAATAGTTAGTTACTATCGGATTTCAATTTTCGTATCAATCGGAGTTGTCGTTTGACCCCGACAGCTTAAAACGCTTAGAAAATACTTCAATCGATTTAATTTAAAATTGATCGTTTATTTCCGTAACTCATCCATATGACTAAATTAGCTTTCGAAATACGTTCCATTGTGTTCGGAACGTGGGTACAACCCTAGAAACGCCTAGCGGCACGCGTTGTTCGGAGATCGTTAAAATTAGTTGCTTTAAAGTGAATTAAATATTAAAATAATATTTAAATACGTATATATACACTCAAACCAGAGAAACTCTAATTTGTTCATCATCCGTCGCCTCTATCTTTTAATGGCTGACATTCAATCTGTTGAATATGCGCTTTGCGCTATATGATTTTTGTTTGATGATAATAAACATATATACATTCATATAAATGTATTTGGTAATGTACTATTTTATTTTTCATGGTTTAAATAAATATTTGTTGAATAAAATTAAATTTCACAGAATTTGAATTTGAATTCAAACAAAACAAGTTAAACAGATTTTGAATTCAAACAGAAATTTTATTCAAACAAATATTTTGTATAGTATGATAAATATCTGTTGAATAAAATAAATTACACAGAATTTGAATTTGAATTCAAACAGAACAAGTTACACAGTTTTTTGAATTCAAACGAATATTTTATTCAAACGAATATTTATTACAAATTTGAATAGTACAAATTCATGCTCTCACTATACATATACATTTTTGATTACAATCACATCACATTTACATTGATAACCTCACTACATATCACTCACACTCGTATTTTTTGTCTTCAACTGCATTCCGGTTTGAATCCAGCATCTGAGCAATCTGCAAAAATATAAACTAACGCAGTAAAATTGAAAAAGAAATATTTTTGCAATTCAAAAATAAAATATGGTTTTTTTTTGAAAATAATATTTGCCTCAGTTATTTGGGTTGTTCGTCATCATTTAAATTTGAATTCATCATACACGAACAACTTGTGACATACACAGTGTATCACTGTATGTGCCACAAGGCCGTGCACACCGATATATACACTTGATAGATATTACAGGGACAGGTAACCATAAGTGGCTGCAATACACACGTGTACATTCATACACGTGTGCACTGCCTCGCCAACTCATGTGCGTGGCCAACAAGAGCAAGTGTGCAAGTGCAAAAAGAAAGTCAATGATCAAGCAAGTCCAATTCGAATTCATGATAGCAGACAACTCAAATTCCAAATGCATCTGTACATGAATACAGCTCGACTACAAAACCATAAGACTACAGCCACAGACAAGCACATGAATACAAATGAATCAAGTAAGGCATGAAGACAATGCCAACAACAAAAACAACAAGTCCAGTTACAACATGGTGAACAAGACACAGTGCTGAGCACATTCAAACTGCATCAGTGATCAACTACAGGAACAGCAAGGTGATCAAACAAACAAAGACCAAAGCTACAACCTCACATGAAGACCAAATGTCCAGACAACATCATAATGCAACATGAAGTCAATGAAGACCAAATACAACATGACCAAGAGTGTATGCAAACAGTCAGAAAAATGTACAGAGACCAGGTACAAATAACAACAAGTCAAGGCCGCAATTAACATATCTAACTAGAAGAACAACAGAGTTTCAAAAATCCAATGCTCAACATCATATGAACCCAAATCAACTCTACTGGACAATACAAGGAAATGAAAAGACTGAGCAATGCTCAAGATCAACACAAGACAGAGTAAATGTACATGCTAAAGCAACAATGGACCCAACATCAAAGACACGGCAGTAACAAGATCAAGTCCAGCTTCACACAAGGAATGAACACAAACAACTACAAAATCATCAAGCTACAGACTCAAGACCGAATGCAAACTGCAGTAGTACACTTGAACATCATGAACAAATGGAAGAAGTACATCATGATACAACAAAGCAATGCCACCATGTATCAATAACAATGCAACATAGTGACAATCACAAGCATCGCAACATATTCAAGTTGAAGCCGTGAATGACACAAATACAGACAGTGGCCGAAGCCAATTTACAAAATATCGAAGTCAAAGAAGAATTCATGAATGTATATCGAAAGTAAAAATTCAAGTGCGTATGCAGTATTGACAAAGTCAAAAAAAAAATCAACATCGTGATGAGCACGGCAAATTCAATGACGCGATTCAAAACCATGTTATTCAAGTAAATATGAACAAGTCAAAGATCAATCTCAAACATTCAAGCATTATCAAGTGGCCGAGATTAATATTTGACAAATTCAAATAAATATATACGATCGAAGATTCAGGAAATCGAACGCATTTAAAACCCTAATCATCATCGGCATTTTTGATTCGATCGAGTTCGAGTATCAAATTAGAAAAGCAAAAGGAGACAGCACATACCGAATTCACAAGCATCAAAACTCGATCGAGCAACTGCAAGCAAGCTAGGGCAACAAATCACAGGCAAATTGAAGAAATCAGAGCCATAATTGCAACGAAGGAACGAAGCCCTAATTGCGACGAAGAGCCGAAGCCCTAACTGGATCAAAAGGGAACGAAGCCCTAACTGGAACGAAGCCGCCATTCTTTTTCTCACGAACAAATAAAAAAAAAAAAAAGGGGATCGGGCGAAATAAGGAAAGAGGGCCGGTGTTCAAAAACAAAAGGGGGCCTTGTTTTTTTATTATTAATATTGTTATATTAAATAGTTTAGGGCTATTTCATTCTTAATTATTGTTTTTTTTTCTTATTCTACGAATCAAAGAGTTTAGGTAAATCACCACCTAGGTTTTAGGTTGTGTCTGATTGTCTATTTAGAGTTAGTTCAGTAAGCAGGGGTTGCGAGTTTGCAAAACTCTATAGGCGGTAGCAGGGTTTGCAAGTCTGTTAGAGTGTTTGTAAGCGTGATACTGTTTAATTCTAATAGAAATCTGGGAATGCAGCAGTAGGCAGGGGTTGCCGAAGCTGGGTAAATCTTGTGTGTGATTTATTTTCAGTATATTTATTCCTGAAGTTTATTTTTGTATTTAAATTAAGAAAAATTTGCTATAACCCTATTCACCCCCCCCTCTAGGGTTAATTTAGATCCTACAAGTGGTATCAGAGCCCGGTATATTTTTTTTAACTCTAGAGTCATGAGTCTACAAAATAATGCTTTTTCTGAGGGGCAATCTATTGCTAGGCCACCCATGTTTAACAGAAACGATTATGCTTATTGGAAAGTTAGGATGGGTATCTATCTCAGTTCTGTTGATTATGAAGTTTGGGATATTATTGAAACTGGCTATAAACCCCCCACTATAATCGTTGGTGATACTGAGATTCCTAAACCTAAGGATAGGTGGGATGCAAACGATAAGAAATTGAAAACGACAAATGCTAAAGCCATGAATGCTTTGATATGTGCTCTAGATAAAAATGAATTTAATAGAATTTCTCATTGTACAACAGCACAGGAAATATGGCATACTTTGGAGGTGACACATGAAGGAACTTCTCAAGTCAAGGAGTCTCGGCTAGCCCTGTTCAGCAATGAATATGAAAACTTTGTGATGGACAAAGGCGAGAGCATAAAGGATATGTTTGGACGTTTTTCAACTTTGGTATACAATGCTAGAGCGCTTGGGAAGGTATTCACTGAGGTAGAGCTTGTGCGAAAGATACTACGAGTTTTACCAATGAACTTTGAGGCAAAAGTCACGGCAATCCAAGAATCGAAAGATCTAAGCAAACTAAGCATGGAGGAGTTGATTGGAAACTTGATGACATATGAGCTTGAGCTAAAAGCAAAGGAAGAACGCAATAACTCCGAACCAAAGAAGAAGACGATTGCCTTAAAGAGCAAAGAAGAAAGCGATGAAGAAGAAGAAGATCCAATTGAAGAGCTTGCAATGGCTGTCAATAATCTTAAAAAATGGTCAAGATTCAAGTCACGAAAGAAGAAAATAAGTGGTAATAAGTCAAAGAATTCTGACGATTCCGACAATGAATTGACATGCTATAACTGCAAGAAGCCTGGCCACTTCAAACAAAAATGTCCACTTCTCAAAAACAACAAAGGAAAGAAAAAGAAAAAGAAGGATTTTGCAGCAACTTGGGATGATGAAGAAGGAGAGGAAGTTTCAAATAATAGCTCAGAGGAGGCTAACTTGTGTCTTATGTCAAAATCGGATTCAGAAGCAAGCCTAGAGGAATCTAGTGAGGTAAGTAACTATTCTTATAAAGAACTTGTTTCAATGTGTTGTGATTTTACTAAAATTATTGATACTCTTGAATCTAAAATTGAAAAACTAAAATCTGATAGGAGAGAACTTGTCCATGAAAATTCTAGGCTAGAAACTGAAATTGAAAATATTCAAAACCTAGAATGTAAGAAATGTAAGATTTTAGATTCAGAATTATCAAAACTGAGGAAAAACTTTGAAAGTCTTGAAAGTGAAAACTTGAATCTTAAGGAAACCATCAACACTAGGAGAAAGGATTTTATTAATCGATGCACCTCACTTGTTACTGAAAACTCAACATTAAAAACCAAAGTCCAAAGTCTTGAGAAATCTTTGAATAACTTTTCAAGAGGCGAAAAATCTTTCAATATGCTATTAGGAAATCAAATTTTTGCTAACAACGGGAAAGGACTAGGTTTTGGGAAAACACAAGTTGATGATAATGCAAAATATAAGAATGTCTTTGATAGATGTGAAATATATAAATGTCGTGATGAAAATGATAGTCATAGGAACAAGAACACAAAATTTATACAAGTTTGGGTTCCTAAGAATTCTAAAAACAAATTTCATGTTTATTGGAATAAAAATAAAAGGACTAAACAAGTATGGATTCCAAAAGGATTGTTTATTCACAATGCTTCTATCACAAATAACATTGGACCTAAGAGTTTCTCTAGGTCATCTTCCTCTCTTCTTATGTAGGTCTGTTGGCGGGCTAAGGAACAACAAGAATGGTTTCTAGATTCAGGTTGTTCTAGACATATGACAGGTGACAAATCGAAGTTCCTTAGCTTAGAGAATTTTAAAGGTGGAAATGTGATCATGGGAGACAATAGCAAGTGTAAGATTATTAGCAAAGGTGAAGTTGGTAACGGTATTTTTTCTTTGACTAATGTTTTATACGTTGAAAATCTGCATCACAATCTCATTTCTATTAGCCAACTATGTGACAAAGGTATGAACGTGATTTTTGATAGTGATACTTGCAAAATTATTGATAAATCTTCTAGTAACATTGTTTTTATGGGCAAAAGAAAAGGGAATGTTTACTCACTTTCATTTGATAATCTAAAACTTTCTAGATGTTTAGTAGCCACTGACGAAGAGGCATATTTATGGCATAGGAGACTTGGACATGCTAGCATGAGTCTCTTAGAAAAACTCGAATCAAAAGAATTAGTCAGAGGGTTACCACATCAGAAATTTAAAAATAATAAAGTGTGTAAAGCATGTTCCTTGAGCAAGCTTAGTCGATCATCATTTCATCCTAAAAACATTGTTAGCACATCAAGGGTCCTTGAATTAGTTCACATGGATTTATTTGGACCAAATGAAATTTCAAGCTTGAATGGAAAACGTTATTATTATGTATTGGTTGATGATTATTCTAGATTTACATGGGTTTACTTTTTAGCCAAAAAGTCTGAATCTTTCGAATATTTTTCAAAGTTTGCAAAACTTGTTCAAAATGAAAAAGGAGTTACAATTAAAACCTTGAGAAGTGATCATGGAGGCGAATTTGAAAATTTTGAATTTGAAAATTTTTGTGAAGAAAACGGTTTAAAACATGAATTTTCTGCTCCACGAACACCTCAACAAAATGGGGTGGTTGAAAGGAAAAATCGTACATTACAGGAATTGGCTAGATCCATGTTAAGTGAGTATAAGCTACCTCTAATCTTTTGGGCAGAGGCAGTGAATACTTCGTGCTATGTAATGAATAGAGTAATGATTAGACCAATACTTGGCAAAACGTCCTATGAACTGTGGCATGAAAGGAAACCTAACATTTCTTATTTTCGTATATTTGGGTGTCCTTGTTTCATTCTTAACACAGGTGATCAACTTGGAAAATTTGAATCAAAGGCTGATGATGGAATTTTCATGGGCTATTCAACAAGGAGTAAGGCTTACAGGATATATAACAAACGAAGACAATTGTTGAGTCAATCAATGTGAAATTTGATGAATCTGATCTGGAAAAAACGACTGAAAGGATGGTTGACGATGGAGTAGATCCTGAAGGCACTGAAGAAGGGACATTTAGTAAGAAAACTGAAAGGAGGACTGTTGATGCTGATAAATTAAAGTTCAAACCCAATCATCCTCCTGAATTAATTATTGGTGATCCTACGGAAGGTATACGTACTCGTTCTTCATTTGATGAAAATTTATGTGCGTTTTGTTGTCATAGTGGTTTTATTTCTGAAATTGAACCTGATTCTGTAGAAATGGCTCTTAATGATGATAATTGGTTTTTAGCAATGCAAAATGAACTTAATCAATTTGAGAAAAACAAAGTCTGGAATTTAGTTCCTAGGCCTAATGACTATCCAATCGTAGGGACTAAATGGGTGTTTAAAAATAAATTTGACGAATCAGGAAATGTAATTAGAAACAAGGCTAGGTTGGTTGCAAAAGGTTATAACCAAATAGAAGGCATAGACTTTCATGAAACATTTGCTCCAGTTGCTAGGTTAGAAGCCATTAGAATCTTGCTAAGTTTTGCATGTTACAAGGGTTTCAAACTTAAACAAATGGATGTAAAAAGTGCCTTTTTCAATGGTGATTTAAAAGAAGAAGTTTTTGTTGAACAACCACCCGGTTTTGAAAATCATGAATTTCCAAATCATGTGTATAAGCTAGAAAAAGCATTATATGGTCTTAAGCAAGCACCAAGAGCTTGGTATGACTGTCTCTGTACATACCTTTTGGAAAATGGTTTTAAAAAGGGAAGTGCTGACACGACTCTGTTTCTATTACATAAAGAAAATGATTTTTTGATTGTTCAGATTTATGTGGATGATATTATTTATGGCGCTACTAATGAACTTTTGTGTGAGAATTTTGAACAAGTCATGCAGGCTAAATTTGAGATGAGTTTGGTTGGTGAATTGAAATACTTTCTTGGATTTCAAATTAAGCAAAGCAGTGATGGTATCTTCATTTCACAATCCAAATATGTGTTGGAGCTATTGAAGAAATTCGGAGTCGAAAATTCCAAACCATTGAGAACTCCTATGAGCCCATCAACAAAGTTGGACAAAGATGAGAAAGGAATTGCAATTGATCAAAAGAAATATCGAGGGATAATCGGTTCACTTCTCTATCTTACTGCTTCTAGACCTGATATTATGTTTTCTGTATGCTTGTGTGCACGTTTTCAAGCTAATCCCAAAGAATCTCATTTAAAAGCTACTAAACGAATTTTGAGATATCTTTCACACACACACAAATTTGGACTATGGTACCCCTCTTGTGAAGATTTTGATTTAGTAGGTTATTCCGATGCTGATTATGCTGGTTCATTAGTTGACAGAAAAAGCACTAGTGGAACATGTTTCATGCTAGGACATTCATTAGTCTCATGGTCAAGTCGGAAACAGAATTGTGTTGCATTATCCACCACTGAAGCAGAATATATTGCTTTGGGAAGTTGTTGTGCTCAAATTCTATGGATGATGCAAACTCTTTCTGATTTTGGGTTAGTCTATAAACAAGTCCCATTAAAATGTGATAGTAGGAGTGCTATAGATTTGTCAAATAATCCTGTTCATCACTCTCGCACAAAACACATTGATGTGAGACACCATTTTCTTCGAGATCACATTGCTAAAGAAGACATTTGCATTGAATATATTTCAACAGAAACTCAACTTGCTGATATTTTCACAAAACCTCTCCCCGAAGACAGATTTTCCAAATTACGTTTAGATTTGGGAATTATAGAGGTTGACTAATCATTTTTTTTTTAAATTTTGATTTTTGAATTTGATTCTAAATGACAATTTTTTTTTAACCAATCTAACTCCCTAATGATTATCGAAAAGATAAATAGTGATTGAAAAAGAGATAAGTGTTGATATTTATCATATATTATAACTCGAGAAAGTATAATTAAAAATTTCTTTAGAATTTCATAACAAGAGTTATAAAAACTTTTTTGTTGGATAATAATTCCATGACCATTTCTATTTCTATCATCTTTCTATCGAACATCACTCATCAAAATCATATTTAATATGTAAATTTGTGGTAGTTTACAAAGGAAATCATTTGTTCTTCAATATCTTTAAATCGGTGAAGGAAATTATTTGTGCTTCAATTTCTTATATTCAGCAATTAAAAATAAATATCCAAAGTATTCACTCTCATTTAAAAGTCCTCACGGTCATGCATGGGTGAATTACTTGATTTTTTTTTTTGATTATGTGCTTCCATGCTCATTTAAAAGTCCTCACGGTTATGCATGTATGGAATGCATATTAAAAATAATTAATTTAATAGACAAGTTGATTCTAATCCCATTTAAAAGTCCTCACGGTCATGCGTGGTTAGAAGATACTTGATTTCATTTTTTAAAATTAAATTGGAATACTACTAATCTCATTTAAAAGTCCTAACGGTTATGCATGGTTAGTAGATATTCAAATTTCCAGAAATAAATATACCACAAATAGACATATCTATATGAATTTTTGATGATTCTATCTCCATCACTTCTGAAAGTGGAATATGCGTTTGACAAGGGTAATTATGATTTTTGTTTGAGTTTTATTGAAATTTGATATTTATATTTAATTGAGTTAAATGTTTGATTCATGTCTATCACTTCATCCCTATTTTTAACACTGTTATTCTTTTGCTGATAACAAAAGGGGGAGAGAAAAGTTAAGATTTTGTCAAATAGAATCAAGCAAAGGTCAAATAACTTTCAATTTGCATATAGGCTCATTTACATATTTTTATTTGTATGCATATATATATAGGGGGAGCCATATATGTAGGGGGAGTATCACATATAAAGGAAGCATTCAAATAGGGGGAGCAAATGAAATTATCAAATACATTTAATATATTCAAAATCTTAAATATATGTTTGTTATCATCAAAAGGGGGAGATTGTTGAATATGCGCTTTGCGCTATATGATTTTTGTTTGATGATAATAAACATATATACATTCATATAAATATATTTGGTAATGTACTATTTTATTTTTCATAGTTTAAATAAATATTTGTTGAATAAAATTAAATTTCACAGAATTTGAATTTGAATTCAAACAAAACAAGTTAAACAGATTTTGAATTCAAACAGAAATTTTATTCAAACAAATATTTTGTATAGTATGATAAATATCTGTTGAATAAAATAAATTACACAGAATTTGAATTTGAATTCAAACAGAACAAGTTACACAGTTTTTTGAATTCAAACGAATATTTTATTCAAACGAATATTTATTACAAACTTGAATAGTACAAATTCATGCTCTCACTATACATATACATTTTTGATTACAATCACATCACATTTACATTGATAACCTCACTACATATCACTCACACTCGTATTTTTTGTCTTCAACTGCATTCCGGTTTGAATCCAGCATCTGAGCAATCTGCAAAAATATAAACTAACGCAGTAAAATTGAAAAAGAAATATTTTTGCAATTCAAAAATAAAATATGGTTTTTTTTTGAAAATAATATTTGCCTCAGTTATTTGGGTTGTTCGTCATCATTTAAATTTGAATTCATCATACACGAACAACTTGTGACATACACAGTGTATCACTGTATGTGCCACAAGGCCGTGCACACCGATATATACACTTGATAGATATTACAGGGACAGGTAACCATAAGTGGCTGCAATACACACGTGTACATTCATACACGTGTGCATTGCCTCGCCAACTCATGTGCGTGGCCAACAAGAGCAAGTGTGCAAGTGCAAAAAGAAAGTCAATGATCAAGCAAGTCCAATTCGAATTCATGATAGCAGACAACTCAAATTCCAAATGCATCTGTACATGAATACAGCTCGACTACAAAACCATAAGACTACAGCCACAGACAAGCACATGAATACAAATGAATCAAGTAAGGCATGAAGACAATGCCAACAACAAAAACAACAAGTCCAGTTACAACATGGTGAACAAGACACAGTGCTGAGCACATTCAAACTGCATCAGTGATCAACTACAGGAACAACAAGGTGATCAAACAAACAAAGACCAAAGCTACAACCTCACATGAAGACCAAATGTCCAGACAACATCATAATGCAACATGAAGTCAATGAAGACCAAATACAACATGACCAAGAGTGTATGCAAACAGTCAGAAAAATGTACAGAGACCAGGTACAAATAACAACAAGTCAAGGCCGCAACTAACATATCTAACTAGAAGAACAACAGAGTTTCAAAAATCCAATGCTCAACATCATATGAACCCAAATCAACTCTACTGGACAATACAAGGAAATGAAAAGACTGAGCAATGCTCAAGATCAACACAAGACAGAGTAAATGTACATGCTAAAGCAACAATGGACCCAACATCAAAGACACGGCAGTAACAAGATCAAGTCCAGCTTCACACAAGGAATGAACACAAACAACTACAAAATCATCAAGCTACAGACTCAAGACCGAATGCAAACTGCAGTAGTACACTTGAACATCATGAACAAATGGAAGAAGTACATCATGATACAACAAAGCAATGCCACCATGTATCAATAACAATGCAACATAGTGACAATCACAAGCATCGCAACATATTCAAGTTGAAGCCGTGAATGACACAAATACAGACAGTGGCCGAAGCCAATTTACAAAATATCGAAGTCAAAGAAGAATTCATGAATGTATATCGAAAGTAAAAATTCAAGTGCGTATGCAGTATTGACAAAGTCAAAAAAAAAATCAACACCGTGATGAGCACGGCAAATTCAATGACGCGATTCAAAACCATGTTATTCAAGTAAATATGAACAAGTCAAAGATCAATCTCAAACATTCAAGCATTATCAAGTGGCCGAGATTAATATTTGACAAATTCAAATAAATATATACGATCAAAGATTCAGGAAATCGAACGCATTTAAAACCCTAATCATCATCGGCATTTTTGATTCGATCGAGTTCGAGTATCAAATTAGAAAAGCAAAAGGAGACAGCACATACCGAATTCACAAGCATCAAAACTCGATCGAGCAACTGCAAGCAAGCTAGGGCAACAAATCACAGGCAAATTGAAGAAATCAGAGCCATAATTGCAACGAAGGAACGAAGCCCTAATTGCGACGAAGAGCCGAAGCCGTAACTGGATCAAAAGGGAACGAAGCCCTAACTGGAACGAAGCCGCCATTCTTTTTCTCACGAACAAATAAAAAAAAATAAGGGGATCGGGCGAAATAAGGAAAGAGGGCCGGTGTTCAAAAACAAAAGGGGGCCTTGTTTTTTTATTATTAATATTGTTATATTAAATAGTTTAGGGCTATTTCATTCTTAATTATTGTTTTTTTTCTTATTCTACGAATCAAAGAGTTTAGGTAAATCACCACCTAGGTTTTAGGTTGTGTCTGATTGTCTATTTAGTGTTAGTTCAGTAAGCAGGGGTTGCGAGTTTGCAAAACTCTATAGGCGGTAGCAGGGTTTGCAAGTCTGTTAGAGTGTTTGTAAGCGTGATACTGTTTAATTCTAATAGAAATCTGGGAATGCAGCAGTAGGCAGGGGTTGCCGAAGCTGGGTAAATCTTGTGTGTGATTTATTTTCAGTATATTTATTCCTGAAGTTTATTTTTGTATTTAAATTAAGAAAAATTTGCTATAACCCTATTCACCCCCCCTCTAGGGTTAATTTAGATCCTACACAATCTTCTTCTCTCTAATTTTTCTCAAAATCTATGCATATTTCTCAAAACTTTCTAAACAATAGTCGTAGAGCTCTTTGAGGCGAGCGCATCCAACGGTCGAAGTCGTGTGTAACGTGATAGATCACCGGATTATTCGCCGCATTCGTAAATTGTTCATGCATGAAATCCGACTCATCAGGGAAGCCGCGTTTGCTGAGTTAGTGGTCGAGTGAGCGCGAGTTGTGGGGCTTCGAAGTGATGATGGCCGATTTGTTCCTAGGTGAGGGGGTTGGCGGCGGCGTCGAAACCCTAAGGGTGGTTATGGGTTAATCGAACTGGGTATTCCACATTCTTGTTCGAGAGGGAGAAGATTTAGGTATCGGCCTTGATTTTTGAACGTGGGTCATGATTCGTTGGGTAGCAAATTTAAATTAAAATAATATTTATTTTAAAATTTGTTTCCAAACTTTATAAATTAATATCTCATGCGTACATTATCAGATTTTGACGAAACTGGCGATGCCGGAATCGCAGAGACACGTACTACGTAGTGGAGCAGTTCTATAATCATTCCGAGCAAGTAAAAAATTTAGGTTAAATCGAACACCGTTCGATTTAATTTAAATTTGAATGCTCGCCGAAAACCTAAGGTGAGTTTAACTCACTCACATCTGGAATATTAGTTAATTTAAATAATTGATATTTAAATGATTGCTTGATTTGTTGAATATGATTGAATCGATATATGTTGTTGTGCTAATTTCTGTGGATGCAGGGAAAATAGGTTGGAGGGATCCAACTGGATCCCTCACAAATAGGAATTTATTTATATTCTGTGATATACAGTATTTATTGTTCTGTGATAATTTGTTTAGATCTTGATATGCTGCGTTTTATTTATATGCTATGATGAATTAAATTGAAAATTTAAATTGTGTTGTGCTGTGAATAGGTGAATACAACCTGAAAATTTTAAATATAAATAGATGAATTAGGTTTAAAGAATATAAAAGAAATTCTTAAGTAAAGTATTTTAATAGAGATTTAATCCAAGGAATGGGTTGGAAAAATTTCAAGTGTTTGAAATTCGATTTCAAAGGGAATTGATAATTGTTTAAATTAATAGCGAGATTTATTTTAAAGAATGAGAAGTGTGCTTTCTCCTGGAAATCTTGTTTTCTTTAAAGAAAGCTTTCAAGATATAAATCTGTAGTTTAAATATGTTTAGAATATTTAAAAAAAAGAAATATTATTTTAAAATGTTTTAAGTGAAAGCTAACATTGATTTAGTAATTATGGTATTCCATTATTATTTTTAAAGGGTAAAGTAATATTAAGTTTTCAAAATAAAATTTTAATATGAATATTTGATTAAATAACCTTATTTTAAAGGGTTAAATTTTATTTAAAGTACTTAGGAAAACCTTTATATATTTCCTTAAGTATTATTTTCAATCAAGTAATTTCTAGAAACTTTATTTTAAAATATTTTAACATGAATTTGTAAGTGATTTTTAGGAAATAGCAATATGTTTAAAATAAAAGAAGCTATTTTATACAGTATGGAAAGGATTTTACGGGATGAACGTAAAATTGAATTGGGATAAATCGTGTAGGATTTAGCGAAAGTATTCTTTGGGTTATTCTAAAATGGAAGCGTATTTCCCTGAGATGCCAAGTACGTTCTTAAAGCTGATTTTTGAAAAGTTAGAAGTTTGAAGTTTTATTAAAGAATGGTTTTAGGAAATGTTTTTAAGTTGTAAGAATTCTAAAAGTAAACATTTATCAAAGTAGCTATAGAAGTAATTATTTTAAAACGGTAATTAGAACTATGTTTTAAAGAATATTATTAATATTCATACTTTATAAAATGGTTCTATTTTAAAGATAATCAACATTATTGTTTTATATGAAACTTGTATAGGATTTCATAGCTTCATTTAAAATCTAGTATAACTTAACTTATTTTAAAGATAATAGTTATATTTTATAAAGTAGTTTTATCCGAAACATTTTTAAAGGTATATATATTTTAACTTAAGTATGTAAGTAGATTTTATATAAATGTTTTAATGTATTTTTAAGAATAAAGTATTTAAATTATTTTCGACCTTAAATATTAGTACTTGGATGTTTTCAAAGGAAGTAAAGATTTGGGAATCTATTCCATGAAAGAATTGGGTTTAAAGTGTTTTCAAAAGGGATTTTAAAAATGGAAACATATCTTGTAAAGATATTTTGAGGAAAATAAATAATGTGGGAATTAGTTATTGTGTGATGGATGGTTGTGAATATTGATTGATAGTTAAATCACCGACTGTCAATATTGGACAATGCGTTGATCGTTTCGAAGAGACCGGGATCGAGATTTATTTCTCGAAAACTACTTCGATCCGGTTTGTACGTTTTCGTGGGAAAAACGAGTTCGGAGTCGAAGATGGAGCAGTGAAGTGCAAGGGATAGTCGCTACTAATCCTGAAGATATTTCCAAAATGGATGTAGTAGGAGTAGTGCCTTCGGTTCCGTTCGAACCCGGGACAGACTTGTATGGACGAATGCTTTCGGAACATCGTCAGGTGGATGATGGGCATTCTAAGTGAAACGTTCTAAAGGTAACGTTTAGCCTCAAGCTTCATCAACCGGGAATGACTGAAAATCAGGGGATATGCAGCAAGGCTTCGTGGGTAGCCACCACTTGAGAGTGAGGTCATCCCTGTCTAGATGTCCCTTTTTATTCGGCTTAGTGGTGCGGTTGCTGATCCCAACCGTGGGGTGATCTTATTTGGAACTGTCCATTAAGGGATGGGTCCGGAATTGTGTTGCAGGGGATCAGGCGTGGTCCTCGGTACGGTGATCTAGGCCTGGTACTGTGATAGGTGGTACCCCAGTGCCTAGTCATTAGTTGGAATCCATTCTCCCTACGAGCCTTGTACGAGTTTTTTTTGTATTACCCACTTTGTGGCTAGTAGCTGGAATTTAATAAATGTAACAATTTCGGCTATTTTATACGTATTTATATATAGACCCTATTATAATATCATAGAATTTTTATACAAAATGTTTTAGCTATCGTAAGGTAAAAACCCGATATGTTTATTTGTGGCGTGGTCTTACGAGATGATTTTGTTTTCAGAAGGATTTTTGAAACTTTAATAATCATTTGGGTGAATTTTTGTCAGCTGGTATTCCAGACTAACTCGGGTGTTATTTCACTATAATGCTCGGGTCAGACCGAGTATTATATGTTCATGACAGGTTGCTTTGGAGAAGGAGAGAAGCTGGAGTCCGAGACGTATTATCTGTATTTGTATATGTATCCGCTGCTATGATTGTATGATTGTCTGACTGGTAAATGTCGTTGTATGAAATACTCTGATTATATGATGTATAAAGCAGATATAGTTTTCATTTTCTGTAAAGATCTGATATTATATATTATATTTTATTCCGCTGCGATTGTGAGAAACTGATATTGTTTAGTTCCTTCTTTCTTCTACGTTCTTTCTTTCCCTCAACAACCTGTCTTTTCCGGCACTTGATCGTCGGCATATTATAATATGGAGTATTTTGTGTCGATTTTCGAGGGTCGAGAAGGGCGGGTCATCACACTTGGTATCAGAGCTTAGGTTGGTGACAACCTAGGCTTTGGTGGGGAAATTTACTCATTAATAATAGAGTCAGAAGTACTCTATAATGAGTTAAGAGTAATAATAGCTATGAGAACGTACTTGTTATTGAATATAAAATTGTTTTTATACTGTGTTGACTTATCGGTTGAGTGTTTATGAATTCTGGTCGGTGCGGGAAGTACAACCGTATCGATAGGAGTTTCTAAACTCTTAAACAAGATAAACCGACATAGTATTGTTTTTAAAGTGGGTAAATGAAATAATTTTACCCCAAATTATATTTTGATATAAAAGGAATAATTTTCTGAATTTATTATATATATATATATATATATATATATGGATGATTGGTTGTTAATACTATAACCAAATAAGAATCTAAAATTTAATCTAAAATTTGGAATGGGTATAACCAAATAAAATTTTATAAGTATAAATTATACAAATGAAGAATAACTAAATTTAAATTGAACCAGAATTTAAATCCCGGGGATTTTGAAAAGGATTTTAAATGTATTAAAAACAAAGTTTGGAAATTTAAAATCTTGGGAAAGTTTGAAATGTTTGCTAAGGTGTTTAAAGGCAATAATGGAATATTATTTTGGAGGTATTTTTGAATGGAAACTGTTTTGAAATGAATTTGTGGAAGTAAGAAAGCACTGAACCCACTTCAGTCGCTGGAAAATAATCCTGATGATGTTGGCCACATCATCAGAATTCATTTTCGAGTTTCTAAAGTGATGGATTGATACCATGTGAGTGATTATGATATTTGTTGGACTTGTTTGTGATACAAGTAATTTTAGAAGTTTCAAAAGGGAAATTGCTTTGGTGAAAACAGATTGTTTTAGAAATCTGGAAGTTTGATTTGATAGACCGGGAGAGTATGAGTTGATTATTATTTCAAAATGGTTTTGGAATAAAACCGGGTAATTGAATTCTGGGAAATTCTGTTTAAATAATGTGTAAAGTAAAAATGAATCAACTATTGGACTTATTAAGTGAAGTAGGTATTAATAAGCAAGAAATGAAAATTTTAATCTTGGAATTAAAATTGAATTTGAGTAAATGTGTAACGTCCCGCCTTTTCGCATGATTTAAATCGACACACGTGCCGATTCAAACCATACGGAAGGGTGGATTGTTATGGGGTAAATAAGAAAACAAGCAAGAAATAAAACAAAATAGAATCTCACATCGGAAGGATAAAATATAATAATCAATATACAGTTTATAAATTTGTTTACAAAACTAATTATATAATACATATCAGAGTTACACATACCAATAACAATGCTGCGGAACAGTGTGTAGTGCACTAGTATAAATAATAATAATATAAATCTTCGTCTTCGTCCTTCAGACCTAAATCTTCAAATCCAGAAACGCTCGGACTGACCCGAGCGAATTTGAAAAGATAAAAACACTCGAGTCAGAACTAAAAGATCTTATGTGAGTTAAATTAACAGAAATAAATATGAGTGCAATAACTCAAGAGATGCTCGGGATTTACATCTCCTAAGGATCCGTTAAACTATTTACTATGTAGTATATTGCGCTATTATAATAGTGTCCAATTGTAAAATAAACTTACTTTTAAATAGCATTAAGGCTTTACATTTTCCACCTTAACACGTAATAGTTCTAGTAGTCCATCCAATATCATAGTCCCTCCTGATCGGGAAGCCACCAGAGGATACCACACAGGCTACGGGAGAAATTCAAACTGGGACAAGGATCAGTATGGTAGGTGTCACGACACAACTAGGCAATGCCAGGGCAGATATACCAATTGCTATCCGGGCTGGTGGAAATGCGCAACGCGCAGCTACCGCCCACCTCGAACAAACTCCCCCAAATCAAAAATAAAGGTGGCCACCGAATCAATCCAAAGTCAGTATAGTATCGAAGAGGAGTGTCCAATCTGAGGAATGGCCTCATTGGCCCGAGAATCGCTCATGTTTTGGCCACCTTATGCCAACTCATAGGAGTCGGGTCCACGTATTTACCTCAAAGGAAACGCCTCCGCCATCCTACTTCATTCTGGAATCTCCACCGCGTACACGGTTGTTAAAGCGGTTTTCGGAGTTGGTAGAGAGTATGACAACTTCCGATCCTGGTCTCTTCAACAACCAAACGTTATTATAACACCGCGGTCATTTAAAAACAATTATACTTTCAAAGCCATAATATAATTATCCATTTCAAAACCCATAAATATGATATCATTTCCTTTTAAAACCCAAATAAATATGATATCATTTTATTTCGAATATATTTCTTTTCCAAAATCATGCCACTTTTAAATTTATAATACCTCGAAACCAAATATTTAAATTTTGCCTTTCAACATAATACTTCGAAATCCATAGTTTTAAAACCATAACTTTCAAAACTTAAATGGTTTGGATATTTAACAGTATATAAAATAAAACAGTTGAGTTTAAAATTTCTTTAAAAGTAAATAATTTCCACACCTTCACAATTTTTATTCACTTTAAATTCAGTCTAAACCCATAACTTTAGATTCACTTTCAGTTTGAATAAAACACTTCGATTTCAATATTTTCAAACTTCGAGTATTTAATGAATTTCAAAACTAAGGTTGGGAATTTCAAATCAACAGGTCATTTTTCTATTATTTAGTTTGAAAGGTTTACATGATAAATCCATAACCATTTAAAATAAACTAAATTTATTAACACTAAAAATTTCCTTCCATTTATTTATACTAGAATTATTCATTAAATCTAGTTATAAATATCATACCTTTAAAATTTCCAATTTTAATAAGTTAACATCAACTTATGGAGTTAAATTTTCAAATAAGCTCAATTCCAATTAAATTTCCAATTTATCTTTCAATCTTAATTGATTTGAGTCATTTATAACTCTACAAGATCTTAAACCTGTACTAAATCGTATAATATAAATTATCAAATGTCATTTTCAGCTTATTCATTTTTATTTAACTGATTTATGCATAGCTTAAATTCAACAATTTAACTATGTATGTATATATAAATATATTTATATCATATCCAAATTTAATATTTATTAAACCGTGTCATATCCAAACCATAAAAATCATTTCAAAAATAATTATATATATATACCGCGGTGCCTGTATATATTTTTCTATCCTATGGTCAAGTGATACAGATATTTATCATTTCAATCCCCAATTTAAAAATAAATTTACGGTTATATATCATTTCAAATCGCAATCCCGAATGAAATAAGAATGCTTAATAACTTGCAGTTTATATAATATAGAACACATCATCCATTCAGCCAATATCAATCATCAACCAATTATATTTCAATCATCATCAATTTAAACAAACATCAATAGAGCATATAAAATATAACATGTATCAACAGACAATTCATATTCAAATAAATAAATAAATAAATAAATAATCGTTAACTAGCAGTTTATATGCAAAATAAATAAAATTTTAACTGTCAATTTATATGCAAAAATAAAATTAATTAACAGTTAAATTAAATAAGTGCGATTTAACTGAATGATGAATAAAATATGCAAAACAGTCATAAATAAATTTCTACTCATATCTTAAATCAATTTAACAAACATAAAAAATTAGAAGTTGTGAGTGGGTTAAAACACTCACCTTTTGAATTTAAATCGAATTTAAATCCGATTTAAACCCAAAATTTTGACGGTCTTAGAATTTGTCCAAACCAGTTTCAACAGATCCGGAATTTTATTACGATCCTAACAAAAAAAATCGCGTATGAAACGGAGTTCGTATGAGAAAGTTAAACGCGTTAAATCGCTTGAAAACAAAATTAATTTACAAACAAATAAACATACCTAACAAAAATATAAGCCACGTCAACAAAAGCTTTAGCACGCTACATGACCTCGTTCTTCTCCAGTACGAAAAAATGAAAAAAAAAATCATTTTGATAAAAGAATGCTTTTGGAGTTGCAAGAATAAGAGCTTTTGAATATGAGGTGTTAGGAGAAACAAAAATGTAGAAGAAGAAATAAGATGCAGGTCATTTATAATTAGGAAATGAATGTGGAGCTTCAGGAATTAATAATAGATAAGGGAATGTACGTAGGAATGGAAAAGTTTGCAAACGAAAGTAGAATTTTGTACGCACTTAGGTTTTTATCTACGCGTAATAAAATATTTATACTTACCTTAAAAATGAGAACTATAACGACCCATAAATTTAACCGGTTTTAGTAACGTATTTTATTGAAATTTTTGTGAAATTTTAAACGATAAAATTTTTAAATATAAATTTGATATTTGAAATGCGTCTTGTTAAACATAGCAACTGGTAAATTTTCGTCCGAAAATATGAAAATTTATTTCGCGCGTAAATTTACTTCGATTTAATCAGTTAAAAAGCGATGAAAATAAAACTTTTTCAAAACAAAAATATTTTTACATAGAAAAATTCTAAAACATCTTTTGAGCAAGTTGTCAGTTTGTTATTTTTCCAAATTCGGACATCTTTGGCTCCGTCGATCTTATTTTTCTGCGATTTTTATGCATTTTCCGCTAGTATAAAAATTCGAATTTTTATAATTCAAATCGAACCACTGATATTTGTATACCGTTTTGATCGTCTCGACGTGTCGATCTCTATAATATATTTATTTCTTTATTTCGGAGACCGGTGTGCAGTATGATCCGTCTAACGTCTACCGTATCGGTTCCGCTTTCATACGTTTTGGCTGCCCGAATCCAATTCACCACCGTATAACAAACAACCACTTAAATTAAATGAAATTAAAATTCTATACTTTGCACACAAATCATGACTGACCTTCTATGTTTCCAACGTTCATTTCATAAGTTGCTTCGTTTCTTTTTTTTCGTTCTGGTGCATTAACAAACATATCACAATGTTCCCCTTCATATTCTTTTCTTTTATCTCAGACCTCCCTCTTCCTCCTTTTTCTACCGTCATCATCCACTTTCACAAAACAAAAGCATGAAGCGCCACCACCTTTTCACCATCCTCCAAACCCATGGCCGTTAAAAAAAAGATTATATTCTATGCATACTTCGTCTTCTCTGCATGCAAGCTTGCTCCTTCATCAACTTTTCCCACCATCGCCGTATGCTAACTCCTCCTAACCCAGCTGCCAACCGCCTGTCACCTAGCACGTGCGACCTCCCCTCTCTCTCCATCACCGCGAGCCTCGTTCACCGCAGCCCGACAGATCTCCGCCCCTCACCACCTTGTGCCGTGGCCACACTAGCACCGCCTCTGCCCCGAGGCCATCAAACACTTGCCGCCTGTCTTTGCCTCAAGCACAACCACTTCACCGATGGCCGAGCTGCCTTGCCGACCTGCCACCACACCCAAGCCACTTACCGCTTCTCCCCACCATCTCCTTCCCTCCCTCCACAACCGCTTTCCCACATCGCACGGAGCCGCCTTCGCAGCCACCATCTTTGCCGACCAAACAGCAGCCGCATAGTCGCACCCTCGTCATTCAACTCAACAATCCATCTTCTTTATTAAGGTGTACAACTTAATAAAGGACGGTCGTCTGTTGTATAACGGACGATCGTTTGTTGAGATCCATTTTCTAGCTGTGTAGTTGCAGGGTTCGTTTATGGGTAATAATGTAGGGGATAGGAGTGAAAGTTGGTGTGGTCTGAGTTTCAGGTAGTGGAAAAAGTGGAGGTGGAAGGCTGTAGGAATTAAGATGTATATTGTTTTGTAGATGAATTCCTTTGAGCAAAAAAAAAAAAATAACAACTATGACGCGAGTTGGTACCTACTTCCATTGCCTCCACTTTGTCTTTGATAGATAATGTTGTTTTACTAAAAGTCTGCATATTTAAATTATTTAAAGAATTGTGTTGGTCTGCATGCATACTTTTGTTATATGGCAACTCATATAAATCATGTCTGCATATATAGTATACCGTGAGTTCATACAGGAATATACATATGTATATTGATTTCTTACTCGTTTTTTTGCCTTCTACTGCTTATTGGTTTAGAATATCGATCGCATTTATGTCTAAATCTAGTTTACATATTTCACATATATATATACATAGTATGTTATGGTATTTAGTATACACAGTACTATGATTTTAGCGCTACAGTTAAAAGTGTTCTTATTAGTTTGTATAAATTATTATACGTCAGTTATTTATTAAACCTCTTTTGTTTACTGTAGGGTTTCAATATAAATTGGGTGCTCGATCTTTATAGAATTACTAATTAAGTGTTTTCTTATATTATATATTTATGTTTTACAAATCATATTTTATTATTGATTTTATAAAGTTTTGAAACTCGGTTATATGTTAATATCTATGTTAGTATGAAGTCATATATTGTTAGTACATATATAGTTTGTTAATAAGCGGGTTTGTAGCTTTTGTTTGAAGATGATGCATTTACTGTAAATTACATGTCAGTCTACATCTTATTAGTATGGAAGTTTTATCTTGAGAGATATAAGTTTAAGATTGATTTCCAGGTTTATATATATATATATATATATATATATATATATATATATATTAACATTTTGAAATGATATAAATTATGACTAGTTGTTTGCACTGGTTGTCTGTATATGTCTCGTCTATCCTGAGATGTATGTGTATTTTATAAATTTTTTTTTTGGCACTAAGTTAAAATATGATATTATATATATATATATATATATATATATATATATATTTACATATAGTCATACATGTGCACTTATACCATTTATCAACATCGGTCAAATTCTTATTTGAACTCCTAGTTTTCAGCTTGTTCGTCTATCCCGCGTCCATCGTGATTTGCTTCGAAATTCTAGACTCGAAAGGTGCGCAATCACTCACGATTAATATTCTTTTGTTTATTAAATTTGATTTCAATTGAAACGACGATTGAAATATGCTGTTGTTAGTTATGTACACTGTTATTACCTGTATCTGTTAATTATTTATGCGATGATAATACAGTTTGGTTGATAATTGATTGATTGTTTGTTGTTTATATTGGATGTAAATTGAAATGTATAAAGGGATAAGTATTATGCAATTGAATTTGACGTGGGATAATTACAATTTGAATTGATATATGCGTTGAATTTGATTAGTTAAATATGACCCCTTTTAATTGTTAAATTAATTGACATGTAGAATAGTGACAATTACACTTTGAACCCTTGAATGTATATTGGATTAATTATTGTAGTATAAAATTGGAATCGAATGACAAGTGAAGAACCGTATGAATAATTAGTATAATAATCTTTAACTACATGAAATGACAGTGTAGATTCTAGAAATAATTATATTAATTCGCACAAACAACAATGTGAATTAATACGATTATTTCGGGATTATTTGAATTAATTATTGGATTGTTATTGATTGTTGTTATTGTTTGTTTATTTACTTTGACACCATCCAAGTTATCACACTGCAAGTTCCCTTTATTATGCTTGATCTTGAATTGAATTGGAATCGGGTTGAAATGATATACACCCAAATGAACTTGACTTAGGATAGAGAATTAAATAAATCCGATTGGTCAATAATTTGATTTTAAAAATAAAATAATGATTTTATTCGAGCAAAGAATAAGTTTGGAAATGAAGTTGGAATTTGAATTTTATGAGAGGAAAATGTAAAGATTGAAATCTGAAACGAATATTAACGTAGTAATTGATGAAAGAACGTTGTTTGAAATTTAATTATTTAATAATTAAATTTGGAATTATTAATAAAATAATTTGGAATTAGTAATAATTGAGTTTTGAAATTATTAAGTTTGAAATCATTTAATAATTAAATTTGAAATTATAATTAAGTTTGGAATTATAATTAAGTTTGAAATTGTTAAGTTGTATTTATAGTTAAGTTGAAATGATTTGATAATTAAGTTTGAATTAATAATTTAGTGGAAATGATTTAATAATTAATTTTGAATTTATGATCAAGATTGTAATTATTAAGTATTGAAATTTTTAATAGTTAAGATTGAAATATCTTAATAATTGAATAAGATTAAATTATTTGATAATTGAGTAAAAATTGAATTCTTTGATAAGGGAAATCGAACTTTTGAATAATGGATTTAAACTTCGTTAATAAATGAAATTGAGTTTCTTTATTTATTAAAGTTTTGGAAAAAATATATTTAAGTATATTAATAAGTGAAATTGAACTTCTCGAATATATGAAATTTAGTTCTTTATTAACTGAGTTTGAAATTTGCAACGAAGTCAATAAATAAGTGAAAATTGAATTTCTTTAACAAGAAATAAAGTGTGATTTATTGAAATGAATGGGATTTATTGAAATTAACGCAAGGCTTGTAATTTAAAGAATTGATTTGACGAATTTAATTTATTACAATTTGAAATTTTGATATAATGAAGTTGAACGTAAGTAATTGATTTAAATGAATTGGAATTTAAATAGAAGTTGTTTGAATGATAAATTAGCTTAGCGAATATTGAAGGAAATCGATAAATGAATTTGAATTGATTTGAATGAAAATTAAACAATTTGAATGATTTCGGAATGAAACTTATATACGAACTTGAATCAATATTTGAATTGTTTAAATAAAAGTTGAAATTGAATTGTAAGATTTTGAATTGGTAATTTGGAAGTTTTGTAACGTAAACTTTGAAAATTGATTTAGAAAGACAAACGAAATGTTGATTTACGAAATGAAATTGAACTGGATTTGGTTTGAAATTTACTAAACGATCAATCGGTGTAATAAGTACGAAAGTTATTAAAGAAACCAGAATCGGTTATGGAAATACTCTCTATCTAAACCGAAAACCACTTTAATAACTGTACGCGTAGTGATGATCCAGAATGAAGTGGTTGAAATGATGTACGTGATGACTGAAGAAAGAGAACGATAATGGATAGCCTTGACACTTGTGTCAAATTGAAAATGACTAATCAGGAGCCGTGCTGGACCAAATGGGGTTAGCCACCTCGAGCGGACACACTTCTTCGTAACCATTACTCATTACTTGTGATTGATTGGTGCACCCTCGGAATTTCAGGAGTGTTGTTTCGCGGTGTTGCGATCGATGCGGCGATGCGTTCTCACCAGTCCGGATCAGGCGAACGGTAGTTTCACTACCTTGCGTATTGCCTCATGTGCCTTGTCATACTTGTATCCCTTTATACACGACCACTACGAATTTGTTTTTTGTTATACCTATGGAGTACTCCCTGATATCCCACTAGTTTACGGTGGAGTTTACAGTACTGTATAGACTATGACATTTATAAAATGTGTTAAGGGGGATAATGGTAACCCCTTAACACTATTTTGGTACTTTATATTACCGATAGACATTTTCTATTTAGCGTACACTACTACATAGTAGATAGTTTAACGGATCCTTAGAGGATGGTTATTCCAACATCCTTTGAGTTACTTGTATTTCGATTGCTATTTCACTTGAGTTGGATTTATTGATATAAGAATGTTAATCCTGACTCGAGCGTTTTGTATTTTGCTTTACGCTCGGGTCAGACTAAGTGTACCAATATTCGAGACTCACCTTTGGAGTTGGAGCTTTGCTTGAAGATCCAGCCATCTATTCTGCTTTCAGTATTCGATGATTCCATTGATGTATTCTGATTTGTACTTGATGTATCGTATTTCTCTTCTGTTGTAAACTCTGATGTATCTTATATATTTATAAAGTTGCTTCATGAACTACTATCTCTTTTACTTCCGCTGCATATTATTACTCTGTGTATGATTCTGTGATTATATATTTACTGTATATCTGTGTTTTGCCAAATTTAAATTAACAATTCAGTATTTTGAATTATTCAAGTCCGACATGTGCGGATGCGAATAGTCCAAAATAGCGGGTCGTTACAGTTGGTATCAGAGCTTTGGTAGCTCTAGGAAAAACTTAGCATATATGGTAAATGTATTTACATAATGACTCGCACTCGAGTTTCAATCTACCTTTTTCTCAATTCCTTTGAATTTTGGAACGTTCCCTGCGGTTCCAAAATTCATTCGTGTCCCTCACTATTCGTCTTCTTTCAATTTGGAGCATCCCATAACTCCACTTCGAATGACCCTTATAATGAATTAGCGGTCTTGCCAATCTTCGAATGATTTTTAAGGGGTGCAACTCTTTTACAATAGACATCGATTTACCGGAGATTTTTGTATCCTCGGTTTACGATGATGTCTATCTACTGCTATGTCTGAATTCTATTTCTTGAGATCGAATGTTAATTTACCTCGGAATTCTGCATCGATCTTATTCTTGAAATTATGGTCAACCCGGTTAAGGTTGCCCGTGAATTAAATAAGCTTGTCCATCTCCCGATTCTGCTAATTGAATTATCTTATCTTCTATTTCGAACTTATTATCGAATCAAAATTCTCTTTGATTTGATTTCCATCAAAATTTGAATCTCTATACTTATTTTGAAATCCGTCCTTGTATCGTCGAGCGAGGAAGTGTATTTATAAATTATTGTTAAAAATGTTTAATATATTGTGTTGTTTGAGTTGTTGATGTTGATTTGGATTTTCGATCGATTCGTCTGATCAACGTTATCGATAGAATTTCTAAAACACTTGAACAGAGCAAACTGACACAATATTGTTTTAAAATTTGATAAATAAGATAGTTTTGACTGATTATATTATATATAAGTATAAATTTTTCTGAAATTAAATGTTAATGAACCTGTTGTCCGAAATGGTAACATCTTCATTTATTGTATTATAAACCAATGACTATTGCATAAAATAAATAAATGAATAAAACTTGGATATAATTTGATTTAGAATTTAAAATAAATTTAAATTAGAATTTGAGAATTTAATTTTCGATAATTTCGAACTTTTAAAAGTTTATAATGTATATTATTTAGAATATTTTCGAATAGAAATGGTTTTCAAAGAATTTTTAAATGATTAAATCAGTGCTCTTCTCTTTGTCGTTGGAGAATAATTTCGGTGATGACGGCCGTATCATCGACATTCATTTTCGAGTTTCGAAGGGGAAAGACCAATTCGTAACTTTACTACAGTTTTGTTTTGGAGATTAAATCAATTTAAATTTCTTAATTATGATTTGATTTATATATATAGGTATATTATTTTAAATTTAATGTGATTTGATATATATATTATCTCTAAATGGTTTGAAGTGAAATCGGAAATTTAATTCTTAAAATTTCGGTAAAAGGATGATTTCAGTTATAAATGAATCAAAGTTTTTAATTAATATTTAAACTGGAGAGAATTGAATTAGAAATTTACTTGTATAACACTCAATTGCATTATATATAACTTACCTAAATTTTCAAAAGTTATCTATGTAATTGAATATTATACAGTGTAAAATGATGTTAAAGGAATTTACAAACTTTAAGTAGTTATATTAAATATAAATATACTTTATATAAATGTGATAAGATATATTAAGAGAATAAGTTTAATAATAATTTCGAATAAAGAAGAATTAAAATTTGTCGAATAAAGTATGATTATAATAAATGACTATTCATATTTATAATCTTTGAAATTGTTAATTTAAGAAAATTGGATAATATACAATATAAATTGTCTTTATAAATAAAATGTGAGTGCGTATAATAAATGTTATTCTTTTAAATTTTAATTATAAAATGTTTATGGAGAGAAATAGAATAATAAGTTAAATAAATAATAGGTGTGATTAATAGAATAAAAATTTGTTTTGAAAGTTAATAAATTGAGTTAAATCAATTGAAGGGAATATCTTGAAATTAATTGAATTTAAATTGAATTTAATTTGAAAGGAATCTTTTGTACCTAACATTAATATATGAGAAATCAAATCAATCTAAAGGAAACCGTGAATTTTAAAACAAACTGTTGAATATAAATTTATTTAAAACTGAAATTCATATGATTTAAATTATTTATTTATTATGTAATTCAAGTTTATTTTCTTTTGATTGTTTCTATTCTCCTACCTCCTTCCTTTTTGGGGACGAAAAGTTTTGAGTGGGGGAGAATATAGCGACCCATAAATTTAACCGGTTTTAGTAATGTATTTTATTGAAATTTTTGTGAAATTTTAAACGATAAAATTTTGAAATATAAATTTGATATTTGAAATGCGTCTAGTTAAACATAGCAACCGGTAAATTTTCGTCCGAAAATATGAAAACTTATTTCGCGCGTAAATTTACTTCAATTTAATCAGTTAAAAAGTGATGAAAATAAAACTTTTTCAAAACCAAAATATTTTTACATAGAAAAATTCTAAACATCTTTTGAGCAAGTTGTCAGTTTGTCGTTTTTTCAAATTCGGACATCTTTGGCTCCTTCGATCTTATTTTTCTGCGATTTTCTGCTAGTATAAAAATTTGAATTTTTATAATTCAAATCGTACCACTGATATTTGAATACCGTTTTGATCGTCTCGACGTGCCGATCTCTATAATATATTTATTTCTTTCTTTCAGAGCCCGGTGTGCGGTACGATCCGTCTAACGTCTACCGTATCGGTTCCGCTTTCATACGTTTTGGCTGCCCGAATCCAATTCACCACCGTATAACAAACAACCACTTAAATTAAATGAAATTAAAATTCTGTAATTTGCACACAAATCATGGCTGACCTTCTATGTTCCCAACGTTCATTTCAAAAGTTGATTCGTTTCTTTTTTTCCGTTTTGGTGCATTAATAAACATATCACAATGTTCCCCTTCATATTCTTTTCTTTTATCTCAGACCTCCCTCTTCCTCCTTTTTCTACTGTCATCGTCCACTTTCACAAAACAAAAGCATGAAGCGCCACCACCTTTTCACCATCCTCCAAACCCATGGCCGCTAAAAAAAAAGGATTATATTCTATGCACACTTCGTCTTCTCTGCATGCAAGCTTGCTCCTTCATCCACTTTTCCCACCATCGCCGTATGCTAACTCCTCCTAACCCAACTGCCAACCGCCTATCACCCAGCACGTGCGACCTCCCCTCTCTCTCCACCACCGCGAGCCTCGTCAACCGCAGCCCGACAGATCTCCGCCCCTCACCACCTTGTGCCGCGGCCACACTAGCACCGCCTCTGCCCCGAGGCCATCAAACACTTGCCGCCTGTCTTTGCCTCAAGCACAACCACTTCAACGATGGCCGAGCTGCCTTGCCGACCTGCCACCACACCCAAGCCACTTACCACTTCTCCCCACCATCTCCTTTCCTCCCTCCATAGTCGCTTTCCCACATCACACGGAGCCGCCTTGGCAGTCTCCATCTTTGCCGACCAAACAGCAGCCACATAGTCGCACCCTCGTCATTCAACTCAACAATCCATCTTCTTTATTAAGGTGTACAGCTTAATAAAGGACGGTCGTTTGTTGTATAACGGATGGTCGTTTGTTGAGATCCATTTTCCGGCTGTGTAGTTGCAGGGTTCGTTTATGGGTAATAATGTAGGGGATAGGAGTGAAAGTTGGTGTGGTCTGAGTTTCAGGTAGAATAAAAAGTGGAGGTGGAAGGCTGTAGGAATTAAGATGTGTATTGTTTTGGAGATGAATTCGTTTGAGCAAAATAATAATAATAATAACAACAACTATGACGTGAGTTGGTACCTACTTCCATTGCCTCCACTTTGTCTTTGATAGGTAATGTTGTTTTACTAAAAGTCTGCATACTTAAATTATTTAAAGAATTGTGTTGGTCTGCATGCATACTTTTGTTATATGGCATACATTAGTTTTGTATCGAATCGTATAAATCATGTCTGCATATATAGTATACCGTGAGTTCATACAGGAATATACATATGTATATTGATTTCTTACTCGTTTTTTTGCCTTCTACTGCTTATTGGTTTAGAATATCGATCGCATTTATGTATAAATCTAGTTTACATATTTCACATATATATATACATAGTATGTTACGGTATTTAGTATACACAGTACTATGATTTTAGCGCTATAGTTAAAAGTGTTCTTATCAGTTTGTATAAATTATTATACGTCAGTTATTTATTAAACCTCTTTTGTTTACTGTAGGGTTTCAGTATAAATTGGGTGCTCGATCTTTATAGAATTACTAATTAAATGTTTTCTTATATTATATTTTTATGTTTTACAAATCATATTTTATTATTGATTTTATAAAGTTTTGAAACTCGGTTATATGTTAATATCTATGTTAGTATGAAGTCATATATTGTTAGTACATATATAGATTGTTAATAAGTGGGTTTGTAGCTTTTGTTTGAAGGTGATGCATTTGCTGTAAATTACATGTCAGTCTACATCTTATTAGTATGGAAGTTTTATCTTGAGAGATATAAGTTTAAGATTGATTTCCAGGTTTATATATATATTAATATTTTGAAATGATATAAATTATAACTAGTTGTCTGCATTGGTTGTCTGTATATGTCTCGTCTATCCTGAGATGTATGTGTATTTTATTTAAAAAAAATTTTTTTTTTTTGGCACTGAGTTAAAATATGATATTATATGTATATACATATAGTCATACATGTGCACTTATACCATTTATCGACATCGGTCAAATTCTTATTTGAATTCGTCTCTTCCTAGTTTTCAGCTTGTTCGTCTATCCCGCGTCCATCGTGATTTGCTTCGAAATTCATGCCTGGATTTCGTAACTCAAATCCACCGTCTATTCATTCTAGCCTCGAAAGGTGAGCAATCACTCACGATTAATATTCTTTTATTTATTAAATTTGATTTCAATTGAAACGACGATTGAAATATGCTGTTGTTAGTTATGTACACTGTTATTACCTGTATCTGTTAATTATTTTTGCGATGATAATACAGTTTGGTTGATAATTGATTGATTGTTTGTTGTTTATATTGGATGTAAGATGAAATGTATAAAGTGATAAATATTATGCAATTGAATTTGACGTAGGATAATTACAATTTGAATTGACATATGCGTTGAATTTGATTAGTTAAATATGACCCCTTTTAATTGTTAAATTAATTGACATGTAGAATAGTGATAATTACACTTTGAACCCTTGAACGTATATTGGATTAATTATTGTAGTGTAAAATTGGAATCGAATGACACGTGAAGAACCGTATGAATAATTAGTATAATAATCTTTAACTACATGAAATGATAGTGTAGATTCTAGAAATAATTATATTAGTTCGCACAAACAACAATGTGAATTAATACGGTTATTTCGGCATTATTTGAGTTAATTGTTGAATTGTTATTGATTGTTGTTATTTGCTTGTTTATTTACTTTGACACCATCCCAGTTATCACACTGCAAGTTCCCTTTATTATGCTTGATCTTGAATTGAATTGGAATCGGGTTGAAATGATATATACCCAAGTGAACTTGACTCAGGATAGAGAATTAAATAAATCCGATTGGTCAATAATTTGGTTTTAAAAATAAAATAATGATTTTATTCGAGCAAAGAATAAGTTTAAAATGAAGTTGGAATTTGAATTTTTTGAGAGGAAAATGTAAAGATTGAAATCTGAAACAAATATCAATGAAGTAATTGATGAAAGAACGTTGTTTGAAATTTAATTATTTAATAATTAAATTTGGAATTATAAATAAAATAATTTGGAATTAGTAATAATTGAGTTTTGAAATTATTAAGTTTGAAATCATTTAATAATTAAATTTGAAATTATAATTAAGTTTGGAATTATAATTAAGTTTGAAATTATTAAGTTGAATTTATAATTAAGTTGAAATGAATGGGATTTATTGAAATTAACGTAAGGCTTGTAATTTAAAGAATTGATTTGACGAATTTAATTTATTTCAATTTGAAATTTTGATATAATGAAGTTGAACGTAAGTAATTGATTTAAATGAATTGGAATTTAAATAGAAGTTGTTTGAATGATAAATTAGCTTAGCGAATATTGAATGAAATCGATAAATGAATTTGAATTGATTTGAATGGAAATTAAACAATTTAAATGATTTCGGAATGAAACTTATATACGAACTTGAATCAATATTTGAATTGTTTAAATAGAAGTTGAAATTGAATTATAAGATTTTGAATTGGTAATTTGGAAGTTTTGAAACATAAACTTTGAAAATTAATTTAGAAAGACGAACGAAATGTTGATTTACGAACTGAAATTGAAATTGAAACTGATTTGGTTTGAAAATTGAATCGGTGTAATAATTACGTAAGTTATTAAAGAAACCGGAATCGGTTATGGAAATACTCTCTATCTAAATCGAAAACCACTTTAATAACTATACGCGTAGTGATGATCCAGAATGAAGTGGTTGAAATGATGTACGTGATGACTGAAGAAAGAGAACGATAATGGATAGCCTTGACACTTGTGTCAAATTAGAAATGACTAAAATCAGGAACCATGTCGGACCAAATGGGGTTAGCCACCTCGAGCGGACACACTTCTTCGTAACTATTACTCATTACTTGTAATTGATTGGTGCACCCTCGGAATTTCAGGAGTGTTGTTTCCCGGTGTTGCGATCGCTGCGGCGATGGTTCTCACCAGTCCGGATCAGGCGAACGGTAGTTTCACTACCTTGGGTATTGCCTCATGTGCCTTGTCATACTTGTATCCCTATATACGCGACCACTACGAATTTGTTTTGTGTTATACCTATGGAGTACTCCCTGATATCCCACTAGTTTACGGTGGAGTTTACAGTGCTGTATAGACTATGACATTTATAAAATGTGTTAAGGGGGATAATGGTAACGCCTTAACACTATTTTGATACTTTATATTACCGATAGACATTATCTATTTAGCGTACACTACTACATAGTAGATATTTTAACGGATCCTTAGAGGATGGTTATTCCAACATCCTTTGAGTTGCTTGTATTTCGATTGCTTTTTCACTTGAGTTGGATTTATTGATATAAGAATGTTAATCCTGACTCGAGTGTTTTGTGTTTTGCTTTACGCTCGGGTCAGACTGAGTGTACCAGTATTCGAGACTCACCTTTGGCGTTGGAGCTTTGCTTGAAGATCCAGCCATCTATTCTGCTTTCAGTATTCGATGATTCCAGTGATGTATTCTGATTTGTACTTGATGTATCATATTTCTCTTCTGTTGTAAACTCTGATGTATCTTATATATTTATATTGTAGCTTCATGAACTACTATCTCTTTTACTTCCGTTGCATATTATTACTCTGTGTCTTTGATTCTGTGATTATATATTTACTGTATATCTGTGTTTTACCAAATTTAAATTAACAATTCGGTATTTTGAATTATTCAAGTCCGACATGTGCAGATGCGAATAGTCCAAAATAGCGGGTCGTTATAAGAACATTCAATTTTGTTTTCTCAAAATGATCTTTTATTTACATTAAAACACCCTTTTTGTTTAACACAAAACGTGCATTTCTTTTATTAAATCTGTTAATTGCAATCAACATTTCCTTTCTTTTTAATTGAAACATTTGAATTACATTAATTACAGTTACTTAAAATTTTAAAACAGGCAACTAAAATGGATAAAGAAATAGAACAATTGTTTATTTAAACACGTTTATAAATTTATTGTTTATACACAAGAGTAATAAATAGATTATTTTCCTATTCTTGTAATCATTCTGTAAGCTAAAACACAGTTCAAATAAACATATATTTCTTTCTTTAAAATCAATCTTTCTGTTTTTATTTTAATGAAATTAAACGTACATTCACAGATGAAACATTCATTTTATTTGATGTAAAATTTTATTTTTATTAAATCAAACTTTCCCTATATTTTCACAAAACATATGCTGCTTTTATTTACACCTATTAATTTACAATTAGTATTCTCTCTCCTATTATCGTGTATTAAATTACAATATTTTGATAAATTTTTATTCCATCCCTTATATTCAACCAATAGTCATTACTTCAAATTATTAATTACAATTAGTTGAGATCTTACCATTGGTTTCATAAATTTATTTGCACAAAATTCCATTATCATAAATTAAATATATTGATAAACATTATTTCCCATTACTTCCCTAATTATTATTAACGTAACATAAAATACGGATTTATTTCAATTGGTTACCTGTTTTAAATTAAATAAACTAGATAAATGGTTAACTTAAAACAGCCGTTATCATAACCTTTAAATTACATATATGAATCCACTATTTATAACAAATGTTACAGTCCCCATATAATATTGATTTTATTAAAATTATTACGTATTTCTTCCTTGGTTAATAACCTTCCTATTTCCATTTATTATATCTAAGCAAGTTATATCCATAAATTACAATTAACTATTCTAAATAAATTGATTCACTTGGTTTCACGCCTTTTTATTACATCAATTATCCTACCATGATTGGAATTTTACCTTGGTTACATCTTATTGAATGTGACATTCTTCACTTACTAATCTATTCCGCATTAACTGCCATAATTTAGTGAATTAATTGAAATTGATTACAAATTAACTTAACAACCTAATAAAATAAGTAACGTAGAATAAATATTATCATTAACTCTTAATTACACTTTTAGAGGTTCATTATTTACACCCCAATATTGTAATTCTTACATAACATTGGTTTTACTCAATTAACAATTATTACAAACTATTCAAAAATTTATTCAATATTCATTAGTCCTCTTATATTATATTTATAACCAAGTGTAACTTTTAACTTGAATTGGTTGGATTCCTTTCAAGTTATTAATAATTAACTTATACTAACATATTCCTTAATTTATTCCAATTACCGTTACAATGTTTTTATTACATAATCAATTAAATACTTTCCTTTCTCGTATTAATTTTACAATTAATCATAATTATTAAAGTAACGCTTATAATTAAAAACAACAATGTAAAGACTCACATAAAAATGAACGTTGTTTCAAATAAATTCAATGACTAAATAAATTTGGAAATTTATAATAGTTGTTATCTACCTTTAAATTTACTTCCTAATAACATACTACCTACTCTCCTTTAATTGTAATATGAATTCCAACATTTATTCATCATACTCAATAAAATAAATTACATATAGATTGTTACCTATTTCCTTTACATGCCTTTATAGGTTTATTACTTAACAATCACCGTTAAAGTCCTGTGTATACACAAATTATTACTTAACATAAATCTACTCTTTATTTACTTTACTTTCACACTTCCGTTACTATATAATTAATCACCAAGTAACGTTATCATCAAACCAACATTAATTAATATATTAAATGCTTACATTTATTTCTCTACATCAAATTTGTTCCAACTTAATTTATATAATGCTATTCCCTTATATGGTTATTATTTATTCACTTGTGCTTGTTAACCGGCACCTTGGTCCGGTTACAAGACGACAGTTGAAGAAGTTATCATTAGCATTAGACTAGATTCTGACCAAGGAGGGCCTAAGGATATATGGGTTTGATGCAGTCGACATGTTTTGGCAATCAAGAGCGTTCGACATTAAAAGGACGCTCGGCACTGAGAATCGTTCGATATTGTATATCGTTCGGCAATTATGGAATGCTCGGCATATAGGAGCACTCGGCACCAAGAACGTTCGGCGTACAAGGCACGTTCGGCATCCATGGACGTTCGGCACCACAAGGAAAGTTCGGCATGTAGGGTCGTACTCGGCACAAATGAGCACTCGACACGTTTGAACGTTCGGCAGTCAAGGGTTGTACTCGGCATTGAAGAACGTACGTCCATCCAGGTTTGCACTCGGCACGAGACCTTCAGCATTTCACTCGGCACTCCCTCCACTCGGCCTGCTCTTCACTCGGCATACCCTTTGTTCAGCACATCCTGTGCTCGGCATATCCTTTGCTCGGCATGTCCTGTGTTCGGCATTCCCTCTACTCGGCGTATCCTTTCACTCGGCATCCACGCCTCACTCGGCATCCCAGCATCGTTCGGCCCGCTTCCTCCATTCAACAGAGAGATCCATCGACTTGGAAAGGAGGGCTCGGCATGCCGACCGTTCGGCATGTTCCACTCAGCACACAGGGCTTATTCCATTTGGACCAAGGTATTCAGCCACCAGGCCCACCAAGGAAGTCCAACCCATCTTCGTCTATAAATAGAAGGGCAGAGGCACACTGAAAAGGGACCTTTTTTCCGGGAACACAGGGGAGACTCTGCCATTTCTTATACTCTCCTCTTTTTAATTCAAACCTGTATCCAAGTGATTGATTTACGGATTGTATCTGTATTCAAGTAATTGAGAAAGCAATAAAGATCAAACTCAAAGTGGGTGTAGGCAATTACGCCGAACCACTATAAATCTGGTGTTCTCGTTTTTATTGTTCTTTTGACACTGAATTACACTATTCTTCTGTTTTAACTTAATCTCTTCATTAATCTCTCTACATGACTCTACTCAAGGGTGTTAGTGACCAATTTTGGTGCTAACATTTTGGTGCTTTCACTGAGAATTGAATTCTCAGCTTGATTGGATCTCATCATCTACTATTGGATTTCCATATTCGTGAGATAGATCCAGTTTTCTAATAGAAAACTTCCTATTCTACTCAGATTTGAAAGAAATCTAAAGGAAGCTGATAGCCGTAGATTGGATTCACTGATGTACGCAAGATTTGGCGATTGGATGTTAAAGTTTGCACTCAAGTTGAATGAAGGCCGACCCTCCTCTAAAGGCAATTCAACCGATCGCCCCAGAAAAAGTCTATGTCGATCGTTGCAGAAAAGGTGTATGCCGAGTTATACTTGGCCGAACACTCCTGGTCGATCCATCTTGGCCGAACACTCCTGGCCGATCCATCTTGGCCGAACACTCCTGGCCGAACCATCTTGGCCGAACACTCCTGGCCGAACCATCTTGGCCGAACATTCCTGATCGAACTATCTTGGCCGAACACTCCTGGCCGATCCTCTAGGCCGAAAGCTCCTCCAGGCCTAGCATACCTCTAGGCCGAACGCTCGTCCAGGCCGAACATACCTCTAGGCCGAACGCTCCTCTAGGCCGAACCAAACCTCTAGGCCGAACGCTCTTCCAGGCCGAACATACCTCTATGCCGACCACCTCTATAATGCCGAACGGTATTGTATATGCCGAGCGGCATCCAGACCGTTCCAAACTTAAGTTCCACCGGTCTCTTTACGACCCCTATAGTGAATTCGAAACTCAACTTAATAAAGGAACATTCTATCTACTTCCCTTACATCCCCTGATCGACCGAGGCATAGAGGATCTAGCGACAGCTTCTGAACGACAACAAGGGAGCGGACAAACAACTGCTACTCGAACGATACTCTCAAAGGGATACTATATTGATCACTTGAGGATAATCGACCTCCATATATATTTTAGCAGCCGGTTAGCTGGAGAGCCTCCAACGACCATGGATCGTCTCTATGACAATAATGAATCTAAATCAAAGTGTGGAGGAGCAGAACAGACTAAGGAAAATAACAATGAAGGCCCGTTGACTAAGGATGTAGATCCTAGTAGCCGAAACAAGACCTCACAATTTGGCTCATATGCTCTTTGAAATATTCAATTGACAACCTCTACTTGAAGACTCACGACTCGGAGTGATATTGGAAACCAACCTCGAGAGAGTACACCAAAGTCTAAAGAAAATCAGGGGAATGTTGTATATTCCCAAATGCTCACTGATCCTAACATGGGCGATTACAAACACCTCCGAGGTGTGATCAAAAAGCTGATCTAGAAACTAAAGCTTCAATAGTATGTACATGTCCTGTAGAATGGCGGGCAGCGAATATCCGATGCCTATTAATAAAGGGCTATGATTATCAATTGGACGGCCGACGGCCGCATCCCTTTGAAAGGAGCCAAGGGCAAAAGTCGAATAGCAAGCACACGATGCTACTTCATCTATCAATGAGATTTATCATAATCTTGTTTGAATCATTTCCATTTCTATTTCAATTGTTCTATGAACTACGACTAACTTTAACTAAACTACTTTCAAAACGATGCAGGAGATTGGATACTCAGATTTGGTCACCAACCAATCCACGCAGACCATGATCGGACGTGTGGAGTACATCTAGATGAGAATGATTCAATCGCTCATCATCAATCATGTGCCTTTAATTTAGGGCCAAGAACTAGAGATTGAAAAGCTCATTACGATTAGAGCCCAAATATAAAGTCGAAATGACTGACCATCTATTCATTGACCTCCACGTTTGACTCGGAGACCTGAACAAGGCTTGGAATTAGTATGGCCTGATCGCCCACTCAAATCAAGTCATAGAACAAAGTTTGACAAAATACAGAGGCCTCTTCTGAAGCTCAGTGACGCAAAGATCTGTCTAGAGTGGACGTGATTTGATCATCTACATGCCAAATCCTGCCTTCAACACAAAAGAAGGAGATACGGAGCAAATTGTAAGAGATTCTGCTATCTAACCCAACACGGATGTGATCCAACAATCTGTCATATACCTCCTTCCTTGACTCGATTGGAAGAGCTATAATTACCACGCGGACGAGAATCGATCGTCCATTTTTCAAATTTCGTCCCTTGAGATGGGGGCAAGATCCCATTCCATGAGCAAACATGGTTCGACTGTTCATTCGACAACATTAGCCTCGATACGGTAGATGAATACAAATTAAAGAGTGGAAATACGACTACTATCAACTTAAACCTCCAAGTCCCCAGAGCGCGGACTTGAGTACTCTAAGTCCCCAGAGCGCGGACAAGAGTATACATGACTTAAACCTCCAAGTCCCCAGAGTGTGGACTGGAGTACTCTAAGTCCCCAGAGCACGGACTAGAGTATAAACGACTTAAACCTCCAAGTCCCCAAAGCGTGGACTGGAGTACTCTAAGTCCCCAGAGCGCGGACAAGAGTATACATGACTTAAACCTCCAAGTCCTCAGAGTGTGGACTGGGGTACTCTTATTTCCCAGAGCGCGGACTAGAGTATAAACGACTTAAACCTCCAAGTCCCCAGAGCATGGATTGGAGTACTCTAAGTCCCCAGAGCGCGGACTAGAGTATAAAGGACTTAAACCTCCAAGTCCCCAGAGCGTGGACTGGAGTACTCTAAGTCCCCAAAGCGCGGACTAGAGTATAAAGGACTTAAACCTCCAAGTCCCCAGAGCGTGGACTGGAGTACTCTAAGTCCCCAGAGCGCGGACTAGAGTATAAACGACTTAAACCTCCAAGTCTCCAGAGCGCGGACTGGAGTACTCTAAGTCCCCAGAGCACTGACTAGAGTATGAAGGACTTAAACCTCCAAGTCCCCAGAGTGCGGACTGGAGTACTCTAAGTCCCCAGAGCGCGGTCTAGAGTATAAACGACTTGAACCTCCAAGTCCCCAGAGTGTGGACTGGAGTACCTTAAGTCCCCAGAGCGCGGACTAGAGTATAAACGACTTAAACCTCCAAGTCCCCAGAGCGCGGACTGGAGTACTCTAAGTCCCCAGAGCGCGGACTAGAGTATAAAGGACTTAAACCTCCAAGTCCCCAGAGTGCGGACTGGAGTACTCTAAGTCCCCAGAGCGCGGACTAGAGTAGAAACGACTTAAACCTCCAAGTCCCCAGAGCGTGGACTGGAGTACTCTAAGTCCCCAGAGCGCGGACTAGAGTATAAACGACTTAAACCTCCAAGTCCCCAGAGCGCGGACTGGAGTACTCTAAGTCCCCAGAGCGCGGACTAGAGTATGAATGACTTGAACCTCCAAGTCCCCAGAGTGCGGACTGGAGTACTCTAAGTCCCCAGAGTGCGGACTCGAATATAAGCAATTCGGATCTCCTAGTTCCCTGAATATGAACTATGACACAGATGACTTGAATTTGTCAAATCCCTGACATACGGGCTAGAATGTATTCTAAGTGCTCGAAGCACAGAATGGAAGTTCAACAACTCCCGAAGTGTTTCCGAGTTATATGAAGATGGACCGAGAAGTCTATGTTACTCACAACTGCTTGGATCAACATCACAATCACAAAGAAAACTGAACAATAAGAGTCTTTTGTAAGACGGAAAAAGGAACTAAACTTTAATGAGAAATGAGTTCCTATTACAACCCCTCCAAAGTTCGGAGTCGACATTCTATTTACAAGGACTAAGGAAATAGATGAAAATAATTACATGACTTAAACTAACCCTCGTTGAACGAGGATAGTAATCACTTCTTGTACTTCTTCAACTCCTTTCCGGACGGCTCCTCTCCATAGCATTTACCCTTGGTACTCTTCTTTGATATAAGGGTAGCAACTGAAGAAGTACGGAGAACTTCCATAGGCTTGGACCCGCCAGGAAGGATGACCTTCAACGGCTTGTTCAAAGGATCGTCCAAGTCCACAACTCGGGGCTCGACCTTGACCCTGACCTTCTCTTTCTCGAGCCGCTCCTTCATGCTCAATTCGGATGTGTGATTAGAGGCGCCTATAATTTCTACTTCATAACCCCCGTCAGTATAGGAGGAGGTTCCGGACTTGTCTTCATCAAGCGCTCCAATCATCTGAGCGCGGATGGGAGTACTCTAAGTCCCCTGAGTGCGGACTAGAGTATAAACGACCTAAGAACCTCTACATCCCCGGAGCACGGACGGGAGTACTCTAAGTCCCCAGAGTGCGGACTAGAGTATAAACGAGTTGACAAAAATCCCTGCGTCTCGAACTGTGGACTAAAGCATAAACCATTCGACAAATCTCTAAGTCCCCGGAGCGCGGACCGAAGCATGAACACAAATTGGGCACGAGCCGACCGGGGGGAGAATAACACTAGGTCACCAGAATGCAGAGTGGTGTATAAATATCGATAAATGGACGAGTGGATTCCGACCATTCTCTATTCCGCAAACTTCGGCACGGAATCGTCCGAAGGATTATTAACCTGCTAAGAAAAGAGTTCGACCATCCCATCCTCTGCTTGAGCTCAAAGCTTGACAGAACATTAATCTTACTCCTCAGGCTTGGCAGAAGTGGGATCCAAATGAACACTGATGCGATTCAACCGTCCATAAACTAAATCTCGTCCTTCATTGATGGTAGATAAGTGGAAAATAATCGAGATCCCACCAATCACTCGCCAAATTAAATCCTGAGCATGAGGACAAGTCACCACACTGAAGCCAAAAAAGGATTGATACACGACAATCCTTCAACTGACTCTGGTCTCCCAAAGTGCGAGCTGGAGTACAAACTTATAAATGTAGTTTCGAAGAGGATGGATCCGTCCATCTAACAACCTCACTTGTTGACTCGAGGTGGATGTGATCTGACCATCCACGATCCCGATAGATCCATCATTCCCAGAATGCGAATGAACTCCTAAAAAGCCTAAATAGATGTGACTGACCATCTGTCAGCTAACTCCAAATTCCCAAATTGCGAATTGGAGTATAAACCTCAACTCTAGGTTCCCAGAGTGCGAATTGGAGTATAAACCTCAACTCTAGGTTTCCAGAGTGCGAATCAGATCATCGATTGCAAATAACTCTAAGTCCCCAAAGCGTGAACTGGAGTATAAACACCAGAATGGGCATGACTGACCACCCGTAAAACAATTTAAGTCCCCGGAGGGCAGATATAATCCTAAAATACCAAATGGGTGTGACCGACCACCCATCAACAAACTCCAGACTCCCAGAGCACGAATTGGAATGTAAAACACCAACTCACTGTAGTCCTGTGATATCCCGGAAATTTGAGGCAATATCAATTTAATAATCTGTGATAAAATTAAATTGATTTAATAATATTTGTTAATAATAATCTGAATTGATTTAATAATCTTCTTTTACATAAATGATTAACTGATAATTTATCTTTTAAAAGCAAATTAAATTGTGTTCTATTTATAATATATATATATCTATATATATTGTAAATAAATAACCTTTGTTTAAAGTTGAATAAAATAAAGACATGATTTCTAATTCTAATATTTTTGGAAAATTAGGGATTTGACTTTATTTAATATTGAATAAATAATAATATGATCTTAAGAATACTCAAGATAAATTTAATTTGTTTAGAAATAAATTTAGCTTAGAGTTTAAATTTAAATAAAAATTTGTTTTGTTTTATAGCTTGATAAAATAAGTGACTTATATTATAGAGAATAGTTCTTTTATAAATTATTTTAATTTAATAATAAGTTATATTTAAACTATATCAATATTGTAATATCTTTGAAAATGGGTTTTTAATATAAATAGAAGTTGTTATTTTAATATATGTATATTTTTGCAAAGAAGTTATGATATGTAAATTTAAAATAAAGACTTTCAAAAAAGTTAAATAAAATAATACTTTATAAATCCTAACATAAGCATTTAACTGTTTAAGTTTTCAATAAAAGCAACCCAGAAGTAAATAAATATATAAGTTCAAACTGTAATAGGCCTGTAAATAAAAATGTTTGAAATAGAAATGCAAAAGTATGAAACAAAGCAAATTAACAAAGTAAGAAATAAACTAAACAAATGCAAATAGCTTATAGACTAAGGTTTAGATAAGTATGAAAACAAAATAATAAAAGTAACCAGACAAATTAATGACTTTGCTGTCTGTAAATAAAGAATGCAAAACAAAGTAAGATGATAAAAACAAAACAAAGTTAAGTAAAAATATCTTTGTGTGTTCAGCATATAAGATAGTTTGTTATGCAGCTAAAGCAAAGCATAGTGGGAAACTAAGTAAAATATCTACATATGAAATGATTAAGTTAGCTAATGAGGAAACAAGAGTACATTAACAATTAATGCCTACTTTTACTTAGCACAACCTTATGTCCATTCGAAATTTGTTCAAATCTTTTCAGCCTCCATAATAAAGCATTTGCCTGATACAAACAAAAGCTACATTTGTACTTGCATGTGTTTAACCAGATAACACCTACCCTATACAAATTTATTTTTCTATTTATACTTATCCTCCAATTCATTCTAAGCATATCAAACCAGAGGAAGATTTTATAGCAAGCTTCTTCATTTTGTTTTTTTTCATACAAACTCAAATATAAAACTGGAAAACACTACTCAACAAAAACAAAGAGGTTTGGATGATTGAAAGCAAAACTGTTCCCAGTTTTAAAGATTTGGCTGTTTTAAAAAAAAAAACGGTGCTCTGTTCTTTTTTTTACAAGCAAGGCCATTCTTAGTTTCAGAATTTCAAAGCTTTTCAAAATAAAAAGGGGCTCTGTTTACTTTTGAATACAGGTGAGTAACACCTTTCATTTTAAATACTTAAATATATATATATTTGTTGTTAAATTTTGATCTGATATGAGCATATATCTTGATGATTTCCTGTGTTTACATGTTACTGCATGTATATGTGTTTGACATCCTGTAACCACCTCTGTTTTAAAGGGTAGCAACATCAAAAATTTAATGATTTAAGTAAATTTTGTTCTGTTGCAAATTCTTCTCTGAAACTTAGTTGTATTGCTCTGTGACAAGTATGAGTACTGTAATGAGTATCTCAGGGTTTTATCTGCCTCTAGTTCCAGGTTTAAAAATCCTCAACCAAATTTCTTTTTGTTCTTAATTCCAGCTTAACAAGACATAGGTTAACATAAACTGCTGGTATGAATGAAGACTTGAATTTAAATATTATGTAAGAGTAAAACAATGTTCTTTGTTCTGGAAAACATAATATTACAGAAGAAAACTAAATTTAAGTTAAAACTCAATGGATTTAATACATGCATTCAGGGTTATGGATCGAACATACATACCATAATATGATTTTTAAAATGAATATCATGTTTTCTAATCAAGTATTTTAGGTGCAGTTTACCTTTGTTCAAAAATTGGTTTTTGGGTGATTCTTGGTGTTCTATGCAACTAGAGGAGGTCAGGTTGGGTGAGAAGGTGGAGGAGCTTACCAGGGTGTGGGGAAAAATGCTCGGTGATGGGTCTGAACACGGTGGCGATGGTGGCGGTGATTTATTGTCTGCAACCCTAGTTTTTAGGGTGTTTGAATTTTTGATCGCTATGCCCTCTATTGTGCATCGAGTTGCACGAGACTTCGTGGGGTGGTAGATTGGTCGAAGGTGAGTCCATGGCCGGAGTTATGGACCATCTGGTGGTCGGGGTTGGCAGAGGGAGGCGATGACAGGTTTGGTAGGGGATGTGGTGTTTTATTCCAGGTTCTGGTTATTGCTCTTTTTAATTTGAGGTCGTGGCGTTGGATTCTGGGGGTCGTGGTGGAGACTGGTGGTAGTCAGTGGCATGGTGGAGCACGTGTGGGTGGTCGGAGTTGACTGGGGTCACGGTGCACGTGCACCGTGCCCAGTGAAATGTTGAAGCAACAGGGGATGTGCAGGAGTTTTGGACTCGGGTGCGTACTCGAGTTTTTGTGAGCGTGACTCGAAGCAAAGGTGCATTTGACCCGAAGCATTCCTATCTTGGTCTCGGGTTGAATATTAATTGCTACAGGTAGCTTAAAACTGCCTACAGTTTTTAATTTAAACTAAAATTAAAAACAAATTAAATTGCAAGCTAGTTATAATCAGTGTAAAACTAGTGTGATGTTAAATTCAAATGAAAGTTAAATCCAGATTGAAGTTGAAATTCAAATCTTATATTTCTGGATTTATTTTTGAAATGAAATAAATGTTAAAAGTTTGAAGTTAGGTTCAGGTTTAAAACCTGACAGAAACTAAAACATGTAATATTTGATTTAAACAATGATGTAAATTCTATGGTTAAACTCAGTTTTGAATAACTATTTTAAGGATTTAAAAATAGATTTGGATTTGAAAAAAATAAAGTTTAATCCAAGTTGTTGATGGGAAGTTTAAATCAAAGTTTTTAAATCAAAGGTTAATGGATGATTCAAGTTACCTCAAATTCAAATCTGTAAGTTTAATTCAGTCTTTAAAATATGAATGACTTTTGGAGATTTAAATTTAAATAAAGATTCTAGCAAGTTGAATTTAAAGGCTTTTCCTATATGAGTCCATATATGAGTAGTTAATGTTATTTATAGGATTCTAGATTGAATTAAAAATTTGATAAATGTTTGAATAAGAATCATTTTGAATCTTAAATTCAAAAAGAAATTTTGAATTTAAATTTTGAAATGTAATGTTCTAATATACTTAGATATTAATAAAGTCATAAATGAAGAAATGAATTATTTTAGGGATAATTAAGATATTTAAAATAATTAAATGATAGGTTAATAAAGAAATGACTTTTGTATTTAAGTTATAAATTAATAATTTAGAGCTCAAATAAGAAGTAGATTAAGAAAAGCTATTAATTAATGAAAATAATTAATTAAGAATTAGTAATTAATTAATATATGTGATTAATTTTGGATAATTAATTAGATTCATTAAATAATCTATTATGCATTGATAAATGTAATTATTTGATAAAAGGAATTAAGAAATTAATTACTTATTGTAATTAATTTGATAAAATGGTTTATTTAAGTTAATTAATTTAATTTAATTAATTTAAGAAATTATTTGATGATTTGATATGTGTAATCACTTAGTGAATTAAATGGAGCATAATTACTTGAGGAAGTAATTAATATAATTACTGAATGTAATTAGTGAAAATCGTGTGTTAATAAAGTAATTTGGATAATTACTTTTGTAATTAATCGAGGATTAATTAGTGGAGATAATTAATTATGGGATAATTAATTTGAGTAATTAAGGGTAGTTAATTACTGATTGATATTAATCAAGGTGATTAATAATTGTGTTTAATTAAAGATTAATCACTTAATGTGATTTAATTTATATAAAGTAACTTAATTTAAATATGAATTAGAGATCATTAATTAATGTAATTAATGATGAAATTAAGAATAGTTTAATTAAGAAATAATTAATAATGTGGAGATTAAGTAAGGATAATGTAATTAATTGTATTTAATTATAAATAAGGTAATTAAATGTAAATTACTATAAATGATTTAGGATAATTAATTTAAGACTAATTACTTACTGTAATTTGAAGGTGATTAATTGAAGAAGTTAATCAAGATAAATATCTAGAGATTGATTAATTAAGTTGATTTAAAATTAAATTAATAGTTGTGTAAGCAAGATTTATAGATGAAGTAATTGATTTAATTTACTTTAAATTAATTAGAGATAGAAGTAGTTAATTTAATTCATTTTAAATTAATTACAAAATGGTATGATTATAAATCATTGCTTATGGATGAATGATAGTGATATTTCATTTGATGGTTGTGCATTCAGATCTGACTTGAATACTATCTATGTGATATGGATGCTTGATTTAAAGTATGATAATATTTAATTATCTGTTTAGATGATAATATGAATTATCTGTTTATGATGATGTGATTATCTATTGTGATATTATGAATTATCCATATGTGTGTATATTGATGATATTAAACTGTTAATATTAAATAGACAACTTGGCCTTAAAAGACACGTTTTGGATTTCGATGAGACCGGGATCGGATTTGCTACATTACAGCGTGATAGGGGGTTCTCGCTTTGCGTTAGGTGGCGAACGGGAGACTCTTACCCCTACATGCCCCCGGGGATAGTATAAGGTCTTGCGGGGTTGGTTGCGACTCGAGAGGGTGGCCGTAAAAGCAAATTCGAGGTATCACTGTGAGCCACAGCGGGGCTGGGATGGTTGAAAAGCCTACCGGTCGTGAGCCGTTTTAACTCTGAGGGTGATTCCAAAATGAGTGTAACGAGATAATGCCTTCGGTTTCGTTCGAACCCGGATTGTATGGATTGAATGCTTTCAACAAATCATCAGGTGGGCGATGAGCATTCTAAGAAATGTATTCTATAAAGGTAATCGTAGCCTCAAGCCTCATCAACCAGGAATGGCTAAAACAGGGGAGGTGCAGCAAGGTTAGGTGGGTCATGCCCAAGCAAGACAAGGATATTCCCCTGTCTAGATGTCCCTTTTATTTTCGGCTTAGTGGGCAGTAGCGACGGCTATCTGCGGGGTTATCTTGTTCGGGACTGTTCAGTAAGGAATGGTTCCGGCCTTGTGTTGCAGGGGATGAAGGGAGTAATCCTCGGTACGGTGATCTAGGCCTCGTACTGTGACGGGCGGTACCCCAGTAGCCCTGCCATTGTATGGAATCCATAATCCAATAAGTGCCAACGGTTTTGATTGTATTACCCACTTTTGTGGCTAGTAGCTGGAATTTAATCATGTAACAATTTTGGCTATTTTCTATTTACTTGAAAACCCTAGACCTATTATAATATCACATAATTTCCTATCAAATGTTTTGGTTAGCGTAAGGTAAAAACTTTTCCATGTTTATGTGTGGGAAGTCTTACGTGATACCTTTTGTTTTCAAAAGATTTTCAAAGTTAAGCAACTTTAACCTGTTACTCATACCAGACCCATGTCTGACCCGGAGTTTATTTTTGTTTTTCATAAACTCTCGGGTACCCAAATTTTTACGGGTAGCCAAGGGATTCAGGTTAGCTTTGACGAATTCTGGAGGAGCAATGGAGCAGGAGGTTTCAGCGTTATAGTTATACATATGTTTCCGCTGTGTTGGTAACTCCGAGTCGTATTGTTTGAGTTATCTTGTGTATTGAGTTGTATAACTAGACAGGTGTTTATAACTGTCTAGTATGTGATGTATTGTTTGTATAACTCTGATTGATGTTGTATGTTACGTAAATACTTATGTGATTATTATAATTTATTCGTTCCGCTGTGAGATTCTGATGTTGTTGTTCTTTCTTCTCTAGCCTTCTATTTTCTCACCTTTTCTTTCTTCAAGACGAAGCGGTTTTCTGGGCATAGAAAGCCGGGTCGTCACAGTTGGTATCAGAGCGCTAGGTTGAGTGAATACCTAGGCTCTTGAGTGATTTCTTTCCAGAGAGAGCGTATTTGTAATTTTAATATATATATATATATATATATATATATATATATATATATATATATATATATATTTATACCTATTGTTGGGTTACCTGTTCAGGTTTTCCAATAAGATATAAAGGTAGATGGGGTAGTAGTGTGTGTAACATGACTACCAAGGTTTGAGGTTGGTGGTGTATTTGTCGAGACTGTAGACCTAATACCGTCTCGAGTGAGCTTTGAGTGGTATAAGGATTTCATTGATCTCTGAAGGAAATCTGTTGAGATTCAGAATTCATTTTTGAAGTGTAAGTTTGGATGAGCTAGAGTTTGGATCTGTCGGTTGGACAGAAGCCAGTCATGATATCTTGATATATCAAGGTGTAGTAGCTGTGTGATGAGACACAGTGACTATGGATGTCTCCGAAGATGTTTCTTTGGGACAAGTTAATGAAGTGTGTCTGCTCGGTGTTGCGGCTGTGTTCAGCTGGATGTTTCTGTTTGCTCTAGAGTCCGAGTTTCTCAAAGAGCTTTGGATTAGGAAGTCTTCTGGCTTAGTAGTTTTCTTGGGTGATTTCAGAAGCAGTAGAGTAATTCCATTTCTTCGATGGATTGGCCACATAAGTGTAAGCTGTTCTGATTGGTAAAGAGAGAGCAGTATCTTTGGAATTAGGCTGGATCAATCGCAAAAGTGACTTGCGATGGTTTGAATATTCTCTTGTGAATTTTTCTGGATGTCTTCAGGAAGTTAGAGTTTGTCAGCATCTAAAGATTGAATTTGGTATCGACGGAATTTTAGAAGTGGTACCGATGGTTCAATTCAGTAATAGGATGACTTTTGAGTTTGGTACGTAACCCGGATTTTGGAATGTGTTGACCAGTCTATGCTTGAGTTCATCATCAGCATTTTCATCTGCTCAGTCAGAGTTACGCAGAGGAAGCATGGTGGTAGCTGTTTTAGTTTGGAAGCAATTGGATGTTGCAGTGTTTGGATTGGAGAGTTCTACAGAAACTTTTTCAGGATCTGAGGCTAGATTGGAGTGCACCTGTTTAATCTTTTCTAGATGCGAGAAGTGAGTTCTATTTTCTGATTTGGAATAGAGTTGTGTTCTGAGTTTGGATGAGATTGGAAAGATCATTTTGTGGATGGTATTTGGTCCAGTTTGTTTCTAAGGACATCAGCAAGAGTTAAGCTGATCAGTAAGGATGAAGGATGCCCAAGATCGTCCGGAGAGTTTAGCGGATAAGAGACAGAAGAATTTGGATTTCGAAGTCGGAGATGTGATGCTGGATAAGTGTTTGGTCTTCAAGATTGAATTGTCAGTTTGGATAACCGGAATTCGTTGTGTTTCACGTATCTCTGAGGGAGTACGTGTAAGATCTATCTCTGATTATAGAACCAGCAGTTCAAGGAGTTTTGGTTGTTGATTCAGACTTGTCCGTAGTCTGGTATCCAGTTTTTTTTTGTAGATCTAGATGAGTAGAAGTTCTGTAGCTTAGTAGTATTGTTTGTTTAGATTCTATAGAGCGAGTAACCCGGTATTTATACTTGGGGAAACTCGAGACAACTCTATCTAAAATTCTGTCTAGATAATTAAATTCGTTTGTTTGGATGAATTGGTTGCTATGGTTGTTAGCATATGATGGATATATGTTTGTGTTTTAAAATTAAATCGTTAACTAGATTATTAAATTACCTTTGTTTTAAATGTCGGGGACGAAATTCTTTTAAGGGGGGAAGAATGTGATATCCCGGAAATTTGAGGCAATATAAATTTAATAATCTGTGATAAAATTAAATTGATTTAATAATATTTGTTAATAATAATCTGAATTGATTTAATAATCTTCTTTTACATAAATGATTAATTGATAATTTATCTTTTAAAAGCCAATTAAATTGTGTTCTATTTATAATATATATATATATATATATATATATATATATATCTGTATATATTGTAAATAAATAACCTTTGTTTAAAGTTGAATAAAATAAAGACATGATTTCTAATTCTAATATTTTTGGAAAATTAGGGATTTGATTTTATTTAATATTGAATAAATAATAATATGATCTTAAGAATACTCAAGATAAATTTAATTTGTTTAGAAATAAATTTAGCTTAGAGTTTAAATTTAAATAAAAATTTGTTTTGTTTTATAGCTTGATAAAATAAGTGACTTATATTATAGAGAATAGTTCTTTTATAAATTATTTTAATTTAATAATAAGTTATATTTAAACTATATCAATATTGTAATATCTTTGAAAATGGGTTTTTAATATAAATAGAAGTTGTTATTTTAATATATGTATATTTTTGCAAAGAAGTTATGATATGTAAATTTAAAATAAAGACTTTCAAAAAAGTTAAATAAAATAATACTTTATAAATCATAACATAAGCGTTTAACTGTTTAAGTTTTGAATAAAAGCAACCCAGAAGTAAATAAATATATAAGTTCAAACTGTAATAGGCCTGTAAATAAAAATGTTTGAAATAGAAATGCAAAAGTATGAAACAAAGCAAATTAACAAAGTAAGAAATAAACTAAACAAATGCAAATAGCTTATAGACTAAGGTTTAGATAAGTATGAAAACAAAATAATAAAAGTAACCAGACAAATTAATGACTTTGCTGTCTGTAAATAAAGAATGCAAAACAAAGTAAGATGATAAAAACAAAACAAAGTTAAGTAAAAATATCTTTGTGTGTTCAGCATATAAGATAGTTTGTTATGCAAGCTAAAGCAAAGCATAGTGGGAAACTAAGTAAAATATCTACATATGAAATGATTAAGTTAGCTAATGAGGAAACAAGAGTACATTAACAATTAATGCCTACTTTTACTTAGCACAACCTTATGTCCATTCGAAATTTGTTCAAATCTTTTCAGCCTCCATTATAAAGCATTTGCCTGATACAAACAAAAGCAACATTTGTACTTGCATGTGTTTAACCAGATAACACCTACCCTATACAAATTTATTTTTCTATTTATACTTATCCTCCAATTCATTCTAAGCATATCAAACCAGAGGAAGATTTTATAGCAAGCTTCTTCATTTTGTTTTTTTCATACAAACTCAGATATAAAACTGGAAAACACTACTCAACAAAAACAAAGAGGTTTGGATGATTGAAAGCAAAACTGTTCCCAGTTTTAAAGATTTGGCTGTTTTAAAAAAAAAAAATGGTGCTCTGTTCTTTTTTTTTACAAGCAAGGCCATTCTTAGTTTCAGAATTTCAAAGCTTTTCAAAATAAAAAGGGGCTCTGTTTACTTTTGAATACAGGTGAGTAACACCTTTCATTTTAAATACTTAAATATATATATTTGTTGTTAAATTTTGATCTGATATGAGCATATATCTTGATGATTTCCTGTGTTTACATGTTACTGCATGTATATGTGTTTGACATCCTGTAACCACCTCTGTTTTAAAGGGTAGCAACATCAAAAATTTAATGATTTAAGTATATTTTGTTCTGTTGCAAATTCTTCTCTGAAACTTAGTTGTATTGCTCTGTGACAAGTATGAGTACTGTAATGAGTATCTCAGGGTTTTATCTGCCTCTAGTTCCAGGTTTAAAAATCCTCAACCAAATTTCTTTTTGTTCTTAATTCCATCTTAACAAGACATAGGTTAACATAAACTGCTGGTATGAATGAAGACTTGAATTTAAATATTGTGTAAGAGTAAAACAATGTTCTTTGTTCTGGAAAACATAATATTACAGAAGAAAACTAAATTTAAGTTAAAACTCAATGGATTTAATTCATGAATTCAGGGTTATGGATCGAACATACATACCATAATATGATTTTTAAAATGAATATCATGTTTTCTAGTCAAGTATTTTAGGTGCAGCTTACCTTTGTTCAAAAATTGGTTTTTGGGTGATTCTTGGTGTTCTATGCAACTGGAGGAGGTCAGGTTGGGTGAGAAGGTGGAGGAGCTTACCAGGGTGTGGGGAAAAAATGCTCGGTGATGGGTCTGAACACGGTGGCGATGGTGGCGGTGATTTATTGTCTGCAACCCTAGTTTTTAGGGTGTTTGAATTTTTGATCGCTGTGCCCTCTACTGTGCATCGAGTTGCACGAGACTTCGTGGGGTGGTAGATTGGTCGAAGGTGAGTCCATGGCCGGAGTTATGGACCATCTGGTGGTCGGGGTTGGCAGAGGGAGGCGATGACAGGTTTGGTAGGGGATGTGGTGTTTTATTCCAGGTTCTGGTTATTGCTCTTTTTAATTTGAAGTCGTGGCGTTGGATTCTGGGGGTCGTGGTGGAGACTGGTGGTAGTCAGTGGCATGGTGGAGCACGTGTGGGTGGTCGGAGTTGACTGGGGTCACGGTGCACGTGCACCGTGCCCAGTGAAATGTTGAAGCAACAGGGGATGTGCAGGAGTTTTGGACTCGGGTGCGTACTCGAGTTTTTGTGAGCGTGACTCGAAGCAAAGGTGCATTTGACCCGAAGCATTCCTATCTTGGTCTCGGGTTGAATATTAATTGCTACTGGTAGCTTAAAACTGCCTGCAGTTTTTAATTTAAACTAAAATTAAAAACAAATTAAATTGCAAGCTAGTTATAATCAGTGTAAAACTAGTGTGATGTTAAATTCAAATGAAAGTTAAATCCAGTTGAAGTTTAAATTCAAATCTTATATTTCTGGATTTATTTTTGAAATGAAATAAATGTTAAAAGTTTGAAGTTAGGTTCAGGTTTAAAACCTGACAGAAACTAAAACCTGTAATATTTGATTTAAACAATGATGTAAATTCTATGGTTAAACTCAGTTTTGAATAACTATTTTAAGGATTTAAAAATAGATTTGGATTTGAAAAAAATAAAGTTTAATCCAAGTTGTTGATGGGAAGTTTAAATCAAAGTTTTTAAATCAAAGGTTAATGGATGATTCAAGTTACCTCAAATTCAAATCTGTAAGTTTAATCCAGTCTTTAAAATATGAATGACTTTTGGAGATTTAAATTTAAATAAAGATTCTAGCAAGTTGAATTTAAAGGCTTTTCCTATATGAGTCCATATATGAGTAGTTAATGTTATTTATAGGATTGTAGATTGAATTAAAAATTTGATAAATGTTTGAATAAGAATCATTTTGAATCTTAAATTCAAAATGAAATTTTGAATTTAAATTTTGAAATGTAATGTTCTAATATACTTAGATATTAATAAAGTCATAAATAAAGAAATGAATTATTTTAGGGATAATTAAGATATTTAAAATAATTAAATGATAGGTTAATAAAGAAATGACTTTTGTATTTAAGTTATAAATTAATAATTTAGAGATCAAATAAGAAGTAGATTAAGAAAGCTATTAATTAATGAAGATAATTAATTAAGAATTAGTAATTTATTAATATATGTGATTAATTTTGGATAATTAATTAGATTCATTAAATAATCTATTATGCATTGATAAATGTAATTATTTGATAAAAGGAATTAAGAAATTAATTACTTATTGTAATTAATTTGATAAAATGGTTTATTTAAGTTAATTAATTTAATTTAATTAATTTAAGAAATCATTTGATGATTTGATATGTGTAATCACTTAGTGAATTAAATGGAGCATAATTACTTGAGGAAGTAATTAATATAATTACTGAATGTAATTAGTGAAAATCATGTGTTAATAAAGTAATTTGGATAATTACTTTTTTTAATTAATCAGAGGATTAATTAGTGGAGATAATTAATTATGGGATAATTAATTTGAGTAATTAAGGGTAGTTAATTACTGATTGATATTAATCAAGGTGATTAATAATTGTGTTTAATTAAAGATTAATCACTTAATGTGATTTAATTTATATAAAGTAACTTAATTTAAATATGAATTAGTGATCATTAATTAATGTAATTAATGATGAAATTAAGAATAGTTTAATTAAGAAATAATTAATAATGTGGAGATTAAGTAAGGATAATGTAATTAATTGTATTTAATTATAAATAAGGTAATTAAATGTAAATTACTATAAATGATTTAGGATAATTAATTTAAGACTAATTACTTACTGTAATTTGAAGGTGATTAATTGAAGAAGTTAATCAAGATAAATATCTAGAGATTGATTAATTAAGTTGATTTAAAATTAAATTAATAGTTGTGTAAGCAAGATTTATAGATGAAGTAATTGATTTAATTTACTTTAAATTAATTAGAGATAGAAGTAGTTAATTTAATTCATTTTAAATTAATTACAAAATGGTATGATTATGTTAACGCTAAAATTTGAACGCTAACACCCCGGTGTGTAAAGTGTAGTTGTGAAAGCACCACCCGATGATTTGGGAACAGAGTATAAGCAGAAAACCACAGAAAAAGCAGTAAATAACAGCGATTTTATAGTGGTTCGGCTCAATAGTTTGCCTACGTCCACTCTGAATATCTTTATTGATGATTTCGTTACAAGTCAATACAATTCTTCGCAAGTACAATACACTTTGAATTACTAAACACTTTGAACGAGTAGCTTAAACTTCAACGTAAGTGAAAGTCTTCAAATCCATGTCGGATGTATGAGATTCCTTCTTGAAGTTGTTGATAGCGTTCTACGTGTCTTGAAAGCTTTGAGTGTCGAGTTGGTTTGGAATGCAGCAGAGTATCGGTGCTTGAAAAGAATGAGCCCAAAAGTCCTTTTCATGCTTGAGGTGGGTTGGTATTTATAGAGAAATCCCCCCTTTAGGTCGTAAGTCGTGACCGGTCTTAGGTAAGTCGTGGCCGACTTATCTGGCCTAGCCCCATGGTCTCACAAAAGCTCATTTGTACAAGTCCTAAGTCGCCCAAGAGTCAACATCTAAGTCGCAAATGAGTCAGCTGGTCCTTTTGATGCGGCATTGTACCTTCACCCAGTAGCTTTAGGTCGTGGACGACTCAGGCTAGGTCGTGAGTCGTATACGAGTTAACTGATAAGCTTGTTCCCTTCAGATAATAAGCCAAGTCCTGAATTGCGTACGAGTTCAGAGGTTACTGTGTTAAGCAAGGAGCAGCGCCTCATTTGCTTAAGTCGCCCACGACATATGCTAAGTCGTAAGTCGCAGATAGCTCTAAGTCGTTAGCTCGCTTCCTTCTTAAGTCGTGCTTTCTCTTGAACTGTTAAGTCATCTTGTCCTTGAGTCGTGGGCTTTCTTAAGTCGTGGATGCCTTAGGTCATGGAGCATCCCTTTCCTTCTAAACCGTTGAGTCTTAGACTTCTTTATGTCGTAAGTCGCTAAATCCTTCAACTCGTTGAACTGTTACGTCATCCATTCCTTGAGTCGTAGGTCATGCCGCCAGCTAAGTCGCTAAACCGTTATACTTTTTAGGTTGTTAAGCCCTTAAACCGTTAAGTCGTTTTACCTCTTGACTCGTTGAGTCGTGCATCTTTTAACTCGTTAGGTTGATAACTCTCTGAGTCGCTTGTCCATTGAGTCGCCGCCCAACTTGAGTCGTTTGCTTATGGAGTCATTTGCTTATTGAGTCGTTTGCTTATTGAGTCGTTGACCATAGAAGTTAACATTTGCCCCTCGAAGTACACACGTAAGTCGTAGGTCGTGTGCTTCGACTTATCTTAACTCGTGTGCCGGTTCAAATTTCATTGCCTTGAAATATAAAAGGTTTAGGTCGCCTCTTCTTCACCTACTTGCATCCGTGTTTACTTCCGCCATTAACGACCTTCGAAACTTTTCAAAGACGAATTCGATCAGTTCTCCTCATCACTAATCAAGTTCCTTCCACCTTCATCATCACACTACGTAAGTAAACTCATCGCTTTCTCAATTTCACAACTACCGTTACCTTTCGAACATGGACTTCCCACTTTCCAACCCTAATCCAAATCCTCACACAGGCTTCATCTTGAGTCACGTTATGATTGATTACTGACAAGCTTGGAGCGGTTTGATTGAGTTTTTAGATGACTTGCAAGGAGAAGACGATGGGTTACCATATTTCGATTCAGTTGATACACGAATTTAGAGGAGGCGATATTGTCCTACATGGGTTAACGGGTTAGGAGTTAGGAAGATAACAGGTTATTGATTAGATGGGAGGTTTGTTGATGAAGTGATGTGCTGACTTGGACATGACTCAATAATTTTGGGTGATCTGTGACCCCTCTCGACTTAACTAGATACGATATAAGCTTTGAGTCGTGGACGAGCTAAGGCTTAAAGAAATTCCCGTTACTTTGAACTGAAACCTTCTCTCCTTAACACGCTTTGCGGCTTATAGGACCAACAATTTAAGGAGCCAACGACTTAACCTGCAGGAAACCCTTTAAGTCGTGGACGATTTGTCTTTTAGGTCGTGGACGACTCAACCTTTAGGCCGTGGACGACTCATCACTTGAACGATCTTATACTTGCCAAATTGTTTCCTTTAAGCCTAAGCCAATTGCATCCCATCCTGTTAGATTGTGAACGACTCATGACTTTGAGAACTTTAGACTGTGATTCGATGTCTTGAACTTTAAACTGTTAAACTTTGCTGCATCTTTTCACAGATCACTTTGCAAGCTAGCAATCTGTTCAATACATCATTTACAGAAAATTGGGACGAATATACTGCCACTGACTGCCCACATCAAATGGCAGATTAGTTAATAACGGATAATTAACTCAAATAAATTGTGTGAACGAAGTGATTTCATCAATTTCAAGTAAAATATTAAAGCAACACTGAAATAGTCAATTGAAACCGACCAGCCTGCACTAATATTATGCTTGAACTTTATATTAACAAGTTCTGAAATTTTGTAATCGATCAATCATCGACTAGTTTAATTCCAGTTATATTTACTTGCTATTTTTATTAGTTTTGCACGACACTTCACACTTTTAGGAAACGTGCACCTTCACATTTGAATATCCAGTTGCTTGTGTAGAATGACTTCTCAGGAAGAAGATACAACGGTTCAGACTGGAGAGGCAACTGTTATTCCGGCTCCACTGGTCAATCCTCCCGAAAGAGCCTCTTCTACTTTATCGTACAGAGTTTTTCGCCAATTGTGCGCTCAAATTGGCATTGCTGAATCAGATGCCATTCTTCCCGAGAGAAGTAACACTGCTGACATAGCACCCCCTGGCTTTGTGATGGTCAATCGACAAATGTGCCTGATTTGGGGCGTTCCTCCTTTCAGTGACTTTTTTCAACAACTTTTTCGTCAATTGGCCATCGCCCCATCCAATTACACCCAATGGTTATGCCATTTTAATGGGGTTGTGTGTACTGTTTAGGAGGACGCTTGATCGATTCCCAAGCTTTGACGAGATTTGCTTCCTATGCTCTTTCACTAGGACTAAAGATCACCCCTTTATTACTGTCGTGAGAAGTGCTCGAAATCGTAAATTGATCATCGGTCTTCCTGACAGCGCTCATGGGTTTTTGACTCAATTTTTCTATGTCCGCTGTCCCCGGTAGTTTTACGCTGTATGGAGGGAAGGAAGTAAGATTAACCATTCTTACTATGTTTGTTATCCGACTTTTGTGAGACTGAATTGTTAAGTGTTAACTCCACTTCTCTTTTTTTTTTATCTTCAGCGCTCCCCCTCCTTCTAGGGATCCCAACCATAAGCCAACTTTTGAAAGGCTCAAGGCCGTGCCAGCTAAGGAGAGAGACATTCAATTTCTGTTGAAAGACGAGTTTTTGCATCAGTACGGACTTTTGCATAATTCTCGTTCTACTCATCCTCATGAAATCCCAGACTCCCCAGCCAGAGCGTCGGATGCCCCAGCTTCCACTGAAACATCTATACCAAAAGGACCTGCTCCCGAGGCTTCGCTAGTGAAGTGCTCCACCTCTGTTGATATTGCGGGGCCATCTGACGAACTTGCCCCGGTTATTGAGGAAGAAGAGCCTCAGGGATCTCCCCGACGTTCACAGAAATCTGGCGAAGAAGCCGAGAAAACTAGCCTTGTCAAGCAGAGCAGGGACGATACTTTCGAAGGGCTGAGCGACCTCTTTGCCACCTCGCAAGAGATCTTTAAAGATGATCCTATCACTACCGGGGTTTCTTCTTCAATAGTTGAAGCGACTTCTATCCTGCAACAGACTCCGTCAACTCAAGAGTTGACGCTAACTATTACACCCACAACTACTCCTCAATTAAAGAGTGGTTCGTAGTTTGATGCGCGTAGTTTGCACATCACACACACTTAGAATTTTTTCGGCACTTTTATGCTTCTGACTTTTTGTACTTTGAAGAATTCTAAAATTTAGCTCTTTTTTATTTCAGATCCTCCGATGGGGCGCAGCGGATCCTACTACGATGATTTCCAGCGCTACGGGAGGCGTAGCCAATATGATTACAGGCGTTACCTCCCTTCTTACATAGAATCTGATGAAGAAAGAGCCGCCCGAAAGGCTCAAGAGAAGAGGGCTCAAGAGGAGCGTTATGAAAGAAGAGAGAGGGAGGAGCGCCACGATTCTTCACAGATAGGCGATGATTCTCATAAAAGAAAATCCCATGATGACAGAGGAAAAAGTCATATAGTTGAAGATTCGAGCAAGCGAGCCCGACATTGTGAGAAGCACACCTATACAACTCCTGAAAAGGTTACTGCCCCCGCCTCGCTTGACATTCCTTCCGGCTCTCCCGCTCTCGGGAAGACAGACATCCAAACAATAATTAGCAGACCCAAATTCCAAGTTGGACCGGGCCCGGCCACTTTGCAATGTCGGTTTCCACAGTGGTGTCTGAAGGGAGTGAGGTTCGACCTTGACTTAGTTCCCATTGACAAGTCTGCCATGTTACAAAATCTCGACGCCGTCAAGCTTGATATTGAGAGAATGTCAAACTGGCAAAAACTTGTCGACGAGCTTCAAAGGGTTAATCGTGCAAACATAGAGGCCGTGCTCACTATGGAAAATGATAAAGCCGAATGGCAAAAGGTTCTTGAGCAACATGACACTGAAATGAGGAGCATTGCTTCTTACAACGAAGAGCTTGAAGCAAAAGTTGCGGAACTGAAACAAGAGCTCGCTGCTTCCTCTACTGCGGAACTGAAACAAGAGCTCGCTGCTTCCTCTACTTCTTATTCTCAAAAAGAAGAAGTGCTCCTAAAACAAGTGAGGGACGCTCATGCCAGCCAAAGAGATGCCGAAGACAGGCTTGAAGTGCAAAAAAGAATTAGTGAGGGCTATGTTGCTGATATTGAGGAGCTTCGGAAGAAAAACAGCTCCCAAGATGCGGAGATTCAAATGCTTAAGCTTCAACTTTCTAAAGATGAAATGGAGCATGATGAGGCCGTTGCTGGCAAAATTGCAGCTGAAGAATCTCACGAGGCGACGAGGACCAACATCAGCTCAACGTTATTTGATTTCTACCTGCATAGCATCTTGGGGCGCGGTAGCCTCGCCTTTCTAGGCCCCAAGTATGAAATTACTCTGCCTGAAGTTTGGGAGGCCGCACTCGATATGCTTGGTGGTAACGGCGCTGGCTATGCTGAGTCAGCTCTTGAGGAGCATTATCTTGATGATGATGCTCGTGCCGCTCTCGCCAGGGGGAGAGAACAACTTGCAAAATTAAGGGCCGAAACAGCGGCAGGAGAATATTCAGGAAAAATCATCTCAGCTGCTCCAATTCAACCTTCTCCTTCAGCCGAAATTGACATTATTGGTTCTAGTTCTCATTCCCCATCTCCTACTAAAGTTACCACCGAGATCACAAGCATACAAGGTGGAGATAAAGGCGGCGAGAGTGCTGAGGCACAGGCTTACGAAGTTGACGTCAGGGAACCGACTTCTGCAGGTAACCCTACTGACAATCTTGCCCAAGTAGACTGCTCATCTGTTTCTTACGAGCTTGATGGGCTTTTTGACTACTTCTTGAATCTTAGCGAACCTTTATCTCCTCTTTTTACTGACTTGAACTTTTTTCCTTCTGTAGAGAAAACGTCGGGCATTGTTCAAGCTTCCCCACCTCCAATTGTTCCTCCTCCATCTATTCAGGTGACTCCTCCTTTGGCCTCGCAATCGAGATATCAAGAGGAGCAAATAGAAGCTCTTCAAGACTTGGATGATCCCATTGCTTTACAAGAACATAAAGGAGAAGAAACTGAAGGGAGTGAGAAGACTCCAGAAGCAACTGGTTTCGATGATGAACCATTAGCTAAACTTCTTTCTCCAGGGAGTGGGTCTTCCTCCAAGAAGAGGGGAAAGCAGGGAGTTTCCAAGAAGAAGAAGAAGAAGGGATCTTTAACTGGCGAAGAAGAGACGGAAGAAAGTCCGACTGAGCCCCTTTCTCCTTCATCCCCTACCCTTACAAGCCGGCCTAAAAAGTTGGTTATTCGGCCAGGTGCGGGTTCAAAAGGTGGGCGGAAGAAGAAATGATGGCTCTGGTTCTGTGGCTTTCATATCGCTTTTTGCCTTTTTTGCATGTACTGACCGGAAATCGTGCGGGTACCGGCCCCCCGCTCTTCTTTTGCTTCTTACTTTGGAACCTGTACCTGTATAAAATTCTAATGGTGTTGAATAAAATGATTCTTTTTCTTTGTACAAACTTCTGTCTGTATCTGAGAATGCATTTATTATTCATTTTTGTACAAGTTTCTTTGTACGATATTGCAGTGAGCTTGTGGTATATATTGTTCGAGCGCAATTTTACCGATGTAGTTATACCATGTTGCCCCTATACCATAAGCTCATTGTAATATTTTATTTTATGAGGAACTTGTACTTTTATTTTTTAGAGAATAATTATTCCACATTTGGAGGAATATTATTTCATTAAAAAACAGAGTACAAATAAGTTTCTACGCTTCATCCTTCGAAGATATCACTTTTTATTTTGTGCATATACACATTTTACTAAATGAAATCTTCTATGTGGTAAAGCGGGTATTTGAAAGGTACTTCAACTTCTTTTTGAGGAAGAGAATTTTCTAGAATAAGTAATTCATTCTTCCTTTGAAAGTTATTCTTTGAAAAGTTGCACCTATTGAGGAAGACTTTTTCACGTTTCAACACTTGGAAGTTTTATTTCAATCTTGGTGAAACGTGTGCCTCCGAAGAGGTCTTTCTGCTTGATTGTGCCTCCGGGAGGAGGTCTTTTCATTTCTGCCTCTGGGAAGAGGTCTCTTATTTTCTTTTTCTTTTTTTTCTTTTTTTTTTGCATTTCAACTCTGGTGAAGTGAAACTCCAAAGAGCGGCTGTTGCACTTCAACTCTTGGTGAAATGGGCCTCCGAAGAGGGCTTTTATTTTGTTTTGCATTTCAACTCTGGTGAAGTGAAACTCCGAAGAGCGGCTGTCACACTTCAACTCCTGGTGAAATGGGCCTCCGAAGAGGGCTTTTATTTTGTTTTGCATTTCAACTCTATTGAAGTGAAACTCCGAAGAGCGGCTGTTGCACTTCAACTCCTGGTGAAATGTGCCTCCGAAGATTGCCTGGAAGTTATTCTCTCATGGTTGGTGTCAAAATTGGTCACAACACTCTTCGAGAGTCGTTGAAGAGATAACAATCAATAGTATGAACTGAATATGAATATTATCTAACAAAAACTCCAATCAACAGTAAAGGAAAATGCGTAGACAAGCGATTTATAGTGGTTCGGCGTGTCGCCTAAGTCCACTGTGAAGTTTTTTGATGTTTTATTGATTATCTTTCAATATTTACAAGTTGCTACAGCGATCCACAGCAAGTTACAACTGGAAATTCGAAGTCAATAGTGAAATTATGATGGAGATGTCAATCCGGCAGAGTCTGGACGCTTTAGAGTAATCAGGTCCCGAAGTCCCTTTTCTGTTGGCCCTGGAGCTCTATTTATAGGTGTAGGCTGCTGGTATTTTGGTGAAAACTCGGGAGACCACTTCTGGCACGTGAGGGGGCCCACACGTACGGTCTCAGGAAGTTTGGGCCCACTTTGGCATCGGTTCGAACTCCATTCGAACCAATCAAGAATTCATCCAATCGAGGTGAAATTTGGCGTAGACATTCTTCAACATGTATGCAAGCATCTGTGAAAGTTTCATTGCATTTGGATCAGTAGGTTAGGAGATATGTTGGGTTCGAAATAGACTTCACGGCAAGGCTGTTTGGTTCGAACCCCTGTTACTCGAAACGATGGTTTCGAAACCAGTGTGGCACGCGACCTCGTGGTGACGTGGAGCGCAAGTTTCGAATCGATCCGGACTTCTCTCCGTGTTGACCGCTTCGACTCCGTGTATCTCGGTGATTTCAAACCGATGGGAGACACGTGGGTTGACCCAGTGGGTTCGAATAAGGCAGCACAGGATGGGTTCGAACATGATTCCAGGGATGGGTTCGAACACGACTCTGTGATGGGTTCGAAGATGGCACTGTGATGGGTTCGAACATGATTCCAGGGATGGGTTCGAACGAAGCATATCGATGGGTTCGAAGCATGCTTGTCTGGTGGATTCGAAGTTAGGTCGTGGATGGATTCGAAGCAAGGCTATCTGGGGATTTACTTGATGGAGTCGAAGCGAGGTTCTAGCTGATGGATTCGAACGTCGTCCCTTCTTGTCGATTCGAACATGGTGGGTTCGAACTAGTTGGGTTCGAAGTGGAGTCGAACCGATGGATACGAACTCATCGATTCGAACTTTGGTATATGTGCATGGATTCGAGGCGCTGCCTCACTTCTTGGGTTCGAACCAGATGGGTTCGAACATAGGTAAGGTCATGGTTTCGAACAGAGCAACGTCCATCTTTCTCAACTTGAATCCATCATAACTTGAGCATACGACCTCGGATTGTCCTGAAATTTGAAATGCTGACTCTTGTAGCCTTTCTTGCCGTGTCCTATCAATTGTGGCTCATTCTGGACTCGGATAAAATTCAGTGATATCCATGGCTAAAGGAAGTACGATCAACCTCTGAGGCAAACTGTCCTTCGTTTTTTCGATCAATCTTTTGGTATCGCGGCTTTGCCAAAAAGCGGGATAACATTTTGCCCCCCAAAGTACGTCTTGTGGGAACATGACGTGCTTTGAATAGCTGCCATTTCTCTCTGAACAATCATTGTTCTCTTTTTTGTTGAAACTCGTATGCTGTACTACTGTAACCCTGCGTTGATATGATTGACTGCTGTATAATAGTGCTTAGCCGTTGGCTGTCGCATTTGTAATAGGATGAGTGTTTGATCCCTGTGAATATTCAAAATCAAACGTTAGTCCGACATGTATGCACGTATGTTAATATGATCCTTGTTAACGTCGTGCGTCCGCGAGTTGTTGTCAGTTTTGTTTGCTATAGAATTGCGTATCGATTCTCTCCTGAATCGATTTTTGAAATTTGAATTTGAAACAACGCTTGACGATTGTTTTGAAAAGTTCCTTCGTATCGATCCTCTCCTGAACCGACATTGAAGGTTGAAGAAATTGAATTTGAATTGCGCAAGTGTAATGTTTCGAACCGATGCACTTGAGCATTGATGGGTTCGAAGTTCAATTTTGTATGGACGCAATATGCCTGTGCAATGATGGGTCGTGTGAATATGAGATTTCGAATCAATGCGTTGGAGCATGGATGGATTCGAAATTGACATTCGACCCAACGGAGTATACTCGTGTCATGATGGGTTCGAAGTTGACTTTCGAACCAATGTTAGAAGATGGAGTATTCTTTGTGCTGTGATGGGTTCGAAACTAGCATTCGAACCGATGTGAGAGCATGGTTTCGAACAAGTAGTTCGTTTCGGTGGGTTCGAAACTGATCTTCGAACCGATGACTTGGATGGGTACGAAACTATCGTTCGCGGCAGTGGTCTGTGTGCTTCACACAATGGAGCCTCAAGCATTTGGGTTCGAAGATAGGTTTCGAAACCATTCTGCCCTTTGACCTGTTGTACTCGGTCAATTTTTACCGGAATTCGAATCGGCCCGGTCATCTTCAACCCCCCATATAAATAGCAGAGGACCTGCCCCAGTTTCACTTTTTACTTTTTCACTTCCGCTTGCTCTCTGCATCGTCTCGAAGCCTCAAAAGAGAAAAACTGCGACGCGTTTTCGAACCCATCAAGATTTAAGACTTAAATTTCTCGAATCCATTGTTCAAACTAGGTAATTAGCCTCGAATTCAAACGACGAAGCTATTTCGAACCTATTTTTGTTTATCGATTGCATGGCTTCGAGATTGGCAAAACCAGATCTGGTTTGAGAGGGTTTTCGAACCGATGTGTGGATTCGAGTTCGAACCAATCACGGTGGTGTGTTTTCATTGGATTTCGAATCGATCCTTGGAATGTCCTTGTTGGGATGCGCAGTTCGCACCGATTGGGGGATTCGAGGGATCCATTCGAATCGATGGATTCGAACCCATAGGTTATCGGTTCGAAGTCGACAACTTCGTATCGATACGAAGTGGATTTGTTCGAACGCGACCGATGTCAAGTTTAAGGGTTTCGGTATCGGTTCGAACTTGTCATTAGGCTATCGGTTCGAAGCGCGTCTAACTGTATGGTTTCGAAGTGATGTCAGGATGGGTTCGAACGCATGGGTTCGAAGCAATGACATGATGGTTTCGAACGCGTGGGTTCGAAAGAAGTTTGGATGGGTTCGAAGGAAGAGCTGTTCGGTTGGGTTCGAACGAAGCCTCTGTGATGGTTTCGAACCCTATATGATGGACTCCAAAATTTGAAATTTTTCAAACATAACTCCGACGAGCTTCATTCCTGCATATCTGGACTTGAATATTGAACTGCATATTTGATTGCCTTTTGAAGCTCGTCGATGGAACTATAACAACTTCTATTTGAACTGACTTCCATCATATAAACGATTTAGTGATGACGGTCAGCGATGACGGTCATTATAGCTGAACTTCATAGCTTTGTCGTTTGAATGCTCACTTTAACTCTGCAACATTTGTTCAAGCAATGCATGGCACGGTACCACACACATTCATACACTTTACACTGGGGAACACACGGGTTCTTTGTCGTCTAACGATGGTTTCTCCTGAGTTAGCTAGTTATGGAACCTTCAAGTTCACAGCAGCAGGAGATTCAAGGTATAGCCCCTCCGAGGCTAGAAGTTCCGGATATAGATCCTGAGATCATCGGTCCGGCTCCGGACGAACTTCCTGATGCGTCGTTCATTGCCAATCCATCAGATTCCGTTCCATCGAATATCTCTGAAGACATGTTGGGAAGAATTTGTTTGAGGCACGGCTTGTCACTGGACGATGTATTACTGCCGGGGCCGAATGATAGACCACATAATCCGCCAGAAGGGTATACAGCATTTAATCGCCACGCGTGTGCGGCCGGGACACTTCCCCCGTTCAACGAGTATATAAGAGAAGTATTGTCGTTTTTGAGGATCGCCCCATCTCAGCTGCATCCGAACGGATATGCGTCGATCAATAGCTTGTTCATTGCATTTATGGAATGTCTCCATCGACCGCCACTCCCAATCGAAATCAGATACTTGTTCAACTTCAAAACTCGTGGTGATTATCCTTCTTTCACATTTCTGGAGGCGGTGAGAAATTGTCAAGTGGTCACCGGATCCTGGACAAGGCTGAGTTACTATAGGACAGAATGGTTTTATGTCAGGTGCCCTCCAGGCTTTGCTCGACGATGGTTATTCAGACGTGAGTATAACCAAATTCTTAAATAGTTATTACGACAATTGCTGCCGAAGTGGAACTTATATTAATTTTTTCTTTTTACAGCAACGATCTCGCGACCCGAAGGTGAAGAGTTTAAGGAGATGGTGCGAGTACTTCGAGAAGTCCCGAGCGAAGATAGGGACATCGAATTGCTTTTGACCGATAGGAATCTCCGGACTTATGGGCTGATTGAACGAAGGCAGAGTATAAGATTTGAGGTGGCACAAAGGATCGTTCCTAAGAAACGAGTCAAACATAAGGAGCCCGAAGTTGTCATAGCCGAGGAGGCTGATTCTGAAAGAACTCACACTGACGATGAGCCGCTGACTGAGCCTACGGATGTGGCTTCGGATGTCGCGGAGCAGAAAAAAGGCAAGGCTGCCATGGTTAAGCCAACTAAGCGGGGGAGACGGAAATCGGTTGTCATTGCCCGGCCCTCTTCCGGAGTTAGAATCTCTGAGATGTCTCCTCCGCGTACTGAAAGTCCCTACGAAGGGCTTGCCGACCTTCCAATCCCGGAAGATGTGTCTTTTCAACATGATGCCGGGTTGGAGGAGTTCCATCGTAGTCTAGAATTGAGCGAGCCTCTTATTACTAGCGAGGTCGACATTTCTGGTTGGTCGGGGGGAATGCATATTCACACACACTTCACGACACTGCATAACCTTTGATTGTAAATTATCTGTTTCGAAGGGTGATTGATTCGATTTTATTTTGCTTTGCAGATACTATGTCAAAGCGGGGTTCAATGCTTGGGAGTCTTCGACATGCCCGCAAGTCTTCTTATTATGATTCGCGCAGGCGAGAGGGAGATAGAGATTATGATCAGGGACGCCCTGGATACTATGACCAAGGACGTTCCGGATATTCTAGTCATGAGAGATACGATTCAGACAAGGGCCATAGGCGTCGATCGCGATCGCGTACCCCTCCTCCTTCCAGAGGTCCCGTACAACATCCCGTTCATGTTCCTCGTGACTCTTCTCGACATGCGCCAGTTTCTCAAGCTTCTAGATCTGAGGTGTCGGCACCGATGGCTGCGGAGGAACCTCCTACTGAAATCATGGGGGAAGGAGCAATCAGGCTCGCGCAATTGAAAAGGGAGTTCCCGAATATATGCTTCGACAACTACGTATTCCCCCCGAACTTGAAAAGAATCCCACAGGAGGCCGAGCAGTGGGCGCTTGATTATGTGCACGATTTCTACGCACGGTACAAAGTGTGGTATAGAGCGGCCGAAAAAGCATCGGCCTTGGCCTTCGAAAGAGCAGCCACCATTGAAAAATTGCAAGCCGAGTTAGCACAAAAAGATCACATCATTCAAGTGCTGAATACTGAGGCTGAATCATCCCGTAAATCTGAAATAGAGGCCACTAAAAAAGCCGATGAAGCCCAGGCAATCATGGATAGGATGAAACGCGAACACTACGCCACGGTTGAGGACATGGGTCATCGAAACACATTGGTTACTGCAGAGAGGGACGCAGCCCTGAAGGAGTTGAACGAGCTTAAGTCAAAATTTGCTGAAATCGCCAAGGAAAGGGATGATGCGAATAGCGCAGCTCAGGAGGCGTGCGAACAAGCTATGATTCTCCGCACCGAAAGGGATGCTGCGGTGGCGAAAGTTCAAGCGGTCGAGATAGAGGTGGAGGAGAAAGTTCAACGAGCAGAGGCCAGGCTAGAGGCCGATATCGAAGATCTGCTTATAACTTATAACGCCAACGTGTTGAAACACCGAAATTTAGCCTGGCTTCAAGATTATCCCGTTCACCTTCGCAGCGCTTGGGAACGATTGGTCGAGGAAGAGGGGGAAGCGCATCCGGGCGAATCGGTTGACCGATTCGAGCTTGAGAACCGGCTATTGACTGAGGATGAAAAGAAGGTCCTTCACGATGCTATTATTGCTCATGAGAAGGAGATGGTGGGTGGTCGTTCCCTGGAAGTTGGAGAGGGATCGGGTGTTGAGCACCATGCGGATGTCACTGAAGTCATCACATCGCCTTCGTCAGTGCCTGCGTCTGCGGTCAGCTTGCCACCAGTTCCTGCTTACGACCCGGAGCGGCCGCACTTATCTCCTATCCATGAGCACACTTCCGAGGTCGTTCAGCCGTCTGCGAGTCAAACTGGGGAAGGTATTTCGAAATTATCTCAAGTGTTTTCTAAATAAAGAGTTTGTTTTGAAGAAGTTACTAATAACTTATTGTTTTTGCCTAGTGACGGAGGTTGTGCCGACAGTCGCGGCTCAAGAATCAAGCCAAAGGGATAAGGCCATCGCTACCGAGGCTATTGCTGTAACTGCGGTGTCGATCGAGGCGGCACAGGGGAGTGGGTTATCTCTCGAGGAACAGATGGTGAGCGAGCTGCTCGGTGAGCAGGGCGGTTTCTCTACGGACTTACAGTTTATCATCGTTAGTGATCCCCTGCCGACCTCAAGTTCTTCGATGCAAGCTGTGGATGCCCCCAGCCAAGCCCAAGCGACTCGAGAAGAGGAAATTTTGGCTGAAATCAGCGCTGAAATAGAAGCTGCGGGGCACAGTGGTAGCGCCGGTGGCAGCGCGACGGCGCATAGCTCAACACCTGCTAGGATAGTACCAGCGGGTGGCACTATCTCAATTTCCGTCACAGATCCAGTCCCCCCTACTCCTCTGGCGGGAAGCCTCCTTGTAGATTCGAGCTCTGAGGAGGACATCGATATCATGCCCCCAGCCGAAGAGTCACCGCCGAAGAGGAGGCACTCAAAAAGAATTTCGGTCGCTAGTGATTCTGATGAAGAACCACTAATAAGGAAGACGAAAAAGAAGAAGAAGTAGACCGGCTTTACAAGTAGATGTTTTGGTGGATAAGTACTTGTTTTTTGTTTTTTATTAGTAGGCCGTGTATAGATGCAGGTTCGGCTCCTGCTAGCAGGGATTGTTTTTGGGAAAACTTTTTCATATGTAAGCCCTCATTTTTGGTTAGTTGAAATAAACTTTAGTTTCTTTGTTTCAACTCTTGTTTTATTTGTGCTTAAGTACTTGCAATGCCTTGTTTTCGGTCCGGTGTACTTGTGGTGTTTTTACCGTTTAAGTAGAGCTCGTTTCATTTACCACGCTTGAGAACCTTGGTCACAAGTTGTGATTGATGAATGAGTTGAACTTCGGACGTTGTATCACTTCGGTGAGTGATTGACACTTAGCTTTCGTGCCCCCAGTCTTGGGGAACAACACTTATATTTTTGGCAGTCGATTGCACTTGTTGCAAATCTTAAGTACACGTCCGCCTTCCGGGGACTTAGAGTAATTTGAGATCGATAACCTGGTTTGCATTCCAGGAGTTCAAGTGTCATTGATACTTGTAACATGGTTCACGCTCCGGGAACTTGGGGATGGTGTTCACATTCCAACTTGCACTCTACTAACTCGGAGTTAGTATTAACGCTTTAGTTCGCACTACGGGAACTTTGACTTGGTGTTGGTGCTCCAATTCACACGCCGGGAGCTTGGATAAAACATGTAAGTTTAGGTTCGTACTTCAGGAACCCGGAATTGACATTTACACCCCAACTCGCACTTCGGGAATATGGAGTTTGCACGGATGCTTCGGTTCGCGCTCCGGGAACCCGTAGCTTATGTTCATACCCCAATTCATGTTTTGGGGATTCGGAGTCCGCATTGATGGGTTGGTTCACGCAGTGGGAACGAATTATTAAATGTTTATACTCCAATTCACGCTGCGGGAAGTTGGAGTCCGTTCGCACTCCGGGAACGAATTGTTAAATGTTTATACTCCAATTCACGCTGCGGGAAGTTGGAGTCCGTTCGCACTCCGGGAACGAATTGTTAAATGTTTATACTCCAATTCACGCAGTGGGAAGTTGGAGTCCATTCGCACTCCGGGAACGAATTGTTAAATGTTTATACTCCAATTCACGCTGTGGGAAGTTGGAGTCCGTTCGCACTCCGGAAACGAATTGTTAAATGTTTATACTCCAATTCACGCAGTGGGAAGTTGGAGTCCGTTCGCACTCCGGGAACGAATTGTTAAATGTTTATACTCCAATTCACGCAGTGGGAAGTTGGAGTCCGTTCGCACTCCGGGAACGAATTGTTAAATGTTTATACTCCAATTCACGCTGTGGGAAGTTGGAGTCCGTTCGCGCATTGGGAACGAATTGTGGAATGTTTATACTCCAATTCGCGCTGTGGGAAGTTGGAGTCCGTTCGCGCTCTGGGAACGAATTGTTGAATGTTTATACTCCAATTCACGCTGTGGGAAGTTGGAGTCCGTTCGCACTCTGGGAACGAATTATGGAATGTTTATACTCCAATTCGCGCTGTGGGAAGTTGGAGTCCGTTCGCGCTCTGGGAACGAATTGTTGAATGTTTATACTCCAATTCACGCTGTGGGAAGTTGGAGTCCGTTCGCACTCTGGGAACGAATTATGGAATGTTTATACTCCAATTCGCGCTGTGGGAAGTTGGAGTCCGTTCGCGCTCTGGGAACGAATTGTTGAATGTTTATACTCCAATTCACGCTGTGGGAAGTTGGAGTCCGTTCGCACTCTGGGAACGAATTATGGAATGTTTATACTCCAATTCGCGCTGTGGGAAGTTGGAGTCCGTTCGCGCTCTGGGAACGAATTGTTGAATGTTTATACTCCAATTCACGCTGTGGGAAGTTGGAGTCCGTTCGCACTCTGGGAACGAATTATGGAATGTTTATACTCCAATTCGCGCTGTGGGAAGTTGGAGTCCGTTCGCGCTCTGGGAACGAATTATGGAATGTTTATACTCCAATTCGCGCTGTGGGAAGTTGGAGTCCGTTCGCGCTCTGGGAACGAATTGTTGAATGTTTATACTCCAATTCACGCTGTGGGAAGTTGGAGTTGGTTGTAGGACTGTCGTGTGTCGGTCCAGTTCAGCCTTTAGTGTGACGGATTGCCCCCGAGCCGGGGTTTCACTTAGTGAGTGGCCGGTTGTATCGCAGTCACTCGCTATTTGAATAAACTCCATTGTTTGATGGAATTTAGCTCTTCGTGTGTCGTGATTGTTGAACGTTGCATTCGGTGAATCACAGCTCTAGCTTGAAGAGATAATGTTTTATTGCTGAAATAAGAAAATATGGCAAAGTCAGTGCCTTATTACAAAATCAAGTTTCAGAATGTAAAAGAAATTGCAAATTTTTCATAGACAGAATGAGCCTGTCATGTGTGGCAATGGCGAAGGTCCTTGTCTTTCCAGATTCTTGGCAAAATAGGACCGCCCAACGTTGACAACAAGAATAAGTCATCCCCAAACTTTTGCTCAATTACATAGGGCCCTTTCCACGTTGGTTTCGCGTGCGGTGGTGTTGAGTGTACTCTCCCGTGGACTAAATCACCAATTTCGAAGGTTTGGGGTTGACCATTGACATCGTGTGACCGGAAAACTCGCTTTCGGAGTATGATGGTCCTTAGGTCGGCCTGGTCTCCCATGACAACACCAACCCCTTTTTCGGTGGGGAATTTTAAGGTTAGGCACCACGGGGCGATAACAGCCCTGAATTCAGCAAGGGCTGGTCGGCCTAAGAAAGCATTGTACGGTGAATCTATGTCCATCACCGCGAATCGCAACGTCTGGATTCTGCGGCGCTGCCCTGTTCCCAACTCCGTTGGTATTTCTAGTTCTCCGATGGGTATGACTGCGTTCCCGTTGATGCCATGGATTCTGGACCGGTATGGTTTCAAGTATTTGGCCTTTAGATTCATTTGGTCGTAGGCTCGCTTAAATATTATATTCACGGAGCTTCCGCTGTCGATCAGAATCCTTTTCATCCATACGTGGCCTATCTGAGCTGATATGACTAGTGGTTCGGTAGTCGAGACTACGATCCTGTCATCATTACCACACTGGAATACAATGTCATCAGTCATTCCTGTCCGTCGTTTAACCGGAACTCCATCTTTCAAATCTCTACAGCATGCAAAATCTGCATGCCTAGTGGGACCGGCATACGACTTCATCTCATCCCAGCCTCGCGTTGTTGGATGAGGGGTAGCACCTCCTCGGGAGGAGGGTCTGGTTTGGAAACTGGCTGATGGACCAACTCTTAGTTGTCCAACTGTCAGTGTTGGTTGATCTCCAGCAGTTGGCGTACGATTCCCATCTAGTCGGGGTCGCGGAGGTCGATTGAGGTAATCAGAAGACGAAGGACTCTCGTTGGAGGAACGAGACACGTGGTCTCTCTTGGATCTCTTTCGTTTCTTACGATCCAGCTTGTTAATTAGTTGCTGCTGACTCTGGGTCGGCTCTTGGATTAGCGACTGCAACTCTTGTCGGGTGACCGGAGCTGAGGTTTCCGAGTGTGCAGTAGCATCTTGATTAGGTGGAGGCAGAGTTACAGGATTCTGTCGATCCTGTTCTTCTTGATTGACGGCGTTTGAGGTGGTTCTTGTGCTAACCATCTCGAACGTTGGATTCCTTTCCTTAGACTTTTGCAAATCTGAATAGAATGGAAAGAATTTGAATTCAAAGATCTGGATCTCTCTCTTAGATTTATTCAATCCGGTATCGATGACAGATCCAACGAGCAGGAGAAAAGCTGGGTTTTCTCAGTCAAAGCACCAAAGTGTTTGTGTCAAAATTGGTCACAACACTCTTCGAGAGTCGTTGAAGAGATAACAATCAATAGTATGAACTGAATATGAATATTATCTAACAAAAACTCCAATCAACAGTAAAGGAAAATGCGTAGACAAGCGATTTATAGTGGTTCGGCGTGTCGCCTACGTCCACTGTGAAGTTTTTTGATGTTTTATTGATTATCTTTCAATATTTACAAGTTGTTACAGCGATCCACAGCAAGTTACAACTGGAAATTCGAAGTCAATAGTGAAATTATGATGGAGATGTCAATCCGGCAGAGTCTGGACGCTTTAGAGTAATCAGGTCCCGAAGTCCCTTTTCTGTTGGCCCTGGAGCTCTATTTATAGGTGTAGGCTGCTGGTATCTTGGTGAAAACTCAGGAGACCACTTCTGGCACGTGAGGGGGCCCACACGTACGGTCTCAGGAAGTTTGGGCCCACTTTGGCATCGGTTCGAACTCCATTCGAACCGATCAAGAATTCATCCAATCGAGGTGAAATTTGGCGTAGACATTCTTCAACATGTATGCAAGCATCTGTGAAAGTTTCATTGCATTTGGATCAGTAGGTTAGGAGATATGTTGGGTTCCAAATAGACTTCACGGCAAGGCTGTTTGGTTCGAACCCCTGTTACTCGAAACGATGGTTTCGAAACCAGTGTGGCACGCGACCTCGTGGTGACGTGGAGCGCAAGTTTCGAATCGATCCGGACTTCTCTCCGTGTTGACCGCTTCGACTCCGTGTATCTCGGTGATTTCGAACCGATGGGAGACATGTGGGTTGACCCAGTGGGTTCGAATAAGGCAGCACAGGATGGGTTCGAACATGATTCCAGGGATGGGTTCGAACACGACTCTGTGATGGGTTCGAAGATGGCACTGTGATGGGTTCGAACATGATTCCAGGGATGGGTTCGAACGAAGCATATCGATGGGTTCGAAGCATGCTTGTCTGGTGGATTCGAAGTTAGGTCGTGGATGGATTCGAAGCAAGGCTATCTGGGGATTTACTTGATGGAGTCGAAGCGAGGTTCTAGCTGATGGATTCGAACGTCGTCCCTTCTTGTCGATTCGAACATGGTGGGTTCGAACTAGTTGGGTTCGAAGTGGAGTCGAACCGATGGATACGAACTCATCGATTCGAACTTTGGTATATGTGCATGGATTCGAGGCGCTGCCTCACTTCTTGGGTTCGAACCAGATGGGTTCGAACATAGGTAAGGTCATGGTTTCGAACAGAGCAACGTCCATCTTTCTCAACTTGAATCCATCATAACTTGAGCATACGACCTCGGATCGTCCTGAAATTTGAAATGCTGACTCTTGTAGCCTTTCTTGCCGTGTCCTATCAATTGTGGCTCATTCTGGACTCGGATAAAATTCAGTGATATCCATGGCTAAAGGAAGTACGATCAACCTCTGAGGCAAACTGTCCTTCGTTTTTTCGATCAATCTTTTGGTATCGCGGCTTTGCCAAAAAGCGGGATAACAGTTGGAGGGTCATGACTCCTCCAATCTTTTTTGTTGAGTAGAGAACTTTCTTTTTTGCGGCATATGCCTCGTTAGAGGTCTTTATCCTCCGAAGAGTTGTGCCTTCGAAGAGGACTTATGCCTCCGAAGAGGGCTTTAGTTGTTCCTTGTTCACTTGCTTATGCCTTTTCAGCGATCCTCTATTTTTTCTTTTCAAGTTCGCACTCCCTTCTCTTACAAGTAGTTTGTTTAATCCAAAGAAGTGTACTTCATTGCTAGGCCAGTTCGCGAGAACGGGTATAAGCTTCTTAATAGGATGTTTGTTTGTTCAAACTTCTCATTTTATTAGCTAGAGCCCGTTTTCGGCGAAATCATTGGCCGTTCAATTGAGGAACTTCTTATCTAGGATTTAAATTCGGGGCTTTTGTGACTTGGAATTTGTTTGTTGAATGATAACAAGAATCACTTGGTCTTGTAATGTGCAAGTTTTATTTTCGTTGCCTGCAAAAATTTAAATCGACATTCCGGCAATACATTTAATGTACTTTTCATATTGAAAATAAAGCAAACATGTAATAATAATAAGGAACACAAGATTTATAGTGGTTCGGCCAAGAATTCAGGCCTACATCCACTTTATAGTCTTTCATTATTCACTTGCATCGGTTTTACAATCGCTTTCAATTACAAGAATCATACATTCATAAATTTTTTTTTTACAATATTTCAACAAAGCTTTCAAGTAAAGTATGGACGCAAGTGATTGCTGTTCCAAGCTCTTGGAATTTGATCTCCTTCGACAGTAGTGAGTTTGAATGTGCCGTCAAGAAGCTTCTGACCTATGACATATGGTCCTTCCCAATTTGGCCAAAACACACCTGTCGCCGTCATAATTCTCTTCAGGACTAGATCTCCAATCTCAAAGCTGCATTGGCGAACTTTGGAATTGAAATGTCTGGCTATCCTTTGCTGATGGGCTGCGATTCTGAGCTCAACCTCCTCTCTTTTTTCATCAAGGAGATCTAGCGCCTCAAGCTGTAGTTTTTCATTCTCCGCTTGATTGAAATGAATTCTTCTATGTGAAGGGACCTCTGTTTCTACCGGAATCATTGCTTCTGACCCGTATGCCAATGAAAACAGAGTATGCCCAGTCGCAGTTTTGTGGGTAGTTCTGTATGCCCATAGTGCTAGTGGTAGCTTATCGACCCAACCACCTTTTGCTCTTTCGAGTTGCTTCTTGATGGTTGACTTGATAATTTTATTTACTACTTCCACCTGCCCGTTTGCCTGCGGATGAGCTACTGCTGAGAAGCTTTTTCGGATTTTGAATCGTTTGCAAAAATCTTGAAATTCTTCACTTTCGAATTGAGTACCATTGTCTGTAATTATCTTTTGGGGCACACCATATCTGCAAATGATACTTTTAGTCACAAAATTTATCATCTTTTTAGAGGTGATCGTAGCCAATGGTTCAGCTTCAGCCCATTTAGTAAAATAATCTACAGCAACAACGGCATATTTGATTCCAGATTTGGCAGTCGGTAAAGGTCCTATAAGGTCTATCCCCCAGATTGCAAATGGCCATGGACTGACCATCTGCGAGAGTTCAGTGGAAGGTGCTCTAGGAATTTTGGCAAATCTCTGGCACTTGTCACATTTTCGGGAATAGTCTGCAGCATCTTGATTAATCTCTGGCCAAAAATATCCGTATCGGAGAACCTTTTTTGCTAAAGTTTGACCACCTAAATGATCACCACATTCTCCTCCATGTACCTCAGCTAGGATTGTTTTGGACTCTTCTCTGGATACACATCGAAGTAATGGCATTGAGAATCCCCGTCTGTACAATTAGCCATCCTGGACTATATAGCGAGAGGCTTTCCTCAGTAGCTTCTGCCGTTCTTTTGAATTTTGTGGTAAAGAGCCATTGAGAAGATATTGTGTTATTGGAGTCATCCATGATTCTTGCTCCTGAGACACACTCATGATCCCATCAATATCCATCTCATTAATGCATGGAGCCGACAGGACTTCCACTGGAGTTAACCCCAGAAATTGAGCTTCGCCTGTGCTAGAGTACTTTGCGAGAGAATCTGCTTTCGTGTTTTCTTCTCGAGGAATATGGCTTATCGTGTAATGATCGAAGTCACATAGAAGTTCCCAGGCCTTTGACAAGTAGGCAGGCAGATTCCCCCCTTTCGCTTGAAATTCCTTCTTGACCTAACATACAATAAGCTGAGAATCACTGAAGATCTGTAATGCTCGGATGTTTAGTTCTTTAGCAATTCTCAAGCTAGCGATAAGAGCTTCATATTCTGCTTTATTGTTCGTTGAAGGAAATTCCAATCTTAGTGCATATCATAATGACCGACCTTCAGGGGTTTCAAGTACAACCTCGGCTCCAGAACAGTAGTCATTTCTTGTGCCATCAACATACAACTTCCACTGGATTGGGGAATCATCGATCGTTTCCTCCCTACTGTTACCCTTATTTGTGAATTCTGCGATGAAATCTGCTAAAGCTTGTCCGTTGATTGCTTTTCGGGGGTGATAAGTGATGTCATATTGACTGAGCTCAATGTTCCACTTTAGAAGTCGACCCGAAGTCTCAGGGCGAAACAGGACTTGCGTTAAAGGTTGATCAGTGAGGACTTTGATAGGATGAGCTTGGAAATATTGCCTCAACTTCCTCGATGCAATCAGTAGGCAATAGGCGAGTTTTCCAACTTGGAGTAATTCATCTCTGCCCCAGTGAGTCTTTTTCTGATATAGTAAAACGGATGTTGAATCCTATTGTCTTCTCGTATCAGCGCTGCACTTAAAGCATGAGATGATACTGCCAAGTATATAAGAAGATCCTCACCATCGCCGGGCCTAGAAAGTATTGGAGGCGTTTCCATATGGCGAATCAATTCATCAAAGGCATTTTGACATTCGGGAGTCCAATCAAAGTTTTTCTTTCCTTTCTTTAGAGCGTCAAAGAATGGGATGCATTTATCAGTAGCTTTGGAAATGAACCGACTCAAGGCGGTGACTTTTCCGTTGAGACTTTGCAATTCCTTCTTTGTTCTAGGAGCTTTGACTTCTTTTAAGGCGGTAATTTGTGCTGGACTAGCTTCAATGCGCCTAGCGCTCACGATGAAACCTAGGAACGTTCCGGACTCCACCCCAAATGAACATTTTAAAGGGTTAAGCTTCATTCCGTATTTCCGGAGGACTGCGAACATTTCTGCTAAGTGTTCTATGTGATCCACTACTTTCTTAGACTTTACTAACATGTCGTCGACGTATACTTCCATAGTATTGCCCAATTGCGGTTTGAACATAGCATTAACAAGTCTTTGGTAGGTTGCCCCCGCATTCTTCAGCCCGAAGGGCATAACTCTGTAGCAGTAAAGACCAACATCGGTGATAAAGCTCGTGTCCTCCTGATCTGGCTCATGCATCATGATCTGGTTATATCCGGAGTAGGCATCCATAAAAGATAACAATTCATGTCCCGCTGTTCCGTCTACCTGTTGATCGATCTTGGGTAACGGGAAGCAGTCTTTGGGGCAGGCCTTGTTTAGATCTGAAAAATCGATGCACACTTTCCATTTTCCGTTGGCTTTCTTAACCAGCACTGGATTTGAAACCCAATCCGGATAGGTAGATTCTTTGATGAGGTTATTCTCCATGAGCCGATCAACTTTTTCTTTTAACGCTGCTGACCTTTCTGGACCTTGAGTTCTCCTTTTCTGTTTCATAGGTGTAAATTTTGGATCAATATTCAGAGCGTGTACTGCTACTTCTGGGGATATTCCTCACATATCGGCATGAGTCAAAGCAAAAACATCCAAATTTGCTTTTAAAAAAGATATTAAGATATTCTGAATTGACGCATTAAGTTGTGAACCCACATTCAACACCTTGTTTGGGTCCTTTGGGTCAACAGGTACTGGTACTGTTGTTTCCACTGGTACCACTCTATTCTCCCCTGCACCGGCTTTTCTAGGATCCATCTATTTTCGTGCTCCGCTGTGCTCGCCAGTGCAGGGTCCGCCCTGTAATTGCTAGAAGGATGGTTCTTTGATGCGGACTGGGGTTGCCGCATCCTTTCCCATTTCTCATTTCCTTGCTTCTCGCAGCTCTGTCAGATAACACTCCCGCCCGGCATTTTGATCCCCTTTTATAACTCCTACTCCATTGTCTGTGGGGAATTTAATGGTGAGGCACCATGGGGCCAGAACAGCTTTGAACGCTGCAAGAGTTGGACGACCAAGGAAAGCATTATAAGCGGAAAATTCGTCAACAATCCCAAAAGTTTGCTTGCGGACTACTTTTCTTTCTCCCTCTCCGAGTTCTACAAGAAAATCAATGGTTCCTAGTGGCTGCTTTGGCTCCCCAGTGAAGCCAGCGATTTTTTGTGACGAGGCTTGCACATCAGCCATAGGGTTCTTCATTTGGTCGAATGTTTTCTTGAAGAGGATATTACAGGATGTGCCACAATCAATGAGAACTCTTCTGACAATAGCTGGTTCGATACCAGCCGAGATGACTAAGGGATCCAAGGTAGGAGCTTCAATACCTGTGGAATCCCTGGCTCTGAACACAATATCATCATTGAAAGTTCTTTGTTGTTTCAGGGGCGTAGCATCTTCCAAAACAAAGACATCTTCTTCGGCCGGTGCATATTTCAAAGCCCGGGTATACCTTTCCATCTCACCCCAGCTCCTGCCTGCTGGGTGAGGTCCTCCCGTAATGACATTGATAACAGGCCTTCCGGATTCATGCCCTGCAGCCTTCTCACTTGTCCTGGGTTGATGAGCAGGAGCTCGTTGCCCCTGACTAGACGAAGCAGGATTGCTGCTATTCTTTTCCACAAATTGTTGCAGCTTGTTTTCCCTTATCAATTCTTCAATCAAAATTTTCAATTGGCGGCATTCATCGGTATCATGACCGGGTTGATTATGGAAGCGGCAAAACTTCCCGCTTTGTACAGCTTTTTTCCCGGTTCACAGAACGGGAGGTTTAGGATAATCAACAGAATCTTTAGTGGCAAGGTAAATACGCTCCGGCGTATCTGATAAAGGAGTATATTCCGATGGCTTGAAGGAACGAGGCTTCTTCAGATTTTTCTGTTTCTTCCCATCGTTATTTTCCCTTTTCTATCCTACAGATTCATTCTTGCATGGAGCAGCAACGTTATCTTCAGCTTTTTCCAATACTGCCTTTACCGGTACAGGACGGCTTTCCAGGCGTATGAACTCATCTGCTTTCTTGTAGAAGTTTTCAAGGGAATTTGGTTCCTTCATGTTTAGCCATCCTCCAAATTCGCTCGACTTGTCGATGGCCCTCATCAGATAAGTCAAGATCATCCGTGGTTCTGCATTGTCCACCTCGGCTAGCGCTATATTAAAGCGATTCAAGAAAGATCTGATAGTTTCCCCTGGATTCTGTTCTAAACTTGATAACGACATGATATCTTTTGGTTTTGAAGCATATAGGCTGAACTGCTCCTTGAATTTCCGGGTTAGGTCAGAAAACTGATCTATAGACCGAATTGGTAGCTTGGTGAACCAAAGCAGAGCTACACCTTCCAAATATACAGGAAAATATCGACACTTTATTTCATCAGAAGCTCTGGCACCTGTCATGTGCCAATAGTACTTATACAAGAATTCGTTCGGATCACTTGTTCCCTTGTAAGCTGGAATAGTTGGAGGGACGAACTTCCTTGGGAATTCAGCTTTTAAGATCCTTTCGGTAAACGGGGTTTTACTTGGAGCGAAACCCCATTCCTTCTCGTCTTCATTCCTTTGCATGCTCTCTTTCATGATTTGTCGAACCATTTCGGAAAGATACCCCTCATCATTTTGAGCTTTAGATCCACCAACTTCAGGAAATGTCTGCTCAAAGGGGCTGGCAGCCCTCTCAGGAATGTTTCTTTCTTCAGCATCATGAATGTTGCCAGCAAAGTTCCTTTCATCACCCGTTGGTTGACGGTTTACCCCAAGCAAATCGTTCAACTTATTCAAAATTAGGGCATTTTGGGCATTCTGAGCCTCCAATTGTGCACTTTGGGTATTTATCTGCTGGTTCAGCCCTAAGATTACAGCATCCAACTCCGCTTTTGTAACCCCAGCAGGTGGAGTGGTTTGATTCAGTACTGGGGAAGCAGAGGTTCCCTCTTGAACATTTCCAGATCTAACAGATCTACTCCTTCTCCCCGGAGCCATGATTTCAGATAAACTTCTAGTCTTCAGAGAGATTATTTCAACAAACTTTCGTGGAGCAATGATGATAATTCGCCTAAGTTCAGTTCTCAGTGAAAGCACCAAAAATGTTAATGCTAAAATTTGAACGCTAACACCCCGGTGTGTAAAGTGTAGTTGTGAAAGCACCACCCGATGATTCGGGAACAGAGTATAAGCAGAAAACCATAGAAAAAGCAGTAAATAACAGCGATTTTATAGTGGTTCGGCTCAATAGTTTGCCTACGTCCACTCTGAATATCTTTATTGATGATTTTGTTACAAGTCAATACAATTCTTCCCAAGTACAATACACTTTGAATTACTAAACGCTTTGAACGAGTAGCTTAAACTTCAATGTAAGTGAAAGTCTTCAAATCCATGTCGGATGTATGAGATTCCTTCTTGAAGTTGTTGATAGCGTTCTACGTGTATTGAAAGCTTTGAGTGTCGAGTTGGTTTGGAATGCAGCAGAGTATCGGTGCTTGAAAAGAATGAGCCCAAAAGTCCTTTTCATGCTTGAGGTGGGTTGGTATTTATAGAGAAATCCCCCCCTTTAGGTCGTAAGTCGTGACCGGTCTTAGGTAAGTCGTGGCCGTCTTATCTGGCCTAGCCCTATGGTCTCACAAAAGCTCATTTGTACAAGTCCTAAGTCGCCCACGAGTCAACATCTAAGTCGCAAATGAGTCAGCCGGTCCTTTTGATGCGGCATTGTACCTTCACCCAGTAGCTTTAGGTCGTGGACGACTCAGGCTAGGTCGTGAGTCGTATACGAGTTAACTGATAAGCTTGTTCCCTTCAGATAATAAGCTAAGTCCTGAATTGCGTACGAGTTAAGAGGTTACTGTGTTAAGCAAGGAGCAGCGCCTCATTTGCTTAAGTCGTCACGACATATGCTAGGTCGTAAGTCGTAGATAGCTCTAAGTCGTTGGCTCGCTTCCTTCTTAAGTCGTGCTTTCTCTTGAACTGTTAAGTCATCTTGTCCTTAAGTCGTGGGCTTTCTTAAGTCGTGGATGCCTTAGGTCGTGGAGCATCCCTTTCCTTCTAAACCGTTGAGTCTTAGACTTCTTTATGTCGTAAGTCGCTAAATCCTTCAACTCGTTGAACTGTTAGGTCGTCCATTCCTTGAGTCGTAGGTCGTGCCGCCAGCTAAGTCGCTAAACCGTTATACTTTTTAGGTTGTTAAGCCCTTAAACCGTTAAGTCGTTTTACCTCTTGACTCGTTGAGTCGTGCATCTTTTAACTCGTTAGGTTGATAACTCACTGAGTCGCTTGTCCATTGAGTCGCCGCCCAACTTGAGTCTTTTGCTTATTGAGTCGTTTGCTTATTGAGTCGTTGACCATAGGAGTTAACAGATTATAAATCATTGCTTATGGATGAATGATAGTGATAATTCATTTGATGCTTGTGCATTCAGGTCTGACTTGAATACTATCTATGTGATATGGATGCTTGATTTTAAGTATGATAATATTTAATTATTAATTATCTGTTTAGATGATAATATGAATTATCTGTTTATGATGATGTGATTATCTATTGTGATATTATGAATTATCCATATGTGTGTAAATTGATGATATTAAACTGTTAAGATTAAATAGACAACTTGGCCTTAAAAGACATGTTTTGGTTTTCGATGAGACCGGGGTCGGGTTTTCCGCATTAGGAATATCCGAAAACCACATCATTTCCAAATTAATGATAGGTCATGAATCTGAAGTGAAGATGAAGATTCAGAATGCAAGGGTTATCGTCGTTAACTCTGAGGGCGATTCCAAAATGAGTGTAACGAGATAATGCCTTCGGTTTCGTTCGAACCCGGAACGAACTTGTATGGATTGAATGCTTTCAACACATCGTCAGGTGGGCGATGAGCATTCTAAGAAATGTATTCTATAAAGGTAATCGTAGCCTCAAGCCTCATCAACCGGGAATGGCTAAAATAGGAGAGGTGCAGCAAGGTTAGGTGGGTCATGCCCAAGCAGGACAAGGATATTCCCCTGTCTAGATGTCCCTTTTATTTTCGGCTTAGTGGGCAGTAGCGACGGCTATCTGCGGGGTTATCTTGTTCGGGACTGTTCAGTAAGGAATGGTTCCGGCCTTGTGTTGCAGGGGATGAAGGGAGTAATCCTCGGTACGGTGATCTAGGCCCCGTACTGTGACGGGCGGTACCCCAGTAGCCCTGCCATTGTATGGAATCCACAATCCAATAAGTGCCAACGGTTTTGATTGTATTACCCACTTTTGTGGCTAGTAGCTGGAATTTAATCATGTAACAATTTCGGCTATTTTCTATTTACTTGAAAACCCTAGACCTATTATAATATCACAGAATTTCCTATCAAATGTTTTGGTTAGCGTAATGTAAAAACTTTTCCATGTTTATGTGTGGGAAGTCTTACGTGATACCTTTTGTTTTCAAAAGATTTTCAAAGTTAAGCAACTTTAACCTGTTACTCATACCAGACCCATGTCTGACCTGGAGTTTATTTTTGTTTTTCATAAACTCTCGGGTACCCAAATTTTTACGGGTAGCCAAGGGATTCGGGTTAGCTTTGACGAATTCTGGAGGAGCAATGGAGCAGGAGGTTTCAGCGTTATAGTTATACATATGTTTCCGCTGTGTTGGTATCTCCGAGTCGTATTGTTTGAGCTATCTTGTGTATTGAGTTGTATAACTAGATAGGTGTTTATAACTGTCTAGTATGTGATGTATTGTTTGTATAACTCTGATTGATGTTGTATATTATGTAAATACTTATGTGATTATTATAATTTATTCGTTCCGCTGTGAGATTCTAATGTTGTTGTTCTTTCTTCTCTATCCTTTCTATTTTCTCACCCCTTTATTTCTTCAAGACGAAGCGGTTTTCTGGGCATAGAAAGCCGGGTCGTCACAGTAGTCCTGAGAGTGTGGACTGGAGCGCAAATGCCAAGTGGGTGTGACAGATCACACATCAACCAACTCCAGTCCTTAAAGCATGGTCTGGAATGTAAATACCAGGAGGGATGCAATTCGACTCCCCTTCTATCAACTCTGGTTCCTGAGCAAGTTCTGTAGTACAAAAAGGGGATGTGGTTTGACTATCTGCTTTCCAACTCTTTCCCGGACATGGGGGCGCACTTGTCATAAAAAATCGGATGCAATCCGACCATCTAGCACTAAGCGGGCACGACATGTCCATTCATGCATCAACTCTTATTCCCAGCACGGGACCTATAGCATAATCTTATAGGGATGCACTCCAACCCAACAAGCCAAAATTTCTTCCTTGATTCGACAATGAGATGTAGATTCGCAAAGCGAACCCAGCTGAACAACTTATTCTAAATGGATGTGATTACCCATCCTACCGCAAATGAACATGACACAACCGTACATCCGCGAACTCTAACCAATGATCTGGCGGGTTGTGCATGCAACATAGACGGATGTGACATAACCATCCGCCAATCAACTCCTTCCTGCAATTCAGTAGGAGAAACATCAAATTAAAGTTGTCACAATGTGACCGACTACACTTCGACTTTCGCCATTGACTAGTGCCAGAGGAATTAATCGAAGAAAATGTGGTTCTACAATTTTCTGCTAAAATTCAGTCCCTAGAGTGTGGACAGGGTATAAACATCAAATAGGTGTGACTAATGGCTCTTCAACTGCCTCTAGTCCCCAGAATGCGACTGCGACCATAGACAAATGAAGAATGCGTTTCGACCATTCATTCACCAACTGCGACCTAAAGTCGACGGGAGGAGTATAAACTCGCTACAGATGCAATTAGACCGTCCACAAACTAACTCTGCTAACCTAAGACCGGGGACAGAAGAACAAGTCATTGAAAGAAGAGAAATGAGACTCGCTACATCGCTAGCTTAGCGCCCTTTACAACTTAAGGTAACGACTACAGGGAGGACTCAATACAGAACCAATCAAAACGGCATCCGAAGCTACGAGCAACCGACTATATCATACCTCAGATCGAGGGCCAATACCGATCCGTACCAAGCACATACGAATGTGACTCGGATGATTCTTGAAAAACTATGACCTCCAGAGTGTGGAAAGGAGGGTAAACCACGAATACTTGGTCAAAAATTCTCCATGCAGTACATTTATCAACCTGAGACTGGGAGAAGGCGCATGGTCATCCAAAGACTGGCTACGATAGCTCAGTATTAAAACTTATATATAGTGCTTACAGCTACTCAAGGCAATGACCGAAAAGATGCCTAGAGATAGAATCATTAAATCGATACCTAAGCTCATGGGCAATTGACTTTCACTCCAACCCGAAGGACGGGTAAAGGATCGCGAATGCATTGAATAGAAAGTGCGTTACTCGAATATACAAGTAGATTCAAACTCATAGCATGATCCAGCAATACAGCTGCACGCTACTCGAGGCTGACCCCCACTCGACATTTCCTTCAATGCGCTTTTAAGCCTGATCTTTGGCCATTCGCTAATAATCTATAAGAGCATTCAGAGTCCTTCACTATTAGACTTAATAACTCATGACAAGACTCTAGGATTCGACTAGAGTAACCGTCAACATTGGTCATCCCAACCATATTTCACATTGAATGTTATGCAAAATAGTTACATATTTCACATTGAATGTTATGCAAAATAGTTACATCTGTACTCAAAGAATCTGGGATGGAACCTGCTAAGGTGACGGTCGACATTGCACTTAGCCATGGCGACCCTTTCTGGGTGCTGAATATCGGATCACAACTCAGTGTAGTGATGATAAGAGAATTAGTTGGATTTTCTGAATAAATGATGATATGTTCCCTTGGACCCATTCTGACAAGCATATGTGATTTCATTAACTATCGCGAGCCATGCATTGGATATCAACCCGAAGCTACAAAAGCTAGCATAATATCTATTGATTTCACCATGAAAGCTCCACTCTTACTTTTAGGCTCAATCCATCAACGTCTATGCCTACCAGCCGTTGCGACAGGGCATACAATGGCCTGAGACGTCTGAAAGACTACTTAAATAAAATTTCAAACTAAGCTAATTCGATATCACTTATTTCCCTTGAAGGGCTATCTAAGGATGGAAATCAGCAAATCTCACACCCAAATTCACTACCTCAGAAAACTACTCGAAGAGTAGCAGAGAACCAACCATAAGATGGAAAATGTACGCGGATGGAGCATCCAATGATCAGTGTTATGGCATAGGAGTCATGATAATTACTCCTGAGGAACGATCAATCTACTACGTCCTGAAACTCGATTTACCTATAACAAACAACGATGCTTAGTATGAAGCCTTGGCTGCCAGCCTCAAACTTGCTAGAGGATTTGAAGTGAAAACTTTACATATCTTTTGTGATTCTTGATTGGTAGAATACAAATTTAAGGAAGTTGATCTTGCTAGGGGGCATTGTCTTGCTCCTTATCTCGACCAAGTCCAAGGGCCACTAACCGACTTCACGTATTACATCATTACACACCTCAGCGAACAAAATGAAAAGGTGTCATGGTTGACTCCCATCAAAGACTATCTACAATGAGGAATTCTTACTGAACGGAGGAATGGATAACGACAGATCCTCCTAAAATCTTTATACCAAATCATCTAAGAATAAGTCGTTTAGGAGTTTATCCATCCCCATGCTTCGGCGCATCGCCCATGATGATATCTTGAGCAAATTCTATGAAGAAGAATGCGGTAATAGCATCAGGGGGAAAACCATGATAAAGAAGATACTTTGCTACAGGTATTACTGGCCAACTATCAATCTAGATACGGTCGATCATGCTAGACAATGCGAAAAGTGCAAGATGTTTGCAAAAATCCAGGAACCCCACCGATGGAAATTACTCAAATGGCTAATCCACGGCCGTTTCCCACTTGGGGGCATTGACGTCCTCTTCTTACCAATCCTAAAGGTTGAAGCTGTGAACAAAATCATAGATTTTTTAATGAAGAGGGGTTTGGAAAACTCCTCAGGTGGCTGATTGCAACCCTTATTGCACAGAAAATACAAACAAGGAATCGCAATTGAATTGCAATTAAACTGGAGGGAGTTGGCGACGACTTATGAGCATATAAAACGCATTCGAGAGCCAATGGAAAGAACATGTACCCAAACGTGCATGTGTAAATCCGAACAAGTCCGACTTCTTGAAATCAATAGAAATTAAATTCTCACTAAGGGTTATTGAGAAAATACTAGACCAGATAGCCGAAGCTTGCTAGCTCTGTAGAATCAGACACGGGTGGTCACTGATGAACTACAACCCTGGATTTATAATATTGGGAATCAACCAAGCATCAAGACGGCCAAAGAAGGATATGACAGCTTGGGAGGATAAAGTCGAAGGATAATGACTATTAAAGAAACATGATGGATTTCTTTCTGAAGACAAGGAATACTCGCTGATTCAAAGCGTGTTGTGTTGCTTCAGACGACACGCTTTGGGGGGCAAGTGTTAACCGGCACCTTGGTCCGGTTAAAAGACGACAGTCGAAGAAGTTATCATTAGCATTAGACAAGATTCTGACCAAGAAGGGCCTGAGGATATATGGGTTTGATGCAGTCGACATGTTTTGGCAATCAAGAGCGTTCGACATTAGAAGGATGCTCGGCACTGAGAATCGTTCGATATTGTATATCGTTCGGCAATTATGGAATGCTCTGCATATAGGAGCACTCAGCACCAAGAACGTTCGGCATACAAGGCACGTTCGGCATCCATGGACGTTCGGCACCACAAGATACGTTCGGCATGCAGGGTCGTACTCGACACAAATGAGCACTCAACACGTTTGAACGTTCGCTAGTCAAGGGTTGTACTCGGCATTGAAGAACGTACGTCCATCCAGGTTTGCACTCGGCACGAGACCTTCAGCATTTCACTCGGCACTCCCTCCACTCGGCCTGCTCTTCACTCGGCATACCCTTTGTTCGGCACATCCTGTGCTCGGCATATCCTTTGCTCGGCATGTCCTGTGTTCGGCATTCCCTCTACTCGGCGTATCCTTTCACTCGGCATCCACGCCTCACTCGGCATCCCAGCATCGTTCGGCCCGCTTCCTCCATTCAATAGAGAGATCCATCGACTTGGAAAGGAGGGCTCGGCATGCCGACCGTTCGGCATGTTCCACTCAACACACAGGGCTTATTCCATTTGGACTGAGATATTCAGCCACCAGGCCCACCAAGGAAGTCCAACCCATCTTCGTTTATAAATAGAAGGGCAGGGGCACACTGAAAAGGGACCTTTTTTCCGGGAACACTGGGGAGACTCTGCCATTTCTTATACTCTCCTCTTTTTAATTCAAACTTGTATCCAAGTGATTGATTTACGGATTGTATCTGTATTCAAGTAATTGAGAAAGCAATAAAGATCAAACTCAAAGTGGATGTAGGCAATTACGCCGAACCACGATAAATCTGGTGTTCTCGTTTTTATTGTTCTTTTGACACTGAATTACACTATTCTTCTGTTTTAACTTAATCTCTTCATTAATCTCTCTACATGACTCTACTCAAGGGTGTTAGTGACCAATTTTGGTGCTAACAGTGCTCACTTTTATTACCTAAATTTTCCGTTATTGTAAGCCTTTAATATTTCCATTTAAATTGAATATAAATTTCAATTCAATCAACCCTCTTCAACACGCAACTTATAGTAACAGCTTACAAGTACGAATGGAATTATCATTTATTATAATATTTTCTTAATTTACATTAACATATAAATACATGTGCTTTATATGAATTTTATATACAGGTATAATACTTACTCCATTTCATTTATTGAAATTTATTCAAATTGCTAGTAAATAGGTTTTAAGTCACCATTTATATAATTTAATTTAGCGTTTATAAGTTTTTTTTCTTTCTTTTTTTCTCTTTCTACTAGATTTAATTACAACAATTATTAATTTAACCAAATTAAATCCACGAAATTTACGGGTCGTTACACTCTCCCCCACTCAAAACTTTTCATCCCCGAAAAGGAAAAGAAGGGAAAAGGAAGAATTTGAATAAACAATACATCTTATTCAAAATATTAACTTATAAACAATAATTTACAAAATTTATTATTTTAAATAAAATATACCCATTTTATAATCATTATATCTTTTCATAATTGAATAAATAAAGTTTGGAAAAACATTCAAATAATTTCTAAGTTCAAAATTTAAGAAAAATTTCGGCAGAGTCTCCTTTGTACGGAGAGCTCGGGAGAAAATATAATATCAAAATATAACAATTATATTACATATATTATTCAAAATATTATATCCCAACCCAAAAAATATATAAAATAGCGCTATAAACCGTAATCCGTAAACGTACCTATTTGTTCGGCAATTAACGCTTATTTTATGAAACCAAAAGCAGTAGCAATTGCTTCCATAACCTGCATTTCACTTATAAAATCCAAAGGGTTAACAATTTATATAAAGTGAAATATTTAAGTGGTTTCAATCACTAACAACAAATGAATCCAACAACCATCAATTTCAACAAACAGCATACGCAACAAATACAAAACAACCATTCAATCAAACAAACAAATAGTTGTTCGGGTTCAAAACTTTTAAATTGTACGGAATGAAGAATAAACCATCAAGTGCATCATTTACTCAATAGTCTTAGATTAAACACAATGGATTATTCATCCATCCCAACAAAATTAAAGTTTCCTTACCCAACAACCACAAACCATGACAAAGAACAATTTCAGCAATAGATTTAGTCTATTCTTATTTATTCCATTCATACATTTCTTGTCTGATTCTTTTCATTCATATAATGGTTTACCTTTTGTTTTCATTTATTTCTTTCAATTTTATTTAGAAATAACTTCACCCTTTTTCTTAAGTTTACAATTTCTCTTTATTATATTTCATTCATTTATTTTCACTTAGTACTTACTATTATTCATTTCCATTAACTCAGGTCATGCCAGTTTCCTCCTTTTTTTCCACTATAATTATTCATTCATTTATTATTGCATGACCTTATTTATTTACACTTTAATTACTTAAGTTTATAATCATCTATTTGTCATACTTACCTTTAATTATATTTACTTGGTAAAATTTCAATTATAACTTAAGTTTATAACATTAAATTCCCATTTAACAACAATTTTATTGAATACTTTCATTATTTCAAATTTCTACTTATATAGTATTCTACTACAATCTCTTATTAAACATTTCAACTTTTAATATTTGGTAAGTTATATATATGTTATTAAAGAATGTAATTGAAAGTTTTACAAGTTTTCTCATTTCTTTTAATTAATTCGTTGTTCAATAAATTTGTACCTTTTTCTTATAAGTTACAATTCAACTTCTTTTTTATTTTCTTTATAACTTATCATTAAATCTCTTACCTAAATTAGTGGTTTCAATTTATTAATTACTTACTTTCCATTTCACAATAATAATTGAAACAATTAATTAATGGAAATTTAAGAATTTAATACCGGGTTAAATTTTCAATTTATTTTAAAACAATAGATAAATATATTCTTACAAATTATATATCTCTAATTATATTTAAAACAATTCAAAATTTATATATTTTTCAAAAATGAATCTGCAGTAGAACTACTAAGTGGCATTCCCCCTTCGAAACTCGAAAATGAAAGTCGATGATGCGGCCGCCATCGCCGAAATTATTTTCCAGCGACAAAGGGGAAAGTACAAAACTTATTTTCTCCAAAATCTTTTTTAAAACACTTCTTCCGAATTATAATAAATATTTATATCAGAAAGTACTTATAAATAGTATTATTGTATTCCAAAATTTATTCGAAATTTTTTTCAGAACCCCGGATCTTAAGTTCTAAATTTCCAAATTTTATTTATTTTATTTTAAATATTATTTCACTGTTATTTATAAATTTTATTACCTAACAACCAATATATTACACCCAAGTATAACCTTTATAAAAATTTGGTTTATATACGAAAATATAATAGGCAAAATTATTTCATTCACCTATATTAATAAAAACAAATATTATGTCGGTCTGTTAAGTGTTTAGAAATCCCTATGGATGTCATAACGTCCCATGCATCAACCAGAATTTATAAATACTAAAGGGAACAAATTAACCCAATATTAAAACCTTTTTATAACAATAACAAATACGCTCTCTCATATATATACAATCAGCGACTCCCATAGGGTATTACTACCCTATTAATAAAGAGTCAAACCCCATAAAGCTAAGGTTTATCGCTAAACCAAAGCTCTGATACCAGATGTAACGTCCCGCCTTTTCGCACGCATTAAGTCGACACACATGCCAATTCAAACCATATGGAAGGGCGGATTGTTATGGGGTAAACAAGAAAACAAGCAAGAAATAAAACAAAATAGAATCTCACAGCGGAAGGATAAAATATAATAATCAATATACAGTTTATAAATCTGTTTACAAAACCAATTATATAATACATATCAGAGTTACACATACCAATAACAATGCAGTGGAACAGTGTGTAGTGCACTAGTATAAATAATAATAATATAAATCTTTGTCTTCGTCCTCCAGAGCTAAATCTTCAAATCCTGAAACGCTCGGACAGACCCGAGCGAATTTGAAAAGACAAAAACACTTGAGTCAGAAATAAAAGATCTTATGTGAGTTAAATTAACAGAAATAAATATGAGTGCAATAACTCAAGAGATGCTCGGGATTTACATCTCCTAAGGATCCGTTAAACTATTTACTATGTAGTATATTGCGCTATTATAATAGTGTCTAATTGCAAAATAAACTTAATTTTAAATAGCATTAAGGCTTTACATTTTCCACCTTAACACGTAATAGTCCCAGTAGTCCATCCAATATCATAGTCCCTCCTGATCGGGAAGCCACCAGAGGATACCACACGGGCTACGGGAGAAATTCAAACCGGTACAAGGCTCGGTATGGTAGGTGTCACGGCACAACTAGGCAATGCCAGGGTAGATATACCAATTGCTATCCGGGCTGGTGGAAACACGCAGCGCGCAGCTACCGCCCACCTTGAACAAACTCCCCCAAATCAAAAATAAAGGTGGCCACCGAATCAATCCAAAGTCAAAGTATAGTATCGAAGAAGAGTGTCCGATCAGAGGAATGACCTCATTGGCCCGAGAATCGCTCCTGTTTTAGCCACCTTATGCCAACTCACGGGAGTCGGGTCCACGTATTTACCTCAAAGGAAACGCCGCCGCCATCCTACTTCATTCTGGAATCTCCACCGCGTACACGGTTGTTAAAGTGGTTTTCGGAGTTGGCAAAGAGTATGACAACTTCCGATCCCGGTCTCTTCAACAACCAAACGTTATTATAACACCGCGGCCATTTAAAAACAATTATACTTTCAAAACCAGAATATAATTATCCATTTCAAAACCCATAAATACGATATCATTTCCTTTTAAAACCTAAATAAATATGATATCATTTTATTTCAAATATATTCATTTTCCAAAATCATGCCACTTTTAAATTTATAATACCTCGAAACCAAATATTTAAATTTTACCTTTCAACATAATACTTCGAAATCCATAGTTTTAAAACCATAACTTTCAAAACTTAAATGGTTTGGATATTTAAAAGTATATAAAATAAAACAGTTGAGTTTAAAATTTCTTTAAAAGTAAATAATTTCCACACCTTCATAATTTTTATTCACTTTAAATTCAGTCTAAACCTGTAACTTTAGATTCACTTTCAGTTTGAATAAAACACTTCGATTTCAATATTTTCAAACTTTGAGTATTTAATGAATTTCAAAACTAAGGTTGGGAATTTCAAATCAACAATTCATTTTGCTATTATTTAGTTTGAAAGGTTTACATGATAAATCCATAACCATTTAAAATAAAGTAAATATATTAACACTAAAAATTTCCTTCCATTTATTTATACTAGAATTATTCATTAAATCCAGTTATAAATATCATACCTTTAAAATTTCCAATTTTAATAAGTTAACATCAACTTATGGAGTTAAATTTTCAAATAAGCTCAATTCCAATTAAATTTCCAATCTATCTTTCAATCTTAATTGATTTGAGTCATTTATAACTATATATATATATACACAAGATTTTAAACCTGTACTAAATCGTGTAATATAAATATCAAATGTCATTTTTCAACCTATTCATTTTTATTTAACAGATTTATGCATAGCTTAAATTCAACAATTTAACTATGTATGTATATATAAATATATTTATATCATATCCAAATTTAATATTTATTAAACCGTGTCATATCCAAACCATAAAAATCATTTCAAAAATAATTATATATATATATATACCGCGGTGCCTGTATATAATTTTCTATCCTATGGTCAAGTGATACGGATATTTATCATTTCAATCCGCAATTTAAAAATAAAATTACGGTTATATATCATTTCAAACCGCAATCCCAAATGAAATGAAAATGCTTAATAACTTGCAGTTTATATAATATAAAACACATCATCCATTCACCCAATATCAATCATCAACCAATTTTATTTCAATCATCATTAATTTAAACAAACATAAATAGAGCATATAAAATATAACAGGTATCAACGAACAATTCATATTCAAATAAATAAATAAATAAATAACTGTTGACTAGCAGTTTATATGCAAAATAAATAAATTTTAACTGTCAATTTATATGCAAAAATAAAATTAATTAACAGTTAAATTAAATAAATGCGATTTAACTGAGATGATGAATAAAATATGCAAAACAGTCATAAATAAATTTGTACTCATATCTTAAATTAATTTAACAAACATAAAAAACTTAGAAGTCGTGAGTGGGTTAAAACACTCACCTTTTCAATTTAAATCGAATTTAAATCCGATTTAAACCCAAAATTTTGACGGTCTCAGAATTTGTCCAAACTAGTGTCAACAGATCCGGAATTTTATTATGATCCTAACAAAAAAAATCGCATATGAAACGGAGTTCGTATGAGAAAGTTACACGCGTTAAATCGCTTGAAAACAAAATTAATTTAAACAAACAAATAAACATACCTAACAAAAATATAAGCCGCGTCAGCAAAAGCTTTAGCACGCTACAGGACCTCATTCTTCTCCAGTACGAAAAAATGAAAAAAAATCATTTTTATAAAAGAATGCTTTTGGAGTTGCAAGAATAAGAGCTTTTGAATATGAGGTGTTAGGAGAAACAAAAATATAGAAGAAGAAATAAGATGTAGGTTATTTATAATTAGAAAATGAATGTGGATGAATAAAAATAAATGTCACGTTTTATTATTAAAGCTTCAGGCATTAATAATAGATAAGGGAATGTATGTATGAATGGAAAAGTTTGCAAACGAAAGTAGAATTTTGTACGCATTTAGGTTTTTATCTACGCATAATAAAATATTTATACTTACCTTAAAAACGAGAACATTCAATTTTATTTTCTCAAAATGATCTTTTATTTACATTAAAACACCCTTTTTGTTTAACACAAAATGTGCGTTTCTTTTATTAAATCTATTAATTGCAATCAACGTTTCCTTTCTTTTTAATTGAAACATTTGAATTACATTAATTGCAGTTACTTAAATTTTTAAAACAGGCAACTAAAATGGATAAAGAAATAGAACAATTGTTTACTTAAACACGTTTATAAATTTAATGTTTATACACAAGAGTAATAAATAGATTATTTTTCTATTCTTGTAATCAGTCTGTAAGCTAAAACACAGTTCAAATAAACATATATTTCTTTCTTTAAAATGAATCTTTCTGTTTTTATTTTAATGAAATTAAACGTACATTCACAGACGAAACATTCATTTTATTTGATGTAAAATTTTCTTTTTATTAAATCAAACTTTCCCTATATTTTCACAAAACATATGCTGCTTTTATTTACATCTATTAATTTACAATTAGTATTCTCTCCTATTATCGTGTATTAAATTACAATATTTTGATAAAATTTTATTCCATCCCTTATATTCAACCAATAGTCATTACTTCAAATTATTAACTACAATTAGTTGAGCTCTTACCATTGGTTTCATAAATTTATTTGCACAAAATTCCATTATCATAAATTAAATATATTGATAAACTTTATTTCCCATTATTTCCCTAATTATTATTAACGTAACATAAAATACAGATTTATTTCAATTGGTTACCTGTTTTAAATTAAATAAACTAGACAAATGGTTAACTTAAAACAGCCATTATCATAACCTTTAAATTACATATATGAATCCACTATTTATAACAAATGTTACAGTCCCCATATAATATTGATTTTATAAAATTTAATACGTATTTCTTCCTTGGTCAATAACCTTCCTATTTCCATTTATTATATCTAAGCAAGTTATATCCATAGATTACGATTAACTATTGTAAATAAATTGATTCACTTGGTTTCATGCCTTTTTATTACATCAATTATCCTACCATGATTGGAATTTTACCTTGGTTACATCTTATTGAATGTGACATTCTTCACTTACCAATCTATTCCACATTAACTGCCATAATTTAGTGAATTAATTGAAATTGATTACAAATTAACTTAACAACCTAATAAAATAAGTAACGTACAATAAATATTGTCATTAACTCTTAATTACACTTTTAGAGGTTCATTATTAACACACCAATATTGTAATTACTTACATAAGGTTCATTATTTACACACCAATATTGTAATTACTTACATAACACTGGTTTTACTCAATTAACATTTATTACAAACTATTCAAAAATTTATTCAATATTCATCAGTCCTCTTATATTATATTTATAACCAAGTGTAACTTTTAACTTGAATTGGTTGGATTTCCTTTCAAGTTATTAATAATTAACTTATACTAACATATTCCTTAATTTATTCCAATTACCGTTACAATGTTTTTATTACATAATCAATTAAATACTTTCCTTTCTAGTATTAATTTCACAATTAATCAAAATTATTAAAGTAACGCTTATGATAAAAAAAAAACAATGTAAAGACTTACATAAAAATGAACGTTATTTTAAATAAATTCAATGACCAAATAAATTTGGAAATTTATAATAGTTGTTATCTACCTTTAAATTTACTTCCTAATAACGTACTACCTACTCTCCTTTAATTGTAATTTGAATTCCAACATTTATTCATCATACTCGATAAAATAAATTACATATAGATTGTTACCTATTTCCTTTGCATGCCTTTATAGGTTTATTACTTAACAATCACCGTTAAAATCCTGTGTATACACAAATTATTACTTAACATCAATCTACTCTTTATTTACTTTACTTTCACACTTCCGTTGCTATATAATAAATCACCAAGTAACTTTATCATCAAACCAACATAAATTAATATATTAAATGCTTACATTTATTTCTCTACATCAAATTTGTTCCAACTTAGTTTATATTAATTCTATTCCCTTATATGGTTATTATTTATTCACTTGTGCTAACTTTTATTACCTAAATTTTCCGTTATTGTAAGCCTTTAATATTTCCATTTAAATTAAATATAAATTTCAATTCAATCAACCCTCTTCAACACGCAACTTATAGTAACAGCTTACAAGTATGAATGGAATTATCATTTATTATAATATTTTCTTAATTTACATTAACATATAAATACATTTCCTCTATATGAATTTTAGATCCAGGTATAATACTTACTCCATTTCGTTTATTGAAATTTATTCAAATTGCTAGTAAATAGGTTTTAGGTCACCATTTATATAATTTAATTTAGCGTTTATTTCAATATTTGTTATAAAGTTTTTTTTTGTTTTCTTTTTCTCTTTTGTACTAGATTTAATTACAAAACTTATTAATTTAACCAAATTAAATCCATGAAATTTACGGGTCGTTACAAAATGGAAGTGAATAAAATAGATTGAAGTGAATAGAAAATTTGAGTTTAGTTTGGGATAAGTTAAATAAATTAGACTTAGAATTAATTTGATTTGAGTTAAATTGAAATGTAAAATGACTTTGTAATTGTGAGTCATTGTGTAATGAATTATACCCACAAGCTATTAAGTATTATACTTATAATCTAAAAATTGTGGATTTACAATTTGCAAAGGATTAAGGTGAAAGAAAATTTGTATCTTTAAGAATTCAGGGATACACATATATATAATTTGGAACTGTGATTATAAGATGTAAATGTGTAACAACCTGATATTTTCAACCATTCGCATCCGCACATGTCGGACTTGAATTGTTCAAAATACCGCGTTGTAAATAAAATTTGGCAAATCTCAAAATATACAGTAAATAATTAATCACAGAATCACAGACACAGAACCAGAATACTCGCAGCGGAATTTAAAAATACTTAGTGGTTCATGAAGCCACTATAAATAGTCTCAATCAAATAAAAATTACAAAGTCTTTAATCCAAATATAGTTTTAAATCATCAATAGAACAATCCAAATGTCCACTAGTCTTGATTTCATAAATTTAGATAAGGAACTGGAAGGGAAGTTTGCCAACAGCTTGAAAGTGATCTACAGAAATCCTAGCTCCGGGATGAAAACTGAACTGCAACTCAGGCTGACCCGAGCGTAAAATAAAACATAAACACTCGAGTCAGGACATACATACTTATATAGTGTAAGCTAATTCAAGTGTACTGTAATATAGAGCAAGTAACTTAAAGGATGCTTGGGACCGCCCATCCTCTAAGGATCCGTTAAACTATTTACTATGTAGTAATACTTCGCTATTATAATAGTGTCTATTAGTAAAATAAACTTACTTTTAAATAGCGTTAAGGCTTTACATTTTCCACCTTAACACATAATATATTCCCATAATGTATACAGTACCGTAATCTCCCTCGTACTGGGCGTCGTCAGAGCGCACTCCATAGGTATGGTACAAAACCAAAATCGTATAAGGCGCGCTAGGGTAGGTGACACGGCACAACTAGGCAATGCCAGGGTAGATATACCAATTACGCTTCCGGACCGATGGAAACGCGTAGCCGCAGCTACCGCCCACCTTGAACAACACTCCCAAATCAAAGGTGCGCACCAAACAATCACAAAAGTAATAGAATGACATACGAAGAAGTGCGTTCGATCAGAGGTGCTACCTTATTAATCCGTCAATCGCTCCTGTTTTAGCCACCTTATGCCAACTCACGGGAGTCGGGTCCACGTATTTACCTTAAAGGAAACGTCACCACCATCCTACTTCATTCTGGAATCTCCACCGCGTACACGGTTGTCAAAGTGGTTTTCGGTATCGACAGAGAGTATGCCAGATATCCGATCCCGGTCTCTTTAACAACCAAATGTTATTATAACCCGTGGTTACAACTTTTAGAAATGGTATTTATACTTTAAAAATCAAAATAAGTTTCAAATACATTTCAATACCATAATATCATTTCAAGAATCATTTATTTAAACATCAGTCATTTTATTTAATATAAAATACCATTTAAATCTATTCAATTTATTTAGGAATTAATTTGCCTTTCAACTCACATTTAAAGTTAAATTCTTCCATTTAAAACCATTTAAAGTCAATTCCTTATTTTTATTAATTACATATTAAATTCCAAAATTTAAGCCTTTTTCCCCAAAGATTATTTCCATTTATTTTAAAAAATCCGAAAATTCAGTTTCCGCGGCATTTATGAAATGCCACCTAAAGTCTGTAAGTCAAAACAGTTCATTTATAAAAGACAACATTTAAGTGCTGTAATAAATTATTAACTTAACAATCAAATTTTAAATTCCCAAATATAACTTATTATCAATTATTTTCTTAACTAAAACTCACCTTTTACACAATTTCAGAATTTCCCAAAATAAGTTATATTCCGAAAATTTTACTTAAACATTTATTTATTTAACATTTTGACTTATTCAAAAACCATTATAAATTTTATAAGAATCCTTTAAATACATTTGAACCAGAATATTATAAATTCCCATTTAAAATATTTTTAAACATTTTAGAAAAATATTATATAAACCACAGGTCTATATATAGTTTTCTAGCCTAGGTCAAGTGATACGGATTTATATCATTTCAATCCGCAATTTACAAAATCCTGGGTTCTATCATTTCAAACCCGCAATCCCAAGTTAACAAATAAATAATTAAACAATTAAATAAATGAACAAATGATTATCGTTCAGGCCTATCATTTCAGCCTATAACGATCTCAAATTTACAGGGAACTTACAGTGATGATTTAATCAGTAAATAAGCATTACATAGTATAACTGCAATAATATTACAATAGATAAACAACTGATGAGGTGTCAATTTAAAATGAGGTTTAACATCATACGTTATATCACAGGCAGATAAAATTTAATAAATAATTTACAAATACACTTGTGATAAATCACGGATATATAGGTATGTTTGTCTGGTGAGAAATACTCACCTGAATGCTGCAGAAAGTTTGATTTCCAACGATGGTAACACTTGGAAAAAAGAAAACGCACAGAAGCACGATCAAACTGATGTAGAGGCTGCGACCAGATTTATATTTTGAAAAGAGAACGAATCAAAACTAAGAAAATTTTTAACCCGAAATTCTCAAAACAAAAGGGAACGAATGGAAATAAATTCGCCCCATAGGCTCGACTACTCCACCACACAGTTAGACTACGTTCTCAAAGCTCGGTTCAAAAATTTGCCGTTACTTACTTTCACCCCTTTTTATTTCTACAAGTGGCGGAAACACTAATAATTTAAATCTAATTCTCGGCATCATAAAAGAATTTTATGCACATAACGTTGATAATACATATACACTCACAATACTAATTATATGAACACTTCTTCACTAGTACAAAAACCCTCCTACGGCCGATTCTTATATTTGCTTATTCAATTATTATTATTAATTATTTTCCTTCTCTAACTACTGTTGCAACCTAGTTTGGACACTTATGACCCACACGCATACTTTCTCCTCCATTCATATTTTTTTTATTCTACTCTATTATATTTTGGGTAAAGTTTAAATTTTATTTCTAAAATAAATTGGTCAAATTCACTACTGAAATCTTGAAGGATGGCTGGATGACATAAAACCTTAGTTATCAGTTTATGAAAAATTTTCGTGCAATTTTATTTGGAGGAGAGGCTGACATCAGTGGTAAAGGAGGAGGGCAGGGATATAGTGGCGAAGGAGGAGTCATAGCCTAAGGTGGTGGAGTTTTAAGCCTTTGCGTGAAAAAAAAAGAAAAAAAAATGGAAATAAAGAAGAAGAAAGCAAAGGAGGAAGAAGGAAAAATATAAACATAGGCCATACCTGATGGTGCATGCGAGAAGAAGCTGAGATGAAATGAAAAATTATGCGAGGCTTGAATTTATAGGAGAATATTGGGTTGCTTTGTATGCAAGGAAATGGTGAATGAGATCAGGGAACAAATATATGCAGAGGTTATTGATTTTTCCAGAGGAGATTTTTTTTCCGTGAATTAAGTGTAGATAAATGGTAAGGTAGGATAAATTTCGAAGCTAAAATGCACATTCTTTTTTATTTCTTCTCAGAGGATATTTGCGTGATTTAAGGTGAACAAAAATAGGAAGGAAATAAATTTTTAAATTAACTGCACGGTGGCTTGGATTTACACAAAGAAACAGACAGGAATGTTAGGCAACATTTGTACACGTTTCTTTTCTCCTTTTAAAAATTTTGGTAATAATTACGTTTATTAAAAAGAAGAAACGGTAAAGTTTTGGCAAAGATTTTATGAAAATTTAAACAGATATTGAATGCGTTGATAAATTTTTGGCAAAGATAAAATTTTGATTTGAACGTGTAAAAGAAGGAAGCTGCATGATTTTCCTTTGATTTTTCAGAAATCCCGTTCTATAGGTGAGGAAATAAATTTCTTTCATTGATTGCAAACGTTTCCAGTGGCAAGCGTTTTATTTTATAAATGCATTCTTACGTGCATGAATTTAGGAAGAGGAAAAACAAAATATCTAGGAAATATTTTCTCTTGCTTTAAATAAGAAGTAAATGTGACTGGGGTGGAGAAACAACAAGAATTTATTGCTGAGAATGGTAAAAGGAAATCACAGATTATATACCTATTAACCAAATGAAGTTGTACATGGATTTGAAATTTTTATAATCAGCATTGATTTATAAAGAAACATCAAAGTTTTACTAGACAAAGATTTATACCAAATTTAAAGCAAATTGAATGCGTTGATTTTTATTATCAATACGTTCTCCTATATACGTTATTTATACCATTAAATATCGTACCCTCTTAAATGCGAAATTATCAGTTTATTAATATGCTATAAATTCTTAACATTTATTACTAAATTAAAAAGATAAAACTTTGGTTACATCTCTCTCTGATTCTTATTACCATTAAAAGGCGATTTATTATCCAAATGGACCAAATATTACAAATATTTAAAGCAAGTATATAATCCAATTTTTTTTTAATTTAAAATTCCAATTAGAGTTATCCTTAAACAAAGTGAAACCTCCATTTATTATTTAGCATTTTGGAAATGATTTGATCAAATTAAAATATATATAAATTGGGAAGTAAATTTTACTGGAAAGAGAAAAATAAACGTAAGAAATATGGGTAAAGAGAAAAACGCATATGAAATAGGCAAGCAGATAGGAGCATGACTGAGATTTAGGAGAAAATTATGTTTTGAAAAAATGCAAGAAATAAATTTTGTTGAATGGAAAAAAAATCTATGGAAATCAAATTTTTAAAGCAATGCGTTGACTTTAGAGGCAACATACTTGATTTGAACGCTAGAATATTCCTTCCCTCTAAAAACACATGCCACTGATAAATTTACTCATTTACACTAAGGTCATATTTTTAAGAATGTGTACCATAGCCATAATATTTTATGCCCAAAATATACCGAAATAACAGATTAAAATTCTATACATTTTCTTATATATATATGGTATTTATTCCCTAAATATACGCACCCTTTAAACGCGTAATTACCTAGTTCATTTATACACTATAAAAATTTAAAATTTACTACTTAAATGGAATAAAATTTGTTTACATTTTTTTTCTTCTGATCTATTTACCATTGACAAAGAAATGTATTATTCAAAATATTACTGAACTTTAAAAGGTAGATAATCCATTTTATAGATAAGGTAAAAATTATTGTGTTGTTTTAACAGTCCAGAAAAATAGAAAATTGGCGAACGTTGAACAAAGAAAAGTGTTGATTCTTAGAGTAAAGAAACGGAAAAGAATATTTGATTTGAACGTTATTGAAAAATCAATGGGTTTTATCTATTAAATAAGTTGAGTCGACGGAAAGAAAATTTATTCCTTTCCCACTTAAAATGCATGTATACTGATTTATTTGATTATTTATATCCAAGGTAATAAATTTAGACGCGTGAAAAACAGATGCAAAACACGCGCCCAGTTTCATAATAAAAGTGATGCTTTTTAAATTTACGCGTTCTCTTATTTAGTAAATATACGTTAAAAATATTCCATCAATAATACGCACTTTAAACGCGTAATTAAATAGTTTATTTATACACTAATTTTTTTTTCAAATCTTATTTCTTATTTAAAACTTGATTTTGCTAGAAATTAAGTTATTTACCATCTTCGACAAAAAACCCAAATTTCCAATTAAAGTTAATTCTTAACCACGTCAAAATTTCAGAGATCTTATTATTTAATTAAAAATTTGGTCAATTGTTTTTTTTCTATAATCACTTTAAAAATTTAGATTTTTATATAATAAACCCCAAAGCTTTAAAAATACAAGTGAAAAATACTTGTTAAAAATTTGGGCTGTCACAAAATGGATTCAAATGAGCAATATAAACTTTGAAGTAAATAAGTTGGTGAACTTAAGAATAGAAAATCAGATTGTAAACCCAAGTAAAATGGAATTATAATCACAAATGGGAAATAGTTGAATGGTATGGTGAATTCAAATCTAATCCTGAATGAAATGTGAATTGAAATAAGGTGAAGAAATTATAAAATATAAAAGATGTAAATGAACTTAAGTTAGTAAATAAGTTTTGAACTTGTATATGGAGAATTAAAATTGAATTGGATTTAACTTCGACTAAAATAGAATTAAGCTGAATTTGGAATAAATTAAAATTAAAATTCAGTTGTGTTATGAATAAAAATGAATGTAACTAAGTTCTTATTTAAGATAGTAAAGGGAATGGTATAATTTCAAGATGGCTAAATAAATTTTGGTTGAACTTCAATTAAAACTGGAAAAGAATTGAATTGAAGGAAAATTTAATTAAGTTGAAAGGATATTGTATGAATAAAATTTTGACTCAACTAAATTCAAAGGAATTGTTTGAGAATAAATTTAGCGTAAGCTAAATTAAATAAAAAGAAGCTTGAAGATGAATTTAGTGTAAACTAAATTAAAGGGAATCAGATTATAATAGTGATGGTTTGAATTGTAAATAAATTTAAATAAGTGAAATAATTTAAAGTGGTCTCTTTGTTAATAAAATAAATTTAAAGTGGATTGAATAAATAAACAAATTGAATTAAAATTTGTAAATGAGATGGGAGTTGGGTTGGTTGAGAATCAAATGAAAATAAAATTTGATTTATAGGAAGATAATGAAAATATTGTGAAAGAACTTAAGCAAATTAAATAAAAATCGTGGTTGAGCTTTATAATGTTGTCTTGGATAAATTTGTTTAGATAATGAAATTGAATTGCAAGTGAAATGGTTTTAATTAATTATTATGATGGAATAAGAAAGTATGGATTAAAGATGTATGTGTTGTAAATAATACAGAATGGAATGATATTAATATAAACTTAAGTTGAATGGTGAACTTAAAGTGAGTTAAGATTAATTTAAAGTAACTATAAGCTTAAGTGATTGTCACTTATTTGGATAACCTTAAATTTGCATAGAATTGGTCGTTTTGTTGTATTCGGAATTGAATTGGTTTAAAGAAGCAAATGAAATTTGTTTTTGAATCAATTGGAATGGATTGAAATTGTATTAAGTGATTTTGCATATGAGTGAAAATGGATCATAAAAGAAATGTAAATACTTCAAATTGAAGGTGAAATTTGATTGTGAATCAATATGGAATTGAGTTGAAGTAAAGAGATGTAACTAAGGCGTACGTTAATCATATTGAAGTGGAAATGAATTGGTTGTAACTAATATGAATGTTACATAGTGAAATTGAATTTAGATCATTAAAGTGAAATAAAAGTAAAGTTTGGATTTGTCGAGAAATTGAATGGTGATTGAAATCTTTCAAGTGCCGATAAAATATGGTTAACATTGACCAATTATTGAAGTTTACTTGTTTCAACTATGAAATTGATGAGTTTGGCTAGATTAATGAAAGAAATGTTGATAAATGCTCATATTATTGAAAACTGATGTGTTTGTTCAAGTAAGTATAGGTACGGGAGGCAATAGATAGAGTTGGAGTGCGTATATGCAATATTTTTTAGCCGCTTGCTTTTAAAATGCTACTAGAGGTATGCCTACGCAATAAAAATAGGAAATATGAAATGTTTTTATTTTTTCCGACCGTGTTGGTCGATGTATATATATTTATATGTTTTGTGATATTGCAAAAGCTCCTCCGTACAAAGGAGACTCTGCCAAAATTTTCCAGAAATTTTGGGAGTTAGAAAATTTTTGAAAAAATTTGAAATGTTTCGTTAATGACAAAGTTGATTTAAAATAACAATTGAAAATAAAAAGGGCTTTGGGATAGGAATTGAAACTAGTAGTTTCGATTTCAAACTAAAGAATTTAGGAAAAATGAAATTGAGATTTCACTAAGTAAGTTTTGCTATTGAGTTAGGAATCTTCTTTCTACCTTAGCAAATTTCGGGGACGAAATTTTTATAAGGAGGGAGGAATGTAACGACCCAGAATTTTGGGTCGCCAGATTTGAACATTTAGTTCATTTTAAATGTCGAATATGGATTATAATTTGAATTGAAACAAAAGACTTTGGTTAAATTAATAAAATTGGTTAAAATTTTATATACGGTAATTTAATTGAAATTTGAATAATAATAATACCTTAATATTAGAATTGGGATAATTTGTGAATCTGGGTGTAAATAGATATGAAATTAGATTCTAAAATTTATTTTAAGTCTAATTGGATTTGAACTATAATATTGGACCGTTGAATCAAATTAGAAGTCGATAGGTTGAATTTGGAATTTTATATTATTTTAATAATGGAATTTAATAATATAATAAAGCAAATATTCAGATTTTGGTTTAAACTGAATCAGAACGATTTCTAATGTGATTATAAATTCTATATGAATTATAATTAAGTTGATAAAATTTTAAAAGTGAATTTTCAAGTGATTTTGAAAATCGCTCGAACTAATGGACGAGTTAAAATAGCCTTCCGGGGCACAGTCTCGGAATTCGACGAAACCAGTTCCATTGAATCCGTAATGGTTAGTTATTATCGGATTTCAATTTTCGTAGCAATTGGAGTTATCGTTTGACCCCGGCAGCTCAAAACGCTTAGAAAATACTTTAATCGATTTAATTTAAAATTGATCGTTTATTTCCGTAACTCGCGCATATGACCAAATTAGCTTCCGAAACACGTTTCATTGTGTTCAGAACGTGGGTAAAACCCTAGAAACGCCTGGCGGCATGCGTTGTTTGGAGATCTTTAAAATTAGTTGCTTTAAAGTGAATTAAATATTAAAATAATATTTAAATACGTATATATACGCTCAAATCAGAGAAACCCTAGTTTGCTCATCAGCCGCCGCCTCTATCTTTTAATGGCCGACATTCAATCTTCTTCTCTCTAATTTTTCTCAAAATCTATGCATTATTTTTCAAAACTTTCTAACAAAAGTCGTAGAGCACTTCGAGGCGAGCGCATCCAACGGTCGTAGTCGTGTGTAATGTGATAGATCACCAGATTATTCGCCCCATTCGTGTATTGTTCATGCATGAAATCCGGCTCATCAAGGAAGCCGAGTTCGTTGAGTTAGTGGTCGAGTGAGCGCGAGTCGTGGGGCTTCGAAGTGATGATGGCCGATCTGTTCCTAGGTGAGGGGGTTGGCGGCGGCTTTGAAACCCTAAGGGCACTTATGGGTTTATCGAACTGGGTATTCCACGTTCTTGTTCGAGAGGGAGAAGATTTAGGTATCGGCCTTGATTTTTGAACGTGGGTCGTGATTCGTTGGGTAGTAAATTTAAATTAAAAGAAAATTTATTTTAAAATTTGTTTCCAAACTTTATAAATTAATATCTCATGCATACATTATCAGATTTTGACGAAACTGGCGATGCCGGAATCGCAAACACGCGTACTACGTAGTGGACCAGTTCTGGAATCATTCCGAGCAAGTAAAAAATTTAGGTTAAATCGAACACCGTTCGATTTAATGTAAATTTGAACGCTCGCCGAAAACCCAAGGCGAGTTTAACTCACTCACATCTAGAATATTAGTTAATTTAAATAATCGATATTTAAATAATTGCTTGATTTGTTGAATATGATTGAATCGATATATGTTGTTGTGCTAATATCTGTGGATGCAGGGAAAACAGGTTGGAGGGATCCAATTGGATCCCTCACAAATAGAAATTTATTTATATTCTGTGATATGCAGTATTTATTGTTCTACGATAATTTGTTTAGATCTTGATATGCTGCGTTTTATTTATATGCTATGATGAATTAAATTGAAAATTTAAATTGTGTTGTGCTGTGAATGGGTGAATACAACCTGAAAATTTTAAATATAAATAGATGAATTGGGTTTAAAGAATATAAATGAAATTCTTAAGTAAAGAATTTTAATAGAGATTTAATCCAAGGAATGGGTTGGAAAAATTTCAAGTGTTTGAAATTTGATTTCAAAGGGAATTGAGAATTGTTTAAATTAATAGCGAGATTTATTTTAAAGAAGGAGAAGTGTGCTTTCTCCTGGAAATCTTGTTTTGTCTAAAGAAAGCTTTCAAGATATAAATCTATAGTTAAAATATGTTTAGAATATTTTAAAAAAAGAAATATTATTTTAAAATGTGTTAAGTGAAAGCCAACATTGATTTAGTAATTATGGTATTTAATTATTATTTTTAAAGGGTAAAGAAATATTGAGTTTTCAAAAGAAAATTTTAATACGAATATTTGATTAAATAACCTTATTTTAAAGGGTTAAATTTTATTTAAAGTACTTAGGAAACCTTTATATATTTCCTTAAGTATTATTTTCAATCAAGTAATTTCTAGAAACTTTATTTTAAAATATTTTAACAAGAATTTGTAAGTGATTTCCAGGAAATAGCAATGTGTTTAAAATAAAAGAAGCTATTTTATACAGTATGGAAAGGATTTTACGGGATGAACGTAAAATTGAATTAGGATAAATCATGTAGGATTTATAGAAAGTATTCTTTGGGTTATTCTAAAATGGAAGTGTATTTCCCTGAGATGCCAAGTATGTTCTTAAAGCTGATTTTTGAAAAGTTAGAAGTTTGAAGTTTTATTAAAGAATGGTTTTAAGAAATGTTTTTAAGTTGTAAGAATTTTAAAAGTAAACATTTATCAAAGTAGCTATAGAAGTAATTATTTTAAAAAGGTAATTAGAACTATGTTTTAAAGAATATTATTAATATTCATACTTTATAAAATGGTTCTATTTTAAAGATAATCAACATTATTGTTTTATATGAAACTTGTATAGGATTTCATACCTTCATTTAAAATCTAGTATAACTTAACTTATTTTAAAGATAATAGTTATATTTTATAAAGTAGTTTTATCCGAAACATTTTTAAAGGTATATATATTTTAACTTAAGTATGTAAGTAGATGTTGTAAAGATATTTTGAGGAAAATAAATAATGTGGGAATTAGTTATTGTGTGATGGATGGTTGTGAATATTGATTGATAGTTAAATCACCGACTATAAATATTGGACAATGCGTTGATCGTTTCGAAGAGATCGGGATCGAGATTTATTTCTCGAAAACCACTTCGATCTGTTTGTACGTTTTCGTGGGAAAAACGAGTTCGGAGTCGAAGATGGAGCAGTGAAGTGCAAGGGCTAGTCGCTACTAATCCTGAGGATATTTCCAAAATGGATGTAGTAGGAGTAGTGCCTTCGGTTCCGTTCGAACCCGGGACGGACTTGTATGGATGAATGCTTTCGGAACATCGTCAGGTAGGCGATTGGCATTCCAAGTGAAACGTTCTAAAGGTAACGCTTAGCCTCAAGCCTCATCAACCGGGAATGACTGAAAATCAAGGGATATGCAGCAAGGCTTCGTGGGTAGCCCCCACATGAGAGTGAGGTCATCCCTGTCTAGATGTCCCTTTTTATTCGGCTTAGTGGTGCGGTTGCTGATCCCAACCGTGGGGTGATCTTATTCGAAACTATCCAGTAAGGGATAGGTCCGGCCTTGTTTGCAGGGGATCGGGCGTGGTCCTCGGTACGGTGATCTTGGCCCCGTACTGTGATAGGTGGTACCCTAGTGCCTAGTCATTAGTTGGAATCCATTCTCCCTACGAGCCACGAGTTTTGTTTGTATTACCCACTTTGCGGCTAGTAGCTGGAATTTAATACATGTAACAATTTCGGCTATTTTATAAGTATTTGTATATAGACCCTATTATAATATCAGAGAATTTTTATAAAAAATGTTTTAGCTATCGTAAGGTAAAAACCCGACATGTTTATTTGTGGCGTGGTCTTACGAGATGCTTTTGTTTTCAAAAGGATTTTTGAAACTTTAATAATCAGTCGGGGGAATTTTTATCAGCTGGTATTCCAGACCGACTTGGTTGTTATTTCATTATAATGCTCGGGTCAGACCGAGTATTATATGTTCAGGACAGGATGCTTTGGAGCAGGTGAGGAGCTGGAGTCCGAGACGTATTATCCGTATTTGTATATGTATCCGCTGCTATGATTGTATGATTGTCTGACTGGTAAATGTTGTTGTATGAAATACTCTGATGATATGATGTATAAAACAGATATAGTTTTCATTTTGTGTAAAGATCTGATATTGTATATTATATTTTATTCCGCTGCGACTGTGAGAAACTGACATTGTTTAGTTCCTTCTTTCTTCTACCTTCTTTCTTTCCCTCAACAATCTATCTTTTCCGGCACTTGATCGTCGGCATATTATACCGTGGAGTATTTTGTGTCGATTTTCGAAGGTCGAGAAGGGTGGGTCGTCACAGATTAAAATCAGCTTATAGGTTTTTGATTTCAACATATTAGAAAAATTATAAACCTCTATAAAATTCATGAAGAACGTAAATGGTCAAATTAATAAAATAATTATTCAATCGGCGATAATAGTACTTATTTTTCTTAAACACTTATTATTATAATATAATTATGAATACAAACCTTTTTTGGGTAGGTTTCGTTTTTTTAGAATAAAAATATTAAAATACATTAAGTTATTAAGCTAAAGATGCAGCAGCCTTAACAATATTATTGAATATTATAGGAATATTTTATATAAGTATCAATGGTGGCACTTATAACTAACATTTAAAGTTCTGATAATCATTCAACCTTTCTCAAGTATATTTATTCTAGACTTCCTAACCCTCATCCTCTTATCCATGTTATTTTCGCTATTAAGAAATTTAATCAGCCGTGACTTTCTTGTTTGTCTAGCATGTCCTAGCTTATTTGTTTAGTGTTTCCGCTTTTGACAAAGTATGGGACTTACTTCAAAACCCATCGTGTAGAGACATAGAACGTAATCTCACTCTTTGCAGTATCACTTGTGAAGTCATTTACACATATATCACGTATTAGAGAATCATATTCTATTTCTTTATTTGGAACGATTACAGTTATATTTTATGTCACTTATAAATTGCGCCATGTTTTGATTTACTACAAAAAATAAATGTTTAGCTACTTGAATCATAACTTACTCGATATTTCACTACATTTTATATTACATAAACGCTAAGGGAACTCGTTTAAAGCAACTGCAAGGTCAAATCGCTCCATTATTGACTAGTGCAACAACACTCGGTTCACATATGAATATAATAAAAAATGGAACTGTAAATGTTTCAAACCGATCATGGAGAGAGAGCAGAGAGATAGTTTCTTTTCATAGCAGATCTCTTTATATTATGCTTGTTGACATTTTATTTGATGCCATTAGTCCATAGAAATTAATTAAAAAAATATCACTTCTCATTTCCACATATGCACACAGAAAGTGGTAATTCATATTACAACAACAAATCCTAGAAGGAAGCTTAACATAAATACAATGGTAGATATAGATTGAATATACATATATACAAGCATACAAATGCTACTAACACGTTAACCATAAAATAGTCATGTACTTCAAATTAGGTTTGATGTACTAATAAAGTTCATGGCTATATTAGCCTATTAGGTAATTCTTGTTCAATTACCTGATATACTCTATAAAGCAATAAAGAATATTCATGTGTGTATTTATGTATTACATATTTTCTAACAAAAAATGGTTATAGTATAATCTATATAAGTTATAGGTATTTTTATTACATAAAAAAGATAAAATGGAATTGATAAAAATCGACATTGACTGCATGTTGTATGCAAATAGTCAACTTTTTAAACTTGAGATGGACATTACATACAGGGGATCAGAGTATATATAGTTCTAAAATAGCCATTAATTAAATCATTGCATTAAATAATGAGATTCAGATACAAGGGACAATAGAATTTGGGATGAAGAACGCGTTTCATTCAAGCATTACAGTAGTAATGTAAGTTATTATTTTTCCAGTTTTCACCAGACGTACCTTCATTTAAGAACTTGAGCTTGATCTTCCTTGTTGGCAATTCTCATTTTTTAGTCTCTTAAGGTTGTATTGATTAATGTTAAAGATCATGTGAAATTTAATTTATACCCCTCTTCGGTTGCACCTCATTTCATTGTAATTTCGAACCCCTCCTTTGATTACAAGTGTGTCCAAATTTGATTGCTTATGAACCTTTTATTCTTGTCGATTAGTAAATTTACTACAATGTTGCAGTTTTGACATCATTTATTCTTCAGTTATGATTTGACAAAAATTTATAGCTTCCAATTATATTTTGTAACATTAAACTGATGCGGATGAAGTACACAAGTTATAAATATGTCACCATATATATATATATATATATATATATATATATATATCAACACTAATGAATCAGCCACAACAAGTAACAAGGAAACAGAAAAATACTTATTTAACAAACGTTTGTTGGACTAGTAAATTTTTAATCCCTTGAAGAACACAAAACTCAGCCACTACGTTAAAACACTACCAAAAAAATTAAATTAAAGGCTAATAGTTAATCAAATTTTAAAGGCTAATGTTTCAATCTTAAATATATTTGAAACTAAATTTTAAAGACCAAAATTCGATCATTGATGTGTATTGGTTATCAAAAGTAACAATGATGCTAGGATTGTCTGAGACTGAATTGTGATCAAATTACATTCTTATGTTAGTCTTCAAACTATTGAAAATAAAGTAATAGTGTTGTACACACACAAATATAAATAAACATATGTGTACTTAAGAAACAGTCTACATTTAATATCCATAACTGTAAAAGGTGTTGGCAATAAATTTAATTGATACCATAATTATATGTATCATGGAATACCATCTAATATCATATGGAAATAATATGGTATCTAACAACAAGACACATTTGATAAACTATTTAATTCAACACAACTTGTCCAATAATATATCTTATATATAATGCAAATACTTAAGTCATAGGGTTAAAGTGAAGCCTTTTTTGAACTGATCAGAATTCCCGTGCTTGAAATTATCTGCCCTTTTTCTACTAAATGACATTTTGGTCAATTTAGTGTCCCACCTTCTCCACGTTCGTAAGAAAACAGATCCACCTTCTTTCCCAATTTCTTCATGCCTTCGTAAATAAAAGCGCTTAAATAAACCATCACTAATGGTTGATGCATGCTCGAATTTCTTCTCCTTTGCGCCCCAAATGGATATTTGGTAAGTAAATGGTCTTTTATTTTGAAAAAATATCATCTATTAAATATGTGTGAATGTTTTGACAAATGTTATGTTTTTAGACAAGAATCCTTTTAATTTTTGATTTTTTTTCTTTTTTTCTTTTAAATAAACCATTTATACTTAAAAAACATGTTTTCTTCATTTGCCCATTTTTCTAATCTTCATTTTTTTCCAAAAGTTAAGATAAAAGTTTCAGCTGAAAATTTATTCAAAACAAAATCTGTTAATCAGTAAATCAAACACCTCACAAACCTGAAAATCAAATCTATAATCAAACTCCTCAAGCCAGAAACCAAAGCAAATCATTTACCTGTAATAAGCATTTTCAAAGTTCAAATAAAAACCTGTAGTTCATTCTCAATCTATAATCAACATCCTCTGCAAAATCATTTTCTTCAATCTGTTCTAAAAGCCTGTGCATTCTTCTTTTCAAAAACTAAGCATGCAAGCATTTTCTTTTCAACCTGAGTTTTAAAGCGAGCAAGTAAACTCTGTAAAATCATTTTCAAATGCAAAAGCAAAGCTTGCTTGCATGCATCTTCCAACCTGGGTATATAAAAAGAAATCTGCAATTCAAGTTTAAATGCAAAGAAAATCTGTGCAAGTCAGTGCATTCTTTTTCAACTTGAAATCTAAGCAAGTAAAATCAGAAGCAAGTTCAAGTTCCAATAGCCTGCATGCAAATCTAAATGCAAAGCAACTCAAGTTTTAAATCAGACACAAGGAAGAAATGGCATTTTAGTTTTAAATCAAATTCAAAGAAGCATTCAAGTTTGAAGTTTCAAAAGCTAAAACTGCCTCTGTTTCATGCAATGTCAGGTGAGTAACATCACAATTAAAATGGTTTAAGTATATGATTATAGTTGCATGCTTATCTCTAAACTTAAGTATGTTTGTGAATATATTTTTAAATATATTACTGTGTGTATATATGAATGGTTGGTTTGTGCATTGTTGTATGTTTGGAACTTCTCTTGTTTTAGTTCCAGATTCAAAAGAAAATCAAAAAAATCGTTTGATAATAATCCAATCTATCTTATGACTTAAGTGTTGAACTAAAGATATTTGTTATATCATCAGTTTGAGTTTAAAATTTGTTTAAGTTAAAAATGATTTGTATTGCCTCTGGAAGTAATAAAACATCAGAGCAACTTTAAATAAGTCAAATTTCAATTGTCAAGATTCTTGTATTTAGGAATCTAAATCGAATGCTTAAACCAAAATTGGATTTTTAAAACTAAAATCACTGTTTTTAGTGAAGACATTTGAATATATTTCTGGTTTAACCAGAAATTGAAATTTTAGTGTTTTCTAGTGAACTCTGTAATCTGGGGAATCAGACATTCTTCCGATGATGGATGAATGATGGATGAGTGGAGGAAAAATAGTGGAGGTGGCGGAAGATCATCGTGGTGACGATGGTTGATCGTTTTGTTTTGTAAACCTAGTTTGACTTGGTTATGATTTTTCGATCGGCATTGTATCTCAAGTTGATCGAGTGTGACGAGACTTAGGTGGATGAAGGTAGGCATGTAGAGGCAGACGATGCCGGAGTTCTAGGGGTCACGGTGATCGTAATTGGGTTGGCGAAGCATTTCCAGGTTTTAGTTGTGGTGTCCTGTTCGCTGTTCCAGGTTCAGTTTTGTACTCGAATTCGAATTCGAGCTTGGGGCGACGATCCGAATTCTCTGATGGGTTGCATGGTGGATCGACGACTTGCTCAAGGTACCGGTGATGACCAGAGAGGGGCGAAGCCACCGTGCATGTGCACGGTGCAGTGGTTGTTCCAGGCGAAGTTTTGGTGTTGCAGTGATGTTTGGTCTCGAAACATGTTGTTGATATCTTGGGTGAAATGTTTGTTTCAGGTTTCAAACCTGCAGAGTTTTTAAAATTTTAAACTGGTTTTAAAATGTGAAGTAGAGACTTAAACTAGGTTTAAATCAAAGTAAAGTTTGGATTCAAATGTAGTTTGAATCTCAGTTTTAAAAATAAATTAAAGTTTTAATTTTTTTTAAATAGTTTAAACAACTTTAAAAGGGTTTAAATTGTTTGATTGTAAAGGTAAAGCATTAAATAAAAATAGAGATTTAAACCTAAGTTTAAATCTGGATTCAAATCCAAATTTGAATCATAGTTTTTGAAATAAAGGAAGTTTTTAAATTTAAATTATTTTAAAACAACTTTGAATGTTTAAGGTGTAATTTAAAATATGATTTGTATTTTAAAATGAATTTGGGTTTAAATTCCTTTAAACTTCTTTTATAAAATAAGAAATTCTTTAGCAGAAGTTTTAAAGGGTTTTTTAAATGTTTTTTAATTTTTTTAAAGTTAAGTTTGTCTTCATTTTAAATCTTAAATTTAAAATGAGATTTGAAGATAAATTTAAAAATAAATTATTTTAAATTGCTTTGTTAATGATAACTTAATCATTTATAAGAAATGTTCTTATTTTAAAGTTAATAAAGATTTAATGATTTTTTGATTCATTAAATTAAGTAGGGTAATTAAAATGGATCATTAATTAATTTATGTAATTAAGAAATTAAGGGTATAAATTAATTAATTAAGGTTAAGATAATTAAATTGAAATTAATAATGATTAATTTGAGTTAATTACTTAAGAAAAGTAATTAATGAATTGTTAATGAAGGTCATTAACTTAAGATTATTCAATAATTTATTAATGTGATTAATTTTAATGATTAATTAGATCAATTAATTAAGGATAATCATTTATGGAATTGTTTAACTGTAATTACTTAATTAAAGTAATTAAAGAATTAATTACTCATTGTAATTAATTAATTAATTAATTTGATTAGTTTTAGTTACTTAATTAAGTTTTATTAATTTAGAATAATCAATGGATGGTTTGATAAGAAATTACTTGATGTAATTAATAAAGTATAATTACTTAGGGAAGTAATTAATGGTAATTACTGAATGTAATTAGTTGAAGAATGATTTGTTATTGGATGTAATTTGAGTATAATTACCTTATGAAATTAATCAGGGGATTAATTAAGAGAATTAATTAAGGAGTAATTAATTCATTTAAAATGAAGTAATTAAGGTAGTTAATTACTGATTGAGATTAATCAAGAGTGATTAATAAATATGGTTTAATTAAAGAATAATCACTAAATGTAATTAATTTAAATAGGATAATTAATTTAAAAAGTAATTAGAGATCATATATTAATATAATTAATGATGTAATTAAGAATTGATTAATTAATATTAATTAATCAATAATACGTGATTTATAAGTAATTAATTAATGCAATTAATTAATGTAATTTATTAATGATTAGTGTAATTAATTATAGTTAATTGGTTAATGCAGTAATTAAAGCATAATTACTGTAAGTGATTAAGAGTAATTAATTTGTGAAATTAATTAAAGGATAATTACTTGAATGTAATTAAAAGTTAATTAATCAAGGGTGATTAATTAAGGTGGATAATGAGAAGGTAATTAATTGATTGATTAGTAATTAATTAATGGTTATATAAGCAGGATTTATAGAATGAAGTAATTAATTTAATTTACTTTAAATTAATTAGAGATGAAATAATTAATTTAATTCATTTTAAATTAATTATAAATGGTATGATTATTAATCCTTATTTATATATGGATGATATATATTTCCTTGAATAGTTTTAATCTCAGATATGAGATAAGCATTGTTGTGTGATATGGATGCTTTGGTTGCATTGTGATGATAATATGAATTATCTATTTGTGATGATAATATGGATTATCTGCTTATGATGATAATGTCGATCGGCATTGTATCTCTAGTTCATCGAGTGTGACGAGACTCAGGTGGATGAAGGTAGGCATGTAGAGGCAGGCGATGCCGGAGTTCCAGGGGTCACGGTGATCGAAATTGAGTTGTTGAAGCATTTCTAGGTTTTGGTTGTGATGTCATATTCGCTGTTCCAGGTTCAGTTTTGTACTCGAATTCGAATTCGAGCTTGGGGCGACGATCTAAATTCTCTTATGGGTTGCGTGGTCGATCGACGACTTGCTCAAGGTACCGGTGATGACCAGAGAGGGACGAAGCCACCATGCATGTGCACGGTGCAGTGGTTGTTCCAGGCGAAGTTTTGGTGTTACAGTGATGTTTGGTCTCGAAACATGTTGTTGATATCTTGGGTAAAATGTTTGTTTCAGGTTTTAAACCTGTAGAGTTTTTAAAATTTTAAACTGGTTTTAAAATGTGAAGTAGAGATTTAAACTAGATTTAAATCAAAGTTAAGTTTGGATTCAAATGTAGTTTGAATCTCAGTTTTAAAAATAAATTAATTTTTTTTTTAAAATTAAATAGTTTAAACAACTTTAAAAGGGTTTAAATAGTTTGAATGTAAAGGTAAAGCTTTCAGTAAAAATAGAGATTTAAACCTAAGTTTAAATCTGGATTCAAATCCAAATTTGAATCATAGTTTTTGAAATAAAGTAAGTTTTTAAATTTAAATTATTTTAAAACAACTTTGAATGTTTAAGGTGTATTTTAAAATATGATTTGTATTTTAAAATGAATTTGGGTTTAAATTCCTTTAAACTTCTTTTATTAAATAAGAAATTCTTTAGCATAAGTTTTAAAGGGTTTTTTAAATGTTTTTTAACTTTGTTAAAGTTAAGTTTGTCTTCATTTTAAATCTTAAACTTAAAATGAGATTGGGAAACAAATTTAAAAATAAATTGTTTTAAATTGCTTTGTTAATGATAATTTAATCATTTATAAGAAATGTTCTTATTTTAAAGTTAATAAAGATTTAATGATTTTTTGATTCATTAAATTAAGTAAGGTAATTAAAATGGATCATTAATAAATTTATGTAATTAAGAAATTAAGGGTTTAAATTAATTAATTAAGGTTAAGATAATTAAATTGAAATTAATAATGATTAATTTGAGTTAATTACTTAAGAAAAGTAATTAATGAATTATTAATGAAGGTTGTTAACTTAAGATTATTTAATAATTAATTAATGTGATTAATTTTAATGATTAATTAGATTAATTAATTAAGGATAATCATTTATGGAATTGTTTAAGTGTAATTACTTAATGAAAGTAATTAAGTAATTAATTACTCATTGTAATTAATTAATTAATTAATTTGATTAGTTTAAGTTAATTAATTAAGTTTAATTAATTTAGAATAATCAATGGATGGTTTGATAAAATTACTTAATGTAATCAATAAAATATAATTACTTAGGGAAGTAATTAATGGTAATTACTGAATGTAATTAGTTGAAGAATGATTTGTTATTAGACGTAATTTGAGTATAATTACCTTTTGAAATGAATCAGGGGATTAATTAAGAGAATTAATAAGGAGTAATTAATTCATTTAAAAATCAGTAATTAAGGTAGTTAATTACTGATTGAGATTAATCAAGAGTGATTAATAAATATGGTTTAATTAAAGATTAATTACTATATGTAATTAATTTAAATAGAATAATTAATTTGAAAAATAATTAGAGATCATTAATTAATATAATTAATGATGTAATTAAGAATTGATTAATTAAGATTAATTAATCAATAATAAGTGATTTGTGAGTAATTAATTAATGTAATTAATTAGTGGTTAATTAATTAATGCAGTAATTAAAGGATAATTACTGTAAGTGATTAGGAGTAATTAATTTGTGAAATTAATTAAAGGATAATTACTTGAATGTAATTAAAAGCTAATTAATCAAGGGTGATCAATTAAGGTGGATAATTAGAAGGTAATTAATTGATTGATTAGTAATTAATTATTGGTTATATAAGCAGGATTTGTAGAATGAAGTAATTAATTTAATTTACTTTAAATTAATTAGAGATGAAATAATTAATTTAATTCATTTTAAATTAATTATAAATGGTGTGATTATTAATCCTTGTTTATATATGGATGATATAGATTTCCTTGAATGGTTTGAATCTCAGATATGAGATAAGCAATACTATGTGATATGGATGCTTTGGTTGCATTGTGATGATAATATGAATTATCTATTTGTGATGATAATATGGATTATCTGCTTATGATGATAATGTTGATTATCTATTGTGATGATGTGAATTATCTATCTGTGTGTATATAGATATTTAAATTGTATTGTTTTAAACTTAAAACAACTTGGACCTAAAAGATACGTTTTGGATTTCGATGAGACCGGGATCGGGTTTCCAGATTTGGATATCCGAAAACCACATCGATCCAAATTAACGATACGTCGTGAATCTTGAGTAAATGAAGATTCAGAGTGCAAGGGTTATCGTCGTCAACTCTGAGGGTGATTCCAAAATGAGTGTAACGAGATAATGCCTTCGGTTTCATTGGAACCCGGAACGAACTTGTATGGATTGAATGCTTTCAGCACATCGTCAGGCGGATGATGAGCATTCTAAGAGATGTGTTCTCTAAAGGTAATCGTAGCCTCAAGCCTCATCAACCGGGAATGGCTAAAACATGGGAGGTGCAGCAAGGCTAAGTGGGTCATGCCCAAGTAGGACGAGATTTTCCCATGTCTAGAAGTCCCTTTTTATTCGGTTGTGTGGGGTAGTTGATTCGCAACAACTGCCAGGGTTGTCTTGTTCGGGACTGTCCAGTAAGGGATGGTTCCGACCTTGTGTTGTAGGGGATTGGAAGTAATCCTCGGTACGTTGATCTAGGTCACGTACTGTGACGGACGGTACCCCAGTAGCCCTGCCATTGTATGGAATCCAAACTCCAATAAGTGCCATCGGATTTGATGGTATTACCCACTTTGTGGCTAGTATGCTGGAATTTAATCATGTAACAATTTCAGCTATTTCTTATTTATTTGAAAACCCTAGACCTATTATAATATCACCGGATTTCCTATCAAATGTTTTGGTTAGCGAAAGGTAAAAACTTACCCATGTTTATGTGTGGGGAGTCTTACGTGATACCTTTTGTTTTAAAAGGTTTTCAAAATTAAGCAACTTTAACCTGTTACTCACACCAGAACCATGTCTGACCCGGAGTTTATTTCTGTTTTCCTAAACTCTTGGGTACTCAAAATTTTACGAGTAGCCAAGGGATTCAGGTTTGCTTTGACGAATTCTGGAGGAGCAATAGAGCAGGAGGGTTCGGCGTTTGTAGATATATAAGTGTTCCGATGTGTTGGTATCTCTGAGTCGTTTGTTTGAGTTGTATTGTACTATGTTGTAATAACTAGACAGGTGTTTATAACTATCTAGTATGTGATGTAAAATCTGTGTACTCTGATAATTGTTGTATTCTATGTAATACTTATGTTATTAATATAACTTATTCGTTTCGCTGTTGAGATTCTGATGTTGTTTCTTCTTTCTTCTCTTTCTTTTCTATTCTCTATCCCTTTCTTTCTTTCTCATGATACGTCTTTCTGGTGAGGTGGAAGACGGGTCGTGACAGTTGGTATCAGAGCATAGGTTGAGTGAATACCTAGGCTTTGGAGTGTTTTCTTTCTTGAGAGAGCGTATTTGTAATTTTGATATAATATATATATATATATATATATATATATACCTATTTGTTGGGTTACCTGTTCAGGTTTTCCAATATAGGTTATAAAGGTAGATAAGGTAGTGGTGTGTTACAACCCGGGGTTTGCATTACCAATTAATAAATAAAAGTTAGGATTTTTATTTATTCTTAATGAAGCATAAAAGGATTTGGAATAACAAAATTTATTTGAAAAAGGCTATTTTAATTAAATGGGAAATATGGGATTTTAAAATGAGGATAAAATGTTATTTTAGGAGAGATTTTTTTTTATGGGTTTGGGTAAGAAAATGAATGTTATAAACATGCATGAACACTTAGTCTAATTTTTGAAACATGTAAATAACCCTCTTCTTATTGGGTTACATATCTCAACCCAATAACCCACCCTAAACCCTCTCTATACATTATCTCAAACTCACATAACCTCACTCATTCAACCCTAATCAAAACCCTAACCATTTCCTAAATCTTTTTAATAAAAATGGCCTCCATCTTCATATCCTTCAAGTCTTAGCTTATGCAAATCATTCTATGCAAAGGTAATGCAAATACCCATCTCAAATCCATCTTTTATAGCTTTCTAATTTCTGAAATTAGTTTATTAACACATGTTTTATGTGTTTTTATGATCTTATAGCCTCCTAATCTTCTTTTGCCATCTTGGGTTGATGTTATAATGTTCATTGTTGCTTTTTAGAGAGGTATATTGCTAAAACCTCTTCTAATATGTGTTTAATTCTCTTTTGAATGCCATAAATCATATGGTAACACATGTTTTGTTTTGTAACATGTGAATCATAGCTCTTTGATCTCCATTGTCTTCATTTTGGGTGTGCACAAAGAGTGTTTGTGATATTGCTTGTTAAGGTAATGCTAAGCTTTGGCCTATGTTTCTTTTTATAAGGTGTATTAATCATTGTATAGTGATTAATGATTGTTATTAGTGAAATTTGAGGCCAAAAACTTGAAAAAAAAACACCCTAAAACCCTCAAAAACTGCATTTACAACAGGCTGGAAATGCACAGACCCAAAACAGGCTGAAATATGGGTCTGGGCTGCACCCAGGTTGCAGCCCAGACAAAGCAGGCTAGCCCAGCTGGGCTAGCCAGGAGCAGGCCAGCCCTAGTAGGGCTGGCCACAAGCCCCCAGCCCACACGAGCTGGGGCCGGCTACAAGTCCCCAGCCCGCCTGGGCTGGGGCGGGACCCCAGACCCCAGACCAAGTGGGCTGGGGCGGGACCCCAGTCCCCAGCCCAAGTGGGCTGGGGCGGGCCACCCAGTCCCCAGCCCGCCTGGGTTGGGGCGGGCCACCTCAGACCCCAGCCCAAGTGGGCTGGGCGGGTCCCCAGTCCCCAGCCCGCCTGGGCTGGGGCGGGCCACCCAGACTCCAGCCCAAGTGGGCTGGGGCGGCCCACATGTCCCCCCAGCCCCAGCGGGCTGGGGGGGGGGCATTTGATTCCCCCCCAGCCCGCGGGCTGGGGGGTGTTCCGCCCAGCCCAATTGGGCTGGGGGTCTTCTGTTCTGCCCAGCCCAATTGGGCTGGGGAACTTGTGTTCTGCCCCAGCCCAATTGGGCTGGGGGCTTATTATTTTCCCATCCCATGTGGGCTGGGCTGAGAGGAAAAAAAAAAAAAAAAATCAAACATCACCTCTGTTTCCAGCTTTTGAGCGCCACTTCGCGATGCCGCCACGTTCGCATCGGAAGTCGGAATTCGAAGTTTTTGGTCTCGTTGGAAAGGTGGTGTTCCGAACTCCATCTCTGGAAAATTTGGGCAACATTGGAGTTCGTTTTCTGCTTCGAATTTCGTGTCGAAGTTGAACTCTGGTCGCTGTTGGTAAACAGTGTGAATCTTTTTCTGGGTTCAACTTTGAGAGGTCGCCACCGCTTCGTCTCAACTCGGAATCCAGAAATTCTTTTTGCATCTTAAAGTAGGGATGTTGGACTATATGTCTACCAGTTTTCATGCCATTTGGACACAGTTTGCTGGTCCAAATAAATTGCCGAACTTGGCTTCGCAGCAGTTTTTGAATGGTTTCAAACACTTAGAATATTTTTGATGATTTTCTGGTTTTCGTCGATTTCTTTGAGATTTGTCTCTGGATTTCGTACACGGGCTTTATAAAAAGGTTTTAAAAGGATTTTCACTCCAAAATGGCTTTCGAAATTATTATATAATATTATTTTTAATTATTAAATTAATTACTCCATAGTAGGAGCGTTTTCAAAAGCCGTTTTAAAGTGATTTCAAAATCAATAATAAAAACGTTTCGCACCATTATTTTCTATAATAAAAATCTCACACTCACTTTTAGCACGTCGAGCGAAGTGGAAAGGTGCTTAAACGGTTAGAAAATCTTCGGCCTATGGAACTGTGTGTATTTTCTTTCCGGTTAATCCCCGACCTATTCGATTGATCGTTTTGACCTTTGGGTCTAGTTTACCGATGATACGAGGTAGACTTTTTATTGTTTGGAGTGTGAGCATGCTATTGGTTAGTAAACCGTTTAGTGCGAACGTGGGGTATGGGACTCATTGTTAACACTTTACGGGTTCCTCTCCAAGAAGTTTGTGACACATTAGCCTCTGGGCGCCAGTACTGGACCTCTGGGTCACCACGCCTCTGGGCAACCGTCTCTGGACACCTGCTCTATGGAGCAGTTTATTTTTCGGCGTGCGCCTCTGGGCCTTTATCCTTCTGGGAAGGATCTCGCCGTTTCGCGCGTTCCGCATCTGTGCGAGTGATCGATCACAACTCTACAGTACTTGGCAACAACGACTCTGGTCGGTGCACGTGCAATATTTGTATTATCTGATATTTTTATATCCATTCGAGTATCGCCATTCGATGTTGGTTCTATGGAACCATACGATGTAAGTGCGACTACCCTATGGATTCACAGTGTCTCTGGACACTGCATTTCTGTATTCGATTTCATTGACTTTTCAGTATATTCCTATTGCTCTTTGGAGCATCGATCTTTGCTTGGGCATTGATTACAGACTCTGGTCACTTTTGGGATTATTGCCTATGGGCAACTTTTTTATAGTTTTGGCTACGCCGATGATATGAGGCGATTTTATTTATTCTACACTTTGGTGTTGATTTTCTCTTTGGAGATTTTTACTGGTGATTGATGATTAGGGATCGTCATTATATTCATGTAGTCCATATTACTCTTCTCTTTGGAGAAGTACTGTTTTATTTATGTACTGCATTATTATATATATCTCAGTTATTACTGATTGTTTAGCTAGCCTGACCCGAGTGTTTTCGCTCGGGTCAGACCGAGTTGTTTCAGGTTAGGTCTCTGGACTTAGCTTATGTGCTTCCGCTTGGACATTATCTGCTATGCTGATAGATAGTGCTTTTATTTGTCCACTATTCCGCTACTCTTTTATTTCGGACTCTTATGTACATATTTTTGACTCACATGTGTGAGCGGTGGCTTTGTACCCACCTTTTGATACTTGGATCTGTATTGACGATATATTGTACCTATGTTCTGTGACTGTTATGTGACTGTTCTGTGATGATGATGTTATCATTTAGTATTATGTTTGTTCTGAACCTATTTTCCTTAGCCATTGTAATCTCGTTATAAATATCTATTGGATATGTCGAACCACTTAAGAAAAGAATACCACCTATTCGACGTATTCAGCAGTTAGTTATAGCTTGATTACACATGGTCGCTTCCATTATACTCTATTCTCCGTTCTAGTAGACGGTATTACTCCGTAATACTCTTTACTAGAGTGGGTCTCGGAGTGGGGCGTTACATCTTGGTATCAGAACTAAGGTTCAGAATTAAGCATAACCAACACAGAACGGTTACACTTAGTACAATACATTTTAATTGGATCCGAATTAAATCAAATCCCTTCCTTATGCTTATTGATAGATAAGTTAGGAATATGTGTAGGAATTTATTATATTCCGTAGTATTCCTTAATTAAGTATCAATCATTGAATCATGTCTAACTCTAATTCCCGTTTGACTTTCAGTATGTCTGGAAGGGGAAGAGGGAGGACCACACGTCAGACTAGTGCTGCTGGGCAGTCCAGCAACACTCATCCAGAGGGCGTGTTCATGACTACCGACCAGATCATGGAGCTGGTTCGGAATTCTCAGTCTCATTCTCAGTCTCCAGCCCCAGTTGCTGATGCTCCGCGCATGTCTGTTTTTGCGCGTCTCTGCAGTGATTTTACCCATCTCGGAGGGAAGCCGTTCAGTGGCTCCGAGAATGTCTTAGAGGTCCACGCTTGGATTCGGATATGCGAGCGCATTTTTACTCGTATGGATATCTCGGATCATGATCGTGTTCTTATTGCTTCTAGTCAGCTTCGGAGTCGTGCCCTGGATTGGTACGAACTCCTTATTGCCGAGGTCGATGAGACCACACTTACTTGGGCTCAGTTTCGTCAGAGATTTGAGCTCAAATTCATCCCAGAGTCAGAGAAGAACTCCCTTGCTCGCCGCTTTCTTGATCTCAAGCAGGGGAAGTCCTCCGTATCCGACTATGTCTCTTCCTTCGAGGCCCTGTCCAAGTACGGCCTTGAGTTTATTGCTACTCCTTATAAGAGGAACCTCAAATTTGTTGAGGGCTTGAAGAAATATCTGAAGAGGCATCTTATGCTACAGCTTGAGCTCTCATTCGAGAACCTAGTCGATGCAGCTCTACATCTTGAGTCAGTCGAGATGGAGCATAGTGATGATGGTGGTGGGGGTTCCAAAAACCCCCAACCAGAAGCGGGGTCCATTTCAGAAGAACAAGCCTTGGAACAAGAAGAAGAAGACTGGCAATTCTGCTGTCCAGGCTCAGCCTCAGACTCAACCTCAGATTCAGTCACAGCCTAGTGGAACCCGTCCTCCGAGGAAATGCTTCAACTGCGGTTCTCCAGATCACTTTATTCGAGAGTGCCCCAAACCTCTCTATTGCACTTTCTGCAAGAAGGAGGGACACAGGATCTCCACTTGTCCTATTGCTCCAGCTAGTGCCAATCCTGGCAAGCTTAATGCTGCCAAGGCTCCTGCATCTTCAGCTCAGCCTCGAGGTACGCATCCTTCCGTTCTCGAAGGTTCTATTTTATTTCGTGGTAGATCTTGTAGAGTTCTCTTTGATACGGGTGCCTCTCACTCATTCGTATCAAAGGAGCTAGTAGATGCTTTATCGTTGGATGTTACTTGTCTGGTTTCTTCACTAAGGATTGTGAATCCCATTGGCGGATCCACGACCCTTAGCTTGCTTTGTGAGAATATAGATATCGATCTTTGTGGATTTTCTTTCCGTGCGAATCTGCACGTTATGGAGTATTTGGGATTTGATATGATTCTTGGCATGGATTGGCTCGTTCAGCATGACGCCAAAATTATTTGTTCGGAGCGGATATTATTCATTCATCACCCTGATTCGTCCTCTCCGTTAGCTATTGTTCTTCAGGATGTTGGGCTTTCTGATGTTACTCTATTTTCTCTTGATTCACGAGATGAGGATTTGGACTTATCTCGTATTCCTATTGTTCGGGATTTCCCCGACATATTCGAGCCAGTAACTGGCCTACCGCCAAAGCGGGCCATTGAGTTCCGCATCGATCTTATTCCAGGCTCCCACCCAGTTGGGCGTCCTCCCACGAGGATGTCTACTAAAGAGAATGGGGAACTCAGGAAGCAGTTAGTGGAGCTTGAGGCGAAGCAGCTCATTCGGTCCAGTTCTTCGCCATGGGGTGCTGCTGTGGTCTTCGTTAAGAAGCCCGATGGCTCTCTTAGGCTTTGCATTGACTATCGCAAGCTTAATGAGTTGACCATCAGAAATCGTTATCCATTGCCACGGATAGACGATATGTTTGATCAGTTGAGCGGTGCGAAGGTCTTTTCATAGCTCGACCTTGCCACCGGATTTCATCAGCTCCGAGTTGCGGAAGATAGCATTCCTCTTACCGCTTTCCGCACTCGCTATGGTTCTTTTGAGTGGTTGGTCATGCCATTCGGCTTGACGAACGCACCAGCTTTCTTCGTCGATCTTATGAATCGAGTATTCCGGCAATACATCGATAGATTCGTTCTGGTTTTCATCGACGATATTCTTATTTATTCTAGATCCGAGGCAGAGCATGCTCTTCATTTGCGGATCGTCTTGGATACTCTTCGTCAGCATCAGCTTAAGGCCAAGCTCTCCAAGTGCCATTTTTGGGAGAGCAAGGTCAAGTTCTTGGGCCATATTGTATCATCTGAGGGTGTTTCTGTCGATCCTGCCAAGATCGAAGCTATCCAGAATTGGAAGAGGCCCGAGAACGTTCATGATATTCGCAGCTTCCTTGGTCTGGCGGGTTATTACTGTCGGTTTGTCAAGGATTTCTCTCGAGTTGCACTTCCCCTTACGACGCTGACTCGTAAGGGTGTTCGTTTTATTTGGTCTGATAAGTGTGAAGCTTCTTTTCAGCGATTGAAGGAACTTCTCACTCATGCTCCTATTCTTGTAGTTCTTGAGAGTAATCAGGATCTTGTTGTTTACACCGACGCTTGTGGTAGCGGCCTCGGTGCTGTGCTTATGCAAAAGGATCGGGTAGTTGCTTATGCTTCCAGGCAGCTACGTCCGAATGAGGTTCGCTATCCGACTCATGATCTTGAGTTGGCAGCTATCGTCTTTGCCTTGAAGACGTGGCGTCACTTTCTATTAGGCGAACGCTTCACTCTTTACACCGATCACAAGTCTCTAAAGTATCTTTTCAGTCAGAGGGATCTCAATATGAGGCAGCAGCGATGGCTTGAGTTTCTCGCCTCATATGATTTAGATATTCAGTATACCCCTGGCAAGGGTAATCGTGTTGCAGATGCGCTCAGTCGCAAGCACTCGGCGGTAGTTTCTATGATGATTGCCGAGTGGGATGCTCTTGAGACTCTATCTTTATGTGATATTAGAGATCGAGCTCCACCATCTGATTCTCCGGTCTTATTATTCAGCTTGGAAGCTCGTCCTGTCTTATTGGATCGCATTGCCCATGCTCAGCGGCAGGACCCAGACTTATTGCATCTTATTCACCTTCTCGAGTCGGGATCTAGTGATGAGACATTGCTGGATTATTCTCTTGATTTTCATCAGTGTCTTCGTAGGAAGAACCGTATTGTTGTACCATCTGATTTATCACTTAGGCGTGACATTCTAGACGAGTGTCATCGCTCTAAGTACACTATTCATCCCGGTTCGAGTAAGATGTATGCCGATATGTGCCGGCTATATTATTGGGAGGGTTTAAAGAGAGATGTTGCAAGTTATGTAAGCCGTTGCATGACTTGTCAACAGATCAAAGCCGAGCATCAGCGTCCATCTGGTCTTCTTCAGCCGCTAGAGATTCCATTATGGAAATGGGATCAGATATCCATGGATTTTATTGACGGTCTTCCTCGATCGAGGTCAGGCCATACTTCTATCTGGGTTATTGTTGATCGCTTGACCAAAGCGGCTCATTTTATTCCTATTAAGTCCACTCGGACTGCTCCTCAGCTTGCCAAGCTATATGTGAAGGAAGTCGTTCGACTTCATGGCATTCCTAGCTCTATTGTCTGTGATCGAGACACTATCTTTACTAGTCACTTCTGGAAGTGCCTACAGTCAGTTTTGGGCACAAAGCTGAATCTCTCGACTGCTTATCATCCTCAGACCGACAGTCAGACGGAGAGGGTGAATCGTGTTTTGGAGGATCTTTTGCGCTGTTGTATTCTGGATTTCGGAGGTAGTTGGGAGGATCACTTACCGCTCGTAAAGTTCTCCTACAACAACAGCTTTCAGTCTAGTATTGGCATGGCACCTTTCGAGGCTCTATACGGAAGGCCATGTCGCTCTCCTGCTTGTTGGTTAGAATCTGGCGAGAAGCTCATTCTTGGTCCAGATTCAGTTCGGGAATCTTCTGAAAAGATTGTTCTTATCCGTCAGAGAATGAAAGAGGCACAGGACCGTCAGAAATCCTACGCGGACAACCGTAGGAAGCATCTTGAGTTCTCCATTGGAGATTCTGTCTTTATTCGGGTTTCTCCCATGAAGGGGGTTGTGCGTTTCAGCTCCACAGGGAAATTGGCTCCTCGCTATATTGGACCATTTCCTATTACGGAACGCATCGGCCCCGTTGCTTATCGTGTGGCTCTACCTGCTCACTTCTCTGGAATACACGACGTGTTCCATGTTTCTCAGCTTCGCAAGTGTGTTCGTGATCCTGATTCTATCATTGAGCCGCATGTCGTACCTGATTTAGAGATCTTACCTGACTTATCTTTGGAGCAGCAACCTCTCCGTGTGCTTGATTCGGAGGTTAGACGCCTTCGCACCAAAGAGGTTCCACTCGTGAAGATTCAATGGTCACCGAATCCTAAGAACTGCACTTGGGAGACCAGAGAATCTATCGAGCGCTCTTATCCTGGCTTTCTCCCATCTTCTTCTGTGGGTAAGAATTCTCTATTTTATCTCCATCACTTCTTTTGTGGATTTGACGTTATAGACGACATCTATCTTAAGGAATTGCGGGGACGCAATTTTCTTAAGGGGGGAGTCTGTAACAACCCGGGGTTTGCATTACCAATTAATAAATAAAAGTTAGGATTTTTATTTATTCTTAATGAAGCATAAAAGGATTTGGAATAACAAAATTTATTTGAAAAAGGCTATTTTAATTAAATGGGAAATATGGGATTTTAAAATGAGGATAAAATGTTATTTTAGGAGAGATTTTTTTTTTATGGGTTTGGGTAAGAAAATGAATGTTATAAACATGCATGAACACTTAGTCTAATTTTTGAAACATGTAAATAACCCTCTTCTTATTGGGTTACATATCTCAACCCAATAACCCACCCTGAACCCTCTCTATACATTATCTCAAACTCACATAACCTCACTCATTCAACCCTAATCAAAACCCTAACCATTTCCTAAATCTTTTTAATAAAAATGGCCTCCATCTTCATATCCTTCAAGTCTTAGCTTATGCAAATCATTCTATGCAAAGGTAATGCAAATACCCATCTCAAATCCATCTTTTATAGCTTTCTAATTTCTGAAATTAGTTTATTAACACATGTTTTATGTCTTTTTATGATCTTATAGCCTCCTAATCTTCTTTTGCCATCTTGGGTTGATGTTATAATGTTCATTGTTGCTTTTTAGAGAGGTATATTGCTAAAACCTCTTCTAATATGTGTTTAATTCTCTTTTGAATGCCATAAATCATATGGTAACACATGTTTTGTTTTGTAACATGTGAATCATAGCTCTTTGATCTCCATTGTCTTCATTTTGGGTGTGCACAAAGAGTGTTTGTGATATTGCTTGTTAAGGTAATGCTAAGCTTTGGCCTATGTTTCTTTTTATATGGTGTATTAATCATTGTATAGTGATTAATGATTGTTATTAGTGAAATTTGAGGCCAAAAACTTGAAAAAAAAACACCCTAAAACCCTCAAAAACTGCATTTACAGCAGGCTGGAAATGCACAGACCCAAAACAGGCTGAAATATGGGTCTGGGCTGCACCCAGGTTACAGCCCAGACAAAGCAGGCTAGCCCAGCTGGGCTAGCCAGGAGCAGGCCAGCCCTAGTAGGGCTGGCCACAAGCCCCCAGCCCACACGGGCTGGGGCCGGCTACAAGTCCCCAGCCCGCCTGGGCTGGGGCGGGACCCCAGACGCCAGACCAAGTGGGCTGGGGCGGGACCCCAGTCCCCAGCCCAAGTGGGCTGGGGCGAGCCACCCAGTCCCCAGCCCGCCTGGGCTGGGGCGGGCCACCTCAGACCCCAGCCCAAGTGGGCTGGGGCGGGTCCCCAGTCCCCAGCCCGCCTAGGCTGGGGCGGGCCACCCAGACCCCAGCCCAAGTGGGCTGGGGCGGCCCACATGTCCCCCCAGCCCCAGCGGGCTGGGGGGGGGGCCATTTGATTCCCCCCTAGCCCGCGGGCTGGGGGGTGTTCCGCCCAGCCCAATTGGGCTGGGGGTCTTCTGTTCTGCCCAGCCCAATTGGGCTGGGGAACTTGTGTTCTGCCCCAGCCCAATTGGGCTGGGGGCTTATTATTTTCCCAGCCCATGTGGGCTGGGCTGAGAGAAAAAAAAAAAAAAAAAAAAAAATCAAACATCACCTCTGTTTCCAGCTTTTGAGCGCCACTTCGCGATGCCGCCACGTTCGCAACGGAAGTCAGAATTCGAAGTTTTTGGTCTCGTTGGAAAGGTGGTGTTTCGAACTCCATCTCTGGAAAATTTGGGCAACATTGGAGTTCGTTTTCTGCTTCGAATTTCGTGTCGAAGTTGAACTCTGGTCGCTGTTGGTAAACAGTGTGAATCTTTTTCTGGGTTCAACTTTGAGAGGTTGCCACCGCTTCGTCTCAACTTGGAATCCAGAAATTCTTTTTGCATCTTAAAGTAGGGATGTTGGACTATATGTCTACCAGTTTTCATGCCATTTGGACACAGTTTGCTGGTCCAAATAAATTGCCGAACTTGGGTTCGCAGCAGTTTTTGAATGGTTTCAAACACTTAGAATATTTTTGATGATTTTCTGGTTTTCGTCGATTTCTTTGAGATTTGTCTCTGGATTTCGTACACGAGCTTTATAAAAAGGTTTTAAAAGGATTTTCACTCCAAAATGGCTTTCGAAATTATTATATAATATTATTTTTAATTATTAAATTAATTACTCCATAGTAGGAGCGTTTTCAAAAGCCGTTTTAAAGTGATTTCAAAATCAATAATAAAAATGTTTCGCACCATTATTTTCTATAATAAAAATCTCACACTCACTTTTAGCACGTCGAGCGAAGTGGAAAGGTGCTTAAACGGTTAGAAAATCTCCGGCCTATGGAACTGTGTGTATTTTCTTTCCGGTTAATCCCCGACCTATTCGATTGATCGTTTTGACCTTTGGGTCTAGTTTACTGATGATACGAGGTAGACTTTTTATTGTTTGGAGTGTGAGCATGCTATTGGTTAGTAAACCGTTTAGTGCGAACGTGGGGTATGGGACTCATTGTTAACACTTTACGGGTTCCTCTCCAAGAAGTTTGTGACACATTAGCCTCTGGGCGGCCAGTACTGGACCTCTGGGTCACCACGCCTCTGGGCAACCGTCTCTGGACACCTGCTCTATGGAGCAGTTTATTTTTCGGCGTGCGCCTCTGGGCCTTTATCCTTCTGGGAAGGATCTCGCCGTTTCGCGCGTTCCGCATCTGTGCGAGTGATCGATCACAACTCTACAGTACTTGGCAACAACGACTCTGGTCGGTGCACGTGCAATATTTGTATTATCTGATATTTTTATATCCATTCGAGTGTCGCCATTCGATGTTGGTTCTATGGAACCATACGATGTAAGTGCGACTACCCTATGGATTCACAGTGTCTCTGGACACTGCATTTCTGTATTCGATTTCATTGACTTTTCAGTATATCCCTATTGCTCTTTGGAGCATCGATCTTTGCTTGGGCATTGATTACAGACTCTGGTCACTTTTGGGATTATTGCCTATGGGCAACTTTTTTATAGTTTTGGCTACGCCGATGATATGAGGCGATTTTATTTATTCTACACTTTGGTGTTGATTTTCTCTTTGGAGATTTTTACTGGTGATTGATGATTAGGGATCGTCATTATATTCATGTAGTCCATATTACTCTTCTCTTTGGAGAAGTACTGTTTTATTTATGTACTGCATTATTATATATATCTCAGTTATTACTGATTGTTTAGCTAGCCTGACCCGAGTGTTTTCGCTCGGGTCAGACCGAGTTGTTTCAGGTTAGGTCTCTGGACTTAGCTTATGTGCTTCCGCTTGGACATTATCTGCTATGCTGATAGATAGTGCTTTTATTTGTCCACTATTCCGCTACTCTTTTATTTCGGACTCTTATGTACATATTTTTGACTCACATGTGTGAGCGGTGGCTTTGTACCCACCTTTTGATACTTGGATCTGTATTGACGATATATTGTACCTATGTTCTGTGACTGTTATGTGACTGTTCTGTGATGATGATGTTATCATTTAGTATTATGTTTGTTCTGAACCTATTTTCCTTAGCCATTGTAATCTCGTTATAAATATCTATTTGATATGTCGAACCACTTAAGAAAAGAATACCACCTATTCGACGTATTCAGTAGTTAGTTATAGCTTGATTACACATGGTCGCTTCCATTATACTCTATTCTCCGTTCTAGTAGACGGTATTACTCCGTAATACTCTTTACTAGAGTGGGTCTCGGAGTGGGGCGTTACATGGTGTGAGTAACACGACTACTACCATTGATTGGAGTTTGAATGTTTGAGGTTGGAAGTGTATCTGTCGAGATTGTAGACCTAATACCGTCTCGAGTAAGCTTTGCAGCTTGGTGTAAGGATTTCATCGATCTCTGAAGGAAACCTGTTAAGGTTAGGAGTCCATCTTTGAAGTGAAAGTTTGGATCTGTCGGCTGAGCAAAAGTGAGTGATGGTATGTTAATACCTCAGGAAGTAGTAGCTGCGTGATGAGATGCAGTGACTATCGATGTTTCCGAAGATATTTTCGTTGGAACAAGAGTAAGGAAGTGTGTCTGCTTCGTTAATGTGGCTGTGTTCAGCAAGGTGTTTCTGTTTGGTTTGAAGTTTGAGTTTCTCGAAGATTTTTGGATGAGGAAGTCTTTGGCATCTATGTTAGCAGTGCAGCTCGAAGTGTTCTGTGTGTCAGCAGGAAGATTTCTGGCTTAGCAGTTTTTCTTGAGGTGGAGTTCAGAAGTAGCAAAGTGGATCCATTTCTTCGATGGATTGGTTAGATAAGCATAAGTTGTTCTGTTTGGTGAAGAGAGAACAGTTTCTTTGGATATTAGGCTGGGTTAATCGCAAAAGTAACTTGCGATAGTTTGAGTGTTCTCTTGGATTGTCAGATATTTTTTCGGATGTCTTCAGGGAAGTTGGAAGTTTACCCTAGCATCTGGAGATTGAGTTTTCTTATCGACTAGGATTCCAGGATTGGTACTGGAGGTTCAGCTAGTTGAAGGATGGTTCCTTGAGATAGAGAGTGGTGAAGCAGCTCAGGTTTTGGTGGAACATCTGAGTTTTTCTTTTATGGATCTGTTGAACCATATTCTAGGATGAGTTGTTCAGTTTGTGCTAGTGTTCTTCATCAGCATTTTCTTCTACTCCAGATCAGAGTTGTGCAGCGGAAGTAGTTAGGGAGTGCATCTGCTTTTCTTTTTTGGATAGGAGAAGTTTGTTTACTTCTGTCGTTTGAGGAGTAGAATTTGCGTTCTGGGATCTTGAGGAGATCATTGTGTTGGGTTGTTTTGGTCTAGTTTGTTTCTAGAAGCATCAGCGAGAGGTTGAGCTGATCAAGGAAGGATGTAGGCAACCCAGGATCGTCAGAAGAGTTTTGTGGTTAAGAGACGAAGGAATTTGGATTCTGGAGTCGGAGATTTATTTTGGATAAGTTTTTTTCTCCGATCGAAGGAGCTATAAGTTTTAGTAAGACTGGGAAGCTAGCTCCGAGGTGTTTTGGATCTCTTCTGTGTTTTGGTTGGATTGGTGTTTGGTTTTCAAGAGTTGAATTGCCAGTTTGGATAATTGGATTCAATGAGTTTCACGTATCTCTGAGGGAGTACGTGTATGAGCTATCTCTGGTTGTGGAACCAGTAGTTCAGGGAGGTTTGGTTGTTGAGTCAGACCTGTCTAGTTTTGTAGATCTAGATGAGTAGTAGCTCTATCGCTTAGTATTGTTGATTGTCTGGATTCTGTAGAGCGAGTATTCCAGTATTTATACATGGGAAACTCGAGGAAATACTATCTAGAATTTTGTCCGGATAGTTAAATTTGTTTGATTGGATAAATTCGTTGCTATGGTTGTTAGCATATGATTGATATATGCTTGTATTTTAAAATTAAAATCTTAGATAGATTATTAAATTACCTTTGCTTTTAAATTTCGAGGACAAAATTCTTTTAAGGGGGGAGGAATGTGATGACCCGGAATTTTGGGCAATATCAATTTAATAATTTGTATTAAAATTTAAATTGATTTGATAATTTTTGTTAATAAAATTTGAATTGATTTAAAGATCTTCTTTTTAATAAATATTTAATTGGTGAATTTTATCTTTTAAAAGCCAATAAATTGGTTTCTATTTATAATGTATATATATATTTATATATATTGTAAGTAGATTACCTTTGTTTTAAATTTAATAAATAAAAACATATTTTCTAATTCTAATATTTTTGATAATTTGGAAATTGATTTATTTAAATATGTAAAGCTATTCAAAGCTATTACATAAATAAACCATATGGTTTTAAACACTTAAGATAAATGTTAATTTGTTTAAATTATATCTTAAGCTTAAGTATAAAATTAATAAAAGATTTATTTTAGCTTCTTTTTAAATATAACTTGATAAATATAATTTGAAATTATATAGGGAAGTTTAAAATACAATTTACATATTAAACATTAATTCATTTAGATAAGATAAGTGATAAGTAATTTATAATTACTGTTATAAATTATTTAAATTGATAAATATGTTATTTTCAAATAGTAATAAATGTAAAAGAATAGATAGGTTAATAGAGTTTCTATTTTAAATTTGTATATGATATAAATTAGCTTTAAACTGGATTTTTAAATTTAAGTACAATTTGAATTTGAATTAATTTTGAAATTCAAAAGAATAAACATATTTAAATTATGTGAGTAAGCTTTCATTAAATAATTTGTTTAATTTCATTTTCTTTAATAAGAAATGCACATATACATTTACATAAGTCATTTATATGTAGATAAGTATTTAATAAATTAAGTTAATACCTTTATTTTCATTTAAAGAATAAGTATTAACAACTTAAGTGACAAATGTAAGTATGTTAAGCCTAATATAACAAGTGTAAATTTTTTTAGCAAATGTTTTGACAAATGTTATGTTTTTAGACAAGTGTCCTTTTAATTTTTGATTTTTTTTCTTTTTTTCCTTTTAAATAAACCATTTATACTTATAAAACATGTTTTCTTCATTTCCTCATTTTTCTAATCTTCATTTTATTCAAAAGCTATGACAAAAGTTTCAGCTGAAAATTTATTCAAAACAAAATCTATTAATCAGTAAATCAAACACCTCACAAACCTGAAAATCAAATCTATAATCAAACTCCTCAAGCCAGAAACCAAAGCAAATCATTTCCCTGTAATAAGCATTTTCAAAGTTCAAATAAAAACCTGTAGTTCATTCTCAAATCTATAATCAACATCCTCTGCAAAATCATTTCCTTCAATCTGTTCTAAAAGCGTATGCATTCTTCTTTTCAAAAACTAAGCATGCAAGCATTTTCTTTTCAACCAGAGTTTTAAAGCAAGCAAGTAAACTCTGTAAAATCATTTTCAAATGCAAAAGCAAAGCTTGCTTGCATGCATCTTCCAACCTGGGTATATAAAAAGAAATCTGCAATTCAAGTTTAAATGCAAAGCAAATCTGTGCAAGTCAGTGCATTCTTTTTCAACTTTAAATCTAAGCAAGTAAAATCAGAAGCAAGTTCAAGTTCCAATAGCCTGCATGCAAATCTAAATGCAAAGCAACTCAAGTTTTAAATCAGACACAAGGAAGAAATGGCATTTCAGTTTTAAATCAAATTCAAATAAGCATTCAAGTTTGAAGTTTCAACAGCTAAAACTGCCTCTGTTTCATGCAATGTCAGGTGAGTAACAACACAATTAAAATGGTTTAAGTATATGATTATAGTTGCATGCTTATCTCTAAACTTAAGTATGTTTGTGAATATATTTTTAAATATATTTCTGTGTGTATATATGAATGGTTGGTTTGTGCATTGCTGTATGTTTGGAACTTCTCTGGTTTTAGTTCCAAATTCAAAAGAAAATAAAAAAAATCATTTGCCAATAATCCAATCTATCTTATGACTTAAGTGTTGAACTAAAGATATTTGTTATATCATCAGTTTGAGTTTAAAATTTGTTTAAGTTATAAAAAATTTGTATTGCCTCTGGAAGTAATAAAACATCAGAGCAACTTTAAATAAGTCAAATTTCAATTGTCAAGATTCTTGTATTTAGGAATCTAAATCGAATGCTTAAACAAAAATTGGATTTTTAAAACTAAAATCACCGTTTTTAGTGAAGAGATTTGAATATATTTCTGGTTTAACCAGAAATTGAAATTTTAGTGTTTTCTGATGAACTCTGTAATCTGGGGAATCGGGCTTTCTTTCGGTGATGGATGAATGATGGGTGAGTGGAGGAAAAATAGTGGTGGTGGCGGAAGATCATCGTGGTGACGATGGTTGATCATTTTGTTTTGTAAACCTAATTTGGCTTGGTTATTATTTTTCGATCGGCATTGTATCTCTAGTTCATCGAGTGTGACGAGACTCAGGTGGATGAAGGTAGGCATGTAGAGGCAGGCGATGCCGGAGTTCCAGGGGTCACGGTGATCGAAATTGAGTTGTTGAAGCATTTCTAGGTTTTGGTTGTGATGTCATATTCGCTGTTCCAGGTTCAGTTTTGTACTCGAATTCGAATTCGAGCTTGGGGCGACGATCTAAATTCTCTTATGGGTTGCGTGGTCGATCGACGACTTGCTCAAGGTACCGGTGATGACCAGAGAGGGACGAAGCCACCATGCATGTGCACGGTGCAGTGGTTGTTCCAGGCGAAGTTTTGGTGTTGCAGTGATGTTTGGTCTCGAAACATGTTGTTGATATCTTGGGTAAAATGTTTGTTTCAGGTTTTAAACCTGTAGAGTTTTTAAAATTTTAAACTGGTTTTAAAATGTGAAGTAGAGATTTAAACTAGATTTAAATCAAAGTTAAGTTTGGATTCAAATGTAGTTTGAATCTCAGTTTTAAAAATAAATTAATTTTTTTTTTAAAATTAAATAGTTTAAACAACTTTAAAAGGGTTTAAATAGTTTGAATGTAAAGGTAAAGCTTTCAGTAAAAATAGAGATTTAAACCTAAGTTTAAATCTGGATTCAAATCCAAATTTGAATCATAGTTTTTGAAATAAAGTAAGTTTTTAAATTTAAATTATTTTAAAACAACTTTGAATGTTTAAGGTGTATTTTAAAATATGATTTGTATTTTAAAATGAATTTGGGTTTAAATTCCTTTAAACTTCTTTTATTAAATAAGAAATTCTTTAGCATAAGTTTTAAAGGGTTTTTTAAATGTTTTTTAACTTTGTTAAAGTTAAGTTTGTCTTCATTTTAAATCTTAAACTTAAAATGAGATTGGGAAACAAATTTAAAAATAAATTGTTTTAAATTGCTTTGTTAATGATAATTTAATCATTTATAAGAAATGTTCTTATTTTAAAGTTAATAAAGATTTAATGATTTTTTGATTCATTAAATTAAGTAAGGTAATTAAAATGGATCATTAATAAATTTATGTAATTAAGAAATTAAGGGTTTAAATTAATTAATTAAGGTTAAGATAATTAAATTGAAATTAATAATGATTAATTTGAGTTAATTACTTAAGAAAAGTAATTAATGAATTGTTAATGAAGGTTGTTAACTTAAGATTATTTAATAATTAATTAATGTGATTAATTTTAATGATTAATTAGATTAATTAATTAAGGATAATCATTTATGGAATTGTTTAAGTGTAATTACTTAATGAAAGTAATTAAGGAATTAATTACTCATTGTAATTAATTAATTAATTAATTTGATTAGTTTAAGTTAATTAATTAAGTTTAATTAATTTAGAATAATCAATGGATGGTTTGATAAAATTACTTAATGTAATCAATAAAATATAATTACTTAGGGAAGTAATTAATGGTAATTACTGAATGTAATTAGTTGAAGAATGATTTGTTATTAGACGTAATTTGAGTATAATTACCTTTTGAAATGAATCAGGGGATTAATTAAGAGAATTAATAAGGAGTAATTAATTCATTTAAAAATCAGTAATTAAGGTAGTTAATTACTGATTGAGATTAATCAAGAGTGATTAATAAATATGGTTTAATTAAAGATTAATTACTATATGTAATTAATTTAAATAGAATAATTAATTTGAAAAATAATTAGAGATCATTAATTAATATAATTAATGATGTAATTAAGAATTGATTAATTAAGATTAATTAATCAATAATAAGTGATTTGTGAGTAATTAATTAATGTAATTAATTAGTGGTTAATTAATTAATGCAGTAATTAAAGGATAATTACTGTAAGTGATTAGGAGTAATTAATTTGTGAAATTAATTAAAGGATAATTACTTGAATGTAATTAAAAGCTAATTAATCAAGGGTGATCAATTAAGGTGGATAATTAGAAGGTAATTAATTGATTGATTAGTAATTAATTATTGGTTATATAAGCAGGATTTGTAGAATGAAGTAATTAATTTAATTTACTTTAAATTAATTAGAGATGAAATAATTAATTTAATTCATTTTAAATTAATTATAAATGGTGTGATTATTAATCCTTGTTTATATATGGATGATATAGATTTCCTTGAATGGTTTGAATCTCAGATATGAGATAAGCAATACTATGTGATATGGATGCTTTGGTTGCATTGTGATGATAATATGAATTATCTATTTGTGATGATAATATGGATTATCTGTTTACGATGATAATGTTGATTATCTATTGTCATGATGTGAATTATCTATCTGTTTGTATATAGACAATTAGATAATATTGTTTTAAACTTAAAAAAATTTGGACCTAAAAGATACGTTTTGGATTTCGATGAGACCGGGATCGGGTTTCCAGATTTGGATATCCGAAATCCACATCGTCCAAATTAATGATAGGTCGTGAATCTAAAGTAAAGATGAAGATTCAGAGTGCAAGGGTTATCGTCGTTAACTCTGAGGGTGATTCCAAAATGAGTGTATGATGCAGCACGAGCTACAGATTCACAAGGTTTAAGTCGGTCACGACCTAAGGAGGAAGGATTAGCTCGTCCACGACCTAACCAAGTTCGGGGAAAGAACTATGACCCAACAGAGTAGATGAAAAGGAGTTATGACTTAACAGGGGCTTAAGTCGTTCGGGATTGATAAGCCGTACACGATCTAACAGTGGGTTTAGGGACGTCCGCGACTTAACAAGAAGCAGGAAGAGATTCCAGTGGCTGAAGTCCTTCAGTCGGAAGCGGGTTACGACCTAAATACGTTAACTCGTGAGTCGTCTGTCCTTAAGTCGTGAGTAGTTAGGTCACCTACGACCTATGTGTTGTGTTGTAATATGGGTGAGGTATTATTGCTAAGTCGCTGCCGACTCAAGGTGAGTCGTGAGTCGTGTTGTTTTAAGTCGTTAGGTTCTTAAGTCGGTTGTGTTTTAAATCGTACCTAGTTAGGTCGGCCGTGTATTGTAAGTCGTAAGTTGTGCACAAATGGTTGTAATTGAGTCGTATGTGGTACATAAGTGCGGGTATGTAGTGTTATGTGGGTTTGTTTGGTCGGCAACGACTTAAGAAGTGTTAGGTCGGCAACGACTTAAGGGTCTGGGCTATAAATAGGCGTGCGTTGTAATTTGAAAGGTAGGTTATGTTTGAATAAAATTCTTTTTTTTGTTAGCTTCGCGCTTTCATCTAAATTGGTAGTTGAGTGTAATCTCCTATCTCCACTTACGTTATTCGAGTGCGCTCGAACCATCGTTTGTTGAAGCCGATTCACGGAATCTTGTGCGCATGATCAACGTCGAAGAATCGTAGATCTCTTTTCATGGTATCGTGCGCGATCAACGTGTCAGAGATAGCTAAAATTCGGTATCTTCGGATCAACGAATTTGGGCCTTTCAGTATTTCTCAATCCACCGATTGCTACTTTCACAGATTCATTCGTTTTCGTAATATCCGCTGCGTCAGTTTTGGTATCAAAGCTTGTTTTAGCCAATCATAGCTAAATCGAGTCTTGGAGCCGAGAAATTTGAAGTTGAAGTATTGGTTAGTGAAGTTTGATCACGGCCGAGTGAAGTTTGACGATTGTTGTGCATACTTTTGAAGTTTGAAGATCGGATCTAACTTTGGAGAAGTTGTGTTCATCGTGTTCATCGCGAGATTGCAACGAGTTTGGAGTTTTCGATCCATAGCCGTTTGGATCAAAATTGGAAGAGTGTTCGAATTTGCGCGGGAAGTTAGTTGCGCGCCAAAATTTGAACTGAACCGAGCCAAAGCGTTAAGTCGCACCGAGCGAGCTAAGGAGTAAGTCGCAAGGCCGAGATAGCGAGCTAGTGTTGAGACAATTTATTCCGAGCTAAGGGAGTGAGCGGGTCGTTGAAACTTGAGCCGTGCATTTTGTTTGAAGTTTTTGAAATCTTTGAAGATTGTTTGAATTTGTTGAAGTGATTGTGTTGATTCAATCGTGCCGCCAAGAAGAGCTAACCGTCATTAGAATGTTGAAGCGTTGTATGGAAGGGAAGAAGCCGAGCAAATGGAACAACGCATTAATGAGAAATTTGATGAAGGCATTGGAAAGTTAGAGAAGCTGATGATTGATATGAATCAAACTCAAAGGAGGAGATCACCAGTCTCGAACCATGGAGGAAACCGAGTTTCGCCATCGGTTACGGAAGCGAGAAGGGTATCACCGCAATCTTACCGAGAAAGAAGAGAATCTTCAGTTTCGTTGAGAAGAGAACATCATGAGCATAGAAGTGAAGAGAGAAGGACTCCACGGAAGTATGAATATGACCCATATCGTGATGTTAAAAGACCAAGTAGAAGGGATATGTGTGATCATAGTGATGTGGAAGGTCGAGATCGTTATCGATGTACATCTGTTTTTGAAGAAGATGGTGATAGATGTAGTGTTCATTATCGAGATCGAGACCAAGTACGTAATGCATATCGGGATGTTGAAGATGATCGTCGATGGGAATCAGGGATGAAGATGGAAATTCCTGAGTTCAAGGGTGGAATGGTAGCAGAAGAATTTCTTGATTGGTTGTCTAATGTGGAAGAGATTTTTGACTTTAAGGAGATTCCCGAGCATAGAAGGGTGAAGTTGGTTGCTACTAGGTTGAGGGGAAGAGCTTCGGCGTGGTGGCAACAAACCAAACTTACAAGGAAGAGAATGGGAAAGTCAAAGATTGAGTCTTGGGATAAGATGCAGAAGTTGATGAGAGCTACATTTTTACCTTACAACTATCAATCACTCATGTACCAGAGATTGCAGAATCTAAGGCAGGGGACGAGGTCAGTTAATGATTATGCAGATGAATTTTACCAACTCATTGCCAGAAATGATATTATGGAGACAGAAGATAAGATGACCGCCAGATTTGTTGGAGGGTTGCGAATGCAGATCCAGATATGTTTAATATGTTTGATCCAAGATCTGTGGCAGAAGCACACCAAAAGGCATTGGCTTGGGAGAAGCAGGGAAGGCGTGGAGGTGGTGTATTTACTAATTCTAACAATCAAGTGAAGGGTGTTAGTGGAAGTTCTAAGGTTCCTAAACCTATCAGTAAACCAGTGGTGAAGGAGGCTGAGAAGGCAAAGGTTAGTAGTTTCAAATGTTACAATTGTCAGGAGTTGGGTCACAAAAGCAATGAATGTCCGAGGCCAAAGAAGAGAGCAATGGTTGCTGAGATTGAAGAAGAGGATGTGGAAGCTGATTGCTCTAATTCACCTTATGTTGAGGAGGAAGAAGAGTTGTCCGGAGATGAGGGGTGTAATTTGATGATGAGGAGAAGTTACTTGGCACCGAAACAAGAAGAGGAAAACAGTTAGTAGAGGAATAACATATTTCAGTCCATATGCACTATTCTGGGAAATGTTTGCAAGTTCGTCATTGATACTGGGAGTTGTGACAATATTATCTCTACTGAAGCAGTAAGGAAGTTGAACTTGAAAACTGAGAAGCATCCTAAACCGTACAAGTTAGCATGGTTAAGGAAAGGTGGTGAAGTGAAAGTTGGACGAAGAGCTTGTGTGAATTTTTCAATTGGGAAGAAATACAAAGATGAACTTTGGTGTGATGTAGTTGACATGGATGTGTGTCATCTGTTGTTGGGCAGACCATGGTAGTTTGATAGAGCAGTGCAACATGACGGTCGTGCTAATAGCTATAGCTTCATGTTTGAAGGTACTAAAATCACTTTAGTTCCCAAGAAGCCACAACAGAAGGAAACCAAGTTGGAGGAGATTGAAGAGCTGAAAACTTTGCTATCTTTGAAGGAGTTTGTTAAGGAAGTTGAAGATGAGCCTGAAATCTTTTTGATGATTGGACGAGAGTGTAATGAAGTGGTTGAAATTCCTGAAGAAGTGAAGCCAGTACTGGAAGAATTTGAAGATGTATTTCCTGAGGAGCTGCCAACAGAGTTACCACCGTTGAGGGATATTCAACATCAAATAGATCTTGTTCCAGGAGCAGTATTACCACATAAACCACATTACAGGATGAGTCCTAAGGAACATGAGGAGTTGCGAAGGCAAGTGGAAGAATTGTTAAAACAAGGGCGTGTGCAGGAAAGTTTAAGTCCTTGTGCGGTTCCAGCCTTGTTGGTACCAAAGAAGGATGGAACATGGAGGATGTGTACCGATAGTCGGGCGCTTAATAAGATCACTGTGAGGTACAGATTCCCAATGCCCAGATTGGATGATTTGCTAGATCAGTTGAGCGGGGCTACTATATTTTCAAAGATTGATTTGAAGAGCGGATATCATCAAATTCGGATTAGACCAGGTGACGAATGGAAAACAACATTCAAGACGAGGGAAGGATTATACGAATGGCTGGTTATGCCGGTTGGTCTATCAAATGCACCGAGTACATTCATGAGGGTGATGAACCAAATATTCAGGCCGTATATTGGGAAGTTTGTGGTAGTTTACTTTGATGACATTCTGATTTATAGTGTTAGTGCCGAGGAACATTTGCATCATTTAAGAGAAGTGTTGATGGTACTGCGACAAGAACAATTTTATGCCGCAACGAAGAAATGTGTCTTTATGACAAGGAGTGTTTTATTTCTGGGGTATGTTGTGTCAGGAGAAGGTATCCAGGTGGACCAGAATAAAGTTGAAGAGTCAGAAATTGGCCACAACCGAGGACAATCACGGAAGTGAGAAGTTTTCATGGGTTAGCATCATTCTACCGAAGATTTATTCCACACTTCAGTAGCGTGATGGCACCAGTTACTGATTGTATGAAAGGGAAGCAATTTTCTTGGTCGGAGGAAGCTGGGGTTGCTTTTGAGCGAATCAAGAAACTGTTGACGTCAGCACCAATTCTTGTATTACCAGACTTTCAGTTGTTATTTGAGCTACACACTGATGCATCTAAGGTTGGAATCGGAGGGGTGTTGAGTCAGAAGGGGCGTCCTATTGCATACTTTAGTGAGAAGTTATCAGGGGCAAAGATGAGATATAGTACGTATGATGTGGAGTTTTATGCTGTAGTGCAAGTAGTGAAACATTGGAGACACTATCTGTTCCATAAGGAGTTTGTTCTTTACACAGACCACGAAGCTTTGAAGCATTTGCAGGGGCAGGACAAGATTTCAGCAAGGCATGCATCATGGATTGCCTATTTGTAGCAGTTTACTTTTGTCGTGAAGCACAAATCAGGGATAACGAATCGCGTGGCTGATGCTTTGAGTAGGAGGAGTCATTTATTAACGACAATGAAAGTTGAAGTGACAGGTTTTGAATTATTGCCAGAGCAGATTGAAGAAGATCCTTACTTTAAGAAGTTTGTTGAGAAAGTTAAGGAGGGAATTACTGATGAATTTGTGTTGATTGATGGTTTCTTATTTAAGGGGAATCAATTGTGTGTACTAGAGTGTAGCTTGCGAATGAAGATAGCAAAGGAGCTTCATGAGGAAGGACATGTGGGTAGAGACCGAACATTGCAGTTAATCTCTCAATCCTACTATTGGCCATCGATGAGGAAGGAAGTTGAAAGGTTTGTTCAGAGATGTCATGTTTGTCAAGTTTCGAAAGCGACAGCTACAAATGCGGGTTTGTATATGCCTTTATCTGTTCCTACAAAACCTTGGGTGGACGTTAGTATGGATTTCGTATTGGGTTTGCCGAGAACACAAAAGGGAAATGACTCGATATATGTTGTGGTGGATCGTTTCTCGAAAATGGCACATTTTATTGCTTGTAAAAAGACGGCAGATGCTGTTCATGTTGCTCAAATATTTTTCAAGGAGATCTATCGACTTCATGGATTCCCATAATCTATTGTGTCAGATAGGGATACTCGTTTTCTGAGTCACTTTTGGTTAAGTTTGTGGAAGATGGTTGGAACAAAGCTGAATTTTAGTAGTGCCTACCATCCTCAAACTGATGGACAGACAGAGGTTGTGATCAGATCGTTGGGAAGTTTATTGAGATGTCTGGTGAAAGATAATCTGAAAAGCTGGGATATGAAGTTATGTCAAGGTGAGTTTGCTCATAACCATGCGGTGAATCGTAGTACAGGTTTTAGTCCATTTCAGATTGTATATTCAAGCTTACTAAAGGGGCCGTTGGATTTAACGAAAATACCACAACCGAAGGGACAGTTAAACGAGCTGCTGATTTTGTTGAGGATTTGACGGAATGTCATATAATCGTCCGGGAACGATTGGAGAAGTCGAATGAGAAATATAAGAGATTTGCAGATTTGAAATGACGAAGTGTTGAATTTAAGGAAGGTGATTTGGTTTATGCTGTATTGACAAAGGATCGCTTTCCAGTGGGTGCATACAATAAGCTTAAAGCTCGAAAGATTGGTCCTGTTACAATTGTGAAACGGATCAATGAAAATGCTTACAAGTTAAAGCTGCCGGAGGATGTGTATACTTCTGATGTGTTCAATGTTAAACACTTGATTCCATATCATGGAAATGAGAATGTTATGAAAGAAGATGGTGAAAATTCGAGGTCAAATTTCTGTCAACCGGGGGAGGATGATGCAGCGCGAGCTACAGATTCACAAGGTTTAAGTCGGTCACGACCTAAGGAGGGAGGATTAGCTCGTCCACGACCTAACCAAGTTCGAGGGAAAGAACTACGACCCAACAGAGTAGATGAAAAGGAGTTACGACTTAACAGGGGCTTAAGTTGTTCGGGATTGATAAGCCGTACACGATCTAACAGTGGATTTAGGGACGTCCGCGACTTAACAAGAAGCAGGAAGAGATTCCAGTGGCTGAAGTCCTTAAGTCGAAAGCAGGTTACGGCCTAAATACGTTAACTCGTGAGTCGTCTATCCTTAAGTCATGAGTAATTAGGTCACCTACGACCTATATGTTGTGTTGTAATATGGGTGAGGTATTATTGCTAAGTCGCTGCCGACTCAAGGTGAGTCGTGAGTCGTGTTGTTTTAAGTCGTTAGGTTCTTAAGTCGGTTGTGTTTTAAGTAGTACCCAGTTAGGTCGGTCGTGTATTGTAAGTCGTAAGTTGTGTACAAATGGTTGTAATTGAGTCGTATGTGGCACATGAGTGCGGGTATGTAGTGTTATGTGGGTTTGTTAGGTCGGCAACGAATTAAGAAGTGTTAGGTCGGCAACGACTTAAGGGTCTGGGCTATAAATAGGGGTGCATTGTAATTTGAAAGGTAGGTTATGTTTGAATAAAATTCCTTTTTTTGTTAGCTTTGTGCTTTCATCTAAATTGGTAGTTGAGTGTAATCTCCTATCTCCACTTACGTTATTCGAGTGCGCTCGAATCATCGTTTGTTGAAGCTGATTCACGGAATCTTGTACGCAAGATCAACGTCGAAGAATCGTAGATCTCTTTTCACGGTATCGTGCGCGATCAACGTGTTAGAGATAGCTAAAATTCGGTATCTTCGGATTAACGAATTTGGGCCTTTCAGTATTTCTCAATCCACCGATTCCTACTTTCACAGATTCATTCGTTTTCGTAATATCTGCTGCGTCAGTGTAACGAGATAATGCCTTCATTTTCGTTCGAACCTGGAACGAACTTGTAACCACCCGTAAATTTTGGTAAACAAATTTGGTTAAATTAATGAGATTTTTGAAATTAAATTAGATAGAAATAAATATCTTATAATGTATAAATAGAATAATATTGAAACAAATAAAATTTGCGAATGAATAATGAAATAATAACTATGATGAAGTGTAACAATGACTACTAAAGCTAAAATTGTTATAGATTGAATGAAACTAGAATAAATGAAATAGTGTAAGCGTTATACCTAGATGTAAATTGAATATTATATATATATATATAAAAGTAGGAATTGAATCATTTAATGAAAGAACACATTGTTACATTTATTGAATTAAATTAAGGAAATTAAATATTAATAAATGGTTATTTAATAAAAACCAATGTTCTGGGAGTAATTATAATAGTTGTTTGAAATACGTATAAACTTTGATTTCGAAATCAACTGGATTTAAAATGAAATTTGGTATTACATTAATGTGTTTAAATGTTTGTTTATTTTGTAAAGTAACAATGATGTAATAAAAGAGTGAAATCTAGACAAATAAATTTAATTGAGACTTTAATTATGAATAATGGGTGAATTAATCGGATAAATGGTAAATTGATATTGTAAGAAATAAAAACCCTATTAAGGTAAGAAAACCAAGGCAAACATTTAAGTTATAAATGTTATAATAAATAAAAATAAAATGACCATTGTATAAGGATTTGGCATGTGGAAAACAGTAACGGTTGGGTGTAAATATTGGAGTAAATATTAAGTAGGCAACTATGATAATTTATTGGAAATAATAAACCTTAGAGTATTGCAAGGTTACCTGTTTATTCCGTTTATTATAAAATTGGAAATCAATTAGAGTAAAGGAACCTTAATGTATACTAATAAGAATTAACGCAATAACTAAATTAGTGCACACCCTATTAATTGAAAGAGATGGTTAAGTTAGGATTGACTGAAATTAGTAAATTGGGCAAGGAATTCAAAATTATGTTAACTGATGAAGAATATGTAATAAATAGTAAATTTATAAAATCAATGTCCGTAAGTGGTTATAATATTTATAGTTGATAATAAACGTTACTTGGTGATTATTAATATAATAACGGAAGGCGTAAATGTAATAATGGAATAATTGGGTATGTAAATTTATGAGTAGTGTATGTAATAAATAAATAGAAAACGTGAATTTTTTTTATAAGTAATAAATTGGGAAAGGAAGGGAATTAAGGTAAATTCATATACTGGTTTAAAACCTAATTTATGTGGGTAATTAACAATATTTCACATTTTGAAAACATAGCCTTTAATACAAAGTAAGATAAATAGGGGTATATATTGTATTGGAATATAAGACAAAAAGGTAACTAAGTTATAGATTAATAATAGATTTAATAAAATAATTGAATTGAACCAATCAATTTATTTGGAAACTAATTAATGTGTAAATGAATTTATTGTAAATGAAATTTATTTATCACGCTAATTGAAATGAAAATGAAACTTGAATATATTAGTGGAATGAAATGTGAGACAAGTGTTAACTATGGCATAGTTAATAATAGACTCAATTAAGGGATTGGAATTGAATCTAATCAGTTTAATTGGAATTTATTAAAATTAATTTGGATTCAATTTATAATAAAGAGATTATTTTGAATAAACGAAATAAAAACTATAATTGGAGAAATTAACACTGCAATTGATAGAGTTATCAACTTTTAATTTACATCTAAACTTGTTTAAATTTTTGTAAATGATTAAGAAATATAAAGTGATAAAATTTTCAATTATAAGATTGAAATTTAAAGATTGGATTTAATTAATTAATTAATTAATTAATATAATTAATGGAAAAATAGCCATTTTGGTAACTGACTCGGATTTCGACGAAACAAGTTTCATCGGACTCGTAACGGTGAATTATTGTAGGGTTTCAAGTTTCGTAGCGATCGGACTTGTCGTTTGATCGTATGGACTCGAAACGCCTTGAAATTTATCCAATTGAAATCAATTGAAATCAATTTGAAAATATTGATTTTAGCATAACTTCTTCATACAACGGAATTTGGACTTCAAACCTTTTCCATTGCGTTTAGAATATTTTAAAATATCTATTTTGATATATGGGTTGACCCAATTTCATTCTGGAGTCGAAACGGGCTTTTTGGGCTACTTTGGCGTTGGCGCGTATATCCAACCTCTTCTATCCATTCTAATTTCTGACCTACCTATATAAACCCAGTTATAAACCCTAATTCCCCTCATTCTCATTTTTCTGTATGCAATTCATTCTATTCCTCCTCTTCCTCAATGGCAGATGAAACCTAATTCCCAAATACCAAAAAATTATTTCAATTTCAAAAAAAAAAAATTTTGCGGATCTGCAGCAGCTTCGGGTCGTGCTTTGGGTTTCAAAGGAGAAAATCCTGAAGCAACTTCGGGTCAGGATGAAAATGACTCGGGTCGTCCTGGGTCGTTTTGGCAAAAACTCAGAGCAGGCACAGGGTATTTGTGGCGGCGGACCGAAGTTGAACCCGAAGTCGACCAGGACCAGAATTTTCCAATTTTCAAATTTTCATAACTTTTTCATACGAGCTCGGATTCACGCGCGGTTTGTTTTGCTGAGATCATATCAGAATTCCGGACAATTTGGCGCTTGTTTGGACGGATTTGGAGACTACTGAAATTTTGGGTTTAAATTGGATTTAAATTCAATTTAAATTCAAAAGGTGCGTGTTTTAACCCAATCACAACTTCTAAAATTTCTTATGTCTGTTAAATTGATATATGGTGTGATTTGAAATTTATTTATAAATTTTTGGCATGTTTTTAATCATCATCTTAGTTAATTGCATTCATCTTAATTAAATTGTTATTTAATTTAATATTCCATATTTCTGCCAGTTAAATTGTTATCTATTTGTTTATTGCATTTAAAACTGCCAGTAAACAGTTATAATTTATTTTTGAATATAAACTGATAGTTGATACATGTTATTATCACCTGTTATATATTGATGTATTGTTTGAATTTGGATGATGATTGTGATAAATGGTTGATGGTTGATATTGGATGAATGAATGCTGTATTGTATATTGTTATAAACTGCAAGTTATTATGCCTTTTTTTGCATTCGGGATTCCGGTTTGAAATGATATATAACCGTAATTTTTATTTTTAAATTGCGGATTGAAATGATAAATATCTGTATCACTTGACCATATGATAGAAAATTATATACAGGCACCGCGGTCTATATATAAAAATATTTTAAAGTGATTTTCTATGGTTTGGAAAGAAATATACGGTTTAATAAATATTAAATTTTGATATTATATAAATATTATTTTATATATATAGTTAAATTCTTGAATTTAAGCTGTGTATAAAGTGGTTTAATAAAAACAAGTTGAATAACAGAGTTTGATTGTTTTATTATTATATGGGTAAGTACCTATTTAAGATATTGTATATATAAAGTTTTGATGATTTAAATAAAAAAATTAAGCTGGAAAATAATTATGAAATTTGTTTGAATTGAAGGATTTAAGAATTTGACTTGAAAAAAATGAATGTGAAATTTAAATAAAAATTAAGATTGTTAAAGGGTATGATTTTATAACTTGATTTTGGGATTAAGCGATTTAAATAAATATCGAGTTGATTTAAATAAATGAAAGTTAATAAAATTTAAAGAACATCCAGTTATTTGAAGTTTAAAGGTTTTACTTAAATGATGTTTGATTAATTAAGTAAACATTTCAAATCTAAATAATAAAATAATTGAATTTGATATATATGGAATTATCAAAAAAATTAGTTTTAAAATGGTGGAATATTTAAAGCTTTGAAACATATAGAAATTTAAATTGGTTTATTTGGAGGTTCAAATCAGTATTTGGAATCTATTTTGGAAATTTAGAAATTATATTTATTATATATAGTATTTTTAATATTTAAACCATTAAGTATTAAGAGTTATGATCCAAAGCTATGGGTTTCAAGGTATATAGATTTAAAATGCTATGATTTTGGAAGAGGATATATTTTGCAATAAAATGATATCATATGGATTTGAGTTTTAAAAATAGAAATGATATCGTAAATTATATGGTTTTGAAATGGATATTTTATTCTGGTTTTAAAGTATAAACTATTTTGAAAAGACCGCGGTGTTATAATAACGGTTGGTTGTTGAAGAGACCGGGATCGGAAGTTGTCATACTCTCTTCCAACTCCGAAAACCACTTTAACAACCGTGTACGCAGTGGAGAATCCAGAATGAAGTAGGTTGGTGGCAGCGTTTCCTGTAAGGTAAATACATCGACCCGACTCCCGTGAGTTGGCATAAGGTGGCTAAAACAGGAGCGATTCTCGGGCCAAGGGGGTTAGTGTCCATTATCGGATACTCCTCTTCGATACTATACTCTGACTTTGGATTGATTCGCTGGCCACCATTACTTTTGATTTTAGGGGGGAGTTTGTTCGTGGTGGGCGGTAGCTGCGGCTATGCATTTCCACCAGTCCGGATAGCAATTGGTATATCTACCCTGGCATTGCCTAGTTGTGCCGTGTCACCTACCCTAGCGCGCCTTATACGATTTTGGTTTTGTACCATACCTATGGAGTGCCCTCTTACGACGCCCATTACGGGGGAGATTACGGTACTGTATAGACTATGGGAATATATTATGTATTAAGGAGAATATTGGGCCACTCCTTAACGCTATTAAAAAGTAAGTTTATTTTACAATTAGACACTATTATAATAGCGAAATATACTACATAGTAAATAGTTTAACGGATCCTTAGAAGATGTTGATGTGCACGTAAATGCGCATATTTTTACCACCATATTTATTCAATTTAAATTAAATAAATGATCATATTGGGTATTTTAACTTGTTTTAACCAAAATTCATATTAATTCCAAATTTTCACATATTCATCTTCATATAGGGGCAAAACGGTCATTTAAGTGCATATATTTCTTTGAGAAAAATTGATTGGAAATTTATATATATTTTTGTAGGAAAATGGTCTCAAATAGGAGTGGTTTCATGAAGGAATATGCATGCACAAAGAATATAAAGGAATGAAGATGGAAATAATTCAAAGTGAAGATCATGGAGGACCCCACCTACCCACCTACCTTAATGTACAAATTAAAGGCTAATGCACATAAGCTAATGGTTTCATGTACATTTAATGGGGGATTAAGACATGTTAATGTTTACTTGGCCTCCACACTTCCTAAGGGGCATTTTGGGTACTCCCCGAAAATATGCATTAGGGTTTCTAACTTGTATAAATACCCCTTATGTTTCATGTAGCCATCTTCCTCTTAGTTAGTTAGTTTTAGTTTAGAAAATAAATCAAATCTCTCTTTCTTTCCGTGGCTACTTAGCCATTTCTTCTCTTAGTCTCTCTTAGGCCTCCTTCTCTTTAGATTAGTTTAGATCAAATAAAAAAAGTTCTCTTTCTCTTTTTATGGCTACTTAGCCATTTTTATTTTCATGTAATTTTCCTTTTTTTATGTTATTAATACATGCTCTTTCCTTTTTAAAAAAAATGTATAAATATTAAAAAATATAAAAAGTATAATAATATGAATTAAATTTTATTAAATAAATAAAAAAATTGATGTGTTTGCATTTTATAAAAAAATATTGTTGTGTGTGATTTTTTTTCTAGTTTCAGTTTGCATTTCCTTTTTTTTTTAAAACACACAATTTCATTGCTAATTTCTTTTTCTATTTCACTTTGCAAAACATTTACAACGTCTAATTTACAATAGCTTTTGAATACAAATTTTCAACAAGATTTTGGTGAAACTGTTGCTTCTGCCTCCACAAATAACCACCCTGCACCTTTACATTTTTCTTGACTAAACTTCCACCATTCTATGCTTCACTCAACTGCTCCATCAACAGGTTTCACTCAATCAATTACTGCTCCTCAAACAACACCATTCAATACAAACCAAATAGAGCAACCCTCCACCATAACTTTTGCAGCCACCAACATACTCCTCTCAATACCACTGCTCGACTACCTTCTGTAGCTTGCTCCACCTTCATTTCCACTCTACCATCAAAAACTGCTTCAAACATCCCAAATACAACTGAACAACAAACTGCAAATACAGCTGACAAAACAAACCAGTCCTCTACAAGCGTCCTGAACCACAAGAGAACATACTCATTCACTTAACATTCAACTGCCTTGCCTTCTTCCCCCCTTCTGCAATCACAGCATCTGCTACATCTTCAACAAATCACCATCGTACTTCCGATATCACCTACCTTTCATAACAACTTCTGCTCCGCATAATACAATTCATCTGCTTACCGCTCACTGCTCATAACTGTCTATCACCTACATCACCCGACCACATCTCCTTCACAAACATCTACACAACTATACACTGCAGAGACTCCCCTCTGACAACAGTTACATCAGTGCCACCCTAAACTACATCGGTTGTAACCACAGCCTTCTCTGCACCACCATCTTACCCATCACTTCCTCTAAAACAACTGTTACTTCCTCCAAACCAATTCAAGTTCACAGTTCAAGTTCACCACACAACCATAATTGAACAAAGAAAGAAAAAATTCATCGTCACCTGAACCACAGCCTGCTATATTACATCAAACTCATTCAATTTCAACATTCACCCACTGTGTACAATAGCAAGTTCACCTGCCTTCAGCTCTATCAACTCAAAACTGCTTCTGACTACCAACCTTGTTATCCACCACATCACTTACAATCTTTAATCCCTGTCGCTTCCATCATATGCAACCATCTCCTCTAATCACTGACAAGCAACAGTTTCCATCAACACAGCCTCATTCACCCAGATTACATCACCAATTCACACTTCAAACATTTCTCACAAAACCCATCGCACTTAAAGCCGCTGCCATTGTTCCATCAACCAGCCACTGCCTTCACAATACAACATCTGCACCTCGAATCCCCTTTGAACCAGCCCCAAACCAAGTACCAACGTCACCTTAAACCCAATCGAATTGCCGACCAAAGTCGATTTGGGAATTGCTTACGGGGTTGAGAAATTCGAATGTGGGGAGTTCGATTGGAAATTTAATTTCTATATTTTGTTTTGTTTCGAACTGTGAATTTTGAAATCAATTTGGCTGTGAAGCAGCATTTTGTGCATTGTTTTAGTAATTAGTTTATGGGCCGGACTGTAGGATTGGTCCAGTTGTTTTTTTTTTGTTTAGTTCAATTTAGTTTTCATTCAAAAAAAATAAAACAAAACAAAACAAAACAAAAATCCAAAAAATTTGAAAATCCAAAAATAAAACAAAAATCAATTTTCCATTTTGAAAAATAAATTCTACTTGTAAATATTTTTCGTTATAAAAAACAACAAAAAAAAATCTTGAAAATGTCCAAGTTTCCTTTCTCTTACTCACTTGAGTTTAGTTGTGAAAATCAATATAATCCATATGAGTTCACTCCAAATTCGTATGGATATTTTAACAATAACTATTGTTTAAATGATTCGAATTTTGAACCACAAAATTTTCAAAATGATGACCAACCTTCAAATCTTGAAAATAGCATTTCATCTTTACTTGAAATCGCTACACAACAAACTCAAATGATAAACAAGTTGTGTAATTCATATTTGTGTGATAACCCGAATCAAAGTTTTCAAAATAATCAAAATTTGTATTCACTTCAAAATTCAAACGATTTCGAGTATAACCCATGCCAATACAATTTTGAACTCCAAAATGAATTTCAAAATCAAAACGAAAATGTGATCCACTTTTAAAATAATTTTGACAATGGGAATAATCTTGACTACGATACGAGTGAAAATTTTTGTTCTAAACAAATCCAAATCGAAAATTAGATGTAAATCCCGAGCATCTCTTGAGTTACTGCACTCATATTTATCTCTGTTAATATTACTTACATAAGATATTTTAGTCTGACTCGAGTGTTTGTCCTTTCAATGCGCTCGGGTCAGTCCGAGTGTTTCAGCATTTGAAGATTTCATTCTGGAGGACGAAGACGAAGATTATAGTACTATTATCTACTATATTATTCCACTACACCATTAATTCCGTTGTATTATTTATTATTTCTCTGGTATGCGTACTCTGATATGTATTGTATAAATGAAATCCAAGGTTTTGTAAAACAGCTTCATGAACTGTATATTTTATTATTATATTTTAACCTTCCACTATGAGATTCTGTTTTGTTTTATTTCTTTCTTGTTTTTCTTATTTACCCCATAACAATCCACCCTTCCGTATGGTTTGAATTGGCACTTGTGTCAATTTAAAGCGTGCGAAAAGGCGGGACGTTACATCTAGTATCAGAGCTTTGGTTTAGCGATAAACCTTAGCTTTGTGGGGTCTGACTCTTTAGTAACAGGGTAGGTATACCCAATGGGAGTCGTTGAGTGTATATATGAGAGAGCGTATTTGTTAGTGTTATAAAAATGTTTTAATATTGTGTAAATTTGTTCCGCTTTGTATTTATAAACTCTGGTTGTTGCATGGGACGCTGTGACATCAATAGGGGTTTCTAAACACTTAACAAGACAGACCGACATAATATTTGTTTTTAATATAGGCGAATGAAATAATTTTGCCTATTATATTTTCTATATATATAAAATAAATTTTTATAAATGATATATATTTGGTTGCAATATATTGGTTGTTAGGTAATGAAATTTATAAATAATTGATGAAATAAGACTGAAGATAAAATAAATGGAAAATGGAAATTTAGAACTTAAGTTTCGGGGTTTTGAAACTTTCATTCAAATGATTTCGGAATATAATAATAATAATATTATTAGAAGTATTTTTTGATATAAATATTTCAATATAATTTGAAGGAAAGATTTTAAAAGAAATTTTGGAAAAATTTAAGTTTTGTACTCCCCTCTCTATCACTGGAAAATAATTTCAGTGATGAGTGCACGCATCATCTACATTAATTTTCGAGTTTCAAAGTGGGAAGGCCACTGTAGTAGTTTACTGCAGACCCATTTTTGATAAACAAATATAAATTTTTTATTGTTCTAAGTATAATTGGATATATAAAGTGTAAGTATATAAATTTATCTGTTATTTTAAATGATTTTTAATAAAAGCCGGTATTTAATTCTTAAGTTTCCATTAGTTAATAGTTTCAGTTACTGGAGTGAATTGGAACATAGGTAATTAATAAATTAAAATAAGGAATTTAATGCTAGGTTATGAATGAAATTAAAGGTAATTTGAACTATACCCTATGAAACAAAGAATAATATTATTGAACATTAAATTTAATTAAAGGATGAGGTGAAACTTGTATAAGTTTCATTTGCATTTTCTTTAACATATATAACTTACCAAAAGACGTAAAAAAGTTGAAATGTTAATAAGAAAATAATGGAAGTTGTACAAGTAAACTTATTAATGAGGGTGTTTAATGAAATTCCTTAAATAAATAAGAATTTGATGATTGAAATGGTTATAAACTTAAGTTATAATTAAAATATACTATGATAAAATATAATAGGAATGTAAGTATTATAAATAAATGATAATAAACTTAAGTAAATGATTAAAGCTATCTATTAATAAAATAAGCATAAAGATGAACTCTGTAAATAAGTGAAATTAAGTAATGAATAAATGAATGTAATGCAAATAAAAAGAAACAGGCATGACCTGAATAAATGAAATTAATTGAAACAAACACTGAATGAGTGAATGAAATTAAAAGTTTGCAAGAAATAAATGTTAATTAAAAAGATAAATCATTATATGAATAAAAAGGGAATCAAACAATAAATGCTATGAAATTGGAAAATTTAACATGATTTATTATTTGGAAGTACTGTTTGTTTGATTTTGATTGTTTGGAAGAGGATGCTTTAAATTTGTTTAGATGGATGGATAATCTATTTAGTTTCATCTAATACTGTTGAGTAAATGGTGCACTAAGTAGTTATTTTCCCATCTATGCAATTTAAAGTTGAACCCGAACAACTATTTGTTTTGTTTAATATTCTTGGATGGATGATTGATGTTTATGATGTTTTTGCAATTGATTGTTGTTGTATTGATTTGTTTGGTTGAAACGACTTTAGATATTTCATTCTATATAATTATTAACCTTTTGGATTATATAAGTGAAATACAGGTTATGTAAGCAATTGCTACTGCTTTTGGTTTCATAATTAAGCGTAAATTGCCCGACAAATAGGTACGTTTTCGGATTTCGGTTTATAGCGTTATTATATTATTTTCCCGAGTTAGGATATATGTTATTTTGAAAGATATATGTTATATATTGTTATATTTAATATTATATTTTCTTTTGAGCCTCTCCGTACAAAGGAGACTCTGCCAAAAATTTTCGTAAATTTTGGACTTAGAAAATTTTGAAAGAGTTTTTCCAAACTTTATTTACCCGGATATAAAATGATTTAAGAGTTGTAAATTGATATATTTTGTTTAAATTAATTGATTTTATAAATTAATTTTTATAAATTTGATATTTAAATAAGATATATTTATTTCCTTAATTCTTTCTTTTCTCTCTTTTTCCTTTTCGGGGACGAAAAGTTTTGAGTGGGGGAGAGTGTAACGACCCGTAAATTTTGGTAAATAAATTTGGTTAAATTAATGAGATTTTTGAAATTAAATTAGATAGAAATAAATATCTTATAATGTATAAATGGAATAATATTGAAACAAATAAAATTTGTAAATGAATAATGAAATAATAAATATGATGAAGTGTAACAATGATTATTAAAGCTAAAATTGTTATAGATTGAATGAAACTACAATAAATGAAATAGTGTAAGCGTTATACCTGGATGTAAATTGAATATAATATATATATATTCAATTTATATATATATATATATATATATATAAAGTAGGTATTGAATCAGTTAATGAAAGAACACATTGTTACATTTATTGAATTAAATTAAGGAAATTAAATATTAATAAATGGTCATTTAATAAAAACCAATGTTCTGGGAGTAATTATAATGTTGTTTGAAATACGTATAAACTTTGATTTGGAAATCAATTGGATTTAAAATGAAATTTTTTATTACATTTCTGTGTTTAAATGTTTGTTTATTTTGTAAAGTAATAATTGATGTAATAAAAGAGTGAAATCTAGACAAATAAATTTAATTGACACTTTAATTATGAATAATGGGTGAATTAATCGGATAAATGGTAACATTGATATTGTAAGAAATAAAAACCCTATTAAGGTAAGAAAAGCAAGGCAAACATTTAAGTTATAAATGTTATAATAAATAAAAATAAAATGACCATTGTATAAGGATTTGGCATGTGAAAAACAGTAACGGTTGGGTGTAAATATTGGAGTAAATATTATGTAGGCAACTATGATAATTTGTTGGAAATAATAAACCTTAAAGTATTGTAAGGTTACCTGTTTATTCCGTTTATTATAAAATTGGAAATCAATTAGAGTAAAGGAACCTTAATGTATACTAATAAGAATTAACGCAATAACTAAATTAGTGCACACCCTATTAATTGAAAGAGATGGTTAAGTTAGGATTGATTGAAATTAATAAATTGGGCAAGGAATTCAAAATTATGTTAACAGATGAAGAATACGTAATAAATAGTAAATGTATAAAACCAATGTCCGTAAGTGGTTATAATATTTATAGTTGATAATAAACGTTACTTGGTGATTATTAATATAATAACGGAAGGCGTAAATGTAATAATGGAATAACTGAATTTGTAAATTTATGAGTAGTGTATGTAATAAATAAATAGAAAACGTGAATTTTTTTTATAAGTAATAAATTGGGAAAGGAAGGGAATTAAGGTAAATTTATATACCGGTTTAAAACCTTAATTTATGTGGGTAACTAACAATATTTCACATTTTGAAAACATAGCCTTTAATACAAAGTAAGATAAATAGGGGTATATATTGTATTGGAATATAAGACAAAAAGGTAACTAAGTTATAGATTAATAATAGACTTAATAAAAGAGTTGAATTAAACCAACCAATTTATTTGGAAACTAATTAATGTGTAAATGAATTTATTATAAATGAAACTTATTTATCAAGCTAATTGAAATGAAAATGAAATTTAAATATATTAGTGGAATGAAATGTGAGACAAGTGGTAACTATGACATAGGTAATAATAGACTCAATTAAGGGATTGGAATTGAATCTAATCAGTTTAATTGGAATTTATTAAAATTAATTTGGATTCAATTTATAATAAAGAGATTATTTTGAATAAACTAAATAAAAACTATAATTGGAGAAATTAACACTGCAATTGATAGAGTTATCAACTTTTAATTTACATCTAAACTTGTTTAAATTTTGTAAATGATTAAGAAATATAAAGTGATAAAATTTTCAATTATAAGATTGAAATTTAAATATTGGATTTAATTTATTTATTTATTTACTTATTTAATGGAAAAATAGCCATTTTGGCAACTGACTCGTATTTCGACGAAACAAGTTTCATCGGACTCGTAACGGTGAATTATTATAGGGTTTCAAGTTTTGTAGCGATCGGACTTGTCGTTTGATCGTACGGACTCGAAACGCCTTGAAATTTATGCAATTGAAATCAACTGAAATCAATTTGAAAATATTGATTTTAGCATAACTTCTTCATACAATGGAATTTGGACTTCAAACCTTTTCTATTGCGTTTAAAATATTTTAAAATATCTATTTTGATATATGGGTTGACCCAATTTCATTCCGGAGTCGAAACGGGCTTTTTGGGCCACTTTGGCGTTAGCGCGTATATCCAACCTCTTCCATCCATTCTAATTTCTGATCTACCTATATAAACCCCGCTATAAACCCTAATTCCCCTCATTCTCATCTGTTTGTATGCAATTCATTCTATCCTCCTCTTCCTCAATGGCAGACAAAACCTAATTCCCAAATTCCAAAAAATTATTTCAATTTCAATTTTTTTTTTTTGCGGATCTACAGCAGCTTCGGGTCGCGCTTCGGGTTTCAGAGGAGAAAACCCTGAAGCAACTTCGGGTCAGGAAGAAAATGACTCGGGTTGTCCCGGGTCTGTTAAATTGATATATGGTGTGATTTGAAATTTGTTTATAAATTTTTGGCATGTTTTTAATCATCATCTCAGTTAATTGCATTCATCTTAATTAAATTGTTATTTAATTTAATATTGCATATTTCTGCTAGTTAAATTGTTATCTATTTATTTATTGCATTTAAAACTGCCAGTAAATAGTTATAATTTATTTTTGAATATAAACTGATAGTTGATACATGTTATTATCACCTGTTATATATTGATGTATCGTTTGAATTTGGATGATGATTGTGATAAATGGTTGATGGTTGACATTGGATGAATGAATGTTGTATTGTATATTGTAATGAACTGCAAGGTATTATGCCTTTTTTTGCATTCGGGATTGCGGTTTGAAATGATATATAACCATAATTTTTATTTTTAAATTGCGGATTGAAATGATAAATATCCATATCACTTGACCATATGATAGAAAATTATATACAGGCACCGCGGTCTATATATAAAAATATTTTAAAGTGATTTTCTATGGTTTGGAAAGAAATACACGGTTTAATAAATATTAAATTTTGATATTATATAAATATTATTTTATATATATAGTTAAATTCTTGAATTTAAGCTGTGTATAAAGTGGTTTAATAAAAATAAGTTGAATAACGGAGTTTGATTGTTTTATTATTATATGGGTAAGTACCTATTTAAGATATTGTGTATATAAAGTTTTGATGACTTAAATAAAAAAATTAAGCTGGAAAGTAATTTTGAAATTTATTTGAACTGAAGGATTTAAGAATTTGACTTGAAAAAAATGGATGTGAAATTTAAATAAAAATTTAGATTTTTAAAGGGTATGATTTTATAACTTGATTTTGGTATTAAGCAATTTAAATAAATATCGAGTTGATTTAAATAAATGAAAGTTAATAAAATTTAAAGAATGTAACGATCCCGAATTTCAATTTATTTTAAATCGATAATTTAATTTATTTTTGATTTAAAATTGTGAAATTAAATGATAAATTGATTTGAGTTTATCCAAATCCAAATTTAACTATGTTATTTATTAAGAAAGAGATAGTTTCTTTTATAAAATTGTTTTAAATTAATATTGAGTTATTTTTAAAAAAACGATATTAATAATAAAATGTCTTTACAAATGAATTCTTATTTTAAATAGAAATTGTCGTTTTAAATTTATTTATAAGTAATAGGTATGTGTGTTTTGAAAGAAACTATGATTTATAAAATTTGAAAATGAAGTCTTTCAAAAATGTTTAATAAAATAAACTTTATAAATATATAAGTATGCACACTTGTAATATGAAACATGTAAACAAGGAAAATGTAAATATATTCAATACCTTGCAAAAGAAAGAATATAAAATATGAAACCAAACAGTAAATTAAAATGGAACTTCATTTCTATTTAAAAGCAAACAAAACAAATAAAGTATACATACATAAAGTAAGAACAGAAAAAAAGAACAACATAAATAAATGCATATACAATTGAAATAGTATGAACTTATAAAATAAAGCACCAAAAACAAGAAATCATCTCAGCCAAGACAAGTAGGTATGGCTGAAGTAAAACAAGCCTTGACATATTTTTTTTTCAGCCGAGTAAAAAAAAAGAAATGAAAGCATCTTCAACCATGCTTATAGTACAAAGAGAAGGTAACATCACCTTGTATACAATAACAATCAACCTGTACAAAGAATTTTAATACCCTGTTACACTTTTAGATACTAAGCCTTTTCATCTCAGTCATTCATTCGAACTGAGAAAAAAATGAAGTGAATATCATCTTTAAACTTAAAAAAAAAAGAATTCAAGCTCTGTGCATCTTCTTAACTACAACCAAATACAAATTACAAACTGGAAAATGAATTCAGCACTTCAAAGCTTGAGAGAAGAATCAACCTGTTTCAAGCCTACCACTGTTTTTCAATCATGACAGGTGAGTAACTTATGTTTTTAAAATTTAAAAGTTGAATTGATTTCATATAGGTGTCTGTTGCTATATATATATATGTATATCCTCTGAATATATTTGGAAAACTGGAAAAATCTTGTGTACAGGTTATTTTTATACATGTTCTGTTCTAATATTTTTAATTATCAGACTTTAATTCAAAAATCATTTTCACCTGATTTACTTGATGATTGGGTTTAATGGTAAAACAAGAATTGTTTGTTATTGTATATATTCAAGATTTAAAATTTATTTAAATCAAATCAACTTGTTTATAACCCTGGGAAGCAAGAAACTGAGCAAAGCTTTAAATTAGTCAGAATTTGAACTTCTTAATTCTCGAATTCAGGTTTATAATCTGAATTCTTATACTAAAATATGATTTTTAAAGCAAAAATTATAATTTTTAGATCAAAGAATTAAGAGCAGACCCTTGTTGAACTAAAAATGCTTTTTAACCAATTTCCTGCGATCGAAGAATCTTTGAGGGTTGAGATTTTGATGGAAGCTTGCTTGATTATCAATGGGTTTAGGAAAAATGAAAACAAATTTTTTTGTTGCAAGAATTGATAGTACGAGGTCACATTAGGGTTTTAGTTCCAGTTTTTTTTTGTTGTTCTGTAAATTTTTAATGGCGTAACCGTGGGATGATCGAGTTTGACCGGATCTGGAGGGAAGGTGCCTGAGACGTAGACGTAGGGGTCAGCAAAGTCCTGAGGGTTTCGGTGGTCGAGTTTGCCTGAGCGGGGTGGTTTCTGGAGAGTGGGTAGACTTCCTGTTTCGATTGGAAGGGGTGTTTTAGATTTAGGCTATGAAATCTAAGGTTGAGGATCGGGATCGTATGGATGGTCGTTAGTCGACTTGTGGGTGATCGACTCTGGTGACGGAAGTTCGACATTGGCGAGTGCATGTGCACAGTTGATCGTGTGCACGTCTGAGTTTTTGGGTTCGGTGATGTTTTCGAGCATGTGGGGTTGGAACTCGGGGCCGAACTCGAGCACGTGGAGAAGGTTTTATTTCAGTTTTGACTTATAAGCTTAAAAAAAAGAAACTGGAAGAAGAAAAGAAACTGGAAGAAGAACAGAACACGGGGAAGAAGAAGGGGACTCGGGGTCGAGTGTGTGAGAACGACGAATAGACTCGAAGCAGAAGATAATGTGAAAAGCCTTGGGTCAAGCACGGGCAAAACAAGCATTTACTCGGGTATCTTAATTTTGGGCTCAGGTTTTTAGGTGTTGTCAATCTGTCCTTGAAATTTAGAATAGAAACCATATCCAGATTTATTTTTTAACAAAAGAAAATGCTTCTGTAAATTTATAAAATGAAATTTAGTTGAAAGAATATTGAAAATAAAATTAATAAGTTTCAAAGGTATATTAATTAAGTTTTGAAATCAAGCTTTATTATCAATTAATGAATTAAGTAAACACTTAACAAAGTTTTGGGAATTAATTAATATTTTAATCAAGTAATTAATATACAACAAGTATGTGTTGGAATTTAATTAACATCAAAATTCTCAAATTTGTAATAAATTGATTTCAAAGTTTAAAGAAGATTTCTTTGAAAATGTTAATTAGTGAAAAATTAATATTAAGTAATTATTTTAGAAAGTAATTAAGAATAATAAAATTTTAATTTTAATTGGAGTTTGAATTAATTAATGTATGAGCGATAAGTAAATAATAATTAACTACTCAAGTTAATTAGTGAATAATTAACAGTTAATTTATTAAGGAATTTAATTAAGAATTAATAAGTGATTAACTAAGTAGTTAATGGTAGATAAATGGATAATTAAAGTTATTAATTAATAACTAAAGTTATTAATTAATGATTTCAAGAATAGTTGATCAAGGTTAAATAAATTGACTATGAAGTAATTAATTTAATAGAGTGAATAAAGGAATTAAGTAATTAAGACTTAATAATTGATTAAGAATTTTTTTGTAATTAACTAATTTGAAATGAAATAAGTAATCAATTGATAAATTAGACAGGATTAAGGAATTAACTCTCAAGAAATAAATTTTAAAATTGAATTAATTACAATAAGAGTTAAAAAAATGATTGCTTATGGACTCTGTATATAGGATATCTGATTTTGTTGTATAACGAATTGATATTTCTGTTTGAAATTGTGATACCGTGTGATGTGAATTGTGATGCTGTAAGATGTGATTTACTCTGTACTAGATTATGATTAGTAATTTTATTCTGTATTGATGAAGAAAACCCTTAGCCTGTAAAACGACATTTGAATTTCGATGCGATAGGGATTCGGATTCCAGTTGGTTATCCGAAACCCACATCGAATGGTAATGATGAACCTTTGTGATTGATGAATTTATTTATTTATGAATCTGTGAATAAAGATAAGCGTTATTGATTATATCGCTTATCGATATTGATTGAATCTGTGATGATTGAAATGATGTTGCACTATTGTGTTAAACCCCTAGACCACACCATACACACACAAAATATGGATTTCACGAGGAAATCGATTAAGTCACAGATTTTTGAAATGATTTTTAAAGTTGAATATTTTAATTCAAATATTTTGGAAATGGAGTGGGTTTAAAGTGAAAAGCTTTTGAAATGGAATTTCAAAGATGAAATATATTTTGAATAACTTGATTGAGTTTTGGAATTTAAATAATTTGATTTAAATTTGAATTCAATACTTGAAATTGAATTCTATGATTTGAAACTAGGGATTATAACGATATTATATTAGTTATATATGAGTCAAACCATTTTTAAAGTATTGTTCTTTTGAGAATTTGAATTAACCCAAAGATTATAACTTGTATAAATTAAATAAGGTTTTTCCGAAATAACACTGTTGTTTCTAAATGATAAAAAGCTTTCATAGGAAAAATGAATTTCAAATTGTATTAAAAGGATTTCAAGTTTAAACTGAAATAATCTTCCAAGTTATAGATGAATATTGGAGATGAATTTTGAAAGAAAATATTTGGGAACGAACTTTGAAAGATATAAGTTAAATCTTAATTTAAAGATTTAATGAATTAAATCCAATTGAATTGGAATTGTTTAGAAATCCAGGAATGAATCTTTGAGAAAATAGGTGAACTTTATGAAATAAATCTTTTGTTTAAAAGATTTGAAATGGTAATTGGATTAAACCATTTGGAAGAAGGTTTTGAATTATTAAGTTGTGACTTAATTGAAATCCCATATCCATATGTTTTAAATCTTGCACTCACTATTCGGTTTAGCCGGGAAAGGACCTTTGTGTCGTATAACCCATTTCGAATATGTGATTCGACGTTATGGATAGCATTTGAAGACCGGTGTTGAAGACCAGGTATTTGCAAGAGCGATAGGATGACCTGTCGATTGACTCTGCACCGAGTTGCTCCGGTATAGAGTTCTCCATATGTGATGGGGAATCCGATCAGGATTGTGGATATCCGGATTGCAAGGGCTTGTTTGAAAGTGCCTTCGGTTCTGTTCGAACCCGGAACAGACTTGTATGGATTGTATGTCTGACGTTACAATTTGAGATGTAAAGCTGGTTTCTATCAAATATATTTCTGTTGGTGGCGGAGAATTTATTCTCTTAGCTTAACACCCTTCTCTGAGACGTATGAGCTCAGAGGTTATGTAGTTGAAGGTTATCAGCGATATATTCCCAATTTGGTAATGTGACATGCTGAATGTTGCTGTGAAATGATCAATGTTTGATCATTTGTGACATGATCATTTGTTTGATCATTTATCTTTGTGATCATTACCTTGATCATTTGTTGACCCAAAGCATGGCTTTGTGGACGAGACTTCGTCGAGCCTCACACCCCAAAATGGTCAAAACAGGAAGGATGCAGCAAGGTTATTAGGGGGTAGCGCCCCTTTAGGGTGTGTGCATTTCCTTCTGGATAGAGGTGATATCATGGTATGGAGCCCAGATATTTAACCTATGTGGTTACTACGAATTTATTACTTTGTGGTTGTTGCTTATCGGGATCCCGGGATAAAGATCGGTTACGATCGGGGGATGACATATTCGTGTCAGTAGTTACCCAGTTAGGGGTAAGCCGGCCTTATGTTGGCAGAGATCCGGTTAGGTTCTCAGGGACGTCCTTCCAGAGGCGTTCTCATGTGGCAATGGAAAGTTCCTTGGCCTGACCATTTGTTGGAAATCCAAAGAAACAATACGTGCCTTGTACGGTATTAGTTGTAGAACCTGCCATCTAATATGGTAGCTATAGCGGGCATAATATAATGGTACCTATGCTGGCTAATATTTATATTCTACTTTCGAAATGTTTTCTACACTATGCACTAATAATAATAATCAAAAATGATTTGATTTTGCGTAGTAAGCATCTTTGACTAACATAAGAAGAAATCTCCTCCAAGTCTGTGTTTGCATTGTGTGTGTGGTAGGAGGTCTTATGGTAGTTACATTCTTAAAAGCATTGCGAATTCACTTTAAAAATCTTTTGTTGATTGTTTTTAAAGATAAATTGTTTTTGTTGCTCACATCAGTCCCACGACTGATCCGGAGTTTATTGTTTCTTTCCTAAACTCTGGGTGCTCATTATTTTCTACACGAGCAGTCTAGAGTTGGGTTTTTCAGATAGTCAGGTTTAGTAGATTATCTGGGGTTAGTTCAGTCTTTGGACCACCCCACTCTTGCCTATCTTGGTGCATCATTATTGGGAGTTCGAGCTATTGCTGGATTGGTTCTTGGAAATGGAGTTGCAGTTTTTGGATTTCTTCCTTGAAGACTTTCTTAGAGTTATTTGTTCCGCTGCTAGCATTATCTATATTTCTTTCCGCTACTATTTTATTGTATCATACCTCTGATGTATATTGATATCTATTGTATCATCTGTTGTATCAGATATTGTAACAATGTTGTATATCAATGTATTATTCTTTTTATTCCGCTGTGTTGTTTACTTAAATGTTGTTATAAGCTCCGGCGAATCGGCTTAGAACGGTCGAATCTACGGCAATCGAATACGATTTGAAGTATGGATGTCGATTTTCGAGCGGGCAAAATTCGGCAGTCGTCACATTTTGTATCAGAGCTAAGGTTTAAAACTTTAGCTCAGGAGTATAACACGTTAAGTAGCTCATTAGAGATAGGGTGAAGTGTACCCTAGAATGAGTAATCCCTAAGATATTCGTTTGAATGCCTCAGTAAATTCTCTTACTATTACTGATAGTAAGTATGAGTGCAAGAAGAGAACGTGATAGGGGACAGGGAAGTACTGGTATAAATGGTCAATACCCTACAACGGTGGAAATAACTTACTTATCAATTTCTTTGATTCATCTTTCCAAATTCTTTTGATTGCTTCGTGACAACTCTAGAAAGAAGTTTCGGTGTGATGGTAGCCCTATGAATCGTTGTAGAAAATATTTACTTCGTATTTCATCGGTTTCTTATCGGTTTTTGATTTTAAAATTTAATGAAAATAAATTGGATATTTGGAATTAAAATTTTATATAAATTTGAAAATTGGAAATTTGAAGTTGAAAATTTAAATAAATTGGAAATTTTAAAAATTGAGTTAAATTGATTAATGAAATATGAAGCTAAATTTGAATTTAAGCGATAAATCAATTTCGTGTAAAACCAAATTTGAAATTCTATTATAATTTCTTGTATCTATTGTTGATATTCTGATTTGGTAAGCCAAATGCAGAATTGATATCCAGTTTGATCTGAAAAGATATTTCTCTATCTTTCATCTATCTTCATTATCTCTCTCTGGTGAATTTTGAGGACGAAATTCTTTTTAAGGAGGGAAGTCTGTAACGATCCTGAATTTTAATTTATTTTAAATTGATAATTTAATTTATTTTTGATTTAAAATTGTGAAATTAAATGATAAATTGGTTTGAGTTTATCCAAATCCAAATTTAACTATGTTATTTTCTAAGAAAGAGATAGTTTCTTTTACAAAATTGTTTTAAATTAATATTGAGTTATTTTAAAAAAATGATAATTAACAATAAAATGTCTTTACAAATGAATTCTTATTTTAAATAGAAATTATCATTTTAAATTTATTTATAAGTAATAGATATGTGTGTTTTGAAAGAAACTATGATTTATAAAATTCGAAAATGAAGTCTTTCAAAAATGTTTAATAAAATAAACTTTATAAATATATAAGTATGCACACTTGTAATATGAAACAAGTAAACAAGGAAAATGTAAATATATCAATACCTTGCAAAAGAAAGAATATAAAATATGAAACCAAACAGTAAATTAAAATGGAACTTCATTTCTATTCAAAAGCAAACAAAACAAATAAAGTATACATACATAAAGTAAGAATAGAAAAAAATAACAACATAAATAAATGCATATACAATTGAAATATTATGAACTTATAAAATAAAGCACCAAAAACAAGAAATCATCTCAGCCAAGACAAGTAGGTATGGCTGAAGTAAAACAAGCCTTGACATATTTTTTTTTTCAGCCGAGTAAAAAAAAGAAATGAAAGCATCTTCAACCATGCTTATAGTACAAAGAGAAGGTAACATCACCTTGTATAAAATAATAATCAACCTGTACAAAGAATTTTAATACCCTGTAGCACTTTTAGATACTAAGCCTTTTCATCTCAGTCATTCATTCGAACTGAGAAAAAAATGAACTGAATATCATCTTTAAACTTAAAAAAAAAGAATTCAAGCTCTGTCCATCTTCTTAACTACAACCAAATACAAATTACAAACTGGAAAATGAATTCAGCACTTCAAAGCTTGAGAGAAGAATCAACCTGATTCAAGCCTACCACTGTTTTTCAATCATGACAGGTGAGTAACTTATGTTTTTAAAATTTAAAAGTTGAATTGATTTCATATAGGTGTCTGTTGCTATATATATATATCCTCTGAATATATTTGGAAAACTGGAAAAATCTTGTGTACAGGTTATTGTTATACATGTTCTGTTCTAATATTTTTAAATATCAGACTTTGATTCAAAAATCATTTTCACCTGATTTACTTGATGATTGGGTGTAATGGTAAAACAAGAATTGTTTGTTATTGTATATATTCAAGACTTAAAATTTATTTAAATCAAATCAACTTGTTTATAACCCTGGGAAGCAAGAAACTGAGCAAAGCTTTAAATTAGTCAGAATTTGTGTAACGAACTGGATTTTTCGCGCTCGAAAATCGACATCCATACTTCATATCGTATTCGAATGCCATAGATTCGACCGTTCAAGTCCGATTCGTCGGAGCTTATAACAATATTAAGTAAATAACACAGCAGAATAAAAGAATAATACATTGATATACAGCTTTGATACAATATCTGTTACAACAGATAATCCAATAGATATCAATATACATCAGAGATATGATACAATAAAACAGCAACTGAAAAGAAAAATAGACAACATCTAGCAGCGGAACAAATAATTCTAAAATAGTCTTCAAAAGAGTACTCCAAGGCATCAATCCAAAATAGCGAGAACCCCCAAAAGATAAGCAAGTGAAGTCCGTATCCAAAGGCTGAATTAGCTCCAGATAATCTACTAAACCTGACTATCTGAAAAACCCAACTCTAGACTGCTCGTGTCGAAAAATTTTGAGCACCCAGAGTTTAGGAAAGAAACAATAAACTCCGGATCAGTCGTGGGACTGGTGTGAGCAACAAAAACAGTTTATCTTTAAAAACAAACAATGAAATATTTTAAAATCAATTCGCAATGCTTTTTAGAAATGAGACTACCATAAGGCCTCCCGCACACACACACAATGCAAACGCAGAATCAGAGGAGATTTCTCCTTATGATAGTCAAAGATGCTTGATACGCATTAAAAAGAAACATTTGGTATTATTACTAGTGCATAGTGTAGTATAAATCATTTCGAAAGTAAAGATATAAATCTTAGCCAACATACGACCATTATCGTATGCCTACTATAGCTACCATGTTCAATAGCAGGTTACCGCTACATTCCATGGCAGGTTATACAACTAAAACCGTACAAGGTACGTATTTGAAGAATGGATTTCCAACAAATGGTCGGGCAAAGGAACTTCCCAAACCCCGAAATGGAACGCCTCTGGAAGGACATCCCTGAGCATCCCAAATGGATCTCTGCCAACACAAAGCCGGTGCACTCCCTGCCCGGGAGTATCAACCTCAGATATTCCATCCCCGGTCGTAACCAACCTTTATCCGAGCGCTCGGTACCAACAACACCACACAGTAATAGATATAGTGTATCACATGAGTAAGTATCTGGGCTCCATACCATGATACTACCCCTATCCAGAAGAAAAGGACATATCCTAGGGACGCGATCCCTGAAAACTTTGCCGCATCTTTTCCTGTTTCGACCATTTTTCGGGTTGTGAGGCTCGACGAAGTCTCGTCCACAAAAACACACTTTATACAAAAGCCGTGCTTTGGGTCAACAAATGATCAACACAATGATCACCAAGATAGACGATCAAACAAATGATCCTATCACAAATAATCAACACAATGATCATTTCAGCAACACTCAGTATGTCACATTACCAAATTGGGAATATATCGCTGATAACTTCAACTATATAACCTCTGAGCTCGTACGTCTCAGAGAAGGGTGTTAAGCTAAGAGAATAAATTCTCCGCCACCAACAGGAATATATTTGAAAGAAATCTGCTTTATATCTCAAATTGTAATGTCAGACATAACAATCCATACAAGTCTGTTCTGGGTTCGAACAGAACCGAAGGCACTTACAAAGAAGTCCTTGCAATCCGGATATTCACAATCCTGATCGGATTTCCCATCACTTAGGGAGTCTCTATACCGTTGCAACTCAGTGCAGAGACAATCGATAGGTCATCCTATCGTTCTTGCAAATACCCGGTCTTCACCACCGGTCTTCAAATGCTATCCATAACGACGTATCACATATTCAGAATGGGTTATACGACACAAAGGTCCTTTCCCGGTTAAACCGAATAGTGAGCACGATATTTCAAAAACAAATGAATAATGGGATTTCAATTAAGTCACAACTTAATAATTCAAAACTTTCTTTCAAATGGTTTAAACCAATTATCATTTCAAATCTTTTAAACAAAAAGATTTATTTCACAAAGTTCACTCAGTTTCATAAAGATTCATTTATGGATTTCAAAACAATTTCCGTTTCAATTGGATTAACTCGTTTAAAATCTTTAAATTTAAAGATTTAACTTATAGCTTTCAAATCGTTTCCATAACTTGGAAATCATTTTCATTTCAATCTTAAAATTCTTTTTAACAAAATTTGGAAGTTCATTTCCTATTTGAAAGCTTTAATTATTTGAAAACAAATAATTTTCATTTCAGAAGAATCAAATTTTATTTACACGAGTTAAAGCCTTTGAATTTAAATTTCTAATTCTCAAATCAATAGTTTAACCCATATAAACTGGTATAACATCTTTAGTTCCTTGTTTCCAAATCATAGAATTCAATTTCAATTATTGAATTCAAATTTAAATCAAAATATTTAAATTTCAAAATTCAATCAATTTATTCAAAATAAATTTTTATCTTTGAAATTACATTTCAAAAGCTTTTCACTTTTAAACCGAATCCATTTCCAAAATATTTGAATTTAAATATTCAACTTTAAATTCATTTCAAAATCTATGACTTAGTTGATTTCCTCGTGAAATCCATATTGGTGTGTGTATAAGTGTGGTCCAGGGGTTCAACACAATAGTGCAATATCATTCAATCATCAAAGATTAAAACACAGAAATATAGTTGATAAGCGATATAAACTATAACGCTCATCGTCTATTCACAGATAATATACAAATGTAAATAAACGAATGAATCATACACAGCTCAATCCATAGTATAAAATATCACAAATCAGATAGGACAATCAATTTAAGGCATCACATATAATACGATCATTCATAAGTAAGGTCAAACAATTGATAAACAGGATTAATTGATTGTTTTAATCCTAATTAATTCAATTTATTTCCAATAAAATTTATTTATTTATGAATTAATCATTCAATTCTGATTCACTAATTTCAAATCATTTGATATCAGTCAATTTATCAAGTACTTTAATCAAATTATTCTTAATTAATCATATTGATTTAAATCAACCTTTACCAATTACATATTTAATTAACTTTAATTAGTTTTCTTTAAAATTCTTAATGACAAATTTGTTAAACACTTACTTATTTATAACTCAATCTTAAATTACTAATTTATAAATCTCAATCCACTTAGTTAATTTCAATTATCAATTTATTGACATTTTTAATTACCTTGCAAATTAAATAAAATCATTTATCTTTCATTTTGAAAGTCTTCCTCCATAACTATAAATAATTTGGTTACTAGCTTAAAGCTAAATGTTAATTAAAGTTAAACAAATTATAATATTATTTAAGCCTAATACTTAACTGTTTAAGGTGATTAACATAAATTAAATTTACAAATACTTAAACTAGTTGCAAAATGATTAAAACTAAACTTGATTTGGCTTAACGTTTTGAAATCAAACCCGAGAAAACCCATCATTCCCCAAGCCAACTCATTTGTTTTTTTTTTTCTCAGCAACTTCAATACAAATTTTCCAGGAACAACTCAACAATTCCCTGTACTCGAACCCACGCAAATACCTGACTCTTCCTCCCTTCTTCATTTTTCTAACAGCCAACACCTCAATGTCACACAGTGCAACGTGCACGTGCACAGTGATTCTGGCGATCTCCGATCAACATCGATCCTTCCAGCATGTCGCCGATGTCCCACCTAAGCCCTCCGATCCACCCAGTTCGACCATACGATCGAAAACGCAAACGAGACAAAATTTTGAAGACCTGGGAAAACCAAAATCACGAAGCCTGGAAACTCGAACAGGTTTCGACGTCAAACCTGGCAACGCTTCGTTCGCACCACCCCGACCACCTGGACCTCCGCCGCCTCGCCTGGGGCTGCGCCACCCGCCCACTCCTCTTTCCTCAAAGTCTGGTCTACTCCGATTCACTCATGAATCCCCAATTCGATCGCGTTTCCAACCATAACACCCAACCCTTAAACCCTAAAATCACCTCGTATTCAATTCCTATGCAATGGAAAAATAAATGAATATTTTTCCTAAGATCACTGACCTTCATACTTGCTTCAATAAGAATTTCAGCATTTTACATTGAGTAATTTTCGAAAACTTGGTGAAAGTTCAATTTTTGATCAACATGGAACTACTCTTGATATATTGAACTAAAAATTCCCATTCGATTTTTAAAAATCATATCTTTTTAGTAAAATTCGAATTACAGTATCAAAACAACGTATTACTATCATCAAGTTTTAACATATATATACATGATTCTTTCCTCTGTTTATTTTAAATTTCCAGGTAATACTAAATAAATAAATAAATAAAAATTTCTCAGAAATATTTTCTAACCCCTAGTTCTTGATGATACAAACCCATTTCATACAGATCGTGAAGCCTAAAATTGAATCAAAGAGGTAGGTTTTAGATTTCCATCCATAATTTACTTACTTTAGCAGGTCTAAAACCTGTAACATTTAGAACAGACATTCATGTCTGTTTCAACATGCACAGTTCGATCTATATATTCAAACATGCAGGCAAGTTCACACTATCATTCAACCATAATTCGTATCACACTTTAGAAAACATGAAGTTAAAATCAGGGTTAGATGGTTCGCTCACCTTTAACATCCTTAGTCCTAAAAGCTTTCAGATTGAAGTTGAAAACCAATTTTTTTTTCTTGCTTCGCTGTTTGAAAATCTGGACTTGCTCTGCTTCTTGATTTCCAGGTTTGAAGACTTGTTTTCAAGTTTGAAACTTTGATTTCCCAGTTTGGAGGCTTCCAGGTTGATGAGTTTTATTGAGTTGCTTCAATTTGATTTGCTTTGATATTTGTTGAAGTTGAGATTTTGTTTTAAGTTTTAAAATGAAGTTTACTTTAGAGACTACTCAGTTTCGAATGATAAAAACTGAGATGAAGATGTTAATAGATATAAAAGAAAGCTTACAGTATATATATATAATAGGTATGGTTGATAGTTTCACTTCAGTATGGCTGAGATGATTTATTTGTGCAAAGAGAAGATGGGTATTAAATGCATGTCCTTATTGTTTACAACCTTATACAGGCTACATACCTATCCTCTCTTTCTTTCTTTCCTTTTTATTTTCTTTTTACTTTATGTACTTTGTTTATCCTTCTACTTGCCTGCAAGTTACTTTACTCGGCTGCATTTGTATATGTATGTATATGCACATAGATCATTTTGTTTATTTTATTTACTTTGTACGCTAGCTTTGTTTATGTTTGCTCATATGTACTTGTATTGTATAAAAATAACTCATTTGATTTTTATATTCTGGTTTTGTTTATTTTTGTATTTAATGTTTTATGTTTTATTTGTTTTGTAAATATTACTTTGCATTCAATTTAATATGTTGTTCACCGAGATGTCTTTTACATTGCTTGATTTAAATATGTTTTATAATATAAATGAATTCAATGTTGTTATTATTATTTATTCAAACTTTTAATTTAATTTTTCCTTTTCAACATTAACTTTACAACGTATATTTTATTTTATTTTATCTTAAACACTTTATTTCAATTCCAATTCAATTTCATTTAAAATAAGTTTCAAATCCCATTTATAAAATAAATAAATATACATATCTAATCAAAATTGAAAAATTCAAATAAATCTATAATTTAATCCAAGAATTCAATTAAATTATAAATTTAAATTCGTCTTAAAAATCAGGATCGTTACAGACTTCCCCCCTTAAAAGAATTTCGTCCTCGAAATTCGCCAGAGAAAGATAACGAAGATAGATGAAAGATAGAGAAATATCCTTTCAGATCAAACTGGTCATCAATTCTGCATTTGGCTCACCAAATCAGAATATCAACAATAGATACTAGAACAAACTCAATCTATTACGAATCAATTGGGTTACCTGATCTACGAAGTATACAGGGGTATTGGTTAGTTCGAAGGGATAACTAACCGTTCGTAGATTATATCGAAACCCAATGAAATAGACAGAAATAGATTTGATTATAATCTTAGATTCAAGATTTAATTCATCTTGGATTTGCTGAGAAATAAACTAAGGGTAGTTCTCATGCCGAACAATTTCGAACAATTTTAATTATAGATGAGATAGTTACCTTATAAACTTTCATTTCCTTGATTAACTTTTGAGGTTAAAGAATCACCTTTGATTTCACAGGCCCTTGCTGCTTGAATTTGCTTCAGTGCTGAGCAATTCATAATCCTATGCCCCGACTTGCGACAATGACAGCATTTTCTACATTCCTGTTCTAGCTTCATAAATGGCTCTCTCAGTCCTTGTTTCCTGGGATTCTTACATTTGTTCACGTAATGACCTTTCTCGAAACAGTTGAAACAAGTAACATCTTTCACCTTTTGCTTCTGGATACCCTTCTTTCCTTTATTCTTCCTCCGTTTCTTTCCACCAAACTTCTTTTTCCTCCAACTCAGATTAGTTGTACCTTCATTCTCCTCCGGATCTTTTTGCTTTTCCAGAGCATCGTATCGATAGCCCATATCAATTAATTCAGAAAACGATTCCTTCACATGAATAGTCATTCTTTCCTGAAACTCCTTGTTCATTCCCCGAATAAACTTTTCATTCTTCTTCAATGGTGTATTCACCAATTCTGGACCAAATCGGGATAACTCAATAAATTTGTTTAAATACTCTTCAAATGATAAACTTCCTTGCTCCAAATCTATAAACTCTTGATACACTCTAGAGATACCAGCAGACGGCATATATCGCTGCTCAAATACTTCTTTGAAACGATTCCAAGTAAATTCATCCGCCGGCTCATCTATGGTAATTGTTTCCCACCAAACTAAAGCCTCTTCCTCGAGTTGCCAAGAAGCTATCAATCGCATCTGATCATCTTCTAACTTTAATCCCTTGAAAATCCTTTCGCATAATCGAATCCAGGCTTGTGCTTCGATAACAGTTTCTTTGCCAGAGAATGGCTTTCCACCAAGTCTAGAAAAACTTCGATATAAATCAGCCAAATTTGGTTGAAGATGAATGGGAATATCTGTCGTTGCAGGGCTTTGACCAGCTGAAATGGTACTTTCCTGTCTCCTATTTCGTCCTCTTCTTCCATTCATTCTTACTATCTGTAATAGTAAGAAATCCGATTAGGCATTCAGACGAAATATCTTAGAGAATAACATCAGATAAAGAAAATAGATTGAGAAATTTGGGTTTTGGTTTCACTGGTTATACTCATTCTAGGGATACTTCACCCTATCTCTAATGAGCTACTTAATGTGTTATACTCCTGAGCTAAAGTTCAACCTTAGCTCTGATACCACGTTGTAACGAACTGGATTTTTCGCGCTCGAAAATCGACATCCATACTTCATATCGTATTCGAATGCCATAGATTCGACCGTTCAAGTCCGATTCGCCGGAGCTTATAACAATATTAAGTAAATAACACAGCAGAATAAAAGAATAATACATTGATATACAGCTTTGATACAATATCTGTTACAACAGATAATCCAATAGATGTCAATATACATCAGAGATATGATACAATAAAACAGCAACTGAAAAGAAAAATAGACAACATCTAGCAGCGGAACAAATAATTCTAAAACAGTCTTCAAAAGAGTACTCCAAGGCATCAATCCAAAATAGCGAGAACCCCCAAAAGATAAGCAAGTGCAGTCCGTATCCAAAGGCTGAATTAGCTCCAGATAATCTACTAAACCTGACTATCTGAAAAACCCAACTCTAGACTGCTCGTGTAGAAAAATTTTGAGCACCCAGAGTTTAGGAAAGAAACAATAAACTCCGGATCAGTCGTGGGACTGGTGTGAGCAACAAAAAAAGTTTATCTTTAAAAACAAACAATGAAATATTTTAAAATCAATTCGCAATGCTTTTTAGAAATGAGACTACCATAAGGCCTCCCGCACACACACACAATGCAAACGCAGAATCGGAGGTGATTTCTCCTTATGATAGTCAAAGATGCTTGATACGCATTAAAAAGAAACATTTGGTATTATTACTAGTGCATAGTGTAGTATAAATCATTTCGAAAGTAAAGATATAAATCTTAGCCAACATACGACCATTATCGTATGCCTACTATAGCTACCATGTTCAATAGCAGGTTACCGCTACATTCCATGGCAGGTTATACAACTAAAACCGTACAAGGTACGTATTTGAAGAATGGATTTCCAACAAATGGTCGGGCAAAGGAACTTCCCAAACCTCGAAATGGAACGCCTCTGGAAGGACATCCCTGAGCATCCCAAATGGATCTTTGCCAACACAAAGCCGGTGCACTCCCTGCCTGGGAGCATCAACCTCAGATATTCCATCCCCGGTCGTAACCAACCTTTATCCGAGCGCTCGGTACCAACAACACCACACAGTAATAGATATAGTGTATCACATGAGTAAGTATCTGGGCTCCATACCATGATACTACCCCTATCCAGAAGAAAAGGACATATCCTAGGGACGCGATCCCTGAAAACTTTGCCGCATCTTTTCCTGTTTCGACCATTTTTCGGGTTGTGAGGCTCGACGAAGTCTCGTCCACAAAAACACACTTTATACAAAAGCCATGCTTTGGGTCAACAAATGATCAACACAATGATCACCAAGATAGACGATCAAACAAATGATCCTATCACAAATAATCAACACAATGATCATTTCAGCAACACTCAGTATGTCACATTACCAAATTGGGAATATATCGCTGATAACTTCAACTATATAACCTCTGAGCTCGTACGTCTCAGAGAAGGGTGTTAAGCTAAGAGAATAAATTCTCCGCCACCAACAGGAATATATTTGAAAGAAATCTGCTTTATATCTCAAATTGTAATGTCAGACATAACAATCCATACAAGTCTGTTCTGGGTTCGAACAGAACCGAAGGCACTTACAAAGAAGTCCTTGCAATCCGGATATTCACAATCCTGATCGGATTTCCCATCACTTAGGGAGTCTCTATACCGTTGCAACTCAATGCAGAGACAATCGATAGGTCATCCTATCGTTCTTGCAAATACCCGGTCTTCACCACCGGTCTTCAAATGCTATCCATAACGACGTATCACATATTCGGAATGGGTTATACGACACAAAGGTCCTTTCCCGGTTAAACCGAATGTGAGCACGATATTTCAAAAACAAATGGATAATGGGATTTCAATTAAGTCACAACTTAATAATTCAAAACTTTCTTTCAAATGGTTTAAACCAATTATCATTTCAAATCTTTTAAACAAAAAGATTTATTTCACAAAGTTCACTCAGTTTCACAAAGATTCATTTACGGATTTCAAAACAATTTCCGTTTCAATTGGATTAACTCGTTTAAAATCTTTAAATTTAAAGATTTAACTTATAGCTTTCAAATCGTTTCCATAACTTGGAAATCATTTTCATTTCAATCTTAAAATTCTTTTTAACAAAATTTGGAAGTTCATTTCCTATTTGAAAGCTTTAATTATTTGAAAACAAATAATTTTCATTTCAGAAGAATCAAATTTTATTTACACGAGTTAAAGCCTTTGAATTTAAATTTCTAATTCTCAAATCAATAGTTTAACCCATATAAACTGGTATAACATCTTTAGTTCCTAGTTTCCAAATCATAGAATTCAATTTCAATTATTGAATTCAAATTTAAATCAAAATATTTAAATTTCAAAATTCAATCAATTTATTCAAAATAAATTTTTATCTTTGAAATTACATTTCAAAAGCTTTTCACTTTTAAACCGAATCCATTTCCAAAATATTTGAATTTAAATATTCAACTTTAAATTCATTTCAAAATCTATGACTTAGTTGATTTCCTCGTGAAATCCATATTGGTGTGTGTATAAGTGTGGTCCAGGGGTTCAACACAATAGTGCAATATCATTCAATCATCACAGATTAAAACACAGAAATATAGTTGATAAGCGATATAAACTATAACGCTCATCGTCTATTCACAGATAATATACAAATGTAAATAAACGAATGAATCATACACAGCTCAATCCATAGTATAAAATATCACAAATCAGATAGGACAATCAATTTAAGGCATCACATATAATACGATCATTCATAAGTAAGGTCAAACAATTGATAAACAGGATTAATTGATTGTTTTAATCCTAATTAATTCAATTTATTTCCAATAAAATTTATTTATTTATGAATTAATCATTCAATTCTGATTCACTAATTTCAAATCATTTGATATCAGTCAATTTATCAAGTACTTTAATCAAATTATTCTTAATTAATCATATTGATTTAAATCAACCTTTACCAATTACATATTTAATTAACTTTAATTAGTTTTCTTTAAAATTCTTAATGACAAATTTGTTAAACACTTACTTATTTATAAATCAATCTTAAATTACTAATTTATAAATCTCAATCCACTTAGTTAATTTCAATTATCAATTTATTGACATTTTTAATTACCTTGCAAATTAAATAAAATCATTTATCTTTCATTTTGAAAGTCTTCCTCCATAACTATAAATAATTTGGTTACTAGCTTAAAGCTAAATGTTAATTAAAGTTAAACAAATTATAATATTATTTAAGCCTAATACTTAACTGTTTAAGGTGATTAACATAAATTAAATTTACAAATACTTAAACTAGTTGCAAAATGATTAAAACTAAACTTGATTTGGCTTAACGTTTTGAAATCAAACCCGAGAAAACCCATCATTCCCCAAGCCAACTCATTTGTTTTTTTTTTTTTCTCAGCAACATCAATACAAATTTTCCAGGAACAACTCAACAATTCCTTGTACTCGAACCCACGCAAATACCTGACTCTTCCTCCCTTCTTCATTTTTCTAACAGCCAACACCCCAATGTCACACAGTGCAACGTGCACGTGCACAGTGATTCTGGCGATCTCCGATCAACATCGATCCTTCCAGCATGTCGCCGATGTCCCACCTAAGCCCTCCAATCTACCCAGTTCGACTATATGATCGAAAACGCAAACGAGACAAAATTTTGAAGACCTGGGAAAACCAAAATCACGAAGCCTGGAAACTCGAACAGGTTTCGACGTCAAACCTGGCAACGCTTCGTTCGCACCACCCCGACCACCTGGACCTCCGCCGCCTCGCCTGGGGCTGCGCCACCCGCCCACTCCTCTTTCCTCAAAGTCTGGTCTACTCCGATTCACTCATGAATCCCCAATTCGATCGCTTTTCCAACCATAACACCCAACCCTTAAACCCTAAAATCACCAAGTATTCAATTCCTATGCAATGGAAAAATAAATGAATATTTTTCCTAAGATCACTGACCTTCATACTTGCTTCAATAAGAATTTCAGCATTTTACATTGAGTAATTTTCGAAAACTTGATGAAAGTTCAATTTTTGATCAACATGGAACTACTCTTTATATATTGAACTAAAAATTCCCATTCGATTTTTAAAAATCATATCTTTTTAGTAAAATTCGAATTACGGTATCAAAACAACGTATTACTATCATCAAGTTTTAACATATATATACATGATTCTTTCCTCTGTTTATTTTAAATTTCCAGGTAATACTAAATAAATAAATAAATAAAAATTTCTCAGAAATATTTTCTAACCCCTAGTTCTTGATGATACAAACCCATTTCATACAGATCGTGAAGCCTAAAATTGAATCAAAGAGGTAGGTTTTAGATTTCCATCCATAATTTACTTACTTTAGCAGGTCTAAAACCTGTAACATTTAGAACAGACATTCATGTCTGTTTCAACATGCACAGTTCGATCTATATATTCAAACATGCAGGCAAGTTCACACTATCATTCAACCATAATTCGTATCACACTTTAGAAAACATGAAGTTAAAATCAGGGTTAGATGGTTCGCTCACCTTTAACATCCTTAGTCCTAAAAGCTTTCAGATTGAAGTTGAAAACCAATTTTTTTTTCTTGCTTCGCTGTTTGAAAATCTGGACTTGCTTTGCTTCTTGATTTCCAGGTTTGAAGACTTGTTTTCAAGTTTGAAACTTTGATTTCCCAGTTTGGAGGCTTCCAGGTTGATGAGTTTTATTGAGTTGCTTCAATTTGATTTGCTTTGATATTTGTTGAAGTTGAGATTTTGTTTTAAGTTTTAAAATGAAGTTTACTTTAGAGACTACTCAGTTTCGAATGATAAAAACTGAGATGAAGATGTTAATAGATATAAAAGAAAGCTTACAGTATATATATATATATAATAGGTATGGTTGATAGTTTCACTTCAGTATGGCTGAGATGATTTATTTGTGCAAAGAGAAGATGGGTATTAAATGCATGTCCTTATTGTTTACAACCTTATACAGGCTACATACCTATCCTCTCTTTCTTTCTTTTTTTTTTATTTTCTTTTTACTTTATGTACTTTGTTTATCCTTCTACTTGCCTGCAAGTTACTTTACTCGGCTGCATTTGTATATGTATGTATATGCACATAGATCATTTTGTTTATTTTATTTACTTTGTATGCTAGCTTTGTTTATGTTTGCTCATATGTACTTGTATTGTATAAAAATAACTCATTTGATTTTTATATTCTGGTTTTGTTTATTTTTGTATTTAATGTTTTATGTTTTATTTGTTTTGTAAATATTACTTTGCATTCAATTTAATATGTTGTTCACCGAGATGTCTTTTACATTGCTTGATTTAAATATGTTTTATAATATAAATGAATTCAATGTTGTTATTATTATTTATTCAAACTTTTAATTTAATTTTTCCTTTTCAACATTAACTTTACAACGTATATTTTATTTTATTTTATCTTAAACACTTTATTTCAATTCCAATTCAATTTCATTTAAAATAAGTTTCAAATCCCATTTATAAAATAAATAAATATACATATCTAATCAAAATTGAAAAATTCAAATAAATCTATAATTTAATCCAAGAATTAAATTAAATTATAAATTTAAATTCGTCTTAAAAATCAGGATCGTTACAATTTGAACTTCTTAATTCTCGAATTCAGGTTTATAAACTGAATTCTTATACTAAAATATGATTTTTAAAGTAAAAATTATAATTTTTAGATCAAAGAATTAAGAGCAGACCCTTGCTGAACTAAAAATGCTTTTTAACCAATTTCCTACGATCGAAGAATCTTTGAGGGTTGAGATTTTGATGGAAGCTTGCTTGATTATCAATGGGTTTAGGAAAAATGAAAACAAATTTTTTTGTTGCAAGAATTGATAGTACGAGGTCACATTAGGGTTTTAGTTCCAGTTTTTTTCTTGTTCTGTAAATTTTTGATGGCGTAACCGTGGGATGATCGAGTTTGACCGGATCTGGAGGGAAGGTGCCTGAGACGTAGACGTAGGGGTCGGCGAAGTCCTGAGGGTTTCGGTGGTCGAGTTTGCCTGGGCGGGGTGGTTTCTGGCGAGTGGGTAGACTTCCTGTTTCGATTGGAAGGGGTGTTTTAGATTTAGGCTATGAAATCTCAGGTTAAGGATCGGGATTGTATGGATGGTCGTTAGTCGACTTGTGGGTGATCGACTCTGGTGACGGAAGTTCGCCAGTGGCGAGTGCACGTGCACAGTTGATCGTGTGCACGTCTGAGTTTTTGGGTTCGGTGATGTTTTTGAGCATGTGGGGTTGGAACTCGGGGTCGAACTCGAGCACGTGGAGAAGGTTTTATTCCAGTTTTGATTTATAAGCTTAAAAAAAAGAAACTGGAAGAAGAAAAGAAACTGGAAGAAGAAGAGAACACGGGGAAGAAGAAGGGGACTCGGGGTCGAGTGCGTGAGAACGACGAATAGACTCGAAGCAGAAGATAATGTCAAAAGCCCTGGGTCAAGCACGGGGGAAACAAGCATTTACTCGGGTATTTTAATTTTGGGCTCAAGTCTTTGGGTGTTGTCAATCTGTCCTTGAAATTTAGAATAGAAACCATATCCAGATTTATTTTTTAACAAAAGAAAATGCTTCTGTAAATTTATAAAATGAAATTTAGTTGAAAGAATATTGAAAATAAATTTAATAAGTTTCAAAGTTATATTAATTAAGTTTTCAAATCAAGATTTATTACCAATTAATGAATTAAGTAAACACTTAGCAAAGTTTTGGGAATTAATTAATATTTTAATCAAGTAATTAATATACAACAAGTGTTGGAATTTAATTAACATCAAAATTCTCAAATTTGTAATAAATTGATTTCAAAGTTTAAAGAAGATTTCTTTGAAAATGTTAATTAGTGAAAAATTAATATTAAGTAATTATTTTAGAAAGTAATTAAGAATAATAAAATTTTAATTTTAATTGGAGTTTGAATTAATTAATGTATAAGCGATAAGTAAATAATAATTAACTATTCAAGTTAATTAGTGAATAATTAATAGTTAATTTATTAAGGAATTTAAATAAGAATTAATAAGTGATTAACTAAGTAGTTAATGGTAGATAAATGGATAATTAAAGTTATTAATTAATAATTAAAGTTATTAATTAATGATTTCAAGAATAGTTGATCAAGGTTAAATAAATTGACTATGAAGTAATTAATTTAATAGAGTGAATAAAGGAATTAAGTAATTAAGACTTAATAATTGATTAAGAATTGTTTTGTTAATTAACTAATTTGAAATGAAATAAGTAATCAATTGATAAATTAGACAGGATTAAGGAATTAACTCTCAAGAAATAAATTTTAAAATTGAATTAATTACAATAAGAGTTAAAAAATGATTGCTTATGGACTCTGTATATAGGATATCTGTTTTGTTGTATAACGAATTGATATTTCTGTTTGAAATTGTGATACCGTGTGATGTGAATTGTGCTGCTGCAAGATGTGATTTACTCTGTACTGGATTATGATTAGTAATTTTATTCTGTATTGATGAAGAAAACCCTTAGCCTGTAAAACGGCATCTGAATTTCGATGCGACAAGGATTCGGATTCCAGTTGGTTATCCGAAACCCACATCGAATGGTAATGATGAACCTTTGTGATTGATGAATTTATTTATTTATGAATCTGTGAATAAAGATAAGCGTTATTGATTATATCGCTTATCGATATTGATTGAATCTGTGATGATTGAAATGATGTTGCACTATTGTGTTAAACCCCTGGACCACACCATACACACACAAAATATGGATTTCACGAGGAAATCGATTAAGTCACAGATTTTTGAAATGATTTTTAAAGTTGAATATTTCAATTCAAATATTTTGGAAATGGAGTGGGTTTAAAGTGAAAAGCTTTTGAAATGGAATTTCAAAGATGAAATATATTTTGAATAACTTTATTGAGTTTTGGAATTTAAATAATTTGATTTAAATTTGAATTCAATACTTGAAATTGAATTCTATGATTTGAAACTAGGTATTATAACAATATTATATTAGTTATATATGAGTCAAACCATTTTTAAAGTATTGTTCTTTTGAGAATTTGAATTAACCAAAAGATTATAACTTTATAAATGAAATAAGGTTTTTTCGAATAACACTGTTGTTTCTAAATGATACAAAGCTTTCATAGGAAGAATGAATTTCAAATTGTATTAAAAGGATTTCAAGTTTAAACTGAAATAATCTTCCAAGTTATAGATGAATATCTGGAAATGAATTTTGAAAGAAAATATTTGGGAACGAACTTTGAAAGATATAAGTTAAATATTAATTTAAAGATTTAATGAATTAAATCCAATTAAATTGGAATTGTTTTGAAATCCAGGAATGAATCTTTGAGAAAATGGGTGAACTTTATGAAATAAATCTTTTGTTTAAAAGATTTGAAATGGTAATTGGATTAAACCATTTGGACGAAAATTTTGAATTATTAAGTTGTGACTTAATTGAAATCCCATATCCATATGTTTTAAATATTGCGCTCACTATTCGGTTTAGCCGGGAAAGGACCTTTGTGTCGTATAACCCATTTCGAATATGTGATTCGACGTTACGGATAGCATTTGAAGACCGGTGTTGAAGACCAGGTATTTGCAAGAGCGATAGGATGACCTGTCGATTGACTCTGCGCCGAGTTGCTCCGGTATAGAGTTCTCCATATATGATGGGGAATCCGATCAGGATTGTGGATATCCGGATTGCAAGGGCTTCTTTGGAAGTGCCTTCGGTTCTGTTCAAACCCGGAACAGACTTGTATGGATTGTATGTCTGACGTTACAATTTGAGATGTAAAGCTGGTTTCTATCAAATATATTTCTGTTGGTGGCGGAGAATTTATTCTCTTAGCTTAACACCCTTCTCTGAGACGTATGAGCTCAGAGGTTATGTAGTTGAAGGTTATCAGCGATATATTCCCAATTTGGTAATGTGACATGCTGAGTGTTGCTGTGAAATGATCATTGTTTGATCATTTTTGATATGATCATTTGTTTGATCATTTATCTTTGTGATCATTACCTTGATCATTTGTTGACCCAAAGCATGGCTTCGTACCAAAGCGTGGCTTTGTGGACGAGACTTCGTCGAGCCTTACACCCCAAAATGGTCAAAACAGGAAGGATGCAGCAAGGTTATTAGGGGGTAGCGCCCCTTTAGGGTATGTTCATTTCCTTCTGGATAGAGGTGATATCATGGTATGGAGCCCAGATAATTAACCTATGTGGTTACTGCGAATTTATTACTTTATGGTTATTGCTTATCGGGATCCCAGGATGAAGATCGGTTACGATCGGGGGATGACATATTCATGTCAGTAGTTACCCAGTTAGGGGTAACCCGACCTTGTGTTGGCAGAGATCCGGTTAGGTTCTTCGGGACGTCCTTCCATAGGCGTTCTCATGTGGCAATGGGAAGTTCCTTGGCCTGACCATTTGTTGGAAATCCAAAGAAACAATACGAGCCTTGTACGGTATTAGTTGTAGAACCTTCCAGCTAATATGGTAGCTATAGCGGGCATAATATAATGGTACCTATGCTGGCTAAGATTTATATTCTACTTTCGAAATGTTTTCTACACTGTGCACTAATAAGAATAATCAAAAATGATTTGATTTTGCGTAGTAAGCATCTTTGACTAACATAAGAAGAAATCTCCTCCAAGTCTGCGTTTGCATTGTGTGTGTGGTGGGAGGTCTTATGGTAGTTACATTTTTAAAAGCATTGCGAATTGACTTTAAAAATCTTTTGTTGATTGTTTTTAATGATAAACTGTTTTTGTTGCTCACACCAGTCCCACGACTGATCCGGAGTTTATTGTTTCTTTCCTGAACTCTGGGTGCTCATTATTTTCTACACGAGCAATCTAGAGTTGGGTTTTTCAGATAGTCAGGTTTAGTAGATTATATGGGGTTAGTACAGTCTTTGGACCACATTACTCTTGCCTATCTTGGTGCATCATTATTGGGAGTTTGAGCTATTGCTGGATTGGTTCTTGGAAATGGAGTTGCAGTTTTTGGAGTTCTTCCTTGAATACTATCTTAGAGTTATTTGTTCCGCTGCTAGCATTATCTATATTTCTTTCCGCTGCTATTTTATTGTATCATACCTCTGATGTATACTGATATCAATTGTATCATCTGTTGTATCAGAATTTATATCAATGTCGTATATCAATGTATTATTCTTTTTATTCCGCTGTGTTGTTTACTTAAATGTTGTTATAAGCTCCGGCGAATCGGATTTGAAAGGTCGAATCTACGGCAATCGAATACGATTTGAATTATGGATGTCGATTTTCGAGCGGGCAAAATTCGGCAGTCGTCACAAAGAACATCCAGTTATTTGAAGTTTAAAGGTTTTACTTAAATGATGTTTGATTTATAAAGTAAACATTTCAAATCTAAATAGTAAAATAATTGAATTTGATATATATGGAATTATCAAAAGAATTAGTTTTAAAATGGTAGAATATTTAAAGCTTTGAAACATATAGAAATTTAAATTGGTTTATTTGGAGGTTCAAATCAGTATTTGGAATCTATTTTGGAAATTTAGAAATTATATTTATTATATATAGTATTTTTAATCTTTAAACCATTAAGTATTAAGAGTTATGATCCAAAGCTATGGGTTTCAAGGTATATAGATTTAAAATGCTATGATGTTGGAAGAGGATATATTTTGCAATAAAATGATATCATATAGATATGAGTTTTAAAAATAGAAATGATATCGTAAATTATATGGTTTTGAAATGGATATTTTATTCTGGTTTTAAAGTATAAACTATTTTGAAAAGACCGCGGTGTTATAATAACGATTGGTTGTTGAAGAGACTGGGATCGGAAGTTGTCATACTCTCTGCCAACTTCTAAAACAACTTTGACAACCGTGTACGTGGTGGAGATTCCAGAATGAAGTAGGTTGGTGGCGGCGTTTCCTGTAAGGTAATTACGTGGACCCGACTCCCGTGAGTTGGCATAAGGTGGCTAAAACAGAAGCGATTCTCGGGCCAAGGGGGTTAGCGCCCTTTATCGAATACTCCTCTTCGATACTATACTCTGACTTTGGATTGATTCGGTGGCCACCTTTACATTTGATTTTAGGGAGAGTTTGTTCGAGGTGGGCGGTAGCTGCAGCTATGTGTTTCCACCAGTCCGGATAGCAATTGGTATGTCTACGCTGGCATTGCCTAGTTGTGCCGTGTCACCTACCCTAGCACGCCTTATACGATTTTGGTTTTGTACCATACTTATGGAGTGCCCTCTGATGATGCCCATTACGGGGGAGATTAAGGTCCTGTATAGACTATGGGAATATATTATGTGTTAAGGGGAATATTGGGTCACTCCTTAACGCTATTAAAAAGTAAGTTTATTTTACAATTAGACACTATTATAATAGCGAAATATACTACATAGTAAATAGTTTAACGGATCCTTAGGAGATGTAAATCCCGAGCATCTCTTGAGTTAAGCATCTCTTGAGTTACTGCACTCATATTTATCTCTGTTAATTTAACTTACATAAGATATTTTAGTCCGACTCAAGTGTTTGTCTTTTCAAAATGCTCGGGTCAGTCCGAGCATTCAGGATTTGAAGATTTTATTCTAGAGGACGAAGACAAAGATTGTAGTACTGTTATCTACTATATTATTCCACTACACCATTTATTCCGCTGCATTAATTATTATTTCTATGGTATGTGTACTCTGATATGTATTGTATAAGTGAAATCCAAGGTTTTGTAAAATAGCTTCATGAACTGTATATTTTATTATTATATTTTATCCTTCCGTTGTGAGATTCTGTTTTGTTTTATTTCTTTCTTGTTTTTCTTATTTACCCCAAAACAATCCGCCCTTCCGTATGGTTTGGATTGGTACGTGTGTCGATTTAAAGTGTACGAAAAGGTGGGACGTTACAGAACTTGTATGGATTGAATGCTTTCAGCACATCGTTAGGTGGATGATGAGCATTCTAAGAGATGTGTTCTCTAAAGGTAATCGTAGTCTCAAGCCTCATCAACCGGGAATGGCTAAAACAGGGGAGATGCAGCAAGGCTAAGTGGGTCATGCCCAAGTAGGACGAGATTTTCCCCTGTCTAGAAGTCCCTTTTTATTCGGCTGTGTGGGGCAGTTGATTCGCGACAACTGCCGGGGTTGTCTTGTTCAGTACTGTCTAGTAAGGGATGGTTCCGGCCTTGTGTTGCAGGGGATTGGGAGTAATCCTCGGTATGTTGATCTAGGCCACGTACTGTGACGGGCGGTACCCCAGTAGCCCTGTCATTGTATGGAATCCAAACTCCAATAAGTGCCATCAGATTTGATTGCATTACCCACTTTGTGGTTAGTATGATGGAATTTAACCATGTAACAATTTCATCTATTTCTTATTTATTTGAAAACCCTAGACCTATTATAATATCACCGGATTTCCTATCAAATGTTTTGGTTGGCGTAAGGTAAAAATTTACCCATGTTTATGTGTGGGGAGTCTTACGTGATACCTTCTGTTTTTAGAGGTTTTCAAAGTTAAGCAACTTTAACCTGTTACTCACACTAGACCCATGTCTGATCCGTAGTTTATTTCTGTTTTCCTAAACTCTTGGGTACTCAAATTTTTATGAGTAGCCAAGGGATTCAGGTTTCCTTTGACGAATTCTGGAGGAGCAACGGAGCAGGAGGCTTCGGCATCTGTAGATATATAAGTGTTCCGCTGTGTTGGTATCTCTGAGTCATTTGTTTGAGTTGTATTGTACTGTGTTGTAATAACTAGACAGGTGTTTATAACTGTCTAGTAGGTGATGTAAAATCTGTGTACTCTGCTAATGGTTGTATTCTATGTAATACTTATGTTATTAATATAATTTATTCGTTCCGCTGTTGAGATTCTGATGTTGTTTCTTCTTTCTTCTATTTCTTTTCTATTCTCTATCCCTTTCTTTCTTTCTCATGATACGTCTTTCTGGTGAGGTAAAATACGGGTCATGACACATTCACTAAAAAAAAGAGCATTACACCTGTAACGCTTCGATTTTTCGTAGCCGAAAAACCGAATAGTTATGGGTTTAAGAAAAGGGAAAAAAAAAATTTAAGAAAAGAGAAGAGGAAAAGATAGAAGAAGATAGAGGGAAAAGGAAATAGAAAATTAGAGAGAAGAGAAAACAGAAAAGAAGATAGAAAATTTTAAAATAGAAGAAAAAGAGAATAGAGGAAAAAGAAAACATAGAACGGGACAGAGAATAGAACGGGACAGAAAACAACAGAACAACATCAGAATCTCACAATTCGCAGCGGAACAACATATAATAATAAGTGAATAATCTTTAAACAAAGAACTATATCAATTATTACATTACATCACATTTCATTACATCATATCATCAGAGTGTACAACAACAACAACAAACAGTGCAGCGGAAAAAGAAATACTATATAGCTAGTAATACGCCATGCCATCCAACTTGCCTCCAGCAATTCCAGAATATCCAGAATATCCTGATAAACCTTAACTCTTGACTGCCCGTGTGAAAATTGGTGGGCACCCAGAGTTTAGGAAGGAAAACAATAAACTCCAAGTCAGTCATGTGACTGGTGTGAGAACTCAAAACAGTTTATTTATCTTTAAAATCAAAATAGAGGAATATTTTTAAATTCAATTCGCAATGCTTTTAAAAATGAGACTACCATAAGGCCTCCCGCACACACACACATGCAAACGCAGAATCGGAGGAGATTTCTCCTTATGATAGTCAAAGATGCTTGATACGCATTTAAAATAACATTTGATATTATTACTAGTGCATAGTGTAGGAAAAATTCATTTCGAAAGTAGAATATAAATCTTAGCCAACATAGACATTTCGAACTATGCCTACTATAGCTACCATCCAAACAGTGGTGACCACCATAAGTGAATGGCAGGTTCTACAACTAATACCGTACAAGTTTCGTATTGGGAATTGGATTTCCAACAAATGGTCAGGCCAAGGAACTTCCCATTGCCACATGAGAATGCCTCTGGAAAGACATCCCCGAGAACCAAACCGGAACTCTGCCAACACAAGGCCGGGTTACCCCTAACTGGGTAACTACTGACACGAGCACGCCATTCCCCGATCGTAAACGACCTTTCTCACGGGATCCCGATAACCAACAACCACAAAGTAATAAATTCGTAGTAACCACATAGGTTAAATATCTGGGCTCCATACCATGATACCACCTCTATCCAGAAGGAAATGTACATACCCTAAAGGGTGCTACCCCTCATAACCTTGCCGCATCTTTCCTGTTTTGACCATTTCCGGGGTGTGAGGTTCGACGAAGTCACGTCCACAAAAACATACTTTATACAAAAGCCATGCTTTGGGTCAACAAATGATCAACACAATGATCACTAAGATAGACGATCAAATAAATGATCCTATCACAAAAATCAACACAATGATCATTTCAGCAACACTCAGCATGTCACATTACCAAACTGGGAATATATCGCTGATAACTTCAACTATATAACCTCTGAGCTCGTACGTCTCAGAGAAGGGTGTTAAGCTAAAAGAATAAATTCTCCGCCACCAACAGAAATATATTTGAAAGAAATCGGCTTTATATCTCAACTTGTAATGTCAGACACACAATCCATACAAGTCTGTTCCGGGCTCGAACAAAACCGAAGGCACTTACAAAGAAGTCCTTGCAATCCGGATATTCACAATCCTGATCGGATTCACCATCACATATGGAGAACTCAATACTGTAGCTACTCGATGCAGAGTAAATCGACAGGTCATCCTATCGCTCTCGCAAATACCGGGTCTTCAACACCGATCTTCAATGCAATTATAACGACGTATCACATATTCGGAATGGGTTATACGACCCCATGGTCCTTTCCCGGTTAACCCGAATAGTGAGCGCTTATTTAAAAATAAGTGTGGCATTCAAATTCAATCAATTCACATCAATTACCCAATCGAAGGGAAATATTGATAGTCGGTTATTGAACTATCACTGGATATGCACACATCACCAGTTTCCAAATAATTTTCCAAATTATTTATTTTCCAAAATATCTTTACAAGATATATTATTTCATACTTCAAAAATAAATCAATATTTATTTTTAAACAAATTCTCCTTTCCTTTATAAATTCAATAGTGAATTTATATTTCACAATATCTATTGATATACGTTTTCAATTATCCATTTTCAATTTATCTTCAAAAAGATAAATTCTAAATATCACTTCATATTGGAAAACAATTCCATACTTATTTAATAAGTAATCCACAATTTTATTTATTTTCAACACTTGGAAAATATTCAATATACTTAAATCGAGATTAAGTATATATTTCATTCTTTAAGGAAATCATTCTCTTAAACATATTTATTTGGGCCAAAACGAATGTTGCGTAAAACAACGTTACGACAACCCAAAATCACTAGTATAGGGATTCGAAATTAAGATATATATATAAATCCCAATACTATACAAAACATTTCCTTTCGAAAATCATTTACTATAACAACAGTGTTATAGTCCACTATTTCCTTTTCATTTCTCGAAAACGTCTATTTCAACAATTAATGTTGAAATCTATGGTTTCGAATCTCAACACAATTAAAACTTCGTTAGATCGTTTTAATTCTATTTCAAATATCACATTCAAAACAATTTCTTTAACATCTTATTCACTATTCAAAAACGTGAATATACTTCATTAACAATTTCATCCTTTTATTCATTTTAATTCAAAGGATTATTCACTATTCAAAAATGTGAATATAACTCCATTAATAGGTTTCAACAAATTTTCTTGTCAAAATAAGTCATTTGCAAATTTATAAAACAACGTTTATACATTCCATTTCTATTTATTTATAAAAACTTCCTTTTTATAAATTCTTTTATTAACCTATTCCAGCTTATAACTCAATTATAAACTAAAAGTTCATATTATAAGTTAAATACTTATAAAACGATATTTTACAAAATCGTTCTTTTTAACTTCCCAAATTATAAATCTTATAACTTATAAGATTCATTCATTTATCCAAAATCATTATTTTAATAACTTAATAAAATTTATAAACCTACTGCTTATAAAATTCCATTTATAACTTCACCGTATAAAATTCTATAAATTCCATTCAATTATGAAATTCATTTTCACTTCCTTCAAACACTTATAAAAACTCGTTTTATAATGTCCATATTTCAATTTATAAATATCCATTTATAAATCTCTTAATATAAATCAATTTATATTATTCTTTTTAAACGTCTTTAAATTCCTTTAAAAACTTCTTCCTTTTGATTCATAAAATAATTAAATTTTATAAACCCTATATTTCAACTTTTCATAATAAATTCAAAAATTCCGATTTAACTATTTTATAAAATCATTAGCACCATATTCTCAAAAATCAGTTTTTAACTATATTTCTCAAAAATCATAATTTTTATAACTTTAAAAATTATAACGTTTATTTATTTAAAATGAATCAATTCCAAAAATATAGCATATTTTCAAAAATCACTTTAAAATCATTTTAAAATCCCAAAATCTGGGTCCAATGATGCTACATACCAAATAGTCAATCACGACAACAACGATATCATATATCGATACGATAATCAATCAAATATCAAAATATCTGAAATCAAATAAAAACTGTTGAGGAATCCAGTTGGATCCCTCCAACCTGTTTTCCTGCATCCAAAAACATTAGCACAATACCAATTTCGCTCCAGTACGAAATTATCGCGGTATATGTTCTTATTAAATATTATCCGCTTAATAACGGCGTAATAGGGTCTCATCCGCTAAACAAAAAATGCGGGAAATCAATAACTCCAATATATACATATGCCAATATATATATATTGCTACTATATATAATACCAATTTCACTGTTTATGAAATATTCGCGGTATATGTTTTTATTAAATAACATCCGCTTACTAACGGCGTATAATGTCTATTTTAACAATCAATAGATATCAATCAACATTCAAACATGCATTCAAATATTTTAAATCTAACTATTTAAAATAAAATCGAAACTGATTCGATTGAGTGAGAAGTTCTCACCTTGGTTTTATTTCCGTTTTAGCGATTTATTTCGAATAAAATTAAACGGACGTTTAATTTTACCCAAAATTCTCACTAACTCCAAACGACTGCAAACAAACTCCATCGCGTAGTGCTCGTCCATAAGATTCCAACGCAACTGGTTTCGCGCGTTTTCGACCTCGTATGAAAAAGTTATGAATTATTGAAGTTTACACGTATTTAAACTTAGTAATTACAACTTAAATTTTATAATTTTTAAACCAAACTAACATGGGCCGTTAGATTTGCTTCCCCCCCTCATCAGGCCGTGCATTAGCTTCATCTCCCTCACGTATATTCTCCAGGCCGAGCACGCATATGAACCCAAACACCAAGAATTAGGGTTAGACACCGCCATCACCACGTCGCCATATATCTCGATCAAGAGCCACCACTGGAAGCGCCTCCACCTGCACTATGTTCGGCCCCAAGGAGAGCGAGCTCGGCCCCTCCATCTGCATAGAAACGCGTGCGCAGGTCGAAGAAATCGCAGCCCCAAATCCCCCTCTCCGATGCTCCAAACACGATCAACTCCGTATGGATCTGAAGCCCTCTCCATCTTCTACAACCCTGCAGTTGAACACTTCGCCTAATTGTCGATGGATTGTGAGTGATTGAGGGAGGAAGTTAGGACAATTCTGGCCGTTTATAATAGGGGGTGGCGGCTAGGGTTTGCTATTTTCTTTTTTTCTTTTTTTCTTTTTTTCTTTTTTTTTAAGTGGGGGGCTATTTATAGAGAAAACCGAAACACTATTCATTCCGGAAATTCCGAACTCCGATTTACGCGCCGTAACCAGCGTTTCTAGGGTTTACCCCGCGTTCTGGACATAATGGAATAGGTTTCGGAAGCTAATTCGGAAGTATGTGCGAGTTATGGCTGTAAACGCTCAATTTGAATTAAACCGATTTAAGCGATTTTCTAGGCGTTTTAATTCGTACCGGACAAACGGTAAATCCAATTGACTTGAAATTTGAAACCTTGCAATAATATCACATTACGGATCCGATGAAACTGGTTTCGTCGAAATCCGAGACTTTTTGAAAAATGGCTATTTTCACTCGTCAAATTTAAATTAAAAATAATTCGATGCGTTTCGAGCTGCCACGATCAAACGATAGCTCCGATTGACACGAAATTTGAAATCCGGTAATAACTAACTATTACGGATCCAATGGAACTTGTTTCGTTCAATTCTGAGACTGTTCAAAAATTGACTATTTTCACTAGTCGATTTTAATATTAAAATATTCAATTTTCACAAATTAACTTTTAATTCGATTTTAAAAGTTCTAAAATATCATTCTCACTTCCATATGATAAAATAAAATTTTAAAAATCATTTTCAATCATATTTAACTCTATTTTCAATTATTTCTATAATTTAACGTATTAAATTATCGATTTAATTATTCAATTAAATCCAATAATTCAAATAAAAATTTATTTGACTTATAAATTCACTTTTTAATATTTAAAATTAATTAAATATTCAAATTTTAATTTTTAAAAATTCTGGGTCGTTACAATCTTCCCCACTTAAAAGAATTTCGTCCTCGAAATTAACTAGTAAGAAAAATTACAAAAGCTATTAATTTTCCCAAAATTCATAGTTAAACTTCTTACAATAACTTTACTAAGTTTTCAAATCATACTTAGTTATCTTTTCAAAAACAACTACTATTGTTTAACTATGAATTCCAAAATCAAAGTTAAAGTTTTCAAAATTTTCCAATTTTCTCAAATTTTTTCTAACGCCTTAAATTTTCGGAAAAATTCGCCATAGTCTCCTTTGCGCGGCTCGATCCGAAAAAAAAATGGCAGTATATATATCACAAATATACATCTCATCAAGTAATGAGGCATCCCGAAGGGAAAAAAGTGTAAAAGTACGATATGTAATCCGAGATATGTACCTTATATTTTATTAGCGAGCATATACGGCTAATATAGCGCAAAAGCGAGCTCCAAATGCGAAGCAAACGCGATCCGCACCTACTAATCACTCAACAAACAACATGAGAATCATGCATATAGATAATAGTATCGATATACAACATATAGCAACATACTAACTATACATGTCAACATATCAAATGCAATAAAAGTAATATATTCAACCATCAACCAACTATCATCCAACAAATTCATAACCAATATATATTCATTCATATTCTCATTAATATTAAATGAATTGGTTTTCAATTTAATCACATTTGATTCATATACAGTGGATGTTCTTACTAACATTCACTTTCAATTAGTTTATATTCACTAATTTATATTCAAGTTGGTTCACTTCTAAATCAAATTCAGTTCCATTCAAATTTATTTACTTCTAATTTGAATTCAATTACTTTAGCTTTAAATTTTGCTAATTCAATTTCATTAACACTTACTGAATTATATACAATCAACCAACAATCAAATAACAACCAATGTATATTAATTACAACCAAATTCTTTTGCTTACAATTGGTTTAATTTAATTGATTTTCATTCAATTATTCAACTTTCTAATAACATTAGATTTTAATGAATTTCACTTGCATTCATTATTCCATATCAATTTAATTCACATTCAATTGATTAACATTTAATCCATTAACTCAATTCGATTACTAAAGTTGAATTTCATTTCATAACTCAAGTTCATATTTATCACTTAACTTTAATAATTTACTTTGATATCAATATCAATTTCATTCAATAACACTTAAGTTATATTCCATTTACAAACATCACTTTGTTTTACTTAACTTAATTCCCACTTGTAAATAAATTCAGATTTCAATTCTAAAGTAAATTTTCCATTTAACTTTAAATTCATTTTTATTTACTACTCATATTCATAAATATATTTATATAATTTCACTTCTTATATATATATAAGTTTATTTCACAATGGTAATTCACTTTAATTAAAATTTAACTCTTATAATTCTTTTTGCTTATACAATTATTCTTCAATTCAAATTATTCAAACATCTAAACAATCAACTTATATGCACTTTAATAATTCTGAAAAATTATTTCTTTATATATAAAATATAATCAAGGTAAAATTATTTCATTTACCCATTTTTAAAACAATATTGTGCCGAATTGTTCTATTCAAGTGTTTAGAAACCCCTTCGGCATAGTTGTCGAGACCACGCTGACGAAGGTTCATATACCACTCAACAAACCAATCATCACAATATAAAACAATTTTTATATTCACTAACAAATACGCTCTCATAGCTATTATTACACTCAAACTCATTCTAGAGTACCACTGACTCTATCTCTAATGAATTATACCCAACAGAACCATGGTTGTCGCTTAACCATAAGCTCTGATACCAAATGTAACGCTTCCGATTTTTCGTAGCCGAAAAACCGAATAGTTATGGGTTTAAGAAAAGGAAAAAAAAATTAAGAAAAGAGAAGAGGAAAAGATAGAAGAAGATAGAGGGAAAAGGAAATAGAAAATTAGAGAGAAGAGAAAACAGAAAAGAAGATAGAAAATTTTAAAATAGAAGAAAAAGAGAATAGAGGAAAAAGAAAACATAGAACGGGACAGAGAATAGAACGGGACAGAAAACAACAGAACAACATCAGAATCTCACAATTCGCAGCGGAACAACATATAATAATAAGTGAATAATCTTTAAACAAAGAACTATATCAATTATTACATTACATCACATTTCATTACATCATATCATCAGAGTGTACAACAACAACAACAAACAATGCAGCGGAAAAAGAAATACTATATAGCTAGTAATACGCCATGCCATCCAGCTTGCCTCCAGCAATTCCAGAATATCCAGAATATCCTGATAAACCTTAACTCTTGACTGCCCGTGTGAAAATTGGTGGGCACCCAGAGTTTAGGAAGGAAAACAATAAACTCCAAGTCAGTCATGTGACTGGTGTGAGAACTCAAAACAGTTTATTTATCTTTAAAATCAAAATAGAGGAATATTTTTAAATTCAATTCGCAATGCTTTTAAAAATGAGACTACCATAAGGCCTCCCGCACACACACACATGCAAACGCAGAATCGGAGGAGATTTCTCCTTATGATAGTCAAAGATGCTTGATACGCATTTAAAATAACATTTGATATTATTACTAGTGCATAGTGTAGGAAAAATTTATTTTGAAAGTAGAATATAAATCTTAGCCAACATAGACATTTCGAACTATGCCTACTATAGCTACCATCCAAACAGTGGTGACCACCATAAGTGAATGGCAGGTTCTACAACTAATACCGTACAAGTTTCGTATTGGTAATTGGATTTCCAACAAATGGTCAGGCCAAGGAACTTCCCATTGCCACATGAGAATGCCTTTGGAAAGACATCCCCGAGAACCAAACCGGAACTCTGCCAACACAAGGCCGGGTTACCCCTAACTGGGTAACTACTGACACGAGCACGCCATTCCCCGATCGTAAACGACCTTTCTCACGGGATCCCGATAACCAACAACCACAAAGTAATAAATTCATAGTAACCACATAGGTTAAATATCTGGGCTCCATACCATGATACCACCTCTATCCAGAAGGAAATGTACATACCCTAAAGGGTGCTACCCCTCATAACCTTGCCGCATCTTTCCTGTTTTGACCATTTCCGGGGTGTGAGGTTCGACGAAGTCACGTCCACAAAAACATACTTTATACAAAAGCCATGCTTTGGGTCAACAAATGATCAACACAATGATCACTAAGATAGACGATCAAATAAATGATCCTATCACAAAAATCAACACAATGATCATTTCAGCAACACTCAGCATGTCACATTACCAAACTGGGAATATATCGCTGATAACTTCAACTATATAACCTCTGAGCTCGTACGTCTCAGAGAAGGGTGTTAAGCTAAAAGAATAAATTCTCCGCCACCAACAGAAATATATTTGAAAGAAATCGGCTTTATATCTCAACTTGTAATGTCAGACACACAATCCATACAAGTCTGTTCCGGGCTCGAACAAAACCGAAGGCACTTACAAAGAAGTCCTTGCAATCCGGATATTCACAATCCTGATCGGATTCACCATCACATATGGAGAACTCAATACCGTAGCTACTCGGTGCAGAGTAAATCGACAGGTCATCCTATCGCTCTCGCAAATACCGGGTCTTCAACACCGATCTTCAATGCAATTATAACGACGTATCACATATTCGGAATGGGTTATACGACCCCATGGTCCTTTCCCGGTTAACCCGAATAGTGAGCGTTTATTTAAAAATAAGTGTGGCATTCAAATTCAATCAATTCACATCAATTACCCAATCAAAGGGAAATATTGATAGTCGGTTATTGAACTATCACTGGATATGCACACATCATCAGTTTCCAAATAATTTTCCAAATTATTTATTTTCCAAAATATCTTTACAAGATATATTATTTCATACTTCAAAAATAAATCAATATTTATTTTTAAACAAATTCTCCTTTCCTTTATAAATTCAATAGTGAATTTATATTTCACAATATCTATTGATATACGTTTTCAATTATCCATTTTCAATTTATCTTCAAAAAGATAAATTCTAAATATCACTTCATATTGGAAAACAATTCCATACTTATTTAATAAGTAATCCACAATTTTAATTATTTTCAACACTTGGAAAATATTCAATATACTTAAATCGAGATTAAGTATATATTTCATTCTTTAAGGAAATCATTCTCTTAAACATATTTATTTGGGCCAAAACGAATGTTGCGTAAAACATCGTTACGACAACCCAAAATCACTAGTATAGGGATTCGAAATTAAGATATATATATAAATCCCAATACTATACAAAACATTTCCTTTCGAAAATCATTTACTATAACAACAGTGTTATAGTCCACTATTTCCTTTTCATTTCTCGAAAACGTCTATTTCAACAATTAATGTTGAAATCTATGGTTTCGAATCTCAACACAATTAAAACTTCGTTAGATCGTTTTAATTCTATTTCAAATATCACATTCAAAACAATTTCTTTAACATCTTATTCACTATTCAAAAACGTGAATATACTTCATTGACAATTTCATCCTTTTATTCATTTTAATTCAAAGGATTATTCACTATTCAAAAATGTGAATATAACTCCATTAATAGGTTTCAACAAATTTTCTTGTCAAAATAAGTCATTTGCGAATTTATAAAACAACGTTTATACATTCCATTTCTATTTATTTATAAAAACTTCCTTTTTATAAATTCTTTTATTAACCTATTCCAGCTTATAACTCAATTATAAGCTAAAAGTTCATATTATAAGTTAAATACTTATAAAACGATATTTTACAAAATCGTTCTTTTTAACTTCCCAAATTATAAATCTTATAACTTATAAGATTCATTCAATTATCCAAAATCATTATTTTAATAACTTAATAAATTTTATAAACCTACTGCTTATAAAATTCCATTTATAACTTCACCGTATAAAATTCTATAAATTCCATTCAATTATGAAATTCATTTTCACTTCCTTCAAACACTTATAAAAACTCGTTTTATAATGTCCATATTTCAATTTATAAATATCCATTTATAAATCTCTTAATATAAATCAATTTATATTATTCTTTTTAAACGTCTTTAAATTCCTTTAAAAACTTCTTTCTTTTGATTCATAAAATAATTAAATTTTATAAACCCTATATTTCAACTTTTCATAATAAATTCAAAAATTCCGATTTAACTATTTTATAAAATCATTAGCATCATATTCTCAAAAATCAGTTTTTAACTATATTTCTCAAAAATCATAATTTTTATAACTTTAAAAATTATAACGTTTATTTATTTAAAATGAATCAATTCCAAAAATATAGCATATTTTCAAAAATCACTTTAAAATCATTTTAAAATCCCAAAATCTGGGTCCAATGATGCTACATACCAAATAGTCAATCACGACAACAACGATATCATATATCGATACAATAATCAATCAAATATCAAAATATCTGAAATCAAATAAAAACTGTTGAGGAATCCAGTTGGATCCCTCCAACCTGTTTTCCTGCATCCAAAAACATTAGCACAATACCAATTTCGCTCCAGTACGAAAATATCGCGGTATATGTTCTTATTAAATATTATCCGCTTAATAACGGCGTAATAGGGTCTCATCCGCTAAACAAAAAATGCGGGAAATCAATAACTCCAATATATACATATGCCAATATATATATATTGCTACTATATATAATACCAATTTCACTGTTTATGAAATATTCGTGGTATATGTTTTTATTAAATAACATCCGCTTACTAACGGCGTATAATGTCTATTTTAACAATCAATAGATATCAATCAACATTCAAACATGCGTTCAAATATTTTAAATCTAACTATTTAAAATAAAATCGAAACTGATTCGATTGAGTGAGAAGTTCTCACCTTGGTTTTATTTCCGTTTTAGCGATTTATTTCGAATAAAATTAAACGGACGTTTAATTTTACCCAAAATTCTCACTAACTCCAAGCGACTCCAAACCAACTCCATCGCGTAGTGCTCGTCCATACGATTCCAACGCAACTGGTTTCGCGCGTTTTCGACCTCGTATGAAAAAGTTATGAATTATTGAAGTTTACACGTATTTAAACTTAATAATTACAACTTAAATTTTATAATTTTTAAACCAAACTAACATGGGCCGTTAGATTTGCTTCCCCCCCTCATCAGGCCGTGCATTAGCTTCATCTCCCTCACGTATATTCTCCAGGCCGAGCACGCATATGAACCCAAACACCAAGAATTAGGGTTAGACACCGCCATCACCACGTCGCCATATATCTCGATCAAGAGCCACCACTGGAAGCGCCTCCACCTGCACTATGTTCGGCCCCAAGGAGAGCGAGCTCGGCCCCTCCATCTGCATAGAAACGCGTGCGCAGGTCGAAGAAATCGCAGCCCCAAATCCCCCCCTCCGATGCTCCAAACACGATCAACTCCGTATGGATCTGAAGCCCTCTCCATCTTCTACAACCTTGCAGTTGAACACTTCGCCTAATTGTCGATGGATTGTGAGTGATTGAGGGAGGAAGTTAGGACAATTCTGGCCGTTTATAATAGGGGGTGGCGGCTAGGGTTTGCTATTTTTTTTTTCTTTTTTTTTTTTAAGTGGGGGGCTATTTATAGAGAAAACCGAAACACTATTCATTCCGGAAATTCCGAACTCCGATTTACGCCCGTAACCAGCGTTTCTAGGGTTTACCCCGCGTTCCGGACACAATGGAACAGGTTTCGGAAGCTAATTCAGAAGTATGTGCGAGTTATGGCTGTAAACGCTCAATTTGAATTAAACCGATTTAAGCGATTTTCTTGGCGTTTTAATTCGTACCGGACAAACGGTAAATCCAATTGACTTGAAATTTGAAACCTTGCAATAATATCACATTATGGATCCGATGAAACTGGTATCGTCGAAATCCGAGACTTTTTGAAAAATGGCTATTTTCACTCGTCAAATTTAAATTAAAAATAATTCGATGCGTTTCGAGCTGCCACGATCAAACGATAGCTCCGATTGACACGAAATTTGAAATCCGGTAATAACTAACTATTACGGATCCAATGGAACTGGTTTCGTTCAATTCTGAGACTGTTCAAAAATTGACTATTTTCACTAGTCGATTTTAATATTAAAATATTCAATTTTCACAAATTAACTTTTAATTCGATTTTAAAAGTTCTAAAATATCATTCTAACTTCCATATGATAAAATAAATTTTTACAAATCATTTTCAATCATATTTAACTCTATTTTCAATTATTTCCATAATTTAACGTATTAAATTATCGATTTAATTATTCAATTAAATCCAATAATTCAAATAAAAATTTATTTGACTTATAAATTCACTTTTTAATATTTAAAATTAATTAAATATTCAAATTTTAATTTCTAAAAATTCTGGGTCGTTACAATACCAAAAGGACCAATTAGTTTCTATGACATGCATTCAAAGAAATTACTTTCAAGGCCAAAGTTAGCATAATAATTACTTTCGAGGACAAATTTACGTTTTGTCCTTGAAAGTAATTATTTCAGCTGTGTGTCCTAAAAACTAATTCCACTTGCTAAAGAGGCCCTTGTGGCTAGTTTCTACATAAAAAATGTATACAGTTTTTAATGTTTATTATAATCCAATTCAAACCAACAATGTCTGTATTGTAGACTAATAGGGTGTGAATATTAAAAAAAGGATTATATTTTATGTAAATATATCCAAAGCTCTAACTAATCAACGTTGATTAGGGCCTCTAATTTTGTTTAGACAAACCGACTTCTTCAATATTATGTGCTTTATGCATCTTTCCTTTGCTATATCCCCTGTCCGATTCCACCCAGTGTTGTGGATAAAATACATGCATTGCTTCCTTTGACTCTAGCTTTATATTAAGATAATTCTTTTATTCGGAAAAGATAAAAATAACTAATATGATGTACATATTATCTATTTCAACTTTATAACATAAGTATCCTGGTCTTTGCAAATTTGTTATTCACGCATGCACTTCTTAGACATATTTTTTGGTACTCTTTAGAGAGTGTTATGGATCTCAAGAAACATTCCACAATCAAAGTGTCTCATGAAATGTGGGTTCCTTTCCTATTACAAGTTTATTCATTCATTGATATATAGAAATTTAAGGTCATTGGTATGTATATTAACAATTATGAAGGCACGTCCGATGGATGTGCGCAAGAAAAACTTGTGTAAAATTGGTCGACTGCGAAGAAAACTCTATTGAATGTCTATTGTGGCAAAAAATTACTACATGAATTTATTTTGTTGTCTAACCACCTATTTTTTTCAATTTTTCATCGGAAATTGATGGAAGTGAATAATGCCAGCTACCTTAATTCAATGAGCAGGTATCTCTCTCCATTAAGCTACTATTATTTTACCCATATTCTTCGTCAAGAACAGTTCTATGCAGCAACGAAGAAATGAGTGTTCATGACGCCAAGTGTTTTGTTTTTAGGTTATGTCGTATCAAAGGAAGGAGATTTTGTATATGCAATATTGACTAAGGATCGATTTCCTATTGGTACTTTCAACGAACTAGCTGCTAGAAAGATTGGTCCTTTGGAAATCGTAAAGAAGATTAATGAGAATGCGTATCAGTTGAGATTGCCGGATCATATCCATACTGCTGACGTTTTCAATGTCAAACACTTGATTCCATATCATGGGAACAAGCATGTCGAAGAAGAGGAAAGTGTGAATTCGGGGTCGAATTCTTTTTGACCAGGGGAGGATGATGCAGAGCACTATTATAGCTATATAGCGAGTTATGCCGTAGGTCGCTTGTGTCGTAGGTCGATTTTGAGAGCTATACCAACCAAGCAAGTTATGCGAGTTATGCGCGTTATACACTGGAGGATGATGCAGTGACCTAGCGAGTTAAGACATAAGACTTATGTCGCTCGTATGCCAACTGCCTTAGGTCGCTTACGAGTTAACGAGTTATGCCGCATTTGCTTCAAGTCGCTCGCCAATGTCGCCTACCTTAAGTCGCTTGCATCTTATGTCGCATTTTCCTTATGTCGCTCCTGGAGTTTAAGTCGTGTGCATCTTAAGCCACCTACCTTGATAGCGACTCAAGTATTCAAGCCACATCACTTAAGTCGTTTCCTGAAGCCGCATCATTTAAGTCGCTCAGTTAAGCCGCATTGTTCACTTATGCCGCCTGTCTTTAGATCGCTGACTCCTTATGTCGCTAAGTCGCGCATGAAGCTGTGCTATTTTCTGAGGTCGCTGATGTCTTATGTCGCATTGCTCTTAGATCGTATGTCGTGTGATGTTGTAACCTGTTAAGTCGCGTGTGATGTTGTATGGTTAGGTCGTGTGTTGTATTGTTATGTCGCAAGGTGTTGTACCTCGTATGTGTTGTAACTTGTACGTTGTTAAGTCGTTAAGTCGCGTGGGTGTTGTAAGTCGTTAAGTCGCGTGGGTGTTGTAAGTCGTCTGTGTTAGGTCATCGTCTGAGTTAGGTCGTGAGTGGTATGTTGCGTCACCTTTGTTGTGTTGTAATTTCCCTATAATTAGGGGTGTGTGGTCATTGTTAAAAGAGGTTGATTTTGAGTAAAATTTGTTTGTGTGCTTTTTGCCACTTTTGTTGAAGTTGAGTGTGATCTCCTTCTTCTTCCATCTTCGGATATTCGAGTGCGCTCGAATCAACAAACTTGAAGCCAATTCAAGGAATCTCGTGCGTGAGATCAACGTCGAAGGATCGTAGATCTTTTAACGCGGAATCGTGCACGATCAAGGTGTTGAAGATAGCTAGAATCCGGTATCTCGAGAGATCAACGGATTTGGACATTTATCGTCCTATCAGTTTACTTGACATGAAATCATCATTTCGTGAGGAAGAAAGTGCGTCAATTTGTATCATTTAGATCAATTTGTTATATCCGCCACGTCAGTTTGGTATCAGAGCAGAGATTAACATATCACGTGCGCCATTTTGATATTCTGCTGCGTCATTTTGGTATCAAAGCCTGCAGAGCTTGAGAGCTAGAGTAGCTAAGTTCGAGCCGAGTTAAGGTAAGATCAAGGCCAAGAGTAGAAGTTAGATCAGAGCCCAGTCAAGTCGAGAGCTAAGTCAAAGCCAGATTCAGAACCGAGCTAAGTCATTTCTGAGTTAAAGCCGAGAGCTAGAGAAGAAAACGAGATAGTTGATGATCATGCCTCCGAGACGTGCTAACCGTTTTCATAATGTTGAAGATGTGTATAGAAGACAAGAAGCTGAGCAGATGGAACAGCGTATCAATGAAAAGTTCGATGAAGGTGTTGGGAAATTGGAGAAGTTGATGAACGACATGAATCAAAGTCAAAGGAGAAGGTCACCAGTCTCGAACCATGGAGGAAACAGTGTTTCACCATCGGTTTTGGAGGCGAGGAGGGTGTCACCACAGTCTTATCGAGATAGAAGAGAATCATCAGTTTCAATGATGCGAGATCACCATGGGTACAGAAATGAAGAGAGAAGAACTCAACGTGAGTATGAAAATGAACCATATCATGATGTTGAAAGACAGGGTAGAAGGACTATGCATGATAGTAGGGATGTGGATGGTTATGATCGTTATCGAAGTACATCTGATTTTGACGAAGATGGTGATGGAGGTAGTGTTCATTATCGAAATCGAGGCCAAGTGCGAAATCCGTATCTGGATTCAGAAAATGATCGTAAATGGGAATCAAGTATGAGGATGGAAATTCCAGAATTCAAAGGTGGTATGCAAGCAGAAGAGTTTCTTGATTGGTTGTCGAATGTTGAAGAAATTTTGGAATTCAAGGAGGTGCCTGAGAATCGCAGAGTCAAATTAGTTGCTACAAGACTAAGGGGAAGAGCTATGGCTTGGTTGCAGCAAACTAAACTAACTCGAGAGAGAATGAGAAAATCAAAAGTTGTCACTTGGGATGTAACAGCCCTAGTTTTTAGCTATTTATTTCTTTTAATTTTTTTTGTTTTTAGGAATATAATTTATATAAATTGTGTTTACCAATATTGTTTAAATATTTAATTTAGAGAATTAAACTCGTTAATTTAATATGATTTTTGTAACTAAATTTAAGAAGAAGAAAAAAAAAAGGGGAAATTTTTATAATGTCTAATGAAGTGTGTGGTAACTAAATGTTTTGGATATTATCATAATATCTGTTGTTATACCCATTCCCTAAAAATAATGAAAAGGAGAAAATTTGTAACATATTAAAGTAGTTAATTAATTATGTTAATTTGGTAGGTTATGACATGCAAATCATGTTGGTGGAATATTCTCAATTTTGACATATTAATTATGTTAGCAGTGAACATTGTTAAGCAATTTAAAACAATGAAACTTACAATCAATTTATTTGATAAATCTACCTTATTCCTAGTTAGCAATTCAAAACTTGAATAAAGGCACATACGGATATTTTAAAATGGAGTTAATGACAATTAATAGATATTTCAAAAAGAAATTTATGACAATTAATAGAGAAATTAATTGTAAAATTTCAGTAGTTGACCAGAATTAATTTATTGAATAATTAATGCAAATTAATAAAATTGATGAAAGATAAATAAGTTAATTCTTTTGGTTAATGGCATGAGGACACGAGGTTAATCCCCATTTTGTAGGAGAAATCTGCCCGTGTAACCAGTCCGGCTACCAGTGCCTACAAAGCGGACGGATTAATGTGAGACGTCGCAGGATTGATAATTAACAAAAAGGGTTAATTAACTAATTAAGTTAGTAACCAAATTTGAGTATGTAATTAAAGGAGGATAATTAATTGGTAATATGGTAATTAATTGAAATCAATTAAGGAGGGTAATTAAAAGGGATAAGGTAATCAATTGAAATCAATTAAAGGCAATTAAAGGGGAATTAATTGATTAGAAGAATATGGAAATCAAATTTGCCTTCCTTTGCGCGTGACACAAAATTTTATTCTTTTAACATTTTGACATTTGCCTCTTACCATTTGTTTCTTGAGCATGTCACTGTATTCATTTATTCACGCAGCCTTATCCACAAAAATATCAACTCTTCCAATTGCCATTTTTCCTCTCACCTAAATTAAATGCATTCAAAATTTAATCTTGCCTATCTTTGCAAATTTTCGCATACCCATTATATCTCTCTGTTTCCACTGCGTTTGTTTTGCAATAAATAAATTTTTCGAACCATTGATCAAGTAAATATTTATGTAAGCATTTATTACTTTTGCCTTTTCAGTTAAAAGCTTTTTCATTGCTTACCATAAATCACGCAAGAGCTCAAGTTTTGCTTCCTCAATCAAATCTGTTCAAATTTGCAGTAACGCATGCTTTAAATTTAGATTATAACTGGTATAAATCACGCAAGCTATCTAAAAAAAAAAAATCCAAAAGAGTGATATCGTTCAAACATAAAACTGGAAAGAGAAATCAACGCATGCATTTATCACAATTTTCGTGTAGCGTTCAAACAAGAAGAACTGGAAATAAATCTCTTGCCTAAACGCATGCACTCAAAAATCAACGCTTGCATTTATTTCTTACGTTTTCAAACCTGCCTATTTATCTCCCCTTTTTATTTCGCAAGTTTATCTATAAATACTTTGCCTCATTCACATAAGTTTTCATATCTCCTTGTTTGTCCCTCTCTGGTACAAGCTTCTATCAGGTAAATAATTTGCATTGTTTATTTCTTTGCTTCTTCCAATTTTCCTTCCTCCTTCTTGTGTTCTCTGATTTCCTTGCTCGGCTACTTCCCCATCATGCCGTGCCATTTATAAATACATATAGAACTTTGTTAGTAGTAGGCTGGAAGAAATGATATAAATTGATTGTAGGAAGCTAGACTATGGAATTAGTGTAGTTATGATGTAGTTAGTGGTATTGTGGATTTGGATAAGTGCAGTTTGAAGAGGAAGGCATAGAAAGAAAAAAAAAAAGAATTACAATTTAATAATGGAGAAGATAAATTGATAAGGAGAAAATGATATGAAATGTTGTTTAATTCAAATAAACAATATTGTATGAATAAATCTTGGGTGAATATAATAAAATGACATTTATTTCAATTTTTAATGGTTGAAATAAATTTAAGATGGTTAAAAAATAAATTTAACTACTTATTTGAGAATTTGGGTGGATAAATATCAATGGATTGTATTTATTATGGTTAATAAAAGGATATTGGTGATGTATACCAATAATCACCTTTTAATGTTTAATAATAAAAGTAAAAGAAGAAATAATTTGCCTAAACATGATGAACATGTATGTGAAATAAAGTATTATTTAATGAATTCGAATGTAGTTAGTGGCTACATTTGATTAAATCGAATAATTTGAACAGTATTGTGTTTGTTGCCAATATTGTCATTTTATTTAAATAAATATATATGAGAATGAAAATAATTGATCATGATAAATATGATTAAAAATGTGAGAAATAATTTAATAATGTCTAAACATGTATTTGTTTTGTTTGGGTGCATAACATCTTTTTATTCAATCAATTGTATTAAATTTGCAATTTATTTTGCAATTTATTCAATTTATTTTATGCATGCGTACGGTTGAAGTATGGGCCTAGGATATGTTGAGACGGTTAGCGGGTTGTAGTAGTCGAGCAAGTTGAACTAAATTTCTTTTATTCTATTCGTTCCAGTTGTTCTGAAATTTTGCTTTGACCGTAATTTTTAAATTCGCATACTTGGTATTTGGATCTTATAGATTTAAGTCAAGGCTTTGCATCCGCCGAAGTTTGATCGTGCTTTCCCTTTTTTTTTTTTCCGAAGTAGATACCGTGTTTGATTTAGATCCACTCCAGCGTTTAAGGTGAGTATTTCTCACCAGACATATGTACATATATTTTGTGAATTATCGCAAGTGTATGTGTAAAAATTTTATTTAAATATTATCTGTCTGTAGTATAACGTAGAATGATGAATCCCATTTAAATTGACACCTCATCAGTTATTATCTGTTGTATTATTTCTGCAGTTATATTATATTATTGTTTATTTACTGCTTAAATCACCACTGCAAGTTCCCTGTTAAATTTAGATTGTTGTGGGCTGAAATGATAGGCCTAAATGATGATTACTGTGCTATTATTATGTTAACTGTTTAACTGTTAACTTGGGATTGCGGGTTTGAAATGATAGAACCCGGGGTTTGTAAATTACGGATTGAAATGATATAAATCCGTATCACTTGACCTAGGCTAGAAAACTATATACAGGCCCTTGGTCCTTATAATATTTTCTGAAATATTTAAAATTATTTTGGAAGTTAAATATTTGATTTAATATCTTTAAAGGATTTTATATTGATTTTGAATGAGTTATAATTGTTAATAAATAAATAAATAAATATTTGAATAAAATTTTGGGAATATAACTTATTTTGGAAATTCTGGATTTTTGAAAGGATAAGATTTCAGTTAAGAAATATATATATAAGTTATATTTGGAAATATTTATTAAGTTAAACAATCTACTAAAGCATTTAAATGCTGTCTTTTGAAATTGGACTAGTTTTACCCGTAACTTTAGGTAGCATTTCCTAAGTGCTATAGAATCTGGAATTTGATTGTTTTGAAATTTAAGGAATTTGATAAATTATATTTATGTTTAAGTTTTGGAGACCTTTAAGATATGAGATTTATAACTGGATTTTTCTTAATAAATTTAAGATGAACATTCTAGTGTTAAGTAAATTTTGAAATTATTTAATGGCATAATTTTGGAGTTTTATCTATGGAATTTATGGGAATATTCAAGACGAAATAATAAACACTAATTTGTTGAAAGAAAAAATATCCAACCTTAGTTTTGAATATTAATACTCCAATTGGATATATATATAGGAATTGAAATGGTCTTGGGAACATGAAGTGATATTTAAATTATGGTTTAAAATAAAGAAATATATTTGTAAAGCTATGTAAATTATCTTCTTTACAAAGTAACCATAAAGTTAAACCATTTATACCCAAACCATTTGTGTTTTGGGAGTTATGTTTTTTTTAAAGAAAAATTTCCAATATATTATGGTTTAAAGGTATAATTCAAATATTTGGTTTCCAGATATTATAAATTTTAAGCAGTATGGTTTTGGAAAAGAATTATATTTGAATATAACGATATCATGTTGTTTTGGGTTTTAAATGATATCGTATTTATAGTTTTGAAATGGAAATGTTTATACTGGTTTTAAAGTATAAATTGTTTTTAAATGACCACGGGTTATAATAACGATGGGTTGGCAAAGAGACCGGGATCGGATATGGACATACTCTCTGTCGATACCGAAAACCACTTTGACCAACCGTGTACGCGGTGGAGATTCCAGAATGAAGTAGGTCGGTGGTGGCGTTTCCTGTAAGGTAAATACATGGACCCGACTCCCGTGAGTTGGCATAAGGTGGCTAAAACAGGAGCAATTCCAGGCCAATGAGGTCATTCCTCTGATCGGACGCTCCTCTTCGATATTATACTATGATCTTGGATTGATTCAGTGGCCACTTCTATATTTTGATTTTGGGGGAGTTAGTTCGAGGTGGGCGGCAGCTGCGCGCTGCGCGTTACCATCAGCCTGGATAGCAATTGGTATATCTACCCTGGCATTGCCTAGTTGTGCCGTGTCACCTACCCTATCGCGCCTTGTACGAGTTTGGTTTTCTCCCGTAGCCCGTGTGGTATCCTCTAGTGGCTTCCCGATCAGGAGGGACTATGATATTGGATGGACTACTGGGACTATTACGTGTTAAGGGCTATATGGGTAACCCCTTAACGCTATTAAAAAGTAAGTTTATTTTATAAATAGACACTAGTATAATAGCGCAATATACTACATAGTAAATAGTTTGACGGATCCTTAGAGGATGGGCGGTCCCAAGCATCCTTTAAGTTACTTGCTCTATATTACAGTACACTTGAATTAGCTTACATTATATAAGTATGTATGTCCTGACTCGAGTGTTATGTTTTATTTTTACGCTCGGGTCAGCCTGAGTTGCAGCTTCAATTTCTTCTCCGTAGCTAGGACACTCAGTAGATCACTCGCGCTGCTGGAAGTTGTTTCAGCCTTTATCTTTTCTGGAATTCAAGACTTTGAAGACTCTATCTCTATTTATGTCTTAAAATTTGTATTGAGGATTATAGACAATGTAAGTTCTGTTTTGTTGAAGTTATATCAGTGGCTTCATGAACCACTAAATTTTTAATTTCCGCTGCGAGATTCTGATATCTGTGTATGTGATTCTGTGATCTATTTATTGTATATTCTGAGTTTTGCCAAATTTATTCTACAACGCAGTATTTTGAACAATTCAAGTCCGACAATGTGCGGATGCGAATGGTTGAAAATATTGGGTCGTTACATGGGAGAAGATGAGAAAGATAATGAAAGAAACTTTCTTGTCGTACAATTATCAATCTCTTATGTATCAACGATTGCATAATTTGAAACAAGGGACGAGGACAGTGAATGATTATGCAGATGAATTCTATCAATTAATTGCAAGGAATGATATTATGGAGACCGAGGAACAACTAAAAGCTAGATATGTTGGAGGGTTACGAATGCAAATTCAAGACATGGTTAATATGTTCAATCCAATGTCTGTTGCTGAAGCACATCAGAAAGCTCTAGCTTAGGAGAAACAAGAGAGACAAGGAGGTGTTGTGTTTACGAATTCTAACAACCCGAATAAGGGTGCTAGTAGCAATCCTAATGTTTCCAAGGCAGTCAATAAACCAATTGTCAGTGAAGCCGCTAAAGCGAAGGTCAGTAATAGTATCAAGTGCCATAATTGTCAGGAGTTTGGTCATAAGAGTAATGAATGTACAAAGCCAAAGAAGATAGCATTAGTTGCAGAGGGATGTGAGTATGAGGATGTGGAAGCTGAAGTTGATTATTCTCAACCATCGAAGTTTGATGAAGATGAAGAAGTTGTGTCAGGGGATGAAGGATGTAACTTGATGATGAGGAGGCCTTGTTCAGTGCCAAAGCAAGAGAATGATTCTAGTTGGCTGCGAAGCAATATCTTTCAGTCTACATGTACTATTTTGGGGAAGCTTTGTCGATTTTTTATTGATGCGGGAAGCTGCGATAACATTATTTCTGAAGAAGCCGTTACGAAGTTGGGGTTGAAGACTGAAAAACAAACTAGACCTTATAAACTGGCATGGCTAAAGAAAGGTGGAGAAGTGACAGTGGGAAGACGAGCATTTTTTACATTTTCTATTAGGAAGAAGTACAAAGATGATATATGGTGTGATGTGGTGGATATGGATGTGTGTCATCTATTATTAGGGTGACCATGGCAATATGATAGAGCTGTACAACATAATGGTCGCACCAACAGCTACAGTTTCATGTTCGAAGGAACTCAAGTTACCTTAGTTCCTAAGAAGCGTGAACAAAGTGAAAGCAAGTCAGAGAAGAAGGTGGAATCAACTAGTCTATTATCTACGAAAGAATTTGTTGAAGAAGTGAAAGATAGTGCTGAATTGTTTATGTTGATTGGGTATGAAGCAAGTGAAGATCGTGAAATTCCCGAGGAGGTTAGACCAGTGTTAAATGAATTTGAAGATTTCTTTCCTGCGGAATTACCCGAGGAGTTACCGCCACTAAGGGACATACAACATCAAATTGATCTAGTGCCAGGTGCTGTTTTACCGCATAGAACGCATTATCGTATGAGTCCGAAAGAGCATGAAGAGTTGAAAGACAGGTTGAGGAGTTGCTTACGCAAGGGCGTGTTCGAGAGAGTCTCAGTCCTTGTGCTGTACCAGCTTAGTTAGTACCGAAGAAAGATGGATCATGGAGAATATGTACGGATAGCAGGGCACTCAATCAGATAACTGTCAGATACAGATTTCCTATGCCAAAACTTGATGATCTATTGGATCAAATCAGTGGGTCTGTAATCTTTTCGAAGGTCGATCTTAAGAGTGGTTATCATCAGATTCGCATACGACCAGGTGATGAATGGAAGAAAGCATTCAAGACTCGGGAAGGATTATATGAATGGCTGGTCATGCCATTTGGTTTGTCTAATGCACGAAGTACATTTATGAGGGAGATGAATCAAATTTTCAGACCTTACATCGGGAAGTTTGTTGTAGTTTATTTTGATGATATCTTGATATATAGTGCGAGCATAGAGGGGCACATTCAACACTTGCGGAAGGTGTTAACTATTCTTCGTCAAGAACAGTTCTATGCAGCAACGAAGAAATGCGTATTCATGACGCCAAGTGTTTTGTTTCTGGGTTATGTCGTATCAAAGGAAGTAAATTTTGTATATGCAATATTGACTAAGGATCGATTTCGTATTGGTAATTACAATGAACTAGCTGCTAGAAAGATTGGTCCTTTGGAAATCGTAAAGAAGATTAATGGGAATGCGTATCAGTTGAGATTGCCGGATCATATCCATACTGCTGACGTTTTCAATGTCATACACTTGATTCCATATCATGGGAATAAGCTTGTCGAAGAAGAGGAAAGTGTGAATTCGGGGTTGAATTCTTTTCAACCAGGGGAGGATGATGCAGCGCACCATTATAGCGATATAACGAGTTATGCCGTAGGTCGCTTATGTCGTAAGTCGTTTTTGAAAGCTATGCCAATAAAGCAAGTTATGCGCGTTATACAGTGGAGGATGATGCAACGACCTAGCAAGTTAAGACATAAGACTTATGTCGCTCGTATGCCAGCTGCCTTAGGTCGCTTACGAGTTAACGAGTTATGCCGCATTTGCTTCAAGTCGCTTGCCTATGTCGCCTACCTTAAGTCGCTTGCATCTTATGCCGCAGTTTCCTTATGTCGCTCCTGGAGCTTAACTCGCATGCATCTTAAGCCGCCTACCTTGATAGCGACTCAAGTATTCAAGCCGCATCACTTAAGTCGTTTCCTGAAGCCGCATCATTTAAGTCGCTCAGTTAAGCCGCATTGTTCATTTATGCTGCCTGTCTTTAGATCGCTGACTCCTTATGTCGCTATGTCGCTCATGAAGCTGTGCTATTTTCTGGGGTCGCTGATGTCTTATGTCGCATTGCTCTTAGGTCGTATGTCGTGTGATGTTGTAACCTATTAAGTCGCGTGTGATGTTGTATTGTTAGGTCGTGTGTTGTATTGTTATGTCGCAAGGTGTTGTAACTCGAATATGTTGTAACTTGTACATTGTTAAGTCGTTAAGTCGCGTGGGTGTTGTAAGTCATCTGTGTCAGGTCATCGTCTGAGTTAGGTCGTGAGTCGTATGTCACGTCACCTGTGTTGTGTTGTAATTTCCCTATAAATAGGGATGTGTGGTCATTGTTAAAAGAGGTTGATTTTGAATAAAATTTGTTTGTGTGCCTTTTGCCACTTTTGTTGAAGTTGAGTGTGATCTCCTTCTTCTTCCATCTTCGGATATTCGAGTGCGCTCGAATCAACGAACTTGAAGTCGTTTCACTGAATCTCGTGCGCGAGATCAACGTCGAAGAATCATAGACCTTTTAACACGGAATCGTGCACGATAAACGTGTTGAAGATAGCTAGAATCCGGTATCTCGAGAGATCAATGAATTTGGGCATTTATTGTCCTATCGGTTTACTTGAAACGAAATCATCATTTCGTGAGGAAGAAAGTGCCTCAATTTGTATCATTTGGATCAATTTGTTATATCCGCTACGTCAGTTTGGTATCAGAGCAGAGATTAACATATCACGTGCGCCATTTTGATATTCCGCTGCGTCACTTGTACCTTATCATCATCAAATGAGTGAAGCTTTGATAGACGTGTGCTTTTACGTTTGATTTTCTCTGTGGAAGTGGATATTGCATTCTCTTTACTATGTAGTAAAGATTTTCTCTGCATGATAAGGACATATTTGTTAATTAGGGAATAAAATAAAAACACATATTCGGAAAAAAACATAGAAAATTGATAACAGTAGAAGGTTATAATGAAAGCCAGTATGTACTGTATAAGGTATGAGGGAGGAAATAAAAAAATAAGTGGTCAAGTAAGAAATAAGGAAGAAGTACCTTTTTCATTCTGCGTGAGAGAAAAAGTGCAGTCCATTGCAGTCAGTAGGAAAGTATATAGGGTTTATATGGTAATAAGAATAGAGAAACGGTTACATTTAATGTGATGTAGCATGATAAGTGGGCTATTTTATAGGAAGGAAAAAGGGAAGCTGGAGTGGGATGATTTGACTTGTGTAACATCCCTGAACTTTTAGTTAAGATAATTTGATAATTAATTTAATTTTTGAAATTAAATTGTGAATTTAATTATGAATTAATTAAAAAAAAATTCTAGAGTAAATAATTTTTTTGGATTTTAAATATAAATTTTGATTTGAAATTTAAGGATAAGTATTTTATAAATAATATTGGATTTGGAAGTAAATGTGTTTTATAAGTAGATTGAAAATAGATTCGAATTGGGAATTTAAGAATAAAATTTTTAAATTATGAAATGCATATATATGATTAATTATTATAGTGTAATTTAGTTTCAAAACATTTTTCTGTAAGGATGTATAATTATAGATAGTTGAACAATGTATGTATAATGTATGAATGATGTGAAACAAGAATTTATAAAAGTTTTAAAGTTGAATATGAATTTGATAAATAATTTTTAAAACACCTTTCTTTTAAGAATGAATAAATATAGTTGTATATTTATAAATTTAAAAATGTAATACATATGTTAAGTTATAAAACAAAAGAGATAAATAGATTCAAAAATATTAAAATGAAAAGAGTTTAAAATAAAAATTATAAACTAAATCAAGACAAGGTTTAAAAACAAAATTTGTAAATAAATATCAAATTAACTAAAAGGATTTAAGCATAAATTTGTCCATTATGACAAATGTAAACCAAATGAGATCATGTTATTACATGTGTTAACAAACAATACAAGTGGCTCATTGTTTTTTTTTAAATATTAATTTACAAATAAACACAAACCAGGCTATTACATTTGCATTTGAGAATCATCTCCTCTATTTTTCAAAACTAAGAAAAAAAATCAAAGTGAATCCAAAACCAGCAAAACAAAATCACAAAACTTGATCAAAACATGAACAAAACCTAAGAACAAAGAAAAGCAAATGCAAACTACAAACTGAAACATTCACAATCTCAGCAAATTCAAATCTTAAACCAAATTCAGTTTGAAGCAAGTTTAAATCAAAACTCTGGGCTGTTTCAAATTGAAAACAAAATCTGGAAAACGGAAAAAGAGATCAGCGCATATGCAAATTGTAGTTCTTAGATTGAAAAACAAAAGCCTGGAAATCAAATTTTTGATTCAAACTGAAAACCTGATTCACAAGCAATTCAACAAGATCAAGCAATAGCTTCAGGCAACTCAAAGGAACAAAATCAAAGTTTGATTCAAGCAGGAAACTAGAAGATCAAAACAAGTACAACATCGTGATCATCTTCAGATTTAAGGCAGAAGAAAAAAATAAGAGCAAATCAAAACTAAAACCTGGACAAAAGAAAAAGGAAATACAGCTCTGTTCAAACTCCAATGTCAGGTGAGCAATCTAGCCTTAAATTTATTCTCTGTCATGATGAATGCTTGAATGAATTGTCTTCTCTGATATGTGAGGATTCTGGAATATAAATCTGTTTACATATGTATGTATATATGTAATGCATGTCTGGAAACAGAACAAAGCTTGCTTTTGTTCATACATCCCAGATCTTAAGAAAAAAAAACCTATTTGAAATTAAAAATCATCCCACCCCAAACATATTTAGATTGTAGTTACCGAATGAAATATGTTTATATGAGTATAACATCATTTTTAAAAATAAATACAAGTTGAAATATTGATTTAATATCTTGATGTTTAAATATTACAGTGAAATTAAATTTAAGTCAGGAAATTTATTTTCTGGAATTCAAGTTTTGATTATATATATGAATTCGCAATTCAAATCGATGAATTTTGATAAGAATTTTAAGATTTATAGTTGTAACATCCCGGAAATTTTGACAATATCAATTTAATAATCCGTAGTTAAAATTAAATTGATATTGACAATCTGTTAATAATTATTCAGATAAATTTGATAATCTTATTCAATAAACATTTAATTGGATATTTTGTCTTTTAAAAATAATGAGTTTGTTTCTAATTATAATATAAATATATGGTTTATATTGTAAATGGTTTAGCTTTATTTAAAATTTAATAAATGAATCTTGTTTTCAAATTCTAATGTATATATTAATAATTTAGAAAGTTTGATTTAAATTAAATATTAAGTTTTCAAAGCTATGTAATAAATAAGAATATGATTTTTATAATTGTTAAGAAAATGTTTAAAATGATCTTGGCTTAAGTTTTAAATTTAATGAACTAACAAAAAGGTTTGTTTTGTTTTCTTTTAAAATGTAACTTAATAAAATGAGTAATTTATTAATAAAGAAATAATTTCTTTTATAATTATTTCAATTTAATAATGAGTCATTTCTAAAAACAATATCAATAGTATATTGTCTTTATAAATAGGTTTTGAATAAAATGGCAATTTTTATTTCAAATTTAATTTGTATTCATAACTTTACTTTTTAAATATTAGATTTTGAGTTTGATTTAAAATTTGAATATAAATCCAAAGTATAGATTTTTAATTGTTTTGATTTTTATATAAGCTTTGGTTATAAGTATAAGTTGTTTTTATTTCTTTCAAAAATTTATATACATATAAAATTCTAATTAACAAATCAATTAGGCTTAACATATATTAACATGTAAATTAAATACATATGTTAACTTGTAAATACAAAATACTTTAAAAAGACAAGTGTATTAATATTAAGCCTCTTATAACCAAATGTTAAAAGATTAACATACCAAATTGACAAATGTTGAAAATTGTACAAGTGTCATTTTGTTTTAATTATTTTTCTCTTATTTTATTAAATCTGAAAATAACCTATATATGAATACATTCATGCATTCCTAACTTTTTTTTTCTCATTTCCTAAATCAAAAGAATTTTCAAATTGTTTGTTCCTCAAATCTGAAACCCATTTTCAGATTCAAGATTTAAATTCAATACCAAATCAGTAACTCCTCTTCAAAATCAAACTTGCATTTCAAATCCCTGCAATCTCACATCAGTAGCCTTCCATTCCAAAACAAATCACTCTGCAAATTGAAATCAATCCCTGTAATTCTCCTCATTTTCAATCTGTAGCCTGCATTTCCAAAACAAAAGAATCAAATTCTGGAAATCATGTTCTCAGGCAAATCAGAACTCCTCATATCAAAGCAATTCACAAACCTGCATCTTTTAAAAATCAAAAATCTGTAGCATGTTTTCAATAGTGCATGCAAGTTTCCAGTCCTCATATCTGCACGTTTACAAATCCCTGCTTTCAAAGCTTCAACCCAGTTTTGCAAAATTTCAAAGCATCTGCAGTTGAGGATTAACAACTGCATCATCCACACCTGCATGCAAGCACTTGGGTCAGTGGAATCAATAAGCAAACTGCATATCATTCCAGACATGAAGTATACAGAGTCAAGCCTGCACATATTGCTTTCTGAACAGAGTCTGCATTTCATTTAAAAGGTGAGTAACATCACAATCTTTTTAAACTTAGTTATGAATAAATGTTGCATGTTAATCTCTGTGTTAATATTGTATTGAGTACATTTATAAGTATGCTTGTGTATTTGTATTGTAATATGTGATATGCATGCCTGTGTTGCACTGAGTCTTCTCAGTTTTTAGTTTATAGGTTCAAGTTTGATTTTAAAAATCAAAATCTCTTAATTCAATCACTGTTGCAACTTGAGTGCCAAATCAAACTTGTTTGTTTCATTTCCAACATCAGTTTAAAAATTTTCTTAAGACAAAATATTATGGAAATGACATTTTCAACCCAAATTTACTGATAAAACTGTAACATGTAAAAATTTAGATATCAAAGTTTATTGTTTCAGACTTAGGACCTGAAACATCATATTGAAACTTGATTTTTAAATCAAGATTCAGAATTTTTAAAAAAAAATAGGAGTTGAGTGTGGTTCTGGAATGAACTGGGAAGTGGAAAAATTGGTTTTAGGGTGATCTATGCAACTGGAAGCCATGGGGTTCTTCCAGATGGAGAAGGAGTGTGGGAAGATGCTGGGAAAAATCTTAGATGATGTTGAAATTCGTTGAGGAAAGTGCGGCAGTAGAATTTAAATTGGAACCCTAGTTTTTACTTTGTTTCTAGAATCGATCTTCACAATGTCTACGGGTGATCGAGCGTTGAGATGTTTGGGGTTTCGATAGCTTGGCCATGGATGAAGTCAAGGCCGGAGGGGTTGATCATCACAGAATCGGAGTGGCGAGAATTTAATGTTGACAGGTTTTGGGACAAAACCTGTAATGTGTTTCCAGGTTTGGAAGGGGAAGTAGATCGACTGTCCAGGAAGATTTAAAGAGGTCGGACTTGATTCTGATGGTGATGGTGGATTGCTGGGTCATTGCTTGGTTGGTGAAGATCACCTCTGATGATCATCGGCGGTCGTAGCCACCGTGCATATGCACGGTGATGAAGTATATGTTGTTGGTTGCCTGAGTTGGTTGGCTCGGGTAGATTTATTGATTTTCTCGGAGCAGTTAGGAGTGGAACTCGAAGCAACTAGGCAGAAGACTCGAAGTAATTGTTGTTTTTCTCGAGTTAACTAAGTTTTCCAGTTTTGAATTGATTTTAAAATCTGGGTTTAAAAACATTTTAAAATCTGCAGTGTTAAGTTTAAACTGAGATTTATATTTGAAATTCAATCCTATTTTGAATTTATAAATTTAATTCAAACTCAGTTTTTAAATAAAATTTAAAGTTTTAGGAATTTAACTTTAATTATCTAATTTGTTTGATAAAATAGTTAAACACTTTTAAAAATGAGATTTTTAAACTTTGAGTAGACTTGAAGATTTATTTAAAATCTGGAAATCATAAATTTAGATTTGAATTTCAGTTTTTAAAAATAAAAAGAGGATTTAAACTTGAAGGTTTTAAATTAAACATAAATTAAAGTTTGTGAAATTTGAAATGAGATTGTGTTTTCAAAATTCTATGAATTTAGATTCTAAGTCAAACATGTGTTGTTTTGAAAATTTGAAAGTTTTTAAATTATTTAAACTTTGATAAGTTTAAATTATTTTCATTTTAAATCTTGTATTTAAAATGAAATTTGAAAGTAAGTTCAAAGGTACTTTGTTTTAAAATAAATTTGTTTTAAAACATAATTAAGAAATATGTTATCTTGAAATTAAGTTAGATTCATGTTTTGAAATTAATTTAATTAATAAGGTAATTATGGAATAATTAATTTATTTAATTAATTAATTGATTGAGGTTGAATGAATATTGATTAAGGATTAATCAATTGGTAATTAAAATCATTAGTTACATTTTTAATTTATAATTAAAGAATTATTAATTAAGTAATTAAGTTTTAATCAAGGTTAGTTAATTAAAACAATTAGACTTTAATTAATTGATAATTAAAGATAATTTAATTTGTAATTAATTTAGTTAATTACTTAATAAAATAATTAGAGAAAGGTTAATGAAGGTCATTAACCAAGATTATTTAATAATTAATTAATGTGGTTAATTTTATAATTAATTAGATTAATTAATTTAATAACAACATTTATAAATTGTTTAAGTGTAATTACTTAATGAAGTAATTAGGAAATTAATTACTTAAGGTAATTAATTTAGTTAAAGGTGATTGTTTAAATAAATTAATTAAGTTTAATTTAGTTAAACATTGGATGTTTGACGGTAATTACTCAAAGTAATTAAGAATTGGAAAATTTCTTAGTTAAGTAATTGTTTAATAATTACAAATTGTAATTAAGCGAAGATGTTTAAGAATGAGTAATTTAGATTTAAATTACTTAATGATTAATCAAGGGATTAATTAAGTAATTAATTAAAGAGTAATTAATTTGTTTAAAGTAATTAAGTTAGTTAATTACTTAAGGTAATTAATAATTAAGGATCATTAATTATTATAATTAATGATGTAATTAAAGATGATTAATTAAGATTAATTAATCAATAATAAGTAATTAAAAGTAATTAATTAATGTAATTAATTAAGGATTAAGGTAATTAATTATAGTTAATTAATTAATTAAAGTAATTAAAAGTTAATTACTATTTGTGGTTGAGAATAATTAATTTGTGAAATTAATTAAGGTTAATTACATGAATGTAATTAAGAGTAATTAATCAAAGATGATTAATTAAAGGGATTAATAATCAATGATAAATTGATTTTAATCAATCAAATGATTAAGTAAGCAAGATAAATTTGGATGAAGTGATTAATTTAAATTCATTTTAAATTAATTAGTAATAGAGATAGTTAATTTAATTCATTTTAAATTAATTATATGATGATGAATAAATCTTTGCTTATGTATGAATGGATGTCATTGATTGACTTGGATGTTTTGGAATCTCAGTAATGAGATAAATGATATTGTATGGTATGAATGACTTGATTGTGTTGTGATGATAACATAGGTTATCTATTGTGAAGGTAGTATATGGAATATCTATTTGATATTGATAATGTGGATTACCTGTTATATGATAATGTTGATTATCAGTTGTGATTTATGAGTTATCTATCTGTGTGTATATAGATACTGTATTGAATTGTTTTAAAACCTTAAAACAACTTGGACCTTACAAGACACGCTTTGGATTTTGATGAGACCGGGATCGGGTTTCCATATTTGGATATCCGAAAACCACATCGATTCCAAATAACGTTAGGTCGTGAATCTATGTGGAGCAAGTGAAGACTCGAGGTGTAAGGACTATGAGTCAGTATACTCTGTGGGTGATTCCGTAATGAGTTGACGGAATTAGTCCTTATAGATTCGAGATGGTGAATTAGAGTGCAAGGGTTATTGTCGTTAACTCTGAGGGTGATTCCAAAACGAGTGTAACGAGGTAAGGCCTTCGGTTTCGTTCGAACCCGGAACGAACTTGTATGGATTGAATGCTTTCAGAACATCGTCAGGTGGACGATGAGCATTCTAAGTGATGTGTCATATAAAGGTAATCGTAGCCTCAAGCCTCATCAACCGGGAATGGCTAAAACAGGGGAGGTGCGCCAAGGCTTCGTGGGTAGCCCCCACTTGAGAGTGAGATTTACCCCTGTCTAGAAGTCCCTTTATATTCGGCTGTGTGGGACGGTTGTAGAGCTCCAACCGTCGGGGTTATCTTGTTCGGAACTATTCAGTAAGGAATGGGTCCGGCCTTGTGTTGCAGGGGATGAAGGGAGTAATCCTCGGTACTATGATCTAGGCCACGTACTGTGACGGGCGGTACCCCAGTAGCCCTGCCATTGTTGGAAACCCATTTTCCCTACGAGACCCTACGGTTTTGTTTGTATTACCCACTTTTGTGGCTAGTAGCTGGAATTTAATGAATGTAACAATTTCGGCTATTTCTTATTTATTTGAAAACCCTAGACACTATTATAATATCACTGGATTTCCTATCAAATGTTTTGGTTAGCGTAAGGTAAAAACTTTTCCATGTTTATGTGTGGGAAGTCTTACGTGATACCTTTTGTTTTTCAAAGGATTTTCTAAAGTTAAGCAACTTTTAAACTATTTACTCACACCAGACCCCTGTCTGACCCGAGTGTTTATTTTCTGTTTTATTAAACTCTTGGGTACTCATATTATGTATGAGTAGTCAAGTGATTCAGGATTGCTTTGACGAGTTATGGAGGAGCAAATGGAGCAGGAGGCTTCTGCGTTGTAGTTATCTATTTTCCGCTGTGTTGATATCTCTGAGTCTCTCTCTGAGTTGTTTCTTGTACTGTTTAGAGATGTATAACTAGACAGGTGTTTATAACTGTCTAGTATGTGTTGTATTGGCTGTAAAACTCTGATGTATATGATACTATGTAAAGTTTTATGTGGTATATTATATTTTATTCGTTCCGCTGTGAGTTCTCTGATGCTGTTTGTGTTCTTCTTTCTCTTTCTTTTCTTCTTCTATCCCTTTCTTTCTTCTTAGCGATGCGACTTCCTGGAGTCTGGAAGTTGGGTCGTTACACTTGGTATCAGAGCAGTAGGTTGAGTGAATACCTAGGCTCTGTCGTGGCGTTTTTCTTGAGAGAGCGTACTTGTAATTTTAAATATAAATATATTTAATTCTACCTATCTGTTGGGTTACCTGTTCAGGTTTTCCAATATAAGTTATAAAGGTAGATAGGGTAGTGGTGTGTGTAACACAACTACCAATGGTTGGAGTTCCGAGTGTTTGAGCTTGGAAGAGATCTGCTAGGGCAGTGTTGGGCATCTTGGGTAGTTTGGCAGTTTGGTGTGAAGGATTTCACTGATCTCTGAAGGAGAATCTTTTCAAGATTCGGAGTGTATCTTTGGATGTTAAGCTTGATTTCACTCGTGTGAATGGATTTTCTTGAGTCTGGATCAGTTTGGAGTACTGAAGCCAGCAATGATATTTTGGCAACCTTAGGAAGGAGTTCTGTCTGTATTTGAGTTTGAGACTCAATCTGACAGAGTGTTTTGTGCTTAGTTTGAAGGCGAGTTTCCTGAGGGATATCTGTCTTTTGAAGGCTCTTTTGTGGAAGTGGCAGGTGTAGCTTTGAGATTCGATGAGTTTTTGGTAAGAAAGTTTTTGGCAACAGTAGCAGCCGTGAGTGGCCTGTTTCTTCATTGGTTCTGAAGTCTCTGTGATTCTTTTGTCAGTAGGCCGGGCAGATGGTGAAGCTTGTCCGTTTCTTCTGGAAGCTCAGCTGGGTGTGATGTTTGTGGTTGAAGATGGACCACTAGTTTCTCTTTGATTTGAAGGCTTGGCTGTTCTGATTGTTGAAAAGAGAACAATCTGAACTGAGTAGAATCGCAAAAGTGACTTGCGATGATCCGGAGTTTCTGAGTAATCTTTGTTTGGATCGAAGCATCTCTAGAAGATGTTTGAGTTATCGAAGTGGTTTGATATTTTCTGGATGTCTTCGAAGGAGTTAAGTTTTGCATCCGCATCAGGAGATTGAGTTCTGTTTCGACTTGGTTTTTTGAGATTTTATGGAATTTGATGAACAATGTTTTCGGGGTAAGTTGAGCAAGTTTGTACCTGTGTTCACCAACAGCATTCTCAAATCAGAGTTGCGCAGTGGAAGCATGGTGGCAGCTATTCCGGAATAGAGCAACACCCGATTAATGTGGGGATTTGTGTTTTGTCTTGGATCAGAGGATTTCTACAGGAAATTCACTTTAATCTGGAGACTTGGATGTCCTGTGCATCTGTTCTGTTTTCCGAATAAGTGTAGTTATCTGAAGTCTTCTGATATCTGCGGTAGAGTTTGTGTGATGGATTGGATTGATCTAGAAGTTGGAGGCAGCCCAGGATCGACAAGAAAGATTTGTGGATAAGAGATTGGACCTTTCTGTTTTTCTCTTAAGGGTTAAGTGATTGATCTACAGGATTGGATTGCCAGTTTGGATAACTGGGATTCGTTGAGTTTCACGTATCTCTGAGGGAGTACGTGTTTTATCTATCTCTGGTTGTAGAACCAGCAGTTTGGGAGTTTTTGGTTCTTGAGTCAGACTCGTCTGTAGTCTGATATCTTGTCTAGTATATAGGTATAGTTGAATAGAAGCTTTGTGGCTTCATAGTATTGATTGTTTGAATTCTATAGAGCGAGTTGCCCGGAATATATATACTTGGGGAAACTCGAGAGAATTTTATCCACAAATTGTCTGGATAATTAGATTTGTTTGATTGGTTGAATTGTTTATTTTGGTTGTTAGCATATGTTTGATATATGCTTGTGTTTTTAAAATATAATAAGATTATTAAATTACCTTTGTTTAAATTTCGGGGACGAAATTCTTTTAAGGGGGGAGGATTGTAACATCCCGGAAATTTTGACAATATCAATTTAATAATCCGTAGTTAAAATTAAATTGATATTGACAATCTGTTAATAATTATTCAGATAAATTTGATAATCTTATTCAATAAACATTTAATTGGATATTTTGTCTTTTAAAAATAATGAGTTTGTTTCTAATTATAATATAAATATATGGTTTATATTGTAAATGGTTTAGCTTTATTTAAAATTTAATAAATGAATCTTGTTTTCAAATTCTAATGTATATATTAATAATTTAGAAAGTTTGATTTAAATTAAATATTAAGTTTTCAAAGCTATGTAATAAATAAGAATATGATTTTTATAATTGTTAAGAAAATGTTTAAAATGATCTTGGCTTAAGTTTTAAATTTAATGAACTAACAAAAAGGTTTGTTTTGTTTTCTTTTAAAATGTAACTTAATAAAATGAGTAATTTATTAATAAAGAAATAATTTCTTTTATAATTATTTCAATTTAATAATGAGTCATTTCTAAAAACAATATCAATAGTATATTGTCTTTATAAATAGGTTTTGAATAAAATGGCAATTTTTATTTCAAATTTAATTTGTATTCATAACTTTACTTTTTAAATATTAGATTTTGAGTTTGATTTAAAATTTGAATATAAATCCAAAGTATAGATTTTTAATTGTTTTGATTTTTATATAAGCTTTGGTTATAAGTATAAGTTGTTTTTATTTCTTTCAAAAATTTATATACATATAAAATTCTAATTAACAAATCAATTAGGCTTAACATATATTAACATGTAAATTAAATACATATGTTAACTTGTAAATACAAAATACTTTAAAAAGACAAGTGTATTAATATTAAGCCTCTTATAACCAAATGTTAAAAGATTAACATACCAAATTGACAAATGTTGAAAATTGTACAAGTGTCATTTTGTTTTAATTATTTTTCTCTTATTTTATTAAATCTGAAAATAACCTATATATGAATACATTCATGCATTCCTAACTTTTTTTTTCTCATTTCCTAAATCAAAAGAATTTTCAAATTGTTTGTTCCTCAAATCTGAAACCCATTTTCAGATTCAAGATTTAAATTCAATACCAAATCAGTAACTCCTCTTCAAAATCAAACTTGCATTTCAAATCCCTGCAATCTCACATCAGTAGCCTTCCATTCCAAAACAAATCACTCTGCAAATTGAAATCAATCCCTGTAATTCTCCTCATTTTCAATCTGTAGCCTGCATTTCCAAAACAAAAGAATCAAATTCTGGAAATCATGTTCTCAGGCAAATCAGAACTCCTCATATCAAAGCAATTCACAAACCTGCATCTTTTAAAAATCAAAAATCTGTAGCATGTTTTCAATAGTGCATGCAAGTTTCCAGTCCTCATATCTGCACGTTTACAAATCCCTGCTTTCAAAGCTTCAACCCAGTTTTGCAAAATTTCAAAGCATCTGCAGTTGAGGATTAACAACTGCATCATCCACACCTGCATGCAAGCACTTGGGTCAGTGGAATCAATAAGCAAACTGCATATCATTCCAGACATGAAGTATACAGAGTCAAGCCTGCACATATTGCTTTCTGAACAGAGTCTGCATTTCATTTAAAAGGTGAGTAACATCACAATCTTTTTAAACTTAGTTATGAATAAATGTTGCATGTTAATCTCTGTGTTAATATTGTATTGAGTACATTTATAAGTATGCTTGTGTATTTGTATTGTAATATGTGATATGCATGCCTGTGTTGCACTGAGTCTTCTCAGTTTTTAGTTTATAGGTTCAAGTTTGATTTTAAAAATCAAAATCTCTTAATTCAATCACTGTTGCAACTTGAGTGCCAAATCAAACTTGTTTGTTTCATTTCCAACATCAGTTTAAAAATTTTCTTAAGACAAAATATTATGGAAATGACATTTTCAACCCAAATTTACTGATAAAACTGTAACATGTAAAAATTTAGATATCAAAGTTTATTGTTTCAGACTTAGGACCTGAAACATCATATTGAAACTTGATTTTTAAATCAAGATTCAGAATTTTTAAAAAAAAATAGGAGTTGAGTGTGGTTCTGGAATGAACTGGGAAGTGGAAAAATTGGTTTTAGGGTGATCTATGCAACTGGAAGCCATGGGGTTCTTCCAGATGGAGAAGGAGTGTGGGAAGATGCTGGGAAAAATCTTAGATGATGTTGAAATTCGTTGAGGAAAGTGCGGCAGTAGAATTTAAATTGGAACCCTAGTTTTTACTTTGTTTCTAGAATCGATCTTCACAATGTCTACGGGTGATCGAGCGTTGAGATGTTTGGGGTTTCGATAGCTTGGCCATGGATGAAGTCAAGGCCGGAGGGGTTGATCATCACAGAATCGGAGTGGCGAGAATTTAATGTTGACAGGTTTTGGGACAAAACCTGTAATGTGTTTCCAGGTTTGGAAGGGGAAGTAGATCGACTGTCCAGGAAGATTTAAAGAGGTCGGACTTGATTCTGATGGTGATGGTGGATTGCTGGGTCATTGCTTGGTTGGTGAAGATCACCTCTGATGATCATCGGCGGTCGTAGCCACCGTGCATATGCACGGTGATGAAGTATATGTTGTTGGTTGCCTGAGTTGGTTGGCTCGGGTAGATTTCTTGATTTTCTCGGAGCAGTTAGGAGTGGAACTCGAAGCAACTAGGCAGAAGACTCGAAGTAATTGTTGTTTTTCTCGAGTTAACTAAGTTTTCCAGTTTTGAATTGATTTTAAAATCTGGGTTTAAAAACATTTTAAAATCTGCAGTGTTAAGTTTAAACTGAGATTTATATTTGAAATTCAATCCTATTTTGAATTTATAAATTTAATTCAAACTCAGTTTTTAAATAAAATTTAAAGTTTTAGGAATTTAACTTTAATTATCTAATTTGTTTGATAAAATAGTTAAACACTTTTAAAAATGAGATTTTTAAACTTTGAGTAGACTTGAAGATTTATTTAAAATCTGGAAATCATAAATTTAGATTTGAATTTCAGTTTTTAAAAATAAAAAGAGGATTTAAACTTGAAGGTTTTAAATTAAACATAAATTAAAGTTTGTGAAATTTGAAATGAGATTGTGTTTTCAAAATTCTATGAATTTAGATTCTAAGTCAAACATGTGTTGTTTTGAAAATTTGAAAGTTTTTAAATTATTTAAACTTTGATAAGTTTAAATTATTTTCATTTTAAATCTTGTATTTAAAATGAAATTTGAAAGTAAGTTCAAAGGTACTTTGTTTTAAAATAAATTTGTTTTAAAACATAATTAAGAAATATGTTATCTTGAAATTAAGTTAGATTCATGTTTTGAAATTAATTTAATTAATAAGGTAATTATGGAATAATTAATTTATTTAATTAATTAATTGATTGAGGTTGAATGAATATTGATTAAGGATTAATCAATTGGTAATTAAAATCATTAGTTACATTTTTAATTTATAATTAAAGAATTATTAATTAAGTAATTAAGTTTTAATCAAGGTTAGTTAATTAAAACAATTAGACTTTAATTAATTGATAATTAAAGATAATTTAATTTGTAATTAATTTAGTTAATTACTTAATAAAATAATTAGAGAAAGGTTAATGAAGGTCATTAACCAAGATTATTTAATAATTAATTAATGTGGTTAATTTTATAATTAATTAGATTAATTAATTTAATAACAACATTTATAAATTGTTTAAGTGTAATTACTTAATGAAGTAATTAGGAAATTAATTACTTAAGGTAATTAATTTAGTTAAAGGTGATTGTTTAAATAAATTAATTAAGTTTAATTTAGTTAAACATTGGATGTTTGACGGTAATTACTCAAAGTAATTAAGAATTGGAAAATTTCTTAGTTAAGTAATTGTTTAATAATTACAAATTGTAATTAAGCGAAGATGTTTAAGAATGAGTAATTTAGATTTAAATTACTTAATGATTAATCAAGGGATTAATTAAGTAATTAATTAAAGAGTAATTAATTTGTTTAAAGTAATTAAGTTAGTTAATTACTTAAGGTAATTAATAATTAAGGATCATTAATTATTATAATTAATGATGTAATTAAAGATGATTAATTAAGATTAATTAATCAATAATAAGTAATTAAAAGTAATTAATTAATGTAATTAATTAAGGATTAAGGTAATTAATTATAGTTAATTAATTAATTAAAGTAATTAAAAGTTAATTACTATTTGTGGTTGAGAATAATTAATTTGTGAAATTAATTAAGGTTAATTACATGAATGTAATTAAGAGTAATTAATCAAAGATGATTAATTAAAGGGATTAATAATCAATGATAAATTGATTTTAATCAATCAAATGATTAAGTAAGCAAGATAAATTTGGATGAAGTGATTAATTTAAATTCATTTTAAATTAATTAGTAATAGAGATAGTTAATTTAATTCATTTTAAATTAATTATATGATGATGAATAAATCTTTGCTTATGTATGAATGGATGTCATTGATTGACTTGGATGTTTTGGAATCTCAGTAATGAGATAAATGATATTGTATGGTATGAATGACTTGATTGTGTTGTGATGATAACATAGGTTATCTATTGTGAAGGTAGTATATGGAATATCTATTTGATATTGATAATGTGGATTACCTGTTATATGATAATGTTGATTATCAGTTGTGATTTATGAGTTATCTATCTGTGTGTATATAGATACTGTATTGAATTGTTTTAAAACCTTAAAACAACTTGGACCTTACAAGACACGCTTTGGATTTTGATGAGACCGGGATCGGGTTTCCATATTTGGATATCCGAAAACCACATCGATTCCAAATAACGTTAGGTCGTGAATCTATGTGGAGCAAGTGAAGACTCGAGGTGTAAGGACTATGAGTCAGTATACTCTGTGGGTGATTCCGTAATGAGTTGACGGAATTAGTCCTTATAGATTCGAGATGGTGAATTAGAGTGCAAGGGTTATTGTCGTTAACTCTGAGGGTGATTCCAAAACGAGTGTAACGAGGTAAGGCCTTCGGTTTCGTTCGAACCCGGAACGAACTTGTATGGATTGAATGCTTTCAGAACATCGTCAGGTGGACGATGAGCATTCTAAGTGATGTGTCATATAAAGGTAATCGTAGCCTCAAGCCTCATCAACCGGGAATGGCTAAAACAGGGGAGGTGCGCCAAGGCTTCGTGGGTAGCCCCCACTTGAGAGTGAGATTTACCCCTGTCTAGAAGTCCCTTTATATTCGGCTGTGTGGGACGGTTGTAGAGCTCCAACCGTCGGGGTTATCTTGTTCGGAACTATTCAGTAAGGAATGGGTCCGGCCTTGTGTTGCAGGGGATGAAGGGAGTAATCCTCGGTACTATGATCTAGGCCACGTACTGTGACGGGCGGTACCCCAGTAGCCCTGCCATTGTTGGAAACCCATTTTCCCTACGAGACCCTACGGTTTTGTTTGTATTACCCACTTTTGTGGCTAGTAGCTGGAATTTAATGAATGTAACAATTTCGGCTATTTCTTATTTATTTGAAAACCCTAGACACTATTATAATATCACTGGATTTCCTATCAAATGTTTTGGTTAGCGTAAGGTAAAAACTTTTCCATGTTTATGTGTGGGAAGTCTTACGTGATACCTTTTGTTTTTCAAAGGATTTTCTAAAGTTAAGCAACTTTTAAACTATTTACTCACACCAGACCCCTGTCTGACCCGAGTGTTTATTTTCTGTTTTATTAAACTCTTGGGTACTCATATTATGTATGAGTAGTCAAGTGATTCAGGATTGCTTTGACGAGTTATGGAGGAGCAAATGGAGCAGGAGGCTTCTGCGTTGTAGTTATCTATTTTCCGCTGTGTTGATATCTCTGAGTCTCTCTCTGAGTTGTTTCTTGTACTGTTTAGAGATGTATAACTAGACAGGTGTTTATAACTGTCTAGTATGTGTTGTATTGGCTGTAAAACTCTGATGTATATGATACTATGTAAAGTTTTATGTGGTATATTATATTTTATTCGTTCCGCTGTGAGTTCTCTGATGCTGTTTGTGTTCTTCTTTCTCTTTCTTTTCTTCTTCTATCCCTTTCTTTCTTCTTAGCGATGCGACTTCCTGGAGTCTGGAAGTTGGGTCGTTACAATAGTTCATTAAATTGTGACAAAAAGTGAGATAGTCGGAAATTGATTTTTGGCCAAATTCTGGCGATTGGTGGGACTGGAATCTTCGGTGTTGGTGGAGAAGTTAGTTTGGAGGTTACTGGCCATCAGAAAAATAGTCGCTAACTTTTTTAGGACTGTGGTGGCAATGCGATGGTGATCTAGGGTTTGAAGCTCTGATGGGTGTTATCATGTTTTCGAGCTGAATTCTCTGGAATGGGAGCATCAGACTGGTTTGGGTTAAGGGGAATCGGAGCATGGTCATGTGGCGGAGCTAAGGACAGAGTTGTAAGGTCTCCGGTGACCAAAGGCGATGGGTCGAAGGAAGTTTTTGATGAACTATTTTGATCAGAAGAAAGTCAAGTAGCTCGACTTTTTTTTTGGTTCGAACCGTTGATCTGGGTAGTTGATGGAGTTGAGGTGGTCGTAGATGATATGTCGGAGGCCAAGGCGATGGTCAGAAGTGGCTCTGGGGTCGTGCACGTTGCACGTGGGGGGTGGCGTACCTGTTGTGTTCGAAACAAATTGAGGAAGACGAAGTTAACTCGGGTTCGAACCCGAAGAAATTGGTGAAGGACTCGAAGTTGTTCTCGTGGGGATTGAAATCGTGCGTATCTGGGTTAATAAAAGCTCGGGGAAGATGAAGTAATCCTCGAAGTTGAGTTCAAGAAAATGAATGATGGGCTAGAGTACGCGGGTGCGTTTGCAAATTTAGTGCCAGGCATAGCAGAACTTAAATACAGATCTAAGAAAGAAAAAAAGGGGAGCTTGAAATGTTTCACGAGGGAGTCTCGAAACACATAGGCATTTTCTCGGGTCTGTTTAAAGTACAAGAAGTTTTAGAGTTAGAACAAAAATTTTGTTCAGTTTTAAAAGGCAATAGAAAGTGTACAAAGTTTTCAAGAAATTTTTATTCAAAGTTTTTAAAGTACAAGAAATCAAATAAGTTTCCACTTTAGAATTATTGAATAAGATTTTAAAACAAGTTTCAAGGGTTAAATGTTAATACTAAATATTTTAAATTGTTTTGAAAAATAAATTGATTTTGAAATGATGTGATGATGATGAATAAATCTCTAAGTATTTTCAAATGGAGGTTAATAATGTTTGAATAAAAGAAAAAGGGTGATTATGGTAAGCGTATTCAACTTTAATTAATCAATATTTCTTGTATAAAATAATTTCAAGCATTTAATTTAAATGATGTAATTAAGTGGTGAATTAAGATAAAGAGGGTTTATCTTTAATTAATTAAGTTAGATAATTAAAGGATTGAAAGTTTGCTTACTTAATTACTTAAAGAATAACTTGCTAATGTGATTAATTTATGGTTAATTAATTTAAGTAATTAATTAAGATTGATAATCAAAAGTTAAGTGATAACTTAAAAGTTAATTAAATTGTAATTGAAGGATAATAGGTTCGTAATTAATTAATTGAGGAACAATTGGTTAATAGAAAAATTTAAGTAATTAACAATTAAGGGTAAATTACTTAATGCAATTAACTAAAGATTAACAAAAGGGTAATTAATTAAAAGATTAATTTATTTATCAAAGTAAATTAAAGATAATTACCTTGTATTATTAAATAAAAGATAATTACTTTGTGTAATTAAATAAAAGCTAATTACTTAGTGAAAATTAATAAAGGATAATTAATCAAGGGTCAATTAATTTAATTAATTAAGAATGATTAATTAAAGAATAATTAATCGTAATAATTTGAAGTTCATTAATATTAATTAACCAGGGCTAGTAATTCATAAGTAATTAATCTGATTTGAATTAATCAGATAATTAACTGATCTTTCTCATGAATGTTTGGATTCTATTGGATGATGGAATTATTTGATGCCCATGATTGTGATGCTCTGTTTGATTTGAGCTATGTTTACTGCAATTTATTATCTGTGATATATACCTGTGATCGGTGAATGAAAGATAAGCGTTATAATTGGTTTGTACGGCTTGTCAAATATAAGCGCTATAGTTTATACCGCTTATCAAATATATTGTTGTATTTGAATCTGTGCTGATTGATGATGTGGCACTTTTATTGTGTAAAACCGCTGGACCACACAATACATACATAAATATGGATTTCACGAGGAAACCAGTTAAGTCACAGATATTTGAATTTAATATTTTGAAATGGTTTTAAAGTTGAATTTTGAATCCAAATGATTTTGAAATGAAATTGGATTAAATTTGAAAAATATTTAAAAAGGAGTTTTGAAGATAAAAGTTATTTTAAATAACTTGATTTAGATTGAAATCTGAAATATTTTGATTTGAGTTTGAATTCAATATTTGAAATTGAATTCAATGATTTGAAAATTTTGGTTTAAAAAGATTATACAAGTTATAAAAGGCATTTATATGGGTTTTTAAACCATTTTGAAAGTATGGTTTTGAAAATTTGAATTTAACCCAAGTTTATATTTGAAAGGCCTTAACTCGTGCAATTATAATCGGGTTTTCCGAAATGGAAACAAGTGGTTTCAAATAATAATAGCTTTTATATAAGAATTTTTTTCCCCAATTTTGATGAAAAGATTTCATTTTTGAAATAGAATGGCTTTGAAAGCTATAATTAAATCTTTGTGAAAGATAGTCGAACCCTATTTTGAAGAGGATTTTAAATGGTGTATCTTTTATATATAAAAGATTGAAACGGGAATTGTTTTGAAAAGTTATGAATGAATCTTTGGAAATTGTTTTGAAAGATATGAAATGAGTCTTTGATTTAAAGATCGGATGAGTTAATCCAATTTGAAATGGAATTGTTTTGAAAAGCTATGAATCGATCTTTGTTTAAAAGATTGGTGAACCTTGTTTAGATTGAAAGGGGGTCTTAAAAGTGAGTCTTTTGTTTAAAAGATTTAAGTGTGGAAATTTTTTAAACCGTTGAAGGTTTTTGAAATGAATATTTTTGTTTAAAAAGATTTGTAAATGGTAATTTGTTTAACTGTTGGAAAGAAAAGTTTGGGTAATAAGTTGTGACTTAACTGAGATTCCATATCCATATGTTTTTTAATATTGCGCTCATTATTCGGTTTTGCCAGGAGAGGACCTTTGTGTCATATAACCCATTCCGAATATTGATACGACGATATGGATAGAATTTGAAGACCGGGGGTGAAGACCGGATATTTTCAAAAACGAAAGGATTTCTTGTCGAATGTCTCTGCATCGGCTGATCCCCGATATAGAGATTTGAGCATCCATTGTGATGGGAAGTCCGGACGTGATTAGAGATTATCCGGATTTGCAAGGACTTCTTTGGAAGTGCCTTCGGTTCTGTTCGAACCCGGAACAGACTTGTATGGATGTGTATCTGACGTTACACTTTCAGATGTAAAACCAGTTTCTATCAAATACATTTCTGTTTGGTGGCGGAGATTTATTCTCTTAGCTTAACACCCTTCTCAAGGACGTACGAGCTCAGAGGCTATGTAATTGATGGTTACCTGTGATACATTCCCAATTTGGTAATGTGACATACGAAGTGCTGCTGATCATTTGTTGATCGAAGCATGGCTTTTGTGAAAAGCGTAGCTTTGTGGACGAGACTTCGTCGAACCTCACAACCCGGTTATGGTCGAAACAGGAATCGTGGAAGCAAGGTTATTTTGGGGTAGCGCCCGCTGAGGGTATGTCCATTTCCTTCTGGATTATAAGTGGTATCATGGTATGGAGCCTAGATACTTACTTTGTGGTTGCTAGAAACTTATTACTTTGTGGTTGTCGGTTGGGAAGCGCTTCGGATAAAGGTTGCAAATGACCGGGAGGTGGCATACATGTGTTAGTAGTTACCTAGTTATAGAGGTAACCCGGCCTTGTGTAGCAGAGATCCGGTTAGGGTCCGGAGGCGTCCCTCCAGAGGCGTTCCATTTTTTATTTGGGAATTTTCTTTGCCCGACCATTTGTTGGAAATCCAAACAAAAAAATACAAGCCCTTCACGATTTCAATTGTATAACCTGCCACCTCAGGTGGTAACTATAGCTGGCATAATATAATGGTACCTATGCTGGTTAAGATTAATATTATACTTTCGAATGTTTTCCACTATGCACTAATAATAATATCAAATGGTTTTTCGCGTATTAAGCATGTTTGACTATCATAATGAGAAATCTCCTCCAAGTGTGCACTTGCATTGTGTGTGGCGGGAGGCCTTATAGTAGTTTCATTTTCCAAAAAGCATTGCAGATTTCAACTTAAAATTTCTTTTGTTTGTTTTAAAGATAAACTATTTTTGTTTGCTCATACCAGTCCCATGACTGACCCGGAGTTTATTGTTCCTTTCCTAAATTCTGGGTGCCCACAATTTACCACATGGGTAGCCTAGAGTTGGGTTTTTCAGATATTAGATTAGATATCAATTCGATAGCTTTCAACTTCCTCTTTGGTATTCTTTAGAGACTTTGGATATTGGAGTCTTTGGATTCACGGACTGCATTTGCTTAGCTTTGTGCAACGTGATGGTGGTTCGAGCTAGAGGTTTGGAGTTTGGCTTTGGAGCATTGAATTGGAGTTGCAGTTTGATATTGGAGTTATCTCTTTTTCTATTCGTTTTCCGCTGCTATATCATATTGTTATTCCGCTGTAACATTGTTATCCTGTATCTCTGATATTGATTCATATTGTATCATTGTTGTATCGAATGTTGTATATCAATGATATTCATTTTTTTCTTCCGTTGTGTTGTTATACTTATTGTGTTATAAGCTTTGACGAACCAGATTTGACGTTTTGATCTGCGGCATTTGAATATGAGTGTCGTATTCGGTGCCGATTTTCGAAGGTCGAGTCAGGGTTGTGTCATTTGGTACCAGAGCTGAAGGTTGAAACTTTAAGCTCAGGAGTATAACACATTAGGTAACTCATTAGAGATAGGGTGAAGTATACCCTAGAATGAGTGTCCCTAAGATATCTGTCCAAATGCCTCAGTTAATTCTCTTACTATCCACTGATAGTTAGTATGAGTGCAAGAAGTGGACGAGATAGGGGACAGGGGAATACGACTACAAATGGTCGATACCCTGCAATAGCGGAAACAACTTTTTCTATCAATCTCATTTGATTCGTCTTTTCATTTCTTTGATGGTTCCTGGTAGCTCCAGGAAGAAGCTTTGATATATTTGCATGGGACACAAACTCCAGATGGGCCAGAATTGTTTGTTTGGATGAATTGTTTGCTTTGATTGCTATGGTTGATGGGTATATTTTGGTTGTTTAAACTAAAATTTTTGGATTGCACCCATTATATGTCTATTCAGTTGGGTCCTGGTATATTCTACGAACGGTTAGTTATCCTTTGAACTAATCATTACCCCTGTATATTCATAGTTCTGGTGACCCGAGTATCTTGATTCGTTCTTGTTTCCATTATTGATATTCTGATTTGGTAAGACAAATACAGAATAGATATTAATTTCGGAAAGATATTTCTCTGTCTTTCATATGTTCTTGATTGTCTCCCTACTTTCAAATTTTGAGGACAATTTTTTTTAAGGGAGGGAATCTGTAACATCCCTGAAATTTTAGTTAAGATAATTTGATAACTAATTAATATTTGAAATTAAATTGTGAATTTAATTATGAATTAATTAAAAAAATTCTAGAATAAATAAAAATTTTGGATTTTAAATAGAAATTTTGATTTGAAATTTAAGGATAAGTATTTTATAAATAAAATTGGATTTGGAAGGAACTGATTTTTATAAGTAGATTGAAAATAGATTCGAATTGGGAATTTAAGAATAAAATTTTTAAATTAAGAAATGCATATATATGATTAATTATTAAAGTGTAATTTAGTTTCAAAACATTTTTCCGTACGGATATATAAGTGTAGATAGTTGACAATGTATGTATAATGTATGAATGATGTGAAACAAGAATTCATAAAAGTTTTAAAGTTGAATATGAATTTGATAAAAAAAATTTAAAACACCCTTCTTTAAAGAATGAATAAATATAGTTTTATGTTTACAAATTTAAAAATGTAATACATATGTTAAGTTATAAAACATAAGAGATAAATTGATTCAAAAATATTAAAATGAAAAGAGTTTAAAATAAAAATTATAAATTAAATCAACACAAGGTTTAAAAACAAAATTTGTAAACAAATTTTAAATTAACTAAAAGGATTTAAACACAAATTTTTCCATTATGACAAATGTAAACCAAATGAGATCGTGTTATTACATGTGTTAACAAAGAATACAAGTGGCTTATTGTTTTTTTTAAAAATTAATTTACAAATAAACACAAACTAGGCTATTACATTTCCATTTGAGAATCATCTCCTCTATTTTTCAAAACTAAGAAAAAAATTCAAATTGAATCAAAAACCAGCAAAACAAAATCACAAAACCTGATCAAAACATGAATAAAACCCGAGAACAAAGAAAAGCAAATGCAAACTACAACCTGAAACATTCACCATCTCAGCAAATTCAAATCTTCAACCAAATTCAATTTGAAACAAGTTTAAATCAAAACTCTGGGCTGTTTCAAATTGAAAACAAAATCTGGAAAAGGGAAAAAGAGATCAGTGCAATTGCAAATTGCAGTTCTTAGATTTAAAAACAAAAGCCTGGAAATCAAATTTTTGATTCAAACTAAAAACCTGATTCACAAGCAATTCAATAAGATCAAGCAATAGCTTCAGGCAACTCAAAGGAACAAAATCAAAGTTTGATTCAAGCAGGAAACTAGAAGATCAAAACAAGTACAACATCATGATCATCTTCAGATTTAAGGCAGAAGAAAAAAATAAGAGAAAATCAAAACCAAAACCTGGATAAAAGAAAACGGAAATACTGCTCTGTTCAAACTCCAATGTCAGGTGAGAAATCTAGCCTTAAATTTGTTCTCTGTCATGATGAATGCTTGAATGAATTGTCTTCTCTAATATGTGAGGATTCTGGAATATAAATCTGTTTACATATGTATGTATATATGTAATGCATGCCAGGAAACAGAACAAAGCTTGCTTTTGTTCATACATCCCAGATCTTAAGAGAGAAAAAACTATTTGAAATTAAAAATCATCCCACCCCAAACATATTTAGATTATAGTTAGTGAATGAAAGACATTTATATGAGTATAACATCATTTTTAAAAATAAATACAAGTTGAAATATTGATTTAATATCTTGATGTTTAAATATTATAGTGAAATTAAATTTAAGTTAGGAAAATTATTTTCTGGAATTCATGTTTTGATTATATATATGAATTCGCAATTCAAATCGATGAATTTTAATAAGAATTTTAAGATCTATAGTTCATTAAATTGTGAGAAAAAGTGAGATGGTCGGAAATTGATTTTTGGCCAAATTCTGGCGATTGGTGGGACTGGAATCTTTGGTGTTGGTGGAGAAGTTAGTTTGGAGGTTGCTGGTCAACAGAAAAATAGTTGCTAATTTTTTTAGGACTATGGTGGCAATGCAATGGTGATTTAGGGTTTGAAGCTCTGATGGGCGTGATCGTGTTTTCGAGCTGAATTCTCTGGAATGGGAGAATCAGACTAGTATGGGTGAAGGGGAATCGGAGCGTGGTGATGTGGCGGAGCTAAGGATGGAGTTATAAGGTCTCCGGCGACCTGAGGCGATAGGTCGAAGGAAGTTTTTGATGTACTATTTTGATCAGGGGCAAGCTGAATAGCTCGATTTTTGTTTTTGGTTCGAACCGTCGATCTGGGTAGTTGATGGAGTTGAGATGGTCGTATATGATATGTCGGAGACCAAGGCGATGGTCAGAAGTGGCTCTGCGGTCGTGCACATTACACGTGGGGGTTGGCGTATCTGTTGTGTTCGAAACAAATTGGGAAAGACGAAGTTAACTCGGGTTCAAACCCGAAGAAATTGGTGAAGGACTCGAAGTTGTTCTCATGGGGATTGAAATCGTGCGTATCTGGTTTAATAAAAGCTCGGGGAAGATGAAGTAATCCTCGAAGTTGAGTTCGAGAAAATGAATGATGGGCTCGAGTACGAGGGTGCGTTTGCAAGTTTAGTGCCAGACATAACAGAAATTAAATACAGATCTAAGAAAGAAAAAAAGGGGAGCTTGAAATGTTTCACGAGGGAGACTCGAAACACATAGGAATTTTCTCGGGTCTGTTTAAAGTACAAGAAGTTTTAGAGTTATAATGAAAATTTTGTTCAGTTTTAAAAGGCAATAGAAAGTGTACAAAAGTTTTCAAGATATTTTTATTCAAAGTTTTTAAAGTATAAGAAATCAAATAAGTTTCCACTTTAGAATTATTGAATAAGATTTTAAAAAAAGTTTCAAGGGTTAAATGTTAAGACTAAATATTTTAAATTGTTTTGAAAAATAAATTGATTTTGAAATGATGTGATGATAATGAATAAATTTCTAAGTATTTTCAAATGGAGGTTAATAATGTTTGAATAAAAGAAAAAGGGTGATTATGGTAAGTGTATTTAACTTTAATTAATCAATATTTCTTATATAAAATAATTTCAAGTATTTAATTTAAATGATGTAATTAAGTGGTGAATTAAGATAAAGAGGGTTTATCTTTAATTAATTAAGGTATATAATAAAAGGATTAAAAGTTTGCTTACTTAATTACTTAAAGAATAATTTGCTAATGTGATTAATTTATGCTTAATTAATTTAAGTAATTAATTAAGATTGATAATCAAAAGTTGAGTGATAAATTAAAAGTTAACTAAATTGTAATTGAAGGATAATAGGTTCGTAATTAATTAATTGCGGAATGATTGGTTAATAGAAAAATTTAAGTAATTAACAATTAAAGGTAAATTACTTAATGCAATTAACTTAAGATTAATAAAAGGGTAATTAATTAAAAGATTAATTTATTTATGAAAGTAAATTAAAGATAATTACCTTGTATTATTAAATAAAAGATAATTACTTTGTGTAATTAAATAAAAGCTAATTACTTAGTGAAAATTAATAAAGGATAATTAATCAAGGGTCAATCAATTTAATTAATATTAATGATTAATTAAAGAATAATTAATTATTAATAAAAGGTTAATTAATACATGATTAAAGAATAATTAATCGAAATAATTTGAAGTTCATTAATATTAATTAACCAGGGCTGGTAATTCATAAGTAATTAATCTGATTTGAATTAATCAGATAATTAACTGATCTTTCTCATGAATGTTTTGATTCTATTGGATGATGGAATTGTTTGATACCCCTGATTGTGATGCTCTGTTTGATTTGAGCTATGTTTACTGCAATTTATTATCTATGATATATACCTGTGATCTGTGAATGAAAGATAAGCGTTACAATTGGTTTGTACCACTTGCCAAATATAAGCGTTATAGTTTATACCGCTTATCAAATATATTGCTGTATTTGAATCTGTGCTGATTGATGATGTGGCACTTTTATTGTGTAAAACCCCTGGATCACACTATACAAACATGAATATGGACTTCACGAGGAAACCAGTTAAGTCACAGATACTTGAATTTAATATTTTGAAATGGTTTAAAAGTTGAATTTTGAATCCAAATGATTTTGAAATGAAATTGGATTAAATTTGAAAAATATTTAGAAAGGAGTTTTGAAGATAAAAGTTATTTTAAATAACTTGATTTAGATTGAAATCTGAAATATTTTGATTTGAGTTTGAATTCAATATTTGAAATTGAATTCAATGATTTGAAAATTTTGGTTTAAAAAGATTATACAAGTTATAAAAGGTATTTATATGGGTTTTTAAACCATTTTAAAAGTATGGTTTTGAATTTAACCCAAGTTTATATTTGAAAGGCCTTAACTCCTGCAATTATAATCGGGTTTTCCGAAACGGAAACAAGTGGTTTCAAATAATAATAGCTTTTACATAAGAAAAGAATTTCCCAATTTTGACGAAAAGATTTCATGTTTGAAATAGAATGGCTTTGAAAGCTATAATTAAATCTTTGTGAAAGATAGTCGAACCCTATTTTGAAGAGGATTTTAAATGGTGTATCTTTTATATATAAAAGATTGAAACGAAATTGTTTTGAAAAGTTATGAATGAATCTTTGGAAATTGTTTTGAAAGCTATGAAATGAGTCTTTGATTTAAAGATCGGATGAGTTAATCCAATTTGAAATGGAATTGTTTTGAAAAGCTATCAATCAATCTTTGTTTAAAAGATTGGTGAACCTTGGTTAATTTGAAAGGGGGTCTTAAAAGTGAGTCTTTTGTTTAAAAGATTTAAATGTGGAAATTTTTTAAACCATTGAAGGTTTTTGAAATGAATATTTTTGTTTAAAAAGATTTGTAAATGGTAATTTGTTTAACCATTTGAAAGAAAAGTTTTGGGTAATAAGTTGTGACTTAACTGAGATTCCTTATCCATATGTTTTTAAATATTGCGCTCATTATTCGGTTTAGCCGGGAGAGGACCTTTGTGTCATATAACCCATTCCGAATATTGATACGACGATATGGATTGAATTTGAAGACCGGTGGCGAAGACCGGATATTTTCGAAAATGAAAGGATTTCTTGTCGAATGTCTCTGCATCGGCTGATCCATGATATAGAGATTGGAGCACCCATTGTGATGGGAAGTCCAGACGTTATTAGAGATTATCCGGATTTGCAAGGACTTCTTTGGAAGTGCCTTCGGTTCTGTTCGAACCCGGAACAGACTTGTATGGATGTGTATCTGACGTTACGCTTTGAGATGTAAAACCGGTTTCTATCAAATACATTTCTATTTGGTGGCGGAGATTTATTCTCTTAGCATAACACCCTTCTCTAAGACGTACGAGCTCAGAGGTTATGTAATTGAAGGTTACCAGTCATACACTCCCAATTTGGCAATGTGGCATACGAAGTGCTGCTGATCATTTATTGATCGAAGCATGGCTTTTGCGAAAAGCGTAGCTTTGTGGACGAGACTTCGTCGAACCTCACAACCCGGTTATGGTAGAAACATGAATCTGGCAGCAAGGTTATTTGGGGGCAGCGCCCGCTGAGGGTCTTACCATTTCCTTCTGGATTATAAGTGGTATCATGGTATGGATCCCAAATACTTACTTTGTGGTTGCTGCAAACTTATTAACTGACGCAGCGGATAACTAACAAAATGATACGGATCGATGAAAGTAGCAATCGGTGGATTGATGAAAACCAAAATGCCCAAATTCGTTGATCCGAAGATACCGAATTCTAGCTATCTCAAACACGTTAATAGCGCACTATACCGTGTTCAAAGATCTACGATTTTTCGTACGTTGATCTAGCACACTAGATACCGTGAATCGGCTTCTACGATCATTGAATCGAGCGCACTCGATTAACTGAAAGAGGAGATAGGAGATTACACTCAATTACCAATTTAAGATGAAAGCACACAGCAATCAACAAGAAATTTTATTCCAAAAATCAATCACCAAAAAGTTACAACTCACTCCCTATTTATAGTATTTCACGAACTGGCCCTTAAGTCGTATGCGACTTACGACTCAACATAAGTCGCCAGCGACTCAACGTACACAGCGTTTTATAACCCAATTCTAGACACGACTCACGACTCATCTTACAATACGACACATACTTACATCTCAACAGAACATAGTACACGACATAAGACTCAAGGCAATTACAACACAACACAACACTTAGGTCGTATACGACTTACGACATAAGAAGTAAACGACTCAAAGAAAAACAAACAGGTTACAACACAACATCACGCAAGCGACTTAAGAACATCGACTCATCGAACAAATTACAACCTTTAGGTCGTAGACGACCTAACTACTCATGACATAAGACCCGAACGATTTACGACTCAACCTTCCACGACTCATAGAAAATCTACACATCCAGGCTTACGACTTAAGACTCCCAACCACTCAAGCTCTTAGGTCGTAACTCGTAACTCGTTAACATCCTTTTCTGTTCTCCAGTTAGGTCATGGACGACCTAGGCCTTCAACTTCTGCCCTGTTAAGTTGTGAACGATTCAAACCCCCACTAGGTCGTAAACGACTCAAGCTTCCATTAACTCGTGAACGACTCAAGTCCGAAACCTCCTCCATTCGACCTATGGCTCTTTTATCTGGTAACTTCTTCTTACGTATTTCATTAAGTCGTAGACGACTCATGCCATCACCTTCTAATCTGTTAAGTCGTGAACGACTTATCCTTCTAGCCTGGGCTACATCATCCTCCCCTGGTTGAGAAAAATTCGCCCTCGAATTTGTAAATTCTTCTACATCAGATTGTCCATCTCCATAATACGGCACAAGATGCTTAACATTGAATACGTCAGAAGTGTATACATCCTCTGGCAGCTTCAACTTATAAGCATTCTCATTGATCCGTTTCACAACTTCTACTGGACCAATTTTTCTGGCTTTCAACTTGTTATAAGCGCCTACTGGAAAACGATCCTTGGTTAACACCGCATATACCATATCTCCTTCATTAAATTCAACATTTCGTCGCTTCAAATCCGCAGATCGTTTATACTTCTCGTTTGCCTTCACCAATCATTGCTGAACGATTTTATGACATTCAGTTAATTCATCAACAAAATCAACAGCTCGTTTAACTGTCCCCTTCGGTTGTGGTACTACCGTTAAGTCCAACGGTCCCCTGGGTAAACTTGAATATACAATATGAAATGGACTGAATCCCGTACTACGATTCACTGCATGATTATGAGCAAACTCTGCCTGGCATAACTTCATGTCCCAACTCTTCAGATTGTCCTTTATAAGACATCGCAATAAATTTCCCAACGATCTGTTAACAACTTCGGTCTGTCCATTTGTTTGCAGATGATAAGCGCTGCTAAAGTTCAACTTTGTTCCCACCATCTTCCACAAACGAAGCCAAAAATTACTCAAAAATCTGGTATCCCTGTCTGAAACAATATACTCCGGCAACCCATGTAAACGATAGATTTCTTTAAAGAACATCTGAGCAACACGAACAGCATCCGCCGTCTTCTTACAAGCAACAAAATGTGCCATTTTCGAAAATCTGGCCACCACAACAAATATAGAATCATTTCCCTTTTGAGTTGTAGGCAAACCCAAAACGAAATCCATGCTGATATCAACCCATGGTTTAGTTGGTACAGGTAACGGCATATACAATCCTGCATTTGTCGCTGTTCCCTTCGAAACCTGACATATATGGCATCTCTCCACAAACCTTTCAACCTCTCTCCTCATTGACGGCCAAAAGTAAGATTGAGAAACCAAATGCAATGTACGATCACGGCCCACATGTCCTTCCTCGTGCAACTCTTTGATAATCTTCAATCTCAAACTGCTCTCTGGAATACATAATCGATTTCCTTTAAACAAGAATCCATCAACCAACATAAATTCATCAGTATTCCCATCCTTAACCTTCTCAACAAACTTTACAAAGTAAGGATCTTCTTCAATCAGTTCTGGCAATAATTCAAACCCTATCACCTCAACTTTCATTGTAGTCAACAAATGACTCCTCCTACTCAAAGCATCAGCCACACGATTCGTTACCCCAGATTTATGTTTCACGACAAAAGTAAACTGTTGTAAATAAGCAATCTATGATGCATGTCTTGCTGAAATCTTATCCTGTCCTTGCAAATGCTTCAACGCCTCATGATCAGTGTAAAGAACAAACTTCTTCTGAAATAGATAATGCCTCCACTGTTTAACAGCTTGCACAACAGCATAAAACTCAACATCGTATGTACTATATCTCATCTTTGCCCCTGATAACTTCTCACTTAAATATGCAATAGGTCTTCCACTTTGACTCAACACTCCTCCAATCCCAACCTTTGATGCATCAGTATGTAGTTCAAACAACAACTGAAAATCTGGTAATACAAGAATTGGTGCTATCGTCAAAAGTTCTTTGATCCGTTCAAAAGCAACTCCTGCTTCCTCTGACCAAGAAAACTGCTTTCCTTTCATACAATCGGTAACTGGTGCCATCACGCTACTGAAGTGTGGAATGAATCTTCGGTAGAATGATGCCAATCCATGAAAACTTCTAACTTCAGTAATAGTCCTCGGCTGTGGCCAATTTCTAATAGCTTCAACTTTACTCTAATCCACTTGGATTCCCTTCTCGGAAACAACATATCCCAAAAATAACACACTTCTAGTCATGAACACACATTTCTTCGTAGCTGCATAAAATTGTTCCTCACGAAGAATAATTAACACCTTTTACAAATGCTCTACATGCTCCTCTGTGCTCGCACTATAAATCAGAATATCATCAAAGTAAACTACAACAAACTTTTCAATGTACGGTCGGAAAATTTGATTCATCACCCTCATAAATGTACTTGGTGCATTTGATAGACCAAACGGCATAACCAACCATTCATATAAACCTTCCCACGTCTTGAATGCGGTCTTCCATTCGTCTCCCGGTCTAATTCGAATTTGATGATATCCGCTCTTCAAATCAATCTTCGAAAATATAGTAGCCCCACTCAACTGATCTAGCAAGTCATCCAATCTTAGCATAGGAAATCTGTAGCGAACAGTTATCTTGTTCAAAGCTCTACTATCGGTACACATTCTCCATGTTCCATCCTTCTTCGGCACCAACAAAGCTGGTACTGCACAAGGACTCAAGCTTTCCTGAACACGTCCCTGTTCTAACAACTCTTCCACTTGCCTTCGTAACTCCTCATGTTCCTTTGGACTCATTCGGTAATGTGGTCGATGTGGTAACACTGTTCCCGGAACAAGATCGATTTGATGTTGAATGTCTCTTAGTGGCGGTAACTCCTTGGGCAACTCTTCTGGAAATACATCCTTAAATTCTTTCAAAACTGGCTTTGCTTCTTCTGGTATTTCAATCTCTTCATGACTCTCTCGTCCAATCAACAAATAGACTTCAGGCTCCTCTTCAACTTCTTTAACAAACTCCTTCAAAGATAGCAAAGTTTTCAGCTCTTCAAGCTCCTCCAACTTGCTTTCCTTCTGTTGTTGCTTTTTAGGAACTAAAATAATCTTAGTACCTTCAAACATGAAACTGTAACTATTAGCACGACCATTGTGTTGTACTGCTCTATCAAACTGCCATGGTCTGCCCAACAACAGATGACACACATCCATGTCTACAACATCACACCAGATTTCATCTTTGTACTTCTTCCCAATTGAAAAATTCATACAAGCCCTTCGACACACCTTCACTTCACCACCCTTCCTCAGCCATGCTAACTTGTACGGTTTAGGATGCTTCTCAGTTTTCAAGTTCAACTTCCTTACTACTTCCGTAGAGATAATATTGTCACAGCTTCCATCATCAATAACGAACTTGCAAACTTTCCCTAGAATAGTGCATGTCGACTGAAAAATATTGCTTCTCAACCAATTAGAATCCTCCTCTTGCTTTGGTGTAAGACATGACCTCCTCATCATAAGATTACAACCTTCATCTCCAGACAATTCTTCTTCCTCCTCAACATAAGGTGCATTTGAACATTCTGCCTCCTCACCATCATCCCCAATCTCAGCAACCATTGCTCTCTTCTTCGTCATCGGACATTCATTGCTTTTGTGACCCAACTCCTGACAATTATAACATTTTAAACCACTGTTAACCTTCGCCTTCTCAGCCTCCTTCACCACTGGTTTTGTAACAGGTTTAGGAACATTAGAACTTCCACTAACACCCTTCGCATGATTATTGGAATAAGTAAACACACCACCTCCACGCCTTCCTTGCTTCTCCCAAGCCAACGCTTTCTGATGTGCCTCTGCAACTGACCTAGGATCAAACATATTAACCATATCCTCGATCTGCATTCTCAATCCCCCAATGAATCTAGCAGTTAGCTGTTCTTCCGTTTCCATAATATCATTCCTGGCAATGAGTTGGTAAAATTCATCAGCATAATCACTAACAGACTTTGTCCCTTGCCTCAGATTCTGCAACCTCTGGTACATAAGTGATTGATAGTTGTAAGGTAAGAAAGTAGCTCTCATCAACTTCTTCATCTTATCACAAGATTCAATCTTTGACTCCATTCTCTCCCTTGTAAGTTTAGTTTGCTGCCACCATGCCAAAGCTCTCCCCCTCAACCTAGTAGCAACCAACTTCACTCTTCTATGCTCAGGAACCTCCTTGAAATCAAAGATCTCTTCAACCTTTGACACCCAATCAAGAAATTCTTCAGCTACCATTCCACCCTTGAACTATGGAATTTCCATCTTCATAACCGATTCCCATCGACGATCATCTTCAACATTTCGATAAGAATTTCGAACTTGGTCTCGATCTCGATAATGAATGCTAGCTCTATCACCCTCTTCATCAAAATCAAAAGTACGCCTACATCGATCTCGACCATTATCATCCCTTCGTTCATGCATGCTTCTTCGACTATGTCTCTCTTCATCTCTATACGCCTCATTGTCAAATTCATGTTGACTTCTTCTCTCTTCATGTCCATAGTCATGGTGATCTCTCCGTGATGAAATTGATGTTTCTCTTCTATCTCTAAAAGAATGCGGTGATACCCTCCTCGCTTCCGTAACCGATGGCGAAACTCGGTTTCCTCCATGGTTCGAGATTGGTGATCTCCTCCTTTGAGTTTGATTCAAATCATTCATCAACTTCTCTAACTTTCCAATGCCTTCATCAAATTTCTCATTAATACGTTGTTCCATAAGCTCGGCTTCTTCTCTTCTATACAACGCTTCAACATTTTAATGACGATTAGCTCTTCTCGGCGGCATGATTGGAAACTTCTCAAAAACTTCACAGATACTTCGACAATTTTCAACACAAGACAAACAAGTCACGGCCTAACACTTAGCTCGGCCTCAACTTAGCTCGGCTCAAGTATATAACGATCTACAAACACTTCTCCAACTCTAGATCCAAAATGAAATGGATTTAAAACTTCAAACCTGTTGCAATCTCGCGATGAACACGATGAACACCAAACTTCAAATTTCAACTTCAAAAATTGGCTCCAAGTCTCGGCTTAGCTATGATTGGCTAAGTCTAGCTCCGATACCAAAAAACTGACGCAGCGGATAACTAACAAAACGATATGGATCGATGAAAGTAGCAATCGGTGGATTGATGAATACCAAAATGCCCAAATTCGTTGATCCGAAGATACCGAATTCTAGCTATCTCAAACACGTTGATAGCGCACTATACCATGTTCAAAGATCTACGATTTTTCATACGTTGATCTAGCGCACTAGATACCATGAATCGGCTTCTACGATCGTTGAATCGAGCGCACTCGATTAACTGAAAGAGGAAATAGGAGATTACACTCAACTACCAATTTAAGATGAAAGCACATAGCAATCAACAAGAAATTTTATTCCAAAAATCAACCACCAAAAAGTTACAACTCACTCCCTATTTATAGTATTTCACCAACTGGCCCTTAAGTCGTATGCGACTTACGACTCAACATAAGTCGCCAGCGACTCAACGTACACAGCGTTTCACAACCCAGTTCTAGACACGACTCACGACTCATCTTACAATACGACACATACTTACATCTCAACAGAACATAGTACACGACATAAGACTCAAGGCAATTACAACACAACACAACACTTAGGTCGTATACGACTTACGACATAAGAAGTAAACGACTCAAAGAAAAACAAACAGGTTACAACACAACATCACGCAAGCGACTTAAGAACATCGACTCATCGAACAAATTACAACCTTTAGGTCGTAGACGACCTAACTACTCATGACATAAGACCAGAACGATTTACGACTCAACCTTCAACGACTCATAGAAAATCTACACATCCAGGCTTACGACTTAAGACTCCCAACGACTCAAGCTCTTAGGTCGTAACTCGTAACTCGTTAACATCCTTTTCTGTTCTCCAGTTAGGTTGTGGACGACCTAGGCCTTCAACTTCTGCCCTGTTAAGTTGTGAACGATTCAAACCCCCACTAGGTCGTAAACGACTCAAGCTTCCATTAACTCGTGAACGACTCAAGTCCGAAACCTCCTCCATTCGACCTATGGCTCTTTTATCTGGTAACTTCTTCTTACGTATTTCATTAAGTCGTAGACGACTCATGCCATCACCTTCTAATCTGTTAAGTCATGAACGACTTATCCTTCTAGCCCGGGCTACATCATTAATTTATGGTTGTCGGTTGGGAAGTGCTTCGGATAAAGGTCGCAAACGACCGGGAGGTGGCATACTCGTGTCAGTAGTTACCTAGTTACAAAGGTAACCCGGCCTTGTGTAGCAGAGATCCGGTTAGGGTCCGGGGGCATCCCTCCAGAGTCAATCCATTTTTTATTTGGGAAGTTCCTTCGCCCGACCATTTTTTTGGAAATCCAAACAAAACAATACGAGCTCTTTACTATTTCAATTGTATGACCTGCCACCTCAGGTGGTAGCTATAGCTGGCATAATATAATGGTACCTATGCTGGTTAAGATTAATATATTACTTTCGAAATGTTTTCCACTATGCACTAATAATAACATCAAATGGTTTTCGCGTATTAAGCATGTTTGACTATCATAAGGAGAAATCTCCTCCAAGTGTGCGCTTGCATTGTGTGTATGGCGAGAGGCCTTATAGTAGTTTCATTTTCCAAAAATCATTGCGGATTTCAACTTAAAATTTCTTTTGTTTGTTTTAAAGATAAACTGATTTTGTTTGCTCATACCAGTCCCATGACTAACCCGGAGTTTATTGTTCCTTTCCTAAACTCTGGGTGCCTACAATTTACCACACGGGCAGTCTAGAGTTGGGTATTTCAAATAGTAGGTTAGATATCGATTCGATAGCTTTCAGCTTCCTCTTTGGTATTCTTTGGCGACTTTGGTTATTGGAGTCTTTGGATTCACGGACTGCATTTGCTTAGCTTTGTGCAACGTGATGGTGGTTCAAGCTAGAGGTTTGGAGTTTGGCTTTGGAGCATTGAATTGGAGTTGCAGTTTGATATTGGAGTTATCTCTTTTGCTATTCGTTTTCCGCTGCTATATCATATTATTATTCCGCTGTAACATTGTTATCCTGTATCTCTGATATTGATTCATATTGTATCATTGTTGTATCGAATGTAGCATATCAATGATATTCATTCTTTTCTTCCGCTCTCTTGTTATACTTAATGTGTTATAAGCTTCGACGAAACAGATTCGACATTAGGATCTGCGGCATTTGAATATGAGTGTCGTATTCGGTGCTGATTTTCGAAGGTCGAGTCAGGGTCATTTCAACTTGTTTATTGATAAAGATAATTATAATGTTAGTAATGCATGAATGTGACCAAGGTTCGAGAACTCTGTTCTTGTTTTGGTTTCGGCCATTTGAAATTTTATTAGTTTTGGATGATTTCGTAAATTTCGGAAGTTTCGATTTTGTTTCGGTCCAAATTTTGGCTTTCAGTAGTTTGTTAATAAACGATCTGATAACTATCTCTGTAGTGTTTGCTTTGTTTTCCGTAGCGTACCTGAATTGAGAACAATATTATCAGAAAGTGTGAATAATTATTATAATAATCAAATTGCACTTACTATTTAAACAAACAAGGTAAACTAAATTAAGAAAACTCCCTTTAACTAAATTATTTATTAAATATAAGCAACCCGACCCAAAGTATTGAAATATAAAACTAATCAAACCGCAACTCATTTCAAATTTTCAGCCCAGCCCACAATCTCCCCTTCCTCTTTCATGATTCATGTTTCCATTCCCCAGCCCTAAATCGTGATTTCCAGTTCTCGATTTAAAAAAAATACAAAAACGTGATTTCCAGTTCTCGATTAAAAAAACACGAAAGCGTCTGAAGAAGAATCGCGACGTCGAATTCAGATAAGGAAGAAAAAGTTATCGTGAGTATGTAATTGAAGCATGAGAAGAATTTTTTTTTCTTCGATGCTGTGAGTATGTAATTGAAGCACTGTATTTTATAGGCTGTCAACTTGAATTAATCATTCGCTTTTCCCTGTTGATTGACGCTTGGGTGAATAAATTTCTGATTTGATATGTTATTCGATTTCTTTTGATTTTTGGTTGCTTTCGGTCTTCATCCCACTGTTTCTTCACATGCGCACTGATGTCTTTAATTTTTCTAAGCAAAAATGATTCGATTCTTTTTTTTTGGCCCTAGATCCAAAATCGATTTTGACTGTCGGTTTCATATCGTGCACGAGCGGTAACGGTCCGGTACCCTCAAAATTTCGGGGGTACCAGCCGAAACCTCAATCCTTGAATGTGATCTTCTAAACAAAGAGTTGAGTGTGTGTGTGTAGTGATGTAAAAAGTGGTTTTGAGGATATAATTGGAGAATTATCCACATGGAAATTAAAAATATAGATGTTGAATTCATAGAATGCATTTCAGCTAGAAGCAAATTGGTACGAACAGAGGGAGAATAACAATAATTTTTTGGATACTGCAGAGTGAAAAGGCCAGAGAAAAATTTGACTATGAAATACTAAATATAATAAAGCAGAGGAACAAAGGTCAGTTGAATAGCTAAATGTATTAAGAAATACAGTTTAAATCTCTCCTGTAGTTTAAGGACTGCAAAATAGATAATTTGATTAAGAAATATATAAATATCACAAAGCAAGGTAAAATAGCTTTAAAACTCCTAGAACTTTCGTTGTACTTTGACCAATTATTTATTCATCATTGACTTATGGGATGTAATAGCTGAAAGTATTGGAGCTTCAAGTGGGCTGAATGTAGTGATAGTATTTCCATTCCTCGTCAGTTTTCTCTTTGACAGTTTAGAGACTGAGCAGAGGAAGATTATTAAAAATTGATATAGCATAATAATGACGTCGTCTGACATGTGTCTACCATCTTCTTTCCAAAATATGTGTGTACACAACATTTGTCGATTTATACCTTGCAGCAACACTTGTGATATTGAATTTTTTGACGTAATAGGACATGTGTCTGCAGCAAATGTAATGGGAAATAATGATATGAACACTGAATTCAAAAATGACGAATAAAGTAATAATGCTGAATCTTTAGTAGATCATTTCTAGAATGAGGAACGTACAGTTGTATTCTGACTCATTATGATAAATTTACTATAGGAATCTCTAAAACCTTGGTTATAGCAGTACAACATAGCTTATCAACGAAATATATGTAGATATTAAGTACAAATAATGATCCGTACTATATTGTGATGCAACTGTAAACCGACGAAAAGGTCGGTAAGTCAACTTTTTCAAAACCATACTGTAATGACCCGCTATTTTGGACCATTCAAATCGACAATAAAACCATACATGTTCGACTTGAATAATTCAAAATACCGAATTGTTAATATAAATTTGGCAAACTTAACATATACAATAAATAAATCAATCACAGAATCACAGATACAAAGTAGTACAATAACACGCGGCGAAATAAACGAATAGTAGTTCATGAAGCTACTATATAAACATCAGAGTTAGAAACAGAATATCACAGATGTAGTGAAGTCTCCAGTACGAGCAGATGACTTCTCTGAACCAATCAACTGGATGACTGAAAGGATTGATAGCTGGATCTTCAAGCAAAGCTCCAACTTCGAAGGTGAGTCTCAGATGCTGTATAGCTCAGTCTGACCCGAGCAAAAAGCAAAACACAAAAACACTCGAGTCGGGATTAACATTCTTATATCTATAAATCCAACTCAAGTGAAATATCAATTGAAATACAAGTAACTTAAAGGATGTTAGGGATAACCATCCCCTAAGGATCTACAGAATAATCTACAAGGCAAAAATATACACTATAACACCATGGTCCTTTCAAATTAATTATATTTCAAAACCAAAATATCATTTTCACTTCAATATAAAAATAGTATATATATAGATTTTGAAAAATTTATAAAGTAAAGTATTTATAATTTCCTCAAGTTTCACCGATCACTTCAAAAATCAACTTGACTTTCCTATTCAGATTAAATTAAATCTCAAATTTCAATTTCCATTCAATTTAGTCTTCGTAAGAACAAATTCAAATTTTATCAATTTCAAATACAGATCTGAATCACAGTTTAACTAATTTAAGTCCCGTATTTCAAAGCTTTAACATTTCAAACTAAACTTAACAGTTTCATATAGATCTTGATTTAACTTCATTATTATTTATTTTTGAAATATCCACTCAATATTACTTATACAGTTACAATTCATTATATTTGCCTTCAATTTCTTTAAACGTGAATATTCATTAAATCACTAAAGTCAAAGTTATGTTATGAACTATATTTTAAGTTTTCAAATTCAATAAGTTTCGAATTTGATTTAATTAAACAAAATTATTAATTAAATACCATTCCAATCAATTCAACTTTATTCATTAACATATACAAACATTGGAAATCTATTTAAAATAAAATACTTAAACATATTATATTAATTAAATCAAACTTTATTAAATTAATGTTTACTATTAAATCTACTTTACATTAAACATATTTATATATAAAAATATTTCCAGTATTAACTAAAACCCTATATTTCTCCTAAAACCATAGAAAATCATTTCAAAATATTTATATATGAACCAACGACGTCTGTATATACTTCTATCATATGGTTATGTGATATGGATATTTATCATTTCAATCCGTAATTAAGTGTATATATATATATGTATATATACGGGTAGATATCATTTCGACCCGTTATCCCAATTCAGTTCAAATGAAAATCGCTTGGGTTTATCATTTCAACCCATAACGATTTTCTTCTATTCTAAAGTCCATTCGGCTATGTATCATTTCAACCCATAGTGAATTCTATACTAACAGGGAACTTGCTGAGTGATAGCAGATAATAAAATAATAACAGGCATATATCATCAACAATTTAAAAAAATATAAACAACAGGATATGGTGTCATATCCCACAGGTGAACAGTTATAGATAATAGCATATGTAACAAAATAACTACAGCATTATATTTCAATTGTAGTTTCAATTGAAATCAAATTTAATAAAATACAAGAACGTTAATCATGAGTGATTGCTCACCTTTTGAGGCTAGAGATTTTGACGACTTGACAAGATACGAATTGGATCACAATCTAGACCATCGAATAGTCCAAACAACAACTCAAAGCAAAGTAAGATTTGAACGCGAATTGGACGAACAAGGCTGATGATCAAGAATTGATAAAACGAATTAGAACTAGATCAATGAAGGTAAAAGGTATATAGGTGGATTTATATACTAAAGTCAAACATGTAAAATAAATTGTATGCTATAATTAAAACGATATTTGTTATAAATTTAGTATTGACGAAATCAACTTAAGTCCGAAATAGTATGTATATGTATAAACAAATATATGTAAGTTATTTATATATATACCACCCACTACATTCATGTTACTCAAATGTATACAGACCCATTATAAATCTATGCAGACCCATCAACATACAAGTATAAGTTATATAGTAACCTTTATAATTCTGTTATGACTCACACTTGAAAATATAACTGTAACTATTTATAACAAAATATACATAATAGGTTTTAGACTATAAATATATGCACGGCCTTTACAAAATATATGCACAGCCTTTTTCAAAATATATGCACAGCCTTTTAAATTTTCAAATATCTACAAATTCTCACTGCTATAAGCTAACACACCCACTGCAACTCGCGACTACCTACATATGATTATTTATGTATTATTTTAAATATAAAGTAACGTGCCTATAACACAAATATAAACTTATATACTAATATATCTTTACGTATCAGTTATGCGCATAATTACAGTGACATATGTAACTTACATTTTTATGAAATTTTTTTTTACTGCAACCGATATATATATATAATAAATTTGAATATAACTAAGAGATTATAACATACTTTTTTAATATAAATTGTAAATAAAAGGTCTGAATGTAAAGCCCATGTCTTAAAACACATACATTAAAACTGTAAAATACATATACTTATATATATGTGAACATATTATTTATATAAGACTTGTTGCAAAAAAATGATCGATTTAAAAGTAATGATATAAATCTATATATATTCAGCTCTTACAATTATATATATAAACAAATAAGCAGACCCTATATGTAAAATATGGCTAAATATGCACACATGCTCCTGTTTATGTAACCAGTTGTATGTTGACAAGTGTGTATATAACAATTGTATATATAAGCTATTTACAAACCATCAGCGTACTATATATATAGATAAGACAACTTGTAATAATTCGTATGAATTCATATATATAAGTATAAAAAGGTAAATAGATTATAGCTTTTAACATTTAGGTAAATACAACACAATATAATTATAATATAGATATTACCTTGTATAAAAGAACTGCAAAGGTTGCAGAGGAAAGGAGAATGGTGGGGTTCGGAAAATAAAGGAGGAGGGGACTGCTGTCTACAAGCATGCGTAATATTTTTTTTATATATTTTTTTTCAAGGAGAACAAAATGAGCAGTTGAATGGAGAAGAAGGCCACTTATATCCTTTGTTGTATTCTCTCACAAGCAACACCAGATGATTGAGAAGAGAAAGTGAAAGGACAAAGAAAAACGTATAGATTTATATTGGGAATATCAAGGCCAAAAGTGAATAAACATAAAGGTGAATAAAGTGGGCCGTTTAAAATTTAATGAATGCAAAGTAACGTATAACGTTTTATGAACGCAAAAATAACATATCGATATAAATGTAAAGTAACGAATATGGAAAAATTCAAGCGCAAATAAATGAAACGAAACGTACACAAATAAATGAAAACCAATGAAGTTAAAAAGGCAATAATAGTGTAAATGTGAGTCGTTGCCACATAAATAAATAAAACGTATACAAATCTTTTGCCGGTTATGTGATGGCAACGGTCACCCTTAATTGAGCTGAACAATAAAAGCAAAATTACTATTGCTTAAGCACCATGTTTCATATTTGAAATGTAAAGTAAAAATATAAGGGTAGAAATCAATTGAAAAGTAAATGAAAAGCTGCACGTTTTAGGCTTATCCACTTTCTTTTGAACGAACATGTGTGTGCGGTGCATTTTGTTGTAGTCTCAAGATGAAAACAATATTATAAAACATTATAAAGAAACGTGTGGAATTAAATATAAGCAGTTTTAGTGGAAAGAAAATGAACGGCTTGAGTGACCAAGTGACCTGAAGATTTTTAATACATACATAACATATATATTAAAATTTTAAAGTAGGAACGAAATAGTGAAAAAAAGAAAGTAGAAATAAAAGGTCAGGAAAAGTAGCAATGAGTATATATGTTAGAAAAGTAATAATTTTATTAGCAACGGTCATCCACTGATTTAGCTTCCTTATTCAAGCGAATAAATAATGTGGTCCAGCTGTAACGTTTCAAATTTTGAAACGAAGGAAATAGAAATAGGACAGGTTGCAAAAGGAAAGCCACAAATAAATGGAATAAAACGTTAACCATGAAACGCGCCACATTCAATGGAAACAAACTGAAATGATAATGTCAAGTGCGGGAATCAAGGAGTATAATGTAGAAAGTATAAGAAACGTAAAAGTGAATAAACGAATGAATGCAACCTACAGATATATATATATATATACATATATATATATAAAATGATGTAAAATATTATGTTTCTGCCAGAGAGAAGAGAAAACAGTTGAAATGGAATAAGTAGGGAAGGAACAAACCCGAAATGAAATAGCAACGGATAGAAAATTAAAGAGCTATAGCACGAATACAGGGAGTAATAAAGGTAAGGTATTGATTGGTTTGTAACTGATTTAAAATTTGAATGGACATGAAAGAAATAAAATTTATGGTAACAGTCGATTCCCTTGATTTCATTCAAATTTCTGAATCAATTATAATTATATGTAGTCCGAATATTAATTTTTTTTTCAAAATTATATTATTAATAATTTCTCAAAAATCCAATTCAATACGTTATAAACCAATTAAAAATTGCTAAAATTTTAGTGGTCGTTACACTCTCCCCCACTCAAAACTTTTCATCCCCGAAAAGGAACAAAGTAGGAGAATAGAAACAGCTAGATGAAAAATTAGACTTCGAAAAACAAATTAAACAATTTATTTAACATCATATACTTTTTTTATTTAAATTAATTAATATTTAATAGATTACTCATTTTATTAAATCCATTCAATTAATTATGAGATCAATTATTTATAAAACACTAAATTTTTTACTATTAAACCAGGTAGTATATAAATAAACAATATTTTAAAGGAATATTCAAAAGAAGGAAAGAAGATAGATTTGGAAAAGAGAATATAGGTGAATAAATAAAGTTGTGTAGATAAAGTGATTGAAAAGAATAGTATCGGGCATGAATAATTAATTCAAACCATAAGAATTTCAATTTCAATTATTAATACAAATTATTTTGTTGGAAATACCTTTATAATAAAATAATTTTATATTGAAACCAATTTTCCTTTCGAAAATACTTTTATAACTAGATGTTTCAACAAGTTTATCCTCGTTGTTGCAGACTCTGGCCATGCGTTGATCAGGCGCAAAGCTAGAATTCCTCAAGTACTTAGTAGACCCATTTCAACACCTAGTGAAAATACTTGAAAAACACTTTTAAAAACAGATATGGAAAGTACAATCCAAACAAATTAGCCAAACCAAAACAGTTGTCTAACCATGGATCGCAGATACACAATGGTTACGCCTGGATCCCCCAGGAAACAATCCTTATCCGTAAGCTTTCTCGGCCCTGCGAGTTACGCCATGATGACTAGTAGAGTGCAGGATACACAATGGTTACACCTGGATCCCCCAGGAAACATCCGTACCCCTAGGCCTTCTCAGCCAGGCAGTTTTGCTACTAATGCGACCTACATAGAGTGTAGGATACACAATGGTTATGCTTGGATCCCCCAGGAAACAATCCGTACCCCTAGGCCAGCTCAGCCAGGCAGTTGCGCTATGCAATCGCGCTCGTAAGAAAAACCGTGGGTTACGCCACGGTGGGACACTCGAGTATCACATCCGGAAAACCAAAAATCAGAGAGAATAATATCGATAGAATGAATCCACAATGTGGCCACAAAGAGGATATCAAGCAGAAGGCACTTCCCATATCTTTACTTCAAAAATATATATCATATAGTACCTTTCAAATCACTTTCAAATGTCATACTTATATAAAGTCCATTATATAGGATTTCATTATCAAATCGAATACTTTCCAAAATCAATAGTATATCAAATCATACTTATATAGACTTCGATTATATAAGATTTCTCTTTCCAAATTGAGTACCTTTCAAATCAATAGGTTTCAAATCAACTTCGTACTTATACAAATCAGTTTTATATAAGTTCAATAACTCCCAAATCAAGTATTTAGTAAAATAAGGTCCTCAAATTCAAATCAATCCAGTTTCAAAATCATATATGATTTCACCAAATTATTTCTTCCGAATTAAATTTCTTCAATTTCAAAGTTTCTGAAATAATAGGTTTAGAAAATAATCCAAGTTTCCATATTAACATAATTTAAGTCAAACAAATTCATTTCCAAAATCACCATATAAGTACTGGTTTTAATTCCAATCAAATTTCAAAACTGTAAGGACCCGATTCTTTGACTTTCGAAAATCGACATTAATACGTCCACTGTATCAACTGCCGAGCAATCGAATGCCGGAAAACCGAATTCTTAGGGTTGAAGAAGAATAAAAAAATAGAAGAAGAAAGAAAAAGATAGAACAGAACAATATCAGAATCTCACAATCGCAGCGGAACAACATATAATAGATAAATGAATATCTTTAAAACAAAGAACTATATCAGTTATTACATTACATCACATTACATTACATTATCAGAGTTTATAACAACAAACAGCGGAAAAGAAATACTATATACTAGTTGATACACCATGCATCCCGCTTGCCTCCAGATTTATACAGCAACTCCTGAATTCCAGAATATCCTGATAACCTGACTCTAGACTGCCCCTATGGAAATTGGTGGGCACCCATAGTTTAGGAAGGGAAACAATAAACTCCAGGTCAGTCATAGGACTGGTATAAGAACTTAAAACAGTTATTTATCTTTTAAAACAAAAAAGGAAGTATTTTAAAAATAGATCCGCAATGCCTTTGGAAAATGAAATTACCATAAGGCCTCCCGCCACACACACAATGCAAACGCAGAATTGGAGGAGATTTCTCCTTATGATAGTCAAAGATGCTTACTATGCAAAATCAAATAATTTTTGATATTATTATTAGTGCATAGTGTAGAAAACATTTCGAAAGTAGAATATAAATCTTAGCCAGCATAGGTACCATTATATTATGCCTACTATAGCTACCATATTAAATGGCAGGTTCTACAACTAAAACCGTACAAGGTTCATATTGTTTCTTTGGATTTCCAACAAATGGTCAGGCCATGGAACTTTCCATTGCCACATGGGTACGCCTCTCGAAAGACGACCCGAGAACCTAACTGGATCTCTGCCAATACAAGGCCGGGTTACCTCTGCAAAAGTAGGTAACTACTGACACGATTATGCCATTCCTCGGTTGTAACCAACCTTTATCTGAGGATCCTCAATACCAACAACCACAAAGTAATAAATTTGCAGCACAACATAGGTTAAATATCTGGGCTCCATACCATGATACCACCTCTATCCAGAAGGAAATGAACATACTCTAAGGGGCGCTACTCCCTAAAACCTTGCCGCATTCTTCCTGTTTTGACCATTTCCGGGGTGTGAGGTTCGACAAAGTCTCGTCCACAAAGCTACGCTTTATACAAAAACAATGCTTTGATCAACCAATGATCATCAACACTTCGTATGCCACATTACCAAATTGGGAATGTATCACTAGTAACCATCAACTACATAACCTCTGAGGGTGTGAAGCTAAGAGAATAAATTCTCCGCCACCAACGGAAATATATTTGATAGAAACCAGCTTTACATCTCAAATTGTAACGTTAGACACACATCCATACAAGTCCGTTCCGGGATCGAACGGAACCGAAGGAACTTACAAAGAAGCCCTTGCAATTCGGATATTCACTAATCACGACCGGACTTCCCATCACAAAGGTAATAAATTTCTATATCGGAGATCAGCCGATGTAGAAACATTCGATGGTAATCCTTCTATTTTCACAAATATCCGGTCTTCAACACCGGTTATCAAATGCTATCAATTACGACGTATCACTATTCGGAATGGGTTATACGACTCAAAGGTCCTTTCCCGGCTAACCCGAATAATGAGCGCTTATTTTAAAAATAAGTGTAGCATTCAAATTAAAGCAAATCACAACAAATATCCATTTAAAGGTAAATACTGATAGTCGGTTATTTAACTATCAATGGGTATGCACAACATCACCATATTCCAAATAATTTTCCAAATTATCTATTTTCCAAAAATATCTTTACAAATATAATTTTCCATATTTCAAAAATAAATCAATGTTTACTTTTAAACAAATTCCCCTTTCTTTTATAAATTCCATAGTGAATTTACATTTCCAAAATATCTATGAATATACGATTTTCAAATCGATTTCTAATATTCACTTCTAATTAATCTTTTAAAAGATATAATCTCAAAACATTTCACTTTATATTGGAAAACATTTCCGTACTTATTTAATAATAAGTAATTCACAAATCTTTTTATTTTCAACATTTGGAAAATATTCAATATAATTAAATCACAGTTAAGTATATATTTTATTCTTTAAGGAAAAAATTCTCTTAAACACATTTATTTGGGTCAAAACGAATGTTGCATAATACATCGTTACGACGACCCAATTCACTAGTATAGGGATTCGAAATTAAGATAGATAAATAAATCCCAATACTATATAAAACATTTCCTTTCGGAAATCATTTACTATAACAATAGTGTTATAGTCCACCATTTCCTTCTATTTCTCGAAAACGTCTATTTCAATAATGAATGATGAAATCTATGGTTTCGATATTTAATACACTTTAAAATATCTTTAATTTGTTTTAATTCTATTTAAAATATCACTTCCAAATATTTCTTTAATATATTATTCACTTTCCAAAATCGTGAATATACTTCTTTAACCAAATTCAACATTTTCTACACATTTTATTTAAAGGATAATTTGCTATCCAAAATCGCGGATATATCTCCTTGAATAAACTTCTATATTTAATTTATCAAATTCAATTAATTTCGGATCTATACAACAATGTTTATAAATTCCATTTCTATTTATGAAAACTTCGATTTATAAATCTCCTTTATTAACCAATTCAATTTATAACTCAATTATATACCAAAAGTCCATAATATAATTAAATACTTATAATTCATTTATTTACAAAATCGTTCTTTTAAAAATTCACAAATTTTAAATCTTATTACTAATAAGATTCATTTATAACTCCTTCTTTTTACATTTATAAAAACTCCATTAAAATTCCATTATTCTGATTTATAAAAATTCAATTTTATAAATCTTATTTATAAACCGTTTATAATAAATTCAAAAACCTCCATTTATATTATTTTATAAAATAATCAACTTCATATTTCCAAAAATCACCTTTCAACTATATTTCTCAAAACATCATAATTTTTAATATAAACTTTCAACCTGAATTTTCAAAAATCCATATTTTTATTTATTTCCCGTATCTAACGATACCAGAATTATATTCGGCTAAATTTTAGCCTTCGATGATTTCAATCATAAAGATAATCACACGGTGATTATAAACACATAACATCTAAACCAATTCAATTATTTGAGGAACACGTGGGATCCCTCCAACCTGCTTCCCTGCATCCACAGATGTTAGCACAATACCAATCCCGTTTCAAGACGGGATATCGCGGTATATGTGGTTTATAAAATATTATATGCTATTATGCGGCGCAATAGGGTCTCATCCGCTATATAATGCGGGAAATCAACTCCAAGTACATATATAATACCAATTCCACTTCAAGGTGGAATATCGCAGTATATGTGTTTAATAAATAACATCCGCTTAATAGGCGGCGTATAATGTCTATTTCAATTCGAATGATAACAAAATTCATCCATACACACAATCAACATCCAATCACACAATCAATCAAATTTTAAATCAATATATTTAAAATTAACCAAACAACAAGAATTCTGAGTGAGAAGTTCTCACCTTAGATTTTGATTTGCAGTCTATTTCCCATTTCGGCTTGATTTTCTTGATTTATACCTGTATAAATATTTATATAGTTTATCAATATTCGAATTAAATCGAACACTTAAGTTATCGTTCTATTTAGTTACTTAACCAAAAAAAATTATTTTAACTAATTTCCCTTTATTAACAAATTCACTTAATCTCTTATTTAAAATACTGAAATTTAAAAGCAAAGAACTAATGCCTTAGATTTTTAAACAAGCTCTTTTTAATAAATTTATTTAACAAAAAATTGAGTTAAAACTTAAACTTCCTTTTTAATAAATGAGCCAAAAACTAAATTTCCTTCTTATTTATAAATTTCCTTTTCGTTTAAAAATTAAACTACAGACATACCCTAATGCTAAAGTCAAATAATGTTATATCTTACTGTAAAATACCAGAATAAATAAAATATTTAAATCTGCATATATCTTACTGCAAAACAACCTCGAACATTTAAAATTTCCATTCCCCAAAATCTTATATGTATATATTGTTTATACCCATCCTAAAAGTTTTCTGCCTCAAACTTTTTTACATTTTCAATCTGCATATATATACTTATTAAATTAAATTCAAAATAAAGCAGCCTACAACATTACTGTAAAATGAATTTTCTGTTTACTTACATACTTATTGCCTTTAAATTTAAAAATGAAATTTTATATCTTTACTTTATATATAAGTGTATTTTTTTTACTGTATAATAAATCTCTGGAAAGAAAGAAAAGAAAATTAATAACAAATTTATACCTTACTGACCACGGCCCCGATTCGCGATCCCGTTCTACTTCGACGCCGTGCAGTCGCGCCTAAGTCCGGTCACCGCGACCCAATCCCCTCCACGCCGAGTTCGAATCCATCGCGACAAACCACCGCGATCGCTGCTAACCACGAACTTCCACACGATATCGCCCTTTCGACCACCGAGATCCCATCGCCTGCCTTTGCCCTGCTTGTTCTCGATCTCACTCGAACAGATCGCGTTCGATATTTTTTTCGAAGTCGAGGATGCCCAGCCCGAAATCGAAATCGCGACATGGTCGCGTTTCCCCCTTTACGATTCCGATCAAATACGAGCACTCGAATGAGAATGAGGTAATCGATTCTCTTTTTTATTTCTTGCGAATAAATGAAAATGAAGAAAAGGAGAGAGAGAAATAAATGTTTTTGCGTGATTTTCTTTCTTCGAATACGATTCCATTTGTTTGAACTGAAAGAAAAGGAAAGTCGATTTGGAGGATGATTCGTGCGGCCATTTTTATTTTGAATTCGCTACGTTTAACTGAAGAAGGAAGAGGACGTGTATTTTTTTAAAGGTCAGGAGCGTGATGGGTTGCGTGAATTAAGGCCGAAAGAAGGGAGAGGGATGGGCTGCGTATGGGAGAAAAAGGTTACAATGCTTTGTGCTTTGAAAGGATTGAAAAAAAAGTTGATGTACATATAAATTACAGCTGATGTTGACCAAATATAAATTTAAATTTAAATTGAATTCGATATAAATTTCAACGCGTTTACTTAACGTATGCTCACACGGCAACTCCAAACACTACCAAATTTGAAATCCGATAATAATTCAATACTACGGATCCAATGGAACTGGTTTCTCCGAATTCCGAGACCGTGCCTCGGAAGGCTATTTTTAAATATCGATTTAAACGATAAAATTTTCAAAACTGAACAGAATAGTTTCAAACCTGATTCCGAAGCTTCTATTACCTTCAGTATTATCAATATGAATTTTTACAAACCTTTGAAATATTTTTAATCAGTTTAAAACTGAAGATTCAAATTTTTATTCAACTTTCAATAGATTAAATTTTATAATTTAATCGCCAAATTAATAGTTATATTGGGAATTCAAGCTAAACCATCATTCAAATATTTAAAATTAATTAAATATTTTCAATTTAAATTGTTCAAAATTCTGGGTCATTACAAAAACCAAATATTCTTCTCAAAATCAATTTTACTCAAAATGGTTTCCAAATTTATAACTATCCCTTTAAAACCTTTAAACTATTTATTTCTATATGAAAAATCCAAATTTACTTTTGAAAATTATTTATTTATCAAAAGTTTCAAATTTACTTAAGTCATACTCTTCATACTTTAAACATACAAAACTAAACTTATATTCTTTATCAAATATTTTATACTCTTCGAAATTTCTTAGTTTTAAAATTTTAAACCTTGATTTGGAAGTGCTCGAACCTTCAAAATAGTCGGTGAAATCAAATTTCAAATCCAAGAGTTGGAAATCAGCAACAAATCAGTAAATCAAAATTTTCTTTTATAAATGGAGTTATACTAAATCAAATCGAAAACTCAAGGATTGAACACCAGCTTACTTTAAATTATTTCAAATATATATACCTATATCTTTCGAATATCAAATCATACTTCGGAATTTGAAATCAAAAATTGGTTTCATAAAATCACTTGCATAGCAAAGCTATTAAAGTGGCCTCTCCCCCACTCTGAAACTCAAAAATCAATGTCGATGATGCGTGCACTCATCACCGAAATTATTTTCCAACGACATAAGTGAGTTCTGGACTTCTATTTTCTTGAAAACTTCTTTGAATTATTTTTTCAAAATCCTTGGAACTCATTTGAAGTCATTTAAAACATTTATTATTCAGAAAATACTTTCAAATCTTATTATTATATATTACAAAATCTTAAACCAATTTTCAAAAATACCGGAGTCCAATTTCTCGAATTTCAAATTCAAAACCTTTCAGTTATAAATCATTTTTATATAAATCAATTTTCTTATAAATTTTCAAAATTTCCCATCCTTTCAAAATTTCAAACTTTCATTTTTAAAAGATATATAATCCTTATCGAAAATATTTCACTTTTATATATAGAATAAAATCATAGTTACCCAAATAAAATTTCGGTATATAAAACAATTTCAGAATACAAACAAACCCGATTTTCAAAGGATGATTCAAGAATGGATTTCAAACAAAGATAGAGATTTAAATTAGAGGAACTCTAATCAATAGAATCCTGATTCGAAGATAGACTCGATCGAAGATGAGATAATTAAATTACAAAATAGGAGATGGATATACTTCTATAAATCGCGGGCGACCTTAACTGGGTCAACTGTGACTTCAGGAATATAATCGATGCGGAATTCCAAAATAGATCGACATTTGATCGCCAGAGATAGAATTCGGCATATCAAGATATAACAGCATCGTAAATCGAGGATACATAAATCTTCGGTGAATCAATTCCAATTGTAAAGGAGTTTTCACCCCGTTTACTAATCATTCACTGGAGTTATGCCAAAATCAAACGAATATAAATAGGGAGAGACAAGAATGAATTTCGGAACCGAGGGACATTCCAAAATTCAAAGGAACTTCCAATCAAGAGAAAGGAGTTCAAGCCCGAACGAAAGTGATTCCATAATTAAGTTTTCCATACATGTTAAATTTGCCTAGAGCCAAAGCTCTGATACCAACTGTAACGACCCGCTATTTTGGACCATTCAAATCGACAATAAAAACATACATGTCCAACTTGAATAATTCAAAATACCGAATTGTTAATTTAAATTTGGAAAACTAAACATATACAGTAAATAAATCAATCACAAAATCACGGATATAAAGTAGTACAATAATACGTAGCGGAATAAATGAATAATAGTTCATGAAGCTACTACATAAACATCAGAGTTAGAAACAGAATATCACAGATGCAGTGAAGTCTCTAGTACGAGCAGATGACTTCTCTGAACCAATCAACTGGATGACTGAAAGGATTAATAGCTGGATCTTCAAGCAAAGCTCCAACTTCGAAGGTGATTCTCAAATGTTGTATAGCTCAGTCTGACCCGAGCGTAAAGAAAAACACAAAAACACTCGAGTCAGGATTAACATTCTCATATCTATAAATCCAACTCAAGTGAAATATCAACTGAAATACAAGTAACTTAAAGGATGTTTGAAATAACCATCCCTTAAGGATCTACAGAACTATCTTCAAGGTAGAAATATACACTATAACACCATGGTTCTTTCAAATTAATTATATTTCAAAACCAGAATATCATTTTCACTTCAATATAAAAATAGTATATATATAGATTTTGAAAATTTTATAAAGTAAAGTATTTATAATTTCCTCAAGTTTCACCGATCACTTCCAAAATCAACTCGACTTTCCTATTCAGAGTAAATTAAATCCCAAATTTCAATTTCCATTCAATTTAGTCTTCTAAAGAACAAATTCAAATTTTATCAGTTTCAAATACAGATCTGAATCACAATTTAACAATTTAAGTCCCGTATTTCAAAGCTTCAACATTTCAAACTAAACCTAACAATTTCATATAGATCTTGATTTAACTTCATTATTATTTATTCTTGAAATATCCACTCAATATTACTTATATAGCCTTATATTACAATTCATTATATCTGCCTTCAATTTCTTTAAACGTGAAATTCATTAAATCACTAAAGTCAAAGTTATGTTATGAACTATATTTCAAGTTTTCAAATTCAATAAGTTTCGAATTTGATTTAATTAAACAAAATTATTAATTAAATACCATTCCAATCAATTCAACTTTATCTTCATTAACATATACAAACATTGGAAATCTATTTAAAATAAAATACTTAAACATATTATATTAATTAAATCAAACTTTATTAAATTAAAGTTTACTATTAAATCTACTTTACATTAAACATATTTATATATAAAAATATTTCCAATATTAACTAAAACCCTATTTTCCTCCTAAAACCATAGAAAATCATTTCAAAATATTTATATATGGACCAACGGCGTCTGTATATCCTTCTATCATATGGTTAAGTGATACTGATATTTATCATTTCAATCCGTAATTAAGTATGTATATATATATGCACGGGTAGATATCATTTCGACCCGTAATCCCAGTTCAGTTCAAATGAAAATCGCTTGGGTTTATCATTTCAACCCATAACGATCTTCTCCTATTCTAAAGTCCATACGGGTATGTATCATTTCAACCCATAACGATTTTCTCCTATTCTAAAGTCCATTCGGGTATGTATCATTTCAACCCATAGTGAATTCTATACTAACAGGGAACTTGCAGAGTGATAGCAGATAATAAAATAATAACAGGCATATATCATCAATAATTTAAATAAAATATAAACAACAGGATATGGTGTCATATCCCACAGGTGAACAGTTACAGATAATAGCATATATAACAAAATAACTACAGAATTATATTTCAATTATCGTTTCAATTGAAATCAAATTTAATAAAATACAAGAACGTTTATCGTCAGTGATTGCTCACCTTTCGAGGCTAGAGATTTTGACGACTCGACTAGATACGAATTGGATAACGATCTAGACCATCGAATAGTCCAAACAACAACTCAAGGCAAAGTAAGATTTGAATGCAAATTAGACGAACAAGGCTGATGATCAAGAATTGATAAAACGAATCAGAACTGGATCAATGAAGGTAAACGGTATATAGTTGGATTTATATACTAAAGTCAAACATGTAAAATAAATTGTATGCTATAATTAAAACAATATTTGTTATAAATTTAGTATTGACGAAATCAACTTAAGTCCAAAATAGTATGTATATTTATAAACAAATATATGTAAATTATTTATATATATATACCACCCACTACATTCATGTTACTCAAATGTATACAGACCCATTATAAATCTATGCAGACCCATCAAAATACAAGTATAAGTTATATAGTAACATTTATAATTCTGTTATGACTCACACTTTAAAATATAACTGTAACTATTTATAACAAAATATATATAATAGGTTTTAGACTATGATTAGATGCACAGCCTTTACAAAATATATGCACAGCCTTTTAAATTTCCAAATATCTACAAATTCTCACTGCTATAAGCTAACACACCCACTGCAACACGCAACTACCTACATATGATTATTTATGTATTATTTTAAATATAAAGTAACGTGCCTATAACACAAATATAAACTTATATACTAATGTAACTTTACGTATCAGTTATGCGCATAATTACAATGACATATGTAACTTAAATTTTTATCAAAAATAAATATTTTTTTACTACAACCGATATATATAATAAATTTGAATATAACCAAGAGAGTATAACATACTTTTTAATATAATTTGTAAATAAAAGGTCTGAATGTAAAACCCATGTCTTAAAACACATGCATTAAAACTGTAAAATACATATACTTATATATATGTGAACATATTATTTATATAAGACTTGTTGCAAAAAAATGATCAATTTAAAAAAAATGATATAAAACTAAATATATTAAGATCTTACAATTATATATATATAAACAAATATGCAGACCCTATATGTACAATATGGCTAAATATGCACACATGCTCCTGTTTATGTAACCAGTTGTATGTTGACAAGTGCGTATATAAAAATTGTATATATAAGCTATTTACTAATCATCAGCGTACTATATATATATATGTATAAGACAACTTGTAATAATTCGTATGATTTCATATATATATAAGTATAAAAAGGTAAACAGATTATAGCTTTTAACATTTAGGTAAATACAACACAATATATTTATAATATAGATATTACCTTGTATAAAAGAATTGCAAAGGTTGCAGAGGAAAGGGGAAAGGTGGGGTTTGAAAAATAAAGGAGGAGGGGACTACTATCTACAAGCATGCGAAAGTTTATTTTTTATATTTTTTTTCAAAGAGAACAAAATGAGTAGTTGAATGGAGAAGAATGCCACTTATATCCTTTATTGTATTCTCTCATAAGCAACACCAGATGACTGAGAAGAGAAAGTGAAAGGACAAAGACAAATGTATAGATTTATATTGGGAATATCAAGGCCAAAAGCGAATAAATATAAAGGTGAATAAAGAGGGCTGTTTAAAATTTAATGAATGCAAAGTAACGTATAACGTTTTATGAACGCAAAAATAACGTACCGATATAAATGTAAAGTAACAAATATGGAAAAATTCAAGCGCAAATAAATGAAACGAAACGTACATAAATAAATGAAAACCAATGAAGTTAAAAAGGCAATAATAGTGTAAATGTGAGTCGTTGCCACATAAACAAATAAAACGTATACAAATCATTTACCTGTTATGTGATGGCAACTGTCACCCTTAATTGAGCTGAATAATAAAAGCAAAATTACTATTGTTTGAGCACCACGTTTCAAATTTGAAATGTGAAGTAAAAATATAAGGGAGGAAATCAATTGAAAAGTAAATGAGAAGTTACACGTTTTAGGCCTATCCACTTTCTTTTGAACGAACATGTGTATGCGGTGCATTTTGTTTTAGTCTCAAGATGAAAGCAATATTATAAAACGTTATAAAGAAACGTATGGAATTAAATATAAGCGGTGAAGATTTTTAATACATACATAACATATATATTAAAATTTTAAAGCAGGAACGAAACAGTGAAAAAAAGAAAGTAGAAATAAAAGGTCAGGAAAAGTAGCAATGAGTATATATGTTAGAAAAGTAATAATTTTATTAGCGACGGTCATCTACTGATTTAGCTTCCTTATTCAAGCGAATAAATAATGTGGTCCAGCTATAATGTTTCAAATTTTGAAACGAAGGAAATAAAAATGGGACAGGTTGCAAAAGGAAAGACACACATAAATGGAATATAACGTTAACCATGAAACGCGCCAAATTCAATGGAAACAAACTGAAATGATAACGTCAAGCGCGGGAATCAAGGACAACAAAGTTGAAGTGTAACGATACCAGATTTTGACTTAGTTTAAATTGCTAATTAATTTAATTTTTGAATAAAAATTGTGAGATAATCGGTAATTAATATAAAATCATAAATGTTTAAGTTAAATTAGAATTTAATATATAAACAAAATGTACTTGCAAAATAAATAAATATATGCAAGATAATAAATATACTACAAAAATAAATAAATACAATGTAATGTTTTTACAAATGAATTTTTATGGAAATTATTAATTCAAATCTATTTATAAAGTGAAGCTATGGTTTGAAATTTAAAATAAAATCTAAAATAAATCTTATAAATATTAACACAAGTATAAAAATAAATGATAAGTAAATGAATGCATGTCGTAGCTTATAAAATAATGCCAATATCTTAGCATGCATAGTACAAATCATATCAGCCAAGTTAAAAAAATGCAGGCAAGAAAAATAATAAGAAAACATTCAAGTAAAAGACAAGTTTGTACACATGAAAATGACAATGTCTTTAGCCACTAAAACAAAATCACTTCAGCCGAAAAACAAAAAGATATCAACCACCATATGTAGATTAAAATATCTAGAAAACAAAACATAAAGTACTTAACAATAAATGCAACATGCCTCAGGCATTTAATGCAAGATCATCTCAGCCCATACTGAAGTGAAACTATCAGCCCACAAACCTATTTTAATACCCTGTACAAAAACATGTAACCCTGTAACTTGTTCCTCTATATATCAAAATCATTTTCATTTCGGTTCGTCCCTTACAACATAGCAACCTGGAAACAAGAAAAGCAAGCATCATCTTTAAACTTAAACAAGATTCCAATTCAAACAAAAGCAAGGTGATTTAGAGGAAGATCAAAGAAAAACATTTTACAGTTTTAAAAGTTCAAAACTGTTTTCAAAATCTGGGTGCTCTGTCATCTTCTCAAAACACAGGTGAGTAACTTTTTTTAAAAAAACTTAAAAGTATGATCCTGTTGAATAATTATTTGTGAGTAAACACACTTTTAAATATTTAAAAGCTGTGTATTGATTCATGAAGAACTTTGTGCTTAGTTGTATGCTTTTAAGCAATCAGTTCTGCATTTGCACTTGTCGTTCTATGAAGTTTTGAAAAGTATGGTCTTCTTGTTCCCGTTACAAAGTTAATATAAACAAGAAAATTTAAATATTTCCTTATCCAAATTTTATTTTGCTTAAAGTATCGAATAAAACAAGTTTGTTTAAACTTTACTTTTGGTTTAGAATTTGCTTTAAGCACAGTATTGAAGTAGAGACTCTGTACACCTAGTTTTACAGTAAAAAGGAAAGTATATCGATTAATTCACATATTTTTAATTTTTGATTCAATTATATGACTTGAATCAACATCCAAAGGTTGGATTTTTAAAATGAAAATGGTGATTTTTCATTGTGTATTCTAAGAACAGTCCTCGGTTGAACAAAATCTGTTCTTTTTCCATTTTGTGATGATTGATCAAATATTGGGTGATGAAATTTGGTTCGAAGTTAGTTTATTAATCCACAATTTTAGGAAAATTATCAAATAATTTTTCTTTTTTATAAATTGGAGGTTAGAGTTCAATCTAGGGTTTAGTTAAACACTTTTGAACGAGATTGTAATCTTGGTTACTGCATCATCAACGTGGCATCGTGAGTCGTCGCGACTGGGGGAAAAGTCGCGTTGGTCGATGGCGAACGCGTAGGCATAGTGGCGTGCGTTGAATCGGTCAGTGGTGATGATGCGTGACATTTTCAGGCGATCGTTTTCAGCTGGTCAGGTTTCGAAAAAACATTCGATTTTGATTTGATGGACTTCTCACGTGTTTGGGTGGTCGCGAGGCTTCAGGGCATCGTCGCCGACTTGTTGGGTGCCTGGGTGATGATCGGAAGTGGCCCGGTGATTGGTGCACGTGCACCATGCATTTTTTTGGAAGCCTGGAAAATTTGGGAAGTGGGGAAGAAGCAGGAGTGATGTAGCTCGGGTATAGCTTTGTTCCAGGTTTCTCTAACCTGTTATGTTTTTTTTTGAGTTAAAATTTAAATTTAAATTTATAAATCAAGGGTTAAAATGAATTTTAAGTCAATATATAAACATAAATTCAAGTTCAGATTTGAAGATTTAGTCTGGCAATAAAAATGAAATTAAAATTGTTTTAATTACTTAAAAATGCTTAAGTATTGAAAAGTAAAATTGAAAAAAAATGAAATTTACATTGTAAAGGAAAAGATTTAAACAACGTTAAATCAAAATTTGAAAACCTGAAGCTTAAGTCTTATTTTGAATTCCCGATTTCGAGATCAATTAAAGTTTTATAAATTTAAATGCCAAAAATGAATTTAAACGTTAGAGTATATTTTTAATATGTGAGTTCAAAAAGGAATTTAATTTAACTCTTTAGATTTCTTTTATAATAAAATATTACTTTAACGTGAGAGTTTGAAGGTTTAAATGTTTTTTTTGATTTTTAAACCTTATTAAAAATCGATGGGGATTTATTCTAAATCTTGAATTTAAAATGAATTTTTAAAAGAGTGAATTAAATACCAATGTTTCAACATATTGATAAGTGACGATAAAATCATTAATAAAAATTGAGATTTGTCTTAAGTTAATAAAGATATTATGATGATTTATAATTCATTAATTATTGAGTTAATTAAAAATTGATAACTTATTCATTTAATTCATTATTGATTTAGATTAATTAAATAAGTAATTAAAGGGTTAAAATAATTAATGAACGTTTGAAGACCAATAAATTAGTAAATAAGGATTTTTAATTAAATATAAATTAATGATTAATATTGATTAATCAAGTGATTAAGCAATAATTAATTCAAGGAAAATCTGATAAATTAATTAAGTAATTAATTTGGGATTAACCAATTTAAGTCAAAGGTTAATTAAATAATGAAAATGATTAAAGGTTTAATTTCTTAAATCAATTAATTAAGGGGTTAATTAATTATGTAATTAGTTAAAAAAGTTAATTTAATTAATATGATTAATTAATTTATGTCAAATGATTTGTCATTTATTTAATCAAGATTGGAAAATTAACTCATGAGTAATTAATTTAATTGGAAATAAATTGAATTAATTGGGATTAAACAATTAATTACCTACTTATACTTGATTTTTGAGTGTTTGACTTTACTTATAAATAATTGTATTGTATGAGATGCTTTGAATTGATTGTCCTATACGATCTGTGATATTTTGTTGCGTGGATTGAGCTGTGTATAATTTATTCATTTATTTGTGATACATTTGTATATTATCTGTGAATCTGTATATGAAAGATAAGCATTATACTTTATACCTCTTATCAACCATATTTCTGTGTTTTGATCTGTGATGATTGAATGATGTTGCACTATTGTGTTAAACCCCTGGACCACACTTATACACATACCAATATGGATTTCACGAGGAAATCGATTAAGTCACAGATTTTTGGAAATAGTTTTAAATTTTAATATTTGAATTCAAATGTTTTGGAAATGGATTGGATTTAAAGTGAAAAAAACATTTTTGAAATGGAATTTCATAGATGAAATTTATTTTGAATAACTTGATTGGGTTTTGAAATTTTAATATTTTGATTTAAATTTGAATTCAATATTTGAAATTGAATTCTATGATTTGGAGACTATAGTTTAAAAAGGCTTTTCAACTTATAACTAAGTATATGGGTTAAACTATTTTTAAAAGTATTGATTAGGGAATTTGAATATAAATTCAAAGGCTTTAACTCGTGTAAATAAAATTGGATCTTTTTGAAAATGAAACTATTCGTTTTCAAATAAATAAAAGCTTTCATATATGAAGTAAGCTTCCAAATTGTGTTAAAAAGGGATTTCAAGTTAAAAAATGAAAATGATTTTTCTAAGTTATGGAAACGGCTTGAAAGCTATAAGTTAAATCTTTAATTTAAAGATTTTAAACGAGTTAATCCAATTGAAATGGAAATTGTTTTGAAATCCGTAAATGGATCTTTGTGAAGCTGGGTGAACTTAGTGAAATGAATCTTTTTGATTTAAGATATTTGGAAATGGTAATTTTTTCAAACCAATTGAAAGAAAGTTTTGAATTATTAAGTGTGACTTAATTGAAATCTCATATCCATATGTTTTTAAATTTTGCGCTCACTATTCGGTTTAGCCGGGAGAGGACCTTTGTGTCATATAACCCATTCCGAATAATGATATGACGTTATGGATAGCATTTGAAGACCGGTGGTGAAGACCGGGTATTTGCGAGAACGATGGGATGACCTATCGATTGTCTCTACACTGAGTTGCTTCGGTATAGAGATTCCCTAAGTGATGGGAAATCCGATCGGAATTGTTAATACCCGGATTACAAGGACTTCTTCGAAAGTGCCTTCGGTTCTGTTCTAATCCAGAACAGACTTGTATGGATTGTATGTCTGACATTACATTTTGGGATATAAAGCAGATTTATTTCAAATACATTTCTGTTGGTGGCGGAGAATTTATTCTCTTAGCTTAACAGCCTTAGAGGTTATGTAGTTGAAGGTTATCAGCAATATCTTCCCAACTTGGTTATGTGGCATGCTGAGTGCTGCTGATCATTTGTTGATCAAAGTGTGGCTTTTGTGAAAAGCGTAGCTTTGTAGACGAGACTTCGTCGAGCCTCACAACCCGGTTATGGTCGAAACATGAATCGTCACATTTGGTATCAGAGCTAAGGTCGAAACATGAACGGTCGAATCTGCGGAATTTGAGTACGATGTAAACTATGGACGTCGATTTTCGAGCGTGAAAAATCCCGTTCGTCACATTTGGTATCAGAGCTAAGGTTAAAACTTTAGCTCAGGAGTATAACACGTTAAGTAGCTCATTAGAGATAGGGTGAAGTATCCCTATAATGAGTATATCCCTAAGATATCCGTTCGAATGCCTCAGTAAATTCTCTTACTATCCACTGATAGTAATTATGAGTGCAAGAAGAAGACGAGATAGGGGACAGAGGAATACGACTATAAATGGTCAATACCCTGCAACAATGGAAATAACTTTCTTATCAATCTCTTTTGTTCATCATCTCTTTCCAATTTCTTTTGATTATTTCATGACAGCTCCAGAAGAAGTTTCGATGTGATGGTGGCTCTACGAATCGTTGTGGAAAATCCTTACTTCGTATTTCATCGGTTTCTTATCAGCTTTTAATTAAACCTTAATGAATATGAATTGAAAATTTGGGATTAAAATTTTAAATAAATTTGGAAATTTTAATTTGAGTTAGATTGATTAACAGAATATGAAACTAAATTTGAATTGAATTAATAAAACGATATCGTTTAAAACCAAATTGAAATTCTATTATAATTCCTTGGGAAGATCAAAGTCCGAAGAGGGACAAGTTGGTATATTCTTTGGGAAATTTCGACTTGAGTCTGGAATCCATATCTTATGCTCGAGAAATTGTAGAGATTGAATTTATCTATTGTTTGGGTCTCGATATATTCTACAGACGGTTAGTTATCCTACGGACTAACCAGTGCCTTGCATATTTCGTAGATTTGATGACCCAAGTATCTTGTGAGTGTTAAATAGATTCGTACTTGTATCTACTGTTGATATTCTGATTTGGTAAGCCAAACGCAGAGTAGATATTCAGTTTGATTTGATGAAACATTTTTCATCTATCCTTGTTTCCGTGCTTGTAAATTTCGAGGACGAAATTTCTTAAGGAGGGGAATTTGTAATGATCCTAGATTTTGACTTAGTTTATATTGCTAATTAATTTAATTTTTGAATAAAAATTGTGAGATAATTGGTAATTAGTATAAAATTATAAATGTTTAAGTTAAATTAGAATTTAATATATAAACAAAATGTACTTGCAAAATAAACAAATATATGCAAGATAATAAATATACTACAAAAATAAATAAATACAATGTAATGTTTTTACAAATGAATTTTTATGGAAATTGTTATTTCAAATCTATTTATAAAGGGAAGCTATGGTTTGAAATTTAAAATAAAATATAAAATAAATCTTATAAATATTAACACAAGTATAAAAATAAATGATAAGTAAATGAATGCATGTTGTAGCTTATAAAATAATGCCAATATCTTAACATGCATAGCACAAATCATTTCAGCCAAGTTAAAGAAATGCAGGAAAGAAAAAAAAAACATTCAAAGCAAAAGACAAGTTTGTACACATGAAAATGGCAATGTCTTTAGCCACTAAAAAAAAATCACTTCAGCCGAAAAACAAAAAGATATCAACCACCATATGTAGATTAAAATATCTAGAAAATATGCAACATGCCTCATGCATTTAATGCAAGATCATTTCAGCCCATACTAAAGTGAAACTATCAGCCTACAAACCTATTTTAACACCCTGTACAAAAACATGTAACCCTGTAACTTGTTCCTCTATATATCAAAATCATTTTCATTTCGGTTCGTCCCTCACAACATAGCAACCTGGAAACAAGAAAAGCAAGCATCATCTTTAAACTTAAATAAGATTCCAATTCAAACAAAAGCAAGGTGATTTTGAGGAAGATCAAAGCAAAACATTTTACAGTTTTAAATGTTCAAAACTGTTTTAGAAATCTAGGTGCTCTGTCATCTTCTCAAAATAGAGGTGAGTAATTTTTATTTTAAACTTCAAAGTATGATCCTGTTGAATAATTATTTGTGAGTATACATACCTTTTAAATATTTAAAAGCTGTGAATTGATTCATGAAGAACTTTGTGCTTGGTTGTATGCTTTTAAACAATCAGTTCTGCATTTGCATTTGTTGTTCTGTGAAGTTTTGAAAAGTCTGGTCTTCATGTTCCTGTTACAAAGTAAATATAAACAAGAAAATTTAAATACTTCCTCATCCAAATTTTATTTTGCTTAAAGTATCAAATAAAACAAGTTTGTTTAAACTTTACTTTCGGTTTAGAATTTGCTTTAAGCACAGTATTGAAATAGAGACTCTGTACACCTAGTTTTACAGTAAAAAGGAAAGTATATCGATTAATTCACATATTTTTAATTTCTGATTCGATTATATGACTTGAATCAACATCCAAAGGTAGGATTTTTAAAATGAAAATGGTGATTTTTCATTGTGTATTCTAAGAACAGTCCTCGGTTGAACAAAATCTGTTCTTTTTCCATTTTGTGATGATTGATCAAATATTGGGTGATGAAATTTGGTTCGAAGTTAGTTTATTAATCAACAATTTCAGGGAAATTATCAAATAATTTTTCTATTGTATAAATTGGAGGTTAGAGTTCAATCTAGGGTTTAGTGAAACATTTTTGAACGAGATTGTAATCTTGGTTACTACATCATCAACCTGGCATCAGGAGTCATTGCGACTGGGGGAAAAGTCGCGTTGGTCGATGGCGAATGCGTAGGCGTAGTGGCGTGCGTTGAATCGGTCAGTGGTGATGATGCGTGGTGTTTTCAGGCGATCGTTTCCATCTGGTCAGGTTTTGAAAAAAACATTCGATTTTGATTTGATGGACTTCTCACGTGTCTGGGTGGTCGCGAGGCTTCAGGGCATTGTCGTCGACTTGTTGGGTGCTTGGGTGATGATCGGATGCGGTCTGGTGATTGGTGCACATGCACCGTGCATTTGTTTGGAAGCTTGGAAAATTTGGGAAGTGGGGAAGAAGTAGGAGTGATGTAGCTCAGGTATAGCTTTGTTCCAGGTTTCTCTAACCTGTTCTGTTTTTCTGAGTGAAAAATTGAATTTAAATTTATAAATCAAGGGTTAAAATGAACTTTAAGTCAAAGAATAAACATAAATTCAAGTTCAGGTTTGAAGATTTAGTCTGGCAATAAAATTGAAATTAAAATTGTTTTAATTACTTAAAAATGCTTAAGTATTGAAAAGGAAAATTGAAAAAAAATGAAATTTAAATTGTAAAGGAAAAGATTTAAACAAAGTTAAATCAAAATTTGAAAACCTGAAGCTTAAGTCTGATTTTGAATTCCAGATTTTGAGATCAATTAAAGTTTTATAAATTTAAATGTCTAAAATGAATTTAAATGTTAGAGTATATTTTTAATACGTGAGTTCAAAAAGGAATTTAATTTAACTATTTAGATTTCTTTTATAATAAAATATTTCTTTAACGTGAGAGTTTGAAGGTTTTAAATTTTTTTTTGATTTTTAAACTTTATTAAAAATCAATGGGGATTTATTCTAAATCTTGAATTTAAAATGAATTTTTAAAAGAGTGAATTAAATACCAATGTTTCAACATATTGATAAGTGATGATAAAATCATTAATAAAAATTGAGATTTGTCTTAAGTTAATAAAGATATTATGATGATTTATAATTCATTAATTAAAAAGTTAATTAAAAATGGATAACTTATTCATTTAATTTATTATTGATTTAGATTAATTAAATAAGTAATCAAAGAGTTAAAATAATTAATGAAGGTTTGAAGATCAATAAATTTGTAATTAAGGATTTTTAATTAAATATAAATTAATGATTAAATTTGATTAATCAAGTGATTAAGCAATAATTAATTCAAGGAAAATGTGATAAATTAATTAAGTAATTAATTTGAGATTAACCAATTTAAGTCAAAGGTTAATTAAATAATGAAAATGATTAAAGGTTTAATTTCTTAAAGCAATTAATTAAGGGGTTAATTAATTATGTAATTAGTTAAAAAAAATTAATTTAATTAATATGATTAATTAATTTATATCAAATGATTTGTCATTTATTTAATCAGGATTGGAAAAAATTAACTCATGAGTAATTAATTTAATTAGAAATAAATTGAATTAATTGGGAATAAACAATTAATTATCCTACTTATACATGATTTTTGAGTGTTTGACTTTACTTATAAATAATTGTATTGTATGAGATGCTTTGAATTGATTGTCTTATCCGATCTGTGATATTTTGTTCTGTGGATTGAGTTGTGTATAATTTATTCATTTATTTGTGATACATTTGTATATTATCTGTGAATCTTTATATGAAAGATAAGCGCTATACATTATACCGCTTATCAACTATATTTCTGTGTTTTGATCTGTGATGATTCAATGATGTTGCACTATTGTGTTAAACCCCTGGACCACACTTATACACACGCCAATATGGATTTCACGAGGAAATCGATTAAGTCACAGATTTTTGGAAATAGTTTTAAATTTTAATATTTGAATTCAAATGTTTTGGAAATGGATAGGATTTAAAGTGAAAAAAACATTTTTGAAATGGAATTTCAAAGATGAAATTTATTTTGAATAACGTGATTGGGTTTTGAAATTTAAATATTTTGATTTAAATTTGAATTCAATATTTGAAATTGAATTCTATGATTTGGAGACTAGGGTTTAAAAAGGCTATTCAACTTATAAATAAGCATATGGGCTAAACTATTTTCAAAAGTATTGATTAGGGAATTTGAATTTAAATTCAAAGGCTTTAACTCGTGTAAATAAAATTGGATCTTTCTGAAAAAGAAACTATTCGTTTTCAAATAAATAAAAGCTTTCATATAAGAAGTAAACTTCCAAATTGTGTTAAAAAGGGATTTCAAGTTAAAAAATTGTAACAACCCTGTTTTGGAGATTACCTTTCAATATTGAATTATAATGATAATTATAATTTAATATTGTGAATTAAAATAAAATTTGAGAAATTAAATTGTTTATTTGAAATAAACAATGGTATTTGGAAATTAACATGAGAAAATAAAGTTTGAAACTTTATTTTATTTATTTGGGTTGATAATAAATGGAAAATAATTTTTATTTATAGAAATTGCAATAATTTTATTAATTATTGCCAATTACTTCTTTTAATAATTTTTAAAGGAAGTATTTGATTTTTAAAGGTTGTTTATTGAAATAAAAGGTGGAAATTAGGTTAAAAATAAGTTTTGGCTATAAATAATGTTTTGAAATGGTGTGAAATATTTTTCTAAGTGATAAAATAAATTTTGTGGAATTTTAAGAGTTAAAAACATGGTTTTATTCATTTATTTGAGTAAATAGTGCATTTTTGTTAAATAAAGGAATTTATAAAAAAAATTAAAAATAAAAATTAATCTTTTTATATGATAGAAAATGTTTTATTTTGTATGTATACAAGTTTTCATATTTTTCTTATTTGTAAATATGAAGAAAATGCATTTTTGTATGGTGTATATGTTCATAAGTTCATATATTAGTTAAGTGTGAATCAATTAGCTTTAGCCTTTTTATTTTCTTTTATTTTTGGGTCCATTAGCCCATTAGTGTTCCTTAGCCTGATAGGAGAAGTGAGAAACTTTCCACAGTATGTTCAAAATCTCTCTCACTTCTTCTTCCTCTTTCCAGTAAGCAAGAAAAAGAAACTCACTCCTCAAAAATCAAAATCTAAGCCAAATCTCCAAAACAAATCAAAAACTTGTTGTTTTCATTCAAATTAAGACATATTCTACAGGTAATCTATTCCAAAACCGAACCATTTCATCAAAATTCTAATTTGTGATTTAGGGTTTGTATGTAATCTTCTTTTTTTGGCTTGCATGTTTCTATTTTGAGTTTTTCAGGTAATTAAAGCAAATTCTACCTCCAAGCTCTCATCTTTCAGCTGCAAATCCAAGTTTAAACTTCAACATCAGCAAGGTGAGTTGCTGCTCACAATTTCTAGCTGAAGCAAAAGCTTCAAAATGCCAAAATCTAATCAAAAATAGCTTCAATACAATGATTTCATGTTCATGTTTTGTTTTGTGAAATCTGAGTTGGTATGTTACTTTGCACATCATTTTCTCCTAATTCCGGCAACGAAATGCTGTCCGATTTTTTTCAGTTGATAGCTGTTTGTTGTAATATATGCATATCAAATTTCATTGAAAAACGTATTCGTTTGATACCTGAAATCCTTGCTGCGAAATCAATGTACAGCTTGAAATTTACCTGTACACTTGTGTTCATAGTTGCTGCAAACATGGCCTGAGTCCATGTCTGTGATGTCATAACTCTTTCATTTCTTAATAAAATTAAGCGATTCTTTCTTTGTTTGAAAGATGCAGTTCCCTACTATAAGAATACCAAATTTCAGTTCATTTTGACCGATGTAGCTTATAGAAATATGCTGCTGAACTTTGGTTCGGAGCATGTTTTTGCCCAGATTTTTACAGTGAAAATACTGTCTGGGTTCAACTTTGAACGATCATATCTTTCTCATAGTTTATCCAAATCACATCATCCATTTTTTGTTTAAGCGATGAAGTTCTCTACTACATGATTACTGATTTTTAGCTTAATATGATCCAATTTGATTCCCTGTTTTTTGACTGAAAGTTGAGTCCAGGAGGGTTTTGGGCCTGCACATTTATTTGGTTTTTGAACTATTGCAAACATGGTCTGAGTCCATATTTGTGACAGCATAACTCATTGGTTTCAAATCGGACTTGCGTGATTCTTTTTGCAAATTGAATTAGGAATGTTGATTTACATTTCCCTGAAGTTTCAAGAAAATCTGGGTTGGTTTACTATTCCTAAACTACTATCGAAATTGTACTCGCAGCTTACTGTAATTCAGTATTTTAAACTTTGTTTTGGTCCGAATTTGAAACGACGCGGATTCTTCGTTTCATATCGGATTTGAATGATTCTTTTTTCAGATTGAATTAGGAATGTTGAACTACATTCATATCAAATTCTATGTCATTTGGACTCGGTTTGCAGGTCCAAACCTGCTGTTGAACTTGGGTTCGCAGCCTGTTTTCACCGGGTTTTTTATACTTAGAATAATTTTCTGCTTTTTCTGATATTTTCCGATTTCTTTGAGATTTTTCTCTAGATTTCGTACACGGTTTTTATAAAGCATTACAAGTGTTTTTCAAGCAAATTGACTTTTAAAATTATTATTTAATATTATTTTTAAGTATTAAATTAATTACTCTATAATAGGAGAATTTCAAATGCAATTTCTAAAGCGATTTTGAAGCGTTCATAAACTCATTTTCTTCAACTTTATTTCTATATAAAACACACAATTTTGCACTTCGAGCGAAGAGAGAGGAGAATTAAATGATTAGATAAAATGGGTGCTATGAACACGTGCGTTTATCTTTTTAGTTAATTTCTAATCTATTCGTTTGATCGTTTTGACCTTTGGGTCTGGTTTACCGATGAGATGAGGTAAACTTTGTACTGCTTTAAGTGTGGAATTGACTAACGGTTAGTAAATCGCTTAGTGCGAACGTGTGGTATGGGACACATGTTAACACTTTTCGGGTTCCTTTCTGAGAGTTTGTGACACATATTGCCAGTTAGTGGTGTCCAGTACTGGGCCTCCGGACCTTCGCCACTACAGTTTGTTGCCTTCGGGCTTGTGCCTTCGGATTTGTGCCTTCGGGTTTATGCCTTTCGGGTTTGTGCCTTCGGGTTTGTTGCCTTCGGGTTTGTTGCCCTAGTATCGCTTTTGGAGTTGGTCCTTCGTCACCGCTCGAGAGATACTTGGGTTTGTCGCCTTCGGGCTTGTGGATCCTTATTTATACAGTACTAAGCACGTGAATCTTTAGTTTCATTGATATTTATATTTCCCTAGAGTATCGCCTTTCGGAGTTGGTCTTTTGAACCACTCGATACATAGCGATTACCTTGTGGAAACTTGTGTTACCTTCGTTGGTATTTGTTATTTGCCTTTTGGCTTGATTTGGGATATTCATATCCTTTGTTTATTAAGTTGCCGATGATACGAGGCTTGCTATTATTCATCTTTTATTTGATGATCATGTTATTTCCTTTAGAGATTATTGTGGTACTTTATGACCTTGCTAGACTGACCCATGTATTTTATACTCGGGTCAGACCGAGGTGTTTCAGGTTAGATACATTTGGACTTAGCCTATTATGCTTCCGCATGGACTATTCTGCTAGCTACTTTTGTTATAGCTTTTTGTGTAGTCCTTTTTGGTTGTAACTCTGATGTGTATATTCTTTCGACTCATCTGTATATTGTGGTTGCTACGCCACTTGACATGTATCATTTTGTATACTCTATGATGTATCTGTATATGTATGTGATGATCTACTGTTCTGTGATGCGTTTTACATTTGAGTTGTTATATTTTGTTCTGTTAGATATTATAGCCATTATAGTTTTGTATTAAGTATCTATTGGATAATTCGATCCACAAAAAAAAAATATGCTGCATTTATCGACTTATACAGTAGATAGTTAAGACAAGGCTATAGATGGTCGCTCCTACCCAGCTCTATTCTCCGTATTAGCAGACAGTATTACCTTATAATACTCTTTGCTAATATGGGTCTCGTAGTAGGGAGTTACAAAAATGAAAATGATTTTTCTAAGTTATGGAAACGGTTTGAAAGCTATAAGTTAAATCATTAATTCAAAGATTTTAAACGAGTTAATCCAATTGAAATGGAAATTGTTTTGAAATCCGTAAATGGATCTTTGTGAAGCTGGGTGAACTTAGTGAAATGAGTCTTTTTGATTTAAGAGATTTGGAAATGGTAATTTGTTCAAACCAATTGAAAGAAAGTTTTGAATTATTAAGTGTGACTTAATTGAAATCTCATATCCATATGATTTTAAATTTTGCGCTCACTATTCGGTTTAGCCGGGAGAGGACCTTTGTGTCATATAACCCATTCCGAATAATGATATGACGTTATGGATAGCATTTGAAGACGGTGGTGAAGACCGGGTATTTGCGAGAACGATGGGATGACCTATCGATTGTCTCTACACTGAGTTGCTTCGGTATAGAGATTCCCTAAGTGATGGGAAATCCGATCGGAATTGTGAATACCCGGATTACAAGGACTTCTTCGAAAGTGCCTTCGGTTATGTTCTAATCCAGAACAGACTTGTATGGATTGTATGTCTGACATTACATTTTGGGATATAAAGCAGATTTATTTCAAATACATTTCTGTTGGTGGCGGAGAATTTATTCTCTTAGCTTAACACCGTTAGAGGTTATGTAGTTGAAGGTTATCAGCAATATCTTCCCAACTTGGTTATGTGGCATGCTGAGTGCTGCTGATCATTTGTTGATCAAAGCGTGGCTTTTGTGAAAAGCGTAGCTTTGTAGAAGAGACTTCGTCGAGCCTCCCAACCCGGTTATGGTCGAAACATGAACCGTGGCAGCAAGGTTTCAGGAGTGGCTTCCCTAGGGTATGACCTTTCCTTCTGGAAAAGGGTAGTATCATGGTATGGAGCCCAGATACTTACTCATGTGGAAACACTATATTTACTACTGTGTGATGTTGGTGACGAGCGCTCGGATAAAGGTCCAAAAGGACCGGGGGAGGTATATCTGAGGGTTCTTACTCCCCGGGAAGGGGGTAGCCGGCCTTGTGTTAGCTGAGAACTGAAAGATATTGCTCAGGGACGTCCTTCTAGAGGCGTTCCATTTCGGGATGGGAAGTTCCTTTGCCCAACCATTTGTTGGAAATCCAAACGAAACAATACGCGCCTTGTACGGTTTTAGTTGTATAACCTGCCATGGAATGTGGGGGTAACCTTCTATTGAACATGGTAGCAATGGTAGGCATGCGATAATGGTCATACATTGGCTAAGATTAATATTATACTTTCGAAATGTTTTCTGCACTTTGCACTTATAGTAATAATATTAAAGAAATTGCGTATCAAGCATATTTAACTATCAAAAGGAGAAATTTCCTCCGATTCTGCATTTGCATTGTGTGTGTGTGCGGGAGGGCTTATGGTAGTTTCATTTTCTAAAAGCATTGCGAATCTATTCTAAAATGTTTCTTTGTTTGTTTTTAAAGATAAACTATTTTTTTTGCTCTCACTAGTCCCATGACTGATCCGGAGTTTATTGTTTCGTTCCTAAACTCTGGGTGCTCAAAATTTTTCCACACGAGCAGTCTAGAGTTGGGTTTTTCACATAGTCAGGTTTAGTAGATTATTTGGAGCTAATTCAGTCTTTGGATACGACTGACCTTGCTTAGCTTTGTGTATCGTTATTGGGTTCGAGCTATTTCTGGATTAGTTCTTGGAGGTGGAGTTTCAGTTTTGGAGTTCTTCCTTGAAGACTATCTTAGAGTTAATTGTTACGCTGCTGGCGTTATCTTTTTTTCTTGTCCGCTGCTATTTTCTTGTATCTCTGATGTATATTGATATTCATTGTATCACTCTGTTGTATCAGATATTGTATCGGTGTTGTATATCAATATATTATTCTTTTTATTCCACTGTGTTGTTATACTTAATTGTGTTATAAGTTCCGGCGAATTGGATTTGAACGGTCGAATCTGTGACATTCGAGTATGATGCAAAGTATGGATGTCGATTTTCGAGCGTGAAAATTACCATTCGTCACAAGAAGGTATGAGAAACATAAAAGTGAATAAACGAATGAATTCAAACTATATATATATATAATGATGTAAAATATTATGTTTCTTCCAAAGAGAAGAGAAAACGTTTGAAATGGAATAAATAAGGAAGGAACAAACCCGAAATGAAATAGCAATGGATATAAAACTAAAGAGCTACAACACGAATACATGGAGTATAAAGGTAAGGTATTGATTGGTTTGTAACTGATGTAAAATTTGAATGGACAGGAAAGGAATAAAATTTATGGTAATAGTCAATTCCTTTGATTTCGTACAAATTTCTGAATCAACTATAATTATACGTAATCCAAATATTAAATTTTTTTTCAAAATTTGATTATTAATAATTTCTCAAAAATCCAATTCAATACGTTATAAACCAATTAAAAATTGCTAAAATTTTATGGGTCGTTACACATACTCACTTGTAGCACAACATTGAGGGTAGGTATTTTTAAATACATGCGGTTTGGTCATATCAGCAAGTAAACTCTGTCTATGTAGGCTACAAATAAACCTATATAATAAAATTCATGTTATATGTTGGTATGTTATTGTTAATAACTCAAATATGTAAAAACAAAAATAGGCTACGGCAGTTTTTATCCCATAAGCATTTGGGTCCAAAGGATTATCTGAGCTAAAATAACGCATATGGTCATTCAGAGCATCACATGCTGACAGTAAATTAGTTTGGAATATCAAAAATTTAATGCAACTGAATCATGTACGCCGTTAGATATACAGTTTGTAAATAAATTTTACATACACATTAAAACATGAGATAGTAAGGTAAAGCCGATTGCACCTACCTGCTGATCAGATTATCAATCATCGGATGACAGTTTGTGCAGAATTAGCCAAACTGTTGAAAACCAATTGCTCCTTTGCATACAGCAGAGGAAATGTAGTTCTAAGAGTTAGCAGTCCTCAACTTTGTAGTGACAGCCCTCAATTTTGAATAAGATTCAACAAAAAATACAGTAGGTTTATTAGTAGAGAAAAAAGTAAGTGCATGTAATAACATTATAATGAATGAGTCATTTTTTGATTACCAGTGAGCAAAACATCTAATGTAAACCACATTTCTACTATAAGTTCCATTTTTCCTCTGTAGTTTTCATTTTGGTACTGTTTGATGTCTGATGGCTCGGGATAAAGCTACGTATACTTGACCATGACTAAAAACATATTGTGGAAGATAGATGCCAACGTATGGAATTGTTTTGCCCTATGACTTGTTTACTGTTATTGAAAAAGTTATTTATTTGGGAACTGTTTTCGAATTAGGGTTAAAGCCACGTTGACATTTTCTGAAGGTTTAACGATATGTGGGGGATAAATACTCCTATACCATGAAAATGACCAACTGTAATTTTAGCATCTATAAGATTTCTATGGAAAACTTGACATATTAACCTGACTCAATTACATAATCCAATTTTAGGGTTAATATTCCTAAGCAGCATTATTGGGGACCCTACTTTAAGAGTGAGTTTATGAGGTGGTAATCCACCCGCAGCTAGAGAATGCAAGAATTCTGGTTGGTAGAAATTATTCATATCATCTTCAACTGAATCAAAGGAATAATAAATGCGGTAAATGCCTACGAACATGATTATTACTTTACTGTTGAGTTCATCAACTGCCTCATTTGTTGGTGATAATATGGTCCTATTCATAATATAATCAATATCGTACAATCCAGAAGTAAGTGTGGGGAAAAAAGAGTTAATCAAAGAATGCATGGAGTTTGTATTACTCCAATTTGTAAAAATATCATCTGGGAGTTTGATCATGTCATCTTGCACATAGGATTCCCCCCATTTCCAGTAATTAAAGTAAAATTAACGTATGAATGATCATTTCCAACACGCATAGTTTTTGTTAAGTGGATGACGTGAACGTACGACCATAAGTAAGATCTTACATTGCATGCATTAACTGTTTGAGCTCTAGTACCTTTCATAATGACGGGAAAAACTTGATGGAAATCACCACCTAAAATGACAACTTCACCACCAAATAGTTTATTGATATTGGTTAGATCTCTTAACATTCTATCCAATGCCTCAAACGCATCACGATGAGCCATTGTTTCTTCATTCCATAATATAACAGTTTGTTCGCATAGTAATTTAGCTATATCAGATTGTTTACAAATAGGAGGAGGAGGGATCAAGATTTATTGGTATTTTAAATCGAGAATGTGCACTTCGACCACCGAGTAAAGCTATAGTAGCAACTCCAGAAGTGGCAATTGGAAAATTGCTTAATATAAATTTGTTTTTCCGATTTGACCGGGACCGTCTACAAAGTAAATTGAATGTTTTTTAGGATTATTGAATTCATTATCATATCAAAAGCCTCTTTTTGTCATAAATTTAAGTTATTTATGGATTCTATGTCTTGTAATGGTAAAATTTTCTTGTAAAATAATGCTTGAGTTACTATAATCAGTAGAATAATTAAGAGTATCATGAGCTAAGTCATAATCCAAAACTAATTTATTATATTGGTTGAGTAGGTCGTTAAGATCTGAAAGACACTAAAGTAATAAATGTGCATTATTAGTGGTGGAAGTAGAAGCTTGTTGATAATCTTCAATTAAATGTGAAGAAAGTTCTTCCTACAACTATCGCACAAGACTTAGTTCACAGTATATTAAAACTATAATGAATAACCTTCTTGATGCAACAGGCATATGTGTGTTTGAAGGATCCCTTAAATAATCTTTACTACTATCATCATTTTCTAATAAACCTCTACGTTCAGCTGCTTCTATAAATGTATGATATTGTATGTAACGACCCAAAATTTCTATCATTTGAAATTCGTATATTTAATTGATTTTTAAATATTAACAAGTAAAATTTGTAAGTCGAATAAATTTTATTTCGAATATCTAGATCTAATTGGATAATTAAATCTATAATTTAATATTTGAAATTACAGAAATAATTGGAAATTGGGTTTAATATGATTAAAATTGATTTGTAAAGTTGTATTAAATCATATTGGAGTTAGAATGATGTTATAGAACTTTTAAAATTGAATTAATAGTTTATTTGTTGAAATTGAATATTTTAATATTTAATTGACGTGTAAAAATAGCCATTTTTCAAAAAGTCTCGGATTTCGACGAAACTAGTTCCATTGGATCCGTAATGTTATATTATAGTAAGATTTCAAATTTCGTGTCAATCGGATATATGGTTTGTCCGAGGCAAGCCAAAACGCATAGAAATTAGTTTAACCGATTTAATTTAAATTTGATCGTTTATCCCCGTAACACGCACATATGATCGAATTGGCTCTCGATACCTATTCCATTATGTCCGGGACACGGGTTAAACCCTAGAATCGTCAACCGGCATGCTTCGTTCGGAGTTCGAAAAAAATCGGATGAATAGTGTTTCGTTGAATTTTCTATATAAGGACATTTTATTTTCCATTTGCAAACAAACTAGGGTTTCAAGCTTCAGCCGCCTCCTAAAATTTCAATGGCCGATACTTTTCGATCTTCTTCCATTAATCTCTCTTAATCCGTCAACCGATTCGAAAATGTTTCAACTACAAACTTGAAGAGGATGGGGAAATCTATAGATCCATATGGATATGATCGCCTGAAACACATCGTCGGCGACGAATTTTAGCCGCGTTCTTCATACCTATAAGCACGTTTTTCAAAGGGAAGCACGATCGAGCTTCGAGCTGCTCCAGCCGCTGGCTCACGGCGGTGCGAGCCTTTGTGTGGCGCTGTTCGATCATCTCCAGGTGGATCGAGGAGGTGGCGAAAGTTCAAATTAAAATGGCGGCATGGTTTCTTCGTTCACGTGAAAGAACGATAGCCGAAGAAAAGAAAATTGCGGGCCTGATGTGCTAAGTTGAATCTAACAGTCCAGATTGCAACTAGGTTAAAAATAAAATAAAATCGTAAATTTTTATATATTATAATTCGTTAAACTTTGAAATAACATAACTTATTCATATGAGGTCGAGAACTGACGAAACAAATTGTGTTGGCTTCGTATTCGCGAGCACTACGCAATGGAGCTGGTTTGGAGTCGTTTAGAGCTAGTTGGAATTTCGGGTAAAATTAAACGCGTGTTTAATTTTATTCGAAATAAAACACTGCAACTTTATTGAAAGCAAGGTGAGAACATCTCACTCAATCGAATTGTGCTTGTTCGATTTAAATTTTAAATACTTAAATTTAAAATTGGTTGATTGTATGCCTAGATGATAAATTGCTATCTGTTGTATTGAAATAGACCCTATACGCCGCATATTAAGCGGAGGTTATTTATTAAACACATCTACCGCGATATTCCACCTTGAAGTGGAATTGGTATTATATATGTACTTGGAGTTGATTTCCTGCATTATATAGCGGATGAGACCCTACTGCACCGCATAATAGCGGATAATATTTTATAAACCCCATATACCGCGATATTCCATTTTGAAACGGAATTGGCATTGTGCTAACGTCTGTGGATGCAGGGAAACAGGTTGGAGGGATCCAACTGGATTCCTCACCAGTATTTATTTGATTATAGATATTTGATATATGTTGATTATCATAAGATGATATGTGATGTTTTGGTTGTCGTGATTGATTATTTGGTGTTGTTGCATCATTGGGCCTATTTTGATGTTTTAAAAATGTTAAGGGAACGATTTCTAATTTAAAAGGATTTTTGAAGTGATTTTTGAAAGTACACGTTTATTGAATTTTGGAATTGATTTATATTGAATAAATAAATGTTATAATTTTTATCGTTGTAAAAATTATGATTTCTGTGAAATATAGTAAATTATGATTTTTGGGAAAAATAATAAGAATATGGTTTTTGAAATAGAAAGTTAACTATTTTGTAAAATGGTTTATAAAGAAGATTTATAAAATTGAATTTTTATAAATCCGAATAATTGAAATTATAAAGGGGTTTTGAAAATGCTTTAAATGATGTTATAAATGGATTTTATAAAGGAATAGAATCTACGATTTGCGAAGTTATAGAATGAATGAAATTGTAAATAGAGAATTACAAGTAATTTGCATTTAATTTGGATTTTGTCGTGTAAATTGGATATGGATAAAATTTGTTAATAAAGTGATTTTATAAGTTGAAGTTGTTATAAAATATAAATGGAATTTACAAACATTGTTTTATAAATCCGAAAACAACTTATTTTGATAAGTCAATTATTATAGCTTATTAAAGGAGTATATTCACGATTTTGGACAGTGGATAATCCTTTAAATAAAATGTGTAGAAATATTGAATTTGGTTAACAAAGTATATTTACGATTTTGGACAGTGCATAATATATTAAAGAAATGTTTTGGGAAAGTGATATTTTTAATAGAATTAAAACGATTTAAAGATGTTTTAAAATGTATTAAGTATGGAAACCATAGATTTCAACATTCATTGTTGAAATAGACGTTTTCGAGAAATAAGGAAATGGTGGACTATAACACTGTTGTTATAGTAAATGATTTCCGAAAGGAAATGTTTTATATAGTATTGGGATTTAGATATCTATCTTAATTTCGAATCCCTAGTTTGGGTTGTCATAACGATGTTTTACGCAACATTCGTTTTGACTCAAATAAATGTGTTTAAGAGAATGTTTTCCTTAAAGAATAAAATATATACTTAATTGTGATTTAAGTATATCGTATACTTTCCAAATGTTGAAAATAAATAGATTTCTAAATTACTTATTATTAAATAAGTATGGAAATGTTTTCCAATATGAAGTGAAATGTTTGAGATTATATCTTTTAAAGATAAACTGAAGGTGAATATTTGAAATCGATTTAAAAATCATATATGATTGGATATTTGGAAATTTAAATTCACTATGGAATATATTAAGGAAAGGGGAATTTGTTTAAAAATAAACATTGATTTATTTTTGAGTCGTGGAAAATTATATCTCGTAAAGATATTTTTGGAAAATAAATAATTTGGTAAATTATTTGGAATCTGGTGATGTTGTGCATACCTATTGATATTTAAATAACTGACTATCAATATTTACCTTTAAAATGGGTATTTGTTGTGATTTGCTTGAATTTGAATGCTACACTTATTTTTATATAAGCGCTCGTTATTCGGTTTAGCCGGGAGGGGACCTTTTGGTCATGAATCTCATTCCAAATAGTGATACGTCGTAATGGATAGCATTTGAAGACTGGTGTTGAAGACCGGATATTTTTGAAAACGGAAGGATTACCGTCGAATGTCTCTGCATCGGCTGATCTCCGATATAGAGATCTATAACCCTTTGTGATGGGAAGTCCGGTCATGATTATTGAATATCCAGATTGCAAGGACTTCTTTGGAAGTGCCTTCGGTTATGTTCGATGCCGGAACGAACTTGTATCGATGTGTGTCTGACGTTACAATTTGAGATGTAAAGCTGGTGTGACGCCCCACCTCTATACCCACGCTAGCCAAGGACACTACGGGCTAATGCTGTCAACTAGAACGGAGAATAAGGCTGTTGAGGAGCGACCATCCGTGTAATTGCTTTGTGCGAGCACCAATATGTCAGATAGAATAACATGCATTTGATTTCAAGAGGAAATCTGACATATCGATACAAACTCAACGCTACTACACAGTGGCTATAATATATTCGGAAACAAATATAGAAATAAACATAACACAAATCCGTCACAGACATCCATATCACAAAGGCGGAAATAGATATGAATATACAACACTTAAAAGTGTTTATCAGAGTAGTGGTCTAACAAGATCCACAATATCACAAAAGAATAGTTACAAGTGCTACATAAAAGAATAAGTATACATCATGGAGTCAATATCTCAAATGTATACAACAAAATAAACTGCTAATCCAAGTAGTTAGCCAAAAGTCAGAATAATAATCCCAGACGAGAAGTCAAGCAGAAGCACCTGTAACATCTCGGTCTGACCCGAGTATTATTTAATAAGAAAATAATAATCGGATAAGTCTAGCTATAAATATCAGATGAAATAATATAAAATAAGAAATATGACAAAAACGTATAATAACCATAATGCCATACTGTGATAAGTATGCAATTGAGAGATTAATCAATATCGCAAGAATCTTATCAAAGGCAAAAAGGAATGCCGTACTCTTTATTTCGTTCACCAAGCCATAAATATTGACAATTATATCAATGCCAATCACAAAAGTTAATGACACAAAAATTCACCAATGCACAAATATTGATAGAACTTACCAATGTAAATCACGAAAATTGGTGAAACACAAATTCCAGAAATCATCAACCAGAAATCTAGAAATCACAAAATGGGGGAGGCCTATCACAAAACGGGAGCATAAAAGCTCACCAACACGTGTATCACAAAACAGAAAGCTATTCCATGGTTGCTAACCATCAATTTCGAGCCGAGGCTCCACAAAACGGCCCGAAGACCATGGTTCGCTACCCCACCAATTTGAGTCGAAACTCCACAAAAACGGGGTTTAGTCTCCCTCGCAGACAAAGAGACATCGTGCTTTGCTAGTCTAAATCACAAAAATGATCATCATTGATCATCGAGAATGGTCAATTACACTAAGCTATTAAATATATGAGTTTAGCTTCATGTCCCATAACCACTAGCTTAACTTAAATATTTACGAACGAATTGTAGATCTCTACTAGAAAATTGTCACAAGAGATTCAATCGAACATGTCCAAGAATTAACCGACGAAGTAAACGCAAGCGTTTCATACCACTGGTTTTACTAAGTCGTTTAATTAGATTTCTCATACGAGTGAGGTAAAGGTTTGTATATACTAGTAGATTGGAAAACGATTTTATAAACGAGCTTTATATTAACATAGTGTTGAAATAGTTTTGATGAAAGAGTTTTGATATTTACTACTAGTATAGAAAACCTTTATATTTTAAAGTGACAAATCACAAAAATGATTGTAGAAATAATCAATCACCAAAAATTCACATTCGAAGACGTGAATTAAATCCAAAGAAATCGATACTTAATCCATCAAGATGGATATTCCCAAAAAAATCCCGAAGAAGAAGTCATCAAAGTCGATAAAAGTGATAACAACTAATCAGAGCAACTAAAATCGATAAACAATGGAAATTCACACAAAACAGCCTCAATTGGCAAAAAACAAACATTTCCAGACGTCTGGTTTGGAATGTTTTCTGAAAAATAGTTCAGAAAGCCACCCAGGCGTCTGGAATTGCCAAAACAGACGTCTGAGCCATGGCCAGACGTCTGGTTTTGAATCCAGACGTCTGGTTTCATTCTCTGGAAATTCTCCAGAGAACCCCAGACGTCTGAAACTTCAAGTCAAACGTCTAAGACTCATCCAGATGTCTGATCTTGAATTTCAGATGTCTGAAATTAGTCTCCGGCATTTTTTTATAATATGCCTGCATACATCTTTCTCTCCAGGTCCAAACCAGACGTATGGACTTGGTCACCAGACGTTTGGTCACCTGGTCCGGGCAACATTTTGCCTAGGCCAAAGTGGCCAAAACGTATCGGAAGCGATCGAACGAGCAACGTCGACTAAGGATTTACGGCGTGCGACAACCCGGCCTTAAAGGCTCTTCGATACACCCCGAATATCAGTGTCCAAATGTCCATAGAAGGATTTTCATACCATTGGACCAAAACACCAAAATTTGGAAAATTCACCAAATCAATTCAAATCGAAAGCAAATGAATATGCACATATGTTAGGAATTCATACCTAACAATAATGATAGCTATAGATGTAGATGTGAGATAGAAATCTCACCTTTTTACATAAAAACAACTAAGAGGAAGCTTGGGAACCAAAGGAAGATCAACCACACTTCAACACAACCCAGGGAGCCTGTATCTAAGCTCAAAAGAAAAACATTTCCTAAATTAAGTTTAGGAAATTTCTGAAATTGAAAGGAGAATGAGTTGGAGAAGAAGAAGAGAGGGCTTACCTAAGCTTCTTCTTTGAATTTGGAGCTTGAACTTGATTTGGAAATGGAAACTATAGCTTAGGATTTTAATTCTTTTTCTTTTCCCCCATTATTCTCTTTAGAACTGAAAAGATAACGATGAGGGAATGAATGAAGAGACGTGGTTCAGTTTGGGGTATTAAGTTGGCTAGTGGGCTGAACCCAAACCCAAACCCAAAGTGAAAAAGGTCAAATTTTTAGCTAGCCCCAAACATATCGAAGTTTATACTCAAAAAGGTCGCAAACGGCGTTTTGAACTCAATGGAAGTGGTCTCAAGTCCTAATTCGACCGTTTGCAAAAAGTAGCTTTTCGGACTATAATTCGACTAACGATGAAATATTTAAATATACAATCGATAAATATGCGGGTTGTTACAGACTCCCCTCCTTAAAGAAATTGCATCTTCGCAATACTTTTGAAGAAAATAAATAGTAACAAACATAAAAGCATATCAACACAAAAGAAAATTTGAATCAAGAAGTCCACTATAAAGAGCACGAAAGAGTAAGCCCGAACGGGTTCGCACGATGAATTCTTTGGATTCCCAAGAGCAATCCTTAGGATTTGAGAACCATTGAACTCTCACAAAAAGAACATCTTTATTTCAAAAGCGCTCAACCTCCGAAGCAATGATACGAATAGAATATTGCTCCTAAGTCAAATCTGGTGAAACTTCACTTGCTTCAATAACACCAGGCTCAAAAATAAAAATCGGAATTCCTAAGGCAATTCCGTAGTCGAAAGACGTGGAAAATGTCAAAAATAGCAGAAGATTGAACCGGTGCAACGACGTAGTATAAAAACGGTACGCCCGAGAAACTAGAAACTCGAATAATTTGGAACAACGACGTAGTACAATAACGGTACGCCAGATGAACCAAAGCTCGAATAATTTCGAAACACTGACGTAGTACAACCGGTACGTCAAATGAACTGAACACCATAAAAGAACATCAGACGCAAGTCCATAAAAGAAATGAGATGAAACTCAATAAAAAGATGTACATCAAAACGACCGATGAACTTGGTAAAAAGATCATTTCATTTGGTCATCAACAAAGAAACAACCACTTGTTGCTTACGACTAAGTGCATAGGCAACACGATTCTCCTTTCCGGGAGTATAAAAAATATCAAGATCATAAGATGCCAGGAACTCGAGTCAACATGAAGTTCCTTATGAGAAAATAAATATTCCAAAGGTTTATGATCGAGGTGGAGAACAAATTTCTCCCCCAAAAATGTTGATGCCAATCTCTAAAAGCGAAAACAATAGCCGCGAGCACTAGATCATGAGTGGCATACCTAGTCTCGATCGGCTTTAATGATTAAGAAGCACAAGTGATAGCACGTTCTCTTTTGCAAGAGAACGACATCCAAACCAATACGATTAGCTTTGGTATAAAAGATAAAGTCTTGGTTCCCCTCGGGAATCACAAGAATAAGAGTATCGAAAAGAAAGATTTTCTTCTAAATAATCTTCTTTCCTGAAAATTTAAAACTTTTAAAATTACATTTATCTTTATGTAATAATCTTTCTAGAAAAATTACATTTTTACAAGTCAATATATCGTGTCTGACTATCTCATCTAAGCGTTTAGGAGAATCCTATCGATAACGTTGATCAAGCGCATCGACCAAAATTCTTAAAGCACTCAATGGGCAATACCATCACAAAATCATCTTCTATATGATAAAAATATCTCTTAAAAACTTTACGATTATTCTTTGTTCGTTTCAAGAACAAAAATCGAACTATACTTATAAATAAATCTTATGAAAAAGATTTGTAAAAAATTTTAAATTGCTATTTTCATCCAAAATCAATAAATACAAGAATGGTCTCGTCAAAATATTCATAGAATACTCGATTTATAAAATGGGTAATATAAGCTGGACAAACTGAATGAGATAGTAAGTCATTCATAAGAATCATAACGAGTGCGGAATGCGGTAAGCGGAATGCTAGCTCCTACAACTCGTAGCCAAATGAAAATCGGTGGCAAGGTCGAACTAAACCGACCCTAAACACCTCACAAAAGATTGCTTAGGAGATGATCCTAAGAGAAACTCAAAAATACAGGAAAATTTCACAAACTATTTAAATGAGAGAAATAACACTTTCCTCATCATGTGGGCTCAAAGAATAAAAATGATGCCATCAAATTGGAATCAAAATCACAAAGGAAAAATAGAAATCTGTTTAACAGATAGAAAATGTCGAAGATGAATAGTCCACTCGGAACATAGGATATAACTTCATAATGATTAAGCCAATCCTTTCCAAAAAAATCAATTCCGAAGCCTAAGTAAAAATTGGCTCGGAAAGAAAAATCAAATAAAATAATTTCCACATCAATAAAAAAACAAATTGAGTGTTGCGGATCTACCATCTGGATTCGCAATCCTCAAATAAGACATCAAGCCCAAATTGTTTTAAAGAAAAAGAATTCAACAAGTTCTTTTGATATAAAAATAATGAGATAAACCCATATCAACAAGAACTCGAATAGGATGATCATGAAACACAATAATGCCATTAAGGATAGAATGAAGAATACCTTGACCAAGAGAAGAGTTGTTAGGGGATTGCAGCTTTCCTTCTCTCTTGCTTGGAAGCTTAGGACACGAAGATAAAAGATGACCCGAACTTTTGCAATAACGAAAAAAAGTGGTTCCGAACATTCCCTTGCACAGTGGTCCGTGGAACCACAATTGTAGCATTGACCACGACTAGAGGTAGGAGTCTTTGCTACCGGGGTTTGTTTGTAACGACCCAGGATTTTTATTAATTAAAATTTGAATATTTAATTAATTTTAAATATTAATAAGTAAATTTATAAGTTGAATAAATTTTTAATTGAATAATTGGATTTAATTGAATAATTAAATCGATAATTTAATATGTTAAATTATGGAAATAATTGAAAATTACGTAAAATATGATTGAAAATGATTTGTAAAATTTTATTTTATCATATTGAAGTTAGAATGATATTTTAGAACTTTTAAAATCGAATTAAAAGTTTATTTGTGAAAATTGAATATTTTAATATTAAATCGACTAGTGAAAATAGTCAATTTTTGAACAGTCTCAGAATTGGACGATACTAGTTTCAATGGATCCGTAATAGTTAGTTATTACCGGATTTCAATTTTCGTAGCAATCGAATTTATCGTTTGATCGTGGCAGCTCGAAACGCATCGAATTATTTTTAATTTTAATTTGGCGAGTTAAAATAGCCATTTTTCAAAAAGTCTCGGATTTCGACGAAACCAGTTTCATCGGATCCGTAATGTGATATTATTGTAAGGTTTCAAATTTCGTGTCAATTGGATTTACCGTTTGTCCGATACAAATTAAAACGCCTAGAAAATCGTTTAAATCGGTTTAATTTAAATTGAACGTTTGTAGCCATAACTCGCACAGATGATCGAATTAGCTTCCGAAACCTGTTCCATAGTGTCCGAAACGCGGGATGAACCCTAGGAACTTCAGTTTCGGCGCGTAAATCGGAGTTGAAAAATTGTGAATGAATAGTGTTTTTATTCAAAAATCTATAAAAGGAACCCATGGCCTTCACTTTCAACAACATAACCCTAACCCTAATATTTTCGTTCGTGGCCGCCACCTCTGAATTGAATGGCCAGAAACGTCCCTTTTTCTCCTCTCAATCTCTCATGATCCATCAACAATTATGAGAACTTGTCAGCACGAAGGTTGGAGAGCACGACGAGATCTTTAAATCCATATGGATTTGATCGCGAATGGAGCAGTGTGGTGGTCGTTGTAGAGCCATGAAGGAAGGCCGTTCGGCCTCGATTTGCGCGCAATATAGATGACCGAGCTTCATCACCTTGTGGCCGAGCATGGAGCAAGCTATGGCCTTCGACATGGGGGTCTTTGATCGGGGTAGATGCAAGCGAGGTGGTTGCAAAGTGGAAACCTAATTTGAATGAGATGGGTTCGTATGCGTTCTTGTTACTGGGCGCGTGAACGAGATGGAGGAAGGAAGGAGTTGCACGGCTATGATCTGATGGAAGTGGATCCAACGGCCTGTAGTGGATTAGGTTAAAATTTTTATATTTATGTTGTAAAATTTAGTTATAAAATTCGTGTAAGTTTAAAAATGCATAACTTTTTCATACGAGGTCGAAAAATTGCGAAACCAGTTGCGTTGGAATCGTATGGATGCGCACTACATGATGCAATTGGATTGGAGTCGTTTGGAGTTAGTGAAAATTTTGGGTATTATTCGAAATAAATCGCTAAAATGAAATTGAAATCAAGGTGAGAACTTCTCACTCAATCGAATCAGTTTCGATTTTATTTTAAATAGTTAGATTTAAAATATTTGAATGCATGTTTGAATGATGATAGATATCTAATGATTGTTAAAATAGACATTATACGCCGTTAGTAAGCGGATGTTATTTATTAAAAACATATACCGCGAATATTTCATAAACAGTGAAATTGGTATTATATATAATAGCAATATATATATATTGGCATATGTATATATTGGAGTTATTGATTTCCCGCATTTGTTTAGCGGATGAGACCCTATTGCGCTGTTATTAAGCGGATAATATTTAATAAAAAACATATACCGCGATAATTTCGTACTGGAACGGAATTGGTATTGTGCTAATGTTTGTGGATGCAGGAAACAGGTTGGAGGGATCCAACTGGAGTACTCAACAGTTTTTATTTGATTTCAGATATTTTGATATTTGATGGATTATCATATACGATATATGATATCGTTGTAGTCGTGATTGACTATTTGGTGTGTAGCATCATTGGACCAAATTTGGAATTTTAAAATGATTTTAAATGTGATTTTTTTGAAAATATACTATATTTTTAGAATTGATCCATTTTAAATAATTAAACGCTATAATTTTTAAAGTTATAAAAATTATGATTTTGAGAAATATAGCTGAAAGCTGATTTTTGAGAAATATGGATTTATTATTTTATAAAATAGTTTAAATTGGATTTCTGAATTTATTATAAAAAGTTTAAAAATAGGATTTATAAAATTTGATTATTTTATAAATCAAAGAAATTGATGAAATTATAAAAGGGTTTAAAGACGTTTTAAAGAATAATATAAATTGATTTATATTAAAAGATTTATAAATTGATATTTATAAATTAAAAATGTTGGAATTATAAAACGAGTTTTTATAAGTGTTGGAATGAATGGTGAATGAATGTCATTGATGAATGAAATTTATAGAATTAAAAGGTGAAGTTATAAATGGAATTTTATAAGCAGTAGGTTTATAAAATTTATTAAGTTATTAAAATAATGGTTTTGGACAAATAAATGAATCTTATAAGTTATAAGATTTATAATTTGGGAAGTTTAAAAGAACGTTTTTGTAAACAAATAAATTATAAGTATTTAACTTATAATATGAACTTTTAGTTTATAATTGAGTTATAAACTGGAATAGGTTAATAAAGGAATTTATAAAAGGAAGTTGTTATAAAATAAATAAAAATGGAATTTATAAACGTTGTTTTATAAATTCGCAACGACTTATTTTGATAAGTTAATTTTTATAACTTACTTATGGAGTTATATTCACGTTTTAGACAGTGAATAATCCTTTAATTTAAAAAGAATAGAAATGATGAAATTGGTTAACGTAGTATATTCACGTTTTTGAATAGTGAATAATACGTTAAAGAAATTGTTTTGAATAGTGAATAATACGTTTAAGAAATTGTTTTGAATAGTGAATAATATGTTAAAGAAAATGTTTAGAATGTGATATTTTAAACAGAATTAAAACGACCTAACGATGTTTTAAAATATGTTGAGATTCGAAACCATAGATGTCAATACTCATTGTTGAAATAGACGTTTTCGAGAAATAAAAGGAAATGGTAGACTATAACACCGTTGTTATAGTAAATGATTTCCGAAAGGAAATGTTTTGAATAGTATTGGGATTTATATATCTATTTTAATTTCGAATCCCTATACTAGTGATTTTTGGGTTATCGTAACGATGTTTTACGTAACATTCGTTTTGGCCCAAATAAATATGTTTAAGAGAATGATTTCCTTAAAGAATGAAATATATACTTAATCTCGATTTAAGTATATTGAATATTTTCTAAGTGTTGAAAATAAATAAAATTTGTGAATTACTTATTAAATAAGTATGGAAATGTTTTCCAATATAAAGTGAATACTTTGAGAATTTATCTTTTTGAAGATAAATTGAAATGAATAATTGAAATCGTATATGCATGGATATTGTGAAATATAAATTCACTATGGAATTTATAAATGAAAAGAAAGTGGAATTTGTTTAAAAATAAATATTGATTTATTTTTGAAGTGTTGAAAATTATATATCTTGTAAAGATATTTTGGAAAGTAAATAATTTGGAAAATTATTTGGAATCTGGTGATGTGTGCATATCCATTGATAGTTCAATAACCGACTATCAATATTTCCCTTTGAATGGATAATTGATGTGATTTGTTTGAATTTGAATGCCACACTTATTTTTGAATAAGCGCTCACTATTCGGGTTAACCGGGAAAGGACCATGGGGTCGTATAACCCATTCCGAATATGTGATACGTCGTTGTGAATTGCATTGAAGATCGGTGTTGAAGACCAGATCTTTTTGAAAGCGAAAGGACAACTCGTCGATTGTCTTTGCACCGAGTAGCTACGGTATAGAGACTCCCTATGTGATGGGAAGTCCGGACGTGATTAGAGATTATCCGGATAGCAAGGACTTCTTGGTAAGTGCCTTCGGTTTTTTTCGAGCCCGGAACAGACTTGTATGGATTGTATGTCTGACGTTACAAATTGAGATATAAAGCAGATTTCTTTCAAATATATTTCTGTTGGTGGCGGAGAATTTATTCTTTTAGCTTAACACCCTTCTCTGAGACGTATGAGCTCAGAGGTTATGTAGTTGAAGGTTATCAGCGATATATTCCCAATTTGGTAATGTGACATGCTGAGTGTTGCTGTAAATGATCATTGTGTTGATTATTTGTGATAGGATCGTTTGTTTGATCGTCTATCCTGGTGATCATTTCTATGATCATTTGTTGACCCAAAGCATGGCTTTTGTATAAAGTATGTTTTTGTGGACGTGACTTCGTCGAGCCTCACACCCCGTGAATGGTCAAAACAGGAAAGATGCAGCAAGGTTATGAGGGGTAGCGCCCTTTAGGATATGTGCATTTCCTTCTGGAAAAGGGTGGTATCATGGTATGGAGCCCAGATACTTACTCATGTTGAAAACACTTTATGATTGTGTGAATTGATTGCGAGCGCTCGGTTGAAAGGTCCCAAAGGACCGGGGGATGGCATATTCGGTCAGTTGTTACTCAGTTAGGGGTAACCTGGCCTTGTGTTGGTAGAGATCCGGTTTGGTTCTCGGGGATGTCCATCCAGAGGCATTCTCATGTGGCAATGGGAAGTTCCTTGGCCTGATCATTCGTTGGAAATCCAAAGAAACAATACGAGACTTGTACGGTTTTAGTTGTATAACCTGCTATGGAATGTGGCGGTAACCTGCTATTGAACATAGTTAGCTATAGTAGGCATAGTTCGGAATGTCTATGCTGGCTAAGATTTATATTCTACTTTCGAAATGAATTTTTCCTACACTATGCACTAGTAATAATAAAAAAACGTTCTTTTTAATGCGTATCAAGCATCTTTGACTATCATAAGGAGAAATCTCCTCCGATTCTTCATTTGCATTGTGTGTGTGCGGGAGGCCTTATGGTGGTCTCATTTTTAAAAGCATTGCGAATTGACTTTAAAAATATTCATCTATTTTGTTTTCAAAAAAATAAATAAACTGTTTTGAGTTCTCACACCAGTCACATGACTGACTCGGAGTTTATTGTTTTCCTTCCTAAACTCTGGGTGCCCACCAATTTCCACATGGGCAGTCAAGAGTTAGGTTTATCAGGATATTCTGGATATTCTGGAGTTGCTGGAGGCAAGCTGGATGGCATGGCGTATTACTATTTATATAGTATTTCTTTTTTCCGCTGCATTGTTTGTTGTTGTTGTTGTACACTCTGATGATATGATGTAATGAAATGTGATGTAATGTAATAACTGATATAGTTCTTTGTTTAAAGATTATTCATTTATTATTATATGTTGTTCCGCTGCGATTGTGAGATTCTGTTATTGTTCAGTTGTTTCCTTTCCTCTCTATTTTCTATTTTCTTTTTTTCCTCTATTTTCTATCTTTTCTCTCCTTTTTGTTTTCTTTTCTTTTTAAAACCCTAACTATTCGGGTTTCCGGCCTTCGATTTCTCGGCGGTCGATAAAGTGAGTATCGATGTTGAATTTTCGAAAGTCGAAAATTTTTGGGACGTTACATTTGGTATCAGAGCATATGGTTAAGCAACAACCATGGTTCTGTTGGGTATTACTCATTAGAGATAAAGTCAGCAGTACTCTAGAATGAGTTTAAGTGTAATAATAGCTATGAGAGCGTATTTGTTAGTGAATATAAATTGTTTTGTATTGTGTTGACTTATCGGTTGATTGTTTATAGATTTCGGTCGACTATCGTAGAAAGGGGTTTCTAAACTCTTAAACAAGGTAAACCGACACGATATTGTTTTAAAATTGGGTAAATGAAATAATTTTACCTTGAGTATTTTTTATATATAAAGAAATAATTTTTCAGAATTATTAAAGTGTATATAAGTGGATTGTTTAGTTGTTTGAATAATCTAAGTAAAAGAATAATTGTATAAGCAAAAGAATTAGAAGACTTGAATTATAATTAAAGTGATTTACAATTGTGAAATAAACTTATATATATAAGAAGTGAAACTATATGAATATATTTATAAATATGAGTTGAAATAAAAAATAAAAATGAATTTAAAGTTAAATGAAAATTTACTTTAGAATTGGAAGTTGAATTGATTTATAAGTGGGAATTTAAGTTATGTAAAACCAAGTGATGTTGAATGAAGTTGATATTAGTATCAAAGTAAATTAATAAAGTTAAGTGATAAACATGAACTTGAGTTATGAAATGAAATTCAACTTTTGTAATTGAATTGAATTAATGGATTGAATGCAAATCAATTGAATGTGAATTAAGTTGATATGAAATAATGAATGTAAGTGTAATTCATTAAAATCTAATGTTATTGAAAGTTGAATAATTGGATGAAAATCAATTTAATTAAACCAATTGATAAGCAAAGGAATTTGGTTGCAATCAATATACATTGGTTGTTATATGATTGTTAGTTGATTGTATATAATTCATTAAGTGTTAATGAAATTGAATTAATTGAATGGGAAGCTAAAGTAATTGAAATTCAATTGGAAGTTAAGTGAATCTTAAATAGAATTGAATTTGATTTGGAAGTGTACCAACTTGAATATGAATTAGTGAATATAAACCAATTGAAAATGAATGTTAGTAAACATCCACTGTAAATGAATTAAATGTGATTAAATTGAAAACCAATTCATTAAATATTAATGAGAATATGAATGAATATTTATTGGTTATGGATGTTAGTTGGTTGATGGTTGAATATAATTGCTATTGAATACATTTGCTATGTTAGCATATATAGTTATTATGTTGCTATATGTTGTATATCGATACTATTGTCTATATACATGATTCTCATGTTGTTTGTTGAGTGTTTAGTAGGTGCGGATCGCGTTTGCTTCGTATTTGGAGCTCGCTTTCGCGCTATATTAGCCGTATATGCTCGCTAATAAAATATAAGGTACATATCTCGGATTAAATATCGTACTTTTATACTTTTTCCCTGCGGGATGCCTCATTACTTGATGAGATGTATATTTGTGATATATATACTGTCATTTTTTTTTCAGATCGAGCCGCGCAAAGGAGACTATGGCGAATTTTTCCGGAAATTTAAGGCGTTAGAAAAATTTGAGAAAATTGGGAAATTTTGAAAACTATAATTTTGATTTGGAATTGAAAGTTAAACAATAGTAGTTGTTTTTGAAAAGATAACTAAGTATGATTTGAAAACTTGGTAAAGTATTATAAGAAGTTTAACTATGAATTTTGGAAAGTTAATAGATTTTGTAACTTTTCTTACTTGATAATTTCGAGGACGAAATTCTTTTAAGGGGGGAAGATTGTAACGACCCAGGATTTTTATTAATTAAAATTTGATTATTTAATTAATTTTAAATATTAATAAGTGAATTTATAAGTTGAATAAATTTTTATTTGAATAATTGGATTTAATTGAATAATTAAATCGATAATTTAATATGTTAAATTATGGAAATAATTGAAAATTACGTAAAATATGATTAAAAATGATTTGTAAAATTTTATTTTATCATATTGAAGTTAGAATGATATTTTAGAACTTTTAAAATCGAATTAAAAGTTTATTTGTGAAAATTGAATATTTTAATATTAAATCGACTAGTGAAAATGGTCAATTTTTGAACAGTCTCAGAATTGGACGAAACTAGTTTCATTGGATCCGTAATAGTTAGTTATTACCGGATTTCAATTTTCGTAGCAATCGGAGTTATCGTTTGATCGTGGCAGCTCGAAACGCATCGAATTATTTTTAATTTTAATTTGGCGAGTTAAAATAGCCATTTTTCAAAAAGTCTCGGATTTCGACGAAACCAGTTTCATCGGATCCGTAATGTGATATTATTGTAAGGTTTCAAATTTCGTGTCAATTGGATTTACCGTTTGTCCGATACAAATTAAAACGCCTAGAAAATCGTTTAAATCGGTTTAATTTAAATTGAACGTTTGTAGCCATAACTCGCACAGATGATCGAATTAGCTTCCGAAACCTGTTCCATTGTGTCCGAAACACGGGATAAACCCTAGGAACGTCAGTTTCGGCACGTAAATCGGAGTTGAAAAATTGTGAATGAATAGTGTTTTTATTCAAAAATCTATAAAAGGAACCTATGGCCTTCACTTTCAACAACATAACCCTAACGCTAATATTTTCGTTCGTGGCCACCACCTCTGAATTGAATGGCCAGAAATGTCCCTTTTTCTCCTCTCAATCTCTCATGATCCATCAACAATTATGAGAACTTGTCAGCACGAAGGTTGGAGAGCACGACGAGATCTTTAAATCCATACGGATTTGATCGCGAATGGAGCAGTGTGGTGGTCGTTGGAGAGCCATGAAGGCAGGCCGTTCGGCCTCGATTTGCGCGCAATATAGATGACCGAGCTTCATCACCTTGTGGCCGAGCATGGAGCAAGCTATGGCCTTCGACATGGGGGTCTTTGATCGGGGTAGATGCAAGCGAGGTGGTTGCAAAGTGGAAACCTAATTTGAAGGAGACGAGTTCGTATGCGTTCTTGTTACTGGGCGCGTGAACGAGATGGAGGAAGGAAGGAGTTGCACGGCTATGATTTGATGGAAGTGGATCCAACGGCCTGTAGTGGATTAGGTTAAAAAATTTATATTTATGTTGTAAAATTTAGTTATAAAATTCGTGTAAGTTTAAAAATGCATAACTTTTTTATACGAGGTCAAAAAATTGCGAAACCAGTTGCATTGGAATCGTATGGACGAGCACTACGCGATGCAATTGGATTGGAGTCGTTTGGAGTTAGTGAAAATTTCGGGTAAAATTAAACGTCCGTTTAATTTTATTCGAAATAAATCGCTAAAACGAAATTGAAATCAAGGTGAGAACTTCTCACTCAATCGAATCAGTTTCGATTTTTTTTTAAATAGTTAGATTTAAAATATTTGAATGCATGTTTGAATGATGATAGATATCTATTGATTGTTAAAATAGACATTATACGCCGTTAGTAAGCTGATGTTATTTATTAAAAACATATACCGCGAATATTTCATAAACAGTGAAATTGGTATTATATATAATGGCAATATATATATATTGGCATATGTATATATTGGAGTTATCGATTTCCCGCATTTGTTTAGCGGATGAGACCCTATTGCGCCGTTATTAAGCGGATAATATTTAATAAAAAACATATACCGCGATAATTTCGTACTGGAACGGAATTGGTATTGTGCTAATGTTTGTGGATGCAGGAAACAGGTTGGAGGGATCCAACTGGATTCCTCAACAGTTTTTATTTGATTTCAGATATTTTGATATTTGATGGATTATCATATACGATATATGATATCGTTGTAGTCGTGATTGACTATTTGGTGTGTAGCATCTTGGACCAAATTTGGAATTTTAAAATGATTTTAAAAGTGATTTTTTTGAAAATATATTCTATTTTTAGAATTGATCCATTTTAAATAATTAAACGCTATAATTTTTAAACTTATAAAAATTATGATTTTGAGAAATATAGTTGAAAGCTGATTTTTGAGAAATATGGATTTATGATTTTATAAAATAGTTTAAATTGGATTTCTGAATTTATTATAAAAAGTTTAAAAATAGGATTTATAAAATTTGATTATTTTATAAATCAAAGAAATTGATGAAATTATAAAAGGGTTTAAAGACGTTTTAAAGAATAATATAAATTGATTTATATTAAAAGATTTATAAATTGATATTTATAAATTAAAAATGTTGGAATTATAAAATGAGTTTTTATAAGTGTTGGAATGAATGGTGAATGAATGTCATTGATGAATGAAATTTATAGAATTAAACGGTGAAGTGATAAATGGAATTTTATAAGCAGTAGGTTTATAAAATTTATTAAGTTATTAAAATAATGGTTTTGGACAAATAAATGAATCTTATAAGTTATAAGATTTATAATTTGGGAAGTTTAAAAGAACGTTTTTGTAAACGAATAAATTATAAGTATTTAACTTATAATATGAACTTTTAGTTTATAATTGAGTTATAAACTGGAATAGGTTAATAAAGGAATTTATAAAAGGAAGTTGTTATAAAATAAATAAAAATGGAATTTATAAACGTTGTTTTATAAATTCGCAACGACTTATTTTGATAAGTTAATTTTTATAACTTACTTATGGAGTTATATTCACGTTTTAGACAGTGAATAATCCTTTAAGTTAAAAAGAATAAAAATGATGAAATTGGTTAACGTAGTATATTCACGTTTTTGAATAGTGAATAATACGTTAAAGAAATTGTTTTGAATAGTGAATAATACGTTAAAGAAATTGTTTTGAATAGTGAATAATATGTTAAAGAAAATGTTTAGAATGTGATATTTTAAACAGAATTAAAACGACCTAACGATGTTTTAAAATATGTTGAGATTCGAAACCATAGATGTCAACATTCATTGTTGGAATAGACGTTTTCGAGAAATAAAAGGAAATGGTAGACTATAACACTGTTGTTATAGTAAATGTTTCCGAAAGGAAATGTTTTGAATAGTATTGGGATTTATATATCTATTTTAATTTCGAATCCCTATACTAGTGATTTTTGGGTTATCGTAACGATGTTTTACGTAACATTCGTTTTGGCCCAAATAAATATGTTTAAGAGAATGATTTCCTTAAAGAATGAAATATATACTTAATCTCGATTTAAGTATATTGAATATTTTCTAAGTGTTGAAAATAAAAAAAATTTGTGAATTACTTATTAATAAGTATGGAAATGTTTTCCAATATAAAGTGAATACTTTGAGAATTTATCTTTTTGAAGATAAATTGAAATGAATAATTGAAATCGTATATGCATGGATATTGTGAAATATAAATTCACTATGGAATTTATAAATGAAAAGAAAGTGGAATTTGTTTAAAAATAAATATTGATTTATTTTTGAAGTGTTGAAAATTAAATATCTTGTAAAGATATTTTGGAAAGTAAATAATTTGGAAAATTATTTGGAATCTGGTGATGTGTGCATATCCATTGATAGTTCAATAACCGACTATCAATATTTCCCTTTGAATGGGTAATTGATGTGATTTTTTGAATTTGAATGCCACACTTATTTTTGAATAAGCGCTCACTAGTCGGGTTAACCGGGAAAGGACCATGGGGTCGTATAACCCATTCCGAATATGTGATACGTCGTTGTGAATTGCATTGAAGATTGGTGTTGAAGACCGGATCTTTTTGAAAGCGAAAGGACAACTCGTCGATTGTCTTTGCGCCGAGTAGCTACGGTATAGAGACTCCCTATGTGATGGGAAGTCCGGACGTGATTAGAGATTATCCGGATAGCAAGGACTTCTTTGTAAGTGCCTTCGGTTTTGTTTGAGCCCGGAACAGACTTGTATGGATTGTATGTCTGACGTTACAAATTGAGATATAAAGCAGATTTCTTTCAAATATATTTCTGTTGGTGGCGGAGAATTTATTCTTTTAGCTTAACACCCTTCTCTGAGACGTACGAGCTTAGAGGTTATGTAGTTGAAGGTTATCAGCGATATATTCCCAATTTGGTAATGTGACATGCTGAGTGTTGCTGTAAATGATCATTGTGTTGATTATTTGTGATAGGATCGTTTGTTTGATCGTCTATCCTGGTGATCATTTCTATGATCATTTTTTGACCCAAAGCATGGCTTTTGTATAAAGTATGTTTTTGTGGACGTGACTTCGTCGAGCCTCACACCCCGTGAATGGTCAAAACAGGAAAGATGCAGCAAGGTTATGAGGGGTAGCGCCCTTTAGGATATGTGCATTTCCTTCTGGAAAAGGGTGGTATCATGGTATGGAGCCCAGATACTTACTCATGTTGAAAACACTTTATGATTGTGTGAATTGATTGTGAGCGCTCGGTTGAAAGGTCCCAAAGGACCGGGGGATGGCATATTCGGTCAGTTGTTACTCAGTTAGGGGTAACCCGGCCTTGTGTTGGTAGAGATCCGGTTTGGTTCTCAGGGATGTCCATCCAGAGGCATTCTCATGTGGCAATGGGAAGTTCCTTGGCCTGATCATTCGTTGGAAATCCAAAGAAACAATACGAGACTTGTACGGTTTTAGTTGTATAACCTGCTATGGAATGTGGCTGTAACCTGCTATTGAACATAATTAGCTATAGTAGGCATAGTTCGGAATGTCTATGCTGGCTAAGATTTATATTCTACTTTCAAAATGAATTTTTCCTACACTATGCACTAGTAATAATAAAAAAATGTTCTTTTTAATGCGTATCAAGCATCTTTGACTATCATAAGGAGAAATCTCCTCCGATTCTGCGTTTGCATTGTGTGTGTGTGCGGGAGGCCTTATGGTGGTCTCATTTTTAAAAGCATTGCGAATTGACTTTAAAAATATTCATCTATTTTGTTTTCAAAAAAATAAATAAACTGTTTTGAGTTCTCACACCAGTCACATGACTGACTCGGAGTTTATTGTTTTCCTTCCTAAACTCTGGATGCCCACCAATTTCCACACGAGCAGTCAAGAGTTAGGTTTATCAGGATATTCTGGATATTCTGGAGTTGCTGGAGGCAAGCTGGATGGCATGGCGTATTACTATTTATATAGTATTTCTTTTTTCCGCTGCATTGTTTGTTGTTGTTGTTGTACACTCTGATGATATGATGTAATGAAATGTGATGTAATGCAATAACTGATATAGTTCTTTGTTTAAAGATTATTCATTTATTACTATATGTTGTTCCGCTGCGATTGTGAGATTCTGTTATTGTTCAGTTGTTTCCTTTCCTCTCTATTTTCTATTTTCTTTTTTCCCTCTATTTTCTATCTTTTCTCTCTTTTTCTTTTTCTTTTCTTTTTAAAACCCTAACTATTCGGTTTTCGGCAGCGAAAAATCGATGACGTTACATTGTTGGCCTTTGAATTCGATAGGCCTCTTCATGCTGCTGTTGAAGTTTTGTTTAACACCCACAGCTTCAACATTACTCTCTCTATCCGCCTCTTCAAGACGAAGAGCGATATCAATAAGCTGGTCAAATGAAACTTCTAGTTTCAGGAGTAATGGCTTCTTAAGATTCTTATTCAAGCCATAAAAAAATCTCAGGTTTTTCTTCAATGGGGAATTAATGTATTTAACCCCGTATTTAGAAAGAGGTTCGAAAGATGCGACGTAGTCCGTCACAGAAGAATCACCTTAAACAAGGTTAATAAAACGCCGGGCCAAAGTTACTTTTTCGGCCTCCGGCACAAATTTCAATTCGAATCTTTCTCGAAATTGCTGCCAAGTGAGATTTGCTTCAACGATTTCAGAAATTAAAAGCTCATACCAATCTAATGCTCTTTCTTGGAGTGCACTAGAGGCCACTTGAACTCGGTGAAGATCGATAAGATTCATGCGAGAAAAGATTCGATCGCATGTTCTGAGCCAAGCTTGAATTTCTATAACACTCTCGGATCCCTTGAATGGCCTTCCACCCAAATCGGCATAGTCTCTGTATAAGCATGCAAAACCAGATCTAGGATGAGTAGGCTCTGGAATGGGTGCGTATTCTTGAGTGTTCTTTACTAGATCAAGAAGCTGCTGGGCAGACATAAATACTCCATCCAGGGGAGTAGTGTTAGATTGTCCGGCTCTGGGACGATTTGATCTAACCATTTCTCTTCTTTAAGAAAGAAAGAAGAAGAAAATTTATTCTCAATATAAATATCAAGCAATCTTGATAGGTAAAACAAGGAATCATAAAAGGAAATATGATAGAACGGGTCCAATGACTTGAATAAAATCCTAAGGCACGACTCCTAAAACGGACTTAAGACGATGATCCTTGTTAAATTATTCTACCCTGTTCCGAAGTTTTGCTTTGATACCAAGCTGTGACGCCCCACCTCTATACAGACGCTAGCCAAGGACACTACGGGGTAATGCCGTCAACTAGCGCGGAGAATAAGGCTGTTGAGGAGCGACCATCCGTGTAATTGCATTGTGCGAGCACAAATATGTCAGATAGAATAACATGCTTTTGATTTCAAGAGGAAATCCGACATACCGATACAAACTCATAGCTACTACACAGTGGCTATAATATCTTCGGAAACAAATATAGAAATAAACATAACACAAATCAGTCACAGACATCCATATCACAAAGGTGGAAATAAATATGAATATACAACACTTAAAAGTGTTTATCAGAGTAGTGGTCTAACAAGATCCACAATATCACAAAAGAATAGTTACAAGTGCTACACAAAAGAATAAGTATACATCATGGAGTCAATATCTCAAATGTACACAATAAAATAAACTGCTAATCCAAGTAGTTAGCCAAAAGTCAGAATAATAATCCCAGACGAGAAGTTAAGCAGAAGCACCTGTAACATCTCGGTCTGACCTGAGTATTATTTAATAAGAAAATAATAAACGGATCAGTCTAGCTATAAATATCAGATGAAATGATATAAAATAAGAGATATGACAAAAACGTATAATAACCATAATGCCATACTGTGATAAGTATATAATTGAAAATCAACAAGAGATTAATCAATATCACAAGAATCTTCTCAAAGATAAAAGGGAATGTCATACTCTTTATTTCGTTCACCAAGCCATAAATATCGACAATTATATCAATGCCAATCACAGAAGTTAATGACACACAAATTCACCAATGCACAAATGTTGATAGAACTTACCAATGTAAATCATGAAAATTGGTGAAATACAAACTCCAGATATCATCAACTAGAAATCCAGAACTCACAAAAGGGGGGAGGCCTATCACAAAACGGGAGCATAAAAGCTCACCAACACGTGTATCACAAAATGAAAAGCTATTCCATGGTTGCTAATCATCAATTTTGAGTCGAGGCTCCACAAAACGGCCCGAAGACCATGGGTCGCTACCCCATCAATTTGAGTCGAAACTCCACAAAAACTGGGTTTAGTCTCCCTCGCAGACCAAGAGACATCGCACATTGCTAGTCTAAATCACAAAAATGATCATCATTGATCATCGAGAAGTGTCAATTACACTAAGCTAGTAAATATATGAGTTTAGCTTCATGTTCCATAACCACTAGCTTAACTTAAATATTTACGAACGAATTGTATATCTCCACTCGAAAATTGTCACAAGAGATTCAATCAAACAAGTCAAAGAATTAACCGACGAAGTAAACGCTAGCGTTTCATACCACTGGTTTTACTAAGTCGTTTAATTAGATTTCTTATACGAGTGAGGTAAAGGTTTGTATATACTAGTAGATTGGAAAACGATTTTATAAACGAGCTTTATATTAACATAGTGTTGAAATAGTTTTGATGAAAGAGTTTTGATATTTACTATTAGTATAGAAAACCTCTATATTTTAAAGTGACAAATCACAAAAATGATTGTAGAAACAATAAATCACAAAAAATTCACATTTGAAGACGTGAATTAAATCCAAAGAAATCGATACTTAATCCATTAAGATGGATATTCCCAAAAAAATCCCGAAGAAGAAGTCATCAAAGTCGATAAAAGTGATAACAACTAATCGGAGCAACTAAAATCGATAAACAATGGAAATTCACACAAAACAGCCTGAATATGCAAAAAATAAACATTTTCAGACGTCTGGTTTGGAATCCAGACGTCTGGATTTGTTTTCTGAAAAATAGTTCAAAAAGTCACCCAGACGTCTGGAATTGCCAAAACAGACGTCTGAGCCATGGCCAGACGTCTGGTTTTGAATCCACACGTCTGGTTTCATTCTCTGGAAATTCTCTGTGACGATCCTGACTCGACCTTCGAAAATCGGCACCGAATACGACACTCGTATTCAAATGCCGCAGATCCAAACGTCGAATCTGGTTCGCCGGAGCTTATAACACATTAAGTAAATAACACAGCGGATGAAATGAATAGCATATCAATATACAACATTTGATACAATAACTGATACAACATGAATGATACAACAGAATGGTACAATAGATATCAACATTATCAGAGATACAAAGAATAGCAGCGGAATTAAAAGATAACACTAGCAGCGGAACAAATCTCCAAAATAGTCTTCAAGAAAGAACTCCAATATCAGTAATCTCCATCTCCAAAGCACCAATCCAGCAATAGCTCGAACTCCCACTCAAGATGAAGAGAAGCAACTCGATCCAAAATGCGATTGCCAAATCCTAATGGCTGAAAGCTATCGAATCTACACCTTCTATGGATTATCTGAAAACCCCAACTCTAGACTGCCCGTGTGGGAAATAGTGGGCACCCAGAGTTTAGGAAAGGAACAATAAACTCCAGGTCAGTCGTGGGACTGGTATGAGCAAACAAAAACATTTGGTCTTTGAAACTAACAAGAGAATTTAAATTTGAAAATCCGCAATGCTTTTTAGAAAATGAAACTACCATAAGGCCTCCCGCCACACACACAATGCAAACGCAGACTTGGAGGAGATTTCTCCTTATGATAGTCAAATATGCTTAATACGAGAAAATTTCTTTGATATTATTACTATAAGTGCAAAGTGTGGAAAAAACCATTTCGAAAGTAAAATATAAATCCTAGCCAACATACGACATTTCGTCGTATGCCTACTATAGCTACCATGTTCAATAGCAGGTTACCGCCACATTCCATGGCAGGTTATACAACTAAAACCGTACAGGGCTCGTATTGTTTTGATTGGATTCCCAACAAACGGTCAGGCTAAGGAACTTCCTACTGTCTATGGGATCGCCTCTGGCGGGACGTCCCGAGAACTAACGTTACGGTTAGATCTCTGCCAACACAAGGCCGGGTTACCTCTGTAACTAGGTAACTACTACACGAATATGCCATCCCCCGGTCCTTTGGGACCTTTATCCGAGCGCGCGCAACAACCACAAAGTATCACAAAGTAATAGATCTGCAGTATCCACATGAGTAAGTATCTGGGCTCCATACCATGATACCACCCTTTACCAGAAGGGAATGACACACCCTAAAGGGCGCGACCCTCATAACCTTGCCGCATCTTTCCTGTTTCGACCATTTCCGGGGAGTGAGGTCCTGATGCAGTCTCGTCCACAAAGCTACGCTTTGGCACAAAGCCATGCTTTGGGTCAACAGATGACCAAAGCAATGATCACAAAGATAAATGATCAAACAAATGATCATATCACAAATGATCAACCAATGATCATCACACAGCAGCACTCAGCATGCCACATTACCAAATTGGGAATATCACTGATAAATATCAACTACATAACCTCTGAGCTCGTACGTCTCAGAGAAGGGTGTTAAGCTAAGAGAATAAATTCTCCGCCACCAAGCAGAAATGTATTTGATAGAGATCAGATAACATCTCAAAGTGTAATGTCGGACATACAACCATACAAGTCTGTTCCGGGTTCGAACAGAACCGAAGGCACTTCCGAAGAAGCCCTTGCAAATCCGGGTATCCACAATCCCGATCGGACTTCCCATCACTAAGGGAATCTCTATACCGTAGCTACTCGGTGCAGAGACAATCGATAGGTTATCCTATCGTTCTCACAAATACCCGGTCTTCACCACCGGTCTTCAATTGCTATCCATAACGTCGTATCACTATTCGGAATGGGTTATATGACACAAGGTCCTCTCCCGGCTAAACCGAATAGTAAGCGCCATATTTAAAAACATATGGATAAGGGATTTCAGTTAAGTCACGACTTATAAAATCCAAACCTTTCTTTCAAATGGTTAAACAAATTACCATTTTTAATCCTTAAACCAAAAGGATTTATTTCACAAAGTTTCACCCAATTTCACAAAGATCTATCCATAGATTTCAAAAACAATTCCCATTCAATTTGGATTAACCCAATTTATAATCTTTAAAATTAAAGATTTATAGCTTTCAAACCCATTTCCAAAGATTTATCTATAATTTGGAAACCATTTCATTTTAGACTTGAAATCCTTTTAACACCAATTGGAAATTCATTTCTTTTGTGAAAGCTCACAAACAGTTTCCGTTTTCAGAAAAAATCCAATTATATACCAGTTTAAATCTTGGGTTAAACTAAAATTTCAAAACATCACTTTTAAAATGGTTTTAAAAAAACCCATATAAACCCATTTATAAGTTGAATAACTTTTTTTTCAACCCTAGATCCCAAATCATCGAATTCAATTTCAAATATTGAATTCAAATTTAAATTAATTCATTTAAATTCCAAGATTCAATCAAGTTATTTAAAAATAACCATTTTTGAAAACTCATTTTCAAAGGCTTCAATTCCAATTCCAAAACTAATTTGGATTCAAAAATTAAATTTTTTAAAACAATTTTAAAAAATCTGTGACTTAACAAATTTCCACGTGCAACCCATATTAGTGTGTGTATAAGTGTGGTCGGGGGGTTCAACACAATAAGAGTGCCACATCACAAATCAGCACAGATTCAATCATTACAATTCGATGTGGGTTTCGGATAACCAAATGGAATCCGACTCCCTGTCGCATCGAAACTTAAATGTCATTTTACGGGTCAAAGGGTTTGCATAGCAATATATACATCACAGAAATAACAGCCTAGCACAAAGCAATACATAGCATCACATCATATATCAAATATATCAATCCATCACAAAGCATTCAATAACAATCAAACATCTTCAGTTAAGATGAATAAATTTGCGTGGTTTTTAAATTTATCAACCACATAATTACTTTTGTTAGTAATCTTTAATCAATGATTAATTATCATTTATTACAATTGATTAAGTCTTAATCACCTTCATTAATTAATTAATTAATTTTTCTTTAAATTAATTAACCTTCGAACATTTGATTAATAAATCTTTAATCATTAATTATCCATACTTAATTACTTTAACATGTAATTAATCACTTAATTAATTATTCTTAACTCTTTTATTCATTAATCATTAATCAAATAATTTAAACCTTTAACTAATTATTAATTAATTCTTCAATTAATAACCCAAATGATTAACTCTTAATCACATTACTTACTTACTTTTAATAAAGTATTTATCCTTTACTTAATTACCTTTAGAAATTAATCACTTAATTACTTCCCTAAGTATTATATTAGATTAATCCAAAGTGATTATCTTAATCAATCATAATTTAATTACTTAATTAACTAATTAACTTAATCATTTAAAATTAATTAAATGATTCTTAACTCATTATATTAAAAGATTCTTAATTAAGAAAACATCATCTTAATTAAATCATTTATGACAAATAAAACTTGATAATTAAAAATGATTCAATTATCTCAATTCTCTTTACAAATTTAATTATCTTTAATTAAATCAAATTCAAAATAACTAATAATAATCTTTATTACAATTTATTATCAAATCCTAAATCATTAAACTTTATTTAAATAAAATTTAATATTTAGAAATCAATTAAATTTAAACATATTTTAAATTGAACTTTTAAAATATTTTAAACCTTTCCAAATTTGTTTAATAAAGTTTAATATAAACTTTATTTCAAATCTACTTATTTTATCTTAACTTTTCAATTAAAAGTTAAACTTATCATAATTTTATTTCAATACTTAAAGGAAAGATTTTTTTTTTTTCAAAAATCTAAACCTTTATTTGAAATCAAATTCATATTTAAATTTTACTTAAAAACATTTCTATTCAATATTTAAAACTTCTCAAAACTGATTTGAATTCAAATTGTTTTAAAGCAAAACTGAAATCATATCTAAATATGATTCCAAACCCAATTTTAAATCTTACTTAAAAATTTAAATGTTTCATTTTAACACTTTGAATTCAAACTTAATTCCAATTCAAACCTAAATTTGAATCTTGTTTTAAATATTGAATCCACTTTTAAATTTTTATAAGAACAAAACTGTTTTTTTTTTTTTTAAATCTGGATTCAAAACCTGAACTATGTTTCACTGTTCCAAGATTTAAATTTAAATCTTCCTTAAATTAAAATTCATCATTTTGAATTCAAAAGCTTACCTGAGTTTAATTCAAACCCATGCTTTAATTCAAATCATTACTTTTAAACATTGGATTTCCCAGATTTTAAAATACACAACACTCAGGTTCTCTGCACAACTAACTCGAGACCACCTCTAATTTACTTCGAGTTAAAACCCTACTTACTTCGGGTTATAACACGAACTGCACGGGGTCGACTTCGAGTCACCCAAAGCCTGCACATCAAAACTTCACCAGAGCCTCAAACTACACTGTGCAAATGCACCACCACTCCGGCGACTTACAGCAACCTTCACCAACTTCTCCAAGATGCAAATCAATCCCTCAACTCGATAACAACCTCCAACATAAATCTCGGTAGCTTGAAGACAGATTCAGGCAAAAACTAAACAACAACCTGGAAAAACTTCAACCCAAACATGCCAACCTGAAACCCCATTGTCTTCCTCAATTCTTTGATTAACATCTCTTATCTCCTCCACTGTCTCCAGTCAACATATAAACTCCAGGCAGAAACCCAAGTTCCCAATTTATTTATGAATTTATATCCTCAATACACCAAACTCTGCACAGTCTAATTAACTAACCCCACAGAAGCTTTTAAACCTGATGCATGTTTCTATATCCATGGTTTTAAAACATGCATTTAAGCTTTAAACCTGATTGAGTAATTTCAAGGTGTTGGGTAATTTTTATTTTTGGAAAGAAATGTATCAGTTGCTACTGTTTCCCTGAGTTACAGACTTTTAATTCAATTAAATTAAAATTTTACAAACCTACATCTATGTTAAACAACACCATTTGTTTACACAGCAATTTCAAAGCAAGATTCAGACATAAAGAAATGGTTTTGTAATTAAATTCTATTAAGAACATAAGCATGACTGTTAAACAAATTACACCACACTTTCCTGCATATTCAAGAAAACACAGAGCATCCATCATACAACAATCAAGACATACGCAGTTCTATCAATACTTATGCAAAGATAAATTGAGTACACCCTATAAAATTTTAAGGTTACTTATTAAAAGAAAATAGAACAGTTTTTAATTATCACTGATTTACAGTTCTTATTTGAAGGCATTTTGAATTAACTTTAGTTTCTGTAAATCTTGATAGCTTGATTTTTTTTTTATTATTAAATGAAGAAACTGTTTTTAAACCATAGATTTACTCACAAGCATTAACAAGAAAATAGGTTTCAGGAGGGAAAGTTGCTCACATTAAAAATGCAGAGAGCCCTTTTGAAGCTGGAATGAAATTTGTAAGGAATTTGTTTTAAAAAATCAAATTTGTAGTTTGAACATTTGATTCATATCTCTGAATTTATAAACCATGACAACTTTTTTTTTCTTGATTTAAGTTTACACTGTGTTTTCTATTTCCAGAGAACAATACTAAGTTATTTTAACTTAGACAAGTTTTTCTTTTTGAATGAATATTAGAATTTAACCACCAGTTTTCTTTTCTAGATATTAGAACCAAAATAAAATTTTGAGATGAGTTTGAACTAAAACAGGGACTGCCTATTTATATATACAGGCATGCAACTTCACACTTATCTATTTATAAACATATACACAGCAGTTTGCATCCGTTCAAACATTTTCCCATCGCACCATCAAACATTCATCACAAATGATCAACAAAATTAGGCTTTAAAGAATCAGTTTGCTCACCTGGATGATTTTGATGAAGAAAGACAGAACAGTTTGAGTTTACAGGCTTTTGCTTTCTTTCTTTTTTTTTTCTTTTCCTTATTTTGATTTTTGATTGGTCTTGCCTGAGGCTTGAATCTGGAACTTGTAAATCAAATCTTTGCTTAATCACTATTTATTTGATTATACATTTCATCAATAACAAAAATTTTAATTTACTTACCTACAGTTTAAATTCTTGGGTGCAGGGATATATGATCTGCAGTTGCAAACCAGAAATCACTTTAGCCCTTAAACTTGATTTGTTCTCCTGCAACTTTGTTAAATAAATTTGTTTAAATCTTTTTGTTTTAATACTGACTACTAATCTCAAATTCAAATTTTAAACAGAATGAAATTCACTTGCCTTTTATTATTCCCAGAGAACTGCATTTGATTCCCAGATTTGATCTTTTGTATTTCAGTTTGAATTTGTTTTAATGTTTTTTCCTTGCCCTGAGTTTTACTGCATGCCTCAATTCCGGTTGATCTTATTTTGTTTGAAATGAATTCAAGTTTGTTTTAATTTACTTGTTTGAAGCTTTATTTTACAGTTTTGTCTCAGGTTTGAGAAAACAGGAAATAGACTGAGTATATTTTCTTTTCATATAAGTTAAAAAGAAAATTAAATTCAAAAGACAATTCAAATGCCACTTGTCTTAATGTTTACATTTGTTAAAACATGTTTTGATTTTCTTACAAATGTCTCTTGCAACCTAAATTGTGTTTAAGTCCTCACTTTAATTAAATTTGGAAATTATGGTTTAAACCCTTGTTAAGTTTATATTTATAACTTATATACTTTAAAACAAATGTATATCTTTATCCTTTTTTATACATATACATACATGTTCAATGTTGAAAGTATTTAACCAATATATTTAAGCTTACTTCATTATATATATATACATATATATATTTTTGAATTAAGACTATTATATTTTTTTAAATAAACAACTTATCTATATATATTATTTTAAACTTTTATTGCTCATTTTATACACATTTTGTTTTATTAATTTTAAAGAAAGAAATGATTTTTAATGCTACTTAATTTTTTAGAATATTTATTTTAAATTTAAATTCAATTTTCCATTTCAAACTTGAAATATAAACTTTCATATCCATTTATACATTCACACTTTATTTTGAACAAATTTAAATTAATTTTAAATATGTATTCAATTTACTCATATTTGTAATATACACATATATATAAGATTTTAAATCTATATGACTTTTTACAATATTTATTATTTCAATATTTTAATCTCAAAATAAAATTGGGATTTAATTATATATTACTATCACTCTTTTTTTATTTTTTTTAGTTTGTTTAGATTTTGAATTAAATACTCAAATAAACAAATATCCTATTTAATTTGAAAATTTCAAGTTAATTTACAATTTTATTCAAAAATTTATTTACATTATCAATTTAAATTTAATTAAAAATCGGGATCGTTACAGATTTCCCCCTTAAAAGAATTTCGTCCTCGAAATTGCAAAGAAGACGAGAAAGAAAAGATGATAGATAAAGAAATGATTGACCAGATCAGATCGAACTATTTATTCTGCATCCGGCTTACCAAATCAGAATATCGACAATATGAGAACAAACTCATATAATATTACACAAAATATTTGGGTCCACCGGTCTACGAATATGCAAGGGCATTGATTAGTTCGAAGGGATAACTAATCGTTCGTAGAATATATCGGATCCCAGAGAAAAGGTAGATGGACTAAATCTTCATATTAGTTAACCAATTTACTTAATTTTAAATTTCCAATTTATTTAATATTTTTAAATTTCAAATTCATTAGAGTTTAGATTGAAAAGCTGATAAGAAATCGATGAAGATACGAAGTAAGGATTTCCTACAACGATACGTATAGCCATCATCACACCGAAACTTCTTTCTGGAGCAGCTACGAAGCAATCAAAAGAATTTGTGAATCGAATCAAAGGAGATTGATAGAGAAAAGATATTTCCACTGTTGCAGGGTATTGACCATTGGTAGTGGTATTCCCCCGACCCCTATCTCGTTCTCTTCTCGCACTCATACTTACTATCAGTGGATAGCAAGAGAATTTACTGAGGCATTCGAACGGATATCTTAGGGATATACACATTCTAGGATATACTTCACCCTATCTCTAATGAGTTACCTAATGTGTTATACTCCTGAGCTAAGGTTTTAACCATCAGCTCTGATACCACTTGTGACGATCCTGACTCGACCTTCGAAAATCGGCATTTGAATACGAGTGTCGTATTCGGTGCCGATTTTCGAAGGTCGAGTCAGGATCGTCACATTCTCTAGAGAACCCCCACACGTCTGAAACTTCAAGTCAGACGTCTGAGACTCGTCCAGACGTCTGATCTTGAATTTCAGACGTCTGAAATTAGTCTCTGGCATTTTTTTATAATATGCGTGCATACATTTTTCTCTCCTGGTCAAAACCAGACGTCTGGACTTGGTCACCAGACATCTGGTCACCATGTCTGGGCAACATTTTGCCTAGGCTAAAGTGGCCAAAATGTATCGAAAGCGATCGGACGAGCAACGACGACTAAGGATTTAAGCCTAGCGACAACCTGGACTTAAAGGCTCTTCGATACACCCCGAATATCAATGTCCAAATGTCCGTAGAAGGATTTTCATATAATTGGACCAAAACACAAAAATTTGGAAAATTCACCAAATCAATTCACATCGAAAGCAAATGAATATGCACATATGTTAGGAATTCATACCTGACAACAATGATAGCTATAGATGTAGATGTGAGATAGAAATCTCACCTTTTTACACAAAAACAACTAAGAGGAAGCTTGGGAACCAAAGGAAGATCAACCACTCTTCAACTCAACCCAGGGAGCTTGTATCTAAGCTCAAAAGAAGAACATTTCCTAAATTAGGTTTAGAAAATTTCTGAAATTGAAAGGAGAATGAGTTGGAGAAGAAGAAGAGAGGGCTTACCTAAGCTTCTTCTTTGAATTTGGAGCTAGAACTTGATCTGGAAATGAAAACTAGGGCTTCATTTTAATTCCTTTTCTTTTCCCCCATTATTCTCTTTAGAACTGAAAAGATAAGGAAGAGGGAATGAATGAAGAGAAGTGGTTCAGTTTGGGGTATAAAGTTGGCTAGTGGGCTGAACCCAAAGTCAAACCAAAAGTGAAAAAGGTCAAATTTTTAGCTAGCTCCAAACATATCGAAGTTTATACTCAAAAAGGTCGCAAACGGCGTTTTGAACTCAATGAAAGTGGTCTCAAGTCCTAATTCGATCATTTGCAAAAAATAGTTTTTCGGACTATAATCCGACTAACGATGAAATATTTAAATAAAATATTTAAATATACAATCGATAAATACGCGGGTTGTTACAGCTGGTTTCTATCAAATATATTTCCTTTGGTGGCGGAGAATTTATTCTCTTAGCTTCACACCCTTAGAGGTTATGTAGTTGATGGTTACTAGTGATACATTCCTAATTTGGTAATGTGCCGTAACAAGTGCTGTTGATCATTTGTTGATCGAAGCATGGCTTTGTGAAAAGCGTTGCTTTGTGGACGAGACTTCGTCGGATCTCACACCCCGGAAATGGTCGAAACAGGAAGAATGCAGCAAGGTTATTTGGGGATAGCGCCCCCATAGGGGATGTTCATTTCTTTCTGGATAGAGGTGGTATCATGGTACGGAGCCTAGATACTTAATCTGTGTTGTTGCTGTAAATTTATTGCTTTGTGGTTGTTGGTATAGAGGATCCTCGGATAAAGGTTGTTTACAACCAGGGAATGGCATACTCGTTTCAGTAAGTTACCTAGTTAGAGGTATCCCGGCCTTGTGTTGGCAGAGATGTGGTAAGGTTCTTGGGGCGTCTTTCCAGAGGCGTACCCATGTGGCAATGGGAAGTTCCTTGGCCTGACCATTTGTTGGAAAGTCCAAAGAAACAATACGATCCTTGTACAGTTTTAGTTGTATTACCTGCCATGGAATGTGGCGGTAACCTGCTATTGAACATGGTAGTTATAGTAGGCATAAGTACGGAATGCCTATGCTGGCCAAGACTAATATTATACTTTCGAAATGTTTTCTACACTATGCACTAATAATAATAATAATCAAATGATTCTGCGTAGTAAGCATCTTTGAATATCATAAGGAGAAATCTTCTCCGATTCTGTGTTCGCATTGTGAGTGTGGCGGCAGGCCTTATGGTAGTCTCATTTTCCAAAAAATATTGCGGATCTATTTTAAAATATTTCTTTGTTTTTTTTAAATATAAACTGTTTTAAGTTCTCACACCGGTCCTATGACAGACCTGGAGTTTATTGTTTTCTTCCTAAACTCTGGATGCCCACCAATTTCCACACGGGCAGTCTAGAGTCAGGTTATCAGGTCATTTTGGAATTCAGGAGTCGCTGTAGATATTTGGATGCAAGTTGGACGGCATGGCGTATCAACTAGTATATAGTATTTCTTTTCCGCTGTTTGTTGTTGTACACTCTGATAATGTAATGTAATGTGATATAATGTAATAACTGATATAGTTCTTTTGTTTTAAAGATTATTCATTTATCTATTATATGTTGTTCCGCCGCGGTTGTGAGATTCTGATATTATTCTGTTGCTTCTTCTTTCTTTCTTCATCTATCTTTTTCTTCTTCTTAAACCCTAAGAATTCAGTTTTCTGGCATTCGATTGCTAGGCAGTTGATACAGTGGACGTATTAATGTCGATTTTCGAAAGTCGAAGAATCGGGTCCTCGCATTTGGTATCAAAGCATTTGGTTAAGCGACAACCTTGGCCCTGTTGGGAATTACTCATTTTAGATAGAATCAGTAGTACTCTAGAATGAGTGTGAGTGTAATAATAGATACGAGCGCGTAATTGTTAGTGGATAAAATAATTGTTTTGTATTGTGTTGACTTATCGGTTGATTGTTTATAGATTTTGGTCGGTGCAGTCTGGCCAACTGTATCGATAGGGGTTTCTAAACTCTTAAAAAAGATAAACTGACATAGTATTGTTTTGAAATAGGGTAAACGAAATAATTTTACCCAAAAATATTTTCGTATATAAAATAAATAAATTTTCTGTAAATGTTTATAATATATGGTTGCTTGGTTGTTTGGAAGTGATGATATTGAAATATTATCATTATTATATAGAAATTGAAATAATAACCAAAGGATAAAGGAATGAATTCATATACAAATGGGAATTGAAAATGTGATTCATAATTTGGAATAAAATTCATTAATGGAATGAAATTGGTAATGTGAATGTATATATGAGTTCTATAAATTAAAAGGAGATTTGATTGGGATTAAGTTAAATAAAAATCCAAACATGGGAAAAATAAAAAAATAGATTGGATTGAATCCAAGTAAATTAATACGATAACTAATTAATTCATGAAATAGAAAAAGTTGAATTAATTAAATTAAAACTTGAATTGTGAGTTAAATAAAACTGGTTTAAATTTGCAGGAAAATTCAAGTAAGTAGAAATAAATTGAAAATTGAAGTTTGGTTATGATAAACAAATTTGAAATTAAAATCCAAGTTGTAATTGATGAATATAAGTGACGAAATTTGACTTTGGTAAAAGATAAATAGAATTTACTTTAGAATTGGAATCTGAATTGGATTTATAAGTAGAAATTTAAGTTAAGTTAAACAAATGATGTTTGAAATGGAATATAACTTAAGTAATGTTGAATAATGTTGATTTTGGTATCGAAGTAAAATAATAATGTGAATTAAATGGATGTGGACTTGAGTTATATAAATGAAATTCAACTTGAAATGTTAAATGAATTAGCAATTGAATTAATAAATGTATTGAATGTTAATCAATCTAATGTAAATAAATTGATATGGAATAATGGATGTAAGTGTTAATTCATTAAAAACTAGTAAATTGGACATTGAATAATTGAATGGAAGTCAATTTAATATCAACCAATTGGAATTAAAAGTGTTAAACCAAATTGAATGTAAATTTAATAATTTGGTTATGTTGGTTATGATTTAGTTGTTATATGATCGTTAGTTGATTGTATATAATTCATTAACTGTTAATGAAATTGAATTGATAAATGGAAAGCTATGAATTTGAATTTGAATTGAAAGTGAACTAATGTGAATTGGCTGTAAGCAATTATAATTTGTATCGGAACCTTATAAAATGCTTATGGAAATTATTTTTATTGCATTGCTTATGAAAACTATGTGTTTTCTATTGAAAATTAGTGAAATGTAAATGAATTTCCTATATATGTCACTTACATGTTTAAATTAAGTAAGTACAGGTAGCGGGCCTGCCATTGGCTGGATTTGGTCACGCTAAAATGCTAATAAATAACTGCTTTGCTTAAAAATGCAAAAAGGTACGCCTACGCAATAAAAATAGGAAATATGAACTGTTTTTCTGTTTTCCGACCGAATGGGTCGATGTATACATATATATCTGTTGTGATCCTACTACGATCGAACCGCACAAAGGAGACTCTGACGAATTTTTTTGAAAATTTAAGGCATTAGAATATTTTTGAGAAAATTGGAAAATTTTGATAACTATAGCTTTGATTTTGGAGTGAAAAGTTAAAAGATATAGTTGGTTTTAAAAAGATAACTAAGTATGATTTGAGAAGTTAGTAAAGTTATTGTAAGAAGTTTAACTAGGGATTTTGGAAAAGTTAAAATGTTTAAATGAATTTGAAATTTAATTTGAACAAATGGTTTTGAAAAATTAATGGATTTCAAGACTTTTTCTTACTTGGCAATTTCGAGGACGGAATTCTTTTTAGGGGGGAAGTTTGTAACGACCCGGAATTTCTGTCATTTGAAATTCGTATATTTAATTGATTTTTAAATATTAACAAGTAAAATTTGTAAGTCGAATAAATTTTGTTTCGAATATCTAGATTTAATTGGATAATTAAATCTATAATTTAATATTTGAAATTACAGAAATAATTAGAAATTAGGTTTAATATGATTAAAATTGATTTATAAGGTTGTATTAAATCATATTGGAGTTAGAATGATGTTATAGAACTTTTAAAATTGAATTAAAAGTTTATTTGTGAAAATTGAATATTTTAATATTTAATTGACGTGTAAAAATAGCCATTTTTCAAACAGACTCAGATTTCAACGAAACTAGTTTCATTGGATCCGTAATGCTACATTATTGTAGGATTTCAAATTTCGTGTCAATCGGATTTATGGTTTGTCCGGGGCAAGCCAAAACGCATAGAAATTAATTTAGCCGATTTAATTTAAATTTGATTGTTTATCTCCGTAACTCGCACATATGATCGAATTGGCTCTCGATACCTATTCCATTGTTTCCGGAATGCGGGTTAAACCCAAGAAACGTCAGCCGGCAAGCTTCGTTTGGAGTTTGAAAAAAACCGGATGAATAGTGTTTCGTTGAATTTTCTACATAAGGACGTTTTATTTTCCATTTGCAAACAAACTAGGGTTTCAAGCTTCAGCCGCCTTCTAAAATTTCAATGGCCGATACTTTCCGATCTTCTTCCATTAATCTCTCTTAATTCGTCAATCGATTCGAAAATGTTTCAACTACAAACTTGAAGAGGATGGGGAAATCTATAGATCCATACAGATACGATCGCCTGAAACACATCGTCAGTGACGAATTTTAGCCGCGTATATGCACGTTTTTCAAAGGGGAAGCACGATCGAGCTTCGAGCTGCTCCAGCCGGTGGCTCACGGCGGTGCGAGCCTTCGTATGGCGTTGTTCGATCATCTCCAGGTGGATCGAGGAGGTGGTGAAAGTTTGAATTAAAATGGCGGCATGGGTTCTTCGTTCACGTGAAAGAACGATAGGGGAAGAAAAGAAAATACGGCCCTGATCTGCTGAGTTGAACCTAACGGTCCAGATTGCAACTAGGTTAAGAATAAAATAAAATTGTAAATTTGTATATATTATAATTCGTTAAACTTTGAAATAACATAACTTGTTCATACGAGGTTGAAAACTGACGAAACAAATTGCGTTGGCTTCGTATTCACGAGCACTACGCAATGGAGCTGGTTTGGAGTCGTTTGGAGCTAGTTTGAATTTCGGGTAAAATAAAATGCGTGTTTAATTTTATTCGAAATAAAACACTGCAACTGTATTGAAAGCATGGTGAGAACTTCTCACTCAATCGAATTGTGTTTGTTCGATTTAAATTTTAAATAGTTAAATTTAAAATTGCTTGATTGTATGCTTAGATGATAAATTGCTATTTGTTGTATTGAAATAGACCATATACGTCGCATATTAAGCGGAGGTTATTTATTAAACACATATACCGCGATATTCCACCTTGAAGTGGAATTGGTATTATATATGTACTTGGAGTTGATTTTCCGCATTATATAGCGGATGAGACCTTACTGCGCCACATAGTAGCAGATAATATTTTATAAACCCCATATACCGTGATATTCTGTTTTGAAACGGAATTGGTATTGTGCTAACGTCTATGGATGCAGGGAAATAGGTTGGAGGGATCCAACTGGATTCCTCACCAGTATTTATTTGATTACAGATATTTTGATATATGTGATTATCATATGATGATATATGATGTTTTGGTTGTCGTGATTGATTATTTGGTGTTGTTGCATCATTGGGCCTATTTTGAAGTTTTAAAAATGTTAAGGGAACGATTTCTAATTTAAAAGGATTTTTAAAGTGATTTTTGAAAGTACACGTTTATTGAATTTTGGAATTGATTTATATTGAATAAATAAATGTTATAATTTTTATCGTTGTGAAAATTATGATTTCTATGAAATATAGTAAATTACGATTTTTGGGAAAAATAATAAGAATATGGTTTTTGAAATAGAAAGTTAACTATTTTGTAAAATGGTTTATAACGAAGATTTATAAAATTAAGTTTTTATAAATCCAAATAATTGAAATTATAAAGGAGTTTTGAAAATGCTTTAAATGATGTTATAAATGGATTTTATAAAATAATAGAATCTACGATTTGTGAAGTTATAGAATGAATGAAATTATAAATAGAGAATTATAAGTAATTTGCTTATAATTTGGATTTTGTCATGTAAATGAGATATGGATAAAATTTGTTAATAAAGTGATTTTATAAGTTGAAGTTGTTATAAAATATAAATGGAATTTATAAACATTGTTTTATAAATCCGAAAATGACTTCTTTTGATAAGTCAATTATTATAGCTTATTAAAGAGGTATATTCATGATTTTGGACAGTGGCTAATCCTTTAGATAAAATGTGTAGAAATGTTGAATTTGGTTAACGAAGTATATTCACGATTTTAGACAGTGAATAATATATTAAAGAAATGTTTTGGGGAAGTGATATTTTAAATAGAATTAAAACGACTTAAAGATGTTTTAAAATGTATTAAGTATGGAAACCATAGATTTCAACATTCATTGTTGAAATAGACGTTTTCGAGAAATAAGGAAATGGTGGACTATAACACTGTTGTTATAGTAAATGATTTACGAAAGGAAATGTTTTATATAGTATTGGGATTTATATATCTATCTTAATTTTGAATCCCGATACTAGTCATTTTGGGTTGTCGTAACGATGTTTTTCGCAACATTCGTTTTGACTCAAATAAATATGTTTAAGAGAATGTTTTCCTTAAAAAAAAAATATATACTTAATTGTGATTTAAGTATATCGAATATTTTCCAAATGTTGAAAATAAATAGATTTGTGAATTACTTATTATTAAATAAGTATGGAAATGTTTTTCAATATGAAGTGAAACGTTTGAGATTATATCTTTTAAAGATAAACTGATAGTGAATATTTGAAATCGATGTGAAAATCGTATATCAGTGGATATTTGGAAATTTAAATTCACTATGGAATATATTAAGGAAAGGGGAATTTGTTTAAAAATAAACATTGATTTATTTTTGAATTGTGGAAAATTATATCTCGTAAAGATATTTTTGGAAAATAAATAATTTAGGAAATTATTTGGAATCTGGTGATGTTGTGCATACCTACTGATAGTTAAATAACCGACTACAATATTTACCTTTAAATGGGTATTTGTTGTGATTTGCTTGAATTTGAATGCTATACTTATTTTTAAATAAGCGCACGTTATTTGGTTTACCCGTGAGAGGACCTTTAGGTCATGAATCCCATTCCGAATAGTGATACATCGTAATGGATAGCATTTGAAGACCGGTGTTGAAGATCGGATATTTTTGAAAATGGAAGGATTACCGTCGAATTTCTCTTCATCGGCTGATCTCCGATATAGAGATTTATCACCCTTTGTGATGGGAAGTCCGGTCGTGATTAATGAATATCCGGATTGCAAGGACTTCTTTGGAAGTGCCTTCGGTTCCGTTCGATCCCGGAATGGACTTGTACGGATGCGTGTCTGACGTTATAATTTGAGATGTAAAGTGGTTTCTATCAAATATATTTCCGTTGGTGGCGGAGAATTTATTCTCTTAGCTTCACACCCTTAGAAGTTATGCATTTGATGGTTACTAGTGATACATTCCCAGTTTGGTAATATGGCATACGAAGTGCTGTTAATCATTTGTTGATCGAAGCATGGCTTTTTGAAAAGCGTAGCTTTGTGGACGAGACTTCGTCGGACCTCACACCCCGAAAATGGTCGAAACAGGAAGAATGCAGCAAGGTTATTTGGGGATAGCGCCCCCATAGGGTATGTTCATTTCCTTCTGGATAAAGGTGGTATCATGGTATGGAGCCCAGATACTTAACATATGCTGTTGCTGCAAATTTATTACTTTTTGGTTGTTGGGATAGAGGATCCTCGGATAAAGGCTGTTTACAACCGGGGAATGACATACTCGTGTCAGTAGTTGCCTAGTTAGAGGTAACCCGGCCTTGTGTTGGCAGAGATCCGGTTATGTTCTCGGGGCGTCTTTCCAAAGGCGTACCTGTGTGGCTGTGGGAAGTTCCTTGGCCTGACCATTTGTTGGAAAATCCAAAGAAACAATACGATCCTTGTACAGTTTTAGTTGTATCACCTGCCATGGAGTGTGGCGGTAACCTGCTATTGAACATGGTAGTTATAGTAGGCATAAGTTCGGAATGCCTATGCTGGCTAAGATTATTATTATACTTTCGAAATGTTTTCTACACAATGCACTAATAATAACAATCAAATGATTCTGCGTAGTAAACATCTTTGACTATTATAAGGAGAAATCTCCTTTAATTATGCGTTTGCACTGTGTGTGTGGTGGGCCGCCTTATGGTAGTCTCATTTTCCAAAAAGCTTTGCGGATCTATTTTAAAATATTTCTTTGTTTGTTTTTAAAGATAAACTGTTTTAAGTTCTCACGCCAATCCCATGACTGACCTGGAGTTTATTGTTTCCTTCCTAAACTCTGGGTGCCCACCAATTTCCAAACGGGAAGTCTAGAGTCAGGTTATTAGGTCATTCTAGAATTCAGGAGTTGCTGTAGAGATCTGGAGGCAAGCTGGATGGCATGGCGTATCAACTAGTTTATAGTATTTCTTTTCCGCTGTTTGTTGTTGTACACTCTGATTATGTAATGTGATGTAATGTAATAACCGGTATAGTTCTTTTGTTTTAAAGATTATTCATTTATCTATTATATATTGTTCCGCTGCGATTGTGAGATTCTGATATTGTTCTGTTGCTTCTTCTTTCTTTCTTCTTCTATCTTTTTCTTCTTCTTAAACCCTAAGAATTCGGTTTTCCGGCATTCGATTGCTCGGCAGTTGATACAGTGGACGTATTAATGTCGATTTTCGGAAGTCGAAGAATCGGGTCCTCACATTGTATTCCACTAATGGTAAGTAAATAAGTGAAGGATAATGGTCCCTTGACATGCGTTAATAATAGTCATCAAAAATAATTATCGCCTTCTAAAGGGGATGCCGTGTAAATTCTGCCTATTACCATATGATTATTTCGTCTACAAATCCATTCTTTTGTTTACAGTCCCACCAATATTTATCTAGAAATTCATGATAAAAGCATTATCATGTGTCTGCATAATTAACATCTGTATTAAAAAAATTAGTAAGCATTGTTTTTGATCTGTTCTGATCATTTAGAACATGTTGTAATTGTTCGGTTGAAGAAAATTGTACCTAGTGTCTCTTTGGAAGATGTATTTGTAAACCAATAACAGTGGGTGAAATATTACTGAGTGAAAATTTAAATATTCTCCATAAGGCCTCATGAGCACAGACCCATCGTGTATTAATGAATTTGGAAATTTCATCCTTATTATCAACTAATCAGTAGATACGCCAAATGACACATGGTCCGACCCCTTGTAGGCATACTTGTATATATATTTTATGGATTTAATACTTAAGAAGATTTCTACATTTATATGAAAATCATATTTCAAAAGTATATAGGGATTGTAAGGAGCTACCCAATGGTTGTCAATTGTGTGTTCCATTGTTTGATTTTGAATCACAATATCATGTTGTCTATAAATTGGATATGAGTCATTTCCTTTTAAAGTGACAGGAGCGGATGCTTTAGGAAATCCTTTCTTACGCTCACCAATTTTCATAGAAACAATGTTTGGATCAAAGCGACCCATGGAAAATGAATCATGTGTTTCATGATAGTAGTATGCAAACCAGAATCTGCATCTTTGCTGGGAATTTTAAATCTAACTAAAGTATCATATTCATCGGGATTACCAATCTTATCATTTTCAGCTAAAATAAGTAGAATACGCGAGTGTGGTAATCCTCTTTTTTGAAATTCAATGACACCCACATGTGTAATGACTTTACCTAAAACTCCTTTGTCGAATAAATCATTTTTTAACCGTTCTAACTTAGTGCGAATAATTCTTCTTGCTAAATCTAGTCTATCTTGTGGTTATTAACCAAGGTGGATCTCATTAGTAATCTCAACCCATTAGGCATTACACACGACAATAATAAATAAATCAGGTTTTTTTATACTTTTGCACTACTGTCATTGCAACTTGGTACCGTTGGTGCATATCTCGTGGACAACAAATATGAGAAGATGGTATAATTTTTTTGACGCCAATATTTCCTGAATTGTTGAGTGTTTGAATTGGTTAGAAATAAAATTGGTAGAAAATAAGTAGTAACAACATAATATGACATGGTGAACGTGAAGAACTTACTAGTCGATGTCTCTCCCATGGTGAGAGCGTCTTATAAACCCTGATATAGATCATCCAAAATGGTATCTTGGTTATTACGAAGAAATCTAAGTTGCATGATTTCTATTTTCATAAACATGTCAACTGCATATTGTTGAATAAACGTCCACCAAGTAAAATAAGCAATCTATCTCAAGGTCGAATTTGTGTTGATGATAATATGTTAGTATGCCATCAAAATAGTAAAACATGACATAAAGGCTAATAATATAGGAGATGGAACATATTAGTAGATTAAATGATATTTTTCAAATATGCTAAAATATTATTATTTATATTTGGAAAATTGAAATTTTGTACAGCCATAAATAAAGGAAAACTTTTTGGTGATGCAACATGAACATTCCTTATTATAGTTATAATAGCATAGCATTTGTACCTGTATAAGATGGGAGTAGTAGGATGCACAACTAATGTGATTGTTTCCATTATCGTGAATGTTTAAATCCCACCCATGTTCACCATATGAGAATAAGAGAGGATATTGTAGTGGATCAGGCTGTATCTGGTACTCGTTGTAGATTTCCATTTGCTATTTCAACTATAAAATCCCTACCGTGCAAGTCATCTGATTGGTCTCCTACAAGTATCCCAGCTACTTGAGATGCAGTTGGTAATTAGTGAAGATGTCAGTTTATTGTGATCGTTTTTTTTTAATCCTACAAATTTCAATATCATCACGTTGCCCCATTTATCGAAAGATGGATACAAAAGGGTTCTATGTATCTAAAATGTTCTTTAGATGAAGAAGTACATTCGATCTTAGTGTGCTTCATTATCCGATTGTCAATTTTCAATCTCATACTCTGTGTTATATATATAGAGTTGTAAATATCTTGGTCTACTTTTAATTGTAGGTAAAACGCTGCCAATACGATGATAAATAGAATCTTGTGCACAATAGGAATAAATTCCATTTGTTGCATTCGCTAGGTTTTGACTTATATTTGCACCCATCGATGTAAAAGAAAATGCATTATTATAAGATCTGATGTTTGTTCTATAATGTGTACCAACTTTCCCTTGGTCCATAAATAAGTTTAGTTGTTATGGGGCAGTAGGTCGACAAATGGTAATATTTCCATTTGAATAATAATGTCGTGAAGTTTCAAAATAGAACTTTTTGGCTGCACAAAATGGGCAATATGTGGGTTCTGGCAGTCGGTGATTACGAAGATCATTATTTGCGATAAAGTTTCGATCGCAACTATGATCGATGGGAAAAGATGGCAGAGGTTCTATAACTTCCTCATTTTCAAATGGTGCTGTTCCTATATAAGCATCAGAAATGAGATAGTTAAAACAATTGTTGAAACAGAAGGACGAAGATGAACCGTTAAAATGTAGAGAAAAATATGGAAGTAATGAAAAACTGAAGGTGGATATGGCAATAAATTGTAAAAGAGATTGTCAAATAATTACTTTGGTTATCAACTATACAACTGCTTGTGTCAAAAATTTAAATATACCTAAAACTTAAACAGTTTGTAGGGAAAATATTTTGAAGCATAAGTTCATACTTCATAAAGTTTTAGTATCAACACCTGCAACTGTTAACATTATTATATGAGCTCACAATCACTTCTTATTGTGTATGGCGTAATAGTTAAACCCTTATTTTAAGTATTTGTTGAAAAACTAATTGAGATTATAATTCCAGAAAATAGTTAAGTAAATTTCGGTAGTACAATTTATGGTGATGCATTAGATTGCCACAAATCAAAATCACAATCAGTACCTAATTCCAATTAATTTTGACGTAAAAAGGATTGAACGGCTATCATGTTGTCAAAAATATAGATATGCTTCTTAAGAAATAGATATGAATGATTGAAGACTTATGTCCTTGTATGCAAGGTGTCTAATTTGCAATATCGGGACTCCTTATCTTATTACATGCTACGTAGCCTATACTTGGCTGAGACATATGGCCTACTCACATTGAGATACAGTTCAAGTACATACTAATATTGTGTTTTATATGTATGTGTGTGTGTGTGTGTGTGTATATATATATATATGTTTGTATGTATGTATGTATACACACACACACACTAACATATATATATACACACATATATAAATAGTACAGAGGCATTTTGAGTCTATCAAATTTTGTTAAAGTATGGGAACATAATAAAGATTACTGTGGACAAAAGAGAAATTTCAAATTTAGGATGCATGATTCAGGAAACAAACTGAAAAAACATACGTTTGTTTCACTAACACTATAAAGGTTGATATATGAAGATTCATTGATAAATGCAAAATGCATCATTGATGTTGCTGGAGTACCATAAGTCTGTTATAGTTCTTTAACATGTATATGAAAATGGTGAACCAATATTGAACTATCTTTGTACAAATAAAACAGAACTTCGTTGAATAAACTCGCAAAATTCAACATTTTCTTCACACTAAAAAAATGTGTAGAATGGTCTTAGAACTGAATTAAAAAGATGAATATAATGTGGAAGCTGTTGTCTTTAATGCACCTGTGCATGTACTCATAATATATTTTATAATGAACATAAGCATAAAATGGTAAAATAAATTAATTCATGTTGAGAGATCGACAAATGGAAATATAATAATCCATTTATTTTCAGACTAGTAGGTAAAAAAACTGCATTCTTTTATTTAATATTTTCGCATAATCTTTTTTTCAAATGTTGGTATAAAGAAGAATAAGGAGTTTTTGTTGGTCAACCTTTTCATTATGTAAGGTTAAACTGCAATGTAGTGTAAGCTATGTTTGCATTTTAGATGTTTGTATTTTTGTCATTCAAAAAGTTGATAGTTTTAAAGTTGAAATTAAGAAGGAGAGTACGAATTAAAACCGGTATCGGTTGTAGGTTGTGGTTGCATTTCTTATGTTTGCAATCATTATGCACATCATTGTTGTATATGGTTAGCCAGCTGAACTTATCTTGCATTACTGGACATCCTTTCACGTTGAGCTCGTTGTGCCAACTGATGTTGTTCATGTTGTTGAGCATCCTTCAGTTTATCATCGAAAATAGTAGAAAAAATATTTAATTTAGTTAATGATGATTAAATAAATGGTAATAAATTAAAGTATAATTGTTGTATTGAATAAAAAACATTGTTGTGGAAGTGTGCATAAACATGATGAATGAAAATTTCATCTTATTCTAGTTAGGGATGTTACTAAAGTGCATCAGCTAATAATAATGTTATAATAGTTTAAATAAGTAAACGCACATATTTACATTGGATTAGGTAAATCGAAAAGAGTGTAATAGTGTATGGAAATTTGAATTATGCAAAACCTTATTACACAGTACTTATGGAAGAAAAATGGAGTGAAATATACAACTATCAATGAAGTAGCAAAGCAGTTATGTAAGAAACTAAGAAGTAGAGAGTATAACTCATTGCGGTAGGGATTTAAAATATATGGAGACATGGAGGAGAAAGCATAGTTTAAGTAGCGTGGTTATTGTTAACATTATAAATGAAGGGTAAAAAAGAAGCAGATAATTTTGGAGTTTGGAGCATTAGAAAAAACTGAATTATTCAAGTGGGACTAAGTCAATAGTGTTAACCTCTATGTTTTGAAAACATGGTCTATAAATATCTTATAGAAGCAACAAATAAAAACTAAATAGTATTACCTGTTGGATGCCAGATCTCTTTCTTTTCCATTATTTTTCCCTACTAATTCGTCTAGTTCAAATAATACGCTTAAAAAATATAAAGCATAAAATTGCATGAGTTTAGATAATAATAAAAAATAAGGATATAAAAACAGGAGTATAAATGTAACAACCTGCATATTTAACGATTATATATTTAAATTTTTATTTAAATATAGCGTCGTTAATCGGATTTAGGTCCGAAATGTTACTTTTTGCAAACGGTTGAATTATGACTCGAAACCACTTCCATTGAGTTCAAAATGGCGTTTGCGATATTTTTGAGTATAAGCTTTGATATGTTTGGAGATAGTAGAATTTTGCTACCTTTTCTATTTGGGTTTTGGGTTTGGATTCAGCCCATTAGCTTAACTTAATACCATAACTTAGCCCCTCTCTTCTCTCCATTCACTCATTTTCATTTCCTAAACTCAAGCTCAACACAACTGAAAATGGGGGAAAGGAAGAATAATTAGAAACTCCAAGCCCTAGTTTCCTCTTGCAAACTTGAATTCTTGCTCCATAATCCAAGAGAAGCCATTGGTAAGCCCTCTCTTCACCTTCTCCAACTCTTTCCCTCTTCAATTTCAGAAGTTTCCTAAACCTAATTTAGGAAATACTTATTTTGATCTTAGATTGAAGCTTGTAGAGTTGAAGTGGAGAGTGGTTGGTCTTTTCTTTGCATTTGAGCTTCTCATCCTTGTTTTTGAGTTAAAAGGTGAGATTTTTATCTCACATCTTTGTCTACAACTATGTTGGATTGTTGGGAATGAATTTCCTAACATAATTGCATGTTCGTTTGCTTTCGATTTTGATTGATTCGGTGAAATTGCCAATATATGATTTTTTTGAAGCCAATTCTATGAAATCCTCATATGGTTGATGTTTATGTTGTTCGGAGTGTTTGGGTGAGTAGTTAAGGTTGGGTAGTCGTTGGACGTAAGCCTGTAATCATCGTTCATCCGATCGCTTTCGATTTGTTTTGGCCATCAATGGCCTAGGTTCAAGAAATACTTGAACATCAGGTTTCAGACGTCTGAACCCCTATTCCAGACGTCTGAATATTATACTAGGAATTTTCTTTCCCCAGTATTCAGAAGTCTGAATCAAAAGTTCCAGACGTTTGAATTTGCTCAAATCCAACCCAAGTGCAAATAGGCTAAAATTAGCTATTTTCAGACGTCTGAAATAAATGATTCAGACGTATGAATAGGGCTCTGGAAAATATTCATTTTCCAGATTCAGATGTCTGAACCATTTATTTCAGATGTCTGAATCTGTTGTTTTTTCCCAGTTTGCCTTTGCGTTTGGAATTCCAATTTTTATCAGCTTTGGTTGTTCCGATTGTTGTTATCATTCATCTTTGACTTTGATGATTCCTTTTTGATTTCATACACGGTTTTTTATAAAATGATCTCTTCAAATTGTATTCTCATTTCTTCGATTTATAATTTCTATTTAAAACGCACACACATTTTCGCACTTCGAGCGAAGTGGAAAGGAGATTAAATAGTTAAGTAAAACACAGATCACGAATCCATGCGTTTACCTTTCCGATTCATCCCCGACCTATTCGATTGATTGTTTTGACCTTTGGTCTGGTTTACCGATGAGATGAGGAAACTTCGTACTGCTTTGAGTGTGAAATTGAGTAACGAATAGTAAACCGTTTAGTGCGAACGGGTGGTTATGGGACTCACTTTAATACTTTTCGGGTTCCTTTTCTAAAGTTGTGACACATTCTGCCAGTTAGTGTTGTCCAGTACTGGGTCCCCGGACCTTCACCACTACGGTTTGTTACATTTGGGATAGTGTCTTCGAGCTGTCTCCTTCAGGTTTGTTGCCTTCGGGTATGTTGCCTTCGGGTATGTACCTTTGGGTTTGTGCCTTCGGGTTTGTTTCCCTATTGTATCGCTTTTGGAGTTGGTCATTCATCACCGCTCGAGTGATATTGGGTTTGGAGCCTTCGGGCTCATGGATCCTTGATTATACAGTACCGAGCACGTGCAATTTTCTGTTGTTTCGTTGAGATGTATATTCCCTAGGTATCGCCCTTCGGTGTTGGTCTTTTTGAGCCACACGATGTATAGCGGTTACCTTGTGGAACTTGTGTTACCTTCATTGGTATTTTTTATTTTCCTTTTTGGCTTGTTTTGGGATATTCATATCCTTTGTTTATTGTGTTGCCGATGATATAAGGCTTGTCTAGTTATGATTCATCTTTTGTTAAATGACTGGGTTATCTCTTTTAGAGATATTTGTTATAATTTATGACCTTTCAGGTTCATTATTGTTCAGTTTATCTAACTGATTTTTTTAGCTAAACTCACCCGTGTATTTTATACTCGGGTCAGACCGAGATGTTTCAGGTTAGGTACTTTTGGACTTAGCCTATTTTGCTTTCGCAAGGACTATCCAGGTTGCTCCTTTTTGTTATAGCTTTTTGTGTAGTCCTTTTTGTTGTAACTCTGATATGTAATCTTTTGGATTCGTCTGTATATTGTGGTTTGCTATACCACTTGACATGTATCAGTTTTATACTCTGTTATGTATCAGTATATGTGTATATGATGATCTATTTTTCTGTGATGTATATTGCATTTGAGTTGTTACATTCTGTTCTGATAGATCCTCCAACCACCTATGGTTTTGCATTAAGTATTTATTTGATATGTCAAGTGTGGAAATTGTCGATGTATTCAATGTATAGTTAAGGCGAGGCTATAGATGGTCGCTCCTAACCAGCTTTATTCTCCGTTTTAGCAGACGGTATTACCCAGTTTACTCTTTGTTAATATGGGTCTCGGAGTGGGGTGTCACAGCTTGGTATCAGAGCTGAGTTCAGAAAAAAATATGATAAACATAGAATAGAAGCACATACTGCGATACATCAAAGTGTAATAAGTGATACAGATCTTTGAATCATCTTGCCTCTATTCCTTCTGTGCCTTTGGTGGTAGATAGAATTTGGTAATACATGTAGGAATACATTTCGTTCCATAGCATTCCACATTTGAATTAAGGATATCTACCTTATGAATAATCTTTTTCTTATCTTAACTTTCAGCGTATGGCTGAAAGAGGCAGGGGAGCTCGGGTGCTGGGCATCCAGTGGCTCACATCCGGACGTCGTTTATATGTCTGCCGATCAGTTTATGGAGTTGTTTAGGAGAACTCAGCCGTCAGCTCCAACTCGAGTATCTCCACCTCGCAAGTCTGCCTTTGCACATTTGTGCAGTGATTTTTCTCATCTTGGAGGAAAGCCGTTTTAAGGCTCCGAGTCTGTTCTTGAGACCCAAGCTTAAATTCGCACATGCGAGCATATCTTCTCTCGCATGGATCTTTCTGATCATGATAGAGTTCTTGTAACTTCTAGCTTATTTCAAGAGCATGCCCTTGATTGGTATGAGCTTCTTGTAGCTGAAATTGATTAATCTGCTCTTCCTTGGACTCAGTTCGGGAGCGATTCGAACTCAAATTCGTTCCTGAATCTAAAAAAGTTTTATTGGCCTGTCGCTTCCTTGAGTTGAAGCAAGGAAAGTCTTCTATTTCTGAGTATGTTGCATCATTCGAGGCTTTATCTAAGTATGGTCTTCAATTCATTAGTACCTCTTATAAGAAGAATCTGAAGTTTGTCTCTGGTCTTAAGAAATATCTTATGATGTCCTTATTGGTCCAGCTTAAGCTTTCTTTTGAGGAGTTGGTAGATTCTATACTTCATCTCGAAGCTATCGAGAAGGAGCGTGATAGTGGTGATGATGTGGAGGTTCCTAAGAACCCCAACAAGAAGCAGTTTCCATTTCAGAAGTCCAGGTCTTCGCTTCTAAGAAGAAGAAGACTTGTGGTTCTAATTTTCAACCTCAGTCTGCTGGAACACCTTTCATTCGAAAGTGTTTCAATTGTGGTTCTCCTAATCATACGATTCGAGCTTGTCCTAAGCCTCTTTTTTGCCGCTATTGTAAAAAGGAAGGTCACCATGTTACTACCTGCCCTACTATTCCTGCTGGTGCCAAGTCTAGCAAGCTTTTTGCTGCTAAGGCTTCTGAAGGTTCTTCTCAGTTCAAAGGTATATCTCCATCTATTTTGGAAGATTCTATTTTATTTCATGATCATAGTATTGGAGTTCTTTTCGATACGGGTGCTTCGCATTCTTTCGTATCGAAAAAGCTCGTTGATGATTTATCTTTGGATGTTTCTTGTATGATTACTTCTTTAAGGATTGCGAATCCTATTGGAGGATCCGCGACCCTTAGCATGCTTTGTGATAATGTTGAGATTGTTTTGTGTGGCTTTTCTTTTCGTGCGAATCTGCATGTTATTTCTTGTCTGGGATTTGATATGATTTTGGGTATGGACTGGCTAGTGAGATACGATGCCAGGATTATGGGTTCAGAGAGAATTTTATATCTTCAACATTCGAATTCGCCGACTCAGCTATCACTTGTTCTTCGGAATGTGGAGAATTCCGAATTGGCTTTGTATTCTCTTGACTCGAGAGATGATGATGATATATCTCGCATTCCTATTGCTTGTGACTTTCTAGATGTTTTTGAGCCTGTTTCGGGTTTGCCACCCAAGTGGGCAATTGAGTTCCACATTGATCTCGTTCCAGGCGTGCAACCAGTTAGTCATCCTCCCACGAGGATGTCTACAAAGGAAAATGATGAACTCAAGAAGCAGCTTTTAGAGCTTGAGTCCAAGCAGTTGATTCAGTCCAGCTTTTCTCCGTAGGGATCCGCGGTCGTCTTCGTGAAGAATTCCGATGGAACTCTTAGGCTTTGCATTGACTATCGCAAGCTTAACGAGTTAACCATTAGGAATAGGTATCCATTGCCTAGGATCGATGATATGTTCGATCTATTGAGTGGTGCTAAGGTCTTTTCTCAGCTTAACCTTGCCACAGGTTTTCATCAGTTACGAGTTGCGGAGGATAGCGTACCTCTTACAGCTTTCTACACTCGTTATGGTTCTTTTGAGTGGCTCGTTATGCCATTCGGTTTGATGAACGCTCTTGCTTTCTTTGTTCATCTAATGAATCAAGTATTGTGGGAATATCTCGATAAGTTTGTCCTTCTGTTCATCGACGATATCCTTGTTTATTCTAAGTCTGAAGCCGATCATGCTAATCACTTGAGAATTGTTTTGTGTACTCTCCGTCACCATCAGCTTAGAGCCAAATTCTCTAAGTGCCATGTTTGGGAGAATAAGGTTAAGTTCTTATGCTATGTTGTATCTTCTGACGGCATTTAAGTCGATCTCTCAAAGATCGAAGCCATCCAGAATTGGAAGAGGCCTGAGAATATGCATGAGATTCGTAGTTTCCTAAGATTGGCGGGGTGTTACCGTTGGTCCATTAAGGATTTTTCCCGTGTTGTGCTTCCTCTCACCAGCCTTACTTGGAAAGGCATTCATTTTATTTTGTCTGACAAGTGTGAAACTTCCTTTCAGGCATTAAAGGAACTTCTCACTAATGCTTCTATTTTTGTGGTTCCCGAGGAGAATTATGATCTTATTGTCTACACCGATGCTTGTGGTGTGGTCTCGGTGCTGTTCTTATGCAGAAGAATCGGGTGTTTGCTTATGGTTCTTTGCAACTGCGCCCGAATGAAGTTCACTATGCCACTCATGATCTTGAGTTAGCCGCCATTTTCTTCGCCTTGAAGATTTGGCGACACTATTTATTGGGCGAGCGCTTCATTCTCTATACCGATCATAAATCCTTGAAGTATTGGTTCACTCAGAAGGAACACAATATGAGACAACAGCGTTGGCTCGAGTTTCTTGCTTCCTATGACTTTTATATCCAGTATATCCCTTGAAAGGGTAATCGTGTTGCTGATGTGCTTAGTCGCAAACATTCGGTTGTTGTTTCTATGATGCTTGCCAAATGGAATATTCTTGAGACCCTATCTTTTTGTGAAATTCGTGATCGAGGTTCATCTTTTGATTCTCCTATTCTATCATTTAGTTTGGGAGCTCGACCCATTTTATTGGATCGTATTGCCGATGCTCAGCGGTGTTATCCAGAGTTGTTGCATCTTATTTAGCTTTGTAAGTCTGAATCTCGTGATGAGGCTCAGCATTGATTCTCATGGGTGTCTTTGCAAGAAGAACAGTCTTTTTGTGCCTTCTGATTTTGCACTTAGTCATGACATTCTTGATGACTTTCGCCGTTCTAAGTATACTATTCATCCCAGAAGTAGTAAGATGTATGCCGATATGCATCGCCTTTATTATTGGGAAGGAATGAAGCGCGATGTGGCGAGTTATCTGAGTAATTGCATAACTTGTCAGCGTACTACACTACAAGAAAAAACACTTTTGACAGCAGCTATTCTCAGCGCTCTCCCATAAATGCGGTCGACCAAAATCTGGAGGGAATGTTTTTACATGTGAACGCTGAGAAAACCTAAATAATATAACTTTGCCGCCTCATTTTCACTTCGCCTTTTTACTTTTATCAGCCTTTCATCTCGTTAACACCTCCATCACCTAAAACCGAATCAAACCTCTCTTCCCATCACCGAAATCCGTCTTCATCACTGCCGCTTCATCGTTCAAGCATCTCCTTTCACCATTATTTCGATTTCGAATCCAAATCATCACCGCCAGCTGCTCTCTCTACAGGTACTTATTTTCAACTATTCGTCGATTTTATTTAGGTTTAAAATGGGTTCTTCAATTAGTTTAATCATTTATCAATTTCAATTTTGTTATTTCAGTACGTATTTCTTCGATTGCCCTAAATCAAAATTTATTGAATCGATTTTGTTAGTAAATTGATGTTAACGAGTTTATTTCTATTATTGTATGTTAATAAGTTTATTAAGATTGTTGCATGCTTTTGCCTGATTTTCATTCAATCTTCTTGTCATTACATAGGCAGCATAGAATTCATTGGTGTATTTCTTCCTAAATAAAAGCAGTTTGATTGCAAGAACTATGAACATTCACTAGTACTTTCATCCTGTTGCAAATGACATTGAAGTATTTTGTGTAAAACCTTGCAACAGGATATAGGTCTAAATTCATAAATTGAACTCACATTAGAGGATTTAGGCTCTAAAGTGATAAATGTGTGACTTATCTCTTTTGTGGACTTCCCTAAACTGAAAGCATGAGAGATAGCTTGAAAAAGCTCCTCTTTGATTTCATCCCAGTGAATTTGCAAAATTATGCATCGAACCCATCTATACCCGGACTACTATTACCATCCATTGAAATGCAGCTTTCCTCATTTCCTATATATCAACAGCTTCAAAACTTTCCTTTTTTGCTTCTTCGGTTATGATTTTTTTGCAAATAATATTCTGAAATCTATTTTTAATTTATACCAAGTTATACGAATGCTTGGAATAATAGATATTCTCCTCTATCAAGTTTTTTGTATTTGTTGTATTCTCTCCATTTTCATCCAGCTGACCACTTGTGTTTGTTTTACTTCTTGTTGACATCATAACATGATAAAACTTTGTGGGTTAATCTCCTTGAGTAAGCCATTCACTTTTTCTTTTTAAATATTTTATACTGCTTCAGTATGTGACATCACTTATAACTACTCAACGCTTTGCTTGTATTCACTTATCAATTTTTCATCTTGTGGGTTGTGTAGAATTTGCAAGTAAAATGCACTGGTATTTCTTACAGTCCATATTTCATCATTGCTTGCTTCAAGGTTAGAAATATTCCTCGGTGCAGGTTTGGCTTTGTTGATGAAAGTGTGTTATATTTTGGGGTTGATAAATGGGACAACTTACCTGTATGAGTTAACTCCTGTTCAAAATACATAATCTTTGGTGATGTTCATTTTATTTTCTCGGTTTCTAACACTTTTTTACCATAACTATTTAGATGTAGGTGGTATCCTATGTTCGGTATTCTTCACATTACAACAAGGGCTGGAATTAAAACTGTTAAGAGAGAGCCATATCTTAGAACAATCAAGTTTCTCTCTTTACTTATTCTATTCCTAACTTTCTTTTAATCTTATAAGGTATGTGATGAATTCAATTTTTTGAACAGTAGAACAACGGCTGTTGTCTCTTTGTGGTCAGAAAAAAAAATGCGGGATGAAACTTTGCTTGATACATGTTCATCCCATTCCCGTTGTTGTTACATCATTGACTGTGTCTATTTTTGTAGTTATAATTACAACATAAAGTTTTACTCCTTACTTTACGGCTAATACTATGTTCTGTTCTAGGTTCTTCGCTTGTTACTCCACTAAATCAACAAAGGTGTATCTGGATATCAATATTCCACAAGTTGAAGACGTTTTTGACAAGTACTAGCTTCCTAACTGTTGTTTTCATACATAAAGCATCCTATTTTACTGTATATGTTATTGTGAATTTTTTACCCAGATTTGAGTACTCCAAGACCAGAAAATTAATACTTAAAAACAACAATTCAAGTGGTAAAGAATCGGTGGAGGTTGAAACTGTTCAGGCAACCATCAGAGATCTCCTAGTCGTAGACGATGTCAGGGCAACAAACTGTCGGGTATGTTAAACATTATGGCTAATGGCTTCCTATCCTTGCTTTTTTCTTAAATCACTGCCACTTATTTTCTACAAATCCTATCCCTAATATTTTTGATTATTTCAGAGTACCCATCCAAGCGCGCAATAAAGAATAACCGTTAAGAACATTTCGAGCGACAACACTTTACACACACCTGCAGACTCCATTTCCAAAGGAAAACTTGTTGTGAGTTTTTATTGTTTGCATTTTCTATTTGGTAAAATTGTACATAAATTAATTTTGTACTTCAATGAGTTATTGATTTAAAAAATTATGGATCAAAGTCCAACTGCCAAGTCTAAAACTCGAGTGTGAGCTATGCCTGCAAAAAAAGCTGGTAGAAGGGGAATATTTATCGATGTAAGTATTTCATCTTTACACAACCTTGGTTTTCATTCCACGGATATACCTTTAGAATCTGTCTCTGTGTCTAGACATGTAAACTCTGCCTGTTTTTTTTGAACACATCAGATGTTAATTAGTTTCTCTTCTTCTTTTCCCTTTTATATTTCTACGTCTTATGGAAAATGTTTGTTGTGCGCAACATCTACAAATATGGGTTTTTAGATTCGATTAGTGCCTAACTTTATCTTTCTCGATGCAAAATGTTTGAATAATATGTTCCAATGGTACTTTTTGTATTATTTGGTTTAAATAACAGGGAATATCATGAGCAGATAGTGGTGCTAACCTTTGTGATAGTTGAGTCATGTTTCCTTTTTAGTGTGCTCAGAGTGTGAGGAGTTATGTATTTAATATCCATATAATTCAAGTCAATTTTTTTTCCAAATGTTCAAATAAATATCATAAGGGTCCTCCCTTATTTGTATATTTTGTCAATTTAGAAAGAATACCATGCGTCTTAAAGACTTTTGAATGTTTTAAGATGCAAAGTTTCTTATTTAAGTACAGATTGTTTTAGAACAAGAACATATATGAAAAGAAATGAAAGTGGATTAGATAACATAAATGGACCTTTAATTGCATACGATTACTTGCCTAACTTTTATTTATTTGATATAGAAATACTTGTATATATTGTTATTATGGTGAAGCATTTACCTTTTCAAGCAGCACCATTATATCTAATCATTATGAAAAGAAGATTACGCTTTTGGTGACATTCCCTTGTAAATTTTATATATGGTTTTGTATGAACTACCCTCTTACAGTACTTGCTCATTTATACCTTGTGCCTTATGGTTAAGGAAATTTTGTGAAAAATCCTCTATCAGAACTTGCTCATTTATACCTAAACTTTTAATAACGAAACATCAGTAGTCAGCATAATGGAAAACTTTAACCATTGTTGTCTATACTTCTTATTTTCATTTGATAGCCAGGTCCTCAAGATGGTATGATTCAGTGTTTCATTAAGAGTGATAAATTGAAGTTAACTTATCATTTATATCTATGTGTTACTCCTAGTAAGATTTCTTTAGCTTATTCTTTTACATTACATCTTCAAGTATTTCAAATCTAGTCTCCTCATAATTTTAGTAACATTTAATTATTTTTATTATTTGTCCACTTACATCTCAATGGCTACATCTGTTTGATTCATTGCAAATTGTCTAGGAATTGGTATAAAATCTTGAAATACTCTAAAGTAAATGAATTAAAAATCTCTAAACGCAAACTAACTACACAATAACTACATTATCAACACATAAACTTGATGCAACAAAATTGACTAACATTGCAAGAGCGATCTCTGATGTAATATTTTGTTATACTCAAAAAATTTGTAAAAGGGACGTCAGCCGTTATGATACAGTTGGTGTGATCAAAATTACACCAAGATCTGAAAATTAATAAATTTCATTTTTAAGTCTTAACATGTCGTTCGATTATGCAGCCTGGTTGTTGAAAATCGAAAATTCCTACTTTCTACCAAGCGAGTTCGTTGCACTACAAGTATCGGGTATGTAATCTCTATGAACGCTGATAGTATATCTTGATCGAACAAGACTTATGTTGGGAAATTGTGGTAACTCTGTTTATTATAAGCTTTCATCATTTTTTTACATGTGCGCTTTAATTATTTTAATCTTAGTTTGATGTTACTTAATAGATAGTAATCTTAGTGCACGATGTTGCAGTTTTAGGTGGGACGTGATGCAGACCTTGCATGAGATGGTGTCACCAAATGAAGTGGCTGCAATTAACAAATGCCCATGGGAGCTCAATTACCCTTGCAGCCAGATAGTGAGATAGGATGCAGACACAGAGAATGTTGATTCAACGGCCATGACCGGTGTACAGGTATTCAATAAAGTCTAAAGAAAATATTAATGGTTTTGTATGCTATTTTATAATATTCGACTATAATTTTTCTTCTTCTAATTACACCTTTTGACGGTTTTAGTTCAAAGTCTTTTCTTGATAATTAAAGTATAAATTGTAATGTGGATTTAATAGGAGAACTGGCATATGCGGAGTAACTACCGACTTCTTTCCACTATCCACTAACAGTGCCCAATACTGTTTGTCACCACTCCAAAAAACAGTGAACACCTCCTTCCACTGCCTGCATATTCCACAACAACTCCTCACTTCTCAACACACTTGCACTAGATTCATCCCCTAAATCACAACTGTCTAATCACCCACAACTATCATCTCGCGACTTCATGCATGCAGCAGCTTCTCCATCTAAGTCAGCAACATACAACCACTTCTAATCCTTCTCAAACTTCCACTTGCATTCACATTCCACCCGACAGTGCCACAATACATTCATTTTAGAGCTTCTTTACTTCTCACCAAAGAAAAAAAGAAGAAAAAAAGAAACTGCTGCACAGAGACACACCACAACTTGCTGCAGCCAACATACTCCTTACTGCCTATTATAACTCATATCATACAATACTTGCTGCCACCAAAACATCATAATCCTACCATACTTCCAACCTCCTATTTCCCCACTAACATCATCTCATTCATACCAATACAATACCCACTATCCTCTAATTGAAAAGAGAGAGTGCACAAATGAAAAGTACAGTAGACAATGAACAAATAGAAAAGAAAATAACAGAACAGTGAATTGTGTTTTAGAACAAATATGTTTTGAAATGCAACAAAGATAGGACACGAAAATGAGAATGCAACAATGAACTGAAATAGTATGTAGACAATGTGTTAACGGAAAAATGTACGCTAACACATTGTGTAAGTTGTGAGATAATGAAAGCACCACCCGTTGGTACGGGAACTAGAAATAAGCAGAAAATCTGGATGCAGGTCTTAGGTCGTGGGCGACCTAGAGTTAGGTCATAGGTCGTGGTCGACTTAGGGTGCTCGGGTTATAGCTTATCAGGGTTGCGCTTGGTCAACAGAGCAGGCTGATAGGTCGTAGCGACTTTGGAAGAAGAGTAGGCGACTTAAACATGTCGAGGTATCAAGTGGAGTGACCTAGGCTAGGATTAGGAGTAACAGTGTTCTAATATTGGTACGACCTATAACCAAGCAACATAAGGATTAGCTCGCTAGGTTACTAGGTCGTTAACTTTGCTAGGTCGCTGAGACCTTCAGGTCGCTGAGGCGCTGCAGTGTTTGTCCCCTTGTAGTGTTATGTCGCTGATCTGTATCTTCTGCTAGGTCTCTAACTCGCGTATGCTAAGTCGCTAAGATGCTCTCATGCTAGGTCGTTGAATGCTTGGATCGTTAGGTCGCTCGCCTTTGATCTTGTTAGGTCGCTTGCTTGTTAACTCGTTAGGTCGTTTGCCTTCCTTGAATAGTTGAGTCACCGTTCAGAATGGTATTAACACTTGCCCCTCGAAGTACACGCCTATGTCATAGGTCGTGTGCTTCGATCTAACTTCTTTAGGTCGTGGGCGACTCAACAGGCTCGCTAGGTCGCGTGCTGATATGTCTTCCTTTCTTTCCCCTATTTTAGTTATTAGCTCGTTTCTTCCCCCTCATTCTGCCGCCGCCATTGCCATTCTGAGCTCAAGAATCCTCAAAGCGAAACCCCTACCCTTGTTGGTTCGATCATCATTCTAACAACAATCCTAGGTAAATCGATCACCTTCCATTGTAGCTGCTATTGATCTCCCCATAATCAATTTTCACACAGTTTTTATCACCCTGCTATAAGACTTCCTCCTGATTCGCCCTCCGATCACCATTGAATTGTTTGTAATTGCTTTTAAAATTGAATCGGCCTATGATTTCTCATAGTTGTTTGGCGAGTGCCCGAATTTGTGGAGTTAACAGCGTTTTCTGGAAACTTGGAGGAGATTATGGAGTTTTAGGCGTTTGGGGAAGACGAGTAGATGTTAGGTTAACAGGTTAGTGGATAGCGGGTTACGCCGTAGTGCTTTTGGTGATGCAATGGTGGTGGACGTGTGGCAAAGTGTGATTGGAGAATAGGACTTAGTGTTTTTGATGGGAGATAGCTCGATATTGCGGAGCTACTTCAGGAGCAACCTAGTGGATCGAACGACCTAAGAACCCTTGTGACTTAAGGGAAGCCGAACGACCTACAAATTTGCGACCTAACCAATCGAATGACCTGAAAACCCTTGCGACCTAAGGGAAGCCGAACAACTTAACAAATCAGCGACTTAACTCTTTGCAACATAAGTTTTAGGTCGCGGCCACACCTGAACGAGCTAACACTTAGTCAAATATGCATTGCCTTGACTTGAAGCTTTAAACTCTTTGACTTGAACACTTTTTAACTCGTAGGAACATTATATTGCTGAACTCTCTGACTTGAACAGTGCGACTTAAGGAAGCTTCGACCTATGCTAAGTCGCTTGAGCTTGATTACTTGTAAAAATGTGACAGCACTTAACTTGAATTCTCAACTTGAACTGCCGAGATAACCTGCCTGAACTTGTTGCACCTCTTTACAGATTACATTAACTTTAATGCTAATAATCTGTTAAACACAACATTTGCAGAAAAAAGGGACGAATATACTCATCATCGACTGCCTACATCGAGTGATGGATTAGATTAAAGAACTGATATTTTACTTAAGCAAAATAGCATAAATCTGATTAAAGATGAAGTGATGTGAATCAACTGATTTAAATGAAGCATCAACGCAAAATTCATACAGTTATCACTGCTTATCGCTAAATATCATTTGCATTGATACTACACTTAACTTTTATTTAATAACAAGCCTCGAACCTTCCTGAATTGATGTGCATCAATCAGTACTATCTCAACTTTTATTTTATTTACTTGTTATTTCAGTAGTTTTGCACAACACTTCACACACTTTTAGGAAACGTGCACCTTCATATTTGAATACCCAGTTCCCTGTGTAGAATGACTTCTCAACAAGAAGAGATAGTAGGACACGCTGGAGAGGTCTTCCCAGTAGCTAACCCCTTGGATAATCCCCTGGAAAGAAATTCAACCACTCTGAATCAATGGGTTTTTAGTCAATTATGCATTCAGTTCGGTATTGCTGAAGCGGACGCCTTGCTTCCTGGGGTAAATGATACTGCTGATAGGCCACCTCCTGGTTTTATCGCGGTTAATCGCCAGATGTGCTTGAGTGGAGCTATTCCTCCTTTCAACGATTTTCTTCAAATGCTCCTTCTTCGATTAACCATCTCTCCTTTCCAGTTATACCCAAATGGTTATGCCATCTTGATGGGATTGTGCGTACTGTTCAGGAGGACGCTCTCCCGTTTTTCGAGCTTTGAAGAGATTTGCTACGTGTGCACATTTGCAAAGAACAAAGACCATCCTTCTATTACACTTGTGAGAAGTACGAGGAATCGTAAACTGATCATTGATCTCCCTGAAAGCGCTCATGGTTTTTTGAATCAATTTTTCTTTGTTCGCTGCCCCCCGGGATTCTACGCCATTTGGGGAGTAGGAAGTAAAATTTTCTATCTCCGTTCTTTCCATTTCTGAGCTTTTCAAAACCGAGTCGTCAAGTGCTAACTTCGTTCTTTATTTCTACAGCGCTTCCTCCTCCTTCTAAAGATTCAAGCCATAAGTCAACTTTCGAAAGACTAAATGCTGTGGCAGTTGAGGAGAGAAGCATTAAATTCTTGCTGAAGGACGAATTTTTGCATCAATTCGGACTTTTGCACTCTTCTCTATCCACTCTGCCTCGTGATGCCCCCGGTTCTCAAGCACAGACGTCAGATGCCCCGGTTTCCGCAAAGGAACTTGCATCGAAGGAACTTACTGCAGAGGCCTCATTGGTGAAATATTCTACTCCTGTTGAGTTGCGGGGTCATCTGGCAAGTTTATACTTCCCCCGGTTATCGAAGAAGAGGAACTTCCTCAACATTTCGGGAAGGCTGCTGATGAGGGAGCTGAGAAAGAGAGTTCCACTAGGCATGACGGTGATGACATTTTTGGAGGACTAAGCGACCTTGTGGTGACTTCTCAGGAGCTTTTTAAAGATGATACCATCACCTCTAAGCTTGTTTCTCCAGTAGTCGAAGCTAAATCTGTTTTGAGATTAACTCCATCAACTCAAGAGTTGACTCCAACTGCAAAAGCTGACATCACTCCTAAGCTGAAGAGTGGTTTGTAGCTTGACGCGCGTAGTTCACACGTCACACACACTTAGGATTTTTGGCAATTATGCACACTGAATTACTTTATTTTGAAGATTTCAAAACTTTGTCTCTTCTTCATTCTCAGGTTCTCCCATGGGATGTAGCGGCACATATTACGATGACTTTCAGCTCTACGGAATGCGTGATTCCTATGATCCTATGCGCTATCTCCCTGCCCCTAGGGAGATCGATGAAGAAAGAGCTGTTAGGAAAGCTCACGAGAGGCGGACCCATGAGGAGCGCTACAGGAGAGGAGATGAACGACATGACTCTTCCCAGAGAGATGATGATTCCCACAAAAGAAAATCTCACGATGTTAAAGGGAAGAGTCATGTCACTGAAGATCCAAGCAAGCGGGCCAAGCTTAGCGAAAGGTCGGCGTCTGCAATTTCTGAAAAGCCCGCTGCTTTTATCTCTTTGGACATTCCTTCTAGCTCTCCTGCCCTTATAGGAGCTGACATTCATCAACAGGCCTCCATATCAAGTTGAAAAGCCTCCGACTACTCTTCAAATTCGATTTCCACACTAGTGTTTAGAAGGAGTGCGTTTTGACCTTGACTTGGTCCCAATCGACAAACAAGCTATGCTGAGAAATCTTGACGCCGTCAAGCTCGATATTGATAGAATATCTGGTTGGCAGAAACTTTTTGATAAGCTTTAAAGAGTTAATCGCTCAAAAATCGAGGCCATGCTGACCATGGAAAATGATAAGTCTGAATGAAAAAAAGTTCTCGAACAGCATGATACAGAGATGAGGAACATTGCATCTTATAGTGAGGAGCTTGAGGCTGAAGTCAAAAAACTCAAAGATGAACTTGCCACCTCTTCCACTTCTTATACTCAAAAGGAAGAGGTTCTCCAAAAGCAAGTAAGAGATGCCCATGCTAGTCAACGAGACGCTGAGGCCAAACTGGTGTCGCAGCAGATAATCGTAGAAAACTACCACAATGATGTTGCTCAATTGCGGGAAAAGACTAGCTCCCAAGACTTGGAGATTACGAGGTTGCAGGCTCAGCTATCAAAGACCGAAAAAGAGCGTGACGAGGCCATCGCTGGAAAAGCAGCAGCCGAACAATCGCACGAGGGGACCAAGTCCAATGTCAGCTCTACTTTATTTGAGTTTTACGTTCACGGTGTCTTGGGATGCGGCAACCTTTCATTTTTAGGCCCAAAATACGAAATTACATTGCCCGAAGTGTGGGAGGAGGCTATGGATACATTTAAAGATACCGGCTATGCCGAGGCAGAACTTGAGGCATTTTACTTGGATGATGAGGGTCGTGCTGCCCTCGTTAGGGGAAAAGAGCAACATGTTAAAGAGCGATCCGGAATGACGGAAGGGGAGAATTCAAGGAAGGAAGCACCTTTGACCGACCCTACCCGTCCTTCGGTTTTGGCCGACGTTGATATCATTGGCTCCAGTTTCCATTCTTCGCCTCCTGCTAAAGCGAAAATTGAAATTATGACTGCTCATGCTGGAGATGAGGCTCAAGCAAGCACTGAAGCACAAGACTTGGAGGTTGACGTGATAAGGCCAACTTCTCCAGGTAACTTCAATGTTGATCCAGTTCAAGTGGATTACTTGTTCGCTTCACATGAGTTTGATGAACTCCTTGATTATTTCTTAAACCTCAACGAGCCTCTATCTCCTCTCTTTAAGAGGAATACTGATTTTAACTTTTCTTCTTCTGTAGTGAGAACACCAAGTGCTGCGCAGACTTCTCCTCCTCCAGCTGTTGCTCCTCCATCTACTTCTCAACCGGGGACGCAAGAAGAAAAAATAGAAGCGCTTCAAGGGTTGGATGACCCGGCTGCTTCGCAAGAGCAGAATGCGGAAGAACCTGAGGAGAGCGAGAGGACTCCGGAGAGATTTTATACCGACGACACAAAGCTGTCTGAACTTATCACTCCAGGCAGCGAGTCTTCTTCAAGGAAGAAGGGATAGCGTGGAATCTCGAAGAAGAAGAAGGAGGCTTCTTCTAGTGAAGAGAAAGCGGAAGAGGACCCAATTGCACCCCTTTATCCTTCTTCCCCTACTTTTTCTAGCCGACCCAAAAAGTTAAACATTCGGCCAAGCGAGGGCTCCAAAGGTGGCAGGAAGAAGAAGTGATGGGTCTGGCCTTACGCTTCTCGTCTTTCTTTTTGCTTTTTGCTTGTCTATAAAGGCTTGTATAGACCGAAGATTGTGCGGGTATCGGCCCCCGCTTTTTGAAACCTACACATGTATAAAAATTTTATAGTATGGAATAAAATGATTCTTTCTACTTGTACAAACTTTTGTCTGTATTTGAGAATGCATTTATTTCTCATTTTCGTACAAGTTTCTTTATTTTCTTTGCATGATATTGCAGCGAGCTTGTGGTATGTTGCTTGAGCATTGCTTTTATTAATGTAGCTATATTATATTGCACCCATACCACGGCTTATTGCAATCTCTTTCATTTTGATAAGATTTTGGAGAACAATTCTTCTATTTTGAGAAGACTTGTACTCTTACTTTGGAGAACAACTCTTCCATTTTGAGAAGGCTTGCACTCTTACTTTAGAGAATAATTCTTCCATTTTGAGGAAATATTACTCTGTTCTAGTAGAGTGTGCCTTGTATTGGAGAAGCCTTCTCTTATTTTCTTTTACACTTCAACTTTCGGAGATGGTCACTTTTATTTTTAAGAAGCGGATTCTCCGATGCGGTGAAGCGGGCCTCTGAAGAGGGCTTTCTTTGCACTTCAAACTTGGGAAGTGTGCCTCCGAAGAGGGCTTATACTTTGCACTTCAAACTTGGGAAGTGTGCCTCCGAAGAGGGCTTTGATTTGGCACTTCAACTTGGGAAGTCTGCCTCTGAAGAGGGCTTTGATTTGGCACTTCAACTTCTCTCTCTCTTTTTTTACACGGGATAGCTAGCCTCTGAAGAGGGCTTTGGCACTTCAACTCTGGTGAAGTGGGCCTCCGAAGAGAGCTTTTTGCACTTCAACTCTGGTGAAATAGGCCTCTGAAGAGGGCTTTTTGGCATTTCAACTCTGGTGAAGTGGGACTCCGAAGAGAGCTTTTTGCACTTCAACTCTGGTGAAATGGGCCTTCGAAGAGGGCTTTTTGGCATTTCAACTCTGGTGAAGTGGGCCACCGAAGAGAGCTTTTTGCACTTCAACTATGGTGAAATGGGCCTCCGAAGAGGGCTTTGTATGCCTCGGGAGAGGTCTTTTTGTGCCTCGGGAGAGGGCTTTTTCCTCCAAAGAGTTGTGCCTCCGAAGAGGGATTGTGCCTCCGAAGAGGGCTTGAATTTATTTGTGGTTGGCTCTCCAGGAAGGTTGCGTCTCATGGTTAAGTGGATCCACGGGGCAGACGCAAGCTACCTAACCGGATATTCGTTTGCACAAATGATCGCAATTAGTTAGCAAGGGCCTGGTACCTTCACTCTGGGAAGGTGCCCCTCCGGTGGTTCCACCAACCTTTTTTGATGAGAGACAAGACTTCTTTTTGGCTGTTTTTGTTTGCTTGCCCATGTCTTTTCACCATTTTCCTCTAATCCATTCCTCATAATTGTTTCCAAGCACATGTTCCCTTCCTTTGCAAGTCGTTTACTTTTTTTAGAGAAGTGCATTTCATTGTTAAGTCCACGAGGCAGACGCAAGCTATTTGACCGGATGTCTGTTTACACAGACGATCACGATCAGTTGGCAAGGGCTTGGAACCTTCACTTTGGGAAGGTGCCTCTTCGGTGGGATCACCAACTATTTGTGAAATGCACTTTTATTGTAGGAATTGAATGTGGAATTGTTTGTGGCTTGACATTTGTTTGTTGAGTGATTTGTAGGAATCGCTAAGCCTTGTGATTTGTTGAATAGGTAATTTTTGCTTTGATAGCCTGCAATATTAAATCGACATTTTAGCAATATATTTAAGACGTTTGCATATCGAAATGAAATAGGCATTCTATAGCAGTAAAGAACACAAGATTTATAGTAGTTCGGCCAAGAACTGGGCCTACGTCCACTTTATAGCTTTTATTATTCATTTGCACTGATTTTACAATGGCTTTCAATACAAGAATCATACATCCATAATTATTTTACAAAACTAAGCAAAGCTTCTAAGTAAAATATGGATGCAAGTGATTGTTGTTCCAGGCCTTTGGAATTGGATCTCCTTCGACAGTTGTGAGTTTGAAAGTGCCATCAAAAAGTTTTTTGCCTGTGACGTACGACCCTTCCTAGTTTGGCCCAAACACTCCTGTTGCTGTCATGATCCTTTTCAAGACTAGATCCCCAATCTCAAAGCTGTGTTAGCGAACTTTAGAATTGAAGTGCCTGGCTATCCTTTGCTGATGAGCTGCAATTCTGAGCTTAGCCTCTTCCCTCCTTTCATCAAGGAAATCAAGTGCTTCAAGTTGCATCTTTTCATTTTCAGCTTAATTGAAATGAATTCTCCGGTGTATGGGGACCTCTATTTCCACCGGAATCATTGCTTCTGATCCATATGCTAATGAGAATGGAGTGTGCTCGGTCGTAGTTTTGTGGGTAGTTCTATATGCCCATAGTGCTAGTGGAAGCTTATCAACCACCTTTTGCTTTTTCCAGCTATTTTTTGATGGTTGATTTGATAATTTTGTTCACTGCTTCCACTTGCCCGTTTGCTTGTGGATGAGCCACTACTGAGAAGCTTTTTTGGATCTTGAATCGCTTGCAAAAATCCTGGAACTCTTCGCTTTCAAATTGGGTACCATTGTCTGTGATTATCTTCTGAGGCACACCATACCTGTAAATGATATTCTTAGTCACAAAATTTATCATCTTTTTAGAGGTAATAGTAGCTAATAGTTCAGCTTCAGCCCATTTAGTGAAATAATCCACAGCAACAATAGCATATTTAATTCCGGACTTGGCAGTTGGCAAAGGCCCAATGAGATCTATCCCCCAAATGGCCAATGGCCATGGACTGACCATATGTGTTAGCTCGGTGGAAGGTGCTCTAGGAATTTTTGCAAACCTCTGGCATCTGTCACACCTTCGAGAGTAGCTAGCAGCGTCTCGATTAATATCTGGCCAAAAATATCCATAGAGGAGAATTTTCTTTGCTAGAGTTTGGCCACCTTAATGATCCCCACACTCTCGTCCGTGCACTTCAGCTAAAATTTTCTTAGCCTCCTCCTTGGTAACACATCAGAGTAATGGCATTAAGAATCCTCGTCTGTACAAGCGACCGTCTTGAATTACATATCTCGAGGCTTTTCTTAACAGCTTGTCGCGCTCTTTTGAGTTTTCTGGCAAGGAGCCGTTGAGTAGATGTTCTTTGATTGGAGTCATCCACGACTCCTGCTCTTAAGACACAGCCATAATCCAATCAATATCCATCTCATCAATACTTGGAGCTGACAAGACTTCCATAGGGACCAATCCCAATAATTGAGCTTCTCCAGAGCTTGAATATTTTGCGAGAGAATCTGCCTTCATGTTCTCTTCCTGGGGTATGTGGCTTATTTTATAATGATCAAAATCATCGAGAAGCTCCCAGGCCGTTGACAAGTAAGCAGGTAGATTTCCTTCTTTAGTTTGGAACTCTTTCTTGACTTGGCATACAATAAGCTGAGAATCAATGAAGATCTGCAATACTCTGACGTTCAGTTCTTTAGCAACCTTCAAGCCAGCAATAAGAGCTTCATATTCCGCTTCATTATTTGTCGAAGGAAATTCCAATCTCAATGCATAGCACAATGATCGCCCTTCGGGGTTTCAAGCACAACCCCAGCTCCGGAGCAGTAGTCATTTCTTGCACCATCGACATATAATTTCCATCGGGTTGGTGAGTCATCAGTCGCTTCTTTCTCACTGTCACCTTTATCTGTGTATTCTGCAATGAAATCTGCTAATGCTTGTCCATTGATTGCTCTTCGGGGATGATAAGTGACATCGTATTGGCTGAGTTCAATATTCCACTTCAGAAGACGACCCGAAGTTTCAGGGCGAAATAGGACTTGCTTCAGAGGTTGATCAGTGAGGACTTTAATAGGATGAGATTGGAAGTATGGCCTCAACTTTCTGGATGCAATCAACAAACAATAGGCGATCTTTTCCAGTTTTGTATAATTCATCTCTGCCCTAGTGAATCTTTTGCTGATGTAATAAACCAGGCGCTGAACTTTCGCGTCTTCCTGCACCAATGCTGCACTGAGAGCATGAGATGAAACTGCCAAATATATGAAAAGATCTTCACCATTGCTGGGCTTAGAAAGTACTGAAGGCGTTTCCATATGACGAATCAACTCGTCAAAAGCTTTCTGACATTCAGGAGTCCATTCGAAGTTTTTCTTTTCTTTCTTCAGAGCATAAAAGAAGGGAATGCATTTATCAGTGGCCTTGGAAACAAACCGACTCAAAGCAGCGACTTTCCCGTTGAGGCTTTGCAATTCCTTCTTTGTCCTAGGGGCTTTGACTTCTCTTAAGGCGGTAATCTGGGCTGGATTAGCTTCAATGCCCCTAGCACTCACAATGAAACCCAAGAATTTTTCGGACTCCACCCCGAATGAACATTATAAAGGATTCAGCTTCATCCCAAACTTTCGGAGGATCGCGGACATTTCTGCCAAATGATCTATGTGGTCTACTGCCTTCTTTGATTTCACCAACATATCATCAACATATAGTTCCATAGTCTTGCCAATCTGGGGTTTGAACATAGCATGAACAAGTCTCTGATAAGTTTCCCCCACATTCTTCAATCCGAAGGGCATGACTTTATAGCAGTAAAGACCAACATCGGTGATGAAGCTCGTGTCCTCCTGATTTGGCTCATGCATCATGATTTGATTATATCTTGAGTAAGCATCCATAAAAGACAATAATTCATGTCCGGCTGTTCCATCCATCAGCTGATCGATTCTGGGTAACGGGAAACAGTCCTTGGGGCATGCCTTATTCAAGTCTGAAAAGTCGATGCATACTCCCCACTTCCCATTTGCTTTTTTAACCAGCACCGGATTAGAAACCCAATTTGGATAAGTGGACTGTCTGATGAAGCCATTCTCCATGAGCCGGTCTACTTCTTCCTTTAATGCTGCTGACCTTTCAGGACCCTGGATTCTTCTTTTCTGCTTCACGGGTGTAAATTTCGGATCAATATTCAAAGTATGCACTGCGATTTCTGGAGATATTCCACACATATCAGCATGACTCCAAGCGAATACATCCATATTTTCTTTCAAGAATGATATCAAAATATTTTGAACCGTCACGCTAAGTTGCGAACCCACATTCAGCACCTTGTTTGGATCTTTCGGGTCAACAGGTACTGGCACCGTTATTTCCACCAGCACCACTCTATTCTCCCCTACTAGCTTTTCTGTGATCCATTTCTTTTCGTACACCACTATGCTCGCCAGTGCAGGGTCCACCCTGTAATTGCTACAAGGTTGGTTCTTTGACGCGGAGTGGAGCTGCCGCATCCTTTCCCATCTCTCTCTTCCTTTCTTCCCGCAACTCTATAAGATAGCATTCTCGCCCAGCATTCCGATCCCCTTTAATAACACCGATGCCATTATCCTTGGGAAACTTTATAGTAAGGCACCACGGGGCGAGAATTGCCTTGAATGCTGCAAGAGTTGGCCGGCCGAGGAAGGCGTTGTAAGCAGAAAATCCGTCAACAATCACAAAAGTCTGCTTTCGAACCACCTTTTTCTGCCCCTCTCCAAGCTCCACTAATAAGTCAATAGTTCCAATTGGCTGCTTTGGTTCCCCAGTAAACCCAACAATCTTCTGTGATGAAGCTTGAACATCATCCATAGGAATCTTCATTTGATCGAATGTCTTTTGGAAGAGGATATTGCAAGAGGCGCCATAGTCAACACGCACCCTTCTTACAATAGCCGGCCCGATACCTGTAGAGATAACCAAAGGATCCATGGTGGGAGCTTCGACATCCATAGAGTCCCTGGCTCTGAACACAATGTCATCATTAAAAGTTCTTTGCTGCTTCAAAGGTGCAGCGTCTTCAATTTTTCTTCCGCTGGGGCATATTTCAAGGCACGAGCATATCTTTCCATCTTACCCCAGCTTCTGCCTGCTGGGTGAGGACCTCCCGTGATTACATTAATAACAACCCTTTCTGATTCATGCGCTGCAGTCCTCTCACCTAAGTTGGGTTGGTGAGCAGGAACTTGTTGCCCCTGAGCAGATGAAGATGGGTTATTCCTGTTTCTCTTCACATATTGCTGAAGTTTATTCTCTTTCAACAGCTCCTCAATCAGATTCTTCAAATGGCGATACTCATTAGTGTCACGCCCAGTCTGATTGTGGAACTTACAGAATCTTCCACTCTGCATGGCATTTTTCCCAAGCCTCAACTTAGATGGTTTAGGGTACTCAACAGTATCCTTGGTTGCAAAGAAGATACTTTCTGGAGTATCAGTTAAGGGAGTGAAATCTGAAGGTCTAAAGAGGCGAGCTTTCTTCGCATTTCCCTGCTTCTTCCCACCATCATTCTCCCTCTTCTATGCACCAGATTCCTTTTTGTTTGAAACAACATTGCCATTCCCAACCTCGGTCACGACTGCTTTTTTCTACACAGGAAGGCTTTGTAAGCGCATAAATTCATCAGCTTTCTTATAGAATTTCTCAAGTGAATTCGGCACTTTCATCTTTAGCCATTTCCCAAATTCACTCGTTTTGTCCATAGCACTCATCAAGTAAGTCAAAATCATCCGCGGCTCTTCATTGTCGACTTCAGCCAAGGCTATGTTGAAGCGGTTTAAGAAAGATCTAATAGATTCTCCGGGATTCTGTTCTAGGCTGGACAATGACATTATGTCCTTGGCCTTTGAAGCATACAACCTGAACTGTTCTTTAAATTTCTGAGTTAAATCGGAGAACTGGTCTACAGATCGGACCGGTAGCTTTGTAAACCAGTGTAGGGCCACTCCTTCCAAGTATACCGGAAAGTACCGGCATTTGATCTCATCCGATGCTCTGGCACCTATCATATGCCAGTCATATTTATACAAGAATTGATTAGGGTCGCTTGTCCCCCGATAAGCTGAAATGGTGGGAGGAACAAACTTCCTTGGAAATTCCGCTTTCAGAATTCTTTCGGTGAACGAAGTCTTGCTTGGAGCAAACCCCCAATCATTCTCATCTTCATCCCTCTGCATGCTCTCTTTCATGATTTGCCGAATCATTCCCAAGAGGTATTCTTCATTGTTTAGAGGCTCTGCGGGACAGACGTCGGCCATTTTCTCGGAAGTCTGTTTGGACCAACGCTCGCGGAGAGTCGGCTGCGGCCTTGATCCTCCAGCTTGGGGAGGTGCCCCTTCGACGGGGACAGCTGCCCTTTGAGGAATATTCCTCCCTTCAGAATTATAAACATCATCAGCAAAGTTTTCTTCATTATTCACTGGTTGATGGTTAGCTCCGAGCAAAGCATTCAACTTGTCCAGTATTAAAGTGTTCTGGGCTTCCATTTGTTGATATAACCCATACACTGCATCATCTAACTCCGCCCGTGTAATTCCAACACTTGGAGTTGCTTGACTTAACGAAGGAGAAGTGGCAGTATTCTCATGGGCATCACCGGATCTAGTAGATCTGCGCTTTCTTCCAAGAGCTATAATCTCTGATAGACTTCTGGTTTTGAGAGAGATTCTTTCAACGAACTTTTGCGAAGCAATGATGAAAGCACTCCTGAGATCGATTTTCTCGGTGAAAGCACCAAAATGTTAGCGGTAAAAATGTACGCTAACACCCTGTTGTAAGTTGTGAGATAATGAAAGCACCACCCGTTGGTAGGGGAACTAGATATAAGCAGAAAATCACTGAAAAACGGTAAAGAGGCAATAGTTTTTATAGTGGTTCGGCTTAAAGTCAAGCCTACGTCTACTTTGATCTTCTTTATTGCTAATTCGATTACAACTTTTACAATGATCTTCGATTACAACACAATCAAGACAAGTAGCTAGAACTTCAATGTAGAAAAGCCCTTTGAATTCATGTTGAATGAGTTCGATCTTTTTCCAAAGTTCGTTGAAGCATCTTTGGTGTTTGAAGTGTTGAATGAGTCGAGAAAACAGCAAAGTATCGGCGTTCCTAAAATTGTCCAAAAGTCTCCTTTCAGTTGGAGCAGGTGCAATATTTATAGAGAAAATCTGGATGCAGGTCTTAGGTTGTGGGCGACCTAGAGTTAGGTCGTAGGTCGTGGGCGACCTAGGGGGCTCGGGTTATAGCTTATCAGGGTTGTACTTGGTCAACTGAGCAGGCTGATAGGTCGTAGCGACTTATGGAAGAAGAGTAGGCGACTTAAACATGTCGAGGTATCAAGTGGAGTGACCTAGGCTAGGCTTAGGAGTAACAGTGTTCTGATATTGGTACGACCTATAACCAGACGACATAAGGATTATCTCGCTAGGTTACTAGGTCGTTGACTTTGCTAGGTCGCTAGGTCGCTGAGACCTTCAGGTCGCTGAGGCATTGTAGTGTTTGTCCCCTTGTAGTTTATGCCGCTGATCTGTATCGTCTGCTAGGTCGCTAACTTGCGTATGCTAAGTCGCTCTCATGCTAGGTCGCTGAATGCTTGGATCGTTAGGGCGCTCGCCTTTGAACTAGTTAGGTTGCTTGCCTGTTAACTCGTTAGGTCATTTGCCTTCCTTGAATAGTTGAGTCGCCGTTCAGAATGGTATTAACACAATGTAACGTGATTTCTTCTTTTGGAGCAGTACTACTTAGTCAAGGCTTCGATAAAATTATAGCTACACAAATTTGCATATTGAACTGGTTTCTTCCTTTGGAGTTGCTGATGCATGTGTGTAGTTTAGTTTGTAAATATAGTGCAGTTCCTCCGTCTTGACTTGTCTTTGTGCATTTGGTTTGATCTTGGTCATGCGTAGATTTTATATTAAGAAGGACTGCTTCTTCACTTAGTATTTAGGTGATCAACTAGATCGTGAAATATAACTATGTTACCGCAGAGCAGTTTAGCTTCGTTAACTGAGCTAACCTACTAATGCGTATATTGGCTAGGTTTCGGCTTAACATACCATATAGTGATTTTTTGGTGCAGTTATGCATTTTAGCATATGAAACTTCAAATTTTTAGATGGCGTTTACTCACTGACTTCAAATTTCTTCATTGCAGGTAATTAACAATGGAGATGACACATTCTTCTTCCGTTGCAAGTAGCAAGCATATGAAACTTTTTAGATGCACGTTTTGTTGTTGGCATTTGGTGCGGACTTACTGTATTGATATTATATTATTTTTTTAACATATAACGTGTCTTCGTTTAACAGAATTTGTGGTAACTTGGTTTACTTTGTTATTTTTGTTTACGGATATTATTAAAACTTGGTTTATTGATGTCTTTTGTTTATTAATATTGTCTTAACTAGTTTATGTAACTAATTAATAGTTATTAGAACATGTTATGTATACTAGTTGCATGAATATACTTAAAATATAGTTCTGGAATATTTAAAAATAGAGTGGAATATTAAAGCTGTTATATAAATAGAAGACAACGTCTTATTAATGCTGTCAATAAAGAAACAACAACGTTCAATTCGTGCTGTAATTATCTTTAAATAGTCAACAACAGTGTTTAGTACATGCTGTCGAAATAGTTGACGATTCAATAACAGCGTTTATAAAAAGCTGTTGTAAACAGTTAAAGTAGAATTAAAACATCTCCGACAACTAAATTATTAACGCTATAGAAACATAATACAACATGTTTGAAAACGCTGTAAAAACATTATTGACAGCTTGTACAAAACGATGTCAAAGTGATGTTTCAACAGCGTTTATCAAAACGCTGTTGTAAGTTCTGTATATACGACAACATGTCGTTATACAGCGTTTGAACTAGTGCTGTTGTATCGTATTACAGCGTTTATCAAACGCTGTTAAAAGCCTTATGTGGTGTAGTGTTAAGGCCGAACATCAACGTCCTTCTGGTCTTCTTCAGCCTCTTGAGATTCCATTATGGAAATGGGATTAGATTTCTATGGATTTCATTGACGACCAACCTCGTTCGAGATCGGGCCATTCTTGCATTTGGGTTATTGTAGATCGCCTCAGCAAGTCTGCTCATTTTATTCCTATAAGTCTAATAGGACTGCTTCACATTTGGCTAGGTTATATATCAAGGAAATCGTGAAACTTCACGGTGTTCCTAGTTCTATTGTGAGTGACCGTGATCCTTTATTCACGAGTCAATTTTGGCAGAGTCTTCAGCAAGCTTCGGGAACAAAACTTAATTTTAGTACAACTTATCATCCGCAGTCTGACGGACAGACTCAGTAGGTGAATCGTATCTTGAAAGATCTTCTCCATATTTGTATTCTAGATTTCGGTGGTAGTTGGGAGGATCACCTACCTCTTGTAGAGTTCTCCTATAATAATAGTTTTCAGTCCAGTATCGGTATGGCTCCTTTCGAAGCCTTATACGGAAGGCCATGTCGATCACCTTCTTGTTGGTTGGAATCTGGGGAGAAGCATATTCTTGGCCCAGATTTTGTTCGTGATTCTTCCGAGAAGATCGATCTTATTCGTTTGAGAAAGAAAGAGGCATAAAGCCCCCAGAAATCCTATGCGGACAACAGTAGGAAGCCTCTTGAATTCTCAGTTGGTGATCTTGTCTTTATTCATGTTTCTCCTTTGAAAGGAGTTATGCGCTTCAGTACGACTGGAAAATTGGCTCCTCGCTTTATAGGACCATTTTCTATTACTGAACGTATTGGCCCTGTAGCTTATAGAGTTTCACTTGCCGCTCATCTATCTGGCATTCACGACGCGTTTCACGTCTCTCAACTTTGGAAGTGTCTTCGAGCGTCGGATTCTGTTATCGATTCTCCTGATTTGCTAGAGCTTGAGATCTCACCAGACTTATATATTGTACAACAACCTATTCGCATGCTTGCCATGGAGGTGCGACACCTTCGATACAAGGACGTGCTGCTCATTAAAGTTCAATGGTCCGCTAATCCCAATGACTGTACTTGGGAAACCAGGGAGTTTATCGAGCGATCCTATCCGGGTTTTCTATCTTTGCTTGGCAACAGTGAGAATATCTTTTCATATCAAGCATGTTTCCTTTTCTTTTTGGATGATGTATGTATGTAATTGTTACAAATATCGCCTCTAGGAATTGCGTGGACACAATTTTGTTAGGAGGGGAGATCTATAACAACCCGCATATTTAACGATTATATATTTAAATGTTTTATTTAAATATAGCGTCGTTAATCAGATTTAGGTCCGAAATGCTACTTTTTGCAAATGGTTGAATTAGGACTCGAAAACACTTCCATTGAGTTCAAAATGGCGTTTCAATCCTTTTGAGTATAAGCTTTGATATGTTTGGAGATAGTAGAATTTTGCTACCTTTTCTATTTGGGTTTTGGGTTTGGGTTTAGCCTATTAGCTTAACATAATACCCTAACTCAGCCCCTCTCTTCTCTCCATTCACTCATTTTCATTTCCTAAACTCAAGCTCAACACAACTGAAAATGGGGGAAAGGAAGAAAAATTAGAAACTCCAAGCCCTAGTTTCCTCTTGCAAACTAGAATTCTTGCTCCATAATCCATGAGAAGCCATTGGTAAGCCCTCTCTTCATCTTTTCCAACTCTTTCCTTCTTCAATTTCAAAAGTTTCCTAAACCTAATTTAGGAAATACTTATTTTGATCTTAGATTGAATCTTGTAGAGTTGAAGTGGAGAGTGGTTGGTCTTTTCTTTGCATTTGAGCTTCTCATCCTTGTTTTTGAGTTAAGAGGTGAGAATTTTATCTCACATCTTTGTCTACAACTATGCTGGATTGTTAGGAATGAATTTCCTAACATAATTGCATGTTCATTTGCTTTCGATTTGGATTGATTCGGTGAAATTGCCAATATATGATTTTTTGAAGCCAAATCTATGAAATCCTCATATGGTTGATGTTTATGTTGTTCGGAGTGTTTCGGTAAGTCGTTAAGGTTAGGTAGTCATTGGACGTAAGTCCATAATCATCGCTCATCCGATCGCTTTCGATTTGTTTTGGCCATCAATGGCCTAGGTTCAGGAATTACCTAAACATTAGGTTTCAGACGTCTGAACCCCTATTCCAGACGTCTGAATATTATATTGGGAATTTTCTTTCCCCAGTATTCAGACGTCTGAATCAAAAGTTCCAGACGTCTGAATTTGCTCAAACCCAACCCAAGTGCAAATAGGCTAAAATTAGCTATTTTCAGACATCTGAAATAAATGATTCAGACGTCTGAATAGGGCTCTGGAAAATATTCATTTTCCAGATTCAGATGTCTGAACCATTTATTTCAGACGTCTGAATCTGCTATTTTTGCCCAATTTTCCTTTGGGTTTGGAATTCCAATTTTTATCGGCTTTGGTTGTTCCAATGTTATCATTCATCTTTGACTTTGATGCTTCCTTTTTGATTTCACACACGGGTTTTTATAAAATGATCTCTCCAAATTGTATTTAAAGCTCCTTTCTTCGATTTATAATTTCTATTTAAAATCCACACACACAATTTCGCACTTCGAGTGAAGTGGAAAGGAGATTAAATGGTTAAGTAAAACACGGACCATGAATCCATGCGTTTATCTTTCCGATTAATCCCCCAACTATTCGATTGATTGTTTTGACCTTTGGTCTGGTTTACCGATGAGATGAGGTAAACTTTGTACTGCTTTTAGTGTGAAATTGACTAACGAGTAGTTTTATCCCGCCTTTTTAGCAAGGCCGTGATATCAAAAGATCAACCGAGAAACCAAAGAGGGTTCGTCACAAAGTTTGGACAACTCAGCATCTCAACAAAGCAAGTTCTGTGGAATGATTTTTCATCTAAGATCCCCTACGGAGTGGGGGGGTCCAGGGGGGTGCCAACCCCCCAAGGTGGGGGTGCGGGGGCAACGCCACCGCCATGGTGTTCGACCTAAGGGTGCAGCGACCTAAAAGATATCGCGACCTAAAAGTGGGACGACTTAAAGAGTTCACGACCTAAAGACTTAGCGACCTAAGAGTTCACGACTTAGTGACCTAAGACTTCACGAGTTAGCAACCTTTCTCCCTCCAAGTTAGGTCGCTCGCGACCTAACTCCTATCCTTAACCCGTAGGTCGCTCACGACCTATCTCTCTCCAGTTTAAGTCGCTTACGACCTAACATTCTCCTGGTCTCAACGACCTATATCCAGCCGACCTAACGCCGAACTCTCCTATAAATGCTCCGCCTACTTCAACGATAAGGGGACTTTGAGGGGGATTCCAAAGCGCCGAGACTATGCCATTTTCTCGACTCTTCCAACACTTCATCGATAAAAGAATCTTCATCAAGAGATCTACTTCATTCAAGAGAGATTCGAAGAGCAATTCATCATCAAAGTTCTAACTTCTTTCTCCGATCGTGCTGTAATTGAAAGATCGTGTTGTAAAGGTGTTGTAATCGAAAGATCGTGTTGTAAAGGTGTTGTAATCTTGTAAAAGTGTGTACAAAGAAGACAATGGAGAATGTAAAGTGGATGTAGGCTTACTAGAAGCCGAACCACTATAAATATCTTTGTCTCTTTTACTTTTCTGCTATTTTTTGTTTACTCTGATTCCCGTGCAAACGGGTGGTGCTTTCACTTCATCACGACCTACACCGGGTGTTAGCGTTAAAGCCATTTTTATCGTTAACAAATAGTAAACCGTTTAGTGCGAACGGGTGGTTATGGGACTCACGTTAATACTTTTCAGATTCCTTTTCGAGAGTTGTAACACATTCTACCAGTTAGTGGTGTCCAGTACTGGGCCTCCAGACCTTCACCACTACGGTATGTTGCCTTTGGGATAGTGTCTTCGGACTGTCTCCTTCAGGTTTGTTGCCTTCGGGTATGTTGCCTTTGGGTATGTTGCCTTCGGGTTTGTGCCTTCGGGTTTGTTGCCCTATTGTATCGCTTTTGGAATTGGTCATTCATCACCGCTCAAGTGATATTAGGTTTGGAGCCTTCGGGCTCATGGATCCTTGTTTATACAGTACTGAGCACGCGCCATTTTCTGTTGTTTCATTGACATGTATATTCCCTAGGTATCACCCTTCGGTGTTGGTCTTTTTGAGCCACACGATGTATAGCGGTTACCTTGTGAAACTTGTGTTACCTTCATTGGTATTTGTTATTTTCCTTTTTGGCTTGTTTTAGGATATTCATATCCTTTGTTTATTGTGTTGTCGATGATATGAGGCTTGTCTTGTTATGATTCATCTTTAGTTAGATGATTGGGTTATCTCTTTTGGAGATATTTGTTATACTTTATGAACTTGCAGGTTCATTATTGTTCAGTTTATCGTATTTTATACTCGGGTCAGACCAAGATATTTCAGGTTAGGTACTTTTGGACTTAACCTATTTTGCTTCCGCATGGACTATTCAGCTTGCTCCATTTTGTTATAGCCTTTTGTGTAATCCTTTTTGTTGTAACTCTGATATGTAATCTTTTGGATTCGTCTGTATATTATGGTTTGCTATACCACTTGACATGTATCAGTTTGTATACTCTGTTATGGATCAGTATCTGTGTATATAATGATCTACTGTTATGTGATGTATATTACATTTGAGTTGTTACATTCTGTTCTGATAGATCCTCCAGCCACCTATGGCTTTGCATTAAGTGTTTATTGGATATGTCGAGTGTGGAAATTGTCGATGTATTCAATGGATAGTTAAGGCGAGGCTATAGATGGTCGCTCTAACCAGCTCTATTCTCCGCATTAGCAGATGGTATTACCCAGTAATACTCTTTGTTAATGTGGGTCTCGGAGTGGGGCGTCGCAATAAATTAACCATAAAATATTATATATTTTCAAATTCAAATGCAAATAAACCATAAAATGCATTCAAATTATAAACTTGAACTATGTACAAAAGAAGGTAATCATTGCGCAAAATGTAACTATCAGTCCTTTAACATTTGTCATTTATTTACAATCCCAACCCATTTTAAAACAAAATTCTAGCAATAATGTTACTATACAATTTAATTTTCCGACCAGTTCATGTAATGATCAACGGTGAAGCAAATGAAATTATGGGTTACATATATATTTATGGATAAATGGAACAGACAGATGCTTTATGTAAAGAGGAAAATAAAGCATCATATCATGTGCAGTTTTAAATGGAAATGAAATGCACATGAAAAGAAGTTGTGGTGAGCACTGTGGTTTATCTGTATGAAAATGGCGTGTGCGAATCAATGTACGAAACGATATCCACGCATCTCAAGTTTCAAAAATCTTTGCCACATTAAAAATTGAAATATGAAGATTTATTACAGTCGAACCACATCCAAATAGCTTGAAACTTATGCCCACTAATCAATAGAATAATTTTTTTATGTTTGTCGTAATATTTCATTCATGAAAGAGGTAATTATGAACAAAAATATTCAAAAATGTGAGACCTAATCAAAATACAGGTCGTATAGTCTATAACATCACACTTATGCATTCATTGACGAAGTACAAACAGACATAATGCATATACAGTATATAAGAATATAATAGGAGCGGTGAAGTGAAATATGGGCACGTAGAACATTGGGATTGGTATAATGACTTCAAACCACAGTAATATTTTTAAGCGTGGAATAGGGGCTTTCGAAAAACTTTATCCTGCTTGTATATTTATTTACTATGGTGTATAATGTGAGGAATGCGGATTACATATCCTAAGGCTAGGATTAACACTAGAGGGGGGTGAATAGTGTTCTAGAGAATTGTTAAATCTTTTTGAGTTTTTATTAATTTAAACACAAATGTATACAATACTCAGACATAGATATGATCACAGAATCAAACACAGATGCAAAAATAAAATAAAAAGCAGTAAAGGAAAGAACACATTGGATTTTATACTGGTTCGGAGTTACCGTACATCCAGTCCCACAACACAAATACGAGTTTCCTTTCAAAAGCAATTGTACAATTACACCCTCGATTTCAAGGCTACGAGGTACACCCTCCAGAATAGCAATCCTCTAGGTAGAGATACTTGATTTTCCGGGCAACAAGTTCACCCACTTGATTTTACGGGCAACAAGTTCACCCAATTGATTTCCCAAGGCTACAATCACACCTTATCTCGCTTGATTGATTTTCAAGGCTACAATCACACCTTTTCTTGCTAAGTTGATTACAAAAAGCTTATAACTCTGAATAGCACTGAGGATCTTGTTGAGAGAGTGATAGAGAATCAAACTACGAATGATTGAGTTCGATTCAATGTTGATTTCGGCAGAGTAATGGTAAGAATATATATTGAGAAAAGTGGAAGAAGAAGAGGAGTGAAAAACCAGAAAATCTGATGTTAAAATTCGTTGAAACTGACCCTTACTTATAGAAGAACAACAGTCATGTCCATTCGTGAAGAGTTATGCCGAATAGACACTTCTTTTGAAATTTAATTGTTAAACTCAACTGACACTATATCGACATGGTCACCATGAGTATGTCGACATCCCAAAGCATTTTTTTGATTTGATTTTCTTTGAAAATAACCTTCATCTTATATTAACACTATATTAAACTTTATAAATATACTTGAATATAGTTAAAATTCATAAGTAAATATAGAGAATAATATATATAGAATTTAACTATCATTTTATATTTAAATCTAAGTATAAATATTTACAAGCTAAATATATTATATTAAAAGATAGTTTAAACTCAGGAGTATTATTATTTTGAAATAAAAGATGATTTTGAGGCTAAATTGTTTAAAATCGGGATAGAGGTTTTTGATGCTTTTTAAAAGGAAGGTTTTAAAATCATTTTGAAAACAAGATATAAATTTTGAAACATCATTTTGAATAAAAATTTAGCGGATACAAAACAATGTTCCACTAGATTTTTCGTAGGTTCCATCCTACATAGGGTTCCACCCCTTTAACAGGCTCGAAGTGGATTCCATTCCATGAATAAATTGGATTTTAAGATGCCAGTGCTTTTCTAGGGGTTTTAACAAAATTCCTAACTAAAATACAAATTCTTGAAGTCTTGAACTCTTGATAATCTTGATACTCATGAGTCTTCTATCTTGATATCTTGAATCTCTATACTGTATAGTTTTCATTCTTAGTACCTACATGGTTAAATCCTGCATATACATATATATCTAAACTTATAATGTATAATTTATAATCTATTCTAAGGTTGTTGTCATCAAAACCATCATCTCACGGACTAACAATCTCCCCCTTTTTGATGATGACAACCTTTTTTTATAAAATATCATTTCTATCATAATAACTGTAACGACCCGTAAATTTTCGATAATTAAAATAGCTAATTTAATAAGATTTCGTGATTTAATGTTAGAAAAAAAAAATTTGTAATTCGTTTGGAATAGTAATAGCTGGAATGAATTGCAACAATAATTACCCAGGTATTGAAAAATAAAAGCTACTTAGTGAATGCCTTTGCAATAAATAGTTGAATAGGATAATAAATGTTGAATTCATTGGGTATAATAAAGTAATTGATTGATAAGTAAAATCTATTTAAAATCAAATATTGAATATTCAACAGGAAAATTGTTTAAATTAAATATTTAAAACTTATTGAATAATTGAATAACTGTAAAATGAAAATAGTGTTCAAAATTGTGAATTGGTTTTAAAAGTTGAATCTTATAAGTTCAATTTCAATATGTCAAAAGGTAATGAATTATTGGATAAGCAAAATTGTTTAAATTTAATAATTGGAATTTATTGGATAATTGAATAACGGGTTTAATATGATTAAAAATGATTTGTAAAATTTTATTTTATCACATTAAAGTTAGAATGATGTTGTAGAACTTTTAAAATCGAATTAAAAGTAAATTTGTGAAAATTGAATATTTTAATATTTAATTATCGACTGGAAAATAGCCAAATTTTGAACAGTCTCAGAATTGGACGAAACTAGTTCCATTGGATCCGTAATAGTTAGTTATTATCGGATTTCAATTTTCGTAGTAATCGGAGTTGTCGTTTGACCGTGGCAGCTCGAAATACGTTGAAATTGTTTTAATATTAATTTGGCGAGTTAAAATAGTCATTTTTCAAATGGTCTTGGATTTCAACGAAATCAGTTTCATCGGACCCGTAATGTGATATTATTGTAAGATTTCAAATTTCATGTCAATCGGATTTACCGTTTGTCCGAGGCGAGCCCAAACGCACAGAAATTTGATTAAGCGATTTAATTTCAAATCGATCGTTTATTGCCGTAACTCACTCATATGATCGAATTAGCTTCCGAAACCTGTTCCATTGTGTCCGAAACGTGGGGTAAACCCTAGAAACGTCGGTCACCATAAGTAAATCGGAGTTCGGAAAATCCGGGATGAATAATGTCACGTATTTTTCTATAAAATGACTTCATAATTCACAAATTTCTAAAACCCTAGGTCAGAAGGTGATAGCCGCCACTTTCATTTCAATGGCCAGAAAATTTCGAAACTTCTTTCTCATTTTCCTCTCAATCCATCAAAAATTAGCAAAAACTCTCAACTACAAAGTTGTAGAGGGCATCAAGATCTAGCTATCCAACGGTGGAGATCGGAAACGGAGCCACGGATTGACGGCAAAACGCGATGGAAGCAGCTGCGTTTTTCACGCAATTCGAGGTAGAGGATGAGGCTGAGCTTGGAGCTATTTGGGGTGAAGGTGGAGTAAGGCGGTGGCTTCGAAGTGGTGTATCCTGATCGTGTTGAAGATGCTTGTATTAGTTGCGTGTATTAGGGCATAGGGCCGGCTTTGGGTTGTTTCCTTGCGTTCGAGACCTATATTCGCGTGAGAACGAAGAAGAAGGGAAAAGGAGAAGAGACGGCCCTGATCTGCAAATTTTGAAATATGCGGCCCTGATGGTATTAGGGTTAGAGAATTGTAAATTTAATTATTTCATAATTCGTGTAAACTTCTAAAATGCATAACTCTTTCATACGAGGTCGAAAACGCACGAAACGAATTGCGTTGCAATCGTTTTGACGAGCTCTACGCTATGGAGCTGGATTGGAATCGTTTGGAGCTAGTGAAAATTTTGGGTAAAATTAAACGCTCGTTTAATTTTATTCGAAATAAAACGCCGGAACTGCATTGAAATCAAGGTGAGTGTTTTATATAGCTCACACCGTACTAAATATCTTTATGCTGGTTAAATTTGACATTATGAAGTGTTATGATTTTATTTGTCGTTGTTTGATAAAAAATTAATTGTCATATAGCTTTTCATTTGAATTAACCATTGAAAAATTAAATTGACTGTTAAATTGAAATTAAGATTGAATTGCGATTAAATTACCTAACATTGATAACTATGAAATTGCTATGAATTGTATTGTCTATTGGATGATTTATTTCGATGGATGCTATTGCTTGATATTTAAATGTTTGGATGCTTATTTGCCTATATATAACCTGTTATGCATACATATGCCACTATGGTTGATTTAAGTGTTATATATTTTCATCCCTGACATTTAATTGAAACAAAAAATTACTTGGCCATAGGATAGAAAAATATATACGGACACCGAATTGGCTAAATTAATAATTTTTAAAATCGTCGATTTGAAATTTATTTAAATGTTTGGATTTAAAGGTTATAAATAGAAATCAATTTATAGATTCGAATTTATCGAAAATTGAGTTTAAATGTTGAAATAAATTTTGGTTAAAAGAAATTGTTAAATAATTTAAGTCGAGACTTTGAAATTTAAAATTTGGATATGATTGAATTTCGAAACTTTATTTGTTTCAAAGATTGAACAATATTTCGAGCTTTAGTATTACTAAATAAAAACGATATAAAAAGATATTTTGAAATTGAGCTTGAAATCGGATCATATTTGTAATTGGGTTTTAAATTTGAATATTGAAAGATAATTTTTTTAAGTGTTATAAATTGATATTTTGAAAAATCAAGCTCCGAATCGATATAAATTAAAATTGAATTGATTGAAGGTGAATGTAGAATTGAATTAATTTGAAGTCAAAGTTGACATTGATTTGTATTGAAATCGAAATTGAATCGGTAGAATGGAAATTGAAATTGATTTGAATTGGGAAGTTATAATTGAAATGGATTGGTTTTGAAGCTATTTTATTTTGTTTTTCAAATTACTCGGTTATATAAACCATTTTGAATACTTAAACTATTTTAATCTATTTTAAATCTACTTAACCCAATTTAAATTACTTTAAACTAAATTTATCTATTTCAAATCCATTTTAAGATTTTAAAATATTTTAACTATTTTAATTATTTAGAACTACTTTTGAACTACTTAAAACTATTTTCTAAAATTCTAAGCTGGTCAATAAGGTGAAATGTTTATATTTAAATCTTGAATTTAAATACGAATTGAGTTAAACGAGTTGCAACCTAAATTGGAATTCGAAATGATTTTGAAATCGAAATGAGATATTGATGCGAGAAATGATTTTTGAAACGGAATCTTCCATTTGAAAAGATATGATGATATTTGAAATGGATTTGATTTTTGAAGCGAATATGATATTTTGATATCAATTATGAATCGATTTGAAATGTAAAAGAGCCAACGGTGTAATAATACGTAGTTATTAAAGAGACCGGGGTCGGATATGGACATACTCTCTGTCGATACCGAAAACCACTTTAATAACTATTATACGTGGAGTGTTGATCCAAAATGAAGTGGATGGTTTGGTGAATGCGTTGACTGAAGAAAGAGAACGATAATGGATGACCCCTGACATGACTAAAACAGGAGCCGCGCCGGGCCATTGAGGTTCGCCACCTCTCGCGGACACGCTTCTTCGATACCATTTCTATTACATTTGTGATGCGATTTGGGTGCACCCCTTGATTTGGGATTGTTGTTTCGCGGTGTTGGGGTAGCTCCTGGCTATGCTCAACATTAGTCCGGATCACGCAACTACTAGTATCCTAGTTGGTATCGCCTCATGTTCCTTGTCATACTGAATATCCTATTCGTGACCACTACGTTATGTTTTGTGTTATACCTATGGGGTACCCTCTGATAACCACCAGTTTACGGTGGGGCTTACGGTGCTATATAGACTATGGCATTATAAAAATGTGTTAATGGGGATTATGGTAACGCCTTAACGCTATTTTGATACTTTATATTACTGATAGGCATTATCTACTTAGCGTACATTACTACATAGTAGATAGTTTAACGGATCCTTGAGAGATAGAAAATCCCGTAACATCTCTTGAGTTATTGCACGCACGTTGACACTGGATATGAGATGTCAAACCCCGTAAACATCTCTGACACCGTTACACTCATATTTATTTACGATTGATTTAACATTCATAAGGATATTTTAGTCCTGACTAGAGTGTTTTGTCTTTTCATTACGCTCGGGTCAGTCCTGAGTTTTTCAGATTTTTGAAGGCCTATTCCGGAGGATGAAGACGAAGATTTGGTATACTATTACTATTATTACCCTTGCATCATGCTATCTGCTACATTATTTTAATTGTTCTGTTGTATATGTATAAATCTTATAAACGTTGTATAAATAATTGTCAAAGTACAGTAAACAGCTTCATGAACTGTTTATTTGACTATTATATTTTATCATTCCGCTGCGAGATTCTGTGTTGTTTCATTTCCTTTATTTCTTTTCTTTTCTTATTTACCCCAATAACCATTTGCCCTTTTGAATGGTTTGGAATCGACATGTGTATTTGATCGTCGGTTTAAACTGTTCAAAAAGACGGGTCGTTACAGTTGGTATCAGAGCTTTGGTTTAGCGATAAACCTTGGCTCTAGTGGGGAATAACTCATTGAAATAGAGGTCAACTATATGAATGAGATGAGTGTATATGAGAGAGCGTACTTGTTATTTGATGTAAAATGGTTTTATATTGTGTTAACTTTGTTCCGTTGAGTATTTAGGAATTCTGGTCGATACTTGGGACGCCAAGGCGTCGATAGGAATTTCGAAACCCTCGAATAGGACAAACCAACACAATATCGTTTTGGAATATATTTTATATAAAAGAATTATTTGAATATTTATTCATTTTGATTGAATTGATTGTTAGGAGATGATAATATTAGATTATTATCGTTATTGTTTGATCTGTCAATATTTACAAAAATTGATTAAATAATAATGGATTTAGGAAAATGAAATCTTGTAAACACAATTGATAATGAATATAAATGAATTTTAACTTGGATTTGGAAATTTAAATTCCGGTGTTTGAAATTGACTTACAAGAATTTGAAAAAATATAATATGAGTATTATATGATAGTATAATTGAGTTGAAATTATTTCCGAAGGAATTTTTTTTAATGATAAGTGTTATATTCCCTTCTCTTTACGCTAGAAAATGATTTCGGTGATGAGTGCAGGCATCATCAGCGTTTATTTTTCGAGAGTCCGAGTGGGGGAGACCACTTAATAGTTTGTCTAAACCTTGTTTTGATTCAAATTTTATTTTATTTTGTATTCTCTATAGTATGATTTGATATATAAATTATATAAGTATATATTATTTCAAAACTTGATTTGAAATGAAACCGAGATTGGAATTCTTAAGTTCTTTAATAATTAATGATTTTTTTTAAATGATTGAAATGAATTTAGACTTGAATCATTAAGGAACTTCTGAATTGTGAAATGAGAAATAAACCTAAGAGCTAAGTGAAAATATCAATTGAAGTAGAAATCCTTAGAATTAGGAAATTATGAACTTAAAATAAAATTGAAACTGTAAAAATCGCATAGCATTAAAATTTCATTCTATAGCATAGATATAACTTACCAAAATATTTAAGAAGTTCAAAAATGTTATATGAATTGTTAATTGGATAATATACAAGTATAGGTTCGAATAATGAAATATGCATTTAATTAATGGTTTGCAAATATAAATAAAATTGTTAGTAAATAATTGGAATTTAAATTAACATTTAAAGGTGATTCACGATTATGTTATCATAAAATGGAAATACTATATGTGAATGTAAATGTGAAATTAAATTATAGTGAAATTTAAGTAATGACTTAAGAATTAATTAATTGAAAATTCAACTTTAAATGAAAAGAAGTTGTATGTTGTTTAACTACATTCTATTTGCATAACTATAACTTACCGAATACTTAAAAGGTTTAAAATGCTAATAAGGATAAGTAGAGAAATAATATACCAATGTGAGAGTGAATAATAAAATGTGAAGATCTATTGATAGTTGTAAATATAAAAGAAGTTTAAGCTGTAAAATGAATGATATATATATAAGTGAATGAATAAAATTTAAAATTAATGAAATATAAAATTGGTAAATGGAAACTAATTAAATTTGAATATAACTAAATGTCAATAAACTTGGAAGTGTATGAAATTAAAATTGACTTGGAAACGTATAATTGATTTAGTGTAGATTTTGGATGGATGTTAATGTTTGATATGCATTGGTTGATAGATGGATGATAATTGATTAAGTAGAATTCATTGGCATTAATGGAATTGAATAAATGGAATAAAAATTTAAAATAATTAAATTCAAATTTGAAGCAAAGTGAAATTAAATATAGTTGAATTCAATTTAAATTGAAGCAAATTGACTTGAATTTAAAATGTGAATGAAACAAACTTGAATAAATCGGAAACAAATTGAATGTAGACCTATTGCATAGATGAATAAGAAAATAAATGACTTTGTGTTTATGATTGTTCTTTAGAAAATTTGAAGTTTTTATGGTTTGTACTTTGAAATAATAAAAGCAAAATTTTGGGAAAAAAAAATCCAAAATTGTCCAATATATGCTGAAACGAAAATAACCACAACTTTTAATGGCTGAACGGAATTCGACGATCTTGGACTTTTCGAAAAGCTTAGAAACTATAGCACAACTTTTATTCAGAGTGACGTGAGAAAATTCCTTCGTCTACTAGGTTAAAAACTTGAATGTTACTCGCTGTCCTGTGTAAAAATAAGTAAAATCAGTAGTATATACGCTTAGTAATTTCGCCATAACTTTTGACTGGTTTATCGGATTTTGATGATCTTGCACTTCCTGGAAAGCTAAGAACTAAAGCAAAAACTATTGTTTTAAGTGTTTTGTGTTTTGATGTGGTTTAGAAGGTTGAAAACGTGGGTGAACGTCGCTGACTTGTGCAATTCATTGCCCAGGCTGAGGCGTATCCTCTAAGTAAAACAGCCATAATTTTTGAACATATGGTCCGAATTCGATGATTTTGGACATTCCGAAAAGCCTGAAATGAATGCAACAACTTTTGTTTAGATTCTGTTGCCGAATTTTATCGTTTAGGTGACCTCAAACTAAGATTTTTTAGCTATTCTGAAATTGGAATCTCAGTTTTGAAGCTAAGTATGTTATATATATGTTGTGTAGGCTAAGTATATCGATCTATCTTTATACGCATGGTTCTTACTTAGTTATTGAGCATTTTAGTAGGTGCGGAATGCGCTTGCTTCGCATTTGGAGCTCGCTTTCGCGCTATATTAGCCGTATATGCTCGCTAACAATATATAAGGTACATATCTCGGATTACATACCGTACTTTTACACTTTTTCCCTGCGGGATGCCTCATCACTTGATGAGATGTATATTTGTGATATATATACTGTCATTTTTCTTTCGATCGAGCCGCGCAAAGGAGACTCTGCCGAAATTTTCCGTGAAATCCGGGTGTTAGAAAAATTTTCAAGTTTTGAAAATTTTTCTAACTTGTTTTGATTACTAACTTTTAAAGTTAGGAAGCCGTTTGGAGTAACCTAGTGTAAGCGTAGTTATGACTTATAAATGGAATTTCATTGTTTTATAAGTGGATAATTTTGAATAAAATAAATCAAATGTTGAGTTCTTTACTTAGTTCCTTTTCCCTTCTTTTTCCTTTTCGGGGACGAAAAGTTTTGAGTGGGGGAGAGTGTAACGACCCGTAAATTTTCGATAATTAAAATAGCTAATTTAATTAGATTTCGTGATTTAATGTTAGAAATTTTTTTTTGTAATTCGTTTGGAATAATAATAGCTGGAATGAATTGCAACAATAATTACCCAGGTAATGAAAAATAAAAGCTGCTTAGTGAATGCCTTTGCAATAAATAGTTGAATAGGATAATAAATGTTGAATTCATTAGGTATAATAGAGTAATTGATTGGTGAGTAAAATCTATTTAAAATCAAATATTGAATATTGAATAGGTAAATTGTTTAAATTAAATATTTAAAACTTATTGAATAATTGAATAACTGTAAAATGAAAATATTGTTCAAAATTGCGAATTGGTTCTAAAAGTTGAATCTTATAAGTTCAATTTCAATATGTCAAAAGATAATGAATTATTGGATAAGCGAAATTGTTTAAATTTAATAATTGGAATTTATTGGATAATTGAATAACGGGTTTAATATGATTAAAAATGATTTGTAAAATTTTATTTTATCATATTAAAGTTAGAATGATGTTGTAGAACTTTTAAAATCGAATTAAAAGTAAATTTGTGAAAATTGAATATTTTAATATTTAATTATCGACTGGAAAATAGCCAAATTTTGAACAGTCTCAGAATTGGACGAAACTAGTTTCATTGGATCCATAATAGTTAGTTATTATAGGATTTCAATTTTTGTAGTAATCGGAGTTGTCGTTTGACCGTGGCAGCTCGAAACGCGTTGAAATTGTTTTAATATTAATTTGGCGAGTTAAAATAGTCATTTTTCAAACGGTCTCGGATTTCGACGAAACCAAATTCATCGGATCGTAATGTGATATTATTGTAAGATTTCAAATTTCATGTCAGTCGGATTTACCGTTTGTCCGGGGCGAGCCCGAACGCACAGAAATTTGATTAACCGATTTAATTTCAAATCGATCGTTTATTGCCGTAACTCACACATATGATCGAATTAGCTTCCGAAACCTGTCCCATTGTGTCCGGAATGCGGGGTTAACCCTAGGAATGCCGGTCACCACGCGTAAAAAGGAGTTTGGAAAATCTGGGATGAATAGTGTCACGTATTTTTCTATAAAAGGACTTCATAATTCACAAATTTCTAAAACCCTAGGTCAAAAGGTGATAGCCACCACTTTCATTTCAATGGCCAGAAAATTTCGAAACTTCTTCCTCATTTTCTTCTCAATCCATCAACAATTAGCAAAAACTCTCAACTACAAAGTTGTAGAGGGCATCAAGATCTTGCTATCCAACGGTGGAGATCGGAAACGAAGCCACGGATTGACGGCAAAACGCGATGGAAGCAGCTAAGTTTTTCACGCAATTCGAGGCAGAGGATGAGGCCGAGCTTGGAGCTATTTGGGGTGAAGGTGGAGTAAGGCGGTGGCTTCGAAGTGGTGCATCCTGATCGTGTTGAAGATGCTTGTATTAGTTACGTGTATTAGGGCATAGGGTCGGATTTGGGTTGTTTCCTTGCGTTCGAGACGTGTATTCGCGTGAGAATGAAGAAGAAGGGGAAAAGAGAAGGGACGGCCCTGATCTGCAAATTTTGAAACGTGCGGCCCTGATGGTATTAGGGTTAGAGAATTGTAAATTTAATTATTTCATAATTCATGTAAATTTCTAAAATGCATAACTCTTTCATACGAGGTCGAAAACCCACGAAACGAATTGCGTTGCAATCGTTTTGGCGTGCTCTATGCTATGGAGCTGGATTGGAATCATTTGGAGCTAGTGAAAATTTCGGGTAAAATTAAATGCTCGTTTAATTTTATTCGAAATAAAACGCTGGAACTACGCTGAGATCAAGGTGAGTGTTTTATAACGCTCACACCGTACTAAATATCTTTATGCTAGTTAAATTTGACATTATGAAGTGTTATGATTTTATTTGTCGTTGTTTGATAAAAATTTAATTGTCATATAGCTTGTCATTTGAATTAACCGTTGAAAAATTAAATTGACTGTTAAACTGAATTAAAATTGAATTGCGATTAAATTACCTGACATTGATAACTATGAAATTGCTATGAATTGTATTGTCTATTGGATGATTTATTTCGATGGATGCTGTTGGTTGATATTTAAATGTTTGGATGCTTATTTGCTTATATATAACCTGTTATGCATACATATGCCACTATGATTGATTTAAGTGATATATATTTTCATCCCTGACATTTAATTGAAATAAATAATTACTTGGCCATAGGATAGAAAACTATATACGGACACCGAATTGGCTAAATTAATAATTTTTAAAATCGTCGATTTGAAATTTATTTAAATGTTTTGATTTAAAGGTTATAAATAGAAATCAATTTATAGAAATCGAATTTATCGAAAATTGAGTTTGAATGTTGAAATAAATTTTGGTTAAAAGAAATTGTTAAATAATTTAAGTCGAGACTATGAAATTTAAAATTTGGATATGATTGAATTTCGAAACTTTATTTGTTTCAAAGATTGAACATTATTTCGAGCTTTGAGTATTACTAAGTAAAAACGATATAAAAAGATATTTTGAAATTGAGCTTGAAATCGGATCATATTTGTAATTGGGTTTTAAATTTGAATATTGAAAGATAATTTTTTTTAAGTGTTATAAATTGATATTTTGAAAAATCAAGCTCCGAATCGATATAAATTGAAATTGAATTAATTGAAGGTGAATGTAGAATTGAATTAATTTGAAGTCAAAGTTGACATTGATTTGAATTGAAATCGAAATTGAATCGGTAGAATGGAAATTGAAATTGATTTGAATTGGAAAGTTATAATTGAAATGGATTGGTTTTGAAGCTGTTTTATTTTGTTTTCCAAATTACTCGGTTATATAAACCATTTTGAATACTTAAACTATTTTAATCTATTTTAAATCTACTTAACCCAATTTAAATTATTTTAAACTAAATTTATCTATTTCAAATCCATTTTAAGATTTTAAAGTATTTTAACTATTTTAATTATTTAAAACTACTTTTAAACTAAACTATTTTCTAAAATTCTAAGCTGGTCAATAAGGTGAAATGTTTATATTTAAATCTTGAAGTTAAATACGAATTGAGTTAAATGAAGTTGCAACCCAAATTGGAATTCGAAATGATTTTGAAATCGAAATGAGATATTGATGCGAGAAATGATTTTTGAAACGAAATCTTCCATTTGAAAAGATACGATGATATTTGAAATGGATTTGATTTTTGAAGCGAATATGATATTTTGATATCAATTATGAATCGATTTGAAATGTAAAAGAGCCAACGGTGTAATAATACGTAGTTATTAAAGAGACCGGGATCAGATATGGACATACACTCTGTCGATACCGAAAACCACTTTAGTAACTATTATACGCGGAGTGTTGATCTAGAATGAAGTGGATGGTTTGGTGAACGCGTTGACAGAAGAAAGAGAACGATAATGGATGACCCCTGACATGACTAAAACAGGAGCCGCGCAGGGCCATTGAGGTTCGCCACCTCTAGCAGACACGCTTCTTAGATACCATTTCAATTACATTTGTGATGCGATTTGGGTGCACCCCTTGATTTGGGAGTGTTGTTTCGCGGTGTTGGGGTAGCTGCTGGCTATGCTCAACATCAGTCCGGATCACGCAACTACTAGTATCCTAGTTGGTATCGCCTCATGTACCTTGTCATACTGATTATCCTATTCGCGACCACTACGTTATGTTTTGTGTTATACCTATGGGGTACGCTCTCATAACCACCAGTTTATGGTGGGGCTTACGGTGCTGTATAGACTATGGCATTATAAAAATGTGTTAAGGGGGATTATGGTAATGCCTTAACGCTATTTTGATACTTTATATTACTGATAGGCATTATCTACTTAGCGTACATTACTACATAGTAGATAGTTTAACGGATCCTTGAGAGATGAAAAATCCCGTAACATCTCTTGAGTTATTGCACACACGTTGACATTGGATATGAGATGTCAAACCCCGTAAACATCTCTGATGCCGTTACACTCATATTTATTTACGATTGGTTTCACTTTCATAAGGATATTTTAGTCCTGACTCGAGTGTTTTGTCTTTTCATTACGCTAGGGTCAGTCCTGAGTTTTTTAGATTTTTGAAGGCCTATTCCGGAGGATGAAGACGAAGATTTGGTATACTATTACTATTATTACCCTTGCATCATGCTATCTGCTGCATTATTTTAATTGTTCTGTTGTATATGTATAACTCTGATAAATGTTGTATAAATAATTGTCAAAGTATAGTAAATAGCTTCATGAACTGTTTATTTGACTATTATATTTTATCGTTCCGCTGCGAGATTCTGTGTTGTTTCATTTCTTTTATTTCTTTTCTTTTCTTTTCTTATTTACCCCAATAACCATCTGCCCTTTTGAATGGTTTGGAATCGACATGTGTATTTGGTCGTCGGTTTAAACTGTTCAAAAAGACGGGTCGTTACAATAACTCCACCTTAATCTATGCCTAATTACACTATTTTATATTTCCCCCCTTTGTCATCAACAAAAACTAACTCCAAACTATATAACTCCCCCTTAATCTAATACTATATGACAAGTGATTATAATGATAGTGTTATCATAAAAAATTAACACTTAACTCTAAAAACTAAAACTTAATCCTAAATTACTAACTATCCGAACTAAGAATCTATTATAATACTTATAATAGTCAGAAAAATATGAGAACATAAATTATTTATTAAGTATATTTCAACACACTCATCAAAACCAATCATGTCAAACAAGTCAAACAAATCAATCAAGTCAAACAAGTCAATCAAGTCAAACAAGTCAAACAAGTCAATCAATTCAATCAAAACATACCAAACAATTCAAAAACTAATAATCCTATATTATAAAACAATACTACAAACTCCTCTTAAATAAAATACACTCGTTATGTATACATGTATGCAATATGTAGTTTGTAATGCAGTATGAAATGTATGACATATGCAATGTAGCATGAGATAATATGCATAATGAAGTGCAACTTCTGATGCAAATAATTATGATATGCATTATAATTTATAATGTAATATTCAATAAAATGAGATATGAAATAAGGTGCATAATGATATGTAATATGAAAAAAAAATGATAATGAAGTAAAAAATAATAATATGTAGAATGATATGATTATATATATACTACGGTAAGTGACATCCGGATTATAAGATAAACATGAGTAATAAGTAATATCGAATTGACAAGCATATATATATATATATATATATATAATATTTATTATAAATTACTTCAACCAAACAAAGGTAATACACACCGATTACTAGACTTAAGTTAAGGAAACTAATGAATAAGACTGAAAGAGTAGTAAAGAAAAGAGTTTAAAGGTAATAAATGATATTAAAATTATAACATATTTATGAAAGGTAGTAATCAAACTCAATATCAAAATTAAATTGCTAAGAAATATGGACCTAAACTATATATATATATATATATATATATATATATATATGATCAAATATATTTTTATACCAATTAATAGCCTACTTATTTAATTTTAAAATAATTATTTTAACTTGGATGTTTTTTTATTTTTCTTATTTTTAAGAATCCAAACTTCCATGTTTATAAAATACTTAACTTACTAATTAAAACTTTATATTAAATTTATATTGATTAAAATATTTAGAAACACGTTTAAACATCTTTAAAAAAATATCATAATGAAATATTAAATAAAATGATAAAGATTGAAAAACTAAAATAAACATGTGTTATATTAAGGCCTCTTACTTTTAAAAAAAAATTACTTACTTATAAAAAATATATTTAAACATGAAATTTATTTTAAAATATTCCAATATAAGGTAGAAAATAACTTCTAAAAAGAATAGAGAAAAGTTCTTAATTTAAATATTATTTTTACATAGTTTAAAGTTTCATCAAAAAATATTATTTAAAGAATGCTATAAAAAGTTTTTGTAGTAAAAAATATTTGGAACTTTATAAAACTGAAACTGTAGCTTTTACCAAATGCTGTGTAAAGTTTATGAAACTCTACAGCGTTTCAAAGCACAGAAATGCTATAAAAACGAATTTGCAGTACTTACAAAACATTACAAAAGAAAAGAAGCATTTTAAAAATGCTATCTAAAATTCCGGTCATGTAATGTGGTTCTATCTTATTTATTGAAGAAATATATAAATTGAGCCTTATTCTAACATTCTAAATTCATTCTATTAATTTCTTAAAGATATAAAATTAGTATCTTAAAAGAAATAGAGTATGAGAAGTAAAAATAACATTAGAAAAGTTGAAATCATGAATGAAGGTATGTTTTTCTATTTAGTATAGTTGTAATAAATTAGTTGTAGATTTTATTCGAAAGAAAACACATTTTAAAAGACTTTTAAAAAAAATTAGACTTGTACATCGATATTTATACTATGGTGGTTGATATATGGACTATTATATCAAAACTTATAAAAGAGATAAATTTCTATACCTAACTAAATGCACAAATATATATATTCCTAAATGCGATAATAAAGATGAAATAATAGTAAAGCGTACCAATTTTTGCACTCCATCTTTCTAACTTTGTTGTTCTTCCAATATGGTGAGTCACACATTTATTTCTTTCAGAATTTGATGACGAGATCTGCTCTATTGCGACGGGCTTGTTTTTTTGATCATCGTAGTATATTCATTTGCTGAATTTTGAGGCCGTATGAGTAAGATATAGATGATTTAGTAGATCGTCAAACTTGGCGCCAAAACTTTGAATTTTGAATGAATGAACACCTCAACCACTATAAATAGGCCCAACGGTCACCACTTTTCATTTTAATTGCTCTTCTTCTTCTTCCCGTTTTTCTATATACTATCAAACTTCTAGAGGGTATATCTCCTTCGTTTCTTAACGGAATTGGATGAAACCAGTGGCAAATCAATGAGGAAGGAAAGGGCTACGATCTAGTAATAGTTCGGAGTCAAATTTGGACGGTATTGTGATGCAACATGCCGAACAGTAGAAGAAATGTAGAAGATCCCGTACACAGTTTTTCAGTTTTGGATAGCCAACTTCAAACTGTCATATTTCACTCAATTTTGATCAGAATTTGACAATCCGCCCATTAAAACGACCGCTAGAACAAGACCTACAATAAGGAAAAGGAGTAGGAACAAAATACTCAAATCTCTGGATGCAATTTGAAGAATACCTTTGATAGTTTTGCCTTCTTTTTCTCTTTGTTCACCAAAACTTCATTTGACCACAACTTGGTCATTTCTTGACGGATTCTCATGAAACCAGTGGCAATGCGAAGCAGATGGAGAGAAGTACAGTATCTAATCAAGTTGTATATGAGAACCAAAAGTTTTGAATTGATCTGGTACCCATTTCTTTGTCGATTTTCATTATATATCCATTTGTTCTTCTTGATCGTTGAATGATTATCTAGTATCTTTTAACTAACAATCGTTAGACATAATTCTTCTTCTGCAAAACAGCATTAACTTTTAAAGAATCAAGTGCCTTTTCAAAATAATTAAATATAGTTTTAAACAAAAATATCATGATGATTCTGTGACATATTCATATGAAAATAGTGTTAATAAAATCCTGAAAAATAGTCATTTTAAAAACTTTTTCAAAATTCAGATTATGAAAACTTTGAAAACATTGCTCAGATACCAATTGTGAGGAATGCGGATTACAGATCTTAAGGCTAGGATTAATAGTAGTGGTGGGGGGGTGAATAGTGTTCAAGAGAATTGTTAAATCTTTTTGAGTTTTTGTTAATTTAAACACAAATGTATACAATATTCAGACACAGATATGATCACAGAACCAAACAAAGATGCAAAAATAAAATAAAAAGCAGTAAAGGAAAGAACACATTGGATTTTATACTGGTTCGGAGTTACCATACATCCAGTCCCGAAACACAAGTACAGATTTTCTTTCAAAAGCAATTGTACAATTAAACCCTCGATTTCAAGGCTACGAGGTACACACTCCCAAATCACAATCCTCTGGGTAGAGATACTTGATTTTCCGGGCCACAAGTTCAACCACTTGATTTTACAGGCCGCAAGTTCACCCAATTGATTTCCCAAGGCTACAATCACACCTTATCTCGCTTGATTGATTTTCAAGGCTATAATCACACCTTTTCTCGCTAACTTGATTACAAAAAGCCTATAACTCTGAATAGTATTGAGGATCTTGTTAAGAGAGTGATAGAGAATCAAACTACGAATGATCGAGTTCGATTCAATGTTGATTTCGATAGAGTAATGGTAAGAATATGTATTAAGAAAAGTGGAAGAAGTAGAGGAGTGAAAAACCAGAAAATCTGATGTTAAAATTCGTTGAAACTGACCCTTATTTATAGAAGAACAACAGTCATGTCCAATCATTAAGAGTTATGGCGAATAGACACTTCTTTTGAAATTTAAATTTTAAACTCAACTGACACCATGTCGACATGGTCACCATGAGTATGTCGACATCCAAAGCATTTTTTGATGATTTGATTTTCTTTGAAAATAACCTTTATCTTATATTAAAACTATATTAAACTTTATAAAGATACTTGAATATAGTTAAAATTCATAAGTAAATATAGAGAATAATATATATAGAATTTAACTATAATTTGATATATAAATCTAAGTATAAATATTTAAAAGTTAAATATATTATATTAAAAGATAGTTTAAAATCAGGAGTATTTAGACTTTGAAATTAAAGATGATTTTGAGGCTAAAATTGTTTAAAATCAGGATAGCGGTTTTTGATGCTTTTTAAAAGGAAGGTTTTGAAATCATTTTGAAAAGAAGATATAAATTTTGAAAAATCATTTTGAATATAAAGTTAGCGGATACAGAACAATGTTCCACTAGATTTTTCGTAGGTTCAATCCTACTTAGGGTTCATCCCTTTAACAGGCTCGAAGTGGATTCCATTTCACGAATAAATTGGATTTTAAGATGCCAGTGCTTTTCTAGGACTTTTAACAAAATTCCTAATTAAAATACTTATTCTTGAAGTCTTGAACTCTTGATAATCTTGATACTCATGAGTCTTCTATCTCGATATCTTGAATCTCTATACTATACAGTCTTCATTCTTGGTACCTACAGTGTTAAATCCTGCACATACATATATATCTAAACTTACAATGTTAGTATTTATATTTTATAATCTATTCTAAGGTTGTTGTCATCAAAACCATCATCTCATAGACTAACATATAATATTGCTGAAAATTACTTTGGTTGCTAAAAAAGTTCTTATCTTAAATCTGGAGTTTTCCCTATTACATGTAATATGGTACATATATTTTGGCCACTACCTGTTGTACTCTTAAACGAAAACTGTTGACTTTCTTGTGTTAATTGTTGTAGCATGTTGTAGACATTTAATCATACCATAACGTATCATATGACAGTTTCATAGATCCAAATAGTGGATATAAAAGTAGAAACATATTTTATCATATCATTACAGGCCTGTGCGCAACATTAAGCTATAAATCTTGTCGTTGTAATCATGCGGATAAATGATATAGTCAGCATTGGATGCTTTTTCATTTCCTCGTAACATATTGTTCGTAGAAATTTTTTGAGATTGATTGCTACAGAGTTTGCTAATGGTAATGGCATAAATATTTGGTAAGTGTTAATCAACAGGCGACAATTTTTTTACGCAATGACGAAGTGTATCATAGAAAAATTGGAAAGAGAAAAAAAAGGACAATAAAGTGTATAAATCTTTTAAAATATGTTTATAAGACTTAGCAGAACATCGAAATATAAATTTTGTTGACATAATCATGGTGATATGTGACCTGGTCATATTAGCTTGTGTCTCGCATAAAAGAAGGTAATGTTAGGAGCAGTAATCATTAAAGTCTATAATTGATGAAAGAAATAATCAGTAGATAGTTTGCTATGACCCATTCAATTCTTCAACTCATTTTCCAAAGAAACTTAGGATTAACATGATGATTTTCGATCATGTGCATAATGTTGGGGTACGGAAGAAAAGTTTATGTCAATTTGTGTGAAATTACATTAATGGATAGGCCTGTGCATGCATATCATAACTATTTCAGATAGGTTAATTTACGCAAAACTTTAATAGTATTTGTGATGCTTAATTATTAATCTCTTTGAGGTGTTAACTGCACTACTCATGCAAAATATTCATGGTACGCATGACATAATTAAGTATGTTTACATGGGGATAGGTCCGCTGAATGCATTACCTTTTGTCCCCACAAAATTTATTCAGCCAGCAGCATGTATTAATTAGGTTTTTATGGAACCATCGCATAAAAAATACTAATACACAATGTAGTAAAATGTGAATAATAGATGATTCTGTCTTTCTTTCTGCTTCCACATTAAAATACAACATAAGTGCATTGTTAAATGTCGGGCCTATAAATAAAGCAATGGATATCTAAGCTTCTTATATGTTGTTGGTATACGTTGATCAAAAGCATACGCACATAATATATACTAAAGCTTATGAAGCAAAAGAATGCAGTAAAGCAAAATGAAATGCCATTCATTTTAGGAAAAGTTTGAGTATCCTACTTCATATCAATTTGTTCATATGAAATTAAATGTGCAACGATGATTCATGGGGACCAACAGTCGTAAAGTGAGCAAATATTCAACCTGAATGGGAACATTTTGGTAGCCAGAACAAGCAAAATACTATAAAATTATAGAGGGGTGAAAATAATATCAATCCAACTTACCTTTTACATAATTTCAGTCTTTTGGATTACAAAAGTAGTAGAGTGGAAGATTAGGATGGAGTAAAAAAATGTGAAGTTGCAAGGATGGAAGAAAGGCATCCAAATCATTTATTCGAATTAAACTGAAACTGAATACCATTCAACCATCTTCTTCATCTCTAGTGTTCTTTTTTCTCGGCAACGAATAATTTGTTCTACTAAGTTCGAAAGATAAATCAACGTAGCAAATTCCAACAACCAAAGTTAGTCGATCATTTCTTCCCTTGCTTAATCTGAAATAGTGGTGAAGGGATTTGAAAAGCATGCAGACTATGAGTTGACTTAATCACCCTAATTTCAGGATGGAAGCTATCGGGTTGGAGGAAGGAGATGAAAAATTGTAGAACCCAAAGCCGGTCGATCCTACTGAATGTTAGATAGCGGTGATTGGATTTGAAAAGCACGGCTAGTGTAAGGTGAATAGCAATGGAAAAAGGTGGAATTATGGTAGGTGGTTGACATGTTCAAGGGGTTTGTAATGGGGAAGAAAACATGGGAGGAGAAGCGTGAAAATTAAAGGCAAAAGAAAGAAAGCGGTGCGACTATTGACTAACCGCTGTAATTATAGAGGGGAGTAGAACATGGTAGTAGAAATGTCAAATACAATATCTTTCTTAACTTTATACTTTATTCTTTTGTACGAAAGGTAATTCATTGAGTTGGAAGTTAAAAAAAGCTACACCACAATAAACGATTTTCATTATAAGTACACATTAGAGTAAAAATCTATATGGACCAACATTGTTCGTAATTTATATAGCGTGCGAATCAAAATATCATGTGTATTTATAGTATACTACTAGTACAAGAATTAAGTATCATATGCATTTATTCAACTTATTAGAGGGTCTAGGATGCTGGCTGATTTGACACGTCGAAAATAATATGTACCATTTGCAAAAATTTCTTAATTCATTCCAACAATAAAAAATGATTCGAATATGGCATCATAATATTTATCCTCTCATTTACTGTGGTGTGGCTGTTTTGGGTTATCGTGTGGATAAACTTGTTGATTTGGATGTGCAAAGATTATCGACTATAACTTCAGGTATTTTTATATGCCTCTCAGTAGCTATATTAGTTTGTATAGTTTGGAAACTTTGGACCTACAACGATCTCCATCTCCCCATTACTCGTAACACGGATAAACTTATTGACTTATTTAAAGGCTCGTTCACTTATTTGAAGAAAAACTTGTCATTAATAAAGACTAATTTATTTTAACTTGGAAGTCAATTAGAAAACTAGCATTATATTTTAAACATGTGTAAAAATCTATAACTAATAGGACAAAGAGTGTAACATAAGAAAATTACTACTTGCATATCTACATCTTTTTGAGTGGAATTGCATAAGAAAACAAGAAAAGAGCTACAAATCCCTGTTTTTGGTGTTATTATAAAAAAATTCCTGCAGAATGAATAAGTAAATTTTGTAACGATCCTGACTCAACCTTCGAAAAATCGGCACCGAATACGACACTCGTATTCAAATGCCGCAGATCCAAACATCGAATCTGGTTTGCCAGAGCTTATAACACATTAAGTACAACACAGCGGAAGAAATGAAATAATACATAGATATACAACATTTGATATAATATTCAGATACAATGATGATACAATAGATACCAATACTATCAGAGATACAAGAAATATCAGTGGAAAGATAATATCTTCAATAGAATAAATATCCAAAGAATCCGACTCTATAATGCAACTGCAACTCCATCTTCAATCCAAAACTAGCTCGAACCATCATCAAGTTGCACAAAGATAAGCAAGTGCAGTCCATGAATCTGATGACTCCAATGAATTCCACAGGCTATCGAATCTACACCTACTACGGGATTATCTGAAAAACCCAACTCTAGACCGCCCGTGTGGAAAATTGTGGGCACCTAGAGTTTAGGAAGGGAGCAATAAACTCTAGGTCAGTCATGGGACTGGAATGAGCAAACAAAAATAGTTTATTTTAAAACAATCAACAAAATATTTTAAATTTCAAATCCGCAATGCTTTTTGGAAAATGAAACTACCATAAGGCCTCCCGCCACACACACCATGCAAACGCAGAATTGGAGGAGATTTCTCCTTATGACAGTCAAAAATGCTTGATATGCGAAAACCATTTTGATATTATTATTAGTGCATAGTGCAGAAACCCTTTCGAAAGTATAATATTAATCCTAGCAAGCATACAACCATTATTGTATGCCTACTATAGCTACCATGTTAAATAGCAGGTTACCGCCATATTCCATGGCAGTTTATACAACTAAAACCGTACAGGGCTCGTATTGTTTTGTTTGGATTTTCCAACAAATGGTTGGGCTAAGGAACTTCCTATTGCCACATGGGAACGCCTCTGGAGGGACGCCCCGAGAACCTACCCCTCTCTCTACCAACACAAGGCCGGTCTACCCTCTTCTCGGGGTTAAAACCTAAGATATGCCACCCCCGGTCGTTAGCGACCTTTATCCGAGGATCCTCTACCAACAACATCACACAATAATAAATATACTACAGTGCCCACATGAGTAAGTATCTGGGATACATACCATGATACCACCCTTTTCCAGAAGGAATTATCATACCCCATGGGAGCTACCCCTGAAACCATGCCGCATCTTTCCTGTTTCGACCATTACCGGTTTGTGAGGCTCGATGAGGTCTCGTCCACAAAGCTACGCTTTTTCACAAAGCCATGCTCTGATCAACAAATAATCAGCAGCACTTCGTATGCCATATTACCAAATTGGGAATGTATCACTAGTAACCATCAACAACATAACCTTTGAGCTCGTACTTCTCAAAGAAGGGTGTTAAGGTAAGAGAATAAATCTCCGCTACCAAACAGAAATGTATTTGATAGAAACCAGTTTTACGTCTCAAAGTGTAACGTCAGACACACATCCATACAAGTGTGTCCCGGGTTTGAACCAAACCGAAGGCACTTCTGAAGAAGCCCTTGCAAATCCGGGTATTCACAATCCCGATCGGACTTCCCATCACTAAGGAATCTCTATACCGGCGTGATTCAGTGCAGAGACAATCGACGGGTTATCCTTTTGTTCTCGAAAATACCCGCTCTTCACCACCGGTCTTGTAACAACCCGTATATTTATCGATTGTATATTTAAATATTTTATTTAAATATAACACTGTTCGTCGGATTATAGTCCGAAATGCTATTTTCTACAAACGGTTGAATTGGGACTCAAGACCACTTCCATTGAGTTCAAAATATCGTTTGCGATCTTTTTGAGTATAAGCTTCGATATGTTTGGAGTATGTCGAATTTGGCTACCTTTTCTAATTGGGTTTTGGGTTTGCGTTCAGCCCAATAGCTTAACTTAACACCCTAACTCACCCTTCTCCTCTCCATTCACTCATTCTCATTCCTCAAACTCAAGCTTCAACTGAAAATGGTGGAAAGGAAAGGGAATTAGAAACTCCAAGCCCTAGTTCCTCTTGCAAACTCTGATTCTTGCTACAAAATCAAAGAGAAGCTATTGGTAAGCTTCGTCTTCGTCTTCTCTATATCTTTCTCTCTTCAATCTCAGGAATTCGTAAACCTAAATTTAGGAAATACTTTTTTTGATCCTAGATTGAAGCTTGTAGAGTTGAAGTGGAGAGTGGTTCGTCTTTTCTTTGCATTTGAGCTTCTCATCCGTGTTTTCGAGTTAAAAGTTGAGTTTTGGACTCATATCTACGTCTCTTGATATCATTGATGTTAGGTATGAATTCCTAACTCTTATTCATGTGCAATTGCTTTTGATTCGGATTGGTTAGGTGAACATTGCAATATTTGGTGTTTTGAAGTCAAAAACTCTAAAAATCGTAGCTTTGATGTTTGATCATGTTTTTGGTGGCATATCGAAGAGCCTATAGTGCTGGGTTGTCGATTGGCATAAATCCCGAGCATCCATCGCTCGTTCGATCGCATTTCGGTTTGAATTTGCCATTTTTAGTCTAGGCTGTTTTTTTGCCTAGGAGAAAATTTCAGATGTTCTAAATTAATTTCAGACGTCTGAAACCAAATCCTTACGTCTGGTTGAAAAATCCAGACGTCTGGAAAGAGGTCTGGAAAAGGTAGAGACTAAATCCAGACGTCTGAAACAAAATCCAGACGTCTGAAATCAAATTCAGACATCTGGTTGAAAATTTCAAACGTCTGAAATGGCCTAGGAACTAAAAACAGAAGGGAGAAAAACACATATACTTCTGGAACCTAAGGCTAGACGTCTAGGAACACCTACTAGACCTTTGGAACTGTTTAATTTGCCTAGTTTGGCTGTTTTTGAATGAATTTCCAAGTTTATCATTTTTTTGTTGATCCGATTAGTCGTTATCACTTTTATCGATGACTTTTTTTAGACTTCGTGCACGGGTTTTGTAAATGAGTTTTGAAATGTCTTTCAAGTAAATGGGTTTGGAATATTAATATATATATATATATATATATATATATTATTTCTAGTATGAAATTATAAAAGCAACTTATAAAGTGATTTCAAATTGTATTGAAACTCGTTTCTCTAACTTATAATTTCTATATAAAATGCAAAATTTTGCACTCCGAGCGAAGAGGGAGGAGAATTAAATGATTAGATAAAACGCGTGCTATGAACACATGCGTTCATCTTTTCTGTTAATTCCCAATCTATTCATTTGAACATTTTGACCTTTGGGTTTGGTTTACCGATGAGATGAGGTAAAATTTGTACTGCATTGAGTGTGAAATTGACTAACGGATAGTAAACCGTTTAGTGCGAACGGGTGGTTATGGGACCCACGTTAACACTTTTCGGATTCCTTTCTGGGAGTTTGTGACACATGTTGCCTTTGGGATAGTGTTTTCGGACTGTCTCCTTCTGGCTTGTTGCCTTTAATATCACTTTTGGAGTTAGTCCTTTGCCCTAGCTCGAGAGATATTTGAGATTGTTTGTTGCCCTATAGTATCACTATTGGAGTGGTTTCTTCACCATCGCTCGAGAGATATTGGGTTGTTGCTTTCTGTAGCGCTTTCGGAGTGGTTTCTTCACCACCGCTCGAGAGATATTGGAGTGGTTTCTTCACCACCACTCAAGAGATATTTGGATTTGCTATATTCTTTTGTTTCATTGGTATTATATTCCCTAGCGTATCGCCCTTCAGTGTTGGTCCTTTGAACCACACGATATATAGCGGTTACCTTGTGGAACTTGTTTTACCTTCATTGATATTTGTTATTTGCCTTCTTGGCTTTATTTGGGATATTCATATCCATTGTTTATTTGAGCTGCCGATGAAATGAGGTTTGTATGATTCATCTTATGTTAGATGATTGAGTTGTCTCCTTTAGAGATATTTGTTATACTTTATGAACTTGCTGGTTCATTATTGTTCAGTTTATCTAACTGATTGTTTAGCTAGACTGACCCGTGTATTTATACTCGGGTCAGACCGAGATGTTTCAAGTTAGGTGCTTTTGGACTTAGCCTATTTTGCTTCCGCATGGGCTATTTAGCTTGCTCCTTTTTGTTATAGCTTTTTGTATAGTCCTTATCTGATGTAACTATGATATGTATTCTTGTAAACTCATCTGTATATTGTGGTTTTCTATACCACTGGACATGTATCATTTTGTATACTCTGTTATGTATCCATATATTTGTATGTGATGATATACTGTTCTGTGATGTGTATTACATTTGAGTTGTTATATTTCGTTCTGATAGATACTCCAGCCACCTATAGTTTTGAATTAATTATTTATTGGATATGTCAATCCGCTTGGTATGGAAATTGTCGATGTATTCAATAGATAGTTAAGGCAAGATTATAGATGGTCGCTTCTCAACATCCTTATTCTCCGTGCTAGTTGACAACATTACCTCGTAGTGTCCTTGGTTAGCGTGGGTATAGAGGTGGGGCGTTACAGCTTGGTATCAAAGCCAGGTTCAGAACAAAATATGACAAACACAGAACAGAAGCACATATTATGGTACATCAAAGTGTAATAAGTGTTACAAATCTTTGAATCATCGTGCCTATATTCCTTCCGTGCTTTTGGGGTAGATAGGGTTTAGGAATACGTCTAGGAATGCATTTAAATTATGCAGTATTCCATATTGAATTATCTACCTTGGGAATAATCTTTATCTTATCTTAACTTTCAGCTTATGGCTGGAAGAGGCAGGGGACGACGCTCGGGTGTTGGGCAATCCAGTGGCTCACATCCGACGGCGTTTACATGTCTGCCGATCAGTTTATTGAATTGTTAAGGAGCACTCAGCCTCCAGCTCCTACTCGAGTATCTCCACCTCGCAAGTCTGCCTTTGCACGCATGTGTAGTGATTTTTCTCATCTTGGAGGGAAGCCATTTAAAGGCTCCGAGTCTGTCCTTAAAGTCCAAGCTTGGATTCGCACGTGCGGGCGTATCTTCTCTAGAATGGATATTTCTGATCATGATAGAGTTCTTATAACTTCTAGCTTATTGCAAGAGAATGCCCTTGATTGGTACGAGCTTCTTGTAGCTGAAATTGATGAGTCTGCCCTTTCTTGGACTTAGTTTCGAAAACGATTCGAACTCAAGTTCGTCCCTGAATCTGAGAAAGCTTTATTGGCCCGATGCTTTCTTGAGTTGAAGCAAGGGGAGTCTTCCGTTTCTGGGTATGTTGCATCTTTCGAGGACTTATCTAAGTATGGTCTTAAATTCATTATCACTTCTTATAAGAAGAATTTGAAATTTGTCTCCGGTCTTAAGAAATATCTTAAGAAATCTTTGATGCTTGAGCTTAAGCTCTCTTTTGAGGAGTTGGTTGATTCTGCATTTCATCTTGAAGCCATCGAGAGGGAGTGTGATAGTGGTGATGATGTTGAGGTTTGCAAGAACCCCAACAAGAAGCAGTCTCCATTGGATAAGCGGGAATTTTTCCCTTCCAAAAAGAAAAAGCCCGTTGAATCTGATTCTCCATCTCAGTCTGCTGGTACACCTTCCATTCGGAAGTGTTTCAATTATGGTTCTCCTGATCATATCATTCGAGCTTGTCCTTAGCCTCTCTTATGTCGCTATTGCAAGAAGGAAGGCCATCGTAGTTCCACTTGTCCTATTGCTCCAAATAATTCTCCATCTGGCAAGCTAAATATAACAGATGCTTTTGGAGGTTCCTCTTAGGGATAAGGTATGTCTCCATCTATTTTGGAAAGTTTCTATTTTTCTTTGTGATTTCAATTCCAAATTGATGACATCATTTTATTCCTCATGATGAGGAAAGTGTTGTTTCTCTCATTCTTGTAGTTTGAGAATTTTCCGGTATTTTTGGTCTTGTCTTAGGATTATCACCTAAGCAATCCTTTGAGTGGTGGTAAGGTCTTTTCAGCTCGAGCTTGCCACCGGTTTTCATTTGGCTACGAGTTCCGGAGGTTAGCATTCCACGTACTGCATTCCGCACTCGTTATGATTCTCATGAATGACTTATTATGTCATTCATTTTATCCAGCTTATTTCAACCATTTTATGAATCGAGTATTCTGCGAACATCTCGATGACACTATTTTGTATTTATTGATTTTGGACGGAAATTTGCAATTTAAAAATTTTTGCAAATCTTTTTCATAAGATTTATTTATAAGTATAATTGGATTTTTTTTCTTAAAACGAACAAAGAAAATTCTTAAAAGTTTTTAGAAAACATGTTTATTATATAGAAGATGACTTTGTGATTGTATTGCGCATTGAGTGCTTTAAGAATTCTGGTCGATGCGCTTGATCAACGTTATCGATAAGAATTTCCTAAATGCTTTGATGAGACCATCAAACACAGTAAATTGATTTGGAATAAGATTTTTTTTCTGGAAAGACGATTTCATAAAGGTAATTGTAATTTTGAAGTTTTAGCTTTTCGAAAAGGAAGATTATTTGAAAGAACTTTTTTCCGATACTCTAATTCTTGGGGTTCCCGAAGGGAACCAAGACTTTGTCTTTTGTTTCAATGCTTATCGTATTGGTTTGGATGTCGTTCCCTTGCAAAAGAGAACATGCTATCACTTATGTTTCTAAATCATTAAAGCCTATCGAGACTAGATATGCCACTCATGACCTAGTGCTCGCGGCTATGGTTTTCACTTTTTGTATTCGGCATCATTGTTTTTGGGTGAGGGGTTTTGTTCTCCTCACCAATCATAATTTTTGAAATGTTGTATTTTCTCATAAGGAACTTAATGTTAGCTCGAGTTCCTTGCATCTTATGATCTTGATATTCTTTTTATTCCCGAAAGGGGGATCGTGTTGCCAATGCACTTTGTTGTAAGCAACAAGTGGCTGTTTCTTTGTTGATGTCCGAATGGAATGATCTTTTTACCAAGTTCATCAGACATTTTGTTGTGCTTTGTTTTGTCGAGCTCGATTAATTTGACGTACTGTTGTACTATGTCGATGTTCCGAATTATTTGAGCTTAGGAATCCATAGAATTCTCTGAGCAAGCAAGTTCGGGCTTATCCTTTCGTGCTCCTAAAGGTGAACTTCTTATTTATGATATTCTTTTGTGTTGGTATGCTTTATGGTTGTTAATCTTTATTTTCTCGAGGATGCAATTTCTTTAAGGAGGGAAGTCTGTAACAATCCGTGTATTTATCGATTGTATATTTAAATATTTTATTTAAATATAACATCGTTCGTCGGATTATAGTCCGAAATGCTACTTTCTGCAAACGGTCGAATTGGGACTGAAGACCACATCCATTGAGTTCAAAATATCTTTTGTGGTCTTTTTGAGTATAAGCTTCGATATGTTTGGAGTAAGTCGAATTTGGCTACGTTTTCTAATTGGGTTTCGGGTTTTGGGGTTGGGTTCAGCCCACTAGCTTAACTTAACACCCTAACTCAGCCTTCTCCTCTCCATTCACCCATTCTCATTCCTCAAACTCAAGCTTCAGCTGAAAATGGTGGAAAGGAAAGGGAATTAGAAACTCCAAGCCCTAGTTCCTCTTGCAAACTCTAATTCTTGCTCCAAAATCAAAGAGAAGCTATTCGTAAGCTTCCTCTTCATCTTCTCTATCTCTTTCTCTCTTCAATCTCAGGAATTCCTAAACCTAAATTTAGGAAATACTTGTTTTGATCCAAGATTGAAGCTTGTAGAGCTGAAGTGGAGAGTGGTTGGTCTTTTCATTGCATTTGAGCTTCTCATCCATGTTTTCGAGTTAAAAGGTGAGTTTTGAACTCACATCTAAGTCTCCTGATATCATTGATGTTAGGTATGAATTCCTAACTCTTATACATGTGCAATTGCTTTTGATTCAGATTGGTTTGGTGAACATTGCAATTTTTGGTGTTTTGAAGTCAAAAACTCTAAAAATCATAGCTTTGATGTTTGATCGTGTTTTTGGAGGCATATCGAAGAGCCTATAGTGTTGGGTTGTCGATAGGCATAAATCCCGAGCATCCATCGCTCGTTCAATCGCATTTCGGTTTGGATTTGCCATTTTTAGTCTGGGCTATTTTTTGCTTAACAGAAAGTTTCAAATTTCTGAAATTAATTTCAGACGTCTGAAACCAAATCCAGACGTCTGGTTGAAAAATCCAGACGTCTGGAAAGTGGTCTGGAAAAGGAAGAGACTAAATCCAAACGTCTGAAAAAAATTCATACGTCTGAAATCAAATTCAAACGTCTGGTTGAAAATTTCAGACGTTTGAAATGGCCTAGGAATTAAAAATAGAAGGGAGAAAAACATAAATACTTCCAGAACCTAGGGCCAGACATCTAGGAACACGTACCAGACGTTTGGAACAATTTGATTTGCTTATTTTGGCTGTTTTTGAATGAATTTCCAAGGTTTATCAATTTTTTTTGATCCGATTAGTTGTTATCACTTTTATAGATGACTTCTTTTTAGATTTCGTGCACGGGTTTTTTAAATGAGTTTTGAAATGTCTTTCTAGTAAATGGGTTTCGAATATTAATATATATATATATATATATATATATATATATATATATATATATTATTTCAAGTATTAAATTATAAAAGCGATATATAAAGTGATTTCAAATTGTATTGAAACTCGTTTCTCTAACTTATAATTTATATATAAAATACACAATTTCGCACTCCGAGCGAAAAGGGAGGAGACTTAGATGATTAGATAAAACGCGTGCTGTGAACACGTGCGTTCATCTTTTCAGTTAATTCCCAATCTATTCGTTTGAACGTTTTGACCTTTGGGTTTGGTTTACCATTGAGATGAGGTAAACTTTGTACTGCTTTGAGTGTGAAATTGACTAATGGATAGTAAACCGTTTAGTGCGAACGGGTGGTTATGGGACTCACGTTAACACTTTTCGGATTCCTTTCTGGGAGTTTGTGACACATGTTGCCTTTGGGATAGTGTCTTCGGACTATCTCGTTCTGGCTTGTTGCCTTTAATATCACTTTTGGAGTTGGTCCTTTGCCCCAGCTCGAGAGATATTTGGGATTGTTTGTTGCCCTATAGTATCACTATTGGAGTGTTTTCTTCACCACCGCTCGAGAGATATTGGGTTGTTTCTTTCTGTAGCGCTTTCGGAGTGGTTTCTTCACCACCGCTCGAGAGATATCGGAGTGGTTTCTTCACCACCGCTTACGAGATACTTGGATTTGTTGTAGTGGAATTTTATGTTGTTTCATTGGTATTATATTCCCTAGCGTATCGCCCTTCGGTGTTGGTCCTTTGAACCACACGATATATAGCGGTTACCGTGTGGAACTTGTTTTACCTTCATTGGTATTTGTTATTTGCCTTCTTGGCTTGATTTGTGATATTCATATCCATTGTTTATTTGAGCTGCCAATGAAATGAGGTTTGTTTGATTCATCTTATGTTAGATGATTGAGTTTTCTCCTTTAGAGATATTTGTTATACTTTATGAACTTGCTGGTTCATTATTGTTCAGTTTATCTAACTGATTTGTTTAGCCAGACTGACCCGTGTATTTATACCCGGGTCAGACCGAGATGTTTCAGGTTAGGTGCTTTTGGACTTAGATTATTTTTCTTCCGCATGGACTATTCAACTTGCTCATTTTTGTTATAGCTTTTTGTATAGCCCTTATCTGTTGTAACTCTAATATGTATTCTTGTAAACTCGTCTGTATATTGTGGTTTTCTATACCACTTGACATGTATTATTTTGTATACTCTGTTATGTATCCATATATGTGTATGTGATGATCTACTGTTCTATGATGTGTATTACATTTTAGTTGTTATATTTCGTTCTGATAGATCCTCGAGACGCCTATAGTTTTGAATTAAGTATTTATTAGATATGTCGATCCGCTTGGTATGGCAGTTGTCGATGTATTCAATAGATAGTTAAGGCAAGATTATAGATGGTCGCTTCTCAACAGCCTTATTCTCCGTGCTAGTTGGCGGCATTACCCCGTAGTGTCCTTGGCTAGCGTGGGTATAAAGGTGGGGCGTTACAGCTTGGTATCAGAGCCAGGTTCAGAACAAAATATGTTAAACACAGAACAGAAGCACATATTATGGTGCATCAAAGTGTAATAAGTGTTACAAATCTTTGAATCATCGTGCATCTATTCCTTCCGTGCTTTTGGGGTATATAGGGTTTAGGAATACGTCTAGGAATGCATTTAAATTCCGTAGTATTCCATATTGAATTTTCTACCTTGGGAATAATCTTTATCTTATCTTAACTTTCAGCTTATGGCTGGAAGAGGTAGGGGACGACGCTCGGGTGTTGGGCAATCCGGTGGCTCACATCTGTACGGAGTTTACATGTTTGTCGATTAGTTTATTGAATTATTTAGGAGCACTCAGCCTCCAGCTCCTACTCGAGCATCTCGACCTCGCAAGTCTGCCTTTGCACGCATGTGTAGTGATTTTTCTCATCTTGGAGGGAAGCCATTTAAAGGCTCCGAGTCTGTCCTTAAAGTCCAAGCATGGATTTGCACGTGCGATCGTATCTTCTGTAGAATGGATATTTCTGATCATGATAGAGTTCTTGTAACTTCTAGCTTATTGCAAGAGAGTGCCCTTGATTGGTACGAGCTTCTTGTAGCCGAAATTGATGAGTCTGCTCTTTCTTGGACTCAGTTTCGGGAACGATTCGAACTCAAGTTCGTCCCTGAATCTGAGAAAGCTTTGTTGGCCCGGCGCTTTCTCGAGTTGAAGCAAGGAGAGTCTTTCATTTCTGAGTATGTTACATCTTTCGAGGCCTTATCTAAGTATGGTCTTGAATTCATTAGCACTTCTTATAAGAAGAATTTGAAGTTTGTCTCTGGTCTTAAGAAATATCTTAAGAAATCTTTGATGCTTGAGCTTAAGCTTTCTTTTGAGGAGTTGGTTGATTATGCATTTCATCTCGAAGCCATCGAGATGGAGTGTGATAGTGGTGATGATTTTGAGGTTCACAAGAACCCCAACAAGAAGCAGTCTCCATTGGATAAGCGGGAATTTTTCCCTTCCAAAAAGAAAAAGCCCGTTGAATCTGATTCTCAATCTCAGTCTGTTGGAACACCTTCCATTCGGAAGTGTTTCAATTGTGGTTCTCCTGATCATATCATTCGAGCTTGTCCAAGCCTCTCTTCTGTTGCTATTGCAAGAAGGAAAGCCATCATAGTTCCACTTGTCCTATTGCTCCAAATAATTCTCCATCTGGCAAGCTAAGTATAACAGATGCTTTTGGAGGTTCCTCTAAGGGATAAGGTATGTCTCCATCTATTTTGAAAAGTTTCTATTTTTCTTCGTGATTTCAATTCCAAATTGATGACATCATTTTATTCCTCATGATGAGGAAAGTGTTGTTTCTCTCATTCATGTAGTTTGAGAATTTTCCGGTATTTTTGTTCTTGTCTTAGGCTTATCACCTAAGCAATCCTTTGAGTGGTGTCAAGGTCTTTTCAACTCGAGCTTGCCACCGATTTTCATTTGGCTACGGGTTCCGGAGGTTAATATTCCACGTGCCGCATTCCGTACTCGTTATGATTCTCACGAATGAATTATTATGTCATTCAGTTTGTCCAGCTTATTTCAGCCATTTTATGAATCGAGTATTCTGCGAACATCTTGATGACTCTATTTTGTATTTATTGATTTTAGATGGAAATTCGCAATTTAAAAATTTTTGCAAATCTTTTTCATAAGATTTATTTATAAGTATAATTGGATTTTTGTTCTTAAAACGAACAAAGAAAATTCTTAAAAGTTTTTAGAAAACATGTTTATTATATAAAAGATGACTTTGTGATTGTATTGCCCATTGAGTGCTTTAAGAATTCTGGTCGATGCGCTTGATCAACGCTTTCGATAAGAATTTCCTAAACGCTTTGATGAGACAAATAGGCACAGTAAATTGATTTGGAATAGGAATTTTTTTTTCTGGAAAGACGATTTCATAAGGTAATTGTGATTTTTAAGTTTTAGCTTTTCGGGAAAGAAGATTATTTGAAAGAACACTTTTCCGATACTCTAATTCATGGGATTCCCGAAGGGAACCAAGACTTTATCTTTTGTTCCAATGCTTATCATATTGGTTTGGATGCCGTTCCCAAGCAAAAGAGAACGTGCTATCACTTATGTTTCTAAATCATTAAAGCCTATCAAGACTAGATATGCCACTCATGACCTAGTGCTCGCGGCTATTATTTTCACTTTTTGTATTCGACATCATTGTTTTTAGGTGAGGGGTTGTTTTTGGGTGAGGGGTTTTGTTCTCCTCACCAATCATAATTTTTGAAATGTTTTATTTTCTCATAAGGAACTTAAAATTGGCTTGAGTTCCTTGCATCTTAAGATCTTAATATTCTTTTTATTCCCAAAAGGGGGATCGTGTTGCCAATGCACTTTATTGTAAGCAACAAGTGGTTGTTTCTTTGTTGATGCCCGAATGGAATGATCTTTTTACCAAGTTCATCGGACATTTTGTTGTGCTTTGTTTTGTTGAGCTTCGATTCATTTGACGCACTGTTGTACTACGTCGGTGTTTCGAATTATTTGAGCTTAGGAATCCATAGAATTCTCTTAGCAAGCAAGTCCGCGCTTATCCTTTCGTGCTCTTGAGGGTGAACTTCTTATTTTTGATATTCTTTTGTGTTGGTATGCTTTATGGTTATTAATCTTTATTTTCTTCTTAAGAATTGCGAGGACGCAATTTCTTTAAGGAGGGGAGTCTGTAACAACCCGTATATTTATCGACACTATATTTAAATATGACATCGTTCGTCGGATTATAGTCCGAAATGCTACTTTCTGCAAATGGTCGAATGGGACTCAAACCCACTTCCATTGAGTTCAAAAAATCGTTTGCGATCTTTTTGAGTATAAGCTTCAATATGTTTGGAGTAAGTCGAATTTGGCTACCTTTTCTAATTGGGTTTTGGGTTTTGGGTTTGGGTTCAGCCCACTAGCTTAACTTAACACCCTAACTCAACCTTCTCCTCTCCACTCAATCATTCTCGTTCCTCAAACTCAAGCTTCAACTGAAAATGGTGGAAAGGAAAGGGAATTAGAAACTCAAAGCCCTGGTTCCTCTTGCAAACTCTGATTCTTGCTCCAAAATCAAAGAGAAGCTATTGGTAAGCTTCCTCTTCATCTTCTCTATCTCTTTCTCTCTTCAATCTCAAGAATTCCAAACCTAAATTTAGGAAATACTTGTTTTGATCCTAGATTGAAGCTTGTAGAGTTGAAGTGGAGAGTGGTTGGTCTTTTCTTTGCATTTGAGCTTCTCATCCGTGTTTTCGTGTTAAAAGGTGAGTTTTGAACTCACATCCACGTCTCTTGATATCATTGATGTTAGGTATGAATTCCTAACACTTATTCATGTGCAATTGCTTTTGATTCAGATTGCTTTGGTGAACATTGAAATTTTTGGTGTTTTGAAGTCAAAAACTCTAAAAATCATAGCTTTGATGTTTGATCATATTTTTGGAGGCATATCGAAGAGCCTATAGTGCTAGGTTGTCGATTGGCATAAATCCCGAGCATCCATCGCTCGTTCGATCTCATTTCGGTTTGGATTTGCCATTTTTAGTCTAGGCTATTTTTTTGCCTAGCAGAAAATTTCAAACGTCTGAAATTAATTTCAGACGTCTAAAACCAAATCCAGACCTTTGGTTGAAAAATCCAGACGTTTGGAAAGGGGTCTGGAAAAGGCAGAGACTAAATCCAGACATCTGAAACAAAATCCAGACGTCTAAAATGGCCCAGGAATTAAAAATAGGAGGGAGAAAAACACATATACTTCCAAAACCTAGGGCCAGCCGTCTAGGAACACCTACCAGATGTCTGGAACTATTTAATTTGCCTATTTTGGCTGTTTTTGAATGAATTTCCAAGGTTTATCAATTTTTGTTGATCTGATTAGTTGTTATCACTTTTATCGATGACTTCTTTTTAGATTTCGTGCACGGGTTTTGTAAATGAGTTTTGAAATGTCTTTCAAGTAAATGGGTTTGGAATATTAATATATATATATATATATATATCGAGTATGATATTATAAAAGCGATTTATAAAGTGATTTCAAATTGTATTGAAACTGGTTTCTCTTACTTACAATTTCTATATAAAATACACAATTTCGCACTCCGAGCGAAGAGGGAGGAGAATTAAATGATTAGATAAAACGCGTGCTATGAACATGTGCGTTCATCTTTTCAGTTAATTCCCAATCTATTCGTTTGAACGTTTTGACCTTTGGGTTTGGTTTACCGATGAGATGAGGTAAACTTTGTCCTGCTTTGAGTGTGAAATTGACAACGGATAGTAAACCGTTTAGTGCGAACTGGTGGTTATAGGACTCACGTTAACACTTTTCGGATTCCTTTCTGGGAGTTTATGACGCGTGTTGCCTTTGGGATAGTGTCTTCGGACTGTCTCCTTCTGGCTTGTTGCCTTTAATATCACTTTTGGAGTTGTTCCTTTGCCCTAGCTCGAGAGATATTTGGGATTGTTTGTTGCCCTATAGAATCACTATTGGAGTGGTTTCTTCACCACCGTTCGAGAGATATTGGGTTGTTGCTTTCTGTAGTGCTTTCGGAGTGGTTTCTTCACCACCGCTCGAGAGATATTGGAGTGGTTTCTTCACCGCCGCTCAAGAGATACTTGGATTTGCTGTAGTGGAATTTTCTGCTATTTCATTGGTATTATATTCCCTAGCGTATCGCCCTTCGGTATTGGTCCTTTGAACCACACGATATATAGTGGTTACCATGTGGAACTTGTTTTACCTTCATTGGTATTTATTATTTGCCTTCTTGGCTTGATTTGGGATAATCATATCCATTGTTTATTTGAGCTGCCGATGACTTGAGGTTTGTTTGATTCATCTTATGTTTGATGATTGAGTTATCTCCTTTTGGAGATATTTGTTATACTTTATGAACTTGCTGGTTCATTATTGTTCAGTTTATCTAACTGATTTGTTTAGCTAGACTGACCCTTGTATTTATGCTCGGGTCAGACCGAGATGTTTCAGGTTAGGTGCTTTTGGACATAGCCTATTTTGCTTCCGCATAGACTGTTCAGCTTGCTCCTGTTTGTTATAGCTTTTTGTATAGTCCTTATCTGTTGTAACTCTTATATGTATTCTTGTAAACTCATCTGTATATTGTGGTTTTCTATACCACTTGACATGTATCATTTTGTATACTCTATTATGTGTCCAAATATGTGTATGTGATGATTTACAGTTCTGTGATGTGTATTACATTTGAGTTGTTATATTTCATTCTAATAGATCCTCCAGCCACCTATAGTTTGGAATTAATTATTTATTGGATATGTCGATCCGCTTGGTATGGAAATTGTCGATGTATTCAATAGATAGTTAAGGCAAGATTATAGATGGTCGCTTCTCAACAGCCTTATTCTCCGCGCTAGTTGACGTCATTACCCCGTAATGTCCTTGGCTAGCGTGGGTATAGAGGTGGGGCGTTACAGGTCTTCAAATGCTATCCATAACGACGTATCATTATTCGGAATGGTTTATATGACAAAAGGTCCTCTCCCGGCTAAACCGAATAATCAGCGCAATATTTAAAAACATATGGATATAGGATTTCAGTTAAGTCACAACTTTAAAATTCAAAAACCTTTCTTTAAATGGTTTAAACAAATTACCACTTTAAATCTTTTAAACAAAATGATTTATTTCACAAGGTTCACCAATTTTTCCACAAGGGTTCATTCACGGCTTTTCAAAACAATTCGATTTCAAATTAGATTAACTTACCCAATCTTTAAATTAAAGATTTAATTCATAACTTTCAAACCATTTCCAATTCAAATCTTTTATAGGAAAGATATAACATCAAAAACTCTCTTCGATTTCAAAACATGGTTTAATAATCTTTCACATAAGTTAAAGCCATTTAAGTAAAAACTTGGGTTTAAATTTAAGTTCCCAAAACAATGCTTTTTAAATGGTTTAAAAACCTATATAATCACCTTTATAACTTGTATAATGTTTTTAAATCATAATTCCCAAATTATTGAATTCAATTCCAAATATTGAATTCAAATTCTAAATCAAATTATTTAAATTTCAAAACTTTATCAAGTTATTCAAAATAACTTTTATTTTTGAAACTCATTTTCAAAAGCTTTAAATTTTAATTCCAAATCTATTTTGGATTCAAAAATTCAATCTTTAAAATCATTAAAATCTGTGACTTAACCGATTTCCTCGTGCAATCCACATTTGTGTGTGTATAGTGTGGTCCAAAGGTTTTACCCAATAGTGCAACAACATCAATCATCACAGATTTAATCGTATCAATATTGATAAGCGGTATAATCCAATAACGCTTATTTATATACACAGATTCACAGATAAATAAGTTACATCACGAATGAGTAAATTACATCATAGTTTACAGCACAAATCTGAATAACTCGTATCATAAAGCATCACATATGAGGAATATCAAACCATTCAAACATTCAAAAGAATCCAAACGTTCATAAGTAAGACTAATCAATTATCTGATTATTTAAATCAGATTAGTCACTAATCCTTGGTTAATTAATATTAATTAATTACAAATTATTCTAATTAATTATCCTTTGATTATTTTATTAATTAACCTTTAATAATAGATTAATTAACTTTTAATTATAAATTAATCATCCTTAAATCATTAAATGATTATTCTTTTATAAATTATGCTTAATTAATTACATTAATTAATTACTCCACAATTAATCATTATTTCTTAATCACCTTCATTAATTAATTACAAATCTTTTTGATTAGTAATCATTTAATCACTTATTAATTAACCATTAACGATAAACAAATTAACTATTAATTAATAACTAATTCTTTGGTTAATTGTCCTTAAGTTAATTACCTTAATTAATTAGTCAAATAAATTTATTTTTATTCTAATTATTAAGAAATCAATAATAATCCTTTAATTAAGTCCTTGATTTATCAAGATAAGTTCTTATCTTAATGATCACTTTATTTCAACATTTAAATATCATAAATTGAAATAAATTTTCATTAACATATAATCCAATTTCAAACCTTTAAGTTAATCCATAATCAAAACATCGTTTAAGATAAAACATTTATCTTTTAAAGTTTTATTTAAATATTCTTTGAAAATTAAATTATCATATGAACTAACTTAAAATTCTTAAGTTAATTAAAACCATTATCTTTTTAATCAAATAAACTTAAGAATTTATTTTAAACAATCAAGCATTAAAACATTTTAACTTATTCTATATCTAGTATAGAACTTTTATTATTATTAACTAAGAAAAGGTGTAAAATTAGATTTATTAAAGTTCCAAAACCTGGAAACATTTTACAATTTGAAAACTTGGTAACCTTAATAAAAAAACCCGAGCCACGATTTAAAACCCTTCGAGTACGACTTCGAGTTTAGCGAGTACAATCTCGAGACTGCCCCGAGTTCCACCTTTCTTCCCTAAAATCTTCAAACCCAGATACGTAAACTTGCACCTATACGTGCACAAGCATGTCGCCCCTCGCCGATCGACGTTGATGCCACCGGACCATCACCCACGACCACCCAAACTAGTCCGAGCAACCCAAAATCCCCCCTTAATCAAAACCAAGCCATTCTCGATTTCCTGGAATCGAAACCCAATCCCTGCAATCACCTCGCATGCGCAACTCCGACCACCAGAGCGTTGCCACCTCCGGCCACGTCTTCAACAACCCCCAAGCCAAAACCTCCCTGAGAATCATCGCATTCGATCAACCATAGAAGCCCCGCCGATCCAATTACTTAACCGAATCATAACTAGGGTTATCAATAAAAAAATCACCACCACTGTCACCTTAATGCTGTGATCTTCCTCCAGCCATTTTTCTTTGGACTCCTCGATCCCCCAACGAGCCTCAGCTATGATGGCGATGATCCATGCTTCGCCGATGACCAGGGTTTTCCCAATTTGTATTTTCTGGTTAAACTTGAATTTCACATCACATCCCCAACTAAAAATCATGATTGTTGTTTCAAAAATCGAGTTTCAGTTCAAGCATTCAATTTATATTCCTGAGTTTAAAAATTGTTGCAGTTGATTTCTTTTTTTTTCTTAATTTTTTAACTTCCACTGTTGTTTTCCTTTACTTTCAGAATAATAACTTCATATATATTCCTAAAAATTATTCTTAAAGATAATGATATATCCTTACATTCAATTTCCTTTAGGAATGATGGCCTAAAATAGATTAGACAAAAAGATATAAATTTTCTTTGATTATTTTGGGTCTGGAAAACAAAACAGAACAGGGTATATACATATATACCCAGTCATGCATACTATATATGGCCTAATTCAATCATATTCAGGTGAATACATCCAGGCAGAAAAATATACGCATCATCTCCACACAATTACATCGCATGTATCAATACCAAAAGATTAAAGGTTGAATGTTTGCTCACTAGGATGAAGAACAGAGGAGAATTTTAAGCCTGGAAAAATTTTGTTTGAACTTGGATTTGAGGAAAACTGTTGTTTCAAGTTTTGATCTGCAACTTGCTGAAGTTGTCATGAACTGTTGTTTGATCTGAAATTTTAATATGTTGCTTGATCCAGACCTCGCTTAGTTTTAAATGCTTTTAAACTTGGCTAATCTTTGCATCGCTTGATTAAGTTGCATTTGTTTCCTGGTTCGATCTTCTGTTGAATTTGTATCTGAAGCTTTGATTGTTTTGAAGTGATTTACAGCTTCAAGATTTTTTGTTTTTGAATCTGAAACTTTGCCCCAGACTTAAAACTCCCAGTTTTTTGTAAATTCTTTTGCTTGCAAGTCTGTTTTTAGATGTGATCTATTTCTTTGATCTTTGTTTCAGATTCAATTGAAAATGGTTTCGAATTCTTTTGTGTTTGTTTTCCCAGGTCTGAGCAAATTTTTTGAGAAAGATAAAAGCAACCTCACCTGTCTTTTCTTCTTTTGCATGTTTCCAAAGATTCAATTCAAAAGAAATAGATTTTCTTGCCACTTGTAAGTTAAGAAATGAATCCTCTCACACTTGTCTAAATGCAAATATATTTATGTTTCAGCCCTTACATTATTTTAATTGGTAAACATGTTTCTATGTTTTAACTTTTGTTTAAATTAAGTACTTATGTTTATCTTTTAAACACTTTAAATAGTATTTAAACATAACTTTATATTATATTTCCTATCTAAATAAATACATTTTTCTTTATAAATCATTGATAATTTTTTTTAAAGAAATTGACTTAAAAATTAAATTACACAAGTATGTATAGATTTTATATATATATAAGTCTTTAGGATATAAATTTTGACTTCAAACAACTTTTGAAAATTATTCATACCTAATCATACTATTATTATTTTCTTTTATTTATGTATGTGTTATGTTCCAAATGTTTATATTTAAACTACTTTATCTATCTTACACATCCTTAAAGAAAAAGGTTTGAAACTAAATTACAGTTTAATAAAAAAAAAATCATACATATGTATTTCTTAATTTTATAAAGTTTTTTAATCTAGTTTATTTAGTAAATCAAAAAAAAATTAAATTTTTTTCCAATATATATTTTTAATTCCAAAATCAAATCCCAAATTAAAGTCCACACATCTTATTTAATTTAGAAAATACAAATACAGTTTTTTATAAAATACTTATCTTTGAATTTCAACCCAAAATTCTATTTAAAATATAAAATATTCATTTTAGTATTTTCAAATCAACAATATTCACTGTCAATATACTTATTAAATTCAAAAATCTAATTTCTCGATTATAATTCATTTGTATAACTAAATGAACATGTATCTTATTAAATTTGATGAATTCAACTTAATTTTTTTATTTCAAATGCAAATAAATTCTAAATAAATTCACAATTAAATCCAAAATTAAATTTGATTACCAATTTTTTTCAAAATTAAATCCCAAATATTAAATCAATTATCAAATTATCTTTAACTAAAATTCAGGAATGTTACAAATTTTGTTTTTATTGTTGAATAATAGAAATGCAAGATATCTTGCACTTTTCTGACAGAAAATGGAAGGTAACTTGCACTTTTCTGATTTTGAAAGTTTTGTAACTCTGAAAAAAAAAATTCAAAATTTTTGACAAGCGCAAGATTGTTAGTGCTTTTTGATTTGAGATTTTTTTGAACTTTTTGGAAATTTTAAATTTCTGAAAAGCGTAAGTTAACTTGCGCTTTCTATCAAGAAAGCACAAGCTAGTTTGCGATTTTCGATTTTGAAATTTTTGAAAAAACGGAAGTTAATTTGCGTTTTTTGATTTAGAAAAAAAGAGAACTAATTTACATACTAATTGCTATAATGACTTTTATTGTAAAAACGTCAAAAATAAGGACCTTATGTGTAAAGCCCCTTAAAAATATGAAAACATAGATGTTTTTTAATGGCGAACTGAAAGCACGTCTAGATTTAGAACCCTACCTTGTAGATACAAAACACCTATATTTATTTGTATATATGCAAGTAGACAAATACGGATAGATAAACCAGTAACATAGCTTTTCATTCGGGCATGTCCAGTTTTACACTCTTTAGTTAGCCAGGTGCCATGCACCGGTGCATTATACCGTAGTTTCAAAAACTGAATCGTGAATTGAATCGTGTAGATGCAAGGTCAAAGGTTCTTATGGTTCAACCGGTTAGACCGTTACAATTGTGTTAATCGATATTTTCTATTTTCGTTATTTAAATGTTAAATTATTTTAGCGAGTGTTAAAATATAATCATTTATAATTAATATATTGAATTTTAAAACAATTATTTTTGAACATTTCATAACAAATATTGATTGGAATAATTCTATAACGATTATTTTAGCACAAAACTGTAAATTTTCTTATTTTTAAGATAAAAGACATCCGTTTAACAATGATTTATAAAATGTAGATTAATAATATATTTTGTCATCCAAAATTGGTAAGATAATCAAATGATTTAGCGGCTAAGGTTATGAAATTATATATAAAATAAATTATGTGAAGAAAATAAAGAGTAAAACGATAGTTTTTCCTCAAATTTGGAAACCGTTTGATAAAAAGAGGTTGGTTTTGTGGTTTTTTTAAGGTTTTGGGGTTAGACCGTGCGTTCATGCACGTGCAAGATTATTTCATTTTTAGAGCCATAGTGCTCCAAGGTTGAAGGTAAATCGTGGTTAAACCGAGGTCAAGTTATGTCTTTAAAACACTACATTATACATCCCCTTGACCCTATGAATCAGTACATCCCCTAATAAAAAAGCCTAAAATTAAATTATCTTATTATAAGGAAAAAATAATAGGCACATTTTCCATGTAATTACCGTTAATTATTTAAATATTTATGCATGTTTAAAATTGTTGTTCTCATTTTGAAATATCACTATATTAAAATCATTGAATGTTTAAAACTGTTAATTCCCTTTGATAAACAGTACATCAGTTTTTGGATAGAATGGCCTTGACAACTATTATCAATTTCGAAAAATAAGTATCGGTTTTATTTATTTCTGTCTTATCTGTTAGTAGCTGAAGAAAATAAACTATATGGTTTGAAATTATCTAAACTTTCTTTATATTGCTTCTTAAAACTATCTTACAGTAACTACAAGCTTACTTTCTGGTACTTCAACTCGGAAATCTTTGGTTTGAGGTGAATATCAACTACGAGCATAATGTAATTGGAAATTTATTAATACCATCTAGAACAAAAAAAAAATATTTTACAATCGCCCTTGATTAGTACTAATTGTATAAAGCTTGTATCTCTGTTTATATTCTTATTAGTACTCATTGTCCTTGATTATGATTTTTTAAGTCGCAGTAGAAATTTATTCTCTTACTTTTTCACACTCATCTTCAGATTTCTAATGAGGTTGGTCTTTGATTTTATGGTTTTATTAGTAGTATTTTTACTTATTCTTTTTGATTCACCAATTTACACTTTAATCAAATATACTGAGTACAATATCTTTTTGGTATGAATTCTAATAATGATTGGGGTAGTTCACGTGCTTATCATGCTTTATTTTTTGTAAAAATTGCACAACATGGCATCATTTGTTAACATACTTTATTGTTGGTGCAAATTTCAAAGTACAGTATCATCACTTACCACAACTTCTTATCTTACAAGCCTATTTATTACTACTTTTTGGTACTCATGCTTTTTGTGTTTCTGATTTCTATTCAATTTCACAGAATGATCTTTTTTCTTATATATTTTCAACCCATATATTAGTTGAGAATAAAAACATGTTACTCAACATTTACATTTTGCAGTTGGCATTTACACTTCTTCATTATTTGAATCTGGCTGCTTTATTTAATTTATGCTCTCTATGTTTAGACTATAGTTTTCTCTTTTCTTGAAGCAAGTATTTAGTAAATCACATTCAAGAATTTATTATAGTTTGAATTTGTATGACAGGTTTTTTCATTCAGGCTCTTGGATGGTCAGGAGTTATTAGTGACTGTTGAACATTTATAGATGAGCTCCGATAGAATGGTTAATGCACTAGGTAAAGTTGTAACAACCCACATATTTAGCAATTGTATATTTAAATATTTTATTTAAATATAGCATCGTTGGTCGGATTATCGTCTGAAAAGCTACTTTTTGCAAATAGTCGAATTTGAACTCAAGGCCACTTCCATTAAGTTTAAAATGGCGTTTGCGACCGTTTTGAGTATAAACTTCGATATGTATGGAGTTAGTAGAATTTTGCTACTTTTTCACTTTGGGTTGAATTTGGGTTTCAGCCCAATGTTCTATCTTAGGACCCTTGTTCCACCCCCTCTCCTTCTCATTACTTCATAATTTTTCCTAATATTCAAGCTTCATAAAAAAATGGGGGAATGGAATGGGAAATAGAAACTCCAAGCCCTATTTCATTTGCAAAATCCAAGCTCTACTCCAAATTCAAAGAGAAGCCATTGGTGAGCATCCTCTTCTTCTTCTTCTCCAACCCATTCTAACTTCCATTTCATAAATTCCTAAGGCCTAACTTAGGAAATGTTTCCTTTTGAGCTTAGATTCGAGCTCCTTGGGTTGTGTTGAAGAGTGGTTGTTCTTCCTTTTGTTTTCAAGCTTCTCCTTCCTTGTTTTTGTGAAAAAGGTGAGATTTTTATCTCACATCTAAGTCTATAACTATCTTTGATCGTTAAGTATGAATTCCTAACACTTATTAATGTGCATTTGCTTTTTATTTGGATTGCTTTGGCGAATATTCCAATTTTTGGTGTTTTGAAAGTAAAATTTATGAAAAATCCTTATATGGATATTTGGACATTGATATTCGAGGCGTATCGAAGAGCCTTTAAGGCTGGGTTGTCGCTTGGCTTAAATCCTTAGTCGTTAATACTCGTCCGATCGCTTCCGATAATCGTTTTGGCCATCATTGGCCTAGGTTCAGGGAATGCCCTAAACTTCAGTTTCAGACGTCTGAAACGTAGGATTCAGACGTCTGAATATTATACTGGAAAATTTTATTTCGCAGTATTCAGACGTCTGAATCAAAATTCCAGACGTCTGAATGTGCTCGTAAGCAATCAGAAAGGCAATAGGCTAAAAATGCCTATTTTAGACGTTTGAAATATAGGGTTCAGACGTCTAAATTATGTTCTGGAAAACTTTTATTTTTCCAGATTCAGACGTCTGAATTCTTATCGTCCGAACCCTAAATTTCAGACGTCTGAATCTGCTGTCTAGGCTCTATTTGCCTATTTGGTTGAGATTCCAATTATTATCGATTCGTGATTATCTGAATTGTCGTTGTCATTTATTATCGACTTTGATGACATTTTCTTCGGGATTTTTGGAACATCCACCTTGATGGATTTGGTATCGATTTCTTTGGATTCTATTCACGTCTTCGAATGTGAATTTTTGATGATTGATTGTTTCAACAATATTTTCTGTGATTTGTCACTTTAAAAATATAAAGGTTTCAATACTAGTAGTAAATATCAAAACTCTTTGATAAAAAAATTTCAACAGTATTTTATTACAAAGCTCGTTTCTTAAACCATTTTCCAATCTACTAGTATATATAAACCTTTACCTCACTCGTATGAGAAATCTAATTAAACGGCTTAGTAAAACAAGTGGTATGAAACGCTTGCGTTTACCTCGTCGGTTAATTCTTCGACTTGTTCGATTGAACCTCTTGTGACAATTTTCAAGTGGAGACCTACAATTTGTTCGTAAATACTTAAGTTAAGCCAGTGGTTATGGGACATGAAGCTAAACTCGTTTATTTACTAGCTCAATGTAGTTGACACTTCTCGATGATCACTGATGATCATTTTATGTAATTTAGATTAGCTATATGCTATGTTTCTTTGTCCACGTAGGGGACGGTGCCTCATTTTATTGAGTTTCATCTCATTTCTTTTATAGGCTAACGACCTATGTATTATTTGGAGTTTCGAATCAATTTTTGTGGGCTAGCGACCCATATTCTTTTATGGAGTTCAGTTCATTGGACGTACCTTTGTACTACGTCGTTGTTCCGGCTTATCAGGATCGGCGGGAGTACCGTTGTACTACGTCGTTGTTCTGGCTCTATGGTTAGCGACCATGGGATAGCGTCCCATTTGTGATACACGTGTTGGTGAGTTTTTATACCCCCGCTTGGGATTGGCCATCCTCTTTTTAAGATTTCTGGATTTCCAATTGATGATTTCTGGAATTTATGTTTCACCAACTTTTACCATTGGCATTGATATGTATGTCATTTATTGTGGCTTAGTGAATTAAATAAAGAATATGATATTCTTTGATGCTATGAGATTTTTGAGATATCGTATGACTTTTCTTGATTTTCTAATGTATACTTGTCGTAGTATGACATTTTTGGTTATCATACGTTTTTATTATATCTCTTCTTATATCTCATTTTTGTTTGATAATTATAGCTAGACCGATCCATTTATTATTTTCTTCTTAAAATAGTACTTGGGTCAGAGTGAGATTTTACAGGTGCTTCCTCATGTCTTCTTATCTGGGACCATCATCTGATCTTTTGGCTAACTACTTTAGTTTAGTAGTTTTTGTTGTATTCATTTGAGATATAGACTCCTTGATGTATACATATTCTTTTGGCTAGCACTTGTATCTATTCTTTTGTGATATTGTGGATCTTGTTTGACCACTACTCTGATGTACACTTTTATGTGTAGTATTCATATCTGTTTCCGCCTTTGAGATATGAACTTCTGTGATTGATTTGTGTTATGTTTATTTCTGTATTTGTTTCCGAAGATATTATAGCCACTGTGGAGTAGCTTTGACTTTACATCGGTATGTCTGATTTTCTCTTGAGTTATATTTTGTCTGGCATATCGGCGCTCGCACAAAGCAATTATATAGATGGTCGCTCCTCAACAGCCTTATTCTCCATGCTAGTTGACGGCATTACCCCGTAGTGTCCTTGGCTAGCGTTGGTATAGCAGTGGGGGGTCACAGCTTGGTATCAGAGCCAAACATCGGAACAATGTAGAATAATTTAACAAGGATCATCGTCCTAAGTCCATCTTAGGAGTCGTGCCTTAGGATGTTATACGAGTCATTGGACCCGCTCTATCCTATTTTCTTTGTGATGCCTTGTTTTATCAATCATTATTGTTTGATGTTCATTCGGAGAATAACTTTTTCTTCTTCTTCCTTTCTTTCTTAAAGAAGAGAAATGGTTAGACCAGGCCGTCCCAGCGCCATTCAATCTAGTGCAACTCCCCGGGATGTAGTGTTTATGTCCGCACAACAACTTCTTGATCTTGTAAAGAATGCTCAAGCTGCCAGACCCATTCCAGAGCACACTCACCCTAAATTCGGGTTTGCACGTTTGTGCAGTGACTATACCAATTTTGGTGGGAAGCCATTCATGGGTTCCGAAAGCGTCATCCAAGTCCAAGCTTGGCTTAGATCCTGCGATCGCATCTTTTCTCGCATGAATCTTATTGATCTCCAACGAGTCCTAGTGGCTTCCAGTATGCTCCAAGAAAGAGCATTAGATTGGTACGAGTTTCCAATTTTGGAAATTAATGAAACGGATCTTACTTGGGAGCAATTCCGGGAACGATTCAAATTAAAGTTTATGCCAGAAGCTGAGAAAGTGACTTTGGCTCGTCGTTTTATAGACCTTGTTCAAGGTGAATCCTCCGTGGCAGATTATGTCACATCATTCGATTCACTCTCAAAATATGGGGTTGAGTATATAAACACCCCATTGAAGAAAAATCAAAGATTTTTTCTATGGCTTGAACAAAAATCTAAAGAAGCCATTACTTCTAAAATTAGAAGTTTCTTTTGATTAACTTATTGACATTGCTCTTCGACTTGAAGAGGCAGATAAAGAGAGTGATGTTGTAGTTGGGAGTGCCAAACCAAACTTCAACAACAACAAAAAGAGATATCCCTTTATTAAGTTTAAAACTAATCTTAACAAGAAAGGGGGGCAAGAAACTTCGAAAACAAAGACTCCTACCTCTAATCGTGGAGAATGCTATAATTGTGGATCCAAAGACCACTATGAAAATAAGTGTCTGAGGTCTCGTTATAATAAATGTTCGGATCACCCTATATCTTCATGTCCAATACTTCAAAGCAAGAGGGAGAGAAAGCCTAATAACTCTTCTCTTGATCAAGGTACTTTTTATTCAATCCCTGACGTCGTTGTTTTATTTCGTGATCTTCTTATTTGAGTTCTTTTGATATGGGTTTCATCTCATCATTTGTATATCAAAGGAACTTTTTAATTCTTTTTCTTTAAAAAATTTTGGGCTCGATGTCTTCTTTGAGAATTGTGAATCCGAATGGTGGATAAACAACACTCAACTTACTTTTTATTGATGTCGAAATTATTTTATGCGATTTTTCTTTCCGAGCCGACTTTCACTTAGGCTTCGGAATTGATTTTTGGAAAGGATTGGCTTAATCATTATGAAGCCATATCCTATGTCCCGAATGAACTATTCATTTTTGACATTTTCAGTCTGTTAAGCGGATTTCTATTTTTCTTTTGTGATTTCGGTTCCAATTTGATGGCATCATTTTTATTCTTTAAGCCCACATGATGAGGAAAGTGTTATTTCCCTCTTTCAAATAGTTTGTGAAACATTCCGGTATTTTTGGGCTTGTCTTAGGATTATCTCCTAAGCAATCTTTTGAGTGGTGTTAAGGTCTTTTCAACTCGACCTTGCCACCGGTTTTCATTTGCTACGAGTCACGGAAGTTAGCATTCCACTTACCGCATTCCGCACTCGTTATGATTTTTATGAATGACTATTATGTCATTCAGTTTGTCCAGCTTATTTCATCCATTTTATAAATCGAGTATTCTATGAATATTCCAATGAGACCATTCTTGTATTTATTGATTTTGGTTGAAGATAGCAATTTAAAAATTTTACAAATCTTTTTCATAAGATTTATTTAAAGTATAGTTGGATTTTGTTCTTAAACGAGCAAAGAATATTCTTAAAACTTTTTAAGAGACATTTTTGTCATACAGAAGATGATTTTGTGATTGTATTGCCCATTTAGTGTTTTAAGAATTCTGATCGATGCGCTTGATCAACGTTATCGATATGAATCTCCTAAACGCTTTGATGAGACAATCAGACACGATATATTGACTTGCAAAAATGTAAATTTTTCTAGAAAGATAATTACATAAAGATAATTATGATTTTGAAAGTTTTATCTTTTTGGGAAAGAGGATTATTTAAAAGGACTCTTTTCCGATACTCTTATTCTTGTGATTCCCGAAGGGAACCAAGACTTTATCTTTTTTACCAATGCTATTTGTATTGGTTTGGATGTCGTTCTCTTGCAAAAGAGTACGTACTATCACCTGTGCTTCTAACAATTAAAGCCGAACGAGACTAGGTACGCCACTCATGATCTAGTGCGCACGGCTATTGTTTTCTCTTTTAGAATTTGGCATCATCATTTATTTTTGGGAGAGAATTTTGTCCTCTACCCCGATCATAAATCTTTGAAATGTTTATTTTCTCATAAGGAACTTATTTTATGCTCGAGTTCCTTGCATCTTATGATCTTGATATTCTTTGTATACTCCCGGAAGCGGAATTGTGATAAACCGGATTTCTTTGGAATCAGATAATTGTATAATTATTTGATTTTAAAAAAAATTTATAAAATAAAAAATAGAATATTAATTTATGGATTAAACAAATAATCAAATGATAAATATTTAGACTAGGATAAATTTTCAATTGATAATCTTCAAGTATAATAATTTTAAAATTTGCAAACTCATTATTTTCAAAACACATGTAATGTGTGTTTGTTTAAAATATGTATATGTGTCAATTTAAATTAAATTTGAATTTGAGGTTTGAAATTCAAAGAATAATTATATTAGTGTGTAATTAAGATTTTTAAAGTCTTCTCTTTGAAAATTTTTATATGTATAAATACTAGAAAGGTGTGAATATAAATATAAAATATAAATTGATAAAATTGTTATCTTTAAATATAAATAACCAATTAATTTATAATGTGATGTTTTAAATCATGATTTTAGATTGTATTTATATAAATGTATTTGTTAATTAGAAATTTAATAAGAAAAGCTTTTATATCATTTAAAAATAAAGTAAATATAAATAATGAAAAGTGTTCAAGTTATAAACCTCTTTAGTACATGTGTCAACATACTAAGCAAGGCAAGAGACAAGTGTCCCATTATTTGAATTTTCTTTTAATTTAAGAAAATCTTAAATTAACTTACATATAATTTTATCTTTTCCCTTCAGATGTTTTTTCCCTCCTAATCTCAGCTCTAAATCAAAAGAAATTGTGTTCATCTCTAAAAAGAAAAAACATCAAATTACAATTCAAAACAGCATTTCATAAATCTGAAGACCTCTTCAAAAAAAAAATTCACAAGCCTGCTTTTTTTTCTTCTGGAAACAAGTATGCAATTGAAAATCTGGAAGCAGCAACCTGGAAAACAAGGCTTAATCATTAAGGTTGTTCCAGTGTTAATCAAAACGGTAGCTAAAGTTTTTTATTTTAAAGAGATCAAAGCTTTTTCAGTTTTAAGGGGGTCAAGCAATGCAAATGTTCAAATCCAGTATAAAGCCTCTGCTTTTCAAAAGGTGAGTAAATCTTTAAATTTAAAATTTAAGTAAAAATATATGGTTGTTTGTGAAATTTATCTGTGATGGTTGTTTAAATGTATTTCGTACATTTGAAGAATGTGCATGCTTGTATGTTGTCTCCCTGTTCCTGATTACAGAAGTTTCAAATTTAAAACCAAAGTTCCAAAGCATTTCAGTTTGTTTTTTAGCAAGCACTCCAGTGTTTAAAAAAAAAAGAATGAATGAATGCAAAAGTTTCAAGCTTTGCAGTTTTAAAGAAATGAAGCATTTTCAAAGCAAGTCAGGTTTCAAATACTGTTTTTTTTTCTTTTTCAAAAAAAGCTCTCTGCATTTCATTTATAATAAAAAAGTGAGTAAACATTTCATCCTTTTCACCAAATCTACCTATCTTCCTTGATGCATGTGACTAATCATTTAACTAAAATGTTTAGGGTAATAAATGTTTGTGCATGTGTATTTCTGGATGATGTTTGTGCATGTTTAGGAGATTGTTCTTCTCTGATTTAGGGTACAGAGTTCAAAACAAGGAAAAAAAATTAAAATCTTCTTCTTTGATCTCTGTTAGGCTATAGTTTCCAAACAAAACAAGTTTTTGTAAACATAAATGAAGACTTAAGTATAGTTTAAAGCATGACTGTGATATATGTCATCGGAAAATCTGGATTTACAATGAAAAAATATATGTTAATTTCGAATGTTCTAGATTGTTGAAGCAATTATGTAACTTGAATCATATTTAAAATGTAGGATTTTAAGCTAAAAATGGTATTTTTAGTTTAGAATTTAGAGAGCAGATCGTAGTTGAACAGGAAATGGGTTTTTATCATTTACCGGCGATCGACAATATATTGGACGATGATGTTTCGATTGAAGCTAGAATGGAAACTGGCGAAGTGGGGGAAAATGGTGTAAGAAGCGATCAATTTCTGAATTATTGGAATTTGGTTGGACTAGGGTTTAATACCCTTAATTTTCCTTGGTCGGAAACGAGATGACCAGGTCATCTCTGGTTGATCGAGCTACATGGGATTCAGGGAAATGGTGGCGTGAAGGACCAGCGAGGTGTGGCCGGAGGTTGTGAAGCTCTGGTGAACTGCATCGCCTGAACGAGACGATCGATGGTCGAAGTGTTCTATTCCAGGAGGCTTGAATTTTTATATAATTTTGTTGTTGTCGTGATCGTTTGGATAACTGGCTGTTGAGATCGGAAGTAGGATCGAATGTGGAGGTGTTGACGGTCGGCTCAGGCGCCGGAGGATTGCTGGTGGTGGGTGCACGTGCACAGTTTGGTCGTGTTCACAATCTAATGTTTTGAGCGATGTTTCTCGAGTTTATGATCGGGGAAGGGATGATTGTACTCGGGATCGACTTCGAGTTTGATCGAGTGAGTTGGAGATGGGTTGACATGGGATGATGATGAGCTGGACATGGGTAATGGCAGTTGTGGGCTCGGGTCTGTTCTAGTGTTAGGTCTAATTGACAAATTAATCAAGTATTAAAGATTATCAAAGGGAAATGAGTTTCAAAGAAATACAAATCAAAGTTCTAAAAAGTATTGCCAAATTTTAAGCCTGTCTTTTCTTTTCCCAAAGTGAAATGTTTAGATTTGTTGGTTTAGAAATCTTTTTATAAAAGATTAATCCTTATATGTTTTTTTAAGGGTAATTTAAATAATGTTAGTTATAAAGTATAATCCATTTAATGTATTAAGGAAATTAGTGATTCGTTGTGAAATCAATTTAAGGAATTACTTATTAATATGATAAATTAATTAAGTTATTAGTTAAGAGATGATTTTTTTATTACGGATAATCACTTATTGAAATTAATTAATAACAATTACTTAATGTAATTGATTAAAGGATTAATCTGTTAAGAGTTGATTAATTAGAAATTAAGGATCAAATTAATTTATGATTAGGGTTAATTAATTTAGGATAGTTAACCTATTGAAAATTTCTTGATGGAAGTAATTAAAGGTAAAGTACTTAAGGTAAAGTAATTAGGATAAATTACTTAATGTAATTTGATTAGTTAAAGGGAAAATTTACTAAAGGTTAGTACATTGATAAGTGTGATTAGTTGAAGGAATCTTTATCGATGTAAAGTAATTAAAGAATAATTAATTACTGAATATGATTAATCAAGGTTGGTTAATTAAAATGGAAAAGTAATTGAAGACTAATTATCCGAATGTAATTAGAGAGGATAGTTAGGGAATACTTAATTAATGATTTGTAATTAATTATTGTGAAGTAAGCAAGATTAAAAGTGATTAAAGTAATCAATTTGATTTAACTGATAATGGGTGACTAATCTTGCATACGAACGATTGAATGCTATTTAAATGTCTTGGATTATTTGTTATCCTTGAGGTGTGATTGTGATGCTTGTGGTATAAAATGTTTTAGCAGTATGATATGTTAGGTTGGACCGAGATAATGTGGCTATCTATGATAAATTGCTGCGTGAAAGTGACATTTAGTATTTAAAATTTAATCACTTGAATAACTTGGGTTAAGATGACATTGGCTTCGAAGAGACCGGGTCAAGTATTAATAAATCCCCAAAACCACTTCGAATTCTTCATAATTTAATAGGTGGAATCAATAGAATGCTATGGAATGATTAAAGTAAATTTGACCATTTAATCTAAGTTTGGTACTTAGATATTAAGGTGTGATGTAAATAATGTTTATAGCAGCTTGTGAAGTTGTAGATTGATATAAGTTACCCCGGGTTTATATGAGTTGTATACTGTTGTATTGCATGTTAGATGGGTTTACTCACGCTCGTTTCTATCCTGACCCAGGTGTTACTTTGATGTAATGCTCGGGTCAGACCGAGTATTACAGACTTGCTGGTAAGGACGTTCTGGTGCTCAGAAGGAGAGCTGAAGGACATGAACGTATAGAGTGTTTATCCGCTATGATATATATTGATATTTATATGGGACAGTTTATTTTAAACTGTCCAGTGTTGTGAGATTGTTGTAACTCTGATGTAAAATGTAAATATATTGCTATAGTTCTACTTTGTAAGCTGTTATTTATTTGCTATTATATTTTATCCGCTGCGAATGTGAGATTGTGTGTTTCTTTTCTGTTCTTCTTCTACCTCTTTCTTCTTTCTTTTTCTTCTTTTCAATAACTATCTGGAAATTTCGAGATCGAAATTCCCGGGTCGTTACATTTGGTATCAGAGCTAAAGGTTAAGCGAGAACCTTGGCTCTATTAGGATTACTCATTAAGGATAGGGTAAGTGGTACCCTAGGATGAGTTGAGTATATATATATGAGAGAGCGTACTCGTTATTTTCTTATATAAAGATTTTTAAATGATTTCAAAAGTAAATGAATCTTATATAAGAAATAGATTATCTATTATATTAAGGAAATTGGTTGTAGTATTAATTAAACTAAAAGTAATAGTAAGAATTAAGTGGTAATAGAACTACAACCAAATTGAAATTAAATTAAAGACAAGTTTGAAATGGATTCGAACTGGAGTTAAATCTTGAAATTGGGAAAGGGTTCAGGATAATCAATTAATTTATGTAATTAATTAAATTTTATTTAATGAGATTAATAAATGGATAATAATTGGAAATGATAAATAAAGAGGGAGTTACTTAATGAAGAAACTAGAGGTAAGTAATTTAAGGGACAATTACTTAATGAAGATAGTTAAGAAATGAGTTAATTACCGAATGTGATTAATTAATGATGTAATTAATTTAAAGAAATAGTAAAAAAAATATTATTTAAGGGAATTAAATAAAATGGTCCTATTTCAAACAAGGGTTGTTTGAAATTTAAAAGAATTTGTTTTGAATTTGAAACCATAGGTGGTTTAAAATTTAAAGTAACCAGGTGTGTAAAGGAAATAAACTCTAAATATTGAGATTAAATCTGGAATGAGATATGATACCCAAAGTGATAAGTTTTTGAACTAAATAAATGGGAAGAATATTTATGAATAGTTCAAAATTTGAAATGGAAATTCAAATTGGGTAAGGTTGACTGGATTAAGTGAATTGAGTCTAACTTGGGAAAAAGTTAAATAAGTTGGAATGATCAACATGATTGGGGAATTTCAAGATGGAATTGGAATTTTATTTTGGGAGTTAAATGGTTAATCTGAATTGGGAGTTTGTGTGATCTCAAAATGGGTTTGAGATCTGGAAATTGTAAATTAATGGATGTTTTTAGATGAATTAGATGATATCATCCTATTGTTGTTAAAAATCTTTAAGTTGTGAATTAGATTTGTTTAAATGAATGAGAAATGGAGTATGGTAATCCATTGTTGGGATAAAAAGGTAAATTGATTTAAAGGAATTAAATCAACATTTGAAGTATTAACTCGAATTTATATAATTCGAGATGGTTAAATTTGAAATTTGAAATTAGTTCAAATTGAATTTGATTTGAATTGATTGAAATTGTGATTGAAGATGTATGAGTATAAGATTCAAATGGAAATTTGAATTGGATTAATTTGAAACATTTTGGAATTGAAGTGGGTTCAATTTGAAATTAGTCCGAATTGATTTGAATAATTTGGAATTGTAACTAAAATTGAATAACTTTTAAATTCAAATGGAATTTGAATTGAATTTGAGAAGAAATCAAGAATAATTCAACTTGATTTGGAAATGGAGTTTGAAATTGAGATTAGTTCAAACTGGAGATGAAATAAATTGAAGTTATTTAAATTGGAATTGGGTCAATTTAAGTGATAGAGGAAATTTTAATTGAATTGATGAGAATGGAGATTGGGAAGTGAGCAGTTTTGACTCTAGACTATTTTTAATATAAATTGATTTTAATATAAACTTATTTTCCAAGCTATTCATTATAGAAGCAACCTTTCTTTTAAAAGCCAAACTATCTTACATTTGTTTTACAATTATTTTTGAAACTGTTTAACAATTTTTCAACTGTTTTATAAACTAATTATTATCTTACTATTATTTTGCAATTATCTAAAAATTTCTATAATTATTTTAACTATTTTCTAACTATTTTACACCTATTTTACAAACTAGTAATTATTTTCCAACTACTTATCTATTTTAAAATTTTCAAGCTATTTTTTAAATTTAAACTGGTCGGAGTTCAAACTGCTATTGGTTAAATACTCAATCGAGAGAAAAATAGAGGTAATAATCGAAATGGATTAAAGCAGTTGTGAATAAATGAATGAAAATCAAAGTGAATGTGAATAGAAATGGAATTGATTTGGCTAATAACCAATAAAGATAAATACGTAGGGTGTACATATGTTATTCTATTCACATAGTAATGTGATCCATATTCGGGCACAGAATTTCGAGATAATATGTTGATCCGAGTTGGAATTTTTTCGCTCGATTTTCGACGGCAAACCTGGATATGGGTTGTTGATTGGTTCTGGATATTCTCTATCATAGTTATGACTATGCAAGGAGAATGGTGGTTTCTGATCAAGAAACCAGATCCGAGTCCGCACTAGGAAGTCGGGTGGACGATACTAGTTCGGAAGTGAAATTGTGTGATCGAGTGAGCGATCAGATTGGTATGGCGTATGAATGATATATGTACATCGTACGGATTGGAATAAGAATGGTATTAAAAAGAGTAATCAAATTTGAATAGCTGATTTTGAGTAAAAAAAGTTAAATATCTTTGTTTTATAAAGTGAAACTACCCTTGTTGAATCTTTTGCCAGAAGAAAAGCGTTTTTGAAAGTGTTTGAAGTATAAAAGGATTTTTATACAAGTTTAAAATGATCCAAATATTTTATCAAGGATTTTATATATATATCTCTATATATAAAGGATCATATGAGGATTTTGGAAAAAGGTTTGGGGAACCTATGGATATAAAGAGGCTTTTGATTTTTGGGTAAAACCAATATGGAATTTGAAAAGCCTAGTTTGAGAATTATCGATTTTGGGATAATCGATTTTGTGTAAAGGAGCTTTGTATGAGATCATACTAGGTGTATGATTTAAAGATACTATATATATAGTATAAATTGTTTTGATGATGGCTTTGGGGAAAAAGGTGCTCCCTTGAAATGAACTTCTCAGGAGTACCACCGGGTGGTGCTGCCTTTAGCCCCAAGGGGGGTTCTAAAGTTGATCGTGTGAGGAGTCCGGACAAAACTAGTTCCTGGGGATCTTGAGTAGAGGTTACCATAGCGAAAGTCGTGTGTGTCGCTGAGAGCCAATGATCTGCGTTTGATTTTATATCGGCAGACTGCGACCTATGTAGGAGTGGAGAGGTTTCATTTCGACAGCGAAAATCAGAGGCCGCTGAGAGCCTGCAGTTACATGGACTTTTGCTGTGACAGCAACGTAACCCTGGATGTAACTGTGATCTGTTGTGTGGGGATCCATGGCGTAATCGAGAGGCCGCTGAGAGCCTGCAGTTACATGGACTTTGGCTGCGACGGCAACGTAACCCTGGAATGTAACTGTGACCATGGATGGGGGTGATGATTTCCAGAGCATTCTTACCAAAGATATATCCTCTATTTTCAAAAAAAAAACCTGTTTTCTATGTTTTCAATAAAATTATCTTTCAAGTATTTTCACTGGGTGTTGAAAACGAGTCTGCTAAGTACTTATAGATTTTTCAGTCTTACGCCTGATCAACGTATGGCCGAATTTCTAAGAGAACAAGGTTAGACTGGTTGAAACATCGAGTTATAAAAGTAATTTTTATAAAAACTATTTTATAATATTATGTAGATTTTAAAGGTGTTTTAAAAGTGTTTTAAATAATCAAAGAGAAATTTATATGATTACAAGCATTTTAATAAATCTGGCTTCGCTCCTTTTCGAGGATGAAAAGATTCAAAGGGGGGAGGAATGTGATAACCCGGATTTCTTTGGCATCAGATAATTGTATAATTATGTGATTTAAAAAAAATGTATAAAATAAAATATAGAATATTAATTTATGGATTAAACAAATAATCAGATGATAAATATTTAGACTAGGATAAATGTTCATTTGATAATCTTCTAGTATAATAATTTTAAATTTTGCAAAATCATTATTTTCAAAACACATGTAATGTGTGTTTGTTTAAAATATGTATATGAGTCAATTTAAATTAAATTTGAATTTGAGGTTTAAAATTCAAAGCATAATTATATTAGTGTATAATTAAGATTTTTAAAGTCTTCTCTTTGAAAATTTTTATATGTATAAATACTAGAAAGGTGTGAATATAAATATAAAATATAAATTTATAAAATTGTTATCTTTAAATATAAATAACCAATTAATTTATAATGTGATGTTTTAAATCATGATTTTAGATTGTATTTATATAAATGTATTTGTTTATTAGGAATTTAATAAGAAAAGCCTTTATATCATTTAAAAATAAAGTAAATATAAATAATGACAAGTGTTTAAGTATAAACCTCTTTAGTACATGTGTCAACATACTAAGCAAGGCAAGAGATAAGTGTCTCATTATTTGAATTTTCTTTTAATTTAAGAAAATCTGAAATTAACTTACATAAAATTTTATCTTTTCCCTTCAAATGTTTTTTTTCCCCTAATCTCAGCTCTAAATCAAAAGAAATTGTGTTCATCTCTAGAAAAAAAAAATCAAATTACAATTCAAAACAGCAATTCATAAACCTGAAGACCTCTGCAAAAAAAAATTTCACAAGCCCGCTTTTTTTTCTTCTGGAAACAAGTATGCAATTGAAAATCTGGAAGCAACAACCTGGAAAACAAGGCTTAATCATTAAGGTTGTTCCAGTGTTAATCAAAACGGTAGCTAAAGTTTTTCATTTTAAAGAGATCAAAGCTTTTTCAGATTTAAGGGAGTCAAGCAATGCAAATGTTCAAATCCAGTTTAAAGCCTATGCTTTTCAAAAGGTGAGTAAATCTTTAAATTTAAAATTTAAGTAAAAATATATGGTTGTTTGTGAAATTTATCTGTGATGGTTGTTTAAATGTATTTCGTACATTTGAAGAATGTGCATGCCTGTATGTTGTCTCCCTGTTCCTGATTACAGAAGTTTCAAATTTAAAACCAAAGTTCCAAAGCATTTCAGTTTGTTTTTTAGCAAGCACTCCAGTGTTAAAAAAAAGAATGAATGAATGCAAAAGTTTCAAGCTTTGCAGTTTTAAAGAAATGAAGCATTTTCAAAGCAAGTCAGGTTTCAAATCCTGTTGTTTTTTTCTTTTTCAAAAAAAGCTCTCTGCATTTCATTTATAATAAAAAAGTGAGTAAACATTTCATCCTTTTCACCAAATCTACCTATCTTCCCTGATGCATGTGAGTAATCATTTAACTAAAATGTTTAGGGTAATAAATGTTTGTGCATGTGTATTGCTGGATGATGTTTGTGCATGTTTAGGAGATTGTTCTTCTCTGTTTTAAGGTACAGAGTTCAAAACAAGGAATTTTTTTTTTAAAATCTTCTTCTTTGATCTCTGTTAGGCTATAGTTTCCAAACAAAACAAGTTTTTGTAAACATAAATGAAGACTAAAGTATATTTTAAAGCATGACTGTGATATATGTCATCTGAAAATCTGGATTTAAAATGAAAATAATAATAATCTATATGTTAATTTCGAATGTTGTAGATTGTTGAATCAATTATGTAACTTGAATCGTATTTAAAATGTAGGATTTTTGAAATGAAAATGGTATTTTTAGTTTAGAATTTAGAGAGCAGATCGTAGTTGAACGGGAAACGGGTTTTTATCATTTACTGGCGATCGACAATATATTGGACGATGAGGTTTCGATTGAAGCTAGAATGGCAACTGGCGAAGTTGGGAAAAATGGTGTAAGAAGCGATCAATTTCTGAATTATTGGAATTTGGTTGGACTAGGTCTTAATACCCTTGATTTTCCTTGGTCGGAAACGAGATGACCAGATCATCTCTGGTTGATCGAGCTACATGGGATTCAGGGAAATGGTGGCGTGAAGGACCAGCGAGGTGTGGCCGGAGGTTGTGAAGCTCTGGTGAACTGCATCGCCTGAACGAGACGATCAATGGTCGAAGTGTTCTATTCCTGAAGGCTTGAATTTGTATTTTTTTTTGTTCTCATGATTGTTTGGATAACTGGATGTTGAGATCGGAAGTATGATCGAATATGGAGGTGTTAATGGTCGACTCAGGCGCCGGAGGATTGCTGTTGGTGGGTGCACGTGCACAGTTTGGTCATGTGCACAATCTAATGTTTTGAGCGATGTTTCTCGAGTTTATGATCGGGGAAGGGATGATTGTACTCGGGATCGACTTCGAGTTTGATCGAGTGAGTTGGAGATGGGTTGACACGGGATGATGATGAGCTGGACTTGGGTAATGGCAGTTGTGGGCTCGGGTCTGTTCTAGTGTTAGGCCTAATTGACAAATTAATCAAGTATTAAAGATTATCAAAGGGCAATGAGTTTCAAAGAAATACAAATCAAAGTTCTAAAAAGTATTGCCAAATTTTAAGCCTGTCTTTTCTTTTCCCAAAGTGTAATATTTAAATTTGTTGGTTTAGAAATCTTTTTATAAAAGATTAATCCTTATATGTTTTTCTAAGGGTAATTTAAATAATGTTAGTTATAAAGTATAATCCATTTAATGGATTAAGGAAATTAGTGAATAGTTGTGAAATCAATTTAAGGAATTACTTATTAATATGATAAATTAATTAAGTTATTATTTAAGAGATGATTTTTTTATTACGGATAATCACTTAATGAAATTAATTAATAACAATTACTTAATGTAATTCATTAAAGGATTAATCTGTTAAGAGTTGATTAATTAGAAATTAAGGATCAAATTAATTTATGATTAGGGTTAATTAATTTAGGATAGTTAACATATTTAAAATTTCTTGATGGAAGTAATTAAAGGTAAAGTACTTAAGGTAAAGTAATTAGGATAAATTACTTAATGTAATTTGATTAGTTAAAGGGAAAATTTATTAAAGGTTAGTACATTGATAAGTGTGATTAGTTAAAGGAATCTTTGTCGATGTAAAGTAATTAAAGAATAATTAATTACTGAATATGATTAATCAAGGTTGGTTAATTAAAATGGAAAAGTAACTGAAGACTAATTATCCGAACGTAATTAGAGAGGATAGTTAGGGAATACTTAATTAATGATTTGTAATTAATTATTGTGAAGTAAGCAAGATTAAGAGTGATTAAAGTAATCGATTTGATTCAATTGATAATGGGTGACTAAGCTTGCATACGAACGATTGAATGCTATATAAATGTCTTGGATTATTTGTTATCCTTGAGGTGTGATTGTGATGCTTGTGGTATAAAATGTTTTAGCAGCATGATATGTTGGGTTGGACCGAGATAATGTGGCTACCTATGATAAATTGCTGCGTGAAAGTAACATCTAGTATTTAAAATTTAATCACTTGAATAACTTGGGTTAAGATGACATTGGCTTCGAAGAGACCGGGTCGGGTATTAATAAATACCCGAAACCACTTCGAATTCTTCATAATTTAATAGGTGGAATCAATAGAATGCTATGGAATGATTAAAGTAAATTTGACCATTTAATCTAAGTTTGGTACTTAGAAATTAAGGTGTGATGTAAGTAATGTTTATAACAACTTGTGAAGTTGTAAATTGATATAAGTTACCCAGGGTTTATATGAGTTGTATATTGTTGTATTACATGTTAGATGGGTTTACTCACGCTGGTTTCCAGCCTGACCCGGGTGTTACTTTGATGTAATGCTCGGGTCAGACCGAGTATTACAGACTTGCAGGTAAGGACGTTCTGGAGCTCAGGAGGAGAGATGAAGGACAGGAACGTATAGAATGTTTATCTGCTGTGATATATATTGATATTTATATGGGACGGTTTATTTTAAACTGTCCAGTGTTGTGAGATTGTTGTAACTCTGATGTAAAATGTAAATATACTGTTATAGTTCTGCTTTGTAAACTATTATTTATTTGTTATTATATTTTATCCGCTGCGAATGTGAGATTGTGTGTTTCTTTTCTGTTCTTCTTCTACCTCTTTCTTCTTTCTCTTTCTTCTTTTCACTAACTATCTGGAAATTTCGGGAACGAAATTCCCGGGTCGTTACAGGAATCATGTTGCCAATGCTCTTAGTTTTAAACAACAAGTGCTTGTTTCTTTGATGATGTCCGAATGGAATGATCTTTTTACCAAGTTCATCGGACGTTTCAATGTATCTCGTTTTATTGAGCTTCGTTTCATTTCTTTTGTGGACTAGCGTCCGATGTTCTTTTATGGTGTTGGATTCATCGGATGTACCGTTATTGTACTACATCAATGTTCCGACTTTTCGGTTCATCGGATGTACCGTTATTGTACTACATGGATGTCCTGGATTTTCGGTTCATTGGACGTACCGTTTTTGTACTACGTCGGTGTTTCGAGTTATTTGAATTTACGATCATCTGGCATACCATTTTTGTACTACGCCATTGTTCCAAATTATTCGACTTTCTAGTTCCTCGGACGTACCGTTATTGAACTACGTCATTGAACTGGCTTGATTTTTCTACTATTTATGACGTTTCCCACGTCTTTCAAACTACGGAAATGCCTTTGGGATTCCGGTTTTTATTCTTGAGCCCGGTGTTGTTGAAGAAACTGGAGTTTCACCTATTTGACTTATGAGCAAGATACTCTCTTGTGCTCTTTAGGGTGAACTTCTTATTTCAATTTTTTTTTTGTTGATGTGCTTTTATGGTTGTTGCTCTTTATTTCCTTCTTAAGTATTGCGAGGATGCAGTTTCTTTACGGAGGGGAGTCTGTAACAACCTACATATTTAGCAATGGTATATTTAAATAGTTTGTTTAAATATAACATCGTTAGTCGGATTGTAGTCCGAAAAGGTACTTTTTGCAAACAGTCGAATTTGAACTCAATGCCACTTCCATTGAGTTTAAAATGGCGTTTGCGGTCTTTTTGAGTATAAACTTCGATATGTTTGGAGTTAGTAGAATTTTGCTACCTTTTCACTTTGGGTTGAGTTTGGGTTTCAGCCAAATGTTCTATCTTAAGACCCTTGTTCCACCCCCTCTCCTTCTCATTACTTCATAACTTTTCCTAATATTCAAGCTGGATAAAAAAATGGGGGAATGGAATGGGAAATAGAAACTCCAAGCCCTAGTTCATTTGCAAAATCCAAGCTCTAGCTCCAAATTCAAAGAGAAGCCATTGGTGAGCATCCTCTTCTTCTTCTCCAACCCATTCTAACTTCAATTTCAGAAATTCCTAAGGCCTAACTTAGGAAATGTTTTCTTTTGAGCTTAGATTCAAGCTCCTTGGGAAATGTCAAGATCCAAATTCCAGCATTCGAAAATCGGCACCCGTACTCCACTGTACTCGAATGCTGCAGATTCAAACGTTGAAATTCAAGTTGTGCCGGAGCTGATAACACATCAAGTATAACAACATAGAGGAAGAAAAAGAAATGAATATCATATACAACATTTATACAATATCCAAATATACAACAATGATCAATATGATACAAGAATGACAGAGTCAATAAACAACAGCGGAAAACAGATAGCAAAAGAGATAACTCCAATATCAAACTGCAACAGCATCCCATCTCCAAATGCAAAGGCTCAAAACTCCAAAGATCTCCAATCCAATAAGCGAGAACCAACATCAAGTTGTACCAAGCTAAGCAAGTCCAGTCGTCCTAACCAAATACTTCAATATCCAGAATCTCCAAAGAATACCAAAGAGAAAGCTGAAAGCTACCGAATCGATATCTATATCTACTATCTAAAAAACCCAACTCTAAACTGCCCGTGTGGAAAATAGTGGGCACCCAGAGTTTAGGAAAGAAACAATAAACTCCGGGCCAGTCATGGGACTGGTATGAGCATACAAAAATAGTTTTCTTTAAAACAAATGAAAAAGAATTTAAACATTGAAATTCACAATGTTTTTTGGAAAATGAAACAACCATAAGGCCTCCCGGCACACACACAATGCAATCGCACACTTGGGGGAGATTTCTCCTTATGATAGTCAAACATGCTTGATACGCGAAAACCATTTAATATTATTATTAGTGCATAGTAGTAAACATTTCGAAAGTATAATATTAATCTTAGCCAGCATACGTACCATTATAGTATGCCTACTATAGCTACCATGTTAGATGGTAGGTTCTACAACTAAAACCGTACAAGGCGCATATTGGTGATTGGATTTCCAACAAAAAGTCAGGCTAAGGAACTTCCTGGGCCACATGGGTACGCCTCTGGAGGGACGCCCCGAGAACCTAACCGGATCTCTACCAACACAAGGCCGGGTTACCTCTATAACTAGGTAACTACTACACGAGTATGCCATCCCTCGGTCATAACCGACCTTTATCTTGGGATTCACCAACAACCACAAAGTAATAAATTTGTAGCAACCACATAGGTTACGTATATGGGCTCCATACCATCATACCACCTCTATCCAGAAGGAAATTAACATACCCTCAGGCGGCGCTACCCCAAATAACCTTGCTGCATTCTTCCTGTTTCGACCATTCCGGGTTGTGAAGTTCGACGAAGTCTCGTCCAAAAAGCTATGCTTTTCACAAAAGCCATGCTTTGATCAACAAATGATCAGCAACACTTCGTATGCAACATTAACAAATTGGGAATGTATCACTAGTAACCATCAATTACATAACCTCTAAGCTCGTACGTCTCAGAGAAGGGTGTTAAGCTAAGAGAATAAATCTCCCCACCAAACAGAAATGTATTTGATAGAAACCGATTTTACATCTCAAAGTGTAATGTCAGACACACATCCATACAAGTCTGTTCCGGGTTCGAACAGAACCGAAGGAGCTTCCAAAGAAACCCTTGCAATCCGGGCATCCTCAATTCCGATCGGACTCCCCATCACATATGGAGATCTCTATACCAGAGCAACTCAGTGCAGAGTCATTCGATAGGTTATCCTATCGTTCTCAAAAAAACCCGGTCTTCACTGCCGTCTTCAATTGCTATCCATTTACGACATATCACATATTTGGAATGGGTTATATGACACAAAGGTCCTCTCCCGGCTAAACCGAATAGTGAGCGCAATATTTAAAAACCATATAGATATGTGTTTGCGCCAAAATTGGTCACAAACCTCGAATACCGTGAAAGCACCAGTGTATGAATACAAATCAATAATATTCAAACACAAATCTCAGATCTCAGCAAATATTAAACAGTAATCCCAAAATAAAGAACAAAGACACAGGTTTTATGGTGGTTCAGCTATCTCCGGGCTACGTCCACTCCAAAGTTTTTATCCTTTTATTGATTATCCTTGATGATTACAGATGATTACAGCAGTGACAAAGTCCAAAACTTGAAATAAATAGCAGTAATGATGTTAAGGAATAATTCTGGCAACGTCCGGGCGTGCTTTCTCTCTCTAAATTCTCCGACCCCTTTCTGAATGACAAGGGGCTCTATTTATAAGCGTAGGAGGCTGACATTTCTCCTAAAGTCCGGGAAGACCACTTCAGGCGCGTGAGGGGGCCCATATGCCCGAAATCTGAAGGTCCGGGCCCACCTTGGGATCGATTCGAAGTAAGGTTCGAATCGATCAAGAAATCATCCAATTGAGCTAAAATTTGGTGAGAACATTCTTCAACATGTATGTAAGCTCCTGTAAAAATTTCATTGCATTTGGATCAACCGTTTGAAAGATATGATGGATTCGAATCTGGGGTTATCCGTTGCCTGACGCCTTCGAATCCATGCTTCGAACCCATGCTTCGACTCCATCCTTCGAATCCATCCAAAGCGCGAACGTATCGATGACGTGGCGCTACTTCTCTGGGTCGATCCATCTTCCTCGCCGAGTTTACAGGGTTGAATCCTTCTTTTACTCCGAGTTTCACTGGGTTGAATCCTTCTTTTACTCCGAGTTTCACTGGGTTGAATCCATGGATTCGAGATAGTGGATCCGAAGGTGCCCGTTCGAATCGATTGGGGTTGATCGATTCGAAGCTGCCTGATGGATTCGAAGAAGCTTAGGTTGCCATCTGCCATCGATACGAACGTATCGATTCGAAGCATGCCGTCTCTTCCCATCTTAACCGATGCAAACCTCACTGAGCCGAATCCACGACGATCGATACGAAGTCCTTCATCGAGTCGAACAAACACCTGGTCGATGCGAAGTCATTGGTCGAATTTGTGCCTATCGATGCGAACTCCATTGATTCGAAGCAATTCCTACGTGATATGCCTTCGATCGATTCGAACCTGATGGTTTCGAAATGACCAAAAACCTTGATGGGTTCGAACCTGATGGATTCGAAATGAGTACCATCCTGACCTCTCGATGGATTCGAACAGCCATGCCTTTCCTACCTTGCATCGATCATAACTCCTTCATATGAACTCCGATTAACCTGAAATTTGAAACAAAGCCTTTCCTAATCCTTATCATCATCTCTAATTAATTTCGTCCTGATCGGAGCTCAACCAAATTTTGACGATATCGATCGTAGCCTTGTTTCCAACCCTGATATCCATCATTCCTTGCCAATTTGTCGATATTCCAGTTTTGACCAAAAATGGGATAACACTTTGCCCCCCAAAACATGCCTTGTGATAACAAGGCGTGTTTTGAATAGTTCCGAATCCAATATCCAACGTCCATAGCCATATCGCCAGAGTATGTCATCCTTGACTGCTTCGAGTCGACGCCCAATTCCAAATCCCATAACTAAAGCCTTAGCCAATCCTGTATCCATTCGGAATCGACAGCCGAGTCCTAAACCATCCTTATCCAATAGCCAATAACTGAATCCTGGACCTCTCCGGGTCCTTGCCAAGCGCAATCTATACCTGACGGTCGTGATCCAGTGTCCCTGGATGCTAAGCTAGCCTCATCGTGTTTTTGTTGAGCGTAATCCACATTTGATGGCCTTGGTCCAGTGTCCCTGGACGTTAAGCTAACCTCTCCGGGTTCTTGCCAAGCGTAATCCACACTTGACGACCTTGGTCCAGTGTCCCTGGACGCTGTAAAATGCCATGGCTTAAGTCCTAAGCCGAATCCTGGTCTCTCCGGACCCCCGTTGAGCATAGTCCATACTCAACGACCTGAAAATAACAATTGATAATACATGGCCTAAGTCCTAGGCCGAATCCCGGTCACTCCAGACCCTTGCCGAGCATTGTCCATACTCAGCGACCTGAATGAGTCAATCTACGACGTTCGGGCGGTGTGACTCATCCCTTGCCAGGCATAATCCATACCCGACGACCATTTATCAAAAACCAGATGAAAATCCAATCAAAATCCAATCCAACATCCGAACCCAAAAATCCAAGTCCAAAACCAGGAAACCAGAAAACCAAACCAACATTCAAAACCGGAAACAATCATCCAAAGAAAAATCCAAATCAAAAGAAAGCAAAACCAGGAGCTTGATTCAAACTCCAAAACCAAAATCCGAAAAGAAAAGTAGTGTCCAATCCAAAAGCAAAAGATAGATTTCACAAACCATAGCGTTGCAGTTTATCATCATTCAGAGCATGCCTAGGGGCCATCTCCGTCCCCGTACATGTGTAAATGACTTGGTTGCTTGCTAATAGTTCGCTACTTATTCCATATTATCCTGATTAGTGGATGATCAATCGACCACCATCCCTCGGTCTCCCATCATCACGGCGAGAGGTTGTCGGTGGTTGCTCCTACTCCACCGTTGCATTCCGAGCTCCGACATACTGCTGTAACTGTCCATTCGTTACATGCTCCTCGATTATATCCTTCAAGTGCCTGCAGCTGTTGGTGTCATGTCCGTCTAAGTCATGGAAGAGACAATGCCTCCCTGATGCCCTCTCTCGTTCAGAAGGCTCTTTCCTGGCTGGCATCCGGTAGGGAAGGCGATTCCGAGTATCCATGTATATCCGCTCCAGCGTCTCGTTCAATCCTGTGTATGTGGAAAACTTTGGATCCTTCCATCGCTTCCTAGCGTTTCTAGAATCATTATCCAATTTCCTTTTTCCTTTGTCTTTATCCGAACCACCGTTGGATATTGCTCCAACCTCGATCGCACTAACCTTTTTCACTTTTAAATCCGTACTCGCATCCTCCTGCCGAAGGAACCTTTCTGCCTCATGAAAGAATTCGTCGAGATCCTGTGGGGGATCTCGTATCAGAGATACCTTGAAATCAGAGTCCTCCCTGACTCCTGATACTGCTGCCATTAAAACCATCGATGGATCAGGCCGATCCACCGAAGCGACTGCCGCACTGAATCGAGTTAGAAAAGCTCTAAGCGATTCATCCATTCTTTGCTTCACCGATGTTAATGTCATCACGTTCTTCGATCTCTTGACATGAACCCGAAACTGCCCCAAAAACCTTTCCACTAATTCCCTCCAAGTCCTGATAGATCCTTCTTCCAGCTGCCTAAACCACATTGCAGCTAAGTCCGTCAAATACAAAGGGAAGCATCGGGCCATCACTTCCTCCGATGCCCCCAGCACCTCCATATGTCTGGTGTACCTCATCAAGTGATCTGTTGGATCTGCCTTGCCATCATATACCTCCACGCTAGGCAACTTAAACTTAGGTGGATTCTGAGCCATCCTTATTTCCTGAGCGAACGGACTCCTATTTACTCCTTCCAAGTCTTTGTTGGCCAAACCACCTCGTACAGTTCTTCTAATGATTTCTGCTAATCCAGCATTGTCTGCTGGGGGTTGCCCCCGAGGGAATTCCAGTACATACTCTTCATGTGGTTCACTAGCAGCAACGTTAGCTCTAGCCTGTTGAACTCCTTCCAAAGGTCCTCCTGTGTTGGATCCTGTGGGCCTGCCCCCAAGCCCTTGTTGATTGCTTTGTGGCTCCGTATCCTGTCCTCCATTGGGTTCCACAACCCTAGTCCCTTGTCCTTCATCCACAGCGGCTGTTGCTGTCCCTAGGTTCTGCATCCCTGCAGCTCTCATTTTCTCAAAGAAAGCCTGCATCATTTTCTGTTAGTTCTTCAACAATCTCTCTTGCAAAGAATTTGCCATAGCCTCCATTTCCTCTCGGGTTATGTAGATTGAAGCCTGTCCTTCCCCAGCTCCGGAGGATGCTTGTTGACTACCTTCCTGTTGGCTTCGCTCAGCCCTCTGCCTTCTACTATTTTGCCTAGTCATTGTCCTTGAATCCAAACTCTTTAAAATCTCCAAATCAAACCTTCAAATCCGATGTAGCGGGTGCTAGTCTATCTCAGTGGAAGCACCAAAGTGTTTGCGCTAAAATTGGTCACAAACCCCGAATACCGTGAAAGCACCAGTGTATGAATACAAATCAATAATATTCAAACACAAATCTCAGATCTCGGCAAATATTAAACAGTAATCCCAAAATAAAGAACAAAGACACAGGTTTTATAGTGGTTCGGCTATCTCCGGCCTACGTCCACTCCAAAGTTTTTATCCTTTTATTGATTATCCTTGATGATTACAGATGATTACAGCAGTTACAAAGTCCAAAACTTGAAATAAATAGCAGTAATGATGTTAAGGAATGAATCTGGCAGCGTCCGGGCGTGCTTTCTCTCTCCAAATTCTCCGACCCCTTTTCTGAATGACTAGGGGCTCTATTTATAAGCGTAGGAGGCTGATATTTCTCCTAAAGTCCGGAAAGACCACTTCAGGCACGTGAGGGGGCCCATATGCCCGAAATCTGAAGGTCTGGGCCCACCTTGGGATCGATTCGAAGTAAGGTTCGAATCGATCAAGAAATCATCCAATTGAGCTGAAATTTGGTGAGAACATTCTTCAACATGTATATAAGCTCCTGTAAAAATTTCATTGCATTTGGATCAACCGTTTAAAAGATATGATGGATTCGAATCTGGGGTTGTCTGTTGCCTGACGCCTTCGAATCCATGCTTCGAACCCATGCTTCGACTCCATCCTTCGAATCCATCCAAAGCGCGAACGTATCGATGACGTGGCGCTACTTCTCTGGGTCGATCCATCTTCCTCGTCGAGTTTACAGGGTTGAATCCTTCTTTTACTCCGAGTTTCACTGGGTTGAATCCTTCTTTTACTCCGAGTTTCACTGGGTTGAATCCTTCTTTTACTCCGAGTTTCACTGGGTTGAATCCATGGATTCGAGATAGTGGATCCGAAGGTGTCCGTTCGAATCGATTGGGGTTGATCGATTCGAAGCTGCCTGATGGATTCGAAGAAGCCTAGGTTGCCATCTGCCATCGATACGAACGTATCGATTCGAAGCATGCCGTCTCTTCCCATCTTAACCGATGCAAACCTCACTGGGCCGAATCCACGACGATCGATACGAAGTCCTTCATCGAGTCGAACAAACACCTGGTCGATGCGAAGTCATTGGTCGAATCCGTGCCTATCGATGCGAACTCCATCGATTCGAAGCAATTCCTGCGTGCTATGCCTTCGATCGATTCGAACCTGATGGTTTCGAAATGACCAAAAACCTTGATGGGTTCGAACCTGATGGATTCGAAATGAGTACCATCCTGACCTCTCGATGGATTCGAACAGCCATGCCTTTCCTACCTTGCATCGATCATAACTCCGTCATATGAACTCCGATTAACCTGAAATTTGAAACATAGCCTTTCCTAATCCTTATCATCATCTCCAATTAATTTCGTCCTGATCGGAGCTCAACCAAATTTTGACGATATCGATCGTAGCCTTGTTTCCAACCCTGATATCCATCATTCCTTGCCAATTTGTCGATATTCCAGTTTTGACCAAAAATGGGATAACAATATGGGATTTTAGTTAAGTCACAATTTTAAAAATCCAAAATTTCCTTTCAATTGGTTTAAACCATTTACCATTTTAAATATTTAAACAAAAAAGATTTATTCAACAAAGTTCACTCAGTTTCACAAAGATTCATTCACGGCTTTCAAAACCATTTCCTTTTCAAATTGGATTAACTTATCCAATTATTAAATCAAACTCAATTCATAGCTTTCAAACCCATTTCCAAAGATTCATTCACAATTCTCATTATAAATCTTTTATATAAAAGATACACCATTAAAATCTTCTACAATTTCAAAACAAGATTCAATCATCGTTCACAAAGATTCATTCATAGCTTTCAAAACAATTTCATTTCAATTTGAAATCTTTTCAACACAAATTGGAAATTCTTTCTTTATATGAAAGCTATTATTATTTGAAAACAAATAGTTTTCGTTTCGGAAAACCCGATTATAATTTGCACGAGTTAAGGCCATTCAAATATAAAGTTGGGTTAAATTCAAATTCTCTAAATCACACTTTTAAAATGTTTTAAAAACCCTATAAACACATTTATAACTTGTATAACCTTTTTACTTCATAAACACCACATATATAATTCAATTTCAGATACTGAATTCCAATTTAAATCAAATGACTCAAATTTCAAATCTTTATTAAGTTATTCACAATAACTTTCATTTTTTTTAAAAACACCCTTTTCAAAGGTTTTTCACTTTAAACCCAATCTATTTCCAGACCCATTTGAATTTAAAATTGAAATTTAAAACTATTAAAAATCTATGACTTAACCGATTTCCTTGTGAAATCCATATTGTGTGTGTATAGTGTAGTCCAGGGGTTTTACACACAATAATGCAATAATATCATCAATAATTACAAATTAAATATATCAATATCGATAAGCGATATATTCCAATAACGCTTATCATTATTCACATATTTACAGATAAAGCAAATTTATGAATCACAAAGATTCATGTAACAACCCGCATATTTATCGATTTTATATTTAAATATTTTATTTAAATATTTCATCATTAGCCGGATTTTGGTCCGAAAAGCTACTTTTTGCAAATAGTCGAATTGGGACTCGAGACCACCCCCATTGAGTTCAAAATGCCGTTTGCGACCTTTTTAAGTATAAACTTCGATATGTTTGGAGTTAGTCGAATTTGGCTACTTTTTCACTTACGGCTTTGGTCTGTTGACTCAGCCCATTAACCCCAGCTGAGCCCTAGCTCCACCCCCACTTATCTTCATTTCATTTCTAATTCCTAACCCTTCAAGCTTTTGCAACAATGGTGGAAAAGAGTGCAAATTAAAAGTCCAAGCCCTAGTTCCATAGCAAAATCCAACTTCTAGCTCCAAATTAAAAGAGAGGCTATTGGTAAGCATCATCTACTTCTTTTCTAACTCATTCTCTCTTTGATTTCTGAAATTTGCTAAACCTAAATTTAGGAATGTTCTTTTGAGTTGAGATTCAAGCTCATTTGAGTTGTGTTGAAGAGTGGTTGATTCCTCCTTTGCTTTCAAGCTTCTTCTTCATTAATTTGGGTTCAAAGGTGAGATTTTTATCTCACATCTATGCTTATATCTATCTTCGATTGTTAGGAATGAATTCCTAACACTTATTCTTGTGCAATTGCTTTTGGTTTGGATTGATTTGGTGAATATTCCAATTTTTAGTGTTTTGGGTTTAAATCTTTAAAAATCCTAACTTTAATGTTTGAATGTGTTTTTGGTGATGCATCGAAGAGCTTATAGGGCCGGGTAGTCGATTGGCATAAACCCTTAGCGCCGTTGCTCGAGCGAATGCAATTTGGTCGAGAGCGAACCTCATTTGGATAGGCTGGGAAAGGACTGGGAATAGGTCTGGTCGACCGAGCTCTGCTGCCAGCCGACCGACCTGCTTCCAGAGTGCATAGGCACTTCTCTGTTTATGGTCCGATCGACCGACTACAGGGTTCGGCCGACCGACCTGCTACCCCGAGCATTTCTGTTTTCTGGTCCGGTCGACCAAGCTCTTAGCCAGCCGACCGACCTGATGTTATTTTGCCTATTTCGCCTATTTTGCGTGGTTTCCAAATTTAATCGATTCGTATTATTTCCCTATTCTTTGTTATCATTTATTATCGACTTTGATGACTTCTTTTCTTTGGGATTTTGGATATATCCATTTTGATGGATTTGATATTGATTTCTTTGGATTTTATTCACGTCTTCGAATGTGAATTTTTATGATTGATTGTTCTTACAATCACTTCTATGATTTGTCACTTTAAAAATATAAAGGTTTTCTATACTAGTAGTAAATATCAAAACTCTTTCTTCAAATGATTTCGACAATATTTTATTACAAAGCTCGTTTCTTAAAACCGTTTCCTATCTATTAGTATATACAAACCTTTACCTCACTCGTATGAGAAATCTAATTAAACGGCTTAGTAAAACGAGTGGTATGAAACGCTTGCGTTTAATTTGCCTGTTAATTCTTGGACTTATTCGATTGAATCTCTTGTGACAATTTTCTAGTGGAGATCTACAATTTGTTCGCAAATATTTTAGTTAAGCTAGTGGTTATGGGACATGATGCTAAACTCATATATTTACTAGCTTATTGTAATTGACACTTCTTGATGATCGATGATGATCGTTTTATGGATTAGACTAGCAATGTGCGATGCCTCTTTGTCCATGTGGAGGACTATACCTCAATTTTATTGAGCTTCGGCTCACCAGGAGGAGCTTCGGCTCAATGTCCGCAATGGGGGACTATACCCTATCAGGAGGAGTTTCGACTCACCAGGAGGAGCTTCGGCTCAATGTCCGCAATGGGGGACTATACTCTATCAGGAGGAGTTTCCACTCACCAGAAGGAGCTTCGGCTCAATGTCCGCAATGTGGGACTATACCCTATAAGGAGGAGTTTCGACTCACCAAGAGGAGCTTCGGCTCAATGTCCGCAATGGGGGACTATACCCTGTCAGGAGGAGTTTCGACTCACCAGGAGGAGCTTCGGCTCAATGTCCGCAATGGGGGACTATACCCTGTCAGGAGGAGCTCCGGCTCATTTTTATGGGATTGGCCGTCCTTTTATTGTGATTTCTGGATTTCTATTTGATGATTTCTGGAATTTGTGTTTCACCAACTTTTACAATTGGCATTGAAATGTATGTCATTTTATTGTGGCTTGGTGAAGGAAATAAAGAATATGACATTCTTTTTGATACTATGAGATTCTTGAGATATTGTATGACTTTTATGGATTTTATAATGTATACTTTTCGTAGTATGACATTTTTGGTTTTCATACGTCCTTTTATTATATCTCTTCTTATATCTCATTTTAACTGATAATTATAGCAAGACTGATCCGTTTATTATTTTCTTCTTAAATAATACTCGGGTCAGACTGAGATTTTACTGGTGCTTCTGCTTGACTCCTTATCGGTCTACATCTGATCTTTTGGCTAACTACTCTAGTTCAGTAGTTTTTGTTGTATACATTTGAGATACAGACCCTATGATGTATACTTATTCTTTTGTGTTGCACTTGTAACTATTCCTTTGTGTTATTGTGGATCTTTCAGACCACTACTCCGATATACACTTTTATGTGTAATATTCATATCTATTTCCGCCTTTGTGATATGAATTGTCTGTGACTGTTTTATGTTATGTTTATTTCTATATTTGTTTCCGAAGATATTATAGCCACTGTGTAGTAGTTTTGAGTTCGTTCGGATTTCCTCTTGAAAAGAAATGCATGTTATACTATCTGACATATCGATGCTCGCACAAAGCAATTACACGGATGGTCGCTCCTCAACAGCCTTATTCTCCGTGCTAGTTGACGGCATTACACCGTAGTGTTCATGGCTAGCGTGGGTACAGAGGTGGGGCGTCACAGCTTGGTATCAAAGCCAAACTTCGGAACAATATGAAATATTATAACAAAGATCATCGTCTTAAGTCCATCTTAGGAGTCGTGCTTTAGGATTTTACTCGTGTCTTCGCACCGATTCATCCTATTTTCTTTATGATTCCTTGTTTTATCAATCAAGTTTGATTGAAATTTATTTTTAGAATAACTTTTTCCTCTTCTTTCTTTCTTTCTTAAAGAAGAGAAATGGTTAGATCAAATCGTCCCAGTGCCAGACAATCCAGTGCTACTCCCCATGATGGAGTATTTATGTCTGCCCAGCAGCTTCTTGATCTAGTAAAGAATGCTCAAGCTGCCGGTCCCAATCCAGAGCCTACTCATCCTAGATCAGGTTATGCACGCTTGTGCAGAGACTACACCGATTTGGGTGGAAGGCCATTCAAGGGATTCGAAGGTGTTATAGAAATTCAAGCTTGGCTCAAATCATGCGATCGTATCTTTACTCGCATGAATCTTATTGACCTTCATCGACTCCAAGTGGCTTCTAGCATGCTCCAAGAAAGAGCATTAGATTGGTATGAGCTTTTAATTTCTAAAATCGTTGAAGTGGTTCTCACTTGGGAGCAATTCCGAGAAAGATTCGAACTGAAATTTGTGCCGGAGGCTGAAAAAGTAACTTTGGCCCGGCATTTTATTGACCTTGTTCAAGGTGAATCTTCTGTGACAGACTATGTCGCATCTTTCGAATCTCTGTCCAAATACGGGGTTGAGTACATTAATACCCCACTGAAGAAAAATCAGAGATTTGTCTATGGCTTGAATAAGAATCTTAAGAAGCCATTACTACTGAAACTTGAGGTTTCATTTGATCAACTTATTGATATCGCTCTTCGTCTTGAAGAGGCCGATGGATAAAGTGATGTCGAGGTTGGGAGTGCCAAACCGAGCTCCAACAACAACTAAAAGAGGCATCCCTTTATTATGTTCGAAAGTCCTAATCCTAACAAGACGGCGAAGCAAGAGACTTCTATAGCAAAGACTCCCATCCCTAATCGTGGAGAATGCTACAATTGTGGCTCTAGGGACCACTATATAAATAGGTGTCCAAGGCCTATTTCTTGCCGCTATTGCAAAAGTGCGGATCATTATATATCTTCGTTTCCCAAGCGTCAAAGCAAGAGAGAAGGGAAGCTGCAAGCCCCTAGCAACTCTTCTCTTAATCAAGGTATTTCTTAATCAATCCTTGATTTCATTTGTTTTATGATTTTCCTTTTCGAGTTCTTTTTGATATGAGTTTCATCTCACTATTTTATATCAAAAGAACTAGTTGATTCCTTTTTCTTTGAACATTTTTTGGCTTGTTGAATTCTTTGAGGATTGCGAATCCGGATGGTTGATCGCAACACTCAATTTGCTTTTTATTGATGTTGAAATTATTTTATATGATTTTTCTTTCCGAGCCGATTTTTACTTAGGCTTCGGAATTGATTTTTTTGAAAGGATTGGCTTAATCATTATGAAGCCATATCCTATATTTTCGAGTGGACTATTCATCTTCAACATTTTCTATCTATTAAGCAGATTTCTATTTTTCCCTTGAAGTTTCGATTCTAATTTGATGACATCACTTTATTCTTTAAGCCCACATGTTGAGTAGAGTGTTATTTCTCTCATTTGGATAGTTGTGAATTTTCCGAAATCTTTGAGCTTGTCTTAGGATTATCACCTAAGAAATTTTTTTTTTTGGTGTAGTGCTAAGGTCTTTTCAGTTTGACTTTACCACTGGTTTTCATTTGCTACGAGTTGCGGAAGTTAGCATTCCACTTACCGCATTCCGCACTTGTTATGATTCCTATGAATGAATTATTATGTCATTCAATTCGTCCAGCTTATTTCATCCATTTTATGTATCGAGCATTCTATCGAATATCTCGATGACTCCATTTTTGCATTTATTGATTTTGGATGAAAATAGCAATTTAAAATTTTGCAAATCTTTTTCATAAGATTTATTTATATGTATAACTGGATGTTTGTTCTTAAAACGAATAAAGAATATTCTTAAAAGTTTTTGAGAGACTTACTTATCCTATAGAAGATGATTTTGTGATTGCATTGCCCATTCAGTGTTTTAAGAGTTTTGGTCGATGCGCTTGATCAACGTTGTCGATAGGAATTTCCTAAACGCTTGATGAGACAATCAGACACGATATATTGACTTGTAAAATGTAAATTTTTATAGAAAGATTTTTACATTGAGATAATTGTAATTTTGAAAGTTTAAGCTTTTTGGGAAAGAAGATTATTTGAAAGAATTCTTTTCCGATACTCTTATTCTTGTGTTTTCCAAAGGGAATCGAGACTTTGCTATTTGTACCATTGCTAATCGTATTGGTTTGGATGCCGATCTCTTGCAAAAGAGAACGTGCTATCACTTATGCTTCTAAATCATTAAAGCCAATCGAGACTAGGTATGCCACTCATGATCTAGTGCTCGCGGTTATTGATTTCACTTTTAGAATTTGGCATCATCATTTTTGGATGAGAATTTTGTTCTCTACCTTTATCATTAATCTTTGGAATATTTATTTTCTCGTAAGGAACTTAATTTGTGTCAACCTCGTTGGCTCGAGATTCCTTGTATCTCATGATCGTTTTACCAAGTTCATCGGGCGTTTTGATGTACTTCATTTTATTGAGTTTCATCTCATTTCTTTTTAGGACTAGCGTCCGATGACCTTTTATGGTGTTCGGTTCATCGGATGTACTGTTATTATACTACATCGATGCTCCGTCTTATCTAGATCAATGGATGTACCATTATTATACTACATCGTTGTTTTGGTTTGTTGGTTCATTGGACGTACCGTTTTTGTACTGCGTCAGTGTTTCGGATTATTTGAGCTTTGGTTCATTGGACGTACCATTTTTGTACTACGTTAGTGTTCTGAATTATTAGAGCTTTGGTTCATTGGACGTACCGTTTTTGTACTACGTCGGTGTTCCAAATTATTCGAGTTTCTAGTTCCTCGGGCGTACTGTTATTATGCTACGCCGTGGCACCGGCTCAATTTCCTGTTATTCTTGACGTTTTCCACGTCTTTTAACTATGGAAATGCTTTTATGTTTCCGATTTTTATTCTTGAGCCTGGTGTTATAGTAGGGATTGAAGTTTCACCAGATTTGACGTTTGAGCAACATTCAATTCGCATCATTGCTTCGGAGGTTGAGCGCCTTCGGAATAAAGATGTTCTTCTTGTGAAAGTTCAATGATTCTCAAATCCTAAGTATTGCTCTTGGAAAATCTTGAGAATTCATTGAGCGAACTCGTCCGGGTTTTACTTTTTCGTGCTCTTTATGGTGAACTTCCTATTTCAAATTTCTTTTGAGTTGATATGCTTTTATGGTTGTTACTTCTTTATTTTCTTCTTAAGTATTGTGAGGACGCAATTTCTTTAAGGAGGGGAGTCTGTAACAACCCGCATATTTATCGATTTTATATTTAAATATTTTATTTAAATATTTCATCATTAGCCGGATTTTGGTCCGAAAATCTACTTTTTGCAAACAGTCAAATTGGGACTCGAGACCACCCCTATTGAGTTCAAAATGTCGTTTGCGACCTTTTTAAGTATAAACTTCGATATGTTTGGAGTTAGTCGAATTTGGCTACTTTTTCACTTAGGGCTTTGGTTTGTTGACTCAGCCCATTAACCCCAGCTGAGCCCTAGCTCCACCCCCACTTATCTTCAATTCATTTCTATTTCCTAACCCTTTAAGCTTTTGCAACAATGGTGGAAAAGAGTGGAAATTAAAACTCCAAGCCCTAGTTCCATAGCAAAATCCAACTTCTAGCTCCAAATTCAAAGAGAGGCTATTGGTAAGCATCATCTACTTCTTCTCTAACTCATTCTCTCTTTGATTTCTAAAATTTGCTAAACCTAAATTTAGGAATGTTCTTCTTTTGAGTTGAGATTCAAGCTCATTTGAGTTGTGTTGAAGAGTGGTTGATACCTCCTTTGCTTTCAAGCATCTTCTTCATTAATTTGGGTTCAAAGGTGAGATTTTTATCTCGCATCTATGCTTATATCTATCTTCGATTGTTAGGTATGAATTCCTAAAACTTATTCTTGTGCAATTGCTTTTGATTTGAATTGATTTGGTGAATATTCCAATTTTTAGTGTTTTGGGTTCAAATCTTTGAAAATCCTAACTTTAATGTTTGAATGTGTTTTTGGTGATGCATCGAAGAACTTATAGGGCCGGGTAGTCGATTGGCACAAACCCTTAGCGTCGTTGCTCGAGCGAATGCAATTTGGTCGAGATTGAACCTCATTTGGATAGGCTGGGAAGGGACTGGGAATAGGTCCGGTCGACCGAGCTCTGCTGTCGGCCGACCGACCTGCTTTCAGAGTGCATAGCACTTCTCTGTTTATGGTTCGGTCGACCGACTACAGGGTTCGGCCGACCGACCTGCTACCCCGAGCATTTCTGTTTTCTGGTCCGGTCGACCGAGCTCTGTAGCCAGCCGACCGACCTGATGTTATTTTGCCTATTTCGCCTATTTTGCATGGTTTCCAAATTTAATCGATTCGTTTTATTTCCCTATTTTTTGTTATCATTTATTATCGACTTTGATGACTTCTTTTCTTTGGGATTTTGTATATATCCATTTTGATGGATTTGATATCGATTTCTTTGGATTTTATTCACGTCTTCGAATGTGAATTTTTATGATTGATTGTTCTTACAATCACTTCTATGTTTTGTCACTTTAAAAATATAAAGGTTTTCTATACTAGTATTAAATATCAAAACTCTTTCTTCAAATGATTTCAACAATATTTTATTACAAAGCTCGTTTCTTAAAAATGTTTCCTATCTATTAGTATATACAAACCTTTACCTCACTCGTATGAGAAATCTATTTAAACGGCTTAGTAAAACAAGTGGTATGAAACGCTTGCATTTACTTTGTCGGTTAATTCTTGGACTTATTCGATTGAATCTCTTGTGACTATTTTCTAGTGGAGATCTATAATTTGTTTGCAATTGTTTAAGTTAAGCTAGTGGTTATGGGACATGATGCTAAACTCATATATTTACTAGCTTATTGTGATTGACACCTTGATGATCGATGATGATAATTTTATGGTTTAGACTAGCAATGTGCGATGTCTCTTTGTCCATGTGTAGGACTATACCTCAATTTTATTGAGCTTAAGCTCGCCAGGAGGAGCTTCGGCTCAATGTCCGCAATGGGGGACTATACCCTGTCAGAAGGAGTTTCGACTCACCAGGAGAAGCTTCGGCTCAATGTCCGCAATGTGGGACTATACCCTGTCAGGAGGAGTTTCGACTCACCAGGAGGAGCTTCGGCTCAATGTCCACAATGGGGGACTATACCCTGTCAGGAGGAGTTTCGACTCACCAGGAAGAGCTACGGCTCAATGTCCGCAATGGGGGACTATACCCTGTCAGGAGGAGTTTCGATTCACCAGGAGGAGCTTTGGCTCAATGTCCGCAATGGGGGACTATATCCTGTCAGGAGGAGCTCCGGCTCATTTTTATGGGATTGGCCATCTTTATTGTGATTTCTGGATTTCTATTTGATGATTTATGGAATTTATGTTTCACCAACTTTTACAATTGGCATTGAAATGTATGTCATTTTATTGTGGCTTGGTGAAGGAAATAAAGAATATGACATTCTTTTTGATACTATGAGATTCTTGAGATATTGTATGGCTTTTGTGGATTTTATAATGTATACTTATCGTAGTATGACATTTTTGATTTTCATATGTCTTTTTATTATATCTCTTCTTATATCTCATTTTAACCGATAATTATAGCTACACTGATCCGTTTATTATTTTCTTCTTAAATAATACTCGAGTCGGACTGAGATTTTACAGGTGCTTCTGCTTGACTCCTTATCGGTCTACATCTGATCTTTTGGCTAACTACTCTAGTTCAGTTGTTTTTGTTGTATACATTTGAGATACAGACCCTATGATGTATACTTATTCTTTTGTGTTGCAATTGTAACCATTCCTTTGTGTTATTGTGGATCTTTCAGACCACTACTCTGATATACACTTTTATGTGTAATATTCATATCTATTTCCGCACTTGTGATATGAATTGTCTGTGACTTTTTTATGTTATGTTTATTTCTATATTTGTTTCCGAAGATATTATAGCCAATGTGTAGTAGTTTTGAGTTTGTGTCGGTATGTCGGATTTCCTCTTGAAAAGAAATGCATGTTATACTATCTGACATATCGATGCTCGCACAAAGCAATTACACGGATGGTTGCTCCTCAACAGCCTTATTCTCCGTGCTAGTTGACGGCATTACACCGTAGTGTTCTTGGCTAGCGTGGGTATAGAGGTGGGGCGTCACAATTCACCATTACGATTCGATGTGGATTTCGGATAACCAACTAAAATCTGACTCCTTGTCGCATCGAAATTCAAATGCCGTTTTACGGGCCAAGGGGTTTTCATATCCACACAGAAACAATCACAAATATTACAATTCAGCACAAAGCAATTCATATCTCATAGCATTACAATTTACATATCAGAGATATTAATCCAATACACAGCATTCAGTAACAATCAAACATCTTCAATTAAGATGAATAAATCATGTGGTTTAATTTAATTAACCGCATTATTATTAATTATCTTTAATCAATGGTTAATTATTATCAACTACAATTGATTAAGTCTTAACCACCTTCATTAATAAATCATTTCTTTAATTAATTATCTTAATTAATTAACCCTTAATTGTAATTAATTGAATCTTAATTACTTTTATTAATTAATTATTCCTTAATTAATTACTTTAATAAATAAACCCTTAATTATTAATTAAATCTTAATTATAATTAATTATCCTTAATTGATTAATCTTAATTTAATTACCCTAATTAATTTACCACATTAATTAATTATGCTTAAAAGTAATTAACCCTTAATATTTGATTAATCAATCTTTAGTATTTAATCATCTATTCTTAATTACTTTGACTAAGTAATTATTATTTTTATTTAAATCTTTCTTTAATTACTTGGTTAATTAACTTGAATTTTTAATTAATTACTTTAATTAATAAATCCTAAATTTTTAGTTAATTACATCTTAATTATAACTAATTATTCCTTAGTTGATCAATCAGCCATATTGATTAATCAAATATTAATCAGGTATAACAATAGTTATTAGGTATAATTTCAATTTCCTTGTCATCTTATCTTAATCCTATTTCACTCTATCTTTGTCTGTGCTTTCTCATACCTTATTCCTTTCTGGGGACGAAAAGTTTTGAGTGGGGGAGAGTGTAACAACCCTAGATTTTTGTATATTATTTAAATTGGATTTTTATTTTATTTTAAAATTATTTTAAAATTATTTTATTTCAAATATTTCATTTTAAATATAAATGCTGAATATTAAGTGATCTATAGTTCAAAATAGTATAAATTGGACATTTTACTTAAAAGGTGAAACTTTGAATTTTAAAATTAAAATTAAAATCATTTTAAATCTTAAATTTTATATTTTATTATGAAAATATATGTAATAACTTGAACACTGCTTTTCGTTTCGTTGGAAATGGACTTAAACTGTAAAAGTTATGTACATTTCTATTTTGAGTGTAATTTGATTTATTTAACAATTTTGCCTATTTTAAATTATATAAATTATATTTTCTTTGTAATATTTTATTTTAATATGTTATTGTATGTATATTTTTGTATTATAATAATTTTAGAATGAAGTAAACAATTTTCCAAAGTTAATGGTGATCTATTTGTAATTTCTGGACACTATTTTGGATTTTTAAGCAATTTCTTTAAATCTTTTTCTATTTTCTTTAAATTTAAATTTTTTTTATGTATTACTATTTTATTTTAAGTATATTTTGTCTTTTAATATTTTTAAAGTGATGTTTGAATTTTTCCAAAGCTTATTGAATCTATTTCCAAATTTTAAAGCCTAGTTTTCGTATTTTCTGCTATTTTCTTCATTAAAATTTTATTTAAAATTTTATTTTTATTTATTTGTTTTTTGAATGTACTTTTATTTTATATTATTATTTATGTTTAAAAATATATTACAAGCTTATATGAATTTTCTAAAATTTATTTCATTTAATTTCAAATTTTCTAGACTAGTTACTATTTTTAGCCATTTTCCTTAATTTAACTTTTTATAATTAATAAATATTATATATAATTTTATATTTTGATAAATTTTCGAAATTTTATCTGGGATTATTATTATGTCCAGAAATATCAAGTTATATAAACAAATTTAAGAAATTTGAAAGGTTTTAAAAGCTTTTGAAACGTAAAGTCGTTTCACCTCCTAAGTCGTTTCTTTTACCGTTTCTTCATTTACTCTTTGGCAGTTTTTTTATTTATTAGCCACATCTTTTAGCTACATACTCTATTTCCTATTCACATACATTCATTTTCATTTTTGAAATAAAAAAATTTCGTCCATGGCTATTGAGAAGAATTTGGGTAATGATTTTTTCAACTTTTCTTATTCTCCTCCAGCTCTGAACCAACCTCCACCACCCCCTTCCTCTAACCATCACCCATCCTACTACCTCTCCATTTCAGATCGGGCCAATCCAAGGTGAAGATCATCACCAAAATCCACAAATACATCACCTATTTACACAAATCGAGCCTAGTTTGCTAGCACCACCTTCACCTTCCTTTAGCCGCCACTTCCACCACCACCAGCCCAGATCTGACCACCACCCTCTGCCACATCACTCACCACCATCTGGACACCTAGCCATGGCCCTATAGCTTGAGGGCCGAACCCTATGGTGCAACAAAAGCCACCGTTTGCCTAGAAACCCTTTGTATTCCATTGCCTTATCTACTTGTAACTCCCACTCACCATTCAAACCCATGTGTAGGCGGACCCTATAGGGACCCAAACTAGACCTAAATCCATGCATTGGCTGTGTTATTTCAGTTCATAACTGAGTTATGTGAAGTTGAGAACAAGTGCAATCCATTCGATGTTGTTTTGGGCCTTGAATTCTAATGTTATTTGATGTTTAAATCGTTTTGAAACTTACATATATTTGTATTATTTTGTGTAAATGTTTGAATAAGGAAATTATCTTTGGCTCTCTCAATATCAAATCTTTGTCGTGCCATCGTGCTTTTGAAGACCTTAGTTTGTGTCATTTGTATCGCAATCTCCAGCTCAAACAAGTGAGTATTTCTCACCAGACATTATGTACTTATATAAGTAGTAGATTAACACCCTGTGAATCTGTAGAACTATATGATCATCTTATAACTGCTTATATTATTATCATATGATGTTCACACCTGTTATTACACCTATTATATTATATGTTATTGTTATTTCATGCTATTCTGTTTATTTTATCTGTTCATCACACTGCAAGTTCCCTTTAGATTAGAATCACTATGGGTTGAAATGATACATACCCGGACGGACTTTTGAATAAGGAAAAATTGTTATGGGCTAAAATGATAGGCCTGAATGATTTTCAATTTAATTCATTTACTTAGGACTGCGGGTTTGAAATGTTAAAACCCGGATTTTATTTGTAAATTACAGGTTGAAATGATATATTACCCATATCACTTTTCTTAGTGTAGAAAATTATATACAGACCCATAGTTAATATATGTTTTTCTAAAAATTTTAAAATTATTTTAGAAATATAAATATTAAAATATTTTGATTTAAATCTAATTAAAAGGTATTTTTGTAAAATATTATTGATTTTTTGAATAATTGTAAGTGAAATGAATTAATGAAAAAGTTAGAAAATTTTGAATGTAAGTTATTTTGGAAAATTTGATTTAATTAAAATTGGAAACTAAATTGAATATGAAATTATGATAAATTTATTATATTTTTAATTTAAATTAATTCAAAATGATTTTATAACATATTAATGATTTTGAACAAAGTTAAAATGTTAATGAGTGAATATTGAGTTGAGTTTGGAAATATAACTTAAATTGGAATTTATGAATTTGGTTTTAAAAGTGAAATTTTAAGTTAAGTTAAATAAAATGGAATTAAGTTGTATTTGAAATTTTAAACTTAAGTGTTAAGTTGAAATTTAATGTAATGAATTTAAATTTGAAACAAAGTTTTTGAAAGATATGATATTTTGAAATTAAATGATTTGAAAAATGGAGTTTTGAAAGATACGACATTTTGATATTAAAATGATTTGAAAAGAAGTTCTGAAAGATATGATATTTTGGAAATGAAGCTTTCAAAGGTTATGATATTTTGATATATTAAAATGATTTGAAAGGAAGTTTTAAAAGGACATGATAATTTAATATATTGAAATGGTTAGAAATGATTTGATATTTATTTTGATAAATATTTGAATTTGAAAGATATGGTATGTAGATATATTGAAATGGTTTAGAAATGATTTAATCTTTATTTTGATAAAGATTTGGATTGAAATGATATTTTATTTTGAAGTATAAAATATTGTTTGAAGTTATAACTACGGGTTATAATAACGATTGGTTGTTAAAGAGACCGGGATCGGATATTGTCTTATAGCCGGCCAATACCGAAAACCACTTTAAAAATTGTATACGCGGCGGAGATTCCCGAATGAAGTAGGATGGTGGCGACATTCTCGAGGTATATTACGTGGACCCATCTCCCGTGAGTTGGAATATATGACTAAAACATGAGATATACCGGGCTACACAAAGGATCGCACCCTTTCGTCGAGCATGCTCCATCGGACACCATTTTATTACTTTTGTGATTCTATTCGGTGGTGCCACTTTGATTTGGAGGTATCGCTCGAGGTGGGTGGAAGCTGCTGGCTTGCTGTCACCACCGGTCCGGGAGTGCAAACGGTGTATCCACCCTGGTATTGCCTCGCGTGCCGTGTCATATCCTTATATCGAGCCCACTACGATTTTGGTTTTAAAGATCCAACCGCGTTAAGGTTCACCATCCCATTAACTCTATTTTCTATATGATTATACTTTACTGTTTAGACACTACTGTATATAGCGCAATATACTACATAGTAAATAGTTTAACGGACCCTTAGAGGATGGACGGTCCCAAGCATCTTCTAAGTTACTTGTGCCTTTACTACAGTTCACTTGAGTTGGTTTACATTGTATAAGTATGTATGTCCTGACTCGAGTGCTTGTATTGTTATTTACGCTCGGGTCAGCCTGAGTTATTTACAGATTTGGATTCCACTTTATGGAGATTGGAATCGCTGGAGATTATCTACTCATCTAGTTTTATCTATTCCAGTGTGTTCTATTCAGCTTGTACTTGGTTGTCATCTTGAGACTTCTTTTGTACTTTATTTTCTTCTGTTGTATTTTATTTAACTCTAATATATAGTAGCTTCATGAACTACTATTTCTTTTACTTCCGCTGCATTATTATATACTCTGTGTCTGTGATTTTATTTACTTTATATTTTGAGATTTGCCAAACTTTTTATTTACAACGTGGTATTTTGAGAAATTCAATTCCCGCATGAGTGTCTACCTATACACTTATAATAGATGCGAATGGCTGAAAATATCGGGTTGTTACATTACCTTAATTAATAAATCATATAATATATTATCCTCTAAAAAAAATAAGTAAATAAACTTTTAAATAATTACATTAAGAAATTTATTAATACCTTTTTATTAAAACTTAATACACTAATCTTAATTTATAAATAAATCAATCTTTAAATAAAATAATATTTAAATTCCAAAACCATTCTTAATTAAGGTTTCTTATATACTTATTCAAACACTTGTTTAATTCAAGTATTATCAAAACCCATTTAAGATACTTAGAAATATATTCATAGTTTTTTTTCCTCAAAATTAATTTATTTCCAAAACAATTTTTTTTAAAATGTTTAACCTTGACCTTTTTCTTTTGAAAACTTGTTCATATTTTTAGTTTAAAACCTTGGTACACTATTCGTTTTATAATTTAAAACCTGGCACAGATTGTATTTCAAAATTTTGAAACCTGTACATATTTTCATTCTTTAAATTTTAAAACCTGTTGTGTATGAAACAGACCTGAGCAAATTTGAGTTTAACCCGAGCCTTGCTTCGGGTCGTTACCCTACTCCTTTTGCTTCGAGTTACATCACCATTTTCCCGAGCTGTTTCCCGAGGCTATTCCTTCTTCCTCGATCAACACCATTCCCAGATGCACCCAATCTCAACGTGTACGTGCACAGTCGCACGGCGACGCTCCGGTCGCTGACGAACCCTCAACACTTCACTTATCAACTACGCAACCCAATCCAAACAACAAAACCCCATCACTTGCCTCGAATCAGAATCGAGCTACTAGATCGAACTAGAACCCAAACCCAAATCAGAAAAACAGATCGCCCCGATCATCTCCTCCACCAGACGCCACGTCTCCACGTCCACGGCTCCACCACACAACGAAAGAACGAACCCCCCAGGTCCGATGCCCCTGAATTCACTATCGGTGCTGCAGTAATCACCTAAACTCAACCAACCCCAAAAGCGAATCGAACCCTAATTCGACATTGACCCACCGCCACGACAATAAAAGAAATTACTGACTATTTTTCCAGTGATCTACAACGCACCAACTAGCTACAGGCCCAAACTCAATAACCATTATCACGCCATTCATCGGAATTTGCCCAAAACTCGGTTGCCGTTCAACTCAAAATTGCTCAACACCTACTTGCTTAAAAATCCTGAAAATAGCTTTAAAAATTACCATTCCTAACCACGAATCTTTTCCAATAATCAAAACGTGAAATTATCCTGATCAATTTTCTGACTTATTTTTATTTTAACTTTAAATTTCTTATCTTGGAATAATTATCTTAAATAAACACATGCAACTATTTTGAAAAATCATATCATCCATATACATACATGTTCATTTGAAGTTTCTTACCTAAATAGGTTCAAGGCAAGGGATTTTGAATTTTTTTGTTTATACAGGTTAAAACCTGAAGCATAAGAACAGGGGCATGGTTTGTTTTTATTTTTTTTCTGCCTGTACACCATTATACACATAGTCTTTCATATATATGTATATGTATAAAAGCATGCAAACACAACATACTTCATAGTACATATTCATTTTATCAACATTAGCATTCAACCATATTTTATATTTTAAGTTCTAAAAGTTACTCACGGGCATTAACACAGAAATAAATTTCTGGGTAGAATGTTTGCTCACCTTATAAATGAAGACAGAGGCCAGAAATTTGTAACAGAGAAGCAAGCCTAGAAGTTGATCAATTTTGAAACTGCTTTGACTTCTAGAATATGATCTTTGCATTGTTTGAGTTAAGCTTTTCCATTTGCTTGCTTATGATCAGGTTGTAGATTTTTTTCTACATGCTTGAACTTACTTTTGTTTCCAGGCTTGAACTGATTTGATTTTCTATTCCTGACCTTGCATTTGTTTTGCTCTACCTTTTTATCTTTGCATTGAATCAGGTATGAATTTGATTTGGTCAGGCACTGTCCAGATTGGAAAATCTGGAAACTTGAACTAGAAAATGTATTTTGAAACTGAAGTTTTGATTTTTATTGTTTTCCAGGTTGAAAATTCGAGGTTAAGAGCTTTTCAGATTTTGATTTACTTTTGTTTCTCATGTTCGAGAAGTATGAACTGAGAAAAATATTGAGAAACCTAATTATTTCTTTTAATACATGTTAATAACACTTTATCCTTGCCACTTGTTCATCTTTTGTAAACACTTGTAAATCTTCTTGTTTCACGGGTTACAAATGTACATATATGATAAATTTATGTCTACCCTTAATTTAATAGATTTTAAAATTTTAGTTTTAAACCGTATCATTTTATAAATTACCATATATTCACATATGTATATTCTCAAATTATACTTATTATGTCTTAAATGTTAAAAACAATTATTTAATACTTTCTTATGTATTATTTATACTTATACAAATTAAAGAAAAATGGTTTGAAATTAAATTATACATTACTAATAAATATTTGTAACTTAGTAAATACAATTTTTATTTTCAATACATTTATATTTTTAAACTTAAGATATTAAACTTATTAATAAATACTTATTTTTAAAAATTTCATCTTAAACTTAAGTAATCAAACTTATTATATTTTTTTTGTTTCAAATATAAATTTCTTTAAGTCCAATTAAATTTCAATATATTAACATTTGAATTTCAAATTCAAATCTCAAATTATTATATATATATATATATAAACACAAACCAAACATATATCTTTATAAAATTTAGAAAAATTCAAATTAACTCACCATTAATTTACAATTAAATTCAAAAATTAAATTAAGTAACAATTTAAATTTAGCTTAAAAATCGGGATTGTTACAGTTGTGTTGAAGAGTGATTGTTCTTCCTTTTGTTTTCAAGCTTCTCCTTTCCTTGTTTTTGTGAAAAAAGTGAGATTTTTATCTCACATCTAAGTCTATAACTATCTTTGATTGTTAGGTATGAATGCGTAGGTATAGAGGTGGGGCGTCACAAAAGTTTTATGCTCCATGTTAGGCATTTTTTCAGGCATGTGCATACGTACATTTTTAGTTGATTAAAATTGACAAATATGATGGAAAGTGAACAAATAAACCATTCTTTATTTCTCTCGATAATTTGGTTAGCTCTTAGGGATATAACTGTTGCTTATTTATGTGGATTTGCATTATTTAATTTATTCATTACACGATATATTTTAATGTTCGTGGTTACTATAACATTTACAATAGTTTTGCTATCTGAATTTTTTGACCCAAAATAGATTCTGTTTAATCTTTTGGCATAGGTTGTTAAACTTAGGAACCCTAATATTGTAGTAATTTATTTCTTTTTTCTATAAATCATTATAAAATATTATGAAATTTATTTTCTCCAACCCATAAATTTAATTCATTACAAACATTTGTTATCCTTTATTAAACATTATATTTATTTTTTTATATGCCAAAATATAATGCTATGACTATGCAACTTCTGATATTCAGTATTAAGAATATTTGGAAAGGGTATTAATTCTATATTTCTTTTAGCTATATAAATGATTTTTGTGGATATGTACATATAATGATATTATCACAGGAAACTAGATTCTCATAATTTGAAAACACCCATTATGGATGACATCAAGTTCCGTCCAAAATAAAGTAAGGTTAGCATAAAGGAGAAAGGCATTCACTGAATTCTAAATAATATTACAATAACAGAGGAAAAGTTTCTATTACGCAATAAAAGTCAATAAACTCTTTCCAATCTATTACAAATTAAATTTTAAAACTATTGATATCAAAAAGATTGTTTAGATATAGTCAATTGTATTTTGGCCATTTCTAATTAATGTATTACCTCGGTAACAAGTTATATAGTATTATTTTGCAAACTAAAAATAGTTGGACGTCCCCTAATCGAATTATACGTGCTACTTTTACATTCCCTTCAATATCAGAAATAGACTTATGGTACATTTTGGAACTTGAAGGCTTGAACCTTAAATATACATTAAATCTTATTGACTGAATTTAAGTCGCAAAATTAAAATTACCTGCAGGTGATTCCTGCTAAAAATTAATGAATATGAAGATATTTGCGTGTTGTGTTCAATACAACAAATATGTAAGTTAATTATCAATACAACTATCAATTTTATTACACTAAAGTGAATATCTAGCACGGTAGTTGAATCTCTCCACTACTTCCTCTGCCATGTCATGGCACATTTGTTATCGTCAAACATAATTGGGAAATTGTAAGATTTAACAATAAAAACAAGTGCCCACTTTTGTATATTAGCAGCTTTGTGCCACTATTTAAATTTAGCTTGTGCATTTATTTACCATGTACCTACTATAATATTAGTTTACGTGGTTTTTTCTGTTAAAGTTAAACCAACAATGTAATTTCATCATACTACCAATGCATATTAGCTAAGAGACATATTGAACTTTATGCTAATGTGTTTTCACTGCGTCAATTTTTGAACATCATTGTCCATTTAAGTATTTAAATTATATACTTACGCATTGACCTTTTATCCAAAACCTGTGTCGTACTTGCAACAGATAATGCTGCAGTTTATTGCTAACCAAACATATATCACCTTACACTCCTTAAAAAACCTTCCTGTGCAAAACTTTATTCGGTATATTTTTGTATCTATTTAACGAATAAAATTCGAACTTTTATACCACTTGTCTAATAAGAATTGATCCTAAATTTTGGTTGCTATTGCACTGTTTTCCCTCCAATTGTAGTATGTACAAAAAATAGTTAGGGCATTGCATTAAATAATTATTCTTGGCATAAACTATACGACAATTTTATATGATCACTGTGAAGCATACAATTTTTTTTACCTGATATTATCATTGTTTGATAACGCAAAAATTAAATCATCGATTTGCATTATTAAGTTGCAAATTGCACCATCTAACCTCAAACTTTATAAATTTTTCTTCTATCATTAATTTCTTGAAAAGAAAGGATGTAAATTATGAAATAGAGTGGGCGTACCGTACCCCTTAGACTATCAATTCAAAGCTTGTCTGTTTGTAGGTTTCTCAATGTTACAAAAGTATTTTCTTATCATACAAATTCTTGAAGTGTAGGAATATAGGAAACATTGTTGCCCCAGCTTAGTGAACTATCCCCATAATACTAAGCCAGAAACCATGCCTTACTAACAATCTCTTATCTTTGGACAACATGTTCTAGAAGGCTTCTCTTTATGGTACTTTCTGTTCTTCAAATTTTGTCTTTATATCCTTATTTTATCTAACAGATTATTTTACTCCTCTATTATATTATATTATTTTTATGTAGACCAAATGATTTCTCAATTTATCGTTTACTTTTGTTCTATCCTAAACTATTTCCCGTTTAGCATAACATTTTCCACTTTGACTAAAGTTCTCAAATTCTCCAAAGATTCCATAATTCATTGGCTCAAAATGCATGTATTTAAACTCGAGGAAATCAAAAGATTGAACAATGGCTGAAAACTATTCATATGCTGCAAATGCCTTTCTATAACTGTATTGTTGCTCAGATTTGGAAGAAGTTTATCTCTTGGTAACATTATAAAATGATATAATTGAAAATTCAATTTGAATCATAGGTAAGGTAAAGAGTTCGATTCAAGAATCAATCTCTTTTGTACTTCCATCCTATGCTGAATAATATAAGTTGCCTTTCGTTGTGTTTCGTCACTCTAGTCTTTTTGGTTTAGTGAAAACCGATTCTTATTTGATTTAGTAATACTTGTTGTATTTTAATCGATAACAATATTTTAGCTATTTTCAAAGTTATAAACAACATTTAGGATAAAATATTGCCATCTCCTGCACTGTTATTTGCAAAAACATTAATGAAGCTCTACAAATCCTGTAATTGACCCTATCCCCATTTAAAGCTTTGGCATCATTTGAGATGCCATAAATTTGGATTGAATCCACGTTAATGACATTAAGTGTTGTAGCAATAGAATTCTTCTGCATAATTTGTTTTATGAAATCGGACTTTCCTCTGCGCTATTGAAAGTAGCAACCATGACTAATGTTTATAGTTGCAGATGGCTATCATATAATAGTATGTACAAATGATTTTGTTGTTATTTTACTTGGCCATTAGATCAAAAAAATACTGTCAATATTCCAAAATAATGATATTCCACTCTAGGATCATTATAAAGCTAATGCAAGGAAAGTAAAGATGGTCATACTCTGTATTAAAATGAAGTCATAGGTTAAAGTGTATATTAACTGATCATGGGTTAGATGGATGGCAAACTCAATACAATTTATGCGTTAAAGGCAATATTTTTTTTTACTCAATGGCCTAATTTGAGTATCAGGTAAATAAGTTATAAAGGTGATCAGAAACATCAAAAGCAATATTTTTTACTTGGTGGGATAAGTTGAATGTCATGCAAATAAGGCTTAGATGTAATCATCTGGAAATCATGTACTCATAGTAACGGGATTTTTTTACTCCAAGTTCATAATTTTGTTCTGTTTTATCTTTTTTTTTTAAAGTCAAAGGACTCCATAAACTAACATTTTGTATTTGCAGGGATGTCAGTGGGCGATGATGCTGGCAAATGATGGAGGACGGGAGAAGATGTATGGCAGGGGTGTGTTGTGAGCCCCCTCTTTGAAAATGTTTCAGGGAAGTTGTAACAATAAGTCATTCAGTAATTATTTTATGCTTATTTATTAGGACATCAATTACAGTATATTTTAGGTATATGTTTTGAGGTTATATATTGAAATATTATTACAAACTGTAATTGTGAATCGTGGAATGAGTTGTTTATTTTCGCCAATAATCATGCAGAAATATATTTCTTTTCTATGAAAATATTCTTTATGATATAACATAATTAACTAATTTTTATGTTTAATTTGTTTTTGGTAAATCAAAAGTGTATACGACATGGATCCTGAACCTTTAGAAGTAAATTTGACTATAATTGAAGGTAAGAACTTTTAGAAGTGAATTTGACTACAATTAAAGGTAAATTTGTTAAGATCAATTTTTATAAATGACAAAAAAGATTTAACTGAAATCTGTGTGCGTAGCATGGGCTTATACTAGTAATACAGAATTACCCACTCCTATCAAATAGGAAATTCATTATAATGCTGCAGTTATGACTTATCATTTATTGTTTGGTTATGGTTTGTCACAAATTTATAGCTTTGAAATGTGTTTTTAACATTACACTGACAAGGATGAATGACATAAGCAAATAGAAATGTGAGTATATCATTAGAGCATTTTCATCCATTATCAATCACTCTCCATTTTATATTAGTATATCATCACATTAGCAGCCATGAATCAACACCAACAAGTAACTAAGAATTTAATAAATAATAATTTACTATACCTTTGTTGGACCAGTAAATTTTAATCCCTAGAAGATTGCAAAACTCAACCATTACAAGAAAAAACTACTAAGCAAGATTGAATTTTTGACCGTTAGTTTAGTTTCATAATATAAAGGCCAATGATTCAATCTTAAATGTATTTGAAACTAAATTTTGAATATTGAAATTCAATCTAATCGGTCTTAACTATCAAAAGTAAAAATGATGCCACAATTGTTTAGGATTGAATTATGATCAAATTTAGATAGGATCGAGTAGTTCTCGACTAGAGCGAGCTTATGTTGGCTTATATTTTTGTTACATTTCTTTACTATCCTGTAACTGATTTGCAGTTAGAACCTTTATTTTTCATAGAAAAAATATCCCTTGCGATTAATCTGTCATACCTTCTTTATAAAAAATACACCTTTTATTATATCTTTTGCTCTATGACCGACCACATCCAACTCTCTTAGGCACTTCCCCTGATGATCATGTCGTGAACCATCATGACAACACTCCTCCTCTTTGGTCTACCCTCTTCAAAAACAAAATCCATGAATACTGGCATATATAAACCCATCGGTTTTGATCTGGACTACTCAGGACAACCACTGGAAGTACCACCGCTTGTCATCGTTGAAGGTAAAAGATTTTGGAGCAACTGGTTAGTTGGATTTTTCCTTGATGATATTCTACCATGCACTGCTGTTATAAACCATCTAAATAGCACATGGAAGCTCAAAGGCTCCTACACGGTCAGGAAAGATCTAGCTCATTACTACTTTGATTTTACTTTACAGGAGGATAGACAAAACATTCAACAAAATGACCCTCTTTTCATCAGAGGTAAAATGTTCATTATTGCTAACTGGTCACCAACATTTGATAATATAGAATCTTACATAAGAAAGTTCCAATATAGGTGCAATTTCATAATATTCCTCACCTGGACTTTACTGGGCATAAACTGGCTCACAAGTCATCTTGGTGATCTAGTATTCAACAATGAAGCCACTAAAAAAATGACTAGGCTTAGATATGCTAAATGCCTAATTAAATTAGATGCAAAAAAAAGATTCCAAAACAAATCAAGCTTGGAGAAGGCAATTCTGCAAATACTATTGATGTAACATATGGCTGGTTGCTACACATATGCACCACTTGCAACTCATTTAGACATACTGGAAACAATTGTCTCAAAGCTCTGCAACATAGTACTGATCATTTTCTTCCATCAACTGCCCCTGACCCGAAGTTACTGCCATCTGGACTCAGAGTAACTGCCCATGTAACTCTAAGTAAACTCGCTGCTACCTTTCATACCAACTCCAAAGCCACCTTCTTTAACCCGAAGCAGAAGCATTCACAACACGTTGCTAACTCTTTGATACCGAGCAACTCCTATTCACTTAAGCCTTCCCTACCCAAACCTTCGCACTTCAAAGCTGGTCCACCTCACCGCACCGTTGATCCACGACTAACCATTCCTTTCAAAACTACTGTACCGCCCATTGCTACTTCCAACCAAGCACTACATACCTTTCAGATCGCTCCTACACCTCCTCCAAATAGCTTTGTATCACTTTTTGATACTGTGTGCATGTCCTTTGCCATGCACAAGACTACTTTTGATACTACATAAACCTCCTATCACCTTAACACTACTACCTCTATGCCAAATATGCCACTTATACCTCCACACCCAACCACATTACCTCTGATGAATCTCCATGCATGAATGTCACCACAGCTACACCCACATAACCTAATTGTCACCTATCCCACTCTATCACCACTAAGTTAATTCATTACAAAATCATCACCCTTACCACCTTCAAGACAAAAATAAAATCCTCTCTGACCTTCTGATCACATCTTCACGCACAACAACTAATCAACCCCTTAACTCCCCTCCACTCTTATTATTAATCATTCCTCTTCTTCTCCTTGTTCAGATCTCTTCTTTGAACCCATTCCAGCTCCTTTCAATACCACCACTCCCCATAAAGCCAAAAAGAATAAAATAACAAAAGAGAAAAAATAAGGAAAAACTACAAGCAATTGTACAAGACATCATGGAACTAACACACTCTGACGATGATGCATATAAAGATAAACAGACAAACTCATCATCCAGGAAAGTCTGGAAAGAAACAACAAAAATTTTCCTTATGTTAGAAAACATATGTTCTTGGAATATCAGTGGAGCCCACCTGAAAATGAAATAAAAAGAGATTCAAAACTTGATTGCTGAACAAAAACTTGAAATGATTGCAATACTGGAGACAAAGTTGGATAAACATAAATATGATAGGCTTGTTTTTTCATCAACTATTCTTGGAAGAACATTAACAACCTTGATGATGCATCATATGGACGTATTTTGGTTATGTGGTACCCAGCTGTGATGACCCGGAATTTTTGAGCATTTGAAATTGGAATATTTAATTTATTTTAAATATTTAAAAGTGAATTTTTAATTTGAATTTCTAATATCATTATTTATTCGGTAATTTAATCATTAAATTGAATAATTTAAAAGTTGGGTAAAATATTGAATCTTGATTTTAAGCCAGTTAAAAATAATTTGAAGGCTTATAAAATTCACATTGTTAATATTGAAGGTGATACAACTTTTAAAATGGAATTTAAAAGTGTTTTGTCCAGTTTTAAAATTTCATTGTTTAAATCGATACTTAAAATTAGCCTTTCGAGGCACAGTCTCGGAATTTGACGAAACATGTTCCATTGGATCCGTAATATTGTATTATTATCGGATTTCAAATTTCGGAGTGTTTGGAGTTGTTGTATGAGAGCACGATAGATGAACACGTGAAAATTTATATCGAATTCAGATTTAAATTATAGTTGTATCTTGTTACCAGTCAATCAAATCATATCAAAACTTTTTCAAATCACTGTAGCCTATCTGCTACACTCCACCATCTTTTCGTTGTCCTCCGTTCTTTCTTTTAAAAAAAAGGGATACTCATCTTCAAAGGAAGATAACGGAATCGATCGTATATAAAATTGTGGCCGATGTTCCTCTTTCTCCTTTCCCCTCTTCGGTTTCGAAATCAAACCCGTCTCATTTACATTCAATTTGGCTCCTCTCAGATTCAATTCCATCGATTCGTCCTTCAAATAATAATGGCAGACTTTGAATCGCCGTTGCCTAAGATAGCTAGGGTTCGAAGTCACAACAATTTGCGCAACTTCGAAGGGATATCGTGTGAATCATGTGAGCTTGAGTGAGCTTTGGGGGACGCGACTGTTGTTGAGGGAATCGTATTCGAAACTGCTTGAACTAGGGTTTGAGATTTGGAAAGGTTGCACGAGGAATGGGTTCAGCTTCGTTCCTTTGAGGTTGGCAGGCGATGGGCCTTGTTGCGGGTGGTCGCCAGGGATTCGAGATGTAGTTGCGACGAGAATGGCGATGGAGGGCTTCACGTCTTCGTGCATGTGAGTTGGAAGATACGACGGCAAGGGATGCTCGTCCTCGAGCATGGCAGTGGCAGTCCAATGGAGTGCGAGAAATCGTGGGTTTGTCGAGATGGTCTAGTCGAGTTCTGAGAGCAGTAAGGTATTTTGTTTTAAATTATTTCATTAAATTATATATATTATACACATTTCACAGTGAAAGGATATACATAATAGCAGAGTAAGTTTCTCTAATAAATTTTAGTTCAAAGTATTTGGCGTAAGTAAATTTTATTTTAAAGACTTAGATATATATATATATATACACATATATATTTTGAAGAAGAAGGCGTTTTACAGAAACAGGCTACTGTTTTGTTACTCACAGGATTTGAATATATAAATACACATGCATAGCTTGTTTCAATATACAAGTAAAGTAGAATATATATCTGGAAGGTAAGGTTGGGAAAATAAGTATATGGATTTTTAATGTGTTTAAGGATCTGTAAAATTTGATTTTTATCTATATAGATTATTTCTTATATATATATATATATATATATATATATATATATATATATATATATATTTCAAAACTGAATATGCAATAATGAAGGTAAAGTGTCCGATTTCCCAATTAGTTAAAATTTAAAACTATTAGTTTAAAAGAAAAATTAATAAATAAATTCACTGATTAATTTAAAATTTATTAATTGGAAATTAATTATTCAAATTGTTTGAATATTAATAAAACCATATAAATGTTTATACAAGGTCTGAGATCATGGAAACTCAAGTCGGGTTGGATCGGATTTGCAAACAAAATCAAAGGTTAGTTAATCTCACTCATCTAGTTTAATTTAAATTTAAATGGTTAAATTTAAATAATTGGTTGATTGATTGAATTGAATTGATGTGTTATATTATACATAGTATTTTATAGTGTATATATTGGAGTGATTGATTCCCGCATTATATAGCGGATGAGACCCTATGCGCCGCATAATAGCGGATGATATTTTATTAATCCCATATACCACGATATTCCACCTCAAAGTGGAATTGGTATTGTGCTAACATCTGTTGATGTAGGGAAACAGGTTGGAGGGATCCAACTGAATTCCTCAAAATTATTTAGGTTATTTAATATTCTGCGTTTGTGAATATTTGATATCCTGTGCTGATTTTATTGATAAATTGAAAATATTGGAAGATGATTGGATTGAACATTTCGGTATACCAAGTTATCAAAATCTATAAAATTAGATTTTTGAAAAGAAATAAAAGAGTAATCTATAAGTAAAATAATGACAAAGAATTTGAATGAATTGAAAAAAATATATAAATAAAGGTAATTCTTTGAAAAATTCAAATAATTAAATACTGAGCATGAAAAGGGAAATTTGGATTACCATAGGAAAAATAAATGGTAAGGTTTAAGTGATAGTATTAAAAGAATAAATAATTAAAGAGTTTATTTTTAAATCCAAGGTTTAAAGTTAATTAAATGTTACAGAAGAAATATGGAAATCTGAATTGGTATTTTCAGTTAAAAGGGTTTAAAATCATAATAAAGAAATAAAAATCTTAAAGTTAATAGATTTTGAAATAAATGAAGTAAGGGAAGGAATTTATTTCAAAGTGAAGTAAATTAGAAATAAATTGTAAATTTACTTAAGTGTTTGGAATTGAAATTAAAGTAAGGTGAGATTTTGAAATTTATAAACTGGGTTTATAAAGGCGAAGTGGATTTGGAAATATAAATTAAAGGGGTGAATTTATTAAAGAAATGGTAAATTTGTTTAAAAATAAATGGAGATTTATTTTTAAAGCATGTAAAAGAGAAGAGTATTTCCCTGGATAGCTAAGTATGGTTTTTAAAGCAATTTTAAATATAAGTTAAAGTTTTAATGTTGTTTTAAAAAGCATGTTTTGGAAAATTTATTATTATTGTAATAATTATATAAAAGTGATTTTGCATTATATTTTAGAAAGAGGAAGATATTAGTTTATATTTTATAAAGTTGTTTTATTTAAGATATCCTTAAAGTGTATATATGTATATATATATATATATATTTATATATATATTTATATATTAATGAAGTATTAAAGTAGTTTTCATTTTAATGTTACAAAGTATATTTTATAATAAGGTGTGTTTAAATTATTTTAAAATCTAAAGTATTTGTACTTGGTGATTCCAGTGGGAATAGGAAACATTGGAGAATTTATTCCGTTAGAGGAATATGGTTTGAAACTATTTTCAAAAGAGTTGGAAAAATGGAAATTTATCTTGCGAAGATATTTTGGGTAAATAAATAATTTGGGAGAAATTATTTATTGTTTGATGGATGCTTATGAATGTAGTTGATAGTTAAATCACCGACTATCAATATTGGCCAAATGCGCTGATCGTTTCAAAGAGACCAGGATCGGGATTTATTTTCCGAAAACCACTTCGATCCGGTTTGTACGTTTCGTGAAACGTGTTCGGAGTCGAAGATGGAGCTATAAAGTGCAAGGGCTAGTCGCTACTAATCTTGAGTATATTTCCATAATGGATGTAGTGGGAGTAGTGCCTTCTGTTCCGTTCGCACCCGGGACGGACTTGTATGGATGAATGCTTTCAGAACATCGTCAGGTGGGCGATGAGCATTCTAAGGGATACGTTCTAAAGGTAACGTTTAACCTCAAGCCTTTTCAACCGGGAATGACTGAAAATCAGGGGTTATGCAGCAAGGCTTCGTGGGTAGCCCCCACTTGAGAGTAAGGTCATCCCTGTCTAGATGTCACTTTATATTTCGGCTTAGTGTTGCGGTTGTTGATCCCAACCGCGGGATGATCTTATTCGGAACTGTCCAGTAAGGGATGGTTCCGACCTTGTGTTGCAGGAGAGCAGGCGTACTCCTCGGTACGGTGATCTAGGCCACGTACTGTGATAGGTGGTACCCCAATGCCTAGTCATTAGTTGGAAATCCATTCTCCCTACGTGCCTTGTACGAGTTTTGTTTGTATTACCCACTTTGTGGCTAGTAGCTGGAATTTAATAATGTAACAATTTTGGCTATTTGAATAAGTATTTGTAAATAGAACCTAATATAATATCAGAGGATTTTATAAGAAATGTTTTAGCTATCGTAAGGTAAAAACCCGACATGTTTATTTGTGGCGTGGTCTTACGAGATGCTTTTGTGTTCAAAGGGATTTTGAAACTTTAATAATCCAATTGAGTGTGATTTTCTCACGCTGGTATTCTAGACTGACTCAGATGTTATTTAACTGTAATGCTCGGGTCAGACCGGGTATTATAGGATACAGGATATGATGCTGTGGAGCTCAGGAGACGAGCTGGATGACGATACGTATTTCCGTACTTGCTATTATTTTTCCGCTGTGTATTCAAATGTATGTTATTGATGTTCTTGTACTCTGATGATGTACTCTGATGATGTATGTATAAAACAGATATAGTTTTCTTCTGTTTAAAAATCTGTTATTATCTATTATATTTTATTCCGCTGTGATGGTTAGATTCTGATGTTGTTTTCTGTTTTCTCTTCTTCTACCTCTTCTTCTTTAATTAAAATGGTTCGCATTTCTGTTCGTCTTGAGTTGATTGATGTAGAATAACGTTGACTCAGGGGTACGGATTTGCGGGCTGTCACACTTGGTATCAGAGCTTAGGCTGGCGACAACCTTGGCCCTGGTTGGAATTACTCATTGAATGAGTTTGAGTGTATTGATAGATATGAGCGCGTTTTTGTTAGTGAATATAAAATGATTTTATATTGTGTTGATTGGTTTATTGAGTAGTTTATGGATTCTGGTCAATACGAGTAATCAACGTTATTGATAGGGATCTCTAAACACTTGAGTAGAACAATTCGACACAGTATTGTTTTAAAGTAGGGTAAATGAAATAATTTTACCCAAATTATTTTTGTATATAAAAGATATTAGTTTTGTAAAGTATTATAGAATTTGGATGCTTGGCTTTTAAGGAATGATAATATTAAATTATTAACACTATTGTGTAAAAATTGAATAAGAAATTGAAAACTTATAACCAAAGTTAAAGAATAAAATTTACAACAAAATGGAATTTGAAATATATATTATAAATGTAATTTGTAAATTGAAATAAACTTCATATATAAAAGAGATTATAATTTGAAATATAATTACAGAGAAACATTTGAAATTGAAATGAGATAAAATTCCAGAGAATGTTTGAATATAGATTTAAAGGAATAGCAACTTGGAATTTTTGGGAAAAATTTATATCCCTTTGGGTTTGAAAATAGTTTCCAAAAGGTTTGGAGGAATAATAGTATTATTTTGGAAATATTTTCAGTTGCATTTGAAATCTTGTGAGATTTGGAAATTAAAAATATTTGAAATATTGTTAAAGGGATAAGAGCACTAAACTCTCTGTGGTCGCTGGAAAATAATTCCGATGATGATCGCGACATCATCGGTGTTCATTTTCGAGTTTCCAAGAGAGCGATTGCTACCTGAATGATTTTGGATCGGTTTTTGTTTGCAAAAGTTGGATTTGATTTAAAAATGCAAAGGATTTTGGATATAGTTGATTTCAAAAGTGATTTTGAAATTTTGGAAATTGTTTAAACTCTGGAATCTTATTTAAAAATGTTATGGAATAATAAAATATATATTGGCTAAAAAAATGTATAATCTCGAGTTAAAAAGTAAAATGTGAATGGGAATGATTGTAAATAGATGAAAGTATGAATATAAATAAGTTTGTGACTTGTAAAAAGTTAAAAGTGAAATAAATAAGCCAAAATTAAATTGTTTATATTAGAAATGAATAAAATCCAAAACTTAGATCATAAAATAGATTGAATTCCAGTAAAATAATTAAAGTAATTTTTGAAATAAAATCAAATATTGGTTATAAAATTGGAATAAACCAATAGATAATTAATTAGTAGATGAATTTGGTTTGATAATTGAAATCAAATTAAGGATTTAAATTGGAAGTGATTATAAAAACATATATATATATATATATATATATATATAACTTGAATTTTGAAGTTGAAATTACTTGACGAAAAATAGATAACTTAAGTAATATTCGAATAAAAGCTTGACTTAAGGAAATTTGTGAAATGGTTGTGTTGAGTTTTATGAAATGATTGTAAATAAAACTTGTTTGGTAAATGAAATGAAATTAGTAATTGAGTTAATTAACTTAAGTTATGTTAATGAGAACTGGACTTTGAATAAAAAAATAGGAGTTAGATTGCTTTTGAAATCAATTCAATTTAAATGGGTTTGTTTGGACTTAAAAATGAATTTAAGTTAAGTAAGAGAGTTGTAAAATCATTTAATTGAATAGGATGGTTTGAATATTGATTGAAAGCATTCAAAATAAGTGTCGAAATATTTCATATGTGCTTATGGAAGTAAATAATATGCATTGTTTATGGAATCCATGTTTTAACCATTTATATTTAAGTGAAATATTAATAAAATTTGTATATTCATCACTTACATGTTTTAATTGAGTAAGTACAGGTTTTTGGAAGTCGTTTGACTGGTTCGACCGCACTAACAGCTAAAATAAATAGCCATTTGCTTAAAATGCTAAATAAGGTACGCCTACGCAATACAAATAGGAAATATGAATCGTTTTTCTGTTTTCCGACCGTGTGGGTCGATGTATATATATTTATATCTCTTGTCGAATTGCAAAAGCTCCTCCGTACAAAGGAGACTCTGCCATAATTTTCCGAAAATTTTGGGAGTTAGAAATTTTTTGAATCTTCTGAAAATTTTCAATAACGACAAATGATTTAGAAATGGGTAAGTAATTAGAATTGAAACTGAATATTGAAATGTAATTTAAAAGTGTGTAAATAAAGAAAGGTGAAGTCGAAGAAGAGTTTGCAAATAAACTTTTATTTGAGATTTGAATTAATTAGTAAGTGAAACTAATTCAATATTCAAAGTGGAAGCCAAATTGAATTCAAATGGAATTGTAAGGGCAAAGTGAATAGAAATGAATATAAACTTCAATGGTGTAGTGAAAAACAAATACAAGAAGTATGTAAAGTATTTATACCGAACTTAAGAAGTGAGTGGTGAGATTCTTGAGTAAATTGGTATTAGGGATATACCAAGTGAATAATTGAATGAAGATTAAAACTGTTAGTTGTAAAATGGGATAGTTGTGGAAAAATTAATAGAAATCAAAATAAATGTGAATAAAAGAATTGATATAGCTAATAATCAATGGAAATAAATACGTACGATGCACGTATATTATTTATTCGCATAGCGATTTGATCTAGATTTGAGCACAGAATTTCGAGGTAATTATACCGATCCGAGTCCGCACTAGGAAGTCGGGTGGATGATACTTGTTCGGAAGTGAAATTGTGTGATCAAGTGAGCGATCAAATTTGATATTGCGTACTGATGATATATGTGCATCGTACAGGCTTAAGAGAAGCAAATATTGAAATTTTGTAAACGAATGTATAAAATGGTTTTGAAGCTGTAATTGGATGTTATTGCTTAATAGGATATATAGGTGTATAAAAGCAATGGGTAAATAGGGATTTTGATTTCAGAAGATAAAAATTTAAATGGCCTGACAAAAAGGTACGTGTTTAAATTTCTATATGAAATTTGATTTGGGTTTTGATCTAGCCACTTGGCTTTTTGTTTCTTTTTGAGATTTGGGAGGCCGTAGAGCCTTTTTGTAGTTGTACCGAGCTAGCCGAGCAAAGGAGACGCTGGCGAAATTTTTCGTAGGAAGTTAGAAAATTTTTGATAATTCAAAATTTGGTTTCTAATTTAAATTTTGAATTGTTAAGTAAGTAATATGGTTTAAAGCTTATGGGTAAGTTTGGAAAGTTAGAAAGAGGGGTAGTGTGTGTTTAATAAAAGATGGTTTTGGAAAGTCATTAAAAACTATTTGGGTTGAGGAAATAGTTAATGGGTTATGGATCATTCTTCCTAACTAGTAATTTCGGGGACGAAATTCTTTTAAGGGGGAAGGAATGTTACGACCCGGAATTTTTGAGCATTTTAAATTGTAATATTTAATTGATTTTAAATATTTAAAAGTGAATTTTTAATTTGAATTTTTAATATCACTAATTATTGGGTAATTTAATTATTAAATTGAATAATTTAAAAGTTGGGTAAAATATTGAATCTTGATTTTAAGCCAGTTAAAAATAATTTGAAGGCTTATAAAATTCACATTGTTAATATTGAAGGTGATAGAACCTTTAAAATGGAATTTAAAAGTGTTTTGTTCAGTTTTAAAATTTTATTGTTTAAATCGATATTTAAAAATAGCCTTCCGAGGCACTGTCTCGGAATTTTACGAAACATGTTCCATTGGATCCGTAATATTGTGTTATTATCGTATTTTAAATTTCGGAGTGTTTGGAGTTGTTGCGTGAGAGCACGATAGATAAACGCGTGAAAATTTATATCGAACTCAGATTTAAATTATAATTGTATCTTGTGTCCAGTCAATCAAATCATATCAAGACTTTTTCAAAATCACTGTAGCCTATCTGCTACACTCCACCATCTTTTCGTTGTCCTCCGTTCTTTCTTTTTAAAAAAAATAGGATACTCATCTTCAAAGGAAGATAACAGAATCGATCGTATATAAAATGATGGCCGATGTTCCTCTTTCTCCTTTCCCCTCTTCAGTTTCAAAATCAAACCTGTCTCGTTTACGTTCAGTTTGGCACCTCTTAGGTTCAATTCCATCGATTCGTTATTTAAATAATAATGGCAAACTTTGAATCGCCGTCGCCCAAGATAGCTAGGGTTCGAAGTCGCAATGATTTGTGCAACTTCGAAGGGATATCGAGCGAATCACGTGAGCTTGAGTGAGCTTTGGGGGACGCGATAGTTGTTTAGGGAATTGTGACGACCCAGTATTTTAGCAGTATTATTTTAATAGATATTTAATGCAATTAAATAAAATGTAAACTGATCATTTCAAAATGAATGTGACCTTTGGAATAATTGCCTTTTATTTATATAAATTTGTATTTTGAAAAGAAAATTTGATTTTGAAAATTTAAAAAATAAATCTTTTGATAATGAAATTTATCTTATATAATTAAATTAAAATACTTTACTTTGTTTACATTTGGAAAATATTCATATGGATAATAATGTTTAAAATAAAATCAAAGTCTTTCAATATAAAATATAAACATTAAATGTAAGTCAAGCATATGAATGTAATTTAATGTTGATGGCTAAAATACAAAATAAAAATTAAAATAAAAGCCAAATGAATAAGTTTGTAAACAAGGTATAAAATAAGCATTTAGTAGAAAATGAAATCTGACATAAACATATGTATATTGTGTAAGCAAGAAAAAGACAAAATAAAATAATCTTCATACACAAAAACTAAATCTATAAAATGAAACAAGACACAAAACCCAAATGTATAAGTTAAGTCAGTCAAACTAATGTATATAATTATTCAAGCTAGAAAATAACAAAACTAAAGGTATAAAACAATGCCTGACAGAAAACATATGTGTATAAACTATTTAAACTAGAAGTAATAAAACAAAATGTTTACATACAAAATTATCTACATTCATAAGCTAAGCCTACCTGCCAAAGGTATGTCTTCATACAAATATCTAGCTACAGAAAATCATAATTATAATATGTAGTCATATTAAGGAACAAAGCAAATACTTAACATCTCCTCAGCCGAAATAGCCTCCATTCATAAAAATATCTTTAGTCAAAAATTGTAGGCTAGAAAATAAAATCTGATTAAAGCAGATGTAATACCCAGAATTTTTAACAATATCAATTTAATAATCTGTAGTTAAAAATTAAATTGATATTGATAATCTGTTAATAATTATTCAGATAAATTTAATAATCTTCTTCAATAAATATTTAAATTGGTCATTTTATCTTTTAAATAATAAATTGATTTCTATTTATAAATAAATATATGGTTTATATTTTAAATAGATTGGTTTTGTTTTAATTTTAATAAGTAAAGCATATTTTCTAGTTTTATTATTTAAAATAATTTGGAAAAATTGTGTTATTTAATATTTAAGCTTTTCAAAAATTAAATAAATGGTTTTGGTTTAAATTTAATAATTGAATAATGTTTTAAAATTCTAATATACACATTTTGTATTTGGAAATTTTAATACAAACTAGTATTGAGTTTTCAAAAACTATTTCATAAATAATTATATGATTTTAAAATTTATAAGGAAAATATTAAATGTTTTAAATTAAATTAGCTTGAGCTTTAAATTTAGAATAATTTAACAAAATGATTTCATGGTTTAATAAAATGGAAAATATTTGATTTTTAAAATTTATTTTGAATTTAAATTCCCAAGTATAAATTTTTAAATTGTTTAATTATTTTAATTTTTATTAGTGTAAGTTTTGTAAAACATTGTTTGTTATATTTCTTTTGTAAATTTATACACATATCTTATATAAACTAACATATTAACTTAGGATTACATACACATTAAATTACAATTAGTACTAATTATCTTAAAGATACAGTGTTAAATTATTTTGCATTCAATTTGACAAGTGTTAAAAAAATAGACAAGTGTTAATTTTGTTTTTATTTTCTTTTATTTCCATTAAATCTGAAAATACATTAATTAAGATTGCATCTCCATTCATATTGCATCTTCATTTTCTTTAATCAAAGAAATCTTCAAAACTTCTAAAATCAAATGCATTTTCATATAAAAAAAAAATTCAAAAACCCTGCAATCCACAGTTTCAATTCTGCATACTCAAACTCATCTTCAAAATTACAACACTCTTCATAAATTTGCATACCTCAAATTCAAGTGAAACTTGCATATTCAAAATACAACATCTGCAACCCCTCAAATCGAAGAAAAATCTGCATATTCAAATCTACACTTCATTCAAAATCAAAATGAAGTCTGCATGTTTTCCTGCCTTCTGTTTAAACCTGGAATGGATGAAGCCTGCATTTTTTCACCTGAATTACATAGCATGCCTTTGGGAAATTGGCAAAAGCATCTGCATGCATGTAGGAATTGTAGTCATGGAGCACGAGCATTTCATAAAAATTGCAACTCAGATTTCAACAGAGGAGCAAGCCTGCATTTTTGTGTTTTCTGCAAAATTTAGAAAGGGAAAAAATGATCTGGGGTCTGCATTCAATGAAAGGTGAGTAACTTAAATTTCTAAATTTATAGTAGGATTGCATGCTAGATTGTTTGATATATATAAGTATTGCTGTGTTTAAGTGTGAAGTAATGTTTGTTTACTGTTGTTTTATTACTTGATCTGTTTTCTTGATTTCCTTGGCAGTTTTATTAAAACTTTATCTTTTAACTTTAACTTCTGGAATGATTTAATTTATATGTAAGGTTATAAATTATCTTAAGTTAACTTTTACAGTTTTAAGCAAGTGTAAAAAAGAAAAATAGATATAAACAGTTTTGTCACTGTTAACTCAGGTAAAACTTCGCATGATTTATTTTTTATCAAGACTCAACTATATTGATATCATGCTTCAGATTTATAAATAAAAGTACTTACCATAACTTGATTTTTGAATCAAGAAATAGAATTTTTAGAAGAAAGATTCAGTAGCAGTTTTGTATTGAACAAAATTATGGATCTATGCAAATTCTATTGATCTTTGAATTGGAAAACTTTGAAATTCTTATGAGTTATTAAGTATGGATCATAGATCCTTGTAAAAATCAGAAAAGTGGATATAAATTTCTAGATTGATTGCAGTTTGGATTTTTCTGAATTGAACCCTAGTTTTCACTGCATCCTTGAATCTATCAATTTCGGGACATAGGGTGGATCGAGTGTTCTAGTTTTTGGTGTATGGATAGTTGGTGTGTAGAGTGACTGGAGGCCAGAGAGGTTGAACGCCAAGTGGTCGGAGCAATTGGGAATGGACGTTTACAGGTTTCGAGTTGAAACCTGTAAAAGATTTTCCAGGTTTTGAATTTGGGTAAGATTTCGATTCTCTGATCTACTACTTTATTTGGTGATGATATTAGGACTTCGATGGATTTCTAGTTATGGATTGATCGTCCCTGGTGATCAAAGTGGATGAGAATCGCCGTGCATATGCACGGCGATGAGATATTCTGGTGAAGTTTTGTTTTGGGTGTGTTGCAGGGATGGCTCGAGCAAATAGGAAGATAACTCGAAGCAGGTTGATGCGAAACTTGGAGTAAATGAGACGGAAACCCGAAGCAAAAATTTGATTTCTCGGGTCAACCTGTAGTTTGAAGGTTACACACTAAAACTGTGTTTGATTTTAAAAATCTGGGTTTTAAAAATTTAAATCTGTAATTTATGTTTAAAGCAAAGTTTGAGTTTAAATGCAATTCAAGTTTGTATTACAGATTTGATATCCAAATTTCAATTTTTAAACAGAAACTTAAGTTTAAAAATTTAACTTAATTAACTATACAATGTTGATAAAATAGTTTAAACACTTTTAGTAATGAGGTTTTAAAATATGAGGAGATTGAAGTTTATTTAAAATTTGGAAATTCAAAAGTTAAATTTGAATTTCAGTTTTAAATTTCGAACAAGGTTTAAATTTGAAGTTTTAAATTAAAGTGGAAATTTAAGTTATCAAAAGTTTTGAAATGAATTTCATTTTAAAATATTTATATAACATTTGTTTGATTTGCAGTTTAAAAAGGTTTTAAAATTATTAAAAACTTTGATAAGTTTAAAATTAATCTATTTTAAACTTGAAATTTAAATTGAAATTTAAAGGTAATTTCATAAGTACTTAGTTTTGAATTAAATTGTTTTAAACATAATTAGTTATGTTTCATCTTGAAAATTTAAATTAAAACTTATGTTTTTAAATTAATTAATAAGGTGATTAATATTAATTAATTTAATTAATTAATTAAATTTGGAATTAATAATTGATTAATCAATTTGGGTTAAGATCATTAATTAGATTATTAATTAATGATGAATGGTTATTAATTATATAATTAAGTTCTAAATTAAGGGTAATTAATTTAATAATTAACTTTAATTAATAAATGATTAAAGATAATTTAAATGGTAATTAATTTAAGTTAATTACCTTATAAAATAATTTGAGGATGGGTAATGAGGGTCATTAACCATGATTATTTAACAATTAATTAATATAGTTAATTTCTATTATTAATTAGATTAATTAATTTAATAATAATCAATTATGAATGGTTTGAATATAATTACTTGATAAGTAATTATTTAATTAATTAATTAATATAGTTAATTTAATTTAATGTGATTGTTTGTTTTTAATTAATTAAGTTTAATTAATTATAAACACTTGAGTTTTAAAAATAATTACTCTATGTAATTAATGATTTGGGTAATTACTTAGTTAAGTAATTGTTAAATAATTACATGGTTTTAATTATATGGAGATTTTTAATTATGAGATAATTTGGATTAATTATTAATAATTAATCAAATAATTAATTAAGAATTAATTAAGAAATTAATTTAAGGAATAATTAAAGGTCATTAATTATTTTAATTAATGATGTAATTAAAGTTGATTAATTATGATTAATTAATCAATAATAGATAATTAAGGTAATTAATTAATTAATTAATTAAGGATTAATTATGATTAATTAATTAATTGAAGTAATTAAAGGTTAATTACTATTTTGTTTGAAGTTAATTAATTTGTGAAATTGATTAAGGATAATTACATAAATGCAATTAAGTATAATTAATCAAGAATGATTAATTAAGGTAATTTATTCGGAATGATTAATTAATTGATTGTAATCAATTAAATGATTGAGTAAGCAAGATATAATTTGATGAAGTAATTAATTTAATTTATTTTAAATTAATTATAGATGAAGGAATTAATTTAATTCATTTTAAATTAATTAGAGGTATAGAATTAATTTAATTCATTTTAAATTAATTATATGGTATGAGTGAATCTTTGCTTATGTATGAATGGATGTCATGAATTGTCTTGGATGCTTTGTGATCTCAATAATGAGATAAATGATATTGTGTGGTATGAATGTTTGGTTTGTATTGTGATGATAACATAAGTTATCTATTATGATGGTGATATATGGAATATCTATTTGATACTGATAATGTGGGTTACCTGTTATGAGATAATGTTGATTATCAGTTATGATTTAAGTTATCTATCTGTGTGTATATAGATACTGTATTAAATTGTTTTAAAAACTTTAAAACAACTTGGACCTAACAGACACGCTTTGGATTTCGATGAGACCGGGATCGGGTTTCCATATTCGGATATCCGAATACCACATCGTTTCCAAATAATGTTAGGCCGTGAATCAAAATGGAGCTTTGTGAAGACTCGAGGTGTAAGGGCTATACGTCAGTATAACTCTTTGGGTGATTCCGTAATGAGTTGACAGAATTAGTTCTTATAGATTCGAGATGGTGATTTACAGTGCAAGGGTTATTGTCGTTAACTCTGAGGGTGATTCCAAAATGGGTGTAACGAGATAATGCCTTCGGTTTCGTTCGAACCGGAACGAACTTGTATGGATTGAATGCTTTCAGAACATCGTTAGGTGGACGAGGAGCATGCTAAGTGATATGACCTATAAAGGTAATCGTAACCTCAAGACTCATCAACTGAGAATGGTTAAAACAGGGGAGGTGCAGCAAAGCTTCGTGGGTAGCCCCCACTTGAGAGTAAAATTTACCCCTGTCTAGTGGTCCCTTTTATTTCGGCTGTGTGTGGACGGTTAAGTAGCTACAACCATCGGGGTTGTCTTATTTGGAACTGTTCAGTAAGGAACGGGTTCGGCTATGTGTTGCAGGGGATTGGGAGTAATCCTCGGTACGGTGATCTAGGCCACGTACTGTGACGGGCGGTACCCCAGTAGCCCTGCCATTGTATGGAATCCAAAATCCAATAAGTGCCAACGGTTTTGATTGTATTACACACTTTTGTGGCTAGTAGCTGGAATTTAATGAATGTAACAATTTCGACTATTTCTTATTTATTTGAAAACCCTAGACACTATTATAATATCATCGGATTTCCTATCAAATGTTTTGGTTAGCGTAAGGTAAAAACTTTTCCATGTTTATGTGTGGGAATTCTTACGTGATACCTTTCTTTTCAAAGGTTTTTGAAAGTTAAGCAACTTTAACCTGTTACTCACACCAAACCCATGTCTGACCCGGATTTTATTTTTGTTTTTCATAAACTCTTGGGTACTCAAATTTTTATGGGTAGTCAAGGGTGATTCAGGTTAGGATTCAGGATTAGCTTTGACGAATTATGGAGGAGCAATGGAGCAGGAGGCTTCTGCGTGTAGATATATTTATAGTTTTCCGCTGTGTGTTCTCTGAGTTGTTGTATTGAGTTGTATAACTAGACAGGTGTTTATAACTGTCTAGTATGTGTTGTATATCTGTGTACTCTGATATTGGTTGTAAACTATGTAATATTTATGTTATTAATATAATTTATTCCTTCCGCTGTGTTAGATTCTAATGTGTTGTTTCTTTCTTCTCTTCTTTCTATTCTCTTTTCTATCCCTTTCTTTCTTAAAGATGATGCGATTTTCCGGGAGTGGAAAGTCGGGTCGTCTCACTTGGTATCAGAGCATTAGGCTGAGTGAATACCTAGGCTTTAAAGTGTATCTTTATTTAGGGAGCATTAGGTTGAGTGAATACCTAGGCTCTGTAGTGGTGTCTTTCTTGAGAGAGTGTATTTGTAATTTATATATATATATATATATATATATATATATATACCTATCTATTGGGCTACCTGTTCAGGTTATCCAATATATGCTATAAAGGTAGATGGGGTAGTATTGTGTGTAACACGATTACTACCATTGATTGCAGTTTGAATGTTTGAGGTTGGAAGTGTATCTGTTGAGACTGTAGGCCTAATACCGTCTCGAGTAAGTTCTATAGTGATGAAGAACTTCATTGAGCTCTCAAGGAAACCTGTTAAGGTTCGGAGTGAATTCTTTGAAGATTTACTGAGTAGAGTTTGGATCTATTGGCTCGGTAGAAGTGAGCGATGGTATTTTGAGTACCTCAGGAAGTAGTAGCTGCGTGATGAAATGCAGTGACTATGGATGTTCCCGAAGATGTTTTCTTTGGAACAAGTTAAGGAAGTGAGTCTGCTTCAGTAGTGTGGCGGTGGTCAGCTTGAGTTTCTGTTTGCTTTGATGTCCGAGTTTCTCGGAGAGCTTTGTTTTAGAATTCTCTGGCATCTGTGGCAGCAGTGCAGTTTGGAATGTTCTCGGTGTTTGGAAGAGATCTTCTGGTTTAGCAGTTTTCTGAAGTAGAGTTCAGAGGCAGTTAAGTGGACCCGTTTCTTTGATAGGTTGGCTAGTTGGGTGTAAGCTGTTCTATTTGGTTTAGAGAGAACAGTTTTTCTTTGGATTTGGTTTGGTGGATCGCAAAAGTGACTTGCGATTGTTTGAGTGTTCTCTTGGGTTATCTGAATTTTTCCGAATATCTTCAGGAAGTCAGAGTTTGGTTCACATATGGAGATTGAGTTGGTGTAGCAGCTCGGAGTTTTGGAGGAACTCCTGAATGATTCTTATGGATTTGTTGAACCATATCTCTGGGGTGTGTTGTCCAGTTTGTGCTTGTGTTCTTCTTCAGCTTTCTCTTCTACTTCGGATCAAAGTTGAGCAGCGGAAGCAGTTTGGAAGTGTATCTGCTTTTCTTTTCCCACTCAGGAGAAGAAGTTGTTGTCTTCTGATGTGAGGAGTAGAGGTTGAGTTCTTGGTTTTGGTTGATCTTGAGGAGATCATTTTGTTAAGTTGAGTGGTCTAGTTGTTTCTAGAAGCATCAGCGAAGTTGAGCTGATAAGTTAGGCTATAGACAGCTCAGGATTGTCTAAATAGTTTTTGTGGATAAGAGGAGGAGGGATTTGGACTCTGAAGTCGGAGATTTAATTTTTTGGATAAATTGTCTCCGATCATAAGTGAGCTATAAGATTGGGTAAGTCTGAGAAGTTGCTCTGAAGTGTTTTGGATCTTTTCTGTATCTAGAAGAGTAAGTGATGGATCTACAAGAATGAATTGCCAGTTTGGATAACTAGGATTCGATGAGTTTCACGTATCTCTGAGCGAGTACGTATATGATCTGTCTCTGGTTGAGGAACTAGCAGTTTTGGAGTTTGGTTGTTGAGTTAGACTCGTTTGTAGTCTGATATCTTGTCTTGTGTTATAGAGATAGTTGTATAGGAGCTTTGTAGCTTCATAGTATTGTTTGTTTGGATTTTCTAGAGCGAGTATCCCGGTGGATATATATATACCTGGGGGAAACTCGATGAAAAATTATCCAGAATTTGTATGGATAATTAGATTTGTTTGAATTGGTTGTTTTGGTTGTTAGCATAGGTTTGATATACGCTTGTGTTTAAGATTAAAAATTTAACGAGATTATTAAATTACCATTGTTTTAAATTTCGAGGACGAAATTCTTTTAAGAGGGAAGGATTGTAATATCCCGGAATTTTTAACAATATCAATTTAATAATCTGTAGTTAAAAATTAAATTGATATTGATAATCTGTTAATAATTATTCAGATAAATTTAATAATCTTCTTCAATAAATATTTAAATTGGTCATTTTATCTTTTAAATAATAAATTGATTTCTATTTATAAATAAATATACGGTTTATATTTTAAATAGATTGGTTTTGTTTTAATTTTAATAAGTAAAGCATATATTCTAGTTTTATTATTTATAGTAATTTGGAAAAATTGTTTTATTTAATATTTAAGCTTTTCAAAAATTAAATAAATGGTTTTGGTTTAAATTTAATAATTGAATAATGTTTTAAAATTCTAATATACACATTTTTAATTTGGAAATTTTAATACAAACTAGTATTGAGTTTTCAATAACTATTTCATAAATAATTTTATGATTTTAAAATTTATAAGGAAAATATTAAATGTTTTAAATCAAATTAGCTTGAGTTTCAAATTTAGAATAATTTAACAAAATGATTTCATGGTTTAATAAAATGGAAAATATTTGATTTTTAAAATTTATTTTGAATTTAAATTCCCAAGTATAAATTTTTAAATTGTTTAATTGTTTTAATTTTTATTAGTGTAAGTTTTGTAAAACATTGTTTGTTATATTTCTTTTGTAAATTTATACACATATCTTATATAAACTAACATATTAACTTAGGATTACATACACATTAAATTACAATTACTACTAATTATCTTAAAGATACAAGTGTTAAATTCTTTTGCATTCAATTTGACAAGTGTTAAAAAAATAGACAAGTGTTAATTTTGTTTTTATTTCCTTTTATTTCCATTAAATCTGAAAATACATTAATTAAGATTGCATCTCCATTCATATTGCATCTTCATTTTCTTTAATCAAAGAAATCTTCAAAACTTCTAAGATCAAATGCATTTTCATATAAAAAAAAATTCAGAAACCATGCAATCCACAGTTTCAATTCTGCATACTCAAACTCATCTTCAAAATTACAACACTCTTCGTAAATTTGCATACCTCAAATTCAAGTGAAACTTGCATATTCAAAATACAACATCTGCAACCCCTCAAATCCAAGAAAAATCTGCATATTCAAATCTACACTTCATTTCAAAATCAAAATGAAGTCTGCATGTTTTCCTGCCTTCTGTTTAAACCTGGAATGGATGAAGCCTGCATTTTTTCACCTGAATTACATAGCATGCCTTTGGGAAATTGGCAAAAGCATCTGCATGCATGTAGGAATTGTAGTCATGGAGCATGAGCATTTCATAAAAATTGCAACTCAGATTTCAACAGAGGACCAAGCCTGCATTTTTGTGTTTTCTGCAAAATTTAGAAAGGGAAAAAAATGATATGGGGTCTACATTCAATAAAAGGTGAGTAACTTAAATTTCTAAATTTATAATAGGATTGCATGTTAGATTGTTTGATATATATAAGTATTTCTGTGTTTAAGTGTGAAGTAATGTTTGTTTGCTGTTGTTTTATTACCTGATCTGTTTTCTTGATTTCCTAGGCAGTTTTATTAAAACTTTATCTTTTAACTTTAACTTCTGGAATGATTTAATTTATATGTAAGGTTAAAAATTATCTTAAGTTAACTTTTACAGTTTTAAGCAAGTGTAAAAAAGAAAAATAGATATAAACAGTTTTGTCACTGTTAACTCAGGTAAAACTTCGCATGATTTATTTTTTATCAAGACTCAACTATATTGATATCATGCTTCAGATTTATAAATAAAAGTACTTACCATAACTTGATTTTTGAATCAAGAAATAGAATTTTTAGAAGAAAGATTCAGTAGCAGTTTTGTATTGAACAAAATTATGGATCTATGCAAATTCTATTGATCTTTGAATTGGAAAACTTTGAAATTCTTATGAGTTATTAAGTATGGATCATAGATCCTTGTAAAAATCAGAAAAGTGGATATAAATTTCTAGATTGATTGCAGTTTGGATTTTTCTGAATTGAACCCTAGTTTTCACTGCATCCTTGAATCTATCAATTTCGGGACATAGGGTGGATTGAGTGTTCTAGTTTTTGGTGTATGGATAGTTGGTGTGTAGAGTGACTGGAGGCCGGAGAGGTTGAACGCCAAGTGGTCGGAGCAATTGGGAATGGACGTTGACAGGTTTCGAGTTGAAACCTGTAAAAGATTTTCCAGGTTTTGAATTTGGGTAAGATTTCGATTCTCTGATCTACTACTTTATTTGGTGATGATATTAGGACTTCGATGGATTTCTAGTTATGGATTGATCGTCCCTGGTGATCAAAGTGGACGAGAATCGCCGTGCATATGCACGGCGATGAGATATTCTGGTGAAGTTTTTTTTTGGGTGTGTTGCAGGGATGGCTCGAGCAAATAGGAAGATAACTTGAAGCAGGTTGATGTGAAACTCGGAGTAAATGAGAGGGAAACCCGAAGCAAAAATTTGATTTCTCGGGTCAACCTGTAGTTTACAGGTTACACAGTAAAACTATGTTTGATTTTAAAAATCTGGGTTTTAAAAATTTAAATCTGTAATTTATGTTTAAAGCAAAGTTTGAGTTTAAATGCAATTCAAGTTTGTATTACTGATTTGAAATCCAAATTTCGGTTTTTAAACAGAAACTTTAGTTTAAAAATTTAACTTAATTAACTATACAATGTTGATAAAATAGTTTAAACATTTTTAGTAATGAGGTTTTAAAATATGAGGAGATTGAAGGTTATTTAAAATCTAGAAATTCAAAAGTTAAATTTGAATTTCAGTTTCAAATTTCAATAAGGTTTAAATTTGAAGTTTTAAATTAAAGTGGAAATTTAAGTTATCAAAAGTTTTGAAATGAATTTCATTTTAAAATATTTATATAACATTTGTTTGATTTGCAGTTTAAAAAGGTTTTAAAATTATTAAAAACTTTGATAAGTTTAAAATTAATCTATTTTAAACTTGAAATTTAAATTGAAATTTAAAGGTAATTTCATAAGTACTTAGTTTTGAATTAAATTGTTTTAAACATAATTAGTTATGTTTCATCTTGAAAATTTAAATTAAAACTTATGTTTTTAAATTAATTAATAAGGTGATTAATATTAATTAATTTAATTAATTAATTAAATTTGGAATTGATAATTAATAATTGATTAATCAACTTGGGTTAAGATCATTAATTAGATTATTAATTAATGATGAATGGTTATTAATTCTATAATTAAGCTCTAAATTAAGGGTAATTAATTTAATAATTAACTTTAATTAATAAATGATTAAAGATAATTTAAATGGTAATTAATTTAAGTTAATTACCTTATAAAATAATTTGAGGATGGTTAATGAGGGTCATTAACCATGATTATTTAACAATTAATTAGTGTAGTTAATTTCTATAATTAATTAGATTAATTAATTTAATAATAATCAATTATGAATGGTTTGAATATAATTACTTGATAAGTAATTAAGAAATTAATTACTTAATATAGTTAATTTAATTTAATGTGATTGTTTATTTTTAATTAATTAAGTTTAATTAATTATTAACACTTGAGTTGTAAAAATAATTACACTATGTAAATAATGATTTGGGTAATTACTTAGTTAAGTAATTGTTAAATAATTACATGGTTGTAACTATATGGAGATGTTTAATTATGAGATAATTTGGATTAATTATTAATAATTAATCAAATAATTAATTGAGAATTAATTAAGAAATTAATTTAAGTAATAATTAAAGGTCATTAATTATTTTAATTAATGATGTAATCAAAGTTGACTAATTATGATTAATTAATCAATAATAGATAATTAAGGTAATTAATTAATTAATTAAGGATTAATTATGATTAGTTAATTAATTGAAGTAATTAAAGGTTAATTACTGTTTTGTTTGAGGTTAATTAATTTGTGAAATTGATTAAGGATAATTACATGAATGCAATTAAGTATAATTAATCAAGAATGATTAATTAAGGTAATTTATTCGGAATGATTGATTAATTGATTGTAATCAATTAAATGATTGAGTAAGCAAGATATAATTTGATGAAGTAATTAATTTAATTTATTTTAAATTAATTATAGATGAAGAAATTAATTTTATTCATTTTAAATTAATTAGAGGTATAGAATTAATTTAATTCATTTTAAATTAATTATATGGTATGAGTGAATCTTTGCTTATGTATGAATGGATGTCATGAATTGTCTTGGATGATTTGTGATCTCAGTAATGAGATAAATGATATTGTGTGGTATGAATGTTTGGTTTGTATTGTGATGATAACATAGGGTATCTATTGTGATGGTGATATATGGAATATCTATTTGATACTGATAATGTGGGTTACCTGCTATGAGATTATGTTGATTATCGGTTATGATTTAAGTTATCTATCTGTGTGTATATAGATACTGTATTAAATTGTTTTAAAAACTTTAAAACAACTTGGACCAAAAAGACACGCTTAAGATTTCGATGAGACCGGGATCGGGTTTCCATATTTGGATATCCGAAAACCACATCGTTTCCAAATAACGTTAGGTCGTGAATCAAAATGGAGCTTTGTGAAGACTCGAGGTGTAAGGGCTATACGTCAGTATGACTCTGTGGGTGATTCCGTAATGAGTTGACGGAATTAGTTCTTATAGATTCAAGATGGTGATTTAGAGTGCAAGGGTTATTGTCGTTAACTCTGAGGGTGATTCCAAAATGAGTGTAACGAGATAATGCCTTCGGTTTCGTTCGAACCCGGAACGAACTTGTATGGATTGAATGCTTTCAGAACATCGTCAGGTGGACGATGAGCATTCTAAGTGATATGACCTATAAAGGTAATCGTAACCTCAAGCCTCATCAACCGAGAATGGTTAAAACAGGGGAGGTGCAGCAAAGCTTCGTGGGTAGCCCCCACTTGAGAGTAAAATTTACCCCTGTCTAGAGGTCCCTTTTATTTCGGCTGTGTGTGGACGGTTAAGTAGCTACTACCGTCGGGGTTGTCTTATTTGGAACTGTTCAGTAAGGAACGGGTCCGGCTTTGTGTTGCAGGGGATTGGGAGTAATCCTCGCTAAGGTGATCTAGGCCACGTACTGTGACGGGCGGTACCCCAGTAGCCCTGCCATTGTATGGAATCCAAAATCCAATAAGTGCCAACGGTTTTGATTGTATTACCCACTTTTGTGGCTAGTAGCTGGAATTTAATGAATGTAACAATTTCGTCTATTTCTTATTTATTTGAAAACCCTAGACACTATTATAATATCATCGGATTTCCTATCAAATGTTTTGGTTAGCGTAAGGTAAAAACTTTTCCATGTTTATGTGTGGGAAGTCTTACGTGATACCTTTCTTTTCAAAGGTTTTTGAAAGTTAAGCAACTTTAACCTGTTATTCACACCAGACCCATGTCCGACCCGGAGTTTATTTTTGTTTTTCATAAACTCTTGGGTACTCAAATTTTTATGAGTAGTCAATGGTGATTCAGGTTAGGATTCAGGATTAGCTTTGACGAATTATGGAGGAGCAATGGAGCAGGAGGCTTCAGCATGTAGATATATTTATAGTTTTCTGCTGTGTGTTCTCTGAGTTGTTGTATTGAGTTGTATAACTAGACAGGTGTTTATAACTGCCTAGTATGTATTGTATATCTGTGTACTCTGATATTGGTTGTAAACTATGTAATATTTATGTTATTAATATAATTTATTCGTTCCGATGTGTTAGATTCTGATGTGTTATTTCTTTCTTCTCTTCTTTCTATTCTCTTTTCTATCCATTTCTTTCTTAAAGATGATGCGATTTTCCGGGAGTGGAAAGTCGGGTCGTCTCAGCAGAATAAGCCTAACTAGTTACAACCTACCCTTAAGTATCTTTTTACCTTATTTATATATCCATTTTCCTGTTTTAGTTCGTTCAGAAAAAAAAACTAGTAAACCAGAGAAAAACTTAAGAAGAAAATAAGAAGCAAGCAAACTTAGATTTATAAAAAAAAAAAGACAAGAGCTAAACAGGTTCAGAGACAGTTTCAATCTTCAAAGGAAAAACAAGAAATGCTCTTTGTTAAGCATCTTTGCTAGTGAGTAAACATAATTCCTAAAGCCTTAAGTTTAATTCAATAGTTAAGGAGATTCTGTGATATTATGGTATTATACATGTTTAATCTTGAATATGGTCCTGTGTTGCATATGCATCTTTGTTTAATTTATACAGAGTGAATATTTTGTTGGAGACTCAAGTTTATTTGTTGCTAATCCATGTTAAGTTTTTTTAATTTTCAATCAAACAAGGTATTTAAACTAAAACTAAGATTTGAAAATCTATTGAAAACTATCTTTGTAAAATATACACTGTAATACTGTTTATAGGGCAATCAAGTAATTTGTTGATAAATCCAATGGATACAAGAAGCTAATTCAAGTTAGTAACTGGAAGGCATACTGAAATTCATGATTTTTACAACTAAAACGAGGATTTTGAGTTTGGGATTTTAAAAGTAGTTTGTATGTGAACCAAAATTGCATTTTTCTCACTTTCGAGCCATTGAATCAATGTTAAACATTGAAATTTGTGTTGAAGAAAGTTTAAGAGTCTGTGATTTCATGAAAAATATCAGAATATTTTTCTATTGGGAGGATCAACAGAACGTGATCATCTTAGGGTTTTATGTCCAGTTTTTTTTCATGTTAGTCATGTGCTGAGTATGACCCCTATATGTGATCGAGTGGCACGAGTTGTTGGAGGCTGGTGGTTTAACGTGTTGTCGAGGTGTGGGCGGAATTTGGGTGACTTCGGTGATCTGTGCGGCGATGACGAGGCGTGGAGATGAGGGAATGTTGGTTACAGTTTTTAGAGTAAATGCCTAAATTTCGATTTGAAGGGTTTGAAGGCGATTCGAGTTGGGTATTCGAATTCGTGGGTGATTTGTGGTTTTCCTGAAGTGTTGGAGTTCACTGGAATTGAGTCGCGCTGCCGTGCACGTGTACGGCAGCGGTGATGTGGGTCAGGGACGTTGATGTCCTTGGTCACGAATCATACTCGCGTCGTGTTTGAGTTTTGGGATTGGTTGCTTCAGGGTAGCATTCGCGTTCGAGTGAGATTCTTGACGTTTTAATTTATGCGTACGTTTAAATCTAAGATGTTCTGGAAACAACGAAAAAGAGGGGAAGAAGATGATGGATACGAGAGGAAACCTAATTGTCTCGGGTTTTTCTCCAAACCGCAGAAAAGAAAAGAAAAATGAAGTTAAGCCAATTTGGATTCTACAAATTTTTAAGTGTTGTAAACTTAAGAAGTGTTTAACAGGTTAAGTTAAAACCTTAATGCAAGTTTAATTATTTTAGTGAAGTGTAAGGTTAATTAACAATTAAGCTTGTAGTTAGCGATAAATTTAATTCCAAAATTTAAAGAAGTTTTTTCTTTTAAATGTTAATTAAATTGAATAATTAATGCTAATTAATTATTTTAGAATGTGATGAAGACTAATTACTTTATAATAGTAATTAGAGACTTGGTTAATTAATGATCGAGTGATAAACAAATTTGTAATTAACTATATAAGTTAACTAATGAATGACTAGAAGTTAAGTAGTTAAGTAATTTGATTAATTAATGACTAATATGTAATTAAGTTGTGTTAATCAATAATTAAGGTTTATTAATTATTGTTTAGATAATAATTAATCTGCAATTAGGATCTATTAAATTGAATTAAGGGTAGTTAAAGAATGGATTACCCGATTGAAATTAATTGTTCAATAAAGGAAATCTCTTGCAGATTAATTAAATATAAATACTTGATGAAATTTTAGTGAAGTAATTCATAATTACAGGATGTAATAAATTAGGAATTACTTAATGGGTAGTAATTAAAGAGAATTATTTGGGTAAGTAATTACGGAGGGGTAATTACTGTTTATGAGTAATTTGGGATGGCTAATGGATGCAATAAATTAAATTTAATTGATTAATTAAGGATAAACCTTCATGGGGTTTGGTTAAGTATAATTACTTAAGAAAAGTAATTAGACAATGATGATAAATTTTAGCGAAATGGAAGGATAAGTAATCAGGGCGGATTAACTAAGATAATTGGTTTTGGAATGGTAAATCAATTAGGTTGTAAATAAATAAATAAGCAGGACTAAAGGTAATTGATTTAATTCAATTATGGTTAATTGGATTTATTCTAGATGGTGTGATTTACTTATCTTGCTTATGTATGATTTAATGATTATTTAAAAGCCCTGAATTGATTGATACCCCTGATATGGAATGGTTCGTGATATGATGTGTTGGATGGCAATGATAATGTGGTTATGTATTAATAATAAATTGTTGAGTAAAGGTGACATCTTTTATTTAAAATTGGATTTCATTTCACTTGAATGACATAAGATGAACTGAATCCGAGGAAACCGAAGCCGGGTATTAGTTATTACCCGAAACCACTTCGATTCTTATAAATTGATGTGTGAAATCAATAGGGTATAATGGAATGATTAAAGTAAATTGGACCATATAATCTAAGTTCTGGCGCTTACAAATTACTTTGTAAAATAAGTGATGTCTATAGTAACTTGTGAAGTTGTAAAATTGATATAAGTACCCCAGGTTTATATGAGATGTTTACTGTTGTATTCCTTGTTGGGTGGATTTACTCATGCTGGTTTCCAGCCTGACCCGGGTGTTACTTTGATGTAATGCTCGGGTCAGACTGAGTATTATGGATTTTCAGGTAGATACGTTCTGGACCTTAGGAGGCGAGCTGGATGGCAATAGCGCATAGAGTATTTCCGCTGTATTTATATAATTGTTAATCTGAGATCTAGAAATTGTATATATATTCTGCGACTGTATATATGTGAAACTCTGATGTATATTAAATGTAATCGACAGATATAGTATTCTTTTGTAAACTATTATTATTTAATATTATATTTTATCCGCTGCGAATGTGATTTGCTGTTTGGTTTCTATTTTTCTTCTTCTTCTTCTATCTATTTCTTCTTTTTCATAGCTATCCGAAATTTTCGGGTTCGAAAATTTCGGGTCGTTACAGTTGGTATCAGAGCTGAAAGGTTAAGTGAGAACCTTGGCTCTGGTGGGGATTACTCATTTAGTAGAGTCTGTAGTACTCTAAAATGAGTTGAGAATATATATATATATATATATATATATATATATATATATATATATAAATGAGCGCGTACTTGTTATTTTCTTATATAAAGATTTTATATAAAATATATATTGATATATAAAGCAATATTTCCTTCTAATAGACATTAAGGTGATTGGTTGTTAATTATTGAAATTAAAATTAAGAAATAATATAATAGAACCAAATTGGAGTCTTGAATTGGAATTAAATTAAGTAGAAATAGAAATACAACTAAATTAAAATTTAATTGATTGAAAATGAAATTCTAAATCTCGTCCCAGAATTCGGAAATTTTGTTTCAAAGTAATGAAACATAATAAATAAGTATTTTTTGATAACTGGGACGTGTTGAAAACAATGTGTTGTTTGAAATTTGATTTGGATTTAAAACAATGGGTGGTTTAAAATTTTAAAGTATGGCTGGGAGGGACAAGAAATAAATATGTATGTATGGATATACATGATATCAAAGATAATTTGAAATAAACTCTAAGGTGTTGAGTTTTGATTTTCCCTGAAGTGTGATGTAAAAACCCAAAGTAATATAAGTTTTGAACTTATAAGAAGGAAAGAATTTTGAAAGTTGAAGTGGGAATTCAAATTGAGTAAGATTTATTGGATTAAGAAAATTGAAATTTAACTTGAGTGAAGTTAAATAAGTGTGAATGAACCACTTGAATTGGAAATTTCAAGATGAAATTGAGATTTAACTTGGATAGTTAAATGGTTAATTTGAATTAGGAGTTTATGTAATCTCAAAATGGATCTGAGATCTGGAGATTGAAAATGAATGGATGTTTTAAAATAAATTACACGATACCATCCTATTGTTGTTAAAAATCTTTAAATTGCGAATTGGATTTGTTTTAAATGAATAAGAAATGAAGTGTGGTGATATATCCATTATTGAGAAAAAGGGAAGTAAAACTTTAATTTGAAATTAAGGATGTGGAATTACTTTGAACTGAAAATTTGTAAATTAAACTTGTTTAAGAAATGGTTTCAAACTAGAAGATAAAATTGGGTAATAAATTAAAATTTTAAAATAAAATTGTTGAACTCTTATGCAAATTTTGAAATAAGTAAGTAAAGATAATTTAAAATGGAATTTGATTTAAATTCGGAAAGAAATTAAGAATTAATTCAACTTGAATTGGGGTTAAACCAATTTCAGTGGAAATTGAAGTTATTTAAATTGGAAGTTGGGAAAGTGAACAGTTTTGGCTCTGGACTATTTAAATTGTTTTAATATAAACTTATTTTTTTTCCAAGCTATTACATATATACAACTCTTATTTCTTAAAGCCAAAATATTTTATACTTGTTTTACAATTATTTTTGGAGCTATTTAACTGTTTTATAAACTAATTACTATTTTTCAACTATTTTACAAATAAATTATTATTTTACAACTATTTTGCAATTATCTAAGATTTCTATAACTATTTAACTATTTTCCAACTATTTTATACTTAGGTAACTATTTTACAATTATTTTGCAAACTAATAATTATTCTTCAACTACTTATCTATTTTTTAATTTTTTTTTAAGATATTTCCTAAATATAAACTGGACGGAGCTCAAACTGTTACTGATTTAAACGCCCAACTGAGGTAAGAATTGAAGCGATAATCCAAATGGGGATTAAGACAAATTTGAACAAGTGAATGAAAATTTAAGGGAATGTGAATAGAAAGGAAATTGATTTGGCTAATAATCAATGAAATTAAATACGTAGGATGTACGTATATTATTCTATTCGCATAATGATTTGATCCAGATTCGAGCATAAAATTTCGAGATAGTTTATCGATCCGAGTTGGGATTTTTCACTCGATTTTCGACGATGAACCTGGATATGGATTGTTGATTGGTTCTGGATGTTCTCTATCATAGTTATGGCTACGCAAGGAGAATGACGGTTTCTGATCAAGAAACCAGATCTACGTCCGCACTAGGAAGTCAGGTGGACGATACTAGTTCGGAAGTGAAATTGTGTGATCGAGCGAGCGATCAGATTGGTATAGCATACGGATGATATGTGTGCATCGTACGAATTTGAATGAGAATGCTATCTAAAAGAGTAATCAAATTGGAATATTTGATTTTGAATAAATGAATCTATATATCTTTGTTATATAAGATAAAACTCCCCTTGTTAAATCTATAGCCTGAAGAAAATGTTTTTGGAAATGTTTGAAGTATAAAAGGAATTTTATACAAGTTTGAAATAATCCAAAGTTTTAAAAATTATATATATTTTTGAATATATATATATATATAAAGGATCTTTGAGGATTTTGGGATAAAGGGTTTTGGGAACCTTTGGTTTTGGAAAGGCTTTTGATTTTTGGGTAAAATCTACATTGAATTTGGAAAGCCTAGTTTGAGAATTAACGATTTTGGGATAATCGATTTTATGTAAAGGAGCTTTGATGAAATTCATACTAGGTGTATGATTTGAAAGATACTATATATGTATAGTATAAAGTGTTTTGATGATTGCTCTGGGGAAAAAGGCGCTCCCTTGAAATGAACTTCTCAGGAGTGCCACCAGGTGGTGCTGCCTTGAACCCCAAGGGGGGATTCTAAAGTTGATCCTGTGAGGAGTCCGGACAAACTAGTTCCTGAGGATTATTGGGTTGCGAAAGTCGAGGGTGTTGATGCCTACAGGGGCATTTGGGTTATGCTGTGACGACAGTGTAACTCGATGTCGCTGCGATCTACTGTGGGGACCATAGCGAAATTCGTGTGGAGGATGAGTGGCAACAGTCTACACTTGATTTTTCCGGGAAGGCAACGCAACATCGATAGACTGTGATCTATGGTCAAGTAGAGTTGATGCAGCTCAGACCAAGGTCGAACAATTGCAAGCCATTAGCATAAGTCGTTCACGACTTAAGATGGTACCTATAAGTCATTTCCGACCTAAGGAGTCACGGGGGGAAGGCGTGCGAGTTAATGATGAAGTCCTAAGTCATTTCCGACATAGCATGGGTTTAAGTCGTTCGGGGCTTTTAAGTTGTGTACGGTCTAAAGCTACAGGAGGAGCATCACGTGTTAACAAGATAACAACACGAGTTGGAATGCAAGGACTAAGTCGGCTACGACCTAAGTTAAGGCGGGAACTGAAGAGTAAGTCGCTTGGAAGTTAAGTCGTCTGTGTTCTTTAAGTCGTGTGGTTTTATAGGTCGTCACCGACTTATGTGTTGTGTTGATTGATAAGTCAGCAAAGAGCTAAGCAGTATGTTGTTGAGCCAGTATGTGATGTTGTAATGTGTTTCTTTGAGTTGTAGGTCGTTAGGTCGTATACGACCTAAGTGTTGAGTCTGTAATTTTGTGGCAGTGTAACTTAAGTCGTCTACGACTTAAGAGATGTGTCGGTCGTGAAAATAAATGAGTCGTCAGTTGTTAAGTCGTGTGACCTGTGTCATGAGTCAGTTAGGACGGCTAGCGACCTAGTGAGTCATTTGCGTGTGCTATGTTGTAAAGGGGGTTAGGTCGCTATGGTACTAAGTCGTTGCCGACTTAAAGTGAGTCGTAAATCGCAGCCGACTTAAGGAGCGGGTTGTAAAACTTCTATAAATAGGGAGTGAGTTGTAACTTTTTGGTAGTTGATTTTTGAATAAAATTTCTTTTTGATTGCCGTGTGCTTTCATCTTAAATTGGTAGTTGAGTGTAATCTCCTATCTCCACTTTCAGTTATTCGAGTGCGCTCGAATCAACGATTGTTAAAGCCGATTCGCGGAATCAAGTGCGCTTGATCAACGCTTGAAGAATTGAAGATCTTCTCTCACGGTATCGTGCGCGACAAACGTGTCGAAGATAGCTAGAATTCGGTATCTTTGTGATCAACGAATTTGGGCATTTCAGTATCTTCAATCCACCGATTGCTACTTTCATCGATCCATATCGTTCTGTTGATTATCCGCTGCGTCAGTTTTGGTATCAGAGCTAGACTTAGCCAATCATAGCTAAGCCGAGACTTGGAGCCAATTTTTTTTTTGAAGTTTGAAGTTGAAGTTCATCGTGTTCATCTTGAAGTTGCAACGAGTTTGAAGATTTTGATTCATTTCATTTTGGATCTAGAGTTGAAAAGGTGTTTGAAGTATTGAGGCCGAGCTAATGATTGGAGCCGTGCCTTGTTGTTGTTTGAATTGAAGGGTTGAAGTAGGTGGCCGAGCCAAGTGCAGTTAAGCCGTGCTTTGTTGAGTTGAAACCGACCTATCCTTGAGTCGTTGCTTGTTGCCGAGCCGAGTCAAGTGATAGTTGAGCCAAGTTGAATTGAGCCGTGATTTGTTTGACTTGTGTTGCTAGTTTTGAAGAGATTGTGAAGATTTGAATCATGCCGCCAAGGAGAGCTAACCGTCATCAAAATGTTGAAGCGTTGTATAGAAGAGAAGAAGCCGAGCTTATGGAACAACGTATTAATGAGAAATTTGATGAAGGCATTGGAAAGTTAGAGAAGTTGATGAATGATTTGAATCAAACTCAAAGGAGGAGATCACCAAACTCGAACCATGGAGGAAACCGAGTTTCGCCATCGGTTACGGAAGCGAGGAGTGTATCACCGCATTCTTTTAGAGATAGAAGAGAAACATCAATTTCATCACGAAGAGATCATCATGACTATGTACATGAAGAGAGAAGAAGTCAACGTGAATTTGACAATGAGGCGTATAGAGATGAAGAGAGACATAGTCGACGAAGCATGCATGAACGAAGGGATGATAATGGTCGAGATCAAATAGACGTACATTTGATTTTAATCAAGAGGGTGATAGAGCAAGTATTCATTATCGAGATCGAGACCCAGTTCGAAATTCTTATCGGGATGTTGAAGATGATCGTCGATGGGAGTCGGGTATGAAGATGGAAATTCCAGAGTTCAAGGGTGGAATGGTAGCTGAAGAATTTCTTGATTGGGTGTCAAATGTTGAAGAGATCTTTGATTTCAAGGAGGTTCCTGAGCATAGAAGAGTGAAGTTGGTTGCTACTAGGTTGAGGGGGAGAGCATTGGCGTGGTGGCAGCAAACTAAACTTACAAGGGAGAGAATGGGAAAGTCAAAGATTGAAACTTGGGACAAGATGAAGAAGTTGATGAGAGCTACTTTCTTACCTTACAACTGCCAATCACTTACGTACCAGAGGTTGTATAATCTGAGGAAAGGGACGAAGTCTGTTAGTGATTATGCTGATGAATTTTACCAACTCATTGCCAGGAATGATATTATGGAAACGGAAGAACGGCTAACTGCTAGATTCATTGGGGGATTGAGAATGCAGATCCAGGATATGGTTAATATGTTCGATCCGAGATCTGTTGCAGAGGCACATCACAAAGCGTTGGCTTGGGAGAAGCAAGGAAGGCGTGGAGGTGGTGTGTTTACCAATTCCAATAATCAAGTGAAGGGTGTTAGTGGGAGTTCTAATGTTCCTAAACCTGTCAGTAAGCCAGTGGTGAAAGAGGCTGAGAAGGCGAAGGTTAGCAGTGGTTTCAAATGTTATAATTGTCAGGAGTTGGGTCACAAAAGTAATGAATGTCCGAAGCCGAAGAAGAGAGCAATGGTTGCTGAGATTGAGGATGATGATAAAGAGGTAGAATGTTCAAATGCACCTTATGTTGAGGAGGAAGAAGAATTGTCTGGGGATGAAGGTTGTAATTTGATGATGAGGAGATCTTGTCTTACGCCAAAGCAAGAGGAAGATTCTAGTTGGTTGAGGAGCAATATTTTTCAGTCGACATGCACTATTTTGGGAAAAGTTTGCAAGTTCGTTATTGATGATGGAAGCTGTGACAATATTATCTCTACAGAAGCAGTAAGGAAGTTGAGTTTGAAAACTGAGAAGCATCCTAAACCGTACAAGTTAGCATGGTTGAGGAAGGGTGGTGAAGTGAAGGTGTGTCGAAGAGCTTGTGTTAATTTTTCTACTGGGAAAAAGTACAAAGATGAAATTTGGTGTGACGTTGTAGACATGAATGTGTGTCATCTGTTGTTGGGCAGACCATGGCAGTTTGATAGAGAAGTGCAACATGATGGTCGTGCTAATAGCTATAGTTTCATGTTCGAAGGTACTAAAATCACTTTAGTTCCTAAGAAGCAACAACAGAAGGAAAGCAAGTTGGAGGAGATTGAAGAGCTGAAAACTTTGCTATCTTTGAAGGAGTTTGTTAAGGAAGTTGAAGATGAGCCTGAAGTCTATTTGTTGATTGGACGAGAGAGTCATGAAGAGGTTGAAATTCCAAAAGAAGGAAAGCCAGTTTTGAAAGAATTTGAGGATGTATTTCCAGAAGAGTTGCCTGAGGAGTTACCGCCACTGAGAGACATTCAACATCAAATAGATCTTGTTCCGGGAGCAGTGTTACCACATCGACCACATTATTGAATGAGTCCGAAGGAACATGAGGAGTTGCGAAGGCAAGTGGAAGAGTTATTAGAGCAGGGACGTGTTCAGGAAAGCTTGAGTCCTTGTGCAGTACCAGCCTTGTTGGTGCCGAAGAAGGATGGAACATGGAGAATGTGTACCGATAGTAGAGCTTTGAACAAGATTACTCTTCGTTGCAGATTTCCTATTCCAAGGTTGGATGACTTGCTAGATCAGTTGAGTGGGGCTACTATCTTTTCGAAGATTGATTTGAAGTGTGGTTATCATCAGATTCGAATGAGACCGGGAGACGAATGGAAGACCTCATTCAAGACGAGGGAAGGTTTATATGAATGGTTGGTTATGCCGTTTGGACTATCAAATGCACCTAGTATATTTATGAGGGCGATGAATCAAATTTTCAGACCATACATTGGAAAGTTTGTTGTAGTTTACTTTGATGATATTCTGATTTATAGTGCGAGCACAGAGGAACATGTAGAGCATTTGAGAAAGGTGTTAATTATTCTTCGTGAGAAACAATTTTATGCAGCTACGAAGAAATGTGTGTTCATGACGGGAAGTGTTTTATTCTTGGGATATGTTGTATCTGAAAAGGGAATCCAGGTGGACCAGAGTAAAGTTGAAGCTATTAGAAATTGGCCACAGTCGGGGACTATTACTGAAGTTAGAAGTTTTCATGGATTGGCATCATTCTACTGAAGATTAATTCCACACTTCAGTAGCGTGATGGCACCAGATACTGATTGCATGAAGGGGAAACAATTTTCTTGGACAGAGGAAGCTGGGATTGCTTTTGAGAAGATCAAGAAACTTTTGACGACAGCACCAATTCTTGTATTACCAAATTTTCAGTTGCTGTTTAAGCTACACATTGATGCATCAAAGGTTGGGATTGGAGGAGTGTTGAGTCAGAGTGGGAGGCCAGTTGCTTATTTCAGTGAGAAGTTATCAGGAGCAAAGATGAGATACAGTACATACGATGTTGAGTTTTATGCTGTTGTGCAAGCTGTTAAACATTGGAGGCATTATCTATTCCAGAAAGAGTTTGTTCTTTACACTGATCATGAAGCGTTGAAGCATTTACAAGGACAGGATAAGATTTCAGTGAGGCATGCATCATGGATTGCTTATTTACAGCAATTTACCTTTGTTGTCAAGCACAAATCTGGGGTGACGAATCGTGTGGCTGATGCTTTGAGTAGAAGGAACCATTTGTTGACTACAATGAAAGTTGAGGTGACAGGGTTTGAATTATTGCCAGAATTGTTTGAAGAAGATCCTTACTTTGCAAAGTTTGTTGAAAAAGTTAAGGATGGGAATTCTGATGAATTTGTGTTAGTTGATGGATTCTTGTTTAAAGGAAATCGGTTGTGTATTCCTGAGAGCAGTTTGAGAATGAAGATTATCAAAGAGTTGCACGAGGAAGGACATGTGGGCCGTGATCGTACGTTGCATTTGATTTCTAAATCTTACTTTTGGCCATCGATGAGGAAAGAGGTTGAAAGGTTTGTGGAAAGATGTCATATATGTCAGGTTTCGAAGGGAACAACGACAAATGCAGGATTGTATATGCCGTTACCTGTACCATCTAAACTGTGGGTTGATATCAGCATGGATTTCATTTTGGGTTTGCCGAGAACTCAAATGGGAAATGATTCTATATTTGTTGTGGTGGATAGATTTTCGAAAATGGCACATTTGATTGCCTGCAAGAAGACAGCGGATGCAGTTCGAGTGGCACAATTATTCTTTAAAGAAATCTATCGTTTACATGGGTTGCCGGAGTCTATTGTTTCAGACAGGGATACCAGATTTTTGAGTCAATTTTGGCTTAGTTTGTGGAAAATGGTGGGAACGAAGCTGAAATTTAGTGGCGCTTATCATCCGCAAACTGATGGACAGACAGAAGTTGTTAATAGATCGTTGGGAAATTTATTGCGATGTCTTGTGAAGGACAGTCTGAAAAGTTGGGACATGAAGTTATGCCAGGCAGAGTTTGCATATAATCATGCAGTGAATCGTAGCACAGGATTCAGTCCATTTCAGATTGTATATTCAAACGTACCTAGGGGACCGTTGGATTTGGCAGTAGTACCACAACCAAAGGGGACGGTTAAACGAGCTGCTAATTTTGCTGATGAGTTGACTGAATGTCATAAAATCATTCAGGAACGATTGGTGAAAGCAAATGAGAAGTATAAGTGAGTTGCAGATTTGAAGCGACGAAATGTTGAATTTAACGATGGTGATTTAGTTTATGCAGTGTTGACAAAAGATCGTTTTCCAGTGGGAACGTATAATAAATTGAAAGCGCGGAAAATTGGTCCAGTTGAAGTTTTAAAGAAAATCAATGAGAATGCATATTGATTAAAATTACCAGATGACGTTTATACTTCTGATGTTTTTAACATCAAACATTTAATTCCGTATCATGGAGGTGAGATTGTTGTGGAAAAAGATACAAATTCGAGGACGAATTGTTCTCAACCAGGGGAGGACGATGCAGCTCAGACCAATTGCAAGCCATTAGCATAAGTTGTTCACGACTTAAGATGGTACCTATAAGTCATTTCCGACCTAAGGAGTCACGTGCGGAAGGCGTGCGAGTTAATGATGAAGTCCTAAGTCATTTCCGACCTAGCATGGGTTTAAGTCGTTCGGGGCTTTTAAGTTGTGTACGGTCTAAAGCTACAAGAGGAGCATCACGGGTTAACAAGATAACAGCACGAGTTGGAATGCAAGGACTAAGTCGGCTACGACCTAAGTTAAGGCGGGAACTGAAGAGTAAGTCGCTTGGAAGTTAAGTCGTCTGTGTTCCTTAAGCCGTGTGGTTTTATAGGTCGTCACCGACTTATGTGTTGTGTTGATTGATAAGTCGGCAAAGAGCTAAGCAGTATGTTGTTGAGCCAGTATGTGATGTTGTAATGTGTTTCTTTGAGTCGTAGGTCGTTAGGTCGTATACGACCTAAGTGTTGAGTCTGTAATTTTGTGGTAGTGTAACTTAAGTCGTCTACGACTTAAGAGATGTGTCAGTCGTGAAAATAAATGAGTCGTCAGTTGTTAAGTCGTGTGACCTGTGTCGTGCGTCAGTTAGGATGGCTAGCGACCTAGTGAGTCGTTTTCGTGTGCTGTGTTGTAAAGGGGGTTAGGTCGCTATGGTACTAAGTCGTTGCCGACTTAAAGTGAGTCGTAAGTCGCAGCCGACTTAAGGAGCGGGTTGTAAAACTTCTATAAATAGGGAGTGAGTTGTAACTTTTTGGTAGTTGATTTTTGAATAAAATTTCTTGTTGATTGCTATGTGCTTTCTTCTTAAATTGGTAGTTGAGTGTAATCTCCTATCTCCACTTTCGGTTATTCGAGTGCGCTCGAATCAACGATTGTTGAAGCCGATTCGCGGAATCAAGTGCGTTTGATCAACGCTTGAAGATTTGAAGATCTTCTCTCACGGTATCGTGCGCGATCAACGTGTCGAAGATAGCTAGAATTCGGTATCTTTGTGATCAACGAATTTGGGCATTTCAGTATCTTCAATCCACCGATTGCTACTTTCATCGATCCATATCGTTCTGTTGATTATACACTGCGTCAAGAGTGGAGGAGTTTCATTCTTTTGGCAGCGAAATTCAAGGGCGCTGATGCCTACAGTTATATGGGTTTTTGCTGTGATAGCTACGTAACCCCAGTTGTAGCTGCGATCTATAGCGGGTTTCCATGGCGTAATTGAGGGGTGCGGAGGCCTACAGTTAATCTATGGATTTTGTCGGGACGGCAACGTAACCATCGGGTTAACTGCGACCATGGATGAGAGTGATGATTTCCAGAGCATTCTCACTAAAGATATTTCCTCTATTTTCAAAAACTGTTTTCGATATTTTCAATAAAATTATCTTCCACGTGTTTTCACTGGATGTTGAAAATGGGTCTGCTAAGTACTTATAGATTTTCAGTCCTACGCTTGATCAACGTATGACTGAATTTCTGTGAGTACAAGGATGGACTGGCTGAGACATCGAGTTATAAAAAGTAATTTTTATAAAAAGCTATTTTATTAGTATGATGTGAATTTAAAGGCATTTCTAAATTGTTTTTAAATTAAAGTGTTGGAATTTTGGGAAAATAAAAAGGAAATCCAAACTGGAATTCTAATGAAGTAATCTTTGTAATAAAATCGAGTATTGATATAAAAGTTGGAGGTAAGCTAATTAGCTAAATAATTGTTTGATAGATTATGTTAATAAAATTTAACTCGGTTAAACAAAATGGGTTGTAAGTTAATAATGGAGTTTGGAAATGAATTCGAATTGTAAATAGAATTCGACTGGGATGTGATAATGAATTAAATAAGAAGAGATGTTATAAAATAAACATAAAATAGAGTTGGATTGAAAAATGTGATGGTTTGAATTACAAATAAAATGATCAAAGAAGAAAATTATATGATTTTAAGCATTTTAATAAATCTGGCTTCGTTCCTTTTCGAGGACGAAAAGATTTAAAGGGGGGAGGAATGTGACAACCCAGTATTTTAGCAGTATTATTTTAATAGATATTTAATCCAATTAAATAAAACGTAAACTGATCATTTCAAAATGAATGTGACCTTTGGAATAATTGCCTTTTATTTATATAAATTTGTATTTTGAAAAGAAAATTTGATTTTGAAAATTAAAAAAATAAATCTTTTGATAATGAAATTTATCTTATATAATTAAATTAAAATACTTTACTTTGTTTACATTTGGCAAATATTCATATGGATAATAATGTTTAAAATAAAATCAAAGTCTTTCAATATAAAATATAAACATTAAATGTAAGTCAAGCGTATGAATGTAATTTAATGTTGATGGCTAAAATACAAAATAAAAATTAAAATAAAAGCCAAATGAATAAGTTTGTAAACAAGGTATAAAATAAGCATTTAGTAGAAAATGAAATCGGACATAAACATATGTATATTGTGTAAGCAAGAAAAAGACAAAATAAAATAATCTTCATATACAAAAACTAAATCTATAAAATGAAACAAGACACAAAACCCAAATGTATAAGTTAATTCAGTCAAACTAATGTATATAATTATTCAAGCTAGAAAATAACAAAACTAAAGGTATGAAACAATGCCTGACACAAAACATATGTGTATAAACTATTTAAACTAGAAGTAATAAAATAAAATGTTTACATACAAAATTATCTACATTCATAAGCTAAGCCTACCTGCCAAAGGTATGTCTTCATACAAATATCAAGCTACAACAAATCATAATTATGATATGTAGTCATATTAAGGAACAAAGCAAGTACTTACCATCTCCTCAGCCGAAATAGCCTCCATTCATAAAAATATCTTTAGTTAAAAATTGTAGGCTAGAAAATAAAATCTGATCAAAGTAGAATAAGCCTAACTAGTTACAACCTACCCTTAAGTATCTTGTTACCTTATTTATATATCCATTTTCCTCTTTTAGTTCGTTCAGATAAAAAAAAACTAGTAAACCAGAGAAAAATTAAAGAAGAAAAGAAGAAGCAAGCAAACTTAGACTTATAAAAAAAAGACAAGTGCTAAACAGGTTCAGAGACAGTTTCAATCTTCAAAGGAAAAACAAGAAATGCTCTTTGTTAAGCAACTTTGCTGGTGAGTAAACATAATTCCTAAAGCCTTAAGTTTAATTCAACAGTTAAGGAGATTCTGTGATCTTATGGTATTATACATGTTTAATCTTGAATATGGTCATGTGTTGCATATGCATCTCTGTTTAATTTATACAAAGTGAATATTTTGTTGGAGACTCAAGTTTATTTGCTGCTAATCCATGTTAAGTTTTTTAATTTTCAATCAAACAAGGTATTTAAACCAAAACTAAGATTTGAAAAGTTGTTGAAAACTATCTTTGTAAAATATACACTGTAATACTGTTTACAGGGCAATCAAGTAATTTGTTGATAAATCCAATGGATACAAGAAGCTAATTCAAGTTAGTAACTGGAAGGCTTACTGAAATTCATTATTTTTTAAACTAAAACGAGGATTTTTAGTTTGGGATTTTAAGAGTAGTTTGTATGTGAACCAAAATTGCATTTTTCCCATTTTCGAGCCATTGAATCAATTTTAAATGTTGAAATTTGTGTTGAAGCAAGTTTAAGAGTCTGTGATTTCAAGAAAAATATCAGAATGTTTTTCTATTGGGAGGATCAACAGAACGTGATCATCTTAGGGTTTTATGTCCAGTTTTTGTTCATGTCAGTCACGTGTTGAGTACTTCCCCTATATGTGATCGAGTGGCACGAGTTGTTGGAGGCTGGTGGTTTAACGTGTTGTCGAGGTGTGGGCGGAATTTAGGTGACTTCGGTGATCTGTGCGGCGATGACGAGGCGTGGAGGTGAGGGAATGTTGTTTACAGTTTTTAGAGTAAATGCCTAAATTTCGATTCGAAGGGTTTGAAGGCGATTCGAGTTGGGTATTCGAATTCGTGGGTGATTTGTGGTTTGCCTGAAGTGTTGGAGTTCACTGGAATTGAGTCGCGCTGCCGTGCACGTGTACGGCAGCGGTGATGTGGGTCAGGGACGTTGATGTCCTTGGTCACGAATCATACTCGCGTCGTGTTTGAGTTTTGGGATTGGTTGCTTCAGGGTAGCATTCGCATTCGATTGAGATTCTTGACGTTTTAATTTATGCATACGTTTGAATCTAAGATGTTCTGGAAACAAAGAAAAAGAGGGGAAGAAGATGATGGATACGAGAGGAAACCCAATGGTCTCGGGTTTTTCTTCAAACTGCAGAAAAGAAAAGAAAAATGAAGTTAAGCCAATTTGAATTCTACAAATTTTTAAGTGTTGTAAACTTAAGAAGTGTTTAACAAGTTTAGTTAAAACCTTAATACAAGTTTAATTATTTTAGTTAAGCGTAAGGTTAATTAACAATTAAGTTTGTAGTTAGTGATAAATTTAATTCCAAAATTTAAAGAAGATTTTCCTTTTAAATGTTAATTAAATTGAATAATTAATTCTAATTAATTATTTTAGAATGTGATGAAGACTAATTACTTTATAATAGTAATTAGAGACTTGGTTAATTAATGATCGAGTGATAAAAAAATTTGTAATTAACTATATAAGTTAACTAATGAATGATTAGAAGTTAAGTAGTTAAGTAATTTAATTAATTAATGACTAATATGTAATTAAGTTGTGTTAATCAATAACTAAGGTTTATTAATTATTGTTTAGATAATAATTAATCTGCAGTTAGGATCTATTAAATTCAATTAAGGGTAGTTAAAGAATGGATTACCCGATTGAAATAAATTGTTAAATAAAGGAAATCTCTTGCAGATTAATTAAATATAAATACTTGATGAAATTTTAGTGAAGTAATTCATAATTACAGGATGTAATAAATTAGGAATTACTTAATGGGTAGTAATTAAAGAGAATTATTTGGGTAAGTAATTACGGAGGGGTAATTAATGTTTATGAGTAATTTGGGATGGCTAATGGATGCAATTAATTAAGTTTAATTCATTAATTAAGGATAAATCTTCATGGGGTTTGGTTAAGTATAATTACTTAAGAAAAGTAATTAGACAATGATGATAAATTTTAGGGAAATGGAAGGATAAGTAATCAGGGAGGATTAACTAAGATAATTGGTTTTGTTATGGTAAATCAATTAGGTTGTAAATAAATAAGCAGGACTAAAGGTAATTGATTTAATTCAATTATGGTTAATTGGATTTATTCTAGATGGTGTGATTTACTTATCTTGCTTATGTATGATTTAATGATTATTTAAAAGCCCTGAATTGATTGATACCCCTGATATGGAATGGTTTGTGATATGATGTGTTGGATGGCAATGATAATGTGGTTATGTATTAATAATAAATTGTTGAGTAAAGGTGACATCTTTTATTTAAAATTGGATTTCATTTCACTTGAATGATGTAAGATGAACTGAATCCGAGGAAACCGAAGTCGGGTATTAGTTAATACCCGAAACGACTTCGATTCTTATAAATTGATGTGCGAAATCAATAGGGTATAGCGAAATGATTAAAGTAAATTGGACCATATAATCTAAGTTATGGCACTTACAAATTGCTTTGTAAAATAAGTGATGTCTATAGTAACTTATGAAGTTGTAAAATTGATATAAGTACCACAGGTTTATATGAGATGTTTACTTTTGTATTCCATGTTGGGTGGATTTACTCACGCTGGTTTCCAGCCTGACCCGAGTGTTACTTTGATGTAATGCTCGGGTCAGACCGAGTATTATGGATTTTCAGGTAGATACGTTCTGGAGCTCAGGAGGCGAGCTGGATGGCAATAGCATATAGAGTATTTCCGCTGTATTTATATAATTGTTAATCTGAGACCTGGAAATTGTATATATATTCTGTGACTGTATATATGTGAAACTCTTATGTATATTAAATGTAATCGACATATATAGTATTCTATTGTAAACTGTTATTATTTAATATTATATTTTATCCGCTGCGAATGTGAGTTGCTGTTTGGTTTCTGTTTTTCTTCTTCTTCTTCTATCTCTTTCTTCTTTTTCATAGCTATACAAAATTTTCGGGTTCGAAAATTTCGGGTCCTTACAGGAATCATATTCGAAGCTGCTCGAAATAGGGTTCGAGATTTGGAAAGGTTGTGCGAGGAATGGGTTCAGCTTCGTTGCTTTGAGGTTGGCAGACGATGGGCCTTGTTGCGGGTGGTCGCCAGGGATTCGAGATGCAGTTGCGACGAGAACGGCGAATGAGGGCTTCTCGTCTTCGTGCGAGTGAGTTGGAAGAGACGACGGCAAGGGATGCTCGTACTCGAGCATGGCAGTGGTAGTCCAATGGAGTGCGAGTAATCGTGGGTTTGTCGAGATGATCTGGTCGAGTTCTGAGAGCAGTAAGGTATTTTGTTTTAAATTATTTCATTAAATTATATACATACACATATTTCACAGTGAAAGGATATACATAACAGTAGAGTAAGTTTCTCTAATAAATTTTAGTTCAAAGTATTTGGGGTAAGTAAATTTTATTTTAAAGACTTAGATATATATACATATATATTTTGAAGAAGAAGGCGTTTTACAGAAACAGGCTACTGTTTTGTACTCACAGGATTTGAATATATAAATGCACATGCATAGCTTTTTTCAATATGCATGTAAAGTGGAATATATACATACATACATATATATATGGAAGGTAAGGTTGGGAGAATAAGTGTATTGATTTTTAATGTGTTTAAGGATATGTAAAATTAGATTTTTATCTATATAGATTATTCCTTATATATATATATAAGTTTCAAAACTGAATATGCAATAATGAAGGTAAAGTGTCCGATTTCCCAATTAGTTAAAATTTAAAACTATCAGTTTAAAAGAAAAATTAATAAATAAATTCACTGGTTAATTTACAATTTATCAATTGGAAATTAATTATTCAAATTGTTCGAATATTAATAAAACCATATAAATGTTTATACAAGGTCTGAGATCATGGAAACTCAAGTCGGGTTGGATCGGATTTGCAAACAAAATCAAAGGTGAGTTAATCTCACTCATCTGGTTTAATTTAAATTTAAATTGTTAAATTTAAATAATTGGTTCATTGATCGGATTGAATTGATGTGCTATATTATATATAGTAGTATATAGTATATATATATTGGAGTGATTGATTCCCGCATTATATAGCAGATGGGACCCTATGCGCCGCATAATAGCGGATGATATTTTATTAATCCCATATACCATGATATTCCACCTTGAAGTGGAATAGGTATTGTGCTAACATCTATGGATGCAGGGAAACAAGTTGGAGGGATCCAACTGAATTCCTCAAAATTATTTAGGTTATTTAATATTCTGTGTTTGTGAATATTTGATATCCTGTGCTGGTTTAATTGATAAATTGAAAATATTGGAAGATGATTGGATTGAACATTTCGGTATACCAAGTTATCAAAATCTATAGAATTAAATTTTTGGAAAGAAATAAAAGAGTAATCTATAAGTAAAATAACGACAAAGAATTTGAATGAATTAAAGAATGAATTGAAAAATATATATAAATAAAGGTAATTCTTTGAAAAATTCAAATAATTAAATACTGAGCATGAAAAGGGAAATTTGGATTACCATAGGAAAAATAAATGGTAAGGTTTAAGTGATAGTATTAAAAGAATAAATAATTAAAGAGTTTATTTTTAAATCCAAGGTTTAAAGTTAATTAAATGTTACAGAAGAAATATGGAAATCTGAATTGGTATTTTCAGTTAAAAGGGTTTAAAATCATAATAAAGAAATAAAAATCTTAAAGTTAATAGATTTTGAAATAAATGAAGTAAGGGAAGGAATTTATTTCAAAGTGAAGTAAATTAGAAATAAATTGTAAATTTACTTAAGTGTTTGGAATTGAAATTAAAGTAAGGTGAGATTTTGAAATTTATAAACTGGGTTTATAAAGGCGAAGTGGATTTGGAAATATAAATTAAAGGGGTGAATTTATTAAAGAAATGGTAAATTTGTTTAAAAATAAATGGAGATTTATTTTTAAAGCATGTAAAAGAGAAGAGTATTTCCCTGGATAGCTAAGTATGGTTTTTAAAGCAATTTTAAATATAAGTTAAAGTTTTAATGTTGTTTTAAAAAGCATGTTTTGGAAAATTTATTATTATTGTAATAATTATATAAAAGTGATTTTGCATTATACTTTAGAAAGAGGAAGATATTAATTTATATTTTATAAAGTGGTTTTATTTAAGATATCCTTAAAGTGTATATATATATATATATTAATGAAGTATTAAAGTAGTTTTCATTTTAATGTTATAAAGTATATTTTATAATAAGGTGTGTTTAAATTATTTTAAAATCTAAAGTATTTGTACTTGGTGATTCCAGGTGGAATAGAAAATATTGGAGAATTTATTCCGTGAGAGGAATATGGTTTGAAACTGTTTTCAAAAGATTTGGAAAATGGAAATTTATCTTGCGAAGATATTTTGGCTAAATAAATAATTTGGGAGAAATTATTTATTGTTTGATGGATGCTTGTGAATGTAATTGAGAGTTAAATCACCTACTATCAATATTGGCCAAATGCGCTGATCGTTTCGAAGAGACCGGGATCGAGATTTATTTTTCGAAAACCACTTCGATCCGGTTTGTACGTTTCGTGAAACGTGTTCGGAGTTGAAGATGGAGCTATGAAGTGCAAGGGCTAGTCGCTACTAATCCTGAGAATATTTCCAAAATGGATGTAGTAGTAGTAGTGCCTTCGGTTACGTTCGAACCCAGGACGGACTTGTATGGATGAATGCTTTCAGAATATCGTCAGCTGGATGATGAGCATTCTAAGGGATACGTTCTAAAGGTAACTTTTAACCTCAAGCCTCATCAACCAGGAATGACTGAAAATCGAGGGTTATGCAGCAAGGCTTCGTGGGTAGCCCCCACTTGAGAGTAAGGTCATCCCTGTCTAGATGTCCCTTTATATTTCGGCCTAGTATTAAGGTTGCTGATCCTAACCGCGGGGTGATCTTATTCGTAACTGTCCAGTAAGGGATGGTTCCGGCCTTGTGTTGCAGGGGAGCAGGCGTACTCCTCGGCATGGTGATCTAGGCCACGTACTGTGACAGGTGGTACCCCAGTGCCTAGTCATTAGTTGGAAATCCATTCTCCCTACGTGCCTTGTACGAGTTTTGTTTGTATTACCCACTTTTTGGATAGTAGCTGGAATTTAATAATGTAGCAATTTCGGCTATTTGAATAAGTATTTGTAAATAGACCCTATTATAATATCAGAGGATTTTATAAGAAATGTTTTAGCTATCGTAAGGTAAAAACCCGACATATTTATTTGTGGCGTGGTCTTACGAGATGCTTTTGTTTTCAAAGTGATTTTGAAACTTTAATAATCCAATTGAGTGTGATTTTCTCACGCTGATATTCCAGACTGACTCCGGTGTTATTTAGCTGTAATGCTCGGGTCAGACCGATTATTATAGGATAAAGGATATGATGCTTTGGAGCTCAGGAGACGAGCTGGATGACGATACGTACTTCCATACTTGCTATTATTTTTCCGCTGTGTATTCAGTTGTATGTTATTGATGTTGTTGTACTCTGATGATGTATGTATAAAACAGATATAGTTTTCTTCTGTTTAAAAATCTGTTATTATCTATTATATTTTATTCCGCTGCGATGGTTAAATTCTGATGTTGTTTTTTGTTTTCTCTTCTTCTTTAATTAAAATGGTTCGCATTTCTGTTCGTCTTGAGTTGATTGATGTAGAATAGCTTTGACTCAGGGGTACGGATTTGCGGGCAGTCACACCAGCAACTTGCTCCACCATTTCTGTACACTCCTCTGATCAATATACCACATGCGATGTACCCATCTCCAAACATCCACTTGCTTCTATGTTACATTTGTATATGCCTCTAATAACTTCAATCATAGATACTCCATGCTTAACCAACTTTGCACCATCAATCCTATTACATCCCTGTTGATAATTATGGGAGACTTCAACTGCATGTATCAAACCCAACAAAAGCATGGTTGCAATCCTCTCTCCTTACATGATATCACTCTACTAAATCATACTATCACTACTGCTGCCATTATACATGTCCCAATTATTTTCCCATCATACAAGTAGAATGACAAAAAACACTACGGTCCTAGAACCTACTGCACACTTGATCACTATTTCTTTAGCCATACCGCCTTAACTACTTGGCCTACCCTTCACTCCCATGTTACCTCCCCACTCATCTCAGATCACTCACCTATCATTGCCAAATGGGCTGCCATTCCTAATTCATCCTTTCCTCCTTTTAAAATGTTTAATTACTGGACTAGCCATTTAGATTTTGAAAATGTCTTTCTATAGGGTTGGAACATTCTTATACATGGTAACCCTATGCACGTACTACCAGAGAAGCTAAAAAAATGCAAAACCAAAATCAGAACATGGGAAACTATCACTTTTGGCAAAGGATCTAAAATTAGTACTGACATTAAACAATTGCTACAGATAACACAACTTCAAATGCTCATACACCCAGACAATTTACAACTTTCAACACTTGAACATTATGTGTCAAAGAAACTAGCTGCTGCCATAAATGATGAAATAGACATGATAAAACAAAAGCTAGGGAGAGAATGTCATTTTGATGGTGATAGAAACTCTACTTTCTTTCACACTGCTCGGAAGATAAAATAATCGAAATCAATGATTATTAGCATCACTCACAGAATTGGTTATGGACACACTGACACAATGAAATTAAAGAAGCCTTTTTGGAATACTTCAATCACATTCTAAATGACATCAGCAACTCAATTGAAATTTCGACCATTCCATCTCTTGGTTTGCCAAAGATCAGTAACATGGAAGCCAGTATCATCATCTCCCCTATAACTGACGTAGAGATTAAAGCGGCTCTCTTTAGACTCAACACAAGCAACACTAGTGGGCCTGATGGTTTCAACCATGGTTTGAAATTCCGGTGGAATTCCGGTTATTCCTGTGATTCTGTTTCGGTTCCGCTCATAACCGGAACGGAATCCGGTCAAAATTCCGGTTCCGGTCTAAATTCCGGATTTGCTTTTCAAATATTGAAAAACAATTATTAAAAATTAAAAAAATACACCAAATATAGAGTGATTAAAAAAAGAAAACAAATTAATCAGGACAACAAATAATTGGAGAAGAAATTATGTAGTTTCATAAAAAAAGTTGTTATACTTTTGTTAATTTACATCGAATCGTAATAAAAAATACATAATTTTCAAAATTGATCGAATTTTTAAAATATCAAAAGAAGAACACACGATCTTGCATAATGGATTTTCAATTAAAGTGTGTATTTTATATGTAATGTAAAAAATGTACTATAAATTTATGACAGTATTGGATATTTATTAGCGTATATAGCAAACTAAAGAAAAAATAGTACCGAAATTAGAAAATCAGAATTAAAGCGGAACTTTCAAAATTTCCGAAACGGAACTGGAAATTTTAAAATTACCAATGGTCGAAACAGAAACGAAAAACAGAATTTTGAATCTTGGCTTCAACACACACTTCTATAAACAAACATGGCCACATATCTCGATTATATTCTGTAAAGAAGTCCACCACTTCTTCAAAACTAATAAATTACTTGGTGGTATTAACTCAATTAATTTAGCTATGATTCCCAAAACCAACAATCCAACCACTGTCGATCAATTCAGAACAATAGCATGTTGCTTGGTTATCTATAAATGTATTACCAAGATCATAGCTACAAATATCAAGCCATCACTCCCTAGAATTATTGACCAAAATCAAACTGCATTTTCTATCCTCCAAAAATATATGAGATAACATCCTGCTAACTCATGAACTCCTTAGAGCATATAACATGGCTAATATATCACCCAGATGTGTGCTCAAACTTGACATACAGAAGGCATCTGATTCTATTTCCTGGCTGTCTATTATTGCTATTCTATGCACCATGAACTTCCCTGAAAAATGCATTGCATGGATCAATACTTGCATCTCCCGTCTGCTAAATTCTCTATAATCGTCAATAGAGCATTTATATGATACTTCAACTCTTCCAAAGGTATCAAGCAAGGAGAACCGATCTCTTCCTATCTATTCATAATTGTGTTGGAAGCTCTCAACTGCTTGATCAAACAATCTGTCATTCAAACGGCTTTTACAGTACATCCCAAGTGCAGAAATCCCTTGATCACCTTCCTATTAATGTTTGCTGACGACTTGGTCATCTTCACTAAGCCTACTACAAACTCCATTTTATACATCCTTTGCAGCCTCTAGAAATTCCACTCCATGACAGGCCTCCTCGTCAACAAAACCAAATCACACATTTTATTAGCTAGACTTGATGCAAATGAATGTGAGAGAATCACTGCACAATCTACCCTCAAACCAATGCCAACCAATTCTATCTACCTAGGTATACAACTGACCACCTCTAGAATTACAGTTCCTCAGTGCTTGCATATATTTGAAGCAATAATCTCAAGGCTTACCACTTGGCCATGCTCCTTATTATCATAAGCAGGCAGATTGACCATATTCAATGCCATAGCATTTGGCATTACCACATACTGGTCCATGATGCTTATTCGGCCTAAGGAACTCATAAAGATGATTAACTGTTCTCTTAATCACTTCCTATGGCATGGAGACAGCTTCTCCAGAAAAATTATCCCAATATATTTACATAAACTATGCATACCAAAACTAAATGGAGGCCTTGGTATACTTAATATACACAAATGGATTATAGTTGCTGCAACTAAACATATTAATGCCCTCCTCATTCATAAAAACACCATACTTTTAACTAGATGACAAACAACCACCTACGAAATAATAATTTCTGGACCATGGAAATACCACAAAGCTCAAGCTGGCTCTTTTGTAGTTTCTTAAACATGTGGCCCACCATTTGTCCACATGCAATCAACACAACTATCCCTAATAATAATATTTCATTCTAGCATGACCCAAGGGGTGATACAAGTCTTATCCTTCAACTGAGATTGAGACATGAACTCAGATGCCTGACTGCTATTCCTTTTAGTGCACTGGTCAGCCTATACTACATCAATGAAACAGTCACATTACCAAACTCGAGCAATCATCAGATCAACACGCTCTGGAAGACCATAAAGCAGAACCATCACAAATCAGAAAATCAACGCCTCTTATGAACAACACTACATAAACAACACTCGGTTAAATTAATATACAAGGCTTTGAATCATCATGATGCATTGGAAAAAGATAGCTGGTGTACAAGAATCTGGTCAACTGAAGATAAACAACATGACAATGTTCTTCTTTGGAAAATCATCAAAGCAGCCATTCTGACCAAAAACAAACTACATGATCTTGCTCTCAAACCAGATAATAAATGTGTTTTCTGTAATAATGAACCAGAAACAGTCAAACCTCTCTTCTTCGAATGTCATATTATCCAGGATGTATGGATGAATTGCCTGACAAAATTACACATACCTCACCCGCACATTGATCACACACAGGAATGGCGGCGTATCTACAAATAGACGAAATGAAGAGACTGGAAGATAAGGACTCTCCTATATGCGCTTAAAATCTTCTTTCGGGCATACTAGTATGAGAGGAATAAACGAGAATTCAAGGAAAAGAAGTGTAACATCCCGCCCTTTTGACCGCCCCTAGTCGGTAATTAAACCAACTTGAAACGTTCAAAATGACGGATTGTTATTTAGTTTATAGAGTTTAAACAGAATCAGCCAAAGAAACACAGAATAATAATATTTCACAAAATGATTTTTTTTTACAAACATCAGAGTTTATAAAATGTATTAAATTTACACAACGGAATATTTTTTAAGTACAAAATCCCCAAACTAAAGTGAGCGTTTTCCCCCGCTCTCTCTAACTTCGCTGCCCGAAATCCTTCAAGCTGCAAAACACTCGGTCTGACCTGAATATTATATTCAAAAGAAAATAATCCACGGGTCAGTCTAATTCAAACTCAGATATAAGTGCGTAGAAGCAATAATAATTAAATAACAATTAGACGACTGTCACCATAATTCTCGTCTATCCGGCCCTTTTAATAAAAGAATCGGATAATGGAAAATATAACACTTAACAGTGTTAAACAACAAATCAGTAGATTCAAATTATCAACGAAGATATATGAAAGGATTATCAATGAAGATAATTTATAAAACAACATAATTGCCTAAACGACAATTAACAACAAAATCATCAAATTAAACTTAAAGCAAATGTAATTTCAAATATTGAATTGAATACACAACACAGTTCAAGCAATTAAAATATTGATTGAAAATGCAAATTCTGTGTGGCTGCAGTACACGCGCGAGTGTACTGCCTTGCCACTACAGTATATGATGAATTACACAAAAGCTCAGTGAAAATTCACAAACGAGCACAAGGTCAAACCCGAGAAAAAAATGTCAGGTTCAACACAAATGAAATTCAAATAAAATCGCAATGCGAGCACGAGGTCAAACCCGAGCGTTTAAGATGGATTCGACTCAAGTAAATTCGAAGAACAAACCCATTCAATCTAACTCATGCAAGAGGGAAAGGAGGGGCTTCCAAATCAAGTGTAGGAACTATTCAGATTACATGAATTCAGGGCAAAGGTTGAATATAGCCAACATACTCCAGAGCAACAGGCAACAAGTAGCGCATGCATGTACACACACATGTATATGTGAATGTACACATTTGTGCACCCTTAACAAACGTAGAACCCAAATTCAGTATAAAAAACACAACAACTCAGCAAGGTCATGGGACCAAAATGCTACAGCAGCACCCGGGGTTAGATCAACCCATACAAACTGGTGCAACCAAGAATAGGCCGAGTGAATGAATATGACCAATAATTTAAACTAGCAGAGTATGCGAATGTTGGAAGCAGCATGGTTAACAAAGGCAACTGGGTTGAAATGCAACCTTAAAGAGAAATCACAAATATTGGCACAAAACAGAACTGGCAAGCAAAAGGAGCAAGGGTAACCACTAACACACATAAGTATATGTGTATATATGGCATATACAAGTGGACAAATTCAGTAACTAGAATCTAAATATTGCAAACTAAGTAGAAAATGCATATGAACAAACAAATGCAGACCGAAGGGAATGGATATACAATGAACTAAGTTATGGATCAGACCATGCAACCGGACTCGAAGCAGTGCACAGTTAAACCCAAATGTGCAAGGTCAAAACAATACAAACTCAAATCGAAGCAGTTTCAAGTCAAGTATAGCAACAATGCACAGGTATGCGAACAAGACATGCAGCTATGACACTATGCAGACAAGCTACACCTATATACATACATGAGTGAGGCAATGCAACATCATACTAATGGTGAAGTACAAGTCAGGGAAGCAAGTATGTGCAACCTGAACCATAAAATGTCGACCACTCTAAACCAACAAGCCAACACAATAGTAATGAATGCAAAATGGAAATTCAAGGACCAGACAACATGGCAAATGCATCAGAGATGAACTCAGGATCAGGGAAATGTATATGCATAACCAAGTGAACAAGACTGCACATATGTCAAACACACCAAACCCTAATTACAATGACCAAGGCTATGATATGCAATGCAAACTCTGATGAACACATGGCCGAGGTCGAATACCAGAAACAAAGTCAAGATCGATATCACAATTCGAATGGTACAGGTAAAATGACGAAAAGCAATATCAATTTTGAACAAAAGCAACTGCAGTTAAACTGCAATTTAAAGCAATGCCAAAGTCACAGTCTAACGAGTCCAAAAAAATCATGGGACGACATTTTCAAATCAAGACAGTTTCGAACCCAAAATATTTTCGCAAAATCAAGTTTGCAAACCAAGTCAAAAAGACAACTGCAGTTTGGATCAAAATCTGCCTAAGTCATAGAGGCGAAAAAAATCTAAACCAATGCAAGTTCGAACCAACAATCAAAGCACCAGTTTATCATAAACAAAATCCAGAAATCATCGAAATCATAAATCATCACAACCAAAATCATAAATCCATCAAGCGTTCAAACTCGAGTGAATTAAAACTATCAAAATCATCGACATTCAAACAAAAAAATTAACTGTCGAAGCATCATACTAAGCACGAATTAGATGTGAGTAAATCAAATTACTCACCTTAGTCTCGACGTAAAAAGAAGCAAAGACGAACACAATAAGGCGGCCGAAGTATCTCGAGACCATCAACTAACGAAGCAATCAAGTTGAATCGAGCACTAACAGTCGCGGTCTACTGATTTCTGAAAACCCTAATTTACGAAGGGAGAGGGACGAAAGAGAGCCGCCATTTTTTTCTCTCTGGTATATTAAATTTGAGGACGAACTAAAGTGAGGATTGATGTATATAAAAGACGGTGTGCAGTATAACCTTGTTGTACAGCAGGGTATGTATTAACTTGTATAGGTTAATATATTTGTACTGGTGATAGAGATTTTCTTTCTTTTGTTTATTTTATTTTGTACACAAACACCTTGTTTCTTGCCTAGCTTATTGACTTCGGCTGATATGAATCATATTGAAAATCTTTGGTGGCTAATATATCTTGCTTGGTGTACTAGAGGTATGGTAGATAGGGTATACATTCTTTGTATATTCTTACCTGCCCGCATTTTTGACCAAGCAAGAGGCTAATGATCATATTGTTTTCGGCTACAGTGGCTGATAGATATATGTTGTGTACTAAGATAATTTTTTTATTACTTTTGTTATTTCATATTTCAATATATTTTATTTTTCCTGTTGCAAGTGTACATGATTTTACAATTTTATTTTTATTTCACTATGCAGATTCATTACTTTTGATTTCTTTTGTATGCTGACATTTATTTCTTTGCTTTGTTTTGTTTAATTATGTTGTTAAAATTGTAACTAATTTGTTTATTGTGTATATTATATATTTTATTATGTTGTTATAACTTCTCCAATGTAGTCACGTTATATTTTACAAAGTTTATAAATATGTTGTTTGAATTTTAACTATGTGTATTCATTTTATTTATTTTGTATTGATAAAATTTATTCCTTTTTTAAACATCGTTATCTATATTACATTCATTTGCATATATCATAACAAATGTAAAAAATGTAGAGTCTTTAATTTAATTGAATAAGATAAATTTGATTTTTAAAATTCAAAGATTCTATATTTTTAAAATTTCAAAGCAAATTTCCTTTACATTATTTATAAATCCCAATTCAAATTTAATTCCAAATACATTTCTCATATTAAACTTGAAAAATTCAAACAACTCTACAATTTTTAATCAACTTTCAATAGATTAAATTCTAAAATTTAATCGCCAAATTCATCCTGATAATTTGAAATTCAAGTCAAACCTTCATTCAAATATTTAAAATTTATTAAATATTTTCAATTTAAATTGTTTAAAATTCAGGGTCGTTACAAGAAGAGAACGCCATTCATAATTTTAAATGAAATTGATTATGAATTTTCACTCAGCATGTCATGGTGGAGATCACAGCAGCCAACGACAACCTCTATTTGGCCTGTGCACAGACACGTGCAGATATTATTCTACTCTATGAATGTTTCGTTTGCTTTATTTCTCTCGTGTTTTGTCGTGTTGTGTCCTAGTTATATAAGCTTTTTCTTTCCTTTTTTCTTATATAAACCCATCCTTTATTTTTATTAGCAATAAAACCTGGTAGGGAACCAGGATAAAACCCTGTTTGCCTTTGCAAAAAAAAACAAAAAAACAAAACGATAATAAATAATCCATCTAAAACTATTGCAGTTTTCTACACCAGTCTTCTTATGATGGTAATACCACTTGTCTTTTCAGTTGCAAATTCATAAATTCATAGAGCGATGCAAGTGATACAACTATAAGATGAAGATGTGGTTGCCACATTTTTCACCATCTACGACATGACCTAGTTGATTTAGTAAATGACCAAAACCGCACTCAATTTTTCAAGTTACTTTATAATGGGAAACACTGTGCACTATGACTCCAAAAGAAAAGTTGCAAAGTAAGTCCCAAAACCCATCCAAATTGGGGAACTAGACAAATAAGATTAACAACAAGGATTAAAATCTGCTTATAGGTTTTTGATTTCAACATATTTTCAGCACATGTCAAAAAAATTATAAGCCTCTATAAAATTCATGAAGAACGTAAATGGTCAAATTAATAAAATATTTATTCAATCGATGATAATAGTACTTATTTTTCTTAAACACGTATTATTATAGTATACTGAATGAATACAAACCTGTTTTTGGGTAGGTTTCTTTTTTTTAGAATAAAAATATTAAAATACATTAAGTTATTAAGCTAAAGATGCAGCAGCCTTAACAATATTATTGAATATTATAGGAATATTTTATATAACTATCAATGGTGGCACTTGTAACTGCACAGTTAAAGTTCTGATAATCATTCAACCTTTCTCAAGTATATTTATTCTAGACTTCCTAATCCTAATCCTCTTATCCATGTTATTTTCGCTATTAAGAAATTTAATCAGTCGTGACTTTTTTGTTTGTCTAGCATGTCCTAGCTTATTTGTTTAGTGTGTCTACTTTTGACAAAGTATGGGACTTACTTTAAAACCCATCGTGTAGAGACATAGAACACAATCTCACTCTTTGCAATATAACATGTGAAGTCATTTACACATATATCATGTATCTGAGAATCACTTTCTATTACTTTGTTTGGAACAATTACAGTTATATTTTATGTCACTTATAAATTGCACCATGTTTTGATTTACTATAAAAAGTAAATGTTTAGCTATTTGAGTCATGATTTACTCGATATTTCACTACATTTCATATTACATATACGCTAAGGGCACTCGTTTAAAGCAACTGCGAGGTCAAATCGCTCCACTATTGACTAGTGCAACAACACTCGGTTCACATATGATTTGTAATACAAAAAAATGGAACTGTAAATGTTTCAAACCGATCATGGAGAGAGAGCAGAGAGATAGTTGCTTTTCATAGTTGATCTCTTTATATATGCTTGTTGGCATTTTATTTGGTGCCATTAGTCCGTAGAAATTAATATAAAAATACCACTTCTCATTTTCACATATGCACACAGAAAGTGGTAATTCGTATTACAACAACAAATCCTAGAAGGAAGCTTAACATAAATACAATGGTAGATGTAGATTGAACATACATATATACAAGCATACAAATGCTACTAACGCCTTAACCATAAAATAGTCATGTACTTCAAATTAGGTTTGATGTACTAATAAAGTTCATGGCTATATTAGCCTATTAGGTAATTCCTGTTCAATTACCTGATATACTCTATAAAGCAATAAAGAATATTCATGTGTTTATTTATGTATTACATATTTTCTAACAAAAAATGATTATAGTATAATCTATATAAGTTACAGATATTTTTATTACATAAAAAGAGATAAAATGGAATTGATACAATACGACATTGACTCCATGTTGTATGTAAATAATCAACTTTTTAAACATGAGATGGATATTTCATACAGGGGATCAGAGCATATATAGTTCTAAAATAACATTAATTAAATCATTGCATTAAATAATGAGATTCAGATAAAAGGGACAATAAAATTTGGGAAGAAGATCGAGTTTCATCCAAGCATTATAGTAGCAATGTAAGTTACTATTTTTCCTGTTTTAACCACATGTAACTTCATTTAAGAACGTGAGCATGATCTTCCTTGTTGGAAATTCTCATTTTTAGTCTCTTAAGGTTTTAATGTTTAATGTTAAAGATCATGTGAAATTTAATTTATACCCCTCTTCGGTTGCACCTCATTTCATTGTAATTTCGAACCATTGCTTTGATTACAAGCGTGTCCAAATTTGATTGCTTATGAACCTTTTATTCTTGTCGAATAGTAAATTTACTACAATGTTGCAGTTTTGACATCATTTATTCTTTAGTTATGATTTGACAAAAATTTATTGCATTCAATTATATTTTGTAACATTAAACTGATGTGGATGAAGTACACAAGTTATAAATATGTCACCTTATATATATATATATATATATATCATATCAACACTAATGAATCAACCCCAACAAGTAACAAGAAAACTGAAAAATACTTATTTAACAAACGTTTGTTGGACTAGTAAATTTTAATCCCTTGAAGATCACAAAACTCGGCCACTACATTAAACACTACCAAAAAATTAAATTAAAGGCTAATAGTTAATCAAATTTTAAAGGCTAACGTTTCAATCTTAAATAAATTTGAAACTAAATTTTAAAGATAAATTCGATCTTTAATGTGTATTAGTTATCAAAAGTAACAATGATGCTAGAATTGTCTAAGATAGAATTATGATCAAATTACAATCTTATGTTAGTCTTTAAACTATTGAAACTAAAGTAATAGTGTTGTACACACACAAATATAAATATACGTATGTGTACTTAAGAAAGAGTCTACATATAATATCCATAACTGTAAAAGGTGTTTTCAATAAAATGAATTGATACCATAATTATATGTACCATGGAATACCATCTAATAGCATATGGAAATAATATGGTATCTAACAACAAGACACAATTGATAAACTATTTAATTCAACACAATTTGTCCAATAATATATCTTATATATAAAGCAAATACTAAAGTCAAAGGGTCAAAGTGAAGCCGTTTTTGAATTGACCGGAATGCCCGTGCTTGAAATTATCTGCCCTTTTTCTACTAAATGGCATTTTGGTCAATTTAGTGTCCCACCTTCTCCACGTTCGTAAGAAAACAGATCCACCTTCTTTCCCAATTTCTTCATGCCTTTGTAAATAAAAGAGCTTAAATAAACCATCACTAATGGCTGATGCATGCTCGAATTTCTTCTCCTTTGCATCCTAAATGAATATTTGGTAAGTAAATGGTCTTTTATTTTGAAAAAATATCATCTATTAAATATGTGTGAATCTTTTTTTTTACTTGCAGTTTTTGATTTCATTGTCAAAATCAAATCCACTTAATTGATCATTTTACTTACCTTTAAATTTTAATTCAAAATCATAATCATTTACACCTTTATAGATTCGGTAATAGCAAATTCATAGAGGATTTGCTCACGCTTCGCTGGAAATCTTCTTTTCAGTGCCTCCTTTATGCTATCATCCAGAGAGCGCGTACATAGATAGTATCCATCATTGGTTTCATATTGGTCTTCCTTGCACGAGCATGTAATGAAATTGTAAGTTTTTGAAATAATTTTGGTGTTAGATTTATAGGCACCAACATATTTCAGTATTATACAGATTTATGTACTTTATTACCTTTTATGTTTGCAAAATTGCTGATGCAGATAGTTTAGTTTACCATTTGATGTCCATCAAGTCATGTAACTCGATACATTTTTTTATGGATAGCCACGATAATATAAGTAATTTGTGAATGACAGCTCAACGAGAATGAGTTGAATAATGGTAGTAGAGGTCTTCGTAAGGTTTTGCTCTCTTTTTCTCCTTTTCTAATTCAAAGTTTTCCATGCCATGGAATTCTGATAGGAAAAAAGTGATCAAAAACTAACTTTTTTTTCATTTTATGGTTCATCTTTTTGTGTAAATTAAGTTCGCTCCTTTTAGCGTAAATTGCAGTATGTGGTTTTTTGAGAGTGGAAGATGGTATATTCACAGTAGATTACATTAAAAAAAGAATTCATGAAATAGAGTTTGTTATTCACGACGAGTATTAAATGGAAGATGATAGTGAGTCAAGTGGTAGTATTGAGTATATTAGCTCTCACGTAGAATGTGAAATGTAGGTTATATATTCCAAAACATAAGGTCGTATATCAAGTATGGGTCTCATATTATTTTATTTCTAGTTTGAATCATTATATTGGTATGTAGATATATTTATTTGAATATTTTATGATTAAAGGTTGGTCCTCTTTCCTTTTCATTTCAAGCCCTACATCTTTCATATTTAGGACTTGAAACATATTATAAAGTTGTTGCAATTCATAAACTTTGCCAGTTCACTATTATAATGTATAGGACATTCAGGAAAAATGGATGGTTTATCCAACATTTAAGATGATTCCACATCATTGCATAAATTGTTTAGCTTAAGGTTATACAACTTGCATTGTATTGAATAGACTTTATTCATGATTGATTCTACTACTCACAAGATCTAAAACAATGTTTACTTACATTATTACAATTTTGTTGGTTGAACCTTGCTTCCCTTTAAACCGAGTATCATGCATTATCGGTATCACTAAAATTGAGAAGAATCATAGGTTGTCATTATTATTTTTATTACTATTATTGTTTGACTTTTCATTATAAGCGGTTGTCTTGAGAAAATTGTTTACTTTCAAGATTTTCTTAAATAATATTTGCTCTTCATTTGAGTTTGCATAACCAGTCAACTATTGAATGAGCTTGCATATTTATTCGGCTCTGTAGCTGCAAATGCAATACCTGTTCAAGTTTTTCTAACAGAGTAAGTTATGCATGTCTTGGATATGTTTCACTGTGTGTATTAATTCTTTTTATGCCTAATTTATTTCCGAATGATGATAAAAATGTTAACTATAGGGCCTTCATGCAGACCTTCATGCAGATATCAGGGGATATTCTTATAACCTACATGCTATCTTTGTAGATTTCCTTGAAAAATGCATTTATATGAGCAGTAAACAAAATATTTTGCCAACCATAGAATCTATTGATTTATTAATTAAATGTAAGTAGTAACTATGGTTCGCTTACCTATTAGTGGCATTGTTAATGAAATGTAGTATGGAAAACTAAAATTGCAGGATGTATGTGATGTAGTACTGTATTTAATTTGGTGATTTGTTTATATTTTATTTTTCATTTTGCCTTTTCTTAAAAACAAATATGTATAATGACTACTATGTATGATTTGTTTCAGATAAGGGAGTTTGGAGATTTGTAGTATATATAGAGCCGCCTTAGCACATGGTCTTTTGTTACATCTGATAGTGCTTGCTTTTCAATAGGTATTCTCTTTTTATAAGCTTACCTATTTATCGTTTTGTATAACACTATATAGTGCAAACTCACCATAGTGTATATGTTTGCAATTTTCTTCATAATGAATGCAATTATTAGGTTTCAAATGGGATACTACAAATATATTTTGTTCCTTTACTATTTAACATGCACAGTATAGTACATTCTAATATGTATGAACTATTATGCTTAATTATTTATAAAATGGCATTATTTTACACTACTAGAAACAGATAGCAAAGCGATAGAGCCTAGCGACGGCTAAAAAAAGCGGTCGTCGCTAGCCATCGCTTGTCGCGAATATACAGATCTGCAGCCGAGAGAAACATTTCATTTCCATCCCCCTAAATTTCTCAGCTCCTTCTCCTCCCTCCCGCAACCAACCGCGGCCATCCGCCCCCAGAAGTCGTCGCAACCTTCCGTCTCTAATTTGAACCTCTCCGAACTTGTCGGTATCTCCTATTTTACATTATCTTTGTTTAATTTAGGTTCAAATTAAATTAGTTGATGATTTAGGGATTTGGAATTGGATGATTTAGGGGTTTGGAATTGATGAGTATATGGTATTAGTTTATGATATATAGTTTAGTATTTGAATTGGGTATATAATGGTAAACCAAATTTAGAAAATTAGTTGATTATGTGTTTGAAAATGGTGATTATTGTGTATTAGGTGATGATAATTAGTGTTGATTTGGTGGTATTAATTAGTGAATTTATTGTTCACTATGTTGTTAAAATTTATGGCTAATTTAAAATCCACAAAATAGTCCATTATTATTGAATAATGTGTTTATTGATAAGTTTACAAGAATGTTTGTTATGCTGTTGTTAGTGCTAACTACTTATTTAGTTCACAAAATCGTTAATTAAAATATATGTAGTTAAACAAAAGTTAAAATACGTTTTAAAATTTTAGATTTAATCAATAAATATTTAAATAGTTAAATGAAATATGAAATAGTTTTTGTAGTTGTTAAAATGGTAACTCATAGTTCCCATTTTTGAGATAAGCAATATTTTCTGAGTTACTGATAGTTCCCATGGATTTTGATTCATAATTAAACGAATTCTATTTGCCTACATTACTAAAAAAAATTAAGATCATTGTTTCACTACAGACCACTAACATTTCAATATTAATATTTTTTTAATTTGTGCTTTATTTATGTGAACCCCTTAGAGAATTTTTGGCCCCGTCTGATAAGTGTTATATATGATCTTTATATGGATATTCGTTTTTCCATAGAATGGACATCTATATTCATCTGATACAACTTTTGTTGGATTTGTCCAAGTATTTGGACAAGTTACAAATACAATAAAGTAATCATATTTTATAAATCATTTCATTCTAAACGGTTCAGAAAATTTCGATGGCACTTTCTTTTTTCCCTATGTACACGCATTTGTGTACGATACAGGGAATAAAGGGAAGTGCTGCCGAATTTTTTTACAATCGTTTAACATGAAAAGATTTATAAAATATGATATTGTGTTTGTAATGGGAAGTAGGATAACCGGCCGTCAAAGTAAAAAAACCATAAACTTAAGAATTGAAAATTTTAATGTAGTATTTATTTGAATTCGTTAAAATAGTAAAGGGTTATATATGAATTTTTACAAGACTTTAATATGAAGTGTGTTATTTAATCTTCTGACCTACATTTTACACATCAAGAAATATGTTTGATTATTTTCTTGATCGTAGTCAAATAAATTTATTTTTATTTTAACTATTAACACATCAATAATAACCCTTTAATTAAGTCCTTGATTTATCAAGATAATTTCTTATCTTAACGATCATTTTATTTCAACATTTAAGTCTCATAAATTAAAATAAATTTTCATTAACAAATAATCCAATTTCAAACCTTTAAGTTAATCCATAATCAAAACATCGTTCAAGATAAACCATTTATCTTTTAAAGTTTTATTTAAATAATATTTGAAAATTAAATTATCATATGAAATAACTTAAAATTCTTAAGTTAATTAAAACCAATATCTTTTTAGTCAAATAAACTTAAGAATTTATTTTAAACAATCAGGCATTAAAACATTTTAACTTAATTTATAAAAGACTTTAACTTATTCTATATCTAGTATAAAACTTTTATTATTATTAACTAAGAAAAGGTTTAAAATTCGATTTATTAAAGTTCCAAAACTTGGAAACATGTTTCTTTTACAATTTGAAAACCTGGTAACCTTAATAAAAAACCCGAGACACGATTTAAAACCCTTCGAATACGACTTCGAGTTTACGCGATTACAATCTCGAGACCACTCCGAGTTCCACCTTTCTTCCCCAAAATCTTCGAACCCAGATACGTAAACTTGCATGTATACGTGCACAAGCACGGCGCCCCTCGCCGATCGACGTTGATGCCACCGGAACATCACCCACGACCACCCAAGCAAGTCTGAGCAACCCAAAACCCAAAATCACCCCTTAATCGAAATCGAGCCATTCTCGATTTCCTAGAATCGAAACCCAATCCCTGCAATCACCTCGCATGCGCAACTCCGACCACCAGAGCGTCGCCACTTTCGGCCACGTCTTCGACAACCCCCAAGCCATCACCTCCCCGAGAATCATCGAAGTCGATCAACCATAGAAGCCCCACCGATCCAATTTCTTAACCCAATCAAAACTAGGGTTATCAACAAAAAAATCACCACCGTCATCACCTTAATGCTCTGATCATCCTCCAGCCATTTTTCCTGGACTCCTCGATCCCCTAACGAGCTTCAGCTATGATCGCGACGATCCACTGTTCTTGTTTCAAAAATTGAGTTTCAGTTTAAGCATTCAATTTATATTCCTGAGTTTAAAAATTGTTGCAGTTGATTTCTTTTTTTTCTTAATTTTTTTAACTTCCACTGTTCTTTTCCTTTAATTTCAGAATAATAGCTGTAGGATCTAGATTAACCCTAGAGGGGGGGTGAATAGGGTTAATGCAATTTTTCTTGATTTAAACACAAAAATAAACTGCAGAAATAAATATACTGAAAAGTAAATCACACACAAGATTTACCCAGCTTCGGCAACCCCTGCCTACTGCTGCATTCCCAGATTTCTATTAGAATTAAACAGTATCACGCTTACAAACACTCTAACAGACTTGCAAACCCTGCTACCGCCTATAGAGTTTTGCAAACTCGCAACCCCTGCTTACTGAACTAACTCTAAATAGACAATCAGACACAACCTAAAACCTAGGTGGTGATTTACCTAAACTCTTTGATACGTAGAATAAAAACAATAATTAAGAACAATATAAAATAGCCCTAAACTAAATAACAATATTAATATAAGCCTATAATTAAACAAAACCCCCTTTTGATTTTTAAGACCGGCCCACTTCCTTATTTCACCCGATCCTCTTTTTGTCTTCGTTCGTGAGAAATAATGGCGGCTTCGTTCTGATTAGGGCTTCGTTCCCTTTTGATCCAGTTAGGGCTTCGGCTCTTTGTTGCAATTAGGGCTTCGGTTCTTTGTTGCAATTAGGGCTTCGGTTTCTTCAATTGATCTGTGATTGGTTGCCCTAGCTTGCTTGCAGTTGCTCGATCGAGTTTGATGCTTGTGAATTCGGTATGTACTGTCTCCTTTTGCTTTTCTAAATTGATACTTGAACTCGATCAAATTTAAATGCCGATGATGATTAGGGTTTTAATAGGATTTGATTTCCTATTTTTGCGTTCGACTGATTGCTGCAAAAATTCTTGTTTTGCCGTTCGATTACGCTTTGATGCTGAGGATTAATCTGACTTTGTCAATTTCGTATTTGTAGTAACTTGATTCACACGGCTTTGAATTGATTTCGTGATTTGAGATATTTGACTTTGTCAATTTCGTATATTTTCGACTGTTGATTTTGGGTATGTGAATCCACTACTCTGTATTAGCTTCGATCATCACCATTGCTTTTTACATTTTCTCTGCTGCATACCACTGCATTTCACTGCACTGTTGAAATTTGTTGTGTCTTGTTCATTGGGCTGTGCAGTTGCCATGTCTTGTAGTTGAGCATTTGAGTCAGTGCTGTATCGATTTACTTGTGATGTTCTTGTAGTCAAGGCTTTGGTTGTTGCAGTATGTCACTGTTTTTCTTGTTAAAAAAAAACTGCTGTGTCATTTTGGTTTTCACTTGTGCATTTTGCCTTGAGTACATGTATTCTTGGCACTGCTTCTTTTGTTGTATGCATTGCATCACCACTGCATCATGCTTGGCCTTGACTTGTAGAATTTCACTGTATCTTCACTTTTGCTTTGCATTGACCATGGCTTCTTTGTATGAACTGCTGTGTATTTAGAGATTGAACCTGAGCATTACTTCGAGTTGTATTTACACCACTTTCTGTTGCACTGATTCTTGATATTTGTATCACTTGAGACTTGATGTTGACATGTGCATTTGGGTTTGTTGTTGATCTTCATGTGTTGGTTACTGATGTTGTACTTTGGTCTTTTGGACTGCATTTGTGTATATTTGATCATTTTTGCTGTTTACTGCAGTTTGTAGTGATATTGAGCATTGCATATTTGAAGTCTTGTATCATTTCTTGGTCATTGCATCAATTCTTGATGGCATTTTGTTCTGCACCATATTGTATGCAGTGTTGCAGTTGTTTGTATGCACTTCAACACTTCAGCATTCCATTTCACCTCTGACCTGTTGGTTCATTGTGATGTTCATTTTCATTGTTGCCTTGTTGACTGTGTTGTTGCATTGTATTCTGGTCAGTGGTGCTTTGAGTCAGTGCTTCACCATACTTGTTGTTGCAGTATTCTGGTCAGTGGTGCTTTGAGTCAGTGCTAAATTGTTGTTGCAGTATTCATGTCAGTGGTGCTTTGAGTCAGTGCAAAATTGTTGTTGCAGTATTCATGTTGTTGTTGGTGGCAATCTTGTATGCTGCTGTTTGTATTTGTAGCCTTGGCCAGTTGACTGTTGCTTTGAATTTCTGGTTGAAGCTGTGCACATGAGTTGGCGAGGCAGTGCACACGTATACGAATATACACGTGTGTACTGCAGCCACTCATAGTTACCTGTCCCTGATAAAAAATACTGATATGCACAGATATTGCACAGTCAAAAAATGATGACGAACAACCCAAATAACTGAGGCAAACAATGTTTTCAAAATCATCGTTTCTTTCAAATTTCAAAAATATTTCTCTTTCAATTTTACTGCGTTTGAAAATATTTTTGCAGATTACTCAGATGCTGGATTCAAACTGGATTATAGTTGAAGACAAAAATATGAGTGTGAGTGATATGTAGTAAGGTTTTGATGTAAATGTGAAATGTCATGTATTGTAGTCAAAATTGTATATGTATAGTGAGAGCTTGAAATTGTACTATCAAAGTTGTAATCAATATTTGTTTGAATAAAAATTTCTGTTTGAATTCAAAATCTGTTTAACTTGATCTGTTTGAATTCAAATTCGAATTCTGTATAATTTAATTTTATTCAACAAATATTTATTTAAAAATAAAATAGTACATTACCAAATATATTTAAATGAATGTATATATGTTTATTATCATCAAACAAAAATCATATAGCGCAAGGCGCATATTCAACAATCTCCCCCTTTTGATGATAATAAACATATATTTAAGATTTTGAATATATCAAATGTTATTTGATAATTTCAGTTTGCTCCCCCTATTTGAATGCTCCCTCTCTACACAATACTCCCCCTACATATATGCATAGAAATATATAAATGAGCCTATATGCACAGTGAAAATTATTTGACCTTTGCTTGATTCTATTCGACAAAATCTTAACTTTTCTCTCCCCCTTTTGTTATCAGCAAAAGAATAATAGTGTTATAAAATAGGGATGAAGTGATCGACATGAATCAAACATTTAACTCAATTAAATATAAATATCAAATTTCAATAAAACTCAAACAAAAATCATAATTACCCTTGTCAAGCGCATATTCCACTTTCAGAAGTGATGGGGATAAAAAAATCATCAAAAATCATACAATTCTGTCTATTTGTGGTATATTTATTTCAGTAAATTTGAATCTCTACTAACCATGCATAACCGTTAGGACTTTTAAATGAGATTAGTAGTATTCACAATTTTTTAAAAAAACGAAATCAAGTATCTTCTAATCACGCATAACCGTGAGGACTTTTAAATGGGATTAGAATCAACTTGTCTATTTAATTAATTAATTTTGATATGCGTTCCATACATGCATAACCGTGTGGACTTTTAAATGAGCATGGAAGCACATAATCATAAATCCAAGTAATTCACCCATGCATAACCGTGAGGACTTTTAAATGAGAGTGAATACTTTGGATATTTTTTTAATTGCTGAATATAATAAGTTGAAGCACAAATAATTTCCTTCACAGATTTAAAGGTATTGAAGAACAAATGATTTCCTTTGTAAACTACCACAAATTTACATACTAAATATGATCTTGAAGAGTGATGGTCGATAGAAAGATGATAGAAATAGAAATGGTCATGGAATTATTACCCAACAAAAATTTTATAACTCTTGTTATGAAATTCTAAAGAAATTTTCTAATTATACTTTCTCGAGTTATAATATATGATAAATATCAACACTCATCACTTTTTCAATCACTATTCATCTTTTCGATAATCATTAGGGAGTTAGATTAGTAAAAAAAATTGTCATTTAGAATCAAATTCAAAAATCAAAATTAAAAAAAAAAATGATTAGTCAACCTCTATAATTCCCAAATCTAAACGTAATTTGGAAAATCTGTCTTCGGGGAGAGGTTTTGTGAAAATATCAGCAAGTTGAGTTTCTGTTGAAATATATTCAATGCAAATGTCTTCTTTAGCAATGTGATCTCGAAGAAAGTGGTGTCTCACATCAATGTGTTTTGTGCGAGAATGATGGACAAGATTATTTGACAAATCTATAGCACTCTTACTATCACATTTTAATGGAACTTGTTTATAGACTAAGACAAAATCAGAAAGAGTTTGCATCATCCATAGAATTTGAGCACAACAACTTCCCAAAGCAATATATTCTGCTTCAGTGGTGGATAATGCAACACAATTCTGTTTCCGACTTGACCATGAGACTAATGAATGTCCTAGCATGAAACATGTCCCACTAGTGCTTTTTCTGTCAACTAATGAACCAGCATAATCAGCATCGGAATAACCTACTAAATCAAAATTTTCACAAGAAGGGTACCATAGTCCAAATTTTTGTGTGTGTGAAAGATATCTCAAAATTCGTTTAGTAGCTTTTAAATGAGATTCTTTGGGATTAGCTTGAAAACGTGCACACAAGCACACAGAAAACATAATATCAGGTCTAGAAGCAGTAAGATAGAGAAGTGAACCGATTATCCCTCGATATTTCTTTTGATCAATTGCAATTCCTTTCTCATCTTTATCCAACTTTGTTGATGGGCTCATAGGAGTTCTCAGTGGCTTGGAATTTTCGACTCCAAATTTCTTTAATAGCTCCAACACATATTTGGATTGTGAAATCAAAATACCATCACTACTTTGCTTAATTTGAAATCCAAGAAAGTATTTCAATTCACCAACCAAACTCATCTCAAATTTAGCCTGCATGACTTGTTCAAAATTCTCACACAAAAGCTCATTAGTAGCACCATAGATAATATCATCCACATAAATCTGAACAATCAAAAAATCATGTTCTTTATGTAATAGAAACAGAGTCGTGTCAGCACTTCCCTTTTTAAAACCATTTTCCAAAAGATATGTACAGAGGCAGTCATACCAAGCTCTTGGTGCTTGCTTAAGACCATATAATGCTTTTTCTAGCTTATACACATGATTTGGAAATTCATGATTTTCAAAACCAGGTGGTTGTTCAACAAAAACTTCTTCTTTTAAATCACCATTCAAAAAGGCACTTTTTACATCCATTTGTTTAAGTTTGAAACCCTTGTAACATGCAAAACTTAGCAAGATTCTAATGGCTTCTAACCTAGCAACTGGAGCAAATGTTCCATCAAAGTCTATGCCTTCTATTTGGTTATAACCTTTTGCAACCAACCTAGCCTTGTTTCTAATTACATTTCCTGATTCATCAAATTTATTTTTAAACACCCATTTAGTCCCTACAATTGGATAGTCATTAGGCCTAGGAACTAAATTCCAAACTTTGTTTCTCTCAAATTGATTAAGTTCATTTTGCATTGCAAAAAACCAATTTTCATCATTAAGAGCCATTTCAACAGAATCAGGTTCAATTTCAGAAATAAAACCACTATGACAACAAAACGCACACAAATTTTCATCAAATGAGGAACGAGTACGTATACCTTCCGTAGGATCACCAATAATTAATTCAGGAGGATGATTAGGTTTGAACCTTAATTTATCAGCATCAACAGTCCTTCTTTCAGTTTTCTCACTAAATGTCCCTTCTTCAGTGCCTTCAGGATCTACTCCATCGTCAACCATCCTTTCAGTCATTTTTTCCAGATCAGATTCATCAAATTTCACATTGATTGACTCAACAATTGTCTTTGTTCGTTTGTTATATATCCTGTAAGCCTTACTCCTTGTTGAATAGCCCATGAAAATTCCATCATCAGCCTTTGATTCAAATTTTCCAAGTTGATCACCTGTGTTAAGAATGAAACAAGGACACCCAAATATACGAAAATAAGAAATGTTAGGTTTCCTTTCATGCCACAATTCATAAGACGTTTTGCCAAGTATTGGTCTAATCATTACTCTATTCATTACATAGCACGAAGTATTCACTGCCTCTGCCCAAAAGATTAGAGGTAGCTTATACTCACTTAACATGGATCTAGCCAATTCCTGTAATGTACGATTTTTCCTTTCAACGACCCCATTTTGTTGAGGTGTTCGTGGAGCAGAAAATTCATGTTTTAAACCATTTTCTTCACAAAAATTTTCAAATTCAAAATTTTCAAATTCGCCTCCATGATCACTTCTCAAGGTTTTAATTGTAACTCCTTTTTCATTTTGAACAAGTTTTGCAAATTTTGAAAAATATTCGAAAGATTCAGACTTTTTGGCTAAAAAGTAAACCCATGTAAATCTAGAATAATCATCAACCAATACATAACAATAACGTTTTCCATTCAAGCTTGAAATTTCATTTGGTCCAAATAAATCCATGTGGACTAGTTCAAGGACCCTTGATGTGCTAACAATGTTTTTAGGACGAAATGATGATCGACTAAGCTTGCTCAAGGAACATGCTTTACACACTTCATTATTTTTAAATTTCTGATGTGGTAACCCTCTGACTAATTCTTTTGATTCGAGTTTCTCTAAGAGACTCATGCTAGCATGTCCAAGTCTCCTATGCCATAAATATGCCTCTTCGTCAGTGGCTACCAAACATCTAGAAAGATTTAGATTATCAAATGAAAGTGAGTAAACATTCCCTTTTCTTTTGCCCATAAAAACAATGTTATTAGAAGATTTATCAATGATTTTGCAAGTATCACTATCAAAAATTACGTTCATACCTTTGTCACATAGTTGGCTAATAGCAATGAGATTGTGATGCAGATTTTCAACGTATAAAACATTAGTCAAGGAAAAAATACCGTTACCAACTTCACCTTTGCCAATAATCTTACACTTGCTATTGTCTCCCATGATCACATTTCCACCTTTAAAATTCTCTAAGCTAAGGAACTTCGATTTGTCACCTGTCATATGTCTAGAACAACCTGAATCTAGAAACCATTCTTGTTGTTCCTTAGCCCGCCAACAGACCTACATAAGAAGAGAGGAAGATGACCTAGAGAAACTCTTAGGTCCAATGTTATTAGTGATAGAAGCATTGTGAATAAACAATCCCTTTGGAATCCATACTTGTTTAGTCCTTTTATTTTTATTCCAATAAACATGAAATTTGTTTGTAGAATTCTTAGGAACCCAAACTTGTATAAATTTTGTGTTCTTGTTCCTATGACTATAATTTTCAGCACGACATCTAAATATTTCACATCTATCAAAGACATTCTTATATTTTGCATTATCATCAACTTGTGTTTTCCCAAAACCTAGTCCTTTCCCGTTGTTAGCAAAAATTTGATTTCCCAATAGCATCTTGAAAGATTTTTCGCCTCTTGAAAAGTTATTCAAAGATTTCTCAAGATTTTGGACTTTGGTTTTTAATGTTGAGTTTTCAGTAACAAGTGAGGTGCATCGATTAATAAAATCATTTCTCCTAGTGTCGATGGTTTCCTTAAGATTCAAGTTTTCATTTTCAAGACTTTCAAAGTTATTCCTCAGTTTTGATAATTCTGAATCTAAAATCTTACATTTTTTACATTCTAGGTTTTGAATATTTTCAATTTCAGTTTCTAACCTAGAATTTTCATGGACAAGTTCTCTCCTATCAGATTTTAGTTTTTCAATTTTAGATTCAAGAGTATCAATCATTTTAGTAAAATCACAACACATTGAAACAAGTTCTTTATAAGAATAGTTACTTACCTCACTAGATTCCTCTAAGCTTGCTTCTGAATCCGATTTTGACATAAGACACAAGTTAGCCTCCTCTGAGCTATTATTTGAAACTTCCTCTCCTTCTTCATCATCCCAAGTTGCTGCAAAGGCCTTCTTTTTCTTTTTCTTTCCTTTGTTTTTTTTGAGAAGTGGACATTTTTGTTTAAAGTGGCCAGGCTTCTTGCAGTTATAGCATGTCAATTCATTATCGGAATCGTCAGAATTCTTTGACTTATTACCACTTATTTTCTTCTTTCGTGACTTGAATCTTGACCATTTTTTAAGATTATTGACAGCCATTGCAAGCTCTTCAATTGGATCTTCTTCTTCTTCATCGCTTTCTTCTTTGCTCTTTAAGGCAATCGTCTTCTTCTTTGGTTCGGAGTTGTTGCGTTCTTCCTTTGCTTTTAGCTCAAGCTCATATGTCATCAAGTTGCCAATCAACTCCTCCATGCTTAGTTTGCTCAGATCTTTCGATTCTTGGATTGCTGTGACTTTTGCCTCAAAGTTCATTGGTAAAACTCATAGTATCTTCCGCACAAGCCCTACCTCAGTGAATACCTTCCCAAGTGCTCTAGCATTGTATACCAAGGTTGAAAAGCGTCCAAACATATCCTTTATGCTCTCGCCTTTGTCCATCACAAAGTTTTCGTATTCATTGCTGAATAGGGCTAGCCGAGACTCCTTGACTTGAGAAGTTCCTTCGTGTGTCACCTCCAAAGTATGCCATATTTCCTGTGCTGTTGTACAATGAGAAATTCTATTAAATTCATTTTTATCAAGAGCACATATCAAAGCATTCATGGCTTTAGCATTTGTTGTTTTCAATTTCTTATTGTTAGCATCCCACCTATCCTTAGGTTTAGGAATCTCAGTATCACCAACGATTATAGTGGGGGGTTTATAGCCAGTTTCAATAATATCCCAAACTTCATAATCAACAGAACTGAGATAGATACCCATCCTAACTTTCCAATAAGCATAATCGTTCCCGTTAAACATGGGTGACCTAGCAATAGATTGCCCCTCAGAAAAAGCATTATTTTGTAGACTCATGACTCTAGAGTTATAAAAAATATACCGGGCTCTGATACCACTTGTAGGATCTAGATTAACCCTAGAGGGGGGTGAATAGGGTTAATGCAAATTTTCTTGATTTAAACACAAAAATAAACTGCAGAAATAAATATACTGAAAAGTAAATCACACACAAGATTTACCCAGCTTCGGCAACCCCTGCCTACTGCTGCATTCCCAGATTTCTATTAGAATTAAACAGTATCACGCTTACAAACACTCTAACAGACTTGCAAACCCTACTACCGTCTATAGAGTTTTGCAAACTCGCAACCCCTGCTTACTGAACTAACTCTAAATAGACAATCAGACACAACCTAAAACCTAGGTGGTGATTTACCTAAACTCTTTGATTCGTAGAATAAAAACAATAATTAAGAATAATATAAAATAGACCTAAACTAAATAACAATATTAATATAAGCCTATAATTAAACAAAACCCCCTTTTGATTTTTAAGACCGGCCCACTTCCTTATTTCACCCGATCCTCTTTTTGTCTTCGTTCGTGAGAAATAATGGCGGCTTCGTTCTGATTAGGGCTTCGTTCCCTTTTGATCCAGTTAGGGCTTCGGCTCTTTGTTGCAATTAGGGCTTCGGTTCTTTGTTGCAATTAGGGCTTCGGTTTCTTCAATTGATCTGTGATTGGTTGCCCTAGCTTGCTTGCAGTTGCTCGATCGAGTTTGATGCTTGTGAATTCGGTATGTACTGTCTCCTTTTGCTTTTCTAAATTGATACTTGAACTCGATCAAATTTAAATGCCGATGATGATTAGGGTTTTAATAGGATTTGATTTCCTATTTTTGCGTTCGACTGATTGCTGCAAAAATTCTTGTTTTGCCGTTCGATTACGCTTTGATGCTGAGGATTAATCTGACTTTGTCAATTTCGTATTTGTAGTAACTTGATTCACACGGCTTTGAATTGATTTCGTGATTTGAGATATTTGACTTTGTCAATTTCGTATATTTTCGACTGTTGATTTTGGGTATGTGAATCCACTACTCTGTATTAGCTTCGATCATCACCATTGCTTTTTACATTTTCTCTGCTGCATACCACTGCATTTCACTGCACTGTTGAAATTTGTTGTGTCTTGTTCATTGGGCTGTGCAGTTGCCATGTCTTGTAGTTGAGCATTTGAGTCAGTGCTGTATCGATTTACTTGTGATGTTCTTGTAGTCAAGGCTTTGGTTGTTGCAGTATGTCACTTTTTTTCTTGTTAAAAAAAAACTGCTGTGTCATTTTGGTTTTCACTTGTGCATTTTGCCTTGAGTACATGTATTCTTGGCACTGCTTCTTTTGTTGTATGCATTGCATCACCACTGCATCATGCTTGGCCTTGACTTGTAGAATTTCACTATATCTTCACTTTTGCTTTGCATTGACCATGGCTTCTTTGTATGAACTGTTGTGTATTTAGAGATTGAACCTGAGCATTACTTCGAGTTGTATTTACACCACTTTCTGTTGCACTGATTCTTGATATTTGTATCACTTGAGACTTGATGTTGACATGTGCATTTGGGTTTGTTGTTGATCTTCATGTGTTGGTTACTGATGTTGTACTTTGGTCTTTTGGACTGCATTTGTGTATATTTGATCATTTTTGCTGTTTACTGCAGTTTGTAGTGATATTGAGCATTGCATATTTGAAGTCTTGTATCATTTCTTGGTCATTGCATCAATTCTTGATGGCATTTTGTTCTGCACCATATTGTATGCAGTGTTGCAGTTGTTTGTATGCACTTCAACACTTCAGCATTCCATTTCACCTCTGACCTGTTGGTTCATTGTGATGTTCATTTTCATTGTTGCCTTGTTGACTGTGTTGTTGCATTGTATTCTGGTCAGTGGTGCTTTGAGTCAGTGCTTCACCATACTTGTTGTTGCAGTATTCTGGTCAGTGGTGCTTTGAGTCAGTGCTAAATTATTGTTGCAGTATTCATGTCAGTGGTGCTTTGAGTCAGTGCAAAATTGTTGTTGCAGTATTCATGTTGTTGTTGGTGGCAATCTTGTATGCTGCTGTTTGTATTTGTAGCCTTGGCCAGTTGACTGTTGCTTTGAATTTCTGGTTGAAGCTGTGCACACGAGTTGGCGAGGCAGTGCACACGTATACGAATATACACGTGTATACTGCAGCCACTCATAGTTACCTGTCCCTGATAAAAAATACTGATATGCACAGATATTGCACAGTCAAAAAATGATGACGAACAACCCAAATAACTGAGGCAAACAATGTTTTCAAAATCATCGTTTCTTTCAAATTTCAAAAATATTTCTCTTTCAATTTTACTGCGTTTGAAAATATTTTTGCAGATTACTCAGATGCTGGATTCAAACTGGATTATAGTTGAAGACAAAAATATGAGTGTGAGTGATATGTAGTAAGGTTTTGATGTAAATGTGAAATGTCATGTATTGTAGTCAAAATTGTATATGTATAGTGAGAGCTTGAATTTGTACTATCAAAGTTGTAATAAATATTTGTTTGAATAAAAATTTCTGTTTGAATTCAAAATCTGTTTAACTTGATCTGTTTGAATTCAAATTCGAATTCTGTGTAATTTAATTTTATTCAACAAATATTTATTTAAAAATAAAATAGTACATTACCAAATATATTTAAATGAATGTATATATGTTTATTATCATCAAACAAAAATCATATAGCGCAAGGCGCATATTCAACAATAACTTCATATATATTCCTAAAAATTATTCTTAAAGATAATGATATATCCTTACATTCAATTTCCTTTAGGAATCATTGCCTAAAATAGATTAGACAAAAATATATAAATTTTCTTTGATTATTTTGGGTCGGAAAACAAAACAGAACAGGGTATATACATATATACCCAGTCAGGCATATTATATATGGCCTAACTCAATCATATTCAGGTGAATACATCCAGACAGACAAATATACGTATCATCACCACACAAATACATCACATGCATCAGTATCAAAATATTAAAGTTTGAAAGTTTGCTCACCAGGATGAAGAACAGAGGAGAATTTTAAGCTTGGAAAAAATTTGTTTGAACTTAGATTTGAAAAAAACTATTTTTTCCAGTTTTGATCTACAACTTGTTGATGTTTTTATGAACTGTTGTTTGATTTGAAACTTTAATCTGTTGCTTGATCCAGACTTCGCTTTGTTTTAAATGCTTTTAAACTTGGCCGATCTTTGCATTGCTTGATTAAGTTGCATTTGTTTTCTCGTTTGATCTTCTGTTGAATTTGTATCCGAAGCTTTGATTGTTTTGAAGTGATTTACAGCTTCAAGTTTTTTGTTTTTGATTTTGAATCTGAAACTTTGCCCCAGACTTGAAACTCCTGGTTTTTTATAAATTCTTTTGCTTGCAAGTCTGTTTTTAGATGTGATCTGTTACTTTGATCTTTGTTTTAGATTTGTAACTGAAAATGGCTTCGAATTCTTTTGTGTTTGTTTTCTCAGGTCTGAGCAATTTTTTTGAGAAAGATAAAAGCAACCTACCTGTCTTTTCTTCTTTTGCATGTTTCCAAATATTCAATTCAAAAGAAATAGATTTTCTTGCCACTTGTAAGTTAAGATATGAATCCTCTTACACTTGTCTAAATGCAAATAAATTTATGTTTCAGCCCTTACTTTATTTTAATTTGTAAACATGTTTCTATGTTTTAACTTTTGTTTAAATTAAATAATTATGTTTATCTTTTAAACACTTTAAATAGTATTTAAACATAACTTTATATTATATTTCCTATCTAAATAAATACATTTTTCTTTATAAATCATTGATAATTTTTTTAAAGAAATTGACTTAAAAATTAAATTACACAAGCATGTATAGATTTTATATATATAAGTCTTTAGAACATCAATTTTGACTTTAAACAACTTTTGAAAATTATTCATAATTAATCATACTTTTATTATTTTCTTTTATTTATGTATGTGTTATGTTTCAAATGTTTATATTTAAACTACTTTATCTATCTTATACATCCTTAAAGAAAAAGGTTTGAAACTAAATTACACTTTAATAAATAAAAAATAATACATATGTATTTCTTAATTTTATAAAGCTTTTATTTAAATCTAATTTATTTAGTAAATCAAAAAAATTAAAAAAAAAATTCCAATATATTTGTTTAATTCCATAATCAAATCCCAAATTAAATTCCATACATCTTATTTAATTTAGAAAATACAAATACAGTTTTTTATAAAATACTTTATCTATGAATTTCAACCCAAAATTTTACTTAAAATCTAAAATATTCATTTTAGTATTTTCAAATCAACAATATTCATTGTCAATATATTTATTAAATTCAAAAATCTAATTTCCCAATTATAATTCATTTGTATAACTAAATGGACATATATCTTATTAAACTTGATGAATTCAATTTTATTATTTTATTTCAAATGCAAATAAATTCTAAATAAATTCACAATTAAATCCAAAATTAAATTTGATTACCAATTTTTTTCAAAATTAAATCCCAAATATTAAATCAATTATCAAATTATCTTTAACTAAAATTCAGGAATGTTACAAATTTAGCTTTTATTTTTGAATAATAGAAAACACAAGATATCTTGCACTTTTCTGACAGAAAATGGAAGGTAACTTGCACTTTTCTGATTTTGAAACTTTTGTAATTCTGAAAAAAAAAATTCAAAAATTTTTAAAAGAGCAAGATAGTTAGCGCTTTCAGTTATTGAGATTTTTTTTGAACTTTTTGGAAATTTTGAAATTTTTGAAAAACGCAAGTTAACTTGCGCTTTCTATCAGGGAAGCATAAGCTAGTTTGCGATTTTTGATTTTGAAATTTTTGAAAAAAACGGAAGTTAATTTGCATTTTTTGATTTAGAAAAAAAGAGAACTAAATTGCATACTAATTGCTATAATGATTTTTCTTGTAAAAACATCAAAAATAAGGACCTTATGTGTAAAGCCCCTTAAAAATATGAAAACATATATGTTTTTTAATAGGGAATTGAAAGCACATCTAGATTTAGAACCCTACCATGTAGATACAAAACACCTATATTTATTTGTATATATGCAAGTAGACAAATACAGATAGATAAACCGGTAACATAGCTTTCATTCGGGCATGTCCAGTTTTACACTCTTTAGTTAGCCAGGTGCCATGCACCAGTGCATTATACCATAGTTTCAAAAACCGAAACGTGAATTGAATCGTGTAGATGCAAGGTCAAAGGTTCTTATGGTTCAACCGGTTAGACCGTGACAATTGTGTTGATCGATATTTTCTATTTTTCTTATTTAAATGTTAAATTATTTCAGCGAGTATTAAAATATAATCATTTATAATTAATATATTGAATTTTAAAACAATTATTTTTGAACATTTCATAAGAAATATTGATTGGAACAATTCTATAATGATTATTTTACCACAAAACTGTAAATTTCCTTATTTTTAAGATAAAAGACATTCTTTAACAATGATTTATAAAATGTACATTAATAATATATTTTGTCATCCAAAATTGATAAGTTAATCAAATGATTTAGTGGCTAAGGTTATGAAATTATATATCAAATAAATTATGTAAAGAAAATTAAGAGTAAAACGATAGTTTTTCCTCAAATTTGGAAACCATTTGATAAAAAGAGGTTGGTTTTGTGGTTTTGTTAAAGGTTTTGGGGTTAGACCATGCGTTCATGCACTTGCAAGGTTATTTCAATTTCAGAGCCATAGTGCTCCAAGGTTGAAGGTTAATCGTGGTTGAACCGAGGTCAAGTTGTGTCTTTAAAACACTACATTGTACATCCCCTTGACCCTATGAATCAGTACATCCCCTAATAAAAAGGCCTAAATTTAAATTCTTATTATAAGGAAAAAATAATAGGCACATTTTCCATGTAATTACTGTTAGTTATTTAAATATTTATGCATGTTTAAAATTGTTGTTCTCATTTTGAAATTTCATTATATTAAAATCATTGAATGTTTAAAGCTATTATTCCCTTTGATAAACAGTACATCAGTTTTTGGGTAGAATGGCCTTGACAACTATTATCAATTTCAAAAAATAAGTATCAACTTTATTTATTTCTGTCTTATCCGTTGGTAGCTGAAGAAAATAAACTATATGGTTTGAAATTATCTAAACTTTCATTATCTTGCTTCTTAAAACTATCTTACATTAATTGCAAGCTAACTTTCTAGTATCTCAACTCGAAAATCTTTGGTTTGAGGAAAATATCAACTACGAGCATAATATAATTGGAAATTTATTAATACCAGCTAGAACAAAAGAATCTATATTTTACAATTGCCCTTGATTAGTACTAATTGTATAAAGCTTGTATCTACGTTTATATTCTTATTAGTACTAATTGTCCTGGATTATGATTTTCTAAGTCACAGTAGAAACTGATTCTCTTACTTTTTTACACTTATCTTCAGATTTTCAATGAGGTTGGTCTTTGATTTTATGGTTTTTTTAGTAGTATTTTTACTTATTCTTTTTGATTCACCAATTTACACTTTAATCAAATATAATGGGTACAATATCTTTTTTGGTATGAATTCTAATAATGATTAGGGTAGTTCACGTGCTTATCATGCTTTATTTTTTGTACAAATTGCACAACATGGCATCATTTGTTAACATACTTTATTATTGGTGCAAATTTCAAAGTAGGGTACCATCTCTTACCATAACTTCCTATCTTACAAGCCTATTTACTGCTACTTTTTGGTACATATGCTTTTTGTGTTTTTGATTTCTATTCATATTTCATAGATTGACCTTTTTCCTTTTAGATTTCCAACCCATATATTAGTTGAAAATAAAAACATGTTACTCAGCATTTACATTTTACAGTTGGCATTTGCACTTATTAATTATTTGAATCAGGCTGCTTTATTTAATTTATGCTCTCTATGTTTAGATTGTAGTTTTCTCTTTTCATGAAGCAAGTATTTAGTAAATCACATTCAGGAATTTATTATAGTTTGAATTAGTATGGCAGGTTTTTTCATTCAGGCTCTTGGATGGTCAGAAGTTATTAGTGACTGTTGAACATTTATGGATGAGCTCTGATGGAATGATTAATGCACTACGTAAAGTTTTGTGCTCAATGTTAGGCATTTTTTTAGGCATGTACATATGTACATTTTTATTTGATTAAAATTGACAAATATGATGGAAAGTGAATAAATAAACCATTCTTTATTTCTCTCGATAATTTGGTGAACTCTTAAGGATATAATTGTTGTTTATTTTTGCTGATTTGCATTATTCAATTGTGACGACCCAAAATTTTCAACATTTGAAAATTAAAATATTTAATTGATTTTAAATGTTCGAAAGTTATTTTAACTTGAATTTCAAATTTTAACTATGAATTTAGCAATTTATTATCAAATTTAATTATATAAGATTTGGGTAAATTTTGAATCTTGATTTTTAAACTGATTAAAAATGTTTTCAAGGCTTAGAAAATTTATATTGATAATACTGAAGATAGTAGAAGCTTCAAAATTGAATTTGAAAATGCTTTGAGCGATTTTGAAATTATATCGTTTAAATAGATATTTAAAAATAGCCTTCTGAGGCATAGTCTCGGAATTCGACGAAACTAGTTCCATTGGATCCGTAATGTTGTAATATTATTGGATTTCAATTGTCATAGTGTTTGGAGACATCGTGTGATCGTACAATAAGCAAACGCACTGAAATTTATATCGAAATTCATTTTAAATAGCTGGGACCAAAAATCTATCTTTTCCATACGATCGAATTTGGCCACGTAACCTTTTCCATTGCGTTCGGAATAGGCGTATAACATTGTAAATGCCTGGCGGCACGCCTCAATTGGAGGTTGAGATTTTAGTTGTGTTTACCGGAGCAATTCGAATTTAAATTTAAATTTAAATTTGATAATGTTTCATAAAGAAAAATTATATGTATCTTCAAGCACGTGTCCTTTTAACAATGAGCAATCAAACACGTTTCAACTTTGGTCCCCCGTTCTCCTTTTACAATTAGCTGAGCACCCTGTTTTCGAAGGAAACAAAAAAGAAACAAAAAAAAGGGGCGAAACGTTTTATTTCAGAAAACATAAACAAAATCAAACAATCACCGCCCACCTTTTAAAAAATTTCATTCTAAAAATCAGAAAGGAGTTTCCCCCTTTTCAATCGAATTCACGAATTTGAAAACAGCTTCAAATCATTCGAGCCGCATGGAGGGAAACTATTTTTGGAATTAAGTGCGCGCGCGTTCGAGAGGGCTTGGCAAGCAGCGATGAGCACAGCAGTCCAAGGCCTGGGGTGATCGCGATGTCGAGGCAATGGAGGAAGCGGCGGCAACAATGACGTGGTGGGGGGGTTCGTGTGAGCGCGTAGGCTGATGGTCATTTGCGATCGAAGCCTGGGAACTCGCGATTATCGAGCTCGAGCATCGTGGTGATGGCGGCCTCAAGGAAAATTGGGTAGGTGATCAAGTACGGCTAGGGTTTCGTGCACGCGAATGCGTGGTGGGGCTCGAGCCTGGGTTTGCAGTGAGGCATATTTGTTTTTTTTGGGTTTTATTTTAATTGAAACATATATATATATATATATATATATATATATATATATATATATACTTATAAAGATAAACAGAAAAATAATGTGTTACAGTGAAGATATAAATTTCTATTTGTTTAATTTAAATGTAATTTACATGTTTTAATCAGAGAAATATTTATGCAGCTTACATATTTTTATGCATGTAGAAAAAATATATGAGTTATTGTAATAGTTCTTATGTAAACATTAAAGGGGTTTGTTAAGGTATAAAATAAATTTTTTTAACTTGATAAAATCTACACGCATGTTCTATTTTAAAAACAATAAAACTATTCATGTTTTAAATCAATATGGAAATTAATTTCTTTGATAAGCTTATTTAAAAATACTTTTAAAGGAAATTTAGTTTTAAATTTAATGTTTGGTTAAACAAAGATTTTAATTAAAAGGGAAGTTAGCTTTGAATCAAACTGTTAGTTTATTAAAATTATTTAAAAGGAAATAAATTATTCGATTTGTTCGAGCATTAATGAAATCTTATATAATTATTATACAAGGTCTAAAACTGTGTGGAAATCAAGTTGGAAAGAAAATGAATTTGCATGCATAGGCAAAGGTGAGATTTTCTCACTCAATCGCTAATTTAATTTTTATAGTTAAATATAAAATTTATCGATTGTGTGCTTTAATAATTAATTTATTATTAGTTATATTAGTTTAGACCCTATGCGCCGCATAATAGCGGAGGTTATTATATTAAACCCATATACCGCGATATTCCACCTCGAAGTGGAATTGGTATTATATATGTATTTGGAGTTGTTGATTTCCCGCATTATATAGAGGATGAGACCCTATTTCGCCGCATAATAGCGGATGATATTATATAAATCCCATATACCGTGATATTCCACCTCGAAGTGCAATTGGTATTTAATTGTTGTGCAAACGTCAGTGGATGCAGGGAAACAAGTTGGAGGTATCCAACTGAATTCCTCAAATATTTAATTTGTTTCGTATGTTGTGTGTTGATTATTTATAATCTGTGTGTGATTATTTGTGATTGGAACCGTTGAAGGCTGTAATTTAGCCAAATATATTTTTGGTATCGTAGGATACCAGAAATAAATAAAAATTTGATTTTGAAAAATCTGGGTAGAAAATTTATAATAAATTCATTCAAAGGAATCGGGTGAATTTTAAAAGAAGGAAATTTAAATAGATAAAGTTTTATCTTTGAAAACTTATTGAATAAATTCCAAAAATATGGGAAAATATTTTAATAAAGGAATTTCGAGTAATATTGTTTAATAGTTGAAGAACTTTTTTAAGATACATATTTTAAATATTTGAAAGAGATAAAGAAATTTATTTTAAAAGAAAATAAATTTAGAAATTAAATTTGGAATTTAATTTGGAGTTGAAATTTATTTTAAAAATCGATTTGGGAATTAATTTGGAGTTAAAATAAACCTTAGGAATCGATTTGGAAATTTGGTTTGGTGTTGTGGAAATAATTTGGAAATCAATTTGAAATTGATTGGATATTTGAAAATATATTTGGGAAATCAAATTGGAATTTGATTTTGTATTTGAAATAAATTGGAAATCAATTTGGGATATGATTTGGTTTGAAGGTGATATTTGGAAATCGATTTAAAATTCGTATATCAGTTGATATTTGGAAATGTAAATTCACAACGGGAATTTGTAAAGAAAAGGGAAATTGTTTAAAAATAAATATTGGTTTATTTTTAAAGTGTGGAAAGGAATTTACAGAGTTGGAATGTAAATTGAAATAAATCAAGAAGGGTTTATTAATTGGTTTGAATGGAGCATTTTGAAGGGAAAGTGTACTTTCCCAGAAAAGCCGAGTATATTTTGAAAGTAGCTTTTAAGGTATAAACTAAAAGTTCTAAAGTTGGATTTAAAAGAATATTTTGGAGCAATTTATTTTCTTAAGTTATTTTGAAAATCTTTAGAGTAAAGATTTATTTAGTAAATTATAGAAGTGATTATTTATAGACTTAATTGGTAATTGTTTTAGAAAATGGTTATTTAAATATTTATACTCTATCTACTAATTTTATTTTAAAAATTAGTTTGGACTTAAAGTTTATATGTAATATCAGTATAATGTTTTTTTGACTAATATTTTAAGTAAAGTGTTTAAAATATGTTTTTTAATATTTCCAAATACATATTTGGATATGTGATTTGAATTATTTTTAAAAGTATGCGGACTTGGCAGATTTTTAGTGGAATAAATGATTTCAGGAATTTTATTCCGCGAGTGAAAAATGTTTTGAAATTTGTTTTCAAAAGATTGAAATGTGGAAATTGATTTGGAATTGTTTTTCAAATGGATTAAGTGTGGAATTATATCTTGCGAAGATATGTTGAAATTAAATAATTTAGGAAAATTATTTGAAATCCAATGATTGTTGTAAATGATGATTGATAGTTAAATAACCGACTATCAATATTGGCCTTTAAATGGCATTTGAATTTCGGTGCTACCGGGAGTTGAATTCCAAATGGATATTCGAAACCCACATCGAACTTTTGTGGTTGTGATGGATCTTTTATTTAAAAGATCAAAGTGAAATTGTTGTGATTTGTTTGAATCGCATTTGAATTCCAAATGTAACACTTATTTTTAAAATAAGCGCTCGTTATTTGGATTAGCAAGGAGAGGACCTTGTGTCATAAAACCCATTCCGAATAACGATACGATGAAATGGGATTGCATTTGAAGATGGTGTTGAAGACCGGGTATTTTCGAAAGCGAAAGGATTACCTATCGAATGTCTCTGCACCGGGTTGCTCCGGTATAGAGATTTTATCACCCTTTGTGATGGGGATTCCGGACGTGATTAGTGAATATCCGAATTGCAAGGGCTTCTTTGGAAGTGCCTTCGGTTTTGTTCAATCCTGGAACAGACTTGTATGGATGTGTGTCTGACGTTATACTTTGAGACGTAAAGATGGTTTCTATCAAATACATTTCTGTTGGTGGCGGAGAATTTATTCTCTTAGCTTAACACCCTTCTCTGAGACGTATGAGCTCAGAGGTTATGTAGTTGATGATACTAGTGATATATTCTCAATTTGGTAATGTGGCGTACGAAATCCTGCTGATCATTTGTTGATCGAAGCATGGATTTTGTGAAAAGCGTAGCTTTGTGGACGAGACTTCGTCGGACCTCACACCCTGGAATGGTCGAAACAGGAAGAATGCAGCAAGGTTATAGGGGGTAGCACCCCTTATGGTATGTTCATTTCCTTCTGGATAGAAGTGGTATCATGGTATGGAGTCCAAATACTTAACTTATGTGGATATCACAAATATATATTACTTTGTGAGTATTGTTGTTAAGGATCCTCGGATAAAGGTTGTTTACAACCGGGGGATGACATACTCGTGTCAGTAGTTACCTATTTTTGCAGAGGTTACCCGGCCTTGTGTTGGCAGAGATCTGGTTAGGTTCTCGGGGCGTCCCTCCAGAGGCGTACCCATGTGGCAGTAGGAAGTTCCTTAGCCTTACCATTTGTTGGAAATCCAGAGAAACAATACGCGCCCTGTACGGCTTTAGCTGTATAACCTGCCATGGAATGTGGCGGTATCCTGCTATTGAACATGGTAGGTATAGTTGGCATAAGTGCCAAATGCCTATACTGGCTAAGGTTAATATTATACTTTCAAAATGTTTTCTTCACTATGCACTAATGCTAATATTAAAAACATTTTGCGTATTAAGCATGTTTGACTGTCATAAGGAGAAATCTCCTCCAATTCTGCATTTGCATTGTGTGTGTGGGGGAAGGCCTTATGGTAGTTTCATTTTTCAAAAAGCATTGCGGATTTCTTTTAAATTCCTTTATTTTCTTTTGTAAAAGAATAACTGTTTTTAAGATCTCACACCAATCCCATGACTGACCTGGAGTTTATTGTTCCATTTCTAATCTCTGGGTGCCCATAATTTTCCACACGGGCAGCCTAGAGTCAGGTTATTAGTTATTCGGGAGCGAAATCAGAAAAGAGTTGCTGTGGAAATTAGGAGTTGAAGCTGGATGGTGAGGCGTATCACTTATATATGTAATATTTCTTTTCCACTGTTTGTTATTATAAACTCTGAGAATGTGATGTATAAACTGATATAGTGTTTTTGTTTTAAAGACTATTCTTTATCTATTATATATTTGTTCCGCTGCGAAATGTGAGATTCTGTTTATTGTTTGTGTTCTTCTTCTATCTTCTTCTTCTTAAACCCTAACAGTTCGGTTTTCCTATAACGACCGGGAAATTTCGATCCAGAAAATTCCAGATAGTTCGGAAAAGAAGGAAAGAGAAAGAAGAAGAAACAGAAACAAAACACGGATTCTCACATTCGCAGCAGATAAAATATAATATCACATAGAATAATAGTTATACAAAGAAAGCTGTAATTGTTATTTTACATGCATTTTATCAGAGTTACAACATTTCACAATCTCTGGACAGTTAAAATAACTTGTCCCAGATTATCAGCAATAGTATACATAGTGGTAAACACTCCATACGTTTCTGCCATCCAGCTCGCCTCTTGAACTCCAGAACGTCCTTACCTGAAAAGCTGTAATACTCGGTCTGAACCGAGCATTACATCAAAGTAACACCCGAGTCAGGCTGGAAACCAGCATGAGTAAACTCATCTATCAAGAAACTCCAATACATAGAATTTAATTAAAACCCGGGGTAACTCGTATTGATTTAAAAATTCTCAATTTGGTAAAGACATCACTTATTTCACACATCAATTTCTAAGTACCAAACTTGGATTAAATGGTCCAATTTACTTAAATCTTTCCATTACATTCCAGCCTATTGATTTCACATATCAATCTATAAAGAATTACCGTGGATTACAAATCGAAGTGGTTTCGGGTATTTACTAATACCCGACTCCGGTCTCTTCGAATTCAGCACCATCTTATACTAATTTATTCAAGTGAAACAGAATTAAAATTTCAAATACAGGGTTTCACCTATACACATTAATTCACTATTGATAGATAACCACATTATCTCAGTTTAAACCCAACATATCATATCATATAGCCTCACAAATCACATATCCGAGATATCAATCAATCTAAGGCATGCAATATTATTCAATCACTCATGAGCAAGATAAATTAGTCATACCATTTCTAATTAATTTAAAAAAATTAAATTAATTACTTTAATCACCCTTAATTCTGCTTACTTAACCATTGATTGATTAGAAACCAATTAATTTACCCTTCTCTAGTTATCCATCTTAGTTAATCTCCCTTGATTAAACATTTACTAAATACATCAAGTAATTAGCCTATAATTAATTACATTGCTTAATTAACTTTTCAAGAACTTTATTAATTCTTAAACTAATTTCACTAAGTAATAAATCTTTAATTATTTCCACTAAGTAATTATCCTTCTTATTAATTACACAAAGTAATTAAACTCAAAACTACTACCATTCATTCATTAATTACATCCTAGTACTTACCGATCAATTACTTCACTAAGTAATTACACTTTATTAATTACACTTAGTAATTATACTTATCAAATCATCAAGTGCTTATCTTAAATTAATTAAACTAATTAATTTACTTAAACTAATCACATTAATTAATTAATTAATTACATTGAGTAATTAATCTCTTTAATTACTTACTTTAAGTAATTATGCTTAACCAATTCCACTAATGATTATCCTTAATTAATTACTTCAATTATTTGTCCCTACGTAATTAAGTTAATTATTGAACCCTTTATTACCTATATTAAATAATGGTTTAATAATTAATTATATCGATAAATTATTCACCAAAAATCAAGACCTTATTTAATTTAAGATAAATCAATATCTTAATTAACTACTTAATCATTATTAAATTTTATTTGAAAACAAATAATATTAAACTCTGAAACCTTTAACTTCTTCGGTATATCAAGAATGCTCGGTCTAATCCCAAACCCCCGAGCTAACTTCAGTTCCAATTTAACCACTAAGTATTTTTGAAAACGTTTCTATCTCGAACCCTTTACTATCCTTTATTTTCTTTATCTAAATTTATTTCTAAAACAATCGGCCCACTACTCTCAGGCCCAACCAAACTCAAAGCTCACAAAACCAACGAATCCCCCTTCTCCTTCATCCTTTTATTTTCTTCAGGCAATACAAAACCAATCAGCGGCTATAGGACGTGCACATATCCATGCACGCTTCCTCCGGTGATCATGTCTCGCCGCCGATCGCATCAGCAACTTTCTCCCAATCCTCCTGACCTTCCTATCTTCTTGAAACCCAATAGAAAACCCTCCTTACCAAAATTCGATCCAGAACCGATAATTAGCATCAACCCAAATCTGAAGACCAACTCGTCGCGCCTCCTCTAACAACCAGCGCCTACCAAATCTCATCGATGTCTTCGCCACACCTTCCTCAATCATTCCCCTCAGGTGTGCAATCATCCTATTCCCTCATGTCTCCTCCATTGCGAAGAACAACCTCGACCCAAAAAAACTCGAACAAAACCCTAAAACAGTGTCGCCCGCCCTCCTCGGTGATCAGAAAATTCACCCTATATTTTTCTCGCCACTACCCATCGATGAGCTACCTCCAAGAAGAAACTCAATCACACAGATCAACTTGTGACGCCCCACCTCTATGCTCACAATAACAAAGAATATTAAAAGAAAATATTGTCTATTATTACGAAGAATAAGGCTGGATAGGAGCGGCCATCCATAGTTGGGCCTTACACTAGTATTGGTTACCTCGACAGGAGTGGTATATATTTTTCTTTTTCATCTCTTATTTATTTACTCCCATCGACATACCCAATTCCAGTATAAAATGAACTATGATGGTTTATAATAGTTTAGGACAATATATATAATAATAACACAGATAGGCTAAATGCGGCACACAGATAATAAAAAGTCCCATATATATAATAACCGATGTCAGTTACAATACATCTGATACAATACATATGATACAACTACAACTGTCGACACTGGAAGTTATATATACAAGTACATTATTGACAATAATATACATGAATACATATCATCCTATACTATGACAACGACTACTCCAAAAGATATGAAGAGGCTTCATGGCTCAAGCAGCAACCCAAAGTAAGATTTCTACAACCTGAAAATAACTCGGTCTGACCTGAGTATTAAATTCAAAAGAAAATAATACACGGGTCAGTCTAATTCAAACTCAGTTGTTAATGCACGGAAGCAATAATAATTAAACAACAAATAGATGACAATCACAATAAATCTCGTCTATCCAATCCTTTAATAAGAAATCGGATAACGGTATGTATAACACGTAACAGTGTTAAACAACAAATCAACAAATTCAAATTATCAATGGAGATAAATGCAAAGATTATCAATGAAGATAATTTAGAAAACAACAGGATTGCCTAAACGGCAATTAACAACAAAATCTAATTATTAAATAAATAATTAGAAACTCATAATCTAATTATCAAAAAGATAATTAGATATCAACAAAATCATCAAATTAAACCAAATCAAAATACGATTCAAAATATACTGAATTGGACATACGAAATAATTTCAAGCAATTGAAATATCAATTCAAAACGTCACTTCTGGTAGGGCTGCAGTACACACTCGTGTGCACTGCCTCGCCACTGCAGCCTGAAATACACAAAAGAAGTCACAACAAAACCAAAATGGACAGCAGCTACAGCTAAGCAAGTGACACAGCCAGTTCGAATATGTACCAAAGAACATATGCAAGGGTCAAGCTAGTGAAATATGCAAACAGACCAATAAATGCAACGGATATATGGTGCAAGCAAGAATATGAATGCAAACATATACACTGTAGTGAAGCATGTACATGTGTGAACAGCAACTACAAACTGCTCATGACCACAACCAGAGCTCAAATACATGTGAAATCAATTAGACAATACAAGGTAAAGTATGAGCAATGCAAGTGAAACTAGGTTACTACATAACGCAGCAGCAACTAAAAAAAGGTAGTGCAACAGGTTAAGGTAGAAAGCATTCATTCTTGAAACATAAATGCAAACTGAATGACTCAAGTGATACAAATTATATGCTTTGTGCACCATGAAATTCAAGTGATTGGCACTACATGAATAAACTAGCATAAGCCTGGCAATATGATTATCCAAGTAAACTACAGTACTCAAAGCTACAAACTGGACAATGCAAACTACAACATGAATGACCATTTTCAACCAACAATGTAACCAAATGTACAACTGCCCAGGCTCAAAGATAAATGTATGCATACACATATATGAAGAACACAAAGTCAGTGCACAACAACAATTGAACACAGCTGAAATGTCACCCGAGGATGCAGATACAAAATGAAGTGCATAAGTATTCCAGATCCAAACAACACAAGTGCAACCTGTACACGACAATTGGGATAACATGGACACACAAGTACATAGTGTACAAATTAGTCCAGCAAAAACAAGCACATAGTATGGCAAAGTGCAACTGATCAAGGGTGATAACCAACTGCTTCAAATGGCCCTAACAGCTACAAGGAAGCCGCAGTAACTCGAAGCAACAATCGACACAAATCCAATACAATGCAATGCATCAAGAGTACAGATACATGCACTAGTGGAACAAAAATGTCGCAGACTAAACATGAATCAAATAATAAAACCGAGTGCAATCTCAAGTGAACTCAACAAAACATCAAATTCAAATGCAAACTGTCTTGGAGAAACAAGAATTAGACCAGAAAGCACTCTGAGTTGACAATTATGATAAAGTCATGTTTAAAATGCAAGAAAATCAAAACCAGGAATAATATCAAAATATATGCAGTAGTGTAAGGCATTGACATCGAGTGCACAACAACCAAATTCAAACAACAATACCGAACCAAATGAATGACAACCCCAAGTACATATGTACAACGGCAATGAAATCAATATCGAACCAATTCAAATGCCCAAGTGAAGCCTCCAGAATTTCAAATCAAGTAAGATAGAGGCTCAATATCAAAAACCACCTTCGATAAACAGAAGTATTAAGTTCAAATCGAAATGATCAGAAACAATATCAAAGCAATGGTGATGGCCGACGATAATACAAAGTCATGGAATCGCATTCACACAACCACGTGACCGAAGTCAAATGGAAGTCAAGCCGTAGTGGTCATGAGATAAAGTAGTGCCGTGAATACCAGAAAACAAGAAATCAGCAACATCGAAACGAAATTACCGAGAAAAACGAACAGTTCAAAACCAACGTCAAAACAAAATCAAGCCGTCGAAGCATAATACTAAGTTGAATTAGAAGATGTGAGTGAAGAAATCACTCACCTTTGTTTCCCTTAGCACGAATCAAAGATCGACAGCCAGAGTCGAAGCCGAGGCCATAAAGAATCGAGCGAGGTCGAAATCGAAACCTAGCCGCCATTATGTTCTCGTTTTCTTATTTTAGGGTTTTGTCATTGAAAAATGAAGGAACGGGTTTGCGAATGAACAAAAGAGGAAGGGTATTGATAAATATCACGGCATCTAACAAACGAAAACGTGGACCAGATTGCATTTTAAAGACCACAAAATATTCAACGAATTATTAAAAGAATTTTAACCCAATTAAAAACTCCAAATAGCCATCAGCTATCAACATTAATTGTTTAACAACGATAATTAATTGTTATAAAATCCCGGGTTGTTACAGACTCCCCTTCTTATAAAAATTGCATCCCCGCAATTTTCATAAATAAAGTCGTCAATAACAATTATTTTTCTAACAGAAACTGGTTAAGCTAGAAAAATAAATGTCAAGAATACAAACGCCAAAGGAATCTTTTAATTTCATAAAAGCAATTCACAAATCCTCAATAAAATCTAATTATCAAATAGATAATCAAAAAACACAAAACTGAATAAATACAATTATCAGCAACATTTAATTATCAATTAGATAATTATAATTAAGAAATCACAAAACATCAATATCTAATTATCGATACGACAATTAGAAAACTGCAAAAGCTAATTATCAACAAAGATAATTAGAAAACACAAATCACAATACGCAAAACTGCAATTATCAAGTTATCTACCAGATAATTTGAAAACAACAAATATCTAATCTCCAAAAACGATAATCAGAAATCTCAAATCAACAAATATCTAATTATCAAAAACGATAACCAGAAATCTCAAATCAACAAATATCTAATTATCAAAAACGATAATCAGAAATCTCAAATCAACAAATATCCAATTATCAAAAACGATAATCAGAAACAACAAATATTCCTTTATAAAAAAAGATAATCAGAACTCATATCAACAAATATCTAATTATCAAAAACGATAATCAGAAATCTCAAATCAACAAATATCTAATTATCAAAAACGATAAGCAGAAATCTCAAATCAACAAATATCTAATTATCAAAAACGATAACCAGAAATCTCAAATCAACAAATATCTAATTATCAAAAACGATAATCAGAAATCTCAAATCAACAAATATCCAATTATCAAAAACGATAATCAGAAACAACAAATATCCGATTATTAACAAAGATAATCAGAACTCATATCAACAAATATCTAATTGTCAAAAACGATAATCAGAAATCTCAAATTAACAAATATCTAATTATCAAAAACGATAACAAGAAATCTCAAATCAACAAATATCTAATTATCAAAAACGATAATCAGAAATCTCAAATCAACAAATATCTAATTATCATAAACGATAACCAGAAATCTCAAATCAACAAATATCAAATTATCAAAAACGGTAATCAGAAATCTCAAATCAACAATTATCCAATTATCAAAAACGATTATTAGAAATAACAAATATCCAATCATCAAAAACAATAACAAGAAATCTCAAATCAACAAATAGCCAATTATCAAAAACGATAATCAGAAATCTCAAATCAACAAATATCTAATTATCACAAATGATAATCAGAAACAACAAATATTTAATTTTCAATAAAGATAATTAGAAACAACAAATATCTAATTATCAACAAAGATAATTAGAAACAACAAATATCTAATTATCAACAAAGATAATTAGAAACAACAAATATCTAATTATCAACAAAGACAATTAGGCCAACAAATATCTAATTATCAACAAAGACAATTAGAAACAACAAATATCTAATTATCAACAAAGATAATTAGAACTCTTAATAGCAAATATCTAATTATCGATACGATAATTAGAACTCATAACATCAAATATCTAATTACCTATAGATAATTAGAAGCAACAAATATCTAGAATCAATTAAGATAACTAGAAAATCAACATAAAAGGTTGGAACGATCCCATCAGATGGCGAGTTTTAGCTACGCCGCACGTGCATCTCAGATGGCTGAAGCCTACCAAGTACTATAAATTTTGGCGCCCATCAGATGACCCGAAGGTCCGCAGGGTGACCCGAAGGTCTAGTACTGGTATTTGACCCGAAGGTCCGCAGAGTGGCCCGAAAGCCCAACAAATGACCCAGAGGTCCATCATATGACCCGAAGGTCCAACATATGACCCGAAGGTCCATCAGAGTGACTCGAAAGCCAAATAAAAATCATCAAAATCATCAAAACAATAGATGTTTCAATTAACGAGTCCGGAATAAAGCGAAATAGCAAACGCACATGTCCCATACCACGAGTTTTGCTAAATTGTTTAATTCTCTTCATCGTTTCCTTGAAAGTGCAAAATTGTGTATTTAAATAAATAACATTCTACGTTCTCAAATGGACAAGTCCAGAGTTAAGCGAATCAGTAAAAGTAAGGTGCGACGCCCCACCTCTATACCCATGCTAGCCAAGGACACTACGAGGTAATGCCGTCAACTAGCACGGAGAATAAGGCTGTTGAGGAGCGACCATCCATGTAATTGCTTTGTGCGAGCACCGATATGTCAAATATAATAACATGCATTTGATTTCAAGAGGAAATTCGACACCCCGATACAAACTCAAAGATACCATACAGTGGCTATAATATCTTCGGAGACAAATATAGAAATAATCATAACATAAATCAGTCACAAAAGTTCATATCTCAAAGGCGGAAAAAGATATGAATATTACACATAAAAGTATATATCAGAGTAGTGGTCTACAAGATCCATAATATCACAAAAGACTGATTACAAGTGCTGCAAAAAGAATAAGTGTACATCATGGAGTCTATGTCTCAAATGTTACAATAAAATAAACCACTAATCTAAATAGTTAGCCAAAAGTCAGATAATCCCTAGAGAGGAGTCAAGCAGAAGCACATGTAACATCTCGGTCTGACCCGAGTATTATTTAATAAGAAAATAATAAACGGATCAGTCTAACTATAAATATCAAGTGAAATGATATAGAATAAGAGATATGGTGTAAACGTATAATAACCATAATGTCATACTGTGATAAGTATGTAAATAAAAAATCATTAAGAGATTAATTAATATCACAAGAATCTTCTCAAAGATCAAATGGAATGTCAAACTCCTTATATTTTTATTCATAAAAAGTTAATGACACACAAATTCACCAATGCACAAAAGTTGATAAACCTTATCAATGAAAATCACAAAAATTGGTGAAATACAAATTCTAGAAATCATCGCAAGAATTCCAGAAATCACAAAAAGGAGGGAGGCCTATCACAAAACGGGAGCATGAAAACTCACCAACACGTGCATCACAAAACGGAACGCTATTCCATCGTAGCTAACCATTAATTTTGAGCCGAGGCTCCACAAGAACGGCTCGAAGTCCATGGGTCGCTAACCCACAAATGTGAGTCGAAACTACACAAAAACAGGGTTTAGTCTCCCTCATAGACAAAGAGACATCGCACATTGCTAGTCTAAATCACAAAAATGATCGTCATTGATCATCAAGAAGTGTCAATTACACTAAGCTAGTAAATATATGAGTTTAGCTTCATGTCCCATAACCACTAGCTTAACTTAAATATTTACGAGCAAATTGTAAGTTTCCACTAGAAAATAGTCACAAGAGATTCAATTGAACAAGTCCAAGAATTAACTGACGAAGTAAACGCAAGCGTTTCATACCACTCGTTCTACCAAGCCGTTTAATTAGATTTCTCGTACGAGTGAGGTAAAAGTTTGTATATACTAGTAGATTGGAAAACGGTTTAAGAAACGAGCTTTGTAATAAAATAGTGTTGAAATCATTTTGATGAAAGAGTTTTGATATTTACTACTAGTATTGAAACCTTTATATTTTTAAAGTGACAAATCACAAAAATGATTGTAGAACAATCAATCACCAAATTCACCTTCGAAGACGTGAATTAATTCCAAAGAAATCAATATAAAATCCATCAAAAAGGATATTTCCAAAAATTCCAAAATAGAAGTCATCAAAGTCGAATAATTGATAACAACAACCAGGAATCAAAAACGAATCGATAAAATTGGAAACCAAGCAAAACTAGGCTCAAATAGTCATAGAAGACAAATAGGAGCGGGTCAGTCGACTGGCTCACTGAGTTCAGTCGACTGAACATAGTCCCTAAAAATCCTCGGGATGCTGGTCAGTCGACTGAACTCAGAGAGTCAGTCGACTGACTGCAAGAAACAGATCCCCCAAGGCTCTGCAGAAAGCCTTCATACTTCTTATTAGCAACAGCCAGTCGACTGGCTTCGAAGTCCAGTCGACTGACTGGAGCTAAGGCAGTTTTTCTGCCTATGAATAGAAGAGAAAACCTTTCCAATTCGCATCAGGACGTGAAACGGGCACTAAGGGATTATGCCTATCGGCAACCCAGCCCTATAGGCTCTTCGATGCTTCAACAAAAACATGTTTAAACATCCATAAAAGGATTTTCATAGATTTTGCTTTCAAAACACCAAAAGTTGGAATATATACCAAATCTATCCAAACCAAAAGCAAATGCACATGAATAAGTATTAGGAATTCATACCCAACAATCAAAGATAATCATAGACTTAGATGTGAGATTAAAAATCTCACCTTTGAACCGAAAACAAATGAAGAAGAAGCTATAGAGCAATGGCAAGGACAATCGCACTTCAATTCCAACTCAACAACCTTGAATCTAGGCTAAAAAGAGAAATATTTCCCAAATTAGGTTTAGTAATTTTCTGAATCAAAGAGAGAATAAGTTGGAGAAGAAGGAGATGATGCTTACCAATGCTTCTTCTATTAGTTTGGAGCTAGAACTTGATTTGCAAAAGAAAACTAGGTCTTAGGATTTTAATTCTTTTTCTTTTCCCCCATTATTCTCTTTAGAACTTAAAAGATCAGGAAGAGGAAATGAATGAAGGGATGTGGTTCAGTTTGGGGTATTAAGTTGGCTAGTGGGCTGTACCCAAAAATCCAAAGTGAAAAAGGTCAAATTTATAGCTAGCTCCAAACATATTGAAGTTTATACTCAAAAAGATCGCAAACGTCATTTTGAATTCAATGGGGGTGATCTCGAGTCCTAATTTGACCGTTTGCAAAAAGTATCTTTTCGGACTAAAATTCGACTAACGATAAAATATTTAAATACTCAATCGTAAAATATGCGGGCTGTTACATAAGGGTTCATGGTCCTCGATTTTGCTGAAACGTTTAAATCGCTTCCTCATTCTTTTGAAAGTGCAAACTGTAGAAATTTTGGAAAACAATTTTATTTTAAAAAGATTTGAAAACCCGTGCTCAAAACAGCAACATCTGTAGCAAATTCAATAAGGAAATTGCACTTCTCAAAACACTGTAAAAACGGGTATCAAATCAGCATTGCGGGCTAACCGCTTGAAAATCCACTTTAAATTTGACGGTTACCTAAGTCAAAGCGACAGTAATTTTTATACGTCAAAATCTCATCAAAATAATTTGTGTCAAAATATAATATCAGTGAATTTTCATTCATTAAAAATGTCAAGAAAACACCATGCTTCAAAAATTTAGCACCGGTGTGAAAATCCCGTTATTAAATAATGGCAACAAAATACGTTTAAAACCAAACACCGGTTCAACGTAAAATTAATGCAGTAACGTGCAACTCAAATTTGCACGTATACAACAAAATGAACAAAGAAATCACCCGAATATATCTTCAAAGAAGATAATTTAAAACAGCAAAAATCTCAACAAAATCACATAACTGCAATCGCTTCGGATCCTCAAATCGGATTCAAAATTTTCAAAGAAAACAAAAATAAACACATCTATGTAACAACACAATGAAATTTATTTCATTTTCATATTTTGATTTTTAAATCAAAAAGGTTATCAACTGTATTCAGCGAAGACAGTCTCACTGTTTCCGCTACGCACTCTGATAAACAAAACACCGATTACTTAATCATCAAAACACAATTTCACTTTTATTTTTGAATAAAGATATTTAAAAATTTCATAAAAATTTCAAAACTTTAGTTTTGACTCAAAGCACAACTAAAAACATCGACAAATAGTGGTAACACATGTTCCATCTAAGTTATGTTTTATATTATGTCCATAAACCCCAAGCCCTGATACCAAAAGTGACACCCCACCTCTATGCTCAAAATTACAAAGAGTATTAAAAGGAAATACTGTCTGTTATTACGAAGAATAAGGCTGGAAGGAGCGGCCATCCATAGTTGGGCCTTGCGTTAGTATTGGTTACCTCGATAGGAGTGGTATATATTTTTCTTTTTCATCTCTTATTTATTTACTCCCATCGACATACCTAATTCCAGTATAAAACGTACTGCGATGGTTCATAATAGTTTAGCACAATAGATATAATAATAACACAGATAATAAAAAGTCTCATATATATAATAACCGATGTCAGTTACAATACATGTGATACAATACATATGATACAACTACAAGTGTCGACACTGGAAGTTATATATACAAGTACATTATTGACAATAATATACATGAATACATATCATCCTATATTATGACAACGACTACTCCAAAAGATATAAAGAGGCTTCATGGCTCAAGTAGCAACCCAAAGTAAGATATCTACAACCTGAAAATAACTCGGTCTGACCCGAGTATTAAATTCAAAAGAAAATAATACATGGGTCAGTCTAATTCAAACTCAGTTCTTAATGCACGGAAGCAATAATAATTAAATAACAAATAGACGATAGTTACAATAAATCTCATCTATCCAATCCTTTAATAAGAAAATGGATAACCGTATATATAACACGTATAAGTATTAAATAACAAATCAGCAAATTCGAATTATCAACGGAGATAAATACAAAGATTATCGATGAAGATAATTTAGAAAACAACAGGATTGCCTAAACGGCAATTAACAACAAAATCTAATTATTAAATAAATAATAAGAAACTCATAATCTAATTACCAAAAAGACAATTAGATATCAAAAAAATCATCAAATTAAACCAAATCAAAATACGATTCAAAATATATTGAGTTGGACATACGAAACAATTTCAAGCGATTGAAATATCAATTCAAAACGTCACTTCTGGTAGGGCTGCAGTACACGCTCGCATTCACTGCCTCACCACTACAGCCTGAAATACACAAAAGAAGTCACAACAAAACCAAAATGGACAGCAGCTGCTGCTAAGCAAGTGACACAGCCAGTTCGAATATGTAAAAGAGAACATATGCAAGGGTCTAGCTAGTGAAATATGCAAACAGAACAAAAAAGGCAATAGATATATGGTGCTGCGCAAGCAAGAATATGAATGCAAACATATACACTACAGTGAAGCATGTACATGTGTGAACATCAACTACAAACTGCTCATGACCACAACCAGAGCTCAAATACAAGTGAAATCAATTGGACAGTACAAGGTAAAGATATGAGCAATGCAAGGGAAACTAAGTTACTACATAACGCAGCAGCAACTAAAAAAAGGTAGTGCAACAAGTCAAGGCAGAAAGCATTCATTCATGAAGCATAAACGCAAACTGAATGACTCAAGTGATACAAATTATATGCTCTGTGTACCATGAAATTCAAGTGATTGGCACTACATGAATGAACTAGCATAAGCATGGCAATATGATTATCATAGTAAACTACAGTACTCAAAGCTACAAACTGGACAATGCAAACTACAACATGAATGACCAGTTTCAACCAACAATGTAACCAAATGTACAACTGCCCAGGCTCAAAGATAAATGTATGCATACACATATATGAAGAGCACAAAGTCAGTGCACAACAACAATTGAACACAGCTGAAATGTCACCTGAGGATGCAGATACAAAATGAAGTGCATAAGTATTCCAGATCCAAACAACACAAGTGCAACCTGTACATGGCAGTTGGGATAACATGGACACACAAGTACATAGTGTACAAATTAGTCCAGCGAAAACAAGCACATAGTATGGCAAAGTGCAACTGATCAGGGGTGATAACCAACTGCTTCAAATGGCCCTAACAGCTACAAGGAAGCTGCAGTAACTCGAAGCAACAATCGACACAAATCCAATCCAATGCAATGCATCACGAGTACAGATACATGCACTAGTGGAACAAAAATGTACAGACTGAACATGAATCAAATAATAAAACCGAGTGCAGTCTCAAGTGAACTCATCAAGACATCAAATTCAAATGCAAACTATCTTGGAGAAACAAGAATTAAACCAGCAAGCACTCCGAGTTGACAATTATGACAAAGTCATGTTTAAAATGCAAGAAAATCAAAACCAGGAATAATATCAAAATATATGCAACAGTGTAAGGCATTGACATCGAGTGCACAACAACCAAATTCAAACAACAATACCGAACCAAATGAATGACAACCCCAAGTACATATGTACAATGGCAATGAAATCAATATTGAACCAATTCAAATGCCCAAGTGAAGCCTCCAGAATTTCAAATCAAGCAAGACAGAGGCTTAATATCAAAAACCACCTTTGATAAATAGAAGTATTAAGTTCAAATCGAAATGATCAGAAATAATATCAAATCAATGGCGATGGCTGGCGATAATACAAAGTAATGGAATCGCATTCACACAACCACGTGACCTAAGTCAAACGGAAGTCGAGCCGTGGTGGTCACGAGATAAAGCAGTGCCGTGAATACCAGAAAACAAGAAATCACCAACATCGAAATGAAATTACCAAGAAAAACGCAGTTCAAAATCAACATCAAAACAAAATCAAACTGTCGAAGCATAATACCAAAGTCGAATTAGAAGATGTGAGTGAAGAAATCATTCACCTTTGTTTCCCTTAGCACGAATCAAAGATCGACAGCCAGAGTCGAAGCCGAGGCCACAAAGAACCGAGCGAGGTCGAAATCGAAACCTAGCCGCCATTATTTTCTCGTTTTCTTATTTTAGGGTTTTGTCATTGAAAAATGAAGGAACGGGTTTGCGAATGAACAAAAGAGGAACGGTATTGATAAATATCACGACATCAAACAAACGAAAACGTGGACCAGATTGCATTTTAAAGCCCACACAATATTCAACTAATTATTAAAAGAATTTTAACCCAATTAAAAACTCCAAATATCCATTAGCTATCAACATTAATCGTTTAACAACGATAATTAATTGTTATAAAAACCTAAAATTCATGATTTTATTTTTAAAAATCATCATTCCAGCTGACACATCAGATTATAAGGTTGAACACATAATTTATTCAAATAGAGATTTTAATATATTCATGCTTTACTGAATCCTTTATTTTGTAAAGAAAACTAACTTTAAATTTTCCCTGGAAATACTTTTAAATCAAATCCCTTATTATTACAAACAAGTTTGATTTAAACATCAATGCCTAACAAGAATTGGAGAGACATATTAATGAGTTTTCTCTTTTTTTTCCTTATTTTTTGTTTGAATCCTGTAAAGAAGATTTGAAACCAGAGCTCTGCGTTCACATAACTATTATATACATACAGACACACCAAGACAAAATATATTCGTACCCATGCATGTATCCAAACCTCATTTATCAGGACATTATCACAAATGATAGTCATAAGCATCAAAATAAAAGCAGGTCTGGGTTTAAAATAGAGAAGTTTACTCACTATTTCTGTTTGAACAGAGCAGATTTTTTTTTTCTTTAAAAAATTTGAACCGGACTTGGTCCTTGATTCCTTATCTATACTCAGTTGAATCTGAAGTTGCCTAATGTGATTTGCCTATTGATTTCACTTAGCTTCCAGATTTTTGAACTTGAATCAATTGACTGTTGAATGATTTGGTTTCCAGGTTTGCTTGCCTGATTTTGAATCTGTTTTGATTCAATCTTGAATCTGGTTTTTGGTTTTGAACTATACTTTGTTTTTATCTTGAAATAGTTGAAACTGTAATTGTTTGATTTAATTTCTGGTCTTGATTTTCTTTTATCTCAGGTTTCTTGCTTTGAAAATTTGAGAAATGTAAAGTGAAAAATGAAGAAAAGATGGGAATAGGAGATAGTAGGATTTTTACACTCTTGTCTCTTTTAAAAAAAAATTAAAATGGAGAATGATAAATGACTCTTGTTTAAAAATCTTATTACATGTTATACACTTGTTACTAACATTATTTCATACATTAACAGTTGTATCTTTTCCATGTGTTTATATTTTCCAATTTCACAAACCATATTTCTTAAATTAACATATGTATTATATTTGTTTACACTTAATTAGATACATTCTTATGCTTCTATTTGTAATTATGTAAACATTTAATTTATATTTGTAATCCCATGAATTAATGAATCCTTAAATGATTTTTTTATAAAACTTATATATATATTTCCATTAAGTAAATACATTATCTTAATTTTTATAAATAAATCTTTTGAAGAAAATAATGTAAAACCAACCATATAAAATCATAAAATATATTTTCAAAATAACTTAAGATATTCACCTTTTGAATTTCTAATTTAAATTCAATTTAACACAAATATATATGTATAGATATGAATAATATCAAATTTATTTATTTAATCTATAAATAAATATTTTCAATATTTTTAAATCAGATAATTATACAATTATCTGATGCCAAAGAAATTCGAGATATCACATTCCTCCCCCCTTTGAATCTTTTCGTCCTCGAAAAGAAACGAAGCCAGAATTTATAAAAATACTTCATATCAATTATTTCACTTTTTGAGCATTTTTAAAACACTTTAAAATCTATATAATATTGCTAAAATGGTTTTATAAAAATGCTTTTATACCTCGATGTTTTAATAAATCCGTCATCGTTCTTATAGAAATTCGGTCATACGTTGATCTGGCATAAGACTGAAAATCTACAAGTACTCAGCAGACCCGATTTCAACACCCAGTGAAAAAACTTGGAAAATAATTTTATTGAAATTATAGAAAACATTTTTGAAAATAGAGGAAATATCTTTGGCGAGAATGCTCTGGAAATCATCACCCCCATCCATGGTCGCAGTTAATCCAATGGTTACGTTGCCATCCCGGCAAAATCCATAGATAACTGTAGGCCTCCGCGCCCCTCGATTACACCATGGAACCCGATACAGATCGCAACTACAACTGGGGTTACGTTGCTGTCATAACAAAAACCCATATAACTGTAGGCCTAAACGCCCTCGAATTTCGCTGCCAAAAGAATGAAACTTCTCCACTCCACTTGACCATAGATCGCAGTCTACCGATGTTACGTTGCCTTCCCAACAAAATCAAGCGTAGAACGTTGACACTCACCTGCACACGATTTCAGCTATGGTCCACATAGTAGATCGCAACGACATCGAGTTACACTATCATCACAGCATAACCCAAATGCCTCTGTAGGCATCAGTGCCCTCGACTTTTGCTACCCAATAATCCTCAGGAACTAGTTTTGTCCGAACTCCTCACAGGATCAACTTTAGAACCTCCCCCTTAGAGGCTCAAGGCAGTACCAACCTATGGTACTCCTGAGAAGTTCATTTCAAGGGAGCGCCTTTTTCTCCAGAGCCATTTTCAAAACACTTTATACTATACACATATAGTATCTTCAAATCATACACCTAGTATGAATCACATATAAATCTTCTTTCTCAAAATCGATTATCCCAAAATCGATAATTCTCAAACTAGGCTTTCCAAATCCAATATTGATTTTACCCAGAAATCAAAAGCCTTTCCAAATTCAGAGGTTTCCAAAACCTTTTCCTCCAAAACCGTTCTCATAAGATCTATTTCATATATATATATATATATATATATATATATATATATATATATATATATATCTGTGTGTGTGTGTGTGTGTATATGTATATAGATATATATAACTTTAAAAATCTTTGGATCACTTCAAACTTGTATAAATTCCCTTTTTATACTTCAAAAACTTTCAAAAATCCTTTCCTTCCGGCAATGGATTCAACAAGGGAAGATTTATCTTATATAACAAAGATATGTAAATTTGTTTATTCAAATCAAATATTCAAATTTGATTACTCTATAAAGATATTAACCATATTACTTACTTCCATAAAGTAAATTTCTACCACAGAAATATCCAATTTCTATTTTATTTCATCATATATTTCACAAAATATATTTTTATTTCAAAAACCATTTCACATTTCTTATCCATAAATTCCCACTATCAATTTCATTCAAACCTGTACGATGTACACTTATCATCCGTAAGCTATATCAATATGATCGCTCACTCGATCACACAATTTCTCTTCCGAACTAGTATCGTTCACCCAACTTTCTAGTGCGGACTCAGATCTGGTTTCTTGATCAGAAACCTTCATTCTCCTTGCATAGACGAGCTATGATAAAGAATATCCAGAATCAATCAACAACCCATATCCAGTTTCGCCGTTGAAAATCGAGCGAAAAATGCCAACTTGGATCGACATAATTATCTCAAAATTCTATGCTCGAATCTGGATCAAATCATTATGCGAATAGAATAATATATGTACATCCTACGTATTTATCTTCATTGATTATCAACTAAATCAATTTCTCTTTCTATTCACATTTTCTTTAATCTCTATCCACATAATCACAATTCTTTCAATTCCATTGATTATCACTTTTAATCCTTATCTCAAATGGATATTCAATCATAAACAGTTTGCACTCTCACCAGCTTATATTTAGAAAATAGCTTGAAAGGTTAAAAAAGATAAATAGTTGAAAAATAATTATTAGTTTGTAAAATAGTTATAAAATAGTTGAGTAATTGTAAAATAATTGGAAAATAGTCGAATTGTTATAAAATTGTTAGATAATTGCAAAATAGTTGTAAAATTAGTAATTAGTTATAAAGTAGTTAAAAACAATAATTAGTTTATAAAACAGTTGCAAAATAGTTAAATAATTCCAAATTTAATTATAAAATAGGTACAACATAGTTTGGAAAAAATTTATTTATATTAAAACAATTTATTTTGAAAATGGTCCAGAGTCAAACTGTTCAATTCCCAATTTCCATTCACCATTCAATTTAAATTTCCACTTCCATTTAAATTGACTCAATTCCAATTTAAATAACCTCAATTTCCATTGAAATTGATTTAACCCCAATTCAAGTTGAATTAATTCTCAATATCTTTCCAATTTCAAATCAAATTCCAGTTGAATTTTAAACCTATTCAACTTTAATCCCAATTTCAAATTATTCAAATCAATTTGAACTAATTTCAAATTGAACCATTTCAACTTCGAATTAATTCCAATTTAAATTAATCCCAATTCCCATTTGAATTTGAACTCATTCAACTTCAATTTCATTTCAAATTAATCCAATTCAAATTAATCCAATTCAAATTTTCCATTTGAATTTTTAAACTTATCCATCTTCAATCACCATTCCAATTAATTCAAATCAAATTCAATTTGAACTAATTTAATTCAATTCAAATTTCAAATTTAAACCATCCCGAATTATATAAATTCGAGTTAAATTTTTAGATGTTGATTTAATCCTTTAAATCAAATCAACTTATATATATAAACCATTTAATTCTAAATCCAAATTTCATTTTAAACTTATTTCAAAGTTCATATAATAATTCAAATCTTTTTAAACAACTAAATCTTTGAAATTCAAGTTATCATCAAATTTCAATTTTTGAAACCAAACCTTTAAAGTTTTTTTTTAAACTTTCAAATCTTAAGTCCAAAACGATTCCATTTTATGTAAATAATGGATATATTACCATACCCCATATCTTTATTTATTTAAACAAATCCAATTTCAGCTTAAAGATTATTAATAACAACAGGATGGTACCATTCAAATTATTTTAAAACATCCATCCATTTCCGATTTCTAGATCTCAAACCCATTTTGAGATCACACAAAATCTCAATTCAAATTAACCATTTAACTTTCCAAGTTAAATCTCAATCTCATTTTTGAAATTTCCAATTCAGGTTGCCTTTTCAAAATTTATTAAATTTTCCAAAATTAATTTCACTTTTGTTTAATCCGAACAACTTTAACCAATTTGAGTTCCCATTCAAATTTTAAACTTCACATTAAAAATCTTCCCCCTTATAAGTTCAAAAACTTATCACTTTGGGTATCACATCTCAATCCAAATTTAAAACTCAACATTTAGAGTTATTTTAAATTATCTTTGATATTATGTATATTCGTCATTATACATATTATTTCCCTTAAATACTAAGTTATCCTTAAATTCTAAACCACCCTTGGTTTTAATTCAAAACAAATTTCCTTTAAATTTCAAACATCTCTTGTTTGAAATAGGACCCTTTCATTCAAATAAATTTATTATTTCTTTATTACTTTGAAACAAATTTTCAAATTTCTGGAACTAGATTTAAAACTTCACAATTTATCATCTTCAGTTCCATATTTGCCTAAATGTTTTACTTCCCTAAAACATTTCATTTTTCTCATTCATTAATACACATTTTATTATCAAACACAACAACCATTTATGATAATAGCCAAGATTATCATATCTGGAAACCAATTCGTTATTATTTTATTCTAAAACTTTCTTCTTCGAATTCAAGATTTTTAATCTCAGTTTGAATCCATTTCAATCTTATTTAAATTTGGTTGTATTTCTATTACCACTTAATTTAATTTCCATAATTTAACAAAAAAATTACCTTAATATTTATTAGAATGAAATGTTGCTTTATATATCAAAATATATTCTTATATAAAATCATTTAAAATCTTTTTGTAAGAAAATAATAAGTACGCTCTCGTATATATATTAACTCAACTCATTCTAGGGTACCATTGACCCTATCCTTAATGAGTAATCCCACTAGAGCCAAAGTCCTCGCTTAACCTTCAGCTCTGATAATAAATGTAATGACCCGGAAATTTCGATCTAGAAAATTCCAGATAGTTTGGAAAAGAAGGAAAGAGAAGAAGAAGAAACAGAAACAAAACATAGATTCTCACATTCGCAACAGATAAAATATAATATCACATAGAATAATAGTTATACAAAGAAAGCTGTAATTGTTATTTTACTTACATTTTATCAGAGTTACAACATTTCACAATCTCTGGATAGTTAAAATAACTTTTCCCAGATTATCAGCAATAATATACATAGTGGTAAACACTTCATACATTTCTGCCATCCAGCTCGCCTCCTGAACTCCAGAACGTCCTTACCTAAAATGCTGTAATACACGGTACCTGAGCATTACATCAAAGTAATACCCGGGTCAGGCAGGAGACCAGCGTGAGTAAACTCATATATCAAGAAACTCCAATACATAGAATTTAATTAAAACCCGGGGTAACTCGTATCGATTTACAAATTCTCAATTTGTTAAAGACATCACTTATTTCACACATCAATTTCTAAGTACCAAACTTGGATTAAATGGTCCAATTTACTTAAATCTTTCCATTACATTCTAGCCTATTGATTTCACATATCAATCTTGAAAGAATTACTGTGGATTACAAATCGAAGTGGTTTCGGGTATTTACTAATACCCGACTCCGGTCTCTTCGAATTTAGTACCATCTTGTCCCAAACTATTCAAGTGAAAAAGAATTAAAATTTCAAACACAGGGTGTCACCTATACACATTAATTCATCATTGATAGATAACCACATTATCTCAGTTTAAACCCAACATATCATATCATATAACATCACAAATCACATACCGAGATATCAATCAATCTAAGGCATGCAATATTATTCAATCATTCATAAGCAAGATAAATTAGTCATACCAGTTCTAATTAATTTAAACAAATTAAATTAATTATTTTAATCACCCTTAATTCTGCTTACTTAACCATTGATTAATTAGAAACCAATTAATTTACCCTTCTTTAATTATCCATCTTAATTAATCTCCCTTGATTAAACATTTTCTAAATACATTAAGTAATTAGCCTTTAATTAATTACATTACTTAATTAACTTTTAAGAACTTTATTAATTCTTAAATTAATTTCACTAAGTAATAATTCTTTAATTATTTCCACTAAGTAATCATCCTTCTTATTAATTACACAAAGGAATTAAACTCAAAACTACTACCATTCATTCATTAATTACATCCTAGTAATTACCTATCAATTACTTCACTAAGTAATTACACTTTATTAATTACATTTAGTAATTATACTTATCAAATCATCAAGTGATTATCTTAAATTAATTAACTAATTAATTTACTTAAACTAATCACATTAATTAATTAATTAATTAATTACATTGAGTAATTAATCCCTTTAATTACTTACTTTAAGTAATTATACTTAACCAATTCCACTAATGATTATCCTTAATTAATCACTTTAATTAATTGTCCCTAAGAAATTAAGTTAATTGTTGAACCCTTTATTACCTATATTAAATAATGATTTAATAATTAATTATATTGATAAATTATTCACCAAAAATCAGGACCTTATTTAATTTAAGATAAATCATTATCTTAATTAACTACTTAATCATTATTAAATTTTATTTGAAAACATATAATATTAAACTCTGAAACCTTTAACTTCATCGGTATATCAAGAATGCTCGGTCTAATCCTAAACCCCCGAGCTAACTTCAGTTCCAATTTAACCACTAAGTATTTTTGAAAACATTTCTATCTCGAACCCTTTACTATCCTTTATTTTCTTTATCTAAATTTATTTCTAAAACAATCGGCCCGCTACTATTAGGCCCAACCAAACTCAAAGCTCACAAAAACAACGAATCCCCATTCTCCTTCATCCTCTTATTTTCTTCAGGCAATACAAAACCAATCAGCAGCTATAGGATGTGCACAAAGTCGTGCACATATCCGTGAATGCTTCCCCCAGTGATCGTGTCTCGCCGCCAATCGCATCGGCAACTTTCTCCCGATCCTCTTGACCTTCCTATCTTCTTGAAACCCAACAGAAAACCCTCCTTACCAAAATTCAATCCAGAACCGATAATTGGCATCAACCCAAATCTGAAGAACACCACGTCGCGCCTCCTCTGACAGTCAGCGCCCACCGGATCTCATCGAAATCTTCGCCACACCTTCCTCAATCCTTCCCCTCAGGTGTGCAATCATCTTATTCCATCACGTCGCCGCCATTGCCAAGAACAACCTCGACCAAAAAGAACTCGAACAAAACCCTAAATTAGCGTCTCCTGCCCTCCTCGGTGATCAGAAAATTCACCCTATATTTTTCTTGCCAATACCCATCGACGAGCTACCTCCAAGAAGAAACTCAATCAGCCAGATCAACTCGTTCACCAGAAAATGATGAAAACATCAATCACGTTCATTTCACAATATCTTGCGATTTTTAAACCTAAAATTCATGATTTCATTTTGAAAAATCATCATTCTAGATGATACATCAGATTATAAGGTCGAATACATAATTTATTCAAATTGAGATTTTAATATATTCATGCTTTACTGAATCCTTTATTTTGTAAAAAAACTAACTTTAAATTTTCCCTGGAAATACTTTTAAATCAAATCCCTTATTATTACAAACAAGTTTGATTTTAAACATCAATGCCTAACAAGAATTGGAGCGACATATTAATTGGTTTTTTTTTCTCCTTATTTTTAGTCGAATCCTATAAAGAAGATTTGAAACCCAAGCTCTGCATTCACATAACTATTATATACATACATACACACCCAAAAAAAAAATATTCATACCCATACATTTATCCAAACCTCATTTATTAGGACATTATCACAAATGATAGTCATAAGCACCAAAATAAAAAAGGTCTGTGTTTAAAATAGAGAAGTTTACCCACTATTTCTATTTGAACAGAGCAGATTTTTGTTTCTTTAAAAAATTTGAACTGGACATGATCCTTGATTCCTTATCTATACTGAGTTGAATCTAAAGCTGCCTAATATGATTTACCTACAGATTTTGCTTAGCTTCCATATTTTTAAACTTGAATCAATTGACCGTTGAATGATTTGGTTTCTAGGTTTGCTTGTATGATTTTGAATCTGGTTTTTTATTTTGAACTATACTTTGTTTTTATCTTGCAATAGTAGAAACCGTAATTGTTTGATTTAATTTCTGGTCTTGATTTTCTTTTATCTCAGGCTTCTTGCTTTCAAAATTTGAGAAATGTAAAGTGAAAAATGAAGAAAAGATGGGAATAGGAGATAGTAGGATTTTTACACTCTTGTCTCTTTTTTTTAAAAATAAAAATAAAATGAAGAATGATAAATGACACTTGTTTAAAAATCTTATTACATGTTATACACTTGTTACTAACATTATTTCACACATTAACACTTGTATCTTTTCCATGTGTTTATATTTTCCAATTTCATAAACCATATTTCTTAAATTAACATATTTATTATATTTGTTTACACTTAATTAGGTATATTCTTATGCTTCCATTTGTAATTATGTAAACATTTAATTTATATTTGTAATCCCATGAATTAATGAATCATTAAATGATTTGTTTTTTATAAAACTTATATATATATATTTCCATTAAGTAAATACATTATCTTAATTTTTATAAATAAATGTTTTAAAGAAAATAATGTAAACCCAATCATATAAAATCATAAAATATATTTTCAAAATAACTTAAGATGTTCACCTTTTGAATTTCTAATTTAAATTCAGTTTAACACAAATATATGTATAGATATGAATAATATCATATTTATTTGTTTAATATATAAATCAGTATTTTCATTATTTTTAAATTAGATAATTATACAATTATCTGATGCCAAAGAAATCCGAGTTATCACATTTCAGGCATTCGATTGTGCGGCATTTGATACAGTGGACGTATTAATGTCGACTTTTGGGCGTCGTAAAATCGGGTCGTTACAATTTGGTTTCATAGCATTTGGTTAAGCGACAACCTTGGCTCTGTTGGGTGTTACTCATTAGAGATAGAGTCAGGAGTACTCTAGAATGAGTTTGAGTGTAATAATAGATATTAGGGCGTATTTGTTAGTGAATATAAACTTGTTTTATATTGTGATGATTGGTTTGTTAAGTGGTATATGGATTCTGGTCGGTATAGTCCGTACAACTCTATCGATAGGGATCTCTAAACAGTCATACAGAACTATTCGACACGATATTGTTTTAAAAGTAGGGTAAATGAAATTACTTTACCCAAAACTATTTGTATATAAAAAGAATAATTTTCCATAAATTATTATAGCATATGGATGCTTGTTCGTTAGGAAGTGATAATATTAAATTATTATCATTGAAATTGAATAAGAAGTTGGAATCATAATCAAAAGTTTAGAAATAAAATCCAAATACAAATGAAATTTGAGAATGTAAATTATAAATGTGATTTACAATTAGAAATAGAATTCCAGAGAAGTTTTTGAAAATGTTTTTGAAAGGATTTGGAATTTTGGAAATTAAATTCAATTGAGTTTGAAAATGATTTTCAAAGGTTTGGAAAGTGTTTTGAAGGGATAAAAGCTCCGAACTCTTTTCGATCGCTGGAAAATAATTCCGATGATGATCGCGACATCATCGGTGTTCATTTTCGAATTTCCAAGAGAGGAATTGCTGCCAAATTATTTAAAAATTTGAGATTGTTTGGAAAACTAGGGCTGCTTTTGGGAACTCAAAAGATAATTTGAATTGATTTCAAAAATGATTTTGAAAGGTTGAAAAGACTCTGGAATGTTATATAAAATAGTTATGGAATATCATTAAGTGGATAACTTGTAAAGTTTAAGGTTGTTAAAGTAAAATCTAACTTAAAGAGAAGTTATAAAAAGGTAAATGTGGAAACAAAATAAGTTGGAAGGAAAATTTAATTCAAGTGGAAATAAAAAAAATGATGAAACGAAAATTGGATAAAAGAATTGAGATTGAAAATTTGAGTTAATTTGTATAAAGGTGAATTTGAGAAGTCTTATAGACTAAATGTTTGGAATAAAATCTATTAAGGTGGAAAATAAATTGTGAATGAATAAATTTACAATTACAATTAAATGAAAGTGAAATTGAATGTTGAAATTCATTTCGAATTTGTAAGCAAATAGAATTGAATTGGAATTGAATTTGATTTGTTATAAGCAAAGCGAAGTATTGAAATAAAAATTAGTAACTGAAACTAATAGAAGGAATGACAAATAGATATGGTTTAGAATGGATTGAATTCAATAATTATAAATAAAAGGTAAATTTGAATTCATACAGAATTGAAAATCCAGTTTAAATATAAGTGGTTGTGAACCAAAATGGTAAATTGAAAATAAATGTTTGGGAATGAACAAAAGAATAAAAAATGGAATTGAAATTGAATATTGAGAACCAATTTGAATTGTGTGAAATAAAATGAAGTTGTAAAATTAGTTCGAAATGAACTAAAGATAATAAAGGTGAAAAAATGGGTTGAGATAAAATGAATTGGAATTTGTAGTGAATTTGTAAATGAAACTAATTTAAAATAAGTGATATGAATCAATTGTGAATGAAAGATAATTGATAAATTCAATATTCAGAAGGTAAATTGAATCCAAATAGAATTGAAATGGTAAATTGAATTCAAATGAAATTGGAAAATGTAAGATTGAAATAAAATGGATGTATAACTTCAATAGTGAAGTAAAAATGGTATAAGAAGTATATATATTGAAAATTTTGTAAAGGAATGTGCAGAATAAATTTGAATGTTGTAATTGGATATTATGGCTAGCAGGATATACAGGTGTATTAAAGGAAATGGAATTGGGATTTTGATATCGAAGATAAAATTGAATTGCTCGACAAAAAGGTATGTATTTGAATTTCAGTATGAAATTTGATGATCTTCTTGTCTAGCCGCTTGGCTTTTTCTTTTCTTTTTGAAATCTGGGGGTCGTGGTGCCATTTTTGTAGTCGTACCGAGCTAGCCGCGCAAAGGAGACGCTGGCGAAAATTTTCGAAAATTTAGGGAGTTAGAATATTTTTGGGAAAATTTTGAAAATTTAAAATTTAAATTTAAATTTAAATATGAATGGTTAAGAAAATAATATTATTTGAAATTTATGGTTGAGGTTGGAAAGTTAGTTGAATCAATAATGGGTTGTTAATAAAAGATTGGTTTTGACAAGTTGTTAAAACTGTTTATTTTGGGTACTTAGTAAACGGGTTAAGGTCAATTCTTCTTAACTAGTAATTTCGGGACGAAATTCTTTTAAGGGGGAAAGGATGTGATAACCCAAAATTTTCAACATTTGAAAATTAAAATATTTAATTGATTTTAAATGTTTGAAAGTTATTTTAACTTGAATTTCAAATTTTAACTATGAATTTAGCAATTTGATTATCAAATTTAATTATAGAAGACTTGGGTAAAATTTGAATCTTGATTTTTAAGCTGATTAAAAATGTTTTCAAGGCTTAGAAAATTTATATTGACAATACTGAAGATAATAGAAGCTTCATAATTGAGTTTGAAAATGCTTTGAGTGGTTTTGAAATTATTTCGTTTAAATCGATATTTAAAAATAGCCTTCCGAGGCACAGTCTCGGAATTCGACGAAACCAGTTCCATTGGATCCGTAATATTGTAGTATTATCGGATTTCAATTTTTGTAGTGTTTGAGACATCGTGTGATCGTACGATAAGCAAACACACTGAAATTTATGTCGAAATTCATTTTAAATAGCTGGGACCAAAAATCTATCTTTTCCATACGATCGAATTTGGCCTCGGAACCTTTTCCATTGCGTTTGGAATAGGCGTATAACATTGTAAACGCCTGGCAGCATGCCTCAATTGGAGGTTGAGATTTTCAGTTGTGTTTATCCAAGCAATTCGAATTTAAATTTAAATTTAAATATGATAATGTTTCATAAAGAAAAATTATACATTTCTTCAAGCATGTGCCTTTTAACAATGAGCAATCAAACACGTTTCAACTTTGGTCCCCCATTCCCTTTTACAATTAGCTGAGCACCCTGTTTTCGAAGGAAACAAAAAAAAAACAAAAGAAAGGGGCGAAACGTTTTATTTTAGAAAACATAAACGAAATCAAACAATGGCCGCCCATCTTTTAAAAAATTTCGTTCCAAAAATCAGAAAGGAGTTTCCCCCTTTTCAATCGAATTCATGAATTCGAAAACAGCTTCAACTCGTTCGAGCCGCATTGAGGGAAACTAGTTTTGGAATTGCGTGTGCGCGCGTTCGAGCGGGCTTGGCAAACAGCGACGAGCACGGCGGTCCAGGGCCTGGTGCGATCGTGATGTCGAGGCAATAGAGGAACCGGCGGCAGCAAGGACGTGGTGGGGGGTTCGCGTGAGCACGTAGGCTGATGGTCATTTGCGATCGAAGCCTGGGAACTCGTGATTATCGAGCTCGAGCATCGTGATCATGGCGGCCTCGAGGAAAATTGGGCAGGTAGTTAAGTACGGCTAGGGTTTTGTGCACGCGACTGCGTGGTGGGGCTCGAGCTTGGGTTTGCAGTGAGGTATATTTTTTTTTTGGGGTTTTATTTTAATTGAAATATATATATATATATATATATATATATATATATATACTTATAAAGATAAAAAAAATGTGTTACAGTGAAGGTATAAATTTCTGTTTGTTTAAATTTAAATGTAATTAACATGTTTTAATCAGAGAAATATTTATGCAGTTTACATATTTTTATGCATGCAGAAAAAAAAATATGAGTTACTGTAATAGTTCTTATGTAAACATTAAAGGGGTTTATTAAGGTATAAAATAATTTTGTTTTTAACTTGATAAAATCTACATGCATGTTCTATTTTAAAAACAATAAAAATATTCATGTTTTAAATCAATATGGAAATCAATTTGTTTGATAAGCTTATTTAAAAATACTTTTAAAGGAAATTTAGTTTTAAATTTAATGTTTGGTTCAACAAAGATTTTAAGTAAAAGGGAAGTTAGCTTTAAATCAAATTGTTAGTTTATTAAAATTATTTAAAAGGAAATAAATTATTCGATTTGTTCTAGTATTAATGAAATCTTATATAATTATTTATACAAGGTCTAAAATTGTGTGGAAATCAAGCTGGAAAGAAAATGAATTTGCATGCGTAGGTAAAGGTGAGATTTTCTCACTCAATCGCTAATTTAATTTTTATAGTTAAATTTAAAATTGATTGATTGTGTGCTTTAATAATTAATTTATTATTAGTTATATTAGTTTAGACCCTATGCGCCGCATAATAGCGGAGGTTATTATATTAAACCCATATACCGCGATATTCCATCTCGAAGTGGAATTGGTATTATATATGTATTTGGAGTTGTTGATTTCCCGCATTATATAGCGGATGAGACCCTATTGCGCCGCACAATAGCAGATGATATTATATAAATCCCATATAACGCGATATTCCACCTCGAAGTGGAATTGGTATTTAATTATTGTGCTAACGTCTGTGGATGCATGGAAACATGTTGGAGGGATCCAACTAGATTCCCTAAATATTTAATTTGTTTCGTATGTTTTGTGTTGATTATTTATAATCTATGTGTGATTATTTGTGATTGAAACCGTTGAAGGCTGTAATTTAGCCAAATATATTTTTGGTATCGTAGGATACCAGAAATAAATAAAAATTTGATTTTGAAAATTTTAGGTAGAAAATTTATAATAAATTCATTCAAAGGAATCGGGTGAATTTTAAAAGAAGGAAATTTAAATAGATAAATTTTTATCTTTGAAAACTTATTGAATAAATTCCAAAAATAAGGGAAAATATTTTAATAAAGGAATTTCGAGTAATATTGTTTAATAGATGAAGAATTTATTTAAGATACGTATTTTAAATATTTGAAAGAGATGAAGAAATTTATTTCAAAAGAAAATAAATTTATAAATTAAATTTAGAATTTAATTTGGAGTTGAAATTTATTTTAGAAATCGATTCGGGAATTAATTTGGAGTTAAAATAAATCTTAGGAATCGATTTGGAAATTTGATTTGGTGTTTGGAAACAATTTGGAATTCAATTTGAAATTGATTTGATATTTGAAAATATATTTCGGAAATCAAATTGGAATTTGATTTTGTGTTTGAAATAAATTGGAAATCGATTTGGGATTTGATTTGGTTTGAAGGCGATATTTGGAAATCGATTTAAAATTCGTATATCAGTTGTTATTTGGAAATGTAAATTCACAATGGGAATTTGTAAAGAAAATGGAAATTGTTTAAAAATAAATATTGGTTTATTTTTAAAGTGTGGAAAGGAATTTACAGATTTGGAATGTAAATTGAAATAAATCAAGATGGGTTTATTAATTGGTTTGAATGGACCATTTTGAAGTGAATAATTTGAAGTATAATGTTGTTTAACTAATATTTTAAGTAAAGTGTTTAAAATAGTTTTTTAAAATATTTCCAAATATATATTTGGATAAGTGATTTGAATTATTTTTAAAAGTATGGGGACTTGGCAGATTTTTAGTGGAAATAAATGATTTCAGGAATTTTATTCCGCGAGTGAGAAATGTTTTGAAATTTGTTTTCAAAAGATTGAAATGTGGAAATTGATTTGAAATTGTTTTTCAAATGGATTAAGTGTGCAATTATATTTTGCGAAGATATGTTGAAATTAAATAATTTGGGAAAATTATTTGAAATCCAATGATTGTTGTAAGTGATGATTGATAGTTAAAAAACCGACTATCAATATTGGCCTTTAAATGGCATTTGAATTTCGATGCAACCGGGAGTCGAATTCCAAATGGATATTCGAAATCCACATCGAACCTTTGTGATTGTGATGGATCTTTTATTTAAAAGATCAAAGTGAAATTGTTGCGATTTGTTTGAATCTGAATGTAGCACTTATTTTTAAAATAAGTGCTCATTATTCGGATTAGCCGGGAGAGGACCTTGTGTCATAAAACCCATTCTGAATAACGATACAACGAAATGGGATTGCATTTGAAGATGGTGTTGAAGACCGGGTATTTTCGAAAGCAAAAGGATTACTTGTCGAATGTCTCTGCACCGGGTTGCTTCGGTGTAGAGATTTTATCACCCTTTGTGATGGGGATTCTGGACGTGATTATTGAATATCCAAATTGCAAGGTCTTCTTTGCAAGTGCCTACGGTTCCATTCGATCCAGGAACGGACTTGTATGGATGTGTGCCTGACGTTACACTTTGAGATGTAAAGCTGGTTTCTATCAAATACATTTCTGTTGGTGGCGGAGAATTTATTCTCTTAGGTTAACATCCTTCTCTGAGACGTACGAGCTCATAGGTTATGTAGTTGATGTTACTAGTGATATATTCCCAATTTGGTAATGTGGCATACGAAGTGCTGCTGATCATTTGTTGATCGAAGCGTGGCTTTTGTGAAAATCGTAGCTTTGTGGACGAGACTTCGTCGGACCTCACACCTCGGAATGGTCGAAACAGGAAGAATGCAACAAGGTTATCGGGGGTAGCGCCCCTTAGGGTATGTTCATTTCCTTCTGGATAGAAATGGTATCATGATATGGAGTCCACATACTTAACTTATGTGGATATCGCAAATATATATTACTTTGTGATTGTTGTTGTTGAGGATCCTCGGATAAAGGTTTTTTACAACCGGGGGATGACACACTCGTGTCAGTAGTTACCTATTTTAGCAGAGGTAACCCGACCTTGTGTTGGAAGAGATTGGGTTAGGTTCTCAGGGCGTCCCTCCAGAGGCATACCCATGTGGCAGTAGAAAGTTCCTTAGTCTTCCCATTTGTTGGAAATCCAAAGAAACAATACGTGTCCGGTAGGGTTTTAGTTGTATAACCTGCCATGGAATGTGGCGGTAACCTGCTATTGAACATGGTAGCTATAGTAGGCATAAGTGCGAAATGCCTATGCTGGCTAAGATTAATATTATACTTTCGAAATGTTTTCTGCACCATGCACTAATGATAATATTAAAAACATTTTGTGTATTAAGCATGTTTGACTATCATAAGGAGAAATCTCCTCCAATTCTGCGTTTGCATTGTGTGTGTGGCGGGAGGCCTTATGGTAGTTTCATTTTTCAAAAAGCATTGCGGATTTCTTTTAAATTACTTTATTTTCTTTTGTAAAAGAATAACTGTTTTTAAGATCTCACACCAGTCCCATGACTGACCTGGAGTTTATTGTTCCATTTCTAAACTCTGGGTGCCCATAATTTTCCACACGAGCAGCCTAGAGTCAGGTTATCAGTTATTCGGGAGCGAAATCAGAAAAGAGTTGTTGTGGAAATCAGGAGTTGAAGCTAGATGGCGAGGCATATCACTTGTATATGTAATATTTCTTTTCCGCTGTTTGTTGTTGTAAACTATGATAATGTGATGTATAAACTGATATAGTGTTTTTGTTTTAAAGGCTATTCTTTGTCTATTATATATTTGTTCCGCTGCGAAATGTGAGATTCTGTTTATTGTTTGTGTTCTTCTTCTATCTTCTTCTTCTAAACCCTAACGGTTCGGTTTTTCGACATTCGATTGTGCGGCATTTGAAACAGTGGACGTATTAATGTCGACTTTCGGGCGTCGTAAAATCAGGTCGTTACATTAATTCTATTTAGTAGACGATATATTTTAATGTTCGTGGTTACTATAAGCATTAATTTACCATAGTTTTGCTATCTGAATTTTTTGAGCCAAAATATATTCTGTTTAATCTTTTGGCATAGGTTGTTAAACTTAGGAACTATAATATTATAGTAATTTATTTCTTTTTTCTATAAATCATTATAAAATATTATGCAATTTATTTTCTCCAACCCATAAATTTAATTCATTACAAACATTGGTTATCCTCTATTAAACCTTATATTTATTTTTTTATATGCCTAAATATAATGCTATGACTATGCAACTTCTGATATTCGGTGTTAAGAATATTTGGAAAGGGTATTAATTCTGTATTTCTTTTAGCTGTATAAATGATTTTTATGGATATGTACATACAATGATATTATCACAGGAAACTAGATTCTCATAATTTGAATACACCCATTATAGCTGACATCAAGTTCCATCCAAAATAAAGTAAGGTTAGCATAAAGGAGAAAGGCATTCACCGAATTCTAAATAATATTACAATAACAGAGGAAAAGTTTCTATTATGCAATAAAAGTCAATAAGCTCTTTCCAGTCTATTACAAATTAAATTTCAAAACTATTGATATCAAAAAGATTATTTAGATATAGTCAATTGTATTTTGGCCATTTCTTATTAATGTATTTCCTCGGTAACAAGTTATATAGTGTTATTTTGCAAACTAAAAATAGTTGGACGTCCCATAATCGAATTATACGTGCCCCTTTTACATTCCCTTTAATATCGGAAATTGCCATCTCCTGCACTGCCCCTTTTGCAAACTACAATATTTTAACTATTTTCAAAGTTATAAACAACATTTAGGATAAAATATTGCCATCTCCTGCACTGTTATTTGCAAAAACACTATTGAAGCTCTACAAATCCTGTAATTAACCCTATCCCCATTTAAAGATTTGGCATCATTTGAGATGCCTTAAATTTGGATTGGATCCATGTTAATGTCATTAAGTTTTGAAGCAATAGAATTCTTTTGCATAATTTGTTTTATGAAATCGGACTTTCCTTTGCGCTATTGAAAATAGCAACCATGACTAATGTTTATAGTTGCAGATGGCTATCATATAATAGTATATACCAATGATTTTGTTGTTATTTTACATGGCCATTAGATCAAGAAAATACTATCAATATTCCAAAATAATGATATTCCACTCTAGGATCATTATAAATCTAATGCAAGGAAAGTAAAAATGGTCATACTCTGTATTGGAATGAAGTCATAGGTTAAAGTGTATATTAACTAATCATGGGTTGGATGGATGGAAACTCAATACAATTTAAGCGTTAAAGGCAATATTTTTGTTTACTCAATGGCCTAATTTGTGTATCAGGTAAATAAGTTATGAAGGTGATCAGAAACATCAAAAGCAATATTTTTTACTTGGTGGGATAAGTTGAATGTCATGCAAATAAGGCTTAGATGTAATCATTTGGAAATCGTGCAATCATAGTAACGGTATTTTTTTTACTCTAAGTTCATAATTTTGTTCTGTTTTTCTCTTTTTTTTAAAGTCAAAGGACTCCATAAACTAGCAATTTGTATTTGCAGGGATGTTAGTGGGTGATGATGCTGGCAACTGATGGAGGACGAGGGAAGATGCATGGTAGGGGTGTGCTGTGACCCCCCCCCCCTCTTTGAAAATGTTTTAGGGAAGTTGTAATAATAAGTCATTTAGTAATTATTTTATGCTTATTTATTTGGACATCAATTATAGTATATTTTAGGCGTTTGTTTTGAGGTTATATATTGAAATATTATTACAAACTGTAATTGTAAATTGTGGAATGAGTTGTTTATTTTCTCCAATAATCATGCAGAAATATATTTCTTTTCTATGAAAATATTCTTTATGATATAACATAATTAACTAATTTTTATGTTTAATTTGTTTTTGGTAAATCAAAAGTGTATACGACATGGATCCTGAACCTTTAGAAGTAAATTTGACTATAATTGAAGGTAAGAACTTTTAGAAGTGAATTTAACTATAATTAAAGGCAAATTTGTTAAGATCCATTTTTATTAATGATAAAAAAGATTTGACTGAAATCTATGTACGTAGCATGGGTTCATACTAGTAGTACAGTATTACCCACTCCTATCAAATAGGAAATTCATTATAATGCTGTAGTTTTGACTTATCATTTATTGTTTGGTTATGGTTTGTCAAAAATTTATAGCTTCGAACTGTGTTTTTAACATTACACTGACAAGGATGAATTACATAAGCAAATAGAAATGTGAGTATATCATTAGATCATTTTCATCCATTATCAATCACTCTCCATTTTATATTAATATATCATCACATTAGCAGCCATGAATCAACACCAACAAGTAACTAAGAATTTAATAAATAATAATTTGCCATACCTTTGTTGGACCAGTAAATTCTAATCCCTGGAAGATTGCAAAACTCAACCATTACAAGAAAACACTACTAAGCAAGATTGAATTTTTGACTGATAGTTTAGTTTCATAATTTAAAGACCAATGATTCGGTCTTAATTGTATTTCAAACTAAATTTTGAATATTGAAATTCAATCTAATCGGTCTTACTTGTCAAAAGTAAAAATGATGCCACAATTGTTTAGGATTGAATTATGATCAAATTTAGACAGGATCGAGTAGTTCTCGACTAAAGGGAGCTTATGTTGGCTTATATTTTTTTTACATTTCTTTTCTATCGTGTAACCGATTTGCAGTTAGAACCTTTATTTTTCATAGAAAAAATATCGCTTGTGATTAATCTATCATGCATTCTCTATAAAAATACACCTTTTTATTATATCTTTTGCTCTATGACCGACCTACCTACCCACCATTGACCGACCACATCCAACTCTTAGGCACTTCCCCTGATGATCATGTCATGAACCATCATGACACCACTCCTCCTCTTTGGTCTACCCTCTTCAAAACAAAATCCATGAATACTGGCATATATAAACCTATCAATTTTGATCAGGACTACTCAGGACAACCACTGGAAGTACCACCGCTTTTAGTCGCTGAAGATAAAAGACTTTGGAGCAACTGGTTAGTTGGATTTTTCCTTGATGATAGTCTACCATGCACTGTTGTTATAAACCATCTAAATAGCACATGGAAACTCAAAGGCTCCTACACTGTCAGGAAAGACCTAGCTCATTGCTACTTTGATTTTAATTTACCAGAGGATAGAAAAAACATTCTACAAAATGACCCTCTTTTCATCAGAGGTAAAATGTTCATTATTGCTAACTGGTCACCAACATTTGGTAATATACAATCTTACATAAGAAAGTTCCAATATAGGTTCAATTTCATAATATTCCACTTCTCACCTGGACTTTATTGGGCATAAACTGGCTCGCATGTCATCTTGGTGATCTAATATGCTACAATGAAGCCACTAAAAAATGACTAGGCTGGGATATGCTAAGTGCCTAATTGAAGTAGATGCAAAAAAAGATTCCAAAATAAATCATGCTTGGAGAAGGCGATTCTGCAAATACTGTTGATGTAACATATGGCTGGTTGCCGCACATATGCACCAATTGCAACTCATTTAGACATACTGGAAACAATTGTCTCAAAGCTCTGCAACACACTACTGATCATTTTCTTCCATCACCTGCCCTTGACCCGAAGTTACTGCCATCTGGACTCGGAGTAACTGCCCATGTAACTCTAAGTAAACTCGCCGGTACCTTTAATACCAACTCCAAATCTACCTTCTTTAACCCGAAGCAGAAGCATTCACAACACGGTGCAAACTCTTTGATACTGAGCAACTCCTGTTCACTTAAGCCTACCCTACCCAAACCTTCGCACTTCAAAGCTGGTCCACCTCACCGCACCGTTGATCCACGACTAACCATTCCTTTCAAAACTAATGTATCGCCCATTGTTATTTCCAACCAAGCACTACATACCTTTCAGATCACTCCTACACCCCCGTCTCCATAACAGCTTTGCATCACTTTTTGATACTGTGTGCATGTCCTTTGACATGCACAAGACTACTTCTGATACTACATAAACCTCCTATCACCTTTACACTACTACCTCTATGCCTAACATACCACTTATAAATACCACACCCAACCACATTACCTCTAATGAATCTCCATGCATGAATGTCACCATGGCTACACCCAAACAACCCAATTATCACCTATGCCACTCTATCACCACTGAGTTAATTCATTACAAAATCATCACCCTTACCACTTTCAAGACAAAAATAAAATCCTCTCTGACCTTCTGATCACATCTTCACACACAACAACTGATCCACCCCTTAACTTCCCTCCACTCTTCTTATTAATCATTCCTCTTCTTCTCCTTGTTCAGATCTCTTCTTTGAACCCATTCCAGCTCTTATCAATACCACCATTCTCTAGAAAGCCAAAATGAATAAAACAACAAAAGAGAAAAAATAAGGAAAAACTACAAGCAATTGTACAAGACATCATGGAACTAACACACTCAGAAGATGATGCATACAAAAATAAACAGACAAACTCATCATCCAGGAACACAAGATCTCGAAAGTCTGGAAAGAAACAACAAAAGTTTTCCTTATGTTAGAAAACATATGTTCTTGGAATATCAGGGGAGCCCAACTAAAAAAAAACAGAAAGAAATTCAAAACTTGATTGCTGAACAAAAACTTGAAATGATTGCAATACTGGAGACAAAGTTGGATAAACATAAATTTGATAGGCTTGTTCTTTCATCGACTATTCTTGGAAGAACATTAACAACCTTGATGATGCATCATATGGACGCATTTTGGTTATGTGGAACCCAGCAACTTTCTCCACCATTTCTGTACACTCCTCTGATCAACATATCCACATGCGATGTACCCATCTCCAAACATCCACTTGCTTCTATGTTATGTTTGTATATGCCTCTAATAACTTCAATCATAGATACTCCATGCTTAACCAACTTTGCACCCTCAATCTTGTTACATCCCTATGGATAAATATGGGAGACTTCAACTGCATGTATCAAACCCAACAAAAGCATGGTGGCAATCCTCTCTCCTGACATGATATCACTCCACTAAATCATACTATCACTACTGCTGCCATTATACATGTCCCAATTATTTTCCCATCATACAAATAGAATGACGAAAAACACTATGGTCCTAGAACCTACTGCTCACTTGATCACTATTTCTTTAACCATACCGCCCTAACTACCTGGCCTACCCTTCACTCCCATGTTACCTCCCCACTCATCTTAGATCACTCACCTATCATTGCCAAATGGGCTGCCATTCCTACTTCATCCTTTCCTCCTTTTAAAATTTTTAATTACCGGACTAACCATTTTGATTTTGAAAATGTCTTTCTATAGGGTTGGAACATTCTTATACACAGTAACCCTATGCACGTACTACCAGAGAAGCTAAACAAATGCAAAACAAAAATCAGAAAATGGGCAACTACCACTTTTGGCAAAGGATCTAAAATTAGTACTGACATTAGACAATAGCTACAGATAACACAACTTCAAATGCTCATACACCCAGACAATTGACAACTTTCAACACTTGAGCATTATCTGTCAAAGAAACTAGCTGCTGCCATAAATCAACAAATAGACATGATAAAACAAAAGCTAGGGAGAGAATGTCATTTTGATGGTGATAGAAACTATACTTTCTTTCACACTGCTCGGAAGATAAAATAATCGAAATCAAAGATTATTAGCATTACTGACAGAATTGGTTATGGACACACTGACACAAATGAAATTAAAGAAGCCTTTTTGGACTACTTCAATCATACTCTCAATGACATCAACAACTCAATTGACATTTCGACCATTCCATCTCTTGGTTTGCCAAAGATCAGTAACATGGAAGCCAGTATCATCATCTCCCCTATAACTTTAGTGATTAAAGCGGCTCACTTTAGACTCAACACAACCAGCACTGGTGGCCTGATGGTTTCAACCATGGTTTGAAATTTCGGTGGAATTTCGGTAATTCCGGTGATTCTTTTTCGGTTCTGCTCTTAACCAGAACGAAATTCGGTCAAAATTCCGGTTCGATCTAAATTCCGGATTTGCTTTTCCAATATTGAAATTTTTTTTATTAAAAATTAAAACAATACAACAAATATAGAATGATTAAAAAAAGAAAACAAATTAATCAGGGCAATAAATAATTGGAGAAGAAATTATGTAGTTTCATAAAAAAGTTGTTATGCTTTTGTTAATTTACATCGAATCATAATAAAAAATATAAAATTTTCAAAATTGATCAAAGTTTTAAAATCTCAAATGAAGAATACATGTTCTTGCATAATGGATTTTTAATTAATGTGTGTATTTTATATGTAATGTAAAAAATTACTATAAATTTTGTTAGAAGTTGTATTTATGTTTGAATTAGTCAAACATGTGTCCCTAATAATATGTGTAAATAGTGGTCAAGATCCTTATTAGTAGGTTAGTGGGTATTTCCTTTTAGGCTATTTAAAGCTTTGTACTTCTTATTATTGAATAGGTCGTTTTTAATAAAATGTAGTTCTTTTTTGAGTTTTGTGTTTGATCTCTCTCTACTAATTCTAACATGGTATCAGAGCAAGGTTAGATTGGACAGAGAGGAAAGAGAGATCCAGAGAGCGGGAAGAAGAAAAAAAATTGAGTGAAAGTTTAAAGAAGAAAAGTACAAAATAGCCAATGGGTCTAAAATAAATCAAAATCCAATTTTTCTTTATAAGTTCAACAATCGAAAGCGGGAACTGATATTGGAGCACTTCGACTTCGTCTGGATGTTCAACTGTCACCGCCATGCCTTGCCTTCTGCCTAAATCAATATTAATGGTTGAAAACTTTCGCCTCCTCGAAATTTGCAGTAGCAGATTTGGAAGCCAATCATTAGTCTAAAAGTGGTTGCACCAAACAGGGAGATGGAGAGCTCGATGTCGGATCAGAGATGATATTCGCCTGGAGTTGCTCCGCCTTGGTCCAAAAAAACTGGAGTGATGAATCTTCCAGGAGATTGTTGTTCATTGGACTTCACTGTTCGTCAGAGATATGCAATAAAGAACGGACTGCCTGGATTCACGTTGAATGACTCGAAGATGCTCGAGTTTGGATTAGCTGGTTGCTGAAATGCTTTGGTTTGTACAGATGCGTGGATACGTGAATGATTGAATCTTCCTAAAACTCTCTATTCCAAGGTGGAGGTGATATGATGTGTTGAGAAGAAGATGCAGTGGTGTATTGGTTGCCAGAGAGTTTGAAGCATTGAAATGTGTGGGGCCTAGACGATCTAGTCTCTGTTGGTTGATGTTCCGAGATTAGTCTATCTTTGCTGTAATGGACTTTAGGAGAAATTATTGTGATGTTGGAGATATAATTAGTTAATGGTGTTTGAAGAAGATGGAGATAGCAGAAGCAATTGATAATGAATGTTGGTGCAAGGGCAAAAGGTGAAGAATAGTGGGGTGAGTAGTTGAAGTGAGGTTCCAGAAGTGTTCTCTAGTGGCAGTGGTAAGTTATGTAAGCAGGCAGAGGTTTGTGGTATTTGGTATATGTTTGATGAAATGAATGAAGGCAGTGTGTTGAGTGTGGCAAGAAGAGGCAGCGTAGTTAGTGTGTTAACAGAAGTGGTAATGTTTGTATAGGGTGAAGGGGTGATGTGCAGGTAGAGGCAGAAGTAGGTAGTAAGTAAAGGAGCAGTTGTTCAAGTGTTTATGTTGACATGAATGGTTTGATGTTTTGTACTGCGGCTGTTTGATAGTGTTTGATAGGTTGTGAAGTAATGACTGGGTTTTTGGTTGTTGAAGGAGGTTCGTATGAGTTGTTTGTTGAAGGATGTGTATGAAGTGAAGTGGAGTAAGTGTTTTAGGTAGTTTCTTGATGCAGCGGTCTTGGATAGAAGCAGTTTGGGGGTATAGCACTGGATTGATGCACAGTTGTGTGCACAAGGTTTAAAACTGACTGTTGGAGGTGTTGTTGTTGCAGGTGAACAGGGCAGTTGACCGAAGGAGGCAGTCTTTGTGATTGTGTTTTCTGTGATAGTTGATGGTGAATGCAATGGAAGGAGTGGAGATGTTTGAGTGTTACTGGAAGTTCGGTGTTTTTGGCCTAATGAGTGGTGGGTAATCAAGTGGTTGGAGTTGTGATTTCATTTTTCCGACAATTGACTTCAGAGGTGCCTTGTTGTGAAAAGTGATTGAGTGGAATGAAATGAGAGTAAGAATGAGGTGATGTGAATGGTTATGTGAAGAGGTTTGATATAGTTGGACTGTGATGGTATTGGCCGACTAAAGATGTTCAGCAGAGATGTATTGAGTGAAGAAGGATGCAAAAGTTAGCTTGCTTGTGTGAAAGTGACGTAGATATGAAGATAAAATATGACAAAGGGTATAACGTCGGTTATGAGGTTGGACATTTATGGAGAGCGCTCGAGAACTGTTTGATGATATGCCTAAGAGAAGATAGGCATGCCTACATCTGAAGTAGGCTGAGTGAGGAAGACTTGGTTTTGTGTCATCCAACAAGTAAGTAAGAAGAGCCGCAATTCTCACTTGTTGGGGTGATGACATATACAAGGGACGACCCGAATGGAGAGGTCAGTGGATCCCTAAGAGGAAACCAAGAGTATCGTTGATGGTTAAAGTACCAATCAACGTGAAACAATTGAGCATGTCCAACCAGGTAGAGATGAAAGTTGTGACCGAGTTCGTCTATGCAAGACGATGAAGAAATTGAGAACTATAGTTCATTGAGTTGTAAACTGAATGTTTGACACATTTCAGTTTAAGGGAGGGTGTTAGAAGTCGTATTTATGTTTGAATTAATCAAGCATGTGTCCCTAATAATATGTGTAAATAGTGGCCAAGATCCTTATTAGTAGGTTAGTGGGTATTTCCTTTTAGGCTATTTAAAGCTTTGTACTTATTATTATTGAATAGGTCGTTTTTAATAAAATGTAGTTCTTTTTTGAGTTTTGTGTTTAATCTCTCTCTACTGGTTCTAACAAATTTATGACAGTATTGGATATTTATTGGCGTAAATAGCAAATTAAAGTAAGAAAAGTACCGAAATTAGAAAAGCAGAATTAAAGCGGAACTTTTGAAATTTCCGAAACGGAACTGGAAATTTTAAAATTACCAATGGCCGGAACAGAAACGAAAAACAAAATTTTGAACCTAGGTTTCAACACACACTTCTATAAACAAACATGGCCACGTATCTCGATTATATTTTGTAAAGCATTCCACCACTTCTTCAAAACTAATAAATTACTTGGTGGTATTAACTCAACTAATCTAGCTATGATTCCTAAAACCAACAATCCAACCACTGTCGATCAATTCAGAACAATAGCATGTTGCTTAGTTATATATAAATGTATTACCAAGATCATAGCTAAAATATCAAGCCATCACTCCCTAGAATCATTGACCAAAATCAAACTGCATTTCCTATCCTCCAAAAATATATGAGATAACATCTTGCTAACTCATGAACTCTTTAGAGCATATAACATGGCCAATACATCACCCAGATGTGTGCTCAAACTTGACATACAGAAGGCATCTGATTCTATTTCTTGGCTGTCTATTAGTGCTATTCTATGCACCATGGACTTCCTTGAACAATGCATTACATGGATCAATACTTGCATCTCGTCTGCTAAATTCTCTATAATCATCAACGGAGCAGTTACATGATACTTCAGCTCTTCCAAAGGTATCAAGCAAGGAGACCGGATCTCTCCCTCTCTATTCATAATTGTGTTGGAAGCTCTCAACCGCTTGATCAAACTATCTGTCATTCAAAAGGCTTTTACAGTACATCCTAAGTGTAGAAATCCCTTGATCACCTTCCTATTAATGTTTGCTGATAACTTGGTCATTTTCACTAAGCCTACTGCAAACTCCATTTTATCCATTCTTTGTAGCCACCAGAAATTCCACTCCATGACAGGCCTCCTCATCAACAAAGCCAAACCACACATTTTATTAGCTGGACTTGATGCAAATGAATGTGAGAGAATCACTGCACAATCTACCCTCAAACCAATGCCAACCAATTGCGTCTACCTAGGTATACCACTGACCACCCCTAGAATAACAGTTCCTCAGTGCTTTCCTATATTTGAAGCAATAATCTCGAGGCTTACCAGTTGGCTATGGTACTTGTTATCACAAGCAGCCAGATTGACCATAGTCAATGCCATTGCATTTGGCATTACCACATACTAGTCCAGGATGCTTATTCGGCCTAAGAAACTCATAAAGATGATTAACTGTGCTCTTGATTACTTCCTATGGCATAGAGACAGCTTCTCCAGAAAAGTTATCCAAACATATTTCCATAAGCTATTCATACCAAAATTAAATGGAGGCCTCGGTATACTTAATATACACACGTGGATTATAGCTGCTGCAACTAAACATATTAATGCCCTACTCAATCATAAAAACACCATACTTTTAACTGGATGAGAAACAACTACCTACGAAAGAATAATTTCTGGACCATGGAAATACCACAAAGCTCAAGCTGGCTCTTTTGTAGTTTCTTAAACATGTGACCCACCATTTTTCCATATGCAATCAACATAACAACTCTTAATAATAATATTTCATTCCAGCATGACCCATGGGGTGATACACGTCTTATCCTTCAATTGAGATTGAGACATGAACTTAGATGCCTGGCTGCCATTCCTTCTAGTGCACTGGTCAGCCCATACTACATCGATGAAACAGTCACATTACCAAACTCGAGCAATCATGAGATCAACACGCTCTGGAAGACCATAAAGCAGAACCTTCACAAATCAGAAAATCAACGCCTCTTATGGACAACACTACATAAACAACACTCGGTTAAACTAATATACAGGGCTTTGGATCATCACGATGCGTTGGAAAAAGATAGCTGGCGTACAAGAATCTGGTCTACTGAAGATAAACAACATGACAATCTTCTTCTTTGGAAAATCATCAAAGCAGCCATTCTGACCAAAAACAAACTACATGATCTTGCTCTCAAACCAGATAATAAATGTATTTTCTGTAATACTGAACCAGAAACAGTCACATGTCTCTTCTTCGAATTTCATATTATCCAGGATGCATGGATGAATTGCCTGACAAAATTACACTTACCTCACCCCGCACATTGATCACACACAGGAATGGCGATGTATCTACAGATAGACGAAACGAAAAGACTGGAAGATAAGGACTCTCCTATATGCGCTTAAAATCTCCTATGTGTCCTAGTTATATAAGCTTTTTCTTTCCTTTTTTCTTATGCAAACCCATCCTTTCTTTTTATTAGCAATAAAACCTGGTAGGGAACCAGGATAAAACCCTACTTGCCTTTTCAAAAAAAACAAAAAAACAAAACGACAATAAATAATCCATCTAAAACTATTGTAGTTTTCTACACCAGTCTTCTTATGATGGTAATACCACTTGTCTTTCCAGTTGCAAATTCATAAATCCATAGAGCAATGCAAGTGATAAAACTATAGGATGAAGATGTGGTTACCACATTTTTCACCATCTACGACATGACCTAGTTGATTTAGTAAATGACCAAGACCGCACTCAATTTTTGAAGTTACTTTATAAAGGGAAACACTGTGCACTATAACTCCAAAAGAAAAGTTGCAAAGTATGTCCCAAAACCCATCAAACTTGGAGAACTAGACAATTAAGATTGACAACAAGGATTAAAATCAGCTTATAGGTTTTTGATTTCAACATATTTTCAGCACATGTCAAAAAAATTATAAACCTCTATAAAATTCATGAAGAACGTAAATAGTCAAATTAATAAAATAATTATTCCATCGTGATAATAGTACTTATTTTTCTTAAACACGTATTATTATAGTATACTAAATGAATACAAACCTGTTTTTGGGTAGATTTCTTTTTTTAGAATAAAAATTATTAAAATACATTAAGTTATTAAGTTAAAGATGCAGCAGCCATAACAATATTATTGAATATTATAGGAATATTTTTTATAATTATCAATTGTGGCACTTGTAACTACACAATTAAAGTTCTGATAATCATTCAACCTTTCTCAAGTATATTTATTCTAGACTTCCTAACCCTCACCCTCTTATCCATGTTATTTTCGCTATTAAGAAATTTAATCAACCGCGACTTTCTTATTTGTCTAGCATGTCCTAGCTTATTTGTTTAGTGTGTCCTCTTTTGACAAAGTATTGGACTTACTTTAAAACCCATCGTGTAGAGACATAGAACACAATCTCACTCTTTGCAATATAACTTGTGAAGCCATTTACACATATATTGTAGTTAATTTTTGTTTTTTTTTAATTTTAGCGTAAGCGGTTATTTGTTCAGGATCTAGTATTGCCTATTCAGATATCAATGACACTTAAAAATAATTATGCAGTCTCACAGAAAAATAGCAGAAATAGAAGATAGAGAATATTTAACATGGTTCGGATATGAATATCCTACGTCCACGGAGACCCAACAACTTTTTATTTCACTAAAGAAAAGAGTACAAAAAGAGAGAGGAAGAATAATGGTGGATACTACACTTTCTTGTTCATATGAAGATAAAGTTCCTTCATTTATATAGACATGATAATGAAGGGTTGCTTGGAGATTAAGCAAATCAATATCCCGATTACCCAGATATCTTTCCATTTTGCACGATTTGATTTTAGTACAAATAGACGGCGTAATCTTCGTTTCCATATCTTTCCTTTATTCTCCATGCCTAATCATTTATTTCTTCATATAGCAGATATACATTGACTAATTAATTGATTGACTAATTAATTAGTTTCCTTCAAAATATCCTTCCATATCCCAGCTAAATTAATTGATTTGATTGAATCAATTAATCAATTTCTTTCCTCTTTAACGAATATTTGAATCATCCAAATTCAAAACTCCACATTGATTCAAATATAACAATCTCTCTTCATCACCTTATCATTAAGTAATCAACATATAAGTTGTTAGGTCTAGCGCCCCATGGCGCTCAAGTAACAGGTATCAAACTGATCAAGTTTGAGCAATGCTTAAACTTGTCCTTAGGAAGTGACTTTGTCATCATATCTGAAGGATTATCCAAAGTACTCGCTTTCAACAATTTGATCTTGCTTCGTTCTTCCTCAAGCATAAGAAAGAAACCTCTAACATCAATGTGCTTCGTCCGTGAACTATAAGCTTGATTTTCTACAAGATGAATCGCACTCTGACTGTCTGAAAATAGCTCTACTGTCCGCTGCACCATTGAAAGGTCATCCAACAACTGAAGTAAGTACAATCCTTCCTTTGTTGCTTCCACAATCGATATCAACTCTGCTTCGGTAGTCGATAAAGCGACGATAGACTACAGCTTTGATCTCCATGAAATTGAGCCTATGCCAAGTGTAAAAACATAGCCCGACACTGACTTCCTAGCATCTCTATCCCCAGCATAATCAGAATCACAGTATCCTCTAAGAAAGATGTCACCATCCACTCCACCATATAACAAGCCCACCGAAGAAATGCCTCGAAGATATCTAAGAATCCACTTCACAGCATGCCAATGCTCTTAGCCTGGGTTAGATATATATCGACTCACAACAACCACTGCATGGGCCAAATCTGGTCTTGTGCACACCATCACATACATAAGACTACCAACAGCAATAGAATAAGGTATATCAGTCATATACCTCTTGTCTTCTTCCGATGAGGGAGATAAGTCTTTTGACAACTTAAAATGAGAGCCTAATGGAGTGCCAGCCGGTTTAGCTTTCTCCATTCAAAATCGAGCGAGGACTTTCTCGACGTACTACGCTTGAGTGAGCCTTAGCTCTCTCCGCTTTCTATCCCTTCTTATCTCCATACCCAATATTCTTTGTGCCTTTCCTAAATCCTTCATGTCAAACTCTCTACTTAGCTCCGCTTTCAACTCCTTAATTCTAACCATACTCCGAGATGCAATCAGCATATCATCAACATATAACAACAAATAAGTCATATCGCCATCACATCTCCTGAAATAAACACACTGGTCTTTGAAACTTCTAGAGTATCCCTGTGAAAGCATAAACTGATCAAACCTATTGTACCATAGTCTAGTAGACTGCTTCAGTCCATATAGCGATTTGTTGAGTTTGCAAACATAGTCTGGCCTGCTAGTATCAATGAATCCTTCTGGCTGCTTTAAATAAATCTCGTCATCCGGATCACCATGTAGGAATACAGTTTTGAATCTAGTTGCTCTAATTCCATATCATAACGAGCAACCAATGCCAAAAGAATATGAATAGAAGTATGCCTAACCACTGGAGCAAAGATATCATGATACTCTACCCCTTTCTTCTGAACATACCCCTTTGCGACTAACCTTGCCTTATGTCTGAGATTACCATTTTCGTCGCCTTTCACTTTATAGATCCACTTGCATCCAATAGCTCTCTTGTCGGTAGGAAGAGGCACCAAATCCCAAGTATGATTTCTCTACAATGATTCAATCTCCTCCTCCATAGAAACTAACCAATTGGAACTGTTAACTGATGCGATAGCTTCTTTATAATCATAGGTCTCATCATGGACAACATTCAAAGTATATGTTGCCATATCATCGAAGTTAATATCTTCGATGCTCAATCCAACAAACTCATCAAGCCATTTAGGCTTTCTTCTTTGTCTGACAGGCCTAGGTTCTGAATGAGCTCCACCTTGAGTTTGATCCTCTGTACCAACATCGATATTATCCTCATCAACCACGGTGTCATCGGAAACACCATTTGAACGTCTATGGAAAGAATCAGCAGATGACTTGCTTTGTGTCTGGTATTCTTCACATGTCCTCTCATTGTCATCCAATGAGGAAGGCTCCACCTTCAACATAGCCTTCTCATCAAAAGTCACATTCCTGCTCATAACGATCTTCTTGCTAATAGGACACCCAACCTATATTCCTTCACTCCTCTCCTATAACCTAGAAAAATACACTTGCGAGCTCTAGGTTCCAGCTTCCCTTTGCTCTCATGCACATAAGCTGGGCAACCAAACACTCTGAGAAATGAATAGCTAACAGGCTCTCCTTTCCATACTTCTTCAGGGATCTTCATATCTATGGCAATGGAAGGTGTGCGTTTGATGAGGAAAGCCGCCATAGATAAAGCTTCAGCCCAAAATCCCTTCTTCAATTTAGCAATCAGTCTAAGGCATCTTGTTCTCTTCAATAATGTCTGATTCATCCTTTCTGCAACTCCATTAGACTAGGCGTCGCCTGGTGTGGTGTAATGCCTCTTAATGCCTTCAGATTCACAATAATCGATGAATTCATGTGATACAAATTCACCGCCATTATCTGAATGGAGAACTTTCAATTTCTTCCCTGACTACTTCTCAACCATAGATTTCCACTTTCGAAACTTGGCAAAGGTTTCACTCTTCGACTTAAGAAAGTATACCCATACTTTACGGGAGAAATCATCTATAAATGAAACAAAATATCTGGCTCCACCTAAAGAAGGACAAGGGGAGGGACCCCAAACATCTGTATGAACATACTCAAAGACAGCTTTTGCTTTATGCTCTCCTGTACCAAAAGAAATCTTCGTCTGCTTTCCAAGAACACACTCTTCACAAAAACCAAGTTTTGAATGATGAACTCCATCAATCAATCCTCGTTTTCTCAACTCATCCATGCTGTGCTCACCGATGTGACCCATCCGTAAGTGCCATAATCTGGAAGAATCTGAATCAACAGATGTAACAGAAGCTGATTCACCAATTACAGTAGTGCCCTTTAATAGATAAAGATTTTCTGCCCTCACACCTCTCATAACAATCATGGAACCCTTCGATATCATCATTTTCTCTCCTTCCACTACAATCTTCAAGCCAAGTCTACTTAACGCCCCAACAGAAATCAAGCTCCTCCTCAAATCATGTACATGTCTAACATCGTTGATCATACGAATAACACCATCAAACATCCTAATCATCACGCTACCAACACCCACCATATGGCAAGAAGCATCATTACCCATCAGAACTTCTTCTCCATCAATTTCACGGTAAGTGGAAAAGCAGTTCCTATCAGGTCTCATATGATAGGATGCGCCAGAATCAATCAGCCATAAGTTGCTCTTCCCAAAAGAGCCAGAAGATGTAAATACATCGGTGTCACTTTCTGTATCTAATTTCTCTGCTGTAGAAGATGAGACTTGCTTTGGATCATTTCTTCTACCTTCAAGCTTGGGACATTGTGCTATGAAGTGCCCTAGTTTCTTACAATAATGACAAGTCAAATTCTTAGGCCCCCTAGACTGAGACCGTGAATAATTCCGTCCTCCACCTTTCTTCGACCTGCTTTGGCCTCTACCTCTCTGAACAGATAAGCCTTCGGTATCACCATCCAAGCTAAAGCTTGCCAATGTACCTCTTAATACTTCATTATGAAGATCGTCCTTTACATTAGACATGCTAATTTTACTACGGCCATAAATCATGGAATTAACAAAAGCAGTATACTCTTAAGCAAGGAACATAGGAGGATCACAGCTTGAGCCTCATCAGTAATATCAACTTACGCTGTCTTCAGGTTCAGAATCAAAGTCGTCAAAGCATCTACATGCTCCATGAGATCAGCTCCAAGCTTCATCTTGAACGAATAAAGTTGTTGCTGAAGAATAATTCGATTAGTGAGAGACTTGTCTTGATATGCATCTGATAACCGTCTTCTTATGAGAGAATTCTCTAAGAACTTCATCTGAAAGGCTCAACTGAATTGTTGTGAGAGCTTCATCTTCCATCTCTTCCAAATCAGCTGCATCAATACCATTCAATTTCTCAGGCGTAGAAACAACCTTGTAAGTCTTCTCCTTCTTCAATACAGGCTCCATCTTCATTATCCAAGTACCAAAATCTCATTTTCCGTCAAAACGTGTTACTCCATAATTGACACTAGATCTTCCAACAGACTGACTAAAAGTAGCCATTAATATCCAAACAGGAACAATAACACTAGCTCTGATACCAAACTGTAGTGAATTTTTGTTTTTTCTAAATTTTAGCGGAAGCGGTTATTTGTTTAGGATCCAGTATTGCCCATTTAGATACCAATGACACTTAAAAAGAGTTATGCAGTCTCACAGAAAAATAACAGAAATAGAATACACAGAAGATTTAACGTGGTTCGGATATGAATATCCTACGTCCACGGAGACCCAACAACTTTTATTTCACTAGAGAAAAGAGTACAAAAAGAGAGAGGAAAGAATAATGGTGGATACTACACTTGCTTATTCATATGAAGATAAAGTTCATTCATTTATATAGACTTGATAATGAAGGATTACTTGAAGATTAAGCAAATCAATTTCCCGATTACGCAGATACCTTTCTAATTTGTGTGATTTGATTTTAGTACAAATAGATGGTGTAATCTTCATTTCCATATCTTTCCTTTATTCTCCATGCCTAATCATTTATTTCTTCATATAGCAAATATACATTGACTAGTTAATTGATTGACTAATTAATTAGTTTCCTTCAAAATATCCTTCCATATATCAGCTAAATTAATTGATTTGATTGAATCAATTAATCAATTTCTTTCCTCTTTAACGAATATTTGAATCATTCAAATTCAACATATATCATGTATCAAAGAATTACTTTCTATTACTTTGTTTGGAACGATTACAGTTTTATTTTATGTCACTTATAAATTGCACCATGTTTTGATTTACTACAAAAAACAAATGTTTAGCTATTTGAATCATGATTTACTCGATATTTCACTACATTTTATATTACATGAACGCTAAGGGCACTCGTTTAAAGCAACTGCAAGGCCAAATCGCTCCATTATTGACCAGTGCAACAACACTCGGTTCACATATGATTTGTAATACAATAAAAAGTGGAACTGTAAATGTTTCAAACCCATCATGGAGAGAGAGCAGAGAGATAGTTGCTTTTCATAGCAGATCTCTTTATATTATGCTTGTTGACATTTTATTTGGTGCCATTAGTCCGTAGACATTAATAAAAAAATATCACTTCTCATTTTCACATATGCACACAGAAAGTGGTAATTCATATTACAACAAAAAATCCTAGAAGGAAGCTTAACATAAATACAATGGTGATGTAGATTGAATATACATATATACAAGCATACAAATGCTACTAACACGTTAACCATAAAATAGTCATGTACTTCAAATTAGGTTTGATGTACTAATAAAGTTCATGGCTATATTAGCCTATTAGGTAATTCTTGTTCAATTACCTGATATATTCTATAAAGCAATAAAGAATATTCATGTGGGTATTTATGTATTGCATATTTTCGAACAAAAAATGGTTATAGCATAATTTATATAAGTTACAGATATTTTTATTACATAAAAAAAGATAAAATGGAATTGATACAAATCGACATTGACTCCATGTTGTATGTAAATAGTCAACTTTTTAAACTTGAGATGGATATTTCATACAGAGGATCGAAGTATATATAGTTCTAAAATAGCCATTAATTAAATCATTGCATTAAATAATGAGATTCAAACACAAGGGACAATGACATTTAGGAAGAAGATCGCGTTTCATCCAAGCATTATAGTAGCAATGTAAGTTATTATTTTTCCAGTTTTAACCAGATGTTCCTTCATTTAAGAACTTGAGCATGATTATCCTCATTGGAAATTCTCATTTTTAGTCTCTTAAGGTTGTATTGTTTAATGTTAAGATCACGTGAAATTTAATTTATACCCCTCTTCGGTTGCACCTCATTTCATTGTAATTTCAAACCCCTGTTTTGATTACAAGCGTGTCCAAATTTGATTGCTTATGAACCTTTTATTCATGTCGAATAGTAAATTTACTACAATGTTGCAGTTTTGACATCATTTATTTGTAACGATCCCAATTCTGAATTTAATTTAAATTAATAATCAATATAAATTTTGAATAAATTTTGGAACTAATTTGAGTTAGAGATGTATATGTATATGTAAATTTGAATTTGACTTTAGATATTGAATTTGTATTTGAATTTAAAACAATAACTTAGAAAAAAAAGATTTGGGTTTAGGAATATTATCTATGTAAATTATTTATAGGTAGTTCGTTTTAAAAAAAAACATTTTCTTTAAAATAATGTGTATATTATATTGAGTAAGAAGATGTATTTATAATGGAATAAATTTTATCAATACAAAATACAAGTATAAAATATAATTGAAAAATACGTCAATATGAATTAAAGGTTTGAGAGTTAAAGTTTAAAAACAAAGAAATAAAAAATAAGTATTTATAATAGAAATAGAAACAAATGTAGAAAAGGTAATAAAACAAAAACAAAAATATCTAGGAAAGCTTGCAAAGGAAGATATATAAACAAAGTATGACATAAACAGAAATAGAAAAAAGTATGCAAGAAGAAAAGAAAGAAAAAAATATCTTTACACAAATAAATAAATCAAATGAAATGATTCATGTTCACAAAAATGGAAACATAAGCACACAAAAGAAATAATCAAGCCACCAAAGTAAGATTATCAGCCACCATACAAAGGTAATAAATCTGCATAGTCAAATACAAAAAATCAAAAGAAATGATGCATGTACACAAAATAAGAAACAAATGTACTTACTAATATTGTAACATCCCGCCTTTCTACACGCTTTTAATCGACACACGTGCCAATTCAAAACATACGGAAGGGCGGGTTGTTGTGGGGTAAATAAGAAAAACAGGAAAGAAATAAAAAAAAACAGAATCTCACTGCGGAAGGATAAAATATAATAATCAAATATACAGTTCATGAAGCTGTCTACAAAATATTTAATTTTACTTATACAATATATATCAGAGTTGCACATACCAACGAATAATAATCTATGCAGCGGAATACAGTGTAGTGGAACAATATAATATAATAATAATGAAATCTTCGTCTTCGTCCTCTAGAAATAAAGTCTTCGATCCTGAAATGCTCGGACTTACCCGAGTGAATTGAAAAGACAAAACACTCGAGTCAGAACTAAAAGATTTTATGTAAGTTAAATCAACAGAAATACATATGAGTGCAGTAACTCAAGAGATGCTCGGGATTTACATCTCCTAGGGATCCGTTAAACTATTTACTATGTAGTATATTTCGCTATTATAATAGTGTCTAATAGTAAAATAAACTTAATTTAAAATAGCGTTAAGGAGTGAACCAATATTCCCCTTAACACATAATATATTCCCATAGTCTATACACTACCGTAATCTCCCCCGTACTGGGCGTCGTAAGAGGGCACTCCATAGGTATGGTACAAAATAAAATCGTATAAGGTGCGCTAGGGTAGGTGACACGGCACAACTAGGCAATGTCAGGGTAGATATACCGATTATGCTTCCAAGTCGGTGGTAACGCATAGCCACAGCTACCGCCCACCTCGATCCATACCCCAAATCAAAGAAATCAAAAGTGGCCACCGAATAAATCCAAAGTCAAAGTAGAATATCGAAGGGATGTGTCCGATGAAAGGGGCTACCTTCTTAACCCGTCGATCCCTCCTGTTTTAGCCACCTTATGCCAACTCACAGGAGTTGGGTCAACGTATTTACCTCAAAGGAAACGCCGCCATCATCTTACTTCATTCTGGAATCTCCACCGCGTACACGGTTGTTAAAGTGGTTTTCGGAGTTGGCAGAGAGTATGACAACTTCCGTTCCCGGTCTCTTTAACAACCAAACGTTATTATAACACCGCGGTTATTTCAAAATAATTTATATTTTAAAACCAGGATATAATATTCATTTCAAAACCATATGATTACGATATCATTTCCCTTTTAAAACCAAATCAATATGATATCTTTTTCAAATATATCCTTTTCTAAAGCCATAACTTTTCATAGTTAAAATATTTCTAAACCAAACTCTTGAAATATAGCCTTTCAAAACATAAAACTTTGAATTACATAACTTTGAAATATAACAGCACCACTTAAATGGTTTAAATATAAATTACTTTGTAAAATAAAATAGTTTCTTCACCTTCACAAATCAATTCCAAATATAGATAAAAATCCAAATAAAACATTTCAATTTATATATATATTTCAAAGTTTTACATATTCCACCATTTAAAAGGTAATTCTTTAATAATTCCGTATATATCAAATTCAATTGCTATTATTAAGATTTGAAATGTTTACTTAATAAATCTAATATCATTTAAGTAAAACTTTTGACTTCAAACAACTGGATATTCTTTCAATTTATTTACTTGATATATTCATTTATCTCAACTTTATATTTATTTAATTCACTTTCAACCAAATCAAGTTATAAGAATCATACCCTTTAAAATCTCCATTTTTATTTATTTTTCAAAACAAATTTTATTTAAGTACAATTTTCAAATAATTCAATTTAAACCAATATCATATTTGTTTTCCAACTTAAATTTCATTTAAGTCGTTTTTAAAAAATTCTATATATACAATAACTTAAGTAGGTACTTAACCATATAATATAAAACAATTAACCTCCATTATTAAACTCATTTTTATTAAACAATTTTATACATAGCTTAAATCCAAGAATTTAACTATATATATATATATATGAAATAATATTTATATAACACCAAAATTTTTATATTTATTAAACCGTATGTTCCTTTCCAAAACCATAGAAAATCACTTCAAAATATTTTTATATATATAGACCGTGGTGTCTGTATATAATTTTCTACCCTATGGCCAAGTGATACAGATATTTATCGTTTCAATCCGCAATTTAAAAATAAAGATTACGGTTATATATCATTTCAAACCGCAATCCCGAATGAGATGAAAACGCATAATAACTTGCAGTTTATAACAATATAAAATACAGCATCCATTCATCCAATATCAATCATCAACCATTTATCGCAATCATCATCAACTTCAAACAATATCATCAATATGGAACGGATACTTAACAACAGGTATTAAATAGCAGTTTATATTCAATAATAAATTACATAACTGTTTAACTTGCAGTTTATATGCAATGAGAAATTAATTAACAATTTAACTGGCAGTTTAAATGCAATGATTAAATTAAATAGCACTTTAATTTAAATAAATAAAATTTACTGAGATGATGATAAAAAATATGCCAAACAACCCTAATTTTTTTTTAAATCACATCATATATCAATTTAACAAACATAAGAAATTTTATAAGTTGTGAGTGGGTTATAACACTCACCTTTTGGATTTAAATTGAATTTAAATCCAATTTAAATCCAAAATTTAACCATCTTAGAATTCGTCCAAATCAGCATCATCAAGCCCGGAATTTCAATATGATCCTAACAAAAGAAACCGTGCGTAAAACGGATATCGTACGCAAAAGTTGTGACGATAAATGCGATTGTATTTCAAAATTAAAAAATAAAAGAGAGAGAACACATTTTTACCTCCCCTAGTGCCACATCATCGTCACTAATACACAGCAACCCTATCCTCAGTATGCAGGCACGAAACCGCCGAACCCACTACAGCCCCTTTGACTGCAATTTCCAAGCGCCTCCGGCCATCGTACGACACGCCTCCCCCACCATCGCCATCTGCTCGACCGGCCGCTCCTACTGCCTCGATTACGCCGCCTCCGGACCCGGTTTTGCACTACTGCCGCCACCTTAATTTAACCCTAATTGAATTAACGGCGATGATCCAGCCGTTGAAACCTAGAATTTGACCCACCGATGAACAACACTCAGCCCCCTCTACAATATGCTACCCTAAAATCAACGATCCGTCAAAGTTCATCAACGCTCTATGAACGGCCGAAACTTGTTTGATTTTTACCGGTCAAACGACAATCCAAAACGAAAAACGAATTTCACCAGAAGATTATGCTCTTCGAGAGCTTCAACATATAATTTTTTTAAATTTTTTTGAGGACTTTGAAATTATGCTTTGGATTTGATTTGAAATTGGATCTGGAATTTGTTTGTCTGTCATTGAGGAGGAGAGAGTTGAGATGTACGTACAGATAAATGAGAATTAGGGAGGCTAGGGCTTATAGCAGGATATTTATAGAGAAAGTTGAAATGGAATAAATGGATTGGGTTGAATATACGCGCTAACGACAAAGTGGCCCAAAAAGCCCGTTCTAACTCCGGAATGAAATTGGGTAAACCCATATAACAAAATAGGTGTTTTAAAATATTTTAAACACAATGGAAAAGGTTTCAGGTTCAAATTGCATCGTATGAAGAAGTTATGCTAAAATCAATATTTTTCAAATTGATTTCAATAGATTTCAATTTCGTTTATTTCAGGGCGTTTCGAGACCGTACGATCAAACGACAAGTCCGATCGATACGAAACTTGAAATCCTATAATAATTCACCATTACGGATCCGATGAAACTTGTTTCGTCGAAATCTGAGTCAGTGGCCAAAAAGACTATTTTTCCATTAATTAAATAAATTAATAATTAATAAATTAAATCAAATTTTAGATTTTATTTCGATAATTGACAAATTTCAACATTTTTAACTTCTTAATCATTTACAATGATTTAAACAAATTTAAATGTCAATTTGGAGGTGAATAATTTATAAATTTCAATATTAACCTCAATTTCATTAAATTATAATTTAATTTCCAATAATTCAATTAAATTCACCTTTCATTCTATTATTTAATTTATCGTTATCAAAGGATGCAATTTACATTGGTTCACGATTGTTTGCATTTATATTCTTAAATTTTATCTAAATTTCCATTTATACAATCTTCTAAGTATTTACTTTTCATTGAATTGCAATTTATCGTATTATCGTGTATTAAATTCAAATATATTGATAAAACTTTATTCCATCCCTTTATTCAACCAATAGTCATTATTTCAAATTATTAATTACAATCAGTTAAGATCTTACCATTTGTCTCATTAAATTAAATAAATTAATAATTATTCCATCTAAATCACAAATACCGTATTATTTAGCCATTTCAATTTCATTTAATTGCAATTATCTTATTTTCAGAAATTAAGTTCCAATATATAAATAAATTTTATTTTCATTCCTTATAATTCAACAGATTGTCCAATGTGAATAATTTTAACGTCATTTCCTATAAATTAAATCATCAATTCATTCATACACCATTAGCAATACATTATTACCCATTACTACCCAAATTTATACTAATATAACTTTTAATTAAATTAATTACAATTGATTACCCATTTTAACTTATTAGACTCCATTAACGTTAAATTACACTTATAAGTTATCACTAATGGACAAGTATTGAAATTGATTACGTACACCGTTCTCATCTTATTATCAATTGGATTAATTTTCATTGGTTCGTAGTTATTACATTCCTATCCACAAATTTCATTCACATTTCCATTAACGTAATAATTTAATATTAAATTCCACTTATTGAATTTTAAATTTCAAATAAATTAATAAATCTTGATTTAAAACCTTGCTATTCAATAAATTGACATTTATGGGTGAAATTAACATTGACTTGTATTACATTTCCTTAATGCATGCTTCATTTCATACTATTTAGTTATATTTGCCAAATATGTTCATTAATTGCTATTTATACTCTTAATTAATTTACTTACTTGGTTTCATACTTGTATGTTTTCACTTCCAAACAATATTATAATTACCTACAGGACATTTATTTTTGTTTCATGAATTCATCAAATAATTCACCAAATGCCTTTGTTTTCTTATATTCAATTTTATTACCATTTAACTACGTTCATTATCAACAACACACATTATAATTACTTATCTACAATTATTGCATTAGTTTATTCAACAGTGACTCTTATTTACTCCTTTTCTATTTTAAACCAAATGTAACAAATTTTACTATTCATTATTATATTAATGAATTCCATTCTAGTTAATATTTCACAAATTCAACATTTCTATTGGTTTCTTATATTAAACTTATAACCAAGTATGCCAATTTACATTATTTTAATTTATTTCCATATAAATATTAAATTGTTAACATTTAATTACAATTGCTTCATCTAATTTCTACCTTTGCTCCAATATAAATTATAAGATTTTTATTTCTTTCTAAATTCAATACAAAAATCATATTAAATTCCAATTTAAATCTTCAAAAATTATGGGTCGTTACAAATATTTTCTCAGCCGAAATGAGAATCATATCGGCCTCCAAAGATAAAAATCTTTGATCAAATCAAATAAAAAAAAATATAAAAACAAAGAAAGAAACAAGTTGCACTAGATAACACCTCATTGGTACTACACTGTCTTTTTTATTTGCATGTCCATAGTTTTACAGTTCGTTCGTCAACTTAGCATTCCAGAAAAAATAAAAACATCATTATATTTTCAAACTCAATTTCAATTCAACAAAGAAAATAAAACAGGGATTAAGGCAAAAATCAACTTCAGTTTCAAAAACAAGTTTGCTCCCTGCTCTTTCTTTTGAAACAATGTGAGTAAATATAATTTTTAAGGCTTTAAGTTAATTAAAAATAGTTCATGATTCGTTAATAATATGGTTTGTATATGCTTTAGTTGAATATGATTCTGTGTTGTTTTGTACTACTCTGTAAACTGTTACAGGTTGCATATTTTGTTCAAAAACTCGGATTTATTTTTATCAAATCATTGCTAAGCTCAAATTTCTCAACAAAATAAGATGTTAAACCTAAATCAAGATTTTTAGACGTTGATTAAACCATGTTGTAAAACATACTTCTGGAAATTTTGTATACAGGCAATCAAGAAATAAATTGATAAATTCGAGTGTTACTAAAAGCTAATTCAAGTTTATTTCATGAATTCTTACTGTAATTTATGATTTTTAAAACAAAAAGAAGATTTTTAATTCAGTATTTTGAGAGCAGTTTGTATTTGAACTAAAATTACATTTTTACAAATTCCTGACAATCGAATCAATTTAAAATGTTGAAAACAACTATGATGTTGGAAAAGTTGTTGAATAATTTTTCAAATGCATGAATTGGTCGAACGAATTTAATTTAGGGTTTATAGTTCGTTTGTGATATGATAAGTAAACGAGGCGAGTGTGTCTTCTATGCGTGATCGAGTTGCACGAATCTATGGAGGAAGGTTGCTTAAAATGTTGTTGTGGTGTGGATGGAATTCGAGCGTCTCTGGTGGTCGGAGTGACGGTGGCGAGGTGGTAATGTCGATTATGATGAGCTACAGGTTTCGAGCAAATGTTTGTTTTTCGGCTTCGAATTTTTGGGGTCGAGCTGAAATTGGATTTCGAGTTTATGGAGTATTTGCAACTTATTGATGATGGTGGGGTTCGCCGGAGTTAAGCCCCGTCGCCGCGCACGTGTACGGCGAAGTGGTTGGTATCAGTGTCGTTGATGTCTTGGGTCGCGAGTTGTTGCTCGAGTAATTGGAGTGGTTGCTTCGTGTTGGCGGTTCGAGCTAGTTCTAGATTGTAGATGGATTATTTGGAGTTTGGCATTGAAGATATTCTTTTCCGCTACCATTTATTGTATCTCTGATAGTATTGATATCTATTGTATCATTCTTTTGTATCATCATTGTATCTGATATCGTATTAAATGTTGTATATGATATTATTCAATTTCTTCCACTGTGTTGTGCTTGATGTGTTATAAGCTCGGGCGGACCAGATTCGACGTTTGGATCTGCGGCATTTGAATATGAGTGTCGTATTCGGTTCCGATTTTCGAAGGTCGAGTCAGGATTGTAATAATTGGTATCAAAGCTGAAGGTTGAAGCTTTAGCTCAGGATTATAACACATTAAGTAACTCATTATAGACAGGGTGAAGTTTACCCTAGAATGAGTAATCCTTAAGATATCCGTTCGAATGCCTCAGTAAATTCTCTTACTATCCATTGATAGTGAGTATGAGTGCAAGAAGAGGACGAGATAAGGGATAGGGAAGTACCAGTATGAATAGTCAATACCCTGCAACAACGGAAACAATATTTCTCTATCAATCTCCTTTGATTCGATTTCAATTCTTTGATTGGTCTTATGGCAGCTCGAGGAAGAAGATTTGGTATGATGTTGGCTCTTACTAATCATGTAGATAAGCTTCTATTTCTTGTTTTCCTTGTTAAATATCTGTCATCTTTTCGTTTTTAACTTCAATGAATTCGAAATTCTATTTGAAATAAATTGGTAAATTAAATATAAAGTTGAATATGAAGATTCGTATCGATAAAACAATTTCGGTTAAAACCAAATTCGAAATTCTATTGTAATTTCTTGTGAATATCAAAGTCCGAAGAGGGACAAGTTATATATATATTGGGGTATTCCGATTTGAGTTTGGAATCCATATCTATTATTTGAGAGTTGTGGAAAATTAAATCCATTTATCTATTGTTTGGGTCTCGATATGCTCTACGAACGGTTAGTTATCCTTCGGACTAAGCAGTGCCTTGCATATTTCGTAGATTTGTTAATTATCAACCAAACTGGATTATCATCGCATAAATAATTAACAGATATTGGTGTCAAATGTCATAGGTGAACAAATGCAGGTAATAGCATATTTAACAGTGTAAATAACTAACAGCAGCATATTTCAATTGTCGTTTCACTTGAAATCAAAATTAATAAATAAAAGAACATTAATCGTGAGTGATTGCTCACCTTTTGAGGCTAGATGAAATTGATAATGAAGCCGAGTCGAGTTACGAATCCAAGTACAGATTCAGACAATCGAACAAATCCAACAACATTCTCAAAGCGAAGTAAGCTGGAAGCGGACTTGACGGACAAAGCTGATAGATAGGAATCGATGGAAAAAATTCAAATCAATTAAGATATACAGAAATGTATGTATGTATGTATATATATTATTAATATTTTTATAAAATCAAGGTTTAACTTAAGACAAATATTAAAATAAAATAAATAAAGTCATTATTCTTAAGACACACACATTTAAAAGTCAATATACACATATTATTTTTAAACTCGGAATTTAAATTCGCATAAACGAATAAACGTATCGTATATACATATAATATCCCTTTTATATATTTACTTAAAAATCAATAAATTTAAGCATACTCTTAAAATTTACATAATTATAACATATATACATATGCACCTTGAAGTAAGTATTATTATCAACACGCCCATAACTAACCGGTTCCAAATTCCAACATGACCAAACAAATTACACACCTGACACATTTTGCGGGCTTTGGTACAATATATATTATACTTAAAATTCACTATGCTTAAACCTGACACGTTTTTTTTCTTCCTTTATAGTACTTTGCAAATGCACTTATGTTAGTAAGATATAACTTGTATATATACATATTATATACATAAATGCAGACAACTAACTTAAGGTCATATACATAACTAAATGCATATTATATAGTACTACGAAACTGGGCTGTAAACATGCGTATTATAACTAGAATATAAAACGAATTTGTTAAATAATACTTATATGTCTCACTTATAACCCACTGTAAATAACAAAACTGTAATAACAATTTATCTAAAAGAAATTACTGATGCATTGAAAGATGGTTTATTGATGCATTGAAATAACAAAACTATAAATAATATTTATACATCACATTGAAAGATCATTTACTTAAAAGTAAACCATATATATACATAGCTAATAGTATTATAACAACAACATATATCTAGCTAACAGTATTATCTGTATAAACAAAATTATTCTTAAAAGTAAACCATATATATAACCAATAATATGATATGTAGCTAAAACTACATCGTTCCAAAAGATAAATGGAAATGGAAATAAAATCAGCAGGCAAAACAAAACATAGATATATAGATATATAAAGCTATAAGGCGTACAGTTGTAGGAATTGGAAATAAAGTAGTCACGTAGTTGCTTGCTAGGTGGGTTCGGCTACCAAGTAGGCATGGTTTTAGGGAGAAGGCCAAAGACTAGATGCGGCACACGTGGGGCTGAGTGTGGCGGAGAGTGTAAAGTGCTGGCGTATGCGGTCGGTAGACTGATGATAGGCGAAGTGGCATCGGCAGCAGCATGATCGGAGGGGAGAGCCGAAGAGTGGGGTTTTGGTCGAAGAATGTGGTCGACGTGGAGGAACAGGTCCGAGCGGTCGAGATGATTTAAGCGGACGTGGGCACTGTGATGCGGGCTGGTTGAAGGCCGATGCAACGGCGGTTTGCGGCGAGCTCAATTGGAGTTGATGATGGGTGGGGAAAAAAGACTGGGACGAGGTGATATTGATGTGATGCCAGGCGAAAATATAAATATAGTAGAGAGAGCACACCAAAAATATGAACAGAGAACAAGTAAAAGAAGAATAAAGAGAAGGAATGACAGAATATATAGTATTGAAATGGGATCCAGAAGGATTGGATGGAAATATAAGAAATAATTGGGAAAATGTAAAGGCTCACGTTGAATTCAGAGAATAACATAAAAGCTGAGTGGCCATTCACGTTCTTTTATTTTACTTTTATTTTGCAACTGAACCAAACAAAGGGACCGGTGGAATTGTAAAGGTTTGGTATTAAAATCTAGGAATATTTAAAGTATTTGTAATGACAGTTGATTTAATGATACAAAGATAAAGTTCATGAAAAAAAAACTACAGGGAAGTGAAGTTTATACACAACTTTTGTTTCTCAGAAAATTTGTGAAGGGACTCAGTGGATAGCCACATAATAAATGTAATATGACGTTACCAACGTGCATCATTCAATAGTAAGGAACTGAAATCATAACGTTAGAGCAATTAATTTGTTGCTTGAAAAAAACACGGTTGGAGTTTTGTTTTGTTTTGTTTTTTTTTTTTGAGAGGCAACGGAACACAAAAGGTCACGAATTCAAAATCTTGGCACCGTTACAACAGAACGTTATTATCGGTTCCGTCACGTAACGGATCTCAAAATACAAAATAAATATACCGTAGAGATCAGTATGACGAGACGGTCAAAACGGTATACTGATATCAGTGGTACGATTTAATTATAAAAATTCGAAATTTCTACTAGAGGAAAATGCATAAAAATCGCAGAAAAATAAGATCGACGGAGCCAAAGATGTCCAAATTTGGAAAAACGAAAACTGACAACTTGCTCAAAAGATATTTTAGAATTTTTCTATGTAAAAATATTTTGGTTTTGAAAATATTTTATTTTCATCGCTTTTTAACTGATTAAATTGAAGCAATTTTACGCACGAAATAAACTTTTATATTTTTGGACGAAAATTTACCAGTTGCTATGTTTAAAAAGACGCATCCCAAATATCAAATTTATATTTAAAAATTTTATTGTTTATATTTTTATTTTATTTTTATTAAATCTCACACAAAACGGTTAATTAAATTAATTAAAATCGTAAAAATATCCGGGTTGTTACACTCTCCCCCACTCAAAACTTTTCGTCCTCGAAAAGGGAGCAGGTAGGAGAATAGAAACAATCAAAAGAAAATAGACTTGAATTACATTATAAACAATTAATTTAACCCATGTAATTTCAATTTTAAATTAATTTATATTCAGCTATTGACTTTAAATTATAGGAATTTCATTAACTTGGTTTATTTTCAATTTATCATTGTTTGTTACAAAATTTATTTCAAACAACAATTTATTTTATTAATCAATTTATTATTCGACTAACCAAGTATTCTATTTATCTCTATTAACCATTTATAGTTAAAATTAAGTGAATAACATTTATTATACGCACTCACATTTTATTTATAAAGACGATTTATATTATATACTACCAATTTTCTTAAATTAACAATTTCAAAGATCATAAATTTGAATAGTCATTTATTATAATCATACTTTATTTGCCAAATTTAATTCTTCTTTATTCAAATTATTATTAAATTTATTCTACTTAATATATCTTATAACATATATATAATGATATTTAAATTTATTATAACTGCTCAAATTTATATATAAAATATATTCTTTGATATCATTTTCTGCTGTATAAAATTCAATTACGTAGTTAAACTTTGAAATTTAGGTAAGTTATATATAATGCAATTGAGTATTACACTAGTAAAATTTTCTAATTTAATTATCCAGGCCTAATTGTTTATTCAAAATATTGATTTCATTTTATAATTGAATTAAACTTTATCATAAATTTAAGAATTTAATTTTTCGAGTAACTTCAAATTTATCTAGAGGTAAATAAATGTATATATAATATATCAAATCAGATTTAAATCTTATATTAATATATATTACAAATCAAATCATAATTTAATAATTTCAAATCAATTTAATTCCAAAACAAACCGTAGCAAAGCTACAGAATAGTCTCTCCACTTCGAAACTCGAAAATGAATGTCGATAATGTGGCTGTCATCACCGAGATTATTTTCCAGCGACAAAAAAGAAGAGCACTGATTAAACATTTAAAAATTCTATGAAAACCATTTCTATTCGAAAATACATTTGATAATACTTTTAAAGCCTTTAAACCGAAGTTTGAAACCACCGGAAATTAAATTCTCAAATTTCAATTTAAATTCACTTCAAATTCCAAATTAAATTACAACTTAATTTTTATAAATTCATTTATATATATTATGCAATAGTCAATGGTTTACAAACAATAAATGAAAATCAATTATTATCATTTCTGACAACAAATTTATTAACAATTTAATTTCAGAAAAATTTATACTTGTATATAATATAATCATTCAAAAATATTTACTACATTTGAAACAATATTGTGTTAGTTTTCTCTGCTCAAGCGTTTTGGAAGTCTTATCGACAGCCTTGATCAGACGAATCGATCGAAAACCCAAATCAACATCAAGAACTCAAACAACACAACATATAAAACATTTTTAATATAAATTTTCAAATACACTTCCTCGCTTGACGATACAAGAATGGTTTTCAAAATAAGTATAGAGATTCAAATTTGATAGAAACCAAATCAAAGAGAATTTTTGATTCTATAATAAGTTCGGACAAAAGATAAGATAATTCAATTAACAGAATCGGGAGATGAATGAGCTTATTTAATTCACGGGCAACCTTAACCGGAATGACCGTGACTTAAAGAATAAGACCGATGCTGAATTCCGAGGTAAATCAACATTCGGTCTCAAGAAATCGAATTCAGGTATAGTAGGAGATAGCTAGCATCGTAAACCGAGGATACAGAAATCTCCGGTAATTCGATGTTTATTGTAAAAGAGTTTCACCCATCTACAAATAATTCAAAGATTGGCGAGACCGCCGATTGAATATAAAGATCATTCGAAGTAGAGTTATGGGATGCTCCAGAATCGAAAGAAGACGAATAGTGAGGGACAAGAATGAATTTCGAAACCGTGTGAACGTTCCAAAATTCAAAGGAATTGAGTCAAAAGGAAGAGATTGAAACTCGAATGAGAGGGATTCTGTAAATACATTTACCCTATATGCTAAGTTTTGCCTAGAGCTACGAAAAGCTCTGATACCAACTGTAACGACCCGCTATTTTGGACTATTCGCATCCGCACACGACGGACTTGAATAATTCAAAATACCAAATTGTTAATTTAAAATTTGGCAAAACTGAGATATACAGTAAATAAATAATCACAGAACACAGACACAGAGTAATAATATGCAGCGGAAGTAAAAGAGATAGTAGTTCATGAAGCTACTATATAAATGTATAAGATACATCAGAGTTAAATAAGTTACGACAGAAGTCTCGAATACAATAGTCAAATACAAGAATCAGAATACATCACTGGAATCAATTGAATATCTGAAAGCTGGATAGATAGTTGGATCTCCAGGCGAAGCTCCAACTCCAAAGGTGAGTCTCAAAAGCTGGTACTCTCAGTCTGACCCGAGCGTAAAGCAAAACACAAAACACTCGAGTCAGGATTAATATTCTCATATCAATAAATCCAGCTCAAGTGAAATAGCAATCGAAATACAAGTAACTCAAAGGATGTTGGAATCACCATCCTCTAAGGATCCGTTAAACTATCTACTATGTAGTAGTGTACGCTAAATAGATAATGTCTATCAGTAATATAAATATCAAAATAGTGTTAAGGCGTTACCATTATCCCCCTTAACACATTTTATATAAATGTCATAGACTATACAGCACTGTAAACTCCACCGTAAACTAGTGGGATATTAGGGAGTACTCCATAGGTATAACACAAAACAAATTCGTAGTTGTCGCGTATACGGGATACAAGTATGACAAGGCACATGAGGCAATACCCAAGGTAGTGAAACTACCGTTTGCCTGATCCGGACTGGTGAGAACGCCTCGCCGCATCGCAACACCGCGAAACAACACTCCTGAAATTCCGAGGGTGCACCAATCAATCACAAGTAATGAGTAGTAGTACGAAGAAGTGTGTCCGCTCGAGGTGGCTAACCCCATTTGGCCCGGCACGGCTCCTGATTTTAGTCATTTCCAATTTTGACATAAGTGTCAAGGCTATCCATTATCGTTCTCTTTCTTCAGTCATCACGTACATCATTCCAACCACTTCATTCTAGATCATCACTCCGCGTATAGTTATCAAAGTGGTTTTCGGTTTAGACAGAGAGTATGTCCATAACCGATTCCGGTTTCTTTCATAACTTCCGTAATTATTACACCGATTGGTCGTTTAATAAATTTCAAAAACCAAATCAAATTCAATTTCAATTTCAATTCATAAATCAACATTTCGTTTGTCTTTCTAAATCAATTTCCAAAGTTTACGTTTCAAAACTTCCAAATTACCAATTCAAAATCTTACAATTCAATTTCGACTTTTTTTTAAACAATTCAAATATTAATTCAAGTTCGTATATAAGTTTCATTCCGAAATCATTTAAATTATTTTGATTTACATTCAGATCAATTTAAATTCATTAATCGATTTCATTCAATATTCGTTAAGTTTATTTATCATTCAATCAGTTCCCATTTAATTTCCATTTCATTAAATTAATTACTTAAGTTCAACTTCATTATATCAACGTACAAATTTAATTAAATTAGATTCGTCCAATCAAATTCTTCAAATTCCAAATCTTTTATTAATTTCAATAAATTGCAAATTTACTTCTTGTTAAAAAAATTCAACTTCAATTATTCATTTACTTAGTTTCAAATTTCAAAACACAATTAATAAAGAACTAAATTTCACATATTCCAGAAATTCAATTCCACTTATTAACTTACTTAAATAATTTCCAAAACTTAATAGATAAAGGAACCAATTTCATTTATTAACGAAGTTCAAATTCACTTAATCAAAAGTTCAATTTCTCTCATCAAAGAATTCAATTTTTATTCAATTATCGAATAATTCAATGTTTTTCAATTATTAAATAATTTCAATCTTAATTATTAATAATTTCAAAACTTAAAAATTTCAAACTTAATTATAAATTCAACTTAATTATTAAATCATTTCAAACTTAATTCAATGAATAATTCCAAATTTTATCGTCAAATAATTCATTTCAAACAACGCTCTTTCATCATTTATTACATTAATATTTTGTTTCAAATTCCAATATTAACATCTTCCTTTCATCAAAATTTACATTCCAATTTTATTTCAAAACCTTATTATTCAAATAAAATATTTATTTTATTTCAAATCAAATTACTGACCAATCGGGTTATTAAGTTCTCTATCCTAAGTCAAGTTCATTATGGGTATTTATCATTTCAACCCGATTCCAATTCAATTCAAAATCAAAATATAGCAAAGGGAACTTGCAGTGTGATAACAGGGATGGTGTCAAAGTAAATAAACAAGCAATAACAACAATCAAACACAATCCAACAATCAATTCAAATATTCCCGAATCGTATTAATTCACATTGTTGTTTGTGCGAATTAATATAGTTATTTCTAGAATCTACACTATCATTTCATGTAGATTAAAGATTACTACATTACAGTTTTTCACTTGTCGTTCAATTTCAATTCTACAACAATTTATCCAATATACGTTCAAGGTTCAAAGTGTAATTTATCAAATTTCACATGTCGATTAACTTAACAATTAAAAGGGGTCAGATTATTCAAATTAACTAATCAAATTCAACACATACGTCGATTCACCTTTTTTAAACTATCCTACGTCAAATTCAATTGCATAATATTTATCACTTTATACATTACAATTTACATCCAATATAAACAACAATCAATCAATCAATTATCAACCAAACTGGATTATCATCGCATAAATAATTAACAGATATTGGTGTCAAATGTCATAGGTGAACAAATGCAGGTAATAGCATATTTAACAGTGTAAATAACTAACAGCAGCATATTTCAATTGTCGTTTCACTTGAAATCAAAATTAATAAATAAAAGAACATTAATCGTGAGTGATTGCTCACCTTTTGAGGCTAGATGAAATTGATAATGAAGCCGAGTCGAGTTACGAATCCAAGCACAGATTCAGACAATCGAACAAATCCAACAACATTCTCAAAGCGAAGTAAGCTGGAAGCGGACTTGACGGACAAAGCTGATAGATAGGAATCGATGGAAAAAATTCAAATCAATTAAGATATACAGAAATGTATGTATGTATGTATATATATTATTAATATTTTTATAAAATCAAGGTTTAACTTAAGACAAATATTAAAATAGAATAAATAAAGTCATTATTCTTAAGACACACACATTTAAAAGTCAATATACACATATTATTTTTAAACTCGGAATTTAAATTCGCATAAACGAATAAACGTATCGTATATACATATAATATCCCTTTTATATATTTACTTAAAAATCAATAAATTTAAGCATACTCTTAAAATTTACATAATTATAACATATATACATATGCACCTTGAAGTAAGTATTATTATCAACACGCCCATAACTAACCGGTTCCAAATTCCAACATGACCAAAAAAATTACACACCTGACACATTTTGCGGGCTTTGGTACAATATATATTATACTTAAAATTCACTATGCTTAAACCTGACACGTTTTTTTTCTTCCTTTATAGTACTTTGCAAATGCACTTATGTTAGTAAGATATAACTTGTATATATACATATTATATACATAAATGCAGACAACTAACTTAAGGTCATATACATAACTAAATGCATATTATATAGTACTACGAAACTGGGCTGTAAACATGCGTATTATAACTAGAATATAAAACGAATTTGTTAAATAATACTTATATGTCTCACTTATAACCCAGTGTAAATAACAAAACTGTAATAACAATTTATCTAAAAGAAATTACTGATGCATTGAAAGATGGTTTATTGATGCATTGAAATAACAAAACTATAAATAATATTTATACATCACATTGAAAGATCATTTACTTAAAAGTAAACCATATATATACATAGCTAATAGTATTATAACAACAACATATATCTAGCTAACAGTATTATCTGTATAAACAAAATTATTCTTAAAAGTAAACCATATATATAACCAATAATATGATATGTAGCTAAAACTACATCGTTCCAAAAGATAAATGGAAATGGAAATAAAATCATCAGGAAAAACAAAACATAGATATATAGATATATAAAGCTATAAGGCGTACAGTTCTAGGAATTGGAAATGAAGTAGTCACGTAGTTGCTTGCTAGGTGGGTTCGGCTACCAAGTAGGCATGGTTTCAGGGAGAAGGCCAAAGACTAGATGCGGCACATGTGGGGCTGAGTGTGGCGGAGAGTGTAAAGTGCTGGCGTATGCGGTCGGTAGACTGATGATAGGCGAAGTGGCATCGGCAGCAGCATGATCGGAGGGGAGAGCCGAAGAGTGGGGTTTTGGTCGAAGAATGAGGTCGACGTGGAGGAACAGGTCCGAGCGGTCGAGATGATTTAAGCGGACGTGGGCACTGTGATGCGGGCTAGTTGAAGGCCGATGCAACGGCGGGTTGCGGCGAGATCAAGTGGAGTTGATGATGGGTGGGAAAAAAAGACTGGGACGAGGTGATTTTGATGTGATGCCAGGCGAAAATATAAATATAGTAGAGAGAGAACACCAAAAATATGAACAGAGAACAAGTAAAAGAAGAATAAAGAGAAGGAATGACAGAATATATAGTATTGAAATGGGATCCAGAAGGATTGGATGGAAATATAAGAAACAATTGGGAAAATGTAAAGGCTCACGTTGAATTCAGAGAATAACATAAAAGCTGAGTGGCCATTCACGTTCTTTTATTTTACTTTTATTTTGCAACTGAACCAAACAAAGGGACCGGTGGAATTGTAAAGGTTTGGTATTAAAATCTAGGAATATTTAAAGTATTTGTAATGAAAGTTGATTTAACGATACAAAGATAAAGTTTTATGAAAAAAAACTACAGGGAAGTGAAAGTTTATACACAATTTTTGTTTCTCAGAAAATTTGTGAAGGGACTCAGTGGATAGCCACATAATAAATGTAATATGACGTTACCAATGTGCATCATTCAATAGTAAGGAACTGAAATCATAACGTTAGAGCAATTAATTTGTTGCTTGAAAAAAACACGGTTGAAGTTTTGTTTTTTTTTGTTTTTTTTTGAGAGGCAATGGAACACAAAAGGTCACGAATTCAAAATCTTGGCACCGTTACAACAGAACGTTATTATCGGTTCCGTCACGTAACGGATCTCAAAATACAAAATAAATATACCGTAGAGATCAGTACGACGAGACGGTCAAAACGGTATATTGATATCAGTGGTACGATTTAATTATAAAAATTCGAAATTTCTACTAGAGGAAAATTCAAAAAAATCGCCGAAAAATAAGATCGACGGAGACAAAGATGTCCGAATTTGGAAAAACGACAAACTGACAACTTGCTCAAAAGATGTTTTAAATTTTTGTATGTAAAAATATTTTGGTTTTGAAAATATTTTATTTTCATCGCTTTTTAACTGATTAAATTGAAGCAATTTTACGCAAGAAATAAACTTTCGTATTTTTAGACGAAAATTTACCAGTTGCTATGTTTAACAAGATGCATTCCAAATATTAAATTTATATTTAAAAATTTTATCGCTTATAGTTTTATTTTATTTTTATTAAATCTCACACAAAACGGTTAATTAAATTAATTAAAATCGTAAAAATATCCGAGTTGTTACACCAAATAAATCAACTCGAAAGCTAGAGAATCCAAAGTAGTAAGTTCCAACCAAAATCAAAACCCATGGAAATCGAGAACAAAAGATCAACTAACTTTGAATTAGATGTGAGTAGTAAAATTTACTCACCTTGCTTCAAAGCGGCAACGAATTAGAATCGAAGCCGTGGCACTTGAGAATCAAGCAGAGACAAAACTCTACTTTTTGTTGGAAGAGACGAATGAGAGAGCCGCCATTGTTTGTTTCTTCTTTTTTTCGTATGAAATGAAAAGGAAGCTCAGTTGAAAATAATTAGGAGGATCCAGCGTACAGGTGTCTTATTTTTTATGAACCAAATCTCGGGTGAGAAGATTTTAGGGTGGCTGCATTTATTAAATTAGTACAATGCTTTATAATTTTATTTTATTTTTGTTTGTTATTTTATTAATTTTTTATTTTTGTAAGAACAATTTTTTTTTGTTTCATTATATTCTTTAGCAAGCTTCTTAGATATATATTTGTTTGAAGTTCAACTATCAAACATAATTTTATATTAACATGTATTACAATTAGATTTTATACTTGTATTTTGTACTAATAAAATTTATTCCCTTTTATTTAAGTTAAAGAAAAATGTTAATAAAACTAACCATCAATTTATTAATTTACATAAGTAATAATTCTTAAATCTAAATTTTTTTTTCTAAGTCATTAGTTCGAGTTTTCTTATATACAAATTTAATATTCATTTCAAATTCCAAAGTCAAATTTAAATTTTATTCAACTTTCAATAGATTATATTCTAAAATTTAATCGCCAAATTCATAGTTATATTGGAAATTCAATTTAAATCATCATTCAAATATTTAAAATCTATTAAATATTTTCAAATTCAAATTGTTAAAAATTCAGGGTCGTTACATGATGGCTCTTACGAATCGTGTAGATAAGCTTCTATTTCGTGTTCTCTTTGTAAATTTCTGTAAGCTTTTCGTTTTTAACTTCAATGAATTCGAAATTCTATTTGAAATAAATTGGTAAATTAAATATAAAGTTGAATATGAAGATTCGTATCGATAAAACAATTTCGATTAAAACCAAATTCGAAATTCTATTGTAATTTCTTGTTAATATCAAAGTCCGAAGAGGGACAAGTTATATATATTTTAGGATATTCCGACTTGAGTTTGGAATCCATATCTAGTGTTTGAGAGTTGCGAAAAATTAAATCCTTTTATCTATTGTTTGTGTCTCGATATACTCTACGAACGGTTAGTTATCCTACGGACTAACTAGTGCCTTCCATATTTCTTAGATTTGATGACCCAAGTATCTTGTGAAAAATTGAATGAGTTTGTTCTCATATTGGTGATATTCTGATTTGGTGAGCCAAATGCAGAATAGATATACAGTTTGACCTGGAAAACTATTTCTCTATCTTTGTATATTTATCTTTGTTGTTTCTCTACCTACAAATTTCGGACGAAATTTTTTTAAGGGGGGAATCTGTAACGATCCCAATTTTGAATTTAATTTAAATTGATAATTAATGTAAATTTTGAATAAATTTTGAAATTAATTTGAATTTGAGATATATATGTATATGTAAATTTGAATTTGACTTTGGATATTAAATCTGTATTTGAATTTAAATGAATAGCTTAGAAAAAAAGATATGGGTTTAGGAATATTATTTATGTAAATTATTGTGGGTAGTTCGTTTTAAAAAAACATTTTCTTTAAAATAATGTGTATATAATATTAAGTAAGTAGATGTATTTATAATGGAATATATTTATCAATACAAAATAAAAGTATAAAATATAATTGAAAAATATGTCAATATGAATTAAAGGTTTGATAGTTAAATTTTAAAAACAAAGAAATAAAAAATAAGTATTTATAATAGAAATAGAAACAAATGTAGGCAAGGTAATAAAACAAAAACAAAAATATCTAGGAAGGCTTGCAAAGGAAGATATATAAACAAAGTATGACATAAACAAAAACAGAAAAAAGTATGTAAGAAGAAAAGAAAGAACAAAAATATCTTTACACAAATAAATAAATCCAATGAAATGATTCATGTTCACAAAAATGGAAACATAAGCACACAAAAGAAATCATCAAGCCACCAAATTAAGATTATCAGCCACCATACAAAGGTAATAAATCTACATAGTCAAATAAAAAAAATCAAAAGAAATGATGCATGTGAACAAAATAAGAAACAAATGTACATACTAATATTTTCTCAGCCGAAATGAGAATCATATCAACCTCTAAAGATAGAAATCTTTAATCAAATCAAATAAAAAAAATATAAAAACAAAGAAAGAAACAAGTTGCACCAGATAACACCTCCTCTGTACTACATTATCTTTTTTATATGCATATCCATAGTTTTCCAGTTCGTTCATCAACTTAGCATTCCAGAAAAAATATAAACATCATTATATTTTCAAACTCAATTTCAATTCAACAAAGAAAACAAAACAGGGATTAAGGCAAAAATCAACTACAGTTTCAAAGACAAGTATTGCTCTCTGTTCTTTCTTCTGAAACAATGTGAGTAAACATAATTTTTAAAGCTTTAAGTTAATTAAAAATAGTTCATAATTCATTAATAATATGGTTTGTATATACTTTAGTCGAATATGATTCTGTGTTGTTTTGTACTACTCTATAAACTGTTACAGGTTGCATATTTTGTTCAAAAACTCAAATTTATTTTTATCAAATCATTGCTAAGCTCAAATTTCTCAACAAAACAAGATGTTAAACCTAAATCAAGATTTTTAGACGTTGACTAAACAATGTTGTAAAACGTACTTCTGGAAACTTTGTCTACCGCCAATCAAGAAATAAATTGATAAATTCGAGTGTTACTAAAAGCTAATTCAAGTTTATTTCTTGAATGCTTACTGTAATTTTATGATTTTTAAAACAAAAACAAAGATTTTTAATTCAGTATTTTGAGAGCAGTTTGTATTTGAACTAAAATTACATTTTTACAAATTCCTAACTATCGAACAAATTTAAAATGTTAAAAATTGTTTTGAAACTAGTATGAACATCTGTGATGTTGGGAAAATTGTTGAATAATTTTTCAAATGCATGAATTGGTCGAACGAATTTAATTTAGGGTTTATTGTTCATTTGTGATATGATCAGTAAACGAGGTGAGTGTGTCTTCTATGCATTATCGAGTTGCACGAATCTATGGAGGAAGGTTGCTTAATGTGTTGTTGTGGTGTGGATGGAATTCGAGCGTCTCTGGTGGTCGGAGTGATGGTGGCGAGGTGGTAATGTCAACTGTGGTGAGCTACAGGTTTCGAGCAAATGTTTGTTTTTCGACTTCAAATTTTTAGGGTCGAGCTTAAATTGAATTTCGAGTTTATGGATGATTTCCGACTTGCTGATGATGGTGGGGTTCTCCGAAGTTGAGCCGCGTCGCCGTGCACAAGTACGGCGAAGTGGTTGGTATCAGTGTCGTTGATGTCTTAGGTCGCGAGTTGTTACTCGAGTAATTGGAGTGGTTGCTTCGGGTTTGTGTTCGAGCGCACGAGAGGGTTTCTTGATGCTTTAATTTATACTTAAGTTTTAGATTTAAACTTACTAGAAGTAGAAAAAAAGAACAAAAAGAAGATGCGTACGAGCGGTGACTCGGGTGAGACAGTGAGTAACTCGAAGTGTAACTCGAGTTAAGCATGGGAAGTTTCGGGTTGTTTTCTTTCAAGCTGAAATCTTATAAAAATAAGTTAATTAACTTGTTTTCTACAAGTTTAAGCATTGTAGATTTAAATAAGTGTTTGACAATTTAAGTTAAACTTTAATACCAGTTTTAATTATCTTAGTAATGCTTAACAATGTTTTAAAACTCTTAATAATTATTTTAATTAAGTAATTAAGTTAAGTTAAGTATAAAATTTATTAACATTTGAAGTTGTGTAGTTAGTAATAAATTGATTTTCAAAATTAAAGGAAGTTTTTAAAATGTTAATTAAGATAATTTTTATTATTAATTAATTATTTTAAAGTAATTAAGAATGATTAATTTATAATGGTAAGTAAAGATTGGTTAATTAATTTGTAATTGTAATTAATTAGGGGTTTATCAATTCGTAATTAAGGATTGATTAATTTATAATTTAGTATCTAATTTATTTGTAATAAATTACAAAGATGGTTAATTTAAGATTTTAAATAAGTTAAGGGAAATTAATTATAGGATAATTTAAATAATTAAGGTTGATTAATTTAAATTAATAAATGATTAAAGGACAATAAATCAAATGATTTGAAATCAATTAAAGTTAACTAATTATGATTGACGACCCATCTGATTTAAATAAATCAGATAATTTATTGAGTTTACTTATGTATGTTTTGAATTCCATTGATTGTTAAACTGTTTGATATTTTTGGTATGCTATGCTTTGTGCTATGTATTGTTTCTATGTGATCTGTGATGATTGTAATTTATTTATCTGTGATAAATTTATATTATTCATCTGTGAATCTATGAATGAACGATAAGCGTTATAGATTATACCGCTTATCAATATCGATATGCTTAAATATGTGATATGATGATTGATGTTGTTGCACTATTGTGTTAAACCCCTGGACTACACCATACACACACAAATATGGATTGCATGAGGAAATCGGCTAAGTCACATATTTTTAACAATTTTAAAGATTGAGTTCTTGAATCCAAATTAGTTTTAGAATTAGAATTGAAAGCTTTGAAAATAAAGGTTATTTTAAATAACTTAATAAAACTGTAAATTTAAATAATTTGATTTAAATTTGAATTCAATATTTGACATTGAATTCAATGATTTGAAAATTATGGTCTAAAAGATTATACAAATTATAAAGGTGTTTATATAGGTTTTTAACCATTTAAAAAAGTATGGTTTTGGAAATTTAAATTTAAATCCAAGTTTTATACTTGGATGGCTTTAACTTATGTAAATTGTAATCAGTTTTCCCAAAACTAAAACTAATTGTTTCAAATAGTAATAGCTTTCATAAAAAGAAAAGATTTCAAATTTGTATCGAAAGATTTTAAGTTTGAAATGAAATTGTAAATAGTTTGGAAAAACTATGAATTAAACTGTGTGAAAGATTATTAAATCTTGTTTTGAAATCAAAGAGGATTTTTAAATGGTATATTTTCCATATACAAGATTTGAATTGGAATTTGAGAGTTATGAATTAAATCTTAACTGAAAGATTGGATAGTTAATCCAATTTGAAATGGAAATTGTTTTGAAATCCATGAATGGATCCTTGTGAAACTGGGTGAACCTTGTGAAAAGAATCTTTTATTTAAAAAAGATTTGAAATGGTAATTTTTTTAAACCATTTGAAAGAAAAGTTTTGGATTTAAGTTGTGACTTAACTGAAATCCCATATCCATATGTTTTTAAATATTACACTCATTATTCGGTTTAGCCGGGAGAGGACTTTGTGTTATATAACCCATTCTGAATAATGATACGTCGATATGGATAGCATTTGAAGACCGGTGGTGAAGACCGGGTATTTTCGAAAACGAAAGGATAACCCGTCGATTGTCTCTGCACTGAGTCACGCCGGTATACAGATTTTCTAAGTGATGGGAAGTATGATCGGGATTGTGAATACCCGGATTTGCAAGGGCTTCTTCGGAAGTGCCTTCGATTCTGTTCGAACCCGAAACAAACTTGTATGGTTGTATGACCGACACTACACATTGAGATATAAAACAGATTTCTTTCAAATACGTATCTGTTGGTGGCGGAGAATTTATTCTCTTAGCTTAACACCCTTCTCGGAGACGTACGAGCTCAGAGGTTATGTAGTTAAAGGTTATCAGTGATATATTCCCATTTGGTAGCGTGGCATGCTAAGTGCTGTTGTGTGTTGATGATCATTTGTTGATCATTTGTGATCAAAGCATGGCTTTCGTGTAAATTGTAGCTTTGTGGACGAGACCTCATCGGACCTCACAACCCGAAAATGGTCGAAACAGGAAAGATGCGGCAAGGTTACGAGGGTCGCGCCCTTTAGGGCGTGTCATTCCCTTCTGGTAAAGGATGATATTATGGTATGGAGCCTAGATATTTACCTATGCGATGGCTTCAATCTCATTTACTGTGTGGTTGTTGCTTTGTGGTAGAAGGCCCTCGGATAAAGGTCCCAAAGGACCGAGGGATGGCATATTCGTGTAGTAGTTACCTAGTTACAGAGGTAACCTGGCCTTGTGTTGGAAGAGAGCTGGTTAAGTTCTCGGGACGTCCCGCCAGAGGCGTACCCATGGACGGTAGGAAGCTCCTTAGCCAGAACATTTATTGGAAATCCAAACAAAACAATACGCGCTCCTGTACGGTTTTAGTTGTAGAACCTGCCATTTACTTATGGTGGCGCCCCACTGTTTAGATTTTAGCAATAGTAGGCATAGTTCGAAATGTCTATGCTGGCTAAGATTAATATTATACTTTCGAAAGTTTTTCTGCACTATGCACTAATAATAATATTGAAAAGAAATTTTCTCGTGTCAAGCATGTTTGACTATCATAAGGAGAAATCTCCTCCAATTCTGCGTTTGCATTGTGTGTGTGGCGGGAGGCCTTATGGTAGTTTCATTTTCTAAAAAGAATTGCGGATTTATTTTAAATTCTCTTGTTGCCTGTTTTTAAAGACCAAACTGTTTTTGTTACTCATACCAGTCCCATGACTGACCTGGAGTTTACTGTTCCTTTCCTAAACTCTGGGTGCCCACAATTTTCCGCATGGGCAGTCTAGAGTTGGGTTTTTTTTCAGATAGTCAGGTTTAGTAGATTATCTGGAGTTAGTCCAGTTTTTGGATCGCGATTGCACTTGCTTATCTTTGTGGAACGTGATGGTGGTTCGAGCTAGTTCTGGATTGGAGATGGATTATTTGGAGTTTGGCATGGAAGATATTCTTTTCCGCTGCTATTTCTTGTATCTCTGATAGTATTGATATCTATTGTATCATTCTTTTGTATCATCATTGTATCTTATATCGTATCATGTGATAACCTGGATTTTTGGACATTTGATAATTGGATAATTAACTGATTTATTTTGTTGAACAGATAAAATTCTGATATCTGGGAGTATAAATAAATTTGAATCTATAATAAATTTTGAAATATAAATATCATAAAGAAAATTGGATTTTAATAACTGGATAAATATTGGTAATCTCCTAACATAATTACTTAAAAGTTATATATTGAATCTGTGTTTGTTTAATATATATTTTTGAGTGATTTTAAATTTGAATTAGTATTGATTTATATAAATAAATGGATTGTAATTCAAATTTGGATTTGAATTTGAGTCTGAATTAGAAACTTGAATTTAAAATCTAAATGAACACCTTAGTAAAATAATTTGGATTTTAAAATAATATATATATAGGTAATTTATTTAATGTATATTGGTGTAAAACATTTTCTTTAAAATTAGAAATATAATTTAAAAATTGTATTAAAACATAAGTTAATAAGTGTAATCCATGAGACAAGAATTTTAACAAATAAATTTGATATTATTCATGTCTTTATATATATATTTGTGTTAAATTTGAATTTAAAATTTATATATAAATTTAGAAAAGGCTTTATTAATTTACAATCATATTCATTAATTAGGAAAATTAATTTAAAAAAAGGCTTTTAGAAATCTTTTAAAATAAATGAAATAGTAATAATACAAGTGTTTAATTTTGAAGCAATTGTTAACATGTGCAAGAAAATTTATATTGTATTGACAAATGGTGTAAAATTGTACAAGTGTCATTTTAATTTTATTTTTGAGAAAATTTATAAAAAAATAAAATTTAAATCTATATAATATTCCATCCCCTATTTCTCTCATTCTTTGTTATTCAATTTCAATCTACAAGCCTAAGAAAATTAGATCTAAGGAGAAATAAATTTGAATAAAACTGGAAATTTCAAAATCAAAACCTGCAAGTTAATTTCATCTCCAATATACAAACTTACAGCAATCAAGTTTCAGTTTTATCAAGTAAAATTCAACCCAGTAAAACAAGGTGCATAAATCAAAGTCAGGAAGGGTCAGAGCAAAACAAACAGCAATCAACTAATTAGTGAACATTCATCTAGATCCAAGATCAATTACTTTCCAGATTTTTGATCAACCTCTCTGTCTTCTTCTTTTAAAGGTGAGTAAACAGTTTTATTTAAAGAATTAAACCTGTTAAATTTAGATGCATGTAGCATTTACTTAAAGTGAAATATGATATGTGATTGCTCGATTGATTAAACTAGATTTCAGGTGTATTTGTATGTGAAGTTGCAGTGCATGTCTGGAACAAAATGTATGCTCTGTTCTTTATTCTTAGTTTCTAAAAATTTAAAAGAAATCGACTACTCTTCCTTTGATTTGTTATGTGTTTTGATATTTGAACAAATATTGATAGAAATGACAGGATTTAAGTTGTAAAAATATATTAAGTAGGAATTGATGATAGTTTAACTGGAATGGGAATATTACAGTAAAAGTCTTATTTTTTTTCAAAATTTTAACTTTAAAGATTTGTTATTTCGGGATAAAAATCTGTATGGTTATCGTAAACTAATATTTTCAAAAGGTAGATCATGATTTTTAAGATTGTTATTCACGAGTAATCGAGAGTTAGAAGGTAAATGGGTTTTAAGCATTTGCAGTTGATCGAGATGGAGGGGAAGGTCGAAATCGATATCGGAGGGAAGGAAAAAGGTTGTCGAAGCGGGGAAAATTGTCCGATGATTTTATCATCCATCGAGACATCGTCGAGGCTTCGATTTAGGGTTTTAGGTCGATAATGTATTCTTGGCCAAGCGGCCTCACCAGTGTGTCGAGTTGAATCAGAGCTGTGGGAAAAGAAGTGGATGAGCATGGCAAGTTGCTGGGCGGAGTTGAGGGTTCTCCGACGGTCAGAGATGAAGGTACGGCGAGGATTTCTGGTGATTATTTTCGTTTCAGGTGGGGTCGTTAGTTCGATTTTGATTTTTGTGGTGGCTTGTATTTCTGGGTGTCTGATAGGTTAGAGAGGGTCATAGTTGACGGAATGATGATCGGGGTGATGGTCGGTACCGATGGGGTTGTTGTGCACGATGCACGAGAATCTGTGGTGTCAGGTTCATTATTTGATGAGGGAATGGTGGTGGCACAAAGTCAGTTACGAGAGGTTTGAGTCATTGGCTTGTGCTAGAGCTCCGGTGGGTTTATGTGATATGTCTGTTTATAACTCAAAAAAAAAGAGAAGAAGAGTAAAGTCTCGGGTTGAGTGTGGATTTCTTGGGATTTACTCGAGTCAAATGATAAGAGATGGTCAAGTTAATGGTTAACCAAAAAAAAATCAAGTTTAAATTTCCTCAACTATTATTCTAAATAGTAACCATTTAAAATCGGTTTATTATTTTAACTTAATTAATAAAGTTCATTTTTAAGTTGTTTTAAAATCTAATTAATTATGTAAGTAAGAAGTAATTAAGGAAATAAAATATTTTATCATTAGTTAAACTTAAGATCTTGAAAAAATTGAAGTTAATTAATCCAAAGTAATTAAGGATAAAGTTGATAAGTTATTAAAGAGGAATTAATTAATTAATGATTGAGAATTAATTAATTAAGGGAATATAATTAAAGGTTAATTACTTAGTAATTAGAGATTACTTAATTATTTAAATGATAAATTATTCAATGGAAGTAGTTGAGAATTAATTACTATGAGTAATTAATTGGAGTATGGATCAAATAAGAAGATTTTTTTAAGGGTTAATAAATTAATAAGTGCGATTAATTAAAAGATAATGAATCAATGTAAGGGATCAAAGGATAATTTAATTGAGTAATTAATTAAGGATTAATGTGAATGGGTGAAGGTTAATTAATTTTTTTAATTAAGTAAGAGTTTAATTATTTATTATGATTAAAGATAATTAGTCATGGGTGATTAATTTAGATGGGAATTATTTAAGGAATAGTTAATTAATTTGTGTTATTAATTAAGGGGAATTACTTAATGTAATTAAAGAATGATAAATCAAGGATGATTAATCGAGATGAATAATTAAAGGATTCATTAATTAATTAAGGGGTTAATTAATTAATGCTAGTAATTGAGAATAATTACTCAAGGTTGATTAATGAATGTCTCAAATTAATTAAAGGCTAATTACTAAATGTTATTAGAAAGGATAATTAGGAAATGATTAATTAATGGATTGTAATTTATTATTGTTAAGTAAGCAAGATTAAGAGTAATTAATTTGATTTAATTAGAAATGGGGTGACTAATTAATCTCGCTTATGTAAGATTGGCTGAAATTTCTGATATGAATGTTTGAGATATGATATATTTGTCTTTAACAATGATTATGTGGCTATCTGTCGATGATGAATTGCTGTACAAAAGTGACACCTTGTATTTAAAGGTTGAATTGTGTTTTAATTAAATAATTTGGGTTAGGTTGACATGGGATTCGAAGAGACCAAAGTCGGGTATTTACTAATACCCGAAACCACTTCGATTTGTAATATATACAAATTTTGTACGGATTTGATATGTGAAATCAATAGGTTGGAATGGAATGATTTAAGTGATTTGGACCCTTTAATCTAAGTTTGGTACTTAAAAATTGATATGTGAAAATAAGAGATGTCTATAACAACTTATGAAGTTGTAAATTGATACAAGATATCCTGGTGTTTTATCAACTGTATGTCGTTTTGTATTCCATGTTAGATGGGTTTACTCACGCTGGTTTCCAGCCTGACCTGGGTGTTAATTTGATGTAATGCTCGGTTCAGACCGAGTATTACAGATTTTCAGGTAAGGACGTTTCGGAGCTCAGGAGGCGAGCTGGAGGGCAGGAACGTATGGAGTGTTTTCCGCTGTGATATATTATTGTATAACTAGGACATGTTGTTTTAAACTGTCCAGTGATGTGTAATGATTGTAACTCTGATATATAAAATATAAGTGTACTAATACAGTTCTTCTTTGTAAAACTGTTATTTATATGATATTATATTCTGATCCGCTGCAAATGTGAGGTTTCTGTGACTTGTTGTTGTTTCTTCTTCTTTCTTTTTTCTTCTTTTCCTAACTATCTGGAATTTCTGGATCGAAAATTTCAGGTCATTACATTTGGTATCAGAGCCGAAGGTTAAGCGAGAACCTTGGCTGTGGTGGGTGTACTCATTAAGGATAGGGTCAATAGTACCCTAGAATGAGTTGAGTGTGTGTGTGTATATATATATATGTATGAGTGAGCGTACTTGTTATTTTCTTATATAAAGATTTTAAATGATTTTATACAAGATTATATTTTAATGTATAAAGCAATATTTTTCTAATATTAAGTTAATAGATTATTAAATTATTGGAATTAAATTAAGAAGTAATATAATACAACCAAATTGAAATCTTGAATTAGGATTAAATTAAGTGGTAACGAAAATATAACCAAATTAAAATAAAATTGATTTTAAAATCAATTGAGGAGAATATGAGTTTGTTTTGGTTTAAAAATGAATGGAATGTAAGTAATTGTGTTGTAAACCATTTAAATTGGACGAAGTTGTTGCAAATTTGTTGTAAACAATTAAAATTTTAAGTGGGAACCCTATAAGAATTTAGATGGTAAATATATGTATCCAAGCAGGAATTGAATAGAATGTACCATTCATATCAGGAACATTAGAATTAAGTTGGATTCAAATTGTTGAAGGGAATGATAAATAATATTATTCAAAATGGTTCTGAAAAGTAATCTGATTTCGAAATAAGAAGTTGTTTGAAAACTTTATTTGAAATTAAAAACCAAAGATGTTAAAACATAAGGTATAACTTAGTAATCTAGTTAAGTCTAATTTATAGGTTAGGAAGGATACTTGTAGTAATGTTAGGGCTCTATTCTTTCCAAACCTCTAAGTAATAGGAAGGCATCTAGATTTACTACTTATGTAAGACTCTTATTTTGGATAAATGTATGTAATGTATGAACTACTAGTTTGTAGTGAATTGGTGTATGGAATCATTTTGGACTTAAGACTGAAATGTTTAAGATAAAACTTCAAAGGTTGGGTTATATAAATTTAAGTTTGGTGATAAATTGAATTTCAAGATTTAGTTGTTTAAAAGAGATTTGAAATATTGTCTGAATTTTAAAATAAGTCTATAATGGATTTTGGAATCAGTATTAAACGGTTTAAAGAGATAAGTTGATTTGATTTAAAGGATTAAATCAACATTTAAAAATTTAACTCGAATTTATATAATTCAAGATGGTTTAAAATAGAAACTTAATTAAATGAAGTTAAATAAGTTTGAATGGACGACCTGAATTGGAAATTTCAATATGAAATTGGGATTTGACTTGGGAAGCTGAACGGTTAATTTGTATGGAGAGTTTGTGTGATGTCAAAACGGGTTTGAGATCTAGAAGTTGAAAATGGATGGATGTTTTTAAATAAATTAGACGATATCATCCTATTGTTGTTAAAAATCTTTAAAGTGCAAATTGGATTTGTTTAAATGTATGTTAAGTGAAGTGTGGTAATATATCCATTATTGAGATAAAAGGGGAAATTAAACTTTAATTTGAAAATAAGGATATGGAATTGTTTTAAACTGAAAATTTGAATAACTGAATTTGTATATTAAAATTGTTTAAGAAATGGTTTCAAATCCGAAAGATAAAAATTGGGTAATAAATTAAATTTTTAAGATAAAATTGTTTTTGAACTGTTATTTGAACTTAAAGATAATCTAAAATGGAATTTTGAGAATTTGACTCAAAATTTATATTGTTTAAAGATTTGGGTTAAAATTGAAATTTAGATTCCGTTAGTTCAAATTGATTTGATTTGAAGATGAATAAGTATGGAATTCAAATGGAAAATTTGAATTGGAATAATTGGAAATAAAAATGGTAAAAAATGATTTCAAAATCAAATGGGAATTGGAATTAATTATTATATAAATTTAAATGATTTGAAATTGAAGTGGATTCAATTTGAAATTAGTCCAAATTTATTTGAATAATTTGAAACTGTAATTAAAGTTGATTAAGTAAAAATCAAATGGAATTTGATTTGAAGTTGGGAAAGTGAACAGTTTGACTCTGGACTATTTTTCAATATAAATTGTTTTAGTACAAATCTATTTTTTTCCAAGTTATTTATTATATCACTACACCAGAAAAGACTTTTGGTAGCGTTGAAAAAACGCTACCATAACTTGTGGTAGCGTTTTAATGAACGTTGCTATACGACATGCAACTAAAAGTCTAAAACTTTTTATTGCGTTGTAGTAAACGCTACCAAAAGTCACTTTTAAATGCAACTATAGGTATTTTCTGTAGGATTTAAAAAATGCTACCAAAAGTCACTTTTAAATGCAGCTATAGGTTTTTTTTGTAGGGTTAAAAAAGCGCTACCATAAGTCTTCATTTTTGGTTGCATTTTTTGTTTATATGCTTTTTTTGATTTTCAGTAGCGTTTTTAAATGCAACTGTATAATTTTTATATTAGTTTACATTTGTTTTAGTAGCATTTCTGAAACGCTACTAAAAGTTATTGGTTGTTTGGTAGCATATTTAAAATGCTACTATTTACAGTTGATAGTTTATACCATTTCCAGCAATCGCTTATATACTATTCATATTAAAACGAACGATCATCGCATAATTTTCATATATTCATACAAACAATTAAATCACATAATTAGCATATACAAACAATCAATCATATGATCATCATATTCAAATAATTGCAAAAACATGCTAATCTCACAATCAAATATAATATCCATAATCAATTCGATAGTAGTTTTTCAATAAAATAAGTCACATACTACAAGCATTCACAGACAAGTTTCCACAAATGGTACTAACAAAACACGACAACATATATAACAATTAAATTCATGTTCGTTGCTTGATTACCAATAGTTCTTTGTTGTCGACAGACTTCGCTTCGAAATAGTTAATTACCTGCAAACGAGTTTAACAATCAACAATATATATATATATATATATATATGTATGTATGTATGTATGTATGTATGTATGTATGTATGTATATATATAAGTATATATGTATATATGTATATATGTATGTATATATATATATGTATATATGAAAATCATGTTATCTATAACTCGATATTCTATATTAACACATATTAACAAAAATTGTTCTATTTTTATATGCATCCTATATAGTTCCCCAATGAATACACAATTTTCAATTTACACAGATATTCTGATCAAAACTGGATTAAAAGTCTAGTATATCAAAATGAAATTTTAGAAAGGTAATAATACCTCAAGCACTTTTTCCATCACATCCACGTCTAGGATTTCAAGCTTAAATCCCACGCCATTACCGGTAATGTGATGAGGACCTAGCAGAATCAATGTTAGTCGATGAACAAGAGTTATAAAATCTTTAGTTCTAGTGTAAAAAAGAAGACTAGCCTTAAAAAATTTCAACCATGCATCAAGAGTTATAAAACCAAATTCACAGCTATCATCTTTACATGCTTCTGCATACAAGCCCAAACACTGCTGCCTCCCTCGTACCAAACTCATTCAACAATCTCTGTCACCGCTTCTTCATTCCATAAGCAAACTTCATCATTCATACAATCATCAAACTGACCACCAACGCATAACAGCCATTTCCAAAAACTCTCCCTGTCAAACTGTCACACATCAAAACACAGCAGTCCACAACCGCTTCTATACTTCATACTTCGACATCACACAAAAAATTACCTTCCACCAGTAAACTGCAACCAGAGAAATTCCTACTACCCCCTACATTCTTCTCTCCCTCAAACATCATCCATCTCTCTTGCAAACTTCACTGCTTCGACTTCCTCCACTGCCACAGCCCCTCATCACCATCTGCCTTGACTTCACCACTTCCTGCTGCAAACAATTCTTTCATAATACATCATTTCCTACAACATTTCATACCCCTACTGAATCCCCACCATCACTCCAGTCAGTACCCTACTACTGCAACCATCCCAAATCACCAATCCACACAATACTACGTAATCAAACAATTTGCTATTGACTGTTTTCAATCCTACTCGGCCTGTTTTCAATCCTGTCGACAAAGATTTTAATCATCTATCCTACAACTATTAACCATCCACCTTTATTAACATTCTTCACTGCATATGACAACCACTAGAAACTTTCACCTCCATCAAACTGCTGAAAACATATACTCGAAGTGTGTTCCCCTTCATTACCATCTCCAGCCACTACATCTCAATCAGCAAGTTGGAAAGTGATTGAACGGTTTGGTTCATTATGCCTACAGTAATCAAACAACAATGAATTTCATAATGCATAATGAACTACAACATATTACTTAATTGAATAATAGAGAACTAGAGGATACAACAACGTTGTTTGCTGTTTGTTCTTTACTTGTGGGTGGAAAAAGGGTCTTGCTTAAAATTTGGATAATTTATCAGCATTGTTTTGCAGCAAACAAAAGGTATAATAATATGTCAAGTAGAAGGAAATGAGATGAAATAGTGGAGGCAGTTTTTAAAACTACTCTATCACTGCTGCCACCGAGTACTATTACACAAAGTATTCAACCCATTACCTTTTCGAATGTTGTTCAAATTGATGGTCAAAATGCTTCGTGCGTGATGGTGGCACATGCTTTGTGCGTGAATTATTTTTCTACAAATTATATATGTCTAACACATTCAAGATGAATGATTTATTTAAATATTTATCCATATTTTTGCGATAAAATTATTTGTAGTTAGTTTGATTTTTTTCAATCTTGTAGCATCTAATTTTTTGAAGAAAATATTTAGAAAAATGGTCATGGTGAATATATTTCAACATCTCAGTTTTAAAGAAGATCATTTAAATTCTAAATAATAACAATTTGCAAACCAAATATCTCTTTATAGAAGTGAACAGTCATATACCTATAAGCTATACCCATTATCGCCTTTCTCCCATGTAGAAGCCAGGAATTTAAGCATATAAATAAAATCAAGTTTGTAATGAAGTCCAGGAATACAAGGAAAATCTTACGAAATGAATCACAACGAAAAAAGAAATACAATGTTGATTTTGCAATAACCAGATAATCAGACTGTCAAGACCGGTCTTGATAGTTAGAACATAAACTAGACTATGGAAATGTATCAGTTAAAATTCAATAGACAATATATCAGTTATAAATTTGTATAAATTTGTTATTATTATTATTATCATGAACTTGTTAATTTATAAAATACATAGTTAATTTTTATAAACGTACTAAATATAAATTTCAGTTTTAAATATATGTGTATGGTTATTGAATACATTCTCTCACATAATTGTTCACTTTCACTTACCAGATCTGTCACAGGCACCTACTTTTGAGAAGTAACCATAGCTAACAAATTAAAACTTGTATTCAAATACTATTTACTTGGATATCTCAAATAACTTGCGCATATTCATTTTGATATTTAAATGAAAATAAAATTAGTATTTATATTATCCAAATGAAATATTCTTTTGAGAAGTTCAAATATTTTTTTAAATTCACACGGTTTCAGAAGGAAAACCATATTTTCCTAAACAAATACTACAAGAAAAATAATTCAGAAAAAAGTTTGAAACTTACAGAGAAAGTAGAACAACTTGATGCCAAAGTTGATGCTATGCTACAGGTGACTTTGTTCCGTGTTTTAAATTTTAACTTCATAATGCAGATATTAGGTGATTCAGGTTTCCAACTGTGTAAATATACGATGTAGCATGAGCTTAGGAATTAGAATAACAATAGTAAATAAATTGTAATTTGTTGCACAATAGAAATAGAAATAATGGAACATGATTTGACATACTCAAATAAATATCAATGAATATAACAAGCTCTTACAGCTTGGTGTGGCGAGTTTAAGAGTCCTGAAGCAGATATCGTAAAGAGCTTTATTGTTGAGAACCATGCACTCATCAGCATTTCCACAAGTTGATGAGCTGATAAAGTTGCATTGTAGAGCTCAGCAACAGTATCAGAAACCTTTGGAGAAGGGAACACAGAAAATGTAAGCATCATTCTGTCTGGGTATTCCTCTCTGATTTTTAAAATGAGAAGAGTTCCCATGCCTGATCATGTTCCACCTTCAAGAGAGTGGCATACTTGGAAACCTGCAGCGCACAAGTTTAAATCAAAAATAAAATATAAAAGAAATATCTGTGACACCACCATTTAAAATCAGACAAAGAAACCATATGCACACAGAAGAAGAAAAAACAGATGTGGATGATGTGGATTTAAAACATAAGGCTATCCTTCTATGTTAAAGCTGGATACGTATAGGGTCATCGGGTTATTGTTTGGGGATTTATTGTCTTATATTGTATATAACATATACTGAATGATATAGTTCAAAGCTTTATCATCTCAGTATTTCATTTTCATAATCTATCTTAGTTTTTTGTAGAGGCGATGCTGCTATGAGGGACTATAACTGAAGGTTTCCATCACAGTCATAATGTGCACCGTAATCTTGAGATGGACCGCCCTATAGCAAAAACTGGGTTATTTGGTGGTGGTATTTTTTGGCTCTTGATGCTGCTTTGTTTTGTCTTGTTTCCCAATTGTTCACTGTCAATGCAAGATCTGATTATCTTGACGATAAGGACTCTAAATGCATGCTCAAACTAGTTACAGGCTAAGTGTAATCTTGTGTTTGAAAAAGAGGCAATTATGTCAATTATCTCCTATTCTGGTAACAAAGATGATTTCATTTACTGTTTTATTGTTTTTACTATACAATTAAAAAGGTTAAGGATAGTATATTACAGTACAATGCAAACATTGTACACACAGAGATTATAATGTAACTGTAGTTTGTACATACAAAAGTGTAATGCAACATATATTTTAGCAAAACAAAAATTTGTTTTTATGCAGCCTTTGAAATTGCTTGATAATGTCTGGGAATTAACAGCAAGTAGTATAAACTATCATATTAATGATACCTTAGGCCATTATTAGACACTATCAAATTGAATATAAGCTGCCTTTTTTCTGTAGTGAAGTTTCAAAATCAAATTTGAATTATTATATTTGTGTCTGATAAATTGATTAGATCAGTGTAGCTAATAATTGTAAGTAGTGTTATTAACCTACATCGAAATCATGGTACATTCACAAAAAAATCCTCAATGTATCGGCGAGTATCCTAAAAATAATACCCCACGTTGAGGGAGCTTGGATTGCTCATGCACTTCAGCATAACTACAATGAACTTCATTAGCAAGATTATTGAAATTTCAAAAAAATTAGACATTTTTCTCTAGACAAACTAAAAGCTCATATCATAGTGTTAAAGTTAGAACATAACTATGATGAATATAACACTATTAATGATAATTTCCTATGGTTACACTGACAAACACATTTTGAGCATTCAAATACAAATATTATTAATAGTTTCTGATATATCACCAACTTCAGATACATTACCATCCCTCTTATTATGATAACCCAGATAATCTTTTTCACTGATGAACTCCTCCATTCTAATCAAATATAAACCAGCTTTCATTTCTAATTTTGTAAACTTCCGTTCACAGTAGGGATAATTATTTCTGTGAGATACATGGACCTCACCCTTTTCAGAAAGAATACATGCAGTACTTACAAAGAAAGCCCTCATTAGTTCCTTATGTCTCCTAAAAAATTAATAGCAATATAGCATGTGAAAACTGAATGGCTTATGAGATCTAAGAACTGTTTTTTTTCAAGTACCTTATCAGTACTGTACTTGTTTCACCAAAGAAGTGATTATGGCCAGCATGAGGAAATTTCAAGATGATACGGTCAAATTTCATATTCCTTAAAAAACGATGTTGATGCATGTCATTAACATCCACATCATGCAATATGGTGCAACCTAGTGCTTTATACAATATTTTCAAATCTTCACGGACTACAAGTTTTAGTTATCTTAGTAGTAATTTAGATCAATAAAAATAAACTGAACTCGAGAAACTGGATATTAAGGTCTCATACGACCATAATAGCAACATAAACTCCCTCCTTAATTATTATATTGTCGTTATTAAGTTAACTATAACCTAATTTCTCACTTAACAACCCAAACAACAGATATAACAAATTAAGGAATATAATTTGTTGTAATTTACACCAGATCTACTTAGAGTGGTCTAAAATAATTGATCTGATGTTAAACTACTAACAAAAATAGTATACCTTGCAAACAATCACAATTCTCGGCCTCTTTCCTAACAACATCTGAAATCGAATCAACCGATTCCGCTCCTTCTGTATAGTGACCCTTCACCCAATTATTACCCGCTCCACTCTGTCCGAAAACAAAGTTATCGGTTCTGAAAATCTGTCCATACGGTCTCGATCTGATTGCATCCATAGTACCCAGCTTCGGATCTATCAAGACAGCGAGTGGCACGAACCTTCTTGAGCTTGCTTTGTTGTGGTAAACGTTGATTCTTTCAAGCTACAGATCCGAGTCGCCATTGTATTTCCCAGTTGAATCGATTCCATGCTCGGCGCACACCATTCCCAGAACTTAGCTCCGATCTGGTTCTCGCATTGGCCACCTTTAATTTTGTTTGGGGGACAAATCTGGATAGTAGATAGTGTTTTTAATTAACTGATATGGTTTTTGGTAAAATACAGATAGTGGATTGGGAAGGAGGGAAAAGGGAAAAAAATTTAAGTACTGTCGCGCCAATTGAAAATGGAAAAAAGTGAACGGAGAAAGAGTTTTTGTGCGGGTTGCGTTAATTTCATTTTTAATTTTTTATTCCATAGAACTTTGGTTGCATTTGGATAACTTTTTGGTTGCACTTAGATAACAAACGCTACTAATAAGTGCAACTAAAAATGCTTTTTCTTGTAGTGTATATACAACCATTGTTATTGAACCCAAAATTATCTTATATTTATTTAATAACCACTTTTGGAGTTATTTAACTATTTTGTAACCGTTTTATAAACTAATTACTGTTTTTCAACTGTTTTATAATTAATAACTATTTTACAACTATTTTGCAATTATCTAAAATTTCTATAACTATTTAACTATTTTACAACTATTTTACAACTATTTTGTAAACTAATAATTATTTTTCAACTACTTATCTATTTTTGAATTTTCAAACTATTTTGTAAATATACACTGGTCGGAGTTCAATCTGTTATTGATTTAAATACCCAACTGAGATAAGAATTGAAGTGATAATCCAAATGGGAATAATGGCAAATGTGAATAAGTAAATGAGAATTTAAGTGAATGTGAATAGAAATAAAATTGATTTAGTTAATAATCAATGAAGATAAATACGTAGTATGTACGTATATTATTCTATTCGCATAGTGATTTGATCCAGATTCGAGCATAGAATTTCGAGATAGTGATCGATCCGAGTTGGGATTTTTCTCTCGATTTTCGACGGCAAACCTGGATATGAATTGTTGATTGGTTCTGGATGTTCTCTATCATCGTTATAGCTATGCAAGGAGAATGACGGTTTCTGATCAAGAAACCAGATCTGAGTCCGCACTAGGAAGTTGGGTGGACGATACTAGTTCGGAAGTGAAATTGTGTGATCGAGCAGCGATCAGATTGGTATAGCGTACGGATGATATGTGTGGATCATACGGATTTGAATGAAATTGATATTGAAAAGAGTAATCAAAATTGAATATTTGTTTTAAATAAACAAACCTATATATCTTTGTTATACAGAAGGAAAAGATTTTGAAAGTGTTTGAAGTATAAAAGGAGTTTTATACAAGTTTAAAATGATCCAAGATTTTTATCAAGGAAATTATATATATCTATATATATAAAGGATCTTATGAGGATTTTGAGAAAAGGTTTTGGGGACCTTTGGATTTGGAAAGGCTTTTGATTTTTGGGTAAACTCAATATTAAAATTTGGAAAGCCTAGTTTGAGAATTATCGACTTTGGGATAATCGATTTTGTGTAAAGGAGCTTTGTATGAGATCATACTAGGTGTATGATTCGAAAGATACTATATATGTATAGTATAAAGTGTTTTGATGATGGCTCTCGGGAAAAAGGCGCTCCCTTGAAATGAACTTCTCAAGAATGACACCGGGTGGTGCAGCCTTGAGCCCCAAAGGGGGGGTTCTAAAGTTGATCCTGTGACGAGTCCAGACAAAACTAGTTCTTGAGGATTATGAGTAGAGTATACCATAGCGAAAGTCGTGTGTACAGCTGAGAGCCAACAGTTACATGGACTTTTGCTGTGATGGCAACGTAACCCAGGATGTAACTGCGACCTATGGTAACATAGCGAAAGTCGTGTGTGCCGCTGATAGCCAACAGCCTGCGTTTGATTTTATATCGATAGACTATGACCTATGTAGGAGTGGAGAAGTATCATTTTGAAAGCGAAAATCGTATGTGCCGCTGAGAGCAAACAGTTACATTGACTTTTGCTGTGATGACAACGTAACCCTGGAATGTAACTACGATCTGTTGTGGGTTCCATGGCGTAATCGAGGGGCGCTAAATGCCTACAATTACATGGACTTTTGCTGTGATGGCAACGTAACCCAGGATGTAACTGCGACCATGGATGGGGGTGATGATTTCTAGAGCATTCTCACCAATGATATATCCTCTATTTTCAAAAACTGTTTTCTATATTTTCAATAAAATTATTTTCCTAAGTATTTTCACTGGGTGTTGAAAACGGGTTTACCAAGTACTTGTAGATTTTCAGTCTTACGCCTGATCAACGTATGACCGAATTTCTGTGAGAACAAGGATGGACCTGTTAGGACATCGAGTTGTAAAGGTATTTTTTATAAAAACAAATTTTGCAATATTATATAGATTTTAAAAGTGTTTGAAAAATGATCAAAGAATATTTTAATTGGTTTTAAAATATTTAATAAATTCTGCTTTCGTTCCTTTTCGAGGACGAAAAGATTCAAAGGGGGGAGGAATGTGATAACCTGGATTTTCGGACATCTGATAAGTGAATAATTAACTGATTTATTATGTTGAAAATATAAAATTCTATTTTCTGGGAGCATAAATAAATTTGAATCTATAATAAATTTTGAAATATAAATATCTTAAAGAAAATTGGATTTTAATAACTGGATAAATATTGGTAACCTCCTAATATAATTACTTAAAATTTATATATTGAATCTGGGTTTGTTTAATATATATTTTCGAGTGATTTTAAATTTGAATTAGTATTGATTTATATAAATAAATGGATTGTAATTCAAATTTGAATTTGAATTTTAGTCTGAATTAGAAACTTGAATTTAAAATCTAAATGAACACCTTAGTAAAATAATTTGGATTTTAAAATAATATATATATATATAGGTAATTTATTTAATGTATATTGAGTGTAAAACATTTTCTTTAAAATTAGAAAATATAATTTAAAAATTGTACAAAAACATAAGTTAATAAGTGTAATCCATGAGATAAGAATTTTAACAGATAAATTTAATATTATTCATGTCTATATATATATATATATATATATATTTGTGTTAAATTTGAACTTAAAATTTATATATAAATTTAGAAAAGGCATTATTAGTTTACAATCATATTCATTAACTAGGAAAATTAGTTTTAAAAAAGGCTTTTAAAAATCTTTTAAAATAAATTAAATAGTAATAATACAAGTGTTTAATTTTGAAGCAATTGTTAACATGTGTAAGAAAATTTATATTGTATTGACAAATGGTGTTAAATTGTACAAGTGTCATTTTAATTTTAATTTTGAGAAAATTTATTAAAAAATAAAATTTAAATATATATAATATTCCAACCCCTCTTCCTCTAATTCTTTGTACTTCATTTTCAATCTACAAGCCTAAGAAAATCAGATCTAAGGAGAAATAAATTTGAACAAAACTGGAAAATTTCAAAATCAAAACCTACAACACAATTTCATCTCCAATATACAAACCTACAGCAATCAAGTTTCAGTTTTATCAAGTAAAATTCAACTCAGTAAAACAAGGTGCAGAAATCATAGTCAGGAAGGGTCAGAGCAAAACAAACAGCAATCAACTAATTAGTGAACATTCATCTAGATCCAAGATCAATTACTTTCCAGATTTTTGATCAACCACTATGTCTTCTTCTTATAAAGGTTAGTAAACAATTTTATTTAAAGAATTAAACCGGTTAAATCTAGATGCATGTAGCATTTACTTAAAGTGAAATATGATATGTGATTGCTCGATTGATTAAACTAGATTTCGGGTGTATTTATATGTGAAGTTGTTGTGCATGTCTGGAACAAAATGTTTGCTTTATTCTTTATTCTTAGGTTCTAAAAATTTAAAAGAAATCTACTACTCTTCCTCTGATTTTTTATGTGTTTTGATATTTGAACAAATATTGTTAGAAATGACAGGATTTAAGTTGTAAAAATATATTAAGTAGGAATTGATGATAGTTTAACTGGAATGGGAATATTACAGTAAAAATCTTTTTTTGTTCAAAATTTCAACTTTAAAGATTTGTTATTTCGGGATAAAAATCTGCATGGTTATCGAAAATTAAGATTTTCAAACGGTAGATCATGATTTTTAAGACTGTTAATCACGAGTAATCGAGAGTTAGAAGGTAAATGGGTTTTAAGCATTTGCAGTTGATCGAGATGGAGGGGAAGGTCGAAATCAATATTGGAGGGAGGAAAAAGGTTGTCGAAGCGGGGAAAATTGTCCGAAGATTTTATCATCCATCGAGACATCGTCGAGGATTCGATTTAGGGTTTTAGGTCGATGATGTATTCTTGGCCAATGCGGCCTCGCCAATGTGTCGAGTTGAATCAGAGCTGTGGGAAAAGAAGTGGATGAGCATGGCAAGGTGCTGGATGGAGTGAGGGTTCTCCAATGGCCAGAGATGAAGGTACGGCGAGCATTTTTGGTGATTGTTTTCGTTTCAGGTGGGGTCGTTAGTTCGGTTTTGATTTTCATGGTGGCTGATAGGTTAGAGAGGGTCGTATTTAACAGGATGATGATCAGAGTGATGGTCGGTAGAGATGGGGTTGTTGTGCACGGTGCACGAGAATCTGTGATGTCATGTTGATTATGTGATGAGGGAATGGTGGTGGCTCGAAGTCAGTTACGATAGGTTTGGGTCATTGGCTCGTGCTAGAGCTCGGGTGGGTTTATGCGATATGTATGTTTATAACTTGAAAAAAAAAGAGAGAAGAAGAGTAAAGCCTCGGGGTTGAGTGTGGATTTCTCGGGATTCACTCGAGTCAAATGATAAGAGATGGTCAAGTTAATGGTTAACCAAAAAATATCAAGTTTAAATTTCCTCAACTATTATTCTAAATAGTAACCATTTAAAATCGGGTAATTATTTTAACTTCATTAATAAAATTCATTTTTAAGTGTTTTAAACCTTAATTAATTATGTAAGTAAGAAGTAATTAAGGAAATAAAATGTTTTATCATTAATTAAACTTAAGATCTTGAATAAATTGAAGTTAATTAATCCAAATTAATTAAGTAAGGATAAAGTTGATAAGTTATTAAAGAGGAATTAATTAATTAATTATTGAGAATTAATTAATTAAGGGAATATAATTAAAGGTTAACTAATTAGTAATTAGAGATTATTTAATTATTTAAACGATAAATTACTCAATGGAAGTAGTTGAGAATTAATTACTTTGAGTAATTAATTGGAGTATGGATCGAATAAGAAGATTTTTTTTAAGGGTTAATAAATTAATAAGCGTGATTAATCAAAAGATAATTAATCAAAGTAAGGGATCAAAGGATAATTTAGTTGAGTAATTAATTAAGGATTAATGTGAATGGGTGAAGGTTAATTAATTTTTTTAATTAATTGAGAGTTTAATTATTTACTATAATTAAAGGATAATTAGTCAAGGGTGATTAATTTAGATGGGAATTATTTAAGGAATAGTTAATTAATTTGTGCTATTAATTAAGGGGAATTACTTAATGTAATTAAAAAATGATAAATCAAGGATGATTAATCGAGATGAATAATAAAGGATTCATTAATTAATTAAAGGGTTAATTAATTAATGCTAGTAATTGAGAATAATTACTCGAGGTTGATTAATGTAACGTCCTGAAAATTTTCGACTTTCTTTTATTCAACATCGATACTCACTTTATCGACTGCCGAGAAATCGAAGGCTGGAAACCCGAAATATTATGGTTTAAGAAAAAGAAAGACAAAGAAAAAGGGAGAAAAGAAAATAGAAAATAGAACGGAACAGAAAGGAAACAACTGAACAACATCAGAATCTCACAATTCGCAGTGGAACAACATATAATAGATAAATGAATAATCTTTAAACAAAGAACTATATCAGTTATTACATTACATACATTTCATTACATCATATCATCAGAGTGTACAACATCATATAACATCAAACAGCGGAAAAAGAAATACTATATACTAGTAATACGCCATGCCATCCATCTTGCCTCCAGCAACTCTTGAATATCCTGATAAACCTTAACTCTTGACTGCCCGTGTAGAAATTGGTGGGCACCCAGAGTTTAGGAAGGAAAACAATAAACTCCGAGTCAGTCATGTGACTGGTGTGAGAACTCAAAACAGTTTATTTATCTTTAAAATCAAAATAGAGGAATATTTTTAAATTCAATTCGCAATGCTTTTAAAAATGAGACTACCATAAGGCCTCCCGCACACACACACAATGCAAACGCAGAATCGGAGGAGATTTCTCCTTATGATAGTCAAAGATGCTTGATACGCATTTAAAATAATATTTGATATTATTACTAGTGTATAGTGTAGGAAAAATTCATTTCGAAAGTAGAGTATAAATCTTAGCCAACATACGACCATTATCGTATGCCTACTATAGCTACCATCCAAACAGTGTTGCGACACCATAAGTGAATGATAGGTTCTACAACTAATACCGTACAAGATCGTATTGTTTCTTTGGATTTCCAACGAATGATCAGGCCAAGGAACTTCCCATTGCCATATGAGAATGCCTCTGGATGGACATCCCCGAGAACCAAACCGGATCTCTACCAACACAAGGCCGGGTTACCCCTAACTGAGTAACAACTGACCGAATATGCCATCCCCCGGTCCTTTGGGACCTTTTCACCGAGCGCTCGCAATCAATTCACACAATCATAACAAAGTGTTTTCAACATGAGTAAGTATCTGGGCTCCATACCATGATACCACCCTTTTCCAGAAGGAAATGCACACATCCTAAAGGGCGCTACCCCTCATAACCTTGCTGCTTCTTTCCTGTTTTGACCATTCACGGGGTGTGAGGCTCGATGAAGTCACGTCCACAAAAACATACTTTATACAAAAGCCATGCCTTGGGTCAACAAATGATCATAGAAATGATCACAAAGATAGACGATCAAATAAACGATCCTATCACAAATAATCAACACAATGATCATTTACAGCTACACTCAGCATGTCACATTACCAAATTGGGAATATATCGCTGATAACCTTCAACTACATAACCTCTGAGCTCGTACGTCTCAGAGAAGGGTGTTAAGCTAAAAGAATAAATTCTCCGCCACCAACAGAAATATATTTGAAAGAAATCGGCTTTATATCTCAATTTGTAACGTCAGACACACAATCCATACAAGTCTGTTCCGGGCTCGAACAAAACCGAAGGCACTTCTTACGAAGCCCTTGTAATCCGGGTATTCACAATCCCGATCGAATTTCCCATCACTTAAGGAATCTCTATACCAGGAGCTACCTAGTGCAGAGACAATCGATAGGTCATCCTATCGCTTTCACAAATACTCGGTCTTCAACATCGATCTTCAAATGCAATTCATAACGATGTATCACATATTCGGAATGGGTTATACGACCCCATGGTCCTTTCCCGGTTAACCCGAATAGTGAGCGCTTATTCAAAAATAAGTGTGGCATTCAAATTCAAACAAATCACATCAAGTACCCATTCAAAGGGAAATATTGATAGTCGGTTATTGAACTATCAATGGATATGCACAACATCACCAGATTCCAAATAATTTTCCAAATTATTTATTTTCCAAAATATCTTCACTAGATATATAATTTCAATACTTCAAAAATAAATCAATATTTATTTTTAAACAAATTCTACTTTCTTTTATAAATTCAATAGTGAATTTACATTCCAAAGTATTAATGAATATACGACTTCAATTCGATTTATAATATTCATTTTCAATTTATCTTCAAAAAGATAAATTCTCTAATATTCACTTTATATTGGAAAACATTTCCATACTTATTTAATAAGTAATTCACAAATCTTTTATTTTCAACACTTGGAAAATATTCAATATACTTAAATCAAAATTTAGTATATATCTCATTCTTTAAGGAAATCATTCTCTTAAACATATTTATTTGGGCCAAAACGAATGTTACGTAAAACATCGTTACGACAACCCAAAATCACTAGTATAGGAATTCGAAATTAAAATAGATATATAAATCCCAATACTATTCAAAACATTTCCTTTCGGAAATCATTTACTATAACAATAGTGTTATAGTCCATCATTTCCTTTTTATTTCTCGAAAACGTCTATTTCAACAATAGATGTTGAAATCTATGGTTTCGAATCTCAACACAATTAAAACATCGTTAGATCGTTTTAATTCAATTTAAAACATCACATTCAAAACAATTTCTTTAACGTGTTATTCACTATCCAAAAACGTGAATATACTACGTTAACACATTTCATCCTTTTATACATTTTATTTAAAAGAATTATTTACTATTCAAAAATGTGAATATAACTCCATTTATAGGTTTCAACAAATTTTCTTGTCAAAATAAGTCATTTGCGAATTTATAAAACAACGTTTATAAATTCCATTCTATTTATTTATAAAAACTTCCTTTTTATAAATTCTTTTATTAACCTATTCCAGTTTATAACTCAATTATAAACTAAAAGTTCATATTATAAGTTAAATATTTATAAAACGATTATTTTACAAAATCGTTCTTTTAAACTACATAATTATGAATCTTATAACTTATAAGATTCAATTATTCATCCAAATATATTCTTTAATAATTTCACAAAATTTATAAATCTTACTATTTATAAATTTCATTTATAACTTCACCATTTAAATTTTATGAATTCCATTCATTTACAAAAATTCATTTTCACTTTATTCAAACACTTATAAAAACTCGTTTTATAATGTCAATATTTCAATTTATAAATATCCATTTATAAATCTCTTAATATAAATCAATTTATATTATTCTTTTTAAACGTCTTTAAATTCCTTTAAAAACTTCATCCTTTTGATTCATAAAATAATTAAATTTTATAAATCCTATATTTAAACTTTTCACAATAAATTCTAAAATCCCGATTAAACTCTTTTATAAAATCAATAGCATCATATTCTCAAAAATCAGTTTTTAACTATTTTTCTCAAAAATCATAATTTTTATAACATTAAAAATTATAACGTTTATTTATTTAACATGGATAGATTCCAAAAATATAGTATATTTTCAAAAATCACTTTTAAAAATCATTTTTAAATTTTCAAAGTTTGGTCCAATGATGCTACATACCAAATAGTCAATCACGACAACAACGATATCATATATCGATATGATAATCCATCAAATATCAAAATATCTGAAATCAAATAAATACTGTTGAGGAATCCAGTTGGATCCCTCCAACCTGTTTTCCTGCATCCACAAACATTAGCACAATACCAATTTCGCTCCAGTACGAAATTATCGCGGTATATGGGATTTAAAATATTATCCGCTTAATAGACGGCGCAACAGGGTCTCATCCGCTAAAAAAAAAATGCGGGAAATTAATAACTCCAATATATACATATGCCAATATATATATATATATTGCTATTATATATAATACCAATTTCACTGTTTATGAAATATTCGCGGTATATGTTTTTAATAAATAACATCCGCTTACTAACGGCGTATAATGTCTATTTTAACAATCAATAGATAACAATCATCATTCAAACATGCATTCAAATATTTTAAATCTAACTATTTAAAATAAAATCGAAACTGATTCGATTGAGTGAGAAGTTCTCACCTTGATTTTAATTTCCGTTTTAGCGATTTATTTCGAATAAAATTAAACGGACGTTTAATTTTACCCAAAATTCTCACTAACTCCAAACGACTCCAAACCAACTCCATCGCGTAGTGCTCATCCATACGATTCCAACGCAACTGGTTTCGCGCATTTTCGACCTCGTATGAAAAAGTTATGAATTTTTGAAGTTACACGAGTTTATACTTAATAAAATTACAACATAAATTTAAATTATAAACCTAACTTTAATCTGGGCCCTAGATCTTGCATACCCCCTCATCACAGCCGCATATCCTTTCTCCTTCTCTTCTTCATGCGTGCGCACGGTTACAGTTCGTAGCCGAACCCACTTCCTAAACTAGGGTTGATTATTGCTCTCACCACACTCGACGATATTTCACCAAACTACCACCATCGCGAAGCTCTAAACCCCCACAACACTCGGCTCCAACCTCGGCACACTCGGCCCCCCCCCCCCCACGCACGTAGTTCGAGAATGAACGCGCGGCCTTTGAGCCCAATTTGCCGCCAATCCGAAGCTCCAAACACGATCATGACCGTTGGATAGATGGATCTTGGCATGCTCTTCAATCTTCTAGTTGGAAGATTCTTGAATCGTTGCACGGATTTGAAGATTTGGAGGGATGAAGTTGGGACGTTTCTGGCCGTGGGTTTGGTATATGGCGGCTGCGTATATAGTTAGGGTTTTGTTTTATTTTTATTTTTTTAATTTGAGTGAGGGCTATTTATAGAGAAAAATCGAACACTATTCATCCGGAAATTCCGAACTCCGATTTACGCGCCGTAACCAGCGTTTCTAGGGTTTACCCCGCGTTCCGGACACAATGGAATAGGTTTCGGAAGCTAATTCAGAAGTATGTGCGAGTTATGGCAATAAACGTTCAATTTGAATTAAACCGATTTAAGCGATTTTCTAGGCGTTTTAATTTGTACCGGACAAACGGTAAATCCAATTGACACGAAATTTGAAACCTTACAATAATATCACATTACGGATCCGATGAAACTGGTTTCGTCGAAATCCGAGACTTTTTGAAAAATGGCTATTTTAACTCGCCAAATTAATATTAAAAATAAATCGATGCGTTTCGAGCTGCCACGATCAAACGATAACTCCGATTGACACGAAAATTGAAATCCGGTAATAACTAACTATTACGGATCCAATGGAACTGGTTTCGTTCAATTCTAAGACTGTTCAAAAATTGACTATTTTCACTAGTCGATTTAAATATTAAAATATTCAATTTTCACAAATTAACTTTTAATTAGATTTTAAAAGTTCTAAAATATCGTTCTAACTTCCATATGATATAATAAAATTTTACAAATCATTTTTTCAATCATATTTAACCCAATTTTCAATTATTTCCATAATTTAACATATTAAATTATCGATTTAATTATCCAATTAAATCCAATAATTCAAATAAGAATTTATTTGACTTATAAATTCACTTATTAATATTTAAAATTAATTAAATATTCAAATTTTAATTTCTAAAAATTCTGGGTCGTTACAATTAATGAATGTGTCAAGTTAATTAATGGCTAATTACTGAATGTTATTAGAAAGGATAATTAGGAAATGATTAATTAATGGATTGTAATTAATTATTGTTAAGTAAGCAAGATTAAAAGTAATTAATTTTATTTAATTAGAAATGGGGTGACTAATTAATCTCGCTTATGAAAGATTGGCTGAAATTTAATGTTTGAGATATGATATGTTTGTCTTGAACAATGATTATGTGGCTATCTGTCGATGATGAATTGTTGTATAAAATTGACACCTTGTATTTAAAGGTTGAATTGTGTTTTAATTAAATAATTTGGGTTAGGATGACATGACATTCGAAGAGACCAGAGTCGGGTATTTACTAATACCTGAAACCACTTTGATTTGAAATATATACAAATTTTGTACGGATTTGATATGTGAAATCAGTAGGTTGGAATGGAATGACTTAAGTGATTTGGACCCTTTAATCTAAGTTTGATACTTAAAAATTGATATGTGAAAATAAGAGATGTCAATAACAACTTATGAAGTTGTAAATTGATACCAGATACCCCGGGTTTATATAAACTGTATGTCGTTTTGTATTCCATGTTAGATGTGTTTACTCACGCTGGATTCCAGCCTGACCTGGGTGTTACTTTGATGTAATGCTCGAGTCAGACCGAGTATTATAGATTTTCAGGTAAGGACGTTCCGAAGCTCAGGAGGCGAGCTGGAGGGCAGGAACGTATGGAGTGTTTTCCGCTGTGATATATTATTGTATCACTAGGACATGTTGTTTTAAACTGTCCAGTGATGGGTAATGATTGTAACTCTGATGTATAAAATATAAGTGTACTAATACAGTTCTTCTTTGTAAAACTGTTATTTATGTGATATTATATTTTGATCCGCTGCAAATGTGAGGTTTCTGTGACTTGTTACTGTTTCTTCTTCTTTCTCTTTTCTTCTTTTCCTAACTATCTTGAATTTTCTAGATCGAAAATTTCGGGTCATTACATTTGGTATCAGAGCCGAAGGTTAAGCGAGAACCTTGGCTCTGGTGGGTGTACTCATTAAGGATAGGGTCAATAGTACCCTAGAATGAGTTGAGTGTGTGTGTGTGTGTGTGTATATATATATTATGAGTGAGCGTACTTGTTATTTTCTTATATAAAGATTTTAAATGATTTTATAGAAGACTATATTTTAATATATAAAGCAATATTTTTCTAATATTAAGTTAATTGCTTGTTAAATTATTGGAATTAAATTAGGAAGTAATATAATACAACCAAATTGAAATCTTGAATTGGGATTAAATTAAATGGTAACGGAAATATAACCAAATTAAAATAAAATTGATTTTAAAATCAATTGAGGAGAATATGAGTTTGTTTTGGTTTAAAAATGAATGGAATGTAATTAATTGTGTTGTAAACCATTTAAATTGGACGAAGTTGTTGCAAATTGGCTGTAAACAATTAAAATTTTAAGTGGGAACCCTATAAGAATTTAGATGGTAAATATATGTATCCGAGTAGGAATTGAATAGAATGTACCATTCATATCAGGAACATTAGAATTAAGTTGGATTCAAATTGTTAAAGGGAATGATAAATAATATTATTCAAAATGGTTCTGAAAAGTAATCTGATTTCGAAATAAGAAGTTGTTTGAAAACTTTGTTTGAAATTAAAAACCAAAGATGTTAAAACATAAGGTATAACTTAGTAATCTAATTAAGTCCAATTTATAGGTGAGGAAGGATACTTGTAGGAATATTAGGGCTCTGTTCTTTCCAAACCTCTAAGTAATAGGAAGGTATCTAGATTTATAACTTATGTAAGACTCTTATTTTGGAAAAATGTATGTAATGTATGAACTACTAGTATGTAGTGAATTGGTGTATGGAATCATTTTGGACTTAAGACTGAAATGTTTAAGATAAAACTTCAAAGGTTGGGTTATATAAAATTAAGTTTGGTGATAAATTGAATTTCAATAGTAAGTTGTTTAAAAGAGATTTGAAATATTGTATGAATTTTGAAATAAGTCTAAAATGGATTTTGGAATCAGGATTAAACGGTTTAAATAGATAAGTTGATTTGATTTAAAGATTAAATCAACATTTAAAAATTTAACTCGTATTTATATAATTCGAGATGGTTTAAAATTGAGATTGAAATTGAATGAAGTTAAATAAGTTTGAATGGATGACCTGATTTGGAAATTTCAATATGAAATTGGGATTTGACTTGGGAAGCTGAATGGTTAATTTGTATGGAGAGTTTGTGTGATCTCAAAACGGGTTTGAGATCTAGAAGTTGAAAATGGATGGATGTTTTTAAATAAATTAGATGATACCATCCTATTGTTGTTAAAAGTCTTTAAAGTGCAAATTGGATTTGTTTAAATGTATGTGAAGTGAAGTGTGGTAATATATCCATTATTGAGATAAAAGGGGAAATTTGTAACAACCCGCATATTTGTCGACTTTATATTTAAATATTTTATTTAAATATTTTATCGTCAATCGGATTTTGGTTCGAAAAGATACCTTTTGGAAACGGTCAAATTAGGACTCGAGAACACTTCCGTTGAGTTCGAAATGCCGTTTACAACTTTTTTAGTATAAACATTGATAGGTTAGGAGTTAGTGGAATTTCACTAAGTTTTCCCGCTTTGGACTTTGGGTTGGGTTAGCCCAAACTATTAGACTTAAGCTCCTTTCCCTCCTTCTCCTCACTCTTCATAAATTCCTAACAACAAAGATTCATTGAAAATGGTGGAGGGAAAGGGAAATTAAAATTTCAAGTCCAAGTTTATTTGCAAATCCAACATTCAATTCCAAATTCAAGAAGGAGACAGTGGATTCAAGCTTGAAGTTGCTTCTCCATTCACCTTCAAGCTTTTCTTCATAAATTTGGTAAAAAGGTGAGATTTTATCTCACAATTCTTGCCTATAACTATATTGGATTGTTGGATATGAATTCCTATCACTTTAGCATGTATGCATGTTTTTGGTTTGAATCGAATTGGCGAAAAACCCCAAATTTTAGTGTTTTTGGCACAAAACTGGCCTTAAATCGTTCTGCCTATGCTAGGTCATTCGCATGGAAAAGTCTCGGCTTTCAAATAGCTCGTTCTGGCCTTAAACCGTTCTGCAATGTTAGGTCGCTCGGCCCCTGACTCGTTAGGTCGTAGGTCGCTCCACTTTAGGCCTTAGGTCGTTCGGCATTGACTTATTCTTCCACTAGGTCATTCCACCACTTGAGTCGCTCGGCCTTGTTTTAGTGCTTAGGTCGTTGGACCCTAAGGTCGTTGGACCCTTAGGTCGTTGACCCCTTAAGTCGTTAACCTGTTAACTCGCTCGACCCTTTACCATTTTAGGTCGCGTGTTTTACTAGGTCGTTAGGCCTTTAATTCGTTAGGTCATAGGTTGCTCAAACTTATTACCTTGATAGGTCACTCGCTTGTTAAAACAACTAAGCCGCTCGGTTAAGTCGCTCATCCCACTAGGTCGCATGACCATTAGGTCGCGTCCACCTAGGCCGTATGCTCACCACTTTGGGTCGCTTGCTCCATTAGGTTGTTAGGTCGCTTGGCCATTACGGTTAGGTCGCATGACCACAGGGTTGCCCCAGTTAGGTCGCACAACCCCTTAACTCGCTCGGCCTTATTATTTTTTGGCCGTGAGACTCGTTAGGTCGCCCCATTGTTAACTCGTTCGACCTTTTTTACCATTAGGTCGCATGACCCATTTTCCTATAGGTCGTTGGACCTTTAACCCGTTAGGTCGTTTGACCTTTAACCCGCTAGGTCGTTCCATTTCAATTTGGCTCGGCCAAGTTATGCCGCGTGGGTGTTTCAACTTTGATGAATTTTGGAATCGTATTCCTTGGATTTTATTCACGCCTTCAAACGTGAATTTTTATGACTTGTTGATTCTACAATCAATTTCTGTGATTTGTCACTTTAAAATATAAAGGTTTCAATACTAGTAGTAAATATCAAAACTCTTTCATCAAAGCAATTTCAAAACTATTTTACTATAAAGCTCTTTTCTTAAACTGTTTTCCAATCTATTAGTATATACAAACCTTTACTTCACTCGGATGAGAAATGGAATTAAACGGCTTAGTAAAATAAGTGGTATGAAACGCTTGCGTTTGCTTCGTCGGTTAGTTCATGGACTTGTTCGATTGAATCTTTTGTGACAATTTTCTAGTGAAGATTTACAGTTTGTTCGTAAATATTTAAGTTAAGCAAGTGGTTATGGGACATGAAGCTAAACTTTTATATTTACAAACTTAGTGTAATTGACACTTCTTGATGATCATGACGATCATTTTGTGATTTAGACTAGCTACTGTGCGATGTCTATTTGTCTATGAGGAAGACTAAACCTCGTTTGTGTGATGTTTCGCCATCACATATGTAGGGCAGCGCCCCCCGGTCTTTGGGCCATTTGTGTGTCAAAAAAAATTTAATGGTTAGCTACCATGAGATAGCGTCTCGTTTTGTGTTACACGTGTTGGTGAGTTTTCATACTCCCGTTTTGTGATAGGCCTCCCCCGTTCTTGGGATTTCTGGATTTCTTGTGATGATTTCTGGAATTTTGTGCTTCACCAATTTTCGTGATTTCTATTGATAAGTTTTATCAATTTTTGTGCATTGGTGGATTCGTGTGTCATTGACTTGTTATGAATACAGGTTTTGGGTATGATACCCTTTTTTTGGAGCTTTGAGAAGATTCTTGTGATATTGATTAATCCTTTGTTGATTATCATTTACATACTTATAGTAGTATGCCATTATGGATATTATATGTTTATGCCATATCTCTTATTCCATATCATGTCATCTGATATTTACAGCTCGACTGATCCGTTTATTATTTTCTTTAAAATAATACTCGGATCAGACCGAGATGTTACAGGTGCTTCTGCTTGACTTTTTCCCTGGGATCTCTTATTCTGACTTTTGGCTAACTACTTAGATTAGTAGTTTTTGGATGTATACATTTGGGATATAGACTCTATGATGTATACTTATTCTTTTGCATTGCATGTTGCTATACTTATGTGTTATTGTGGATCTTTCTAACCACTACTCCGATGTACACTTTTATATGTTATATATATATATATATATTCATATCTTTTTCTGCCTTTGTGATATGGATGTCTGTGACTGATTATGTTATGCTTATTTCTATGCTTGTTTCCAAAGATATGTATAGCCACCGTGTGATAGCTTTGAGTTTGTATCGGTATGTCAGATTTCCTCCTTAATGGAAATGCATGTTATACTATCTGACATATCGGTACTCGCACAAAGCAATTACATGGATGGTCGCTCCTCAACAGCCTTATTCGTCCGTGCTAGCCGACAGCATTACATCGTAGTGTTCTTGAATAGCGTGGGTATAGAGGTGGGGCGTCACAGCTTGGTATCGGAGCCAAACTTCAGAACAATGTAGGATAACTTAACAAGGATCATCATCCTAAGTCCATCTTAGGAGTCGTGCTTTAGGATTTAATTCGAGTCTTCGTACCTATTCATCCTACTTCCTTTATGATTTCTTGTTTTATCTATCAAGATTGCTTGATATTTATTTGGAGAATAACTTTCCTTCTTCTCTCTTTCTCAGAGGAGAGAATGTCTAGACCAGGTCGTTCCAGAGCCGGACCATCTAGTGCTGCTCCCCAAGATGGAGTTTTTATGACTGCTCAACATCTTCTTGATTTAGTAAAGAATGCTCAGGCAGCCGGTCTTAATCAGGAACCTACACACCCTAAGTCGGGATTTGCACGCTTGTGCAATGATTATACCAACCTGGGTGGGAAACCATTCAAAGGATCTGAAACTATTATTGAGGTCCAGGCTTGGTTAAGAACATGCGATCGAATCTTCTCCCGCATGAACCTTATCGATCTTCACCATGTTCAGATGGCCTCCAGTATGCTCCAAGAGAGAGCGTTAGACTGGTACGAACTTCTTATCTCTGAAATCAATGAAGCGGATCTCACCTGGGAGCAATTCTGGAAACGCTTCGAGTTAAAGTTTGCACTAGAAGTAGAGAAAGTGACATTGGCTCGACGTTTTATAGACCTTGTTCAAGGTGAGTCCTCGGTGACTGATTATGTCGCGTCCTTCAAGTCGCTTTCCAAATATATGGTTGAATACATCAACACCCCATTGAAGAAGAACTAGAGGTTCGTCTATGGCTTGAACAAATATCTTAAGAAGCCATTACTTCTAAAATTAGCAGTTCCTTTCGACCAACTCATTGATATCGCTCTCCCTCTTGAAGAGGCTGATAGGGAAAGTGATGTTGAAGTGGTGGCTTCCAAACCAAACTTCAACAACAAGAAGAGGCCAAACAAATTCAAAGGTCCTTATCCCAATAAAAAGGGGAAACAAGCAACTCCTGCTGCAAAGACACCTTCTCCTAGTAGCGGGCAATGCTATAACTGTGGTTGTAAGGACCATTTCACGAACAAGTGTTTGAAGCCGCGTTCTTGTCGCTATTGTAAGAGCCCGGATCATTATATCCATTTATGCCCCAGACTTCAAGGCAAGAAGGAGGGAAAGTTAAACGTGACTCAAACCCCGGACAACACATCTCGTGGCTAAAGTATTTCTCATTCCATTCTTGATGGTATTATTTTATTTCATGAACAATCTATTAGAGTTCTCTTTGATACGGGTGCATCCCATTCTTTTATATCAAAGGAACTTGTTGACACTTTTTCCTTAAGTCTTGATGCTTTAATGACTTCTTTAAGAATTGCGAATCCGGTTGGTGGATCCACAACTCTTAGTTTGCTTTGTAGAGACGTGGAGATTATTTTATGTGATTTTTCTTTCCTAGCCGATTTGCATGTTATGCGTTACTTAGGCTTTGGTATGATTTTGGGTATGCATTGGCTTAACCGTTATGAAGCTCATATCCTTTGTCCTGAGCTGACTATTTATCTCCGACATCCGCAATCTGTAAAGCAGATTTCTATTATTCTTAAAGATTCGGAATCTACGTTGACTGCATCTTTATATTCTTTAAATCCTCGTGATGATGATGATGATGAGGAAGATGTCATATCTCGTATTCACGTTGTTCGTGAATTTTCCGACATATTTGAGCCCGTTTTAGGATTACCACCTAAGCGAGCAATTGAGTTCAAAATTAATCTTATCCTGAGAGCTCAACCTATTACTCGTCCTCCTTATCCCATGTCCAATAAGGAGAATGAGGAGATGCGCAAACAATTATCTGAATTGGAGACGTAGCAATTTATTCGCTCTAGTTCCTCGCCTTGGGGAGCTTCAGCAATTTTCGTAAAGAAATCTGATGGTACACTTAGGCTTTGCGTTAGACTACCGCAAGATTAATGATCTTACAATTAAAAATAAATATCCATTACCTCAGATTGATGATCTATTCGATCATCTCTGTGGTGCTAAAGTCTTTTCACAATTGGACCTGGCTACCGGTTTTCATCAGTTTCGTATTGCAGAGGATAGCATTCCTTTGACATCATTCCGTACTCGTTATGGATCGTATGAATGGCTCGTTATGCCATTTTGGTTAACGAATGCTCCGGCTTATTTCGTTGACCTAATGAATCGAGCTTTCAAAGGTTGTCTCGATCGATTTGTTCTCATCTTTATTGATGATATTCTTGTGTATTCTAAAACCGATGAGGAGCATGAAAAGCATCTTCGGATTGTATTGGAAACTCTTAGGAGCAATCAATTAAAAGCAAAATTTTCTAGATGCCACTTTTGGCAATCTAGTGTGAAGTTTCTAGGTCATATTATTTCTGAATCCGGAATTTCCTTGGATCCTTCAAAGATTGAAGCGATTCAAGATTGGAAGAGACCGGACAGTGACTGAAATCCGTTGCTTTCTCGGATTGGCGGGCTATTACCGCCGTTTCATAAAAGACTTTTCTAAGATTGTTGTGCCTCTTACTGGCTTAACGAAGAAAGGTGTTAAATACATTTGGTCGGACAAATGTGAAACTTCTTATCAGAAATTAAAAGAACTCCTTTCTGATGCTCCTATCCTTGTTATTCCCGAAGGGAATAAGGATTTCATTGTTTATACCGACGCTAGTCGCGTTAGTTTGGGTGCCGTTCTTATGCAAAAAGAACGTGTTATTGCATATGCTTCTAGGCAATTAAAGCCAATTGAGACTAGATATGCCACACATGATTTAGAACTCGCGGCTATCATTTTCGCCCTTCGAATTTGGCGTCATTATCTTTTGGGGGAGAAATTTATTATATATACCAATCATAAGTCTTTGAAATATGTATTCTCTCAAAAGAAACTTAATTTGCGTCAACAGCGTTGGCTCGAATTTCTTGCATCTTATGATCTTGATGTTCTTTATACTCTCGGAAAGGGAAATCGAGTTGCCAATGCACTTAGTCGCAAGCAACAAGCAGTTGTTTCCATGATGATATCTGAATGGAACGACCTCAAGGTTCTATCCACTTGTGAAATTGAGATCGTGTTTTCGATTTATGTTCATCTCTTGTTTTATGTAGCCTTGAAGCTCATCCTTCTCTTTTAGACCGCATCCTTGAAGCTCAAAGGCTAGATCCCGGATTGGATCTTCTTCGCCAAAATGTTAAGGATAAAATTGGTATTGAAGGTTTGAAAGACTTGGATATCGATTCTCGTGGCAGCATTCGAAAATTTGGTAGACTTATCGTAACAAATATTAGTGATCTTCGAAAAGATATTTTAGAAGATTCCCATCGTTCTAAATTTACCATTCATCCCGGTAGTAGTAAAATGTACGCGGATATGAAGCGACTATATTATTGGGAGGGAATGAAATCAGACATCGCTAACTTTGTTAAGTGTTGCATGACTTGCCAGCTTGTCAAGGCCGAACATCAAAGGCCCGGTGGGTTATTGCAACCTTTAGAGATTCCAATTTGGAATTGGGATCAAATTTCCATGGATTTTATAGATGGTCTTCCCCGTTCTCGTTCGAGGCATGATAGCTTATGGGTTATAGTTGATAGACTTACTAAATCCGCCCATTTTATTCCCGTTCGGTCTAACCGAACCGTTCCTCTTTTGGCCGAACTCTTTGTCAATGAAATTGTTAAATTGCATGGAGTTCCTACTTCTATTGTTAGCGATTGTGTCCATTGTTTATTAGTGGATTTTGGAAGAGTCTTCAAAAAGCTTTAGGAATGAAGCTTAATCTTAGCACCGCTTATCATCCCCAGTCCGATGGACAAACTGAGCGTGTGAATCAAACTCTTGAAGATCTTCTTCGTGCTTGTGTGCTTGATTTTGGTGGAAGTTGGGAAGATCATATTTCACTTGTTGAATTTTCCTATAATAATAGCTTCGAATCTAGTATTAGTATGGCACCTTTCGAGGCACTCTATGGAAGGCCATGCCGATCTCCTTCTTGTTGGCTTGAGGCCGGTGAGAAGCTGGTTTTAGGTCCAGACTTTATTCGTGATTCCTCAGAGAAGATCGAACTTATTCGACATAGGATGAAAGAAGCCTAGAGTAGACAAAAATCCTATGCTCACAATCGAAGAAGGAGATTAGAATTTTCTATTGGAGATTCTGTTTTTATTCGTGTTTCGCCTATGAAGGGTGTTGTATGTTTCAGTCGATCGGGAAAGTTAGCACCCCGATATATTGGGCCATTTCCTATCACTGAACGTATTGGTTCCATGGCTTATCACCTTACATTACCGGCTCAGTTTTCTGCCATGCATGACGTGTTTCACGTTTCTCAATTACGGAAATGCCTTCGGGAATCGGATTCTATTCTTGAGCCTACTGTTGTGGAAGAAATTGAAGTTTTGCCGAATTTAACCTATGAGCAGTATCCTATTCGAATTATTGCTTCGGAGGTAAAATGACTAGGCCGCTCAGTTAAGTCGCTCATCCCACTAGGTCGCATGACCATTAGGTCGCGTCCACCTAGGCCGCATGCTCACCACTTTTGGTCGCTTGCTCCATTAGGTTGTTAGGTCGCTTGGGCATTTCGGTTAGGTCGCATGACCACAGGGCTTCCCCAGTTAGGTCGCACAACCCCTTAACTTGCTCGGCCTTGTTATTTTTAGGTCGCGACACTCGTTAGGTCGCCTCGTTGTTAACTCGTTCGACCTGTTTTACCATTAGGTCGCGTGACCCATTTTCCTATAAGTCGTTGGACCTTAAACCCGTTAGGTCGTTTGACCTTTAACCCGCTAGGTCGTTCCATTTCAATTTGGCTCGACCATGTTAAGTCGCGTGCGTGTTTCAACTTTGATGAATTTTGGAATCGTATTCCTTGGATTTTATTCACGCCTTTGAACGTGAATTTTTATGACTTGTTGATTCTACAATCAATTTCTGTGATTTGTCACTTTAAAATATAAAGGTTTCAATACTAGTAGTAAATATCAAAACTCTTTCATCAAAACAATTTCAAAACTATTTTACTATAAAGCTCTTTTCTTAAATTGTTTTCCAATCTATTAGTATATACAAACCTTTACTTCACTCGGATGAGAAATCAAATTAAACGGCTTAGTAAAACAAGTGGTATGAAACGCTTGCGTTTGCTTCGTCGGTTAGTTCTCGGACTTGTTCGATTGAATCTTTTGTGACAATTTTCTAGTGAAGATTTACAATTTGTTCATAAATATTTAAGTTAAGCAAGTGGTTATGGGACATGAAGCTAAACTTTTATATTTACAAACTTAGTGTAATTGACACTTCTTGATGATCATGAGGATCAATTTGTGATTTAGACTAGCTACTGTGCGATGTCTCTTTGTCTACGAGGGAGACTACACCCCGTTTGTGTGATGTTTCGCCAACACATATGTGGGTTAGCGCCCCACGTTCTTCGGGCCATTTGTGTGTCAAAAAAAATTTAATGATTAGCTACCATGAGATAGTGTCTCGTTTTATGTTACACGTGTTGGTGAGTTTTCATACTCCCGTTTTGTGATAGGCCTCCCCCCTTCTTGTGATTTCTGGATTTCTTGTGTTGATTTCTGGAATTTTGTGCTTCACCAATTTTCGTGATTTCTATTGATAAGTTTTATCTACTTTTGTGCATTGGTGAATTCGTTTGTCATTGACTCGTTATGAATAGAAGTTTTGGGTATGATACCTTTTTTTGGATCTTTGAGAAGATTCTTGTGATATTGATTAATCCTTTGTTGATTATCATTTACATACTTATAATAGTATGCCATTATGGATATTATATTTTATGCCATATCTCTTATTCTATATCATGTCATTTGATATTTATAGCTAGACTGATCCGTTTATTATTTCTTTAAAATAATACTCGGGTCAGACCGAGATGTTACAGGTGCTTCTCTTGACTTCTCCCTTGGGATCTCTTATTCTGACTTTTGGCTAACTACTTAGATTAGTAGTTTTTGGATGTATACATTTGGGATATAGACTCTATGATTTATACTTATTCTTTTGCATAGCACGTTGCTATACTTTTGTGTTATTGTGGATCTTTCTGACCACTACTCTGATGTACACTTTTATGTGTTATATATATATTCATATCTTTTTCCGCCTTTGTGATATGGATGTCTGTGACTTATTATGTTATGCTTATTTCTATGCTTGTTTCCGAAGATATATATAGCCACCGTGTGATAGCTTTGAGTTTGTATCGGTATGTCGGATTTCCTCCTTAATCGAAATGCATGTTATACTATCTGACATATCGGTACTCGCACAAAGCAATTACATCGATGGTCGCTCCTCAACAGCCTTATTCTCCGTGCTAGCCGACAGCATTACATCGTAGTGTTCTTGACTAACATGGGTATAGAGGTGGGGCGTCACAAAATTAAACTTTAATTTGAAAATAAGGATATGGAATTACTTTAAACTGAAAATTTAAATAATTGAATTTGTAAATTAAAATTGTTTAAGAACTGGTTTCAAATCCGGAAGATAAAAATTGGGTAATAGATTAAATTTTTAAGATAAAATTATTTTTGAACTTTTATTTGAACTTAGAGATAATTTAAAATGGAATTTTGAGAATTTGACTCAAAATTTATATTGTTAAAGATTTGGGTTAAAATTGAAATTTAGATTCCGTTAGTTCTAATTGAATTTAGTTTGAATTGATTAGAATTGAAGATGAATAAGTATGGAATTCAAATGGAAAATTTGAATTGGAATAATTGGAAATAAAAATGGGAAAAAATGATTTCAAACTCAAATGGGAATTGGAATTAATTATTATAGAAATTTAAATGATTTGAAATTGAAGTGGATTCAATTTGAAATTGGTCCAAATTTATTTGAATAATTTGGAACTGTAATTAAAGTTGATTAAGTAAAAATCAAATGGAATTTTATTTGAAGTTGGGAAAGTGAACAGTTTGACTTTGGACTATTTTTCAATATAAATTGTTTTAGTACAAATCTATTTTTTTCCAAGTTATTTATTGTATATACAACCTTTCTTATTGGACCCAAAACTATCTTATATTTATTTAATAACCACTTTTGGAGCTATTTAACTATTTTGTAACCGTTTTATAAACTAATTACTGTTTTTCAACTGTTTTATAATTAATTACTATTTTACAATTATTTTGCAATTATCTAAAATTTCTATAACTATTTTCCAACTATTTTACAGCTATTTTGTAAACTAATAATTATTTTTCAACTACTTATGTATTTTTGAATTTTCAAACCATTTTCTAAATATACACTGGTCGGAGTTCAAACTGTTATTGATTTAAATACCCAAATGAGATAAGAATTGAAGTGATAATCCAAATGGGAATTATGGAAAATGTGAATAAGTAAATGAGAATTTAAGTGAATCTGAATAGAAAGAAAATTGATTTAGTTAATAATCAATGAAGATAAATACATAGGATGTATGCATATTATTCTATTCGCATAGTGATTTGATCCAGATTCGAGCATAGAATTTCGAGATAGTGATCGATCCGAGTTGGGATTTTTCACTCGATTTTCGACGGCAAACCTGGATATGAATTGTTGATTGGTTCTGGATGTTCTCTATCATCGTTATAGCTATGCAAGGAGAATGACGTTTCCTGATCAAGAAACCAGATCTGAGTCCGCACTAGGAAGTCGGGTGGACGATACTAGTTCGGAAGTGAAATTGTGTGATCGAGCGAGAGATCAGATTGGTATGGCATACGGATGATATGTGTGCATCGTACGGATTTGAATGAAATTTATATTGAAAAGAGTAATCAAAATTGAATATTTTTTTTAAATAAACAAAGCTATATATCTTTTTTATATAAGATAAATCTCCCCTTGTTAAATCTATTGCCAGAAGGAAAAGATTTTGAAAGTGTTTGAAGTATAAAAGGAGTTTTATACAAGTTTAAAATGATCCAAGATTTTTATCAAGGAAATTATATATATCTATATATATAAAGGATCTTATGTGGATTTTGAAAAAAGGTTTTGGGGACCTTTGGATTTGGAAAGGCTTTTGATTTTTGGGTAAAATCAATATTAAAATTTGGAAAGCCTAGTTTGAGAATTATCGATTTAGGGATAATCGATTTTGTGTAAAGGGGCTTTGTATGAGATCATACTAGGTGTATGATTTGAAAGATACTATATATGTATAGTATGAAGTGTTTTGATGATGGCTCTTGGGAAAAAGGTGCTCCCTTGAAATGAACTTCTCAGGAGTGCCACCGGGTGGTGCTGCCTTGAGACCCAAAGGGGGTTCTAAAGTTGATCTTGTGAGGAGTCCAGACAAAACTAGTTCCTGAGGATTATGAGTAGAGTATACCATAGGGAAAGTCGTGTGTGCCGCTGAGAGCCAACAGTTACATGGACTTTTGTTGTGATGGCAACGTAACCCAGGATGTAACTGCGACCTATGGTAACATAGCGAATATCGTGTGTGCCGCTGATAGCCAACAGTCTGCGTTTGATTTTATATCGGTAGACTGCGACCTATGTTGGAGTGGAGAGTTTCATTTTGAAAGGGAAAATCGTATGTGCCGTTGAGATCCAACAGTTACATTGACTTTTGCTGTGATGGCAATGTAATCCTAGAATGTAACTACGATCTGTAGTGTGTTCCATGGCGTAATCGAGGGGTGCGAAATGCCTACAATTACATGGATTTTGCTGTGATGGCAACGTGACCCAGGATGTAACTGCGACCATGGATGGGGGTGATGATTTCCAGAGCATTCTCACCAATGATATATCCTCTATTTTCAAAAACTGTTTTCTATATTTTCAATAAAATTATTTTCCCAAGTATTTTCACTAGGTGTTGAAAACAGGTTTACCAAGTACTTATAGATTTTCAGTCTTACACCTGATCAACATATGACCGAATTTCTGCGAGAACAAGGATGGACCTATTATGACATCGAGTTGTAAAGGTATTTTTTATAAAAACAATTTTGGCAATATTATTGTAACGACCCATATTTTTACGGATCGAAAGATTGTAAAACTGTCGACATTAAGTCGTTGATGTTGTTAAGTCGTATAGAGTCTGAGTCGACCAAAGCTTAAGTCGTGTGAAGTTAACCCGTGTGGTGCTTAAGTCATGAGTAGCTTGGGTCGTATGGAAGTTAGGTTGGGTGGAGCGACTTATAGAAGTAACGACCTAAGCATTTTGACGAGTTAAGAGATAGGTAGTGGACGAGTTAAGGAACGAAGCGACCTATAAGTTTGGACGAGTTAGCGTGTTAGTGTTAGAACGAGTTAACGGTTTAGTGGATAGAGCGACTTAAGGTGGTTAGCGGGTTAGTGGATTGAGCGACTCATAGAATTGGACGACCTAAGAGAGTGACCGACCTAATGGGATAAATGGGTGAGTGGTGGTTATCTCTCATACGGACCAAAAGGAGTATATTGGATCGGTGGCTTGTTTATGTGTTAAAAATAGAGATTTCTTGCATTTTCCTTAAGTTTGCATGTAGATCCATGGTCTATGAAGTTTTGGATACCCATTTTGCTACATGTTACCTTGTATAAGTTGTTCATCAAGTTGTAGAGATATTTGCTTATAATTCACACTTGTTAGATTTGGACATTTTAATTACAAAATTGCCATTCTTGTATAATTGCATATTAGATCTTGTTTGAATATTTGATTGCTTGGATTAATGATTGATTTGATTGATAGATTGTTGCAAATTAGCTAATAGTTGATTTGGACAAGTTGGTCGAAGATGATTCAAAAGCTAAGTGGAGAGGCTCTTGAATGGTGAAAGCTGCTTGTGGCATATGAAGCGGATGTTAAAGCTCATATGAATAGATTCGATGATGATGGACTTTGCTATGATGCGATAGAGTAAAGTGTGATGTTGGGATGAGACTTTGCTATGATGAGAGGAAGCAAAGCATGATGTTGAGACGGGCCATTGCTATGATGCGATGAAGCAAAGCATGATGTGAGATAGCCTTGGTTTAATCCAGACGGGATCATCCCAAGCATGTTGATAACTCGATGATGCGGTTCGAGTTGGTTGATAATGGTGGGCTCGAGAGGCGCTTGGGCTAGTATGAGAATAGTCGTCGAGGAGGATGACTAGGAGGCTGAGATTTCATCGTTGTTGAAGGTTCTAGCATGCTCAAAGCAAGAGTACGTTGGGACGGGCTGCGACGACGTTCCAAGCATAGGCTGCGACGACGTGCTAGTACTCTGGGAAGATTCGATAGTCCTAGGCACGGGCTGCGACGATGTGCGGAGTTATTTCTAGAACCGGGGTTACCATTAGCCCTTGGCGGATGGATGAGATAATGTGACGGTCATTCAATTAACGGTGAAATCAAGGCAATGATAACAGTGATAGCCAGAGTCATGGATGTTTGGATGTTTGGTTGTATCATCACTTGGGCCAAGAGCGATGTTTTCAGAGTGCTTATCTGATCTTGGTTTAGGCCTTGGGGGTTTGTACTTGGAAAACATCGACCTTGACTCGAGTGATAATGGCTTTCCTTTGAATGTCTGAATTGCTATGTTTGCTTCTGCTTAGTGTGTCTGGGGGCTATCACTGTAGAAAGAGGTGGAGTGGGATGGTTGGGTTCCTATTCCTTTTACCCTTTATGCTCTTTTGGTATGTTTGATAGTTGATTTACTGCTCACTAAGACTTTTGTCTGACTCAAGGTTTTATGTTTAACTCTTATTACCTTGGGCTGTTCATCCATGTTGGGATGGGCGGACTAGGTAGCAGGTGACAGGTGTTGTTCTTAGTAATCAACGTTGTTGGTGACGAAGACGAGCTGGAGGCTTTTGCATATTGTTTTCTTACTACATGTACTAGATGTTCCGCTGTTTGTTTGATACTCTGAGTGTTATGTAGTGAGGCTTGATGTATTGACTATTCAGATGTTTGTAATAAACTACTATGAGTTTATGTGATAAGATTCTGTTCAATAAGCTTCACTATGTATACTTTTCTATTGTATTTTATCCCTGCGCTGTGAGTAATACGATAGATTATTCTGTGTTTTAGCCTACCTTGACGGTCATCCATGGAGGCCTGGCACACTTTTCAGCGCTCCATTTTCCTTGTTTAGTGCAGGAGTCATGGGCGGTCGTCACATTTGGTATCCGAGCGAGGTTAATCGATTTTAGTCAACGCTCGCTGACGTAACTACGTATGAGAGACGTAATTGTAATTTTGATGGATGATTACTATATATAATATAGTAGCTTAGAAGAATTTGAACTTCTTATGCAGTAGTTTCTCAGGGTATATTAATAATTTCTTTTAGATATTAGGAATGAGTCGAAGAGGGAGACCAGCTGCTAGGGGTGGCCATGCTGTTGAGGGGGCTGCTGATTATGCTTCTATGTTGGAGGCTATGATGACTTCGATCATGAGAAGGATGCCAGCTCCGGGGCCATCGGTAGATGTTGGAGTTCAGGTTCAAGCCCCAAGACCAGTGGATTTTGCTAAGTTGTGTAAGGACTATACTACTCTTGGAGGAAAGGTTTTCTTGGGAACAGAATCAACCATAGAAGTTCAGAGATGGATAGATGCTTGTAGAAGGATCTTTGGTGACTTGGGAATTGAGGATGCGACTAAGAGGAAGCTTGCATCAAGACATCTTCAAGGAAGAGCTTCTGATTGGTGGAATTCTATCACCATTGATACTCCAGAGGAAGAGATTACTTGGGAGCAATTCCATGTCAGATTTGAAGCTAAGTTCATTTCTACGGCTCAGAAATCTGTTTTGTTTAAGAAGTTTGTGGAGCTCAAGCAAGGTGGGAGACCTGTTCTTGAGTATGTTTCTGAGTTTGAAGCTTTGTTTAAGTATGCTCGGTCGTATATTGAATCTCCCTATCAAAAGAACGAGAAGTTTGTGACAGGCTTGGACAATTATCTTGGGAGGCAGTTGGTGGATCATTTGGACGATCCGTTTGAGAAGCTTGTGGAGAAAGCTCTCAGGCATGAGAATTTGTTTCCTAAGGAAGGATCTGTTGTTGCTGTGACCAAGGAGAAAAGTAGAAACAAGAAGAGGAAGCAGCATCAGCAGAAGGGTAAGGATTGCCAGAATAAGCCGAAAGGCGAAGTGACCTGCTACAACTGTCAGCAGAAGGGTCATCTCTCCAGAGATTGTAAGAAACCGAGAGTGCTGGAAAAGTGCCACAACTGTGACAAACCGGGGCATTTCAGGAAGAATTGTCCGGAACCAAGGAAGGACAAGCAGATTGTGCAAGCTTATGCTTTGGGGGCTGTGCCATCATCTTTGAAAGCTCCTACTGCTGAGGAGGAGGGAAAGAGTGTGGTGGTTCAAGGTACTCTTTCCATTTGTGGTGTTCCAGTTAGAGTGTTGTTTGATACTGCAGCATCGCATTCTTTTGTTTGTAATGAACTTGTAGGCCGGTTGGGTTTGGAACCGGATATTGTTGATAGACCATTGGTTGTGACTAATCCAGTTGGGGGTTCGTCTTGTTTGTGTATGGTATGTCGTGGTCTAGTTGTGTCGAGTCATGATTGATCTTTTGTTTGTGATTGTTTTGTTCTGGACTTTGCGGGGTTCGGAATTATTTTGGGTATGGACTGGCTTAGGAAATATGCGGCAAGGGTTGATTGTAAGAGGCTGGAGGTGACAGTCGAGAATGTGGAGAGGCGAAGGGTTGTGATACGATGTAAGCATGAGGAAGGCGTCTTCATGAGCTTCATGTATTTGCTGGTTGTTCCACGGGATGGACTATCATCGGTGCCTATTGTGAATGGATTTGAGGATGTCTTTGACGAGGTCAAAGGGCTACGCCGCATAGAGAGATCGAGTTTCGTATCAATCTAGTTGAGGGAGCCAGACCTGTTGTGATGCCTCTTAGGCGGATGGCGCCTAGGGAACAGCAAGAGTTGAAGGTGCAAGTTGATGACCTTTTACGGAAAGGATTCATTCGGCGTAGTGTGTACGAATGGGGTGCACCAGTTGTGTTCGCAACCAAAGCAGATGGATCGTTGAGGTTGTGTGTCGATTATCGTGAGCTGAATAAAGTGACTAAGAAGAACAAGTATCCGTTGCCGAGAATAGATGACTTGTTTGATCAGCTTCACAAAGCTAAGGTGTTTTCTCAGATGGATTTGGCAACGGGATTTCACCAGTTGAGAGTGGCAAAGGATAGTGTTTCGAAGACTGCTTTCAGGACACCATCCGGTTTCTTTGAGTGGCTGGTAATGCCGTTTGGATTGACCAATGCACCAGCATATTTTGTGGATCTTATGAATAGAGTATTCAGAGATCAGTTGAACAAGTTTGTACTTGTGTTCGTGGATGATATTCTGATTTATTCCAGAACTGAAGAAGAACACAAGACGCACTTGCGTATTGTTTTGGAAATCTTGCGGAAACATCAGTTGAAGGCTAAGTTTTCGAAGTGTCACTTCTGGAAGAGCGAAGTGAGGTTCTTAGGCCATATTATCTCTGGAAATGGAATAGCGGTTGATCCCGCCAAGGTAGTAGCAATGCAGGATTGGATTAGACCTAAGAATGCATCTGATGTGAGAAGTTTTCTTGGATTAGCAGGATATTATCGTCGGTTTATCAAAGACTTTTCCAAGATAGTTGCACCGTTAACAGGATTGACGAAAAAGAACCAAGTGTTCAAATGGGATGCTAAGTGTGAGCAAGCTTTTGGAATCCTGAAAGAACGACTGACAAGTGCTCCTGTTTTGACTATTCCAAGTGGGAATGATGAGATGGTGGTTTACACCGATGCATGTGGCACTGGACTTGGAGCAGTGCTAATGCAGAAGGATAAAGTTGTTGCATATGCAAGTCGACAACTGAAGCCGCATGAAAGGAATTATCCGACTCATGATTTGGAGTTAGCGGCGATTGTTTTTGCTCTGAAGATGTGGAGACATTATCTATTGGGAGTTCGATTCGAGTTGTTTACAGATCATAAGTCGTTGAAGTATCTTTTCTCCCAAAATGATTTGAATCTTCGGCAGCAACAATGGCTAGAGATTTTAGCATCATATGATTTTGATATAGCCTATACTCCGGGAAAAGGTAACGCAGTGGCTGATGCGTTAAGTCGAAGACATGCAGGATTGGGAGCCATGTTTTCAGAATGGAAGAATCTTGAGTATTTAGCTGGATTTGACTTCAGGCCCAGATTTGAATTGGAACCGGAGATGTTGGCAAACTTATCGATAAGACCTACTCTATTGGAAAGAGTTGGCGAAAGCCAAAAGCGATACGATAAGCTTGACAAGATTATCCAAGATTTGGAATCTGGACTAGACCTAGAAAAGGATAAAGGATTTGAAGTCGATCGAGAGGGTTGGCTTCGGAAGCAAGGACGACTAGTTGTTCCCGATATAGATGGATTGAGAGATGAAGTTCTTAAGGAAAGTCATCACTCGAAGTTGACAATTCATCCAGGAGGAAATAAGATGTATCGGGATATGAAGAGAACCTATTACTGGGAAGGTATGAAGAAGGATGTTGGAAATTTTATTTCCAAATGTATGAACTGCCAGGTAGTAAAAGCCGAGAAGAAGAAGCCAAGTGGGTTGCTTCAGCCATCGGAAGTTCCTACGTGGAAGTGGGAACAAATATCGATGGATTTTATCGATGGTTTACCTAGAACCAGGGCAGGAAATGAAGGGATTTGGGTCATCGTAGATCGTTTTACTAAAAGTGCAAGATTCATTCCTGTTAGATTAACTAGGACTGCATCGAAATTGGCTGAGTTATATGTTATGTGGATAGTTCGATTCCATGGTATTCCGAAGAGTATAGTGAGCGATCGAGACCCATTGTTCACTAGTGGATTTTGGAAGAGCTTCCAAGAAGTTTTGGGGACCGAGTTGTGTTTGAGTACAGCTTATCATCCCCAAACTGATGGTCAGACCGAGAGAGTCAACCGAGTTTTGGAAGATCTCCTTAGAGCTTATGTTTTAGATTTCGAAGGATCATGGGAAGATCATCTTCATTTGGTGGAATTTTCATATAATAACAGTTACCAATCAAGTATTGGTATGGCACCGTATGAAGCATTGTATGGAAGACCGTGTAACTCTCCGACATGTTGGTTGGAAACTGGAGAAAAACTGATACTTGGGCCAGAAATGATTCGACAGACTTCGGATTGTATAGAGACCATTAGGCGACGAATGAAGGCAGCCCAAGACCGTCAGAAAAGTTATGCTGATAAGCGTCGTAAGGATTTGGAATTCGACGTAGGTGATATGGTTTTCATGAAGATTTCTCCTCTGAAGAATGTTATTCGATACGGGAAGAAAGGAAAATTGACTCCGAGATTTGTTGGACCATTACCGATCATTGAGCGAATTGGAAAGCTCGCCTATAAATTGGAGTTACCGAAAAAGATGGCGGGTGTGCACAATGTTTTTCATGTATCTTATCTACGGAAGTATGTGCACGACTCGAATACAGTGGTTTCTGCTGATAGCTGTGAAGATTTAGAGGTTGACCCAGTTGTTACGAGACCTCGTAAGCCGCTTCGTGTTGTGGAAACCGACACGAAACAGCTTAGGAGGAAGACGATTATGTTGCTCAAGATACAATGGAGTGATGATGTTAATGACTGTACACGGGAGGAGGAAGAGAGGATGAAAGTAGCTCATCCTGAACTCTTCGAGGTGTGGCCCTAAGGTGTCGTGACATCTCATGAATTTGTAACTTGTTCTAATTTTAGAATTCTGCATGCTAGGATAGTAATTGGATGCATGGTTGGTTGATTGCTATGGATGGTAGGCATGCAGAATAGTTTTCGTTGCTCTTGTTTGTTTGGAATTTCGGGGGCGAAATTCCTAAGGGGGAGAGAATGTAACGACCCGTATTTTTACGGATCGAAAGATTGTAAAACTGTCGACATTAAGTCGTTGATGTTGTTAAGTCGTATAGAGTCTGAGTCGACCAAAGCTTAAGTCGTGTGAAGTTAACCCGTGTGGTGCTTAAGTCGTGAGTAGCTTGGGTCGTATGGAAGTTAGGTTGGGTGGAGCGACTTATAGAAGTAATGACCTAAGCATTTTGACGAGTTAAGAGATAGGTAGTGGACGAGTTAAGGAATTAAGCGACCTATAAGTTTGGACGAGTTAGCGTGTTAGTGTTAGAACGAGTTAACGGTTTAGTGGATAGAGCGACTAAAGGTGGTTAGCGGGTTAGTGGATTGAGCGACTCATAGAATTGGACGACCTAAGAGAGTGACCGACCTAATGGGATAAGTGGGTGAGTGGTGGTTATCTCTCATACGGACCCAAAGGAGTATATTGGATCGGTGGCTTGTTTATGTGTAAAAAATAGAGATTTCTTGCATTTTCCTTAAGTCTGTATGTAGATCCATGGTCTATGAAGTTTTGGATACCCATTTGCTACATGTTAACTTATATAAGTTATTCATCAAGTTGTAGAGATATTTGCTTATAATTCACACTTGTTAGATTTGGACATTTTAATTACGAAATTGCCATTCTTGTATAATTGCTTATTAGATCTTGTTTGAATATTTGATTGCTTGGATTAATGATTGATTTGATTGATAGATTGTTGCAAATTAGCTAATAGTTGATTTGGACAAGTTGGTCGAAGATGATTCAAAAGCTAAGTGGAGAGGCTCTTGAATGGTGAAAGCTGCTTGTGGCATATGAAGCGGATGTTAAAGCTCATATGAATAGATTCGATGATGATGGACTTTGCTATGATGCGATAGAGTAAAGTGTGATGTTGGGATGAGACTTTGCTATGATGAGAGGAAGCAAAGCATGATGTTGAGACGGGACTTTGCTATGATGCGATGAAGCAAAGCATGATGTGAGATAGCCTTGGTTTAATCCAGACGGGACCATCCCAAGCATGTTGATAACTCGATGATGCGGTTCGAGTTGGTTGATAATGGTGGGCTCGAGAGGCGCTTGGTCTAGTATGAGAATAGTCGTCGAGGAGGATGACTAGGAGGCTGAGATTTCATCGTTGTTGAAGGTTCTAGCATGCTCAAAGCAAGAGTATGTTGGGACGGGCTGCGACGACGTTCCAAGCACAGGCTACGACGACGTGCTAGTACTCTGGGCAGATTCGATAGTCCTAGGCACGGGCTGCGACGACGTGCGGAGTTATGTCTAGAACCGGGGTTACCATTAGCCCTTGGCGGATGGATGAGATAATGTGACGGTCATTCAATTAATGGTGAAATCAAGGCAATGATAACAATGATAGCCAGAGTCATGGATGTTTGGATGTTTGGTTGTATCGTCACTTGGGCCAAGAGCGATGTTTTCAGAGTGCTTATCTGATCTTGGTTTAGGCCTTGGGGGTTTGTACTTGGAAAACATCGACCTTGACTCGAGTGATAATGGCTTTGCTTTGAATGTCTGAATTGCTATGTTTGCTTCTGCTTAGTGTGTCTGGGGGCTATCACTGTAGAAAGAGGTGGAGTGGGATGGTTGAGTTCCTATTCCTTTTACCCTTTATGCTCTTTTGGTATGTTTGATAGTTGATTTACTGCTCACTAAGACTTTTGTCCGACTCAAGGTTTTATGTTTAACTCTTATTACCTTGGGCTGTTCATCCATGTTGGGATGGGCAGACTAGGTAGCAGGTGACAGGTGCTTTTCTTAGTAATCAACGCTGTTGGTGACGAAGACGAGCTGGAGGCTTTTGCATATTGTTTTCTTACTATATGTACTGGATGTTCCGCTGTTTGTTTGATACTCTGAGTGTTATGTAGTGAGGCTTGATGTATTGACTATTCAGATGTTTGTAATAAACTACTATGAGTTTATATGATAAGATTCTGTTCAATAAGCTTCACAATGTATACTTTTCTATTGTATTTTATCCCTGCGCTGTGAGTAATACGATAGATTATTCTGTGTTTTACCCTACCTTGACAGTCATCCATAGCGGCCTGGCACACTTTTCAGCGCTCCATTTTCCTTGTTTAGTGCAGGAGTCATGGGCGGTCGTCACAATTATATAGATTTTAAAAGTGTTTGAAAAATTATCAAAGAATATTTTAATTGGTTTTAAAATATTTAATAAATTCTGCTTTCGTTCCTTTTCGAGGACGAAAAGATTCAAAGGGGGGAGGAATGTGATAACCTGGATTTTCGGACATCTGATAAGTGGATAATTAACTGATTTGTTCTGTTGAACAAATAAAATTCTGTTTTCTGGGAGTATAAATAAATTTGAATCTATAATAAATTTTGAAATATAAATATCTTAAAGAAAATTGGATTTTAATTACTGGATAAATATTAGTAATCTCCTAATATAATTACTTAAAATTTATATATTGAATCTGTGTTTGTTTAATATATATTTTCGAGTGATTTGAAATTTGAATTAGTATTGATTTATATAAATAAATGGATTGTAATTCAAATTTGAATTTGAATTTGAGTCTGAATTAGAAACTTGAATTTAAAATCTAAATGAACACCTTAGTAAAATAATTTGGATTTTAAAATAATATATATATAGGTAATTTGTTTAATGTATGTTGGGTGTAAAACATTTTCTTTAAAATTAGAAAATATAATTTAAAAATTGTATAAAATCATAAGTTAATAAGTGTAATCCATAAGACAAGAATTTTAACAGATAAATTTGATATTATTCATATATATATATATATATATATATTTGTGTTAAATTTGAATTTAAAATATATATATAAATTTAGAAAAGGCTTTATTAATTTACAATCATATTCATTAATTAGGAAAATTAATTTAAAAAAGGCTTTTAAAAATCTTTTAAAATAAATGAAATAGTAATAATACAAGAGTTTAATTTTGAAGCAATTGTAAACATGTGTAAGAAAATTTATATTGTATTGACAAATGGTGTTAAATTTACATGTGTCATTTTAGTTTTATTTTTGAGAAAATTTATAAAAAAATAAAATTTAAATATATATAATATTCCATCCCTTTTTTCTCTCATTCTTTGTACTTTATTTTCAATCTACAAGCCTAAGAAAATCAGATCTAAGGAGAAATAAATTTGAACAAAATTGGAATATTTCAAAATCAAAACCTGCAACACAATTTCATCTCCAATATACAAACCTGCAGCAATCATGTTTCAGTTTTATCAAGTAAAATTCAACTCAGTAAAACAAGGTGCAGAAATCAAAGTCAGGAAGGGTCAGAGCAAAACAAACATCAATCAACTAATTAGTGAACATTCATCTAGATCCAAGATCAATTACTTTCCAGATTTTTTATCAACCTCTCTGTCTTCTTCTTCTAAAGGTAAGTAAACAGTTTTATTTAAAGAATTAAACCTGTTAAATCTAGATGCATGTAATCTAGATGCATGTAGCATTTACTTAAAGTGAAATATGATACGTGATTGCTCGATTGAGTAAACCAGATTTCGGGTGTATTTGTATATGAAGTTGTTGTGCATGTCTGGAACAAAATGTTTGCTCTATTCTTTATTCTTAGGTTCTAAAAATTTAAAAGAAATCTACTACTCTTCCTCTGATTTGTTATGTGTTTTGATATTTGAACAAATATTGTTAGAAATGACAGGATTTAAGTTGTAAAAATATATTAAGTAGGAATTGATGATAGTTTAACTGGAATGGGAATATTACAGTAAATATCTTCTTTTTTCAAAATTTCAACTTTAAAGATTTGTTATTTCGGGATAAAAATCTGCATGGTTATCGAAAATTAAGATTTTCAATAGGTAGATCATGATTTTTAAGACTGTTAATCATGAGTAATCGAGAGTTAGAAGGTAAATGGGGTTTAAGCATTTGCAGTTGATCGAGATGGAGGGGAAGGTCGAAATCGATATCGGAGGCAAGAAAAAGGTTGTAGAAGTGGGGAAAATTGTCTGATGATTTTATCACCCATCGAGACATCGTCGAGGTTTCGATTTAGGGTTTTAGGTCGATGATGTATTCTTAGCCAATGCGGCCTCGCCAGTGTGTCAAGTTGAATCAGAGCTGTGGGAAAAGAAGTGGATGAGCATGGCAAGGGGCTGGACGGAGTTGAGGGTTCTCCGATGGTCAGAGATAAAGGTACGGCGAGGATTTCTGGTGATTGTTTTCGTTTCAGGTGGGGTCGTTGGTTCGATTTTGATTTTCGTGGTGGCTTGTATTTCTGGGTGGCTGATAGGTAAGAGATGGTCGTAGTTGACAGGATGATGATCGAAGTGATGGTCGGTAGCGATGGGGTTGTTGTGCATGGAGCATGAGAATCTATGGTGTCAGGTTGATTATGTGATGAGGGAATGGTGGTGGATCGAAGTCAATTACGAGAGGTTTGGGTCATTGGCTCGTGCTAGAGCTCGGGTGGGTCTATGTGATATGTCTGTTTATAACTTGAAAAAAAGAGAGAGAAGAAGAGTAAAGTCTCGGGGTTGAGTGTGGATTTCTCGGGATTTATCGAGTCAAATGATAAGAAATGGTCAAGTTAATGGTTAACCAAAAAAAATCAAGTTTAAATTTCCTCAACTATTATTCTAAATAGTAACCATTTAAAATCGGGTAATTATTTTAACTTAATTAATAAAGTTCATTTTTAAGTTGTTTTAAACCTTAATTAATTATGTAAGTAAGAAGTAATTAAGGAAATAAAATGTTTTATCATTAGTTAAACTTAAGATCTTGAATAAATTGAAGTTAATTAATCCAAAGTAATTAAGTAAGGATAAAGTTGATAAGTTATTAAAGAGGAATTAATTAATTAATGATTGAGAATTAATTAATTAAGGGAATATAATTAAAGGTTAATTACTTAGTAATTAGAGATTAGTTAATTATTTAAATGATAAATTACTCAATGGAAGTAGTTGAGAATTAAATACTTTGAGTAATTAATTAGAGTATGGATCAAATAAGAAGATTTTTTTAAGGGTTAATAAATTAATAAGTGTGATTAATTAAAAGATAATTAATCAAAGTAACGGATCAGAGGATAATTTAATTGAGTAATTAATTAAGGATTAATGTGAATGGGTGAAGGTTAATTAATTTTTTTAATTAATTGAGAGTTTAATTATTTACTATAATTAAAGGATAATTAGTCAAGGGTGATTAATTTAGATGGGAAATATTTAAGGAATAGTTAATTAATTTGTGTTATTAATTAAGGGGAATTACTTAATGTAATTAAAGAATGATAAATCAAGGATGATTAATCGAGATGAATAATTAAAGGATTCATTAATTAATTAAGGGGCTAATTAATTATTGCTAGTAATTGAGAATAATTACTCAAGGTTGATTAATGAATGTGTCAAATTAATTAAAGGCTAATTACTGAATGTTATTAGAAAGGATAATTAGGAAATGATTAATTAATGGATTGTAATTAATTATTGCTAAGTAAGCAAGATTAAAAGTAATTAATTTGATTTAATTAGAAATGGGGTGACTAATTAATCTCGCTTATGAAAGATTGGCTGAAATTTAATGTTTGAGATATGATATGTTTGTCTTGAACAATGATTATGTGGCTATCTTCCGATGATGAATTGCTGTATAAAAGTGACACCTTGTATTTAAAGGTTGAATTGTGTTTTAATTAAATAATTTGGGTTAGGATGACAAGGGATTCGAGGAGACCGGAGTCGAGTATTTACTAATACCTGAAACCACTTCGATTTGTAATATATACAAATTTTGTACGGATTTGATATGTGAAATCACTAGGTTGGAATGGAATGATTTAAGTTATTTGGACCCTTTAATCTAAGTTTGGTACTTAAAAATTGATATGTGAAAATAAGAGATGTCTATAACAACATATGAAGTTGTAAATTAATATATGTAACGATCCATATTTTAACTAGTTTAAATTTTGAAATTAAGATGATTATTGGATCAATACGAGTAGAAATAAAAATATAAGGATCGATAATATTAATTTATTGAATAATTCAATTTGCTTAAATTTAATATAGAAAATTATTTGAATAATTGAATTACGAATTTAATATGAGCAAGAATAATATCAGAAATTGATTAAGTTTTTTTTTAAAATATGAATGAAGATTTTTAATTCTTAAAAGTGTATTAAAACGTGAATAATGTAAAATTTGAAATTTTGTACGTTAAATATCGGATATTTTCAAAAAAAAAAATATTTATAGCCCAAAACATGTCTATTCGAGCAAGTCAAACCCACGTCCCTTTTTCATTGCGTATATCACTCCCTCCCTCTTTTTCTTCTAATCGAAATTTGCAGAGAAAAACAAGAGGCCGATCAAACAAAAAAAGGGGGGACCGATCACACTAAAAAAAAATCAAATCAAATCAAATTCAATTATTCGAAGATCGTGAGGGGCAGTGAGCGTCGATCTTCATTCGCCGCAAGAAGGCTTGTCCGAAGCACGATGGTCGAGAGTCGCGGCCACCTGGAGGCTGGTTTTTGGATCATGCTTACGACGCAGATTTGGCGATTAGGGTTTTAAGGAAGATCAAGACTAGCGACAGTTGTTTTAGGAACGCTCGCACGCGACATCTGAAAGGAAGGCGGCTTAAGGTGTTCGGTCGGAGGGCGTTCATGTGGTAGAGCAACGTTGTGCTTGGTTGCTCGTGAGCGTGAGCTAGTGGGAGAGCGAAGGTGACAGCACGTGGTTCTGTGTGAATGGATTAAGGCGATGATGTGCAGTTGCGATTGGGGTTGCTGCTTGGGCTGGTGATTGTGATGAAGGTTGTTTATTTATTTATTTAGATTAGTTAATTTAAACGTTAATTAATCGTTATGCTAATCAATTTGTAATTTTTAAATACGAGACCCGTTCAGACAAAACAAGGTGCGCTGGAATCATATCGTTGTCATCCACAATATGGGATCGAGCTGGGATTTAATTGTAACTGAAAATATTTTCAGTTTTAAATTAAGGTGAGTGTTTTTATACGCTCACGATTTGCTAAAATATTTTTATATTAGTTAAACTGAATGCTGAAGTGATTTAAATTTATTGATAGCTGTTGATAAATGTATTTTGACATCTAAATTGACACCTAAAATTTATTGATAGAATTTGAATTGACAATTAAATCGAATTAGAATTAAATTGCTAGAAAAATTCCTAATTTTTGATAATTGGTTTAATTGTTGATGCATTGGCTGTTTTGGATATTGGTTGCAAATGGATGCTATTGGTTGCTATTTGGATGTTATTTATTTTGATATATCCTATTATCACCCTGTATGTAATTTACAGTATATAAAACTATAAACTAAATTATTTCGAATAAATTAGGGAATAGATTGAAATGATATACCGATGACGTCTATTTGAATTGAAATGATATATTCATTCTTGAAATTAAATTGAAATAATTATCCACTTAGTCATAAGTTAGAAAATTATATACGGACACCGGGTTGGTTAAATTAAATAATTTTTAAAAGTTGTTTGAAATATTTTTAAATGAACCGATTTTTAGGAATAAAATCCAATTTGCTAGAATTGAATTATTTTGAACTGATTTAGGAATCATATTCATAATGTTGGGATTTAAACTTGGTAACGAGATTGTTTAATCAATCGAAGTTTAGATTTTTAAGATAAAAATTGAAATACGATGTAAATTTTCGAAAGTTGATTTGCTTTAAAAGATTGGTCTTTTATTCGAACTCTGAATATTTCTACGGAAAATTGAAATGAAATTGATATTTCAAATTTGAGTTTGGAATTGAAATTTTGGATTTAAATTTGGTATTGAAAGTAAATTTGATTTAAGTGTTTAAATCGATATTTGAGATCGAATTTGAAATTGGAACTGAAATTGTAAATTTATTTGAGATTGGAATTTAAATTAATTTGGGATTGGAATTGAAAATTAATTTGAAATTGGGTTTTAGATTAATTTGGAAATGAAATTTGTAATTTAAAGAGATTTGTGAATTGAAAGGAACTTGTGTGGAATGGTAATTTATTCGAGGTGGAATCAGAATTGAATCGATCAAATCATAATGGAATTGGAATTGATTTGGGGAGAAAATTGGGAAGTTGACTTGTTTGACTTTGGAATTATTATTTTTTTACAAAAATGAATATTTTAGTATAAATGATTTAAAATCTATATTCTTTAAATATTCCAACCATTTTGATTTTCCAAACTATTCTACTATATAAACCATTTTTATACTCAAATTATTTTTGATTAAACTATTTAAATATTCTTTATTTAACTATTTTAAACTTTTAAAACTATTTTCTAAAATTCAAACAGGCTGAAGGGTAAATTGTTTATATTTAAATCTTGGATTTAAATGCGAACTAGGTTAAAGTGAAGAATATAACCTAAATTGAATTCGAATCAAGTTTTGGAAGTGAAATTGATTTATCAAACAAAAATTGATATTTTTGAATAAATGATAATCTCGAAATGGATATGATTTTTGAGTAAATATGATGATTTCGCAATGGATATGATTTTGAACGAATGCGATATTTTGATATCAAGTGTAAATCCTTTTTCAAAATGTAAAAATACCAACCGGTGTGTAAAATGACGTTTGGTTGTTAAAGAGACCGGGGCCTCTTATTGGCATAATCTTTGTCAATATTGGAACCACTTTGACAACCGTGTATGCGGTGGACGATATTAAAAATGTAGTGGTTGAATTGGCGATATTTACTGGAATGAAGTAAGAGAACGATGATGGATAGCCTTGACATTCATGTCATAATTAAAATGACTAAAACAGGTTAGCTACCTCTAGCGACGTTGATCCCTCGTATTACTATTATGATTTCGTATTCGATGGTGCACTTTTGTCGTTTGGATTGATCGTCGTGGTCGGCCCCAGATGGGTTACGACTAGCCAGAAAGGGTAAACTGGTAGAATCCTATCTTGGGCATTGCCTCACGTGCCTTATCATATTTATCTCTGTACGAGCCCATTACGACTTTGATTTAAAACTATAAAATATGTTAAGGTGGATACATGTAAAGCCTTAACGCTATTTTGATATTTATTTTACTGATAGACATTATCTATTATAGCATAAACTGTTATATATGAATAGTTTAACGGATCCTTAGGAGATGGAAAGTCCCACAACATCTCTTAAGTTATTGCACTCATAGTTGTGGTATTGATTTGACTTACATAAGAGTATTTTAGTCCTGACTCGAGTGTTTTGTTTCTCCATTACGCCCGGGTCAGTCCTGAGTTTTTCAGTATATTGAAGACTATTCTCTGGAGGACGAAGATGGAGTTTGGTATATTACTATTATTATTATCCCTTGTATCATGTATTGATTATTTCTCCTTGTTGTATATTCATAACTCTGATAAATGAGTATAGTTTAAAATCCAAATGTAGGGTAAACAGCATTATGAATTGTTATTGATTATTATATATTATCGATTCCGCTATGAGATTTTGTGTTTGTTTTCTTCTTCTCTTTTTATTTTTCTTATTTAACCCCAATTGATTATCTACGTTTCGGATTGTTTAAGTTGGACATGTGGATTATTGTTGAATTAAACCTTCCGAATCGTGGGTCGTCACAGATGGCATCAGAGCGAAGGTTTAGCGATAACCTTGGTTTTGTGGGGTTTGACTCATTAGAGATAGGGTAGTAATACCCTAGAATGAGTCTGATTAAGAGTATATATATATATGAGAGAGCATATTTATTATTGTTATAAATTGTTTTATATTGTGTTTACTTATCAGTTGAGTTGTTTATGAATTCTGGTCAATGTACGGGACGTGTGTCATCGATAGGGGTTTCTAAACACTTAAACGAGGCAAGTCGACATAATATTATTTTAAATCAGATAAATGAAATAATTTTACCTAAGTATATTTTATATATACAATTATAACTTTAAATGTAATTGTTGTTAGGGGATGATAATATTTAATTATCATCGATTAAATTAAAGTAGAATGAATAATTAATTAATTTTATTTTATAAAGCATTGATGATTAAATTGAATTAAAATATAATTGCAATAAGAATTGTTTAAAATGACGAACTTGTAAATTAATTGAATATTTCGATAATAAGCTAAGAAAATTTGTATAAGTTTATTATAATCTAACTTATATACAGAAATGATTTTAAAAATTGAGAATTTTGGAATTTAAAATCCTTTTTTTTCAAATTGTTTTTCAAAGCCTTAAAAATTAATAATAGTTTTATTTGGAAGAGTTTTTAGATAGAAAAATATTTTGAAAGGATGTTTGAAAGAAATAAAAGCATTAGACTAGCTTGTCGCTGGGAAATAATTCTAGGGATGACTGCAGCATCACCGGTATTCATTTTCGAGTTTTTGAGTGAGAATTTCTACTAAAGAAATTTATTTTCAATTAAAACAAAATTTTGATTGTGTAAGAAAAAATATTTTAAGTATGAATTAATAGATATATGAAATAGTTTTGGACTTATAATTGAAACAGTATAGATTAAAATAAGCTTGTACCTTATAAATTTGAATAGAAAAAAAACAATAAGTTATAACCTGTAGATTTGAATAGGAAATTAAAATTAAAAACTTAAAACTATTGAATATTTTGTTTAAGCAAGCAAAATAAAATATGAATTTGAAGTATGAAAAAGGAATTAACTTAAGTAATGTTAAATTAATCGAGTTAATGAAATGAAGTAAATAAAATATATTTAATGCATGAAAGCTAAAAAAATGAATTGCATTTGAAATGAAATAGATAAAATAATAAAATGGAATTTTGAATGAATAAATTGTAGATTTGAGAATATTAAGCTAAGACAAATTCTAAATTTGTTGAATTTGAATGATAAAAGAAGAAAAAAAAAGTATAACTTCAATAAGATTAAACAAAATTGAGAAATGGACTAAAATAAATTGAAGTTTAACTTAATAAATTGAATTGGATATTTAATGAAACTAGATAAAGTGGTAGAGTGGATTAATTTCATTTGAGCTACGAAATGAATTTAAAATTTAATAAGGACTTGTAATGAAATTTAAGCATATGGAAATTGAATAAAATAAATGAGTGTAAGTAAAAGAAAAAAAAAATATGGTTAATGGAATTTTATTTAAATTGAAAATTTTTAATTGCAAGAGAAGTAGTTTGAATAAAAATTGGAAGTTAACTAATATAATATGAAATAAGTTATTGGAATAAATTATAAATTAAAATGTACTTAAGAGAGTTTAAATGAATTGACTGAAAAATAATACTTATTAATATGAATTGTGATGTAAATTGAATTTACTTTACTTTAGTAAATTAATAATATGAATTTAAACAGATAAACTGAACCAATGAACTAATAATAAATCAATATATGAAGTGATAATAATAACCGTGTTTGCGTTGTATAAATTAATAATAAATTTAGATGGTTTATAAAATGATGTTAGTATATATAAAAAAAGAGGATATACTAAGTGGAAATAAATGAGATTTAATTAAGCCTGGTTAAGTGGAATAATTTTTTTTATTATAAATGATTCATAAATGAATTTATACGAAATAGGTTAAAAAAAGGGTGAAACAATTGGAATTTCACAATTTGAATTGAATAAAATTGAATAATTAATTAGGAACGAATGTTAATAAATTTAAAGAAATCAATTAAATGTAAATTAAAATTTAATATCGATGAAAAAAATGTAAATAATTGGAACAAATCAATTGAATGTAAGTATATCGAATTGAAATAAATCAAATGTGAATGAATGAATATGGTTGATTGAATAAAAATGGACTGAAACCAATCAAGATGAATGTAAATTAATTAAAAGAAAATGAATTGACGATAAATCCATTGTATGATTAACGAAATAAATAATTGAGTGAATGCGAATTAATTTTAAATATGGAATGTGGTATGGAATTAAATTACTAAGTGTGATTAATTATATGAATTATTGGAAAAAAAATTGAATATGACTATAAACAAGTGTAAATAAATAGAATGTGAATTTGTTGATGTTGTTTAATGCAAGCAAATCAATTACAAGAATATAAGTTGAAAAATCAAAGAATGTGAATCTAATTGAATAAATGTTATTGAATGCAAATAAATTGAATCGAGCAAAGTAAATTTTAATAAAATTAAATGTTAATAAGAATGAGAGTGTATAGTTAAGTATTGACATTTAAAATGTAAATTGTGGTAGTATGAATAAAATTGAATGAATATTGTTGTGTCGGATGATTTGTTTTGTTGTAAATCCTTATTTCATTGTTTTGAGTGTATATGATTGTTGTATGTTATGCATTAGTGATTGTTTTGTTGTTTGGGTTCAAACTTCATGTTAAATGCTTATGTTAGACTTATACATGTTTTCGTATCATTATAAGTGACTAAAATTCCGAATTGAATTGAGATAGGTACATTTGAAGACCGTTTCGGCATATGTGCGGAGTTTTACACGTTTTTGCTTGCTTAATACGAGCGAACTCGCTCGTATTATAAACAATAAGGTACGTATTTCGGATTAAATACAATGATTTTATATTTTTGCCCTTCGGGATGCCTCATCATTGAGATGAGATGTATGTTTGTTATATATTGGTTATATCATTGTTATATATTGAATTGTAAAAAAAATTCGATCGAGCCGCGCAAAGGAGACTCTGCCGAAATTTTCTGTGAATTCGGGTGTTAGAAATTTTTTTGAAGTTTTATAAATTTTATAACTTGTTTATATATATATATATAAGTTATATTTTTCGTAAACTGATATTCGAGTGGCATAGTTGAAGCGTAGTAATAGTTTCGCAAATAAGATTATTATGTTTCATAAGTTATTTTGTAAATAAAAATCTATTGTATGTTAAATTCTTTACTTAACGCCTTTTCGAGGACGAAAAGTTTTGAATGGAGGAGTATGTAACGACCCGTATTTTAACTAGTTTAAATTTTGAAATTTAGATGATTATTGGATCAATATGAGTAGAAATAAAAATATAAGGATCGATAATATTAATTTATTTAATAATTCAATTAGCTTAAATTTAATATAGAAGATTATTTGAATAATTGAATTACAAATTTAATATGAGCAAGAATAATATCAGAAATTGATTCAATTTTTTTTTAAATACGAATGAAAATTTTTAATTCTTAAAAGTGTATTAAAATGTGAATAATTTGAAATTTGAAATTTTGTAAGTTAAATATCGGATATTTTCAAAAAAAAATTATTTATAGCCCAAAACAAGTCTATTCGAGCAAGTCAAACCCGCGTCCCTTTTTCATTGCGTATATCACTCCCTCACCCTTTTTCTTCTAATCGAGATTTGTAGAGAAAAAAAAGAGGCCGATCAAAAAAAAAGGGAGGACCGATCATACTAAAAAAAATCAAATCAAATTCAATTATACGAAGATCGTGAGGGGCAGTGGGCGTCGATCTTCATTCGCCGCAAGCAGGCTTGGCCGAAGCACGATGGTCGAGAGTCGCGGCCACCTGGAGGCTGATTTTTGGATCGTGCTTACGATGCAGATTTGGCGATTTGGGTTTTAAGGAAGATCGAGATTCACGACAGTTGTTGGAGGCACGCTCGCACGTGAAAGGAAGGCGGCTTAAGGTGTTGGTCGGAGGGCGTTCATGTTGTAAGGCAACGTTGTGCTTGGTGGGTCGTGAGCGCGAGCTAGTGGGAGAGCAAAGGTGACAGCGCGTGGTTCTGTGTGAAGGGATTAAGGCGATGGTATGCAGTTGTGATTGGGGTTGCTGCTTGGGCCGGTGATTGTGATGAAGGTTGTTTATTTATTTATTTAGATTAGTCAATTTAAACGTTAATTAATCGTTATGCCAATCAATTTGTAATTTTTAAATACGAGACCCGTTCGGACAAAACAAGGTGCGCTGGAATCATATCGTCGTCATCTACAATATGGGATCGAGCTGGGATTTATTTGTAACTGAAAATATTTTCAGTTTCAAATTAAGGTGAGTGTTTTTATACGCTCATGATTTGCAAAAATATTTCTATATTAGTTAAACTGAATGCTGAACTGATTTAAATTTTTTGATAGCTGTTGATAAATGTATTTTGACATCTAAATTGACATCTAAAATTTATTGATAGAATTTGAATTGACAATTAAATCGAATTATAATTATATTGCTAGAAAAATTCCTAAATTTTGATAATTGGTTTAATTGTTGATGCATTGGCTGTTTTGGATATTGGTTGCAAATGGATGTTATTGGTTGCTATTTGGATGTTATTTATTTTGATATATCATGTTATCACCCTGTATGTAATTTAAAGTATATAAAACTATAAACTGAATTATTTAGAATAAATTAGGGAATAGATTAGAATGATATACCCATGACATCTATTTGAATTGAAATGATATATTCATTCTTGAAATTAAATTGAAATAATTATCCACTTGGTCATAGGTTAAAAAATTATATACGGACACCGGGTTGTTTAAATTAAATAATTTTTGAAAGTTGTTTGAATTTTTTTTAAATGAACTGATTTTTGGGAATAAAATCCAATTTACTGGAATTGAATTATTTTGAACTGAAGCTCGAAATGTTGGAATTTAAACATGGTAACGAGATTGTTTAATCAATCGAAGTTTAGATTTTTAAGATAAAAATTGAAATACGGTGTAAATTTTGGAAAGTTGATTTGTTTTAAAAGATTTGTCTTTTATTCGAACTCTGTATATTTCTAAGGAAAATTGAAATGAAATGATATTTTAAATTTGAGTTTGGAATTGAGATTTTGGATTTAAATTTGCTATTGAAAGTAAATTTGAGTTAAGTGTTTAAATCGATATTTGAGATCGAATTTGAAATTGGAACTGAAATTGTAAATTTATTTGAGATTGGAATTTGAATTAATTTGGGATTGGAATTGGAAAATAATTTGAAATTGGGTTTTAGATTGATTTGGAAATGGAATTTGTAATTTAAAGAGATTTGTGAATTGAAAGGAAATTGTGTGGAATGGAAATTTATTCGAGGTGGAATCGGAATTGAATCGATTAAATCGTAATGGAATTGGAATTGATTTGGGGAGAAAATTAGGAAGTTGACCGGTTTGACTTTAGAATTATTATTTTTACAAAATTGAATATTTTAGTAAAAATGATTTAAAATCTATATGCTTTAAATATTCCAACTATTTTGATTTTCCAAACTATTCTACTATATAAACCATTTTTATATTCAAATTATTTTTGATTAAACTATTTAAATATTCTTTATTTAACTATTTTAAACTTTTAAAACTATTTTCCAAAATCCAAACAGGTTGAAGGGTAAATTGTTTATATTTAAATCTTGGATTTAAATACGAACTAGGTTAAAGTGAAGAATATAACCTAAATTGAATTCGAATCAAATTTTGGAAGTGAAATTGATTTATCGAACAAAAATTGATAATTTTGAATAAATGATAATCTCGAAATGGATATGATTTTTGAGTAAATATGATGATTTCGCAATGGATTTGATTTTGAACGGATATGATATTTTGATATCAAGTGTAAATCGTTTTCGAAATGTAAAAATACCAACCGGTGTGTAAAATGACGTTTGGTTGTTAAAGAGACCGGGGCCTCTTATTGGGATACTCTCTGTCAATATTGAAACCACTTTGAAAACCATGTACGTGATGGACGATATCCAAAATGTAGTGGTTGAATTGGCGACGTTTACTGGAATGAAGTAAGAGAACTGTAACGCCCCGAAAATTTTCGACTTTCGAAAATTCAACATCGATACTCACTTTATCGATTGCCGAGAAATCGAAGGCCGGAAACACGGAATGTTATTGTTTTTAAAAAGAATTTAAGAAAAGAGAAGAAGAGAAGAAGATGGGGAGGAAAGAAAATAGAAAATTTTATTAAAATAGAAAGAAAAGAGAAGAGAAAGAAAATAGAACGGGACAGAAAACAACAGAACAACATCAGAATCTCACAATTCGCAGCGGAACCACATATAATAATAAATGAATAATCTTTAAACAAAGAACTATATCAGTTATTACATTTTATACCTTTCATTTCATTACATCATATCATCAGAGTGTACAACAACAATAACAAACAGTGCAGCGGAAAAAGAAATACTATATAAACTAGTAATACGCCATGCCATCCAGCTTGCCTCCAGCAACTCCTGAATATCCAGAATATCCTGATAAACCTAACTCTTAACTGCCCGTGTGGAAATTGGTGGGCACCCAGAGTTTAGGAAGGAAAACAATAAACTCCGAGTCAGTCATGTGACTGGTGTGAGAACTCAAAACAGTTTATTTATCTTTAAAGTCAAAATAGAGGAATATTTTTAAATTCAATTCGCAATGCTTTTAAAAATGAGACTACCATAAGGCCTCCCGCACACACACACATGCAAACGCAGAATCAGAGGAGATTTCTCCTTATGATAGTCAAAGATGCTTGATACGCATTTAAAATAACATTTCATATTATTACTAGTGCATAATGTAGGGGAAAAATTCATTTTGAAAGTAGAATATAAATCTTAGCCAACATACGACCATTATCGTATGCCTACTATAGCTACCATCCAAACAGTGTTGCGACACCATAAGTGAATGATAGGTTCTACAACTAATACCGTACAAGTCACGTATTGTTTCTTTGGATTTCCAACGAATGATCAGGCCAAGGAACTTCCCATTGCCACATGAGAATGCCTCTGGATGGACATCCCCGAGAACCAAACCGGATCTCTACCAACACAAGGCCGGGTTACCCCTAACTGAGTAACAACTGACCGAATATGCCATCCCCCGGTCCTTTGGGACCTTTTCACCGAGCGCTCGTAATCAATTCACACAATCATAACAAAGTGTTTTCAACATGAGTAAGTATCTGGGCTCCATACCATGATACCACCCTTTTCCAGAAGGAAATGGACACATCCTAAAGGGTCCTACCCCTCATAACCTTGCTGCTTCTTTCCTGTTTTGACCATTCACGGGGTGTGAGGCTCGACGAATTCACGTCCACAAAAACATACTTTATACAAAATGTAACGACCCAGAATTTTTAGAAATTAAAATTTGAATATTTAATTAATTTTAAATACTAAAAAGTGAATTTATAAGTCAAATAAATTTTTATTTGAATTTTTGGATTTAATTGGATAATTTAATCGATAATTTAATACGTTAAATTATGGAAATAATTGATAATTGAGTTAAATATGATTGAAAATAATTTGTAAAATTTTATTTTATCATATGGAAGTTAGAACGATATTTTAGAACTTTTAAAATCGAATTAAAAGTTAATTTGTGAAAATTGAATATTTTAATATTTAAATCGACTAGTGAAAATAGTCAATTTTTGAACAGTCTCAGAATTGAACGAAACCAGTTCCATTGGATCCGTAATAGTTAGTTATTACCGGATTTCAAATTTCATGTCAATCGGAGCTATCGTTTGATCGTGGCAGCTCGAAACGCATCGATTTATTTTTAATTTAAATTTGGCGAGCTAAAATAGCCATTTTTCAAAAAGTCTTGGATTTCGACAAAACCAATTTCATCGGATCCGTAATGTGATATTATTGTAAGGTTTCAAATTCCAAGTCAATTGGATTTACCGTTTGTCCGGTACAAATTAAAACGCCTAGAAAATCGCTTAAATCGGTTTAATTCAAATTGAGCGTTTACAGCCATAACTCACACATACTTCCGAATTAGCTTCCGAAACCTGTTCCATTGTGTCCGAAACGCGGGATAAACCCTAGGTATGTCAGTTTCGGCGCCTAAATCGGAGTTCGGAATTTCCGGGTGAATAGTGTCGAACGAAACTCTATAAATAGACCCACCTCTTCATAATTTGATAAAAAAAAAATAACCCTAACCCTAATTTTTTAACCTAGCCGCCACTTATTCAACCAAAGGCCAGAATTGTCTCTCACTTCTTCATCAATCTCTCTCAATCCGTAAGGAATTACGCGAAGTGTTCAACACGGAAGTCGTAGAGCACGACGAGAGCTTCGATTCCATACGGTGATGATCGGAAATGGTGCAACGGAGAGGGAGCTAGGGGGGGCCGTTCCCTACAGGTCGCGCACGCATTCCTAGGAGGAGGAGCAGGCCGAGCTCCATGTGCTTCAGGCCGATGATGATGTTGGTGAAGGCCTTCAATTTGCAACTCCCTGATCGAATTCAAGTCGAGTGATTTTGGTGCAAAATTAAACCCTAATCTATGATAAGTGGGTTTGGTGTGCGTTCATGTTTACTGGAGAGGGAGATGTGCGTGAGAGGGAAGAAGAGATGGACGGGCCTGATGTGGGGGAGTGCTGGATCTAACGGTCTTGATTTGTGAGGGTTTAAAATTATAAAAGAAAGTTGTAATTTATGTTATATAAAATCGTGTAAAAGTTTAAAAATTCATAACTTTTTCATACGAGGTCGAAAACGCGCGAAACCAGTTGCGTTGGAATCGTATCGTCGAGCACTACGCGATGGAGTTGGATTGGAGTCGTTTGGAGTTAGTGAGAATTTTGGATAAAATTAAACGCGCGTTTAATTTTATTCGAAATAAATCGCTAAAACGAAATTTAAATCAAGGTGAGAACTTCTCACTCAATCGAATCAGTTTCGATTTTATTTTAAATTGTTAGATTTAAAATATTTGAATGCATGTTTGAATGATGATTGTTATCTATTGATTGTTAAAATAGACATTATACGCCGTTAGTAAGCGGATGTTATTTATTAAAAACATATACCGCGAATATTTCATAAACAGTGAAATTGGTATTATATATAATATCAATATATATATATATTGGCATATGTATATATTGCAGTTATTGATTTCCCGCATTTATTTGTTTAGCGGATGAGACCCTATTGCGCCGTTATTAAGCGGATAATATTTAATAAGAACATATACCGCGATAATTTCGTACTGGAGCGAAATTGGTATTGTGCTAATGTTTGTGGATGCAGGAAACAGGTTGGAGGGATCCAACTGGATTCCTCAACAGTATTTATTAGATTTTCAGATATTTTGATATTTGATGGATTATCATATCGATATATGATGGATCGTTGTTGTCGTGATTGACTATTTGGTATGTAGCATCATTGGACCCAAGTTTTGGAATTTTAAAATGATTATAAAGTGATTTTTGAAAATATACTATATTTTTGGAATTGATCCATTTTAAATAAATAAACGTTATAATTTTCAAAGTTATAAAGTTATGATTTTGGTGAGAATATAGTTAAAAGCTGATTTTTGAGAAATGTGAATTAATGATTTTTATAAAATAGTTTAAATTGGATTTTTGAACATATTATAAAAGTTTAAATATAGGATTTATAAAATTTGATTATTTTATAAATCAAAATGGTGAAACTATAAAGGAAATTAAAGACGTTTAAAAGAATAATATAAATTTATTTATATTAAGAGATTTATAAACGGATATTTATAAATTGAAATATTGACTTATAAAACGAGTTTTTATAAGTGTTTGAATGAAGTGAAAATGAAATTCATAAATGAACGGAATTTATAGAATTATAAACTGTGAAGTTATAAAAGAAAATTTATAAATAGTAAGATTTATAAATTTGGTGAAATTATTTGAAGAATAGATTGGTTAGATAAATGGATCTTATAAGTTATAAGATTTATAAATTGGAAAGTCTCTAAAGGAACGATTTTGTAAAATAATCGTTTTATAAGTAATTAACTTATAATATGAACGTTTAGTTTATAATTTAGTTATAAACTGGAATAGGTGAATAAAGGAATTTATAAAAAGGAAGTTTTTATAAATAAATAGAAATGGAATTTATAAACGTTGTTTTATAAATCCGCAAACAACTTATTTTGATAAGTTAATTGTCATAACTTATTTAATGGAGTTATATTCACATTTTTGAATAGTGAATAATCCTTTGAATTAAAATGAATAAAAGGATGAGATTTGTTAACGAAGTTATTCACATTTTTGAATAGTGAATAACACGTTAAAGAAAATGTTTTGGATTTGGATGTTTAAATAGAATTAAAACGATCTAACGATGTTTTAAAATGTGTTGAGATTCGAAACCATAGATTTCAACATTTATTGTTGAAATAGACGTTTTCGAGAAATAAAAGGAAATGGTGGACTATAACACTGTTGTTATAGTAAATGATTTCCGAAAGGAAATGTTTTGTATAGTATTGGGATTTATATATCTATTTTAAATTCGAATCCCTATACTAGTGATTTTGGGACGTTGTAACGATGTTTTACGCAACATTCGTTTTGACCCAAATAAATATGTTTAAGTGAATGATTTCCTTAAAAGAATGAAATATATACTTAATCTCGATTTAAGTATATTGAATATTTTCCAAGTGTTGAAAATAAATAAAAATTGTGAATTACTTATGAATAAATAAGTATGGAAATGTTTTTCCAATATAAAGTGAATATTAGAGAATTTATCTTTTTGAAGATAAATTGAAAATGAATATTATAAATCGAATTGAAGTCGTATATTCATTAATAATTTGGAATGTAAATTCACCAGTGAATTTATAAAAGAAGGTGGAATTGGTTTAAAAATAAATATTGATTTATTTTTGAAGTATGAAATTATATATCTAGTGAAGATATTTTGGAACATAAATAATTTGGAAAATTATTTGGGAACTGGTGATGTATGCATATCCATTGATAGTTCAATAATCCGACTATCAATATTTCCGTTTGAATGGGTATTTGATGTGAATTGATTGAATTTGAATGCCACACTTATTTTTGAATAATCGCTCACCATTCGGGTTAACCGGGAAAGGACCATGGGGTCGTATAACCCATTCCGAATATGTGATACGTCGTTGTGAATTGCATTTGAAGATCGGTGTTGAAGACCGAGTATTTGCAAAAGCGATAGGATGACCTATCGATTTTCTCTGCACTGGGTAGCTCCTGGTATAGAGATCTCCTAAGTGATGGGAAATTCGATCGGGATTGTGAATACCCGTATTGCAAGGGCTTCGTAAGAAGTGCCTTCGGTTTTGTTCGAGCCCGGAACAGACTTGTATGGATTGTATGTCTGACGTTACAAATTGAGATATAAAGCAGATTTCTTTCAAATATATTTCTGTTGGTGGCGGAGAATTTATTCTTTTAGCTTAACACCCTTCTCTGAGACGTATGAGCTCAGAGGTTATGTAGTTGAATGTTATCAGCGATATATTCCCAATTTGGTAATGTGACATGCTGAGTGATGCTGAAATGATCATTGTGTTGATTATTTGTGATAGGATCGTTTATTTGATCGTCTATCCTTGTGATCATTGTGTTGATCATTTGTTGACCCAAAGCATGGCTTTTGTATAAAGTATGTTTTTGTGGACGTGACTTCGTCGAGCCTCACACCCCGTGAATGGTCAAAACAGGAAAGAAGCAGCAAGGTTATGAGGGGTAGCACCCTTTAGGATGTGTCCATTTCCTTCTGGAAAAGGGTGGTATCATGGTATGGAGCCCAGATACTTACTCATGTTGAAAACACTTTGTTATGATTGTGTGAATTGATTACGAGCGCTCGGTGATAAAGGTCCCAAAGGACGGGGGATGGCATATTCGGTCAGTTGTTACTCAGTTAGGGGTAACCCGGCCTTGTGTTGGTAGAGATCCGGTTTGGTTCTCGGGGATGTCCATCCAGAGGCATTCTCATGTGGCAATGGGAAGTTCCTTGGCCTGATCATTCGTTGGAAATCCAATTCCCAATACGAAACTTGTACGGTTTTAGTTGTAGAACCTGCCATCTAATATGGTAGCTATTAGTAGGCATAATATAATGGTACCTATGCTGGCTAAGATTTATATTCTACTTTCGAAATGAATTTTTCCTACACTATGCACTAATAATAATATCAAATGCTCTTTTTAAATGCGTATCAAGCATGTTTGACTATCATAAGGAGAAATCTTCTCCAAGTCTGCGTTTGCATTGTGTGTGTGGCAGGAGGTCTTATGGTAGTCTCATTTTTAAAAGCATTGCGAATTGAATTTAAAAATATTCCTCTATTTTGATTTTAAAGATAAATAAACTGTTTTGAGTTCTCACACCAGTCTCATGACTGACTTGGAGTTTATTGTTTTCCATCCTAAACTCTGGGTGCCCACCAATTTCCACACGGGCAGTCAAGAGTTAGGTTTATCAGGATATTCTGGAGTTGCTGGAGGCAAGCTGGATGGCATGGCATATTACTTATATAATATTTCTTTTTCCGCTGCACTGTTTGTTGTTGTTGTATACTCTGATGATATGATGAAATGAAATGTATAAAATGTAATAACTGATATAGTTCTTTGTTTAAAGATGATTCATTTATTATTATATGTTGTTCCGCTGCGAATTGTGAGATTCTGTTGTTCTGTTGTTTTCTGTTCCGTTCTATTTCTCTTCCGTTTTATTTTCTTTTCTCTCTATTTTCTTATCTTCTCTTTCTATCTTTTTCTTTTCTTTTTAAAACCCATAACATTCCGGTTTTTGACCTTCGAATTCTCGGCAGTCGATAAAGTGAGTATCGATGTTGAATTTTCGAAAGTCGAAAATTCTCGGGGCGTTACACAAAAGCCATGCTTTGGGTCAACAAATGATCATAGAAATGATCACAAAGATAGACGATCAAATAAACGATCCTATCACAAATAATCAACACAATGATCATTTCAGCATCACTCAGCATGTCACATTACCAAATTGGGAATATATCGCTGATAACATTCAACTACATAACCTCTGAGCTCGTACGTCTCAGAGAAGGGTGTTAAGCTAAAAGAATAAATTCTTCGCCACCAACAGAAATATATTTGAAAGAAATCGGCTTTATATCTCAACTTGTAATGTCAGACATACAATCCATACAAGTCTGTTCCGGGCTCGAACAAAACCGAAGGTACTTCTTACGAAGCCCTTGCAATCCGGGTATTCACAATCCCGATCGAATTTCCCATCACTTAAGGAATCTCTATACCAGGAGCTACCCAGTGCAGAGACAATCGATAGGTCATCCTATCGCTTTCACAAATACTCGGTCTATAACACCGATCTTCAATGCAATTCACAACGACGTATCACATATTCGGAATGGGTTATACGACCCCATGGTCCTTTCCCGGTTAACCCGAATAGTGAGCGCTTACTTTAAAATAAGTGTGGCATTCACATTCAAACAAATCACATCAATTACCCATTCAAAGGGAAATATTGATAGTCAGTTATTGAACTATCAATGGATATGCACACATCACCAGTTTCCAAATAATTTTCCAAATTATTTATTTTCCAAAATATCTTCACAAGATATAAAATTTTCACACTTCAAAAATAAATCAATATTTATTTTTAAACGAATTCTCCTTTTCATTCATAAATTCCATAGTGAATTTATAATCCAAAATATCTATGAATATTCGATTTCGATTATTCATTTCAATTTATCTTTAAAAAGATAAATTCTTAAGATATTCACTTTATATTGGAAAACATTTCCATACTTATTTATTCGTAAGTAATTCACAAATTTTATTTATTTTCAACACTTAGAAAATATTCTATATACTTAAATCGGAATTAAGTATATATTTCATTCTTTAAGGAAATCATTCTCTTAAACATATTTATTTGGGCCAAAACGAATGTTACGTAAAACATCGTTACGACAACCCAAAATCACTAGTATAGGGATTCGAAATTAAAATAGATATATAAATCCCAATACTATTCAAAACATTTCCTTTCGGAAATCATTTACTATAACAACAATGTTATAGTCCACTATTCCCTTTTATTTCTCGAAAACGTCTATTCCAACAATAAATGTTGAAATCTATGGTTTCGAATCTCAACACATTTTAAAACATCGTTAGATCGTTTTAATTCAGTTCAAAATATCACATTCTAAACAATCTCTTTAACATACTATTCACTATTCCAAAACGTGAATATACTATGTTAACTAATCTCATCAATTCTATTCTTTTTAAATTTAAAGGATTATTCACTATTCAAAAATGTGAATATATTTTGTTAACAGATTCCATCAATTCTATACATTTTATTTTAAAGGATTATTCACAGTCTAAAACGTGAATATAACTCCATTTATAAGTTATAACAATTAACTTATCAAAATAAGTCATTTGCGAATTTATAAAACAACGTTTATAAATTCCATTTCTATTTATTTATAAAAACTTCCTTTTTATAAATTCTTTTATAAATCTATTCCAGTTTATAACTCAATTATAAACTAAAAGTTCATATCATAAGTTAAAGGCTTATAAAACGATTATTTTACAAAATCGTTCTTTTTAAGACTTTCCAAATTATAAATCTTATAACTTATAAGATCCATTTATTTAACCAATCTATTCTTCAAATAATTTCACCAAATTTATAAATCTTACTATTTATAAATTTCATTTATAACTTCACAGTTTATAATTCTATAAATTTCATTTATTTATGAAATTCATTTTCACTTCATTCAACACTTATAAAAACTCGTTTTATAATGTCAATATTTCAATTTATAAATATCCATCTATAAATCTCTTAATATAAATCAATTTATATTATTCTTTTAAACGTTTTTAATCTCCTTTATTATTTCACCATTTTGATTCATAAAATAATTAAATTTTATAAATCCTATATTTAAACTTTTCACAATAAATTCTAAAATCCCGATTAAACTATTTTATAAAATCGTTAGCATCATATTCTCAAAAATCAGTTTTTAACTATATTTCTCAAAAATCATAATTTTTATAACATTAAAAATTATAACGTTTATTTATTTAAAATGGATCAATTCCAAAATTATAGTATATTTTCAAAAATCACTTTAAAAATCATTTTAAAATCCCAAAATTTGGGTCCAATGATGCTACACACCAAATAGTCAATCACGACTACAACGATCCATCATATATCGATATGATAATCCATCAAATATCAAAATATCTGAAATCAAATAAAAACTGTTGAGGAATCCAGTTGGATCCCTCCAACCTGTTTTCCTGCATCCAAAAACTTTAGCACAATACCAATTTCGCTCCAGTACGAAATTATCGCGGTATATGTTTTTAATAAATATTATCCGCTTAATAACGGCGCAATAGGGTCTCATCCGCTAAAAAAATACGGGAAATCAACAACTGCAATATATACATATGCCAATATATATATATATTGATATTATTTATAATACCAATTTCACTGTTTATGAAATATTCGCGGTATATGTTTTTATTAAATAACATCCGCTTACTAACGGCGTATAATGTCTATTTTAACAATCAATAGATATCAATCAACATTCAAACATGCATTCAAATATTTTAAATCTAACTATTTAAAATAAAATCGAAACCTATTCGATTGAGTGAGAAGTTCTCACCTTGATTTTAATTTCCGTTTTAGCGATTTATTTCGAATAAAATTAAACGGACGTTTAATTTTACCCAAAATTCTCACTAACTCCAAACGACTCCAAACTAACTCTATCGCGTAGTGCTCGTCCATACGATTCCAACGCAACTGGTTTCGCGCGTTTTCGACCTCGTATGAAAAGGTTATGATTTTACGAAGTTTGTACACGATTTTATAAACTAATTTACAATATAAATTTACTAATTTTATACCAAAGCAAATCTTGGCCGTCCATTGTAGATCTAACGTCCCACCTCCTTCTTCCTCATCACGCGCAAAAGTTTCCAGGAACAAAACATAGCCGTTCAAACCCATATGCACACGAACTAGGGTTGAATTATTCACCTCCATCGCTCGATGATACTTCGATCAGGGAGCGCCATTTCGAAGAGCTCGACGAACACAATACTCGGCCTCAAGCATAGGAAGCTCGGTCAAACCTTGATACTCGTGCACGCAAGTATACACGGCACGCACGCAGGCCATTATCACACGAAATACTACTCCATTCGCGATCTCCACCGTTCAGATTGTAGCTCTCATTACGCTCTACAAGTTTCTAGTTGTAAGTTCTTTGAATCGATGCATGGATTTTGAGAAATTGGAGAGGGAAGATGATGAAATTTCGGCCATACAATTTGATGGTGGCGGCTGCAACGTGATTAGGGTTTTGTATACATTTTTTTTTATTAAGTGGGGGGCTATTTATAGAGAAAAATTCGAACACTATTCATCCGGAAATTCCGAACTCCGATTTACGCGCCGAAACTGACGTTCCTAGGGTTTATCCCGCGTTCCGGACACAATGGAATAGGTTTCGGAAGCTAATTCGGACATCTGTGCGAGTTATGGCTATAAACGCTCAATTTAAATTAAACCGATTTAAATCGATTTCTAGGCGTTTTAATTTGTACCGGACAAACGGTAAATCCAATTGACACGAAATTTGAAACCTTCCAATAATATCACATTACGGATCCGATGAAACTGGTTTCGTCGAAATCCGAAACTTTTTGAAAAATGGCTATTTTAACTCGCCAAATTTAAATTAAAAACAATTCGATGCGTTTCGAGCTGCCACGATCGAACGATAGCTCCGATTGACACGAGAATTGAAATCCGGTAATAACTAACTATTACGGATCCAATGGAACTGGTTTCGTTCAATTCTGAGACTGTTCAAAAATTGGCTATTTTTAGTCGATAATTAAAAATTAAATATTCAATTTTCACAAATTAACTTCTAATTCGATTTTAAAAGTTCTAAAATATCATTCTAACTCCCATATGATAAAATAAAATTTTACAAATTATTTACAATCATATTTAACTCAATTTTCAATTATTTCCATAATTTAACATATTAAATTATCGATTTAATTATCCAATTAAATCCAATAATTCAAATAAAAATTTATTCGACTTATAAATTTCACTTATTAATATTTAAAATTAATTAAATATTCATATTTTAATTTCTAAAAATTCTGGGTCGTTACAATCTTCCCCCCTTAAAAGAATTTCGTCCTCGAAATTATTAAGTAAGAAAAGTTATAGAATTTATTAATTTTCCAAAATTCGTAATTAAACTTCTTATAATAACTTTACTAAGTTTTCAAATCATACTTAGTTATCTTTTCAAAAACAACTACTATATTGTTTAACTTTCATTTCTAAAATCAAAGTTAAAGTTTTCAAAATTTTCCCATTTTCTCAAAAAATTTCTAACGCCTTAAATTTCCGGAAAAATTCGCCATAGTCTCCTTTGCGCGGCTCGATCCGAAAAAAAAATGACAGTATATATATCACAAATATACATCTCATCAAGTAATGAGGCATCCCGCAGGGAAAAAAATGTAAAAGTACGATATGTAATCCGAGATATGTACCTTATATTTTATTAGCAAGCATATACGGCTAATATAGCGCGAAAGCGAGCTCCAAATGCGAAGCAAACGCGATCCGCTCCTACTAAACACTCAACAAACAACATGAGAATCATGCATATATGAAAGTAATATCAATATACAACATATAGCAACATATCAACTATATATGTCACATAGCAAATGCAACTAAACAACAAATGCAATATATATTCAACCATCAACCAATTATCATCCAACTAACATTCATAACCAATAATATTCATTTATATACAATGAAATAGGTTTTCAATTTAAATCATATTTGATTCATTCACATTGGATTTTATCAACATTCCTTCTCAATTCAATTAGTTATTATTTACTAATTTTCATTCAAGTTGGTTCACTTCCAAATCAAATTCAATTCCATTCAATTCTATTCAAATTTATTTACTTTCAATTTGAATTTAATTTCATAGCTTTCAATTTCATTAACACTGAATGAATTATATACAATCACTAACAATCATATAACAACCAAATTCCTTTGCTTATCAATTGGTTTAATTAACTTGATTAACATTCAATCTTTCAACTTCTAATAACATTAGATTTCAATGAATTAACACTTATATTCATTATTCCATATCAACTAAATTTTACATTCAATTGATTAACATTCAAGCCATTCATTCAATTCAATTATAAAAGTTGAATTTCATTTATATAACTCAAGTTCATATTCATTTAATCCACTTGATTATTTACTTCGATACCAAAATCAATTCCATTCAACAACACTTAAGTTATATTCCATTTTATAAACATCACTTTTTATTTACAATTCACATTCATAAATATATTCATATAGTTTCACTTCTTATATATACAAGTTTATTCACAATTGTAATTCACATTAATTATAATTCAATTCTTATAATTCTTCTTGCTTATACAATTATTCTTTTATTTAGATTATTCAAACAACCTAACAATCAACTTATATACACTTTAATAATTCTGAAAAATTATTTCTTTATATATAAAAATATAATCAAGGTAAAATTATTTCATTCACCCAATTTAAAACAATACTGTGCCGAATTGTTCTATTCAAGTGTTTAGAAACCCCTTCGATTCAGTTTCGAGGCTGCGCCGACGAAGGTTCATATGCCACTCAACAAACCAATCATCACAATATAAAACAATTTTATATTCACTAACAAATGCGCTCTCATAGCTATTATTACACTCAAACTCATTCTAGAGTACTGCTGACTCTATCTCTAATGAATTATACCCAACAGAACCATGGTTGTCGCTTAACCATCAGCTCTGATACCAAATGTAACGCCCCGAAAATTTTCGACTTTCGAAAATTCAACATCGATACTCACTTTATCGACTGCCGAGAAATCGAAGGCCGGAAACACGGAATGTTATTGTTTTTAAAAAGAATTTAAGAAAAGAGAAGAAGAGAAGAAGATGGAGAGGAAAGAAAATAGAAAATTTTATTAAAATAGAAAGAAAAGAGAAGAGAAAGAAAATAGAACGGGACAGAAAACAACAGAACAACATCAGAATCTCACAATTCGCAGCGGAACAACATATAATAATAAATGAATAATCTTTAAACAAAGAACTATATCAGTTATTACATTTTATACCTTTCATTTCATTACATCATATCATCAGAGTGTACAACAACAATAACAAACAGTGCAGCGGAAAAAGAAATAATATATAAACTAGTAATACGCCATGCCATCCAGCTTGCCTCCAGCAACTCCTGAATATCTAGAATATCCTGATAAACCTAACTCTTAACTGCCCGTGTGGAAATTGGTGGGCACCCAGAGTTTAGGAAGGAAAACAATAAACTCCGAGTCAGTCATGTAAATGGTGTGAGAACTCAAAACAGTTTATTTATCTTTAAAGTCAAAATAGAGGAATATTTTTAAATTCAATTCGCAATGCTTTTAAAAATGAGACTACCATAAGGCCTCCCGCACACACACACATGCAAACGCAGAATCGGAGGAGATTTCTCCTTATGATAGTCAAAGATGCTTGATACGCATTTAAAATAACATTTCATATTATTACTAGTGCATAGTGTAGGGGAAAAATTCATTTTGAAAGTAGAATATAAATCTTAGCCAACATACGACCATTATCGTATGCCTACTATAGCTACCATCCAAACAGTGTTGCGACACCATAAGTGAATGATAGGTTCTACAACTAATACCGTACAAGTCACGTATTGTTTCTTTGGATTTCCAACGAATGATCAGGTCAAGGAACTTCCCATTGCCACATGAGAATGCCTCTGGATGGACATCCCCGAGAACCAAACCGGATCTCTACCAACACAAGGCCGGGTTACCCCTAACTGAGTAACAACTGACCGAATATGCCATCCCCCGGTCCTTTGGGACCTTTTCACCGAGCGCTCGTAATCAATTCACACAATCATAACAAAGTGTTTTCAACATGAGTAAGTATCTGGGCTCCATACCATGATACCACCCTTTTCCAGAAGGAAATGGACACATCCTAAAGGGTGCTACCCCTCATAACCTTGCTGCTTCTTTCCTGTTTTGACCATTCACGGGGTGTGAGGCTCGACGAATTCACGTCCACAAAAACATACTTTATACAAAAGCCATGCTTTGGGTCAACAAATGATCATAGAAATGATCACAAAGATAGACGATCAAATAAACGATCCTATCACAAATAATCAACACAATGATCATTTCAGCATCACTCAGCATGTCACATTACCAAATTGGGAATATATCGCTGATAACATTCAACTACATAACCTCTGAGCTCGTACGTCTCAGAGAAGGGTGTTAAGCTAAAAGAATAAATTCTTCGCCACCAACAGAAATATATTTGAAAGAAATCGGCTTTATATCTCAACTTGTAATGTCAGACATACAATCCATACAAGTCTGTTCCGGGCTCGAACAAAACCGAAGGTACTTCTTACGAAGCCCTTGCAATCCGAGTATTCACAATCCCGATCGAATTTCCCATCACTTAAGGAATCTCTATACCAGGAGCTACCCAGTGCAGAGACAATCGATAGGTCATCCTATCGCTTTCACAGATACTCGGTCTTCAACACCGATCTTCAATGCAATTCACAACGACGTATCACATATTCGGAATGGGTTATACGACCCCATGGTCCTTTCCCGGTTAACCCGAATAGTGAGCGCTTACTTTAAAATAAGTGTGGCATTCACATTCAAACAAATCACATCAATTACCCATTCAAAGGGAAATATTGATAGTCAGTTATTGAACTATCAATGGATATGCACACATCACCAGTTTCCAAATAATTTTCCAAATTATTTATTTTCCAAAATATCTTCACAAGATATAAAATTTTCACACTTCAAAAATAAATCAATATTTATTTTTAAACGAATTCTCCTTTTCATTCATAAATTCCATAGTGAATTTATAATCCAAAATATCTATGAATATTCGATTTCGATTATTCATTTCAATTTATCTTTAAAAAGATAAATTCTTAAGATATTCACTTTATATTGGAAAACATTTCCATACTTATTTATTCATAAGTAATTCACAAATTTTATTTATTTTCAACACTTAGAAAATATTCTATATACTTAAATCGGAATTAAGTATATATTTCATTCTTTAAGGAAATCATTCTCTTAAACATATTTATTTGGGCCAAAACGAATGTTACGTAAAACATCGTTACGACAACCCAAAATCACTAGTATAGGGATTCGAAATTAAAATAGATATATAAATCCCAATACTATTCAAAACATTTCCTTTCGGAAATCATTTACTATAACAACAGTGTTATAGTCCACTATTCCCTTTTATTTCTCGAAAACGTCTATTCCAACAATAAATGTTGAAATCTATGGTTTCGAATCTCAACACATTTTAAAACATCGTTAGATCGTTTTAATTCAGTTCAAAATATCACATTCTAAACAATCTCTTTAACATACTATTCACTATTCCAAAACGTGAATATACTATGTTAACTAATCTCATCAATTCTATTCTTTTTAAATTTAAAGGATTATTCACTATTCAAAAATGTGAATATATATTGTTAACAGATTCCATCAATTCTATACATTTTATTTTAAAGGATTATTCACAGTCTAAAACGTGAATATAACTCCATTTATAAGTTATAACAATTAACTTATCAAAATAAGTCATTTGCGAATTTATAAAACAACGTTTATAAATTCCATTTCTATTTATTTATAAAAACTTCCTTTTTATAAATTCTTTTATAAATCTATTCCAGTTTATAACACAATTATAAACTAAAAGTTCATATCATAAGTTAAAGGCTTATAAAACGATTATTTTACAAAATCGTTCTTTTTAAGACTTTCCAAATTATAAATCTTATAACTTATAAGATCCATTTATTTAACCAATCTATTCTTCAAATAATTTCACCAAATTTATAAATCTTACTATTTATAAATTTCATTTATAACTTCACAGTTTATAATTCTATAAATTTCATTTATTTATGAAATTCATTTTCACTTCATTCAACACTTATAAAAACTCGTTTTATAATGTCAATATTTCAATTTATAAATATCCATCTATAAATCTCTTAATATAAATCAATTTATATTATTCTTTTAAACGTTTTTAATCTCCTTTATTATTTCACCATTTTGATTCATAAAATAATTAAATTTTATAAATCCTATATTTAAACTTTTCACAATAAATTCTAAAATCCCGATTAAACTACTTTATAAAATCGTTAGCATCATATTCTCAAAAATCAGTTTTTAACTATATTTCTCAAAAATCATAATTTTTATAACATTAAAAATTATAACGTTTATTTATTTAAAATGGATCAATTCCAAAATTATAGTATATTTTCAAAAATCACTTTAAAAATCATTTTAAAATCCCAAAATTTGGGTCCAATGATGCTACACACCAAATAGTCAATCACGACTACAACGATCCATCATATATCGATATGATAATCCATCAAATATCAAAATATCTGAAATCAAATAAAAACTGTTGAGGAATCCAGTTGGATCCCTCCAACCTGTTTTCCTGCATCCAAAAACATTAGCACAATACCAATTTCGCTCCAGTACGAAATTATCGCGGTATATGTTTTTAATAAATATTATCCGCTTAATAACGGCGCAATAGGGTCTCATCCGCTAAAAAAATACGGGAAATCAACAACTGCAATATATACATATGCCAATATATATATATATTGATATTATTTATAATACCAATTTCACTGTTTATGAAATATTCGCGGTATATGTTTTTATTAAATAACATCCGCTTACTAACGGCGTATAATGTCTATTTTAACAATCAATAGATATCAATCAACATTCAAACATGCATTCAAATATTTTAAATCTAACTATTTAAAATAAAATCGAAACCTATTCGATTGAGTGAGAAGTTCTCACCTTGATTTTAATTTCCGTTTTAGCGATTTATTTCGAATAAAATTAAACGGACGTTTAATTTTACCCAAAATTCTCACTAACTCCAAACGACTCCAAACTAACTCTATCGCGTAGTGCTCGTCCATACGATTCCAACGCAACTGGTTTCGCGCGTTTTCGACCTCGTATGAAAAGGTTATGATTTTACGAAGTTTGTACACGATTTTATAAACTAATTTACAATATAAATTTACTAATTTTATACCAAAGCAAATCTTGGCCGTCCATTGTAGATCTAACGTCCCACCTCCTTCTTCCTCATCACGCGCAAAAGTTTCCAGGAACAAAACATAGCCGTTCAAACCCATATGCACACGAACTAGGGTTGAATTATTCACCTCCATCGCTCGATGATACTTCGATCAGGGAGCGCCATTTCGAAGAGCTCGACGAACACAATACTCGGCCTCAAGCATAGGAAGCTCGGTCAAACCTTGATACTCGCGCACGCAAGTATACACGGCACGCACGTAGGCCATTATCACATGAAATACTACTCCATTCGCGATCTCCACCGTTCAGATTGTAGCTCTCATTACGCTCTACAAGTTTTTAGTTGTAAGTTCTTTGAATCGATGCATGGATTTTGAGAAATTGGAGAGGGAAGATGATGAAATTTCGGCCATACAATTTGATGGTGGCGGCTGCAACGTGATTAGGGTTTTGTATATATATTTTTTTTTATTAAGTGGGGGGCTATTTATAGAGAAAAATTCGAACACTATTCATCCGGAAATTCCGAACTCCGATTTAGCGCCGAAACTGACGTTCCTAGGGTTTATCCCGCGTTCCGGACACAATCGAACAGGTTTCGGAAGCTAATTCGGACATCTGTGCGAGTTATGGCTATAAACGCTCAATTTAAATTAAACCGATTTAAATCGATTTCTAAGCGTTTTAATTTGTACCGGACAAACGGTAAATCCAATTGACACGAAATTTGAAACCTTCCAATAATATCACATTACGGATCCGATGAAACTGGTTTCGTCGAAATCCGAGACTTTTTGAAAAATGGCTATTTTAACTCGCCAAATTTAAATTAAAAACAATTCGATGCGTTTCGAGCTGCCACGATCAAACGATAGCTCCGATTGACACGAGAATTGAAATCCGGTAATAACTAACTATTACGGATCCAATGGATCTAGTTTCGTTCAATTCTGAGACTGTTCAAAAATTGGCTATTTTTAGTCGATAATTAAATATTAAAATATTCAATTTTCACAAATTAACTTCTAATTCGATTTTAAAAGTTCTAAAATATCGTTCTAACTCCCATATGATAAAATAAAATTTTACAAATCGTTTACAATCATATTTAACTCAATTTTCAATTATTTCCATAATTTAACATATTAAATTATCGATTTAATTATCCAATTAAATCCAATAATTCAAATAAAAATTTATTCGACTTATAAATTTCACTTATTAATATTTAAAATTAATTAAATATTCATATTTTAATTTCTAAAAATTCTGGGTCGTTACAAGAACGATGATGGATAGCCTTGACATTCGTGTCATAATTAAAATGACTAAAACAGGAGCCTATGTCTGGCCATTGAGGTTAGCTACCTCTAGCGACGTTGATCCCTCGTATTACTTGTGATATCGCAGAATTTTAGGCAATATCAATTTAATAAACTGAATTAAAAATTAAATTGATTTGATAATCTTTGTTAATAAGATTGGAATTAATTTAATAATCCAATTAAAATAAATATTTAACTGATAGATTTTATCTTTTAAAAGCTAATAAATTGTTTTTTATTTATAATGTATATAGAATATGTATATGTAAATAGATAAGCCTTGTTTAAAATTTAATAAAAAAATAAATCTTATTTTCTAATTCTACTATTTTTGGTAAATTGGCAATTTGTTTTTATTTAATATAAGCTTTTCAAAAGCTATTTAATAAATAACTATATAGTTTGAAAATTGTTAAGATAAATTGTTTAAATTTATTTTAGCATAAGTTTTAATTTAAATAAGATTTATAATAAGATTTGTTTAACATTCCTTTTAAAATATTGTTTAATAAATATGATTTGTAATTAGATGTGAAAGTTTAAAATACAACTAATTAATGAAACATTAATTCATTTAAGTAATAAGTAATGTATAACCTCTTTTGTAAATTTATTTAAAATGATTAAAAATATTATTTTCAATTAATTGATATTTGTATTGTTTTTATTTATGATTTTACTTGGTTTTATTCTTTAAAAATTATTCATATATATATAACTAAGTATTTGTAAACTAATTAATTAAACATAATATTATATTAAAATTTAATTAAAAATACTAATTAATTAAAAGAACATGTGTTGCTTTCTTAGAACCTAATATAACATGTGTAATTTAAACACACAAAAATATTAACAAATGTTAACACTTAAGACAAGTGTCAAATTGTTTATTTTTATTTTCTTTGATTTTTAATTTATCACAAATTTAGTTATGTAAACTTGCATTTTTCCATTCCTTTCTTTTTCTCATTTTTCATTTCATAACAAAGAAAAAATTTCAGCTGAAAACTATTTACTCTAAACAATCCTCAAATCTGACAAAATCGGAAACCCAAAATCAGTAAACAAACTCCTCATATCAAAATGCAATTATCATTTCCTCTAAAAACTTCTTTCTCATCAACCTGTAACTATATGCAAATCACTCTTCAAAATCATTTCCTGTAAACACATCTCCTCAAAATTGAAAACTGCATTCCCCTCTTCAAAATCTGGAAAGTGGCCGCTGCATGCAAAACCTAGGAATTTAAGCAAATTTGAAACATCAGTAACATTCAAGTTTAAAGGATTCAAAGCACTAAAGTTTTTTGAAGGCAAAGCAAATCTAGTTTTAAGTTTTTCAAAAGTTTTTCAAATCTGTGCTCTGTCTTCTGATAAGGTGAGTAACTCCACTTTTAAAAATTTTAAGTAGGTAAAAGTTGTTTTCATGCTTTTAATTAGAAATGATTGTACATTATGAATTTGTTGTGTATATCTATATATTGGAATGAGGTGCATGTCTATTTCACAAGTTACTGTCTGTTTACAGTACAAGCTCATGTTGATCAAAATCCTTTTTCTTTTGATCTGGATGCTGTTATGATTCAATAATTGAATGAACTTGTTTATTACATGATAAAGTAAAGCTTTAAAAATTTATATAAGTTAAATAAAATTTTGTATTTCCTGGAAATAAAAAATAACAGAGCGAAAATAAGTATAAGTGAAAAATTCAAACGATATGATTTATTGTTTCAGGGTTATAATCTGAAACATCATACAAAATTAGGAATTTTTAGATGCAAAATTATGATTTTTAATGCTATATACAAAGAGCAGTTCTCTATTATCAGTATTATGTATTTTGGGGCATCTCTGTTGCCTCAAGTGGTTAGAGGTGCCTAGTTTGCTTCTGGAGGAGGAGGTGTTATCATGGATGAGGGGAAAATTATCTGAATGATGATTAGAGGGTCATGGCGATGGTGGTTGTGATTTGCAGTTTAGAACCCTAGTTTTTATGGGTTTGAGAGTTTGCTTTGGTTCGGTTCCCTCAGTTGATCGAGTTCAAATATATCTTGAGCATTGGAAGTTGGAGGGTTGACGAGGACTTCGCCGGAGTTTCAGGGGCAACGGTGGTCAGAGTTTCCATGGGGAGGCGTTGACAGGTTTGGGTGTGGAGTTCTGTTTCTGTTCCAGGTTGGGATTTTATCTCGATTTTGATTTCGAAGGGGAAACAAGGTACTGGAGATTGATGTGGGACACATTGGTGATCGATGACTTATTTCAGTCATCAGGTTTGGTCGGAGATAGATGGATGGCCGGTGCATGTGCACTATGCATCATTTTCTGTTGATCTCCGTAGTTTTGTTTTGGGTTTGATTGACTCAAGTGATTCTCATGTGTTTGGAGTGATTAACTCGAAGCAGGTTAGGATATGACCCGAAGTCATCTTAGGGTTAGCTCGAATAAAGTTGTTTACAGGTTTTAAAAACAGAAACCTGTTCCTATTTGTAAATTTTAAAAAACAAAATAAGTTTAAATTGGTAAATAAAAACTTTAAACTAGGATTTATGTAACAACCCGCATATTTATCGAGTTTACATTTAAATTTTTTTATTTAAATATTAAATCGTTAATCGGATTTTGGTCCGAAAAACTATTTTTTGCAAACGGTCAAATTAGGACTCGAGACCACTTCCATTGAGTTCGAAATGTCGTTTACAACTTTTTAAGTATAAACATCGATAGGTTTGGAGTTAGTGAAATTTCACTAACTTTTCCCGCTTTGGACTTTGGGTTAGTTTAGCCTATTAAGCCCAAGTTCCAACCCTCTTCTCCTCACTCTTCATAAATTTCCTAACTAACTCAAGCTTTAGCATTAATGGTGAAGAGAATGGGAAATTAAAACTCCAAGCTCAAATTCAATTGCAACTCCATCATTCAACTCCAAATTCAAGTAGAAGATATTGGATTCAAGCTTTGGATTGCTTCTCCTTGCTTTCAAGCTTCATCTTCATAAATTTTAGTGCAAAGGTGAGATTTTTATCTCACAATTCTAGCCTATAATTATATTGGACTGTTGGGAATGATTCCCTATCATTTTTGCATGCATGTTAGCATTTGGTTTGGATTGGATTGGCAAAAAAAACTCCAATTTTTAGCGTTTTGTTGAATTTTCTGCACTTGAGTCGTTCTGGCCATTTTTAGGTCGTTCGGAGTTAAGTCGTTCGTCCTTGAGTCGCTGAGTCGTTGGACCCTTGAGTCGCTGAGTCGTTGGACCCTTGAGTCGCTGAGTCGTTGGACCCTTGAGTCGCTGAGTCGTTGGAGCCTTGAGTCGCTGAGTCGTTGGACCCTTGAGTCGCTGAGTCGTTGGACCCTTGAGTCGCTGAGTCGTTGGACCCTTGAGTCGCTGAGTCGTTGGACCCTTGAGTCGCTGAGTCGTTGGACCCTTGAGTCGCCGAGTCGTTGGACCCTTGAGTCGCCGAGTCGTTGGAGCCTTGAGTCGCTGAGTCGTTGGAGCCTTGAGTCGCTGAGTCGTTGGACCCTTGAGTCGCTGAGTCGTTGGACCCTTGAGTCGCTGAGTCGTTGGACCCTTGAGTCGCTGAGTCGTTGGACCCTTGAGTCGCTGGGTCGTTGGACCCTTGAGTCGTTAGGTCGTATGACCCTTGAGTCGTTAGGTCGTTAGACCCTTGAGTCCTTAGGTCGTTAGACCTCATTTTGTCTTCACTAGGTCGTACCGTTTTGGTCGGGGCGCTTCCCCGCACCCCGCCGGGGGCGCTGCCCCCTGGACCCCCGCGACCTGACCGGGCAGGTCGAACCCCGTAAGCGGTGGCGTTGCCCCGCACCCCCACCTTGGGGGGTTGCCACCCCCTCTGGACCCCCCCTCCGTAGGCGATCTTATCTGAAAAACATTCAACATAACTTGCTTTGTTGAGATGCTGAGTTGACCATTCTTCGAGACAAACCATCTCTGGTTATCTCGGCCACGTTTGGTCGTTGGGGAACTTCCACTTTGATGCTTTTGAGCTGATTTCCTTGGATTTTATTCACATCTCCGAATGTGATCTTTGTGATGATTGTTTCTACAATCTCTTCTGTGATTTGTCATTTTAAAAATATAAAGGTTTCAATACTAGTAGTAAATATCAAAACTCTTTTAACAAACAATTTCAACTCTATTTTTAATAACAAAGCTCTTTTCTTAAACCGTTTTCCAATCTATTAGTATATACAAGCCTTTACCTCACTCGGATGAGAAATCTAATTAAACGACTTAGTAAAACAAGTGGTATGAAACGCTTGCGTTCACTTCGTCGGTTAATTCTTGGACTTGTTCGACTGAACCTCTTGTGACAATTTTATTAGTGAAGATTTACAGTTTGTTCGTAAATATTTAAGTTAAGCAAGTGGTTATGGGACATGAAGCTAAACTTCTATATTTACTAGCTTAGTGTAATTGACACTTCTCGTTGATCTTGATGATCGCTTTATGAATTAGACTAGCAATTGCGCAATGTCTCTTTCATTGCAAGGTTAGACTAGACACCACTTGTGTGATTCCATTCACACATACCTTTCTGCTTTTTGGTTAGTCTAGACCTCAATCTGTGTGACTCCATTCACACATGCGGGGTAGCTCCCCTTGGTCTTCGGACCGTCATGTGATAGGCCTCTTTCCCTTTTTATGATTTCTGGATTTCTCGTGTTGATTTCTGGAATTTATGTCATTGACTTGTTATGAGTACAAGTTTAGGGTATGATGCCCTCTTCGAATCTTTGAGAAGATTCTTGTGATATTGATTATCTCTTATTGATTGATCTTCTGTTGATCATTATTTACATACTTATAGTGGTATGTCGTTATGGATGTTTATGTTTATGCCATATCTTTTATGTTATATCATGTCATCTGATATTTATAGCTAGACTGGTCCGTTTATTATTTTCTTAAATAATACTCGGATCAGACCGAGATGTTACAGGTGCTTCTGCTTGACTTCTTCCCAGGGATTCATCACTCTGACTTTTGGCTAACTGTTTAGATTAGCAGTTTTTGTTGTATACACTTGAGATATAGACTCATAGTTGTATTCTTTTGTATAGCACGTGTTGCTATTCTTTTGTATTATCGTGGATCTTATTGACCACTACTCTGATGTACACTTTCATGTGTTAGTTATATATTCATATCTTCTTCCGCCTTTGTGATATGGATATCTGTGACTGATTTGTGATATGATTATTTCTATGTTTGTTTCCGAAGATTATTTATAGCCACCGTGTGATAAGCAATTACATGGATGGTCGCTCCTCAACAGCCTTATTCTCCGTGCTAGTTGACAGCACTTCTCCGGAGTGTTCTTGGCTAGCGTGGGTATAGAGGTGGGGCGTCACAGCTTGGTATCGGAGCCAAACTTCGGAACAATGTAGAATAACTTAACAAGGATCATCGTCCTAAGTCTATCTTAGGAGTCATACCATAGGATTAATTCGAGTCTTCGTACCGATTCATCCTATTTCCTTTATGATTCCTTGTTTTATCTATCAAGATTGCTTGTGTTCATTGGTGAATAACCTTCTTCCTTCTCTTCTTTCTTTCTTTAAGGAAGAGAATGTCTAGACCAGGCCGTCCCAGAACTGGATCATCTGGTGCTGCTCCTCCGGATGGAGTTTTTATGACTGCTCAACAGCTTCTTGATTTAGTAACTAATGCTCAAGCAGCTGGAGCTAACCCAGAACCCACTCACCCAAAGTCGGGATTTGCACGCTTGTGCAGCGATTACACCAACTTGGGTGGGAAGCCCTTCAAAGGTTCGGAAAATATCATCGAGGTCCAGGCTTGGTTAAAATCATGCGATCGAATCTTTTCTCGCATGAATCTTATCGATCTCCACCGCGTTCAGGTGGCTTCCAGCATGCTCCAAGAGAGAGCATTGGACTGGTACGAACTCCTTATTTCAGAAATTAATGAAGCGGATCTCACCTGGGAGCAATTTCAGGGACGCTTCGAGTTAAAGTTTGTACCAGAAGCTGGGAAAGTAAGCTTGGCTCGACGTTTTATAGACCTTGTTCAAGGTCAATCCTCTGTGACTGATTACGTCGCAGCCTTCGAGTCGCTTTCCAAATATGGGGTTGAATACATCAACACCCCATTGAAGAAGAACCAGAGGTTCGTTTATGGCTTAAATAAGAGTCTTAAGAAGCCACTGCTCCTGAAACTAGAAGTCGCATTTGATCAACTCGTCGATATCGCTCTTCGTCTTGAAGAGGCTGATAGAGAGAGTGATGTTGAAGTGGAAGGCGCTAAACCAAACTTCAACAACAAGAAGAGGCCAAACAAATTCAAGGGTCCTTATCCCAACAAAAAGGGTAAGCAGGCAACCCCTGTGGCAAAGTATCCTTCTCCTAGTGGTGCGAGTTGCTTCAACTGTGGGTCTGGGGATCATTATGCGAATAAGTGCTCTAAGCCCAAATCTTGTCGCTATTGTAAGAGCCCAGATCACTTTATACATCAATGCCTCAAACGTAAAAGCAGGAATGAGGGAAAGTTAAATGTGGCTCAAGCCCCTGGCAACACATCTCGTGGCCAAGGTATTTCTCATTCCATTCTTGATGGTATTATTTTATTTCATGATCAACCTATTAGAGTTCTCTTTGATACGGGTGCATCCCATTCCTTTATATCAAAGGAACTGGTAGACACTTTTTCCTTAAGTGTTACTGCATTGATGACTTCTTTAAAAATTGCGAATCTTGTTGGTGGATCCGCAACTCTTAGTTTGCTTTGTAAAGATGTGGAGATTATTTTACGTGATTTTTCTTTCCTAGCCGATTTGCATGTCATGCGTTACTTAGGCTTTGGAATAATTTTGGGAATGGATTGGCTTAACCGTTATCAAGCCCATATCCTATGTCCTGAGCGGACTATTCATCTCCGACATCCACAATCTGTTAAACATATTTCTGTTAATCTTAAAGATTCAGAATCATGTTTGGTGGCATCTTTATATTCTTTAAATCCTCGTGATAACGATGATGATGATGAAGATGATATTATTTCTTGTATTCATGTTGTTCGTGAATTTTCCGACATATTCGAGCCCGTTTTAGGTTTGCCACCTAAACGAGCAATTGAGTTCAGAATTAATCTTGTTTCTGGAGCTCAACCTATTACTCGTCCTCTTTATCGCATGTCCAATAAGGAAAATGAGGAGATGCGTAAACAATTATCTGAGTTGGAGACGAGGCAATTTATTCGCTCTAGTTCCTCGCCTTGGGGAGCTTCGGCTATTTTTGTAAAGAAATCCGATGGTACTCTGAGGCTCTGCATTGATTATCGCAAGCTTAACGATCTTACTATTAAAAATAAATATCCTTTACCTCGGATTGATGATCTATTCGATCAGCTTAGTGGTGCTAAGGTCTTTTCACAATTGGACTTGGCTACCGGTTTCCATCAGCTTCGTATCGCTGAGGATAGCATTCCTTTGACATCATTCCGTACTCGATATGGATCTTATGAATGGCTTGTTATGCCATTTGGGTTAACGAATGCTCCAGCTTATTTCGTTGACCTCATGAATCGAGTTTTCAAAGATTTCCTCGATCGGTTTGTTCTCATATTCATTGATGATATTCTAGTGTATTCAAAAACCGAGGAGGAACATGAGAAACATCTTAGGATTGTATTGGAAACACTTAGGAGTAATCAATTAAAGGCGAAATTTTCTAAATGCCACTTTTGGCAATCTCGTGTGAAGTTTCTCGGTCATATTATTTCCGAATCCGGGATATCCGTGGATCCTTTAAAGATCGAAGCGATTCAAGATTGGAAGAGACCGAAGAGTGTGACAGAGATTCGTAGTTTTCTCGGATTGGCGGGCTATTACCGCCGTTTTATTAAAGACTTTTCTAAGATTGCCGTGCCTCTTACTGGCTTGACTAAGAAGGGAGTTAAATACATTTGGTCGGACAAATGTGAAGCCTCTTTTCAGAAATTGAAAGAACTACTTTCCGATGCTCCTATTCTTGTGATTCCCGAGGGGAATCAAGATTTTGTTGTTTATACCGATGCTAGTCACGTTGGTTTGGGTGCCGTTCTTATGCAAAAAGAACGTGTTGTTGCTTATGCTTCTAGGCAATTGAAGCCGGCCGAGACTAGATATGCCACACATGATCTAGAGCTCGCGGCTATTGTTTTCGCCCTTCGAATGTGGCGTCATTATCTATTGGGAGAGAAATTTATTCTTTACACGGATCATAAGTCTTTGAAATATTTATTTTCTCAAAAAGAACTTAATTTACGTCAACAGCGTTGGCTCGAGTTCCTCGCCCCTTATGATCTTGATATTCTTTATACCCCCGGTAAGGGTAATCGTGTCGCCGATGCTCTTAGCCGTAAGCAACAAGCAGTTGTTTCTATGATGATATCCGAATGGAACGATCTCGAGATCTTATCCACTTGTGAGATTCGAGAGCGCGTATCTGAATTATGCTCATCGCTTGTTTTATGTAGCCTTGAGGCTCATCCTTCTCTTTTAGACCGCATTCTTGAAGCTCAAGGGCTAGATTCTGAATTGGCTCTTCTTGGCAAAAATGTTAAGGATAAAATTGATATTGAAGGTTTGAAAGACTTTGATATTGATTCTCGTGGCGGCATTCGAAAATTTGGTAGACTTATCGTACCGAATATTGGAGATCTTCGTAAGAATATTTTAGAAGATTCCCATCGTTCTAAATTCACCATTCATCCTGGTAGTAGTAAAATGTACGCTGATATAAAGCGACTTTATTATTGGGAGGGAATGAAATCTGATGTTGCTAACTTTGTTAAGTGTTGCATGACTTGCCAACTTGTCAAGGCCGAACATCAAAGGCCTGGTGGGTTATTGCAACCTTTAGAAATTCCAATTTGGAAGTGGGATCAAATTTCCATGGACTTTATAGATGGCCTTCCCCGTTCTCGTTCGGGTCATGATAGCTTATGGGTGATTGTTGATAGACTTACTAAATCCGCCCATTTTATTCCGGTTCGGTCTAACCGAACCGTTCCTCTTTTGGCCAAACTATTTATCAAGGAAATTGTAAAATTGCATGGAGTTCCTACTTCTATTGTTAGCGATCATGATCCATTGTTTACTAGTGGATTTTGGAAGAGTCTTCAAAAAGCTTTAGGAACGAAGCTTAATTTTAGCACCGCTTATCACCCCCAGTCCGATGGACAAACCGAGCGTGTGAATCAAACTCTTGAAGATCTTCTTCGTGCTTGTGTGCTTGATTTTGGTGGAAGTTGGGAAGATCATATTTCACTTGTTGAATTTTCCTATAATAATAGCTTCCAATCTAGTATTGGTATGGCACCTTTCGAGGCACTCTACGGAAGGCCATGCCGATCTCCTTCTTGTTGGCTTGAGGCCGGTGAGAAGCTGGTTTTAGGTCCAGACTTTATTCGTGATTCCACGGAAAAGATTGAACTTATTCGACATAGGATGAAAGAAGCCCAGAGTAGACAAAAATCCTATGCCGATAATCGAAGAAGGAAATTAGAATTTTCTGTTGGGGATCCTGTTTTTATTCGTGTTTCACCTATGAAGGGTGTTGTACGTTTCAGTCGATCGGGAAAGTTAGCGCCTCGATATATTGGGCCATTTCCTATCACTGAACGTATTGGTTCCATGGCTTATCGCCTTGCATTGCCGGCTCAGTTTTCTGCTATGCATGATGTATTTCACGTTTCTCAATTACGAAAATGCCTTCGGGATTCCGATTCTATTCTTGAGCCTGCTGTTGTGGAAGAAATTGAAGTTTCGCCGAATTTAACTTATGAGCAGCATCCTATTCGAGTTATAGCTTCTGAGGTTAAACGACTTCGAAATAAAGATGTTCCACTTGTAAAGGTTCAATGGTCCTCAAATCCTAAGGATTGTTCTTGGGAATCCAGAGAATTCATCGAGCGTACACATCCAGACTTGCTTACTCCTGCCCTTTGAGGTGAACTTCTTATTTCAAATTTCTCTTGTGTTAATATGCTTTTATGGTTGTTACTTTTTATTTCCACCTTATATATATATTGCGAGGACGCAATTTCTTTAAGGAGGGGAGTCTGTAACAACCCGCATATTTATCGAGTTTACATTTAAATATTTTTATTTAAATATTAAATCGTTAATCGGATTTTGGTCCGAAAAACTACTTTTTGCAAACGGTCAAATTAGGACTCGAGACCACTTCCATTGAGTTCGAAATGCCGTTTACAACTTTTTAAGTATAAACATCGATAGGTTTGGAGTTAGTGAAATTTCACTAACTTTTCCCGCTTTGGACTTTGGGTTAGTTTAGCCTATTAAGCCCAAGTTCCAACCCTCTTCTCCTCACTCTTCATAAATTTCCTAACTAACTCAAGCTTTAGCATTAATGGTGAAGAGAATGGGAAATTAAAACTCCAAGCTCAAATTCAATTGCAACTCCATCATTCAACTCCAAATTCAAGTAGAAGATATTGGATTCAAGCTTTGGATTGCTTCTCCTTGCTTTCAAGCTTCATCTTCATAAATTTTAGTGCAAAGGTGAGATTTTTATCTCACAATTCTAGCCTATAATTATATTGGACTGTTGGGAATGATTCCCTATCACTTTTGCATGCATGTTAGCATTTGGTTTGGATTGGATTGGCAAAAAAAACTCCAATTTTTAGCATTTTGTTGAATTTTCTGCACTTGAGTCGTTCTGGCCATTTTTAGGTCGTTCGGAGTTAAGTCGTTCGTCCTTGAGTCGCTGAGTCGTTGGACCCTTGAGTCGCTGAGTCGTTGGACCCTTGAGTCGCTGAGTCGTTGGACCCTTGAGTCGCTGAGTCGTTGGACCCTTGAGTCGCTGAGTCGTTGGACCCTTGAGTCGCTGAGTCGTTGGAGCCTTGAGTCGCTGAGTCGTTGGACCCTTGAGTCGCTGAGTCGTTGGACCCTTGAGTCGCTGAGTCGTTGGACCCTTGAGTCGCTGAGTCGTTGGACCCTTGAGTCGCTGAGTCGTTGGACCCTTGAGTCGCTGAGTCGTTGGACCCTTGAGTCGCTGAGTCGTTGGACCCTTGAGTCGCTGAGTCGTTGGACCCTTGAGTCGTTAGGTCGTATGACCCTTGAGTCGTTAGGTCGTTAGACCCTTGAGTCCTTAGGTCGTTAGACCTCATTTTGTCTTCACTAGGTCGTACCGTTTTGGTCGGGGCGCTTCCCCGCACCCCGCCGGGGGCGCTGCCCCCTGGACCCCCGTGACCTGACCGGTCAGGTCGAACCCCGTAAGCGGTGGCGTTGCCCCCGCACCCCCACCTTGGGGGGTTGCCACCCCCCCTGGACCCCCCCTCCGTAGGCGATCTTATCTGAAAAACATTCAACATAACTTGCTTTGTTGAGATGCTGAGTTGACCATTCTTCGAGACAAACCATCTCTGGTTATCTCGGCCACGTTTGGTCGTTGGGGAACTTCCACTTTGATGCTTTTGAGCTGATTTCCTTGGATTTTATTCACATCTCCGAATGTGATCTTTGTGATGATTGTTTCTACAATCTCTTCTGTGATTTGTCATTTTAAAAATATAAAGGTTTCAATACTAGTAGTAAATATCAAAACTCTTTTAACAAACAATTTCAACTCTATTTTTAATAACAAAGCTCTTTTCTTAAACCGTTTTCCAATCTATTAGTATATACAAGCCTTTACCTCACTCGGATGAGAAATCTAATTAAACGACTTAGTAAAACAAGTGGTATGAAACGCTTGCGTTCACTTCGTCGGTTAATTCTTGGACTTGTTCGACTGAACCTCTTGTGACAATTTTATTAGTGAAGATTTACAGTTTGTTCGTAAATATTTAAGTTAAGCAAGTGGTTATGGGACATGAAGCTAAACTTCTATATTTACTAGCTTAGTGTAATTGACACTTCTCGTTGATCTTGATGATCGCTTTATGAATTAGACTAGCAATTGCGCGATGTCTCTTTCATTGCAAGGTTAGACTAGACACCACTTGTGTGATTCCATTCACACATACCTTTCTGCTTTTTGGTTAGTCTAGACCTCAATCTGTGTGACTCCATTCACACATGCGGGGTAGCTCCCCTTGGTCTTCGGACCGTCATGTGATAGGCCTCTTTCCCTTTTTATGATTTCTGGATTTCTCGTGTTGATTTCTGGAATTTATGTCATTGACTTGTTATGAGTACAAGTTTAGGGTATGATGCCCTCTTCGAATCTTTGAGAAGATTCTTGTGATATTGATTATCTCTTATTGATTGATCTTCTGTTGATCATTATTTACATACTTATAGTGGTATGTCGTTATGGATGTTTATGTTTATGCCATATCTTTTATGTTATATCATGTCATCTGATATTTATAGCTAGACTGGTCCGTTTATTATTTTCTTAAATAATACTCGGATCAGACCGAGATGTTACAGGTGCTTCTGCTTGACTTCTTCCCAGGGATTCATCACTCTGACTTTTGGCTAACTGTTTAGATTAGCAGTTTTTGTTGTATACACTTGAGATATAGACTCATAGTTGTATTCTTTTGTATAGCACGTGTTGCTATTCTTTTGTATTATCGTGGATCTTATTGACCACTACTCTGATGTACACTTTCATGTGTTAGTTATATATTCATATCTTCTTCCGCCTTTGTGATATGGATATCTGTGACTAATTTGTGATATGATTATTTCTATGTTTGTTTCCGAAGATTATTTATAGCCACCGTGTGATAAGCAATTACATGGATGGTCGCTCCTCAACAGCCTTATTCTCCGTGCTAGTTGACAGCACTTCTCCGGAGTGTTCTTGGCTAGCGTGGGTATAGAGGTGGGGCGTCACAATTTAAACCTGAATTGAATCTGAATTCAAATAGTTTGAATCTTGGTTTTTGAAATGATTTAAATTTTGAAAATTTAAATTTGGTTTTAAACAACTTTTCAGTGTAAAAGTATTTTGGTTTTGAAAATTAAACAAAAAGTTTAAATTGTAAAATAGAAAATTTAAAATAAGTTTAATTCTGAGATTTAAAAATCTGGAATTTGAGTTGAATTTCAGTTTCTTTTAAAATAAAATAAAGTTTAAATTAAACTGTTTTAACTACTTTAAAAATGGTTTAATGATTTAAATTAAAATGAAATTTAAAATGCAAGAAAGTGTTGAACCCAAGTAATCTGGAATCAAATTTATTATGTATTCTAGTTTGAATAAATAGAAATTTTTAAATTTAAAATGATTTAAACAAATTGGTTTGTTTAAGTGTATTTTCAAATTAATTTTGAATTCTAAAAATGAATTGGGTTTTAAATTCTTTTAAAACTTCTTTATAAATGTATATTTCTTTAACATATGAGTAAAAAGTTTTTGAATTTTTTAAACCTTGTTTAGATAAATTTGTACTCATTTTAAAATCTTAAATTTAAAATGAAGTTTAAATGGAAATTTAAAGTAAATTTGAAAATAAATTATTTTTAAATACTTTGATTAAGTGAGAAATATTTTATCTTAAAATTAAATATAATTTAATGATTTGGATTCATTAAATTATTAAGTTAATTTAAATGGATAATTAATTATTTAATTAATTAATGATATGGATGATTAATTAAGTAACTAAGAGTTTTTAAATTAATTAATTAATGATTGAAATTAATTAATTAAGGTTAATTAATTTGTAATTAAGAATTACTAATTAGGTTTTAATTAACTATCAAGGATTTATAAATCAAGTAATTAAGGATTAATTAAGTTGTAGTTAACACTTAATTAATTAAATAATTAGAGGTTAATTAATTGGTAATTAAATATTAATTAATTTGTAATTAATAATGGTAAATCTAAGTTAATTTCATAAGAAAAGGAATTAAGGAATTGTTAATGAAGGTTATTAACTAAGATTGATTAACAATTAATTAATGTGATTAATTTTTATAATTAATTAGATTAATTAATTAATAATAATCATTTGTGAAGTTGTTAAGTTAAATTACTTAATAGAAGTAATTAATGAATTAATTACTTATTGTAATTAATTGGGTTTAATATGACTAGATTAAGTTAATTAATTAAGTTTAATTAATTTAAATAATCATTGGATGATTTGATAATAATTACTTTATGTAATTAATGGAATTGTAATTACTTAGGGAAGTAATTAATGATAATTACTGGATGTAATTAGTGGAAGATGGTTTAATTATGGAAGTAAATTGGATTAAATTACTTTGTATAACTAATTAAGTGATTAATTAAAGATAATTAATTAAGGAGTAATTAATTTGATAAGTAATTAAGGATAGTTAATTACTGAATGTGATTAATCAAGGTGATTAATAATTATGGTTTAATCGAGACTAATTACTTAATATAATTAATTTAAATAAGTAGTTAATTTAAATTTAACTGAGATCATTAATTAATATAATTAATGATGTAATTAAGATTGATTAATTAAGACTAATTGATCAATGATAAGTGATCAAGGGTGATTAATTAAGTAATTAATTAAGGATCAATGAAATTAATTATAGTTAATTAATTAATAAATTAATTAAAGGTTAATTACTATTTTTGGTTAAGAATAATTAATTTGTGAAATTAATTAAAGGATAATCACTTGAAGGGAATTAAAGGATAATTAATCAAGGGTGATTAATTAAGGTGATTAATTAGTGAATAATTAATTGATTGATTTGCAATTAATTAATAGTTATGTAAGAAATATTTATATTGGTGTAAGTAATTAGTTTAATTCACTTTAAATTAATTAGAGATGGGAGTAATTATTCATTTTAAATTAATTATAGATGTTGTGATTAAGTAAATCATTGCTTATGTGTGGATGATATTGGTGCCTTGAATGGTTTGAAATCTCAGAAATGAGATAAGTAATGTTGTGTGACATGGATGCATTAGTTGCATTATGATGATAATATGGATTATCTTTTTCTAATGATAATATGGATTATCTTTTGATAATGATAATGTGGATTATCTGTTTATGATGACAATGTTGATTATCTATTATGGTATGTGAATTATCTATCTCTGTGTATATAGATAATAGAATTGAATTGTTTTAAACTTTAAAACAACTTGGCCTTAAAAGATACGCTTTGGATTTCGATGAGACCAGGATCGGGTTTCCAGATTTGGCTATCCGGAAACCACATCGATCCGAATTAACGATAGGTCGTGAATCTCATGTGAAGAGTGAAAACTCGAGGTGTTAGGACGATTCGTCGTTAAAACTCTGAGGGTGATTCCAATACGAGTTTAACGGGGTAGTACTTTCAGATTCGAGATGAAGATTTAGAGTGCAAGGGTTATCATCGTTAACTCTGAGGGTGATTCCAAAATGAGTGTAACGAGATAATGCCTTCGGTTCCGTTCGAACCCGAAACGAACTTGTATGGATTAAATGCTTTAAGAACATCGTCAGGTGGACGATGAGCATTCTAAGGATGTTTTCTCTAAAGGTAATCGTAGCCGCAAGCCTCATCAACCGAGAATGGCTAAAACATGGGAGGTGCAGCAAGGCTAAGTGGGTCATGCCCAAGTAGGACAAGATTTTCCCCTGTCTAGAGGTCCTTTTTGTTTCGGCCGTGTGGGCAGTTGGAATCGCGCGCCAACTGCGGGGTTGTCTTGTTCGGGACTGTTCAGTGAGGAATGGTTTCGGCCTTGTGTTGCAGGGGATTGGGAGTGATCCTCGGTACGGTGATCGAGGCCATGTACTATGACGAGCGTAATTTGTGACGACCCAGAATTTTTGAGCATTTAAAATCAGGATATTTAATTGATTTTAAATATTCAATAGAGAAATCTTAGCTTGAATTACAAATATCACAATTTATTTTATTATTGAGTTATTAAATTTAAATAAGTGAAGTTGGGTAAATCTTTGAATCTGGAGTTTTAAGCCTATTAAAAATAATTTTAAGGGTTGAAAAATTTATATTAATAGCACTAAAGACAATAGAAGTTGAACAATTGAATCTAACAGTGGTTTGTTAAGTTTTGAAATTTATATCGTTTAAATTGAATTTAAAAATAGCCTTTCGAGGCACAGACTCGGAATTCGATGAAACCAGTTCCATTGGGTCCGTAATATTGAATTATTACCGGATTTCAAATTTCGTGGCTTTCGAAAATAACGTGTGATCGTATGAGGTATAAATGCTTAGACGATAATTACCGATTTAAATTAAATATTTACTAATAAAACCTTCAGCCGTATTCTTTCACATCTAACCTCTTTGTTGTGGCTATAACCTTCTTTTGCAAGCGACTTTCTGATAGACATCACGTCTTGTTCCCTTTCGTTCACTTTTATCACGCTTCCTCCTCACAACTCAGAGCCATATCGAACGAAAAGAATAATAGATCTCGTTCCTATTTCTATTAGGTATCTCGTTCCCCTTTCTTCACATACGAACTCTCTTCTCCTTTAAAAATCATTCTGTTCGTTTCAAATAATAATGGCTGCATCCTCCTATTGTTTTTTCAAATCAAATTGTTAAATCAAAATCTAGTCATCCTCTGTAAATCAAAATCACTAAATCAGAGACAGCGCGGTCGCGTTTGCTTTGTTCGAGGTTACTCACGTGGGTGTCGCGAGGCCAGGAGAAGGATGGGTTCGTGCGCACGAGGGTGGCCAGAGCCAAGGGAAGTAATAGCGGCGGTGGAGCCTTGCACGGTGGTTAGAAAGGGAGGAGTTTTCGCGACGACCTGGGGCAACAGCGGGGTCGAGATGTTAAAGGAGGCCGAGCGCGGGATGGACGACGTGATGGGTAGTTCGGCAGTAAGGTAAAAAATTTAATAGCTTAATTTAAATTAATTTAAATTAAGAATAAGGTAATTCAGAAGTCGGCAGTAAGATAATTATAGTATGGCTGTTTTTTTTTTTTTTTAATTCATGAAGATTTGAGATTTAGATTATATTTGCAGAGAAAAGTTTGTTTTTAATCTATATGTGTAAGTAAATTTGAACAGAAATTTATTTTTGTATAAATAAGATTTGAGAAAAGAAAAATAAAATTTTCTTCTATACACATATTTATATATATATAGGACTCGGAAACAAACAAACATAGGGGTTTATATTAAATTTTGGCCTGTATAGATTATCTTAGTTTATGTAGTTCCAAAGACAAATAAATTCAATAAGTATTAATTTATAAATATCTTAGGTTACTAGTTAAGTTCTAAGTAATGCTTTTTGGGAATTAAATTGTTTAATAAATTTATTAAATTGCCATAGTCAAAAAAAAATTATTTAAAGGGGAATTTGTTTAAAGATAAATTTTTGGTTTAAACCCAAATTTTTAATTAAAATAAAACCATTAGACAATTAAATTTTATCAAATTAAATGAACTGTTCGGTTAGTTCAAATATTAATAAATTCTGTAATGTTTGTACAGGGTCTTAAATTGCGAAGAAAGCAAGCCGGTGTGAAACGGATTGCAAATAAGAATGGACAAAGGTGAGTTAATCTCACTCGGTTAATTTAAATTTAAATGATTAAATTTAAATAATTGTTTGAATGGTTGAATTGATTGATGTGATATGGTATGATATTTTGGAATGGGTGTATTATGTTGTGCTAACATCTGTAGATGCAGGGAAAACAGGTTGGAGGGATCCAGCTGGACCCCTCAACTTTTATTTAAATTATTTAATATTCTCTGTTATGATTGGCTGATATTCTATGATGGATTATATTGAAATATTGAATGCTATGGTTTGATTGGAAATTATTGGGTATGATGAATTATTAAAAATATATAAATTGGATTTTGGAAAGAAAATAAAGAAGTGAAATTGTAAGTAAAATAATTATAGAAATTTGAATAAATTTTTAAATGAATTGGAAAGCAATAAAGTGACTTTAAAATTCTACTAAATAAATCATGAGTATAGAATGGAAATTTGAATAAGCAAAGAGTTAATGAATTTTAATGTTCAGCGATATTAATTAAAAGAATAAAACATTTATTTAAAATTTAAGATTTAAATTATTGAAAGGAATAAAGAAGAAGTTGGGAAAAACTGAAATCCGTATTCTTCACTTAAAAAGGTTTAAAAACATACGGGAAATAATAACATTAACAATAAGTCCATAATTAATGGATTTTAAAATAAATTAAGAAAGTAAAGAAATTTATTTCAAATAAAATAAATTGAAAATCAGTTTGGAAAATTGATTTAAGTGATTGAAGTTGGGATTTTTCTCTGGACAACCAAGTACATTTCCAAAGTAAATTTATAAATAAATTTAAAGGTTTTAAAATTGTTTTAAAAAGCAAGTTTTGGAAAATTTATTATTCATGAATATTTAAATTCTAAAGTAAGTATTTTCTCAAATCTATTATAGTAGTAATTACTTAAAGAGTGACTTAGTATTTTGTTTTTTTAAAGTGAAAATCTAGTTTTATATTTATTAAGTAACCTTATTTTCAAATATTCATATAATATGTATTTTTTAAAAAATTATTGAAGTAGTTTTAATATAAATGTTTTAAAGTATATTTCAAAGTAAAGTGTTTTAAAATTATTTTTAAAATCTAGTTTTTTACTTGGTGATTTCAAAGGGGATAGAAAATATCTGGGAAAGTATTCTTAAAAGAAAAAGGATTTTGAAACTGTTTTCAAAGGATTGAAAATAGAAATATATCTTGTGAAGATATTTTGTGATAGATAAATAATTTGGGAAATTATTTATTGTGTGATGGATGTTGTGAATATTAATTGATAGTTAAATAACCGACTATCAATATTGGCCAACTGCGCTGATCGTTTCGAAGAGACCGGGATCGAGATTTATTTCTCGAAAACACTTCGATTCGGTTTGTACGTTTTCGTGAAAACGATTTCGGAGTCGAAGATGGAGCAGTGAAGTGCAAGGGCTAGTCGCTACTAATCCTGAGGATATTTCCAAAATTGATGTAGTAGGAGTAGTGCCTTCGGTTCCATTCGAACCCGGGACGGACTTGTATGGATGAATGCTTGCGATACATCGTCAGGTGGACGATGGGCATTCTAAGTGAAACGTTCTAAAGGTAACGCTTAGCCTCAAGCCTCATCAACCGGGAATGACTGAAAATCAGGGGATATGCAGCAAGGCTTTGTGGGTAGCCCCCACTTGAGAGTAAGGTCATCTCTGTCTAGATGTCCCTTTTTATTCGGCTTAGTGGTGCGGTTGTTGATCCCTACCGTGGGGTGATCTTATTCGGAACTGTCCAGTAAGGGATGGGTCCGGCCTTGTGTTGCAGCGGATCGAGAGTGGTCCTCGGTACTGTGATCAAGACCACGTGCTGTGACAGGTGGTACCCCAGTGCCTAGTCATTGTTGGAAATCCATTCTCCCTACGAGCCTTTTACGAGTTTTGTTTGTATTACCCACTCTGTGGCTAGTAGCTGGAATTTAATCATGTAACAATTTCGGCTATTTTATAAGTATTTGTGTATAGACCCTATTATAATATCAGAGGAGTTCTATAAAAATTGTTTTAGCTATCGTAAGGTAAAAACCCGACATGTTTATTTGTGGCGTGGTCTTACGAGATGCATTTGTTTTCAAAAGGATTTTTAAAACATTAAAAATCAATTGGGTGTGATTTTCTCATGCTGGTATTCCAGACTGACTCGAGTGTTATTTAACTGTAATGCTCGGGTCAGACCGAGTATTATAGGATACAGGTATTGATGCTGTGGAGCTCAGGAGATGAGCTGGACGACGATGCGTATTCTCGTACTTGTTTATATATATTCCGCTGTGTTGAGTTATTGTGTATCTAGTTGTATGCTATTGATGTTGAGCTGTGATTGATGTACCCTGATGATGTAATATATAAACAACTATATTTGATTTTTAAGTAAAGATCATTATATCTATTATATTTTATTCCGCTGCGATGGTTAGATTCTGATGTTGATTTCTATTCTCTTCTTCTACCTCTTCTTCTTTAACTTAAATGTTTCCTATTTCTGTACAACTTGAGTTGAATTAGGTAAAATAGTGTTGACTCACGGGTTACGGGTTTGCGGGCTGTTATAGTTGTATCAGAGCATAGGTTGGTGATAACCTTGGCTCTGGTGGGAATTACTCATTTAAATTAGAGTCCGATGTACTCTAAAATGAGTTTGAGCGTATTTATAGATATGAGCGCGTATTTGTTAGTGAATATAAATTGTTTTAATATTGCGTTCATTGGTTTATTGAGTGGCATATGAACCTTCGTCGACACAGTCTGCGCAACTGTATCGAAGGGGTTTCTAAATACTTGAATAGAACAATCGACACGGTATTGTTTTAAATGTGGGTAAATGAAATAATTTTACCAAAAATATATTTTGATAATATAAATAAAGGTTTTGTAAACTATTTTAGCTAATATATGGTTGCTTGGATGTAAGGAAGAATAATATTAAATTATTATCATTGTTGAGGGAAATTTAACTAGAAACTGAAAATATAACCAAGTTTAAGGGAATCAATTCAATATAAAATGAAATTCAGAAATATGAATTATAAATGTAAATTATAAATTGGAATATAATCAAATGAGAATTTGTATGAGCATAAGCTATGCAAATGAATTATACTAAAATTGATTTAAGCAGGATTTGGAAATTTAAATTCCCGGAGATTTTGGAAGTGTTTTCGAAATGTTTTAAAGATAAATGATAGCATTATTATTTTCAAGGTATTTATGAAAGGAAATTTGTTTAAAATGGGTTTTGAAAGTGAAATAGCATTAAAATCACTTGGATTATTGGAAAATAATTCTGGTGATGACGGCCGCATCATCAGTATTCATTTTCGAATTTCTAAGTGACGGATTCCTACCAAATTGATTTGTTCAGAAGCCAGTTGTTTTTGAAAATCTCAAAGGAAATTTGTTGGGGAATAAGGCCACGATTGGTTTAAAATTTTTAAGGAGTGTGATTTGAGATGTTGAAGATTTCAAAATGTTTTGAAACCAAAAGCCGGTGTATTTAAATTCCTGATAAGATGGGTTATAAGCTTATAAGTTGAGATGAGTTTTAAATTAGGAAGGAAATATAAGCTTTGAATGTTGGAATTTGAATTTGAATTTGAGGTGAAAAGTTAAAAATGAAATTAACTTGGATTGGGAAATAAAATTTAACTGGATTGAAGTAATTGAGTAGGCTGAAATAATATCCAATTGTATTCGAATTAAGTTGAAATCGAATTGAGTTAAATAAATATCCGAGTTAAAATAAAAAAATTGAGTTGGAATAGAAATTCAATTGAGTTATCAAATGGAATTACATTCTTATCTGAATAAATAGAAAATAAGTGGGATAAGGATTGGAATTAAAATAAATAAGTTGGAATAAAAATATGTTTGGGTTGTAAATAAGCATAAGGATTGAGTTAAAAATAAAGGAAGAAATATTTAAGCCTAGAATTAATGAATTGTGTAAATAATAAGTTATGACTTATAAATTGGGAAATGGGATAGAAAACCCAAAATAAATATTATTGATGAATTGGAGAATAAAATAAAGATCCAAACTTGAGTTATGAAATAAATTTGAACTTAAGAAATTTAAATGAAGAGATTTTGAGATTAAAATCAAGTTCTGGATTATAAGTTGGGAAAGACTATTCAGATGATAATTAGATAATAAAATATGTAATAAGAACCCAGTGCAGTTAAATAGAAGCCGAATTGTAAGCTAATAATGAAGATTGGAAATAGAACTCAAGTTATAAATTAAATTTGACTTGAATCATTAGTGAAGAAAATATAATTGAAAGTGGCCTTGCAATTAATTAAATGAATAGAGAATGAAATTGAATTGTGAGTTCATAAAGGTGAATGGTAAATGAAAATGGATAGTGAATTCAGAATTTGAGTTATTAATTGAAGGTTGACTTGAAGTGTTAACAAATTAAATATAATCGAAAAGGTATCGAATAAAAATGAAATTGGATTAAAATAGAATCAAGTTAAATTGAAAAGTGAAATTTATTTGCAAAATGAAATAAGCTTAAGTATATAAAAAAAAAAGATTTGAATAAATTGAAGTGAATTAACTTAAAACTAAACAAATGGAAGAGTTGAATTGAATTCAACTAAAACTAATTTTAATGATATTGGATTGAATTTGAATCAAGTAAAAATGAATTTGAATCGAAACAGAATTGGGTGAATTATAGATAATATTTAAGGAAATGTAAAATTCAAAATGGATTGAGTGGATAAACTAACTACATTGAATGAATAAATGGGTGGGATAAATAAGAATCAAATGAAGTATGGTTTAAGTAAGTTGAGAAATGGTTGTTGAATGACATAGCTTGGATTGTCTTCGAGCTAAATAAATTATTTCGGAATAAACAATTTTGGAATGAATTGTAGTGAATGGTTTGTGAATGAAATTTAAACAGAATGTGTCGAGCTAGATCAAATGTTTTTAATGGAACCTATTTGAATAATGAAATGCAAATGAACGGATTCAAATTTGAAATGTAATACAAATGAGAATATATGGATTGTGATTAAATTTAAAAATAAAATAGAATTGAGAATAAATTGAGTTGGAATCCATTTAAATTGGTTATAAAGCATAAAGACTTATTTATTCACATAGATCTCGTCAAATTACATATAATAAATTATCATTTGATGTAAATGGAAGTAATTAAAATTCTATGTATTGATGGGAGTAAAATAAATTGATTTTGAGAGCAACTGAATTAAATATGAGTTCGGTTTGCTTAAAAATGAATTGAATATAAACAATTGAGTTTTAAAACCATTCAAAATTGATGAAGTTGTATACGAATGGATTGAAAACCATTCCAAATTGGAAATTGTATAAGTTGCTTATGGGAAAAATATTTGGTGTGAATTTCTTTTAGAATTCATATGTTTAACTATTGCAAATAAGTGAAATATTGTTAAACTGCATATATTTGGCACTTACGTGTTTAAATTGAGTCAGTACAGGTATTTGAAGCCGTTTGGCTGGATTTGGACGCGCAAAATGCAAAATTAAATAAGCCGCTTGTTTTAAATGCTAAATAAAGGTACGCTTACGCAAAAGAATTCAAAATAGGAGATATGAACTACATATATTGATATATATTGTGATTTCCAGCCTGAGGCCAATATATATATATATATATATATATCTGTGTATCCTGATATCGCAAAAGTCCCTCCGTACAAAGGGGACTTTGCCAAAAAAATTCGGAAATTTTGAGAGTTAGAAAAATTTTTGGAAAATTTTGTTAACGACAAAACGGTTTAAAACTGGAAAATTGAAATAAGTTAGTAAATGAAACTAATTAAAGTAATGACATGAATTAGTAATAAATGACAAATAAAAATTTATATATGCAGAGTTGAAGATAAATTGAATTCATATAGAAATGAAAGAATCAATTTGAATAGAAATAAATATAAACTGAAGTGGTAAGATGAAAATAAATATAAGGAACATGTTTCATGCTTATACTAACTTAAGAAGGAATGGTGAATTCTTCAATGGAAGATTGATACTACAAATATAATCTAAGATAATATTGGAATGAGTAAATATGGACATTTTGTGAGAAAGTCGATAAAATGTTTTTGGGATATTGTGATTGGATATTATTGTTACGAAGGATATGCAGGTATGAAAAAGGGAAAACAAAATTGGATTTGATTTCAAAAGATAAATTTGAAATGCTCGACAAAAAGGTATGTGTTTAAAATTCTGTGAATTTGATTGGGTTTTTGGATCGAGCCACTTGGCGTTTTGTTTTCTTTTTGGATTTGGGAGGCCGTAGAGCCATTTTGTAGTAGTACCGAGCTAGCCGCGCAAAGGAGACGCTGGCGAAATTTTTCGGAAATTTGAAGAGTTAGAAAAATTCTGAGAAAATTTTGATAATTCACAATTTGGTTTTAAATTGAAACTTAAATGGTTAAACAAATAGTATAGTTTGAAACTTTTGGAGGGTTTGGGAAGTTAATAAGAATAATAATGGTCTTTTGTAAAAAGATAGTTGGTTAGATGTTGATTTGTTTAGTTTTGGGGATAAATAAACGTGTATTGGACCATTCTTCCTAACTAGTAATTTCGGGGACGAAATTCTTTTAAGGGGGGAGGAATGTGACGACCCGGAATTTTCGAGCATTTAAAATCAAGATATTTAATTGATTTTAAATATTCAATAGAGCAATCTTAGCTTGAATTATGAATATCACAATTTATTGGATTATTGAATTATTAAATTTAAATAAGTGAAGTTGGGTAAATTGTTGAATCTGGAGTTTTAAGCCTATTAAAAATAATTTTAAGGCTTGAAAAATTTATATTAATAGTACTGAAGATAATAGAAGTTGGAAAATTGAATCTAACAGTGGTTTGTTAAGTTTTGAAATTTATATCGTTTAAATTGAATTTAAAAATAGCCTTTCGAGGCACAGACTCGGAATTCGAAGAAACCAGTTCCAATGGGTCCGTAATATTGAATTATTAACGGGTTTCAAATTTCACGGCTTTCGGAAATAACGTGTGATCGTACGAGGTATAAACGCTTTGACGATAATTACCGATTTAAATTAAATATTTACTAATAAAACATTCAGCCGTATTCTTTCACATCTGACCTCTTTGTTGTCGCTATAACCATCTTTTGCAAGCCACTTTCTGATAGACATCACGTCTTGTTCCCTTTCGTTTACTTTTATCACGCTTCCTCCTCACAACTTAGAGCCATGTCGAACGAAAAGAATAATAGATCTCGTTCCTATTTCTATTAGGTATCTCGTTCCCCTTTCTTCACATACGAACTTTCTTCTCCTTTAAAAATCATTCTGTTCGTTTCAAATAATAATGGCCGCATCCTCCTATTTTTTTTCAAATCAAATTGTTAAATCAAAATCGAGTCTTCCTCTGTAAATCAAAATCCCTAAATCAGAGAGAGAGCGGTCGCATTTGCTTTGTTCGAGGTTACTCACCTGGGTGTCGCGAGGCCAGGAGGAGGATGGGTTCGTGCGCACGAGGGTGGCCAGAGCCAAGGGAAGTAATAGCGGCGGTGGAGCCTTGCGCGGTGGTTAGAAAGGGAGGGGTTTTCGCAACGACCTGGGGCAACAGCGGGGTCGAGATGTTAAAGGAGGCCGAGCGAGGGATGGACAACGTGATGGGTAGTTCGATAGTAAGGTAAAAATTTGAATAGCTTAATTTAAATTAATTTAAATTAAGAATAACGTAGTTAAGAAGTCGGTAGTAAGATAATTATAGTATGGCTGTTGTTTTTTTTTTAAATTCATGAAGATTGGAGATTTAGATTATACTTGCAGAGAAAAGTTTGTTTTTAATCTATATGTGTAAGTAAATTTGAACAGAAATTTATTTTTGTATAAATAAGATTTGAGAAAAGAAAAAAAAAATTTCTTCTATACACATATTTATATATATAGGACTCGGAAACAAACAAACATAGGGGTTTATATTAAATTTTGGCCTGTATAAATTATCTTAGTTTATGCAGTTCCAAAGACAAACAAATTCAATAAGTATTCATTTATAAATATCTTAGGTTACTAGTTAAGTTCTAAGTAATGCTTTTTCGGAATTAAATTGTTTAATAAATTTATTAAATTGCCTTAGTCAAAAAAAAATTATTTAAAGGGGAATTTGTTTAAAGATAAATTTTTGGTTTAAACCCAAATTTTTAATTAAAATAAAACCATTAGACAATTAAATTTTATCAAATAAAAATGAACTGTTCGGTTAGTTCAAATATTAATAAATTCTGTAATGTTTGTACAGGGTCTTAAATTGCGAAGAAAGCAAGCCGGTGTGAAACGGATTGCAAATAAGAATGGACAAAGGTGAGTTAATCTCACTCAGTTAATTTAAATTTAAATGCTTAAATTTAAATAATTGTTTGAATGGTTGAATTGATTGATGTGATATGGTATGATATTTTGGAATGGGTGTACTATGTTGTGCTAACATCTGTAGATGCAGGGAAAACAGGTTGAAGGGATCCAGCTGGACCCCTCAACTTTTATTTAAATTATTTAATATTCTCTGTTATGATTGGCTGATATTCTATGATGGATTATATTGAAATATTGAATGCTATGGTTTGATTGGAAATTATTGGGTATGATGAATTATTAAAAATATATAAATTGGATTTTGGAAAGAAAATAAAGAAGTGAAATTGTAAGTAAAATAATTATAGAAATTTGAATAAATTTTTAAATGAATTGGAAAGCAATAAAGTGACTTTAAAATTCTACTAAATAAATCATGAGTATAGAATGGAAATTTGAATAAGCAAAGAGTTAATGAATTTTAATGTTCAGCGATATTAATTAAAAGAATAAAACATTTATTTAAAATTTAAGATTTAAATTATTGAAAGGAATAAAGAAGAAGTTGGGAAAAACTGAAATCCGTATACTTCACTTAAAAAGGTTTTAAAACAAACGGGAAATAATAACATTAACAATAAGTCCATAATTAATGGATTTTAAAATAAATTAAGAAAGTAAAGAAATTTATTTCAAATAAAATAAATTGAAAATCAGTTTGGAAAATTGATTTAAGTGATTGAAGTTGGGATTTTTCTCTGGACAACCAAGTACATTTCCAAAGTAAATTTATAAATAAATTTAAAGGTTTTAAAGTTGTTTTAAAAAGCAAGTTTTGGAAAATTTATTATTCATGAATATTTAAATTCTAAAGTAAGTATTTTCTCAAATCTATTATAGTAGTAATTACTTAAAGAGTGACTTCGTATTTTGTTTTTTTAAAGTGAAAATCTAGTTTTATATTTATTAAGTAACCTTATTTTCAAATATTCATATAATATGTATTTTTTAACAAATTATTGAAGTAGTTTTAATATAAATGTTTTAATGTATATTTCAAAGTAAAGTGTTTTAAGATTATTTTTAAAATCTAGTTTTTTACCTGGTGATTTCAAAGGAGATAGAAAATATCTGGGAAAGTATTCTTAAAAGAAAAAGGGTTTTGAAACTGTTTTCAAAGGATTGAAAATAGAAATATATCTTGTGAAGATATTTTGTGATAGATAAATAATTTGGGAAATTATTTATTGTGTGATGGATGTTGTGAATATTAATTGATAGTTAAATAACCGACTATCAATATTGGCCAACTGCGCTGATCGTTTCGAAGAGACCGGGATCGAGATTTATTTCTCGAAAACACTTCGATTCGGTTTGTACGTTTTCGTGAAAACGATTTCGGAGTCGAAGATGGAGCAGTGAAGTGCAAGGGTTAGTCGCTACTAATCCTGAGGATATTTCCAAAATGGATGTAGTAGGAGTAGTGCCTTCGGTTCCATTCGAACCCGGGACGGACTTGTATGGATGAATGCTTGCGATACATCGTCAGGTGGACGATGGGCATTCTAAGTGAAACGTTGTAAAGGTAACGCTTAGCCTCAAGCCTCATCAACCGAGAATGACTGAAAATCAGGGGATATGCAGCAAGGCTTTGTGGGTATGTAACGACCCAGGATTTTAGTAATTAAAATTTGAATATTTAATTAATTTTAAATATTAAGAAGTGAATTTATAAGTCAAATAAATTTTAATTTGAATTATTGGATTTAATTGAATAATTAAATCGATAATTTAATATGCTAAATTATGGAAATAATTGAAAATTGAGTTAAATATGATTGAAAATGATTTGTAAAATTTTATTTTATCATATTGAAGTTAGAACGATATTTTAGAACTTTTAAAATCGAATTAAGAGTTAAATTGTGAAAATTGAATATTTTAATATTTAAATCGACTAGTGAAAATAGTCAATTTTTGAACAGTCTCAGAATTGAACGAAACCAGTTCCATTGGATCCGTAATAGTTAGTTATTACCGGATTTCAATTTTCGTGTCAATCGGAGTTACCGTTTGGTCGTGGCAGCTCGAAACGCATCGATTTATTTTTAATATTAATTTGGCGAGTTAAAATAGCCATTTTTCAAAAAGTCTCGGATTTCGACGAAACCAGTTTCATCGGATCCGTAATGTGATATTATTGTAAGGTTTCAAATTTCAAGTCAATTGGATTTACCGTTTGTCCGGTACAAATTAAAACGCCTAGAAATCGATTTAAATCGGTTTAATTTAAATTGAGCGTTTATAGCCATAACTCGCACACATGTCCGAATTAGCTTCCGAAACCTGTTCCATTGTGTCCGGAACACGGGGTAAAACCTAGAAACGCTGGTTACGGCGCGTAAATCGGAGTTCGGAATTTCCGGATGAATAGTGTTCGAAAATTCTCTATAAATACACCTTAAAATTTCTAAAAATAAAAAGAAAAAGGAAAAAACCCTAATCTAAAACTGCACAGCCGCCTCCACATCTATGCACGGCCAGAAAACTCCCACATTCTTCCCCTCCGATCTCTCAATCCATCAACTTTTAGACAAAACCCTCAACTACAATATTGTAGAGCATGGCAAGATCCTTATATTCAACGGTGGAGATCGAGATTGGAGCTACGGATCAACGGCAAATCGTTCGAGAAGGCGCTGCGTTTGGGCATGAATTCCCAGGCCATGATGAGGCCGAGCTTCATGAGGTTGGGGCCGAGTATAGAGGGGGTGAAGGGCTTCGAGATGGCGGTGGTTTGATGAAGTTTCATTGAGCGAGGAGATGGTGATATCAAAACCTAATATTGGAGAGGTGGGTTCTTTGTTCGGCCTCTATCTGTAGCCGAACGAAGGTGAAGAAGAAAGAAAGGAGCGGTGGTGATGGCTTTGCAGTGAGATCCTACGGCCTAAAATTAGTTAGGTTATAAAACTTAATTTATGTTGTAAATTTATTAAGTAAAAATCATGCAAAGTTCTAAAATTCATAACTTTTTCATACGAGGTCGAAAACGTGCGAAACCAGTTGCGTTGGAATCGTATGGACGAGCACTACGCGATGAAATTGGATTGGAGTCGTTGGAGTTAGTGAGAATTTTGGATAAAATTAAACGTCCGTTTAATTTTATTTGAAATAAATCGCTAAAAACGAAATTGAAATCAAGGTGAGAACTTCTCACTCAATCGAATCAGTTTCGATTTTATTTTAAATAGTTAGATTTAAAATATTTGAATGCATGTATGTTTGAATGATGATTGATATCTATTGATTGTTAAAATAGACATTATACGCCGTTAGTAAGCGGATGTTATTTAATAAAAACATATACCGCGAATATTTCATAAACAGTGAAATTGGTATTTTATATATAATAGCAATATATATATATTAGCATATGTATATATTGGAGTTATTGATTTCCCGCATTTTTTGTTTAGCGTATGAGACCCTATTGCACCGTTATTAAGCGGATAATATTTAAATCCCATATACCGCGATAATTTCGTACTGGAGCGAAATTGGTATTGTGCTAATGTTTGTGGATGCAGGAAACAGGTTGGAGGGATCCAACTGGATTCCTCAACAGTTTTTATTGGATTTCAGATATTTAGATATTTGATGGATTATCATATCGATATATGATATCGTTGTTGTCGTGATTGACTATTTGGTGTGTAGCATCATTGGACCAAATTTGGAATTTTAAAATGATTTCAAAGTGATTTTTGAAAGTATACGTTATAAAATATTTTTGGAATTGATTCATTTTAAAATAAATAAACATCATAATTTTTAATGTTATAAAAATTATGATTTTTGAGAGAAATAGTTAAAAACTGATTTTTGAGAATATGATGCTAACGATTTTATAAAATAGTTTAATCGGGATTTTAGAATTTATTGTGAAAAGTTTAAATATAGGATTTATAAAATTTAATTATTTTATGAATCAAAATGGTGAAAAAATAAAGGAGATTAAAGACGTTTTAAAAGAATAATATAAATTGATTTATATTAAGAGATTTATAAATGGATATTTATAAATTGAAATATGGACATTATAAAACGAGTTTTTATAAGTGTTTGAATGAAGTGGAAATGAATTTCATAATTGAATGGAATTTATAGAATTTTAAACAGTGAAGTTATAAATGGAATTTTATAAACAGTAGGTTTATAAGATTTATAAAGTTATTGAAAGAATGAATTTTGGATAAATAAACAATCTTATAAGTTATAAGATTTATAATTTGGGAAGTTAAAAGAACGATTCTGTAAAATAATCGTTTTATAAGCATTTAATTTATAATATGAACCTTTAGTTTATAATTGAGTTATAAATCGAATAGATTAATAAAGGAATTTATAAAAGGAAGTTGTTATAAAATAAATAGAAATGGAGTTTATAAACGTTGTTTTATAAATTCACAAACGACTTATTTTGATAAGTTAATTGTTGAAAACCTATTAATGGAGTTATATTCATGTTTTAAACAGTGAATAATCCTTTAAAATAAAATGAATAAAAGGATGAAAATTTGTTAACGTAGTATATTCACGTTTTAAATAGTGGATAATATGTTAAAGAAATTATTTTAGATTTGATGTTTTAAATAGAATTAAAACGTTCTAACAATGTTTTAAATTGTGTTGAGATTCGAACCATAGATTTCAACATTTATTGTTGAAATAGACATTTTCGAGAAATAGAAGGAAATAATGGACTATAACACTGTTGTTATAGTAAATGATTTCCGAAAGGAAATGTTTTGTATAGTATTGGGATTTATATATCTATTTTAATTTCGAATCCCTATACTAGTGATTTTGGGTTGTCGTAACGATGTTTTACGCAACATTCGTTTTGGCCCAAATAAATATGTTTAAGGGAATGATTTCCTTAAAGAATGAAATACGTACTTAATTTCGATTTAAGTATATTGAATATTTTCCAAGTGTTGAAAATAAATAAAATTTGTGAATTACTTATGAATAAATAAGTATGGAAATGTTTTCCAATATAAAGAGAATATTTTGAGAATTTATCTTTTTGAAGATAAATTGAAATGAATAATTGAAATCATATATGCATGGATATTGTGAAAATATAAATTCACTATGGAATTTATAAAAGGAAGTGGAATTTGTTTAAAAATAAATATTGATTTATTTTTGAAGTATTGAAATTATATATCTAGTGAAGATATTTTGGAAAATAAATAATTTGGAAAATTATTTGGAATCTGGTGATGTGTGCATATCAATTGATAGTTCAATAACCGACTATCAATATTTCCCTTTGAATGGGTAATTAATGTGATTTGTTTGAATGTGAATGCCACACTTATTTTTGAATAAGCGCTCACTATTCGGGTTAACCGGGAAAGGACCATGGGGTCGTATAACCCATTCCGAATATGTGATACGTCGTTGTGAATTGCATTGAAGATCGGTGTTGAAGACCCGGTATTTGCGAGAGCGATAGGATGACCTGTCGATTGTCTCTGCACTGAGTTGCAACGGTATAGAGACTCCCTAAGTGATGGGAAATTCAATCAGGATTGTGAATATCCGGATTGCAAGGACTTCTTTGTAAGTGCCTTCGGTTTTGTTCGAGCCCGGAACAGACTTGTATGGATTGTATGTGTGACATTACAAGTTGAGATATAAAGCCGATTTCTTTCAAATATATTTCTGTTGGTGGCGGAGAATTTATTCTTTTAGCTTAACACCCTTCTCTGAGACGTACGAGCCTAGAGGTTATGTAGTTGAATGTTATCAGCGATATATTCCCAATTTGGTAATGTGACATGCTGAGTGTTGCTGTGAAATGATCATTGTGTTGATTATTTGTGATAGGATCGTTTATTTGATCGTCTATCTTGGTGATCATTTCTATGATCATTTGTTGACCCAAAGCATTGCTTTTGTATAAAGTATGTTTTGTTGGACGTGACTTCGTCGAGCCTCACACCCCGTGAATGGTCAAAACAGGAAAGAAGCAACAAGGTTTTGAGAGGTAGCGCCCTTTAGGATGTGTGCATTTCCTTCTGGAAAAGGGTGGTATCATGGTATGGAGCCCAGATACTTACTCATGTTGAAAACACTTTGTTATGATTGTGTGAATTGATTGCGAGCGCTCGGTGAAAAGGTCCCAAAGGACCGGGGGATGGCATATTCGGTCAGTTGTTACTCAGTTAGGGGTAACCCGGCCTTGTGTTGGTAGAGATCCGGTTTGGTTCTCGGGGATGTCCATCCAGAGGCATTCTCTTGTGGCAATGGGAAGTTCCTTGGCCTGATCATTCGTTGGAAATCCAAAGAAACAATAGGATCTTGTACGGTATTAGTTGTAGAACCTATCATTCACTTATGGTGGCGCCCCACTGTTTGGATGGTAGCTATAGTAGGCATAGTTCGGAATGTCTATGTTGGCTAAGATTTATATTCTACTTTCGAAATGAATTTTTCCTACACTATGCACTAGTAATAATATCAAATGTTCTTTTAAATGCGTATCAAGCATCTTTGACTATCATAAGGAGAAATCTCCTCCGATTCTGCGTTTGCATTGTGTGTGTGTGCGGGAGGTCTTTTTGTAGTCTCATTTTTAAAAGCATTGCGAATTGACTTTAAAAATATTCCTCTATTTTTGATTTTAAAGATAAATAAACTGTTTTGAGTTCTCACAAAAATGTAATAACTGATATAGTTCTTTATTTAAAGATTATTCATTTATTATTATATGTTGTTCCATTGCAAATTGTGAGATTCTGTTGTTGTTCTGTTGTTTTCTGTTCTGTTCTATTTTCTATCTCTTCTCTATTTTCTGTTTTCTTTTTCCTATTTTTTTCTATTCTCTTTTCTCTCTATCTTCTATCTTTTTCTCTTCTCTTTTCTTAAATTCTTTTTTCTTAAACCATAACATTTCGGGTTTTTGGCCTTCGATTTCTCGGCAGTCGATAAAGTGAGTATCGATGTTGAATTTTCGAAAGTCGAAAATTTTCGGGGCGTTACATTTGGTATTAGAGCTTATGGTTAAGCGACAACCATGGTTTTGTTGGGTATTATTCATTAGAGATAGAGTCAGTAGTACTCTAGATTGGGTTTGAGTGTAATAATAGCTATGAGAGCGTATTTGTTAGTGAATATGAAATTGTTTTATATTGTGATGATTGGTTTATTGAGTGGCATATGAACCTTCGTCAGCGTGGTCTCGACAACTATGCCGAAGGGGTTTCTAAACACTTGAATAGAACAATTCGACATAATATTGTTTTAAATTGATTATATTTTTATATATATGAAGAAATAATTTTTCAAAATTATTAAAGTGTATATAAGTTGATTGTTTAGTTGTTTGAATAATCTAAATTGAAGAATAATTGTGTAAGCAAAAGAATTATAAGAATTGAATTATAATTAAAGTGATTTACAATTGAAAAATAAACTTATATATATGAGAAGTGAAACTATATGGATATATTTATGAATATGAGTTGAAATAAAAATGAATTTAAAGTTGAATGGAAATTTACTTTAGAATTTGGAAGCTGAATTAAGTGATAAATGTGAACTTAAGTTATATAAATGAAATTCAACTTTAGAAATTGAATTGAATTAATGGATTAAATGTTAATTAACTGAATGTAAATTAAATTGATATGAAATAATGAATGTAAGTGTAATTCATTAAAATCTAATGTTATTGAAAGTTGAATAGTTGAATAAAAATCAATTTAATTAAACCAATTGAAAGCAAAGGGATTTGGTTGTAATTAATATACTTTGGTTGTTATATGATTATTGTTAGTTGATTGTATATAAATCATTAAGAGTTAATGAAATTGGAAGCTAAAGTAATTGAAATTCAATTTGAAGTTAAGTGAATCTTGAATAGAATTGAATTTGATTTGGAAGTGAACCAACTTGAATATGAATTAGTGAATATAAACTAATTGAAAATAAATGTTAGAAAACATCCACTGTTAATGAATCAAATGTGATTAAATTGAAAACCAATTCATTGAATATTATGAGAATATGAATGAATATTTATTGGTTATGGATGATAGTTGGTTGATGTTTGCATTTGTTGCTTTTACTGCATTTGCTATGTTAACATATATAGTTATTATGTTACTATATGATGTATATTGATACTATTGTCTATATGCATGATTCTCATGTTGTTTGTTGAGTGTTTAGTAGGTGCGGATCGCGTTTGCTTCGCATTTGGAGCTCGCTTTCGCGCTATATTAGCCGTATATGCTCGCTAATAAATTATAAGGTACATATCTCGGATTACATACCGTACTTTTATACTTTTTCCCTTCGGGATGCCTCATTACTTGATGAGATGTATATTTGTGATATATATACTGTCATTTTTTTCGGATCGAGCCGCGCAAAGGAGACTATGGCGAATTTTTCCGAAAATTTAAGGCGTTAGAAAAAATTTGAGAAAATTGGAAAATTTTGAAAACTATTAACTTTGATTGGAATTGAAAGTTAAACCATAGTAATTGTTTGAAAAGATAACTAAGTATGATTTGGAAACTTAGTAAAGTATTGTAAGAAATTTAATTATGAATTTTGGAAAATTAATAGATTGTGTAACTTTTCTTACTTGTTAATTTCGAGGACGAAATTCTTTTAAGGGGGGAAGGTTGTAACGACCGAGGATTTTTAGTAATTAAAATTTGAATATTTAATTAATTTTAAATATTAAGAAGTGAATTTATAAGTCAAATAAATTTTAATTTGAATTATTGGATTTAATTGAATAATTAAATCGATAATTTAATATGTTAAATTATGGAAATAATTGAAAATTGAGTTAAATATGATTGAAAATGATTTGTAAAATTTTATTTTATCATATTGAAGTTAGAACGATATTTTAGAACTTTTAAAATCGAATTAAGAGTTAAATTGTGAAAATTGAATATTTTAATATTTAAATCGACTAGTGAAAATAGTCAATTTTTGAACAGTCTCAGAATTGAACGAAACCTATTCCATTGGATCCGTAATAGTTAGTTATTACCGGATTTCAATTTTCGTGTCAATCGGAGTTACCGTTTGGTCGTGGCAGCTCGAAACACATCGATTTATTTTTAATATTAATTTGGCGAGTTAAAATAGCCATTTTTCAAAAAGTCTCGGATTTCGACGAAACCAGTTTCATCGGATCCGTAATGTGATATTATTGTAAGGTTTCAAATTTCAAGTCAATTGGATTTACCGTTTGTCCGGTACAAATTAAAACGCCTAGAAATCGATTTAAATCGGTTTAATTTAAATTGAGCGTTTATAGCCATAACTCGCACACATGTCTGAATTAGCTTCCGAAACCTGTTCCATTGTGTCCGGAACGCGGGGTCAACCCTAGAAACGCTGGTTACGGCGCGTAAATCGGAGTTTGGAATTTCCGGATGAATAGTGTTCGAAAATTCTCTATAAATACACCTTAAAATTTCTAAAAAAAAACAAAGAAAAAACCCTAATCTAAAACTGCACAGCCGCCTCCACATCTATGCACGGTCAGAAAACTCCCACATTCTTCCCCTCCGATCTCTCAATCCATCAGCTTTTAGACAAAACCCTCAACTACAATATTGTAGAGCATGGCAAGATCCTTATATTCAACGGTGGAGATCGAGATTGGAGCTACGGATCAACGGCAAATCGTTCGAGAAGGCGCTGCGTTTGGGCACGAATTCCCAGGCCATGATGAGGCCGAGCTTCATGAGGTTGGGGCCGAGTATAGAGGGGGTGAAGGGCTTCGAGATGGCGGTGGTTTGATGAAGTTTCGTTGAGCGAGGAGATGGTGATATCAAAACCTAATATTGGAGAGGTGGGTTCTTTGTTCGGCCTCTATCTGTAGCCGAACGAAGGTGAAGAAGAAAGAAAGGAGCGGTGGTGATGGCTTTGCAGTGAGATCCTACGGCCTAAAATTAGTTAGGTTATAAAACTTAATTTATGTTGTAAATTTATTAAGTAAAAATCATGCAAACTTCTAAAATTCATAACATTTTCATACGAGGTCGAAAACGCGCGAAACTAGTTGCGTTGGAATCGTATGGACGAGCACTACGCGATGAAATTGGATTGGAGTCATTTGGAGTTAGTGACAATTTTGGATAAAATTAAACGTCCGTTTAATTTTATTCGAAATAAATCGCTAAAAACGAAATTGAAATCAAGGTGAGAACTTCTCACTCAATCGAATCAGTTTCAATTTTATTTTAAATAGTTAGATTTAAAATATTTGAATGCATGTTTGAATGATGATTGATATCTATTGATTGTTAAAATAGACATTATACGCCGTTAGTAAGCGGATGTTATTTAATAAAAACATATACCGCGAATATTTCATAAACATTGAAATTGGTATTTTATATATAATAGCAATATATATATATTGACATATGTATATATTGGAGTTATTGATTTCCCGCATTTTTTGTTTAGCGGATGAGACCCTATTGCGCCGTTATTAAACGGATAATATTTAAATCCCATATACCGCGATAATTTCGTACTGGAGCGAAATTGGTATTGTGCTAATGCTTGTGGATGCAGGAAACAGGTTGGAGGGATCCAACTGGATTCCTCAACAGTTTTTATTGGATTTCAGATATTTAGATATTTGATGGATTATCATATCGATATATGATATCGTTGTTGTCGTGATTGACTATTTGGTGTGTAGCATCATTGGACCAAATTTGGAATTTTAAAATGATTTCAAAGTGATTTTTGAAAGTATACGTTATAAAATATTTTTGGAATTGATTCATTTTAAAATAAATAAACGTCATAATTTTTAATGTTATAAAAATTATGATTTTTGAGAGAAATAGTTAAAAACTGATTTTTGAGAATATGATGCTAACGATTTTATAAAATAGTTTAATCGGGATTTTAGAATTTATTGTGAAAAGTTTAAATATAGGATATATAAAATTTAATTATTTTATGAATCAAAATGGTGAAATAATAAAGGAGATTAAAGACGTTTTAAAAGAATAATATAAATTGATTTATATTAAGAGATTTATAAATGGATATTTATAAATTGAAATATGGACATTATAAAACGAGTTTTTATAAGTGTTTGAATGAAGTGGAAATGAATTTCATAATTGAATGGAATTTATAGAATTTTAAACAGTGAAGTTATAAATGGAATTTTATAAACAGTAGGTTTATAAGATTTATAAAGTTATTGGAAGAATGAATTTTGGATAAATAAACAATCTTATAAGTTATAAGATTTATAATTTGGTAAGTTAAAAGAACGATTCTGTAAAATAATCGTTTTATAAGCATTTAATTTATAATATGAACCTTTAGTTTATAATTGAGTTATAAATCGAATAGATTAATAAAGGAATTTATAAAAGGAAGTTGTTATAAAATAAATAGAAATGGAGTTTATAAACGTTGTTTTATAAATTCACAAACGACTTATTTTGATAAGTAAATTGTTGAAAACCTATTAATGGAGTTATATTCATGTTTTAAACAGTGAATAATCCTTTAAAATAAAATGAATAAAAGGATGAAAATTTGTTAACGTAGTATATTCACGTTTTAAATAGTGGATAATATGTTAAAGAAATTATTTTAGATTTGATGTTTTAAATAGAATTAAAACGATCTAACAATGTTTTAAATTGTGTTGAGATTCGAAACCATAGATTTCAACATTTATTGTTGAAATAGACATTTTCGAGAAATAGAAGGAAATAATGGACTATAACACTGTTGTTATAGTAAATGATTTCCGAAAGGAAATGTTTTGTATAGTATTGGGATTTATATATCTATTTTAATTTCGAATCCCTATACTAGTGATTTTGGGTTGTCGTAACGATGTTTTACGCAACATTCGTTTTGGCCCAAATAAATATGTTTAAGGGAATGATTTCCTTAAAGAATGAAATATGTACTTAATTTCGATTTAAGTATATTGAATATTTTCCAAGTGTTGAAAATAAATAAAATTTGTGAATTACTTATGAATAAATAAGTATGGAAATGTTTTCCAATATAAAGCGAATATTTTGAGAATTTATCTTTTTGAAGATAAATTGAAATGAATAATTGAAATCATATATGCATGGATATTGTGAAAATATAAATTCACTATGGAATTTATAAAAGAAAGTGGAATTTGTTTAAAAATAAATATTGATTTATTTTTGAAGTATTGAAATTATATATCTAGTGAAGATATTTTGGAAAATAAATAATTTGAAAAATTATTTGGAATCTGGTGATGTGTGCATATCAATTGATAGTTCAATAACCGACTATCAATATTTCCCTTTGAATGGGTAATTAATGTGATTTGTTTGAATGTGAATGCCACACTTATTTTTGAATAAGCGCTCACTATTCGGGTTAACCGAGAAAGGACCATAGGGTCGTATAACCCATTCCGAATATGTGATACGTCGTTGTGAATTGCATTGAAGATCGGTGTTGAAGACCCGGTATTTGCGAGAGCGATAGGATGACCTGTCGATTGTCTCTGCACTGAGTTGCAACGGTATAGAGACTCCCTAAGTGATGGGAAATCCGATCAGGATTGTGAATATCCGGATTGCAAGGACTTCTTTGTAAGTGCCTTCGGTTTTGTTCGAGCCCGGAACAGACTTGTATGGATTGTATGTCTGACATTACAAGTTGAGATATAAAGCCGATTTCTTTCAAATATATTTCTGTTGGTGGCGGAGAATTTATTCTTTTAGCTTAACACCCTTCTCTGAGACGTACGAGCCTAGAGGTTATGTAGTTGAATGTTATCAGCGATATATTCCCAATTTGGTAATGTGACATGCTGAGTGTTGCTGTGAAATGATCATTGTGTTGATTATTTGTCATGGGATCGTTTATTTGATCGTCTATCTTGGTGATCATTTCTATGATCATTTGTTGACCCAAAGCATTGCTTTTGTATAAAGTATGTTTTTGTGGACGTGACTTCGTCGAGCCTCACACCCCGTGAATGGTCAAAACAGGAAAGAAGCAGCAAGGTTATGAGGGGTAGCGCCCTTTAGGATGTGTGCATTTCCTTCTGGAAAAGGGTGGTATCATGGTATGGAGCCCAGATACTTACTCATGTTGAAAACACTTTGTTATGATTGTGTGAATTGATTGCGAGCGCTCGGTGAAAAGGTCCCAAAGGACCGGGGGATGGCATATTCGGTCAGTTGTTACTCAGTTAGGGGTAACCCGGCCTTGTGTTGGTAGAGATCCGGTTTGGTTCTCGGGGATGTCCATCCAGAGGCATTCTCATGTGGCAATGGGAAGTTCCTTGGCCTGATCATTCGTTGGAAATCCAAAGAAACAATACGATCTTGTACGGTATTAGTTGCAGAACCTATCATTCACTTATGGTGGCGCCCCACTGTTTGGATGGTAGCTATAGTAGGCATAGTTCGGAATGTCTATGTTGGCTAAGATTTATATTCTACTTTCGAAATGAATTTTTCCTACACTATGCACTAGTAATAATATCAAATGTTCTTTTAAATGCGTATCAAGCATCTTTGACTATCATAAGGAGAAATCTCCTCCGATTCTGTGTTTGCATTGTGTGTGTGTGCGGGAGGCCTTATGGTTGTCTCATTTTTAAAAGCATTGCGAATTGACTTTAAAAATATTCCTCTATTTTTGATTTTAAAGATAAATAAACTGTTTTGAGTTCTCACAAAAATGTAATAACTGATATAGTTCTTTGTTTAAAGATTATTCATTTATTATTATATGTTGTTCCGCTGCGAATTGTGAGATTCTGTTGTTGTTCTGTTGTTTTCTGTTCTGTTCTATTTTCTATCTCTTCTCTATTTTCTGTTTTCTTTTTCCTATTTTTTTCTATTCTCTTTTCTCTCTATCTTCTACCTTTTTCTCTTCTCTTTTCTTAAATTCTTTTTTCTTAAACCACAACATTTCGGGTTTTTGGCCTTCGATTTCTCGGCAGTCGATAAAGTGAGTATCGATGTTGAATTTTCGAAAGTCGAAAATTTTCGGGGCGTTACAGGGTAGCCCCCACTTGAGAGTAAGGTCATCCCTGTCTAGATGTCCCTTTTTATTCGGCTTAGTGGTGCGGTTGTTGATCCCAACCGTGGGGTGATCTTATTCGGAACTGTCCAGTAAAGGCTGGGTCCAGCCTTGTGTTGCAGGGGATCGGGAGTGGTCCTCGGTACTGTGATCTAGACCACGTACTGTGACAGGTGGTACCCCAGTGCCTAGTCATTGTTGGAAATCCATTCTCCCTACGAGCCTTTTACGAGTTTTGTTTGTATTACCCACTCTGTGGCTAGTAGCTGGAATTTAATCATGTAACAATATCGGCTATTTTATAAGTATTTGTATATAGACCCTATTATAATATCAGAGGAGTTCTATAAAAATTGTTTTAGCTATCGTAAGGTAAAAACCCGACATGTTTATTTGTGGCATGGTCTTACGAGATGCTTTTGTTTTCAAAAGGATTTTTAAAACATTAAAAATCAATTGGGTGTGATTTTCTCACGCTGGTATTCCAGACTGACTCGGGTGTTATTTAACTGTAATGCTCGGGTCAGACCGAGTATTATAGGATACAGGTTTTGATGCTGTAGAGCTCAGGAGATGAGCTGGACGACGATGCGTATTCTCGTACTTGTTTATATATATTCCGTTGTGTTGAGTTGTTGTGTATCTAGTTGTATGCTATTGATGTTGAGCTGTGATTGATGTAATGTGATGATGTAATATATAAACAACTATATTTGATTTTTAAGTAAAGATCATTATTATCTATTATATTTTATTCCACTGCGATGGTTAGATTCTGATGTTGATTTCTATTCTCTTCTTCTACCTCTTCTTCTTTAACTCAAATGGTTCGTATTTCTGTACAACTTGAGTTGATTTAGGTAAAATAGTTTGGACTCAAGGGGTACGGGTTTGCGGGCTGTTACAACTTTTGTGGCTAGTAGCTGGAATTTAATAGATGTAACAATTTCGACTATTTTCTATTTACTTGAAAACCCTAGACCTATTATAATATCACCGTATTTCCTATCAAATGTTTTGGTTAGCGTAAGGTAAAAACTTTTCCATGTTTATGCGTGGGAAGTCTTACGTGATACCTTTCTTTTCAAAGGTTTTTCAAAGTTAAGCAACTTTAACATGTTACTCACACTAGACCCATGTCTGACCCAGAGTTTATTTCTATTTTCTTAAACTCTTGGGTACTCAAATTTTTACGAGTAGCCAAGGGATTCAGGTTAGCTTTGACGAATTGTGGAGGAGCAATAGAGCAGGAGGCTTCGGCGTTGTAGATATGTTTAGTATTCCGCTGTGTCTGATATCTCTGTTTTTTCTCTGAGTCGTATTGAGTTGTGATAACTAGACAGGTGTTTATAACTGTCTAGTATGTGTTTTATTATCTGTATAACTCTGATAATGGTTGTATACTATATAATACTTATGTTATTAATATAATTTATTCGTTCCGCTGTTGATATTCTGATGTTGTTTCTTCTTTCTTCTCTTTCTTTCTATTTTCTATCCCTTTCTTTCTTATTAATGATGCGTCATTCTTTGGAGATGAATGACGGGTCATTACAGTGGTATCAAAGCGCTAGGTTGAGTGAATACCTAGGCTTTGGAGTGATTTCTTTCATAAGAGAGCGTATTTGTAATTTTGAGATATATATATATATATATATATATATATATATATATTTATATATATTTAATTATTTCTACTATTTGTTGGGTTACCTGTTCGGGTTTTTCAATATAAGTTATCAAGGTAGATAAGGTAGTGATGTGCGAAACACAACTACTACCATTGGTTGGAATTTGAATGTTTGAGGGTGGAAGTGTATCTATCGAGGCTGTAGACCAAATATCGTCTTGGGTGAGCTTTGCTGTGGTGAAAGGATTTCATCAATCTCTGAAGGAAACCTGTTGAGGTTCGGAGTTCATCTTTGAAGTTCGGTGAGTAGAGTTTGGATCTGTCGGTTGAGCAGAAGCGAGTAAGGGTATCTTGATATCTCAGGAAGTAGTAGCTGCGTGATGAGATGCAGTGACTATGGATTGTGTCTGAAGATGTTCATTTGGAGCAAGTTTAGGGTAGTGTGTCTGCTTCGGTGTTGTGGCTAAGTTCAGCAGGATGGTGTGGTTGGCTTTGAGGTCCGAGTTTCTCGAGGTGCATTGGATTAGGGAGTTTTTGGCATCGGTGTCAGCAGTGTAGCTCAGAGTGTTCTGTGTGCTAGCAGGAAGTTTTCTGGCTGAGCAGTTTTTCTGGTGGTGGAGTTCAGAAGCAGCAGAGTGGATCCATTTCTTCGATGGATTGGTTAGATAAGTGTAAGCTGTTCTAATTGGTAAAGAGAGAACAGTTTTCTTTGGAATTAGTCTGGGTTGATTCGCAAAAGTGACTTGCGATAGCTGAGTGTTCTCTTGTGTTATCAGAGATTTTTCTGGATGTTTTCAGGGAAGTCAGAAGCTTGTCTACGTTTGGAGATTGAGTTTTGTATCGACTAGGTTTCCAGGAGTAACATCGTTGGTCCAGCTTAGTAGAAGGATGGTTCCTAGAGATAGAGTTGGTGAAGCAGCTCGGGTTTTGGTGGAATTTCTGAGTTTTCTCTTTTGGATTTGTTGAATCATATTTCTAGAATGTGTTGTCCAGTCTGTGCTCATGTTCTTCATTAGCATTTTCTTCTAGTTCGAATCAGAGATGTGTAGAAGCAGTTTGGGAGTGTTTCTGTTTGTCTTTTCTAGATAAGGAGAAGTTTGTTGTCTTCTGATGTTTGTGGAGTAGAGTTGTGCTCTTGGTTGCTGGTTGATCTTGGAAGGATCATTCTGATGGGTTGTTTTTGGTCTAGTTTGTTTCTAGAGGCATCAGCAAGGGTTGGGCTGATCAGGAAGGATGTTGGTATCCCATGATCGTCCGAAGAATTTTTGTGGATAAGAGACGGAGGAATTTGGATTCTGGAGTCGGCGATTTGGTTATGGTTAAGTTTTCTCCGATCTAAGGGAGCTATAATTTTTGAAAAGTCTGGGGAGTTAGCTCCGAGGTGTTTTGGATCTTTTCTATGTTCTTGTGAGGATAAGCGTTTTGTTTTTAGGAATGAATTGCCAGTTTGGATATCTAGGATTCGATATGTTTCACGTATCTCTGAGGGAGTACGTGTATGATCTATCTCTGGTTTTGGAACCAGCAGTTCAGGAGATTTGTTGTTGAGTCAGACTTGTTTGTAGTCTGATATCCTGTTTAATTTTGTAGATCTAGATGAGTAGGAGCTCAGTAGCTTAGTAATATTGATTGTTTGGACTATGTAGAGCAAGTAACCCGGTATATATACTTGGGAAACTCGAGGAAACTCTATCCAGAATTTTGTCTGGATAGTTAGATTGTTTGATTGGATGAATTGGTTGCTATGGTTTTTAGCGTATCATTGTTATATGCTTGTGATCTTTAATGAGATTATTAAATTACATTTGTTTTAAATTTCGGGGACGAAATTCTTTTAAGGGGGGGGGAATGTGATATCCCGGAATTTTAGGCAATATAAATTTAATAATCTGAATTAAAAATTAAATTGATTCGATAATCTTTGTTAAAAGGATTGGAATTAATTTAATAATCCAATTAAAATAAATATTTAACTGATATATTTTATCTTTTAAAAACTAATAAATTGTTTTCTATTTATAATGTATATAGAATATGTATATTGTAAATAGATAAGCCTTGTTTAAAATTTAATAAAAAATAAATCTTATTTTCTAATTATACTATTTTTGGTAAATTGGGAATTTTTTTTTATTTAATATAAGCTTTTCAAAAGCTATTTAATGAATAACTATATAGTTTTAAAATTGTTAAGATAAATTGTTTAAATTGATTTTAGCATAAGTTTAAATTTAAGATTAGTAATAAGATTTTCTTAACATTCCTTTTAAAATATTGTTTAATAAATATGATTTGTAATTAGATATGAAAGTTTAAAATACAACTAATTAATGAAACATTAATTCATTTAAGTAATAAGTAATTTGTAACCTCTTTTATAAATTTATTTAAAATAATTAAAAATATTATTTTAAATTAATTGATATGTGTATTGTTTTTATTTATGATTTTACTTGGTTTTATTCTTTAAAAATTATTCATATACATATAACTAAGTATTTGTAAACTAATTAATTAAACATAATATTATATTAAACTTTAATTAAAAATACTAATTAATTAAAAGAACATGTGTTTCTTTCTTAGAACCTAATATAACATGTGTAATTTAAACACACAAAGATATTAACAAATGTTAACATTTAAGACAAGTGTCAAATTGTTTATTTTTATTTTCTTTGATTTTTAATTTATCAGAAATTTGGTTATATAAACCTGCGTTTTTCCATTCCTTTCTTTTTCTCATTTTGCATTTCATAACAAAGAAAATTTTTCAGCTGAAAACTATTTACTTTAAACAATCCTCAAATCAAACAAAATCTGAAACCCAAAATCAGTAAACAAACTTCTCATATCCAAATGCAATTATCATTTCCTCTAAAAACTGTTTTCTCATCAACCTGTAACCATATGCAAATCACTCTTCAAAATAATTTCCTGTAAACACATCTCCTCAAAATTGAAACCTGCATTCCCCTCTTCAAAATCTGGAAAGTGGCCATTGCATGCAAAACCTGGGAATTTAAGCAAATTTAAAACATCAGTAACATTCAAGTTTAAAGGATTCAAAGTACTAAAGTTTTTTAAAGGCAAAGCAAATCCAGTTGTAAGGTTTTCAGAAGTTTTTCAAATCTGTGCTCTGTCTTCTGATGAAGTGAGTAACTCCACTTTTAAAAATTTTAAGTAGGTAAAAGTTGTTTTCATGCTTTTAATTAGAAATGATTATACATTATGAATTTGCTGTGTACATCTATATGTTGGAATGAGGTGCATGTGTGTTTCACAAGTTACTGTCTGTTTGCAGTACAAGCTCATGTTGATCAAAATCCGTTTTCTTTTGATCCGGTTGCTGTTATGATTCAATAATTGAATGAACTTGTTTATTACATGATAAAGTGAAGCTTTAAAAAATTATATAAGTTAAATAAAATTTTATAGTTCTTGGAAATAAAAAATAACAAAGCGAAAATAAGTATAAGTGAAAAATTCAAACGATATGATTTACTGTTTCAGGGTTATAATCTGAAACATCATACAAAATTAGGATTTTTTAAAAGCAAAATTATGTTTTTTAATGCTATATACAAAGAGCAGTTCTCTATTATCAATATTATGTATTTTGGGGCATCTCTGTTGCCTCAAGTGGTTAGAGGTGCCTAGTTTGCTTCTGGAGGAGTAGGAGTTATCATGGATGAGGGGAAAATTATCTGAATGATGATCAGAGGGTTGTGGCGATGGTGGTTGTGATTTGCAATTTAGAACCCTAGTTTTTATTGGTTTAAGAGTTTGCTTTGGTCCGGCTTCCTCAGTTGATCAAGTTCAACTATATCTTGGGCATTTGAAGTTGGAGGGTTGACGAGGACATCGCCGGAGTTTCAGAGGCAACGGTGGTCGGAGTTTCCATGGGGAGGCATTGACAGGTTTGGGTATGGAGTTCTGTTTCTGTTCCAGGTTGGGATTTTATCTCGATTTTGATTTCGAGGGGGAACACAAGGTACTGGAGATTGATGTGGGATGCATTGGTGATCAATGACTTGTTTCAGTCATCAGGGTTGGTCGGAGATAGGTGGATGGCCGGTGCATGTGCACTGTGCATCATTTTCTGATGATATTTGTAGTTTTGTTTTGGGTTTGATTGACTCGAGTGTTTCTCAGGTGTTTGGAGTGATTAACTCGAAGCAGGTTTGGATATGACCCGAAGTCATCTTAGGGTTAGCTCGAATAAAGTTGTTTACAGGTTTTAAAAACAGAAACCTGTTCCTGTTTGTAAATTTTAAAAAAAGTTTAAATTGGTAAATCAAAATTTAAACTAGGATTTAAACCTGAATTGAATCTGAATTCAAATAGTTTGAATCTTGGTTTTTGAAATGATTTAAAATTTGAAAATTTAAATTTGGTTTTAAACAACTTTTAAGTGTAAAAGTATTTTGGTTTTGAAAATTAAACAGAAAGTTTAAATTGTAAAATAGAAAATTTAAAATAAGTTTTAATCTGAGATTTAAAAATCTGGAATTTGAGTTGAATTTCAGTTTCTTTTAAAATAAAATAAAGTTTAAATTAAACTGTTTTAACTACTTTAAAAATGGTTTAATGATTTGAATTATAATGAAATTTAAAATAAAAGAAAGTTTTGAACCCAAGTAATCTAGAATCAAATTTAATATGTATTCCAGTTTGAATAAATAGAAATTTCAAAATTTAAAATGATTTAAACAAATTGGTTTTTTAAGTGTATTTTCAAATTAATTTTGAATTTTAAAAATGAATTGGGCTTTAAATTCTTTTAAAACTTCTTTATAAATGGATATTTCTTTAACATATGAGATAAAAAGGTTTTGAATTGTTTTAAACCTTGTTTAGATAAATTTGTATTCATTTTAAAATCTTAAATTTAAAATAAAGTTTAAATGGAAATTTAAAGTCAATTTGAAAATAAATTGTTTTTAAATACTTTAATTAAGTAAGAAATGTTTTATCTTAAAAATAAATATAATTTAATGATTTGGATTCATTAAATTATTAAGTTAATTTAAGTGGATAACTAATTATTTAATTAATTAATGATATGAATGATTAATTAAGTAATTAAGATTTTTTAAGTTAATTAATTAATGATTGAAATTAATTAATTAAGGTTAATTAATTTGTAATTAAGAATTACTAATTAGATTTTAATTAATTATTAAGGATTTATAAATCAAATAATTAAGGATTAATTAAGTTGTAGTTAACACTTAATTAATTAAATGATTAGAGGTTAATTAATTGGTAATTAAATATTAATTAATTTGTAATTAATAATGGTAAATCTAAGTTAATATCTTAAGAAAAGGAATTAAAGAATTGTTAATGAAGGTCGTTAATTAAGATTATTTAACAATTAATTAATGTGATTAATTTTAATAATTAATTAGACTAATTAATTATTAATAATCATTTGTGAAGTTGTTAAGTTTAATTACTTAATAGAAGTAATTAATGAATTAATTACTTATTGTAATTAATTGGGCTTAATGTGATTAGATTAAGTTAATTAATTAAGTTTAATTAATTTAAATAATCATTGGATGATTTGATAATAATTACTTTATGTAATTAATGGAATTGTAATTACTTAGGGAAGTAATTAATGATAATTACTGAATGTAATTAGTGGAAGATGGTTTAATTGTGGGAGTAAATTGGATTAAATTACTTTGTATAATTAATCAAGGGATTAATTAAAGATAATTAATTAAGGAGTAATTAATTTGATAAGTAATTAAGGATAGTTATTTACTGAATGTGATTAATCAAGGTGATTAATAATTATGGTTTAATTGAGATTATTTACTTAATATAATTAATTTAAATAAGTAATTAATTTAAATTTAACTGAGATCGTTAATTAATATAATTAATGATGTAATTAAGATTGATTAATTAAGACTAGTTAATCAATTATAAGTGATTAAGGGTAATTAATTAACGTAATTAATTAAGGATCAATGAAATTAATTATAGTTAATTAATTAATAATAAATTGAAGGTTAATTACTCTTTTTGGTTAAGAATAATTAATTTGTGAAATTAATTAAAGGATAATTACTTGAAGGGAATTAAAGGATAATTAATCAAGGGTGATTAAGTAAGGTGATTAATTAGTGAATAATTAATTAATTGATTTGCAATTAGTTAATAGTTATGTAAGCAAGATTTATATTGATGTAATAATTAATTTAATTCACTTTAAATTAATTAGAGATGGGAGTAGTTAATTTAATTCATTTTAAATTAATTATAGATGTTATGATTAAGTAAATCATTGCTTATGTATGGATGATATTGGTTGCCTTGAATGGTTTGAAATCTAATAAATGAGATAAGTAATGTTGTGTGATATGGATGCATTGGTTGCATTATGATGATATTATGGATTATCTATTTTTGATGATAATATGGAATATCTTTTGATAATGATAATGTGGATTATCTGTTTATGATAATAATGTTGATTATCTATTATGGTATGCGAATTATCTATCTGTGTGTGTATAGATAACATAATTGAATTGTTTTAAACTTTAAAACAACTTGGCCTTAAAAGATATGCTTTGGATTTCGATGAGACCGGGATCGGGTTTCCAGATTTTCATATCCGAAAACCACATCGATCCAAATTAACTATAGGTCGTGAATCTCATGTGAAGAGTGAAGACTCGAGGTGTTAGGATTATTCGTCGTTAAAACTCTGAGGGTGATTCCAATATGAGTTTAACGGGCTAGTACTTTCAGATTCGAGATGAAGATTTATAGTGCAAGGGTTATTGTCGTTAACTCTGAGGGTGATTCCAAAATGAGTGTAACGAGATAATGCCATTGGTTTCGTTCGAACCCGGAACGAACTTGTATGGATTGAATGCTTTTAGAACATCGTCAGGTGGACGATGAGCATTCTAAGAGATGTGTTCTCTAAAGGTAATCGTAGCCTCAAGCCTCATCAACCTGGAATGGCTAAAACAGGGATGGTGCAGCAAGGCTAAGTGGGTCATGCCCAAGTAGGACGAGATTTTCCCCTATCTAGAGGTCCCTTTTATTTTGGCTATGTGGGCAGTTGGAATCGTTCGCCAACTGCGGGGTTGTCTTGTTCGGGACTATTCAGTAAAGAATGGTTCCTGCCTTGTGTTGCAGGGGATTGGTAGTGATCCTCGGTACGGTGATCTAGGCCACGTACTGTGACGGGCGGTACCCCGGTAGCCCTTCCATTGTATGGAATCCAAAATCCAATAAGTGCCAACAGTTTTGATTGTATTACCCACTTTTGTGGCTAGTAGCTGGAATTTAATAGATGTAACAATTTTGGCTATTTTCAATTTACTTGAAAACCCTAGACCTATTATAATATCACCGGATTTCCTATCAAATGTTTTGGTTAGTGTAAGGTAAAAACTTTTCCATGTTTATGTGTGGAAAGTCTTACGTGATACCTTTCTTTTCAAAGGTTTTTCAAAGTTAAGCAACTTTAACCTGTTACTCACACCAGACCCATGTCTGACCCGGAGTTTATTTCTGTTTTCTTAAACTCTTAGGTACTCAAATTTTTACGACTAGCCAAGGGATTCACGTTAGCTTTGACGAATTGTGGAGGAGCAATGGAGCAGGAGGCTTCAGCGTTGTAGATTTGTTTAGTATTCCGCTGTGTTTGATATCTCTGTGTTTTCTCTGAGTTGTAATAACTAGACAGGTGTTTATAACTGTCTAGTTTGTGTTGTATTATCTGTATAACTCTGATAATGGTTGTATACTATGTAATACTTATGTTATTAATATAATTTATTCGTTCTGCTGTTGAGATTCCGATGTTGTTTCTTCTTTCTTCTCTTTCTTTCTCTTTTCTATCCCTTTCTTTCTTATTAATGATGCATCATTATGTGGAGATGAATGGCGGGCCGTTACATTACTATTATGATTTCGTATTCGATGGTGCACTTTTGTCATTTGGATTGATTGTGGCGGTCGCCCACGGATGGGTTACGACTAGCCAAAAATGGTAAACCGGTAGAATCCTACCTTGGGCATTGCCTCACGTGCCTTGTCATATTCATCCCTATACGAGCCCATTACGACTTTGATTTAAAACTATAAAACGTGTTAAGGTGGATCGATGTAAAGCCTTAATGCTATTTTGATATTTATTTTACTGATAGACATTATCTATTATAGCGTAAACTATTATATATAAATAGTTTAACGGATCCTTAGGAGATGGAAAGTCCCGCAACATCTCTTAAGTTATTGCACTCATATTTGTGGTATTGATTTGACTTACATAAGAGTATTTTAGTCCTGACTCGAGTTTTTCATTTTTCCATTACGCTCAGGTCACTCCTGAGTTTTTTAGTATATTGAAGACTATTCTCTGGAGGACGAAGATGGAGTTTGGTATATTACTATTATTATTATCCATTGTATCATGTATTGATTATTTCTCCTTATTTTATATTCATAACTCTGATAAATGAGTTTGGTTTAAAATTCAAATGTAGGGTAAACAGCTTTATGAATTGTTATTGATTATTATATATTATCGATTCCGCTGTGAGATTCTGTGTTTGTTTTCTTCTCCTCTTTTTATTTTTCTTATTTAACCCCAATTGATTATCTATGTTTCGGATTGTTTAAGTTGGACATGTGTGGATTATTGTCGATTTAAACCTTCCGAATCATGGGTCGTCACAATAAGAGATGTCCATAACAACTTATGAAGTTGTAAATCGATACCAGATACCCCGGGTTTATATAAATTGTATGTTTTTTGTATTCCATGTTAGATGGGTTTACTCACGCTGGTTTCCACCCTGACTTGGGTGTTACTTTGATGTAATGCTCGGGTCAGACCGAGTATTACAGATTTTCAGGTAAGGACATTCCGGAGCTCAGGAGGCGAGCTGGAGGGCAGGAACGTATGGAGTGTTTTCCGCTGTGATATATTATTGTATAACTAGGACATGTTTTTTTAAACTATCCAATGATGGGTAATGATTGTAACTCTGATGTATAAAATATAAGTGTACTAATACAGTTCTTCCTTGTAAAACTATTATTTATGTGATATTATATTTTGATCCGCTGCGAATCTGCGAATGTGAGGTTTCTGTGACTTGTTACCGTTTCTTCTTCTTTCTCTTTTCTTCTTTTTCTAACTATCTGGAATTTTATGGATCGAAAATTTCGAGTCGTTACATATCAAATGATGTATATAATATTATTCAATTTATTCCGTTGTGTTGTACTTGATGTGTTATAAGCTCCGGCGAACCAGATTCGACGTTTGGATCTGCGGCATTTGAATATGAGTGTCATATTCGGTGCCGATTTTCAAAGGTCGAGTCAGGATCATTATATTATTCTTCAGTTATGATTTGACAAAAATTTATAGCTTTCTATTATATTTTGTAACATTAAACTGATGCGGATGAAGTACACAAGTTATAAATATGTCACCTTATATATATATATGTATGTATGTATGTATGTATGTATGTATGTATGTATGTATGTATGTATGTATGTATGTATGTATGTATGTATGTATCATCAGATAAACACTAATGAATCGACCCCAACAAGTAACAAGGAAACTGAAAAATACTTATTTAACAAACGTTTGTTGGAGTAGTAAATCTAAATCCCTTGAAGATCATAAAACTCGGCCACTAAATTAAAACACTACCAAAAAAATTAAATTAAAGGGTAATAGTTAACCAAATTTTAAAGGCTAATGTCTCAATCTTAAATAAATTTGAAACTAAATTTCAATGACTAAAATTCGATCTTTAATGTGTATTAGTTATCAAAAGTAACAATGATGCTAGAATTGTCTGAAACAGAATTATGATCAAATTACAATCTTATGTTAGTCTTTAAACTATTGAAACTAAAGTAATAGTGTTGTACACACACAAATATAAATATACATATGTGTGCATAAGAAACAGTCTACATATAATATCCATAATTGCAAAAGGTGTTGGCAATAAAATGAATTGATACCATAATTATATGTATCACGGAATACCATCTAATAGCACATGGAAATAATATGGTATCTAACAACAAGACACAATTGATAAACTATTTAATTCAATACAACTTGTCCAATAATATATCTTATATACAAAGCAAATACTTAAGTCAGAGGGTCAAAGTGAAGCCTTTTTTGAACTAACCAGAATGCCCGTGCTTGAAATTATCTGCCCTTTTTCTACTAAATGACATTTTGATCAATTTAGTATCCCACCTTCTCCACGTTCGTAAGAAAACAAATCCACCTTCTTTCCCAATTTCTTCATGCCTTTGTAAATAAAAGAGCAAAAATAAACCATCACTAATGGCTGATGCATGCTCGAATTTCTTCTCCTTTGCATCCAAAATGGATACTTTGTAAGTAAATGGTCTTTTATTTTGAAAAAATATCATCTATTAAATATGTGTGAATTGTTTTTTTACTTACAGTTTTTGATTTCATTGTCAAAATCAAATCCACTTAATCGATCATTTTCCTTACCTTTAAATTTTAATTCAAAATCATAATCGTTTACACCTTTATAGATTCAGTAATAGCAAATTCATAAAGGATTTGCTCACGCTTCGCTGGAAATCTTTTCTTCAGTGCCTCCTTTATGCTATCATCCAGAGAGCGCATACGTAGATGGTATCCATCATTGGTTTCACATTGGTCTCCCTTGCACGAGCATGCAATGAAATTGTAAGTTTTTGAAATAATTTTGGTGTTAGATTAATAGACACCAACATATTTCAACCTTATACAGATTTATGTACTTTATTACCTTTTATGTTTGCAAAATTGCTGATGTAGATAGTTTAGTTTACCATTTGATGTCCATCAAGTCATGCAACTCGATACATTTTTATGGATAGGCATGATAATCTAAGTAATTTGTGAATGACAACTCGGCGAGAATGAGTTGAATCGTGGTAGCAGAGGTCTCCGTAAGATTTTTCTCTCTTTTTCTCCTTTTTTAATTCAATGTTTTCCATGCCATGGAATTCTGATTGGAAAAAAGTGATCAAAAACTAACTTTTTTTAGTTTATGGTTCATCTTTTTGTGTAAATTAAGTTCGTTCCTTTTAGTATAAATTGCATTATGTGGTTTTTTAAGAGTGGAAGATGGTATATTCACAGTAGATTACATCAAAAAAAAGAATTCGTGAAATTGAGTTTATTATTCACGATGAGTATTAAATGGAAGATGATAGTGAGTCAAGTGGTAGTATTAAGTATATTAGCTCTCACGTAGAATGTGAAATGTAGGTTATATATTCCAAAACATAAGGTTGTATATCAAGTATGGGTTTCATATTATTTTATTTCTACTTTGAATCATTATATTGGTATGTAGATATATTTATTTGAATATTTTATGATTAAAGGTTGGTCCTCTTTCCTTCTCATTTCAAGCCCTACATCTTTCATATTTAGGACTTGAAACATATTATAAAGTTGTTGCAATTCATGAATTTGCCAGTTCACTGTTATAATGTATAGGACATTCTAGAAAAACATATGGTTTATCCAACATTTAAGATGATTCCACATCATTGCATAAATTGTCTAGCTTAAGGTTTTACAACTTGCATTGTATTGAATAGACTTTATTCATGATTGATACTACTACTCACAAGATCTAAAACAATGTTTACTTACATTATTACAATTTTGTTGGTTGAACCTTGCTTCCCCTTAAACTGAGTATCATGCATTATTGGTATCACTAAAATTGAGAAGAATCATAGGTTGTTATTATTATTTTTATTGATATTATTGTTTGACTTTCATTGTAAGCGGTTGTCTTGGGAAAATTATTTGCTTTCAAGATTTTCTTAAATAATATTTGCTCTTCATTTGAGTTTGCATAGCCAGTCAACTATTGAATGAGCTTGCATATTTATTCGGCTCTGTAGCTGCAAATGCAATACCTGTTCAAGTTTTTCTAACATAGTAAGTTATGCATGTCTTGGATATGTTTCACTGCGTGCATTAATTCTTTTTATGCCAAATTTATTTTCGAATGATGATAAAAATGTCAACTACAGGACCTTTATGCAGATATCGGGGGATATTCTTATAACCTACATGCTATCTTTGTAGATTTCCCTGAAAAATGCATTTATATGAGCAGTAAACAAAACATTTTGCCAACCATAGAACCTATTGATTTATTAATTAAATGTAAAAACAATAACTATGGTTCGCTTACCTGTTAGTGACATTGTTAATGAAATGTAGTATGGAAAACTAAAACTTCAGGATGTATGTGATGCAGTACTGTATTTAATTTGGTGATTTTTTTATATTTTATTTTTCATTTTTCCTTTTTCTTAAAAACAAATATGTATAATGACTATTATTTATGATTTATTTCAGACAAGGGAGTTTGGAGATTTGCATTATATATAGAGCCGCCTTAGCACACAGTCTTTTGTTACGTCTGATGGTGCTTTCTTTTCAATAGGTATTTTCTTTTTTAAAGCTTACCTATTTATTGTTTTGTATAACATGATATATAGTATATAGTGCAAACTCACCTTAGTGTATATGTTTGCAATTTTCTTCGTAATGAATGCAATTGTTAGTTTTCAAATGGGATACTACAAATATATTTTGTTCCTTCACTATTTAACATGCTCAGTATAGTACATTCTAATACGTATGAATTATTATGCTTAATTATTTATAAAATGGCATCATTTTACACTACTAGAAACGGATCGTAAAGCGACAGAGCCTAGCGACGGCTAGCGACGGCTAAAAAAAGCGGTTATCGCTTTTCGCGAATATACAGATCTACAGCCGAGAGAAACATTTCATTTCCATCCCCTCAAATTTCTCAGCTCCTTCTCCTCCATCACGCAACCAACCGCCGCCATCAGCCACCAGAAGCCGTCGCAACCTTCCGTCGCAAATTTGAACCTCTCCAAATTTGTCGATATCTCCTATTTTGCATTATCTTTGCTTAATTTAGGTTTAAATTAAATTAGTGGATGATTTAGGGATTTGAAATTGGATGATATAGGGGTTTGGAATCGATCAATATATGTTATTATTTTATGATATATAGTTTAGTATCTGAATTGGTATATAATGGTAAACCTAATTTAGAAAATTAGTTGATTATGTGTTTGAAAATGGTAATTATTGTTTATTAGGTGATGATAATTGGTGTTGATTTGGTGGTATTAATTAGTGAATTTATTGTTCACTATGTTGTTAAAAATTATGGCTAATTTAAAATCTAAAAAATAGTCCATGATTATTGAATAATATGTTTATTGATAAGTTTACAAGAATGTTTGTTATACTGTTGTTAGTGCTAACAACTTATTTAGTTCACAAAATTGTTAATTAAAATTTATATAGTTAAATAAAAGTTAAAATACGTTTTAAAATTTTAGATTTAATCAATAAATATTTAAATAGTTAAATGAAATATAAAATAGTTTTTGTAGTTGTTAAAATGTTAACTCATAGTTCCCATTTTTGAGGTAAGCAATATTTTCTGAGTTACTGATAGTTCCCATGGATTTTGATTCATAATTAAACGAATTCTATTTGGCTACATTATATAAATAATTAAGATCATTACTTCATTACAGACCACTAGCACTTCAATATTAATATTTTTTAATTTGTGCTATATTTATGTGAACCCCTTAGAGAATTTTTGGCCCCGTCTGATAAGTGTTATATATGAACTTTATATGGATATTCGTTTTTCCACAGAACGGACATCTATATTCATCTGATACAACATTTATTGAATTTGTCCTAGTATTTGGACAAGTTACAAACATAATAAAGTAATCATATTATATAAATTATTTCAGTTTAAACGGTTTAGAAAATTTCGATGGCACTTCCTTTTTTCCCTATGTACACGCATTTGTGTACGATACAGGGAATAAAGGGAAGTGCTGCCGAAATTTCTTAGAATCGTTTAACCTGAAAAGATTTATAAAATATGATTACGTTATTGTGTTTGTAATGGGAAGTAGGATAACCGGCCGTCAAAGTAAAAAAACAGTAAACTTAAGAATTGAAAATTTTAATGCAGTATTTATTCGAATTTTTAAAATAGTAAAGGGTTATATATGAATTTTTACAAGACTTTAATATGAAGTGTGTTATTCAATCTTCTAACCTACATTTTACAAATAAAGCAATATGTTGGATTATTTTCTCGATCATAGTTGGATGGATGAACCTCGAAAATGTATGAAAGGATCAACAAAAGTACATTTCTGTAACAATGTACACGTATTTATTAGATTTTCTCAATCTAATAATTGAAATAACGTGGACATTCGTTGTCCGTGTAGTAAGTGCAAACATCTGAAGCATTGAAAAACAGATATAGTAGAAGTACATTTGTACAAATTTGGTTTTGCCGAATTATTACTTATGGGATCGTCATGGAGAACTTATTCAACCTACACCTAATCCTGTAGTGTTAGAGGACGATAATACTATGACCAATGCTATAGAAAGCATGGTGCAAGATGCTGCACGATCAATGTTTCCTACCTTTGACCAAGGTTATGATGGGAACGAAAATATTGATGAAGAGTCGACCGCGGAAGCTAATTTTTTTATGATTTATTGGATTCTGCTAAGATGCCATTGTGGGATGGATGTACAAGCGGAACCGAATTATCTGTAACCGCCGAATACATCACTATGAAATCGAAATTTAATCTTACGGAAGCTGCATTTATAGCAGTTGTACAAATTGCAAAAGGACACATGCCTCCGAATAATTTGATGTGTGATAGTCACTATAAAGTAACAAAACTTAAGTCTGCTTTTGGATTGCCGTACCAGAAGATAGATACATGTGTAGAAGGTTGCATGATGTATTGGAAAGAAGACATTCATCTTACTAAATGCAGAATATGTAACGAGGAAAGATACAAACCAAGAATAAAGAAAGGAAAAGAAGTTCCATATAAAAGGATGCATTATTTACCCTTCACTCCCAGACTTCAACGGTTATATGCGTCTTCTACCACAGCATGTCATATGCGATGGCACAGTGTGAGAACACCAGAAGAAGGAACTTTGATACATCCATCTGATGGAGAAGCCTGGAAACATTTCGATAAGACTTGTCCTAAATTTGCAGCAGAGAGCCGTAATGTTAGGCTTGGCTTATGTACGGATGGATTTTCGCTATTTTCTCAGTTTGTAGTAAGTATTCATCACGGCCTATAATTATTACTCCTTATAATTTACCTCCATGGATGTGTATGAAAACTCCATATATGTTTCTAACGATTGTCATCCCCAGTATCGATGATCCAACACAAGGAATTGATGTTTATCTACAACCACTAATCGATGAGTTGAAAACACTGTGGCATGAAGGAGTTGAAACGTACGACATTTCGAGAAAAATGAATTTTCGTATGTTTGATTCTTTATTATGGACTATTAGTGATTTTCCTGCGTATGGCATGCTTTCAGGTTGGAGCACATCTGGATGTCTAGCTTGTCCTTATTGTATGGATGAAACACGAGCATTTTCATTAAAGTATGAAAAGAAAATTTCTTGGTTTGACTGTCATCGGTGTTTTCTACATATTAATCATAAATTTAGAATGGATAAAAAGAACTTTAAAGCTAATGGAGTAGAGAGTATGCTACCACCTAAGGTTTGGACAAGTGAAGAGGTATATGAAATTGTAAAAGAATACCCAAAGATACATGAAACTGGGGTACAGGTTGAAATTCCAGGTAAATCGGAAATTCATAATTGATGGAAGCAAAGTATATTCTGGGAGTTACCATACTAGAAATATCTCCTACTCCGACATAACATTGACGTCATACACAAAGAAAAAAACATGTTTGACAACGTGTTTAATTCAATTTTGAATGTGAAGGGGAAAACCAAGGACGATGCGAATTCAAGACGTGATATATTACACTTTTGTAAGCTGTCCGAACTTCTATACGACGATATAAGAAACCTAAAGCATGCTATGAGCTAGACAATAAGCAAGTAACACTACAACAAAAACACCCTATTACAACTGTAATTTTACAACTGCCATAGAATGCCAGTTGTAATAAAGGTTTTATACAACATTTTTTTCCAGAAATTTGTAATAAACTTATTTTCAACAACTCTTTTATTTTGTTAGTTGTTATAGATGCCTATTACAACCTATCTTCTCCACCAGTTGTAATAGATGCCTATTTTTAACAACTCTTCATTTTTAATAGTTGCAATAGATGTCTATTACAACCTTTCTTTTTTGGTCAGTTGTAATAGATTCCTATTTTTAACGACTCTTAAAAAATAATAATTAATTAAATAATAACCTTACAAATTAATAATAATTACCATTAAATAATTAATACTTAATAATTAATATTTAATAAATAATAATTAATAAATAATAATTAATTTTTAATAATTACTATAAATATTGAATAATTAATAATTAATAACATATGCATAATAATTAAATTTTAATAATTAATATTCAATTATAAGTAAGAAGCAATAAGTAATAATTAATAATAATTAAGAAGTAATATTAATATTTTAATAAAAATTAAATTTCAATGAATTTGTATCATATTTAATATAAATTTTTGCTTATTAATTCTATCTTATAACATTTGTTTTTACAAATTTTGATGAAATTGACTATGATCCATGCAAAATTAAAGGCAAGTCATGAAATGCTAGCGTAAAACCGTGAAATTTAAGCGGGAATACTGAAAAATTGGCTCCAAACTATCTCACGGTTATACTTCTACACCCAAATTAGACTACCAAATCAGGACTCCAATTCCAAATCCAAGTTCTCAATCCAAATTTCAAAATCCAAATTTCAAAAGTCTGGTCGCGGATCTCTGCCCAAACAAATCTGCAAATCTCCATTCCAAATCCAAATACAATATTATGACTAGAAACATGTGCGGGCCGGGTTTGAACTTCGTATTTGAGGTGAGTTGCTAAGGTTTGAGGTGTGGAGGTGTTGCGGGTTACGAAGGTGGTTGGTTTAATTTTAGACAGTGTGGGTTTCTGGTAGGAGCAGGAGTTTTGGTTGCAGTGGAGTCGGGTTTGAGGAAGGTGGTTGATACAGATTGTGTATTTGGTGGTTGTAGGCGGTAAGTGAGTTTTTGAAGTGGATTTGGGATTGGTTGCTGGGTTGGATTTGGATTTGGATGAGGCTGTACTGTAAACATGCATTCATATTAAAGCAACAAGGTACATTATAACATTCTGAATACTAAATTAAGAAATATATAATTGATAGTTCTCAGTAATAGTCAATGCTTTATGTAACAATTATTCTAATTTGTCAATAATGCAAAATGTAGATCGAGTACTTAGAAGATTGTTTGAATATTGATAGAGATGAACATAACCTTTTATTAAGCTTGAGCAAAGCATTGTAGGCTAGCATACTTCCTTTTACATTCTTCCATGCTGCTACAGTAGTCAACCCCTTCATTCTTCTTCCTATCCCTTCTATTCTAGCCAAAAGCAGATGAATTCTCCTCTATAGAACCAGAAAATGACACATCTTTCCAGATCCTCCTAGGCCTTTGGGACTACTGGATCAGCAAGGCAATACTAGCATCCATCTTCACAATAAGCGCCTTCTAGCTATCCACCATTCTTTGATTTAACTCAGCCATCATTTTGTAAAACTCCACTTTCAACACCATCTTTTGAGGGATAGAGGGCCCTATCATAGCGGCTATCGATTGGCTTGTCTCTTTGTTGTGGTGAGAAGTTGCATCTTCTCCACCAGCTATAGCTCCAGACATCCTTGATCTCCTTGTTGTCATTACTTGAAGTACGAAAATCCTTTAAATCTACAACAAAAACCTTTTGGATCTAACATGTGGACATTTAAATGCATAATAAACAAATAGATTTGCCTAAGCAGCTCCTTTCTCACTGGAACACTATAATAAAATGTGCTTTTAGTTACAATAAATGGCAGAGTTTCAATTTTTATTTCATGAAGTAATTAAAACTAGATCAAAACGCGACAAATTGCCAAAATATTTTTAGGCAGGAACCTTTATTATTTTAGCGGGTCATAAAATATTTCCAAATTTTCTAGCTATTACCCAAAGAAACCATGATCTCCTATTACCTGACCATAAACAAATTAATGGTAGTAAAATCTTTCGCAAGCCCTTCTCCGCCTCTGCGTTGCTTTAATTTTATAGCCTAGGTTTCAACTAAGTGACTATGCTCTAACTCTAGCGCCTCTACTCCAATTCAATTGCCACTATCCATCTCCAGTCTTTGGTCATTGACAAAATGAGTTTTCCACAGCAGAGAATTCGGTAAAAGATAAAAAATACCAAATTATCATTATATTACCTTATCATAGTCTATTTATTTGGGTACGTTTTTTTTCATTTCGTAAGTTACTACAAGAGTAATTTGTGATGATGTCTTTTATTTTGTGAGTACTTATGGTTATTGGATTTTAGGTTTAATTGAAGTTTGTATATGTTCTACTTTACTGATAATTCTTGCAGTATGAAGAAGAATGAAATTGAATCCCTATTTCATAGCAGGTTCGATATGCTAAGATACACAATCAATGATTTAAAATAACTCTTGTTATTTAGTGTTAGGAAATGCATTTTTTGTAATATTCTTTGGAAGAAAGTTAAGATAATAAAAAGTATGGGTTAAATGAATATATTCTTCTTCCTTTTTGTTTGTACTTTTGCCTCATTTATAGCTAAATTAAATGAGTATATTCTTCTTCCTTTTTCTTAATTTAATCTCAAAATGGCAATGGTTTATTTATGAATCATTTATATGATAAATTAGGAGTTTTTATTTGTCTCCACTTGGATGAAAACAGTATGATTCATACTAGAAAATGAACTAGAAGTAATTATTTATTAGCTTCATTTTCCTTATAAACATGCAAATAGGCAAGTAACATCCAATTTGATTTCAATATATAAAATGGCTAATAAATTTTTGCGGTGGATGTGTACATAATTTTATATTAAGAATAAATTTCACCATTTTGTATCCAAATAGAATTTTCATTTATGTGTGTGTGTGATAGATTTTATTTCTCATATAATGTCCACTACAATAGATAATAAATATGTACAAGGATGCTTTGTTATTAAGCATGAAATAATAAGACATACACAATATATGATAGAATACGCTCCATATAAACTTAATAGGTTAATAGGCATGCATTAATAGCAAGCTAGACTTTAGTTGTACTGCTGGCCATTTGAACTTGAAAGTGATCTTCAAAGCTGGTTTTCCACAATGACTTACTATCAACTGTTGTGCTCTTTTTAAGCTATCAGACTATCTTACTAGACCCCTAAGAATTGAGGTGATCAATTCTATCAATGATCACATAGAAATGTTGTATAACTAAAGCTACTCTTTGTTTATCATTTTCATCTATTGCACATACAAAATAGTACAACTACTAGAATATCTAAAATTTGATGTGTTTTTGATCCATCTTCTTTTCTTGATGGTTACAAATATCTAATTTTGTTTAAATTCAAAAGTAGCGAACAAAATTATAAGTCAAATATAAAATGTGAAGTATAGAGTTGGAAGATTACCTCTAGACCAAAGAGATGCTTATTTTGATAAAGTGGTGAAGATAAATAAACTTTGAGAAATTGGTATGCCATGCCCACAATGCAAATATATCAATATTCCGAAGTTCAGAAGCACATACTTAAATTCCTAAAGATATTAAATATATAGGTTCTTTATCTTCAAGTATTTGCTCCATGCAATATTTAACTATTAACGGATTCAATTTTATGTGCACATTATGTATTGAAGCTTCAAGATATATCATACTTGTTTTTTTCAAGACTTAAATGAATAAAAATGATATCCAAATTCTCTTTATGACGAACTTTAACTATTATATAATATTTAACCGCTTTATTCAATTTTGTGACTGTGCTCAATTGCATTTCAACGTTAAAATACATATCACCTGGAAGTATTTTTTAATTCAACTCGGCTTGAACCTTGGATGCCTCATGAATCCAAAAATGTTAAAATGGTCAGATGGTGAAAAAAATTTCTTGCATGTCATGAATGGTGAGAAAAATGGCTTGAATGACACGAACTTTAGGTCAACTTGGATAGGGCAGTTGAACTTCGGGACAACTTGGATGAAATAGTTTGGTGACTATGTGCTTTAAAAGAAACAGTTAGTAATGGTTATAAGTAGTGCATGAAAGACTGCTTATAATCTAAAGCACATACGACGTGAGCCGATAAGCGCATGTGAAGTGATCTAAAACTTTATTTATCTTGTATTCACATCATTAAACTTTCACTAACGCACTGCGAATGCTTTAATGTCATGATCTAGTTGTTACTACCATTTTGGTCATCGTGCATCAAATTATTTATATCATAAATCTGTCCAGGGGTGATGAAGAATTATTGAAGCAACTTATTTATTAACAAAGGATGAGTTATAGCTTTCCATTTGCCAAAATAGGCTTTCAACTTATAGATCTACTCTACAATTGTGTTCTTGCATTACTGGTACTAAATCAATGTTGATTCTAGGACTACTGAGATTCGATGAAGTGGGCAGTTTCTCTTCAGGCCATGTTGCTGATATCATTCTATCAACAAAAGGATTCATGCATCTAGAACCACTAAGATTCATCTATAGTACATTGGATCTTCACACAAGTTGCTTCTTTATATGCGCATCATATACAGTCTGGTAAGCTTCTTTATACGTGTAATCAAACTTTCTTTTGATAGATTCACATATGCAGTTCAATATTTACTTATGGGAGTATTATTTGAGGCACATTGGAAAACTTGAAATATCATATTTCCATATACAGTCCATTTGCTAGCCATTAAACCACCATAGTCGCACTTGCTATTTCTCGTATGAAAAGGGTGCCTGGGATTTTTACTACAACAAACAAAATATGTCCACCCGTTTGCCTGATACCAAAATATGTCCAAGCATTATTTTACTACAACGAACAAAATATGTCCATACGGTCTTAGAAATATTTTTTGGTATCTTAGTTCAAAAAAACAATAGCCATTTGCCAGTTAACAAAAAAATAGCCATTTTCCTACCAACAATTTATTTTCACGTAGAAAGTGCACCGAGTTTAACTCAGTTACCAAAATGTGCAGTAACATCCTACAGAAGGATTGATTTATTAAAATAACTAAGCAAAATAACCTGGAAAGGTTATCGATTGTTATATTAAAACAAAATTTAGAACAAAAAGTGTAATGCATTATACAGTCCAGAAGGGCTGATTTATAGCAAGTCAGGATTTATGGTTAAAATAACAATGAAAAGAACAGTGGTCGTCTCAGCACCATAGAAGCTAAACTAGTAAAAAAAGAAAGAAGAGAAACTTGTTGAATATTATTAGGAATGGCCAAAAAACGAAGCCTTCAATGTGGGTAACTTCTATTCCAATATCATTTGAACAGTGGTTATCATATTTAACTCATGTCTATTAACAGCTAGAATACTGAATTCAAAAAGAAAAGAAAAGGTGATGTGCATAAAACTATAACTAGAGATGTATTAACATAGTTAGAATGTGCTGATCCACTACCTAGACAATTATTAAAGATTAAAGATACGTTTTATTTTTCTTGTTGCTTAAAATATATGATTATGAAAGTGAGGTAGTGTAGTCTAAGAACTCAGATACTACAGTTGAATCATATCTTCATGTAATAGCTAACTGCATTCTACAACAAAGAGACATAAATTTTACATAGTTTGTTGTGTATTTTATGTTTGTGTAGGAAAGAGACGAGTCAGTAACACATGGAATTCAGCCTGAAAGTGAGCAACTACCCAATCCTCTCCTACATAAAATGCCTATTTCGATCTTAAAAGTTTTAAACTTGTGATCCAACTAGTGATTTCTATAAGCATTTCTATTTATTACCAGTTATTTAAATAGTTTAACCAATAATAACTAGTTAAACCGATAAAATGTGCAAAACCGAACATCCAAGCAGAACTCTACCCAAACTCTAACTAAACTTATGTCGGAGAACATCAATTTGACGAACTATAGGGTTCAAACTTTTGTGTTCGTGCAACTCTTGTTCAAGAACTCAGTCTTAGGGTGTTGATTTGCCATCTTTCCATCTGTCTACAAATTGACTACATTCCAAATACTCAATTTCAACTTTCCTGTTTTGTTGAATTCAAGCATTGTGGGTGATTTTAATTTGGTTCAGTTTTACTTACCAATGCAATTTTGATATTTTGATTGAATTCTGCATGATGACTTGATTTATTTGTTTTTCAGTTTAATGTAATTTGTTGTTTTAGTGGTTTATACAATTGCATATCTCATATCATTCACATATATTTGGTTTAATTTGAAAACTCTGTTTGTTCATCAGTTTTTTATTTCATCTTATTCTATTTTTAGGAGAGTTAGGCAGTGAATTGTAATCAGTATATCAAAATGCCTTTGGACCCATGGATAGCTAGGTGACAAAGATGCGTAGCCCACTATACGTCAACCAAATTTTCATCAAATAACCAGTTAGAGTAATTATAGATTATATTAGATCATGTCACTCGCACATTCGAATTAAAGCAATGCTAATTATAACTTTAATCACTACATAACATGTCAAAAAATAATTAACAATGAACATATTCTAAAGCACATTTAACATTATTGGCAAACACATTCGGCATATTGGTCCAGCGAAATATAGAAGACAAAAATCAAGTGTCTGAGTGCCGAGAATGATGAATGCCTAGAATGCTTAAATTACCTTTACAAGTATTCATTCTCTATGAATCATCAAGTCACATCATTTTCATCAAGTATTAAGATTTGTTACTGAATGCTTAAATTTGAGAGAGTGAACTAAAGTGAAAAGCTAAAATACAATACTGTTTTTGATTGATTGCATAGTGATGTCCATCTTTACAGCTCTTGAAGGTATGCCTATAGTTGTGGAAACTGATAAAGCAAAAGCTCAATATTATGAGATGCCTACATCTTTTTCCAAATTGGTGCTTGGGAAGCATCTCAAATACAGGTAAATATAATGAATGCTATTCATACTTGTTTTATGTTGGTCTGTATAACAATATTTCAACATACGTGCACACCTCCGCAACTGCATGCGTGCATATTTATTTTCAGATGTGGTATTCTTTTTGTTAAGAGTGTCTTCGTATTACGTTGTTAAGAGTACACATGTACGAAATATTAGCTCAGTTTGCGGGTATAAGATGTGAAAATTTTGATTGTATAACATGTACATATTATGATTTTTTCCCCAGGTTGATCACTTTGTAAAAGAAGCTTGAACTTGTGGCGGTGGATCCGGAAGCTTTCTTGTGGAGGCCGAGTTCCGAGATGTGTACTATTGGAGAAGCAGTTGGATCGACCGTGGCTTGGTATAAAGACGTTGCCTTCGACTAGTGTATTTCCTTAGGGTATGTGTTTTGCGATACAAAACTTTATCTTTCTTAGGTATTTTGTGTTGTATCCTATTTTGGAATAGTTATGTGAGAATGTTGTTTTGGTACTGTTTTAGTTGGTGATGTGAACAAATACTTTAGATTGTTTTATTTTGTATGTATTGTGTTTTGTTAGAATTATATAAAAATTAATATTTATGAATGAATTTGATTTAGTTATGTATATTTATAGTTATGGTAAATTATTAAATGGTGCATGCAATTATATTTTTGAGTTTAAATTGCAATTGATGTGGTTGTAATTAAAGTATATTACAACTGTGGAGGAGGTCGTAGAACATACTAAACTGCAACTGCGTGCAATTGCAACTGTGAATAATAGTTGCAGAAGATAGCTACAACAGTTATCCATCAATTGTCATACCTGCTACAGCACAAAATGTTACATATCTGTAAGTGTTACCAACAATTGTAAAATGGTTATTTGCAAGGGTAAGAAACAGTTGTAATATACAATATCACCACGGTTATATGCAACTAAAGAACACAGTTGTAAAAAATTGATAGTCTTTTACAACTTCTTAAAATACGACTGTTGTTCCACCGTTGTAATATATCTTTTACAACTGTGTTCCACCATTGTAATATGCCTCTTTTGTTGTAGTGTAAAACTCGTTCTAAAGTGGGTGGAAGGACATAGATGTCCTGATGGGATTTCTTCTAACCTCTGTAGATGTGTTGACTTTAAAAACAGCAAATTGAGTGGGATGAAAAGTCACGATTGCCACGTTATGATGGAGTATTTTTTTCCCGTGATTTTCAAAGAACTGCTGCCTGCAAAAATATGGAGTGTTATAACAGAATTAAATATGTTTTATAAACAGCTTTGTTCTACGACGTTAAAGGTAGATCGTATACGTAAACTTGAAGCAGAAATCCCTGTACTTCTATGCAAACCGGAGAAAATATTTCCGCCTGGTTTTTTAATGTAATGGAGCATTTACCTATTTATCTTCCATCTGAAGCACTCCTTCGTGGTCCTGTGCAATATGGATGGATGTATCCATTTGAGAGGTAATTTAATTAATTTTCATTTTTTGTACCACCATATAAATTTAATTAATTTTGTTTTAGGTACCTGAATCATTTGAAGAAAAAAATTAGACAAAAAGCACGAGTAGAAGGTTCAATTTGCAAATCCTACATTGAAGAAGAAGCTTCATTTTTTTCTCACATTACTTTAGTAACGATGTGAACTTATCGTTCGTAAGTGTTCCCCGTAATGAAGAAACTATTGAGTAGGATTCTTCTTAAACAATGTTATCTATTTTCAGACAACATGGAAGACCTACTGGAAAATGTGTGGAAATATGGTTAGATGATAGAGATTACCATGTGGCATACACATATGTTCTTCTAAATTGTGCTGAAGTTGCACCATTTGTCAGGTAATTATGAATTCATATATAATTCAATTATACATGTATATATTAATTATAAAGGAATATAATACATATTTGCATCATATACGAATCACGACATCCATCTGGCGATCTCTGTAAACAATTTGCTGGGTGGTTTTCAAACTATGTTCATGATACAGAAAACTGTGTTGTTGATGAAGGATAAAGACATCTTGCTATCGGACCAAAACGAAATGTCAAGACTTATCCAATATTCTTCGTCAATGGATTTAAATTCAACACCAAAGATTACGGGGCTGAAAAATTAACATATAACAATGGTGTATTTGTCAAAGGAAGTGATGATCCAGAGGAGCATATAAAAGATTTTTACGGCGTCTTAACACAAGTTTTAGAGTTGACATATTATATACAACCTGTAGAGAAAGTTTGTTTTATTCAAATGCAACTGGTTTAGCAATGTTCCTGGCTCTGGAATTAACGTGCACAATGATTATAAGCTAATTGAAATAAGGCATACGTCGCATTACTATCCTTTTGTATTAGCTAAGAAAGCTTTACAAGTTATTTTGCTCCATATCTATCCTTAAAAAGATAAAGCAGACTGGTGGGCTGTTTCTAAAATGAAGGCAAGATATACATTTGATGGAAATAATATTCCAGATGAAGCAGCGTATCAAGCGGATCTCGAGCCAAATATTGATATAGTGATAACCGATGACATTGATGTAGGGTCATTGACTGATGAATCGAATGTTTTAATACATGCATTTGTAAGTACCGAAGAAAATGATATAGAGTACGAGATCGAGTCTGAATCAGAGTATGATGAAGACTGATCATAGATGGCATCGCTTGTTGTATAAGTGTGAGCTATGTATTAACAATAATGACTATGCTCTATAATATTCTGAGCTATGTAATAATAATGATGACTATATATGATCTGTATCATTCTGAGTTATGCATTATTCTTTTCATGTATGCTTTTTTCGATTATTATGTGCAGAGTAAGCTTATGTGATGATTATCACTTGATTAACAATTATGTGATGATTATGCGATGATTAATGATTATGTGATATTGATTGATGATTATGTGATGCTTATGTTATCAGTACTCTTTTCTAAGCAGTGTATAATACTATATATATGTTTGTCAGTTATGTCTGATAGACGACGTGATCGACGTAGTACATCTCGGTCACCTTCACTTGGAGCAGGTCCGAGTACCTTTGAGCCGGATCTCCGTCGAGTTACGGAGATAGTTCCCAAAAGTGCTGGGTATGTATCAAACTTATTTGAATTACATTATATGAAATATATTGAATAAATACATCAACATTTCTATAGAGTGTTCGAGGTGGAGCCGTCCGATTTCATTTTACAAGTATCGATGAAGGCATAAAAGAATAGGATGTCCGGGTGTTGGTCCCAGTGGGATAACTTCCCAACACATATAAAAAACGCAATATGGGCTGATCTTATGGTAAATACAATTTTGTAATATATAATTATGCCTTATATGAAACCAAAAACAATATGCCATCATGCCTTATGATATCAATTTTATGTATTTTGTTATGCTGATTGTTTTTTAATTATACAATCTCTTTTACATAACACATATGATAACTAAATATGCTGGCAGCTGCACGTGTGGATCCGCAGGATATGGACGTTTTTGTAAATCATTGGAATAAAAAGATGCGGAAAAATTACAGAGAGACTCTGTCAAGGGCTAAGAGTTTAGGGAAAAAGCCAAGTTGGATTGGGGATGATATTTGGGCTGCATTCCAATAATATTGGGAATCTAAAGCATTCAAAGTAAGTTATATTGTCACTATATTTTTACATTTAAATGTGTTGAATTATTTTACTTAATAGTGTGTATAAATTAATAGGAATTGTTGGCAAGAAACAAGGCTAATAGGAACAAAAATCCCGCTTTACATCGTGGTGGCTCGAAATCCTTCCAACAAAATAGGAGGGAATTGGTAAATAAATTAACAAATATTTATGTTATGGATGTTTATATTTACTAGTGTCTCTTTACCATATATTCCATCCTTGTATATAATCTATTCTTGTATATACTCATGCAAATTATCAATATAATTTATTCTTGTATATATTCAGTGGGCAAAGTATGATAGGGAGCCCACAGCGGCTGAGGTTTTCAGAGCCACACATGCAGTGGAGCATACAAATAAGGATGGGAATGTTTCATATGATTGGTCAGACGACAAGGCTTCTTCTGTAATGGTAAATATGTTTATTTTTGTAATGAAAATATTTCATATTCGTTTATTTCAGAGTAAATAAGTAAATTGTATAGCAATTGTGTCAAATATCTATTCGTAATTGTAGGATTGATATAACGCGGAGTATGCACGAGCGATACAAGCGAGTGGACGCGAGTCGCTTACGGTTGATGAGTCTAATCGGATATGGGATTCAATATGGTATGTATTCAACGTTTACACAGTAAAACCTATATGCCATGAACTTCTTATTCACTTGAGTTTATTACCAATAACTTGAGTTTTCTTATTGTTATTGTATGCCATGAACTTCTTATTCACTTAAATTATTTCACAGGCTCTTAATTTCCAAAGGGCATATAGGAGATCCATAGATGAGGAAGAGATTGCTCGGATGCAAACACATAAGCTCAATGATTGGCGAAAGAGTCAGTTGGCGACGCAGATAGTTGAGACTATTGCTGCGTTCTCTCAGGAACATGGGTCAATGCCCGGGGAAGGAGGTGCAGATGATGATGATGCTTAGCTGGTTTGTTTTGATGGGTATGCTTTATATATGTCTGTGTGTGTGTGTACATATTATGATGGGCTTGACATTTGGTACTTTGGATGTTGTGATTGATACTTAGTGTTTTGGTGGGTTTGGTATTTTGGTTATGATTGATACATGGACACTTGATATGTACTGGTCGTTTAATTTAGTTATGTGGTTTGGTTTGGTGGATTTTCATATTTGGTTATGTTGATTTTCTTATATGATTTTGTAAATATATGATACAATATGCAATATTTGATGATTTGGTTGTGTTGATATTGATTATATGATATGATGGAATGGTATTATATGTGTGGAATGATGGAATTATATTACTTGGATTGGTTGAGATTGAGGGTTGAAGGTGCTGCAAATTGGCTGAAAAAATATTCCAGGTTTGCAACGGCTAGCGACAGCTAGCGACGGCCATTTGGTCAAATTATGCGACGGCTCGCGGCTCACGTTGGCCACTTTGCAACGATTTGCAACGGTTTGCATCAACAACCCGAGAAACCAACAATCCCAACGGTTGCTTCCATGTGGACACATAGCCGTTACAAGCCATTGCAAAAAGAACAACGGAGCCGTCGCTAAGGCCGTCGCTTTCTTTAGTTGCAACGAGGTATTTTGCAACGGCTTTTAGCGACGGTTCGAGACTGCTAGCGACTGCTGCCAACAGCTTTTTGCCGTCGCTAAACAGTTCGTCTTTTGTAGTGTTAGTTCTGTTCAAAGATTAACTAGACACCTAATTACTAATCCGTACCAAATAGTACTCAAGGACTAACTAATTTATCCATTATCATTTGTTTATGTTTTGAATTTCAATTTAATTTTCATTTAAGGTCTAAGTACATTACAATGAAGCAAAGCAATTATCATCCATTATTCACTAGCCTTCTAATATGTCACCATCAACTATTTTTTGTCCCATATATCTTAAATCATTTTTCATACATCATATGTCTAACTTGAATGTTTCAAATGCCAATTTTTTGCTACATTTTCTCATGGTTTCAGTTATGATCTCCAGGTTTCGGATTTGATGCTACATCAAGTGATAAACGTTACACGCTACCAATAGCTTTCCAAGACAAAAGACAGAAGAGAAGGATTCATAAAAGCTTATATAAAATAAAAATTACAATTGAGTTTGTTCAGACAATGCATAATATGAATGCTTGCAGTATATCCTTTTCTGTCTTATTTTTTCACAACCTGTAACTGACATTACCTTTTATGAAATGCTTTTGACCTTCTTTACTTTTCTTTTTGGCTATGTAAGGTCGGTATAATTTAAAGCTTATTTCCATGATACAAAATTTCATATACATGCCCATCGAACGTGGATGCGTTCTGAAAGTTAGTATCCAAAAAATGCATTATTATAAGAACATGTCAAAGTCATTTTATAAAATTTAAAAAACCTCACAAACATCGTTTCTTAATGCATGTTTCTCCTACACACGTGCATCGCACGTGCCAAAGCACTCGTGTAAATTTATAAGAAAGATAGCACATGTCCACTAATACACACATAGACACACACACACATGAGTTAAGATCAGTAGCCCCTTTATTTAGCATCATTTGTAGCCCCTCGATTTCAGTCACAAGTTTATATTTAAATATTTGGTTCATACGACAAGAGGGAGAAAGCAAAAATTATTTAAATAGAAAATTGTAGCTGATATCATAGGGTTACACAAACTGATACTTTAACAAGAAGAACAAAGGGAAGATACTGACTAACAAAACAAGGTAAATATACCCACTAACACATATTTACATGTATTGCTCTAACAAGGAAAACCACGCAAACAATCAAAGAAACTCATTTACCACATACCTTCATCTAGTTGACTTTCTTCAAAATTAGGAGGCGGTTGATAAGTCATAGAAGCTTGTTAAATCTAATGCATGTGTTATTTTTTTAAGTAGAGATAATAACAAATTAATCTAATACATGGGATAGGTTATAAAATAAACAATAGGCGATGAAATAAAATGAAATATGTTTGTAAAACGATTATTGTAATCAGAGAAAGACAGTAACAATTAAAAAGAATATAGAAGTTAAGTAGTAAAAGGTGATTAATCTATTTACATAAGGAGTAAGAGGTAAATGATATTAAAATGACATAACTGAAACAAGAAACAATTTGTGTAAAAGTAACCAAAAATAATAGTTGAAGATAAATGACATAGTAATTAAATAAATTTGTGTACCATCAAGTATGCATTTGTGATTGTTGTGAATTATTGATTTTAATCAATAGCTTAGGTAAAGTGACAATCATTAATAAAGGTTGGAATGCGAGGTCAGTAGTGTTACACAACAGAAGTCGGTCTACTGTAAGAGGCTTCCAGTAGTTGTGTATACATTATAATGATATGGAACATATACAACCGTATGGCCCGTGAAATTATACGTTCGTGTATAGATAGAGGGAATACACAAAGTAGGATGGTTCGCCCTGTTCGGAGTGTCAAAGGGTGAAGTAGAGTCTACTTCTACCTTTTAGATGGTATATGTTATGTAACCAAATGAGCATTTCCTTGATTTCATTAGACAATCTAAATGGAACAGTGAGCATAGCTCAATGCTATAGTAGTAAGGTTGGTACCATATATGTGAGGAGCTTCAGGTGTTTACATAGGTCAAGATCGTCATCGGTCTTGCGCGATCAGTGGAAAGACAAGGGTTAAGTCTAAATGGGTTATGTCTTCTACTAGTGTAGACGACGTTTAGGACATGCACCACATCACAATTGTTTTTTCGTTTGTTTATTATTAAGAGGAAAGTCTAGACAACCTTTTAATGGAGGTCTTTCAAAACAAGATAATCTACAGATAAATAGTTGTAACGCAGTTATTAGACATTAAAGGATTTTCTTGATATGCACGTTGGTAAGGACGTGATACAACGTTGACAATGGATCCTGATGAGGGGTAGAGTTATTGATACTAGCGAGTAACGTATCATGGTCCAACGAGAGACTGTGGTACTTACACCCACACACACACATGTAGTCATTGAATAAATCAAGTAGGTGAGGCATATTGTACACATATATAAAGTCAAGACGACAAAGTTTAAAAAGTAGACATATGTAACGACCCGCTATTTTGGACTATTCGTATCCGCACAGGTCGGACTTGAATAATTCAAAATACCGAATTGTTAATTTAAATTTGGCAAAACTCAGATATACAGTAAATAAATAATCACAAAATCATAGACACAGAGTAATAATATGCAGCGGAAGTAAAAGAGATAGTAGTTCATGAAGCTACTATATAAATATATAAGATACATCAGAGTTAATAAGTTACAACAAAAGTCTCGAATACAACAGTCAAATATAAGAATTAGAATACATCACTGGAATCATCGAATATCTGAAAGCTGGATAGATAGCTGGATCTCCAGACGAAGCTCCAACTCCAAAGGTGAGTCTCAAAAGCTGAACCACTCAGTCTGACCCGAGCGTAAAGCAAAACACAAAACACTCGAGTCAGGATTAATATTCTCATATCAATAAATCCAACTCAAATGAAATAGCAATTGAAATACAAGTAACTCAAAGGATGTTGGAATCACCATCCTTTAAGGATCCGTTAAACTATCTACTAGGTAGTAGTGTACGCTAAATAGATAATGTCTATCAGTAATATAAAATATCAAAATAGTGTTAAGGCGTTACCATTATTCCCCTTAACACATTTTATATAAGCGTTATAGTCTATACAGCACTGTAAACTCCACCGTAAACTGGTGGGATATCAGGGAGTACTCCATAGGTATAACACAAAACAAATTCGTAGTGGTCGCGTATATAGGGATACAAGTATGACAAGGCACATGAGGCAATACCCAAGGTAGTGAAACTACCGTTCGCCTGATCCGGACTGGTGAGAACGCATCGCCGCAGCGATCGCAACACCGCAAAACAACACTCCTGAAATTCCGAGGGTGCACCAATCAATCACAAGTAATGAGTAGTTACGAAGAAGTGTGTCCGCTCGAGGTGGCTAACCCCATTTGGCCCGGCACGGCTCCTGATTTTAGTCATTTCCAATTTGACACAAGTGTCAAGACTATCCATTATCGTTCTCTTTCTTCAGTCATCACGTTCATCATTCCAACCACTTCATTCTGGATCATCACTCCACGTATAGTTATTAAAGTGGTTTTCGGTTTAGATAGAGAGTATGTCCATAACCGATTCCGGTTCCTTTAATAACTTTCGTAATTATTACACCGATTGGTCAATTAATATATTTCAAACCAAAACAAATTCAATTTCAATTTCAATTCGTAAATTAACATTTCATTTGTCTTTCTAAATCAATTTCCAAAGTTTACGTTTCAAAACTTCCAACTTTTCGTTTCAAAATCTTATAATTCAATTTCAACTTTTATTAAACAATTCACATATCGATTCAAGTTCGTATATAAATTTCGTTCCGAAATCATTTAAACTAATTTAATTTACATTCAAACAAATCTAAATTCATTTATCGATTCCATTCAATATTCGTTACATTAATTTATCAATTTAAACAATTAACATTAAATCTACAATTCATTAAATCATTTACTTAAGTCCATATCCATTATATCAAAACTTACAAATTTAATTAAATTCGTCAAATCAAATTCTTTAAATTACAAGCTTTACGATTGTTTCAATAAAATGCAATTATCTCTTGTTAAAGAAATTCAGTTACATTTATTCGTTTACTTAGTTACTAATACCAAAAACTCACTTAATAAAGAAACTAATTTCACATATTCAAGAAGTTCAATTTCAATTATTAACTTAAATAGTTTTCCAAACCTTAATAAGTAAAGAAACCCATTTTCATTTATTAACGAAGTTCAAGTTTACTTATTCCGAAGTTAAATTTTCTTATCAAAGAATTCAAATTTCATTTAATTATCAAATAATTCAATCTCATTCAATTATTACATAATTTCAATCATAATTTTTAGTAATTTCAAAACTTAATCATTTCGACTTAATTATAAATTCAAACTTAATTATTAAATCATTTCCACTTAATTGTGAATTCAACTTAATTATCAAATCATTTCAACTCAATTATAAATCCAACTTGATAATTTCAACTTAACTATAATTCCAACTTAATTATAATTTCAAATTTAATTATTAAATGATTTCAACTTAATAATTTCAAAAACTCAATTATTACTAATTCTAAATTATTTACTAATAATTCCAAATTTAATTATGAAATAATTAAATTTCAAACAACGTTCTTTCATAAATTTCTACGTTTATATTTGTTTAAGATTTCAATATTTACATTTTCCTTTCATAAAATTTCCAAATTACAACTTTATTTCAAACTTATTCTTTATTTGAATAAAATCATTATTTCATTTTTAAATCAAATTATTGACCAATCGGATTTTTATTTAATTCTCTATCCTAAGTCAAGTTCAATTTGGGTATTTATCATTTCAACCCGATTCCAATTCCAATTCAAAGGTCAAACATAACAAAGGGAACTTGCAGTGTGATAACTGGGATGGTGTCAAAGTAAATAAACAAGCAATAACCACAAACAAACACAATCCAATAATCAATTTAAATAATCCCGAATAATCGTATTAATTCACATTGTTGTTTGTGCGAATTAATATAATTATTTCTAGAATCTACACTATCATTTCATGTAGATTAAAGATTATTACATTCTGGTTTTCACTTGTCGTTCAATTTTCATTCCAATTCTACAACAATTTATTCAATATACGTTCAAGGTTCAAAGTGTAATTTGCCAAATTCTACGTGTCAATCAACTTAACAATTTCAAGGGGTCATATTATTCAATTTAACTAATCAAATTCAACACATATGTCGATTCAAAATTTTAAACTATCCTACGACAAATTTCAATTGCATAATATTTATCACTTTATTCATTCCAATTTAACATCCGATATAAACAACAAACAACAATCAATTATCAACCAAACTGGATTATTATTATATACATAACCGATAACGGTGTCAGATGTCAAAGGTGAACTGATACATAAATAATAGTGTAATAAATAACTGCAGTATATTTCAATTGTCGTTTCAATTGAAATCAAATTTAATAAATAAAAGAATATCAATCGTGAGTGATTGCTCACCTTTCAAGGTTAGAGAGGTTAGACGATGGGGATGAGCTACGAATCTGAGCACGAATTTTTGAAGCAAAGCACGATGGAGACGAGTTCGATGGACCAAGCTGATAAATTGGGAATTAAGAACCTAAATCAGTATGATGACACAAAAAATGAAACGTACATTATTTTGTTATTATTATTTTCAAATCAACGCTAATTTAAACGCATATTATTTCATAATATATAGTAGGGCCGAACTTCAAATATAATGTACAGTTATAAATACTTTATACCCTGCACACGCAACATATGAAAACATACTTTTCTAAGCTATCAAAATATAGGCAAGCTTGTATTTATGAGCTATAAAAGTAAATATATTTAATAAAAGTCAGCACACACGAAACATACTTTTTAAGCATATATGTATCAAGCAAATAACATTATAGTTATGCGGACCGAACCCAACTAATGTACAACACGCATGATGCGATTTTTGACAGGTGAAACTTTATTCTTTTTTTTTTTTTTTTACAGACACATATAAACCAACATATCTTCATAATAAATTTAAAATAAATACATATATTTACTTTCAAAATACTAACATGACAATATACTTAAACATTCATAAAGACTAAAACAGATTATATATCTATATGTACGGCTATTCAACTATATGCAGACAAGTTTAGTAAATGTGTGCAGACCTGTCTCCACACAACTATATATTTACAATTTGTATGTGAGCTATTCATCTATGCGAACAACCGCTATATAAAACCCTTTTCATGTAGTCTAATATGCATATAATATATACACTTACAAAACAAAACACTACATATATACATATTTACTTATTAAACTGCAAACTGTTTACATGAAACTAAAACAAAACTTAACTTTTTTTTTTTTTTTTTTTTACTGTAACAGAGGACACATCTACAACTATGAACAAACCCATACTTAAACTTATACATCAAAATTAATATATCTAAAAGTGTATATATACATACTTCCCTCATTATTGTATACAACTAACCTATATATTCACATCTATACGCAACTTACTTACGTGATATACTTTTGTACCCATGTGTAAATATATATGTCAAATGCATATTATATGAACTAAACCCTCAAACCCAAATATTACTTTACTGTACCCATACTATGTGAATATGCATATTTCATTTCAACGTCCACATTTCCTACAACACGTATGAGTTTAAAGTCAACCATGTATAAATTGTCTTATCACACTCTTAACTCTTATTATCAAACTTACAGTATAAAAACATATTTATTTATTATTATTATAACTTACATAAACATGCATATTTGTAAACACATATTCACAGCAAATATATTTTAACTAATATTTAACTGAGATAAATGGATACAAGTGCTTACGTTCAACTGCGCACGACAGGTGAGAGATCGGCGAACCACACGGACGACCGGAGGAAGATCTTGTGGTTGAATGCACTTACATGGGTAGAGGCAACACGGGTTGCTCACGGTCTCGGCTGCATGTGGAGTTGCAGCGACAAGATGGAGCACGTGGATCTGAGATGCAGTGCGAGGCTAGGTACTGTGCGTGCATGCACAGAGAGGGTGGCATTGGTCTAAATCGGTTGCTGCAATTCATATGAAAAAAATATAGAACGATGTATTAATGAAAGAGATAGAGAGAGCAGAAGAAGAAGGACAGTGAATAGATATAAATGAGAAAGTGAACAGATGCAACCGGGTATACGTTGAAACAAAGGAACAATTAAATGGTAACCGAAAAATATAAAATGCAGAAGGTTGAAAAGCCATGTATTTATTTTAGAATTAATTAAAGGAAATGGCTGTTAGTTTACGGTAGGAAAATGGAAAGGCAAAAGAGAGCAAAAAGAAAGAACCGTTAGATTGATCACTTCATCGACTCCGTCATGTCTCAAACTCCAAAGTACCCGAATAAATATATCGTAGAGACCAGCACGACGAGACGATCAAAACGGCATAAAGATATCAGTGGTACGATTGGATTTATAAAAATTCAAAATTTATACTACGGAAAATGCATAAAATTCGCAGAAAATTAAGATCGACGGAGCCAAAGATGTCCGAATTTAGAAAAACGACAAACTGATAACTTGCTCAAAAGATGTTTTAGAATTTTTCTATGTAAAAATATTTTGGTTTTGAAAACGTTTTATTTTCATCGTTTTTTAACTGATTAAATTGAAGTAAATTTACGCGCGACATAAACTTTCATATTTTTGGACGAAAATTTACCGGTTGCTATGTTTAACTAGACGCATTACAAATATCAAATTTATATTTCAAAATTTTTAACGTTTAAAATCCCGCAAAATTTCAATTAATAACGTTATTAAAACCGGCTAAATTTACGGGTCGTTACAACATAACATGTAAAGAAAACAATCGACATAAACTAGTATTGTATATAAAATGTGTAATTTACCCATCAGCAGAACTTTTCTTCTAACCCCCTCCTTATTACAACCCACATAATCGACTTAGAGAAACATATATCGGCACAAAGTGGAAACCGTGGAAGGATAGATCTCTTATGCACGCTCAGCATTGGCAAGGGTACTAGATACCAGAGGCATTAGCCTTGGTCAATAATTATATATTTCATTATACTTTGCTTTTTCGATGTAAGTTCATTACTGATAGCACTCTGATATACTATTATTTATTTATAGGATATCAACACCAACGATCCATGCATTTGTGGACTTGAGTTTTTGATTTAACGAAAATTTGGATCCGCTGAGGCGCAAGTTGTTACAAAAAAGGGCATGTTTTGCTATGTAGTCCCAAATGTATTTGAAGGCATATATGATTATTTTGATGGATGTTCTCCCATTTGCATAAACATGTTACCATGTAAAACACATACAAAATAAGAAGTATTAAAAAAACCTTTGAGAAATTCTAGAGTCTAGAAAATAATTTGTGCATCTCATATATGGAAAAAGAGCATAAAACACAAATCCAATGTCCAAATTGCATGTATTTGTTTATTTACTTAATTAAGAAGCATCTTTGTTGTACTACACATATTTTACACCAAAAACTTCCACTCCAATGAAAATATATACATTTTTTCCAAACAGAGCATATAAAAATAGGTAGCATGCAATTATTTTGAAAAGAAAAAAAATATTCCCTCATTTGCAATGTGCCTAAACTAACCACCACGTACAATTAAAAAAAAGATTAGAGAAAGTAATGCACAAATGCATGTATATACTGTTCAAGTTTAAACAATATAGCAAATAATGATAGTACAATAACTTAACCAACGTTGCCAAAATGCTTACAGTTTTACATAAATAAAATTTTCTTTTATGCCTATCATCCAAAATATTTATATATTCTTCAAACCCAGTGATAGTGTAACTTTAAACAAGTTTAAATCAGGTATATGTAACTCTAGTCTATAGGCTTTTGTTTTAAATCTCTCAGTGTGTGCATGCGCTTAGTGTGTGGATGTGTGTGCGTGCATATGCACGTCTGGTAGATGTCAACCTGATGTAGGGCAACCTACTGGCGAGTTAAGCCTTAAGTCGCTCAAGCGACTTAGTGATGCAGCACAACCTACTGGCGAGTTAAGCTTTAAGTCGCTCAACGACTTAGCGAGTTAAACCCAGTTCCTTAGGTCGCGAGTGAGTCACGTGACCGACCTAGCGAGTTAAGCGAACCTTATATCGCCCAGTTTCATTTAGGTCGCTTGCCATAGGTCGCTCCTCTATGTCGCTCCACTTATGTCGTGATTTCTTTAAGTCACTGCATCCTTATGTTCTTAGGTCGCTGAAGCCGTATCAACTTATGCCGCTTTGAAGATCTTATGTCGCAAGTGCCTAAAGCCGAACTATGTACTTAAGTTGCTTATTGTTATGTCGAATGTGTTTTAAATTCTTAAGTCGCTTTGATTGTATTGTTTGTGCTTAGGTCGTTATGTCATTGAGTCGCTTGTATGTATAGGTCGTGAGTTGGCTGTGTTGTGTTTTGTGATGTAAACCGTGTATGTGTGTGTTGTAAACTCTATAAATAGGGGTGAAGGGTCATTTGTAAAAGAGGTTGATTTGGAATAGACTTTTGTTAAGTGCTTTGTGCCTCTTTTAAAATTGGAAGTTGAGTGTAATCTCCTTTCTCCATCTTCGGTTATTCGAGTGCGCTCGAATCAACGAACATGAAGCCGATTCACAGAATCTCATGCGTGAGATAAACGTCGAAGAATCGTTGATCTTCTAACACGGTATCGTGCGCGATCAACGTTTTAAATATAGCTAGAATCTGGTATCTCGAGAGATCAATGGATTTGGGCACTTAGGTATTATAAATTCACCTATCCATCAATTCATCTTTTCATCGTTTCATTCATTTTGTTATTTTCCGCTGCGTCGTTTGGTATCAGAGCTTAAGCTTAGCCAATCATAGCTAAGCCGAGCATGTTCGGAGCCAAGTCAGAAGTATAGGAGTTTGTGCGTAGATTTTGCATTATTGAAAGTTGTGCTAGTTGAAGTGTGTGTTTGGATTTGCGAAGATTCGACAATGCCTCCAAGAAGAGTTAATCATCATCAGAATGTTGCAGATGTGTATCGAAGACAAGAAGATGAGCAAATGGAACAACGTATCAATGAAAGTTCGATGAAGGTATTGGGAAGTTGGAGAAATTGATGAATGACATGAATCAAAGTCAAAGGAGAAGGTTACCAGTCTCGAACCATGGAGTAAACAGAGTTTCACCATCGGTTTCGGAAGCGAGGAGGGTGTCACCACAATCTTATCGAGATAGAAGAGAATAATCAGTTTCAGTAATGCGAGATCACCATGGGTATAGAAATGAAGAGAGAAGAACTCAGCACGGATTTGAAAATGAACCATATCGTGATGTTGAAAGACAGAGTAGAAGGGACATGTATGGTCATAAAGATGTGGATGCTCGAGATCGTTATCGAAGTACATTTGATTTTGATGAAGAGGGTGATAGAGGTAGTATTCATTATCGAGATCGAGGCCAAGTGCGAAATCCATATATGAATTCAGAAGATGATCATCGATGGGAGTCGGGGATGAAAACATAGATTCCAGGATTCAGAGGGGGAATGATAGCGGAAGAGTTTCTTGATTGGTTATCAAATGTTGAAGAAATTTTTGACTTCAAGGAAGTACCCGAGCATCGTAGAGTTAAGTTGGTTGCTACACGATTGAGGGGAAGAGCTATGGCATGGTGGCAACAAACTAAACTTACATGGAAAAGAATGGGAAAGTCGAAGATTGTTTCATGGGAAAAGATGAAGAAGTTGATGAAGGCTACTTTCTTGCCTTATAATTATCAGTCTCTTATGTATCAGCGATTACAGAATTTGAGACAAGGAATAAAGTCGGTAAATGATTATGCAGATGAGTTTTATCAACTGATTACTAGAAATGATATCATGGAAACGGAGGAACAGTTGACATCTAGATTTATTGGAGGATTGAGAATGAAAATTCAGGATATTATAAATATGTTTGATCCAAGATCTATTGCTGAAGCACACCAGAAGGCTCTAGCTTGGGAGAAGCAAGGTAGAAGAGGAGGTGGTGCACTTACAAGTTCGATCAATCAGGTGAAAGGGGCTAGTAGCAATACTAATGTTTCCAAGGCTGCTAATAAACCGGTTGTCAATGAAGTTGCTAAGACCAAGGTCAACAACAATTTCAATTGTTATAACTGTCAGGAGTTTGGTCATATGAGCAATGAATACCCGAGGCCTAAGAAGCGAGCGATGGTTGCTGAGGTTGAGGATGAGGATGCAGAAATAGAATGTTCCAATTCACCACAAGTTGAGGAGGAAGAAGAATTATTGATGGGAGACGAGGGATATTCTTTAATGATGAGGAGTTCTTGCTTGACACCAAAGCAGGAAGAGGAGACTAGCTGGTTGAGGAGTAATATTTTTCAATCGACGTGCACTATTTTGGAAAAGGTTTGTAAGTTTGTAATCGATGCAGGGAGTTGTGATAACATCATCTCTACAGAAGATGTTAAGAAGTTGGCGTTAATAACAGAGAAACATCCCAAACCCTACAAGTTAGCTTGGTTGAGGAAAGGTGGGGAAGTGAAGGTTAGTCGAAGAGCTTGTGTAACTTTTTCCATCCGAAAGAAGTATAAGGATGAAATTTGGTGTGATGTTGTGGATATGGACGTCTGTCATTTGTTGTTGGGAAGACCGTGGCAATTCGATAGAGCCGTGCAACACGATGGTAGAACTAACTACTATAGTTTCATGTTCAATGTTACTAGAATCACTTTAGTTCCTAAAAAGCAACAACAAAGCGAAAGCAAGTTGGAGGAAGTCGAGGAACTAAAGACTCTGTTATCTTTGAAGGAGTTTGTCAAAGAAGTAGAGGATGGGCCTGATTCTATTGATTGGATGTGAAAGTTGTGAAACGGTTGAAATTCCTTAGGAAGTTAAGCTAGTGTTGAAGGAATTTGAAGATGTATTTCCTGAAGAATTACCAAAAGAGTTACCACCGTTGAGAGACATACAACATCATATTGATCTTGTTCCGGGAGCTGTGTTACCACATAGACCACATTATAGAATGAGTCCAAAGGAGCACGAAGAGTTGAGAAGGCAGGTGGAGGAGTTACTTGAACAAGGGCGCGTACAAGAAAGTTTAAGTCCTTGTGCAGTACTAGCCTTGTTAGTGCCAAAGAAGGATGGAACTTGGAGAATGTGTACAGATAGTCGAGCACTAAACAAGATTACAGTGAGGTACAGATTTGCAATGCCAAGAATGGATGACTTTTTAGATCAGTTGAGTGGTGCTGCTATCTTTTCAAAGATTGATCTGAAGAGTGGGTATCATCAGATTCGAATTCGACCAGGGGATGAATGGAAGACAGCATTCAAGACTAGGGAAGGATTATATGAATGGTTGGTCATGCCATTTGGTCTTTCGAATGCACCTAGTACTTTTATGCGAGTGATGAATCAGATCTTTCGACCGTTTATTGGAAAGTTCCTGGTGGTATACTTTGATGATATATTGATACACAGTGGAAGCACAGAAGAACATCTACAACACTTGCGGGAAGTGTTGATGATACTTCGTCAGGAGCAATTTTACGCGACAACAAAGAAGTGCATGTTCATGACACACAGTGTTTTGTTCTTGGGGCATGTGTTGTCCAACGAAGGTATCCATGTAGATCAAGGTAAAGTTGAAGCAATCTAGGATTGGCCACAACCCAGGACTGTAACTGAAGTGAGAAGTTTCCATGGGTTAGCATCATTCTACCGAAGGTTTATTCCACATTTCCGTAGCGTGATGGCACCAGTGACAGATTGTATGAAAGGATAGCAGTTTGTGTGGACTGAAGAGGCCGATTCTGCTTTCCAACAGATCAAGACACTTTTGACTACAACACCGATTCTTAGATACCCGGATTTTCAGTTACTATTTAAATTACATATGGATGCATCTAAAGTTGGGATTGGAGGAGTGTTGAGTCAGAAAAGACGTCCAATTGCTTATTTTAGCGAGAAACTTTCTAGAGCCAAGACAAGATACAATACCTATGACTTGGAGTTCTATGCTATTGTCCAAGCCATAAAGCATTGGAGACACTACTTGTTTTATAAAGAATTTGTGTTGTATACTGATGATGAAGCATTGAAGCATTTGTAGGGACAGGATAAAGTTGCAGCAGGCATGCTTCATGGATCGCATACTTGCAACAGTTTACATTTGTTGTAAAGCATAAGTCGGGAGTTACAAATCGTGTGGCAGAGGCATTGAGTAGAAGAAATCATTTGTTGACTACAATGAGAGTTGAAGTGATGGGGTTTGATGTATTTCCAGAATTGTTTGTTGAGGATCCTTACTTTGCTAAGATTGTAGATGAAGTCGAGAAAGGGAATACGAATGAGTATGTGTTGGTAGATGGTTTTCTATTCAAAGGAAATCGGTTGTGTATACCAGAGTGCAGTTTGCGAATGAAGATTGTGAAGGAATCGCATGAAAAAGGTCATGTGGGAAGAGATCGTACCTTGCAGTTGATTTCCCAATCATATTTTTGGCCTTCCATGAGGAAAGAAGTTGAATGATTTGTGCAAAGATGTCATATATGTCAAGTTTCCAAGGGGATAGCTACGAATGCAGGATTGTATATGCCATTGCCCGTGCCTACTAGACCATGAGGGAATGATTCTATATACGTTGTAGTGGATAGATTTTCGAAGATGGCACATTTCATAGCTTTTAAAAAGACCGCCGACGCAGTCCGTGTTGCTCAATTGTTCTTTAAAGAGGTTTATCGACTACATGGGCTACCTAAGACCATTGTTTCTGACCGGGATACTCGATTTCTAAGTCATTTTTGGTTGAATCTGTGGAAGATGGTTGGGACTAAGCTGAACTTTAGTAGCAGTCATCCACAAACGGATGGGCAAACGAAAGTGGTGAACATATCTTTGAGAAACTTGTTGAGATGTCTTGTGAAGGATAATTTGAAGGGCTGGGATGTGAAATGGTGTCACGCAGAATTCGCACATAATCATGCCATTGATCGAAGTACTGGATTCAGTCCATTTCAAGTAGTATATTCAGCAATTCCGAAGGGACCATTGGATTTGTCGACAGTTCCACTTCAGAAAGGGGTTGTTAAACGAGCTTGTGATTTCATGAATGAGTTGCAAGAGTGTCACAGGATTGTTCTTGAACGATTGCTTAAGTCAAATAAGAAGTATAAGCAACAGGCAGATAAGAAGCGAAGGAGTGTGGACTTCAAAGAGGGTGATTTTGTTTACGCAGTATTGACGAAAGATCGTTTTCCAGTTAGAACTTACAACAAATTGAAAGCCCGAAAGATTGGTCCGGTAGAAATTTTGAAGAAGATCAATGATAATGCTTATCGGTTAAGATTGCCGGGTCATATACATACTGCAGACGTTTTCAACGTCAAACATTTGATTTCATATCATGAGCATCAGCTTGTCGAGAAAAAGGAGAGTGTGAATTCGGGGACGAATTCTTTTCAACCGGGGGAGGATGATGCAGCGCAACCTACTGGCCAGTTAAACCTTAAGTCGCTCAAGCGACTTAGTGATGCAGCACAACCTATTGGCGAGTTAAGCTTTAAGTCGCTCGAGCGACATAGCGAGTTAAACCCAGTTCCTTAGGCCGCGAGCGAGTCACGTGACCGACCTAGCGAGTCAAGCGAACCTTATATCGCCCAGTTTCGTTTAGGTCGCTTGCCATAGGTCGCTCCTCTATGTGGCTCCACTTATGCCATGATTTCTTTAAGTCGCTGCTTCCTTATTTTCTTAGGTCGCTGAACACTTAAGCCGTATCAACTTATGCCGCTTTGAAGATCTTATGTCGCAAGTGACTGAAGCCGAACTATGTACTTAAGTCGCTTATTGTTATGTCGAATGTGTTGTAAATTCTTAAGTCGCTTTGATTGTATTGTTTGTGCTTAGGTCGTTATGTCGTTGAGTCGCTTGTATGTATAGGTCGTGAGTTGGCTGTGTTGTGTTTTGTGATGTAAACCGTGTATGTGTGTGTTGTAAACTCTATAAATAAGGGTGATGGGTCATTTGTAAAAGAGGTTGATTTGGAATAAAATTTTGTTGAGTGCTTTGTGCCTATTTTAAAATTGAAAGTTGAGTGTAATCTCCTTTCTCCATCTTTGGTTATTCGAGTGCGCTCGAATCAACGAACTTGAAGCCGATTCATGGAATCTCGTGCGCGAAATCAACGTCGAAGAATCGTAGATCTTCTAACACGGTATCGTGCGCGATCAACTTGTTAAAAATAGCTAGAATCCGGTATCTCGAGAGATCAACTGATTTGGGCACTTGGGCATTATCAATTCACCAATCCATCGATTCATCTTTTCATCGTTTCATTCATTTTGTTATTTTTTGCTGCGTCACAACCTGATCGACCTAAATATCTAATTAGTATGAGTGCCAAATATATAACAATTTATCCATTTCATTGAAGATCGCTGATCGAAGTTAGTTAAATAAAGTTCCAATACACAGTTTCTCTGTCTGCGTGCTTATGTGTCTAACAGATGACAGCCGAATCTACCTATATATCTAATTGGTATGATCGCCAATTACATACAAAATAGCTAAATAATTTGTCCATTTCATAAAATATTTGTTGATCGTGGTTGGTTAAATAATGTGGCAGTATACTCTGTCTGTTTGCTCCAGCGTGTACATGCATGATTTAGAGTTAGACAATTGCCGAGTGTCTATAAAATTAAGTATTGTTATGTGAAACAAACATATTATTGTCATGGGATGAGGATCGTTAGATAGTCCTAAACATTCTTTATTACAACAGATGCAAGCTTCTAGAATTCTTGATATGTTAAATATTGTTAAATGAGAACAAACGGGATATCAAGATTGGCGCACACATACCCCGCGTAGGCATACAAGGGTTTTAATCAAAATGAATGCTAGTTCAAGTTTTGAGAAAGAAGTGCAAGGTAAACTTCCAGGAGAAGAACCAACCATCGAAACAAAATTTCCATGAGAAGAACCAACTGTCAAAACAGATGAATATGATACATACTACTCGCGTGCAGTAAATGCACATGTCCTAGACATAGAGAAAAAAAATGCTCTATTAAATTTAGTGAGGTTTTAAGCTAGAAATCATAAAAGGAGAACAATTTGAAAATAGTTAATGAAAATCCACATAAGAAACATGCAATTCTGAGCCAAACATGAACGAGACAAATAATAGTGAGTTGGTTTCAATTAAGAATAACAATGTACTTAGAATTATGAGCAGTGGCAAACAAACACCAATTCAGACTTGAACGCAAAATGCTCTAGAAATGAATGACCCATAAAATTTACAAGCATGTAATATTAATCAAAACAAGGTCATTCAATAATTATAATGTGCATAATTGTTTAAGCAAACATATCGAGGCATCAAATGAGGTAGGAAAATAAAGTTCACCAATAGAGGAAAACACATTGTATACTAAACTAGAAGAAGAGAAATTAAGTGATGTTAATAATGAAAAAAGCATAAGTAGGGATAGTGAAACAGCAACAAATAGAGATAAATTAACAATTAGTAAAAAAATTAAATATCATAAGCTAGTGAGGAGTCGCTAAGATGAATACTTCAGATAGGGAATCACTACAAGTTCTAGTATCATAAGCATTGCCATGTTCAAAGATTAAGTCTGACTCATGTCAAATGGAAGCTTAACAAAAATTAAAATTCGAAATTGAGTTACAATAGTTGGGAGCATCTACAAACAAGGATAACAACCATAATAAGTATGCATCCACTGTTTTATGCTAATAATTCTTACTTGAATGACTAATTGATTATGCTTATGTACTCATAAAATATACATGTCAAGATCAATCAAGTAAATTATTAATGACTGTCAACTGACCAAGCATATAAGAAAATGAAATGTCAGCAATTGCAACATAACAAGCACTAAGAAGAATAGAAGCAAAGTAAAATATATTAACATGCTATATGAGGAAATGAAGCAGTGAATGGAGAAAATCCCATTGGTTGTAACTATGTAGGCATGCTGGCTTATGTAAACATGCTGGGTTGAACAAGAATTGGAGGTGACATAGGCACTGCCGGCTTTGAAGACACAGTGACATGCATAGTAACAGAGGTCTACATAGGGATTGTTGAACAAATGTAGAAAACAACATTAAAAAAGAAGAGAGAAAGAGAGCAAAATGAAAAGAAAAATTATTCTACTTGCATAAAATAAAAGAGATCTATACTAGAACATGAAAGAAAATGAACATGTAATTAAAAGGAAACACTAAATAAAATTGCATAAAAAAAAAATACATGAAGAAAATGGCTAAGTAGCCATGAAAAGAGAAAGAGAACTTTCTTTTATTTTCTAAACTAAAACTAACTAACTAAGAGGAAGATGGCTACATGAAACATAAGGGGTATTTATACAAGTTAGAAACCCTAATGCATATTTTTGAGGAGTACCCAAAATACCCCTTAGGAAGTGTGGAGGCCAAGTAAACATTAACATGTCTTAATCCCCCATTAAATGTACATGAAACCATTAGCCCTATAAGCATTTGCAATAGCCTTTAATTTGTACATTAAGGTAGGTGGGTAGGTGGGGTCCTCCATGATCTTCACTCTGAATTATTTCCATCTTCATTCCTTTATATTCTTTGTGCATGCATATTCCTTCATGAAACCACTCCTATTTGAGACCATTTTCCTACAAAAATATATATAAATTTCCAATCAATTTTTCTCAAAGAAATATATGACTTAAATGACCGTTTTGCCCCTATATGAAGATGAATATGTGAAAATTTGGAATTAATATGAATTTTGGTTAAAACAAGTTAAAATACCCAATATGATCATTTATTTAATTCAAATTGAATAAATATGGTGGTAAAAATATGCACATTTACGTGCACATCAAATACCCCCACACTTATCTTTTTATTAGTCCTCGAATAAAGGGAAACTAAGATAAATCCGTTTTCATAGGAAGCACGATTGCATTGAGCGTATGCAGCAAGCCGTTAAACCTCTGGGTGTCCCCAGTAGGACGAGTGTTGTCTCATGAGGGTTTTCAGCGGATACTACCCACAAAATCCAAGCGCGGGATGAAAATATTTACAAAATGCAAGATTTATTTACAAAGAGATGAATGCAAATTTTTGAGAATATTTACAAATGAAGGATTTATTTTTAAATTGACACGAATAAGTTAAATATAGGTTTTGGTTATTCTCTTGAAAATTTATGTCATTTACTAGTCAAAATTTCCAACAAAAATCAAGTTATCATAACAAATAGACAATAGTTTAACTTGTTGTTTCGGTTGATAACAAAGTGTAATTATAAAATGAATCCTTAGTTGATTATCAAAGTTTATCAAAGTGGTATTTTTATTTCTTTTCAATAACAAATCAAATCAACTAAGTAAAAATAGTGCTAGGATTTCAATTGCTTGCTCTCTCGTTATTTGCAAGAAAAATTACCCACCTAGCTCAGATAAACTGAGGCCAGATATACCACCCATGCACTGCCTTTCGGGGTTATGTGAGGGGAGTACAGAGCATGGCGAGTGCACACACTTTCATGCATACAGTATCGACCGCAGGTGGTTTTTATTAAGTCTTTTTTTTACATAAGTTCCATACATCATAACCGTGAGGACTTTTAAATGAGTATGAAATCACATAATCAAAAATTCCAAGTAATCACCCATGCATAACCGTGAGGACTTTTAAATGAGAGTGAATACTTGGATGTTATTGTTTTTTTGTTATATTTTTTTGAGAGGGAGTTTTGCAAAATCATCTTAGCACCATTTAACTTAGAAGACAAAAAAAATGTTATATCCTTTACTTTAAATCAACCACTTTTTAAAATAAAGATTTTCAATTAGGATGTACTTCATAATTAACACATATGAATCTTCCTAGATACTAGTTAAACCATTATTATTTGTAATCAAACTTAATTTTTATTTTTGTTAAGACCAATAAATTTTCAAAAAATTCAATTTAATAAACCAAAGCCATATATTTACCTTATAGTGTTTCTTTTAAAAATAAATCAAAAGAAAATTTATTTTTGGGATCTTTTTTTCGAGATAATAAAACAAAAATAAGCCATGAAAAAAAAATGTAGATGAATCTCCCCCCACACTTGATTTTGACTGTGTCCCCACAGTCAACCTAAGTGGAAGGAGAAAAATAAAATAAAAATCCTATATTTGCATGAAAGATTATTATTTACAAGAAATGAGAAAGTATACAGTCAAAAAGTAAATGAAACGGTCTTCTAAAGACCGATTCATTTGTCTCGTCAAACGTGTGAGATACGGCTTAAGCATGAAAAACCAAACCGTAAAAGATTTCGAAGTTGAATGTTGATTTGGAAAAACGAATGTCGTTTCATTGAAAATTGAATGAGTTGTTTCATTTTCAATGATTTTTAGGGTTGATAAAACAATTGATTGAAATTCAACTTTATTTTCACCAAATTGAAGTTCAAACTTATCATTGAAAACTTCTTCAAAATTATCGATTTCAAAATAGTGATCGAAATTTTCCCTTTCAGAATTTAACAATTCGTTTTTAAAAAGTCCATAAAACCCATGTTCGTTAAATTCGACTTCTTTTGTTGGATTATCAACAACTTCATCGTGTAAATCGAATTTAAAATTCAAAGTTGTCGTATTCAAATTTTCAGAAAAAGGAAGATCGAAGTTTAAATCAAATTTTTCACCCTCAAAAGAATTGAAATCCAACTCAATTACCGTGTTTTCAATAACTTCGTTAAGATTGTTATTTTCAATTTCAGATGTTGTTATTTGAAAATCATCGATTTGGGTAAAAGATGGATTCTCACCTGACTCGTCACACTTTGGAATTTGATTTTGCTTTTCACGTTGTTCCATATAAGTTTCAAACAAGAAATCCGTGTGATCATCGTAGATTTCGTTCATTTGTTCAAAAAAATCCAATTTGTAATTATTAGCTTGATAATTTTCGATTTGGATTTGTTTAGAACAAAAATTTTCACTCGTATCGTAGTCAAGATTATTCCCATTGTCAAAATTATTTGAAAAGTGGATCACATTTTCGTTTTGATTTTGAAATTCATTTTGGAGTTCAAAATTGTATTGGCATGGGTTATACTCGAAATCGTTTGAATTTTGAAGTGAATACAAATTTTGATTATTTTGAAAACATTGATTCGAGTTATCGCACAAATATGAATTACACAACTTGTTTATCATTTGAGTTTGTTGTGTAGCGATTTCAAGTAAAGATGAAATGCTATTATCAAGATTTGACGGTTGGTCATCATTTTGAAAATTTTGTGGTTCAAAATTCGAATCATTTAAACAATAGTTGTTGTTAAAATATCCATACGAATTTGGAGTGAACTCATATGGATTGTATTGATTTTCACAACTAAACTCAAGTGAGTAAGAGAAAGGAAACTCGGACATTTTCAAGATTTTTTTTTTGTTGTTTTTTTTATAAAGAAAAATATTTACAAGTAGAATTTATTTTTCAAAATAGAAAATTGATTTTTGTTTTGTTTTTGGATTTTCAAATTTTTTTGGCTCTTTTTTTTTAAGAAAAAGTTTTATATATTTTTTGGATTTTTTCTTTTCTAAATTTTTTGGATTTTTGAAATTTCAAAGGAAAAGGAATTAAAGATTTCAAAGAAAAATAAAAGGAATATTTACAATTTTTTTAGTTTTGGATTTTGAATTTTTTTGTTTTTTTTAAATATGCATGAACTAATGCAACTAAATGAGTGCAAGGGTTAATTACAAATGATTTATCACAAAATTGTATAGTCACACACTGTCTTAAATCAACAAAAATATTTCTCAGCCAGGTAACGGGCAGGGGTTATCGGTGCACCACGAATCACCGTAGCAATGCAACCGAAGGTTTAAGTACCTTCAGAGGAACAACCACTATAATATTTACGAATCGCCGTAATATTTATAAATGGTTATTACTCTGCCGTAGCCTAGACACCAAGAAATAAAATTGTTCAAAGAAAACAACTGTGAAAATACAATTAAAATTTATCGATGTCTACTTGTTATTATTAATCAAAATCTAACATGAAATGCAAAATAGAAATTAAACGTGTATTAACAATGCAACTATGAATGGATTTTTGTTTTTGTTTTTGGATTTTTTTTTAATGCAAGCAGTCAACAATGCAATTCAAATAACATTAGAGATGAAAGCAGCAATTTTTTTTTTAAGCAAGCAAGCAGTTTATTTTTGGCGGCAATTCTTCAATTTTCAGCAAGCTAATCCCTTCTGCTTGGGCAACCTGAAATTAAAAACAAAACATATACAATTTTTTTTTTTGAATGAAAACTAAATCGAACTAAACAAAAAAAAACAACTGGACCAATCCTACAGCCCGGCCCATAAACTAATTACTAAAACAATGCACAAAATGCTGCTTCACAGCCAAATTGATTTCAAAATTCACAGTTCGAAACAAAACAAAATATAGAAATTAAATTTCCAATCGAACTCCCCACATTCGAATTTCTCAACCCCGTAAGCAATTCCCAAATCGACTTTGGTCGGCAATTCGATTGGGTTTAAGGTGACGTTGGTACTTGGTTTGGTGCTGGTTCAAAGGGGATCGAGGTGCATATGTTGTATTGTGAAGGCAGTGGCTGGTTGATGGAACAATGGCAGCGGCTTTAAGTGCGATGGGGTTTGTGAGAAATGTTTGAAGTGCGAATTGGTGATGTAGTCTGGGTGAATGAGGCCGTGTTAATGGAAACTGTTGCTTGTCAGTGATTAGAGGAGATGGTTGCATACGATGGTAGCGACAGGATTGAAGATTGTAAGTGATGTGGTGGATAGCAAGGTTGGTAGTCAGAAGCAGTTTTGAGTTGATATGAAAGGTGGTGGTGGAGAAGTTTGAAATAGTGGTGACAGCAACGAAGGTTTGCTTGGCAAAGGATGTAGATGGTGAATGAAGTATTGGTAGGGTCTGATGTAGAGGTGTTAGGAGGAGGGTGAGTATGTCAGGTTAAATTGGAGTTGTAAAACTGTAGGAAGTAGAACAGTGGGTAGATGGTTGCGATGTTTGTATGTGGAACTGGTTGTGTTCAGGCAATGAACTTGTATGGTGTGATTATTGATGACTGGTAGAGACAGAAGTGTGATGGGAAGAAGGCAGTTTCAGTTATGGTGGGAGTTTGAGATTGTAATTGTGGTGAATTGGTGGATGAGGCAGTGAAGGAGTTTGTGTAGGCTGATGGTAGTTGAATGTCGGGGTGGCTACGAGCAAGGTGATATGGTAGTTTCTCTAGGTGGTGGATTGTTGTAGACAAGTGGGAAGACTCTGCAAGTAGATGGCAGGGAAGTGAACTGCTTTGTGGGTATTGAATTGGCTGCAGTTGCTATGGCCAGTGGGAGATTGTGGAACAGGGGCTTGGACCGCTAGGTTGTGGAGTGTTGAATTGAGGTGTAGCAATGAAGTGTTGGTGGAAGTTTGCAGGAGAAGTTCACTGCTTGGATGAGAAGTGCAGAGAGGGGTTTGAAACTGTTTATGCAGGTGGGAGAGGAAAGTAGTGGCAAGGCAGGGAAAGGAGATGAATGATTCTGGTAATGGATGTTGTTCTGGGCAGTAGTAAATGACAGTGGGGATGTTGTTTGATGTTTGAAGTGTGTGATGAAGACTGGGTAGATGTATGGAACAGAGTAGTTGTTGAAGTGTGTAACAACCGTGGTATTTTCAACCATTCGCATCCATTATAAGTGTATAGGTAGACACTCATGCCGGAATTAAATTGCTCAAAATACCGCGTTGTAAATAAAAATTTTGCAAATCTCAGAATATACAGTAAATAAAATCACAGATCACAGACACAGAGTAATAATAATGCAGCGGAAGTAAAAGTGATAGTAGTTCATGAAGCTACTATATAAATATATCAGAGTTACATAAAATATAACAGGAGAAATAAAGTACAAAAGAAGTCTCACTACATAGAAGTCTACTAATACAAGAGCTGAAAGGACCAACAGACTGAAAAGGTAAAACTAGACAAGCAGATAATCTCCAGCGATTCCAGTCTCCAGAAAGTGGAAATCCAAATCTGTGAAAACTCAGGCTGACCCGAGCGTAAATAAAAATACAAACACTCGAGTCAGGACATACATACTTATACAATGTAAACCAACTCAAGTGAACTGTAGTAAAGGTACAAGTAACTTAGAAGATGCTTGGGACCGCCCATCCTCTAAGGATCCGTTAAACTATTTACTATGTAGTATATTGCGCTATATACAGTAGTGTCTAATCAGTAAAGTATAATCATATAGAAAATAGCGTTAAGGGGATGGTGAACCTTAACGCTGTCGGATCTTTAAAACCAAAATCGTAGTGGGCTCGATATAAGGATATGACACGGCACGCGAGGCAATGCCAGGGTGGATACACCGTTTGCACTCCCGGACCGGTGGTGACGGCAAGCCAGCAGCTTCCGCCCACCTCGAACAATACCCCCGAATCAAATGTGGCGCCACCGAATCGAATCACAAAAGTAATAGAATGGTTTCCGATGGAGCATGCTCGATGAAAGGGTGCGACCCTTTGTGTAGCCCGGTATAGCTCCTGTTTTAGTCATATATGCCAACTCACGGGAGTTGGGTCCACGTAATATACCTCGAGGACGTCGCCACCATCCTACTTCATTCTGGAATCTCCACCGCGTACACAGTTGTTAAAGTGGTTTTCGGTATTGGCCGGCTATAAGACAATATCCGATCCCGGTCTCTTTAACAACCAATCGTTATTATAACCCGTAGTTATAACTTTAAAACATATTTTATACTTCAAAATAAAATATCATTTCAACCCAAATCTTTATCAAAATAAAGATTAAATCATTTCCAAACCATTTCAATATATCATCATACCATATCTTTCAATTCAAATATTTATCAAAGTAATTATCAAGTCATTTCAAATCATTTTTAATACATAAACATCACATCTTCCAAATTCAATATTTATCAAAATAATTATCAAGTCATTTCAAATCATTTTTAATACATAAACATCATATCTTCCAAATTCAATATTTATCAAAATAATTATCAAGTCATTTCAAATCATTTTTAATACATAAACATCACATCTTTCAAACTTCATTTTCAAATCGTCTTAATTTCAAAATATCATAACTTTCAAACTTCATCTTCGAATCATTTAATATATACCAGAATATCATATCTTTCAAAACTTCATTTCAAATCATTTCAATATATCATATCTTTTCGAAACCACATTTCAATCATTTAATATATCAAAATATCATCTCTTTTCACAACCACATTCATTTCAATATCATTATTCATTTTATTCAATTTAAAATACCATTTCAATTCATATTTCAAAACAGTTTATATTCCAAAAATCATTTTTAATCACTAAAATGAAGTTATTATGTTTAATAATTAAATTATTAAACTTCCAAAATTTTCAACTTTCAATGTTCATTTATTCACTTAAGTTTATTAAAACAGTAAAGATTCACTTTTCGTGGCATTTAGAAAATGCTACGGAAAAATACATTCAAAACAGTTCACTTTAACAAAAGACAACATTTTAAAATGTTGTAATAGGGTTTACTTAAATTTCAAATAAACTTAGTAAAATTCAAAAATTATAGCACTTACAGAAATTTTCTATAATAGCTTTTAATTTAATTTAGCTTTTTAGTTCATTATCGTCAACTACAGCATTTACAATGCTGTAATATCATTCACATTGTAATTAATAGAATTTCAAAAATGCAGTAAATTAACTTCAAATATTCAATAAAATTTCTCAACCAATTATATTTTTATTTAAAACATTTTTTAACTTATAAAATCATACATTTCACATTTATAAACATCATTTAATTTTCCTCAAGTTCATGATTTTATAAAGTTAAATTTCCATTCAAAAATCAAGTTTTAATAATAATTCACTTATCAAAATGCAATGTTCAATTTTAGATTCACTACATTAAATTTCAACTTAACATTTATGTTAAAATTCTCAAATATAACTTATTTTTATTTTTATTTACTTAACTAAAATTTCCCTTTCAAGTCAATTTCATAAATTTCCAATTTTAGTTATATTTCAAAATTTCAACTTAAAATATTCATTCATTTCACATTTCAGCTTTATTAAAAATCATTAATATGATATAAAATCACTTTAAATTCAATTTATATTCAAATTACCATAAATTCATATTCAATTAAATTTCCAATTATAATTAAATCAATTTTTCCAAAATAACTTACGTTCAAAATTTCTAACTTTTCCATTAATTCAATTCACTTACAATTATTCATAAAATCAATAATATTTTACAAAAATCCTTTTTAATTATATTTAAATCAAAATAATATAATATTTACATTTCTAAAATAACTTTAAATATTTTAGGAAAACATATATTAACTACGGGTCTATATATAATTTTCTACACTAGGTAAAGTGATACGGATATGTATCATTTCAATACGCAGTTTAAAAAGAAAAATCCGGGTTTTATCATTTCAAACCCGCAATCCCAAGTTAAATAAATGATTTGAAAATCATTCAGGCCTATCATTTCAGCCCATAACAATTTTCCCTTATTCCAAAGTCTGTTCGGGTATATATCATTTCAACCCATAGTGATTCTAATCAAAAGGGAACTTGCAGTGTGATAAACTGATATAAATAAACAGAATAGCATAATAAACAGTAACAAGTGATATAACAGGTGTAATAACAGGTGTAAACATCATATGATCATAATATAGCAGTTATAACATGATGCAATACATTTACAGATTCAAATGGTGTCGGTTTATCAGTTATATAGGTACAGATTGTCTGGTGAGAATAACTCACCGGTTTGAGCTGGAGACACAACAACGAATTTCACGAACGGAATCTACACAAGCACAAAAGCACGACACAGATACGAATGGAGGAGCCAAGGATTAATTCCCTTGAATACAAATCAAACAAACAATAACAAACATGAATTATAAACCAAGATATTACAAAACAATGCTAGGAATAAGTACACAATTCAAAGCTAGAACTTTTGCACTTGCATTCACCTTTGTATGCTTCAGCTATGGACTGGAAAAGCACTGTAATGGAATGGTTTTGGATCATGTTTGGATGCAACAGGTCAGCGTATCATGGATTTGATGATGGTGCAAAGGTATGTGTACATGAAACTATGACTACAAGGCATAAACAAGGATTTTGGTCCATATTTGGCTCGACCTATGGCACACTTGGGCTGGCTGTACTTACTCCAGATCTAGACAGTGGAGAGTGATGGTATAGCAGCACCCAAAGGTCATGTGGTTGCTGGTGGTGGTGGTTCTAGGGGTGGCCAAGAGGAGTATGTGAAAGGATATTGGCATTAAGGCTCGGCTAGGCTAGTTTTAAGGGTTTGCTTGCAATTTTTGTGGAGTTTTCAACATGGGGAGGCCACGGCCTGATCTGGTTCAGGTCTGGACAGTGGGTAGGTGGAGGGTCAAAGGTTGTATCGTGGTGGTGGTGGAACAATAGGAGGTGGCCAAGGCAAGATATGAAGGAGATAGTGGAGTATATGGCTAGGCTAGGCAATTTCAAGGGGTTTGGTGCAAAGTTTGTGATGCTAACCTCAATGGATGGGCAAAACTTGGTTAATGTCAGAGGAGGGGGAGGAGGAGCTGATGGTGGAGAGGTTAGGCTGAGCAAAGCATGAAGAAGCGGGGCAAAAATCAAGGCAAACAAATGGAAAAAGGAAGAAGATGAGAGGAGAATGGAAGCCATATTTTTCTTTGAAGTGCCGTGAGTTTTTAGGAGACGAAGGAGGACATTTGTTTACGTGCAAATGATATGTGATCAGCTGAAAGAAATGAGATATGGTTGGCCTCAATTGAATGCAAGAGTTAGAAAATGAAAAGGTGGGAAAACAAAGAGACTTAAGCAACTAAAGAGTCACAAAACCTTTCAAATTTCCACTAAATTCTTTTTAATTTTAAATAACTGAAATATATATATAAATCCAGATAAAAATACGAAAATTTAGTAAATAAACAATAATAAATAAATAAATTATTAATTATATACATAGTTTAATTAAATAAAACAGCAAAATTTACAACTAGTCCTGAAAATATGATAAATAAGTGCAATGAACTTGGAAAAATTTTTATGTACTTAAAAATATTTATAAATAAAGATAAGAACACAAAATAAAATGAATTCACAAAATAAATAAATAAATTTTAATTAAAATATAGTTTAGACGAAGAAAATAGCAGAAAAAGGAAACAGCCTTTTAAAAATAGGAAATCATCATAGTAAATTTTAGAAAAATCCTATTATTATTTTTAAAATATTTAGAGATGAAAATATACATAAATTAACATATCTACCCATATTAAAATAAATATAAGAAAGAAAAATATGATTTATAAAATTTAAAATAGGCAAAATTGCATAATAAAACAAATTATACTAGAAATTGAAATGTACATAACTTTTACATTTTAACTCCGTTTTCAACTAAACGAAAAGTGGTTTTCTTAGAATTTTATGTAATTTCATAATAAAAGATAAAATTTATAATTTTAAACTTTTAAAATTTTAAGTCAAAAGTCAAAGTTTGACTATTTTGACCAAAATCAACATTTCAGGAACATATTCAAATTACACAAGTTTGGAATTATAATTTCATATAAAATCAAGATTTATATTTAAGTAATAAAATTTAATCATTTAAAATAAGTAAAATAAGTTTTTTTTTAAATCAAAATAATTAAAATATATATAAAAAAAAATACAGGGTTGTCACACTCTCCCCCACTCAAATCTTTTCGTCCTCGAAAAGGAACGAGGTACGGAAAAGCACAGAAAAAAGATAGAGTGAAATAGGATTAAGATAAGATGACAAGAAGATTGAAATTATACCTGATAACTGTTGTTATAGGTAAGTTTAACAAGGTGAAGATGATCTTTCCAAGATTCTCCAAAATTAAGAACACAGGCACGAAAAGGTAGATTCAAAATGATTACCAAAGATCTATCAAAGATTATAGAAAGATTTCTAACATAAAGATTGTAGAAAGATGCCTATACCAATCTATATCAAGATAAGGATGATAAGGACAACCAAAATATAGTTTGGAAAGCAAAATAAGGAAACAGATTTGAAAGCATGGAAATTTCAACTTAAATTGATAATTAATATTTTTACACAAGTTAAATAAATCTTAACTATATCAAGTTTCATTATCTTATTATCCAATCATCTTAAACTAACAAAAAATTTCTTATAATTGAAAATATTCTTTAAAAATAAAATTTAAGAATTAAATTTTCGATTACATTCAAACCATTTAGAGATAAGTCATAATATATATAATATGTCAAATCAAATTTCAATCATATATCTATATTATTATAAATCAAGTCATATTTTAGAAATTCAAATCAATTAAATTCCCCAAAACAAAGCTGTAGCAAGACTACATAACAGTCTCTTAACTTCGAACTCGAAAATGAACGTCGATGATGTCGCGATCATCACCGAAGTTATTTTCCAGCGACAAAGAGAAGAGCACTAATTTTAAACCTTTAAAATTCTTTGAAAACAAATTCTATTCAAAATACTTTAAATAATATAACCCTTTTAAAACTTTTAAACCAAAGTTCGAGATCATCGGAAAATAAATTCTCAGATTTCTTTTCTAAATTCATTTAAGTTCCCAAATCAATTTATAAACAATTATTTATAAATTCATTTATAGGACAATAAATGATAAATCAAGTATTATCATTTCAAATTATCAATTTGAATCATTTCATTAAGTTCCATAGATATATATATCAAAATTTTATTTCATTAACCAAATTTTTAAAATAATATTGTGTAAGTTTGTTCTATCAAAGTGTTTTAGAAATCCTATCGATAGCGCTGATCAGACGAATCGATCGGAAACCCAAATCAGCATCAACAACTCAAACAACACAATATAAAAAAAAAATATAGATTGACAAATACAATTCAAAATGTTTGAAAATATGTTGGAAACAAAAGACTAGATGATTAAATATAGAGTAGGGAGGTGGATTAGCTAATATAAATCACGGGCAACCTTAATCGGGTCAACCGTGACTTAAAGTATAAGGTCGAAGTGGATTTTCTGGGGTAAATCTACATTCAACCTCATAAGTTAGAGTTTTGGATAATAGGAGATACTAGCATCTAAACTGAGGATATAAAATCTTTGGTGAATCGATGCTGTTGTAAAGGAGTTTCACCCCTTTTACAAGAAATTTTTTGAGATTGGCGAGACCGCCAATTCACTATAAAGATCATTCGAAGTGGAGTTATGGGATACTCCAGAATCAAATGAAGATGAATAGTGGGGAATAAGAATGGATTTTGGAACCACAGGGAACGTTCCAAAATTCAAAGGAATCGAGTCAAAAGAAAGAGATTCAACTCGAATGAAAGGGATTCTGTAAATACATCTACTCCATATGCTGAGTTTTGCCTAGAGCTACCAAAGCTCTGATACCAACTGTAACAACCGTGGTATTTTCAACCATTCACATCCATTATAAGTGTATAGGTAGACACTCATGCCGGAATTAAATTGCTCAAAATACCGCGTTGTAAATAAAAATTTTGCAAATCTCAGAATATACAGTAAATAAAATCACAGATCACAGATACAGAGTAATAATAATGCAGCGGAAGTAAAAGTGATAGTAGTTCATGAAGCTACTATATAAATATATCAGAGTTACATAAAATATAACAGGAGAAATAAAGTACAAAAGAAGTCTCACTACATAGAAGTCTACTAATACAAGAGCTGAAAGGACCAACAGACTGAAAAGGTAAAACTAGACAAGCAGATAATCTCCAGCGATTCCAGTCTCCAGAAAGTGGAAATCCAAATCTGTGAAAACTCAGGCTGACCCGAGCGTAAATAAAAATACAAACACTCGAGTCAGGACATACATACTTATACAATGTAAACCAACTCAAGTGAACTGTAGTAAAGGTACAAGTAACTTAGAAGATGCTTGGGACCGCCCATCCTCTAAGGATCCGTTAAACTATTTACTATGTAGTATATTGCGCTATATACAGTAGTGTCTAATCAGTAAAGTATAATCATATAGAAAATAGCGTTAAGGGGATGGTGAACCTTAACGCTGTCGGATCTTTAAAACCAAAATCGTAGTGGGCTCGATATAAGGATATGACACGGCACGCGAGGCAATGCCAGGGTGGATACACCGTTTGCACTCCCGGACCGGTGGTGACGGCAAGCCAGCAGCTTCCGCCCACCTCGAACAATACCCCCGAATCAAATGTGGCGCCACCGAATCGAATCACAAAAGTAATAGAATGGTTTCCGATGGAGCATGCTCGATGAAAGGGTGCGACCCTTTGTGTAGCACGGTATAGCTCCTGTTTTAGTCATATATGCCAACTCACGGGAGTTGGGGAGTTGGGTCCACGTAATATACCTCGAGGACGTCGCCACCATCCTACTTCATTCTGGAATCTCCACCGCGTACACAGTTGTTAAAGTGGTTTTCGGTATTGGCCGGCTATAAGACAATATCCGATCACGGTCTCTTTAACAACCAATCGTTATTATAACCCGTAGTTATAACTTTAAAACATATTTTATACTTCAAAATAAAATATCATTTCAACCCAAATCTTTATCAAAATAAAGATTAAATCATTTCCAAACCATTTCAATATATCATCATACCATATCTTTCAATTCAAATATTTATCAAAGTAATTATCAAGTCATTTCAAATCATTTTTAATACATAAACATCACATCTTCCAAATTCAATATTTATCAAAATAATTATCAAGTCATTTCAAATCATTTTTTATACATAAACATCATATCTTCCAAATTCAATATTTATCAAAATAATTATCAAGTCATTTCAAATCATTTTTAATACATAAACATCACATCTTTCAAACTTCATTTTCAAATCGTCTTAATTTCAAAATATCATAACTTTCAAACTTCATCTTCGAATCATTTAATATATACCAGAATATCATATCTTTCAAAACTTCATTTCAAATCATTTCAATATATCATATCTTTTCGAAACCACATTTCAATCATTTAATATATCAAAATATCATCTCTTTTCACAACCACATTCATTTCAATATCATTATTCATTTTATTCAATTTAAAATACCATTTCAATTCATATTTCAAAACAGTTTATATTCCAAAAATCATTTTTAATCACTAAAATGAAGTTATTATGTTTAATAATTAAATTATTAAACTTCCAAAATTTTCAACTTTCAATGTTCATTTATTCACTTAAGTTTATTAAAACAGTAAAGATTCACTTTTCGTGGCATTTAGAAAATGCTACGGAAAAATACATTCAAAACAGTTCACTTTAACAAAAGACAACATTTTAAAATGTTGTAATAGGGTTTACTTAAATTTCAAATAAACTTAGTAAAATTCAAAAATTATAGCACTTACAGAAATTTTCTATAATAGCTTTTAATTTAATTTAGCTTTTTAGTTCATTATCGTCAACTACAGCATTTACAATGCTGTAATATCATTCACATTGTAATTAATAGAATTTCAAAAATGCAGTAAATTAACTTCAAATATTCAATAAAATTTCTCAACCAATTATATTTTTATTTAAAACATTTTTTAACTTATAAAATCATACATTTCACATTTATAAACATCATTTAATTTTCCTCAAGTTCATGATTTTATAAAGTTAAATTTCCATTCAAAAATCAAGTTTTAATAATAATTCACTTATCAAAATGCAATGTTCAATTTTAGATTCACTACATTAAATTTCAACTTAACATTTATGTTAAAATTCTCAAATATAACTTATTTTTATTTTTATTTACTTAACTAAAATTTCCCTTTCAAGTCAATTTCATAAATTTCCAATTTTAGTTATATTTCAAAATTTCAACTTAAAATATTCATTCATTTCACATTTCAGCTTTATTAAAAATCATTAATATGATATAAAATCACTTTAAATTCAATTTATATTCAAATTATCATAAATTCATATTCAATTAAATTTCCAATTATAATTAAATCAATTTTTCCAAAATAACTTACGTTCAAAATTTCTAACTTTTCCATTAATTCAATTCACTTACAATTATTCATAAAATCAATAATATTTTACAAAAATCCTTTTTAATTATATTTAAATCAAAATAATATAATATTTACATTTCTAAAATAACTTTAAAGATTTTAGGAAAACATATATTAACTACGGGTCTATATATAATTTTCTAAACTAGGTAAAGTGATACGGATATGTATCATTTCAATCCGCAGTTTAAAAAGAAAAATCCGGGTTTTATCATTTCAAACCCGCAATCCCAAGTTAAATAAATGATTTGAAAATCATTCAGGCCTATCATTTCAGCCCATAACAATTTTCCCTTATTCCAAATTCCGTTCGGGTATATATCATTTCAACCCATAGTGATTCTAATCAAAAGGGAACTTGCAGTGTGATAAACTGATATAAATAAACAGAATAGCATAATAAACAGTAACAAGTGATATAACAGGTGTAATAACAGGTGTAAACATCATATGATCATAATATAGCAGTTATAACATGATGCAATACATTTACAGATTCAAATGGTGTCGGTTTATCAGTTATATAGGTACAGATTGTCTGGTGAGAATAACTCACCGGTTTGAGCTGGAGACACCACAACGAATTTCACGAACGGAATCTACATAAGCACAAAAGCACGACACAGATACGAATGGAGGAGCCAAGGATTAATTCCCTTGAATACAAATCAAACAAACAATAACAAACATGAATTATAAACCAAGATATTACAAAACAATGCTAGGAATAAGTACACAATTCAAAGCTAGAACTTTTGCACTTGCATTCATCTTTGTATGCTTCAGCTATGGACTGGAAAAGCACTGTAATGGAATGGTTTTGGATCAGGTTTGGATGCAACAGGTCAGCGTATCATGGATTTGATGATGGTGCAAAGGTATGTGTACATGAAACTATGACTACAAGGCATAAACAAGGATTTTGGTCCATATCTATGGCACACTTGGGCTGGCTATACTTACTCCAGATCTAGACAGTGGAGAGTGATGGTATAGCAGCACCCAAAGGTCATGTGGTTGCTGGTGGTGGTGGTTCTAGGGGTGGCCAAGAGGAGTATGTGAAAGGATATTGGCATTAAGGCTCGGCTAGGCTAGTTTTAAGGGTTTGCTTGCAATTTTTGTGGAGTTTTCAACATGGGGAGGCCACGGCCTGATCTGGTTCAGGTCTGGACAGTGGGTAGGTGGAGGGTCAAATGTTGTATCGTGGTGGTGGTGGAACAAAAGGAGGTGGCCAAGGCAACATATGAAGGAGATAGTGGAATATATGGCTAGGCTAGGCAATTTCAAGGGGTTTGGTGCAAAGTTTGTGATGCTAACCTCAATGGATGGGCAAAACTTGGTTAATGTCAGAGGAGGGGGAGGAGGAGCTGATGGTGGAGAGGTTAGGCTGAGCAAAGCATGAAGAAGCAGGGCAAAAATCAAGGCAAACAAATGGAAAAAGGAAGAAGATGAGAGGAGAATGGAAGCCATATTTTTCTTTGAAGTGCCGTGAGTTTTTAGGAGATGAAGGAGGACATTTGTTTACGCGCAAATGATATGTGATCAGCTGAAAGAAATGATATATGGTTGGCCTCAATTGAATGCAAGAGTTAGAAAATGAAAAGGTGGGAAAACAAAGAGACTTAAGCAACTAAAGAGTCACAAAACCTTTCAAATTTCCACTAAATTCTTTTTAATTTTAAATAACTGAAATATATATATAAATCCAGATAAAAATACGAAAATTTAGTAAATAAACAATAATAAATAAATAAATTATTAATTATATATATATATATAGTTTAATTAAATAAAACAGCAAAATTTACAACTAGTCCTGAAAATTTGATAAATAAGTGCAATGAACTTGGAAAAAATTTTATGTACTTAAAAATATTTATAAATAAAGATAAGAACACAAAATAAAATGAATTCACAAAATAAATAAATAAATTTTAATTAAAATATAGTTTAGACGAAGAAAATAGCAGAAAAAGGAAACAGCCTTTTAAAAATAGGAAATCATCATAGTAAATTTTAGAAAAATCCTATTATTATTTTTAAAATATTTAGAGATGAAAATATACATAAATTAACATATCTACCCATATTAAAAGAAATATAAGAAAGAAAAATATGATTTATAAAATTTAAAATAGGCAAAATTGCACAATAAAACAAATTATACTAGAAATTGAAATGTACATAACTTTTACATTTTAACTCCGTTTTCAACTAAACGAAAAGTGGTGTTCTTAGAATTTTATGTAATTTCATAATAAAAGATAAAATTTATAATTTTAAACTTTTAAAATTTTAAGTCAAAAGTCAAAGTTTGACTATTTTGACCAAAATCAACATTTCAGGAACATATTCAAATTACACAAGTTTGGAATTATAATTTCATATAAAATCAAGATTTATATTTAAGTAATAAAATTTAATAATTTAAAATAAGTAAAATAAGTTTTTTTTTAAATCAAAGTAATTAAAATATATAAAAAAAAATACAGGGTTGTCACAAAGTGGTAGAAGGCAGTGATGTTTGAAGGGAAGGTTGTTGGGCAGAGGAGTGAAATGAATTATGCAACTGAACAGAGAAGGAAGAGAATCAGTAACAGAATGGTTGGACAGAGAAGAGAATGCAAAATTATGAATAGGCAGTGCAAATGCAAAGAGAAATTGAAAAAAGAAAATTGTAAATGCAAACTTGTAATGGAAATAAAATGGAATAAAATTGTTTTTTTTTTGTTATTTTAAACTGTGTATGTTGTTTTTTTTTTAATATGAAATGCAATGAAGAAAACAACTTGAAAACACAACAACCATGCAAACAAAAATCAAACAACACACACACAACACAATTTTTTTTTAACACACAAAAGAAAATCAAACAAAAATAATTCGAAGAATGGAAAATCAAAATCAAAGCAATTCCCCGGCAACGGCGCCAAAAACTTGTATGGACTCTATGGGTATATCCGAGGACTGCTATAAGTTTTCTAACACCCATGTCATCGTAATGTATTCATCAGTTTGGAAATTACATAAACATTAAAATTAAAATTAATTGCACGTTCTAGGATTTTCGTCAGTGTCATCTCGACTAAAAGGTGATTAGGCATTTGCCTCAGGACCACTATCGTATAGTTTATACGAAAAATAGTATTTTGAAATAATTAATTCATAGAAAAGGACTTGAATTGAAGTAAAACGGTATGGGCCACAAATATTGAATGATGCATAGATATATCATTTGGTAACTCTGATGACGCACAGTACACTAATTTTTATCAAATTATGAGCTTTGCATTGTTATATGGAATTTAAGTTGATTGTTTATCTTATTATTTTTTAAAATAGCTTTGTTTTCATTTCATGTATAAATGTTAGACAAATTTGTATTTGATAACTCTAAGAATTCATTAAAAAAGAGCATTTCACCAGAAGGAGCAATTAGTTTCTAGGACACGCATTTAAAGAAATTACTTTCAAGGCCAAAGTCAGCAGAATAATTACTTTCAAGGACAAAGTTACGTTTTGTCCTTGAAAGTAATTATTTCATTTGTGTGTCCTAAAAACTAATTCCACTTGCTAAAGAGGCCCTTGTGGCTAATTTCTACTTAAAAAAAACTATACAGTTTTTAATGTTTATTATAATCCAATTCAAACCAACAATGTCTGCATTGTAGAATAATGGGGTGTGAATATTAAAAAAAGGACTATATTTTATGTAAATATATCCAAAGCTCTAACTAACAAACGTTGATTAGGGCCTCTAATTTTGTTGAGACAGACCGACTTCTTCAATATTATGTGCTTTATGCATCTTTCCTTTTGGTAAATCCCCCGTCCGATTCCACCCAGTGTTGTGGACAAAAAACATGCATTGCTTCCTTTGACTCTAGCTTTCTAATAAGATAATTCTCTTATTCGGAAAAGATAAATTAATTAATATGATGAACATATTATCTATTTCAACATTATAACATAAGTATCCTGGTCTTTGCAAATTTGTTATCCAAGCATGCACTGCTTAGACATATTTTTTGTACTCTTTAGAGAGTTTGACGGATCTCAAGAAACATTCCACAATCGAAGTGTCTCATGAAATGCGGGTTCCTTTCCTATTACAAGCTTATTCATTCATTGATATGTAGAAATTTAAGGTCATTGGTATTAATATTAACAACTACGAACGCACGTCCGATGGATGTGCGCAAAAAAAACTTATGTAAAACTGGTCGACTGTGAAGAAAACTCTATTGAATGTCTACTGTGGCAAAAAATTACTATATAAATTTCTTTTGTTGTCCAACCACCATATTTTTTCAATTTTTCATCGGAAATTGATTGTAGTGAATAATGCCAACTACCTCAATTCAATGAGTAGGTATCTCTCTCCTTCAAGCTACTGTTATTTTACCCATATAATTAGTGACAACTGTTAGCTTAAACACGATGTACAAACTTAAACCACTATTAATTTTTCTTGTTTGTAATATACTGTAGCTATACTATAGTTTTGTTGGTTCCAAGGTACATAAGAATCAATTGTAATTGGTTATGAACGTTATTGCAATATCAAATATGAATTGATCCTTTTTACAGCAAGCAACATCATCATAAAATTTTGTCAAGTGTAAATCGACAAAGGCAACCAATATGTGATCGATTATAAATTGTGTAATACATATTGTTCCATGTATTGTTATTTCCTTATATGTTACTGTATCTTTTGTAAAATATGCCTAGGCACATGATTATTAATTTATTGTTGAGTTCATTAACTGCCTCATTTGTTGGTGATAATATGGTCCTATTCATAATATAATCAATATCGTACAATCCAAAAGTAGGCGTGGGGAAAACAGTGTTAATCTAAGAATGCATGGAGTTTGTGTTACTCCAATTTGTAAAAATATCATCTGGGAGTTTGATCATGTCATCTTGCACATAGGTTACCTCCCATTTCCAGTAAGTAAAGTAAAATTAGCGTATGAATGATCATTTCCGGCAAGCATATTTTTCGTTAAGTGGATGACGTGAACGTACGACCTTAAGTAAGATCTTACTATGCATGCATCAACTGTTTGAGTTCTAGTACCTTTCATAATGATGGGCAAAACTTGATGGAAATCACCTCCTAAAATGACAACTTTACCACCAAATAGTTTACCGGTATTGGTTAGATCTCTTAACATTCTATCCAATGCCACAAACGCATCACGATGAGCCATTGTTGCTTCATTCCATAATATAACAGTTTATTCGCATAGTAATTTCGCTATATCAGATTGTTTACAAATAGGTGGAGGAGGGATCAAGATTTATTGGTATTTTAAATCGAGAATGTGCACTTCGACCACCGGGTGAAGCTATAGAAGCAACTCCAGAAGTGGCGATTGCAAAATTTCTTAATATAAATATGTTTTTCCAATTCCACCTGGACCATCTACAAAGTAAATTGAATTTTTTTTTAAGTTCATTGAATTCATTATCATATCAAAAGCCTCTTTTTGTCATAAATTTAAGTTATTTATGGATTCTATGTCTTGTAATGGTATTTCCATAAAATTTTCTTATAAAATAATGCTTGAGTTACTATAATCGGTAGAATAATTAAGAGTATCATGAGATAAGTCATAATCCAAAACTGATTTATTATATTGGTTGAGTAGGTCTTTAAGATCTGAAAGACTAAAGTAATAAATGTGCATTATTAGTGGTGGAAGTAGAAGTATGTTGATAATCTTCAATTAAATGTAATGAAAGTTCTTCCTACAACTATCGCACATGACTTGGTTCACAGTATGTTAAAACTATAGTGAATAACCTTCTTGGTGCAGCAGGCATATGAGTGTTTGAAGCATCCCTCAAATAATTTTTAATACTATCATCATTTTCTAATAAACCTCTATGTTCAGCCGCTTCTTTAAATGTATGATACTATATTCCACTAATGGTATGTAAATAAGTGAAGAATAATGGTCCATTGACATGCGTTAATAATAGGCTTCAAAAATAATTATCGCCTTCTAAAGGGGATGCCGTGTAAATTCTGCCTATTACCGTATGATTATTTCGTCTACTAATCCATTCTTTTGTTTACAGTCCCAAAAATATTTATCTGGAAACTCATGATAAAAGCATTATCGTGTATCTGCATAATTAACATCTATATTAAAAAAATTCAGTAAGTATTGTTTTTGATCTCTTCTGATCATTCAGAACATGTTGTAATTGTTCGGTTGAAGAAAATTGTACTGGGTGTCTGTTTGGCAGATGTATTTGTAAACCAATAACAGTGGGTGAAATATTACTGAGTGAAAATTTAAATATTCTCCATAAGGCCTCTAGAGCACAGACCCATTGTGTATTAATGAATTTGGAAACTTCGTCCTTATTATCAACTAATCAGTAGATACACCAACTGACACATGGTCCGACCCCTTGTAGACATACTTGTATATATATTTTATGGATTTAATACTTGAGCAAATTTCTACATTTATATGAAAATCATATTTCAAAAGTATATAGTGATTGTAAGGAACTACCCAATGGTTGTCAATTGTGTGTTCCATTATTTGAGTTTGAATCACAATATCAAGTTGTCTATAAATTGGATATGAGTCATTTCCTTGTAAAGTGACAGGAGTGGATGCTTTAGGAAATCCTTTCTTACGCTCGTCAATTTTCATAGAAATAGCAAAGTGACCGCATGTACAATGAATCATGTGTTTCATGATAGTAGTATACAAGTCAGGTTCTGCATCTTTGCTGGGAATTTTATCTCTAACAAAAGCATCATCTTCATCGAGATTACCAATCTTAGCATTTTCAGCTCAAATAAGTAGAATATGCGATTGTGGTAATCCTCTTTTTGGAAATTCAATGACACGCACATGTGTAATGACTTTACCTAAAACTCCTTTATTAAATAAATCATTTTTTAACTGTTCTAATTTAGTGTGAATAATTCTTGTTGCTAAATCTAGTCTATCTTGTGGTTGTTAACCAGGGAGGATCTCATTAGTAATCTCAACCCATTTGGCATTGCACATGATAGTAGTAAATAAATCATGTTTTTCATACTTTTGCACTACTATCATTGCATCTGGGTACAGTTGGTGCATATCTCGTGGACAAGAAATATGAGAAGATGGTAGAATTTTTTTGACGCCGATATTTCCTGAATTGTTGAGTGTTTGAATTGGTTAGAAATAAAGTCGGTAGAAAATATGTAGTAACAACATAATATGACATGGTGAGCGTGAAGAACTTACTGGTCGATGTCTCTCCCATGGTGAGAGCATCTTATAAACCCTGACATAGATCATCCCTAATGGTATCTTGGTTATTATGAAGAAATCTAAGTTGCATGATTTATATTTTCACAAACATGTCAACTGCATATTGTTGAAAAACGTCCACCATGTAAAATAAGCGATCTATCTCAAGGTCGAATTTGTGGTGATGGTAATATGTAAGTATCCATTTAAATAGTAAAACATGACCTAAATGCTAAAAATATAGGAGATAGAACATATTAGTAGATTAATTGATATTTTTCAAATATGCTAAAATATTATTATTTATATTTGGAAAATAGAAATTTTGTACTAGCCAAAATAATGGAAAACTTTTTTGTGATGCAAAATGAACATTCCTTATTATAGTTATAATAGCATTGCATTTGTACCTATATAAGAAGGGAGTAGTAGGATGCGCATCTAATATGATTGTTTCCATTATCGTGAATGTTTAAATCCCACCCATGTTCATCATATGGGAGTAAGAGAGGATATTGTAGTGGATCCGAATATATCTGGTACTCGTTGTAGATTTCCATTTGCTGTTTCAACTATGATATCTCTATCGTGCAAGTCATCTGATTGGTCTCCTACAACTATCCCGGCTACTTGAGATGCAGTTGGTAATTACTGTAGATGTCGGTTTATTGTGATCTTTTTTATTTTAGTCCTATAAATTTTAATATCATCACGTTGCCCCATTTGTCGAAAGATGGATACTGTGACATCCCGGAAATTTGGACAATATCAATTTAATAATCTGCATTGAAAATTAAATTGATTTGATAATATTTGTTAATAATAATTTGAATTGATTTAATAATCTTCTTTTAAACAAATAATTAACTAATAATTTATCTTTTAAAATCCAATTAAATTGTTTTCTATTTATAATATATATATATATATCTGTATATATTGTAAATAAATAACCTTTGTTTTAAGTTTAATAAAATAAAGACATGATTTTTAATTCTAATATATTTTGAAAAATTAGGAATTTGATCTTATTTAATATGGAGTAAATAATCATTTGACTTTAAAATACTCAAGATAAATTTAAATTGTTTAAAAGTATTTTAGCCTAGAGTTTAAATTTAAATAAAAAGTTTTGTTTTGTTTTATAGCTTGATAAAATAAGTGACTTATATTATAGAGAATAGTTCTTTTATAAATTATTTTAATTCAATAATAAGTTATATTTAAACTATATCAATATTGTAATATCTTTGAAAATGGGTTTTACTGTGTATATATATATAGAAGTTGTTATTTTCATATATGTATATTTTTTTGAAAGAAGCTATGATCTGTAAAAGTAATATTAAGTCTTTCAAAAATGTTAAATAAAATAATACTTTGTAAATCTCAACATAAGTATTTAATTATTTAATTTTAAAATAAAGTAACCTAAAAGTAAAATAAATATAAAAGTAAGAACTAGTGTAAAAGAAGGAAGTATATATGTACATAGGTAATACAAGCAAGCTAGGCAGGCAAGTATACATATGTGTAGCTGTAGGCAAGGAAACAAATTTATAAACAATAGTCAACCTGTAAAGAAATGCAAGACAAATTATGACTTTGCTGTCTGTAAATAAAGAAGGCAAAACAAAGTTAAGTAAAATATCTTTATGTATGATCAGTATATAGGATAGTTTGTTATGCAAGCTAAAGCAAAGCATGGTAGAAAGCTAAGTAAAATATCTACATATGAAATAATTAAGTTATCTAATTAGGAAACATAGAGTACATTAACATTTAATGTTCAAATTCTCAGCACAACTCTTGGTCAATTCGTGATATTGTTCAAATCTTTTCAGCCTCCATTTTCAAAAATTCTGCCTGATAAAACAAGATTAAACAGTGCACAGCAGTTGCAAGTCTAGATAGCACCTTCCCCTGAAACTCCTTTATATTCATGCCAACTTCCTTAGTTCATTTAAAACAACATAGCAAGCTTCTTCATTTTATTTCTTTCTATGCAAACTCAAATATCAAACTGGAAACACTACTCAACAAAAACATAGAGTTTTGGATGATTGAAGCAAACTGTTCCCAGTTTTAAAAATTAGGCTGTTCAAAACAAATGGTGCTCTGTTCATTTTTACAAGCAAGGCCATTCTTAATTTCAGAATTTCAAAGCATTTCAAAATAAAAAGAGGCTATGTTTACTTCTGAATACAGGTGAGTAACACCCTTTTATTCTAAATACTTAAGTATATATGTGTTGTTTAATTATAATCTGATATGTGCATATATCCTTATGAATTTCTGTGTTTATGTGTTATTGCATGTATGTGTGTTTGTCATTCTGCAATCACCTCTGTTTAAAAGGGTAGCAACATCAAGATTTAATGGTTTAAATATATTTTGTTATGTTGCAACCTATTCTCTGAAATTCTGATTCATTACTCAGTGTTAAGTAAGGGTACTGAAATGAGTACCTCTGGTTTCCCTCTGTTTTAGATCCAGATGATATTGTTTCCTGTACTTAATTGTCTTCTTGATAAGTTCAACAAAATTTCATCTTCTTGTACTTAATTCAACTTAGACAAGACATGAGACTTGACCTTAAATATTTCTTAAGGAAAAACAGTAGTGTTAGTTACAGGAAATTATCAAACTGCAGTAGAAACTAAATATAGTTAAAACTCAATGAATTTAATTCATGAATTCAAAGTTATGAATCAGATACACATACCATAATATGATTTTTAAAATTAATATCATGATTTCTAGTCAAGAGTTTTAGGTGCAGTTTGCTTTTGTTCAAAAATTGGATTTTTAGTGATTCTTGGTGTTCTATGCAACTGGAGGAGGTCGGGTTGGGTGAGATGGTGGAGGAGCTTGCCGGGGTGTGGAAAAAAATGCTCGGTGGTGGGTCTGAACACGGTGGCGATGGTGGCGGTGATCTATTGTCTGCAACCCTAGTTTGTATGGGGTTTGAATTTTGGGATGCCGTGCCTTCTACTGTGCATCGAGTTGCACGAGACTTCGTGGGGTGGTAGATTGGTCGAAGGCGAGTCCATGGCCGGAGTTATGGACCATCTGGTGGTCGGGGTTGGCAGAAGGAGGTGATGACAGGTGGGGTAGGAGATGTTGTGTTTATTTCCAGGTTCAGTGTCATTGCTCTTTTCGATTTGTGGTCGTGGCGATGGGATTTGGGTGTCGTGGTGGCGTATGGTGGTAGTCAGTGGTGTGGTGGAGCATTTGTGGGTGGTCGGAGTTGACTGGGGCCACGGTGCACGTGCACCGTGCCCAGTGCAGTGCTGAGTGATTGGAAGAGTACTTTTGTTTTTGGGGCTGGGGAAGTACTCGAGTCACACATGTACGTGACTCGAAGCAAAGGCACATTTGACCCGAAGTAATATTACTTTGGTCTCGGGTTGGTTTTATATGTTACAGGTATTACAAAACTGCCTGTAACTTTAAATTTAACTTAATTTGAAAGCAAATCAAATGGCAAGCTAATCATAACTAAAAGTTAAATCAGTGTGATGTGGGATGCAAGTGAAGTTAAATCCAAATTGAAGTTTGTATTCAAATTTTGTATTTTTGAATTCATTTTTGAAATGACTAAAAGTTACAAGATTTAAATTGGGTTCAGGTTTTAGAACTTGACAAAAACTAAAACCTGGAATATATGATTTAAATACTGTTTTAAATCTTACAGTAAAATTTAGTTTTGAATAATTATTGAAATCTTAAGAATTTAAAAATAAATTTGGATTTGAAAAATCATGTTTTTTAAACCAAGTTGTTGAAGGGAAGTTTAAATCAATGTTTTTAAATCAAAGGTAAATCAGTTTTTAAGAATTTACAAGTTAAAATACAAAGTAATCTAAAAGCTAATTCTTAACTAAAGTTAAGATATTTAAAAGCTTATCTTGTATAAGTTTCATATGAAAATAACAAATGTTATTTTCATTTATTTAAAAGATTATAAATTGATTTTAAATTTAGTTAATGTTTTAATAATAATCATTTTGAATCTTAAATTTCAAAATGAAATTTGAATTTAAAATTGAAATGTAATGTTCTAATGTACTTTAATAATAAATCATTTATAAAGAAATAGATTATTCATAGATAATTAAGACCCTGAAGTGATTTAATTAGTAAGTTAATTAAAGAATGACTTATTTAATTAATCTGAAATTAATGATTTAGAGTTATAAATTAATTAAGGAAGTAATTAAAGAAATGTTATTAGTTAATGAAGATAATTAACTAAAGATAATTAATTAATTAATGTATGTCATTAATTAATATAATTAATCAGATTAATTAGATAATCTATTAAATGTAATTACTTTATAAAAAGAAATTAAGAAATTAATTACTTATTGTAATTAATTTGATAAAATGATTTATTTAAGTTAATTAATTTAGTTTAATTAATTTAAGAAATCATTTGATATGTGTAATCACTTAGTGTATTCAATGGAGCATAATTACTTGAGGAAGTAATTAATATAATAACTGAATGTAATTAGTGAAAGATGATATGTTAATAAAGTAATTTGGATAATTACTTTTGAAATTAATCAGAGGATTTATTAGTGGAGATAATTAATTATGGGATAATTAATTTATTAATATGAGTAATTAAGAGTAGTTAATTACTGGTTGATATTAACCAAGGTGATTAATAATTATGTTTAATTAAGAATTAATCACTTAATGTAATTAATTAAACAAAGTAATTTAATTTAAATATGAATTAGAGATCATTAATTAATGTAATTAATTAAGAATAGTTTAATTAAGAAATAATTAATAATGTGGTGATTAATTAAGTAAAATGTAATTAATTATAAATAAAGTAATAAAATGTTAATTACTATAAATGATTTAGAGAATTAATTAAAGACTAATTACTTACTGTAATTAGAAGGTGATTAATTGAAGAAGTTAATCAAGATAGATATCTAGAGGTTGATTAATTAATTTGTTTAAAATTTAATTAATAGTTGTATAAGCAAGAGTTGTAGATGAAGTAATTAATTTAATTTACTTTAAATTAATTAGCAATAGAAGTAGTTAATTTAATTCATTTTAAATTAATTACGAAATGGTATGATTATAAATCATTGCTTATGGATGAATGATAGTGATATTTTATTTGATGGTTGTGCATTCAGTTCTGACTTGAATACTATCTATGTGATATGGATGCTTGATTTAAAGTATGATGATATTTAATTATCTGTTTTGATGATAATATGAGCTATCTGTTTATGATGATGTGATTACTATTGTGATATTATGAATTATCCATATGTGTGTATATTGATGATATTGAATTAAACTGATAAGACTAAATAGACAACTTGGCCTTAAAAGACACGTTTTGGATTTCGATGAGACCGGGATCGGGTTTTCCACATTAGGAATATCCGAAAACCACATCGTTTCCAAATTAACGATAGGTCGTGAATCTGAAGTGAAGATGAAGATTCAGAATGCAAGGGTTATTGTCGTTAACTCTGAGGGTGATTCCAAAATGAGTGTAACGAGATAATGCCTTCGGTTTCGTTCGAACCCGGAACGAACTTGTATGGATTGAATGCTTTCAACACATCGTCAGGTGGGCGATGAGCATTCTAAGAATTATATTCTATAAAGGTAATCATAACCTCAAGCCTCATCAACCGAGAATGGCTAAAACAGGGGAGATGCAGCAAGGCTAGGTGGGTCATGCCCAAGCAGGACAAGGATATTCCCCTGTCTAGATGTCCCTTTATTTTCGGCTTAGTGGGCAGTAGCGACGGCTATCTGCGGGGTTATCTTGTTCGGGATTGTTCAGTAAGGAATGGTTCCGGCCTTGTGTTGCAGGGGATGAAGGGAGTAATCCTCGGTACGGTGATCTAGGCCCCGTACTGTGACGGGCGGTACCCCAGTAGCCCTGCCATTGTATGGAATCCAAAATCCAATAAGTGCCGTACGAATTAGTTGTGCCCAACTATGTTGGAATGTGAGATGTAAGCATTTCAGCTATTTCTGTATTTTACTTGAAAACCCTAGACACTATTATAATATCACTGGATTCCCTATCAAATGTTTTGGTTAGCGTAAGGTAAAAACTTTTCCATGTTTATGTGTGGGAAGTCTTACGTGATACCTTTTGTTTTCAAAAGATTTTCAAAATTAAGCAACTTTAACCTGTTACTCATACCAGACCCATGTCTGACCCGGAGTTTATTTTTGTTTTTCATAAACTCTCGGGCACCCAAATTTTTACGGGTAGCCAAGGGATTCAGGTTAGCTTTGACGAATACTGGAGGAGCAATGGAGCAGGAGGCTTCAGCGTTGTAGATATACTTATAGTTCCGCTGTGTTGGTATCTTTGAGTTATTTGCTTGTGTTATATTGAGTTGTATTAACTAGACAGGAGTTTATAACTGTCTAGTATATGATGTATTGTCTGTATAACTCTGATTGATTATGTATATCATGTAAATACTTATGTGATTATTATAATTTATTCGTTCCGTTGTGAGATTCTGATGTTGTTGTTCTTTCTTCTCTATCTTTTCTATTTTCTCATCCCTTTCTTTCTTTAAGACGAAGCGGTTTTCTAGGCATAGAAAGCCGGGACGTCACAGTTGGTATCGGAGCGAGGTTGAGTGAATACCTAGGCTCTTAAGTGTTTTCATTCTTGAGAGAGCGTATTTGTAATTTTGATATATATATATATATATATATATATATATATATATATATATTTATTTATTTCTACCTATTGTTGGGTTACCTGTTCAGGTTTTCCAATAAGATATAAAGGTAGATAGGGTAGTGGTGTGTGTAACACCTACTATCAACGCTTGGAATTTGAATGTTGAGGTTGGAAGTGTAATTGTCGAGACTGTAGACCTAATACCGTCTCGAGTAAACTTTGGGTGGTGTAAGGATTTCATTGATCTCTGAAGAAAATCTTTTAAGATTCGAAGTTCATCTTTGAAGTGTAGTTTGGATGAGCTAGAGTTTGGATCTGTCGGTTGGACAGAAGCAAGTCATGATATCTCGATACATCGAGGTGATAGTAGCTGTGTGATGAGACACAGTGACCATGGATGTCTCCGAAGATGTTTCTTTGGGACAAGTTAATGAAGTGTATCTGTTCGATGTTGTCGCTGTGTTCAGTTGGGTGTTCTTGTTTGCTTTGGAGTCCGAGTTTCTTGAAGAGCTTTGGATTAAGTAGTTTTTGGCTTCTGAGTCAGCAGTGGAGTTTAGAAGCTGCAGAGTAGTTCCATTTCTTCGATGGATTGGCCACATAAGTGTAAGCTGTTCTGATTGGTAAAGAGAGAACAGTATCTTTGGAATTAGGCTGGATCGATCGCAAAAGTGACTTGCGATAGTTTGAGTGTTCTCTTGTGTTTCAAAAATATATTTCTGAAGGACTTCAAGAAGTTAAAGTTTGGTCTGCATCTGAAGATTGAGTTTGGTGTCGACTGGATTTCCAGGCTTGGTACCGATGGTTCAGCTTAGTAATAGGATGGTCTTTGAGTTTGAGGAAGTAGCTCAGATTTTGGAGGAATTTCTGAGTTTTACTTTTGGATTTGTTGAGGTGTGTTGTCTAGTCTGTGTTCGACTTCAGCATTTTCATCTTTTCAGTCAAAGTTGCGTAGTGGAAGCATAGTGGTAGCTGTTTTGGTTTAGAAGCAATTGGATGTTGCAGTGATTGGATTAGAGAGTTCTATCGGAAATTTTTCAGAATCTGAGGCCAGATTGGAGTGCACCTATTTAATTTCTTCTGGATAAGAGACAGAAGAATTTGGATTCCGAAGTCAGGAATTTGATTTTGGATAAGTATTTAGTCTTCAGGATTGGATTGTCAGTTTGGATAACTGGAATTCGGAGTGTTGCACGTATCTTTGAGGGAGTACGTATAAGATCTATCTCTGGTTGTAGAACCAGCAGTTCAGGGAGTTGTAGTTGTTGATTCAGACTTGTCTATAGTCTGATGTCTTGTCTTGTTTTGTAGATCTAGATAAGTAGTAGTTCTGTAGCTTAGTAGTATTGTTTGTTTAGATTCTATAGAGTGAGTAACCCGGTATTTATACTTGGGGAAACTCGAGGAAACTCTATCTAGAATTCTGTCTAGATAGTTAAATTTGTTTGATTGGATGAATTAGTTGCTATGGTTGTTAGCATATGATTAATATATGCTTGTATTTTAAAATTAAATCTTAAATTGGATTATTAAATTACCTTTGTTTTAAATTTCGGGGACGAAATTCTTTTAAGGGGGGAAGAATGTGACATCCCGGAAATTTGGACAATATCAATTTAATAATCTGCATTGAAAATTAAATTGATTTGATAATATTTGTTAATAATAATTTGAATTGATTTAATAATCTTCTTTTAAACAAATAATTAACTAATAATTTATCTTTTAAAAGCCAATTAAATTGTTTTCTATTTATAATATATATATATATATATATATATCTGTATATATTGTAAATAAATAACCTTTGTTTTAAGTTTAATAAAATAAAGACATGATTTTTAATTCTAATATCTTTTGAAAAATTAGGAATTTGATCTTATTTAATATGGAGTAAATAATCATTTGACTTTAAAATACTCAAGATAAATTTAAATTGTTTAAAAGTATTTTAGCCTAGAGTTTAAATTTAAATAAAAAGTTTTGTTTTGTTTTATAGCTTGATAAAATAAGTGACTTATATTATAGAGAATAGTTCTTTTATAAATTATTTTAATTCAATAATAAGTTATATTTAAACTATATCAATATTGTAATATCTTTGAAAATGGGTTTTACTGTATATATATATATAGAAGTTGTTATTTTAATATATGTATATTTTTTTGAAAGAAGCTATGATTTGTAAAAGTAATATTAAGTCTTTCAAAAATGTTAAATAAAATAATACTTTGTAAATCTCAACATAAGTATTTAATTATTTAAGTTTAAAATAAAGTAACCTAAAAGTAAAATAAATATAAAAGTAAGAACTAGTGTAAAAGAAGGAAGTATATATGTACATAGGTAATACAAGCAAGCTAGGCAGGCAAGTATACATATGTGTAGCTGTAGGCAAGGAAACAAATTTATAAACAATAGTCAACCTGTAAAGAAATGCAAGACAAATTATGACTTTGCTGTCTGTAAATAAAGAAGGCAAAACAAAGTTAAGTAAAATATCTTTATGTATGATCAGTATATAGGATAGTTTGTTATGCAAGCTAAAGCAAAGCATGGTAGAAAGCTAAGTAAAATATCTACATATGAAATGATTAAGTTAGCTAATTAGGAAACATAGAGTACATTAACATTTAATGTTCAAATTCTCAGCACAACTCTTGGTCAATTCGTGATATTGTTCAAATCTTTTCAGCCTCCATTTTTAAAAATTCTGCCTGATAAAACAAGATTAAACAGTGCACAGCAGTTGTAAGTCTAGATAGCACCTTCCCCTGAAACTCCTTTATATTCATGCCAACTTCCTTAGTTCATTTAAAACAACATAGCAAGCTTCTTCATTTTATTTCTTTCTATGCAAACTCAAATATCAAACTGGAAACACTACTCAACAAAAACATAGAGTTTTGGATGATTGAAGCAAACTGTTCTCAGTTTTAAAAATTAGGCTGTTCAAAACAAATGGTGCTCTGTTCATTTTTACAAGCAAGGCCATTCTTAATTTCAGAATTTCAAAGCATTTCAAAATAAAAAGAGGCTATGTTTACTTCTGAATACAGGTGAGTAACACCCTTTTATTCTAAATACTTAAGTATATATGTGTTGTTTAATTATAATCTGATATGTGCATATATCCTTATGAATTTCTGTGTTTATGTGTTATTGCATGTATGTGTGTTTGTCATTCTGCAATCACCTCTGTTTAAAAGGGTAGCAACATCAAGATTTAATGGTTTAAATATATTTTGTTATGTTGCAACCTATTCTCTGAAATTCTGATTCATTACTCAGTGTTAAGTAAGGGTACTGAAATGAGTACCTCTGGTTTCCCTCTGTTTTAGATCCAGGTGATATTGTTTCCTGTACTTAATTGTCTTCTTGATAAGTTCAACAAAATTTCATCTTCTTGTACTTAATTCAACTTAGACAAGACATGAGACTTGACCTTAAATATTTCTTAAGGAAAAACAGTAGTGTTAGTTACAGGAAATTATCAAACTGCAGTAGAAACTAAATATAGTTAAAACTCAATGAATTTAATTCATGAATTCAAAGTTATGAATCAGATACACATACCATAATATGATTTTTAAAATTAATATCATGATTTCTAGTCAAGAGTTTTAGGTGCAGTTTGCTTTTGTTCAAAAATTGGATTTTTAGTGATTCTTGGTGTTCTATGCAACTGGAGGAGGTCGGGTTGGGTGAGATGGTGGAGGAGCTTGCCGGGGTGTGGAAAAAAATGCTCGGTGGTGGGTCTGAACACGGTGGCGATGGTGGCGGTGATCTATTGTCTGCAACCCTAGTTTGTATGGGGTTTGAATTTTGGGATGCCGTGCCTTCTACTGTGCATCGAGTTGCACGAGACTTCGTGGGGTGGTAGATTGGTCGAAGGCGAGTCCATGGCCGGAGTTATGGACCATCTGGTGGTCGGGGTTGGCAGAAGGAGGTGATGACAGGTAGGGTAGGAGATGTTGTGTTTATTTCCAGGTTCAGTGTCATTGCTCTTTTCGATTTGTGGTCGTGGCGATGGGATTTGGGTGTCGTGGTGGCGTATGGTGGTAGTCAGTGGTGTGGTGGAGCATTTGTGGGTGGTCGGAGTTGACTGGGGCCACGGTGCACGTGCACCGTGCCCAGTGCAGTGCTGAGTGATTGGAAGAGTACTTTTGTTTTTGGGGCTGGGGAAGTACTCGAGTCACACATGTACGTGACTCGAAGCAAAGGCACATTTGACCCGAAGTAATATTACTTTGGTCTCGGGTTGGTTTTATATGTTACAGGTATTACAAAACTGCCTGTAACTTTAAATTTAACTTAATTTGAAAGCAAATCAAATGGCAAGCTAATCATAACTAAAAGTTAAATCAGTGTGATGTGGGATGCAAGTGAAGTTAAATCCAAATTGAAGTTTGTATTCAAATTTTGTATTTTTGAATTCATTTTTGAAATGACTAAAAGTTACAAGATTTAAATTGGGTTCAGGTTTTAAAACTTGACAAAAACTAAAACCTGGAATATATGATTTAAATACTGTTTTAAATCTTACAGTAAAATTTAGTTTTGAATAATTATTGAAATCTTAAGAATTTAAAAATAAATTTGGATTTGAAAAATCATGTTTTTTAAACCAAGTTGTTGAAGGGAAGTTTAAATCAATGTTTTTAAATCAAAAGTAAATCAGTTTTTAAGAATTTACAAGTTAAAATACAAAGTAATCTAAAAGCTAATTCTTAACTAAAGTTAAGATATTTAAAAGCTTTTCTTGTATAAGTTTCATATGAAAATAACAAATGTTATTTTCATTTATTTAAAAGATTATAAATTGATTTTAAATTTAGTTAATGTTTTAATAATAATCATTTTGAATCTTAAATTTCAAAATGAAATTTGAATTTAAAATTGAAATGTAATGTTCTAATGTACTTTAATAATAAATCATTTATAAAGAAATAGATTATTCATAGATAATTAAGACCCTGAAGTGATTTAATTAGTAAGTTAATTAAAGAATGACTTATTTAATTAATCTGAAATTAATGATTTAGAGTTATAAATTAATTAAGGAAGTAATTAAAGAAATGTTATTAGTTAATGAAGATAATTAACTAAAGATAATTAATTAATTAATGTATGTCATTAATTAATATAATTAATCAGATTAATTAGATAATCTATTAAATGTAATTACTTTATAAAAAGAAATTAAGAAATTAATTACTTATTGTAATTAATTTGATAAAATGATTTATTTAAGTTAATTAATTTAGTTTAATTAATTTAAGAAATCATTTGATATGTGTAATCACTTAGTGTATTCAATGGAGCATAATTACTTGAGGAAGTAATTAATATAATAACTGAATGTAATTAGTGAAAGATGATATGTTAATAAAGTAATTTGGATAATTACTTTTGAAATTAATCAGAGGATTTATTAGTGGAGATAATTAATTATGGGATAATTAATTTATTAATATGAGTAATTAAGAGTAGTTAATTACTGGTTGATATTAACCAAGGTGATTAATAATTATGTTTAATTAAGAATTAATCACTTAATGTTATTAATTAAACAAAGTAATTTAATTTAAATATGAATTAGAGATCATTAATTAATGTAATTAATTAAGAATAGTTTAATTAAGAAATAATTAATAATGTGGTGATTAATTAAGTAAAATGTAATTAATTATAAATAAAGTAATAAAATGTTAATTACTATAAATGATTTAGAGAATTAATTAAAGACTAATTACTTACTGTAATTAGAAGGTGATTAATTGAAGAAGTTAATCAAGATAGATATCTAGAGGTTGATTAATTAATTTGTTTAAAATTTAATTAATAGTTGTATAAGCAAGAGTTGTAGATGAAGTAATTAATTTAATTTACTTTAAATTAATTAGCAATAGAAGTAGTTAATTTAATTCATTTTAAATTAATTACGAAATGGTATGATTATAAATCATTGCTTATGGATGAATGATAGTGATATTTTATTTGATGGTTGTGCATTCAGTTCTGACTTGAATACTATCTATGTGATATGGATGCTTGATTTAAAGTATGATGATATTTAATTATCTGTTTTGATGATAATATGAGCTATCTGTTTATGATGATGTGATTATCTATTGTGATATTATGAATTATCCATATGTGTGTATATTGATGATATTGAATTAAATTGATAAGACTAAATAGACAACTTGGCCTTAAAAGACACGTTTTGGATTTCGATGAGACCGGGATCGGGTTTTCCACATTAGGAATATCCGAAAACCACATCGTTTCCAAATTAACGATAGGTCGTGAATCTGAAGTGAAGATGAAGATTCAGAATGCAAGGGTTATCGTCGTTAACTCTGAGGGTGATTCCAAAATGAGTGTAACGAGATAATGCCTTCGGTTTCGTTCGAACCCGGAACGAACTTGTATGGATTGAATGCTTTCAACACATCGTCAGGTGGGCGATGAGCATTCTAAGAATTATATTCTATAAAGGTAATCGTAACCTCAAGCCTCATCAACCGGGAATGGCTAAAACAGGGGAGATGCAGCAAGGCTAGGTGGGTCATGCCCAAGCAGGACAAGGATATTCCCCTGTCTAGATGTCCCTTTATTTTCGGCTTAGTGGGCAGTAGCGACGGCTATCTGCGGGGTTATCTTGTTCGGGATTGTTCAGTAAGGAATGGTTCCGGCCTTGTGTTGCAGGGGATGAAGGGAGTAATCCTTGGTACGGTGATCTAGGCCCCGTACTGTGACGGGCGGTAACCCAGTAGCCCTGCCATTGTATGGAATCCAAAATCCAATAAGTGCCGTACGAATTAGTTGTGCCCAACTATGTTGGAATGTGAGATGTAAGCATTTCAGCTATTTCTGTATTTTACTTGAAAACCCTAGACACTATTATAATATCACTGGATTCCCTATCAAATGTTTTGGTTAGCGTAAGGTAAAAACTTTTCCATGTTTATGTGTGGGAAGTCTTACGTGATACCTTTTGTTTTCAAAAGATTTTCAAAATTAAGCAACTTTAACCTGTTACTCATACCAGACCCATGTCTGACCCGGAGTTTATTTTTGTTTTTCATAAACTCTCGGGTACCCAAATTTTTACGGGTAGCCAAGGGATTCAGGTTAGCTTTGACGAATACTGGAGGAGCAATGGAGCAGGAGGCTTCAGCGTTGTAGATATACTTATAGTTCCGCTGTGTTGGTATCTTTGAGTTATTTGCTTGTGTTATATTGAGTTGTATTAACTAGACAGGAGTTTATAACTGTCTAGTATATGATGTATTGTATGTATAACTCTGATTGATGATGTATATCATGTAAATACTTATGTGATTATTATAATTTATTCGTTCCGCTGTGAGATTCTGATGTTGTTGTTCTTTCTTCTCTATCTTTTCTATCTTCTCATCCCTTTCTTTCTTTAAGACGAAGCAGTTTTCTGGGCATAGAAAGCCGGGACGTCACAGATACATAAGGGTTGTATGTATCTAAAATGTGCTTTAGATGAAGAAGTACATCCGATCATAATGTTCTTCATTATCCGGTTGTTAATTTTCAATCTCATACTCTGTGTTTTATATATATATAAAGTTGTAAATACCTTGGTCTACTTTTAGTTGTAAGTAAAACGCTGCCAATAGATGATACATAGAATCTTGTGCATGATAGGAATAAATTCCATTTGTTGTATTCGCTAGGTTTTGATTTATATTTGCACCCATCGATGTAAAAGCAAATGCATTATTATAAGATCTGATGGTTGTTCTATAATGTGTACCAACTTTCCCTTGGTCCATAAATATGTTTAATTGTTATGGGACAGTAGGTCGACAAATGGTAATATTTCCATTTGAACAATAATGTTATGAAGTTTCAAAACAGAACTTTTTGGCTGCACAAAATGGGCAGTATGTGGGTTCTGGCAGTCGGTGATTATGAAGAGCATAGTTTGCGACAAAGTTTCGACCGCAGCTATGATCGATGGGAAAAGATGGTAGAGGTTCTATAACTTCCTCATTTTCAAATGGTGCAATTCCTACATAAGCGTCAGAAAAGAGATAGTTAAAACTATTGTTGAAACAGAAGGACGAAGATGAATGGTTAAAATGTAGAGAAAAATATTGAAGTAATGAAAAACGGAAGGTGGATATGGCAATAAATTGTAAAAGAGATTGTCAAATAATTACTTTGGTTATCAACTATACAACTGCTTGTGTCATAAATTTAAATATACCTAAGACTTAAATAGTTTGTAGGGAAAATATTTTGAAGCATAAGTTCATACTTCATAAAGTTTTAGTATCAACACCTGCAACTGTTAACATTAGTATATGAGCTCACAATCACTTCTTATTATGGATGGCGTAATAGATAAACCCTTATTTTAAGTGTTCGTTGAAAAACTAATTGAGATTATAATTCCAAAAAATATTTAAGTACATTTCTGTAGTACAATTTATGGTGATGCATTGAATAGCCACAAATCAAAATCACAATTAGTACCTAATTCCAACTAATTTTGATGTGAAAATAATTGAATGGCTATCATCTTGTCAAAAAATATATTCTTCTTAAGAAATAGATACGAATGATTGAAGACTTATGTCCTTGTATGCAAGGTCTCTAATCTGCAATATCGGGACTCCTTATCTTATTACATGCTACGTAGCCTATACTTGGCTGAGACATATGACCTACACACATTGAGATACAGTTCTAGTACATACTAATATTATGTTTTATATGTGTATATATATATATATGTGTGTGTGTGTGTGTGTTTGTATGTATGTATGTATACACACACACACTAACATATATATAAATAGTACAGAGGCATTCTGAGTCTTTTAAATTTTGTTAAAGTATCAGAACATAATAAAGATTACTGTGGACAGAAGAGAAATTTCAAATTTAGAGTGCATGATTCAGGAAACAAACTGAAAAAACATACGTTTATTTCACTAACACTATAAAGATTGATATATGAAGATTCATTAATAAATGCAAAATGCATCATTGATGTTGCTGGAATACTGTAACGACCCTGACTCGACCTTCGAAAATCGGCACTGAATACGACACTCGTATTCCAATGCCGCAGATCCAAACGTCGAATCTGGTTCGCCGGAGCTTATAACACATCAAGTATAACAACACAGCGGAAGAAAAAGAAATGAATATCATTGATATACAACATTCGATACAACAATGATACAATATAAATCAAATATCAGAGATACAAGATAACAATGCTACAGCGGAATAACAATATGATATAGCAGCGGAAAACAAATAGCTAAGAGATAACTCCAATCCAATGCTCCAAAGCTAAAACTCCCAACCACTAGCTCGAATGCAACGATCCCAGTTTGAAGACGAATTTAAATTTGTAATTTGTAACTAAATTAGATTTTTGGGTTAAATGGTGAATTTGTTTGAATTTTTCAAATTTAATATGAGATATATTTTTTATTTGTTTAAAAATTGGATTTGAAACTCAAAATGAATTTTCTTTAAAAGGTTATACTTTGAAAAATAATATGAATGACCATTTATTTAAGGTATAAATTGTGCTTTTATTCATTTTCTTTAAGAAGCTATTAATAATAAATATTACAAGGGATGTAGATTTAAATCAATATTGGTAGTTTAAGCTTTATGTAAATGATAATAAAAATAAATAAAGGAAAGAACATATTAAAAAAAGAATTAGTATTAAACAATAAAATAAATATATGTGATGAATTAAATGTTAAAACCCTTAAATAGAACTAAATCAAATTTTGTAATAGAATCACATAGTTATAAAATGTTAATAACTAAAACAATTTTCTTACATTTAGCAAAGTAACTAAACAAGCTGGCAAGTGGAATATATAAACCAGGCCTATATAAGTGAGTATTTAAATAAGAGAATAAAACAAAATAGCACTTATCAAATCAAATCAAACAGCATGATGTAAATAATACATATAAAAATCAATAGCATATATGCATGTCAACAAATAAAGGATAGGAAGAATAAAACCTTTGATTATAAGAGCCTGCAAAGTAAAAGAGGACTCGGTACTTATAAAAATAAAAATAAACAGCATATTGCTGTAAGTATACGAGGGAGCAAAGAAGCATTGCATACATGCTTTCATTAAATGCCATCTACTCTCTCCCATGAACAAGATCAAATCAGCCGAAATAAGCATGGCCAAGTCAACAAAAAAAATAAAAAAAGGTCTGATCAAAGAAAAATGAAGTACCAGTTACACCTCTCTATACAAACAGTCTTTTTTTTATATACATATCTATATCAATTCCATTTCGTTCAGTAAGAAAATTTAAGCAAACCAGAGAAGAAAATATAAACATCACTCGATTCAAATAATACAAAGCAAGTTTAAAAGAAGTTCAAAACTGCAGCCTTCAAGCCACAATTGTTCACTTTTTTCAAATATTTCCAGGTGAGTGAACACATTTTGGAAAGCTTCACGTATGATTCAAACTGTGTAGATGATCTATAATAAGTTTTATGTTATACAACCATATACAAATGAAAAGTTCATGTATGATAATTATGTTGTTTTGGACATAATTGTCAGGTCAACTTATGTTCTGTTCTTTTTAAGATACACGGTTTAAATCAAGTTAAACTTTACATTTCTCTCCTCTGATCCCTGATGGATTTTAATTTGCAACAAATAAGTTAGTTAAAACATCAACTATGGATTAAATTCTGTTTTATGCTTAATTATAAAGAAGTTAAACCTGTATCCAAAATAATTACAGTAAAAACAAATTTTTATGATAAATTTAAGTATGTTAAAACGTTGTTTTGATTTCATAACTTGGATGAACATACCAAAATACGATTTTTAAAAGCAATATGATGATTTTTATTTAAGTGGTTCAAGATCAATTCACGTTTGAACAAATTTGGTTCTTTTTCCTTTTGCGGATGATTTATTGAATGTTAATTGATAACAATTAGTGTGAAGCTAGCGTGTTGATCTAGGATCTCGGGAAAATTATCGAAAAAAAATTCTATTGCGTATATTTGTTGAACGAATCCAAAGTAGGGTTGCGTTTGCAGTTTCACAATGGGTTGGAACTGAGGTGATTTCATCACCTCGGAGGCACCGAGTTGCACGTAGTGACGGGAGAGGGTAGTACGGAGTGTTGATGTGCTGTGGTCGAAGCTGTGGCGTCGCTAGTGGTCAGAGACGTGGTGGCGAGGCAAATTCGTTTATGTGAGTTCGAGTGGCAGTGTTGAGCGAAGTGCTATATTTCGATTCGAGCCGATGGCTTCAAATTGGTGGTCGATTTCGAGTGTTTGTGAGTTTTCTGACTTGTCGAGGGTCGTAACGTTTGCCAGAACGTCGGCATGGTGGTGCGCACATCCACGGCGAAGCATTGGTGTCAGCGAGGTAGAAGTCATCGGTTTCGAGTAGGTCTTCGGGTTCGAGTGAGTTGCCTGATGCGTAAATTCTTTACTTGGTTTAAAGTTTAACTTAAATGCTAACTGGAAAGAGAACAAAGAAAAAAAAACCAAAAGAAGAAGAAGAAAGGAACCAGAGGAAAGGAGCAGAACTCAAGAATACTGGGAATGCTCGAAAATGAAGACCTGGATATGCTCGGGTTAATTTCGAATTGGGTTAGGCCCAATTAATTGAAAGTTTATATGTTATAGTAAACAATGTTGACAAGATTAAGCTAATATTTGATTTTAAGTTATTAAGCAAGGTTTGCAAATGTAAGATGATCAATTAATTTAAAATATAAGTTACTTAAGAATGTAAATTAATTTATGCTTGTAATTAAACAAATAACTTAAGGTTAAATAAATTTGTAAGTAAAGATTAATAATTATAATCTTGTGTTTAATCAATCTGAACTTAAGAACTTAATTAACTATTTAAAATTAATTAATAAATAAATAGTAGTTAACTAATTAAGTAAATAATTAAGGATAAATGATTAATTAAGATTTATTAATTAGTAATTAAGGTTATTAATTAATAATTAAGAAATAATTAATTAAGTAATTAAGAAGTAATTAATAAATTTAAGTTGATTTTTAAATTCAGAATTGTTAATAAGATAATTTTAAGTTAATTAACTTATAATTGGTAGTTAATTTAGAATAACTAATTAAGAAATAATAAATCAAGTTAATTAAAATTTGAATTAGTTTATCCAAATTCATCATTGATTTTAAATAATCAATAAAAATAATTATGTGGTTAATTTATTAAATCACATTCACTTTGATTTGGTAAATAATTGATTAGGAAATTTATTTAAGAAATTAGTAATAAATAAATGATTAATTAAGTTTCATTAATCAATAATTAAGGTTATTAATTAATAATCAATTAAGATTAATTAATTGATTTAAAGATAAGTAAAAAGTGATTAATTTCATGTTTTGAAGTTAATAAATTAATTTATGATTAATTAAGGCCTGCAAATCTGTTCCACTTACAGTCACTAAAATGTTAATTTTTTGGTTAATTAATTTTAAACCACACGATTCATTTACCACATTTTAAGAAAATTAACTATTATTGTGCACTGGATTGATGTTCTGTTATAGTTGTGATACTGTATGATGTGAATTACTCTGTACTGGATTGTAATTGGTGATTTTAATTCTGTATTGATGTGAAAAACCTCTGTTGCCCGTAAAACGGCATTTAAACTTCGATGCGACAGGGAGTCAAATTTCAGTTAGTTATCCGAAACCCACATCGAACTCTGAATATGAATCTTTGTGATTAATATATCCACGTGTTTCAAAATTTAAGTGCTCACTATTCGGATTAGCCGGGAGAGGACCTTTGTGTCGTATAACCCATTCCGAATATGTGATTCGACGTTATGGATAGCATTTGAAGAACGGTGTTGAAGACCGGGTATTTGCGAGAAAGATAGGATAACTTATCGATTGTCTCTACACCGAGTAGCTACGGTATAGAGATTCCCTAAGTGATGGGAAGTCCGATCGGGATTGTGGATACCCGGATTGCAAGGGCTTCTTTCTTTATTGAACGAAGTGCCTTCGGTTCTGTTCGAACCCGGAACAGACTTGTATGGTTACATGTCTAACATTACATTTTGAGATATAAAGCAGATTTCTTTCAAATACATTTCCGTTGGTGTCGGAGAATTTATTCTCTTAACTTAACACCCTTCTCTGAGACATACGAGCTCAGAGGTTATGCAGTTGAATGTTATCAGCAATATATTCCCAACTTGGTAATGTGGCATGCTGAGTGTTGCTGATCATTTGTTGATCAAAGCATGGCTTTGTGAAAAGCGTAGCTTTGTGGACGAGACCTTATCGGACCTCACAACCCAGAAATGGTCGAAACAGGAAAGATGCGGCAAGGTTATGAGGGTCGCGTCCTTTAGGGTATGTCATTTCCTTTTGGAAAAAGGTAATGTCATGGTATGGAGTCCAGATATTTACCTATGTGGTTGCTCCAATCTCATTTACTATGTGGTTGTCGCTTTGTAAGGGCCCCTCGGATAAAGGTCCAAAAGGACCGGGGAGTGGCATACTCGAGTAGTATTACCTAGTTATAGAGTTAACCCGGCCTTGTGTTGGCAGAGAGCCGGATAGGTTCTCGGGACGTCCCGCTAGAGGCGTACCCATTGACAGTAGGAAGTTCCTTAGCCTGACCATTTGTTGGAAATCAAATTACCACTACGAAACCATGTACGGTTTTAATTGTAGAACCTGCCATTTACTTATGGTGGTCACCACTGTTTAGATGGTAGCTATAGTAGTCATACGATAATGGTATTATGTTGGCTAAGATTAATATTCTACTTTTGAAATGCTTTCTACACTTTGCACTAGTAATAATGTCAAAGAATTTCTCTCGTATCAAGCATATTTGACTATCATAAGAAGAAATCTCCTCCAATTCTGTGATTGCATTGTGTGTGTGTGGCGGGAGATTTATGGTAGTTTCATTTTTAAAAGCATATCGAAAATTCTTTTATAAATCTAGTTTCTTTAAAAACAACTGTTTTTTGGTTTACTCATACCATTCCCATGACTGATCCGGAGTTTATTGTTTCTTTCCTAAACTCTGAGTGCCCATAATTTCTACACGGGCAGCCTAGTAGCAGGTTTCCGTGATTTCTGGAGTTAGCAGTATTTTGGAGCTTTTGCTTTAGAGATATCCTAGGAGCTTTTGGGATCTCAGGTGTTTAGCTTTTGGGAGTTCGTTATCACTTCTTTCATTTGAAGACTTTTTGGATATGATCACTGTTGTATTATTATGATGTTTATTTGGAGTTGTGATTCATGTATTATGTACCCTGATGTTGTAACAGATATTATGATGTTGTATCTGTAAAGTATGCGTGATGTTCAATTTATTTCCGCTGTTTTATATTCATCTAATTGTTGTTATAAGCTCCATCTGAACTGAAATTTGACGTTCGAATCTCCGGCAGTTGAATAAAAGTGAGGTATTTGATGTCGACTTTTGAACGATGAATTTTGGGTCGTGACAAATTGGTATCAAAGCTAAAGGTTGAGTAAGAACTTTAGCTACGGAGTATAACACATTAGATGGCTCATTAGAGATAGGGTGAAGTATACCCTAGAATGAGTATAACCGAGACCGGAACTCCAAATTTTCTTAGTCTATTTCTTTTAACTGCTGATATTCCTTAAGATATCTCGTCCGAATATCTAAACCAAATTTCTTACTAATTATAGATAGTAAGAATGAGCGGACGAAGAGGAAGAGCTAGGGGTCAAGGAAATGCCACAGCGCCAAATCAAGTTCCCCCAACAGCAGTAGCAGCGGTACCAGTTCACCAGCAACCGAATCTGGCCGACTTATATAAGAATTTCTCAAAGCTTGGTGGTAAGCCGTTTACTGGCAAGGAGTCGATTATTGAAGCCCAATCATGGATCAGATCATGTGAGAAAATCTTTTGAGGGCTAAACCTGCAAGATGATCAGAAGTGTCTTATAGCTACTTGGCAACTTCAAGAAGAAGCCTCAGCCTGGTGGGAGACAGTTATTGTAGATAAGCCAGAAGATGAGTTTACTTGGGAAAACTTTAAAGAAGAGTTTGAGAAGCGCTATATGCCATCAGCTGGAATTTCTCGAATGTACCAGGAATTTATGGATATAAAGCAGGGGAATGTGTCATTCAAGGAATATCTAAACAAATTCAATGAATTGTCTTGTTTTGGTCCCGAATTGGTAAACACGCTTTTGAAAAAGAACGAAAGGTTTATTTGGGGGATGAACGAGAAATTCCACGGAAGGATGATAGCCCACGTTAAAGAATTTTTCTCTGAATTGATAGATATGGGTTATAGGTATGCTACCCTGGATATGCAAGAAACCCCATACCAAGGCAAGGAATAGATGAACAGTCAGGGAAACCGGGCGAAAGATATAACTTGTTACAATTGCCAAGAAAAGGGCCATTATGCAAACAACTACAAGAAACCGAAGAAACAAGTTACGAAAGAACAACCTGTGGAGACTGGTTAGGGAGTTAAGAAATGCTATTACTGTCACAAGCCAGGTCACAAAGTTAAAGACTGCCCAATCATGAAGCAAGCTCATGTAGCAAAGTTGTATGCAATCGAAGATGATCCTTCAACCTCAAAGGATGATAAGGGAAAAGGAATTTTGGAAGGTAACTTTCTGATTTACGATAAAAAAATTCGAATTTTGTTCGACATAAGAACTACACATAATTTTATTTCTCAACGAATCGTAAATGAGTTACATCTTGGATCTGAGTTCGTAATCGAATCTATTTCTGTCTATTTTATTGGGTCTCGATAAAATGTACGAACGTTTATTTATCCCTTCGAACTAACCAATACCCTTGTATACTTCGTAGATCAGATATCCCAAATGTTTTGTAATAGATTGAGTTTGTTCTCATATCTATTGTTGATATTCTAATTTGGTAAGCCAAATGCATAATAAACATTCGGTTTGATTTGGAAAGATATTTTCCTATCTTTCATCTATCTTTGTTGTCTCCTTGGCAAATTTCGGGGACAAAATTTATTAAGGGGGGAATCTGTAATGATTCTAGTTTGAAGTTGAATTTAAATTTGTAATTTGTAATTAAATTAGATTTTTGGGTTAAATGGTGAATTTGTTTGAATTTTTCAAATTTAATAAGAGATATATTTTTTATTTGTTTAAAAATTGGATTTGAAACTCAAAATGAATTTTCTTTAAAATGTTATACTTTGAAAAATAATATGAATGACCATTTATTAAAGGTATAAATTGTGCTTTTATTCATTTTCTTTAAGAAGTTATTAATAATTAATATTACAAGAGATGTAGATTTAAATCAATATTGGTAGTTTAAGCTTTATGTAAATGATAATAAAAATAAATAAATAAATAAAAGAACATATTAAAACAAGAATTAGTATTAAACAATAAAATAAATATATGTGATGAATTAAATGTTAAAACCTTTGAATAGAACTAAATCAAATTTTGTAATAGAATCACATAGTTATAAAATGTTAATAACTAAAACAATTTTCTTACATTTAGCAAAGTAACTAAACAAGTTAGCAAGTGGAATATATAAACCAGGCCTATACAAGTAAGTATTTAAATAAGAAAGTAAAACAATACAACACTTATCAAATCAAATCAAACAACATGCTGTAAATAATACATATAAAAATCAATAGCATATATGTATGTTAACTAATAAAGGATAGGAAGCATAAAACCTTTGATTATAAGAGCCTGCAAAGTAATACAGGACCTAGTACTTATAAAAATAAAAATAAACAGCATATTGATGTAAGTATACAAGGGAGCAAAGAAGCATTGCATACATGCTTTCATTAAATGCCATCTACTAACTCCCATGAACAAGATCAAATCAGCCGAAATAAGCATGGCCAAGTCAACAAAAAAATAGAAAAAGGTCTGATCAAAGAAAAATGAAGTACCAGTTACACCTCTCTGTACAAACAGTCTTTTTTTTATATATACATATCTATATCAATTCCATTTCGTTCAGTAAGAAAATTTAAGCAAACCAGAGAAGAAAATATAAACATCACTCAATTCAAAGAAGACAAAGCAAGTTTAAAAGAAGTTCAAAACTGCAGCCTTCAAGCCACAATTGTTCTCTGTTTTCAAATATTTCCAGGTGAGTGAACACATTTTGGAAAGCTTCACGTATGATTCAAACTGTGTAGATGATCTATAAAAAGTTTTATATTATACAGCCATATACAAATGAAAAGTTCATGTATGATAATTATGTTGTTCTGGACATAATTCTCAGGTCAACTTATGTTCTGTTCTTTTTAAGATACAAGGTTTAAATCAAGTTAAACTTTAAATTTCACTCCTCTGATCCCTGATGGATTTTAATTCGCAACAAGTAAGATAGTTTAAAACATCAACTATGGATTAAATTCTGTTTTATGCTTAATCATAAAGAAGTTAACCCTGTAACCAAAATAATTACAGTAAAAACAAATTTTTATGATAAATTTAAGTATGTTAAAACGTTGTTTTGATTTCATAATTTGGATGAGCATACAAAAATACGATTTTTAAAAGCAATATGATGATTTTTATTTAAGTGGTTCAAGATCAATTCACGTTTGAAAAAATTTGGTTCTTTTTCCTTTTGTGGATGATTTATTGAACGTTAATTGATAAAAATTAGTGTGAAGCTAGCATGTTGATTCAGGATCTCGAGAAAATTATCGAAAAAAAATTCTATTGGGTATATTTGTTGAACGAATCCAAAGTAGGGTTGCGTTTGCAGTTTCACAGTGGGTTGGAACTGAGGTGATTTCATCACCTTGGAGGCACCGAGTTGCACGCAGTGATGGGAGAGGGTAGTACGGAGTGTTGATGTTCTATGGCCGGAGTTGTGGCGTCGCTAGTGGTCAGAGACGTGGTGGCGAGGCAAATTCGTTTCGGTGAGTTCGAGTGGTAGTGTCGAGCGAAGCGCTATATTTCGATTTCGAGCCGATGGCTTCAAATTGGTGCTCGATTTCGAGTGTTTGTGAGTTTTCTGACTTGCCGAGGGTCGTAACGTTCGCCAGAATGTCGGTATGGTTGTGTGCATGTGCACGGCGAAGCGTTGGTGTCAGCGATATAGAAGTCATCGGTTTCGAGTAGGTGTTCGGGTTCGAGTGAGTTTCCTGATGCGTAAATTCATTACTTAGTTTAAAGTTTAACTTAAATCTAGCTGGAAAGAGAACAAAGGAAAAAAAACAAAAGAAGAAGAAGAAAGGAACTAAAGGAAAGGAGAAGAACTCAAGAATACTGGGAATGCTCGAAAATGAAGACCTGGGTATGCTCGGGTTAATTTCGAATTGGGTTAGGCCCAGTTAATTGAAAGTTTATATGTTAAAGTAAACAATATTGATAAGATTAAGCTAAGATTTGATTTAAAGTTATTAAGCCAGGTTTGCAATTGTAAGATGATTAATTAATTTAAAATATAAGTTACTTAAGAATGTAAATTAATTTATACTTGTAATTAAATAAATAACTTAAGGTTAAATAAATTTGTATGTAAAGATTAATAATTATAATCTTGTGTTTAATCAATCTGAACTTAAGAATTTAATTAACTATTTAAATTTAATTAATAAATAAATAGTAGTTAACTATTAAGTAAATAATTAAGGATAAATGATTAATTGAGATTTAGTAATTAGTAACTAAGGTTATTAATTAATAATTAAGAAATAATTAGTTAAGTAAGTAATTAAGAAGTAATTAATAAATTTAAGTTGATTTGTAAATTCAGAATTGTTAATCAGACAATTTTAATTTAATCAACTTATAATTGATAGTTAATTTAAAATAACTAATTTAGAAATAATAAATCAAGTTAATTACATATCCAAATATATCTTTGATTTTCAATAATCAATAAAAATAATTATGTGGTTAATTTATTAAATCACATTCACTTTGATTTGGTAAATAATTGATTAGGAAATTTATTTAAGAAATTAGTAAAAAATAAATGATTAATTAAGTTTTATTAATCAATAATTAAGGTTATTAATTAATAATCAATAACGATTAATTAATTTATTTAAAGATAAGTAAGAAGTGATTAATTTCATGTTTTGAAGTTAATAAATTAATTTATGATTAATTAAGGCCCGCAAATCCGTTCCACTTAGAGTCAGTAAAATGTTAATTTTGTGGTTAATTAATTTAAACCACACGATTCATTTACTACATTGTAAGATAATTAACTATTATTGTGCACTGGATTGATATTCTGTTATGGTTGTGATACTGTATGATGTGAATTACTCTGTACTGGATTGTAATTGGTGATTTCAATTTTGTATTGATGTGAAAGACCTCTGTTGCCCGTAAAACGACATTTAAACTTCGATGCGACAGGGAGTCGGATTTCAGTTAGTTATCTGAAACCCACATCGAACTCTGAATATGAATCTTTGGGATTGATATATCCACGTGTTTCAAAATTTAAGCGCTCACTATTCGGTTTAGCCGGGAGAGGACCTTTGTGTCGTATAACCCATTCTGAATATGTGATTCGACGTTATGGATAGCATTTGAAGACCGGTGTTGAAGACCGGGTATTTGCGAGAACGATAGGATAACTTATCGATTGTCTCTGCATCGAGTAGCTACGGTATAGAGATTCCCTAAGTGATGGGAAGTCCGATCTGGATTGTGGATACCCGGATTGTAAGGGCTTCTTTTTTTATTAAACGAAGTACCTTCGGTTCTGTTCGAACGCGGAACAGACTTGTATGGTTACATGTCTGACATTACATTTTGAGATACAAAGCAGATTTCTTTCAAATACATTTCTGTTGGTGTCGGAGAATTTATTCTCTTAACTTAACACCCTTCTCTGAGGCATACGAGCTCAGAGGTTATGTAGTTGAATGTTATCAGTAATATATTCCCAACTTGGTAATGTGGCATGCTGAGTGTTGCTGATCATTTTTTGGTCAAACATGGCTTTGTGAATAGCGTAGCTTTGTGGACGAGACCTCATCGGACCTCACAACCCGGAAATGGTCGAAACAGGAAAGATGCGGCAAGGTTATGAGGGTCGCGCCCTTTAGGGTATGTCATTTCCTTTTGGAAAAAGGTGATGCCATGGTATGGATCCCAGATATTTACCTATGTGGTAGCTCCAATCTCATTTACTGTGTGGTTGTTGCTTTGTGGGGGCCCCTCGGATAAGGGTCCAAAAGGACCGGGGAGTGGCATACTCGAGTAGTAGTTACCTAGTTACAGAGGTAACCCGGCCTTTTGTTGGCAGAGAGCCGGATAGGTTCTCGAGATGTCCCGCCAGAGGCGTACCCATTGACAGTAGGAAGTTCCTTAGCCTGACCATTTGTCCGAAATCCAATTACCACTATGAAACCCTGTACGGTTTTAGTTGTTGAACCTGCCATTTACTTATGGTGGTCACAATTGTTTAGACGGTAGCTATAGTAGGCATACGATAATGGTCGTATGTTGGCTAAGATTAATATTCTACTTTTGAAATGCTTTCTACACATTGCACTTGTAATAATATCAAAGAATTTCTCCCGTATCAAGCATATTTTACTATCATAAGAAGAAATCTCCTATAATTCTGCGATTACATTGTGTGTGTGGTGGGAGGTCTTATGGTAGTTTCATTTTTAAAAGCATACCGAAAATTCTTTTATAAATCTAGTTTCTTTAAAAGCAACTGTTTTTTTTGTTTACTTATACAAGTCCCATGACTGATCCGGAGTTTATTGTTTCTTTCCTAAACTCTGGGTGCCCATAATTTCTACACGGGCAGCCTAGTAAAAGGTTTCCGTGATTTCTGGAGTTAGCAGTATTTTGGAGCTTTGGTTTGGAGATATCCTAGGAGCTTTTGGGATCTCAGGTGTTTAGTTTTTGGGAGTTTGTTATCACTTCTTTCACTTGAAGACTTTTTGGATATGATCACTGTTGTATTATTATGATGTTTATTTGGAGTTGTGATTCATGTATTATGTACTCTAATGTTGTAACAGATATTATGATGTTGTATCTGTAAAGTATGCATGATGTTCAGTTTATTTCCGCTATTTTATATTCATCTAATTATTGTTACAAGCTCCATCCGAACGGAAATTTGACGTTCGAATCTCCGGCAGTTGAATACAAGTGAGGTATTTGATGTCGACTTTTGAACGATGAATTTTGGGTCGTGACATCGAAGCACCATCACTTTTCACCAGGATGAGCAAGGTTAGTCATCGAAGACTTCGATATCCAAAGTCTCCAAAGAATACGAAAGAGAAAGCTGAAAGCTACTGAAACGATATCTACTATCTGAAAAACCCAACTCTAGACTGCCCGTGTGGAAAATAGTGGGCAGCTAGAGTTTAGGAAAGGAACAATAAACTCCAGGTCAGTCGTGGGACTGGTATGAGCAAACGAAAATAGTTTGTCTTTAAAAACAAACAAAAGAATTTAAAATTTGAAATCTGTAATGCTTTTAAGAAAATGAAACTACCATAAGACCTCCCACCACACACACAATGCAAACGCAGACTTGGAGGAGATTTCTTCTTATGATAGTCAAAAAATGCCTAATACGAGAAATTCTTGGATATTATTATTATAAGTGCACAGTGTAGAAAAACCCTTTCGAAAGTATAATATAAATCCTTGCCAGCATAGGCATTTCGCACTTATGCCTACTATAGCTACCATGTTCAATAGTAGGTTACCACCACATTCCATGGCAGGTTATACAACTAAAACCGTACAGGGCACGTATTGTTTTGTTTGGATTTCCAAAAAATGGTCGGGCAAAGGAACTTCCCAAATAAAATGGAACGCCTCTGCAGGGACGCCCCCGAGAACCTAACCGGATCTCTACTAGACAAGGCCGGGTTACCTCTGTGACTAGGTAACTACTGACACGAGCATGCCATCCCCCGGTCGTTTGCGACCTTTATCCGAGTTACCTCTCTACCAACAACCACAAAGCAATAAGTTTGCAGCAACCACAAAGTAAGTATCTGTGCTCCATACCATGATACCACTCATAATCCAGAAGGAAATGACAGAACCTCAGAGGGTGCTACCCTCAAATAACTCTGCGGCTACGATTCCTGTTTCGAGCATAACCGGGTTGTGAGGTTCGACGAAGTCTCGTCCACAAAGCTACGCTTTCACAAAAGCCATGCTTTAATCAACAAATGATCAGCAGCACTTCGTATGCCACATTACCAAATTGGGAATGTATCACTGGTAACCATCAATTACATAACCTCTGAGCTCATACGTCTCAGACAAGGGTGTTAAGCTAAGAGAATAAATCTCCACCACCAAACAGAAATGTATTTGATAGAAACCAATTTTACATCTCAAAGTGTAATGTCAGACACACATCCATACAAGTCTGTTCCGGGTTCGAACAGAACCGAAGGCACTTCCGAAGAAGCCCTTGCAATCCGGGAATCCACAATTCCGATCGGACTTCCCATCACTTAGGGAATCTCTATACCGGAGCAACTCAGTGTAGAGACAATCGATAGGTCATCCTATCGTTCTCGCAAATACCCGGTCTTCACCACCAGTCTTCAAATGCTATCCATAATGTCGTATCATTATTCGGAATGGGTTATATGACACAAGGCCCTCTCCCGGCTAAATCAAATAATGAGCGCAATAATTAAAAGAAACATATGGATATTGGGGTCTCAGTTAAATCACAGCTTAAAGCCCAAAACCTTTCATTCAAATGGTTAAAACAAATTACCATTTTCAATCTTTTAAACAAAAAGATTCATTTCAGAAACCTTCAATGTTTTAAACAATTTCCACATTTAAGTCTTTTAAACATAAGGTTCACCTTTAAGACCCCTTTCAATTTAAAACAAGGTTCATCAATCTTTCACAAAGATTCATTCATAGCCTTTCAAAAATAATTCCATTTCGAGTTGGATTAACTCATCTGGTCTTTAAATCAGAGACTCATTTCATAGCTTTCAAAACAATTCCTAAAGATTCATTCATAATTTTACAAACAATTCCCGTTTCAATCTTTTATATATAAAAGATACACCATTTAAAATCCTCTTCGATTTCAAAATAGGGTTCAACTATCTTTCACAAAGATTCAATTATAGCTTTCAAAGCCATTCTATTTCAAACTTGAAATCTTTTAATCATAATTGGGAAATTCTTTTCTTATATAAAAGCTATTATTATTTGAAACCAATTGTTTCCGTTTCGGAAAAACCAATTATAATTGCACGAGTTAAGGCCTTTCAAATATAAGCTTGGGTTAAAACAAATTTCTCAAAACAATAGGATTCAATTTCAAATCTTGAATTAAATTCAAATCAAACTGTTTATATTTCAAAACTTAATCCATTTATTCAAAATGACTTTTATCTTTGAAAACTCCCTTTTCAAAAGTTTTTCACTTTTAACCCAATTCCATTTCCAAAGCCGTTTGAATTCAAAATCCAACTTTTAAAATCATTTCAAAATCTGTGACTTAACCGATTTCCTCGTGAAATCCATATTTGTGTATGTGTAGTGTGGTCCAGGGGTTTAACACAATAGTGCACAACATCATCATCATAGATTCAATCATATCGATAAGCGGTATAACCCATAACTCTTATCTTCATTCACAGATTCATAGATTAAATAAATGATCAATCGCAAAGATTCATCATTATGATTCGATGTGGGTTTCGGATAACCAACTGGAACTCGACCTCCTTTCGCATCGAAATTCAAATGTCGTTCTACGGTTCAAAGGGGTTTTCATATTCATATAACAGTATATTCATCACAAATATAGCAGCTCAGCACAAAGCATCACATCACATATCAAATATATCAATTCATCACACAACATTTAATATCAATCAAACATCTTTGATTAAGGTGAATACATCGTGTGGTTTTAAATTTATTACACACATAATTACTTTCATTAGTAATTCTTAATCGATGATTAATTATCATTAACTACAATTGATTAAGTTTTAACCACATTCATTAATTAATCATTTCTTAATTAATTATCTAAATTAATTAACCCTAAATTGTAATTAATTAAATCTTAATTACTTTTATTAATTAATTATTCCTTAATTAATTACTTTAATTAATAAACCTTTAATTATTTATTAATTAAATTTTAATTATAATTAATTATCCTTAATTGATTAATTAATAGATTTATTATCCCTTAATTAATTACAATAATCAATTACTCCTTAACTAATAATGGTTTCTTAATCACTTTAAGTTAATTAACCTTAATTGATTAATTAATAAATCTTTAATCATTAATTAATAACCTTTAATTATCTAATAAATGATCTTAATTACCAATTGATTAACCCTTAATCAATTATTTATCAATCCCTAATCAATTAATTAATTAAATTAACTAATTATTCCTTAATTATCTTATTAATTTAATTAATTTCAAATCATTAAATCTTAATTTAATTTTAAGATAAAAAAATTCTTAATTATGACTAAATTGTCATTAACAAAACATTTGAAATCAATTTACTTTTGAACTTACTTAAAAATTTCATTTCAAATATGAAATTTAAAATGAATACAATTTAACTTAAACAACGTTTAAACAATTAAAAAAAGACTTTTTAAATTTCATGGCAAACAAATGCTTTTCTTATGAAAGAAATCCATAAGAGTTTAAACTAAGTTCATTTTTAAATTCAATAATTTAAATATAATTCATAAGAGTTTAAACTAAGTTCATTTTTAAATTCAATAATTTAAATATACATTTTAACACAGAAATTTGATTAAGTCTTTCAAATTTAAAAACATCTTTTATTTCAAAAAAACTTAACTACATATTTTAAATCTTTGATTTCCAGTTTTAAAACTTCACTTTAAATCTTACTCACATTTTAAAACTTCATTTTTAAAAATTCAAACTTCTTACCATTATAAAGCAGTTTAACAAGTTCAATGTTAAAACTTTATTATTATTCTAATTAAAAACAGAGATTTTAAATTTTAAACTTGAATTCTAAAATTTCAAACTTGAATTTAAAACTAGGTTTAACCTTTTCTTTACATTTATAAACTTTAGTTTTTTTTTTAAATTTTTAAACAAACAGTACAGGTTTTGTTAAAACCTGCAACATTCTTTAAAACCCGAGACCATTCCCAATTTGCTTCGAGTCATTCCTCTTCTGCTTCGAGTCAAGTACTCGAATAACTCGAGTTTACCCCGAGTTCAAAACTCTGCACATCACTAAAGTTCATCAGAACTTCAAACTGCACGGTGCACGTGCACCATGGCTCTGGCCATCTCATGCCATCCACCAGCACTTCATCCATCATCAAACATAACCTGACGACATCACTACCCTCTAAATTCACCACACTTCCTCGAATCAGAATCGAGCGCCCAATCTCAAATCTGGAAACACAATCAGGTTCCCCCCCTCAAAACCTGTCAACACCTTAACCTCGCCGCTCCGATCACCAGAAGGTTTGCAATTCCGGCTACACATTCCCTAATGATCAAGCTTCCATCTCCCTAAAAATTGAAACACTCAATCCATTGTAGAACCCGTAGTTTTCAATTTTCCTAAGCCTAACTAAAACTAGGGTTCTAAAAGAAAATTCACTACCGTAACTTCCACCGTGAATTTCATCGTCTCCCAGTATATTTCCAAGATTCACTGATTACTCCTCCATCATCTGGAAGAACCCCGACCCTTTCAACCTCTTAGATCACTTGAAAATTCCTAGTATACCCATTCCAGTCAATACCAAACTGCACCTTTATCTTATTTCTAAAATTCTTGATTCTTGTGTTAAAAATCCTATTTCAGTTGATGCTTTTGATTTATAATACTGAATTAATAATTTACACAGTTTGAATTTTTGATTTATATCTACATATACTGATGTTTCAATATTTCCAGAGGGAACATGCCTTTATTTTGTCTAATTTAAATTTTTAAACAATAAACTAGGATAAATCAAGCAATATTGGTTTGATAATTAAATTCTATCAAGCACTAGATCATGGGGTATAGATTTTAAAATAAAAAATGAGTCTGGAAAACCATACAGAACACAATACACAAACACAGCATGCAACAATTAAATATCCATAGCAGATTTTCACTTATAAGCAATACTTATTCATTTCAGCCATACTAATATGAAACCAAACTATTTCTTTAAAATTTTAAAAGTTACTCACAGATTCTCAAGCACTGGATTCAAAGAAAGGGTTTTAAAAATTAAAGTTGCTCACCTATTTTTGAAAACGATAGAGCTTCCATATAAAAATGCTTTTTGAAATTGAGTTGCTGAAGACATTTGCATGCAGAGACAAAAATTCCAGATTTTGAAAAAGCCTTTGAATTCTTTTAAACCAAAATGCTCCTAACACTTCGAACTCTAAGATCCTGAGTTGCCTTGAAAATGCAGGTTTGCACGTAGAAGATAATTTCAGATTGAAAAGAAAAATGCCTTTGCTTTTGATCCTGAACTACAAGTTTGAAAAGAAAAAAGCTTTTGTTTTCTGTTTGAAAATGGCAGGTGCAGACTTGATATGAGGAGCTTGTAACTGATTCTGGTTTTGAAGATTTGTTTGAAGAGAACTTACTGATTTTATTTGATCATGGTTTCTGGATTCTTTTGTTTGAAGAGTTGTTTACAGGGAAGTGGTTTCAGATTTGATAAATAAGGAGTTTTGATTTGCATGAGAACAAGTTTTAGATTTACAGGAAAGTGATTTTTAGGAATTTCTAGAAATGAACAAGTTGAAGTTTCTTTGATTAGGAAATGAGAAAAAGAAACAAGAGTGAAAAATGTATTCTTATATAGGCTAATTTTCTGATTTTATAAAATAAAAGAAAATGAAAACAAAATGTGACACATGTAAATTATTTCAACATTTGTCAATTACCTTAATTTAATAGCTAACACATGTTACTAAAAGTCTTTAATATGTTAACACTTGCAATAATTACTTTTCTTTTTATTTAAATGTTAAATAAAGCCTTTAACTTAATTTATTAATTCTTATGTAAATACATTATGAATTTTCTTATGTATTATTTATACTTATACAAATTAAAGAATAATGGTTTGAAATTAAATTATACATTACTAATAAATATTTATAAGTTAGTAAATACAATTTTTATTTTCAATACATTTATATTTTTAAACTTAAGATATTAACTTATTACAAATACTTATTTTAAAATTTTGATCTTAAACTTAAGTAATCATACTTATTATATTTTTGTTTTCAAGTCTAAATTTCTCTAAGTCCAATTAAATTCCAATATAATAACATATGAATTTCAAATTCACATTTTCAAATTATAGCCTATTTATTAAATATTCACTTTTGAATTCTAAATCATTAATCTTTATTTATTTTAAAGATAAAAACATTTTTTTTCTTATCAATGAATCAAGTTATCAGTTTGTTGAATTTTCAAATTGATTTCTTTATTTACAATCTTTTTATATATATGTACTCATTCAAATTTTCAAATTAATCCGCAATTAAATTTGTAATTAAAATATTATTCAAAATATTTATTTCAGAATTTCCAAATAGAAATTCGATTTAAAAATCATATTTACATTCATTAATAAACAACAAATATCTATTAAACTTTGGAAAATACCAGATTAATCTATAATTTAATTCCAAAAATTAAATTTATTTCCAATTTCAATTTGATTTAAAAACGGGAATGTTACAAATACCATAAGTCTGTTATAGTTCTTTAACATGTATATGAAAATGGTGACATAATATTGAACTATCTTTGTACAAATAAAACAAAATTATGTTGAATAAACTCGCAAAATTCTACATTTTCTTGGCAATAAAAAAAGTGTAGAATAGTCATAGAACTGAATTAAAAAGATGAATAATTATTAGAATGGTGAACAATGTGGAAGCTGTTGTCTTTAATGCACCCGTGCATGTACTTATAATGTATTTTATAATGAACATAAGCATAAAACGGTAAAGTAAATTAATGTAACGACCCGATATTTTCAACCATTCGCATCCGCACATGTCGGACTTGAATTGCTCAAAATACCGCGTTGTAAATAAAATTTGGCAAATCTCAGAATATGCAGTAAATACATAATCACAGATCACAGACACAGAGTATTTAATAATGCAGCGGAATTTAAAAGAAATAGTAGTTCATGAAGCTACTATATAAAAATAAGATACATCAGAGTTAAACATGATACAACAAAAAGTAACAAGATACATCAGGTACAAATCAGAATACATCACTGAATTCACTGGATACAGAAAGCAAAATAGATGGCTGGATCTTCAAGGAAAGCTCCAACTCCGAAGGTGAATCTTGAATGCTAACTCACTCAATCTGACTCGAGCGTAAAGCAAAATACAAAACACTCGAGTCAGGACATAAATACTTATGAACTGTAAATAAACTCAAGTGAACAGTAACAAAAAATGCATTAGTAACTTAAAGAATGCTTGGGATCGCCCATCCTTTAAGGATCCGTTAAACTATTTACTATGTAGTAATATTGCGCTATTATAATAATGTCTACAGTAAAATAAACATACTTTTAAATAGCGTTCCGGGCTACCCATATCACCCTTCACACATAATAGTCCCAGTAGTCCATCCAATATCATGCCATCTCCACTCTGGGTGACTGTCAGAGGATACCACACGGGCTACGAGAGAAAAACGAACTCTTAGTAAAGGCTCGGTATGGTAGGTGACACGGCACACAAGGCAATGCCAGGGTAGATATAACAATTACGCACACGGGCTGGTGGTAACGCAGCAGCCACATACGCCCACCTCGGAACACACTCCCAATCAAAATCGGAGGATGGCCATCTAATCAATCACCAGTAAGAGTATAGTATCGAAGGAATGTGTCCGACCAGAGGTGCTACCTCCTTTGGCCCGAGATCGCTCCTGTTTTAGCCACCTTATGCCAACTCACGGGAGTTGGGTCCACGTAATATACCTCAAGAACGTCGCCACCATCCTACTTCATTCTGGAATCTCCACCGCGTACACGGTTGTTAAAGTGGTTTTCGGAGTTGGCAGAGAGTATGACAACTTCCGATCCCGGTCTCTTCAACAACCAAACGTTATTATAACGCCGTGGTCATTTCAAAATAGTTTATATTTCAAAAGGATCAAATCATTTCATTTCAAAACTATATTCCTTTCAAAATAGTTTACGCCTCGAAACCAAAATCGTTTTTATTTCAAAACTATTTATTCAATCAAAATAGTTTATACTTCGAAACCAAAATCATTTTTATTTCAAAACTATATTCAAATCAAAATAGTTTATACTTTATCATTTCCATCTCAAACCTATATTCACTTCCAAAATTCATAATACTTTCAAAGTTATAACTCTTTCGAAACCAAAATACTTGAAATCATTACACTTTGAAAATCATAACATTCTGAAATCATACATTTGAAATCATGAAACATTCATTTAATTCTTTACATTTTACAAATTTATTTCCAGTTTAATTCAAAATTTCAAATTTCCAATTTAATTCAAATCAAACCATCAATTTCAATTCAATTCAGTTTTCTAACAAAACATTCAAATCTTATAAATTTCAAATATAGATTTGATCTACAAAATAAGCTATCCAATTTTAATATGTTTCCAAACTTTAATATCCCACATTTCAAAACTAAACTTTATAATTCCGTATATTCATATCTCAAATCTAATTTCATTATTATGTAGTTTTGAAATATTCATTTCATAAATCCAATATTATTAAAATAAACTTAAATTACAATTAAACCAAATATCTTTTCATACAAATATAAACTTCAAATATTCCTTTATCAAATAAAGCAAAATCAAATATCATTCAACATTCACATTCTTTATTAAAATAAAGATCAAATCATTTCCAAACCATTTCGAAATCATTAAAATATTATACCCTTTCAAAACTTCATAATCAAATCATTATTTGAATTCAAATCCAAATATTCAAAGTTAAATATCATTTAAAAATCAAATATGTCATTCATTTATTATTTCAAACATCATTACCAAAAATACATTCCAAAATTCCATTCAAAAATTCATTTATTATATTACATTTCATTCCGTTTAACACATAACCAAGTAAACTTTATTTAAATTCAAATTCAATTTAAATTCCTTAAAAATTCAAATTTAAATATTAAAAACTTCTAAAATTTCACAGATAATCCATTTCAAAAGTTAAATTATTTAACACTTTAAAATATAGCCCAAACAGTGTTAAAATCTATAACATTTCAAAACATTGTCAAATTATAGCAACGACAGCATTTATAAAGTGCTATCGTAGGTTATATTTTCCAAAATGGTTTATTTCAAGAATAGCGACATTTATAAAATGTCGTAATAGATATTTAGTTATTTCAAACATTGTTAGATTCAAAACAATAGCATTAAAATGCTGTCAAAAGACTAAAGCATTTTGAAAATGCTATAAAATTCCAGGTTTCATTTTAGCTTTTCAAAAATAATAATAAAACTCCAAATTTTTATTATTACAACTTAAAAATCATATTTCTAGACTTCAAAATTTCACATTTAAAATCATTTTAACATATGATTTAACACAATAAAATTTTAAGATCAAATATTCAATTTTGCAAACTCCATTCATTTATTAAGTCAAAATTCACTATTTATTAATTTATAAATTTAATAAACTTAAAATTTTACTTCAAATATCATTTCAAAACTTTAAATTTAATTTTCATTATTTATTTACATCTTAAAATAAAATTTAAAGTCAAACGTCGCATTTACTCCAAATTTACATACTTGAATTCACTTAAATTCACAATTTCAAGATTTAATATTTAACTTTCTTAAAACCATAATATATATATTTTAAATCAAAATTTCACACTTTTGAAAATACATATTTAAAAAAAATCACTTAAAAATATACCACGGGGTCTGTATATAATTTTCTAACCTAGGTCAAGTGATACGGATATATATCGTTTCAATCCGTAATTTACAAAGAAAACCCGGGTTCTATCATTTCAAACCCGCAATCCCAAGTCAAATAAAATACAACAAAAATCGCTCAGGCCTATCATTTCAGCCCATAACGATTTTTCCCCATTCTAAAGTCCGTTCGGGTATGTATCGTTTCAACCCATAGTGATTCTATTCTAACAGGGAACTTGCAGTGTGAATATATGCATAAACAATATAAACAATGTCAACGTCACAATATAATGTCATATATCAGATGTCAGGTGATAATTAACAGTTTTAACATGGTAATAACATGGCATAGCATATCATATGATCAACCTTAACTTGCATAACACTTTATATTACTAATCACTTGTCATCAATTCACTATTTCATAAGTATAAATGTCAGAGTGAGAAAGACTCGCCTTTATCAAAGCTAGAGACAAACAACACACACAAGAGCGATTCCAAAGGCACGAAAAGAACGATTTGATTTGAATAGATGGAGACCCTTGTAAACAACACAAAATATAACATACATAAGCACAAATATAGATATCGACATACAAATATAATCAACAACTTTAGTTTGCAGAACAGTTGCAAAACAAGATAGATGACCAAACCTTAGAAGCAAAAGACTTGCACACGACAACATAAGCTTGTCACACGATCAAATGATCTTGATCTCACCACACTAGGCTCTAGTTTGGGTCAGGTATGGCAACCATAAAGGTTAGGTTACAAGTGGATGAAGGTAGTGGAAGAGTTACAACATGAAGCATACATGGGTTCAAGGCAAATATGTGAAGTTTTTGGTGCATTTTGACTCGGCTATGACCACATATAGGCTCGGCCATGGGGTCTTCATGTCAGGTCAGATCTGGACAGTAGTGAAAAGGGTAGCCAGAGGTGAAGTAGATGACGGTGGTGGCGGCTAAGGGGTGGCCAAAGGCAACTATGAAGGCAATAGTGGAGTATAGGCTTGGCTAGCATTGTTTTGGTGAAGTGCTTTGCAAATTTGAGGTGGTGGCTTCATCTAATGGTCATGGCTAGAGGTGGTGGTCAAAGGAGAGGGGGTTGGTGCTGCTGTAGATGGTGGAGAGGATGGTGGTCAGCAAGGAGAGAGGTGAGGCCAAGCAAACATGAAGAAGAGGAAGGCTAAATCAGTGAAGAAGAGGGGAAAATGTGGAAGAAAAGCCATTGTTTTTTTTTTTTTTCATACATGGCCGTGATTTTTAGGGGGAAGATGAGGAAGAGTTTTCACGTGAAAAGGAAAATGGAATGTCAGCTGAAGAGTGGAGTTAAGGCAGCTAATTGAAGAGATGTTGGTTGAGAAATGAAAAGACAGAATACAAAAAGGCTTGAGCAAATAAAGAGTCACAAACCTTTCAAATTTCCACCATTTCTTTTTAAATTTTAAATACATGTCAAATATATATAAATACAGATAAAAACACGAAAATATTGTAAATAAACAAAAATAAATAAATAAATATTAATTAAATATAATTAAATTAAGAAAATAGCAAAGAAAATGTAAACTAGGCTTGAAAATTTGAAAATAATGAAATGAACTTTTGAAAAACTGTATGTACATGAAACATATTTATAAATAAAGATAAAAACATAAAAATAAAATGCATACATAAAAATGAATAAATAAATTTTAATTAAATATAATTTAAATAAAGAAAATAACAGAAAAATGGAAACTAACCTTTAAAAATAGAAAATAAATTCAATGAGCTTTGGAAAAATTCAAACATCACTTTAAAAATATTTAAAAGGTAAAAATATATGTAACATAACATATAATAGAATTTAGAATAAGATATGACAAGTAAAAAAAATATTTATTTAATTTAAAATAAACAATATTGTTAAATAAAACAATTTACACCCAATTTTGTAAAAAGCATAACTTCCACAATATTATTCGGATTTTCAACGAAACGAAAAGCATTGTTCTTGAAATTTTATTTACTTTCATAACAAAAGATAAAATTAAAATTTTAAAACTTTTAAAATTTAAATTTAAAAGTCAAAGTTTGACCAGATTGACCAAAATTCACTTTTCTGGAAATATTCAATATATGCATGATTGAAATTCTAATCCACATCAAAATCAACATTTATATTTCAATTAACAAAATATGTTCATTTTAATAAATAAAATAAAGTTTTTAAATTAGGAATTTAAATTAAAATAATTAAAATATACAATTACAATAATCAGAAAATACATGGTTGTTACAATTAATTCATGTTGAGAGACCGACAAATGGAAATATAAGCGTCCATTTATTTTCAGAGTGGTAGGTAAAAAAACTGCATTCTTTTATTTAATATTTCCTCATAATTTTTTTTCAAATGTTGGTATAAAGAAGAATAAGGAGTTTTCATTGGTCAACCTTTTCATAATGTAAGGTTAAACTGCAATGTAGTGTAAGCTATGTTTGCATTTTAGATGTTTGTATTTTTGTTATTCAAAAAGTTGATAGTTTTAAAGTTGAAATTAAGAAGGAGAGTATGAATTAAAACCGGTATCCGTTGTAGGTTGTGGTTGCATTTCATATGTTCGCAATCATTATGCACGTCATTGTCGTATACGGTTAGCCAGCTGAACTGATCTCGCATCACTGGACATCCTTTCACGTTGAGCTCGTTGTGCCAACTGATGTTGTTCACGTTGTGGAGCATCCTTTAGTTTATCACCGAAAATAGTAACAAAAATATTTAATTTAGTTAATGATGATTAAATACATGGTAATAAATTAAAGTATAATTGTTGTATTGAATAAAAACCATTTTTGTGGAAGAATGCATAAACATGATGAATGAAAATTTCATCTTAATCTAGTTAGGGATGTTACTAAAGTGCATCAGCTAATAATAATGTCATAATAATTTAAACAAACACACATATTTACATTGGATTAGGTAAATAGAAAAGAGTGTAATGGTGTATGGAAATTTGAATTATGCATAACCTTATTACACAGTAGCTATGGAAGAAAAATGGAGTGAAATATACAACTACCAATGAAGTAGCAAAGCGGTTATGTAAGAAACTAAGAAGTAGAGAGTATAACTTGTTGTAGTAGGGATTTAAAAAATATGGGGACATGGAGGAGAAAGCATAGTTTAAGTAGCATGGTTATTGTTAACGTTGTAAATGAAGGGCAAAAAAGAAGGAGATAATTTTCGAGTTTGGAGCATTAGAAAAAAATGAATTATTCAAGTGGGACTAAGTCAATAGTGTTAACCGCTATGTTTTTAAAACATGGTCTATAAATATGTTGTAGAAGCAACAAATAAAAACTAAATAGTATTACCTGTTGAAGCTAGATCTCTTTCTTTTCCATTATTTCGCCCTATTGATTCGTCTAGTTCAAATAATACACTGACAAAAAAAATAAGGCATAAAAATACATGAGTTAGATAATAATATAAATAAGGATATAAAAACAAGAGTATAAATTAACCATAAAATATTATATCTTTGCAAATTCAAATGCAAATAAACCATAAAAATGCATTCAAATTATAAACTTGAACTATGTACAAAAGAAGGTAATCATTGCGCAAAATGTAACTATCAATCCTTTAACATTTGTCATTTATTTACAATACCAACCCATTTTAAAACTAAATTCTAGCAACGATGTTAATATACAATTTAATTTCCGACCAATTCATGTAATGATCAACGGTGAAGCAAATGAAATTATGGGTTACGTATATAATTATGGATAAATAGGGACAAGCACCTTTGTCCAAGTGGTTAATTGATTCGGCTTTGGTGCAGGATGTCACAAGTTCGAAACTTGCTTTCGAACGTTTATTTGACATGGGATATGTTGTCCCAATGATTTGTTGTATATAAAGTACCAGTTCAAAAAAAAAAATTATGGATAAATGGAACTTTAGAAATGGTATCTATATCCCTAAGCTTTAGGAACAAACAGATGCTTTATGTACAGAGGGAAATAAAGCATTATATCATGTGCAGTTTTAAATGGAAATGAAATGCGCAGGAAAAGAAGTTGTGGTGAGCACTGTGGTTTATTTGTATGAAAATGGCACGTGCGAATCCATGTACGAAACGATATCCATGCATCTCAAGTTTCAAAAATCTTTGCCACGTTAAAAATTGAAATATGAAGTTTTATTACAGTTGAACTACATCCAAATAGCTTGAAACTTATGCCCACTAATCTGTAGAATAATTTTTTTATGTTTTCCGTAATATTTCGTTCATGAAAGAGGTAATTATAAGCTGCAATATTCAAAAATGTGAGACCTAATCAAAGTACAGGTTGAATAGTCTATAACATCACATTTATGCAGCCATTGACGAAGTACAAACAGACAAAATGCATATACCGGTATATAATAATATAATAGGACCGGTGAAGTGAAATTTGGGTACGTAGAACATTGGGATCGGTATAATGACTTCAAACCACAGTAATATTTTTAAGCATGCAATAGAGGCTTTCGGAAAACTTTATCCTACTTGTATATTTATTTACTATGGTACTGTTGAAAATTACTTTGGTTGATAAACAAATTCTTATCTTAAATCTGGAGCTTTCCCTAATACATGTAATATGGTACATATATTTCGGCCACTGCCTATTGTACTCTTAAACGAAAACTATTGACTTTCTTGTTAATTGTTGTAGCATGTTATAGACATTTAATCATAACATTACATATCATATGACAGTTTCATAAATCCAAATAGTGGATATAAAAGTAGAAACATATTTTATCATACCATTACAGGCCTGTGTGCAACATTGAGCTATCAATCTTGTCGTTGTAATCATGGGGATAAATGATATAGTTATGTTTGGAGGCTTTTTCATTTCCCAGTAACATATTGTTCGTAGAAATTTTTTGAGATTGATTGCTACAGAGTTTTCTAATGGTAACTACATAAATATTTTGGTAAGTGTTAATCAACAGGCTACAATTTTTTTATTTAATGACGAAATGTATCATAGAAAAATTGGAAAGAAGAAAAAAAGGATAATAAAGGTGTAAACGTCTTTTAAAATATGTTTATAAGACGTAGCAGGACATCGAAATATAAATTTTGTTGACGTAATCATGGTGATATGTGATATGGTCATATTAGCATGTGTGTCGCGTAAAAGAAGGTATTGTTAGGAGCAGTAATCATTAAAATCTATAATTGATGAAAGAAATAATCAGTACATAATTTGTTATGACCCATTCAAATTTTCAACTCATTTTCCAAAGAAACTTAGGATTAACATGATGATTTTCGATCATGTACATAATGTTGGAGTACGGAAGAAAAGTTTATGTCAATTTGTGTAATCTTACATTAATGGATAGGCCTGTGCATGCATATCATAACTATTACGGATAGGTTAATTTACGCAAAACTTTAATAGTATTTGTGATGCTTAATTATTAATCTCTTTGAGGTGTTAATTGCACTAGTCATGCAAAATATTCATGGTATGCATGACATAATTAAGTATGTTTACATGGGGATAGGTCCGCTGAATGCATTACCTTTTGTGCCCACAAAGTTTATTCAGCTAGTAGCATGTATTAATCAGGTTTTTATGGAACCATCGCATAAAAAATACTAATACACAATGCAGTAAAACGTGAATTATAGATGATTCTGTCTTTCTTTCTGCTTCCACATTAAAAATACAACATAAGTGCATTGTTAAATGTCAGGCCTATAAATAAAGCAATGGATATCTAAGCTTCTTATATGTTGTTGGTATACGTTGATCAAAAGCATACCCACATAATATATATTAAAGCTTATGAAGCAAAAGAATGCAATAAAGCTAAATGAAATGCCCTTCGTTTTAGGAAAAGTTTGAGTATCCTATTTCATATCAATTGGTTTATATGAAATTAAGTGTGCAACGATGATTCATAGGGACCAACAATCGTAAAGTGATCAAATATTCGACCTGAATGGGACCATTTTGGTAGCAAGAAAAAGAAAAATACTATAAAATTATAGAGGGGTGAAAATAATATCAATCCCACTTACCTTTTACATAATTTCAGTCTTTTGGATTACTGAAGTAGCCGAGTGGAAGATTAGGAGGGAGTAAAAAAAATGTGAAGTTGCGAGGATGGAAGAAAGGCATCCAAATCATTTATTCGAATTAAGCTGAAACTCAATACCATTCAACCATCTTCTTCATCTCCAGTGTTCTTTTTTCTCAACAACGAATTTGTTCCACTAAGTTCGAAAGATAAATCAACGCAGCAAATTCTAACAACCAAAGTTAGTCGATCATTTCTTCCCTTGCTCAATCTGAAATAGCGGTAAAGGGATTTGAAAAGCAAGTGGACTATGAGTTGACATAATCAACCTAATTTCAGGATGGAAGCTATCGGGTTGGAGGAAGGAGAGGGAAAATTGTAGAACCCAAAGTCGGTCGATCCTACTGAATGTTAGATAGCACCGATTGGATCTGAAAAGCACGGCTAGTGTAAGGTGAATAGCATTGGAAAAGGTGGAATTCTGGAAGGTGGTTGACACGGTCGAAGGGTTTTTAGCGGGGAAGAAAACATGGGAGGAGAAGCGTGAAAATGAAAGCGAAAAGAAAGAAAGCGGTGCGACTATGGACTAACCGCTCTAATTATAGAGGGGAGTAGAACATGGTAGTAGAAATGTCAAAAACACTCTCTTTCTTAACTTTATACCTTATTCTTTTGTACGATTGGTAATGGATTGAGTTCGAAGTTTACAAAAGCTACACCACAATAAACTATTTTCATTATAAATACACATTAGAGTAAAATTCTACACGGACAAACATTGTTTGTAATTTATACAGCATGCGAATCAAAGTATCATGTGTATTTATAGTATACTACTAGTCACAGGAATTGAGTATCATATGCATTTATTCAACTTAGAGGGTCTAGGATGCTGGCTGATTTAACACGTCGAAAATAATATGTACCATTTGCAAAACTTTCTTAATTCATTCCAACAATAAAAATTGATTCGAGTATGGCATCATAATATTTATCCTCTCATTTACTGTGGTGTGGCTGTATTGGGCTATCGTGTGGATAAACTTATTGATTTGGATGTGCAAAGATTATCAACTATAACTTCAGGTATTTTAATATGCCACTCAGTAGCTATATTAGTTTGTATAGTTTGGAAACTTTGGACCAACAACGATCCCCATCTCCCCATTACTCGTAATACGGATAAACTTGTTGACTTATTTAAAGGCTCGTTCACTTATTCGAAGAAAAACTCGTTATTAATACAGACTAATTTATTTTAACTTGCAAGTAAGTTAGAAAACTAGCGTTATATTTTAAAACATGTGTAAAAATCTATAACTAATAGGACAAAGAGTATAACATAAGAAAATTACTACATGCTTATCTACAGCTTCAACATAAGAAAACAAAAAAAAGAGCTACAAATCCCTGTTTTTGGTGTTATTAAAAAAAAATCCTACAGAATGAATAAGTAAATTTAGTTTTTATTTTTGAATAATAGAAAACGCAAGATATCTTGCACTTTTCTGACAGAACATGGAAGGTAACTTGCACTTTGCAGATTTTGAAAATTTTGTAATTTTGAAAAAAAAATTCAAAAATTTTGAAAAGCGCAAGATAGTTAGCACTTTCTGATATTGAGATTTTTTCTGAAATTTTTTGAAATTTTGAAATTTCTGAAAACGGAAGTTAACTTACCCTTTCTATCAGGAAAGCACAAGCTAGTTCGCGATTTTTGATTTTTTTAAAAAACGCAAGTTAATTTGCATTTTTTCAGTTAGAAAAAAAGAGAACTAATTTACATACTCATTGCTATAATGATTCTTCTTGTAAAAACATCAAAAATAAGGACCTTATGTGTAAAGCCCCTTAAAATCATGAAAACATAGATGTTTTTTAATGGGAATTGAAAGCACGTCTAGATTTGGAACCCTGCCATGTAGATACAAAACACCTATATTTATTTGTATATATGCAAGTAGACAAATACGGATAGATAAACCAGTAAAATAGCTTTTCATTCGGGCATGTCCAGTTTTACACTCTTGAGTTAGCCAGGTGCCATGCACCGGTGCATTATACCATAGTTTCAAAAACCGAATCGTGAATTGAATCGTGTAGGTGCAAGGTCAAAGGTTCTTATGGTTCAACCGGTTAGACCGTGACAATTGTGTTGATCGATATTTTCTATTTTTCTTATTTAAATGTTAAATTATTTCAGCGAGTGTTAAAATATAATCATTTATAATTAATATGTTGAATTTTAGAACAATTATTTTTGAACATTTCATAACAAATATTGATTGAAATAATTCTATAACGATTATTTTAGCACAAAACTGTAAATTTCCTTATTTTTTAGATAAAAGAGATTCTTTTAACAATGATTTATAAAATGTACGTTAATAATATATTTTGTCATCCAAAATTGATAAGATAATCAAATGATTTAGTGGTTAAGGTTATGAAATTATATATCAAATAAATTATGTGAAGAAAATGAAGAGTAAAACGACGGTTTTTACTCAAATTTGGAAACCGTTTGATAAAAAGAGGTTGGTTTAGTGGTTTTTTAAGGTTTTGGGGGTAGACCGTGCATTTATGCACGTGCAAGGTTATTCCAATTTTAGAGCCATAGTGCTCCAAGGTTGAAGGTTAATCGTGGTTGAACCGAGGTCAAGTTGTGTCTTTAAAACACTACATTATGCATCCCCTTGACCCTATGAATCAGTACATCCCCTAATAATAAGGCCTAAAGTTAAATTAGCTTATTATGAGGAAAAAATAATAGGCACATTTTCCAAGTTAAATAAGCTAAAATCGAATTATTAAGTTTTCGATAAAATGGAAAAGTAACGTAAGACGTTTTCTAAATAATCAATGGCTTAATATTAGCTTTACAACATATTGATAATGCAATGAAAGTTGAAAAAGCTTTGAAAATCCAAGCTACTCATCTATGGCATATAGAGCAGCACAAGAACTAGAACCATTTCTAGTATGCAAACCTTACGCTTAATTAATACTCTTCAAATAAGGAAAGTGCCACTAAGAATTTTATTTTCAACATATGTAGCGTGATATTATATTATATACCATTTATTATTTTTACATATATCTTGATGTAGTAAAAAATGTTGCATTCCTCGAATCACCCATCAATGCAGGCTTTTCTTGTACAAACATAACATCGGCTTATAAAAATCCTAAATACGATTTTATAGTATCTTGGTTAAAGAGGTTCATGGATTTCAAATCTCTTTGTTTTTTTTCCATGCATGAGAAATTTACGCACGTAAAGATGATTCTCCATTTTTGAATATTTTATATTCATTTGAGGGTTCACATTGAGTATGTCTATTTCATGACATTGTGCTCCACATTTAGCAAGGCTTATATATGGTGGAAATAAAAAGGTTTTAAAATAGTCCTATGTTGATCGAAAAGGCTTTATGGTAAGTTTATTACATTCATAATAACCACCATTAAAAGAAATAAGTGAGTCATTATGGGATGTGGTGAAATTAATAGAAAGGAAATGTGATATCCCGGAATTTCAAGGAATTTAAAATGTGATAATCTCATTAATTTATTAATTAAAATTGGTAAAATTTTATATTTTCAAGCAATTTAATAATGAGTTGTTTTTAAATATAATTATAAATAGATTTTTAAATGGAATAATTGGTTACAAATTTAATTTGTGTAATTTTATAAATTTAGATTTTTAAATAAGCTTATTATTTTCAAAAATTTAATAATGTGTTTGTTTAAAATTGATATTTATATTTATTTGAATTGATTTTAAATTTGGATTTTAAATTGACTTTGAATTTGAATTTAAAAATTGAATTTAAAGAAATATATATATATCTTAAATTAAAAATAATAATATAGTTGGATTTTAAAATATATAGAGAAGGTTTTTATTTTAAAAAATAGATCTGTTTTTAAAGAAATTTATTTATAAAAATTTGGGAAAGTACTTATTTAATAGGAATAAATACAAAAGCCTTTGAATTAGCATTTAAAATTGGATTAAACATATTATATTCGATTTCTATTTAAATCATAATTGGTTTATATTCTATTTTCTTTAAAAAAAAATATTTATATAAAATTTAGAAAAGCATTTATAAATTAATGAAGGAATTTATTAATTAGCAAAATTAATAAGAAAAGCTTTTAAAATCCTTTTAAAGATAAATATAAATAAAAATGACAAGTGTTAAGTTATAAACCTTTTTAGATAACATGTGTTAACATACTAATCAAGGTAAGAGACAAGTGTCACATTATTTGAATTTTCTTTTAATTTTAATAAATATAAATTAACTTATATAAACCTTTATCTTTCCCCTTCATTGTTTTTTTTCTAATCTAAGTTCTAAAATCAAAGAAACTGAGTTCATTTCCAAAAACCAGAAATCCACCATCTCAAACCAGAAGTCTGCAACTATCTCAAGCCAAAAATCTGTAATCTTCTCCTTAAAAACAAATGCAAACCAGGAAATTATCAAGCCTGTAACCTTCCTTAAACACCATTTTATACCAAACCCTGTAAGCATTTTCTATAAGGCTGTAGCAAGTTTCAAAAGCCTGTAATTTTCAAACCTGTAACCATTTTCAAGCAAAGTTCATTTTCAAAACTGCAACCCGAAAAGCATTTTTCATAAAGCCTGTAACAATTTCAAATCAAAAAGCAAGAAACCAGCAGTAAATCTATGTTCAAGCAAGCAATCAGTAATCAAAGTCTTAAAGATCATCTCTATAAATCCAAAGCTTTTCAAGTTTTCAGTTTCGAATGAAATAAAGCATCCCAGTTCTTTTCAAAGCCTCTGCATTTTTAAATGGTGAGTAAACATTTAATTTAAAAAGGTTAAGTAACTGAATATCTGTTTCATGTTAATTTCTGTGATAAAGATTGTGCTGCATGTATATATATAGTGAAATCCCAGTATATATGTTCTGTTGAACTGTGCATGTTTGAGTCTGGTCGATTCTTCTCTATTTTCAAATTTACAGAGTGAAAACAAATAAAAAATCAAATTTTCTTAACCAATCTCTGATAGGCCTTGAGTTTCAAACAAAAGTTGTTTGTTTAAACACAATTTAGTTTTTAAAATTTAAATTATATGAATTAAGCCTGAAATTCTCTGGAAAGTGGAAAACAACAGTGAAAACTTTAAATTGGGTTAAAATCAAGTATTTTAGTTTGTTGTTTCAATTTTATGATTCGAATCTACTCTGGAAAATATGATCTTTAAGATTGAAATTCGAATTTTTAGATCGATATCCTATGAGAAATTCTGGGTTAACCAGAATTTGTTTTTTAGTGGATCCGGGTGACCGGAGGGATTATGGTGGTCGTGGTTGCTGTCGAGGCTTGTTTGTTGACCGACGAGGTTGGGAAAAATGGCGATGATGGTGATAAATCATCGTGGCGTCGGAATTGGGGTGAACTAGGGTTTCAGATTGTGGTTGGAAATGAAGTCTCCGTGAAGTCTCGGGGCGATCAGAGTGGATCGGACATTGACCATTTGGAGCGTAGTTGTCTGGCAAGGCCGGGACGGGGTTTGCGCGGTCTCTGGTGATCGGAGGCATAGTTGCGAGAATTTTCCCTGGCGATGTCAGGTTCCAGTTTCGAGCTGAATGCTCGTTTTCGTTTTTGGGTTGTATGCTTTCGTTTTGATGGCTTGAATCGATTCTTAAATCGATTTGCGACTCGTCGGAGTCGGTGAGATTCGCCGTAGTGATGGTGAACGGCCGTGCATATGCACGGTGATGACCGCGTGTCTGGTCAATGGGTTAGTGAGAGACACGGGGATATTCTCGAGGGGGGGGGGGGTTGTTTGTCTCGAGGTAGTGCTCGAGTTTGCGTAGAAGTACAACTGTAGTTTTCAAAAATTTAAACTAAGTTTTTAACTAAGTTTTAAGCCAAGTTAAAAAAATAGAAGGAGGAAAATCGAGTAATGTCTGAGTGTTTTAAAACTGGTATATTGTTTTAAGTTGTTTCAGGTTTTAAATTTAAATTTAAAACGAAGATAAGATAAAAAAGAAGGAAGAAGAGTAGTTCTTTTTAAAACAGTTTTTAAAAGGTTTTTAAAGGTTTTATAAAGGCATATTTAAATTTATTTAAATTTAGTTTAAAATTTTTATAAGATAAGATAAGATTTTATCTTAAGATAATTATGGTTTTAATGATTTGAGTTTAATTAAGTTAATTTCGAAATTTAAGTGTAATTGATTAAGGGTAAAGGGTTAGTTAAATAATTAATTAAGAATAATCATTTAATTTAATTAACTAATGATTAAGGATTAATTAATCTAAAATTGAGGGTTACAAATAATTAATTAAAGGTTAATTAATTATAATTAAGGATTATTAATTAAGTAATTAAAGATTTATTTAATTTGTAATTAGAAATTAATTAATCAAGTAATTAGAGGTTGATTAATAATACTTAATTAACTTTTATTAATTAGTAATTAAGAGATAATTAATCTATAATTAAAGATTTATCAAGAGTTAATTAACTGTAATTAAGGATTGACTAACCGGTAATTAAGAAATATTTAATTTGTAATTAAGTTGATTAATTGATAATTAAGGTTTATTAATTAATAATTAAGGATAATTAATATGTAATTAAAGATGAATTAATTTGTTTAAAGGGTAATTGAGAATTTCTCAATTGTAATTAATCAAATGAATGTGATTGATTTAAGTTAATTAATTGGTTGATTAATTAAAGATTATCTTGATGGTTGATTAAGTATAATTACTTAATGAAATTGATAAGTGAAATTACTTAGTGATGTAATTAATGTATAATTACTGGATGTAATTAATTAAAGGAAATTACTTAATGAGAAGTAATTAAAGGATAATTACTTAATAGCAGTAATTAAGGATTAATTACTTGGTGTAATTAATCAAAGGATTAATATAATTAATTAAAGAGTTAATTAATTAAGGTAAGTAATTACAGAAGGGTAATTACTGTTTAAGATTAATTAAGGATGATTAATGGATGTAATTAATTAAATTATAATTAATTAATATAATTAATTAAGGACCAATGTAATTAATTATAATTAATTAATTAATAGAAGTAATTAATTAAGGATCATCAATTAATATAATGAGAGTAATTAAGGGTAAATTACTAAATGATTAAGAATAATTAATTTGTAAAATTAATTAAGGGTAATTACTTTATGTAATTAAAGTATAATTAATCAAGGGTGATTAATTAAGATGATGATTAATACTTGATTTTTAATTAATTAATGGTTATGTAAGAAAGATTATAATGATGAAGTAATTAATTTAATTTATTTTAAATTAATTAGAGGTGAAGTAATTAATTTATTTCAATTTAAATTAATTATAGATGGTGATTAATAAATCATTGCTTATGCATGGATGGATGATATTGATTGCCTTGAATGATTTGATATCTCAGATGGAGATAAATAATGCTATGCGATATGGATGCTTTGGTGGAAGTATGATGATAATGTGGATTATCTGTTTGTGATGATAATGTGAATTACTTGTTTGTGATGATGATACCAATTATCTATCTGTGTTATATAGATAATAGAATTGAATTATTTTGACTTTAAAACAACTTGGACCAAAAAGATAGCGTTTTGGATTTCGATGAGACCGGGATCGGGTTTCCAGATTTGGATATCCGAAAACCACATCGATCCAAATTAACGATAGGTCGTGAATCTCAAGTGAAGATGAAGTTTCGGAGTGCAAGGGTTATTGTCGTTAACTTTGAGGGTGATTCTAAAATGAGTGTAACGAGATAATGCCTTCGGTTTCGTTCGAACCCGGAACGAACTTGTATGGATTGAAAGCTTTCAGCACATCGCCCGGTGGACAATGAGCATTCTTAGATAGATGTGTTCTATAAATGTAATCATAGCCTCAAGCCTCATCAACCGGGAATGGCTAAAATAGGGGAAGTGCAACAAGGCTAAGTGGGTCATGCCCAAGTAGGACGAGATTTACCCCTGTCTAGATGTCCCTTTTTATTCGGCTGTGTGGGCGGTTGATAGCCAGAACTGCCAGGGTTGTCTTGTTCGAAACTGTTCAGTAAGGAATGGTTCCGGGTTTGTGTTGCTAGGGATTGGTAGTAATTGTTACGCCCCACCTCTATGCTCACAATAACAAAAGTTATTATAAGGAATAACGTCAGCTATTGTGAAGAATAAGGCTTGTTAGGAGCGACCATCCGTAAGTTATGCTTTAGACGAGTAGCGATTACATCGATAGGAGTTGTATAAATTACTCCCAAAGATATATATTCAATCCAAATCTAAAACGAAACTACAGTGGCTAAAGAAAAATCCAAAACAACTCGTAATAACAACAACACTGATGGTATAATTACATCAGAACAGAAATATCAGATATATAGCGGAAGACAAGTCTGAATACATGCTACAACAATCGATGGTTCCCAAGAACCAAATGTACATTTACTTATCATCAACATACATGGGACGATGGACAATGCACCAAAAAGAAACACCTCGAAGCTAGGCAAATGATGTAGTGAAATCCCAAAAGCTGAAGCAGCAACAGAATCAGAGATAGCGTGTAACGACCCGTAAATTCTGGTAAATAAAATTGGGTAAATTAATGAGATTTTTGTAATTAAATTAGGAAAAAATAAAAATTTTATAACCTATATTGAAGTAAATGTAAGAATGTAATTTAGCAATGGTTATAAAAATTTATTTTGACAAATGAAGTGAAATCCCATTTACGAATAGTGTAAGTTGTTACATTTCGTTTTAAAATATAAAATGAGAACATAAAAGTAACTGTTGGATTAACCAATGCAATAATCTATTTATTAAAAGTAACTGCATGTAAATTTAGGCAATAAAGTTAGTCAAAGCTGAATTTGTATAAATTGAATTTTGTATAAATTGCAATAACAATAAATAAAAGTTTACGATTATATTAATTAAGGGATATTTGGAAATAATGTTAACGGTATGCATAATAGAACAAGTTGTTGAATTAAAGAAATGGAAGAAAAGATTTATTAATGTAAACTTAATAAAAGAATAAATGGAAAGGGAAGGTCTGGGGAATTTTTGAAATTTGTTATTGGAAAAATAATAATATACTTAACGGTAATTAGATGAAAGCAGAAGTATTTAAGAATTTTAACATATGTTTGATAATAGGGAATTCATAGGTGTAATTAAAGTCATGGTGACGCACGTTATAAGTTACCCGTTGATTTGGTTTAATAATTAAAATGTGAATCAATTGGAATTAAATGAGCCTTAATGTTATATTAATAAGAATTAACGCATTAACTAAATTTGTGCACACCTTATTAATTGAAATAGAAGGTAAAGAAAGGAATTAAAAATTTTGATAACTAATGAAGAATACGTAACAAAGTGAAAATTTATAAAATCAATGTTCGTTAGGCAGTTATAATATTTGTAGTTGATAATAAACGTTACTTAGTGATTATTAATATAGTAACGGAAGGGGGAATGTAAATTTAATAGAAACGTAAATTTATATTTTAGGTCGTAACTGGAGAATTGAGAAATAAGTTCAAATGAGGTATTTGATGGAATTATTTAATAAATAAGAATTAGTTGTTCTTGTATTATAGACTTAGGTATAATTGAATTTGCTTCTAATATAATATAATAGGAAGGGAAGTATTATAAATAAATGGTTAGAAACTTAAGTAAACAATTGGGAGGCTAAGAAATTGGATTAAGCATAATTACTATAAATAAATGAATGAAGCAACAAATGTTATGAGATGAAATTTATAAGAATAAGACTGAATTAGGAAAATTGGTGATTATCATTAATTGTTTACCCATTTGTTTCATCTATTGAATTAGTTTTAAATCCATTGGAATAAAACGTAGTTAAAAACTACGTTGATGAAAATTTAGAGCAAATTTGAGAATATTAATGCAATAACTACAAACCAATGTGAATTGCATCATTTTGATAATAATAGACTAAACAATATGACTATTGGTTGATTTAAAGTATAAAAAGCAAGATTTATTAATTTAATTGAAGTATAAAATTCAATAGTTGAATTTATTGCAAAATAAATGGAAAGAAAAATATATAACACTGCAATTGATAAATTTATCAACTTTTAATTTACATCTAGACTTGTTTAAATTTTTGAAAATGATTAAGAAAGTTAACTTTGATGAAATTTGTTATTTATAGAGTTGAAGTTTAAAAAGTGATTTAATTAATTTATTTTTAATTAATATAAAATAGCCATTTTGGCCACTGACTCGAATTCTAACGAAATCAATTTCATCGGATCCGTAACAGTGAATTATTGTTGGATTTCAAGTTTCGTAGCGATCGGACTTGTCGTTTGATCGTATGGACATGAAACGCCTTGAAGTAAGCGAAATTGAAATCAATTGAACTCAATTTGAAAAATATTGATTTTAGCATAACTTCTTCATACGATGCAATTTGAACCTGAAACCTTTTCCATTGCATTTAAAATATTTTAAAACATCTATTTTGATATATGGGTTGATCCAATTTCGTTCCGGGGACAGAACGGGGTTTTTAGACCACTTTGTCGTTAGCACGTACATCTATCTTATCCGATCCATTCTATTTTCAAAATCGTCTATTTAGACCCCGTTATAACCCTAGCAGCCCCTATTTCTCATTTCTATACGTTCTATTCCTCCTCTTCCTCAATGGCAGACAAAATTATATATTTCCAAATCCAATTGCAAATCAAATCGAAAGCAAAAATTTCAAAGTCCTTAGAAAAATTTGAAAAAATATATTTTGAAGCTCTCAAAGAGCGTAATCTTCTGGTACTGTTTGTTTCTCAATTCGAGTTATCATTTGTCCTGGAATCAGTGATTTATTTTCGGCCGTTCGTTTTGGCTTGTGTGTTGGACGGTGGATCTTCGTCAATGGGGCGATCGGGAAGTGCAGTATCGTAGAGTTTCGTGTGCAGCATGCATCGACAGGGTCGCTTTGGTTGAAGGGTGCTCGGATTCGCCAGAAATGGCAGCCCTAGGTGCGACAGCACGACCCGTGTCCAGGCGTCCGGAGGCGTGCGCGACACTTGGCCAAGGGGCGGCTCGCCTAGCTCAGGTCAACGACTTTGCTTGATTGGGTCGCAAGCGAAGGAGGTGACGACAAAAATTGGGTTAGGGGTGGCGGCTCATTAGGGTTCTGGGATGAGGTTACAAAGAAGCGCGTGTACTATGCGTGGTCAAATGGTGACATGGTAAATTGGTGAGGGTAGTGTTTTATTTTATTTATTTTAATTTAATTTCGTTTTCAAACCATCTAACGACTATAACTTTTGCATACGTGATCCAATTCACACACGGTTTTCTCCTCTAAGTTCGTATTGTATTTTCAGACACTTTGGCGCAGGTTTGGATGAATTCTGAGATCATTTGAATTATGGGTTTAAATTGGATTCAAATTCAATTTAAATTCAAATGGTGAGTGTTTTAACCCACTCACGACTTCTAAGATTTCTTATGTTTGTTAAATTGATATATGATGTGATTTTGAATTTATTTATAGTTGTTTCGCATATTTTTAATCATCATCACAGTTAATCTCATTTATGTAAATTAGATTGTTATTTAATTTATTCATTGCATTTAAACTGCCAGTTAAATTTGTAAATTATTTATTCATTGCATATAAACTGCCAGTTAAAAATTTATTTAATTTATTATTGAATTAAACTGCTATTTAATACCTGTTGTTTATTTTCCGTTATATATTGATGCTATTGATTTAATTGGATGATGATTGTGATAAAATGGTTGATGGTTGATATTGGATGAATGAATGTTGTATTTTATATTGTTATAAACTGCAAGTTATTATGCATTTTCATTTCATTCAGGATTGCGGTTTGAAATGATATATAACCGCAATTTTTATTTTAAATTACGGATTGAAATGATAAATATCCGTATCACTTGACCATAGGATAGAAAATTTTATACAGACACCATGGTATATATGTATAAAAATATTTGGAAATGATTTTCTATGGTTTTGTAAAGAAATATATATGTGGTTTTATGAGATATTGATTTCGGAAATTTGATAAAGGTTATTTTATATATAGTTAAATTCTTGGTTTTAAGTTATGCATAAAAATGTTTAAAGTATGAAGTAAGTTTAATAATAAAGTTGATTTTATTAAAATATATTATGGATAAGTATTTACTTAAATTATATTCCAATATAGAGTTTATATTGGTTTTTATAAATCAAAGATGAGAAGATAGTTTTGAAATTGATTTGAGATTTTATTTAATCAAGATCTTATTGAAATTTAGATTTTAAAAGAATATGGTGTTTTAACTAAATTCGGGTTAAGACGATTTAAGAATATATCTAGTCTAAATAAATTTAGGAATATTAAATTATTGAATTTGAAAGTTTTATTTAAAGGATACTGGAATTATTAAGTAAGTATATCAAAAATAAATAATAGTAAAGTGAATTTGGCATATATATATAGGAACGAAAAATTTAGTTTTGAAATGGTAGAATATTTAAAACTTTGAAATATATGAAAATTTAAATGGTTTATTTGGGAATTCAAATCTGTATTTGGAATTGATTTGAGAAATTAAAGAAAAGCTAATTTACATTATAAAGTAATTTTGTAACGATCCCAATTTTTAATTTAATTTGAATTGATAATTAAAACAAATTTTTGAATAAAATTGTGGGTTAATTTGAATTTTTCAAATTAAAATAGGATATTTGTTATTTGAACATTGATTTTTAAAATTTAACTATGGATTTGAAGTTCTATATTTAATACCTTATACATAAAATAAAATAAAATATCATCCTAAAATTTGTCAATATAAATTAATAATATATTTTAAACTTTTAGAATTTAATTTGGGTATAAATTGGAAAAAAAATCATAAACAAATAAAATGAGTAGAAAACTATACATGAACAAATTCCAATTTCTTTTGAGTTTAGAAATCTTGAAATAATATAATAAGTATAAATATAAATGGTAGAAAAATGTATACAAAATAAGGAATAAAAGTTTAAAATAATATATATATAGATAATTGATTTTTTTTAAAAGATATAATAGTTTTAATTCAAAAGTATAATAAAGTAAGCTTAAAATAATATTGGTTTAAAAATAAATATAGTTGTATATTCACAAAATATAAAATGTAAAAATGTTTACAAATGTTAAAAATATGAAAATATAAATAGTACAAATTTTTCTCATATGAACAAATAAAAAAAGGAACAATTCTTTTAAACATGAGGATATTGCATATATGTACATACAAACCAATATAACATACTTTAAGGTCTTATACATACATATATACAAAATGGCATCATCACTCTTTCTTTTTAAAGATAATCAAATTTAAAATAACAACAAAAACTTTACATCTCCCCATGGGCAATCAAGTAGTATCTTAGAAAATCTAAAAAAAAGGATTTGCCTCACACATTTCAAAAAAAAAGCAAGCCTACAGTTCAAAATCAAAACCAGGCTTTTAATTTTCTAAACTAAGTCCCATCCTTTCTTTATCAAATCTGAGAAAATAAAACCAGATCGAGATCTGGAAACCAAAAGAAAAAAATATATTCAAACTGAAGCAAATATCAATTTCATATGTTAAAAGCAACATCCTCTTCCAGTTCTAAAATCTGAAGCATGCAAGTTCAAAGCAAATTCAGATAGAATGCAAAAGCTTTTACCCAGGATAGGTTTCAGTTTTGTCAAGTGCGGTTTCCTCTGAAAATAAATAAAGACAAAGATAGCAACTCAAAGATTTAAAGAAAAACAATTCAAGAGCAATTCAAAACAACTTTCTGGAATAAGCAATAGCTTCAGGAAATTTAAGGCAATGTAGTGACCAGAGCAAAGCAAAATTAAAAACAAGCAAGATATCAAAAAGGATCCAAATCAATTCCCAGTTTTCAAAACAGAAATTTCCCAGGCCTGTTCTCTGTTCTGTGCATATGACAAGTGAGTAAGCTCTAACTTGTTTTAACTAAAACCTGATTGCATAACTAGAAGCTTGATGATAAATATGTTTGCATGTTGTCGAACTAAGTTTATTTGTTTAGAAATCTGCTTGCTTGTGAATGAAATATCAAAATGTATCTCTGTTTTGAAAATGTGTAGAGTATAAAGAAAATTCATTTTCTTCTGGTTTGATCTTTGTTAGACTATGATTCTTTAACAAAATATGTTTGTTAAGTGTAAACCAAAATTTGAAAATATTTTTAAGTTAAGTTTGAAAATCATTTGGCCTGGGAAGAAGGAATTAGCAGTAAAACTCAAGATTATGTAAATTTAGATTTTTACAATTCTTTGATTCATTTCTGTGATCTAAATCCACGCCAAGAAACATGATTTTTAAAGGATAAATCAGACTTTTTAGATTGTTAGCAAGTGAATAAATCGAGTTTGAACCAAATTGGAAGAAATATCAATTTCCAGTGATCAAAGGACAATCGAGTCTCGAGCTTGATGTCAGAGAGGGAGGAAGTGGCGTAGATCATTAGAAAAATAATACGAATTTTTTTTTATGATCGAATAAGTTTGGGTTTGTGGGAATAGGGTTTAAGAGCGTCGTTGTATCAATGTCATTCTCGAGTCGATTTGGGGGTCATTTGCGAATCAGAGTTCACCGGACTGGAGGGAAAGGATGGAGGATCGGTCGGCGAAGCTTCGGGCAGAGGTGCGTGGTCGCCGGTGGCTCATCGTGGAGAGGCGACGTGTTTTCTGGACAGTGGTTCAAATCCAGGAAGTGGTCGAGATTGCAAAATTTTGGTTCTGATGCGATCACCGGAGATGGGTGGTCGGGATTGGTAGCGGGGATTAACCTTGATCTGTGGAGGCCGGCAACGATGATCGGAGCTGAGCAAAGCGAAGTTGCACGTACACCGTGCACTTGTGCGCCTGAGAAATTTTGATGGAGGGAAGATGAAGCTGACTCGAAGTCAGACTCGGGATTGTGGGGGTTGTTGCTCGGGTTTGGTCTCGGGGTGGCATGCGAGTATTTTAACTATGCAGTATGGTTTAAAATTTGACAGTAAACAAAGTATAAAATGGAAGAGGGGGGTACTCGGGGAAAGAATCGGGTAATCTAATGTGTTACTCGAAGGTGAGCTTGTGCATTCTAGGAGTCATCTCGGGTTAAATTTTGATTACAGGTTTTAATAACTAAAGCCTGTTCTGTTTTTTATATATTTAAAAGTAGAGTTTAAAATGTAAACAAAACTTTAAACTAATATTTAAACATGAGTTGAATCTGAATTCAAGTAGTTTGAATCTTAGATTTGAAATGATTCAAATTTTTAAAATAAATAAGTTTTATAAAATAGAATGTTTTTAACAACTAAATTTGATAAAGTATTTTGTAAAGTGGTTTTAAAAACCTGGAAATAAGATTTAAACAGGATTTTATATTTATGTTAAAATCTGAATTCAAAGCTTAGTTTGAATTCTAGTTTGAAATAAATAAAGTTTTGGATTTAAATGTTTTAAAACAACCTTAAATGTTTTAAGTTTGAAATTTAAAAATCAATTTGGTTTAAATTTCTTTTAAAATTCTTTCATAAGACAAGTAATTCTTTAACATGTAATTAAAAGGTTTTTGAATTGTTAAACTTTGTTTAAGTTAAAATTGATTTCATTTTAAATCTTAATTTAAAAGGGAATTTAAAGGAAATTTAAAAGCAAAATTGTTTTTAACTTACTTTGTTACTGATAATTAAATCATTAATAAGATTTAGGTTTATCTTAAGGTTAATTAGGACTTAATGATTTATAATTCATTAAATTTTTGAGTTAATTAAGATGGATAATTAATTAAATAATTAGGGGTTTTATTTAATTAATTGAAGAATTAAGTAAGTTAATTAAAAATTTATTGATTTGTAATTAAGAAACCATTAATTAGATAAGATTTGATTTTTATTTAATGATTTGAAATTCATTAATCAAGTAATTAACAATTAATTAAGTTACAGATTAGCACTTGATTCATTAAATAATTAGAGATTATTTAGTGGGTTTTATAGATAATTTAATTTGTAATCAATTAAGCAATTAATTAAGATTAATTGATTGTAAATTAAGGGTTAATTAGTAATTAATTAAGAAAAGATAAATTTTTAATCATGCTTTAATAATGAATAATTAGTGTTACTAATTAATTGTTAAAGAATAATTGATTAATTAAATAAAGATTAATTAATTGATAATGAAGTTAATTAAGAAGTGATTAATTAATTAAATAATTGTGATTAATTAATTAATGGTTGATTAAGCAAGGTAAGTTGATTCATTCTTAAGTAATTAATTTAATTTGAATTAATTAAATTAAAATTTGAATTTGAAATATGCTCGCTTATGAATGATTTTATTGCCTTACATTGATTGTTATCTCTGGACTGTAATATTCTATGATGTGAAATATGCTTTGTATTGATCTGTGATATCTGTGATATGTTTTCGGTGTAAATACCCTTGGCCGTAAAATGGCATTTGAAATTCGATGCGATAGGGAGTCGAATTCCAATTGGTTATCCGAAACCCACATCGAATCATATTAGTGAATCTTTGTGATTGATGATCTACCTTATCTATGAATTTGTGAATAGAGATAAGTGTTATGGTTATATCGCTTATCAATATGATTGAATCTGTGATGATGATGTTGTGCACTATTGTGTTGAACCCTGGACCACACTATACACACACAAATATGGATTGCACGTGGAAATGGTTAAGTCACAAATTTTTGAAATACATTTTAAAATTGAATTTTTGAATCCAAAATAGTTTTGGAATTAGAATTGAAAACTTTTGAAAATGGATTCCAAGGATAAAAGTTATTTCGAATAACTTAATAGAGTTTTGAAATTTAAATAATTTGATTTAAATTTGAATTCAATATTTGAAATTGAATTCCATGATTTGGAAACTATGGTTTAAAAAGAGTATTCAACTTATAAATATGTTTATATGGGTTTTTAAACCATTTTAAAAGTGTTGTTTTGGGAATTTAAATTTAACCCATAGATTTTAACTTGTATAAACGAAATCGGATTTTTTCCAAAAACGAAAACTATTTGTTTTCAAATAATAAAAGCTTTCACATAAGAAATGAACTTCCAATTCATGTTAAAAGGAATTCATGTTTGAAAAGAAAATAATTTCCAAGTTATGAATAAATCTTTGGAAACGAGTTTGAAAGCTATAAATTAAATCTTTGATTTAAAGATTTAAGGAGTTAATCCAATTGAAATGGAAATTGTTTTGGGAATCTATAAATAGATCTTTGTGAAACTAGGTGAACTTTGTGAAATAAATCTTTTTGTTTAAAAGATTTAAAATGGTAATTTGTTTAATCCATTTGAAAAGCAAGTTTTGGGTTTTTAAGTTGTGACTTAATCGAAATTCCATTATCCATATGTTTTTAAATATTGCGCTCATTATTCGGTTTAGCCGGGAGAGGACCTTGTGTCATATAACCCATTCCGAATAATGATACGACGTTATGGATAACATTTGAAGACCGGTGGTGAAGACTGAATATTTTCGAAAACAAAAGGACAACTTGTCAAATGTCTCTGCATCGACTGGTCCCCGGTATAGAGACTCCATATGTGATGGGAAGTCCGGACGTGATTAGGAATTATCCGGATTTGCAAGGGCTTCTTCGGAAGTTCCTTCGGTTCTGTTCGAGCCCGGAACAGACTTGTATGGTCGTGTGTCTGACACTACACTTTGAGATATAAAGCCGATTTCTTTCAAATACATATCTGTTGCTGGCGGAGAATTTATTCTCTTAGCTTAACACCCTTCTTTGAGACATACGAGCTCAGAGGTTATGTAGTTGATGATTATCAGCGATATACTCCCAATTTGGTAGTGTGACATGCTAAGTGCGGCTGTGTGATTGATGATCATTTGTTGATCATTTGCGATCAAAGCACGGCTTTCTGAAAAAGCGTAGCTTTGTGGACGAAACCTCATCGAACCTCACAACCCGGTAATGGTCGAAACAGGAAAGATGCGGCAAGGTTTCAGGGGTAGCTCTCCTAGGGTATGACCATTCCTTCTGGAAAAGGGTATTATCATGGTATGGAGCCCAGATACTTACTCACGTGGGCACTGCAGTATATATCTATTACTGTGTGATGTTGTTGGTGTAGAGGATCCTCGGTTAAAGGTCCCAAAGGACCGGGGGTGGCATATCTTAGGTTTTATTCCCCGGGAATGGAGTAGCCGGCCTTGTGTCAGCAGAGAGCCGGGTAGGTTCTCGGGGCGTCCAGCCAGAGGCGTTTCCATGTGGCAATAGGAAGTTCCTTAGACTGACCATTTATTGGAAATCCATTCACCCAATACGCGCCTTGTACGGTTTTAGTTGTATTACCTGCCATCTACTTATGGTGGCGCCCCACTGTTTGGATGGTAGCTATAGTAGGCATAGTTCGGAATGTCTATGCTGGCTAGGATTTATATTATACTTTCGAAATGGTTTCCGCGATTTGCACATATAGTAATAATATCAAAGAATTTTCCTCGTATCAAGCATATTTGACTATCATAAGGAGAAATCTCCTCTAATTCTGCGTTTGCATTGTGTGTGTGGCGGGAGGCCTTATGGTAGTTTCATTTTCCAAAAGCATTGCGGATTTGAACTTTAAAAGCTTTATTGTTTGTTTTAAAAGATAAAACTATTTTGTTTGCTCACACCAGTACCATGACTGACCTGGAGTTTATTGTTCCTTTCCTAAACTCTGGGTGCCCACTATTTTCCACACGAGCAGTCTAGAGTTGGGTTTTCAGATAATCCTGCAATAGGTATAGATTCGATAGCCTTCGAAGTCTTTGGATTGGTAGCTTTCAGTCTTTGGGATCTTCTCCAGTCTTAGACGACAGACCTTGCTTAGCTTTGTGCAACGTGTTCTAGAGTTCTCGCTAGCTTTGGATTGGAGATGGAGCTATTGGAGTTTGGCATTGAAGACACTACCTTTCCGCTGTTATGTCTTGTATCTCTGATGGTATTGATATTTATTGTACCATTCTATTGTATTTTGTTGTATCAGATATTGTATCAAATGTTATATATATCAAATGTATCATGCATTTTTCTTCCGCTGTGTTGTACTTAATGTGTTATAAGCTCCGGCGAACCAGGTTCGACATTTGGATCTGCGGCATTTGAATACGAGTGTCGTATTCGGTGCCGATTTTCGAAGGTCGAGTCAGGGTCCTTAGAAATTTATTATTAAACCATTGAAAATTGAAAATTTTGTTTTGAAGCTATGGGTTTAGGTTATATACATTTGAAAGTGCTATGATTTTTGAAAAAGATATATTTGAAGTGAAAATGATATCATATTGTTTTGGCTTTAAAATAGAAATGGTATCGTATTTATATAGTTTTTAAATGAATATTTTATTCTGGTTTTAAAGTATAAACTATTTTGAAAATATCGCGGTGTTATAATAACGTTTGATTGTTGAAGAGACCGGGATCGAAAGTTGTCATACTCGCTGCCAACTCCGAAAACAACTTCAACAACCGTGTATGCGGTGGAGATTCTAGAATGAAGTAGGATGGTGGCGGCATTTCCCTTATGGTAAATACATGGACCCAACTTTCGTGAGTTGGCATAAGGCGGCTAAAACACGAACGATCGACCGGTTAAGAAGGTAGTCCCTTTTATCGGACACATCCCTTCGCTATTCAACTCTGACTCTGGATTTTTCGGTGGCCACTTTTGATTTATTTTATTTGGGGGTGTGGCTCAAGGTGGGCGGTAGCTACGGCTATGCGTTACCACCGACCCGGAAGCGTAATTGGTATATCTACCCTGGCATTGCCTAGTTTTGCCGTGTCACCTACCCTAGCGCACCTTATACGATTTTGTTTTGTGCCATACCTATGCAGTGCCCTCTGACGACGCCCGGTACGGGGGAGATTACGGTACTGTATAGACTATGGGAATATATTATGTGTTAAGGGGAATATTGGGTCACTCCTTAAGCCTATTTTAAAGTAAGTTTATTTTACTAATAGACAGTATTATAATAGCGAAATATTACTACATAGTAAATATTTTAACGGATCCTTAGGAGATGTGAATCCCGAGCATCTTTTAAGTTACTGCACTCATATTTATTTCAGTTGATTTAACTTACATAAGATCTTTTAGTTCTGACTCGAGTGTTTTGTCTTTTAAATTCGCTCGGGTCAGCCCGGGCGTTTCAGGATTTGAAGCATTTTTCTAGAGGAGGAAGACGATGATTAGTAGTACTACTATCTACTATATTATTCCACTTCACTTTTGTATTTCGTTGCATTATTTATATTCTATGTTATTTGAACTCTGATATTTATTGTATAAAAAAAAATCGAATGTTTTGTAAAACAGTTTTATGAACTTTATATTGACTATTATATTTTATCGTTCCGCTACAAGATTCTGATTTGTTTTTTCTTTCCCTGCTTTTTTTATTTACCCCATAACAATCCGCCCTTCCGTATGGTTTGAATTGACACGTGTGTCGATTTAAAGTGTGCGAAAAGGCGGGACGTTACATGTGGTATCAGAACGAGGTTTAGTGATAAACCTTAGCTTTGTGGGGTCTGACTCTTTACTAGTACGACAGTAATACCCTATGGGAATCGCTGAGTGTATATATATAAGTGAGTGTAATTGTTAGTGTTATAAAAAGTTTTTAATATTGTGTTAATCTGTTCCGTTTTGTATTTATAAACTCTGGTTGGTGCATGGGACACTCTGACATTAATAGGGGTTTCTAAACACTTAATAGGACAGACCGACATAATATTTGTTTTTAATATAGGTGGATGAAATAATTTTTCCTATTATATTTTCTATATATACAGTAATAAATTTTACAAAGGTTATATTTGTTTGTATTATATTGGTTCTTAGGCAATGAAATTTATAAATAATAGTCGAAATAAGATTGAAATGAAAATTGGAAACATAGAACTTAAGTTTCGAGGTTTTGAAATTTCTTTTGACTGATTTTGAAATATATAATAATATCATTAAAAGAAGTATTTTCTGATATAAATATTTCAATATAGTTTGAAAGAATTGTTTTAAAAGAAACTTTGAAAAGAAATAAATTTTGTACTCCCCTCTCTGTCGCTGGAAAATAATTTCGGTGATGAGTGCATGCATCATCGACATTCATTTTCGAGTTTCAAAGTGGGAAGACCACTGTAGTAGTTTTACTGCAGATTTATCTGGATAAACAAATATAAATTTTAAATTGTTTAAATATAATTAAATATATAAGTTGCAAGGATATACGTTTATCTATTATATTAAATGATTTTTAATAAAAACCCGGTATTTAGTTCTTAAGTTTCCGTTAATTAATAACTTCAATTATTATAGTGAAACTGAATGTAACTAATTTATAGTTAGAACCTTTAATTAAAATAAGTAATTTAATGCTAGGTTATGAATGAAATTAAAGGTAAGTTGAAACTGTAATCTATGAAACAAAGAATAATATTATTGAACAATGAATTAATTAAAGAAAATGAGAAAATTTGTATAACTTTCAAATTACATCCTTAAAAACATATATATAACTTACCAAATATTAAAACTTGAAATGTTTAATAAGAAAATGTAATGGGAGTGGTACAAGTAAAAGTAAGTAATGAAGTGTTCAATAAAATTTCTTTTATTCTTAAGAATTGATGTTGTAATTATAAACCTAAGTATAATGGAAATCTTACTATAATGAAATATGATAGAAGGTAAGTGTTGTAAATAAGTAATTATAGACTTAAGTAAATGTTGAAGTTAATTATTTTAATAAATATGATAGCTAGAACTGCCAGGGTTGTCTTGTTCGAAACTGTTCAGTAAGGAATGGTTCCGGGTTTGTGTTGCAAGGGATTGGTAGTAATTATTACGCCCCACCTCTATGCTCACAATAACAAAGGTTATTATAAGGAATAACGTCAGCTATTGCGAAGAATAAGGCTTGTTAGGAGCGACCATCCGTAAGTTATGCCTTAGACGAGTAGTGATTACATCGATAGGAGTTATATAAATTACTCCCAAAGATATATATTCAATCCAAATCTAAACCGAAACTACAGTGGCTAAAGAAAAATCCAAAACAACTCATAATAACAACAACACTGATAGTATAATTACATCAGAATAGAAATATCAGATATATAGCGGAAGATAAGTCTAAATACATGCTACAACAATCGATGGTTCCCAAGAACCAAATGTACATTTACTTATCATCACCATACATGGGACGATGGACAATGCACTAAAAAGAAACACCTCGAAGCTAGGAAAATGATGTAGTGAAATCCCAAAAGCTGAAGCAGCAACAGAATCAGAGATAGCGTGTAACGACCCGTAAATTTTGGTAAATAAAATTGGATAAATTAATGAGATTTTTGTAATTAAATTAGGAAGAAATAAAAATTTTATAACCTATATTGAAGTAAATGTAAGAATGTAATTTAGCAATGGTTATAAAAATTTATTTTGACAAATGAAGTGAAATCCCATTTATGAATAGTGTAAGTTGTTACATTTCGTTTTAAAATATAAAATGAGAAAATAAAAGTAACTGTTCGATTAACCAATGCAATAATTTATTTATTAAAAGTAACTGCATGTAAATTTAGGCAATAAAGTTAGTCAAAGCTGAATTTGTATAAATTGAATTTTGTATAAATTGCAATAACAATAAATAAAAGTTTACGATTATATTAATTAAGGGATATTTGGAAATAATGTTAACGGTAGTCATAATAGAACAAGTTGTTGAATTAAAGAAATGGAAGAAAAGATTTATTAATGTAAACTTAATAAAAGAATAAATGGAAAGGGAAGGTCTGGGGAAGTATTGAAATTTGTTAATGGAAAAATAATATACTTAATGGTAATTTGATGAAAGCAGAAATATTTAAGAATTTTAACGTATGTTTGATAACAGGGAATTCATAGGTGTAATTAAAGTCATGGCATCGCACGTTATAAGTTACCCGTTTATTTGGTTTAACAATCAAAATGTAAATCAATTGGAATTAAATGAGCATTAATGTTATATTAATAAGAATTAACGCATTAACGAAATTTGTGCACACCCTATTAATTGAAACAGAAGGTAAAGAAAGGAATTCAAAATTTTGATAACTGATGAAGAATACGTAATAAAGTGTAAATTTATAAAATCAATGTCCGTTAAGCAGTTATAATATTTATAGTTGATAATAAACGTTACTTAATGATTGTTAATATGGTAAAGGAAGGGGGAATGTAAACTTAATAGAAACGTAAATTTATATTTTAAGTCGTAATTGGTGAATTGAGAAATATGTTCAAATGAGGTATTTGATGGAATTCTTTAATAAGTAAGAATTAGTTGTTCTTGTATTATAAACTTAGGTATAATTGAAATTGCTTCTAATAGAATATAATAGGAAAGGAAGTATTATAAATAAATGGTTAGAAACTAAAGTAAACAATTGGGAGGCTAAGAAATTGGATTAAGCATAATTACTATAAATAAATGAATGAAGCAACAAATGTTATGAGATGAAATTTATAAGAATGAGACTTAATTAGGAAAATTGGTGATTATCATTAATTGTTTACCCATTTGTTTCATTTATTGAATTAGTTTTAAATCCATTGGAATAAAACATAATTAAAAACCACGTTAATGAAAATTTAGAGGAAATTTGAGAATATTAATGCAATAACTACAAACCAATGTAAATTGAATCCTTTTGATAATAATAGACTAAACAAAATGACTATTGGTTGATTTAAAGTATAGAAAGCAAGATTTATTAATTTAATTGAAGTATAAAATTCAATAATTGAATTTATTGCGAAATAAATGGAAGAAAAATATATAACACTGCAATTGATAAATTTATAAACTTTTAATTTACATCTAGACTTGTTTAAATTTTTGAAAATATTAAGAAAGTTAAATTTGATGAAATTTGTTATTTATAGAGTTGAAGTTTAAAAAGTGATTTAATTAATTTATTTTTAATTTATTTAATTAATATAAAAATAGCCATTTTGGCCACTGACTCGGATTTTGGCGAAACCAGTTTCATCGGATCCGTAACAGTGAATTATTGTTGGATTTCAAGTTACGTAGCGATCGGACATGTCGTTTAATCGTACAGACTCGAAACGCCTTGAAATAAACGAAATTGAAATCAATTTGAAAAATATTTATTTTAGCATAACTTCTTCATACGATGCAATTTGAACCTGAAACCTTTTCCATTGCGTTTAAAATATTTTAAAACATCTATTTTGATATATGAGTTGATCCAATTTCGTTCCGGGGACAGAACGGGCTTTTTGGGCCACTTTGTTGTAAGCGCGTACATTTATCCTATCTGATCCATTCTATTTTCAACATTATCTATTTAAACCCCGTTATAACCCTAGCAGCCCCTATTTCTCATTTCTATATGTTCAATTCCTCCTTTTCCTCAATGGCTGACAAAATTCTATATTTTCAGATCCAATTGCAAATCAAATCGAAAGCAAAAATTTCAAAGTCCTTAGAAAAATTTGAAAAAAATATATATTGAAGCTCTCAAAGAGCGTAGTCTTCTGGTACTGTTTGTTTCTCGATTCGAGTTATCATTTGTCTTGGAATCAACGATTTATTTTCGGCCGTTCGTTTGGCTTGTGTGTTGGACGGGGGATCTTCGTCAATGGGGCGATCGGGAAGTGCAGTATCATAGAGTTTCGTGTGCAGCATGCATCGGCACGGTTGCTTTGATCGAAGGGTGTTCGGATTCGCCCGAAATGGCAGACCTAGGCGTGGTGGCGCGACCCTTGTCCAGGCGTCCGAAGGCGTGCGCGACACTTGGCCTAGGGGCGACTCGCCTAGCTCAGATCAACGACGTTGCCTGATTGGGTCGCAGGCGAAGGAGGTGATGGCAAAAATTGGGTTAGGGGTGGCAGCTAATTAAGGTTTTGGGATGTGGTTACGAAGAAGCGCATGTACTGTGCGTGGTCAAACGGTGACGTGGTAAATTGGTGAGGGTAGTGTTTTATTTTATTTATTTTAATTTAATTTCGTTTTCAAACCGTCTAACGACTACTACTTTTGCATACGTGATCCAATTCACGTGCGGTTTTCTCCGCTAGGTTCGTATTGGATTTTCGGACGCTTTGGCATAGGTTTGGACGAATTCTGAGATCGTTTGAATTTTGGGTTTAAATTGGATTCAAATTCAATTTAAATTCAAAAGGTGAGTGTTTTAACCCACTCACGACTTCTAAGCTTTCTTATGTTTGTTAAATTGATATATGATGTGATTTTAAATGTATTTATGGTTGTTTGGCATATTTTTAATCATCATCTCAGTTAATCTCATTTATTTGAATTAAATTGTTATTTAATTTATTCATTGCGTTCAAACTGCCAGCTAAATTTGTAAATTATTTATTCACTACATATAAACTGCCAATTAAAAACTTATTTAATTTATTATTGAATTAAACTGCTATTTAATACCTGTTGTTTATTTTTCGTTATATACTGATGCTATTGATTTAATTGGATGATGATTGTGAAAAAATGGTTGATGGTTGATATTGGATGAATGAATGTTGTATTTTGTATTGTTATAAACTGCAAGTTATTATGCATTTTCATTTCATTCGGGATTGCGGTTTGAAATGATATATAACCGTAATTTTTATTTTAAATTACGGATTGAAATGATAAATATCCATATCACTTGACTATAGGATATAAAATTTTACACAGATACCGCGGTATATATAAATATAAATATTTTGAAATGATTTTCTATGGTTTTGTAAAGAAATATATATATGGTTTTATGAGATATTGATTTAGGATACTTGATAAAGGTTATTTTATATATAGTTAAATTCTTGGTTTTAAGCTATGTATAAATTGTTAAAGTATGAAGTAAGTTTAATAATAAAGTAGATTTTATTAAAATAAATTAAGGATAAGTATTTACTTAAATTATATTCTAATATAGAGTTTATATTGATTTTTATAAATCAAAGTTAAGAAGATAGTTTTGAAATTAAATTGAGATTTTATTTAATCAAGATCTTATTGAAATTTAGATTTCAAAAGAATATGGTGTTATAACTAAATTCGGGTAAAGATGATTTAAGAATATATCTAGTATAAATAAATTGAAGAATATTAAATTATTGAATTTGAAAGTTTTATTCAAAAGATGCTAGAATTACTAAGTAAGTATTTCAAAACTAAATAATAGTAAAGTGAAATATATGAAAATTTAAATGGTTTATTTGGGAATTCAAATCTGTATTTGGAATTGATTTGAGAAATTAAAAAAAAACAATTTACTTTATAAAGTAATTTATTATTAAACCATTAAATATTGAAAATTTTGTTTCGAAGCTATGGGTTTAGGGTATATACATTTCAAAGTGCTATGATTTTTGAAAACGATATATTTGAAGTGAAAATGGTATCATATTGTTTTGGGTTTTAAAAGAGAAATGATATCGTATTTATATGGTTTTGAAATGAATGTTTTATTCTGGTTTTAAAGTATAAACTATTTTGAAAAGATCGCGGTGTTATAATAACATTTGGTTGTTGAAGAGACCGGGACCAGAAGTTGTCATACTCTCTGCCAACTCCAGAAACCACTTCAACAACCGTGTACGCGGTGGAGATTCCAGAATGAAGTAGGATGGTGGCGGCGTTTCCTTTGAGGTAAATACGTGGACCCAACCCCCGTGAGTTGGCATAAGGTGGCTAAAACAGGAGCGATCGACGGGTTAAGAAGGTAGCCCCTTTTATCGAATACATCCCTTCGCTATTCCACTCTGACTTTGGATTTTTCGGTGGCCACTTTTGATTTCTTTGATTTGGGGGTGTGGCTCGAGGTGGGCGGTAGTCGCGGCTATGTGTTACCACCGAACCGGAAGCGTAATTGGTATTTCTACCCTGGCATTGCCTAGTGGTGCCATGTCACCTACCCTAGCGCGACTTATACGATTTTGTTTTGTACCATACCTATGGAGTGCCCTTTGACAACGCTCAGTACGGGGGAGATTACGGTACTGTATAGACTATGAGAATATATTATGTGTTAAAGGGAATATTGGGTCACTCCTTAATGCTATTTTAAAGTAAGTTTATTTTACTAATAGACACTATTTTAATAGTGAAATATTACTACATAATAAATAATTTAACGGATCCTTAGGAGATCTGAATCCCGAGCATCTTTTAAGTTACTGCACTCGTATTTATTTCAGTTGATTTAACTTACATAAGATCTTTTAGTTCTGACTCGAGTGTTTTGTCTTTTCAATTCGCTCGGGTCAGCCCGAGCGTTTTAGGAATTGAAGCATTTTTTCTAGAGGAGGAAGACGACGATTAGTGGTACTACTATCTACTATATTATTCCACTTCACTTTTGTATTCTGCTGCATTATTTATATTCTATAGTATGTGAACTCTGATACTTATTGTATAAAGAAAAATCAAATGTTTTGCAAAATAGTTTTATGAACTGTATATTGACTATTATATTTTATCGTTCCGCTGCAAGATTTTGATTTGTTTTTTTTTCTTTCCCTGCTTTTCTTATTTACCCCATAACAATCCGCCATTCCGTATGGTTTGAATGGCATGTTTATGGATTTAAAGCGTGCGAAAAGGCGGGATGTTACATAGCGATTATCCTGAAATAACTCGGTCTGACCCGAGTATTATTTAAAAGAAAATAATAAAAGGATCAGTCTAATTTAAACTTCAGAAATAAGTGTGTGATAAACAACACTTAAGCAATTCAACTATAATCTCGTATGAGATTATACAACATAAATAATCAATATAGTTTAAATAAAGAAATCTTAATTTAAACTCCATCAGAATCAATAATCTCGAATGAGGCTATTCAACATAAATAATCACCATAGTTTAAATAAAGAAATCTTAATTAAACATCATCAAAATCCACTTCCAAATTCATAATTGAATTCAAAGCAGTAGTACACAAAAATCTAGAAATCAATTAAGTTAATTAGACAAATCAGCAGTCACAAAATCTAGAAATCAAAACAAGATAACTAGAAAATCAACATAAAAGATGGATCGATCCCAACAGAAGGCGAGTTTTAGCTACGCTACACGTTCATCTCATATGGTCGAAGCCTACATACTATATTTTTGGTGCCCAACAAATGACCCGAAGGTCCAACAATTGACCCGAAGGTCCAGTACTGGTAATTGACCCGAAGATCCATCATCTGACCCGAAGGTCCAACATATTGGCTCGACAGCCCAACAAAATCATCAAACAACAACAAATATTTCAATTAACTAGTCCGGGATTAACCGAAATAGTAAAAGTGCCTCCGCACTTTTGCTAAATCGTTTAAATCTCTTCATCGTTTCCTTGAAAGTGCAAAATTGTGTATTTTATATAAATAACATTTTACGTTCTCAAACGGACAAGTCCGGAATTAAGCGAATCAGTAAAAGTAAGGGTTCATAGTACTCAATTTTGCTGAAGTGTTTAAATCGCTTCCTCATTCTTTTGAAAGAGCAAACTGTAAAAATTTTGGAAACAATTTTTATTTTAAAATGATTTTTAAAACACATGATTAAAACAGCAACAACTATAGCAATTTCAACGAGGAAATTGCGCTTCACAAAACACCGTAAAAACGGATATCAAATCAGCGTTGCGGGTAACCGCTTGAAAATTCAATTTAAAATTGACGGTTACTGAAGTCAAAACAACTGAAATTCTTTCATCAAAAACCTCATCAAAGCAACCCACTTCAAAGTTATAGCACCGGAGTAAAATTCGTTATAAAAATAATGGCAATAAAATTCGTTTCAAAATGAACTCTGGTTCAAAGCCAATTTTACACTGGTATTTAAAACACTTTTGTGTGTTACAACGTGCATGCAATATGAAGTAAAAATAAAGTATAAACTAACCTTGGCAATATACTCCAATATGCATCCACACACACTTCAATATAAACAAAATATAATTGAACTATTTACACACATAGATTGAAACAAAATACACGTCTATGCGTTTGTGTATTCTGTCACTTATTTTTAGTGCATAGACTGACTAGCCTGGCACTTTGTTTTATAAAATACAACCCATTATTTAAATTATTTCCATGCATAGTCAAAACAAAAGAAGACCACTACAAAGCTACAGAACTTTGCAAACTTACAATAATAAACTATAAATAGGTGTTCACTTTTTCAAAACTGCTAAACCAAATGGGCGAAATCACATAATGCCTAGGCCTAGAGCTTGAATACGCATATGTTTAACCAGGTTCTAAACTGCAAATGAATGCGCATAGGAAAGGCTACAAAGCAAATAAAGGACGAAAATAATTAATGCAATTGACGTGGGCATCATTTGTGAAATAAACTTAAGTCTTCACTTTAATTTTTTTTTGCTAAAGGAAATAATCAGCAAAGGCATTTGAGTTAGCACACGCATTCACAGTGAATAATATGAAAATGAAGTGGTGCATGCACTTTACTTTTTCACACACGTTTTAGTGAATAATGTGACCTGGACCATATTTTTGAAATACGTTAATGAAGTAAGTGAATGAAAGACCTGCTTACTTTTACATCACTAAACTTTAAGGCAACAGTATACTCTGCATGCAAATAATAAATGTAACAAGGTGACCAGGGTAAGGTTAAATAAGTACGCACTAACTAACTGCTGAAGTTTCAAAACATCTTCATGATTTATAACTAAGCACGTGAATGCAGTTGAGCTTAGACACACTTTTATTCTATATTTTTTTTCACGCGTGCGCAAAAAGCTTGTATGTCAATGAAGTTTGGGCTAGACACTTTAAATGTACATATACACATGAAACAAAGTTAGTTTCATACACTACATGCATGCGAGATGAAGTAGATGGAAACTATACAATTTTAGAATATAATATCCCTGGACGCAAGACTTCGTAACACGTTTTCAGGGAATAAACAATTTATACTCGTAGTGTTCCAAGCATACATGCAAAAATGGGTATGCATGAAATCGTTGTCTGGGTAATATATGCCAGTGCACACACGCAAGAACAACAAACAAGTATAAACTTGCAACAAATTTTTTACGCAGCATAAAGTCAGGAATAAATTAGAAGAGTGAGTTTTGAACTCACCTTTAATTTGCTTCAAAACCAAAAGCAACTCAGACCAAAAGAGAGCAACCATTGAACCGCCCTTTAACCATTTACACAGCCATTGGAAGGTGAAACAAGAAAAGATGAAGTCTACTTGACAAATGAATACGAAATGAAGGAGGCAGCCTACTTTTCCCCTTTTCATTTTGCACAGGTAAAAGAAAATGAGTGTGCTGGCTTGCATTGCACACATGCCTTAATTGTAGATGTGCAAAAAGTAAGAAAAGGACAGCATAACAATGATGATGGCGTCAAACATTTATATTTTGCTTTTGCAAACCTTGTGTGTGACAACAAGTTTTCGATCCTCATTTTATAAAATGTTGCTAGAGCATAGCGAAAGAAATGTTCCAACCTGTTTTACAGCAAGACAAAATGTGTTCTCATCTTTATTTTATACAATCTCAATATTTTTTATGTGCAAAATATATATAATGTGCTGACACGTCCCAGGGGAACTACAATAGGTGCCCACGTTAAAAAAACAAACACACACAGACAAATATTCAGACATTGTTTTTGTGAACTGATGATAAGCATTGCAAACTTGAACATTTAAAAAGGTGAAATTGGCGTTCATTGATTGGTTCACCTGCATTATTAGGAGGTAAAAATTAACAATTTGGTTTTTAAGCGCAACTTTCATTCAGTTTGTGTTGTTTATTCTAAGATATTATCCTAAAAAGCTTATCTGATACATGATTTTAGTCACTCGCCCGTCTTTCCAAATTCCACATTATGCTTTTATCTTTTCGGTACGTTTCATGAAGCTGTGATAAAAATATGACTATTGACATTGTATAGAAAGAGGAGCAAGAGCACTAGAATAAAGACTGGGCAGTAGAGAAACTAAATGCAAAAGGGAACGCAGAGGATGCTACTAGTGAAAATGTCTGAAAAGATGAAGTATGCATGCATGCTAGCATGGGCGCATTAATGTGTACAGCAAATATGGACTGGGCGATGTGTACAAGTGTACACTCGAATGGGAAGAGTGTAACACAACTTTGATTTTAATGGACCACTTCATATGCACATGAAGGCTATAAGTAAGTCATTTACAACGTGCACTATACACTAACGTTACAATATTTATTTATTTTTCAAATTTCTAACTAAAATATTTATTTCGACAGTAATTCAAAAATCATGGTCGTTACAGACTCCCCCTTTTAAAAATTGCGTCCCCGCAATTTTCATACTAGAAGAAGTCAAAAACACAAATAATTCATCACAACAAAGATTAAAATAGAAAAGAAAGATAAGAATGCTCACCCCCACCCGAAGAGGAGAGAAAACCCGGATAAGAACGCTCGATGAATTCTCTAGTTTTCCAAGTGCAATCTTTGGGGTTTGCGGACCATTGAATTTTCACAAGCGAGACTTCTTTGTTCCGAAAGCGTTTAACCTCTGAAGCTAGCACACGAATAGGATTTTGCGCCATAGGCAAGTCGGGTGAGATCTCAAGATCTTGCAACATATAAGGGTCAATAATAGAATGCGAATCTCGAAGGCATCGACGAACCTGGGATACATGAAATACGTCATGAATTCCCGAAAACTGAATAGGTAGCGATACACGATAAGCAACTGGGCCAATACGTTCCGTAATAGGAAACGGTCCAACATATCGAGGAGCCAATTTCCCAAAGCTAGTAAAATGCACCACACCCTTCATCGGAGAAACACGAGTGAATACGTGATCGCCAACAGAAAATTCCAAACGCTTCCTACAATGATCGACATAAAATTTCTGCCTAATTCTGAGCCTCTTTCATTCTCTGTCGAATAATATCGATCCTCTCAGAAGACTCAAGAATAAAATCGGGACCGAGAACTAACTTTTCCCCGGATTCCAACCAACATGATGGTACTAGATACAGTCTTCTGTAAAGAGCTTCGAAAGAAACCATACCGATACTGGATTGAAAACTGTTTTATGAGAAAATCCAACAAGAGATAAGTGGTCTTCCTGTTACCTCCAAAGTCGAGAAGCAGTTCGATTGGACTTGATAGAATTAAAATGGGCCAATTTGGTCAATCGATCAACAATCACCCAAACAATAGTATGGCCCGACCTCGAACGAGGTAGACCACCAATGAAGTCTATGGAAATTTGATCCCATTTCCATAATGGAATCTTGATCCCATTTCCATAATGGAATCTCAAGAAGCTACAAAAGACCACTAGGATGTGGTTTTCTGCTTTAATAAGTTGACAAGTCATGCAACGACTCACATAACTTGCGACATCACGCTACGTACCTTTCCAAAATTATAAGCGTTTCATAACATCATACATCATACTACTATCCGGGTGGATAGTATACTTAGAACGATGACAGTCCTCAAGAATTCATTTCTAAGATTAAAAACACTAGGCACGATCAACCTACCATTCTTTCGAATACAACCATGAATATCAATATCGATATCCTTTGGATTATCACTTCGGGATTCCGATTTACAACACTGAATAAAATATGAGGGATCTGGATCTTGTTTCTGGGCATCAGCAACACAATCCAACAAACTAGGACGAGCTTCCATGCTAAATAAAAGCATGGGAGAATCAGAAATTGAATGACGGTCTCTAATATCACAATGAGATAAAGCTTCCAACATATTCCACTCTGCTAGCATCATGGAAATAACGAATCTCGTTAGCCTTTAGTTGTCTAGAAGCATAGGCAACTACTAACTTTTCACACGACAACAGCACCGAAACCAATACGGCTAGTATTGGTAAAAATAATGAAGTCTTGGTTCCCTTTGAGAACCACAAGGATAAGAGTACCGGCAAAGAGTACTTTCAAATAATATTCTTTCCTAAAAAGCTAAAACCTCTTCCAAAATTACAATTATCTTTATGAAATCATTTTCAAGAAAAAATTACTTTTTATAGATCAATTTATTGTGTCAAATTGTCTCATCAAAGCATTTAGGAGATTCCTATCGATAACGTTGATCAAGCGCATCGACCGGAATTTTTAAAGCACTCAATGGACAATACAATGACAAAACCATCTTCTATATGATAAACACAAATCCAATTATGCTGGTAAATAAATCTTATGAAAAAGATTTGCAAAATTTTTAATTGCCGTTTTCATCCAAAATCAATAAATACAAAGATGGAGTCATCGAGATATTCGTAGAATACTCGATTCATAAAATGGATGAAATAAGCTGGATAAACTAAATGATGCAATAAGTCTTCATAAGAATCATAACGAGTGCGGAATGCGGTAAGTGGATTGCTATCTTCCGCCACTCATAACTGATGAAAAACGGTAGCAAGATCGAGTTGGGAGAAGAGCTAGAACGAATAAATTGTTTGGTTTCCAATTCAAATAATTGTTGCTTGAGTTCCTCATTTTCCTTAGCAGACATCCTCGTGGGAGGATGACTGACAGGATGAGCACCAGAGATAAGATCAATACGGAGCTCAATTGCCCTATTCCGTTGCAAACTCGAAATAGACTCCAAGACAACAGAAAATTCACAAACAACTAGAATATTAGCTATGGTATCCTCCGATTCGAAGGAAGAAATGATAACATTCGAAGTATGATTCGATAGTATCGAAATGCTTGAGATATAAAGTTCTTTCGGGGCATAGGATTGAACTTCATAGCGGACGAGCCAATCCATACCTAAAATCATATCAACACCAAGATGATCCATAACATGCAGATTTGCACGAAAGGAAAAACAACAAAGAATAATCTCAGCATTAACACACAATAAACAAAGAGCAGCGGATCCACCAATAGGATTCACAATCCTCAAAGGGTTGCAAAGAGTAATAACATCCAAAGGAATAACATCAACAAGCTCCTTCGATACGAACGAACGTGATGCACCTATATCAAAAAGAACTCTTACAGAACGACAATGAAATAAAATAAAACCTTCCAAAACAAAGGAGCAATACCTTTGGACTTAGAAGAATCATCAGAAGCTTGAGCAATATTAAGCTTTCTGGATTTGAAACCATAGGAGCAGTAGGACAATCAGAAACCCAATGTCCTACTTTCAAATCTAAGATTGAAGAGGAATTTAACAGATGGAATACTACAGAAATATTAGATATATTCCTAGTCATATTCCAACTTGTTAGAGAGGATAAAAGTTTAAGAACAACGAAGGAATAAATTAGAAAGGCATGAATAAAACCCTCGAATAGTTTTAACACATGTTCCATTCTGCTTATGTTCTATGTTTATTATAATTTGTTCTGAATCTCAGCTCTGATACCAAGCTATTACGCCCCACCTCTATGCTCATAATAATAAAGGTTATTATAAGGAATAATGTCTGCTATTGCGAAGAATAAGGCTTGTTAGGAGTGACAATCCGTAAGTTATGCCTTAGACGAGTATTGATTACATCGATAGGAGTTGTATAAATTACTCCCAAAGATATATATTCAATCCAAATCTAAAACGAAACTACAGTGGCCAAAGAAAAATCCATAACAACTCATAACAACAACAACACTGATAGTATAATTACATCAGAATAGAAATATCAGATATATAGCGGAAGACAAGTCTGGATACATGCTACAACAATCGATGGTTCACAAGAACCAAATGTGCATTTACTTATCATCAACATACATGGGATAATGGACAATGCACCAAAAAGAAACACCTCGAAGCTAGGCAAACGATGTAGTGAAATCCCAAAAGCTGAAGCAGCAACAGAATCAGAGATAGCGATTATCCTGTAATAACTCGGTCTGACCCGAGTATTATTTAAAAGAAAATAATAAACGGATCAGTCTAATTTAAACTTCAGAAATAAGTGTGATAAACAACACTTCAGCAATTCAACTATAATCTTGAATGAGATTATACAACATAGATAATCAACATAGTTCAAATAAAGAAATCTCAGTTTAAACTCCATCAAAATCAATAATCTCGAATGAGACTATTCAACATAAATAATCACCGTAGTTTAAATAAAGAAATCTCAATTAAACATCATCAAAATCCATTTCCAAATTCACAATTGAATTCAAAGCAGCAGTACACAAAAATCTAGAAATCAATTAAGATAACTAGACAAATCAGCAGTCACAAATCTAGAAATCAAAATAAGATAACTAGAAAATCAACATAAAAGACGGATCGATCCCAGCAGATGGCGAGTTTTAGCTATGCCGCACGTGCATCTCATATGGTCGAAGCCTACCAAGTTCTATTTTTTTGGCGCCCAACAAATGACCTGAAGGCCCAACAAATGACCCAAGGTCTAGTACTGGTAATTGACCCGAAGGTCCATCATATGACCCGAAGGTCCAACATATTGGCTCAAAAGCCCAACAAAATCATCAAACAACAGCAAATATTTCAATTAACGAGTCCGGAATTAACCGAAATAGTAAAAGTGTGGTTCCATACTCCACACTTTTGCTAAATCGTTTAAATCTCTTCATCGTTTCCTTGAAAGTGAAAAATTGTGTATTTTATATAAATAACGTTTTACGTTCTCAAACGGACAAGTCCGAAATTAAGCGAATCAGTAAAAGTAAGGGCTCATAGTCCTCAACTTTGCCAAAGCATTTAAATCGCTTCCTCACTCTTTTGAAAGCGCAAACTGTAAAAATTTTGGAAACAATTTTTATTTTAAAACACGTGATTAAAATAGCAACAACTATAGCAATTTCAACAAGGAAATTGCGCTTCACAAAACACCGTAAAAAAGGATATCAAATCAGCGTTGCGGAGTAACCACTTGAAAATTCACTTTAAAATCGATGGTTACTGTAGTCAAAACAACCGAAATTTTTTCGTCAAAAACCTCATCAAAGCAACACACTTCAACGTTATAGCACCGGAGTAAAATCCGTTATAAAAATAACGGCAACAAAATTCGTTTCAAAACGAACTCCGGTTCAAAGCAAAATTTACAGTGGTATTTAAAACACTTTCATGTGTTATAACTTGCATGCAATATGAAGTAAAAATAAAGTATAAACTAACCTGGGCAATATACTCCAATATGAATGCACACACACTTCAGTATAAACAAAATATAATTTGAACTATTTACACACATAGATTGAAACAAAATACACGTCTGTGCATTTGTGTATTCTGTCACTTATTTTTAGTGCATAGACTAGCTAACCTGGCAGCTTGTTTTATAAAATACAACCCATTATTTAAATTATTTCCATGCATAGGCAAAACAAAAGAAGACTACTGCAAAGCGGCAGAACTTTTCAAACTTACAATAATAACCTATAAATAGGTGTTCACTTTTTCAAAACTGCTAAACCATATGGGTGAAATCACTTAATGCTTAGGCCTAGAGCTTGAATACGCATATGTTTAACCAGGTTCTAAACTGCATATGAATGCGCATAGGCAAGGCTACAAAGCAAATAAAGGACGAAAACTATTAATGCAATTGACGTGGGAATCATTTGTGAAATACACTTAAGTCTTCACTTTAATTTTTTTGCTAAAGGAAATAATCAGCAAAGGAATTTGAGTTAGCACATGCATTCACAGTGAATAATATGAAATTAAGTGGTGCATGCACTTTACTTTTTCACACACGTTTATAGTGAATAATATGACCTGGACCATATTTTTGAAATACGTTAACGAAGTAAGTGAATGAAAGACCTGCTCACTTTTACATCACTAAACTTTAAGGCAACAGTATACTCTGCATGCAAATAATAAATGTAACAAGGTGACCAGGGTAAGGTTAAATAAGTACGCACTAACTAACTACTGAAGTTTCAAAACATCTTCATGATTTATAACTTAGCACGTGAATGCAGTTGAGCCTGGACACACTTTTATTATATATATATTTTTCACGCGTGCGCAAAAGCTTGTCTGTCAATGAAGTTTGGGCTAGACACTGTAAATGTACATATACACACGAAACAAAGTTAGTTTCATACACTACATGCACGCGAGATGAAGTAGATGGAAACTGTACAATTTTTGAATATAATATCCCTGGATGCAAGACTTTGTAACAAGTTTTCAGGGAATAAACAATTTATACTCTTAGTGTTCCAAGCATACATGCAAAAATGGGTATGCATGAAATCGTTGTCTGGGTAATATATGCCAGTGCACACATGCAAGAACAACAAACAAGTATAAACTGGCAACAAAATTTTTACGCAACATAAAGTCAGGAATAAATTAGAAGTGTGAGTTTTGAACTCACCTTTAATTTTCTTCAAAACCAAAAGAAACTCAGACCAAAAGAGAGCAACCATTGAACTGCCCTTTAACCATTTACACAGCCATTGGAAGGTGAAAATTAGAAAAGATGAAGTCTACTTGACAAATGAGTACGAAATGAAGGAGGCAGCCTACTTTTCCCCTTTTCATTTTGCACAAGTAAAAGAAAATGAGTTTGCTGGTTTGCATTGCACACATGCCTTAATTGTAGACGTGCAAAAAGTAAGAAAAGGACAGCATAACAATGATGATGGCGTCAAACATTTATATTTTGCTTTTGCAAACTTTGTGTGTGACAGCAAGTTCTCAATCCTCATTTTATAAAATATTGCTACAGCATAGCAAAAGAAATGTTCCAACCTGTTTTACAGCAAGACAAAATGTGTTCTCATTTTTTTGTACAATCTCAATATTTTTTATGTGCAAAATATATATAACGTACTGATACGTCCCAGGGGAGCTACAATAGGTGCTCACGTTAAAAAAACAAACACATACAGACAATTCATACATTGTTTTTGTGAACTAATGATAAGCATTGCAAACTTGAACATTTAAAAAGGTGAAATTGGCGTTCATTGATTGGTTCACCTGCATTATTAGGAGGTAAAAATTAACAATTTGGTTTTTAAGCGCAATCTTCATTCAGCTTGTGTTGTTTATTCTAAGATATCATCCTAATAGGCTTATCTGATATGTGATTTTAGTCACTTGCCTGTCTTTCCAAATTCCACATTATGCTTTCATCTTTTCGGTACGTTTCATGAAGCAGTGATAAAAATAGACTGTTGACATTACAGAGAAAGAGGAGCAAGAACACTAGAACAAAGACTGGCAGCAGAGAAACTATATGCAAAAGGAAACGCAGAGGATGCAGCTAGTGAAAATGTTTGAAAAGATGAAGTATGCTCGCTTACTAGCCTGGGCGTATTAATGTGCACACACAAATATGGACTAGGCGATGTATACAAGTGTACACTCGAATGGGAAGAGTGTAACACAACTTTGATTTTAATAGACCACTTCATATGCACGTGAAGGCTATAAGTAAGTCATTTACAACGTGCACTGTGCACTGACGTTACAACATTTATTTTTTTCAAATTTCTAACTAAAATATTTATTTCGACAGTGTAACAACCCAGAATTTTGTGATTTATTTTAATTGTTTATTTTAATTATTTTATTTGAAATTTTGATTTAAAAATTTTATTCTATTTATTCAAATGAATAAGTTATGTTATTTCAAAAATAAATGATGATTATTAAGTGATTTATAGTTTAAATTTGTATAATTTGAATATTTTACTGTAGAGTGAATTTCTGGTCAAACCATCCAAACTTTGACTTTTAAACTTCAAATTTAAATTATTTCAAAATCTTAATGTTTATCTTTTATTATGAAAATAGATGTAATAACTTGAACACTGCTTTTCGTTTCGTTGAAAATGGAGTTAAACGGTAAAAGTTATGTATATTTCAATATTGACTGCAATTTGTTTATTCTACAATTTTATTATTTTTAAATTGTATAAATTATATTTTTATTGTCATATTTCATTTTAATCTGGGTCAATATGTTATTTTATGTATATTTTGACTTTGAAATATTTTTAAAATGATAATAGGATTTTTCCAAAATTTACTGTAATTATTCCCTATTTTTAAAAGGCTGTTTTCTATTTTTCTGCTAATCTCTTATTTTAATTTTTTTAAATTAAAATTTATATATTTAAATTGTAAATGAATTTTATTTTTATTTTTTTATCTTTGTTATAAATATTTTTACAAGTCCATATAAATTTTCCAAAGTTCATTCTGTTTACTTTCCATTTTTCTAGACTAGTTTGCAATTTTATGCTATTTTCTTATTTTAACCTTATATAATTAATAAATATTTATATATATTTTATATTTTGTTATATTTTCGAATTTTTAACTGAAATTATTTTTATTTTCAGTAAGGTAAACTTATATGAATAAATTAAGGAAATTTGAAAGGTTTTAAAAGCTTTTGAAACGTAAGTCGTTTCTTTTACCGTTTCCTCATTTACTCTTTGGCCGTTTTTTTGATTTTATTTTTTCTCTATTTAGCCATGACTTCCTCCTTCATTTTTCACGTGGATCTCAGATCCATTTCTCATCTAAAAAAAATATGGCCACGGCTTGAAGGAGTTGAGGTAAAAATTATCTTCTTCTTCCTTTGTTTTTCTACTTTTCTATTTTGAATTTTGTACTTGTTCTCACCTTCATAGCTTGGCTCCTCCTCAACCAGATCTGACCTGACCTCTACCACCCCTTTCCTATGACCATCACCCATCCTACTACCTCTCAATTCCAGGCCGAGCCAATCCAAGGTGAAGACCACTACAAAATCCACCGAAAACCATCACAAACTATCACTTATGGCCTAGAATTGTCATCTCCTCCTTCTACCATCGTTTGCCGCCACTACCACCACCACCACCTCCGACCTGACCTCCACCCTCTACCACATCACTTACCACCACCTGGACCCACTGGCCATGCCCCATAGCTTCTGGCCGAACCAAACAAGAGCAACAAATGATGTATGTTGCATAGTTTTAGCCATGTACACCTAGTTTTAAGCACCTAGTTGATCACCACTCCATTTTCCGTCACCACCACCACCTTTGGCCGCCGCCGCCACCTTTTCTAGACCCTCCCCTCACCCCTACAGCTACTGTCTAGACCTGAGCACAAGTGGCCGAGCGCAAGGACCCATAGCTGTGCCCTTTTGTTGAAACAAAACTTCACAACATTGCCCAAAAACCCTTTACCTTCTCATGTATAAAATTCCACCTTGTTCATTCCTTGAACCCAACCCATGCTAGCCCAAACCTGAGCCAAAACTTGACCAAAATCTGAACCAAATCATACCTTAGGCCGTGACGAAAATTGAGGAAGCAAGGCAAAAAGTTTGGCATTCATATTCTCTTTTATTTCAAAGTTATTGCATTTCAATGTTGTGTTGAGTTGTAATATTATTTTGTTTTGTTTTGGGTTGTAACACAAGTTCTAAGCTTGGATCTCTTCCCACTTGAGCCTATTGTTGTGTCATCGTGCGTTCTGAAATCCGTGTGCCATTTGTATTGCAATCTCCAGCCATAAAGGTGAGTAAATCTCACCAGACTAATATGTACTTATATAACTGATAAACTGACACCATTTGAATCTGTAACTGTTATCATCATGCTATATCTGCTATATTATTATCATATGATGTTCACACCTGTTATTACACTTGTTATATCATATTTTATTGTTATTTCATGCCAATCTGTCTTTTATATCAATTATCACCATTGCAAGTTTCCTGTAGACTAGAATCAATATGGGTTGAAATGATACATACCCGAACGGACTTTAGAGTAGGGAAAAATCATTATGGGCAGAAATGATAGGCTTGAACGGTTTTTATTTAATTTATTTAACTTTGGATTGCGGGTTTGAAATGATAAAACCAGGATTTTCTTTTTTTTAAACTGGGGATTGAAATGATACATATCCGTATCACTTGACCTAGGTTAGAAAACTATATACAGACCCGTGGTTATTTTATAAAGTGTTTTTGGATACTTTTAAGTATTTTAAAATATAAATTTATGAAATTTGATTTAAATAGATTTTGAAATGTTTTAAAATAAAGAAATTATGATTTTTTTTATGAGTTAAAAATGTAATTAATGAATGGTTAATTTGGATTATTGAAATATAACTTAAGTTTGGGAATTTGGAATTTTGGTTAAAAATGATATTTAAGTTATATAAACAAAATGGAAATTTATTCTTATTTTTAAATATTAAATATGAAAATTTGATTTAAATTTGAATTTGAACGATTTAATAAAGTATTATTGATTTTTCTATGAATTAAAATGGTTAAGTAAGTGAATGCTTAAAAGTGGAATTTTAAAATACAACTTGATTTGGAAATGTGGAATTTGGTTTTGTTTAAAGTTTAAAGTTAATTAAATAAATTGGGAATTAATTTAATTTGTGAAATGATAATTTGAAAAATGTAAATGTTAATAAAGTGTTAAATGTAAAAATTGGAAAGTTTACACTTGAATTTATTAAGTGAATTTGTGAAAATTGATTTAATTATAAATGTTGCTTTATAAAAATCATTAATTAAAAGAGTATTTTAATGAACATCTTTGAATGTTAAAATATGATTTTTATAACGTTTAAATGGTTTAAATTGAAATGTTTTCAAGTATAATTTTCAGCACCTTTTCTGAATGCTGTAAAAGGTTGAAATTTTCAATATTTATGGTTTTAACTTAGTAAATGAATTCATAATGGTTTAAAACTTTGGAAATTGAATACCTTATTTGGAAGTGTATAAAATTAAATTTCAAATGGCTTAAATGAATTATTTTGATTAAAATATAAGCTATATAGAAGGTGATTTGGAATGATAATAAATGAATGATACCTTTGAATTCAAAAGGTATTTAAAGTTGAATATTTGGATTTGAAATTATATGATGATTTGAAATTGAAGCTTTGGAAAGATATGATATTTTGATATATATTAAATGTTTTGGAATGAAGCTATGGAAAGATATTATATTTTGATATATATTAAATGTTTTGAAATGAAGTTTTGAAAGATATTATACTTTGATATTAAAAATGTTTTGAAATGAAGTTTTGAAAGTATGATATTTTGATATTCAATGTTTTGAAATGAAGTTTTAAAAGATATGATATTTTGATATTAAAAATGTTTTGAATTGAAGTTTTGAAAGTATGATATTTTGATATTAAATTTTTTGAAATGATGTTTTGAAAGTATGATATTTTGATATTAAATGTTTTGAAATGGAGTTCTGGAAAGATATGATATTTTGATATATATTAAATGTTTTGAAATGAAGTTTTGAAAGAATGATATTTTGATATTAAATGTTTTGAAATGAAGTTTTGAAAGTATGATATTTTGATATTAAATGTTTTGAAATGGGGTTTTGGAAAGATATGATATTTTGATATATATTAAATGTTTTGAAATGAAGTTTTGAAAGATATGTTATTTTGATATTAAAAATGTTTTGAAATGAAGTTTTGAAAGTATGATATTTTGATATTAAATGTTTTGAAATGAAGTTTTGAAAGATATGATATTTTGATATTAAAAATGTTTTGAAATGAAATTTTGAAAGTATGATATTTTGATATTAAATGTTTTGAAATGAAGTTTTGAAAGTATGATATTTTGATATTAAATGTTTTGAAATGGAGTTTTGGAAAGATATGATATTTTGATATATATTAAATGTTTTGGAATGAAGCTTTGGAAAGATATGATATTTTGATATATATTAAATGTATTGAAATGAAGTTTTGAAAGATATGGTATGTTGATATATTGAAATGGTTTTGGAAATGAATTAATCTTTATTTTGATAAAGATTTGGATTGAAAAGGATATTTTATTTTGAAGTATAAAATATTGTTTTAAAGCTATAACCACGGGTTATAATAACGATTGGTTGTTAAAGAGACAGGATCGGATATTGTCATATAGCCGTCCAAAACCGAAAACCACTTTAACAACTGTGTACGCGGTGGAGATTCCAGAATGAAGTAGGTTTGTGGTGGCGTTTCCTTTGAGGTAAATACGTGGACCTGACTCCCGTGAGTTGGCATAAGGTGGCTAAAACAGGAACGATTCTCGGGCCAATGAGGTTATTCCTCTGATCGGACACTCCTCTTTGATACTATACTCTGACTTTGGATTGATTCGGTGGCCACTTTTTCTTTGACTTTTGGGGGAGTTTGTTCGAGGTGGGCGGTAGTAGATGCTACGCGTTTCCACCAGCCCGGATAGCAATTGGTATATCTACCCTGGCATTGCCTAGTTGTTTCGTGTCACCTACCATACCGAGCCTTGTACGAGTTTGGATTTCTCTCGTAGCCATTGTGGTATCATCTAGTGGCTTCCCGATCAGGAGGGACTATGATATTGGATGGACTACTGGGACTATTACGTGTTAAGGGGAATATTGGGTCACTCCCTAACGCTATTTAAAAGTATGTTTATTTTACTATAGACACTATTATAATAGCGAAATATTACTATATAATAAATAGTTTAACGGATCCTTAGAGGATGGGCGGTCCCAAGCATCCTTTAAGTTACTTGTACCTTTACTACAGTTCACTTGAGATGGTTTACATTGTATAAGTATGTATGTCCTGACTCGAGTGTTTGTATTTTTATTTACGCTCGGGTCAGCCTGAGTTATTCACGGATTTGGATTCCACTTCTAGAGATTGGAATCGCTGGAGATTATCTGCTTATCTAGTCTTATCTATTCCAGTCCAGTTGTTCTATTCAGCTTGTACTTGGTTATCATATTGAAACTTCTGTTGTAATTTATTTCGTCCGTTGTATTTTATTTAACTCTGATATATTTATATAGTAGGTTCATGAATTACTATTTCTTTTACTTCCGCTGCACTATTATTACTCTGTGTTTGTGATCTGTGATTATTATTTACTATATATTCTGAGATTTTCCAAATTTTTATTTACAACGCGGTATTTTGAGCAATTCAATTCCGGCATGAGTGTCTACCTATACACTTATAATGGATGCGAATGGTTGAAAATATCGGGTCGTTACAGTTGGTATCAGAGCTCTGGTTTTAGGAAAAACTCAGTATATAGAGTAGATTTAATTTCAGAATCACTTTCGTTCGAGCTTGAATTTTCTTCTTCTTCAATACGGTTTCCTTTGAATTTTGGAATGTTCCCTGCGGTTCCAAAATCCATTCATGTCCCTCACTATTCATCTTCTTTTGGTTATGGAGTATTCCATAACTCCACTTCAAAAGGATCTTTATAATGAGTCGGTGGTCTCGCCAATCTCAAAATTGATTTGTAAAGGGGTGAAACTCCTTTACAACAGCATCGATTAACCAAAGATTTTATATCCTCGGTTTGGATGCTAGTATCTCCTATTATCTCAAACTCTATCTCCTGAGGTTGAATGTAGATTTACCCCAAAAAATCCACATCGATCTTATTCCTTAAGTCACGGTTGACCCGGTTAAGGTTGCCCGTGATATATATAAGCTTATCCATCTTCCTATTCTGTTATTTAGTCATGTCATCCTTGTTTCCAACTTTTTTCCAAATCAGAATTTCCTTGAATTTGAGTTAATCATATTAGAATCTCTATCTTTCTTTGAAAATCTATTCATGTATAGTGTATTTGTAAACTAATATTTAAATTTAAATTTTTTATATGTTGTGTTGTTTGAGTTGTTGATGTTGATTTGGGTTTTCAATCGATTCGTCTGATCAACGCTATCGATAAGATTTCCAAAACACTTTGACAGAACAAACTGACACAATATTATTTTAAAATTTGGTTAATGAAATAAAATTTTGATATATATATTTATGGAACTTAATAAAATGATTCAAATTGATAATTTGAAATGATATACTTGATTTATCATTTATTTTTCTACAAATGAATCTATAAATAGTTGTTTATAAATTTATTTGGGAACTGAAATGAATTTAAAACAAGAATTTGAGAATTTAAATTCCGATTATTTCGAACTTTGGTTTAAAGTTTTAAAAAGGGATATATTATTTAAATTATTTTCAACTAAAATTTGTTTCCAATTTTTTTTTTAAAGGGCTCTTCTCTTTGTCGCTGGAAAACAACTTCGGTGATGATCGCGACCTAATCGACGTTCATTTTCGAGTTTCGAAGTTAAGAGACTGTTCTGTAGTCTTGCTACAGCTTTGTTTTGGGGGAATTTAATTGATTTGAATTTCTAAAATATGATTTGATTTACAATATATATAGATATATGATTTAAAATTTGATTTGATAAGTTATGTACATACATTTATTTATCTCTAAATGGTTTGAAGGAATCATAAATTTAAATCTTAAATTCAATTATATAAAAAAAAGAAAATCAAAATTTTCGATGAATATTCAAGTATGAAATGATTTAATTGGAAAGTTATATTTGTATAATACAATTGCATTCAAATATAACTTACCTTAATTTCAGAAGTTAACAATGTAATTGGATAATATACAATATAAAAAGATTTTATAAATAAAATTTGAGTAGTTATAATAAATGTTATACACTTAAATTTCAATTAAAAAATGATTAACAGAGGTAAATATAATAAAGGGTAATTGAATAACTTACAATAAAATAATGTTAAAAGAACTAAGAATAAAAGAAAACAGTTATAATAAGTGTAAGTATATTTAACATAAGTGATAAATATATCGAGAGGTCATCACAAAAAACTTCTCTCATGTCTGCTCATGGAGCTCCCCACCATACCCCCTCTGTCAACTCTTTAGTACCTTCCCCCAACTCAGAAGTACCTCCCCCGTCCTTCCCTATCACATCTTCCCAAAGCACCTTACCGTCCCCTCCCAGCCATGACCAACCCAACTCTTCCTCCGGCCGTATACCCCCCTTGTACCCCCTGACCCCAAACCAACACCACCTCCACCTTTAGATACTCCTTCACACATCAATGCTCCACCTTATCCCCCACCCAGTGAGCGGCCATAGACTTCATTGTTCAAGCATAAACCCAAAAATGCTGGGAAGTACATCCCCGTTCACCTATCTCCAGTGTATGAAGAAGACATATTAGTTCCTTCACCTGAAGTCATTGATGCGGGTACGCTGATATGGAAGGACACGCTTGTTGGTTTCTTCCTTGATAAACCGTTGTCTTACACAGCGGTTATTACTAAACTTAAGAAGATATGGAAGCTAAAAGGCTCGGTAACAGCTAAATCTGATGGTGTAGTATTCTTGTTTAACTTTACATGTGCTAATGATAGAGAGAAGATTCTACAGTGTGATCCAATAATCATGAATAATAATTTATTCATAGTTAAACCATATGATTCAGCCATCAGTAATGTAACTGGCTCAATTACAGCGGTTCCAGTTTGGGTCCAACTGTATAATTTACCAATTTATGCTTGGTCTCCACTTGGAATTAATTGGCTATGTAGCCATTTGGGGAAGATGCTGTGTATGGATGAAATGACAGAAAAGCAGAAAGACTGAGCTACGCGAAATGTTTGGTGGAAATAAAACCAAACAAGGTTCTACCTGACGAGTTTACATTGAAGTTAGTTGAAGGAGGGTATCAGAAAATCTATGTGCAGTACTTATGGAAGCCTGATGTTTGCGTGACGTGCAAAAGATTTGGTCACAATGACGAAAGTTGTGAAAGTAAGGTAGAAAAACAGAATGTGAACAAAAAGGAAACAAGCAGCAACGCTAACAAAGACAACGTGGTGGCAAAAGTCAACTCAATACAAGTTAGAAGAACTATGAAGCCAATTCAGAAACGTAATATAAGGGTTTGGCAACGAGTAAGTAGGAAAAGAGTGGAGTCGGAGGTCAAAGGAAAAAAAGAGGAACAAAAAGAAGGAAGCAATAAAGGAAAAAGCAACAGTGAGGGAGAAAAAAGGATAAGACATGAAGATGAAACAATTGAAGAAGTAATTAATCGTGAAGCAATAGAAGAAGAAATAATAAAAACAATATTTAAGGAAGATACTGTAAGTGATGCAAATGTCAAGGAAAAGGAAGCGGAGGCAAACAATATTATTTCTGAAGATGATTCTCTATCCTTCAACAAATTCGCTGTTCTGTTTAACTTGGATGAAGAGGAGAATGTTAATGACATGTTAGAAGATTGTATGAATGATAGCACTAAAAGTCAAAGTGCACAATGCAAAGCAGCTGAAGAACAAAAAGGAACACAGTATCAACCCACTCTAATGGAAGGGGGCAGTAACATAGTAATGAAAGGGAATAACAATGGTAAGCAAGTGATGAACAAAGAACAATGCCATGAATCAGTTGATAATGTCTGCAATGGTGAAAGTCAGAGTAGTGACAGTGAAATAGGTGAAGATAAAAATATGGGAGGTAGGACAAACAGAAAGATTAAATTCAAAAATACCAAAGCCATATCAAATACCCTTGAAAAGGTGGATGTGCATATCAACAAATGCACAGCGTATCAGAGTGCACAATGCAAAGTAGCTGAAGAACAAAAAGAAACACAGAAGCATCCCACTTTAATGGATGGGGGCAGTAAAATAGTAAAGAAAGGGAATAACAACGGTAAGCAAGTGGTGAGCAAGGAACAAGGTCATGATTCTGTTGATAAAGTAGGCAATGTTGAAAGTCAGAGCAGTGAAGGAGAAATAGGTGAAGTTAAAAATGTGAGAGGTAGGAAAAACAGAAAGATTAAAATCAAAAACAACAAGGCCAGTTCAAATAACCTTGAAAATGTGGATGTGCACATCAACACATGCACAGCGTATCTGAATATGCAAACTGATGAAAAATCTCCTCAAAACAATGCCACAACCCCAAACTCACCTCTACAACACTATTATTCCAAAATTAAACCTCCAATGGCATTCAAAGCCCTTTCTACAGTTGAAAAGTCACCAATTTATTCCACAGCACATTCTTCTGCACAGAACGGCAATCACTTACAAGATGAATCACCGAATCACGAAGTAACTCCTCTTTCAGCTGACATCCCGAACTACTTGACCTCAAAGCAAGTTGTGACAAGGAGTATGAAGATAGAGATACTAAATGCACGTATTTTCCAATGATGTTACGAATTGGAGCTTGGAAATTCGTGGTGCCCACCATGCAATTAAGCAGGACCAATGCAAACAACTAATCACAACGCATCAACTATCAGTTATAGCTATTCTTGAAACTAAGTTGAATCTTTCCATGACTCTCAAGGCAGCTGAGTACATTAATCCAAGGTGGAGTTATATACACAATCTGAATGCAGCTCCTTTTGGTAGAATTTTGATTCTCTTCAATCCCAATCTGATCCATCTTTCTCCCATTCTATCCACACCACAACTAATTCATTGCCATGCCACTGACCTCACAGATAAAACATCCTTCTACGTCTCCTTTGTGTACGCTTTTAACACTGCTATTACTAGGACATCATTACTTTCGGTTATTCCATCTCTCAGACAATCCACGCATCCATGGTTAATTTTGGGAGATTTCAACTGCTGTTGCTCTCTCTCTGATAGAACAGGCGGTAACCCCCTGTCACTCAATGAAATCAAACCTCTTGTTGATACTATATCTGATGCCGAGCTTGTTAAAGTTAGGACTGTGGGTATGCAACATACGTGGAACAATAAAAGGAGACATGGATGTAGGACCTTTTCTACTATTGACCATACATTCTCCAACCAATGTGCATTAACTAAGTGGCCTCTCCTCTTCAACCATCTGCCTCCTCCTCTCCTATCCGACCACTCCCCTCAAATCATCCACCTTCATGAAGCGGACATGAGAGGAAACTCTAATTTTAATTTTTTTAATGCTTGGGTCACTGAACCAGACTTTAAACATACTGTGTTGGAAGCATGGAGAAAGACTAAAAATGGAAATTATTTGTTTGTTTTGTAGGAAAAAATCAAGGAGACGAAATTAGTCTTGAAACAATGGGCTTACAATAATTACGGTCACGGCGACAAGATGAGCACAATGATTAAGGGCAAACTAATTGAAGTTCAGATGGCTATGTTGACTTCTGTTAATAATGCTAACCTATCAGAATCTGGGAGCATTCTTTCTCATCAATACTATCAAGCTTTAAGTAAGGAGAATGACATGATTAAGCAGAAGCCAAGAATCAACTGGAGAGAAAAGGGAGACAGAGATAGTGCTTACTTCCATGCTAGTCTTAAGAATAAGCAAAGGAGAGAGAACTTTACTACTATCTATGACACGCTTGGCAAACTGCATACCACTCCTGATGATGTCAAAGGGGCTGTTGTTAGTCACTTCTCTGACTTGTATGGCAATGTTAATAACTTCTCGCCTAGCATTGATCTAATTCCCAATAATATTCTTCCAAGACTAAACCCTAATGATTATTCTTTTCTATGCAATGAAGTCTCCCCTGATGAAATTAAGAATGCAATGTTCTCTTTAAACACTGAATCGTGTGGAGGCCCTGATGGGCTGAATGCACTATTCTATACCACTTGTTGGTCCATTGTCTCCGCTGATGTGATTAATGCTATTCTTCTGTTCTTCAAAAAAGGCAAAATATTCAGATCATTTAACTATACAAACATATCTCTTATCCCCAAGACCAAGAATGCCCACTGTGTGAATGAATACCGTCCTATCTCCTGTTGTAACACCATCTATAAGTGTATCTCCAAAGTCATCGCTTCTAGATTAAGGCATGTTCTACCTACGTTAGTCTCCCCTAATCAGGCTGCTTACTTACCAGGAAGGAACATATTAGATCATGTTCTGCTATCCCATGAACTGATCAAGGGTTATAAGCGCAAGAGTGCAACACCGAGAGCCATGTTGAAGCTTGACATTATGAAAGCTTTTGATACGCTGGAATGGAATAGTATTGTGAGGATCTTGGGGTACATGAACTTCCCACCTCACATCATAGCTTGGATCTATGAATGTATCTCTTCCTCAACCTTTTCTATCAATATTAATGGCAAGAATGAGGGATTCTTTATCAGTAAGCAAGGGATCAGGCAGGGGGAACCCCTCTCTGCCTACATTTTTATTCTAGTCATGGAGCTCCTTACGAGAATGTTTGACAGGCTCATTTCTCAGGGTAAATTCATGCTCCATCCTGCTTGCAATGAACCACAGATCTATGCACTTATGTTTGCAGACGATCTGGTTGTATTTTGTACTCCTGAAATATCTACCCTCATGAACATAATGCATGCTCTTGATGAATTCTACGCTATGACAGGGCTTAGAGTGAATCTGCAAAAATCTGACATCATCACTGCTGGTGTTAGTCTTCAACAAAGTAATCTCATTTCTCAAACAACTGGGTCGACTCAAAACCAAAACACAATCACTTACTTGGGTCTCCCTCTAACAACTTCTAAGATCACTGCAACCCAATGTCTTCCTCTTTTTGAGAAGATTACTGCCACGCTTAGTTGCTGGACATCCATGATGCTCAGTCAGGCTGGTAGATTAACGCTTATAAAATCTGTGATATTCTCTATGCAAGTGTATTGGGCTAGAACCTTTATTCTCCCCTTTAAGTTGATTAATATGATCAGGAGCGCGTTCATGAGATATTTATGGAAAGGGAAAGTGACTGGCAGATACATTGCTCCTATCAAATTTGATAATATTGAAAAGCCTTTGGATAAAGTGGGGTTGGGTATTCACAACTTAACACATTGGAACAAGGCAGCATTTGCCAAGCACATTGATACTTTCTATAACTGTACTAAAAGCTTGTGGGCAAAATGGTCTGAAAAGAATGTTATCAAGGGGAGGAGTTTATGGAGCATGACCAAGCCTCAGAATTTAAGTTGGACGTGGCAGTGTATATTTAAATTAAAGGAGATGTTCCTTCCACTCATTCAAATGAATACCAATCCGATGTATAGGGTGAACTTCTAGGATGACCCGTGGTTAGATACTGGGTACATTATACGGCGACAACTATCATTTGGTGAAATGCAGCAGACTGGTGTACACTCGGCATCTATGGTCAGAGATTTACTACATAACTTTCAGACTTCACGTAGTTCAATTTCCAATCAACGTGTTCAGCTGATCTGGAACAGGATTAGATGTTTTACTCCTGTTAACACTGATGCTAAGAGGATGGTGTGGGGGGAAAGGAAGGCATCATTCAAAATTGGTGTAGCGTATGAACTGCTGATGAAAAATAAATCTCGCCCTAGATGGAGATGGTGGAAGCATACGTGGGGAAGAGATAGTAGTATGAGACACGACTTCACACTTTGGAAGGTCCTTAACGGTGCGATATTAACTAGACTGAAGCTTGCTAGCATGGGTATGAGCATTAACGTCATCTGTAAGTTCTGTTGCACTATGCCTGAAACTGTTGATCATTTGTATTTTGAGTGTATTTTTATTAAACAAATATGGACCACTGTGATGGGGAAGCTTCAAAGACGTGATGTCTCTCAAGATAATCTGCTGGAATGGAGCAGGATATATGCTCGATCTGGAATTAAAAAAGATAGTGAGAGAGTTTTTGGTGTGGTGATGAAAAGCTTTATTAGCTCCGTTTGGAGAGAGAGAAACTGTAGGCTTTTTGATGCTACAAATGCCAAAACTGATGCCAGCTTCAAGAAGTGGATTATGGATGAAATTAAAGATTCTTTAGGTCAGTTAACGTTCGCTATTGACCCTGGTATACGTGCTTCTTTTATTTTGAGCTAATTGGTGTTTCTTGTGTTGTTGTTGTTCTTTGTATTCCCTGTGCTTGCTGCGCCAAGTTCCCTCTGTTCTCTATCTTTCCTTTGTTTTAGTAGTTTTGTTCTGTCTGGTGTAGCAATATATGGTCGGGGTCCATTTAACCTCGTCGGCTTTGCCAAAAAATAAATATATCGAGAGGAATAAATTTAATTTTAATTAGGAATAAAGAAGAATAAAATTTGTTATAAAATTTGAATTGGTCCATTTCATATGGAAATTGATTATAATGGACCACTTCATATGCACGTGAAGGCTATAAGTAAGTCATTTAAAACGTGCACTGTACACTGACGTTACAACATTTATTTTTTTTCAAATTTCTAACTAAAATATTTATTTCGACAGTGTAACAACCCTGAATTTTGTGATTTATTTTAATTATTTATTTTCATTATTTTATTTGAAATTTTGATTTAAAAATTTTATTCTATTTATTTAAATGAATAAGTTATGTTATTTTAAAAATAAATGATGATTATTAAGTGATTTATAGTTCAAATTTGTATAATTTGAATATTTTACTGTAAAGTGAATTTCTGGTCAAACCGTTCAAACATTGACTTTTAAACTTCAAATTTATATTATTTTAAAATCTTAAATTTTATCTTTTATTATGAAAATAGATGTAATAACTTGAACACTGCTTTTCGTTTCGTTGAAAACGGAGTTAAACAGTAAAAGTTATGTATATTTCAATATTGACTGCAATTTGTTTATTCCGCAATTTTGTTATTTTTAAATTGTATAAATTATATTTTTATTGTCATATTTCATTTTAATCTGTGTCAATATTTTATTTTATGTATATTTTTACTTTCAAATATTTTTAAAATGATAATAGGATTTTTCCAAAATTTACTGTAATTATTCCCTATTTTTAAAAGGCTGTTTTCTATTTTTCTGCTAATTTCTTATTTAAATTTTATTTAAATTAAAATTTATATATTTAAATTGTAAATGAATTTTGTTTTTATGTTGCTATCTTTTTTATAAATATTTTTACAAGTCCGTATAAATTTTCCAAAGTTCATTCTGTTTACTTTCTATTTTTCTAGACTAGTTTGCAATTTTGTGCTATTTTCTTATTTTGACCTTATATAATTAATAAATATTTATATATATTTTATATTTTTTTATATTTTCGAATTTGTAACTGAAATTATTATTCTTTTCAGTAAGGTAAACTTATATGAATAAATTAAGGAAATTTGAAAGGTTTTAAAAGCTTTTGAAACGTAAGTCGTTTCTTTTACCGTTTCCTCATTTACTCTTTGGCCATTTTATTTTATTTTATTTTTTCTCTATTTAGCCGTAACTTCCTCATTCATTTTTCACGTGGATCTCAGATCCATTTCTCATCTAAAAAAAAATACGGCCATGGCTTGAAGGAGTTGAGGTAAAAATTATCTTCTTCTTCCTTTGTTTTTCTACTTTTCTATTTTGAATTTTGTACTTGTTCTCACCTTCATAGCTTGGCTCCTCCTCAACCAGATCTGACCTGACCTCTACCACCCCTTTCCTCTGACCATCATCTATCCTACTACCTCTCAATTTTAGGCCGAGCCAATCCAAGGTGAAGACCACCACAAAATCCACCAAAAACCATCACAAACTATCACTTATGGCCTAGAATTGTCATCTCCTCCTTCTACCACCATTTGCCGCCACTACCACCACCACCACCCCCACCACCACCTCTGGCCTAACCTCCACCCTCTGCCATGTCACTCACCACCACCTGGACCCACTGTCGATGCTCCATAGCTTCTGACCGAACTAAACAAGAGCAACAAATGATGTATGTTGCATAGTTTTAGCCTTGTACACCTAGTTTTAAGAACCTAGTTGATCACCACTCCATTTTCCATCACCGCCACCACCTTTAGCCGCCACCACCACCTTTTCCAGACCCTCCCCTCACCCCTCCAGCTACTATCCAGACCTGAGCACAAGTGGCCGAGCCCAAGGACCCATAGTCGTGCCCTTTTGTTGAAACAAAACTTCACAACATTGCCTAAAAACCCTTTACCTTCTCATGTATAAAACTCCACCATGTTCATGCCTTGAACCGGACCCATGCTAGCCCAAACCTGAGCCAAAACTTGACCAAAATCTGAACCAAATCATACCTTAGGCCGTGACAAAAGTTGAGGAAGTAAGGCAAAAAGTTTGGCATTCATATTCTCTTTTATTTCAAAGTTATTGCATTTCAATGTTGTATTGAGCTGTAATATTATTTTGTTTTGTTTTTGGGTTGTAACACAAGTTCTAAGCTTGGATCACTTCCCACTTGAGCCTATTGTTGTGTCATTGTGCCTTCTGGAATCCGTATGCCATTTGTATTGCAATCTCCAGCCATAAAGGTGAGTAATCTCACTAGACTAATATATACTTATATAACTGATAAACTGACACCATTTGAATCTGTAACTGTTATCATCATGCTATATCTGCTATATTATTATCATATGATGTTCACACCTGTTATTACACTTGTTATATCATATGTTATTGTTATTTCATGCCATTCTGTCATTTATATCAGTTATCACCATTGCAAGTTCCCTGTAGACTAGAATCACTATGGGTTGAAATGATACATACCCGAACGGACTTTAGAATAGGGAAAAATCCTTATGGGCTGAAATGATAGGCTTGAACAGTTTTTATTTAATTTATTTAACTTGGGATTGCGGGTTTGAAATGATAAAACCCGGATTTTCTTTTTTTAAACTACGGATTGAAATGATACATATCCGTATCACTTGACCTAGGTTAGAAAACTATATACAGACCCGTGGTTATTTTATAAACTGTTTTTGGATATTTTTAAGTATTTTAAAATATAAATTTATGAAAATTGATTTAAATAGATTTTGAAATGTTTTAAAATAAAGAAATTATGATTTTTTTATGAGTTAAAAATGTAATTAATGAATGGTTAATTTGGATTATTGAAATATAACTTAAGTTTGGGAATTTGGAATTTTGGTTAAAAATGATATTTAAGTTATATAAATAAAGTGGAAATTTATTCTTATTTTGAAATAGTAAATATGAAAATTTGATTTAAATTTTAATTTGATTGATTTAATGAAGTATTATTGATTTTTCTATGAATTAAAATGGTTAAATAAATGAATGCTTAAAAGTGGAATTTTAAAATACAACTTGATTTGGAAATGTAGAATTTGGTTTTTTTAAAGTTTTAAGTTAATTAAATAAATTGGGAATTTAGTTTAATTTGTGAAATGATAATTTGAAAAATGTAAATGTTAATAAAGTGTTAAATGTAAAAATAGGAAAGTTTACACTTGAATTTATTAAGTGGATTTGTGAAAATTGATTTAATTATAAATGTTGCTTTATAAAAATCATTAATTAAAAGAGTATTTTAATGAACATCTTTGAATGTTAAAATATGATTTGTATAATGTTTAAATGGTTTAAATTGAAATGTTTCAAGTATAACTTTCAGCACCTTTTCTGAATGCTCAAAAAGGTTGAAATTTTCAATGTTTATGGTTTTAACTTACTAAATGAACTCATAATGGTTTAAAACTTTGGAAATTGAATACCCTATTTGGAAGTATATAAACTTAAATTACAAATGGCTTAAATGAATTATTTTGATTAAAATATAAGCTATATAGAAGGTGATTTGAAATGATAATAAATGAATGATATCTTTGAATTTAAAAGGTATTTAAAGTTGAATATTTGGATTTGAACTTATATGATGATTCGAAATTGAAGCTTTGGAAAGATATGATATTTTGATATATATTAAATGTTTTGGAATGAAGCTTTGGAAAGATATGATATTTTGATATATATTAAATGTTTTGAAATGAAGTTTTGAGAGATATGATATTTTGATATTAAAAATGTTTTGAAATGATGTTTTGAAAGTATGATATTTTGATATTAAATGTTTTGAAATGAAGTTCTGAAAGATATGATATTTTTACATTAAAAATGTTTTGAAATGAAGTTTTGAAAGTATGATATTTTGATATTAAATGTTTTGAAATGAAGTTTTGAAAGTATGATATTTTGATATTAAATGTTTTGAAGTAGAGTTTCAGAAAGATATGATATTTTGATATATATTAAATGTTTTGAAATGAAGTTTTGAAAGATATGATATTTTGATATTAAAAATGTTTTGAAATGAAGTTTTGAAAGATATGATATTTTGATATTAAAAATGTTTTGAAATGAAGTTTTGAAAGTATGATATTTTGATATTAAAAATGTTTTGAAATGAAGTTTTGAAAGTGTGATATTTTGATATTAAATGTTTTGAAATGAAGTTTTGAAAGTATGACATTTTGATATTAAATGTTTTAAATGGAGTTTTGGAAAGATATGATATTTTGATATATATTAAATGTTTTGGAATGAAGCTTTGGAAAGATATGATATTTTGATATATATTAAACGTTTTGAAATGAAGTTTTGAAAGATATGGTATGTTGATATATTGAAATGGTTTTGGAAATGATTTAATCTTTATTTTGATAAAGATTTGGATTGAAAAGGATATTTTATTTTGAAGTATAAAATATTGTTTTAAAGCTACAACCACAGGTTATAATAACGATTGGTTGTTAAAGAGACCGGGATCAGATATTCTCTTATAGCCGGCCAATACCGCAAACCACTTTAACAATTGTGTACGCGGTGGAGATTCCAGAATGAAGTAGGTTGGTGGTGGCGTTTCCTTTGAGGTAAATACGTGGACCCGACTCCCGTGAGTTGGCATAAGGTGGCTAAAACAGGAGCGATTCTCGGGCCAATGAGGTCATTCCTCTGCTCCGACACTCCTCTTCGATACTATACTTTGACTTTGGATTTATTCAGTGGCCACTTTTACTTTGACTTTTGGGGGAGTTTGTTCGAGGTGGGCGGTAGTAGATGCTACGCGTTTCCACCAGCCCGGATAGCAATTGGTATATCTACCCTGGCATTGCCTAGTTGTGTTGTGTCACCTACCATACCGAGCCTTGTACGAGTTTGGATTTCTCACGTAGCCCGTGTGGTATCCTCTGGTGGCTTCCCGATCAGGAGGGACTATGATATTGGATGAACTACTGGGACTATTACGTGTTAAGGGGAATATTGGATCACTCCTTAACGCTATTTAAAAGTATGTTTATTTTACTACAGACACTATTATAATTGCGAAATATTACTATATAATAAATAGTTTAACGGATCCTTAGAGGATGGGCGGTCGTAAGCATCCTTTAAGTTATTTGTACCTTTACTACAGTTCACTTGAGTTGGTTTACATTGTATAAGTATGTATGTCCTGACTCGAGTGTTTGTATTTTTATTTACGCTCAGGTAAGCCTGAGTTATTCACAGATTTGGATTCCACTTCTGGAGATTGGAATCGCTGGAGATTTTTTGCTTATCTAGTCTTATCTATTCTAGTTTGGTTGTTCTATTCAGCTTGTACTTGGTTATCATATTGAAACTTTTGTTCTACTTTATTTCATCCGTTGTTTTTTATTTAACTCTGATATATTTATATAGTTGATTCATGAACTACTATTTTTTTACTTCCGCTGCACTATTATTACTCTGTGTCTATGATCTGTGATTATTATTTACTGTATATTCTGAGATTTGCCAAATTTTTATTTACAACGCGGTATTTTGAGCAATTCAATTTCGGCATGAGTGTCTACCTATACACTTATAATGGATGCGAAAGGTTGAAAATATCAGGTCGTTACAGACAGTAATTCAAAAATCACGATCGCTATAGTAATCCTCGGTACGGTGATCTAGGCGACGTACTGTGACGTGCGGTACCCCAGTAGCCCTGCCATTGTATGGAATCCAAACTCCAATAAGTGCCGTACATATTGATTTTGCCCAACTATGTTGGAATGTGAGATGTAAGCATTCCGGCTATTTCTGTATTTTACTTGAAATCCCTAGACCCTATTATAATATCACTGGATTTCCTATCAAATGTTTTGGTTAGAGTAAGGTAAAACTTACCCATGTTTATGTGTGGGAAGTCTTACGTGATACCTTTGTTCCTAAAAGGTTTTTAAAGTTTAGCAACTTTAACCGTTTACTCACACCAGACCCATGTCTGACCCGGAGTTTATTCTGTTTTTTTTCAATCTTGGGTACTCAATTTTTACGAGTAGCCAAGGGATTCAGGTTAGCTTTAAAGAATTCTGGAGGAGAAATGGAGCAGGAGGCTTCAGCGCGTAGATATATAGTGGTTCCGCTGTGCTAGTGTTATATCTGTATCTTTGTGATGTACTTGAGTTGTAAATTTTAGGCAGGTGTTATAACTGTCTAGTTTGTGTTGTATAAGCTGTGTAACTCTGATAGTTGTTGTATACTATGTAATATTTATGTGATTAATATAATTTATTCGTTCCGCTGTTGAGATTCTGATGTTGTTTCTTTCTTTTTTCTCTATCTTTTCTTCTTCAATCCCTTTCTTTCTTAATGATGATGCGTCTTTCTATGGAGGTCGTTTTAGGAAATGCGGTGCTAATTGATGAAAAGAACCAAATGAGAATGGTAGAGTATGAATGGAGTCAAGCCATTATTCTAGATGAGTTATACAATGTAGTTAGAACCGACCTTCTCTTTCAAGGATACAAAAGACAGCGAACATATCATAAAGACACGCCCTCTCCCTCTCAAAGTTTTTCTTCAAGCATATTCTGACATTGACAAATACAGTGTTCACATGCCCATTTGCCTCTCACCTTTTGATGATGAGCTCAAAAACAAACTTAAAATTATTTAATGACACCTTGCCTCTTCTCGCAACATGTAAGTCATGATAAGGCTCATAGTATTTATTACACTTAATTTAACAGTTCATAAGTCAGATTGTGTGAATTTGTACCTAATTTCTAGGAGTAATGTTATAAGATGAAATGACGGATTTAACAAGATGAAAGCCTACTCATTGCAGATCTAGCTCTTGAAATCTATGGTGCATTAATCAAAAGTTGCCGATGGAGTAGTCATATATTACAAATTTTGGTGAAAATAAACCCAATTTGTATATGCAATAGAAGTTTGAACCAAATTTTAAATGAACTAACATTAAAACTATAATAGTGTATTATAAATGCTAAATCCATGCAACTAAGGGAAACATAATTAATGTTTGAATGATTATGTTAAGGAGGACATAAAAAAAGATAACATCAAGATAGATGTGTAATACTAGATACAAAACCTCTAAAACTACATTCGGTTAGGTTGTTTTTTTCCTAAACTACAAAATTACTCTATTATATATTACCATACTGATCCAAAGACAGTGAAATTAACTGTTTCGGGACCAGTCAAAATTAAATTGAATGTCAAATTAAATTCAATAAATAGCCGGAAAAAACTAATTCAGCTCCGGGTCCAATTGTTTGTAATGCTGAATTTTGAATCCTAATTGTCAAACTCTAAATTTTAAATGCCGACCGTTTAATTTTTAATTATGAATAATCATCTACTTGTTTATTTGTCATCTAAAACTTTTTGATTGAAATTAATAATTATACTTCTTTAATAATAATTCTATATATATATATATATATATATATATATATTAATTGGTTTTTAAATTAAGATCACTAGAAGGGAATTTGGAATTTTATATTTTAAATTCTTCGAATTAACATAAGTTTGAATTAAGAGAATGTTGACTACTAAAAAAGCTATAGAAATGATAATTTTGGAAGACAAATATTTTCTCAGAATTAATTATGAAATATTATTTTTTGAAATCATATATTCAAAAGCAAAGAATTTGAGAAAAAATTCTATAACTTAATTTTAAAAATCTTGAATTTTCAAATTTAGAACTTCTAAAAATGTGGATTTTAAAAGTATTCTAGATTTTTCTTATAACAAAAGTATGTTGGATTTGGAAATTTGATATTTTTCTAAATTTGAGTTTTCAAATGTTAATATTAAGATTTCAGATTGACATGTGTGCTCTCTTTTATTTTAGAGGATCACACATTTTTCTCAAAAAAATGTTAAAATTAAGATTTCAAATTCACATTATTTAAATAAGGGTATAATGTGAATAAATTATCAATCAACTTTTTGAACTAAAAATAAATAAGAATTTTTTTTGAATAGTTTTCTATAAATAGTCGGTTTTAATCAAAAGACTTACAAAAAAATTAATAGAAAAAGTCCTAAGTTAAAAATCAAGAATTTGATTTGAAACTTCTTAATAAATAAAAAATATAGACAAGCACCATTGTCTCAGTGGTTAAGTGATTTGGCTTTGGCATGAGAGGTCACAAGTTTAAAATTTGCGTAGCATGATTCGAACGTTTATTGACATGTGATATGTTGTCCTAGTGACATGTTGTATATAAATTACCATTTCAAAAAAAAACAAATATGACCTCAAGAATTAAAAGCAAAAAATTAATATCTTTAGATAAAAAATGCAAGGATTAAAATGAACAAAACATCTATAAACAATAGATTTTTCCTTAAACAATTTCCCCCTTCAATGTTTTCTCCAAAAATTTGAATTCCAATTAATGTTAAAATAAGTTAATTGACCTCTACCTCGATCAAAATAAGAATGTTCTCCACTATTATACTCTAAATTGTAAAACCTTGAAAAATAAAGAAATATTGCCAAAAGGATCAGAATTATCGATTTGACAGTAATTCAAAGAACGTGGGTGTTTGCATAGGTGTGAAGTAGGCGCACTAGAGATCATGCAAGGATGGGAATATAGTTTTTTAGTGGGAGATTAAGTGAGTAATTTAGCATGTTTTGACAATTTTGTTAGCGAAATTTTTTATAAAATATTTTGGGTGAATTATTTTATTTTTAAATAATAAGAAACGAAAGAGAAGAGGAAATGGATTGGGAATAGTCCTACATTTTAGAATATGAGGAACTATATTCATTTGAATATAGATTTCTCATGGGAAGTTGGGCTCTTTGTTCACCCAAAGCTTGCTATTTTGTGAGGAGGAAAGCCATGCATCACAACCACACACGCACGCACCGCCACCATCCATCCAAATGACCGGGCCGGGTTGGGATTAGGTCGAAATGATATTTTTGGACAGAATTATATAGCTTAAAATGGGCCAAATCTTAACCTGTTAACAAGCCTAGAATTAAAAAATTAAATACACAAAAATAGCGTGAGATGTGGCAAACAGGGGAAAACATGATCGTCGACATTTAAAACGAATGGACAAGGGTAGGAAAAGTGACTATTGCAAATGAGTGGATGCTTTTCTCACAACGAATTGGCACTTGTTTGCAACTATACATAGAAATGTCTAGAAAGCACTGCAATTCTAATTCATTCTTCTATTTGCAATTGGAAACGCCTTACAAGTGTTACAAATTAGAAATGCCTGAAAAGTGTTTTGGATCTCCTTCTCTTCTTCTCTATTCCATTTTTTAAATCATTTCAGGTTTGTGATACTGTATATCACAAATTCGATACTCTTGTCACTGTAGACAATTCAGAAGATAGTTTGAATTGATTTCAACAATGCTATCGCAATCGATGAAAGAGGTTGATTATCTCTGATTTATTGTACCTTAGTAGACGATTTGCCTGAACTCACAACTTCCATTTTTTTGTTCAAAAGAGTAATGATGGCAAATAACATTTTAAGGAAAGCATCATCGACGTACCTTGGAGTGATCTCTACAGATTTGGTTTTACAACTGTTGTTCCACTTTATTAGAAATCTAGTAATATCCACCAACATTCTTAAGAAGTTATTCGACAATGACACTACACGGTTCGAGATATTACGCTTCTGATTTCACCAAATTGGAACGGTTCGATGGTGTTAATTTCGTGCTTTGGTCGAAAAGATGCATTTTCTGTTGGCTAGACTAAAAATGGTTTATGTTCTTACAACGCTAAAGCCAGAGGAAATAGAAAACAAGACTATTGCTCAAGCACGATCAAGACTAAAATGGAAATAAGATGATTACACATGCAAGGGGCACATATGCAATGCAATGACATTTTCTCTCTTCGATGTATACTACAACAAATCAACTGCAAAAGAAGTCTTGGATGCGATGGAGGCCAAGTATTTAATGGGGAATGCAACATGTAGGAAATTTTTGGCTACTAAATTTTTTAATTATAAAATGGTTGATGTTTGGCTAGTAGTAAAGCAATTCAATGACATTATGCATATCCTAAATGAATCCACCCAACGTAAAATGAATATGGATGAGGAGATAAAAGTCTCATCCATAATTGACATACTTCTCTCTTCTTGGAAAGAAAAAAAGAAAATCCTTAAATACAAGAAGGGGGATAGCAGTTTGCATAATCTTGCATTGTATTTGCAAGTGGAAGAACAAATTAGGTAGAAAGAAATTGCTGAACCAATAATATTTCCATCTAAAATCCATGTGGGGGTGGAATAAGAGGAAATTAAAATTTCTAAGAACTCTTTTAATCAAATGAGGAAATTTCAAAATAAGAAAAACATTGATAACAAAAAGGTCAAGAAAGTGAATGGATGCTACAATTATGGAAAACATAGTCACTTTAAAATAGATTGTCATTTCGTAAAACGAAACCTCAAACGACAAAAGAAAACCTAGCAACCATGAGCTCTAAAATCAACATGACTAAAATTGGGTTCTTAGTGGATCGACCCTGGTGCTACTAAGCATATCTATAACGACAAGGGTATGTTCAAGAAATATGAATAGTTTGAGGATGAAAATTATCTCTATACGAAAAAACATAGCAAAATCAACGGTCAAGGGGAAGGGAACAATAAACTTGGAGTTAATGTCCAGGAAGATTCTGACATTGAATGATATACGTTATGTACCCAATGTTAAAAAAGAACCTTGTTTCTAGTATCTAATGATTTATGTTTAATGGAAAAAGGTACACGTGTGATGGGATATTCAAATTGAATATTAATAAAATGGCTGCTTCTGCTTATATTGTTGACTCCTTTTCTTTATGGCATAATAGATTAGGGCATGTTAATATGAGAAGTATGAAGAACATGATTTTATTAAATATAATCCCTAAATATGAACATAAATTTGATGATAAGTGCATGATATCCTTATTAATCAAAATAACTAGAAAAGCATTTCCATTGAAAATCTATTAGTACTACTAATCTATTGCAATTGATTCATTGTGATGTTTGTTATATGCATAGTACTCCTACTAGAGGAAAAAGGAAATATTTTGTCACATTTGTAGATGGATATTTAAAATAATGTTATGTTTATTTAATGCATACTAAGGATGAAGTTTTATGTTCATTTATGCCCCATGACACTAAAGTAGAAAACCAATATAATGTTAAAATTAAGACCTTTAGATCTAATGGGGAGGTTATATCATTTCCCTGCATTTTGTGAATCTATTGGAACTACACATGAGACGTCCGTAGCTTATAGTCCATAGTGAAATGGAGTAGTAGAATGTAAAAATAGGACCCTTGCTGAAATGGTTAATGCTAGGTTATGTAAATCTAGTCTTAATACTAGTTTCTGGGGTGAGGCACTACTTACTACTTGTTACATCTTAAACGTAATACCTTATAAGAAAACCAAAGTCACATGTTATGAGCTTTGGAAGAAACACAAACCAAATCTTGATCATAATTGAATTTGGGGCTTTAGAGCCATTGTTCGATTACTTGAACCAAAAATCAGGAAATTTGGACAAAAGGGCATTGAGTGTGTTTTCTTAGAATACGCTCAACACAACAAAGGTTATAGGTTTCTGGCCATAGAACCTAATAATTTGATTGAGGTAAGAACAATAATAGAATCTAGATATGTGGTGTTCTATGAAAATAGATTCATGTCTATTCCATCCAATCCTTCTATTCATGAACGTTGGAGGTTAATAAACCTATTTGTAAAATAGTGAAGGTCACTAAACCTATTCATGAATTTAAGAACACTTAAGAAAGCAATGATCAAACTGGTGAAACTTTTTGGAGAAGCGAAAGAATGAGGATTGAAAAGTCATTGGGACCAGATTTTATTACTTTTTTGGTCGAAGGATCAATATATGGTATTAGGCATTAAGTCGTGCTTTCTACAACCATGGATTCTATTCCACTAACATATACTAAGGCCATAAAGTCTTAGGATTCAGCTTTCTGGCAAGAAGCCATAATTGACGAAATGGATTCTACTATAGGAATCAAACGTGGAAACTAGTAGTCTTATCTTCTAGTTCTAAACCAATAGGATGTAAGTGGATATAAAAAGAAATAAAGAGCAGATGGTACAATAGAAAAATTTAAGGCTAGATTGGTTATTAAGGGATATACTGAAAAAGAAGGAATTTTATATTTTGACACATATGCACCTATGGCCAGAATTTCAATAATTTGGACATTAATTGCATTATCATCTATTTATAAGTTTGAAATTCATCAAATGACGTCAAGACCGCATTCTTAAATGGAGAACATGATATATATATATATATATATATATATATATATATCCATGTATGTATGTGTGTATATATGTATGTATGTGTGTATATATATTCTTAAATGGAAAAGAATGTAAAGTATGCAAACTTATTAAATCACTTTACGGTCTTAAATAAACACCAACATAGTGGCACGAAAATTTTGATAAAACCATAGTATCAAATGGTTTTAGGATTTGTGAATCGGATAAATGTATCTATAGGAAATTTCATGCTGGATAAGGTGTAATCATATGCCTTTATGTTGATGATATATTGATATTTGGGATTGATACCTCGGGTATTGAAGTAATGAAAAGATTTCTATCTTCATGCTTTAACATGTAAGATATAAGGGAAGCTTAAGTGATTCTTGGAATAAGATTCATGAAAACAGCAGAAGGGTTGGCTATTAACCAGTCTCATTGCATAGAAAAGATTTTAAAAGGGTTTAATCGATTTGATTGCAAATCGGTAAGCACTCCATTTGACCCAAATATGCAGCTATATTCTAATACTAGTTGATCAGTAGATCAACTAGAATATGATATAGTATTGATGGTCTGATGTATGCCACAGCATACACAAGACCATATGTTGTCTATGCTGTTGGAAAAATGACTTGATATACCTGTAACCCATGTCATATTCCCTGTTTAATTCTACAAAAAATTTTAAATATTTAAAAGAAAGCACAGACTATGGTATGCTATATAGTGGGTATCATAAGCGTAATCGAAGTATACACGGATCCTAGTTGGAACATAGAAAGAAAGGATAATAATAAATCAACCAGCAATATCCCCGGCCACAAAGAAACAAACATGTATTGTAGATATTACCATGTCTGCTAATTTTATAGCACCGACTTCTTATAGTAAAGAAGCAGAATGGTTAAGAAATTTGCTATTATAAATTCCTGTATAACCAAAACCAGTGCCTTCGATATCTATGCATTGTGATAGTCAAGAAACACTATCAAGAGCATATAGCTTGGTATATAATAACAAATCTTGGCATATTGGCCTAAGGCATGGTGTAGTGAGGCAAATGCTCATTGATGGCGTAATTTCCATAAATTTCATGAGATCTAGCCAAAACTTAGCTGATCTGTTTACAAAAGGACTTGCAAAAAATTTAGTGTTGAAAACATCAAGACAAATAGGTTTAAAACAAACATAAAATCACCTATGATGGAAACTCAACTCAACATAATGAAATTTATTATCTTGAGTTCAATGAGAAAAACTACATTTTATGATGTGATTTGAAGCACTGAAATATTAGTTTGAATAACTAATAGTATATCCATTCCAATAATAGCGCTTGTTACCTATAATTATATGGTGAAGGTTATACTACTTAGTACATGGTAGTTTATAACAGAATTGTTGTTGAAGAGTACAATGATAGAGCAATTGAAATGAACCTATTTATATGAATGCATGATGGTGGTGGTGGCCCCTTCTGTGAGACTATGGCATATGTCTCTTAGGCTATTTCATGAAACCAAGATATAGACGCAAGGCCAATCCACGTGTGGGCTTATGAACAATCTGAGGAAAAGAAAACGAGTGCGTAAAGCACATCCGATACATCACATAAGATCACTGGTTCGATGCTTAATCAACCATTCCATCCTGACATGCTCTGATAGGTTATCACTATGTAAAGTTCAAGTCCATATGACATTTATACTTATGAATAAATTTTTCCACAACAAATGACGAGAAATTTTATTAAAATTTGTACAGGTTTTTTAGTGAAATGTTTTATAAACAATTTTGTGTGAGTTGTTTATTTCTTTAAATTAGAAGAAGAATAAGAGAGAAGGAAGTGGATTGGGAATCCACATCTTAAAACATGAGGAACTATAATTTTATAAATATAGATTCCTCAAAGAAAGGTTGGGCTCTTTGGGCACCCAAAGCTTGTTCTTTTGTGAGAAGGGAAGCCATGCATCAAACCACAAATGAGCGCACCACTGCCGACCGTTTAACCAACTGAGCCTGGTTGGATTTGGGTCCAAATAATATCTTTGAACAGAATTATTTAATTTAAAATGTGCCAAATCATAACTCATTAATAAGATCAAAATTCAAAAATTAAATAGACAAAAATGGCAGGAGATGTGTCTGTTGCAAACGACGAGAAATATGACTGTAGATATTTGAAACAAATGGATGTGAACGGGAAACATGACTGTTGCAAATGAATGGTTGCGTATTTTCACAATGAGTAGGCACTTATTTGAAACTATAAGTAGGAATAACTAGAAAGCAATGCAATTACAACTGTTGCAAATGAATGGATGCATCTTTCCACAATGAGTAGGCACCTATTTGTAACTATAAATAGGAATACCTAGAAAGCATTACAATTACTAATTCATTCTTCTCTTTGCAATTAGACGCCTCACTAGCCTTTCAAATCAGAAATGCCTAATAAGTGTTTTAGATCCCCTTCTCTTATTCTGTCTTTATTCTTTCAAATCATTTTGGGTTTGTGATATGACCGATCACAAATTCTATACTCTTATCGCTGCAGACAATTCAAAAATGGTTTGAATTGATTTCGACAGTTTTATCACAATCGATTAAAGAGATTCATCATCTCGACTCCATTGTATCTTCGAGGACAATTTGTCTTAATTTACACCACCCATTTATTTGTTCAAAAGAGTGATGATGGAAATAACAGCTTAAGGAAAGCATCATCGATGTGCCTTGGTGCGACCTCAACATATTTGGTTTTATCGCTGCTATGCCACTTCATCAGAAATCCATAAACATCCACCAACAATTTTTTTGTTGATGAGTAGACGTGAGGGAGAATGCTAAGGCATCTCCATCCATGGCAGCAAGGGGAAAAATGATGCTTACTTCCCTGGCTACAAAAAACAGAATTTGAATGCAACTTAAAAAGAGCGTGAAATCCATAAAAATCAGTTTAAGAAAACTGTTTAGATATAAGTAGATTCTTCTAAATGAAATATCCACTAAGCAGTTTTCTTAAAATTGTTTATTGCTTAAACGACTTTTTAAATGGTATCATTCTAAATGGGTAGGATGATATTATTTACACTCATGTAAACATTTACTCATACACTTAGTTAAACCATAAAATATACTTCAGTAACCCTAACTCGAACTTAAATGCAAGAAACTTGAACGGTTATGCTTAATTGAACAACTTAGAAATAGAATGAAATATAATCATCATGCAAAATTATTTCCGGTCCTACACGCCATTAATGAAAGAAGAATATTGTTATATAATATTTGAACTAGGAAACATTATGGTAGATCTGAAGTATGAAATATGAAGGAATTGATCATGAAGCTTGGAATATATCAAAATTGAAGACTAAAGAATTTCATAAGTGTTTAACTAAAATATGGCATGAATAGCCAAGAAATTAAAGTAGAGACATAAATAAAGAAAACCAGCATGCACAAACTTTATAGTTGTTTGGCTAGTTGATGCCTATGTCCCCTTTACTTTGTTAATGATTATCTTGCTGTTTACAAACAATGTTATTTCAGATCAATAATGATCGTCGGGAGTATAACAACTTATGGAGAAATTTGCAAACAACTGGAAAAGATCCTCCCAAATATTCCCCTCCATCTCTATTTATTACTTAAGGTCACCGGAAATCCCTCCACCACTTTATAAACACTTTCTCTATGTTCAAGAAGAAAGATGCTTGGATGATCGTGGCTATGTCATCAATTGCCATGGATCAGTACCACTCCGTAGCCATGGATAGGTATCGATCCATAAGATTGCATTATGAATCTTTCTGATAGTCTTGAGTTGATGCGGTTTTTTAGTGGCTTCATGCTTTCCAACATGGTTATTTTGCTAAACGCTTGTTTCTGGGCCAATTAGTTGGATCAGTGGTGGAATGAAGTACTTGACTTTGAGTGCTCATGGCGCTTGATGGTAAATTGCATGTTAATGAATTTTCGAGGCTTGAAACGGGTTGTTATCACATTGATTTGGAGTTAGTGGGATATGAAGTGATAGGGTGAAGTTATATGGTTTAGTACCGATCCACACAATGGTTCAATGCTGATCCATCACTTAGGTGGCCAAATGATATTGCACTCCTCTCTGAAGTTGTTGATGCGTTGAGCTTGTTAACCTGTTAATATTTTGCTTTTGGACTTGATAGCTGTCTCTCTAGGATTTCCTCCTTGATAACTTCCCAGTCTGACTAATCAGGTTCATGCAAATATGGCATGATCAAAAGGCTAGATAACACTTGCCTCCAAAGTACATTTTTCTTTCAATATGATGTGCTTTGAATCGAGACAAGTCATGATTGTTGCATTATATTTCAATTCGTACTTTGAATCTTTTCCATCTTTTCTTTGGATTATTTTAGTGAAGTATGGCATCTTTGGTTCTTCATTACGACACTTCGCAAAGTTCATGCCCTCTGGTACTATAAAAACTAGAGTGCGCCATTGTAATTTGTAACAATCCAGGGTTTGGTCGCTTCAACTAGGCATATATATATAATTTATATAGTAAGTAAATTGATTTTTATTGATAAATGAACTCATTTTAACTATATATTAATGATGGAAAAATCATTTTCAAAATATGTTACCAAATTAAATGGTTCGTAGAAAAATGGGAAATATGGCTGAAGAATGTTTTTCGAAATTTCGACCTTTCGACACCGGAACATTATCGGGAACGTTGTTCATCTTTGTGCACTATATATACGTATATAAGAGTTAATTAACCAAATAATAATACACTAATATTATATATTTTATGTTAATTATGTTTAGCAAGTGATGTGACAAGAGATGGTTTTAAAATAATAACTTATATATACACACACACACACACTAAATCATAACATTATCTCTTGTCATTTCCTTAAGTACTATCATTATTGCCCATCATGGCTTAGGGCATGCGATTAGAGAGGGCGGAGATGTGGCAAATGAGGAGGAGGAAGGTGGTGATGTAACATGTCAAAATGATGACATGTTATGATATTTTAAACTAAGGATAAAATGGTTATTTTTCCCACTTTTCTTTATATGTAAATACACACCCATACACACTTGTTTATTTACATTCTCTCCTTCATTTTCTAAAACTTCCTCTCTAAAATTTCCATGGCTTCCAAATCCTTTCTTAATGTTTAAAAATCCTAACTTTTCACTTTAAATCTCTTCCGAATCTAGCTTAAACTTTCCTATATTCATTTCTTCACTTTATTCTTCAAGAAACCATGTCCACACCCGCCCCAAACCACAAAACCAAGCCTTACACCATTAGGACAAGCCATTTGAAGTTCAAAACTCTAAAAAAAATCTTCACACTTTGAAGCTCGTGTGTTGTTTCCAAAGTCTAGTCGAATTTTGCTATGTATTTGAGGAGTTTCGGTGAGTAAACTACTTTATCTTGACAAAGTTTTTTGACTTTAGTATGTGGTGTATTGGGATGAAATATGATGTGTAAATTGAATGGTTATCATGTTGGTTGATGTTGATTTGATGGATGTTGGTGTTGAGTTTGATATTTGAATGCTGCATTGTCAAGTTAATAAGCATCTAAATGTATTTTTTATATGTGTTTCATTATGATGTTAAAAAGTATGGTGTGTGGATGTGTGGTTGTGATCCAAAGACCAAAGTATGTTATGCTGAGTCAACATTATTAACTTTATGTGTTGTGACAGACGTGAGATCCAATTCGAAAATCAAAAACTATGTTTTCTTGTTTAAAAGTTTGGAAATTATTTCAAAGTTTCTATCTTTGTTTCTATGTTTCAAAAACTTTAAAAATTATGTTTCAAAACATTAAATAGAAAAGAATCAAGCAAGTTTTATGTTTAAAGTATGTTTAAGTGAATCGCTCATAGCGAAAGTCGTTATAGATGCAGTTCGGCAAAATTTTCGATTTTCGTTTTAAAACATTTTCTTGTGAAATTGTTTTGCAAAAGTTTTTTGAACTTAATTAGTAATGTAAAAAGTGATTAAGTTTAGTTAGATTGATATTTTTCTATTTAATAAAGTAATTAAAAATAATTACTACTTAATTGATAATTAAGTAAGTGATTAAGGGTTAAATAACACTTAAAGAAGGTTAATGACTAATTAGTTATTAATTAAGTTTTAATTAGTGATTAATGAAGTTAAGAAGTAATTTAATGATTAATTATTATTTAATTAAGTTAATTAGTTAATTATTATTAATATGTGATTAATTAATTTTCTTTTAATTAATTAATATTTAACTAATAATGAGTTGTTCAAACCTTAAATAAGATGCATTAAGAAGTTAATTAGGACTTAACTAAGTTCATTTAGTTAATTAAACTTTAATTAAGAATTAATCTCTATTTAAATAAGATATAATTAGGGTTTCAGCCAATTAAATATACTTTAATATTTTCAAAACTATTTTCAAACTTAATCAGTTATGTTTTTAATCAATCTTCTTTTCAAGTTAAGTGATTTTAAATTCAAAGGATCTCATCATTTGGACCATTAAGTAGCCAAATGAATTAAAATAGAGATTATAAAATGTTGACACATTTTATGAAATGTAAGTTGACTTATGTTTAGCACAAATGTTGAATATCAGCGACATAATAAACACAAGGAGGTTAATTTCGATAACCGGGTCATGATAACTTAAGTATATGGAGTGTATGTCTATATGTAAATCTTGAACCCGATAGTGAAGTTGTTCACTATGGAATAACTTGACCATTTAAGATCATCGAATGTTGGTTTGAAGAGACCGGAATCAGATGATGAACAGTTATCCCAAAAACACTTCGAAACGACATAAATCATTCAAATTGAATCTATCGAAGTCATGATCAAGATAAAGACTTGAAGTGCAAGGGCTATCTTACCATTAACCTTAAGGGTGATTCCAAAATGAGTGCAGTGAAAGTAGTGCCTTCTTTTCGTTCATCTCCTGAATGACTTGTATGCATAAATGTTGAAATTGTGTCAAAATCAGGAAGGCAATGTTAGCTTTCCAAAATAGAAGTACTATATGTGAAACGTAATGACGTAGCCTCATTAACCGAAAATAACTAAAATAGCGAATATGCAGCAAGGACATATGCGTCGCACCCATTAGGTATGATCATTTCCATCTAGATGAGTCCTTACTCGGATGTACTATAGTCCCAAATGGTTGATAATCCTAACCAAAGGGATGATCAAATTTGGTACTATCCAGCAAAGGATAGGCTAACCCTGTGCTGGCAAGGATCATTTGATACGATTGTGGTATGCTAATCTAGAGGTGTATTATGGTAAACAGTACCCCAGTAGCCTTGTCTTGCATGGGATCCAATATCCAATACGTGCCTTTACTGTTTTAGTTGTATACCTAAATATGTTGGAATGTGAGATGTAAGCATTTCAGCTATGTTCTACATTTATTTTAAAGCCTTAAGCATTGTCATATTATCACCTGTTTTAAATAGAAAATGTTTTTGATTATCTTTAGGTAAAAACCCAGCCGTATCTAGGTGCAGTGTGGTCTTACGATACCTTTTGTTTTTCAATCGAATTTTCAAATAAAAATATTATTATTTGAGTTTACTCACTCCTAACCCATGTCTGATCCAGAGTTTATTTTTTCGGCTTTCTGTTGAAAACATGTCGGAGGAGATGGAGTAGGTGGCTTCATAGATAGCTGTTATTAGTATAAATTGTTCTATTGTGTACGTTTGTATGATTTACGTATTTTGTGGACAACCAGTTGTAGATTGACCTAGTTTATAACTTGTATTATTGAAATATGATGTAATATTTTGGCTATGACTATGGAATATACTACATTTTCTAATATATTTTATTCCATGCATGATAAGGTTCAGTGTTTGATTAGTCTTCTTCTTATCTTTCTTATTTCTTCAACCTATAATAACACGCCTTTTGAGTCAAGAAAGGTGGTTCATTACATTTGGTATCAGAGCATTAGGTTAATCGAACTTCTAATTATCTTTGGGTTAGGGTCAACTCGTGAGAGCGTATTTGTAATTTTACTCGTATATATAAATATATATCCCTAATAGGTAGATCAGCATTGATAGTTTGATTAGTGTTCTCTTTTTGGAATTTATCTCATCCAAGATATTCTAAGAAGTATTTTGTAATTCCCGGGGAGTAAGAAATGAGCATTAGAGGAAGATGAGGTGGAGGAACTAGCAGCACTATGACCACCAATGGTCGGACTCAAACTGGAAGGACTGGAACCGTCGAAGAGCCAACATTAGGGTATCCAAGGGTGAATTTTGCAACCTTATGTAAGGATTACGCAAATCTAGGAGGAAAACCGTTTAAGAGCTCTGAGTCTATCATAGAAGTTCAAGCTTGGTTACGCACTTGTGAAAAGATTTTTAAAGTTTTGGATCTATCAAATGAGAAGAAGAGATTTTTAGCATCATGGTAATTGCGAGAAGGAGCCGCATCTTGGTGGGACTCGCTCATTGCTAATGTTCAGAAGGCGAGTTTACTTGAGCTCGTTTTAAGGAAGCATTTGAAGATCAGTTCCTGCCTGCAACTGGTAAGATTCAGATGTATAGAAATTTCTTGGACTTGAAGCATAGAGATTGATCTGCGGCAGAATATGAGACAAAGTTCAACGAGCTATCTTGTTTTGGACCAGAATTAATAAACACCCTGCTAAAGAAAAATGAGATGTTCATTTTATGTACGAAGGAGAATTTCCATAACAAGATGACTACCCATGTTAAGGGTTCATTTGTGGACTCGGTAGACGTGGTATTAAGGTATGAAGTCTTAGACAAGAAGCAGCGTACCCAAGCAGCAAAAAATAATAATGGCGGTAGTAATAATTCAAACAAAAGGAAGTTCAACCCGAATTGGAGTAAGCATGATAAAGGAAAAGGAAATCCATGAGGAAATAAGGGAACAAGTTTAATGTAAAGACCGATATTTTCGATAATTAGAATATTAAATTAAATAAGTTGTTTGGAATTTAATATTGGAAGAAATAAAAATTTATGATTTATTATTAAGAAAAACAATTTGAATATGATTTAATAATGTTGTTTGAATGTTATTGACAATTATTTTAATGTAATTTCAATTAATTGAATTATTGTAAAGTTAATTTGTTGATAATTGAAAATAAGGAAATAAATTAAATGTTCTGTTTAATGGTGAAATTGTACGTAATTGATTAAATATTGGTTAATATAGAATAATTAATCAATATGTGCATTTATTAGCTTTGGCTGTAAATAATAAACATAGAAATGTGTTTGAATTATTAATGTATAGTGATTATTTAATTATAATTTCATTATTTGATCCGTTGAAATCAAATGTAATCAATTGCAATTAAATGAAATTAAGTATTGTGTTAATATGTGTTAAGATGATAACTGTAAAATGTGAATGTAATAAAATGTAAATTAATGTCAATTATATCCATAGGGTAATGGTTGAATCAATAAAAAGAGATAGAATCAAACTAAAGGAATTTGATTGAAATTAAAATATAATTAAATGAAATTTTAATACAATTGCAATTAGACTTTGAAATTATGTAATGTTTAAATATTGGATTCAGTATGGAAATGTCGTGTAAAAGATTTTAAACCCATGTTTAGTCAAGAATGATGAAAATGGTTAACCTTTTAACTTAGGATTTAAAAGTGATTAAATATATTTAATAATATTTTATTTATTTAACGTGTAAAATAGCCATTTTGGTCATTATCTCGGATTTCGATGAAACTAGTTGCATCGTATCCGTAATAGTGAATTATTATAGGATTTTCAAGTTTCACAGAGATCAGACTTGTCATTTGATCATGCGAGCTCGAAATGCGTAGAAATCAATTTAATGAATTCAATTTAAATAAGCTGATTCTAAAAGCAAACTTCCGTGTATAATGGAATTTGAATTTGAAACCAATTCCGTTGAGTTTAAAAATATAAAAACCTTCTATTTTGATATATGGGATGACCTACTTTCATTGCGGAAACGGAATGGGCTTTTCAGACCGTTACTGTCGTTTGGAACCAATTCGATATGTTATTCATTCTTATCGGGCCTTCTCTATACAAATAGATTTTGTCTCTAACACGTGCAGCCTCTATTTTCTTATTTCCATATGTATCTGCATAGTAAATCTATCTGCTTCTTCCACCTTCCCAATGGCTGCAAATCCAAAACCCTAAATCCAATTTCAAATTCAAATCGCAATTCAAACTCTCTATTCTATTTTATACTATATATCGTTGGAAAACTCTCGACGAGCGCAATCTGGATCTGCAATTTGATTTTTGATTAGATGCACCATTTGGCCAGAAATCGAGGAAGAATCTTAGCCGTCCATATAAGGGTTTTCGATCCAACATTGGATTTGCGACGATATGACGATCGGAGGTGACAAGTGGGTAGATGAGGTCAAGTGCAGTCGATTTATAATCGTAGCTGGTCTCATGTGTGACTGTAATTGCTAGAAATGGCGTTTAAAGCCTGCGGCGGCCGAGCTCTAGTCGAACGGAGGCGTTCGTTGTGGGACCGAATGTGCGGCCGTGGGCGAAGAGGTCTCGCGTGGCCCGATCTGGGGTCAGAAGTGGCTAACGGCGACGTTTCATGGAGGAAATGGGCGGCTGTACATGTAGGTCGCGTTCTCAAGAGTTGATTGCGAGCTAGAGTTCGAGTGCTTTAGGTGACTGACATGTATTTTTTCGTTTGTTTAATTATTATATTTCATAAATTCAATCGCTTTATGTAACAGCCCGCTATTTTGGACCATTCAAATCGACAATAAAACCATACATGTCCGACTTGAATAATTCAAAATACCGGGTTGTTAATTTAAATTTGGCAAACTCAACATATACAGTAAACAAAACATCACAGATCACAGACACAGAGTAATATAATGTAGCGGAATAGATAAAGAATAGTAGTTCATGAAGCTACTATATACATCAGAGTTAGAAATAAAGTACATCCGAATATCTCAAATACAGTGAAGTTTTCAGTACGAACCAATAACTCCTCTGAAATAATCAACTGGAAAAGCTGAAAGATGAATCGATAGTTGGACCTCCAACGAAGCTCCTAACTCCAAAGATGAGTCTCTAATGCTGTGTCTCTCTGTCTGACCCGAGCGTAAAGCAAAACACAAAACACTCGAGTCAAGATTAACATTCTTATATCTATAAATCCAACTCAAGTGAAATATCAACTGAAATATATTTAACTTAGAGGATGTTTGGGATAACCATCCTCTAAGGATCCAAGGAACTATCTACAGGTTAGAAATATACACTATAACACCGTGGTCATTTCAATTTTATTTATATTTCAAAACTAAAATATCATTTTCATTTCAAATATCTCTATTTTTCAAATTAGTATATGTATCCAATAATTTATCAAGTAAAGTATTTTTATTTCCTCAAACTTCACAAATCGCTTCAAAAATCAACTCGACCTTCCCGTTCAAATTTAATTAAATCAATCTAAATTAAATTATCTTAATATTAAATCTATATATAAAATAACCTTTATATATGAAACTTTAAATCAATATTCATTAAAACCGTATATTTCTTTTCAAGACCATAGAAATTATTTCCAAAACATTCATATAGACCACGACGTCGATGTAAAATTTTCTATTATATGGACAAGGATACAGATATTTATCATTTCAATCCGTAAGTTAAATATATACGGGTGGATATCATTTCAACCCGAAATTGCAAATTCGATTCAAATGAAAATCGCTTGGGTTTATCATTTCAACCCATAACAAAATTCTCCTATTCTAAAGTCCGTTCGGGTATGTATCATTTCAACCCATAGTGAATTCTAAACTATATGGAACTTGCAGATTGAGTGGTAACAGATAATAATAATATGACAGGATATGATAATAATATAACAACTAGCATATATCAACAGAAATTAAATAAAGTATAAACAATAGGATATGATGTCATATCCCATAGGTGAACAGTTTACAGATAATAGCATATATAACAGATTTACTAACTTCACCAGTATATTTCAATTGTCGTTTCAATTGAAACCAAAATTAATAAATAAAAGAACGTTAATCGTGAGTGATTGCTCACCTTTCGAGGCTAGAGAATACAGAAGCTGACATGGATACGCACACTGATATGGACACTGAAATTTGAATTATAAATCCGAGCACGAATTTCAAAGCAAAGTAGGATTGGCACGAATTGGACGAACGAGGGTAATAATCAAGAATTTATGAATTGAATTAGAATCAGTCTGATATATACAGAAATTTTTGCTATTTTAGTAAAAATCAAAATTGCATCCCTAAGAGAAATTTAAAGTTGAATCACACACACACACACACACACACACACACACACACACATATATATATATATATATATATATAATTTACCTTTTTTTCCATAGATAAACCAATTGTTTTAACATTTGAAATAAAACATATATGTTAAATAAAAAAATCCTTATAATTTTTCCAAACCATTTTAATTTTTACACATAGATCAAAATTTCTATTTACAAATCTAAGACCCAAACCACCCCATATGACCTATGTATATAATATCATTAAGATTTATATTTTAAAATAAGATTAATATATAAAACTTCAACAAATTACACTGTTCAAATCTCATTTATAAACTACTATATACATATGGTACAAAATCCACTTCACAATACAATTATAAATTTTAAACACTTTACCTCTATATATAACTAATATATAACCACCCATACATAAATAGTAAAGCCTATACACAAACTTATATAACAATTTTAGACAACGAATGTACGAATTACTTATATAACTTATATTATAACTTATTTTATAAATATATATAATACTCTAACCTGTGAAGACTGAAAGTATAAGTTAGAATGTAAACTTTAAAATATATATCTTTTTTTTTTCAAAAGCAACTGGTCTACACTAAAATACATATACACCCCTAAATTTAATGCAAACATGCATGCCAACTGAAATGAAAACTTATATATTAGAAAACTAACTCCATACATAAGTGTATGCAAAGTGTGTATATATATATATAAGGCAATAAAGATATATCTTTAATTATTATATCTTTATATAAATATATGTCATATACGAACTTAGGAAAATAAACAACTTCAAAAAATCCTATACAACTTCCAAAATAATAAGATGTAAATTGACCTTCAAATAAAAGTTATAAACCTGTTTATTATAAAACTACATATATATAATAACTGATTTTCAAACTTATCAAATAAATCATACAATATGGTTTGTAAAATATACATATATGGACTCAAAGTTAAACAAAAATGAATATAAATCTACTTGCCAAATATGCAGACTCCATTTGTAGATCCAACACAACTCACATGTATTAAATATGCATACACTTCTAGAAACAAAACAAACTTTTTGAAAAAAAATGGAAACCACGTTTGGTATATATATATGTATTCAAATCCAATAACTTTATATAAACACTATATGTATGCATCTTATATTTTTATACCACTATCAATATATCATAACTATACTCCATATAAACAAATATGCGTACCAACTTTGAATGCTAGAATATGCATCAACAGCATGTACAGGGGACGTGTATTGATAAAATCATCCATATCATAGCTAAATATAAAACTATATGTTATATATATATATATAAATAACACTTGCAAATATAAACTTACCTATGCCTAGTTATGTGAACAATAGAGGAAACAGGGGAGGGTCGTTGCGTCTTCGATGAATATTGCGCAAGGGGAAGAGTGGGTTTGGTGGAGGAGCGGAGTTTGGAAAAGGTGAAGAAGAGGCCGAAATTTGTAGTGCCAGACAAGTTTATATAGAAGAGGAAGACACAATAGAGAGAGAAAGAAGAGAAATATGGGAAGAAGCAATAAAAAAGGGAAGAAAATACGGACAAAAGTAAATGGAAACGAATAAATAAAAGTAACCAAAGAAATAGCACAATCACGTGCTATGATTTAGTTGAGGATTTAAGGCAAAATATTCACGTAGATTCAGGAAAATAATCAAAGCAAATAAACGGTAGCACGTTTCAAATTTGAACGGAAGGAAAGAGAAAAGTCACGATTTCGGAAAAATATCAAAGTAACAGCTACACATTGATTCAAGAGTTATTAAAGCAATTTTTAAATTGTGAAGGCAACGTTACTCTGCGTTATATTTTTAAAATAAGAATGCTGAACGAAAATCAATAGTCAAATATGGTGCGGTGTAAATGGCAAGAGTCACGCTGATTACTGAATAAAAATAAAAAATAAAACGAATAACCATTTATTTATTTATTTTTTTTAGACGGTGGAAAAATGAAGAAATAAAAGGTCAGTGAAAGTAGGAATGAATATATTAGAAAAGTAACGATTCTAGTAGCAACGGTCATCTTAGATTAAGTTGAAAAAATTTATAATAATTTATTACCGTGGCTATGGTTCAAATTTTTTTGAAAGCGAGGAAACCAAAATGTCATAATTAAAGGTAAGCTTTAAATTTTCAATAAATACAAAACGTATCTAAGTTTATACGTTTATAACTTTTTAGTTGTAGTGTATATATGTAATGAATGGTCATAATGAAAGAAGTGGAAACAGGAAGCGTAGGAAAGGAAAGGTTAGAAAAATAAAATTTTCACCCTTAAATTCCGAAGATTAATAAGGCAACGTACCTCTTTAATGAAATGTACAGCAATGGTCACAAGCTAAAATTTAGCTGAAAGTTTAAAGAAATGAGGGGAAGATGGGTTTTTTTTATTAATCACTTCCCAGAATTAATATGTCAATGAAAAAAAAAAAGGAGATGAATCAGGGAAATGTATTATAACTTATATATAACTAGTAAACGGATAGATGGAAGAAAAGGTGAGTAGGTGAGTAAAAGTGGAAACTGATTTATAAGCGAAATGGAATGTGAGCTGTTGCCTGGGAAGAAATTGGAACAGTTTAAAAATTAAAGCCAATGGACTGCTAAAATTAAATGAGTATAAAACGTGTAAAAGTTATATATTGAAACAGCTATAAATTTCAATTATTATTATAAAACGGGGAGTAATGAAAGGCAAGGACGATGCTTTCAAAGTTTATTAATGGCTAGGAATGGGGAAGTCTCTCTGTGAATTGGAAAAATTATTAAGCAATTGAAATTTTAACGGTAGAAAAAGTAACAGCTACACACTGTTTTAAAAACAATCAAAGCAATTAATAGCTTGATTGGACAGTAAGAATAAATATTGAAGGACACGTTACAAAGGCAAAATGAACCGTTTGAAAATAAATAAAAGAAATGATGGCAAATAAAATAGCCGTGCCTTGAATTTCCCAAAATAAATTATTTTATGAACATCAATTATTACTGACTTAATTTGAACAGAATCACACCCTAAATATACTTCCTTAATTTTTGATGAAAATTTATCATTTGCCACATTTAACTATACGTAATCCAAATGAAAATTTTATTTCAAAATATTATTATTTAAAATTTCTCAAAAATTAAATTAAATACTCTAAATAAAACCATTAAAAATTAACAAAATTTTATGGGTCGTTACACTCTCCCCTATTCAAAACTTTTCGTCCCCGAAAAGGAAGAAGGTAGGAGAATAGAAACAACCTGATAGATAAATAGATTAGAAGACAAGGATAAACAATTAATTAAGACCATATAAATTTTACTTGAAATATTCATTTGAAAACTTCATTTGAATTAAATTTCCTTTACTAAAAAAATTTTCAAAACCCATTGGAATTAAATATGTTAAATAACACTTAATAAATATATGAAAACTATTTGAAAACAATTTATTTACATGATTAGTTATATTTACAAGGAAGTTATTTGAAAACATTAAACCCATAATTTATAACTTACCAAATTTTCTCTCAATTACTTTTCAAATATTCTCACTAATCATTTACTTAAATATGTTTATTTTAAATAAATAACTTCTAAAATATTTATAACACTAAAATTTTCTATTAAACCAGGTAATATATAATTAAACAATATTTTAAAGGATATATTCAAAAGGAAAGGAAGGTAGATTCAAAAGATAGTATCAGGCATGAATCGTAAATTTCAAACTATAAGAATTTAAATTTTAAAAACTAATACAGAAATTTCTTGTTCGAAATATTTTTATAATAAAATACCTTTATAATAAAATATTTTTATATCAAAACAAATTTTCCTTCCAAAAATACTTTTATAACTCGATGTTTCAACAAGTTTATCCCCGTTCTTGCAGACTCTGGCCATGCGTTGATCCGGCGCAAAGCTAGAATTCTTCAAGTACTTAGTAGACCCATTTCAACACCCGGTGAAAATACTTGAAAAACCATTAAAAACGGATATGGAAAGTACAATCCAAACAAACAACCAAACCAAAACCTTTGTCCAACCATGGTTCGCAGATACACAATGGTTACGCCTAGATCCCCCAGGAAACAATCTGTATCCGTAAGCTTTCTCAACCCTGCGAGTTACGCCATGATAACTAGTAGGGTGCCGGATACACAATGCTTACACCTGGGTCCCTCAGGAAACAATCCGTACTGCTAGGCCATCTCATCCAGGTAGTTTCGCTGCTAACCGCGACCTACACAAATTGCAGGATACATAATGGTTACGCCTGGATCCCCTAGGAAACAATCCGCACCCTTAGGCCAGACTCAGCTAGGCAGTTGCGCTATGCAATCGTGAGAGAAAAAAAAACCATGGGTTACACCACGGTGGGAACACTCGAGTATCACATCCGGAAAACCAAAAATCAGAGAGAATAATATCGATAAAATGAATCCACAATGTGGCCACAAAGCGGATATCAAGCAGAATGCACTTTCCATATTTTACTTCGAAAATATACATCATATAGTACCTTTCCATATACTTCCAAATATCATACTTATATAAAGTCCATTATATATAGGATTCCCTTTCAAATCGAATACTTTCCAAATCAATAATATATCAAATCATACTTATATAGACTTCGATTATATAAAATTTTCTTTCCAAAATTTGAGTACCTTTCAAATCAAAAGATTTCAAATCAACTTCATACTTATACAAATCCATTTTATATAAGTTCGACCACTCCCAAATCAAGTACTTAATAATATACGGTTCTCAATTTCAAATCATTTCAATATCAATTCAGTTTCAAAGTTTCCTAAACAATAGGTTTAGAAAATAATCCAAATTTCCAAATCAACAAAATTTAGGTCGAACAAATTCATCTCCAAAATCACCATATAGTACTGGTTTTAATTCCAATCAAATTTCAAAACCAAATATTTTTCTCAAATCAATTATACTCAAATGGTTTCCAAATTTATAATTATCCCTTCAAAACCTTTAAACTATTTATTTCTATTTGAAATATCCAATTTACCTTTCTGAAAACCATTATTAAAATTAAAAAAAAATTCTTCAAAACATTTCAATACTAAATTCCCTATTAGTATAATTCAAAATATTCATATTCATTTACTTAACTAAAGGTTTCAAACTTAAACATAAAAAAACCAAACTTATATGCTTTATCAAATATTTTATCCTCTTTGAAATTTCTTAGCTTTGAAAATTTAACCTCGATTTGGAAGTGTTCGAACATTCAAATAGTTAGGAAAATCAAATTTTCAATTCAAGAGTTGAGAATCAACAATAAATCAATAAATCAATTTCAATAGATAGGATTTTACCAAATCAAATTCGAAACTCAAGGACTGAACACCAGTCTCACTTTAAATTGTTTCAAATATGCACATATATCCTTCGAAAATATCAAATTATACTTCAGAATTTTACATCCAAAACGGTTTTACAAAATCACTCGCATAGAGAAGCTATTAAAGTGGCCTCTCACCCACTCTGAAACTCGAAAATCAATGTCGATGATGCATGCACTCATCACCGAAATTATTTTCCAACGACATAAGTGAGTTCTGGACTTTAATTTTCTTGAAAACTTCTTTCAAATTTCTTCAAAATTATTGGAATTCAATTGAACTCATTTGAATCATTTCTTATTCGAAAAAATGTTTTTAAATCGTATTATTTTTATATATTTTTCAAAATCTTAAAACCAATTTCAAAATACCGAAATTCAATTCTCGAATTTCAAATTTAACACTTTAGTTATAAATCATTTTTATATAAATCAATTTCTTATAATTTTTCAAAAATTCAAATCCTTTTTATATAGTATAACATTTCTTATTTGTTTTATATATAGGTATATATTCCTTAACGAAAACATTTTCCTCTTTATATATAGAATAAAATCATAGTTATCACAATAATAATTTCGATATATAAAATAATTTCAAAAAAATACAAACATACCCGATTTTCAAAAGGGTGATTCAAGAATGGATTTCAAAACAAAGATAGAGATTTAAATTAGAGGGACTCTAATCAATATAACCCTGATTCGAAAATAGACTCGATCGAAGATGAGATAATTAAATTACAAACTAGAAGATGGATACTTCTATAAATCGCGGCGACCTTAACCGGTTCAACCGTGACTTAGGGAATATGATCGATGCGGACTAAGGCAAATCGAAATTCGATCGCCAGATATAGAACTTGGCATAACCAGAGATAGCAGCATCTAAACCGAGGGATACATAAATCTTCGGTGAATCAATGCCAATTGTAAAGGAGTTTTCACTCCCTTTACAAAACATTCAGTGGGGTTAAGGGATACTCCCGAATCAAACGAATATAATAGGGAGTGACAAGAATGAATTTCGGAACCAAGGGACATTCCAAAATTCAAAGGAAATCAAGTCAAAAGGCAGAGATTCAACTCGAACGAAAGTGAATCTGCAAATAAATTTACCATATATGCTATGTTTTTCCTAGAGCCAAAGCTCTGATACCATCTGTAACAGGCCGCTATTTTGGACCATTCAAATCGACAATAAAACCATACATGTCCGACTTGAATAATTCAAAAAACCTCGTTGTTAATTTAAATTTGGCAAACTCAACATATACAGTAAAAAAACATCACAGATCATAGGCACAGAGTAATATAATGCAGCGGAATAGATAAAGAATAGTAGTTCATGAAGCTACTATATACATCAGAGTTAGAAATAAAGTACATCCGAATATCTCAAATACAGTGAAGTCTTCAGTACGAACCAATGATTCCTTTGAAATAATCAACTGGAAAAGCTGAAAGCTGAATCGATAGTTGGACCTACAACGAAGCTCCAATCTCCAAAGGTGAGTCTCTAATGCTGTGTCTCTCAGTCTGACCCGAGTGTAAAGCAAAACACAAAACACTCGAGTCAGGATTAACATTCTTATATCTATAAATCCAACTTAAGTGAAATATCAACTGAAATATATTTAACTTAGAGGATGTTTGGGATAACCATCCTCTAAGGATCTAAGGAACTATCTACAGGGTAGAAATATACACATAACACCGTGGTCATTTCAATTTTATTTATATTTCAAAACTAAAATATCATTTTCATTTCAAATATCTCTATTTTCCAAATTAGTATATATATCCAATAATTTATGAAGTAAAGTATTTTTATTTCCTCAAACTTCACAAATCGCTTCAAAAATCAACTCGGCCTTCCCGTTCAAATTTAATTGAATCAATCTAAATTAAATTATCTTAATATTAAATCTATATATAAAATAACCTTTATATGATACTTTAAATCAATATTCATTAAAACCATATATTTCTTTTCAAGACCATAGAAATTATTTTCAAAACATTCATACAGACCACGGCGTCGATGTAAAATTTTATATTCTATGGACAAGGGATACGGATATTTATCATTTCAATTCGTAAGTTAAATATATACGGATCGATATCATTTCAACCCAAAATCGCAAATTCGATTCAAATGAAAATCGCTTGGGTTTATCATATCAACCCATAACGAAATTCTCCTATTCTAGAGTCCGTTCGGGTATTTAACATTTCAACCCATAGTGAATTCTAAACTACAAGGAACTTGTAGAGTGAGTGGTAGCAGATAATAATAATATAATAGGATGTGGTAATAATATAACAATAGGCATATATCTAAAGAAATTAAATAAAGTATAAACAATAGGATATGGTGTCATATCCCATAGGTGAACAGTTTACAGATAATAGCATATATAACAGATTTACTAACTTCAGCAGTATATTTCAATTGTCGTTTCAATTCAAGGCTAGAGAATACAGAAGCTGACATGGATACGCACACTGGTACGGACACTGAAATTTGAATTATAAATTCGAGCACGAATTTCAAAGCAAAGTAGGATTGACACGAATTGGACGAACGAGGCTAATAATCAAGAATTTATGAATTGAATCAGAATCAGTCTGATATATACAGAAATTTTTGCTATTTTAATAAAAATCAAAATTGCATCCCTAAGAAAAATTTAAAGTCGAATTATATATATATATAATATACCTTTTTTTCATACATAAACCAACAGTTTAACATTTGAAATAAAACATATATGTTAAATAAAAAAAATCCTTATAATTTTTCCAAACCATTTTAATTTTTACACATAGATCAAAATAGTTATCAGGTGTAATTTCAATCGCCTTGTCGTCTTGTCTTAATCTTATTTCACTCTATCTTTTTCTGTGCTTTTCCGTACCTCATTCCTTCTCGGGGACAAAAAGTTTTGAGTAGGGGAGAGTGTAACAACCCTATATTTTTGTATATTATTTAAATTGGACTTTCTTTTATTTCTAAAATATTTTTAATTTGTTTTATTTCAAAAAAGTTCACTTTAAAAAAAATGTTGATTTTTAAGTGATTTATATTTTCAAACTATTATAAATTGTATATGTTACTAAAATGTGGAACTCTGGTCAAACTGTACAAGTTTTGACTTTTTAAAACTTCAAATTTAAATTATTTTAAATATTAAATTTTATCTTTAATTATGAAAATAGATGAAATAACTTGAACATTGCTTTTCGTTTCGTTGAAAACGGATTTAAATTGTAAAAGTTATATTGTTTTCGATATTGTGTGTATATTGAATTATTTAACAATTTTCTTTATTTTAAATTATATAAATTATACTTTCTTTATCATATTTTATTTTAATATGTGTTAATATTTTATTTTAAGTATATTTTTGTCTTTTAATATTTTTAAAGTGATAATATAATTTTTCTAAAGTCAATTAAAATTTATTTCAATTTATTAAGCCTAGTTTTGTATATATTGCTATTTTCTTCATTTAATTTAATTAATTTAAAATTTATTTATTTTATTTATTTCTTTGCTTTATTTCTGAGTTTATTTACTCTTTATTTTCAGCCTTTTATGTATTTATAAATTTAAATAAATTGATGGAAATTTGAAAGGTTTAAACTCTTAATCTTCCAAAGTCCTTTTACATTCCGCCTCTTCGTTTTCCAACCTTTTCATTCAATTGCTTTGGCCGACCATCAATTCTTTCAGCTGAACATTTTTCCACACTTCATTCACTTATTCAAAACTTCTCAGTCATCAAAAAGCTCGGCCTAGGAAAATTTGCTAAAAATTCCTTTCTTCTTTTCATCTTTTCTTCCTTGCGTTGCGATTTGCACTTGTCTCCATCATCTTGATTGGATCGGCTTGCCCTTCTCCAACCTTTAGGCCGCCTCCACCACCACTCCCTCTAGCTAACATCTCCTCCAGCCCCTTCCCATCCCATTGCCGTGAGCCACAATGATGAAGAACCACCTAAAAATGGGCAAAGACATCACCTATGCAACCATAGCCTAGCCTACCTTGCATCCATCATCTTCAACACCCCTTAGCCGCCACCTACACCACCACCACCTGCTGTACCCGACCTGACACACCTCTGCACAACCCCATCTGACCCCATTTGAAGTGGCCATGCCCTCCTTGGCCTTGGCCGAGCCCATAGTGTAACGTCTGAGGGATTTTCGTCCTTCGAAAATTCGACATCGATACTCACTTTATCGACTGCCGAGAAATCAAAGGCCGAAAACCGAGATGTTATGGGTTTTAAAAAGAATTTAAGAAAAGAAAAGAGAAGAAGAGAGAAAAAGAAGAAACAAGAAGATAGAAAATTTTAAAAATAGAAGAAATAGAAAGAAAAAGAGAATAGAGGAAAAAGAAAACAAAAGACAGAAAAGAAAATAGAGAATTTGAAAATAGGAGATAGAAGCATTTTAATAATAGAACGGACAGAAAGGAAACAACAGAACAACAACAGAATCTCACAATTCGCAGCGGAACAACATATAATAATAAATGAATAATCTTTAAACAAAGAACTATATCAGTTATTACATTACATTTCATTTCATTACATCATATCATCAGAGTGTACAACAACATACAACATCAACAAACAGTGCAGCGGAAAAAGAAATACTATATACTAGTAATACGCCATGCCATCCAGCTTGCCTCCAGCAACTCCAGAATATCCAGAATATCCTGATAAACCTAACTCTTGACTGCCCGTGTGGAAATTGGTGGGCACCGAGAGTTTAGGAAGGAAAACAATAAACTCCAAGTCAGTCATGTGACTGGTGTGAGAACTCAAAACAGTTTATTTAACTTTAAAATCAAAATAGGAATATATTTTTTTTTTATTCAATTCGCAATGCTTTTAAAAATGAGACTACCATAAGGCCTCCCGCACACACACACAATGCAAACGCAGAATCGGAGGAGATTTCTCCTTATGATAGTCAAAGATGCTTGATACGCATTTAAAATAACATTTGATATTATTACTAGTGCATAGTGTAGAGAAAAATTCATTTCGAAAGTAGAATATAAATCTTAGCCAACATAGACATTTCGAACTATGCCTACTATAGCTACCATCCAAACAGTGGTGACCACCATAAGTGAATGGCAGGTTCTACAACTAATACCGTACAAGTTTCGTATTGGGAATTGGATTTCCAACAAATGGTCAGGCTAAGGAACTTCCTACTGCCACATGGGATCGCCTCTGGCTGGACGTCCCGAGAACTTAACCAGCTCTCTGCCAACACAAGGCCGGGTTACCTTTATCACTAGGTAACTACTACACGAATATGGCATCCCCCGGTCCCATCGGACCTTTAACCGAGCGCTCGTCACCAACAACACCACACAGAAAAAGATATAGTGTATCAACATGAGTAAGTATCTGGGCTCCATACCATGATACCACCCTTTCCAGAAGGAAATGCACATACCCTAAAGGGAGCTACCCCTCATAACCTTGCCGCATCATTCCTGTTTTGACCATTACCGGGATGTGAGGCTCGATGAATTCACGTCCACAAAAACATACTTTATACAAAAGCCATGCTTTGGGTCAACAAATGATCAACACAATGATCACTAAGATAGACGATCAAATAAATGATCCTATCACAAATAATCAACACAATGATCATTTCAGCATCACTCAGCATGTCACATTACCAAAATGGGATATATCGCTGATAACTTCAACTATATAACCTTTGAGCTCGTACGTCTCAAAGAAGGGTGTTAAGCAAAGAATAAATTCTCCGCCACCAACAGAAATATATTTGAAAGAAATCGGCTTTATATCTCAAATTGTAATGTCAGGCATACAATCCATACAAGTTTGTTCCGGGATCGAACAAAACCGAAGGCACTTACAAAGAAGTCCTTGCAATCCGGATATTCACAATCCTGATCGGATTTCCCATCACTTATGGAATCTCTATACCAGGAGCGACCCAGTGCAGAGACAATCGATAGGTCATCCTATCGCTCTCGCAAATACCGGTCTTCAACACCGATCTTCAAATGCAATTCACGTCGTATCACATATTCGGAATGGGTTATACGACCCCATGGTCCTTTCCCGGTTAACCCGAATAGTGAGCGCTTATTCAAAAATAAGTGTGCATTCAAATTCAAACAATCATATCAAATACCCAATCAAAGGGAAATATTGATAGTCGGCTATTGAACTATCAATTGATATGCATACATCACCAGATTCCAAATAATTTTCCAAATTATTTATTTTCCAAAATATCTTTATAAGATATATAATTTCAACACTTCAAAAATAAATCAATATTTATTTTCAAACAAATTCCACTTTTCACATATAAATTCCATAATGAATTTATATTTCAAAATATCCATGCATATTCGATTTCAATAATTCATTTCAATTTATCTTCAAAAAGATAAATTCTAATTATTCACTTCATATTGGAAAACATTTCCATACTTATCAAAAATAAGTAATCGACAAATCTTTTTATTTTCAACCTTTGAAAATATTCAATATACTTAAATCGAATTAAGTATATTATTCATTCTTTAAGGGAAATCATTCTCTTAAACATTTTTATTTGGGCCAAAACGAATGTTGCGTAAAACATCGTTACAACGTCCCAAAATCACTAGTATAGGGATTCGAAATTAAATAGATATATAAATCCCAATACTATACAACCCATTTCCTTTCGGAAGTCATTTACTATAACAACAGTGTTATAGTCCACCATTTCCTTTTATTTCTCGAAAACGTCTATTTCAACAATAAATGTTGAAATCTATGATTTCGAATCTCAACACAATTAAAACATCGTTAAATCGTTTTAATTCTATTTAAAACATTCACATTCAATACATTTTCTTTAACGTATTATTCACTATTCAAAAACGTGAATATACTTCATTAACAAATTTCATCCTTTCTATTCATTTTATTTTAAAGGATTATTCACTGTCAAAAAACGTGAATATAACTCCATTTATAAGTTATAACAATTAACTTATCAAAATAAGTCGTTTGCGAATTTATAAAACAACGTTTATAAATTCCATTTCCATTTATTTCATAACAACTTCCTTTATAAATCTTCTTTATTTACCTATTCGATTTATAATCTTAATTATAAACCAAAAGTCCAAATTATAAGTCAAACACTTATAATTTATTTATTTGCAAAAATCGTTCCTTTGAACTTTACAAATTTTATAAACCTATTGTTTATAAAATTCCATTTATAACTTCACCGTTATATAATTCTATAAATTTCATTCATTAATGAATTTCATTTTCACTTCATTCAAACACTTATAAAGACTCGTTTTATAATGTCAATATTTCGATTTATAAATATCCGTTTATAAATCTCTTAATATAAATCAATTAATATTATTCTTTAAAACATCTTTTAATTTCCTTTATAATTTCATCATTTCGATTTATAAAATAATCAAATTTTATAAATCCTATATTTAAACTTTTATCATATATTCAAAAATCCAATCTAAATTATTTTATAAAATCATTAGTTCATATTTCTCAAAAATCGACTTTTAATCGTATTTCTAAAAATCAGCTTTTTAACTATATTTCACAAAAACCATAATTTTTATAACTTTAAAAATTATAACGTTTATTTATTTATAATGGATCAATTCCAAAAATATAGTATATTTTCAAAATCACTTTTAAAATCATTTTAAAATCCCAAAATCTGGGTCCAATGATGCTACACACCAAATAGTCAATCACGACTAACAACGATATCATATATCGATATGATAATCCATCAAATATCAAAATATCTGAAATTAAATAAATACTGTTGAGGAATCCAGTTGGATCCCTCCAACCTGTTTCCTGCATCCAAAAACATTAGCACAATACCAATTTCGCTCCAGTACGAAATTATCGCGGTACATGTTTTTAATAAATATTATCCGCTTAATAACGGCGTAATAGGGTCTCATCCGCTAAACAAAAAATGCGGGAAATCAACAACTGCAATATATACATATGCCAATATATATATATTGATATTATATATAATACCAATTTCACTGTTTATGAAATATTCGCGGTATATGTTTATATTAAATAACATCCGCTTACTAACGGCGCATAATGTCTATTTTAACAATCAATAATTTACAGTCATCATTCAAACATGCATTCAAATATTTTAAATCTAACTATTTAAAATAAAATCGATTATATATAATACCAATTTCACTGTTTATGAAATATTCGCGGTATATGTTTATATTAAATAACATCCGCTTACTAACGGCGCATAATGTCTATTTTAACAATCAATAATTTACAGTCATCATTCAAACATGCATTCAAATATTTTAAATCTAACTATTTAAAATAAAATCGAAATCTATTCGATTGAGTGAGAAATTCTCACCTTGGTTTTAAATTCCGTTTTAGCTTTTATTTCGAATAAAATTAAACGCGCGTTTAATTTTACCCGAAATTCTCACTAACTCCAAACGACTCCAAACCAACTCCATCGCGTAGTGCTCGTCCATACGATTCCAACGCAACTGGATTTGCAATTTTTCGACCTCGTATGAAAAAGATACGAATTTATGAAGTTCGTACACGATTTTAATAGCTTAAATACAACATATACTTAACTATTTTAACCCACATCAATTCCTAGCCACACGATCCTTCATCCTTGCATCCTGGCCCTTGAACGCAACCCCTCCTCTTCTTCTTCTTCTACAGGCCGACACACTTAACCCATCAATGAAAACTAGGGTTGAATAATACTCCCTCTACACACAACGAAACTCGATCACACCAACGCCAACGCGAAACTCTCGAAGCAAGCTACCACCACCAGCCACCATTGGAAGTTCGGCCACCCATAGGCACGCGCGCACGTCCCCCTACAGCCCACGCACGGCCACCATTTGCTCCGCCATCGTTACTCCATTCCCGATCATATCCGTATGGATTTCAAGCTCTCTTCATGCTCTACCTTTTTCGTGTTGAACACTTCTTCTAATTCCTTGTAGATTGGGAGAGATTGAGAGATGAAGGAGATGGATTTTCAGCCTTACATTCTAATAGTGGCGGCTGCAAATAAAATTAGGGTTTAATTTCTTTTCTTTTTTTCAAGTGGGGGGGTGCTATTTATAAGGAACCGTTCGACACTATTCATCCCGGAAATTCCGAACTCCGATTTAGACGCCGTAACCAGCGTTTCTAAGGTTTACCCCGCGTTCCGGACTCAATGGAACAGGTTTCGGAAGCTAATTCGGAAGTATGTGCGAGTTATGGCTGAAAACGTTCAATTTGAATTAAACCGATTTAAATCGATTTCTAGGCGTTTTAATTTGTACCGGACAAATGGTAAATCCAATTGACTTGAAATTTGAAACATTACAATAATATCACATTACGGATCCGATGAAACTGGTTTCGTCGAATTCCGAGACTTTTTGAAAAGTGGCTATTTTGACTCGCCAAATTTAAATTAAAAACGATTCGATGCGTTTCGAGCTGCCACGATCAAATGATAACTCCGATTGACACGAAAATTGAAATCCGGTAATAACTAACTATTACGGATCCAATGGAACTGGTTTCGTTCAATTCTGAGACTGTCCAAAAATTGGCTATTTTACAGTCGATTATTAAATATTAAAATATTCAATTTTCACAAATTTACTTTTAATTCGATTTTAAAAGTTCTAAAATATCATTCTAACTTCAATATGATAAAATAAAATTTTACAAATCATTTTCAATCATATTTAACTCTATTTTCAATTATCTCCATAATTTAACATATTAAATTATCGATTTAATTATCCAATTAAATCCAATAAATCAAAATAAAATTTATTTGACTTAAAAATTCACTTATAAATATTTAAAATTAATTTAATATTCAATTTTTAATTAATAAAAATTCTGGGTCGTTACAATCTTTCCCCCTTAAAAGAATTTCGTCCTCGAAATTACAAGTAAGAAAGGTTACAAAATCTATTAACTTTCCAAAATTCATAATTAAACTTCTTACAAATCTTTACTAAGTTTTCAAATCATACTTAGTTATCTTTTCAAAAACAACTACTATTGTTTAACTTTCAATTCCAAATCAAAGTTTAAAGTTTTCAAAATTTTTCCAAAATTTTCTCAAATTTTTCTAACGCCTTAAATTTCCGGAAAAATTCGCCATAGTCTCCTTTGCGCGGCTCGATCCGAAAAAAAAATGACAGTATATATATCACAAATATACATCTCATCAAGTAATGAGGCATCCCGAAGGGAAAAAAAGTGTAAAAGTGCGATATTTAATCCGAGATATGTACCTTATATTTTATTAGCAAGCATATACGGCTAATATAGCGCAAAAGCGAACTCCAAATGCGAAGCAAACGCGATCCGCACCTACTAATCACTCAACAAACAACATGAGAACATGCACATATGCAAATAATCTCAATATACAACATATAGCAACATAACAACTACATAATATAGCAAATGCAACTAAAGCAACAAATGCAACCATCAACCAATTAACATTCATTTTCAATTCAATTAGTTTACATTTACTAATTGAATCTAATTCACATTCAATTCTATTCAACTTATTTTCTTCAAGTTTGAATTCAATTTCATAGCTTTCAATTTCATTAACACTTAATGAATTATATACAATCAATCAACAATCATATAACAACCAATGTATATTTATTACAACCAAATTTCCTTTGCTTATATTCATCCAATTTGGTTTAACATTAAATTGATTTCCATTCCAATTTATTCAACTCCCAATAACATTAGATTTTAATGAATTAACACTTATATTCATCTTTTCATATCAATTATTCACATTCAATTGATTAACAGCCAAGCCATTCATTCAATTCAATTACAAAGTTGAATTCTATTACATAACTTAAGTTCATATTCTTTTAATCCACTTGATTATTTACTTCGATACCAATATCAACTTAATTCAATATCTCTTAAGTTATATTCCATTTAACTTTAAATTCACTTTTATTCACAACTCATATTTTATATAGTTTCACTTCTTATATATAAGTTTATTTTACAATTGTAATTCACATTAATTATAACTTTAATTCTTATAATTCTTTTGCTTATACAATTATTCTTTTATTTGGATTATTCAAACAACCTAACAATCAACTTATATACACTTTAATAATTTTTTTTAAAATTATTCCTTTATATATAAAATATAATCAAGGCAAAATTATTTCATTTACCCAATTTAAAAACAATATCGTGTCGAATTGTTCTATTCAAGTGTTTAGAAACCCCTTCGGCTCAGTTTCGAGGCTGTGCTGACGAAAGTTCATATGCCACTCAATAAACCAATCATCACAATATAAAACAATTTTATATTCACTAACAAATACGCACTCATAGCTATTATTACACTCAAACTCATTCTAGAGTACTGCTGACTCTATCTCTAATGAATTAATACCCAACAGAACCATGGTTGTCGCTTAACCATCAGCTCTGATACCAAATGTAACGAAACTAGTGGTCACAACCGGTAGGCTTTTCAACCATCCCAGCCCCACCGTGGCTTACACTGGTATCCCAAACTTGCTTTTACGGCCAGCCTTTCGACTGTCACAGCTTACGCCTAACCAACCCCCTAAAAGAGGATGTGTGGGAGTAAGAGTCTCCCGTTCGCCACCAAACCGCGAAGCGAGAACCCCCCATCACATAGCCCAATAGCTTAACAAGACTGGTGTGAGAACTCAAAACAGTTTATTTAACTTTAAAATCAAAATAGGAATATATTTTTTTTTATTCAATTCGCAATGCTTTTAAAAATGAGACTACCATAAGGCCTCCCGCACACACACACAATGCAAACGCAGAATCGGAGGAGATTTCTCCTTATGATAGTCAAAGATGCTTGATACGCATTTAAAATAACATTTGATATTATTACTAGTGCATAGTGTAGAGAAAAATTCATTTCGAAAGTAGAATATAAATCTTAGCCAACATAGACATTTCGAACTATGCCTACTATAGCTACCATCCAAACAGTGGTGACCACCATAAGTGAATGGCAGGTTCTACAACTAATACCGTACAAGTTTCGTATTGGGAATTGGATTTCCAACAAATGGTCAGGCTAAGGAACTTCCTACTGCCACATGGGATCGCCTCTGGCTGGACGTCCCGAGAACTTAACCAGCTCTCTGCCAACACAAGGCCGGGTTACCTTTATCACTAGGTAACTACTACACGAATATGGCATCCCCCGGTCCCATCGGACCTTTAACCGAGCGCTCGTCACCAACAACACCACACAGAAAAAGATATAGTGTATCAACATGAGTAAGTATCTGGGCTCCATACCATGATACCACCCTTTCCAGAAGGAAATGCACATACCCTAAAGGGAGCTACCCCTCATAACCTTGCCGCATCATTCCTGTTTTGACCATTACCGGGATGTGAGGCTCGATGAATTCACGTCCACAAAAACATACTTTATACAAAAGCCATGCTTTGGGTCAACAAATGATCAACACAATGATCACTAAGATAGACGATCAAATAAATGATCCTATCACAAATAATCAACACAATGATCATTTCAGCATCACTCAGCATGTCACATTACCAAAATGGGATATATCGCTGATAACTTCAACTATATAACCTTTGAGCTCGTACGTCTCAAAGAAGGGTGTTAAGCAAAGAATAAATTCTCCGCCACCAACAGAAATATATTTGAAAGAAATCGGCTTTATATCTCAAATTGTAATGTCAGGCATACAATCCATACAAGTTTGTTCCGGGATCGAACAAAACCGAAGGCACTTACAAAGAAGTCCTTGCAATCCGGATATTCACAATCCTGATCGGATTTCCCATCACTTATGGAATCTCTATACCAGGAGCGACCCAGTGCAGAGACAATCGATAGGTCATCCTATCGCTCTCGCAAATACCGGTCTTCAACACCGATCTTCAAATGCAATTCACGTCGTATCACATATTCGGAATGGGTTATACGACCCCATGGTCCTTTCCCGGTTAACCCGAATAGTGAGCGCTTATTCAAAAATAAGTGTGCATTCAAATTCAAACAATCATATCAAATACCCAATCAAAGGGAAATATTGATAGTCGGCTATTGAACTATCAATTGATATGCATACATCACCAGATTCCAAATAATTTTCCAAATTATTTATTTTCCAAAATATCTTTATAAGATATATAATTTCAACACTTCAAAAATAAATCAATATTTATTTTCAAACAAATTCCACTTTTCACATATAAATTCCATAATGAATTTATATTTCAAAATATCCATGCATATTCGATTTCAATAATTCATTTCAATTTATCTTCAAAAAGATAAATTCTAATTATTCACTTCATATTGGAAAACATTTCCATACTTATCAAAAATAAGTAATCGACAAATCTTTTTATTTTCAACCTTTGAAAATATTCAATATACTTAAATCGAATTAAGTATATTATTCATTCTTTAAGGGAAATCATTCTCTTAAACATTTTTATTTGGGCCAAAACGAATGTTGCGTAAAACATCGTTACAACGTCCCAAAATCACTAGTATAGGGATTCGAAATTAAATAGATATATAAATCCCAATACTATACAACCCATTTCCTTTCGGAAGTCATTTACTATAACAACAGTGTTATAGTCCACCATTTCCTTTTATTTATCGAAAACGTCTATTTCAACAATAAATGTTGAAATCTATGATTTCGAATCTCAACACAATTAAAACATCGTTAAATCGTTTTAATTCTATTTAAAACATTCACATTCAATACATTTTCTTTAACGTATTATTCACTATTCAAAAACGTGAATATACTTCATTAACAAATTTCATCCTTTCTATTCATTTTATTTTAAAGGATTATTCACTGTCAAAAAACGTGAATATAACTCCATTTATAAGTTATAACAATTAACTTATCAAAATAAGTCGTTTGCGAATTTATAAAACAACGTTTATAAATTCCATTTCCATTTATTTCATAACAACTTCCTTTATAAATCTTCTTTATTTACCTATTCGATTTATAATCTTAATTATAAACCAAAAGTCCAAATTATAAGTCAAACACTTATAATTTATTTATTTGCAAAAATCGTTCCTTTGAACTTTACAAATTTTATAAACCTATTGTTTATAAAATTCCATTTATAACTTCACCGTTATATAATTCTATAAATTTCATTCATTAATGAATTTCATTTTCACTTCATTCAAACACTTATAAAGACTCGTTTTATAATGTCAATATTTCGATTTATAAATATCCGTTTATAAATCTCTTAATATAAATCAATTAATATTATTCTTTAAAACATCTTTTAATTTCCTTTATAATTTCATCATTTCGATTTATAAAATAATCAAATTTTATAAATCCTATATTTAAACTTTTATCATATATTCAAAAATCCAATCTAAATTATTTTATAAAATCATTAGTTCATATTTCTCAAAAATCGACTTTTAATCGTATTTCTAAAAATCAGATTTTTAACTATATTTCACAAAAACCATAATTTTTATAACTTTAAAAATTATAACGTTTATTTATTTATAATGGATCAATTCCAAAAATATAGTATATTTTCAAAATCACTTTTAAAATCATTTTAAAATCCCAAAATCTGGGTCCAATGATGCTACACACCAAATAGTCAATCACGACTAACAACGATATCATATATCGATATGATAATCCATCAAATATCAAAATATCTGAAATTAAATAAATACTGTTGAGGAATCCAGTTGGATCCCTCCAACCTGTTTCCTGCATCCAAAAACATTAGCACAATACCAATTTCGCTCCAGTACGAAATTATCGCGGTACATGTTTTTAATAAATATTATCCGCTTAATAACGGCGTAATAGGGTCTCATCCGCTAAACAAAAAATGCGGGAAATCAACAACTGCAATATATACATATGCCAATATATATATATTGATATTATATATAATACCAATTTCACTGTTTATGAAATATTCGCGGTATATGTTTATATTAAATAACATCCGCTTACTAACGGCGCATAATGTCTATTTTAACAATCAATAATTTACAGTCATCATTCAAACATGCATTCAAATATTTTAAATCTAACTATTTAAAATAAAATCGAAATCTATTCGATTGAGTGAGAAATTCTCACCTTGGTTTTAAATTCCGTTTTAGCTTTTATTTCGAATAAAATTAAACGCGCGTTTAATTTTACCCGAAATTCTCACTAACTCCAAACGACTCCAAACCAACTCCATCGCGTAGTGCTCGTCCATACGATTCCAACGCAACTGGATTTGCAATTTTTCGACCTCGTATGAAAAAGATACGAATTTATGAAGTTCGTACACGATTTTAATAGCTTAAATACAACATATACTTAACTATTTTAACCCACATCAATTCCTAGCCACACGATCCTTCATCCTTGCATCCTGGCCCTTGAACGCAACCCCTCCTCTTCTTCTTCTTCTACAGGCCGACACACTTAACCCATCAATGAAAACTAGGGTTGAATGATACTCCCTCTATACACAACGAAACTCGATCACACCAACGCCAACGCGAAACTCTCGAAGCAAGCTACCACCACCAGCCACCATTGGAAGTTCGGCCACCCATAGGCACGCGCGCACGTCCCCCTACAGCCCACGCACGGCCACCATTTGCTCCGCCATCGTTACTCCATTCCCGATCATATCCGTATGGATTTCAAGCTCTCTTCATGCTCTACCTTTTTCGTGTTGAACACTTCTTCTAATTCCTTGTAGATTGGGAGAGATTGAGAGATGAAGGAGATGGATTTTCAGCCTTACATTCTAATAGTGGCGGCTGCAAATAAAATTAGGGTTTAATTTCTTTCTTTTTTTTCAAGTGGGGGGGTGCTATTTATAAGGAACCGTTCGACACTATTCATCCCGGAAATTCCGAACTCCGATTTAGACGCCGTAACCAGCGTTTCTAAGGTTTACCCCGCGTTCCGGACACAATGGAACAGGTTTCGGAAGCTAATTCGGAAGTATGTGCGAGTTATGGCTGAAAACGTTCAATTTGAATTAAACCGATTTAAATCGATTTCTAGGCGTTTTAATTTGTACCGGACAAACGGTAAATCCAATTGACTTGAAATTTGAAACCTTACAATAATATCACATTACGGATCCGATGAAACTGGTTTCGTCGAATTCCGAGACTTTTTGAAAAATGGCTATTTTGACTCGCCAAATTTAAATTAAAAACGATTCGATGCGTTTCGAGCTGCCACGATCAAATGATAACTCCGATTGATACGAAAATTGAAATCCGGTAATAACTAACTATTACAGATCCAATGGAACTGGTTTCGTTCAATTCTGAGACTGTCCAAAAATTGGCTATTTTACAGTCGATTATTAAATATTAAAATATTCAATTTTCACAAATTTACTTTTAATTCGATTTTAAAAGTTCTAAAATATCATTCTAACTTCAATATGATAAAATAAAATTTTACAAATCATTTTCAATCATATTTAACTCTATTTTCAATTATCTCCATAATTTAACATATTAAATTATCGATTTAATTATCCAATTAAATCCAATAAATCAAAATAAAATTTATTTGACTTAAAAATTCACTTATAAATATTTAAAATTAATTTAATATTCAATTTTTAATTAATAAAAATTCTGGGTCGTTACACATAGGTTGTATTGAATCCTTAATTTTGCCTTGAAGTGTTAGCCTCTTGCCTCACCAACTAGTGCACCATTTTCTCTATGCATGACCGACCCCTATGCGACCCAAACCAGACCTTAGTGCATGCCATGGCTATGCTAAATCCATCCCTTGCTAATCCATGTGAAGTTAAGAACAAGTGAAAACCATTTGAAGTTGTTTTGGGCTTTGATTTCTTATGTTGTTTAGGCGTAATTTGTTTTGAAACTTATATTGTTTGTATTGTTTTGTCTTATGTATTCGAGGAAGTTAACCTTGTCTCTCCCACACTCATCATCGTCATGGCTGAGAAAATTAACCCTCTTGGTCGAGCTTTTGAATGGTTGTAGCAAGGTCAAGTTATCTTCTCTTTGGTGCTTTTCAATTTCAATTTATTTCAATATATTTTGGTTAAATATTCATAAGTTATATTGTCTTGTTTTGGGGTTGTTTACAATATGATATCTTGGCTATTTCTCTCCACTCAAATCAAAGGTCATGCCTTCTGGATCCATTGTGTCATTCTAATTGATATCTCCAGCATAAAAAGGTGAGTAAATCTCACCAGACTAATATGCACTTATATAACTGATAAACCGACACCATTTGAATCTGTAGTGTATATCATCTTGCTATTACCTGCTATATTATGATCATATGATGTTCACACCTGTTATTACATCTGTTATATCACATGTCACTATTATTTCGTGTTATTCTGTTATTTTATCAGTTATCACCGTTGTCGGTTCCCTGTAGATTAGTGTCACTATGGGTTGAAATGATACATACCCGAACGGACTTCAGAACAGGGAAAAATCATTATGGGCTGAAATGATAGGCCTGAACGGTTTTCATTTAATATATTTTAACTTGGGATTGTGGGTTTGAAATGATAGAACCCGGATTTTACTTTTTAAACTATGGATTGAAATGATACATATCCGTATCACTTGATCTAGGTTAGAAAACTATATACAGACCCGTGGTTATTCTATAAAGTGTTTTGAATATTTTTAAGTTTTTTAAAAATATAAATTTATGAAATTTGATTTAAATAGATTTTGAAAGGTTTTAAAAGAAATAAATTATGATTTTTCTATGAGTTAAAATGTAATTAAGGAATGGTTAAATTTGATTTGTGAAATATAACTTAAGTTTGAAAATTTGGAATTTTGATTAAAAATGATATTTAAGTTATATTAATGAAATGGAAATTTAATTATATTTGGAAAATGGTAAATATGATAATTTGATTTAAATGTTAATTTAAGTGATTTATTAAAGTATTTTTGATTTTTCTATGAATTTAAGTGGTTAAATAAATGAATGCTTAAAGTGAAATTTTAAAATATAACTTGACTGGAAAATGTGAATTTGGTTTTAATTAAAGGTTTAAGTTAATTAAATAAAATTGGAAATTTAGTTTAATTTGTGAAATGAAAATAAAATATAAGTGTTAAGTTTATTTATTGAAATGAGAAGAAAAAGAAAATGATATCCTTGAATTTGTTAAGTGAAATTTGTTGGAAATTTGGATTTTTCTAAAATTGTTACTTTATAAAAATCATAAATTAAAAGAGTATTTTTAATGAACATTTTTAATGTTAAATTATGATTTTTAAAATGTTTTAAGAGTTTAAAATAAAATTATTTATTTGCTGGAAATACACTAAAATCTGGAATTCACTTTTAATAGCATTCAGAAATGCATTGGTTTCTGAATTGAACTAAAACTGAGTAAAAAGAGCTATTATAGCATTTTTGTAAAGCTGTAGTTGCTGTAGTTGAACTTGTAGGCTAAAATTGAACTCAAGCCTATTACAGCAGTTCTGTAATTGCCGTAGTGCTCTGGTATTTTTGCCGAAACTAAATAAAAACCCTCTAATTTGAAACCTGAGCTGTTACAGCATTTCTGAAAATGCTGTCTTAGCTGAATTGAATTAATTTTCAACTTAAATTGAGTTTATAACCGCAGTTTTAAATGCTGTCTTTGCAGAATTAAAATGTTTTCAAGTATAACTTATAATAGCTTTTCTATATGCTGTGAAAGGCTGAATTTTTCAATGTTTATGCTTTTTAACTTAGTAAATGAGCTCAGAATGATTTGAAACTTTGGAAATTGAATACTTGAATTGGAAGTATAATAATTTCACTTTCAAAGGGTTTAAATGAAGTAATTTAATTGAAATATAAATCATTTAATGAGTGGTTTGAATTGAAAATGAATGAATGTTATCTTTGAATTTAAAGGATGTTTAAGATAAGATATTTTGATATATTAAAATGATTTGAAATGAAGTTTTGGAAAGATATGATATTTTTGATATATTGAAATGATTTGAAATGAAGTTTTGAGAAGATATGATATTTTGATATATTAAAATGGTTTGTAAATGATTTGATATTTATTTTGATAAAGATTTGAACTGGAAATGATATTCTATTTAAAGTAAAATATTATTTTAAAGTTATAACCACCGGTTATAATAACGATTGGTTGGAATAGAGACCGGGATTGGATATTTGGCATACTCTCTGTCGATACCGAAAACCACTTTGACAATCGTGTATGCGGTGGAGATTCCAGAATGAAGTAGGATGGTGGCGACGTTCTTGAGGTATATTACGTGGACCCAACTCCCGTGAGTTTGCATAAGGTGGCTAAAACAGGAGCAGTCTCGGGCCAGTTGAGGTCGCACCTCGTAGCAGACGCATTTCTTTGATACTATACTCATATTTGTGATTGATTAGATGACCATCCTCCGATTTTGATTGGGAGTGTGTTCAGCGGTGGGCGTATGTGGCTGCTGCATTACCACCAGCCCGAGTGTCGTAATTGGTATATCTACCTTGGCATTGCCTTGTGTGCCATGTTACCTACCATATCGAGCCTTTACTACGAGTTTGGTTTTCTCCCGTAGCCCATGCGTATCTTCTCGTAGTCTCCCGATCAGGAGATATGTAGATATTGGATGGACTACTGGGACTATTATGTGTGAAGGGTGATATGGGTAGCCCGGAACGCTATCTAAAATTATGTTTATTTTACTATCAGACATTATTATAATAGCGCAATATACTATATAGTAAATAGTTTAAAGGATCCTTAGAGGATGGGCGGTCCCAGGCATCCTTTAAGTTACTTGTACTTTTACTACAGTTCACTTGAGTTGGTTTACATTGTATAAGTATGTATGTCCTAACTCGAGTGTTTGTATTTTTATTTATGCTCGGGTCAGCTTGAGTTATTCACAGATTTGGATTCCACTTTCTAGAGATTGGAATCGCTGGAGATTATCTACTTATCTAGTCTTATCTATTTCAGTTTTGTTGTTGTATTCAGCTTGTACTTAGTTATCATATTGAAACTTCAGTTGTACTTTATTTCTTATGTTGTATTTTATTCAACTCTGATATTTATATAGTAGCTTCATGAACTACTATTTCTTTTACCTCCGCTGCATTATTAAATACTCTGTGTCTGTGATCTGTGATTATTATTTACTGTATATTCTGAGATTTGCCAAATTTTTATTTACAATGCGGTATTTTGAGCAATTCAATTTTGGCATGAGTGTCTACCTATATACTTATAATGGATGCGAATGGTTGAAAATATCGGGTCGTTACAATTTTAAAATATTATAAAACTATTTTAAATTATTTTAATCTATATTAAACTATTTTAATCTATTTCAAACTATTGTATTCTATTTAATCTATTTTAATCTATTCTAAACTATTTAGTCTATTTTAAACTTTTTTAAATTATTTGAACTATTTATGATTATTTAAACTGAAACGAACAGTGAATCCGTACCCCTAGAGTAAATACTATTCTTCATCAATCAACTCAAGATGAACAGGAATATGAACCATTTGGGTTAAAGAAGAAGAGGTAGAAGAAGAAAGTAAAGAACAACATCAGAATCTAACCATCGCAGCGGAGTAAAATATAATAGATAATCAATGATCTTTACACAAGAACAATTACATTTATTTATACATTACATCATCTTAGTATACATATCACACATCTGGACAGTAATCATGACCTGTCCTCACAATCTGAATACACAGCAGAATATTTAATACAAATACGGAAGTACGTATGGCCATCCAGCTCATCTCCTAAGTTCCACAGCATCTTTTCCTGTACCCTATAATACTCGGTCTGACCAGAGCATTATAGTTAAATAACACCCGAGTCAGTCTGTAACGACCCATAAAATTTTAATAATTTTTAATTGGTTTATAACGTATTTAATTGGATTTTTGAGAAATTATTAATAATAATATTTTGAAATAAATAAAAAAAGTTAATATTTACGTATAATTAAATATAGAAAATGGTAAATTTTCAACTTATTATATGAAAGTTTATTTATTATATAATTCTATTAAATTCAAATCAGTTAATAATTGATGAAAATAAATTTATTTCCAAGACCTGAATATTTTTCTATAGAAAATTTTTAAATCCTCTTCTGATTGAGGCGTCATCTTTCGTTTCATCAAATTTGGACTTCTTTAGCTCCGTCGATCTTATTTTCTGCGTTTTTGCTGCATCTTCCGCTAGCGGAAATTCGAATTTTTACAATTCAATCGTACCACTGATATCTGTGTATTGTTTTGATCGTCACGTCGTGCCGATCCCCATAGTATATTCATTTCTGTATTTTTGAGATTCAGTACACGACAGTAACGATAAAACAGCTCGTCGTAGCGACACCACTTTTACACGTTTAATGGTGGTGTCTATTCAATATTTCATAATCCCCATTTTTCAGCATTGATGTGTCTTTTCTAAATCTATACGGAAAATATGGTTTACCCCTTTTATTCATTTACATTTTTTCTCTGTTTCAAATTTCAACGTGACTGACACGCAACCATCAATTACTTTAATCATCTGCGTCAATCAAGAATCTTTCTATTACTTTTCATTTATATTACATTTATTGCCAACGTTACAAATTCGAACGATCACTTGCTTTCTTTGTCTTCCTGATTTCATGTCTGTGTTTTCTATTCCTTTGGTCCAGCTATATATTACGGGTCCTTTATTTTACATCCTCTTCTTCTTTATACTCAAGTTTCAGAATCGCAACCGAGCTTCCATCACCCACGCCAGTGCCGCAACGCCGACCTCACCCAAGCCCAACTACCTTATTCCCTTTCTTCTCCATTTTTGCCCATTCTCTCTCCTCATCCCACCACCGTGCTCGCATCGTCGGACCTCTGCCCCTCACTCACGCACCTTCCCAGCTGAAACCCCTCCTCCACCACTTGATCTCCGTCCCTTGCTCCTAGATCCGACCGCCCACCTCCTTGCCCACACGCACGCCTTCCTCATCCACCCATCTCCTCTCTCTCTGGCTTCTCACCGCACCATAGCCACCGAAGCTTCAGCCTTTCCCAGCGCAACCCTTGCTCCACCCACACTCCTCCGCACCGACACTTCTCTTCCTTCCCTACGTCGCGGCACCACCACAGTTGCTCGTAGCCTCTGTCTTCTCTTTTTGAAACCGGTATAAACTATATATATTATATAGCTTTATATTTATTTGATTTTACAAATTGTCATACTCATATATATATATATATATATATATATAGTAAGCTTTGTTTGTAGTTTTCTGTATAATCAGTATGTACGATTGTATGTTATTTTCTCTACAAAACTTTGTTTGATAACAGCTACCATTTATAGTAAGTAGTATCTATATAAACATATAAAAGTTATATTATATATACATAGTGGTTTGGTCAGGGAAGATTTTAGGCTCTGTTTTGTCTTGTACAGCTTTCATATTTATGTTAGTACATTATAGTTAATATTTTATGTTGCCGTGACACTATATATATCTGTTAGTATATCTGTATGGTATACTATATAAATCTATTGTTATATTAACTAGATATGATTATACAGGCAAGAAAAAAAATGTTTATGTAGCCGCATGCATAGTAGTGTATATTTAGTCAGCATATTTTAGGCTATGTCTGCATGCTTTTCTTGTTCAGCGCATGTATTATATAGTATATAGCGATATTTAGGACAGATTTTTAGCATGGGTTTTATTTATAAGTTTAGAGTATTGTTTTCGGCTCTAAGAATATATCGAAATATATATTATTATTTTGATTTATTGGTGTATATATATATGTATATATGCTTTTATGTTGTTGTTTGGTAAAATATATAGACATTTTTGAAATCAGAAGAAAAATACATTATATATGCTTAGTCTGTTATATGGTATATGGGTGGGTAGATATATAAGCCACAGAAATTTTTTTACATTGGTTTAAGATTTATATTTATAAGTTGTGGTCAGTGCATTGTTGGTATTGATATAAGGTAAGTTATATAGACTTTATTTTAAATATATAACGTGTATATATGAAATTTTGAAGGGGTAACATATGTATATATTTATTTTTAAATGGCATATATATAGTTATATATGGTTTTAAATACTATATGGTTTGAATTTAGAATATGTAATAGTTACATATATATAAAAAAGACCACTTATGTATCAATTATCTCGATCCAATTCTATTCGTCCATTCCTATTATCAGCTTTGATCGTTGAATTCGTGCCCATCTTATTTTCGCTCTGGAATTCGTGTTTGGATCCACATTTTGCTCCATTTCCGTTCTTCTCTCTAGCCTGCAAAGGTGAGCAATCACTCACGATTAACGTTCTTTTATTTATTAATTTTGATTTCAATTGAAACGACAATTGAAATATGCTGTTGTAGTTATTTAATTTGTTATATATATGCTATTTCTGAACTGTTCATCTGTGGGATATGACACCATATCCTATTGTTTATATATTACTGTTATTGATGATATATGCCTATTATATTATTATCTTATCTGTTATCAATCTGCAAGTTCCCTGATAGTATAGAATTCACTATGGGTTGAAATGATACATACTCGAACGGACTCTAGAATAAGAGAAAATCGTTATGGGTTGAAATGATAAACCCAAGCGATTTCATTTGAATTGAATTGGGATTACGGGTCGAAGTGATATCTACCTGTATATATTTAAATTACGGATTGAAATGATAAATATCCGTATCCCTTAACCATATGATAGAATTATATACGGACATCGTTGGTCCATATATAAATATTTTGAAAATAAATTCTCTGGTTTTGGAAAGAAATATATTGGCTTAATAAATGTTGATTCTTAAAATTTTATATATAAATGGTAAGATATATATATAGATTTAATAATAATATTTAATTTAATTAAGATTGATTTAATACATATAATATGTTTAAGTATTTAAATTTATATTTTAAAATAGATTTTGGTAATAATTTGAATAAGTTAAAGTTGGGAAGATAATATGGTTTAGTTGAAATTATATTCAATAAAGAATTTTATTTAATTAAACCGATTTGAAACTTGTTGAAATTGAGATTTAAGATATGATTTATAACTGGTTTTTGATTTAAGTAATTTAATGAATATTTCTCGTTCAAATAAATTTAAGGAAATATTTAAAAAAATGTAATTTAAGGCTAGTTAAATGATATTGAATTTATTAAGTGAATATTCCCAGACTAAATAAAAATAAAGTTAAATCAAGATCTATATAAAACTATTAAATTTAACTTTGAAAATGTTGAATATTAAAGCTTTGAAATATATTGGAATTTAAATGGTTTATTTTGTGACTCAGATCTGTATTTGAAATCAATATAATTTGAATTTGTTATTTAGAAACTGAATTGGATTAAAATGGAAAATTTAGATTGAATTTAATTGAATAGTAAAGTCGAGGAGATTTGTGAAGTTTGAGGAAATTGCAAATATTTTACTTTATAAATTATTTAATATACATATATATAAATACTATTTTGGTAAAGATAGATATATTTGAAATGAAAATGATATTTTTGGTTTTGAAGTATAAATTAATTTGAAATGACCACGGTGTTATAGTGTATATTTCCTTGTAGATAGTTCCACAGAACCTTAGAGAATGGTTATCCCAACATCCCTCTAAGTTAGCTGTATTTCAGTTGATATTTCACTTGAGTTGGATTTATTAATATAAGAATGTTAATCCTGACTTGAGTGTTTTGTGTTTTGTTTTACGCTCGAGTCAGACCGAGTGATACAGCATTTGAGACTCACCTGTGGAGTTTGGAACTTCGTTGGAGATCCAACTATCGATTCAGCTTTTAGCTTTTCCAGTTGATTGGTTCGGAGAAGTCATATCTTCGTACTGAAGACTTCGCCGTATTTGAGATATTCTATTGTATTCTATTTCTAAATCTGATATTTGTATAGTAGCATCATGAACTACTATTTATTTATTCCATTGTGTATTATTGTATTACTCTGTGTCTATGATTCTGTGATTGATTTATTTACCGTATATACTGAGTTTGCCAAATTTAAATTAACAATCTGATATTTTTAGCAATTCAAGTCCGACATGTGCGGATGCGAATGGTTGAAAATAACAGGTCGTTACAATTGGTATCAGAGCTTTGGCTCTAGGCAAACTTAGTATATATAGTAAATTTATTTGCGGAATTACTTTCATTTGAGCCTATCGAAATTCTACTTGATTAGAGTTCCTCTAATTTGATATCTCTATCTTAGTTCTGAAATTCGTAGTTGCCTCTCCCTATTTATATTCTTGGATAGGTATATCCATCGTCTATTTTGAATTTGTATTTCCTTATCTTCATTCGAGCCTTTTCACTTTGTTTTGAAACATCCTTTGATCAAGTTTCCCCTTAAATTTTGAACCTCCATCTTGTTTGATTTTGGACTCCTTGAATGATAGGAAGCTATTTTGTAAATGGAAAAATCAGAAGAGCAGAAAGCAACCCATCGAGCACGAAGAGCACTAGCCCGTAAGGAACGGGAGGAAGCAATCGAGGAGAAAGAGAGGCTGTGGAGAGAAAGGGCAGAACCTGGTCCTTATGACCATGTTATTTGTTATCGGTGTCAGGAAATGGGGCATTATGCAGCCATGTGCGGGAAAAGAGATAAGGGAAAAAAGAAGGAAGGCAAGCGCTTTCGATCCGAGATTTTCTGCTTTAAGTGTCGTGAGAAGGGACACTTCCCAAGTCGCTGCCTGAAAGTGAAGAAAGTGAAATCGGCATCCACTGCATCAACCGACAAGCCAACCATATGCTACCACTATAGGCAGACTGGACATATAGCTAGAGATTGTTCTGAGAGATAGCGTGGAAGGCAAGTTGTGTTGTGTCATGCACGTGCCGCCGCCTTCCCGAAGTTCACTACGGAAGATGGGAAAATAGTGTACTCATGCAAGAAATGTCATGGTTGGGGGCACCTCGATGTGGAGTGTACTGGACCCATTGAAGCACCACCCGGCAGAAGAAATGTCGATGCTTTGTTCTTGTAGAAGTATGGATCAGCGTAATCTGTTTGTTATCAGTGGTATAAGTTAAGTTTTATTAAGTGAACTCTATTACATCCTTTACCTAGTAAAAGTCGATGTATCGAACTCAAGATTTTTGATTATGCTTTAGCATTTCGTTTGATGAGAATTTGTGATTTTTTACTAATGAAAGAAATTCCTTTGAATTGATATAGGTTAATATACCTCGAAATCTTGGTTAGGATTCTCATTGAGTAGGATGCCTTTTGAATTTGACTTCGACCTTGTCTCGCTTCGGGATTCATTCTAGAATCATCCTTTGAAAAATCGGGTTGTTTGTGTTTAGGAATTGTTTTAAATATAGAAATTGCTATTTTGACAAGATTTTTTTCTTTTCTCTTCTTTCCACATATAAAAGAGAAAATGTTTTCGATAAGGATTATATACCTTTTAACGAGAATTCGGAGTTTTGATAGGATTTGTATTTTGAAATTTTTATAAGAAATTTGATTTATATAAAAATGATTTATAACCGAAATGGTTTTGAATTTGAAATTTGAGAGATTGAACTCCGGTGTCATGTAATTAGTTTTAACATTTTGGAAAATATATAATAATAGGATTTAAAGGTATCCACCGAATAAGAAATGTTTCAAATGGATTCAAATGATTTCCAATGAAATTCGAAGAAATCCCAAAGAAAATTTCAAGAAAATAGAAGTATAGAACTCACTTGTGTCTTTGGAAAACAAATTCAGTGATGAGTGCACGCATCATCGACATTGATTTTCGAGTATCAAAGTAGGGGAGAGGCCAATTTAATAGCTTCGCTATGCGAGTGATTTCGTGAAACCAATTTTGATTTCAAATTTTGAAGTATAATTTGATATTTTCGAAAGATATATGTATATATTTGAAACAATTTAAAATGAGCCCGCTATTCAGTCCTTGAGTTCGGATTTAACCCTATCTATAAAAATTGATTTATTGCTGATTTCTAACTTTTGGACTGAAAATTTGATTTCTGCAACTATTTTGGATGTTCGAACACTTCCAAATAAAGGTTTAATTTTCAAAGATAAGTGTTATCCCGCCTTTTCAGCAAGGCCGTGATACCAAAAGATCGACCGAGAAAACCAAGATAGTTCGCCTCAAAGATTGGTCAACTCAGCAACTCAACAAAGCAAGTCTTCAAGTAGGTTGCTCACGACTTAACTAGCCAAAGCTTCCAACGAGTTAGCTAGTTCAAAGAACAAGTAAACAAACGACCTAAAGCAGCTCAACAGCTAACGACCTAAAGAATTAAGGGGCTAAGCGACCTAGTGAGTTAGTTGTGGAAGCGGTCTATCAACCTACTGAATAGAGCGACCTACCGACCTGAAGGTCCCAGCGACCTACCTACTTGAAAGTCCTAGCGACTTAGCCCTTCAAGACACACGACCTAGCGAGTTAAAGGAAGAGCGACTCAACCACTCCAGAAGCTCCAGCAACTCTAGCGACCTAAATCTCAGCGACCTAATGTGTTATAAGGAAAAGCGACATAATGAGCTATTAAATGCGACCTAGCGACCTAAAGCGACAAGCGACCCAGTAGCTAAATGAACTTAGCGACCTATTGGATTAAAGAGCCTAACGACCTAACCACTCCCTATGTCGTAACCCCTTGTGTCGTCATTCCCTCTTCTGTTATTCCTTAGGTCGCTTACGACCTATAACCAACCCAACCTAAGCCCAGCCTCTCCTGCTACTCCCCTAGGTCGCTACTCCCTTAAGTCGCCACTCCCTTAGGTCGCCATTCCCTGATGTCGCAACTTTCTTATGCCGTAACTCCTGATGCCGTTGTTCATTAGGTCACTAACCTAGCTAACGACCCACGACCAATCCCTTAGGTCTCCTCCCTTAGGTCGCCACCTCTTCATACCACGTCGCCTTAGATCGCTACGACCTACGACCTACCTTAGGTCGCTCCGGCCGACCTAGACCCAGTTTTTACCTATAAATACCTCGCCAACTCCACATTCGAGGGGGACTTTTCAGATTCCAAAGCATTGATACTCTGCTGTTTTCTCCACTCTCCCAACACTTCAACCATCGAAGATTCTTCATCAATAGATCTACTTCATTCAACAGGGATCCGAAGAGAAATTCATCATCAAAGTTCTAGTCTCTTGCTTCAATTGTGTTGTAATCTTAAAGACGAGTTGTAAAAGTGTTGTAATCAAGAAATTGTGTTGTAAAAGCGTTGTAATCTTGTAAAAGTGTGCTCGAAGAACGTAATGGAGAATGTAAAGTGGATGTATGCTTGACCCTAAGCCGAACCACTATAAAAATTGTTGTCTCTTTTACTTTTTGCTATTTTTCTGCTTACTTTTAGTTCCCGTGCAAACGGGTGGTGCTTTCACTTCATCACAACATACACCGGGTGTTAACATACATTTTCAACGTTAACATTTTGGTGCTTTCACTGAGAATTGAACTCAGGAATTCTATTAATCAAGAGTTGGATCCGAGAGATTGAGACCGAGATCCGAAGAATTATGGTAAGGCGATCAAATAGATTACAGAGACCAGAGAATAGTCAGCATGAAGGAAGTCAAGAGGCTTCTTCAAGAGCAAGCCAAACTTCAGCCTTCGTTACCAGAGACGAGATGGAGGCAATGATGAAAAGGCAAGAGGAGTTGATCCAGAATTTGTTTCATCGGATTGGGAAACTTGGAGCACAGAATCAAAGAGGAACAGAAGCCCAGCTAGAGGAACAGGTTCCAGAATCCCCTCGTGGACTCAGGGGGAAATACGAAAGAAATGGACAAGGACTATCTCTTGGAGATAACGACAAATTGTTGGAAATGGTCAAAAAAGCTATGAGAGGTGGTTTGGTGAACAAGGATTTGGAGGATGTGAATAGGAGTCCTTTTACCACAACAATCTGGCGAGCTAAGAACCCACCAGACTTTAAGCTACCATCGTTGGATATGTATAATGGAAGGACAGACCCTACGGTTCATTTAACAATGTATATGAGGCATATGGAAGTGCTGGGGGCATCAGAGGAAGTTATGGCCCGGTGCTTTCCATTGTACTTGACAGATATTGCGGCATTATGGTTCAGACAATTGGAGAATGGATCGATTGAAACGTGGAATGATTTGATTGAAAAGTTTATGAGGCAATTCAGGGTCCATATCTCGAGGCCCAAGAATGTTATGATTTTGACAGCACTAAAGCAAAGAACTGGAGAATCTTTGAGAAGCTTTTTGACGCGATTCAACGCAGCTGCGGCATCGGTGGATCGACCAGATCCATCCATGGTTCTAATGGCAGCCGTGTTGGGCATAGCTAACGGCACAGAATTTAAGAATTCATTGACCAAAGATCTTCCTATGGATTTAGGAGAATTTTTCCATGAGGCCGAAGGGCTCTTACGATTAGAAGACGCAAAGGCTGAAAGAGAAGAAGGAGAAGGAATCGATATTTTTATGGTCAAAAGTGGGAATCCTCCTGAGAAAGGTGTAGAAGCCAGCAAAGGTAAACGAAAGGCTGAGGATAACAACGATAAATCAGCACGACAACAAAGGGGATCAAGATTCACCTCATAAACGGAGTTAAATGAGACTCTGGAGCGGATTTACCAAGAGACCAAAGGACAGTTCCTTATCAAAAGCCAATAAGAAGAGATCCAACTAACAACGAGAAAAAGTCTGAAAAGTACTGTTTGTTCCATGAGTTAAATGGTCATAGCACAAACGACTGCAGACACTTGAAAGATGAAATTGAGGGACACATCCGGGATGGTTTGCTCTCACAATATGTGAAAAAGAAGACTGCAACAGTGGAACAAGAACAACCACCACCTGCACCAACTGGAGATGGCACGAGATCGAGGCGTCGGCCTATTATCGAATGATTAAGGTTATGACGAATGAGTGGAAAACTCTACATGGATACAATTAAGTTGTTCACACATGTATAGGACCGCGAACGATCCCCAGGCATGCTCTGATACAACTATAAATCATATCGATGTAGATGTTTGCACTCGGACGTCAATTCTTTGCTTTTGAGTTTCACTTCTGATGATTGACTACTTTACTTTCGTATTTTACTTCTGATGACTGATTGCTTTGCATTTGATGTTTGGATTTGGCTTGACATTGCTTTCATGTTTTTCTTCTGATGTTTGGATTTGACTCTACATTGCTTTCATGTTTTGCTTCTAATATTTGAGTTTGACTCTACATTGCTTTCTTGCTTTGCTTCTGATGTTTGGATTTGACTTTTTCAGACATTTCTACTTGGCAACTTTTCAGCTGAATATTTGATTTTGATGATCTTGAAATGATTAAGCCCTATGAACAGGCAATGATTAAGCCCTACGAACAGGCACCCGACTTCGAACAGTCACAAACTCGCCTCGAACGGCACCCGACTACGAACAGTCAAAAACCCGCCTCGAATGGCAAAAACTCATGGATTTAACTGCTTGACCGCCAACAATCGCACTTTCGCCTCAAATGGCTTGATCATGAATGATCGCCATTTGACGTTAGGCGCTTGACTGTGGTCGGCCGCGCTTCACTCCAAATGACTCGATCCCAAGCGATCGTCGCATAGATTTAAGTGCTTGACCGCCAACAGTCGCACTTTCACCTCAAATGGCTCGATCACGAACGATTGTCATTTGAAGTTAGGCACTTGACTGTGGACGGCCGCGCTTCACACGGCCAACAGTCGCACTTTCACCTCAAATGGATCGATCCCAAACGATCGTCATTTGAAGTAAAGTGCTTGACTATGGACGGTTGCATTTCAACTCACTTGACTTGATCCTGATCATCATACAAAGATGAGTGCTTGACCACGGACGACCGCACTTCACATCAAATGGCTCGATCTCGAACGATCGTCATTTGAAGTTGAGCGCTTGACCGCGAGCTGCCGCGCTTTACCTTAAACGGTTTGATCACGAAAGGTCATCACTTGAGATCCGCCACTTGATTGCGTAGTGCCGCACTTTACCACAAATGGCTCGACCCCGAATGGTCGTCATTTGAAGTAAGGCGCTTGACCATGAACGGTTGTCATTTGGGCTTCGCCACTTGATCACGCAGGGTCGCACTTTACCAAAAATGGCTCGACCTCGAACGGTCGTCACTCGAAGTAAAGCGCTTGACCATGAATGATCACATTTCACCATAAATGACCCGATCCTGAACGATCGTCGCACGGATTTAGACGCTTGACTGCGCAGGGCCGCACTTCACCTTAAATGACTCGATCACGAATGATCGTCATTTGAAGGTAAGCGCTTGACCATGAACGGCCGCGCTTCATTCCAAATAGCTCGATCCCGAACGGTCGTCATTTGGGGCCATATAATACTGTCAATTCCTTTGCAGGTTATCAAAAGGATATGAACATCCGACTTATGACATTACAAAACACACCTTCCTACCGCAAGGCATGTTTTGGGGGGCAAGTGTTATCCCGCCTTTTCAGCAAGGACGTGATACCAAAATATCGACCGAGGAAACAAAGATAGTTCATCTCAAAGATTGGTCAACTCAGCAACTCAACAAAGCAAGTCTTCAAGTAGGCCGCTCAAGACCTAACTACCTAAAGCTTCCGATGAGTTAGCAAATTCAAAGAATAAGCAACCAAACGACCTAAAGCGGCTCAACAGCTAACGACCTAAATAATTAAGGGGCTAAGCGACCTAGCGAGTTAGTTGTGGAAGCGGTCTATCAACCTACTGAATAGAGCGACCTACCGACCTAAAGGTCCCAGTGACCTACCTACTTGAAAGTCCTAGCGACTTAACCCTCCAAGACACACGACCTAGCGAGTTAAAGGAAGAGCGACTCAACCACTCTAGAAGCTCCAGCAACTCTAGCGACCTAAATCTCAGCGACCTAATGTGTTATAAGGACAAGTGACATAACGAGCTAGTAAATGCGACCTAGCGACCCAAAGCGAGAAGCGACCCAGTAGCTAAATGAACTTAGCGACCTTACGGATTAAAGAGCCTAACGACCTAACCACTCCCTATGTCGTAACCCCTTGGGTCATCATTCCCACTTATGTTATTCCTTAGGTCGCTTACGACGTATAACCAACCCAACCTAAGCCCAGCCTCTCCTGCTACTCCCCTAGGTCGCTACTCCCTTAGGTCTCCACTCCCTTAGGTCGCCATTCGCTGATGTCGCAACTTTCTTATGCCGTAACTCCTAATGCCGTTGTTCATTAGGTCGCTAACCTAGCTAATGACCCATGACCAATCCCTTAGGTCGCCTCCCTTAGGTCGCCACCTCTTCATATCACGTCACCTTAGGTCACTCCGGTCGACCTACACCCAGTTTTGCCCTAAAAATACCTCGCCAACTCCACATTCGAAGGGGACTTTCCGGATTCCAAAGCGCTGTTACTCTGCTGTTTTCTCCACTCTCCCAACACTTCAACCATCGAAGATTCTTCATCAATACATCTACTTCATTCAACATGGATCCGAAGAGCAATTCATCATCAAAGTTCTAATCTTGCTTCGATTGTGTTGTAACTTGAAGACGAGTTGTAAAAGTGTTGTAATCGAGAACGTGTTGTAAAAGCGTTGTAATCTTGTAAAAGTGTGCTCGAAGAACATAATGGAGAATGTAAAGTGGATGTAGGCTTGAACCTAAGCCGAACCACTATAAAAATTGCTGTCTCTTTTACTTTTTTGCTTTTTTTCTGCTTACTTTTAGTTCCCGTGCAAACGGGTGGTGCTTTCACTTCATCACAACATACACCGGGTGTTAGCGTACATTTTCAATGTTAACAATAAGTAATTTCGAAAAATACAAATTAATTGATAAAGTATATAGATTCGAAACTGTTGGTTAAGTAAATGGACAAGTCTATTTTGAATTATACTAATATGAAATTTAGTTTCGAAATGTTTGACTAAAATTTAGTTTTAAATGTTTCAACTTAGTAACATCTTTTATAAAACCATATGTATATGTAGAATAATAGTTTTTAAAAAAAATTGGATTTTTCAAATAGAAATAAATAGTTTAAAGGTTTTAAATAGGTGGTTATAAACTTGGTAAACATTTTGGGTATAATTGGTTTAAAGAAAATTATTGGTTTAGAAAATAGATTGGAATTCAAATCCAGTATTTATATGAAGATTTTGAAAATAAATTTGTTGGACATAAATTAAGTTGATTTGGAAACGAGGATGTCTTTTTAAACCTATTAAATTGGAAATTGAAGATATTTAATTTGGAAGAAATTTGGTGAAAGCGTATATGATGTCGAAACTGAACTGATATTGAAACAGATTGAAATCGAGAGCCTTATTTTCCTAAATACTTGATTTGGAAGTTGTCGAACTTATATAAAGTGGATTTGTATAAGTATGATGTTGACTTGAAAACTATTGATTTAAAAGGTACTCAATTTGGAAAGAGGAATTTTATATAATTGAAGTCTATATAAGTGTGATTTGATATACTATTAATCGGAAAGTATTCGATGTGAAAATGGAATCCTATATATAATGGACTTTATATAAGTATGATATTTGAAAGTGATTTGAAAAGGTACTATATGATATATATTTTCGAAGTAAAGATATGGAAAGTGCCTTCTTCTTGATATCCGCTCTGTGGCCACATTGTGGATTCATTCTATCAATATTATTCTCTCTGATTTTTGGTTTTCCGGATGTGATACTCGAGTGTCCTACCATGGCGTAACCCAAGGTCATTTTTTTTGGGTTGTGTAATCCGTAAGGCAGAGATTGCTTAAATGGTATGGATGTTTCCTGGGGGATCCAGGCGTAACCATTGTTTTGTATCCTGCGGTCTACCAGTTTTGTTTTCATGGCGTAATCCACAAGGCAGAGATTGCTTAAAGGGTATAGATGTTTCCTGGGGGACCCAGGCGTAACCATTGTTATGCATCCTGCGGTCCACAGTTTTGGTTATCATGACGAAATTCACAAGGCAGAGATTGCTTAAAGGGTGTAGATGTTTCCTGGGGGATCCAGGCGTAACCATTGTTATGTATCCTATGATCTAGGTGATTTGTTTGGATTGTACTTTCCATATCGGTTTTGAAGGTTTTTCAAGTATTTTCACTGGGTGTTGAAACCGGTCTACTAAGTACTTGAAGAATTCTAGCTTTGCGCCTGATCAACGCATGGCCAGAGTCTGCAAGAACGAGGATAAACTTGTTGAAACAACGAGTTATAAAGGTATTTTCACAAGGAAAATTTGTTTCGATGTAAAAGTATTTTATTATAAAAGTAATTCCAACAAAGAAATTTTGTATTAACATTTGAAATTGAAATTCTTATGGTTTGAATTAACTATTCGTTGTAACGATCAGGGATTTTCGTTCTTCGAAAATTCGACATCGACACTCACTTTATCGACTGCCGAGAAATCAAAGGCCGAAAACCCGGAATGTTATGGGTTTTAAAAAGAATTAAGAAAAAGAAAGAAGAGAGAAGAGAAGATAGAAAATTTTGATAGGGAAAAGAAAATAGGAAATTTTTAGAAAACAGAGAAAGACAAGAAAACAGAGAATTTGAAAAATAGAAGATAGAAGAATTTTAAAAATAGAACGGAACAGAAAGAAATAACAGAACAACATCAGAATCTCACAATTCGCAGCGGAACAACATATAATAATAAATGAATAATCTTTAAACAAAGAACTATATCAGTTATTACATTACATCACATTTCATTACATCAAATCATCAGAGTGTACAACAACATACAACAACATAACAGCGGAAAAAGAAGTACTATATAAACTAGTAATACGCCATGCCAATCCAGTTTGCCTCCAGCAACTCCAGAATATCCAGAATATCCTGATAAACCTAACTCTTAACTGCCCGTGTGGAAATTGGTGGGCACCCAGAGTTTAGGAAGGAAAACAATAAACTCCAAGTCAGTCATGTGACTGGTGTGAGAACTCAAAACAGTTTATTTATCTTTAAAATCAAAATAGAGGAATATTTTTAATCAATTCGCAATGCTTTTAAAAATGAGACTACCATAAGGCCTCCCGCACACACACACATGCAAACGCAGAATCGGAGGAGATTTCTCCTTATGATAGCCAAAGATGCTTGATACGCATTTAAAATAACATTTGATATTATTATTAGTGCATAGTGTATAACAAATTCATTTCGAAAGTAGAATATAAATCTTAGCCAACATACGACCATTATCGTATGCCTACTATAGCTACTATCCAAACAGTGGTGACCACCATAAGTGAATAGCAGGTTCTACAACTAATACCGTACAAGTTTCGTATTGGGAATTGGATTTCCAACAAATGGTCAGGCCAAGGAACTTCCCATTGCCACTGAGAATGCCTCTGGATGGACATCCCCGAGAACCAAACCGGATCTCAACCAACACAAGGCCGGGTTACTCCTAACTGAGTAACAACTGACCGAATATGCCATCCCCCGGTCCTTTGGGACCTTTTTCCGAGAGCGCTCTCTAATCAATTCACACAATCATAACAAAGTGTTTTCAACATGAGTAAGTATCTGGGCTCCATACCATGATACCACCCTTTTCCAGAAGGAAATGGACACATCCTAAAGGGTGCTACCCCTCATAACCTTGCTGCTTCTTTCCTGTTTTGACCATTTCCGGGATGTGAGGCTCGACGAATTCACGTCCACAAAAACATACTTTATACAAAAGCCATGCTTTGGGTCAACAAATGATCAACACAATGATCACTAAGATAGACGATCAAATAAATGATCCTATCACAATAATCAACACAATGATCATTTCAGCATCACTCAGCATGTCACATTACCAAACTGGGAATATATCGCTGATAACTTCAACTATATAACCTTTGAGCTCGTACGTCTCAAAGAAGGGTGTTAAGCAAAGAATAAATCCTCCGCCACCAACAGAAATATATTTGAAAGAAATCGGCTTTATATCTCAAATTGTAATGTCAGACATACAATCCATACAAGTCTGTTCCGGGATCGAACAGAACCGAAGGCACTTACAAAGAAGTCCTTGCAATCCGGATATCCACAATCCTGATCGGATTTCCCATCACTTAGGGAGTCTCTATACCGTTGCAACTCAGTGCAGAGACAATCGATAGGTCATCCTATCGCTTTCGCAAATACCGGGTCTTCAACACCGATCTTCAATGCAATTCACAACGACGTATCACATATTCGGAATGGGTTATACGACCCCATGGTCCTTTCCCGGTTAACCCGAATAGTGAGCGCTTATTCAAAAATAAGTGTGCATTCAAATTCAATCCATTCACATCAAATACCCATTCAAAGGGAAATACTGATAGTCGGTTATTGAACTATCACTGGATATGCACACATCACCAGATTCCAAATAATTTTCCAAATTATTTATTTTCCAAAATATCTTTACTAGATATATAATTTCAACACTTCAAAAAGAAATCAATATTTATTTTTAACAAGTTTCACTTTCACATATAAATTCCATAATGAATTTATATTTCAAGATATCCATGCATATGCGATTTCGATAATTCATTTCAATTTATCTTCAAAAAAGATAAATTCTAATTATTCACTTCATATTGGAAAACATTTCCATACTTATTAAAAATAAGTAATCGACAAATCTCTTTATTTTCAACCTTTGAAAATATTCAATATACTTAAATCGAATTAAGTATATTATTCATTCTTTAAGGGAAATCATTCTCTTAAACATTTTTATTTGGGCCAAAACGAATGTTGCGTAAAACATCGTTACAACGTCCCAAAATCACTAGTATAGGGATTCGAAATTAAATAGATATATAAATCCCAATACTATACAACCCATTTCCTTTCGGAAATCATTTACTATAACACAGTGTTATAGTCCACTATTTCCTTTTATTTCTCGAAAACGTCTATTTCAACAATAAATGTTGAAATCTATGATTTCGAATCTCAACACAATTAAAACATCGTTAAATCGTTTTAATTCTATTTAAAACATTCACATTCAATACATTTTCTTTAACGTATTATTCACTATTCAAAAACGTGAATATACTTCTTTAACAAATTCCATCCTTTTATTCATTTTAATTCAAAGAATTATTCACTGTCTAAAAACGTGAATATAACTCTATTTCTAAGTTATAACAATTAACTTATCAAAATAAGTCGTTTGCGAATTTATAAAACAACGTTTATAAATTCCATTTCTATTTATTTATAAAAACTTCCTTTTTATAAATTCCTTTATTAACCTATTCCAGTTTATAACTAAATTATAAACTAAATGTTCATATAATAAGTTAACTACTTATAAACGATTATTTCACAAAATCGTTCCTTAGAATTTCATAATTATAAATCTTATAACTTATAAGATTCATTTATTTAACCAAATCTATTCTTCAATTAACTTCACAAATTTATAAATCTTACTATTTATAAATTTCATCTATAACTTCACAGTTTATAATTCTATAAATTTCATTCATTTATGAAATTCATTTTCACTACATTCAAACACTTATAAAAACTCGTTTTATAATGTCTATATTTCAATTTATAAATATCCATTTATAAATCTCTTAATATAAATCAGTTTATATTATTATTCTAAAACGTCTTTAAATTCCTTTATAATTTCATCATTTCGATTTATAAAATAATCAAATTTTATAAATCCTATATTTAAACTTTTATCATATATTCAAAAATCCAATCTAAATTATTTTATAAAATCATTAGTTCCTATTTCTCAAAAATCGACTTTTAATCGTATTTCTAAAAATCAGCTTTTTAACTATATTTCACAAAAACCATAATTTTTATAACTTTAAAAATTATAACGTTTATTTATTTATAATGGATCAATTCCAAAAATATAGTATATTTTCAAAATCACTTTTAAAATCATTTTAAAATCCCAAAATCTGGGTCCAATGATGCTACACACCAAATAGTCAATCACGACTAATAACGATATCATATATCGATATGATAATCCATCAAATATCAAAATATCTGAAATTAAATAAATACTGTTGAGGAATCCAGTTGGATCCCTCCAACCTGTTTTCCTGCATCACAAACATTAGCACAATACCAATTTCGCTCCAGTACGAAATTATCGCGGTATATGTTTTTAATAAATATTATCCGCTTACTAACGGCGCAATAGGGTCTCATCCGCTAAACAAAAAATGCGGGAAATCAATCAACTGCAATATATACATATGCCAATATATATATATTGATATTATATATAATACCAATTTCACTGTTTATGAAACATTCGCGGTATATGTTTTTATAAATAACATCCGCTTACTAACGGCGCATAATGTCTATTTTAACAATCAATAATTTACAGTCATCATTCAAACATGCATTCAAATATTTTAAATCTAACTATTTAAAATAAAATCGAAATCTATTCGATTGAGTGAGAAGTTCTCACCTTGGTTTTAATTTCCGTTTAAGCTTTTATTTCGAATAAAATTAAACGCGCGTTTAATTTTACTCGAAATTCTCACTAACTCCAAACGACTCCAAACCAACTCCATCGCGTAGTGCTCGTCCATACGATTCCAACGCAACTGAGTTTGCATTTTTTCGACCTCGTATGAAAAAGATACGAATTTTACAAGATTGAACACGTTTTATATAAACTAATTTCAACATTAACTAATTTATTTTATACCCAAAGCATCCTGGGCCTTAGGATCCTGCTCCAACTCATCACCACCGCACCCTTGCTTCATCTCCCTCATACGCGTGCTACAGGTTTTGAGGCCGAACCCATACATTCATTCTAGGGTTAATTATTACAACATCCACACACGACGATACTTCGATCAAGACGCGCCAAAACGAAGCACTCAACACTAGCTATCCACGGCCAGAAGCTCCTGGAGCTCGGCCTCATCTAGGTGCTCGCGCACGGTGGTTGCACGGCCACGTTCATACACCATTTCCCATCAATCCGTGAAGCCATTCGCGATCTCCACCGTTGATCTCGTAGCTCTCGTCGTGCTCTACCACTTTGTAGTTGAATGTTTTCTCTAATTGTCGACGGATTGGAAGAAATCGAGGGGGAGAGGAGAGTGATTTCTGGCCATAGGTTATGAATGTGGCGGCTAGGTTATAATTAGGGTTAGGGTTTATATTTTTATCAAATTATGAAGGCAAGGGGTCTATTTATAAGGAACGAGCGACACTATTCATCCCGGGAATTCCGAACTCCGATTTAGGCGCCGTAACCAGCGTACCTAGGGTTTATCCCGCGTTCCGGACACAATGGAATAGGTTTCGGAAGCTAATTCGGAAGTATGTGCGAGTTATGGCTGAAAACGTTCAATTTGAATTAAACCGATTTAAATCGATTTCTAGGCGTTTTAATTCGTACCGGACAAACGGTAAATCCAAATGACTTGAAATTTGAAACCTTACAATAATATCACATTACGGATCCGATGAAACTGGTTTCGTCGAAATCCGAGACTTTTTGAAAAATGGCTATTTTGACTCGCCAAATTTAAATTAAAAATAAATCGATGCGTTTCGAGCTGCCACGATCAAACGATAGCTCCGATTGACACGAAATTTGAAATCCGATAATAACTAACTATTACGGATCCAATGGAACTGGTTTCGTTCAATTCTGAGACTGTTCAAAAATTGACTATTTTACAGTCGATTATTAAATATTAAAATATTCAATTTTCACCAATTAACTTTTAATTCGATTTTAAAAGTTCTAAAATATTTCTATAACTCCAGTATGATTAAATAAAATTTTCCAAACTATTTTCAATCATTTTTAACTCAATTTTTAATTATTTCCATAATTTAACACATTAAATTATCGATTTAATTATCCAATTAAATCCAATAATTCAAATAAAAATTTATTTGACTTATAAATTCACTTATAAATATTTAAAATTAATTAAATATTCAAATTTTAATTATTAAAAATTCTGGGTCGTTACAATCTTTCCCCCTTAAAAGAATTTCGTCCTCGAAATTACAAGTAAGAAATTTACAGAATTTATTAACTTTCCAAAATTCATAATTAAACTTTTTACAATACTTTACTAAGTTTTCAAATCATACTTAGTTATGTTTTCAAAAACAACTACTATTGTTTAACTTTCAATTCCAAATCAAAGTTTAAAGTTTTCAAAAATTTTCCCAATTTTTCTCAAAATTTTTCTAACGCCTTAAATTTTCGGAAAAAATTCGCCATAGTCTCCTTTGCGCGGCTCGATCCGAAAAAAAAAAAATGACAGTATATATATCACAAATATACATCTCATCAAGTAATGAGGCATCCCGAAGGGAAAAAAGTGTAAAAGTACTGTATTTAATCCGAGATATGTACCTTATATTTTATTAGCGAGCATATACAGCTAATATAGCGCTAAAGCGAACTCCAAATGCGAAGCAAACGCGATCCGCACCTACTAAACTCAACAAACAACATGAGAACATGCACATATGCAAATAATATCGATATACAACATATAGTAACATATCAACTATATATATCACATAGCAAATGCAACAATAGCAATATATATTCAACCATCATCCAATTACCATTCAACAAATTCATAACCAATATATTCATTCATATTTTCATTCATATACAATGAATTGGTTTTCACTTTAAATCACATTTGATTTGTTTACATTGGATTTTATCAACATTCATTCTCAATTCAATTAGTTTACATTTACTAATTAAATCTAATTCACATTCAATTCTATTCAAATTTATTTACTTTCAATTTGAATTCAATTACATAGCTTTCAGTTTCATTAATACTTAATGAATTATATACAATCAACTAGCAATCATATAACAACCAATGTATATCAATTACAACCAAATTCCTTTTCTTATATTCATTCTTGGTTTAACACCATCACTTTCAATTGGTTTAATTAAATTGATTTCCATTCAATTTTATTCAACTTCCAATAAAATTAGATTTTAATGAATTAACACTTTCATTAATTATTCCATATCCACTCAATTTACATTCAATTGATTTATATTCAAACCATTTTTTTTCCGATTCAATTTCTAAGTTGAATTTCATTCATATAATCTTAAGTTCACATTTCTTTTAATCTACTTGATTATTTACTTCGATACCAAAATCAACTTAATTCAATATCTCTTAAGTTATATTCCATTTAACTTTATATTCATTTTTATTTACAACTCATATTCATAAATATATTCATATAGTTTCACTTCTTATATATATAAGTTTATTCACAATTGTAAATCACTTTAATTATAATTCAATTCTTATAATTCATTTGCTTATACAATTACTCTTTTATTTAGATTATTCAAACAACCTAACAATCAACTTACATACACTTTAATAATTCTGAAAAATTATTTCTTTATATATAAAATATAATCAAGGCAAAATCATTCCATTTACCCAATTTAAAAACAATATTGTGTCGAATTGTTCTATTCAAGTGTTTAGAAACCCCTTCGGCATAGTCTTGCGGACCACGCTGACGAAAGTTCATATGCCACTCAATAAACCAATCATCACAATATAAAACAATTTCATATTCACTAACAAATACGCTCTCATAGCTATTATTACACTCAAACTCATTCTAGAGTACTGCTGACTCTATCTCTAACGAGTAATACCCTACAGAACCATGGTTCTCGCTTAACCATAAGAGCTCTGATACCAAATGTAACGATCAGGGATTTTCGTTCTTCGAAAATTCGACATCGACACTCACTTTATCGACTGCCGAGAAATCAAAGGCCGAAAACCCGGAATGTTATGGGTTTTAAAAAGAATTAAGAAAAAGAAAGAAGAGAGAAGAGAAGATAGAAAATTTTGATAGGGAAAAGAAAATAGGAAATTTTTAGAAAACAGAGAAAGACAAGAAAACAGAGAATTTGAAAAATAGAAGATAGAAGAATTTTAAAAATAGAACGGAACAGAAAGAAATAACAGAACAACATCAGAATCTCACAATTCGCAGCGGAACAACATATAATAATAAATGAATAATCTTTAAACAAAGAACTATATCAGTTATTACATTACATCACATTTCATTACATCAAATCATCAGAGTGTACAACAACATACAACAACATAACAGCGGAAAAAGAAGTACTATATAAACTAGTAATACGCCATGCCAATCCAGTTTGCCTCCAGCAACTCCAGAATATCCAGAATATCCTGATAAACCTAACTCTTAACTGCCCGTGTGGAAATTGGTGGGCACCCAGAGTTTAGGAAGGAAAACAATAAACTCCAAGTCAGTCATGTGACTGGTGTGAGAACTCAAAACAGTTTATTTATCTTTAAAATCAAAATAGAGGAATATTTTTAATCAATTCGCAATGCTTTTAAAAATGAGACTACCATAAGGCCTCCCGCACACACACACATGCAAACGCAGAATCGGAGGAGATTTCTCCTTATGATAGCCAAAGATGCTTGATACGCATTTAAAATAACATTTGATATTATTATTAGTGCATAGTGTATAACAAATTCATTTCGAAAGTAGAATATAAATCTTAGCCAACATACGACCATTATCGTATGCCTACTATAGCTACTATCCAAACAGTGGTGACCACCATAAGTGAATAGCAGGTTCTACAACTAATACCGTACAAGTTTCGTATTGGGAATTGGATTTCCAACAAATGGTCAGGCCAAGGAACTTCCCATTGCCACTGAGAATGCCTCTGGATGGACATCCCCGAGAACCAAACCGGATCTCAACCAACACAAGGCCGGGTTACTCCTAACTGAGTAACAACTGACCGAATATGCCATCCCCCGGTCCTTTGGGACCTTTTTCCGAGAGCGCTCTCTAATCAATTCACACAATCATAACAAAGTGTTTTCAACATGAGTAAGTATCTGGGCTCCATACCATGATACCACCCTTTTCCAGAAGGAAATGGACACATCCTAAAGGGTGCTACCCCTCATAACCTTGCTGCTTCTTTCCTGTTTTGACCATTTCCGGGATGTGAGGCTCGACGAATTCACGTCCACAAAAACATACTTTATACAAAAGCCATGCTTTGGGTCAACAAATGATCAACACAATGATCACTAAGATAGACGATCAAATAAATGATCCTATCACAATAATCAACACAATGATCATTTCAGCATCACTCAGCATGTCACATTACCAAACTGGGAATATATCGCTGATAACTTCAACTATATAACCTTTGAGCTCGTACGTCTCAAAGAAGGGTGTTAAGCAAAGAATAAATCCTCCGCCACCAACAGAAATATATTTGAAAGAAATCGGCTTTATATCTCAAATTGTAATGTCAGACATACAATCCATACAAGTCTGTTCCGGGATCGAACAGAACCGAAGGCACTTACAAAGAAGTCCTTGCAATCCGGATATCCACAATCCTGATCGGATTTCCCATCACTTAGGGAGTCTCTATACCGTTGCAACTCAGTGCAGAGACAATCGATAGGTCATCCTATCGCTTTCGCAAATACCGGGTCTTCAACACCGATCTTCAATGCAATTCACAACGACGTATCACATATTCGGAATGGGTTATACGACCCCATGGTCCTTTCCCGGTTAACCCGAATAGTGAGCGCTTATTCAAAAATAAGTGTGCATTCAAATTCAATCCATTCACATCAAATACCCATTCAAAGGGAAATACTGATAGTCGGTTATTGAACTATCACTGGATATGCACACATCACCAGATTCCAAATAATTTTCCAAATTATTTATTTTCCAAAATATCTTTACTAGATATATAATTTCAACACTTCAAAAAGAAATCAATATTATTTTTAACAAGTTTCACTTTCACATATAAATTCCATAATGAATTTATATTTCAAGATATCCATGCATATGCGATTTCGATAATTCATTTCAATTTATCTTCAAAAAAGATAAATTCTAATTATTCACTTCATATTGGAAAACATTTCCATACTTATTAAAAATAAGTAATCGACAAATCTCTTTATTTTCAACCTTTGAAAATATTCAATATACTTAAATCGAATTAAGTATATTATTCATTCTTTAAGGGAAATCATTCTCTTAAACATTTTTATTTGGGCCAAAACGAATGTTGCGTAAAACATCGTTACAACGTCCCAAAATCACTAGTATAGGGATTCGAAATTAAATAGATATATAAATCCCAATACTATACAACCCATTTCCTTTCGGAAATCATTTACTATAACACAGTGTTATAGTCCACTATTTCCTTTTATTTCTCGAAAACGTCTATTTCAACAATAAATGTTGAAATCTATGATTTCGAATCTCAACACAATTAAAACATCGTTAAATCGTTTTAATTCTATTTAAAACATTCACATTCAATACATTTTCTTTAACGTATTATTCACTATTCAAAAACGTGAATATACTTCTTTAACAAATTCCATCCTTTTATTCATTTTAATTCAAAGAATTATTCACTGTCTAAAAACGTGAATATAACTCTATTTCTAAGTTATAACAATTAACTTATCAAAATAAGTCGTTTGCGAATTTATAAAACAACGTTTATAAATTCCATTTCTATTTATTTATAAAAACTTCCTTTTTATAAATTCCTTTATTAACCTATTCCAGTTTATAACTAAATTATAAACTAAATGTTCATATAATAAGTTAACTACTTATAAACGATTATTTCACAAAATCGTTCCTTAGAATTTCATAATTATAAATCTTATAACTTATAAGATTCATTTATTTAACCAAATCTATTCTTCAATTAACTTCACAAATTTATAAATCTTACTATTTATAAATTTCATCTATAACTTCACAGTTTATAATTCTATAAATTTCATTCATTTATGAAATTCATTTTCACTACATTCAAACACTTATAAAAACTCGTTTTATAATGTCTATATTTCAATTTATAAATATCCATTTATAAATCTCTTAATATAAATCAGTTTATATTATTATTCTAAAACGTCTTTAAATTCCTTTATAATTTCATCATTTCGATTTATAAAATAATCAAATTTTATAAATCCTATATTTAAACTTTTATCATATATTCAAAAATCCAATCTAAATTATTTTATAAAATCATTAGTTCCTATTTCTCAAAAATCGACTTTTAATCGTATTTCTAAAAATCAGCTTTTTAACTATATTTCACAAAAACCATAATTTTTATAACTTTAAAAATTATAACGTTTATTTATTTATAATGGATCAATTCCAAAAATATAGTATATTTTCAAAATCACTTTTAAAATCATTTTAAAATCCCAAAATCTGGGTCCAATGATGCTACACACCAAATAGTCAATCACGACTAATAACGATATCATATATCGATATGATAATCCATCAAATATCAAAATATCTGAAATTAAATAAATACTGTTGAGGAATCCAGTTGGATCCCTCCAACCTGTTTTCCTGCATCACAAACATTAGCACAATACCAATTTCGCTCCAGTACGAAATTATCGCGGTATATGTTTTTAATAAATATTATCCGCTTACTAACGGCGCAATAGGGTCTCATCCGCTAAACAAAAAATGCGGAAAATCAATCAACTGCAATATATACATATGCCAATATATATATATTGATATTATATATAATACCAATTTCACTGTTTATGAAACATTCGCGGTATATGTTTTTATAAATAACATCCGCTTACTAACGGCGCATAATGTCTATTTTAACAATCAATAATTTACAGTCATCATTCAAACATGCATTCAAATATTTTAAATCTAACTATTTAAAATAAAATCGAAATCTATTCGATTGAGTGAGAAGTTCTCACCTTGGTTTTAATTTCCGTTTAAGCTTTTATTTCGAATAAAATTAAACGCGCGTTTAATTTTACCCGAAATTCTCACTAACTCCAAACGACTCCAAACCAACTCCATCGCGTAGTGCTCGTCCATACGATTCCAACGCAACTGAGTTTGCATTTTTTCGACCTCGTATGAAAAAGATACGAATTTTACAAGATTGAACACGTTTTATATAAACTAATTTCAACATTAACTAATTTATTTTATACCCAAAGCATCCTGGGCCTTAGGATCCTGCTCCAACTCATCACCACCGCACCCTTGCTTCATCTCCCTCATACGCGTGCTACAGGTTTTGAGGCCGAACCCATACATTCATTCTAGGGTTAATTATTACAACATCCACACACGACGATACTTCGATCAAGACGCGCCAAAACGAAGCACTCAACACTAGCTATCCACGGCCAGAAGCTCCTGGAGCTCGGCCTCATCTAGGTGCTCGCGCACGGTGGTTGCACGGCCACGTTCATACACCATTTCCCATCAATCCGTGAAGCCATTCGCGATCTCCACCGTTGATCTCGTAGCTCTCGTCGTGCTCTACCACTTTGTAGTTGAATGTTTTCTCTAATTGTCGACGGATTGGAAGAAATCGAGGGGGAGAGGAGAGTGATTTCTGGCCATAGGTTATGAATGTGGCGGCTAGGTTATAATTAGGGTTAGGGTTTATATTTTTATCAAATTATGAAGGCAAGGGGTCTATTTATAAGGAACGAGCGACACTATTCATCCCGGGAATTCCGAACTCCGATTTAGGCGCCGTAACCAGTGTACCTAGGGTTTATCCCGCGTTCCGGACACAATGGAATAGGTTTCGGAAGCTAATTCGGAAGTATGTGCGAGTTATGGCTGAAAACGTTCAATTTGAATTAAACCGATTTAAATCGATTTCTAGGCGTTTTAATTCGTACCGGACAAACGGTAAATCCAAATGACTTGAAATTTGAAACCTTACAATAATATCACATTACGGATCCGATGAAACTGGTTTCGTCGAAATCCGAGACTTTTTGAAAAATGGCTATTTTGACTCGCCAAATTTAAATTAAAAATAAATCGATGCGTTTCGAGCTGCCACGATCAAACGATAGCTCCGATTGACACGAAATTTGAAATCCGATAATAACTAACTATTACGGATCCAATGGAACTGGTTTCGTTCAATTCTGAGACTGTTCAAAAATTGACTATTTTACAGTCGATTATTAAATATTAAAATATTCAATTTTCACCAATTAACTTTTAATTCGATTTTAAAAGTTCTAAAATATTTCTATAACTCCAGTATGATTAAATAAAATTTTCCAAACTATTTTCAATCATTTTTAACTCAATTTTTAATTATTTCCATAATTTAACACATTAAATTATCGATTTAATTATCCAATTAAATCCAATAATTCAAATAAAAATTTATTTGACTTATAAATTCACTTATAAATATTTAAAATTAATTAAATATTCAAATTTTAATTATTAAAAATTCTGGGTCGTTACATTCGTGCCCGATACTATTCTTTTGAATCTACCTTATCCGCTCAGCTTTATTTATTCACCTATCTTCCTTTTTCCGAATCTACTTCCTTTCCTTTTGAATATGCCCTATTAAAATATTGTTTGTTTATATATTACATGGTTTAATAATAAATCACTAGTGTTTTATGTAAATAATTGATTTTATAAATAAGTGAGTGGATTTAATAAAATGAGTTTAACCAAACTATTAAATATTAATTAATTCAAATAAAAATGTATATGGTTTTAAATAAATTATTTATTTTGTTTTCCAAATCTAATTTTCTTCTGGTCGTTTCTATTCTCCTGCCTCTTTCCTTTTCGGGGACGAAAAGTTTTGAGTGGGGGAGAGTGTAACGACCCATAAAATTTTAATAATTTTTAATTGGCTTATAACGTATTTAATTGGATTTTTGAGAAATTATTAATAATAATATTTTGAAATAAATAAAAAAAAGTTAATATTTGGATTACGTTAATTAAATATAGCAAATGGTAAATTTTCAATTTATTATATGAAAGTTTATGTATTATGTAATTCTATTAAATTCAAATCAGTTAATAATTGAAGAAAATAAATTTATTTCCAAGACCTGAATACTTTTCTATAGAAAATTTTTAAATCCTCTTCTTAGTGAGGCGTCATCTTTCATTTCATCAAATTCAGACTTCTTTAGCTCCGTCGATCTTATTTTCTACGTTTTTGTTGCATCTTCCGCTAGCGGAAATTCGAATTTTTATAATTCAATCGTACCACTGGTATCTGTGTACCGTTTTGATCGTCTCCTCGTGCCGATCCCTATAGTATATTCATTTCTATATTTTGAGATTCAGTACACGATGGTAACAATAAAACAGTTCGTCGTAGCGGTACCACTTTTACACGTTTAATAGCGGTGTATATTCAAATTTCAAACGGAAGTGGTCAGCAACAAGCATTTATTACCATATTTATTATTTGCTAGAATTTAGCCGTTTCATAATCCCCATTTTTCAGCGTTGATGTGTCTTTCCTAAATCTAAACGGAAAATCTAACTTACCCCTTTTATTCATTTACGTTTTTCCTTTGTTTCAAATTTCAACATGACTGACACGCAACCATCAATTACTTTAATCATCTGCGTCAACCAAGCATCCTTCTGTTACTTTCATTTATTTTACATTTATTTCCAACGTTACAAATTCGAACGATCACTTGACTTCTTTGTCTTCCTGATTTCACGTCTGTGTTTTCTATTCCTTTGGTCTAGCTATATATTGCGGGTCCTTTATTTTACCTCCTCTTTTTCTTTATACTCAAGTTTCAGAATCGTAGCCGAGCTTACATCACCCATGCCAGTGCCGCAATGCCGACCTCACCCGAGCCCAGTTACCTCATTCCCCCGCTCCTCCATTTCAGCCCATTCTCTCTCCTCATCCCACCACCGTGCCCGCATCGTCGGACCTCCGCCCCTCACTCACGCACCTCCCCAGCCGAAACCCCTCTTCCACCACTTGATCTTTGTCCCTTGCTCTTAGATCCGACTGCCCAACTCCTTGCCCACACAAGCGCCTGCCTCATCCACCCATCTCCTCTCTCTCTGGCCTCTCACCGCACCATAGCCACCGAAGCTTCAGCCTTTCCCCGCACGACCCTTGCTCCACCCACACTCCTCAGCGCCGACACTTCTCTTCCTTCCCCTCGCCGCTGCACCACCACGGTTTCTTCTTGCTTCTGTCTTCTCTTTTTGAAACTGATATATACTATATATATATTATATAACTTTATATTTATTTGATTTTACAAACTGACATACTTATATATATAGTAAGCTTTGTTTGTAGTTTTCTGTGTAATCAGTATGTACGATTGTATGTTATTTTCTCTACAAAACTTTGTTTGACAATAGCTACCGTATATAGTCTACAAACATATAAAAGTTATATTATATATACATAGGGGTTTGGTCAGGGAAGATTTTAGGCTCTGTTTTGTCTTGTACAGCTTTCATATTTATGTTAGTATATTATAGTTAATATTTTATGTTGCTGCGACACTATATATATTTGTTAGTATATATGTGTGGTATACTATATAAATTTATTGTTATATTAACTAGATATGATTGTACAGGCAAGAAAAAAATGTTTATGTAGCCGCATGCATATTAGTGTATATTTAGTCTGCATGTTTTAGGTTATGTCTGCATGCTTTCCTTGTTCAGCGCATGTATTATATAGTATATAGCGATATTTTGGGATAGATTTTAGCATGGGTTTTATTTATAAGTTTAGAGTATTGTTTTAGGTTCTAAGAATATATCAAAATATATATTATTATTTTGATTTATCGGTGTGTATATATATTATATGTATATTTGCTTTTATGTTGTTGTTTGGTAAAATATATAGACATTTTTGAAATCAGAAGAAAAATACATTATATATGCTTAGTCTGTTATATGGTATATGGGTGGGTAGATATATAAGTTACAGAAAAAAAAATTACATTGGTTTAAGATTTATATTTATAAGTTGTGGTCAGTCCATTGTTGGTATTGATATAAGGTAAGTTATATAGACTTTATTTTAAATATATAACATGTATATATGAAATTTTGAAAGAGGTAACATATGTATATATTTATTTTTAAATGGCATATATATAGTTATATATGGTTTTAAATGCTATATGGTTTGAATTTAGAATATGTAATAGTTATATATATATATATATAAAAGACCACTTATGTATCAATTATCTTCATCGATCCAGCTCTGATTTGAATTTGTCGATTCCTATTATCAGCTTTGATCGCCGAATTCGTGCCCATCTTGTTTTCGCCCTGGAATTCGTGTTCGGATCCACATTTTGCTCCATTTTCGTTCTTCTCTCTAGCCTCGAAAGGTGAGCAATCACTCACGATTAACGTTCTTTTATTTATTAAATTTGATTTCAATTGAAACGACAATTGAAATATGCTGCCGTAGTTATTTAATTTTTTATATATATATGCTATTATGTAACAACCCGCATAATTATCGATTTTTATATTTAAATATTTTATCTTTGGTCGGATTTTAGTCCGAAAATCTACTTTTTGAAACGGTCAAATTAGGACTCGAGACTAATTACATTGAGTTCAAAACATCGTTTACAATTTTTTAAGTATAAACTTTGATATGTTTGGAGTTAGTGGAATTTCGCTACTTTTTGCTTTGGACTTTAGTTTGGTTTTACCTATTAAACCCAAGCTCCAATCCCTTCTCTTCATAACTTCATTTCTATTTTCTTAAACATTCAAGCTTCATCAAAAATGGGGAAGGGAATGGGAAATTAAAACTCCAAGCCTAGGTTTCAACTTCAAATCCAACATCTAACTCTAAATCCAAAGAGAAGACATTGGATTCAAGCTCCTTTCATTGCTTTTAAGATTCTCCATCATCAATTTTGTGAAAGGGTGAGAATTTTATCTCACATTCTTGTCTATAACTATCTTTGATTGTTAAGAATGGATTTCTATCACTTTTACATGTCCATTTGCTTTTGGCGTGGATTGAATTGGTGGAAAAACCCAAATTTTCGTGTTCCAAGCATTTCTTGGGCTTAGGTCGTTCGGCTAGGGGGGAAAAGTCGCCCCTGTGTATTTATCCCATTCCACGTTAGGTCGCTCGGCCTCAAAGTCGTTAGGTCGTTCGGCCATGGAAAGATCACATCTGCATATAGCTCGTTGCACCTTAGGCCGTTCGCCATGAGTTAGGTCGCTCGGTTATAGGTTGCTCACATCATGCTCTATCTCGTACACCATTAGGTCGTTACTCCTTAGCTCGTTGCACATGAAGGATTCTCGGCCCGTTTTTAGGTCGTTCCCCTATAGGTCGCGTAGTGCTAGGTCGTTACACGGCCTTGCCTCCGTTAGGTCGCGCCATGGGATAGGTAGTTCCGCTTCCTTAAGCCGCTACACCATTAGTCGTTAGGTCGTTGTGCTTAGCTCGCTCCATGTTAAGCCTCGGCTAGCTCCTTCCACCTTAGGTCGTGTACCCCTTAGGTCGCGTACCACTTAGGTCGCTCGGCCTTTCCACGTTAGGTCACTCGCCCCTTATTTCCTTAGGTCGTTCGGCTATGTTAAGCCGTTACCTCCTTAAGTTGTTGCACCATGCTACAACCCTAGGCCGTTAACTCCTTGGGTCGGCCTCGATAGGTCGCTCCCCCTGTTATATCGCTCCAATGCTTAGCTCGACCATGTTAGGTCGTGCCATGATTAGGTCGCACTAATTTACTGTGTTGAACTATGTTATGCCGCAGGTGTATTCCTACTTTGATGGATTTGGAATTTGCTTTCTTTGGGTTTTTATTCACGTCTTCGAATGTGAATTTTAGTGAATTGATTTGTTTCTACAATTAATTTTGTGACTTGTCACTTTAAAAAGATATAAAGGTTTCAATACTGGTAGTAAATATCAAAACTCTTTCATCAAAGCGATTTCAACACTATTTTATTACAAAGCTCTTTTCCTAAACCGTTTTCTAATCTATTAGTATATACAAGCCTTTAACTCACTCGGATGAGAAATCTAATTAAACGGCGTAGTAAAACAAGTGGTATGAAACACTTGCGTTTACTTCGTCGATTAATTCTTCGACTTGTTCGACTGAACCTCTTGTGACAATTTTCTAGTTAAGATCTACAGTTGGTTCGTAAATATTTAAGTTAAGCTAGTGGTTATGGGACATGAAGCTAAACTCATATATTTACTAGCTTAGTGTGATTGACACTTCTTGATGATCAATGACGATCATTTTTGTGATTTAGACTAGCAATTTTGCGATGTCTCTTTGTCTACGAGGGAGACTAAACCCCGTTTGTGTGATGTTTCTACTCACATATATGGGGTAGCGCCCAATGGCCTTCGGGCAGTTCGTGTGGAGCCTCGGCTCAAAATTAATGGTTAGCTACCATGAGAAAGCGTCTTGTTCGTGTGATACATGTGTTGGTGAGCTTTCATGCTCCCGTTCTTGTGATAGGCCTTCCCACTTTTTTTGTGACTTCTGGATTTTGTGTGTTGATTTCTGGAATTTGTGCTTCACCAATTTTCATGATTTTCATTGATAAGTTTTATCAATTTTTTTGTGCATTGGTGAATTTATGTGTCATTAACTTTTTGGTGAATTTTTGGATCTTTGAGAAGATTCTCGTGATATCGATTTATCTCTTGTTGATGTTCATTTACGTACTTATTATAGTATGTCATTATGGTTATTATATGTTCATGCTATATATTTTATTCTATGTCATATCATCTGATATTTATAGCTAGACTGATCCGTTAATTATTTTCTTATGAAATAATACTCGGGTCTTACCGAGATGTTACAGGTGCTTCTGCTTGACTTCTCCCCAGGGATCTATTACTCTGACTTTTGGCTAACCACTTAGATTAGCAGTTTTTTGTTGTATACATTTGAGACATAGATTTCATGATGTATACTTATTCTTTTGTATAGCACTTGTTTCTATTCTTTTGTGTTATTGTGGATCTTTCAGACCACTACTCTGATGTACACTTTCATGTGTTATATTCATAACTTCTTCCACCATTGTGAAATGGATGTCTATGACTGATTTGTGTTATGTTTATTTCTATATTTGTTTCCGAAGATTATATATAGCCACTGTGTGATAGCTTTGAGTTTGTATTAGTATGTTGGATTTCCTCCTTAAATGAAATGCATGCTATACAATCTGACATATCGGTGCTCGCACAAAGAAATTACATGGATGGTCGCTCCTCAACAGCCTTATTCTCCGTGCTAGTTGACAGCATTACTCCGTAGTGTTCTTGGCTAGCGTGGGTATAGAGGTGGGACGTCACAGCTTGGTATCGAAGCCAAACTTTGGAACAATGTAGAATATTGTAACAAGGATCATCGTCCTAAGTCCATCTTAGGAGTCATGCCTTAGGATTAGTTCGAGTCTTCGTACCGATTTATCCTATTTTCCTTATGATTCCTTGTTTCACCTATCAAGAATGTTTGATGTTTATTTGGTGAATAACCTTTTGCTTCTTTCTCTTCTTTCTTTCTTAAGGAAGAAAAATGGTTAGACCTGGCCGTCCCAGCGCTGGTCAATCTAGTGCTGCTCCCTAAGATGGAGTTTTTATGACTGCTCAACAGCTTCTTGATTTAGTAAAGAATGCTCAGGCAGCTGGTCCTAATCAGGAACCTACTCACCCTAAGTCTGGATTTGCACGCTTGTGCAACGATTATACCAACTTGGGTGGGAAACCATTTAAAGGTTCTGAAACTATTATTGAGGTCCAAGCTTGGTTAAGAACATGCGATCAAATCTTTTCTCGCATGAAACTTATTGATCTTCACCGAGTTCAGGTAGCCTCTAGTATGCTCCAAGAAAGAGCATTGGACTGGTACGAACTTCTAGTTTTTAAAATTAATGAAGCGGATCTCACCTGGGAGCAACTCCGGGGACGCTTTGAATTAAAATTTGTGCCAGAAGCTGAGAAGGTGACATTGGCTTGTCGTTTCATAGACCTTGTTCAAGGTGAATCCTCCGTGACAGATTATGTCGCATCATTCGAGTCACTTTCTAAGTACGGGGTTGAATACATCAACACCCCATTGAAGAAGAACCATAGATTCGTCTATGGCTTAAACAAAAATCTCAAGACGCCATTACTTCTAAAATTAGAAATTTCTTTCGACCAACTCATTGATATCGCTCTTCATCTTGAAGAGGTGGATAGGGAAAGTGATGTTGAAGTGGTGGGTGCCAAATCAAACTTCAACAACAAGAAAAGGCCTAATAAGTCCAAAGGCCCTTATCCCAATAAAAAGGGGAAACAAGCAACTCCTGCTGCAAAGACTCCTTCCCCTAGTAGTGGGAAATGCTTCAACTGTGGTTCTAAGGACCATTTCACGAACAAGTGTTCAAAGTCCCGTTCTTGTCACTATTGTAAAAGCTCGGATCATTATATACATGTGTGCCCTATACTTCAAGGCAAGAGGGAGGGAAAGTTAAACATTGCTCAAGCCCCTGGCAACACATCTCGCGGTCAAGGTATGTCTCATTCTATCCTTGATGGCATTATTATATTTCATGATCAACCTATTAGAGTTCTCTTTGATACGGGTGCATCCCATTCTTTTATATCAAAAGAACTTGTCGATACTTTTTCTTTAAGTGTTGTTGCTTTAATGACTTCTTTGAGAATTGCGAATCCGGTCGGTGGATCCGCAACTCTTAGTTTTCTTTGTAGAGATGTGAAGATTATTCTATGTGATTTTTCTTTCCTAGCTGATTTGCATGTTATGCGTTACTTAGGCTTCGGAATGATTTTGGGTATGGATTGGCTTAACCGTTATGAAGCTCATATCCTTTGTCCTGAGCGGACTATTTATCTCCGACATCCGCAATCTGTAAAGCAGATTTCAATTATTCTTAAAGATTGGGATTCCACTTTGGCTGCATCTTTGTATTCTTTAAATCCTCGTGATGATGATAATGGTCATGAGAAAGATGTCATTTCTCGTATTCACGTCGTTCGTGAATTTTCCGACATATTTGAGCCCGTTTTAGGACTACCACCTAAGCGAGCAATTGAGTTCAAAATTAGTCTCATTCCGGGAGCTCAACCTATCACTCGTCCTCCTTATCGCATGTCCAATAAGGAGAATGAGGAGATGCGCAAACAATTATCCGAATTGGAGACGAAGGAATTTATTCGCTCTAGTTCCTCCCCTTGGGGAGCTTCGGCTATTTTTTGAAGAAATCCAACGGTACACTTAGACTTTGCGTTGACTATCGCAAGCTTAATGATCTTACAATTAAAAATAAATATCCTTTACCTCAGATTGATGATCTATTCCATCAGCTTATTGGTGCTAAAGTCTTTTCACAATTGGACTTGGCTACCGGTTTTCATCAGCTTCGTATTGCGGAGGATAGCATTCCTTTGACATCGTTCCGTACTCGGTATGGATCTTATGAATGGCTTGTTATGCCATTTGGTTTAACGAATGCTCCGTCTTATTTCGTTGACCTTATGAATCGAGTTTTCAAAGATTTTCTCAATCGATTTATTCTCATATTTATTGATGATATTCTTGTGTATTCAAAAACCGAGGAGGAGCATGAAAAGCATCTTCGGATTGTATTGGAAACTCTTAGGAGTAATCAATTAAAAGCAAAATTTTCTAAATGCCACTTTTGGAAATCTAGTGTGAAGTTTCTCAGTTATATTATTTTCGAATCCGGAATATCAGTGGATCCTTAAAAGATTGAAGCGATTCAAAATTGGAAGAGACCGGAGAGTGTAACGGAAATCCGTAGCTTTCTTGGATTGGCAGGATATTTCCTTCGTTTTATCAAAGACTTTTCTAAAGTTGTCGTGCCTCTCACTAGCTTAACAAAGAAATGTGTTAAATACATTTGGTTGGACAAATGTAAAACTTCTTTTCAGAAATTAAAAGAACTCCTTTCAAATGCTCTTATTCTTGTTATTCCCGAAGGGAATCAAGATTTTATTGTTTATACCGATGCTAGTCGCATTGGTTTGGGTGCCGTTCTTATGCAAAAAGAACGTGTTATTGCTTACGCTTCTAGGCAATTGAAGCCAGCCGAGACTAGATATGCCACTCATGATTTAGAGCTTGCAGCAATTGTTTTCGCCCATCGTATTTGGCGTCATTATCTTTTTGGAGAAAAATGTGTTCTCTACACCGATCATAAGTCTTTGAAATATTTATTATCTCAAAAGAAACTCAATTTTCGTCAACATCGTTGGCTCGAATTTCTTGCATCTTATGATCTTGATATTCTTTATACTCCCGGAAAGGGAAATCATGTTGCCGATGCACTTAGTCGCAAGCAACAAGCGGTTGTTTCCATGATGATATCCGAATGGAATGATCTCGAGGTTTTATCCACTTGTGAAATTCGAGATCGTGTTTCCGATTTATGTTCATCTCTTGTTTTATGTACCTTGAGGCTCATCCTTCTCTTTTAGACCGTATTCTTGAAGCTCAAAGGCTAGATCCCGAATTGGCTCTTCTTGGCCAAAATATTAAGGATAAAATTGATATTGAAGGTTTGAAAGACTTTGATACTGATTCTCGTGCCGGCATTCGAAAATTTGGTAAACTTATCGTACAAAATATTAGCGATCTTCGTAAAGATATTTTAGAAGATTCTCATCGTTCTAAATTTACCATTCATCCCGGTAGTAGTAAAATGTACACGGATATGAAGCGACTTTATTATTAGGAGGGAATGAAATCTGATAATGCTAACTTTGTTAAGTGTTGCATGACTTGCCAACTTGTTAAGGCCGAACATCAAAGGCCTGGTGGGTTATTGCAACCTTTAGAAATTCCAATTTGGAAGTGGGACCAAATTTCCATGGATTTTATTGATGGCCTTCCCCGTTCTCGTTCGGGTCATGATAGCTTATGGGTGATAGTCGATAGACTTACTAAATCCGCCCATTTTATCCTGTTCGGTCTAACCGAACCGTTCCTCTTTTGGCCAAACTTTTTATCAAAGAAATTGTTAAATTACATGGAGTTCCTACTTCTATTGTTAGCGATCGTGATCCATTGTTTACTAGTGGATTTTGAAAGAGTCTTCAAAAAGCTTTAGGAACGAAGCTTAATTTTAGCACCGCTTATCACCCCAGTCCGATGGACAAACTGAGCGTGTGAATCAAACTCTTGAAGATCTTCTTCGTGCATGTGTTCTTGGTTTTGGTGGAAGTTGGGAGGATCATATTTCTCTCGTTGAGTTTTCCTATAATAATAGCTTCCAATCTAGTATTGGTATGGCACCTTTTGGGGCACTCTATGGAAGGCCATGCCGATCTCCTTCTTGTTGGCTTGAGGCCGGTGAGAAGCTGGTTTTAAGTCCAGACATTATTCGTGATTCCACAGAAAAGATTGAACTTATTCGTCATAGGATGAAAGAAGTCCAGAGTAGACAAAAATCCTATGCTGATAATCGAAGAAGGAAATTAGAATTTTCTGTTGGAAATCTTGTATTTATTCGTGTTTCACCTATGAAGGGTGTCGTACGTTTCAGTCGATCGGGAAAATTAGCGCCTCAATATATTGGGTCATTCCCTATCACTGAACGTATTGGTTCCATGGCTTATCGCCTTTCAGTACCCGCTCAGTTTTCTGCCATTCATGACGTGTTTCACGTTTCTCAATTACGGAAATGCCTTCGAGATTCCGATTCTATTCTTGAGCCTGGTGTTGTGGAAGAAATTTATGTTTCATCAAATTTAACTTATGAGCAACATCTTATTCGTATTATTGCTTCGGAAGTCAAACGGCTTTGAAACAAAGATGTTCCGCTTGTGAAGGTTCATTGGTCCTCAAATCCTAAGGATTGCTCTTGGGAATCTAGAGAATTCATCGAGCGAACACATCCGGACTTACTTTCTCATGTCTTTGAGGTGAACTTCTTATTTCAAATTTCTTTTGTGTTAATAAGCTTTTAAGGTTGTTACTTTTTATTTCCATCTTATATATTGCGAGGACGCAATTTCTTTAAGGAGGGGAGTCTATAACAACCCGCATAATTATCGATTTTTATATTTAAATATTTTATTTAAATATTTAATCGTTAGTCAGATTTTAGTCCGAAAAGCTACTTTTTGCAAATGGTCAAATTAGGACTGGAGACCAATTCCATTGAGTTCAAAACGTTGTTTGCAATTTTTTTAAGTATAAACTTTGATATGTTTGGAGTTAGTGGAATTTCGCTACTTTTTCGCTTTGGACTTTGGTTTGGTTTTACCTATTAAACCCAAGCTCTAACCCCTTCTCTTCATAACTTCATTTCTATTTTCTTAAACATTCAAGCTTCACCAAAAATGGGGAAGGGAATGGGAAATTAAAACTCCAAGCCTACATTTCAACTTCAAATCCAACATCTAACTCCAAATCCAAAGAGAAGACATTGGATTCAAGCTTCTTTCATTGCTTTTAAGCTTCTCCATCATCAATTTCGTGACAAGGTGAGATTTTTATCTCACATTCTTGTCTATAACTATCTTTGATTTTTAGGAATGGATTTCTATCACTTTTACATGTGCATTTGCTTTTGGTATGGATTGAATTGGTGGAAAAACCAAAATTTTCGTGTTCCAAGCATTTCCTGGGCTTAGGTCGTTCGGCCAGGGGGGAAAAGTCGCCCCTTTGTATTTAGCCCGTTCCACCTTAGGTCGCTCGGCCTCAAAGCCGTTAGGTCGCTCGGCCTCAAGGTCGTTAGGTTGTTCGGCCATGGAAAGATCTCAGCTGCATATAGCCCGTTGCACCTTAGGCCGTTTGCCATGAGTTAGGTCGCTCGGTTACAGGTCGCTCACATCACGCTCTATCTCGTACACCATTAGGTCGTTACTCCTTAGCTCGTTGCACAGGAAGGATTCTTGGCCTGTTTTTAGGTCGTTCCCCTATAGGTCGCATAGTACTAGGTTGTTACACGGCCTTGCCTACTTCAGGTCGCGCCATGGGATAGGTAGTTCCACTTCCTTAAGCCGCTATACCATTAGGTCGTTAGGTCGCTGTGCTTAGCTCGCTCCATGTTAAGCCTCGGCTAGCTCGTTCCACCTTAGGTCGCGCACCCCTTAGGTCGCGTACCCCTTAGGTCGCGTACCACTTAGGTCGCTCGGCCTTTCCACGTTAGGTCGCTTGCCCCTTATTTCCTTAGGTCGTTTAGCTATGTTAAGCCGTTACCTCCTTAAGTTGTTGCACCATGCTACAACCCTAGGCCGTTAACTCTTTGGGTCGGCCTCGATAGGTCGCTCCCCCTGTTATGTCGCTCCAATGCTTAGCTTGACCGTGTTAGGTCGTGCCATGATTAGGTCGCGCCAATTTACCGTGTTGAACTATGTTATGCCGTAGGTGTATTCCTACTTTGTTGGATTTGGAATTTGCTTTCTTTGGATTTTTATTCACGTCTTCGATTGTGAATTTTAGTGAATTGATTTGTTTCACAATCAACTTTGTGACTTGTCACTTTAAAAAGATATAAAGGTTTTAATACTAGTAGTAAATATCAAAACTATTTCATCAAAGCGATTTCAACGCTATTTTATTACAAAGCTCTTTTCCTAAACCGTTTTCTAATCTATTAGTATATACAAGCCTTTAACTCATTCGGATGAGAAATCTAATTAAACGGCTTAGTAAAACAAGTGGTATGAAACGCTTGCGTTTACTTCGTCGATTAATTCTTGGACTTTTTCGACTGAACCTCTTGTGACAATTTTCTAGTGAAGATCTACAGTTGGTTCATAAATATTTAAGTTAAGCTAGTGGTTATGGGACATGAAGCTAAACTCGTATATTTACTAGCTTAGTGTGATTGACACTTCTTGATGATCAATGACGATCATTTTTGTGATTTAGGCTAGCAATCTTGCGATGTCTCTTTGTCTACGAGAGAGACTAAACCCTGTTTGTGTGATGTTTCTACTCACATATGTGGGGTAGCGCCCCATGGCCTTCGGGCCGTTCGTGTGGAGCCTCGGCTCAAAATTAATGGTTAGCTACCATAAGATAGCGTCTCGTTCATGTGATACTTGTGTTGGTGAGTTTTCATGCTCCCGTTCTTCTGATAGGCCTTCCCCCTTTTTTGTGATTTCTGGATTTCGTGTGTTAATTTCTGGAATTTGTGCTTCACCAATTTTTGTGATTTTCATTGATAAGTTTTATCAATTTTTTTGTGCATTGGTGAATTTGCATGTCATTACCTTTTTGGTGAATTTTTGGATCTTTGAGAAGATTCTCGTGATATCGATTTATCTCTTGTTGATGTTCATTTACATACTTATTATAGTATGTCATTATGATTATTATACGTTTATGCTATATCTTTTATTCTATGTCGTATCATTTGATATTTATGGCTAGACTGATCCGTTTATTATTTTCTTATGAAATAATACTCGGGTCAGACCGAGATGTTACAGGTGCTTCTGCTTGACTTCTCCCTAGGGATCTATTACTCTGACTTTTGGCTAACCACTTAGATTAGCAGTTTGTTTTTGTATACATTTGTGACATAGATTTCATGATGTATTCTTATTCTTTTGTATAGCACTTGTTGCTATTCTTTTGTGTTATTGTGGATCTTTCAGTCCACTACTCTGATGTACACTTTCATGTGTTATATTCATATCTTCTTCCGCCTTCGTGATATGGATGTCTGTGACTGATTTGTGTTATGTTTATTTCTATATTTGTTTCCGAAGATTATATATAGCCACTGTGTGATAGCTTTGAGTTTGTATCAGTATGTCGGATTTCCTCCTTAAATGAAATGCATGCTATACAATCTGACATATCGGCGCTTGCACAAAGAAACTACACGGATCGCTCCTCAACAGCCTTATTCTCCGTGCTAGTTGACAGCATTACTCCGTAGTGTTCTTGGCTAGCGTGGGTATAGAGGTGGGGCATCACATATTATCTGAACTGTTCACCTGCGGGATATGACACCATATCCTATTGTTTATATTATACTGTTATTGATGATATATGCCTGTTATATTATTGTCTTATCTGTTATCGCTCTGCAAGTTCCCTGATAGTATAGAATTCACTATGGGTTGAAATGATACATACCCGAATGCACTCTAGAATAGGAGAAAATCGTTATGGGTTGAAATGATAAACCCAAGCGATTTCATTTGAATTGAATTGGAATTATGGGTCGAAGTGATATCTACCCGTATATATTTAAATTACGGATTAAAATGATAAATATTCGTATCCCTTAACCATATGATAGAATTATATACGGACACCGTTGGTCCATGTATAAATATTTTGAAAATAAATTCTCTGGTTTTGGAAAGAAATATATTGGCTTAATAAATGTTGATTCTTAAAATTTTATATATAAATGGTAATGATATATATTGATTTAATAATAATATTTAATTTAATTAAGATTGATTTAATACATATAATATATTTAAGTATTTAAATTTATGGTTTAAAATAGATTTTGGCAATAATTTGAATAAGTTAAGGTTGGGAAGATAATATGGTTTAGTTGAAATTGTATTCAGTAAAGAATTTAACCGATTTGAAACTTGTTGAAATTGAGATTTAAGATATGATTTATACTTGGTTTTTGATTTAAGTAATTTAATGAATATTTCTCGTTCAAATAAATTTAAGGAATTATTTTAAAAAAATGTAATTTAAGGCTAGTTAAATGATATTGAATTTATTAAGTGAATATTCCCTGACTAAATAAAAATAAAGTTAAATCAAGATCTATATGAAACTGTTAAATTTAACTTTGAAAATGTTGAATATTAAAGCTTTGTAATATACTGGAACTTAAATGGTTTATTTTGTGATTCAGATCTGTATTTGAAATCAATATAATTTGAATTTGTTAATTTAGAAACTGAATTGGATTAAAATGGAAAATTTAGATTGAATTTAATTGAATAGGAAAGTCGAGGAGATTTGTGAAGTTTTAGGAAATTGCAAATACTTTACTTTATAAATTATTTAATATATACAAATTCTATTTTGGGAAAGATATATATATATTTGAAATGAAAATGATATTTTTGGTTTTGAAGTATAAATTAATTTGAAATGACCACGGTGTTATAGTATACTTCCTTGTAGATAGTTCAATGGATCCTTAGAGAATGGTTATCCCAACATCCCTCTAAGTTACTTGTATTTCAGTTGGTATTTCACTTGAGTTGGATTTATTGATATAAGAATGTTAATCCTGACTCGAGTGTTTTGTGTTTTGCATTACGCTCGGGTCAGACTGAGTGATACAACATTTGAGACTCACCTGTGGAATTTGGAGCTTCGGTGGAGATCCAACTATCGATTCAGCTTTCAGCTTTTCCAGTTGATTGGTTCTGAGAAGTCATCTGTTTGTACTGAAGACTTCGCTGTATTTGAGATATTCTATTGTATTATATTTCTAACTCTGATATTTCTATAGTAGCTTCATGAACTAATATTTATTTATTCCGCTGTGTATTATTGTATTACTCTGTGTCCATGATTGTGTGATTGATTTATTTACTGTATATGCTGAGTTTGCCAAATTTAAATTAACAACCTGATATTTTGAGCAATTCAAGTCTGACATGTGCGGATGCGAATGGTTGAAAATAACGGGTCGTTACACAGTCTGGAATACCAACATGAGAAAACCACACCCAAATTGATTATTAAAGTATCAAAATCCTTTTGAAAACAAAAGCATCTCGTAAGACCACGCCACAAAGAAACATGTCAGGTTTTTCCCTTACGATAGCTAAAACACTTTTTATTAAAATTCTCTGATATTATAATAGCATCTATAGAAAGTAAAATAGAATCTAGCTGAAATACTTGCATCTCACATTTCAGCAATAGTTGGACACAATCAAAACCATACAGGTGCGTAGGGAAAATGGATTTCCAACAAATGACTAGGCACTGGGGTGCCACCTGTCACGGTACCTGGTCTTGATTAGCATACTGAGTATCACCTCCGACCCCATGCAACACAAGACCGGGACTACCCCTTACTGAATAATCCCGAGTAAGATCACCCTACGGTTGGGATCAGCAACCGCACCACTAAGACGAATAAAAGGGACATCTAGACAGGGATGACCTCACCCTAATGGGCGCTACCCACCTAGCCTTGCTGCATAACCCATGATTTTCAGTCATTCCTGGTTGATGAGGCTTGAGGCTAAGCGTTACCTTTTTAGAACGTTTCATGTAACATCTCGCCTTTTCGCACACTTTAAACCGACACATGTGTCAATTCAAAGCATACGCAAGGGCGGATTGTTATGGGGTAAATAAGAAAAACAGAGAAGAAATAAAAACAAAACAGAATCTCACAGCGGAAGGATAAAATATAATAATAAATATACAGTTCATAAATGGTTTACAAACACTTGTTATTCTTTACACAATAAATATCAGAGTTACACATACCAATACAATCAATGCAGCGGAACAGTATGAGTGTGGTGCAATACTATAAATAATAATAATACAAATCTTCGTCTTCGTCCTCCAAAGCTAAATCTTCAAATCCTGAAACGCTCGGACTGACCCGAGCGAATTTGAAAAGACAAAAACACCCGAGTCAGACTAGAATATCTTATGTGAGTTAAATAAACAGAAATAAATATGAGTACAGTAACTCAAGAGATGTTCGGGATTTACATCTCCTAAGGATCCGTTAAACTATTTACTATGTAGTATATTGCGCTATTATAATAGTGTCTATTTATAAAATAAACTTACTTTTAAATAGCGTTAAGGGGTTACCCATATAGCCCTTAACACAAATAATGCCAATAGTCTATACAGTACCGTAATACCTCCTGATCGGGAAGCTACCAGAGGATACTCCATAGGTACGACACAAATAGAAACTCGTAGTAAAGGCTCAGTATGGTAGGTGACACGGCACAACTAGGCAATGCCAGGGTAGATATACCAATTGCTATCCAGGCTGGTGGAAATGCGTAGCCGCAGTTACCGCCCACCTCGGACTAACTCCCCAAAATCAAAATATAGAAGTGGCCACTGAATCAATCCAAAATCAAAGTATAATATCGAAGAGGAGGGTCCGATCAGAGGAATGACCTCATTGGCCTGAGAATCGCTCCTGTTTTAGCCACCTTATGCCAACTCACGGGAGTCGGGTCCACGTATTTACCTTACAGGAAACGTCACCACCACCTACTTCATTCTGGAATCTCCACCGCGTACACGGTTAGTCAAAGTGGTTTTCGGTATCGACAGAGAGTATGTCAGATATCCGATCCTGGTCTCTTTGCCAACCCATCGTTATTATAACACCGCGGTCATTTAAAAATAGGTTATACTTTAAAAATCAGACTAAACATTCCATTTCATAACCATGAATACGATATCATTTCAAAACCCAAAACCATATTTTATCACTTATCCCAAATATAATTCTTTTCCAAAATCATAATGCTTTAACTTCATAACGTCTGAAAATCAAATATTTTCAAAGCATAATATTTTGAAAATCATAATTTAAAACCATAACTTCTAAAAACTTGAATGGTTTGGACATTCAACGGTATATGAATTAAATGGTTTAACTTAAATGTTACTTTGTAAAGAAAATAGTTCTCGTGGCTTTACAAATACATTTCTTTATTAAAGTCTAAACCAAAATTTATATTATCTCTCTCAAGTTCCAAAACCACTTTAATTTATTTATATATACGTATATCCATTTTGAGTAACAATATTTCAAACTAAAGTTGGATTTTATTCTTTCAACAAATCAATTGTTCTATTAATTAGTCTTGAATATTCATATAAAATCCATAAAAAAATAAGACTTCAATTTCTAGTAATAAAATATATATATTTTTCCCAATTCAAATTATACTAGAATATTCATTTCAATTTATTTTGGGAAAAATCCAATTATAAATATCATATCTTAAAATTTCCAAACTTAACATTTAAACATATGATATAAATTATTAAACTCCATTTTCTTAATTTTCTTCCATTTTTAATAAAGATTTTTATACACCTTTTAATTTCAAAATTTTCAACTTCATATGTATATATATGGAAGAAAAATATTTATACAATATAAAATTTAAGATTATTATAAACCGTATTCCATCCAAACCATAGAAATCACATTAAAATAGTTATATATAGACCGCGGTGCCTGTATAAAATTTTCTATCCTATGGTCAAGTGATACGGATATTTATCATTTCAATCCGCAATTTAAAAGATATAAAATTTTGCGGTTGTATATCATTTCAAACCACAATCCCGAATGAAAGGAAATATGCATGATAATTTGCAATTTAATGATATACAATAAAACATCCATCAACATCACCCATCATCCAATCACAATCATCAAGCAATATCAATCAATAACAATTTATATTTGATAATATATAACAGGTAATAACTGGCAATTTTATTTAGATTAAATTTAACAACTATTAATCTAACAGTTTATATTCAGTAATAATTTATATAACTGTTAACTAGCAGTTTATAGGCAAACAAATAAATTCTAACTGTAAATTAATACGCAATAAATAAATTAAATTAACAGTTAAATTTAATAAATGCAATTCAACAGCTATGATGAAATAAACATGCCAAATACTCATAAATAAATTTCTATTCATTTCTAAAATTAATTTATCAAACATAAAAGCTTCTAGTAGTTGTGAGTGGGTTAAAACACTCACCTTTGGAATTTAAATCGAATTTGAATTCGATTTAAACCCAAAAATTCGCCCTTCTCGGAATTCGTCCAAACCAGCGTCATCAAATCCGGAATTAAATTACGATCCTAACAAAAGAAATTTCGTGTGAATCCGACTTCGTATGAGAAAGTTATGGCGAAAAATGATGATTGAATTCAAAATTGAAAATAAATAAAACGACACACAAACCATATAGATGCGATCCCCATCGTCCACTCTACAAAACCCAGAAAAGGTTTGACGATCCGACGAAGTTTGCGACGACGATGATGAATGGTCACGGACTGTTTGAATTAATTCTGGTCAAACGAACGTTCAAAACAGAAAACGAATTGCACCAGTAGATTACGTGCCTCGAGAACATTAACATATTTTTTTTTTGTGGAATTTTTCTGAAGTGTTTGCATTTTCATTGAAATTTGGATTGAAGTAGATCTAGGTTTTGCAACCATTTGAGGAGGAGAAGGAGATGAAGAAATGAATATACAGCAAATGACAATAGGATGGAGCTAGGGTTTATAACTATATATATATATATTAAATTTCCAAAATTTAATTAAATTTACTTTCCATTATTTATTGTCAATTAGATTGATTTATCATTGGATTCATATTTCAATATGTAAATATCCCCAATTTCATCTGCACTTATATTTACATAGTTTCTAAATATTAAATTTCAAATATTACTTCATTTAACGTTACATATTTATTATTTATTACTTGCTACATTTGATTATCAATTATACTTAATATACTAAATAGATGGTAAATTTTGAATACTTGTTATCATTAACGTTTTATTTCCACTTACAAAATAAATGAAATTATTACATAAACTCCCTTAATTAAGTCAACCATTATCTTATATAACTTAACTGGTAATATATATATACCCAATTGCCCTAATTGGTTTATAGTTATCAGCTAAATACATACTAACTTGTAAATAAATTCGTTTAATTGCAAATGGATCTGATCAAATTTAATAGATTGAATAGATGGGTAAGCAAATAATAAATTTTCCTTTTTGTCAAATTCAAACCCATTCCTACTTAATTATCAATTACAATTTATTACGAAACATTGATTTTATGCAGTTACCTTTTATTTGCGTAGTATTACATCAATTCCTATAACCTTGGATTCATTCCCAATTCACCAAATTCAATTAATTACACTTTACAAATGTGTTTCCAATATATAGGTATTGCCCAAATTAAATTTATTAGCTAACTCATATTAATAAACAAATGACTTATATGAATGATTAAAAATTTCAATTATCTCACTTTACTCCTAAACTTCTGTTATTTAATAATTATTGCTTAGAACCTGATTTTAATCTTCCCATTATCTATTTAATTCCTTCTAGAATCATAGCTAATATTTGTCATCCCTTCATTACCCAAATGTTCTTATCCCATCAAATTTTAGGTTATCGAAATATTAATTGTCAATTTCTTTAATTGCACTAAATTTATCTATTAAAGGTTGCACTTAACCCAAATACATAAAACTTGCCCAATTTCTCCTTAAATCAATAACCTTCATATACAAATATGTTTATCATAAATTTTATCTACTCTTCCTTTTTAGGTAATGTCCTATATATTAGATTTCCATGTAATTTGCAATAAATCATACTCGTAGTTATATCACATTAAATGAATAAATAAGTGTTGACTCTATTCTTTTGATTCAACATTGGTTTACGTTATATTTCATAAATATTTCTACATACATTAGGATTTTTTTAAAAATGGTTGTAACGTGAAATCTCGTCTACTTCCCATTTTATATTTAAGGCTTCTAAAACCGATTCATATCATTTCTCTAGTCCAAATTTTATTAATATAACCTTAAATTTAATTTATTCCTATCGATGTAATGGTTAAACACAAATTTCACTTATTTGCAATAAATCCACAAATTGGATTTCAAATTTTCAAATAAATAAATAAATTTTAGTTTATCACTTCTTAAATACACAAACGTCAATGCCTTAATTTAAACTGCATTTATTACATTTTATAAAAATCCTCCATCTTAAGTGACAAATCAAAACTAGCCTAACTACACAAATCATCGTATTATAAAGATATTTACACTATCCTCCATTTATTACCTTAATTTATTTAAGGTAACCTTAAATTAATATCTATTGCAATGATTTCAAATTATTATTCCCCCATTCCTTTTTAGTTTCAATAACGCCAATTTTAACCGTTATATTTTCTTTATTTATGCGATAAATGCAATTATTGAATCTAATACTCCATTTAATTAATAGATCCTGCTTCCTAGAATCTATATCAACAATAGGTCAAATATATACATAGAATTAGCCTTAACTTCACCTAAAAGAATTAGCTATTTCAACTACCGCACAAAACTACGCTACTGCACTATTTAATCAAATAAATTAATTGAACTTAAATCAGCATAAAGGTTATAAAATTATAAATGTAATCTTAATAAATTCATTTATTGATTTAGACTCTTTCTATACAGTAATTAACCTATTTGTGGGTATAAATAACTTTGGAATTATATTACATCTCATTAGTGCGCGTTTTATTTCCTATAACTTCTCCTTATTTAACTATACCCATTAACAACCAAAAAAAATTAAATTAGCTTTATTTCAATCTATTTCCCTTCTTAACTAAATAAAATAAATGGTTAACCTAAACACTTGTTATCCTTTGATATATTCAAATTCACTTCCAACATTTATTAACAAAATGTTGCCATAGGTTTAGGTTTACATAAATAAATTATATGAATAGGTAGAAAAATTGGTAATCCACAAATGCCCAATATACACGCATTAATTACTACCTATTGTTAGAATCCATTTATTAATTTACTAGTTAATAACGGTCTTTTTATTTCTATTTACTACCAAACTCTCTATTTTATTATAGTTCCAATATATTAATACTTAGGCACATCAAGTGCTAGCCCTTTTGTTATTTATATTAAATTGGGTATGCACAAATAAGTTGTTAATTAACTATTTCTACAAAATTATATTCATACATTCAGTTCCATATCTTATAGGGTTAAATTCTAATTACTTACGCTTAATCTATCAATTTAATACTCTATTCAAACATGCATTTAAATTCTTTTTATTCTAAATAAATTTTATTAAGTGTTGACATCCACTAATAGCATTCACCTTTATTACAACCAAAGGTGACATCTTCACTACTGATTTTATATTAATGAATCTCATTTTAGTTAATATTTTTTTATTAATATTCTCAATTCAACATTTATTGATTTCTTAAAATTTACTTTTAACAAAAAGTGACAAATTACATTATCCAAATCTATTGTCATAAAATTTTATTGTTACACTAGGTTACAACTACTATACCAAATTTCTACATTTATTCTTAAACAAATTAGAAATTATATTAATTTAATTTATTAAATATTATTAATTTCAACAGGTCGTTACAATCTCCCCCACTCAAAACTTTTCGTCCCCGAAAAGGAAAAAGAAGGGAGAAGGAAGAATAAAATAGTACATCTTATTTCAAATATTATTTATTTTAAAGCGAACTATTCAAGTGGATTCAATCATTAATCAACCAAACAATTCAACAACCATCAACCTTACAAACAACATACATACACAAACAAAGCAACCATTTAATCCATCAAACAAATAGTTGTTTGGGTTCGAACTTGAAATTTGTATGAAATGAAATTAACTATCAAGTGCATCCTTTACTCAACAGTCTTAGATGGAACAAAGATAGATACTTATTCATTTAACCACTTCAAATTTCTTACCCAACAACATAAATCAAACAACACAATTCAAACCAACACCCAAATTTATTTATTATACATTTATCTCATGCTTCAATGGTTTGATTTTCTTTCTTTCATTTATGGAGTGATCCCTTTACTTCTTAAAATTTTCATTTTCATTTATTACAAAATTATCATATTTGTGTTCCAATTTATTGACTAAAGTTTATATCACCCATTTATTCTACTTACCTTTCTTATATAGTAAAATTTCCGATTTAGCTTAAGTTTTAACAGCAATTAATTGAATACTTTAATTACCTCAAGCTTCACTTGTAAGATTTCCCTTTACACTTTCTTGCTAGCAATTGCAACCTTTATTTTATGGTAAGTTATATATATTTTAAGAATGTAAGTGAAAATTTACAAGTTTCTTTTCATTCCTTTAATTAATATATATTTGTTTTATAACCTACAATTTCAACTTACCTTTAATCTCATTCATTTATTTAATGTTGAAGTTTCCATTATATTTAATTACAGTAACCCTCTACTTACACTTAATTTATTAACCTTATAACTTGCATTCCTATAAGTGAAAGATTTTACTCATTCGTTAACTATGGATTGCAGTCATTTATATTTTTTTCCTACTTTCCATTATATTAGAATAGGGGAAATTAAGGCGTACTTAAGTTAATAACCCTACAATCAAACTTTATAAATTAAGGAATTTCATTTTATTTACTTAAGTTCATATCACCTATTAATAATTCTTGACTTATTTTCAGTAAAATTTCAATTATAACTTAAGTTTATACCACTAAATTCTTATTTATAACAGTAATTTATTGAATACTTCATTTTTCCAAAATTCTAGTTGTATAATATTCTAATCCAATTTCTTAATTAACATTTCAACTTTTATATTTGGTAAGTTATTTGTGTCAAAGAAAGTGCAATTGAACTTATACAAGTTTAATCTCAACCCTTTTAATTCATTGATTACTTCTTTTATTTCACTAACCTAAATTTTTACAACTAATTAATGGAAATTCAAGAATTAATACCGGGTCAAATTCCAAAATTACTTTAAAATAATAGATAATTAATTTCTTACAACTTTTATATCTCTAATTACCTTTAAACAATTAAAATTTTAAATAATATCAAAACAAATCTGCAGTAGAATTTACTACCGTGCCTTTCCCTTCGAAACTCGAAAATGAAAGTCGATGATGCGGCCGTCATCACCGAAATTATTTTCCAGCGACAGAGGGGAAAGTACAAAATTTATTTCCTCCAAAATCCTCTTTTAAAACAATTCTTCCGAATTATACTAAATATTTATATAAGAAAATATTTATAAACCAAATCATTATATTTCATAAATCCTTTGAAAGAAGATTTCAAAAATCCCGGACTTAAGTTCTAAAATCTCCAATTTGATTTATTATAATTTCAACTTAGCTTCAATTGTTATAAATATTTTTATTTCCTAACACCCAATCTATAGCAACCAAATATATATATATATATATATATATATATATATATCTTTATAAAAAAATTTTTTTTTATATATATAGAAAATATAATAGGCAAAATTATTTCATTCACCCATGTTAAAAACAAATATTATGTCGGTCTGTCCTATTAAGTGTTTAGAAATCCCTATTGATGACATAGCGTCCCATGCATCAACCAGAATTTATAAATACAAAACGGAACAGAGTAACATAATATTAAAATCTTTTTATAAAACTAACAAATACGCTCTCTCATATATATACACTCAGCGACTCCCATAGGGTATTACTACCCTATTAATAAAGAGTCAAACCCCACAAAGCCAAGGTTTATCGCTAAACCAAAGCTCTGATACCAACTGTAACATCCCGCCTTTTCGCACACTTTAAACCGACACATGTGTCAATTCAAAGCATACGCAAGGGCGGATTGTTATGGGGTAAATAAGAAAAACAGAGAAGAAATAAAAACAAAACAGAATCTCACAGTGGAAGGATAAAATATAATAATAAATATACAGTTCATAAATGGTTTACAAACACTTGTTATTCTTTACACAATAAATATCAGAGTTACACATACCAATACAATCAATGCAGCGGAACAGTATGAGTGTGGTGCAATACTATAAATAATAATAATACAAATCTTCGTCTTCGTCCTCCAAAGCTAAATCTTCAAATCCTGAAACGCTCGGACTGACCCGAGCGAATTTGAAAAGACAAAAGCACCCGAGTCAGACTAGAATATCTTATGTGAGTTAAATAAACAGAAATAAATATGAGTACATTAACTCAAGAGATGTTCGGGATTTACATCTCCTAAGGATCCGTTAAACTATTTACTATGTAGTATATTGCGCTATTATAATAGTGTCTATTTATAAAATAAACTTACTTTTAAATAGCGTTAAGGGGTTACCCATATAGCCCTTAACACAAATAATGCCAATAGTCTATACAGTACCGTAATACCTCCTGATCGGGAAGCTACCAGAGGATACTCCATAGGTACGACACAAATAAAAACTCGTAGTAAAGGCTCAGTATGGTAGGTGACACGGCACAACTAGGCAATGCCAGGGTAGATATACCAATTGCTATCCAGGCTGGTGGAAATGCGTAGCCGCAGTTACCGCCCACCTCGGACTAACTCCCCAAAATCAAAATATAGAAGTGGCCACTGAATCAATCCAAAATCAAAGTATAATATCGAAGAGGAGGGTCCGATCAGAGGAATGACCTCATTGGCCTGAGAATCGCTCCTGTTTTAGCCACCTTATGCCAACTCACGGGAGTCAGGTCCACGTATTTACCTTACAGGAAACGTCACCACCACCTACTTCATTCTGGAATCTCCACCGCGTACACGGTTAGTCAAAGTGGTTTTCGGTATCGACAGAGAGTATGTCAGATATCCGATCCCGGTCTCTTTGCCAACCCATCGTTATTATAACACCACGGTCATTTAAAAATAGGTTATACTTTAAAAATCAGACTAAACATTCCATTTCATAACCATGAATACGATATCATTTCAAAACCCAAAACCATATTTTATCACTTATCCCAAATATAATTCTTTTCCAAAATCATAATGCTTTAACTTCATAACGTCTGAAAATCAAATATTTTCAAAGCATAATATTTTGAAAATCATAATTTAAAACCATAACTTCTAAAAACTTGAATGGTTTGGACATTCAACGGTATATGAATTAAATGATTTAACTTAAATGTTACTTTGTAAAGAAAATAGTTCTCATGGCTTTACAAATACATTTCTTTATTAAAGTCTAAACCAAAATTTATATTATCTCTCTCAAGTTCCAAAACCACTTCAATTTATTTATATATACGTATATCCATTTTGAGTAACAATATTTCAAACTAAAGTTGGATTTTATTCTTTCAACAAATCAATTGTTCTATTAATTAGTCTGAATATTCATATAAAATCCATAAAAAAATAAGACTTCAATTTCTAGTAATAAAATATATATATTTTTCCCAATTCAAATTATACTAGAATATTCATTTCAATTTATTTTGGGAAAAATCCAATTATAAATATCATATCTTAAAATTTCCAAACTTAACATTTAAACATATGATATAAATTATTAAACTCCATTTTCTTAATTTTCTTCCATTTTTAATAAAGATTTTTAAACACCTTTTAATTTCAAAATTTTCAACTTCATATGTATATATATGGAAGAAAAATATTTATACAATATAAAATTTAAGATTATTATAAACCGTATTCCATCCAAACCATAGAAATCACATTAAAATAGTTATATATAGACCGCGGTGCCTGTATAAAATTTTCTATCCTATGGTCAAGTGATACGGATATTTATCATTTCAATCCGCAATTTAAAAGATATAAAATTTTGCGGTTGTATATCATTTCAAACCACAATCCCGAATGAAAGGAAATATGCATGATAATTTGCAATTTAATGATATACAATAAAACATCCATCAACATCACCCATCATCCAATCACAATCATCAAGCAATATCAATCAATAACAATTTATATTTGATAATATATAACAGGTAATAACTGGCAATTTTATTTAGATTAAATTTAACAACTATTAATCTAACAGTTTATATTCAGTAATAATTTATATAACTGTTAACTAGCAGTTTATAGGCAAACAAATAAATTCTAACTGTAAATTAATACGCAATAAATAAATTAAATTAACAGTTAAATTTAATAAATGCAATTCAACAGCTATGATGAAATAAACATGCCAAATACTCATAAATAAATTTCTATTCATTTCTAAAATTAATTTATCAAACATAAAAGCTTCTAGTAGTTGTGAGTGGGTTAAAACACTCACCTTTGGAATTTAAATCGAATTTAAATTCGATTTAAACCCAAAAATTCGCCCTTCTCGGAATTCGTCCAAACCAGCGTCATCAAATCCGGAATTAAATTACGATCCTAACAAAAGAAATTTCGTGTGAATCCGACTTCGTATGAGAAAGTTATGGCGAAAAATGATGATTGAATTCAAAATTGAAAATAAATAAAACGACACACAAACCATATAGATGCGATCCCCATCGTCCACTCTACAAAACCCAGAAAAGGTTTGACGATCCGACGAAGTTTGCGACGACGATGATGAATGGTCACGGACTGTTTGAATTAATTCTGGTCAAACGAACGTTCAAAACAGAAAACGAATTGCACCAGTAGATTACGTGCCTCGAGAACATTAACATATATTTTTTTTGTGGAATTTTTCTGAAGTGTTTGCATTTTCATTGAAATTTGGATTGAAGTAGATCTAGGTTTTGCAACCATTTGAGGAGGAGAAGGAGATGAAGAAATGAATATACAGCAAATGACAATAGGATGGAGCTAGGGTTTATAACTATATATATATATTAAATTTCCAAAATTTAATTAAATTTACTTTCCATTATTTATTGTCAATTAGATTGATTTATCATTGGATTCATATTTCAATATGTAAATATCCCCAATTTCATCTGCACTTATATTTACATAGTTTCTAAATATTAAATTTCAAATATTACTTCATTTAACGTTACGTATTTATTATTTATTACTTGCTACAGTTGATAATCAATTATACTTAATATACTAAATAGATGGTAAATTTTGAATACTTGTTATCATTAACGTTTTATTTCCACTTACAAAATAAATGAAATTATTACATAAACTCCCTTAATTAAGTCAACCATTATCTTATATAACTTAACTGGTAATATATATATATACCCAATTGCCCTAATTGGTTTATAGTTATCAGCTAAATACATACTAACTTGTAAATAAATTCGTTTAATTGCAAATGGATCTGATCAAATTTAATAGATTGAATAGATGGATAAGCAAATAATAAATTTTCCTTTTTGTCAAATTCAAACCCATTCCTACTTAATTATCAATTACAATTTATTACGAAACATTGATTTTATGCAGTTACCTTTTATTTGCGTAGTATTACATCAATTCCTATAACCTTGGATTCATTCCCAATTCACCAAATTCAATTAATTACACTTTACAAATGTGTTTCCAATATATAGGTATTGCCCAAATTAAATTTATTAGCTAACTCATATTAATAAACAAATGACTTATATGAATGATTAAAAATTTCAATTATCTCACTTTACTCCTAAACTTCTGTTATTTAATAATTATTGCTTAGAACCTGATTTTAATCTTCCCATTATCTATTTAATTCCTTCTAGAATCATAGCTAATATTTGTCATCCCTTCATTACCCAAATGTTCTTATCCCATCAAATTTTAGGTTATCGAAATATTAATTGTCAATTTCTTTAATTGCACTAAATTTATCTATTAAAGGTTGCACTTAACCCAAATACATAAAACTTGCCCAATTTCTCCTTAAATCAATAACCTTCATATACAAATATGTTTATCATAAATTTTATCTACTCTTCCTTTTTAGGTAATGTCCTATATATTAGATTTCCATGTAATTTGCAATAAATCATACTCGTAGTTATATCACATTAAATGAATAAATAAGTGTTGACTCTATTCTTTTGATTCAACATTGGTTTACGTTATATTTCATAAATATTTCTACATACATCAGGATTTTTTTAAAAATGGTTGTAACGTGAAATCTCGTCTACTTCCCATTTTATATTTAAGGCTTCTAAAACCGATTCATATCATTTCTCTAGTCCAAATTTTATTAATATAACCTTAAATTTAATTTATTCCTATCGATGTAATGGTTAAATACAAATTTCACTTATTTGCAATAAATCCACAAATTGGATTTCAAATTTTCAAATAAATAAATAAATTTTAGTTTATCACTTCTTAAATACACAAACGTCAATGCCTTAATTTAAACTGCATTTATTACATTTTATAAAAATCCTCCATCTTAAGTGACAAATCAAAACTAGCCTAACTACACAAATCATCGTATTATAAAGATATTTACACTATCCTCCATTTATTACCTTAATTTATTTAAGGTAACCTTAAATTAATATCTATTGCAATGATTTCAAATTATTATTCCCCCATTCCTTTTTAGTTTCAATAACGCCAATTTTAACCGTTATATTTTCTTTATTTATGCGATAAATGCAATTATTGAATCTAATACTCCATTTAATTAATAGATCCTGCTTCCTAGAATCTATATCAACAATAGGTCAAATATATACATAGAATTAGCCTTAACTTCACCTAAAAGAATTAGCTATTTCAACTACCGCACAAAACTACGCTACTGCACTATTTAATCAAATAAATTAATTGAACTTAAATCAGCATAAAGGTTATAAAATTATAAATGTAATCTTAATAAATTCATTTATTGATTTAGACTCTTTCTATACAGTAATTAACCTATTTGTGGGTATAAATAACTTTGGAATTATATTACATCTCATTAGTGCGCGTTTTATTTCCTATAACTTCTCCTTATTTAACTATACCCATTAACAACCAAAAAAAATTAAATTAGCTTTATTTCAATCTATTTCCCTTCTTAACTAAATAAAATAAATGGTTAACCTAAACACTTGTTATCCTTTGATATATTCAAATTCACTTCCAACATTTATTAACAAAATGTTGCCATAGGTTTAGGTTTACATAAATAAATTATATGAATAGGTAGAAAAATTGGTAATCCACAAATGCCCAATATACACGCATTAATTACTACCTATTGTTAGAATCCATTTATTAATTTACTAGTTAATAACGGTCTTTTTATTTCTATTTACTACCAAACTCTCTATTTTATTATAGTTCCAATATATTAATACTTAGGCACATCAAGTGCTAGCCCTTTTGTTATTTATATTAAATTGGGTATGCACAAATAAGTTGCTAATTAACTATTTCTACAAAATTATATTCATACATTCAGTTCCATATCTTATAGGGTTAAATTCTAATTACTTACGCTTAATCTATCAATTTAATACTCTATTCAAACATGCATTTAAATTCTTTTTATTCTAAATAAATTTTATTAAGTGTTGACATCCACTAATAGCATTCACCTTTATTACAACCAAAGGTGACATCTTCACTACTGATTTTATATTAATGAATCTCATTTTAGTTAATACTTTTTTATTAATATTCTCAATTCAACATTTATTGATTTCTTAAAATTTACTTTTAACAAAAAGTGACAAATTATATTATCCAAATCTATTGTCATAAAATTTTATTGTTACACTAGGTTACAACTACTATACCAAATTTCTACATTTATTATTAAACAAATTAGAAATTATATTAATTTAATTTATTAAATATTATTAATTTCAACAGGTCGTTACATTTCACTTAGAATGCCCATCGTCCATGTAACGACCCAGAATTTCTGATAATTTAAATTTGAATATTTAATTTATTTTAAATATTAATAAGTGAAATTTTTAAGTCGAATAATTTATTTTTCAAATATTAGATTTAATTGGATAATTAAATCGATAACTTAATAATTGAAATTCCAGAAATAATTAGAAATTAGGGTTAATATGATTAAAAATTATTTGGAAAATTTTATTTAATCATATCAAAGTTAGAATGATGTTTTAGAACTTTTAAATTTTAATTTAGAGTTAATCTATGAAAAAAATTGAATATTTTAATATTTAATCGACTAGTGAAATTAGCCATTTTTCGAACAGTCTCAGAATTGGACGAAGCCAGTTTCATTGGATCCGCAATAGTTTGTTATTATCGGGTTTCAATTTTCGTAGCAATCGGAGTTTTCGTTTGACCGTGGCAGCTCGAAACGCATCGAAATTTGTTTTAATATTAATTTGGCGACTTAAAATGGTCATTTTTCAAACAGTCTTGGATTTCGATGAAACCAATTTCATCGGATCCGTAATGTCATATTATTGTAAGGTTTCAAATTTTGTGTCAATTGGATTTATCGCTTGTCCGGGCAAGCTAAAACGCACAGAAAATTGATTAACTGATTTATTTTTAAATCAATCGTTTATTGCTGTATCTCACACAGATGATCGAATTAGCTTCTGAAACCTGTACCATTGCGTCCGGAACACGGGATAAACCCTAGAAATGTCGGTTACCGCACGTAAATCGGAGTTCAGAAAACCCGGAATGAATAGTGTTTTGAATATTTTCTATGTAAGGACCATTTATTCACAATTTTGCAAAGAGAAAAACAAAACCCTAATTTTTTGTTCGGCCGCCACTTTCTATTACCAAGGGTCGAAAATTGTTCATCTTCTCCCCTCAAAATCTCCAAATCCACTCATCAATTCGAGAAGCTGTCAACTAGAAAGATGTAGAGCACATCACGAACAACAAATTCAACGGCTATGATCGTGATTGGGTCAACGGATCGACGGGAAACTGAGCTTGAAGGCCGTTCGTTCGTCATCAAATTTCATGCTCCAGAGGGGGCCGAGCTCCATGATGTTTCATCCGAGTATAGAGCGGAGCAAGGGCTTTCGAATGGTGGTGGTTTGATGGGCTCTCGACGTTCGTAGGAGGTGCGGCGATAAACCCTAAGTGTGGCCTTGATGGGTTGTCTTCGTTCGTGAAGACCTGGAACATTTCGCGTGCGTGAGGAAGAGGTTGGGCACGGCCCTGATTTCATCAAGCAAGATTTACGGTCAAGATTAGTTTAGGTTTGAAAATATAAAAGAAATTGTAATTTATATATATATTATAATTCGTACAACTTTAAAATGATGTAACTTTTTGGTACGAGGTCGGATTTCGACGAAACGAAGTGCGTTAGCTTCATTTTGTCGAGCACTACGCAATGGAGCTGGATTGGGATGTATTGAAGTTAGTGAAATTTTTGGGTAAAATTAAACGTCCGTTTAATTTTATTCGAAATAAAACGCTTGAGCAGAATTAAAATCGAGGTGAGAACTTCTCACTCAATCGAATCTGTTTCGATTTTAATTTGAAATAGTTAGATTTAAAATTGTTGATTGCATGATTGAATGATGATTGGTATCGGTTGAATGTAAATAAACGTTATACGCCGTTTGTAAGCGGATGTTATTTATTAAAAACATATACCGCGAATATTACACTTCAAAGTGAAATTGGTATTATTTAGGTACTTGGAGTTGATTTCCCACAGTATATAGCGGATGAGACCCTGTTGCGTCGTATAATAGCGGATAATATTTTATAAATCCTATATACCCCGATATTCCGTACTGGAATAGAATTGGTATTGTCCTAATGTCTGCGGATGTAGGGAAATAGGTTGAAGGGATCCAACTGGATTCCCCACCAATATTTAATTATTTCAGATATTGTGATATTTGATTGATTGTCATATCGATATATGATGCTTGGATGCTGTGATTGATTATTGGGTGTTGTTGCATCGTCGGATCCATTTTTGAAGTTTAAAATAACGATTTTGATTTGAAAAGGGTTTTAAAGTGATTTTTGAAATTATATGTCTTATTAAAATTTTGAATTGATTCATTTTAAAATAAATTAACGTTATAAAATTTAATATTATAAAAATTACTATTTTTGTGAAATATAACCAAAAGGTGATTTTTAAAATAAATCGATTTACAAAATAGTTTAAATTTGGATTTTTGAATTATTATAAAGGATGTATATAAAAGATTTTTAAAATTGATATTTATAAAATTAAAAATATTGGAATTACAAAACGAGTTTATTAAGTGTTAAATGAAGTATAAAATGGATTTCATTGAAAATTATAGATTTATAAATTGTGAAGATTATAAAATGAATAGATGTTGTAAAATAAAAGATTTATAAGTAATTAACTTATAAACTGGATTTTGGGCATTTAAATGGGATATTAATAGAAATTGTTAATAAAGGAGATTTTATAAGTTGAAATTGTTATAAAATATAAATGAATCTTATAAGTAATAAAAGTCTTAAAAAGAAAGATTTTGTAAATAAATGAATTATAAGTATTTAACTTATAATATGGACTTTTGGTATATAATTGAGTTAAATAAATTGAATTGGATAAATAAGGAGATTTATAAATCGAAGTTTATAAACAAAAATAGAATTTATAAACATTGTCTATAAATTCAAAATCAGTGGAATTTGATAAATTGAATATACAAATTTATTAAAGGAAGTATATTCGCGATTTTGGATAGCGAATTATTATTTACATAAAATGTGTAGAAATATTGAAATTGGTTAAGGAAGTACATTCATGATTTTGAACAGTGAATATATTATTGAATAAAATGAGTATGTTTTGGAAAAATGAATATTATAAAATGAAGTTAATTATTTTAAAAGATGTTTTAAAATGTATTATGAATCGAAACCATAGATTTCAACATTCATTGTTGAAATAGATATTTTCGAGAAATAGAAGGAAATTGTGGACTATAACACTGTTGTTATAGTAAATGGTTTCCGAAAGGGAAGATTTTATATAGTATTGGGATTTATGTATCTATTTTAATTTCAAATCCCTATACTAGTGATTTTGGGTTGTCGTAACGATGTTTTACGCAACATTCGTTTTGACCCAAATAAATGTGTTTAAAAGGCCGTTTTCCTTAAGGAATGAAAAATATGCTTAATTTTGATTTAAGTATATCAAATATTTTCAAATGTTAAAAATAAATAAATTTTGTGAATTACTTATTATTAAATAAGTTTGGAAATGTTTTTCCAATATGAAATGAAACGTTTTGTGAATTTATCTTTTTAAAAGGTAAATTGAAAATGAATATTGAAATCGATTAGAAAATCGTATATCCATAAATATTTGAAATATAAATTCACTATGGAATTTATAAATGAAAAGGGAAATTTGTTTAAAAATAAACTTTGTTTTATTTTTGAAGTGTGGAAAAATATATCTAGTAAAGATATTTTTGGAAAATAAATAATTTGGGAAATTATTTGGAATCTGATGATGTTGCGCATCTCTATTGATAGTTAAATAACCGACTATAAATATTTACCTTTAAATAGGTATTTGTTCTGAATTGCTTGAATTTGAATGCCATACTTATTTTTGAAATAAGCGCTCACTATTCGGGTTAGCCGGAAAAGGACCTTGGGGTCGTATAACCCATTCCGAATATGTGATACGTCGTTATGGATTGCATTTGACGGCCGGTGCTGAAGACCGGATATTTGTGAAAACGGAAGGATTACCGTCGAGTTACTCTGCATCAGCTGATCTCCGGTACAGAGGTTTTATCACCCTTAGTGACGGGAAGTCCGATCGTGATTAGTGAATATCCAGATTGCAAGGGCTTCTTTGGAAGTGCCTTCGGTTCTGTTCGAGCCCGGAACAAACTTGTATGGATTGTGTGTCTGACGTTACAATTTGAGATGTAAAGCTGGTTTCTATCAAATACATTTCTGTTGGTGGCGGAGAATTTATTCTCTTAGCTTAACACCCTTCTTTGAGACGTACGAGCTCAGAGGTTATGTAGTTGATGGTTACTAGTGATACATTCCCAAATTAGTAATGTGGCATACGAAGTGCTGTTGAGCATTTGTGAATCAAAGCACAGCTTTTATATAAAGCGTAGCTTTGTGAACCAGACTTCGTCGAGCCTCACACCCTGGAAATGGTAAAAACAGGAAGGATGCAGCAAGGTTATTAGGGGGCAGCGCCCCTTTAGTGTATGTCGTTCCTTCTGGATAGAGGTGGCATCATGGTATGGAGCCCAGATATTTAACCTATGTTGTTGCTGCAAATTCATTACTTTGTGGTTGATTGAAATCGAGGATCCTCGGATTGTTCGGTTACGATCGGGGAATGACATATTCGTGTCAGTAGTTACCCAGTTAGGGGTAACCCGGCCTTGTGTTGGCAGAGATCTCTAACCATAATGTTAGGTTGGGTTCTCGGATCGTCTTTCCAAAGGCGTACTCATGTGGCAATGGGAAGTTCCTTGGCCTGACCATTTGTTGGAAATCCAAAGAAACAATACGATCTTGTACAGTTTTAGTTGTAGAACCTATCATTCACTTATGGTGGCGCCCCACTGTTTGGATGGTAGCTATAGTAGGCATAAGTGCGGAATGCCTATGCTGGCTAAGATTTATATTATATTTTCGAAATGATTTTTCTACACTGTGCACTAGTAATAATATCAAATGTTCTTTTTAATGCTTATCAAGCATCTTTGACTATCATAAGGAGAAATCTCCTCCGATTCTGCATTTGCATTGTGTGTGTGTGTGTGTGCGGGAGGCCTTATGATAGTCTCATTTTCTAAAAAAACATTGCGAATCTATTTTAAAATTATCATGTTCTTTATTTTAAAGATAAACTGTTTTAAGTTCTCACACCAGTCCCATGACTGACCTGGAGTTTATTGTTTTCCTTCCTAAACTCTGGGTGCCCACCAATTTCTACACGAGCAGTCTAGAGTTAGGTTATCAGGATATTTTGGAATTCAAGAGTTGCTACAGAAATCTGGAGGCGAGCTGGATGGCGTAGCATATTATCTATTGTATATAGTATTTCTTTTCCGCTGTTTGTTGTTGTGAACACTGATGATATAATGTAATGTAATGTGATGTAATGTAATAACTGATATAGTTCTTTGTTTAAAAGATTATTCATTTATCTATTATATGTTGTTCCGCTGCGATTGTGAGATTCTGATATTGTTCTGTTGTTTCTTTCTGTTCTGTTCTATCTTTTCTCTCTTCTTCTACCTCTTTCTTTTTCTTTAACCATAACATTTCGGTTTTTGGGCATTCGATTGCTCGGTAGTTGATACAGTGGATGTATTGATGTCGGTTTTCTAGCGACGAAAAATCACGAACATTACATTTGGTATCAGAGCATATGGTTAAGCGGCCACCATGGCTCCGTTGGGTATTACTCATTAGAGATAGAGTTGGTAGTACTCTAGAATGAGTTTGAGTGTAATAATAGATACGAGCGCGTATTTGTTAGTGAATATGAAAATGTTTTATATTGTGTTTGCTTATCCGTTGAGCTATTTGTGAATTTTGGTCGGTATGTAGGACGCCATATTATCGATAGGGATTTCTAAACACTTAAATGAGGCAAGTCGACATAGTATCATTTTAAATTGGGTAAATGAAATAATTTTACCTTGATTATATTTTATATATAAAAGGAATAATTTTTCATAAATTATTAAAGTGTATATAATTGATTGCTTGATTGTTGAAATATAAATATATATAAGTCAATCAAAGTTGTTTGAATAAGTTAAATAAGAACAACAGTTGTAAAAGAATAATTGTATAAGCAAATGAATCATAAGTATGAGGTTATAATTAAAATGATTTACACTTGTGAAGTAATCTTATATATATAAAAAGTGAAATTCGATAAGTAAAAGATTTGTAAATGTGGTTTATAAATAAAGGAAGATTTCGAAAGAATTTAAGGCACTGAAGTCACTACTGTTGCTGGGGAATAATAAGGGTGATGACTACAGCATCATCAGTATCATTTTCGAGTCTCTATGTGATAGATTTGCTACCATAGTAAATTGAAATTGAAGTTTTATTGTGATAAACAAATTTGAAATTAAAATCCAAGTTGAAATAAATTTGAGTTGTCATCAAAGACATATGATTTGAAATTTAACTAAAGGATAGTTAAATTAATTGATTTGGATTAGATAAGCTATTAAATTGATGAATATAAGTGAAATAAGTTTTGAACTTATAATATGAGTTAATAAATTTAGCTTTGGTAAAAGTTAAATAGAATTTACTTTAGAATTTAAATCTGAATTGGATTTATAAGTGAAAACAAATGATGTTGAAATGGAATATGACTTAAGTAAAGTTGAAAGAAGTTGATATTGGTATCAAAATAAAATAATAAAGTGCATTGAATGATTATGAACTTGAGTTATATAAATGAAATACAACTTGAAATGTTAAATGAATTAGCAATTGAATTAAGAAAATAGATTGAATGATTAATCAATGGAATGTTAATCAATTGAATGTGAATAAGTTGATACGAAATAATGAATGTAAGTGTTAATTCATTAAAAGCTAATGTTATTGGAAGTTGAATAATTGAATATAAATCAACAGAATATCAAACCAATTGGAATTAAAAGTGTTGAACCGAATTGAATGTAAATTTAATAATTTGGTTGTGTTGAATATACATTGGTTGTTATTTGATTTTTAATGGATTGTATATAAATTCATTAACTGTTAATGAAATTAAATTAGAAAAAAATTGGAAGTGAACTAATGTAAATGTAAATTAGTGAATGTAAATTAATTGAATTGAGAATGAATGTTAGTAAAAAATCCAACATTAATGAATCAACTGTGATTTAAATTGGAAAACCAATTCATTGAATATTAATGAGAAGTGAATGTATATTGATTTGTTGATGATTTCATTTATTGCATTTTGTTGCATTTGCTATATTGGCATATATAGTTATGCTCCTATATATTGTATATTGATATTATTTTCATATATGCATGTTTCTAATGTTGTTGTTGAGTGTATAGTAGGTGTGGATTGCGCTTGCTTCGCTTTTGGAGCTCGCTTTCGCGCTATATTAGCCGTATACGCTCGTTAATAATATAAATAAGGTACATATCTCGGATTACATACCGTACTTTTACACTTTTTTCCTACGGGATGCCTCATCACTCGATGAGATGAATATTTGTGATATATATACTGTCATTTTTTTTCGGATCGAGCTGCGCAAAGGAGACTCCGACGAATTTTTCCAAAAATTTAAGGTGTTAGAAAAAAAATTGAGAAAATTGGGAAAGTTTTGAAAACTATAACTTTGATTTGAAATTGAAAGTTAACGATAGTAGTTGGTTTTGAAAAGATAACTAAGTATGATTTGAAACTTAGTAAAGTTATTGCAAGAAGTTTAACTATGGATTTTGGGAAAATTAATGGATTCAGTAACTTTTTCTTACTTGGTAATTTCGAGGACGAAATTCTTTTAAGGGTGGAAGATTGTAACGACCCATAATTTCTGATAATTTAAATTTGAATATTTAATTTATTTTAAATATTAATAAGTGAAATTTTTAAGTCGAATAATTTATTTTTTGAATATTGGATTTAATTGGATAATTAAATCGATAACTAAATAATTGAAATTCCAGGAATAATTAGAAATTGGGGTTAATATGATTAAAAATGATTTGGAAAATTTTATTTAATTATATCGAAGTTAGAATGATGTTTTAGAACTTTTAAAATTTAATTTAGAGTTAATCTGTGAAAATTTGAATATTTTAATATTTAATCGACCAGCGAAATTAGCCATTTTTCGAACAGTCTCAGAATTGGATGAAACTAGTTTCATTGGATCCGTGATAGTTTCTTTTATCGGATTTCAATTTTTGTAGCAATCAGAGTTTTCGTTTGACCGTGGCAGCTCGAAACGCATCGAAATTTGTTTTAATATTAATTAGGCGAGTTAAAATGGTCATTTTTCAAACAGTCTCGGATTTCGACGAAACAGGTTTCATCGGATCCGTAAGGTCATATTATTGTAAGGATTCAAATTTCGTGTCAATCGGATTTACCGTTTGTCCGGGGCAAGCTAAAACGCACAGAAAATTGATTAACCGATTTATTTTTAAATCGATCGTTTATTGCCATATCTCGCACAGATTATCGAATTAGCTTCCGAAACCTATTCTATTGTGTCCGGAATGCGGGAGAAACCCTAGAAACGCCATTACCGCACGTAAATTGGAGTTCAGAAAACCCGGAATGAATAGTGTTTTGAATATTTTCTATATAAGGACCATTTATTCACAATTTTGCAAAGAGAAAAACAAAACCCTAATTTTTTGTTCAGCCGCCACTTTCTATTACCAAGGGACGAAAATTGTTCATCTTCTCCCCTCAAAATCTCCAAATCCACTCATCAATTCGAGAAGCTGTCAACTAGAAAGATGTAGAGCACATCACGAACAACAACTTCAACGGCTATGATCGTGATTGGGTTAACGGATCGACGGGAAATTGAGCTTGAAGGTCGGCCGTTCGTCATCAAATTTCGTGCTCCAAACGAGGCCGAGTTCCATGATATTTCAGTCGAGTATAGAGCGGAGCAAGGGCTTTCGATTGGTGGTGGTTTGATGGGCTCTCGACGTTCGTAGGATGTGCAGCGATAAACCCTAAGTGCGGCCTTGATGGGTTGTCTTCGTTCGTGAAGACCTGGAACATTTCGCGTGCGTGAGGAAGAGGTTGGGCACGGCCCTGATTTCATCAAGCAAGATTCACAGTCCCGATTAATTTAGGTTTGAAAATATAAAAGAAATTGTAATTTATATATATTATAATTCGTATAACTTTAAAATGATGTAACTTTTTGGTATTTCGACGAAACGAAGTGCGTTGGCTTGTTTTGTCGAGCACTACGCAATGGAGCTGGATTGGGATGTATTGAAGTCAGTGAAATTTTTGGGTAAAATTAAACGTCCGTTTAATTTTATTCGAAATAAAACGCTGGAACAGAATTAAAATCGAGGTGAGAACTTCTCACTCAATCGAATTTGTTTCGATTTTAATTTTAAATAGTTAGATTTAAAATTGTTGATTGTATGATTGAATGATGATTGCTATCTGTTGAATGTAAATAGACATTATACGCCGTTAGTAAGTGGATGTTATTTATTAAAACATATACTGCGAATATTTCACTGCAAAGTGAAATTGGTATTATTTATGTACTTGGAGTTGATTTCCTGCAGTATATAGCGGATGAGACCCTATTGCGCTGTATAATAGCGGATAATATTTTATAAATCCTATATACCATGATATTCCGTACTGGAACGGAATTGGTATTGTGCTAACGTCTGTGGATGTAGGGAAACAGGTTGGAGGGATCCAACTGGATTCCTCACCGATATTTAATTTATTTCAGATATTGTGATATTTGATTGATTGTCATATCGATATATGATGCTTGGATGCCGTGATTGATTATTGGGTGTTGTTGCATCATCGGATCCATTTTTGAAGTTTAAAATAACGATTTTGATTTTAAAAGGGTTTTAAAGTGATTTTTGAAATTATACGTTTTATTAAAATTTTGAATTGATTCATTTTAAAATAAATTAATGTTATAAAATTTAATATTATAAAAATTACTGTTTTTGTGAAATATAACCAAAAGGTGATTTTTAAAATAAATAGATTTATAAAATAGTATAAATTTGGATTTTTGAAATATTATAAAGGATGTATATAAAAGATTTTTAAAATTGATATTTATAAAATTAAAAATATTGGAATTATAAAACGAGTTTATTAAGTGTTAAAATGAAGTATAAAGTGGATTTCATTGAAAAATATAGATTTATAAATTGTGAAGATTATGAAATGAACAGATGTTGTAAAATAAAAATTTATAAGTAATTAACTTATAAACTAGATTTTGGGCATTTAAATGGGATACTAATAGAAATTGTTAATAAAGGAGATTTTATAAGTTGAAATTGTTATAAAATATAAAGGAATCTTATAAGTAATAAAAGTCTTAAAAAGAACAATTTTGTAAATAAATGAATTATAAGTATTTAACTTATAATATGGACTTTTGGTATATAATTGAGTTATATAAATTGAATTCGATAAATAAAGGAGATTTATAAATCGAAGTTTATAAATAAAAATAGAATTTATAAACATTGTTTATAAATTCGAAATCAATGGAATTTGATAAATTGAATATTGAAATTTATTAAAGGAAGTATATTCGCGATTTTGGATAACGAATTTTTATTTACATAAAATGTGTAGAAAAGTTGAAATTGGTTAAGGAAGTATATTCATGATTTTGAACAGTGAATATATTATTGAATAAAATGAGTATGTTTTGGAAAAATGAATATTATAAAATGAAGTTAATTATTTTAAAAGATGTTTTAAAATGTATTATGAATCGAAACCATAGATTTCAACATTCATTGTTGAAATAGACGTTTTCGAGAAATAGAAGGAAATGGTGGACTATAACACTGTTGTTATAGTAAATGGTTTTCGAAAGGGAAGATTTTATATAGCATTGGGATTTATATATCTATTTGAATTTCGAATCCCTATAATAGTGATTTTGGGTTGTCGTAACAATGTTTTACGCAAACATTCGTTTTGACCTAAATAAATGTGTTTAAAAAGCCGTTTTCCTTAAGGAATGAAAAATATGCTTAATTTAGATTTAAGTATATCGAATATTTTCAAATGTTGAAAATAAATAATATTTGTGAATTACTTATTATTAAATAAGTATGGAAATGTTTTTCCAATATGAAATGAAACGTTTTGAGAATTTATCTTCTTAAAAGATAAATTGAAAATGAATATTGAAATCGATTAGAAAATCGTATATCCAAAAATACTTGAAACATAAATTCACTATGGAATTTATAAATGAAAAGGGAAATTTGTTTAAAAATAAACATTGTTTTATTTTTGAAGTGTGGAAAAATATATCTAGTAAAGATATTTTTGGAAAATAAATAATTTTGGAAATTATTTGGAATATGATGATGTTGCGCATCTCTATTGATAGTTAAATAACCGACTATAAATATTTACCTTTAAATAGGTATTTGTTGTGAATTGCTTGAATTTGAATGCCACACTTATTTTTGAAATAAGCGCTCACTATTCGGGTTTGCCGGGAAAGGACCTTGGGGTCGTATAACCCATTCTGAATATGTGATACATCGTTATGGATTGCATTTGATGACCGATGCTGAAGATCGAATATTTGTGAAAACGGAAGGATTACCGTCTAGTTACTCTGCATCAGCTGATCTCCGGTACAGAGGTTTTATCACCCTTAGAGACGGGAAGTCCGATCGTCATTAGTGAATATCCAGATTGCAAGGGCTTCTTTGGAAGTGCCTTCGGTTCTGTTCGAGCCCGGAACAGACTTGTATGGATTGTGTGTCTGATGTTACAATTTGAGATGTAAAGCTGGTTTCTATCAAATATATTTCTGTTGGTGGCGGAGAATTTATTCTCTTAGCTTAACACCCTTCTTTGAGACGTACGAGCTCAGTGGTTATGTAGTTGATTGTTACTAGTGATATATTCCTAAATTGGTAATGTGCCATAGAAGTGCTGTTGAGCATTTGTGAATCAAAGCACAGCTTTTATATAAAGCGTTGCTTTGTGAACGAGACTTCGTCGAGCCTCACACCCCGGAATGGTCAAAACATGAAGGATGCAGCAAGGTTATTAGGGGGTAGCGCCCCTTTAGTGTATGTCATACCTTATGGATAGAGGTGGTATCTTGGTATGGAGCCCAGATATTTGACCCATGTTGCTGCTGCAAATTCATTACTTTGTGGTTGTTGGAAATCGAGGATCCTCGGATAGATCGGTTACGATCGGGGAATGACATATTCGTGTTAGTAGTTACCCAGTTAGAGGTAACCCGGCCTTGTGTTGGCAGAGATCTCCAACCATAATGTTAGGTTGGGTTCTTGGGTCGTGTTTCCAGAGGCGTACTCATGTGGCAATTGGAAGTTCCTTGGCCTGACAAATTGTTGGAAATCCAAAGAAACAATACGATCTTGTACGGTTTTAGTTGTAGAACCTATCATTCACTTATGGTGGTGCCCCACTGTTTGGTTGGTAGCTATAGTAGGTATAAGTGCGGAATGCCTATGCTGGCTAAGATTTATATTATACTTTCGAAATGATTTTTCTACACTATGCATTAGTAATAATATCAAATGTTCTTTTTAATGCGTATCAAGCATCTTTGACTATCATAAGGAGAAATCTCCTCTGATTCTGCGTTTGCATTGTGTGTGTGTGCGGAAGGCCTTATGGTAGTCTCATTTTCTAAGAAAAAACATTGCGAATCGATTTTAAAATTATCCTGTTCTTTATTTTAAAGATAAATTGTTTTAAGTTCTCACACAAGTCCCATGACTGACCTAGAGTTTATTGTTTTCCTTCCTAAACTCTGGGTGCCCACCAATTTCTACACGGGCAGTCTATAGTAAGGTTATCAGGATATTTTGGAATTCAGGAGTTGCTACAGAAATCTAGAGGCAAGCTGGATGGCGTAGCATATTATCTATTGTATATAGTATTTCTTTTCCGCTGTTTGTTGTTGTAAACTCTGATGATATAATGTAATGTAATGTGATGTGATGTAATAACTGATATAGTTCTTTGTTTAAAAGATTATTCATTTATCTATTATATGTTGTTCCGCTGCGATTGTCAGATTCTAATATTGTTCTGTTGTTTCTTTTTGTTCTATTCTATCTTTTTCTCTCTTCTTCTACCTCTTTCTTTTTCTTTAACCATAACATTTCAGTTTTTCGGCATTCGATTGCTCGGCAGTTGATACAGTGGATGTATTGATGTCGGTTTTCGAGCGACGAAAAATCGCGAACGTTACAGTCCACCTGACGATGTTCTGAAAGCATTCATCCATACATGTTCGTCCCGGGTTCGAACGGAACCGAAGGCACTATTCCTACTACCATTTTGGAAACATCCTCAGGATTAGTAGCGACTAGCCCTTCTACTTCATTGCTCCATCTTCGACTCCGAACTCGTTTTCCTCACGAAAACGTACAAACCGGATCGAAGTGGTTTTCGAGAAATTAATCCCAATCCCGGTCTCTTCGAAACGATCAGCACATTGTCCAATATTGATAGTCGGTTATTTAACTATCAATTAACATTCACAACAACCATCAACCATAAATAATTTCACCAAATTATTTATTAACCTCAAAATATCTTCGCAAGATATATTTCCGCTTTTAAAGCTCTTTGAAAAAAGTTTTCAAACCATCTCCCTTTTACAGAAAAAATTTCCTAAATATTTTCTGTTTCCACTGAAATCACCAAGTACAAACACTTTTGATTTTGAAATATTTTAAAACACTTTATTATAAAATATATTTCAAAAATTTAAATTAAAAATTACTTTAATACTTATTAAAATATATACTTTAAGAATATTTAAAATAAAACTACTTTGTGCAATATAAAACTGAATTTCTAACTTTTAAAACCAAAATACCAAGTCACCTTTAAATGATTACTGCTCTAAATAGATTAAAGAAAATACTTATTTTATAATTTAAACATTTAGAAATAACAAATTTCTTAAACATACTTTTTAAAACAACATTAAAGCCTTTAACTTGTATTTAAAAAATTTACTTTGGAAACGTACTTGGATATCCAGGGAAATATACTTCTCTTCACATCCTTTAAAAATAAATCACTATTTATTTTTAAACAAATTTTCCCACTCCTTTAATAAATTCCCATCATGAATTTTTTATTCCAAATATCCACTAATATATTACTTTACGTTTATAAATCCAGTTTATAAATTTCAAAGTCCCGTCTTCTTTGAAAACAAAATTTTCAATTTCTACATCAATTTCCAAATCGATTTCAAATTTTATTCCAATTTGAAATAGATTCCTTTACTTTCTCAATTTAACTCCAAAGCCCATCAACTTCACTTTTACCTGCCAAATATGGTTTAAAATCTTATTTAACTGAAATGTTACTTTCATACTTTTCTAAATTCCATCTTTATCCTTAAAAATAAATTTAATCCTTGAATTTTAAAATGAATCCTTTTATTGCTTTAAATAATGTCACTTTAAGTTTAAAATTCATTCTCTCTCTGTTTATTCAAAATCCTTTTTTCTATACTCGGAATTTATTAATTAAGATTTAAAAGAATTTTTATTCTTTTCCAATTCATTCTTAAATTTATTCAGATGCTCCATAATTATTTTAATTAAAAATTCACTCTTTTATTTCTTTCCAAAAGTCCGATTCTATATATTTTGATAACTCAATGAACTGAAATGTTCCAATTATCAATATGATTCACCACAGAATATCAAATATTCATAACATATAATATTAAACAATCTAAATAATTTTGAGGAATCCGGTTGGATCCCTCCAACCTGTTTCCTTGCATCCACATACATTAGCACTATAAAAGCCACTTCCACTTTGAGGTGGAATATCGCGGTATATGGATTTTAAATATTATATCTTCCGCTATTATGCGGCGCATAGGGTCTCATCTGCTATATAATGCGGGAAATCAATCACTATAGTATGTACTACTATATTACATAGCACATCTAATCAAATCAATCAACTAATCAATTATTTAAATTTAACCATTTGAATTTAAATTAAAACCAGATGAGTGAGATTAACTCACCTTTGATTTTTGCATGCAACCAATTTCTAATCTGGTCTGCTTCTCTTTTCAGATTTTGACCTTGCATAACAACTATATAATTTTATTATCATTTGGAATAACCTACAAATAATTTACCATTTAAAATTTCTGTTTCTAAATCTTATCTGTATATATTATCATTTTATGTTTTACTGTTTCACTATTAAATTTCAAAAAACAGCAATCTTATACCTTCTGTAAAATACTATTTAACTAAACTATCAATATAAATTATTGTTTGCATATGTATATATAAATTTAAAATATACATGCGTATACATTTTTCCTCTTCATTAAATATCAAAAACATGAATTTATTTTACTATAATTTTCTTCCTCTTGTAAATCAAAATAGTTCGAAAGTTCTGAAAATAAAATTAACTTCCCCAAATTAAATAAGCTAAAATCAATTCAACGAATACCTTACAGTCAACTCGCGACACTATATCTGCAAACTTCCTTTGAACGCCATCACCAAATTCACGACACCGCCATGCTCGAGTACGAGCCACTTTCGTACATCCTCGGCCCTCCAATTTTGAACATGCCGCATCCCACGTCGAGTCGCTCGCAGCAACTACAGCGCGGCAACCGAAATCACAAGCGCGTGCGAAATCCAAGGAAGGGCGACCAAGGCCTAGACTTTCGAATACGAGCTCACACTCTCGACGAGATTCCAGAAATCGCGATTTGCCAATCGAGACAGCCGATGATGTGAACGCGGACCCTTGCGTGGCCTTCGATTTGCGAGCGGCTTGATCGAAATTGGGAAATTAGGAAATTGGAGATTGGGAAGTAAGAAAGGTGCGAGCTTTGATTTGAGGAGGACGAGAACTATTTGATAGGGGATAATAGGGATGCGGCCAAAAAATTTCAATGCTACTGCTTATTTTTCTTCTTTCGTTTCTGGTTTGAAAAGGAAAGGGGAAAGGGTACGTACGTTATAGCTGAGGGAATAGCGTCTTAGGGAAGATGAGCAATAGTGGTTTCGAAAAAGTTATGATGGGAAAGAATTTCATATGAAGGAAATTTGACTTGGTCAACCATATATTATATTCAAATTTTAAATTCAAATTGTCTTGAATTCATAGCTTAAAATCTTGACATCCTATCAAGGTGTGCCGCTAGGCGTTTTAAGGTTATACCCCTATTCCGAACGCAATGGAAAAGGTTTCGAATCCTAATTCGATCGTATGGAGAAGATAGCTTTTCGGACCCAGTTATTATATTGAATTTGATATAAATTTTAGCGCGTTTATATACCGTCTGCTCACACAGCAACTCCAAACACTACAAAAATTGAAATCCGATAATAATACAATATTACGGATCCAATGGAACTAGTTTCGTCGAAATCCGAGACTACGCCTCGGAAGGCTATTTTTGAATTCAATTTAAACGATATATTATTAAAACTGAACAAATCACCTTTAAATTAAATTTTAACCATTCTATTATCTCCAGTATCATCATTATAAATTTTATAAGCCTTCAAATTATTTTTAACAGGCTTAAAACTCCAAATTCAACATTTTACCTAACTTCAAATTATTCACTTCAATAATTTAATTATCGAATAAACAGTGATATTTGAATTCAAGTTAAAAATTAACTTTTAAATATTTAAAATCAATTGAATATTCCAATTCCAAACATCCAAAAATTCCGGGTCGTCACATAAACTATTTTCGAAAATTCAAACTGCGCAAGGTTGAATTGGTTACATTTAAATCCTTGATTTAAAAGAAAATATGGTTAAATTATGTTATAACATATGTTGGAATTTGAAATGATATTTTCTAGTGAAATGACATATTTTGAGTAGATATGATGATTTTGAAATGAGAATTTAACCTATTTTGTGAATATAATTTCGAAAGTGATAATGTTTTGAAAGTGAATATGATTTCGAAAGCGATATGGTTTGAATTGAATACGATATTTTGATATCAATTATGAATCAGTTTTGGAAATGTAAAGAACCATATGGTATGAAATAAGCGTTTGGTTGTTAAAGCTGCCGTGATCAGATATTGTCATACTCTCGTCCAATATCGAAAACCACTTTAGCAACTATGCACGTGGTGGAGATTCCAGAATAAAGTAGGATGGTTTGGCGAACGATTCTACATGAGGTATTATCGTAGCCCTAACTCCCTCGAGTTAGCTTGATGTGACTAAAACAAAAGCCACACCGGGCCAAGTGAGGTCACATCTCTGATCGGAAATGCTTCTTCGGTACCATATTTTTTTACTTTGTGATTGATTTGGTGGCCACTCCTCGATTTGATTATGGGAGTGAGTTTCGAGATGGGCGGTGGTAGCTATTATGCATTATTACCAGTCCGGACCCGCAAAATGGTAGTATCCTACCTTGGGCATTGCCTCGAGAGTCTTGTCACATGCCTTATCGAGCCCATTACGGGTTTGTTGTACCATACCCGTAGAGTGCCATCTGATAGCCCTCCAGTTTACGGAGGAACTACGATACTGTATAGACTACGAGAATTATATAAAATGTGTTAAGGAGGATATGGGTAACGCCTTAACGCTATTTTAATACTTTACTTTACTGATAGACATATTATAATAGCGTATATTACTACATAGTAAATAGTTTAATGGATCCTTAGGAGTTGGAAATCTCGAACAGCTCTTAAGTTATTGCACGCGGGTTAGACACTGGATAGGAGATGTAAAGCCCCGTAAACATCTCTGAAGCCATTAATCTCATATTTATTTACTATTGATTTAACTTACATAAGATCTTTTGGTTCTGACTCAAGTGTTTTGTCTTTTCATTACGATCGGTTTAGTCTAAGCTTTTCAGTATATTGAAGACTCTATTTCAGGAGGACGAAGATGGGATTTGTATGCTATTTATTTCTTATATATTCCACTATATCATGTTGTTCCGCTGCATTATTTATACTTTCCTGTTGTATGTATAACTCTGATCTGTATTGTAAAAGTGTAACCAATGTTATTTGTAAAATAGCTTCATGAACTAGTATTTGATTATTATATTTTGTCATTCCGCTGTAAGATTCTGTGTTAGTTTTTCATTCTTTTATCTTCTTTTCTTATTTACCCCATAACAATCCTCCCATTTGAATGGTTTGAGTCTTATATGTGTGTTTTATTGTCGATTTAAGCTGTCTGAAAAGGTGGGTCGTTACATTTGGTATCAGAGCTTTGGTTTAGCGATAAACTCAGCTTTATGGGGTCCAACTCATTAGAGATAGGGTAGTAGTACCCAAGAATGAGTTTGCCTAAGTGTATATATATGAGATAATGTACCTGTCAGTGTTATAAAATGTTCCATATTGCATTAATTTTTTCTATTTAGTGTTAATAAATTCTGGTTGGTACGTAGGAAGCTATGGCATCGATAGTGATTTCTAAACAATTAATAGGGTAGACTGACACAATATTATTTTTAAATATAGGTAAATGAAATAATTTTACATAATATTATATTTTTTATATAAAATAATAATTCTTATAAATAAGTATAGTTGAATGTAATATTTTGTTTGTTAGGTAGAGAAATTTTATAAATACTGATTATAAAATGGCAGTTACCAATAAAGTAAGTAAGAACTGAAAATTTGTGAATTTAGATTCCAAGGTATTGAATTTGGCTTTCAAAAGATTTTGGAATATAATATTTGTATTATTTGGAATTATTTTAGATATAAATATTTTCAATGTGATTTGAAAGAATGTTTTAAAAAGAAATTCTAAAAGGAAATAAATTCTGTACTCCCCTCTCTGTCATTGGAAAATAATTTCGATGATGAGTGCACGCATCATCGACATTCATTTTCGAATTTCAAGTGGGATGACTGTTGTAGTAGTTTTACTGCACATTTGTTTTGATAAACAAATCTTAATTTTAATTTCTAAATATGATTGATATATAGAAGATATGAGTATATATATTATTTCAAAATGATTTGAAAATGGAACCTAGTATTTAGTTCTTAAGTTTGTGTAAATTACAAACTTTAATTATTATAACAAATGAAATCTTGACTATATCAATAATTGGAAACTTCTAAAAGGAAAAATAATAAATTAAGAGTTAAGTGATTAATGAAATGTAAAGAAATTGAAGGTTGTCACTTATAAATTAAAGACTAATGAAATCTAGAAGATGTAATTATTGAACATTTTGTTAAGTAAGCTGGATAAGAATAACTTGTGTAACATTCAATTACATTCTTAATATATATATATATATATATGTATGTATGTATATATATATATATAACTTACTAGAAATGTTTAAAGGTTGTAGCTAAATAGGAATATGTAATAGAATATTATACAAGTAAAACTTAAGTAATGAAAGTGTTCAAATGAAATTATTTCTATAAATAAGAGTTTTGATGTTACAAGAAATGTTATAAACATAAGTTAATATTGTGAAATACTGGTAATTTAATTAAATAGTAAAAAGTAAATATTGTTTAAGTAAATGATATAAGCTCAAGAAAATGACTGAAATGATTCACTTATGAATATTAATATTAAAATGGATATCAAGGATTATAAGTAAATAATAAATGTGAAATAAACTAAAATGAAATGTATGTAATACTTAAATAATGAATTCATTGATTATTTTCAATATTGAAAGAAAATTTATTCAAGTAAGTGAATAATGTGAAATTAAACCAATAGAATAAACTTAAAACAATACTTAAATGTTGTATTGTTTGGCTTATGGGATGTTTGGGAAGTGATACTTTAAATTGTTTAGGATAAATGAATGATCTATTAAGTTATTATCTAAGACTGTTGAGCGTCGGATACACTTGATAGTTTATTTATCACCCTTGAATTATGAGAAGTTCTAAACCTGAACAAACCATTAATTTGGTTGTTATGGATATGCGATGGATACCTTGATTACATATAGGGGTTGTACTATTTGTTTGCAAATGACTGTTGTGATGCTGTGTTACTTGTATTATTGATTGAAACAATCCATATATTACTCTTTCCACATAATTATTAACTTCTTTGGATTATATAAGTAAAAGACAGGTTTGTGGAAGCAATAGCAGTCTCTTTTGGTTTCATAAATAAAGCATTGTTTACCCAACAAATAGGTACATTTTTGGATTACAGTTTTACAGCAATATTATATTGTTTTCTCATGGTTTTGGACATTTTATTTTTTTGAAATATGATATATATATATTGTTATTATCGATATTATTATTTTTTGGATCTCTTCGTATAAAGGAGACTTTGACAAAAAAATTCATGAATTTGAGACTTAGAAATTGTTTGTGACAGTTGAGTTATTTAAATTCTTATTAAACTAAGTTTTGTAAATTTATTGCTTATGAATTGATATATATGATTCAAATACTTAACTATGTAAGTTTAAAGTGTTATAAATTGATTATTTGAATAAAAATAAGTTAGTTTCTTAATTCCTTCTTTCCCCTTTTCGAGGATGAAAAGTTTTGAGTGGGGGAGAGTGTAACGACCCATATTTTGATAATTAAAATATTAAATTAAAAAACAATTTTGGAATTTAATATTGGAAGAAATAAAAATTTGTGATTTATTAACAAGAAAAATAATTTGAATATGATTTAATAATGTTGCTTCAATGTTATTGACAACTATTTTAATGTAATTTCAATTAATTGAATAATTGTAAAGTTAATTTGGTGATAATTCTTAATAAGGAAATAAATTAAATGTTGTGTTTAATGGTGAAATTGTATGTAATTAATTAAATATTGGTTAATAGAGAATAATTAATTGATATGTGAATTTATTAGCTTTGGTGGTAAATCCGAAGCGCTAGTGACGGATCAGAGCTAGTGGAAGTTAGCGATTTACATACCAAAACCATGAGCGTTGAGTTTTAGATTATAGGACTAGAGAACATGAGCCTAAGACGTAGGTTTAGTCTTTGACCAATATTACTATTAGTATCATTATTGCTATTAGTATTATTATTATCATTCCTTTTATATATATATATACATTTTTATTTTATCTTATTTTACTTAGTTATTATTATTAATTTACTTACATGACTTTATTTTATTATTGTTATTGTTATAACTTTAAAAAAAAATTCATTTAGTTTTGGGTTTCATCTCTAGCCGACCCTAACTTGTTTGGGAATAATGGCTTTGTTGTTGTTGTTGGTGGTGGTGGTGGTAAATAATAAACATAGAAATGTGTTTGAATTATTAATGTGTATTGATTGTTTAATTATCATTTCATTATTTGATCTGTTGAAATTGAATTGTAATCAATTGCAATTAAATGAAATTAAATACTGCGTTAATATGAGCTAAGATGATAACTGTAAAATGAGAATGTAATAAAATGTAAATTAATGTCAATTATATCCATAGGGTAATAGTTGATTCAACAAAAAGAGATAGAATTAAATTAAAGGAATTTGATTGAAATTAAAATATAATTAATTGAAATTTTATCACAATTGCAATTGGACTCCGAAATTATGTAATGTTTAAATATTGGATTTAGCATAGAACTATCGCGTAAAAGATTTTAAACCCTTGTTTAATCTAGAATGATGAAAATGGTTAACTTTCTAACTTAGAATCTAAAAGTGATTAAATTTATTTAATAATAATTTATTTAATTAACGTGTAAAATAGCCATTTTGGCTAATGTCTCGGGTTTCGAAGAAACCAGTTTCACCGATCCGTAGCAGTGAATTATTTTAGGATTTCAAGTTTCATAGCAGTCAGACTTGTCGTTTGATCGTGCGAGCTCAAAACGCGTTGAAATCAATTTAAAGAATTAAATCTAAATAAGATGATTTTAAAAGCTAACTTCTGGGTACAATGGAATTTGGATTTGAAACCTATTCCATTGAGTTTAAAAATATCGAAAACATCTATTTTGATATATGGGATGACCTACTTTCGTTTCGGAAACGGAATGGGCTTTTCGGGTCGTTATTGTCGTTTCAACCAATTCGATATGTTATTTACTCTTATCAGGCCTTCTCTATATGAATAGATTTTATTTCTAACCCTAGCAGCCTCTATTTTCTTATTTCTGTACATATTTGTCTATTCAATCTATCTGCTTCTTCCTCCTTCCCAATGGCTGCACATCCAAAACCCTAAATCCAATTTCAATTCAAATCGAAATTCAGACTCTCCATACCTTGTCATATTATATACCATTGGAAAACTCTCAACGAGCGCAATCTAGATCAGCAATTTGTTTTTCAATTAGATGCATCTTTTGGCCTGAAATTGAGGAAGGACCTCAGCTAACCATATTAGTGTTTCGATCCAGTGGCAGAATTGCAACGATATGACGATCGGAGGTGACCAGTGGGTAGACGAGGTTAAGTGTAGTCGATCTATAGTCATAGCTCGTCTCAGGTGTGACCAGAATCGCTAGAAATGGCAATAAAAGCCAGCGGTGGTCGAGCTCTGGTCAATCGGAGGCGTTCGTAGTGGGAACGGGAGGTGCCGCCGGGGCGAGGGAGGCTTTAGCGTGGCCTGATCTGGGGTCGGAGGTGGCTAACGGCGACGTTTCACGGAGTAAATGGGTGGATGTACGTGTAGGTCGCGTGTTCGAGAGTTGATCGCGTGCTAGGGTTCAAATGCTTCAGGTGATTGACGTGTTTTTTTATTTGTTTGTTTAATTATTATATTTTATAAATTCAATTGTTTTAACACGCATATCTTTTTCATACGAGCTCGGATTCATGCGCGGTTTTCTCCATTGCGATGGCATCAAAATTCCAAACATTATGAAATTGGTTTGGCTACATTTTGAGACTATTAAATTTTTTGGATTTGTTGGTATTTTAAATTGACTAAAATCAAATGTGAGCGTATTAACCCACTCACGACTGCTAAATTTTCTTATGTTAGTTAAATTTATTTTATGATGTGATTAGAATTTGATTGATTACTGTTTGGTATATTTAAATTGTCATTCAAGTCTAGTTTGAATTTATATTGAATATAATTGCTATTAAATTTATATCAAATTTAAATTGTTAATTGAATACTTGATAATGATAACCGGTTTATTTGTTGTGATTTATTGGTTGAACTGAATGATGATTGTGATGGATGTTAATTGTTAATATTTGGATGACCGGATGTTATGTTATTTTATATTTTGTTATCACACTGCAAGTTACCTGGTTATTGTTAGGAAAATCACTATAGGTTGAAATGATACATGCCAGAACGATCTTATAGATTAAGGAAAATCATTATGTATTGAAATGATAGACTCGAGTGATTTTATGGATTTTGAATTTGGGATTGCGAATTGAAATGATATATACTTGTTAATTTAAATTATTGCAGGTTGAAATGATATATATCCGTATAACTTGACCATAGGGAAGAAAATTATATACAGACACCGGATTGGTTAAATTAAATGATTTTCGAACCCTTAATTTTTGGATACAGTTAAATGATATTTTGAAGAATTTTTTTTATATAAATTGAATTATTTTCGAGATTCAAGCTTTAAAATATTGAAATTGAAATCGGTTTAAATGAATTGTTTAAAAATTCAAATTGAAATTTTAAAGTTGAATTTTTAAAATTAAATAAAATTTATCGAAATTGAGTTATTGTAAACACTTGAATATATAAACATTGGAATCAATTGAATTTGAAGTAGTTTAAATTTATAGTAGCAAACTTGGATTTGAAGTCAATATAAATTGAAATTGTTTTTATGAGAATTTGAACTGAAAGATTTAAAATGGAGTTTTGTTGATTTGAAAGCTGGATAAGCACCAGATTTGTTGAAATAGAAGAAATAGTTTAATTTGATATTAGTTTCAAATTAATAATTTAATATAAATTGTTCAAAAATATTTAACTTAAATCTAGATTTATTTAGATTTTCAAACTATTTACTATATAAACCACGTCCAATAATTTAACAATATTATATTAAACTATTTTAAACTATTTTAATCTATTTTAAAATATTTTAATATATTTTAAACTATTTTAATCTATTTTAAACTATTTTAAAACTATTTTAAAATATTTTAATCTATTTTTAAATATTTTAATCTAGTTTAAACTATTTTAATCTATTATAAACTATTTTAGTCTACTTTAAACTATTTTAAACTATTTTAAATTATTTAAACTATTTATGATTATCTAAACTACTTTCAAAAATTCAAACAGTGTAGGTTGAATTGGTTATATTTATATCCTTGCTTTAAAAGAAAATATAGTTAAATGATGTTATAACTTACGTTGGAATTTGAAATGATATTTTCTAGTGAAATGACATATTTTGAGTATATATGATGATTTTGAAATGAGGGTTTAACATATTTTGTGAATATGATTTCAAAAGTGATAATGATTTTGAAAGTGAATATGATTTTGAAAGCGATATGGTTTGAACAGAATATTATATTTTGATATTAATTATGAATCGATTTTGGAAATGTAAAGAACGATCCAGTGTGAAATAAGCGTTTGGTTGTTAAAGAGACCGGGATCGGATATTGTCATACCCTCTGCCAATACCGAAACCCACTTTAACAACTATGCACGTGGTGGAGATTCCAGAATGAAGTAGGATGGTTTGGCGGATGATTCTGTATGAGGTGTTATTGTAGCCCTGACTCCCTCGAGTCCGCTTGATGTGACTAAAACAGGAGCCACGCCGGGCCAAGTGAGATCGCACCTCCAATCGGACATGCTTCTTCGATACCATATTTATTACTTTGTGATTGATTAGGTAGCCACCCCTCGATTTGATTATTAGAGTGTGTTCAAGGTGGGTGGTATTAGATGTTATGCGTTACCACTCGTCCGGATCCGCAAAACGGTAGTATCCTACCTTAGGCGTTGCCTCGCGTGCCTTGTCACATGCCTTATCTAGTTCATTACGAGTTTGGTTTGTAACGTACCTATGGTGTGCCCTTTTATTGCCCTCTAGTTTGTAGAGGCATCATGGTACTGTATAGACTACGAGAATTATATAAAATATGTTAAGAGGGATATGGGTAATTGACGCAGCGGATTAACAGAAAATCGATATAACGATGAAAATGTAGCAATCGGTGGATTGAAGATACTGAAATGCCCAAATTCGTTGATCACAAAGGTACCGAATTCTAGCTATCTTCGACACATTAATCGCGCACGATACCGGAAAGAAGATCTTCAATTCTTCAAGCGTTGATCAAGCGCACTTGATTCCGCGAATCGGCTTCAACAATCGTTGATTCGAGCGCACTCGAATAACCGAAAGTGGAGATAGGAGATTACACTCAACTACCAATTTAAGATGAAAGCACACAACAATCAACAAGAATTTTATTCAACAAAATCAACAACCTTAAAATGTACAACACACTCGCTATTTATAGAGTTTTCCAACCCCTGATCCTTAAGTCGTTGCCGACTTAACTTCCCTTAAGTCGTTACCGACTCAACATGGGACGTACACGACCTAAAACACACAAAAGTGGTGGCTTACGGCTCAATTGTACAACAACACACACAGACATGACCGACTCACGACTTACGACTCAATTGTACAACAACATACACATATATGACCGACTCACGACTTACGACTCAACGGTACAACAACACCGAATCACCCATATTACAACACCTAGGTCGGTGACGACCTAACATACAACACAACACAGAACTACCATCATACGATCTGAACTTGCGAACCTGACCGACTTATCTATAAGCCGACCCACGACTTATCACATATAACTCATACTAGGTCGTTGCTCTTTTTTTCTTTGCTATGTCAAGTCGTAGCCGACTTAAACCCTCCTGTATCCTTATGTCGTAGCCGACTCAAGTCTTTAGGTCGCAGATAACTCAAAGCAGCTTCATTAACTCGTAGCTCCTCCTCCTTAGGCCGGGGCCGACCTACATTAACCCGTGCACGATCTAAGCCTTGCTTCAATAGGTCTTGCTGCATCATCCTCCCCTGGTTGAGAAAAATTCGTCCTCGAATTTGTAATTTCTTCCACATCAGACTGTCCATCTCCATAATATGGCACAAGATACCTAACATTGAACACGTCAGAAGTGTACGCATCCTCCGGCAGCTTCAACTTATAATCATTCTCATTAATCCGTTCCATAACTTCTACAGGACCAATTTTTCTGGCTTTCAACTTGTTATAAGCACCTACTGGAAAACGATCCTTGGTTAACACGGCATATACCAAATCACCTTTATTAAATTCAGCACTTCTTCGCTTCACATCTGCAGATCGTTTATATTTCTCATTTGCTTTCTCCAGTCGTTCCTGAACGATTTTATGACATTCAGTCAACCCATCAACAAATTCTACAGCTCGTTTAACCGTCCCTTTCGGTTGTGGCACTACTGCTAAATCTAACGGTCCCCTGGGTAAATTTGAATATACAATCTGAAATGGACTGTAACCTGTGCTTTTATTAACTGCATGATTATGCGCGAACTCTGCTTGGCATAACTTCATATCCCAACTCTTCAGATTATCCTTCACAAGACATCGCAACAAATTTCCCAACGATCTGTTAACAACTTCTGTCTGTCCATCTGTTTGTGGATGATATGCACTACTAAATTTCAGCTTCGTTCCGACCATCTTCCACAAACTCAACCAAAAATGGCTTAAAAACCTAGTATCTCGATCGGAAACAATAGATTCTGGCAAACCATGCAATCGATACACCTCTTTAAAGAATAATTGTGCCACTCGTACTGCATCCGCTGTCTTCTTACAGCCTATAAAATGTGCCAACTTCGAAAACCTGTCCACTACAGCGTATATAGAATCATTTCCTCTTTGAGTTCTAGGCAAACCCAAAACGAAATCCATGCTCAAATCAACCCAAGGCTTAGTCGGTACAGGTAACGGCATATATAATCCTGCATTGGTCGCTGTTCCCTTAGAAACCTGGCAAATATGACATCTCTCCACAAACCGTTCAACCTCTTTCCTCATTGACGGCCAAAAGTAAGATTGAGCAATCAAATGCAAAGTACGATCATGGCCCACATGTCCTTCCTCGTGTAACTCCTTGATAATCTTCAATCTCAAACTGCTCTCTGGAATACATAACCGATTTCCTTTAAACAGAAAACCATCAACCAACACAAATTCGTCAGTACTTCCTTCCTTGACTTTCTCAACAAATTTCACAAAGTAAGGATCTTCTTCAATCAGCTCTGGCAATAATTCAAACCCTATCACTTCAACTTTCATTGTCGTTAATAAATGACTCCTCCTACTCAAAGCATCAGCTACCCGATTCGTCACCCCAGACTTGTGTTTGACAACAAAAGTAAATTGCTGTAAATAGGAAATCCACAATGCATGTCTTGCTGAAATCTTATCATGCCCTTGCAAATGTTTTAATGCCTCATGATCAGTGTAAAGAACAAACTCTTTCTGAAATAGATAGTGTCTACAGTGCTTCACAGCTTGAACAATTGCATAACTCCACATCGTACGTGCTATACCTCATCTTTGCTCCTAATAACTTCTCACTGAAATAAGCAACGGGTTTCCCATTCTGACTCAAGACTCCACCTATTCCCACCTTCGACGCATCAGTATGCAGTTCAAACAACAACTGAAAATCTGGTAAAACAAGAATCGGTGTTGTCGTCAATAGTTCCTTGATCTTCTCAAAAGCAACCCCCGCTTCCTCTGACCATACAAACGTTTCCCTTTCATGCAATCAGTAACTGGAGCCATCACGCTGCTGAAGTGTGGAATGAATCTTCGGTAGAATGACGCTAGCCCATGAAAACTTCTCACTTCTGTAATTGTCCTTGGCTGTGGCCAATTCCTGATTGCTTCAACTTTATTCTGGTCCACCTGTATACCTTCTCCTGACACAACATATCCCAGAAATAAAACACTATGCGTCATGAACACGCATTTCTTCGTAGCAGCATAAAATTGTTCCTCACGAAGAATAATCAGCACTTCCCTCAAATGTTGAACATGCTCCTCCATACTCCTGCTATATATCAGAATATCATCGAAATAAACCACCACGAACTTCCCAATGAATGGTCTGAAGATTTGATTCATCACCCGCATGAATGTACTAGGTACATTTGATAAACCAAATGGCATAACCAACCATTCGTATAACCCCTCTCTCGTCTTGAAGGCTGTCTTCCATTCATCTCCAGGTCTAATCCGAATTTGATGATATCCTCTTTTCAAATCAATCTTCGAAAAGATAGTAGCCCCACTCAACAGATCTAGCAAGTCATCCAACCTCGGCATTGGAAATCTATATCTCATAGTAATCTTATTCAAGGCTCGACTGTCAGTGCACATCCTCCACGTCCCGTCCTTCTTCGGTACCAACAAAGCCGGCACAGCACATGGACTTAAACTTTCCTGCACACGTCCCTGTTCAAGTAACTCTTCCACCTGCCTCCTCAACTCTTCATGTTCCTTCGGACTCATTCGATAATGTGGTCTATGTGGTAATACTCCTCCCGGAACAAGATCGATTTGATGTTGAATGTCTCGCAGTGGTGGTAATTCCTTGGGCAACTCTTCTGGAAACACATCCTCAAATTCTTTCAAAACTGGCTTCGCTTCTTCTGGGATTTCAACCTCTTCATGACTCTCTCGTCCAATCAACAAATAGACTTCAGGCTCCTCTTCAACTTCTTTAACAAACTCCTTCAAAGTTAACAAAGTTTTCAGCTCTTCAATCTCCTCAGATTTACTCTCTCCCTGCTGTCTCTTCTTTGGAACTAAAATAATCTTAACACCTTCAAACATAAAACTATAGCTATTGGTCCGACCGTCATGTTGCACTGCTCGATCATACTGCCACGGTCTTCCCGAAAGTAAATGACAAACATCCATCTCAACTACACCACACCAAATCTCGTCTTTATATTTCTTTCCAATAGAAAATGGAACTCGAACTCGCCTATCCACCTTCACCTCTCCTCCTTTTCTTAACCACGCTAACTTGTGAGGATTAGGATATTTCTTCGTTTTCAACTTCAACTTTCTCACAGCTTCAGTAGAGATAATATTGTCACAACTTCCTGCATCAATCGCAAACTTACAAACTTTTCCCAGAATAGTGCATGTAGATTGAAAAATGTTGCTCCTCAACCAACTAGCTTCTTCTTCCTGCTTCGGTATTAAACAAGATCTTCTCATCATTAGATTACACCCTTCATCTCCCGACGCGATATCCTGTTCATTCTCCTCCACTGGACTAGAATCACCTTCACCAACATCCTCACCTTCAACTTCAGCAATCATCGTTCTCTTCTTTGGCTTTGGGCATTCGTTACTCTTATGACCCACTTCTTGGTAGTTATAACACTTAAAACTGTTAGTAATCTTCGCCTTCGCTACTTCATTCACAACTTGTTTATTGACAGCTTTAGTAACATTGGAATTCCCACTGGCATCCTTCACTTGATTGTTGGAATTTGTAAACACACCACCTCCTCGTCTTCTTTGCTTCTCCCAAGCCAACGCTTTCTGGTGCGCTTCAGCCACTGATCTCGGATCAAACATATTCACCAAATCCTGGATCTGCATTTGTAATCCTCCAACAAATCTAGCAGTCAGTTGTTCTTCTGTCTCCATAATGTCATTTCTAGCAATGAGTTGGTAAAATTCATCTGCATAATCATTGACTGGTTTCGTTCCTTGTCTCAGATTCTGCAATCTCTGGTACATAAGTGATTGATAGTTGTATGGTAGAAATGTAGCTCTCATCAATTCCTTCATCTTATCCCAAGACTCAATCTTTGACTTCCCCATTCTCTCTCTCATAAGTTTAGTTTGTTGCCACCATGCCAAAGCTCTCCCCCTCAACCTAGTAGCAACCAACTTCACTTGACGATTCTCCGAAATCTCTTTGAAATCAAAGATCTCTTCAACATTGGACAACCAATCAAGAAATTCTTCCGCTACCATTCCACCTTTAAATTCAGGAATTTCCATCTTCATACCCGATTCCCATCGACGATCATCATCTACATCCCGATATATATTTCGAACTTGGTCTCGATCTTGATAATGAATGCTTGCTCTATCACCCTCTTCATTGAAATCAAATGTACGTCTATATCGATCTCGACCATCAACATCCCTTTGATCACGCATGTCTCTTCTACTATGTTTCTCTTCATCTCTATATGGCTCTTCTTCAAACTCACGTGGAGTTCTTCTCTCTTCATGTCCATAGTCATGGTGATCTCTCCTTGATGAAATTGATGTTTCTCTTCTCCCTCTAAAAGATTGCGGTGATACCCTCCTCGCTTCCGTAACCGATAGTGAAACTCTGTTTCCTCCATGGTTCGAGATTGGTGATCTCCACCTTTGATTTTGATTCAAATCATTCATCAATTTCTATAACTTTCCAATGCCTTCATCAAATTTCTCATTAATACGTTGTTCCAGTTGCTCGGCTTCTTCTCTTCTATACAAAGCTTCAACATTCTGATGACGATTAGCTCTCCTTGGTGGCATGATTGAATCAAACACAAATACTTTACAATTCAAACTTCAACTCTAACTTGTACAACAAGTCACGGCCTTTACTTGTCTCGGTATTACGCAATGACCTAAGACTTAGGTCGGCTCGGCTTCAACAGAGCACGGCTTCAAGCACTTCACTCTCAAACTTTGGCGCGCAAACTCCCACGGCCAAAAATTCAAACAACTCTCTCACCTTGATCCAAAATGGAATGGATTGAAAGTTCTCCTCTTGTTGCAACTTCAAGATGAACTCAATGAACACCAAACTTCAACTCCTTGGCTCCAAGACTCGGCTTAGCTATGATTGGCTAATCTAGCTTTGATACCAAACTGACGCAGTGGATTAACAGAAAATCGATATAATGATGAAAATGTAGCAATCGGTGGATTGAAGATACTGAAATGCCCAAATTCGTTGATCACAAAGATACCGAATTCTAGCTATCTTCGACACGTTGATCGTGCACGATACCGTGAAAGAAGATCTTCAATTCTTCAAGCGTTGTTCAAGCGCACTTGATTCCGCGAATCGGCTTCAACAATCGTTGATTCGAGCGCACTCGAATAACCGAAAGTGGAGATAGGAGATTACACTCAACTACCAATTTAAGATGAAAGCACACAACAATCAACAAGAATTTTATTCAACAAAATCAACCACCTTAAAATGTACAGCACACTCGCTATTTATAGAGTTTTCCAACCCCTGATCCTTAAGTCGTTGCCAACTTAACTTCCCTTAAGTCGTTACCGACTCAACATGGGACGTACACGAACTAAAACACACAAAAGTGGTGGCTTACGGCTCAACTGTACAGCAACACACACAGACATGACCGACTCACGACTTACGACTCAACTGTACAACAACATACACATACATGACCAACTCACGACTTACGACTCAACGGTACAACAACACCGAATCACCCATATTACAACACCTAGGTCGGTGACGACCTAACATACAACACAACACAGAACTACCATCATACGATCTGAACTTGCGAACCTGACCGACTTATCTATAAGCCGACCTACAACTTATCACATACAACTCATACTAAGTCGTTGCTCTTTTTTTTCTTTGCTATGTCAAGTCGTAGCCGACTTAAACCCTCATGTATCCTTATGTCGTAGCCGACTCAAGTCTTTAGGTCGCAGATAACTCAAAGCAGCTTCATTAACTCGTAGCTCCTCCTCCTTAGGCCGGGGCCGACCTACATTAACCCATGCACGATCTAAGCCTTGCTTCCATAGGTTGTGCTGCATCAGTAATGCCTTAACGCTATTTTAATACTTTACTTTATTGATAGACATATTATAATAGCGTATGTTACTACATGTAAATAATTTAATGGATCCTTAGGAGATGGTAATCCCGAACATCTCTTAAGTTATTACACGCATGTTAGACACTGGATAGGAGATGTAAAACCCTGTAAACATCTTTGAAGCCGTTACACTTATATATTTATTGTTGATTTAACTTACATAAGATCTTTTAGTTCTGAATCGAGTGTTTTGTCTTATCATTGTGCTCCGGTCAGTCTGAGCATTTCGGTGTATTAAAGACCTTATTTCTGGAGGACAAAGACGGAGATTTGTATGCTATTTATTTTATATATATTCTACTACATCATGTTGTTCCATTGCATTATTTATTCTTTCCTACTATATGTATAACTCCGATCTGTGTTATAAAAGTGTAATCAATGTTATTTGTAAAAAAGCTTCATGAACTGTTATTTGATATTATATTTTGTCATTCTGTTGTGAGATTTTGTGTTTGTTTTTCATTCTTTTCTCTTCTTTTCTTATTTATCCCATAACAATCCTCTCTTTTGAATGGTTGAGTCCAATATGTGTGGTTTATTATCGATTTAAACTATCCAAAAAGGCGGGTAGTTACATTTAAGCACACCAGTTGTTATATCTATAAGCAGAAGTGTCATATTGCCACATTCTGTAAAGACTCTGAAACTTCCAAGCAGCCAGCATGACCTATCTCTCCAATGGTTCAGAAGACATTATGCTTCAATGTCCTAGACACATGATAAATGACTACGCACTCATGAAGATGGCGCAGCAAGCTAAAGTGTCTGAGGTTAAGGACAAGCCATCAGCCTCAAGAGATGTGAAGGGAAAGGGCATTCTTAAAGGTACCCTTTTAATTAATGGATTTTTGTTTTAAGTTTTGTTTGATACTGGTGTCTCCAACAGTTTTATCTCTTTAGAAGCCGTAAAGAAATTTCATTTTATTCGAATATTGTAGCAAACCCTATTTGTGTATCTAATCCTATAGGAGGTGTAACTCATTTGAACTAGTGTGTTGAGACATACCAATTTCTTATTATTCCCATAATTTTACTTGTGATATACATATATATATCTTAGATTTTAAGAGATTTGACCTCATTCTCGGCACGCACTGGTTATCAATATATGGGAATATCTTAAATTGTAGAGGAAGAACATTAATATTAGTAACCAAACCGGGAAATATTACTAAAGCACCTTGCAAGGACCTTGATATTCATACGTGTAGTTTCTTTTATAACTTGGAAGTATCTCAAGAAGGGTTAGGATCCATAGAGGTTGTTAAGAACTTTCTCGATGTATTTGAAGAAGTAAGGAATTTACCCCCTAAGGAATTTACCCCCACATAGGAAAATAGAATTCCACATTGATCTAGTTCCTGGTGCAAGACCCATAGTTCAAACTAAGAGAAGAATGGCTCCAAGGAAAAGAGAGGAGTCAATAAAGCAAACTCAAGACTTACTGGAGATGGGATTGATTAGACATAGTCAGTCAAGCTGGGGATCTGTAGTAGTCTTTGTGGCTAAGTCATATGGATCTTTAAGATTGTGTGTGAACTATAGAGAGTTGAATAAGTTGACTATTAGAAATAAATTTCCCTTTCCCCGTATAAATGATTTATTTGACCAACTTCATGGAGCTACGATATTTTCCCAAATGGTTCTAGCTACCGGATTTCACAAATTAAGGGTTGCTGAGGATAATATACCCTTAACTCCCTTAGGGCCTATACTTTTTCTTCGAATGGTTGGTTATGCCTTTTGGGCTGACCAATGCACCCACATATTTCGTGGATCTTATGAATTTTGTTTTCCAAGAGGCTCTAAATAAGTTTGTGTTTGTTTTTATCGATGATATTTTAATTTACTCCAAATTGGAAGAGGAACATAAATATCATTTGGAAGTAGTTTTAGAAACCCTAAGGAGGCATGTTTTGAAAAAATAGTTTTCTAAATGCCATTTTTAATAATTGAAGGTAAAAATTTTAGGCATATTGTATTGAGAGATGGTATATTAGTAGACCTGATAAAAGGTGGAAGCAGTACAGGAATGGAAGCAATCTTGGACTACTACCGAAGTTTGTAGTTTCTTAGGATTGGTCGGTTATTATAGAAGATTCATTCAGGATTATTCCAAAATCTCCTCACATTTGACTAATTGGACTAAGAATGGTGAAAAGTTTGAATGGACTCCAAAATGTGAGAAAGCATTTGGAGAACTGAAAAAGAATCTGACCAGTGCTCCAGTTCTTGCTATCCTTGATGTAAATAGTGGCTTTAAGGTGTTTACCGATGCATTTGGAGTTTGATTGGGAGTCGTTCTGGTGCAAAATAGAAGAGTGATTGCGTATTCTAACAGGTAGTTAAAGCCACATGAAAAGAAGTATGCTACGCATGACTCAGAGTTATTAGTTATGGTCTTTGCATTGAAAATATTGAGGCATTATCTGTTGGGTAAAATTCTTTCCTTTCTTGTTGATCTCTTTCTTTCTTCTTTCTTTAGATATTCTACTAAGTAGGGTTTTCTTCTTCTTCTTCATTAGGTGAAAAGTTCAAGCTCTACACTGATCATAAGTCCTTGAAGTATCTTTTCACCCAAAAACACCTGAATCTCAAACAACAAAGATGGTTAGAGTTCTTAGTGGCATACGACTTGGACATTCTTTATACACCGGGAAAAGCTAATGTGCTTTAACCAGGAATACAGATTTGTCTCTATAGGAAGTTACCCCGACTCTTCAGCTAAGGAAATAGAGAACCAAAGAAAGGATAGTGCTATGGAGAAGTTAATTCGAGGAATTAAGGAAGGTCGATGTATAGGTAATGAGATGGATCACCAAGGTGTTTTAAGAATCAAGGGAAGATTGTGCGTTCCGGATATAGATGGACTGAGACAAGAAGTGTTGTCAGAATGTCACAAATCTAGATTGAGAATTCACCCTGGAACGTATAAGATGTATAAGGACATAAGGAGAGTCTTTTGGTGGCCAGGAATAAAGAAGGATATCTCCACCTTTGTGAGCAGATGTGCAAGTTGCCAACAAATTAAGGGACATCATCAGAAAATTGCCGAATTACTTCAACCTTTGGAGATCCCTAAGTGGAAATGGGAGATGATATCAATGGATTTTATAGATGGTATACCAGAACCAGGAAAAGAAACGAAGGAGTGTAGGTCATTGTGGATCGGTTAACAAAGTGTGCATATTTTATTCCGGTCAAGCAAATTAGAATGGCAGCTCCGTTGTTAGAAATTTAAATGAGGAAAATAGTTCATCTACATGGAGTTCCAATAAGCATAGTAAGCGATCAAGATCCTATCTTCATCTGCCAATTTTGGGGAGGTCTACAAATAGCTTTGGGAATGAAGTTATGTCTATGTACTGCATACCATCCTCGAACCGATGACAAGATTAAAAGAGGTAATCGCATTTTGGATGATATGCTGGGAGCCTATACTCTTGATTTCACTGGATCATGGAAGGATCATATTCACTTGGTTGAGTTCTCTTATAACAACAGCTATCAAGCTAGCATTAGAACAGCACCTTATGAAGCTCTGTACGGGAGACCGTACATATCGTCGGTGTGTTGGGTCGATTTTGGAGATTGTTTAGTGCTTAGCCTTGATATGATTCAAGAGGTGATGGAGAAAGTTGAAATGGTTAGAAGAAGGATGAAGGATGCTCAGGATCATCAAAAGAATTATACTGACAAAAGAAGGAAGCATATGGAATTCGAAGTCGGCGATGCTGTGTATGTGAAGATAACTTCCATCAAAGAAATCATTCTATTTGGAAAAGCTGAAAAGATGGCACCGAGATACATTGGACCACTCAAGATCATGAAAAGGATTGGACCACTCACTTATAGAGTTGAGTTGCAAGAAAAGTTGTCAGGAGTTCACATTGTGTTCCATGTATCTCATTTGTGGAAAAGTGTGCATGATCCATCCTCAGTGGTGGAAACTTCAGTTCAAGATGACTTGGAAATAGAATCGAACCTTAAGATAGTTAGGCATCCACTTAGTATTGTGGATTAAGATGAGAAGAAATTGCGCAAGCAAATTGATGCGACTGGTTAAGATTTTGTGGAGCGATGATCCCAGAGTTTGCATTTGGGAAACTGTGGATCACGTAAAGGAAGCTTATACTGGATGGATGTTAGGATAGATGTTGTGTACATGTCATGGATGTATTGTAGTTTTGAATGCTTGTATACCTTTTGTACGAATTTTATTATGACTATATGATTCCTTTTGTGTTAATTCTTGTTAGTAATTTCGAGGACGAAATTCTTTTAAGGGGATTAGAATGTAACGACCTAGGGTTTGATCACTTTAACTAGGCAAATACACACATACACACACACACACATATAATTTATATAGTCAATAAATAGATTTTTTTTTAAATGAACTATTTAATCAATTATTAATGATGGAAAAATCGTCAAAATATGTTTACTAAATTAAATAGTTCGTAGAAAAATGGAAAATATGATCGAAGAATGTTCTCCTAAGTTTTGAACTTTTGACATCGGAGAGTTGTCGAAAATGTTGTTTGTCTTTTGCACTATATATACATATGTAAGAGTTAATTAGACAAATAATAATAATACACTAATATTGTATTATCATATGTTAATTGTGTTTAGCAAATGATGTAACAAAACATGGTTTTAAAATAATAACTTATATATATACTAAATCATTATCTCTTGTCGTTTCCTTAAGTATCATCATTACCCATCACGGCTTATGGGATGTGACTAGAGAGGGGGAAATGTGGCATATGAGGGAGAAGAAGGTGGTGATGTGACATGTCAAAATGATGATATGTTATGATATTTTAAACTAAGGATAAAATGGTAATTTCCTCACTTTTCTTCATCTATAAATACACACCCATACATACACATTTTTATTTGCATTCTCTCCTTTAGTTCTAAAACCTCCTCTCTAAAATTTCACTGGCTTCCAAATCCTTTCTAAATACTTAAAAATCCAAACTTTTCACTTTAAATCTCTTCTGAATCTAGTTTAAACTTTCCTATATTCATTTCCTCACTTTATTCTTCAAGAAACCAAGCCTATACCCATCCCAAACCACTAGGCCGAGAACTACACCATCAGAATGAGCCATCTGAAGCTTAAAACTCTAGAAAAATCTTCACTCTTCGAAGCTTGTGTGTTGTTTCCAAAGCGTAACTCGAACAATTTTTTCACAAAAAAGAAATATTAATTATAATTGTTGAATAGAATTTGAGTAGGAAAAAAGTTTTGATGTTTTATTTATGAAATTTATTGATATGAACTAGAATTTCTTTACTAAATAACGAATTCTGATAATTTATATAAAGATGATAATATAGGTTGAATGTAATTGGATGAGAATTGGATGCGTAGTTAATGGCATGAACTGGATAATAAAGGAAATTGTAAGCGACGATAAAATGCATATTTATTTAAGGAAAATAAAATGCGTGATTTAAATGGTAACTTACCAAGTTGATTTCAAATAATGGAATGAGGTAAAATAATTAATTGGTAGGTAATGAATGTCTTTTGTTAATGCAATGAATGTTACAAATGTTTAATAACGACAATAGAAGTTACAAATATGTTAGTAATAATAAATTGGAAATTTTTAACCACCATTTAATTTGAAATATATATATTAAATTAATCGGCATTTAACCTTTTTAAATCTGATAAGGGAAATAAATTTTACTGCATTAATTGGTATTGCATCTTTTAATTGTGATAAAATGTAACGATCCGTAACTTTTAACAACTTTAAAATGACAGTATTTTGAATTTAAATAAAAATTAAATTTCAAATTTCAAATTTTGGTTAGACTTAGTCAAAGTTTGACTTTGGTTGGAAAATTTAAATTTGAATTTTAAAATTTTATTCTTTTTATATGTTACTAGACTGGATTTTAATCGCCTCCCCATTTTTTTATTCTGTCAAATCAAATTCCTTTTACTTTAAAAATATAAATTACTGTGAAAAATTGACATGAATTTGCAGTGTTTATCTATGTTTTATTTGGCTAAGTCCTATTGGGTTTATTTGGTCTAATGGGCCTTGGTTAACCAAGAGTCTCTACTCATCCTAAGGGTCATGTGGCCATTCCTTTGCCTACGACCTTTTGTTTCGTATCTGACTAAACAAGCACGTATAGAATTATTTCTCTTGAGAAACTTTCTGTATACACTTTCTTCTTCTTCCTAAATCTACATGGAACTCTAGATCCAAACTCCAAAATTTCTCAAATCAAAATACTCCTTTCCTCCTCTCTTTCAAATCCTTCCATCCTCCCCCTATAACCGCCGCCTTCTCCTCCATCTCTAAGGTCATCTCCTCCCCCTTAACTCGACCACCATCCCTTCCTCCAAGGCTGAAAACCTTAGCTCCTTTCCTAGGCCATAGTCGATCCAAACTACCACCGAATCCATTTATTCTTCCACCATCTCCTCCTTAGCCTTAGCCACACCCAATCCTCCACCTTAACCCACCTTGGCAGCACCAAAACCCATCTAAAACTCTTTGGCCGTGATCTCCTTTCAACCCTAGGCCGAGCCCCTTAACCCCTCTCTTCCTTCTCTTTTATAAAAAAAGTTATATATTTATATATTTTTTGGTTCTTCAATTCAGGTCCGCTTTGATATGCTTTGGATCTTTGATTCAAGTTCATAGCTATTGTTTGTCAATTTTCATAGCCTCGAAAGTTGAGTCATTCACTCATGATTGATAATCTTATGCTAAGTGAATGAACATCAATTGATATGTTATTGGAATGTTGTGATAGTAAGAATTTGCATAGTTTGTTTATGATTTTGATATGACAAATATTCACTTAGGTTCACCTATGACTTTGACATGATATTGTTATTAATAATATGTTGTTCATTTATAAAAATGGATGTGATGATATGTGTAGGATATATACTTCATGATGATAATATGAAATTGCTATATTGAAAAGAAAAAGGGAAAAAAAAGAAAATGTTGAATTGATTTGAAAGTTGTCACACATGAAAAGGAAGAAAAAAGAAAAAAGAAAAATTTCACTAAGATGCTATGTGGAAATAATGTGTGAAACAAAACAAAAGAAAAAAAATATGTGTTAGGAAAAAAAAGAATAAATTTTTTATGCATATATGTGTTATTTTTTGTAATATAGAAAATCACCTAAGTGCTATGTTAGAAATGATTTCTTATTATATCTTGTCATGGTAAAAATCTTACGTCACATGTTATGTAAAATATGAATATGTGTTATTGCATGTAATTTAAAACGCAAGTTCTGTGTCACTGTATGAAATATGCTATGTAAGTAATATGCTATGTTATGTAATGGGTCACATAAGTTTTGTGCCATCTTATGTAATATGTTATGTATGAATATGTGTTATGTTATTATTTTATGCAAATCATGCTGTAAGTTCCCTTAGCTTTAGGAAATCACAGTGGGTTGAAATGATACATACCTGAATGATCTTTTAGATTAGGAAAAATTGTCAATAGTTGAAATGAAAAACCCAAGCAATTTTATTGATCTTGGAATTTGGGATTGCGGGTTGAAATGATATATACCCGTAAATTTTAAATTATTGCGGATTGAAATGATAAATATCTGTATCGCTTGACCATAAGATGGAAAATTACATACGAATAACGTTGATCTGTTTTCAAAGTGATTTCTGAAATTTTGGGGAAATGTGTTTGAAAAAAATGATTTTTTTTTTAAATTTAATATAAAGATTTTGTTTTAAAACATAAATGTAAAATTTAGATTTTTAAATTACATGTTTTAAGAATTTTATATTTATAAGTTAAGTTTTAAAAATGTAAATTTTAAGGTTTTACTTATGACTTTATTTTTTTTAAAAGTAAATAACATAAGATTTTTTAAAAAAAAAAATTTGTTTTAAAATATAAATAAATTTAAATTAATACAATAAAACAGACTTTTGTAATAACTTGAATATATGAGATTGGAAAGGTAAGTTAGTATTAAGTTGTAATTTAAATTGTTTTAAGAAGTGATTCAAATAAGAATCAATTTGAAATTTATTGATTTTGAGAATTTCAAGATATGATTTTATAACTTGATTTGATATAAAAAATGCTGTTTAAGTAAATAGTTGTGAAATTAAATATAATTGAAGTTAGATATTTACTTATTGATTTTAATTTATAATTTGAGATTTTGTTAAAATGATTTTTTTTAAATGACCACGGTGTGAAATAAGCGTTTGGTTATTAAAGACACCGGGATCAGATATTGTCATACTCTCTACCAATACCGAAAAGCACTTTAACAACTATGCATGTGGTGGAGAATCCAGACTGAAGTAGGATGATTTGGAAAACGCTATTGGAATGAAGTAAGAGAAGGATGATGGATAGCCCTGACTTTTGGGTCAAAATTAAAATGATTAAAACATGAGCTATACCGGGTCGAGTGGGGCTACTACCCCTATCGGGCACATTTCTTTGATATCATATTTAATACTTTGTGATTGATTTGGTGGCCATGCTTTGATTTGATTTGGGAATGTGCGTCGAGGTGGTCATTAGTAGCTACTATGCGTTACCTCTAGTCTGGGAGTGCAATGGTAGCATCCTACTCTAGGCATTGCCTCGTGTGCCTTGTCATATGTATCCTAATCGCACCTATTACGACTTTGGTTTTTATCATACCTATAAAGTGCTTACTAAGCAAACCACCAGTTTGGCGGAGCTTACATTATGTGTATAGACTACGATATTTATATAAAAATGTGTTCAGGGGGATATGGGTAACGCCTTAACGCTATTTCAATATTGTACTTTACTATAAACATTATATATATAGCATATTCTAATATTGTACTTTACTATAAACATTATTTATATAGCATATTCTATTATGTATGTAGATAGTTCTGTAGATCCTTAAAGGAAGGAAATCCTAAACATTCTTTAAGTTATTGCATTTTATTTGGACTTTTCACTTGAGTTGATTTACTTGCATAAGATTGTTAATCCTGACTTGAGTATTTGTGTTTCGCTTTATGCTTGGGTCATCCTGAGTATTACAACAATTGATACTAACCTTTGGAGTTTGGGGTTTTGCTTGGAGATCTATCTTTTATCTATTCACCTTTTCGGTTATCTCAGTTACTTCGGTTATTTTCGGTTGTTTATGTTCAGACTTGTCATTTGTTTATGTATTAAAGACTTCTCTGTATTTGGACTTAGGTTGTATTTGATCTAGATTATAATGTTTTTGTAGTAGCTTCATGAACTACTATTTATCTATTCCAATGTGTATTGTTTTATTACGCTGTTTTTGTGATTCTATGATTGATTTATTTACCGTATATGCTAAGTTTTGACAAATATAGATAACAATCTATTATTTTGAGCAATCTAAGTTTAAAATGGGTAGTTTATTGTCGATTTGAATGGTTCAAAATAATGGGCCGTTAAAGTTGGTATTGAAGCTAGGTTTTGGAAAAACTTAGCTTATAGAGTAAAAACTCATTAGAAATAGGGTTGCAATACCCTAGAATGTGTAGAATCAGTTGCAAAATCTTCTTTCCTTTCGAGCCTATCTTCTTAGTTAGGATTCTCTTTGATTAGGGTTCCTCTAAATTTGAATTTCTATCTTTTTCCTAAAATCCATTCTTGAATTATCCTATGATAGAGCATATTTTTTAGTGTTATAAAAATTGTTTTATACCGTATTGTTTATTATGTTAAGTATGATTATATTTTATATATAAAAGTATACTTTTCTGAAACTAGACAGTTATATGAATTGGCTGTTAGAAATAATAATAAGAAGATGAAAATTGATGAACATGGTTTATAAATCTGATTTGCAAATGAGATAAAATTAAATCGTGGATTAAAGAATTCAATTTTTGATGCTTTTCAAAATTTGGTTTTCGAAGTTTTGAAAAAAATATATTAATTTTATTCGAAAGTTTTTTCGAGTAGAAATTGTTTCAAAAGAATTTTAAAAGAAGCAAGCCAGTACTCTCCTCTTATGTTGCTGGAAAATAATTTCGGTGATGACTGCAGCATCATTGACGTTCATTTTCGAGTCTCAAAGTAGGGGAGAGCACTTAGTAACTTTGCTACACTTTTGTTTTGGAAACTGGATTTTGATTTGAATTTTTTAAGTATGATTTGATATACAAAAATATATATGCATATATTTATTTCAAAATGGTTTGAAGTGAAAACGGAAATTAAACTCTTGAGTTTAAGTTAAGTAATGGTTTTCAATTATTAAAATGAAGTAAAATTTCTGAATAAGTGGAGTGTCTAAAATGAGAAATGCAAGTGAAACAACTTTAAATGGTTGGACTAGGATAAATTTAATTTGTACAATACGCAATTGCATTCTAAAACATATATAACTTACCAGAAATGTTTAAAAAGTTAAAATGTTAACATGAATATGTAATTGAAGGGTATACAAGAGGAAACATAAGCAATAAAAAATTGTTCAAACTAAATTTTTGCTTAATAAATATTGTAAATAAAAGCTAAATTGTATAGTGCTCAATTACATTCTGAAACATTAATAAAAGCTTACCAGGAAAAAGATTGAATGTTAATGAGAACATGTAATTGAATAGTATACAGTATAAAATGTAAGTAATAAGATGTCCAAAATGAAATTTGTTAAGGAAAGTTATAAACCAAAATTGAGTTGCTGTAGTGAATGTTTATACACTTAATCTATGTTATAAGAAATGTTAAGTGAAATAAATTAATTAACAAAAAGGGAATGCTATTTAAGTAAATGAATATGAACTAAAGAAACTAAACAAGTAATAAAATTTATATTTTGTAAAATATTTTTGATACAAAGGTAAAGTACAAAGAATGGTTGAAATAGAATTATGAAGTGGAATTAACTTATGTGAAGTTAAATGGATTAAATAAATGAAATGAGTTAAACAAAATAGGATCTGTTTTGAAATAAAAAAAGAAATGAACTTATGTTATAAAGACAAGGTGAATGTAAATAAATTATGAATGAAAGTTAATTATGTAGAGATGTAAGAAATTTTTGATATATAAGTTATGTAACTTGAAACTTGGCAAAATAGGAAGTAAAAAAAACCAAAATAAGAATGTGGTTAAACATTTTGGACAGGCAAATGAAAATATGGAAAGTTGATATTAAACTTAAGTAAATTTGTAGAATGGTTAATTAAGTGATATTGACATTAAAGGAAATATACTATATGAATGAAATAAAATAAATTGAATGTGAAAGAGAATCACAAATATGATTGTAAACGAATGTAAATAAGCAGAGTGAACATAATGAATGTTAATAATTTAATTTAAGTTAATTGGACATAATAGAACGAAAATCAATGGAATAAGAATTCGTTGAATATGGATAAGTAAGCATGGATAAAAAAAATTATAACGAATGTTAATAAATTGAATGTAAATCAAGTGAATGTAAACCAATTAAACGTGGATGAAACAGATGTAAATAGTTGAAAACAATCAATTGAAAATAAACATATTAAATTGGAATCAATCAAATGTAAACGCAATGAATATTGATTGATTAAATAAAAATGCCAAATTGGTTGAATGTAAATCAATTAAAATCTAATGAATTGAATATAAATCCTTTGAATGATTAACAAGATGAATAATAAGTGAATGTTATTCAATTAAAAAGTAAATAAGGTGAATGCAAATAAATTGGATATGAATGTAAATTAATTAAAAGTGAGTTAATTAGAATGATAATAATAAATGGATGTCAATAAGTAATAAAAATGTGATATCCCGGAATTTCAAGGAATTTAAATTGTGATAATCTCTTAGTTAAACCATTTAAAATGGATAAAATTGTTATTTTATAACCAGAATAAAATTAATGTGATGATTGTAAATTTAGAGGTAGATTGATTTTAAATAAGGGATAATTACCTAAATTGTGTTATCTTATAAATTTGGTTTTAAATATACTTATTATTTTCAAATTTTAATAAGTGTTGTCAAATAAATTTTTATAGATATAATATTTCCAAATTTAATAATGTATTTTTTTAATTAATATAGATATATTTGATTTGATTTTAAATCAAAGGTTAAATTGAATTTGAATTTGAAATTTGGATTTAAATTGAAATTTTAAAAGGATTTATATCTTGAGATTATTTTGGATATAAAAAATATATATGAATAAAGTTTTTATTTTAAAATAAGATTTTTTTATATTAATTTAAAAAAAAGGATTTTATTTATATAAATTTGGAAAATATTTGTTTAATAGTAAATAAATACAAAAGCGTTTAAATTAGCATTTAAAAATGGATTAAATAATTTTATATGATTTTATTTAGATTCTAATTAGTTTATATTTTATTTTCTTTTAAAAGCTTTATTTTTATAAGATAAGAAAAAGCATTTATAAATTAATAAAGTACTTACATATTAGGAAATTTAATAATAAAGGCTTTTAAAATCATTTAAAAATAATAAAAAAATGTCATGACATGTGTTAATTTTTAAAGTTGTTTGATTAACATGTGTTACGAATTAAACAATGGTTTTTGACAAATGTAAGAAGATTTAACAAGTGCCCTTATTTGTTTTTCTTTTTCTTTAATTTTATTAAACCATAAATTTTATCATATAAACCTTCCGTTCTTTCTTTCTTCATTCTTTTTCTTTGAATTCAAACAAGTAATCAATGGCGACAACCTGAAAATGTTTCCTCAAGAAAAACTCAATCTGAAATACTCTCATATGCAAACCAGAAAGTCAAGACCCTGTAACTTCAAGCCTGAAAACAATATTCAAATCCTCAAGTTCAAAATCCTGTAGCATTTCTTTTTTTTTCCTTTTCAAACTACAAGCCAGTAATTTCTTCTCAACCTGAAAGAATTTTACAAAGCTCAAATTCAGAATCAAAATTTATAACCTTTTCCTCAAAAACAAACCTGTTCAACTTTTCAAACCAGAAAATCTTTGAGGAAAACTTGTTATCTCCTCTGAAACAAGTTTCAAGGACTGCAATCAAACACTGCAAACAACTTTCAAAACCCTGTAACCAATTTTTCAAAGGCCTGAAAACTTCTTTTATCAAAGCCTAAAACCAGAATTATTTTCAAAGCCTGTAGAAATTTTCAAAACTGCAATCTGTAAAAGCACCTTTCTTCAAATCTGTAGTTCAACAAATCTGTTAGCACTTTCCAAAGCCTGTGAATCAAGTTCTCAAGTTCAAATACAACCTGGAAACGACCAATTTTCAAGTCCCAAGTCATCATCATCTTGTTCCAGTTACACAATCAAACTTCAAAGCCTTTTCAATTCTTAAGTTTCAAGCAATACAATGTTTCAGAAGTCAGCAACAACAACAGCGATATTCAAACTTTCAAAAGGGCTTCAGTTTTCATTCTAGTTTCAAGCTCTTCTTTTTTTTTAAATGGCGAGTAAACATCTAAATTTAAAACTTTAGTAGGTTAATAATTATTGCTTAAGTAATTGTTGTGATGATGATGCTTGCATGTGTATATAGTAGTATAAAATCTGTGTATATGAATGCATTTGAATATGCATGTCTGATGTCTGTGTTTCTCTGATCTTTTTTGATTACAGAGGATTAAAAATTGACCTAAAATTCAAAACTTCCCATCTAAAAACTTTGACGCTTTGGGTTTCAAACAAATTAGTGTAGTTTAAAAACCATCTAGATTTTGAAAAGAAGTTTTAGTACTTTATGTCTGGGAGTTTCTTGTAAACAAGTAAATACAGTTGAAAGCTTAAATAATGTGATAAATCAAATGTTGTATTATATTGATTCAAGTATATATCTCAAATCATCTTTGAAAATTATTATTTTTAAAACAAAAATCCAAATTTTAAATATTGAATTGAATGTAAATTTTGGGATTGTCTTGAAAATAGGTTTTGGGTGATTTCTGGAGGCTGGAGCATTTGGGATGGTCGGGAATATTGCTGAAGGTGGAGGAGGTAATGGCGGTTCAGGCAAAAATGCTAGTAGGGTTTATCGCCTCTTGTGGCATCGGCGGTGGGTTAAATTGGCTTTTAGCCCTAGTTTTTGACTAGGTTGGAAATGGGATCACCACAGCATCTCTGGTGATTCGAGTTGCATTAGGCTTTGGGAAACGGAGGAGTATAAGCTCGGCAAGGTGTGGACGGGGTTGTAGCGGCTCCGACGATTGGAAACGAGGGTTCGAGGCAATTTTTTGGCATAGATTTGGTTCCTGGTTCAACTGTGAAGTCTGATTTCGAGTTGGGTTTTGTAGTGGCAGATCGATAGTAGGAATCGATTCTAAGGTTCATCGTCGTCTTGTTGTGGGTGGTCAGAAGTGCCGGAGTTGTCACCGACAATAGTGCAGGTGCACACGTGGTTGGTTGTATGTGTCAGATGTTGGGTAGTAGGATGAGGGAGGTGATGGTCTCGAGTTCGTTCTTTTGTTTGTGCTCGAGAAGTTTGAATTTAGCTCGGGATTTTTTGAAAGGAGCTCGGGTTGTTAATCTGATTACAGGTTTACAATTTGAAAGTAAAATTTGTATCAGGGTTTAAAATTTAAGAGGGACCAAAGTTTCACAGTTTAAAAGCAAAACCAGAAAGAAGTTTTTGGTTGCCAAGATAAGTATTTATTAAAGTTCCAAAGAAAAATGTTCAAATACGTCAAGAATTTTAAAGTTATTATGGTGATTAGTCAAGTCTTAGAAAGTACGGTAATATGAATAAGTTTAAAAAGAAATAATAACCTAGTTTTTCAAAACAAATTTATAAACGAGTTTTAGTTTTAAAAACTATTACTTGGTAGTGTTTTAAAGCATTTAAAGGAGGTTATTTTTTGTTAACTTTAATTTATCAAGTCAAAATAATTATTTTATTTTAAAACTTAATTAATAATTTAACTAAGTAAAGTTAATTATAAAGATAAAGGGGTTTAAATATGTTAATGGAAATTTAGTCATTTATAGGATAAGGTTTTATTTTAAGATAATTAAGGTTTAATGTGTTGAGATTAATTAAATTAATTAAAGGAAATTAAGTATAGCTAATTTAATTAATTAATTAATCAAGACATTAATAAAGAATAATTAATTGGTTTAATTAAGAGGTAATTAAGGATAAAAAGTAATTAATTTAAGGATTATATAAATTGTAATTTAAGATCCTTAATTAGATAATGAAGATTATTGATTAATGATTGAGATTAATTAATTAATTAAGTGTAATTAAGAATTAATTAATCAAGTAATTAAGATTGATAAATTAAGTGATTAATGAGTAATTAATTAAGTAATTAAAGTTTACTTAACTAATAATTAAGAAGTGGTTAATTTGTAATTAATTTTTATTAATTAATAATTAGGTTTTATTAATTAATAATTAAAGGATAATTAATCCGTAATTAAGGATCAATTAAGAAGTTGTTAAGTGGTAATTAGTTGATTAATCAAATGTGATTGAGGATTAATCAAATAATAATTAAGGATTGGTTAACTGTTAATTAAGGATTAATTAACTGGCACTACGCCATAGATTGCATACTGCAACACCCAAAAAAGTGATGCAGGAAGTGCCAAAAAATGTTGCAGTAGGCTAAAAAAGAGCAAATGCAACACTTTCTCAGTGATGCATTTTGCCGCGTTGCCCTAGAGTCAAAGGCAACATCTTTGCGGCCCTAGGGCAACATCGGTTCTGTTGTTGCCACAGATACCAAATTTACTAAAAAGTGGGCCCCACAATCTGGGCCCCAACATGTGGGCCCACATTGTGGGGCCCACTAATTCTGTGGACCACCTTTACGGAACCCTGTTGTTGGGCCCATATTCATTAATTTATGGTAACACTTTGCCAGTTTATTACCACATTTAACATCACAAACTGCAACATTATATCATATCTATGGCAACACCTTTTGCAATTTAAATTGGAAATGTACTACAACATTATACTGCTGCAACATTATGTCATATCTATGGCAACATTATACTACAACATTATATCATATCTAATGGCAACATTACACTGCAACAAAGAACTTTTCTTTTCAGAATGACCAGCAACACAAGTTTTACTTAGTCAAGTACAAAATAACAAACATACTTAAAAACATAGCCAGTGTATTCATAGTTACAGCCAGTACATACTGAATTCTACTTATTAACAATACATTCATATTTGCGAGCATCCAGTGCCATCAGTGCCTCTAGTGCCTCTAGTGCCATCACTGTAGACGGTCGCACAAAGATCCCCAACATCAATTTGCATGTCAGGGTTTGCTTCGCCTAATTTCTTAAGCACCCATGTCAAGTTCTCCCGAACTTTTTGGTTCACCTTTGTATCAAATTCATTTTGGACCTTCTTGTTCACCTTTGCTTCGACTTCGTCAGCTATATTTTCCCTTATCTTCGCTGCCAACACCTGTATGTATGTGCTTGTTGTTGGGGCATGTTTTGAAACTTCTGCAAACTTTGTGTGTCGTCCTATAAGCCAAGGTGGACCGTGCGACTTTCCATCAGAAATCATTTCTTGAACAACTCGATCACTTCCTCCTTCATTTATTGCTTTTTCAATCTTATCCTGCAAAATAAATTGCAGTTTCAAAATGTGACATTAAATAAAATTAACAATTATGAAACAAGTTTCTTAAACAAGAATTGTTTGCAATATCTATTAACAGTTTTAAAATGGATTCAGAAAATATCATGCTATAGGTTTCAACAAAACAGGATCTAATTCTACAAAAATGTCGATGTGAAAAATGAAGCATTTTTTTGACATCTGATTGAAGAGAAAATAAAATTCTTACAATTATGTACTTCATTACTGAAGTATCAGTCTTATAAACCTTTCCTTCTTTCCGCTTGCGAATTTTAACAAAAAGTTCTCCATCTGATTCGTTTGACTGATACAAATTAAATTAAAAAGGTTAGACAACAAAAGGATATCAAACCAATTTTTCCAGGACATATATCACTAATCAATTCAGAAATTATACTCAAAGTCAAAGCAAAACTAAGGTAAATATGATGACCTTTACATATAAACAAATCACGGCTCAAATGAAGAATAGAAACCACAAGTGCACACAAGCTAAAAGTCTCGAGCAACTCATAGATGCAAAAATGGAGCAACAGTAAGTTCTCAACCAGCTTACAAGTGGAAAAATAAAGAAACAACAAGTATAAAATTACAACATATGTAGCAACAATATCAGAGCATTTTCAAGCATAGTATCAAGTAATGTATCAGTTTTGCAAAATTCAAGGCTGAGCAAAGGAAAATTTGCATAGTAAATATCTCATATGTCTATGCTTTCAGATTATTAACTGTAAGCACAGAGATAACAAATATCCCATTATTCGTCTTAGATTCTGATGCAAAACAAAGATTACCCGATGATTAACCCATGAGTCATGAACATATATATAATACAAAACAATTTAAGCTTAGCAAGGAGTAAAGCCATCAACATATAGCGGACAAAAGACAGGCATCAACTTGACATCCATATGCTTAAGAGTTAAGAGTGCATCCACTAGTTTACAAATTACTTAATTTCCACAAAGATGGATTGGACACATATTTAATGTTTAATATGCATCTAACTTGCAGACGTACATTGACAAAATGCGTACAAATTCATGAGCATAACGGACACTGGTTTGGAAAAGAAGAATTGAGTTTTCTATGCCAAAGGGGGCAAAGAAAGGCTCATTTATATTTTTATAGATTTTATGTACTTTTTAGCAAAATCTTGACCATAAGCCTTGGGAACCTTATATAACAAAAATTAAAATGGTTGTAAGTAATCATAGGTAACATGGGTTTAGGTAGGTTGCAATGTAAATTAGCAGGAAAAAAAATGCAACGGTTAGAAATAGAATATCAATGATCGTTATGGAATTGTACTTTGGACGTTTAAATTTTACCACATCCAAGCATACAAATAATGTACCCAAAAGCAAAGACATGGCAGTAAGTAATGGAAAACATAAACTTAGTGAGATAGGCGCATTTTTGAAAGCTAGCTCGGAGCTTGTCTTCACTAAGGGAAAAAATATAAGACTACAGTAAAGAAATACTGGGAGATTTTGAATCCCTCAACTAATAATTAGTTCAGTTAATAATACTTGAAGGAATTCCATCTCCTCAACTAACTTAATACTAATAGTGGAGATACAAATAGTATCAATACAATTTATGGAAATAATTTTGCATCAAAGGTTAATATATAAGTTAAAAACTCATTGTTTTCAACTTTCTCCTGATGTTTGTATGCAAGCAAGAAAGTATTCATGGGTATAACGGTGCTTCCTAATCTACAAACACAAAAGCATAAAAGAAAACATTGGAATGGTAGCATCGTTGGGTTTAGGAAATCCATACAACAAGAGAAAAGTATTCATGGGCCAATAGTTTGTTTATCTTCAGATCTTATAACCAAAACAGAATTATCATCTTAAACTAATTTTGTTTACAAATAATAAGACCTGCACTTATTCAAAAATTAAAATCATGTATTCAGAGAATAAAAACTTCGACTAGTCTGTAATTAAATGAAATCCATAGAAAAAAGAATAAACATGCTTATGTGATAGGAGGATTTTACGTTTGGTTAATTCTTAACCGCTTTAAAAAAGTAAACCAGTACTCTTACTTGGGTTTAATATAACAGTATACCCGAAGTAAAACTGATAGTTTCAAAATTCCATAGCAAATCCTCCTATTGTTCCCTAATTGAAACCATTTTCTAGTAAGTATAATTTGCATTATTTGCTATTTCAGGAAATTCTTTACCTCTAGAGATATACCATTAGTCCTCTGTAAATTAGCATGTAGGGTCTCCACCTAAATAGAAAATTTGTGTTATATGTGACATGGTAAAGAAAAATAAATGGATAGTATAAAGGTACCTTGAATAGTAAGCATTGATTATCAAGGCTTGCTAGTGCTAGCATAAGGAACTTTGTATTTCCAAATGTAATTTTGATTTCAACTGCTCAAGCATGTAAACTAATTAATAATCGGCATAAATAAAATATTTCCACTCCATCGCCTTATTTACTGATTCTTAAATATTTATTCACGGTTAGCCAATCAAATAACAACCTAAATCAGCAATTTTGTATGCAATTACACATATATTTGAGAGCTTAATGTTTTTGGTATAGACCTTCTAAGAGGATGGGTTCGCAGTTGCGTCTGAAGCAATGGCATCGGAATTCATCGCGGTTGCGGATGGATTCACGGTTTCTTCGGATATAAGAGGGTCGATGTAGTTGCAAGAGAGGAGTCGCATGGTCGTAAGTAGAGTCATCTGGTCTGAGATGCTCGAAGCGGAGTACGTATTTTGTTAAGTGTTTGAGTGAAACCCTTCAATATTTTGTTAACTTTTGCCGCTTTGTTTTTGCGTCCCACGTTAAAAGTTATTTCAGCCCGCTTTTTTTCCAGCCCGCACTCATTTTTTATAATATTTTTATAAGTCTATAGCTACTGCAACATAGTGTTGATATCTATGCTAACATCCTGAAGCTAATATTGTAATAGACAAAAATCATCATAGCTATCATTACATTGTAGCTAGCAACATCTTGTATTTCGTAGCAATAGGGCATCTATGGCGTAGTATGGCGATTAGGGAGTAATTAATCTGTAATTAAGTTGTTAATTAATAATTAATAATTAATAATTAGGTTTATTAATTAATAATTAAGAGATATGTATTTAGTTAATTAATGATTAATTAATTAATTAATTATAAAAGTAATTATGGATTAATTAATGTGTATTAAGAAATATTGATTAATAATTAAGGTTATTAATTGATAGTTGATGGATAATTAATCAGTTAATTAAAGGTTAATTAATTGATTATGAAAGTAATAAGGATTAATTACTTTGTATTAAAGGATATTAAATAATAATTAAGGATTATTAATTGATAATTAAAGGATAATTAATCTGGGATTAAGGATTAATTAATTGATTGATTAAGTTAATCAAGGAGTGATTAATTAATTAAGGTTAGTAATTAATCAATGATTGTATAAGCAGGATTAAGTGATTAGTTCTTATGGGATTAATTTAATTTAAGTAATTAAATTAATTATGGTATGAATTGATAATGTTGGTTATGGATGGTTGTTTGTTGAATGTCTGTATTGGATGATATCTATTGGATGATATGTTGTGACATTTTATGATATGATATTGGATATATCGGTGATAAATGTGTGATATTTATCTATGTTAAAGCTGTGTGAATTAAAATATTGAATTGAATTGTTTAAAACTTTTAAACAACTTGGCATTTAAGACACGTTTGGATTCGATGAGACCGGGATCGGGTATCAAATTTGATGTCCGAAAACCACATCGATCCAAGTTAGACGTTAGGTCGTGAATTCAAGTGAAGATCGAGTTGAAGTCTCGAAGTGTAAGAACTATCTGTCGTTAAAAACTCTGAGGGTGATTCCAATATGAGTATAACGGAGATAGTACTTCCTGGTTCGAGATGGAATTCTCAGAGTGCAAGGATTATTGTCGTTAACTCTGAGGGTGATTCCAAAATGAGTGTAACGAGATAATTCCTTCGGTTTCGTTCGAACCCGGAACAAACTTGTATGGATTGAATGCTTTCAGCACGTCGTCAGGTGGACGATGAGCATCCTAAGATAGATGTGTTCTATAAAGGTAATCGTAGCCTCAAGCCTCATCAACCGAGAACGGCTAAAACATGGGAGGTGCAGCAAGGCTAAGAGGTCATGCCTAAGTAGGACGAGATTTACCCCTGTCTAGATGTCCTTTTTATTTCGGCTGTGTAGGCGGTTGAATAACTACAATCGCTAGGGTTGTCTTGTTCGGAACTGTTCAGTAAGAAATGGTTCCGGCTTTGTGTTGCAGGGGATTGGGAGTAATCCTCCGTACGGTGATCTAGGCCACGTACTATGACGGGCGGTACCCCAGTAGCCCTGCCATTGATGGAAACCTATTCTTCCTACGAGCCCTTACGGTTTTGATTGTATTACCCACTTTTGTGGCTAGTTAGTGGAATTTAATGAATGTAACAGTTTTGGATATTTTCTATTTACTTGAAAACCCTAGACCCTATTATAATATCACTGAATTTCCTATCAAATGTTTTGGTTAGCGTAAGGTAAAAACCTACCCATGTTTATGTGTGGAGAGTCTTACGTGATACCTTTTGTTTTCAAAGGATTTCAAAAGTTAAGCACCTTTAGCCCGTTTACTCACACCAGACCCATGTCTGACCCGAAGTTTATTCTGTTTTTCTTAAACTATTGGGTACTCAAATTTTTACGAGTAGCCAAGGGATTCAGGTCTTCTTTGACGAATACTGGAGGAGAGATGGAGCAGGAGGCTTCAGCATTTGTAGTTATATAGTGTTTCCGCTGTGATGTATCTCTGTATTGTATTAAAGTTGTATAATAGACAGACTTTTATAACTGTCTATTCTGAGTTGTTGTATCTATGTAACTCTGATATGTATAAGACTATGTAATATTTATGTGATATATTATATTTTGTTCCATTCCGCTATGAGATTCTGATATTGTTGAGTTCTTTTCTTCTATCGATTCTATTTCTACGTCCTTCTTTCTCAATAATGATGCGCCTTTCTGGGAAGAGAAAGGCGGGTTCTTAAAAAAATGTATAATGTTAACAGTCTAAAATGAAATTTACGTGATTCTGAATTAATTGTTGTATCTGGTACTATGCATTTCGAATCTATCTTATCTTTCTGTCTTACTTCTATTCTATCTTCGTTACTTTTCGAGGACGAATTTTTTTTAACTGAAGGCGAGTGTAACGACTCATAATTCGAACAATTTATTTTAGAAAAGAAATATTAATTATAATTGTTGAATAGAATTTGGTTAGGAATAAAAATTTGATGTTTTATTTATGAAATTTATTGGTATGAACTAGAAAAAATTTATTAAATAAAAAATTCTGATAAGTTATATAAAGATGATAACATAGGTTGAATGTAATTGGATGAGAATTGGATGCGTAGTTAATGGCATGAATTGGATAATAAAGGAAATCATAAGCGACGATAAAATGCATATTTATTTAAGGAAAATAAAATGCGAGATTTAAATGGTAACATAAAAAGTTGAATTCAAATAATGCAATGAGGTAAAACAATTAATTGGTAGATGATGAATGTCTTTTATTAATGCAATGAACGTTACAACTGCTTAATAACAGCAGTAGAAGTTAAAAATATGTTAGTGACAATAAATTGGAAATTTATATCCACCATTTAATTTGAAATATATATACACACACACACACACACACACATATATATATATATATATATATATTGAATTTGTCAGGACCCGATTCTTCGTCTTTCGAAAATTCAACATCGATACTCACTTTATCGACTGCCGAGCAATCGAACGACGGAAAACCGAACACTGAGGGTTTTAAGAAAAAAAGAAAAAAGTAGAAAAGAAGAGAAGAAAAGAAGATAATAGAGGGAAGAGGAAAGAGAAAATAGAAAATAGGACAGAAAGAAAATAGAACAACAACAGAATCTCACAATTCGCAGCGGAACAACATATAATCATAAATGAATAATCTTTAAACAAAGAACTATATCAGTTATTACATCACATAAATTACATTTCATTACATCATATCATATCATCAGAGTGTACAACAATATACAACATCAAACAGTGCAGCGGAAAAAGAAATACTATACAACTAGTAATACGTCATGCCATCCAGCTTGCCTTCAGCAACTCCAGAATATCCAGAATATCCTGATAAGCCTAACTCTTGACTGCCCGTGTGGAAATTGGTGGGCACCCAGAGTTTAGGAAGGAAAACAATAAACTCCGAGTCAGTCATGTGACTGGTGTGAGAACTCAAAACAGTTTATTTATCTTTAAAATCAAAATAGAGGAATATTTTTAAAGTCAATTCGCAATGCTTTTAAAAATGAGACTACCATAAGACCTCCCGCCACACACACAATGCAAACGCAGACTTGGAGGAGATTTCTCCTTATGATAGTCAAAGATGCTTGATACGCATTTAAAAAGAACATTTCATATTATTATTAGTGCATAGTGTAGGAAACAATTTCGAAAGTAGAATATAAATCTTAGCCAGCATAGGTACCATTATAGTATGCTTACTATAGCTACCATATTAAATGGCAGGTTCTACAACTAAAACCGTACAAGTCTCGTATTGTTTCTTTGGATTTCCAACGAATGATCAGGCCAAGGAACTTCCCATTGCCACATGAGAATGCCTCTGGATGGACATCCCCGAGAACTAAACCGGATCTCTACCAACACAAGGCCGGGTTACCCCTAACTGAGTAACAACTGACCGAATATGCCATCCCCCGGTCCTTTGGGACCTTTCACCGAGTGCTCGCAATCAATTCACACAATCATAAATTGTTTTCAACATGAGTAAGTATCTGGGCTCCATACCATGATACCACCCATTTCCAGAAGGAAATGCACACATCCTAAAGGGCGCTACCCCTCATAACCTTGCCGCATCTTTCCTGTTTTGACCATTCACGGGGTGTGAGGCTCGACGAAGTTTCGTCCACAAAAACATACTTTATACAAAAGCCATGCTTTGGGTCAACAAATGATCATAGAAATGATCACAAAGATAGACGATCAAATAAATGATCCTATCACAAATAATCAACACAATGATCATTTCACAGCAACACTCAGCATGTCACATTACCAAATTGGGAATATATCGGTGATAACCTTCAACTACATAACCTCTGAGCTCGTACGTCTCAGAGAAGGGTGTTAAGCTAAAAGAATAAATTCTCCGCCACCAACAGAATATATTTGAAAGAAATCTGCTTTATATCTCAATTTGTAACGTCAGACATACAATCCATACAAGTCTGTTCCGGGCTCGAACAAAACCGAAGGCACTTACAAAGAAGTCCTTGCAATCCGGATATTCACAATCCTGATCGGATTCACCATCACATATGGAGAACTCTATACCGGAGCAACTCGATGCAGAGTCAATCGACGGGTTATCCTATCGCTCTCGCAAATACCGGGTCTTCAACATCGATCTTCAAATGCAATTCATAACGACGTATCACATATTCGGAATGGGTTATACGACCCCATGGTCCTTTCCCGGTTAACCCGAATAGTGAGCGCTTATTCAAAAATAAGTGTGGCATTCAAATTCAAACAAATCACATCAAATACCCATTCAAAGGGAAATATTGATAGTCGGTTATTGAACTATCAATGGATATGCACACATCACCAGTTTCCAAATAATTTTCCAAATTATTTATTTTCCAAAATATCTTTACAAGATATATATATTTCAATATCTCAAAAATAAATCAATATTTATTTTTAAACCAATTCCACTTTCTTTTATAAATTCCTTAGTGAATTTATAATCCAAAATATCTATGAATATTCGATTTCAATTATTCATTTCAATTTATCTTCAAAAAGATAAATTCTCAAATATTCACTTTATATTTGAAAACATTTCCATACTTATTTATTAATAAGTAATTCACAAATCCATTTATTTTCAACACTTGGAAAATATTCAATATACTTAAATCGAAATTAAGTACATATTTCATTCTTTAAGGAAATCATTCTCTTAAACATATTTATTTGGGCCAAAACGAATGTTACGTAAAACATCGTTACGACAACCCAAAATCACTAGTATAGGGATTCGAAATTAAAATACATATATATAAATCCCAATACTATACAAAACATTTCCTTTCGGAAATCATTTACTATAACAACAATGTTATAGTCCACCATTTCCTTTTATTTCTCGAAAACATCTATTTCAACAATAAATGTTGAAATCTATGGTTTCGAATCTCAACACATTTTAAAACTTCGTTAGATCGTTTTAATTCTATTTAAAACATCAAATCTAAACATTTTCTTTAACATAATATTCACTATTCAAAAACGTGAATATACTACGTTAACAAATTTCATCCTTTTATACATTTCGTTTTAAAGGATTATTCACGGTCAAAAATGTGAATATAACTTCATTAACAGGTTTCAACAATTTACTTATCAAAATAAGTCGTTTGCGAATTTATAAAACAATGTTTATAAATTCCTTTTCTATTTATCTTATAAAAACTTTTTTTTTATAAATTCCTTTATTAACCTATTCCGGTTTATAACTCAATTATAAACTAAAAGTTCATATTATAAGTTAAATACTTATAAAACGATTATTTGTTTACAAGAATCGTTCTTTTAAACATCCCAATTCATAAATCTTATAACTTATAAGATTCATTTAATCAAAAATCCATTCTTCAATTAACTTTTCAAATTTTATAAACCTACTGCTTATAAAAGCCCATTTATAACTTCACCGTTTATAATTCTACGAATTTCATTCATTTATGAAATTCATTCACAATCCATTCTAACACTTATAAAAACTCGTTTTATAATTCCAACATTTTAATTTATAAATATCAATTTATAAATCTTTTAATATAAATCAATTTATATTACTATTTTAAAAATGCCTTTAAACTCCTTTATAATTTCCTCATTTTGATTTATAAAATAATCAAATTTTATAAATCCTATATTTAAACTTTTTATAATAAATTCAAAAATCCCGATTTAACTATTTTATAAAATCATTAGCCTCATATTTTCAAAAATCAATCTTTAACTATATTTCTCAAAAACCATAATTTTTTTTTATAACATTAAAATTATATCGTTTATTTATTTATAATGGATCAATTCCAAAAATATTTTATAAACGTATACTTTCAAAAATCACTTTAAAATCATTTTAAAATCCCAAAATTTGGTTCAATGATGCTACACACCAAATAGTCAATCACGACAACAACGATATCATATATCGATATGATAATCCATCAAATATCAAAATATCTGAAATCAAATAAAAACTGTTGAGGAATCCAGTTGGATCCCTCCAACCTGTTTTCCTGCATCCACAAACATTAGCACAATACCAATTTCGCTCCAATACGAAATTATCGCGGTATATGGGATTTAAAATATTATCCGCTTAATAGACGGCGCAATAGGGTCTCATCCGCTATACAAAAAAATGCGGGAAATCAATAACTCCAATATATACATATGCCAATATATATATATTGCTATTATATATAACACCAATTTCACTGTTTATGAAATATTCGCGGTATATGTTTTTAATAAATAACATCCGCTTACTAACGGCGCATAATGTCTATTTTAACAATCAATAGATATCAATCAACATTCAAACTTGCATTCAAATATTTTAAATCTAACTATCTAAAATAAAATCGAAACCGATTCGATTGAGTGAGAAGTTCTCACCTTGATTTTAATTTCGTTTTAGCGATTAATTTCGAATAAAATTAACGGACGTTTAATTTTACCCGAAATTCTCACTAACTCCAAATGACTCCAATCCAATTCCATCACGTAGTGCTCGTCCATACGATTCCAACGCAACTGGTTTCGCGCGTTTTCGACCTTGTATGAAAAAGATATGAATTTTCAAAGTTTTACACGATTTATATAACTAATTTACAACATAATTTCATAACTTTTAACCTACTCTCCAATCACAGCCATCCATTTCAGATCCAACGCCCCTCTCCCTTCCCTTCTCTTCTCCTTCATCTCACGTTCTCTCTACAGGTCAATGCCGAACAAAACCCATAACAACGTAAACTAGGGTTCGACTTATCTCCACCAATACTCGACTAAACTTCATCAAACCCTCACCATACGAACCACCATGCAAAGCTCCACCTTCGGCCATCCCCTTGTGAAGCTCGGCCTGCCCTATGTCCAGAAATACGTGCATGAAAACGTGGCCTTTATCACCTTTTTGCCGCCAATCCGTGGCTCTAAAAACAATCTTGACCGTTGATCTCGTAGCTCTTGCTACGATCTACAATGTTGTAGTTAACAACTTTTGCAAACAACTGATGGATTGAGAGATTTGGGGAAGAGAAGTTGAGATAATTTCGGCCCTTCATTTTGTTAGTGGCGGCTGCAATTTATAATTAGGGTTTTATTTTTTATTTTTTTAATTTAGAGAGAGGTAGGGGCTATTTATAGAAGAACGAACGAACACTATTCATCCGGGAATTACGAACTCCGATTCACGCGCCGAAACTGACGTTCCTAGGGTTTATCCCGCGTTCCGGACGCAATGGAACAGGTTTCGGAAGCTAATTCGAACATCTGTGCGAGTTATGGCAATAAACGTTCGATTTAAATTAAACCAATTTAAATTGATTTCTAGGCGTTTTAATTCGTACCGGACAAACGGTAAATCCGATTGACACGAAATTTGAAACCTTACAATAATATCATATTACGGATCCGATGAAACTGGTTTCGTCGAAATCCGAGATTTTTTGAAAAATGGCTATTTTACTCGCCAAATTAAAATTAAAAATAATTCGATGCGTTTCGAGCTGCCACGATCAAACGATAACTCCGATTGACACGAAATTTGAAATCCGGTAATAACTAACTATTACGGATCCAATGGAACTGGTTTCGTCCAATTCTGAGACTGTTCAAAAATTGACTATTTTCACTAGTCGATTTAAATATTAAAATATTCAATTTTCACAAATTAACTTCTAATTCGATTTTAAAAGTTCTAAAATATCATTCTAACTTCAACATGATAAAACAAAATTTTACAAATCATTTTCAATCATATTTAACTCGATTTTCAATTATTTCCATAATTTAACATATTAAATTATCGATTTAATTATTCAATTAAATCCAATAATTCAAAATAAAATTTATTCGACTTATAAATCCACTTATTAATATTTAAAATTAATTAAATATTCAAATTTTAATTATTAAAAATTCTGGGTCGTTACAATCTTCCCCCCTTAAAAGAATTTCGTCCTCGAAATTACCAAGTAAGAAAAGTTACAGTATCTATTAATTTTCCCAAAATTCATAGTTAAACTTCTTACAATACCTTACTAAGTTTTCAAATCATACTTAGTTATCTTTTCAAAAACAATTGCTATTGTTTAACTTTCAACTCCAAAATCAAAGTTAAAGTTTTCAAAATTTTCCAAATTTTTTCAAATTTTTCTAACGCCTTAAATTTCCGGAAAAATTCGCCATTGTCTCCTTTGCGCGGCTCGATCCGAAAAAAATGACAGTATATATATCACAAATATACATCTCATCAAGTAATGAGGTATCCCGAAGGGAAAAAGTATAAAAGTACGGTATGTAATCCGAGATATGTACCTTATATTTTATTAGCGAGCATATACGGCTAATATAGCGCGAAAGCGAGCTCCAAATGCGAAGCAAACGTGATCCGCACCTACTAAACACTCAACAAACAACATGATAATCATGCATATATGAAAATAGTATCAATACACAACATATAGCAACATAATAACTATATATGTCAACATAGCAATTGAAACAAAAGCAATATATTCAACCATCAACCAACTATCATCCAACAAATTCATAACCAATATATATTCATTCATATTCTCATTAATATTCAATGAAATAGGTTTTCAATTTAATCACATTTGATTCATTAACAGTGGATGATCTTTCTAACATTCATTTTCAATTAGTTTATATTCACTAATTCATATTCAAGTTGGTTCACTTCCAAATCAAATTCAATTCTATTCAAGATTCACTTAACTTCCAATTGAATTCCAATTACTTTAGCTTCCAATTTCATTAATTTGATTTCATTAACACTTAATGAATTATATACAATCAATTAACAATCAAATAACAACCAATGTATATTCATTACAACCAAATTCCTTTGCTTACAATTGGTTTAATTAAATTTATTTTTATCCAATTATTCAACTTTCAATAACATTAACACTTATATTCATTATTTCATATCAATTTAATTTACATTCAATTGATTAACATTCAATCCCTTCATTCAATTCAATTTCTAAAATTGAATTTCATTTTAAATAACTCATATTCATATATATATATCCATATAGTTTCACTTCTTATATATATAAGTTTATTTCACAATTGTAAATCACTTTAATTATAGTTCAATTCTTATAATTCATTTGCTTATACAATTATTCTTTAATTTAGATTATTCAAACAACCTAACAATCAACTTATATACACTTTAATAATTCTGAAAAATTATTCCTTTATATATAAAATATAATGAAGGTAAAATTGTTTCATTTACCCAATTTAAACCAATACTGTGTCGAATTGTTCTATTCAAGTGTTTAGAAACCCCTTCGGCATAGTTGTCGAGACCACGCTGACGAAAGTTCATATGCCACTCAACAAACCAATCATCACAATATAAAACAATTTTATATTCACTAACAAATACGCTCTCATAGCTATTATTACACTCAAACTCATTCTAGAGTACTACTAACTCTATCTCTAATGAGTAATACCCAACAGAACCATGGTTGTCGCTTAACCATAAGCTCTGATACCACATTGTCAGGACCCGATTCTTCGTCTTTCGAAAATTCAACATCGATACTCACTTTATCGACTGCCGAGCAATCGAACGATGGAAAACCGAACACTGAGGGTTTTAAGAAAAAAAGAAAAAAGTAGAAAAGAAGAGAAGAAAAGAAGATAATAGAGGGAAGAGGAAAGAGAAAATAGAAAATAGGACAGAAAGAAAATAGAACAACAACAGAATCTCACAATTCGCAGCGGAACAACATATAATCATAAATGAATAATCTTTAAATAAAGAACTATATCAGTTATTACATCACATAAATTACATTTCATTACATCATATCATATCATCAGAGTGTACAACAATATACAACATCAAACAGTGCAGCGGAAAAAGAAATACTATATAACTAGTAATACGTCATGCCATCCAGCTTGCCTCCAGCAACTCCAGAATATCCTGATAAGCCTAACTCTTGACTGCCCGTGTGGAAATTGGTGGGCACCCAGAGTTTAGGAAGGAAAACAATAAACTCCGAGTCAGTCATGTGACTGGTGTGAGAACTCAAAACAGTTTATTTATCTTTAAAATCAAAATAGAGGAATATTTTTAAAGTCAATTCGCAATGCTTTTAAAAATGAGACTACCATAAGACCTCCCGCCACACACACAATGCAAACGCAGACTTGGAGGAGATTTCTCCTTATGATAGTCAAAGATGCTTGATACGCATTTAAAAAGAACATTTCATATTATTATTAGTGCATAGTGTAGGAAACAATTTCGAAAGTAGAATATAAATCTTAGCCAGCATAGGTACCATTATAGTATGCTTACTATAGCTACCATATTAAATGGCAGGTTCTACAACTAAAACCGTACAAGTCTCGTATTGTTTCTTTGGATTTCCAACGAATGATCAGGCCAAGGAACTTCCCATTGCCACATGAGAATGCCTCTGGATGGACATCCCCGAGAACCAAACCGGATCTCTACCAACACAAGGCCAGGTTACCCCTAACTGAGTAACAACTGACCGAATATGCCATCCCCCGGTCCTTTGGGACCTTTCACCGAGTGCTCGCAATCAATTCACACAATCATAAAGTGTTTTCAACATGAGTAAGTATCTGGGCTCCATACCATGATACCACCCTTTTCCAGAAGGAAATGCACACATCCTAAAGGGCGCTACCCCTCATAACCTTGCCGCATCTTTCCTGTTTTGACCATTCACGGGGTGTGAGGCTCGACGAAGTTTCGTCCACAAAAACATACTTTATACAAAAGCCATGCTTTGGGTCAACAAATGATCATAGAAATGATCACAAAGATAGACGATCAAATAAATGATCCTATCACAAATAATCAACACAATGATCATTTCACAGCAACACTCAGCATGTCACATTACCAAATTGGGAATATATCGGTGATAACCTTCAACTACATAACCTCTGAGCTCGTACGTCTCAGAGAAGGGTGTTAAGCTAAAAGAATAAATTCTCCGCCACCAACAGAATATATTTGAAAGAAATCTGCTTTATATCTCAATTTGTAACGTCAGACATACAATCCATACAAGTCTGTTCCGGGCTCGAACAAAACCGAAGGCACTTACAAAGAAGTCCTTGCAATCCGGATATTCACAATCCTGATCGGATTCACCATCACATATGGAGAACTCTATACCGGAGCAACTCGATGCAGAGTCAATCGACAGGTTATCCTATCGCTCTCGCAAATACCGGGTCTTCAACACCGATCTTCAAATGCAATTCATAACGACGTATCACATATTCGGAATGGGTTATACGACCCCATGGTCCTTTCCCTGTTAACCCGAATAGTGAGCGCTTACTCAAAAATAAGTGTGGCATTCAAATTCAAACAAATCACATCAAATACCCATTCAAAGGGAAATATTGATAGTCGGTTATTGAACTATCAATGGATATGCACACATCACCAGTTTCCAAATAATTTTCCAAATTATTTATTTTCCAAAATATCTTTACAAGATATATATATTTCAATATCTCAAAAATAAATCAATATTTATTTTTAAACCAATTCCACTTTCTTTTATAAATTCCTTAGTGAATTTATAATCCAAAATATCTATGAATATTCGATTTCAATTATTCATTTCAATTTATCTTCAAAAAGATAAATTCTCAAATATTCACTTTATATTTGAAAACATTTCCATACTTATTTATTAATAAGTAATTCACAAATCCATTTATTTTCAACACTTGGAAAATATTCAATATACTTAAATCGAAATTAAGTACATATTTCATTCTTTTAGGAAATCATTCTCTTAAACATATTTATTTGGGCCAAAACGAATGTTACGTAAAACATCGTTACGACAACCCAAAATCACTAGTATAGGGATTCGAAATTAAAATACATATATATATAAATCCCAATACTATACAAAACATTTCCTTTCGGAAATCATTTACTATAACAACAGTGTTATAGTCCACCATTTCCTTTTATTTCTCGAAAACATCTATTTCAACAATAAATGTTGAAATCTATGGTTTCGAATCTCAACACATTTTAAAACATCGTTAGATCGTTTTAATTCTATTTAAAACATCAAATCTAAACATTTTCTTTAACATAATATTCACTATTCAAAAACGTGAATATACTACGTTAACAAATTTCATCCTTTTATACATTTCGTTTTAAAGGATTATTCACGGTCAAAAATGTGAATATAACTTCATTAATAGGTTTCAACAATTTACTTATCAAAATAAGTCGTTTGCGAATTTATAAAACAACGTTTATAAATTCCTTTTCTATTTATCTTATAAAAACTTTTTTTTTATAAATTCCTTTAACCTATTCCAGTTTATAACTCAATTATAAACTAAAAGTTCATATTATAAGTTAAATACTTATAAAACGATTATTTGTTTACAAGAATCGTTCTTTTAAACATCCTAATTCATAAATCTTATAACTTATAAGATTCATTTAATCAAAAATCCATTCTTCAATTAACTTTTCAAATTTTATAAACCTACTGCTTATAAAAGCCCATTTATAACTTCACCGTTTATAATTCTATGAATTTCATTCATTTATGAAATTCATTCACAATCCATTCTAACACTTATAAAAACTCGTTTTATAATTCCAACATTTTAATTTATAAATATCAATTTATAAATCTTTTAATATAAATCAATTTATATTACTATTTTAAAAATGCCTTTAAACTCCTTTATAATTTCCTCATTTTGATTTATAAAATAATCAAATTTTATAAATCCTATATTTAAACTTTTTATAATAAATTCAAAAATCCCGATTTAACTATTTTATAAAATCATTAGCCTCATATTTTCAAAAATCAATCTTTAACTATATTTCTCAAAAACCATAATTTTTTTTTATAACATTAAAATTATATCGTTTATTTATTTATAATGGATCAATTCCAAAAATATTTTATAAACGTATACTTTCAAAAATCACTTTAAAATCATTTTAAAATCCCAAAATTTGGTTCAATGATGCTACACACCAAATAGTCAATCACGACAACAACGATATCATATATCGATATGATAATCCATCAAATATCAAAATATCTGAAATCAAATAAAAACTGTTGAGGAATCCAGTTGGATCCCTCCAACCTGTTTTCCTGCATCCACAAACATTAGCACAATACCAATTTTGCTCCAGTACGAAATTATCGCGGTATATGGGATTTAAAATATTATCCGCTTAATAGACGGCGCAATAGGGTCTCATCCGCTATACAAAAAAATGCGGGAAATCAATAACTCCAATATATACATATGCCAATATATATATATTGCTATTATATATAATACCAATTTCACTGTTTATGAAATATTCGCGGTATATGTTTTTAATAAATAACATCCGCTTACTAACGGCGCATAATGTCTATTTTAACAATCAATAGATATCAATCAACATTCAAACTTGCATTCAAATATTTTAAATCTAACTATTTAAAATAAAATCGAAACCGATTCGATTGAGTGAGAAGTTCTCACCTTGATTTTAATTTCGTTTTAGCGATTTATTTCGAATAAAATTAAACGGACGTTTAATTTTACCCGAAATTCTCACTAACTCCAAACGACTCCAATCCAATTCCAACGCGTAGTGCTCGTCCATACGATTCCAACGCAACTGGTTTCGCGCGTTTTCGACCTCGTATGAAAAGGATATGAATTTTCAAAGTTTTACACGATTTATATAACTAATTTACAACATAATTTCATAACTTTTAACCTATTCTCCAATCACAGCCATCCATTTCAGATCCAACGCCCCTCTCCCTTCCCTTCTCTTCTCCTTCATCTCACGTTCTCTCCACAGGTCAATGCCGAACAAAACCCATAATAACGTAAACTAGGGTTCGACTTATCTCCACCAATACTCGACTAAACTTCATCAAACCCTCACCATACGAACCACCATGCAAAGCTCCACCTTCGGCCATCCCCTTGTGAAGCTCGGCCTGCACTATGTCTAGAAATACGTGCATGAAAACGTGGCCTTTATCACCTTTTTGCCGCCAATCCGTGGCTCTAAAAACGATCTTGACCGTTGATCTCGTAGCTCTTGCTACGATCTACAATGTTGTAGTTAACAACTTTTGCAAATAACTGATGGATTGAGAGATTTGGGGAAGAGAAGTTGAGATAATTTCGGCCCTTCATTTTGTTAGTGGCGGCTGCAGTTTATAATTAGGGTTTTATTTTTATTTTTTTTAATTTAGAGAGAGGTAGGGGCTATTTATAGAAGAACGAACGAACACTATTCATCCGGGAATTACGAACTCCGATTCACGCACCGAAACTGACGTTCCTAGGGTTTATCCCGCGTTCCGGACACAATGGAATGGGTTTCGGAAGCTAATTCGAACATCTGTGCGAGTTATGACAATAAACGTTCGATTTAAATTAAACCGATTTAAATCGATTTCTAGGCGTTTTAATTCGTACCGGACAAACGGTAAATCCGATTGACACAAAATTTGAAACCTTACAATAATATCACATTACGGATCCGATGAAACTGGTTTCGTCGAAATCCGAGACTTTTTGAAAAATGGCTATTTTAAATCGCCAAATTAAAATTAAAAATAATTCGATGCGTTTCGAGCTGCCACGATCAAACGATAACTCCGATTGACACAAAATTTGAAATCCGGTAATAACTAACTATTATGGATCCAATGGAACTGGTTTCGTCCAATTCTGAGACTGTTCAAAAATTGACTATTTTCACTAGTCGATTTAAATATTAAAATATTCAATTTTCACAAATTAACTTCTAATTCGATTTTAAAAGTTCTAAAATATCATTCTAACTTCAACATGATAAAACAAAATTTTACAAATCATTTTCAATCATATTTAACTCGATTTTCAATTATTTCCATAATTTAACATATTAAATTATCGATTTAATTATTCAATTAAATCCAATAATTCAAAATAAAATTTATTCAACTTATAAATCCACTTATTAATATTTAAAATTAATTAAATATTCAAATTTTAATTATTAAAAATTCTTGGTCGTTACAGAATTGGTTGGAATTTAACCTTTTTAAATATGATAAGGAGAAACAAATCAATATTGCATTAATTGGTATTACATCTTTTAATTAAGATAGAGTGTAGCGATCCGTAACTTTTAACAACCTTAAAATGGTAGTATTTTGAATTTAAATAATAATTAAATTTGAAAAATAATAATAATTTGTGAAGTTGAGTGTTTTATTTGACCAAATTTAATAGAATGAATTATTTTTTGAAATTTTAAATTTTGGTCAGACTTAGTCAAAGTTTGACTTTTGGTTGGAACATTTGAGTTTGAATTTTTAAATTTTTTCCTTTTTATATGGTACTAGACTGAATTCTAATCTCCACTCCATTTTTTGTTCCAACAAAATCAAAATCCTATTGCTCTAAAAATATAAATTACTATGAAAATTTGACATGAATTTGTAGTGTTTATCTGTCTCTTATTTAGCTAAGTTCTATTAGGTTTGTTTGGTCTAACTGGCTTTTGTTAACCAAGAGTCTCTAGTCATTCTAAGGGTCATGTGATCATTCCTTTACCTACGACCTTTTGTTTCTTATCTGACTAAACATGTACATACATAATTATTTCTCCTGAGAAACTTTCTGTATACACTTTCTTCTTCTTCTTCCTAAATCTGCAAAGAACTCTAGATCCAAACTTCAAAATTTCTAAATCCTTATACTACTTTCCTCCTCTCTTTCAAATCCTTCCATCCTCCTCCTTTAGCCGCCGCCCACTCATCCATCTTCAAGGCCATCTTCTCCCCCTCATCTCGACCACAATCTCTTCCTCCAAGGCTGAAAACCCTGGCCCTTTTCCTAGGCCATAGCCGAGCCAAACAACCACCAAATCCATCCATTCTTCCACCAACTCCTCCTTAGCCTTAGCCACACCCAATCCTCCACCTTAGCCCACCTTGGTGGCACCCAAACACATCCAAAACCGCTTGGCCGTGCCTCCTTTTAACCCTAAGCCGAGCCCCTTAACCCCTCTCTTCCTTCTATTCTATAAAAAAGCATAAGTTATACATTTATATATTTTTTTATTCTTCAATTCAAGTCCGCTTTGATTTGCTTTGAATTTGTGATTCAAGTTCATAGCTATTGTTTTGTTAATTTTCCTAGCCTCGAAAGGTGAGCCACTAACTTACGATTGATAATCTGATGCTAAGTGAACGAACATCAATTGATATTTTATTGGAATGTTGTGATAGTTTGAATTTTCATAGTTTGTTTATGATTTTGACATAATAAATATTCACTTGTGTTCACCTATGACTTTGACATGATATTGTTATTGATAATATGTTGTTCATTTATAAAAATGGATGTGATGATATGTGTAGAATATATGCTTCATGTTGATATGAAATTGCTATGCTAAAAGGAAAAATAAAAAAAGGAAAATGTTATAATGATTTGAAAGTTATCACACATGAAAAAGAAAAAAAGAAAAAAAAATCACCAATATGCTATAGGGAAATAATGTCGGAAAAAAAGAAAAGAAAAAATATGTGTTGGGAAAAAGACAAAAAAAAAAGAATAAAATTTATATGCATATATGTGTTATGTTTTGTAATATAGAAAATCGCCTAAGTGCTATGTTAGAAATGATTGCGTATTATGTCTTGTTATGGTAGGAACCTTACATGACATGTTATGTTAAATATGAATATGTGTTATTGTATGTAATTTATTATGCAAGTTATGTGTTACTATATGAAAAGTGTTATGTGGGTAATATGCTATGTTTTGTAATTGGTTACGTATGTTTTATGAAATTTTATGTAATATATTATGTATGATATGTGTCGTGTTATTTATTTTATGAAAATCATGCTGCAAGTTCTCTTAGCTTTAGGAAATCACTATTGGTTAAAATGATACATACCCGGGTGACTTTATTGATTTTGGAATTTGGGTTTGCGGGTTAAAATGACATATACACATAAATTTTAAATTATTGTGGATTGAAATGATAAATATCCATATCACTTGACCATAGGATAGAAAATTACATACGGACACCGTTATTCTATTTTTAAAGTGATTTCTGAAATTTTGAAAAGATGTATTTGAAAACAAAAATCAGTTTTTAAATTTAATATAAAGATCTTGTTTTAAAACATAAATGTAAAATTTAGATTTTTAAATTAAATATTTTAAGAATTTAAAATTTACAAGTTAAAATTTAAAAATGTAAATTTTAAGGTTAAGCTTATAACTTTATTTTCTTAAAAAGTATAAAACGTAAGATTTAAAAAAAAAAATGTATATGTTATCTTTTAAAATATATAAAAACATAAGTTAATGTAATAAACCAGACTTTTGTAATAACTTTAATAAATGATATTGGAAAGGTAAGTAAGAATTAAGTTGTAATTTAAATTGTTTTAAGAAGTGAATTCAAATAAGAATTGATTTGAAATCTATTGATTTTGAGAATTTAAGGATAAGATTTTATAACTTGATTTGATAGAAAAAATGATGTTTATGTAAATAGTTGTGATATTAAATATAACTGAAGTTAGATGTTTAATTATTGATTTTAATTTGTAATTTGAGATTTTGTTAAAATGAATTTTTTAAATGACCACGGTGTTAAATAACCGTTTGGTTGTTAAAAACACCAGGATCAGATATTATCATACTCTCTACCAATACTGAAAACCACTTTAACTATGCACATAGTGGAGAATCCAAAATGAAGTAGGATGGTACGGCAAACGCTCTTGGAATGAAGTAAGAGAACGATGATGGATAGCCATGACTTTCAGGTCATAATTAAAATGACTAAAACAGGAGCTAGACCGGGCCAAGTGGGGTCGCTCCCCCTATCCTTCACATTTCTTCGATACCATATTTAATGCTTTATGATTGATTTGGTTACCACCCTTTGATTTGATTTGGGAGTGTGTCTCGAGGTGGGCGGTAGTAGCTGCTATGCATTACCACCAGTCTGGGAGTGCAAAACGATAGTATCCTACCTAGGCATTGCATCACGTGCCTTGTCATATTTATCCTGATCGCGCCCATTACGACTTTGGTTTGTATCATACCTATGGAGTGCTCACTGAGTAAACCACCGGTTTGGTAGAGCTTACAGTATCTATATAGACTACGGTATTAATATAAAAACGTGTTAAGTGAGATATGGGTAACTCCTTAATGTTACTTTAATATTTACTTTACTATAGACATTATTTACGTACTGTATTCTATTATGTAGGTAGACAGCTCCACAGATCCTTAAATGATTGAAATCCTAAATATTCTCTAAGTTATTGCATTTCATTCGGACATTTTACTTTAGTTGATTTACTTGCATAAGTTTGTTAGTCCTAACTCGCGTGTTTTGTGTTTTTCTTTATGCTCGGGTTAGCCTGAGTATTATAACATTTGAGACTCACCTTTAGAGCTTGGCGCATTGATTGGAGATCTATCTTTTATCTATTCTGGTTTTCAATTATCTCAGTTAATTTGGTTACTTCTGGTTCTTTATGTTCAGACTTGTCATTTGCTTATGTATTAGAGACTTCTCTATATTTGGACTTAGATTGTATTTGCTTTAGATTCTGATGTTTCTGTAGTAGCTTCATGAACTACCATTTATCTATTTCACTGCGTATTATTGTATTACTCTGTGTCTGTGATTCTGTGATTCATTTATTTACTGTATATACTAAGATTTTCCAAATATAAATAACAATCTGTTATTGTAAGCAATTCAAGATTGACATGGGTGGTTTATTATCGATTTGAATGGTTTAAAATAGCGGGTCAATACACAAAGTCTAGTCGAAGTTGCTTTATATTTGAAGAGTTTCAATGAGTAAACTACCTTATTTTGGAGTTTTTTTGACTTTACTATATGTTGTATTGTGATGATATATGATGGGTAAATTTAATGGTTATTGTGTTGGTTGATGTTGATTTGATGGATGTTGGTGTTTGGTGTTGAATTTGAGATTTGAATGCGGCATTGTCAAGTTTGTAAGCAACTAAACATATTTTTTAAGTGTGTTTCATTGTGATGTTAAAAAGTATGGTATTATGGATGTATGGTTGTGATCCAAGAACCAAAGTATGTTGTGTTGAGTCAAAGTTAACAACTTTGTGTTTTGTGACGGACGTGGGATCCAATTCGAAAATCAAAAACTATATTTTCTTGTTTAAAAGTTTGGAAATTATTTCAAAGTTTCTATCTTTGTTTCTAAGTTTCAAAAACTTTAAAAGTTATGTTTCAAATCATGAAATAGAAAAGACTCAAGCAAGTTCTTCACTTAAAGTATGTTTAAGCGAACTAAGATCATAGCGATAGTCGCTATGGATGCAGTTTGACAAAATTTCCGATTTTCATTTTAAAACATTTTCTTGTGATATGGTTTTGCAAAAGTTATTCAAACTCAATCAGTAATGTAAAAAGTGATTAAGTTTAGTAAATTGATATTTTATTATTTGATAACTTAATTAAAAATAATTATTACTTAATTGATAATTAAGTGATTAAGTGTTAAGTAACACTTAAAGAAGGTTAATGATTAATTAGTGACTAATAAATTTTTTATTAGCGATTAATGAAGTTAAGAAGTAACTTGATGATTAATTATTATTTAATTAAGTTGATTAGTTAATTATTATATAATAAGTGATTATTTAACTTACTTTTAATTATTTAGGGTTTAACAAATAATGAATTGTTTAAACCTTAACTAAGTGCAATACGAAGTTAATTAGGACTTAACTAAGTTCCTTAAGTTAATTAAAGTTTAATTATGAATTAATCTTAATTTAATTAAGATATAATTATGGTTTAAGCCAACTAAATATACTTTAATCTTATCAAAACTATTTTTAAACTTAATTGGTTCTATTTTAAATCAATCTTCTTTTCAAGTTAAGTGATTTTAAAAACAGAGGATCTCATCGTCAAGACCATTAAGTAGCCAATTGAATTAAAGTACTGAATATAAAATGTTGACACATTTTATGGAAAGTATGTTGATTTATGTTTAGCACAAATGTTGAGTATCAGTAACATTATTTGGAAAACTTGTTCGTCAAAATTTTATAAAAATAAGCACAAATGAAGCTGATGTGGGTTTGAGTATGTGGCAGACGAAAGAAAATTGGTGGGGTGTTACAGGGATGTGCAACAGTCAGCAGGGGTTGTGTGCAGAGTAGAGGGGAGGCAATGTGGGGAGTCAGTTGCACAGAGATGTGTATAATGGTATAGAATTGTGTACAGAGATGTATATGGGGATGGTCAGAGAGGAATTGTTGAGAGGAGCAGAAAGTTGGCTATGAGAATGAGAATCCGAGTAAGAAATTAAAATGCAAAGAAACAGTGAAGAAATGCAGGGAATCAGAAGCACAGAGGGGAGGAGGAGAGAAATACAAAGAAATAGTGAAGAATGAAACAGGGAATGAAAAATTGTAAATAGAAAAGAAACTGTAAAAATGAAAATTTGCAAATGCACAATGGAATGGAATTTTTTTTATATTATAGATAAAATGCAAATGTAAATGCAAAATAGAAAAGCTACAAACACACAAACAAATGCAAGCACAAATCAAACACACATACAAATGCAAGCACAAATCAAACGCACAAAAATTGCAAATACACAAAAATCAAAAGAAAATAATTTGAAGAATAGAAAATCAAAATCAAAGCAATTCCCCAGCAACGGCACCAAAAACTTGTTCGTCGACGAAAATTCTATCGATTTAGAAAACCGTCGAACGAATTTAAATTATAAAAATAACCGCAATCGCACGGTGTACGAATGTAGCACGTGGCGAATACGGGTCGATCCGTAGGGAATTGATGATTTTAAAATTCTACTCAATCAAATTAACCAAAGTTGAAAGAGTGATTAACTAAAAAAAGGAGAAAAATGACAAAATAAAATAGATAAAAATATGAGAGTGTTAAGACAATTTAGAGGCAACTTCCACCCTCTAGATCACATAGTTCAACATATATGAAGTTATGATCTCTCTTTTCTTTGTCATTAGTTAGCTTAATTGATGTGCTTATCATAAGTATGGCCTACTTGTGCTATTAATTAGCTCAACATAAGCCATCAAACTATAGCACACCCCTTAAGCCATTTACTAACTCACATGAAAAATGATAACAAAGTTGAAAGCAAAATCTATTTTAAGTATGACCTATTAACTATTAATTAGAAATATAGACCATCAAATTTTTATCTCAACATTCACTTCATTACCATCATCATATGTAGATGAAGAGGTAATTTTTGTTAGTGATTGTTTAAGTATAGCCTATTTGGTGTCAACAATATAGGCTATCAAATTCAAAGCAAAAATAACAAGTTAACCACTTCGTACATTCTCATTAAAGCACAAAAAGAGAGTATAAAACACCAAAATGTTGAAGCTAATGATTAGAGGCTTCATTACCCATAAATTGAAGGGATTAGCCTCTCGTTTGTGTTATCATATCAACACAAGTAGCATGCAACATGAAAGCAAAAAGAAAGAAAAATGAAAGCTAATGGAAAAGAGATCTATTCTATTTGCATAAAAGAAAAAGAGATCTACACTACAACATAAAAGGAAATAAACAAAGAAAGGAAAAGATGGAAAAGATCATGTATTAAATTGCATAAAAAAAAGAAATTACACGAGAATAAAAATGGCTAAATAGCCATGAAAAAAGAAAGAGAAGAGCTTTGTTTATTTTGAGCCTAAAACTAATGAAGAGGAAGGGGGATTACATGAAACATAAGGGGTTACTTATACATGTGTTAAACCCTAATTCATATTTTTGGGGAATGCCCAAATTGCCCTTGAGGTATTGTGGTGGCCAAGTAATCATTAACATCCACTAATCCCCCACTTAAATGTACATGAAGCTTTTATGTCCTTTTATCACGTGCTTAGCTCCTAATTGAAAATCAAGGTAAGTGGGTGGGGTCCTCCATGATCATCAGTTTGAATTATTTCCCTCTTCATTTGTCCTCTTTACTCTTGTGCATGCATATATTATCATGAAGCCACTTGTAAAATTCATCAAATTTCCTACAAAACAACATAGAAAATTCCAAGTAAATTTTCACAATTTGATAAATGCATAAAAATGACCATTTTGCCCTTGAATGAAGATAAATATGTGACAATTTGAAAATAATTTAAATTTTGGTTTAAACATGTGAAAAAACCCGATATGATCATTTATTTAATTTAAATATATTAAATATGGTGGTGAAAATATGCACATTTACGTGCACATCAAATACCACCACACTTATCTTTTTATTCATCCTCGAATAAAGAAAAACTAAGATAAATCCGTTTTCGTAGGGAGCACGATTGCATTGAGCATATGCAACAAGCCGTTAAACCTCTGGGTGTCCCCAGTAGGACGAGTGTTGTTTCGTGAGGGTTTTCAGCGGATACTACCCACAAAATCCAAATGCAGGATGAATATCTTTACAAAATGCAAGATTTATTTACAAAGAGATGAATGCGAGTTTTGGAAAATATTTACAATGAAGGATCCACTTTTAAACACAAATAAGTTAAATATAGGTTTCGGTCATTATCTTGAAATTTAAGTCATTTACTAGTCAAAGTTTCCAATAAAGACGAAGTTATCATAATAAATAGACTATAGTTTAACTCTTTATTTCGGTTGATAACAAAGTATAATTATAAAAAAGATCCTTAGTTGATTATCAAAGTGTATCAAAGTGGTATTTTCATTTCTTTTCAATAACAAATCAAATCAACTAAGAAAAATAGTGCTAGGATTTCAATTGCTTGCTCTCTTATTATTTGCAAGAAAAATCACACACCTAGCTCAGGTAAAGTGAGGCCAGATATACCACACATGCACTGCCTTTCGGGCTTATGTGAGGGGAGTACAGAGCATGGCGAGTGCACACACTTTCATGCATACACCTATCGACCGTAGGTGGTTTTTATTAAGTCTGTTTTTTTTACATGTGTTCCATACAGGCATAACCGTGAGGACTTTTAAATGAGTATAAAATCACATAATCAAAGATTCCAAGTAATTCACTCATGCATAACCGTGAGGACTTTTAAATGAGAGCGAATACTTGGATGTTATATATATATATATATATTAAGAGAGAGAGTTTTGCAAAATCATCTTAGCACCACTTAACTTAAAAGACAAAAAAAAATTTATATACTTTACTTTAAATCAACCACTATTTAAAACAAAGATTTTCAATTAGGATGTATTTCATAATTAACACGTATGAATCTTCCTATATACTAGTTAAACCATTGTTATTTGTAATCAAACTTTATTTTTATTTTTGTTAAAACAAATAAACTTTCAAAAATTTCAATTTAATAAACCAAAACCATATATTTATCTTATAGTGTTTCTTTAAAAATAAATCAAAATGCTTTAAAAAAAATTGTTTTTGATTTTTGATTTTTTGAGTTTTGGAGGAAAATTGAAAAATTAATCGTGAAAAATAAAAAAGAAGATGAGTCTCCCCCCACACTTGATTTTGACTGTGTCTCCACAGTCAACCCAACTGGAAGGAGAAAAAATTAAAAAAAAACCTTTATTCAAATGAAAATGGAAAGATGATTATTTACATGACATCAGAAAGTATGCTGTTAAAGAGTAAATGAACCGGTCTTTCAAAAACCAATTCATTTGTCTTGCTAAGTATGCAAGACACAGCTTAAGTGCAGAAAACCGAATCATAAAAGATTTTGAAATCGAATGTTGATTTGGAAAAATGATGCCGTTTTATTAAAAATCGTACGAGTTGTTTTATTTTTGATGATTTTTGGGGTAGATATAACGATTGATTGAAATTCAAGTTTATTTTTACCAAATTGAAATTCAAGCTTATTATTGAAAACATTTTCAGAGTTATCGATTTCAAAATCAAAATGGTGATTTTCATCTTCCCCATCGGAATTTAACAACTCGTCATCCAAATGTTCAAAAAATTCGTGTTCATTAAATTCGTCTTCCTTTGTTAGATTATCAACAACTTTATTACATGTCTCAAGTTCATAATCCATAGTTGTTGTATTGAAATTTTCGAAATTGAGAAAAGAAAGATCGAATTTTACATTTGGTTCCACACCCTCAAAAGAATTGAAATCCAACTAAATTAACGTGTTTTCAACAACTTCATTAAGATTGTTATTTTCAGTTTCAAAAGTTGTTGTTTGAAAATCATCGATTTGGGTAAAAGATGGATTATCATTTAACTCGTCACATGTTGGGATTTGATTTTGTTTATCACGTTGTTTCATATATGTTTCAAACAACAAATTTGTGTGATCATCGTAAATTTCATTCATTTGCTCAACAAAGTCAAATTTGTAATTATTAACTTGAAAATTTTCGATTTGGACTTGTTGAGAACAAGAATTGTCAATTTCGATAAACGGTAAATTATTATTTGATTCTTCGCAAGTTGACATTTGATTATGATTTTCATGAAAAGTTTTGTATTTTTCAAGTAATAAATCCCCGTTATCTTTTTCCATTTGGTCAACAAAATCAAATTCATGATTGTTAATTTGAAAATGTTCATTTTGAATTTGTTGATAACCAAAGTTTTAAATCGTATCTTTATTAAAACTATTTCCACTGCCAAAATAATTTTAAAATTGGTTCACATCTTCATCTTGATTTTGAAATTCATTTTGAAACTCGAAATTGAATTGGCATGGGTTATACTCAAAATCATTTGAATTTTGAAGTGAATTCAAATTTTGATTATTTTGAAACCTTTGATTCGAGTTATCGCAAAAATATGAATTACACAACTCATTTATCATTTGATTTTGTTGTGTAGCGATTTCAAGTAAAGATGAAATGCTATTTTCAAGATTTGAATGTTGGTCATCATTTTGAAAATTTTGTGGTTCAAAATTTGAATTATTTAAACAATAATTGTCGTTAAAATATCCATAAGAATTTTGAGTGAAATTATATGGATTATATTGATTTTCACAACTATCGTAAAATTCATATGAATATGGAAATCGCGATATTTTCAAGAATGTTTTTGGTTTTTTTATATAAAGGAAAAATATTCACAAAATGAATTTTATTTTTCAAAAGGAAAAATTGATTTTTGTTTAGTTTTTTTGAATTTTCAAATTTTTTCTTTGCTTTTGAAAAGGTTTTATATTTTTTTTGATTAAAAACAAGTCAAAATGAAGGATTTAAAAATTTCGAGACAAAGGAATATTTACAATTTTTTTAAATTTTGGATTTTGAATTTTTTTTTTTTTAAAAAATATGCATGAACTAATGAAACTAAATGAATGCAAGGGTTAATTACGAATGATTTATCCTAAGTTAACCCAAAATTATATAGTCACACATTGTCTTAGATAAACAAGATATTTCTCAGCCATGTAACGGACAGGATTTATCGGTGCACCACGAGTCACCGTAGCAATGCACCCGAAGGTTTAAGTACCTCAGAGTAACAACCACTATAATATTTACGAATCACCGTAATATTTATAAATGGTTATTACTCCGCCGTAGCCTAGACACCAAGAATTTAAATTGTTCAAAAAAGACAACTTGTCAATATACAATTAAGTGTTATCGATGTCTAACCGTAATTATTAATTAAAATTCTAGGATGAAATGCAAAGCAGAGATTAAATGTGAATAAACAATGCAACTACGAATGAATTTGTTTTTTTTTTTGAAATTCAGTTATGCAAATGCAAACAACCAACAATGCAAAACTAATAAAACAATAGATAAGCAAGCAAGCAGTTTTGTTTTTTTTTTGCATGCAAAGCAAAGCAATTATTTTCGGCAACAGTTCCTCTCCTTTTGAAATTCTGCTTTGACAACCTGAAAGATAAAACAAAAGATATATACACAGATTATTTATATATTTCAAAGAAGAAATTAAATCAAAAACAAAACAAAACGAGTGAAAACGAACAAGTGAAAACAAAACAAATTGAAATTTGTTTTTTTTTTCAATAATCAACGAAGAAACTCAACAATAAAACTCATAGCTCAAAAACCGAATTTAACAAGTTTCTACCATTACCACAAACAAACACACATCTCAAATTTAACAAGTTTCGACCCGGCCCACAAAAAAAAAATTCAACAAGTTTCAACCTTTTTCTATTAAAGAAAACGAGTTAGCACAGATCACTCATATTTCACTTCCAATATCCGCAACCAAGTTATGTTCAGTTTCAAAAATCAAAATTCTTTTTTTTATTGGAATCGGTCTGAGTGGGAGATCGAAGTCAGGGTGATTATTGTTCAAAGAGGGTGACCGATGAAGAACTGCTATGTTGCGGAAGGTTGCGGTGGAAGTTCTGGTTACTTTGGGGAGGTGATTGTGGCGTTCAATTTTTTTTGTAGGGCTGTTTGTTCTTTTTGCGAGGGGCGATTGGGGTGCGGTCGAGTTCGATTGGTTGTTCAGGGAAGCTTGTTCGAGCAGCGGTTGCAGAAGTAGGAAGTGGTGGGAATTTTTTTGGGGATTGGTGATCGCGTTGTGCAGTTTGGGAATTCGCTGAGGGGTTCATGTTTTTCGCAGTGGTGAATTGAAGTTGAACTTGGTGGCAATTGAGATGTTGTAGAGGACAGATTGGGGTGGTGAAGCGTTCTGCAGTTCGGAAAAGTGGTTGCAGTGGTTTTCGATGAGGTCAAAGGAGATGGCATAGGTTGATTCGACTTGTTTATTCAACTGCAGTTTGGAATTTGAAGATGTAAGTGTGGGTGAGATTGTGACTATGGCAGTTAGGGATATGTAAGTGTGGTAGACGTGAAAGACAGACTGCTAGCGATTTTTTGGTGGTTGGTTGAAGTAAAGGAATTACTGGGTTGTGTTGTGTTTGAAGGCAAGTAGAAGGTGATTTGTTCAATGATGGTGATGCAGTGCAGTATTGATATGAAGTGGAGGATATTGGTTGCGACAGCGATGAGCAGAAATGCGATAGGTCGTTGAAAAGGGGTGTTAAGACTATGACAGGGAAGACTTAAAGGCACAGTGACCGTTGAAAAGGTTTTGTAGTTGTTGGAAAGGAGCAGGTGATGTGTTTTGGTGGTCGAGGAGGATGTGGTATGGAATTGTAGAGCAAGTTGTAGCGATGGGTGAAGTTCGATGAGTGTTTTGGAGCAGCAGTAGTGAATGATGAGTAGTGGTGGCTCTAGGGATATGTGACTGAAGAAGATGGTTGTTTGACTGAAGGGGAGGTGTTTTGGTTAATGAAGTTGAAGTGGGTTTGAGTATGTAGTAGATGAAAGAAAATTGGTGGGGTGTTACAGGGATGTGCAACAGTCAGCAGGGGTTGTGTGCAGAGTAGAGGGGAGGCAATGTGGGGAGTCTGTTGCACAGAGATGTGTATAGTGGTATAGAATTGTGTACTAAGATGTATATGTGGATGGTCAGAGAGGAATTGTTGAGAGGAGCAGGAAGTTGGCTATGAGAATGAGAATCCGAGTAAGCAATTGAAATGCAAAGAAACAGTGAAGAAATGCAGGGAAACAGAAGCTTAGAGGGGAGGAGGAGAGAAATACAAAGAAACAGTGAAGAATGAAACAGGGAATGTAAAATTGTAAATTGAAAAGAAACTGTAAAGATGAAAATTTGCAAATGCACAATGGAATGGAATTTTTTTTTATATTATAGATAAAATGCAAATGCAAAATAGAAAAGCTACAAACACACAAACAAATGCAAGCACAAATCAAACACACATACAAATGCAAGCACAAATCAAACGCACAAAAATTGCAAACACACAAAAATCAAAAGAAAATAATTCGAAGAATAGAACATCAAAATCAAAGCAATTCCCCGAAAACGGCGCCAAAAACTTGTTCATCGACGGAAATTCTATCGATTTAGAAAACCGTCGAACGAATTTAAATTATAAAAATAACCGCAAAAGCACGGTGTACGAATGTAGTACATGGCGAATAAGGGTCGTTTCGCAGGGAATTGATGATTTTAAAATTCTACTCAATCAAATTAACCAAAGTTGAAAGAGTGATTAACTAAAAAAAAAAAAATGACAAAAGAAAATAGATAAAAATATAAGAGTGTCAAGACAATTTAGAGGCAACTTCCACTCTCTAGATTACATAGTTCAACATATATGAAGTTATGATCTCTCTTTTCTTTGTCATTATTTAGCTTAATTGATGTGCTCATCATAAGTATGACCTATTTGTGCTATTAATTAGCTCAACATAAGCCATCAAACTATAGCACACCCCTTAAGCCATTTACTAACTCACATGAAAAATGATAACAAAGTTGAAGGCAAAATCTATTTTTAGTATTGTCTATTAACTATTAATTAGAAATATAGACCATCAAAATTTAATCTCAACATTCATTTCATTACCATCATCATATGTAGATGAAGAGGTAATTTGTGTTAGTGATTGTTTAAGTATAGCTTATTTGGTGTCAACAATATAGGCTATCAAATTCAAAGCAAAAACAACAAGTTAACCACTTCGTACATTCTAATTAAAGCACAAAAAGAGAGTATAAAACATCAAAATGTTGAAGCTACATGATTAGAGGCTTCATTACCCCTAAATTGAAGGGATTAGCCTCTCATTTGTGTTATCATATCAACACAAGTAGCATGCAACATGAAAGCAAAAAGAAAGAAAAATGAAAGCTAATGGAAAAGAGATCTATTCTATTTGCATAAAAGAAAAAGAGATCTACACTACAACATGAAAGGAAATAAACAAAGAAAGGAAAATCATGTATTAAATTGCATAAAAAAAGAAACTACATGAGAATAAAAATGGCTAAGTAGCCATGGAAAAAGAAAGAGAAGAGCTTTATTTATTTTGAGCCTAAAACTAATGAAGAGGAAGGGGGATTACATGAAACATAAGGGGTTATTTATACATGTGTTAAACCCTAATTCATATTTTTGGAAAATGCCCAAATTGCCCTTGAGATAGTGTGGTGGTCAAGTAATCATTAACATCCACTAATCCCCCACTTAAATGTACAGGAAGCTTTTATGTCCTTTTATCATGTGCTTAGCTCCTAATTGAAAATCAAGGTAAGTGGGTGGGGTCCTCCATGATCATCACTTTGAATTATTTCCCTTTTCGTTTGTCCTCTTTACTCTTGTGCATGCATAAATTATCATGAAGCCACTTGTAAAATTCATCAAATTTCCTACAAAACAACATAGAAAATTCCAAGTAAAATTTCACAATTTGGTAAATGCATAAAAATGACCATTTTGCCCTTGGATGAAGATAAATATGTGACAATTTGAAAATAATTTGAATTTTGGTTTAAACATGTGAAAAAACTCAATATGATCATTTATTTAATTTAAATAGATTAAATATGGTGGTAAAAATATGCACATTTACGTGCACATCAATAAACAAAAGGAGGTTAATTTCGATAAGAGGATCATGATAACTTAAGTATATGGGGTGTCTGTCCATATGTAAATCATGCACCTCATTATCAAATAACTTGACCATTTAAGCTTATTGAATGTTGGTTTAAAGAGACCATAATCGGATGATGAATAGTTACCGGAAAACCACTTTGAACCAACGTAAAGCATTCAAATTGAATCTATCAAAGTCATGATTAAGATTCAAGACTTGAAGTGCAAGGGCTATCTTGCCATTAACCTTGAGGTTGATTCCAAAATATGTAGTGAAAGTGGTGCCTTCGGTACATTCATCTCATAAATGACTTGTATGGACGAATGCTAACATTGTGTCGACATCGGGAAGGTAATGTTAGCATTCCAAGAGAGAAGTGCTATATGTAAAAGGTAATGATGTAGCCTCAGGCCTCACCAACCGAAAATGACTAAAACAGGGGATTAGAGCCATGTGGGTCACACCTATTAGGGTATGATCATTTCCATCTAGAACGAGTCCTTATTTAGATATACTATAGTCCCAAGTGGTTGCTGATCCCAACCAAGCGGTGTTCATATTCGGTACTATCAAACAAGGGATAGGTCAGTCCTATGTTGGTAGGGATTGTTTGGTACGATCTTTAATCTAGAGGTGTACTATGGTAGGCAGTACCCCAGTAGCCTTGTCATTGTATGAAGTCCAATCTCCAATATGTGCCTTTATGGTTTTAGTTGTATACCTAAATAAGTTGGAATGTGAGATGCAAGCATTTCAGCTATGTTCTATATTTATTTTAAACCTTTAAACATTTTCATAATATCGCCTATTTTAAATAGAAAGTGTTTTTGGTTATTGTTAGGTAAAAACCCATCGTGTGTGGGTGCGGCGTGGTCTTACGATACCATTTGATTTTCGAAGGAGTTTCAAATACAAATATTGTTATTTGAGTTTACTCACACCAGACCCATGTCAGATCCAAAGTTTATTTTCCTTTTCCCTAAACTCTTGGGTGCTCAATTTTTATGAGTAGTCAAGCGATCCAAGTTACTCTCAAAAATACATTGGAGGATGCTGGAGCAGGTGGCGTCATGGATAGCTATTATTTGTCTAAATTATTCTGTTATGTATGTATGCATGGTCTAAGTGTTTTGTGGACAAGCAGTTGTAAATTATCCTAGTTTAGAACTTGTACTATTTAACTTTGATGTAATATATTGGTATGACTATGTAATATACTACATTTTCTATTATATGTTGTTCCCTTCGTGATAAGATTTCGTGTTTGATTAGTCTTCTTCTTAACCTATAATGACTCGTTTTTCGAGTGAAGAAAGGTTTATATAATCTGTCACTCCAAGTTCAGTAGCTTTAAGCAAATTCCTTTCCTTGAATCTACTGGTTTGAATTTGTTGGCCCATGGTTTCAATTATCAAGTGCCGAGTGCACATGCACTTATTCTTGTTTTCATCTATATCCTACATATTTGCAGCCATACGTCATTTTTCATTTTTTTAAACATGGTTCTATACTGAACCTTGTCCATGGATCTGTACTGATCTCGGATTTAGCAAGTTATGGCTGTTTTATAGCCGAAGTTCTTTAGTTAGGTGTGTACAAGACCCGATCCAACCCTCAACTTCTTTTCACGTTTACTTGCCCTTGTGAACTCAAGCTCAAGGATGCTATATTAAAGTCCTTGCACAAATTCAAAGCCCAAGACACTATCGCCTTCCTCCAAGTACCGTCGTCGCTAGTTGTTCTTACCACCAGCCTCTAGTCGCTATTAACCTAATCACAACTGACCCGGCCCTTTACTTCGAACCTTCCCTTACCTTCGAGATCCATCATCCTTGGTAGGTGACATAGTTGTAGGTTAAGATCGCCATTGCTTGCATCATTGCCATTCTAAGGAGAATAATAGGAAGGAGGAGGAAGTTGATGGTGGAATTTTGATCCAAGGTTGTGGATCGGTGCCAACCCAGCACTTGTTGAAATTCCACTTCAATGCACTTGAGAAGATTTTGCAAAAACAATCGATGCCAAGGGTTTTCTCAAGTGAAATCTTCTGAGCTCCATTGGGTTCCCGATGCATGGTCGACATGTGAAGTCCATTAAGATGGTCAGCAATGACGGTCACCTCAGATAATAACTGGCTCTCAAATTAACTGTTGCAAAACATTGGACAATGACACTAAAACATTGCATGATACCATAACTTTTACCGTTTACTAGGCTTTCACTTAGGCACAAGGGCTTAGCTTTTAATTTATCTCATATCACTTGCATGTTGAGTTTTGATAGCCATGGATCATAGACACTCTGAGCATCTCTCCAAGATGACTATAGGGCCATCAACTTCAAAATACACCGAGTCGGATGTCAGTCAAGTTCGACTACAGTCACTTCCATAAGACATACTCCAATAGCACAAACATCCCAGCCTATGCATCAACAAGCCGAACAACCCAATTGAGATTCCATAAGAGCCTGTAGAAGGTCCCAAAGTTGAGGCTGCTCCAGAAAGTCTTGAAGATGCAGTTATACTAGATGATCTGATATATTCCACTACATCTAAGATCGAAGAGGGAACCCTCAGAAAAATCTATGAAAGACATGGTATCTCGTTTGAGGGTGTGCTAGTTCCTATGCACCGTCAATGTGCACAAAACTCCCAGTAGAGTACACAGCCTGTAACCGATATATGTTCCTTGTGTGGTATGTTCCACCTTTTAATCGGTTCATCCATCGGGTTCTTAACTTCATGATGCTCGCACCAGCTCAACTACATCCAAACAGTTATGCCTTTCTTCATGATGCTTATATTATATTTTCTCAACCCTTGAATCGCATCCTGAGCAACAAAGAAATCCGATACATATACATCTTCAAACCTTAGAAGGGAAATCCTTCTCTTACTTTCTTATAACCTGCCCAAGGCAATAAAGTCATCACGGGAACATGGAATAAACTAAGTTATTTCCAAAGTGAGTTTTTCTTTTCTCGTAGCTCATACGGATTCACACAAAGGTGTCTACCAAGATGTAACTCTTGATCCATTCATTTTCATATGAGCCTAGCTTATAGTTCTATTTTCTCAAATCATTTTCCTTTATTCTTTTAGATGCGCCGAAGGAGGCCTAGTAGCACGGGCCTTACAGAGGTTGTTAGGACTTTTATGGAAGTCCGTGTAGGATCTAGATTAACCATAGGAGGGGGGTGAATAGGGTTATTGAAAATTTCTCGAATTAAACACAAAAACAAACTGCAGAGAAATAAATATGCTAAAAAGTAAATCACACACAAAATTTACCCAGCTTCGGCAACCCCTGCCTACTGCTGCAATCCCAGATTTCTATTAGAATTAACTAGTCTCCCGCTTACAAACATTCTAACAGACTCGCAAACCCTGCTACCGCCTATAGTGTTTTGCAAACTCGCAAACCCTGCTTACTGAACTAATCCTAACTAGACAATCTGACACAACCTAAAACCTAGGTGGTGATTTGCCAAGATTTGATTCGAAAAGTACAGACTTAAAAAAAACAACAATTAAAAAACAATTAAACCCTAAGCCCTATTAAAATAAGTTGGCCAAAATAATTCATCACTAAAGAGAATGCGGCCTCCTTTATCCCTATGTCGGCCCGTTATCTTCTTTATCAATTTTGCTCTGTAGAAACAATATCGGCCTGGTTCCTTCTTTCGTTCATTCCTCTTGGCTCTTGAAATTAGGGCTTTTCAAATTGAAGTTTCCGCTTTTGATTGCTTGATCGAAATAAATGATTTATTACGTATTTAGCCATGTCGATCGCTTGTTTCTCTGATTTGCTCACGGCTCTTCAATTTGGATCGAGTTCGTCTATGATTTCGGTAAGTACTTTACTCCTTTTGCTTAGCTGGTTTTGGCTTGCTTGAACTCGATTGCTCTGAAATTGCCGATGATGATTGGTTTATATAGGGTTTGTAACCCTTGATTTTCGTTCGTACAAATATATTTGAATTTGTCAATTTTGTTTGATCGGCCGTTCGATTTCACTTTGATGCTGATGATTTCTCTGACTTCTTCTATTTACTTGAATAATTACGGTGTTCATTTTGACTTGGTTTGTTTACTTGGTAATCACGGCACCGTTGAATTTCGTGGCCACCACGGCTGGTTGCATTTGACTTCGGTCATAGTTGGTTTCGTGAATTTCTTGTTGACTTCGGTATGCTTCCACAACTTCGATACTTACATTGTTCATCTCGACTTGGCTTGAGTTTGGTCACTGACCTGTACATGTTGTTGCTTCTGGTTACTGAGTTGTTTGTTGTGGATATTGTGGGATGCTGTCTTCATGTACTTGATTTGTGACTGCAGTGTCTTTGATGTTGGATTTCGATTGTTTGCTTGAGATTGTATTGACTTGTTCAGAATACGTATATACTCTGTTCAGTTGCTTTGAATAGTTTGACATTGACTTCGGCTTGGTCTTTTGGAGTTGTAGATTGCACTGTGCATTCATGTGTTTGCTGTGTTGACATATTGATCCCTCTGTTCGCTTCGGCTTCACTGCACACTTGTTTATGCTTCATTTTTTTGACTTGATGCCTTGAATTTGAGACCTCGGCAGTTTGATTACCACTGGCTTTGACTTGGTTACACGGCTATGTACTTGTCAGCTTTGTATTTCTCGATGAACTTGGGTAGTTTTCATTTGACCTGTTCTCTGTAGCATATACATGTTTACTTTGTAGACTTGAGCCTTGTGTTCTTCATACCATGTGTACATGCTTCATGTATGATTTGACTCTGATGCTTTGTATAAGTTCTTGGTCGAGTTCATTTGAGTCATCATGTCTTTTGGCTCGACTTGAGCATTGTCAGGTTGCATATGTGTGAGTTGTTTGGTGCACTGTTGTTTGCTGTCATGTTTTGATTTTCCTGTTTGCATGCTTGAAGTCGTAGCCTGTATAACTGCCCTGTGTTGAATCCAGCTAATAGCTTAGGTTTGACCTTTTGCGCATGTTGTGATTTTATTTATATTGCACCTGAGTTGAACCCGTCCCTTTATTTTGGGTTTGACCTATGCTCACTTGTCCCTGTAAATTTATCAAGTGTATATATCGGTGTGCACGGCCTTGTGGCATGTATAGTGATACACTGTGCATGTCACACTGTTCGTGTGTGATGAATTCAAATGTGAATGATGACGAACAATCCAAAACTGAGGAAAACAATATTTTCAATAATCATATTTTATTTTATATTGCAAAAATATTTCTTTTTCAACTTTTCTACGTTAGTGAATATTTTTGCAGATTGCTCAGGTGCTGGATTCTAACTGGAATGACGTTGAAGATAAACTACGAGTGAGTGATATGTGGTGAGGAATTTATGTAAATATGAAATAGTGATGTATTGTAATCAAAATTGTATATGTATAGTGAGAGCTTGAATTTGTACTATTCAAAAATGTAATAAATATTTGTTTGAATAAAATTTCTGTTTGAATTCAAATTCTGTGTCATTTAATTTTATTCAGCAAATATTTATTTAATCTATGAAAAATAAAATAGTACATGAACAAATACATTTAAATGAATATATATGTTTATTATCATCAAACAAAAATCATATACTCGCATATTCAACAATCTCCCCCTTTTGATGATAACAAACATATATTTAAGATTTTGAATTTATTAAATGTATTTGATCGTTCAATTTGCTCCCCCTATTTAAATGCTTCATCTACACAGAGCTCCCCCTACATATTTGCATACAAAAATAAAAATATGCAAATGAGCCTGGATGCAAATAGAAAATTATTTGACCTTTGCTTGATTTTATTTGACAAAATCTTAACTTTTGTCTCCCCCTTTTGTTATCAGCAAAAGAGTAATAGTAATACAAAAATAGAGATATAGTAGTACACATTAATACAATATTAAAACTCAATCGAGTATAAATATTAATTTCAATAAGAAAATCAAAAAAAATCATAAATACTTTAATTGACGCATATTCCACTTTAGAATGATAGGGATGATTTTATCAAATAAAACCATATAGTTGTGTCTATTTGTGGTATATTTATTTCAAGAAATTTGAATATCTACTAACCATGCATAACCGTTAGGACTTTTAAATGAGATTAGTAGTATTCTATATTTTTTAATTTAAAAATGAATTCAAGCATCTTCTAACCATGCATAACCGTGAGGACTTTTAAATGGGATTAGAATCAACTTGTCTATTTAGTCAATCAATTTTGAAATGCCTTCCATACATGCATAACCGTGAGGACTTTTAAATGAGCATGGAAGCACATAATCAAAAAACCAAGTAATTCACCCATGCATAACCGTGAGGACTTTTAAATGAGAGTGAATATTTTGGATATTTATTTTTTATTGCTAAAAATATAATAAATTGAAGCACAAATGATTTCCCGTTTAAAATACCACATATTGACCTACTATATTGGATTTTGATGAATGATGGTCGATAGAAAAATGATAGAAATAGATATGGTCATGGAAAATTTATCAACAAAAAGTTTTTATAACTCTTGTTTAAATTTCTAAAGAAATTTTCTAATTATACTTTCTCAAGTCATAATATATGATTAATATCAACACTCATCTTATTTTCAGTCACTATATATATCTTTTTAGATAATTATGAGGGGGTCGGATTAGTTAATATAATTATTTAAGATCAATTTCAAAAATTGTTATAAAATCAAATTTTCTTAAATAACTAATCTGATACAAGGTCAACAGAAATTATTTTCTAGAAGGGGTTTTTAAAAATTTCTGCTAAAAATTATTTCAAGTGAAAAATATGCAGATATTTTCTTTGAAAAACGATGCAGCAAATGAATGTTTCAAAGATTAATCACGTTCCACTAGTAATTTTTCTATCAACTATATTACCAGTGTAATGTGCATCTGAATTTAAATTTCACTCAATATTCACTCATTGGATGTCAAAGACCATATTGTGAAATTTCAACAAATTATCTCATAATTATTTTCAACAATTTTTAAATGAAATTCTCTTGATTTTGAATTGAAGTCGTGTTAACAATCAAACAAATATCATAGTGTCAGTTTTAGAAACCGTAGCATAAACAGTTATATTCATGAGTAATCATCAGTCATTAAAACATCATTATTATTCCAAACAGTTTCTTGAAGTTTCAAAAATTTCTTAAAATCCTTTTTAAAATTTTTAGATGAAATTCTTTAGGATTTTAATTGAAGTCGTGTCAAAAGAAATTGTGAATATATAGTTAGCCAAATGTATTATCAATCAATAACACCATTAGTAATCCGAATTAATCTATATTAAGTATTTCAAGGATTGTAGAGTTTTCGGACATAAGAGCATAATTGGCCAACAATTTTGAAAAAGTTAGAATCAAAATCATCATCTCAATAATGGCAGATTTTAATAAAGAATATGGTGCAGACTATCACATTTAATATATCGTTTAAATATACCATTACCTGTTTTACCTTTACGATATTTTTCGTTGTTGTCCATTGTGATTTTCTCACCTTTATACTAGGCTAAGGAACTTTGCTTTGTCACCCATTGTGTTTCTGGAACAGCCAAAATCCAGAGAACACTGTTGTTGTTCCTTAGCCTGCGACAACACCTACACGGAAAAAGTTTTATGTGACCTATTTGTTTTTATAGGTTCATGGTTGTTAGTGGCTGAATATTTATAAAATCAATTTTCTGAAGACCCAAAACTATTTATAATTGTTCCCTTCGTCACCCAAACTTGTTTTGTCCTTTCAATCTTGTTCCAATAGACATGAAATTTGTTTGTAGAATTCTTAGGAGCCCAAACGTGTATAAATTTTGTGTTCTTGTTCCTATGACTACAATTTTCAACACGATGTCCAATTATTTCACATCTAGCAAAGACACTTATACCTTTTGCATTATCATCAACTTGTGTTTTCCCAAAGCCTAGTCCTTTTCTGTTGTTAGAAAAAAATTTGATTTCCCAATAACATGTTGAATGATTTTTCTCCTCTTAAAAAGTTATTCGGAGATTTCTCAAGATTTTGGACTTTGGTTTTTAGTGTTGTGTTTTCAGTTACAAGTGAGGTGCATCTATTTGTAAAATCCTTTTTCCTTGTGTCAATTGATTCCTTAAGACTCAAGTTTTCTTTTTCAAGATTCACAAAGCTATTCTTAAGTCTTGATAATTCTGAATCTAAAATTTTACATTTTTTACAGTCTAGGTTTTGAATATTTTCAAGTTCAGTTTCAAACCTAGAATTTTCATGGACAAGTTCTCTCCTATCAAATTTCATTTTTTCAATCTTAGATTCAAGAGTATCGATTGTTTTAGTAAGATCACAACACATCAAGACAAATTCTTTATAAGAATAGTCATCTACCTCACTAGATTCCTCTGAGCTTGCTTCTGAATCTGATTTTTCCATAAGACACAAGTTAGCCTCCTCTGAGCTATTATCCGAAACTTCCTCTCCTTCTTCATCATCCCAAGTCGCTGCAAAGGCCTTCTTCTTCTTTTTCTTTCCTTTGCTGTTTTTGAGAAGTGGGCATTTCTGTTTGAAGTGGCCTGACTTCTTGCAGTTAAAGCACGTCAATTCATTATCGGAATTGTCAGAATCTTTTGACCTATTACCACTTGTTTTCTTCTTGCGTGGCCTGGATCTTGACCATTTTCTAAGATTATTGACAGCAATTGCAAGCTCTTCAATTGGATCTTCTTCTTCTTCATTACTCTCTTCTTTGCTCTTTAAGGCAATCGTCTTCTTCTTTGATTCGGAGTTGTTGCGTTCCTCCTTTGATTTTAGCTCAAGCTCATATGTCATCAAGTTGCCGATCAACTCCTCCATGCTTAGTTTACTCAAATCTTTCGATTCTTGTATTGCCGTGACTTTTGCCTCAAAGCTCATCGGTAAGACTTGTAGCACCTTCCTCACAAGCTCTACCTTAGTGAATACCTTCCCAAGCGCTCTAGCATTGTACACCAAAGTTGAAAAGCATCCAAACATGTCCTTTATGCTCTCGCCTTTGTCCATCACAAAGTTCTCGTATTCATTGCTGAATAGGGCTAGACGAGACTCCTTGACTTGAGAAGTTCCTTCATGTGTCACCTCCAAGGTATGCCAAATTTCCTGTGCAGTTTTACAATGAGAAATTCTATTAAATTCAGTCTTATCAAGAGCAAAGATCAAAGCATTCATGGCTTTAGCATTTGTAGTTTTTAATTTCTCATCGTTAGCATCACACCTATCCTTAGGTTTAGGAATCTCAGTATCACCAACAGTTATAGTGGGTGATTTATAGCCAGTTTCAATAATGTCCCAAACATTATAATCAACAGAACTAAGATAAATACCCATCCTAACTTTCCAATAAGCATAATCATTCCCATTAAACATGGGTTGCCTAGCAATAGATTGCCCCTCAGAAAAAGCATTATTTGGTGGATTCATGACTCTAGAGTGAAAAAAAATACCGGGCTCTGATACCACTTGTAGGATCTAGATTAACCCTAAAGGGGGGGGGGGGGGTGAATAGGGTTATTGAAAATTTTCTCGAATTAAACACAAAAACAAACTGCAGAGAAATAAATATGCTGAAAAGTAAATCACACACAAAATTTACCCAGCTTCGGCAACCCCTGCCTACTGCTGCAATCCCAGATTTCTATTAGAATTAAACAGTCTCCCGCTTACAAACACTCTTACTGACTCGCAAACCCTGCTACCGCCTATAGAGTTTTGCAAACTCGCAAACCCTGCTTACTGAACTAATCCTAACTAGACAATCTGACACAACCTAAAACCTAGGTGGTGATTTGCCAAGATTTGATTCGAAAAGTACAGACTTAAAAAAAACAACAATTAAAAAACAATTAAACCCTAAGCCCTATTAAAATAAGTTGGCCAAAATAATTCATCACTAAAGAGATGCGGCCTCCTTTATCCCTATGTCGGCCCGTTATCTTCTTTATCTATTTTGCTCTGTAGAAACAATGTCGGCCTGGTACCTTCTTTCGTTCGTTCCTCTTGGCTCTTGAAATTAGGGCTTTTAAAATTGAAGTTGCCACTTTTGATTTCTTGATCGAAATAGATGATTTATTACGTAGTTAGCCTTGTCGATCGCTTATTTCTCTTATTTTCTCATGGCTCTTCAATTTGGATCGAGTTCGTCTACGATTTCGGTAAGTACTTTACTCCTTTTGCTTAGCTGGTTTTGGCTTGCTTGAACTCGATTGCTCTGAAATTGCCGATGATGATTTGTTTATATAGGGTTTGTAACCCTTGATTTTCGTTCGTACAAATATATTTGAATTTGTCAATTTTGTTTGATCGGCCGTTCGATTTCACTTTGATGCTGATGATTTCTCTGACTTCTTCTATTTACTTGAATAATTACGGTGTTGATTTTGACTTGGTTTGTTTACTTCGCTATCATGGCACCGTTGAATTTCGTGGCCACCACGGCTTGGTTGCAATTGACATCGGTCATAGTTGGTTTTGTGAATTTCTCGTTGACTTCGGTATGCTTCCACGACTTCGATACTTACATTGATCATCTCGACTTGGCTTGACTTTGGTCACTGACCTATACATGTTGTTGCTTCTAGTTACTGAGTTGTTTGTTGTGGATATTGTGGGATGCTGTCTTCATGTACTTGATTTGTGACTGCAGTGTCTTTGATGTTGGATTTCGATTGTTTGCTTGAGATTGTATTGACTTGTTCAGAATACGTATATACTCCGTTCAGTTGCTTTGAATAGTTCGACATTGACTTTGTCTGGTCTTTTGGAGTTGTAGCTTGCACCGTGCATTCATGTGCTTGCTGTGTTGCCATATTGATCCCTCTGTTTGCTTCGGCTTCACTGCGCACTTGTTTATGCTTCATTTTTTTGACTTGATGCCTTGAATTTGAGACCACGACAGTTTGATTACCACTGGCTTTGACTTGGTTACACGGCTATGTACTTGTCAGCTTTGTATTTCTCGATGAACTTGGGTAGTTTTCATTTTACCTGTTCTCTGTAGCATGTACATGTTTACATTGTAGACTTGAGCCATATGTTCTTCATACCATGTGTACATGCTTCATGTGTGCTTTGACTCTGATGCTTTGTATAAGTTCTTGGTCGAGTTCATTTGAGTCATCATGTCTTTTGGCTCGACTTGAGCATTGTCAGGTTGCATATGTGTGAGTTGTTTGGTGCACTGTTGTTTGCTGTCATGTTTTGGTTTTCCTGTTTGCATGCTTGAAGTCGTAGCCTGTACAACTGCCCTGTGTTGAATCCAGCTAATAGCTCGGGTTTGACCTTGTGCGCATGTTGTGATTTTATTTATATTGCACCTGAGTTGAACCCGTCCCTTTATTTTGGGTTTGACTTGTGCTCACTTGTCCCTGTAAATTTATCAAGTGTATATATCAGTGTGCACGGCCTTGTGGCATGTACAGTGATACACTGTGCATGTCACACTGTCCGTGTGTGATGAATTCAAATGTGAATGATGACGAACAATCCAAACTGAGGCAAACAATATTTTCAATAATCATATTTTATTTTATATTGCAAAAATATTTCTTTTTCAATTTTACTGCGTTAGTGAATATTTTTGCAGATTGCTCAGATGTTGGATTCTAACTGGAATGAAGTTGAAGATAAACTACGAGTGAGTTATACGTAGTGAGGAATTTATGTAAATATGAAATAGTGATGTATTGTAATCAAAATTTTATATGTATAGTGACAGCTTGAATTTGTACTATTAAAAAATGTAATAAATATTTGTTTGAATAAATTTTCTATTTGAATTCAAATTCTGTGTCATTTAATTTTATTCAGCAAATATTTATTTAATCTATGAAAAATAAAATAGTACATTAACAAATACATTTAAATGAATATATATATGTTTATTATCATCAAACAAAAATCATATACTCGCATATTCAACAGTCCGGCTGCTGATAGGGAGATAAGAACTCTTCTCACCAATGAGAACCTCTTGGCATATACTTCATTAGAAGCGGGCCACTGCGTTAGTCAAATTTTGGCAACCACAGATAGTGAAATGGATGACTCCCTGTCTGGAGATGGTGGTGAGGATCCAGTCGTGCCCCAACTCCAGAGTCTAGTGGATGAGAGTGAAGAAACGCAATAGCATGTTAAAGAGGGTTAAGGTTGCGGAATTGGTCATGATGACGTTGATGTAGGTCATGAGCCTTCTAGCGGTAAGGGCGACATCGGCTAATAATTTCTTTTAAGGAAAAGACATATCATCAAATTGTCATGCGACAAACTCTTACTTTACCTCCGCCAGCCAAAGTTGCTCCAAGTCCAAAGATGATCCCATTAAAGTTCAAAGGCCATGTCGTGGCTTATGTTAGCAATGCAAATGATTAGTACTTTATATAAAAGAGATTAGGGGAGAAAATTTCTGAATATGCTAAAAGTAAGAAGGTCGAGTTTCAAGATTTAGAGCTCGTGGAAAATCAAGAAAAAGAGACCATTTCTCATCTTAACATAGAAGTTGTTAAGTTAAGAAAGGTATAGGAAATGGTTGAGCTAAAAGTCAAGGACTTGAATGAAACGGTCAAACAGGGGAGGAAAGACCATCTGAGCCAGAATGAATCTGCTCACCATAGAAACTATGATCTGGTGAAAGAGAAAGACCGCATAGCGAAAGAGGTGAAGATTTGAAGATGCAGCTTGAAAAAGAGAAGAAAGAGAAGGATAATGCTTATATGCAAGCTCAGGGCTATTGTGATTAGTTTCTTGATATTTGCAAAGAGAGGGATGAGGCATTGTCTCATGCTAGAAATATAGATGAATCGATCGCAACCATAGAGAAGTGGATCAAGGACTAATTTAAGCCACTTATCATCAACAATAATGGCAATGTAATAAAGTTCAAATTTTGGAATGGCATGAAAAGGATTATCCTAGAGCTCTGGCTTTAGCATTGGAGCAAATTATGCTAGAATAACAGCTGACTATGAAGAGAGGTGAGGTAAATTTGGCCTAGTTGGAGTGCGAAATCCTAAGTCCTACTGGGATTTATGCACTCAGAGCCAGTGAGTTCATTTTACATCATGAGATGGTTGCCACGGTCCAGAAAGACCAAGGTGAAGGCTCCGGGACTACGCCTCAAGGTCCCACTACAGCCCATACATCTAGGCCCCCAACTGCCTCCATCTCTTTGCCTTATCCCCTTATAATCCAGAGGGCCTCAAATGCAAAAGACAAGCATGTTGTCCCTTATTCTAATAGGGAATTTTTATGATGCTCCTACCCACATAGAGCCTTAAACCAGTGGAGGTATCTCATTGACCTCACCTATATTTGAGAGAACTCACATGACACCGGTTGATGTTGCTAATCTCTCCCTTTATGTTTCTCAACTTTTAGGTCAACTTCACATTGCTTCACTCCCTATGGAAGGCCCCCAACAAGGATAATATGCTTCCAGGATGGAATCGATGGTCATGACTATTCCTGAGACGTTCCTAACTGTTCCAGTTGGCGAGACACCCATTCTCGATGCTAAGACGATTGCTGTTGTGCAAGAAGAAGGGGCTGGCGAGATGGTGAGTTCCACCGGATCTTCATTAATATGGATGTCTTTATGTTGCGACTCTCATGGCCTCTTATAGAGCCTACCATGAAAGAAAAGCTAGAGATTCAGACCTTATTTGCCGAAGAGATCAAACACAAGAAGAATGAGTTCATTCCCCCTCCTTTGTCAATAGCTCTTCTTAGCGGAACTTTCTTTATTCCAGTCACTCTTCCTCCTCCTGGGAGGACTCAAAGTGTGCTTAGTGCATTGTCACAAAGCACCCCATTGAAGGGCTAAGGAAGAGGTAGGAGAAAATCAAATAATGCCAGTACATACTCCTCCAGACAGGGGAAGAAAAACAAGAAGCACAAGAAGTGATTATTTGTTTGCTTTCCCTTTTTTGGTATCACTATAGGATTTGTTTCTCTTTATGCTAGATTTCTACGAGTTCGGCCCCCGCCTTTTGTTTTAAATGTAATTTATAATAAACTTGGTTTTCTCTTCAAATTTTGTGTTGACTTGTTCGAGTTAAGAGAAATGCACTTAGTTTTTTATTTATACGTGTAGGAACCATTTCTTTGTTGTCATTTGGCTTTATTGTCAGCCTATTTTTTTGCTTTTAACCATGTCCATCTGAATTATATAGCGATTTGCATTATACTGTATTGGTCATCAAGAACGTTAGTGACTGGGGCCATCTCTTGGTGTCCTCCTTCGATCACGTCGAGCGTTGTGACTCGATCGAATTATGATCACTTAACATTGTGGTTAGAACATCACTTGTCTAGAATGTTTGGCTCCGATTACCCCAAGACTAGGTACCTGTCACGACCCGCCCTTCTACTACCAGAAAGACGTATCATCATTAAGAAAGAAAGGGATGAGAAATTAGAAAAGATAGAGAAGAAAGAACAACAACATCAGAATCTCACAGCGGATTGAAACAAAATATAATATATCACATAACTATTACATAATTTTACATATATCAAAGCTATACAGATCATACAACATATACTAGACAATTATAAACACCTGTCTAGTTAACACAAGTCAATATACAATACAGATAAACAGCTCAGAGATATCAACACAGCGGAACACCATATATATATATATATATGTATATGTATATGTATATGTATATCTACATCGTAGAAGCCTCCTGCTCCATTATTCCTCCAGAATTCGTCAAATCTAACCTGAATCCCTTGGCTACCCGTAAAAATTTGGGTACCCGAGAGTTTATGAAAAACAAAAATAAACTTCGAGTCAGACATGGGTCTGGTATGAGTAAACGGTTTAAGGTTGTTTAACTTTGGGAAAAAAACATTTGAAAATAAAGGTATCACGTAAGACTCCCCACAAATAAATACGGGAAAGTTTTTACCTTACGCTAACCAAAACATTTCGTAGGAAATCCAGTGATATTATAATAGTATCTAGGGTTTTCAAGTAAATAGAAAATAGCCGAAATTGTTACATCTATTAAATTCCAGCTACTAGCCACAAAAGTGGGTAATACAAAACAAAACCGTAGGGTCTCGTAGGGTGAATGGATTTCCAACAATGGCAGGGCTACTGGGGTACTGCCCGTCACAGTACGGGGCCTAGATCACCGTACCGAGGATCACTCCCGACCCCCTGCTACACAAGGCCGAAACCATTCCTTACTGAACAGTTCCGAACAAGATAAACCCCGCAGTTGGCGCGACCAACCGCTCACTAAGTCGAAATATATAAGGGACATCTAGACAGGGGAAATATCTTGTCCTGCTTGGGCATGACCCACCTAACCTTGCTGCATCTCCCCTGTTTTAGCCATTCCCGGTTGATGAGGCTTGAGGCTGCGATTACCTTTAAATAACACATCACTTAGAATGCCCATCGTCCGCCTGACGATGTGTTGAAAGCATTCAATCAATACAAGTTCGTTCCGGGTTCGAACGAAGCCGAAGGCATTATCTCGTTACACTCGTTTTGGAATCACCCTCAGAGTCAACGATGATAACCCTTGCATTCTGAATACACCATCTCGATCTTCATTTCAGAATTCACGACCTATCGTTTAAATTGGATTGATGTGGTTTTCGGAGAATCAAATTTGATTCTTCCGATCCCGGTCTCATCGAATCCAAACGCCATTTTAAGGGCCAAGTTGTCTAATTAACTTAACAGTTTAAATAATTTTAATTTAACAATTGAATTAACATAGCATTTATCACAGATAAAACATATACAAGCATCATAGATATATCATAACCTGTCACGGAACATCACAGAACATCATCAATAGATATCACAATCAGATATTCAATCACAATAGTTTATAAGCAGTCACCTTTAAATCTTATTTGTAATTAATTCAATTTAGAATTAATTACTTGAGAGTTAATCACCTAACTCTATTTAATTAATCATAAATTAACAATTAATTACTTATTTCATTCCAGATTGTTTAATTATTTATTTCTTTATTAATCCTTAAATTTCAATTACATAATTACTTTATTTTCACACTGTCACATAGCATTTATCACATAATTATTTGTAATTAATTACTTTAATTAATGAATAGTCTAATTATTAATCAAACTTAATTAACCATTTAATTTCTGCTAATTACTTACTTAACCATTTATTAATTTTTAATTAAATTACTCGATTAATTAGCTATTTATCATTCAGACATTGACTTTAAGTAATTAATTTCAAATTTACCCCCTTTCCCTAATTATTTATTCGATTTCTGGATATAAAGTGATTACTCCCAATCACTACTCAACATTATCAATCTATCGCTAATTACGATTTAAAAGTAATTGTTTTTAATTCCTTTCTAAAATAATTTATTTATATTATATGTTCAACATAATTAAACATGTGAAAGTCTTTCTTTAGATCTTGATAATCAATTATAGAATTAACTACAACTTCAAATATTAGTTAACTTAATACTTAATTTAAATAACCCCCATAATTAAAATAGCAGTTAAGAATTTGAAACATTGTGAAACATTAATTTTATAATTAAACTAGTATTAAATCCTATCTTAATTTTGTTAAATACTTCCACCTATTTATATTTTAAAACAGCAGATTAACATACCCGAGACCTCCCCACTAAAACCCGAGGACTTCCCTACAAAAAACTCGAGGCCTCCCCTATTCAAACCCGAGTGGCACTTCGCGCTATCCATGCTTTCCCAAAACCTCCCTGTTCACTCATCTTCTCCCCTTTCTTATTTTATTTTTTTCTTATTTTATTTAACTATAGGTTAAAGCTTTGGCTGGGTAAAAATAAAAACCACAGCAGGCTACTCTCTCACACTCGAAGTCCAACCCGAAGATTACCTCCCACTCGCTCGAGTAATACTCGCGACCCCCCTACATCAAGGCCTGACACCAAAATCACCGCTGCCGTGCACGTGCACGGCGGCACGACCCAACTCCGGTAGCCACCCTCCATCTCAACAAGGCGCATATCACACCCAGATCGAATCCCAAACCCAAACTGCAACCAAAATTTCGAATTCAAAAATTTAGGCCTACAGCTGAAAAATGTATCTAACCCCTTGCACAAAATGCCACACCGCCGCCACTTCAGCCACCTGCAACACCCTAGCCCTTGCCCACTCGATGACATCACGATAAACAATCAGCCTCCAGGAGGTCGAGCCACTCGATGGTGTTATGTTGACGTTCTTGACTCGAAACAGAGATGGGTAAAAACATGATTTCAAACCCTAAATGGATCTCGCACTCTAAACTCAGGCAACATAAAAATTTCCTGACAATTTTCATGGAACAACAAAGGTTTGAACTTGCTCCATGCTGATTCTCATCATTTATAATTGTTTAAATTTCGTGAAATTGATGAAGTTACAGTTTTTATTCATATATGAACTGCTCTTAAAACACTAATATAAAAACCCTCAATTTCGTTTTTAAAATCATAAATTTCACCAAGCTTTCAATTTATAAACTTGAATTAAATTTTATAGCTGTTAAATTCATCAATAATATAAATAAAACAAAATAACTAGAGTTTGAACCAAATGGGAAATCTGTACCAAATCTCAGGAAATACAGAACATCACAAATCATATGCAAATTGAACATATACAAATCAGTTTATCAAATGAAGTTTGAACTTTTTAAATAACTAATTTTTTTTTAAATTAAGTTTACTCACCTATGATTCAACAGAGGGTAGTTCAGTTTCTAGATGAACACAGTTTTGATCTTGTTTCCCAGCCTTCGAGCTTTGAATTTCAACTCCAATCCTTGAATGTTGTTGATGTTGAACAAGCTTGTTTGTATTGAGTGTTTGTATTAAGCCCTAGTTGCAGTTATGTTTCCTTTTTTTTTTTTATGAACGACCTGAAATATAAGATGATATATATATAGGGAGAATATAGGCTGAAGACATGTTGCAATAGATTTTTTTATGTACTTGAAATATTTAATTTTTTTAGTACTAGAGATTTTTATTTCCAGATTGTAGGCTGACAAGATTAGTTTGTGTGCCCCATTAATTAGTTTTGTCTTGTATATATTATCACACTTATCTTTATATATTTTCTCAGTTTTGTTCAATTTGATTTTAAAAGCATATTGAGCTTTATATTACCCTGCCTTATGGTTGAAGCTTCTTCATTCATATATATTTTTAAAAGGGTGCAGCCTGACTTGATTTTTTTTTATATATATAGTAAACCTGAAATGATTCAACAATTCGGCTGGAAGATTTTTCATATAGCTTGAAATGACAATATGTTATGCTTAATTGAATGTTTGTGTTTTCATTTAAGTTAACACACAATTAATGTTTGCTGACATAAACATTTGTAGAATTGTTTTTGCATGCACCAATTAGTATTTGCACACACTTCAATATATATAAAGATATTTGCAGGCTTGTTTGTACTAAAATGTTTACGTATAGGTGTATACTTATTATGAGTTGCTGACACTACAATATATATAGAGATATTTGCAGATTTTCCATTTTTACAAAGATGTATTCATATAAGTTTACACTTTAATGCTTTTTAGACAACTTGTTTACCTTGCAAAGATACCTGCAGGTCTTGTGTTTACATATATGCTAACATATCATAATGTTTGCTGACAAACTTTGTTTTTGTAAAGATATTTGCAGACCCTTGCTTTTGAACTAAGATGTGAATATTTGTTTTCTTATGTTCACATAAAATTAGTATTTGCAGGCAAGTTAGTTTTGTTTAAAGATATTGCAAGTTTTCAACTTGACAGGTTTTATATATTTGTCTTTACATAGTTAACATTTTTATTGATAACTTATATTCTGAATTTTAGTACTTATGTTAATAACCAAATTTTATGTTATACTTATATTAAATATTTATAAGCTTATTTTATTTTAATTGTAAACGTTGTTGTTAGAAACACTTCTCAAATCTTATTTTTATTTAAAGGTTTAATCTTTCCAATATTTGATTTGTAATGTATTTGCACTAATGTATTTTGTATTTATATGAATATGATTGTGTTATTATACTTTTTATTATCAACTGCATTCATATATCTAGTATTGCATATTACTCATACATAACTTTTAATTTAATTGAATAATACAGATTAAATTTGTGAATAATGTTAAAAGATTCTACTTTATATTTTGAAGCTATATTCCTTTATAATACATATACAACCAATAATATCCAAAATCTTATTTATTTATAAATTAACATCTTGTATTTTATTTAAATTTGATCAAAAACTTATTATAATAATAGGGTCAAAATTCCGGGATGTCACATTCCTCCCCCCTTAAAAGAATTTCGTCCCCGAAATTTAAAACAACAGTTAATTCAAAAGCTTTTATATTAACAATCCAAACATACATATCATTCATACAATAACAAACAACCAAACAATCTATTCTAACAAGCAACACTAGCTATCCGAACACAAGTACGGATAAATTTCCGTAAAATTATCGAGAGTTTGTCTCTCGATGGACAACAATCCGAACTGAATTCCTGACCACAGTCAAGTTCGACTCAACATCCAAATTTCAGAACTACTGGTTTAACATCTAATGGTGAATCATGAACAAATTTCCTTAGATGAGATATATGGAATACACAATAAATTCCAGATATCCATTCTGGCAATTCAATAATGAAAGCTACAGTATTAACTCTCCCAGATTTATTGACTTCTTTACAGAATTTCAATATTTATTCAATCAAGACCGTACGATGTACATATACTATTCGTACGCCATATCAAATCCGATCGTTCGCTCGATCACACAATTTCATTTCCGAACAAGTATCGTCCACCCGACTTCCTAGTACGGACTCAGAACTGATTTCTTGATCAGAAACTATCATTCTCCTTACATAGTCACAATTATGATAGAGAATTTCCCTGAATCAATCAAAATCCAAATCCATGGTTCGTCGTCGAAAATCGAATGAAAAATCTTAATTCAGATCAATATTACTATCTCGAAATTCTGTGCTCGAATCTGGATCAAATTGTCATGCGAATAAAATAATATACGTTCATCCTACGTATTTATATCCATGGATTGTCAACCATATCAATTACTTTTATTCACATTATTTTGATTCTATCCACTTGGAATAATTTTCTTAATATCAAATTTTACTTAAGCATTTCACCATTCATTTCTTAAGCTTAATATAAGCATTATATATACTCTTATATTATTACTCTGCCACTTTAGCCTTTATATCTTCTTATTTACATTTGAATTACCAATTCCATATGAATTTAATTTTCTTAACTTTGAATATTGACCTTTTATTGACTATCTCCATTTATAACTGATTCCTATTATTATTTTTAAATTAGCTTCATTCATTAGTTTACTTTAAATTTTCAATTTGAAATTGTTTTGTTGCTAAATTTTTTTATATAGTTTTCATATTATGAAAAGTTTTTTTTTTTGACAGAGTCTCCATTACATATTATCATAAGCACATATGTAAGGTTCAAATCCTCAACACAATTAATTTCAATCAATTCTCAAATCATTCCCTTTTAATTAAAAGGAATTTACAACTTTTTTGCTTATATAATCCATTTAAGCAATACAAGCTCATATTCAAAATCATCTTATTTTGCTTCTAACAATTCATAAAATTTTATCTAATCTCTTTTACTTCAAAATAACTCATTTCTATATGCAGTTTGACCATATTATTGTGAATAAATAATTACTTAAGCTCCATAACACATTTTAAATTGATTCCATCTCAATATACACTTGACTCCACCACAATTAATTTATCCACAATCTTTTCATTGCATTTTCTTTGATTCCAAACCATTCTATTAAATTTAACAACCAATATTTTAAATAATCGTCCCACAATTTACTTAAGTCGTTTATTTTCCTCAAACTGTTCCTCCCAATGACTTAAGTTTATTCTATCCCACTAATTCCCATTTAAATCTTTGATTCGATTTTCCTTTAATCAAATCCCAATTATTTACTAACCTATTTGATTAGTTTATTCTTTTATCCATCCTTAAATTTTTAATTTACATTAACAATTCATTATTGAACTTATTCGTAATAAGGTTATTCAATTTATACTTGAATTAGATTTGTTTACAACTCACACCATTTCTATTTAAATCCAATTCAATACTTTGGTTTACATTTACTTATTTACATAAGAATTTTATTTCATTCAATATTATTTATAACTCGACTGAATTCATTCAAACTCAGTTTTATTTCAACTCAACTTTAGTTAAATTTATGTACTTACCATTCTTTTAAATTTATTTCTCACTATATGAGTTCAAAGCTTATGTATTTACTTAGAAGCTTATATTGCTCATTTGAGTCATTTCATCGTATAATCACAATTCCATATTATATTACATATATAGCACTTACTGTCTTAAGGTATAATTTTCATTTTTCAATTATAATCATTTTACCTTCAAATTTTATATCCAAATAAATTCGTTTTGAACTTCAATTCCATTTAACTTATCTCAGTTTAAGTTCGAATATATTTTCTTCACCTTCATTTACTTAAATTAAATTTTAACTCTTGGATTAAAATTCCCGATTTCTTCTTATTAATATCAACTTCACTTTATAAGTTTAATAGTTGATTTATTCAAACCTTTCACATTATTAAAGAGAATTCTTAAAATTCAATTGCCCGGTTTTTATTTCCAACACCATTTTGAAAGGATAACTATACTTACCCACTTGGTGTCAAATCAAATTTCCAAATTCCAAACACTTGTTTTCACCAAAACAAATTTCCCTTTTTTTTAAAAAATTTCTAAAACATCTTGTATACCCAACAAGTCCAAACAAGACAATTATCCTGATAGCAATCCATCACTTTAGAAACTCGAAAATGAATACTGATGATGTGGCCATCATCATCAGGATTATTTTCCAGCGACTGAAGTGAGTTCAGTGCTTTCATACTTCCTCAAATTCTTTCCAAACAATTTTCATTCAACCATATTTTCCAAAACAAAATTCCATTATTTCCTTCAACTTTTTGGACAAACACATTTTCAAACATTCCCAAGATTTTAAATTCCCAAATCCTTTTGTTTAAATTCATTTTTTTCAAATTTCCAGGACTTAAATTCTAGTTTAATCAGATTTTAGTTATATTCCTTTTTATTTAAAATCATTCTTAAATAATTTATTTGGTTATAAACCACTCACATTTAAATTTTTATTTGATTGTACTATTAACAATCAAATATCCAAGTATGTATTTATTTCAGAAAAAATATCATTCTTTTATATCAAAATATAATTTTGGGTAAAATTATTTCATTTACCCTACCTTTAAAAACAATACTGTGTCGGTCTATCTTGTTTAAGAGTTTAGAAATTCCTATCGATGGAATGGTGTCCCACACATCGACCAGAATCCATAAACACTCAACAGATAAATCAACACAATATAAAAACAATTTTATATTCACTAACAAGTACGCGCTCATATTTACACTCAAACTCATTTTAGAGTTCTACTAACTCAATTCTATGAGTAATTTCTTACCAGAGCCAAGGTTATCACCAACCTACGCTCTGATACCAACTGTGACGACCCGCCCTTCTACTACCAGAAAGACGTATCATCATTAAGAAAGAAAGGGATGAGAAATTAGAAAAGATAGAGAAGAAAGAACAACAACATCAGAATCTCACAGCGGAATGAAACAAAATATAATATATCACATAACTATTACATAATTTTACATATATCAGAGCTATACAGATCATTAAACATATACTAGACAGTTATAAACACCTGTCTAGTTAACACAAGTCAATATACAATACATATAAAGAGCTCAGAGATATCAACACAGCGGAACACCATATATATATATATATCTACATCGTAGAAGCCTCCTACTCCATTGCTCCTCCAGAATTCATCAAATCTAACCTGAATCCCTTGGCTACCCGTAAAAATTTGGGTACCCGAGAGTTTATGAAAAACAAAAATAAACTCCGGGTCAGACATGGGTCTGGTATGAGTAAACGGTTTAAGGTTGTTTAACTTTGGACAAAAAAAACATTTGAAAATAAAGGTATCACGTAAGACTCCCCACAAATAAATATGGGTAAGTTTTTACCTTACGCTAACCAAAACATTTCATAGGAAATCCAGTAATATTATAATAGTGTCTAGGGTTTTCAAGTAAATAGAAAATAGCCGAAATTGTTACCTCTATTAAATTCCAGCTACTAGCCACAAAAGTGGGTAATACAAAACAAAACCGTAGGGTCTCGTAGGGTGAATGGATTTCCAACAATGGCAGGGCTACTGGGGTATCGCCCGTCACAGTACGGGGCCTAGATCACCGTACCCAGGATCACTCCCGACCCCCTGCTACACAAGGCCGGAACCATTCCTTACTGAACAGTTCCGAACAAGATAAACCCCGCAGTTGGCGCGACCAACCGCTCACTAAGTCGAAATATATAAGGGACATCTAGACAGGGGAAATATCTTGTCCTGCTTGGGCATGACCCACCTAACCTTGCCGCATCTCCCTTGTTTTAGCCATTCCCGGTTGATGAGGCTTGAGGCTGCGATTACTTTTAAAGAACACATCACTTAGAATGCTCATCGTCCGCCTGACGATGTGCTGAAAGCATTCAATCCATACAAGTTCGTTCCGGGTTCGAACGAAGCCGAAGGCATTTTCTCGTTACACTCGTTTTGGAATCACCCTCAGAGTCAACGACGATAACCCTTGCATTCTGAATACACCATCTCGATCTTCATTTCAGAATTCACGACCTATCGTTTAAATTGGATTGATGTGGTTTTCGGAGAATCAAATTTGATTCTTCCGATCCCAGTCTCATCAAATCCAAACGCCATTTTAAGGGCCAAGTTGTCTAATTAACTTAACAGTTTAAATAATTTTAATTTAACAATTGAATTAACATAGCATTTATCACAGATAAAACATATACAAGCATCATAGATATATCATAACCAATCACAGAACATCACAGAACATCATCAATAGATATCACAATCAGATATTCAATCACAACAGTCCGTAAGCAGTCACCTTTAAATCTTATTTGTAATTAATTCAATTTAGAATTAATTACTTGAGAGTTAATCACTTAACTCTATTTAATTAATCATAAATTAACAATTAATTACTTATTTCATTCCAGATTGTTTAATTATTTATTTCTTTATTAATCCTTAAATCTCAATTATATAATTACTTTATTTTCACACTATCACACAGCATTTATCACATAATTATTTGTAATTAATTACTTTAATTAGTGAATAGTCTTAATTATTTATCAAACTTAATTAACCATTTAATTTCTGCTAATTACTTACTTAACCATTTATTAATTTTTAATTAAATTACTCGATTAATTAGCTATTTATCATTCAGACATTGACCTTAAGTAATTAATTTCAAATTTACGCCCTTTCCTTAATTATTTATTCGATTTCTGGATATAAAGTGATTACTCCCAATCACTACTCAACATTTATCAATCTATCGCTAATTACGATTTAAAAGTAATTGTTTTTAATTCCTTTCTAAAATAATTTATTTATATTATATGTTCAACATAATTAAACATGTGAAAGTCTTTCTTTAGATCTTGATAATCAATTATAGAATTAACTACAACTTTAATTATTAGTTAACTTAATACTTAATTTAAATAACCCCCATAATTAAAATAGCAGTTAAGAATTTGAAACATTGTGAAACATTAATTTTATAATTAAACTAGTATTAAATCCTATCTTAATTTTGTTAAATACTTCCACCTATTTATATTTTAAAACAGCAGATTAACATACCCGAGACCTCCCCACTAAAACCCAAGGACTTCCCTACAAAAAACTCGAGGCCTCCCCTATTCAAACCCGAGTGGCACTTCGCGCTATCCATCCTTTCCCGAAACCTCCCTGTTCACTCATCTGCTCCCCTTTCTTATTTTATTTTTTTCTTATTTTATTTAACTATAGGTTAAAGCTTTGGCTGGGTAAAAATAAAAACCACAGCAGGCTACTCTCTCACACTTGAAGTCCAACCCGAAGATTACCTCCCACTCGCTCGAGTAATACTCGCGACCCCCCTACATCAAGGCATGACAACAAAATCACCGCTGCCGTGCACGTGCACGGCAGCACGACCCAACTCCGGCAGCCACCCTCCATCTCAACAAGGTGCATATCACACCCAGATCGAATCCCAAACCCAAACTGCAACCAAAATTTCGAATTCAAAAATTTAGGCCTACAGCTGAAAACTGTAACTAACCCCCTCCACAAAATGCTACACCGCCGCCACTTCAGCCACCTGCAACACCCTAGCCCTTGCCCACTCGATGACATCACGATAAACAATCAGCCTCTAGGAGCTCGAGCCACTCGATGGTGTTATGTTGACGTTCTCGACTCGAAACAGAGATGGGTAAAAACATGATTTCAAACCCTAAATGGATCTCGCACTCTAAACTCAGGCAACATGAAAATTTCCTGACAATTTTCATGGAACAATAAAGGTTTGAACTTGCTCCAAGCCGATTCTCATCATTTATAATTGTTTCAATTTCGTGAAATTTATGAAGTTACAGTTTTTATTCATATATGAACTGCTCTTAAAACACTAATATAAAAACCCTCAATTTCGTTTTAAAAATCATAAATTTCACCAAGCTTTCAATTTATAAACTTGAATTAAATTTTATAGCTGTTAAATTCATCAATAATCTAAATAAAACAAAATAACTAGAGTTTGAACCAAATGGACAATCTGTACCAAATCTCAGGAAATACAGAACATCACAAATCATATGCAAATTGAACATATACAAACCAGTTTATCAAATGAAGTTTGAACTATTTAAATTAACTAATTTTTTTTTTTAAATTAAGTTTACTCACCTATGATTCAACAGAGGGTAGTTCAGTTTCTAGATGAACACAATTTTGATCTTGTTTCCCAGCCTTCAAGCTTTGAATTTCAACTCCAATCCTTGAATGTTGTTGATGTTGAACAAGCTTGTTTGTATTAAGCCCAAGTTGTAGTTTTGTTTCCTTTTTTTTTTATGAACGAACTGAAATATAAGATGATATATGTATAGGTAGAATATAGGCTGAAGACATGTTGCAATAGATTTTTTTATGTACTTGAAATATTTTTTTTTAGTATTAGATATTTTTATTTCCAGATTGTAGGCTGATAAGATAAGTTTGTGTGCCCCATTAATTAGTTTTGTCTTGTATATATTATCACACTTATCTTTATATATTTTCTCAGTTTTGTTCAATTTGATTTTAAAAGCATATTGAGCTTTATATTACCCTGCCTTATGGTTGAAGCTTCTTCATTCGTATATATTTTTAAAAGGGTGCAGCCTGACTTGATTTTTTTTATATATATATATACTAAAACCTGAAATGATTCAACAATTTCGGCTGGAAGATTTTTCATATAGCTTGAAATGACAATATGTTATGCTTAATTGAATGTTTGTGTTTTCATTTAAGTTAACACACAACTAATGTTTGCTGACACAAACATTTGTACAATTATTTTTGTATGCACCAATTAGTATTTGCAGACACTTCAATATATGTAAAGATATTTGTAGGCTTGTTTGTACTAAAATGTTTACATATAGGTGTATACTTATTATGAGTTGCTGACACTACAATATATATGGAGATATTTGCAGATTTTCCATTTGTACAAAGATGTATTCATATAAGTTTACACTTTAATGCTTTTTAGACAACTTGTTTACCTTGCAAAGATACCTGCAGGTCTTGTGTTTACATATATGCTAACATATCATAATGTTTGCTGACAAACTTTGTTTTTGTAAAGATATTTGCAGACCCTTGCTTTTGAACTAAGATGTGAATATTTTTTTTCTTATGTTCACATAAAATTAGTATTTGCAGACAAGTTAGTTTTGTTTAAAGATATTGCAAGTTTTCAACTTGACAGTTTTATATATTTGTCTTTACATATTTAACATTTTTTTTGATAACTTATATTCTGAATTCTAGTACTTATGTTAATAGCCAAATTTTATGTTATACTTATATTAAATATTTATAAGCTTATTTTATTTTAATTGCAAAAGTTGTTGTTAGAAACACTTCTCAAATCTTATTTTTGTTTAAAGGTTTAATCTTTCCAATATTTGATTTGTAATGTATTTGCACTAATGTATTTTGTATTTATATGAATATGATTGTGTTATTATACTTTTTATTATCAACTGCATTCATATATCTGGTATTGCATATTATTCATACATAACTTTTAATTTTATTGAATAATACAGATTAAATTTGTGAATAATGTTAAAAGAGTCTACTTTATATTTTGAAGCTATATTCCTTTATAATACATATACAACCAATAATATCCAAATCTGATTTATTTATAAATTAACATCTTGTATTTTATTTAAATTTGATCAAAAACTTATTATAATAATAGGGTCAAAATTCCAGCATGTCACAGTATCGATTAGAGTTGATCACTTAAAGTAGTGATTTAGATATCATTCTTTAGGATATTGACCTTTTCCACACCTGACTCTGGGCACTGATCGAGGTTTGGATAAGATCTTCACTAACTCCTGACAATGATCTTTGGACTCACCTTCCTCTGGGCAAGGCATCAGTGTTCTTACTTTAAGACCACACCGAATTTCGATCGTTAGCCTTTCACCTTGCAATCTTCTAGGGAAAGTATTGATGTTCTGCCGAACTCTTAAGATGAGCTAATGAGGTGAACTATCTCATTCCACCCACTTTTGTATATACTCATGCACCTAAGTCAAGAAAAATGAGTTTGTTAGCATTTATCTTCGGATGCAAAAGATGGTCATACTTCAAGGTCCAATCATGGACCGTACAAGTTCGGTTGGCACCTAATACTGGATACCTGCATTATACATATGTAGATTCATTTATGTATATCATAGTTCACAATTTCATATTTAGATAGAGACAGAGTCACAGATTTAGGAAGTCATTTCATTTTATATACACAGGAAATAACATATTCTATCTTGGTACATCAAACTTGACTAGATATTCCAAAAGTTGGATCTCAAATGAAATAGTTTCACAAATGTTCGCAATTTTATTTTAGGGGAACTGAAACCCCATTTACGGTCGCCAGCTTGAATGTTCCATTTGTAAGCTTGTGTTCGATTACATATGGACCTTCCTAGCTCTGGCCCATATTCATAGGGCGTGGGAAGATTCGTTTGAGAACCAGATCGCTAATCATAAAGGTTCGACTCCTGACCTTATTGTTTTAATATCGAGCGATGCGGCTGTGCTCAAATCAGTTTCATCACGCTTCTTATCGATCATGTTGAGAGACTCCAATAAGATTTTCTCATTCATTCTTAGGTTGTAATAAGTCACTCGATGAGAAGGTATTTCAAGTTCAACAAGAATCATAGCCTCTGATTCGTAAGCTAAGGCGGATGGAGATTTGCCGATCATGGACATGTGGGTCGTTCTGTAAGCCTAAAGTGATAATAATAGATAATCGAACCACTTTTCCTAGGCCTTCTCTAATCACTTCTGGAGAATGGACTTAATGATTTTGTTTACAACTTTCACCTATCTATTTGCTTACGGATGTGCTACATCTGCTAATCTCTTCTCAATGCGATGCCTACGGCCAAAATCTTTTAATGTGTTGCTATCGAATCAGGTTTTGTTATCAAAGATAATCATTTGTAGGACCCTAAAGGGATAGATGATATTTCTGACTGTGAAGTTGATCACTTCATAAAATAGACAACAACAATGGTATACTTCATGCCACCACTAGACATTGGCAACACACCAATGATATCTATATCCAAACTACAAATGACGAGGGACTGACTATCTATGTAATCTCCGTTGGCGGGGCTCTAGGAATCTTTGCAAACATCTGACATTTGTCACACTTTATGGTGTAGTCAACTGCATCTTGATTGACAGTTGGCTATCGTAAAGAAGAATATTCTTTGCTAAGGTTTGCCTTCTAGTGTACTAATTGCAAGCCCTCTCATGTACTTCCTTATGGACTCGTTTGTCTTCATCATTGGCGACACACCAACGCAAGAGAACTGAGAATCCTTTTATGTACAGTGCTCCTTCCTGAATAATGTATCCTGAAGCTTTGCAAAGGAGCCGTCATTGCTAGTTTTTTCTGGGAAGTATCCCTTTCTGAAATAATTCCATGTTGGAATCATCTATGACCCCTTCTCACATTCATCCTCCAAGATCCAATCGACATCCATATAGTCGAGGCTCAGAGCTGATGGCTCTTCTATCAGGATAAGGCCTATAAGTTGCACATCTCCTGAGCTAGCTAAATTGGCCAGTGAATCCGCTATTGCATTCTACTCTTTGGGAATATGTGTTATAGTGTAATATTCAATATCATTAAGCAATTCGAGGGCCTTACCCACATAAGGATCTAGTCTCACCCATTTCATCCAAAATTCCTTTCTCACTTGACACACCACCAGCAGGGAATCAATATTTGACTCCCAACTTCTTTACGATCTTTTGGCCTATGATTAGAACTTCATATTCTGCCTCAATATTTTTGGTAGGAAAATATAATTTCAAGGCATAACAAATCGAACATTCCACGGTAGGAAAAAAATACAATATAGACCTTAGAAGAACGCTCGTTAGATGCAACATCATTGTACGTCTTCAACCAGGCATTCTGCTCACCACTGCTCTACGGAGTATCATCTCGCATAGTGTATTCACTTATGAAATTGGCTAAAGCTCGGCCTTGAATCATGCATTGATGACGATAGGTTATGTTGTATTGGCTTAGTTCAATATTCCATTTCAATAGCCTCTCAAAAGTCCCAAGTCACCATGGAACCTGTTTCGAAGACCGGTCAGTTAGAATCTTAATTGGGTAAGCCTGAAAATAAGGGCGAAACTTCCTTAAAGAGATCAACAGGAAATACGCCATCTTTTTGAGCTTTGGTTAGTTTCTTTCTTCTCCTATCAATCGCTTTCTAATATAGCATACCGACCTTTGGATTCGGAACTCCTCCCATATGTGTGCAATGCATATAGCATGCACCGACACTACAAGACAAATAAACAAGTTCTCGTCTTACGGTGGCTTTGATAGAATGAGATGCCTCTCTAAGTGAACCACCGGAGCTTGAAAAGAATCATGACACTCTATTTCCAAGAAAAAGTCACTCTTCCCTTTCTTGAGAACATCGATGAAAGGGATGCATTTATCGGTGGGTCTAGAAAAAAGAGACTCAACATGGTGATCTTCCCATTTAGACTTTAAACTTTTTAATCAAATTTGGAGCTACTATATTTCTAAATGCTTTGATTTTTTGAGTTAGATTTGATTCCTCTCGAGTTCACTACAAAACCCAATAATTTCCCACATGCAACCCCAAACGAACATTTCAGCAGATTGAGCTTCATACCATACTTGCGGAGCACACCGAACATCTCCCATCAATGTGGTTCGTCGGTAGCCATGACTTCACAAGAATATCATCCATGTAAAATTCCACCGAACGCCCAATCTGATCTTTGAACATCAAATTCACCAGCCTCTGGTAAGTTGCACCTACATTCTTCAAACCAAAGGGTATAACAAGATTGTAGCACAGATCTAGGTCAGTTATGAAACCAGTGGGCTCTTAATTTGGGACATGCATTTGGATTTTATTTTAGCCAGAATATGCATCCATAAATGATAGATGTTCATGCCCAGTGGTTGAATCAACTAGCAGATCAATCTTCGGGTGTGAAAAACTATCATTCAGGCATGCCTTATTTAGGCCAGAATAGTTAATGCATCTCCACCACTTCTGGTTGGACTTCTTTACAAGGACTGGATTAGATACCCATAACTAGCATAGAGCATCATCAATAAATCCGTTGTCTTTAAGCTTATCCACCACTTCTTTCAATGTAATGGATCTCTCCAGACCCATGCTACAACGTTTCTATTTTACATGAACGCATTTGAGGTTCATAGTCAATGCATGGCATGCTTTCTCCAATGATATTCCATACGTGTCAGAATGTGTCTAAGCAAACACATCCAGGTTCACTCGGAGAAAACCAGGCATTTCCTTTATTATTCTTCCACTAAGTTGAGATCCAATCATCCAGACTCGGTCAGGATCGTCATGACTAATAAGGATGTTGATCATCAACTCCATGGGAGCTATCCTTGCATCCTCTGGTTCTTTCCTCGAAGCCATATCCTTGTGGAACAGACTATGCTGCCATGGCAGGGCTCGTTCAGTGATTGCTATGCATCTAGAGACTTGATGTAGAGAGTCTTCTCCACACCTTTTCCTTTTTCACACTGCCCCCCCCCCCTCTTTAAAATCATGACGTAGCATTCACACCCAAGCCCTTGGTCTCCTTGCATAACTCCCATAGCATTCTCTTTTGAGAACTTCATTATTAAGCACCATAGGGCGATGGTTGCTTGGAAATCAGCTAGGGCCTGAAGGCCTAAAATGCATTGTAAGCTGAAAAATGTCCAACATGACAAAGATCACAACCCACACTCTCTTGTGTTCACCTTCCCTTAGCACCATGGCAAATCCACAACCTGATGAATTCAATAGCTATTTCATTACATTCCTGGATAAGAGATCTACACGGTTTTAAGTCTTTGCTCTCCAAGTGCATCTGATCATAAGCTTTTTTAAACAAAATTTATCCTGAACTACCGTAGTCAACCAATACCTTTCTTACTATTGTCGGAATCACCAAGGAATCCAATGTTTGTGCTTCATCTCCATTAACATCCCTGTTTCGAAACATAATGTAACAGGTCATAATCCTAAGTTATTTCACGAGCTTTGTCTTCGATGGCAAAACATCTCTCAATGTCAACATGATTTAAAGTATTAGCAAATCTCTCTATTTCATTCTAGCTCTTCTATGCAAGATATGGTTCTCTATCAATGGTATTGGTGATCAATCACTTCTCAAGCCTCCGAGGCTCATCCATACCAGGCCCAGCCTGTCCCCATTGGAAGGAATACCTAAGGGGTTGGAACTTTCGTGCCTGCCATCCTACGGGACTTTGACGAAATGTTGTAACTTCTTTTTCTATATCAAATTCTCAGCCAAATCATGTAAATGGCTGCACTCATTTGTATGTGACCATATGTTTCATGAAATCTGCAATGCCCAGCAGATTTTTTTTCTTCTCGGTCTACTCCCTCATAGCCAGCTTTTTGTAATGATCAATACCTTCAACCATAAGATACATGTTCTCAATTGAATTGTTTAACTAGGTGCGGTAGTCATATTTCGAAAACCTAGGACGTCCCTTAGAATTAGATTTTTGGTCTATGGCCCCATTACTTTTCTTTCTTTGGACACCACTCTTATACTCAACGTTCACATCAACATTTCTAGAATTTCCTCCAGATTGTTTTACACCAACATTACTTTGGATAACTTTTGTCAACTACCCGGCGCTGACCTTTCTTGTCATAGTACTTGCTTCTTCCATGCATAAGAACTGGTTAGCTTTTCTATAGAACAAATCCATCATTAGCGGTGGTTTCATTTTCAGCCATCTCTCAAAATCACTATCGAGATGAATCCCTTAATTCGTGCCATCAAAAATGTGCCTTCTCAAGCATTACTTACTTCTATCACAACCCTATGGAATCTATTCAGGAAATCCTTCAACGACTCTCCCATCTCCCGAAAGAGGTCTGACGGTGACATCATGTCCTTAGTACGAGTATGCTTTAATCATAATTTAGAAATATATACGATAAATACTATGTTAACGTTAAAATTGGATGCCAACACCCTGCTATGAGTTGTGTTAAAGCGAAAGCACCACCCGTTGGTACGGGAACTGAAAATAAGCAAAAAATAGCAAAAACAGTAAAGAGACAACAGTTTTTATAGTGGTTCGGCTTAAAGTTAAGCCTACGTCCACTTTATATCTTTTATTGCCGACTTGATTATAACTTTTCAATGATTCTTCGATTACAACACGATTAAGACGAATAGCTAGAACTTCGATGTAGGAAAGCTCTTTGGATTCATGTTGAATGAGTTAGATCTTTTGCCAAAGTTCGTTGAAGCGTCTTCGGTGTTTGAAGTGTTGAAGGAGTTGAGAAAACAGCAAAGTATCGGCGTTCCAGAAATAATCCTAAAGTCCCCCTTCAGTTGGAGCAGGTGGGGTATTTATAGGGAAAATCTGGATGCAGGTCCCAGGTCGCGAGCGACCTAGGGGACACGATCTACGACTCATCATGGTTGCACTTGATCACTTGAACAGGATGGTAGGTTGTAGGTCGTGAGCGACCTAGGGGAGAATGGTTGGCGACTTAATCATGTCGAGGTACCTAGTGGAGCAACTTAGGCTGGTCGTAGGAGTAGCAGCGATCTAGTGCTGCTTCAACCTATAACCAAGCGACATAACGATATGAAGCTTGTGGCTTGCTAGGTCGTTAACTCGCTAGGTCGTTAACACGCTAGGTCGTTAACTCGCTAGGTCGTTAACTTGCTAGGTCGCATAGGTCATTTAGTTACTAAGTCGCTAGGTCACTGAGCTCCTCTGTTGCGATATACTGCTGTCTTGTATTGATTGCTAGGTCGCTTAGGTCGTCACATGTTATCTCGATATAGAACTTCATCCTCGTTAGCTCGCTCGCACTTTATTTCATTAGGTCGCTTGTGTGTTAACCCGTTAGGTCGCTTGGCTCCTTAATTCGTTAGATTGTTAACTCGCTAAAATGCTTAGCTCGCTAGAGCACTTTCCTTTAGACTGGTTAGGTCGCTTTTCTTTCGAGTACTTGAGTCACCATTCAGAGTGGTGTTAACACTTTCCCCTCGAAATATACGCCTATGTTATAGGCCGTGTGCTTCGATCTAACTACTCCAGGTTGTAGGCGACTTAACAATCTCGCTAACTCGTGTGCCGATACGCCTTCTTTTATTTCCCCTATATAAACCATTAGCTCGTTTCTTCCTCCTCATTCCACTGCTTGTACTCTGCCGCCATTGCCATTCTTGAGCTCAAGAATCCTCAAGGCGAAACCCCTTGTTGCTTCGATCATTTTTCCTAACAACAATCTTAGGTAAATCGATCACCTCTCCATTGTATCTGCCATCAATTTTCTCGTAATCACTTTCACACGGTTTTTATTACCTCGCTGTAAGATTTCCTCCTGATTCGCCCTCCGATCGCCATTGAACTGTTTGTAATTGCTTTAAAAATGGATCAGCCTATGATTTCTCAGAGTTGTGTGGTGTGTGTTCGAGTTTGTGGAGTTTGATGATGTTTTTTGGAGATTCAAAGAAGAAGATAAGGCCTTAAGCGATTGGAGGAGACGAAGGGATTTGTGGTTAATGGGTTAGTGGGTTTTTAGGTTTATCCGTGATGTTTCGGGCGACGCAATGGTGGTGGACGCATGGCAAAATATGATTGGGGAATTGGACTTATGGCTTTTGATGGGAGATAGCTCAATATTGCCGAGCTACCTCAGGAGCGACCTAACGAATTCGACCATCCTAACAACCCTTGCGACCTAAAGGAAGCCGACCGACCTAACAACCCTTGTGACATAAATCTTTGCGACTTAAGCTCTCTGCGACTTAAGCTCTCTACGACTTAAGCTCTTTGCGACTTAAGCTTTAGGTCGCGGCCACACCTGAATGAGCTAATACTTAGACAAAAATGCACTGCCTTGAGCTGAAGTCTCATGCCTTGAACTCTTTGACTTGAATACTTTTTAATTCGTAGGAACATGACATTGCTGAACTATCTGACCTTAACAATGCAACTTAAGAAAGCTTTGACCTATGGTAAGCCGCTAGAGCTTGGCTACTTGCAAAAATGTGACAGCAGTTAACTTGAATTCTCAGCTTGAACTATCGAGATAACTTGCCTGAACTTGTTGCACGTCTTTACAGATTATATTAACTTTAACGCTAACAACCTGTTAAACACAACATTTGCAGAAAAATGGGACGAATATACTTATCATCGACTGCCCACATCGAGTGATGGATTAGATCAAAGAAATGATATTTTACTTAAGTAAAATAGTATGATTCTGATTAAAGATGAAGTGATGTGAATCAACTGATTTAAATGAAGCATCAACGCAAAATGCACACAATTATAACTGCTTATTGCTAAATATCATCTGCATTGATACTACACTTAACCTTGGTTTAATAACAAGCCTCGAAATTTCCTGAATTGACGTGCATCAATCAGTACTATTTCAAGTTTTATTTCATTTACTTGTTATTTCAGTAGTCTTGCACAACACTTCACACGCTTTTAGGAAACGTGCACCTTCATATTTGAATATCCAGTTCCTTGTATAGAATGACTTCTCAACAAGAAGAGATAGTAGGGCAAGCTGGAGAGGTCTTCCCAATAGCTAACCCCTTGGATAATCCCCCGGAAAGAACTTCAACTACTCTGAATCAATGGGTGTTCAATCAATTATGTATTCAGCTCGGTATTGCTGAAGCGGACGCTTTGCTTCCTGGGGTAAACGATACTGCTGACAGGCCACCTCTTGGTTTTATCGCAGTTAATCGTCAGATGTGCTTGAGTGGAGCTATTCCTCCCTTTAACGATTTTCTCCGACAGCTCCTTCTCCGATTAACTATCTCTCCCTTCCAGTTGCACCCCAATGGCTACGCCATCTTGATGGGACTATGTGTACTGTTCAGGAGGACACTCGACCGTCTTTCGAGCTTTGAAGAGATTTTCTATTTGTGCACATTTGCGAAGAACAAACATCATCCTTCTATTATACTTGTGAGAAGCGCAAGGAACCGTAAACTGATTACTGATCTTCCTGAAAGCGTCCATGGGTTTTTGAACCAATTTTTCTTCGTCTGTTGCCCCACGGGATTCTACGGCATCTGGAGAGTAGGAAGTAAGCTTGCCTATCTCCGTCCTTTCCGTTTCTGAGCTATTCAAAATCCGAGTTGTTAAGTGCTAACTTCATTCTTTACTTTTACAGCACTTCCTCCTCTTTCTAAAGATTCCAGCCATAAGACGACTTTTGAAAGACTAAGTGCTGTGGCAGTTGAGGAGAGAAGCGTTAAATTTTTGCTGAAGGATGAATTTTTGCATCAGTTCGGACTTTTGCACCCCTCTCGATTCACTCAGCTTCGTGATGCCCCCGGTTTTCAAGCAGAGACGTCAAATGCCCCGGTTTCCACAAAGGAACTTGCACTGAATGAACCTATTGCAGAGGCCTCATTGGTGAAATGTTCTACACCTGTTGACGGTGCGGGGTCATCTGGCAAGTTTACACTTCCCCCGGTTATCGAAGAAGAGGAAATTCCTCAAATTCCGGGAAGACTGCTGATGAAGGAGCTGAGAAAGAGAGTTTCGCTAGGCATGATGGCGATGACATTTTCGGAGGGCTGAGCGACCTAATGGTGACTTCACATGAGCTCTTCAAAGATGATACCACTGCTTCAAAACTCACTTCTCTAGAGTCGAAGTGATATCCACCTTGCGACCAACTTTGTTGACTCAAGAGTTGATGCCTATTGCAAAAATCGACATTACTCCCAAGCCGAAGAGTGGTTTGTAGCTCAATGCGTGTAGTCAGCACATCACACACACTTAGGATTTTTTGGCAATTATGTGCACTTAGCTTCTTTATTTTGAAGATTTCTAAACTTGTCTCTTTTTCACTTTCAGATTCTCCCATGGGACGCAGCGGCACATACTACGATGACTTCCAACGCTATGGAAGGTGTGATTCTTATGATCCCCGGCATTATTTTTCTGCCCCCAGGGAAACTAATGATGAAAGAGCAGCTAGGAAAGCTCGCGAGAGGCAGGCTCACGAGGAGCGCTACAGGAGAAGAGATGAACGACATGATTCTTCCCAGAGAGATGATGATTCCCACAAAAGAAAATCTCACAATGATAAGGGAAAGAGTCATATGGCCGAAGATTCAAGCAAGCGAGCTAAGCTTAGCGAGAAGCCAACATCTGAAATTCCTAAAGTGCCCGCTGCTTCTATCTCTTTAGACATCCCCTCTAGCTCTCCTGCCCTTAAAAGAGCTGACATTCAAATAATCATCAACAGGCCTCCATATCAAGTTGAAAAGCCTTCGACTACTCTTCAAAGTCGATTTCCACACTGGTGTTTAAAAGGAGTGCGTTTTGACCTGGACTTGGTTCCCATCGACAAACAAGCTATGCTGAGAAATCTTGATGCTGTGAAGCTTGACATCGAAAGAATGTCTAGCTGGCAAAAACTTGTCGATGAGCTTCAAAGAGTTAATTGCTCAAATCTTGATGCCATGCTGACCATGGAAAATGATAAATCTGAGTGGCAAAAGGTTCTCGACCAGCATGATACGGAGATGAGGAGCATCGCTTCCTATAATGAGGAGCTTGAGGCTGAAGTTAAGAAGCTTAAAGATGAACTTGCCACCTCTTCCACTTCTTATACTCAAAAGGAAGAGATTCTCCAAAAGCAAGTAAGAGACGCCCACGCTAGTCAACGAGACGCTGAGGCTAAACTTGAGTCACAGCTGAAAATCGTGGAGCTCTACCGCAATGATGTTGCTCATCTGTGGGAAAAGACTAGCTCCCAAGACTTGGAGATTGCAATGCTAAAGGCTCAACTTTCTAAAGTTGAAAAGGAGCGCGACGAGGCCATCGCTGGAAAGGCAGCAGTTGAACAATCTCATGAAGTGACTAAGGCCAACGTCAACTCCACTTTATTCGAGTTTTACATTCATAGCGTCTTGGGGCATGGCAGTCTGTCATTTTTGGGCCCAAAGTATGAGATTACTTTGGCTGAAGTGTGGGAGGCAGCAGTTGATATGCTAAAAAAGCGCCGGCTATGCTGAGGAGGGTCTGGAGGCTCATTTTTTGGATGATGAGGGTCAAGCCGCCCTTGCCAAAGGGAAATAACAACTTGCTAAAGAATGAGCCGAAGCAGCGGAAAGAGAACATTTAGGGAAGGCACCTTTGACCGACCCAACTTGTTTTTCGGCTTCGGTTGGCGTTGATATTATTGGCTCTAGTTCCCATTCTTCGCCTCCGACCAAAGCCGAAACTGAAATTATAACTTCCCCTGCTGAAGACGAGGCCCAGGAAGACATCGAAGCCCAAGCTTTTGAAATTGATGTGATAAAGCCAACTTCTCCAGGTAACTTCAACACTAATCCAGCTCAAGTGTACTACTTGTTTGCTTCACATGATTTTGATGAACTTCTTGATTATTACTCAAACCTCGACGTGCCACTATCTCCACTTTTTGCGAGAGATATTGATTTTAGCTTTTCTTCTTCTGTAGTGAGAACACCAAGTGTAGCGCAGACTTCTCCTCCTCCAGCTGTTGTTCCTCCATCTTCTCAGGTTACTCCTCTTTCTGCGTCTCAACCGGGGTCGCAAGAAGAAAAAATAGAAGCGCTTCAATGCTTGGATGACCCGGCTGCTTTGCAAGAGCAGAAGGCGGAAGAACCTGAGGAGGGCGAGAGGACCCCGGAGAAATTTTATGTCGACGACACAAAGCTATCTGAACTAATTACTCCGGGCAGCGAGTCTTCTTCAAAGAAGAAGGGGAAGCGCGCAATTTCAAAGAAGAAGAAGAAAAGCACTTCTGCCAGTGAAGAGAGAGCGGAAGAGGACCCAATTGCACCTCTTTTTCCTCTTTCCCCGACTCGTTCAAGCCGACCAATAAATTTAACCATTAGGCCGAGCGAGGGCTCCAAAGGTGGAGGCAAAAAGAAGTGATGTATCTAGTCTTACCCTTCTTGTTTTGCTTTTTTGCTTTTATATAAAGGCTTGTATTGATCGGAGATTGTGCGGGTACCGGCCCCCGCTTTTTGAAACCTACATACGTATAAAAATTTTATAGTATGGAATAAAATTATTCTTTTTACTTGTACAATCTTTTGACTGTATTTGAGAATGCATTTATTCTTCATTTTCATACAAGTTCCTTTATTTTCTTTGCATGATATTGCAATGAGCTTGTGGTATGTTGCTTGAGTACCGCTTTTATTAATGTAGCTAAATTATATTGCCCCCATACCACGGCTCATTGTAATATTTTTGGAGAACAATTCATCTGTTTTGAGAAGACATGTACTCTTGCTTTGGAGAACAACTCTTCTGTTTTGAGAAGACTTGTACTCTTACTTTGGAGATCAACTCTTCTGTTTTGAGAAGACTTGTACTCTTACTTTGGAGAACAACTCTTCCATTTTCAGAAGCCTTGCACTCTTACTTTAGAGAATAATTATTCCATTTTGAGGAAATATTACTCTATTCTAGTAGAGTGTGCCTCGTATTGGAGAAGTCTCTCTCTTTTTTAGAAAAAGTTTCTGCACTTCAACTTTCAGAGACGGTCACTTTTTTGAGAAGCGGATTCTCTTACCCGGTGAAGTGGCTTCCAAAGAAGGCTTCGATTTGGCACTTCAACTTCTTCTTTTTTGGGGAAGAATGTTCTCATTATGGAGAAATTAATCTTCCCTTGAGAGTTGAAGTGTGCCTCCGAAGAGGGCTTTCTCTTTTTTTTTGGCACTTCAACTTGGTGAAGTGGGCCTCCGAAGAGGGCTTTGTTTTTCCCTTTATCCGGGGTAGCGGGCCTCCGAAGAGGGCTTTGGCACTTCAACTTGTTGAAGTGGGCCTCCGAAGAGGGCTTTGTTTTTCCATTTACGCGGGGTAGCAGGCCTCCGAAGAGGGCTTTGGCACTTCAACTTAGTGAAGTGGGCCTCCGAAGAGGGCTTTGTTTTTCCCTTTACGCGGGGTAGCGGGCCTCTGAAGAGGGCTTTGTGTGCCTCGGGAGAGGGCTTTTGATTGGCCTGAAAGTTACTTTCTCACAGTTAAATGGATCCATGGGGCGAATGCAAGCTACTTAATCGGATGTTTGTTTGCACAAACGATCGCAATCAGTTAGCAAGGGCCCTGTGTCTTCATCTTGGGAAGGTGCCCCTCCGGTTGTTCCATCAACCTTGTTGGTTGAGAAAAGCACTTCCATTTTTCAGTGTGCCTCGTTAGAGGGCTTTTTCCTCCAAACAGTTGTGCCTCCGAAGTGGGCTTGTGCCTCCAAAGAGGGCTTTTGGTTTGCCTGAAAGTTACTTCTCACAGTTTAATGGATCCATGGGGCGGACGCAAGCTAGCCAATTGGATGTTCGTTTGCACAAACGATCGCAATCAGTTAGCAAGGGCCCTATGCCTTCATTTTAGGAAGGTGCCCCTCCGGTGGTTCCATCAACCTTGTCTGTTGAGATGAACATTTTCATTTTTTGGCGTGCCTCGTTAGAGAGCTTTATTGTCTGCTTGCCCATGTCTTTTCACCATCTGCCCTTCAGCGATTCCCCGTTATTATTTCCAAGCACATGTTTCTTTCTTTTGCAAGTTATTTGTTTCTTTTCCAGAGAAGTGCACTTCATTGTTAAGTGAATCCACGGGGCAGACGCAAGCTACCCAACTGGATGTCTGTTTGCACAAACGATCGCAGTCAGTTAGCAAGTGCTTGGAACCTTCACGTTGGGAAGGTGCCCTTCGGTGAAATCACCAACTGTTTGTGAGAAGCACTTCTTATGTAGGAATTGAATCTGGAATCTTTGTGGCTTGACATTTGTTTGCTAAGTGATTTGCAGGGGTCGCTTGGCCTCGTGATGTATCGAATGGGTAAGCTTTGCTTTGATAGCCTGCAATATTAAATCGATATTTTAGCAATATATTCAAGATATTTGCACATCAAAATGAGACAGGCATGTTATAGTAGTAAAGAACACAAGATTTATAGTTCTTATTATTGATTTGCACTAATTTTCGATGGCTTTTAATACAAGAATGATACATCCGTCATTATTTCGCAAATTTGAAGCAAGGCCTTTAAGTAAAATATGGACGCAAGCGATTGCTGTCCCAGGCTCTCAAAATTGGATCTACGGTGTGAGGGGACCTCTATTTCCACTGGAATAATTGCTTATGATCCGTATACTAATAAGAACGGAGTGTTCCCAGTCGCAGTCTTGTGGGTAGTTCTTTATGCCTATAGTGCTAGTGGCAACTTATCGACCCAACCATCTTTTTCTTTTTCCAGCTATTTTTCGACGGTTGATTTGATAATTTTTTTCACTGTTTCCACTTGCCCGTTTGCCTGCGAATGAGCCACTAACGAGAAGCTTTTTTGATCTTGAATCGGCTGCAAAAGTCCTGGAACTCTTTGCTTTCGAATTGAGTACCATTGTCTATGATTATTTTCTGAAGCACACTACACCTGCAAATGATATTTTTATTCACAATATTTATCATCTTTTAGAGGTAATGGTAGCCAATGGTTCAGATTCAGCTTATTTAGTCAAATAATCAATAGCAACAATAGCAAATTTATGGCAACTGTCACACTTTTGGGACTAGATGGCAGCATCTTCCAGAACAAAAACATTTTCTCCCTCCGTGGCTTATCTCAAAGCACGAGCATATTTTTCCATCTCACCCCAACTTCTGCCCACTGGGTGTGGGCCCCCTGTGATAACATTAATGATAGGCCTCTCGGATCCCTACGCTGCAGTTCTTTCATCTGAGTCATATTGATGAGCGGGAACTAGTTGCCCCTAAGTAGATGAGGATGGGTCATTTCTGTTTCTCTTCACATACTGTTGAAGTTTATTCTCTTTCAACAGCACCTCAATCAAATTCTTTAAATGGCGACATTCATTAGTGTCATGGCCAGCTTGATTGTGGAATCGATAGAATCTTCCATTTTGCGCAACATTTTTCCCAAGCCTCAACTTAGATGGTTTAGGGTATTCAACAGTATCCTTGGTTGCAAAGAAGATATTTTCTGGAGTATCGGTTAAAGGAGTGAAATCTGAAGGTTTAAAGTGACGAGTTTTCTTCGCATTTCCATGCTTCTTCCCACCATTATTCTCCCTCTTCTGTGCACCAGATTCTTTTTTGTTTGAAACAACATTGTTATTCCCAGCCTTAGTCATGATAGCTTTTGCCGGCACTGGAAGCTTTCTAAGCGCATGAATTCATCAGCTTTTTTGTAGAATTTCTCAAGTGAATTTGGCTCTTTCATCTTTAGCCATTTTCCAAATTCACTGGATTTGTCAATAGCTCTCATTAAGTAGGTCAGAATCATTCGAGACTCCGCATTATCAACCTCGGCCAAGGCTATATTGAAGCGGTTTAAGAAAGATCTGAGAGGCTCTCTGGGGTTTTGTTCAAGGCTGGACAGTGACATTATATCCTTGGCCTTTGAAGCATATAACCTGAACTGTTCTTTGAATTTCCAGGTTAGGTCGGAGAACTGATCCACAGAACGAACTGGCAGCTTCGTGAACCAAAGTAGGGCCACTCCTTCCAAATACACTAGAAAGTATCTGCACTTGATCTCATCCGATGCTCTGGCACCCGTCATATGCCAGTCATACTTATACAAGAACTGATTAGGATCGCTTGTCCCCCGATAAGCCGGAATAGTGGGGGGAACAAAATTCTTTGGAAATTCCGCCTTCGGAATTCTCTCGGTAAAAGGAGTCTTGCTTGGAGCTAACCCCCAGTCATTCTCATCTTCATCCCTCTGCATGCTTTCCTTCATGATTTGTCGGATCATTCCCGAGAGGTACTCCTCATCGTTGAGAGGCCCCGCGGGACAGGCGTCAGCTACTTTTTCGAAAATTTGCCTAGACAACGTTCGCGAAGAGTTGACTGTGGCCTTGAACCTCCAGCTTAGGGAGGTGCCCCTTCGGCGGTGCCAGCTGCCCTTTGAGGAATACTTCTCCCTTGGGAATTATGAACATCTTCGGCAAAGGTTTCTTCATTGTTTTCTGGTTGACGGTTAACCCCAAGTAAAGCATTTATCCTGTCCAACATCAAAGTGTTCAGGGTTTCCATTTGCTAATACAACCCAGACACCACAGCATCCAATTTTGGCCGTGTAATTCCAACAGTAGGAGCCGCTTCATTGGATGCAGGAGAAGTGGCAGTGTTGTCACAAGTATCTCCAGATCTAATTTATCTCCTTTTCCTTCCAGGAGCCATAATTTCAGATAAACTTCTAGTTTTTAGAGAGAATCTTTCAATAAATCTTTGCGAAGCAATGATGAGAGCAGTCCCTAAGTTCGGTTCTCAGTGAAAGCACCAAAATGTTAACGCTAAAATTGGACGTTAACACCCTGGTGTGAGTTGTGTTAAAGAGAAAGCGCCACCCGTTGGTACGGGAACTGAAAATAAGCAAAAAATAGCAGAAACAGTAAAGAGACAACAGTTTTTATAATGGTTCGGCTTAAACTTAAGCCTACGTCCTCTTTATATCTTTTATTGCTGACTTGATTATAACTTTTCAATGATTCTACGATTACAACACGATTAAGACGAATAGCTAGAACTTCGATGTAGGAAAGCTCTTTGGATTCATGTTGAATGAGTTAGATCTTTTCCCAAAGTTCGTTGAAGCTTCTTCGGTGTTTGAAGTGTTGAAGGAGTTGAGAAAACAGCAAAGTATCGGTGTTCCAGAAATGATCCAAAAGTCCCCCTTCAGTTGGAGCAGGTGGGGTATTTATAGGGAAAATCTGGATGCAGGTCCTAGGTCGTGAGCGACCTAGGGGACACGAGCTACGGCTCACCATGGTTGCAATTGATCACTTGAACAGGCTGGTAGGTTGCAGGTCGTGAGCGACCTAGGGGAGAATGGTTGGCGACTTAATCATGTCGAGGTACCTAGTGGAGCGACTTAGGCTGGTCGTAGGAGGAGCAGCGATCTAGTGCTGGTTCGACCTATAACCAAGCGACATAGCGATATAAAGCTTGTGGCTCGCTAGGTCGTTAACTCGCTAGGTCGTTAACACGCTAGGTCGTTAACTCGCTAGGTCGTTAACTTGCTAGGTCGCATAGGTCATTTAGTTACTAGGTCGCTAGGTCGTTGAGCTCCTCTGTTGCGATATACTGATGTCTTGTATTGATTGCTAGATCGCTTAGGTCGTCACATGTTAGCTCGCTGTAGAACTTCATCCTCGTTAGCTCGCTCGCACTTTATCTCATTAGGTCGCTTGTGTGTTAACCCGTTAGGTCGCTTGGCTCCTTAATTCGTTAGATTGTTAACTCGCTAAAATGCTTAGCTCGCTAGAGCGCTTGCCTTTAGACTGGTTAGGTCGCTTTTCTTTCGAGTACTTAAGTCGCCGTTCAGAGTGGTGTTAACATACTACATATAAAAACTTATAATATGTCGATAATTATCAAACAATAGATCTACAACCCTTATTCACCAGTTCACCATTTTTTCGAGTGTGAGTATTAATTCAGACTCGAGCTCTAGAGATGGAAGATAGATTGTCACTCTAATTGTTCTTCAATGAATGGATTTTAATGAGATATCTTTAACATTGATAAAAACTGAAAGAATGAAACAAGTTAAACCATATAACTTTGAGTCCAAAATAATCTCACCATTCTTTTAGTTAATCAAGCCATTCCTCTATGGTTCTTTTATAATGTATTGTAATTCACACATTGCATATTATGGTATTGTTCCATTCCTTACTTTTTACTTCTCAGAAAGCAGGCCTGAGGATTGCAAAATATTTTGCTTCTAGCTCCATATGGTTCCTTTTTTGGTGGTTCTACTCAACAAGTGAAGCATATAAATTTTCTTAATTCCCAACCTTTAATTTACATGCTTATAAACACACATACAGATCTTTTCTGTCATTCCACTACAAAAAATGACACGTTAATAGCAGCATGTAAGCGCTATAAAACAAAACTACAACGATTCGATAAACATTGGATATTGACATGTTATAAAAAACAATGGCGTCACAAAAAGGGCTCATATAAAATTGTTAGCTTTCAGAGCGCCTATGTTCTGCTATGGTATTTAATTAAACTTAACACATATATTCTACTATAAATAACATGCATAGTGGTAATATATTCATTGTGTATCAACATGTTATAGTATATTCCAAATCGGTTTACGTTAATTTACAACTATAAAATGTACAAATATAACAACGGTTTAATCCACTATCCTTCGGTAGTAAGGATATTTGGTTCATTTCCATCTTGTAGTACTTTTGCTACATAACTATAGAATTTTTTAGGCACTATAGTTTTGTTTTCTATGTTTTAGCACCCCGATACATACTACAATGTATTAATAGCATATCAAAACTGAATCTTCTTTAAACAAATAACAATATAAACAATGTAAGAGTCGGAAAATATAATAATCCGAAAATGTGACGTATGATGTCAAATATACCAAATATCCACAGATATCATATTAAACAAGATCAAACATGCATAATATCCATTATATATGTTTTCAAGATGTACCAAAAAGTAGTATAAAATGTTTTAATTACACGCTAAAAAGTTGTCTAGGCATACCTGAGAACAAGTACGTATCATATACCAAAAGGCGGTCCATCTATACCTAAATAAGTGGTTAATATTCAGATCCTACTTTTTTTGCACCTGCAGCAAATGTGACAAAGTTATGCAATCGATTAGAGATATATAATTAAATAGAATGCTATGCAACAATTTGAGAACTAACACTCAGCAATAATGTAACAACCCCACCAAGATACTCATACTATTAAAGAACATTATAAATATCATCGCCTAATAATTCGGAGAATACGTCTTGTTAATGTTAACCGAATGTGAATATAACTTTAAACTAACACCGATACATCGTATTTACTATATTACTTAATATCTAGAATAAATTTTGACGTGTACAATCTTGGTCCAAAGAAATAAGCAATTGGTTTCTGAGAATTAGAACAATACATCATATAAGCAACAGTCACAGATCACAGTGGAAAAATAAACGCTTATACATATACAAAATAAGGAGTCCATCAAATATAATATTAGACTCAAATAATATACAAGTGTATTAAATTTCCATCTTAAATATACATCTTGTAACGACCCACATTTTTTCGATAATTAAAATATTGAATTTAATAAGATTTTGTAATTCAATATTGGAAGAAATAAAAATTTATGAATTCATCGATGAGAAAAATAACAACAAAGAAATTTAATAATGTTAATTTAAGGAAGTTGGTAATTGTTTTAACGAGATTTTAATTAATTGAAATGACTGTAAACATATATTTCGTTATAGATTTCAAATAAGGAAATAAACCAAACGTTGGATTAATTGGTGAAATAATATGTAGTTAATTGTAATTGGATAAAATCAGTGTTTTGTAAGTAGTTATAACATTTGACTGTAGATAATAAACTTGTAAATGTGATTAAATTAAGTAAAAGGTGACAATTGTTATTTGTTACCTATATATTTAATCTGTTGAATTAAATTGGAAATCAATTATATTTTAATGTAATTAAATATTACATTAATTTGAATTAAGACGATAATTGTAGATATTAGTGTAATAAGATATAAACAAATGTTAATTATGTCCATAAATAATGATTGATTGGATAATAAAATTTGAAATCGAATAAATTACTTTATCAGAATTTAAATTATAATTAATGGGTTTATTGCAATTGAAGTTAAACACTATAATTAGTGAAATAATTAACATTGAATTTGACATGGGAAATGGCTTTTGAAAAGATTATTAATTTCTGTGTAATTAGAAATGGTGAAAATTATTATTTATAAAATTTGAATTGAAAGGTGATTTAATTAATTTAATAATAATTTATTTAATTATCGTGAAAATAGCCATTTTGGCCACTATCTCGGATTTCGATGAAACTAGTTTCATCGAATCCGTCGCGGTGAATTATTGTAAGATTTCAAGTTTCATAGCGATCAGACTTGTCGTTTGATCGTACGGACTTGAAACATGCAGAAAACAATTTAATGAAATCAATTTGAAATAAGTTGATTTTGAAAGCTAACTTCTTCATACTATGGAATTAGGAATTCAAACCTGTTCCATTGAGTTTAAAAATATCAAAAACATCTATTTTGATATATTGGATGACCCATTTTCGTTTTGGGAACGAAACGGGCTTTTCGGATCGTTGTTATCTTTTCAATCCAAATCGATCTGGTCCATCCTTTCTATTTCAGCTCCACATATATATAGGCTGTTATAAACCTTAATTATTTCTCATTTCTTATTTCTGTATGGATTATTACTTCTACCAGTTCCTCCTTCTCAAACGATAGAAATGAAACCCTAAATTTCAATTTCAAAATCAATTTCAAAATCAAACTCCTCGAAACCCTAACATATTATATACCGTTTCGAAGCTCTCGACGAGCGTAATTCACTGGTGCAACTCGATTTTGCAATCGAATCACAATTTGTCCAGAAATTGATTGTTTATTTTCGACCATTCATATTGGGTTATCGTTTTTAACGGTGGATCTACATCCTGGCGACGATCGGAGGACATGGGGTGGTAGAGCTCGTCGAGCAGTTCTTGGATCTCGGTTTGTTCTTGTCAATAGTGTCTCGACTTCACTAGATCTTGGCTTTATCTATGCACGGCGACGGCGGTGCTATACGACGTTGGAAGGTGGCGTACTTGGGCTGTAGGGTCAGTCAGGGGCGTACTTGAGCATGGCAGTGTCAAATCATTGGTCTGGTGGCCCTAGGCGGCATGAAGAACGACGACCATGGTGAGGTTTTGTTCGATCGTTTCGAGAAGAACTTCTAGGGTTTGAATGTGGAAATCAAAGCGGAGGTGCTGATGTGTATCATAAATTAATTATATTATTTATTTTATTTTAAAATCGTATAATGTTCTAACTTGTATATCTTTCTTGTACGAGGTCCGATTTATGTGCCGTTTGTTCCGCTGCGATGGTATTAGAATTTTAGACATTGTGAAACTGGTTTGGATGAATTCTAAGATTGTTCAATTTTGGGCCATTATTTGAATTTCAAATCGATTTGAAATCAAATGTTAGTGTTTTAACCCACTCACAACTACTAAATTATCATATGTTAGTTAAATTGAATTTATGATGTGATTAGAAATTGATTGGTTGATGTTTGATATTTTTAAATTGTCATTCTAGTTAAATCTGAATTTATTGAATATAATTATCATTTAATTTAATAATAAATTTTAGTTTGCCAGTTTATACCTATTATTGATAATCACTTATCTAGTGATATTTATTGGTTGATTTGAATGATGATTGTGATGTATGTTGATTTTTGATGTTGGGTGACTAGAAGTTATATTTATATATTGTTATAACACCGCAAATTCCTTTAGTTCGTAGTTAGAAATTCCTATGGGTTGAAATGATAATTTCTCGAATGATCTATAGATTAGGGAAAAATCTTTATGGGTCGAAATGATAGACCTGAGCGATTTTATGGATTTCTAGTTCATTTTGGGATTGCGGATTGAAATGATATATAACCGTAAATTTAAATCTATTGTGGATTGAAATGATATATGTCTGTATAACTTGACCATAGGATCAAAATTATGTACGGACACCGGATTGGTTAAATCAAATGATTTTAAAACATTAAATTTGAATTTAGTTAAATGACATTTTAAAATAATATTTGATTTATATAAACGGAATTATTTTTGAAAATTCTAGCTTTAAATGTTGAAATTGGAATTGATTTAAGTGAATTGTTTAAAATGATTAAATCGAAATTTCAAAACCGGACACGGTCCATATGTGATGAAATGAAAGAAATAGTCTAGTTGGATATTAATTCATTTTAATATAAATTGTTTAGAGAGATATTATTTTGAAAATCCTGATTTTAAGGTTTTCAAACTATTAAACAATTTTATTCTATTTTAAACTATTTTAAACTATTCAACCAAATTAGCCATTTAATTTATTTTAAATCTATTTTAATTTATTTTAAATCTACTTAATCTATTTTAAATCTAGTTAATTTATTTTAAATCTATGTAATTTATTTTAAATTTATTTTAATTTATGTTAATTCTATTTAATCTATTTTAAATCTATTTAATGTATTTTAAGTCAATTTAATTCTATTTATAATCTATGTAATCTATTTAAAATTTATTTAATCGGTTTTAAATCTATTTAATTTATTTTAAATCTATTTTAACTATTTTTAATTTATTTAAACAAACTTATATCTATTTAAAACTATGAAAATCCATTTTAAACTATTTTAAAGAATTTCAAACTATTTATGTAACGACCCAGAATTTCTGTCACTTGAAGTTTGTATAATTAATTGATTTTAAACATTAACAAGTAAAATTTGTAAGTCGAATAAATTATATTTCGAATATCTAGATTTAATTGGATAATTAAATCGATAATTTAATATTTGAAATTACAGAAATAATTGTAAATTGGGTTAATGTGATTAAATTGATTTATAAAGTTGTATTAAATCATATTGGAGTTAGAATGATGTTATAGAACTTTTAAAATTGAAGTAAAAGTTAATTTATGGAAATTGAATATTTTAATATTTAATTGACGAGTAAAAATAGACATTTTTCAAACAGTCTCAGATTTCGACAAAACTAGTTTCATCGGATCCGTAATGTTATATTATTGTAAGATTTCAAATTACGTGTCAATCGGATCTACGGTTTGTCCGGGGCAAGCTAAAACGCAAAGAAATTAGTTTAACCGATTTAATTTAAATTTGATCGTTTATTTCCGTGACTCGCACATATGATCGAATTGGCTCTCGATACCTATTCCATTATGTCCGGAACGTGGGTTAAACCCTAGAAACGTCAGTCGGCACGCTTCGTTTGGAGTTTGAAAAATTAAAACATGAATAGTGTTTTGGCAATTTTCTATATAAGGCCATCATTCTTTCTATTTGCAAACCAAATCAGCTCTAGGGTTTCCAGCCGCCTACAATCGTCGAGACACAATCAGTCGCCAACATCTCGCAGTCCATGGCCTAGTCCATCACCGGCCCAAACATCTTGAAGCTCGGCTCCATCTCGTCATAGAAAATCGCGTGTGAACGAGACATGAATTTGAATAAGTGATGAAATTTGACTTCGGTAAAAGTTAAATAGAATTTACTTGAGAATTGGAATCTGAATTGGATTTATAAGTGGAAATTTAAGTTAAGTTAAACAAATGATTTTTAAATGGAATATAACTTAAGTGATGTTGAATGAAGTTGATTTTGGTATCGAAGTAAAATAAATTAGTGAAAATAAACTAATTGAAAATGAATAAATGAATGTTAGTAAAGTCCAATGTCAATGAATCAAATGTGATTAAATAAAAAACCAATTCATTGAACATTAATGAGAAGTGAATGTATATTGATTTGATAGGGATTTGTTGAATGATAGTTGTTTGGTGGTTGCATTTATTGCTTTTGTTGCATTTGCTATTTTGACACATATTGTTGTTGTTTCTGGTATATGTTGTATATGGATATTACTTGCATATATACATGTCCTCATTTGTTGTTGATTGTATAGTAGGTGCGGATGGCGCTTGCTTCGCATTTGGAGCTCGCTTTCGCACTATATTAGCCGTATATGCTCGCTAATAATATATAAGGTACATATCTCAGATTACATATCATACTTTTGCACTTTTTTCCCTACGGGATGCCTCATTACTTTGATGAGATGTATATTTGTGACATATATATTATCATTTTTTTTCAGATCGAACCGCGCAAAGGAGGTTATGGCGAATTTTTTTTTAAATCTAAGGCGTTATAAAATTTTTGAGAAAATTGGGAAAAAAGTTTGTGAAAACTAAGTTTTGATTTGAAGTTAAAAGTTAAACTATATTGGTTGGTTTGAAAAGATAACTAAGTATAGATTTGAAAACTAAGAAGGGTATTTATAAGAAGTTTAACTATTGGATTTTGGGAAAGTTAAACACTTAAGTGAATTTGAAATCTAATTTGAATGGATGTTTGAAAAATTATGGATTCTGTAACTTTTTCTTACTTGGTAATTTCGAGGACGAAATTCTTTTAAGGGGGGAAGTTTGTAACGGCCCAGAATTTCTGCCATTTGAAATTCATATATTTAATTGATTTTAAATATTAACAAGTAAAATTTGTAAGTCGAATAAATTATATTTCGAATATCTTGATTTAACTGGATAATTAAATCGATAATTTAATATTTGAAATTACAGAAATAATTGGAAATTGGGTTAATGTGATTAAATTGATTTTTAAAGTTGTATCAAATCATATTGGAGTTAGAATGATGTTATAGAACTTTTAAAATTGAATTAAAAGTTAATTTGTGGAAATTGAATATTTTAATATTTAATTGACGAGTAAAAATAGTCATTTTTCAAACAGTCTCGGAATTCGACGAAACAAGTTTCATCGGATCCGTAATGTTATATTATTGTAAGATTTCAAATTTCGTGTCAATCGGATTTATGGTTTGTCCGGGGCAATCCAAAACGCATAGAAATTAGTTTAACCGATTTAATTTAAATTTGATCGTTTATTTCTGTAACTCACACATATGATCGAGTTGGCTCTCGATACCTATTCCATTGTGTCCGGAACGCGGGTTAAACCCTAGAAACGTCAGCCGGCACGGTTCGTTTGGAGTTCGAAAAATTAAAAGATGAATAGTGTTTTGGCAATTTTCTATATAAGGCCATCATTCTTTCTATTTGCGAACCAAATCAGCTCTTGGGTTTCCAGCCGCCACTAAACAAATCAATGGCCGAGAATTTCGAAACTTCTTCCCTTGTTCTCTCTCAATCCACTCACTATCATCAAATGCTTTCAACATCAAATGCTTTCAACTAAGAAACTGTAAAGAGTGATGTGAACTTCACATCCATACGGAGATGATCGAGTTTCGTTGCATGGATCAACGGCGATAGGCGTTCGAACGATCGACGTTCACACGCAATTTTCTATGACAAGATGGAGCCGAGCTTCAAGATATTTGGGCCGGTGATGGAGTAGGCCATGGACTTCGAGATGTTGGCGACCGATCTTGTCCTCGACGATTGTAGGCGGCTCGAAAATTTGATGAACATAGGCGGCAATGGGTTTAAAGTCGCGTTCGTATTCACCTGGGGAAGAAAAAGCACGTGCGGCCATGATCTAGGTCATTGAAATCTACAGCCCTGATGAATTTAGCGTAAAATAAAAAAGGAAATTGATTAATTATTATATTATAAAACCGTACAAACTTTAAAAAGTTATTACTTGTTCATACGAGGTCGAAAATTGACGAAACGAATTGCGTTGGATTCGTATGGACGAACACTATGCGATGGGGCTGGATTGGGATTTATTTGGGCTAGTGGAATTTTGGGTAAAATTAAACGCGTTTAATTTTATTCGAAATAAAACACTGCAACTGTATTGGAAGCAAGGTGAGAACTTCTCACTCAATCGAATTTGTTTCAATTTAAATGTTAAATAGTTAGATTTAAAATTGCTTTATTGTGTTGATTGTATGCTTGGATGATAAATTATTATCTATTGTATTGAAATAGACCTTATACGCCGCATATTAAGCGGAGATTATTATATTAAACCCATATACCGCGATATTCCACCTCGAAGTGGAATTGGTATTATATATGTACTTGGAGTTGATTTCCCACATTATATAGCGGATGAGACCTTATTGCGCCGCATAATAGCGCATGATATTTTATATAAATTCCATATACCGCGATATTCCACCTCGAAGTGGAATTGGTATTGTGCTAACATCTACGGATGTAGGGAAACAGGTTGGAGGGATCCAACTAGATTCCTTAAAACATTTGAATTTGTTTCAATGTTATGTGTTGATTTTTTTATAATTTGTGTGTGATTATATTGAGATCGAAATTGTTGAAGGCTAAAATTTAATCGAATATATTTTTGGTATCATTGGATACCGAAAATAAATAAAATTGGATTTTTGAAAATTCGAGTTGAAAATAATAGTAAAAATTTATTTTTGAAAATTGGATTAATTTAAATGAAGGAATTTTAAAAAGATAAAGTTTTTGTTAATCATATTGAATAAAATTCCAAATATGGGAAAAGATTTAATAAATGGATTTCGGGTAATATTATTCAAAGGTTGAAGGATTTATTCAAAATACGGATTTTAAAGAGTTTGCAAAATAAAGAAATTTATTTTCCTAAAAAGGAATTTATTTTAAAAAGGAATAAATTTGGAAATCCGTTTGGAAATTTATTTGGAAAAGTGAAATGAATTTGGAAAAATCAATATGGAATTTGATTTGGTTGTTTTTGAAATCAATTGAGAAATTGAATTGTTGTTGAAAGTGAATATTTGAAATCGATTTGAAAATCGTATATTAATAAATATTTTGGAAATGTAAATTCACTATGGAATTTATAAAGGAAATGGAAATTTGTTTTAAAAAAAAAATAAACGTTGATTTTTTTGAAGTGTGGAAATAAATTTATGGATTCGGAACGTAAGTTTAAAATAAATCGGTAAGGATTTATTTGATTGATTGAAATGAACCATTTTGAAATGACAATGTATTCTCTCTGGAAAGCCGAATAAAATTTCTAAAATATGTTTGAAATATATATATATATATATATATATTCTAGAATTTGTTTTGAAATGGATACTTTGGAGAAATTACTTCTTAAATTGTTTTAAATCCTTTAAGTAAAGGTTTATTAAGTTGATTATAGAAATGATTATTTCTAAGATTAAATCAATAATTCTTTTAGAAACTAGTTATTTAAATAGTTATACTCTATCTACTAATTTTACTTCAGAAAGTTAGTTTGGACTTAAGTTTATATGTAATATTGGTATAATATTTCTATAACTAATATTTTCAGTAAAGTGTTTAAAGAAAAATAGTTTTATTTCAAAGTGTTTTCCAAATATATTTTTAATAGTGATATAAATTATTTTAAAGTATTTGAACTCGGCAGATTTCCATTGAAAATGAATAAATATTTGTGAATATATCCCGTGTAGGGAAATGATTTAAAATTTGTTTTCAAAAGTTGAAGTGTTAAAAATATATCTGGTAAAGATATATTTGGAAAATGAATAATTTGGGAAATTATTTGGAATCTGGTGATGTTGTGCATATCCATTGATATTTAAATAACCGACTATCAATATTGACCTTTAAATGGGTATCTATTGTGATTTGCTTGAAAGTTGAATGCTACACTTAATTTTTCTTTTAAAATAAGCGCTCATTATTCGGTTTAGCCGGGAGAGGACTTTATGTCATGTAATCCATTCCGAATAATGATACGTCGTAATGGATAGCATTTGAAGACCGGTGTTGAAGACTGGGTATTTGTGAAAACGATAGGATAACCTATCGATTGTCTCTGCACCGATAGCTATGGTATGGAGATTTCCTTTGTGATGCGAAGTTCAATCGGGATTGTGAATACCCGAATTTCAAGGGCTTCTTTGGAAGTGCCTTCGGTTCCGTTCGAACCCGGAACATACTTGTATGGTTACATGTCTGACATTATATTTTGAGATATAAAGCAGATTTCTTTCAAATACATTTCTGTTGGTGGCGGAGAATTTATTCTCTTAGCTTAACAACCTTCTCTGAGACGTACGAGCTTAGAGGTTATGTAGTTGAAGGTTATCACCGATATAATCCAAATTTAGTAATGTGGCATGGTGAGTGCTGCTGTGTGTTGATCATTCATTGATCATTTGTTGAAAAAAGCATGGCTTTGTGCCAAAGCGTAGCTTTGTGGACGAGACTGCATCATGACCTCACACCCCGGAAATGGTCAAAACAGGAAAGATGCGGCAAGGTTATGAGGGTCGCGCCCTTTAGGTTATGTCATTTCCTTTTGGAAAAGGGTGGTATCATGGTATGGAGCCCAGATACTTACTCATGTGGACACTATACATTTATTACTATGTGATGTTGTTGGATTAGAGGTACCTCGGATAAAGGCCCCAAAGGACCGGGGGATGGCATGCTCGAGAAGTAGTTACCTAGTTACAGAGGTAGCTCGGCATTGTGTTGGCAGAGAGATGGTTAAGTTCTCGGGATGTCCCGCCAGAGGCGATCCCATGTGGCAGTAGGAAGTTCCTTAGCTTGGCCATTTGTTGGAAAATCCAAAGTAACAATACGAGCCCTGTACAGTTTTAGTTGTATAACCTGCCATTTACTTATGGTGGTGCCCCACTGTTTAGATGGTAGCTATAGTAGGCATACGATAATGGTCGTATGTTGGCTAAGATTTATATTATACTTTCCAAATGTTTTCTGCACTTTGCAGTTATGATAATAATATTGAAAAGAAATTTGCGTATCAACCATGTTTGACTATCATAAGGAGAAATCTGCTCCAATTCTGCATTTGCATTGTGTGTGTGGCGGGAGGCCTTATGGTAGTTACATTTTCCAAAAGCATTGCGGATCTATTTTAAAATATTTCTCTGTTTGTTTTAAAGATAACTGTTTTAAGTTCTCACACCAGTCCCATGACTGACCTGGAGTTTATTATTCCTTCCTAAACTCTGGGTGCCCATCATTTTCCACACGGGCAGCCTATAGTCAGGTTATCAGGATATTCTGGAATTCAGGAGGCTGTGGAGGAAGAGGAGAGCTGGATGGCGAGACGTATCACTTGTATATGATATTATCTTTTCCGCTGTGTATTCAGTTGTGAGGATAGGTTTATATAACTGTCTATTGTTGTGTTGTGTTGTATATTGACTCTGATGATGTAATGTATAAAATGTACAGTTTTTTTGATTTAAATATTATTCATTTATCTATTATATGTTGTTCCGTTGCAATTGTGAGATTCTGATATTGTTTCTGTTGCTTCTTCTTTTTTTCTTCTTCTTCTACCTCTTCTTCTTTAACCCTAACAATTCGGTTTTCCGGCCTTTGATTGCTCGACAGTTGATACAGTGGACGTATTAATGTCGATTTTCGGAAGTCGAAAATCTAGCGTTCGTTACAATTTAAAATTTTATTTTTTAGATTATGCTAAACTACTTATAACTATTTATACCTATCAAAACTATTCTATAAATTTCAAGCTGTGTAAAGTGGAAGAGTATATATTTAAATCCTTGTTTTAACAACGAATATGATTAAATGACATCATAACCTAAGTTGAGATTTGAAATGATATTGTCTAGTGAAATAATATATTCTGAGTAAATATGATAATTTTAAATGAGGATTTAAGCTATTTTGGAAAGTATGATTTTGAAAGAAATATGATTCGAAAGAGATATGATTTCAAATGTGATATGATCTCAAAAGTGAATATGATTTTGAAAGCGATATGGTTTTGAGAATATGATATTTTGATATCAATTATGAATTGATTTTGGAAATGTGAAAGAACCATCCGGTGTGAAATAAGCGTTTGGTTGTTAAAGAAACCGGGATCGGATATTGTCATACTCTCTACCAAAACCGAAAACCACTTTAACAACTGTGTATATAATGGAGATTCCAGAATGAAGTAGGATGGTTTGGAAAACAATTATATATAAGGTATTTACGTAGCACTGACTCCCGTGAGCCAGCTTGATGTGGCTAAAACAAGAGCTATACCGGGCCAAGTGAGGTCGCTCCTCCTATCGGACACATTTCTTCAATACCATAATATGACTTTATGATTGATTTGGTAGCCACCCCTCGATTTGATTATGGGAATGTGTTTCAAGGTGGGCGGTAGTAGCCTCTACGCGTTACTACCAATTCAGGAGTGCAAACGGTAGAATCCAACCCTGACATTGCCTCGCGTGCTGATGTGCACATAAATGTGCATATTTTTACCACCATATTTATTCTATTTAAATTAAATAAATGATCATATGGGGTATTTTAACTTGTTTTAAGCAAAATCCATATTAATTCCAAATTGTTACATATCCGTCTTCATATAGGGGCAAAACAATCATTTATGTGCATATATTTCTTTGAGAAAAATTAATTGAAAATTTATATATATTTGTGTAGGAATTTGATCTCAAATAGCAGTGGTTTCATGAAGACACATGCATGCAACATGAATATAAAGGAATGAAGATGGAAATAATTCAAAGTGAAGACCATGGAGGACCCCACCTATCCACCTACCTTAGTGTACAAATTAGAGGCTAATGCACATGCTTATGGAATTAATGGCTTCATGTACACTTAAATGATGATTAGTAGAAGCTAATGATTACTTGTCCTCCATACTTTCTCAAGGGTAGTTTGGTCATTCTCTAAGTAACGGATTAGGGTTTCATCTTGTATAAATAATCCCGTTTGTTTCATGTAACCATCCTCTTCCTCTTCCTTAGCATCTCTTTAGATTAATTTTAGGCTCAAAATAAAATAAAGCTCCTCTTTTCTTTTCATGGCTACTTAGCCATTTTTACTTCATGTAACTTTCATTCTTTTACGCAATGTTAATTAGTGCTCTCTTTCTTTTAGATGCTTCTTTTGTTTATTTACTTTCATGTTAGTAGTGTAGATTTATTTTTCATGCAAGTGGAATAGTTTTTTCTTCTCTTTACTTTGCTCTCTTTTTCCTTTTCTTTTTCTTTCATGTTGCAAGCTACATTTGTTGTTTTAATAACAATATGAGAGGCTAATCCCTTCAATTTAGGGGTAATGAAGCCTTTAATCATATAGCTTCAACATTTTTATAATTATAGCTCTCTTTTTATGCTTAATGACAATGCTTGAAGTGGTCTAATTTGTTGTTTTTGTTTTGAATTTGATAGCCTATATTGTTGACAAAAAATAGGCTATTCTTAAACAATCACTAACACAAATGCCTCTTTATCAAAATATGATTATGGCATAAGAAAGTGATTTGAAATTCAAATTCGATGGTCTATATTTCTAATTAATAGTTAATAGGCCATACTTAAAATAGATTTCATTTGCAACTTTGCTGTCATTTTCATAAGATTAGTAACTGGTTTAAAGGTTGTGTTATAGTTTGATGGCTTATATTGAGCTAATTAATAGCACAAATGAGCCATACTTATGATAAACACATCATTAAACTCACTTATGACCAAAAAAGAGATCATAATTTCATTAATTGTTGAATTATATGATCTAGAGAGTGGATTTATCTCTAATTTGTCATTTAACTCTCATATTATTATCTATTTTTCTTTTGCTAGTTTTTGTTAGTTTCTTACATTTCTAGCTATTCACTCTCGACTTGGGTATAATTTGATCGAATAGAATTTTAAAATCATCAACTCCCTGCGGATCGACTCGTATTCGCCACGTGCTACATTCGTACACCGTGCACTTGCGGTTATTTTTATTTCTAATTTTTCAACGGTTTTCTAATCCGAGAATTTCCGTCGATTAACAAGTTTTTGGCATTGCCTCGCGTGCCTTATCACATGCCTTATCGTGCCTTCTACGAATTTTTTTTGTACCATACCTATGGATTACTCCCTGAGTATTCCATCAGTTTGATGGGGTTTATAGTACCTGTATAAACTACGAGAATATATAAAAATGTGTTAAGGGGGATATGGGTAACGCCTTAACATTAATTTAATACTTTACTTTACTTTAGACACTATTATAATAGCGTATTGCACTATGTATATTGATAGTTTAAAGGATCCTTAGGAGATGGAATCCTGACCATCTCTTAAGTTACTACACTCATATCAGACACTGGATAAGAGATGTCAAACCCCGTAAACATCTCTGACGTCATTACACACATGTTTATTTACCGTCGATTTAACTTGCATAAGATCTTTTAGTTTTGACTCGAATGTTTTCTCTTTTCATTACGCTCGGGTCAGTCTATGCTTTTCAGTGTATTGAAGACCATTTATCTCTGGAGGACGAAGGCGAAGACGAAGATTTGTATGCTATTTATTTTATTTATACTACTACATCAAGTTGTTCCGCTGCATTTTTTATTTACACCCATTGTAGGTAACTCTGATCTATATTGTAAAGTGTAATCAAATGTTATTTGTAAAATAGCTTCATGAATTATTTATTTGATAATTATATTTTTTTCATTCCGCTTTGTGATTTTGTGTTTTGTTTTTATTTTTTTCTTTTTTTTCTTATTTACACCATAACAACCCACCCTTTTGAATTGTTTGAGTCTGACATGTATGGTTTATTGTCGATTTAAACTATAACGACCCAAAATTTCAGTCATTTGAAATTCATATATTTAATTAATTTTAAATATTCACAAGTTGATTTTATAAGCTGAATAAATAATATTTCGAATATCTGAATTTAATTGGATAATAAATTATTATTTTAATATTTGAAATTGCTGAAATAATTTGAATTTGGGGTTTAATATTAATAAAAATGATTTATAAAGTTGAATTAAATTCTATTTGATTTAGAATGATACAAGAAAACTTTTAAAATCGAATTAAAAGTTAATTTGTAAAAATCGAATATTTTAATATTTAATTAACGTGTGAAAATAGCCATTTTTCAAACAGTCTCGGATTTCGACGAAAATAGCTTCACTGGATCCGTAGTGTAATATTATTGTAAGATTTCAAATTTCATGTCAATCGGATTTACGGTTTGTCCAGGGAAAGCTAAAACGCGTAGAAATCGGTTTAAGTGAATTTTAAATTTAAATAAGTCGATTCGAAAACCTACCTTTCAAATACGATCGAATTGGCTTCCGATATATATTCCATTGCATTCGGAATAGGGGTAGAACATTATAAACGCCAAGCGGCATGCTTCATTTTGAGTTTCGGAAAAATTAGGGTGAATAGCGTCGTCAAATTTTCTATAAAAGGACGTTATTCTTTCTATTTGCAAACCTAAATCAACCCTAGGGTTTCCAGCCACCACTCCATACATCAATGGCCGAAATTTTCATTTCTTCTTCCCTCGATCTCTTCAAATCTTTGCAATTATATGAAAAACTTTCTGAACAAAAATTGTAGAGGGCATTGAGATCTAGGATCTCAATGGTTGTGATGGTGTTTGGAGTGGTGGATTCGCCGTAATCAGCTAATGAACGATGCATGTTTGTGGGCATTTTTCTCGGCCCTAGATGAACCGAGTTTCACATGATCGAGGTCGGAGGTGGAGTTCGTGGTGGCGCTTCGAACAACGTTGTCTGATCTTCTCCTCAGCGATCGCAGTTCGTGCGAAAATTTGATGAAAAGCGACGGCGTGGGTTTCGTTTGAAAGTGCGGTGTGTATACAATTATATCTGCTAATATAGTACACACGGATCGTGTAATATGGACTATAATATAAATGCGGAAAATAGATGATAGTAGCAAAGTAAAAATAAAAATAGAAAAATCACACCAGAGATTTTTATACTGGTTCGGAGCACCGTCCTACGTCCAGTCCCAGACTCCTATCTGGATTTTCACTATTAACTACCTCGCTTCACCCGGAGGAACAGGTTTACAATACCCGAACAGCCGAACGGGATTTCACGCCTCTAATACACTGAGGACTTCAACACTTGCCTCTTACAACACCGAGGACTTCAACACTTGCCTCTTACAACACGAGGACTTCAACAAAAACAAATACAATTGTTGTTGACAACTTGTGTTCTTGAAAACACGGATTTGTCACTAGTAGTACACCCTTCCTATAATCTTATCCTCAAAGTATATGACTGATGTTTTGTGAAGATTAAAGAAGGTATATTGCTTATTGAATCAAAAGGTATAAAATAGTTTCAATGATTCAATAAGCTATTAATTAAATGAGTGCTTTTAGAATGCAAGAATGTTAGAAAGTAAGATCAGAGAAAGCATATAATAATCATGTATATTATTCTTTGAATCAACGATTTAGATGAGTATATATAAGAAGAAATAGTTGTAACTCTTGGTGAAACAGTTGCCATTAAGAGTTGTGATTATTGGTGAAAGGTAGGAGATGCAACTCTTGGAGAAGAGAAGTGTCTTTTGGAAAACTTGCTTTCTGTTTAAAAACGGTCGACAGGTCAAAAAATGACCGGTAGACAGGATTTTAAATATATAGTCGTTATGTGCATGTGTGCACGTTTATTGTGCACATTTAACAGGAACGGTCGACCGTTCATTTTTGGACCGGTCGACCGGTCTCTGTTAAGTTGCACAATAAATGTGCACATTACTATAAATGTATATATATATTGATTATATTTTGTGCATGACTATTTGAGGATAGATTTTAACAAGTTTATTACTATTATAACATCAAATAATCAATCTATAATCTAGAGAACCATATGAAGGTCTTGATTTGTCGATTGCCTTTATATTGTTGTCAGCAATCAAAATCTTCATAGAAGCTGTGTCTCAACATTCTCCCCCTTTTTGATTGATGACAATATATAATTAAAGTATTGAGTCTCCCCCTGAATATGTGATTTCCTGCAGACAATTATTAGCACCTTTCTCCCTGCAAACAATTATTAGCACCTTTCTCCCCCTTTGTCATCGACAAAAAGGAGTAAACAAAAAAGAATATGAACCAAAAAGAACAATGCATAACACACATTCAAACACAAGATGTTTTGAAACTACCATACATGCCAAAGTTCACTAAAAAAGATGGACACTAATTAGTACAAGTGTCACAAATGTTTTTAAAAGGACTAAAAAAAAAATAAACAAACTAGCTTTAGTCCGACTGAATCTCCTCCTCATCATCTTCATCATCATCATCGTCATCATCGTCATCGTCATCATCGTCATCGTCATCACCTCTAGACGTCTCTCCATGACCTTGTCCGCTTGTACCAGCAGATTCCTCGGATGTTGACCAAGTGAAAGTGGGAGGAGCCGGACGCTTTCCGGGGTCTTGATGTTGGGTAGAGACAGATGTGCTACATGATATAGCATCCCATATAGCACTGAAGAAAGACTTGACCTTGTTGAATCGTTTGTCAATTTTTGAATCCATACGTTTGAGTCTCGCTTCAAGTAAGAATTGATTACGAGCGATGGTTTCAAGAGATTCTCTTGTAGACGACTTAGATTTCAACAACCTAACTTCTCCGGAACGAGGTCGGGAAGATGGAGCTTGTTGTGCTTGTGTACCTCGTTGTTGCCATTGTTCGAATGGCATAATCTGAACATAGGGAGGAGGAAGTTTCATGCGCTTGATGGTAGTGGAGTCAATGCATTTTGGTGTAGATGTTGCTGAATCAGGGGCTGTTACTCCACATGCTAGCAATATGCGCATAACATACTCATTATAGAAGAAATGAGGTCGAGTGGAGTTATTCACTTTTAAAATTTCATCGAAAATCATGTGAGCCCAGTTGATTTCGATTTCCCCGTATATAGCATAAAGAGCCTTGAAATTTTCCTTGTAGACGGCATCATAATTTCCTAATCGAGGAAATAGAGAGTGCATCAAGACACGATGTAATAGCCTTGCTGTCGGTCGTAGCCCAATAGATTTGGTGCCGTCACTATTATCTTCTATAAACTTATGGCTAGTGCTATTTCGGGTGAATACTTCACAAAATGTCGATGAAAATTCTTCACCTCGATTTGGTATTCCAAGAATAGAAGCTATTCTATCATGAGTAAGATAAATTCGGTTGCCGCAAACTACCGACCAAATAACTCCATTTGGATTATCCGGTGTATATTCTTCTAAATTCATATTTGCGTAGAATAATTTAATCATTAAGTGATTAATTTCTACGCTATTATCTGAAAAATCTATTAGAGGAGAAATATTGGAATTGTTTGCTAAACGACGAATACCGTATGAAGTGAAGTCTTCGAATTTGATGAATGAGCCCGGATGGAACTTATAATTTGTCATTTGATTCCATCGAGTTACGGCAACTGGAGTTTCAAGCCACTTTCTGGCGGAGAGAGTTAGAGATGAAGATTCTGAAGATGCTCTTTTCTTTGATTTCTTTTGTGGTGGAGCCATTGATGAGGATTTGAGAGTTTTGGAGCTTGAGAAATATGAACTAGGGTTTGGGAATTGGGAAAGCTTTCAGTAGGAAGTAGAAAGAAATGAGTGTGGGGTATAAAATATATACGTGAACTGAAAAAAAAAACTGTAAATGATGCGACCGGTCGACCGCCTATATATGACCGGTCGACCGTTTTCAACCCGAGAGCATTTTTGGCCGACCGGTCATATTTCCGGTGGTCGACCGGTTTTGCTCTGTGTTGAAAACTGCTTGATTTTGCAAAAAATTTTGAAAAAAAAATCGATTATATATTTTATATTATATTATTATTACAGAATATATGATATTACAAGAAATATATATGAAAACAAAACAATATACATTATGAAATTCTAATGAGAAGGAGAGTTGTCATTAGAATTTTTGTTGTCTTCAATGCGTTTAGCCCTTGGACTCCACTTATTTCGAGCTCCTTCATTCTCGTTATAATTTCTATCCCAAGAGTTTGGAGTCGTTGAAGTCGATGGCCTGGATGGCATTGGTTCATGAACATCGTGCTTGTTTGATCCGCAGAAGAACGATGCCATTCTTTCTAAGACGGATAATCGCGCCGACGTACGTTGTTGTTCATGATACAGTTGGTTTTGTCCATAATGCAATTGTCTCTGAAGGTCGATTTGATGCTTTTGGTAGTGATGTATCTCATCGATTTGTGCCTTCGTGCGCGGAGAGCAAAATAGTGCTTTCTTTACACGTTTAGATGATGGCGTATGACCAGGTGTGCGAGAACAAAAGTGATTGCACTCCGGTTTCTGTTTCGGTGTAGTCGGAGAGTAATTCTCCTCCGACTCCGAGCTTGTGATTGAAATATGGGATTCTTGTGCGCATTTGTCACAAATGTGTGCCATGATAGCTTGTTTATGGTGAGTATAATTTTCAGCAAAGAAAGGAATGATTAGAGATGTAGTTTTCATAAGTTTATATAGGAAAAATTTGCAAAAGAACTTGTGGATAAAATTTGGTAGAAAGAATTGACCGTAAACATAAACAAAGGTTTATAATATTTGGTTTAAAAATAGCTAGAGTTGGTTTCTAGTTCTGAATTTTAAGATTGTTATCATATTAAAACATATAGTTTAAGAATGTAAATAATTTATTCTATTCTAGATCTTTCCGAGATACTAAGCCAAGCTCTCTTCGTAGTTTAATAAAACTAGATTCAAGTAAAGGCTTAGTGAAAATATCGGCTAATTGATTGTCAGTATGAACATATTCAAGACATATATTTCCTTTTTCAATATTATCTCTTAGGAAATGATGACGGATATCAATGTGTTTGGTTCTAGAATGATTCACTGGATTTTTAGAGAGATTTATTGCACTTGTGTTATCACAGTATATAATAGAATTTGATAAATAAATATCAAAATCTTGAAGTGTTTGTTGCATATATAGTACTTGAGTACAAGCAAGAGCCGCTGATATATATTCAGCTTCACATGTTGATAGTGAAACACAATTCTGTTTCTTACTAAACCAAGAGACAAGTGATTTTCCAATAAAATGGCACGTACCACTTGTACTTTTTCTATCCGTTCGTGAGCCACCAAAATCAGCATCACTATATGATACTAATTCAAATGGACATTCTTTTGGATAGAAAAGACCAAAATCTTTGGTATTATTAAGATAACGAATTATATGTTTCACTGCTCGTAAATGTGATTCCTTTGGATCGGCTTGAAAACGAGCACATAAACAAACACTCATTAATATATCTGGACGACTAGCTGTAAGATAAAGAAGAGAACCAATCATGCTTCGATATAATTTCTGGTCAACATTCTTACCACTTTCATCTTTTTCAAGATGTGTAGTTGTACTCATAGGAGTTGGTTTACCAGATGTATTTTGTAATCCGAAGCATTTGATAAGATTTTCACAGTATTTTTCTTGATTGATAAAAATACCGTTTGAAAGTTGTTTGATTTGAAGTCCAAGAAAATAAGATAGTTCTCCCATATGAGACATTTCAAATTCTTTGGTCATAATACTTGCAAATTCCTTGCAGAGTTTATCGTTTGTTGAACCAAAGATTATATCGTCTACATATATTTGGATAACCAGAATATTTTTTCGAGAATGTTTAATAAACAAAGTTTGATCGACTTTGCCTATTTCAAAACCTGAATTAATAAGATAGCTACGTAATCGTTCATACCAAGCACGAGGTGCTTGTTTTAAACCATACAGAGCTTTCTTAAGTTTGAACACATGGTCAGGATATTTTTCATGTACGAACAACGGAGGTTGTTCGACATAGACATTCTCTTTGATAAATCCATTGAGAAAAGCACTTTTGACATCCATCTGATAAAGTTTGAAATTATGATGACAAGCAAAAGATAATAGAATTCTAATAGCTTCTAGTCGAGCAACTGGTGCAAAAGTTTCTTCATAATCGATACCTTCTTCTTGATTGTATCCTTGTGCTACTAATCTTGCTTTATTTTTGGTGATATTTCCTTGTTCGTCAGCCTTATTTTTATAGACCCATTTAGTACCAATTACTGACTGATCAGTTGGTCTCGGAACAAGTTCCCAAACGTCATTGCGCTCAAACTGATTTAGTTCTTCCTGCATGGCAATGATCCAGTAATCATCTGTAGCATCTTCTTTTGAATTCTTGGGTTCGATATTTGAGAGAAAAGCGACATGACCCATTTGATTGAGTTGACTCCTTGTTCTGACATGTGATGTTATTTCACCTATTATATTTTGGGCCGGATGGTCTCTTAATATTCTTGGTGGTGATTGTAATTCACATATTTGAGGAGTATTCTCAATAATTACTTCTGAGTCAGAATCAGTATTTGAGATGATTGGATTATTAATGACTATTGATTCGTCATCATCTGATATTGTGTGAGGATGCTGATAGATTTCATCAAAAGATACATGAAGTGATTCTTCAATAGTTTTGGTTCGTTTATTAAATATCCGATAGGCCTTACTTCGTTCCGAATAACCGACAAATATTCCTTCATCGGCTTTTGGATCGAATTTTCCAAGCTGGTCTTTCGTATTTAAAATAAAGCACTTAGAACCAAAAACTTTGAAGTATGAGATTTTGGGCTTTCTTTTGTTAAACAATTCATAAGGAGTGTTCTTGGTAAGAGGTCTTATGGACACACGATTTAAAACATAACAGGCGGTTGCGACAGCTTCTGCCCAGAAATGTTTTGGTAAGGTGGTTCCATTCAATAATGTTCTTGCACATTCTTGTAAAGTTCGGTTCTTTCGTTCTACTACTCCGTTTTGTTGTGGAGTTCTGGGAAACGAAAAATTATGATATATACCTTTCTTTGTACAAAAATGTTCAAATTCATTATTTTCAAACTCTCCGCCATGATCACTTCTTATATTTTTAACTTTAATCCCTTTTGATTTTTGAATTCTTTTGACGAAGGATTTGAAAAGATTGAAAGTATCACTTTTATTTTTTAAGAAAATTGTCCATGTATAACGAGAGAAATCATCAACAATTACAAGCACATATTGACTGTGATTTATTGATTGAACTCTGGTAGGTCCAAATAAATCCATGTGCAGTAACTCAAGTGGTTGTAATGTTGATATGACTTTCTTGGATTTAAAAGATGATTTGGTCAATTTTCCTAATTGACATGCATCACAAATGTTGTTAACTTTAAAACTCATTTTGGGTAGTCCTCTAACTAGATTGTTTTTAGCTAGCTTGTCAATAGTTCTGAAGTTTATATGACAGAAACGTTTGTGCCATAGCCATGGATCATTGTCATTAGCCACAAGACACATATCTGAATTATGATTAATATTCATATTTAGAATATATATATTTCTGTCTCTATAACCTTCAAAAACTAAATTATGGTCTTTATCTAAAATACTACACTTATTATTTGAAAAGGAAATTATAAAACCCTTGTCACATAACTGACTAATACTAAGTAAATTGTGTTTTAAATTTCTAACTAGCATGACATTAGTAATAAGAGGTAAGTTAGATGTACCGCAATTGCTCACATCGCCTTTGCCGATGATATAACCTTTTGAATTGTCTCCAAAAGTGACTGAACCACCATCTGAGTATTTAATATTTGTTAATAAGCTTTTGTCTCCCGTCATATGTTTTGAGCAACCACTGTCCAATATCCACTTTTCTCTTTTCTTCAGCGGGACCTGCAAAAAATAGAATTAAGTTCATGGTACCCACTTTTTATAGGGTCCTAAGAGTTAGGTCTTAGGAGTCCAAACCCATTTGGGTCCGGTATCCCCTTTATATATATAATTGTTATTAAAATGTACAGTATTCATAAAATGCTGAATGTATTTGTTCCTAATCAAATTATTATTTGTTTTAGGAACCCATATTTTGATAGTCTTAACATTTCTCTTTTGAAATTCCACAACTGGTTTTGTTTTGAAATATAATAAACTAAAATTTTTCTTAGCTTCAGTTTTTTGTACTTTTTTCTTCCTTTTATTTTTAAGATGTTTCTTAGTTTCATGTTTGTTATATCCCAAACCTTGTTTATCTGAAATAGATTGTGAACTTTCAATGATTTTAGTCAAATTTTCTCGACCTTTGTTAAAGTTAGAAACATTTTGAGTAATGTCATCAAACTTTGTTTGTAAACTAGCTTTTTCTAGGTCTAGAATTTTGACTTTTGCTTTAAGTTCATGATTTTCAGTAGTGAGAGCATTATTTTTCTCTTTTTGAGCTTCTATTTCTTGACTCAAAAGAGATATTTGAGAGTCAACATTAGATGATGATTCTTGAATATTTTCAAGTTCTTCTTCTAATATTTTCTTCTCATCTTTTAACATATCTCGTTCAAACTCTGCTCTACTTAATTCTGCTTTGACTACTTTTAATTGACGTTTTATGTCTTTATATTTGACTATCAATTCAGCATTAATATCAAGTAATTCATCAAATGTAGGAATTTGTACCTCATCTTCTGTTGCCATAAAACAAACATTAGCTTGTTCATTCTCCGAATCACTTTCACTTTCTGATGAAGATGACTCTGAATCATCCCATGTTACTGAGAAGGCTCTTTTCTTTGATTTGTCCTTCTTATATTTGAATTTGTCATTTTCTGACTTCTTCTTTTGTTCTGGACAATCCATCTGCATGTGTCCCTTTTTATGGCAGTTGAAACATTCTATAGCAGATGAAGATGGTTTATTTGATCCAGGTTTCCTTTTATTGTAGCGACTGGCTTTTCGATATTTTAGGAATTTTTTGAATCCTTTCGCAATGAATGCCAAATCTTCGTCTTCAGAATCTGATTCATTTTCATCTTTCTCAACATGAAATGCTACATTTTTCTTTTCTTCTTTCTGTTCTTTTCTAGCCTGCAAATTTGCTTCATAGGACATTAAATTTCCTATCAATTCATCTGGCTTCATGACGGAAAGGTCATTAGCTTCTTCAATTGCTAATACTTTTCCTTCCCATTCACTAGTCAGAGAATGTAGGACTGTTGAAACAACATCGAAATCAGAATACTTTTGTCCTAAGCCAATAAGTGCATGGTGAATAGTTTGAAACCGTGAATACATGTCATTGATTGTTTCATTTGGTTTCATTTTGAAATTTTGAAATTGACTTTTCAGCATGGCTATTTTGGCTTGTTTAACCTTGTTAGTACCTTCATGAGTGATTTTTAGCGTTTGCCAAATTTGATATGCAGTAGTGCAGATACTAACACGGTTATATTCATTTTGGTCTAATGCACAGAACAACATATTTATTGCTCTTGCATTTACGGCTGCTGCCGTTTTCTCAGCCACAGTCCATTGTGAATAATCAGTTGTTGGATTCACTATTTCTCTTTGAGTAGCATTCCAAGCATCATAGCTACTTGATTGCATAAAGAATGACATACGTGTTGCCCAATAACTATAGTTAAGACCATTGAAAAATGGAGGTCTTTGTGTTGATTGACCTTCCGTGTAAGTGGTGTTTTGAGTGCTAGTACTTGCGTTATTTGCCATATTACATGAATATATCAAATAACTGTGTTACGGTTATATGATGACCGTGCTCTGATACCAAATGAAAGTGCGGTGTGTATACAATTATATGTGCTAATATAGTACACACGGATCGTGTAATATGGACTATAATATAAATGCGGAAAATAGATGATAGTAGCAAAGTAAAAATAAAAATAGAAAAATCACACCAGAGATTTTTATACTGGTTCGGAGCACCGTCCTACGTCCAGTCCCAGACTCCTATCTGGATTTTCACTATTAACTACCTCGCTTCACCCGGAGGAACAGGTTTACAATACCCGAACAGCCGAACGGGATTTCACGCCTCTAATACACTGAGGACTTCAACACTTGCCTCTTACAACATCGAGGACTTCAACACTTGCCTCTTACAACACGAGGACTTCAACAAAAACAAATACAATTGTTGTTGACAACTTGTGTTCTTGAAAACACGGATTTGTCACTAGTAGTACACCCTTCCTATAATCTTATCCTCAAAGTATATGACTGATGTTTTGTGAAGATTAAAGAAGGTATATTGCTTATTGAATCAAAAGGTATAAAATAGTTTCAATGATTCAATAAGCTATTAATTAAATGAGTGCTTTTAGAATGCAAGAATGTTAGAAAGTAAGATCAGAGAAAGCATATAATAATCATGTATATTATTCTTTGAATCAACGATTTAGATGAGTATATATAAGAAGAAATAGTTGTAACTCTTGGTGAAACAGTTGCCATTAAGAGTTGTGATTATTGGTGAAAGGTAGGAGATGCAACTCTTGGAGAAGAGAAGTGTCTTTTGGAAAACTTGCTTTCTGTTTAAAAACGGTCGACAGGTCAAAAAATGACCGGTAGACAGGATTTTAAATATATAGTCGTTATGTGCATGTGTGCACGTTTATTGTGCACATTTAACAGGAACGGTCGACCGTTCATTTTTGGACCGGTCGACCGGTCTCTGTTAAGTTGCACAATAAATGTGCACATTACTATAAATGTATATATATATTGATTATATTTTGTGCATGACTATTTGAGGATAGATTTTAACAAGTTTATTACTATTATAACATCAAATAATCAATCTATAATCTAGAGAACCATATGAAGGTCTTGATTTGTCGATTGCCTTTATATTGTTGTCAGCAATCAAAATCTTCATAGAAGCTGTGTCTCAACATCGTTTTCTCGAACGATGCCTGGAGGAAGAAGATAGATGCGGCCAAGATTCTCAGATGCAAAATCTAATGGCCGTGATTGTTTAAGGTTATAAAATAAAATAAAAATTGAAATTGAAATTAATTTATATAAATTCGTATTAACTTCTAAATTGCGTATGTTTGTCGTACGAGGTCCATTTCGCACGAAACGAATTGCGTTGGGTTTGTATGAACGAACACTATGCGATGGAGCGGGTTTGGAGTTAATTAGAGCTAGTGTGATTTTTGGGTAAAATTAAACGCGCGTTTAATTTTATTCGAAATAAAACACTGCAATTTCTATTGGAGACAATGTGAGTACAACTCACTCTTTCTGGCTCACTGATATTTTTATATAAGATAGAATAAATATTATTTACAATGGTTGATGATTGTTTGGATGATATATGATATATTGATTGGTATTTGGATATATACCTGCCTAGTGGAGCAGATGACCCTATACGTTTCCGTGTAGGAGCGGATGACCCTTTGTACGTGCGTCTGCCTTGAAGCGGACATTGTACACATATTTTAATATGTATATTTATTGCAGGTGACAGGTTGAAGGGATCCAACTAGATTACTCATTGGTATTGATTTATTTATAGATATTGTGATATATGTTATTTTCATATTATATATGACATTTTGGATGTCGTGATTGTTGTATTTAGTGTTGTTGCAGCGTTGGGCCTATTTTTGGAAAATAAAAATGTTGAAGTGATGATTTCCAAATTTAAAAGGATTTTAAAGTGATTTTTGAAAGTATACGGTTTATTGAATTTTGGAATTGATTCATTTTAAATAAATAAACGTTATAATTTTTATATTATAAAATTATGATTTTTGGGAAATATAATTGAAATGTGATTTTTGAAATATGAAGTTAACTATTTTGTGAAATAGTATAATTTATGATTTTTGAATTTATTATGAAATGTATATATATAAGATTTATAAAATTGATATTTTATAAATCGGAATAATGGAATTATAAATGAGTTTTTATAAGTGTTAAAATGAAGTTGTAACTGAATCTTAGAAATGAATAAGATTTAAAATGTGTAAAGTTATAAAAAGAATGGACTTGTTAAGATGAATAATTTATAAGTAATTAACTTATAATTTGGAATTTTAGTATATAATTGGGTTATAAATAGAATTTATAAACATTGTTTATAAATCCGAAATCAATTGAATTTGGTAAGTTAAATATAGAAGTTTATTAAAGGAGATATATCCACGATATTGGACAGTGGATAATTCTTTAAATAAAATGTGTAGAAGTATTGGATTTGTTAAACGATTTATATTCACGATTTTGGATAGTGAATAATATATTAAAGAAATGTTTTGGAAAGTGATATTTTAAAATGGAGTTAAATGGTTTGAAGATGTTTTAAAATGTGTTAAGTATTGAAACCATTGATTTCAACATTCATTGTTGAAATAGACGTTTTCGAGAAGTAAGGAAATGATGGACTATAACACTATTGTTATAGTAAATGATTTTCGAAAGGAAATGTTTTCTATAGTATTGGGATTTATATATCTATCTAATTTTCGAATCCCTATACTTGTGATTTTGGGTTGTCGTAACGATGTTTTACGCAACATTTGTTTTGACCCAAATAAATGTGTTTAAAGAGAACGTTTTCCTTATAGAATAAAATATATACTTAACTCTGATTTAAGTATATGGAATATTTTCTAAGTGTTGAAAATAAATAGATTTGTGAATTACTTATTGTTAAATAAGTATTTGGAAATGTTTTCCAATATAGAAGTTGAAATGGTTTTGAAGATATATCTTTTTAAAGATAATTTGAACTGGATATTTGGCAAGTGAGTTAATTAATAAAGATTAATTAAAAGGCCTAGTGATTGTATATAGTGCTAATTATTTGTTTGTTTGTTTTGATAGTTAAATAACCGACTATCAGACTTGGCAAATTTTAGTTCCTCAACTTGATATGAGAACTATTTAGTCGTACACTTAGTACATAGCCTTCTGTGTAGGCTTGATTATCCCTTGTGTTGAGGATGTTGATTCGTATAGTGTGGAGTATTCCTCCAATCTATCGAGCTTCCTTCTTGGCTCGAAGGATAGCAAGTTGAAAGTTGGAGATGTGATAAGTCTATGAGACTTAGTTTCTATGTGAGGTTGAGAAACGCTTTTGCGTTGTTGGTGCGAAGACACCGGGATCGGTTTATCCGAAAACCACTTCGGACCAACGTATATACGACGATTGTGCATGTTGCTTATGATGATATTGATATTTCGGATTTTCATAGTGGAAGATTACTTGTTGATCATTTGGGGTTAAAATCCCAATATACATCATGTAGCAGTGGTCTCTTCATTATGAAATATCCAATGCGAGGACTATTCGCTACTAATCCTAGGGATTTCCCGACAGGATGTGGTAGGAAAGTACCTTCGGTTTGTCCTGTTCCTGGACAACTTGTGTGGATGTTTGTCTGACATTGCATTTCTAAAGATTACATACATCAGTTTTGCTTGATTATGTTCAGCCTAATTGGAGGTTCTCGCTTCTTTTTAGGTAGCGAACAGATGACTTTTGCCCCTACATGTCCCTAGAGTGAAAGGGTTGGTTGTAGTCGAGTGGATGGCCATAAAACCAAAGCGCGAGGTATCAGTTTGAGCTACGGTGGGTATTACCCAATGGTTGCGTCCCGTCACATTTGGTATCAGAGCTTAGATTTTGTATATTCCTAAGCTTTGGTGTGTACTTTGTATAGATAGGGATAGTAGCACCCTAAATTGAGTTCAGTGTATTATATATATGAGCGCGTATTTGTCAGTGAATATAAAATGTTTTATATTGTGTTACTTATCCGTTGAGCTGTTTGTGAATTCTGATCTTGATGTGGGACGCCATGTTATCGATAGGGATTTCCAAACACTTAAACGAGGCAAGTCGACATAGTATTATTTTAAATTTGGTAAATGAAATAATTTTACCACGATTATATTTTATATATAAAGGAACAATTTTTCAGAATTATTAAAGTGTATATAAATTGAATCGATTGTTTGGTTGTTTGAAAATGTAAATATATATAAGTTAATGAAAGATGTTTAAATAATCTAAATATAAACAACAATTGTAAAAGAATAAATTTTATAAGCTAATGAATTGTATAAGTTTGGAATTATAATTAATATGATTTACAATTGTGAAATAATCTTATATATAAGAAATGAAACTATGTGAGTTATAAATAAAAATGGATTTTAACTAAGAATTTGAAAATTTGAATCTGTTTATTTTGGAAGTTGTTTTTCAAAGTTAAAGAGATTATGTTATTATAAATCTTAATAAGATAATATAATTTGAAATGATCTTTTGTAAGTAAAGTGAAATAGTGAAATTATATAAGTGAAAGATTTGTAAATGTGATTTATAAACAGAAAGAATTTTTAAAAAGGAATATAAAGCACTGAATTCACTAATGTTGCTAGGAAATAATAAGGGTGATGACTGTAGCATCTTCAGTATCATTTTCTAGTTTCTGTGTGATGGATTTGCTACCAATAGTAAATTGAAATTGAAGTTTTGTTGTGATACACAAATTTGATTTAAAATCCAAGTTGTAATTGATAAATATAAGTAAAATAAGTTTTGGAATTATATTATATGAGATAATAAAATTTTAGCTTTGGTAAAGTTGAAATAGATATGAGTAAGCGTAATAAATATATGATTTGAAATTTAACTAAAGGAAGGTTAAATAATTTGTATTGGATTTGAAATTATAAAGAATCGGTTTAGTGAATGGAAGTGAACTTAGGTAAATGTTAATGGAAGTTGAATAAATAAGTTAAATAACTTATAAAATGGGAAATGGTAAGTAAAACCAATAGTTAAAATGGTAAACAATTTTGTTAAGCAAAACAGAATCTGATTTTGAATAGTGATATGAATTTGAATTAAGTAAAAAAAGATAAATAAAATAGAATTTGAAATAAATTAGAGAATGAACTTAAGTTGTATAGTGAAAGTGAATGTAAATGAAGTTGAAATATAAGTTAAGTTAAATAGAATGAAATGTTGTGGAGAAATATAACTTAAGTGATGTTGAATCAAGTTGATTTTGGTATCGAAGTAAATTAATAAAGTGAAATAAAATGAATATGAACTTGAGTTATAAAATGAAATTCAACTTTAGTTGTAAAATGGATCAGCATTAAAAATGTTGTTGTTAAGAAGAGTTTGAATTAATAACAATATTAGAAATTTTGTATAGAAATATGAATATAGTGAATACTAGAATTCAATCCGAATTGAATATTAAACCAATTGAAAGTAAAAGTGTTAAACCAAATTGAATGTAAGCAAAGTAAATAACTTTGGTTATGTTGGATATGCATTGGTTGTTAGTTGACTATAAATAGAAATTCATAAAGTGTTAATGAAATTGAACTAATGAAATGGAAAGCTAAGTAATTGAATTTAAATGGGAAGCTAAGTGAATTTAAATAGATTTGATTTGATTTGAAATTGAACAAATTGGAATATGAATTAGTGAATATAAACTAATTGAATATGAATGAATGAATGTTAGTAAATCCAATGTTAATGAATCAAATGTGATTAAATTGAAAATCAATTCAATGAATGTTAATGAAAAATGAATGTATATTGATTTGTTGGATGTTTGTTGGGTAATAGTTGTTTGATGGTTGGATTTGTTTCTTTTGATTGCATTTTCTATATTGGCATATGTAGTAGTTATGTTGGTATATGTTGTATATTGATATTGCTTCCATATATACATGTTTCTCATTTGTTTGTTGAGTGTTTAGTCGGTGCGGATGGTGCTTGCTTCGCATTTGGAGCTCGCTTTCGGGCTATATTAGCCGTATATGCTCGGTAATAATATATAAGGTACATATCTCGGATTACATATCGTACTTTTACACTTTTTTCCCTTCGGGATGCCTCATCCTCGATGATGAGATGTATATTTGTGATATATATATATATATATATATATTGTTTTTTTTTGGATCGAACCGTGCAAAGGAGACTATGGCTGTGACGACCCGGAAAGTTTAACAATTTAAATTGGAATAATTAGTTGAATTTAAAACATTTAAAAGTTAATTTTAACTTGAATTCAAGATATCAATATTTACTTGATAATTAAATCACTGAATTGTATAGTTTAATATTGAATTTAATAATTGATATTGGGTAAATTGTTGAAACTGAAAATTTTAAGCCTGTTTAAAAATAAGTTGAAGGCTTATAAGTTTATATCGATGATACTAAAGATAATAGAATGGTTGAAATTTAATTTAAAGGTGATTTGTTCAGTTGTGAAATTATATCGTTTAAATTGAATTTAAAAATAGCCTTCCGAGGCACAGTCTTGGAATTCGACGAAACCAGTTCCATTGGATCCGTAGTAGTTAGTTATTATCGGATTTTAATTTTTGTAGAAATCGGAGTTGTCGTTTGACCCTGGCAGCTCAAAACGCTTAGAAATATTTTAATCGATTCGATTTAAAATTGATCGTTTACTTCCGTAACTCGCGCATATGATCGGATTAGCTTCCGAAACACGTTCCATTGTGTTTGAGACGCGTGTAAAACCTTATAATCGTATAGCGGCATTCCTTAAGAGGAGTTCAAAATTCAAATGGCGATTAACGAGATGTTTGAAGCTTTATAATATAATAAAATTTAGAGTCAAATCGTAAAGATATTTTATTAATAGGAAGGCGTACTTGAGAAGCTATTTCCCCAAAATGGATATTTATTTTCGTCCTCCTCTCGAAAAGCTTAAAGAAGAAATTGAACTGAAAAAAAAAGAACGAAAAAAAATTCGTTCGAAGATAAAAATCAAAATAATCGCATCTTTCCCAGTATTTCATCTGAATCAAATTCGTATATTTCCCTCTATTCTAAGTCGAGAGCTCTCTCTAAAATATTAGATGATTTAGACAATCATCGAATTCAATTCGAAAACGTGGCCGTGTTCTCCATCGTCTTCGGTTTCAATCGAATTCATGCCGAGAAGTCGCGATGAAGATGAAAGCTTTCGCGAGATCTAGGGCAGCGCGTTGACGAAGACTCGAGTTCGAGTTGGCGATTCGCGATGGCGGCGACTTGGGTTCGAAGTTAGGGTTCACTGAATTTTTTTGGAGGAGGCGATGGCGTGCGTATCTGAGGCTGGGTAGGGTCGATTATAACTTGGGGTGGCCGCGCAGAGGGTTTCGAACGGGGGTTTCGACATCTCGACATCGCCGAAGCAGTAGAGCATGGTTTCGATTTCTGCAGTATTTATTAGGTGAGTAATCTTCGATCTGTGCAACTGATTTGCTGCTATGAATTTGTGAAAGCTTTAGTTATATTGGTTGTTGTTATCTATCTATGTTGGTTGAAAGAAAATAGTTTTAAATTTAAAAATGAATTTGAAAGAAAATAATTTAAATGTGTTTTGAGAATGATAAGTAAATCAGTTATAAAATGATATTTTTAAAGCTAATAAATTAAAAACTTAAGGATAATAAATCAAATGATAGTTACTTAAAAATCAAATAAGTATAATTATTTAGGGTTGTTAAGGAATAATTACTTGAATATTTAAAAAGGGGTTAATTACTTAAAGTAATTAATTTAATAATTAATTAAAATATGATTTGTTAAAGGTTAGTTAATCTCCGAATATGATTAGTTAATGAGTAATGGAAGAATGAGATTGATGGAAATAATTAAGGATGGCTGATTATTTAATGAAATTAAATTAGATTAGAATAAATTGTAATGTAAATGAGAAATCCTTAATTTATATAATCAATGATGTAAATAGAGATTGATTAGTTAAGAAAATAAATCAATATAAGTGACTCATGAGAAGTTAATTAATATAAGTAATTATGGATTAATGTAATTTAAATAGTTAATTAATTCATGAAGTAATTAAAATTACTTATTGATTTTCGGTTAAGAATAATTAATATCGTGAAATTAATTAAAGATAATTACTTGAACGTAATTGCAAGATAATTAATCCAGGGTGATTAATTAAGATGAATGGATAGGGAAGGATTGATAAATTAATTGATTTGGAATTAATCAAGGTTAAATGAAGGAATCTGAGTGATTGAGGTTTGAAATTCAATTAGAATCAAATGAATTGATTTGTATGTGATTAAGCTTTGCCTATGGATGATTGAATGGTATTGGATGCTTTGAATAAGTCGATATCCCTGATATTAAATGTTGTGTATTTCATTTGAATAACTTGGGTTAGGATAACATGAGTTTGAAGAGACCGGGGTCGGGTATTGGGAAATACCCGAAACCACTTCGAATTTTTATAAATTGATTTGTTAAATAAATAGGCTGGAATGAAATGATTTTAGTGAATTGGATTATTTTATCTAAGTTTGGCACTTAGAAATTGACGTGTAAAATAAGTATTGTCTACAGCAAATTGTGAATTTGTTAGATTGATATAAGTTACCCGGGTTTATATAAGTTGTTTGCTTTGGTATTCCATGTTAGTTGGGTTTACTCATGCTGGTTTCCAGCCTAACCCGGGTGTTACTTTGGTGTAATGCTCTGGTCAGACCGAGTATTACAGATTTTCAGGTAGGCACGCCCTGGAGCTCAGGAGGCGAGCTGGATGGCCAGAGCGTATAGAGTATTTCCGCTGTATAATATTGTTGTGTATCTGGGACGTGATAATTGAGTATATTCAATGTTTGTGTGTATGTGACTCTGATGTATTAAATGTAATCGGTGGATATATTATTCTTTTGTAAACTGTTATTATTTATTATTATATTTTATCCGCTGCGAGTGTGAGATGTTGTTTCTGTTCTTCTTCTATCTTTTTCTTCTTTTTCATAACTATCTAGAATTTTCGGGATCGAAAGTTTTCGGGTCGTTACAGTTGGTATCAGAGCTGAAGGTTAAGCGAGAACCTTGGCTCTGTTGGGATTACTCATTAAGGATAGGGTCAATGGTACCCTAGGATGAGTTGAGTGTGTGTATGTGTGTGTCTATATATATATATATATATATATATATATATATATATATATATATATATATGAGAGCGTACTTGTTATTTTCTTATATAAAGGTTTTAAATGATTTTATATAAAAGTATATTTTGATATATAAAGCAATATTTCATTCTAATAAATATTAAGGTGATTGGTCGTTAAATTATTGGAATTAAAATTTAGAAGTAATATAATACAACCAAATTTAAAGTCTTGAATTGGAATTAAATTAAGTAGAAATAGAAATACAACCAAATTAAAATTTAATTAATTGAAAATGAAATTCTAAATATGGTCCCAGAATTTGAAAATTTTGTTTCAAAGTAATGAAAAACAATAAATAAGTATTATTTGGTTAATTGGGACTTGTTGTAAACAATGAGTTGTTGGAAATTTGATTTGAATTTAGAACCAAGGGTGGTTTAAATTTTTCAAACTTGGCCGGGAGGGCCAAGAAATAGATATGTACATATGTATGGATATACATGATATCAAAGATAATTTGAAATAAACTCTAAGAGGTTGAGTTTTAATTTTCCCTAAAGTGTGATGTAAAAACTCAAAGTGATATAAGTTTTGAACTTATAAGAGGGAAAGAATTTTTATGTTTGAAGTGGGAAATTTGTGTGATCTCAAAACGGGTTTGAGATTTAAAAATTGGAAATGGATGGACGTTTTAAAATAAATTGGATAATGTCATCCTATTGTTATGAAAAATTCTTAAATTGCGAATTGGTTTTGTTTAAATGAATGAGAAATGAAGTGTGGTAATATATCTATTATTGAGATAAAAGGGAGATCTAACTTTAATTTGAAATTAAGGATAGGGAATCACTTTAAACTGAAAATTTGAATAATTGAGTTTGTAAATTAAAATTTGTTTAAGAACTGGTTTCAAAACTGGAAGTTAAAATTTAATAATAAATTAAAATTTTAAAATAAAATTGTATTGAACTCTTATTTGAACCTTGAAATACATAAGTAAAGATAATTTAGAATGGAATTTGAGAATTGGACTCAGAAATTAAATTGTTTAAAAACTATGAATAAAAGTTAATTTGGTTTAAAAGTTAAACCAACCTTTGAGGATTTAACTCGAATTTATATAATTCGAGGTAGTTTAAATTCAAGGTTGAAATTGAATTAGTTCAAAATTGAATTTGGTTTGAATTAATTGGATTGGTGATTGAAGATGTATAAGTTTAAGAATTTAAATGGGAAATTGAATTGGATTATATTGAAATGATTTGAATTTGAAATGGGTTCAATTGATAATAATTCAAATTGATTGGAGTAATTTGAAAATAAAATTAAAGTTGAACAGGATTAAAATCAAATGGAATTTGATTTTAATTGGGAATCAAGATTGATTCAACTTGAATTGGGTTTAAATAAATTTCAATAGAAATTGAAGTCATTCAAGTTAGAATTGAGTCAATTGAATGGAAGTGGAAATTTAAATTAAATTGTTGGGGAAGTGAACAGTTGACTCTTGACTATTTTCAATGTAAATTGTTTTGATATAAACTTATTTTCCAAGCTATTTAGTATATACAACCTTTCTTTCTTAAAGCCAAATTATTTTATACTTGTTTTACAATTATTTTTGGAGCTGTTTAACTATTTTTCAACCGTCTTATAAACTAATTACTATCTTACTAATATTTTGCAATTATCTAAAATTTCTATAATTATTTAACTATTTTACACCTATTTTGCAAACTAATAATTATTTTTCAACTACTTATCTATTTTTAAAATTTTCAAGCTATTTTCTAAACTGGTCGGAGTTCAAACTGTTATAGATTAAATACCCAACTGAGATAAGGATTGAAGTGATAATCCAAATGGGGATTAAGGCAAATATGAGTAAGTGAGAGAAAATTTAAGTGAATGTGAATGGAAAGGAAATTGATTAGGATAATGATCAATGAAGTTAAATACTTAGGATGTACGTATATTATTCTATTCACAGAGTGATTTGATCCAGATTCGAGCACAGAATTTCGAGATAGTTATATCGATCCGAGTTGGGATTTTTCACTCGATTTTTGACGGTGAACCTGGGTATGGATTGTTGATTGGTTTTGGATGTTCTCTATCATAATTATGGCTATGCAAGGAGGATGATAGTTTCTAATCAAGAACCAGATCTGTGTCCGCACTAGGAAGTCGGGTGGACGATACTAGTTCGGAAGTAAAATTGTGTGATCGATGGAGCGATCAGGCTGGTATAGCGTATGGATGATATGTGTACATCGTACGGACTTGAATGAAATTGATATTGAATAGAGTAATCAAATTTGAATATTTGATTTTGAATAAGCAAAGTTATATATCTTTTTATAAAGATAAATCTTCCCTTGTTGAATTTATTGCTGGAAGGAAAAGGATTTTTTTGAAGGTGTTTGAAGTATAAAAGGGATTTTATACAAGTTTGAAATGATCCAAAATTTTAAAAAATTATATACATATTTGTTTTGAATATATATATATAAAGGATCTTATGGGGATTTTGGAAAAGGTTTTGAGAACCTTTGGATTTGGAAAGGCTTTTGATTTTTGGGTAAAATCAATATTGGAATTTGGAAAGCCTAGTTTGAGAATTATCGATTTTGGGATAATCGATTTTGTGTAAAGGAGCTTTGATGAAATTCATACTAGGTGTATGATTTGGAAGATACTATATGTATAGTATAAAGTGTTTTGATGATGGCTCTGGGGAAAAAGGCGCTCCCTTGAAATGAACTTCTCGGGAGTGCCACTAGGTGGTGCTGCCTTGAGCCCCAGGGGGGTTCTAAGGTTGATCCTGTGAGGAGTCCGGACAAAACTAGTTCCTGAGGATTATGAGTTGAGTATACCATAGCGAAAGTCATGTGCGCCGCTGAGAGCCAACAGTTACATGGACTTTTGCTGCGATGGCAACGTAACCAAGGATGTAACTGCGACCTATAGTAACATAGCGAAAGTCGTGTGTGCCGCTGAGAGCCAACAGTCTGCGTTTGATTTTATATCGGTAGACTGCGACCTATGTAGAAGAGTAGAAGTTTCATTTTGATAGCGGAAATCGAGGCCGCTGAGAGCCTGCAGTTACATGAACTTTTGCTGTGGTGGCAACGTAACCTGGAATGTAACTGTGATCTGTTGTGGGTTCCATGGCGTAATCGAGAGGCCACGGAGAGCCTGCAGTTACATGGACTTTTGCTGCGACGACAACGTAACCCTGGAATGTAGCTGTGACCATGGATGGGGGTGATGATTTTCAGAGCATTGTCACCAAGGATATTTCCTCTATTTTCAAAAACGGTATTCTATTTTTAATAAAATTATTTTTCTAGTATTTTCACTGGATGTTGAAACAGGTTTACCAAGTACTTGTAGATTTTCTGTCCTACGCCTGATCAACGTATGACTGAATTTCTGCGAGAACAAGGATGGACTGATTGAAACATCGAGTTATAAGAAGTATTTTTATAAAAAGCCATTTTAATAGTATTAAGTGCATTTAAAGGCATTTCTAAAATTTTAAAATAAAATTGTTGGAATTATAAAATAAAATTGAACTCAAGAAAATTTAATAAGGTGATTTTGTAATAAAATCGAATATTGATTTAAAAAAAAAATGGAAGTAAGCAAATTAGCTGAATAATTATTTGATAGAGTATGTTAATAAAATTTAACTCGGTTAAATGAAATGAATTGTAAGTTGATAATGGGTTTGGAAATGAGTTCGAATTTTAAATAGGATTCAACTTAGATTTGATAATGAATTAAATAAGAGGAGATATTGTAAAATAAAAATAAAATAGAGTTGGATTGAAAAATGTGATGGTTTGAATTACAAATAAAATTCAAATGTGATTTGAATAATATTTAATGAAATTTGCAAGTAAATTGGATATAAGAGAAGTGATGTCATATGAAATCGAATTAAATTCAGAATGAGCAGAAAATTAATTTAAAGTAGATATAGACTAAAAATAAATACTCTATAAAGCGAATATTGTCAACTTTGCATAGAATGAATTGACGTTTGACGTAAATGGAAGTAATTAAAATTCTATGAATGGATAAAGATTAAATAAAATTGATTTGAATCATTCGAAGTGAATATGAGCTTGTTGGATTAAAAATCAAATGAATGTAAGCACTTGAGTAGTAAACCATTAAAATTGAATAAAATGGTATGTGAATTGGTTGAAAATAATGGAATTGGTTTTGAAATAATATCAATTGCTTATGGAAGTTATTTAGAATGCATTTCTTCTAGAGTTGATGTGTTGTAGTTGTTTAAGTAAGAGAAATGTTATAAACTTCATATATATGGCACTTACATATTTAAATTGAGATGGTACAGGTACCTGAAGGCTATTTGGTTGGTTTGGATTGCGCTAATTACTTAATTTAATATGCTACTTGCTTTAATGCTAAATAAAGGTACGCATACGCAATAAAAATAGTAAATATGAACTGTTTTTCCTTTTTCCGACCGTGTCGGTCGATGTATACATATTTATATCTTTTGTCAAATTACAAAAGCTCCTCCGTACAAATGAGATTCTGCTAAAATTTTCTAAAAATTTTGGGAGTTAGAAAATTTTTTGGAGAAAAAAATTTTGGAAACATTTTGTTAGTAACAAAACGATTTTAAATATGAAACTGAAATAAATTAGCAAATGAAACTAATTTAAAATAATGATATGAATCAGTTATAAATGGAAGTTAAATTCAATATGTAGAATTGAAAACAAACCGAATCCATATGGAAATGGGAAAAGCTAGTTTGAATAGAAGTGGGTATGAAACTTATGTAAATAAATGTATAAAAAGATTTGTACAATTTCAATTGGGTATTGTTGCTAAGTGAGATATGCAGGTATTAAAGAGAAAAGAGAAAATTGGATTTGATTCCAAAAGATAAATTTGAATTGGCCCTCTAAAAGGTATGTATTTAAATATCTGTATGAAACTGGATTGGGTTTTTGATGTAGCCACTTGGCTTTTGTTTTCTTTTTGGAATTTGGGAGCCCGTAGAGGCCTTTTGTAGTGGTACCGAGCTAGCCGCGCAAAGGAGACGCTGGCAAAAAATTTCAGAAATTTAGGGAGTTAGAAAAATTTTGAGAAAATTTTGATAATTCCAAATTTGGTTTTAAATTGAAATTTAAATGATTGGGTAAAAAGGAATTGTTGGAAACCATGGAAGGTTTTGGAAGTTGGTTGAGGTAATAGTGAATCTTTAATAAAAGATATTGTGGCAAGTCGATAAAATTGTTGGTTTTGGAGGAAAGGTAAACGGGCATGGTTCCATTCTTCCTAACTAGTAATTTCGAGGACTAAATTCTTTTAAGGGGGAGGAATGTGACGACCCGGAAAATTTAACAATTTAAATTGGAATAATTAGTTGAATTTAAAACATTTAAAAGTTAATTTAAACTTGAATTCAAGATATCAATATTTACTTGATAATTAAATCATTGAATTGTATAGTTTAAATATTGAATTTAATAACTGAAATTGGGTAAATTATTGAATCTGAAATTTTTAAGCCTGTTTAAAAATAAGTTAAAGGCTTATAAGTTTATAATGATGATACTAAAGATAATAGAATGGTTGAAATTTAAATTAAAGGTGATTTGTTCAGCTTTGAAATTATATCGTTTAAATTGAATTTAAAATAGCCTTCCGAGGCACAATCTTGGAATTCGATGAAACCAGTTCCATTGGATCCGTAGTAGTTAGTTATTATCGGATTTCAATTTTTGTAGAAATCGGAGTTGTAGAGAGCATCGATATCTCTCTATCCAACGGTTAAGATCTGAAATGGCGAAGTGTGGAGGCTTCAAATTGCTCGCATTCTACACGGCTTTGGGCATGATTTTCCATGCTAGATGGCGACCGAGCCTGGCAAGGCTTCGGCCGTTGATGATGTCGGCGATGGCGAACGTTGTGGTGGAGCTTGATCGTCTTCAAGTGGACCGAGGTGGTGGCGAAAATTCGAATGAAGGAGGCTGTCGTGGGTTCTTTGCGACCTGAGCATCACGTTTTGGAGAAAAAGAAAATCACGGCTATGATTGAAGCAAGCAGATCGTACGGCCGTTAATTGATGCAGGGTTTTGGAATTTAAAATTAAAATGTAAATTGATTTGTACAATGTTTAAAAATGTGTATCTTCTTCATACGAGGTCCGTTTTGGACGAAACGAATTGCGTTGCAATCGTTTTGTCGAGCACTCGCAATGGAGCTGGTGTGGAGTTAGTGAGAATTTCAGGTAAAATTAAATGATCGTTTAATTTTATTCGAAATAAAACGCTGCAACTGTTATTGAAAGCAAGGTGAGAACTTCTCACTCAATCGAATTGTTTCAATTTAAGTTTTAAATAGTTAGATTTAAAATTGCTTGATTGTATGTTTCAATGATGATTGCTATATGTTTAATGTAAATAGACATTATACGCCGTCTATTAAGCGGAGGTTATTTATTAGAAACATATATCACGAATATTTCACTACAAAGTGAAATTCGTATTATTTATGTACTTGGAGTTGATTTCGCGCATTATATAGCAGATGAGACCCTATTGCGCCGTATAATAGCGGATAATACTTTATAAATCCTATATACCGCGATATTCCCTATTGGAACGGAATTGGTATTGTGCTAATGTCTGTAGATGCAGGAAACAGGTTGGAGGGATCCAACTGGATTCCTCACCAGTATTTATTTGATTACAGATATTGTGATATTTGTTGATTGTCATATCGATATATGATGCTTGGATGTCGTGATTGACTATTTGGTGTGTTGCATCATTGGGCCAATTTGGAATTTTAAAAGGATTTTAAAGTGATGATTTTCAAATTGAAAAAGTGATTTCTTTTAAAGTATATATTTTAATAAAATTTTGAATTGATTCATTTTAAATAAATTAACGTTATAAAATTTAATATTTTAAAAATTATGATTTTTGCGAAATATAACTGAAATGTATTTCTGAAATAAGTAGTTGATAAATTTATAAAATAGTTTAAATTGGGATTTTTGAATTATTATAAACGATTTATATAAAAGATTTAAATATTGATATTTAAAAATTGAAATATTGGAATTATAAAACGAGCTTTTATAAGTGTTAAAAATGAAGTATTAAAGGATTTCGTAAGTGAATGAAATTTATATATTTACAAATTTTGAAATTATAAATTGAATATATTTTTGTAAAATAAAAGATTTATAAGTAATTAACTTATAAATTTGATTTTTGGTATAAAATTGAGTTATAAATCGAATTGGCTAATAAAGGAGAGTTATAAATCAAAGTTTTTATAAATAGAAATGGGAATCTATAAACATTGTTTTATAAATCCGAAATCAATTGAACTTAATAAACGAAATATAGAAGGTTAGTAAAGGAGTTATATTCGTGATTTTGGACAGCGAACTATCCTTTAAGTTAAATGTTGTAATAATAAGATTTTGGTTGGGAATTTTATCCACGATTTGGATAGTGGATAATCTTGTAATAGAATGTGTAGAAAATATTGAAATTTGGTTAGTGAAGTATATTCACGATTTTGGACAGTGAATATATTATTAAATAAAATGAATATGTTTTGGAAAAGTGATATTATAAAATGAAGTTAATTGTTTTAAAGATGTATTAAAATGTGTTAAGTATCGAATCCATAGATTTCAACATTCATTGTTGAAATAGACGTTTTCGAGAAATAGAAGGAAATTGTGGACTATAACACTAATGTTATAGTAAATGATTTCCGAAAGGAAATGTTTTAGATAGTATTGGGATTTATATATCTATATTAATTTCGAATCTCTATACTAGTGATTTTTGGGCCGTCGTAACGATGTTTTACGCAACATTCGTTTTGACTCAAATAAATGTATTTGAAAGGTTGCTTTCCTTAAAGAATAAAATATATACTTAATTTTGATTTAAGTATATTGAATATTTTCCAAATGTTGAAAATAAATAGGTTTGTGAATTACTTATTATTAGATAAGTATGGAAATGTTTTCCAATATAAAGTGAAATGTTTTGAGGTTATATCTTTAAAGATGAATTGAAATTGAACATTTGAAATCGATTTGATAATCGTATATTCATAGATATTTTGGAAATGTAAATTCATTTTGGAATTTATAAAGGAAAGGGAATTTGTTTAAAAATAAACATTGATTTATTTTTGAAGAGTGGAAAAATATATCTAGTAAAGATATTTTGTAAAATAAATAATTTGGAAAATTATTTGGAATCTGATGACGTTGTGCATGCCTATTGATAGTTAAATAACCGACTATCAATATTTACCTTTAAATAGGTATTTGTTGTAATTTGCTTGAATTTGATTGCCATACTTATTTTTGAATAAGAGCTCACTATTCGGGTTAGCCGGGAAAGGACCTTTGGGTCGTATAACCCATTCCGAATATGTGATACGTCGTTATGGATTGCATTTGAAGACCAGTGTTGAAGACCGGATATTTGTGAAAACAGAAGGATTACCGTCGAATGTTTTTGCATCGGCTGATCTCCGATATAGAAACTTATTAACCTTTGTGATGGTAAGTCCGATCATGATTAATGAATATCCGGATTGCAAGGGCTTCTTTGGAAGTGCCTTCGGTTCTGTTCAAACTCGGAACAGGCTTGTATGGATTGTATGTCTGACATTACAAATTGAGATATAAAGCTGATTTCTTTCAAATATATTTATGTTGGTGGTGGAGAATTTATTCTCTTAGTTTAACACCCTTTTCTGAGACGTATGAGCTCAGAGGTTATGTAGTTGAAGGTTATTAGTGATATACTCCCAATTTGGTAGTGTGATATGCTAAGTGTTGTTGAGCATTTGTTGAATCAAAGCATAGCTTTTATATAAAGCATAGCTTTGTGGACGAGACTTCGTCGACCCTCACACCCCGAAAATGTTCAAAACAGGAAAGATGCGGCAAGGTTATTAGGGAGTAGCGCCCCTTTTGTGTATGTCATTCCTTCTGGATAGAGGTGGTATCATGGTATGGAGCCCAGATATTTAACCTATGTTGTTGCTGCAAATTTATTACTTTGTCGTTGTTGGAATCGAGGATCCTCGAATATAGATCGGTTACGATCGGGGAATTGCATACTCGTGTCAGTAGTTACCTACTTTTACAGAGGTAACCCGGCCTTGTGTTGGCAGAGATATGGTTAGGTTCTCGGGGCGTCTTTCCAGAGGCGTTTCCATGTGGAAATGGGAAGTTTCTTAGCCTGACCATTCGTTGGAAATCCAAACTCCAATACGCATCCTGTATGGTTTTAGTTGTAGAACCTGCCATTTACTTATGGTGGTCACCACTGTTTAGATGGTAGCTATAGTAGGCATACGATACTGGTCGTATGTTGGCTAAGATTTATATTATACTTTCGAAATGTTTTCTACACTATGCACTAGTAATAATATCAAATGTTTCTTTTTAATGCGCATCAAGCATCTTTGACTATCATAAGGAGAAATCTCCTCCGATTCTGCGTTTGCATTGTGTGTGGTGCGGGAGGCCTTATGGTAGTCTCATTTTCCAAAAAGCATTGCGAATCTATTTTAAAGTATACTCTGTTGTCTTTTAAAGATAAACTGTTTTAAGTTCTCACACTAGTCCCATGACTGACCTGGAGTTTATTGTTTTCCTTCCTAAACTCTGGGTGCCCACCAATTTCTACACGGGCAGTCTAGAGTTAGGTTATCAGGATATTCTGGATTCGGGAGTTGCTGTAGAGAATTGGAGGCAAGCTGGAGAGCATGGCCTATCAAACTAGTCTATGCAGTATTTCTTTTCCACTATTTGTTGTTGTACACTCTGATGGTGTAATGTAATGTAATATGATGTAATGTAATAACTGATATAGTTCTTTGTTTAAAGATTATTCATTTATCTATTATATGTTGTTCCGCTGCGATTGTGAGATTCTGATATTGTTCTGTTGCTTCTTCTGTTCTATTCTATCTTTTTCTTTCTTCTTCTACCTCTTTCTTTTTCTATAACCATAACATTTCGGTTTTCCGGCATTCGATTGCTCGGCAGTTGATACTGTGGACGTATTAATGTCAGTTTTCGAGCGTCGAAAAATCATATCGTTACATTTGGTATCAGAGCATATGGTTAAGCGACAACCATGGCTCTGTTGGGTATTTCTCATTAGAGATGGAGTCAGTAGTACTCTAAAATGAGTTTGAGTGTAATAACGGATATGAGCGTGTATTTGTTAGTGAATATAAATTGTTTTATATTGTGATGATTGGTTTTTTGAGTGGTATATGGATTCCGGTCAACACGAGTAATTAACGTTGTTGATAGGAATCTCTAAACACTTATACAGAATAAATCGACACGATATTGTTTTAAATTGGGTAAATCAAATAATTCTGCCTTGATTATATTTTTATATATAAAGGAACAATTTTTCAAAATTATTAAAGTGTATATAAATTGATTGTTTGGTTGTTAAAAATGTAAGATATATGCAAGTTAATAAAAGTTGTTTGAATAAATTAAATAAATTGATTTGGATTAGATAAGCTATTGAAATTGATGAATATAAGTGAAATAAGTTTTGAACTTATAATATGAGTTAATAAATTTAGCTTTGGTAAAAGTCAAATAGAATTTACTTTAGAATTGAAATTTGAATTGCAGTTATAAGTGGAATTTTAAGTTAAGTTAAATAAATGATGTTAGAAATGGAATATAACTTAAGTGAAGTTGAATGAAGTTGATTTTGGTGTCGAAGTAAATTAATAAGTGAATTAAATGGATATGAACTTGAGTTATATAAATGAAATTCAACCTTATTTGTTAAATGAATTGGCAGTTGAATTAATAAATGGAATGGAATATAAATCAATTGAATGTAAATAAATTGATATGGAATAATGAATGAAAGTGTTAATTGATTAGAAGCTAATGAAGTTAAGAAATTGAATAAATTGAATGGAAGTCAATTTAATATCAACCAATTGGAATTAAAAGGGTTAAACCAAATAGAAATGTAAATTGAATAAATTTGGTTGTAATGAATGTACATTGGTTGTTATATGAATGTTAGATGATTGTATATAATTCATTAAGTGTTAATGAAATTGAATTAATGAAATTGAAAGCTAAAGTAATCGAAATCAAATTGGAAGAAAGTAAATCTAAATAGAATTGAATTTGATTTGTAAGTGAACCAACTTGAATATGAATTAGTGAGTGTAAACTAATTGAATATGAATAAATGAATGTTGATAAAATTCCAATGTTAATGAATCAAATGTGATTAAAATTAAAAACCAATTCAATGAATATAAATGAGAAGTGAATTTATATTGATTTGGTGGTTGCATTTGTTGTTTTGTTGCAATTGCTATGTTGGCACATGTAGTTGTTATGTTGCTATATATTGTATATTGATTTTACTTTCATATATACATGTTACTCATTTGTTTGTTGAGTTTATAGTAGGTGCGGATTGCGCTTGCTTCGCATTTGGAGCTCGCTTTCGCGCTATATTAGCCGTATATGCTCGCTAATAATATAAAAGGTACGCCTACACAATAAAATTAGGAAATACGAACTGTTTTTCTGCTTTTCCAACCGGGTGGGTCGATGTATACATATATATGTTTGTTGAGATCCTACTACGATCGAACCGCACAAAGGAGACTCCGACGAATTTTTCCGAAAAATTAAGGAGTTAGAAAAATTTTGAGAAAATTTGGAAAAATTTGAAAATCATAACTTTGATTTGCAATTGAAACTTAAACAATAGTAGTTGGTTTTGAAAAGATAACTAAGTATGATTTGAAAACTTAGTAAAGTATTGTAACAAGTTTAACTATGGCTTTGGGAAATTAATGGATTTTGTCAATTTTTCTTACTTGGTAATTTCGAGGACGAAATTCTTTTAAGGGGGGAAGTTTGTAACGACCCAGAATTTTGTTAATTAAAATTCGTATATTTAATTGATTTTAAATATTAATAGGTGAAATTAAACAGTCAAATAAATTATTTTTCGAATATCTAGATTTAAATTGGATAATTAAGTCGATTATTTAATATTTGAAATTACGTAAATAATTGGAAATTGGGTTTAATATGATTAAAAATGATTTGAAAATTTTTATTATATCATATTGTAGTTATATGATGTTATAGAACTTTTAAAATCGAATTTAAAGTTAATTTGTGAAAATTGAATATTTTAATATTTAATTGACGTGTAAAAATAGTCATTTTTCAAACAGTCTCTGATTTCGACGAAACTAGTTTCATCGGATCCGTAATGTTATATTATTATATATTTTCAAATTTCGTGTCAATCAGATTTACCGTTTGTTCGGGGCAAGCTAAAACGCACAGAAATTTAGTTAATCGATTTAATTTAGAATCAATCGTTTATTGCCATAACTCGCACAGATGATCGAATTGGCTCCCAAAACCTATTCCATTGTGTCCGGAATGTGGGTTAAAACCTAGAAACGCCGATCCCCGCACGAGATTTGGAGTTTGGAAAATTGGATGAATAGTGATTTTTGGTAGAATTTCTATAAAAGGACCCATCCTCTTCACAAATTTGCAAAAACCCTGACCCTAATTATCAAGAGCCGGCAGCCACTTGATATTTCGAAGGCTAGAATTTGTTCATCTTCTTCCCATCCGATCTCCTCATCCATCGACTTTCATCCAAAACTCCCAACTAGAAAAATGTAGAGAGCATCGATATCTCTCTATCCAACGGTTAAGATCTGAAATGGCGATGTGTGGAGGCTTCAAATTGCTCGCGTTCTACACGACTTTAGGCATGATTTTCCGTGCTAGATGGCGACCGAGCCTGGCAAGGCTCCGGCCGTTGATGATGTCGGCGATGGCGAACGTTGTGGTGGAGCTTGATCGTCTTCAAGTGGACCGAGGTGATGGCGAAAATTCGAATGAAGGAGGCGGTCGTGGGTTCTTTGCGACCTGGGCATCACGTTTTGGGGAAGAAAGCAAATCACGGCTATGATTGAAGCAAGCAGATCGTGCGACCGTTAATTGATGTAGGGTTTTGAAATTTAAAGTTAAACTGTAAATTGATTTGTATAATGTTTAAAAATGTGTATCTTCTTCATACGAGGTCCGTTTTGGATGAAACGAATTGCGTTGCAATTATTTTGTCGAGCACTACGCAATGTAGCTGGATTGGAGTCGTTTGGAGTTAGTTTGAATTTCGGGTAAAATTAAACGCTCGTTTAATTTTATTCGAAATAAAACGCTGCAACCGTTATTGAAAGTAAGGTGAGAACTTCTCACTCAATCGAATTGTTTCGATTTAAATTTTAAATAGTTAGATTTAAAATTGCTTGATTGTATGTTTGAATGATGATTGCTATCTGTTGAATGTAAATAGAAATTATACGCCGTCTATTAAGCGGAGGTTATTTATTAAAAACATATACCGCGAATATTTCACTACAAAGTGAAATTGGTATTATTTATGTACTTGGAGTTGATTCCCCGCATTATCTAGCGGATGATACCCTATTGCGCCGTATAATAGCGGATAATATTTTATAAATCCTGTATATCGCGATATTCCATATTGGAACGGAATTGGTATTGTGCTAATGCTTGTGGATGCAGGGAAACAGGTTGGAGGGATCCAACTGGATTCCTCACCAGTATTTATTTGATTAAAGATATTGTGATATTTGTTGATTATCATATCGATATATGATGTTTGGATGTCGTGATTGACTATTTGGTGTGTTGCATCATTGGGCCAATTTGGAATTTTAAAAGGATTTTAAAGTGATGATTTTCAAATTGAAAAAGTGATATTTTTAAAGTATATATTGTAATAAAATTTTGAATTGATTCATTTTAAATAAATTAACGTTATAAAATTTAATATTCTAAAAATTATGATTTTTGCGAAATATAACTGAAATGTGATTTTTGAAATAAGTAGTTGATAAATTTATAAAATAGTTTAACTTGGGATTTTTGAATTATTATAAACGATTTATATAAAAGATTTAAAAATTGATATTTAAAAATTGAAATATTGGAATTATAAAACGAGTTTTTATAAGTGTTAAAAATGAAGTATAAAAGGATTTCGTAAGTGAATGAAATTTATATATTTATAAATTTTGAAATTATAAATTGAATAGATTTTTGTAAAATAAAAGATTTATAAGTAATTAACTTATAAATTTGATTTTTGGTATAAAATTGAGTTATAAATCGAATTGGCTAATAAAGGAGAGTTATAAATCGAAGTTTTTATAAATAGAAATGGGAATTTATAAACATTGTTTTATAAATCCGAAATCAATTGAATTTAATAAACGAAATATAGAAGGTTAGTAAAGGAGTTATATTCGTGATTTTGGACAGCGAACTATCCTTTAAGTTAAATGTTGTAATAATAAGAGTTTGGTTGGGAATTTTATCCACGATTTTGGATAGTGGATAATCTTGTAATAGAATGTGTAGAAAATATTGAAATTTGGTTAGTGAAGTATATTCACGATTTTGGACAATGAATATATTATTAAATAAAGTGAATATGTTTTGGGAAAGTGATATCATAAAATGAAGTTAATTGTTTTAAAGATGTATTAAAATGTGTTAAGTATCGAATCCATAGTTTTCAACATTCATTGTTGAAATAGACGTTTTCGAGAAATAGAAGGAAATGGTGGACTATAACACTGTTTTTATAGTAAATGATTTCCGAAAGGAAATGTTTTATATAGTATTGGGATTTATATATCTATATTAATTTCGAATCCCTATATTAGTGATTTTTGGGTCGTCGTAACGATATTTTACGCAACATTCGTTTTGACTCAAATAAATGTGTTTGAAAGGATGTCTTCCTTAAAGAATAAAATATATACTTAATTTTGATTTAAGTATATTGAATATTTTCCAAATGTTGAAAATAAATAGATTTGTGAATTACTTATTATTAAATAAGCATGGAAATGTTTTCCAATATAAAGTGAAATGTTTTGAGGTTATATCGTTAAAGATGAATTGAAATTGAACATTTGAAATCGATTTGATAATCGTATATTCATAGATATTTTGGAAATGTAAATTCATTTTGGAATTTATAAAGGAAAGGGAATTTGTTTAAAAATAAACATTGATTTATTTTTGAACAGTGGAAAAATATATCTAGTAAAGATATTTTGGAAAATAAATAATTTGGGAAATTATTTGGAATCTGATGATGTTATGCATGCCTATTGATAGTTAAATAACCGACTATCAATATTTACCTTTAAATAGGTATTTATTATAATTTGCTTGAATTTGAATGCCACACTTATTTTTGAATAAGCGCTCACTATTCGGGTTAGCCGGGAAAGGACCTTTGGGTCGTATAACCCATTCTGAATATGTGATACGTCGTTATGGATTGCATTTGAAGACCGGTGTTGAAGACCGGATATTTGTGAAAACGGAAGGATTACCGTCGAATGTTTTTGCATCGGCTGATCTCCGATATAGAAATTTATTACCCTTTGTGATGGGAAGTCCGATCGTGATTAATGAATATCCTGATTGCAAGGGCTTCTTTGGAAGTGCCTTCGGTTCTGTTCAAACCCGAAACAGACTTGTATGGATTGTATGTCTGACATTACAAATTGAGATATAAAGCTGATTTCTTTCAAATATATTTCTGTTGGTGGCGGAGAATTTATTCCCTTAGCTTAACACCCTTCTCTGAGACGTACGAGCTCAGAGGTTATGTAGTTGAAGGTTATTAGTGATATACTCCCAATTTGGTAGTGTGATATGCTAAGTGATGTTGAGAATTTGTTGAATCAAAGCATAGCTTTTATATAAAGCATAGTTTTGTGGACGAGACTTCGTCGAGCCTCACACCCCGGAAATGGTCAAAACAGGAAAGATGCGGCAAGGTTATTAGGGGTAGCGCCCCTTTAGTATATGTCTTTCCTTCTAGATGGAGGTGGTATCATGGTGTGGAGCCCAGATATTTAACCTATGTTGTTGCTGCAAATTTATTACTTTGTGGTTGTTGGAATCGAGGATCCTCGGATATAGATCGGTTACGATCAGGGTATGGCATACTCGTGTCAGTAGTTACCTATTTTTGCAGAGGTAACCCAGCCTTGTGTTGAAAGAGATCCGGTTAGGTTCTCGAGGCATCTTTCCATAGGCGTTTCCATGTGGCAATGGGAAGTTACTTGCCCTGACAATTCGTTGGAAATCCAAACTCTAATACGCATCTTGTATGGTTTTAGTTGTAGAACCTGCCATTTACTTACGGTGGTCACCACTGTTTAGATGGTAGCTATAGTAGGCATACGATACTGGTCGTATGTTGGCTAAGATTTATATTATACTTTCGAAAATTTTTCTACACTATGCACTAGTAATAATATCAAATGTTTCTTTTTAATGCGTATCAAACATCTTTGACTATCATAAGGAGAAATCTCCTCCGATTGTGTGTTTGCATTGTGTGTGTGTGCGGGAGGCCTTATGGTAGTCTCATTTTCCAAAAAGCATTGCTAATCTATTTTAAAGTATACTCAGTTGTCTTTTAAAGATAAACTGTTTTAAGTTCTCACACCGGTCCCATGACTGACCTGTAGTTTATTGTTTTCCTTCCTAAACTCTGGGTGCCTACCAATTTCCACACGGGCAGTCTAGAGTTAGGTTATCAGGATATTCTGGATTCGGGAGTTGCTGTAGAGAATTGGAGGCAAGCTGGAGAGCATGGCGTATCAAACTAGTATAGTAGTATTTCTTTTCCGCTGTTCGTTGTTGTACACTCTAATGATATAATGTAATGTAATATGATGTAATGTAATAACTGATATAGTTATTTGTTTAAACATTATTCATTTATCTATTATATGTTGTTCCGTTGCGATTGTGAGATTTTGATAGTGTTCTGTTGCTTCTTTCTGTTCTGTTCTATCTTTTTCTTTCTTCTTCTACCTCTTTCTTTTTCTTTAACCATAACATTTCGGTTTTCTGGCGTTTGATTGCTCGGTAGTTGATACTATGGACATATTAATGTCGGTTTTCGAGCGTCAAAAAATCTTATCGTTACAATTATCGTTCGACGGCAACAGGTGGTGAGATATTCGATTTTTGTTTTTCAAATTTATTTTCAATTTAATAATTACGCATATAAATTTGAAATTTACAATTTGTTAATATTTACAGTGAAGTATAAATGTTTATAAAAATATATAGATATATATATACACACACAAATATTTAGTTTACTATTAATTTTGAAATTTGCTAAATTATGGTTATGGTATATATACGCAGTTATAAAATTTATGTTTCGAAAAAATATATACCTATTTTATTTACTAGTCAATTTTATAATATACAAGGTTTGGGGAATATAGAAATTTTAAATGAAACCTACATAGTTTATTTTCAAATAATATATGATAGAGATAAATTTGTTTAATAAAACTTATTTAATGGTTTTAATTGCTAAAAATATTTTTTTTAATTAAAAGAAATTAGTTTAAAATTAAATTTATTTGTTAAATTAAAATGGCAAATTATTCGATTTATTTTGAATATTAATCAGTTGTATAAAATTGTATAAACAAGGTCTAGTACAATGAAGAAAACAAGTCGGAATTGGATTGGATTACAAACGAAAAAGAAAAGGTGAGATCTTCTCATTCACTCAAGTTCTTCTTAATTAATTTTAAATAGTTAAATTTAAAATTGATTGACCGTGTGCTTGGATGATTAATTTATTATCATTTATATTAGTTTAGACCCTATGCGCCGCATAATAGCGGGTGATATTATATTAAACCCATATACCGCGATATTCCACCTCGAAGTGGAATTGGTATTATATATGTATTTGGAGTGATTGATTTCCCGCATTATATAGCGGATGAGACCCTATGCGGCGCATAATAGCGGATGATATTTTATAAATCTCATATACCACGATATACCACGTCGAAGTGGAATGGGTATTTAATTGTTGTGCTAATGTCTGTGGATGCAGGGAAACAGGTTGTAGGGATCCAACTGGATTGCTTAAATGATTGAATTTGTTTCAATAATTTATATGTTGATTTTTTATAATCTACGTGTGAATATATAGTGATCGAAATCGTTGAAGGCTATAGTTTAGCCGAATTTATTTTTGGTATCGTAGGATACCAGAAATAAATAAAAATTGGATTTTTGAAATTCAAGTTGAAAAGTTATAGTAAAAAATTGTATTTTTGAAAATTGGATAAATTTAAAAGAAGGACTTTTAAAAAGAGTAAAGTTTTATTTTTTTTGAATCCTATTGCATAATTTCCATAATATGAGAAAAAGGCTTAATCAATGGATTTTGGGTAATATTATTCAAAAGTTGAAGAAGTTATTTGAAATATGGATTTTAAATAGTTTGGTAGAGATAAAGGGAATAAATTTTAGGAATTAAATTTGGAATTTAACTTAGTGTTCGAAAAGATTTTTGAAATCAATTTGAAAATTAATTTGGTGTTTAAAAATAAACCTTTGGGAAATTGATACGAAAATTGATTTGTCGATTGAAATAAATTTAGAAACCAATTTGAAATTGGATTTGGTAATTGGAATTAATTTGGAAATAAATTTAAAAAATTGATTTGGTATTGAAAGTAAATACTTGGGAATCGATTTGAAAATTGTAAATTAGTAGATATTTAAAAAAATTAAATCCACAATGGGAATTTTATAAAAGAAAGGGGAATAAGTTTTAAAAATAATTTTTGTTTTATTTTTAAAAGTGTGGGAAGGAATTTACGAATTTGGGACGTAAATTTAAAATAAATCCAGAAAGATTTATAAGTTGATTTGACTGAACCATTTTAGAATGGAATGTGTATTTTCCCTGAAAGCCGAGAATGTTTTCAATATAGTTTACAAATATAAATTGAAGTTGTAAAGATGGTTTATGGGAAAGAATGTTTTAGAAAAATTATTTACTTAGGTTATTTTGAGAATCTTTAAAGTAAAGATATATTTTAAATTATTATAGAAGTGATTATTTAAAGACTAAATTGATATTTGATTTTGAAAATAGTTATTTAAATATTTATACTCTGTCTACTAATTTTATTTTAAAATTAATTTTGGACTTCAATTTTTATATGAGATATTAGTATGATATTTTCATAACTAATATTTAAGCAAATATTTTAAAATAGTTTTATTTCAAATATTTCCAAGTATATTTTAGATAAGTATTTTAAATTATTTTAAAATATTTGAACTCGGCAGATTTTCAGTGGAAACGAAAAGATATTTGGAAATGTTTTCCGCATATGGAAAAATGATTTGAAATTTGTTTCCAAGGTATTGAAATGTGGGAAAGTGATTTGAAATTTGTTTTCAAAGGATTGAAAGGGTGAAAATTGACCTGAAACTTTTTTTCAAATGGTTGGAGCATTAAAATTATATCTTGCGAAGATATATTGAAAATAATAATAATTGAGGGAAAAATTATTTAAATTCTAGCGATTGTTGTGAATGTTGATTGATAGTTAAATAACCAACTATCAATATTGGCCTTTAAATGGCATTTGATTTTTGATGCGACCGGGGGTCGGATTCCTAATGGATATTCAAAAATCACATCGAACCTTTCTGATTGTGATGAATCTTTTGTTTAAAAGATCAAAATGGAAATTTGTTGTGATTTGTTTGAAATCCGATTGAACACTTATATTTAAAATAAGCACTCGTTATTTGGATTAGCCGGGAGAGGACTTTGTGTCACAAAACCCATTTCGAATAATGATACGACGTAATGGGATTGCATTTGAAGATGGTGTTGAAGACCGGGTATTTTCAAAAGTAAAAGGATTACCCGTCGAATGTCTCTACACCGGGTTGCTCCGGTATAGAGATTTTATCACATTTTGTGATGGGGATTTCAGACGTGATTAGTAAATACCCGGATTTGCAAGGGCTTCTTTTGAAGTGCCTTCGGTTCCGTTCGATCCCGGAACGGACTTGTATGGACGTGTGTCTAATATTACACTTTGAGATGTAAAGCTGGTTTCTATCAAATACATTTCTGTTGGTAGCGGAGAATTTATTCTCTTAGCTTAACACCCTTCTCTGAGACGTACGAGCTTAGAGATTTTGTAGTTGATGGTTACTAGTGATATATTCCAAACTGGTAATGTGGCATACGAAGTGCTGCTGATCATTTGTTGATCAAAGCATGACTTTGTGAAAAGTGTAGCTTTGTGGACGAGACTTCGTCGGACCTCACACCCCGGAAATGGTCGAAACGGGAAAGATGCAGCAAGGTTATGAGGGTCGCTCCCTTTAGGTGTGTCATTTCCTTCTGAAAAAGGGTGGTATCATGGTATGGAGCCCCGATATTTAACCTATGTGGTTGCGGCAAATCTATTACACTTTATGGTTGTTGCTTTATGGTTGAGGATCCTCGGATAAAGGTCGCAAACGACCGGGGATAGCATACTCGTGTAGTAGTTACCTAGTTACAGAGGTAACCCGGCCTTGTGTTGGCAGAGAGCTGGTTAAGTTCTCGGGACGTCCCTCCAGATGTGTGCCCGTGTGGCAGTAGGAAGTTCCTTCACCTGACCATTTGTTGGAAATCCATAGAAACAATACGCGCCCAATAATGGTTGTATGCTAGCGGTAACTTGCTATAGTAGGCATACAATAATGGTTGTATGCTGGCTAAGATTAGTATTATACTTTCGAAATGTTTTCTGCACTATGCACTAATGATAATATTAAAATAATTTTGCGTATTAAGCATGATTGACTATCATAAGGAGAAATCTCCTCCAATTTTGCATTTGCACTGTGTGTGTGGTGGGAGGCCCTATGGTAGTTTCATTTTCCAAAAGCCTAGCGGATTTCTTTTCCTTTTCTTTGTGAAAATAACTGTTTTTAAGATCTCACACGAGTCCCATGACTGACCTGGAGTTTATTGTTCCCTTTCTAAACTCTGGGTGCCCATAATTTTCCATACGGGCAGCCTAGAGGCAGGTTATCAGTTTTTCTGAAGCGAAGTCAAGAAGTTGCTATAGAGATCGGGAGTTGAAGCTGGATGGCGAGACGTATCACTTATACTATATAGTGTCCGTTGCGTTTTGGGTTAGTGCAAGTAAATTTTCTTATAAACAAGTTATTATAACTGTCAGTGTTGTAATGTGTCGTTGTAAACTTTGATAATGTATTGTATAAACTGAGATAGTGCTTTTGTTTTAAAGATATTCATTTATATATTATATGTTGTTCCGCTGCGAAACGTGAGATTCTGTTATTGCTTTTGTTTCTTCTTCTATCTTCTTCTTCTTAAACCCAAACGGTTCGGTTTTTGGGTATTCGATTGTGCGGCATTGGATACAGTGGACGTATCGATGTCGACTTTCGAAAGTCGAAAAAATTGGACCGTCACATTAACCTTGGCTCTGGTGGGTGTTACTCATTAGAGATAGTGTCAGTAGTACTCTAGAATAAATCTGAGTGTAATAATAGATATGAGCGTATATTTGTTAGTGAATATAAAAATTGTTTTATATTGTGTTGACTTATCGGTTAATTTTTCTATAGAATCTGGTCGGTGCAGTTTGGCCAACTGTGTCGATAGGGGTTTCTAAACTCTTAAACAAGATAAATCGACACGATATTGTTTTAAAATTAGGGTAAATGAAATAATTTTACCCAAACTATTTTTGTATAGAAAAAAAATTATTTTCCGTAAAATATTATAGTATATGGTTGCTTGATTGTTAAGGGAATGGTAATATTAAACTATTATCATTATTGAATAAGAAATTGAAATGATAAAAAAAAAGGTTAAGAAATAAAATCCAAATACAAATGGGATTTGTAAATGCAAATGTGATTTATAAATTTGAAATGGAATTCTAGAGGAATATATGGAAATGTTTTTGAAAAGATTTGAAAATTTTGAAATTTGGAAATTGTTAAAATCCCTTTTGGTTTGAAAATAATTTTCAAAGGTTTAGAAAAATGTTTTTGGAGGGATAAAAGCACTAAACTCTTTTCGGTCGCTGGAAAATAACTTCGGTGATGACTGCAGCATCATCGATGTTCATTTTCGAGTTTCCAAGAGAGGAATTGCTGCCAAATTATTTTAAATGGAAGTTGTTTGCAAACTGGATTTGGTTTTGGAAATTCAAAAGATAATTTGAATTGATTTCAAAAATGGTTTTGAAATGTTGAAAAGACTCTGGAATGTGATAAAAATAGTTTGATTATGGAAATAACTGATTTCCAAGGTGATTTTGAAACGTTGAGAAATTGTTTAAAACTCTGGAAGATTTATCAAAAGTGTTTATGAGTTGATAACTTAGATAATTTGAATTTTGATAAGAATGAACTCAACTTAAAGGATTGAGTTAAATTAAAGTGAATATGAAAACAAAATAAGTTGGGAAAGTAAACCTATTAAATGAAAATAAGTGAGAAAACTTATAGAAGTTTAAAAATTGAATTTGAATTGTGTTAAAAAAGGTGAAGGAGAAAATAAAATTAGGAATGAAAAAAGAATAAAACTGAATATTGAAAACCAATTTGAATTGTGTGAAATAAAATGAAGTTGTAAAATTACTTCGAAGTGAATTAAAGGTAATAAAGGTGAAAAAAATGATTTGAGGTAAAATGAATTGGAATTTGTAATGAATTAGTAAATGAAACTAATTTAAAATAGTGCAGTTGTGAATGAAAGATAATTGATAAAATTCAATATTCAGAATAGAATTGAAATTGTGAATTGAATTCAAAGGAAATTGAAAATGTAAGATTGAATGATAATGGATATATAACTTCAATAGTGAAGTAAAAAAAAATAGTATAAGAAGTAAGTATTCGAACTTTTGTAAAGAAAAGTGCAAAATGGTTTTGAATGTTGTAATTGGATACTACTGCTAGTAGGATGTACAAGTGATTTAAATGCAAAGGGAATTGGATTTGATTTTGAAGATAATTTAAATTGCTCGACAAAAAGGTATGTATTTAAATTTCTATATGAAATTTGATGATTTTCTTGTCCAGCCGCTTGGCTTTTCATTTTCTTTTTGAATCTGGGGTACCGTTGTGCCATTTTGTAGTCGTGCAGAGCTAGATGTGCAAAGGAGACGCTGGCGAACTTTTTCAAAAATTTAGGGAGTTAGATAATTTTTGGGAAAATTTTGAAAGTTTAAAATTTGAATTTGAATTTAAATTTGAATTGTGAAGTAAACAATATTGTTGGAAACTATGTAAGATTTTGGAAGGTTAGTTGAAATGATAATGGGTCTCTAATAAAAAGATTTGTTTTGGAAAGTTGAAACTATTTGGTTTTGGAAAGATAACGAATGGGTTAAAGATCTTTCTTCTTAACTTGTAATTTCGGGACGAAATTCTTTTAATGGTGGAAGGATGTGACGACCCATAATTTTGAGCATTAGGAATCGAAATACTTAATTGATTTTAAATGTTTGAAAGTTATTTTAACATGAATTTCAAGTATCAGAATGAATTTGGCAATTAAATTTTTGAATTTAATTTATTGAGGATGGATAAAAATTTGAATCTTCAGTTATAAGCTGATTTAAAATATTTTCAAGGCTTAGAGAATTTATATTGATAATGCTGAAGATAATGGAAGCTTCAGAATTGAATTTGGAAATGCTTTAAGCAATTTTGAAATTATATCGTTTAAATCGATATTTAAAAATAGCCTTCTGAGGCACAATCTCGGAATCTGACAAAACTCATTCCATTGGATCCGTAATATTGTATTATTATCGGATTTCAATTTTCGTTGCATTTGGAGTTGTCGTGTGATCGTACGATAAGCAAATGCGCTAAAAATTTATATCGAAATTTAAAATAGTAACTGGTTCAAAAAGCTTCTTCTCCATACGATCAAACTTGGACTCGAAACCGTTTCCATTGAGTTCAGAATAGGGGTTAATCATTATAAACGCCTGTCGGCATGCCTCGATTAGAGATCGAAATTTTGAGTTACGTTTATCGAAGTGATTTGAATTTAAATTTAAATTTAAAATTAATAATATGTCACAAAGACAGAAGTTACACGTTTTATCCCTTCTAGCACGTGTCCCACTTTCTCTGATTTGTTTTTACACGCGTTCGTCTTCAATAAAAAAAGAAGAAAATAATCAAAACCGTGCTTATCAAAAATAAAAATAAAAAGAAAAATAAAAACTTCTCTTTCATTCAAAATATAAATGGCCGAACTTCTCCAGGAAAAACGATCCCTCTCTCGTTCGAATTCAAAAAAAAAAAAAAAATCCAAAATCGAGTCGTTCGATCGACCTTCCTTTCAGTCTCAATCGATTTCGTTCTTCCTTTTTAAAAAAATGTGGAAAGGCTGTATCGCAATCCGTACTCGTCGATATTGGGTAGAGAGGGAGAGGTTTGTGATGCCGCGGCGGCGAAGACGTCCACAGGCGGGGGGAAGCGACTCGAGATGTACTTGAACTAAATTGAATCATCAGTGATTTCGTGATTGGACCCTTGCTGTTGCGAGCTTGAACTCGAGCTTAGGGCTTCGGGGAAGATTTTCAATCGTGGGTAAGAATTGGTGCGGCACCGCAATTTGTAAGTGGCTTCGCTTCTGTGTTGCCGCGAGTAATTGATTTTGGATCATAGGTTTTGATTGCTGACAAGACACAACAGTTCTCGAATCTACGACTACAATAACATCCAGAGTAATCGACTCAATATATAGTTTGTATAGTTATATATATTTTAACAAGGGCCATCAAATATGTATATAGAGTCTAGTTAAGTGCTTTGTTAAAATCTTTCCTCAAGAATCATCATTCACATTCAAATAAACTTGCATGCATATTTTAATCAAAAACATGTTTTAAAAAATGCATGGAGCGGGGCTCAAACCTGGATCGCTAGTTTAGAAGGCAAGTGCTCTAACCAAATGAGCTGTGGTGATTTTAGTTATCAACAGAATTCAGTCGACTGAACAAAATTGACCAGTCGACTGAATATCTATAAAACAGCCTATTGTACATAGATATGCACTGTTTTTTACTATCTTTGAATATTCAGTCGACTGACCATTTTTTCCCAGTCGACTGAATTCTGCAATAGTCAGTTTCAGTCGACTGAATTCTACAACAGCCATTTTTTGTGAAAAGACACTTCCTTTTTTGAATAGCCTTCTTCCTCCCCAAGGGTTGCAACCATTGCTATTCGTAGAGATCTCTTCACCAGCAGTTGCAATCCCTTAACTACTATATATATGCATGAATTCAAGATCAAATAACATACATACTTGCTTATACTCGAATCACATTTTCTGAATCAAATACTCTCTTGAATTCATACATTCATTGCTGACAATCACAATTCTATATTTCTAAAGCAATTTGAAACTTCCTAATCTTCATATACACACAACTATACACAACATACTTGAGGAAAAGATAATAGGAAGGGTGTACTACTGATGCAACGCGTTCTACGGAATCAACAAGGTTGAAGTGTTCAAAGTCTTTAGGTCGTTTGGAGAAGGCCACGACTTTAAGTCGTTCAGGAATTTTAAGTCGCTCACGACTTAAGGAACATTGCTTACGACCTAATGAGGAGGCTCTAAGTCGTTCGCGACTTAATAGAGTGAAGGGTAACGAGTTTGGGAACATAGATGGCACCATAAAAGGCAAGAAAGGTCGCTCACGACTCAACAATAAACAAGAGGGGAAGTTGCACTAAGTTTGCGACCTAACGAGTTTGCGGGTTACGACCTAAAAGAAGCACGAGTTATCAACTTACGAGATAACAAGGAGAATAATGGAACACCAGGTGAAGCTTAGGTCATGGATATACTAAGTCATAAGTCGTGTCTTTTTGTTGTACTGTGTTGAATTTAAGTCGTAAGTCGTTAGTAACTAGTTAAGTCGTGAGTCGTGTCATTTGTTAAGTCGTTGTAACTGATAAGTCGTTGTATCCAGTAAGTCGCTGTATTTTCTTAAGTCGTGCCATCTTAAGTCGTTAAGTCGTATGTTTTTGTATTTGTTAACACATGTAATGTCTTAAGTCGTTGTGTTGTAAGCCGTTGTGTCGCTAGGGCTTGTATTTCCTTAACTCGTATGTGTTGAAATGTCTTTAAGTCGATGTAACTTGTGGTGATAGGTCGTAAGTCGGCATGTAGATAAGTCGGCAGAAGGTATGTTGTGTTGTAATAGGTTGAGGCCTCTATTGATAAGTCGTATGTCGAAGGTCGGTTGCCGACCTAAGGGTCAGGTTGTAAACGCTATAAATAGCTGCTGGGTTGTACATTTGAAAAGGTTATGTTGGAATAAACTTTTGTTTGTGAAGCTTAGTGCTTACATTAAAATTGTTAGTTGAGTGTAATCTCCTATCTCCACTTACGTTATTCGAGTGTGCTCGAATCATCGTTTGCTGAAGCCGATTCATGGAATCTTGTGCGCAAGATCAACGTCAAAGAATCGTAGATCTTTTTTCACGGTATCGTGCGCGATCAATGTGTCAGAGATAGATAAAATTCGGTATCTTCGGATCAACGAATTTGAGCCTTGCAGTATTTTCAATTCACCGATTGCTACTTTTCACAGTTTCATTTGTTTTCATAATTTCCGCTGCGTCAAGTTTGGTATCAGAGCTAGACTTAGCCAATCATAGCTAAGCCGAGACTTGGAGCCAATTGTTTTGAAGGAGTTTGAAGTTTGGTGTTCATCGTGTTCATCTTGAAGTTGCAACAAGAGGAGAACTTTCGATCCATTCCATTTTGGATCAAAGTGTAGAAGTTGTTGAATTTTGGCCGTGAGAGTTTGCGCTCCAAAGTTTGAAATTGAAGTGCTTGAAGTCATGAAGTTCGAGCCAAGCTAAGTTAAGTCGTGTAGTGGTATAGCCGGGCTAAGGTGTTGAAGTATAGGCCGTGCGCCACTTTGAGTCGAAATATTGTAGTTTGGAGATTTGTGAAGTTGAAGTGTTGTGAAGTTCAACCATGCCACCGAGGAGAGCTAACCGTCATCAGAATGTTGAAGCGTTTATAGAAGGGAAGAAGCCGAGCAGATGGAACAACGCATTAATGAGAAATTTGATGAAGGCATTAGAAAGTTAGAGAAGCTGATGATTGACATGAATCAAACTCAAAGGAGGAGATCACCAGTCTCGAACCATGGAGGAAACAAATTTCGCCATCGGTTACGGAAGCGAGAAGGGTATCGCCGCAATCTTACCGAGAAAGAAGAGAATCTTCAGTTTCATTGAGAAGAGAACATCATGAGCATAGAAGTGAAGTGAGAAGGACTCCACGGGAGTATGAATATGACCCATATCGTGATGTTGAAAGACCAAGTAGAAGGGATATGCGTGATCATAGAGATGTGGGAGGTCGAGATCATTATCGAAGTACATCTGTTTTTGATGAGGATGGTGATAGAAGTAGTGTTCATTATCGAGATCAAGACCAAGTACGTAATGCATATCGGGATGTTGAAGAGGATCGTCGATGGGAATCGGGGATGAAGATGGAAATTCCTGAGTTCAAGGGTGGAATGGTAGCAGAAGAATTTCTTGATTGGTTGTCTAATGTGGATGAGATTTTTGACTTTAAGGAGATTCCCGAGCATAGAAGGGTGAATTTGGTTGCTACTAGGTTGAGGGGAAGAGCTTTGGCGTGGTGGCAGCAAACCAAACTTACAAGGGAGAGAATGGGAAAGTCAAAGATTGAGTCTTGGGATAAGATGAAGAAGTTGATGAGAGCTACATTCTTACCTTACATTTAACAATCACTCATGTACCAGAGATTACAGAATCTAAGGCAAGGGACGAAGTCAGTTAATGATTATGCAGATGAATTTTACCAACTCATTGCCAGAAATGATATTATGGAGACAGAAGAGCAGTTGACCGCCAGATTTGTTGGAGGGTTACGAATGCAGATTCATGATATGGTTAATATGTTTGATCCAAGATCTGTAGCGGAGGCACATCAAAAGGCATTGGCTTGGGAGAAGCAGGGAAGGCATGGAAGTGGTGTATTTACTAATTCTAACAATCAAGTGAAGGGTGCCAGTGGAAGTTCTAATGTTTCTAAACCTATCAGTAAACCAGTGGTGATGGAGGTTGAGAAGGCAAAGGTTGATAGCAGTGTCAAATGTTACAATTGTCAGGAGTTGGGTCACAAAAGCAATGAATGTCCGAAGCCGAAGAAGAGAGCAATGGTTGCTGAGATTGAAGAAGAGGATGTGGAAGCTGATTGTTCTAATTCACCTTATGTTGAGGGGGAAGAAGAGTTGTCCGGAGATGAAGGGTGTAATTTGATGATGAGGAGAAGTTACTTGACACCGAAACAAGAAGAGGAAAACAGTTGGTTGAGGAATAACATATTTCAGTCCACATGCACTATTCTGGGAAAGGTTTGCAAGTTCGTCATTGATGTTGGGAGTTGTGACAATATTATCTCTACTGAAGCAGTAAGGAAGTTGAACTTGAAAACTGAGAAGCATCCTAAACCGTACTAGTTAGCATGGTTAAGGAAAGGTGGTGAGGTGAAAGTTGGACGAAGAGCTTGCGTGAATTTTTCAATTGGGAAGAAATATAAAGATGAAATTTGGTGTGATGTAGTTGACATGGATGTGTGTCATCTGTTGTTGGGCAGACCATGGCAGTTTGATAGAGCAGTGCAACATGATGGTCATGCTAATAGCTATAGTTTCATGTTTGAAGGTACTAAAATCACTTTAGTTCCCAAGAAGCAACAACAGAAGGAAAGCAAGTTGGAGGAGATTAACTTTGCTATCTTTGAAAGGGTTTGTTAAGGAAGTTGAAGATGAGCCTGAAATCTTTTTGTTAATTGGCCGAGAGAGTAATAAAGAGGTTTCAATTCCTGAGGAAGTGAAGCCAGTATTGGAAGAATTTAACGATGTATTTCCTGAAGAGTTGCCTAAGGAGTTACCGCCACTGAGAGACATTCAACATCAAATCAATCTTGTTCCGGGAGCAGTATTACCGCATAGACCACAATATCGAATGAGTCCAAAGGAACATGAAGAGTTGAGAAGGCAGGTGGAAGAGTTGCTTGAACAGGGGCGAGTACAGGAGAGTTTGAGTCCGTGTCTGTGCCAGCTTTGTTAGTACCGAAGAAGGATGGAACATGGAGGATGTGTACCGATAGTCGGGCGCTGAATAAGATCACTGTGAGGTACAGATTCCCAATGCCGAGGTTGGATGACTTGCTAGATCAGTTGAGTGGGGCAACTATATTTTCGAAGATTGATTTGAAGAGCGGATATCATCAAATTCGAATTGGACCAAGAGACGAATGGAAGACAGCATTCAAGACGAGAGAAGGGTTGTATGAATGGCTGGTTATGCCGTTTGGTCTTTCGAATGCACCAAGTACATTCATGCGGGTGATGAACCAAATTTTTAGACCTTTTATCGGGAAATTCGTAGTGGTATATTTCGATGATATTTTGATATACAGTAGGAGTTCAGAGGAGCACTTGCATCATTTGAAAGAAGTATTGATGGTCCTACGACAAGAGCAGTTCTATGCCGCAACAAAGAAATGTGTGTTTATGACGAGGAGTGTTTTATTTCTGGGGTATGTTGTATCAGGAGAAGGTATCCAGGTGGACCAAAATAAAGTTGAAGCAGTCAGAAATTGGCCACAGCCGAGGACAATTACAGAAGTAAGAAATTTTCATGGGTTAGCATCATTCTACCGAAGATTCATTCCACACTTCAGTAGCGTGATGGCAGCAATTACTGATTGTATGAAAGGGAAGCAGTTTTCTTAGTCGGAGGAAGCTGGGGTTGCTTTTGAGAGAATCAAGAAACTTATGACGTCAGCACCAATTCTTGTATTACCGGACTTTCAGTTGTTGTTTGAACTACACACATATGCGTCAAAGGTTGGAATCGGAGGGGTGTTGAGTCAGAAGGGACGTCCTATTGCATACTTTAGTGAGAAGTTATCAGGGGCAAAGATGAGATATAGTACATATGATGTGGAGTTTTATGCTGTAGTGCAAGCAGCGAAACATTGGAGACACTATCTGTTCCATAAGGAGTTTGTTCTTTACACAGACCACGAAGCTTTGAAGCATTTGCAGGGGCAGGACAAGATTTCAGCAAGGCATGCATCATGGATTGCCTATTTGCAGCAGTTTACTTTTGTCATGAAGCACAAATTAGGGATAACGAATCGTGTAGCTGATGCATTGAGCAGAAGGAATCACTTGTTGACTACATTGAAGGTTGAGGTGACAGGGTTTGAATTGTTGCCAGAACTGATTGAAGAAGATCCTTACTTTAAGAAATTTGTTGAGAAAGTCAAGGAGGGAAGTTCTGATGAATTTGTGTTGATTGAAGGGTTCTTATTTAAGGGGAATCAATTGTGTGTACCGGATTGTAGCTTGCGAATGAAGATAGTAAAGGAGCTTCATGAGGAAGGACATGTGGGTAGAGACCGAACATTGCAGTTAATCTCTCAGTCCTACTATTGGCCATCGATGAGGAAGGAAGTTGAAAGGTTTGTTCAGAGATGTCATGTTTGTCAAGTTTCGAAAGGAACAGCTATAAATGCGGGTTTGTATATGCCTTTACCTATACCTACAAAACCTTGGGTGGACGTTAGTATGGATTTCGTATTGGGATTGCTGAGAACGCAAAGGGGAAATGACTCGATATATGTTGTGGTGGATCGTTTCTCGAAGATGGTACATTTTATTGCTTGTAAAAAGGCGGCAGATGATGTTCATGTTGCTCAGTTATATTTCCAAGAGATTTATAGACTTCATGGGTTACCAGAATCTATCGTTTCAGACAGGTATACCAGAATTTTAATTCATTTTTGGCAAAGTTTGTGGAAGATAGTGGGAACGAAGTTGAACTTTAGCAGCGCTTATCGTCCGCAAACAGATGGACAGACAGAAGTTGTCAACAGATCGTTGGGAAATTTGTTACGATGTCTTGTGAAGGACAATCTGAAGAGTTGGGACATGAAGTTATGCCAGGCAGAGTTTGCTCATAATCATGCAGTGAATCGTAGTACGGGATTCACTTCATTTTAGATTGTATATTCAAGTTTGCCAAGGGGACCGTTGGATTTAACGATAATACCACAACCGAGGGGGACAGTTAAACGAGCTGCTGATTTTGTTGAAGGTTTGGCGGAATGTCATAGAATTGTTCAGGAACGATTTGAGAAGTCGAATGAGAAATATAAGAGATTTGCAGATTTGGAACGAAGAAATGTTGAGTTTAATGAAGGTGATTTGGTTTATGCTGTATTGACGAAGGTTCGCTTTCCAGTGGGTGCATATAATAAGCTTAAAGCTCGAAAGATTGGTCCTGTAAAAATTGTGAAACAGATCAATAAAAACGCTTTCAGGTTGAAGCTGCCGGAAGATGTGCATACTTCGGATGTGTTCAATGTTAAACATTTAATTCCGTATCATAGAGATGAACTTGTGATAGAAGAAGATGGTGAAAATTCGAGGTCGAATTTCTGTCAACCAGGGGAGGATGATGCAGCGCGTTCTACGGAATCAACAAGGTTGAAGTGTTCAAAGTCTTTAGGTCGTTTGGAGAAGGCCACGACTTTAAGTCCTTCGGGAATTTTAAGTCGCTCACGACTTAAGGAACATTGCTTACTACCTAATTAGGAGGCTCTAAGTCATTCACGACTTAACAGAGTGAAGGGTAACGAGTTTGGGAACATAGATGGCACCATAAAAGGCAAGGAAGGTCGCTCACGACTCAACAGGAAATAAGAGGGGAAGTTGCACTAAGTTTGCGACCTAACGAGTTTGCGGGTTACGACCTAAAAGAAGCACGACTTATCAACTTACGAGATAACAAGGAGAATAATGGAACACCAGGTGAAGCTTAGGTCGTGCATATACTAAGTCGTAAGTCGTGTCTTTTTGTTGTACTGTGTTAAATTTAAGTCGTAAGTCGTTAGTAACTAGTTAAGTCGTGAGTCGTGTCATTTGTTAAGTCGTTGTAACTGATAAGTCGTTGTATCCAGTAAGTCGCTGTATTTTCTTAAGTCGTGCCATCTTAAGTCGTTAAGTCGTATGTTGTTGTATTTGTTAACACATGTAATGTCTTAAGTCGTTGTGTTGTAAGCCGTTGTGTCGCTGGGGCTTGTATTTCCTTAACTCGTATGTGTTGAAATGTCTTTAAGTCGATGTAACTTGTGGTGATAGGTCGTAAGTCGGCATGTAGATAAGTCGGCAGAAGGTATGTTGTGTTGTAATAGGTTGAGGCCTCTATTGATAAGTCATAAGTCGTTGGTCGGTTGCCGACCTAAGGGTCAGGTTGTAAACGCTATAAATAGCTGCTGGGTTGTACATTTGAAAAGGTTATGCTGGAATAAACTTTTGTTTGTGAAGCTTAGTGCTTACATTTAAATTGGTAGTTGAGTGTAATCTCCTATCTCCACTTACGTTATTCGACTGCGCTCGAATCATCGTTTGTTGAAGCCGATTCAGGGAATCTTGTGCGCAAGATCAATGTCGAAGAATCATAGATCTCTTTTCACGGTATCGTGCGCGATCAAGGTGTCAGAGATAGCTAAAATTCGGTATCTTCGGATCAACGAATTTGAGCCTTGCAGTATTTTCAATTCACCGATTGCTACTTTTCACAGTTTCATTTGTTTTCATAATTTCCGCTGCGTCAACTACGCATGACCAATCCGTGTTATTAGAACACACAAGGTCAAGACATCTACTTTATAATCAAAGTCATGTTCGGTTGGTTAGGCGGTAAAGTCCTGTTCTTTTGCTTATGCGGCAAACACCTATTCTGTTGTTCAGGCAGTAAAAGTCCTCTTCGGCTGTTGAGGCGGGAAAATCCTGATTGGTTACTTAGGTGTTGTATACCTATTGCTCCAGGTTGAGTGAGGGGTTATTGTGAGAAATTTCAGAGGGAAGTCTGGGACTGGACGTAGAACGGAAATTCAAACCAGTTAAAACTCTTGGTGTGCTTGTTCTTATTTACTTTATTATTATTATTATCTGTTTCCGCATTTTGTTTATAATACATTCCATATTACATGATCCTAAGTGATAGCTAGCCACAGCAGTCACTTTAATTTGGTATCAGAGCAAGACATCTTACACCCGTTACAAAGTTATCTGATATCTTGCTAATATCGAAAACAACACCACTAATACTAGTTTTATTGACACTACAATAAATTTGATTTTTAGTGGAGCTCAAAAAACGTTACAAAAAGTTTTGGTGGCGTTTTGATAAACGCCGCTAGAAAACATGCAACTAAAAATTCATGACTTTTTACTGTATTTATTTTAACGCCACTATAAATGAATTTTTGGCAGCATTTTTTAAACGTTACTAAAGATCTTTTTGCAGCGTGTATAAAACGCTACCAAAAGATTGTTTGGCGCTACCAATAGAATTTTCAACTTTACCCCTACTTTACGGTTGCGTTTACTCAACGCCACTATATGTATTTTCGTAGCGTTTTTGAAACGCTACTAAAATTTATTGATCATTTTGCACCATTTTTCTTGCTATTATTTCCTATTGATGGTCTATTTTATTTCAACTATATCAATCAACAATCACTCACATAATCATCATATTCGAACAATTAAAAAAAATATGAAGATATCCATAACCATTCTAATACAGTAAGATTTTTTATAAAATGACCAACATACAATAACCATTCGTATACAAATTTACACATTTAGTACTAATAAAATGTTATACCAAACCGGTGCTAACAAAACGCTTGATTATCCATAATTCTTTGTTGCATGTAGAAGTAAAAGCTAGGACCACAAAAGTTCAACCTTGCTCTCTTCGAAAGTCCAATGCCTGCACAAGTGAAAGCACAACGTATAGATAAATAATTATGTTAATTCGTAGGACTGCAAATCTGATATCAAACATCTACAACATTGTACAAGTGTATCATTCTCATCTACGTGATATGAGTGAGATTTGTTAGAGTGTTGATTTCTCATTTCCAGATTCCATATATTCATTTACCTCTATAATTATAAGAGGTTTATGCTTCTACTACATAATATATGAACTAAATAATCTTATATTCTTCTAATAACATGCAAGGTGTACATTGATAAAGATGCAATATCACACCTGGACATAATCAATCACAAGTTCTTGAGCCAAACTTTCTTTTTGCTCCTTGCTAGGGTACTGATTCTCCTGAAAACTTTCATACAGTTTCTGCAAACAAATAACAAGGTACTGAAATGACAAGTATTTTCTTTAGTTATATGCATGTTAATTAATCATTTACCACAGACACTTTTTACCTATGGAATCAGATAGCATTACCAATAGATATAGAATCAGAGAGCATTTATTTCTCTCGCTGTTCATAAATAAGGAAGTAAAAGATGCAAATTCAGTATTTAGAAAGAAACTTGCTGTTAGTTGGATATAATAAGAGCAACAAGGCATTACAATGCGAAATACGTAGAACTGCTACTCTAAAATTTAAGAAATTATTTACCGGAGGAATTACACCGTAACTTTGTCCTTCCTAATACGGTACATTTCCTCCATGATTGGCTATAATATAGCATGTCTCACCAGGTGCTTTGGATCCTATAGTCCTGTCTACTGAGGCAATTATTGCTGTGTACGGTTCCTTAGGTTTGTATAGGTTGATAGGTGGCTCTTTAACATCTTCGAGTTCAACAGGCTTTGCTGAAACCTTACTTTTGCTTGCTTGTTGTACCATCATGCATAATATCTTTATGTCATATTTTGGTCTGAAACTAGGAATTAATTGCTTTGGTTGGACTGCAATTGGTTCATATAAAGGATTTTATTTCATTTCATACCTGGCTGTATGAATCAATAACACAACAAATGTATGTGGGCTTGCTGTACGAATCACTGCTATTAGATTGTAATGAAGTAGTTAAGTCAGAAATCATCCTTTAACCTTGTACTTTGTAGATGATAGAAATAAAATTATGTAACCAGTAAATTGATTCCTAAGATATTATCCGTTTTGTATTAACTTTTACAAGACATAAAATTGCTTCTGACAAAACAATTGTGTAATGTTTTTGAATGAGGACTCCAAATGCATCTGTACAAGGCACAAGGTCAGGTAAAATGAAATAATAATAATAATAATAATAATAATAATAATAATAATAATAATAATAATAATAATTAGTGATGAGGCAAGAAAAGATGCTTGTATCTATGTCTGACACTGACAGGATTGACTACCATTTGTGAATGTGTACAAGGAAAATTTACCAATTCAGCCAACTTCATCAAAAATATAACAGATTTAGCCGATTTTTGAAACATAGATGCTACTCTTACTAAAAAAAGATATTGTGAGTTTAAATTATAAAAGATAAAATGCCATGTGCGATCCACATGATATTCTTCTCTCGTAGTTTAGCGAAGTTTTTTTTGAAAACTAGTTAACAAATTAGGCCACTATTAAATCAAAATTGTGCATACTCATAAAGAGTGACTAGTTTTGGAAATGAGCTAAATCTGTTCTAGGTTTCAAAAAGTGGACTGAATTGAGTTTTTTTCCCCTTACAACAATTAAGGGCATATATGCACAAAGCTGAACAATTTATAGAAAACAAAAATTGTTTAACAAACATAAATCATGGTAGGACTCCATAGGCGTGATTTTTACATTAATAGCTATTTTAGGACCCCCCCAATCCCACTTTTATTATTAGGATTTTGTAAAGATGTACTGCTTATCAACAATAATGTATTCATAAGGATATACTGCATATGACACATAAACAAAGAAATTGTTTTAGCATGTATCATTTTGGAGGGGAACTTGTCATGCAGTGGTGAAGCATAAGTCAAATCTACATGTAATTAGACGCAATAAAAATTAACCAGATTTCATCATGTGGAGTCTTAAAGATAATTATTTGAAGCATATAATATCGTTACTTATAAAATATGAACTTTTATATAAAAAGGATAAGGAATTATGAATTACCAAAGGGCTAGGGTCAAAATCCGTTCCTCCAAGCTGTGGTATACTTTTCTCTTTCTCCGTCTCCATCTTCTCATAAAAATCGGTATCATCCAGGATCGAGGTTCTGAGTGGGTAATTCTTGAAAATCCTAAGCACCCCTAAGTTGGATTAGTAGATCTTCTCACCATTGGCATGCCATCTTGACCAATTGACTGTATATAGAACTTAGCTCGGTCTTTGAAAGCTTTGTTGCACTTAGATAAGAAATGTGGAAAGGTCTGCATGATGAAACTCCAATAGTAAACCATTCACCAGGTGCTTATTAGGACATTTCTGCCAATGGAACTACAACACCCTTTAGTTGAAGCCTAGCTAACTTCCTCGACTACTTATGAGAAATTGAATCGAACATCACAATCTCATCAATACTGTTAGACAGATCTAGTCTGAAATGCTTCCTCACCTCCTCCATTGCTCACTCTCTTGCTATTTTCATCGAACATTTGCCCACCATGCCAGCAAACAAGTTATGAAATACAGGAGATAGTCTATCCAAAGCTGCAATTCATCAGCCACACCAAGACTTGCACAAATCCATCACACTTCAACACCATCAAATTTCCTCTACCACCACCAACAGTATCCATCCATCACATCCCATTCACCAGTGCCTTGATCTTCAACATACCACAAGACAACAACCACCAATACAAAACATTCCCTACCTTGCTCTACAAACCCTACCAGTCACCAGTGGCCAACACCCTACTGAACCACCTTCAATTGTCTTCATCACCTGACCGTTGCAACTGTTTCAAACTACTAGCATCTACGACCACTGCCTTTTACTATTTTCCCATCATCAGCCTGTACACCCCGTCATCATACTTACTTCTCCGCTTCCACCACTTGATAACTGCATTCAATTCTCACATCAACCAGCAGACATCACTCCCTTGACAACCAATCAAACTTCCCACTGCAGCAGTTCGAGTCTCTACCTAAACATCCCTGCACTAAATCAACCAATCGAACACCTCGCCGAAATTGAACTCACCATCCACCCACTGTTTAAAATCACACTTCAACATAGATATCACCACACCTCTTCTTTCAATCCAAACCACTGCAAAGCAACTACTCACTGCTTTCGGCTGCTGTCCAATATTCGACTTCCCCACCACTTCGTCGCTGAGTTAAAGCAACCAGTCACCAATACTCAATTCGACAGTGCCCTTCACCAAACACTGCTCCTCTACCTTACATCCCAATACCCCTGCCTATCTGCCTCACCTTACATCACTGAAACAACAGTGACCATCTCTGCACCAAAGAAAACTGTTTAAATTTCAAAGCCAAATTATCTATAAGAACTAGTAAATAAAGTTATGAAATACAAGAAGAATTAATTGCTTTGGTTGGACTGCAATTGGTTCATACAAAGGATTTTATTTCGTTTCATACCTGGCTGTATGAATCAATAACACAACAACTGTGGGCTTGATGTATGAATCACTGCTATTAGATTGTAATGAAGTAGTTAAGTCAGAAATCATCCTCTAACCCTGTACTTTGTAGATGATAGAAATAAAATTATGTAACTAGTAAATTGATTCCTAAGATATTATCCGTTTTGTACTAACTTTTACAAGACATAAAATTGCTTCTGACAAAACAATTATGTAAGTTAATTAAATAACATAACAGCGATTTAAGTCAAATTCATTTCACAGACTACTATAATTGCAAACAAGAAGAAATGCCTAAGAACATAAATTATGGATTCAGTTGTCAGTGGGTGATGGTTTGGGAAAATAAACTTATCTGCCTTTTTCTCCAGCTATTGCCAAATGCTAAAAACACTTTCAACAGCTAAAGTAGGTCTTATATTAAACTATATTAATAACAATACTCCCCAATTCATCAGAGAGACATGTGAGTCAAAATGGAAATACAATGCTTGATAGAAATAAAAAGCATCAACTTCTTTGAACTAGGTAGAAAAATTGAGTTTGCAAGAGAACTGTATAGTAAGCATTATGTGAACAGCGATTAAGTTTTGAGATTTATATTTGATGCATAAAAGCACATTCATTTAATCAAATTTTAGATACGATTCCCTCCATATGCAAGAGAATTGTACATTAAGTATTATGTGAATCATGTGACCTTTTTCTTGAATTCCATGTTGGTATAATTTAAGTGCCCACGCTTTCCATTTTAGCTCCAAAGGTGAATTGTTGCTTAAGTGATCATAAAAAGTACTCAAAGACTGATTTAGTAAATTGATAAGTACATACCTTAGAAACCTGAATATTTTAGGATGTGTCCTTTTTTAGTTGAAACACAGTTAAACGTTTTTGACATGAAAACTAAGTAGGAATCTCTTTGGACTGTGGTTCCAAAGTTCTTGGTTGAAACCTCACACAAATCAATTAGCACTTTGTAATAAAATAAAAACATGCACGTTAGTTCTTACATTAGTAAGTGGCTTAGAATAGTTTCACTGTCATGTAGGGTTAATATTGCTCACTTTATAGAGAATCATAAATTAATTCACTTCCTTGTAGGCACATAACATTGTCTAATAATACTTTGTATCAAATTTTTGATATCAGATATGACCTGAAGGTTCACGAGTAATTTTGAGTAATTGAACATTGCAGCGTAGAAAATCATGTATATATTTAAAGCCCACTCCATTGACTAGTTTGTTTAACATTTGTTACATGACGTTTGGTGCTTATTCGACAATAAGATAGAGAGGGGATTAGAGTTTATTTTGTTTGCGTTTGAAAGTTAGTAAATTTTACAAAGAAACTAATCTAACAAGTAAGGGGGAAAAAAAATCATATATTTCAAAGTTTGATAATTTTATAAGACGAGCAGATCCATTATAAGCAGTAAAATATGATTTCTATACATCATCATTACACTTAAATAATAAATATTACAGCATGCACTCTTTAACATATAAGTCTTCTTTTCAAATGCGTTTGATATAATTTCATATGCATCCCCTTTTGATTTAGGTACTTAAAGTTTTAGAACTAACCAGTTTTCTAGGATAAGCAGGATTATCTCAATAAAAAAATGAATCACAAAATAATTATTTTACATATAACAAATAAATTCATTGTTTAATAGCAATGGATGCCAGTTCTATCTAGCCTAACAGTGAGTTATGTCACTAAAATAAAAATTATTATCTACACAAAACTAATTCTTGACTCACCATAATATCATGGTACTTGGCACCAAGGTACTCAGAGCAGCAGGCCCTTCCAAGCCCTATCAAAAGCCCCACCAAAGTCTGATGCTGTTCCAGCCAGCGCTGTAGTCTTCCAAGCCGCATCCTCCGTCGTGAGGTTACACTGGTCGATTACTGCGATGATATGACTTGCTGAGGCTGCGACATGACAACTAGTTGAGGCAAGATGTGAGTTTGAGGCGCAACGGCAATATGAGGTCAAGGCGCGATTTGATGTCGACTAGGAGCTAGGGTTTTGATTTATCGTTCAAGAATGAGAATGGCTATATTAAATTTCAGATCTAAAAGGAAACTTCCTTTGTTCTTTGGGGAAGAGAAGGTTAATAAAATTTGTCAAATAATAAGCGGGAAAAAAAGAAAAAATGAGCGGCCAAAGAAAAAATATCATCAAAATTGTAATAAATTATTCGCGGGAACACTTAGTAGCATAGTAGCAACGTTTCTTTCTTTAATTTTTTTTTCTGTATTATCAGTAGTTGCACTTAAGCTTAAACGCTACTAACTAATGCATCTAATGGTTAGTTTTCTTATAGTGTGAAGGTCAATCCACTGCACGACCTCCATTCTTTAATGGTTTAAACTATAATTATTGGTCTACTCGTATGCGAATCTATATGCAATCAAATTGTTTTGAAACTTGGAATATCACACAGAATGAATACACTCTTCCTACTGGAGAATATTACACTTGGTCAAACACATAAAAATTAGATACTACTGCCAATGCTAAAGCTATGAACATGTTATTTTGTGCGCTAGATAGAAATGAATTTAATCGTGTTAGCATGTGTCAAACTGCTTATGAAATATGGAGAACGCTTAAAATCACTCATGAAGGAACTAACAAAGTCAAACAAAGCAAAATTTCCATGTTCAAAATTCAGTTTCAAAACTTTAGAATGAAACAAGATGTGTCCATCAATGATATGTATTCTAGATTTCAAGATATCTATCATTCACTATTAGGATTAGAAGAAAATTTTTCTGATTTTGATATAGTATCAAAAATCCTAAACTCTTTAACGGATGAATGGGAAAGAAAGGTCCTAGCTATTGAAGAAGCAAACGATCTCAACTATGAAACCAAAAGAGTTAATTGGAAATCTAATGTCATATGAAGTGAATTTGCAGGCAAAGATAGTTCAAGAACAAGAGAAGAAGAATCTAGCGTTTCAAGCAGAGTAAGATGACTTTGACTTAGATGAAGAGGATATGGCATTTATTGCCAAGAATTTCAAAAAGCTTTTGAAATTCAAAAAGAATAACAAGGGAAAGAGCTACAAAAATAATTCTAGCAACAATAATAGCAATAAACCATCATCATCTATCTTGGAATGTTATGAATGTCATAAGAAGGGTCATATGAAGAAAGATTGTCTAGAAAAACAGAAAAACAAATTCAAGAAGAACAAATTCAAGAAGAACAAATTCAAGAAGAAATCATTTTCTGTAACATGGGATGATTCAGATTCTTCATCATCAGAAAGCGACAGTGACAGTGGCACCGAGCAAGCAAATGTATGCTTCATGGCTTCAAATGATGATGTAAGTGAACTAAGTTTTGAAGATTCAGTTGAACTTAATTCTGAACTAGTAGATTTTGTAAAACAGACTAAGAAATATAATAAGGAGTTACAAGGAAAACTAAATAGATCTGAATTGGAAATTAGTATGCTTAGAGATGAAAAGAAAATTCTCGAAGAAGAACTTGAAAAATTTTAAGAATCTAATTTTATTTTAGCATCACAACTTTCTACGATAACTCAAGAATTAGAAATTCAGAAGAATAAAAATGATGATTTATCAGTTGAAATTAATGATTTAAAATCTAGCACTAAAGTATTAGAGTTAGAAAAATCTAGTCTTAAAACTAAGCTAGAAGATATTAATAAAAATATTTTTAATTTTAATAAAGGACGAGAAAATCTTTCTAAAATAATAGAAAATTCTCAGTCTACTTCAAATAAAATGGGTTTAGGATATAATAAAATTGATCATAGAAATAGCACTAGATATGCTTTCATGTATAGTAAAAACGATAGTGCTAGTACTAAATTTCGAGTAAAGCCTAAATCCAATAGAAATTCAAATACTACTATGACCTATAATGTTGATAATTTCTCTAGAAGTACAAAATCATTAACAGGAAATATGAATAAAATTATCTAGTATTTGGGTTCCTGTTAATTGGAAAAATAGAGAAAAATGCATTAATGAATATTTTCATATGGTAGCTAATAATGAAAATTATATTTATAAAGGTTCAACCACATCCAAATGGGTATGGTTTCCTAAAAATTAGGAAATAATAAAAACCTTGGGTATCGCATGCTTTAAATGTTATTTTTTTTCTGATACCTTACATTATAAGTAGTGGTCATTTTGTTTTATATTGCTCTATGTTCAAACTTACGTAAAATATAATTTATATCATCATATATGCTCTCCTTTTTGTCGATGACAAATGGGGAGAAAGATATTGCTCTCTAACACTACTTGCAGGAATAAACCATGCAAGCACAGATTAAGGGGGAGAAAAGATTAATTATTTACAGGAATATATAGCATAGATTCAGGGGTAGAAATCTATAGCACAATTACAAGAAGATATTCGGTGAGAGAGATAAGATCAGCAAAGCTTGCCAAAGATTAGTTCGTAGCAAATGAAGTTGTCATCATCAAAAAGGGGGAGAATGTTGGATCATAGGTTTTGATTGCTGACAAGACACAACAGTTCACGAATCTACGACTATAATAACATCCAGACTCATCGGCTCGATATATAGTTTGTATAGTTATACATATTTTAACAAGGGCCATCAAATATGTATATAGAGTCTAGTTTAATTCTTTGTTAAAATCTTTCCTCAAGAATCATCATTCACATTCAAATAAACTGGCATGCATATTTTAATCAAAATTAAGTTTTCAAAAAATGCATGGAGCGGGGCTCGAACCCGGGTCACTAGTTTAGAAGACAAGTGCTCTAACCAAATAAGCTATGGCGATTTTTAGTTAACAAAAGAATTCAGTCGACTGAACAAAATTGACCAGTCGACCTAATATCTATAAAACAGCCTATTGTACACAGATATGCACTGTTTTTTACTATCTTTGAATATTCAGTCGACTGACCATTTTTTCCCGGTCGATTGAATTCTACAACAGCCATTTTTTGTGAAAAGACACTTCCTTTTTTGAATAGCCTTCTTCCTCCCCAAGGGTTGCAACCATTGCTATTCGTAGAGATCTCTTCACCAGCAGTTGCAATCCCTTAACTACTATATATATGCATGAATTTCAAGATCAAATAACACACCTACTTGCTTATACTTGAATCATATTTTCTGAATCAAATACTCTCTTGAATTCATACATTCATTGCTTGCAATCACAATTCTATATTTCCAAAGCAATTTGAAACTTCCTAATCTTCATATACACACAACTATGCACATCATACTTGAGGAAAAGATTATAGGAAGGGTGTACTATGAGTGACAAATCCGTGTTATTTGAACACACAAGGTCAAGACATCTACTTTGTAATCAAAGTCCTGTTCGGTTGCTCAGTCGGTAAAGTCCTGTTCTGTTGCTCAGGCGGTAAAGTCCTGTTTTGTTGTTCAGGCGGTAAAAGTTCTCTTCGGCTGTTGAGGCGGGAAAATCCTGATCGGTTACTCAGGTGTTGTATACCTATTCCTCCGGGTTAAGTGAGGAGTTATTGTGAGAAATTCCAGAGGGAAGTATGGGACTGGACGTAGAACGGAAAGTTCGAACCAGTATAAAAACTCCTGGTGTGCTTATTCTTATTTACTTTATTATTATTATATGTTTCTGCATTTTGTTTATAATACATTCCATATTACACGATCCTAAGTGATAGCTAGCCACAGGAGTCACTTTCAATTAAAAGAGGGGACGAGCTGCACGGCCAAAGCTGGGTGGTCTCGATGTGATGCGGTGATTTCTGGCGAGGTTGTAGTCACGGCCAGAGGCGAGTGGACAAGGAGACGGTCGTTCGACAGCAGAACGTGGTGAGATATTCAATTTTGGTTTTTCAAATTTATTTTTAATTTAATAATTACGCATATAAATTTGAAATTTACAATTTGTTAATATTTACAGTGAGGTATGAATGTTTATATATATATATATATATATATATATATATATATATATATATATATATATATAGACACACAATCATTTAGTTTACTGTTAATTTTGAAAGTTGCTAAATTATGGTTATGGTATATATACGCAGTTATAAAATTTATGTTTTGAAAAAATATATACCTTTTTATTTACTAGTCAATTTTATAATATACAAGGTTTGGGGAATATAGAAATTTTAAATGAAACCTATATAGTTTATTTTTAAATAATATATGATAGAGACAAATTTGTTTAATAAAACTTATTTAATGGTTTTAGTTGCTAAAAATATTTTTTAATTAAAAGAAATTAGTTTAAAATTAATTTTATTTGTTAAATTAAAATTGTAAAATGGCAAATTATTCTATTTATTTCGAATATTAGTCAGTTGTATAAAATAGGCTATACAAGGTCTAATACAATGAAGAAAACAAGTCGGAATTGGATTGGATTGCAAACGATAAAGCAAAGGTGATCTTCTCACTCACTCAAGTTCTTCTGACTTAATTTAAATAGTTAAATTTAAAATTGATTGGCTGTGTGCTTAGATGATTAATTTATTATCAGTTATAATAGTTTAGACCCTATGCGACGCATAATAGCGGATGATATTACATTAAACCCGTATACCGCGATATTCCACCTCGAAGTGGAATTGGTATTATATATGTATTTGGAGTGATTGATTTCCCGCATTATATAGCAAATGAGACCCTATGCGCCGCTTAATAGCGGATGATATTTTATAAATCCCATATACCGCGATATTCCACCTTGAAGTGGAATGGGTATTTAATTGTTGTGCTAACGTCTGTGGATGCAGAGAAATAGGTTGGAGGGATCCAACTGGATTCCTCAAATGATTGAATTTGTTTCAATAATTTGTGTGTTGATTTGTTTATAATCTGTGTGTGAATATATTGCGATTGAAATCGTTGAAGGCTATAGTTTAGCCGAATTTATTTTGGTATTGTAGGATACCGGAAATAAATAAAAACTGGATTTTTGAAATTCAAGTTGACAAGTTATAGGAAAAAAATTTATTTTTGAAAATTGGATAAATTTTAAAGAAGGACATTTAAAAAGAATAAAGATTTATTTTTTTCTGAATCCTATTGCATAAATTCCAAAATATGAGAAAAATGCCTAACCAATGGATTTCGGGTAATATTATTCGAAAGTTGAAGAAGTTATTTAAAATATGGATTTTAAATAGTTTGGTAGAGATAAAGGGAATAAATTTTAGAAATTAAATTTGGAATTTAATTTAGTGTTTGAAAAGATTTTTTGAAATCAATTTGAAAATTAATTTGGTGTTTAAAAATAAACCTTTGGGAAATTGATACGTAAATTGATTTGTCGATTGAAATAAATTTAGAAAACAATTTGGAATTGGATTTTGTAATTGAAATAAATTTGGAAATAAATTTAAAAAATTGATTTGGTATTGAAAGTAAATACTTGGGAATCGAGTTGAAAATCATAAATTAGTGGATATTTAAAAAATTTAAATCCACAATGGGAATTTTATAAAAGAAACGGCAATTTTTTTAAAAATAAATATTGTTTTATTTTTAAAAGTGTGGAAAGGAATTTATGGATTTGGGACGTTAGTTTAAAATAAATCTAGAAAGATTTATAAGTTGATTTGAATGAACCCTTTTAGAACGGAAGGTGTATTTTCGCTGAAAGCCGAGAATGTTTTCAATATAGTTTATAAATATAAATTGAAGTTGTAAAGATGGTTTAAGGGAAAGAATGTTTTGGAAAAATTATTTACTTTGAGAATCTTTAAAGTAAAGATATATTAAATTATTATAGAAGTGATTATTTGAAGACTAAATTGATATTTTATTTAGAAAATGTTATTTAAATATTTATACTCTATCTACTAATTTTATTTTAAAATTAGTTTTTGGACTTGAATTTTTATATGAGATGTTAGTTTTAATATTTTGTTAACTAATATTTAAGCAAGTATTTTAAAATAGTTTTATTTTAAATATTTCCAAGTATATTTCGAATAAGTATTTTAAATTAATTTAAAATATTTGAACATGGCAGATTTTCAGTGGGAACGAATAAATATTTGAAAATGTTTTCCACGTAAGGAAAAATGATTTGAAACTTGTTTTCAAGGTATTAAAATGTGGGAAAGTGATTTGAAATTTGTTTTCAAAGGATTGAAGGGTGAAAATTGATTTGAATTTTGTTTTCAAATGATTGGAGCGTTAAAATTATATCTTGCGAAGGTATATTAAAAATAATAATAATTGAGGGAAAAATTATTTAAATCCTAGTGATTGTTGTGAATGTTGATTGATAGTTAAATAACCGACTATCAATATTGGCCTTTAAATGGCATTTGAATTTCGATGCGACCGGGGGTCAGATTCCAATTGGATATTCGAAAACCACATCGAACCTTTGTGATTATGATGAATCTTTTGTTTAAAAGATTAAAATGGAAATTTGTTGTGATTTGTTTGAAATCTGATCGAACACTTATTTTAAAATAAGCGCTCATTATTCAAATTAGCCGGGAGGGGACTTTGTGTCACAAAACCCATTTCGAATAATGATATGACGATATGGGATTGCATTTGAAGATGGTGTTGAAGACCGGGTATTTTCGAAAGCGAAAGGATTACCTATAGAATGTCTCTGCACCAGGTTGCTCCGGTATAGAGATTTCATCATCCTTTATGATGGAGATTCCGGACGTGATTAGTAAATACCCGGATTTGCAAGGGCTTCTTTTGAAATGCCTTCGGTTCCATTCGATCCCGGAACGGACTTGTATGGATGTGTGTCTGACTTTACACTTTGAGATGTAAAGCTGGTTTCTATCAAATACATTTCTGTTGGTGGCGGAGAATTAATTCTCTTAGCTTAACACCCTTCTCTAAGACGTACGAGCTCAGAGGTTATGTAGTTGATGGTTACAAGTGATATGTTCCCAAACTGGTAATGTGGCATACGAAGTGCTGTTGATCATTTGTTGATCAAAGCATGACTTTGTGAAAAGTTTAGTTTTGTGGACGAGATTTTGTCGGACCTCACACACCAGAAATGGTCGAAACCGGAAAGATGCGGCAAGGTTATGAGGGTCGCGCCCTTTGGGGATGTCATTTCCTTCTGGAAAAGGGTGGTATCACGATATGGAGCCCAGATATTTAACCTATGTGGTTGCTGCAAATCTATTATACTTTGTGTTTGAGGATCCTAGGATAAAGGTCGCAAACGACCGGGGGATGGCATACACGTGTAGTAGCTACCTATTTACAAAGGTAACCCGGCCTTGTGTTGGCAGAGAGCTGGTTAAGTTCTCGGGACGTCCCTCCAGAGGCGTACCAATGTGGCAGTGGGAATTTCCTTAGCCTGACCATTTATTGGAAATCCAAAGAAACAATACGCGCCCTATACGGTTTTAGTTGTATAACCTGCCATGGAACGTGGCGGTAACTAGCTATTGAACATGGTAGCTATAGTAGGCATACAATAATGGTTGTATGCTGGCTAAGATTAATATTATACTTTTGAAATGTTTTCTACACTATGCACTAATGTTAATATTAAAAAGATTTTGCGTACTAAGCATGTTTGACTATCGTAAGGGGAAATCCCTCCAATTCTGCGTTTGCATTATGTGTGTGGTGGGAGGCCTTATGGTAGTTTCATTTTCCAAAAGAATAGCGGATTTCTTTTCCTTTTCTTTGTGAAAATTACTGTTTTTAAGATCTCACACCAATCCCATGACTGACCTGGAGTTTATTTTTCCCTTTCTAAACTCTGGATGCCCACAATTTTCCACACGGGCAGCCTAGAGTCAGGCTATCAGTTATTCGGAAGCGAAGTTAAGAAGTTGCTAAAGAGATCGGGAGTTGAAGCTGAATGGCGAGACGTATCGCTTATACTATATAGTGTCTGTTGCGTTTTGGGTTAGTGCAAGTCAATTTTCTTGTACACAAGTTATTATAAGTGCAAGTGTTGTATTGTGTCGTTGTAAACTCTGATAATGTATTAGATAAACTAAGATAGTCCTTTTGTTTTAAAGATATTAATTTATCTATTATATGTTGTTCCACTGCGAAATGTAAGATTCTGTTACTGTTTTTGTTTCTTCTTCTATCTTCTTCTTCTTAAACCCTAATGGTTCGGTTTTCTGACATTTGACTGTGCGGCATTGGATACAGTGGACGTATCGATGTCGACTTTCGAAAGTCGAAAAAAATTGGACCGTCACATTCATAGTGGAAGACTACTTATTGATTGTCACGACCCGACTTTCTTCTCCCAGAAAATCACATCATGAATTAAGAAAGAAAGGGATAGAAGAAGAAAAGAAAGAAGAGAAAGAAGAAACAACACTAGAATCTCAACAGCGGAACGAATAAATTATATTAATAACATAAGTATTTACATAATATACAATACAAATCAGAGATACGCAGCATACACAACACATATACCAGACAGTTATAAACACCTGTCTAGTATTTACAACTCAATACAACACAACACAGAGAATACACAGCAGAACTATATCTAACGCAGAAGCCTCCTGCTCCATTGCTCCTCCATTATTCGTCAAAGCTAATCCTGAATCCTAACCTGAATTCCCTTGGCTACTCGTAAAAATTTGAGTACCCAAGAGTTTATGAAAAACAAAAATAAACTCCGGGTCAGACATGGGTCTGGTGTGAGTAACAGGTTAAGGTTGCTTAACTTTAAAACATTTGAAAAGAAAGGTATCACGTAAGACTTCCCACACATAAACATGGAAAAGTTTTTACCTTACGCTAACCAAAACATTTGATAGGAAATCCAGTGATATTATAATAGGGTCTAGGGTTTTCAAGTAAATAAGAAATAGCCGAAATTGTTACATTTATTAAATTCCAGCTACTAGCCACAAAAGTGGGTAATACAATAAAAACCGTTGGCACTTATTGGATTTTGGATTCCATACAATGGCAGGGCTACTGGGTTACCGCCCGTCACAGTACGTGGCCTAGATCACCGTACCGAGGAGTACTCCCACTCCCCTGCAACACAAGGTCGGACCCGTTCCTTACTAAATAGTTCCGAACAAGACAACCCCGCAGTTGTTTGCAACCAACTGCCCACATAGCCGAATATAAAGGGACTTCTAGACAGGGATCAATCTCGCTCTCCAGTGGGAGCTACCCACGAAGCCTTGCTGCACCTCCCCTGTTTTAGCCATTCCCGGTTGATGATGCTTGAGGGTACGATTACCTTTATAGGACACATCACTTAGAATGCTCATCGTCCACCTGACGATGTTCTGAAAGCATTCAATCCATACAAGTTCGTTCCGGGTTCGAACGAAACCGAAGGCATTATCTCGTTACACTCATTTTGGAATCACCCTCAGAGTTAACGACAATAACCCTTGCACTCTAAATCTCCATCTCGAATCTATAAGCACTATTCTGTCAACTCATTACGGAGTCACCCACAGAGTTATACTGACGTATAGCCTTTACACCTCGAGTCTTCACAAAGCTCCATTTAGATATACCACCTAACGTTATTTGGAATCGATGTGGTTTTCGGATATCCAAATATGGAAACCTGATCCCGGTCTCATCGAAATCCAAAGCGTGTCTTTTAGGGCCAAGTTGTATTAAAAGTTTTAAAACAATTCAATTCAATATTATCTATATACACACAGATAGATAATTCTCAACATCATAATAGATAATCAATATTATCAACTCAAACAGATAAATCATATTATCAACCCAATGCAACCATAGCATCCAAATCACACAATAACATTTATCTCATAACTGAGATTCCAACCATTCAGGGTAGTATCAATCATCATTCATAAACAAAGTCTTATCTATCCAATCTATAATTAATTTAAAATGAATTAAATTAATTACTTATTCCTTAAATTAATTTAAAATAAATCAAATTAATTACTTATCCACATAAATCTTGCTTACTCATCAATTAATTATTCTTAACAAATTACCCTAATTAATCATCTTGATTAATTATTCTTTAATTACATTCAAGTAATTAATCTCTAATTAATTTCATAATTTAATTAATCCAAACCAATACCTGTAATTAACCTGTAATTACTTCATTAATTAATCATAATTAATTACATTAATCCTTAATTAATTACATTAATTAATTCTTTATTGATTAATTGTTCTTAATTAACCAATCCTTAATTATATCATTAATTATATAAATTAATGATCTCAAATTATTTTAAATAACTCCATTAAATTAATTATCAAAACCTAAATTAATTACACTAAGTAATTAATTATTAATTACTTACTTAAGTAATTATTCAACATACTAATTACATATTAATTACACAAGTAATTAATTCCAAAACTCCTTCATTAAATTACATCCAGTAATTTATTTTCTTCACTAAGTAATTTTCCATTTGTAATTACTTCTCAAATCAAATCAATGATTAATTTAAATTAATTAAACTTAATTAATTAACTTAATTAATCAAAATAAACTCAATTAATTACAATTAGTAATTAATTTCCTTAATTACTTTCATTAAGTAATTTATTTAAACAATTCAAAGGATTACCTTAAGTTAATTAATCCAATTAATTATTAAAATTAATTACATTAATTAATTGTAAAATAATATTAAGTTAATGGCCTTCATTAACTCATAACAATCTTTAATTACTTTTTCAAAGTAATTAATTGAATTAATCAATATTAATTCTTAATTTATTTACAAAAATCATTAATTAATTCCTAATTATTAAATTAATCAAGTGATAATTAAACTTAAACAATTATTAATTTCTTGATTAATGATTCAATTCATTAATTAAATTGAATTAAATCTTATTTAAATTAATTTCTAAATCACACTTTAATCAAATTTAATTAACTTGCTTAAATCTTTTAATTAATTAAATAAATCCTTAATTATTTATTTAATTAATCTAAATTATAAATTGATTAAATTAATTAATTAAAATCTTAATTACCTTGATTAATTAATAAATCATTAAGTTCAAATCAACTTAATGATTATCATCAATCTCATTAATGTTTAATTATCATTATTAAAGTAACTTAGAAACAAATTGTTTTAAAATTTTCTAAATTCCATTATAAATTAAAATTTAAAATGAAATCAAATTTAAACAAGCTTCAATTATTAAACACTTTTTATTTCATATTATAGAAGTACTTAAGGGATTTTATAAATAATTTAACTCATAATCAATTTAAATAAAATTTAAATTACACTTTTAAATATTCAAGTGATTTTAAAACATTCAAATTAAAAAAAAATCTTATTTCATTTCAAACTAGAATTCAAATCATGTTTCAAATTTAGATTCAAAAATTTAAATTTAAAATCCTGTTTAAATTTCATTTTAGTTTTACAAAAACATATGTTATACAATACTGAAATATTCAAGTTAAATTATAACATTAGAATTTATAGCTTGTTTTCTTTTGAAAACTTTCAGATTCAAATTCCAGATTTGAATTCAAGCATTTAATCCAGATTTCAACTTAAATTTTTAAGCCATGTTAAAAATCTTATTTCAGATTTTAAAACTTATTTAAAATTCTGTAAACAGGTTTCAGCTGTTACATTCATTTAATAGAATTTATTTATTTTAAAACAAGAGTTTAAATTTCATTTTGAATTCATATTTAAACTTGATTCAAATTCCAGTTCAACTCTTACTTTGCTTACCTTAATTTAAATTTTATTTAAACTTTCATAAAAACCTGAAACTGTAAGGTTTCAGAGACAAAAACCCGGAACTAGCAAACTACACGAGCCAGGCACCAATTTCTTCGAGTCATCTTCCTTCTATCTTCGAGTAAACTTTCAAATAACCCGAGAATTTACTCGAAACAACTCTCCCCTTCAACCCAGGTATTAGTATATACACCAATGCACCGTACACCTTGCACCACCCACGGCGAAGCTTCGACCGTCGCTAATGCTCCCCACACTTCCACGAACAACATCGAACATGAACTCAATTATCAGCACTTCACCGTCTACTCACAATCAAAATTGAGCATAAGGACTCAAACTGGAACCCATTTCCCAACCTGTAACGTCCACGTTCACCAAACTCTGATCACTGGAGTGCCCCCGCTTCCGACCACGGCTTCGCCATTGCCCATCCTTCTATTTCCAAGAATTACATGTAACTCGATTCATTACAGCTATCATGGTGATCGAATTTCTGCTCATGTCTAAAAACTAGGTTTACAGGACAATATCCTTATCCACTGTCAACTAAATGACCTATACCCAAATTTGAAAATTTTTGTAAAGAGATTGATCACTGTACTACATTCATACAGAAGCACATCCACCATTACTACTTGAATCACCAGAGACACCCTAATACCTCAATTATGCTCAACACCCAAATGCACAGTTAAAACCCATTTTAAATTTATGATTTTACATTTAAAACTCATGAACTAATCTAATGTTTTGATTTGTATATCTGAATTGCACAATCATCAGTGTTTGAATTTTTAACAGTGGCATGATTTTATCTCTAAACTTGATTTACAGAGTAATTACAGTTTCTATATAAGGAAATCAAATTTTATAATTTAGTTCTTAGCTAAATCAAACAATATTACTAAATCCTCAGTTTTAAACATTAATATCAAGAGGAGTGATTTAAATTGAACCAGACTTGAAATCTTTAGAACAGAAATGTTCTACAAGTAAGTCCAAATTTTCAGATAAAACTGTCATCACAATTTCACAAGAGTTTTACCAAATATTCCAATACAACTCATATTAAATCATGGTTCAATAAATCAGATTTACCATAGAAATTTTTAACAATAAAAGTTACTTACTTTAAAAAGAAAAAATTATAAGCAGAACAAAATTTCCAAATTGAAACTTCAATGCATTAGCTTCCTATTCAATGATTATATGCATGCAAACTTCACTATGCAGAAATTTCCAGAGAAGTTTTGGTATCAATTTACCTTAATTAAATCCCTATGCTTCAATATGAACATGCATATCAATTTATTCCAGATATAATGACAAACAACCAGATTTTATTAAATAAGTTTTAGAAGTTACTTACCTTTCTGCAGAAGAACAGAGCACCGGATTCTTTTTTTTTTTAAACTTTGAACTCAGGTTGAAAGAAGATGCTTGCATTTGAATTGACTGACCAAACCCATATGCATGCAGGCCATTTTAAGAATTTGCTCAGGTTTGCAGAGGTATAAATGCAGACTTCATTTGATTTTACAGAAATTTCCAGAGATGAAAAATGCAGGTTGATGTTCTTGTTACAGGTTTAAACATGATTTGTAAATTTTGCTTGGGAAGTGAATTACAGATTTTAGTTTGAGGAGTGCATTATAGATTTATGTTTTGAGGGATTTTCAAATTTGCTTTATGCAGTGAATTTTGTAGGTTTTGTTTTTAAGGGGTTTCAGATTTTTGATTCCTTTATCCTCTGTTTTTGAAAAGAGGATGAGGGAAAGGAAAATGTTTTTAAAAGAAGCTGAAATAAATTTTACATAATAAATAAAAGAAAAGTAGAATTTAAATGACACTTGTCATAAGAGCTATTAACTTATTAACACATGTAGTTTGATTTGTTTAAGACTCAACACTTGTCTTTTATAAAATTTAGTATATATATTTAAATGTTTTTTTTAAAAAGAGTTTTCTTCATTTTATGTTATGTTTATGAATATATATGAATTTATCATTTAAAAGTAAATGTATATAAAACAATTTATAAACTAAAACTTATACAAATATTTTAAAGAATCAAGTAATTTAAATTTTCAAAATAAAACTTCAAATCAATTAAACTTTTAAAATTAAAATTAAAGTCTATTTATTCAATTTTAAAAGTGAAGACTTTATTTCCTTATTTTAATTCTTCTTTATATTTAAGAAAAATAGAATATTTATTAATAGGGTTTCAAATATCAATTTACAATTTTATATGATTTATAAAGAAATTATAAATCACTTTTATATTTAAATGAATTTAAATCACATGCTATCTTATATTTTAAACTTATATAAAATATACTCAAATCATATTTAATCAAATAATATTCAATAAGAAATAAACTTAACTTTTATTTAAATTTAAAACAAAAATCAAGCTAAGACAAATTTTAATACAACATTTATTATAAATATTATCAAACCGTAAAGTTATAAATTTAAATAGATTTTTAAAAGCTTAATTATTAATTAAAACATCATTTCTAATTACTAGATATTATTAGAATTTAAAAACAAAACTTCATTTATTCATTATATGCCAAAACAAAGACAAATTATAATATATATACAAATATATATACATTATAATTTAAAACATTTTTTTTAGCTTTTTAAAAGATAAAATCACAAAATTTAATATTATTTAAATCTGACTATTAAACCAAAACATATTTTATTAATCAATATTGTCAATATCAATTTAATTTTATATAAAGATTATTAAATTGATATTGTCTGAAATTCTGGGATATCACATTCCTTCCCCCTTAAAAGAATTTCGTCCCCGAAATTTAAAACAAAGGTAATTTAATAATCTATTTAAGATTTTAAATTTTAAAACCAAGCATATATCAAACATATGCTAACATCCATAGCAATCAATTCATCCAATCAAACAAAATTAACTATCCAGACAAAATTCTGGATAGAGTTTCCTCGAGTTTCGTAAGTAAACACCGGGTTACTCGCTCTATAAAACCCAAACAATCAACACCACTAAAATACAGAACTCCTATTCATATAGATCTATAACTAACAAAACATCAGACTGTAGACAAGTCTGACTCAACAACCAAAATCTCCCAGAACATCTAATTCCAAAACCAGAAATAGATATACACGTACTCCCTCAGAGATACGTGAAACACAACGAATTCCAGTTGTCCAAACTGGCAATTCAATCCAGATAATCAAACACTTATCTAAAACAGAACACAGAAGAAATCCAAAACATCTCGGAGCTAGCTTCCCCCCAAACTTACCAAAATTTATAGCTCTTAAAAACCGAGAACTTATCCAAAATCAGATCTTCGACTGCTTATCTCTTACCTGATCAGCTCAATCCTTGTTGATGTCTCAAGAAATAAACTGGACCAAATCCAATCCACCAGAATGATCCTTCCCGATCAATCAAGATCAAGAACAACTATCAGAAGAAAACAAACTTCTCCTATCCGGAAAAGAAAGGCAGATATACTCCAAACTGCTTCCGCTGCACAACTCTGATCCGGAGTAGAAAAGAATGCTGATGAAGAACACAAGCTAACTGGACATCATAACCAAGAAGATCTCTAATAACCAAGAGAAAATTCAGAATTTCCTCAAATCCTGAGTTGCTGCAACAAACTCCATCTCAAGAAACCAACCTTCAACTAGTTGAACCATCGGTACCATTGAATCTCTAGATGAAGACAAACTCTGACTTTTCTGAAAATATTCAGAAAAATCTCCAACAATCCAAGAGATCACTCAACTATCGCAAGTCACTTTTGCGATTAACTCAGTCTAATTCCAGAGAAAACTGTTCTCTCTAAACCAATTAGAACAGCTTATGCTGGTCTTGCTAATCCATCGAAGAAATGGATTTCTACTCTACTGCTTCTGAACTCCTTCTCCAGAAAACAGATAAGCCAGAAAACTCTATCGACACACCGAACACTCCGAGCTGCACCGCTGACACCAATGCCAAAGAATCCTCAATCCAAAGCTCTTCGAGAAACTCGGACTTCAAACCAAACAGAAACACCCTGCTGAACTCAGCCACAATACCGAAGCAGACTCACTTCCTTAAACTTGTTCCAAAGAAAACATCTTCGGGAACATCCATAGTCATTGCATCTCATCACGCAGCTACTATTCCGTGAGATATTAAAATACCATTACTTGCTTCAGCTCAGCCAACAGATCCAAACCCTACTCATTCAACTTTAAAGATATACTCCGAACCTTAACAGGTTACCTTCAGAGATCAATGAAGTCCTATACCACTTCAAAACTCACTCGAGACGGTATTAGGTCTACGGTCTCGACAGATATACTTCCAACCTAACATACAAACTCCAACCAATCGGTAGTTGTGTTACATACACTTCTACCTCATCTACCTTTATAACTTATATTGAAATACCCGAACAGGTAACCCAATCAATAGGTAGAAATAAATAAATATATTAAAAATTACAAATACGCTCTCTCAAGATAGACACCACTCCAGAGCCTAAGTATTTACTCAACCTAATGCTCTGATACCAACTGTCACGACCCGACTTTCTTCTCCCAGAAGATCACATCATGAATTAAGAAAGAAAGGGATAAAAGAAGAAAAGAAAGAAGAGAAAGAAGAAACAACACTAGAATCTCAACAGCGGAACGAATAAATTATATTAATAACATAAGTATTTACATAATATATAATACAAATCAGAGATACGCAGCATACACAACACATATACCAGACAGTTATAAACACCTGTCTAGTATTTACAACTCAATACAACACAACACAGAGAAAACACAGCGGAACTATATCTAACGCAGAAGCCTCCTGCTCCATTGCTCCTCCATTATTCGTCAAAGCTAATCCTGAATCCTAACCTGAATTCCCTTGGCTACTCGTAAAAATTTGAGTACCCAAGAGTTTATGAAAAACAAAAATAAACTCCGGGTCAGACATGGGTCTGGTGTGAGTAACAGGTTAAGGTTGCTTAACTTTAAAACATTTGAAAAGAAAGGTATCACGTAAGACTTCCCACAAATAAACATGGAAAAGTTTTTACCTTACGCTAACCAAAACATTTGATAGGAAATCCAGTGATATTATAATAGGGTCTAGGGTTTTCAAGTAAATAAGAAATAGCCGAAATTGTTACATTTATTAAGTTCCAGCTACTAGCCACAAAAGTGGGTAATACAATAAAAACCGTTGGCACTTATTGGATTTTGGATTCCATACAATGGCAGGGCTACTATGGTACCGCCCGTCACAGTACGTGGCCTAGATCACCGTATCGAGGAGTACTCCCACTCCCCTGCAACACAAGGCCGGACCCGTTCCTTACTGAACAGTTCCGAACAAGACAACCCCGCAGTTGTTTGAAACCAACTGCCCACACAGCCGAATATAAAGGGACTTCTAGACAGGGATCAATCTCGCTCTCCAGTGGGAGCTACCCACGAAGCCTTGCTGCACCTCCCCTGTTTTAGCCATTCCCGGTTGATGAGGCTTGAGGCTACGATTACCTTTATAGGACACATCATTTAGAATGCTCATCGTCCACCTGACGATGTTCTGAAAGCATTCAATCCATACAAGTTCGTTCCGGGTTCGAACGAAACCGAAGGCATTATCTCGTTACACTCATTTTGGAATCACCCTTAGAGTTAACGACAATAACCCTTGCACTCTAAATCTCCATCTCAAATCTATAAGCACTAGTCTGTCAACTCATTACGGAGTCAACCACAGAGTTATACCGACGTATAGCCCTTACACCTCGAGTCTTCACAAAGCTCCATTTGGATATACGACCTAACGTTATTTGGAATCGATGTAGTTTTCGGATATCCAAATATGGAAACCCGATCCCGGTCTCATCGAAATCCAAAGCATGTCTTTTAGGGCCAAGTTGTTTTAAAAGTTTTAAAACAATTCAATTCAATATTATCTATATACACACAGATAGATAATTCTCAACATCATAATAGATAATCAATATTATCAACTCAAACAGATAAATCATATTATCAACCCAATGCAACCATAGCATCCAAATCACACAATAACATTTATCTCATAACTGAGATTCCAACCATTCAGGGTAATATCAATCATCATTCATAAACAAAGACTTATCTATCCAATCTATAATTAATTTAAAATGAATTAAATTAATTACTTCTTCCTTAAATTAATTTAAAATAAATTAAATTAATTACTTATCCATATAAATCTTGCTTACTCATCAATTAATTATTCTTAACAAATTACCCTAATTAATCATCTTGATTAATTATTCTTTAATTACATTCAAGTAATTAATCTCTAATTAATTTCATAATTTAATTAATCCAAACCAATACCTGTAATTAATCTGTAATTACTTCATTAATTAATCATAATTAATTACATTAATTCTTAATTAATTACATTAATCCTTAATTAATTACATTTATCCTTAATTAATTACATTAATGAATTCTTTATTGATTAATTGTTCTTAATTAATCAATCCTTAAATATATCATTAATTATATAAATTAATGATCTCAAATTATTTTAAATAACTCCATTAAATTAATTATCAAAACCTAAATTAATTACACTAAGTAATTAATTATTCATTACTTACTTAAGTAGTTATTCAACATACTAATTACATATTAATTACACAATTAATTAATTCCAAAACTCCTTCATTAAATTACATCCAGTAATTTATTTTCTTCACTAAGTAATTTTCCATTTGTAATTACTTCTCAAATCAAATCAATGATTAATTTAAATTAATTAAACTTAATTAATTAACTTAATTAATCAAAATAAACTCAATTAATTACAATTAGTAATTAATTTCCTTAATTACTTTCATTAAGTAATTTATTTAAACAATTCAAAGGATTATCTTAAGTTAATTAATCCAATTAATTATTAAAATTAATTACATTAATTAATTGTAAAATAATATTAAGTTAATGGCCTTCATTAACTCATAACAATCTTTAATTACTTTTTCAAAGTAATTAATTGAATTAATCAATATTAATTCTTAATTTATTTACAAAACTCATTAATTAATTCCTAATTATTAAATTAATCAAGTGATAATTAAACTTAAACAATTATTAATTTCTTGATTAATGATTCAATTCATTAATTAAATTGAATTAAATCTTATTTAGATTAATTTCTAAATCACACTTTAATCAAATTTAATTAACTTGCTTAAATCTTTTAATTAATTAAATAAATCCTTAATTATTTATTTAATTAATCTAAATTATAAATTGATTAAATTAATTAATTAAAATCTTAATTACCTTGATTAATTAATAAATCATTAAGTTCAAATCAACTTAATGATTATCATCAATCTCATTAATGTTTAATTATCATTATTAAAGTAACTTAGAAACAAATTGTTTTAAAATTTTCTAAATTCCATTTTAAATTAAAATTTAAAATGAAATCAAATTTAAACAAGATTCAATTATTAAACACTTTTTATTTCATATTAAAGAAGTACTTAAGGGATTTTATAAATAATTTAACTCATAATCAATTTAAATAAAATTTAAATTACACTTTTAAATATTCAAATGATTTTAAAACATTCAAATTAAAAAAAATCTTATTTCATTTCAAACTAGAATTCAAATCATGTTTCAAATTTAGATTCAAAAATTTAAATTTAAAATCCTGTTTAAATTTCATTTTAGTTTTACAAAAACATATGTTAAACAATACTGAAATATTCAAGTTAAATTTTAACATTAGAATTTATAGCTTGTTTTCTTTTGAAAACTTTCAGATTCAAATTCCAGATTTGAATTCAAGCATTTAATCCAGATTTCAACTTAAATTTTTAAGTCATGTTTAAAATCTTATTTCAGATTTTAAAACTTATTTAAAATTCTGTAAACAGGTTTCAGCTGTTACATTCATTTAATAGAATTTATTTATTTTAAAACAAGAGTTTAAATTTCATTTTGAATTCATATTTAAACTTGATTCAAATTCCAGTTCAAATCTTACTTTGCTTACCTTAATTTAAATTTTATTTAAATTTTCATAAAAACCTAAAACTGTAAGGTTTCAGAGACAAAAACCTAGAACTAGCAAACTACACGAGCCAGGCACCAATTTCTTCGAGTCATCTTCCTTCTATCTTCGAGTAAACTTTCAAATAACCCAAGAATTTACTCGAAACAACTCTCCCCTTCAACCAGGGTATCAGTATATACACCAATGCACCGTACACCTTGCACCACCCACGGCGAAGCTCCGACCGTCGCCAATGCTCCCCACACTTCCACGAACAACATCGAACACGAACTCAATTATCAGCACTTCACCGTCTACTCACAATCAAAATTGAGCATAAGGACTCAAACTGGAACCCATTTCCCAACCTGTAACGTCCACGTTCACCAAACTCTGATCACTGGAGTGCCCCCGCTTCCGACCACGGCTTCGCCATTGCCCATCCTTCTATTTCCAAGAATTACATGTAACTCGATTCATTACAGCTATCATGGTGATCGAATTTCTGCTCATGTCTAAAAACTAGGTTTACAGGACAATATCCTTATCCACTGTCAACTAAATGACCTATACCCAAATTTGAAAATTTTTGTAAAGAGATTGATCACTGTACTACATTCATACAGAAGCACATCCACCATTACTACTTGAATCACCAGAGACACCCTATTACCTCAATTATGCTCAACACCCAAATGCACAGTTAAAACCCATTTTAAATTTATGATTTTACATTTAAAACTCATGAACTAATCTAATGTTTTGATTTGTATATCTGAATTGCACAATCATCAGTGTTTGAATTTTTAACAGTGGCATGATTTTATCTCTAAACTTGATTTACAGAGTAATTACAGTTTCTATATAAGGAAATCAAATTTTATAATTTAGTTCTTAGCTAAATCAAACAATATTACTAAATCCTCAGTTTTAAACATTAATATCAAGAGGAGTGATTTAAATTGAACCAGACTTGAAATCTTTAGAACAGAAATGTTCTACAAGTAAGTCCAAATTTTCAGATAAAACTGTCATCACAATTTCACAAGAGTTTTACCAAATATTCCAATACAACTCATATTAAATCATGGTTCAATAAATCAGATTTACCATAGAAATTTTTAACAATAAAAGTTACTTACTTTAAAAAGAAAAAATTATAAGCAGAACAAAATTTCCAAATTGAAACTTCAATGCATTAGCTTCCTATTCAATGATTATATACGTGCAAACTTCACTATGCAAAAATTTCCAGAGAAGTTTTGGTATCAATTTACCTTAATTAAATCCCTATGCTTCAATATGAACATGCATATCAATTTATTCCAGATATAATGACAAATAACCAGATTTTATTAAATAAGTTTTAGAAGTTACTTACCTTTCTACAGAAGAACAGAGCACCGGATTCTTTTTTTTTTAAAACTTTGAACTCAGGTTGAAAGAAGATGCTTGCATTTGAATTGACTGACCAAACCCATATGCATGCAGGCCATTTTAAGAATTTGCTCAGGTTTGCAGAGGTATAAATGCAGACTTCATTTGATTTTACAGAAATTTCCAGAGATGAAAAATGCAGGTTGATGTTCTTGTTACAGGTTTAAACATGATTTGTAAATTTTGCTTGGGAAGTGAATTACAGATTTTAGTTTGAGGAGTGCATTATAGATTTATGTTTTGAGGGATTTTCAAATTTGCTTTATGCAGTGAATTTTGTAGGTTTTTTTTAAGGGGTTTCAGATTTTTGATTCCTTTATCCTCTGTTTTTGAAAAGAGGATGAGGGAAAGGAAAATGTTTTTAAAAGAAGCTGAAATAAATTTTACATAATAAATAAAAGAAAAGTAGAATTTAAATGACACTTGTCATAAGAGCTATTAACTTATTAACACATGTAGTTTGATTTGTTTAAGACTCAACACTTGTCTTTTATAAAATTTAGTATATATATTTAAATGTTTTTTTTAAAAAGAGTTTTCTTCATTTTATGTTATGTTTATGAATATATATGAATTTATCATTTAAAAGTAAATGTATATAAAACAATTTATAAACTAAAACTTATACAAATATTTTAAAGAATCAAGTAATTTAAATTTTCAAAATAAAACTTCAAATCAATTAAACTTTTAAAATTAAAATTAAAGTCTATTTATTCAATTTTAAAAGTGAAGACTTTATTTCCTTATTTTAATTCTTCTTTATATTTAAGAAAAATAGAATATTTATTAATAGGGTTTCAAATATCAATTTACAATTTTATATGATTTATAAAAAAATTATAAATCACTTTTATATTTAAATGAATTTAAATCACATGCTATCTTATATTTTAAACTTATATAAAATATACTCAAATCATATTTAATCAAATAATATTCAATAAGAAATAAACTTAACTTTTATTTAAATTTAAAACAAAAATCAAGCTAAGACAAATTTTAATACAACATTTTTTATAAATATTATCAAACCATAAAGTTATAAATTTAAATAGATTTTTAAAAGCTTAATTATTAATTAAAACATCATTTCTAATTTCTAGATATTATTAGAATTTAAAAACAAAACTTCATTTATTAATTATATCCCAAAACAAAGATAAATTATAATATATATACAAATATATATACATTATAATTTAAAACATTTTTTTTTTAGCTTTTTAAAAGATAAAATCATAAAATTTAATATTATTTAAATCTGATTATTAAACCAAAACATATTTTATTAATCAATATTGTCAATATCAATTTAATTTTATATAAAGATTGTTAAATTGATATTGTCTGAAATTCCGGGATATCGCATTGATCGTTTGGGGTTAAAATCCCAGTATACATCCAGATAGTAGTGGTCTCTTCATTATGAAATATCCAATGCGAGGACTATTCACTACTAATCCTAGGGATTTCCCGACAGGATATGGTAGGAAAGTACCTTCGGTTTGTCCTGTTCCTGGACAATTTGCATGGATGTTTGTCTGACATTGCATTTCTAAAGATTACGTACATTGGTTTTTACAAACGTACATCAATGGTGGCAGAGAAGGCAACTTCTCTTAGCTTAACACCCTCCTTGAGACATATGAGCTTAAGGGTTGTATTTTTGTAGAAGGCAATTAGTACTCAACGAAAATGGCCGTGTGGCATTCAAGTGATGTAATATGTGATTGTGAAAGGTAATCGTTACCTCGTCAGGCCTCATCAACCGAAAATGATCGAAACAGGGTTATTTGCGGTAAGGTTAAGTGGGTCATTCCCAATTAGGATATGATCATCCTCTTCTAGATATATCTTTACACGCTATGACGTCATATATCTGATTTTTGTGGTTTGTATGCTATGAGGGCCCTCGATAAGGTCGGTAATGACCGGAGGATGATATATTCAGTACCATTTAGTTATAGAGTTAGGCCGGTCTTGTGTTGGTAGAGGATCCTTAATGATGGTCCTCGGTACATTCTTCTAGAGATGTACTGCCAGAAGGTAGTCCCTTCACCTGGTCATTTGTATTGAAATCCAAACTCCACTACGAGCTGTGATTTTGTTTGTAAAGGCGTAATGAATAGCCTCGAAATGCTATATGGGTAACCATTTTGACTATGATTAATATTATTTGTATATACTAGACACTAGTATAATATAAGAGGATTTGATATGAAAGAAATATTTTAGTTATCATAAGATAAAAACATGTCCGTTTTTATGTGTGGGCGTGTATTACGAGATACTTTTGTTTTGATAAAGGAAAAGTTTTGGTAACTTAATAAATTCAGTTGAGGGTGTTTCTCACGCTGGTTTACCAGACTGATCCGGGCGTTCTTCCCTTTCAATGCTCGGGTCAAACCGAGTATATATACAGGTTATTATTTGATGCTTTTGGAGCTTCAGCGGGAGGGCTGGAGATCTTCATTTCGTATATGCGTATCTGTTTTGATTATGATTATCCGCTGTGCTTAGTTGTTTATATTATCGGCATTTGTGAGGACAGGTTATTATAACTGATAAAACTGATAACTTTGATTGATTGTTGAACTCTGATTGATGTATGTATATATACAGTTTCTTTTTTGTAAAGATAATTGATATGATATTATATATTTTCTGCTGCGATGTGAGATTCTATATTGTTCTGTTTGGTTCTATCTTCTCTCTTTCTTCTCTTCTCTTCTTCTCTCTTCTTTCCTTTCTCTTGACTTTTCGTCAGTCTGTGCTTTTTGGGTGGACATGCGTGGATTGTTGTCGATTCAAAGGGTATGGATTTTCGGGTCGTCACATAAACCGTCCAAAAAGGTGGGTTGTACCATTTTGTATCAACGTGAGGTTTAGCGATAACCTTAGCTTTGTGGGGTTTGACTCATAAGAGATAGGGTAATAATACCCTAGAATGAGTCCGCTGAGTGTATATATATGAGAGAGCATACTGGTAAGTGTCATGAAAATGTTTCTACATTGTGTTAATTTGTTCCGTTGTATTTATAAATCATGGCCAGTACATAGGATGCTATGACATCGATAGGGATTTTTAAATATTTAATAGGGCAAACTGACAAAAATATTGGTTTTAAAATATGGGTAATTGAAATAATTTTACCTAGTGTTATATTTTGTATAAAAGGAATAATTTTTATAAATGGATGAAGTTGTATGAAATATGTTTGTTGTTAGGTAGTGAAATTTTATAAATCTTGATTGTCAAATAAGATTTACCAGTAAAATAAATAAGAATTAAAAATTAGAGAACTTAAGTTCCGAGATTTTGAACATTTCTTTCGAAAGATTTCTGAATACGAGATTTGTATTATTTGGAAGTATTTTCTAATATAAATATTTCAATATAATTTGAAAGAAACGTTTGAAGAAATTTTGGAAGGAAATAATTTCTGTACTCTCCTCTCTGTCATTGGAAAGTAATTTCAGTGACGAGTGCACGCATCATTGACGTTCATTTCGAATTTCAAAGTAGGAAGACCGCTGTAGTAGTTTTACAGCATATTTTTTTATGATAAACAAATCTTAATTTTCGTCCCCAAGTATGATTAGAGATATATAAGTTGTGAGTATATATATTATTTTCAAAACGACTGAAATGAATCCGGAATTTAGTTCTTAAACTCTCTGATAATTAGTAGTTTTCAGTTACTTTAATAAAATGAAATCTTAACTAATTAATAGTTGGAAAATTCTGAAATGAAAAATAAGAAACTGGATGTTTAGTGATTAATGAATATACAAGAAATTAAAATTTATAATTTGTAGATATGAGAAAAATAAGAAAATGTAACCGTTCACCATCTTGTTAACTAAAGTGAATAAAATAAATTTGGGTAACATTCAATTACATTCTAAAAGAAATGTATATTTAACTTACCAAAATATAAAGTTGAAATGTTAGTAAGAATATATAACCGAATATTATACAAGTATAACTTTAGTAATGAAGATGTTCGACAGATTTATTCCTATAAGTAAGAATAGATGTTACAAAAGTGTTATAAACTCAAGTTAATAATTTGAAATGTTAGTAATTATAATTAATAAAAAGGGTAAATACCGTAAGCAAATGGTTATAAGTTTAAGTGATGTTTGAAGCCAATTATAATTAAAGTAAATATAAAAGTGAATAATATATGTGAAAGAAATAAAAGTGAAAAAAATTAAAAAATTTATGTATGAGTTGCTTCACAAATGATTATTGATATAAAAAGGAAATCAAAGTAAATAATAAATGTGAATTAACTGAAATAAAATGTATGTAATCCTTCAACAATGAATTCATTGATGATCTAAATAATTGAAATGGAAATAACTTGTGCAAGTAATGAAAATAGCATTGCATGAATGAAAAAATGAATAGCAAATGATGTGAAACGAGATTAATAAGAATAAACTTAAATATTATTTAGAATTTTTGTTTGTTTTGGCTTATGGGATGGCTGGAAAAAGATACTTCTAACTGTATAAAGACGTATAAATGATCTACTAAGTTTTATCTAAGGCTGTTGAGTGAATGATATACTTAATATTTTATTTATCATTTTATACAATTAAAAGTTTCTGAACCCCAACAAACCATTTGTTTTGGTTGTTATGAATGGATGGTTGATTACTTTGATTGCATGTGATGATTGTATGGTTTTGTTTGCAAGTGACAGCTATTATGTTGTGTATGATTTTTTTGATATACATATTCTAACTATTTTGGATTTTATAAATGAAATACAGGTTTATAGAAGCAATAGCTGCTGCTTTTGGTTTCATAAATAAAGCGTTGTTTGCCCGACAAGTAGGTACGTTTTCAGATTACGGTTTTATAACGATATTACATTGTTTACCCATGGTTGGGATATATTATTTTGAAATATGATATATATATATATATTGTTATTATTGATATAATTATTTCTCCTAGACCTCTCCGTACAAAGGAGACTCTGCCGAAATTTTCCATGAATTTTGGACTTAGAATTTTTTTGTGAAAGTGGAAATGTTTTTCAAACTTTTATTAAACTTGAATATGAAAGGATTTAATTGTTTTATAAATTGATATATTTTATTTAAATTATTTAATTCTGTAAATTAATTGTTTGTAAATTAAATACTTTGAATAAGATATTAATTTCTTAATTCCTTATTTTTCTTCTTTTTTTCCTTTTCGATGACGAAAAGTTTTGAGTAGGGGATAGTGTAATGACCAACATTTTTCTGATAATTAAAATATTGAATTTAATAAGATTTTATGATTTAATATTGGAAGAAATTAAAATTTGTGAATTTCCTTGAAGAGAATAATAACTATAATGAAATCTAATAATGTTAATTTAAGATAGTCGATAATTATTTTGATGAGATTTCAGTTAATTGAAATAATTGTAAACATAAAATTTGATTCTAACTTTCAAATAAGGAAATAAAGCAAGTGTTGTATTAATTGGTGAAATAATATGCAGTTAATTATAATCGGATAAAATAGTGTTGTGTAAGTTGTTATAACATTTGATTGTAGATAATAAACTTGTAAATGTGATTAAATTAAGAAAAAGGAGACAATTGTTATTTGTTACGCATTTATTTATTCCATTGAATTAAATTGGAAATCAATTGCAATTAAATATAATTAAATATTACATTAATATGAATTAAAATGGTAATTGTGGAATATTAGTGTAATAAGATATAGACCAATGTTAATTATGTCCATAAAATAATGATTGATTGAATAATAAGAATGAAATCAAAATAAATTAATTTATTGGAATTTAAACTATAATTAATGGGTTTATTGCAATTGAAATTAAACATGTTAATTAGTGAAATAATTGATATTGAATTTGACATGGGAAATGAGTTTTGAAAAGATTGTAAATTTATGTGTAATTAGAAATGATAAGAATTATTAGTTATAAATTTTGAATTGAAAGATGATTTAATTAATTTAATAATAATTTATTCAATTAACGTGAAATGAGTTATTTTGGCCACTGTCTCCAATTTTCACAAAACCAGTTTTATCGGATCTATAACGCCGAATCATTGTAAGATTCCAATTTTCGTATCGACCGGACTTGTCGTTTGATCGTACGTGCTTGAAACGCATAGAAATCAACTTAATGAAATCAATTTGAAATAAGCAGATTTTAGAAGCTAACTTCTTCATACGATGGAATTAGGACTTAAAACCTATTTCGTTGAGTTTAAAAATATCGAAAACATCTATTTCGATATATTGGATGACCCATTTTCATTTCAGGAATGAAACATGCTTTTCGGGTCGTTGTTATCGTTTCAATCTAAATTGATCTGGTCCATCCTTTCAATTTTAGCTCTTCCTATATATAGGCTATTATAAACCTTAATTATTTCTCATTTCTTATTTTTGTATGTACTATTACTTCTACCAGTTCCTCCTTCTCAAACGATGGAATATGAAATCCTAAATCCTAATTCAATTTCCAACTCAATTTCAAAATCAAACTTCTCGAAACCCACACATTTTATATACCGTTTCGAAGCTCCCAACGTGCGTAACTCATAGGTATATTTTTTGCAATTGAATAACTATTTTTTCCGAAATCGATGATTTATTTTCGGCCTTTCATACTGGTTATCGTTTTTAACGGTGGATCTACATCCTGGCGACGATCGAAGGACATGGTATGGTAGAGCTCGTCGAGTAGGTCTCGAATCTGGGTTCGTTCTTGTCTATAGGGTCTCGACATCACAAGATCTTGGCTTCATCTATGTATGGCGGCTGCGGTGCTGTACGACGCCGGAAGGTGGTGTGCTTGGGCTGTAGGGTCGGCCAGAGGCGTACTTGAGCGTGGTAGTGTGAGATCAATAGTCTGGTAGCCTTAGGCGACGTGATGAACGGCAACCGTGGAGAGGTTTTGTTCGATCGTTAGAGAAGAAATGCTAGGGTTTAAATGCGGAAATCAAAGAGGTGGCGCTGACGTGTATTGTAAATTAATTATTTTATTTATATTATATTCAAATCGTATAATGTTCTAACTTGTATATCTTTCTCGTATGTGGTCAGATTTACACGCGGTTTGTTCCACTGCGATCGTATTGGAATTTCGAACATTATGAAATAAGTTTGAGGAATTCTGAGACGGTTCAATTTTGGGCATTTTTTTGGATTTCAAATCAATTTGAAATCAAAGGTGGGTGTTTTAACCCACTCATAACTACTAAATTGTCTTATGTTAGTTAAATTGAATTTATGATGTGATTAGAAATTGATTGGTTGATATATGATATATTTAAATCGTCATTCCAGTTAAATCTAAATTTATCGAATATAATTGTCATTTAATTTACTATTAAATTTTAATTTGCCAGTTTATACCTGTTATTGATAATCAGTTATCTAGTGATGTTTATTGGTTGATTTGAATGATGATTACGATGTATGTTCATTTTTGATATTGGGTGACTGATGTTATATTTATATATTGTTATAACACTGCAAGTTCCCTTAGTCTGTTGTTAGAAATCCCTATGGGTTGAAATGATACATGCCTGAATGATCCATAGATTAGAGAAAAATCATTATGGGTTGAAATGATAGACTCGAGTGATTTTATGGATTTTTAATTCATTTTGGGATTGCGGGTTGAAATGAAATATACCCGTAAATTCAAATCTATTGCGGATTTGATATGATATATGTCCGTATCACTTGACCATTGGGTAGAAAATTAAATATAGACACGGGATTGGTTAAATCAAATGATTTTAAAACCTTAAATTTGAATTTAGTTAAATGACATTTTAAAATAAAATTTGATTTATATAAACTAAATTATTTTCGAAAATTCAAGCTTTAAATGTTAAAATTGGAATTTGTTTAAATGAATTGTTAAAAGGATTTAAATTGAAATTTGAAAACTGGACGTGGTCCATGTGTGTTGAAATGAAAGAAATAGTCTAGTTTGATATTAATACGTTTTAATATAAATTGCGTAAATAGATATTATTTTAAAAACCCTGATTTTAAGGTTTTCAAACTATTGAACTATTTTATTCTATTTTAATCAATTTTGAGCGATTCAATCAAATTAACCATTTAATTTATTTTAAATTTATTTGATCTATTTTAAATCTATTTAATTTATTTTAAATTTATTTAATTTATTTTAAATGTATTTTATATCTAATTTAAATCTATTTATTTTATTTTAAATTTATTTAATCTATTTTAAATCTATTTAATTTATTTTTAATCTATTTTAAATCTATTGAATCCATTTTAAATCAATTAAATCTATTTAAACTACTTTAAATTTATTCAAACTATCTTAAATCTATTTAAAAATATGATAAACCATTTTAAACTATTTTAAAGTATATCATACTATTTGAAAATCAATTTTTTAAACTATGCTAAACTATTTATAACTATCTAAACTATTTTCTAAATTTCAGGCTATGTAAATGGAAGTGTTTATATTTAAATCCTTATTTTAACAGTGAATATATTAAATGATGTTATAACCTAAGTTGAGATTTGAAATGATATTTTCTAAGGAAATAACATATTCTGAGTAAATATAATAATTTCAAATGAGGGTTTAACCTATTTTGGAAAGTACGATTTTGAAAGAAAATATGATTTCGAAAGTGATATAATTTCAAATATGATATGATCTCGAAAATGAATATGATTTTGAAAGTGATATGGTTTTCAAAATATAATATATTGTAATTAATATGAATTTATTTTAAAAATGTAAAACAACCATCAGATGTGAAATAAGCGTTTGGTTGTTAAAGAGTTCTGGATTGGATATTGTTATACTCTCTGCTAATACCGAAAACCACTTTAACAATTGTGTATGTGGTGGAGATTCCAGAATGAAGTAGGATGGCTTGGTGAACAATTCTGTATGAGGTATTTACACAGCCCTGACTTCCGTGAGTCAGCTTGATTTGGCTAAAACAAGAGCTATACCGGACCAAGTGAGGTCGCTCCTCCTATCAGGCACATTTCTTCGATACAATATTATAACTTTGTGATTGATTTGGTCGCCACCCCTCGATTTGATTATGGGAGTGCGTTTTGAGGTAGGCGATAGTAGCTGCTATGCATTACCACTAGTCGAAGAGTGCAAACGGTAGAATCCTACCCTGGCATTGCCTTGTATGCCTTGTCACATGTCTTATCGCGCCTTCTATGAGTTTGTTTGGTACCGTACATATGACGTGCTCCCTGAGTATCCCATCGGTTTTGTGGGGCTTACGTATCTGTATAGACTATAGGAATATATAAAAATGTGTTAAGTGGGATAGGGTAGTGCCTTAACGCTATTTTGATAATTTACTTTACTATAGACACTATTATAATAGCGTATTGTACTATGTATGTATATTGTTTAACGGATCCTTAGGAGATGGAATCTTGAATATCTCTTAAGTTACTACACTCACGTTAGACCTTGGATAAGAGATGTCAAACCCCGTAAACATCTCTAGTCTCGTTACACTCATATTTATTGATTGTTGATTTAACTTGCATAAGATCTTTTAGTTCCAATTCGAGTGTTTTATCTTTTCATTACGCTCGGGTCGGTCTAAGCTTTTCAGTGTATTGAAGACCATTTATCTGTGGAGGACAAAGACGAAGATTTTTATGCTATTTATTATATTTATACTACTGCATCATTTTGTTCCGCTGCATTATTTATTTACACCTGTTGTTTGTAACTCTAATTTGTATTGTAAAAGTGTAATCAAATGTTATTTGTAAAACAGCTTCATGAACTGTTTATTTTATTATTATATTTTGTCATTCCGCTATGAGATTCTGTGTTTTTTTTTCTTTTTTTCTTATTTACACCATAACAATCCTCCGTTTTGAATGGTTTGAGTTTGACGTGTGTGGTTTGTTGTCGATTTAAACAGTCTAAAAAGGTGGGTCGTTACATTTTGTATCAAAGCAAAGTTTAGCGGTAAGCTTAGCTTTGTGGGGTCTAACTCATAAGAGATTGGGTAGGAATACCCTAGAATGAGTCTGTTGAGTGTATATAAATGAGAAATCGTACTTGTTAGTGTTATAAAAATGCTTTTAAATTGTGTATTTGTTCTATTTAGTATTTATAAATCCTGGTCGATGCATAGGACGCTATTGCATCGATAGGGATTTCTAAACACTTAATAGGGCAGACCGACACAATGTTGGTTTTGAAATATGGGTACATGACTTAATTTTACTTAATACTATATTTTGTGTATAAAGGAATAATTTTTATAAATGGATGAAGTTGTATGGAATACGTTTGTTGTTAAGTAGTGAAATTTTATAAATCTTGATTGTCAAATAGGATTTGCCAGTAAAGTAAATAAGAACTAAAAATTGGAGAAGTTAAGTTCCCGAATTTCGAAAATTTCTTTCAAAAGATTTTGGAATATGATTTTAGGATTATTTGGAAGTATTTTCTGATATAAACATTTCAATATGATTTGAAAGAATTGTTTAAAGAAATTTTGGAAGGAAATAATTTCTATACTCCCTACTCTGTCGCTGGAATAAATTTTTGGTGATGAGTGCACGCATCATCGATGTTTATTTTTGAGTTTCAACGTGGAAGACCACTGTAGTAGTTTCACTGCACTTTTTTTCATAAACAAATCTTAATTTTAATCCCTAAGTATGATGGGAGATGTCACGGTCCAAATTCCAGCGTTCGAAAATCGACATCCGTACTCTACTTGTACTTGAATGCTACAGATCCAAACGTTGAAATTCGAATTGTGCCGGAGCTTATAACACATCAAGTATAAAAACACAACGGAAGAAAGAATGAATATCATTGATATACAAAATTCGATACAACAATGATACAATATGAATCAATATCAGAGATACAAGATAACAATGCTACAACGGAATAACAATATGATATAGCAGCGGAAAACAAATAGCTAAGAGATAACTCCAATCCAATGCTCCAAAGCTAAAACTCCAACCCACTAGCTCGAACCACCATCACGTTTCACCAAGATGAGCAAGTCTCGTCCATGAATCAAAAGACTCCAATATCCAAAGTCTCCAAAGAATACCAAAGAGAAAGCTGAAAGCTACCGAATCGATATCTACTATCTACTATCAGAAAAACCCAACTCTGGACTGCCCATGAGGAAAATAGTGGGCACCCAGAGTTTAGGAAGGAAATAATAAACTCCGGGTCAGTCATGGGACTGGTATGAGCAAACAAAACAGTTTTATCTTTAAAACAAAAAAGGAATTTAAATTTGAAATCCGCAATGCTTTTTGGAAAATGAAACTACCATAAGGCCTCCAGCCACACACACAATGCAAACGCAGAATTGGAGGAGATTTATCCTTATGATAGTCAAAAATGCTTGATACACGAAAACCATTTTGATATTATCATTAGTGCATAGTGGAAAACATTTCAAAAGTATAATATTAATCTTAGCCAGCATAGACATTCCGAACTATGCCTACTATAGCTACCATCCAAACAGTGGGGCGCCACCATAAGTAGATGGCAGGTTCTACAACTAAAACTGTACAAAGCACGTATTGGATGATTGGATTTCCAACAAATGGTCAGGCCAAGGAACTTCCCATTGCCACATGGCACGCCTCTGGAAGGATGCCTCGAGAACCTAACCGAATCTCTGCCAACACAAGGCCGGGTTACCTCTGTAACTAGGTAACTACTGACATGAGTATGCCATCCCCCGGTCGTAACCGACCTTTATCCCGGGATTCACCAGAAACCACAAAGTAATAAATTTGCGGCAACCACATAGGTTAAGTATCTGGGCTCCATACCATGATACCACCTCTATCCAGAAGGAAATGAACATACCCTAAGGGGGCGCTACCCCTAAATATCCTTGCTGCATTCTTCCTGTTTCGACCATTCCGGGTTGTGAGGTTCTACGACGTCTCGTCCACAAAGCTACGCTTTTCACAAGCCATGCTTTGATCGACAAATGATCAGCAACACTTCGTATGCCACATTACCAAATTGGGAATGTATCACTAGTAACCATCAACTACATAACCTTTGAGCTCGTACGTTTCAGAGAAGGGTGTTAAGCTAAGAGAATAAATCTCCGCCACCAAATAGAAATGTATTTGATAGAAACCTGTTTTACATCTCAAAGTGTAATGTCAGACACACATCCATACAAGTCTGTTCCGGGTTCGAACAGAACCAAAGGCACTCAAAAGAAGCCCTTGCACATCCGGATAATCTCTAATCATGTCCGGACTTCCCATCACAATGGCTGCTCAAATCTCTATACCGGGGATCAGCCGATGTAGAGACATTCGACAAGAAATCCTTTCGCTTTCGAAAGTATCCGGTCTTCACCACTGGTCTTCAAATGCTATCCATATCGTCGTATCATTATTCGGAATGGGTTATATGACACAAAGGTCCTCTCCCGGCTAAACCGAATAATGAGCGCAATATTTAAAAACATATGGATATTGGGATCTCAGTTAAGTCACAACTTATTACCCAAAACTTTTCATTCAAATGGTTAAACAAATTACCATTCCTAATCTTTCAAACAAGGTTCACCAATCTTTTAAACAAAGATTCACTCATAGCTTTTCAAAACAATTCCCGTTTCAATCTTTTATATATAAAAGATACACCATCAAAAATCATCTTCCAAATAGGGTTCGACTATCTTTCACAAAGATTCAATTATAGCTTTCAAAACCATTCTATTTCAAACTTGAAATATTTTCATCATAACTCGGTAATTCTTTCCTTATATAAAAGCTATTATTACTTGAAACCACTTGTTTCCGATTCGGAAAACCCGAATATAATTGCACGAGTTAAGGCCTTTCTGATATAAACTTGAGTTAAATTCAAATTCTCAAACCAATGGGATTCAATTTCAAATCTTGAATTTAAATTCAAATCAAAACGTTTAAATTTCAAAACTTAATCCATTTATTTAAAGTAAATTTTATCTTTGAAAACTCCCCTTTCAAAAGCTTTTCACTTTTAACCCAATTCCATTTCCAAAACCGTTTGAATTCAAAATCCAACTTCTAAAACCATTTCAAAAATCTGTGACTTAACCGATTTCCTCATGAAATCCATATTTTTGTGTGTACAGTGTGGTCCAGGGGTTTTACACACAATAGTGCAACAACATCAACCATTTCAGATTCAAATGCAGAAATATCGATAAGCGGTATATCCTATAACGCTTATCCATATACACAGAATCATAGGCAGATAATATAAATGCATTATAAATAAATAAACTACATTCATCATAGCTTGAATTAAATTCAAATCACAAAGCATCACGCAGTAGAGATGACAAAACAATTCACAGCATTCAATAAAATACAATCACCCATAAATAAGGTTAATTGACCATTTGATTAATTAAAACCATATTAATCACTAATTCTGGTTGATTATCATTAATTAACTACAGTTTGTGTTAATTAATTATTGTTTGATTATTGATTAACCTCAATTTATAAATTAATTAACCCTTTAACTATTAATTAATCAACCTTAATTTATAAATTAATGAACTTCACTAATTAATTTAAATCAAATTTGATTAACCAATTAATAAATCTTTAATCATTACATAATTAACTCTTTATTTTAAATAATTAACCTTTAATTATCCAATTATCCTTTAACGAATTATATTAATTTAATAAATTAACCCCTAAATTAATCATCACTTTAATTAATTTTTCTTAATTAATAAATGATTATCCTTAATCAACAATTAATCTTAATCACTTGGTTACTTAACTTAAATCATTTGTTAATTACTTTTGATTAAGTAATTAATTACCTTGATAAATTATTCTCTAATCACTTATTATCCATCCTTTATTACCTTAATTAATTTGCCTTTAATAAATTATTCTCAAATTATTTACTTTAATTAATTAATTATATTAATTAATTATCCTTTAATTTATCACTTGACTATAAATTAATTCTAGATCTTGATAAATTAAAAGATAAAAACAATTTATATTTAAAGTTTCCAACCTTAGAAAACTGATTTTGAAAATGATCTTCAAAACTAACTTATCGTAAATTATTTTAGGACCCAAAGGTTAGATAGAAATTAAAATCAATCCAACTATTTAGTTTCATTTAAACTTATGTAAATAACTTAAGAATTAAAATAATAGGTATAAAATAAGAATACCTTAATCTTTATTAAGTTAAAATAAAATTTACTGTAAATCCTTAAACTAATTCTAACCTAACATTCATTATGTTAACAAAAAGATTAATCCAGAAAATGCTAAAACTTAATTTGATTTTTTGGAAACTTGTTTGAACGCTCACGTGAACACCACGAACCCGTGCAGATTCTTGAAATCCTCGAGCGTCTTCTCAAATTTCTTGAGTTCGACCCGAGGCCAACTTCTTCTTTCCCCTTTATATTTCTAAAAACTGATTTCGTTTCCTTTAAAATTAAATCCCGTTCCTCAGTAAAAATTTACCCGAGAGCATCACTGAGCCACCCTAACAATTTTTCGAGCACAAACCCGAGGTACCCATCTCCCCAAAACCGTTTTAATCCCAGATGCACAGGGACGAACGTGCACGTGCACTGATCATCGGACCGCCTCCGATTCAAGCCGGAGCCTCTCTCATGTCGACGACGACCTTGTCAATGACCCAGAACGATCAGCACCCCCAACTTCCTTCGAAAACAAATTTTAGCTTATCGACACATTCAAATCCCAATTTGATCATCAGAAAATCGTCATGTCCCGATGATCTCTTGCACCATTAACCCTGCCGCCCTGCCCGTAGTCGCCCTACGATCTGCCGCGTCGATCTCCACTGGAATGGCCAACTCCAGTGCCTTATTGACAACACGCGAATTCGAAAAACAACTTCAACCCATTCCAGTACTTAAACCCTACCAATCCATCACGCTATCACCACAACACATTATATATTCAATCAACATTTTTTCTAAGTTCCCCTGATCCAAAGTTATCACCAGCCATGATTTCGAGTCCCACTAGTTCATTGATCATCAGATTTTGACAAAAAACCCAAAACTGTTCATCTTGCAAAGTCTATTACAAATCAAAACTAAAATTATGATATTAATGATAAAAATCATCATTTTATAATACAATTCTGTTTGGATAATCAAAGTATGGAATCACGAGTATTGATTTTCAATATAAATTTTGTTGTTGCTGTGAATTTTATTTTTAGAGATTATTACTTTATATAAATATCTAAAACCATTTTTAATCTTAGTATTACATTGTTACTGTTATTTCTTCTTTAAAAGTCATAGCTTAAAAAGATTTTGAGAGGTGAGATTTTTTTTTTTTTTTTGAATTCTTTTTCCAAAACAAGTTTTTTTTTTCTTTTTAAAACTGTTAACTACAAATAGAAGCACACAGTTATGTACATATCACTATACATATAAGTAACATGCAAGCATACCAAACAACATTTCCATAATATGTTCAAGCATCAACAACAAAACATAGAGGCAGATCCAAGTGTGTTTGCTCACCTGTAGGTATTGAAACAGAGAACTCAAATTTTAGAACTGAAAACTGGAACTTGGATTTGATCCTGCCCCTTAGATTTGTAACTTGCTTGATAATGTTCAATTCTTATTCCCAGGTTTGGAATTTGAAAACAGGCTTCTGATTTGAATTGCTTTATCTTCTCTTCGATTTTGATTTTGCCTGAGCTCTGATTTTTACTTGATTACAGCTGACCTTGCATTACATTTGAGTTGATCGAACATTGAAACCATTGCTTTGTTATTGATATTTGTTTTGATCGAATCTGGTTGCTTTTCAGATTTGAAGACTTTATTTTACAAGTTATGATTTAAACGTTAATTTATTTTATATTTACAACTTATATTAGGAATCATTTTTTTAAAATTGTTTAATTCCAATTTTTACTAATTATGGGTTTAAATGTTATGTACTTATAAATTCATATATATATATATATATATATATATATGAATACAACCCATTTCCATATATATGGTTTCTTATTAATTTCCAAAGATATGTACATCTTAAAATTCTTATTAATTCATGTTTTATCTTTTATTAACTTTAAAGTTTTCAAATTCACTTGTTTTTATTTATTTAAAATATCATTTTATAATTTACAATCCAATTTTACATTTTGTTTTTAAACCTTATTTTATTTTTATTTACAAATCATGTTTATTTCCAAAAGATAATTTCAGTTACTTATATATCAAAATCTATATTCACAAAAAATTAGAAAATAATATAAAATTTTCTTTAAGTCCAATTAATTTCAATATATTAACATTTGAATTTCAAATTCACATTTTCAGATTGTAATCTATTTATAAAATATTCACTTTTGAAATTCAAATAAAATATTTATTTAATATAATTTGGAAAACAAATCTGTATTAATTGAAAATATATTGTTTTCAAACCCAAAATATTTATAAGATATTTAATTTTGAATTTTAATTCCAAGATTTAATTTAAACTAAATTTATAAATATAAATAAATAATAGAATATATCTTTTTTAAATCTTTAAACTTTCAAATTCTATTTATAATCCAAAATTTTTATTTATTCTAAAAATTTTCTAATTATTGCATAATTAAATTCACAACTTTATTTCAAAATTTTAAATTGGTTATCAAATTATCTTAATTAAAATTTCAGGAATGTTACAGATTCCCTCCCTAAAGAAAATTTCGTCCTCGAAATTTGAAAGGGAGACAATCAAAAGATGGATACACAATGACATAGATACAGTTTCCAAATCAAACTGGGTATCTATTCTGCATTTGGCTTGCCACATTAGAATATCAACAATAGATACAAGAACGAATCAAGATACTCGGGTCATCTGGTCTACCAATATGCATGTGATTGGTTAGTTCGAAGGGATAACTTAACCATTCGTAGAATATACCTGGACCCAACAGAATAGACATATATATGGGTATAATTCTGAAACTTTTAGTTCAGACAACCAAAATATACCTATCAACCATAGCAACCAAAGCAAACAATTCATCCGAACAAACAATCCTGACCCATATGGAGTTTGTGTCCCATGCAAATATATCAAAACTTCTTCCTGGAGCTACCAGGAATCATAAAAGAATCGAAAAGATGAATCAAAGGAGATTGATAGAGAAAGTTGTTTCCGCTATTGCAGGGTACTGACCATTTGTAGTGGTACTACCCTGTCCCCTATCTCGTCCTCTTCTTGCACTCATACTCACTATCAGTGGATAGTAAGGGAATTTAATGGGGCATTCGAACAGATATCTTAGGGATATACTTATTCTAGGGTATACTTCACCCTATCTCTAATGAGTCACTTAATGCGTTATACTCCTGAGCTAAAGTTTCAACCTTCAGCTCTGATACCAAAATGTCACGGTCCAAATTCCAGCGTTCGAAAATCGACATCCGTACTCCACTTGTACTTGAATGCCACAGATCCAAACGTTGAAATTTGAATCGTGCCAGAGCTTATAACACATCAAGTATAACAACACAGCGGAAGAAAGAATGAATATCATTGATATACAACATTCGATACAACAATGATACAATATGGATCAATATCAGAGATACAAGATAACAATGCTACAGTGGAATGACAATATGATATAGCAACGGAAAACAAATAGCTAAGAGATAACTCCAATCCAATGCTCCAAAGCTAAAACTCCAACCCACTAGCTCGAACCACCATCACTTTTCACCAAGATGAGCAAGTCTCGTCCATGAATCCAAAGACTCCAATACCCAAAGTCTCCAAAGAATACCAAAGAGAAAGCTGAAAGCTAGCGAATCGATATCTACTATCTACTATCTGAAAAACCCAACTCTAGACTGCCCGTGTAGAAAATAGTGGGCACACAGAGTTTAGGAACGGAATAATAAACCCCGAGTAAGTCATGAGACTGGTATGAGCAAACAAAACAGTTTTATCTTTAAAACAGTAAAGGAATTTAAATTTGAAATCCGCAATGCTTTTTGGAAAATGAAACTATCATAAGGCCTCTCGCCACACACACAATGCAAACGGAGAATTGGAGGAGATATCTCCTTATGATAGAAAAAAATGCTTGATACGCGACAACCATTTTGATATTATTATTAGTGAATAGTGGAAAACATTTCAAAAGTATAATATTAATCTTAGCGAGCATAGACATTTTGAACTATGCCTACTATTGCTACCATCCAAACAGTGGGGATCCACCATAAGTAGATGGCAGGTTCTACAACTAAAACCGTACAAAGCGAGTATTGGATGATTGGATTTCCAACAAATGGTCAGGCCAAGGAACTTCCCATTGCCACATGGGTACACCTCTGGAAGGATTCCCCGAGAACCTAACCAGATCTCTGCCAACACAAGGCCGGGTTACCTCTGTAACTAGGTAACTACTGACACGAGTATGCCATCCCCCAGTCGTAACCGACCTTTATCCCGGGATTCATCAACAACCACAAAGTAATAAATTTGCAGCAACCACATAGGTTAAGTATCTGGGCTTTATACATGATACCACCTCTATCCAGAAGGAAATGAACATACCCTCAGGGGGCGCTACCCCTAAATAACCTTGCTTCATTCTTCATGTTTCGACCATTCCGGATTGTGAGGTTCGACGAAGTCTCGTCCACAAGCTACGCTTTTCACAAAAGCCATGCTTTGATCAACAAATGATCAGCAGCACTTTGTATGCCACATTACCAAATTGGGAATGTATCACTAGTAACCATCAACTACATAACCTCTGAGCTCGTATGTCTCAGAGAAGGGTGTTAAGCTAAGAGAATAAATCTCCGCCACCAAACAGAAATGTATTTGATAGAAACCGGTTTTACATCTCAAAGTGTAATGTCAGAAACACATCCATACAAGTCTATTCCGGTTTCGAACAAAACCGAGGCACTTCAAAAGAAGCCCTTGCATATCCAGATAATCTCTAATAACGTCCAGACTTCCCATCACAACGGGTGCTCAAATCTCTATACCGGGGATCAGCCGATGCAGAGACATTCGACAGGAAATCCTTTCGCTTTTGAAAGTATCCAGTCTTCACCACCGGTCTTCAAATGCTATCCATATCGTCGTATCATTATTCGGAATGGACTATATGACACAAAGGTCCTCTCCCGGCTAAACCGAATAATGAGCGTAATATTTAAAAACATATGGATATTGGGATCTCAGTTAAGTCACAACTTATTATCCAAAACTTTTCATTCAAATAGTTAAACAAATTACCATTCCAAATCTTTTAAACAAAAGATTCATTTCAAAAACCTTATATGGTTTAAACAATTTCCACATATAAATCTTTTAAACAAAAGATTCACTTTTAAGACTCCTTTTCAATTTAAACAAGGTTCACCAATCTTTTAAACAAAGATTCATTCATAGCTTTTCAAAACAATTCCCGTTTCAATCTTTTATAATAAAAGATACACCATTAAAAATCCTCTTCGAAATAGGGTTCGACTATCTTTCACAAAGATTCAACTATAGCTTTCAAAACCATTCTATTTCAAACTTGAAATCTTTTCATCATAATTCGAAAATTCTTTCCTTATATAAAAGCTATTATTATTTGAAACCACTTGTTTCCGTTTCGGAAAACCGATTATAATTGCACGAGTTAAGGCCTTTCTGATATAAACTTTAGTTAAATTCAAATTCTCAAACCAATGGGATTCAATTTCAAATCTTGAATTTAAATTCAAATCAAACCGTTTAAATTTCAAAACTTAATCCATTTATTTAAAATAACTTTTATCTTTGAAAACTCCCCTTTCAAAAGCTTTTCACTTTTAACCCAATTCCATTTCCAAAACCGTTTGAATTCAAAATCCAACTTCTAAAACCATTTCAAAAATTTGTGACTTAACCGATTTTCTCATGAAATCCGTATTTGTGTGTGTACAGTGTGGTCCAGGGGTTTTACACACAATAGTGCAACAACATCAACCATTTCAGATTCAAACACAGAAATATCGATAAGCGGTATATCCTATAACGCTTATCCATATACACAGAATCACAGGCAGATAATATAAATGCATTATAAATAAATAAACTATATTCATCTCAGCTTGAATTAAATTCAAATCACAAACCATCACGCAGTAGAGATGACAAAACAATTCACAGCATTCAATAAAATACAATCACCCATAAATAAGGTTAGTTGATCATTTGATTAATTAAAACCAGATTAATCACTAATTCTGGTTGATTATCATTAATTAACTACAGTTTGTGTTAACTAATTATTCTTTGATTATTGATTAACCTCGGTTTATAAATTAATTAATCCTTTAACTATTAATTAATCAACCTTAATTTATAAATTAATGAACTTCACTAATTAATTCAAATCAAATTTGATTAACCAATTAATAAATCTTTAATCATTAGATAATTAACTCTTTATTTTAAATAATTAACCTTTAATTATCAAATTATCCGTTAATTAATTATCTTAATTTAATAAATTAACCCCTCAATTAATCGTCATTTTAATTAATTTTTCTTAATTAATAAATGATTATCCTTAATCAACAATTAATCTTAATCACTTGGTTACTTAACTTAAATCGTTTGCTAATTATTTTTGATTTAGTAATTAATTACCTTGATAAATTATTCTCTAATCATTTATTATTCATCCTTTATTACCTTAATTAATTAGCCTTTAATTAATTATTCTCAAATTATTTACTTTGATTAATTAATCATATTAATAAATTATCCTTTAATTTATCACTTGATTATAAATTAATTCTAGGTCTTGATAAATTAGAGGATAAAAACAATTTATCTTTAAAGTTTCCAACCTTTGAAAACTGGTTTTGAAAATAATCTTCAAAACTAACTTATCGTAAATTATTTTAAGACCCAAAGGTTAGATAGAAATTAAATTCAATCCAACTATTTAGTTTTATTTAAACTTATGTAAATAACTTAAGAATTAAAATAATAGGTATAAAATAAAAATGCCTTAATCTTTATTAAGTTAAAATAAAATTTATTTTAAATCCTTAAACTAATTCTAACCTAACATTCATTATGTTAAAAAAAGATTAATCCAAAAAATGCTAAAAGTTAATTTGATTTTTTGGAAACCTGTTTGAACGCTCACGTGAAAACCACGAACCCGTGCAGATGCTTAAAATCACCGAGCGTCTTCTCAAATTTCTCGAGTTCGACCCGAGGCCAACTTCTTCTTCCCTCTTTTTATTTCTAAAAACTGATTTCGTTTCCTTTTAAATTAGATCTCGTTCCTCAGTAAAAATTTACCCGAGAGCATCACCGAGCCACCCTAATAATTTTTCGAGCACAAACCCGAGGTACCCTTCTCACCAAAACCGTTTTAATCCCAGATGCACAGGGACGAACGTGCACGTGCACCGATCATCGGACCGCCTCCGATTCAAGCCGGAGCCTCTCTCATGTCGACGACGACCTTGTCAATGACCCAAACGATCAGCACCCACAGCTTCCTTCGAAAACAAATTTTAGCCTATCGACACATTCGAATCCCAATTTGATCATCAGAAAATCATCACGTCCCGATGATCTCTTGCACCATTAACCCTACCGCCCTGCCCGTAGCCTCCCCATGATCTGTCGCGTCGATCTCCACTGGAATGGCCAACTCCGATGCCTCATTGACATCACACGAATTCGAAAAACAACTTCAACCCATTCCAGTACTTAAACCCTACCAATCCATCACGCTATCACCACAGCACGTTATATGTAACGACCCAGAATTTTGAACAATTTAAATTGAAAATATTTAATTAAATTTTAAATATTTGAATGATGGTTTGAATTGAATTTCAAATTATCAGAATGAATTTAGCGATTAAATTATAGAATTTAATATATTGGAAGTTGAATAAAAATTTGAATCTTCAATTTTAAGCTGATTAAAAATATTTCAAAGGCTTATAAAATTCATATTGAAAATACTGAAGATAATAGAAGCTTCAGAATTGAATTTGAAAGTGAATTGTTCAGTTTTGAAATTATATCGTTTGAATCGATATTTAAAAATAGCCGTTCGAGGTACAGTCTCGGAATTCGACGAAACCAGTTCCATTGGGTCCGTAATATTGAATTATTGCCGGATTTCAAATTTCGTATTTTTCGGAGTTGATATGTGAGCACACGTTAAGTAAACGCGTTGAAATTTAAATGGAATTTAATTTAAATTTAAACTCAGAAATGGGTCAAGATTCCCTCACGTCCAAACACTGTAGCTTCCTAAATTTTTTCCTAAAATCACGATATCAAATCGTGCAAAGCATGGCCGAGCATACTTCTTCCAATTTTAAGTAACCCTCTCCCTCTCCAGTTTTTTTTAAATAAAAGAAAACGAAAAAAAATATCACTCAAGTGATAATGGCCGAAGCCTGTGAGCATCAAAATCCTCTGCAAATGAACCACCCAGTATTCATCTATATTTTAATTTCTCCTCCCTTAAAATTAATAGCCGAAGCCCTAAATCAAATCGCTCAACAGAAAAATCGTGACTTCCTCCAAACCAATTGGAGCCTCGCGTTCGCACGTGGGGTCTATTCTGGTGGCGTTAGTGAGATGGCGAACGAGCGGGGGGGGGGGGGGGGGGGCTCGCAAGGCGATGGCGGCCCGTTCAATTCAAAGTGGGCCGCGATACTGGATGGAGGTAAGGTCGAACTCGATTAACGGTGGCTCGAGTTGATGATGGCGACGAGCTTCGCAAGCTCGAGGGGTGGGGTCGACTGCTTTGTGATGGGATGTTGATGGCATAGGCAAGCGCGGCGGATAGGGTTACGTTCGAGCGCGAGGCGGCGATATTGGGTCGCGATGGGATTTTGGGGTGTCGCGATCGACAATGGCGGCTAGGGAAATGGTGGTGACGATGTTAGCAAGGTTCGTGTTCGATCTCGAAAACTGACAGTAAGGTATGTTAATAACTTATTTCCAAATTTAAATTTAATTTAAATTATATAAATATAGGTTGAAAATAAAATAAAATAAATATATGCAGTGAACAGCAAATTATTTACAGTAAGTTTTATAAAATAGTGATTTAAAGATTTATATGTATGTATATACAGTAAAATGCACTACTATTATTATTATGAAAAATAAATTACTGCTTAATTTAATTACCAAATGAGAATTTAGTTTACAGTAAAAGGAAAGTAAATTTTTGGTTAAACAAGTTTATTAAAAGAAATTGATTTAAAGATATTAATTTAAGTAAAATAATTAGTTTAAATATTTTATTAAAGAAGAAACTGGTTTAAATAAAACTATCAGTTAATTTGAATATTAAAATAAATCACCGATGAATCGAAATTATCAAATGAAAATTTATTATTCGATCTGTTCGAATATTAATGAATGTGTATAATATTTATACAAGGTTCAAAAATAGTGAAGAAAACAAGTTGAATTGGAAGTGGATTGCTAATAAAAGCAAAGGTGAGAACTTCTCACTCAAAAATTTAAAGTTGGATTTGCAGTTATTTATTGATTTCTATTTGGTTGTGATATTTGATATAGTAGGATATATCTATATATATAGCAATATATATATATATTGGCATATGTATATATTGCAGTTGATTGATTTCCCGCATTGTATAGCGGATGAGACCCTATTGCGCCGCCTATTAAGCGGATAATATTTTTTAAATCCCATATACCGCGATATTCCACCTCGAAGTGGAATGGGTATTGTGCTAATGTCCGTGGATGCAGGGAAACAGGTTGGAGGGATCCAACTGGATTCCTCACAAATATTTATTTGATTCAAATATTGTGATATTTGATTGTTTATCATGTCGATATATGATGTTTGAGAGTCGTGATTGACTATTTGATGTGTTGCATCATCGGATCCAATTTTGAAGTTTAAAAATAACAATTTTGATTTTAAGGGATTTCTAAAGTGATTTTTGAAAGTATACGTTTATAAAATATTTTTTGAATTGGTTCATCTTAAATAAATAAACGTTATAATTTTAATATTATAAAAATTATGATTTTTGAGAAATACAGTTAAAAGTTGATTTTTGAAAATAGGGGATTAATGATTTTATAAAATAGTTAAAATTAGGATTTCTGAATTTATTATAAAAAGTTTAAAAATAGGATTTATGGAATTTGATTATTTTATAAATCAAAACGAGGAAATTATAAAGGAGTTTAAACACGTTTTAAAAGAATAATATAAATTGATCCACATAAAAGATTTATAAATTGATATTTATAAATTAAAAATATTAGAATTGTAAAACGAGCTTTTATAAGAATTAATTGTGAATGAATTTCGTAAATGAATGAAATTTATAGAATTATAACGGTGAAGTTATAAATGGAATTTATAAACAGTAGGTTTATAAAATTTGTAAAGTTATTTAAAAGAATAAATTTTGGATAAATAAATGAATCTTATAAGTTATAAGATTTATAATTTGGGAAGTTTGAAAGAACAATTTTGTAAACAAATAAATTATAAGCATTTAACTTATAATATGGACTTTCGGTATATAATTGAGTTATAAATCGAATAAGTTAATAAAGGAGATTTATAAAGGAAGTTGTTATAAAATAAATAGAAATGGAATTTATAAACATTGTTTATAAATCCGCAACGACTTATTTTGATAAGTAAAATTGTTGTAATTTATTTATGGAGTTATATTCACATTTTAGACAGTGAATAATCCTTTAAAATAAAAGGAATAGAAATGATGAAATTGGTTAACAAGTATATTCACGTTTTTGAATAGTGAATAATATGTTAAAGAAATGGTTTTGGATGTGATGTTTTAAATAGAATTAAAACGATCTAACGATGTTTTAAAATGTATTAACTATCGAAACCATAGATTTCAACATTCATTGTTGAAATAGACGTTTGCGATTTTTCGTTGACGAAACCGACATCAATACGTCCACTGTATAGACTGCCGAGCAATCGAAAGCCGAAAAACCGTACCGTTCGGGTTTTAGAAAAAGAAAAAGTAGAAGAAGATAGAAAAAGATAGAACAGAACAGATGAAATAACAGAACAACATCAGAATCTCACAATTCGCAGCGGAACAACATATAATAAATAAATGAATAATCTTTAAACAAAGAACTATATCTGTTATTTAGTTAACAGATTTTAATAACAGAACAACATCAGAACAACACATATAAGTAACATGGTTACAAATGAAAAAGATTTTAGTTTTGATGTCGGTTACAACCGAATTGTGAACAACATCTTTAAACAAAGAACTATATCTCACAATTCAGAAATGAAACATGTAATGAAACAAGTTTTTTTTCTTTTTAAAACTGTTACCTAAAAATAGAAGCACACGGTTGTGTACATCACTACACATATAAGTAACATGCAAGCATACCAAACAACATTTCCATAATATGTTCAACCATCAACAGCAAAACATAGAGGCATATCCAAGTGTGTTTGCTCACCTGTAGGTATTGAAACAGAGAACTCAAATTTTAGAACTGAAAACTGGAACTTGGATTTGATCCTGCCCCTTAGATCTGTAACTTGCTTGATAATGTTCAATTCTTATTCCTAGGTTTGGAATTTGAAAACAGGCTTTTGATTTGAATTGCTTTATCTTCTCTTCGATTTTGATTTTGCCTGAGCTCTTATTTTTACTTCATTACAGCTGAGACCTTGCATTACATTTGAGCTGATCGAACATTGAAACCATTACTTTGTTTTTGATATTTGTTTTGATGGAATCTGGTTGCTTCAGATTTGAAGACTTTATTATTTTTTTAGTTTTGTTTCAGTTTTCTTTTTTTCCTGGTTTGAATCTTTGCAGGTTTCTTTTCTTTTAATTTTTTTATTTACAAATTCTGAACTAAAAGAAAATTTCATTTAATTGCCACTTGTTTCTTCATTCCTTACACTTGTAAACACTCATTTTCAATGATTACAAATGTCAGTTTGTACTAAATTTATGTTTAGACCTTATTTTTAATATATTTACAAGTTGTGCTTTAAACCTTAATTTATTTTATAATTACAACTTATATTAGGAATCTTTTTTTAAAATGGTTTAATTCCAATTTATACTAATTATGGGTTTAAATGTTATTTACTTATATATATATATATATATATATATATATATATATATATATATGAATATAACCCATTTACATATATATGGTTTCTTATTAATTTCCAAAGATATGTACATCTTAAAATTCTTATTAATTCTTGTTTTATCTTTTATTAACTTTAAAGTTTTCAAATTCAATTGTTTTTATTTATTTAAAATCTCATTTTATAATTTACAAACCAATTTTACATTTTGTTTTTAAACCTTATTTTATTTTTATTTACAAATCATGTTTATTTCCAAAAGATAATTTCAATTACTTATACTTATATATCAAAATGCATATTCACAAAAAATTAGAAAACAAGATTTCATTAGTTTCAAATATAAAATTTTCTTTAAGTCCAACTAATTTCAATATATTAACATTTGAATTTCAAATTCACATTTTCAGATTGTAATCTATTTATAAAATATTCACTTTTGAACTTCAAATAAAAATATTTATTTAAAATAATTTGGAAAACAAATCGTTATTGATTGAAAATATATTGTTTTCAAACCCAAAATATTTATAAGATTTTTAATTTTGAATTTTAATACCAAGATTTAATTTAAACTAAATTTATAAATATAAATAAATAAAAGAACATATCTTTTATAAATCTTTAAACTTTCAAATTCTATTTATAATCCAAAAAATTTATTTATTCTAAAAATTTTCTAATTATTTCATAATTAAATTCACAACTTTATTTCAAAAATTTAAATTAGTTATCAAATTATCTTAATTAAAATTTCAGGAATGTTACAGGAGATATATAAGTTATAAGTATATATATTATTTTCAAAATGACTGAAATGAATCCGGAATCTTGTTCTTAAACTCTTTGAAAATTAGTAGTTATTAGTTATTGTAATAAAGTGAAATCTTAACTAATTAGTAGTTGGAAACTTCTAAAATAAAAAATAATAAACTGGATGTTAAGTGATTAATGAATATATAAGAAATTAAAATTTGTAAGTTGTAGATATGAGAAAAATAAGAAAATGTAACTATTGACCATTTTGTTAACTAAAGTGAATAAAATAAACTTGGGTAACATTCAATTATATTCTAAAAAAATATATACATATATATATATATATAACTTACCAATATATAAAGTTGAAATGTTAGTAAGAATATGTAATAGAATATTATACAGGTAAAAATTTAGTAATGAAGATGTTTGATAGAATTATTCCTATAAATAAGAATAGATGTTATAAAAATGTTTTTAACTTAAGTTAATAATTTGAAATGCTAGTAATTATAATTAATAAAAGGGTAAATACCATAAGGAAATGATTATAAGCTTAAGCGATGTTTGAAGCCAATTATAATTAAAGTAAATAGTAAAAGTGAATACTATATGTGAAAGAAATAAAAGTGAAAAAAATTAAAAAAAATCTAAGAATGAGTTGCTTCACAAATGAATATTGATATAAAAAGGATACCAAAGTAAATAATAAATGTGAATAAACTGAAATAAAATGTAGGTAATCCCTCAACAATGAATTCGTTGATGATCTAAATAATTGAAATGGAAATAACTTGTGTAATTAATGAAAATTGCATTGTATGGACGAAAAAATGAACAACAAATGATGTGATACGAGATTAATAAGAATAAACTTAAATTATATTTGGAATTTTTGTTTGTTTTGGCTTATGGGATGGTTGGGAAAGGATACTTCTAACTGTCTAAAGAAGTATAAATGATCTATTATGTTTTATCTAAGACTGTTGAGCGTATGGTATACTTAATATTTTATTTATCATTTTATACCATTAAAAACTTCTAAACCCGAACAAAGCATTTGTTTTGGTTGTTATGAAAGGATGGTCGATTACTTTGATCGCATGTGATGATTGTATGGTTTTGTTTGCAAGTGACGGTTGTTACGCTATGTATGGTTTCTTTGATATACATAATTCTAACTATTTTGGATCTTTTAAGTGAAATACTGGTTTATAGATGCTATAGCTACTCGTTTGGTTTCATAAATAAAGCGTTGTTTGCCCGACAAATAGATACGTTTTCGGATTACGGTTTTATAGCGATATTATATTGTTTTCCCGTGGTTGGGATATATTATTTTGAAATATGAAATATATATATATATTGTTATTATTGGTATTATTATTTCTCTCAGACCTCTCCGTACGAAGGAGATTGTCGAAATTTTTCATGGATTTTGGACTTAGAATTTTTTTGTGAAAGTGTAAATGTTTTTTAAACTTTTATTAAACTTGAATATGAAAGGATTTAATTGTTTTATTAAATGATATATTTAATATAAATTATTTAATTATTTAAATTAATTGTTTATAACTTAAATACTTTGAATTAGATATATTAATTCCATAATTCCTTCTTTTCCCTTTTTTGCCTTTTCTAGGATGAAAAGTTTTGAGCGGGGAAGAGTGTAATGACCCGCATTTTTCTGATAATTAAAATATTGAATTTAATAAGATTTTGTAATTTAATATTAGAAGAAATTAAAATTTATGAATTCGTTGAAGAGAATAATAACTATAATGAAATCTAATAATGTTAATTTAAGACAATTGATAATTATTTCCATAAACTAATATGAATTAAGATGGTAATTGTGGAATATTGGTGTAATAAGATATAGACCAATGTTAATTATGCCCATAAAGTAATAATTGATTGAATAAGATTGAAACCAAAATAAATTAGTTTATCGGAATTTAAAGTATAATTAATGGGTTTATTGCAATTGAAATTAAACACGTTAATTAGTGAAATAATTAACATTGAATTTGACATGGGAAATGGTTTTTGAAAAGATTGTTAATTTCTGTGTAATAAGAAATGATAAGAATTATTAGTTATAAAATATGAATTGAATGGTGACTTAATTGATTTAATAATAATTTATTTAATTAAAGTGAAAATAGTCATTTTCGCCACTGTCTTGGATTTCGACGAAACCAGTTTCATCGGATTCATAATGGTGAATTATTGTAAGATTTTAAGTTTCGTAGTGATCGGACTTGTTGTTTGATCGTACGTGCTTGAAACGCGTAGAAATCAATTTGAAATAAGCCAATTTTAAAAGCTAACTTCTTCGTATGATGGAATTAGGACTTGAGACTTATTCCATTGAGTTTAAAAATATTGAAAACATCTATTTCGATATATCAAATGACCCATTTCATTTCGGGAATGAAATGGGCTTTTTGGGGTCGTTGTTATCGTTTCAATCCAAACCGATCTGGTTCATCCTTTCTATTTCAGCTCTACATATATATAGGCTGTTATAAAGCTTAATTATTTCTCATTTCTTATTTCTATATATGTACAATTACTTCTACCAGTTCCTCCTTCTCAAACGACAGAATATGGTACCCTACATCCCAATTCAATTTCCAACTCAATTTCAAAATCAAACTCCTCGAAACCCAAACATATAATATAATGTTTCGAAGCTCTCAACAAGTGTTATTAATTGGTACAATTTGATTTTCCAATCAAATCACCCTTTGTTCAGAAATCAATGATTTATTTTCTATTGTTCATATTGGGTTATCATTTTTAACAATGGATCTGCATAATGGCGACGATCGGAGGACATCTTGTGGTAGAGCTCGTCGAGCAGGTCTCGGATCTGCGTTCGTTCTTGTCTATAGGGTCTCGACTTCACTAGATCATGGCTTTATCTATGTATGGCGGCGGTGGTGCTGTACAACGCCAGAAGGAGGCGTGCTTGGGTTGTAGGGTCGACCAGGGACGTACTTGAGCGTGGCAGTGTCAGATCAATGGTCTAGTGGCCCTAGGCGGTGTGATGAACGACGACTGGGGTGAGGTTTTGTTCGATCGTTTCGAGAAGAAGAAATATGGTTTGAACGCAGAATTCAAAGAGGAGGTGCTGATGTGTATTGTAAATTAATTATTTTATTTATTTTATATTCAAATCGTACAATATTCTAACATGTATATCTTTCCCTTACGAGGTCGGATTTGTGCACAGTTTGTTCCATTGCGATCGTATCGGAATTTTGGATATTATGAAATTGGTTTGGATGAATTCTGAGACTATTGAATTTTGGGGCTTTATTTGGATTTTAAATCGATTTGAAATCAAAGGTGAGTGTTTTAACCGACTCACAACTACTAAATTGTCTTATGTTAATTAAATTGAATTTATGATGTGATTAGAAATTGATTGGTTGATGTTTGATATATTTAAATCGTCATTCCAGTTATCTGAATTTATTGAATACAATTGTCATTTAATTTAATATTAAATTTTAATTTTCCAGTTTATACCTGTTATTGATAATCAGTTATCTAGTGATATTAATTGGTTGATTTGAATAATGATTGTGATGTATATTGATTTTTGATATTGGGTGGCTGGATGTTATATTTATATATTGTTATAACACTACAAGTTCCCTTAGTTTGTTGTTGTTAGAAATCTCTATGTATTGAAATGATATATAGCTGAATGATCTGAATATTAGGGAAAAATCGTTATGGGTTGAAATGATAGAACCGAGCGATTTTATGGATTTTTAATTCATTTTTGGATTGCGGGTTGAAATGATGTATACCTGTAAATTTAAATCTATTGCGGATTGAAATGATATTTGTCTTTATCACTTGACCATAGGGTAGAAAATTATATACGGACACCGGATTGGTTAAATCAAATAATTTTAAAACCTTAAATTTGAATTTAGTTAACTGACATTTTGAAATAAAACTTGATTTATACAAACTGAATTATTTTCAAAAATTCAAACTTTAAATGTTGAAATTGGAATTGGTTTAAATGAATTGTTCAAAGGAATTAAATTGAAATTTGAAAGCTGGACATGGTCCAGATGTGTTGAAATGAAAGAAATAGTCTAGTTTGATATTAATTCATTTTAATATAAATTGTGTAAAGGGATTTTATTTTAAAAATCCTGATTTAAGGTTTTCAAACTATTAAACTATTTTAATCTATTTTAAACTATTTTAAACTATTCAATCGAATTAACCGTTTAATTTATTTTAAATCTATTTTAATTTATTTTAAATCTACATAATCTATTTTAAATCTATTTTAATTTATTTTAAATATATTTAATATATTTTAAATCTTTTTATTTTATTTTAAATCTTTTAAATCTATTTTAAATCTATTTAATCTATTTTAAATCTATTTAATCCATTTTAAATCTATTTAATCCATTTTAAATCTATTTAAAATATTTTAAATCTATTTAAAATATTTTAAATCTATTTAAACTATCTTAAATCTATTTAAAATTATGATAATCCATTTTAAACTATTTTAAAGTATTTCAAACTATTTAAAATTTTACTTTTTAAACTATGCTAAACTATTTAAACTATTTATAACTATCTAAATTATTTTCTAGATTTCTGCCTGTGTAAAGTGGAAGTGTTTATATTTAAATCCTATTTTAACAGTGAATGCAATAACCTAAATTGAGGTTTGAAATGATATTTTCTAGTGAAATAATATATTCTGAGTAAATATAATAATTTTAAATCAGGGTTTGACCTATTTTGGAAAGTTATGATTTGAAAGAAAATATGATTTCGAAAGTGATACGATGTCAAATGTTAAATGATCCCGAAAGTGAATATGATTTCGAAAGTGACATTGTTTTGGGAATATGATATTTTGATATTGATTATGAATTTATTTTGGAAATGTAAAGAACCATCCGGTGTGAAATAAGCGTTCGGTTGTTAAAGAGATCGAGATTGAATATTGTCATACTGTCTGTCAATACAGAAAACCACTTTAACAACTGTGTATGTGGTGGAGAATCAAGAATGAAGTAGGATAGTTTGACGAACAATTCTATATGAGGTATTTACGTAGCCCCGACTGCCATGAGTCAGCTTCATATGGCTAAAACAGGAGTTATACCGGGCCAAGTGAGGTCGCTCCTCCTATCGGGCACATTTCTTCGATACCATATTATGAATTTGTTTTTGATTTGATGGCCACCACTCCATTTGATTATAAGAGTGTGTTTTGAGGTAGGCGATAGTAGCTGTTATGCGTAACCACCAGTCCGGGAGTGCAAACGGTAGAATCCTACCCTGGCATTGCCTCGTGTGTCATATCACATGCCTTATCCCGCCTTCTACGAGTTTGTTTTGTACCATACCTATGGAGTGCTCCCTGAGTATCCCATCAGTTTGGTGGGGCTTATAGTACCTGTATAGACTAAGGGAAGATATAAAAATGTGTTAAGGAGGATATGGGTAACGCCTTTATTCTATTTTAATACTTTACTTTACTGTAGACACTATTATAATAGCATATTATACTAAGTATGTAGATAGTTTAACAGATCCTTAGGATATGGAATCTCGAACATCTATTAAGTTGCTGCATCACGTTAGACACAAGATAAGAGATGTCAAATCCCGTAAACATCTCCGACGCCATTACAGTCATATTTATTTACTGTTGATTTAACTTGCATAAGATCTTTTAGTTCTGACTCGAATGTTTTGTCTTTTCATTAGGCTCCGGTCAGTCTGAGCTTTTCAGTGTATTGAAAACCATTTATCTCTAGAGGATGAAGACGAAGATTTTTATGCTATTTACTATATTTATACTACTACATCATGTTGTTCCACTGCGTTATTTATTTACACCTGTTGTATGCAACTTTGATTTGTATTGTAAAAGTGTAATCAAATGTTATTTGTAAAAAAGCTTCATGAACTGTTTATTTGATTATTATATTTAGTCATTCTACTGTGAGATTCTGTATTTTGCTTTTCTTTTTTTTCTTATTTACACAATCACAGTCCTCCATTTTGAAAGGTTTGAGTCTAACATGTGCGGTTTATTGTCGATTTAAACCGTCCAAAAAGATGTGTCATTACACATCTTACATAAAATTCAAGTCAAAAAGAGATAAACTACTAGTCAAAATGGTTTGTTTCCAAGCTATCCTAGTCATCCATAATTTACCTGTCCAGTATCCTGAAGGATCTCAACTTGACCCTAGCATTAAAATAACGCCCGGATCAAACTATCTCAAAATATCCATTATGGTACAAACAAGAAAGGTATATGGTACAATAAATGCAAACTGGTTACAAAAATGATATAATACGGAACTAATTACAAAGCGTAAGAACATTTAAATCCAAAAATGTTAGAAAGTCATCAAAACCAAAATCATTCATATCGATACCTAGATCATTCATACCTTTCATATCGAGCGTCCATACCGTAGAAAACAACAAATTTGGTATCAGTCATACCGTTCTGATACCAAGGATCATACACATAACATGAAACAAACCCGAGCTAAACACAAGGGTTATCCGTACCGATCAAGATGATTGTAGAGTACACAACACGTTATAAAAGATTTTAAAGAAATCTAGGAGAATAGCCCTTGAGGATTTATTGGCCCTCGGCCAAGCCCTAAAAGAAATACACTCTACAATGTTAGATACTGTCACTTTTAGTAATCACAAGACCTTAACCTAAATGTCACATACCGTCCGGTTAAGAAGCTATTAAATCTCACTTATTATATATATAACTAGAAAACCTGAAGTATATTCCCTTAAAGATCTATTGGTCCGACCAAACAAAAAAAGTGAATACAACTCTTAAGTGTTAAATACTTCCTAATAGCAATCATATAAATTTGATTAAGGCATCCCATACTAATCAGTGATGTTCGAATATTCACAAATGAATTAGTGAGTACCACTCAAACATTCTATTCGATGAGTTGTACTGTAACAACCCTGGGTTTGGGGTCATCTTTTTATGTTAAATTATATCGAAGGTTATAATTTAATATTGATCTTAAGAATAAAATTGGAGTTAAAAATCTAATTATTGTGAGAATTGAGGGTTTGTTGTGAAAATAGAGTTTGAGAATTTTATTTCATGTTATGTATGTGGAAATGAATGAAAAATGTTTTTATTTAAATAAAAATGAAATAATTGGATAATTATAGCCAATTGCTTTTAGTGATTGGGTTTAATACAAGTAATCAATTTTTATTAAGTGTTTATTAAATAAAAACATGAATTTGGGTTTGAGGTTTGTAGTAAACATAAATTATGGCTTTATATGGTCTTGTGTATTTTTCTATGTGGGAAAAAGAAAAAAAACTGTGGGGTTTTAGAAGTTAAAACATGGGCTATTTTCTTTATTTAATTAAAAGTATGCAATTTATAATAAAAGAGGGGCTTTATTGTAAAAGTGTTTAAAATGGAGATTTAACTTTTTATTTGGGTTGAAAATGTCTTAATATACATGTGTAGAAAATTTGTTGATTTTATCTTATGTAATTAGGAAGTTAATGATTTTTTTATTTGTGCATATATATATATATATATATATATAATTGTATGAATTAATTTATTCTTTCTATTTAGCCTAATTAATTCTTATTTGTTTTGAGCCCAAGCCTAATTAACCCATATCTTTTCTATTACTTGGCCTGGTTGAGATGGAAACATTTCTCCAGTACATTCTTTTTTCTTCTTCAGCCCTTTCTTCTTCTTCTTTCTGTTATTTGAGAATTCACGGCTTCTCATCCAAATCAAAATTTAAGGCCTTCAAATACCTTGTTTTTGCTAGCTAATCAAAGAAGAAAGGTAATCTCCTCCAAACCCTAGCTAGCTTATCTCTCAATTCTTTTACAGTATATAGAATTTGATTTTTTTTTTCTTCTTACTGTATGTTTGCTTGTCCAATTTTTGGGTTTCTATGGCCTTCTAAGCCCTTCTTCTTAAGTAAAGACACCAACTTGCCTGCATTAGCACGCCATTTCACTTCAAAACTGAAGGTAAGTGATAATCACTTACAGTTGTTAGCTAAACAATTGTTTTGAGCATAGATCTGAAGTTCATCATACTCTGTAAATTTCTTGTTTTTGTAACTTGCCTATGTTTGTTAACTTTGTTCTGGCTGTCACTTTGAAGTGCTGTAACTTCTTCAATTCTTATCTGTTTGAGCTCTAGTTTCTTGCATGTTGTAGTTTAGATCTCAATGTAAATGCATGTCAATTTTTTTTTCAATTCTGGGCTTGTTTGAACCCCCAATTTGCTGCTCAAAGTAGCTCCAGCGAATGGTTTTTCGTTCAGGGTATATGCTGCATTTTGGTTACTGCAAACACAGTCTGAGTTCATTTTGGAGAGTCCATAACTCATTCATTTCTAGTCAGAATCCATCAATTATTATTTTTCTAAAAAGCTGAAATTTTCTATTGTGCATGCCAATTTCTAGCTCGGTTAGAGATCATTTGAATGCTTGGAACTAACCTCAAAGTCGAGCTCTGGCCGTGAATTAAACCTGGGTATGGATTTCTAGAGTGAAAATATTGCCCAGGTCCAACTTCGAGGCAATGTAACTTCTTTATTTCTTATCGGAATCAATTTATTCTTCTTTTTTATGAAAGATGAAGTTTTCTACTACAGTCACATCAATTTTCAGTTCAATCCGATGTCAATTGAGGCACTGTTTCATGCTTGAAAGTTGTACCTGAAGCTTGTTTTACTTCTGAATTGTTGCAGCGAAATCACTATCCAGGTCCAATTTTGAGACCTCGTAACTTTCTCATTTCTTATCTGAATTGTATGATTCGTTTTGCAGTTTAGAGTCTGCATGTTGAACTTTATTATTGTCAAATTCTAGGCCATTTCGACCACGGTAGCTTATAGAAACTTACTGCCGAACTTTGGTTCGCTGCATGTTTTGCTTTAGAATCTTGCTTAGAATTGAACTTTGATGATGGTTTTGGATGATTTCTTTATTTTCGAGCACGGTTTTTTTCACATGATTTTGAAATAACTTTTATAATAAACTGGCATTCAAAATAATTATTTAATATATTAAATTATTTTAAGCTATCGATTCTATTTATTCTCTACAATAAGGAAATTTTCAAATATTGCTTTCTAAATTGATTTCGAAAACAGTTTTAATCTTTTTTTCCTCTAATAAAATTATTTTATAAATAAAATTACTTATTTCTATGAATTTCGGACGTATGAGGAAGACAATTAAACGTTAAAGTAAAACACATGGTATGGGACACATGGATTTGCTTTATCGCTTAATATCAGACTTATACGATCGAAACCCTTTCGATGAACTGTTTGAGATGATTTAAGTAGTTATTAAATTTTGAGTAGATTATATGGTTCGAGAACTCCAATTTAGGAGTATATTCGTTGAAGGACCATTTTAAGCTGTGTTTCTTAATCGCCGATGAAATGGGGTGAATTAAGAACTAGAAAATCCTGATTGGAATTATGGTTAGAAATAACCATCTAGATGTTATTTTTACTTGCCGATGAGATTAGGTAAGCTTCTTTATGATGATTTTACGATGTTGATATGTATTATGATAATTTTTTCTTGCCGATGAGATGAGACAAGTCACGATGCCACTAGTACTCGTTAATGAGATGAGATGAGCATAGTATTTTATTTACTTGCCAATGAGATGAGGCTGAGTATATTTTCCTGATGATTATGATGCTTTACTACTGTGGTACCAGCTAACGGCTAGTGAACCGTTAGGCGCGAACGTATAGTATGGGACATATGTTAACACCTATTAGGTTTCCATCTGAGAAGTTGAGACACATTCACGATGTTTACTAGTACTATAGACCATGAGTACTCGATTGAAATCATCACGATGTAGTTGCTACTCCGGTCATCACGATGTTATTAACTCGGTTCTTTGTGACTAAAAGTCATTATGATGTTATAGACTATAGTCATTCATGATTTTCACGATGTTAAGATGTTATTTGACTACAGTCATCACGACGTTTATGGTACCAAATAGAAGTACTAGTCACGATGTAGCGCACGTAGCATTGCTTCGGCATGCAATCGAGGATCTAGCCAATCCGAGTTCTTTAAGTTTTGATGTTTTAGACTTCACCGTCTTTAGATGATCATTACATTCATAGCCTAATGCCAGATAAGATGTATACATATACGGTGAAATCATTTATGATGCTACTCTTTGATTGAGTAATTTGCATTATGGATTGATGTTTTTATAGACTACTTGATGTTAAGATGGAATTGAGATGTATTTATATATTTATACCGATGAGAAGAGGTACAAATGATTATGAAGAATCTTTTATGATGAGTTTTAGTGATGGATTGAGATGTATATATATTCATACCGATGAGATGAGGTATGAATAAGTATGATGCTTCTTTTATGATTGGGTTTTATATTTCCTTGAATGATCCTTGGGATGTGCCAATGAGATGAGGAACATCCATATGCGTTTCATTCTATGTATGAAGGATATGTACCTCTGATGTATTGTTATATTGATGATCACTTCTAAGAAGATAGTTGAATCATTTGAAGTCATTATCCATATTCTTTTTTAATGCCGATGATATGAGGCCAATGCAATGTTTATTGAGTCTTATCTTTAAATCTTTTCTCGCCAATGTTCCATTTGCTTAAGTGTCAGTTACGCCACTTAAGTATGACTTTATCATCATTATCTCTTCTACTTGCCAAGAAGAGATGTTGTCTTTCTTATGATGTTGAAACCCTGTTTAAGGCATGGCATCCTTTAAGAAAAAGGATACCATATCTTTCACCTACTTATCCTTATCGGTTATTCTGTTTAACTCATGATTTTAGCTAGCTTGACCCGTATGTTTTCATTCGAGTCAGACCGAGTTGTTTCAGGTATCATCTATTGGACTTAGCTTAACGTTGATGTTGGATATCAGCTCTTCTTTCTCTTGAGTAGTTTCTGTTCTTTCGCATACTCTGATATATTTATATTTGATTCGATGTATATTGTGCGGTCGAGTAGCAAAGTTATTGTATTCATATTGTATTGTACTAAACATGTATCAGTGTATATGTATATATATGATGTTGATTACTATTCGGTGATGTGCTTTTCATTTAGTTATTGTATTTTGTTATGATAGATCCGTTAGCCACATATAGTTTTGGATTAAGCATTTACTGGGTATGTCGATCTAGTTGAGATAGAAAAGAAAAATCATATTGCATTTATCGACGTATTCAATATATGTTTACGACTTATAGATGGTCACCCTTAACCAGCCCTATTCTCCACTTTAGTAGACGGAATTACTCGTTAATTCTCTTTACTAAGATGGGCCTCGGGGTGGGGCGTTACAGTTTGGTATCTGAGCGAGCTTCAGAACAAAATACGATAAACGTAGAACAGAAACATATATGATGATACATCCAAATATCATATGATTATTACTACTCATCTTATCTTGTTTTCTTTCACCTTTCTACAACCCTTCGAACCAACATTTTAGAGTACGTCTAGGAATATAGTTATTCTGTAATATTCCAAATCGGTTTGGTGATGTCTTATCCTTAGAACAATTCTTTTGGGATATTTCCATTTGATTTTCTTCTGATACGGATGTATGATATTTATCCGTACCAAAGGAAATTACTTGATGATCTTTGATGCCTAGTTGTGAGATTTCCTTGAATGGTTTGTTACACCAATGGTAATGACGAACCTTCGAGCTTATCGTAGCAATCATTGAATTGAGTATTACTATAATATCTCAATGAATTCTCTTTGATGTTGATTTTAATTGGGTTTTAAACTTTTGAATTTGAAGGTTTATTTTCTGGGAAATTAAAATTTTGTTTGATTTAAGGAGGTTTTAATAGAGATGAATTTTGTTTTTAAATGAGAAGTGTTTTACGAATTATTTTTGGGTGAGTTAAAGTCCGTTTTGTAATAAGCTTTGTTCTGAAGGAAATTTCATAAAGGAAATGTTTTCTTAGTGTTGGGTCACCCGTCGAGTGTTTAAAAGTTCTAGTCAGTACGCCTGATCAACGTTATCGATAGGAATTTCCTAAATGCTAGGATGAGATAATCAGACACGATAGGTTTGATTTAAAAAGTTTGAATTTAATATTTTGATTTAGAAATTTGAAATGTTTGTGCCCTTTATGCTTATTTGCCTTAGAGCAGTATTTTTACGACTCGCTTTCGTGCGGTCATTGAGGTTGGTGTCTCTTGTTATAACCACCTCTTCTTCGAAATTGTGCTCATATCGTGACGGTATCCTTTGATTGATGGGATTTTCCGTGGTATTACATGGGAAATTTGTTTTGAGTGCCCTTTTTATGTCTTGACTTGAGGTAAAGGTTGAGCTAAATCCCAGCTCTATCCAGGTAATGTATCTATTTTGATTGGTTTTGTCTGCGTTTTGCCTTCTTGTTGCTATTCGAAGACAAAGTGTCTTCGACATTTCGGGCTGTTGCTTGGAAATTTTTATATTCCGCTTATCCCCTTTCCGATGCTCGGGGAGATTAATAGGAATTTCAAGCAATCTTGTTATTCTATTCCTCTGTCTTAAGGTGTAAAATGAGGAATTTTTCGAATCTATGCTCATCCAAGCTTCTTTCGATTGATTGAATTCGTTGTTTTGTACAAACTTTTCCCTAGAAATTGCGAGGACGCAATTTCGTTAAGCGGGGAGTCTGTAACAACCTTGGGTTTGGGGTCATCTTTTTATGTTAAATGATATCGAAGGTTATAATTTAATATTGATCTTGAGAATAAAATTGGATTTAAAAATCAAATTATTGTGAGAATTGAGGGTTTGTTGTGAAAATAGAGTTTCAGAATTTTATTTCATGTTATGTAAGTGGAAATGAATGGAAAATGTTTTTATTTAGATAAAAATGAAATAATTGGATAATCAATGCCAATTGCTTTTAGTGATTGGTTTTAATACAAGTAGTCATTTTTTATTAAGTGTTTATCAAATAAAAACATGAATTTGGGTTTGAGGTTTGTATTAAACATAAATTATGGCTCTATATAGTCTTGTGTATTTTTCTATGTGGGAAAAAGAAAAAAAATATTTTGTGGAGTTTTAGAAGTCAAAATATAAGCTATTTTCTTTATTTAATTAAAAGTGTGCAATTTATAATAAAAGTGGGGCTTTATTGTAAAAGTGTTTATAATGGAGATTTATGTTTTTATTTGGGTTGAAAATGTCTTAATATACAAGTGTAGAAAATTTGGTGATTTTACCTTGTGTAATTTGTAAGTTAATGATTTTTGTATTTGTGTGTGTGTGTATATATATATATATATAATTGTATGAATTGATTTATTCTTTCTATTTAGCCTGATTAATTCTTATTTATTTTGAGCCCAAGCCCAATTAACCCATACCTTTTCTATAATTTGGCTTGGTTGAGGAGGAAACATTTCTCTAGTACGTTCTTTTTTTCTTCTTCAGCCCCTTTCTTCTTCTTCTTTCTATTATTTGAGAATTCATGGCTTCTCATCCAAATCAAAATTTAAGGCCTTCATATCCCTATCTTTTGCTAGCTAATCAAAGAAGAAAGGTAATCTCCTCCAAACCCTAGTAGCGTATCTCTCAATTCTTGTACAGTAAATAGAATTTGATTTTTTTTTTCTTCTTATTGTATGTTTAAACGTCAATTTTTGGGTTACTATGGCCTCTAAGCCCTTCTTCTTAACTAAAGACACTAACTTGCTTGCATTAGCACGCCATTTCACTGCAAAACTGAAGGTAAGTGATAATCACTTACAATTGTTAGCTAAACAGTTGTTTTGAGCATAGATCTGAAGTTCATCGTTCTCTGTAAATTTCTTGTTTTTGTAACTTGCCTCTGTTTGTTAACTTTGTTCTGATTGTCACTTTAAAGTTCTGTAACTTGCTCAATTCTTATCCTTTTAAGCTCTAGTTTCTCGCATGTTGTAGTTTAGATCTCAATGTATCTGCATATCAATTTTTGTTCAATTCTGGGTTGTTTGAACCCTCAATTTAGTAGCTCCAGCGAGTGGTTTTCGTTCAGGGTATAAGTTGCGTTTTGGTTGCTGCAAACATAGTCTGAGTTCATTCTGGATAGTCCATAACTAATTCATTTCTAGTCGAAATCCATCAATTCTTCTTTTTCTGGAAATCTGAAGTTTTCTACCTTGTGCACGTCAATATCTAGCACATTTAGAGGTCATTTGAATGCTTGAAACTGACCTTAAAGTCGAGCTCTGGCCGTATTTAGACCTGGGTATTGATTTCCAGAGTGAAAACAGCGCCTAGGTCCAACTTCGAGGCAATGTAACTTCTTTATTTCTTATCGGAATCAATTTATTCCTTTTTTTATGAAATATGAAGTTTTGTACTATAGGCACATGAATTTTCAATTTAATCAGATGTCAATTGAGGCACTGTTTCATGCTTGAAAGTTGAACCTGAAGCTTGTTTTACTTATGAATTTTTGCAGCGAAATCACTGTCCAGGTCCAATTTTGAGACCTCGTAACTTTCTCATTTCTTATCTGAATTGTATGATTCTTTTTGCAGTTTATAGTATGCATGTTTAATTTTATTATTGTCAAATTTTAGGTCATTTCGACCATGGTAGCTTATAGAAACTTGCTGTCGAACTTTGGTTCGCAGCATGTTTTGGTTTAGAATCTTGCTTAGAATTGAACTTTGATGATGGTTTTGGATGATTTCTTTGTTTTCGAGCATGGTGTTTTTTTCACATGATTTTGAATAACTTTTATAATAAGCTGGCATTCAAAATAATTATTTAATATTTTTAAATTATTTTAAGCTATAGATTCTATTTATTCTCTACAATAAGGGAATTATCAAGTATTGCTTTCTAAATCTATTTCGAAAACAGTTTTAAGTTTGTTTTCTTCTAAAAAATTATTTTATAAATAAAATAACTGATTTTTATGGATTTTGGACGTATGAGGAAGACAATTAAATATTAAAGTAAAACAAGTGGTATGGGACACATGGATTTGCTTTATCGCTTAATATCGGACTTATACGACCGAAACCCTTTCGATGAACTGTTTGAGATGATTTAAGATGTTATTAAATTTTGGGTAGATTATATGGTCCGAGAACTCCAATTTAGGATTATATTCGATGAAGGACCATTTTAAGCTGTGTTTCTTAATCGCCGATGAAATGAAGTGAATTAAGAGCTAGAAATTCCTAATTGGAATTATGGTTATAAATAACCATCTAGATGTTATTTTTACTCGCCGATGAGATTAGGTAAGCTTCTTTATGATGATTTTACGATGTTGTGATTTATTATGATAATTTTTACTTCTCGATGAGATGAGACAAGTCACGATGCCACTAGTACTCGTCAATGAGATGAAACGAGCATAGCATTGTATTTACTCGCCAATGAGATGAGGCTGAGTATATTTTCCTGATGTTTATAGTGCTTTACTAGTGTGGTACCAACTAACGGCTAATAAACCGTTAGGTGCGAACGTATGGTATGGGACATACATTAACACCTTTTGGGTACCTATCTGAGAAATTGAGACACATTCACGATGTTTACTAGTACTACAGACCACGAGTACTCGATTGGAGTCACCATGATGTAGTTGCTACTCCGGTCATCACTGTTTTATTAACTCGAGACTTTGTGACTGGAAGTCATTATGATGTTATAGACTATAGTCATTCATGATGTTCACGATGTTAAGAAGTTATTTGACTCCAGTCATCACGATGTTTCTGGTACCAAATAGTTATACTAGTCACGATGTAGCGCACGTAGCATTGCTTCGGCATGCAATCGAGGATCTGGCCAATCCGAGATTTCTTTAAGTTTTGATGTTTTAGACTTCACCGTCTTTAGATGATTATTACATTGATAGCCTAATTCCAGATGAGATGTATACATATATGGTTAAATCATTTATGATGTTACTCTTTGATTGAGTTATTTGCATTATGGATTGATGACTTGATGATTTTATAGACTACTTGATGTTAAGATGAAATTGAGATGTATTTATATATTTATACCGATGAGATGAGGTATAAATGATTAAGAAGAATCTTTTATGATGAGTTTTAGTGATGGATTTGAGATGTATCTATATTCATACCGGTGAGATGAGGTATGAATAAGTATGATGCTTCTTTTATGATTGGGTTTTATATTTCCTTGAATGATCCTTAGGATGTGCCAATGAGATGTGGAGCATCCATATGTGTTTTATTCTATGTATGAAGGATATGTGCCTTTGATGTATTGTTATATTGGCGACCACTTCTAAGAAGATAGTTGAATCATTTGAAGTCATTATCCATATTCTTTTATAGTGTCGATGATATGAGGCGAAAGCGATGTTTATTGAGTCTTATCTTTAAATCATTGCTCGCCAATGTTCCATTTGCTTAAGTGTCAGTTATGCCACTTAAGTATGACTTTATCGTCATTATCTCTTCTACTTGCCAAGAAGAGATGTTGTCTTTCTTATGATGTTGAAACCCTGTTCAGGGCATGGCATCCTTTAAGAAAAAGGATACCATAGCTTTCACCTACTTATCCTTATCGATTATTCTATTTAACTCATGATTTTAGCTAGCCTGACCCCTTTGTTTTCACTCGGGTCAGACCTAGTTATTTCAGGTATCATCTATTAGACTTAGCTTGAAGTTGATGTTGGATATCAGCTCTTCTTTCTCTTGAGTAGTTTCTGTTCTTTCGCATACTCTGATATATTTATATTTGATTAAATATATATGGTGTGGTCGAGTACCAACGTTATTGGATTCATATTGTTTTGTACTAAACATGTATCATTGTATATGTATATATATGATGTTGATTACTGTTCGGTGACGTGCTTCTCATTTAGTTATTGTATTTTGTTCTGATAGATCCGTCAGCCACGTATAGTTTTGGATTAAGCATTTACTGGGAATGTCGATCCAGTTGAGACAGAAAAGAAAAATCATATTGCATTCATCGACGTATTCAGCAGATGTTTAAGACATTATAGATGGTCGTCCTTAACCAGCCCTATTCTCCACTTTAGTATACGAAATTACTAGTTAATTCTCTTTACTAAGATGGGTCTCGGGGTGGGGTGTTACATGTACAATATTCGATTACGTGTTACTCGACAGAATTTAAACCAATGGATAACACTAAGTCAAATATTTGTATTTCCAAATTATTGGATTAAGGTTCTCAAAACATTTTTATTTAAAAATCCAAAAGTCACATGGAATTGCCTATTGGTAGAAAATCTTATGAGAGTTTAAGGTTTGAATGTAATCAAATATAATTTTAATATATAAATAGCCTTCTAAAATTTCTTCACATTAAATATTACTTCCAAGTTCCTTTATTTAAAAATCCGTAACTTGATTATTATTTCACTTTATATAGATATTTATTATTTGACAAAATATGACATAAATCCAAATTATTTTTAAAAATGCACTTGTATAAGTATAGTTGTGTGACGCCCCACCTCTATACTCACGCTAGCTAAGAACACTACGGCGTAATGCCGTCAACTAGCATGAAAAATAAGGCTATTGAGGAGCGACCATCCGTGTAATTTCTTTGTAGGAGCATCGGTATGTCAGATAGTATAACATGCACTTCATCTTAAGAGGAAATCCGACATGCCGATACAAACTCAAAGCTACTAAACAGTGGCTTTATTATCTTCGGAGACAAATGTAGAAATAATCACAACACAAATCAGTTAAAGATATCCATATCACAAAGACGGAAATAGATATGAATATAACACATAGAAGTGTATATCAGAGTAGTGGTCAAACAAGATCCACAATATAACAAAAGAATAGATACAAGTGCTAGATAAAAGAATATGTATACATCAAGGAGTCTCTATGTCGAATGTATAAAACAAAAAACTATTAATCTAAAGTAGTTAGCCAAAAGTCAGATAATAACCCCCAGATAAGGAGTCAAGCAGAAGCACCTGTAACATCTCAGTCTGACCCGAGTATTATTTTATAAGAAAATAGTAAACGGATTAGTCTGACCCGAGTGTCACAGGATTGTTCATGAACGATTGCTTAAGTCAAATGAGAAGTATAAGCAACTGGCAGATAAGAAGCGAAGGGGTGTGGACTTTAAAGAGGGTGACTTTATTTACGCAGTATTGACAAAAGATCGTTTTCCAGTTGGAACTTACAACAAATTGAAAGTCCGAAAGATTGGTCCAGTAGAAATCTTGAAGAAGATCGATGATAATGCTTATCGGTTAAGATTCCCGGATCGTATTCATACCGTCGATGTTTTTAACGTCAGACACTTGATTCCGTATCATGAGGATAAGCGTCTTGAAGAAGAGGAAAGTGTGAATTCGGGGTCAAATTCTTGTCAACCGGGGGAGGATGATGCAGCGCAGCATTATGTCGATATGGCGAGATATGACTTTAGGTCGTTTTTGTCGTAGGACGTTTTTGAAAATTATTCCTACCAGCGACCTAATGAGTTATGAAGTGGAGGATGATGCAGCGAGTTATGCAAGGAAGGATGATCCAGCGACCTATGATAAGTCGTTGAGCGACCTAACGAGCTATGCATTACATGATAAGCGACTCGACGAGTTAACCAATCAACCTGAGCCGCATTGATTCCTTAGGTCGCGCATTCATTTATGTCGCTCCTTGCTTAAGTCGTTCCTGTTCTTAGAAGTTATGTCGCTAATTCCTTAGGTCGCTCACTTATGCTGCTTCCTTAACTCGTTCATGCATCCATGGTCGCATTGATTCTTAAGCCGCTCAAGTTTTAGGTCGCTCGACCTTATGCCGCATGCTATCAACTTAAGCCGCATTCCTTAGGTCGCATGAAGATTATGTCGCTGAAGCAGTGTGATTTCTTAAATCGCTGAAGTGATAGGTCGTTGTTGTTAGGTCGCATAGTGTTAGGTCGTTATTGTTGTAACTCGTGTTGTATATATTGTTTGTTGTAACTCGTTTATTCTAGGTCGTTTACTGTTAGGTTGTTCTGTTGTTAGGTCATTGTAACCTGTATTTGTTAGTAAGTCGTAGGTCGTGTCACGTTAACTCGTGTTGTAAGTGTTGATGTAGTAAGTCGCGTGTGTTGTAATATGATAGGTCGTAGGTCGTGTCTCTGTGTTGGGTCGTGTATGCGTGTTGTAAACCTTATAAATAAGGGTGGGTTGGCATTGTAAAAAGTGGTTGATTTTGAATAAACTTTTGTTTGAGCGCTTCGTGCCTCTTTAAAATTGGAAGTTGAGTGTTATCTCCTTTCTCCATTTTCGGTTATTTGAGTGCGCTCGAATCAATAATTTTGAAGCCGATTTATGGAATCTCGTGCGCGAGATCAACGTCGAAGAATCGTAGATCTTCTAACACGGTATCGTGCGCGATCAACATGTTAAAGATAGCTAGAATCCAGTATCTCGAGAGATCAAAGGATTTGGGCACTTGGGTATTATCAATCAATCGATTTATCGTTCCATCGTTTCATCCATTTTGTTTGTTGTGCATCATTTGGTGCCAACTTGTTATTTCTGCTGCGTCATTTGGTATCAGAGCTTAAACTTAGCCAATCATAGCTAAGCCGAGCATGTTCGGAGCCAAATCATAAGTATAGAAGTTTGTACGTAGATTTTGCATCATTGGAAGTTGTGCTAGTTGAAGTGTATGTTTGGATTTGTTGAAGATTCGATTATGCCTCCAAGAAGAGTTAATCGTCATCAGAATGTTGCAGATGTGTATCGAAGACAAGAAGCTGAGCAAATGGAACAACGTATCAATGAAAAGTTCGATGAAGGTATTGGAAAGTTAGAAAAATTGATGAATGACATGAATCAAAGTCAAAGGAGGAGGTCACCAGTCTCGAACCATGGAGAAAACAGAGTTTCGCCATCGGCTTCGGAAGCGAGGAGGGTGTCACCCCAATCTTATCGAGATAGAAGAGAATCGTCAGTTTCAATTATGCGAGATCACCATGAGTACAGAAATGAGAGAGAAAAACTCCACGTGAGTTTAGAGATGAGCCATATCGTGATGTTGAAAGACATAGTAGAAGAGATATGCATGATCGTAAAGATGCTGATGGTCGAGATCGATATCGAAGTACATTTGATTATGATGAAGATGGTGATAGAGGCAGTATTCATTATCGAGATCGAGACCAAGTACGAAGTCAATATCGGAATGTAGGAGATGATCGTCGATGGGAGTCGGGGATGAAAACAGAAATTCCAGAATTCAAGGGTGGTATGCAAGCTAAAGAATTCCTTGATTGGTTATCAAATGTTGAAGAAATTTTTGACTTCAAGGAAGTACCCGAGCATCGCAGAGTTTTGTTGGTTGCTACACGATTGAGGGGAAGAGCTATGGCATGGTGGCAACAAACTAAACTTACACGGGAGAGAATGGGAAAGTCGAAGATTGTTTCATGGGAGAAGATGAAGAAGTTGATGAAAGCTAGTTTCTTGCCTTATAATTATCAATCTCTTATGTATCAGTGCTTACAGAATTTGAGACAAGGGAAAAAGTTGGTAAATGATTATGCAGATGAGTTTTATCAACTAATTGCTAGAAATGATATCATGGAGACGGAGGAACAGTTGACATCTAGATTTGTTGGAGGATTGAGAATGCAAATTCAGGATATGGTGAATATGTTTGATCCAAGATCCGTTGCTGAAGCACACCAGAAGGCTCTAGCTTGGGAGAAGCAAGGTAGAAGAGGAGGTGGTGCGCTTACAAGTTCGATCAATCAAGTGAAAGGGGCTAGTAGCAATACAAATGTTTCCAAGGCTGTTAGTAAATCGGTTGTCAATGAAGTTGCTAAGACCATGATCATCAACAATTTCAATTGTTATGACTGTCAGGATGTAACGACTCAGAAATTCCGTCAATTAAAATTTGTATATTTAATTGAATTTAAGTATTAACAAGTAAGATTTGTAAGTCGAATAAAATTTATTTCGAATATCCGGATTTAATTTGGTAATTAAATCGATAATTTAATAATTGAAATTACAGAAATAATTGAAAATTGGGCTTAATGTGATTGAAAATTATTTGTAAAATTTTATTTAATCATATTGAAGTTAGAATGATGTTATAGAGCTATAAAAATCGAATTAAAAGTAAATTTGTGAAAATTGAATATTTTAATATTTAATTGACGAGTTAAAATAGCCATTTTTCAAACAGTCTCGGATTTCGATGAAACCAGTTTCATTGGATCCGTAATGTTATGTTATTGTAAGATTTCAAATTTCGTATCAATCGGATTTATCGTTTGTCCGGGGCAAGCCATAACGCCTAGAAATTTGTTTAAATCGGTTTAATTTAATTTTGATCGTTTATTTCCATAACTCACACATACGAAGGAATTAGCCTCCAAAACATGTTCCATTGTGTTCGGAACGCGGGGTAAACCCTAGAAATGCCAGCTGGCACGCTTCGTTTGGAGTTCGAAAAATTTCGGATGAATAGTAATTTGGCAATTTTCTATAAAAGGACCTTCATCCTTCTAAATTGTGAAACCCTAACCCTAAATACTCTAGCCGCCAGTAAATATACCAATGGACGAAAATCCTTTTTAATCTTCCTCAATTCTCTCTCGATCTGTTAATCAATTCAAAAAGGTTCCAGCTACAAAATTGTAGATCACATCCTCCTCTACGAATCCAACGGTGATGATTGAAGATGGAGCGGTAGATCATCGACAAATCGAGCTTGAAGGGGCGGTTTTCATGCACGTTTTTCTCGACCCTGGGGAGGCCGAGCTTCAAGCAAATCAAGCCGATGGTGGCTTGCGTGGAAGGCTTTGCGATGCCATCACTTGATCGCGTTCACGGCGACGAGGGCGGTGGCGTTAACTAGGGTTTGGAGGCGGCCTATATGGGTTGCGTGCGTGTAACCTGATGTTGGGGAAGAAATAGATGCACGACCTGGATTTCATCACAAGGGAATGCACGGCTCTGATTTAATCTAGGTTTAAAAATATTAAACGAAAAGTAAATTTATATTATATAAATTGTGTAAACTTCTATAATGCTTATCTCTTTCATACAAGGTCCGTTTTGGACGAAACAAATTGCGTTGGCTTTGTTTTGTCGAGCACTACGCTATGGAACTAGATTGGAGTCATTTGGAGATAGTTTTAATTTCGAGTAAAATTAAATGCACGTTTAATTTTATTCGAAATAAAACGCTACAACTATTATCGAAAACTCAAGGTGAGAACTTCTCACTCAATCGAATTGTTTCGATTTAAATTTTAAATAGTTAGATTTAAAATTGTTGATTGTATGCCTGGATGATAAATTATTATCTGTTATTGGTTGAAATAGACATTATACGCCGTTATTAAGCGGCGGTTATTTATTAAAAACATATACCGCGAATATTTCACTGCAAAGTGAAATTGGTATTATTTATGTACTTGGAGTTGATTTCCCGCAGTATATAGCGGATGAGACCCTATTGCGCCGTATAATAGCGGATAATAGTTTATAAATCCCATATACCACGATATTCTGTATTGAAATGGAACTGGTATTGTGCTAACATCTGTGGATGCAGGAAACTGGTTGGAGGGATCCAACTGGATTCCTCACCAGTATTTATTGATTATAGATATTGTGATATTTGTTGATCATCATATTGATATATGATGTTTGATTTTCGTGATTGATTATTTGGTGCTGTCGCATCATTGGACCTATTTTGAAGTTTTTTAAAGAAAATATTAAAGTAACGATTTTGAATTTAAAAGGATTTTAAAGTGATTTTTGAAAGTATACGTTTATTAAATTTTGAATTGTTAAAATAAAAAAACGTTCTAATTTTTATTATTATAAAGTTATATTTTTGGAAAATAATACTTAAGTATGATTTGGGAGTTATATAAGCTTTAATAACGATTTGTAAATTATTAAAAGCATTGGTTTATTTAGATTGGGATTTTTGAATTATAATAAACGATTTGTATAAAATATTTATAAAATTGATATTTATAAATTAAAATATTGGAATTATAAAACGAGTTTTTATAAGTGTTAAAATGAAGTATAAATAGATTTCATAAGTGAATGAAATTTATAGATTTATAAATTGTGAAGTTATAAAAATGAATAGATGTTAAAATAAAAGATTTATAAGTAATTTACTTATAAATTAGTTTTTGGCACTTAAATGGGATATAAATAGAATTTGTTAATCAAACGATTTTTATAAGTTGAAATAGATATAAAAGATAATTGTGAATTTATAAACATTGTTTATAAATCCAAAATCAATATAATTTAATAAATGAAATATAGAAGGTCATTAAAGCAGATATATTCGCAATTTTGGATAGCGAATTATCTTTTATATAAGATGTGTAATAATAAGGTTTGGTTGGGAATTATATCCACGATTTTGGATAGTGGATAATCCGTTAAATAAAATGTGTAGAAATGTTGAAATTGGTTAACGAAGTATATTCACGATTTTGGACAGTGAATATATTATTAAATAATTTGGGAAATCGATATTATAAAATGAAGTTAATGGTTTTAAAGATGTTTTAAAATGCATTAAGCATCGAATACATAGATTTCAACATTCATTGTTGAAATAGACATTTTCGAGAAGTAAGGAAATGGTGGCTATAACACTGTTGTTATAGTAAATGATTTTCGAAAGGAAATGGTTTATATAGTATTGGGATTATATACCTATTTTAATTTTGAATCCCTATACTAGTGATTTTGGGTTGTCGTAATGATGTTTTACGCAACATTCGTTTTGACCCAAATAAATGTGTTTGAAAGGATGTTTTCCTTAAAGAATGAAATCTATACTTAACTGTGATTTAAGTATATTGAATATTTTCCAAATGTTGAAAATAAATAGATTTGTGAATTACTTAATATTAAATAAGTATAGAAATGTTTTCCAATATAAAGTGAAATGTTTTGAGATTATATTTTCAAAGATTAATTGAAAATGTGTATTGGAAATCAATTTGAAAATCGTATATTCATAGATATTTTGGAATGTAAATTCACTATGGAATTTATTTATAAAAGGAAAGGGGAAATTGTAAAAAAAAATAAACATTGATTTATTTTTGAAGTATGGAAATAATATATATCGTACAGATATTTTGTGGAAAATAAATAATTTGGGAAATTTATTTCGAATCTAGTGATGTTGTGCATATCTACTGATAGTTAAATAACCGACTATCAATATTTACCTTTAAATAGGTATTTGTTGTGATTTGTTTGAAAATTTGAATGCCACACTTATTTTCAAAATATTGCGCTTATTATCCGAGTTAGCCGGGAAAGGACTTTGGAGTCGTATAACCCATTCTGAATAATGATATGTCGTTATGAATAGCATTCGAAAAGCGGTGTTGAAGACCGGGTATTTGTGAAAACGATAGGATGACCTATCGATTGTCTCTGCATCACTAGCTACGGTATGGAGATTTCCTTGGTGATGGGAAGTTTTATCGGGATTGTGAATACCCGGATTGCAAGGGCTTCTTTGGAAGTGCATTCGGTTCTGTTCGAACCCGGAACAGACTTGTATGGTTACGTGTCTGACATTACATTTTGAGATATAAAGCGGATTTCTTTCAAATACATTTCCGTTGGTGGCGGAGAATTTATTCTCTTAGCTTAACACCTTTAGAGGTTATATAGTTGAAGGTTATCAACGATATATTCCCAATTATGTACCGTGGCATGCTGAGTGTTGCTGTGTGTTGATCATTTATTGATCATTTGTTGATCAAAGCGTGGCTTTGTATAAAGCGTAGCTCTGTGGACGAGACTTCGTCAGAGCTCACTTCCTGGAAATGGTCGAAACAGGAATATGCGGCAAGGTTATGAGGGTCGCGCCCTTTAAGGTATGTCATTTCCTTCTGGAAAAGGGTGGTATCAGGGTATGGAGTCCAGATGTTTACTCATGTTGATACACTATATCTATTACTGTGTGGTGTTGTTGGAATCGAGCGCTCAGATAAAGGTCCCAAAGGACCGGGGGATGACATACTCGAGTAGTACTTACCTAGTTACAGAGGTAACCCGGCTTTGTGTTGATAGAGATCCGGTTAGGTTCTCGGTACGTCCATCCGGAGGCGATCCCATTGGCAGTAGGAAGTTCCTTATTTTGACCATTTGCTGGAAATCCAAAGAAACAATACGCACCTTGTACGGTTTTAGTTGTATAACCTGCTATGGAATGTGGCGGTAACCTGCTATTGAACATAGTAGCTATAGTAGGCATAAATGCGAAATGCCTATGCTGGCTAAGATTTATATTGTACTTTCGAAGTGTTTTTTCTACACTATGCACTAATAATAATAAAAATCAAATGATTTTGCGTATCAAGCATCTTTGACTATCATAAGGAGAAATCTCCTCCGATTCTGCGTTCGCATTGTGTGTGTGCGGGAGGCCTTATGGTAGTCTCATTTTCCAAAAAGCATTGCGAATCTATTTTAAAATTTTCCTGTTGTTGTTTTAAAGATAAATAACTGTTTTAGTTCTCACACCAGTCACATGACTGACCTGGAGTTTATTGTTTCCCTTCCTAAACTCTGGGTGCCCACCAATTTTCACACGGGCAGTCTAGAGTCAGGTTATCAGATCATTATGGATTCAGGAGTTGCTGCAGAAATCTGGAGGCGAGCTGGATGGCCTAGCATATTACTAGTATATAGTATTTCTTTTCCGCTGTTTGTTGTTGTAAAATCTGATAATGTAATGTGATGTGATGTGATGTAATAACTGATATAGTTCTTTGTTTTAAAGATTACTCATTTATCTATTATATGTTGTTCCGCTGCGATTGTGAGATTCTGATATTGTTTCTATTGCTTTTCTTTCTTTCTCTCTTCTTCTACCACTTCTTCTTTAACCCTAACTATTTGGTTTTTCGGCATTCGATTGCTCGACAGTTGATACAGTGGACGTATTAATGTCGATTTTCGAGCAACGAAAAAATCGAGTACGTTACATTTGGTATCAGAGCATATGGTTAAGCGACAACCATGGCTCTGTTGGTAATTACTCATTAGAGATAGAGTCAGTAGTACTCTAGAATGAGTGTGAGTGTAATAATAGATATGAGCGTGTATTTATTAGTGAATATAAAATTGTTTTATATTGTGATGATTGGTTTGTTGAGTGGTATATGGATTCTGGTCGGTATAGTCTGTACAACTCTATCGATAGGTGTCTCTAAACACTTATACGGAACAAATCGACACGATATTCTTTTAAATTGGGTAAATGAAATAATTTTACCTTGATTATATTTTATATATAAAAGGAAATAATTTTTCAAAATTATTAAAGTACACAAATGAATTGTTTGAATGTTTGGAAATGTAAGAATATGAACTTGAGCTATATAAATGAAATTCAACTTGAAATGCAAAATGAATTAGCAATTGGATTTATAAATGAATTGAATGTAAATCAATTAAATGTAAATAAATTAATATGGATAATGGATGTAAGTGTTAATTCATTAAAGTTAATTAAAGGTGATGAACCAAATTGAATTGAATGTAAAGCAAGGTAAAGAAATTTGGTAATATGAAATATACTTTGGTTGTTAACTTGATGTTAATTGATTGTTTCAAAATCCATATGAAATTAAATTAATAAAATTGAAAGATGAAGTAATTAAAATCAAATTGGAAGTAAGTGAATCTTAAATAGAATTGAATTTGATTTGGAAGTGAACCAACTTGAATATAAATTAGTGAATGCAAACTAATTGAAATATGAATAAATGAATGTTGATAAACATCCAATGTTAATGAATCAAATGTAATTTAAATGAAAAACCAATTCATTGAATAATTAATGAGAATATGAATGAATATTTATTTGGTTATGGATGTTGGTTGGATGATAGTTGGTTGATGGTTGCATTTGTTGTTTTGTTGCATTTACTATGTTGGCACATGTAGTTGTTATGTTGCTATATGCTATATATTGATATTTTTTTTTCATATATACATGTTTCTCATTGTTTGTTGAGTGTTTAGTAGGTGCGGATTGCGCTTGCTTCACATTTGGAGCTCGCTTTCGTGCTATATTAGCCGTATATGCTCGCTAATAATATAAAAAGGTATCCCTACGCAATAAAAATAGGAAATATGAACTGTTTTTCTGTTTTTCCGACCGGGTGGGTCGATGTACAAATATATATATATCTGTTGAGAACCTACTACGATCGAACCGCGCAAAGGAGACTCCGGCGAATTTTTCTGAAAATTTAAGGTGTTAGAATACTTTTGAGAAAATTGGAAAATTTTGAAAATATAACTAAATATGATTTGAAAACTTAGTAAAGCATTGTAAGAAGTTTGGAGATATGGAACTCGAGCACTACGCTATGGAACTCGATTGGAGTCATTTGAAAATTGTTGAGCACTACGCTATGGAACTCGATTGGAGTCATTTGGAGATAGTTTGAATTTCGAGTAAAATTAAACGCCCGTTTAATTTTTATTCGAAATAAAACGCTACAACTATTATCAGAAACTCAAGGTGAGAACTTCTTACTCAATCAAATTGTTTCGATTTAAATTTTAAATAGTTAGATTTAAAATTGTTGATTGTATGCCTGGATGATAAATTATTATCTGTTATTGGTTGAAATAGACATTATACGCCGTTATTAAGCGGAGGTTATTTAGTAAAAACATATACCGCGAATATTTCACTACAAAGTGAAATTGGTATTTATTTATGTACTTGGAGTTGATTTCCCGTAGTATATAGCGGATGAGATCCTATTGCGCCGTATAATAGCGGATAATAGTTTATAAATCCCATATACCATGATATTCCGTATTGGAACGGAATTGGTATTGTGCTAACATCTGCGGATGCAGGGAAATAGGTTGGAGGGATCCAACTGGATTCCTCACCAGTATTTATTGATTACAGATATTATGATATTTATTAATTATCATATTGATGTATGATGTTTGATTTTCGTGATTGATTATTTGGTGCTGTCGCATCATTGGACCACTATTTTGAAGTTTTAAAAAATATATTAAAGTAACGATTTTAAATTTAAAACGATTTTAAAGTGATTTTTGAAAGTATACGTTTATTAAATTTTGAATTGTTAAAATAAATGAACGTTATAATTTTTATTATTATAAAAGTTACTTTTTTGGAAAATAATACTTAAGTATGATTTTGGAGTTGTATAAGCTTTAATAACGATTTGTAAATTATTAAAAGGATTGGTTTATTTAGATTGGGATTTTTGAATTATAAAAAACGATTTATATAAAAGATTTATAAAATTGATATTTATAAATTAAAATATTGGAATTATAAAACAAGTTTTTATAAGTGTTAAAATGAAGTATAAATAGATTTCATAAGTGAATGAAATTTATAGATATATAAATTGTGAATTTATAAAAATGAATAGATGTTGTAAAATAAAAGATTTATAAGTAATTTACTTATAAATTAGTTTTTGGCTCTTAAATTGGATATAAATAGAATTTGTTAATCTAATGATTTTTATAAGTTGAATTAGTTGTAAAAGATAATTGTGAATTTATAAACATTGTTTATACATCTGAAATCACTTGAATTTGATAAATGATATATAGAAGGTCATTAAAGGAGATATATTCGCAATTTTGGATAGCGAATTATCTTTTATATCATATGTGTAATAATAAGGTTTGGTTGGGAATTATATCCACGATTTTGGATAGTGGATAATCCTTTAAATAAAATGCGTAGAAATTTTGAAATTGGTCAACGAAGTATATTCACGATTTTAGACAGTGAATATATTGTTAAATAATTTGGGAAAGCGATATTATAAAATGAAGTTAATGGTTTTAAAGATGCTTTAAAATGCATTAAGTATCGAATACATAGATTTCAACATTCATTGTTGAAATAGACGTTTTCGAGAAATAAGGAAATGGTGGACTATAACACTGTTGTTATAGTAAATGATTTCCGAAAGGAAATGTTTTATATAGTATTGGGATTTATATACCTATTTTAATTTTGAATCCCTATACTAGTGATTTCGGGTTGTCGTAACGATGTTTTACGCAACATTCGTTTTGACCCAAATAAATGTGTTTAAAAGGATGTTTTCCTTAAAGAATGAAATTTATACTTAACTGTGATTTAAGTATATTGAATATTTTCCAAATGTTGAAAATAAATAGATTTGTGAATTACTTATTATTAAATAAGTATAGAAATGTTTTCCAATATAAAGTGAAATGTTTTGAGATTATATTTTCAAAGATTAATTGAAAATGAATATTGAAAATCGATTTGAAAATCGTATATTCATAGATATTTTGGAATGTAAATTCACTATGGAATTTATTTATAAAAGAAAAAGGGAAATTGTAGAAAAAAAACATTGATTTATTTTTGAAGTATGGAAATAATATATATCGTATAGATATATTATGGAAAATGAATAATTTGGGAAATTTATTTGGAATCTGGTGACGTTGTGCATATCTATTGATAGTTAAATAACCGACTATCAATATTTACCTTTAAATAGGTATTTGCTGTGATTTGATTGAAAATTTGAATGCCACACTTATTTTCAAAATATTGTGCTTATTATTCGGGTTAGCCGGGAAAGGACTTTGGAGTTGTATAACCCATTCCGGATAATGATATGTCATTATGAATAGCATTCGAAGACCGGTGTTATAGACCGGGTATTTGTGAAAACGATAGGATGAGCTATCGATTGTCTCTGCATCGCTAGCTACGGTATGGAGATTTCCTTTGAGTTGGGAAGTTTTATCGGGATTGTGAATACCCGGATTGCAAGGGCTTCATTGGAAGTGCCTTCGGTTCTTTTCGAACCCGGAACAGACTTGTATGGTTACGTGTCTGACATTACATTTTGAGATATAAAGCAGATTTCTTTCAAATACATTTTCGTGGGTGGCGAAGAATTTATTCTCTTAGCTTAACACCCTTAGAGGTTATATAGTTGAAGGTTATCAGCGATATATTCCCAATTTGGTAATGTGGCATGCTGAGTGTTGCTGTGTGTTGATCGTTTATTGATTATTTGTTGATCACAGCGTGGCTTTGTATAAAACGTAGCTTTGTGGACGAGACTTCGTCAGACCTCGCTCCCCGGAAATGGACGAAACAGGAATATGCGGCAAGGTTATGAGGGTCGCGCTTTTTAGGGTATGTCATTTCCTTCTAGAAAAGGGTGGTATTGGTATGGAGCCCAGATACTTACTCATGTTGATACACTATATCTATTACTGTGTGGTGTTGTTGGAATCGAGCGCTCGGATAAAGGTCCCAAAGGACCGGAGGATGACATACTCGAGTAGTAGTTACCTAGTTACAGAGGTAACCCGACCTTGTGTTGGCAGAGATCCGGTAAGGTTCTCGAGATGTCCATCCAGAGGCGATCCCATTGGCAGTAGGAAGTTTCTTAGCCTGACCATTTGTTGGAAATCCAAAGAAACAATACGCACCTTGTACGGTTTTAGTTGTATAACCTGCTATGGAATGTGGCGGTAACCGGCTATTGAACATAGTAGCTATAGTAGGCATAAATGCGAAATGCCTATGCTGGCTAAGATTTATATTGTACTTTTGAAATGTTTTTTCTACACTATGCATTAATAATAATAAAAATTAAATGATTCTGCGTATCAAGCATCTTTGACTATCATAAGGAGAAATCTCCTCCGATTCTGCGTTTGCATTGTGTGTGTGCGGGAGGCCTTATGGTAGTCTCATTTTCCAAAAAGCATTGCGAATCTATTTTAAAATTTTCCTATTGTTGTTCTAAAGATAAATAACTGTTTTAGTTCTCATACCAGTCCCATGACTGACCTTGAGTTTATTGTTTCCCTTCCTAAACTCTGGGTGCCCACCAATTTCCACACGGGCTGTCTAGAGTCAGATTATCAGGTCATTCTGGATTCAGAAGTTGCTGCAGAAATCTGGAGGCGAGCTAGATGGCGTAGCATATTACTAGTATATAGTATTTCTTTTCCATTGTTTGTTGTTGTAAACTCTGATAATGTAATGTAATGTGATGTGATGTAATAACTGATATAGTTCTTTGTTTTAAAGATTCTTCATTTATCTATTATATGTTGTTCCGCTGCGATTGTGAGATTCTGATATTGTTTATGTTGCTTTACTTTCTTTCTCTCTTCTTCTACCTCTTCTTCTTTAACCCTAACTATTCGCTTTTTCGGCATTCGATTGCTCGGCAGTTGATACAGTGGACGTATTAATGTCAATTTTCGAGCGACGAAAAAATCGAGTACGTTACACAGGAGTATGGTCATAAGTGCAATGAATGCCCGAAGCCTAAGAAGCGAGCGATGGTCGCTGAAGTTGAGGATGAGGATGCAGAAATAGAATGTTCCAATTCACCACAAGTTGAGGAGGAAGAAGAATTATTGACAAGAGATGAAGGGTGTAATTTTTTGATAAGGAGATCTTGCTTGACGCTAAAGCAGGAAGAGGAGACTAGTTGGTTGAGGAGTAATATTTTTCAGTTGACGTGCACTATTTTGGAAAGGGTTTGCAAGTTTGTTATCGATGTAGGAAGTTGTGATAACATCATCTCTACAGAAGCTGTAAAGAAGTTAGCGTTAAAGACAGAGAAGCATCCCAAACCCTACAAATTAGCTTGGTTGAGGAAAGGTGGGGAAGTGAAGGTTAGTCGAAGAGCTTGTGTAACTTTTTCCATCAGAAAGAAGTATAAGGATGAAATTTGGTGTGACGTGGTAGATATGAATGTATGTCATTTGTTGCTGGGAAGACCGTGGCAATACGATAGAGCCATGCATCACGATGGTAGGACTAACTGCTATAGTTTCATGTTCGATGGCAATAAAATCACTTTAGTTCCTAAAAAGCGACAGCAAAGTGAAAGCAAGTTGGAGGAAATCGAGGAACTAAAAACTCTGTTATCTTTGAAGGAGTTTGTCAAAGAAGTAGAGGAGGGGCCTGAAGTATTTCTGTTGATTGGACGTGAAAGTAGTGAAATGGTTGAAATTCCTGAGGAGGTCAAGCCAGTGGTAAATGAATTCGAAGATGTATTCCCTGCAGAGTTGCCCAAGGAATTACCGCCACTGATGGACATACAACATCATGTTGATCTAGTGCCAAGTACTATTGTACCGCATAGGCCACATAATCGTATGTGTCCAGAAGAGCAGGAAGAATTGAGGAGACTGGTTGATGGGTTTCTATTCGAAGGAAGTCAGTTGTATACTCCAAATTGCAGTCGGCGAATGAAAAGTATCAAAGACTTACATGTAGAAAGACACGTGGGCCGTGATCGTACCATGCAGCTAATCTCAAAGTCTTATTTTGGGCTGTCAATGAGGAAGGAAGTTGAAAGATTTGTGCAGAGATGTCACATATGTCAAGTTTCCAAAGGAACAGCTATGAATGCAAGATTGTATATGCCATTGCTTGTGCCTACTAGACCGTGGGTTGATGTTAGCATGGATTTTGTTTTGGGTTTACCAAGGACTCAACGAGGGAATGATTCTATATATGTTGTGGTGGATAGATTTTTAAAGATGGCACATTTCATAGCTTGTAAAAAGACCGCCGGTGCAGTCTGTGTTGCTCAATTGTTCTTTAAAGAGGTTTTTCGACTACATGGGCTACCTGAGACCATTGTTTCTGACCGGGATACTCGATTTCTAAGTCATTTTTGGTTGAGTCTGTGGAAGATGGTTGGGACTAAGCTGAATTTTAGTAGCGCCTATCATCCACAAACGGATGGGAAAACGGAAGTGGTGAACAGATCTTTGGGAAACTTGTTGAGATGTCTTGTGAAAGAAAATTTGAAGAGCTGGGATGTGAAATTATGTCAGGCAGAATTCGCACATAATCATTCTGTTAATCGAAGTACTGGATTCAGTCCATTTCAAGTAGTATATTCAGCAATTTCGAACGGACCGTTGGATTTGTCGACAGTTCCACGTCAGAAAGGGGTTGTTAAACGAGCTTGTGATTTCGTGAACGAGTTGCAGGAGTGTCACAGGATTGTTCATGAACGATTGCATAAGTCAAATGAGAAGTATAAGCAACTGGCAGATAAGAAGCGAAGGGGTATGGACTTCAAAGAGGGTGACTTTGTTTACGCAGTATTGATGAAAGATCGTTTTCCAGTTGGAACATACAACAAATTGAAAGTCGGAAAGATTGGTCTAGTAGAAATCTCAAAGAAGATCAATGAAAATGCTTATCGGTTAAGATTGCCGGATCGTATTCATACTGCCGATGTTTTTAATGACAGACACCTGATTTCGTATCATGAGGATAAGCGTCTTGAAGAAGAGGAATGTGTGAATTCGAGGTCGAATTCTTGTCAACCGGGGGAGGATGAGGCAGCGCACCATTATGTCGATGTGGCGAGATATGACTTAGGTCGCTTTGGTCGTAGGACATTTCTGAAAATTATGCCTACCAGCGACCTAACGAGTTATGAAGTAGAGGATGATGCAGCGAGTTATGCAAGGAAGGATGATCCAGCGACCTATGATAAGTCTCCGAGCGACCTAACGAGCTATGCATTACATGATAAGCGACCCAACGAGTTAACCAATCAACCAGAGCCGCATTGATTCCTTAGGTCGCGCATTCATTTAAGTCGCTCCTTACTTAAGTCGTTCCTGTTCTTAGAAGTTATATCGCTAATTCCTTAGGTCGCTCACTTATGCTCCTTCCTTAAGTCGTTCATGCATCCAAGGTCGCATTGATTCTTAAGCCGCTCAAGTTTTAGGTCGCTCGACCTTATGCCGCATGCTATCAACTTAATCCGCATTCCTTAGGTCGCATGAAGCTTATGTCGCTGAAGCAGTGTGATTTCTTAAGTTGCTGAAGTGATAGGTCGTTGTTGTTAGGTCGCATGGTGTTAGGTCGTTATTTGTAACTCGTGTTGTATATATTGTTTGTTGTAACTCATTTATTTTAGGCCGTTTACTGTTAGGTCGTTCTATTGTTAGGTCGTTGTAACCTGTATTTATTCGTAAGTCCCGTGTAACGTTAACTCGTGTTGTAAGTGTTGATGTGGTAAGTCGCGTGTGTTGTAATATGATAGGTCGTAGGTCGTGTCTCTGTGTTGGGTCGTGTATGCGTGTTGTAAACCCTATAAATAGGGGTGGGTTGGCATTGTAAAAAGTGGTTGATTTTGAATAAACTTTTGTTTGAGTGCTTTGTGCCTCTTAAAAATTGGAAGTTGAGTGTTATCTCCTTTCTCCAACTTCGGTTATTCGAATGCGCTCGAATCAACGATTTTGAAGCCGATTCACGGAATCTCGTGCGCGAGATCAACATCGAAGAATCGTAGATCTTCTAACACGGTATCGTGCGCGATCAACGTGTTAAAGATAGCTAGAATCTGGTATCTCGAGGGATCAATGGATTTAGGCACTTGGGTATTATCAATCCATCGACTTATCGTTCTATCGTTTCATCCATTTTGTTTGTTGTGCATCATTTGGTGCCAACTTGTTATTTCCACTGCATCACATTGTAAGTACTAACCCAGCCATGGTTAATTACAATTGCATATCCCTACATGAGTGTTGGGATATACTTATATATAATACAGTGGAAATAGAAATAGATAAATATCAACAGAGGAATCTTCTGCTCCAAGCTCCTCCTAAAATTCTCCAAGCTAGATTTCACTTCTTGACTACCCGAAAATTAAGCCATCCACGAGTTTAAGGAAAAAGAATTAAACTTCGATTTAGTCATGAGACTGGTGTGAGAAAACCCAAAACAATGGATACTTTTGAAAACAAAAGGTATCTCGTAAGATGACGTCACACATAAACACACGTGGTTTTATCATATGGTAATCAAAACATTTTCTATGGAAAATTGGGGATGTTATTTTTATTGACATCCTTTGAAAATATGTTTCATATAACATAATATAGCCGAGGTTATTGCATTTGTTAAATTCGACAGCATATTTAGGTATACAATCAGGTCTACGGAGGCGTGTATTGGATATTAGATTATAATCATGAAAAGGTAAGGGACTACCTACTGACAGTACATCTCTAAAGGAATGTACCAAGACATAGCTTCTCAGCTTTCTACCAATATAGAACCAGCCTACCTCTACCATCGATAGTATCGAATATCCCATCACCCCAGCCATTCCCAACTTATCCGTTGAATCCCAAAGCATACACAAAAAACCCAAAATATAGAGGGACATCTAGAAAGGTGATGATCGTACCCTAATGGGTGCGACTCGTATAGCCGTATCGCATCTACCCTGTTTTAGCCATCACCGATATGTGAGGGTTAAGGTAAAGTTTTACCTTTCACGTGACAAATCCCACTTTGAATGCCACATTGCCATTTTCGATGGCACACTAATTGATTTCCATAAAAGTACAACCCTCGAGTTTATACGCCTCAGGAAAAAGAGGGATTACCTCTTGCACCACCAAGCAGATGTACATTTGTAAAAACCAATGTATGTGTTCTTAGAAATATAATGTCAGACATTTGTCCATACAATTTATCCAAGAAAGGAGCAACCAAGTTACTCCTACTATATCATGTTTATGATACACATTTATATCTATATGTGCATGTATATATATCATTATAATTTATGAAGGAAAGTGATTATTTTATGCAAATTCGTCATGTATTTTACTATGAATCATTTCCATGTAGAGCAAGCATATAATCAACGTCCAAAACATGATGATCAAGCAATATAACAAGCATATAAAGATATCAGATCATCACAGAAATTATTAGTAAAAGGTACAAAGTTGTTCTCACCTATACAATGATCAATTTCCTAACTTTTAACGCTTTTTCTTTCCTAACTCAAAGCCCAAGGAGCTCACCTTTATAGGGATGGTCATGGCTTATAAGTGAATAGGTGGAGGTGTTTGACAAGGTGGTGATGGCCGTAGAGGAGCACGACCAACATGGAGAAGTGGATGTAGATAACTTCTTTGAACTTTGAACTAAGGTGGTATATTTTGTAGATATTTTTAGTAGAGCTTCGCTATGATGGAGGAATTTTTTGGAGCGTAAGTGAAGGTGATGGAAGCTATTAATAAGCTTGTGAAGAAAGAGAAGAATTTGATAACTTGATGTGAAGAAATGAGAGGGTATCGGGTACTATTTGTAGACTTTTTCACCAAAATATCTACAACATCATTACAATTAACATCACCCATGTGCTAAACCACTACCCTTTGACTTTCAACCGAACTTGAAAAAACCATATCTATGGTGCTTTGATGATAACAACCATATAATAATGCTGCTAATATGTTTATTGAGTAAGTGCAAGTTAAGCAGCTATATGATGGATAATAATGTTTTTACAAGCTCATACCGAAGAATGAAAAAAATGAGCAAGGACTTTGGAATAAACATTGGAAAATTTTCTAAAGGAGGAATTAATCTTAGGTGGCAAAGGAGAAACACAATATTACAATTAAAAGGTGATGAATTGAAAATTAAAGCCAAAAGTGGGACCCGAACTCAACACACCAAGGTTAGAGCGCACATCCTATACCAACCTACCACAACAGCTAACGTTCGTGAATTTGTTTGTCAAATTATAGCATAGGTCGAAAAATAAATTGTTAAAAATATGAATGCTAGAATTCGAACCCAGGTCGTGCAGAAGAAGTGTGTGTCCCAACCATCACACCACATCCACTTTACATTTAGACTTGCTACCAACATGATAAAGACAAGGAAATTAAGAAATGAAAAAAAGAAGAAGGAAGAGGCGGAAATCGAACCCAGGTCACTGAGGAAAAATGCATACAACCTTTCCACTACACCATGCCCGCGTTAGAATAGATGTATGCTAACGGTTATATTTAACCGTTGTGAAACGAATAGCTATAGCGCCTTTCATGTGTGTAGACCCGCAAATCTGTACCCTTTGAATCGACAATAATCCACACATGTCCGACCTAAAAAGAACAAACTGATGGAAAGTCAAGAGAAAGAAAGGAAGAGAGAAGAAGAGAAGAGAAGAAAGGGAGAAGATAAAACAATACAGAATCTCACATCGCAGCGGATAATATATAATATCATATCAATGATCTTTACAAAACAGAAATTGTATATATACACATCAATCAGATTTCAACAATCAATCAGTAGTTATCAACTTGAACAGTTATAATAATCTATCCTCACAAATGCCGATAATTTAAATAACTAAACACAGCGGATAATCAATAATCAAAATGGATACGCGTATATGAAATGAAGATCTCCAGCTCTCCTGCTGAAGCTCCAAAAGCACCAAATATAAACCTGTAAATATACTCGGTCTGACCCGAGCATTGAAAGGGAAGATCGCTCGGATCAGTCTGGTAAACCAGCGTGAGAAACACACTCAACTAAATTTATTAAATTACGAAACTTTTCTTTTGTTTTCAAAACAAAAGTATCTCGTAAGACAAGTCCACACATAAACACGGACATGTTTTTACCTTACGATAACTAAAACATTTCATATCAAACTCATGTGATATTATACTAGTGTCTAGTATACAAATAATATTCAAAATAGCCGAAATTGTTACCATTATTAAATTCCAGCATACTAGGCTCTAAAAATAAATTGGCAAGAATATAGTGGAGTTTGGATTTCCATACAAATGACCAGGTGAAAGGACTAACTTCCGGCTGTTAATCCCTTTTCTGAATGGTGACTTAACTACTCAAGAAAAGCGAACGACTTAACTGTTCATGGCTTCAAGCGACCTAAAACATTTGGCGAATTAACGACCTAGCGACCTAGCAACCCAGACAGATCAACGACATAGTGATTTCAACACAACGATGGAATGAATACTACAACGACTCGGCGACCTAGCGATATGGCAACTCAATGTAATAGCGACCTAGCGAGTTATGAGCCTACAGCTGCACCTAAATAAGCCGCATCTCCTTAGGTCGTTTGCATAGAGGTCGCTCCAACCTTAGGTCGCTGCTTCTCCCACGGCTATCCTAAGTCGCTCCACCTGATGCCTCGACATATATAAATCGCCTTCCATTCCCCATAGGTCGCTACGACCTATCAACCAAAGCTATTGGCCAAGTGCACCCACTATAAGGCGTAACCCATACCCATTAGGTCGCCAGCGACCTAACTTACTCCTAAGCCGTCCACGACCGACGACCTAACTCCAGAACTGACGCAGCGGAAATTACAAAATGGATGAGACGATGAAACAATGGAACAATGAATCGATGGATTGATAATACCCACGATAAATGCCCAAAAACGTTGATCTCGTGAGATACCAGATTCTAGCAATCTTTAACACGTTGATTGCGCACGATACTGTGTTAGAAGATCTACGATTCTTCGACGTTGATCTCGTGCACGAGATTCTATGAATCAGCTTCAAAATCGTTGATTCAAGCGCACTCGAATAACCGAAGATGGAGAAAGGAGATAAAACTCAACTTCCAATTTTAAAGAGGCACAAAGCACTCAAACAAAAGTTTATTCAAAATCAATCTCTTTTTACAATGCCAACCCACCCCTATTTATAGGGTTTACAACACGCATACACGGCCGACCTAACAACAGCGACTCCACAGGTGGCCGACCTACGGCCTAGCAAAACATTCACAACTAACGACCTAAATCATATACACATTACAACGACTTACATCACACGACTTAATACATCATCACAATATGACATATATACAATACACGACCTAGGCAACACAGGACATAACCATATATACAACATAATGACCTAAAATACAACACACACGACCTAAGGACTCGGCGACATAAGAACATCAACACAGCTTCATGAACTAGCGACTTAACACTGGAGCGATATAAGCAGATGAGTGACCTAACCATGGCGCGACTTAAGGAATCTCAGTAGGTCGTGTCTTGGTAGGTCGAAGCTCAGTAGGTTGTAGCGACCTAAGGAAAGGCGGCTTAAGTAGTTGAGTCGCTGGCGACTTCATATAACTCGTGATGGATCGCGACTCACTAGGTCGCTTATCTTGTAATGCATAGCTCGTTAGGTCGCTCGACGACTTAACATAGGTCGCTGGATCATCCATTCTGGCATAACTCGCTGTATCCTCCTCCACTTCATAACTCGCGTGACTCATTAGGTCGCTCGGGCGACTCAAAGCATAGGTCGCAGGCAATTTAACATGGTGCGCTGCATCATCCTCCCCTGGTTGGAAAGAATTCGACCCTGAATTCATACATTCCTCATCTTCGACACACTTATCCCCATGATATGGAATCAAGTGTTTAATGTTAAAAACGTCGGCAGTATGGATATCATCCGGCAATCTTAACCGATAAGCATTATCATTGATCTTCTTCAAGATTTCCACTGGACCAATCTTTCGAGCTTTCAATTTGTTGTAAGTTCCAACTGGAAAACGATCTTTCGTTAATACTGCGTAAACAAAATCACCCTCTTTGAAGTCCACACTCCTTCGCTTCTTATCTATCAGTTGCTTATACTTCTCATTTGACTTAAGAAATCATTCATGAACGATCCTTTGACAATCCTGAAACTCATTCACGAAATCACAAGCTCTTTTAACAACCCCTTTCTAACGTGGAACTGTCGACAAATCCAACGGTCCTTTCGGAATTGCTGAACATACTATTTGAAATGGACTGAATCCAGTACTTCGATTAACGGCATGATTATGTGCGAATTCTGCCTGACACAATTTCACATCCCAGCTCTTCAAATTATCCTTCATAAGACATCTCAACAAGTTTCCCAAAGATCTGTTCACCACTTCCGTTTTCCCATCCATTTATGAATCGGAGGCGCTACTAAAATTCAGCTTCGTCCTAACCATCTTCCACAGACTCAAACAAAAATGACTTAGAAATCGAGTATCCCGGTCAGAAACAATGGTCTCAGGTAGCCCATGTAGTCGATAAACCTCTTTAAAGAACAATTGAGCAACACGGACTGCATCGGCGGTCTTTTTACAAGCTATGAAATGCGCCATCTTTGAAAATCTATCCACCACAACATACATAGAATCATTCCCTCGTTGAGTTCTTGGCAAACCCAAAACAAAATCCATGCTAACATCAACTCATGGTCTAGTAGGCATGGGCAATGGCATATACAATCCTTCATTCGTACCTGTCCCTTTGGAAACTTGACATATGTGACATCTCTCCACAAATCTTTCAACTTCTTTCCTCATGGAAGGCCAAAAAAATGATTGAGAAATCAACTGCAAGGTACGATCTCTTCCCACATGGCCTTCTTCATGCAATTCCTTCACAATCTTCATTCGCAAACTGCAATCTGGTATACCCAACCGATTTCCTTTGACTAGAAACCATCTAACAACACAAACTCATCCGTCTTTCCCTTCTCGACTTCATCTACAATCTTAGCAAAGTAAGGATCCTCAATAAGCAATTCTGGAAATAAATCAAACCCCGTCACTTAAACTTTCTTCGTAGTCAACAAATGATTTCTTCTACTCAAAGCATCTGCCACACGGTTTGTAACTCCCGACTTATGCTTTACCACAAACGTAAACTGCTGCAAGTATACGATCCATGAAGCATGCCTGGCTGTCACCTTATCATGTCCCTGCAAATGTTTCAATGCTTCATGATCAGTATACAACACAAACTCTTTATGAAACAATTAGTGTCTCCAATGCTTTATGGCTTGGACAACAGCATAGAACTCCAAGTAATTGGTACTGTATCTTGTCTTGGCTCCAGGAAGTTTCTCGCTAAAATAAGCAATGGGACGACTCTTTTGACTCAAATCTCCTCCAATCCCAACTTTAGATGCATCCGTATGTAATTCAAATAGCAACTGAAAATTCGGGTATCTAAGAATCGGTGTTGTGGTCAAAAGTGTCTTAATCTGTTGGAAAGCAGAATCAGCCTCCTCAGTCCACACAAACTACTTTCCTTTCATACAATCTGTCACTGGTGCCATCACGCTACTGAAATGTGGAATAAACCTTCGGTAGAATGATGCTAACCCATGAAAACTTCTCACTTCAGTTACAGTCCTGGGTTGTGGCCAATCCTTGATTGCTTCAACTTTACCTTGATCCACCTGGATACCTTCCTTGGACAACACATGCCCCAAAAACAAAACACTGTGTGTCATGAACATGCATTTCTTTGTTGCCGCGTAAAATTGCTCCTGACGAAGTATCATCAACACTTCCCGCAAGTGTTGTAGATGTTCTTCTGTGCTTCCACTGTAAATCAATATATCATCAAAGTATACCACCACGAACTTCCAATAAACGGTCGAAAGATCTGATTCATCACTCTCATAAAAGTACTTGGTGCATTCGAAAGACCAAACGGCATGACTAGCCATTCATACAACCCTTCCCTAGTCTTGAATGTTGTCTTCCATTCATCCCCTGGTCGAATTCGAATCTGATGATACCCACTCTTCAGATCAATCTTTGGAAAGATAGCAGCTCCACTCAACTGATCTAACAAGTCATCCAATCTTGGCATTGGAAATCTGTACCTCTCTGTGATCTTGTCTAGTGCTCGACAATCTGTATACATTCTCCAAGTTCCATCATTCTTTGGCACTAATAAGGCTGGTACTGCACAAGGACTTAAACTTTCTTATATGCGCCCTTGTTCAAGTAACCCTTCCACCTGCCTTCTCAACTCTTCGTGCTCCTTTGGACTTATTCTATAATGTGGTCTATGTGGTAACACAGCTCCCAGAACAAGATCAATCTGATGTTGTATGTCTCTCAATAGTGGTAATTCTTTGGGCAACTCTTCAGGAAACACATCTTCAAATTCCTTCAATACTAGCTTAACTTCCTCCGGAATTTCAACCGTCTCACTACTTTCACGTCCAATCAATAGAAATACTTCAGGCCCATCCTCTACTTCTTTGACGAACTCCTTCAAAGATAATAGAGTTTTTAGTTCCTCGATTTCCTCCAACTTGCTCTCACTTTGTTGTTGCTTTTTAGGAACAAAAGTGATTCTAGTGCCATCAAACATGAAACTATAGTAGTTAGTTCTACCATCGTGTTGCACGGCTCTATCGAATTGCCACGGTCTGCCTAACAACAAATGACATATATCCATATCTACCACTTCACACCAAATTTCATCCTTATATTTCTTTCTGATGGAAAAAGTTACACAAGCTCTTCGACTAACCTTCACTTCCCCACCTTTCCTCAACCAAGCTAATTTGTAGGGTTTGGGATGCTTCTCTGTCTTTAACGCCAACTTCTTTACCGCTTATGTAGAGATGATGTTATCACAACTTCCTGCATCAATAACAAACTTGCAAACCCTTCCCAAAATAGTGCACGTCGACTGAAAAATATTACTCCACAACCAGCTAGTCTCCTCCTCCTGCTTTGGCATCAAGCAAGATCTCCTCATCATTAAAGAATATCCATCGTCTCCTGCCAATAATTCTTCTTCCTCCTCAGCTTGTGGTGAATTGTAACATTCTATTTCTGCATCCTCATCCTCAACCTCAGCAACCATCACTCGCTTCTTAGGCTTCGGGCATTCATTGCTCTTATGACCAAACTCCTGACAGTTATAACACTTGAAATTGTTGTTGACCTTGGTCTTAGCAACTTCATTGACAACCGGTTTACTAACAGCCTTGGAAACATTCGTATTGCTACTAGCCCCTTTCACCTGATTATTGGAATTTGTGAACACACCACCTCCTCTTCTACCTTGCCTCTCCCAGGATAGAGCCTTCTGGTGTGCTTCAGCAACGGATCTTGGATCAAACATATTCACCATATCCTAGATTTGCATTCTCAATCCTCCAACAAATCTAGTTGTCAACTGTTCCTCCGTCTCCATGATATCATTTCTAGCAATCAGTTGATAAAACTCATCTGCATAATTCTGTAAGCGCTGATACATAAGAGACTGATAATTATAAGGCAAGAAAGTAGCTTTCATCAACTTCTTCATCTTCTCCCATGAAACAATCTTCGACTTTTCCATTCTCTCCCGTGTAAGTTTAGTTTGTTGCCACCATGCCGTAGCTCTTTCCCTCAATCGTGTGGCAACCAACTAAACTCTACGATGCTCGGGTACTTCCTTGAAGTCAAAAATTTCTTCAACATTTGATAACCAATCAAGGAATTCTTCAGCTTGCATACCACCCTTGAATTCTGGAATTTCTGTTTTTCATCCTCGACTCCCATCGACGATCATCTCCTACATCCCGGTATTGACTTCGTACTTGGTCTCGATCTCGATAATGAATAATACCTCTGTCACCATCTTCATCATAATCAAATGTACTTCGATATTGGTCTCGACCATCAACATCTCTACGATCACGCATATCTCTTCTACTATGTCTTTCAGCATCACGATATGGCTCATCTCCAAACTCACATGGAGTTCTTCTCTCTTATTTCTGTACTCATGGTGATCTCGCATAATTGAAACTGACGATTCTCTTCTATCTCGATAAGATTGTGGTGACACCCTCCTCGCTTCCATAATCGATGGCGAAACCATGTTTCCTCCATGGTTCGAGATTGGTGACGTTCTCCTTTGACTTCGATTCATATCAATCATCAATTTCTCCAACTTCCCAATGCCTTCCTCGAACTTTTCATTGATACGTTGTTTCATTTGCTCAGCTTCTTCTTTTCTATACAACTCTGCAACATTTTAATGACGATTAACTCTTCTCGAAGGCATGTATAATAACAAACTCAGAACTGTCTTTGACTTGGCTCGGCTTTGATCAACTTCTATACTCGGCTCAAACTCCAACACTTCCTCTTTACTCCCAATAGGCTCGGCTTAGCTATGATTGACTAAGTTTAAGCTTTGATACCAAATGATGTAGCGGAAATTACAAAATGGATGAGACGATGAAACAATGGAACGATGAATCGATGGATTGATAATACCCAAGATAAATGCCCAAATCCATTGATCTCGCGAGATACCGGATTCTAGCTATCTTTAACACGTTGATCGCGCACGATACCGTGTTAGAAGATCTACGATTCTTCGACGTTGATCTCACGCACGAGATTCCATGAATCGTCTTCAAAATCGTTGATTCGAGCGCACTCGAATAACCGAAGATGGAGAAAGGAGATAACACTCAACTTCCAATTTTAAAGAGGCACAAAGCACTCAAACAAAATTTTATTCAAAATCAATCTCTTTTTACAATGCTAACCCACCCATATTTATAGGGTTTACAACATGCATACACGGCCGACCAAACAAAAGCGACTCCACAAGTGGCCAACCTACGACCTAGCAAAACATTCACGACTTACGACCTAAATCATATACACGTTACAACGACTTACATCACACGACTTAATACACCATCACAATACGACATATATACAATACACGACCTAGGCAACACACGACATAACCATATATACAACATAACGACCTAAAATACAACACACACGACCTAAGGACTCAGCAACATAAGAACATCAACTTAGCTTCATGAACTAGCGGCTTAACCCTGGAGCAATATAAGCAGATGAGCGACCTAACCATGGAGCGACTTAAGGAATCTCAGTAGGTCGTGTCTTGGTAGGTCGAAGCTCAGTAGGTCGTAGCGACCTAAGGAAAGGCGGCTTAAGTAGTTGAGTCGCTGGCGACTTCATATAACTCGTGATGTTAGGTCACGACTCACTAGATCGCTTATCTTGTAATGCATAGCTCGTTAGGTCGCTCGGCGACTTAACATAGGTTGCTGGATCATCCTTTCTGGCATAACTCGATGTATCCTCCTCCACTTCATAACTCGCGTGACTCATTAGGTCGCTCGGGCAACTCAAAGCATAGGTCGCATGCAACTTAACATGGTGCACTGCATCAAGAACTCCCCTATAAATACCCCGCCAACTCCCCATTTGAGGGGACTTTTGGATGATTTCTGGAGCGCCAAGATTCTGCTGCTTTCACGACTTCTACAACACTTCAAATGCCGAAGACACTTCTATATCAAAGTTCTAACTACATGCCTTACTTGTGTTGTAACTAAAGGATTATTGTTAAATCTGTAATCAAATCAGTAATAGAAAAGATTAAGTGGACGTAGGCTTGACTTTGAGCCGAACCACTATAAAAAATTGTTGTATCTTTACTACGTTTTGCTATTCTCTGCTTGTTTTTAGTTCCCGTACCAACGGGTGGTGCTTTCACTATATTACAACTCACACCGCGGTGTTAGCATATATTTTTAGCGTTAACATTTTGGTGCTTTCGTTGAGAAAGTCGAACTCAGGAGTGCTCTCATTATTGCTTCACAAAGATTTGTTGAAAGACTCTCCCTAAGAACCAGAAGTCTATCCGAAATTATGGCTCCTGGAAGGAAAAGGAGATCTATTAGATCTGGAGATACTTGTGACAACACTGCCACTTCTCCCGCAACAAATGAAGCGGATCTTAGTGTCGGAATCACAAGGGCGGAATTGGATGCTGTAGTGTCTGGGTTGTATCAACAAATGGAAGCCCAGAACACTTTGATATTGGATAGGTTGAATGCTTTGCTTGGAGTTAACCAACAGCCAGAAAATAATGAAGAAACTTTTGCTGAGGATGTTCATGACTCCCAAGGGAAAAGTACTCCTCAGAGGGCAGCTGGCACCGCCGAAGGGACACCTTCCCAAGCTGGAGGTTCAAGGCCGCAGCCAATTCTTCGTGAACGTTTGTCCAGGAAAACTTCCGAAAAAGTAGCTGACGTCTGTCCCGCGGAGCCTCTAAACGATGAGGAGTACCTCTCGTGAATGATTCGACAAATTATGAAAGAGTGCATGCAAAGGAAGGAAGATGAAAGTGATTGGGGGTTTCCTCTAAGCAACACTCCTTTTGCTGAAAGAATTCTGAAGGTTGAATTTCCGAAGAAGTTTGTTCCTCCCACTATTCTAGCTTATCGGGGGACAAGCGATCCTAACCAGATCTTATACAAGTATGACTGGCATATGAAAGGTGTCAGAGCAACGGATGAGATCAAGTGCAGATACTTTCCTGTGTACTTGGACGGAGTGGCCCGGTTTGGTTCACGAAGCTGCCAGTTCGATCTGTGGATCAGTTCTCTGACCTAACTCGAAAATTCAAAGATCAGTTCAGGTTATATGCTTCGAAGGCCAAGGACATAATGTCGCTATCCAGCCTCGAACAGAGCCCTGGAGAGCCTATCAAATATTTCTTAAAACGCTTTAACATAGCCTTGGTCGAAGTTGATAATGCAGAGCCTCGGATGATTCTGACTTACTTGATGTGAGCTATTGACAAATCAAGTGAATTCGGAAAATGGATAAAGATGAAAGAGCCAAATTCACTTGAGAAATTCTACGACAAGGCCGATAAATTTATGCGCTTAGAAAGCCTTCCTGTGCCAGCGAAAGTTGTCGTGACTGAAGTTGAGAATAACAATATTGCTTCTAATAAAAAGGAATCTGGTGGCTAGAAAAGGGAGAATGACGGTGGAAAAAAGCAGAAAGATGTGAAGAAAAATCGCTGCTTTAGACCTTCAGATTTTACTCCCTTAGCTGATACTCCAGAAAATATCTTTTTCGTAACCAAGGATACTGTCGAATACCCCAAACCATCTGAGATGAAGTCTGGGAAAAATGTTGTGCATAATGGGAGATTCTGTCGATTCAACAATCAACCTGGCCATGACACTAATGAATGTCTCCATTTAAAGAATCTGATTGAAGAGTTGTTGAGACAGAATAAACTACAACAATATGTGAAGAGAACAGAAATGACCAAACCTCATCTACACAGGGAAAACAAGTTCTTGCTCGTCAATCTGGCTCTGGTTAAAAGACTGCAGCGTAGGAATCTGAGAGGCTTGTCATTAATGTTATCACGGGGGTCCTCACCCAGCGGGCAGAAGTTGGGGTGAGATGGAGAGATATGCTCATGCTTTGAGATATGCCCCGGCTGAAGAAAGTGTTTTCGTCTTGGAAGATGCTGCACCTTTAAAATAGCAAAGAACTTTTAATGATGACATCATATTCCAGGCTAGAGACTCTGTTGGCGTTGAAGCTCCCACCATGGCTCCCTTGGTGATATCTGCAGGGATCGGACCAGCCGTTGTAAGAAGGGTGCTTGTTGACTGCGGCGCCTCTTGCAATATCCTCTTCAGAAAGACATTTGATCAGATGAAAATCCCCATGGCTGATGTCCAAGCTTCCTCACAAAAAATTGTTGGGTTCACTGGAGAACCAAAACAGCCTATTAGGACTGTTGACTTATTTGTGGAGCATGGAGAAGGGGGAAAGAAGGTGGTCCGAAAACAAACTTTCGTGATTGTTGGTGAATTCTCCGCCTACAATGCCTTCTTGGGTAGACCAACTCTTGCCACATTCAAGGCCATTCTCGCCCCATGGTGCCTTACTATGAAGTTCCCCACTGATAATGGTGTTGGTGTTGTGAAGGGGGACCGAAATGCCGGGCGAGAATGTTATCTCATAGAGTTACGGGAGTCAAAGAAGAGAGAGATGGGTAAGGGTACGGCAGCTCCGCTCCACATCAAAGAACCCACCTTGTAGCAACTACGGACTGGACCCTGCACTGGTGAGTGTAGCGGTGCACGAAAAAAGATTGATCCTAGAAAAACCAGTGTAGGGGAGAGTAGAGTGGTGCCGGTGGAAGTAACGGTGCCAATACCTGTTGACTTGAAAGATCCAAATGCTGAATGTGGGTTCACAACTCGGTGTGATGATTCAGAATATGTTGATATCATTCTTGAAAGCAAACCTGGATGTATTCGCTTGGAGTCATGCCGACATGTGTGGAATATCTCCAGAAATTACAGTGCATGCTTTGAATATTGATCCAAAATTCACACCCGTAAAGTAGAAAAGAAGAACCCAGGGTCCTTAAAGGTCAACATCATTAAAAGAGGAAGTAGATCGACTCATGGAAAATGGCTTCATCAGAGAATGCACTTATCCAAATTGGGTTTCTAATCCGGTGTTGGTTAAAAAAGCAAACTGTAACGACCCGCCTTTTTGGACAGTTTAAACCGACGATCAAATACCCAAGCCGGTTCCAAATCATTCAAAAGGGCAGATGATTATTGGGGTAAATAAGAAAAGAAAAGGAAGGAGAAATAAAGGAAATGAAACAACACAGAATCTCGCAGCGGAACGATAAAATATAATAGTCAAATAAACAATTCATGAAGTTGTTTACAATACTTTGATCATTATTTACACAATATTTATCAGAGTTATACATCTACAACAGAACAAATAAAATAATGCAGCAGAAGCTTGATGCAAAGATAATAATAGTAATAGTGTACCAAATCTTCGTCTTCGTCCTCCAGAATAAATCTTCAAAAATCTGAAAACTCAGGGCTGACCCGAGCGTAATGAAAAGACAAAACACTCGAGTCAGAACAAAAATATCCTTATGAAAGTTAAATTAATCGTAAATAAATATGAGTGTAACGGCGTCAGAGATGTTTACGGGTTTGACATCTCATATCCAGTGTCAACGTGCGTGCAATAACTTAAGAGATGTTACGCGATTTTCCATCTCTCAAGGATCCGTTAAACTATCTACTATGTAGTACAATACGCTATTATAATATGTCTACAGTAAAGTAAAAGTATTAAAATAGTGTTAAGGCATTACCATAATCCCCCTTAACACATTTTTATAATGCCATAGTCTATACAGCACCGTAAACCCCACCGTAAACTAGTGGTTATCAGAGGGTACCCCATAGGTATAACACAAAACATAACGTAGTGGTCGCGAATAGGATAATCAGTATGACAAGGTACATGAGGCGATACCAACTAGGATACTAGTAGTTGCGTGATCCAGACTGATGTTGAGCATAGCCAGCAGCTACCCCAACACCGCGAAACAACACTCCCAAATCAAGGGGTGCACCTAAATCGAATCACAAAAGGTAATAGATATGGTATCGAAGAAGTGTGTCCGCTAGAGGTGGCGAACCTCAATGGCCCGGCGCGGCTCCTGTTTTAGTCATGTCAGGGGTCATCCAATATCGTTCTCTTTCTTCAGTCAACGCATTCACCAAACCATCCACTTCATTCTGGATCAACACTCCGCGTATAATAGTTATTAAAGTGGTTTTTGGTATCGACAGAGAGTATGTCCATATTTGATACCGGTCTCTTTAATAACTACGTATTATTACACCATTGGCTCTTTTACATTTCAAATCGATTCATAATTGATATCAAAATATCATATTCTCTTCAAAAATCAAATCCATTTCAGATATCATCATAGCTATTCAAAATGTAAGATTCCGTTTCAAAATCATTTTTCGCCTCAATATCTCATTTCGATTTCAAGATCATTTCGAATTTCAATTTAGGTTGAAACTTCATTTAACCCAATTTGTATTTAAATTCAAGATTTAAATATAAACATTTCACCTTATTGACCAGCTTGAAATTTTTAGAAAATAGTTTAAGTAGTTTCAAAGCAGTTTTTAAATAATTAAAATAGTTAAAAATACTTAAAATCTTTAAATGGATTTCAAATAGATAAATTTATTTAAAATAATTTAAATTGGGTTAAGTAGACTTAAAATAGATTAAAATAGTTTAAGTATTTGTTAGCGCCAAAATTGGTCACTAACACCCTTAGAGAGTTTGTGTAGAGAGATTAATGAAGAAGATAACTTAAAATAGAGAAGATAGTATAAATTAAAATGGGGGAGACGAAAACACAGAATTTATAATGGTTCGGTGTTGTAGCCTACGTCCACTTTGAAGTTGATCCTTTATTTCTTCACTTTAAACTTGATTACAGATACAATTTATTTTTTAAGTATTCGAATACAATTGTGAAATAAAAGTAGAAGTCTTGGATGAGGTTTGGATGAGGCAGAGTCTCCCCTGTGTTCTCTGAAATCTCTCCCCATTTTCTGTGCCCCTGCCTCTCTATTTATAGACAAAAGTGGGTTGGACTTCCCTGGTGGGCCAGGTGGCCGAGTAACTTGGTCCAAGTAGTTTATGTACTGTACGCCGAACCAGGGAGGCCGGACAAGGCATGCCGAGTCTTCCTTCTTGTACCGAACGAAGCATGCCGAGCCTTCCCTCCTTATGCCGAACAAGCCATGCCGAGTTTTCCCTCTTTAGACCGAGCGAGGCGGGAGGTTGAATGAGAGATGCAGGTCGAATGGGGCATGAATGCCAAACGATCGGGGTTCGCTGAATCAAGCCAGAATGCCGAACCATCTAGGCTCGCCGAACGCACTTGGCCGAACGCATGTGGGAGGCCGAATAACCTTTCTTTTTTGGCCGAACGATCTTAATTGGCCGAACGGCATTCGATGCCGAACATATCCTGGATGCCGAACGTGTCCTGGATGCCGAACGACCTAATTTGGCCAAACGCTATCCTGATGCCGAGCCCTACTTTGTGCCGAGCACTCCTTTCTGGCCGAGTACTAAGTTGCCTGGTCAATCCCTTGGGAAACACTTGCCCCCCAAAGTGTATTACGTGACCGAATGTGATGCACTTTGATTAAACCTTGGTCGTCACCCTTGAGGGTCATAAGGCTCCCTTGGCCGAACGCAGCAGGGAAGGCCGAACGATGCGTTACCCCGAGTGACTTTGTATGCCGAATGATAGAACCGAACGAGGCAAGTGTGGGTAGCATTTTGACTGGTAGAGCCGGTCAGAAACTCTTCAACTTCCTCTTTTCCCTTATAAAACCCGACCTCTTCTCCTTCTTCTTCCTCCTCTTTTCTTTAGTTTGCTTCCACCACTGCAATTTTGAAATACCCCTGCCATTTGATTCTTCGTACTTCTCAGCCCTTTCTAACGTTCGATCCACGAATTAGGTAAAATCCCTTCATCTAACTTCTTTCCCAGATAAGTTTCGAACAATTGGCTTAGGCTAGAATGGAGGTTGTACGGGCTATGCGGGTGGATGATCCAAACCTTGATTTCGATATTCCCATGGCCGAGCAACTTGAGGCAGGGAGGAGTGGTGAGGGATGATCACCTCATAGGGTTTGTGTTGTTTGGGAGAGACGTTGTAGTTCGGCATAATTTTCCCGTGCCGAACCAGGTAGAAGAAGGAATATGGGAGGAGTGCCGAGGGTTGGAGGATGCTGAGTGTTGTTTCGACCGAAAGGGAGTTTGGCCGAACGATTGCTTTGTCGAACGTCAATTTGGCCGAACGGACAGTACCGAACCACGGAAATGCCGGACAACCATAAATGTCGAACCAATCGTGCCGAGCGATATTAGCCAAACAATACATAAGTGCCGAACATACTCTACCGGCCGAACATGACTTAAGCCGAACAAACATAGATGCCAAACTGACCATGCCGAACGAAACATAACCGCCGAACATTACTTAGGCCGGACAAACATAGATGCCGAGCCAAAAATAACTGCCGAACATAATTTAGGTCGGACAAACATAGATGCCGAGCCAAAAATAACTGTCGAACATAACTTAGGCCGGACAAACATAGATGCCGAGTCAAAAATAACTGCCGAACATAACTTAGGCCGGACAAACATAGATGCCGAACCAAACATAAATGTCGAACATGGCTTAGGCCGGACAAACATAAATACCGGACCTATCTTCATGCCAAACATAGTTAGTATGCCGAGCATAATTAGGTGCCAAGCGCACATAAATGCCGGACATATACAAATGCCGAACATACTCTCCTTGCCCAATTTCATAACTGGTCTTTACTTAGCATAATCAGATAATTACCTCTAGTGTCTTACTGTAGTCGTTATTCAGAAGGCTTTCGGAGACGGTCAGCGATGACGGTTTTCGGAAGCGATGTTTTTAGGCTTGACGTTATATTAAATGCTTATGCATGATTGATTGTACTAGTTCACACACCACACGGGGGGGTTATCTGCGTTGTTAATTCTAACGTCGATTATTTTTCGAGTATAGTTTACACAGGCGCTTGGTTGGGTCTGCTATTTATTCAAGATGTCCAAAAGAACCAGTTCTGCTACACTTTCCGACAAACCTGGGTCGTCTTCTAAGCAAACGCCCCCGACACAACTGACCCATCAGTTTCTCCCGCTCACGACTGGGCTCCCGATACTTTGGAATCGTCGATTTTATTGGATGACCCAGTTGACTCACAGGCTTCGAGAGTCACTGAGGCCGCTCTTAAGCGGATATGTTCTGCTCATGGCATTCCGTTTGCTGATGTGCTCGTTCCATCGGGGCATGACTGCCCACATCTGCCCCCAGTGGGATATACGGCGTGTAGCAAGTTCATGTGCTGGGTTGGTAGCGTGCCACCTTTCAATCTATTCCTTCGCGACGTGCTGCAGTATCTGGACGTCGCCCCGTCTCAACTTCATCCAAATGGTCACGCTTTCATTTATGGCACGTACATGCTTTTCATGGCCGTCCTCTCCAGGCCTCCAACTCCCGGCGATATAAGGTACATCTATATGACCAAGAAATGGGGAGAAAGCCCCTCTTACATGTTTCTTGAGCCACATCGGAAGTGCCAACTTTTCACTAGCGCGTGGAGTAGCAAATTCGCCCTGTACAAACAGGAGTGGTTTTACGTGCGCTGCCCCCAAGGCTTTGCGAGGCGGTGGGTTAAAGGAAGTAAGTCTTTTCTCCGAGTTGATGTCCGTTCCCGATTGAGGTTGAACTTCTCCTAACTCATTGTTCTATTCTTTCAGATCTCGTCCCCCGTCCCGAGGGCCGGGGGTACTCCGATGCTGTCGACGCCATTAGAGCTCTTCCTGCTGAAGAGCGAGATATCCGAGCCCTCATTTCCAATGAGTCATTGTCAAAGTTCGGTTTGCTAGCCCCTGGCCACCGGGTTAGTCTTCTAGAGGGTGCCTCGCTTCCCAAGCCCGTAACGTCAGAGGGAAAAAACTGCCTGAATCATCCATTCGCCCTTCTCTTGAAGCTCCGGAAGAAGGGGAAATTCCATGCGAGCTTCCTAAAAAGCAAGGTGAGGATTTAGGCTCTGCAGCCGAAGTTCGTGATATTGAAACGTCATCTTCCCCTTCGAAGGGGAAAAAGAAGCTGGCGTGCAGGTCGAGGAAGTAGAAAGTTGGTGGGACTTCCAAAGTTAGCCTATTCAGCCAGAGAAAGAGGCTTCTTCACAACGTGCTGGAAGTTCTCTGAAAGGCTTATCGAACCTCTCCATTCCCGACGATTTGCTCAACTATGATTTCGATGAGCCGGAGCTGTTTAAGTTTCGCTCACCCGTCAGGGGTGATGCGGGCGTCCCGGCCCCGATCCAAGGGGAAAAAACTCCCGTTAGCAAAGCCACTGGTCCATCGGGGGGTAGCACTAGGACACACACAGATACATGCATTTCGCTTTGCACCTACTTTTCTTTCACCATTCTGCTCTCTCGCTAATTTGCTATTGTTTGATTGCAGGTGACATGGGGCGCTCTCATGGATACGACCACCTTCGCGGTTCGTCGACTTTACGCCAGTCTGGTCGGGACTCGGGCCTCGGGAAGCGCCGAGACAGAGACAGCGACCGAGATTATCATGCCCGGGACTCATCATCCCGGAAGAAAACTTATTATCAGCCCGAACACCGCCAGGAGACCACTTCTTATCAGGAGCGAAGCAAAGACAAACGTGGCCATAAGAGGTCGCATTCTGATGCTCCCCGGGACCAACACTCTGACTCTTCTTCTACCCGGCACTCCCGAGATTCTCATAGGAAGGGCGAACTTTCAAAGCCGTCTCCTCCCGCTCCCGTAAAAGACCCGACAGTGTCGGAGAGATTGAACGAACTTAAGGCTAAGTTTCCGAAGATTTGTTTTGATGGGTTAAAGTTCCTCCCGGCGATTCATCCTATTCCTGGAGATGTCAAACAAAATGCTATCGCCTGTACCAATGACGTCTACGTGCAACATGACGCGTTCGTCCATCTGGCTGAGAAACTTTCTGAAGTCTCTATGGAGCGCCAACACGAAATCGATCGTCTAAAACTCGATGCCATCCATGACAGGGATATCATTAAGGCCCAGGACGAAGAGCTGGCTACTTACAAGTCCGAGCTTGACGCTGCTCGTCTGAATGCTAAAGATACCGCCGAGGCAGTCTCTCAGCTTGAATTGACTCATAAGAAAGAGATCGATGAAGCGGTTCAACGGTGTGGGGCATTAGCTGTGGAGAAAGACTCCGTTCAGAAGGAGCGAGATGTGCTTAATAGGCGAGTTAAGGAGCTCGAGGAGCAACTCAATAAGGAGAAGGAAGAGAAAGTGGCCGCCCAGGTTGAGGCACAGCATTATTGTGATGAGATCGTAGCCACCCGGCTCTTAAAGGGGAAACTTGAAGACGATCTCTCCAAAATCGAGGCAATAAGGAATGAGGCCCGTGAGGAAGGTAAAAGGGCAGCAACTGTCGACATCGACTCTCGCCTCGAGGCGGCCAGGGAAGAAGGCAAGGAGGAGATAAAGACCGAATTCAACCCGCTCATCGCTGAGTTTAATGCCCGAGTTCTCATGCATCGAGATCTAACTTTTCTGGGCGACGGCTACCTTGAGTCATTGGCCGAGGCATGGGAGACCTTGATTCAGATCAGGAAGGTTGAGAGCGGCGCCGATGAGGTCGACGAGGATGCATTGATAAATGAATTCCTGAGGGGGAAGGAGCCTTCAGACTTATCGGCGGCTAAAGCCCTCTACAGCAAAGGTTCTCCCTCCAGGAAAGGGAAAGAGGTGGCTACGGACCCTTCCGGCGTTGTGCCCCCAGTTCACGTGCCTACCCACTCAGCCAGTCGGTCAACACTTGACCCCTTCGAGCAGCACATTGGTTATGACCCGGAAGCCCCCGGGCTTGGCATTCATGTTTTATCTCCCATCCCGGAGGGCGGGACACCCCTGGTGACTGAGAACCCACCGACATCTGGTGAGTAACCTCTGGGCTTCACAAAGATCTTTCTCGTTCCCTCAGAAGTTGTTGTGTTCTAACACTTGTTTATTTTCGTGTCTTCTGTGCAGGCTGTTCTGACCCCGAGCCCACTCCGAGGAGCGATGCTGCCAAGGAGGTGGAGAGAAAGGCGAGTGACGCTACTCAAGCTGGCGGGGATCCTGGTCCAGATGCTCAAGTAATCGGGGCGCTTGATGAAGGCAAATCCGAATCTTCCTCGGAGAGTTTTGAAATAGAAATCACAAGCGCCTCTGAGCACACATCCGAGTTGAGCATGAAGGAACGGCTCGAGAAAGAGAAAAGAGATACGACCTCAGTCAAGGTCGAGCCGCGTGAAGTGGACCTGGACGATCCTCTGAACAAGCCATTGAAGGTCATTCTTCCTGGCAAGTCCGAGCCCATGGATGTTCCCCCTACATCTTCGGTCATCACCCCTCCATCAGGGAAGGATTCCAAGAGTAAGCGCTCTGGGAAGGAACCATCCGGGAAGAAGTCAAAGAAACACAAGAAATGACCGTCGTCCCCGTTCAACGAGAACTAATTTAAGTCGTGTACAAATTTTTGTAGACTGTGTAAATAGGCTGTTGGTTCCGGATTTCGGAGCGTTTTTGTAACGGGAAGCTTTTTGTGAATAAAATTTGATCTTCACTTTTGTCTTCTCAAAAGACTTTTATTACTCAGTTTCTTTTATGGTTGTGATTGAAATCTGAATTGTTATGGGTAACTTAGACTTCTTGGTTCGTCTTTACATGGCTTGGGAGCTTCTCTGGATTTGATCAGTCTCCACTTGGTGCTTCAAGCACTTAGAATATTTCATAGCCCGTATATTGGGGACTTGACATATCCAAGTCATTTGCGCCGTAGTTCCTATTCAAGGAACTCGGAGGTCTGAATTGCTTGTAATTAAGTCTGTACACCGGACTTCGAGTACTCTAGTCCGTGCTCCGGGGACTTGGAGATTTCGAGTCATTTGTATTCGAGTCCACACTCTGGGGACTTAGAGTACTCCAGTCCACACTCCGGGGACTTGGAGATTTTTAATTGTTTATACTCGAGTCCGCACTCCGGGGACATGGAGATTTTGAATCGTTTATAGTCGAGTTCGCACTCCGGGGACTTAGAGTACTCCAGTCCGCACTCCAGGGACTTGGAGATTTTGAATCATTTATACTCGAGTCCGCACTCCGGGAACTTAGAGTACTCCAGTCCGCACTCCGTGGACTTGGAGATTTTGAATCGTTTATACTCGAGTCTGCAATCCGGGGACTTAGAGTACTCTAGTCCGCACTCCGGGGACTTGGAGATTTTGAATCGTTTATACTCTAGTCCGCACTCCGGGGACTTAGAGTACTCCAGTCCGCACTCCGGGGACTTGGAGATTTTGAATCGTTTATACTCGAGTCCGCACTCGGGGACTTAGAGTACTCCAGTCCGCACTCCGGGGACTTGGAGATTTTGAATTGTTTATACTCGAGTCCGCACTCCAGGGACTTAGAGTACTCCAGTCCGCACTCCGGGGACTTGGAGATTTTTAATCATTTATTATAAGCGTTCGTACGCTAGCCAGGATATCATAATTTTTAATTGCGCGTCATAGGAATATCATACGAAGAGACATTGGTCATTCATGGAAAAGATGGCTTCAAGCCTTTATTGATGAAAACAAGCTAGATTATCTTATTACATGCCAAGAAGAAAGCATACTGGAAATAAATGCAACTACCGCATAAAGGAAATAGACTAAGTGTAATAACGCCGCAAGTGCTCGTTGTTCCATGCTCGGGGGAGTGTCGCACCATCGACGGTCGTTAGCTTGAAAGTTCCTTCTCCAAGCCTCCGTTCGATGACGTATGGACCTTCCCATGCGGGATTCATGTGCGAAGGGGTTGGAAAGACTCGTTTCAAAACGAGATCTCCCACACTAAAGGTTCTTGGCTGGACTTTTCCATTATAATATTTAGCGACTCGGTGTCTGTATGAGGCTGCTCTCAAATCAGCTTCTTCGCGTTTCTCATCAATGAAGTCTAATGATTCCAATAGGAGATCCTGGTTTGACGCAGGATCGTAATAGGTTACCCGGTGTAACGGAACTTCAAGTTCAACGGGTATGACGGCTTCCGTGCCGTATGCCAGTGCGAATGGTGTGTGGCCAGTCGCGGTCTTGTGGGTGGTTCTATAGGCCCAAAGCGCTGTTGGGAGTTCATCCACCCACTTGCCTCTAGCCTTTTCCAAACGCTTCTTCAATATGGACTTGATGATTTTATTGATGGCTTCTACCTGCCCATTCGCCTTCGGGTGAGCAGCTACTGCGAACCTTTTCTCAATGCCATACCTCTGACAGAACTCTTTGAATGCCTTGCTCTCGAATTGAGTTCCGTTGTCCGTTATGATGGTCCGTGGGAGGCCAAAACGACATATGATATTTCGTACAACGAAATTAATGACTTTCTTGGTGGTGATTGTGGCCATTGGCTCTGCTTCTGCCCACTGGGTGAAATAATCGACTACCACTATTGCATATTTCGCGCCTCCTTTGGCTATGGGCAGAGATTCAATTAGGTCAATTCCCCACATTGCAAATGGCCAGGGACTAACCATTTGTGTGAGTTCCATTGACGGAGCTCTCGGAATCTTTGCATATATCTGGCATTTGTCGCATCTTCTCGCATAGTCTGCAGCATCCCGATTTACAGTCAGCCAATAATATCCATAGCGGAGGATTTTCCTTGCCAAAGTTTGCCCCCCGGTATGATCACCACATTCTCCCTCATGGACTTCTTCCAACACCCGTTTTACCTCGTCATGGGCCACGCACCGGAGTAAGGGGGTCGAGAATCCCCTCCGATACATTATCCCGTCTTGCATTACATAACGCGAAGCCTTACGAAGGACTTGGCGTCTTTCGCTTCTTTTCTCAAGGAAGTCCCCGTATAACAAGTATTGTTTGATCGGGGTCAGCCATGACCCCCTTTGGAGTTCGGTCTCAAAGACGAGATCTATCTCCATCATGTCTATACTTGGAGCAAGCAGAGTCTAGACAGGGAACAATCCCATCTGTTGTGCATCGCCAGTACTCGCGAATTTGGCCAACGAGTCGGCCTCCCTGTTCTGTTCGCGCGGGACATGCGAAATGTCATAATATTCCAGGTTTACTAGTAGCTCTCGGACCCGAGCAAGGTAAGGAGCCAGTCTTCGTCCTTTCGCTTGGTAGTCTCCCCGTACCTGATATACCACCAGCTGTGAGTCGTAGAAGATTTCGATGGACTTTACCCTCAGTTCATTGGCAAGTCTTAAGCCAGCAATCAGTGCTTCGTATTCGGCTACGTTATTTGTCGCTGTAAATTCGAGCTTCAAAGCGTAGCAAATCGATCGGTTTTCGGGAGTTACCAGAACTATCCCAGCTTCCGACCAACCGTCGTTAGATGCCCCGTCAGTGAACATCTTCCATCGGACGGGAGGGATTACTTTGTGATTTTCACCCGGTTCATCTGGAATGGTGAACTCAGCAACGAAGTCAGCTAATGCTTGCCCTTGGATGGTCCTTCGCGGCAAGTAGGTGATATCAAACTGGCTTAAATCGATGTTCCACTTTAGCATCCTACCGGAAGTTTCCGATCGTTGGAGTACCTGTCACAAGTGTTGGTCAGTGTAAACACTGATTGAGTGCGCCTGAAAGTAGGGACGAAGCTTGCGTGATGCAATCACCAGGCAATAGGCAAGTTTCTCGATCTTTGGATAATTCTTTTCTACCCCCTTCAATCATTTACTAACATAGTACACCGGCCTTTGAACCTTGTCTTCTTCGCCAACTAGGGCTGTACTGATAGCGTGTTGAGACACAGCCAAATATACGTACAACGTCTCGTGGTCTACTGGTTTTGATAACACTGGAGGACTTTCCAAGTGTCTTACCAGGGCTCGGAATGCTTCTTCGCAGTCAGTCGTCCATTCGAAGTTTCTCTTTCCTTTCTTTATGACATCGAAGAAAGGAACACACTTATCTGTGGCTCTGGATATGAATCGACTGAGCGCAGCTACTTTTCCGTTCAAGCTCTATACCTGTTTTATGGTTCTAGGTGCCTGTATATCTTGGATGGCCTGGATCTTTTCCGGGTTAGCTTCAATTCCTCGTGCATTCATAATGAAACCTAAGAACTTCCCTGATGCCACGCCGAATGAACACTTTGAAGGATTGATCTTCATCCCATAGTGCCTTAGTATATCGAACATCTCCGCCAAGTCTCGAATGTGGTCGTTTGACTGCCGTGACTTCACAAGCATGTCATCCACATAGACTTCCATTGTTTTCCCAATCTGATCTTTGAACATTCGATTTACCAGACGCTGGTAAGTTGCTCCGGCGTTCTTCAGTCCGAAGGGCATCACTACATAGCAGTATAACCCAACATTTATGACAAAGCTGGTGTTTTCTTGGTCTGGGATACGCATCGGAATTTGGTTGTATCCGGAGTATGCATCCATAAACGACAATAACTCATGCCCTGCAGTTGAATCGACCAGTTGATCAATTCGTGGTAGCGGGAAGCTATCCTTCGAGCATGCTTTGTTTAAATCAGAATAGTCAACGCAGGTTCTCCATTTCCCGTTTGCTTTCTTTACCAACACAGGGTTGGACACCCATTCCGGGTAGAGGGCGTTGCGGACAAACCCATTGGCTTTGAGTTTATCCACCTCCTCTTTGAGAGCTGCAGACCTTTCCGGGTCCATGCCCCTCCTTTTTTGCTTCACAGGTACGTGTTTCAGTTCTATATTCAACATATGGCTCGCAATTGCAGGGGAAATCCCACGCATATTAGAGTGTGTCCAGGCGAAGACATCAAGATTCGCTCGGAGGAAATCAGATAAATTCTCTGCTATTAGGGGATCGAGCTGTGACCCAATTTTAAGAACTCGTGTCGGGTCGCTGTGGCTAACAGGAATATCAATTGTTAGTTCGACCGGTTCTGCGTCTGGTTCCCTGGGTTCCCCTTTGTCATCTCTCGGATCTATGTCTCCAACGATCCGAGAATGTCGCCCGAGCCAGGGCTCGGGCGCTAATTGTCAATCATCAGAATTCGGGATGCGGACGATGCTGTCCGTAGTCTTCCCCTTTTCTCTGCGCTGTGCCTCTCTCAGCTCAGCCACGTAACATGCACGTCCGGTTGCTTGGTCGCCATGCACTACGCCAACTCCTTTGTCCGTCGGGAATTTCAGTGTGAGACACCACGGGGCCAAGGCTGCCCTGAAATCTGCGAAGGCTGGTCTTCCCAAAAACACGTTGTATGGTGAATCAACATCCAGCACTATGAATGGTAGGATTCGCACTCTCCTGCGTTCACCTTGTCCCAGTTCAACTGGTAACTCCACATATCCTACTGCGTCTGTGGCTGCGCCGTTAAAGCCATGGATTCGGGCTTTAGACGGTTTCAAATCCTTAGTCTCCAGCTTCATTTGGTCATACGCTTTCTCGAAGATGATGTTAACGGAACTTCCACAATCAATTAGGATTCTCCTTACGAATGTCGGTCCGATGGTTGCGGATATGACCAATGGATCGATGGTGGGAGCTTCCACCTTATCCGCGTCTCTATTCCTGAATACAATATCGCCATGCATCGTGCGTTGCTGCTTTGTGGGAGTTCCATCCTCCACATTTGAACAACACTCATGCTCTGTATGTCTCAAGGAATTTGCATATCGCTCCATTTCCTGCCAATTTCTATCCGCAGGATGAGGTCCACCAGCAATTGTGTTAATAATCAACCTTCCCACAGTTCGAGTAGGTTGCTCTGGTTGGTGTGGGGCTGGGCCACGTCCGGGGTCTGAAGTTTCTTGTCTTCCTTCTGGCGTATCTTTGACGAATTCCTGCAGCTTCTTCTGCCTAATCAATTTCTCAATAGCGTCATGGAGATGCCTGCATTCGCCTGTATTGTGCCCATAAGACTCGTGAAAGCGGCAATACTTTCCAGTCCGCTTTTGCTCCTCTGTTGATTCCTTAGGGCGTGGTTTTCTGTATTGAAAAGTGTTGCAGGTCGATAAGTAGATGTTTTCAAGAGACGCATTCAGTGGAGTGCATTCGTTGTAGGTTGGGATCCTTGACTTCCATCTCCCCGTTTCCTTCTTCTTTCCAGGATTTCCACTACCAGTTCCTTTAGACTGCCCGGGCTTATTTCGGACGCTGGCCTGAGTCTTTCCAGGGTTATCGTCGGTTGCTTTCATGGCGATGTTGCCGTTTACAGACTCCTGAATGGACCCTGGTGCCTTGTCTTTCCTTATCCACCGAGCTTCTTCCCTCCTTATGAACTGGTGGGCTTTCGAATAGAAACGTTCCAACGAATCTGGTGGCTTTCCCACCAACCAATCCCCAAATTCAGAGTCTGGATCCACTCCACGCATTACTGCCATCAAAATCACGTGGTCGTTTGGGTTGCTCACTTCAGTAGCGGCAACATGAAATCTCTGCAAGTATACTTTCAGTGATTCTCCAGGAGCTTGGGTCACGCTTGATAAGGACATCACATCCTTGGGTCGAGTGGCGTGTATCCTGAATTGTTCTATGAATTTCCTTGCTAATTCGTCGAAGTTTGAGATTGACCGTGGAGGAAGTCGAGTGAACCACATGGTGGCAATTCCGGACAGAGTTATTGGAAAGCACCTGCACTTAGTTGCGTCGTTGGCCCTTGCTGAATCCATCATCCATCCATACCTCATTACATGTTGTCTAGGGTCAGTTTTTCCTTCGTAGGCGGGTATGGTGGGCATGTTAAACTTCCTTGGGTATTCAGCCTGTAGAATGGTATCTGTGAAGGGAGTATGACTCTTAGACATTCCCCAATCTTCATTAGTCAAACCTTGATTCTCTCTCATCAACTGCCTGACCATAGCTGTCAAATCCGGGGTTTGTATGGTAGGAGGAAGGTTGGGTTCCGCTCCATGGGCTTGATTTCTAGTAGAGCGATCAGTGGCACCTGCTTGGTCATCTTCATCCTTGCGGCGCCTACGCTTGGGAGGTTCATCAGCTGAAGTTGAGCTATCATCTTCAGAGTAGGGGACAGGGCTACCTCCAGCATTCTGATGCTGCTGTTGAGCAAGTCGGGCCATGAGGTCAGCATTAACTTGCATTTGCTCAGCGAGTTGCCTTCTGCTTTCCGTAAGCTCTTTTATCAAGTCGTTCAATTCTGCTCGTGAAACAGCTTCCGCTTGGTTTTGGCTGGAGGGCCCCATGCCTCGAATTACTTGTTGATCGTTAGGTCCAAGTTGTTGAACACTAGCGGTTTCGCGGGCATCTACATTTTGGGAGGTCGATCTTGTTCGTGGTCTTCCCATGGTAGAGTTGTTGGTTGCAACTCTGAGTAGAATCAATAGATGCCTTATGGATAATTACGGATCTTCTTCGGGGGATTTATGCAATCCAGTAGCTACAAAGTAGATCCTCACAACCTGAGAATTCGCTCTCAGTGAAAGCACCAAAATGTTAGTGCCAAAATTGGTCACTAACACCCTTACAGAGTTTGTGTAGAGAGATTAATGAAGAAGATAACTTAAAATAGAGAAGATAGTATAAATTAAAATGCGGAAGACGAAAACACAGAATTTATAGTGGTTCGGCGTTGTAGCCTACGTCCACTTTGAAGTTGATCCTTTATTTCTTCACTTTAAACTTGATTACAGATACAATCCGTTTTTTAATTATTCGAATACAATTGTGAAATAAAAGTAGAAGTCTTGGATGAGGTTTGGATGAGGCAGAGTCTCCCCTGTGTTCTCTGAAATCTCTCCCCATTTTCTGTGCCCCTGCCTCTCTATTTATAGACAAAAGTGGGTTGGACTTCCCTGGTGGGCCAGGTGGCCGAATAACTTGGTCCAAGTAGTTTATGTACCGTACGTCGAACCAGGGAGGCCGGACAAGGCATGCCGAGTCTTCCTTCTTGTACCAAACGAAGCATGCCGAGCCTTCCCTCCTTATGCCAAACGAGCCATGCCGAGTCTTCCCTCTTTAGACCGAGCGAGGACGGAGGTTGGATGAGAGATGCAGGTCGAATGGGGCATGAATGCCGAACGATCGGGGTTCGCTGAATCAAGCCAGAATGCCGAACCATCTAGGCTCGCCAAACGTACTTGGGCGAACGCATGTGGGAGGCCGAACAACCTTTCTATTTTGGCCAAACGATCTTAATTGGCCGAACAGCATTCGATGCCGAACGTATCCTGGATGTCGAACGTGTCCTGGATGCCGAACGACCTAATTTGGCCGAACGCTCTCCTGATGCTGAGTGCTACTTTGTGCCGGGCACTCCTTTCTGGCCGAGTACTAAGTTACCTGGTCAATCTCTTGGGAAACAGTATTAAAAAAAATGGTTTATATAACCGAGAAATTTGGAAACAAAATGAATCATCTTCAAAACCAAACCATTTCAATTATAACTTCCCAATTCAAAACAATTTCAATTTCCCTTCTACCGATTCAATTTCGATTTCGATTCAATCAACATCAACTTTGACTTCAAATTTATTTTATATTCACTTTCAATTAATTCAATTTCAAATTATATCGATTTGGAGCTTAATTTTTCAAAATATCCATTTATAACACTTAACAAAATTATCCATCAATATTCAAGTTTAAATCCAAATTTCAAATATGATTCAATTCCAAGCTCGATTTCAAAATATCATTTTTATATCACTTTTACTTAGTAATATTCAAAACTTGAATTAAGGTTAAATCTTTAAACAAATCAATTTTCAAAATTCAATCATATCCCGATTTTAAATTCCAAAGTCTCCACTTTAATTATTTAACAATTTATTTTAACCAAAATTTATTTCAACATTCCAAACTCAATTTTTCGATAAATTCGATTCCTATAAATTGATTTCTATTTATAACCTTTAAATCAAAACATTTAAATAAATTTCAAATCGACGATTTTAAAAATTATTAATTTAACCAATTCTGTGTCCGTATATAATTTTCTATCCTATGGTCAAGTAATTATTTATTTCAATTAAATGTCAGGGATGAATATATATCACTTAAATCAAATCACAGTTTCATATGTATGCATAACAGGATATATATAAGCAAATAAACATCCAAACATTTAAATATCAACCAATAGCGTCCATCGAAATACATCATCCAATAGACAATACAATTCATGGCAATTTCATAGTTATCAATGTCAGGTAATTTAGTCGCAATTCAATTTTTATTTCAGTTTTAACTGTCAATTTAAATTTCAACGGTTAATTCAAATGACAATCTATATGACAATTAAATTTTATCAAACAACGACAAATAAAATCCATATCACTTCATAATATTAAATTTAACTAGCATAAAGATATTTAGTACGTTGTGAGCGTTATAAAACACTCACTTTGATTTCAATGTAGTTCCAGCGTTTTATTTCGAATAAAATTAAACGATCATTTAATTTTATCTGAAATTTTCACTAGCTCCAAACGATTCCAATCTAGTTGCATTGTGTAGTGCTCGACAAAATGATTCCAATGCAAAAAGTTTCGTCGAATTCCGACCTCGTATGAAAGAGATATAGCCATTTAAAGTTAATGCAAATTTTAATATAATTAATTTACATTTTCTATTATTCATTTTTAACCTCAAATATATCACAGCCATTGGATTTGTATCCCCCATCATCTGGCCGCACGCACCCTTCTTCCTCTCTCACGTTCGAACGCGCAAGAAACCCAAACAAGCCGGCCCTAACCCTAATCATGCACCACCCTACGGTCGACTTCGCTCCGATCAAGTGACGCCAGAAGATGCGCCTAACTCCTGTCCACCTTCGCCTGAACCCATGGCGAGCTCGGCCACCACCATCTGCCTCAATTTGCGTGCGAACATAGCACGAACGCGGCCACTTTTCTCCCTCTTCGCTGCGCAATAACCCATTAACCCCATATGGATTTGAAGTTCGTGATGTTATCTACAACTTTGTAGTTGATCATTTTTGATGAAAGTGAGTGGATTGGATAAGATTAAGGGAAGAAGAATCGTGCGTTTCTGGCCTTCGAATATTGAAGTGGCGGCTAGGCAAAACGGAGTTAGGGTTTTGCAAAATCAAAGGGAAGGGGTCCTTTTATAGAAAGCTTCAAAACACTATTCATCCCGGATTTTTCGAACTCCGATTTACGCACGGTGACTGGCATCCTTAGGGTTTATCCCACTTTTTGGACACAATGGAACAGGTTTCGGAGGCTAGTTCGATCGTATGTGCAAGTTACGGAAATAAACGATCAAAAAATTAAACTGATTAAACGAATTTCTATGCGTTTTGGCTCGCCCCGGACAAACGGTAATTCCGATTGACACGAAATTTGAAATCCTACAATAATATCATGTTACGGATCCGATGAAACTGGTTTCGTCAAAATCCGAGACTGTTTGAAAAATGGCTATTTTAACTCGTCGATTAAATATTAAAATATTCAATTTTGACAAGTTTACTTGTAATTCGATTTTAAAAGTTCTACAACATCATTCTAACTTTAATATGATAAAATAAAATTTTACAAATCATTTTTAATCATATTAAACCCGTTATTCAACTATTCAATAAATTCCAATTTTAAAATCTTATTAACTCTATTATAATCCCAATATAACTTACATTCACTTTGGAAACCAATTTGAATCATTTTAAATCAAATTTCAATTATTCACTCTATTTTCATATATTAAATTTCAATATCAAATTAATCATATCAAATTCGAAATTTAATTATTCAAACATTTGTCATATTAAATTTAGACAAATCTGATTATTCTTAAATCACTGTCTTTTGAAATATTCAAAACGAACTTATAAGATTTAACCTTTAAAAATAATTCAAATTATAGAACAACCATTTCCATTAATCAGTTATCCAATTTCCGTTATTCAATTATTCAATAAATTCCAAATGTTAAATTTAAACAATTTAATTGTTCAATATTTGACAGATTTCAATATTGGATTTTTAGATAAAAATTTCATTGTCAGTCGATTTTCTGTATTACATCAAATGAATTCCACATTATTATTTAACTACAATTAGAGATAATGCACTCAACTAATATATAAACTTTCATTTCAATTGCAATTGGTTCACAAATTCAATTCGACTAACTAAATGAATAGGTAACTTAAATAATTATCACCGTTAACTTTTAATTACTTATAAGTTTATTATTTACAAACAAGTGTCGCAATTACCTATACAATACAAATTCATTCAATTACCTTTGACTAAATATTATTTCAATTGATTTGGGATTCCATTCAATTCATAAATAATTAACTTGGATAAAATTTGTTGCATTTCATTCCAGTTATTATTATTCCAAACGAATTACAAATTTTTTTCTGACATTAAATCACGAAATCTTATTAAATTATCTATTTTAATTATCGAAAATTTACGGGTCGTTACACTCTCCCCCACTCAAAACTTTTCGTCCCCGAAAGGGAAAGGAAGAAGGGAAAAGGAACTTAGTTTAGAATTCAACATTAGATATATTTTATTCAAAGTTACCAACTTATAAAACAATGAAATTCCGTTTATAAAGTCATAACTACGCTTCCATTAAGTTACTCCGAACGGCTTTCTAACTTTAAAAATTAGTTATCAAAACAAGTTATAAAAAAATTTAAAACTTGACAAATTTTCTAACACCCGGATTTACGGAAAATTTCGACAGAGTCTCCTTTGCGCGACTCGATCGGAAAAAAAAAGACAGTATATATATCACAAATATACATCTCATCAAGTGATGAGGCATCCCGTAGGGAAAAAAGTGTAAAAGTACGGTATGTAATCCGAGATATGTACCTTATATATTATTAGCGAGCATATACCGCTAATATAGCACGAAAGCGAGCTCCAAATGTGAAGCAAGCGCAATCCGCACCTACTAAACACTCGACAAACCATGAGAAACATGCATATATGAAAATAATATCAATATACACTATATAGCAACATAACAACTACATGTGCCAACATAGCAAATGCAACAAACAATAAATTCATCCACCAAATCAATTATCATCCAACTATCATCCAGCAAATCCATAACCAATCAATATAAATTTACTTCTCATTAATATTTATTCACTTGGTTTTCAATTTTAATCACAGTTGATTCATTAACGTTGGATTTTACTAACATTCATTCTCAATTCAATTAGTTAACATTCACTAATTTATATTTACATTAGTTCGCTTCCAATTTGAATCAAATTAAATTCTATTTAAATTCATTTAACTTCCAATTTGATTTCAATGACTTATAGCTTTCAAGTTCATTAACACTAAATGAATTATATACAATCAACTAACAATCATATAACGGCCAAATCATATAATTTTAAAAGAATCATTTTAGATTTGGCATCATAAATTTTCAATATTAACTTTAATTAAGTCCGTAAGCCGTACATATATCATCCGTGAGCAATATCAATCTAATCGCTTATTCGATCATACAATTTCACTTCCAAACTAGTATCGTTCACACGACTCTCTAGTGCGGACTCAGATTTGGTTCCTTGATTGAAAACTGTTACTCTCCTTGCATAGCCATATAGTATGATGGAGAATTCCAGAATCAAATTAAAAATCCATATCCAGGGTTCGCCGTCGAAAATCGAGTGAAAAAATCCTAACTTGGATCGATATAAATCATCTCGAAATTTTGTGCTCGAATGTGGATCAAATCTTATGCGAATAAAATAATATACGTACAATCTCACGTATTACCTTCCAATGGATTTCTATCCAATTTATCTATACTAAATTATTTTATTGACTTCTATTTTTTTCACTTAATTACTCACAATCCATTATTCAGTTTGTATATTCATTTCTTTACATAGCATATTCTTTAAAATTATCTTTTCTTAAACATCATATCATAGAATTTGCTTACTCAAGTTCATTTTAAACATTCTATATAATTTAATTAAGTTCAACTTCATTTTCCAATTGATTCTTAGCTATAAGAAATTCCTTTGTTTACATTTATTGCATTTTCATCATTTCAGTTAATAACGAATTCATTAGTGGAACATTTTATTAACCGGCACTTTAGTTTATTAATCATCCTATAAAAGTCTAACCTCTCATAAATGACTTATCTTAGTTTACAGTTATCTTAAAGGTTACAAATTTAATTTTTTTTCCAATCCTTTTGCAATTCATATTTATTTTCTATAACAAATTTACAAAGATATAATACGATTCATTTATTTTCTTTCTTAAGTTCACTTACTTGTTTCATTTATCCATTCATCATTTCATGTTATATTTAAGTATTTATAATTTTTATCACAACCAAATTTTCCATTTATATCCATTTTAATTCCTTTTGAGTTTTTCTTACTTGTACACTTCAATTATTTTCAGGTTCTGTTTGTTTGTACAATATCTCATTACATATCCAAAACATCATTTCAACTTCTTAATATTTGGTAAGTCATATTATATGTTATTAGAATGCAAATTTGGTATTATACAAATTTATAGAATTTCATTTTACTTAATTGGAATGTTCGCAAATTTAGTTTTTTTAAATCCTCTTTACCTTTTAACTTTAAAGTTTTCCCAAACAATAGCTTAGATATCTTAATCCTCCTATTTTATAAATTCTGGTTATTCACATTTCATTCAAATAATTTGAAAATTATTAATTAACAGAACTTAGAAATTTAAATGCCCGGTTCCTTTCAAATCATTTGAAATAAACATATACACTTATATATATATATATATATATATATATATATATATATACATTTTGATATATCAAATCATATCTTTGGAGTTTAAACCAAAACCCATTTACCCAAAATAATTTCGAAGAAAAGCAAAGCTTCTTAGAAGTCTTCCCACTATGAGACTCGAAAATGAACGTCGATGATGCTGCGCAGTCATCACCGACATTATTTTCCAGCGACATAAGAGAGGAGTACTGAATTCATTCTTTCCTTTAAAATCCTTTCAAAATATTTTCATAAACAATTTCCAACTAATATTACTATATATTTCTTCAAAGCTTTAAAAATCATTTTAAAAGTCCCGGGTCTTGAATTCAATATTTTCCAATTTAAATCTATTTTAATTTATAAGTCACCTTTATAAAATATTCTTATAGGATTTTACTTTCTTAAAATATTCCACAAGTTGTTTTATCACTGTTCATTTTTTAATTCATCTTATTTATTAAATTACAATGTCCAATTAATGATAATAACCAATATTATCATTCCTAACAACCAGGTAAGCTAGATAAGTTATAATAATTTCTGAAAATTTTTCTTTATATATAAAATATAATTAGAGAAAAATTATTTCATTTACCCAATTTCAAAACAATACTATGTCGAATTGTTCTGTTTAAGTGTTTAGAGTTCCCTATCAATGACGTTAATTACTCGTATTAACCAGAATCCATAAGCCACTCAACAAATCAACCGACACAATATAAAACATTTTATATCACTAACAAATACGCTCTCTCATATGTATACACTCAGCGACTCATCATAGGGTATTACTACCCTATTTATAAAGAGTCAGACCCCACAAAGCTAAGGTTATCGCTAAACCAGAGCTCTGATACCAACTGTATCGACCCATCTTTTTGGACAGTTTAAACTGACGATCAAATACCCAAGCCGGTTCCAAACCATTCAAAAGGGCAGATGATTATTGGGGTAAATAAGAAAAGAAAAGGAAGGAGAAATAAAGGAAATGAAACAACACAGAATCTCGCAGCGGAACGATAAAATATAATAGTCAAATAAACAGTTCATGAAGCTGTTTACAATACTTTGATCATTATTTATACAATATTTATCAGAGTTAAGTGTAACGACCCGTAAATTTTCGATAATTAAAATAGCTAATTTAATAAGATTTCGTGATTTAATGTTAGAAAAAAATTTGTAATTCGTTTGGAATAATAATAACTGGAATGAAATGCAACAAATTTTATCTAAGTTAATTATTTATGAATTGAATGGAATCCCAAATCAATTGAAATAATATGTAGTCAAAGGTAATTGAATGAATTTGTATTGTATAGGTAATTGCGACACTTGTTTGTAAATAATAAACTTATAAGTAACTAAAAATTAACGGTGATAATGATTTAAGTTACCTATTCATTTAGTTAGTCGAATTGAATTTGTGAACCAATTGCAATTGAAATGAAAGTTTATATATTAGTTGAGTGCATTATCTCTAATTGTAGTTAAATAATAACGTGGAATTCATTTGATGTAATATAGTAAATCGACTGATAATGAAATTTTTATCTAAAAATCCAATATTGAAATCCGTCAAATATTGAACAATTAAATTATTTAAATTTAACATTTGGAATTTATTGAATAATTGAATAACGAAAATTGGATAACTGATTAATAGAAATGGTTGTTCTATAATTTGAATTATTTTTAAAGGTTAAATCTTATAAGTTCGTTTTTAATATTTCAAAAGACAGTGATTTAAGAATAATCAAATTTGTTTAAATTTAATATGACAAATGTTTGAATAATTAAATTTCGAATTTGATATGATTAATTTAATATTGATATTTAATATATGAAAATAGAGTGAATAATTGAAATTTGATTTAAAATGATTCAAATTGGTTTCCAAAGTGAATGTAAGTTATATTGGGATTATAATAGAGTTAATAAGATTTTAAAATTGGAATTTATTGAATAATTGAATAACGGGTTTAATATGATTAAAAATGAATTGTAAAAATTTATTTTATCATATTAAAGTTAGAATGATGTTGTAGAACTTTTAAAATCGAATTAAAAGTAAATTTGTGAAAATTGAATATTTTAATATTTAATCGACGAGTTAAAATAGCCATTTTTAAAAAAGTCTCGGATTTTGACGAAACCAGTTTCATCGGATCCGTAACGTGATATTATTGTAAGATTTCAAATTTCGTGTCAATCGTAATTACCGTTTGTCCGGGGCGAGCCAAAACGCATAGAAATTCGTTTAATCGGTTTAATTTAAATTTAATCGTTTATTTCCGTAACTCGCACATACGATCGAATTAGCCTCTGAAACCTGTTCCATTGTGTCCAGAACGCGGGATAAACCCTACCAACGTCGGTCACCACGTGTAAATCCGTGCTCGAAAAATTCGGGATGAATAGTGTTTTGAAGCTTTCTATGAAAGGACCCCTTCCCTTTGATTGTGCAAAACCCTAACTCCTTTTTGCCTAGCCGCCACTTCAATATTTGAAGGCCAGAAACGCACGATTCTTCTTCCCTTAATCTTATCCAATCCACTCACTTTCATCAAAAATGATCAACTACAAAGTTGTAGATAACATCACGAACTTCAAATCCATATGGGGTTGATGGGTTATGGCGCAGCGAAAAGGGAGAAAAGTGGCCGCGTTCGTGCTACGTTCGCACACAAATTGAGGCAGATGGTGGTGGCCGAGCTCGCCATGGGTTCAGGCGAAGGTGAAGAGGAGCTAGGCGCATCTTCTAGCGTCACCTGATCGGAGCGAAGTCGACCGTAGGGTGGTGCGTGATTAGGGTTAGGGCCAGCTTGTTTGGGTTTCTTGCGCGTTCGAACGTGAGAGAGGAAGAAGGGCGCGTGCGGCCAGATGATGGGGGATGCAAACCAACGTCTGTGATATATTTGAGGTTAAAAATAAATAACAGAAAATGTAAATTAATTATATTTAAAATTTGTATTAACTTTAAAAGGCTATATCTCTTTCATACGAGGTCGGAATTCGACGAAACTTTTTGCGTTGGAATCGTTTGTCGAGCACTACGCAATGCAACTGGATTAGAATCGTTTGGAGCTAGTGAAAATTTCAGGTAAAATTAAACGCTCCTTTAATTTTATTCGAAATAAAATGCTGAAACTACATTGAAATCAAGGTGAGTGTTTTATAATGCTCACAACGTACTAAATATCTTTATGCTAGTTAAATTTTATATTATGAAGTGATATGGATTTTATTTGTCGTTGTTTGATAAAATTTAATTATCATATAGATTGTCATTTGAATTAACCGTTGAAATTTAAATTGACAGTTAAAATTGAAATAAAAATTGAATTGCGATTAAATTACCTGACATTGATAACTATGAAATTGCCATGAATTGTATTGTCTATTGGATGATGTATTTCGATGGATGCTATTGGTTGATATTTAAATGTTTGGATGTTTATTTGCTTATATATATCCTGTTATGCATACATATGAAACTGTGATTTGATTTAAGTGATATATATTCATCCCTGACATTTAATTGAAATAAATAATTACTTGGCCATATGATAGAAAATTATATACGGACACCGAATTGGCTAATTTAATAATTTTTAAAATCGTCAATTTGAAATTTATTTAAATGTTTTGATTTAAAGGTTATAAATAGAAATCAATTTATAGAAATTGAATTTATCGAAAAATTGAGTTTGGAATGTTGAAATAAATTTTGGTTAAAAGAAATTGTTAAATAATTAAAGTGGAGACTTTGGAATTTAAAATCGGGATATGATTGAATTTCGAAAATTGATTTGTTTAAAGATTTAACCTTAATTCGAGCTTTGAATATTACTAAGTAAAAGTGATATAAAAATGATATTTTGAAATCGAGCTTGGAATTGAATCATATATGAAATTTGGATTTAAACTTGAATATTGATGGATAATTTTGTTAAGTGTTATAAATGGATATTTTTGAAAAATCAAGCTCCAAATCGATATAAATTGAAATAGAATTAATTGAAAGTGAATATAAAATAAATTTGAAGTCAAAGTTGACGTTGATTGAATCGAAATCGAAATTGAATCGGTAGAAGGGAAATTGAAATTGTTTTGAATTGGGAAGTTATAATTGAAATGGTTTGGTTTTGAAGATGATTCATTTTGTTTCTAAATTTCTCGGTTATATAAACCATTTTTTTAATACTTATACTATTTTAATCTATTTTAAATCTACTTAACCCAATTTAAATTATTTTAAATAAATTTATCTATTTGAAATCCATTTAAAGATTTTAAGTATTTTTAACTATTTTAATTATTTAAAAACTTCTTTTAAACTACTTAAACTATTTTCCAAAAATTTCAAGCTGGTCAATAAGGTGAAATGTTTATATTTAAATCTTGAATTTAAATACGAATTGTGTTAAATGAAGTTGCAACCTGAATTGAAATTCGAAATGATCTTGAAATCGAAATGAGATATTGAGACGAAAAATGATTGTGAAATGGAATCTTACATTTTGAATAGCTATGATGTATTTGAAATGGATTTGATTTTTGAAGAGAATATGATATTTTGATATCAATTATGAATCGATTTGAAATGTAAAAGAGCCAACGGTGTAATAATACGTAGTTATTAAAGAGACCGAGATCGGATATGGACATACTCTCTGTCGATACCGAAAACCACTTTAATAACTATTATACGTGGAGTGTTGATCCAGAATGAAGTGGATGGTTTGGTGAATGCATTCACTGAAGAAAGAGAACGATATTGGATGACCCCTGACGTGACTAAAACAGGAGCCACGCCGGGCCATTGAGGTTCGCCACCTCTAGCGGACACACTTCTTAGATACCATATTTATTACCTTTTGTGATTTGATTTGGGTCCACCCCTTGATTTGGGAGTGTTGTTTCGCGGTATTGGGGTAGTTGTTGGCTATGCTCAACATCAGTCTGGATCACGCAACTACTAGTATCCTAGTTGGTATCGCCTCATGTACCTTGTCATACTGATTATCCTATTCGCGACCACTACGTTATGTTTTGTGTTATACCTATGGGGTACCCTCTGATAACCACTAGTTTACGGTGGGGTTTACGGTGCTGTATAGACTATGGCATTATAAAAATGTGTTAAGGGGGATTATGGTAACGCCTGAACGCTATTTTAATACTTTTACTTTACTGTAGACATATTATAATAGCGTATTGTACTACATAGTAGATAGTTTAACGGATCCTTGAGAGATGGAAAATCCCGTAACATCTCTTAAGTTATTGCACGCACGTTGACACTGGATATGAGATGTCAAACCCCGTAAACATCTCTGACGTCGTTACACTCATATTTATTTACGATTGATTTAAATTTCATAAGGATATTTTAGTCCTGACTCGAGTGTTTTGTCTTTTCATTACGCTCGGGTCAGGCCTGAGTTTTCAGATTTTTGAAGATTTATTCTGTAGGACGAAGATGACGATTTGGTACACTATTACTATTGTTATCTTTGCATCATGCTGTCTGCTGCATTATTTTATTTGTTCTGTTGTAGATGTATAACTCTGATAAATATTGTATATATAATGATCAAATTATTGTAAACAGCTTCATGAACTGTTTATTTGACTATTATATTTTATCGTTCCGCTGCGAGATTCTGTGTTGTTTCATTTCCTTTATTTCTCCTTCCTTTTCTTTTCTATTTACCCCAATAACCATCTGCCCTTTTGAATGGTTTGGAACCGGCTTGGGTATTTTATCGTCGGTTTAAACTATCCAAAAAGGCGGGTCGTTACACAAATGGAAAGTGGAGAGTATGCATCGACTTTTCAGACTTGAACAAAGCATGCCCCAAGGAATGTTTCCCGTTACCCAGGATTGAACAGTTAGTGGATGGAACATCCGGGCATGAATTATTTTCTTTTATGGATGCTTATCGGGATATAATCAAATCATGATGCATGAGTCAGATCAGGAGGACACAAGCTTCATCACTGATGTTGGTCTTTACTGCTATAAAGTCATGCCCTTCGGACTGAAGAACGTGGGGGAAACTTATCAAAGACTTGTTAATGCCATGTTCAAGCCGTAGATTGGCAAGACTATGGAAGTATATGTTGATGACATGTTGGTAAAATCAAAGAAGGTAGTAGACCACATTGACCATTTGACAGAAATGTTCGCAATCCTCCGAAAGTATGGGATGAAGCTAAATCCTCTGAAATGTTCATTAGGGGGTAGAGTCTGGAAAATTCTTGGTTTACATTGTGAGTGCTAGGGGCATTGAAGCTAATCCTGCTCAGATTACTGCTTTAAGTGAAGTCAAAGCCCGTAGGACAAAGAAGGAATTGCAAAGCCTCAACGGGAAAGTTGCTGCTTTAAGCCGGTTTATTTCCAGGGTCACTGATAAATGCATTCCCTTCTTTGACGCTCTGAAGAAAGGGAAGAAAAACTTTGAATGGACTCCTGAATGTCAGAAAGCTTTTGATGAACTGATTCGTCGCATGGAAATGCCTCCAGTACTTTCTAAGCCCAGCAATGGTGAAGATCTTTTCATATATTTAGCGGTTTCATCTCATGCTCTCAGTGCAGCATTGGTACGGGAAGATGCAAAAGTTCAGCGTCCGGTTTATTACATCAGCAAAAGATTCATTGGGGCGGAGATGAATTATTCAAAGCTGGAAAAGCTCGCCTACTGTCTGTCGATTGCATCCAGAAAGTTAAGGCCATATTTTCAAGCTCATCCTATTAAAGTCCTCACTGATCAACCTCTAAAGCAAGCCCTATTTCGCCCTGAAACTTCGGGTCATCTTCTGAAGTGGAATATTGAACTCAGCCAATACGATATCACCTTCCATCCCTAAAGAGCAATCAATGGACAAGCTTTAGCAGATTTCATTGTTGAATACACAGATAAAGGTGACAGTGAGGAAGAGGTTCCTGATGGCATCCTGATCCGATGGAAATTATATGTTGATGGTGCAAGAAATGACTATTGTTCCGGAGCTGGGGTTGTGCTTGAAACCCTCGAAGGGCGATCATTGTGTTATGCATTGAGATTAGAATTTCCTTCAACAAATAATGAAGCAGAATATGAAGCTCTTGTTGCCGACTTGAAGATTGCTAAAGAATTGAACATCAAAGTATTGCAGATCTTCAGTGATTCCCAGCTTATTGTATGCCAAGTCAACAAAAGGGTTTCAAACTAAAGGAGGAAATCTTCCTGCTTACTTGTCAAAGGCCTGGGAGCTTCTCGATGATTTTGATCATTATACAATAAGCCATATACCCCTAGAAGAGAACATGAAGGCAGATTCTCTCGCAAAATATTCAAGCTCTGGCGAAGCTCAATTATTAGGATTAGTCACTGTGGAAGTCTTGTCATCTCCAAGTACTGATGAGATGGATATTGATTGGATTATGGTTGTATCTCAAGAGCAGGAGTCATGGATGACCCCGATCAAGGAATATCTACTCAATGTATCCCTGCAAAAAAACACAAAAGAGCGCCAGAACCTGTTAAGAAAATCCCCGAGATACGTAATTCAATACGGCTGGTTATACAGACGGGGATTCTCGATGCCATTACTTCGATGTGTAACCAAGGAAGAGGATAAGACAATTTTAGCTGAGGTGCACGGAGGAGAGTGTGGGGATCATTCAGGTGGCCAAACTCTAGCAAAGAAAATTCTCCGCTATGGGTATTTTTGGCCAGATATTAATCGAGACGCTGCTAGCTACTCCCGAAAGTGTGACAGATGCCAGAGATTTGCAAAAATCCCAAGAGCACCTTCCACCGAGCTAACACAGATGGTCAGTCCATGGCCATTCGGCATTTGGGGGTTAGATCTCATTGGGCCTTTTCCAACTGCCAAGTTCGGAATCAAATATGCTATTGTTGTTGTTGATTATTTCACTAAATGGGATGAATCTGAACCATTGGCTACTATTACCTCTAAAAAGATGATAAACTTTGTGACTAGAAATATCATTTGCAGGTACGGTGTGCCTCAGAAGATAATCACAGACAATGTACCCAATTCGAAAGCGAAGAATTTCAGGAGATCCAAAAAAGATTCTCAGCAGTGGCTCATCCGCAAGCAAACGGGCAAGTGGAAGCAGTGAACAAAATTATCAAATCAACCATCAAAAAACAGCTGGAAAAACCAAAAGGTGGTTGGGTCGATAAGCTGCCACTAGCACTATGGGCATACAGAACTACCCACAAGACTGCGACTGGGCACACTCCATTCTCATTAGCATATGGATCAGAAGCAATGATTTCTGTGGAAATAGAGGTCCCCTCACACAGGAGAATTCATTTCAACCAAACTGAAAATGAAAAACTGCAACTTGAAGCACTTGGCTTCCTTGATGATAGAAGGGAAGAGGCTAAGCTCATAATTGCAGCCCATCAGCAAAGGATAGCCAGGCACTTCAATTCTAAAGTTCGCCAACGTAGCTTTGAAATTGGGGTTCTAATCTTGAAAAGGATCATGACAACAACAGGTGTGTTTGGGCCAAACTGGGAAGGGCTATATGTCATAGGCAAAAAACTTCTTGATGGCACTTTCAAGCTCACAACTGTCGAAGGAGATCCAATTCCGAGATCCTGGAACAGCAATCACTTGCGTCCATATTTTACTTAAAAGCTATGCCAAAATTTGTAAAATGATTGTGGATGTATCATTCTTGTATTGTAAAATCAATAATAAGAACTATAAAGTGGATGTAGGCCCAATTCTTGGCCGAACCACTATAAATCTTGTGTTCTCTACTACTATAAAATGCCTGTCTCGTCTCGATGCGCAAATATTTTAAATGTATTGCTAAAATGTCAATTTAATATTGCAGGCTATCAAAGCAAGGCTTACCCATTCAACACATCACAAGGCCAAGCGATTCCTACAAATCACTCAACAAACAAATGTCAAGCCACAAAAATTCTAGATTCAAATCCTACACGAGAAGTGCTTCTCATAAATAGTTGGTGATTCCACCTAAGGGGCACCTTCCCGAAGTGAAGGTTCCAGGCCCTTACTAACTGATTGTGATCGTTTGTGCAAACGGACATCCAGTTAAGTAGCTTGCGCCTGCCCCGTGGATTCACTTTACGATAAAATGCACTTCTCTGGAAAAAAACAAACAACTTGCAAAGGAAGGAAACATGTGCTTGGAAACGATAATGAGGAATCGCTGGGAGGCGGATGGTGAAAAGACATGGGTAAGCAGACAAGGACAGCCAGAATGGAATCTTGTCTCTCAACCAAAAAGGTTGGTGGAACCACCAAAAGGGAACCTTCCCGAAGTGAAGGCACCTTCCCGAAGTGAAGGCACCAGGCCCTTGCTAACCGATTATGATCGTTTGTGCAAACGAACATCCAATTAGGTAGCTTGCATCTTCCCGTGGAACCATTTATCTGTGAGATGCAACCTTCCAGGCAAACAAAAAAAAAGCCCTTTTCGGAGGCACAACAAAGCCCTCTTCAGAGGCACAACAATGTCCTCTTCGAAGGCATAACAAAGCCCTCTAACGAGGCACTCCCAAAGAGGAAATGCTTTCCTCTAAGGTTGGTGGAACCACCAAAGGGGCACCTTCCCGAAGTGAAGGCACCAGGCCCTTGCTAACCGATTGTGATCGTTTGTGCAAACGAACATCCAATTAGGTAGCTTGCGTCAGCCCGTGGATCCATTTAACTGCGAGAAGTAACTTTCAAGAAAACAACAAAAAGCCCTCTTCGGAGGCCCACTTCCACAAGTTGAAGTGCCAAAAAAGCCCTCTTCGGAGGCACAAGCCCTCTTCGGAGGCACAAAAAAGCCCTCTTCGGAGACACAAAAAAGCCCTCTTCGGGGGCACACAAAAAAAAGCCCTCTTCGGAGGCACACTTCTACTCTAAAGGGAAGATCAATTTCTCCATAATAAGAACATTCTTCCCCAAAAAGTTGAAGTGCCAAATCAAAACCTTCTTTGGAAGCCCGCTTCACCGAGTAGGGGAATCCACTTCTCAAAAATAAAAGTGACCATCTCCGGAAGTTGAAGTGTAAAAACTTTTCCTTAAAAAAAAAGAGAAAGGGAAGACTTCTCCAATACAAAGCACACTTTTACTAGAGCAGAATAATGTTTCCTCAAAAAGGAAGAATTATTCTCCAAAGTAAAAGTAAAAGTTTCCTCAAAATGGAAGAATTATTCTCCAAAGTAAGAGTACAAGTCTTCTCAAAATGGAGAAAATTGCAATAAGCCGTGGTATGAGGGCAATATAATATAGCTACATTAATAAAAGAACCGCTCAAACAACATACCACGAGCTCATTGCAATATCGTACAAAGAAAATAAGGAATAAATGCATTTGCAAATACAGTCAAAAGATTGTACAAGTAAAAAGAGTCATTTTATTCCATACCACAAAAGATTTGTATACATGTGCAGGTCTCAAAAAGTGGGGGCCGGTACCCACACAATCTCCGGTCAATACAAGTCTTTAGATACAAGCAAAAAGCAAAAAAGCAGAACAAGAAGGATAAAACCAGACCCATTACTTCTTCTTCTTCCCGTCGCCTTTGGAGCCCTCGCCTGGCCTTTGGTTAACTTCTTGAGTCGGCTTGAACGAGTCGGGGAAGAAGGAGAAAGAGGTGCAACTGGGTCCTCTTCCGCTTTCTCATCGCTAGTAGAAGTGCGCTTCTTTTTCTTTGAAATGCTACGCTTTCTTCTCTTCTTTGAAGAAGATTCGCAGCCCGGAGTGACAAGATCAATCAACTTTGTATCATCGGCAGTAAATTCCTCCGAGGTCCTCTCACCCTCCTCAAGTTCTTGAGCTTTCTGCACTTGTGAAGCGGTCGGGTAATCTAAGCTTTGAAGAGCTCCTATTTGTTCTTCTTGCGACCCCGGTTGAGAAGCGGAAGGAGTAACTTGAAGAGGTGGAGAAGCAGCAGCTGGAAGAGGCGAAGCCTATACAACACTTGTTGTTTTCACTACAGAAGAGGAAAAGTTAAAAACATCAGTATCTCTCGCAAAAAGAGGAGATAGTGGCATGTTGAAGTTTAAGTGATAAGCAAGAAGTTCATCGAGCTCATGTGAAGCAAACAAGTAGCCCACTTGAGCTGGATCAGTGGTGAAGTTACCCGGAGAAGTTGGCTTTATCACGTCCACTTCAAAATCGTGGGCTTCGGTGTCTTCTTGGGCCTCGTCTTTGGCATGAGCAGTTGTAATTTCAGTTTCGGCTTTGGCCCGAGGCAGAGAATGGGAACTGGAGCCAATAATATCGACGTCAACCGAAGCCGAAGGACAAGTTAGGTCGGTCAAAGGTGCCTTCCCTAAATGCTCTCCTTCTGCCGCTTCGGCTCGTTCTTTAGCAAGTTGTTCTTTCCCTCTGGCAAGGGAGGCTTGACCCTCATCATTCAAAAAATGAGCCTCAAGACCCTCCTCAGCGTAGTCGGTGCCTTTAAGCATTTCAACTGCTGCCTCCCACACTTCAGCCAAGGTAATTGCATATCTTGGGCCCAAAAATGAAAGACTACCACGCCCCAAGACGCTGTGAATGTAAAACTCGAATAGAGTGGAGTTGACGTTGGCCTTAGTCGCCTCATGTGATTGTTCAGCTACTGCTTTTCTAGCGATGGCCTCGTCACGCTCCTTTTCAACTTTAGAAAGCTGGGCCTTTAACATTGCAATCTCCAAGTCTTGGAAGTTAGTCTTCTCCCGCAGCTGAGCAACATCATTGCGGTAAAGCTCCACGATTTTCTGTTGCGCCTCAAGTTTAGCCTCAGCACCTCGTTGACTAGCGTGGGCGTCTCTTACTTGCTTTTTGAGAACCACTTCCTTTTGAGTATAAGAAGTGGAAGAGGTGCCAAGTTCATCTTTAAGCTTCTTAACTTCAGCCTCAAGCTCCTCATTATAGGCAGCGATGCTCCTCATCTCCGTATCATGCTGATCAAGAAATTTTTGCCACTTAGACTTATCGTTTTCTATGGTCAGCATAGCCTCGAGATTTGAACAGTTTACTCTTTGAAGCTCATCAACTAGTTTCTGCCAACCGGACATTCTTTCAATATCAAGCTTGACAGCATCGAGATTTCTCAGCATGGCCTGTTTGTCAATTGGAACCAAGTCCAGATCAAAGCGTACTCCTTTCAAACACCAATGCGGAAATCGACTTTGGAGTGCAGGCGGAGGCTTCTCAACTTGATAAGGAGTCCTATTAATGATTGTTTGAATGTCAACTCCTTTAAGGACAGGAGAGCTAGAAGGGATGTCTAGATAGATAGAAGCAGAGGGCACTTTAGGAATTTCAGATGTCGGTTTCTCGCTAAGCTTGGCTCGCTTGCTTGAATCTTCAGCTATATGACTCTTCCCCTTATCTTCATGAGATTTTCTTTTATGGGAGTCATCATCCCTCTGGTAAGAGTCATGACGGTCATCTCTCCTTCCATAACACTCCTCATAAGCCTGCCTTTCGCGAGCTTTCCTAGCTGCTCTTTCCTCATCAGTTTCCCTAGGGGCAGGAAGATAGTGCATGGGATCATAAGAATCACGCCTTGCATAGCGTTGAAAGACATCATAATACGAGCTGCTGCATTCCATGGGAGAGCCTAAAAGTGAAGAAGAGACAAAGTTTAGAAATCTTCGAAATAAAAAAGCTAAGTGCACATACTTGCCAAAAATCCTAAGTGTGTGTGTACTGTGTGAACTACGCGCGTCAAACTACAAACTTCGGCTTGGGAGTGATGTCGGCTTTTACAGCAGGAGTCAACTCTTGAGATGATGGAATTGATCGTAAAATAGATGTCGCTTCGATTACTGGAGAAACAAGCTTAGAGGTGATGGTGTCATCTTTAAAGGGCTCTTGGGAAGTCACCATATGATCGCTCAGTACCCCGAAGACATCATCGACATCATTCCCAACGGAATGGGGCATATCAGCAGTGCCCTCTTCGGCACGCTTTGCACCCTTTGAAGCGGAACTTTCTTTCTCAGCTCCCTCATCAGCTCTTCCAGTAGCCTTCCCAGAATGTGGAGGAAATTCCTCTTCTTCAATAACTAGGGGAAGTTTAGATTTGCCAGATAATCCCACATCGTCAACGGAACTGGAGCATTTTACTAATGAAGCCTCTACAATATGTTCCTTCGGTGTGGATTCCTTTACGGAGGCTGGGGCATCTGACGCTCCTACTTGAGAACAGGGGGCATCACGGGACTGAGTGGATCGAGAAGAGTGCAAAAGTCCAAATTGGTGCAAAAACTCATCCTTCAGTAGGAACTTGATACTTCTCTCATCGACAGCTACAACACTCAATCTCTCGAACGTCGATTTATGATTAGAATCTTTAGAGGGAGGAGGAAGTGCTGCAAAAGTAAAGAATGAAGTTAGCACTTGACGACTCGAATTTTGAAAGATTCATAAATGAAGTGAACAGAGATAGGTAATCTTACTTCCTACTCTCCAGATACCGTAGAATCCCGGGGGGTAACGGACAAAGAAGAATTGACTTAAAAACCCGTGGGCACTCTCGGGCAAGTCTGTAATCAGTTTGCGGTTTCGCACGCTCATTACAAGAGTAATGGAAGGGTGATCTTTGTTCCACCCGAACTAACATAGATAACAGATCTCCTCGAATCTTGGGAGCTGGTTAAGTGTCCTCCTAAACAGTAAGCACAACCCCATCAAAATGGCATAACCATTAGGGTGCAGCTGGAATGGAGAAATAGCTAATCGAAGGAGAAGTATTCTAAGAAAATCGTTGAAGCGGGGAATAGCTCCATTCAGGCACATTTGACGGTTGACTGCAACGAAGCCAGGAGGCGGCCTATCGGTAGTGTCATTTATCCCTGGAAGCAGTGCATCTGCCTCGACAATGCCGAATTGAATACATAGCTGGCTGAAGGTCCGTTGGTTCAGTGTAGTTGAAACTCTTTCCGGAGGACTCTCCAGAGGGTCAGCTATCGGGAAGACCTCATCGGCCCGCTCTATTATCTCTTCTTGCATTTGTTGAGAAGTCATTCTACACAAGAAACTAGATATTCAAATATGAAGGTGCACGTTTCCTAAAAGTGTGAAGTGTTGTGCAAAACTAATAAAATGACAAGAAAATATAACTGGAATTAAACTAGTTGGCATTTGTCGATTATAAAGTTTTAGGGCTTGTTGTATTAAGTTCAAGTACAGTGTTAATGCAAATAGATCAGCTTTAGTTGATTAATTTAGCTTTGCTTTAATACTTCACTTCAACTTGTTGATTCACAGTATTTCATTCACACAATTCACTTAAGTTGATTATTCTTTATCGACTAATCTGTCATTCGGTGCGGGCAGTCAATGGCAGTATATTCGCCCTGGTTTTCTGCAAATGTTGTATTTAACAGGTTGTTAGCTTAAAAGTTAATATAATCTATGAAAAAGTGCAACAAGTTCAAGCAGTTCATTCTGGCAGTTCAAGTTGGAAATTCAATCAAGTTCAGTCAAATTTTACAAGTGTTCAAGTCCTATTCATTCCTTAAGTCGCAGGAATGACTTAAGTTAACTCGGGATTCTTTAAGTCGTCCAGATCATGCTCAATGACTTAACATAGGTCGAGCTTCCCTAAGTAGTTCTGTTTGAAATTCATATGTTATTCTGGCAAGTTAAGTCACAACAAGGCAAATTTGCTTAAGTGTTAGCTCGCCCAAATCATAGTGCGACCCAAAGGTAGGTCGCTAAAGGGGTTATCTCATCCGAAGCAGCATACTATACATCTTATGTCGCAAATTCATAAGTCGCTCAGGCTCCCTAAGTTGTTAAGACTCTTAGGCCGTTCAATTCTATAAGTCGCTCTACATAATTCGCTTCATGCGCTAGGTCGCCCTAAGGGTAATCCAGAGATACCGAGCTCTCTTCCACTAAAAAACACTAAGTCTTGATCTCCATTCACACATCGCCACGTGTCCATCCCCTTCACTCCACCAGAAACACCATAGCATAACCCGTTAACCCAGAATCTCCTCGTCTCCTCCGAACTTCCAAAACCTTCCAAAAACTCCACATTCGCCCAATAATTTCATGGAACCCTAAGCGGATATGATTTTCGAGAATAACTCAATTACCACATTTCAACGATGATCAAAAGGCGAATCAGGATACCATCTTACAACATGGTAACGAAAATTGCGTGAAACTGGTTATGGAGAATCGATGGTGAGTATGATGAACAGATGATCGGATTTACCGAGGATTGCTGTTGGAAATGATGATCGAAAATAACGAGGAGGGGAATTTCGCTTTAAGTTCTCGAGCTTGAAATCAACTATGGCGGCAAGATGTTTACAGTAAAGTGAAGAGGATGAAACGGCTTAGCGGCTTATATAGAAGAAAAAGGAGGAAGATGAGTAGGCGCACGAGTCAACAAGGTCCTTAAGTCGCCACGACTTAGCAAGGTTAGATCGAAGCACACGCCCTATAACCTAGCATGTACTTCGAGGGGCAAGTGTTAATCCCTTTTTTGAATGGCGAGTTAACTACTCAAGGAAAGTGAATGACTTAACTGTTCATGGCTTCAAGCGATCTACTACATTTGGCGAATTAACGACCTAGCGACCTAGCAACCCAGACAGATCAATGGCATAGTGATTTCAACATAATGATGGAATGAATACTACAGCGACTCGGCGACCTAGCGATATGGCGACTCAATGTAATAGCGACCTAGTGACCTAGCGAGTTATGAGCCCACAGCTGCACCTAAATAAGCCGCATCTCCTTAGGTCGTTTGCATACAGGTCGCTCCAACCTTAGGTCGATGCTTCTCCCACGGCTATCCTAAGTCGCTCTGCCTGATGCCTCGACATATATAAATCGCCTTCCATTCCCCATAGGTTGCTACAACCTATCAACCAAAGCAATTGGCCAAGTGCACCCACTATAAGCCATAACCCATACCCATTAGGTCGCCAGCGACCTAACTTACTCCTAAGCCGTCCACGACCAACGACTAACTCCAGAACTCTCCTATAAATACCCCGCCTACTCCATATTAGAGGGGACTTTTGGATGATTTCTGGAGCGCCAAGATTCTGTTGTTCACAACTTCTACAACACTTCAAACGCCGAAGACACTTCTATATCAAGGTTCTAACTACATGCTTACTTGTGTTGTAACTGAAGGATTATTGTGAAATCTGTAATCAAATCAGTAATAGAAAAGATTAAGTGGACGTAGGCTTGACTTTGAGCCGAACCACTATAAAAATTGTTGTCTCTTTACTGCTTTCTGCTATTCTCTGCTTGTTTTTAGTTCCCATACCAATGGGTGGTACTTTCACTATATTACAACTCACACCGGGGTGTTAGCGTACATTTTAGCGTTAACACCGGCAGTACATCTCTAGAAGAATGTACCAAGAAACCATCACAAAGTTTCTCTACCAACACAAGATCGGCCCACCTCTATGACTAGATGGTATCGAATATGTCATCCTTCGGTCGTTACCGACCTTTACCGAGGTCCCTCTAGCATATAAACAAAAAGAATCAGATACACAACGCCATAGCGTGCAAAGATATATATAGAAGAGGATGATCATATCCTACTTGGGAATGACCCACTTAGCCTTGCCGCATCTAACCCTGTTTTGGTCATTTTCGGTTGATGAGGCTAGAGGTAACGATTAACTTTCACAAAGCACAATCACATCACTTTGAATGCCACATGTCCATTTCCGTTGACTACTAATTGCCTTCCACAAAAATACAACCCTTGAGCTCATACGTCCCAAGGAGGGTGTTATGCTAAGAGAAGATGCCTTCTCCGCCACCACTGATGTATGTTTGTAAAAACCAATGTACGTAATCTATAGAAATGCAATGTCAGGCAAACATCCATACAAGTTGTCCAGGAACAGGACAAACCGAAGGCACTTTCCTAACACATCCTGTCGGGAAATCCCTAGGATTAGTGGTGAATAGTCCTCGCATTGGATATTTCGTAAATGAAGAGACCACTACTACTGGATGTGTATTGGGATTTTAACCCTAAACGATCAACAAGCAGTCTTCCACTATGAAAATCCAAAATATCAATATCATCATAAGCAACCTGCACAATCGTCGCATATACGTTGGTCAGAAGTGGTTTTCAGATAAATTTGATCCCGATCTGTATGCACGAACAACGGAAAAGCGTTTCTCAATCTCACATAGAAACTAAGTCTCATAGGCTTATCACGTCTCCAACTTTAAACTTGCTGTCCTTCGGGCCAAGAATGAAGCTCGATAGATTGGAGTAATACTCCGCACTATATGAATCAACATCCTCAACACAAACGACAATCAAGCCTACACAGAAGGCTACGTACTAAGTGTACGACTAAATAGTTCCCACATCATGTCGGGGAACTAAAATTTTGGCCAATTTGATAGTCGTTTATTTTACTATCAAAGCAAACAAACCAATACTCAGCACCATAACAATCATTGGGCCCTTTTAATTAATCTTTTATTAATTAAATCACTTGCCAAATATTCACTTCAATTTATCTTTGAAAAGATATAGTCTCAAAACATTTAACTTCGTATTGGAAAACATTTCCAAATACTTATTTAATAACAAGTAGTTCACAATTCAATTTATTTTCAACACGTAGAAAATATTTCATATACTTAAATTATAATTAAGTATATATTTTATTATTTAAGGAAACCATTCACTTAAACACATTTATTTGGTTAAAACGAATGTTGCGTAAAACATCGTTACGACAACCCAAAATCACTAGTATGGGGATTCGAAATTAAGATAGATATATAAATGCCAATACTATACAAAATATTTTCTTTAGAAAATCATTTACTATAACAACAATGTTATAGTCCATCATTTTCTTATTTCTCGAAAACGTCTATTTCAACTATAAATGTTGAAATCTATGGTTTCGATACTTAACACATTTAAAAATGCCTTTAAACTATTTAACTCCATTTAAAGTATCACTACCAAAACATTGATTTAAATCCAAAAGATTATTCATTGTCCAAAATCGTGAATGTAAACCATTTACCTAATCCAATACTTCTACACATTTATTAAAGGATAATCCACTGTCCAAAATCGTGGATATAATTGCCAACCAAATTCTTTATTATTGCAACATTAAATTTAAAGGATTATCCACTATCCAAAATCGTAGATATATCTCCTTTGACCAAATTCATTAATTCTACATATTTTATTACAACATTTAATTTAAAGGATTATTCTCTGTCCAAAATCGCGAATATATATCCTTTAATAAACTTCTATATTTAATTTATCAAATTCAATTGATTTCGGATTTATAAAACAATGTTTATAAAGTCACATTTCTATTTTATAAAAACTTCAACTTATAAAATCACTTTATTAACCAATTCCATTTATAGCTCAATTACATGCCAAAAATCTAAATTATAAGTTAATTCCTTATAAATTATTTATTTACAATTTTCATTAATTTTTATAACATCACAAATTATAAATCTTATTAACTTATAAAATTCGTTTATAACTTCATTTAAAACACTTTCAAAACTCCTTTATAATTTCATCGCTTTGCTTTACTAAAATCCAATTTTATAAATCTTATATATAAAGCATTCATAGTAAATTCAAAAATCACCATTTCAACTATTTTACAAAAACCAACTTCATATTTCCAAAAATCACATTTCAACTATATTTCTCAAAAACCATAATTTCAATTATATTTCACAAATATCATAATTTTTATAACGATAAAAATTATAACATTTATTTATTGAATATAAATCAATTCCAAAATTCAATAAGCGTATACTCTCAAAAATCTCTTTAAAATCCTTCTAAATTTGGAAATCATCACTTTAACATTTTTAAATTTCCAGAAGTAGGGCCAATGTTGCAGCAGCACCAAATACATCAATCACGGCGTCCAAGACATCATATATCATATGATAACAGAATATATAACAATATTTTTAAATAAATCAATACTGGTGAGGAATCCAGTTGGATCCCTCCAACCTGTTACCTACAACAAATATACATATTAGAATATGTGTACAATGTCCGCTTCGAGGCAGACGCGCGTACAAAGGGTCGTCCGCTCGTACACGGGAACGTATAGGGTCATCTGCTCCACTAGGCAGGTATATATATCCAAATACCAATCATATATCATATATCATCCAAACAATCATCAATCATCATAAATAAAATTTATTCTCACTTAAATAAAAATATTAGTGAGTCAGAAAGAGTGAGTTGTACTCACATTGCCTGTAGTTGTCGCGATAGCGATTTATTCCAATTAAAATTAAACGAGCGTTTAATTTCAACCAAAATTTTCATTTACTAAAATAAATTCCATCCAGCTCCATAATGTAGTGCTCGTCAACATGAACCCAACGCAAGTCGTTTCGTTCGAAACGGACCTCGTATAACAAAGATATACAGTTTTAAAGATTATACAAATTTTAAATATAATAATTTTCAATTTTTTTCTTTTTATTTTTAACCTTTTTAAATCCAGGTCGTTGCTTCCCATAAACCAAATCTCGGCCCTTTGTGCTTTTCTTCTTCCCTCCGTTGTTTATAGATCGAAGACTACCCATAGCCGCCCCCCAACGCTAATTCGACGCACCAACTACGACGAACAAGTCGACGATCAGGAACCGCCATTGCGTAGCCCATCACGCGACCCACCATTGCCTATAACACTGAGGAGCTCAGCCTACTGTAGGCTTCGAAAAACGTGACGAAACACGCAATCTTTGCCTTGAGATTCGCGATGATCCGTGACGTGAAATCCAATCGTTGTTATTGGATTTGTAGTTTGCAACGTGCTCTATAATTTACTGGTTCAAAGTTTTTCGAATAGAATTTAGTTCATCTTTATAAATCATTTTTATTCACATTTAATCCAAATTTCAATTATTTCTGCAATTCCAAATATTAAATCAACAATTTAATTATCCAATTAAATTACTATATTTCAAATATTATTTATTCAGCTTATAAACTAAACTTTTAAACATTTAAAATTAATTAAATATATGAATTTCAAATGATTGAAATTCTGGGTCATTACATTCTCCTCTACTTAAAACAATTTCATCCTCGAAATTACCAAGTAAGAAAAGGTAACATGAGCCATTAACTTTTCAAAAACAATTTGTTCAAACTAGATATCAAATAATTAGTTAAACATCTTACAAAAACTTTACTGAGTTGTCAAATTCATTCATAGTTATCTTTTCAAAACCAACTACTATCGTTTAACTTTTAATTCAAAAATAAAACTTTAGTTACCAAAAGTTTTTCAATTTTCCCAAAAATTTTCTAACGCCTTTAATTTCTAAAAAATTCGCCAGCGTCTCCTTTGCGCGGTTCAATCCAGAAAAAAAATAACGACATATATATATCATAAATATACATCTCATCATCGAGGATGAGGCATCCCGTAGGGAAAAAAGTGTAAAAGTATGATATGTAATCCGAGATATGTACCTTATATATTATTAGCGAGCATATACGGCTAATATAGCGCGAAAATAAGCTCCAAAAGCGAAGCAAGCGAAGCAAGCGAAGCAAGCGAAGCAAGCGCCATCCGCACCTACTACACACTCAGCAGTATTGAGAAACATGTATATATGAAAGTAATATCAATATACAGCATATACCACTACAACAACTATATATGCCAATATAGCAAATGCAACAAATTCAACCATCAAACATCTATCATCCAACAAAATCCATCCAATCAATCAATACCAAATCAATATACATTCACTTCTTATTAATATTCATTGAATTGGCTTTTCAATTAATTACATTTGATTCACTTACGTTGGATTTTTTTCTATCATTCATTTATTCAAATTACATTCACAAATTTACATTCAAGTTGGTTCGCTTCCAATTCAATCAAATTCAATTCAATTCTATTTACTTCCACTTCCAATTTGGATTCAATGATTTATAGCTTTCATTTTCATTTATTTAATTTCATATGAATTTTCTATACAGTCAACTAGCATCCATCTAACAACCAGTCAACTAGCATCCATCCAACAATCAATGCATATCCAACATTACCAAATTAATTTACTTTACATTCATTCAATTTGGTTCAACGCTTTTAATTTCAAATTGGTTTAACATTCAATTGACTTTCATTCAATTATTCGATTCACAATTTCTTAACTAAAGTTTTATTCAATTCTTAACAACAATATTTTTTAATCCATGTTTATTCCATAATTCACCTTTACAATTAACTTTGAATTTCATAATATAACTCAAGTTCAAATTCATTTTATTTCACTTTATTAATTTACTTCGATACCAAAATCAACTTTATTCAACATTACTTAAGCTATGTTTCATTTCAACTTCATTTACATTTACTTTCACTATACAACATAAGTTCATCTCTAATTCATTTCAAATTCTATTTAATTTAACTTTTAGTTAAGTCAAATCCATATCACTATTCAAATTCAGATTTTTTTTTTTTTTGCTTAACAAAATTGTTTAACCATTTTAACATTTGGTTTTACTTACCTTTTCCCATTTTTTAAGTTATACAACTTATTTATTTAAACTTTCACAAACATTTACCTAAGTTTACTTCCATTCACAAAACTCATTTTATAATTTCAGTTCATGATTATACAATCACTTTACAACTAGGTTTGATTTCATTTCAATAACATATCTAATCCAATTCAAATCCAATTTAATTTATTTAACCTTCCATTAGTCAAATTTCAAATCATACATTTATTATACTAACTTAAATTTATTTCAACTTTACCAAAGCTAAAATTTTATTTCATAATATAAATCCAAAACTCGTCTCACTTATATTTACCAATTACAACTTGGATCTTAAGTCAAATTTGTTTGTCATAACAAAACTTCAATTTCAATTTACTTTTGGTAACGAATCCATCACATAGAAACTCGAAAATGATACTGATGATGTTGTAGTCATCACCCTTATTATTTTCTAGCAACAGTGGTGAATTCAGTGCTTTATACACTATTTTAAAAAAAATCCTTTTACTTATAAATCACATTTATAAACTCTTTTTAATTATATAATTTCACTATATTATTTCACTTTACTTATATAAGATCTATTCCAAATTCACTAATCTTATTTGGATTTATAATAGTATAATATCTTTAAATTTTAAAAAAACCAACTACCAAAATAAACGGGATTCAAATTTCACAAATTCTTGGTCTAAATCCATTTTCATTTATAACTTATATTTATAAATATACTCATATACTTTTACTTCTTATATATAAAATTATTTCACAATTGTAAATCATACTAATTATAATTCCATACTTATATAATTCATTTTCTTATAGAATTTATTCTTTTACAATTGTTGTGTGACGACCCGGAATTTTCGAAGCCGAAAAATTCCAGATAGTTATGAAAAAGAAGAAAGAGATAGAAGAAGAAGAAGAACAGAAGCATCAACAACTCACATACGCAGCGGATAAAATATAATAATAAATAACAGTTTACAAAAGAATTCTACATCTATCGATTACATTTAATATACATCAGAGTTTCATATATATACAGTCACAGAATATGTACAATTATCATGTCTTAGATTAACAATTTTATATACAGTGGAAATATTCTATCGCCAATGCCATCCAGCTCGTCTCTTGAGCTCCAGAACGAACCTACCTGAAAATCTGTAATACTCGGTCTGACCCGAGCATTACATCAAAGTAACAGCCGGGTCAGGCTGGAAACCAGCGTGAGTAAACTCAACTAACATGGAATATTCAAGCAAACAACTTATATAACCCGGGGTAACATATACCAATTTATTCAATTCGCAATTTGCTATAGATAACACTTATTTCACATATCAATTTCTATGTACACACTTAGATAAAATGATCCAATTTACTTACATAGTTTTATTCCAGCCTATTGATTTCACACATCAATTTATTTTCAATCCGAAGTGGTTTTGGGTATTTCCTAATACCCGACCCCGGTCTCTTCGAAACTCATGTTATCCTAACCCAGGTTATCCAAATGAAATACACAACATTTCATATCAGAGATATCAACTCATTCAAACATCCAATACCATTTAATCATCCATAAGCAAAACTTAAAATCATACAAATCAAGTCAATTGATTTCGATTGACTTTCAAATCTCAAACACTTAGATTCCTTCATTCAATACTGATTTATTCCAATTACATTAATTAATCAATGATTCATTATTCATCTTAATTAATCACACTGGATTAATTATCTTTCAATTGCATTCAATTAATTATCTTTAATTAATCTCACGACATTAATTATTCTTGACCCATAATTAATAAGTAATCTTAATTACTTCGTAAATTAATTAACTATATTAATTACATTAATCCTTAATTACTTATATTGATTAACTTCATAAGTTACTTATTATGGATTAATCAATCTAAATTCATCAATCTTTGATTACATCATTAATTATATAAATTAAGGATTTTCAACTATATTTTAATTTATCCTAATCAAATTTAATTACATTAATTAAACCCCTATATTAATCATTCTCAAACAATCTCTACCTATATTTAACTATCTTTTATTTACTTCATTAAATAAATTACTTACTCCTTAATTAATTATCTTATTTAACCTCTTGCTTTCTTCCGCAAAGTAATTACATTTCATTAATCTCATTAAGAAATTACTTATCACACCATTCAATTATTATTCTGAATTACTTACAGTTAATTAGTTTACTTAAAACTTAATTAATTAATTCAAACCATTCGTTACTAAATTAATTAACACAAATCATTAATTAATTGAATTAATAAATTATCCGTTTTAATTACCCTGCTATTTTAATGAATCACAATCATCAAGTCATTATTAACTTTAAAACGAAACCATTTTCCTATTTATGAATTAAGTTTAACAACTTAAAATCCAAATACTTCGAGTCAAGCAAACAATTAACTTGAGAACTAACCAAAACCGAAGTCACATCATCATCAGTGCACATCCAATCAATTTAATCATTCAACCAATTATTTAAATTTAACCATTCAAATTTCTATAAAAATTCAACAGCGTGATATTTACTCACCTTTGATTCCTGTTCTGTAACCCACTTCATACTCGATTTGTTTCCATGATTTTCAGACCTTGTATAGACATTATGGGTTTAATTAATACTTCAAATAATTAATTTATCACAATTACCATTTAATAAAATTTGATTTGCAAATTATTTTATTCAAACCCATTTTCCAAAAATAATAATTATTTCTTATCTTTTTAAAACCCATATACTAACCACTAATCTATAGTTTTCAAAAAATCAAATTTTATATAAACCTTTCAATTATTTAAATTTCCTATACATTTCTTTCAAAATCCTTTCTATATAAAATCCTTTCTGCATTTGAATATATGAATTGGAAAATTTTCACTTATCTTACTGTAAAATTTTAAAATAGTTTAAAAATTTGAAATATTTCCCTAAATCCTATATGCATACATATAATTATCTTAATAAAGTAAATAAAGAGATCCAATACCTCACTGCCGACGCCTAATCTCGACCAAAACCCTTATCGAACCCAAGTTTTGTGAGCTGCTTGACATCACCGCTGCCTGTCGACAACGCGACTCCTTTCGAGTCGTTCCTGAGCTCGCGTTCGATCGCGACTGGTTCCCACTGCCCATGCCACAACGCCACCATAATTGTTCAGATCTCCGCGTCCTCAAGTTCGTGTCTTCCCCCAAAATTTACAGCGAGCCCTAGCTTGCGCGTGACCCAGGTCGCGATGCTCGGCTACCGACGTTGACACGAGGCAAAACGCTCGGCCTCCCCTTTCTCTCGCGACCGCCTCTTCCCCTCTCGAGTTCGGTCGAACTCGTGTACCATTTTTTTTTTAAATCGATAACTGGAATTCGCGATTTAGGGCTAAGGGATGGAGCGTGTGTTACGAAGAGGACGGAAGGATTGTTTTGGGGTTTTGATTTGCAGATAGATTTGAAAACATGGAGAAGAAGGAAGTTCGGCCCTTGTTTACATTTTTCTATTTTTTTATTTTCGTTCGTTTATGCCTGGAGAAGATAAGGGAAGAGTGTAGAATACTGGAAATATAACGAAGTGAGATGGCTTCTTGGGCACGCTGTTTATAATATAATTTAATATTGAAAATATCTCGTTGTATTTTCGGTTTTAATTTTGACGCGTTTCTTCCCCGTATGAGCCAACGGTAATTCCAAACGCTACGAGATTTTAAATCCGATAATAACTAACTATTACGGATCCAATGGAACTGGTTTCGTCAAATTCCGAGACTGTGTCTCGGAAGACTATTTTTAAATTCACCTTAAACGATATATTTTTAAAACTGAACAAATCACCATTAAATTAAATTCCTTCCATTCCATTATCTTCAATAACACCATTATAAATTTTACGAGCCTTCGAACTATTTTAAACAAGCTTATCATTTTAGATTCAACAATTTACCCAATTCAATTATTAAATTCAATATTTAAACCATATAATTCAATGATTTAATTATCAAGTAGATATTGATATCTTGAATTCAGGTTTAAAATTAACCTTTAAAATATTTAAAATCAATTAATCATTCCAATTTTAAATTGTTGAAAATCCTGGGTCGTCACACTCCTCCCCCCTTAGAAGAATTTCGTCCCCGAAATTATTAGTTAGGAAGAATGATTGCAAACCCGTTTACCTTTTCCCAAAATTCCCAATTCAACATCCTACCAACTATCTTTTATTAAAGACCCACCATCAGTTGGTACTATGTTTCCAAACTCTTCCATAGTTTCCCAACAATACTCTTCCCCTCAAATATTAAAATTTCAATTTAAAACCAAATTTTGAAATTATCAAAATTTTCTCAAAATTTTTCTAACTCCCTAAATTTCCAAGAAATTTTGCCAGCGTCTCCTTTGCGCGGCTAGCTCGGTACAACTACAAAAGGCCTCTACGGGCTCCCAATTCCAAAAGAAAACAAAAGCCAAGTGGCTACATCAAAAACCCAATCCAATTTCATACAGAAATTTAAATACATACCTTTTTGTTGGGCAATTCAAATTTATCTTTTGGAATCACAATCAATTTTCCTTCCCCTTTAATACCTGCATATCTCACTTAACAACAATATCCAATCGAGATTTTACAAATCATTTTTATACATTCTCTTACATAAGTTTCATATCTATATCAAATTAGTTTCCACTTCCCATATGATTTCAATTTATCTTCAATTCTGAATATTGAATTTCATCTATAAATTTACTTTGATTCCCAATTCGTAATCGTTTTGTCGCTAACGAATTTTTTTTCTAACTCCAGAAATTTTCAGAAAATTTTGGCGGAATCTCCTTTGTACGGAGGAACTTTTGCAATTTGACAAGATATATAAATATATATACATCGACCCACACAGTCGGAAAAACCAAAAATAGTTCATATTTCCTATTTTTATTGCGTAGGCGTACCTTTATTTAGCATTTTAAGCAAGCAGCTTATTTATTTTAGCAATTAGCAATCAAATCCAGCCAAACGGCCTCCCGGTACCTGTACTTACTCAATTTAAATGTAAGTGTCATATAAGAAAATTTATTAGCATTCCATTTACTTTCAATAGTTAAACATAAGCATTACATAAACAACAAGCACCAAACGCTTCCCATAAGCGATTTGTATGATTCAAAAATTTATTCAATTTCTTTCAAAAAATTTATGTACCATTTCCTTCAATTTCTAATGGTTTACAACTCAATTGCTTATATTCAATTTATTTTAAATCCAAACAAACTCATATTCCATTTCAACTGATTCAAAATCAATTTTATTCGCTTCTATTAGTTTATAGAATCTCTTTACCTTCATTTACATCAAACGACAACTATATGTTTTTTTTGCAAATTTGGCGACATTCGCTTAATAGTGTATCCGTTTTAATTTATAACTACTACAAATCAATTCCAACTCATCCTGTATTTAATTCCATTTTATTTCTAATTTATTCACCAACCATTCATTGCATTTAATTTAATCTCCGCCTTGGATTCATTCAAAATAATTTATTAAACTCAGCCCATTCAATACTTATAAATTAACACCCATTTCCAAATTAATTTAACCCGTACTTTCACCTTGCTCGAAGCCAACTTCTTTTCTCGCTCAAAACCAAGCTTTCAATAGAGAAATTTTGCTTCAAATTAATTCGCCCATAACTTAAGTCCATTCTGATAACCCAATTCCAATTAAAACTTTGATTTAATTTTTATTACATCAGACTTCATCCCTTTATTATTTAACTCAATTAACCCATTTAAAATTTTTAATTTACTTACTTAATTCATGTTCGAATTTATTTTTATTAATACAAAGTCATTCTCAAGTTATTCTACTCACTTGGGTTTTATTTGCATCTCAAACCATTTCTATTATCTTCCACTTTCATTTCAATCGACAACACTTCCATAATATCTAAATTTGCTTGCAAACTTCATTAAATATTATTCAAATCACACTTGAATTTTATTTGTAATTCAAACCATCGCTATTTCGATCCAACTCTATTTTACTTTTATTTACATCTCCTCTTATTTAATTCATTATCAAACCCAAGTCGTATTCTATTCACAATTCGAATTCATTTCCAACTTCATTATTAACTTACAATCCATTTTATTTAACCGAGTTAAATTTTATTAACATACTCAATCAAGTAATTATTTTGTTAATTAGCTTACTTCCAACTTTCAAATCAATATGCGATTTTATTCCAAAGAATCACTTCATTTAAATTTCCCGAGTCCAATTTTATTTTATAATTCCAGTTTGAAATCCCCTTTTTTACTTTAAAATTTAGGAATGCCTTCAAATTCAGACAATACAATTTAAATAGCTTTTTATAGAAATATTTCTTATAACTCGATGTCTCAACCAGTTCATCCTTGTTCTCACAGAAATTCGGTTATACGTTGATCAGGCGTAGGACTGAAAATCCATAAGTACTTGGTAAACCCGTTTTCAACACCTAGTGAAAATACTTGGAAAACAATTTTATTAAAATTATCGAAAACAGTTTTTTGAAAATAGAGGAAATATCTTTAGTGAGGATGCTCTGGAAATCATCACCCCCATTCCGTGGTAGCAGTTACATACCAGGGTTACGTTGCCGTCGCAGCAAAAGTCCATGTAACTGCAGGCTCTCCGCGGCCTCTCGATTACGCCATGGAACCCACACAACAGATCACAGTTACATCCAGGGTTACGTTGCCGTCGCAGCAAAAGTCCATGTAACTGCAGGCTCTCAGCGGCCTCTGATTTTCGCTGTCGAAATGAAACTTCTCCATTCCTACATAGGTCGCAGTCTACCGAGATAATATCAAACGCAGACTGTTGGCTCTCAGCGGCACACACGACTTTCGCTATGTGGTATACCATAGTGTCGCAGTCTACCGGTATAAAATCAAACGCAGACTGTTGGCTCTCGGCGGTATACACGACTTTCGCTATGTGATATACCATAGTGTCGCAGTCTACCGGTATAAAATCAAACGCAGACTGTTGGCTCTCAGCGGCACACACGACTTACGCTATGGTATACTCAACTCATAATCCTCAGGAACTAGTTTTGTCCGGACTCCTCACAGGATCAACTTTAGAACCCCCCGGGCTCAAGGCAGCGCCACCCAGTGGCACTCTTGAGAAGTCCATTCCAAGAGAGCGCCTTTTTCCCCAGAGCTATCATCAAAACACTTTATACTATACATATATAGTATCTTTCAAATCATACACCTAGTATGAATTTCATCAAAGTTCCTTTACACAAAATCGATTATTCCAAAATCGATAATTCTCAAACTAGGCTTTCCAAATTCAATATTGATTTTACCCAAAAATCAAAAGCCTTTCCAAATCCAAAGGTTCCCAAAACCTTTTCCAAAATCCTCATAGATCCTTTATATATATACAGATATATATAATTTTAAGAACCTTGGACCACTTTAAACTCGTATAAAATTCCTTCTATACTTCAAACACTTCACAAATCCTTTTCTTCCAGCAATAGATTCAACAAGGGAAGAATATATAACAAAGATATAACTTTGCTTACCCAAAATCAAATATTCACATTTGATTACTCTTTCCAATATCAATTTCCTTTCTATTCACAATCACTTAAATTTTCATTCACTTATTCACATTTGCCTTAATCCCCATTTGGATTATCACCCAAATTCTTATCCCAGTTGGGTATTTAATCAAAAACAGTTTAAACTCCGACCAGTTTATATTTAGAAAATAGCTTGAAAATTTTAAAAATAGATAAATACTTTGAAAAATAATTAATAATTTGCAAAATAACTGTAAATAGTTAACTAATTATAAAATAGTTGAAAAATAGCTAAATAGTTTTAGAAATTTTTACATAATTGCAAAATAATTGTAAAATAGTAATTAATTCATAACTTAGTTGAAAATTAATAATTAGTTTATAAAACAGTTGTAAAATAGTTAAAGAGTTCCAAAAGTAGTGGCAAAAACCAATATAAAATAGTTTGGGTTTTAAAAAGAAAGTTGTATAGTAAATAGATAAGAAAATAGATTTAAAACTATTTATATTAAAACAATTTACATTGAAAATGGCCTAGAGTCAAAACTGCTCACTTCCCCAACAATTCAATTTAAATTTCCACTCCATTTAAATTAACCCAATCCCAATTTAATTAACTCCAATTTCCATTGGACTTGATTCATTCCCAATTCAAATTGAATTGATTCTCATTTCCTTTCTAACTTCAAAGCAAATTCCATTTGATCTTCAAACTTGTACAACTTTAATTATAATTTCAATTTTTACATCTTCTATTGCTTTTAACTTGGAATTATACTTTTTATTTAGCCAATATATTTTTAGTATTCCATAAACATTTAATCAAGATTCCAGAGTTTAAACAAATTTCCAAATTTCAATATCACCTAAGAATTCAACTATATCCAAAATTCTTTGGCGAATTCAATTATCCCTTTGAATTTCAAAACCAAACCCAGTTCATAAACAATTCCAATTTAAAACAATTTGGTAGCAATTTCTCTTTTAGAAACTCGAAGATAAACATCGATGATGCTGCAGTCATCACCAACGTTATTTTCCAGTGACCGAAAGAGTTCAATGCTTTTATCTCTTTAAAAACATTTCCCAACATTGTTGATTTCAAATATTCCTAATTTCATATTTAAATATTACTCTGGAATTGCATCTCACTTTATTTTCAAATATTCTCTGGAATTCTATTTCAACTTATAATCTCATTTATTTATGAAGTTTATTTCAATTAATAAATTACATTTACAATCTATAGTTCAAATTCCTTTTTGATTTTAAACCAATTCCACTTAAATTACAATTCCAAAATTATTCCAATTAATTTGGACTAATGTCCATTCAATTGAACCCACTTCAATTTCAATCATTTCAATTCAACCCAATTCAAATCTTCCATTTAAATTTTTGAACTTATACATCTTCAATCCCAAATCCAATTAATTCAAATCGGATTCAATTTGAATGAGATCAATTCCAACTTCAAATTTATAACCATCTCAAATTATATAATTCGACCTAAATTCTCAAAGATTGGTGTAACCTTTTTAAACCAAATTTACTTTGTTCATTTAAAGTTTCAAACAAGTCTAATTTCTGAGTTCTAATTCTAGAATTTCATTTTTAATTAATTTAGTTTTAAATTTGGTTGTATTATATTCCTTCTTAATTTTAATTCCAATAATTCACAACCAATCACCTTAATATTTATTAGAAGAAAATATTGCTTTATATATCAAAATATATATTTTATATAAAATCATTTAAAATCTTTATAAGCAAATAACAAGTACGCGCTCATATATATATATATATACACTCAACTCTTCTAGAATAAGTATTCAATGAGTAATCCCCACCAGAGCCTAGGTTCTCGCTTAACCTTTCAGCTCTAATACCAATTGTGACGACCCGGAATTTTCGAAGCCGAAAAATTCCAGGTAGTTATGAAAAAGAAGAAAGAGATAGAAGAAGAAGAAGAACAGAAGCATCAACAACTCACATACGCAGCGGATAAAATATAATAATAAATAACAGTTTACAAAAGAATTCTACATCTATCAATTACATTTAATATACATCAGAGTTTCATATATATACAGTCACAGAATATGTACAATTATCATGTCTTAGATTAACAATTTTATATACAGCAGAAATATTCTATCGCCAATGCCATCCAGCTCGTCTCCTGAGCTTCGGAACGAACCTACTTGAAAATCTGTAATACTCGGTCTGACCCGAGCATTACATCAAAGTAACACCCGGGTCGGGCTGGAAACCAGCGTGAGTAAACTCAACTAACATGGAATATTCAAGCAAACAACTTATATAACCCAGGGTAACATATACCAATTTATCCAATTCACAATTTGCTATAGACAACACTTATTTCACATATCAATTTCTAAGTACACACTTAGATAAAATAATCCAATTTACTTACATAGTTTTATTCCAGCCTATTGATTTCACACATCAATTTATTTTCAATCCAAAGTGGTTTCGGGTATTTCCCAATACCCGACCCCGGTCTCTTCGAAACTCATGTTATCCTAACCCAGGTTATCCAAATGAAATACACAACATTTCATATCAGAGATATCAACTCATTCAAACATACAATACCATTTAATCATCCATAAGCAAAACTTAAAATCATACAAATCAAGTCAATTGATTTCGATTGACTTTCAAACCTCAAACACTTATATTCCTTCATTCAATATTGTTTTATTCCAATTACATTAATTAATCAATCATTCATTATTCATCTTAATTAATCACACTGGATTAATTATCTTTCAATTGCATTCAAGTAATTATCTTTAATTAATCTCACGACATTAATTATTCTTAACCCATAATTAATAAGTAATCTTAATTACTTCGTAAATTAATTAACTATATTAATTACATTAATCCTTAATTACTTATATTGATTAACTTCATAAGTCACTTATTATGGATTTATCAATCTAAATTCATCAATTTTTGATTACATCATTAATTATATAAATTAAGGATTTTCAACTATATTTCAATTTATCCTAATCAAATTTAATAACATTAATTAAACCCCTATATTAATCATTCTCAAACAACCTCTACCTATATTTAACTATCTTTTATTTACTTCATTAAATAAATTACTTACTCCTTAATTAATTATCTTATTTAATCTCTTGCTTTCTTCCGCAAAGTAATTACATTTCATTAATCTCATTAAGAAATTACTTGTCACACCATTCAATTATTATTCTGAATTACTTACACTTAATTAGTTTACTTAAAACTTAATTAATTAATTCAAACCATTCGTTACTAAGTTAATTAACACAAATCATTAATTAATTGAATTAATAAATTATCCATTTTAATTACCCAGCTATTTTAATGAATCACAATCATCAAGTCGTTATTAACTTTAAAACGAAACCATTTTCCTATTTATGAATTAAGTTTAACAACTTAAAATTCAAATACTTCGAGTCAAGCAAACAATTAACTTGAGAACCAACCAAAACCAAAGTCACATCATCATCAGTGCACATCCAATTAATTTAATCATTCAACCAATTATTTAAATTTAACCATTCAAATTTAAATAAAAATTCAACAGCGTGATATTTACTCACCTTTGATTCCTATTCTGCAACCCACATCATACTCGATTTGTTTCCATGATTTTCAGACCTTGTATAGACATTATGGGTTTAATTAATACTTCAAATAATTAATTTATCACAAGTACCATTTAATAAAATTTGATTTACAAATTATTTTATTCATACTAATTTTCCAAAAATAATAATTATTTCTTCTCTTTTTAAAACCCATATACTAACCATTAATCTATAGTTTTCAAAAAATCAAATTTTATATAAAACCTTTCAATTATTTAAAATTCCTATATATTTCTTTCAAAATCCTTTCTATATAAAATCCTTTCTGCATTTGAATATATGAATTGGAAAATTTTCACTTATCTTACTGTAAAATTTTAAAATAGTTTACAAATTTGAAATATTTCCCTAAATCCTATATGCATACATATAATTAACTTAATAAAGTAAATAAAGAGATCCAATACCTCACTGCCGACGCCTCATCTCGACCAAAACCATAATCGAACCCTAGTTTTGCGAGCTGCTTGACATCACCGCTGCCTGTCGACAACGCGACTCGCTTCGAGTCGTTCCTGAGCTCGCGTTCGATCGCGACTGGCTCCTACTGTCCATGCCACAACGCCACCATAATTGTTCAAATCTCCGCGTCCTCAAGTTCGCGTTTTCCCCCAAAATTTATAGCAAGCCCTAGCTCGCACGCGACCCAGGTCGCGATGCTCAGCTGCCGACGTTGACATGAGGCAAAAGGCTCGGCCTCCCTTTTCTCTAGCGACCGCCTCTTCCCCTCTCGAGTTCGGTCGAACTCGTTTACCATTTTTTTTTTAAATCGATAACTGGAATTCGCGATTTAGGGCTAAGGGATGGAGCGTGTGTTACGAAGAAGATGGAAGGATTGTTTTGGGGTTTTGATTTGCAAATAGATTTGAAAACATGGAGAAGAAGGAAGTTCGGCCCTTGTTTACATTTTTTTTATTTTTTTTGTTTTCGTTCGTTTATGCCTGGAGAAGATAAGGGAAGAGTGGAGAATACTGGAAATATAACGAAGTGAGATGACTTCTTGGGCACGCTGTTTATAATATAATTTAATATTGAAAATATCTCGTTGTATTTTCGGTTTTAATTTTGACGCGTTTCTTTCCTGTATGAGCCAACGGTAATTCCAAACGCTACAAGATTTTAAATCCGATAATAACTAACTATTACGGATCCAATGGAACTAGTTTCGTCGAATTCCGAGACTGTGTCTCAGAAGACTATTTTTAAATTCACCTTAAATGGTATATTTTTAAAACTGAACAAATCACCATTAAATTAAATTCCTTTCATTCCATTATCTTCAATAACAGCATTATAAATTTTACGAGCCTTCGAACTATTTTAAACAAGCTTAGCATTTCAGATTCAACAATTTACTCAATTCAATTATTAAATTCAATATTTAAACCATATAATTCAATGATTTAATTATCAAGTAGATATTGATATCTTGAATTCAGGTTTAAAATTAACCTTTAAAATATTTAAAATCAATTAATCATTCCAATTTTAAATTATTGAAAATCCTGGGTCGTCACATGTTGTTTCATTTAGATTATCCTAACAACTTTTATTAACCGATATATATTTACATTTTCAAGCAACCAATCAATCAATCCTTATACACTCTAATAATTCCTAAAAAAGAGTTTCCTTTATATATAAAATATAATCGAGGTAAAATTATTTCATTTACCTAATTTAAAATTATACTATGTCGACTTACCTCGTTTAAGTATTTAGAAATTCCTATCGATAATATGGCGTCCCACATACCTACCAGAATTCACAAACAGCTCAACGGATAAGCAAAATCAATACAAAACACTATATCCACTAACAAATACGCGCTTATATATATAATACACTCAAACTAAATCTAGGGTGCTACTGTCTCTATCTAAACTGAGTACACATCAAAGCTTAGGAATATACAAAATCTAAGCTCTGATACCAACTGTGACGACCTGCAAATCCGTACCCTTTGAATCGACAATAATCCACGCATGTCCGACCCAAAAAGCATAAACTGACGGAAAGTCAAGAGAAAGAAAAGAAGAGAGAAGAACAGAAGAGAAGAAAGAGAGAAGATAGAACAAAACAGAATAATACAAAATCTCACATCGCAGCGGATAATATATAATATCATATCAATGATCTTTACAAAACAAAAACTATAAATATACACATCAATCAGAGTTCAACAATCAATCAATAGTTTTCAGCTTGAACAGTTATAATAACTTGTCCCCACAAATGCCGATAATTTAAACAACTAAGCACAGCGGATAATCAAAAGTCAAAACAGATACGCGTATCTGAAATGAAAATCTCCATCTCTCCTGCTGAAGCTCCAAAAGCACCAAATCTAAACATACAAATATACTCGTTATGACTCGAGCATTGAAAGGGAAGAATGCCCGGATTAGTCTGGTCACCAGCGTGAGAAACACACCCAACTGAATTTATTAAATTACCAAACTTTTCCTTAGTTTTCGAAACAAAAGTCTCGTAAGACAAGTCCACACATAAACACAGACATGTTTTTACCTTACGATAACTAAAACATTTCATATCAAACTCATGTGATATTATATTAGTGTCTAGTATACAAATAATATTCAAAATAGCCGAAATTGTTGCCATTATTAAACTCCAACATACTAGGCTCTACAAATAAATTGGCAAGAGCGTAGTGGAGTTTGGATTTCCATACAAATGACCAAGTGAAGGGACTACCTTCCGGTAGTACATCTCCAGAAGAATGTACCGAGAAACCATCAAAAAATTTCTCTACCAACACAAGACCGGCCCACCTCTATAACTAGATGATACCGAATATTTCATCCTTCGGTCGTTACCGACCTTTACCGAGGTCCCTCCAGCATACAAACCACAATAATCAGATACACGACGTCATAGCATGCAAAGATATATTTAGAAGAGGATGATCATATCCTACTTGGGAATGACCCACTTAGCCTTACCGCATCTAACCCTGTTTTGGTCATTTACGGTTGATGAGGCTAGAGGTAACGATTACCTTTCACAAAGCACAATCACATCAATTTGAATGCCACACGACCATTTCCATTGACTACTAATTGCCTTCCACAAAAATACAACCCTTAAGCTCATACGTCTCAAGGAGGGTGTTAAGCTAAGAGAAGTTGCCTTCTCCACCACCACTGATGTACGTTAGTATAAACCAATGTACGTTATCTATAGAAATGCAATGTCAGACAAACATCCATACGAGTTGTCTAGGAACAGGACAAACCGAAGGCACTTTCCTACCACATCCTGTCGGGAAATCCCTAGAATTAGTAGCGAATAGTCCACGCATTGGATATTTCATAAATGAAGAGACCACTACTACTGGATGGATATTGGGATTTTAACCCTAAACGATCAACAAGCAATCCTCCACTATGAAAATTCGGAATATCAATATCATCACAAACAACATGCATAATAGTCGCATATACGCTGGTCCGAAGTGGTTTTCAGATAAATCTGATCCCGATCTTTTTGCATGCAAAAGCGTTTTTCAACGTCACATAGAAACGAAGTCTCATAGACTTATCATGTCTCCAACTTTCAACTTGCTATCCTTTGGGCAAAGAAGGAAGTTCGATAGACTGGAGTAATACTCCGCACTATACGAATCAACATCCTCAACACAAATGATAATCAAGCCTACATAGAAGGCAACGTACTAAGTGTATGACTAAATAGTTCCCACATCAAGTTGAGGAACTAAAATTTTGGCCAATTTGATAGTCGGTTATTTAACTATCAAAGCAAACAAACAAATATTCAGCACCATAACTATCATTGGGCCCTTTTAATTAATCTTTTATTAATTAAATCACTTGCCAAATATTCACTTCAATTTATCTTTAAAATAATATATTTTCAAAACATTTCACTTCATATTGGAAAACATTTCCAAATACTTATTTAATAATAAGAAATTCACAATTCAATTTATGTTCAACACTTAGAAAATATTTCATATACTTAAATCATAATTAAGTATATATTTTATTCTTTAAGGAAACCGTTCACTTAAACACATTTATTTGGGTTAAAACGAATGTTGCGTAAAACATCATTACGACAACCCAAAATTACTAGCATAGGGATTCGAAATTAAGATAGATATATAAATCCCAACACTATACAAAATATTTTCTTTCGAAAATCATTTACCATAACAACAATGTTATAGTCGATCATTTCCTTATTTCTCGAAAATGTCTATTTCAACAATAAATGTTGAAATCTATGGTTTCGATACTTAACACATTTAAAAATGTCTTTAAACCATTTAACACCATTTAAAGTATCACTTCCAAAACATTGATTTAAATCCAAAAGATTATTCACTATCCAAAATCGTGAATGTAAACCATTTACCAAATCCAATACTTCTACACATTTATTTAAGGATAATCCACTGTCCAAAATGGTGGATATAACTCTGAACCAAATACTTTATTATTGCAACATTAAATTTAAAGGATTATTCACTGTCCAAAATCGTGGATATATCTCCTTTCACCAAATTCATTAATTCTACATATTTTATTATAACATTTAATTTAAAGGATTATTCGCTGTCCAAAATTGCAAATATATCTCCTTTAACAAACTTCTATATTTAATTTATCAAATTCAATTGATTTCGGATTTATAAAACAATGTTTATAAATTCACATTTCTATTTTATAAAAACTTCAACTTATAAAATCACTTTATTAACCAATTCCATTTATAACTCAATCACATGCCATAAATCCAAATTATAAGTTAAATCCTTATAAATTATTTATTTACAATTTTCATTCATTTTTATAACTTCATAAATCATAAATCTTATTTGCTTATAAAATCCGTTTCTAACTTCATTTAAAACACTTTCAAAACTCCTTTATAATTTCATTACTTTGTTTTATAAAAATCCAATTTTGTAAATCGTATATATAAAGATTTTATAATAAATTCAAAAATCACCATTTAAACTATTTTATAAAAACCAACTTCAAATTTCCAAAAAACACATTTCAACTATATTTCTCAAAAACCATAATTTCAATTATATTTCACAAATATCATACTTTTTATAACGATAAAAATTGCAACATTTATTTATTTAATATAAATCAATTCCAAAATTCAATAAACATATACTTTCAAAAATCACTTTAAAATCCTTTTAAATTTGAAAATCACCGCTTTAACATTTTTAAATTTCCAAAAATAGGCCCAATGCTGCAATAGCACCAAATACATCAATCACGGCATCCAAGACATCATATATCATATGATAACAGAATATATAACAAGATCTGTAAATAAATCAATACTGGTGAGGAATCCAGTTGGATCCCTTCAACCTATCACCTGCAAATAATATACATATTAGAATATGTGTACAATGTCCGCTTTGATATATACGTACAAAGGGTCATCCGCTCATACACGGGAGTGTATAGGGTCATCTGCTCCACTAGGCAGGTATATATATATATATATCCAAATACCAATCAATATATCATATATCATCCAAAAAATCATCAATCATCATAAATAATATTTATTCTCACTTATATAAAAATATTAGTTACTCACATTGCTTGTAGTCGTCACGATAGCGATTTATTCAGATTAAAATTAAACGAGCGTTTAATTTCAACCAAAATTTTCACCAACTCAAATAAATCCCAATCCAGCTCATAATGTAGTGCTCGTTAATACGAACCCAACGCAAGTCGTTTTGTGCGAAACGGACCTTGTATGATGAAGTTATACAGTTTTAAAGATTATGCAAATTTTAAATGTAATAATTTTCAATTTTTCTTTTTATTTTTAACCTTTTTATATCCAGGTCGTTGCTTCCCATAACCCAAATCTCGGCCCTGTGTGCTTTTCTTCTCCCATCCGTTGTTTACAGATCGAAGACTACCCATAGCCGCCCCACAACCCTAATTCGACGCACCAACTACGACGAACGAGTCGTCGATTAAGATCACCTTTGCGTAGCCCATCACGCGAGCCACCATAGCTGACAACATTAAGGAGCTCGGCCTACTATAGGCTTCGAAAAACATGACGAAACATGCAACCTACGCTTAGAGATTCGCGACGATCCGTGACGTGAAATCCAATCATAGCCGTTGGATTTGTAGTTCGCATCGTGCTCTACAATTTACTAGTTGGAAGTTTTTCGAATTAATGCGTAGATTTAAAGAAAAACAAGGAGGAAGAGGATGCATTTTCGGCCATAGAAATGAAGCCGGTGGCTAGCCCTAACTAGCTAGGGTTTAGTGTAAAATGAAGATAACAAGTCCTTTTATAGAAAATTTGACGACACTATTCATCCAAAAACTTTTCGAACTCCGATCGAAGCATGCCGCCTGGCATTTATATTGTTTCACCCCTATGTCGAATGCAATGAAATATATATCGGGAGCCAATTCGATCGTATTTGGAAGATAGGTTTTCAAATCGACTTTTTAAATTTAAAATTCACTTAAACGGATTTTTGCGCGTTTTAGCTTGCCCCGTACAAACCATAAATCCGATTGACACGAAATTTGAAATCTTACAATAATTTAACATTATGGATCCGATGAAATAGGTTTCGTCGAAATCCGAGACTGTTTGAAAAATGGCTATTTTAACTTGTCAATTAAATATCAAAATATTCAATTTCTGCAAATTAACTTTTAATTCGATTTTAAAAGTTTTCTATCATCATTCTAATTCAAATAAAATTTAATTCATCTTTATAAATCATTTTTATTCAAATTTAATCCAAATTTCAATTATTTCTGCAATTCCAAATATTAAATCAATAATTTAATTTTCCAATTAAATCACTGTATTCGAAATATTATTTACTCAGCTTATAAACTTAACTTTTAAACATTTAAAATTAATTAAATATATGAAGTTCAAATGATTGAAATTTTGGGTCGTTACATCGTGTAATGCAGTGCATAATGAGTCAAGTTGCCCCAATTCCTTAAGTCGCTCAGATGATAACGCGTTGGCTTTAGGTCGCTCGGGTTTCTTGAGTCGCGAACGACCTAGCGACTTACAACCTACCAAAAAAAGTGATGCAGCGCTCAAGCTTAGGTCGCAGAGAAACGGAAGTCTTAGGTCGCCCATTAGCGAGCTACGATCAAGCGGGTTATGAAGTGGAGGATGATGGAACGACCTAGTGAGTCGCAAGTTCTTGAGTCACTGAAGCTTGTGCCGCCACCTTTTAGGTAGCTGAATCCTTATATCGTGAAACTGGGCTATCTTCTTAGGTCGCTACCATGATAGGTCGCTGGGATCTTAGGTCGTTCACTTAAGTCGCTGAAGCTCATGTCTTATGTCCCTGATGTTAGGTCGTTATGTTGTAATATGTTATGTTGCTTATGTGTTGTATATACTGAGTCGTATGTTGTATGTGTTGTAACTCATTTGTATTTTCTTTGTGTTGTAATGTTGTAAGTCGCGGGATGTTAAGTCGCATGGTCCTTAGGTCGTGATGTTTTAGGTCATCAACGACCTATGTTAGGTCGTGTGCTGTGAGAGTTGTAACTCTATAAATAGTGGGTGAGTTGTATCATTTGGGGATTGATTTTGAATAAACTTTTGTTTGAGAGCTTTGTGCCTCTTTTAAAATTGGAAGTTGAGTGCAATCTCCTTTCTCCATCTTCGGTTATTCGAGTTCGCTCGAATCAACGATTTTGAAGCCGATTCACGGAATCTCGTGTGCGAGATCAACGTCGAAGAATCGTAGATCTTCTAACACGGTATCGTGCGCGATCAACGTGTTAAAGATAGCTAGAATCCGGTATCTCGCGAGATCAACGGATTTGGACACTTGGGTATTTTCAATCCATCGGTTCCTATTTTCATCGTATCATCCATACTGTTATTTCCGCTGCATCATTTGGTATCAGAGCTAGACTTAGCCAATCATAGCTAAGCCGAGCCTGTGTGGAGCCGAGTAAAGAGTTTCATCAAGGCCGAGAGTTAAAGTGTGTTTGGATTAGTTGAAGATTTGACAATGCCTCCGAGAAGAGTTAATCGTCATCAGAATGTTGCAGATGTGTATCGAAGAGAAGATGCTGAGCAAATGGAGCAACGAATTAATGATAGATTCGATGAGAAGTTTGATGAGGGCATTGGGAAGTTGGAGAAATTGATGATCGATATGAATCCAGGTCAAAGGAGAACGTCACCAATCTCGAACCATGGAGGAAACAGGGTTTCGCCATCGGTTACGGAAGCGAGGAGGGTGTCACCACAGTCATATCGAGATAGAAGAGAATCATCAGTTTCAACGATGCGAGATCACCTTGGGTATAGAAATGAAGAGATAAGAAATCAACGTGGATTTGAAAATGAACCATATCATGATGATGAAAGACAGAATAGAAGGGATATTTATGGACGTAGAGATGTTGATGGTCGAGATCGATATCGAAGTACATTTGATTATGATGAAGATGGTGATAGAGGTAGTATTCATTTTCGAGATCGAGACCAAGTACGAAATCAATATCGGGAGGTAGAAGATGATCGTCGATGGGAATCGGGGATGAAAACAGAGATTCCATAATTCAAGGGTGGTATGATAGCGGAAGAATTTTTGGATTGGTTATCAAATGTTGAAGAAATTTTTGACTTCAAGGAAGTACACGAGCATCGTAGAGTTAAGTTTGTTGCTACACGTTTGAGGGGAAGAGCTATGGCATGGTGGCAACAAACTAAACTTACACGGGAGAGAATGGGAAAGTCCAAGATTGTTTCATGGAAGAAGATGAAGAAGTTAATGAAGCCTACTTTCTTGCCTTATAATTATCAGTGTCTTATGTATCAGCGCTTACAGAATTTGAGACAGGGAACGAAGTCGGTGAATGATTATGCATATGAGTTCTATCAACTGATTGCTAGAAATGATATCATAGAGACGGAGGAACAGTTGACTGCTAGATTTGTTGGGGGATTGAGAATGCAAATTCAAGATATGGTGAATATGTTCGATCCAAGATCCATTGCTGAATCACACCAGAAGGCTCTAGCTTGGGAGAGGCAAGGTAGAAGAGGAGGTGGTGTGTTTACAAAATCCAACAATCAGGTGAAAGGGGCTAGTAACAATCCGAATGTTTCCAAGGCTGTTAGTAAACCGGTTGTCAATGAAGTTGCTAAGACCAAGGTCAACAACAATTTCAAGTGTTGTAACTGTCAGGAGTTTGGTCATAAGAGCAATGAATGTCTGAAGCCTAAGAAGCAGTGATGGTTGCTGAGGCTGAGAATGAGGATGTAGAATTAGAATGTTCCAATTCACTACCAGTTGAGGAGGAAGAAGACTTATTGACAGGAGATGAAGGGTGTAGTTTGATGATGAGGAGATCTTGTTTAACGCCAAAGCAAGAGGATGAAAGTAGCTAGTTGAGGAGTAATATTTTACACTCAACGTGCACTATTCTGGGGAAAGTTTGCAAGTTTGTTATCGATGCAGGAAGTTGTGATAACATCATCTCTACAGAAGCTGTAAGGAAGTTAGCGTTAAAGACTGAGAAGCATCCCAAACCCTACAAGTTAGCTTGGTTGAGGAAAGGTGGGGAAGTGAAGGTTGGTCGAAGAGCTTGTGTAACTTTTTCCATCGGAAAGAAGTATAAAGATGAAATTTGGTGCGACGTGGTAGATATGGATGTATGCCATTTGTTGTTGGGTAGACCGTGGCAATACAATAGGGCCGTGCAACACGATGGAAGGTCTAACTGCTATAGTTTCATGTTCGAAGGTACACGAATCACTTTAGTTCCTAAACAGCGACAACAAAGTGAAAGCAAGTTGGAGGAAATCGAGGAACTGAAGACTCCGTTATCTTTGAAGGAGTTTGTTAAGGAAGTAGAGGATGGGCTTGAAGTATTTCTATTGATCGGACGTGAAAGTAGTGAAACGGTTGAAATTCCGAAGGAAGTTATGCCTGTATTGAAGGAATTTAAAGATGTGTTTCCTGAAGAATTACCAAAAGAGTTACCACCGTTGAGAGACATACAACATCAAATTGATCTTCTTCTGGGAGCTGTGTTACCACATAGACCACATTATAGAATGAGTCCGAAGGAGCACGAAGAGTTGAGAAGGCAGGTGGAGGATTTACTTGAACAAGGGCACATACAAGAAAGTTTAAGTCCTAGTGCAGTACTAGCCTTGTTAGTACCAAAGAAGGATGGAACTTGGAGAATGTGTACAGATAGTCGAGCACTCAACAAGATTACAGCGAGATACAGATTTCCGATGCCGAGATTGGACGACATGCTAGATCAGTTGAGTGGAGCTGCTATCTTTTCAAATATTAATCTGGAGAGTGGATATCATCAGATTCGAATTCTACCAGGGGATGAACGGAAGACCGCATTCAAGACACGGGAAGGGTTGTATGAGTGGCTGGTTATGCCATTTGGTCTTCCGAATGCACCTAGTACTTTTATGCAGGTGATGAATCAGATCTTTCGACCGTTTATTGGGAAGTTCGTGGTGGTATAATTTGATGATATATTGATATATAGTGGAAGCACAGAAGAACATGTACAACACTTGCGGGAAGTGTTGATGATACTTCGTCAGGAGCAATTTTACACGGCAACAAAGAAGTGCATGTTCCTGACACACAGTGTTTTGTTTTTGGGGCATGTGTCGTCCAAGGAAGGTATCCATGTGGATCAAAGTAAAGTTGAAGCAATCAAAGATTGGCCACAACCCAGGACTGTAGCTTAAGTGAGAAGTTTCTATGGGTTAGCATCATTCTACCGAAGGTTTATTCCACATTTCAGTAGCGTGATGGCACCAATGACATATTGTATGAAAGGGAAGCAGTTTGTGTGGACTGAGGAGGCTGATTCTGCTTTCCAACAGATCAAGACACTTTTGACTACAACACCGATTCTTAGATACCCGGATTTTCAGTTGCTTTTTGAGCTAGATACCGATGCGTCTAAGGTTGGAATTGGTGGAGTATTAAGTCAGAAGGGTCATCCAATTGCTTATTTTAGCGAGAAACTTTCTGGAGCCAAGACAAGATACAATACCTATGACTTAGAGTTCTATGCTATTGTTCAAGCCATAAAGCATTGGAGACACTACTTGTTTGATATAGAGTTTTTGTTGTGCACCGATCATGAAGCGTTGAAGCATTTGCAGGGACAGGATAAGATTGCAGCCAGGCATTCTTCATGGATCGCATACTTACAGCAGTTTACATTTGTTGTAAAGCATAAGTCGGGAGTTACAAATCGTGTGGGAGATGCATTGAGTATAAGAAATCATTTGTTGACTACGATGAGAGTTGAAGTGACGGGTTTTGAAGAATTTCCAGAATTGTTTGTTGAAGATCCTTACTTTGCTAAGATTATAGATGAAGTCGAGAAAGGGAAGACGGATGAGTATCTGTTGGTGGATGATTTTCTCTTCAAAGGAAATCGATTATGTATACCAGAGTGCAGTTTGCGGATGAAGATTGTGAAGGAATTGCATGAAGAAGGACGTGTGGGAAGAGATCGTACTTTGCAGTTGATTTCTCAATCATATTTTTGGCCTTCCATGAGGAAAGAAGTTGAAAGATTCGTGCGGAGATGTCATATATGTCAAGTTTCCAAAGGGACAACTACGAATGCAGGATTGTATATGCCATTGACCGTGCCTACTAGACCATGGGTTGATGTAAGCATGGATTTTGTTTTGGGTTTGCCAATAACTCAACGAGGAAATGATTCTATATATGTTATGGTGGATAGATTTTCAAAGATGGCACATTTCATAGCTTGTAAAAAGACCGACGATGCAGTCTGTGTTGCTCAATTGTTCTTTAAAGAGGTGTACCGACTACATGGGCTACCTGAAACCATTGTTTCTGACCGGAATACTCAATTTCTAAGTCATTTTTGGTTGAGTCTGTGGAAGATGGTTGGGACTAAGCTGAATTTTAGTAGCGTCTATCATCCACAAACGGATGGGCAAACGGAAGTGGTGAATAGATCTTTGGGAAACTTGTTAAGATGCCTTGTGGAAGATAATTTGAAGAGCTGGGATGTGAAATTGTGTCAGGTGGAATTCACACATAATCATGCAATTAATCGAAGTACTGGATACAGTCCATTTCAAGTAGTATATTCAGCAACGCCAAAGGAACCGTTGGATTTGTCGATAGTTCCACTTCAGAAAGGGGTTGTTAAACGAGCTAGTGATTTCGTGAATGAGTTGCAGGAGTGTCACAGGAGCGTTCATGAACGATTGCTTAACTCAAATGAGAAGTATAAGCAACTGGCAGATAAGAAGCGAAGGAATGTGGACTTCAAAGAGGGTGATCTTGTTTACGCAGTATTGACGAAAGATCGTTTTCCAGTTGGAACTTACAACAAATTGAAAGCTCGAAAGATTGGTCCAGTAGAAATTTTGAAGAAGATCAATGATAATGCTTATCGGTTAAGATTGCCGGATGACATCCATACTGCCGATGTTTTCAATGTCAAACACTTGATTCCATATCATGAGAATAAGCGTATTGAAGAAAAGGAAAGTGTGAATTCGGGGTCGAATTCCTTTACACCAGGGGAGGATGATGCAGTGCATAATGAGTCGAGTCGCCCCAATTCCTTAAGTCGCTCAGATGATAGCACGTTAGCTTTAGGTCGCTCGGGTTTCTTGAGTCACGAACGACCTAGCGACTTACAACCTACCAAGAAAAGTGATGCAGCACTCAAGCTTAGGTCGCGGAGCAATGGAAGTCTTAGGTCGCCCATTAGTGAGCTACGATCAAGCGGGTTATGAAGTGGAGGATGATGGAACGACCTAGTGAGTCGCAAGTTCTTGAGTCGCTGAAGCTTGTGCCGCCACCTTTTAGGTCGTTGATTCCTTATATCGTGAAACTGGGCTATCTTCTTAGGTCGCTACCATGATAGGTCGCTGGGATCTTAGGTCGTTCACTTAAGTCGCTGAAGCTCATGTCTTATGTCGCTGATGTTAGGTCGTTATGTTGTAATATGTTATGTTGCTTATGTGTTGTATATGTTGAGTCGTATGTTGTATGTGTTGTAACTCGTTTGTATTTTCTTTGTGTTGTAATGTTGTAAGTCGCGGGATGTTGAGTCGCATGGTCCTTAGGTCGTGATGTTTTAGGTCGTCAGCGACCTATGTTAGGTTGTGTGCTGTGTGAGTTGTAACTCTATAAATAGCGGGTGAGTTGTATCATTTGGGGATTGATTTTGAATAAACTTTTGTTTGAGAGCTTTGTGCCTCTTTTAAAATTGGAAGTTGAGTGCAATCTCATTTCTCCATCTTCGGTTATTCGAGTGCGCTCGAATCAACGATTTTGAAGCCGATTCATGGAATCTCGTGTGCGAGATCAACGTCGAAGAATCGTAGATCTTCTAACACGGTATCGTGCGCGATCAACGTGTTAAAGATAGCTAGAATCCGGTATCTCGCGAGATCAACGGATTTGGGCACTTGGGTATTTTCAATCCATCGGTTCCTATTTTCATCGTATCATCCATACTGTTATTTCCGCTACATCATTTGGTATCAGAACTAGACTTAGCCAATCATAGCTAAGCCGAGCCTGTGTGGAGCCGAGTATAGAGTTTGATCAAGGCCGAGAGTTAAAGTGTGTTTGGATTTGTTGAAGATTTGACAATGCCTCCGAGAAGAGTTAATCGTCATCAGAATGTTGCAGATGTGTATCGAAGAGAAGATGCTGAGAAAATGGAGCAACGAATTAATGATAGATTCAATGAGAAGTTTGATGAGGGCATTGGGAAGTTGGAGAAATTGATGATCGATATGAATCCAGGTCAAAGGAGAACGTCACCAATCTCGAACCATGGAGGAAACAGGGTTTCGCCATCGGTTACGGAAGCGAGGAGGGTGTCACCACAGTCATATTGAGATAGAGAGAATCATCAGTTTCAACGATGCGAGATCACCATGGGTATAGAAATGAAGAGATAAGAAATCAACGTGGATTTGAAAATGAACCATATCATGATGATGAAAGACAGAATAGAAGGGATATTTATGGACGTAGAGATGTTGATGGTCGAGATCGATATCGAAGTACATTTGATTATGATGAAGATGGTGATAGAGGTAGTATTCATTTTCGAGATCGAGACCAAGTACGAAATCAATATCGGGAGGTAGAAGATGATCGTCGATGGGAATCGGTGATGAAAACAGAGATTCCATAATTCAAGGGTGGTATGATAGCGGAAGAATTTTTGGATTGGTTATCAAATGTTGAAGAAATTTTGACTTCAAGGAAGTACCCGAGCATCGTAGAGTTAAGTTGGTTGCTACATGTTTGAGGGGAAGAGCTATGGCATGGTGGCAACATACTAAACTTACACGGGAGAGAATGGGAAAGTCAAAGATTGTTTCATGGGAGAAGATGAAGAAGTTGATGAAGCCTACTTTCTTGCCTTATAATTATCAGTCTCTTATGTATCAGCGCTTACAGAATTTGAGACAGGGAACGAAGCCGGTGAATGATTATGCATATGAGTTCTATCAACTGATTGCTAGAATTGATATCATAGAGACGGAGGAACAGTTGACTGCTAGATTTGTTGGGGGATTGAGAATGCAAATTCAGGATATGGTGAATATGTTCGATCCAAGATCCATTGCTGAAGCACACCAGAAGGCTCTAGCTTGGGAGAGGCAAGGTAGAAGAGGAGGTGGTGTGTTTACAAAATCCAACAATCAGGTGAAAGGGGCTAGTAACAATCCGAATGTTTCCAAGGCTGTTAGTAAACCGATTGTCAATGAAGTTGCTAAGACCAAGGTCAACAACAATTTCAAGTGTTATAACTGTCAGGAGTTTGGTCATAAGAGCAATGAATGCCCGAAGCTTAAGAAGCGAGTGATGGTTGCTGAGGCTGAGAATGAGGATGTAGAATTAGAATGTTCCAATTCACTACCAGTTAAGAAGGAAGAGGACTTATTGACAGGAGATGAAGGGTGTAGTTTGATGACGAGGAGATCTTGTTTAACGCCAAAGCAAGAGGGTGAAAGTAGCTAGTTGAGGAGTAATATTTTTCACTCAACGTGCACTATTCTGGGGAAAGTTTGCAAGTTTGTTATCGATGCAGGAAGTTGTGATATCATCATCTCTACAGAAGCTATATGGAAGTTGGCGTTAAAGATTGAGAAGCATCCCAAACCCTACAAGTTAGCTTGGTTGAGGAAAGGTGGGGAAGTGAAGGTTGGTCGAAGAGCTTGTGTAACTTTTTCCATCGGAAAGAAGTATAAAGATGAAATTTGGTGCGACGTGGTAGATATGGATGTATGTCATTTGTTGTTGGAAAGACCGTGGCAATACGATAGGGTCGTGCAACACGATGGAAGGTCTAACTGCTATAGTTTCATGTTCGAAGGTACACGAATCACTTTAGTTCCTAAACAGCGACAACAAAGTGAAAGCAAGTTGGAGGAAATCGAGGAACTGAAGACTCTGTTATCTTTGAAGGAGTTTGTTAAGGAAGTAGGGGATGGGCTTGAAGTATTTCTATTGATCGGACGTGAAAGTAGTGAAACGGTTGAAATTTTGGAGGAAGTTATGCCTGTATTGAAGGAATTTGAAGATGTATTTCCTGAAGAATTACCAAAAGAGTTACCACCGTTGAGAGACATACAACATCAAATTGATCTTGTTCCGGGAGCTGTGTTACCATATAGACCACATTATAGAATGAGTCCGAAGGAGCACGAAGAGTTGAGAAGGCAGGTGGAGGAGTTACTTGAACAAGGGCACGTACAAGAAAGTTTAAGTCCTAGTGCAGTACCAGCCTTGTTTGTACCAAAGAAGGATGGAACTTGGAGAATGTGTACAGATAGTCGAGCACTCAACAAGATTACAGCGAGGTACAGATTTCCGATGCCGAGATTGGACGACTTGTTAGATCAGTTGAGTGAAGCTGCTATCTTTTCAAATATTGATCTGAATAGTGGGTATCACCAGATTCGAATTCGACCAGGGGATGAATGGAAGACCGCATTCAAGACACGGGAAGAGTTGTATGAGTGGCTGGTTATGCCGTTTGGTCTTTCGAATGTGCCTAGTACATTTGTGCGGGTGATGAATTAGATCTTTCGACCGTTTATTGGGAAGTTCGTGGTGGTATACTTTGATGATATATTGATATATAGTGCAAGCACAGAAGAACATGTACAACACTTGCGGGATGTGTTGATGATACTTCGTCAGGAGCAATTTTACACGGCAACAAAGAAGTGCATGTTCCTGACACACAATGTTTTGTTTTGGGGGCATGTGTTGCCCAAGGAAGGTATCCATGTGGATCAAAGTAAAGTTGAAGCAATCAAAGACTGGCCACAACCCAGGACAGTAGCTGAAGTGAGAAGTTTCTATAGGTTAGCATCATTCTACCGAAGGTTTATTCCACATTTCAGTAGCGTGATGGCACCAATGACATATTGTATGAAAGGGAAGCAGTTTGTGTGGACTGAGGAGGCTGATTCTGCTTTCCAACAGATCAAGACACTTTTGACTACAACACCGATTCTTAGATACCCGGATTTTTCAGTTGCTTTTTGAGCTAGATACCGATGCGTCTAAGGTTGGAATTGGTGGAGTATTAAGTCAGAAGGGTCATCCAATTGATTATTTTAGCGAGAAACTTTCTGGAGCCAAGACAAGATACAGTACCTATGACTTAGAGTTCTATGCTATTGTTCAAGCCATAAAGCATTGGAGACACTACTTGTTTGATAAAGAGTTTATGTTGTACACCGATCATGAAGCACTGAAGCTTTTGCAGGGACAGGATAAGATTGCAGCCAGGCATTCTTCATGGATAGCGTACTTACAGTAGTTTACATTTGTTGTAAAGCATAAGTCGGGAGTCACAAATCGTGTGGCAGATGCATTGAGTATAAGAAATCATATGTTGACTAAGATGAGAGTTGAAGTGACGGGGTTTGAAGAATTTCCAGAATTGTTTGTTGAAGATCCTTACTTTGCTAAGATTATAGATGAAGTCGAGAAAGGGAAGACGGATGAGTATCTGTTGGTGGATGGTTTTCTCTTCAAAGGAAATCGATTATGTATACCAGAGTGCAGTTTGCGGATGAAGATTGTGAAGGAATTGCATGAAGAAGGACGTGTGGGAAGAGATCGTACTTTGCAGTTGATTTCTCAATCATATTTTTGGCCTTCCATGAGGAAAGAAGTTGAAAGATTCGTGCGGAGATGTCATATATGTCAAGTTTCCAAAAGGACAACTACGAATGCAGGATTGTATATGCCATTGACCATGCCTACTAGACCATGGGTTGATGTTAGCATGGATTTTGTTTTGGGTTTGCCAATAAATCAATGAGGAAATGATTCTATATATGTTGTGGTGGATAGATTTTCAAAGATGGCACATTTCATAGCTTGTAAAAAGACCGATGATGCAGTCTATGTTGCTCAATTGTTCTTTAAAGAGGTGTACCGACTACATGGGCTATCTGAAACCATTGTTTCTGACCGGGATACTCTATTTCTAAGTCATTTTTGGTTGAGTCTGTGGAAGATGGTTGGGACTAAGCTGAATTTTAGTAGCGCCTATCATCCACAAACGGATGGGCAAACGGAAGTGGTGAATAGATCTTTAGGAAACTTGTTAAGATGCCTTGTGAAAGATAATTTGAAGAGCTGGGATGTGAAATTGTGTCAGGCGGAATTCACACATAATCATGCTATTAATCGAAGTACTGGATACAGTCCATTTCAAGTAGTATATTCAGCAACGCCAAAGGAACCGTTGGATTTGTCGATAGTTCCACTTCAGAAAGGGGTTGTTAAACGAGCTAGTGATTTCGTGAATGAGTTGCAGGAGTGTCACAGGAGCATTCATGAACGATTGCTTAAGTCAAATGAGAAGTATAAGCAACTGGCAGATAAGAAGCGAAGGAGTGTGGACTTCAAAGAGGGTGATCTTGTTTACGCAGTATTGACGAAAGATCGTTTTCCAGTTGGAACTTACAACAAATTGAAAGCTCGAAAGATTGGTCCAGTAGAAATTTTGAAGAAGATCAATGATAATGCTTATCGGTTAAGATTGCCGGATGACATCCATACTGCCGACGTTTTCAACGTCAAACACTTGATTCCATATGATGAGGATAAGCGTCTTGAAGAAAAGGAAAGTGTGAATTCGGGGTCGAATTCCTTTAAACCAGGGGAGGATGATGCAGCGCATAATGAGTCGAGTCGCCCCAATTCCTTAAGTCGCTCAGATGATAACGCGTTAGTTTTAGGTCGCTCGGGTTTCTTGAGTCGCGAACGACCTAGCGACTTACAACCTACCAAGAAAAGTGATGCAGTACTCAAACTTAGGTCGTGGAGCAATGGAAGTCTTAGGTCGCCCATTAGTGAGCTACAATCAAGCGGGTTATGAAGTGGAGGATGATGGAACGACCTAGTGAGTCGCAAGTTCTTGAGTCGCTAAAGCTTGTGCCGCCACCTTTTAGGTCGCTGATTCCTTATATCGTGAAACTGGGCTATCTTCTTAGGTCGCTACCATGATAGGTCGCTGGGATCTTCGGTCGTTCACTTAAGTCGCTAAAGCTCATGTCTTATGTCGCTGATGTTAGGTCATTATGTTGTAATATGTTATGTTGCTTATGTGCTTTATATACTGAGTCGTATGTTGTATGTGTTGTAACTCATTTGTATTTTCTTGGTGTTGTAAGTCGCGGGATGTTGAGTCGCATGGTCCTTAGGTCGTGTTGTTTTAGGTCGTCAACGACCTAAGTTAGGTCGTGTGCTGTGTGAGTTGTAACTCTATAAATAGCTGGTGAGTTGTATCATTTGGGGATTGATTTTGAATAAACTATTGTTTGAGAGCTTTGTGCCTCTTTTAAAATTGGAAGTTGAGTGTAATCTTCTTTCTCCATCTTCGGTTATTCGAGTGTGCTCGAATCAATGATTTTGAAGCCGATTCACGGAATCTCGTGCGTGAGATCAACGTCGAAGAATCGTTGATCTTCTAACATGGTATCGTGCGCGATCAACATGTTAAAGATAGCTAGAATCCGGTATCTCGCGAGATCAACGGATTTAGGCACTTGGGTATTTTCAATCCATTGATTCCTATTTTCATTGTATCATCCATTCTGTTATTTCCGCTGCGTCATCATGCCTCTCCTTCAAGCGTGAGAAGTTCCAATAGTTGCATCTCATTCGAATTGAATTGTTGAAGTTTTGCTCCAATTCAATAACATCTTTTACTTCCATATAAGTCCTCAACCATCCTAAAGGCAAAAATAATTATATTCTCTCATATTGCTTCAAAATGCTCCAACCTCCATATTAACTCCAAAAGCAAACTAAGACCAGCGCTCTTTCACTCCGCAATATCCGAATTTGATCTTAATCCACTTGCTAACCTCTACACACTCATTCAATGTCATTTTTAAAGGTTATATAAGTTCTACTTCAATTCGACTACTCAGTGTATTGAAGACACAATATATAGTCATGTTATTTCTTTGTAAAAGAAAAGATTGAAGTCCCGTTCGACTGCTTAGGAAAGTGTACTGAAATCCTGTTTTGCTGCTCAGGTGCAAATTCCTACAGGCGAAGTGAGGATGTTTGTTAGTTAATCCAGAAGGAGTCTGGGAATGGACATAGGACAGGAGGTCCGAACCAATATAAAAGCTTTGGAGTGATTGCTTCTTATTTTTCTTTACTATTTATTTTAGCTGCTATTATTTTTATATTGGTGCTGCCGTGATTACTACGGGTCAATTCTGTATCTATATATTTGGCTATCATCGATCCAGTGCATAGCGACTAACAGAACCCACTACCCACTCCATGAGCTTGTCTTTTCTTAATTGAGTGATGTTGAGTTTGCTTTTTCAAGTTGTATTTGTTTATACATAAGGAGTTTATATGTATATATGTTTAAATATTTCTTTTGGCTTCGATTTGACTAGTTATGATACACATTTGTATGTATATGTGAAAATATATGCATGTGTGTGCATGTTCAAATAAGATTTCAACAACATAAAATAATTTCAATTTATCAAACCATTGCAAATATGAAATCCGATTTTCAGTCATATTTTCAGTTTTTAATCAAGCTATTGATTTATGTTATCAAAACATGAAAATAAACCTCTTATCATTTAAAATGAATTATGTCTTTCATAAATCAATTATTTGAATATTTTAAAATTAATTAAATATCCCTAATCAAAGTGATAAAATTACGGGTCGTTACAAATCAAGTATCACAAAAAGATATTCACTAAATTTTGAATTTGTCAAATCCTAAATCCATTTTAATTTGGAAATTATAATTAATAAAATTCCCAGTTTTATCTTAAAATTAATTAAGATGAACAAATCATATTTTTAAGTTTCATTATAGGTAATCTCGACCATGGTTGTTACAGACCCCCCACCCTAAAGAAATTGCATCCTCGCAATTTTGAATCAAAGAAAAGCCTATAACATAAACAGTAAATACTCAAAAGTTCATTCGTTAAATTTGACCAACACTACAAAATAAAACATTACTTCAACTTACACTTTAATTTATAAAATAAATATTTATATCCTCCTTTCTTATTTTCTAATTGGACAATAAATTCATATAATTTTTACACTTTTTCAATTTCTTTTTAATTATTACATTTACCTCCAATTCCAAAATTTTAATTATTACCCCAAATATATCCTTCCAAAATTTACAATTTTTTCCTAGACGTATAATTTAACTTATCATATTATAAAATTCCAATTCCAATTAAATAACAAAATTTTAGTATCTAACTAAGTCATAAAATAATGCACATAATAAATCAAAATTATCGCACATTATTCATCATAGTGTGTGTGTGTGTGTGTGTGTGTGTGTGTATTTGTGTGTGTATTGAAATAAACATTCATAATTTTTAAATTATCAAATAATCAAATAACATTGCCTTGTCATTTGTAACAAATCGCTTTATTAAATGACCGCAATGTTGACCGTGAAACCAACATTGCATCGCCACTAATCTTGGGTATTGTTAATGCCTGATGACTGCATACGTTATTTTTTATTTTTCCACTAAATTTTCGAAGCTACAAAATTTGGAACACATTTTTATTTATAGATAATATTTCCTTTTAAATTTATTCCGGTAATATTTTTCCCAAAAATATTTTAATTTCACAAATATTAATACCAAGTTCTAAATCATTTACTTAATACCATTTTCAAACTCTAGATGATATTTACTTTCCAAGTAAGTATGTAAATCAAAATAATTCCTTGCCAAAAAATTATTTATATCCAAATAAATATTTTTCCACAAAACATCCTTTTACTTTCAACATTTATTACATCTACATGTAAATACATTTTCCAAAACAATTATCCTATTTTTAAAATAACATTTATTATGTTTAACACTTTATTTCCTACTTAAATATTACTAATAACCCATTCATAAATTATTAATAACACTTAATATATATATATAACTCATAATTTCTATATTTGACTATCTTGTCAATTTTTTTAGGAATCCCTATCGATATTGTGGCACTCGATGCCTCGACTAAAATTTATAATGCTCAACGGGAAATTTAATACAAGACAAATTCCAAATTTTATAACTCTAAATTCTCATACAAAGGAATTTTTTTAATAACAATCCAACAATGCAATTAATCGTCTATGCAGATATCTTATAATCAAATAAACAAACACCAAATTACCATGTTAAGCGGAAATAGTCTGCTAGCTTCCATTGCGCAACTCTGATCAATCCTTGATCATACTCAATTTTCCAAGATCGCAAACTTATTTTTCAACTCTAAAGGATTTTAACACAATATTTTACAAAAAAAATTAATATCACAAATTCCAATTTGTCAAATTAATATTTTAAATCAAATTACACCCTCAAATGATGATCTCGATAATCATTTTATATTCCTATTCCTATATAGATAATTAGTATAACTATCTAACAAATACCCCAGGGGATAAGACTGTAAGTCACACTAGGTCTCAAATCTTTGATATTATATGCTATCGTGTTCTGATTCAGCTCTAATACCACCTGTAATGACCCCATCGCGATAGCCATATTACTAAAGAACATTATAAATAATGTGTCGTCTAATAATACAGAGAATACATCTTGTAAGGACTAACAAATGCGAATATATCTTTAAACCAACACCTCCATAGCATACATACCATTTACTTAACCTAAGGAATAAATTTTGATGTGTATAGTCTCAGCCCAAAGAAATAAACACATCGATTTCTCAGAATCGGAACAGTGCATCATATAAGCGATAATCACATATCACAGTGGAATAATAAACATTTATACATATACAAAACTGAGAGTATGTGAAATATAAATTAGTCTCAAATAATATACAAGTATTACAAATTTCTATCTTAAATATACATCTTATATCTTTGCAGTTAATGCACTCGCTAGATTCGAAGCGGTGAAGGTGCAAAAAGCCATAGCGGGGATACAGCGATGATATAGCAGGATATAGTGGATGGCTCTAAAATAGCATATAAAACTCGTACTTAATGTTTTTACAAAGATATAAATGGTAATTAAATGAAAAACTATCATACAATTGAATTATAAATAATACATAAATAATTTTAAATAAAAACATATGTGAATATACTTTAAATAAACGAAAAACTAGTATATAACATAATTGAATTTGGTAGAATATTAGAGTATTTCCATTTCTGAAAATGTATTAAAAATTAAATCAAATAAATTAGTTTCATAATTTTATAAAGTATAAATGCAATTTTTCTATTCATTTTATTAAAAAAGATATAGAGGGAATAGCGGAATATAGCGGAAATAACGGGATATAGCGGAAATAGCGGGGATTAAAGCGGAAAGGCTATATTCTGGGGCTATATGGAAAAATCGTAGCGGTAGAAATCCGCTATGAGATATAGCGGGGTAGTAGCGGGGCATTAACTATGCATTCATATATACAACACCAAATCCTAATTGAGATAACTAATAGTCCAAATGGTTTACCTCTAAACTAACCCGGTCATCCAAAGGTCTACCGATCCTATAAACTAAAAATCTCGGCCTGATTTGAACATCAAAATAACATCCGGATCAGACTATCTCTAAATATCCAATAGGGTGAGAACAAGATATAACATAATGTATATGGTACAATAAATGCAAACTGTTACAGAAATAATTTAACTCGGAACATATCACAAAGTACAAGAACAATTAAATCAACAAACATTAGAAAGTCATCAAAACCATTCATATCGATCACCTAGATTGTTCATACCGGTCATATCGATCATCCATACTGTAGAAAACGGTAAATTTGGCATCACTTGTATCGTTCTAATACCAAGGATCATACACATACCATGAAACAAACCCTAGCCAAACACAAGGGTTATCTGTACCGATCAAGATGATCGTAGAGTACATAGCACGACATAAAAGATTTTACAGAAATCCACGATCAGATATTATTGCTTTTAGTAATCACAAGAACTTAACGAAATCGTCCCATACCGTTCAGTAAAATTCAAATATTTACCAAAAGCTTGTAAATCTCACTTATTACGAATATAAATAGAAAACCTGAACTATATTCCCTTAAGGTACCAGCATCCCATACTAACCATTGAAGTTTGAATATTCGCTAATGGGCTTGTAAATACCACTCAAACATTCTATTCAATAAGTTATACAATATTCGATGAAGTGTTACTCGAGAGCATTTGAACCAATCGGTAACACTTGTTCAAATATTAGTACTCCCCAAATTATAGAATTAAGATTCTCAAAACAATTTTATTTAAAAATCCAAAAGTCACACGGAATTGCCCAATGGCAGAAAATCTTATAAGAGTTTAAGGTTTGAAAGTTATTAAGTATAAGATTAATATATAAATACCGTTCTAAATTTCTTTACGTAAAATATTACTTCCAAGTTCCTTTATTTAAAAATCCATAACTTGATTATTATTTCAGTCTATAAATATTTACTATTTGATAAAATATTACATAAATCTGAATTATTTCAAAAGTGCATTCGTATAAATATTGTTGTTTCAAAATTCCATATAAGATATTTAATTATCAATCCATATTCCAAAAAAATTTTATAAAAATCCTTGTAGTTTATGAATCCATAGTTGCTCTTATCCAAATCCATATGGGTATTTAAACCTTTAATTAGAAATAACTTTGTTCATATTTCAAAATCTTTATTATTTGAATTATATAGATACACACATACATTTTCAATTATTCTTCCTATAAGAAGCAATTTCGTACTTAAGAAGATTTAGTGATACGGTTCAACTTGAAAACCGATCCTTTTTAAAAACTCTTGTCAAAAGCATGTAACATCCCGCCTTTTTGCACACTTTAAACCGACACACGTGCCAATTGAAAGCATACGCAAGGGCGGATTGTTATGGGTAAATAAGAAAAACAGAGAAGAAATAAAAAAAACAGAATCTCACAGCGGAAGGATAAAATATAATAATAAATATACAGTTCAAAACAGTTTACAAACACTTGATTTGCTTTATACAATAAATATCAGAGTTACACATACCAATACAATCAATGCAGCGGAACAATATGAGTGTGGTGCAATACTATAGATAATAATAATACGACTCCTTCGTCTTCGTCCTTCAAGGCTAAAGTCTTCGATCCTGAAACGCTCGGACTGACCCGAGCGAATTTGAAAAGACAAAAACACTCGAGTCAGACTAAAAGATCTTATGTGAGTTAAATTAACAGAAATAAATATGAGTACAGTAACTCAAGAGATGTTCGGGATTTACATCTCCTAAGGATCCGTTAAACTATTTACTACGTAGTATATTGCGCTATTATAATAGTGTCTATTTATAAAATAAACTTACTTTTTAATAGCGTTAAGGGGTTACCCATATAGCCCTTAACACAAATAATGCCAATAGTCTATACAGTACCGTAATACCTCCTGATCGGGAAGCTACCAGAGGATACTCCATAGGTACGACACAAATAGAAACTCGTAGTAAAGGCTCGGTATGGTAGGTGACATGGCACAACTAGGCAATGCCAGGGTAGATATACCAATTGCTATCCAGGCTGGTGGAAACGCGTAGCCGCAGTTACCGCCCACCTCGGACTAACTCCCCAAAATCAAAATATAGAAGTGGCCACTGAATCAATCCAAAATCAAAGTATAATATCGAAGAGGAGGGTCCGATCAGAGGAATGACCTCATTGGCCTGAGAATCGCTCCTGTTTTAGCCACCTTATGCCAACTCACGGGAGTCGGGTCCACGTATTTACCTTACAGGAAACGTCGCCACCACCTACTTCATTCTGGAATCTCCACCGCGTACACGGTTAGTCAAAGTGGTTTTCGGTATCGACAGAGAGTATGTCCATATCCGATCCCGGTCTCTTTGCAACCCATCGTTATTATAACACCGCGGTCATTTAAAAATAGGTTATACTTTAAAAATCAGAATAAACATTCCATTTCATAACCATGAATACGATATCATTTCAAAACCCAAAACCATATTTTATCACGTATCCCAAATATAATTCTTTTCCAAAATCATAATGCTTTAACTTCATAACGTCTGAAAAATTAAATATTTTCAAAGCATAATATTTTGAAAATCATAATTTAAAACCATAACTTTTAAAACTTGAATGGTTTGGATATTCAACGGTATATGAATTAAAAGGTTTAACTTAAATGTTACTTTGTAAAGAAAATAGTTCTCATGGCTTTACAAATACATTTCTTTATTAAAGTCTAAACCAAAATTTATATTATCTCTCTCAAGTTCCAAAACCACTTCAATTTATATATATATATATATATATATATATATATATATATATATATATACGTATATCCATTTGGAGTATTAATATTTCAAACTAAAGTTGGATTTTATTCTTTCAACAAATCGAATGTTCTATTAATTAGTCTTGAATATTCACATAAAATCCATAAATAAATAAAAACTCCAATTTCTAGTAATAAAATATATTTTTTTTCAATTCAAATTATACTAGAATATTCATTTCCATTTATCTTGGGAAAAATCCAATTATAAATATCATATCTTAAAATTTCCAAACTTAACATTTAAACATATGATATAAATTATCAAACTCCATTTTCTTAATTTTCTTCCATTTTTAATAAAGATTTTTTTTTTTTACACCTTTTAATTTCAAAATTTTCAACTTCATATGTATATATATATATGGAAGAAAAATATTTATACAATATAAAATTTAAGATTATTATAAACCGTATTCCATCCAAACCATAGAAATCACATTAAAATAGTTATATATAGACCGCGGTGCCTGTATATAATTTTCTATCCTATGGTCAAGTGATACGCATATTTATCATTTCAATCCGCAATTTAAAAGATATAAAATTTTGCGGTTGTATATCATTTCAAACCACAATCCCGAATGAAAGGAAATATGCATGATAATTTGCAATTTAATGATATACAATAAAACATCCATCAACATCACCCATCATCCAATCACAATCATCAAGCAATATCAATCAATAACAATTTATATTTGATAATATATAACAGGTAATAACTGGCAATTTTATTCAGATTAAATTTAACAACTATTAACCTAACAGTTTATATTCAGTAATAATCTATATAACTGTTAACTAGCAGTTTATAGGCAAACAAATAAATTCTAACTATCAATTAATACGCAATAAATAAATTAAATTAACAGTTAAATTTAATAAATACAATTCAACAAATATGAGTGAAATAAACATGCCAAATACTCATAAATAAATTTCTATTCATTTCTAAAATTAACTTAAGAAACATAAAAACTTTTAGAAGTTGTGAGTGGGTTAAAACACTCACCTTTTGAATTTAAATCGAATTTAAATTCGATTTAAACCCAAAAATTCGCCCATCTCGGAATTCGTCCAAACCAGCGTCATCAAGTCCGGAATTAAATTACGATCCTAACAAAAGAAATTTCGTTTGAATCCGAGGTCGTATGAGAAAGTTATGGCAAAAAATGGTGATTGAATTCAAAAATTAGAACTAAACAAAATGACACATATTAACATCTTACACTAAGCCACGTCAAACCCTCACGTGATAAACTTTCAAGGCCGCGTCCTCTTCTACACAACTACCCATCGTTTGCTACCACCTCTTCGCACTGGAACACTGTCGCACCAACATCGCGCATTCGAACGCATGCCACTTCTCCGGCCGAGGCCCCCCTCACCGTTCATCGTTCATCTCGCGACCCGATACCAGCTCGCGATCATCGCCTGTGCTCACCTTCGAACAGCAGCCGCCCAAAGGCACAAACCCAAATCGAATTATGCTCCACATCCAACCATCAACCCGCCTCGAAAACCATATGGATGCAATCACCTCGGCCTCCTCTACAATACCCAGAAATGTTTTCCCGATCCGACAACTTTTGTTACGGCGATGATGAACGGTTGGGACTATTTTGAATTTATTCTGGGTAAACGGTAACTCCAACTGAAAAACAAATTTCACCACGGGATTACGTGTTTCGAGAAGATTAACATATATTTTTGTGGAATTTTTCTGGAGAGTTTGAATTTTCATTGAAATTTTGAATTGATTGGATCTAGGGTTTGCACACATTGAAGAAGAAGAGGAGCTTGAAGAAAGTATACGCGCAGATGAAATGAAATTAGGCGGAGGCTAGGGCTTGTAGCTAGGTTTATATAGAGGGGTTAGAGATAGAGTAGATAGACCGTAGAATGAACGTACGGAACAAACTATGGCCCAAAAAGCCCGTTCTGACCCCGGAACGAAATTCGTCAAATCCATATATCCATATAGGTGTTTTAAAATATTCTGAACGCGATGGAAAAAGTTTCGCGTTCAAATTCGATCGTATGAAGAAGTTATGCTGAAAAATAGATTCCAAATTGATTTTAATAAAATTGATTTCAAGGCGTTTCGCGTCCGTACGATCAAATGACAGGTCCGATCGATACGAAACTTGAAACCCTAAAATAATTCACTGATACGGATCCGATAAAACTGGTTTCATCGAAATCCGAGTCCGTGACAAAAATGGCTATTTTTATATTCATTAATTAAATTAAAAATAAATTACAAAAATCCAAATTTTATATTATATTCTAAATTGTCCAAATTTTATTACTTATATAATTTAATCAATTTCAAATGATTTAACAAGCTTGGATGTGAATTAAAATTATAAGTATATCAATTTGCAGTGTTAATTTCTGCACTTTCCTATGTTTAAGAATTATAAAATTAAATGCTCAAAACCCCATATATTAGATTTTAACTTTTATATACTCATTCTTTATCCAAATAGGGATGCCACATACTTTGGTTCATGATTCACAATATTATTCTTAAAGTCCATTTTAAATTTCAGTAACGTTAAATTTAATAAATCCTGTTATTTAATAATTATTGCTTAGAACCTGATTTTAATCTTCCCATTATCTATTTAATTCCTTCTAGAATCATAGCTAATATTTGTCATCCCTTCATTACCCAAATGTTCTTATCCCATCAAATTTTAAGTTATCGAAATATTAAATGTCAATTTCTTTTAATTGCACTAAATTTATCTATTAAAGGTTGCACTTAACCCAATACATAAAACTTGCCCAATTTCTCCTTAAATCAATAACCTTCATATACAAATATGTTTATCATAAATTTTATCTACTCTTCCTTTTTAGGTAATGTCCTATATATTAGATTTCCATGTAATTTGCAATAAATCATACTCGTAGTTATATCACATTAAATGAATAAATAAGTGTTGACTCTATTCTTTTGATTCAACATTGGTTTACGTTATATTTCATTAATATTTCTACATACATTAGGATTTTTAAAAATGGTTGTAACGTGAAATCTCGTCTACTTCCCATTTTATATTTAAGGCTTCTAAACCGATTCATGTCATTTCTCTAGTCCAAATTTTATTAATATAACCTTAAATTTAATTTATTCCTATCGATGTAATGGTTAAACACAAATTTCACTTATTTGCAATAAATCCACAAATTGGATTTCAAATTTTCAAATAATAAATAAATTTTAGTTTATCACTTCTTAAATACCCAAACGTCAATGCCTTAATTTAAACTGCATTTATTACATTTTATAAAAATCCTCCATCTTAAGTGACAAATCAAAACTACCCTAACTACACAATTTATGGTAATTAATTCCAATTGCTTTTCCATTAAACTACATAAATTGTCCAATTGCAACCTACGTAGAATGTTTATTTATTTACAATCCTACTGTTTAAATGAATTGATCCTTTACGGTATAATTCACATTTGACTTGATTTCTCATTTATTTTGCAAAACAGTAAATTTCAATTGCTACCAACATTATATTTAATTTTAGATTTCCAATTAATTCTATTGGAATCAATATATCTTTATATATATATATACTTTACGTATAAATATCTAAATTACCAAATCAAGTACATTTATTAGAGACAACATTCAATAAAATTACTTATCACACTTATTGCATTGATTTATTCCAACGGACACTTTAATTTAGTCACCATTTATTATTACAACCAAATGTACAATCTCCACTATTTATTTTATTTTAAATGAATTCCATTCTAGTAAATATTTTTATTAATATTCACTGATTCACATTTATATTGGTTTCTTATATTTAAGTTATAACAAGGTGTGCAAATTTACATAGTTCAAATCTATTTCCATGTAACTATTAAATTGTTACATTAAATTCCAATTACTATAACAAATTACTACATTTTCTCAAATAAAATCTTAAGACCTTTATTTTATTCTAAATTAGATTAGAAACATATTAATTTAATTCATTTAACATTATCAAATTCAACGGGTCGTTACAATCTCCCCCACTCAAAACTTTTCGTCCCCGAAAAGGAAAAAGAAGGGAGAAGGAAGAATAAAACAGTACATCTTATTTCAAATATTATTTGTAAACAATAATTTACTAAATTTATTTTCTTAAATAAGATATACCTGTTTATAATCATTATATTCTTTTATACTTAGATTATTAAAGCTGGAAAACATTTTCACAAAATTCTAAGTCCAAAATTTACGGAAAATTTTGGCAGAGTCTCCTTTGTACGGAGAGACTCTGGAGAAAATATAATATCAAAATATACAAATATATTACATATATTATCAAAATATTATCCCAACACAGAAAAATTATATAAAATAGCGCTAAAACGAAATCCGGAAACGTACCTATTTGTCGGGCAATATACGCTTATTATTTTGGAACCAAAAGCAGTAGCAGTTGCTTCCATCACCTGTATTCACTTATATAATCTAAAAGGTTAAATATTTATATGAAAGTGAAATGTTTAGGTGGTTTCGACCATTAATCAACCAATCAAATGCAACAACCATAGATTTTTAACAAATAGCACACACCACAAACAAGCAACCATTAATCCATCAACCAATTTGTTGTTTGGGTTCAAACTTGAAATTTGTATGGAATGAAATTAACTACCAAGTGCATCCTTTACTCAACAGTCTTAGATGGAACAAGGATAGATTATTTATTCATTTAACCTCTTCAAATTTCTTACCCAACAACATAAATCAAACAACACAATTCAAACCAACACCCAAATTTATTTATTATACATTTATCTCATGCTTCAATGGTTTGATTTTCTTTCTTTCATTTATGGAGTGATTTCTTTATTTCTTACAAATTTTCAATTTCCATTTATCACAAAATTCATTATATTTGTATTCCAATTTATTTACTAAAGTTTCTATCATCTATTTATACTACTTACCTTTACTTATAGTAAAATTTCCAATTTAACTTAAGTCTATACAATTAATTCTCATTAACAATAGCAAATTAATAGAATACCTTTATTACCTCAAGCTTCACTTGTAAGATTTCTCCTTTCATTTCTTAATAACATTGCAATTTTTATTATATGGTAAGTTATGTATGTTTTAAGAATGTAAGTGAAAATTTACAAGTTTCTTCTCAATTCCATTTTATTAATTTATGGTTCAACAAATATATATTCGTTTTATAAATTACAATTTCAACTTACCCTTAATTTCATTCCTTTATTTAATGTTTACGTTTCTATTATATTTAATTACAGTAACCCTCTACTTACACTTAATTTATTAACCTTATAACCTGCATTCCTATAAGTGAAAGATTTTACTTGTTCATTACCTATGGATTGCAGTCATTTAATTTTTTTCTACTTTCCATTATATTAGAATAGTGGAAATTAAAACATACTTAAGTTTATACCAATAATTTCTCATTTATAACAACGATTTATTGAATACTTCACTATTTCCAAAATTTCTACTTGTATAATATTCTAATCCAATTTCTTAATTAACATTTCAACTTTTATATTTGGTAAGTTATTTATGTCAAAGAAAAATGCAATTAAACTTATACAAGCTTTATCTCATCTTTTAATTAAATTTAATGTTAATCAATATTACTCTTTGTAACAATTTCAAATTTCTCTTTATAACTTTTCATTAATTCGCTTACCTACATTAGAGGTTTCAATTAATTACTTACCTACTAAATAATTTAAAACAATTAATTAATGGAAATTTAAGAATTAAATACCGGGTCAAACCTCAAAATTACTTTAAAAATAATAGATAATTAATTTCTTACAACTTTTATATCTCTAATTATCTTTTAAAACAATTAAATTTTAAATAATTTCAAAACAAATCTGCAGTAGAATTTACTATAGTGGTCTTTCCCCTTCGAAACTCGAAAATGAAAGTCGATAATGCGGCCGCCATCACCGAAATTATTTTCTAGCGACAGAGAGGAAAGTACAAAATTTAAATTCTCCAAAATCTTCTTTAAAATAATTTTTCCGAATTATACTAAATATTTATATAAGAAAATACTTATAAACCAAATCCCTATATCCATAAATCCATTGAAAACAGATTTTCAAAATCCCGGACTTAAGTTCTAAAATCTCCAATTTGATTTATTATAATTTCAACTTAGCTTCAATTGTTATAAATATTTTATTTCCTAACACCCAATCTATAGCAACCAAATATATATATATATCTTTATAAAAATATTTTTTATATATAGAAAATATAATAGGCAAAATTATTTCATTCACCTATATTAAAAACAAATATTATGTCGGTCTGTCCTATTAAGTGTTTAGAAATCCCTATTGATGTCATAGCGTCCCATGCATCAACCAGAATTTATAAATACAAAACGGAACAGATTAACACAATATCAAAATCTTTTATTAACACTAACAAATACGCTCTCTCATATATATACACTCAGTGGCTCCCATAGGGTATTACTACCCTATTAACAAAGAGTCAAACCCCACAAAGCCAAAGTTTATCGCTAAACCAAAGCTTTGATACCAACTTGTAACATCCCGCCTTTTTGCACACTTTAAACCGACACACGTGCCAATTGAAAGCATACGCAAGGGCGGATTGTTATGGGTAAATAAGAAAAACAGAGAAGAAATAAAAAAACAAAACAGAATCTCACAGCGGAAGGATAAAATATAATAATAAATATACAGTTCAAAACAGTTTACAAACACTTGATTTGCTTTATACAATAAATATCAGAGTTACACATACCAATACAATCAATGCAGCGGAACAGTATGAATGTGGTGCAATACTATAGATAATAATAATACGACTCCTTCGTCTTCGTCCTTCAAGGCTAAAGTCTTCGATCCTGAAACGCTCGGACTGACCCGAGCGAATTTGAAAAGACAAAAACACTCGAGTCAGACTAAAAGATCTTATGTGAGTTAAATTAACAGAAATAAATATGAGTACAGTAACTCAAGAGATGTTCGGGATTTACATCTCCTAAGGATCCGTTAAACTATTTACTACGTAGTATATTGCGCTATTATAATAGTGTCTATTTATAAAATAAACTTACTTTTTAATAGCGTTAAGGGGTTACCCATATAGCCCTTAACACAAATAATGCCAATAGTCTATACAGTACCGTAATACCTCCTGATCGGGAAGCTACCAGAGGATACTCCATAGGTACGACACAAATAGAAACTCGTAGTAAAGGCTCGGTATGGTAGGTGACACGGCACAACTAGGCAATGCCAGGGTAGATATACCAATTGCTATCCAGGCTGGTGGAAACGCGTAGCCGCAGTTACCGCCCACCTCGGACTAACTCCCCAAAATCAAAATATAGAAGTGGCCACTGAATCAATCCAAAATCAAAGTATAATATCGAAGAGGAGGGTCCGATCAGAGGAATGACCTCATTGGCCTGAGAATCGCTCCTGTTTTAGCCACCTTATGCCAACTCACGGGAGTCGGGTCCACGTATTTACCTTACAGGAAACGTCGCCACCACCTACTTCATTCTGGAATCTCCACCGCGTACACGGTTAGTCAAAGTGGTTTTCGGTATCGACAGAGAGTATGTCCATATCCGATCCCGGTCTCTTTGCCAACCCATCTTTATTATAACACCGCGGTCATTTAAAAATAGGTTATACTTTAAAAATCAGAATAAACATTCCATTTCATAACCATGAATACGATATCATTTCAAAACCCAAAACCATATTTTATCACTTATCCCAAATATAATTCTTTTCCAAAATCATAATGCTTTAACTTCATAACGTCTGAAAAATTAAATATTTTCAAAGCATAATATTTTGAATATCATAATTTAAAACCATAACTTTTAAAACTTGAATGGTTTGGATATTCAACGGTATATGAATTAAAAGGTTTAACTTAAATGTTACTTTGTAAAGAAAATAGTTCTCATGGCTTTACAAATACATTTCTTTATTAAAGTCTAAACCAAAATTTATATTATCTCTCTCAAGCTCCAAAACCACTTCAATTTATATATATATATATACGTATATCCATTTGGAGTATTAATATTTCAAACTAAAGTTGGATTTTATTCTTTCAACAAATCGAATGTTCTATTAATTAGTCTTGAATATTCACATAAAATCCATAAATAAATAAAAACTCCAATTTCTAGTAATAAAATATATTTTTTTTCAATTCAAATTATACTAGAATATTCATTTCCATTTATCTTGGGAAAAATCCAATTATAAATATCATATCTTAAAATTTCCAAACTTAACATTTAAACATATGATATAAATTATCAAACTCCATTTTCTTAATTTTCTTCCATTTTTAATAAAGATTTTTTTTTACACCTTTTAATTTCAAAATTTTCAACTTCATATGTATATATATATATGGAAGAAAAATATTTATACAATATAAAATTTAAGATTATTATAAACCGTATTCCATCCAAACCAAAGAAATCACATTAAAATAGTTATATATAGACCGCGGTGCCTGTATATAATTTTCTATCCTATGGTCAAGTGATACGCATATTTATCATTTCAATCCGCAATTTAAAAGATATAAAATTTTGCGGTTGTATATCATTTCAAACCACAATCCCGAATGAAAGGAAATATGCATGATAATTTGCAATTTAATGATATACAATAAAACATCCATCAACATCACCCATCATCCAATCACAATCATCAAGCAATATCAATCAATAACAATTTATATTTGATAATATATAACAGGTAATAACTGGCAATTTTATTCAGATTAAATTTAACAACTATTAACCTAACAGTTTATATTCAGTAATAATCTATATAACTGTTAACTAGCAGTTTATAGGCAAACAAATAAATTCTAACTATCAATTAATACGCAATAAATAAATTAAATTAACAGTTAAATTTAATAAATGCAATTCAACAAATATGAGTGAAATAAACATGCCAAATACTCATAAATAAATTTCTATTCATTTCTAAAATTAACTTAAGAAACATAAAAACTTTTAGAAGTTGTGAGTGGGTTAAAACACTCACCTTTTGAATTTAAATCGAATTTAAATTCGATTTAAACCCAAAAATTCGCCCATCTCGGAATTCGTCCAAACCAGCGTCATCAAGTCCGGAATTAAATTACGATCCTAACAAAAGAAATTTCGTTTGAATCCGAGGTCGTATGAGAAAGTCATGGCAAAAAATGGTAATTGAATTCAAAAATTAGAACTAAACAAAATGACACATATTAACATCTTACACTAAGCCACGTCAAACCCTCATGTGATAAACTTTCAAGGCCGCGTCCTCTTCTACATAGCTACCCATCGTTTGCTACCACCTCTTCGCACTGGAACACTGTCGCACCAACATCGCACATTCGAACGCATGCCACTTCTCCGGCCGAGGCCCCCCTCACCGTTCATCGTTCATCTCGCGACCCGATACCAGCTCGCGATCATCGCCTGTGCTCACCTTCGAACAGCAGCCGCCCAAAGGCACAAACCCAAATCGAATTATGCTCCACATCCAACCATCAACCCGCCTCGAAAACCATATGGATGCAATCACCTCGGCCTCCTCTACAATACCCAGAAATGTTTTCCCGATCCGACAACTTTTGTTACGGCGATGATGAACGGTGGGTAAACGGTAACTCCAACTGAAAAACAAATTTCACCACGGGATTACGTGTTTCGAGAAGATTAACATATATTTTTGTGGAATTTTTCTGGAGAGTTTGAATTTTCATTGAAATTTTGAATTGATTGGATCTAGGGTTTGCACCCATTGAAGAAGAAGAGGAGCTTGAAGAAAGTATACGCGCAGATGAAATGAAATTAGGCGGAGGCTAGGGCTTGTAGCTAGGTTTATATAGAGGGGTTAGAGATAGAGTAGATAGACCGTAGAATGAACGTACGGAACAAACTATGGCCCAAAAAGCCCGTTCTGACCCCGGAACGAAATTCGTCAAATCCATATATCCAGATAGGTGTTTTAAAATATTCTGAACGCGATGGAAAAAGTTTCGCATCCAAATTCGATCGTATGAAGAAGTTATGCTGAAAAAAAGATTTCCAAATTGATTCCAAATTGATTTTAATAAAATTGATTTCAAGGCGTTACGCGTCCGTACGATCAAATGACAGGTCCGATCGATACGAAACTTGAAACCCTAAAATAATTCACTGATACGGATCCGATGAAACTGGTTTCATCGAAATCCGAGTCCGTGACAAAAATGGCTATTTTTATATTCATTAATTAAATTAAAAATAAATTACAAAAATCCAAATTTTATATTATATTCTAAATTGTCCAAATTTTATTACTTATATAATTTAATCAATTTCAAATGATTTAACAAGCTTGGATGTGAATTAAAATTATAAGTATATCAATTTGCAGTGTTAATTTCTGCACTTTCCTATATTTAAGAATTATAAAATTAAATGCTCAAAACCCCATATATTAGATTTTAACTTTTATATACTCATTCTTTATCCAAATAGGGATGCCACATACTTTGGTTCATGATTCACAATATTATTCTTAAAGTCCATTTTAAATTTCAGTAACGTTAAATTTAATAAATCCTGTTATTTAATAATTATTGCTTAGAACCTGATTTTAATCTTCCCATTATCTATTTAATTCCTTCTAGAATCATAGCTAATATTTGTCATCCCTTCATTACCCAAATGTTCTTATCCCATCAAATTTTAAGTTATCGAAATATTAAATGTCAATTTCTTTTAATTGCACTAAATTTATCTATTAAAGGTTGCACTTAACCCAATACATAAAACTTGCCCAATTTCTCCTTAAATCACTAACCTTCATATACAAATATGTTTATCATAAATTTTATCTACTCTTCCTTTTTAGGTAATGTCCTATATATTATATTTCCATGTAATTTGCAATAAATCATACTCGTAGTTATATCACATTAAATGAATAAATAAGTGTTGACTCTATTCTTTTGATTCAACATTGGTTTACGTTATATTTCATTAATATTTCAACATACATCAGGATTTTTAAAAATGGTTGTAACGTGAAATCTCGTCTACTTCCCATTTTATATTTAAGGCTTCTAAAACCGATTCATATCATTTCTCTAGTCCAAATTTTATTAATATAACCTTAAATTTAATTTATTCCTATCGATGTAATGGTTAAACACAAATTTCACTTATTTGCAATAAATCCACAAATTGGATTTCAAATTTTCAAATAATAAATAAATCTTAGTTTATCACTTCTTAAATACCCAAACGTCAATGCCTTAATTTAAACTGCATTTATTACATTTTATAAAAATCCTCCATCTTAAGTGACAAATCAAAACTACCCTAACTACATAATTTATGGTAATTAATTCCAATTGCTTTTTCATTAAACTACATAAATTGTCCAATTGCAACCTACGTAGAATGTTTATTTATTTACAATCCTACTGTTTAAATGAATTGATCCTTTACGGTATAATTCACATTTGACTTGATTTCTCATTTATTTTGCAAAACAGTAAATTTCAATTGCTACCAACATTATATTTAATATTAGATTTCCAATTAATTCTATTGGAATCAATATATCTTTATATATATATATATATATACTTTACGTATAAATATCTAAATTACCAAATCAAGTACATTTATTAGAGACAATATTCAATAAAATTACTTATCACACTTATTGCATTGATTTATTCCAACGGACACTTTTATTTAGTCACCATTTATTATTACAACCAAATGTACAATCTCCACTATTTATTTTATTTTAAATGAATTCCATTCTAGTAAATATTTTTATTAATATTCACTTATTCACATTTATATTGGTTTCTTATATTTAACTTATAACAAGGTGTGTAAATTTACATAGTTCAAATCTATTTCCATGTAACTATTAAATTGTTACATTAAATTCCAATTACTATAACAAATTACTGCATTTTCTCAAATAAAATCTTAAGACCTTTATTTTATTCTAAATTAGATTAGAAACATATTAATTTAATTCATTTAACATTATCAAATTCAACGGGTCGTTACAAAGCATGAGATAGAATTTTAATGATGTGCTATGGACTCTTCGGCATAAACATTCCAAAACAAATTCATAAATTCCACAATCAAAATCCAAAAATGGCATTGAAATAGGACATCAAAACAAGCAATTATCAATAAGGAAGCAAGCAGGTGAACGGATGGACGAACGGGTGTGAATGGGGGGCCATAATGCATGACTTAGAACTCAGCCTAGGTTATGACCGTGCACCAGTCTAGTGGGACTGGTCCACTGGTTGCCATGAATGGGTTCAACCATAGGCGCCGTCGGTGGCCCTTTAGTGATATGTTTGAGTTTGTTCCCATTAAGTGCCTAGTGGTCTGGGGTGCTGATTTAGCACTCTTGCAAGCGTACAAACACATACAATAGGATACAATTCACGATCATATGAAGTGGGGTTTCAACAAATAGAAATTTTATGGAAAAAGATGCAAACTATACCCTTGATCTAAATAGGTTCAACAACCAATTCATCCAAACAAACATATGCATTCTATATAATTTTAGTGATGGATTATGTGAGTTATCAACTCACTTTAAAACTTGAATTGATGTTTAAACCTCGGATTCACCTAGGCCAATTACTTTTGGCTACAACCTAAAGCAGATTTCAGAAATTGAAAGAGAAAAGATCGTAACCCTAGACCAAAATTGAAATTAATCAATGAATTAAATCCATTAGAAGACGAAGAAAATTACTTGAGTTTAATTTATATACTTATTGAACAAAAGTGAAAGGACTAAATTTTAAAAAAAAATTGACATATGACCTTCAATGTGACCAACGTTTAATGCTTTACATACCCTTTATATATTAAATTCCATTCGTCGCTTAAATTATTAAAATCAGAGCTATGGTACATAACAATGTATGTTTTATATAATTGATATATGCAATGAAATCAAAGTTTATTAGGGCAATGCAATCACACCACTCATTTAGACTGCTATATAGAAGATTCAGCCCCAACTAGACCACACTATCTCATAGACAAAATAATAATGCAAATAGTTATACGTTAAATAATTTACTTGATGAAAAATTAAATAAAGTTAGTAGAATACATTTGATTAAATTTCAACCATGGTAATTTCGACTTCTGTAAAGTTTCAATTATTATGCTTTTTATTTTTGGTTTTTATTTCTGTTACATTTTAGGCTTGTAGTTTCTATGATTCTGTATTAGATTACAAGAGTTTTTTTTATGAATGTCAATTCTTATATTTCCATATATAGGTTATACTACATGCTTTCTGATACGTGTTGCATTTCTCTATTTTCATTAATCTAACATGACAAGTGGCATAATTAAGCACATATCATATGCCTATTTAAATGAACTCGATATTATTTTACACTTGTTTTGATTACAAAAATTAGGAGAAAGGTTAAAGAATTCTAATATGCAAGAGTTTCAATGAAAATATTAATCTAAACCAACTACTTTTGATTTCTTATGTTTTTTTTTTTAAAACCCAAGAGAACCCTACAGACCGGTAAACTCCTGAGGAGGGTATAGTAAAGTCGTCTGCTGATCCACGCCCCCATACCCTGGGTAAATTTATATAGGATAGGGAAGCGCATGGTAGGAATCGATCCTGTGTCTTTTTTCCAGAACTCAAGCCTCCTTTCCACTGCGCTGCACCCACGGACTCTTATGTTTCTTCTAAAAGAACATATTTTTAATTTTTGGATGATTTATATGATGTTATACATTCACTTGACTAGCAAGAAGAAAATTAATAAGAATAAAAAGGATTAAATTTATTGAAATTTTGGAAATAAATAAACATATGATGAACATTTTCAAGGATTCGTAATCATATCCATGCTCGTATTCACATTTATTTAGTTAGCAAACAATTATCAATTTTGACAAAACTTAAACTTTTAATACAATGAATGAAATTAATGAAAATTTTTGTATCTCCCAAAAATCTAAGGAATAGAATAAAGTACATTCTCTCATACTATTTATGTAACGCCCCACCTCGAGACCCACCTTAGCAAAGAGAATTAACAAGTAATTCCGTCTACTAAAGCAGAGAATAGGGCTGGTTAAGGACGACCATCTATAATTTTGTCTTAAACATCCATTGAATACATCGATAAATGCATTATAATTTTTTTCAACTCAAGTGGATCGACATACCCAGTAAATGCTTAATCCAAAACTATAGGTGGCTAACGGACCTATCAGAACAAAATACAATAACTGAATGTAAACCACATCACAGAACAGTAACCAACATCATATATAAACATATACACTGATAGACGTTCAGTACAATACAATATGAATACAATAAAGGTGGTACACGACCACACCATATACATCGAATCAAATGTAAAAACATCAGAGTATGCGGAAGAAATAAACTACTCAAGAGAAAGAAGAGTTGATATCCAACATCAACTTCAAGCTAAGCCCAATAGATGATACCTGAAACAACTCGGTCTGACCCGAGTGAAAACACATGGGTCAGGCTAGCTAGAACTTATAATTAGTAATGGTGATGATAAGAGATAAGGGGAAAATCATTCCATCATTACCAATGGAATGATATAGGTCATCAAGTTATCTCTAGAGTGATACATCAATGGTTTATCATGATTGCATAGAGGAATACAATATGAATATTAGATAGACATGGTTTATCTAATTATATAATAACCGAATGAAATGGGTGAGGATATGGACCATAAAGTAAATCTTCATAAGATAATTAAACTTCAAGAATTCAATAAAACCCATCTAATAGAAACTTCTTAATTATTATACCTCATCTCATCGGTATAAATATAAATACATCTCAAATACATCATTAAAATCATTATAAAGGAATCTCCATAATCATTTATACCTCATATCATTGGTATAAATATAAATCTATCTTAAATCTGTTATCAACACTCATCATAAAAGCATTACCATAATTTATACCTCATCTCATTGGTATAAATATATAATGTCTCAAATCCATCTTGATAGAGCCCGGAAAGAATCCAAAACATCATATTTGAAATCACCATAAAACCATGTATATAAACAAGCGTTTTTCTTACATACGGCTATAATAAAGCATCATCATCAAAACAGTGAAAATGAAACATCTAAACTTCATGGAAAACAGCACGTGCTTTACATCTTGACTACTACTAGTAATTTGGTACCATACATCGTGATGACTTGGGGTCACATAACATCATAACATCGTGATTGACTAGTCGGAACATCTTGATGACACCCAGTCACAAATCCGAGTAAAAACGTCGTGGTGATTGGAGTTGAGTAATAACATCGTGAACATCGTGGTGACTCCAATCGTACTCGGTCTAGTACTAGTAACATCTTGAATGTGTCTCAACTATTCGAATAGGAACCCAAAAGGCGAGAACGTATATTCCATACTATATGTTCTCCTCTAATGTTTTACTAATCGTTAGTTGGTTCCACATTAGAAAACATCATAAAACATCAGAACCATCATAAAACTCACTCTGCCTCATCTCATCGGCGAGTTAATATAATACCATACTCATCTCTTCTCATCGACGAGTAATGGTTCCATCATGACTTGTCTCATTTCATCGACAAGTAAAAATCATCATAACCATCTTAACTTCATAAATCATCATAAACATCTTAACTTCATGAATACTCCATCAATAGACTTACCTCATATCATCGGCAAATGCAAATAAATATCATAATGGTTTCTCATAAACCATAATCCCTGAAAAGGGAAATCTCATCTCAAGACTCACCTCATCTCATCGGCAAGTAAAACAACATCTTTAAGTGGTTCTCATCGATTTTTACTCCTATAATAGGAGATCTCGAACATCTCAACTCGCTAAATATTGGCTACTTGGATAATTCCTATAATAGGAATTGAAAATCTTAAATACTAACTCAAGATACAATACTCAAGAGGTTTCGATCGTACAAGTCCGGAACTAACCGAAAAAGCAAATTCATGTGTCCCATACCACGTGTTTTACTAAATCGTTTAATTCTCTTTCACATACGTCCGAAAAGTACAAAAACGTGTATCTTTAAATAGAAAATATATTTTTGCTAAATCGGGTTTTGAAATAAATTTTAGAAAATATTTAAGAAATCAACTTTGAAAATCTCTTTATAATTTAGAAATATTAATTGTATCATTTTTTATATGAAATCACTTTGTAAAATATATTTCTTAGAACAATAGCTAGAATATGAACACTATTGGAAAATAGTTTGAAAATACGTGCACATGCGCTTGGAATCACAATGAAAACATTACATAATGAATAATTAAAATCCATTAAAATCCCAATGATGGATTCCTGAAAATCCATGGTTCTATATAGTAGAAGCAACCCAAAAATAATCATAAGACGTATGGTTCATCTCTTGAATAAGGTAATACAACACTCAAGATCTATATTAAAATTTATCATCAAAGTCTTGCTCGAACAATCTAAGAATATACATGATTCAATACCAGAGCATATGTGATATAAAGCTCTTAATATTTTCACTGAAAAGAGCATCAAAACCGTGTTTGGAAAACATAAGAGAAAGCACCAAAAGCTGGTGCAACAATTCAAGATATACAGGAATAAACACTGGTGTTTTGCCCAGGTCTGTATTTTGTTTATTCAGTTTGTCTCTTTTAAGCACATAATTTGAGAGAACACAAAAGATAAAAGTTGTAGACGACATCCTAAGCTTTCCAGAACATTAAAAATTACCGAATTTCGATAAGAAATGTAAAAATTATAGATAAAACAATTCTGAGATTTGAATTTCACAACTTCTGTCATTTTGTCTCGGGACAGCGACAAACAATCACATTTCTGGCCAAGATAACTTCGAAATTTTAGAAAAATCAATATATAAAATGTTGAAGGTGATTTTATTAGCTTGAAGTTAGAAAAATAATCACCAAAATCCAACATACGGATCAAAGGATACGGCCAAAAACATTCTTAGGTCACTGATCATTGTCGCTCTCGTTTTGCTCTCGGGATAGCAACAAACAATCACATTTTTGACCAAGATCACTTCGAAATTTCGAAAAACGCAAAACATAAAAGTTTTAGACCAAAGTCTAAACTTTCCGGAACATCTAAAATTATTGAATTTAGATAAAAACCGTGAAAGTTATGACTAAAACAATTTTCAGATATGAAGTTTACTGCAGCTGTCGTTTTTGTTTCGGGACAGCGATGCTAGAATGAATTTTCGACCATGTAAACATCAAAATTTGACAAAACTCAAAAGATGAAAATTATATCATATAATCTAAGCTTTCTGTAACATCAAGATTTGTCTAATTCGGACATCAAACGAAAAAGATATGCTTAAATTACCAACAACATTTAGCACAGAAAGTTATAATTTTACAGTGACAGAGCGACGTGTTTGTATTGGGTTTCTCAACCCTCTATACTCAATATTTTCGAAAGTGATAAACAGGAAAGTTGTCACATTATTTTCATGCTTTCTAGAACTTCAAAAAAAATTGAATTCCGATGTAAAACGAATGAGATATACACAATTTACTGACAGTGATTTTCAATTGAATATGCAATAACAACAAAAATTGGGATTTCTTATCTTAAAATCTCAATCAAAGCTAGAATATGTGAGTTTTGATACTCACCTTAGCGATTTTAGCAAGCAAAGACTCGAATTGAGGGAAATCAAGCACCTTTTTGGAAGAAAGCAGCCAGCTGAAACCTGAAATTGCTAAAGCAAAAACATGCAAAAAGAGAAAATTGACATTAACAGATAACTATACAACAAAACCCTAGTTTTGTGATGAAACATACATAATAATAGGTCGAGATTACCTTATAGTTGGGATTTAGTTATTATCTTTTCAAATTTTACAGTAGAATTTGAAGAAAATTTGATTTCTTATGAAGCAGCCATTTTTTTTCCTCTTATTTCTGCTTTCTGAAGTTAGAAAGGAGAAGGATGGGTACGTACAGTTTCTCTAAAGAAAAATTTCTGGAAATGGGCATTGGGTTTCTTTTTCAAACCCAATTAGTCCAAAAGAAAATAACTTAATGAAAATTAGACTAAGTGTTTAACTTACATTTCACCCTATTTCCACATGTTTTAACATTTTAATTTCATTTAAGTTGCAACCATTAAAATGAAATGATTTAAAATTGTTATTGTTATAAAATAAAACTTATTTCAATCAATAAAAATTAACTTTTACAAATAAAGCTTAATTTAATCATTATTTAACAACTTACACTACTCTTGTATAAATTACAAATTTTAACTTTGAAACTCAACAAAAAAAAATTTATTTACTTAGCTCAATAAATTATGATAATTCATTATAACATTTTTAAAACACCAAAATAATGTTCTCGCATATTATTTCCTCTTTTAATTCAACTAATTACTTTTGCTCTTTATATTTTCCTTTTATTTTGAATAAAAGGCCATTATTGACAATATTCTCAATATTGTCATATTTATGCAAATAAAATCACAATTTAATTAATTCCTTCTCAAATTTTCATAATAGAGTTTTCAAAACTTTATTCTTATTAATTTATATTTATTTCAACCATCAAACGTTGAAATATTTCATTTAATAATTTTATACATTTAAATTTACACAAATTCCACTATTCTCATTTTTTTAACTAAAACTTGATTCAATTAACTCTTGAACCCAATTTCCCACTACAACCATATTGTTTATCAAAATAAACAATTTAAAACAAATTTATCCTCTTTATTTTAATTTATTAACAATATTAAATTATAATCATCATTATAATTTAATATTATAGGTAATCTCAATACCAGGGTTGTTACAATTTAATACTAAAGTTACAAAGATTTTTCTATAAATAGATAGAAAAGGCTATAATATTCATCATCAATGAAGACATTAGGTTTAAGTTTGACTATTTTATTATTTCTTGGTTTCGCAAGCCTTTATCCCATCAACAAAAGTATGACCACATTTATTTTGAATAATATTTCCTTCAGTCACAATTAAATAAATCATTATGTATTATATTGTATAGAATTAGTTTATTTAGTTTCACCATTCCTTAGCATATTGTTAATATTCAAGAAATACAGTATGCTGATTATCCCCTAATACTAACGAGCAATTGAATTACAATTTAAGAATAAATAATATATTTTTACTAACATGGAGATTATTGTATTTTATTTGGACAAGTTTTCTAATGATTGTGGAAAAGACTTTAGGCATTATTATTTCTATTATTAACAGTAATTCTCTCCCTTAAGAGATCGATACAAAACTTTACTTTTTTAAGAAACTCTTTAAACTATTGTTTTTAGCTAATTTATAGACAGACTTGGAAATCGAATTGAAACAAAATAAAGCGGCTATATAGTCAAATTATCCATTGTAATAGTATTATGATACGGAATTAAAATAGATAGTAGAATTTTAGGGGAGGAGAAGAGAAGAAAGAAGAAAACACAGGAAGAAGAAGAAAGAAACACAGTAAAGAAGAGATATACTTGATTTCCAGCCTCCAATTCATTTCTACTTAATATAATATATAGCCGATACAATCCATACTAGCATATCATTTGTAATAGAATTGACTACATGTTGTCCATACAGCTGCCATATTCTAGAATATAAATAAACATTTATATTCAATAAAAGAAAAGTTGTTATAACCGAATTTTTTTTGCTGCGTATGAGAACCTTTTGTCCATGTGCACTTATTCATTTGTTTTGACTGTTGCATTTTAGTCTTGATACCTTGCTACTTTTTGTATTGCATGCCTGGGCCTAGCTGAAGGGTGCATCAGGGTGTGATATCCGTATCATATTACCATTCTGAAGAATTATTGATTTCGGTCATACTTATGAAATTTTTATAAATGTATTTAACTTTTATAAAACTTAATTAACAAAGTTAATTTTTATAGACTTAGCTAATTTTTAATTATTATTATATATATTTAGTTAATTTTTTATAAAACTTAGTTAATTTGGTTAATATTTTATAATTTATTATGAGTGGAAAATAGTTGGAAGGCCTATATGTCATGCCCAATTATTTTCTAAGACATGGATTCGAAGGGTTTATTTTGCAAGACAAAAACATATGTCCGACCATTTTCTCAAATTAAATTGACTTGTGAATTTCTTAAATCGATCAGGCGATCTTTATAATTTGATCAGGCGATCTTTCTACTTTGATCAGGCGAGGTTATTTTGTTAATTAATTCAGGTGATCTTTCTTATTTGACCAGGCGAGGTTATTTTTTTATTACTTCAAGCATTTTTCTCAATTTGGTTAGGCGAGGCGATTATATCGACTCGATCTGGATGTTTTATCATATTGTATTGGTTTCATGCACGATTTGATATCGTTGGTGGAATAAGGTGTCGATTGGTGGAATAAGGTGTCGATTTGATATCGTTGGTGGAATAATGGGCTTTGAAAATCAATGTTCAAGAGATCAGTTGATGGATTGTGGCGATGAAACGTATTGTTTTTTTAAGTACCATTTTTTTTTGGTTGTGATAATAATTCCTCCACTTGTGTTATTATGCTATGGTGTTAAGTGATAAAAGAATTTGTATTTTTGTTTAAAAGCAGTATACAAATAAGGTTGATTATTTTTGTTGATTATAATTATTGCTTTCTCGTTTAGTTCTAACATTTCTTATTGACAATGCTTCTTCTTTTGTTCTTGGTGAATGTGTTAAATGGATGACATTGTAATTTTGAGTTCTGGAAAAGATAAATGGTTTTATCTTTTTCTGAAAAGTGGGTTAAAAAGGATATGTCATTAGTATATTATGTAATTAGTTGCTAATTAAGATTAGACGTTTTCAAACATTTTCATAAACAAATTTATTTGTTTACATCTTTAATTGCAGGTGTTATTCATCTATTATGGTTGTGTTTGATTTCAATAAGAATTGTTTTAGTGCTCGTTTTGGATTGGATGCTTCTATTCCTTGTGTTAGGAATAAGATTTGTGAGGAGTGGAATAATTTTACTCCATTATGCTTCGATATTTTTTATATTTGAGAATGAAAGGCCACCTTTATTGAAACAAATAGTGATCATTAAGCTGTATTATGCTTATCTTGGTTTAGAAAGGAAGAATATTTGATTTTTTCTAAGGCTGAAGAATAATTCCATGGATAATGTTGTTGGTGAAAGTAGTAAATCTTGTTCACTTGTTGTTGGAGAATCAAGTAGTAATATGTTAGAGTATGCTGAGGATTTAAAGTACGGTTTTACATAAGAAAGGGATTTACATGAGCTGAATAACAAGAATTCAAATTTGGAATTTTTTACTAGGGTTGGTCAGCAATTTGATTATGTTCTTGGATTTTGTCGAATAGTTAGTGCTTATTGTTTGAAGAATGGGTTTAAAGTACGGTATATTAAGAATTGTAAGGAACGATTGACAGTTCGATGTGTTGTAGATGGTTGTCCTTTTAGGATTCATGCTTCTTACAAATTGAAGCAATTGGACCAATTGTTTGTTAAAAATATTCATTTAAGTCATTCTTATGGTGGTGAATTTCGATCGATTAGTAGTCCAATTATTAATAGTGATCTTGTGAAAAGTTTGATTGTTAATCAAATTCGTGATGAGCTAAAAAGAAAAATGAAGGATATTATGAAATGTTTTAGAAGAGATTATGATGTGGATCTGAGCTTTTATTTTGCTTATAAGGGTAAGAATATGGCTGTGAATGATATTTATGGTGATGAAAAGAAATCTTGTAATGATTTTGTTTGGTATTTGAAGGCGATGGAAAGAAATAATCTGAATAGTTACTCAAGAATGGAAGTGGATCTGGATACTAATCAATTTAAGAGAGTTTTTGTTTGTTATGAGGCATGCATCGTTGAATTTTTTTATTGCCGTCCTCTGGTGTTTTAAGATGCAACATTTTTAAAAGGTCGAAGTGGTATTTTGATGGAAGCCACTGAAAAAAGTAGGAATCAAGGTACGTTTGTTATCTTTTTTGTTTTTAATGTATATGGGTTATACTTTGTAGTGTTTTCATACTTTCCTTGTTATAAATTTGGGCTTAATAGTTGTGTTGCTGTAATTTATTGTTCTAGTCAATAAAATATGTTGTAATTTATTGTTATAAATTTGGGTTAGATAGTTGTGCTATTGTAATTTATTGTTGCTATGTGGATTACCAGTGAATGTATTTTGCTGTTTTTTATTTAAGGTTTCTTTCCAATGGCAATGACTCTTGTTCCTAAGGAAAATGAGGAGTGTTGGAGTTTGTTTTTGACTCACTTAAAGAAACATAACTCACTTAAAGAATGATGCAAACAATAAGAACGATAACTATCAAGTATTGTGAAAATAATATTTCCCAATTTTTCCATATAGTTATCATTCTTATTGTCTACATCATATGCAAAATAATATTGCCAGTATTGTGAAAATTGGAAGGAGTTTGTGGGTAACTCATTTACTAGAACATTGTGCTTTAGCTTCCAATTGTTATGAGTTTAAAAAATCTATGTCAAAGTATAAAGAAATTGGAAGTGCAAAGTTATTGAATATTTGAATGATAAGCCATTGACCATTGGCCTGATTTATTTTTTCCTGGGAAAAGATATGGTGAAAATAAGTCTAATGTACCTGAAAGTTTTAATTCCTGGATTTTGGATGGAATAAGTCTGCCTATCACTTCATGTCTTGATGGTAGTCGGGTTAAATTTATGATGCAAATGTCTAATCGAAGAGAAGAGGCATCTGAGTGGATTAGTGTGCTTTGTCCAAAAATGGAAGCTCGCTTGTTGAAATTGAAGAAAGAAGGATTTGGCTGGAGTGTTTCTAAATCAGCTAGGTATGTGTTTGTATTTTATTACATGCTGCTCACAGTTTCTGAAAAAAGATAAATGTATTTATCTTTTTTTCAATCTGCTACATACCCTGCGTATTATGTTTTGATTTTTTTGCTGTATGTTATTTTTGCATTGAAGAATTCATTTTGTTATCTGACGTACTTTTCAACACATACTTTGAGGCTTATGTGTTATAGAGAATTTATAGTGTGAATAATTTTTGTTTGGAAATACAACTTGTTTATACATACATACATATATATATATATATATGCAATATGTGTCATGTGTATGTTACAATATAATGGCAGGATCGGCAGTTGGATTGCATATGTATGTTAGGATGTTTCAACAGTCATTTTCCCTACATTTTTTTTGTTGATATGATTAACTACAATAGTTTATTTATTCAACTTAGTATTCTCATATGTGAGATTGTGTGTAGATGAAAGTGTATTTGATTATAGAGATTGTGAATAGGATTGAAGATGTTGATTTTCATGCTAAACAAAACAGATGTGGAAAGTGTAAAAAATTAGGACATAATAGAAGGGGTCATTATTTGAATAATTGAGTTCGGTGTTTTAATCCAATGTATTTGATTGATTGTTCTTTGAATATTTTGAGTTGAATATTCAAATAATTGGATATGTTAAATTGTTGCTGATATGTTCTGACTATTTTTGGTTGTAAGCAATGTTTAAATCTAATTGTTATTTGGTAAAAATTGTTATTAGTTTTGTGAAAAAGATAAATTCATATATCTTTTTTGTTCTGCTATATAGTCTTTGTTTTGTGTTTTGATTTTGTTGGTGTGTATGATTAATTGCTAGAATTTGTTGGTGTATGGACTACCAAATGTCATTGTAGGCATCATGATACAATAAAACCTAAATAAGTTTTCGGAAGTGTGTGTATATTTATAAATATTTTGAATATTATCCATAGCAAACTATGAGTTGGAAAAAATGGTTTGTTTGTGACTGATCTAAAGAGAATAGACCTCAGATAAATACTTTTATGCTTAAAAGATAAATGCTTTATTAATAATATGTCGTGCTGAATAAATTTAATTAATGACCTTATCACATGACATGTTAAATAGACGTTGTTTCAAATATTATTAATTGTGTAAATTAATGGTTTAATCTACAAACTGAAACGATGAATATAAACAATAGTAGGCAAGCACCATTGTCCAAGTGGTTAAGTGATTCGTCTTTGGTGTAGGAGGTCACAAGTTCGAAACTTGCTTTCGAACGTTTATCGACATGAGATATGTTTCTCAGTGATTTGTTGTATATAAAGAACCATTTCAAAAAAAACAATAATATTAGTGTTTCAAAACTCTGTCTGAAAAACTAATACTATCTATGAAAGGTGAAAAAAACCTGCTCTTCTTTGTTTATTAAGAAGGCATATCATGTGCTTCGTCAATGTGACGTATGCATAGTAAACTCTTACAAATCTGAAAGGATAGATCATCAAAAGTAGAGCGATTTAGTGACAGGTAGTACATTTGGACCATGTAGCTTTTACGAACATTTTCAACCTATGGCACTTAAGTGGTAACTGAAGCTTAGTACTAAACTGTCTCCAATGCTCCAGACATAAGAGAATACGCAAAATGTTAAAAAGTACATGAAATAAAGTGAATATTTCTATACATATAGATCTTGGAGACATAAAAACAGTGCATTATGTAAAAGACTAATACAACATACTATTAATAACGTATTATTTTATGACATCAGAATATTATCAATAAAGAATAAATGTTTTTATTCTTCTTAACAGAGTATTAGAAACAAATTAGCCATTACAAATTAATGATTAGTTATTAGAATTTCATCATCAAATTAACATCATTTGTGTAATTTCTTGCTAGTTAACATCAGTCATTACAAATTCATCATCAAATTCATCAGTGAGTTCAAATATACATCCTAAAATCTATTATGAACAATATAGTTTTGGATATCGTAATAAATTTTTAACAAATGCATGATAAAAAGACTGTCAGACATCAAACAAATTGTTCTTATCATTCTCAGTTCGCATTTTTGTAGCTGAAGCTGAGCTGCAAAAATTTTCTATTGTCCAGCAATATGGTTCGTTAGAGAGGATTTATGCATATATTTGCCCTCTAAATGCATTGAGTTGTTCAAAACTGATTTTTGATATAGTCTCCATTCCTTGTGTAATCATTTCTATGAACATAATTACGAAAACTCTTCAGTGGAACCTGTATTTCTTAATTTTAGTAATTCAAATATAATGATAAAATAGATTATCTTTTCTTCATTTTGATAATGAATTGTATTTAGTAGTGGGTTTATCTATGTAATAGTGTGTGAGTGAATAATAGTATCTAATTGGCAATATGTGGGTATCTTGTTAGTGTGTAACATGCATTTTTGTATAAAAATCTCCACTATCTTCAAAATTACACATTGCTTTGTTGGGCACAGTCTACAATTTTAAGCAACGTAGACTTCCCAAGAATTGTTTCTTGTCCTGTGTCTTGTAGCTCTTTATTAATGTTGTTTACTGATGCTTTCAGCCAAAAAAATAATACTATTTTTAGAATAAATATAAATCTATTCATCTTTTTTACTTTCTGCGTATTTTTATTTACCACGTTAACAGCAAACTTTGAATATCCACTTCTTAAGGTCTTAGATCTTGTGGTCAAGTGCAAAGAATCATCATGGTTCCAAGTACATGATTCAACTACTAATTTTAGCAAGCTCCAATGTTCGTTGTCGGGTGTAGGAAATAATATTTTGCAATATAACATATTTAGAAGTGTTTGTTTAATAAAACGATTAAACATATCTGAAACAACCCGACGTTTTCTCCACAAAAAGTCGTATCATCTTTAAGAAAGAAAGGGATAGAAAAGAGAACGAAAGAAGAGAAAGAGGAAAAACAACACCAGAATCTCAACAGCGGAACGAATAAATTATATTAATAACATAAGTATTATATAATATATAAAATCAATCAGAGTTACACAGCATATACAATACATACTAGACAGTTATAAACACCTGTCAAGTTATTACAACTCAACAAAAAGATACCAACATAGAGAACACACAGCGGAAACTATATATCTAACGCTGAAGCCTCCTGCTCCATTGCTCCTCCATAATTCGTCAAAGCTGACCTGAATCCCTTGGCTACTCGTAAAAATTTGAGTACCCAAGAGTTTAAGAAAAACAGAAATAAACTCCGGGTCAGACATGGGTCTGGTGTGAGTAACAGGTTAAGGTTGCTTAACTTTGAAAACCTTCGAAAACAAAAGGTATCACGTAAGACTTCCCACACATAAACATGGAAAAGTCTTTACCTTACGCTAACCAAAACATTTGATAGGAAATCCAGTGATATTATAATAGTGTCTAGGTTTTCAAGTAAAATACAGAAATAGATGAAATGCTTACATCTCACATTCCAACATAGTTGGGCACAACTAATACATACGGCACTTATTGGAGATTGGATTCCATACAATGGCAGGGCTCCTGGGGTACCACCCGTCACAGTACGTGGCCTAGATCAACGTACCGAGGATTACTCTCAATCCCCTACAACACAAGGCTGGAACCATCCCTTACTAGACAGTCCCGAACAAGACAACCCCGGCAGTTTTCGCGAATCAACTGCCCCACACAGCCGAATAAAAAGGGACCGCTAGACAGGGGAAAATCTCGTCCTACTTGGGCATGACCCACTTACCCTTGCTGCACCTTCCCTGTTTTAGCCATTCCCGGTTGATGAGGCTTGAGGCTACGATTACTTTTAGAGAACTCATCTCTTAGAATGCTCATCGTCCACCTGACGATGTGCTGAAAGCATTAAATCCATACAAGTTCGTTCTGGGTTCGAACGAAACCGAAGGCATTATCTCGTTACACTCATTTTGGAATCACCCTCAGAGTTGACGACGATAACCCTTGCACTCTGAGTCTTCATCTTCACTTCAGATTCACGACCTGTCGTTAATTTGGATCGATGTGGTTTTCGGATATCCAAATATGGAAACCCGATCCCGGTCTCATCGAAATCCAAAACGTATCTTTTAAGGCCAAGTTGTTTTAATGTTTAAAACAATTCAATTCCATTATCTATATACACAGATAGATAATTCACATATCACAATAGATAATCAACATTATTATCAAAATCAGATAATCCACATTATCATCACGAATAGATGATTCATATTATCATTACAATAGAACCAAAGCATCCATATCACACAGCATCACTTATCTCATATCTAAGATCTCATCCACCCAAGGAAATCCGTATCATCCATATATAAACAAGGATTGATAGTCACATCACTTATAATTAATTTAAAATGAATTAAATTAATTATATCATCTCAAATTAATTTAAAGTAAATTAAATTAATTATTTCACTCTATAAATCCTGCTTATATAACCATTAATTAATTACAATTCAATTAATTAATTGCCTTCTAATTATCCACCATAATTAATCACCCTTGATTAATTATCCTTCAATTACATTCAAGTAATTGTCCTTTAATTAGTTTCACAAATTAATTATTCTTAACCAAATACAGTAATTAACCTTTAATTACTTCACAATTTAATTCACTAAATTAATTACATTATTCCTTAATTAATTACATTAATTAATTACTCTTTAATTACTTATTATTGATTAATTAATCTTAATTAATCAACCTTAATTACATCATTAATTATATTAATTAATGATCCCTAATTACATTTTAATTAATTATTTTATTTAAAATTAATTACATAAAGTAATTAATCTTTAATTAAACCACAATTATTAATCACTCCTGATTAATCCCATTTAGTAATTAACTACCCTTAATTACTTCATTAAATAGATTAATTACTCCTTAATTAATAATCTTTGTTAATCCCTTGATTAATTACAAAGTAATTATACTCAAATTACTTCCATTTTATATCATCTTCCACTAATTACATCCAGTAAATATCAATTAGTTACTTTACTAAGTAATTGTACTCCATTAATTACATTAAGTAATTATTTATCAAAACATCAATTGTTTAAATTAATTAAACTTAATTAATTAACTTAAGCATATTACATTTAAACTTAATTAATTACATTAAGTAATTAATCCCTTATTTTCTTCCATTAAGTAATTACACATAAACAATTTCACAAATGATTATCATTAATTAATTAATCTAATTAATTATTAAAATTAATCACATTAATTAATTATTAAATAATCTCAAGTTAATGACCTTCATTAACAATTCTTTAATTACTTTTCTTAAGTAATTAAACTTAGATTAATCATTATTAATTATAAATTAATTAATCTTTAATAACCATTAATTAATCTTTAATTATTTAATTAATTAAGTGTTAACTGTAACTTAATTAATCCTTAATTACTTGATTAATTAATCTATAGTCATTAATTAAAATCTAATTAATAATCCTTAGTTACAAATTAATTATTCCTAATTAATTAATCTTAAACCTTAATTAATAAATTAAAACCCTTAATTACTTATTTAATTAATCATAATCATTAATTAATTAAATAAATAAATTATCCATTTTAATTATCTTAATAATTTAGTGAATCCAAATCGTTAAATTCTATTTATCTTTAAGATAAAACATTTCTTACTTAATCAAAGCATTTAAAAACAATTTGCTTCAAATTTACTTTAAAATTCATTTTAAATTTAAGATTTTAAAATGAAAAAAAATTTAACTTTAACAAAGTTTAAAAACAATTCAAAAACCTTTAATTTTACATGTTAAAGAACTACTCATTTTATAAAAGAAGTTTAAAAGAATTTAAAACCAAATTCATTTTTGAATTCTAACCAATTTAAAAATACAATTTAACCAACAAAATTGTTTAAATCATTTTAAATTTAAAAAATTTCATTTATTTCAAAACTGGAATACATATTAAAATTTGATTCCAGATTGCTTAGATTCAAAAACTTACTTACATTTAAACTTCATATTAAATTTCAAACCATTTAACCATTTTTAAAGTAGTTAAACTAACTCAAATTTAAAAATAACTTTAAATTATTTTAAAACTGAGATTCAAACTTGAATTCCAGATTTAGATTTAAACTTATTTTAAATCTCTATTTACAATTTAAACTTTTCAGTTTAAATTCAAACCAAATTCACTTAAACACTTAAAAGTTGTTAAAACCAATTTAAACTTCAAAAACTTTAATCATTTCAAACTAAGGTTCAAACTAAACTAGACTTCATATTTAAACTTAGATTTAAACTTTGTTTAAAACTTTGATTTACATTTTAAACTTTATTTTTAAATAAATAAAAAAACAGAACAGGTTTTTGTTTCATTAAAACCTGTAACCAAATTTAACTCGAGAAAACTCGAGTCTACTACACCTGCATCAATCCCAAACTCCATCATCATCCCCAAACAAACAAAGCCTAAAGCAACAGTGCACCGTGCACATGCACATTGCCGCCAGTCACCAACGACCATCAGAGATGATCGCAAATCATCAGAAGTCGACCCAGCAAATCACCACAATCATCGATTCATGCTTCAACCCTCGAAAACAAAATCGAGCACCAATTTCCAAACCTAGAATAATAATCAGGTTTCCCCTTCAAACCTGTCAACACCTCAATCTCGCCGCTCCGACCACCTAAAGGTCAGCCACTCCGGCCTCGACTTCAACCACGACCCAACTATCAATTCCCAAAATATCATAACACTCGATCAACCACACGTGTCGTGGTGATCGATTCATAAATCAAAGTAAAAACTAGGGTTTAAAAAGAAAAACCACCACCGCAACTTCCACAATGATTTCCATCACCAACAATTATTTTTCCTAGCTTCTCCTAACCCTCCTCCATCACCTAGAAGAACCCCGAGCCTCCACGATTCATAGATCACCAGAAAACTCTAAAAGTTCATTTTTAGTTCAAACAGGAACCGTACATTCATTCCTAAATTTTAAACAATGATTCTTGATTTAAAAATCATGTTTTAGTTGATGTTTTTGATTTATAATACTGAATTAATAAATTACACAGTTTGAATTTTGGTTTATATGAACATGCACTGATACTTTAATACATCCAAAGGTCATAAAGTTTTAATTTGACTTGATTACAATTTTAAACAATAATCTAAGTTAAATCAAACAACATTGGTTAAATAATCAGATCCTATCAATAACTAAATTAAGTGGTAAGGGATTTTAAATGAGAATGTGAGCTTGGGAACAAAGCAGAGCACATAATACATATACACAGCATGCATACACATAAATATTCAAATCAGACATTTACTTATAAACACATGCAATACTTATTCATTTCAGCATACAAGCATGCAACCAATTTTTAAATTTTAAATTTTTAAAAAGTTACTCACCGATTTATAAGAAGCAGAGTCTCAGATTGTTTTGAAAACAGCCTTTGAAAACTTGAACTCCATTTGAAAAGCCTTTGAATTTGAGTTGCTGAAGACTAAATGTTCTTGCTTCTTTGATTTTAAAACTGAATTGCTTACTTTTCTAAATTTGCATGCAGGTCCAAGTTTCCAGATTTAAGAAAAAAATGCAGATTTGCTTTGTTGAAAATGGCAGGCTACAGATTTGATATGAGGAATTACAAGGATTCGTATTGCTTTAGTTTTCAGGTAAATGATTTGAAGATGTTTACTAGAATTTTTATTGCTTTGAAAATGCAGGTTTGTTATCTTTTGATCATGAACTACAGGTTTTAGAGGAAGTGATTTTCAGGTTTGTATTTGATATGAGAAGTGAAGTATAGATTTTGTTTTGATTTGAAGAGTGTTTACAGTTTTTGTTTTCTGGTTTAGAAATGAGATTAGGAAAAGAAAAAGAAGTGAAAAATGTACGTTTATATAGTCATATTTTCTGATTTTATAAAATAAAAGAAAATAAAAATTTATAGAGGCCACTTGTCCAAAAATACAACATTTGTCATTTTAGTATGTTAATCACTTAACACATGTCTTTTAATTAGTATTTAGTTACATGTTAAATGTTAATTAAAGGTTAATATAAACTATACTTAATTAATTATCTTATAGTTACTTATTTATATGTAGATAAATTTTAAAAGAAATAAATCCAATTATATTTATAAAATAAAAGTTTGAACAAATATATTTTTAAAATCCAAAACAATTTAAATATCAATACTTTGAATTTCAAAACTTTAAATTCAAATTCAAATCAAATTCAAAAAGTCCAATTTAAAAGTCAAGTTATATATATACATATATAACTTCACAAATTCAATTTGAAATAACAATTCATCAATTTTAAATAATTTATAAAAGAAATTATCTCTTTATTAGTAAATTACTTATTTTATCAAACTATATTTAAAAAGAAAATAAAACAATCCTTTTTGTTAATTAATTTAAATTTAAAACTTAAGCCAAAATCATTTTAAACATTTAAACATCTATCTTAACAATTTAAAACCATATATTATTAAATAGCTTTGAAAAGCTCAATATTATATTAAATAAAAATAAAATTCCCAAATTACGAAAATATTATAATTAGAAAATATGCCTTTATTTATTAAATTAAAACAAAGCTAATCTATTTACAATATATACAAATATATTTACATTATAAGTATAAAACAATTTAATTAGCTTTTATTAAAAAGAATAAAATCTCCAATTAAATATTTATTAAAAAGAAGATTTTTAAATCAATTCAAATTTTATTAACAAAAATTTATCAAATCAATTTAATTTCAATACAGATTATTAAATTGATATTGTCAAAATTCCGGGATATTACATTCCTCCCTCCTTAAAAGAATTTCTTCCCCGAAATTTGAAACAAAGGTAATTTAATAATCTCATTAAAGATTTAATTCTAAAAAACAAGCATATATTAATCATATGCTAACAACCATAGCAACCAATTTGTCCAATCAAACAAATCTAACTATCCAGACAAAATTCTAGATAGAATTTCCTAGAGTTTCCCAGGTATAAAACCGGAATACTCGCTGTACAGAATCCAAACAATCTATACTACTAAGCTACAGAGTCCTACTCATCTAGATCTGCAAAACTAAACAAGATATCAGACTATAGACAAGTCTGACACAACAACCAAAACTTCCTGAACTGCTGGTTCCACAACCAGAGATAGATCATACACGTACTCCCTCAGAGATACGTAAAATATACTGAATCCAGTTATCCAAACTGGCAATTCAATCCTGAAGACCAAACACTTATCCTCACAAGAACACAGAAAAGATCCAAAGCACCTCAGAGCTAGCTTCCCAGACCTACCCAATATTATAGCCCCCCTAATCGGAGAAAAACTTATCCAAAATCAAATCTTCGACTTCGGAATCCAAATTCCTCCGTCTCTTATCCACAAAATTCTTCGGCCGATCCTGGGCTGCGTACATCCATACTGATCAGCTCAACCCTTGTTGATGCCTCTAGAAACAAATTAGACCAAAACAACCCACACAATGAGCTCCTCATGATCAACCAAGATCCAAGAACTCCAATTCTACTCCACAACCAACAAAAGAAAACAAACTTCTATCTAGAAAAGAAAAGCAGATGCGCTTCAAACTGCTTCCGCCGCACAGCTCTGATCCGAAGTAGATAAGAATGCTGATGAAGAACACGAGCACAAACTGGACAACACATCCTAGAAATATGGTTCAACAGATCCATAAAGAAAAACTCAGAAATTCCACCAAAGCCTGAGCTGCTCCATCAAACTTTATCTCTAAGAACCATCCTTCTACTAAGCTGAACCACCGGTAGCACTCTTGGAATCCCAGTCGATAAGGAAACTCAATTTCCAGATGCGGAAAAACCTCTGACTCTCCTGAAGACATCCAGAAAAACTCTGATAACCCAAGAGAACACTCAACTATCGCAAGTCACTTTTGCGATCAATCCCAGACTAATTCCAAAGAAAACTGCTCTCTCTTTACCAATCAGAACAGCTTACGATGGTCTAGCCAATCCATTGAAGAAATGGATCCACTCTGCCGCTTCCGAATTCTACCTTCAGAAAACTGCTAAGCCAGAAAAACCTCCTTGCCGGCACACAGAACACTCCGAGCTGCCCTGCTAACACATATGCCAAATACTTGCTAATCCAAAGCTCTTCGAGAAACTCGGACCTTAAAGCAAATAGAAACACCCTGCTGAACCCAGCCACAACACCGAAGCAGACACACTTCCTTAACTTTTTCCAAAGAAAACATCTTCGGAAACAATCCATAGTTACTGCATCTCATCACGCGGCTACTACTTCCTGAGATTGCTAAGATATCATCACTCACTTCTGCCAAACCAACAGATCCAAACTCTACTTCATCCAATCTTCAAAGATAGACTCCGAACCTTAACAGGTTTCCTTCAGAGATCGATGAAATTTGTACATCACTGCAAAACTCACTCGAGACGGTATTAGGTCTACAGTCTCGAAAAATATACTTCCAACCTCAAACATTCAAACTCCAACCAATGGTAGTCATGCTACACACCACTACCCTATCTACCTTTCGAACTTATATTGGAAAAACCCGAACAGGTAATCCAACAAATCAGGTAGAATATATATATATATATATATATATATATAGTTATATATAAAAATTACAAATACGCAATACCAAGGAAGACACCACTCCAGAGCCTAGGTATTCACTCAACCTATGCTCTGATACCAAGTGAAACAACCCGACTTTTTCTCCACAAAAAGTCGTATCATCTTTAAGAAAGAAAGGGATAGAAAAGAGAAAGAAAGAAGTGAAAGAAGAAAAACAACACCAGAATCTCAACAGCGGAACGAATAAATTAAATTAATAACATAAGTATTACATAATATATAACATCAATCAGAGTTACACAGAATATACGACACATACTAGACAGTTATAAACACCTGTCTAGTTATTATAACTCAATACAACTCAACAAAAAGATACCAACACAGAGAACACACAGCGAAAACTATATATCTAACGCTGAAGCCTCCTGCTCCATTGCTCCTCCATAATTCGTCAAAGCTGACCTGAATCCCTTGGCTACTCGTAAAAATTTGAGTACCCAAGAGTTTAAGAAAAACAGAAATAAACTAGACATGGGTCTGGTGTGAGTAACAGGTTAAGGTTGCTTAACTTTGAAAACCTTCGAAAACAAAAGGTATCACGTAAGACTTCCCACACATAAACATGGAAAAGTTTTTACCTTACACTAACCAAAACATTTGATAGGAAATCCAATGATATTATAATAGTGTCTAGGGTTTTCAAGTAAAATACAGAAATAGCTGAAATGCTTACATCTCACATTCCAACATAGTTGGGCACAACTAATACGTACGGCACTTATTGGAGATTGGATTCCATACAATGGCAGGGCTACTAGGGAACCGTCCGTCATAGTACGTGGCCTAGATCAACGTACCGAGGATTACTCCCAATCCCTTGCAGTACAAGGCCGGAACCATCCCTTACTGGACAGTCCCTAACAAGACAACCCCGGCATTTGTCGCGAATCAACTGCCCCACACAGCCGAATAAAAAGGGACTTCTTGACAGGGAAAAATCTCGTCCTACTTGGGCATGACCCACTTAGCCTTGCTGCACCTCCTCTGTTTTAGCCATTCCCGGTTGATGAGGCTTGAGGCTATGATTACCTTTGGAGAACACATCTCTTAGAATGCTCATCGTCCACCTGACAATGTACTGAAAGCATTCAATCCATACAAGTTCGTTCCGGGTTCGAACGGAACCGAAGGCATTATCTCGTTACACTTATTTTGGAATCACCCTCAGAGTAGACGACGATAACCCTTGCACTCTGAATCTTCATCTTCATCTTCAGATTCACGACCTATCATTAATTTGGACCGATGTGGTTTTCAGATATCGAAATATGGAAACCCGATCCCGGTCTCATCGAAATCCAAAATGTATCTTTTAAGGCCAAGTTGTTTTAAAGTTTAAAACAATTCAATTCCATAATCTATATACACAGATAGATAATTCACATATCACAATAGATAATCAACATTATTATCAAAATCAGATAATCCACATTATCATCACGAATAGATAATTCATATTGTCATCACAATGCAACCAAAGCATCCATAGCACACAGCATCACTTATCTCATATCTGATATCTCATCCATCCAAGGAAATCTATATCATCCATATATAAACAAGGATTAATAATCACATCACTTATAATTAATTTAAAATGAATTAAATTAATTATATCATCTCAAATTAATTTAAAGTAAATTAAATAAATTATTTCATTCTATAAATCCTGCTTGTATAACCATTAATTAATTACTATTCAATTAATTAATTATCTTCTAATTATCCACCTTAATTAATCACCCTTGATTAATTATCCTTCAATTTCATTCAAGTAATTATCCTTTAATTAATTTCACAAATTAATTATTCTTAACCAAATACAGTAATTAACATTTAATTACTTCACAATTTCATTAACTATAATTAATTACATTATTCCTTAATTGATTACATTAATTAATTACTCTTTAATCACTTATTATTGATTAATTAATCTTAATTAATCAACCTTAATTACATCATTGATTATATTAATTAATGATCCCTAATTACATTTTAATTAATTATTTTATTTAAAATTAATTACAGTAAGTAATTAATCTTTAATTAAACCACGATTATTAATCACTCCTGATTAATCTCATTTAGTAATTAACTACCCTTAATTACTTCATTAAATAAATTAATTACTCCTTAATTAATAATCTTAATTAATCCCTTGATTAATTACAAAGTAATTATACTCAAATTACTTCCATTTTATATCATCTTCCACTAATTACATCCAGTAAATATCAATTGGTTACTTTACTAAGTAATTGTACTCCATTAATTACATTAAGTAATTATTTATCAAATCATCAAGTGTTTAAATTAATTAAACTTAATTAATTAACTTAAGCAAATTACATTTAAACTTAATTAATTACATTAAGTAATTAATCCCCTAATTTCTCCCATTAAGTAATTACACATAAACAATTTCACAAATTATTATCATTAATTAATTAATCTAATTAATTATTAAAATTAATCACACTAATTAATTATTAAATAATCTCAAGTTAATGACCTTCATTAATAATTAACAATTCTTTAATTACTTTTCTTAAGTAATTAAACTTAGATTAATAATTATTAATTATAAATTAATTAATCTTTAATAACCATTAATTAATCTTTAATTATTTAATTAATTAAGTGTTAGCTGTAACTTAATTAATCCTTAATTACTTGATTAATTAATCTATAATCATTAATTAAAATCTAATTAATAATCCTTAATTACAAATTAATTATTCATAATTAATTAATCTTAAACCTTAATTAATTAATTAAAACCCTTAATTACTTATTTAATTAATCCAAATCATTGAATAATTAAATAAATAAATTATCCATTTTAATTATCTTAATAATTTAATGAATCCAAATCATTAAATTCTATTTATCTTTAAGATAAAACATTTCTTACTTAATCAAAGCATTTAAAAACAATTTGCTTCAAATTTACTTTAAATTTCATTTTAAATTTAAGATTTTAAAATGAAAACAAATTTAACTTTAACAATGTTTAAAAACAATTCAAAAACCTTTAATTTTACATGCTAAAGAAATACTCATTTTATAAAAGAAGTTTAAAAGAATTTAAAACAAAATTCATTTTTAAATTCAAACCAATTTAAAAATATAATTTAACCAACAAAATTGTTTAAATCATTTTAAATTTAAAAACTTTCATTTATTTCAAAACTGGAATACATATTAAAATTTGATTCCAGATTGCTTAGATTCAAAAACTTACTTACATTTGAACTTCATAATAAATTTCAAACCATTTAACCATTTTTAAAGTAGTTAAACTAATTCAAATTTAAAATAACTTTAAATTATTTTAAAACTGAGATTCAAACTTGAATTCCATATTTGAAAACTTAGATTTAAACTTATTTTAAATCTCTATTTACAATTTAAAATTTTCAGTTTAAATTCAAACCAAATTCACTTAAACACTTAAAAGTTGTTAAAACCAATTTAAACTTCAAAAACTTAAATCATTTCAAACTAAGGTTCAAACTAAACTAGACTTCATATTTAAACTTAGATTTAAACTTTGTTTAAAACTTTGATTTACATTTTAAACTTTATTTTTAAATTCCCAAAATATCATAACACTCGATCAACCACACGTGCCGTGGTGATCGATTCATAAATCAAAGTAAAAACTAGGGTTTAAAAAGAAAAACCACCACCGCAACTTCCACAATGATTTCCATTACCAACAATTATTTTTCCTAGCTTCTCCTAACCCTCCTCCATCACCTAGAAGAACCCCAAGCCTCCACGATTCATAGATCACCAGAAAACTCTAAAAGTTCATTTTTAGTTCAAACAGGAACCGTACATTCATTCCTAAATTTTAAACAATGATTCTTGATTTAAAAATCATGTTTTAGTTGATGTTTTTGATTTATAATACTGAATTAATAAATTACACAGTTTGAATTTTGGTTTATATGAACATGCACTGATACTTTAATACATCCAAAGGTCATAAAGTTTTAATTTGACTTGATTACAATTTTAAACAATAATCTAAGTTAAATCAAACAACATTGGTTAAATAATCAGATCCTATCAATAACTAAATTAAGTGGTAAGGGATTTTAAATGAGAATGTGAGCCTGGGAACAAAGCAGAGCACATAATACATATACACAGCATGCATACACATAAATATTCACATCAGACATTTACTTATAAACACATGCAATACTTATTCATTTCAGCATACAAGCATGCAACCAATTTTTAAATTTTAAATTTTTAAAAAGTTACTCACCGATTTATAAGAAGCAGAGTCTCAGATTGTTTTGAAAACAGCCTTTGAAAACTTGAACTCCATTTGAAAAGCCTTTGAATTTGAGTTGCTGAAGACTAAATGTTCTTGCTTCTTTGATTTTAAAACTAAGTTGCTTGCTTTTTTAAATTTGCATGCAGGTCCAAGTTTCCAGATTTAAGAAAATAATGCAGATTTGCTTTGTTGAAAATGGCAGGCTACAGATTTGATATGAGGAATTACAGGGATTTGTATTGCTTTAGTTTTCAGGTAAATGATTTGAAGATGTTTACTGGAATTTTTATTGCTTTGAAAATGCAGGTTTGTTATCTTTTGATCATGAACTACAGGTTTTATAGGAAGTGATTTTCAGGTTTGTATTTGATATGAGAAGTGAAGTATAGATTTTGTTTTGATTTGAAGAGTGTTTACAGTTTTTGTTTTCTGGTTTAGAAATGAGATTAGGAAAAGAAAAAGAAGTGAAAAATGTATGTTATATAGTCATATTTTCTGATTTTATAAAATAAAAGAAAATTAAAATTTAAAGAGGCCACTTGTCAAAAATACAACATTTGTCATTTTTGTATGTTAATCACTTAACACATGTCTTTTAAGGTTAATTAGTATTTAGTTACATGTTAAATGTTAATTAAAGGTTAATATAAACTATACTTAATTAATTATCTTATAGTTACTTATTTATATGTAGATAAATTTTAAAAGAAATAAATCCAATTATATTTATAAAATAAAAGTTTGAACAAATATATTTTTAAAATCCAAAACAATTTAAATATCAATACTTTGAATTTCAAAACTTTAAATTCAAATTCAAATCAAATTCAAAAAGTTCAATTTAAAAGTCAAGTTATATATATACATATATAACTTCACAAATTCAATTTGAAATAACAATTCATCAATTTTAAATAATTTATAAAAGAAATTATCTCTTTATTAGTAAATTACTTATTCTATCAAACTATATTTAAAAAGAAAATAAAACAAACCTTTTTGTTAATTAATTTAAATTTAAAACTTAAGCCAAAATCATTTTAAACACCTATCTTAACAATTTAAAACCATATATTATTAAATAGCTTTGAAAAGATCAATATTATATCAAATAAAAATCAAATTCCCAAATTACCAAAATATTAGAATTAGAAAATATGCCTTTATTTATTAAATTAAAACAAAGCTAATCTTTTTACAATATATACAAATATATTTACATTATAAATATAAAACAATTTAATTAGCTTTTTCTCAAAAGAATAAAATCTCCAATTAAATATTTATTAAAAAGAAGATTTTTAAATCAATTCAAATTTTATTAACAAAAATTTATCAAATAAATTTAATTTCAATACAGATTTTTAAATTGATATTGTCAAAATTCCGGGATATTACAATATCTCTTTTGATATTTTCCATGCATCTGCCTGTTGCACTTTTCCAGTTAATTTTTTTTTTAAGTTCATCTTATAAAGAAATTTTTTATTTGACATTATAGTTCACTTACTGTCATTGTCATGTTCATGTAGATAATGCTACAACTTTGTCCTAATAACTTTTTTTATGAATCAAAACCAATCGATAACCTCCATTTCAAAAAGAATATGGATTAAGTATAGAATTTATAATGAAGCAAAGTATAGTTTCTTCTACTTGCTTGACCAGAAATATATTATCCATAGATAAGTTCTTCAATCATACTATTTGTGATGGCTATGAAGTTTCCATCATCACAAGTAAATGCTTCATCATCGAAAAATTTGATGGTCGTTAACATAAGAAATTAAGATTAGTACGTACTATGTTGTTTCTATTTACTTGTTAATAAAAGAAAATAACAAACTTTATAGAAGTTTGTATGAAATGATAAAGATAAATTAATTTATGTTTTTTAGCTTTTTTTAGTTTTTTTTTGCTTTTTTTATTTGAAAATCATTAGATTTGATGCTGAAATATAAAGCTTTATTTGAGTTATATGTTGTTAACATATTGTACCATAAACAATATCTTATTGGAATAAATCAATATTTAAGTAAATTGAGTGAAAAGTAGTTTTGTTACTTATTTGTTTCCTCAAAGAATTTTGAATTTTTTTTTTTGACAATTTCATTCTGTTCTTCGCCAAGATATTTGAGGAGTGGACATTTTTCAACATTCCTTGGCTTCTTCTTCTCTTTTGGTTCTTTAAGGACAACATTTTCAACAATAATAGGATATTCGGGAGCAGTTTCTTGAGCAGGTACTTTCAAATTGTCAAATTTTAAACTATCATATGTCCGCTCTTCTAGTATGAAATCTTGAGTTTACATTATATCAAAAGTTGGAAAATTAACAGAACTATTTATGTGAATTATACCAACAATTTTTCTTTTTTTCTTGCCTTTTTCAGCTTTAGTTTTTTCCTTCAAATCATTTTTTTCCTTCACAACGTGCTCTTCTAAATTTTCCAACTTCTGGAGCTTCATTTCAAGATTCTAGATTCTTTTTTCAGCCATTTCTCTTAAACGTCTTTCCTTATTTAATTGTTCTGCAACATTTTTAATCTCACTAGTCAAAAAAGCGACTTTGGACTCTAGCTCCTTCATGCTACTAGCACATTCTTTGGCATATTTTTCCACACTTTTGACTTCCTGATGCTCATCTAATTTTGTTTTCCTGGTTTGGTCTTCTTCCACCTCAATAGCTTTTATTTTATTTGAAAGAAATTATTTCCCTTCTTTTGTTACATTTGATTTTTTTAAATTTGCAAGGAAAATATTTAAAGTTAAGCTTGCACATGTAATGTATTCAAGTACTAGACAAGTTAGAAGCATAAATTTAAGTAAGTATGATAAACTCAGGCTGTAAAAATAAGATAAATGTTTTTTTCTTTTTTATTTGTTTAATGAAAGATAAATTACATGACAAATAACCAGCTGCATGAAGGGAATGATTCATATATGCCCAATCCAAACAAAGCTGATGAGATGGACTTTCAGAATATAAAAACAAATCAAAACAGTCACACCAACTATTCTACACAATCATAAAGTGACAAAACTTAAAAGATGAATTACAATCTAAACCAATAAACAAACTCAAGTTCATTGTTACAATAGAACTCTAGACAGTCCTAATTCAAATTACAAGTATAGTCCAAATTTATCAGTGAATTCATCCCAAACAAATTTGAATTCATCCCAATTCAAATAATTCTTTATTTCTAACTACAGTTATTTGTTAAAAACTTTTATATGATATAACTACTTCCCAAACAGTAGCATCAGTGATGATCAGTATTGGTCGCTTAGCCCCCATGTCATTATTATGTAAAAACTACCAATTAGTGAGGAACTTAGTCATGAATATTTGAACGCCCTTTGTACTTAATTTAGTCTCAAATAGGCTTATTAATGAAAGCTGATGAGATTGGAGGACCCTAAACACAGATAAGATTTTGTTTTTGGTAATTTATGCCACTAACATTCCATGAAATTACAGTCAGATGATTTTTTTTGAGCCTCTTAAATATTTTTTAAGGGGGATGACGGGACTTGAGATGATTTTTCATGTTTCTCATTATAGTTTACATTCGCTTGAACCAATTGGGGAACAAATTTTGGAATTTTTATTGCTTTTCCTTTATCCTGTATTTGTGGTGTAATTGATGATATAACTTGTTATCCTTCTTTTATAACTTCATTAACCAACATATGTTCATCACTTATGTATTCGGTTACTTTCACTTCTTTTGTTGTTTCAGGAATTGGTGCATCAGATGTTTGAGGTTCCGGAGGTGGATCTTTGTTAAGCACTAAATCAGTACTCAACTGGTTGAGGTCTTTGGACAAGCATGCATATTTATTGGTAGTTTAAACCATGTCAGTAGGTTATTTACAAGAGAATATTTTTGAACATCAGTGGTCGGTTTTGTACCATTCTCCTGTGTGTTAGAATCACTGAAACCCTCTTTTGCATGTTCATATGAAACATTATCAGATGTAGTATTATTTTGAACATTATCTAACATATTTCATCCCAAACAAATTGAATTCATTGCAAGTTAGAAATTAAAAATAAAAAAATGTACAGTTAAAAAAAACTAGTGTACCTTGTCATTGTCAACTTCAGTAAGGTCCAAATCTTTCAGTTTTGATAAATCCTATTGTTAACCCGCCTTTTGGTAAGGCCATAGAGAAGCGGATTCAAATTAACCAACTTCACGATTATCAAGGTTGAAATATGACGGATTCAGTCTAAACGAATGATGTTCACTTGGATAGATGCACGATTAGGATAGGTCGTTTAGTTGGAATGAAATGGTTCAAAGTGTTTGGAGATCGACCTTGTGGCTCGGCCATTTGGCATGGCATGGTCCGGTTGAAGTATAGAAGTTCAAGAAGGTCGTTTGGTTGTGGCTCGGCATTACCGTTCGGCATCGCACCTCGCTCGGCATCGCACCTTGCTCGGCATTGTACGTTGCTCGGCATCGCACTTCGCTCGACACCGTGGGTCGCTCGGCATCGTAGGTCGCTCGGCATCGTGGGTCGCTCGGCAATTTAGGTCGCTCGGCATTTGGGTGGTTCAGCATGGTTGGAGGTGGCCCGGCATTTGGGTGGTTCGGCACTCGATGGTGGCTCGGCATTCGGGTGGTTCGGCATGGTTGGAGGTGGCCTGGCATTTGGGTGGTTTGGCACTCGATGGTGGCTCGGCATTCGGGTGTTTCGGCATGGTTGGAGGTGGTTCGGCATTTGGGTGGTTCGGCACTCGATGGTGGCTCAGCATTCGGGTTGTTCAGCATGGTTGGAGGTGGCCCGACATTTAGGTGGTTCGGCACTTGATGTTGGATCTGCATTTGGGTGGTTTGGCCCTAGAAGATGGGTCATGTTACTTCGAGTCGTTGAGCATATCACTTTGGGTCAGTACCATGGTTACTTCGAGTTGGCCTATGGATGACTTGGGGTCGGTTGAGGTGAAGGGTGTGAACTCGGCCGAAGTCTTAATGGGCCCGTATCTCTTGAGAAGCCCAACAACTCAGGATTTTCCTATAAACACAGCATGCGGGGTTCCAGAAAAGGGATCTTCTTTCGGGTCTCTAGATTTCTATTTCCTAAGGCTGAGGTTACTTTGCCATTTTTTAACTGTAATCGATCATTACAGCAATAAAAAGGAAACTTCTGTAGTGGACGTAGGCCGGAGTTAGCCGAACCACTATAAAATCTATTGTTCTTTACCGCTTTCACTTTAATTTTCATTGTTCTTCATATTTATACTCTCTCACTCTATCTGTAAGCTATGACTGGTACTTGGTGCTTTCATCTGGATTTGGGTGTTAGTGACCAAATTTGGCGCTAACATTTTGGTGCTTTCACTGAGAATAGCACTCGAGAATTTTGGAGCTTGGATTTTGGATTAAAAAGCTTGAGAACTTAGATTTTTGAGAACAATGGTTAGACCACCGATAAGGAAACAAGCAGCGGAAAGGAGCAATAAGGAAGGAAGTCAAGCGGCCTCTTCTGGAGATGGAGAGGATCATGCATCCATCTACATAACTCGGGATTAGATGCAGGTTATGATGAATTCTATGCAGGAGCAGATGATGAAACGACAAGAGGAGATGATGCAGGCTCTTCTTAGGCAATTTGGACAACCTTGAACTATAGGTGCTCAAGTTCTTGGAACTGGACCAGGGAAACTAAACCAGTAGGTGAATGGAGTAATTCAACAGGGGGCAGCTCCCAGTAAACAAACAGCTAACAATCTAGATGGAACTAGACTAGAGGGCACACCACCAGGTAATGTTGGACCAGCTCATGGAGGGTTACCAGATGATGCTACGTGGCCTGACATCGATAGGAATACAGGAGTAAGTGATGAGGAATATTTGCCAGATTTTCCTAAGGACTTGGGGGTAGTTTGGAAACATGGATAGGGGCAACCCTTGGTTGGAAACGCTGGATTGGCTGATATTATCAGGCGGACTATTAGCGGAGGTCTGGCAAACAGGGATTCAGAGGAAGTTAACAAAAGTTCGTTTACCCGGAACATCAGGACAGCTAGGAATCCGCCTGATTTCTAACTGCCTACTCTGGAAGTACACAACGAGAAGTCAGATCCCACTGACCACTTCATGAGGTACACTAGGAATATGGAAGTGCTGGGGGCAAAAGAGGAGGTTATGGCCCGATGTTTTTCCCCGTACTTGACTGATATTGCTGCTATATGGTTCAAAGAGCTGGAGGATGGATCCATTGGAACATGGACGAAACTAGTGGAAAAGTTCTTAAGTCAGTTTCGAGTTCACATAAAAAGGCCAAAGAACGTGATGACGATAACGTCGGTCAAATAGGGGGCGGATGAATGGCTTAGGACATTCTTAACTCGATTTAATGCAGCAGTTGCTTCGGTGGATTGGCCCGATCCATCAATGGTTCTGATGGCTGCAGTATCAGGAGTCAAAGATAATTCGGATTACAAAGTATCGTTGATATGGGACCCACCGTTGGATCTTGGGGAATTCTTTCATGAAGCTGAGAGATTTCCTCGACAAGAGGATGCATGTTTGGACATGAGGTCAAATGAAGTAAACATGATTAAGGATGGAGGACTACCCGATGAAAGCTCGGGTAAGGAAAAGGATAAAGGGAAAAGGAAGCGCTGGGGAGAACCAAAGTTCTCCACTTACATAGGGTTGAACGCAACGTTGAAGCAGGTATTCTTGTATACTCGAGATCGCCTTTGATATAGAAGGCGAGCGATGAGGGAGCCCTCAGAATGAGAAAGGGCGTCAGGAAGGCACTGTCTTTTTCATGACCTGGACGGGCATGATACTAATAGCTGCCAACATTTGAAGGACATAATCAAGGAGCATATAAGGAATGGTTAGTTGCGACAATATGTCGGAGCTCGGAATGCGACGGTGGAACAGGAGAGGCCACCGCCTGCCTTGAACGATGAGGGAATGAGGCGCGGGAATGGTGGACAGTTGGTCATCAACTAATCTTGATGGTTTGGAATAAGTAATAAATTCCAGGCAAACCGTTAAATCAATTACTCATGTACGGGGTCGGAGATAACCCTCAGGCATGCTCTGATATGATGGCTTATCGAGATGCCCTGGTTTGTGAAATCTGTTTTTTCCTTTGACTTGACATTTGCTTTTTCTTGTTTGGTTTTGGAGTTTGGTTTGAATTCCCTGTTTTTCTCGTTTTCTGGTTTGGTTTCGGGTTTGGATTTTTGTTTTTTGGTTTGGATTTTTGATATGGATTTTTGGTTTTCATGTTGAATTTCGATTTCGGTTTGGATTTTGGTTTGAATTTTGGCTGAAAGGTCATCGAGCATGGACTATGCTCGGTAAGGGTCCGGAGTGATTGGGATTCAGCCTAGGAGTTAGGACTATTGTCTCCTATACAGGTCGTCGAGTATGGACTATGCTCGGCAAGGGTCCGGAGTGACCAGGATTCGGCTTAGGACTTAAGCCATAGCATTATTTGACATTCAAGGACACTGCACCAGGAACACCATGGAATCACTTAACATAGGTCGTCAAGTGTGGATTGGGCTTGGCAAGAACCCGAAGAGGTTACAAATTTGGATATTGGCTATGAATAGCTAATGATTTGGGTATAGACCCAGAACAGTCCCGGATTTGGACATCGACCTGAAGCGTCCATGGACGTGGTTATTGGTCATTGGATATGGATGGATTGGAACTCAGTTGTTGAGTCCAGATGGATAAGGATTTGGTTACTGGATTCGGAATTGGATATCGACTCAGAGTAGTCGTAAATTTGGATAAGGATACGGCGATGGCACTTGAATAAAATGGATCGGGTCATGAATCTAAAAGTATCGATGTGGGTAACATACATACTTCGGATATCGGACGTGAAGCTATTCAAAACACACCTTCCAATAGCAAGGCATGTTTTGGGGGGCAAATGTTAACCCACATTTTGGCAGGCGGATTCAACTTAACCAACTTCGCGATTGTCGAGGCTGAAATATTGCGGATTCGGTCTAAACGGATGATGTTCACTTGGATAGATGCTCGATTAGGATAGGTCGTTCAATCGGAATGAAATTGTTCGAAGTGTTTGGAGTTAGACCTTTTGGCTCGGCCGTTCGGTATGGCATGGTCCGGTTGAAGTATAGAAGTTCAGGAAGGTCGTTTGGTTGCAGCTCGGCTTTACCGCTCGGCATCGCACCTCACTCGGCATCGCACCTCGCTCGGAATCACACCTCGCTTGGCATCGCACGTCGCTCGGCATCGCACTTTGCTCGGCATCGTAGGTCGCTTGGCATTGTGGGCCGCTCGGCATCGTAGGTCGCTCAGCATTCGGGTGGTTCGGCATGGTTGGAGGTGGCCCGGCATTAGGCTGGTTCGGCACTCAATGGTGGCTCGGCATTCGGGTGATTCGGCATGGTTGGAGGTGGCCCGGCATTTGGGTGGTTCGGCACTCGATGGTGGCTCGACATTCGGGTGGTTCCACATGGTTGGAGGTGGCCCGGCATTTGGGTGCTTCGGCACTCGATGGGGGCTCGGCATTCGGGGTGGTTCGGCATGGTTGGAGGTGGCCCGGCATTTGGGTGGTTCGGCACTCGATGGTGGCTCGGCATTTGGGTGCTTCGGCATGGTTGGAGGTGGCCCGGCATTTAGGTGGTTCGGCACTTGATGGTGGCTCGGCATTTGGGTGGTTCGGCACTTGAAGGTGGGTCATGTTACTTCGAGTCGCTGAGCATATCACTTCGGGTCAGCACCATGGTTACTTCGGGTTGGCCTATGGAGGACTTGGGGTCGGTTGAGGTGAAGGGTGTGAACTCGGCCGAAGTTTTAATGGGCCCGTATCGCTTGAGAAGCAAAACAACTCAGGATTTGCCTATAAATACAGCATGTGGGGTTCCAGAATATGGATCTTCTTTCAGCTCTCTAGTTTTCTATTTCCTAAGGCTAAGGTTACTCTACCATTTGGTAACTGTAATCGATCATTACAGCAATAAAAAGGAAACTTATGGAGTGGACGTAGGCCGGAGTTAGCCGAACCACTATAAAATTTGTTGTTCTTTACTGCTTTCACTTTAATTTTCAATGTTCTTCATATTTATACTCTCTACATACACTCTATCTGTAAGCTGTGACTGGCACTTGGTGCTTTCGTCTGGATTTGGGTGTTAGTGACCAAATTTGGCGCTAACACCCATTTTCTCATTCTTAGGATTTTGGTTTGCAGATTTTTCTTTTCGTCAATTATTTGTGTTCGTTCATAAAACTAGTACTGCAAGAAAAAGATAAACAGATTTATATTTTTGTAATAAACATGAATTTGAATATATTTATATTTAGTTAAAGTTATGAAAGCATACCATGAACACCATAGTGCAACCTGGTGTACTTTTTGGATCAGCAGGATACTTTTGAACATTTTTCAAAACATTTTCACATTTTTCTCATGGCTAGGAGATTGAGTTCAATTTTTCTGAATTTAACAACTTCGACAAGAAATTCCATTGCATATAGCTTTGGTTGTTTGGAAAAAGGAAAGTTATAACTCGTAATAATAATAATAACTTCATTAAATCTTCATTCCCTTTTTTCGCTTCTAACATTGTACTCAATCTTTTTGTTACTATTTTTTGGCTGATTATGTCTTCTTCTTGAAAATTGGCACTTAAAAATTGGAGAAACTTTCCATAGCTGAGGCTTTGTTAGAAGCTAGTATAGGAAATAAGTCTTCTTCAGCTAACAAAATTCCAAATATGAGACCGACTTCTTTTGGACTTATTTTTAGAAATTTGTTTCCAATTCTAAAAGCATTTTCTTTTACATCAAAAGAAGTAACGATGTCATCTAAATTCGAAGCACTTCTTCTTAAATCTTGTCGTGCTACTGAATCTCTAAGAAAAACATTGAAGAAGTTTTTGAATGGGGTTTTTTCTATATAAGCCGATGCTTCAGGTGAAAGAATATTTTTCTCCTTTATGTTTGACAGGACTTTATAGATTGCGTCCAAATTACATCTATATGTTCTAGTGTATTTTTGACTTTTCTGCTTTTTGGCTATTTTTTTAATTTCATACTGTTAGACGTCATCATAATCGGTAGTTTCTTCAGTTAGTTCTTGTGAAATTATTCTTTTTTTATCAGAGTTATCTAATTGATTATGTTCGAAGTCGTTATTTGTCAAGTATTCTTTTTCATAAACATCTGTGTTTTCCTCTGTTGGTTCAGTCTGATCCCACATTCATGTAAATCATCTAATCAATTGGGGGTAAAAATAACAAGTTCATCAAAAAAATATCACACTGCACAAAAATTTGAATAAAAAGATAATATGCTTTATCTTTTTAATTGTTTTGTACTTATTGGGATTAAGATATTATATATCAAAGAACAATTGTTGTTTTATACAGTAGTTTGAATACAGTACTATCATACAACTTTTAATGTTGTCTAGGATACATCAGCTTAATTGTTAAGTAAACTTTATAGCAAATATGATTAGGAATTTGTTGTTAACACTGATTGTTTATAGGAATTTTTATAAAAAGATAGCATGTTTTAACTTTTTTAGTTCTTTTATCATATGTCAGACTTTTGTTGTGCTTTGCATCTTTAATGGAATTTAATTTTAAATTTAATACATATATATACGAAATGAACATCTGAACTAAATATTATATGCAGATAATGAATGGAAAAAGTTACCAACGGAGTTAGAGATAAAGCTGTCTTCTGGTTGTGCTCCTCGCAAAATAGACTGGATAACGGTCTTATGTTTATGCATTGTTTTCTTCCATTGTTTATAAAGATGCATGTAGCTTGTTCTATATAAAAAATTAGGTTTCGCGGGTCTAGTCATCATTTATATGCTGCACGAATATTATCATGTGTAGTAATATGTTAGTAATAATGAAGAGTTATATTTTTGTAGTAAAAAGCAACAAATGAATAACTATGACATTTCATTGCGTATCTTTTGATATTCAACAATAACTAAGAGAATTCAGTTATAGTTAATTATGTTATTAAATTGTGTGTATAAAAACATAAATGCTTTTATCTTTTTTTAAGTATGCTTTAAATCTGGTTCATATGTTATGATATAATTTTAAATCGTTACTAAAACAACAAACATGCTTAACATGTATCACTACTTAACAAACATAAATAACAAAAATCAGTAATTATTAACTGTACCTAGGGTTTAGCAATGTAATTTAAATCTTTTACATTAAAAGATAGATGCATTTATCTTTTTTAACAGCTAAACTATAACATATTCAAGTAAAAAAATTTAGGATTTAGTATCGTCTGTCACTGAATATTTACATATGCTTGATTAAACATCTGTCAATTATATTAAATCACAACATGCACTAAAATACTTTAAATCCATTACAAAAATTGTCAATAATGTGCAATAAATATAGGGTATATTTAACTAGGGTTTATTATCCAAGTAATATGTATATTTAACTAATATGTTTACATGATATCATAGAGAGCTTACTTGTTGATTCCACATATCGCTCGTCAAATGTATTCGAGCACATTCCACAGATTGTTCGTCGAAAGTATTTCAGTTTGAGCTGAAATTGATGAAGCTTAAATCGATGAAGTAGAAGTCCTTGTAATTGAAATGTGGCATAAAATCAATCGATCGTGAAAAAATAATTTGTAATCGGTTTAGCTGAGATTTTGAAAAGAGAAATCGATTGTTTGTATTCTAAACCCTTGTTTTCGATTTCGTTTAGTGCACTGAAAAATGGTTAAAAAGAAAACAAAAAAAGGGACCAAAAGGTAGATATAAAATAACAGATTAATGGGTCGACGTCACGTGTAAAAAAAATTGTCCTAGAAAATAATATTTTTAAAGCCAGATCCTACGACTTTATTGTTTGTTTAAAGAAGGGCCTTATGGTAAAATTCCCCTTATTATAAGTATTACTATTATTTTGAACTTAGTTAATTTATAAAATTTAATTTATTTATTTTTATTATTTCTATTACGATTGTCATTGTTGCTGGTGTTATTGGTATTATTATTATAAACTTAGTAAACTTTTATAAACATTAGTTAAATTATTATTACCAATTTATTTAATATTTATAAGCATATTAAAATAACTTAATAAACGAAGTTAATTTTTGTAATCCTTGTTAATTATTATTATTCTTGCATAAATTTAGTAAATTTTGTAAAAATTAATTAATTTGGTTAATAATTTGTAATTTACTACTATTATTAGTGTTAGTATTATTATTATAAACCTAGTAATTTTTTATAAAACTTACAATTAATTTATTGTTGTTTTCACTATTATAAACTTGGTTACTTTTTTATAAAACTAGGTTAACTTGGTTAATTCTTTATAATTTATTATTATTATCATTCTAAACTTATTTAATTATTATGAAACTTGGTTAATTTTTATTAATATAGTTTATTAATAGTTATTATTATTATGACTGTTGTTGTTATTATTCTTAGTATTATTATTATAAACTTAGTTTATTTTTCATGAACATTAGTTGGTGTAGAAATATAAAAAGAAACTTGTTGGCATGATGACATCTTGAGTAGTTGGATTAAGGTTATATCTTTCCTATGGCAGTAGTCTTAAACTAGCCAACTTCGTTATGCAATTAGGTTAATTTAATTAGTTACCGCACTAAAAATTAAATTTAAAAAGGTAAAAAAGAATAGTGACAGTAGGTAAATACGGTTGGAAAGGCAGTAGCAACACTAACAACCACTGCAGTCTTGGAACCAGCAACAACTCCTCCTATAAATCAATATTTATTATTTATTACTGACCATTAAATTCAATACATAAGTAAAACCAGGGAAATGAAAGTTATATTTGCTATTGTATGGAACTTATATCAAATGTTTCTACTGGTAATTCATATGTTAATCCCTACAGCTGTTAAAAGCCTGTATATAAGAGCATGAAAATAATTGATCGTAAGCCTGATTGGTTTCCAACCACAGATTAAACAGTGGAGAGAAAATGTGTGCTCTGTTATCATTCATGTGCTAGAAGTAACTATTAGATGGAAAAACAAGTATGAACTGTACTAGCAGTTTATTGATTACTTTAATATAATTACTAATTGTTTGCTTTAATCAATGTAATACCTGCGGCTACATGAGCTTACTTTAATATAATTAGTGACAAGATCAAATAAAAATTAAAATATAACATGCGGTTTGCCGAATAATTTTTGTTTTGGCAAGCTTAGGAAATAGGGACGTGAATTTATGACCAACTATCATTTCAAAGCATTTGAAATGTACATAACGATCTAAACTTGTCTGAATTTTCTAGTACTTTATATTTACATTTGACGTATGTAAGATCATTTTCACCTTTGTACTCTTTTAACGTCCATCATTAATTATTTTTCATAATCCAAAATAATCAACGATAATCATAAACGTACCAAGAAGCTGAGAGGAGTTGGGGGTATCTGACTTTTGGGTACAACCCAAAGTCTTTTAAAATATCGTATTAACATGTTGTCGAAGATTGCATTTTAAGAAGAAAAAATGTTAATTATGTACTTTAAAGCTATATGTTTTCCATCATTTACTAATCATGTTTGGATATGGCTAGTGTTTAAGGTTATTTCTATATAATAAAATAGCTCTTGATTTTTATTTTATTTTCCTTTGAACCCACGCGTTGACGTTATATTCAATTTTGTAAAAATTCGAATTATGACTATTAATTTTCCGTTCTGTGTTTTAGATGTATAAATATGTCTAGTGAGGAGATATTTGCATTAAATTTTCTACTCAGACATTAGTGAAATAGCCGACGACATGTCAAAGCTAAATCCTTATATTGTATCACTATTCCCTTAAACCGCCCATCTCAGTTAACAATAGATATAAAAATTGATTAAATGAAAGAGGATAAAGTTATATGCTTGGTAAAGTCATCTGTTATGAACTAATTGATAATAAAGCATGCAGACTTAGAAGAGAGCATAAAAGATGGAAAATGTGTCTATATATACCAAAATCATGTAGCTTATAGTAATTATTATATGATCTAATGGGTGTTATCAATAGATTACAATAATAGATGTGACTAATATCACAATTCTTTATTTACAAATAAATCATAGAGGATGTGACAAAGTCAATGCTATGGTGAAAATGGATGTGACAAATATTACAATGCTTCATGTTGCAAATAAATCAATACGGGAAAAAAACTACTGTAACTTCAAAACGAATGGTACCTATGAGAAAAGTCATTCAAGTAATATACAGGACGGTATCGTAAGATAGCATCCGAACTAAAGTATAATTAAGTTTGTTGGGTGTAAAAACTTTTGAAATCTAGGGTTTCCTTTCTGTCATGGGGGAAAATCAATCCCCTCACCAAATCTCTTCCAATCTCTCCTAATCCTCTTCCCTAATCAGACCACCTAAAGCTTCTCATTCAGAAGGCCATTAGGTGATATCAACATTGATGATGATGGTTTCAAATTGGTCCAATCAAAGCAACAAAGGAGAAAAGAGGCCAAAAAAGTTCAGGAGTTGCTGCCGGTCTCTCAAATTGGCAATCGGAGAGATAGAGATAGTCAAAATACGACCACCCAGACCGCCAAGAAAGGCGGAATACTGCCAATACAGAGAAAACCAATAGTCATCTCACTAAACAGAGATCAAGATGTAAATCTTGGACAGACATTGTTGCAAATCAGCTTCAAGAACCCAATGGTGAAGAAAGCGTTCTTAAGCATATTGCGCCAATCAGTATTAACAATAAGAAGTATGGTCTGGTTAAAGAGGAGGTATGTAAAAGGGCTATTGAATCTTGGATTAACTTTGTTCTTGTTTATGTTGTGGGCACCAAACCATACTACTTATTTTTCAAATCATACACACAAAGAGTTTGGAAACCAATTGGCGAATTCGAAATCTTTACTAGAGAGAATGGTTTCTTCCTAGTAAAGTTTAAAGAGTCTCAAGATTGTATTTCAGTTTTGAAAAATGGACCATATTTCTATAGTGGCAAACTCATCATAATGAGAAAGTGGTCGGATTCTCTAAAAATGAACAGAGACTTATTAACGTCTATGCCGATATGGGTAAGACTACCATGTGTTAATCGGAAGTTATGGGACAGAGAGGCTTTCAGTGTTATGGCAAATATCATAGGTAAACCCATAAAAATGGATGCAGCCACAACGTTGAAGACGAGATTGAATTATGCTCGCCTTCTTGTAGAAGTGTCTACAGAGGATGAGCTTCCTAATGAAATATTTCTTTCTTTCTATATTGGAGAAAAATTATTCAGAAAGTTGAATACGAATGGGCATCGCCAAAATGTATTGTATGCAAATGTTTTGGGCACATGAGAGATCAATGTAACCCTAAACAGGCACGGGTACCCAAGAGTCAGAATCAAGAAATGCAAGAAAAAGAAACTTCTCATTCAAGAATCAATTCAGAGTCACTAAACCAATCTATGTCATATGAAGATAATGAACGGATCAATCAATTAAGTATCATTTCCGATCATCATAAGAATAATATTGTGCTCTCTAATCAAGAAGATCAACTCATAGTAGAGGAAGCTCATCAGAATAATTCGAAAAACATAAAAAGAAAAGTGCAGAGCACCAATATGGTGGGCGAAAAGAATACAAAGGTCTTAGAATCTGTAACCCCACCAATTACAGATGCTTGTATAATTACAGACAATCATGTTACATATAGCAAAAATGATATTGAAGATCATCTGCATTCTGCAATCTTGTGTTTAGACAAGGCGCCTGAAACAGCCCCTCCATCTGAGCAGGCTGCACTGACTGAGAATTCTAACTCAGCCATGCCTCGCACTGCTGTCCCATTTGACATATCGGCTATTATAATTCCGAAAAGCATCAATAACTCTGGAGATGAAATGGACATGGTGGATGTCGTTGATCAGTTTAATATTTCTGAACTGCATATACCTAAAAACATAGGTTACAGGTAAGTATAAGGCTAACAAAGAGAAGAAAGCCTTTAAACAAAAATACATTTCTATAAATCCAGATTGGGGAGAAATGTCTACCAGGCTAAAAGCAAAAAGTGTTGAAAAGAAGAAAAGAGGTAAGAGTGCTCTGGCATCAGATACTCTCTAAACCCATACTTTAATTAAGATTATGTCTATATTTGCATGGCATGTAAGAGGTATGAATTACTCTTCTAAACAATCTGATATACTGCATATGCTTAGTGTTTATAAACCTTCTGTTATTGCCCTTACTGAGAATAAACTGAATAAGGAGAATTTTGAAAAAAATTGTTTTAAACTTCCTACAAATTGGAAAGCTATTAATAACAATGATTGCGGCTGTAAAGGCAGAATAATTGTTATTTGGGATTCCAATATTTGGAATATGTTAGACAGCAATAAAGATAAGCAATTTATAGATTGTCACTTTGAAAATACTGGGAGTTTTTCTCTTCGAATAACTAGTATTTATGGAAACAGTCTAGAAAATGAGAGAAACAATTTGTGGAATAGGTTAAAAGCTTTAAACTTTAATTATAATCTCCCATGGATTATTTTAGGGGATTTTAATACTGTTTTTCATTCCTCTGAAAAATATGGAGGTATTAAAATTCCCCAAAGTAAGCTTGATAGACTTAATAAATTTTTAATAGAAACTGGATTAATAGAACCAAGTACTAATGGTAACAAATTCACTTGGAAATCTGGTTCGGATAAGAATATTCATTGTAAATTAGATAGAGCCTTGATTAATAAAGAATTTTCCAATGTTTTCCCTAATTTTATATGTTCTACTTTAGAATAAAATACTAGTGATCATACCCCAATTTTAGTTTCTCTTTTTTGGGATTGAGGCTCTGTAAAAAAAAATTCTCCCTTTAGATTTAAGAATGGTTGGATTTTAGAGGATAACTACAATAACATTATGAAAAATTGTATGAATCTTTCTAGTAATGGTACTAAACAATTCCAATTTAAAATGTTTTTGAAAAATACTAAGCATAACCTTAAAAATTGGAATAAGAATGATTTAATGAAACTTAACAAGCTGGAAATATTAAGACAAGAAGGTAAAATGTTGCAAGATACAATTGATAAAAACCCAGGGAATGTAAACACAGTCAAAGATTTTTTTCCAATCAACAGAATTTAGCAACTGAATTATATATTAACACTTTAAATGCTAAACAAAAAGCCAGGGCAGACTGGTTAACAATGGGTGATGACTGTACCAAATTTTTTCATGCTAAAATGCGTAGCAGGAGACATGTGAATAACATTGGTAATATTATTGACAAAACTGGTAATCTTACTAATGCATATGACAAAGTAACTAAAGAGGCTGTTGAATACTATGAAAGACTTTTTTTCTCTGACTCTATTATTAAAGAATTTCCTCATATTATTTGTAAAAATATTTTAAACACTAATGCTTCTGAAATCTTGCTTTCTCCTGTTGTTATGGAAGAAATCAAATATGTTGTCTTCATGGCTGGTGACAATAAGAGTCTAGGCCCTGATGGCTTTAATGCCAAATTTTACAAAACTCATTGGGATACCATTAAAGATCAGGTTTTGGATTTAGTAAATGAATTTTTTAATAAAGGTAAAATTCTTAAAAGCATAAATCATACCTTTATAACCTTAATTCCTAAAATTAAAATCCCTCTTGCATTAGTGACTATAGACCTATCTCTTGTTGCAATTTTATCTATAAAATAATTGCCAATGTTTTAAGTAATAGGATTAAAAACTTTCTACCATTTATCATCTCTGAAAATCAGAGTGCTTTTGTTCCTACAGACTCATTTATGAAAATTCCCTTTTAGCCCACGAACTTGTCAGAAACTTTAACTCTAAAAGTGTTGAAAATGTATGTATTAAGGTGGATTTACAAAAGGCTTATGATAAAGTTAACAGACATTTCATATATCATATAATTAAATGTATGGGTTTTCCTATCAAGTTTTGTAATTTGGTTTTTGAATGTATAAACTCCCCTACTTTTTCTATTCTCATTCAAGGCAAATCAGAGGGTTTTATCAAAAGTAATAGAGGTATTAGGCAAGAGGATCCATTATCTCCCTTTCTCTTTACTATGGTTATGGAGTATTTTTCTATTCTAATGGAAATGGAAGTGTTTAAAGATAATATTACATCAATGAATAAAGTCCAGCCCCATATTAATCATCTTATTTATGTTGATGATCTCATGATTTTTGTCAAGGCTAGTAAGACTAATGCAGATTCTATTAAAAAAAATTGGTAAACTGTTTCAGTATGCTGGCCTTTAACTCCATGAATTTAAAAGTAAGGCATATTTCAGTAAAAACAACATATATAAAAATGAAATTTTAGAATCTTTAAATATTGCAGAAGGCAATCTACCTATTAAATATCTTGGTCTTCCCTTGTCTACTAGTCAAATTAGGGATTCTAATTGCTCCATTCTTGTAGAAAAATTTTAAGATAAAATGAAAACATGGTCTTCTAAACTTCTTTCAATAGCTGGCAGACTAGAGCTTATTAAAACAGTAATATATGCAATTATTCTACATTGGATTCAAACATTTCATATTCCAGCTGCCTCGATTAAAAAAAACAGAAAGTAAATGTGCTGATTTTTTATGGAGGGGTAAATATCATAAAATCAATTGGGATAAAGTGTGTAGGCCTAAAAAGGAAGGAGGATTAGGTATTAGAAATATGAAGGATCTTATTCTGACTTGCCATTTAAAATTATTTTGGAGGTTTTTAAATGTAGATTCTCTCTGTGCCAGATGGATGAGATCCAAATATCTTAAAAATGATAATTTTTGGACTGTCTTACCTAAAAATAATCAATCTTATGCTTGGAAACAGATTTTAGAATGCAGAAAAATTGGAAAGACTTTTTTGGAAAGAAGATTTAAATCTGGTGATCAAACCAGTCTTTGGTTTGACCCCTGGTTTAAAAATGAATCAATTATTAATAAAGTGGGCTGGGATAGTTTAGTTATTTGTGGGGGGTTAATGATTCTGTAGCAATGATAATAAAAGATAATCAATGGCAACCTCAGCTACATCCTATCACATACCCACAAAAACAATATATGTCAAATTCCTATTGATGTTCATGCAGACAGTGACTATTGGGAATGGATTGCAAATACCAGAGGGAAGTTTTCTTTAAAACTACTAGGGAAAGCATCAGAAATAAACTTCCTAGTGTTGAATGGTATAATTGCATATGAAACAAAGTGAATTGCCCCCCAAATGGCTTTCTGTACCTTATTTGCAGTCAGTAATAGATTGCCAACTTGGGATAAAATTAATAAGTGGGGAAAATCCACTAATTCACTATGTTCCCTATGCAACCTTGTTAATGAAAGTGATAATCATTTGTTTTTTGAATGCAGCTATTCTTACTACACCTGGAATATCATTCAAAACATTTTGCATATCATTAATAATGGCAGATGGATTTAATTCGAGCCATACAACATATCAACAACATCTTTAAAGATAAAAGCTATGAAAGAGATTACGCGCACATTTTATTAACTACTGTAGTATTTCATATATTGAAAGAGAGAAACTTCCGAGCTCATAACAAAAGTAGTATGAATAAAGAGCAGAAGTGGATACTTATCGAGTCAGAGAGTAGAATTATCCTCCAAAAATCTCATAAAAAAATCAGAAATCAAACCAAATTTTCTTTCTTAGCCGATGACTGGAGTCACGAAGTTGGTAGCAAGCATCTGGAATTTTTTCTCGCTCGCGTAAAAGAGTCTAAAGGAAAACATCATTCATACGAAGCTAATGATGCTCACCAGAGTTCATTAGCTGCTGAAAGAGACTTCTGTCTTCATCAGCGGACTAGAGAAACAACCAGCTAGAGCTGGATCCTAATTTTTGACAATAAGGCTGCGAAGGGTACGAAATTAACAGATCTAAGTTGTAAAGAACTTAGATATGCTAATCCACCATCGATCTTAACTCATCAGAGAAATCATAGTTACAGAGAGAATATTGAGGGGATGCGCGGTGGCTTTAATAGCTGTTTATCCTACTGGGAGAGAGGAGAGTCGAGTGGAGTTTGTAAATGAGCAGAGAATCGGAGTAGTAATTAATCGTCTTTCCTCTCGCCATTGATAGTAGTTGTTGAGAGGATGAGTGTTTATGTCGGCTAGGGTTTTGATTGTGTTTTGTATGTTGAGTTTGTGGGTCTCGGGTTATTTAATCCGTTTTGTTGGGCTTGGCCCGTTTAACTCCTTTCAAAAAAATATACAGGAGGGCTGGTATCTAAATAAGTTGCATGAGATTGATTGTTGTCTACACAAACGCAAATTAGCTTGGCAGAAGATTTAAAATAACGGTTTCTTATAGCCTTTGCTGAAACAACTTGTCATAACACTACAAGGAAAATCGACAATTGCGTCGGCAGAAAACCGACGCCGGCCGATTCTAGCCGACGCAAACCGATTCTAAAAACCGACGCAAAAAACGACGTCACCACCAAAGCATTCGAGTCGGGTTTTGCGTCGATTTTGTCACCATTTTAGTGTCGGAAAGTGACGGCTATATCCACGTGGCCATTTTTTCAAAATTCTGTTACGCGTAACTTGCCGACGCAAACCTGTTTACAACCAGCCGATTCTAGCCGACGCAAGACTGTAACTAAACGGCTGACGCAAGCCGATTCCAGCCGATGCAAGCCTGTGTTCTGCTATTTGTAAACAGCTGTTGTTTGCGCCCTCAAACCACAATATAAACAATTTCCGTCGAACTATAACAACATTCAATCTTCCAACACAAGTATAACACCAACCTCTCATCAATCAAACATAACGTTCACAATTTTCCATCAAACAACAACTATATATCCAAAAACTCATATATCTAATACAATGTTCACTAATATACATCATACTCAACAATACATATAAGCACTATCAAAAAAATCACACATCATTGTCCTACTGATCATCATACATCAAACAACAAAAAGTTCAACACAAAACGACGCCAAAAATGTGACAAGCACAACCTTACCTACTCATCATCTCCAAACGCATCCTCTCTAGGCATTCTTCCATGCTCTGCCAGGTATGCCGAGATATGCACATCGAGTTGCTGTGCAAAAGCATTGCTCTTCCACCAGTCATTGATCTCCACAACCTACTGACGCAACAAAGCTATCTCCTCCTCTGCCAGGGATCTCCTATAAGCCCTCTAGGATGATATCGCATGTGAAAGAGTTAATAGCTAGTTATAATTTATGCGTCATATCATATTAAATGTATATATTAGTTAATGAAGCAGTTTACCTCCATATTTCCATAACTATATCGCTTATTTCGCGTAGGCAGATCTATAACGACGTCCCAAATATGGTTTGACTCCAAAACGGTCAACTCCTCACGTCCGGTGGTCTGCGCCACACGTGTCTGCTCCACCTCATATGACTCATGCGATTATAAATAAAAGTTTTAAACGAAAAAAACTTAATTTACGATTTTTTAGCTGTGAAATAAAGTATTATCAAACACTATAACTACGGATAAGCATGTTTACCATTGCAGATTGAGATTTGGCGTCTGTCCATCTATACGAAACATTGCCTTCCTCGTCTGTCTCCTCCACAGCATGTGTGACAGTAAACAACTCAGCCATCGTAGGCTCGCGATTGTACTTCTTAGACTAAGAATATACATATGAATAAACAATTTTACCAATAGGATTAAATAATGTTACAGATATTTATAAACACAATTTATAAATTTACCAATTCGTTTTTATGTTGCTGAAAAGATTTCGAGCCACCATGAAGTACAGCGGGATTCTTATTCCTGTTTTCGCGATTCAGCGTTGATGTTCTCTATACATTTAAAACACAAGGTTAACTATATTAATGCAACTAATATACGAAATCTTAAAATATTTAAATTACAATTCGAAGGTGGATAGCTTACTTTGAATTCAGGAGTATCCCAAAGCCGAAGAAACTCACTATATACTTCAGCGCTTATCCAACTTGGATTTTTTTCCCCCACTCTTTGCTTCAGTTATCGTGTTTCTATAATTTTTTCTCATTCTTTGATTCCAACAATTTCGAAACACATCCAGATCCTAGGGTTCAACACGTACGACAGCCTGCATATTGAAATTAACTTGAATTATAAACATTCTATTGACATTCAAATCAAATAAAAATTTATACTTAATTACCACCAAATCTGCCCATATTGCGTTCTTTACAGGCGTTGGGATGTCGTCCCACCGTGGCCACAGCCAGACATCCTACTCATAAACGCTGTCTCGAAGTTTGTAAAATAAAATCTAAAGGCTCCACCTCAAAGCCTCTGTATAAATTTTAATGTACATATTTAATATATTTTAAATAACATATTTGAAATATATTTGATACTTACCCTGCCGTCTTTGGAACTAACTCAGCAACGGGGCGTAAATCCGATGCACTGCCACTGGCACCTGCGTCGGGAGAAGGAGAAGGCTCAGACCTGCTATCGTGTCTCATGTAAGACATATCTACCACAAACATATCATATCATATGTCGTATATCATATCAGAACATATCATATCATATCATCGCATAAAACATTCCACTTGATTCAGGCTTTAAATATTACATATGTCACAAAAATACATTATACAACATGCAATCCAAATATTTACATATGTCATATTCAGACTCTAAATATTACATATGTCATAAAAATACATTATACAACATGCAATTCAAATATTTAAAATTATCAGTCTTCGTCGTTCTCTGATTCAGACTCGGTCTCGTACTCTATATCGTTTTCTTCAACACTTTCAAATGCATCTACCAAAACATTTGATTCATCATTCAACAACCCTATATCAATGTCATCGGTTATTATTACTTCATTATTTGGCTCAAGATCCGCTTGGTACGCTGTTTTGTCTGAAATATTATTTCCGTCAAATGTAAATTTTGCCTTCGTTTTAAAAATAGTCGACCAATCCGCTTTATCTCTTTTCAAGGATGGATACAGAGCAAAATAAACCTGTAACGCTTGCTTGGCCAATACGAAAGGATCATACTTATAGTAATGTGAGGTAAGTTTTGTTTTAATAAGTTTACAATCTTTGTGCACGTTGATTCCAGTACCAGGAACATTGTTAAACCAGTTGCATTTGAATAAAAAAAACTTTTTCTTCAGGTTGTATGTAATATGTCAACTCTAAAACCTGTGTTAAGACGGCGTAAAAATCTTTTATATGCTCATCTGGATCGTCACTACCTTTGACAAATACACCGCTGTTATCTGTCAATTTTTCGGCATCGTAATCTTTGGTGTTGAATTTAAATCCATTGACGAAGAATATTAGATACGTCTTGACATTTCTTTTTGGTCCGATCGCAAGATGTTGTAATCCTTCGTCAACGACACAGTTTATTGGATCATAAACGTAATTTGAAAACCATTTAGCAAATTCTTTACTGAGATCGCCAGATGGATGCAGTGATTCATATATACTGCAAATATGTAATATGTTCTAATATAATTAATATGTAAGTAAAATTGAATTATGTATGAATTTATTATTACCTGACAAATGGTCCAACTTCTGGACAATTTAGAAGAACATATGTGTGTGCTACATGGTGATCTCTATCGTCTAACCATATTTCCACACATTTTCCAGCTTGTCGGCCATGTTGTCTAGAAATAGATAACATTGCTTGAGAAGAATCATGTTCAACGACTTCTTCATTACAAGGAACACTTATAAACGATAAGTTCATATGATCACTAAAATAATGAGAGAAAAAGAATGAAGCTTCTTCTTCAAGATATGATTTGCAAATCGAACCTTCAACTCGTGATTATTGCCTAATTTTTTTCTTCAAATGATTCAAGTACATATTACAAATTTATTTTAAATTTAGGTATATAAAACTGAATTTTAAACTAACATAAATATTGCCGATATTCAATATTATCTCTCAAATAGATACATCCACCCATATTGAACAGGACCTCTAAGAAGTGCTTCGGATGGAAGATGAACAGGTAGATGCTCCATTACATTAAAGAAACATGGCGGAAATATTTTTTCCAGCTTGCAGAGCAGTATAGGAATTTCAACTTCACGTCTACATGTACGGTCGACTTTTAATGTCGTCGAACAAAGTTGTTTATAAAGCAAACTTAATTCTGTTATAACGCACCATACTTTTATGGGCAATAGTTCTTTGAGAATCACGGGTAATAGATATTCCATCATGATATGGCAATCGTGACTTTTCATCCCACTCAATTTATTGTTTTTAAAGTCAACACATCTACGAAGATTAAAAGAAATCCGATCAGGACATCTTAGTGCTTCCACCCACTTTAACACGAGTTTTACTTGCTTACTCTCTAGCTCATAGCATGCTTTGGGTTTTTTTATTATCACTGGATTTCATATGAAGTTCGGGACGTTAACAAAAGTCTGCTATATCAAGTCTTGAATTCAAATCATCCTTTGTTTTCCCCTTTACATTCATAACTGTATTAAAAACGTTATCAAACACGTTTTTTTCGTTGTGCATCACGTCAATATTATGTATGAGTAGGAGATCTTTCCAGTATGGTAACTCCTAAAATATACTTTGTTTGCACCAATTATGAATGTCTGATTTACCTGGAATTTCAGTCTGCACTCCAGTTTCATGTATCTTCGGATACTCCTTTACAATTTCATATATTTCTTCGCTTGACCAAATCTTCGGTGGTTGCATACTCTCTTCTCTGTTAGCTATAAAGCTTTTTCTATCTTATCTAAAAGTATGATTGAGATGGAGAAAACACCGATGACAATCAAACTAAGAAATTTTCTTTCCATACCATAGCGAAAACGCCCGTGTTTCTTCCATGCAATAAGGACAAGCTAGACGACCAGCCGTATTCCAACCTGAAAGCATCCCATATGCAGGAAAATCACTAATAGTCCACAACAAAGAAGCAAACATACGAAAATTATTTTTTCTTGAAATGTCGTACGTTTCAAATCCTTCATTCCATAGCGTTTTCAATCTTCGATCACTGGTTGTAAATAAACATCGATTCCTTGTGTTGGATCATCAGGCCCAGGGACGATAGTAGAGAGAAACATATATGGAGTTTTCATACACATCCATGGAGGTAAATTATAAGGAGTTACGATAATAGGCCATGATGAATATTTAATACCAAACCGAGAGAATGGTGCATACTCATTCGTACATAAACCGAGTCTGACATTACGGCTTTCGGCAGCAAATGCAGGATAAGTCCTATCGAAATGTTTCCATGCTTCTCCATCAGATGGATGTATCAAAGTTCCTTCCTTCCGTGTTCTCACACTGTGCCGTCGCATATGGCACGCCGTAGCAGAAGATACATATAACCTTTGAAGTCTGGGAGTGATGGGTAAATAATGCATTCTCTTGTATGGAACTTTTTTTTCTTTTTTTTCTTGCTTTGTATCTTTCCTCGTTACATATTCTGCATTTTCTAAGCTCAACATCATCTTTCCAATACAACGTGCAACCTTTTACACATGTATCTATCTTTTGGTATGGCAGACCGAAAGCGGACTTAAGTTTTTTCACATTATAATGACTATCGCACATCAGATTATTGGGTGGCATGTGTCCTTTTACTGCTTGTACAACTGTTGTAAATCCAGCTTCTGTAAGGTTGAATTTTGGTTTCATAGTAATGTATTCGGCAATTACTGATAATTTGGTTCCACTTTTACAACCATCCCACAACAGCCTTTTAGCAGAGTCCAATAAATCATATATTTTTTAGCTCCCACAGTTGGTTCTTCTTTGACATTTACATCTTCGTCGTCATCTTGATCAAACATTGGAAACATTGATCGTGCTACATCTTCCACCATATTTTCTATTGGATTCGTCATAACATTATTTTCATCTAATGCTACAGGATTAGGTGTGGGTGCAAGAAGTTCTCCGTGACAATCCCATAAGTAATAATTCGGCACAAAACCATTTTCATAAATGTACTTCATCTATATCTGCTTTCCAATGCTTCAAATGTTTGCACTTACTACACGGGCAACGAAGTTCTTCGTTATTATGATTGTTAGATTTAGCGAATCTAATAAATTCGTGTACACCGTTACAGAAATGCTTCTTTATTGAACCTTTCATACCAGTTCTGACTTCATACATCCAACTACGGTCGAAAAAATAATCAAACATTTTTCCTGATTTGAAAATATATGTTAGAAACACAATAAAGTTTATCGTTTATTAATCCAAATAATCAATTCGATTTATTTTTTGCTTTTTGCTTTATTGTTTTAAATTTGATAGTCGACCATCCTATTTCCCATTACAAATACAATAAAGTGTTACATTTCGTAAATCATATCATTTTAAATGGTTCACAAAATTTCGGCAGCATTTCCCCTTTGTTCCCTGTATCGTACACAAATACGTGTACACAGAGAATAAAACGGAAGTGCTATCAAAATTTTATGAACCGTTTAAAATGATATGATTTACAAAATGTAATTATACTTTATTGTATTCGTAAGTTGTCCAATACAGGGACAAACCCGACAAATATTGTATCAGATGAATATAAAAGTCCGTTCTGTGAAAAACCAAACAGCTATATAACGACCATATACAACATTTGGCAGACGAGGCCAAATATTCTCTAAGGGATTTAAAAATAAAACTATTATAATTAACAATATTCATTCAACTATTTAAATATTTATTAACTAAATTTGAAATTTTACAACGTGATTTAACTTTCGTTTAACTATTTTAATTTGTCGATTATGTAAACTAAAATAAGTTGTTCACACATGTAATTAGTAAAAATAGATTTTTTTTATGCTAAATCAACTAATACCTTTTATCATCAACTAATGTACACCATTAACATCAATCCATACGCAATAATCGACAATTACAAATTGATTATCAACTCTTTTCCCTAATTTCCCTAATTTCAAGCCGACATGTCAAAATTATATTTCCAAACCAATCTAAAACAGTAATATCATTAAATAATACCAACCAATCATCAATTTCTAATCTACCATCAACTAATTTCAAATTGTAGGGTTTAAATCATACCTCAAATAAACTAAAATCGAGAAGAAAGGAGATACCGGAGAGCTTTGGAGAGCGTCGGGGTCTAGATGTTGACTTGAGATGGCGGTGACGGCATGCGGCTGCGGCGGGTGATGAGGAGGAGGGTTTTGACGTGAAAATTTGGAGGGAAGAACAATGAAAACCGCTCGCGGGTTTTGCTTCTGTAATGCGATATTGCGTCGGCTAGAATCGGCTAGAATCGGTCGCGTTGTTTAGCCGATTCTTGCCGACGCAAAGCCTGGACACTAAACAAGCTGATTCTAGTGGTGTAAGGTTCAACAACCCCAAATTCCAAGGTTATGACGTCTTAGTATCAAAAACATGTTAGCATATGTTGTAATAGAATTGTATTTGTTGTTAATGCCAGTTATTTTTTTGAAGTCTATCAGTCTAACAGACCATTAGTAGTAGACCAACAATACTTTTTGACTGTCTAATCAAATTAAAAATAAAATTAATTTTGATTATACAGTAAATACTCATTTCGTTATGTGGGGATTTTAAACCCTTCAATTGGTTTAAAATGTTAATGATTTCTCTTGTAGTTGTCGTTTTCGATTGATTTACTCATATATCATCATAAACTTATGCATTGTTTTTTGAGAAAAACATATTAATCATATATTTTTCTTGGTCGCTTCACTTACTTCATTGTTTAACACCTTTATCTTACCAGCATATTAATCACATATTTGATATGCTTCTCACTCTTTGGGCTTCACTCCATTTTTTATCTTAAGAAAAAATGTTTCAAAATGGTAATTTAATGTCAACACTAACCAACAAATCATATGTTAAATATATCGATCCATGAAAATTATTCATCAAAAGTTTAATTTTAATTAAAATAAATAAACAATTAGTTACAATCATATATATATTAATATTAGGAAGGTCCATATCTAATCTCATCTAAAGATAAACCCAATATATTTAACCATAATACAAACCATAGGTATAATACCATGATAATAGAATTTTGAAAATTTGTTTTACTTAGTGACAACTATCGAATAGTCTATATAATTCAAAAAAAAATTGTTAAAGAAAATTTAGTGACTCTTTAAACCAAATGCTACATCCTCATGCTAAAAGATATAGGTCAGAATATCTTACTCTTTCCAGCACGATATCTACCTAAGTTTGCACTTTAAGTTGCGCAAAAGATCTCTAAAAACATAATAAGTAAATTTATTGGTCACTAACACCCAAATCCAGATGAAAGCACCAAATTCGCATTCACGGATCAAATAGAATGTATGTAGAGAGTATAAATATGAAGAACGGTTAAAATTAAAAAGAAAGCAGTAATAATAGAGGATTTATAGTGGTTCGGCTGACTCTGGCCTACGTCCACTCCAGAAATTTCCTTTTTATTGATATCATAATCAAGTACAATTACAATCCGGAGTTTCCAAAACAATATTGGCAAAGTAGCCTTAGTGGAGAAGAGGAACAGGAAGAAGATCCCCGTGTCTGAACCCCCACATGCTCTATTTATAGGTAAAATCCGAGTTGCTGGGCTTCCTGAGTGGTCCGAGCCCATTAACACAATAGCCGATCCAAAATCATCATTATGGCCGACCCTAAACTCCGAGCATGCCAATCCTATCTTGCCTAGGAGTGACTCGAAGAAAATCCATCCCTGACTCGAAGTAGAATAGTGGCTGGCCCAAAGTAAACTTTGGTAGTCCCTAAGAAGATGGTTTTGATGACAACAACCTTAGAATAAGATTATAAAATATAAATGCTAACATTATAGTTTAGATATATATGTATATGTAGGATTTAACCATGCAGGTACCAAAAATAAAGACTGTACAGTATAGAGATTCAAGATATCAAGATTGAAGACTCATGAGTATCAAGAATATCAAGATTATCAAGAGTTCAAGATTTAAAGTAATTTAATTAGTAATTTTGTTAAAACTCCTAGAAAAGCATTGGTATCTTAAAATCCAATTTATTCATGGAATGGAATCCACTTCGAGCCTGTTAAAGGGATGGAACCCTAAGTAAGATGGAACCTACGAAAAATCTGGTGGAACATTGTTTTGTATCCGCTAACTTTTATTCAAATGATTTTACAAAATTATCTCGTTTCCAAAATGATTTCAAAATCTTCTTTTTAAAAGAATCAAAAACATATATCCTGATTTTAAATACTTTTAGCCTCAAAATAATCTTTAATTTCAAAATCAAAAATTGTCCTTGGTTTTAAACTATCTCTGAAATAATATATTTAACTTTTAATATGTATACTTAAATTTAAATATAAAATTATAGTAAAATTTTATATATATGCCAAAATATTATTCTCCTTATTTACTTATGTATTTTAACTATAATTAAGTACATTTATAAAGTTTAAAATAGTTTTAATATAAGATAGAAGTTATTTTCAAAGAAAAACAAATCACCAAAATTTCCTTTGGCAAGTCGACGTCCTTAAGTACCCCATGTCGACATGGTGGCAGTTGATTTCAAAATTTAAATTTCAAAAGAAGTTTCTACTCGTCATATCCTTTCACGAATGGACATGGGTGTTGTTCTTCTACAAATAGGGGATGTTTTGAACGAATTTCTAATCATATTTTTCTGGTTTTCACTTCTTGTAACAACCCGCATATTTTACGATTGAGTATTTAAACATTTAATTTAAATATTTCATCGTTAGTCGAATTATAGTCCAAAAAGCTATTTTTTGCAAACGGTCGAATTAGGAATCGAGACAACCCCCATTGAGTTCAAAATGACGTTTGCGATCTTTTTGAGTATAAACTTTGATATGTTTGGAATTAGCGGAATTTTGCTACTTTTTCACTTAGGGCTTTAGTTTGTGTTTCAGCTTATTTGGCCCAAGCTCCACCCCCTCTTCTCTTCATTACTTCATTTCTATTTCCTAATACTCAAGCTTTAGCAACAATGGAGAGAGGAATGGGAAATTAAAACTCCAAGCCCTAATTTCCATTTGCAAATCAAGTTCTAGCTCCAAATTTATAGAAGAAGCTTTGGTAAGCCTCCACTTCTTCTTCTCCAACTCGTTCTCTTTTTAATTTCAGAAATTCAAAAACCTAACTTTGGGAATGTTCTTCTTTTGAACTTAGATTCAAGCTCATTTGGGTTGCATTGAAGAGTGATTGTCCTTGCCATTGCTTTATAGCTTCTTCTCCAATTGTTTTGTGTGAAAAGGTGAGATTTTTATCTCACATCTTTTTATGTATCTATCTTTGTAGTTAGGTATGAATTCCTAACATTTGTGCATATTCATTTGCTTTTGATTTGAATTGATTTGGTGAATTTTCCAAATTTTGGTGTTTTGGTCCAAGTTTATGAAAATCCTATTATGGATATTTGAACATTGATATTCGGGGTGTATCGAAGAGCTGTTAAGGCTGGGTTGTCGCTAGGCATAAATCCTTAGTCATCGTGGCTTGTCCGATCGCTCCCGATACGTTTTGGCCACTTTGGCCTAGGCAAATTGTTGCTCAGACCAGGTGACCAGACATCTGGTGACCAAGTCCAGACATCTAGTTTGGACCTAGAGAGAAAAAAATAATCACGCAGAATATATAAAAAAGGCAGAGACTAATTCCAGATGTCTGAAATTTAGGATCAGACGTCTGGACAGGTCTCAGACGTCTAACATGAAGTTTCAGACGTCTGGGTGTTCTCTGGATTATTCCCAAAGAACAAATCCAGACGTCTGATTAGTTTTCAGACGCCTGGATTGGACCTCCAAACGCCTGGAATTGTGCATAGTGCATATTTGCTTATGTTTTTGAGTGGATTCACTATTTTAATCGATTTTTGTGGATCCGAATAGTAGTTATCACTTCCTATCGACTTTGATGACTTCTCTCTTTGGATTTTTGGGAATATCCATTTCTATGGATTTTGTATCGATTTCTTTGGATTTTATTCACGTCTTCGAATGTGAATATTGGTGATCGATTGTTTCTACAATCATTCTTATGATTTGTCACTTTAAAAATATAAAGGTTTTCTGTACTAGTAGTAAATATCAAGACTCTATCATCAAAAACGATTTTAACACTATTTTATAACAAAGCTCGTTTCCTAAACCGTTTTCCAATCTATTAGTATATACAAACCTTCACCTCACTAGTACGAGAAATCTAATTAAACGGCTTAGTAAACCAAGTGGTATGAAGCGCTTGCGTTTACTTCGTCGATTAATTCTTGGACTTGCTCGATTGAATCTCTTGTGACAATTTTCGAGTGGAGATTTACAATTTGTTCGTAAATATTTAAGTTAAGCTAGTGGTTATGGGAATGGGACATGAAGCTAAACTCATATATTTGCTAGCTTAGTGTAATTAACACTTCTTGATGATCAATGACGATCATTTTTGTGATATAGACTAGCAACGTGCGATGTCTCTTTGTCTGCGAGGGAGACTAAACCCCGCTTTGTGGAGTTTCGACTCAAATTGGTGGGGTAGCAACCCATGGTCTTCGGGCCGTTTGTGGAGCTTTGGCTCAATTTGTGATGGTTAGCAACCATGGAATTAGCGTTCCGTTTGTGATACACGTGTAGGGAGTTTTTATGCCATTTTGTAATAGGCCTCCCCGTTTTTGTGATTTCTGGATTTCCATTGATGATTTCTAGAATTTGTGTTTCACCAATTTTCGTGATTTACATTGATAAGCGTTATCAATATTTGTGCTATGGTGAATTTGTGTGTCATTAACTATTGTGATTGGCGTTGATATAATTGTCAATATTTATGGTTTGGTGAATTTGAAATAAAGAGCATGACATTCTTTTTTATCTTTGAGAAGATTCTTGTGATATTGATTAATCTCTTGTTGATTTTCGATTACATACTTATCATAGTATGGCATTATGGTTATTATACGTTCTTGTCATGTCTCTTATTCTATATCATTTCATCTGATATTTATAGCTAGACTGATCCGTTTATTATTTTCTTATTAAATAATACTCGGGTCAGACCGAGATGTTACAGGTGCTTCTGCTTGACTCCTCATCAGGGATTATTATTCTGACTTTTGGCTAACTACTTAGATTAGTAGTTTATTTTGTTGTATGCATTTGTGATATAGACTCCACGATGTATACTTATTCTTTTGTATAGCACTTGTAACTATTCCTTTGTGATATTGTGGATCTTGTTAGACCACTACTCTGATATACACTTTTATGTGTATTATTCATATCTATTTTCGCCTGTGAGATATGAACTTCTATGACTGATTTGTGTTATGTTTACTTCTATATTTGTTTCCGAAGATATTATAGCCACTGTGTAGTAGCTTTGAGTTTGTATCGGTATGTCGGATTTCCTCTTGAAACCAAATGCATGTTATTCTATCTGACATATTGGTGCTCACACAAACTAATTACACGGATGGTCGCTCCTCAACAGCCTTATTCTCCATGCTAGTTGACGTCATTACCCCGTAGTGTCCTTGGCTAGCATGGATATAGAGGTGGGGCGTCAAAGCTTGGTATCAGAGCCAAACTTCGGAACAATATAGAATAATCTAGCAAGGATCATCGTCCTAAGTCTATCTTAGGAGTCGTGCTTTAGGGTTTTATCCGAGTCTAAGGACCCGAACTATCCTATTTTCTTTTATGAATCCTTGTTTTATCAATCTTTAATGTTTGATATTCATTTTGTGAATAACATTTTTCTTCTTCTTTCTTTCTTTCTTAAAGAAGAAAGATGGTTAGACCTGGCCGCCCCAGCGCCGGTCAATCTAGTGCTACTCCCCAAGATGGAGTTTTTATGTCTGTCCAACAGCTTCTTGATCTAGTAAAGAAAGCTCAAGCAGCAGGTTCTAATCCGGAACCTACTCGCCCAAAGTCTGGATTTGCACGCTTGTGCAACGATTATACCAACTTGGGTGGGAAATCATTCAAAGGTTCTGAAACCATTATTGAAGTCCAGGCTTGGCTAAGAACATGCGATCGAATCTTTTCTCGCATGAATCTTGTTGATCTTCACCGAGTTCAGGTGGCCTCTAGTATGCTCCAAGAAAGAGCATTAGACTGGTACGAGCTTCTTATTTATGAAATTAATGAAACGGATCTTACCTGGGAGCAATTCCGGGAACATTTCGAACTAAAATTTGTGCCAGAAGCTGAGAAGGTCACATTGGCTCGTCGTTTCATAGACCTTGTTCAAGGTGAATCCTCCGTGGCTGATTATGTCGCATCCTTCGAGTCACTTTCTAAATATGGGGTCGAATACATAAACACCCCATTGAAGAAGAACCAAAGATTTGTCTATGTCTTGAACAAAAATCTCAAGAAGCCATTACTTCTAAAATTAGAAGTTTCTTTTGATCAACTCATTGATATCTCTCTTCGTCTTGAAGAGGCGGATAGGGAGAGTGATTCCGAAGTGGTGGGTGCTAAACCAAACCTCAACAACAAGAAAAGGCCTAATAAATTCAAAGGTCCTTATCCCAACAAAAAGGGTAGGCAAGCATCTACGGCAGCAAAGACCCCTACCTTTAGTCGTGGAGAATGCTATAATTGTGGTTCAAAGGACCATTATTCAAATAAGTGTTCGAAGCCCCTCACTTGTCGCTACTGCAAAAGTCCCGGTCATGTTATACCTTCATGCCCCAAACTTCAAGGCAAGAAGGAGGGAAAGCTTAATGTGGTACAAGCCCCTGGAAACACATCTCGTGGTCAAGGTATATCTCATTCTATCCTTGATGGCATTATTATATTTCGTGATCAACCTATTCGAGTTCTTTTTGATACGGGTGCATCCCATTCTTTTATATCAAAGGAACTTGTTGATACTTTTTCTTTAAGTGTTGTTGCTTTAATGGCTTCTTTGAGAATCGTGAATCTGGTTGGTGGATCCACAACACTCAGTTTACTTTGTAGGGATGTCGAGATTGTTTTATGTGATTTTTCTTTCCCAGCTGATTTGCATGTCATGCGTTACTTAGGCTTTGGAATGATTTTGGGAATGGATTGGCTCAACCGTTATGAAGCTCATATCCTATGTCCTGAGCGGACTATTTATCTTCGACATCCACAATATGTTAAGTAGATTTCTACTATTCTCAAAGATTTGGATTCCAACTTGGCGGCATCTTTATATTCTTTAAATCCTCATGATGACGATAATGATGATGAGGAAGATGTCATTTCTCTTATTCACATTGTTCGTGAATTTTTTGACATATTTGAGCCCGTTTTAGGACTACCACCTAAACGAGCAATTGAGTTCAAAATTAATCTCATCCCGGGAGCTCAACCTATTACTCTTCCTCCTTATCACATGTCCAATAAGAAAAATGAGGAGATGTGCAAACAATTATCCGAATTAGAGATGAAGCAGTTTATTCGCTCTAGTTCCTCGCCTTGGGGAGCTTCGGCTATTTTCGTGAAGAAATCTGATGGTACTCTTAGGCTTTGCGTTGACTACCGGAAGCTTAATGATCTTACTATCAAAAATAAATATCCTTTACCTCGGATTGATGATCTATTTGATCAACTTAGTGGTGCTAAAGTCATTTCACAATTGGACTTGGCTACCGGTTTTCATCAGCTTCGTATTGCAGAGGATAGTATTCCTTTGACATCGTTCCGTACTCGCTATGGATCTTATGAATGGCTAGTTATGCCATTTGGTTTAACGAATGCTCCCGCTTATTTCGTTGATCTTATGAATCGAGTTTTCAAAGATTTCCTCGATCGATTTGTACTCATCTTTATTGATGATATTCTTATGTATTCAAAAATCGAGGAGGAACATGAAAAGCATCTTCGGATTGTGTTGGAAACTCTTAGGAGTAACCAATTAAAAGAAAAAATTTCTAAATGCCATTTTTGGCAATCTCGTGTGAAATTTCTCGGTCATATTATTTCTGAATCCGGAATATCAGTGGATCCTTCAAAGATTGAAGCGATTCAAAATTGGAAGAGACCGGAGAGTGTTATGGAAATTCGTAGTTTTCTTGGATTGGCGGGTTATTACCGTCGTTTTATCAAAGACTTTTCTAAAATTGTCGTGCATCTTACTAGCTTAACAAAGAAAGGAGTTAAATACATTTGGTCGGACAAATGTGAAGCTTCTTTTCAGAAATTAAAAGAACTCCTTTTTGATTCTCCTATTCTTGCGATTCCCGAAGGAAACCAAGATTTTATTGTTTATACCGATACTAGTCGCGTTGGTTTGGGTGCCGTTCTTATGCAAAGAGAACGTGTTATTGCTTATGCTTCTAGGAAATTGAAGCCATCCGAGACTAGATATGCCACTCATGATTTAGAGCTCGCGGCTATCATTTTTGCCCTTCGAATTTGGCGTCATAATCTTTTGGGAGAGAAATTTATTCTCTATACCAATCATAAATCTTTGAAGTATTTATTTTCTCAAAGGAACTTAATTTGCGTCAACAACGTTTGCTCGAATTTCTTGCATCTTATGATCTTGATATTCTTTATACTCCCGAAAAGGGAAATCGTGTTGCCGATGCACTTAGTCGTAAGCAACAAGCAGTCGTTTCTATGATTATATCTGAATGGAATGATCTCGGAATTTTATCCACCTGTGAGATTCGAGATTGTGTATCCGATTTATGTTCGTCTCTTGTTTTATGTAGCCTTGAGGCTCATCCTTCTCTTTTAGACTGCATTCTTGAAGCTCAAAAGCTAGATCCCGAATTGGCTCTTCTTAGCCAAAGATTGAGGGATAAAATTGATATTGAAGGTTTGAAAAACTTCGATATTGACTCTCGTGGAGGTATTCGAAAATTTGGTAGACTTATTGTCCTAAATATTGATAATCTTCGTAAAGACATTTTAGAAGATTCCCATTGTTCTAAATTTACCATTCATCCCGATAGTAGCAAAATGTACGCGGATATGAAGCGACTTTATTATTGGAAGGGAATGAAATTTGATATCGCTAACTTCGTTAAGCGTTGCATGACTTGCCAACTCATTATGGCCGAGCATCAAAGGCCCGGTGGGTTATTGCAACCTTTAGACATTCCAATTTGGAAGTGCGATCAAATTTCCATGGATTTTCTTGACGGCCTTCCCCGTTCTCGTTCGGGTCATGATAGCTTATGGGTGATAGTTGATAGACTTACTAAATCCGCCCATTTTATTCCCGTTCGGTCTAATCGGACCGTTCCTCTTTTGGCCAAACTCTTTATCAAAGAAATTGTTAAATTGCATGGAGTTCCTACTTCTATCGTTAGTGATCATGATCCATTGTTTACTAGTGGATAATGGATGAGTCTTCAAAAAGCTTTGGGAACGAAGCTTAATTTTAGCACCGCTTATCATCCTCAGTCCGATGGACAAACCGAGCGTGTGAATCAAACACTTGAAGATCTTCTTCGTGCATGTGTTCTTGATTTTGGGGGAAGTTGGGAAGATCATATTTCTCTTGTTGAGTTTTCCTATAATAATAGATTCCAATCTAGTATTGGTATGACACCTTTTGAGGCACTCTTTGGAAGGCCATACCGATCTCCATCTTGTTGGCTTGAGGCTGGTGAGAAGCTGGTTTTAGGTCCAGATTTTATTCGTGATTCCACAGAAAAGATTGACCTTATTCGTCATAGGATGAAAGAAGCCCAAAGTAGACAAACATCCTATGCCGATAATCGAAGAAGGAAATTAGGATTTTCCGTTGGAAATTTTGTGTTTATTCGTGTTTCACATATGAAGGGTGTTGGCGTTTCAGTCGATCGAGAAAGTTAGCACCTCGATATATTGGTCCATTTCCCATCACCGAACGTATTGGTTCCGTGGCTTATCGCCTTTTATTACCGGCCCAGTTTTCTGCTATTCATGACGTGTTTCACGTTTCTTAATTACGGAAATGCCTTCGAGATTCCGATTCTATTCTTGAGCCCGGTGTTGTGGAAGAAATTGAAGCTTCACCTAATTTGCTTATGAGCAACATCCTACTCGAATTATTGCTTCGGAGATTAAACGCCTTCGGAATAAAGATGTCCCGCTTGTGAAAGTTCAATGGTCCTCAAATCCTAAGGATTGCTCTTGGGAATCTAGAGAATTCATCAAGCGAACACATCCGGACTTACTTTCTTGTGCTCTTTGAGGTGAACTTATTATTTCAAATTTCTTTTGTGTTGATATGCTTTTATGGTTATTACTTTTATTTCCTTCTTTAATATTGCGAGGACACAATTTCTTTAAGGAGAGGAGTCCGTAACAACCTGCATATTTTACGATTGAGTACTTAAATATTTAATTTAAATATTTCATCGTTAGTCGGATTATAGTCGAAAAGCTACTTTTTGCGAACGGTTGAATTAGGACTCGAGACCACCCTCATTGAGTTCAAAATGATGTTTGCGATCTTTTTGAGTATAAACTTTGATATGTTTGGAGTTGGCGGAATTTTGCTACTTTTTCACTTAGGGTTTAGTTTGTGTTTCAGCCTATTTGACCCAAGCTCCACCCCCTCTTCTCTTTATTACTTCATTTCTATTTCCTAATACTCAAGCTTTAGCAACAATGGAGAGAGGAATGGGAAATTAAAACTCCAAGCCCTAATTTCCATTTGCAAATCAAGTTCTAGCTCCAAATTTATAGAAGAAGCTTTGGTAAGCCTCCTCTTCTTCTTCTCCAACTCGTTCTCTTTTTAATTTCAGAAATTCCTAGACCTAACTTTCGAAATGTTCTTCTTTTGATCTTAGATTCAAGCTCATTTGGGTTGTATTGAAGAGTGATTGTCCTTGCCATTGCTTTATAGCTTCTTCTCCAATTGTTTTGTGTGAAAAGGTAAGACTTTTATCTCACATCTTTTTCTATATCTATCTTTGTAGTTAGGTATGAATTCCTAACATTTGTGCATGTTCACTTGCTTTTGATTTGAATTGATTTGGTGAATTTTTCAAATTTTGGTGTTTTGGTCCAAGTTTACGAAAATCCTATTATGGATATTTGGACATTGATATTCAGGGTGTATCAAAGAGCCGTTAAAGGTGGGTTGTCGCTAGGCATAAATCCTTAGTCGTCGTTGCTCGTCCGATCGCTCCTGATACGTTTTGGCCACTTTGGCTTAGGCAAATTATTGCCCAGACTAGGTGACCAGACGTCTGGTGACCAAGTCCAGACGTCTGGTTTGGACCTGGAGAGAAAAAAAATAACCACGCAGAATATATAAAAAAGGCAGAGACTAATTCCAAACGTCTGAAATTTAGGATCAGACGTCTGGATAGGTCTCATACGTCTGACATGAAGTTTCAGACGTCTGGGTGTTCTCTGGATTATTCCCAAAGAACAAATCCAGACGTCATGATTCTAAACCAGACATCTGATTAGTTTTCAAACACCTGGATTGGACCTCCAGACGCCTGGAATTGTGCATAATGCCTATTTGCTTATGTTTTTGAGTGGATTCACTATTTTAATCGATTTTTGTGGATCCGAATAGTAGTTATCACTTCCTATCGACTTTGATGACTTCTCTCTTTGGATTTTTGGGAATATCCATTTCTATGGATTTGGTATCGATTTCTTTGGATTTTATTCACGTCTTCGAATGTGAATATTGGTGATCGATTGTTTCTACAATCATTCTTGTGATTTGTCACTTTAAAAATATAAAGGTTTTCTATACTGGTAGTAAATGTCAAGACTCTATCATCAAAAATGATTTTAACACTATTTTATTACGAAGCTCGTTTCCTAAACCGTTGTCCAATCTATTAGTATATACAAACCTTCACCTCACTCGTACGAGAAATCTAATTAAACGGCTTAGTTAAACAAGTGGTATGAAACGCTTGCGTTTACTTCGTCGGTTAATTCTTGGACTTGTTCGATTGAATCTCTTGTGACAATTTTCGAGTGGAGATTTACAATTTGTTCGTAAATATAAGTTAAGCTAGTGGTTATGGGACGCGAAGCTAAACTCATATATTTGCTAGCTTAGTGTAATTAACACTTCTTGATGATCAATGACGATTATTTTTGTGATTTAGACTAGCAATGTGCGATGTCTCTTTGTCTGCGAGGGAGACTAAACCCTGCTTTGTGGAGTTTCTACTCAAATTGGTGGGGTAGCAACCCATGATCTTTGGGCCATTTGTTGAGCTTCGGCTCAATTTGTGATGGTTAGCAACCATGGAATTAGCGTTCCGTTTGTGATACACGTGTAGTGAGTTTTTATGCTCCCGTTTTGTGATAGGCCTCCCCCATTTTGTGATTTCTGAATTTCCATTGATGATTTCTAGAATTTGTGTTTCACCAATTTTCGTGATTTACATTGATAAGCTTTATCAATATTTGTGTTATGGCGAATTTGTGTGTCATTAACTATTGTGATTGGCATTGATATAATTGTCAATATTTATGGTTTGGTGAACGAAATAAAGAGTATGACATTCCTTTTTATCTTTGAGAAGATTCTTGTGATATTGATTAATCTCTTGTTGATTTTCAATTACATACTTATCATAGTATGGCATTATGGTTATTATACGTTTTTGTCATGTCTCTTATTCTATATCATTTCATCTGATATTTATAGCTAGACTGATCCGTTTATTAGTTTCTTATTAAATAATACTCGGATCAGACCGAGATGTTACAGGTGCTTCTGCTTGACTCCTCATCAGGGATTATTATTCGGACTTTTGGCTAACTACTTAGATTAGTAGTTTATTTTGTTGCATACATTTTTGATATAGACTCCACGATCTATACTTATTCTTTTGTGTAGCACATGTAACTATTCCTTTGTGATATTGTGGATCTTGTTAGACCACTGCTCTGATATACACTTTTATGTGTATTATTCAAATCTGTTTCCGCCTATGAGATATGAACTTCTGTGACTGATTTGTGTTATGTTTACTTCTATATTTGTTTTCGAAGATATTATAGCCACTGTGTAGTAGCTTTGAGTTTGTATCGGTATGTCGGATTTCCTTTTGAAACCAAATGCATGTTATTCTATCTGACATATTGGTGCTCACACAAAGCAATTACACGAATGGTCGCTCCTCAACAGCCTTATTCTCCGCGCTAGTTGACGGTATTACCCGTAGTGTCCTTGGATAGCGTGGATATAGAGGTGGGGCGTCACACTCCTCTTCTTTTTCCAGGTTTCTTTATATACATTTTTACCAATACTCTGTCGAAATCACCATTGAATCTAATTATATCATTTCTTATTTGGTTCTCTATCACTATCTCAACAAGATCTCAGTGCTATTCAGAGTTATAGACTTCTTTGTAATTGTTTAAGTGAGAAAAGGTGTGATTGCAGCCTTGTAAATCAATTAAGCGAGAAAAGGTGTGATTGTAGCGTAGGAAATCAATTGGGTGAACTTGTTGCCTGTAAAATCAAGTATCTCTACCCAGAGGATTGTGAATCTGGAGTGCTGTACCTCGTGGCCTTGAAATCGAGGGTGTAATTGTACAATTGCTTTTGAAAGGAAATCCGTACTTGTGTGCAGGACTAGATGTAGGTAACTCCGAATTAGTATAAGATCCGGTGTGTTCTTTCCTTTACTTCTTTTACTTTATTTCTGCATCTGTGTTTGTTTCTGTGATCATATCTGTGTCTGAATATTGCATACATTTGTGTTCAAATTAACATATACTTAAAAAGATTTAATAATTCCTTAAAACACTATTCACCCCCTTCTAGTGTTTATCCTAGCCTTAAGATTCGTAATCCGCATTTCTCACATTTGTTATCGGAGCAAGGTTTTCAAAGTTTCATAATATGATTTTTGAAAAAGCTTTTAAAATGGCTATGTTTAAAAATTCTGTTAATACTAGTTTAGAAATATTCAGATCATCATTGTCTCATGAGTCTGCATATAACCAATGTTTAAATCCAAGTTGTCTACCAAAATTGTTTGATGTGCAGGAAACATGCTTTATGGGTGTTGAGGAATCAATTCACAATGGACAAATTGTGCAGATCAAAAAGAATAAATGGATACTCGATAGTGGATGCTGCAGACACATGAATGGAAATCCAGATATGCTGAATGATATAATATACAAAGACGGAGGACTGGTTAACTTTGAAGACAATTCAAAAGGATATGTGATTAGCATCGGCAAAGTCGGTAACTCTGAAACTCCTATTATTACTAATGTTTTGTTAGTTAAGAATCCGAAACATATTCTGCAAAGTATAAGTCAACTCTGCGATAAAGAATATAAAATTAAATTTGAAAAAGATAAGTGTCACATTGAAGATAATAATTCGACCATAATATTTGAGGGAATTAGGAAAAAGAATATTTATATTCTTAGTATGAAAGTTTCAAATGATAACCTGTGTCTGTTGGAAAATACATGTAACCCTTTGATTTGGCATAGAGATTTGGGCATTTGAATTTCAAACTCTTATCTAGACTGTCAAAACATGATCTAGTAAGAGGTCTCCCTAAAATGAATTTTAAAGTAGATAGTTTATGTGATGCATGTCAATTAGGAAAACTAAGAAAAAATTCTTTTAAATTAAAAGATATGATTTCAACTTCAAAACCTCATGAATTACTTTACCTTGATTTATTTGGTCCATCTTTAATTATGTCAATAAATCATAGGAAATATGTTTTCGTAATTGTAGATGATTATTCTAGATTTACATGGACAATATTTTTGAAACATAAAAGTGATACTTTTGAATGTTTTAAGAACTTTAGAAAAAGGATTAAAAATCAACTTTTTCTAAAAATTATAACCATCCATAGTGATCACAATGGTGAATTTGAAAATTAAAAGTTTGAGGAATTCTGCAATAAGAAGGGAATAACTTACAATTTTTCATTTCCAAGAACTCCACAACAAAATGGAGTAGTAGAACGTAAAAATAGGACGATTCAAGAGTGTGCGGGAAATGTGCTTTCAGATAGTAAATTACCAAAGTATTTTTGGGCAGAAGCAGTTGCTACTGCCTGTTATGTTTTCTTATTTTATTCGAACCTTTGAATATGTTTTTCTTAATTACGACGGGAAGAGTAATCACTATTCGCGGTGTTCAATTATTGGTTTTTCCATTCTATCGAGTTTGGATAGTTATCTCATTTAGTCCATTCTATCGAGTTTGGACGGTTGTCTTATTTTATCCATTCTATCCAGTTTGAATTTTTAATCATACTATTTTCATTCTTTCTGAATGTTACACTACAAGGAAAAAGGCATTTTTCGACGGGCGAAAACAGTCGGCGGCCGTCAGAAGCCGCCGAAAACCGTCGTAAAAAGCCGTAAGAAAATAAGGCGTCAGAGTGTAGTGTTTCTGATGGCTTCCGACAAATCTCGTCGTTCGTAGATACAAAGGCTTCCAACGGATTCCGACACTTGTCTAAAGCCGTCAGAAACTGTTGGAAAAATTGATTTGAAAGCCGTTGAAATCTGTTGAAAAAGTATAACCTGAAAGCTGTCGGAAGCCGTTAGAAATTTGCTGCATTTATTTATATTTATGCTGCAATATAGCCTTCCATCCACATTTCCCATACAAACACTATTCCACCAATACTATAGAATCCAATATATAATATTCCAACCAAATATCAAAAATCAAACTATACACAATTCACCAAACAAAAAAATACATAAAATTAAGTCAAAAAACATAATTTTACAACAAAACAGCTAAGTGTGTCATAACATAGTACATAAATCAACTACTACCTTCACCATCTATCAAATCATACAAAACATAAAAAAAACATACCGACCAAAGCAATCAATCAATCTCCTCCAGAACCAGAGCCAGCAGAGGAAGAGAAGCGGCCACCATACTGCTGCATGTACTCGGTGATATGCTGGTCTAGCAAATGTGCGGTCTCTATGGACTGTCGACGGTTCTGCTCCTCCAGCTGCTCCATTCTAGCCCGCAAATCTTCTATCTCTGCTAGATCGATCTGAGCTCTAGTCTGCCTACCCCATCTTAGACTGCTGGCCAATAATAAATATTTAATTTAGCTGTGTGATCTCTGTATGTATATGTGCAGGTATGTGAATGATTAGCAGTGTGATAATGTTATTTAATTTAGTATATGCATGTTTATGTAAGTGTATCTGCATGTTGATAACATATTATATTGTGGTAACACCAAATAACTATAATGGCAAGATTGTTGATTTATATTTTGAAATACTATAACTTTGGAAAATTTTAGTATAAGTAAAATAACTATAGGGAAGGATGAGAGCAATAAATTTGAAATTACTCTGTTTTCTATCTCTCAAATGGGAGGGAGGTTGGCCAATTTATAGATACGAACAGTTGTGTCACCCAGCACAACTCAAAACCAATGTACTGAATTTGAAAACTTATATGATACCCAATATATTATTTACTTACCACTTGATTGCCAAATCCGTATCGTCTGCCATGCTCCGATGGATCCGTAACTGACTCAAAAATAACATCCTCCTCATTCGTCGTTAGTTGATCTCGATGTGTATCAGTAAGGAGTTTCTGGCGCTGCTCCATAAACTTTTCCTATATCAACAAATTAATATTATCATATCTTATTTCATTATATTTTAACAAGTAGAACAATTACTAATACTGCATAAAATGAAATATACTTACATGGATTTTGCTGGATTTATCGTCGTGCCATGTATACGAAACTGTCTCGTCTGGGTTTACATGCTCGACAGCACGCGTACGAGTAAACACGTCCATATATCCCACGGGACCATGTGCCTCAGCTTCCTAAAATTGATTTTTACATACAATTATTGTACATTTAAAATTATATAGTACTAACTATTTACAATTTGCATTCAGTAAATTTACCAACTCCTGCCGATACTACTGAAATGACTTCGACCCTATGCGATGAGTGACGGGATTTTTATTTCTGTTTACAGAGTTTCTTTCTGACTCTACCTGTACATTTGAAATTCGATACATTATTTATCAATCATGTATTTTTTGATATTTACTACCAGTCAAATAATTTTAAAAAAAAATTAGTATACTTGCCTTCGCCTCGTCAGTTTTCCAGTATACCAACCATGTTTGGCATATGCTCTCCCCCATCAAACGTGGTTTTTTACCTGATTTTTTGATTTCAGATATCGAATCCCTATAGTTTTTATGCATCTTCTTCATTCAATATTCTCGTGCCAACTGTATATCATCCATATAAGTGTCTATCTCAGCCTGTGTTTCACGATAAAAAGAAAAAAAGAATATTAAACTGTAAAATGATAAACAGTAAAGAAATGAACAAAACGAATTAAAAATGGAAAACAGAAAAATATACTTACTAAGAAATCCTTCCAAATACACTCTACTATGTAGGGAGGGTTGTTATCCCACTTCGGCTAACACGCACTCATCCTACTCCAGTAAGAAGCTCTAGAAACATCCAACACAACCTTCGAGGGAAGTAGGTCGAACCCTCTGTTTTTAAATATGATACAGATAAGTACGTACATATATCAAAAAAATAAGATGCTGAATAAAATTTAATTCTTACCCCTCTACTCTAGGTACTAAAGAAACTACAGGACGCTGTGATGCTAGCGATGGACCACTGCTATCGCCTCCTGAAGATCGGGAAGAGCTCCTACCTCCAGATGACATTACGTTAAACCTGTGACATGTATACACATCATTTCAAATGAGGATAATAACAAGATAATGAAATATATTTCATACGTAAATGACATCAACGGTATAAATTGCTAAATTAATGACTGAAATGGAAATAGAAATGGAAGTGCGTTATACCTGATTCATAATGGGTCTCATGTTCCGACGATAAGCAGATTACATTGCATTTTTAATAAAAATTGCTAAATAAATGACAAATGGAAATGACATAAAACATGTAAACAATGGTAAACGCAAAGATTTGGTTTCATAGTTACATCAATTTCATAATACGTCAAGAATTCAACATAGTTACATCAATTGCAAAAAAATCATATTCGAATTTTTATCAATCATCATCGTCTTCTGATTCAGATTCGGTCTCGTTTTCTACAATATTTTCCTCTGCACTGTCAAACGCTTCTACCAAAATATTTGATTCATCGATCAAATGAACAAAATCTGTATGATCGTTTGTAATTATTATTTCGTTATTTTCCTCAAGATCTGCTTGATAAGCTTGTTCGTCTGGAATATTCTTCCCATCGAATGTAAATCTGGCCTTTGTTTTAAAAATTGCACACCAATCTGCTTTATCTCCTTTTAGAGATGGATAAGGAGCGTAATAAACTTACAATGCTTGTTTGGATTGTACAAAAGGATCGTACTTGTGATAGTGCGATGTATGCTTTATTTCGATATGATTATAACCCTTGTACACATTAATTCCAAAGCCTAGAACATTACTAAACCAATTGCATCTAAATAGAAGCACCTTCTCCGTGGGTCGTGAGAAATATGTCATTTGCAAAATTTGCGTTTGAACGCCATATAAATCATTTATGTGATTCTCTGCATCTTCACTACCTTTAACAAATACACCGTATTATTCATTAATTTTTCTGCACCGTATTCTTTGGTGTTAAATTTATATATATTGATGAAATATATTAGATATGTCTTGACCACTCTTTTTGGTCCCATCGCAAGATATTTCAACCATTCATCAAAAACACAATTTCTCGGCTCATAAACGTAATTTGAAAACCAACCGGAAAATTCGTTACTGAGATCTCCGTTCGGATATCCACGTTCATAAACACTGTATATATAAACAAATTATTATATTAGGTTATACATGCGCATGCATTATAGAAAAGAATAAAACAAAAATTATTATTTCAGATTACCTAACAAATGATGTAACCTCGATACAATTTATAAGAATATAAGTGTGTGCTACATGAAGATCTCTATCGTCTAGCCATATTTCTACACATTTTCCAGAAGGCCGACCATGTTGTCTAAAAATAGATAACATTGCTTGAGAGGACTCTTGTTCGTCGCCTTCGTCATTACGAGGAACACTTTCAAATGATATATTCACATGGTCACTGAAATACTGAGAGAAAAAGAATGAAGCTTCTTCTTCGATGTAAGATTTACATATTGAACCTTCAACTCGTGCTTTTTGCCTCACTTTTTTCTTCAGATGATTTAGATATCTATGCAAAATTAATTTACATTAACTTCATCTTTCAAATGCAATTAAATTACGTGATAACATATTACATACCTCTCAAATGGATATTTCCATCCATATTGGACAGGACCTTGAAATCGTGCTTCAGATGGGAGATGAATAGGTAAATGTTCCATTACATTAAAAGAACCTGGCGGAAATATTTTCTAATTTGCAGAGCAATATAGGAATATCTACTTCAAGTTTATGTAAACGTTGCACTTTTAAAGTAGTCGAACAAAGATCGTTATAAAACATACTAAGCTCCGTTACTACCTTCCAAACTTTTAACGGCAGTAGTTCTTTGAACATAATGGGAAATAAATTTTCCATCATTATGTGACAGTAATGGCATTTCATTCCGCTCAATCTACCGTTTTTAAAGTCAATACATCTACGAAGATTTGATGATATCCCATCAGGAAATCTTAACTCTTCCACCCATTTTAACACAACTTTAACTTAATTATTATCTAATTTGTAACATGCTTTAGGTTTTTTACTGTCATTTGGTTTCATATGAAGCTTAGGACGTTTGCATAATTCTTCTATATCGCGTGTTGATTTCAAATCATCCTTTGTCTTCACTTTCACATTCAAAATTGTGTTAAAAACATTATCAAATATATTTTTCTCATTGTGCATCACGTCTATACTATGACGAAGCAGAAGATGTTTCCAATACGGCAACTCCTAAAAAATAGCTTATTTGCACCAGTTATGAACAATTGATTTGCCTTCAATTTCTGTTTGCACTCCAGTTTCATATATCTTTGAATAGTCCCTAACAAGTTCATATATGTCTTCGCTTGACCATATCGTAGCTAAAAAGTTTTTCTTGTCTCCTCTGAAGGGATGATTTACATGGAGAAAATATCGATGACAGTCAAACCATGAAATTTTCTTACCATGAGGTAAAGAAAACGCTCGTGTTTCATCCATGCAATATGGACATGCTAGACGACCGGCAATACTCCATCCTGAAAGCATTGCATAGGCAAGAAAATCACTTACAGTCCACAGCAAAGAAGCAAACATACGAAAAATTTTCATCTTGGACGCATCGTATGTTTCTACTCCTTTGTTCCACAGTATTTTTAGCTCCTCAATCAACAATTGTAAATATACATCGATTCCTTGTGTCGGATCATCGGGGTCAGGAACGACAATAGTAAGAAACATATATTGCATTTTCATACACATCCATGGAGGTAAATTATACGGTGTGATGATAATGAGCCAGGATGAATATTTAGAACCAAATTGAGAAAATGGCGAAAAACCATCCGTACATAATCCTAATCTAGCATTTCGACTCTCCGTTGCAAAATTTGGATACGTTTTATCGAAATGCTTTCATGCTTCTCCATCGGCCGGATGTGTCAACGTACAATCTTCCTCTATTCTCACACTATGTCATCTCATATTAGACGTAGTTACAGAAGATGCATAATCTTTGAAGCCATGGAGTGATGGGTAAGTAATGCATATGCTTGTACGGAACTTCCTTCTTCTTTTTTCTTGGTTTGTATCTCTCCTGATTACAAACTTTACAATTTCTAAGTTTTGCGTCTTTTTTTCCAAAACAACATGCAGCATTTTAAACATGTATATATTTTCTTATAAGGTAAACCAAAAGTCGATATAAGTTTTCTAGCTTCATAGTGATTTTCACACATTAGATTATCAGGCGACATATGTCTTTTTGCAGCTTGTACAATAGCCGTAAACCCAGCTTTAGTGATGTTGTATTTTGACTTCATCGCAATATATTCTGCGATTACTAACAGCTGAGTGCCGCTTCTACAACCATCCCAAATAGGTTTCTTAGCAGCATCTAGTAAATCATAAATTTTTTTGCTTCAATATTTGATTCTTCAACATTTCCATCATCGTCGTCAACTTCAACCATATGAAACATTGATCGTGCTGCATCTTCGACCATATTTTCTATACGGGTCGTCGTAACTACGTCGTTAACGACACTTTTGGACTCTACAGAAGTATTTGTTACCATTTCTCCATGTCGATCCCAAACATATTACTCGGGTACGAAACCGTTTTGGCACAAATGAAATTTCATAATATCTGATAACAAATACTTCAAATATCCACACCTACTACACGGACAACGAATTTCTGGATCGTTTCCATTATTACTTAAAGCGAATTCAAAAAATACTTACCATTATAACAATCTTCTTTTATTGAGCCTCTCAGTCCTTTTCTTTGGTACATCTATTTCCTCTGATCAACAAAATAATCAGTCATTTTTCCTATTTGAGAAAATGAGTCACAAGTTCAAAATTTAATATTTATTTTCAAGAATACAAATTCGAAAAAGATTATTTTCATGGTCGTATAATATTTGAATTTAAAGAACTATTTCACAAATTAAAAAATATTTTCAAATATGACACATTTTATTTTTTAACGTATCGATACAAAATTTTGTACACGAAGATATTTTTTTCCATGGTCAGGCATCCTACTTCCCATTACAAACATAGTAAGCATTTACATTACGTATACTACTTCGTATCAAACGATTCAACAAAATTTCGGCAGCATTTCTCTTTTGTTCTCTGCATTGTACATAAATGCGTGTACACAGGAAACAAAAAAGAAAACTTAGGCCGAAATTTTATGAACCGTTTGAGACGAAGTAGTATACAGAATATAAATGCTTACTGTGTTCATAACTTGTCCAATACATGGACAAATCCAACAAACATTGTATCAGATAAATATAAATGGTCGTTTTTTAAATATAAATGGTCGTTTTTTAAAAAAACGACTATTTATATAACGATCATGTACAACACTCGTCAGGCGGGGCCAAAAACTCTCTAAGAGACATTAGTTAATTAAATATGCGCATTTTACGAAAAATATAGTTTTATTAACTATATACACACATAATCACAAATTATACATATTCTTTAAAATTTCACGATAACATATGAAATAGGTATACCATGAGATGTTATAAACCATTATTACGCAATTGGAAACAATTGCAGTCACTAATTAGCTCTAATTTATCATCTTATGCAAATCTAGATTTAGGGCAAAAATTAGATTTTTGCCCAAATTAAGATATTATATCTGAGATTGAGAACAATGGAGTTTGCTTAGGCAGCCATGGAGGATCCGGAAGCTCGAAATTGGAGATTGAAAGCTTGTTGGAGGGATTTGGGGGTTTTAATAAAAAAATCTGTGCTGTAAAATTAGGAAGAAGTAGGCTCGGCTGGGTCTGTAATTCGTGAATTTTCGACGGCTTACGACGGCCGCCGATGACCCGTCGGAAACCGTTGGAATATTAGCTTTTTTTAATGGTGTTATACTAATTGTACCCATCATCTATGTTTGAATTTATTTCTTATTGTTCATTTCCATTTTGTTATGTTTGGTTATTGTTTATGTGGAAGAAAACTCGTTCCGCATTAGCGGCGTCGTTCCATATATTGTCGTTTAAATAAACCTCATTTGTTTCATTGTTTTACTCATATTAGACATTTTGTCCGACCCGAGTTGTTTATTTTTCTAAACTCTCGAGTACTCAATTATATTTGGGTAGTCCGAGAATAGCAGGTTTTCTTTGGAGCTATTTGAAGACGGTGATCGAGCATGTGTCTCCTTAGTTATCTAGTTATTTATTTATGTTATATGATTATGTAGGTGTATTTTGTATCTTAAAAATGAAAAGTCAAAATGTATAACTGCAAATTTATTAGATGTATTTTTTTATGACTATAACTCCTTATAAGAAGTAACCTTTTGTACTATATCATTTTATATTATATGTAACCATCCCGATGTGAAGTTTATCTATTCTATCTTGTTTCTGTATTTTATTTTACTTTAAGACATCTCATCTTTCGGATGCTTAGGCAACGACAATGAATACTGAAAATGTATTAAATGTCATTCTCATGGATCAGAAATGTGGGTCATCATAGAAAATAATATGGATTAACTCATTACTAAGTGAACTTTAAGTTAAAACTGACAGTAAAGCTACAATATGATGCAATAATCTTAGTACAGTGTTATTGAGTGAAAATCCAATCTTACATTCATGAACCAAACATATGAAATTAGATCTTTATTTCGTCGGAGAATAACTCGTAAATAATAAGTTGAAGGTAGACCACATATCTGCAACTTACCAGATTACAGATATATTAACAAAACCTCTGTCAAAAAAGAACTTCATAATATACAAGTTAAAGTTGGTGACTTTTGCGATCAACGTCAATCGGAAGCCGAACCTGGTCAAAGCAAGTAATCAAAGTGAAACCTGAAGATTTCATACTATACTCTGGTTAAACTGCAAAGCAGAAAGTCAAAAGCTCAAAGCTTTCTCAAATATCAACTTCAAAGATTTCAGACTCTACTACATCTTGATTTCGTTGAAGAAGATAAAGCTTAGAAATGATTTGATATGTGCATCAAAGCAAGGTTTCAAATAATTTGAAGTAATTTGAGAAGGAATCGACAGAAATCGCAATTTGGGAATATCGCCTTCGAACCCTAACCCTGGAGATAGGTTTGAGGGGGCAAATGAATGATTCGTATGAGTGAGATAATGAAGACCGGAGCAAATATAGACCAAGTCATATTATGCAAAGCGGGTAGAAGACAGGCAGACTGGCTGTTTAAGGCCCAATAACACTTACTGATGTAATATATAAATACAAAGCAATGATATCAGTTTATGTAGCAATAGCAAAAAAAAAATTCTGCAATAACACAAATCTTGTATTTGCACTTCAATCAATAAAGCAGACATAATTCTTTCAGTTGAAATCTTTCAAACACCAATCATATTCTGAAAAAGCACACACAAAAACAGTGATTTTTTTAAAATGATATAAACAAAGCAAGCAAACTTACTTCATGCTTCAAACTTTGATGTTCGGTCTTCTGAGCTTGATATGATTTGCATATAGAAACTAAAGGAGTCACACATACATTACTTCACTTATGAGCGTCTAGAGAGGACAAATAAGATGATTGATTTAGTCCATCAATTGTAACCTTCAACGTTATAGTTCATATAAATAAACAAATCTACGAATATAAACTATACCAAAGCCATAGATTAAACAAATAAAAAATAGAAATGCTGTCACCTTATCCGCTGAATCAAACATCAACTGCCTGCAAATCTGCAGGCTAAAAATTTCACATCAACACTACTGAAAGTCCCAGCAAAGTCGATTTGATTCAAAACTTATTAACAGAAGGAAAAAACAATGAAAAGGCAATTATCCCAAATCGTGTAATTGAAAGAGGCCGACTAAGTTGATAAAGATGATAAAAAAAAAGTGAAGAAACTATTAACTAATTCGGTAAACATGTGAAAATAACTGCGTGACTGCAAGGTCTCCATCCAACCCCGAAAATAATGGATTTGAATTAAACAGTAAAATGATTCCAAACATAAATTGAATACAATAATTCTTGAAGGCCCGAAAATTAGGGTAAGAAATAATGTCAGAAGATCATGGCCATGGCCATACGAAAAACCCAAAAACGTGGCACATTATAGCCCCCTGATTTCCGCCTTGTTCATTTTGACAAACAGAGCTTTGGGCTTTCTAGCCGCATCATATATGAGCAGTGGCAATAAAGATAGCGACAAAAGTCTTAAATGGAGATTTAAGTTTGAGGCGGTGGAGCATTGAAATTGAATCGAACTGACATCGATTGATTGGTTCTATTTATTAGATTGGTGATTTACTTCAAATTTAAAATCGTGGCAACTGGAAGTTGAAACATGCAGGAGGGCCATTCTTCTTTCTCCTAAGGGATTTGTTTGCCTTAAAATTACAGGTGTAAACATTACACAGAACTTTAAAAGTAGTAGCTTAAACATTGAATTCTATTTTCATGGTATATAATTCATGAAGAAAACGTTGGGTTTTGAATTCCGAAGATATTTATGTAATCAAGTTATACCAGGAGAGAGTTCAAGAGTTATAAAAACGATTTAAATTTAAGTTCTACAAAAGTAGAAAATGGAAAAGAAAGAAAAAATATGTATAACGGGCTGATTGCAAAAAAAATTCCTCAAATCATTATGAGATGATTATATGACTTCAGATTAAAGGAGAACTAGGAATACAAATGGTTAAAGATTGAATTTTGTATATAATAGAATATATTGGTAATAAAAATTATAACACTGTAAATTGAGTGCTGTTTATTAACGTGAAAATCAGATGCTACCACCTCGGTGTAAGTAGAGTAAATGTGAAAGCACCACCCGATAGTACGGGAATCAGAGAGAATAAGTAATTCATAGAAAATGCAGTAAAGAACACAGAGTTTATAGTGGTTCGGCATATAATCAAGCCTACTTCCACTTTAGTCCTTTTTATTACTGATATGATTACAATTCGGTACAACTTCTTTAAATTACAATTCACTTCGGACAAGTAGCTCAAACTTCGATGAAGAATAATCTTTCGAATTCATCTTGAATGGTTTTGATTCTTTCTTGAAGTGTGTAGTAGCGTCCTTGGTGTTAGAAGTACTTGAAGTATTGCTTGAGTTCTGAAAATGGCAGAGTGTCAATGCTTTTGAGGGAATGATCGAAAAGTCCCTTCAACGTTGGAGATAGTGCCATATTTATAGAGGGATTTCCATGTCAAGTTGTAAGTAGTGACTGATCTAAAGTAAGTTGTGGATCGTGACCGACCCAAGACAAGTCGTAAGTCGCGTTCCATCTCTTAAGCACGGCTCACGGCTTAACTGGGATAAGCATGTTCTTCTGAGTATAAGTCCTAAGTCGTGAACGAGTTAACAGGCCCTGGTTCAAGTAACGCTGTATTGGATTTTCCTTTGTTTGCCTAAGTCGTGAGCGACCTAACATAGGTCGTAAGTCGGTCGTGACTTAAGTGAAGTTGCTTTGAGCTTTTCCTGTCTTGAGTCGTTAGGTCGGCAATCTCTTGAGTCGTTAGGTCGGTAACCCTTTAAGGTCGTTGAGTCGGTCCATTCTCTTAAGCCGCTAAGTCATGGCTTCCTTAAGTCGGTAGGTCGTGCTATCAGTTAAGTCGCCAAGCCGTTATACTCTTAAGTCGTTTGCCTATTGAGTCGTTGGCCACCTTAAGTCGTCTTCCTATTGAGCCGCTGAGCATAGGAGTTAACATTTGCCCCTTGAAGTACACGCCTAATGGTTAGGTCGTGTGCTTCGATATCTTTTAACCCGTCCCCCTCTAGGTCACTAAATCGTGCGCGACTTAAAGGTTAGGTCGTATGAGCCGCTTTAGGTTTCTCCACTATAAGTCGTCCATCCCCTTCTTTCTTCTCATTACTCACCTCCTCATCTGTTTCTGCCATTAACACTTTCCCGAGCTTCCAAAGGCGATCTCGACCCGATCAGTCACCGATTAACTTGATATTACATCACGTGAGTGAACTTGCTTCTTTCTTGATCCTTTACCATCTCTGATTCGTGAATTCCATTTCCTCAATCCTAACCCACCTCTTCACGCAATGTTTCATCGCAAATCTCGTTACTTTGATAGTTGACGAGCTTGAGCTAGCTCGATTTGGGTTTAAACGTTTGATCGATGGGCTTCAATGCTTCAAGCTAATTGATCTTCGATTTGCGTTAGAGTGACAGGGCATTGAATTTGTGGTGATTTAGTTTTTTGGATGATTCGACATCATGAGAAAATGAGGGCTTCTGTTGATGGAGAGGCTAACGGGTTAACGGATTAAGTGGATGAGGAGTTTCTGATTAGATGGGGGGTTTGTCGATTGAGTGAAGTGAGATATTAACACGGACACGACCCAGCAATTTTGGGCGAACTATAACCCTTCACGACTTAACTAGATACGACATAAGCTTTGAGTCGCGGCCGAGCTAGGACTTTGAGAAATTGACGCAGCGGATTAACAAAAACTTGATATGTCGATGGAATTAGCAATCGGTGGATTGAACAATACTGAAAATGCCCAAATCCGTTAATCTCAAGAGATACCAGATTCTAGCTATCCTTAACACGTTGATCGCGCACGATACCGTGATGAAGGATCTACGATTCTTCGACGTTGATCAAGCGCACTTGATTCCGTGAATCGGCTTCAACGTTCATTGATTCGAGCGCACTCGAATGCCAAAGTGGAGATAGGATATTTTCACTCGACTACCAATTTAAAGAAAGCACAAAGCAATCAAATGGAAATTTTATTCAATTTTCAACAACCTTACAAATGACATCACTTGCCTATTTATAGGCTTACAACACAACACTTACAACACACTCATAGGTCGTGAACGACCTAACAAATTCGACCTAAAACAAAACTCACGCGACTTAAAAAAAAACAATAGTACACGACTTACAACGACTTAACAAAACAGTAAATGACATAAGAATTTCCAACTTAGCGACATAACAAAACGACTAAACAAAATTCCGCGACCTAACTTCATCAGCGACCCTAAAATGGAGCGACTTAAGAAAATCTTGCGACTTATCTCTTCAGCGACCTAATGGAAGAAGTACGGCATCAGAAATGTTTGCTTGCGACTTAAGGCTTTGCAACATATGCTGGAGTTAGGTCGTAGCTTGATGGATTTAGGTCGTAGCTCGTTGGAGCATATCGCGACCTAAGTTGGAAATCATCGCGATCTTCTGGAGCTTTGCGCGTGCGACCTAAGTGGATCTTCACGATATCAGGCTGGAGCGACCTACGGATTTCGCGACATAGGAAGTTTCGCGACTTAGGGATTTGCGTTCCATTGTAGCTTCGCGACTTGGGGTTGGAGCGACCTAGACCTTCGCTCGACTTAAGAAGGAGGAGCGATTTACTGTAGCTTCGTTCGCGATTTGAGGGAGTGGAGGAGGAGCGACCTAGGTTGGAGCTCTGCACTGCTTCGTTCTCGCGATTCCTAACTGCTTCATTCTCGCGATTCCTATCAGGTTGGTCTGCATCATCCTCCCCTGGTTGAGAGAAATTCGTCCTCGAATTTAAAAGTTCTTCCCCATTGGGTTGTTCATCTCCATAATAAGGTATAATTAACATTGAACACATCAGAAGTGTAAACATCCTCTGGCAGCTTCAACTTATAAGCATTTTCATTGATCCGTTTTATAACTTCTACCGGACCAATCTTTCGGGCTTTCAACTTGTTATAAGCACCCACTGGTAAACGATCCTTCGTTAACACAACATACACCCATTCACCCTCGTTGAACTCCACACTTCTTCTCTTCTTATCTGCAGCTCGTTTATACTTCTCATTCGTTTTCTCCAATTGTTCCTGGACGATTCTATGACAATCTTTCAACTCATCAACGAAATCTGACGCCCGCTTAATCTCTCCTTTCGGTTGTGGCACTACCGTTAAATCTAATGGCCCTTTTGGTAAGCTCGAATTTACAATCTGAAATGGACTGAATCCAGTACTTCGATTGACAGCATGATTATGTGCAAATTCCGCCTGACACAACTTTATATCCCAACTCTTCAAATTGTCTTTCACGAGACATCTCAGTAAATTCCCCAACGATCGGTTAACCACCTCCGTTTTCCCATCAGTTTGCGGATGGTAAGCGCTACTAAAATTCAGCTTTGTTCCGACCATCTTCCACAAACTCAACCAAAAATGACTTAAAAATCTGGTATCCCTGTCTGAAACAATAGACTCCGGCAACCCATGTAAACGATAGATTTCTTTAAAGAATAATTGTGTCACTCGAACTGCATCCGCTGTCTTCTTACAGGCTATAAAATGTGCCATCTTCGAAAACCTGTCCACCACAACAAATATAGAATCATTCCCCCTCTGAGTTCTCGGCAAACCCAACACAAAATCCATACTAATATCAGTCCATGGTTTAATAGGCACGGGTAATGGCATATATAACCCCGCATTGGTCGCTGTTCCCTTAGAAACCTGGCATATATGACATCTCTCCACAAACCGTTCAACCTCCTTCCTCATTGACGGCCAAAAGTATGATTGAGCAATCAAATGCAAAGTACGGTCACGGCCCACATGTCCTTCCTCGTGTAACTCCTTGATAATCTTCAATCTCAAACTGCTCTCTGGAATACATAACCGATTTCCTTTAAAAAGAAAACCATCAACCAACACAAATTCATCAGTACTTCCTTCCTTGACTTTCTCAACAAATTTCACAAAGTAAGGATCTTCTTCAATCAGCTCTGGCAATAATTCAAAACCCGGCACTTCAATTTTCATTGTCGTTAATAAATGACTCCTCCTACTCAAAGCATCATCTACACGGTTCGTGACCCCTGATTTGTGTTTAACGACAAAAGTAATCTGCTGCAAATAAGCAATCCACGATGCATGTCTTGCTGAAATCTTGTCCTGCCCTTGCATATGCTTCAACGCCTCATGATCAATGTACAGAACAAATTCTTTCTGAAACAGATAGTGTCTCCAATGCTTAACAGCTTGCACAACAGAATAAAATTCCACATCGTAAGTGTTATATCTCAATTTTGCTCTTGATAACTTCTCACTGAAATAAGCAACGGGTTTCCCACTCTGACTCAGGACTCCACCAATTCCCACCTTCGACGCATCAGTATGCAATTCAAACAACAACTGAAAATTTAGTAAAACAAGAATCGGTGCTGTCGTCAATAGTTCCTTGATCTTCTCAAAAGCAACCCCGGCTTCCTCTGACCACGAAAACTGTTTACCCTTCATGCAATTAGTAACTGACGCCATCACGCTACTGAAGTGTGGAATAAATCTTCGGTAGAATGAAGCCAGCCCATGAAAACTCCGAACTTCTGTTATCGTCTTGGGCTGTAGCCAATTTCTGACTGCCTCAACTTTACTCTGATCAACTTGAATACCTTCTCCTGAAACAACATAACACAGAAATAAAACACTATGTGTCATAAACACACATTTCTTCGTAGCAGCATAAAATTGTTCCTCATGAAGAATAATCAGCACTTCCCTCAAATGTTGAACATGCTCCTCCATATTCCGGCTATATATCAGAATATCATCGAAATATACCACCACGAACTTCCCAATGAATGGTCTAAAGATTTGATTTATCATCCGCATGAATGTACTAGGTGCATTTGATAAACCAAATGGCATAACCAACCATTCGTACAACCCCTCTCTCGTCTTGAAGGCTGTCTTCCATTCGTCTCTAGGTCTAATCCGAATTTGGTGATAATCACTCTTCAAATCAATCTTCGAAAAGATAGTTGCTCCGCTTAACTGATCCAGCAAGTCATCCAACCTTGGCATTGGAAATCTATATCTCACCGTAATCTTATTCAATGCTCTACTGTCAGTGCACATCCTCCACGTCCCGTCCTTCTTCGGTACCAACAAAGCTGGCACAGCACATGGACTCAAACTTTCCTGCACACGTCCCTGCTCAAGTAACTCTTCTACCTGCCTTCTTAACTCCTCATGTTCCTTCGGACTCATTCGATAATGTGGTCTATGCGGTAATACTGTTCCCGGAACAAGATCGATTTGATGTTGAATGTCTCTCAGTGGCGGTAACTCCTTAGGCAACTCTTCTGGAAATACGTCCTCAAATTCTTTCAAAACTGGCTTTGCTTCTTCTGGAATTTCAATCTCTTCATGACTCTCTCGTCCAATCAACAAATAGACTTCAGGCTCCTCTTCAACTTCTTTAACAAACTCCTTCAAAGATAGTAAAGTTTTTAACTCTTCAATCTCCTCAGACTTACTTTCTCCCTGCTGTCTCTTCTTTGGAACTAGAATAATCTTAACACCTTCAAACATAAAACTGTAGCTATTGGTTCGACCGTCATGTTGCACCGCTCGATCATACTGCCACGGTCTACCCAAAAGCAAATGACAAACATCTATCTCAACTACATCACACCAGATCTCGTCTTTATATTTCTTCCCAATGGAAAATGGAACTCGAACTCGCTTGTCCACCTTCACCTCTCCTCCTTTTCTTAACCACGCTAACTTGTAAGGATTTGGATGTTTTTCCGTTTTCAATTTCAATTTTCTCACCGCTTCTGTAGAAATAATATTGTCACAACTTCCTGCATCAATCACAAATTTACAAACTTTTCCCAATATAGTGCATGTCGACTGAAAGATGTTACTCCTCAACCAACTAGCTTCATCTTCTTGCTTTGGTGTTAAACAAGACCTCCTCATCATTAGATTACACCCTTCGTCTCCCGATGCGATATCCTGTTCATTCTCCTCAACTGGACTATCTTCACCATCAACAGCATCCTCACTTTCAACCTCAGCTATCATAGCTCGTTTCTTTGGTTTTGGACACTCATTGCTTTTATGACCCATTTCCTGGCAATTGTAGCATTTGAAACCATTGTTAACCTTCGCCTTCTCACTCTCCTTTACTACAAGCTTTACTGACAGGTTTAGAAACATTCGAACTTCCACTAATACCCTTCACTTGATTGTTGGAATTAGTAAACACACCACCTCCACGCCTTCCCTGCTTCTCCCAAGCCAACGCCTTTTGGTGTGCTTCCGCCACAGATCTTGGATCAAACATATTAACCATATCCTGGATCTGCATCCTTAGCCCTCCAACAAACCTAGCGGTCAGCTGCTCTTCCGTCTCCATTATATCGTTCCTGGCAATGAGTTGGTAAAATTCATCGGCGTAATCATTGACTGATTTCGTCCCCTGCCTTAGATTCTGTAATCTCTGGTACATAAGTGATTGATAGTTGTATGGTAAAAATGTAGCTCTCATCAATTTCTTCATTTTCTCCCAATCTACAATCTTCGACTTTCCCATTCGTTCTCGTGTAAGTTTAGTTTGCTGCCACCACGCCAAAGCTCTCCCCCTCAATCTAGTAGCAACCAACTTCACTCGACGATTCTCCGGAATCTCCTTGAAACCAAAAATTTCTTCAACATTTGACAACCAGTCTAAGAACTCCTCAGCAACCATCCCGCCTTTAAATTCTGGAATCTCCATCTTCATTCCCGATTCCCATCGACGATCATCATCTACATCTCGATTCTGACGTCATGTTTGCTCTCTATCTCGATAATGAACACTTCCCCTATCACCATCAAACTCCTCATCAAAATCTGAAGTATATCGATGTCGATCGCGACCTCCAACATCTCTACTACCACTCCTTCGATCAACATTCCTATCACGATTGTCAATACTTCTATGATCTTCTCTTCTCTCCCGATCTGAATTTATCGAAGCTCTACTTCCCCCATGGTTTGATTCAGGTGAAACTCTTCTTCTACTTTGATTCATTTCAAGCATCATTCTCTCTAATCGACCAATTCCTTCATTCAACTTTTCAGTAAAACTCTTGTTGATTCGTTCCTCCATTTCATCGGCCTCTTCTCTTCCATACAAGGCATTAATATTACGATGACGTTGAGCTCGTCTCGGAGGCATGATTGAACTTCAAACAAATAATTCAACAAATCAAACTTCAACAAATTTGACTTCAAAAAATCTTCAAACAAAACAACTCCAAAACTACAATTCAAATCAACTAGTACGGCTTCAAGCTTGCTTCGAACTTCACTTTGGCGTGCAAACTCTCCCACGCAAATTCAAACACCTTTCGTCTTTTGATCCAAGAGACTATGGATCACAAACCTCAAACTTGTTGCAACCAATGAAGAACACGATGAACAACTTCAAACTTCAAATACTTGACTCCAAGACCCGATTTAGCTATGATTGGCTAAAACCTCCTCTGATACCAAAACTGACGCAGCTGATTAACAAAAACTTGATATGTCGATGGAATTAGCAATCGGTGGATTGAACAATACTGAAAATGCCCAAATCCGTTGATCTCAAGAGATACCAGATTCTAGCTATCCTTAACACGTTGATCGCGCACGATACCGTGATGAAGGATCTACGATTCTTCGACGTTGATCAAGCGCACTTGATTCCTTGAATCGGCTTCAACGTTCGTTGATTCGAGCGCACTCGAATGCCAAAGTGGAGATAGGAGATTTTCACTCGACTACCAATTTAAAGAAAGCACAAAGCAATCAAATGGAAATTTTATTCAATTTTCAATAACCTTACAAATGACATCACTTGCCTATTTATAGGCTTACAACACAACACTTACAACACACTCATAGGTCGTGAACGACCTAACAATTTCGACCTAAAACAAAACTCACGCGACTTGAAAAAAAAACAATAGTACACGACTTACAACGACTTAACAAAATAGTAAACGACATAAGAATTTCCAACTTAGCGACATAACAAAACGACTAAACAAAATTCCGCGACCTAACTTCATCGGCGACCCTAAAATGGAGCGACTTAAGAAAATCTTGCGACTTATCTCTTCAGCGACCTAATGGAAGAAGTACGGCATCAGAAATGTTTGCTTGCGACTTAAGGCTTTGCAACATATGCTGGAGTTAGGTCGTAGCTTGATGGATTTAGGTCGTAGCTTGTTGGAGCATCTCGCGACCTAAGTTGGAAATCATCGCGATCTTCTGGAGCTTTGCGCGTGCGACCTAAGTGGATCTTCATGATATCAGGCTGGAGCGACCTACGGATTTCGCGACATAGGAAGTTTCGCGACTTAGGGATTTGCATTCCACTGTAGCTTCGCGACTTGGGGTTGGAGCGACCTAGACCTTCGCTCGACTTAAGAAGGAGGAGCGATTTACTGTAGCTTCGTTCGCGATTTGAAGGAGTGGAGGAGGAGCGACCTAGGTTGGAGCTCTGCACTACTTCGTTCTCGCGATTCCTAACTGCTTCATTCTCGCGATTCCTATCAGGTTGGTTTGCATCAGAAATTCTCATCACTTTGAACCGAAGCCCTTTCTCCTCACCATGCTTTACGACTTATAGGACCAACGATTTAAGGAGCCAACAACTTAACTTGCAGGAAATCTTTTAAGTCGTGGACGAGTTAGTACTTGGATGCTCAACTCGAATTCACACTTAGAAGCATAATCTCAACTTGAGTGCTTAACTTGAACTGCCGGACTGGATTGCCTAAATTCTGGATTGCTTGAACCTTGTTGCACTTTTTCACAGATCACATTAACTTACAAGCTAACAACCTACTGAAAACAACAATTACAGAAAACCAGGGCGAATATACTGCCATTGACTGCCCACATCAAATGACAGATTAGTCGACATAGAATAATCAACTTAAAGAAACTATATGAAATTCTGTGAACCAATCAACTAAAGCGAAGTATTAATGCAAAGCATAGTTAACTTGAACTGATTTGTTTGCATCAACATTACACTTCCATATTTGAACTTAAAACAACAAGCCCTGAAACTTTATTATTGACAAATGCTTGCTAGTCTTAATTCCAGTTATATTTGCTTGTTGCTTTTTTGATTTTCCACAACACTTCACACATTTTAGAAAACGTGCACCTTCACGTTTGAATATCCAGTTGTTTATGTAGAATGGCTTCCCATCAAGAAGAAGTAACAGAACAAACTGGAGAGGCCATGCCGATAGCTGTTCCACTGAACAATCCTCCAGAAAGAGTTTCAACTTCTCTGAGTCAACGGGCGTTTATTCAATTACGCACCCAATTTGGCATTGCCAAAACGGATGTGTTACTGCCTGGACCAAATGACTTTGCTGATAGGCCACCTCTTGGGTTTGTTGCTATTAACCGCCAAATATGCTTAAGTGGAGCGATTCCTCTTTTAATGAATTTCTTCAACAAATCCTGCTTCGATTGTCCATATCTCCATTCCAATTGCACCCCAATGGCTACGGCATCTTAATGGGGCTGTGTGTTTTATTCAGGAGAACTCTGGATCGACTGCCAAGTCTCAAGGAAATTTGTTACTTATATCCGTTCACAAAAACTAAAGATCATCCTTCCATTATTGTTGTAAGAAGCGCTAGGAATCGCAAACTCATTACCGATCTTTCCGAAAGCGTGCATGGCTTCTTGAATCATTTTTTCTTTGTTCACTGCCCCCAGGGTTTTATGCTATCTGGAGAGTAGGAATTAAGATTACCTGCTTCTATTTTTTCCATTCCCGAGCTTTTCGAGATCTGAGTTGCTAAGTGCTAATTTCACTCTTTCCTTTTTCAGCACTTCCTCCCCCCTCTAGAGATCCAGGCCATAAGCAAATTTTTGAAAGACTAAATGTCGTGGCCACGGAGGAGAGAAGTATAAAGTTTTTGTTGAAGGACGAATTTTTACATCAGTTTAGACTTTTGCATTCTTCTCGCTCTACACACCCCCATGAGGTTCCAAACTCCCTAGCTAAGGCATTAGATGCCCCAGTTTCTACTGACGTACCCACACTGAAAGAACCTGCTTCTGAGGCTTCTCTAGTGAAGTGCTCTACTTCTACTGACGTTGCGGGGTCATCTGGAAAATTTGCACTTACCCCGGTCATTGAAGAAGAAGAGCCTCAGGGATCTCCCCAACATTCGAAGAAGTCCGGTGATGAAGAAGCCGGAAAAACAAGTCCTGTCAAGCAGAGTGGGGATGACACTTTTAAAGGGTTGAGTGATATGTTTGTCACCTCACAGGATCTCTTTAAAGACGATCCTGTTACTACTAGGGTTTCCTCTTTAGTAGTTTAAGCGACTTCTATTTTACAACAAACTCCGTCGACTCAAGAGTTGACGTTAGCTGCTACCCCATCATTCCCCCGCAACCGAGGAGTGGTTCGTAGTTTGACGCGCATAGTTTGCACATTACACACACTTAGGACTTTTCGGCACTTACATGCACTTAGCTCTTTGTACTTTGAAGATTCTAAAGTTATGCTTCTTTTTCATTTTCAGGTTCTCCAATGAGACGAAGTGGTTCATATTATAATGACTTCAAGCAATACAGAAAGCGTGGTCAGTATGACTGTAGGCGCTATCTTCCCACTTATAGGGAAACCGATGAAGAGAGGGTTGCTCGAAAGGCTCAAGAGAGACGTTCTTATGAAGAACGCTATGGAAGAGGTGATGAGCGGTACGATTCTTCCCATAGAGAGTGTGATTCCCATAAATGAAAATCCTATGATGACAAAGGGAAGAGCCACATGGCTGATGACCCAAGCAAACGGGCTAAAGTTAGTGAGCAATCAGTGTCTGCAATTTCTGAGAAGACTACTGCTCCCATTCCTTCTCAATCTCCTACCCCTTCCCGTACCGATATCCAGACAATCATCAATAGGCCTTCATATCAAGTTGGGCAAGGTCCAGCTACTCTCCAAAGCCGGTTTCCACAATGGTGCTTGAAGGAGGTTCGCTTTGATCTCGACTTGGTTCCAATTGACAAGCCTGGCATGTTGCGAAATCTTGATGCCGTCAGACTTGATATTGAGAGAATGTCGAGCTGGCAAAAACTTGTTGACGAACTCCAGAGAGTGAACAGTGCGAACCTTGAAGCTATGTTGACCATGGAGAACGATAAATCTGAATGGCAAAAAATTCTCGATCAACATGATGCAGAGATGAGGAGCATCACTGCTTACAACGAAAAACTTGAAGCAGATGTTGAGAAACTAAAAGAAGAGCTCGCCACTTCTTCCACTTCCTACACTCAAAAGGAAGAAGTGCTTCAGAAACAAGTGAGAGATGCTCATGCCGGCCAAAGAGATGCCGAGGCTAAGGCTGAGGGGATGGAGAAAATTATAGAGGGCTACTGCACTGATATCGCTCAGTTGCGAAGACAAACTAGCTTCCAGGTCACGGAAATTGAAAAGTTAAAAGCTCAACTTTCCAAAGCTGAAAGAGAGCATGATGAGGCCGTTGCCGATAAAATTGCAGCTGAAGAATCTCATGAGGCAACAAAGACCAACATCAGCTCGACATTATTTGACTTTTATCTGCACAGCGTCTTGGGGCGCGGTAGTCTCGCCTTTCTAGGCCCCAAATATGAAATTACTCTGGCTGAAATGTGGGAGGCCGCACTTGACATGCTTGGTGGTAAAGGTGCTGGCTATGCCGAATCAGCCCTTGAGGCGCATTACATAGATGATGAAGCACGCGCCGCTCTTGCCAAGGGAAAAGAGAAACTCGCCAAATTAAGAGCCGAAATGGTAGAAGGGGAACATTTAGGAAAAGCAACTTCAACTGATCCAGTTCAACCTTCACTTTCGGCCGAAATTGACATTGTCGGCTCCAGTTCTCATTCTCCACCCCTTACCAAAGCTATCACAGAAGGTGCGACTGCCCATAATGGACATGAAAGCCAAGAGAGCGGTGAAGCTCATGGTTTTGAAATTGACGTAGCAAAGCCTACTCTGTCAGGTAACCTTAACGCTGATCTTGCTCAAGCAGACTGCTCATTTGCTTCGTATGAGTTTGATGAGCCTCTTCATTACTTCCTGAATCTCAATGAGCCTTTATCTCCTCTCTTGACTGACTTTAACTTTTTTTCTTCTGTAGAAAAAGCGTCGAGCATCGTTCAAACTCCCCCTCCTCCAGTTGTTCCTCCCCCGCCTCTCCAAGTCACTCCTCCTTCCGTCTCTCAACCAGGGTCGCAAGAGGAGCAAATAGAAGCTCTCCGAGACTTGGATGATCCTAATGCTTCACAGGAACATAGGGGAGAAGGACTTGGAGAAGGCAACGAATCCCCGGAGCGAATCATTTCCGATGATATAAAATTGTCTGCTCTTGTCACTCCGGGAAGCGAGTCTTCTTCAAAGAGGAGGAGGAAGAGTACTACTTCTAAGAAGATAAGGAAAAGCTTTCCTGTTACTAAAAAGGAGGCGGAAGTTGATTCAGTAGTAGCCCTCTCTCCTTCTTCTCCAACTTTCTCAAGCCGTCCTGAAAAACTACCTATTAGGTCAGGTGAAGGCTCTAAAGGTGGTGGTAAGAAGAAGTGATGAGTCCTGCTTCCCCTTCCTTGTTTTTACTTTTTGCTTTTTGCATGTATTGGCCGGAGGTTGTGCGGGTACCGGCTCCCGCTTTCTTTATTTTGAAGTCTGTACCTGTATAAAATTTTGATAGTATTGAATAAAATGATTCCTCTTATTTGTATACACTTCTGTTTGTATTTGAGAATGCATTTGTTCTTTGTTTTTGTACAAGTTTCTTTATATAATATTGCAATGAGCTTGTGGTATGTTGTTCGGGCGTTGCTTTTACCAATGTAGCTATACCATGTTGCCCCCATACCATAAGCTCGTTGCAATATTTCCAACTTCGAGGGGACTTGTACTATTATTTTCTGGAGAATAATTATTCCATACTTGGAGGAATATTATTCTGCTCAAAATAGAGTACACCTCGTTTCATATGAGTTTTCACGCTCCACCCTTCGGAGATATCACTTTTTCTTTTGCATATATACATTTTTACAAAGTGAATTCTCCTATGTGGTAAAGCGGGCCTCCGAAGGGCACCTTAGTTTTTTGAGGAAGGGCTTTTTCAATATAGATGAACCAATCTTCCTTTGAGAGCTGAAGTGTGCCCTTGAAGAGGAATTTCTTCTTCTTCTTCTTTTTTTTTTGTTTATTGCGCCTCAGTGGAGGGCTTTTTTGGTCTTTGTTTTGCATTTCTGGTGAAATGCACCTCCGAAGAGTTGTGCCTCCGAAGAGGGCTTTCCACGTTTCAACATTGGAAGCTTTATTTCAATCTCGGTGAAACGTGTGCCTCCGAAGAGGTCTTTTTTATCATTTCAGCTTCTGGTGAAGTGGACCTCCGAAGAGTGACTCGTACACTTCAACTTCTGGTGAAATGGGCCTCCGAAGAGGGCTTTTCACGTTTCAACACTTGGAAGTTTTATTTCAATCTCGGTGAAACGTGTGCCTCCGAAGAGGTCTTTTTATCATTTCAGCTTCTGGTGAAGTGGACCTCCGAAGAGCGACTCTTACACTTCAACTCCTGTGAAATGGGACTCCGAAGAGGGTTTTTCACGTTTCAACACTTGGAAGTTTTATTTCAATCTCGGTGAAACGTGTGCCTCTGAGTAGGGCTTGTGCCTGGGAGTTACTTTCTCATGGTTGGATGGATTCACGGGGCGGACGCGAGTTACTTGGACATTCGTTGTGCAAACTGTCTCAGCTAGTGAACAAGTGCCTTGCCTCCCCATGGGGAAGGTTCCTCCGGTCGTCTTATGGATTCCCGGGGCGGGCACAAGTTACTTGGACGTTCGTTGCACAAACTGCCTCGGCTAGTGAACAAGCGCCTTGCCTCCCCATTGGGAAGGTGCCTCCGGTCGTCTCACCCATTTGAGGAGGAAAACTCTCATTTTCTGGCATGAGCCTTCAGGGGTCTTTATCCTCCGAAGAGTTGTGCCTCCAAAGAGGGCTTTCCACGTTTCAACACTCGGAAGTTTTACTTCAATCTCGGTGAAACGTGTGCCTCCAAAGAGGTCTTTTGCTGTTTCCGGTCTGCTTGCCCATATCTTTTTGCTGGTTGTCCATGTTAGCAATCCACTGTTATCGTTTTTAAGCACACATCATCTTCTTTTGCTAGCGGGTCACTTTATCCAAAGAAATGTACTCCAGCAGAATCACTAACTGTTTGCTTGGAGTACTTCTTATATAGGATCCGACCCTAGAATTTTTGTTGCTTAAAACTTGCTTTTGGGAGATGCCAAGGATTGCTTAGTACTGCGATGGGTAAGCTTTATCTAAATTTCCTGCAAATTTAAATCGACATTTTAGCCATACATTCAGAGTACTTTACATATTGAAATAAAATGAGCAACTTGTAATAGTAAAGAACACAAGATTTATAGTGGTTTGGCCAAAAGCTGGGCCTACATCCACTTTATAGTTCTCATTATTCACTTGCACTGGCTTTACAATGGCTTTCAATACAAGAATCATACATTCATAGTTCTTTTACAATATTTCAGTAAAGCTTTTAAGTAAAACATGGACGCAAGTGATTGCTGTTCCAGGTTCTTGGAATTGGATCTCCTTCGACAGTTGTGAGTTTGAATGTGCCATCAAGAAGTTTGCTGCCTATGACATATGGCCCTTCCCAGTTTGGCCCGAACACTCCTGTTGCTGTCATAATTCTTTTCAAGACTAAATCCCCAACTTCAAAGCTGCGCTGGCGAACTTTGGCATTGAAGTGTCTGGCTATCCTTTGCTGATGGGCTGCAATTCTAAGTTTAGCCTCTTCTCTTCTTTCATCAAGGAGGTCAAGTGCTTCAAGTTGCAGTTTTTCATTCTCAGCTTGATTGAAATGGATCCTCTTGTGAGAAGGGATCTCTGTCTCTATTGAAATCATGGCCTATGATCTGTATGCTAATGAAAATGGAGTGTGCCCAGTCGCAGTTTTGTGGGTAGTTCTGTATGCCCATAGTGAAAGTGGCAACTTATCGACCCAACCACCTTTTGCTTTTTCCAGCTGCTTTTGATGGTTGATTTGATGATTTTGTTTACTGCTTCCACTTGCCCGTTTGCCTGCGGATGAGCCACTGTTGAGAAGATTTTTTGGATCTTGAATCGTTTGCAGAAATCTTGGAATTCCTCACTTTCGAACTGGGTACCATTGTCTGTGATTATCTTTTGAGGCACACCATACCTACAAATTATATTTTTAGTCACAAAACTTATCATCTTCTTATAGGTAATAGTAGCCAATGGTTCAGCTTCAGCCCATTTAGTGAAATAATCAACAGCAACAATAGCATATTTAATTTCTGATTTGGCAGTCGGCAAAGGCCCAATGAGATCTATTCCCTAGATGGCAAATGTCCATGGACTGACCATTTGTGTTAGCTCAGTGGAAGGTGCTCTAGGAATTTTGGTAAATCTCTGGCATTTATCACACTTTCGGGAATAGTCAGCAGCATCTCGATAAATCTCTGGCCAAAAATATCCATAACGGAGAATTTTCTTTGCTAAAGTTTGACCTCCTGTATGATCTCCACACTCTCCTCCGTGTACTTCAGTTAGAATTGTCTTGACTTCTTCTTTAGTTACACAGCAGAGTAACGGCATTGAAAATCCCCATCTGTACAATCGGCCATCTTGGACCATATATCTGGAGGCTTTCCTTAACAACTTCTGTCGTTCTTTTGAACTTTTTGGCAAAGAACCATTGAGCAAATATTCAAATATCGGAGTCATCCATGATTCTTGCTCTTGGGATACATTCATAATCCAGTCAACATCCATTTCATCTGTGCTCGGAGCTGACAAGACTTCGACGGGAACTAATCCCAATAGTTGAGCTTCACCGGTGCTTGAATACTTTGCGAGAGAATCCGCCTTCATGTTCTCTTCCCGGGGTATATGGCTTATTGAATAATGGTCGAAATCTTCAAGAAGCTCCCAGGCCTTTGACAAATAGGTGGGTAGATTCCCCCCTTTAGCTTGAAATTCCTTCTTGACTTGGCAGACAATAAGCTGAGAATCATTGAAGATCTGCAATGCCTTGATGTTTAGTTCTTTAGCGATCCTCAAACCAGCGATGAGAGCTTCATATTCTGCTTCATTATTTGTCAAAGGAAATTCTAGTCTCAGTGCATAACACAGCGATCGCCCTTCAGGGGTTTCAAGGACAACCTCCGCTCCAGAACAGTAATCATTCCTTGCGCCATCAACATACAATTTCCATTGGATTGGGACGTTATCAGTGGCTTCTTCCCCACTATCACCTTTATCCATACACTCTGCGATGAAATCTGCTAAAGCTTGTCCATTGATTGCTCTCCGGGGATAATAAGTGATGTCATATTGGCTGAGTTCAATATTCCATTTCAAAAGACGACCCAAAGTCTAAGGACGGAACCGGACTTGCTTTAGAGGTTGATCAGTGAGGACTATGATGGGATGAGCTTGGAAATACGGCCTCAATTTTCCTAATGCGATCAATAAACAATAGGCGAGCTTTTCCAACTTTGAATAGTTCATCTCTGCCCCAGTGAATCTTTTGCTGATATAATAGACCGGACGTTGAATTCTTGCGTCTTCCCGTACCAACGCTGCACTGAGAGCATGAGATGAAATTGCTAAATATATGAAAAGGTCTTCACCATTGTCGGGCTTGGAAAGTATCGGAGGCGCTTTCATATGACGAATCAATTCATCAAAAGCTTTTTGGCATTCCGGAGTCCAGTTAAAGTTTTTTCTTCCTTTCTTCAAAGCGTCAAAGAATGGAATGCATTTATCAGTGGCTTTGGAAATGAACCGACTAAAGGCAGAAACTTTTCCATTGAGACTTTGCAATTCCTTCTTTGTTCTAGGAGCTTTGACTTCTCTTAAGGCAGTGATCTGAGCAGGATTAGCTTCAATGCCCCTAGCACTCACAATGAAACCCAAATACTTTCCAGACTCCACCCCAAATGAACACTTCAAAGGATTAAGCTTCATCCCATACTTTCGTAGGACTGCAAACATCTCTGCCAAGTGATCCATGTGGTCCCTGCCTTCTTTGATTTTACCAGCATATCATCGACATAAACCACCATAGTCTTACCAATCTGTGGTTTAAACATGGCATTAACAAGTCTCTAATAAGTTGCCCCCGCATTCTTGAGTCCGAAAGGCATGACCTTGTAGTAGTAGAGACCAACATCTGTGATGAAGCTAGTGTCCTCCTGATCTGGCTCATGCATCATAATCTGGTTATATCCGGAGTATGCATCCATAAAAGATAACAATTCATGCCCCGCCGTTCAGTCCACCAACTGATCGATCCTAGGCAACGGGAAGCAGTCTTTGGGGCATGCTTTGTTCATATCTGAAAAGTCAATGCATACTCTCCATTTTCCGTTAGCTTTCTTAACCAGCACTGGATTTGATACCCAATTTGGATAAGTAGATTCTCTTATGAAACCATTCTCCATGAGCCGGTCAACTTCTTCCTTCAACGCTGCTGACCTTTCTGGACCCTGGGTTCTTCTTTTCTGCTTCACAGGTGTAAACTTTGGATCAATGTTCAGAGTGTGTACTGCAATCTCTGGTGATATTCCACACATGTCAGCATGAGTCCAAGCGAATACATCTAGATTTGCCTTCAAAAATGAAATCAGAACATTCTGAACCGTTGTGTTGAGTTGTGAACTCACATTCAGCACCTTGTTTGGATCCTTTGGGTCAACAGGTACCGACACTGTTACCTCTACCGGTACTACCCTATTCTCCCCTGCACTGGATTTCCTCGGATCCATCTCTCTTCGTGCGCCACTATGTTCGCCAGTGCAGGGTCCACCCTGTAATTGCTACAAGGTTGGTTCTTTGATGCAGACTGGAGCTGCCGCACCTTTTCCCGTTTCTCTTTTCCTTGATTCACGCAATTCTGTAAGATAACACTCTCACCCCGCATCTTGGTCTCCTTTAATCACACCAACTCCATTATCTGTGGGGAACTTTATAGTCAGACACCATGGGGCAAGAACAGCTTTGAATGCAGCAAGAGTTGGTCGGCCTAAAAAGGCATTGTAGGCAGAGAATTCTTCAACAATTATAAAGGTTTGCTTTCGAGCCACCTTCCTATGCCCTTTTCCAAGTTCTACAAACAAATCTATAGTCCCAATTGGCTGTTTGGGTTCCCCAGAAAACCCAGCAATCTTAAGTGATGAAGCTTGAACGTCAGCCATTGGAATTTTCATCTGATCAAAAGTCTTCTTGAAGAGAATGTTGCATGAAGCTCCACAATCAACTAGAACTCTTCTCACAGTAGCTGGCCCAATACCAGCAGATATGACCAAAGGATCTATATTAGGAGCCTCGATACCCAAAGAATCTCTGGCACTGAATACAATATCATCAGTAGAAGTCTTCTGTTGCTTCAAAGGTGCATCATTTTCTAATACAAAAACATTCTCTTTTGTCAGTGCATGCCTCAAGGCCCGGGTATACCTTTCCATCTCGCCTTAGCTTTTTCCTGCTGGGTGAGGACCTTCAGTTATTACATTGATGACAGGTCTTTCCAACTCATGTTCTATGGCCTTCTCACTTGAGCCGGGACGGTGAGCGGGAACTTGTTGTCCTTGAGTCGACGAGGCTGGGCCGTTTCTATTCCTTTTCACATACTGTTGGAGCTTGTTCTCTTTCAATAGTTGTTCAATTACCTCTTTCAACTGACAACATTCGTTGGTGTCATGGCCGGGTTGGTTGTGGAACCGGCAGAACCTTCCACTTTTCTCCATCTTACTTCCAACCCTCAGTTTGGCTGGTGTCGAATAATTGACATCATCCTTGGTTGCGAAGAAGATGTTTTCAGGGGTATCAGTCAAGGGTGTGAAGTTGAAAGGACGGCCTTTCTTTGCATCTCCCTGTTTCTTTCCACCATCATTTCCCCTTTTCTGAGTGTTAGGTTCTTTCTTGTTCGAAGCAGCACCATTGTTCCCGGCTTCTGCTGATACTACCTTAGCCGGTGCTTGGAGGCTCTCCAAGCGCATGAATTCATCCGCTTTCTTGTAGAATTTGTCAAGCGAGTTTGGTTCTTTCATTTTCAACCATTTTTCAAATTCACTCGATTTGTCAATCGCCCTCAACAAGTATGTCAGGATCATGCGTGGTTCAGCATTATCTACCTCAGCCAAAGCTATGTTAAAACGATTCAAGAATGATCTGATGGATTCTTCCAGATTTTGCTCTAGACTTGACAACGACATTATATCCTTTGCTTTTGAAGCATACAATCGGAATTGCTCCTTGAATTTCCTGGTCAAATCGAAGAACCGATCAATGGACCTGACCGGCAGCTTTGTAAACCACAATAGAGCCACACCTTCCAGATATACCGGGAAATACCGGCACTTGGTCTCGTCGAATGCCCTGGCACCTGTCATATGCCAGTCATATTTATACATAAACTCATTAGGATCGCTCGTTCCTTTATAAGCTGGGATGGTGGGAGGAACAAACTTCCTCGGAAATTCAGCTTTCAAGATCTTTTCGGTGAACGGAGTTTTGCTTGGAGCGAAACCCCATTCTTTCTCATCCTCATCTCTTCGCATACTTTCCTTCATGATTTGACGAACCATACCCGAAAAATATTCTTCAACATTCAATGGCCCTGTGGGGCAAACATCAGCCATCCTTTCAGAGTTTTGCCTTGACAATCGTTCACGAAGGGTCGGCTGAGGTCCCGATCCTCAATCCTGAGGAGGTGTCCTTTCAACAGGGCTTTCCCCTCTTTGAGTAGCATTTCCTCCAACATCCTGAGCTCCAGCAGTAGAGTTCCCTTCCTTATTCGCTGGTTGACGATTAGCTTCGAGCAAATCATTTAGCCTATTCAAGATCAAGGAATTCTGGGCATTCTGAGTCTCCAACTGTGCATTCTGGGCATTCAACTGTTGATTCAGCCCCAAAACTACGGCGTCCAATTCTGCTCGCGTAACTCCAACATTGGAGTTGTCTGACTTAGAGGAGGAGAGGTCGCAGTGTTCTCTTGAACATCATCGGATCTAGCAGATCTGCGTTTCCTTCCAGGAGCCATTATTTCCGTTAGACTTCTGGTCTTAAAGGAGATTTTTTCCACAAAGTTCCGTGAAGCAATGATGGAAGTATCCTGAGATCGAGTTCTCAGTGGAAGCACCAAAAATGTTAACGTGAAAATCAGACGCTAACACCTCGGTGTAAGTAGAGTTAATGTGAAAGCATCACCCGATAGTACGGGAATCAGAGAGAAAAATTAATTCACAGAAAATACAGTAAAGAACACAGAGTTTATAGTGGTTCGCCTTATAATCAAGCCTACGTCCACTTTAGTCCTTTTTATTACTGATATGATTACAATTTGGTACAACTTCTTTCAATTACAATTCACTTCGGACAAGTAGCTCAAACTTCGATGAAGAATAATCTTTCGAATTCATCTTGAATGATTTTGATTCTTTTTTGAAGTGTGTAGTAGCATCCTTGGTGTTAGAAGTACTTGAAGTATTGCTTGAGTTCTGAAAATGGCAGATGTCGATGCTTTTGAGGGAATGATCGAAAAGTCCCTTCAACGTTGGAGATAGTGCCGTATTTATGGAGGAACTTTCATGTCAAGTTGTAAGTAGTGACCGACCTAAAGTAAGTTGTGGATCGTGACCGACCCATGACAAGTCGTAAGTCGCGTTCCATCTCTTAAGCACGGCTCACGGCTTAACTGGGATAAGCATGTTCTTCTGAGTATAAGTCCTAAGTCGTGAACGAGTTAACAGGCCCTGGTTCAAGTAACGCTGTATTGGATTTGCCTTTGTTTGCCTAAGTCGTGAGCGACCTAACATAGGTCGTAAGTCGGTCGTGACTTAAGTGAAGTTGCTTTGAGCTTTTCCTGCCTTGAGTCATTAGGTCGGTAGAGTCTTGAGTCGTTAGGTCGGCAACCTTTCAAGGCGTTAGGTCGGTAACCCTTTAAGGTCGTTGAGTCGGTCCATTCTCTTAAGCCGCTAAGTCATGGCTTCCTTAAGTCGGTAGGTCGTGCTATCAGTTAAGTCGCTAAGCCGTTATACTCTTAAGTCGTTTGCCTATTGAGTCGCTGGCCACCTTAAGTCGTCTTCCTATTGAGCCGCTGAGCATAGGAGTTAACACTATTGAATGGGCCATCTTGAACTTCATTTCTTTAACTAGTTCATAAAACGAAGTGGAGTGATAAGCAACAAGTGTTCTTTGGAGTGTTTGTAACATCATTGGAGAATCTTGAACATCACAGAAAAAAATCCGAAGAGTTACTGTTATAGGAAATAAAATAGAAACCTTCACCACATTTTGCTTCTGTTGTTTACATTTCAAACACAACATGTTATCCCTTTATCATTTGTTCTAAGAACATAGTTAGAGCATTACATACATATATCAAAACTTTGAGATTGACTAAATTATATTCCGTGTATCCTCGGAATGATATCACACATTTCTGTTTAGATTTAATGGGAACGAAGAAGTTAATCTATTGGGTGATGGGAGCAAAAAACTCGAATTTGCAGAATGGACATAAATGACTCCGCAACAAGTGTTCAAGTTATCGACCATATTCTCAATAATCTGTTATTATTTATTGTTTATTTCTCTACATATAATATAACTACTTTTCTTTTTCTTTATAATTGAGTGGAGTACAGGAAGAAGAAATTAATTTATAAATAAATAGATAAAAAAGGATAGGTTGAGGTATTTAATATTTATTTCTATTTATGAGTGGACATGCTGCAGACTTCAAAAAGGTAGTATATGTAGAAGTTCTGAAGGCATTTTTAGTCATCATGTTTGTAGGTATAACCTTTTTGTGAACTACTCATAGATGAACCCTCTACATGGCTCCAACAAAATATTTTACTTGCAATTATTTTGATATTGTATGTTGGACCATTTTTAGTATTTTGACTAGGGCCTATGACCTGTCAAAGAGAAAAACATAAAGAAACAACATTGAATGCTTTCACTGATAAGTTTTTTTTATCGAATAGTGTTGAATAAACTATTAGCAGATATTCAGATCATTGCAATATCAAACTATTATCTCTATCATGTATTCGTCTGTTAACTTCATAAGTTTCAGCAAAAGTCACTGGTTCACATTATATTAATGGCTCGAAGTATCGTTAATGTGAATTTAACAGTAGCTTTTCATATAAAAATTGGACCATGGCAAACATTCATAGCAATGGAAAAAGCAATATTAGACAAAAGTAAAAGTTTTAACTTAAAAGTTATTCAAAGACAAATTATGGTCCGCCTTTTCATATTCCCTAAATCTAATATTTGAAATGTAACTTGAACTAAGCACCGCCTGCTTCTCAAACAGGTAGGCATTAAAATAAAAACAAGAATCATGAATAATAAAGGTTTAACATGTCTGTTATGATTTCATAATCTTTCAGCTTTAAGTTACACCATTTCCATAGTGGCAAACCTTTGGGAAATAACATGTGAGGATCTCAAATTGATGTTGTGGATTCAAAATGACAACTAAATTTTTTTCTTCATATTTTAGTAGTATACTACATACATGATGCATATGAATTTTTATAAGATCGCCCTTACATATACCAGAGTTATTGAAATTATTTCTGAATATAGAACTGAATGGTAATAACGTGCTTTATTGAAATGATATTATCGGTGAACTGATTTTACAAGTATACTGTGAAAAAAGTCAATGAAGTATGCGCATAGAGAGAGAGGGAGAGAAATCTTCCTGCTTCTAAAATGAGCACTACACACACGTTAGTAATGATTAGGTTTCCTTAAAATAGTATTTGAATGATGATTTTAAAATAGGATAATATATTTTAGATAGTTTTATTTGTGCACATGTGGCATTCACCTCCACTTGATGTAAATAAATGGAATCGGTTTATCATTTATCACAAATCGCAGAAAAGTCGTATAAAAGTCATGAACTAGAAAATATTGGTACTAAAATAGTACTAATATTGGTACTAAAATAGTACTTAAATGACCGCCTATAGGTTTTGCAAGTTATGTTCTTTCAACGGATTTGTATTCAACGCATGGAGAATGGATGAATTTGGAGAAAGTTTGAATGATGATGGATCAAAGAGGGGTGAATTGTAACACCCCGCACTTTAATGACAATCAATTGAATTAACATAATTGCAAAACACTGAAAAATATAAATGTCAAATGCATGCATTTAAAAATTAAGAGGTTACATAGAAATATGCAACCAATGAGTGTGTGATTATGACATATCAATCAATTAAAAGAGGAATTAATTAAAAGATATAGAGACATCAATTAGTCAGACAATAGATCTTCTAATAGAGGAAAATGTGTGTGGGGAATAAATTAAACAATAACATACATATACTAATTTATAATTGACGCAATCAACTAATTAAAGACATTAAGTGTTATCCCGCCTTTTTAGCAAGGTCGTGATATCAAAAGATCGACTGAGAAAAGCAAGATAGCTCGTCTCAAAGATTGGTCAAATCAACATCTCAACAAAGCAATTTCTGTTAAATGACTTTTTCTCTAAGATCCCCTACGGAGGGGGGGTCCAGGGGGGTGTCAACTCCCCAAGGTGGGGTTGCGGGGGCAACGCCACCGCTACGGTGTTCGACCTGACCGGTCAGGTCGCAGTGGTCCAGGGGCAGCGCCCCCGGCGGGGTGCGGGGTGCGGGGCAGCGCCCCGTCCAAAACGGTATGCGATTTAAAGCATGGAGTCTCCAACGAGCTAAAGCTTCCAACGAGTTAACGACTCACAGGAAGTCGCGAATCAAGGTTGCAGCGACCTAAGAGATATCGCGACTTAACTTCTCCAGGAGCTACAGTAAGCTCACGACTTAACTGCAGACTCCGACCTAAGATGGCTCCGACCTAAAGACTTTACGAGCTAACATGCAGGCGACTTAAGCTACAACGAAGACCTCGCGACCTAAAGCATGACCGACCTAAGCGGCTCAGCGACTTAAGGCATAAAGTGGTCCAGCGACCTAAAACTAAACGAGTTAACAACTCACAGAAAGTCGCGACCTAAGGGTGCATCGACCTAAAAGTGGGACGACTTAAAGAGTTCACGACCTAAAGAGTTCACGACTTAAGGCAACTTCTACCGACCTAACGACTTAATACTTAAACGACCTAACCAATCTCGCCTCATCAAAGTTAGGTCGCTCGCGACCTAACTCCCCTCCTTAACCCATAGGTCGCTTACAACCTATCCACTCCACAAAGATAAGTCGCTCACGACCTAAGGCAGACCCCACCTTTTCTCTTAGGTCGCTCCACGCCATAACTCCTACTGCCGTTATCCCTTAAGTCGTTACTCCTTCCTCTGCCACTCCATAAGTCGCCCACGACCTATAGCCAACCCCTTTAGGTTGTAACTCATCAACCCACGACGTACGACCTACCTTAGGTCGCTCACGGCCTAAACCCAGCCGACCTAACTCCGAGCTCTCCTATAAATACTCCGCTTACTCCAACTAGAGGGGTACTTTTCCAGGATTCGAAGACGCCGACACTCCGCAGTTTTCTCCATTCTTCCAACACTTCAACCATCGAAGATTCTTCATCAAGAGATCTACTTCATTCAAGAGTGATTCGAAGAGCAATTGATCATCAAAATCCTAACTTCTCTCTTCAATCGTATTGTAATTGTAAAATCGTGTTGTAAAGGTGTTGTAATCGAAAGATCGTGCTGTAAAACTGCTGTAATCTTGTAAAAGCGTGTACAAAGAAGATAATGGAGGATGTAAAGTGGATGTAGGCTGGTTAGAAGCCGAACCACTATAAAAATCTCTGTCTCTTTTACTTTTCTGCTATTTTCTTTTTACTTTGTTTCCCGTACAGATGGGTGGTGTTTTCACTTCATCACGACCTACACCGAGTGTTAGCGTTAAAACCATTTTTACCATTAACATTAAGTAAGCATCAATTAATAAAAGAGGGAAACTTATATGTCAATTAATTCGATAATGAATTGGCGGTTTTAATATGTACAACTAATAAATGTGTGATTGAGTGACACATAAGAATTAATTTGGATATCAATTGAATTAAGACAACGTGTCAAATAATTAATTGATAATTAGTTGAGCGTTTTAAAAGGATGTCAATTAATCAAAGAATATGTCACTGTCACAATAGCTAATAACGTAAATTAATTAGCTAGAAGAAAACGCCAGTTATAGGATTATTTGTTTTCAAGTTAAAAGAAAAAGGAACACGTACAATAATCAAACAGAGTAATTAGGTTTACGATGGAGTAAATTAATAAGAATAAATTAAAAAGTATAATTTTTGTATGCATTCAATTAATAGAGGTATTAATTGACGTGTTCAAATAGGTAAGAAATTATAACATATAAGAATCAATCAATATTGGATATATATACATATACATATACATACATACATACATACATACATATATATATATACATACATACATACATATATATATATATATATATATATATATATATATATATAGCTGTGTGTGCGTGTGTGTACATATATGATCTAATTAATTGGATAGTTAATAGGAGAATCTTATTTAGAAGGAAACATGAATTAATAAGGTCGTATAACAAAGTAACAAATGAATAACAATGGAGAGTTATACGTTATAAGCTAACGTAAATAAATGAGTTTTGATAGTGATGATTGTTTTTAGGGTTAATCAGATGGTTCCTAGTTGTTCACTGCACCTACAAATTTAACATACTTAACCCCAGCTCACACTATTTTCTCTGAGTCAACTGCCGTCATTTACAAAAAAATTCTCTTCTCCCTCTTTGTGACGACCTGCCTTTCATTCCATAGAAAGACGTATCATCAACAAGAAAGAAATAGGTAGAAATAGAATAGATAGGGAAAAAAGAACTAATCTCACAGCGGAACGAAAAATTATATTACATCACATAAGTATTACATAATAGTCACTAATATCATCCATCAGAGTCATACAAATATACATCATATTAGACAGTCGTGATGACCTGTCGATACATTACAAAATACAGGCAAAGATACTAACACAGCGGAAACAACTATAGCTAGATACGCTGAAGCTTCCTGCTCTAAGTCTTCTCCACTTTCGTCAAAGCTACCCGAATCACTTGGCTACTCATAAAAATTTGAGTACCGAAGAGTTTAAGAAAAACAGAAAATAAACTCTGGGTCAGACATGGGTCTGGTGTGAGTAAACGGTTAAAGTTGTTTAACTTTGAAATCATTTGAAAACAAAGGTATCTCGTAAGACCACGCCACAAATAAACATGTTGGGTTTTTACCTTACAATAACCAAAACATTTGATAGGAAATCTAGTGATATTATAATAGTGTCTAGGGTTTTCAAGTAAAATAAGAAATAGCTGGAATGCTTACATCTCACGTTCTAACATAGTTGGGCACAATCAAAACGTACGGCACTTATTGGAGATTGGATTCCATACAATGGCAGGGCTACTAGGGTACCGCCCGTCATAGTACCTAGTCTAGATCAGAGTACCGATGATCTACTCTGATCCCCTGCAACACAAGACCGGGTCTACCCCTTATTGGATAGTCCGAATAAGACAACCTCGCAGTTGGCGCGACCAACCGCCCACTAAGCCGAAAAAAAGGGACCTCTAGACAGGGGAAAATCTTATCCTACTTGTGTGCTACCCACTTAGCCTTGCGTGCATCTCCCCTATTTTAGCCATTCTCGGTTGATGAGGCTTGAGGCTACGATTACCTTTTTAGCACACATATCTTGGAATGCTCATCATCCTCCAATGACGGATGGTATGATAGCATTCGTCCGTACAAGTCTGTTTCGGTTTGAATGGAACCGAAGGCACTATCTCTGTTACACTCGTTTTGGAATCACCCTCAGAGTTAACGACAAATAGCCCTTCCAATCTAAATTCTTCATCTCGATCTTCACTTAAGATTTCACGACCTATCGTTTAATTTGGATCAATGTGGTTTTCGGATATCCAATTAGGAATCCGATCTCGGTCTCATCGAAATCCAAATGCCGTCTTAAAGGCTAAGTTGTTTTAAGTTTAAACAATTTAATTTAACTTCAGAATGTTATATACACAGAGCAATTTACCACAGACAACTATTCAAATAAATGATTCACATTTATCAACAGTTCAATCCAAAGCATTACATATCACAGAATATAACAGATTAACACACCAGAGATATTAATCAATCCAAGCATTCAGCATTCAATACAATTGAATCATCCATAAGCAAGATTAATTAATCATACCATTTCTAATTAATTTAACTTAATCACAAAATAAATTACTTACTTCTAAATCCTTCTTAATTTAACATTAATTAATTATAACCTTTTATTATTAATTAATTAATGAATTTAATTAATCATCCTTTAATTATTCACATGAATTAGTTTTCCTAAAATTAATTACATTCATTAATTATCCTTCAATTAATCATATTCATTAATTATCCTTTTATTTAATTACATTAATTAATTATTCTTTAATTAATTACATTAGTTAATTATCCTTTTATTTAAGTACATTAATTAATTATTCTTTAATTAATTAATTAACTAACCCTTTAATTAATTACATTGAGTAATTATCCTTTTTATTACTTCCATTAAGTAATCATCCTTAATTACTTACATTAATTATTCTTTAATTAATTACATTAATTAACTAGCTCTTTAATTAATTACATTGAGTAATTATCCTTTTAATTACTTCCATTAGGTAATTATCCTTTAATTACTTCCATTAAGTTATTATCCTTAATTACTTACATTAATTAATTATTCTTTGATTAATTACACTAAGTAATTATTCTTTAATTACTAATTGATGAACCTTTAATTAATCACATTAATTAACCTTTAATTAATCACTAATTAATTATTCTTAACTAAAGATAAACCCTTTATCTTAATTAATTACTTAATTAAATCATTTAAATCTATTTAAAATGCTTGAAATTAATTTATGCAAAAATCATTTGAGAACTTTTGATTAATTAAAGTTTAATACACTTACCTTAATCACTTCTTAATCACATCATTTTATTACATTTGAAAACACTTAGGAATTTAAATCAAATAATTAACCTAATATATAATTATTTTAAATCAAAACAAATTTAAAAACATTTAACTTTAAAATTTCAATCTTTGAAATTTGCTTAAAAACTTGTTTAACACTTTGCTTTGAAAACTTTGCTCATGCTTCCTTTTGAAAACTTATTCATTTTTATATACTTTTAAACTTGTTTCAACATTTACTTTCATTTGCTTTTTTTAAACTTGTTACTTATAAATAAAGCCCGAGCCTAACCCATAAATTCCCGAGCTAACACTCGAGCCACACTTCTCTCATCGCTCTCCCTCGATAAAATTCGAGATCTACCCAAGCAAAAACCCAATCTACCATGTGCCCAAAACAACAATCAACACTAGACACATGCACACATGCACCGTGCACCTACACCCTCGATTTGATCAACTCCGACCAACGCTGCGACCCTCCACAAGTCGCCGACGAATTCGCCGACGATCCCAGCCACCCAGCACCCTCGATAGCAACGGAAACCAAAATCGAGCATATTGAAACAACTCGAACCCAAACTCGATCAATGAAATCGCCATGCCCCATCGTCACCGATCGCTAGAAACTATGCGACTACGTCCAGAGCTGCTTCACTGACCCAAGCTTCGATTCCACATGCTCTGATCATCTCTAGTTCACCCATGAACAACCAATCATCTCAACACCCTCATCGGCCAAAACAAGTCGATAAACCCTATCTTGTCGTCGCCCATCCGCCACGGTGATCGAGAATTCCACCGAGTATTTTTCTTGAGATCTCTAGACTTCCAGCCACCTCCAGCCTTGATCACGACGACCATCTCTCCCCCGATCGCCAGTTATCGACAGAAAACCAAAAACTGTTCAACTCGAAATATGTCAACATATACAAATCTAAAAATCATGATACCTTTATCAAAAATCATTATTTTTCAATAAGAATCAAATTTTAAAATCAAAGCATGATTTCCAAACATTTCTGACAAATATTTGATTTTCACTGTAATTTTCTTATTCCGGTAATATTTCTTGCTAATTATACTTTAAAAATATTTTTAAATGTTGAATCTGGTAAATACAAACCAATTCCTTTTAAAGATCATAAGCTATAAAAGATTGGGAAAAAAGAAATTGATTTTTGAACTTATTTTTAGCCTGTTAATATCAAACAGAACATGCATATAGGTATACACAGACATACACAGGTATACACACATAGTACCTCACTATATTTAAACAAAATACATCATGCGAATTATATTTACAATATCACTTCACAGATTTAGCACATGCAACAACATATAAAACAGATTAAACCTTTTTAAAACAGAAGTTTGCTCACTGTTTTGAAAACATAGAAGCAGGCTTCATTCTTTTGATCTGGAACTTGATTTTGATTTGTACTTAATTTTGAAACTGATCTTTGAATTTTACTTGAGTTGAATCTTTGTTTGATCTTCTATGTTTGCTCAGGATAAAAGCTTGAAACAGGTTTTTATTTTATTTTCTTCTCTGGTTTTGATTTTTAGTTTCCTTTTAATTTTATTTTGAAGATGAAAGAAGAAGAAGGATTGTATATTAAAAGGCATTGAACTGAAAACAGCCTATTTTCTCAACCTTTTATAATTTCAACTTAAGAAAAAACCATTTGCCACTTGTATTTTTTCATGTTATAATGTTTACACTTGTTAATTTGCATGCGTTAATGTTTTTATATAAATTTTATATTATATTTAGTTTCATATTTATATATGTTCTTATGTTTTATATTTAAACTTTTCCTTTAATTTATATTTATATAACTTTAAAGAAAAAGATTGAAAACTTAATTATACACTAAAAAATAACCATATATACAAAAAATTGTTTTAAAATATAGAGTTTTTAAATCCAATTTATTTTTAAGATATACATATTGAATTCCAAATTCAAATTCTATTTACAAATCTACTTATATATCTATACATAAGCAAACACATACTTATTTCCTGTTTAATTTTAAAAGAAAGTGTTTTAAACCTTTTTATTAAATCTTATTTAAGCTATCATACTTTTTAATTAATAAATATTTATTTTTAGTGTTTTGAAAATATAGATTTAACTTTAAATAGCTTTTTGAAAATTATTATATTGAATTCAAAAGGGGATTTTCACTTCAAGGGCTTATTTGTGTAGGGTAACAAGTTTTACGGACCCTACTTCTGAAAAATTAGTTTTAAGGACATTTTATTGGAAAAAGATAAGTGAATTTATCATTTTCAGTTATACAGAAATAATGATAAAAGGATTTTATCATTTCTCTGTATAATTAAAAAAGATAAATGAATTTATCATTATGCTGTAAATTGTCCTTAAAACTAATTATTCAGAAATGTTGTCCTTAAAACTTATTACCCTCCAAATAGAAGCCCTTCAACCTAATTTCCACAATTCGAAACATAACTTCCAAATCACAATATATAAATATATACATTACAATTATAAAACATATTTATTTTTTTAGAAAAGTTAAATTTGTCAATTTAAATAAGAGGATTATCAAACAAATATTGCCAAAAATTCCGGGTCATCACATTCCTCTCCCCTTAAAAGAATTTCGTCCTCGAAATTTAAAAGCAAAGATAATTTAATAATCCAGCAAAATCTTTTATATTCAAACCACAAAGTATAAATATCAGCCGTATACTAACAACCATAGCAACCAATTCATTCAAACAAACAAATCTATCTATCCAGACAAAATTTTGGATAGGACTTCCCAATACTATCTAGAGTTTCCCAGGTACAATCTCTGTGATCCTCGCTCCACTGAATCTTAACTAGCTTTACCACTCAAATCCTAAGCTCCTACTTATCTCGATCTACAATCTGAACTGGATGTCTGACAATAGTCAAGTCCGGTTCAACTTCCAAATCCTCATGAATTGCTGGTTCTACAACTAGTGATGGGTCATACACGCACTTCCTCAGATGAGATACGTGAAATACATTGTGAATTCCAGCCATCCGGAACGACGATTCAATCCTATAGGCCAAAGTATCAATCCTTTTGAGAACATGAAAGGGTCCAATAAACCTTGGAGTTAGCTTTCCAGTCTTACCCAATCTGATTGTTCCTTTGATCCGGAAAACCTTGACAAAAACAAAGTCTCCAACTTCGAATTCCAAATTCCTTCGTCTCTTATCCGCATAACTTTTTTGATGATCCTAGGCTCCCTTCATCCTTCTCTTAATCAACTCAACCTTCGCAGATGCCTCTCGAATCAAATCTGGACCCAGAATAAGACAATCTCCGGATTCTACCCACAAAATGGTGATCTATAAGGCCTTCTGCTGTGCAACTCTGATAACTGTTGTTGTACGAGAATTCCACCCAGTGTAGATGGTCTTCCCAAGATCTGACGTAATATAAAATACAAGCTCTCAACATATCTAGAATGCGATTCAACCTCTCTGTCTGACCGTTGGTTTGGGGATGATAAGCGGTACTTATACTCAACCTTGTTCAAAGAGCTACTTGCAAAGCTTTCAAAAATTTGCTGGTAAAAATTGGGTTGCGATCACTCACAATGCTGATGGGAACACCATGCAGTCTAACAATCTCTTTCAAGAAAATCTCTGCTAAAGATGCTGCAGTTCTGGTTGCCTTAATTGGGATAAAATGGGCGTTCTTAGTCAGCCTGTCTACGATTACCCATACTCCTTCATTTCCTTTCCTGATTTTTAGCAATCCATTCGATGATGTCCATCGATAACATTTCCCATTTCCACTTTGGAATCTCCAGAGGTTGCAATAATCCCACAGTCTTCTGCTGATCACCTTTCACTATTGACAGATTGCACAACCACTGACAAAAGTAGCAACGTCCTTCTTCGTACCCGGATGAATACTTAACCTTGCGCGATGTCTTTCCGAAAAAACTCCTACCCAAAATCCTTGATATTCGAAACACAGATTCTCCATCCGGAATAGCCAACAAAGGTGCACTATTTAACCTCGCCTTCAAATCCAAAAATGCTTCTTCACACTTTGGAGTCCATTTAAACGTCGCTCCCTTCCTAGTCAATTTGGTCAAGTGAGAAGAAATCTTAGAGTAATCCTGAAAGACATGGTTCATCAGATGCACAAAATAATCTGGAGCATTGGTTAACCCAACAGCGTAATCAACCACTCAAAGAAACAGTTGGGTCCTCTGAATGCAGTAAAGGGTATACTATCTTCAGCTACCCTTAGTTGACGGAAACCCGAAGCCAGATCCAAAAGAGAAAACACAGAAGCACCATGAAGTTGATCAAAAAGATCATCAATACGAGGCAAAGGATACTTATTCCCAATGGTCACCTTATTCAACTCAAAATCTTAAAGATTTATCAGATTTGGTAACAAATACCACTGTAGAATCCCAACTAGAACAACTAGGTCTGATCAATCCTTTCTCCAAGAAATCTTGAGTTTGCTCCACCATTCCCTCTCTCTTTAGGAGCCATCCTTCTACTTGATTGACCACCGGTATCGCTTATGGAACTAAGTCGATACGAAATTCAATCTCCCGATGCGGTGGCAGACCATTGACTTCTTCAAAGACATCCGAAAAATCTCTGACAACTTCGATAGCTCCTACCTCCTCTTGAGAAGCCTTAATCTCATGCAAAAGATTACCCAAGTGAATCCCTGAACTATCGCAAGTCACTTTTGCAATCCTACCCAGTTCAGTTTCCAAAGACACGATCCTCTCTTCACAAATCAGAACAGCTTTATGCTAATCTAACCAATCCATTCCCAAAATAAGATCAAATCCCTTAAAAGCCAATACATATGGGTTGCACGAGAAACTATGGGATAGTAAGAAATTCTTAGACCTTTACAGATCAAGTCTAGCCAAGTCACTCCCCATATGAGATTAGATACAAAAATAGGGCGGTCTACAACACTAGGGGTAAGATGAAATTCCTCTAGAACTCATGTTGGAAAACCTGGACAGGTAACCAAATAATCAGATAGGTATATTTATTAAAATTACAAGTACGCTCTCTCAAGATAGATATTACTCCAAAGCCTAAATATTATCTCAACCTAGCGCTTTGATATCAACTGTGACGACCCGCATTTCATTCTATAGAAAGACATATCATCAATAAGAAAGAAATAAGTAGAAATAGAATAGATAGGAAAGAAAGTACTAAACAATATCAGAATCTCACAGCGGAATGAAAAATCATATTACATCACATAAGTTTTACATAATAGTCACTAATATCATCCTTCAGAGTCATACAGATATACAGCATATTAGACAGTCGTGATGACCTGTCGATACATTACAAAATACCGACAAAGATACTAACACAGCATATAGCTAGATACGCTGAAGCCTCCTGCTCCAAGTCTTCTCCACTTTCGTCAAAGCTACCTGAATAGCTTGGCTACTCATAAAAATTTGAGTACCCAAGAGTTTAAGAAAAACAGAAAATAAACTCTAGGTCAGACATGGGTCTGGTGTGAGTAAACAGTTAAAGTTGTTTAACTTTGAAAATCATTTGAAAACAAAGGTATCTCGTAAGACCACGCCACAAATAAACATGTCGGGTTTTTACCTTACGATAACAAAAACATTTGATAGGAAATCCAGTGATATTATAATAGTGTCTAGGGTTTTCAAGTAAAATAGGAAATAGCTGGAATGCTTACATCTCACGTTCTAACATAGTTGGGCACAATCAAAACGTACGACACTTATTGGAGATTGGATTCCATACAATGGCAGGGCTACTGGGGTACCGTCCGTCACAGTACCTGGTCTAGATCAGAGTACCGAGGATCCACCCTGATCCCCTACAACACAAGACCGGAGCTATCTCTTACTGGATAGTTCGAATAAGACAACCCCACAGTTGGCATGACCAACAGCCCACTATGCCGAAAAAAGGGAACTCTAGGCAGAGGAAAATCTTATCCTACTTGGGTGCTACCCACTTAGCCTTGCGTGCACCTCCCCTGTTTTAGCCATTCTCAGTTGATGAGGCTTGAGGCTACAATTACCTTTCTAGCACACATATCTTGGAATGCTCATCATCCTCTAATGACGATGGTCTGATAGCATTCATCCATACAAGTCCGTTTCGGGTTCGAACGAAACTGAAGGCACTATCTCCTTTACACTCATTTTAGAATCACCCTCAGAGTTAAAGACAAATAGCCCTTGCATTCTGAATTCTTCATCTCGATCTTTACTTGAGATTTCACGACCTATCATTTAGTTTGGATCAATGTGGTTTTCAGATATCCAATTTGGAATCCGATACCGATCTCATCGAAATCCAAACGTCGTCTTAAAGGCCAAGTTGTTTTAAGTTTAAACAATTCAATTTAACTTCAGAATGTTATATACACACAGCAATTTATCACAAATAACTATTCAAACAAATGATTCACATTTATCAACAGTTCAATCCAAAGCATTGCATATCATAGAATATAGCAGATTAACATACGAGAGATATTAATCAATCCAAGCATTCAATACAATTGAATCATCCATAAGCAAGATTAATTAATCACACCATTTCTAATTAATTTAACTTAATCACAAAATAAATTAATTACTTTTAAATCCTGCTTAATTTAACATCAATTAATTATAACCATTTATTATTAGTTAATTAATGAATTTAATTAATCATCTTTTAATTATTCACATGAATTAATTTTCCTTAAATTGATCAAATTCATTAATTATCCTTTAATTAATCAAATTAATTAATTATCCTTTTGTTTAATTACATTAATTAATTATCTTTAATTAATTACATTAATTAATTATCCTTTTATTTAATTACATTAATTAATTATTCTTTAATTAATTACATTAATTAACTAACCCTTTAATTAATTACATTGAGTAATTATCCTTTTAATTACTTTCATTAAGTAATTATCCTTAATTACTTACATTAATTAATTGTTCCTTAATTAATTACATTAATTAACTAACCCTTTAATTAATTACATTGAGTAATTATCCTTTTAATTAATTCCATTAAGTAATTATCCTTTACTTCCATTAAGTAATTATCCTTAATTACTTACATTAATTAATTAATCTTTCATTAATTACATTAAGTAATTATTCTTTAATTTCTAATTGATGAACCGTTAATTAATTACATTAATTAACCTTTAATTAGTTACACTAATTAATTATTCTTAATTAAAGATAAACCCTTTATCTTAATTAATTACTTAATTAAATCATTTAAATCTATTTAATTTAAATGCTTGGAATTAATTTATGCAAAAATCATTTGAGAATTTTTGATTAATTAAAGTTTAATACACTTACCATAATCGCTTCTTAATTGCATCATTTTATTACATTTGAAAACCCTTAGGAATTTAAATCAAATAATTAACCTAATATATAATTATTTTAAATCAAAACAAATTTAAAAACATTTAACTTTAAAATTTCGATCTTTGAAATTTGCTTAAAAATTTGTTTAACACTTTGCTTTTGTTGGGCGAATTCTCACCCATGGAATCACAAGACCAAGAGGCATCAGCTTCGCCATTTCCATTCGGTATCCGTGCCTATTCGGTACCCATACCCACGCCGAACTGTGCTCCATCCACCATCACCGGTCCAACCTACCACCGGTCCAAAACCCACCATTACTGAACCAAGCTCAACTAGGCACCACCGAACCAAACAACCCCCCAAGCCAAGCCGAACCAACTCACCTCCCATCTACCACCAAATCACCGCATCTCCACGTCCTAACCGGACCAAGGCCATCACCGGACCAAACCTCCGCCTAGCTATGACCGGACCAAGCTTCGCCGAACCAACATGGCTCCCAACTACTACCGGACCAAGCCTCTTCCATCTCACCACCGGACCAGCACTCTCCTGACCATCTCCATCTTCCACTACCGAACCAACCTGAAGAAGGCATTCCAGATCAACTTTACCGGGCCAGATTGCAGCAGTCCAGGCCCGTCAGCAGCCATATACATCCAAGACCCCTGCCCCTAGCCTCACTCTATAATAGAGGGGCAGGGGTACAACAATGGCAGACAAGTTTGAGAGCTCAAGCACGGAAGGAACTTTCAAACAACTTTCATATACTTGTATACAAAGCTTTGTACTTGTAATCTGAAAGAGAAGAGAATAACATATAAAGTGGACGTAGGCACGTTCTGGCCGAACCACTATAAATCTGCGTGTCTTTTATAGTTTAACCCCTGTTTTTTATATATTTGCATAAATCACCCAAACCGCTAAGAACAACATAAAATCAACTAAATCATACGACTTTGAGGTGTTTGTCCATTTTTTGTGCAAACATTTTTGGTGCTTTCACTGAGAGCTTGGAACTCGAAGCTTTAGCTTCCCTCATTCAACCTTCTTTCCCAATAGCACCCTTCATTGCCTAGGAAACATGACTTTCAGGCCGAGAAAAGACGCCAACAAGGGAAAGAACGTTGCAACCAACAGCGCTCCAGATCCAGTGGATCCAGATCAAGAGAACCATCCCACTACGACAGCAGTGCCAAATGTAGATCAGGCAATTCCGACAGCCCCTGCCGCGGAACAACCGGCAGCAATCACTAGGGCGGACCTAGACCGAGTTGTGGTTGAAGTGACTAACCGCTTCGCATCCCAACAAGAAGCTTTGGTGAACCAACTCATGTCACGCTTGAGTGATGCCGAAGAATCCGACCGCAACACTGAATCATGGGGTGAGTCTCAATCTGGAGGATCTCGGAGACAACAAAGGTCTTCCCTCTTCGAAGAAGCTGTCAATAGGAACAACAATGATAGGGGCCGCGCCCGGACTCAGCCCGAACTCCGACTCGAGGAAGCGCTTGGAACCGAACCCAACGCGGGAGGCACCAGGCGAGGGTCGGATGTAGCAGTGCCAGTCATGGCGCCTAATCAAAGAAACCCCGATGAACGGAGCCGAGCTAGAACCCAGCCCGAAGTTGACCCCATGGAAATGCTCGAAACAGAACCCCACAGGGGAAGATCAAGTCAGGGGCCAACTGTAGCTGGTCCTAGCATGCATCCGAGCAGCCAAAGGCAGCCACTGGATAACGTCAGAAGTGATAGACTATACCATCCCTACAGGTCAGCCGGACGAGATCGATCCCGTAGGGAAGAACCAAGCTCATTTTTGTCCGCTCCAAATTCTGATGAAAGAATGGCACGATTATTCAGGGAATGCGTCCGACGGGAGCAAAGGGATCGAGGGATAGGCGCTAGGGTAACCAGCCCTTTCACCCGCGACATCGAAACCGCCATCACCCCTCGAGAATGGAAAATGCCAACGATGGAACCGTACAAGGGAACTTCCGACCCCGTTGTACACCTGCAGAGATACACACAGCATATGCTCATGAGCGGAGCAACAGAAGGAGTGTTGTGTAAATGCTTTCCGCTATTCCTAGCAGACCTAGCTACCTCCTGGTTCTGCCATCTACCCCAAGGATCTATCAGCTCTTGGGAGATGTTGAAAGAAAAGTTCATTAGCCAGTTCCGCATTCATGTGGAACAACCCAAGGATGCTTATTCTCTATCTACTGTCAAACAGAAATCCGAAGAGACACTGCAACAATATCTAACCCGGTTCAACGCCGCAGCGGACGCAGTCCAAGATGCCGATGAGAAACTCACCCTAATGGCCTTCTGTAGTGGTGTGCACCCAGATACCAAGTTTGCTAGAAGACTAACTAAAGAAAAACCAGATACCTTGCCCGATTTCTTCCATGAAGCTGGGAAGTACATGAGACTCGAAGAGGCTGCCACTGAAAGGCAGACAGGACCACAAGCTAAGGTGGCTCATGGAAATGCCCCAGCCGCAGCGAAGGACATTCGGAGAAACGACTCTAGAGACAATGCAGGGGGCAAGAAGGGAGAAAAGCGCTTGTACCGACCAGGACCGAGATTCGACGCTTACACTCCCTTGAATGAAACATTCGAGAACATCTTCCTGGCCACCCAGGACGAACTTACATACAAGCGCCCCCCGTACAAGAAGGAGTCAGATCACGCAATCCAGTCCGGAAAGTTCTGTCGTTTCCACGAATCTTATGGACATGATACCAATGAATGTCGCCACCTCCACGACCTAATCGAAGAACACATCAGAAGGAAGAGATTAGAACCCTATGTAAGGGGACAGGACAGGACCCCAGCTCTTACCAAGGAAAACCCAGGGCAGCTCCACCCAGAGACAGGCGGAGGAAATCGCAACACCAGCGGTTCCAGCCAAGAGAAGATAGTGGTCCATACAATATCAGGAGGGCCACACATCGCCGACAAGAGCTGGGCAGAAATGGAAAGGTATGGAAACTCACTCAGAAACAATGGAGACTGCGTCAATTCTGTTATGGAAGAACGTCACCCGAAGCGAAAGGAAAATAATGACATCACATTCAGTGGGCGCGACCTAGAAGGAAGGCAATACCCTCACATGGATCCGATGGTCATCTCTGCCTGGTTTGGCCCAGCTGAAGTTTTTCGAATCCTAGTAGACACTGGAAGCTCAGTGAATATTCTGTTCAAGCATGCTTTCGACAAAATGAAGCTGTCAATGAAGGACGTGTCTTCCTGCAACAAACCGCTACACGATTTCACTGGAGAAGCAAAGATGCCCCTCGGACAATTGGATCTCTTTGTTGAATTGGGAAGTCATCCCCGCTCCGCCGTTCGGAAACAAACATTCGTGCTAATAGACAACCACTCGGCCTACAATGCCTTTTTAGGAAGACCAGCCTTGTCCGACATCCAAATTGTCCTTGCCCCATGGTGCCTGAAGATGAAGTTCCCAACGAATAATGGAGTGGGAGAAGTAGAAGGGGATCAAGACGCCGCTCGGGACTGCTATGTAACCGAACTTCGCAATAATCGCAGGAGAGATAAAGGGAAGAATGCAGAGACTGCTCTCTGCAAGAAAAACTTGGAAGCATAGCAACTAAAGAAGGCCCCTCCTCTTCGATATACCAGTGATCCCTTCAACGAGTTAGACCCTAGGGATAAAGAGGAGGAGGCCACCGCCGAGCCTGCAGAGGCTATAGAATTTGTATCTGTGGACAAACGCGACCCAAGTAAACTACTGAGAATCAGATCTCAGTTAAGAGCAGAATTGAAGGACCAACTTATTAATTTCCTTCGCCACAACTTGGATGTGTTTGCATGGACACACGCTGATATGACTGGAATCTCCCCGGACATAGCATGCCACGCACTAAACATCGATCCTACCAAGGTACCAGTAAAGCAAAAGAAGAGAAGTATGGGGGCAGAACGATCGGCAGCCCTCGAAGAAGAAGTAAAGAACCTGCTTGCCAATAACTTCATACGAGAAGCCATCTACCCAGAATGGATCGCTAACCCGGTACTGGTAAAGAAGGCTAATGGGAAGTGGCGAACATGTATTGACTTCTCCAACCTAAATGATGCTTGCCCAAAGGATAGCTTCCCACTTCTCCGAATCGATCAACTTGTGGATAGTACCGCCGGGCACGAGCTCTTATCTTTCATGGATGCCTACTCCGGATATAACCAAATCCCTATGCACGCCCCCGATCAGGACCACACCAGTTTCATCACGGACCGGGGGTTGTACTGCTACAGAGTAATGCCTTTCGGACTTAAGAACGCCGGAGCTACTTACCAGCGCCTCGTCAACAAGATGTTTGCGGAATTAATGGGACAAACTATGGAGGTCTATGTGGATGACATGCTGGTTAAATCAAGAAAAGCCAACGATCATGTAAGCCACCTGGACGAGATGTTCCAAGTACTCCGCCAATATGGAATGAAGTTGAATCCTCTAAAGTGCTCCTTCAGAGTGTCATCAGGAAAGTTCTTGGGATTCATCGTCCATGCCAGAGGGATCGAGGCAAACCCCGAACAAGTCCGGGCCTTGTAAGATATCAAGATACCATCCACTCGAAAAGAGATGCAAAGCCTAAACGGGAAGGTGGCCGCCCTAAGTCGGTTCATCTCTAGAGCAACTGACAAATGCATTCCTTTCTTCGAAGCCCTGAAGAAAGACAAAGGAAAATTCGAATGGACCGATGAGTGTTCAACAGCTTTCCTTAACCTAATCGGACACCTCCAGCGGCCACCAGTACACTCAACTCCTAATGAAGGCGAAGAACTATACCTATACCTAGCTGTGTCACCACATGCCCTAAGCGCCGCGTTGGTGAGAGAAGACAACCGCACGCAACGGCCCGTATACTTCGTAAGTAAGAGATTCACAGGGGCAGAAGTCAGATACCCTAAACTTGAAAAGCTAGCATACTGTTTGCTTATCACGTCGCGGAAACTGCGACACTATTTCCAGTCTCATTCCATCAGAGTTTTAACCGATCAACCGCTAAGGCAAGTGCTCCATCGCCCCGACACTTCTGGGCGATTACTTAAGTGGTGCATTGAACTAAGTCAATATGATATCACTTACCATCCTCGCACCGCTATCAAGGGGCAAGCCATAGCTGATTTCATTGCCGAATTCACTACTAGCGAAGGTAAGGACCAATCTGAAATAGCAGAAGATATCAAGTGGAATCTCTTCGTAGATGGAGCGTCGAACGAACAAGGCTCGGGGGCAGGTGTTGTGATAATCACCCCCAGGGGAAAGAAGCTGCACTACGCCCTAAAATTGGAATTCGCTTCCACCAACAATGACGCGGAATACGAAGCAGTGATAGCCGGATTAGAACTTGCACTGGAAATTGGAGTCAGTTCTTTATGTCTCCATAGTGATTCTCAACTTATTGTAAATCAAATACTGGGAGAATTCCAGACTCGAGGAGAACGACTCACAGCGTATCTAAAGAAGACCAGACTACTGCTTAATCTATTAGATCACTATTTAATCAAACACATTCCTTGAGAAGAAAATCAAGAGGCCGACGAGCTGGCAAAGCAAGCTAGCATGGGAGATGATACCACTTCTGGAACGATAACTGTCTCAAGGCTACTAACCCCGAGTTTCGAGCAAGTAAATCTGATAGCTGCAACCGAAGAAGAAACATGGATGACCCCTATCCGAGAATACTTACAAAACGGCACCCTACCCGACGGGCGAAATGAAATTAAGAAAATTCTAAGGAAAGCTTCCCGCTACACAATACAAGAAGGCATCCTCTATCGGCGCGGCTTCTCTAACCCCTTATTGAGGTGCGTTGCTGGAAGAGAAGCCAAGGAAATTCTATCCAATATCCATCAGGGAAGTTGTGGAGACCACACCGGAGGGCAGCCCTAGCGAAAAAGATACTCCGATATGGGTATTTCTGGCCCACTTTAAACAAAGATGCCTTAGACTTCGTCAGAAGATGCGACAGATGTCAGAAATTTGCCAAGATTCCTCGACTACCAACCAATGAAATTACTCAGATGACCAGCCCTTGGCACTTCGCAATATGGGGAATTGACTTAATTGACGAACTGTCGATGGGCCGAGGCGGGGCCAGACATGCTATAGTGGCAGTTGACTATTTCACTAAATGGGTGGAAGCGGAGCCTCTGAATAAAATATCTTCACCTAAAGTTATCAACTTCTTGATCAAAAACGTTCTGTGCAGGTACGGAGTTCCACTCAGAATCATATCAGACAACGGGCTTCAATTTGACAGCGAGGAATTTGCCGACTGGTGCCAAGAGCACGGAATTCATAAGGGCTTCTCATCCGTAGCTTATCCCCAGGCAAATGGACAAATCGAAGCTGTCAACAAGATTCTCAAGACTCTAATCAAGAAGAAGCTTGAAAAGTCAAAAGGCGCTTGGGTGGACGAAACTTCCAACAGCACTATGGGCCTACCGCACTTCTTTCATAACATCAACAGGGCATACTCCGTTCTCTTTGGCATACGGATCAGAGGCCATACTCCCAGTTGAAACTATTGTACCTTCCCATCGTAGGATCCACTACAACCCCGAAGAAAACGAAGAACTCCTCCACATGTCTTTGGATCTAATTGAGGAGAGAAGAAATGATGCAGCACTCAAAGCAGCAGCTCACAGACAAAAAGTGGCAGCACTATACAATTCCAAAGTCAAACATCGCAGCTTACAAGAAGGAGATCTTGTCCTCAAGCGAATCTTTCCGCGCCCAGGAGCACTGGATCCAATCTGGGATGGACCATATGTAATTCATAAAGATCTCCACAACGGAGCTTATATTTTGTCAACAGTGGACGGAGAGGTGTTCCAGAGGGCATGGAACATCCGACACCTCCGTCGATACTTTTCTTAACTTGTACTGCCCATATGAAGTGAATTAACAAAGAGAATCAGTGGACGTAGGCATTTTCGTGCCGAACCACTTTAAAAAACTTGGCTCTTGTTAACTTTTTCCTTTATATCTTGGCTACTTGTTAAGCTTTATCCTTTGCTGTTGAACAAAATCCTTTGCAGATGACATTTCAATTCAGAGCTTCACAACACAACTCCACCTGGACAAAATCTAATAGGTGCGCTAGGATCCTATGCCCTCGCCAATGAGACACTTTGCTCCGGTATCCCTCTACTGCGAGTTAACTCATTGTTTGCCTCGGCCCTTAAAGCCGACTGTAACAAGCCGAGTATAAGCCACCGAGAAGGCCGATTATGCCATGGCAGCTCATTACAGCGTTTCGGCTCGCCGGCAACTGTGAACCGACCATAAGCCCCAACATAAGGTGTGGCCAGCCAGGGGCAGTTCATAGTTGACGATCGGCCCCCACGCTAGCCGGCCACAGTAAATCGAATAATACCTGCGATTACGGGCCATAATGGCCCGGGTAGTTACTTTGCGCGATCGGCTCCGATGTGTCTTAAGTGCAGCTGTGGTAAAAAAGAAAACTCCCCGCAGAGGCGTAAGATGGGTGACAAATGTCTCCAAGACCCACAGCTAGGGAAAGTGACTACAGAACCCGTTTGCCACGAACTTAAGCACATCGACGGCCTTCCGTGACTGGAAGTTTTACTTTTCCTATATTTCCATTTCATTTAAACTTTTCTCCTATTCTTCGTAACGGTGCTTGAAAGTACAGGACATGAAATAGGGAACGCTCGCTAATGGGAATAGAAACTTACAATCGGATGACGAGATACTCAACGGCATTCCGTGCTTAGTCTTACAGGGCGCACAAAGTTGCCGTCCACAGCCGAAACATGAAGGGCGGTACCTTCTACTTTTATACATTAATGCATAGCTGCAGTTCATATTCACACATCACATTAACATTGCAAGATATGAAATTATATATTAAGCAAGAACTTAGCATTAAACACAATTGGATCACTAGCACATACACAGCTATGTCTCTTATGCAACACATCAGAATAACAAAAGCACTCAAATATAACAGAATCTGTTTATATTATAAAAATTACAGAAAGTCATTCTTTACAAATAATATAATTACGAGTTGCATTAATGTTTCAGACTAACATAGACAGCAACCAAAATATGTGCGAGTCAAGTCAAAAAATCGAAGCTTCGCCCCCATCCCGCTGGCCCTCCGGATCTACTTAGATGCAGGATCGGAGCTCCCAGCATGATGACCAGAGGCCCCACCTGTCCAATTCAGAAAAAGAGTCCATTAAACCGACAACGAACGATCAAGTTATGAAAAGCTAAAAAGGGAAAACTCACCAACACCCGCTTCTTGGTCCTCATCCCCCAATTGCACACCGGCTTCCTCTACAGCAAGTAGCCGCATCCCCTCCTTCACCGCTACCTTCTCCTCCTTTGAGAACTGGGCGGTAACCATGTCCATCCTGAATGCCGCTCCACCTTCCTTATCCGCATCGGCCTTGGCCTCCTCCAAAGCCCGAAGATAGATCCTAGCCATGATCCGGGGATAATCATCCATCCAGGATAGATTACCCTGCTTCCAGGTACGGAAGTACATATCCTGCAACATCTCATCCATCATCCCCTCATTCTCCTCAAACTCCCTCACCCGGGCCTCGGAGGACAGCAACTTAGCAACGGCAACATCCCTCTCCGATCGATATCTCAAGCAGTCAGCCTGGAGAATCCTCCTCATTTCCTCCATCTCTTCCTTTAGCCTGGCCTGAGCAAGCTCTACGGCCTCAAGCCTCCCAGATAACTCCTCTACCTGCTCAAGATCCGACCTCCGAACCTCGTCTACCGTAGCAATAGCTATGTCAATCCGCTCCTTGCAGGCGGCCTCCATCTTTCGCAACTCAGCCTTGCTAGCCTCCTCCATGGTTTTCTTTAGTCGTCGGGAGGCCGCCTCGTGCTGGGATATCCTGATCGGCAAGCTGTTTGGCCTGGTCAGAAACCTGTAACCGCAACCGGATGTTAGCACTTCCGATTTCCTCCCCAGCCCTAGCCAGTCGAGCGTGATGCTCCATTAGCCTCTTGGTTTCCTCAGCCACCCGATCGATGATTGCCTTGGCCTCATTCCCCATGGTCACAATCCGAGTAGTAAGCAAATAGAGGTCTAACGACTTAGCCTCATCAAGCACCCATACCATGGGATTGCGGGGAAGAAGATGCTCACCCGTGACCTCATCAAAAGAGATATCCTGAAAACTCGGGTCCAGATCAGGGTGGACGGCAAATGGGTTGCCATCCAAACCAGGACGGTCTATCGGAGTGACGGTTGGATTTTCGGACGGATGGGGGGAAGGCATAAACTCAGTATCCTCTTCAGTAATATCATGGATGGGCTGGACTGGAGGCTGAGGGCCAAGTGAAGGTTCAAACGAAGATCGGCCCCTCTTCCTCCTTTGCATATCTTCTTCAATAACTCCAAGAATAGGGCGATATCTAACTTCATCCCCAGGACAGCTGGTTGGCGGCTTTGGTTTGGCAGAAGCTTTGAGTAGCTTATACTGTTCGAGGTGGTGCCGGATATCTGATGACTTGGTCGCCTTACCTGCTCCTGGAATAAAAGCCAAGTGTTACGAACATACAATGGTCCATAATTCGAGAAATATGTTAAGTTAAAAAGAGTGAGAAGACACATCTATTATACAAACCCTGCGGAGGAGTAGGATACTGCAATAAGTCCTGAATCTCATTCCAGGATGGAAGCAAACCATAAAATATTCCTAAGTCCCTATCGTAAATGGAGTCTGCAGAAGTCAAAAGTTCACCTTGAATCGCTGGAGTCGCCTTAGCTGAAGAACTCTTAGAGAATGGATCGGCACCAGCCCCAGCCTTGTCAACCTCCTTTGCCTTCTCCACCGAGGCTGATCCTTCCTCCAACCCCTCAAAAGCCTGGCGGAAGGCATCATTCGTCCACTCCTGGATCTCCCCTGCCTGCTCAAAAGACAAAGCCTCGGCACCACTACCACCCTATCCTTCACCTTCTCCATCTCCTCCGCTCTCCTCCTCGCCTCTTTCCTCCTCTCCACCTTCCTCCTCCGGAATGTCTGGACATGTGCTGGGAGAGGGTCCATCAGACTTCTTAAGCTTCTTTCCCCCAAGGACTGGAGGTATCGAGAAAGGTCTCCTCTTGCTACTCTTCGCAGTAGCCCCATCCTTAGCTTTAGCAGCCCTCTCCTCGGCTGTATCTCTCTGTTTAACCACAGATTGACGTGGCAGAATCAGGTTATACTCCAGGAGAGTGGCATTCCTGATCAGGTAAGAAGCCGACCTATCCCTTCCCGAAATGACCTTTATTTCAGCAGCCATCCGCGCCAAGGAATCATTCTCCACGACCGCAAAGCCACCTGTTGCTAGCAAGAAATAAAAGCATATAAGAAGAAGCATTGCGATCGGGACGAGGAAAATATAAATGAAGTTCAACTTACAGCCGGAAGTGAAAAGGCGGAAAGAAACAGAGTCATCCTTAATGAAAAACCATTCTTTCTTGAACATACTAAACTTCGAGTACAAATCCAGAACAGGCTTGAAGGGCACGGCCGCTTCCAAGCTGATATATGGAGACCCCTTCTTATAGCCTCTCAAGTTGTACAGATACCGGATCTCCCGGTTGGAAGGGGGATGCCCATATTTCCTCTGAAAGATGACGAAAAGACTCACCAGAATGGCGTAGGAGTTAGGCTGAAGCTGGAACGGAGCCACCTTCAGATATGTGATAAAGCTAACTATCCAAGCGTTAAGAGGCGGGATAGCACCACACATGCAATGATATCTGCTGTAAGCAAAGTAGCCTTCGGGGGGATCATACGGCATCACTCCTTCCCCCGGCAACAGCATGCAAGCTCTATCAATCCCGAAGGAGCGGGAGATAACGTCAAGTTGCTCCTCTCTGAGAGAGCTCGGAAAGCAATCAGGAGGAGAGTTCAGAAGCTCTTGGGGACCATACCCGTCTACTAGCGACCTCGGGGTAGGTCCACGACGTTCCGGTCCTGGCTGGGCAGGGGGCACGATGGAAGACTCACTTCTGTCCATAGATTTTTTCTTTTCTGATCGGGTTTCCACTCTTTGAGACATTTATCTGCGGCACAAGAAAAACACGATATTAGAACGAAGAGTATGGGAATATAAACGAATGGTTATCAAGTTCCATTCGGTGGTCAAGTTTTCGAGTTTCATTCGGCATTAAAGGTTAAAGCTTCATTCCCAATAATCGAACTCATTCGGCAATTGTCCATTCGGCATCACCTGGATAATGTCCACTCGGTAGTAAAATTTTCAAGCTCATTCGGTGAAAAGAGAAACATACCTATTCGGCACGAGTTTGATTCGGCACGAGTTTGATTCGGCACGAGGTTGATTCGGTACAAGGTTGATTCGGCACTCAAGTTGGTTCGGCCCTCTCTGATTCGGTAAGGAATAACGAAGGGGTGTAGCCCTTATTTATAGACGTACACAAGACAACCGAATAAAAAGTTCGGCACTCAAAACCGAATGTAGCTACACCAACTGGAAGAAAAACAAAGCGCGACACCTGCAATCACGTGCCCCACTTTGGGGGGCAAATGTTGGGCGAATTCTCACCCATGGAATCACAAGACCAAGAGGCACCAGCTTCGCCATTTCCATCCGGTATCCGTGCCCATTCGGTACCCATACCACGCCGAACCGTGCTCCATCCACCATCACCGATCCAACCTACCACCGGTCCAAAACCCACCATCACCGAACCAACCTCAACTAGGCACCACCGAACCAAACAACCCCCCAAGCCAAGCCGAACCAACTCACCTCCCATCTACCACCGAATCACCGCATCTCCACGTCCTAACCGGACCAAGGCCATCACCGGACCAAACCTCCGCCTAGCTATGACCGGACCAAGCTTCGCCGAACCAACATGGCTCCCAACTACTACCGGACCAAGCCTCTTCCATCTCACCACCGGACCAGCACTCTCCTGACCATCTCCATCTTCCACTACCGAACCAACCTGAAGAAGGCATTCCAAATCAACTTTACCGGGCCAGATTGCAGCAGTCCAGGCCCGTCAGCAGCCATATACATCCAAGACCCCTGCCCCCAGCCTCACTCTATAAATAGAGGGGCAGGGGTACAACAATGGCAGACAAGTTTGAGAGCTCAAGCACGGAAGGAACTTTCAAACAACTTTCATATACTTGTATACAAAGCTTTGTACTTGTAATCTGAAAGAAAAGAGAGAATAACATATAAAGTGGACGTAGGCACGTTCTGGCCGAACCACTATAAATCTGCGTGTCTTTTACAGTTTAGCCCCTGTTTTTTATATATTTGCGTAAATCACCGAAACCGCTAAGAACAACATAAAATCAACTAAATCATACGACTATGAGGTGTTTGTCCATTTTTTATGCAAACAGCTTTCAAAACTTTGCTCATGCTTCCTTTTGAAAACTTATTCATTTTTATATACTTTTAAACTTGTTTCAACATTTACTTTCATTTGCTTTTTAAAACTTGTTACTTACAAATGAAACCCGAGCCCAACCCATAAATTCCCGAGCTAACACTCGAGCCACACTCCTCTCATCGCTCTCCCTCGATAAAATTCGAGATCGACTCGAGCAAAAACCCAATATACCCCGTGCCCAAAACAACAACCAACACCAGACACATGTACACATGCACCGTGCACCTACACCCTTGATTTGATCAACTCCGACCAATGCTGCGACGCTCCACAAGTCGCCGACGATCCCGACCACCTAGCACCCTCGATAGCAACGGAAATCAAAATCGAGCTTGTCGAAACAACTCGAACCCAAATTCGATCAACGAAATCGCCATGCCCCATCGTCAACGATCGCTAGAAACTACGCGACCACATCCAGAGCCGCATCACTGACCCAAGCTTCGATTCCCCATGCTCTGATCATCTACAGTTCACCCACGACCAACCAATCATCTCAATACCCTCATCGACCAAAACAGGTCGATAAACCTTATCTTGTCGTTGTCCAGCCGCCATGATGGTCGAGAATTCCGTCAAATATTTTTCCCGAGATCTCCAGACTTCCAGCCACCTCCAGCCTTGATCACGACGACCATCTCTCCCCCGATCGCCAGTAATCGATAGAAAATCCAAAACCATTCAATTCGAAATATCTCAGCACATACGAATCTAAAAATCATGATACCTTTATCAAAAATCATTATTTTTCAATAAGAATCGAATTTTAAAATCAAAGCATGATTTCCAAACATTCGATTTCTGACCTATATTTGATTTTCACTGTAATTTTCTTATTCCAGTAATATTTCTTGCTAATTATACTTTAAAAATATTTTTAAATGTTGAATCTGGTAAATACAAACCAATTCCTTTTAAAGATCATAAGCTATAAGAGATTGGAAAAAAAGAAATTGGTTTTTGAACTTATTTTTAGCCTGTTAATATCAAACAGAACATGCATATAGGTATATACAGACATGCACAGGTATACACACATAGTACCTCACTATATTTAAACAAAATACATCATGAAAATCATATTTACAATATCACTTCACCGATTTAGCACATGCAACAACATATAAAACAGATTAAACCTTTTTAAAATAGAAGTTTACTCACTATTTTGAAAACAGAGAAGCAGGCTTCATTCTTTTGATCTGGAACTTGATTTTGATCTGTACTTGATTTTGAAACTGATCTTTGAATTTTACTTGAGTTGAATCTTTGTTTGATCTTCTATGTTTGCTCAGGACAAAAGCTTGAAACAGGTTTTGATTTTATTTTCTTCTATGGTTTTGGTTTTTAGTTTCCTTTTCATTTTATTTTGAAGATGAAAGAAGAGGAAGGATTGTATATTAAAAGTTACTGAACTGAAAACAGCCTATTTTCTCAACCTTTTATAATTTCAACTTAAGTGGAAACCATTTGCCACTTGTATTTTTGCATGTTATAATGTTTACACTTGTTAATTTGCATGCATTAATGTTTTTATATAAATTTTATATTATATTTATTTTTATATTTATATACGTTCTTCTGATTTTATATTTAAACTTTCCCTTTAATTTATATTTATATAACTTTAAAGAAAATGATTTAAAACTTAATTATACACTAAGAAATAACCATATATACAAATACTAGTTTTAAAATATAGAGTTTTTATATCCAATTTATTTTTAAGATATACATATTGAATTTCAAATTCAAATTCTATTTACAAATCTACTTATATATCTATACATAAAAAACACATATTTATTTCCTGTTTATTTTTAAAAGAAAGTGTTTTGAACCTTTTTATTAAATCTTATTTAAGCTATCATACTTTTTAATTAATAAATATTTATTTTTAGTGTTTTGAAAATATAGATTTAACTTTAAATAGCTTTTTGAAAATTATTATATTGAATTCAAAAGGGGATTTTCACTTCAAGGGCTTATTTGTGTAGGGTAATAAGTTTTAAGGACACTACTTTTGAAAAATTAGTTTTAAGGACATTTTACTAGAAAAAGATAAAAGAATTTATCATTTTCAGTTATACAGAAATAATGATAAAAGGATTTATCGTTTTCCTGTATAACTTAGAAAGATAAAAGAATTTATCGTTATGCTGTAAATTGTCCTTAAAATTAATTATTCAAAAGTGTTGTCCTTAAAACTTATTACCCTCCAAATAGAAGCCCTTCAACCTAATTTCCACAATTCAAAACATAACTTCCAAATCACAATACATACATACATACATATATATTATAATTAGAAAACATATTTATTTTTTTAGAAAAGATAAATTTTTCAATTTAAATAAGCGGATTATCAAATAAATATTGCCAAAAATTTTGGGTCATCGCATTCCTTCCCCCTTAAAAGAATTTCGTCCTCGAAATTTAAAAGCAAAGATAATTTAATAATCCAGCAAAAGCTTTTATATTCAAACCACAAAGCATACATATTAGCCATATACTAACAACCATAGCAACCAATTCATTCAAACAAATAAATCTAACTATCCAGGCAAAATTCTAGATAAGACTTCCTAATACTATCTAGAGTTTCCCATGTACAATCTCTGGGATCCTCGCTCCACTGAATCTTAACTAGCTTTACCACTCCAATCCTAAGCTCCTACATAACTCGATCTACAATCTAAACTGGATGTCTGACCATAGTCAAGTCCGGTTCAACTTCCAAATCCTCCTGAACTGCTGGTTCTACAACTAGTGATGGATCATACACGCACTTCCTCAGATGAGATACGTGAAATACATTGTGAATTCCGGCCATCCAGACCGGCAATTCAATCCTGTAGGCCAAAGTACCAATCCTTTCGAGAAGACGGAAGGGTCCAATAAACCTTGGAGCTAGCTTTCCATCTTACTCAATCTGATTGTTCCTTTGATCGGGGAAAACTTGACAAAAAAAAAGTTTCCAACTTCGAATTCCAAATTCCTTCATCTTTTATTTGCATAACTTTTCTGACTATCCTGGGCTTCCTTCATCCTTCTCTTAATCAACTCAACCTTCATAGATGCCTCTCGAATCAAATCTGGACCAAGAATAAGACAATCTCCAGATTCTACCCACGAAATGGTGATCTATAAGGCCTTCTGCTGTGCAACTCTGATAAATGTTATTGTACGAGAATTCCACCCAGTGTAGATGGTCATCCTAAGATCCACCGAAATACAAAATACAAGCTCTCAACATATCTAGAATGCGATTCAACCTCTCCGTCTGACCGTCAATTTGAGGATGATAAGTAGTACTTATACTCAACCTTGTTCCAAGAGCTACTTGCAAAGCTTTCAAAAATTTGCTGGTAAAAATTGGGTCGCGATCACTCATAATGCTGATGGGAACATCGTGCAATCTAACAATCTCTTTCAAGAAAATCTTTGCTAAAGAAGCTACAGTTCTGGTTGCCTTAATTGGGATAAAATGGGCGTTCTTAGTCAGCCTATCTATGATTACCCATACTCCTTCATTTCCTTTCCTGATTCTTGGCAACCCAATCGATGAAGTCCATCGATAACATTTCCCTTTTCCACTTTGTAATCTCCAGAGGTTGCAATAATCCCACAGTCTTCTGCTGATCACCCTTCACTATTGACAGATTGCACAACCATTGACAAAAGTAGCAATGTCCTTCTTCATACCTGGATGAATACTTAACCTTAACGATGTCTTTTTGAAAAAATTTCCTGCCTAAAATCCTTGATATTCGGAACACAAATTCTCCATCCGGAATAGCCAATACAGGTGCACTAGTTAACCTCGCCTTTGAATCCAAAAATGCTTCTTCACACTCTGGAGTCCATTTAAACGTCGCTCCCTTCCTAGTCAGTTTGGTCAAGTAAGAAGAAATCTTAGAGTTATCCCGAAAGACACGGTTCATCAAATCCACAAAATAAGTTGGAGCGTTGGTTAACCCAAAAGCGTAATCAACCACTCAAAGAAACAGTTGGGTCCTCTGAATGCAGTCAAGGGTATACTATCTCCAGCTACCCTTAGCTAGCAGAAACCCGAACCTAGATCCAAAAGAGAAAACACAGAAGCACCATGAAGTAGATCAAAAAGATCATTAATATGAGGCAAAGGGCACTTATTGCTAATGATCACCTTACTCAACTCAAAATCTTAAAGATTCATCCGATTTGGTAACAAATACCACTGCAGAATCCTAACTAGAACAATTAGGTCTGATCAATCCTTTCTCCAAGAAATCCTGAGTTTGCTCCAACAACCCCTCTCTCTCTAGGAGCCATCCTACTACTTGTTTGAACCACCGGTATCGCTCCTGGAACTAAGTCGATACGAAATTCAATCTCCTGATGCAGAGGCAGACCTTTGACTTCTTCAAAGACATCCGAAAAATCTCTAACAAATTTGGTAGCTCCTACCTCCTCTTGAGAAGCCTTAATCCCATGCAAAAGATTACCCAAATGAATCCCTGAACTATCGTAAGTCACTTTTGCAATCCTACCCAGTTCAGTTTCCAAAGACACCGTCCTCTCTTCACAAATCAGAACAGCTTTGTGCTAATCTTACCAATCCGTTCCCAAAATAAGATCAAATACCTTAAAATCCAATACATATGGGTTGCATGAGAAACTATGGGATAGATAAGAAATTCTTAGACCTTTACAGATCAAGTCTAGCCTAGTCACTCCCCATATAGGATAAGATACAATAATAGGGCGGTCTACAACACTAAGGGTAAGATGAAATTTCTCTAGAACTCATGTTGGCAAACCTAGACAGGTAACCCAACAATCAGATAGGTTTATATATATAAATTACAAGTACACTCTCTCAAGATAGATATTACTCCAAAGCCTTAGTGCTATCTCAACCTTGCGCTTTGATACCAACTGTGACGACCCGCCTTTCATTCCATAGAAAGACGTATCATCTATAAGAAAGAAATAGGTAGAAATAGAATAGATAGGAAAGAAAGAACTAAACTATATCAGAATCTCACAGTGGAATGAAAAATCATATTACTTCACATAAGTATTACATAATAGTCACTAATATCATCCATCAGAGTTATACAAATATACATCATATTAGATAATCATGACGACTTGTCGATACATTACAAAATACCGACAAATATACTACTACATACGCTGAAGCCTCCTGCTCCAAGTCTTCTCCACTTTCGTCAAAGCTACCTGAATCACTTGGCTACTCATAAAAATTTAATTACCTAAGAGTTTAAGAAAAAAAAAATAAACTCTGGGTCAGACATGGGTTTGGTGTGAGTAAACGGTTAAAGTTGTTTTAACTTTGAAAATAATTTGAAAACAAAGGTATCTTGTAAGACCACGCCACAACTAAACATGTCGGGTTTTTACCTTACGATAGCCAAAATTTTTGATAGGAAATCCAGTGATATTATATTAGTGTTTAGGGTTTTCAAGTAAAATAGGAAATAGTTGGAATGCTTACATCTCATGTTCCAACATAGTTGGGCACAATCAAAACGTACGACACATATTGGAGATTGGATTCCATACAATGGCAGGGCTACTGGGGTACCGCCCGTCATAGTACCTGGTCTAGATCAGAGTACCGAGGATCCACCCTGATCCCCTGCAACATAAGACCGAAGCTACCCCTTACTGGATAGTCCGAATAAGACAACTCCGCTGTTGGCGCGACCAACTGCCCACTAAGCCGCAAAAAAGGGACCTCTAGACAGAGGAAAATCTTATCCTTCTTAGGTGCTACCCACTAAGCGTTGCGTGCACCTCCCCTGTTTTAGCCATTCCCGGTTGATGAGGCTTGAGGCTACAATTAGCTTTTTATCACACATATCTTGGAATGCTCATCGTCCTCTAATGACGATGGTCTGATAGCATTCGTCCATACAAGTCCATTTCAGGTTCGAATGAAACCGAAGGCACTATCTCCGTTACACTCGTTTTGGAATCACCCTCAGCGTTAACGATAAATAGCCCTTGCATTCTGAATTCTTCATCTCGATTTTCACTTGAGATTTCATGACCCATCGTTTAATTTGGATCAATGTGGTTTTCGAATATCCAATTTGGAATCTGATCCCGGTCTCATCGAAATCCAAATGCCGTCTTAAAGGCCAAGTTTTTTTAAGTTTAAACAATTCAATTTAACTTCAGAATGTTAAATACACACAACAATTTATCACAGATAAGTATTCAAATAAATGATTTGCATTTATCAACAGTTCAATCCAAAGCATTGCATATCACAGAATATAACAGATTAAGATACCAGAGATATTAATCAATCCAAGCATTCAATGCAATTGAATCATCCATAAGCAAGATCAATTAATCATAGCATTTCTAATTAATTTAACTTAATCACAAAATTAATTAATTACTCTAAATCCTGCTTAATTTAACATTAATTAATTATAACCATTTATTACCAATTAATTAATGAATTTAATTAATCATCCTTTAATTGTTCACATTAATTAATTTTCCTTAAATTAATCACATTTATTAATTAACCTTTAATTAATCACATTCATTAATTATCCTTTTATTTAATTACATTAATTAATTAATCTTTAATTAATTACATTAATTAATTACCGTTTTATTTAATTACATTAGTTACTATTTAATTAATTACATTAATTAACTAACCTTTTAATTAATTACATTGAGTAATTATCCTTTTAATTACTTCCATTAAGTAATTATCCTTAATTACTTACATTAATTAATTATTCTTTAATTAATTACATTAATTAACTAACCCTTTAATTAATTACATTGAGTAATTATCCGTTTAATTACTTCCATTAAGTAATTATCTTTTAATTACTTCCATTAAGTAACTATCCTTAATTACTTACATTAATTAATTTTTCTTTAATTAATTACATTAAGTAATTATTCTTTAATTACTAATTGATGAACCTTTAATTAATTACATTAATTAACCTTTAATTAATTACACTGATTAATTATTATTAATTAAAGATAAACCCTTTATCTTAATTAATTAATTAATTAAATCATTTAAATCTATTTAATTTAAATGCTTGAAATTAATTTATGCAAAAATCATTTGAGAACTTTTGATTAATTAAAGTTTAACACACTTACCTTAATCGCTTCTTTATTACATCGTTTTATTACATTTGAAGACACTTAGGAATTTAAATCAAATAATTAACCTAATATATAATTATTTTAAATCAAAACAATTTTAAAAACATTTAACTTTATAATTATTTTCAATCTTTGAAATTTGCTTAAAACTTGTTTAACACTTTTCTTTTAAAACTTTGCTCACGCTTCCTTTTGAAAACTTATTCATTTTTATATACTTTTAAACTTGTTTCAACATTTACTTTCATTTGCTTTTTGTAAACTTGTTACTTACAAATGAAACCCGAGCCCAACCCATAAATTCTCGAGCTAACACTCAAGACATACTCCTCTCATCGCTCTCCCTCGATAAAAATCGAGATCGACTCGAGCTAAAACCCAGTCAACCCCGTGCCCAAAACAACAATCAACACCAGACACATGCACACGTGCACCTACACCCTCGATTTGATCAACTCCGACCAATACTGCGACCCTCCACAAGTTGCCGACGACCTCGCCGTCGATCTTGACCACCCAGCACCATCGATAGCAACGGAAATAAAAATCGAGCATGTCGAAACAACTCACTCGATCAACGAAATCGCCATTCCCCATCGTCATCGATCGCCAGAAACTACGCGACCACGTCCTGAGCCGCGTCATTGACCTAAGCTTCGATTCCCCATGCTTTGATCATCTCCAGTTCATCCACGTCCAACCAATCATCTCAACACCCTCATCGACAAAAACAGGTCGATAAACCCTATCTTGCCATCGCCCAGCCACCACGGTGGTCGATAATTCCACTGAGTATTTTTTCGAGATCTCCAGACTTCCAGCCACCTCCAGCCTTGATCACGACGACCATCTCTCCCTCGATCGCCAGTAGTCGACGGAAAACCCAAAACTGTTTAACTCGAAATATCTCAACACATACGAATCTAAAAATCATGATACCTTTATCAAAAATCATTATTTTTCCATAATAATCGAATTTTAAAATCACAGCATGATTTCCAGACATCCGATTTCTGACCTATATTTGATTTTCACTGTAATTTTCTTATTCCAGTAATATTTCTTGCTTGTTATACTTTAAAAATATTTTTAAATGTTGAATCTGGTAAATACAAACCAATTCCTTTTAAAGATCATAAGTTATAAGAGATTGGAAAAAAAGAAATTGATCTTTGAACTAATTTTTAGCCTGTTAATATCAAACAGAACATGCATATAGGTATACACAGACATACACCGGTATACACACATAGTACCTCACTATATTCAAATAAAATACATCATGCAAATCATATTTACAATATTACTTCACAGATTTAGCACGTGCAACAACATATAAAACATATTAAACCTTTTTAATACAGAAGTTTACTCACTGTATTGAAAACGGAGAAGAAGGCTTCATTCTTTTGATCTGGAACTAGATTTTGATCTGTACTTGATTTTGAAACTGATCTTTGAATTTTACTTGAGTTGAATCTTTGTTTGATCTTCTATGTTTGCTCAGGATAAAATCTTGAAACAGGTTCTGATTTTATTTTCTTCTCTGGTTTTGGTTCTTAGTTTCCTTTTAATTTTATTTTGAAGATGAAAGAAGAAGAAGGATTGTATATTAAAAGGCATTGAACTGAAAACAGCCTATTTTCTCAACCTTTTATAATTTCAACTTAAGAAAAAACCATTTGCCACTTGTATTTTTTCATGTTATAATGTTTACACTTATTAATTTGCATGCATTAATGTTTTTATATAAATTTTATATTATATTTAGTTTTATATTTATATATGTTCTTATGTTTTTATATTTAAATTTTTCCTTTAATTTATATTTATATAACTTTAAAGAAAAGGATTTAAAACTTAATTATACACTAACAAATAACCATATATACAAATACTAGTTTTAAAATACAGAGTTTTTAAATCCAATTTATTTTTAAGATATACATATTGAATTTCAAATTCAAATTCTATTTACAAATCTACTTATATATCCATACAAAAACAAACACATATTTATTTCCTATTTAATTTTAAAAGAAAGTGTTTTAAACCTTTTTATTAAATCTTATTTAAGCTATCATACTTTTTAATTCATAAATATTTATTTTTAGTGTTTTGAAAATATAGATTTAACTTTAAATAGCTTTTTGAAAATTATTATATTGAATTCAAAACATAACTTCCAAATCATAATATACACACACACACATATATATATATATATATATATATTATAATTAGAATACATATTTATTTGTTTTAGAAAAGGTAAATTTGTCAATTTAAATAAGAGGATTATCAAATAAGTATTACCAAAAATTCCGGGTCATCACACTCTTCTTTTCTTCTCTGTCAATCAAATTTACAGTTATCTACAGTAAGAAATCTACAGTTATTTGCATCTATTTTAAAGTTGAAATTTAGCCTGTAGATGTTAGCTTCTTTTTATTCCCTTTTACGCGAATAAAATAGTTGAAGCGAAGAATTCGCAAATACAGACTAAAATAGAAAAATACTAGATTTACAGAAATTAGATGTAAAATAAGAAAAACTGAAATAAAAAGAGAAAAAAAATAGATGTTTACTCTAAATTACGCTAAAATGGAAAAAAAGGAAAATTTTAATAACTTGATTAGGAATTTAGTGATAGATTAGTTGGTTGGTTTAGAAAAGAGAATACATTTCCATGTTTTGATATTTAACAAGATAACAATAAGCGTAATTGCAAGAATAAAAGAAAGAAAAGAGGAAATTAGTGTAAAATAGAGGTACTACTTTATTTTTCATTACCCAAAAAAGTAACGAAATAATAAAAGAAATATATTACAGTTACGGGTTACTGTTTATAGCATTATTTAGTATTAAAATATGAAAATGGATTTTTAGTACAACTTTTGTAACCAACCAAATAGAATAGGACTACTTCCTACAATATAAGAAAATAAAATGAAGAACTAATGAAAGTAAAGAAGAAATCAAGTTAATTATTAGACAAGACTGGAAGTAATAAACATAAATGTACCTAGATTTGCATTTACTGCGCAGATAGTAGAATAAAATGGAAGCAGTTATTATGATAAGTAAATTTGTGACAGTAGAACGCAGTCCCAAGCCAAGATTATCATATGATATAAGAGAATTAAAGAGAATTCAATATCGTAATAAAAGAAGACAGACTATAATAGAATAGAGACACTTGTAATTATATTTATAATATGTAGATTATAAAAGAATATAGAAGTGACAATTGCACGTAAAATTATAACATAGGTTATAATCAAACAGAAAGAACAAAGAAGGCTTATTTTATGACTTAGATTAAGATAATAAGCAAATAGAGCAGAAATAACAAAAGCGGCTTATTTTAAAACTTACACTAAGTTAATAAGAAAACATAGAAACATGGCCCATACCAACATCATTCCCTTTCAGTCAGGAACTGATGGTCTCATAATAGCTCGGTGAGGCTGAGACAAGCTTATGCTGATTAGGTTAAATAAGTAGCCAGCAGAATAAGAAAAGTAAACTGAATGCAAAAATAAAGGATGGGACTTAGGGTCTAACATAATAGTAAGATGCGTTTGAAGCAGTTTAAAGGAAAGGAGCCTAACGAAGCAGTTCATCACAGATTTTAGCACACAAGAGAACGTCCAACTTAGTTATTTTTGGCTAGAAGGAAGTACGAGACTTCAACGAGACGTGAGGGTACTCTAGGATGGCCCTTTGGGGGTAGGCATAACGAGGCAGTCCCCTGGAAGCAGGTTTATAGGTGTTCCATCAAAAGAGTATGCCTTGACTGCTTTTGCATGGCAAGACCATTGTAGGCAGTCAAAAGAGTTGATGTTTGGAGTAGGATATTCGTATGACACCGTACTCTGACTTGCGAGTAGGTTTTAGTCGGCAGGATCCAAAAGGACAGTCGCATGCGGATATCGGGCCAGCATTAAACCAAGAAGTGAGTTCAGAAAGTACTAGAGTTAAACCAAAAGGCCCATTATTCTTTCACTATCGAGACATTGGATGAGGGGCACAGCCAATTGGATGTTTAGATTGTTACAGTAGGGCTTAAACGACGTTTTAAGCAGACACACGTGCCGAACTCAAACCATTAAAAAAGGGCAGATTATTATGGGGTAGATCAAAAAGCAGAGAAAGAAAAAGAAAAGGAAAATCTCGCGGTGGAATGATAAAATATAATAATCAAATAACAATTCATGAAGATATTTTACAAATAAATTTGATTATATTAATACAATAAAAAATCAGAGTTACAGACAACAAGAATAAATAAATAAATACAGCGGAACAACATGATGCAGTGGAATAAATATATTAAATGATAATAGTACGAATCTTTGTCTTCATCCTCCAGAAATAAGGTCTTCAAACCTAAAATGCTCAGGCTGACCCGAGCGAATCGAAAAGGCAAAACACTCGAGTCAGAATTAAAAGATCTTACGTAAGTTAAATCAAAGGTAAATATGAGTGTGACGACAATAGAGATGTTTACGGGGTTCGACATCTCCTATACAGTGTCTAACGCGAGTGCAATAACTTAAGAGATGTTTGGGATTCACATCTTCTAAGGATCCATTAAACTATCTACTACGTAGTACAATACGCTACTATAATAATGTTTACAATAAAGTAAAGTATTAAAATAGTGTTAAGGCGTTATCCATATCCCAGTTAACATATTTTATATATTCCCATAGTCTATACAGTACCGAAACTACCCCTGTAAAACTGGAAGGCTATCAGAGGGCACTCCATAGGTATGGTACAAAACAAACTCGTAGAAGGTGCTCTAGGGCATGTGAACACGATACCTGAGGAAATGCCAGAGTAGATAGACCATTTGTGGATCAAGACTGGTGGTAACGCATAGCAGCTACTACCGCCCACCTCGGAACACACTCCTAAATCAAAATCAAAGGTGGCCACCAATCTAATAACAAAGTCCGAATATAGTATCGAAGAAGTGTGCCCGATCAGAGGAATGACCTCACTTGGCCCGGCGTGGCTCCTGGTATTGGTCACATCTAAGCTGACTCACGGGAGTCAGGGTGTAACGACCCAGAATTTTTGTTAATTAAAATTTGAATATTTAATTGATTTTAAATATTAATAAGTGAAATTTATAAGTCGAATAATTTATTTCTCGAATATTGGATTTAATTTGGATAATTAAATTGATATTTTAATAATTGAAATTTCAGAAATAATTGAAAATCAAGTTTAATATGATTGAAAATGATTTGTAAAATTTTATTATATCATATTAGAGTTATAACAATGTTATGGAACTTCTAAAATCGAATTTAAAGTTGATTTGTGAAAATTGAATATTTTAATATTTAATCGACTAGTGAAATTAGCCATTTTTCGAACAGTCTCAGAATTGGACGAAACTAGTCCCATTGGATCTGTAATACTTTGTTATTATCAGATTTTAATTTTCTTAGCAATCGGAATTTTCGTTTGACCGTGGCAGCTCGAAACGCATCGAAATTATTTTAATGTTAATTTGGCGAGTTAAAATAGTCATTTTTCAAACAGTGTCGGATTTCGACGAAACTAGTTTCATCGGATCCGTAATATGATATTATTGTAAGGTTTCAAATTTCGTGTCAATCAGATTTACCGTTTGTCCGGTGCAAGCTAAAACACACATAAATTTGATTAACCGATTTAATTTTAAATCGATCGTTGCCGTATCTCGCACAGATGATCGAATTAGCTTCCGAAACCTATTCCATTGTGTCCGGAACGCGGGATAAACCCTAGAAATGCCGGTTACCGCGCGTAAATCGTAGTTCGGAAAACCCGGGATGAATAGCGTTTCGATCAAATTCTATAAATAGGCCCCTTTATTCACAAAAAAGAAAAAAAGAAAATAAAGCCCTAGTTTTAATGGCCGGCTGCCACCATCATAAGGAATGGCCAGAAATCAACTTCGTTCCCTCCCTCCGTCCTCCAATCCATCAACAATTAGCGAAACTTTCCAACTACAACATTGTAGAGCGTCTCGAGATCGTCAGATCTATACGTCGATGATGGGTTACAATGAAGCGTGGAGGCGGCTAGGGTGGCAGGACCGATGGCCGTTCGTGCTCGTTTGGGGAGAGCGTGGGTCGACCGGACCTGGCCACACCCTGGCCGGTGGTAGAACACGTGGCGGCGAACGTGGTGGCACCCTCCGGTCAGTTTCAAAAGAGATGGTGTGGTCGCGAAAATTCACAAGATGATGGCGGCATTTGGGTTAGTTACGTGAACGAGTCACGTGGGAGAAGGAAAGGGAGTGGACGGGCCGATCTGGAGCAAGCGAGAAATGAACGGCAGATATCGAGTGGGTTTGAAAATAAAATAGAAATTGTAAAATTAATTGTATTATAATTCGTTCGATCTTTAAAAAGCTATAATTTGTTCATACGAGGTTGGGATTCGACGAAACCTTTTGCGTTGGCTTCGTATTGTCGAGCACTACGCTATGCAACTGGATTGAAAGCAGTTGGAGTCAGTGGAAATTTCGGGTAAAATTAAACGTCCGTTTAATTTTATTCGAAATAAAACGCTGGAACAGAATTAAAATCAAGGTGAGAACTTCTCACTCAATCGAACGGTTTCGATGTTAATTTTAAATAGTTAGATTTAAAATTGTTGATTGTATGCCTGGATGATAAATTTTATCTGTTGTTGACTGAAATAGACATTATACGCCGATAGTAAGCAGATGTTATTTATTAAAAACATATACCGCGAATATTTCACAGTACAGTGAAATTGGTATTATTTATGTACTTAGGGTTGATTTCCCGCATTGTATAGCGGATTAGACCCTATTGCGCCGCATAATAGCGGATAATATTTTATGAATTCCATATACCGTGATAATTCCGTACTGGAGCGGAATTGGTATTGTGCTAACATCTATGGATGCAGGAAAACAGGTTGGAGGGATCCAACTGGATTCCTCACCAATATTTATTTGATTTCAGATATTGTGATATTTGATTGATTATCATATCGATATATGATGTTTGGAAGTCGTGATTGACTATTCGGTGCTGTTGCATCATCGAATCCATTTTTTTAAAGTTTAAAATAATAATTTTAAATTTAAAAGGATTTTTAAAAGTGATTTTTGAAAGTATACGTTTTATTTAATTTTCAAATTGATTTAGTTTAAATAATTAAAACGTTATAAATTTTTAAGTTATAAAATGAATAAATTTTTGTGAAATATAACCAAAGTATGATTTTAGAAATAAATAGTTGATTGATTTATAAAATGGTTTAAATTGGGATTTTTGAATTATTATAAACGGTTTATATAAAACATTTATAAAATTGATATTTTATAAGTGAATGAGAATTTAGATTTATAAATTTATGATGATACAAAAGAATGGATTTGTGAATAAATGGATTATAAGTAATTTACTTATAAGTGGGATTTCGACCTGTAAACGAAATATAATTGGCTATTAAAAGAGATTTATAAATCGAAGTAGTTATGAAATAGAAATGGAATTCATAAACGTTGTTTTATAAATCCGTAATTAAATAAATTTGATAAGTAAACATAGAAATTATTAAAGGAGTTATATCCACGATTTTGGACTGTGGAAAATCCTTTAATTAAATATGTGGAAGTGTTGAATTGGTAAACGATGTATATCCACGATTTTGGACAGTGGATAATCTTTTGATAAAAGTGTAGAAATACTGAATTGGGTAAATAAGGTATATTCGCGATTTTGGACAGTGAATATATTTTTGAATAAAACGGGTATGATTTGGAGAAGTGATATTTTAAGATGAAGTTAATTGTTTTAACGATGTTTTAAAATGTATTATGAATCCAAACCATAGATTTTAACATTCATTGTTGAAATAGACGTTTTCGAGAAATAGAAGGAAATGGTGGACTATAACACTGTTGTCATAGTAGATGATTTCCAAAAGGAAATGTTTTATATAGTATTGGGATTTATATATCTATCTTAATTCTGAATCCCTATACTAGTGATTTTGGGTTGTCGTAACGATGTTTTACGCAACATTCGTTTTGACCCAATAAATGTGTTTAAGAGAATGTTTTTCATAAAGTATGAAACACATACTTAACTGTGATTTAAGTGTATTGAATATTTTCAAATGTTGAAAATAAATAAGATTTGTGAATTACTTATTTTTAAATAAGTATGGAAATATTTTTCCAATATGAAATAAATGTTTTGGGAATTATCTTTTTAAAGATAAATTGAAAGTGAATATTTGAAATCGATTGAAAATCGTATATCAGTAGATATTTTGAAATGTGAATTCACTATGGAATTTATAAAAGGAAAAAGGAATTTGCTTAAAAATAAACGTTGATTTATTTATGAAGTGTGGAAATATATTTACGGATTTGGAACGTAAATTTAAAATAAATCGGTAAGGATTTATTTGATTGATTTAAATGAACCATTTTGAAATGAAAGTTGCAAAGGAGGAAATTGATTTGAAATTTGTTTTCAAATGTTGAAGTATAGAAATTTGTATCTTGTAAAGATATTTTTGGAAAATAAATATTTTGGAAAATTATTTGGAATCTGGTGATGTTACGCATCTCTATTGATAGTTAAATAACCGACTATCAATATTTACCTTTAAATAGGTATTTGTTGTGAATTGCTTAAATTTGAATGCCACACTTATTTTTGAAATAAGCGCTCACTATTCGGGTTAGCGGGGAAAGGACCTTTGGGTCGTATAACCCATTCCGAATATGTGATACGTCGTTATGAATTGCATTTGAAGACCGGTGTTGAAGACCGGATAATTGTGAAAACGGAAGGATTACCGTCGAGTTACTCTGCATCGGCTGATCCGATATAGAGGTTTTATCACCCTTAGTGACGGTAAGTCCGGTCGTGATTAGTGAATATCCGGATTTCAAGGGCTTCTTTGGAAGTGCCTTCGGTTCCCTTCGATCTCGGAACGGACTTGTATGGATTGTATGTCTGACATTACAAATTGAGATATAAAGCCGATTTCTTTCAAATACATTTCTATTGGTGGCGGAGAACTTATTCTTTTAGCTTAACACCCTTCTCTGTGAGGTATGAGCTCAGAGATTATGTAGTTGAAGGTTGTTAGTGATATACTCCCAATTTGGTAGTGTGATATGCTAAGTGCTGTTGAGCATTTGTGAATTAAAGCACAGCTTTTGTATAAAGCGTAGCCTTGTGAACGAGACTTCGTCGAGCCTCACACCTCGGAAATGGTCGAAACAGGAATGCTGCGGCAAGGTTTTTAGGGGTCGAGCCCCTATAGTATGTCCATTTTCTTCTGGATAGTGGTTGTATCATGGTATGGAGCCCAGACATTTAACCCATGTTGTTGCTGCAAATTTATTACTCTGTGGTTGTTGGAATCGAGGATCCTCGGATAAAGGTCGGTAACGACCGGGGATAACATACTTTTTGAGTGGAGTTATCAAGTTACAGCTTCATTGCACCCAGAAGCGTGTGGTAACTCGGCCTTGTGTCGGTGGATATCTAACCGTAATGTTAGGTTAGATGCTCGGGGCGTCCTTCCAGAGGCGTACCCACGGATCGGTAGGAAGTTCCTTAGCTAGACCATTTGTTGGAAAATCCAAAGAAACAATACGATCCTTGTACGGTTCTAGTTGTATTACCTGCCATGGAATGTGGCGTAACCTGCTATTGAACATGGTAGCTATAGTAGGCATAAGTACGAAATGCCTATGCTGGCTAAGATTTATATTATACTTTCGAAATGTTTTCTGCACTATGCACTAATAATAATAAAAATGATTTGATTTTACATAGTAAGCATCTTTGACTATCATAAGGAGAAATCTTCTCCAATTCAGCGTTTGCATTGTGTGTGTGGCGGGAGGCCTTATGCTTGTTTCATTTTCCAAAAAGCATTGCGAATTGATTTTGAAATATCCTCTGTTGTCTTTTAAAGATAAACTGTTTTAAGTTCTCACACCAGTCCCATGACTGACCTGGAGTTTATTGTTTCCTTCCTAAACTCTGGGTGCCTACCAATTTCCACACGAGCAGTCTAGAGTTAGGTTATGAGGATATTCTGGACTTCAGGAGTTGCTGTAGAGAATTGGAGGCAAGTTGGAGAGCATGGCATATCAAACTAGTATATAGTATTTCTTTTCCGCTGTTTATTGTACACACTCTGATGATGTAATGTAATGTAATATGATGTAATGTAATAACTGATATAGCTCTTTGTTTAAAAGATTATTCATTTATTTATTATATGTTGTTCCGCTGCGTTTGTGAGATTCTAATGTTTTTCTGTTGTTACTTTCTGTTCTGTTCTATCTTTTTCTCTCTTCTTCTACCTCTTTCTTCTTCTTTCACCATAAAGACTCGTAAGTTTGTTCCTCTTTGGCTGGATTGTTGTGGAATATTGCCAGTTTAAAGGAGTACGGATTTTCGGGCCTTTACATTTGGTATCAGAGCATATGGTTAAGCGACAACCATGGCTCTGTTGGGAATTACTCATTAGAGATAGAGTCAGTAGTACTCTAGAATGAGTGTGAGTGTAATAATAGATACGAGCGCGTATTTGTTAGTGAATATAAAATGTTTATATTGTGTTTGCTTATCCGTTGAGCTATTTATGAATTTTGGTCGATATATGGGACGCCATATTATCGATAGGGATTTCTAAACTCTTAAACGAGGCAAGTCGACATAGTATCATTTTGAATTGGGTAAATGAAATAATTTTACCTTGATTATATTTTATATATAAAGGAATAATTTTTCAGAATTATTAAGTGTATATAAGTTAATTAAAAGTTGTTGAATAAGCTAAATAAAACAACAATTGTAAAAGATTAATTGTATAAGCAATTGAATTATTAAGTATGGAATTATAATTAATTTGATTTACAATTGTGAAATAATCTTACATATAAGAAGTGAAACTGTATGAATATATTTATAAATATGGGTTGTAATTAAAACTGAATTTGAAAATTTTGGCGATTTGGAAAGTTTAAATTCCTTTTGATTTTGAAAATGAATTTCAAAGGATATGGAAAAGTACCTTCCATTGAAAATTTATGAAGGTGTTGGAACTCGGTATGAGTGTCCATTTGAATTGGAATCCCGCATGATGGGATCATGTTCATGATGTATACTAGCGTAATTCGAGGGGTGTGATGCCTACAGTTACAAGCGATTCCACTGGGATAGTGGCGCAATCGCCGTGTAAACTGCGATCTAGATACCATAGCGAAATTCGAGGGCCGAGATGCCTACGGTTACAAGCGATTCTACTGGGATAGTAGCGTAACCTCCGTGTGAACTACGATCTATGGCAACAACCATGGCGAAATTCAAGAGATGTGAAATCTATAGATTACAAGCGATTCTACTGGGATAGTAGCGTAACTGCCGAGTAACTGTGATCCATGGGGGAACGTGCTTTCCATATGCATTTTTTTAAATTTAATATGACTTAAGTGAAGTTGAATGAAGTTGATTTTGGTGTCGAAGTAAAATAATCAAGTGAACTAAATGAATATGAACTTGAGTTATATAAATGAAATTCAACTCATATAGTTAAAAGAATAAGCAATTGAATTAATTAATGGATGGAATGCTAATCAATTGAATGTAAATAAATTGATATGAAGAAATGAATGAAAGTGTTAATTCATTAGAAGCTAATGAAGTTGAGGAAATGGAATAATTGAATGGAAGTCAATTTAATATCAACCAATTGGAATTAAATGTGTTGAACCAAATTGAATGTAAATTGAATAAATTTGGTTGTGTTGAATATGCATTGGTTGCTATATGATTGTTAATTGATTGTATATAAATTCATTAAGAGTATTAATGAAATTGAATTAGAAAAATTGAAAAGCTATGTAATTGAATTCAAGTTGGAAGTAAATAAATTTGAATAGAATTGAATTTGATTTGGAAGTGAACTAAATTGAAAATATGAATGTAAATTAGTGAATGTAAACTAATTGGAAATGAATAAATGAATGTTGATAAAAATCCAATGTAAACGAATCAGATATGATTTAAATTGGAAAACCAATTCAACGAATATTAATGAGAAGTGAATTTATATTGATTTGGTGGTTGCATTCGTTATTTTGTTGCATTTGTTATGTTGGCACATGTAGTTGTTATGTTTCTATATGATGTATATTGATATTATTTTCATATATGCATGTTTCTCATGTTATTGTTGAGTGTTTAGTAGGTGCGGATTGCGCTTGCTTCGCTTTTGGAGCTCGCTTTCGCGCTATATTAGCCGTATACGCTCGCTAATAATATAAATAAGGTACATATCTCAGATTACATACCGTACTTTTACACTTTTTCCCTACGGGATGCCTCATCACTTGATGAGATGTATATTTGTGATATATATACTGTCATTTTTTTTTCGGGTCGAGCCGCGCAAAGGAGACTCCGGCGAATTCTTCCGAAAATTTAAGGCGTTAGAATAATTTTGAGAAAATTTGAAAATTTTTGAAAACTATAAATTTGATTTGGAATGGGAAGTTAAACAATAGTAGATGATTTTGAAAAGATAAGTAAGGATAGATTTGAAAAATTAATAAGATATTGTAAGAAGTTTAACAATGGTTTTGGAAAGTTAATGGATTCTGTAATATTTCTTACTTGGTAATTTCGAGGACAAAATTCTTTTAAGGGGGGAAGATTGTAACGACCCAGAATTTTTGTTAATTAAAATTTGAATATCTAATTGATTTTAAATATTAATAAGTGAAATTTATAAGTCGAATAATTTATTTCTCGAATATTGGATTTAATTTGGATAACTATATTGATAATTTAATAATTGAAATTTCAGAAATAATTGAAAATTGAGTCTAATATGATTGAAAATGATTTGTAAAATTTTATTATATCATATTGGAGTTATAGCAATGTTATGGAACTTTTAAAATCGAATTCAAAGTTGATTTGTGAAAATTGAATATTTAATCGACTAGTGAAATTAGCCATTTTTCGAATAGTCTCAGAATTAGACGAAACTAGTCCCATTGGATCCGTAATAGTTTGTTATTATCGGATTTTAATTTTCGTAGCAATCAAAGTTTTCGTTTGACCGTGGCAGCTCGAAATGCATCGAAATTGTTTTAATATTAATTTGGCGAGTTAAAATAGTGATTTTTCAAATATTGTCGGATTTCGATGAAACTAGTTTCATCGGATCCGTAATGTGATATTATTGTAAGGTTTCAAATTTCGTGTCAATCAGATTTATCGTTTGTCCGGGGCAAGCTAAAACGCACATAAATTTGATTAACCGATTTAAGTTTAAATCGATCGTTTATTGCCGTATCTCGCACAGATGATCGAATTAGCTTCCGAAACCTATTCCATTATGTCCGAAACGCGGGATAAACCCTAGAAACGGCGGTTACCGCGCGTAAATCGGAGTTCGGAAAACCCGGAATGAATAGTGTTTCGATCAAATTCTATAAATAGGCCCCTTTATTCACAAAAAAATAAATAAAACCCTAGTTTTAATGGCCGGCCGCCACCATCAAAACGAATGGCCAGAAATCAACTTCGTTCCCACCCTCCGATCCTCCAATCCATCAACAATTAGCGAAACTTTCCAACTACAACATTGTAGAGTGTCTCGAGCTCGTCAGATCTGTACGGCGATGATGGATTGCAGTGAAGCGTGGAGGCGGCTAGGGTGGCGCGGCCGATGGCCGTTCGTGCTCGTCTGGGGGGAGCGTGGGTCGACCGGACCTGGCCACACTCTGGCCGGTGGTGGAAAACGTGGCGGCGAACGTGGTGGCACCCTCCGATCGGTTTCAAAAGAGATGGTGTGGTCGCGAAAATTCACAAGGTGATGGCGGCGTTTGGGTTAGTTACGTGAACGAGTCACGTGGGAGAAGGAAAGGGAGTGGACGGGCCGATCTAGAGCAAGCAAGGAACGAACGGTAGATATCGAGTGGGTTTGAAAATAAAATAGAAATTGTAAAATTAATTGTATTATAATTCGTTCGATCCTTAAAAAGCTATAATTTGTTCATACGAGGTCGGGATTCGACAAAATTTTTTGCGTTGGCTTCCTATTGTCGAGCACTACGCTATGCAACTGGACTGAAAGCGATTGGAGTCAGTGGAAATTTCAGGTAAAAATTTTATTCGAAATAAAACGCTGGAATAGAATTAAGATCAAGGTGAGAACTTCTCACTCAATCGAACTGTTTCGATGTTAATTTTAAATAGTTAGACTTAAAATTGTTGATTGCATGCCTAGATGATAAATTTTATCTGTTGTTGACTGAAATAGACATTATACGTCGTTAGTAAGCGGATGTTATTTATTAAAAACATATACCGCGAATATTTCACAGTACAGTGAAATTGGTATTATTTATGTACTTGGAGTTGATTTCCCGCATTGTATAGCGGATGAGACCCTATTGCACCGCGTAATAGCGGATAATATTTTATGAATCCCATATACCGCGATAATTCCGTACTGGAGCAGAATTGGTATTGTGCTAACATCTGTGGATGTAGGAAAACAGGTTGGAGGGATCCAACTGGATTCCTCACCAATATTTATTTGATTTCAGATATTGTGATATTTGATTGATTATCATATCAATATATGATGTTTGGAAGTCGTGATTGACTATTCGGTGCTGTTGCATCATCAGATCCATTTTTTTAAAGTTTAAAATAATAATTTTAAATTTAAAAGGATTTTTAAAAGTGATTTTTGAAAGTATACGTTTTATTTAATTTTCAAATTGTTTCAGTTTAAATAATTAAAACGTTATAAATTTTTAAGTTATAAAATGATTAGATTTTTGTGAAATATAACCAAAGTGTGATTTTAGAAATAAATAGTTGATTGATTTATAAAATGGTTTAAATTGGGATTTTTGAATTATTATAAACGGTTTATATAAAACATTTATAAAATTGATATTTTATAAGTGAATGAGAATTTAGATTTATAAATTTATGATGATACAAAAGAATGGATTTGTGAACAAATGGATTATAAGTAATTTACGTATAAGTGGGATTTCGACATGTAAACAAAATATAATTGACTATTAAAGGAGATTTATAAATCGAAGTAGTTATGAAATAGAAATGGAATTCATAAACATTGTTTTATAAATCCGTAATTAAATAAATTTGATAAGTAAACATAGAAATTATTAAAGGAGTTATATCCACGATTTTGGACTGTGGAAAATCCTTTAATTAAATATGTGGAAGTGTTGAATTAGTAAACGATGTATATCCACGATTTTGGACAGCGGATAATCTTTTGATAAAAGTGTAGAAATACTGAATTGGGTAAATAAGGTATATTCACGATTTTGGACAGTGAATATATTTTTGAATAAAACGGGTATGATTTGGAGAAGTGATATTTTAAAATGAAGTTAATTGTTTTAACGATGTTTTAAAATGTATTATGAATCGAAACCATAGATTTCAACATTCATTGTAGAAATAGACCTTTTCGGGAAATAGAAGGAAATGGTGGACTATAACACTGTTGTTATAGTAGATGATTTCCGAAAGGAAATGTTTTATATAGTATTGGGATTTATATATCTATTTTAATTCTGAATCCCTATACTAGTGATTTTGGGTTGTCGTAGCGATGTTTTACGCAACATTCGTTTTGACCCAAATAAATGTGTTTAAGAGAATGTTTTTCTCAAAGAATGAAACGCATACTTAACTGTGATTTAAATATACTGAATATTTTCGAATGTTGAAAATAAATAAGATTTGTGAATTACTTATTTTTAAATAAGTATGGAAATATTTTTCCAATATGAAATAAACGTTTTAGGAATTATCTTTTTAAAGATAAATTGAAAGTGAATATTTGAAATCGATTGAAAATCGTATATCAGTAGATATTTTGAAATGTAAATTCACTATGGAATTTATAAAAGGAAAGAGGAATTTGCTTAAAAATAAACGTTGATTTATTTATGAAGTGTGGAAATATATTTACGGATTTGGAACGTAAATTTAAAATAAATCGGTAAGGATTTATTTGATTGATTTAAATGAACCATTTTGAAATGAAAGTTGCAAAGGAGGAAATTGATTTGAAATTTGTTTTCAAATGTTAAAGTATGGAAATTTATATCTTGTAAATATATTTTTGGAAAATAAATATTTTGGAAAATTATTTGGAATCTGGTGATGTTGCGCATCTCTACTGATAGTTAAATAACCAACTATCAATATTTACCACTAAATAGGTATTTGTTGTGAATTGCTTGAATTTGAATGCCACACTTATTTTTGAAATAAGCGCTCACTATTCGGGTTAGCCAGGAAAGGACCTTTGGTTCGTATAACCCATTCCGAATATGTGATACGTCGTTATGAATTGCATTTGAAGACCGGTGTTGAAGACCGGATAATTGTGAAAACGGAAGGATTACCGTCGAGTTACTCTACATCGGCTGATCTCCGATATAGAGGTTTTATCACCCTTAGTGACGGGAAGTCCGGTCGTGATTAGTGAATATCCGGATTTCAAGGGCTTCTTTGGAAGTGCCTTCAGTTCTGTTCGATCCCGGAACGGACTTGTATGGATTGTATGTCTAACATTACAAATTGAGATATAAAGCTATTTCTTTCAAATACATTTCTGTTGGTGGCGGAGAATTTATTCGTTTAGCTTAACACCCTTCTTTGAGACGTACGAGCTCAAAGGTTATGTAGTTGAAGGTTATTAGTGATATACTCCCAATTTGGTAGTGTGATATGCTAAGTGCTGTTGAGCATTTGTGAATTAAAGCACAACTTTTGTATAAAGCGTAGCTTTGTGAACGAGACTTCGTCGAGCCTCACACCTCGGAAATGGTCGAAACAGGAATGTTGCGGCAAGGTTTTTAGGGGTCGCGCCCCTATAGTATGTCCATTTTCTTCTGGATAGTGGTTGTATCATGGTATGGAGCCCAGATATTTAACCCATGTTGTTGCTGCAAATTTATTACTTTGTGGTTGTTGGAATCGAGGATCCTCGGATAAAGGTCGGTAACGACCGGGGATGACATACTTTTTGAGTGGAGTTATCAAGTTACAGCTTCATTGCACCCAGAAGCATGTGGTAACTCGGCCTTGTGTCGGCAGAGATCTAACCGTAATGTTAGGTTAGATGCTCGGGGCGTCCTTCCATAGGCGTACCCATGGATCGGTGGGAAGTTCCTTAGCCTGACCATTTGTTGGAAAATCCGAAGAAACAATACGATCCTTGTACGGTTTTAGTTGTATTACCTGCCATGGAATGTGGCGGTAACCTCCTATTGAACATGGTAGCTATGTAGGCATAAGTGCGAAATGCCTATGCCGGCTAAGATTTATATTATACTTTCGAAACGTTTTCTGCACTATGCACTAATAATAATAAAAATGATTTGATTTTGCGTAGTAAGCATCTTTGACTATCATAGGGAGAAATCTCCTCCAATTCTATGTTTGCATTGTGTGTGTGGCGGGAGGCCTTATGGTAGTTTCATTTTCCAAAAAACATTGCGAATTGATTTTGAAATATCCTCAATTGTCTTTTAAAGGTAAACTGTTTTAAGTTCTCACACCAGTCCCATGACTGACCTGGAGTTTATTGTTCTCTTCCTAAACTCTGGGTGCCCACCAATTTCCACACGGGCAGTCTAGAGTTAGGTTATGAGGATATTCTGGACTTCAGGAGTTGCTGTAGAGAATTTGAGGCAAGCTGGAGAGCATGGCGTATCAAACTAGTATATAGTATTTCTTTTCCGCTGTTTATTGTGCACACTCTGATGATGTAATGTAATGTAATATGATGTAATGTAATAACTGATATTGTTCTTTGTTTAAAAGATTATTCATTTATTTATTATATGTTGTTCCGCTGCGATTGTGAGATTCTAATGTTGTTCTGTTGTTACTTTCTGTCCTGTTCTATCTTTTTCTCTCTTCTTCTACCTCTTTCTTCTTCTTTCACCATAAAGACTCGTAAGTTTGTTCCTCTTTGGCTGGATTGTTGTGGAATGTTGCCAGTTTAAAGAAGTACGGATTTTCGGGCCTTTACACAGGGTCACGTCATACCTCGTACAGAAATTGTTCACCAAACCATCATATTTCATTTCTGGAATCTCCACCACGTGCACAGTTGTTAAAGTGGTCTTCGATATTGGCAGAGAGTATGACAAATCCGATCCCAGTCTCTTTAACAACCAATCGCTTATTACACACCGGATGGTTCTTTTACGTTTTAAAAAATCAATTCACAATTTATATCAAAATATCATATTCAATTTCAAATCATATCTCTGTCGAAATCATATTCACTTCAAACCATATTCACTTTCAAATCATATCGTTTCCAAAATCATAATTTCTTCAAAATCATATTTCCAAAGTAGGTTAAATCGTTACTTCAAAATCGTCATATTCAATTTATCATAACATTTTAAATCCCAAATTTGGTTATTACATCATTTAATCATATTCTCTTTTAAAACAACGAATTGAATATAGACACTTCTACTTTACTTAGTCTGGAAATTTAGAAAATAGTTTAAATAATTATAAATAGTTAAAATAGTTATAAATACTTGAAATGCTCTAAATAGTTTAGTTATAGATTAAAGATACTATTAAATTGATTTAAGATAGTTAATTAATTTTAAAATAGATTAAATATAATTAAAATAGATTAAATAGCTTTAAAATAGATTAATTTGATTTAAAATAAGTTAAAATGAGTTAATTTATTTAATATAAATTTAAATGGTTTAAAATAGGTTAAAATGATTTAATATAATTAATATAGCTTAAAATAGTTTAATATTTCAAAAATCATAATAATTAAAGTCTTAAAATGGTATGTTTTTAAAACATTTATATTAAAACATGAGTATGAAATTTATATCAATTTAAACTATTTATTACATTTCAATACATTTTGACTATTTTCAATTTCCAAAACCAAATTTCAGATTCAAAAATCATATTCTCAATAAATTATTTAATTCAATATCGCTTCCAATCCATGTTCAAATGTCACTTTAAATTATTCCAATTTCAATACATTTCAAAGTTACTTTTCCAACAACTCAAATAACTCAATTCTGAAAATTTTCACTTACATATCAAATTCAACTTTTAAAATTTTAATTTTATTTCTTAAAACAATTCCTTTAAACCAATTCACATTTTAACATAAGACTTGATTTTTCAATAATTCAATTTATACAAGTCAAATTTTATTTCCAAATATCATTTAATTACATTCAAAACTTTTAAGGATTTTAAATCATTTAATTTAACCAATCTGGTGTCCGTATATAATTCTCTACCCTAGGGTCAAGTGATATGGATATTTATCATTTCAATCCGCAAATTTAAAATTTTACGGTTATATATCATTTCAAACCGCAATCCCGAATTAATATAAAATCCATAAAATTGCTCAAGTCTATCATTTCAACACATAACGATTTTTCCTTAATCTACAGATTGTTTGAGTATATATCATTTCACCCAATAGTGATTTTCAAATAATAATAATTAAGGGAACTTGCAGAGTGGCAACAATATATAAATTTTCATAACATCCAATCATCCAGCATCAAAAATTAAACATCCACCAAAATCATCATACAATTTAACTAATTAATTTCAACAATAACTAATTATCAGTAACAGTTATTTGACTGAAAATTTAGGTTCAACAGTAAATTAAATGATGATTTAATTCAAATAAATTTAAATTAACAAGAATAGCCATTTAAATCTACCAAACAGTCCTAATCACATCGTAAATTTAATTTAACAAACATAAGAAATTTTAGAAGTTGTCAGTGGGTCAAATGTGACGACCCGAAATTTTAGATATTTGAAATCGGAATATTTAATTGATTTTAAATATTTGAAAGGTTAGTTTTAACTTGAATTTAAAATATCTCTATTTATTTGATAATTAAATTATTGAATTTAATCATTAAAAGTTGGGTAAAATATTGAATTCTTGAGATTTAAGTTTGTTAAAAATAATTTGAAGGCTTAAAAAATTTATATTGGCAATACTAAAGATAATAGAAGTATTAAAACTGAATCTAAAGGCGATTTGTTCATTTTTGAAAATATATAGTTTAAATTGATGTATAAAAATAGCTTTCCAAAGCACAGTCTCGGATTTTGGCGAAACTAGTTCCATTGGATTCGTAATAATGTATTATTATCGGATTTCAATTTCCGTAGCATTTGGGGTTATCGTGTGGCCATACGATAGGTAAACGAGCTGAAATCTATATCGAAAATTCAATATAAATAACTAGGTCCAAAAAGCTGTCTTCTCCATAGGACCGAATTAGGACTCGAAACTTTTTCCATCATGTTCGTAATAGGGGTATAACATTATAAACACCTAGTGGCACGCCTCGATGGGAGATCGAGATTGTGAGTTGCGAAATCAAGACGAATTAAATTTGGAATTAATTATAAATATAAATAATATATTTGAAACACTGCAGCAAGCAGACATGTAGAGAAATTTTAAACACGTGTTCCCTTGCCTCTTTAAATCATATACAGGTGTTTTCTCTTCGTTTCTTTCAAAAGAAAAATAAAAATATAAAATTGGTCTTCGTTAAAAAAAATCAATGTCGAACAACTTCTTCCCCTTCTGTCAAAATAAAATAAAATTCTTCTTCCCCTATTCAGATCAAATCAACGAAATTTTAAACGGCCGAGCTCCCCCTCTCTAAATTGAATCAGCAAATCTAAATGGCGAGCCATCCTTTTTCCTTTTCGGGGACACGACATGTCAACAGCAGGATGGTTTCGAGCTCGAGAAAGTGGCGACGCCTGGAAGAGAACGGTGAGGTTGTTGGCTCGAGATGGTCGTGACAGGCTGTGGCAGAGGGCGCGAGACGATGGCTGGAGTTAGGCGAAGCTACCGAAAGTTGTTTTTTTTTCTCACGATCGAAGGCAGTGGGGGATCGTCACCGTCGGTGAGCTCGAGGTCGTATGTCAGATCGTTGGTGAGGTATAGGCTGTTTTTTATTATTTAAAAGTTATATACAGCAGAGAAAATATATATGGAAGTATAAAACCCTTTTCTATTTTTAAATTTAATATATACGTTAGGAAGAAACTTTATTTTCATTAGAATTTAAATAAACATATATTTTCAGGTATGATAGTAAACATGCATATATATAGGAAATCAGAAAAAATATACACATATATAATATATATAGGAAATCGGAAATTATTATATATAGGTAGAGTTTGGAAAAAAAATAGGAATTTTAACATGTTTGAAAATTTATATAAAAATTAGTTTCCTTTTAAATCTATATATGTTATTTTTTTAAGTATACATATATATAGGCAATTTAAAAAATAATAATATACATATATGCATATTTTAATTTACTAGTTTATTTTGAAATAATGGATTTGGTGAAAACTTGTTTAACTAACTTATTTAATTATTTTAGTTACTAATTGATATTTTATTAAAAGAAAGTTAGTTTAAAATTAAATTATTAGATGAATCAAATTTTTAGTTTAAATTAGATAAATAAATGGTAAATTATTGTCTGATTTATTTAGAATATTAATAAACTGTAAAATGGTACAAAGTCGAGAAAATCGTGGAATCAAATCGAAATTGAAGTGGATTACAAATTTAAGGGGCAAAGGTGAGTTAATCTCACTCAGTTGGATTTCCATTTAACTTTAAATAGTTAAATTTAAATTAATTGGTTGAATGATTGAATTGACTGGATGTGATACTATATATAATAGTATATATATTGGAGTGATTGATTTCCCTCATTATATAGCGGATGAGACCCTATACGCCCCGCATAATAGCGGATGACCCCAGATACCGTGATATTCCACCTCGAAGTGGGATTGGTATTTTATATTGTACTAACATATGTGGATGCAGGGAAATAGGTTGGAGGAATCCAACAGGATTCCTCAAAACGTTGAATTTATTTATATTCAACGATACGATTACGTGATAATCTGTGATGATTATATTGATTGCATTGGGAATTGAAATTATTGAATGCTATGGCTTGGTTGAATATATTGGTATTTGAGAGAATGAAAAATATATAAGTTTTGATTTTTAAAGAAAATAAAAGGAGAAATTTTTAAGTAAAATAATATAGGGAATTTGGGTAAATCAAAGATTGGATTTGAAAAAAATATATGAAAGTTTGATTTTTAAATTTCTATTAAATAAATGCTGGGTATGGAAAGAAAAATATAGAGATTTTAAATAAATGAAATTAAAGGAGTTTTGGAGACTTAAGTGATATCGTTTAAGAATTAAAGGATTTTATTTTAAATTTTAATATTTAAAATGATTGGGAAGAATTAAAAGGGAGAATTTTGAATAAAGAATAAAATGGATATTTTCAGTTTAAAATAACATTTTGATTCATAAATAAGAAGTAAGTTTAGAATTAATGGATTTTAAAATAAATCTGGATAAGTAAAGGAGTAATTTTTAAATGGAGTGAATTTTGGAAATCGATTTGGAAATCGATTTAGTGTTTGAAACTGTGATTTAAAAAGGAGCATGAGACTATGGAATTTATAAACTGGGTTTATAAAGTGAAATAAGATATCAGTGGATATTTGGAAGTATAAATTCACGGTGAAAATTTATAAAGGAATGGGTAATGTGTTTTAAAAATAAATAGTGGATTATTTTTAAAGGTGTGAAAGGATAGTGTATTTCCCTGAAAAGCCAAGTACGTTTTCGAAGCAGATTTTTAAGTATAAGTTTAATGTTTAAAAGTTGTTTAAATAGAATGTTTTGAGAAATTATTATTTAAATTATTTAAAATTTTAATGGTAAATATTTATTAAATTAGTTATAGTAGTAATTATTTTGAAAGGTTATTTGGAATTATGATTTAAAAAGATAATTATTAATATTTATATTTTATAAAGTAGTTTTATTTTAAAGATTGTAGGCTAAAGTTTTTATTTGAAAACTTGTATAGAATTTCATAATTTTTGTTTCTATTTTAAAATTTGTTTTGGCTTATGTTTTACTTGAGAATTTTTAGAAAATTTCATAGTTAGTATTTTAAATAAAGTATTTTAAACACTTTTAATTTTAAGTGTTTTAAAGTATATATTTTGGACAAAGTAATTTAAATTATTTTAAAAATCTAAAGTATTTAGACTTGGTGATTTTCAGTGGGAATAAAAAATATTTGAAAATTTATTCCGTGAGAGAAAAGTGATTTGAAAACTGTTTTCAAAGAGTTGAAGTCTAGAAAAATAGCTTGCGAAAATATTTCAAAATAAATAATTTGGAAAATTATTTAAATCTGATGGTTGTTTGTGGATGTTATTTGATAGTTAAATAACTGACCATCAATATTGGCTAATTCGTTGATCGTTTCGAAGAGACCGAGATCGGGATTAGTTTCCCGAAAACCACTTCGATCTGGTTTGAACGTTTTCGTGAGGAAGGCAAGAGCTAGAGTTGAAGATGGAGCAGTGAAATGCAAGGGCTAATCGCTGCTAGTCCTGAGGGTGATTCCAAAATAGATGTAGTAGGAATAGTGCCTTCGGTTCCGTTCGGACCCGGAACGGACTTGTATGGACGTATGCTATCATAACATCGTCAGGAGGGCAATGAGCATTCTAAGTGAATGTGTGCTAAAAAGGTAATTCTTAACCTCGAGCCTTATCAACCAGGAATGGCTAAAACAGGGGAGGTGCACACAAGACTAAGTGGCTAGCAATAAATTTGGGTAAGGTCATCCCTGTCTAAATGTTCCTTTATTCGGCTGTATGGGCGGTTGTTGATCCCAACCAAGGGGTGATCTTATTCGGACTATCCAGCAAGGGGTAGCTCCGGTCTTGTTTAGCAGAGGATCGTGGTGGATCCTCAGTACGGTGATCTAGACCACGTACTATGACGGGCAGTACCCTAGTAGCCCTGCCATTGTATGGAATACAATCTTCAATAAGCGCTTGTACGATTTTGATTGTGCCCAACTATTGCTGGAACATGAGATGCAAGCATTTCAGCTAGATTTTATTTTACTTTCTATAGACACTATAATAATATCTGACGGATTTGATAAAAATATTTTGATTATCGTAAGGTAAAAACCCGACATGTTTAATTGTGGCGTGGTCTAACGAGATACCTTTGATTTCAAAGGGTTTTGAAAACTTTACTAATCCAATTGGGTGTGCTTTCTCACGCTGGTTTTCCAGACTCACTCGGGTATTATTTTGCTATAATGCTCGGGTCAGACCGAATATTAAAGGATACAGGAAAGAATGTTGTGGAGCTCAGGAGACGAGCTGGATGGCGAGACGTATCACAAATACTTGATGTATTTTCAGCTGTGCAGTTTAAGCTGTGTATTCAGTTTGGTGGGGACGAGTTAGTATAACAGTCCAGTATTTTGTTATTGATTGTGTTGTACTCTAATGATGTAATGTGTAACGACCCAGGATTTCTAATAATTAAAATTTGGATATTTAATTAATTTTAAATATTAATAAGTGGAATTTATAAGTCAAGTAAATTTTATTTCGAATAATTGGATTTAATTGGATAATTAAATCGATAATTTAATATGTTAAATTATGGAAATAATTGAAAATAGGGCTAAAAATAATTAAAATTGATTTGTAAAATTTTATTTTATCATGTTGGAGTTAGAACGATATTATAGAACTTTTAAAATTGAATTTGGAGTTAATTTGTGAAAATTGAATATTTTAATATTAAATCGACTAGTGAAATTAGTCAATTTTTGAACAGTCTCAGAATTGGACGAGACCAGTTCCATTGGATCCGTAATAGTTAGTTATTACCGGATTTCAATTTTCGTGTCAATCGGAGTTATCGTTTGACCGTGGCAGCTCGAAACGCATCGTAATTGTTTTTGATATTAATTTGGCGAGTTAAAATAGCCATTTTTCAAAAAGTCTCGGATTTCGACGAAACCAGTTTCATCGGATCCGTAATGTGATATTATTGTATGGTTTCAAATTTCGTGTCAATCGGATTTACCGTTTGTCCGGTGCATGCTAAAACGCCTAGAAAATCTTTTAAGCGGTTTAATTTTAAATTGAACGTTTATTGCCATAACCCGCACAGATGACCGAGTTAGCTTCCGAAACCTGTTCCATTGTGTCCGGAATGTGGGATAAACCCTAGAAACGTCGGTCACCGCGCGTAAATCGGAGTTTTGAAAAGTCGAATGAATAGTGTTCGTTTATTTTCTATAAATAGACCATTTTTTCTCACAAAAATTAAAAAAAAATAACTAGGGTTTAAAACCCTGGCCGCCACTATCTACTATCAAGGGCCGAAATGCACTCATCTTCTTCCCTCAGATTCGTCAAATACATTCATCTATTCGAAGAATGTTCAACATCGAAGTTGGAGAGCTCATCGAGCACTTCGAGTTCAACGGTGGAGATGTGATTTGGAGCGATGTGGTGGGAGTCACGGGGCCGCGTTTGGGGCCGGTTCATGCACGAAATACGAGAGAGAGGGGGGACCGAGCTCTATGATGTTGGGGCCGAAGGTGGCTCTTGGTCGTGGCTACGAAATGGTGTATCCTGATCGAGCTGGAACGTGGAGATGAAGTCGTGAAAATTGCGGGGGGGACGGCGGCCGTGGGTTATATCGTGCGTTCGAAACCTGGGTATGTGTTTGGGGAAGAAGTGTGAAAGCACGGCCATGATCTGTGGGATGGAAAGCAATGGCTCAGATTGAATTTAGGTTAAAAATAAAAAAATATAAATTGAAATTGATAATCTTTTAAATTCGTATAACTTTAAAATGCAATATCTTTTTCATACGAGGTCGAAAACGCGCGAAACCAGTTGCGTTGGAATCATATGGACGAGCACTATGCTATGGAATTAGATTGGAGTCGTTTGGAGTTAGCGAAAATTTCGGGTAAAATTAAACGTCCGTTTAATTTTATTCGAAATAAATCGCTAAAACGAAATTGTAATCAAGGTGAGAACTTCTCACTCAATCGAATCGGTTTCGATTTTATTTTAAATAGTTATATTTAAAATTGTTGAATGCATGTTTGAATGATGATTGTTATCTATTGATTGTTAAGATAGACATTATGCGCCGTTAGTAAGCGGATGCTATTTATTAAAAACATATACCGCGAATATTTCATAAACAGTGAAATTAGTATTATATATAATAGCAATATATATATATATTGGCATATGTATATATTGCAGTTGTTGATTTCCCGCATTTTATAGCGGATGAGACCCTATTGCGCCGTCTATTAAGCGGATAATATTTAATAATCCCATATACCGCGATAATTCCGTACTGGAGCGGAATTGGTATTGTGCTAATGTTTTTGGATGCAGGGAAACAGGTTGGAGGGATCCAACTGGATTCCTCAACTGTATTGATTTATTTACAGATATTTTGATATTTGTCGATTATCATATCGATATATGATATTTGGATGTTGTGATTGACTATTTGGTGCTGCTGCATCATCAGATTCATTTCTGAAGTTTTAAAATAATGATTTTTGTTTTAAAAGGAATTTTAAAGTGATTTTCAAAAGTATACGTTTTATTAAAATTTTAAATTGATTTATTTTACATAAATTAACGTTATAATTTTAATGTTATAAAAGTTATAATCTTTGTAAAATATAACCAAATTGAGATTTTTGAAATAAATAGTGATTAATTTATAAAATGGTTTAATTGGGAATTTTGAATTATTATGAACGGTTTATTTAAAAGATTTATAAAATTGATATTTTGTAAATTAAAAATATTGGAATATTAAAACAAGTTTTATAAGTATTTAAAAATGAAATAAAAATGGATTTCATAAGTGAACGCAATTTATAGATTTATAAATTGTGAACTTATAAAATGGATAGATTTTGTAAAATATAAGATTTATAAGTAATCAACTTATAAATCGGATTTTGGCATTTAAAATGAGATATAAAAAGGATTTTTATAAATAAAAGTTTATAAAAATATAAATGGAGTTTATAAACGTTGTTTATAAATCCGAAATAAATTGAATTTGATAGGTTGGATATAGGAATATATGAAAGGAATTATATTCACGATTTTGGACAGTGAATATATTATTAAATGAAATGGATATGTTTTGGGGAAGGAATATTATGAAATGAAGTTGATGATTTTAAAGACGTTTTAAAATACATTAAGTATCGAATACATAGATTTCAACATTCATTGTTGAAATAGACGTTTTCGAGAAATAGAAGGAAATGGTGGACTATAACACTGTTGTTATAGTAAATGATTTCCGAAAGGAAATGTTTTGTATAGTATTGGGATTTATATATCTATTTAAACTTTGAATCCCTATACTAGTGATTTTGGGTCGTCGTAACGATGTTTTACGTAACATTCGTTTTGGCCCAAAACAAATGTGTTTAAGAGAATGATTTCTTAAAGAATGAAATATATACTTAATTTTCGATTTAAGTATATTGAATATTTTCTAAGTATTGAAAATAAATAGATTTGTGATGTACTTATTATTAAATAAGTATGGAAATATTTTTCCAATGTGAAATGAACGTTTTAGAATTTATCCTTGTAAAGATAAATTGAAAGTGAATATTTGAAATCGACTGAAAATCGTATATCATAAATATTTCGGGATTATAAATTCACTAAGGAATTTATAAAAGAAAGGGGTAATTGTTTAAAAATAAACGTTGATTTATTTTTGAAGTGTGGGAATTGATTTACGGATTTGGAACGTAAATATAAATTAAATCGGTAAGGATTTATTTAATTGGTTTAAATGAACCATGTTGAAATGAAAGTATTTCCGAGTAAGGAAAATGATTGAAATTTGTTTTCAAAAGTTGATAAAGTATTGGAAAGTGATTTGAAAATTGGTTTTCAAATGTTGAAGTGTGGAAAATTTTATATCTAGTAAAGATTTCTTGGAAAGTAAATAACTTGAGAAATTATTTGGAACTTGGTGATGTTAAGCACGCTTATTGATAGTTAAATAATCCGACTATCAATATTTACCTTTAAATAGGTATTTGTTGTGATTGTTTGAATTTGAATGCCACACTTATTTTTGAATAAGCTCTCACTATTCGGGTTAGCCGGGAAAGGACCTTAGGGTCGTATAACCCATTCCGAGTATGTGATACGTCGTAAGGGATTGCATTTGATGACCGGTGTTGAAGACCGGATATTTGTGAAAACGGAAGGATTACCGTCGAGTTACTCTACATCGGCTGATCTCCGATATAGAGGTTTTATCACCCTTAGTGACGGGAAGTCCGGTCGTGATTAGTGAATATCTGGATAGCAAGGACTTCTTTGTAAGTGCCTTCGGTTCTGTTCGATCCAGGAACAAACTTGTATGGATTGTATGTCTGACATTACAAATTGAGATTTAAAGCTGATTTCTTTCAAATATATTTCTGTTGGTGGCGGAGAATTTATTCTCTTAGCTTAACACCCTTCTCTGAGACGTACGAGCTCAGAGGTCATATAGTTGAAGGTTATTAGTGATATGCTCCCAATTTGGTAATGTGACATGCTGAGTGTTGCTGTGAAATGATCATTGTGTTGATCATTTGTGATAGGATCATTTATTTGATCATTTATCTTTGTGATCATTTCTATGATCATTTGTTGACCCAAAGCACGGCTTTTGTATAAAGTGTGGCTTTGTGGATGAGACTTCGTCGGACCTCACACCCCGGAAATGGTCAAAACAGGAAGGATACAGCAAGGTTATTAGTGGTAGCGCCCTTTAGTGTATGTCATTCCTTCTGGATAGAGGTGGTATCATGGTATGGAGCCCATATATTTAACCTATGTTGTTGCTGCATATTTTGTGGTTGTTGGAAATCGAGGATCCTCGGATAGATCGGTTACGATCGGGGGATGACATATTCGTGTCAGTAGTTACCCAGTTAGGGGTAACCCGGCCTTGTGTTGGCAGAGATCCGGTTTGATTCTCGGGGACGTCCTTCCAGAGGCGTTCTCATGTGGCAATGGAAAGTTCTTTGGCCTGACCATTCGTTGGAAATCCAAAGAAACAATACGATCTTGTACGGTTTTAGTTGTATAACCTGCTATGGAATTTGGCGGTAACCTGCTATTGAACATGGTAGCTATAGTAGGCATAGTTCGAAATGTCTATGCTGGCTAAGATTTATATCTTTATTTTCGAAATGAATTTTTCCTACACTATGCACTAGTAATAATATCAAATGTTTCTTTTTAATGCGTATCAAGCATCTTTGACTATCATAAGGAGAAATCTCCCCCGATTCTGCGTTTGCATTGTGTGTGTGTGCGGGAGGCCTTATGGTAGTCTCATTTTTAAAAGCATTGCGAATTGACTTTAAAAATATTCCTCTATTTTGATTTTAAAGATAAACTGTTTGAGTTCCCACACCAGTCACATGACTGACTCAGAGTTTATTATTTTCCTTCCTAAACTCTGGGTGCCCACCAATTTCCACACGGGCAGTCAAGAGTTAGGTTTATCAGGATATTCTGGAATTCAGGAGTTGCTTGAGGCAAGATGGATGGCATGGCGTATTACTAGTATATAGTATTTCTTTTCCGCTGTTTGATGTTGTTTGATGTTGTACACTCTAATGTAATGTAATGTATAAAATGTAATAACTGATATAGTTCTTTGTTTAAAGATTATTCATTTATGTATTATATGTTGTTCCGCTGCGATTGTGAGATTCTGATATTGTTCTGTGTTTTCTATTCCGTTCTATTTCTATTTTCTTTTATACCTCTATTTTCTATCCTTTTCTCTCTTCTTCTGTCCTTTTCTTTTTCTAAAAACCCTAACGGTACGGTTTTTCGGCTTTCGATTACTCGGCAGTTGATACAGTGGTCGTATTGATGTCGGTTTTCGTCAACGAAAAATCACGTTCGTTACATAATGTATATAACAGATATAGTTCCTTTTGTATAAAGTCATGTATCTATTATATATTGTTCTACAGCGATTGCGAGATTTTGATATTATTTTCTGTTATCTTCTTCTACCTCCTTCTTTTTTAACCCTAATGGTTCGTATTTCCGTTCACTTTGAGTTGATATGATGGAGAATAGTGTTGACTCAAGGGGTACGGGTTTGTGGGATGTTACAGTGGTATCAGAGTTGAAGGTTAAGTGAGAACCTTGTTTCTGGTGGGAATTACTCATTAGAAATAGAGTCCGCAGTACTCTAAGAATGATTTTGAGTGTATTAATAGATATGAGCGTGTATTTGTTTGTGAATATAAAAATTGTTTTTATACTGTGTTGACTTATCGGTTGAGTGTTTACGGATTCTGATCGATATATAGGACGCCATGTCATCGATAGGAGTTTCTAAACTCTTAAACAAGATACACTGACACAGAATTGATTTAAAATAGAGTAAATGAAATAATTTTACCCGAATTATTTTTGTATAAAAAAGAAATAATTTTTCGTAAATTATTGTAGTTATAAATGGTTTCTTGGTTGTTTGGGAATGATGATATTAAATTATTATCATTATTGTGTAGAAATTGAAAATCATAACGAAAAGCTAAGAAATAAATTCATATACAAATGGGATTTGTAAATGTGAATTATTAATGTGATTTATAATTGAAAATGAAATAAAAATTCCAGAGTAATAATTGAATATGAATTGGAAGGCTTTGGAATTCGAAATTTTGAAAATTAAATTCCTTTGAGTTTGAAAATGATTTTCAAAGGTTTTGGAGGAATAATGGTGGTATTATTTGAGAAATATTTTTGAATTGGATTTGAAATCTTGTAAGATTTGGAATTTAAAAATATATGGAAAAAAGTTTTAAAGGGATAAAAGCACTAAACTCTTTTCGGTTGTTGGAAAATAACTTCGGTGATGACTGCAACATCATCGATGTTCATTTTCGAGTCTCCAAAAGAGGAATTGGTGCCAATATGTTTTAAGTTGGAAATGTTGCAAAAGTTGGGTTTGATTGTAGAAATGCAAAGTATTTTGGATATGGTTGATTTCAAAGGTAATTTTGAAATGTTAAGAAATTGTTTAAGACTATGGAAGTAAATTGGAAATGTTTATGGGATATAAATGGGTTTGATAACTTATAAAAATTGAAGTTTGTTAGAATAAAATTTAAATTTGAAAGAAAGTTAAAAACAAAAGTAAGTGTGATAAAAAAATAAAGTAGTAAGTGAACCAATTAAATGAAGTAAGTTGGAAGAGATTTGTAAATGGAATACAAATAAGTTGGAAAAACTTATAGAAGTTTAAAATTTTAAATGGAAATGAAATTTAACTAAATCAAGTTAAATAAAAGTAAATTTTGGTCTAAGTCGGCAAAATGAAATGGTCATTATAATAAAATTTATTAAGTTGGAAATAAATTTGTGAATGAACAAATTAATTTTAATTTGTAAGTAGATAGAACTGAAATTGAAATTTAAAATTGGAATCAATTTAAATTGTGTTGAGTAAATAGAAATTGTAGAAATTGTTCGAGGGAACTAAAAGAAGTAAAAGTTTGGAAATAAACTTTTTATTGAAATTCAAATTTAATTTGGAAATGAAGTGATAAATAAAATTAGTAAGTTAAGCAGATTTGAAATTGAATTTGATTGAAAACGAATTAGTAGACGAAACTAATTACAATAACCAGAAAAATAAATATGGGTTGAGATGAGGTTAATAGCATTCAATAGTGGAAAATTGGAAGGTAAATTGAATTCAGAATGGAATTAAAAATTTAAGTTAAATGTAGATAGATGTGAAATCTTAAGTGGTGAAGTAAAAATAAAAATTAAAGTATATAGAATATTTATAATAAACTTAAGGAAGGTAGATGGTAAAATTCTTGAGTAAAATTGGTATTTGGGAAAAAATACTTAGTGAATAAGTGATTGGAAATCAAAATAAATGTGTATAGAAAAAAAATTGATATAGTCAATAATCAATTAAGATAAATACGTAGGATGTACGTATATTATTTTATTCGCATAGCGATTTGATCCTGGTTCGAGCACAAAATTTTGAGATAGTTATATCGATCAGAGTTGGGATTTTTCACTCGATTTTCGACGGCGAACCCTGGATATGGATTTTTGATTGATTTTGGAAATTCTCTATCAACATGTATGGCTATGCAAGGAGAATGATGGTTTCTGATCAAGAAACCGGATCTGAGTTCGCACTAGGAAGTCGGGTGAACGATGCTAGTTTGGAAATGAAATTGCGTAATAGAGTGAGCGATCGGATTTGATATTTGCGTACGGATGATATGTGTACATCTTATGGCTTGAGTAGAAAAAATATTGAAATTTCGTGAAAGAAGTGAATAAAATGATTTTGAAATCTGTAATTGGATAATATTGCTAGTAGGATATGCATATGTTTTATAGGAAAGGAAATTGGGATTTTTGATTTCAGAAGATAAATTGAATTGCTCAACAAAAGGTATGTATTTAAATTTCTGTATGAAATTTGATGATTTTCTGGTCTAGCCACTTGGCTTTTTGTTTCCTTTTGAAATCTAGGGGCCCGTAGAGACATTTTGTAGTTGTACCGATCTAGCCGTACAAAGGAGACCTTAGGGAAATTTTTTAGAAATTTAGAGAGTTAGAAAATTTTTAAGGAAATTTTGATAATTTAAAATTTGGTTTTAAGTTTAAATTTGAATTGTTGAGTAAATAATGTTGTTTGGAAACTATGAAAAAGTTTGGGAAGTTAGTAAGAGTGATAGTGTCTTTAATAAAAAGATTGTTTCGGGTGATGGTAAAAACTGTTTGGTTTAGGGAAGTTGTTAAAAACTATTTGGATTTGGAAAATAGTTAACGAGTTCTGGATCATTCTTCTTAATTGGTAATTTTGAGGATGAAATTCTTTTAAGGGGGAAGGAATGTGATGACCCGGATTTTTAGATATTTGAAATCAGAATATTTAATTGATTTTAAATATTTGAAAGGTTAGTTTTAACTTGAATTTCAAATATCTCTATTTATTTGATAATTAAATTATTGAATTTAATAATTGAAAGTTGGATAAAATATTGAATTCTTGAGTTTTAAGCTTGTTAAAAATAATTTGAAGGCTTGAATAATTTATATTGGTAATACTAAGGATAATAGAAGTATTAAAACTGAATCTAAAGGTGATTTGTTCAGTTTTGAAAATATATAGTTTAAATTGATGTTTAAAAATAGCTTTCCGAAGCACAGTCTCGGATTTCGATGAAACCTATTCCATTCGATCCGTAATAATGTATTACTATCGGATTTCAATTTTCTTAGCATTTGGGGTTATCGTGTGGCCGTACGATAGGTAAACGCATAGAAATCTATATCGAAAATTCAATATAAATAACTGGGTCCAAAAACTATCTTCTCCATACGACTGAATTTGGACTCGAAAGCTTTTTCATCGTTTTCGTAATAGGGGTATAACATTATAAACGTCTAGCGGCATGCCTCGATGGGAGATCGAGATTGTGAGTTGCGAAATCAAGATGAATTAAATTTGGAATTAAATTTAAATAAAAATAATATAATTAAAACACTGTAGCAAGTAGACACGTAAATAAATTTTAAACACGTGTTCCCCTGCCTCTTTAAATCACGTATTGGTGTTTTCTCTTCGTTTCTTTTAAAAGAAAAATAAAAATATAAAATTGGTCTTTGTTAAAAAAAATCAATGCCGAATAACTTCTTCCCCTTCTTTCAAAATAAAATTAAATTCTTCTTCCCCTATTCAGATCAAATCAACGAAATTTTAAACGGCCGAGTTCCCCCTCTCTAAATTGAATCAGCAAATCTAAATGGTGAGCTGTCCTTTTTCCTTCTTTGGGGTTGGGGCATGTCAACAGCAAGATGGTTTCGAGCTCGAGCAAGTGGCGACGCCTGGAAGAGAACGGTGAGGTTGGTGACTCGAGATGGTCGCGACAGGCTATGGCATAGGGCGCGAGACGATGGCTGGAATTAGGGGAAGCTACCGGAAGCAGTTTGTTTCTTGCGATCGAAGGCAGTGGGGGATTGTCGACGTCGGTGAGCTTGAGGTCGTATCTCAGATCGATGGTGAGGTATAGGCTGTATTTGATGAATATGCGACTATATGATTTTTGTTTGGTGATAATAAACATATATACATTCACTTAAATGTATTTGTTAATATACTATTTTATTTTCACAGATTAAATAAATTTTTGATGAATAAAATAAATAACACAGAATTTGAATTCAAATAGATATTTTATTCAAACAAATATTTATTACAATTTTTGAATAGTAAAAATTTCAAGCTCTCACTATATATATACAATTTCAGTTACAATACAAATTTGATTACATCACAATTCACATTTACATTTGCACCTTACTACATATCACTCACACTCGTATTTATCTTCAACTTCATTCCAATGTGAAACCATCATCTGAGCAACCTGCAAAAGTATACATTGACGCAGTAAAATTGAAAATAAAATATTTTTGCAGTATAAAATAAAATGTGAATTTTGAAAATAATATTTGCCTCAGTTATTTGGGTTGTCCGTCATCATTTAAATTTGAATTCATCATACACGAACAGCTTGTGACATGCACGGTGTATCACTGTACATGCCACAAGGCCGTGCACACCGATATATACACTTGATAAAATTACAGGGATAGGTGAGCACAGGTCAAACCGAACAAAGCCGGGTTCAACTTAATTGCAATAAAAATAATGTCACAATATCAGCACAAGGTCAAACCCGAGCTCCAAGCGGATTCAACACAGGTGCAAGTTCATGAAATGATCAAGTTCAATATCATAGCAAAAAGTTCAAACCAAGTGGCAGTTTTGATCAAAGATCAGTATAACATGGACAAAGTGCACATATATACACATGACAGTGAAACAGGCCAGAGTGTGCAGTGACAACGTACATGTCGACCCTGTTGCACTTTGAAGAAAATATGCAAAGCAAGTAGCATAAGCAAAGACAAAGAGGAATAATTCAAGTTCACCATGCAATAGCAAGTGATAAACCAGAATGCCATCATATGTACAAAACCAAATGCAAGCCAACATCAAAGCATTCACCAGCTCAATATTCTATGCACAAGAACCAAGGTCAGAGGCGCCATCAAATGATCATGTAACAATGTATGCAAACTGCCCAAATGTACATGAACAAGTAACATATATATGCTGCAAATACCAGAGATGTGTGGATACAAGAAAAAGTGACTTCAACAAGTTAATATGCAAACAATGTATGCAGTGGCATGGTGATAGTAGAATATGAACTCGAGTCAAGGCTGAAATTGAACATAAACTTCAGACTGAACTACATATACAGGAATGCACAGCGCAAACTACAACACCAAGTGATACAACAGCTCGAAACAATATGGATGTCAAATGGCCAAGCAAGTGCACACACTAAACCAACAAGAGGCCAGGGGGATTAATATGGCAACACAACAACCATGAAATACAAGTGCACTAACAACATGAAGCAGAAGTTAACAAGCACAAAACTCAAAACAGGAAAAGGCTACACAAGCATGATGCAGCAAAACAGTAAATGCAACTATATGTCAAACTGCTCCATACCAGTTCAAACACGAGTTAACAAAAATCAATATCAAGTTTGAAAGTCACCTGCAGTTCAAATTAAAATGACCAGAAACATTATCAGTACAACGGTGATGGCCGAAGACAATTATCAAGTCATGGAATCGCATAAGCAAAATCATAAATTCATACAAAAGAATCAAAGTGGCCGAAGTCAACCACAATCAGAACCAAGGGATGTCATACATCCAAGTAGAAATTAATCAAAACAAACTTCAGCTACAAAATGTATACATATAGTCAGTGCCTAAGTCATAAAGAAAATGGTCAACATCAAGCATCAGTATCAACTGGCCAATGTCAACAGAGTGTCGAACAAGTTCGTGTTTTCACAAAATCAAGTGACTGAAGTCAAATGCAAATCAAGCCGTGGTGGCCACGAAATCAAACAAGTAGCGACAGCCAAGAAATCAAGATGTGACAAGCAAGCAAATTATACAATTGAAGAAGTCAGAAATCAACACCGTGGGAACCAAGTAACAAATATATGAAATTAACAAAGTCGGTAATCAATCTCAAGCATCCAAATGATGATCGAATAGCCGAGCATAGTATTGAAGAAATCAAACAACTATCAGACGAACGCAAATATAGGAATTTGACTTCTATAAATCCCATTCATCATCGGCAGTTTCAAATCCGTCGAGTTCAAGTACGAAAAACATTAAAGCACAAAAGCATAAATTACATGTCGAAGTAAAAGTTGAACTCGTCGAAGCAGCCGAAGTGAGCAATGAGGAAATGATCGATCAAAGCTACACACGAATAACCATTTAATCGATCAATTTAAAGTCGGCACTTCCAAAAGCCCTAATTTTTAGAAGAGACCGAGGCTAATGTTTTTCACAAGGAACGACCGCCATTTTCACAAAAGAAAGGAACGAAGCATTTAAAAGAGGAACCAGGCCGATAAAGAAATAAAATAAATTAGGCCGGCTTCTATAATTTATTTGGGCTGCTATATTTAAAATTTGGGTTTATTTATTTCATTGTTTAAAAGTTTTTTAACTTTCTCTTTAAACCATTGTAATTACTAGTCGTGTGACTACGGGACAAATTACGTGGCGTAGTTTGAGAATTCGCAACTCAGTGGCAGAGTTGTGGCAGGGTTTTGAGCGTAGAGTTAAGGCTAGTCGATAGCGGGTGTCGCGAGTTTACGTGTGTAAGCGTCTGACTGCTTAATTCTAGTAGAAACCTTGGGGGCAGCACGTGGGCAGGGTTTTGCCGAAGCTGGGTAAATTCTGTGTCGTTCTATTTCTACATTTGTTATTTTGCTATTATCTGTGCTGCTATTATTTTGATATATCTATGTTGAAATAATTTTATAAGCTTCCGCAATAATTTTTATAATTAATAGCATCACCCTATTCACCCCCCCCCTCTAGGGTGAAATTGATCCTACAGTATTTTATTATTATTATTATTTAAAAGTTATATACAGTAGAGAAAATATATACGGAAGTATAAAACCCTTTTCTGTTTTTAAATTTACTATATATGTTAGGAAGAAACTTTATTTTCATTAGAATTTAATTGAATATATATTTTCAGGTAAGACAGTAAAAATGCATATATATAGGAAATCAGAAAAAATACACACACACATAATATATATAGGAAATGAGAAATTATTATATATTGGTAGAGTTTGGAAAAAAAATAGGAATTTTAACACGTTTGAAAGCTTATATAAAAATTAGTTTCCTTTTAAATCTAAATAGGTTATTTTTGTAAGTATATATATATAGGCTGTTTAAAAAACATATACATATATGCCTATTTTAGTTTACTAGTTTATTTTGAAATAATGGATTTGGTGAAAAATTGTTTAACTAACTTATTTAATTAATTTAGTTACTAAAGGATATTATATTAAAAGAAAGTTAGTTTAAAATTAAATTATTAGATAAATCAAATTTTTAGTTTAAATTAGATGAATAAATGGTAATTTATTATCTGATTTATTTGCAATATTAATAAACTGTAAAATGGTTATACAAGGTTGAGAAAATCGTGTAATCAAATCGAGATTGAAGTGGATTGCAAATTTAAGGGGCAGTGAGTTAATCTCACTCATTTGGATTTCCATTTAAATGTAAATAATTAATTTAAATTAATTGGTTGAATGATTGAATTGACTGGATGTGATCTTATATATAATAATGTGTATATATATATATTGGAGTGATTGATTTCCCACATTATATAGCGGATGAGACCCTATGCGCCCCGCGTAATAGCGGATGACCCCATATACCATGATATTCCAACTCAAAGTGGGATTGGTATTTTATATTGTACTAACATCAGTGAGTGCAGGGAAACAGGTTGGAGGGATCCAACTGGATTCCACAAAATGTTGAATTTATTTATATTCAGCGATTGATTTATGTGATAATCTGTGATGATTATATTGATTATATTGGGAGTTGAAATTATTGAATACTATGGCTTGGTTGAATATATTGGTATTTGAGAGAATGAAAAATATATAAGTTTGGATTTTTAAAGAAAATAAAAAGCTGAAATTTTTAAGTAAAATAATATAGTGAATTTGGGTAAATTAAAGATTGCATTTGAAAAAATATAAAAGTTTGATTTTTAAATTTCTATTAAATAAATGCTGGGTATGGAAAGAAAAATATAGGGATTTTAAATAAATGTAATTAAGGGAGTTCTGGAGACTTAAGTGATATCGTTTAAGAATTAAAGGATTTTATTTTAAATTTTAATATTTAAAATGATTGGGAAGAATTAAAAGGGAGAATTTTGAATAAACAATGAAATGGATATTTTCAGTTTAAAATAAGAATTTGAACCATAAATAAGAAGTAAGTTTGGAATTAATGAATTTTAAAATAAATTTAGATAAGTAAAGGAGTAATTTTTAAATGGAGTAAATTTTGGGAGTCGATTTGGAAATTGATTTAGTGTTTGGAACTGTGATTTAAAAGGAGTATGAGATTATGGAATTTATAAACTGGGTTTATAAAGTGAAATAAGATATCAGTGGATATTTGGAAGTATAAATTCAATGGGGGAATTTATAAAGGAATGGGTAATTTATTTTAAAAATAAATAGTGGTTTGTTTTTAAAAGTGTGAAAGGATGGTCCTAGAAAACCAAGTACATTTTCGAAGCAGATTTTAAAGTATAAGTTTAAAGTTGTTTAAAAAGAATGTTTTGAGAAATTTTTATTTAAATTGTTTAAAATTTTAATGGTAAGTATCTAATTAAATAGTTACAGTAGTAATTATTTTGAAAGGTTAATTGGTGTTATAATTTAAAAAGATAATTATTAATATTTATTTTCTATAAAGTAGTTTATTTTAAAGATAGTAGGCTAAAGTTTTTATTTGAAAACTTGTATAGAATTTCATAATTTTTGTTTTTATTTTAAAATTGGTTTTGGCTTATGTTTTACTCGAGAATTTTTAGAAAATTTTATAGTTAGTATTTTAAATAAAGTATCTTAAATAGTTTTTATTTTAAGTGTTTTAAAGTATATATTTTGGACAAAGTAATTTAAATTATTTTAAAAATCTAAAGTATTTAGACTCAGTGATTTTCAGTGGGAATAAATGATATTTGGAAATTTATTCCACGAGAGAAAAGTGATTTGAAAACTATTTTCAAAGAGTTGAAGTGTATAAAAATAGCTTGCAAAGATATTTTGAAATAAATAATTTGGAAAATTATTTAAATCTAATGGTTGTTTGTGGACGTTATTTGATAGTTAAATAACCGATTATCAATATTGGCCAGTGCGCTGGTCGTTTCGAAGAGACCGGGATCAGGATTAATTTCCCGAAAACCACTTCAATCCGGTTTGAATGTTTTCTTGAGGAAGACAAGATCTGGAGTCGAAGATGGAACAGTGAAGTGCAAGGGCTAATCACAGCTAATCCTGAGGGTGATTCCAGAATTGATGTAGTAGAGATAGTGCCTTCGGTTCCGCTCGGACCCGGAACGGACTTGTATGGACGAATGCTATTAGAACATCATTAAGAATGAGATGAGCATTCTAAGTGAATGTGTGCTAAAAAGGTAACGCTTAACTTCGAGCCTCATGAACCAGGAATGGCTAAAACAGGGGTGGTGCATACAAGGCTAAGTGGCTAGCAACCAATTATGGTAAGGTCATCCCTATCTAGATGTTCTTTTATTCGGCTGTGTGGGCGGTTGCTGATCCCAACCGTGGGGTGATCTTATTCGGACTATCCAGTAAGGGGTAGCTCCGGTCTTGTGTAGCAGGGGATCAGGGTGGATCCTCGGTACGGGGATCTAGACCACGTACCATGACGGACGGTACCCCAGTAGCCCTGCCATTATATGGAATCCAATCTCCAATAAGCGCCTATACGGTTTTGATTGTGGCCAACTATTGCTGGAACGTGAGATGCAAGCATTTCAGCTAGATTCTATTTTACTTTCTATAGACACTATTATAATATCAAACGGATTTGATAAAAATGTTTTGGTTATCCTTAGGTAAAAACCCGACATGCTTATTTGTGGCGTGGTCTTACGAGTTACCTTTGATTTCAAAGGGTTTTGAAAACTTTAATAATCCAATTGAGTGTGTTTTCTCACGCTGGTTTTCCAGACCGACTCGGGTATTATTTTACTATAATGCTCGGGTCTGACTGAGTATTATAGGATACAGGAAAGAATGCTGTGGAGCTCAGAAGACGGGCTGGATGGCGAGACGTATCACACGTGCTTGATGTATTTTCCGTTGTCCAGTTTAAGCTGTGTATTCAGTTTGGTGGGGACGAGTTATTATAACTGTCCAGTATTTTTCTATTTATTGTGTTGTACTCTGATGATGTAATGTATATAACAGATATAATACCTTTTATACAAAGATCAGTCATTTATCTATTAAATATTGTTCCGCTGCGATTGCAATATTTTGATATTATTTTCTATTTTCTTCTTCTACCACCTTCTTCTTTAACCCTAATGGTTCATATTTCCGTTCAATTTGAGTTGATATGATGGAGAATAGTGTTGACTCAAGGAGTACGGGTTTGCGAGCTGTTACATCAAAACACTCACCTTTGAATTTAAATCGATTTAAAATCCAAATTAAACCTAAAATTCAAATGTTCTCATAACTTGTTCAAATCGGTGTCAAAATGTCCAGAATTTCGATACGATCCTAGCGAAATAAACGGTGCCCAAATCCGAGCTCGTATGAAAAAGTTATGCGTGTTAGAACGATTGGGATATAAAAAAATTAGAAAAATAAAAAAATGACCGATACCGAGATGACACGTCACCGTCCCTGTGTCATACAGCCAAACCCTAACTAATAATCATGACTTCCTCACGATCAGCCTCAATCGCGCAACGCTTGCCGTGCCGCCTCGGCCTTGCCTCAGACCATCACCAGCGCCGTGTCCTCCGTCCCTGAGAACACCGACCCCTGCGATGCTCGATCAAGCGGAAATCCCCCCCAGCCGCTGCTTATTTTACAAACCCTAATCAATTAAATTGACATATCCAGCCATCAACTCGCCAGCCAATCACCTGGATGCAGTCCCCTTAGTCCTCTCCACAAGAGCCATAAATCAAATCGGCAATCAAACAAGGTTGATCATCGCATGATGAGCGACCGAGACTTAATCACCTTATTCTGGCCACACAAAGACTCAAATTGAAAACAAACTGCGGATTTGACTTGCGCTCATCGAGAGCTTCAAATTGATATATAATTCGATATTGTTTGATGAGTTTTAGTTTTTTTTTGATTTGGAATTTGATTTGAAATTGAATTGAAAATTTGTTTTTCTGCCATTGGAATGAGGAGTTGAGAAAGAAATGTACGTATAGACGAATGGAAACAATAAGAAGCTAGTGTTTATAACGGCTATTTAAAGGTGTAGCTGAAATAGAAAAGAAAGGACACGATTTGATTTAGAAGTTGAAAGATAAATGACTCGAAAAGCCCATTCTATCTTCGGAACGAAAATGGATCATCCCATTATCAAAATAGATGTTTTCAAAATTTTTAAACCCAATGGAACAGGTTTCAAGTCTTAATTCCATCGTATGAAGAAGTTGTGTTAAAATCAGCTTATTTCAAATCGATTTCAATTAAATTTAGTTTCTACGCATTTCGGGTCCGTACGATCAAACAACAAGTCTGATCGCCATAAAACTTGAAATCTTACAATAATTCACCTTTACGGGTCTGATGAAACTGGTTTCGTCGAAATCCGAGTTAGTGGCCAGAATGGCTATTTTTCACATAAATTAAATAAATCAATAATTAAATAAATTAAATCTCTTTTTATATTCAAATTAATTAACCAACCAAATTCTATCATTCTTGATTGTTTGGACATTCATAATAAATCAAACAAGTTTACATGATTCATTGTCAAATATTTCACAAATTACTGTGTTCAATTACAACTGTAATTAAATCTAATTAATATTATTTAATTTCAATAAATTTATTTAATTTGGTTTCGATCCTTTGTTCAATCAATTATTTCTCTACACACATATTTAACATTGTAATATAATTTATTACATTAATATTTTACCATTTTCATCTTACTTTACATTAACGTAATCTTAATTACATTTAAATGTAATAAATTCACTTATTAAAATTTTAAATTCCAAAATTTTTGTAAAACTTGATCCTAATTCTTTTATTCAATTAATTGTCATATTGCGCATAAAACATTCATTAGTTACAACTTATAGAATTAACATTCTACCATTATTAATTTAACCTACATTAACTGTACTTATTAGGTGAATTAATTGCAATTGATTTCCAATTTGAATTTAGTAGGCTAAATAAATAGGTAGCGTATAATAATTGTCACCATTAGCCTTTAATTACATTTATAAGTTTATTACTTACAAACAAATGTTACCATTGCTTACAAAACATGGATTATACTGAATTACCATTAATTATACTATTCATTTAATTGATTCAATCTTTACATTTGCTTTCTTACATTCACTTTATAACCAAGTGTAACCTTCCAATCACTTTAGTTAATTGGAATTCCATTAAACTTGTTAATAATTGACTTAAATTAACTTTATCACATTTCATTTTATTATTATTCCTGTTATAAAACTTAAATTTAAATTTCTTCCAACATTTAATTACAAAAAAATCTTATTAAATTTACTATTTTAATTGTCGAAAACTATGGGTCGTTACAAGGGCACTACCACTTAGCTCTTTAGAGGTCTTTCGATTAGTTGACGGGTGACTGCATAGGACCATACCCACGATGTTCAAAGAGACAGACCAAGTAGAATATTTGCATTGTAGGCCCAACGTAGCAGTCCTTTACTGATATAGAAAATCCCGACCGAGTTCCATATAGGGTAGACCGAGTTCAGTAAGGAAAATTTGTAAAACTCTATTATTTTGAAAAAAGAAGCAATATAGCTCGAAATTATTTTTATAAATATTTTGGTGTTTGGACAAAATAAGTTGTTAAAATTTTGGAAATAGAGTAGATGTTTGGAGAAAGTTTAGTAATTGACATCTAATAGTAGGTAACTGCATTAGTGTAGTAAGAACTCAAATAAATTAAATAGAGATAAGTATCATTATAGATAAAATATAAATTTGACATGCTTTAATTTATTAGAATGAAGGAGTAATGGTATTGGTTTCTATGAATCAACCACATTATAAATAAAGACGTTTTGTTGAAATAATAAGAAAAGTAAACATAGCGAAAGAGATGTACAACATATGAAAAACACTATATTTTGTACTGTCTATTTTATGGCTATCAATGGATACACAAAAAATTCGATATCGTTGGAACCCTTATCCGAAAATATGAAAACATCCTTATTCGAAAAGCAAATACGGATATTCAATATTTGAAAATCTTTCCGAAAACGGATATGGTTATTGTGGTATCCGTATCCAATAAATATCCATTCGATTAACTGATGCGTGTATATATATATATTTAATTAAAATTATATTTAATTAATATATGATTTCAAACTAGTTTCTGATCAATAGATGTTACTACGATATAGTTTTTTTCTCATTTTTAGTAAAAACAGACGGTTTTCTTGTTTAACTTTTGAATAATTTTTGGATACGCCTACAGATATTAGTACAAAACAATTTTTATCATCACATTTTTTATTCCTTGATTTTTTTTATGGACATTAGTGCAAAAGCTGTTTTATGTTGATCCAAACCTTTTCATTTATACTTTTAAATTTATTGATTATGGGTGGAGCGGATAAATATCCGATATCATCCGCATCCGAAAATTAAATGTATTTGGATATCCGATATCCGAATATGATTTCGGATGCAGATACGGCACTATCCGTATCCGAAAGTATCCATTGATATCCCTAGTCTATTTCAACACAGAAATAAAACAAAAACTCCTTGTTATTTCACATAAAACGTACATCCTCCTTTATAGTATTCATAGAAAATTTATCGTTGACGGCTTCTCTTAGGAGAAATAGTTCCAATGCATTAAATCTCTAGGTAGAAAGTGTAGTACTAAGAGACCATATTGTTGGGTAATAATAGTTATACCATAGAGAACATAGTTAGAGAGGCTAAGCAAGGGAAAATAAACATTTTTTCTTGTTATGTGCAAATAATTGTGTTTCTTTATAAAACCCACCTGGAACGAAGAGTCTGAGCTATTATGAAGATAATAGAGAAATAGTTGCTCTTATCTACGCCAGCTGTTATGATTTGAAATTAAGAAAGAAATTTTTTTTTGAAATAATAAAGTGACATTTATTTTTAGAAACGGTTTGGTGAAAAACAAGTTTTAATAGGAAAAACTTAGAATTATTGCATATTCCACGCTAGATTTAAGGGGATGGTCTAAAGTAAAAAACAATAAATAAGAAAATAAAAGAAGAGAGTGTAACTAAAAGGAAAACAACAAATTTAAAAAAAGTAACGAAAGACAACAGCTAAAAGAAATGAGAATGGTAAAAGAAAAAAAAGAATTGGAAAGAAAATTTTCTTATGTAAACTATGCTTGGGAGAGAAAATAGGGGATTTTATAGAATAGTGGCATAAGTCCCAAGTACGGAGAAAAAAGGTGCACAAAAGTAAAATGGAAAATGTAAGGTCTTCCATTTTCCATCTTCTTTATAACATAAGAAATCGAATTTCAAAAACTAGAATTTTCTAAAATTCAAAAATTGAAATTTGAGTGGTAGGTTTGGACGTAAAATTTATTAAATTATGCTTCTATTCAGTAGGAGTGTGGGAAAAATTGGATGAAAAAGGTTTGGAGTTTTCAAAAGATTGCATTCGTATAGAAATTGCAAGTATATTTAGGATGTGTGCATTATGTTTTAAAAGGAATTTCTAAAAGAAAAAGCATTCATATAGGAGGTTCCTTTTAGAAATTCTTGTACATGCATATATTTTATGATGTATTAATTTTGCACAATACACAGATCAGTGCAAAATTGGTTGTATACTAAATGGTTGTTAGTGTAGAATGGATGCACGAAGGCTTGCATGATAGAACCCTTATCAAATTTTGAGGATGAAATTTCCTAAGAGTGGAGAATGTAACCCCTGCGCTTTAATGACAATCAATTGAATTAACATAATTGCAAAACAGTGAAAAATATAAATGTCAAATATATGCATTTAAAAGTTAAGAGGTTACATGGTTATATGCAACCAATGAGTGTGTGATTAATTGACGCATCAATCAATTAAAAGGGGAATTAATTAAGAGACATAGAGGCGTCAACTAGTTAGAGATATGTCACTTTATAACAATAATTAATTAAGGGATCTTCTAATAAAGGGAAATGTATGTGGGGAATAAATTAAATGATAACATACACATATTAATTTATAATTGACGTAATCAATTAATTAAAAAATTAATTAAAGACACTAAGTAAGCGTTAATTAATAAAAGAGGGAAAATTTGTTATCCCACCTTTTGGTCAAAGCTGGGATATCAACAAATAGACTAAAAATGATGGAAAGAAGGATTGAAGATCGATTGGAAACAAGGTTATGATCGATACTGTCAAGATTGGACCAAGCTCCAATCAAGTTAGGATCGATTGGGAAAGATAAACAAGGGTAGGAAAGGCAAAATGCCAAATTTCATGTCAATCGGGGTTCGTATGCTTGAGTTATGGATTAATCAAGATTCACTTGGAAGGCATCAACTCGTATCCCTCGAATCTGTATCCATCAAACCTTGACCTTCTCTTTGATAACCATCTTGCCTGAAACCATCAAAGTCAAGGGGATCTCAGCTAATTCGTATCCATGGAAAGAACTCTGTGTTCATATCCACCCCCTCAAAGTTAAATACCTTCTTCGTATCCACCTTATTCGAATCCATCCAGCGAGCTTCTGACGAATCCATCGCATCTACCACGCTTTGTATCCACCGCTCAAAGCCCTATCGTATCACTTTCATCAACTACCCAATTTGTACCAGTCTTTGATGACACGATTCATATCGATTGGTGAATATTGATGTGAATCCATCCCTTAACGATATAAAACAACATTTCAAAGATCGGCACGAATGTAGCAGTTTGGAGCGATACAAAAAGGATCATAGCAGATCGATATGAAAGGCATGGACGTGCATCGATACGAAATTGATTCTCCACTATCAATACGAAGAATGTTCCTTGGATGGATACAAACAAAACATAGTCGAGTGGAAGACTCGGTCACTCGGCATGAAAAGTGGATCGATCTTGGAGGATAGCACCACGTCATTGACAATCACGTGCCAAGAAGCGATATAAACTAGATCGAGACGAATGGAAGCGATACGAGCTCGGCTACACATTGCAAATCCAAAATTACATCGATCATATCTCACAATCTACACGGCCAATGCCACTAAATTTTCATAGGAGCTTGCATACAACCTCAAGAATGTCCATGATCGATCCCAACCAAAAAAGAGCAATTTTGGATCGATACGAATTTGGTACGTATCGATCATGGATTGAGTCGAAATGTCAGGGGATCGACCACGAAGGCCCACCCACATGGGAGAAGGATTCTTCCAAGATCTGGGCAAGATATTTGCAGCCTACACCTATAAATAGCTGTCCAAATGCTTCAGAAAAGGGATCTTTTGGTTCTTCTACGCCGATACTATCCCAGAATCATTGTTGTAACTCAGTTGTACTATTGTAAACCTCTGTAACCAGCGTGTTATAGTCAATAAAACAAAATCTTTTCAAAGTGGACATAGGCCGGAGACAGCCGGACTACTATAAATCTTGTGTTTCTACTGCTTTCTTTTGAAATTTTGAGTGTTCTTCATATTTATATTCTCTACATATTTGCCATCTGTGATCAGTGATTACGAACTGGTGCTTTCATCAGCAATTGGGCATTTGTGACCAATTTTGGCAAAAACATTTTGGTGCTTTCACCAAAAAGGCAAGTAATCAGGAATTCAGCGACTTGGACTTTGGATCTGAAGGCTTACAGACTTGGATCTGGAAGGCTATGACAAAGCAATCAACAAGAAGGCAAAAAGCGGAAAGAAGTCGGCATGAAGGAAGCCAGGAGGCATCTTCAAGAGCTAATCAGACCTCAGTTTTCATTACTAGAGATGAAATGGATGCTATGTAGGAAGGGACGCTAAAAAGGCAGGAGGAGATGATGTAGATCCTACTTCGAAAAGTTGGACAAGCTAGAGAGCATAATCAAGAGAACTCAACTACAGGAAATGCTGGAAATAGGGATCGTGAATTTGACGCAGCAGGAGTGGAGATAGTTTGAAATCAGGATCAGGAGCATGGAGCAAACATGATGCAGGACAGAGCAGGACCATCACGAGTGGCTCCTACACTCGGGGGCATACCCATAAATCATGTCGGCTCACTTCCAGGAAGGATACCAGACGGCGCTGCGCAGTAGGGTGTTGATCGGGATATTGATGTTCTCTATAAAGACAAGTTCCAGGATTCCCTCGTGGATTCGGGAGGCAAGTCGGAGATCGCAAATAGAGGCTACCACTTGATGATAATGACAGATTAGTGGACAAGATCAAACAGGCTATGAGGGGAGGATTGGTGAATAGAGATTTGGAGGACTTGAACGGAAGTCCCTTCACTCCTATGATCAGACAGGCTAGGAATCCATTGAATTTCAAACTACCAATACTAGAGATGTACGATGGAGAACGGAACCTACTGTTCATTTGATAAGGTACATGAGACACATGGAAGCGCTGGGGGCATCAGAGGAAGTCATGGCATGATGCTTCCCTTTGTATTTGATGGATATAGCAGCATTATGGTTCAGACAACTGGAGAGTGGCTTTATTGGCGCATGGACTGAGCTTATTGAGAGGTTTATGAGGCAATTTTGGGTCCAAATAGTCAGACCCAAGAACATGATGACTTTGACATGGATGAAGCAATGGAAGGGAAAGTCGCTAAGGGATTTCTCTACTCGATTCAATGCGGCAGTGGCTTTGGTGGATCGACCCGATCCATCGATGGTTTTGACAGCAGCAGTCTCAAGAATTGCGGATGATTCATATTTCAAAATATCATTAGGGCGAGATCCGTCGATGGATCTCGGAGAGTTTTACCGTGAAGCAAAAATGTTTCTAGGACAGAAAGATGCAAAAGCTTAGAGAGAGAGAGGGGAGATAGACCGAAGTTTACGCGACAAAAGGTGGAGGTCTACCAAAGGAGGATTCAAATAAACACGATAGAGTCAAAAGAAAGGAGAATGACAACGGTGACACATCAAAAAGGAAATGGAGTGAATCTAAATTCTCTTCTAACATGGATTTGACAGAAACATTGGAAAGGATTTAATTAGATACTCGAGGGTGCCTCTAGTATCGAAGACCGGGAAAAAGGCAATCCTTTGAATACAAGCAGGCATCGAAAAAGCGTTGCATATTCCATGAGCTGAACAGACACAACATGAACGAGTGCAGGCATCTGAAGGATATTATTGAGGAACTTGTGAGGAACGGTCATCTACAGCAGTACATAAGGAATCAAGCTTTGGCAATGGAGCTGGAGCGGCCACCGCCCACCTCAAGCGAAGATGGAACTAGATCAAGGCAACGTCAATAGCTTGTTATCAACTGAATGGATTTATGGCTTTGAATAAGTAATAAACCCCAAAACGATGCAGCTAAGTCACCTACACATGTATGGGATCAAGGATGGTCCCTAAGCATGCTCTGGGATGATGATAAACCATGATGCTCGGGGTTTATGAAATATTATTTTCTTTCTATTTACCGCGGACTTTGGTTTCTTTCTTCATACTATGGCTATTTGTTTTTCTTGGTTGTATGAACTCTAATTTTGTTAATTAGATTCTGTGATGATTAGAATTGGAATAATGTAATAAATAATACAGGTCACGTAACTACGGTCTCGACCGGAGAGATGGGGTAGAAGTTGAAAGTTATGAGTCCCTTCGCTGGAGAGCACTAGAATGGACTCAAACGCAATATAAAAGTCCTTGATCGGAGATTTAAGGTTGGAGAATGTAAAAGTCGAGGACCGGAGAGTCGAGGTCGAAGATTATAAAAGTCCTTGATCTGAGAGTCGAGACCAGAGTAGGATAATGCGACCCGGTGAGGTCTATGTGTAACGACCCGGCCTTTTCGATCCTGAAAATTCCAGATAGTTATGAAGAAGAAGAAGAGATATAAGAAGAAGAAGAACAGAAACATCAACAACTCACATTCGCGGTGGATAAATTATAATAATAAATAATAACAGTTTACAAAAGAATACTATATCTGTCGATTACATTTAATATACATCAGAGTTTCACTTATATACAGTCACTGAATATATACAATTATCATGTCTCAAATTAATAATAATATAAATACAACGGAAATACTCTATACGCTATTGCCATCCAGATCGCCTTCTGAGCTCCAGAGCGTACCTACCTGAAAATCTGTAATACTCGGTCTGACCCGAGCATTACATCAAAGTAACACCCGGGTCAGGCTGGAAACCAGCGTGAGTAAACTCAATTAACAAGGAATACCAAGCAAACAACATATATAAACACGGGTAACTTATATCAAATTAACAAATTCACAATTTGCTATACACCACACTTATTCCACACGTCAATTTCTAAGTACCAAACTTAGATAAAATAATCCAATTCACTTAAATCATTTCATTCCAGCCTATTGATTTCACAAATAAATTATAAAAGTTCGAAGTGGTTTCGGGTATTCCCCAATACCCGACCCCGATCTCTTCGAAACTCATGTTATCCTAACCCAAGTTATACAAATGAAATAAACAACATTTCATATCAGAGATATCAACTCATTCAAAACATCCAATACCATTCAATCATCCACAAGCAAAGCTTAATCACATACAAATCAATTCAATTGATTCTAATTGAATTTCAAACCTCAATCACTTAGATTCCTACATTAACATTAATTAATTCCAAATCAATTAATTAGTCAACCAATCATTATTCATCTTAATTAATCGCCCGGGATTAATTATTTTTCAATTAAATTTAAGTAATTATCTTTAATTAATTTCACCTTATTAATTATCCTTAATCCCAATCAATAAGTAATCTTAATTACTTCATAAATTAATTAACAATATTAATAACATTAATCCTTAATTACTTATATTAATTAACTTCTCACAAGACACTTATACTGATTTATTTTCTTAGCTAATCAATCTCTATTTACATCATTAATTATATAAATTAATGATTTCTCATTTACATTTCAATTTATTCAAATATGATTTAATTACTCTTTCTATATTAGAAGCTTAAAGGAATTTAAAACCAAATTTATTTTAAAATTCAGTTCGATTTACAATTGCACTTTGACATTCAAGTTATTAAAACACTAAATATTTTAAAACCTTATTTGTTAGATTTAACTTGGATTTAGAACTTGTTTTAAATCTCTACTTTTCAATTTAAATCCAGTCTTCAAATATCACTTTTATTTCTTTCCAATTCATTTTTATTCTATTCTATAATTATTTCACTTCCAAATTTTCACCTTTATATTTCTTTCAAAAATCCAATCTTACATATCTCGATAACTAAGGGTATCGAAATACCCAAGCAACCCACAACATTTCAATCTTCCAATTACCAATAATATTCATCACAGAATATCAAACATTCCTGGATATACTATATGGTACTATTTAATATAGCACATCGATTCAATTCAACCATTCAACCAAATTCGTAAATTTAACCATTTAAATTTAAATAAATAAAAAATCTAATAGAGTGAGATTCACTCACCTTTGCTTCCTGAATTTGCAATCCATTCCATTCCATTCTCAACTTGGTTTATCCACGTTTTGACCTTGTATAAATATTTATACAGTTTATTAATATTCGAAACAAATTGAACTATCAATTTCCATTAAATTTAATTAACTTATAATTTAATTCTAACTAATAAATTTTCTTTATATTCTTAAAAATACATATTCTTTTTATTTCTAATCTTTATATATGGATAAACTAAAGTAGAGATGTTTATATTTAACTGCTACATATTTATTTTCAGATCTATACGTATGTATAAAAAAATTCTCTAAAAAAACAATTTTATGTTTACTATAAATACGTATTATATTTTATTATATATATTTTTTTACTGTAAATAAAAAGATTTTTTTTTAATAAACAAATTAAAATTAACAAGTAATAATCTACCTTACTGCCTTGCAATCGGTCTCAACTCGCCAAAAGGGCGGTGCTCATCGCGATCCATCCCTATGCAGTCGCTGCCTCCAATCCTAGATCCATGCGGTCGCCACCACAGCGACCTTGCCCTGACACTCAAGCCACTACAGCCACGCATGCTTCGCGATGCTACGCCACTGCTCCCTCTGCCATTCGCACACACCCAATTCGCGAGCAACCTTTCCGCGTGTCGCCGCTCAAGGCAATACTCGATGCGAAACTATGAATCCATAGGGAAATCAAACACCTGGCCCACGTCTTTGTCGCGCCGCTTCGCGACTCCAATCGAGTCGTTCGTGGCCGCCCTGCCGCGACTCCACCACCGAACGAGACGAGCGACTTGTCTAATTCCATGAATCGGTCGCCATCTTATTTATATATATAATTTTTTTCTTTTGATGAGTTCGAATCCGAGTCGAGAGAGAAAGAAAGGGTTTCGGTTTCTTTAATGAAATTTGAGGAGAGAGAGTGGTTTCGAACAGGAAGAAGAAATAGGGATTTCGCAGAAAGAAGAAGGGTTATCGGCATTCTTTCGTGAAGAGAACAATTTTGCTTCTAATTTTTTTTATAAGTTCGATTTCTGCTTTAAGCTTAGAGAGGAAGACGAAAATAAAATATCGGTTTGATTTCTTTGGAAACAACAAAGAGATATTTTCCTAAGAGGCTTCGGGTATAAGCTAGACCATTATCACGTGACTAGGGTGATTTAATTTAGACTTTGAATTGATTTTATATAATTGAATATTGAAAATATCTCGTGTTGCATACCGTGAAATTTCAAACTCCTAATCAGACATGCCGCCAGGCGTTTATAAGGCTTTACCCGTATTCCGAACACAATGGAACATGTTTCGGAAGCTAATTCGATCGTATGCATGAGTTACGGAAGTAAACGATCAATTCTAAATTAAATCGATTAAAATAGTTCTAAGCGTTTTGAGCTGCCAGGGTCAAACGACAACTCCGATTGCTACGACAATTGCAATCCGATAATAACTAACTATTACGGATCTAATGGAACTGGTTTCGTCGAATTCCGAGACTATGCCTCGGAAGGCTATTTAAACTATCGATTTAAACGATATATTTTCGAAATTGAACAAATCTCCTTTAAATTTAATTTCAACCATTCTATTATCTTCAGTATCATCATTAGAAATTTTATAAGCCTTCAAATTATTTTAAACAAGCTTAGAAATTTCAGATTCAACAATTTACCCAATTTCAATTATTAAATTCAATATTTAATTATCAAGTAAATATTGGTATCTTGAATTCAAGTTAAAATTAACCTTTAAATATTTTAAAATCAATTAATTATTCCAATTTATATTGTTAAAATTTCCGGGACATCACATTCCTCCCCCTTTAAAAGAATTTCATCCCCGAAATTACTAGTTGGGAAGAATGGACCAATTCCCGTTTACCTTTTTCTCCAAAACCAACAGTTCAACATCCTCCCAACTATCTTTCTTAAAAGGCCTCTTATCATTCTTACTAACTTCCTAAACTCTCCCACAGTTTTCAAACAATACCCTTTTTCTCAATCGTTCAAATTTCAATTTAAAACTAAATTTAGAATTATCAAAATTTTCTCACAAATTTTCCAACTCTCTAAATTTCCGAAATTTTTTGCCAGCGTCTCCTTTGCGCGGCTAGCTCGGTACAACTACAAAAGGCCTCTACGGGCTCCTAAATTCTAAAAAGAAAACAAAAAGCCAAGTGGCTAGATCCAAAACCCAATCCAATTCCATACAGATATTTAAATACATACCTTTTAGTCCGGCAATTCAAATTTATCTTTGGAAATAACAATCAATTTTCCTTTCCCCTTTAATACCTGCATATCTTACTTAGCAACAATATCCAAACGAATCCTTTCAAATCATTTTATGTATCTCCTTACAAAAGTTTTCACACCTACTTCTATGCAAATTAGTTTTTCCCATTTTCATTTGAATTCAATTTATTTTCAATTTTGAATATTAAATTTTATCTTCCATTTATAACTGATTCTTATTAGTTTCATCTACTAATTTATTTTAATTTCCAATTTGAAATCGTTTTGTCGTTAACAAAATTTTCTCAAAAATTTCCAAAAATTTTCTAACTCCCAAAAATTTTAGAAAATTTTGGCAGAGTCTCCTTTGTACGGAGGAGCTTTTACAATTTGACAAGAGATACAAATATATATACATCGTCCCACACGGTCGAAAAAACAAAAACAGTTCATATATCCTATTTTTATTGCGTAGGCGTACCTTTATTTAGCATTTTAAGCAAGCAGCTTATTTATTTTAGCAAAAAGTGCAACCAAATCCAGCCAAACAGCCTTCAGGTACCTGTACTTACTCAATTTAACTATGTAAGTGCCATATATAGAGAATTTATTAGCATTCCTCTTACTTTCAATAGCTAAACACATGCATTACATGAACAACAAGCACCAATGCTTTCCACAAGCACTTTATATGATTTAAAGCTAATTCCAATTGCTTCCAACCAATTCATAAGCCATTTCATTCAATTTTAATGATTTACAACCCAATTTCTTACATTCAATTGATTTTTAATTCAAACGAGCTCATATTCACTTCAAATTATTCAAAATCAATTTTATTTAATCTCTATCATCTCATAGAATTTTAATTGCTTTTGTTTACGCTAAACGACAATTATTATTATGCAACTTCGACGACATTCTCTTAATAGAGTATCTATTTTAGTTTATAACTGCTTTAAATTAATTTTCTACTCATTCTGTATTTAATTCCATTTCATTTCCAATTTATTCACCAACCATTCATTTAGCTCGACACATTCCATTCTTGTATACTTCTAGCCATTCCCAAATTAATTCAATCCAAGCTTTTATTTAATGGGCTTTCACCCTTATTCGTAGCCAAGCTTCCATAAATCTTAAACTTAAGTTAATTTACTTTAATTTATTCCAACATCAAACTTAAGTTTGCTTCTATTTGATTCTCATTTAATCAAATTCCATTAAGTTCAGTTAGCCCATCCATTTTTAAATTTTAAATTTTAATTCACCTTCTCCATTTATCAAAATAATATCCAAGCACATATGCCACCGAACTTAAGTTCAGTCTGATAATCCAATTCCAATTACAACTTTGATTGAGTTTTTATTCAATCAGACTTCATCCATTTATTATTTAATTCAATTAACCCATTTAAAATTTTTAATTTACTTACTTAATTCATTTTCGAATTTATTTTATTAATACAAGGCCATTCTCAATTTATTTCTATTCACTTGGGTTCTGTTTGCAACTCTAACCATTTCTGTTATAATTCACTTTTATTTCATTCGACAACACTTCTCTAATACCTAATATACTTGCAAATTTCATTAATTATTATTAAAATCATACTTGAATTTTATTCATAATTTTAAAACCATCACTATTTCGATCCAATTCTATTTTTTTTTACAATGTCTCTTCGTATTTAAATCCATTATCAAACCAAAGTTGAATTCGATTTATAATTCAAATTCATTTTCCAAACCCCATTATTAACTTACAATCCATTTATTTATCCGAGTTAAATTTTATTAATATACTCTATCAAATAATTATTTAGCTAATTAGCTTACTTCCAATTTTTAAATCAATATTCGATTTTATTACAAAATCACTTTATTAAATTTTCCTGAGTCCAATTTTATTTTATAATTCCAGTTTGGATTTCCCTTTAATTTTCCCAAATTTCCAACACTTTTATTTTAAAGTTTTAGTAATGCTTTTAAATTCACAACATATTATTAAAATAGGTCCGTATAAAAATACTTCTTATAACTCGATGTTTCAACCAGTCCATCCTTGTTCTCACAGAAATTCAGTAATACGTTGATCAGGCGTAGGACTGAAAATCTATAAGTACTTAGCAGACCCATTTTCAACATCCAGTGAATATACTTGGGAAATAATTTATTGAAAATATAGAAAACAGTTTTTGAAAATAGAGGAAATATCTGTAGTGAGAATGCTCTGGAAATCATCACCCCCATCCATGGTCACAGTTACATTCCAAGGTTACGTTGCCGTCGCAGCAAAAGTCCATGTAACTACAGGCTCTCCGCGGCCTCTCGATTACGCCATGGAACCCACGACAGATCACCGTTATATTCCAGGGTTACGTTGCATCGCAACAAAAGTCCATGTAACTGCAGGCTCTCAGTGACCTCGATTTTCGCTGTCGAAATGAAACTTCTCCACTCCTACATTGGTCGTAGTCTACCGATATAAAATCAAACGCAGACTGTTGGCTCTCAGCTGCACACACGACTTTCGCTATGTTACCATAGGTCGCAGTCTACCGATGTAAAATCAAGAGCAGACTGTTGGCCCTCAGCGGCACACATGACTTTCGCTATGTTACCAAAGGTCGCAGTCTACCGATGTAAAATCAAACGCAGACTGTTGGCTCTCAGCGGCATACACGACTTTCTCTATGGTAAACTCTACTCATGATCCCCAGGAACTAGTTTTGTCTGGACTCCTCATAGGATCAACTTTAGAACCCCCTTGGGGCTCAAGGCAGCACCACCCGGTGGCACTCCTGAGAAGTTCTTTTCAAGCGAGCGCCTTTTCCCCAGAGCCAACATCAAAGCACTTTATACTACACACATATAGTGTCTTTCAAATCATACACCTAGTATGATCTCATACATAGATCCTTTACACAAAATCGATTATCCCAAAATCAATAATTTTCAAACTAGGCTTTCCAAATTCCAATATTGATTTTGCCCAAAATCAAAAGCCTTTCCAAATCTAAAGGTTCCCAAAACCTTTTTCCAAAATCCTCATAAGATCATTTATATATATATATATATATTCAAATATATATAATTTTTAAAACTTTGGATCATTTCAAACTTGTATAAAACTCCTTTTATACTTCAAATACTTTCAAAAACCATAGAAATATCCAATTTTCACCTTATTCATTGTATATTTCCCAAAATATTCTTTCATTTCAAAAGATCCATTTCACATTTCTTATTCACAAATTTCCGATATCAATTTCATTCAAATCCGTACGATGTACACATATCATCCGTACGCTATACCAATCTGATCGCTCACTCGATCACACAATTTCACTTCCAAACTAGTATCGTCCACCCGACTTCCTTGTGCGGACTCAGATCTGGTTCCTTGATCAGAAACCGTCATTCTCCTTGCATAGCAATAACTATGATAGAGAACATCCAGAACCAATCAACAATCCATATCCAGGTTTGCCGTCGAAAATCGAGTGAAAAATCCCAACTCGGATCGATAAACTATCTCCAAATTCTATGCTCGAATCTGGATCAAATCATTATGCAAATAGAATAATATACGCACATCCTACGTATTTAACTTCATTGATTATCAGTCAAATCAATTTCCTTTCTATTCATATTCATTTATATTTTCATTCACTTACTCACATTTGCCTTAATCCCCATTTGGATTATCACCTAAATTCTTATCCCAGTTGGGAATTTAATCAATAACAGTTTGAACTCCGACCAGTTTACATTTAGAAAATAGCTTGAAAATTTTAAAAATAGATACGTAGTTGAAAAATAATTATTAATTTGTAAAATAGCTGTAAAATAGTTGACTAATTGTAAAATAGTTGAAAAATAGTTAAATAGTTTCATAAAATTTAGATAATTGCAAAATAATTGTAAAATAGAAATTAATTTGTTACATAGTTGAAAAATAGTAATTAGTTTAGAAAACAGTTGAAAAATGGTTATATAGCTCCAAAAATAATTGTAAACAAGTATAAAATAATTTGGCTTTAAGAAAGAAAGGTTGTATATATTTAATAACTTGGAAAAATAAGTTTATATTAAATAGTCCAGAGTCAAAACTTTTCACTTCCCCAACAATTCAATTCTAATCTCAATTTTAAACCATCTCGAATTATATAAATTCGAGTTAAATTCTCAAAGGTTGGTTTAACTTTTAAACCAAATTAACTTTGTTCATTTAAAGTTTTTAAACAATTTAATTTTTTGAGTTCTAATTCTAGAATTTCATTTTTAATTAATTTCAAATTTTAATCTTGGTTGTATTTTCTGTTACCACTCAATTTAATTCCAATTCAAGATTTCATTTTAGTTGTATTATATTACTTCTTAATTTAATTTCAATAATTTAACAACAAATCACCTAAATTGAAGGAAATATTTCTTTATATACCAAAATATATTTTTATATAAAATCATTTAAAATCTTTATATCAGAAAATAACAAGTACGCTCTCATATATATGTAGACACACACACACACACTTAACTCATTCTAGAGTACTTCAGACTCTAGATAATGAGAAATTCCCACCAGAGCCAAGGTTCTCGCTTAACCTTCAGCTCTGATACCAACCGTAACGACCCGGGCTTTTCAATCCCGAAAATTCCAGATAGTTATGAAGAAGAAGAAGAGATAGAAGAAGAAGAAGAACATAAACATCAACAACTCACATTCGCAGCAGATAAAATATAATAATAAATAATAACAGTTTACAAAAGAATGCTATAACTGTCGATTACATTTAATATACATCAGAGTTTCACTTATGTACAGTCACTGAATATATACAACTATCATGTCTCAAATTAATAATAATATAAATACAGCGGAAATACTCTATACGCTATTGCCATCCAGATCGCCTTCTGAGCTCTAGAGCGTACCTACCCAAAAATCTGTAATACTCGGTCTGACCCGAGCATTACATCAAAGTAACAACCGAGTCAGGCTGGAAACCAGCGTGAGTAAACTCAATTAACAAGGAATACCAAGCAAACAACATATATAAACACGGGTAACTTATATCAAATTAACAAATTCACAATTTGCTATAGACCACACTTATTCCACACGTCAATTTCTAAGTACCAAACTTAGATAAAATAATCCAATTCACTTAAATCATTTCATTCCAGCCTATTGATTTCACAAATCAATTTATAAAAGTTCGAAGCGGTTTCGGGTATTTCCCAATACCCGACCCCGTTCTCTTCGAAACTCATGTTATCCTAACCCAAGTTATACAAATGAAATACACAACATTTCATATCAGAGATATCAACTCAAAAACTTCCAATACCATTCAATCATCCATAAGCAAAGCTTAATCACATACAAATCAATTCAATTGATTCTAATTGAATTTCAAGCCTCAATCACTTAGATTCCTTCATTAACATTAATTAATTCCAAATCAATTAATTAGTCAACCCATCATTATTCATCTTAATTAATCGCCCTGGATTAATTATTTTTCAATTAAATTTAAGTAATTATCTTTAATTAATTTCACGTTATTAATTATCCTTAATCCCAATCGATAAGTAATCCTAATTACTTCATAAACTAATTAACAATATTGTTAACATTAATCCTTAATTACTTATATTAATTAACTTCTCACAAGACACTTATATTGATTTATTTTCTTAACTAATCAATCTCTATTTACATCATTAATTATATAAATTAATGATTTCTCATTTACATTTCAATTTATTCAAATCTGATTTAATTACTCTTTTTATAATGGAAGCTTAAAGGAATTTTAAACCAAATTTATTTTAAAATTCAGTTCGATTTACAATTGCACTTTGACATTCAAGTTATTAAAACACTTAATATTTTAAAACCTTATTTGTTAGATTTAACTTGGATTTAGAACTTGTTTTAAATCTCTACTTTACAATTTAACTCCAGTCTTTAAATATCACTTTTATTTCTTTCCAATTCATTTTATTCTATTCTATAATTATTTCGCTTCCAAATTTTCACCTTTATATTTCTTTCAAAAATCCAATCTTATATATCTCGATAACTCAGGGTATCGAAATATCCAAGCAACCCACAGCATTTCAATCTTCCAATTACCAAGAATATTCATCACAGAATATCAAACATTCCTGGATATACTCTATGTTACTATATAATATAGCACATCGATTCAATTCAACCATTTAATCAAATTCGTAAATTTAACCATTTAAATTTAAATAAATAAATAAAATCCAACAGAGTGAGATTTACTCACCTTTGCTTTCTGAATTTGCAATCCATTCCATTCTCAACTTGGTTTATCCACGTTTTGACCTTGTATAAATATTTATACAGGTTATGAATATTCGAAACAAATTGAACTATCAATTTCCATTAAATTTGATTAACTTATAATTTAATTCTAACTAATAAATTTTCTTTATATTCTTGAAAATACATATTCTTTTTATTTCTAATCTTTATATATGGATAAACTAAAGTAGAGATGTTTATATTTAACTGCTACATATTTATCTTCAGATCTATACGTATGTGAAAAAAATTTCTCTAAAAAAACAATTTTCTGTTTCCTATAAATATGTATTATATTTTATTATATATTTTTTTACTGTAAATAAAAAGATTTCTCTGTTTTTTTTAGAATACGAATTAAAATTAACAAGTAATAATCTTCCTTACTACCTTGCAATCGGTCTCAACTTGCCAAAAGCGCGGTGCTCATCACGATCCATCCCTATGCAGTCGCTGCCTCCAATCCTAGATCCACGCGGTCGCCACCACAGCGACCCTGCTCTAACACTCACGCCACTGCAGCCACGCATGCTTCGCGATGCTATGCCACTGCTCCCTCTGCCATTCGCACACACCCAATTCACGAGCAACCTTTCCGCGTGTCGCCCCTCAAGGCAATACTCGATGCGAAACCCTGAATCCACAGTGAAATCAAACCCCTAGCCCACGTCTTCGTCGCGCCGGTTCGCGACTCCAATTGAGCTGTTCGTGGCCGCCCTGCCGTGACTCCACCACCGAACGAGACGAGCGACTTGTCTAATTCCATGAATCGGTCGCCATCTTATTTATATATATAATTTTTTTTCTTTTGATGAGTTCGAATCTGAGTCGGGCGAGAAAGAAAGGGTTTCAGTTTCTTTAATGGAATTTGAGGAGAGAGAGTGGTTTCTAACATGAAGAAGAAATAGGGATTTCGCAGAAAGAAGAAGGGTTATCAGCATTCTTTCGTGAAGAGTACAATTTCGCTTCTAATTTTTTTTTATAAGTTCGATTTCTGCTTCAAGCTTAGAGAGGAAGACGAAAATAAAATATCGGTTTGATTTCTTTGGAAACAATAAAGAGATATTTTCCTAAGAGGCTTCGGGTATAAGCTAGACCATTATCACGTGACTAGGGTGATTTAATTTAGACTTTGAATTGATTTTATATAATTGAATATTGTAAATATCTCGTGTTGCATACCGTGAAATTTCGATCTCCTAATCAGACATGCCGCCATGCGTTTATAAGGCTTTACCCATATTCCGAACACAATGGAACGTGTTTCAGAAGCTAATTCGATCGTATGCGCGAGTTAAGGAAGTAAACGATCAATTCTAAATTAAATCGATTAAAATAGTTCTTAGCGTTTTGAGCTGCCATGGTCAAACGACAAGTCCGATTGCTACGAAAATTGGAATTCGATAATAACTAACTATTATGGATCCAATAGAACTGGTTTCGTCGAATTCCGAGACTATGCCTCGGAAGGTTATCTAAACTATCGATTTGAACGATATATTTTCGAAATTGTACAAATCACCTTTAAATTTAATTTCAACCATTCTATTGTCTTCAATATCATCATTACAAATTTTATAAGCCTTCAAATTATTTTTAACAGGCTTAGAAATTTCAGATTCAACAATTTACCCAATTTCAATTATTAAATTCAATATTTAATTATCAAGTAAATATTGGTATCTTGAATTCAAATTAAAATTAACCTTTAAATATTTTTAAATCAATTAATTATTCCAATTTATATTGTTAAAATTTCCGGGTCGTCACACTATGGATTTGAATTTAAACTTGAACGGGTCATGGATTCGGATTTCAGCTTAGGATAAATGGATCTGGAGAGGTCCTGGATTTGGCTAAGGGCCCGGAGAGGTCCTGGATTTGGATATCGACTCGGAGAGGTCATGGATTCGGTTATTGGCTATTGGATTTGGATGAATAAAAACTCGGTTGACGGGTTCGGATGGCCATGGAATTAGCCAAAGACTTGGTTATTGGATCCGGAATCGGACATCGACTCAGAGCAGTCACGGATTTTGATGAAGATATGGCTACGACGCTTGATAGGATAGCTTAATAACAGATTGGATTATGGATCAAGTGGTATAGCTACAGACGGAATATGGACTTTGGATGTCGGATTCAGAGCCATTCAAAACACGACTTCTTACCACAAGGCATGTTTTGGGGGGAAAATGTTATCCCACCTTTTGGTCAAAATCGCGATATCAACAAATAGGCTAAAAAATGGATACAAGGATTGAAGATCGATTGGAAACAAGGCTATGATCGATACCTTCAAGATTGGGCTGAGCTCTTATCATGGTGGGATCGATTGGGAATGATAAACATGGCTAGGGAAAGGCTACATGCCAAATTTTATGTCAATCGGGGTTCGTATGCTCGAGTTATGGATTAATTAAGATTCATTTAGAGGACATCAATTCGTATCCCTCGAATCCACATCCATCAAACCTTGACCTTCTCCTTCATAACCATCTTGCTTGAAGCTATCAAAGTCAAGGGGATATTAGCCAATTCGTATCCACGAAAAGAACTCTGCATTTTTATCCATCCCCTCAAAGTTAAATACCTTCTTCGTATACACCTCATTCGAATCCATCCAGCGAGCCTCGGTCGTATCCATCGCATCTACCATACTTTGTATCCATCGCTCAAAACCTTATCATGTTGCTTCCATCAACTGCCCAATTCGTACCTGTAGCGACCCGCCTTTCTATCACCAGAAAGACGCATCATTACTCAAGAAAGAATGGGATAGAAGAAGAAAAGAAAGAGAAGAAAGAACAACAACACATCAGAATCTCACAGCGGAATGAATGAAATATAATATATAACATATACATAGTATCATATACATCAGAGTATACAACTACACGTCTAAATTTAGACAATTATAAAATTTCTATCTAATGTACAATACAAGAACATCAATACAGAATAACATCACAGCGGAAACTCTATCTATATCTACACACTGAAGCCTCTTGCTCCAAAGCTCCTCCAGAATTCATCAAGGATAACTTGAATCACTTGACTAGTCATACATAATATGAGTACCCAAGAGTTTAATAAAACAGAAAATAAACAATTAGGTCAGACAGGGGTCTAGTGTGAGTAAACGGTTTAAAATTGCTTAACTTTAGAAAATCCTTTGAAAAGAAAGGTATCACGTAAGACTTCCCACACATAAACATGGAAAAGTTTTTACCTTACGCTAACCAAAACATTTGATAGGAAATCCAGTGATATTATAATAGTGTTTAGGGTTTTCTAGTAAATAAGAAATAGCCGAAATTGTTACATTTATTAAATTCCAGCTACTAGCCACAAAAGTGGGTAATACAATCAAAACCGTAAGGTCACGTAGGAAGAATGGCTTTCCATCAATGGCAGGGCTACTGGGGTATCGCCTGTCGCAGTACATGGACTAGATCACCGTACCGAGGATCCACCCTAAATCCCCTGGCCACCGATGATCTCTACTCTGGCCTCCGACACATCACTCTCGACCACGGCAACAACATGCGAAACCCAGAAACCCACGATTCGATCGAGATTCAAAATTGACCCCAAGACCCATACGACCTGAACTATAACCATTAGGAAACTGATCGCCGCCGATGATCCAACACTCGAGACACCACGGCATCCTCTCCATAGCTATGTCATGATCTCCAGCACCCATGGCACAACACACGATCGACTCCGATTGCTTCTCGTCGCCGCAAAACCTAAATGAACTTCAACGACAATCACAGGGTGTTAAACCCTACCCCATCGATTCTTGGCCACACGATCAACAATAAATTACAAAAGTATTTTTATCATGATCCTCTCCTTCCCCTTTACCTTCAAGCCCAAACTCGCCAACCAGTTCGCTGTTGATCGACGGTAATCGATCAAAACACCTCTCACGTTCAACCCTAGCAAACACCCTCATTCCCAAACTAAAAAGCATGATATATACCTCAAAAATCATGATTTTCTATATTGAATTCAATCATGCAATCAAAACTTAAAATTTAATTAATAAATTTTGGACCAATTTTAATTTTTACTGTAAATTTATAAATCCCGAGCCAATTATTCATTTTAAGCGCCTATAATTATTTTTAGGTGAGTTGTTACATGATTTCAAACAACTTTCTGTTGCAAATCACAAGTTAATTTGAATTCAAAATTGAATTATTGAATTCATTAAGAAATTGATGTCTGTTATTTTCACACAGAGACTATTTTAACTACACAGGCATTCAAATATTCATAATACAAAGATGCATCCAATTCAATTCAAGAACATAGGAAAACATCTTGATTTTCCAAACATATATCAAGAGAATAACATGATTTAAACTATTTTTTGAATATGTTTACTAACCTTATTTAGCAAAGAACAGAGAGCAGATGTTAGTTTTCCAGGCTTGTTCATTTTAAATGTGAATCTCTTTTGCCTTTGAATTTTCTTGCTTTTGAAATTTACATCTTGCTGTTGATCTCTGAATTGTTTGTTGATTAATCTTCTTGCCTGATTGCGTTTGAAGATCTTGCATTGATGTTGAATTTTTCTTTGCCTCTTATTTCTTTGATTTTCTTGTTTTAGATTGAATTTCCAGATTTTATTTCTTTCTTTCGATCTTTGATTTGTATTCATTTAGTTGAATTGAAGAAAGAATTCAGCTGAAAGTAAATCTCTTCGTCTTATATTTTTTATAGATTTTAATTATCAAAGGAAACAAGTAAAGCCACCTGTTAGCTTGAATTGTTCATAAGCTTACAAATGTCTCTAACATGTATTATAATGTTCACAAGTTTTTTAATGCTTTATTAATGATTTACAAGTGTTACTTTTTTTTATAAATTTATTTAAGTTATTGTAATATGTAATTATGTAATATCTATATGAATATAATGTGTATTTATCTTTTTATAATTTAAGCTTTTAGATTTTATATAAATATAAAAGTGACTTCATGTAAACAATTATAAATTACTTATGCTTTTGATCGAATTAAATGTATTATATGTTTATAAGCTTGAGAAATTTATTTTAACACTATATATAAAATTTCCAAACCAAATTTATCTTATGTTAGAATTTTAAAAAGAATATTAAAAACAAATGAACTTTTAAATTTAAATCTTATTTAAAACTCAAGTTTAATATATATATATATATATATATTTATAATAAATAAGAAATTATTCTTGTTGTTCAAAATTTAAATCTCAAATATCACTTTTAAAAGTATTAAGTCAAATTATAATTTCCAAATTACAAACTATATATATTAAAGTTTGAAAACACTTTATTAAATTTAAATTAATACTTTTCCATTTTCAATATATACAAATATATATTTATTTTAAATGGAAAAAAATTTAACATTAGTTTTGATATTCACTATATTGAATTTTTAAAACACAATTTCAAATCACAATATATATACATACATACATACATATACATATATATATATATATATATATATTACAATTTGAAAACATAGCTTTTATTACATTAGAGACTTCCTATTTGCATTATATATCAATATATATATATTTTAAATAAAAAAGATTTTAATTAGCTTTGAAAGATAAATCTTACCAATTTTATGTTGTTAGGAAAAAATATATTAATATATATTGTCAAATTAAATATTATTAGCTTTTTAAAAGAATTTTAACTTGTCAATTTATAATATAAAATTATCAAATCAATTTAATTATTAACAAAGATTATTAAATTGATATTGCTCAAAATTCCGGGTCATCTCATTCCTCCCCCTTAAAAGAATTTTGTCCCCGAAGTTTAAAAGCAAAGATAAGTTAACAACCCAGCAAAAGTTTTAACTTCAAACAGCTATCATAGCAACCAATTTAAACAAAAATTTTAATTATCCAGACAAAATTCTAGATAGAACTTCCTAATATTATCTGGAGTTTCCAGGTACCTATATTGGAATACTCGCTCTACAAAATCTTAAGTAACTATACTACTATAACCCAGAACTCCCTCTTATCTGGTTCTACAAATCTGAATAAGATATCAGACTAAACTCAAGACCAGCTCAATTGCCATATCCATCTGAACTGCTGATTCTATCACTAGATGAATCATACACATATTCCTCAGAGATACGTGAAATACAATGAATTCCAGCAATACGAACTGGAAATTCAATCCTGTAGATCAAAATCTAATCTCTAGAGAACACAGGAAAATCTCAAAATACTTCCGGAGCAAGCTCTCTAGTTTCACCCAATCTTATATCTCCTTTGATCGGATAAAACTAAAGCAATATCCAAATTCTAACTTCACATTCCAAATCTCCTCAATTCTTAACTGCATAACCCTTCTGACGATCCTTGGTCACCTCCATCTTTCCTGATCAGCTTAACCCTTGCTGATTGCTTCATGAAACAAACTGGACCAAAATAATACCAATTTTCAGATCCTACTCAACAAAATGGTTCTCTCAAAAATTTGCCGAAATTCAAAACACAACTCTATTCCACAAGTATTAGTGGGCACAACTCTTATCTGGAATAGCCAAACAGTTGCACTTGACAACCTTGCCTTCAAATCCTGAAAATTCCTTCGTACTTGAATTTCCTGTAGAAATCCCTTAATCCAAGAAAATTGCAACTCCCAGTTGCTCCCATTCTAGAACAACTGCTATCTCGCTTCCGCTGCACAACTCTGATCTGGAGTAGATGAGAATATCACCGAAGAACTCGAGCACAAACTTTCTCCATACACTGTTTATTCGACCCATAAAATCTTAGTGACCATTCCACTTGGACAAAACATCCTAGCAGAATCACTAGAAAACTAGATGTGATCAATCCCTCTCCAAAGAAATCTGAGCTGCTTCACCAAACTCTTCTCGCTCTAAGAGTTATCTCTCTACATGGTTGAATCATTAGTATTGCTTCTGGAATCCAAGCCGATAAGAAAACTCAATCTCCGATTCGAGTAAACTTTTGATTTCCTCTAAAATAACTGGAAAATCTCTGGCTACTTAATAGCTTTCACCTCCACTTGAGATGCCTCAATATCAAACAAAAGAATACTCAAAGATTTCCCAAACTAATTGCAAGTCACTTTTGCGATCTTACCCAATACAAATTCTAAAGAAACTATTCTCTCTTTACCAACTAGAATAGCTTTCATAATCGAGGTCAATCTTTCCAGAATGGCTTATTTATCAGAAAAACTGATAGATCACTTCCAACTGATATCCCGCTCTGCTGAGCCTTCCAAAGAAATGGATAAGCCTTCACTATCTGCCTGGTCTGCCGATAGTAGAATTCCAAAGATTTCTGAACCATCTAAGAAACAGGTCCACATTTCTGTTTCCAAACTTCATCTCACTGATACAGCTAAGCCAAAAGATCTTCCTTAACCAAAAGCTCCTTGAAACACAAAACTATCACCCAATTCCACTAAAAGATCCTTGAGACAGGTAGACATCTTCTCAAGAGACTCGGGCTCCAAACCAAACACTAACCACTTGTTCTTCTTAAGGGAAACAATGAGACCATGTCCGTAATGAGGTAACTCATCGACCTTAGTCTCATACTTAAATATAGATAAGACACCCTTACTTGAGATCCAAAAGATTCCTAAATATCCGAATCTTCCCTGCAGTAGGCATCACTGTTCCTTCAACACCATCTTAATCTTGCGCCAAAAGAACCATCTATGGATACTACATCTCACCATACAGCTATTCCTTCCTGAAGTCGCCAAGATACCATCACCAGCATTTGCTCAGCTGACAGATTCAACTCTTGGAAATTCTGCTTACTCGAGAGCAAATCAACCTCACACTTCAAGAATATACTCTAATCCTTGAAAAGACTTTCTCTGGGATCAATAAAATCCTTCCACCAATCTACAAGGCTTATTCGAGACGGTATTAGATCTACAATCTCGACATATACACCTCCAACCACATCATATGAGCCTCTTCCATTAGTGGTAGTCGTTTTACACACACTCCTACCTTATCTACCTTTATATCCTATGTTGGAAATTCCGAACAGATAACCCAACACATTAGGTATATATATATACATATACATATACATATACATATATATATATATATATTACATGTATGCTCTCTCAAGAAAGAAGTCACCCCAAAGCCTAGGTATTCACTCAACCTAGCGCTCTGATACCAACTGTAGCGACCCGCCTTTCTATCACCAGAAAGACACATCATTACTTAAGAAAGAAAGGGATAGAAGAAGAAAAGAAAGAGAAGAAAGAACAACAACACATCAGAATCTCACAGCGGAACGAATGAAAGATAATATATAACATATACATAGTATTATATACATCAGAGTATACAACTATACGTCTAAATTTAGACAATTATAACATTTATGTCTAATGCACAATACAAGAACATCAATACAGAATAACATCACAGCGGAAACTCTATCTATATCTACACACTGAAGCCTCTTGCTCCAAAGCACCTCCAGAATTCGTCAAGGATAACTTGAATCACTTGACTACTCATACATAATATGAGTACCCAAGAGTTTAATAAAACAGAAAATAAACACTTGGGTCAGACAGGGGTCTGGTGTGAGTAAACGGTTTAAAATTGCTTAACTTTAGAAAATCCTTTGAAAAGAAAGGTATCACGTAAGACTTCCCACACATAAACATGGAAAAGTTTTTACCTTACGCTAACCAAAACATTTGATAAGAAATCCAGTGATATTATAATAGTGTTTAGGGTTTTCTAGTAAATAAGAAATAGCCGAAATTGTTACATCTATTAAATTCCAGCTACTAGCCACAAAAGTGGGTAATACAATCAAAACCGTAAGGTCACGTAGGAAGAATGGGTTTCCATCAATGGCAGGGCTACTGGGGTACCGCCCGTCGCAGTACGTGGACTAGATCACCTTACCGAGGATCCACCCTAGATCCCCTGCAACACAAGGCCGGAACCAATTCTTACTGAATAGTCCTGAACAAGACAACCCCGCAGTTGGCTGCAGATCCAACTGCCCACACAGCCGAATAAAAAGGGACATCTAGACAGGGGTAAGTCTCGTCCTACTTGGGCATGATCCACTTAACCTTGCCGCAACTCCCCTATTTTAGCCATTCCCGGTTGATGACGCCTGAGGCTGCGATTACCTTTATAGGACACATCTATGTTAGAATGCTCAACGTCCACCTGACGATGTTCTGAAAGCATTCAATCCATACAAGTCCGTTCCGGGTTCGAACGGATCCGAAGGCACTATCTCGTTACACTCATTTTGGAATCACCCTTAGAGTTAACGACAATAGCCCTTGCACTCTGAATCTTCGTCTCGAATCTGAAAGTACTATCTTCATTAAACTCATTCTGGAATCACCCTCGGAGTTATAACGATATATAGTTCTTACACCTCGAGTCTTCACTTCACTTCACTTGGATTTACGACCTAACGTTAATTTGGATCGATGTGGTTTTCGGATATAAAATCCGATCCCGGTCTCACAGAATCCAAAATGCCATTTTAATGTCCAAGTTGTACTTAAGGGTTTAATCAGTAGATATTCAGAATATCACTTACATAAATGGATGATTCATAACACACAGATAGATAATCCACTATTATCTAATTCATCCACACATATCACAAAGCAGCATATATTTCACATTTTAGATATAACACATTCAAACCATCTAATATCAACCAATGACATCCAATATCATCCAATATCATTAACTCATCCAATGATATTTATCATCCAATCATTAATCAATCATAAACAAGCTTGGACCATTCTTAATTAATTTAATTAATTTTTAATTAAATTAATTCCTTACTTAATCACTTGGATTATCATTAATCCAACCCACTTACCATTAATTAATTACAAATTAATTAATTAAACATCACTTAATTTTCCACTTTAATAAATCTCCCTTGATTAATTATTTCTTAATTACTTTAAGTAATTATTCCTTAATTACAATTTTAATTAATCATCTTGATTAATTACTTCTTAATTATATCAACTAATTATCTCTTAATTACCCTTTAAATTAATCATCCTTGAGTAATTATACTTTAATTACCCTAAGTAATTATCTCTTAATTATCCTTTTAAATTAATCACACCTAATTAATCACTTTTTAATTAATCACACTTGATTAATTACTTTAATTACATTTAGTAATCAAACTTAATTATAGATTAATTTTCCTTTAATTATTAATTATTAATTAATTATTTAATTAATAATCACTTCTATTAATAAAATCCTTTCTAATTAATTATCTAACAAGTAAATAATCACTTTATTAATTACTCTTAATCCTTTCATTAATTAATTAGTCTTCAATTAATTAGTTAATTTAACCTTTAATTAATTATATTAATTAATTCTTTAATTAATAACACTATGTGATTAACCCTTAATCACTTCCACCTAATTACTTTCATAAAGTAATTAACCTCTATTTACTTTGATAAATAATTTCCTTTTACTTAATTACCTCCGGTAATCAATTACTTAATTACTTCATCAAGTAATTACACTTAATTAATTTAAATCATAAGTGATTATCTTTAATTAACCACTAGTTAATTACTTAGTTAATTATTTAACTAGTCATTTAAATTTAATTAAATAATTCCTTAACTTCTTACATTAAAAAGATCCTTAATTAAGAAAATCATTATCTTAATTAAATTATTTATATTAAACAACAAGTCTTTGATTATTAATAATAATTGAATTATCTTAATTTCCTTCACACATTTGTTTATCTTTATCAAAACTCTTAATTTCTGAAGATAAATCTTTATTATAATTGATTACTAAATCTTAACCATTATACTTTATTTAAAATAAAATATTTTAGAAATCAATTATAATTTAAACAATTTAAACATTCAAATTAAACTTTTAAATCTTTAAAACTACCCAAAGTTGTTTAATAAAATTTAATACAAACCTCATTTTTGAAAATCCACTTATTTTATTTTAAAAACTTTTATATTTCAATATATATAAACTTATTTAAAACTTAACTTTGAAACAAATTAGTTTTATAAGTAAAAACTTGTTATACTTTTGTTTAGAACTTGAATCATTTATAAATCAATTTTCTTGTTAATTTTTTTTAAAAAACATTAGCTGTTAAATTCTTAAAGCCTGAACATCATAAAACTGCATAACACAGCATACTCGAGCAAAACATCCATTTACTCGAGCGAAACCCCTTTGAAACCTGATGCAAAACTCGAGACACTCCGCTACACTCCTGCTTCGAGAAAAACTCGAGCATATTCGACATAAAACCCAAGCACCTACTTCTTCTCCATCCCAACATTCCAGATACACAAATCATGCACATCCACATGCACAACTTCTCGGCCACCGATGATCTCTACTCCGACCTCCGACACATCACTCTCGACCACGGCAACAACACGCGAAACCCAGAAACCCACGGTTCGATCGAGAATCAAAATTGACCCCAAGACCCATACAACCTGAACCACATACCATCAGAAAACTAATCGCCGCCGACGATCCAACACTCGAGACACCACGCCATCCTCTCTGTAGCTACGTCACGACCTCCAGCACCCACGGCACAACACGCGATCGACTCCGATTCCTTCTCGTCGCCCCGAAACCTAAATGAACTTCGACGACAATCACAGGGTGTTAAACCCTACCCCATCGATTCTTGGCCATCACGGTCAACAATAAATTACCAAAGCATTTTTATCATGTTCCTCTCCTTCCCCTTTACCTTCAAGCCCAAACTTGCCAACTAGTTCGCCGTTGATCGACGGCAATCGATCAAAACACCCCTCACGTTCAACCCTAGTAAACTCCCTCATTCCCAAGCTAAAAATCATGATATATACCTCGAAGATCATGATTTTATATTTTGAATTCAATCATGCAATCAAAACTTAAAATTTAATTAACAAATTTTGGACCCATTTTAATTTTTATGGTACATTTATAAATCCTGAGCCAATTATTCATTTTAAGTACCTATAATTATTTTTAGGTGAGTTGTTACATGATTTCAAACAACTTTCTTTTGCAAATCACAAGCTAATTTGAATTCAAAATTGAATTATTGAATTTATTAGGAAATTGATGTCTGTTATTATCACACAGAGACTATTTTAACTACACAGGCATTCAAATATTGTTAATACAAACATGCATCCAATTCCATTCAAGAACACATGCAAACATCTTGATTTTCCATACATATATCAAGAGAATAACAAGATTTAAATTGTTTTTAAAATATGTTTACTCACCTTATTTAGCAAAGAACAAAGAGCAGATGTTAGTTTTCTAGGCTTGTTCATTTTAAATCCGAATCTCTTTTGCCTTTGAATTTTCTCGTTGTTGAAATTTACATCTTGCTGTTGATCTCCGAATTGTTTGTTGATTAATCTTTGCCTGATTGCATTTGAAGATCTTGCATTGATGTTGAATTTTCCTTTGACTCTGATTTCTTTGATTTTCTTGTTTCAAATTGAATTTCCAGATTTTATTTCTTTCTTTTGATCTTTGATTTGTATTCATTTAGTTGAAATGAAGAAAGAATTGAGCTGAAAGTAAATCTCTTCTTCTTATATTTTTTTTAGATTTTAATTATCAAAGGAAACAAGTAAAGCCACTTTTTAGCTTGAATTGTTCATAAGCTTACAAATGTCTCTAACATTTATTATAATGTTTACAAGTGTTTTAATGCTTTATTAATTATTTACAAGTGTTACTTTCTTTTTTTATAAATTTATTTAAGTTATGTATATGTAATTATGTAATATCTACATGAATATAATGTGTATTTATCTTTTTATAATTTAATCTTTTAGATTTTATATAAATATAGAAGTGACTTCATGTCAACAATTATAAATTACTTATGTTTTCGATCCAATTAAATGTATTATATGTTTATAAGCTTGAGAAATTTATTTTAACTCTATATATAAAATTTCCAAACCAAATTTATCTTATGTTAAAATTTTAAAAAGAATATTAAAACAAATGAACTTTTAATTTTAAATCTTATTTAAAACTCAATTTTAATATATATATATATATTTATAATAAATAAGAAAATATTCTTGTTGTTAAAAAATTAAATCTCAAATATCACTTTTAAAAGTATTAAGTCAAATTATAATTTCCAAATTACAAACTATATATGTTAAAGTTTGAAAATGCTTTATTAAATTTAAATCAATACCTTTCCATTTTCAATATATACAAGTATATATTTATTTTAAATGGAAAACATTTTTAACATTAGTTTTGATAATCACTATATTGAATTTTTAAAACACAATTTCAAATCACAATATATATACATATACATATTACAATTTGAAAACATAGCTTTTATTGCGTTAAAGACTTCATATTTACAATATATATCAATATATATATATATATATTATAAATAGAAAATATTTTGATTAGCTTTTAAAAGATAAATCTTACCAATTTTATGTTGTTAGGAAAAAAATATTAATAGATATTGTCAAATTAAATATTATTAGCTTTTTAAAAGAATTTTAACTTGTCAATTTATACTATAAAATTATCAAATCAATTTAATTATTAACAAAGATTATTAAATTGATATTGCTCAAAATTACGGGTCATCACAGTACCAGTCGTTGATGGTATGATTTTTATCAATTGATGAATATTGACGTGAATCCATCCCTTAACGATATAAAACAACTCTCCAAAGATCAACACGAATGTAGCAGTTTGGAGCGATATGAAAAGGACCATATCAGATCGATACGAAAGGCATGGACTTGCATCGATACGAAATTGATTCTCCACTCTCAATACGAAGAATGTTCCTTGGATGGATACAAACAAAACACAGTCGAGTGGAAGACTCGGTCACTCAGCATGAAAAGTGTATCGATCTTGGAGGATAGCACCACGTCATTGACCATCACATGCCTAGAAGCGATACGAACAGGATCGAGATAAATGAAAGCGATACGAGCTCGGATACACATTGCAAATCCAAAATTACATTGATCATATCTCACAATCTACAAGTCCAAATGCCACCAATTTTCACAGGAGCTTGCGTACAACCTCAAGAATGTCCATGATCGATTCCAACCCGAAAAGAGAAATTTTGGATCGATACGAATTTGGTACATATCGATCAACGATCAAGTCAAAATGTCAGGGGATCGATCACGATGTCCCACCCACATGAGAGAAGGAGACTTCTGAGATATAATAAGATATTTGCAGCCTACACCTATAATAGAAGTCCATGAGCTTCAGAAAAGGGATCTTTTGGCTCTTCTACACCTATATTCTGCCAAAATCATTGTTGCAACTTAGTTGTACTGTTATAAACCTCTATAACCAGCGAGTTATAATCAATAAAACAGCAACTTTTCAAAGTGGACGTAGGCCGGAGAAGCCGAAGCACTATAAATCTTGTGTTTCTACTTCTTTCTTTTGAAATTTTGAGTGTTCTTTATATTTATATTCTCTACATACTTGCCATCTGTGATCAGTGATTGCGAACTGGTGCTTTCATCGGCAATCGGGTGTTTGTGACGAATTTTGACGCAAACAAACTTATATGTCAATTAATTGGGTAATGAATTGGCCGTTTTAAATATGTACAACTAATAAATGTGTGATTGAGTGACGCATAAGAATTAATGTAGGTATTGATTATAATGGGAAAACGTGTCAATTAATTAATTGGCAATTAGTTGAGCAATTTAAAATGTTTTAGTAAATCAAAGAATATGTCATTGTTACAGTAGCTAATAATGTAAATTAATTAGCTAGAAGAAGACGCCAGTTATAGGATTATTTGTTTCTAAGTTTTAAAAAAAGGAATGCATACAAAAATGAAGTAGAGTAATTAGTTTAATGATGAAGGTAAATTAATAAGAATAAATTAAAACGTATAACTTTTATATGCATTCAATAAATAGAGGTATTAATTGACGTGTTCAAATAAGTAAGAAATTATAACTACAAGAATCAAATAAAATTGGATGTATATTTATGTATATGTATGTATGTATATGTATATGTATATGTATATGTATATGTATATGTATATGTATATGTATATGTATATGTATATGTATATGTATATGTATATGTATGTAAGTATGATCTATTAATTGGATAATTAATGGGAGAATCTTATTGAGAAGGAAATGTGAATTAATAGGGTCGTATAATAAAGGAACAAATGAATAACATTGGAGAGTTATATGTTATATGTATATGTATATGTATATGTATGTAAGTATGATCTATTAATTGGATAATTAATGGGAGAATCTTATCGAGAAGGAAATGTGAATTAATAGGGTCGTATAATAAAGGAACAAATGAATAACATTGGAGAGTTATATGTTATAAGCTAACATAAACAAATTAAGTTCTGACGGTAAGGATTGTTTTTAGGGTTAATTGGATGGTTCCTAGTTGTTCACTACACCTATAAATTAAACGTAACTTAACCCTAACCCACACTATTTTCTCTGAATCTGCTGTTGTCGTTTATAGCAAACTCCTCTTCTCTTCTCCCTCTTCCTTTCTTCTATGTCAATCAAATCTTTCCCCGGACAAAAAAATAAAATTAAGTAAGGAAATACATACAAGCAAATCATAGAATTACGCAAATAAATCAGGAAATTTATAGTGAATTAAAAAGGGGAAAAAGTAGAGAAAAGCATAGCAAATTAAAAAGGATAGAGATTAAAACTAAGGACGACATGTGAGTGGATTTAAATTATATGTCTTTTACGTTTACGATATATTATCTTTAGATTCCCTTTTAATATTTTAATTCAGAATTTATTCAGTAATTAGTTCTGTTGGAAAACTGTAAATTGTATAAGAGAGCTTATATTTAATTATTATTTATATGGAAAAGGAAGATAGTAATCCAATTAAATATGAATAATATTAGGCTTGACAGTTATAAAAAGGCATAAGCCTAAAAGCAAGAAATTTACAGTTATTTACATCTATTTTAAAGTTGAAATTTAGCATGTAAATGTTAGCTTCCTTCTATTCTTTTTTACGTGAATAAAACAGTTGAAGAGAAGAGTTCACAAATACATACTAAAATAGAAAAACACTAGATTTACAGAAATTAGATGCAAAATAAGAAAAACTGAAATAAAAAGAGAAAAAATAGAAGTTTACAGTAAATTACGCTAAAATGGGAAAAATGAATAAAAAGGGGAAAATTTAATAACTTGATTGGAAAGTTAGTGATAGATTAGTTGGTTGGTTTAGTAAAGAGAATACATTTCCATAGTTTAATACTTAGAAAGCCTAATGGTAAGAATAAAAGAAAGAAAAGGAGAAATTAGTGTAAAATTGAGGTACTACTATATTTTGCACTACCCAAAAAAGTAAAGAAATAATAAAAGAAATATCTTGTGGTTACAAGTTATCGTTTATATCATTATTTAGTATTAAAACATGAAAATGGATTTTTAGCACAACTTTTGTAACCAACCAAATAGAATAGGACTACTTACTAGAATATAAGAAAATAAAGTTAAGAATTAAAGAAAGTAAAGAAGAAATCAAGTTAATTATTAGATAAGACTAGAGGCAATAAATATAAATGTACCTAGATCTGCATTTACTGTGCAAATAGTAGAATAAAAAATGGTAAAATAAAGCGAAGCAGTTATTATGATAAGTTAATTTGTGACAGTAGGACGCAAGGATTGTCATGTAATTTAAGGGAATTAAAGAGAATTAAATATCAGAATAAAAGAAGACAAACTAGTATAGATAAGAGACATTGGTAATAATATTTATAATATATAGATTATTAAAGAATATAGAAGTGACAATTTGAAGTAAAATTATAACATAGGTTATAATTAAACTTAAAAAATAGAGAAGGCTTATTTAAGACATAGATTATATTAGTAAACAAATAGAGCAGAAATAAAAGAAGAGGCTTATCTTAAAATTCACGCTAAGTTAATAAGCAAACATAGAATATGGCTCATACCAACAACATTCCCTTTCTGTCAGGAACTGATGGTCTCACAATAGCTAGTTGAGGCCGGGATAAGTTTATGCTTGTTAGGGTAAATAAGTAGCCAACAAAATAAGAAAAGCAAGCTAAATGCAAAAATAAAGGATTAGACTTAGGGTCTAACAAAATAGTATGATGCGTTTGAAGCAGCCTAAAGGATGAAGAGCCTAACGAAGCAGTTCATCACAAATTTTAGCACAGAAGAGCATGCCAAACTTATTATTTTGGGCTAGAAGAAAGTATGATACTTCAACGGGACATGAGGGTACTCTAGGATGGCCCTTTGGGGTAGGCTTACTGAAGAAATCCCCCGGAGGCAGGTCTGTAGGTGTTTCATCAAGAGAGTACGTCTTGACTGCTTTTACATGGTAAGACAATTGTAGGCAATCAAAAGGGTTGATGTTTGGAGTAGGATGTTCGTATGACAGCGTACTCTGACTTGCGAGTAGGTTTTAGTAGGCAGGACCCAAAAGGATAGTCAGATGCGGATGTCGGGCCAGCATCAAACCAAGAAGCGAGTTTGGGAAAGACTAGAGTTAAACCAAAAGGCCAATGACTCTTTCGCTATTGAAACATTGGATGAGTGGAATAGCCAATTGGATGTTTAGATTGTTTGAAGTAGGGCACAACCACTTGGCTCTTGAAAGGTCTTTCGATTAGTTGAGGGGTGGCTGCGTGTGGCCATATCCACGATGAAAAAAGAGACAGACCATATAGAATATTTGTATTGTAGGCCTAACGAAGCAGTCCTTTACAGATACAGAAAATCCCCGACCGAGTTTCGTACAAGTTAGGCCTTGTTAAGCAGGATCCAGGGAGCAGACAGAACGATTACATATAGTCCTCAAGGTACGCACTTGGTGGTATATTTTGGATGTCCAAGTATTAGTATAGGCTTGTGCGGATGCAGTTTTATGTTTCATAATAGACGACAGAACATCTATATTATAGGCCTCACAAAGCTGTCATTTACAGATGTAGTCACAGCATGCTCTAGTAGCGAGACGATGGAGTCCTTTTCGAGGAGGATACGAAAGGTACTAAGTGCAGTACCTAGGACCGATACGGTAGTTGGGCATATAGCGACATATATATTAGTTATTAGGTTTTATTCTACCAGTGAGTAGATGGGTACGATTCATGCATAGAGGTGAAAGCATTATAAACCCAATAAACTTAATATAACATAAAATGGAAATAAAATTGTATGTGTAGAATTAAGCCCAAAAGTGTATAATTTGTCCATTCACCAGAACTTTAGTTCTGACCCCCTCCTCATAACATCCTACAGGTTAGGTAGATGGCAGGGACTTCCCTGCTTTGAGACAGTTGTTTAGAAAGTGTTATTATATTAGTGAGTATTTACTTACTGTTATATTTTAGTCAGTTCCACTGTGAGATATTTATTTGAGCTCTGATATATTTGTCTTTGCTTATTTGCAGGATACCAAATACCCAACTCGGGCTTCAATGGGCTTGGATTATTAGGAATTTTTATGAAAATTTTTGACCCACTAGAATTCGGGTTGTTACATTTGGTATCAGAGCCTAGGTTTAAGGTTTGTAAATAAATATAGAGTGAACGTATTTGTATTTTTTTAAAATATAAATATATTATATTATATATACCTAAATCCATAAAAAAATCCACTTTTAAGAGAATTGACATATGGGAAGATTTTGAGTAACAGTTTTGTATATAAAATTAGGAATGTGGGAATCCAAGAGTTATAGTCCCTAAAGTTGCAAAATATGAGATGTACAATAAATTCACTATTAAAACGGAAGTCCAAATGTTAATATCTAGAAATTGATAGTTGTTTCAGATTGGTGAGTGGGGCAGTAGTGCCTTAGAATAAATAGAAGCATAAGAGAGGAAATGGATAAGGAACATATATAATTGGATTGAAAAGAATGACTTCGTGGGAATATATGAGAAGTATAAGGAAGTTAAGTACCCACTTTGAGTCTAGCCCAATAATTAAACTTTTAAGTGTTTGAAAAAAAGAGATTTAGAGAGTTTTCAATTTTTAAACTTAAAAGTTTACAGTTTTAAATATGTACTAGTTTAAACATGGAAAATTATGTGAAAACAATTTTTGAAAGAAAAAGAGGCATTTTTCAGATTTGAAAAATTGAAAAAAACTTGTAAGCAACATATTTGAAAAGCACATATTTGGTTTTGAAAAAAAATAGTTTGAGAAAAGATAAGTTTTCATATGAAAATTTTGTGAAAAAAAAATATTCTTTTAGAAAAAATATAGAGCTTGTATATAGCTTGCTAGTTTTAGGGTTGCAAAGTAAGAAATAATTCAATATGAAAACCCAGTAAAGATTAAATTTTGAGGAGGCTAAAAATTTTCTGTAAGGAAAATTTTGTAAAACTCTATTCTTTTAAAAAATGGAGCAATATAGCTCGAAATTATTTTTATAAATATTTTGGTGGTTGGACAAAATAAGCTGTTCAAAAACTCAAAATAGTGTAGATGTTTGGAGGAAGTTTAGTGATTAACATCTAACAGTAGGTAACTGCACTAGTGTAGTAAGAATTCAAATAAAAATAGAGATAAGAATCATTATAGATAAAATATAAATATGACATGCTTTAGTTTATTAGAATGAATGAGTAATGGTATTGGTTTCTATGAATCAGCCACATTATAAATAAAGACGTTTTGTTGAAATAACAATGAAAGTAAACATAGCGAAAGAGACGTACTAAATATGGAAAACACTATATTTTGTACTGTCTATTTCAACATAGAAATAAAACAAAATCTCCTTATTATTTCACACAAAATGTACATCCTCCTTTATAGTATTCATAGAAAATTTTAGCGTTGACATCTTTTCTTAGGAGAAATAATTGCTCAGATGCATTAAAGTGTGAAATCTCTAGGTTGAAAAAGTAGTAATAAGAGACCGTACTGTTGGGTAATAATAGTTATAGTATAGAGAATAAATTAGAAAGGCTAAGCAAGGGAAAATAGATGTTTTCCCTTGTTATGCGCAAATAATTGGGTATCTTTAGAAAACCCACCTTGGACGAAGAGTATGATTTGTTATGAACATAATAGAGGAAGAGTTATTCTTATCTACCCTTGTTTTATGATTTGAAATTTTGAAAGAATAATTGTTTTGAAATAACGAAGCGACATTTTTTTAGAAATGGTTTGGTGAAAAACAAGTTTTAATGGGAAAATTTTAGAATTATTGCATATTCCCTGCTAGAATTAAGGGGACAACCTAACCAATAAAATAAGAAAATAAAAGAAGAGGGTGTAATTATAAGGAAAACAACAAATTTAAGGAAAGCAATCACATAAGACAACTAAAAGAAATGAGAACTGTAAAAGGAAAAAAAGATTTGAAAAGAAATTTTTCTAATTTTTTCTTATGTAAACTGTGCTTAGAAGAGAAAATAGGAATTTTTGTAGAATAGTAGCATAAGTCCCAAGTACAAAGAAAAAAGGTGCACAAAAATAAAACGAGAGAAGTGAGGTTTTCTGTTTTCCATCTTGTTTATAACACAAGAAATCAAATTTGAAAAATCAGAATTTTCTAAAATTTGAAAATTAAAAGTTGAGTGGTTGGTTTGGACATAAAATTTATTGAACTATGCTCCTTTTAGTAGTAGTGTAGGAAATATTTGATGAAAAATGCTTTGAGTTTTCAAAAGATTGCACTCATATTGAAATTGCAAGTATATTTAGGATGTGTGCATCATGTATTGAAAGGAATTTTTAAAAGAAAAATCATTCATATAGGAGGTACCGCTTAGAAATTCATGTACATACATATATTTTATGATGTATTGCACTTTGAAACATGTACGGATTGTTGCAAAATTGGTTTTACACTAAATGGTTGTTAGTGTAGAATTGATGCACGAAGGTTTTCATGATTGAATCCTTATCAAATTTAGGGGATGAAATTTCCTAAGGGGGAGAACATAAAATCCCACGCTTTAATGATAATCAATTGAATTAACATAATCGCAAAACAGTAAAAAACTATAAATGTCAAATATATGTGTTAACGCTAAAATTTAAACGCTAACACCCTGGTGTATAGGATGTGATTGTGAAAGCACCACCCGTTCGTACGGGAATCAGAAATAAGCAGTAAGTATGCAGAAAAACAGTAAGAGACACAGTATTTATAGTGGTTCGGCTTATAATCAAGCCTACGTCCACTTTAATCTCTTTATCACTAGTTTGATTACAATTCTTTACAAGATCTTTCAATTACAACACACTTCAAGTGATAGGATATGTAAAACAAGTAGCTCAAACTTTGATGTTGACAATCATCTTCAAATCCATGGTGAATGTAGATGATATCTTCATGGAGTTCCTTTAGAAGTTTGTTGGATCTCAAGAGCTTTGAAGTAGTCTGGAATTCGGCGGAGTAATGGCGCTTGAAGAGAATGAGCCAAAAAAAGTCCTTTGAACGTTGGAAGTGGTCCTCTATTTATAAGAGTTCTGGTCTGGAAATTTTGCTAAGTTCTAAGTCGCCACCGACTCAGTATAAGTCGTGACCGACTTAACCTATCTCATTGCCGATCTAACGAGCTAAGCCCGCGACTTAATGGAAGCAAGCCTGTCTGAATTGAGTTGCGGCCGAGATAAGCTGAGTCGTAGGTCGGTGCCGAGACAAGCTGGGCAGTAGGTCGTCTCCCCCTCTTTAATGCATTGCTCCCGACTTAACTGGGAGTGCATGTTTAAACAGGTCATGAGTCGGTCACGACTCAAGCGTAAGTCGTGAACTTGTTCCATTCAATTAGGTCGGTAGGCATGTTAAGCCGGTCCCTTAGTTAAGTCGGTGACTTCATTGGGTAGTTAGGTCAGCAACATGTTAGGTCGGATCCTTCTGAAGCACTAGGTCGGCAACTTATTGAAACCTTAAGTCGGCAACCTATTGGATCTGTTAGATCAGCATGGCCTTAGGTCGGCAACTCTTTTGGGTCGGCATCGAATTGGGTCGGTCACCTTGTTAACTAGTTAGGTCGGCCAACCTGCTAAAGCTTTAGATCGGTCTTCGTGCTTGCGCTGTTGAGTCGGAACTTCTTTATGCCTTAGGTCGGCATCTATGTGAAAGTATTAGATCGGCATGTTTCTTAACTAATTAGGTCGGCAACTCTTCTGAGTCGGCATCTCTTGAGTCGTAACCGAGATAGGGTTAACATTTGCCCCTCGAAGTATACGTCTTAGGCTTAAGTCGTGTGCTTCGAATTATCTCTTATCTCGGCCCTTCATTGAGTCGGCACGTTATTAGATCGGGCACGGTCCAAAAGTTAGGCCGGTGAAATGCCGCTTCAGTTCCTTTCACCACGAGGTATAAATCATATCCCCTTCTTCTTTTTCATTACCTGCTCTCTTAATTCCGCCATTAAAATTCTCCTGAGTTCTTAAAGGCGATTCCATTCTACCTGATCATCAGCACTTCCTACTATTCAGAGCGTAAGTGAATCCGTCCCCTTCTCGATCATAGATTGCTATTGATTTGTGAACTCTACTGCTTGAACTCGAATCGCCTCCCTATACGATGCTCCATCATGAATCTCATCACGTTTATGGCTGATGAAGCCTAGGTTGCTCAATTCGGCTTCAGATGATCGCTGATACAACGAAGGTGATTTATCACCTTAGGCTCGATGATCTCTGATGGCAGGGTATTGGATTTGTGACAACTTCGAACTGTTGTATTGGGTGATTCAATAGCATGAATGAAGGCTGTTGCTGATGCAATGGTTTATCGGGTTAATGGGTAGATGGAGTGTGATGTTGGTTCGGGGGCGAGTCAGTGGTTTCGGGTGGTTTAATATTTGGCCGACCTTACCCCTAAATCGTAGCCACATTCATTCTTGAGGAGGTCTGCCGATTTAATTTTTCCACTGGCTTAACTTTGAACCGTGACGAAGTGATCCCTTAGGTCGTGGCCGAGTTAAGCCTTTAAACTGTGACCGAGTTGGCTCTTGAACCGCTGCCGAGTTAGTACTTGGGGAATTTCACACAACTTTTCGAACCAGAGCTTGCGACCTAGGGGAACGAGTTTCCAAGTTAAACTATTTAAACCTTGACCCGCTGCCGTCTTGACTTCATCTTGCAAAAGAGTTTTAAACCGTAACCGAGTTAGTACTTAGGCTCTGGGCATAGTAACACTTAGAAACATAGGCCTTCTTCAAGTATTCTGACCCGGACTACCAAATTAATTTGAATAAACTTTGAATTGTGATCAAACTTTGAACATGGATTAAGATTTGAACTGCCCCAATCCTTAAATTTGCTTGAATGCCATTGTGTTATTTCGCAGATCACTTTACTTTTAAGCTGTAAACCTGTGAGAATAACAGACAAACAAAGAAAACCAAGGCGCACATACTGCCATTGACTGCCCATATCAAATGACAGATTAGTCAAAACAAGATAAGAGACATGAATATATTGCATGAAATGTTGTGAATTAATTGGTTATAGTAAAATATTAATGCAAAGTATCAATGATTTGAACAGATTCATCTGCATCAACATCTTACTTGAATATTTAGACTTAAAACAATAGTCCCTGAATTTATAACTAACAAATGCTTGCTAGTTTTTAATCCAGTCATATTTGTTTATTGCTTAATTGATTTTACACAACACTTCACACACTTTAGGAAACGTGCACCTTCATACTTGAATATCCAATCGCTTGTGTAGAATGACTTCCCATCAAAGAGAAGAAGTAGCAAGTCAAGAAGAAGAAACTTTCCCGGTAACTGTTCCTATAGAGAATCCTCCGGAAAGAACTTCGACTATTCTATCTTTGAGAACATTTACTCAGCTGCGCGCTCAATTTGGCTTTGCTGAAGATGATGTCATATTTCCCGGACCAAATGATACTGCTGACAGACCTCCCTATGGTTTTGTCGCGGTTAATCGTCAAATGTGCTTAAGTGGGGCGATCCCACCTTTTAATGACTTTCTTCGAATTCTTCTTCTTCGGATGTCAATTTCTCCGTTCCAACTTCATCCTAATGGTTACGCTATCTTGATGGGGTTGGCTGTTTTGTTCAGAAGAAATCTTGACCGACTGCCGAGCTTCGAAGAAATTCGCTACTTATGCTCGTTTGCAAAGAGCAAAGACCATCCTTCTCTTATCATCGTGAGAAGTGCAAGAAACCGCAAGCTCATTCTTGATCTTGCTGAAAGTGTTCATGGATTTTTAAACCAATTTTTCTTTGCCCGCAGTCCCCCAGAGTTTTATGCTTCTTGGAGAGTAGGAAGTAAGATCATTTATGTCCATCTTTCCACTTTCTTTTTTTTTTTTTTTTTTTTTTTTTTTTAACTCTTTTCGGGGTCCAAATTGCTAATCTCATTCCTTGCTCTTCTCAGCACTTCCCCTTCCCTCTAGAGATCCGATACATAGGCAGACTTTTGATAGACTGAGCGCTGTAGCCGCAGAAGAGAGAAGTATCAAGTTTCTACTAAGTGACGAATTTCTACATCAATACGGACTTCTCGACCCTTCTCGCTATACCCAGCTTTGTGAAGCTCCGACTGAAGTTCCCGATTCTCCGACGAAAACTCTTGACGCCTCGGCCTCCACTAAAGATCATGTGCAGGGAGAAACTTCTACTGGGACTTCATTAGTGAAGTGCTCTACTCCACGAGATGACTCGGGGCCATCCGAAAAGTCCGTGCTTCCCCCCATTACTGAAGAAGAAGAGGAGCAACCTTCCCAAACTATGAAAAATGCCGATAAAGGAACTGATAGAGGGAACCAGGCTGGGCATGATGACGATGACATCTTTGGGGGTTTAAGTGACTTAACTATTACTTCCCAAGAGCTTTTTAAAGACGACCCTGCTCGCGGTAAAGTTGTTCCTCCAACAATTGAAGCGACATCTGCCCTCCAACTGACTCCAACTCCTTTATCCCAAGAATTGTCACCGATAGTGACACCTACTACATTTCCCCAACTGAGAAGTGGTTCGTTAGCCCAACGCGAATAGTTTGCACTTCACACACCACTAAGAATTTTCCAGTACACTTATGTACTTATTTTCTTATACTTTAAGGATTTCTGAAGTTTATCTTTTTCTTGTTTCAGATTCTCCAATGACACGTGGCGGATCATACTATCAAGACTTTCAACGCTATGGTGGGCGCGGCCAGTATAATTATGGGCGCTACTTCTCTTCCTATAGGGAGTCTGATGAAGAGAGGGCCGCTCGAAAAGCTCGGGAAAGGAGGGATGCCGAAGAACGTCGTGATAGAAGGGATAGGGATGAGCATCGCGACTCCCCGCAGAGAGGTGACGATTCTCATAAGAGGAAATCACACGATGATCGGGGAAAAGGTCATGTAGTAGAAGATTCGAGCAAACGAGCTCGATATGGTGAGAGACATGCTTCTACCACTCCCGACAAGCCTACTGCTCCTGCCCCTCTTGATATTTCTTCCGACTCTCCTGCTCTCGGGAAGGAGGACATCCAAACAATAATAAGTAGGCCTAAATTTCAAGTGGGGCCCGGCCCAGCCACCTTACAAAGTCGCTTTCCCCAATGGTGCTTAAAGGGTGTGAGATTCGATCTCGACCTGGTTCCTATCGACAAGCCTGCTATGCTGCGAAATCTTGACGCCGTCAAACTCGACATCGAGAGGATGTCAAACTGGCAGAAGCTTGTTGATGAACTTCAAAGAGTTAACCGTGCCAACTTAGAGGCCATGCTCACCATGGAAAACGATAAGGCTGAGTGGCAAAAAGTCCTTGAGCAGCATGACACTGAAATGAGGAACATTACTTCCTACAATGAGGAGCTCGAAGCAAAAGTTGAGAAGTTAAAAGATGAACTTGCTGCTTCCTCTACTTCATACTCTCAAAAGGAAGAAGTGCTTCTCAAACAAGTAAGAGACGCTCATGCCAGCCAAAGGGATGCTGAGGACAGGCTTGAAGTGCAAAAGAGAATCAGTGAAGGCTATATTTCTGATATCGCTGAGCTTCATAAGAAAAACAACTCCCAGGAAGCGGAGATACAAATGCTTAAGCTTCAGCTTTCTAGAACTGAGAGGGAGCGTGATGAGGCTGTCGCCGGCAGAATCGCAGCTGAGGAATCTCATGAGGAGACTAAGAACAGCTTTGGCTCAACACTATTCGACTTCTACTTACATAGCGTCTTGGGGCGTGGAAGCCTTGCTTTTCTAGGTCCCAAGTACGAGATGACTTTAGCCGAGGTGTGGGAGGCTGCCCTCGATATGCTTGGTGCTGAGGGTGCTGGTTATGATGAGTCAGCCTTGGAAAGGCATTATTTTGATGAAGACGCTCGTGCTGCCCTTGCCAAGGGAAAGGAACAACTTGCTAAGCTAAGAACCGAAGTGGCAGAAGGGGGGCAGATTGGAGGAACTACTTCAACCACTCCGGTTCAGCCTCCTTCTTCATCTGAAGTCAACATCACTGGTTCCAGTTCCCATTTGGCTTCTCCTACCAAAGTTACTACTAAAATTACAAGCGTACATGGTGGAGACGAGGGTGATGAGAGCGCTGGCACACAAGCTTATGAAGTTGAAATCAGGAAATCGGCTTCACCAGGTAATTCTCATGTTAATCCCGCTACTGTTAATCCTGTTCAAGCGGGTTACACATTTGTCTCGTATGAGTTTCATGAACTCCTCGGCTATCTTCTCAACCTTGATGAGCCTTCATCTCCTCTCTCTACTAACTTTATTGGTGAGCCTTCATCCCCTCTCTTTTACTGACTTTAACCTCTTTTCTTCTGTAGAGAAAGCACCAAGCGCTGCTCAAACTCCTATTCCTCCGGTTATCCTTCCTCCATCTCTTCAAGTGGCGCCTCCTTCTGCCTTGCAACCTGGATCACAGGAAGAACAAATAGAGGCTCTCCACGGCTTGGATGATCCCATCGCTTCACAAGAGCAAAAAGATGAGAGACTTGAGGGAGGTGACATATCTCCGGAGCGAACTCCTTCCGACGACATTGTTCTATCAAAACTTGTCACTCCGGGGAGTGAGTCTTCCTCACAGAGGAGAGAGAAGCGTGGGACATCAAAGAGGAGGGGGAAGAAAATCACCGCCACTGAAGAGGAGCCGGAAGTTGGGCCAGCTGCGCCTACCTCTCCTTCCTCCCTTATACCCACTGGTCGACCTGAAAAGCTGATCATTCGGCCGGGTAAAGGGTCTAAAGGCAGCAAAAAGAAGTGAAGATCTTCAGTTTCTAGTTTTTTGTGTTTTGCATGTACTGGCCGAGAATTGTGCGGGTACCGGCCCCCGCTTTTCTTTATTTTGAAACCTGTACCTGCGTTGTAATTGAATAAAATGATTCCTCGTTTGTACAAACTTTTGTTTGAATTAAAGAATACATTTGTTATTCGTTTTGGCATGAGTTTATTTGATATTGCAGCGAGCTTATGGTATGTTACTTGAGCGTTACCTTTTGCTGGTTTAGTTATACCATATTGTGTGTAATTATACTATATTGCCCCCATTCCATAAGTATGCTGCAATATTCTATACCTCGAGGGGACTTACACTCTTATTTGCTAAAGAATAATTATTTTAAAGAAAATTTTATAGAGTACAACTCCCTTCGTATAAGTTTTTACGCTTGGTCGTTCGAAGAAATCACTTTTTTCTTTTGCTTATGTGCATATCTCATCAAGTGAATTCCTCTATGTGGTAAAGCGGACCTCTGAAGGGTACTTTAACTTCTTTTCTTTTTACGATCATTTCCCACAGTAGGCAAATTATTTTTCCTTTGAAAGTTAAAGTACGCTTTTGATGAGGATTTTTTTTTTTTTTTTTTTTTTTTTTTTTATAGAAAGTTGTACCTCTGAGGAGGGATTTTTTCACGTTTCAACACTTGGAAGTTTTATTTCAATCTCGGTGAAACGTGTACCTCCAAAGAGTTATGCTTTAGAAATCCTTTTCACGTTTCAACACTTGGAAGTTTTATTTCAATCTCGGTGAAACGTGGGTTTCCAAAGAGGTCTTTTTTCTTAATTGTGTTCCCGGGAGGGGGTTGTACCTCTGAGGAGGGATTTCTCACGTTCCAACACTTGGAAGTTTTATTTCAATCTTGGTGAAACGTGTACCCCCAAAGAGTTGTGCCTTTGAAGAAAGCCTTTTCACGTTTCAACACTTGGAAGTTTTATTTCAATCTCGGTGAAACGTGTGCTTTCAAGAAGGTCTTTGTTTTTACATTTCAACTTTGGTGAAGTGAAATTCCGAAGAGCGGTTGCTACACTTCAACTCCTGGCGAAATGTGCCTCCGAAGAGGGCTTTTATTTTGTTTACATTTCAACTCTGGTGAAGTGAAATCCCGAAGAGCGGTTATAACACTTCAACTCCTGGTGAAATGGGCCTCCGAAGAGGGCTTTTATTTTGTTTACATTTCAACTCTGGTGAAGTGAAATCCCGAAGAGCGGTTATAACACTTCAACTCCTGGTGAAATGGGCCTCCGAAGAGGGCTTTTATTTTGTTTACATTTCAACTCTGGTGAAGTGAAATCCCGAAAAGCGGTTATAACACTTCAACTCCTGGTGAAATGTGCCTCAGAGAGGGTTTTCATCGCCTGGAAGTTACTCTCTCATGGTTGGAGGGTCATGACTCCTCCAATCTTTTTTGTTGAGTAGAGAACTTTCTTTTTTGTGGCGTATGACCCATTAGAGGTCTTTTATCCTCCGAAGAGTTGCGCCTCCGAAGAGGACTTGTGCCGCTGATGGTAGCTTTGGTCTCTGAGGAGAAGCATTCGGTCTCCGTAGAGAAGCATTCGGCCTCTGAAGAGGGCTTTTGGCCTCCGAAGAGGGCTTTGGTCTCTGAGGAGAAGCATTCGGTCTCCGTAGAGAAGCATTCGGCCTCTGAAGAGGGCTTTTGGCCTCCGAAGAGGGCTTTGGTCTCTGAGGAGAAGCATTCGGTCTCCGTAGAAAAGCATTCGGCCTCTGAAGAGGGCTTTTGGCCTCCGAAGAGGGCTTTGGTCTCTGAGGAGAAGCATTCGGCCTCCATAGAGAAGCATTTGGCCTCTGAAGAGGGCTTTTGGCCTCCGAAGAGGGCTTTGGTCTCTGAGGAGAAGCATTCGGTCTCCGTAGAGAAGCATTCGGCCTCTGAAGAGGGCTTTTGGCCTCCGAAGAGGGCTTTGGTCTCTGAGGAGAAGCATTCGGTCTCCGTAGAAAAGCATTCGGCCTCTGAAGAGGGCTTTTGGCCTCCGAAGAGGGCTTTGGTCTCTGAGGAGAAGCATTCGGTCTCCGTAGAGAAGCATTTGGCCTCTGAAGAGGGCTTTTGGCCTCCGAAGAGGGCTTTGGTCTCTGAGGAGAAGCATTCGGTCTCCGTAGAGAAGCATTCGGCCTCTGAAGAGGGCTTTTGGCCTCCGAAGAGGGCTTTGGTCTCTGAGGAGAAGCATTCGGTCTCCGTAGAGAAGCATTCGGCCTCTGAAGAGGGCTTTTGGCCTCCGAAGAGGGCTTTGGTCTCTGAGGAGAAGCATTCGGTCTCCGTAGAGAAGCATTCGGCCTCTGAAGAGGGCTTTTGGCCTCCGAAGAGGGCTTTGGTCTCTGAGGAGAAGCATTCGGTCTCCGTAGAAAAGCATTCGGCCTCTGAAGAGGGCTTTTGGCCTCCGAAGAGGGCTTTGGTCTCTGAGGAGAAGCATTCGGCCTCCATAGAGAAGCATTTGGCCTCTGAAGAGGGCTTTTGGCCTCCGAAGAGGGCTTTGGTCTCTGAGGAGAAGCATTCGGTCTCCGTAGAGAAGCATTCGGCCTCTGAAGAGGGCTTTTGGCCTCCGAAGAGGGCTTTGGTCTCTGAGGAGAAGCATTCGGTCTCCGTAGAAAAGCATTCGGCCTCTGAAGAGGGCTTTTGGCCTCCGAAGAGGGCTTTGGTCTCTGAGGAGAAGCATTCGGTCTCCGTAGAGAAGCATTTGGCCTCTGAAGAGGGCTTTTGGCCTCCGAAGAGGGCTTTGGTCTCTGAGGAGAAGCATTCGGTCTCCGTAGAGAAGCATTCGGCCTCTGAAGAGGGCTTTTGGCCTCCAAAGAGGGCTTTGGTCTCTGAGGAGAAGCATTCGGTCTCCGTAGAGAAGCATTCGGCCTCTGAAGAGGGCTTTTGGCCTCCGAAGAGGGCTTTGGTCTCTGAGGAGAAGCATTCGGTCTCCGTAGAGAAGCATTCGGCCTCTGAAGAGGGCTTTTGGCCTCCGAAGAGGGCTTTGGTCTCTGAGGAGAAGCATTCGGTCTCCGTAGAAAAGCATTCGGCCTCTGAAGAGGGCTTTTGGCCTCCGAAGAGGGCTTTGGTCTCTGAGGAGAAGCATTCGGCCTCCATAGAGAAGCATTTGGCCTCTGAAGAGGGCTTTTGGCCTCCGAAGAGGGCTTTGGTCTCTGAGGAGAAGCATTCGGTCTCCGTAGAGAAGCATTCGGCCTCTGAAGAGGGCTTTTGGCCTCCGAAGAGGGCTTTGGTCTCTGAGGAGAAGCATTCGGTCTCCGTAGAGAAGCATTCGGCCTCTGAAGAGGGCTTTTGGCCTCCGAAGAGGGCTTTGGTCTCTGAGGAGAAGCATTCGGTCTCCGTAGAGAAGCATTCGGCCTCTGAAGAGGGCTTTTGGCCTCCGAAGAGGGCTTTGGTTTCTGAGGAGAAGCATTCGGTCTCCGTAGAGAAGCATTCGGCCTCCGAAGAGGGCTTTTCATCTCACGGGAATATGTCGACCGATTGTGGTGAAATGTGTGCCCCAGAGGAGGGTTATTGTCAGGAAGTTTGGAGTTTCCTTTTCTTGTCTGGATGGATTCTCGGGAGTGTGTTGGCTGGTAACTCCACGACTTTGTAACGAGAGAGACACCTTTTTCGATGGAGCCCGCTTGAGGTCTCTATCCCTTGAGGAATTATGCCTTCAAAAAAGGGCTTGTGCTTCCGAAATGGTCTTTTGCTGGCTAATGCTTGCTTTCGCGTGCCTTTTTGCCGATTTCCTTTGCTTCGCAAGGGTCATCACTTTTAGCTGCCAAGCCTCTCCCTTACCCAAAGGAATATATTTTATAGTTAAGCAAATTGGTGGTGGCAGATATAGGTTCTTTAACTTGCCGTTTGTTTGTTCAAACATTTGCAATTAGCTATATATGATCTGCTTTTATCCACCTCGCTTACTTCCGTTTGAAGTTCTCCTTTTGCAGGATTTGAATGTGGGAATTTTGAATGGCTCAATGCTTGACTGCTGGATGTTGTCGCGGATCGCTTGGTCTCGTGATTGGTAAGCCTTGTTTTTATGGCCTGCATTATTAAATCGTCTTTTTAGTAACGCGATTAACGTATTTCATATGCCCAAATAAAACAAAGCATTTTATAATAGTAGGGAACACGAGAATTATAGTGGTTTAGCCAGAATTAGGCCTATATCCACTTTATTTTTGTTGTTATTCGCCCGCCTTGCAATTGCCCTTAACAAGAGAATCATATATTTGACAGTTGCAAATTTGATTGATTATATTAGCAATTGCTCAGTGCCATCCTCAAGTGTGCATTATCTTCTTCTGTTGGCGGGTGGTTTTAACTGAAGAAACGCACTCTAGCCAAATCTTATTTGTTTGCTTAGAGTACTTCTTATTCAGGATTCGGCCCTGGAATTTCGTCGCTTAAGACTTGCTTTTGAATGCTACCAAGGGTTGCCTGATATTGTAATGAATCGGCTGGATATTGATTGCCTGCAAATTTAGATCGATAATCTTAGTGATATTCTCAGAGTATTTCACATATCGAAATAAAATAAGCCACTTGTAATAATAGGGAAAACAAGGCTTATAGTTTTTATTATTTATTTGCACTTGTTTTTATAACAGATTTTGATACAAGAATTATTAGATCAGCATTCTTTTACAAATTTGAAACATAGTATTCCAGTAAAGTAAGAAAGCAGTTGTTGCCCCAAGCTTTGGGGATTGAATCTTTTGGCTTGAAAGGATTGGATGGCAACATTTTTCAGAATCGAAACTTCCTTGCACTTTGAAGGTCCTCTTGAAGCGTGAGCACATCTTCCCGTCTCATCCAATTTTTTCCTACCTGGTGAGGGCTTGCTGTGATGATACTGATGATCGGACCTTCATTTCCCTGTGCCACGGTTCTTTTATTTGAGCTACATTGTTGAGCGGAACCCAGCTGCACCTTGGAGGAAGAAGAGTAGTTAATTCCATCCCTTTTCACATATTGTTGCAGTTCATTTTGTTTGAGCAACTCTTCAATCTCCTTCCTTAAATGGCGACATTGGTTGGTGTCATGGCCAGGCTGATTGTGAAACCGGCAGAATTTTCCATTGTCTGTTGCGCTTCTCCTCATCAGAGATGGTTTGGGGTACACAACAACATCCTTTGTTGCCAAGAAGATATTTTCCGGAGTGTCGGTCAAGGGGGTGAAGTCAGAGGATCTGAAGCGTCGAGCTTTTTTCAACAGCTTCTGCTTTCTTCTCCCTCCATTGTCCTCTCTTTGTTCAATCATCTCCGGTATGTATTCTTCATCGTTCCCAGGACTCAGTGGGTAGTCGTCAACTATTCTTTCAAAAGTTCTCCTTGACAAACGTTCGTGGATAGTTGGTCGTGGCCATGAACTTTCTGTTTGGGGGAATGGTCCAACAATGCCCGTTGCTCGTTGAGGAATATTCCATTCTTCTGAAACCTGAGCCTCCTTAGCAATGGTTTTTATGTCATTTTCCAGTCGACGGACTTCCTCTTGCAATGCGTTCATCTTGTCCAGTACTCTATTACTTTGAACTTCCATGTGTTGATATATTCCATAAACCACAGCACTTAATTCAGCCTTTGTGACTCCAATAGTCGAAGCTGTTTCACCTAATGCGGGAAGAGCAATGGCGTTGCTGCTAGTACTTTCAAACCTCAAAAACTTCCGTTTCCTTTCAGAGGCCATAATTTCTGCTAGACTTCTAGTCTTCAAGGAAATTCTCTCTACAAATCTTCTGTAAAGCAATGTTGATAGTTTTCCTGAGTTCACTTCTCAGTGAAAGCACCAAAATGTTAACGCTAAAATTTAAACGCTAACACCCTGGTGTATAGGATGTGATTGTGAAAGCACCACCCGTTCGTACGGGAATCAGAAATAAGCAGTAAGTATGCAGAAAAACAGTAAGAGACACAGTATTTATAGTGGTTCGGCTTATAATCAAGCCTACGTCCACTTTAATCTCTTTATCACTAGTTTGATTACAATTCTTTACAAGATCTTTCAATTACAACACACTTCAAGTGATAGGATATGTAAAACAAGTAGCTCAAACTTTGATGTTGACAATCATCTTCAAATCCATGGTGAATGTAGATGATATCTTCATGGAGTTCCTTTAGAAGTTTGTTGGATCTCAAGAGCTTTGAAGTAGTCTGGAATTCGGCGGAGTAATGGCGCTTGAAGAGAATGAGCCAAAAAAAGTCCTTTGAACGTTGGAAGTGGTCCTCTATTTATAAGAGTTCTGGTCTGGAAATTTTGCTAAGTTCTAAGTCGCCACCGACTCAGTATAAGTCGTGACCGACTTAACCTATCTCATTGCCGATCTAACGAGCTAAGCCCGCGACTTAATGGAAGCAAGCCTGTCTGAATTGAGTTGCGGCCGAGATAAGCTGAGTCGTAGGTCGGTGCCGAGACAAGCTGGGCAGTAGGTCGTCTCCCCCTCTTTAATGCATTGCTCCCGACTTAACTGGGAGTGCATGTTTAAACAGGTCATGAGTCGGTCACGACTCAAGCGTAAGTCGTGAACTTGTTCCATTCAATTAGGTCGGTAGGCATGTTAAGCCGGTCCCTTAGTTAAGTCGGTGACTTCATTGGGTAGTTAGGTCAGCAACATGTTAGGTCGGATCCTTCTGAAGCACTAGGTCGGCAACTTATTGAAACCTTAAGTCGGCAACCTATTGGATCTGTTAGATCAGCATGGCCTTAGGTCGGCAACTCTTTTGGGTCGGCATCGAATTGGGTCGGTCACCTTGTTAACTAGTTAGGTCGGCCAACCTGCTAAAGCTTTAGATCGGTCTTCGTGCTTGCGCTGTTGAGTCGGAACTTCTTTATGCCTTAGGTCGGCATCTATGTGAAAGTATTAGATCGGCATGTTTCTTAACTAATTAGGTCGGCAACTCTTCTGAGTCGGCATCTCTTGAGTCGTAACCGAGATAGGGTTAACAATATGCATTTAAAAAGTAAGAGGTTACATAGATATATGCAACCAATGAGTATCTGATTAATTGATGCACTAATCAACTAAAAGGGAAATAAATTAAGACGCATAGAGGGGTCAATTAGGCAGAGAATATGTCACTTTTATAACATTAATTAATTAAGGGATCTTCTAATAGGGTGAAATGTATATGGGGAATAAATTAAATCATAACATACATATATTAATTTATAATTGATGCAATCAATGAATTAAGAAATTAATTAAAGATATTAAGTAAGCATCAATTAATAAAAGAGGGAAATTTATAAGTCAATTAATTAGATAATGAATTGGTGGTTTAAATATGTACAACTAATAAATATGTGATTGAGTGACGTATAAAAATTAATTTGGATATCGGTTAAAATGGAAAAACGTGTCAATTAATTAATTGACAACTAGTTGAGCGTTTTTAAAATGGTGTCAATTAATCAAAGAATATGCCATGGTTACGATAGCTAATAATGCAAATAAATTAGCTAGAAGAAAACTCCAATTATAGCATTATTTATTTTCAAGTTAAAAAATATTGGAACGCGAACAAAAATCAAACTGAGTAATTTGGTTTATGATGAATGTAAATTAACAAGAACAAATTAAAAAGTATGACTTTTATATGCATTCAATTAATAGAGGTGTTAATTGACGTGTTCAAATAGGTAAGAAATTATAACGTAAAAGAATCAATTAATACTTGATATATATATATATGTGTGTGTGTGTGTGTGTGTGTGTATGATCTGATTAATTGGATAATTAATGGGAGAATCTTATTTAGAATGAAATGTGAATTAATTGGGTCGTATAACAAAAGAATAAATGAATAACAATGGAGAGTTATACGTCATAAGCTAACATAAACAAATCAAGTTCTGAGGGTGAGGATTGTTTTCAGGGTTAATCGGATGGTTCCTAGTTGTTCACTGTACCTATAAATTGAACGTAAATTAACCCTAGCCCACACTATTTCCTCTGAATCGGCTACTATCGTGTGCAACATACTTCTCTTCTCCCTCTTCCTTTCTCCTCCGTCAGTCAAATCTTTCCCTAAACTAAAAATAAAATTAAGCAAGGGTATACATATAAGCAAATTGGATAATTGCGCAAACAAATCAGGGAATTTACAATGAATTTAAAAGGGAAAAAGCGGAGAAAAGCGTAGCAAACTAAAAGGGATACAGATTGAAGCTAGGGACGACATGTGAGTGGATTTAAATTGTATATCTTTTATGTTTATGATATATTATTGTTAGATTCCCTTTTAATATTTTAATTTGGAATTTATTTCTATAATTTGTTCTGTTTAAAACTGTTAATTGTATAAAAGAGCTTATATTTAATTATTATTCATATGGAAAAGGAAAATTGTAACCCAATTAAAAATGAATAATATTACGCTTGACAGATAGAGAAAGGCATAAGCCTAAAAGTAAGAAATTTGCCGTTATTTACTTCTATTTTAAAGTTGAAATTTAGCCTGTAAATGTTAGCTTGTTTTTATTCCTTTTACGCGAATAAAATAGTTAAAAAGAAGAAGTTGCAAATATAAATTAAAATAGAAACACACTAGATTAAATTAGATGTAAAATAAGAAAACCTGAAATAGAAAGAGAGAAAAATAGAAGTTTACAGTAAATTACGCTAAAATTGGAAAAATAAATAAAAGGGGGAAAATTTAATAACTTGATTGGAAAGTTAGTGATAGATTATTTTGTTGGTTTAGAAAAGAGAATACATTTCCACAGTTTAATATTTAAAAAGATAACAATAAGCGTAATTGCAAGAATAAAAGAAAGAAAAGGGGAAATTAGTGTAAAATAGAGGTACTACTATATTTTTCACTACCCAAAAAATTGAAGAAATAATGAAAGAAATATCTTGTAGTTACGGGTTATTTTTTATAGCATTATTTATTATTAAAATATGGAAATGGAATTTTAGCACAGCTTTTTTCTAATCAACCAAATAGAATAGGACTACTTCCTAAAATATAAGAAAATAAAGTGAAGAATTAAAGGAAGTAAAGAAGAAATCAAGTTAATTATTAGACAAGACTGGAGGCAATAAACATAAATGTACCTAGATTTGCATTCATTGCGCAGATAGTAGAATAAAAGCGAAGCAGTTATTATGATAAGTAAATTTGTGAAAGTAGGACGTAATCTCAAGCCAGGATTGTCATATAATATAAGAGAATTAAAGAGAATTCAATATCATAATAAAAGTAGACAGACTAGAATAGAAAAGAGACATTTGCAATTATATTTATAATTTATAGATTATAAAAGAATATAAAAGTGACAATTGCAAGTAAAATTATAACGTAGGTTATAATCAAATTGAAGATCCGAGAGGGCTTATTTTTGGACTTGGACTAAGTTAATAAGCAAATAGAATAGAAATAATAGAAAAGGCTTATTTTAAAACTTACACTTGGTTAATAAGTAAACATAGAAACATGACCCATACCAACAACATTCCCTTTCAGTCAGGAACTGATAGTCTCACAATTACTGGGTGAGGCTGGGACAAACTTATGCTGATTAAGGTAAATAAGTATCCAACAGAATAAGAAAAGTAAACTAAATGCAAAAATAAAGGATTAGACTTAGGGTCTAACAAAATTGTAAGATGTGTTTGAAGTAGCCTAATGGATGAAGAGCCTAACGAAGCAGTTCATCATAGATTTTATCGTAGAAGAGCACATCCAATTTAGTTATTTTGGACTAGAAGGAAGTACGAGACTTCAATGGGATGTGAGGGTACTCTAGGATGGCCCTCTTGGGTTGGCCTAACGAAGCAGTCCCCTGGAGGCAGGTCTGTAGGTATACCATCAAGAGAGTATGCCTTGACTACTTTTGCATGGCAGGACCATTGTAGGCAGTCAAAAGGGTTGATGTTTGGAGTAGGATATTCGTATGACACCGTACTCTGACTTGCGAGTAGGTTTTAGTGGGCAGGACCCAAAAGGGTAGTCGCATGCGGATACCGGGACAGCATCAATTCAAGAAGCGAGTTTGTGAAAGACTAGAGTTAAACCAAAAGGCCAATGATTCTTTCACTATCGAGACATTAGATGAGGGGCATAGCCAATTGGATGTTTAGATTGTTCGCAGTGTGGCACAACCACTTAGCTCTTTAGAGATCTTTCGATTAGTTAAGGGTTGGCTGCATGAGGCCATAGCCACGATGAGAAAAGAGACAGACCAAGTAGAATATATGTATTGTAGGTCCAACGAAGCAGTCCTTTATAACATAGAAAGTCCCAAACTGAGTTACGTACAAGGTAGACCTTGTTAAGCGGGATTCAAAGAGTAGACAGAACAATTACGTATAGTCCTCAAGTGTAACAACCCGGAGTTTTGCTGTTAATTTATATTCATCGTTAAATGGTTAATATCGATGGCTAATGGCTATTTGAATTTTAATCGAGTCGAAAATTCTTTTGTGAATTGTTAAAGGGATTTAATCGTGTTAATATTAGTTTGAAATTGTTGAGAGAATTATCGGACTTTAAAATTTGTTTCGGCCTATTTTCCTTTGTGATGCCGTTCCCGTCTTAATTGAATTCGACCGCACCCTTATCATCTCATTTTCGTTAACCCTAAACAAAAATCGAACGAGGGAAGAAAATAATGGCTGCTCAATCGTTCGCCCCTCTTTTTCGTCCCTCGGTGAAAACTAGGGTTTCAAAACAAGTTGCGTGTCGATTTGTCGATTGTTCGTCTTCGTGTTGCTTGCTTCGACCACTTGATTGAGTCGCCTCTGCTTCGATTCGAACTGCGCGATCTTGGAGGTTCTTCGAACAAAGGTGAGTGAACGTTCTCACTCACATCTTCTTCTACTCGCTTTCGACATCTGTGATTTTCGGTGTTTTTTTTTTCGTTTGGTTTTGGACATCGATTTACTATGCTACTTGACTTTATTTGCTCGAACTTGCTATCTTCGGGTGATTCACTGATGCTTAGTTGATTTTGTGTTTTGAGGTTGATGATTTCGTGTTTTCTGGGTATCACTGCACTGTTGTATCTTGTGGTCACAACGGTTTGCTTCGTAGTGACTTCGGATACTTGATTTTATATATATATGTGATTTTGTGTTAACATTTTGGTCTCTGCCCTTTTGCTTTGCGAACACAATTTGGATTTTTGGTTGATTTTGCCACTGCTATATCTCTTATCATAATTATGCGTTCAAGATTTGATGCGAGATGAGAATCAATTTGGGTATTTGCTTTTATGCTGTCTTGCTTGTTTAACTTCGACTTTGACACTGTTTGACCGTGTTCATCTCCTTAGTTGTGGCTATGGCCATTTGGGTTTACTGTTCCTGTAGCACTTGCGACCTGGCTTGGCTGCAGTCCTATGGCATCGGCACTTGACTTAGTGTTGCTTGATGTTCATTTATTTTGGGACAATTTGCATTTATACGGTTATCTGATTTACACTTGATTCATCGCTTCACGTCACTTGTGATTCACTGCATTTCTGAGTTTGGTCTGTAGCTCCCTGTTTTGAGTTAAAACCTCATTGACCTGATGCACTATGGGTTCATGCCATAGGTTGCATACTTCTTGCATACTATATGATCACTGTAGTTGCATTCACTTCATGTTTGCATTGTCATATTGTATACTTGGACTTCACTGAAGTTATTATTGCATTCATGTTGATGTCTGGACACATGCCTGAGTCTCTGTTGCATGCATTGCTGTCTGGATTAGTTTGTCTTTCGATTCAACTTGAATCTGTACATTCATGTTGTATTTTGCTTGAGTTCCAATTGACTGCAACTGGAACCTATAGATAGTTGCTGTCTTCATGTACATGTTGCAGTATTCATTTATGGTTATTCAAAACCATTTCATTGTTGAAGTTGTTGCACTTTCCATTTGGATCCATCACTGCTGCATTCTTGTTTATACTGCCTTTAGCTTGTTGCATAGCTTTGAGTCCTTTTACTTAAGCATTGATCACTTCCAGTTTGGTGTTTGACTATATACTTATCCACTACTTCATACATTCTTCGAAGACTGGAAATTGATAGTCCTATACACTGTGTTCATGCAGCTTGATGTTGTTATAAAATGTTGCACTTAGTAGTGGTACTTCCACATAAGCATTGAAGTTGTATTTTTCTGACTTCATAATTGTCACTGTATCATGTTGATACAGTTTGCAATTCAATTTGTTGAGCTTGGGGTATATTTTTCACTGTCCATAGCATATAGGACTGTGATACACTGTATTGGGCTTGAGTCTGATACTTTGAAGGCTGCACGGTCCTATTTCTGGTTGCATAAATACATTTTGATTTGGTCGAAAATTGTTCACATTTCTAGTGCACTGTTGTAGCCTTTATGCACCGTTCATGTCATTAACCAGTGTTACCCTATTTCCCAACTGCATTTGTATATTGGTGTATTCATCTCTGTGACCCTTCACGCTGTTGCAAGGGGTTGTACTTCACTGTGCATTAGACCTGAACTTGAAGTCACTGCATAACTCCCTTATGTATATGCATTCCACAGTATACACAGTGGTGCTGTTTGTACATGTATCATTGGCTGACCTTTGTGCCTTGTTGCTATCCTTTATATGCAGTGCTATGTGCTGTATTGTTATATCTTTGGTGCTTTCACCATCATTCAGCTGTTTTCTTGAATTCGTTCCACTGCCTTGTGCATTTACTCATTTGAGTTACACGGTTTTCATTGGGTACATCATCACTGTAGTGGCAAGGCAGTGCACGCAAGCGTGAACTGCAGCCACACGGTATGGCGTGTATGATATTCTATTGGTTTGATTTATGGATCTTTTGCGTATTCCATATGCGGTAGAGGCGAGGCAGTGCACGCGTGCGTGTACTGCAGCCCTACTTGAATTAATATCTTAATTGATATTTCAATGGTTTTGAACTGTTTTGTTTATTCAATTCAATGTTCTGATTTGGTTTAATTTGCTGATTTGTTGTTTAACACTGTTACGTGTTATATTTATCGTTATCCGATTTCTTTATTTAAGGATCGGATAGACGAGATTTATTGTGACTGTCGTCTATTCATTATTTAATTATCATTGCTTCCGTGCACTAATAACTGAGTTTGAATTAGACTGACCCGTGTATTATTTTCTTTTGAATGTAATACTCGGGTCAGACCGAGTATTTACAGGTTGTTGATATTTACTTTGGGTTGCTGTTTGAGCTTGAAGACTTTCACATCTTTTGGAGTTGTCGTGTCATAGTATATGATGATATGTATTCACGTATATTAGTTGATAATGTATTTGTATATACATAACTTCCAGAGTCGACTGATGTAGTTGTATCATATGTATTGTGTCAAATGTATTGTAACTGACATCAGTTATTATATATATATGAGACTTTTTGTTTTATCTATGTTCCGTATTCATATTATCTGTGTTATTATTATATTTACTGTTCTAAACTATTACGAACCATCGTAGTTCGTTTTATACTGGAATTGGGGTATGTCGATGGGAGAAAACAAATCAGAGATGAAAAAAATGAAAGAATATATATATATATATATATATACCACTCCTATCGAAATAACCAATACTAGTGTAAGGCCTAACTATTGATGGCCGCTCCTCAACAGCCTTATTCTCCGCGCTAGTTGACAGCACTACACCGTAGTGTTCTTGGCTAGCATGGGTATAGAGGTGGGGCGTTACAGCTTGGTATCAAAGCCTGGGGTTTAGAACAAATATAAAACATAACTTAGATAATACATATGTTACAACTATTTGTTGACGTTTTATCTCTCATATTTGCATACGATTGTCTTTGATTGTTAGGTATGAATTCCTAACGCTTATTCATATGCATTTATGCTCATTCTGCTTTGTTTTCCAATTGTTAATCGATTCTTCTTTTTCGATTAGTTGTTGTCATCTTTGTCGACTTTGATAACTTCTATTTCTGGAGTTTTTGGGTAATTCTACTTTGATGGATTTAGAATCGAATTCTTTGGATTTTATTCACGTCTTCGAATGTGAATTTTAGTGAATTGATTTGGTTTCCAAATTTAATCGACTTTTGATTATTTCCCGATTTGTTGCTATCAATTATTAGCAACTTTGATGACCATTTCTTCGGGATTTTTGTGAACATACCTTTCGATGAATTCGGTATCGATTTCTTTGGATTCTATTCACGTCTTCGTATGTGAATTCTTGTGATTGATTGTTTCTACAATCATTTTTGTGATTTGTCACTTTAGAAATATAAAGGTCTTAATACTAGTAGTAAATATCAAAACTCTTTTATCAAAATGTTTTCAACTCTATTTTCAATATCAAAATCTTTTCCTAAACCGTTTTCCAATCTATTAGTATATACAAACCTTTATTTCACTCGTATGAGAAATCTAATTAAACGGCTTAGCAAAACAAGTGGTATGAAACGCTTGCGTTTACTTCGTCGGTTAATTTTTGGACTTGTTCGATTGAACCACTTGTGACATTTTTCTAGTGAAGATCTACAATTTGTTCGTAAATATTTAAGTTAAGCTAGTGGTTATGGGACATGAAGCTAAACTTTTATATTCACTAGCTTAGTGTAATTGACACTTCTCGTTGATCTTGATGATCGCTTTATGAATTAGACTAGCAATTGCGCGATGTCTCTTTCATTGCAAGGTTAGACTAGACACCACTTGTGTGATTCCACTCACGCATACCTTTCTGCTTTTTGGTTAGTCTTGACCTCAATCTGTGTGATTCCATTCACACATGCGGGGTAGCTCCCCTTGGTCTACGGACCGTCATGTGATAGGCCTCTTTCCCTTTTTCCTGTGATTTCTAGATTCCTTATGTTGATTTCTGGAAATTTTATGCTTCACCTATTTTTGTGCATTGGTGAATTCATATGTTATTGATTTGTCATGAGTACAAATTTGGGGTATGATACCTCTTTGGATCTTTGAGAAGATTCTTGTGATATTGATTATCTCTTATCGGTTGATCTTCTGTTGATCATTATTTGCATACTTATAGTTGTATGTCAATATGGGTATTTCATATTTATGCCATACCTCTTATCGGTTGATCTCCTGTTGATCATTATTTACATACTTATAGTAGTATGTCATTATGGATATTTTATGTTATGCCATATCTTTTATTCTACGTCATACTCCCATTCGAGTTTCCATACTCCCATTTGAGTTTTCGTACTCTCATTTTGTGATATCTGGATTTCTTGTGTAGATTTCTAGAATTTGTGTTTTCTGGATTTTTTGTGTAGATTTCTAGAATTTGTGCTTCACCAATTTTCGTGATTTCCATTGATAAGTTTTATCAATTTTTGTGCATTGGTGAATTCGTGTGTTATCGACTTGTTATGAATACAAGTTTAGGGTATGATATCCCTTTCTATCTTTGAAAAGATTCCTACGACATTTTCGATGAATGAAAATTCATTGGTATTATATTTTGATGCCAATTATTTCGATGAAATATTGACGTATGTCGACGTTGCTACGGATGTTGCTGCTTTAATCACGTGTTTTAAAAATTGTTTTAAATATAAATCAAAATTGTTTTCAAAATTTTTACGATTTGCGCTTTCAAAAGAATGAGGAAGCGAATTAAACGTTTCAGTAAAATCGAGGACTATGACCCCTTTCTTTTGCTGATGCGCTTAATTCCGGACTTGTTCGTTTGAGAATGTAAATTATTATTATTATTATTATTATTATTTATAAAATAAATGAAATTGTTTTCAGAATTTTTACAGTTTGCGTTTTCAGAAGAATGAGAAAGTGACTTAAATGTTTCAGAAAAATCGAGGACTATGACCCCTTTCTTTTACTGATTCGTTTAATTCCGGACTTGTCCGTTTGAGAATGTGAAATGTTATTTTTGGAATACACAATTTGCACTTTCAAGGAAACGATGAAGAGATTTAAATGATGTAGCAAAAGTGAGGAGTATGAAACCACACTTTTACTATTTCGGTTAATTCCGGACTCGTTAATTGAATATATGATGATTTTCGTGTGCTTTCGAGCCACTATGATGGACCTTCGTGTCATATGATGGACCTTCGGGTCAAATACCAGTACCAGACCTTCGGGTCATATGTTGGACCTTCGGGTCATATGATGGGCGCAAAAATTATGATGGGTACTTGGTAGGCTTCGGCCATATGAGATGCACGTGCGGCGTAGCTAAAACTCGCCATATGATGGGATCGATCCACCTTTTATGTTGATTTTCTAGTTATCTTAATTGATTCTAGATATTTGTTGAATCTAATTATCTGCAGGTAATTAGATATTTGATGTTATGAGTTTTGATTATCGTTTTTGATAATCGGATATTTGTTGTTTCTGATTATCGCTTGTGATAATTAAATATTTGTTGTTTCTAATTATCGTTTTTGATAATTAGATATTTGTTGATTTAATTATCGCTTGTGATAATTAAATATTTGTTGATATGAGTTCTAATTATCATTTTAAGATTTGATTATCGTTTTTGATAATCGAATAATTATTAATTTGAGATTTGATTATCGTTTTTGATAATTGAATATTTATTAATTTAAGATTTGATTATCGTTTTTGATAATCGAATATTCGTTGATTTAAGATTTGATTATCGTTTTTGATAATCGAATATTTATTGATTTGAGATTTTATTATCGTTTTTGATAATTGAATATTGCTAATAATTGCATTTATTCAGCTTTGTTGTTTTCTGTTTATCTTATCGATAGTTAGATTTTGTTGAGAATTTTTGAATTTCTTTTATTGAAATTAAAAGATTTCTTTGATGTTTGAATTCTCTGCCTTCATTTCTAGCTTAACCAGTTTAGGTTAGAAAAATAATTGTTAGCGACGACCTTAATTATGAAAATTGCGGGGACGCAATTTTTATAAGGAGGGGAGTCTATAACAACCCGGAGTTTTGCTGTTAATTTATATTCATCGTTAAATGGTTAATATCGATGGCTAATGGCTATTTGAATTTTAATCGAGTCGAAAATTCTTTTGTGAATTGTTAAAGGGATTTAATCGTGTTAATATTAGTTTGAAATTGTTGAGAGAATTATCGGACTTTAAAATTTGTTTCAGCCCATTTTCCTTTGTGATGCCGTTCCCTTCTTAATTGAATTCGACCGCACCCTTATCATCTCATTTTCGTTAACCCTAAACAAAAATCGAACGAGGGAAGAAAATAATGGCTGCTCAATCGTTCGCCCCTCTTTTTCGTCCCTCGGTGAAAACTAGGGTTTCAAAACAAGTCGCGTGTCGATTTGTCGATTGTTCGTCTTCGTGTTGCTTGCTTCGACCACTTGATTGAGTCGCCTCTGCTTTGATTCGAACTGCGCGATCTTGGAGGTTCTTCGAACAAAGGTGAGTGAACGTTCTCACTCACATCTTCTTCTACTCGCTTTCGACATCTGTGATTTTCGGTGTTTTTTTTTTCGTTTGGTTTTGGACATCGATTTACTATGCTACTTGACTTTATTTGCTCGAACTTGCTATCTTCGGGTGATTCACTGATGCTTAGTTGATTTTGTGTTTTGAGGTTGATGATTTCGTGTTTTCTGGGTATCACTGCACTGTTGTATCTTGTGGTCACAACGGTTTGCTTCGTAGTGACTTCGGATACTTGATTTTATATATATATGTGATTTTGTGTTAACATTTTGGTCTCTGCCCTTTTGCTTTGCGAACACAATTTGGATTTTTGGTTGATTTTGCCACTGCTATATCTCTTATCATAATTATGCGTTCGAGATTTGATGCGAGATGAGAATCGATTTGGGTATTTGCTTTTATGCTGTCTTGCTTGTTTAACTTCGACTTTGACACTGTTTGACCGTGTTCATCTCCTTAGTTGTGGCTATGGCCATTTGGGTTTACTGTTCCTGTAGCACTTGCGACCTGGCTTGGCTGCAGTCCTATGGCATCGGCACTTGACTTAGTGTTGCTTGATGTTCATTTATTTTGGGACAATTTGCATTTATATGGTTATCTGATTTACAATTGATTCATCGCTTCACGTCACTTGTGATTCACTGCATTTTTGAGTTTGGTCTGTAGCTCCCTGTTTTGAGTTAAAACCTCATTGACCTGATGCACTGTGGGTTCATGCCATAGGTTGCATACTTCTTGCATACTATATGATCACTGTAGTTGCATTCACTTCATGTTTGCATTGTCATATTGTATACTTGGACTTCACTGAAGTTATTATTGCATTCATGTTGATGTCTGGACACATGCCTGAGTCTCTGTTGCATGCATTGCTGTCTGGATTAGTTTGTCTTTCGATTCAACTTGAATCTGTACATTCATGTTGTATTTTGCTTGAGTTCCAATTGACTGCAACTGGAACCTATAGATAGTTGATGTCTTCATGTACATGTTGCAGTATTCATTTATGGTTATTCAAAACCATTTCATTGTTGAAGTTGTTGCACTTTCCATTTGGATCCATCACTGCTGCATTCTTGTTTATACTGCCTTTAGCTTGTTGCGTAGCTTTGAGTCCTTTTACTTAAGCATTGATCACTTCCAGTTTGGTGTTTGACTATATACTTATCCACTACTTCATACATGCTTCGAAGACTGGAAATTGATAGTCCTATACACTGTGTTCATGCAGCTTGATGTTGTTATAAAATGTTGCACTTAGTAGTGGTACTTCCACATAAGCATTGAAGTTGTATTTTTCTGACTTCATAATTGTCACTGTATCATGTTGATACAGTTTGCAATTCAATTTGTTGAGCTTGGGGTATATTTTTCACTGTCCATAGCATATAGGACTGTGATACACTGTATTGGGCTTGAGTCTGATACTTTGAAGGCTGCACGGTCCTATTTCTGGTTGCATAAATACATTTTGATTTGGTCGAAAATTGTTCACATTTCTAGTGCACTGTTGTAGCCTTTATGCACCGTTCATGTCATTAACCAGTGTTACCCTATTTCCCAACTGCATTTGTATATTGGTGTATTCATCTCTGTGACCCTTCACGCTGTTGCAAGGGGTTGTACTTCACTGTGCATTAGACCTGAACTTGAAGTCACTGCATAACTCCCTTATGTATATGCATTCCACAGTATACACAGTGGTGCTGTTTGTACATGTATCATTGGCTGACCTTTGTGCCTTGTTGCTATCCCTTTATATGCAGTGCTATGTGCTGTATTGTTATATCTTTGGTGCTTTCACCATCATTCAGCTGTTTTCTTGAATTCGTTCCACTGCCTTGTGCATTTACTCATTTGAGTTACACGGTTTTCATTGGGTACATCATCACTGTAGTGGCAAGGCAGTGCACGCAAGCGTGAACTGCAGCCACACGGTATGGCGTGTATGATATTCTATTGGTTTGATTTATGGATCTTTTGCGTATTCCATATGCGGTAGAGGCGAGGCAGTGCACGCGTGCGTGTACTGCAGCCCTACTTGAATTAATATCTTAATTGATATTTCAATGGTTTTGAACTGTTTTGTTTATTCAATTCAATGTTCTGATTTGGTTTAATTTGCTGATTTGTTGTTTAACACTGTTACGTGTTATATTTATCGTTATCCGATTTCTTTATTTAAGGATCGGATAGACGAGATTTATTGTGACTGTCGCCTATTCATTATTTAATTATCATTGCTTCTGTGCACTAATAACTGAGTTTGAATTAGACTGACCCGTGTATTATTTTCTTTTGAATGTAATACTCGGGTCAGACCGAGTATTTACAGGTTGTTGATATTTACTTTGGGTTGCTGTTTGAGCTTGAAGACTTTTCACACCTTTTGGAGTTGTCGTGTCATAGTATGTGATGATATGTATTCACGTATATTAGTTGATAATGTACTTGTATCTATATAACTTCCAGAGTCGACTGATGTAGTTGTATCATATGTATTGTGTCAAATGTATTGTAACTGACATCAGTTATTATATATATATGAGACTTTTTGTTTTATCTGTGTTCCGTATTTATATTATCTGTGTTATTATTATATTTACAGTTCTAAACTATTACGAACCATCGTAGTTCGTTTTATACTGGAATTGGGGTATGTCGATGGGAGAAAACAAATCAGAGATGAAAAAAATGAAAGAATATTTTTATATATATATACCACTCCTATCGAAATAACCAATACTAGTGTAAGGCCTAACTATTGATGGCCGCTCCTCAACAGCCTTATTCTCCGCGCTAGTTGACAGCACTACACCGTAGTGTTCTTGGCTAGCATGGGTATAGAGGTGGGGCGTTACATCAAGGTACCCACTGTTGATGTTCAAGCATTAGTACAGGCTAGTGCGGACGCAGTTTTACATGTTCATAATAGACGATGGAACATCTATATTGTAGGCCTCACAAAGCTATCCTTTGCAAATGAAGTCACCGCACGCTCTAGCAGCAAGACGATGGAGTCTTTTTCGGGGAGGATACAGAAGGTACTAAGGGTAGTACCTAGGACCGATATGGTCATTGGGCATACAGCTACATATATCTTAGTTATTAGGTTCTAATCTACTAGGGAGTATATGGGTACGATTCATGCATAGAGGCAAGAGCATTATAAACCCAATAAACCTAATATTACAGAAAATGAAAATAAAAGGGTATAAATAGAATTAAGCCTAGAAGTGTATAATTTGTCCATTTACCAGAACTTTAGTTCCGACCCCCACTTCATAACATCCTACAGGTTAGGCAGATGGTAGAATTTCTAGCTTTGAGACACTTGTTTAGAAAGTGTTATTATATTGGTGAGTATTTACTTACTATTATGCTTTAGTCAGTTCCGCCGTGAGATATTTATTTGAGCTCTAATATATTTGTCTTTGCCAATTTGCAGGATACCAGATACCCAACTTAGGCTTCAGTGGGATTCTAGTAATATATGCGAAAAATCCAAACCTTCTGGAATTCGGGTTGTTTAATTAATAGAGATACAGGTTGCAATTGGACTGTGGTTAAAACTTTGAAGTAAACTCATGCTTTTACTGAATGCATACAGTGCTTTTTTCGATTCTAAAATTGGAAGGTTTCACAAATGGGTAGTTTACAGGTAACAATGACGCAAATTTCCTGAGTTTATGTAATTATTTATAGTATTTTCTTATAGTTCTTGACAAATGACGCCAGACCATGTAAAACTATTAGATCTATAATACTACATTTGCAATTAATCCACGTATTCATATTTGTGGACACTGTGAAGTTGTTCACAAGTTTATCCATATTACTTCCTCGGATAAGTAAAACTTGATTCTATGAATTATTTTGATATTCAAAAATAAATTAATTAATTAACCACTATACCAATTAACACTAGCTCTATACATTACTATTGTCCTCTATACCTTGCACAGTTTAACACACACAATTTGTTACCATCAAGTCAAATAAGTTTTCAATATATATACCTGTTACTGGTTCATGTTAAGTCGTAAACCTGTAAATGTCGAGTAGTTATGGCAATATGTTTACAACTTCGATAAGTCTCTACATTTGGCCTTGAATGTGCAGCAAGTACTTTTGAACCAGGTTAATTATATTTATTCTACATATTCAACTAGAACTTCGTGTTGTGAAAGTACACAAACATATTTTTATGTATTTTGCTTCCAAATTAAACTATTTGACATGCTAAATCCATATTATTGTACTATATAATCGCCCATGTGCATAACACGGGCCATACACTAGTAAGTATAATAGTTTGGCAGATGATTAATCTGTCTTATTACCCAGAACACTTGAGTGACAAATTATATTAGCTTGCCCAGGTTCATCTGTCGGTAAATGGTAATAAGAAAATTAATCAATGCAATACCTACGGCTACATGAGCTCATTTCAAATATCAATTTTTTTGAATAAAATATTATCTATTAGTAGTTTTTGAATATCATCATCAGTAATGATAAAATTATTATTATTTGACCATTTACTTGTTAAAGCTTTTGATTTCGAAAAGTAAATAAATTGAAAAATGAGATTATCAAAATATTCATCAATTTAGTTAAAATACATATTTTCATCACAGTGAAAGAACTATGTTTATTTCACATGAAAAGTTGACTTTTTATATTCATTTTCTAAAAACAAAATTGACTCGTCAAAAACTACCCTGAATGCATCCATAATGTTTTTTTTTTGAATAGAGTTAAAATGGCCAAGCCCAGGCCCAACAGAACAAAAGAAACGGGTGCAAACAAATACCCGAAGCCACCAAAAAACTTAACAAAGAAACCCTAGCGCCTCCATCAAACCATATTATCAACCAAAGCAGAAAAAAAGAGAGAATCCGAAAATGGAAGCAAATCAACTATGTCGCTTTATTATCAGCCCCCATACCGCTACTTTCTCCACGCTCCCAATACGTAAGAGCGTCATTGAAGCTATTTCTCCAGCCTTTCTCTCTGTTAAAATTGCAGAACGAAGATCGATTGCTGTTGAAATGAGAATTTTTGTTAGATCTAGAGTCATTATGACCTAGATCTGAGAAAAAAATCAGAGCTTTGTTACTGTCACCCATATTCTCGTGGTTATTCAAGCAGTGCTTTCTGATGTCCTCAAAATTGTTAGATCTAAAGTCAGAATGACTTAGATCTGACGATGCATTCCTCAAACTGGTGTTATTACCCAAATTGCCTTCGATATTGGAGGGATTGATGGCAGAATTAGTGCTATACCTCAACGACTCGAGGAGGCAAGCTTCGTCAACAATACCGATAGTCTCATGATGGTTATCATTATGGATGCTGGTCTGCATACATTTCGGTTGCAAAAGATATCTTTCTAAATGTTTGCTACCAGCTTCCAATCTCCAATCTTCTGCAAGGGAAGCAAACTTGGTTTGATTTTTCAGAACTTTCTTAGATTTTTGCAAAATAATCTTACTATCCGTATTAATAGTTAACCACACTTGCTCTTTACTTCTGCTACCCTTGTTATGCACACGAGAATTTCTTTCTTTCCATAAATTGAACACAGCCGTAGTAAGAAGAATGTGAGCATAATCTGTTTCTTTAGTTCTGTCTCTGAATTTGCTGTTGATAACTTTGATGATGTTCATAAGATCCATATGTCTATTGTCAGCAATTTTAAGAGAGTCTCTGATTTGATTCCATATGTAGTATGAGTAGCTGCATTCAAAAAATAAATGATTAGCACTTTCATTACACAAGTTGCATAAGGAACAGAGTGAATTCGTTTTGTTTCCCCATTTATTTAATCTGTCCCAAGTTGGCAGTCTGTTTTTAATTGCAAAATAAGTACAAAATGCCATCTTGGGGCAATTCACTCTATTCCAAATGCAGCTATACCACTCTTCAGTTGGGAATTTGATTCTAGTAAAATTCCAAGTTTCTTTAAAAGAAAACTTCCCTCTGTGATTAGCTTTCCATTCCCAGTAATCATTTTCTGCATCATTATCAAGTTGAATATTGCAGATGTCATTTTTATGGGGGTTAGTAATGGGGTGAATTTGTGGTTGCCATTGATTATTAATTATGATATCAGAAACTTTGTTATTGGAACCACCACATATAATAAGGCTATTCCAACCAAGCCTATTTATAAAAGACTCATTTCTGAACCAAGGATCAAACCATAAGCTAGTATCTTTACCATTTTTAAATTTTCTTTCAAGTAATGATTTACCAATATCCCTACTGTTTAAAATTTGTTTCCAAGTATTTGATTGGTTACTCCTATGAACAGTAGTCCATAAATTATCATTTTTTGAGTACTTTGATCTCATCCATCTAGCCCACAAAGATTCAAAGCTAATGAATCTCCATAGTAATTTTAAATGACAAGTAGTACCTAAGCCCTTAAAATTTCTAATACCAAGACCCCCCTCATTTTTTGGTCTGCAAACTTTATCCCAACTAATTTTGTGATATTTACCTTTCCACAAAAATTCAGCACATCTACTTTCCAGTTTTTTAACAGTTGTAGCTGGAATTTGAAATGTTTGCAGCCAGTATAAAATGATAGCATAAATCACAGTTTTAATAAGTTCAAGTCTACCAGCAATGGAGAGTAATTTACTCGACCAAGTCTCCATTTTATCCTGAATTTTATCAATAAGAATAGCACAATCTGAATCCTTAATCATATTTGTAGAAAGAGGCAGACCTAAATATTTGATTGGAAGAAATCCCTCTTCAATTTGTAATACATTTAAAAAATCTCTTTTGAACTTACATGCCTTACTGAAATAAGCCTTACATTTATTAACATTAAGTTGAAGACCAGCATGATTTTTTAATATATCAAAAATGGATTTTAAAGAGTCTGCATTATCTTTATTGGCTTTTAAAAACACCATAAGATCATCTGCATATATCAGATGATTAACACATGGCTGGATTCTATTTATAGGTTGAATTTTGCCCTTGATGCTCTCTATTTCAATAAGGATAGAAAAGTATTCCATCACAATAGCAAAAAGATAAGGTGAAAGGGGGTCCCCTTGCCTTATACCCCTATTAGATTTAATAAAACCTTCAGCCTTGCCTTGAATTAGAATAGAGAAAGTAGGAGTATTGATACATTCAAGTACTAAATTACAAAACTTAATTGGAAACCCCATACATTTCATAATATGATAAATAAAATGTCTGTTAACTTTATCATATGCTTTTTGAAGATCAATTTTAACACAAACATTATCTCCCTGTTTAGTGTTAAATTTCCTGACCATCTCATGAGCTAAAAGGGAGTTTTCATATATTAGCCTACCAGGAACAAAAGCACTCTGATTTTCTGATATAATAAATGGCAGAAAAACTTTAATTCTATTGCTAAGAACACTAGCAATAATTTTGTAAATGAAGTTACAGCATGATATAGGTCTGTAGTCACCAATATCAGTGGGATTTTTTTTCTTAGGGATAAGGGTAATAAATGTATGATTTATACTTTTCAGAATTTTACCATTATCCATAAATTCATTTACAACATCAAGGATCTGCTGTTTAATAAAGTCCCAGTTATTTTTGAAAAATTTAGCATTAAAGCCATCAGGACCTGGACTTTTGTTATCCCCAGCATTAAAAACAATATGTTTAATTTCAGCCAAATCCACAGGGCTAGAAGGATTTCAGAGGCACTGCTATTTAAAATATTCTTACATATAATATCAGGAGACTCCTGATTATTCATATTAGAGAAATATAGCTCCTTATAGAAATTAATAGCTTCAGTGGACACTTTATCAAAAGAATTTGCTAAATTTCCTTCTTTGTCAATTATGCAACCTATATTATTAATATGTTTCCTGTTACTCATTTTAGCATAGAAGAATTTAGTGCAATCATCACCCAAAGTGAGCCAGTCAGTCTTTGCTTTCTGTCTGGCATCAACAGACTCCTTATACATTACATTGGACAAGTCCTTTTGATTTTGGAAGAATTTGTTAATTTCATTAATGTCATCAGGCTTATTATCTATATTCATTTGTAAGAATTTACCTTCATTTCTCAAATTAACAATCTTATTTTTATTAACATTTTTGCTTTTATTCCAATTTTTAAGATTATTTTTAGAGAATTTCAGAAACATATAAAACTGAAATTGCTTAGAGCCATCACAAGAAAATTTATGGCATTTTTCCATTAATGTTTTGTAATCATCTTCTAAAACCCAGCTATTTTTAAATCTAAAGGGGTAAGCTTTACTGTTACCACCTTTATTAACAACCAAATTGATCATTAAAGGGGTGTGATCACTTAAATTTTGTTCCAAAGTATAACAGATATTATCAGGAAAACTATTTGCAAATTCTTTGTTATATAAAATTCTATCAAGTTTGCAATGAATATTTTTAGCTAAACCAGATTTCCAAGTATATTTATTACCACTGGTATTTGGCTCAATAAGACCAGATTCTATCAAAAATTTATTGACTCTATCCAGTTTGTTATAAGGGATTTTAACACCACCAAATTTCTCATTAACATGAAAAACAGTATTAAAATCACCTAACACAATCCAGGGGAAATCATATATGTAACTTAAGGATTTAAGTTTATACCATAGAGCATTTCTTTCAGTTTCAAAATTACTACCATAAACAGCAGTAACTTGCAGGTGGAAACCACCAATGTTCTTAAATTTACAGTCTATGAATTGACTATCTTTATTAATGTTTATATTAGTCCAGACAGAAGAATCCCAAATAGTAATAATTCGGCCTTTACCGCCACAGTCATTATTATGAATAGCTTTCCAATTACTAGACATTTTTAGACAGAATTTTTCAAAATTCTCATCATTCATTTTGTTCTCAATAAGAGCAATTATAGTAGGCTTGTATATATTGATCATATAGAGGATATCAGATTGTTTAGCAGGGGAATTCATTCCCCTAACATTCCATACAAGAATTGACATATATATAATATATATAAGAGAAATAAGAATTAAATGGTACCTGACACCACTGTACTTTTACCTCTCCTTTTATTGTCAGCACCTTTAGCCTTCAATCTGGTAGACATTTGTTCCCACTCTGGGTTGATTGATATATATTTTTGCTTGAAGGCTTTTTTCTCTTTACTCCCCTTTAACGTACCTGATGCTTTTGTTTTTGCAATATGTAGTTCAGATATGTCAAATTCTTCATTGTTGTCCCTCTTTTCAGAATTATCTTCTTCCATTTGTGCAGAATCAGGAACCTTGATTAGAGAGATATCAAACGAAGCTGTGCGAGGCAATTCTGATTCATTACAATCAGAGATTGCAGCCTGCTCTGGAGGAGGATCATTGCAAGGCAATGTTGAGTAACTATTACTCTCAACATCTGCAGCAATTGTAGACGAAGATCCCTTCTCAAGATTGGTTTCTTGACTCAATCTTGAGTACTGATGAATCTTGTTGACAATTTTTGTATTATTCTGGCCTGTATTTAAACATGACTCTGAGATATGGGGGGTTTCAGAGTTAAAGACCTGTAAATTTTTCCCCTTCTTTCTTTTTGTCGGATCAAAGATCGTTTGAAGTATTCTCACTATCATTCTGTTGATGAACTTCCAGCGCCATGATCTGATCATTTTGATCAGTGAGCTCTTTGATATTATTTTCTTGATCGGAGATGAAATCATCTTGATAGATTCGATCTACACCCATTTGGGATTTTGACTGAGATATTATGCTTTTATTATTACTCTTTTCTTGAATTCTTTCAGAACTATTTTCTTGAATGCTCATTGTATCTTTATCTTTCTTTTTGGGGATCCACTTCTCATTCGAGTTGCACTGTTCCTTAGTGTGACCGAAGCACATACAGATGCTACACTTCGGTGGAACCCATTCATATTCAACCTTTTGTATAATGTTTTCACCATTATAAAGATTTAAACAAATCTCATCTGGAAGTTCATCCGTCGCAGAAACTTCCACAAGAATTCGAGCGTAATTCAATCTCGACTTCATGGTGGTTGCTGCGTCCATTTTAATGGGTTTTCCGATAATGCTAGCCATGATACTAAACGCCTCTCTGTCCCATAATTTGAGATTAACGCTGGGTAATCTAACCCATATTGGCATGGTAGACAGAAGATCTCTGTCCATCTTCAAAGATTCAGTTCATCTTCTCATGATGATGAGCTTGCCGTTATAGAAATATGGACCATTCTGAATTATGGAGTTGCAGTCTTGAGAATCATAAAATTTTATCAGAAAAAAACCATTTTCTCTGGAAAAGATTTCAAATTCACCTTTTGGCTTCCAAACTCTTTTAATATATTCTTTGAAGAACACAAAGTATGGTTTACTGCTAACAACATACACCAGAACTGAGTTATTCCAGCACTCCATAGCTCTCTTACATACTGCCTCTTTAACAACACCATATTTCTTGTTGTTGATTTGAATAGGTGAAATGGTTTCAAGACTGCAATCTTCATCCTTTGGTTCTTTAGATTGTTCTGAGACAATATCAGCCCATGATTTCTGCCCAAGTTCTTTATTCAGATGGAACTTTGCTGGCGGTTTATCAATTTGGACCATCTTGGTCTTGTCCCTAGAAAATTCGGTCTTCTGATTCTCTGTTTTCCTCTGATTTTTACTAATCGGAGACCGATTCTGAGTATATCTAGGCTGATATTTCCTTTGTGATCTTGATTGAACCAATTGAAAACCCTCATTATCAATGATGACATTACTCGGCTTTCTGATATGAGCTTCAGGTGGCCTATCTTGAGGAGATGGACAAGAGAGAGGGGGATTGGGAATGGGTTTGAGAGAGAGATTGATATCTCCCATGGTAGAAGAAAACCCTAGATTTTTTCAGTTATTTTTTATTTTAAATTAAATGCATCCATAATGTGTCAAAACAAAATTAATTCATTAAATCAATCATTATATTATGTATTTAACAACTTCAAATGGAAGTTGGATTCATTAAAACATGAAAAGATCAAATAAGGTTATTTACTTATACTACATGCTATCTATTGATCATCTAGAAAAAGCAGATTATATTGATGTCATGTTAATTTTCCATTGATATTTTCAAGAAAAATGCCAATAACATGTTAGAACATAATCTCGATGAAATATAACACAAAATGAACAATGCAAAACTTTCACACTGACTAGGAACACAAAGCATACATACATTTATTCATCATCATCTCCAAAATGGGCCGATTAACTCAACAAAAGTAAATGGAAAAAAATAGTATCAAGCAATTTCGGTTCACAAGAATCCAAAAAAGCATGTCGAATCCAATAACGATAAGCTAAATAATGTCAACCAACAAAAAGGCCTTAGCTCCTATGCCGCTACTATTGCCAATCTGGAAAAACTCGCATTTCGCAGCGCATATGCCTATGAACACCGCCTCAAGGTAGCTAAACAAGTATGTCAAGCCGTTTTCGCCGTAGATCGAGTCCAGTCTAAAGCAGCTGATGGGACATAGTTGTATCAGTCTGGACTTGTCAAAGAGCGATAGACATGGGGAGCCCTCTTGTTTAGTCTGTCGCCTATTTGAGTTGCGATGTTTACCTCTTCTCTTTTTTTTTCTGCTACTGCTTTTATATATTTCAATAGTGGTGCCAAAGAATTTGATTTAGGAATTTGGGGATTTGATTCAACGATTTGATTTTTCTAGTGTAAGGGATGGGGAAAAGAATGGAATTAAAAAAAGAGGGAAAGTGAAAATAATCCAAGGAGAGTGGCGGCAGGAAAATAATTGGAGGAGCCAAAGCGTCATATAGCCAACTCGGCTCTAAATAAAAACAAACAATAATGCTATGGGATAAAGTGTTATCGATTGGCGTTATAAAATTCAACTTTTTTGTAGTAATTTCTTGTAGTGAACGCGAGTTGCAACTTCTAGTTTAACGTTTTAGCTTTGAATACGGCGTCTTTGCCTAGGATGAAGCCTTTTGCCAGCATGGTTCAGACAATGTCTTCTACTTTCTGGATCATGAATTCCAATTGGGTTATAGGTTTTGATTTCGAGTGCTCCCGTGATTGAGAACTAATTTGTAGTTAGTGTATTAAGTAGGTAGAAAATCTATAAATTATATCACGCACCTATTTACAATAAATAAACTTCAAACATGTCACATTATTTTTTAAAAATAAATATACAAATGTGTGATTAAAGTAAGACAATATTATTTTCAAGGTAACATAAATTCATTATTTTTCTACTCTAAACTATGGACATAAAGAATGGTAAGGAAAAATTTAACACACTCAAGGAAGTTCCATATCCCAATCCTGACATTTCCCCTTTTCAATACCGTACATTTAGGGAGGAAAATTCTAGTCCTATAAACTTCATAAGCAACAAAATACACAAATACTAAGTACTAATAAAATAATTACTAAATATAAAATATGATATATGTAACAACCCGCATATTTTACGATTGTATATTTGAATATTTTATTTAAATATAGCATCGTTAGTCGGATTTTAGTCTGAAATGCTAATTTTTGCAAACAGTCATATTAGGACTCGAGACCACTTCCATTGAGTCCAAAATGGCGTTTGCAACCTTTTTGAGTATAAACATTGATATGTTTGGAGCTAGCTAAAATTTCGATCTTTTCACTTAGGACTTTGGGTTTGAGTTTCAGCCCATAAACCTAACATATCAACCCAACTCCACTCCACTCCTCTTCATTACTTCATAATATTTCCTAAAACTTAAGATTTAGCAAAAATGGTGGTGGAGATGGGAAATTAAAATCCTAAGCCCTAGTTCCTTTAGAAAATCCAAGTTTTAGCTCCAAATTCAAAGAGAAGCTTACGTAAGTATCTCCTTCTTCTTCTCCATCTCAATCACTCTCTAATTTCAAAAATTTCCTATAACCTAATTTGGGAAATTATTGCTTTTGATCTTAGTTTGGAGTATCTAGAGTTGAGATTGAAGAGTGGTTGATCCTCCTTTGTTTTCAAGCTTCTTCTTCCTTGTTTCTGTGTAAAGGTGAGATTTTTATCTCACATCTATGCCTATATCTGTCATTGTTGTTTGGTATGAATTCGTAACACTTATTTATGTTCATTTGCTTTTGATTTGGATTGAATTGGTGAATATTCCAATTTTTGGTGTTTTGTAATCAAATCTTTAAAAATCCAATCTTTGATGTTTGAAGATATTTTTGGTAGTGCATCGAAGAGCCTATAGTGCTGGGTTGTCGATTGGCATAAACCCCTAGCATCTATCGCTCGTTCGATCGCATTTCGTTTGTATTTTCGCCCTTTATGGGCTTGGTTGATTTTTGCATACAGGTAGATTTCAGACGTCAGAAATCCAATTTCAGACGTCTGGTTTCAAATTCAGACGTCTGGATTGGATACCCAGACGTCTGGAATTGGTCCCTAGAAAATGCAAAAAGGCAGAACAAAATCCAGACGTTTGGAAATCCATCCAAACATCTGGTTAGTGGTTCAGATGTCTGATTGATAATTTCAGACGTTTGAAATGTGCAGTTTTGCCTATTTTTGGCTATTTTTGAGTAAATTTCCAAGGTTTATCGATTTTTGTTGATCCAGATAGTAGTTATCACTTATTATCGACTTTGATGACTTCTTTTTATGGATTTTTGTGAATATCCATTTTGATGGATTTGGTATCGATTTCTTTGGATTTAATTCACGTCTTCATATGTGAATTTTTAGTGAATGGTTGTTTTTACAATCATTTTTATGGTTTGTCACTTTAAAATGCAATGGTTTCTATACTAGTAGTAAATATCAAAACTCTTTTATCAAAACGATTTCTACATTTACTTTCAATATGAAGCTCGTTTTTAAACCCGTCTTCCAACCTATTAGTATATACAAACTTTTTCCTCATTCGTTCGAGAAATCCAATTAAACGACTTAGTAAAACAAGCGGTATGAAAAGCTTGCGTTTACTTTTTCGGTTAATTCTTAGACTCGTTTACTTTTTCGGTTAATTCTTAGTCTCGTTCAATTGAAACTCTTGTGACAACTTTCGAGTGGAGATCAACAATTTGTTCGTAAATAATTAAGTTAAGCCAGTGGTTATGGGACATGAACCTAAACTCATTTATTTGCTAGCTTAGTGTAATTTACACTTATTGATCAATGATGATCATTTTGTGATTTAGATTAGCAATTTGCGATGTCTCTTTGTCTGCGAGGGAGAATAAACCCCTTTTTAGTGGAGCTTCGGCTTGGTGGGGTAGAGACCCATGGTCTTCGGACCGTTTTAGTGGAGCTTCGGCTCAAAGGTCTTCGGGCCGTTTTGTGGAGCCTCAGATCAAAATTGATGGTTAGCAACCATGGAATAGCTTTCCATTTTGTGTAACACGTGTGGTGAGTTTTCATGCTCCCGTTTTGCGATAGGCCTCCCCCTTTTTGTGATTTCTGTATTTCTATTGATGATTTCTAGAATTTGTGTTTCACCAATTTTTGTGATTTCATTGATAAGTTCTATCAATATTTATGCATTGGTGAATTTGTGTTTCAACAACTTTTACGATTGGCATTGCGATGTTTGCCAATATTTGTGATTTGGTGAATAAAAATAAAGAGTATGACATTCTTTTTGATCTTTGAGAAGATTCTTGTGATATTGATTAATCCCTGGTTGATTTTCAATTACATACTCATCACAGTATGGCTTTATGGTTATCATATGTTTTTGTCACATCTCTTATTATATATGATTTTATCTGATATTTATAGCTAGACTGATCCGTTTATTATTTTCTTATTAAATAATACTCGCGTCAGACCGAGATGTTGCAGGTGCTTCTGCTTGACTCCTCACCTGGGAGTATTATCTGACTTTTGGCTAACCACATTAGATTGGTAGTTTTGTTGTTATACATACGTGCTAGAGACTCATTGATGTGTACTTATTCTTTTGTGAAGCACTTGTAGCTATTCTTTTATGATATTGTGGATCTTGTTTGACCACTCTCTGATATACACTACTATGTGTTATATTCATATCTTTTTCCGCCTTTGTGATATGGATATCTGTGACTGATTTGTGTTGTGCTTATTTCTATATTTGTTTCCGAAGATTATATAGCCACTGTACAGTAGCTTTGAGTTTGTATCGGTACGTCGGATTTCCTCTTAAGATGAAATGCATGTTATACTATCTGACATATCGGTGCTCTCACAAAGCAATTACACGGATGGTCGCCCCTCAACGGCCTAATTCTTCGTGCTAGTTGACGGCATTACTCCGCAGTGTCCTTGGCTAGCATGAGTATAGAGGTGGGGCGTCACAACTTGGTATCAGAGCCAAACTTCGGAACAATGTAGAATAATCTAGCAAGGATCACTGTCCTAAGTCCTTCTTAGGAGTCGTGCTTTAGGATTTATCCGAGTCTTAGGACCCGTTCTATCCTATTTTCTTTTATGATGCCTTGTTTTATCAATCATAATTATTTGATATTCGTTTCGAGAATAACTTTCTCTTCTTCTTTCTTTCTTTCTTTCTTAAAGAAGAGAAATGGTCAGACCAGGTCGTCCTAGCGCCAATCAATCTTGTGCTACTCCCCAGGATGGAGTATCTATGTCTGCCCAACAACTTCTAGATCTAGTAAAGAATGCTCAGTCTGCCGGACCCATTCTAGAGCCTACTCACCCTAAATCCGGGTTTGCACGCTTGTGCAATGACTATACCAACTTGGGTGGGAAGCCATTCAAGGGTTCTCAAAGCGTCATTCAAGTCCAAGCTTGGTTCAGGACATGCGATCGCATCTTTTCTCGCATGAATCTTATTGATCTTCACCGAGTCCAAGTGGATTCTAGTATGTTCCAAGAAAGAGCATTAGATTGGTATGAGCTTCTTATTTCTGAAATTATTGAAGCGGATCTTACTTGGGAGCAATTTCGGGAAAGATTCGAATCAAATTTCGTGCAAAAGTTGAAATAGTGACTTTGGCCCATTGTTTTATTGACCTTGTTCAAGGTGAATTTTCCGTGACGGAATACCTCGCATCTTTCGAATCTCTTTCTAAATACGGGGTTGAATACATTAACACCCCATTGAAGCAGAATCAGAGATTTGTCTATGGCTTGAATAAAAATCTCAAAAAGCCATTACTTCTGAAATTGGAAGTTTCTTTTGATCAACTTGTTGATATCGCTCTTCGACTTGAAGAGGCAGATAAGGGAAGTGATGTTGAAGTTAAGGGTGCCAAACCAAACTTCAACAACAACAAGAAAAGGCCTAATAAATTCAAAGGTCCTTATCCCAACAAGAAAGGGAAGCAAGCAACTCCTGTAGCAAAGACTTCAGCCTCTAGTGGTGGGCAATGCTACAGTTGCGGTTCTAAGGACCATTATGCTAATAAGTGTTCAAAGCCCCTTGCTTGTCGCTATTGAAAAAGCTCGAGTCATTATATATCTGCATGTCCCAAACTTTAAAAGAAGGAGGGAAAGCTAAATGTTGTGCAAACTCCTAGCAACACTTCTCGTGGTAAAGGTATTTCTCATTCTATCCTTGATGGCATTATTATATTTCATGATCAACCTACTCGAGTTCTTTTTGATACGCGTGCATCCCATTATTTTATATCAAAAGAACTTGTTGATACTTTTTCTTTGAGTGTTCTTGCTTTAATGACTTCTTTGAGAATTGCGAATCCGGTCAGTGGATCCGCAACACTCAATTTGCTTTGTAGTGATGTCGACATTATTTTATGTGATTTTTCTTTCCGAGCCGATTTGCATGTCATGCGTTACTTAGGCTTCGGAGTGATTTTAGGAATGGATTGGCTTAACCGTTATGAAGCTCAAATCCTATGTCCTGAGCGGACTATTCATCTTCGACATCCTCAATATGTTAAGCAGATTTCTATTGTTCTTAAAGATTCGGATTCCAACTTGGCAGCATCTTTATATTCTTTAAATCCTCATGATGACGATAATGATGATGAGGAAGATGTCCTTTCTCTTATTCACGTTGTTCACGAATTTTCTGACATATTTGAGCCCGTTTTAGGATTACCACCTAAGCAAGCAACTGAGTTCAGAATTAATCTTATCCCTGGAGCACTACCTACTCCTCGTCCTCCTTATCGTATGTCCAATAAGGAAAATGAGGAGATGCGGAAACAATTATCCGAATTGGAGACGAAGCAGTTTATTCGCTGTAGTTTCTCTCCTTGGGGAGCTTCAGCTATTTTTGTGAAGAAATCCGATGGTACACTTAGGCTTTGCGTTGACTACCGCAAGCATAATGATCTTACTATCAAGAATAAATATCCTTTACCGCGTATTGATGATTTATTTGATCAGCTTAGTGGTGCTAGAGTCTTTTCACAATTAGACTTAGCAACCGGATTTCATCAGCTTCGTATTGCAGAGGATAGTATTCCTTTGACATCGTTCCGTACTCGTTATGGATCTTATGAATGACTTGTTATGCCATTTGGGTTAACGAATGCTCCAGCCTATTTCGTTGACCTCATGAATCGAGTTTCCAAAGATTTCCTCGATCGATTCATCCTCATCTTTATAGATGATATTCTTGTGTATTCTAAAACCAAGGAAGAGCATGAAAAGCATCTTCGGATTGTGTTGGAAACTCTTAGGAGCAATCAATTGAAACCAAAATTTTCTAAATGCCACTTTTGTCAATCTCGTGTGAAATTTCTCAGTCATATCATTTCCGAATCCAGAATTTCCATGGATCCTTCAAAGATTGAAGCGATTTAAAATTGGAAGAGACCGGAGAGTGTGACGGAAATCCGTAGCTTTCTTGGATTGGCGGGCTATTATCGTCGTTTCATAAAAGACTTTTCTAAAATTGCCATGCCTCTTACTAGCTTGACAAAGAAGGGAGTTAAATACATTTGGTCGGACAAATGTGAAGCTTCTTTTCAGAAATTAAAAGAACTCTTTTCCGATGCTCCTATTCTTGTGATTCCTAAGGGGAACCAAGATTTTATTGTTTATACCGATGCTAGTCGCGTTGGTTTGGGTGTCGTTTTTATGCAAGAGAACGTGTTATTGCTTATGCTTCTAGGCAATTGAAACTAGCCGAGACTAGATGTGCCACTCATGATTTAGAGCTCGCGGCTATTGTTTTCGCCTTTTGGATTTGGCGTCATTATCTTTGGGGAGAGAAATTTATTCTCTATACCGACCATAAATCTTTGAAGTATTAATTTTCCCAAAAGGAACTTAATTTGCGTAGAGTTTGGCCAAACAAGAAGGAACTCATGATACCTCTTTTGGCCAAACTCTACGGAAGGCCATGCCGATCTCCTTCTTGTTGGCTTGAGGCCGGTGAGAAGCTGGTTTTAGGTCCAGACTTTATTCGCTATTCCACAGAAAAGATTGACCTTATTCGTCATAGGATGATAGAAGCTCAAAGTAGACAAAAATCCTATGCCGATAACCGAAGAAGGAAATTAGAATTTTCTGTGGGAGACTTTGTGTTTATTCGTGTTTCACCTATGAAGGGTGTTGTACGTTTTAGTCGATCGGGAAAGTTAGCACCTCGATATATTGGTCCGTTTCCCAACACTGAACATATTGGTTCCGTGGCTTATCGCCTTTTATTACCGGCTCAGTTTTCTGCTATTCATGACGTGTTTCACGTTTCTCAACTACGAAAATGCCTTCGAGATTCCGATTCTATTCTTGAGCCCGGTGTTGTGGAAGAAATTGAATTTTCTCCTAATTTGACTTATGAGCAACGTCCTATTCGTATTATTGCTTCAGAGGTCAAACGCCTTCGAAATAAAGATGTCCCTCTTGTGAAAATTCAATGGTCCTCAAATCCTAAGGATTGTTCTTGAGAATCTAGAGAATTCACTGAGCGATCACATCCAGACTTATTCTCTCGTGCTCTTTGAGGTGAACTTCTCATTTCAAATTTCTTTTATGTTGGTATGCTTTAATGGTTGTTACTTTTTATTTTCTTCTTAAATATTGTGAGGACGCAATTTCCTTAAGGAGAGGAGTCTGTAACAACCCGCATATTTTACGATTGTATATTTAAATATTTTATTTAAATATAGCATCCTTAGTCGGATTTTAGTCCGAAATGCTACCTTTTGCAAATATTCAAATTAGGACTCAAGACCACTTCCATTGAGTCCAAAACGGCGTTTGCAACCTTTTTGAGTATAGACATTGATATGTTTGGAGCTAGCTAAAATTTCGACCTTTTCACTTAGGGCTTTGGGTTTCAGCCCATTAACCTAACATATCAACCCAACTCCACTCCACTCCTCTTCATTACTTCATAATATTTCCTACAACTTAAGATTTAGCAAAAATGGTGGCGGAGATGGGAAATGAAAATCCTAAGCCCTAGTTCCTTTAGAAAATCCAAGTTTTAGCTCCAAATTCAAAGAGAAGCTTAGGTAAGTATATCCTTCTTCTTCTCCATCTCAATCTGATGCCGCGCAGGATGATAGCTTGGATGCCTTAAGTCGATCGTGACCTAACGAGTGTGCCAACAGCAAGTTATGTCGCTTCAGCGACCTAACGAGTATGCCAATAGCGAGTTGTTCTTTAGGTTGCTCGTTCGATAAGTCGCGACCACCTTAGGTCGTAAGCCGTATGTCGCTCAATTTGTTAAAGTCGTTGTAGCCATTCCTGAAGCTGGATTTGCTTATGCCGCATTTACTCCTTAGGTCGTAGATCGTTGAGTCGATTTGATGTGTTGTATTTGTATTTTTCTTAAGTCGTATGTCGTGTTGTATATTTCTTATGTCGTTGGTTGTAACTCGTTTATTTTTAGGTCGTTGGTCGTTATGTTGTTCTGTTGTTAGGTCGTTGAAACATGTATTGTTCTTAGGTCGTGTAACGTTAACTCGTGTTGTAAGTGTTAATTTGGTAAGTCACGTCCTGTTGTAACTCGTGTGATGTAGGTCGTGGGTCACGTCTGTTAGGTCGTAAATGACCTGTATTGTGTTGTGCTTTGTCTGTTAGGTCGTCAGTGCTGTATGTTGTAACCCTATAAATAGGGGTGTTGTGTCATTTGTAAAATGGTTGATTTTGAATAAACTTTGTTTGAGTGCTTTGTGCCTCTTTTAAAATTAGAAGTTGAGTGTAATCTCCTTTCTCCATCTTCGGTTATTCGAGTGCGCTCGAATCAACGATTTTGAAGCCGATTCACGGAATCTCGTGCATGAGATCAACGTCGAAAAATGTAGATCTTCTAACACGGTATCGTGCGCGATCAATGTATTAAAGATAGCTAGAATCGGTATCTCGAGAGACCAACGGATTGGGAACTTGGGTATTATCAATCCATCGATTCAACTTTTCATCGTTCCATTCATTTTGTAATATTCCGCTGTGTCATTTGGTATCAAAGCTAGACTTAGCCAATCATAGCTAAGCCAAACCTATTGGGTGCAAAGAGGAAGCGTTGGAGTTTGAGCCGAGTATAGAATTGATCAAAGCCGAGCCAAGTCAAAGACAGTTCCGAGTTTGTTACTAATCATGCCTCCGAGAAGAGTTAATCGTCATCAGAATGTTGCAGAGTTGTATAGAAAAGAAGAAGCTGAGCAAATGGAACAACGTATCAATGAAAAGTTTGATGAAGGTATTGGGAAGTTAGAGAAATTGATGATCGATATGAATCGAAGTCAAAGGAGAACGTCACCAATCTCGAACCATGGAGGAAACAGGGTTTCGCCATCGGTTACGGAAGCGAGGAGGGTGTCACCACAATCTTATTGAGATAGAAGAGAATCGTCAGTTTCAGTAATGCGAGATCACCATGAGTACAGGAATGAAGAGAGAAGAACTCCACGTGAGTTTGGAGATGAGCCATATCGTGATGTTGAAAGACAGAATAGAAGAGACATGTATGGTCATAGAGATGTGGATGGTCGAGATCGTTATCGAAGTACATCTGATTTTGATGAAGATGGTGATAGAGGTAGTATTCATTATCGAGATCGAGGCCAAGTGCGAAATCCATATATGAATTTAGAAGATGATCGTCGATGGGAATCGAGAATGAAAACAGAGATTCCTGAATTCAAAGGGGGAATGATAGCGGAAGAATTTCTGGATTGGTTATCAAATGTTGAAGAAATTTTTGACTTCAAGGAAGTACCCAAGTATCGTAGAGTAAATTGGTTGCTACACGATTGAGGGGAAGAGCTATGGCATGGTGGCAAAAAACTAAACTTACACGGGAGAGAATGCGGAAGTCGAAGATTGTTTCATGGGAGAAGATGAAGAAGTTGATGAAGGCTACTTTCTTGCCTTATAATTATCAGTCTCTTATGTATCAGCGCTTACAGAATTTGAGACAAGGGACAAAGTCGGTAAATGATTATGCAGATGAGTTTTATCAACTGATTGCTAGAAACGATATCATGGAGACGGAGGAAAAGTTGACATCTAGATTTGTTGGAGGATTGAGAATGCAAATTCAGGATATGGTGAATATGTTTGATCCAAGATCCGCTGCTGAAGCAAACCAGAAGGCTCTAGCTTGGGAGAAGCAAGGTAGAAGAGGAGGAGGTGCGTTTACAAGTTCGATCAATCAGGTGAAAAGGGCTAGTAGCAATACTAATGTTTCCAAGGCTGTTAGTAAACCGGTTGTCAATGAAGTTGCTAAGACCAAGGTCAACAACAATTTCAAATGTTATAACTGTCAGGGGTTTGGTCATAAGAGCAATGAATGCCTGAAGCCTAAGAAGCGAGTGATGGTTGCTGAGGTTGAGGATGCAGAAATAGAATGTTCAAATTCACCACAAGTTGAGGAGGAAGAAGAATTATTGGCGGGAGACGAGGGATATTCTTTAATGATGAGGAGATTTTGCTTGACACCAAACCAGGAAGAGGAGACTAGCTGGTTGAGGAGTAATATTTTTCAGTCGACATGCACTATTTTGGGAAGGGTTTGCAAGTTTGTTATCGATGCAGGAAGTTGTGATAACATCATCTCTACAGAAGCTATAAAGAAGTTGGCGTTAAAGACAGAGAAGCATCCCAAACCCTACAAATTGGCTTGGTTGAGGAAAGGTGGGGAAGTGAAGGTTAGTCGAAGAGCTTGTGTAACTTTTTCCATCGGAAAGAAGTATAAGGATGAAATTTAGTGTGATGTTGTGGATATGGATGTATGTCATTTGTTGTTGGGGAGACCGTAGCAATTCGATAGAGCCGTGCAACACGATGGAAGAAGTAACTGCTATAGTTTCATGTTCGATGGCACTAGAATCACTTTAGTTCCTAAAAAGCGACAACAAAGTGAAGGCAAGTTGGAGGAAATCGAGGAACTAAAGACTCTGTTATCTTTAAAGGAGTTTGTCAAGGAAGTAGATTTCTATTGATTGGACGTGAAAGTAGTGAAACGGTTGAAATTTCTGAGGAAGTTAAGCAAGTGTTGAAGGAATTTGAAGATGTATTTCCTGAAGAATTGCCAAAAGAGTTACCACCGTTGAGAGACATACAGCACCAGATAGATCTTGTTCCTGGAGCTGTGTTACCACATAGACCACATTATAGAATGAGTCCAAAGGAACACGAAGAGTTGAGAAGGCAGGTGGAGGAGTTGCTTGAACAAGGGCGTATACAAGAAAGTTTAAGTCCTTGTGCAGTACCAGCCTTGTTAGTGCCAAAGAAGGATGGAACTTGGAGAATGTGTACAGATAGTCGAGCGCTAAACAAGATTACAGTGAGGTACAGATTTCCGATGCCAAGATTGGACGACTTGTTAGATCAGTTGAGTGGAGCTGCTATCTTTTCAAAGATTGATCTGAAGAGTGGGTATCATCAGATTCGAATTCGACCAGGGGATGGATGGAAGACCGCATTTAAGACACGGGAAGGGTTGTATGAATGGCTGGTCATGCCGTTTGGTCTTTCGAATGCACCTAGTACTTTTATGCGAGTGATGAATCAGATCTTTCGACCGTTTATTAGGAAGTTCATGGTGGTATACTTTGATGATATATTGATATACAGTGGAAGCACAGAAGAACATCTACAACACTTGTGGGAAGTGTTGATGATACTTCGTCAGGAGCAATTTTACGCGGCAACAAAGAAGTGCATGTTCATGACACGCAGTGTTTTGTTTTTGGGGCATGTGTTGTCTAAGGAAGGTATCCATGTGGATCAAGGTAAAGTTGAAGCAATCAAAGAATGGCCATAACCCAGGACTGTAACTGAAGTGAGAAGTTTCCATGGGTTAGCCTCATTCTACCGAAGGTTTATTCCACATTTCAGTAGCGTGATGGCACCAGTGACAGATTGTATGAAAGGAAAGCAGTTTGTGTGGACTGAAGAGGCTGATTCTGCTTTCCAACAGATCAAGACACCGTTGACTACAGCACCGATTCTTTTTTGTTGAATACCCAGGAGAACCCGACGGACCGGTAAACTCTTGAGGAGGGTATAGTAAAGCCGTCCGCTGATCCAAGCCCCCATACCCCCGGGTACATTTATATAGGATAGGGAAGCGCATGGTATGAATCGAACCTGGGTCTTTTTACCAGAACCCAAGCCTCCTTTCCACTGCGCCGCACACGCGGACACAACACCGATTCTTAGATACCCGCACTTTCAGTTACTCTTTGAGATGGATACTGATACATCTAAAATTGGAATTGGCGGAGTGTTGAGCCAAAAAGGCCATCCAATTGCTTATTTTAGCGAGAAACTTTCTGGAGCCAAGACAAGATACAGTACCTATGACTTGGAGTTCTATGCTAGTGTCCAAGCCATAAAGCATTGGGGACACTACTTCAGCGATGATATCTTGGATGACTTGGAGTTCTAGGATGATAGCTTGGATGCCTTAAGTCGCTCGCGACCTAACGAGTGTGCCAACAGCAAGTTATGTCGCTTCAGCGACCTAACGAGTATGCCAATAGCGAGTTGTGCTTTAGGTCGCTCGTTCGTTAAGTCGAGACCACCTTAGGTCGTAAGCCGTATGTCGCTCAATTTGTTAAAGTCGTTCAAGCCATTCTTGAAGCTGGATTAGCTTATGCCGCATTTACTCCTTAGGTCGTTGGTCATTGAGTCGTTTTGATGTGTTGTATTTGTATTTTTCTTAAGTCGTATGTCGTGTTGTATGTTTCTTATGTCGTTGGTTGTAACTCGTTTATTTTTAGGTCGTTGGTCGTTATGTCATTCTGTTGTTAGGTCGTTGTAACCTGTATTGTTATTAGGTCGTGTAACATTAACTCGTGTTGTAAGTGTTAATTTGCTAAGTCGCGTACTGTTGTAACTCGTGTGATGTTGGTCGTGGGTCGCGTCTGTTAGGTCGTAAATGACCTGTATTGTGTTGTGCTTTGTCTGTTAGGTCGCCAGTGCTGTATGTTGTAACCCTATAAATAGGGGTGTTGTGACATTTGTAAAATGGTTGATTTTGAATGAACATTGTTTGAGTGCTTTGTGCCTCTTTCAAAATTGGAAGTTGAGTGTAATCTCCTTTCTCCATCTTCGGTTATTCGGGTGCGCTTGAATCAACGATTTTGAAGCCGATTCACGGAATCTCGTGCGCGAGATCAACGTCGAAGAATCGTAGATCTTCTAACACGGTATCGTGCGTGATCAACGTGTTAAAGATAGCTAGAATCCGGTATCTCGAGAGATCAACGGATTTGGGCACTTTGGTATTATCAATCCATCGATTCAACTTTTCATCGTTCCATTCATTTTGTAATATTCCACTGCGTCATAATCTCTCTCCAATTTCAGAAATTTCCTATAACCTAATTTGGGAAATTATTGCTTTTGATTTTAGTTTGGAGTATCTAGAGTTGAGATTGAAGAGTGGTTGATCCTCCTTTTTTTTCATGCTTCTTCTTCCTTATTTTTGTGTAAAGGTGAGATTTTTATCTCACATCCATATCTATATCTTTCATTGTTGTTAGGTATGAATTCCTAACACTTATTTATGTTCATTTGCTTTTGATTTGGATTGAATTAGTGAATATTCCAATTTTTGGTGTTTTGTAGTCAAATCCTTAAAAATCCAATCTTTGATGTTTGAACATATTTTTGGTAGTGCATCGAAGAGCCTATAGTGCTGGGTTGTCAATTGGCATAAACCCCTAGCATCCATCGCTCGTTCGATCGCATTTCGTTTGGATTTTCACCCTTTATGGGCTAGGCTGATTTTTGCCTACAGGTGGATTTCAGACATCTGAAATCCAATTTCAGACGTCTGGTTTCAAATTCAAACGTCTGGATTGGATATCCAGACATCTGTAATTGGTCCCTGGAAAACACAAAAAGGCAGAGACAAAATCCAGACGTCTGGAAATCCATCCAGACATCTGGTTAGTGGTTCAGACGTCTGGTTGATAATTTCAGACATCTGTAATGTGCAGTTTTGACTATTTTGGCTATTTTTGAGTAAATTTCCAAGCTTTATCGATTTTTGTTGATCTGGGTTGTTGTTATCACTTATTATTGACTTTAATGACTTCTTTTTATGGATTTTTGTGATTATCCATTTTGATGGATTTGGTATCAATTTCTTTGGATTTAATTCACGTCCTCGTATGTGAATTTTTAGTGAATGATTGTTTTTACAATCATTTTTATGGTTTGTCACTTTAAAATGCAAAGGTTTCTATACTAGTAGTAAATATCAAAACTCTTTTATCGAAACAATTTCTATATTTACTTTCAATATAAAGCTCGTTTTTGTACCCGTCTTCCAACCTATTAGTATATACAAACCTTTTCCTCATTCGTTCGAGAAATCCAATTAAACGACTTAGCAAAAGAAGCGGTACGAAACACTTGCATTTACTTTGTCGGTTAATTCTTAGACTCGTTCGATTGAAACTCTTGTGACAACTTTCGAGTGGAGATCTACAATTTGTTGGTAAATAATTAAGTTTAGCCAGTGGTTATGGGACATGAAGCTAAACTCATTTATTTGCTAGCTTAGTGTAATTTGCACTTATTGATCAATGATGATCATTTTGTGATTTAGACTAGCAATCTGCGATGTCTCTTTGTCTGCGGGGGAGAATAAACCCTGTTTTTAGTGGAGCTTCGGCTTGGTGGGGTAGCCACCCATGGTCTTCGGACCATTTTAGTGGAGCTTCGGCTCAAAGGTCTTCGAGCGTTTTGTGGAGCCTCAGCACAAAATTGATGGTTAGCAACCATGAAATAGCTTTCCGTTTTATGATACACGTGTTGGTGAGTTTTCATGCCCCATTTTGTGATAGGCCTCCCCCCTTTTGTGATTTTTGGATTTATATTGATGATTTCTAGAATTTGTGTTGCACCAATTTTTGTGATTTCATTGATAAGTTCTATCAATATTTATGCATTGGCGAATTTGTGTTTCAACAACTTTTACGATTGGCATTGCGATGTTTGCCAATATTTGTGATCTGGTGAATAAAAATAAAGAGTATGACATTCTTTTTGATCTTTGAGAAGATTCTTGTGATATTGATTAATCCCCTGTTGATTTTCAATTAAATACTCATCAAAGTATGGCTTTATGGTTATCATATGTTTTTTCATATCTCTTATTATATATCATTTTATCTGATATTTATAGCTAGACTGATCCATTTATTATTTTCTTATTAAATAATACTCGGGTCAGACCGAGATGTTGCGGGTGCTTCTGCTTGACTCCTCACCTTGGAGTATTATCTGAATTTTTGCTAACCACATTAGATTGGTAGTTTTTGTTGTTATAAATACGAGCTAGAGACTCGTTGATGTATACTTATTCTTTTGTGAAGCACTTGTATCTATTCTTTTGTGATATTGTGGATCTTGTTTGACCACTACTCTGATATACACTACTATGCGTTATATTCATATCTTTTTCCGCCTTTGTGATATGGATATCTGTGACTGATTTGTGTTATGCTTATTTCTATATTTGTTTCCGAAGATTATATAGCCACTGTGCAGTAGCTTTGAGTTTGTATCGGTATGTCGGATTTCCTCTTAAGTTGAAATGCATGTTATACTATCTGGCATATCGGTGCTCGCACAAAGCAATTACACGGATGGTCGCTCCTTAACAGCCTTATTCTTCATGCTAGTTGTTGACATTACTCCGTAATGTCCTTGGCTAGCGTGAGTATAGAGGTGGGGCGTCACAATATACATACCATATTTGATAAGGCGGTTAAAGGAGGTAGTGTGGAGCCGGAGTAATGATAATAGGCTGATCAACAATTATTACACTCTGTAACATTTTTTTAATAAAAAAAACTTCGTTATCATAGTCAATGTAATCATGCAAAAATTGTAAAGTTGCACTAACATGATTGGTCATCTTTATGAAGATAAGTCAAAAAATAATTTTGATTGAAAAATGTTAACATATTTCTTTATTTTAGAAACATGGCTGAAACAAGAAACACACATAAGTTTATATATTGATAGCAGCAGTGAAGTTTCTGCACCCTGTTCGTCTTTAAATTTGACAATTGTAATTTAGGACCATTCATCCCCACTGTAAACAAGTAAAAAATCTATGATTACCATCAGCCAAACAAAATAGGATAAGAAAAGTATTTTAGGGATAAATAACCACTATATTTTGATATATTTGATGTCGCCAGAGAAAGAAAAGAACTCCTTTGTATCCTGCTTAGCAGTTCCCAATGTGACATTGCTCACCTTTACCATCTTCACCTGTGAAATAACCAATCAATTTACGTATCTTAGGTGGATTTTCATATCATAATCATACGTAATTTTTTTTTCAATTATCACACATAAAGCATAAGGATGCGGTCTAGCATAATACTCTGTCAAATTAGAGTAGGAAACAGAAAGAAGGTGCAAGGGCTATTCTACAAAATTGTAGTCTAAAAAAATAGAAAAAACCTTCATTTTCTTATTAATTCAAGCAGTACAAAAGTAATAAATTACCTTATCACTAGAATAAGAGTTAATTAGATTAAGTATTTGACTTTCATTCACATGTAAAAGCAGCAGCAATTGACAAAAGATGAACTATTGCAGATATCTGATTAACTGATTGTCCAAATACTTCCAAATAGGCTAATTTAGCTTTTAGAATGATATAATAGTTAAACCAGATGGTTCGGATTGGAAAAACTCTTCAGTTGTATATGATATAAGCAGAGCTAGGCACCATATTAAATTACTACGAAATACATTATATATATGATATCAGCAGAGCTAAGCACCACATGCATCATATATCATGTTAAATTAGTTTGTTATTTAATTTTAAAGATCAAACTCATAAATTACTATAAAATACATAAAATGGTTTATGCATTTGGACCCAGTATCTTAATACCTTATGCCATCAATGTTACCAGTCTACTAACCAAATATATTGGACATAGGATGCTTCAGGAAACTGTAACCCATTCTAGGTTTAATACATAGACTGAGTTTAAGGAACACAATTGTAGAAAGAACATATTGTTCTTCTTCTGCAAGAAACGAATATTTTGGTCCTTCAAAGTTAATCTATAATAAGTCATTTGTTTGAATTTGTTAATTAATGAAGCGTTTGAAATTACGAAAATATCCTTGCTATGAAAAAAGAAATTAAAATAATAATATGGTAGTTTTTGTATTACTATGGCCCATCTTGTAACTACCTTCATCTTCCATACCGTTGCAATGAAATTGCAAGCGTTGTTCTCTTTTAACTCCACTTTATATATATTCTAAAAACCTTCACTTATAAATTACTCTTTGAATCCCTAATTCAATTCCAAAGTTTATTATCCATATCATATATTCTTATAATAATACTGTTAGTAATCATTTGTATACATTGCTTTCTTTTTATTGTCAATTCATTTATTCAATATATAGGTGTGTGTTTGTGTGTCACTATATCGAACCAATACAAAGAAACCATTAAATTTATGCACTCATTAAATAATTACATTAAACAAACCGATGCAAAATAATATACGATATGACTTTCTGTGTATGTGTATGCATGCTCCGTTGCAGTAAAAAGAAGTGTATCTAATTTTCATTTGCTCGCAACCATTGGACCTACCTTAGTATTTTTAGTGCTTTTAGTAGAGAAAATATAATACAAAACCTCTTGGGAAATTTATGGTTCGAGATGAGTAAGATGACGATGATACCATACTTCTTAACTTCGAGGATCTGGAGTATAGATTTATTTAGACAATAGTTCAATCCATCGAGTATAAATAGGTAATCAAACTATTGACTTCAGGATTGAATGAAGCCTTAGAACAGCGTAACCAGATGAAGGATTTGTATGATCTTGATCAGACCAAGAACACCTATTATAGTTTCGGATGATGCAAATTTGTGGTTAATAGAATGGAGAAGAAAAGAACAGACTTGCGACATTTTTGCATTCGCAACACCTTACCGGCATCGCAAAATCTGACAGCGATGAAAGTGTTTTGCAACACTTTCTAGCGTTGCAAAATCTGGAAGAAGAAGACAAGGGTTGCTGATGTTTTTTTGTTGGAATAGCAATGGTTCTGGACGTCGCTATTTATAGTGTTGGAGATGTGTCAATTCGTCTAGAGATGCATCTTTTCAGAACATTGCATTCCTTCCCAATGGTTCAAAACTTCTGCTAACTATCGTGATCGTTCATTCAAATATCCCATCAACACCAATAGTCGCATCTCTCGCCAAAGTTGTTCATTTGAATTTGAATTTAAATCTAGCCCGTTTCAATAAAAATTAATTCTACCAATTTAGATGTGAACCTGACATGGCCCAGCCCGGTTCGGTTAGACGGATGGCAGCGGCGGCGTGCACATGTGGTGGTTATGCATTACTTCCCTCCTCACAACAAAGCAAACATTTAGGTGCCCAGAGGGCTCAACCTTCTCATGAGGAACCAATATTCAAATAAATATAGTACATTTTAAGTTTAAAACATAATAACTGCATCACTTGAGTAACTGCCTACGTACCCAAGTGGGATCAAGCCTGTAACATCTCGATATTTCGTGCCATTCATATCTGCATATGTTGGACTTGAATTGCTCAAAATATCATATTGTTAATTTATATTTGGCAAAACTCAGCATATATAGTAAACAAATCTATCACAGAATCACAGACATAGAGTAATGTAATAATAAGTAGCGGAGACAAATGAATACTAGTTCATGAAGCTACAATATATACATATATATATATAACTGAGTTAAAACAATATACAACAGAAGTCTCAAATACATAGAAGTCTCAATACAACGGTCAAATAACAAAATCTTAATATATCACTGGAGTCGACTGAATAACTGAAGCTGAATAGATAAATGGATCTCCAAGCGAAGCTCTAACTCCAAAGGTGAGTCTCAAATGATGTGACACTCCGTCTGACCCGAGCATAAAGAAAAACACAAAATACTCGAGTCAGGATTAACATTCTTATATCAAAAAATCCGAATCAAGTGAAATATCAACTGAAATAAAGTAATTTAAAGGATGTTTGGGATATCCATCCTTTAAGGGTCCATGAAACTATCTACTATGTAGTACAATACGCTATTATAATATGTCTATAGTAAAGTAAACTATTAGAATAGCGTTAAGGCATCACTCAGCTCCTCCTTAACACATTTTTATATATTCCCATAATCTATATAGTACCGTAATCTCCCTCGTACTGGGCATCGTCAGAGGGCACTCCATAGGTATAATAAAAAACAAACTCGCAGTGGTCTCGATCAGGTAATTGACACGACACAACTAGGCAATGCCAGGGTAGATATACCAGTTACACTTCCGGGTTGGTGGTAATGCATAGCCGCAGCTACCGCCCACCTCGATCCATACATCCAAAAAATCCAAGGGTGCACCCAATCAATCACAAAGTAATGAATGGTATCGAAGAAGTGTGTCCGATCGGAGGAGCTACCTCACTTGGCCCATCAATTGCTCCTGTTTTAGCCACCTTAAGCTAACTCAAGGGAGTCAGGTCCACGTATATACCTTAAATAGAATCGTCGCCAACCATCCTACTTCATTCTGGAGTCTCCACCATGTACACAGTTGTTAAAGTGGTTTTTGGTATTGGCAGAGAGTATGACAATAACCGATCTCGGTCTCTTTAACAACCAATCGTTATTATAACACCATGGCCATTTCAAAATATCATACTTCAAAACCAAAATATCATATCCATTTCAAAACCATATCAATACGATATCATTTCTCACATAAAATAATATTCATTTCCAAATCATAACACTTTCCAAAATTATAACTCTTTCGAAATTATAACACTTTGAAATCATAATACTTTCTACTCATATAGCTTAGATATAGAAAATGGTATATATAATAAAATAGTTCTTATAATAAAATAGTTTATATGATAAAATAGTTTATATAATAATATAGTTTATGAAATAAAATAATTAGTATATAAAATTGTTTATAAAATAAAATAATCAGTATATAAAATAGTTTATAAAAAAAATAGTTTAATATATGTATACATTAAAATACTTATAAAATAAAACAGTTTCCCAAACTTCACATATCAATTCAAATCAACTCAAATTCCAAAAACAAGTCTCAGTCCGATTCAAATCTCAATAATCAATAGATTTCAAGTTTAAATATTCAAACAATTTCAAAACTAAATTTGATAAATTCATTTATATCTTAAGTTCAACTTCATTATTATTTAGTTTTGATATATTCACTTAATAAAATCAAATATCATTTAAATAAAACCTTAACTTACAATTTAAATAAACTAAATATTCCTTTCAATTTGGATAAACTTGAAATATTCATTTCACCACTTTAAATCAAAAATCAAGTTATAAATCATATCTTAGATGTCAAATCTAATAAGTTTCAAATCAGTCTTGTTTAAATATAATTCTTTGAAAAAATACGATTTTAAATCAATTTCAAATTTATCTTTCCAAACTCAATTTATAAAAATCTTTTTTAAAATATAATTTTAAATAAATACTCAAACATATTGTATATTAATTAAATCAAACTTTATTAAATTAAATCTTATTATTAAACTTATTTTATATTAAAAATTAATTTATATATTTTTAAAAGTAGAAAAATTATAAGTAAATTCTTTGAATTTCATAATTTTAAAACTAACTTATAAATTTAAATTTCTAGACATATAATTTTAAAAATATGAAATTTAAACCTTTGTAAAATGACATTTATATATATGTATATATAATATTTGAAAAATCAATATTTATATAAAACCATATATATTTCCTTTTTAAAACTACGGAAATCATTTCAAAACATATATATAGACTAACGGTGTCTGTATATAGTTTTCTATCATATGGTCAAGTGATACGGATAATTATCATTTCAATCTGCAATTTCAATATCTACTGATATATATCTTTTCAACCCGCAATCCCGAATTCAATGTCAATGACAATCGCTTGGGTTTATCATTTCAACCCATAATGATTTTCTCCAATTCTACAAATCGTTCGGGTATGTATCATTTCAACCCATAGGGAATGTTATACTGATAGGGGACTTGCAGTGTGAGAACAATGATGATAAAATAATATAACATATCAACAACATGCATATATCAACAGTAACAGATAAAATATCAATAACAAATCATACTGTCAGATGTCATAGATTAACAGCTACAGATATTGGCATATATATAACAGTTAAATGACCAAAAATAGCATATTTCAATTGTTATTTCAAATGAAATAAAACTTAATAAATATAAAAACGTTAATCATGAGTGATTGCTCACATCTCGTGGCTAGATATGAACGAGAATGAGATGAGTTACGTATCCAAGCACGAATTCCAAAGCTAAGCTAGATTGGCACGAATTCGATGGACAAGCTGATAAATTTGAGTCAAAGGAAAATCAAAATCAGCTTGACACAACTGAAACGAAATATATTATATAGAACCAAAATTAAATTTAGAAATACATATTTTCTTAAATAAATTTCCATAACATATATATATATACATATATATGTATAAACATAACATATTAACAAAATATATATTTTTATTGTTACACAATCATTACTCAAAATTTAAACACACATAGATATAGACTAACATAAACTGTCATATTATAACTCATAGATACAGACAAAAAAAAAAAATATATACATATATATAACTTAAACAAATATCTAGAAATCAAACATATATGTAATTTACCTTTTCAAACTAATATATCTACCTGTATGCTTCGAACGTATAAACTATATATACATGTATACATATACATATGTACATACATACATACATACATACATACATACATACATACATACATACATACATACATACATACATATATATATATATGAAAACTCATTAGAAAAATACCCAACTTGTATAACTTGCATATTATATTATATACTGTCCAACATATCAAATACAAGTTCATATATTCTATATATACTGCAGACTATAAATAGTTGTATGCAAATTCTACTACAAACAAATATGTATGCATATGGCTTATATATATCACATTCTTTTAACACGGCATCAACGTATGTACACAAACAACATATAAAAGAAAAACATATATAAAAAAATATTAACATACAAATAATACATATTATATATGTTGTGTAACGACGGTCGGACAAAGATCCCCATCTTCCGCACGTGGCGTACGCATATGGGTTGGCACACACTTTGTTGTAACAAAAGGAATCCCCAATGATACGTGCCTACTAATCCATATTTATACACCACTTCTCCAAGTTATTTAGCGATGTGGGACTTTCCAAATCCGAACCATCGTTCCTCCTTTTTTTTAAACATGCGAGACAACTCTAACAGTCTCCTCCTTGACTCGCATCCCTTTGCGGTAAACTTTGAGAGTACCGCTGTGTCTGCATGGCCCAGTCCATAACCATCGGCTCTGATACCACTATTGTGTAACGACGGTCGGACAAAGATCCCCATCTCCCTCATGTGGCGTACGCATATGGGTTGGCACACACTTTGTTGTAACAAAAGGAATCCCCAATGTTACGTGCCTACCAATCCATATTTATACACCACTTCTCCAAGTTATTTAGCGATGTGGGACTTTCCAAATCCGAACCATCATTCCTCCTTTTTTTTAAACATGCGAGACAACCCTAACAATATGTACTTTAAACATAACATATTGTTATATACGTATAAAACTTATATATGCAAGATAAAATTATATTTCAACAAATTTTATGTATTGCTTACATACTGACAACATTTTTACCTTATAACAGCAACGTATAAATATAGCAAAACACCTAAACAAATAAAAATACTTCGAAAAGCATACATACATGTGTGTGTGTCTATATATCTATATATATATATATATATATATATAAACCGAACCCATATTTAAACCTATATTTTATAAATCAACTGATTAGATAGAAGAGCTAATATATATCCAACAGTTCAAATGTTTATTACAAATATAATCATAATATAACATAGAGAATACAGTTTATAAAATTATATATGTGTAACAACAGATTGCAATTCATATACTACAGACATAAACAGTAAATATATATAAATGAATCTATAAAATATACAGATTGAAACACTATTAAAAATATTAACAGTAATATACCGTACATACTATATAAGTAAAATATTATAACTATAAACATACACTACAACAAAGGCAGCGTATAGCGATGGAAAAAATGCGTCGGTGGCCGTCGGAAGCCGTCGCTAGCCGACGCTAATTTCCGTCTCTATTCAATCCGTTGCCACCAGGAAAAGAAACGGCAATAGCGACGGCTCCGTCGCTAAAAAAGCGACGGCAACGTACACGTGTCAACGCCACGTGGCAGTTAGTTTGTTTCCTGGAAGTCTGTTACTGGCCGTTACTAGCCGTCGCGAGCCATCACTATCTTTGCCCAGAAAGCCGTTACTAGCCGTTGCTAGCCGTCGCTTTTCTGGGCAAAACCTGCTGCGCACACAGCAGCTATACTTCCATCAAACCTCATCCCAAACCTCAAACCTCATCTCAAACCTCAATAATATCAACAATAACACATCTCAACAATACCCACAACATCAATATTCAACAATATAACCAAAAAAACACAAAAACCAACCAAACCAACACAATATACAAAACCAAACCAAGTATCAAGGTACAAGGATCAAATCCAAATATAACCAAACCCAAACATCATCCAAAATACCAAGTATCCAAGCCCAAGTATCAAATCTAGTCTAAATATGTACATAAATACATACCCACAAGAATAGTAAAACTATGCATCATCATCCTCCTCATCTTCAGCTTCCTCCTCATCATCCTTGGCATCATCAGATCCATCTCCCTGCTCCCCAGGCATAGAGCCGTGCTCCTGATAAAATGCTGCAATGCGCTCATCTATCTGCTGTGCCAATTGGCCCTTTCGCCAATCGTTGAGCTCATCCAGCTGCCTCTGCATCTGATCAATACGCTCCTCCTCCATCGATTTGCTATAAGCTATTTGGAAATTAACAGCCTGTGAAATAACTGAAGTTAATACGATAGCATTTTACATGAATTTTGAATGAATTGAATAGTATATAAATAATTCTTTTGATGTGAGAATAATGTGGATCTTTTAATATGTAGTTATATGCTTTGACTGTTGTCAAATTATAACAATAATAATTATTATGTGTATTTGGACTATAAAGTATGTGTCAATAACAATAATAATTATTATGCCAAAGTATGTGTAATTGGACTATAAAGTTGAATGTGAGCAATTTTGAAATTAGATCATTATCATATTCCATAAGTGCAAAATGATATCATTTAGACGAAAAGAATTGATGTATATAAATGTCACAACTTACTAATGGCAATTAAATTAAAATAAGAATTTACTATACATATGTAAGCGACAAATTTAGGCACGATGTCACACGATGTGCTAAGTGATATTTGAACGTTAGCGTTTGGATAGTTTGACACTAATTATTGATCGAATTTACATTCAAAATGTTCACAGTTGAAACGGAGAATTCTTTTGAAGCCAAATAATTTAATTAGTTTACATTTATTTGATATTTATGAAATATGAAGTATAAAATTTGACTATGTTTTGAAAAATTAATGATGTTGTATGTATTCATAATTATTATAAACTTATTGATTGATATGAGATCTAGATATGCAATTGTATCATATTTAAATAAATGTACTTGATTGGGCTAAAATAAGCTATTACTTCACAACATTGGAGGGAAATTTGTATCGATGTGAGAATAATGTGGATCTTTCAATACGAAGTTTGTGAAATGGTTTACCTCCTGATTGCCGAAACCATAACGCCTATTTCGAGTAGGCGGTGCAATAACGGAATCCCAAATCCTGTTGGACTCCTCAACTGTAAGCTCTACTCTTCCACTCGCCTGTGTCAATGCCGATGCCTTTGCCTCATATCGCCCCTGCAATTACAAACATAATTTTGAAACAATTGTTATACAATTTACATATATACAATTTGAATCACGAGTTAGCATATTTACCATCGCTGCTTCAGCTTTGCTATCGGTCCAATCATAGGTCGCATTCCCCTCATCATCAACAGACTCAACTGCGTGTATGGCTCTAAAAACCTCAGCCATTGTAGGCTCCTTTCCATACTTTGCAAACTGAAGATATACACGAATAAGATATATTGAAAATAAGCATAAATGTTATACATGAAGATATGCATCACCATATGCTAAATATATTTTATATTTACCAATTCTCTCCTATGCTGTTGGAAAGATTTAGAGCCCCTCGATGTAAACCAGGATTCTTATTCCTATTGGTTTGGTTTCTTGCTGCTACTTCTTATTAATTAAGATACACGATTAAAATAATGCAACTAACATAATTGTAAGCATTCTCATCATAGCTGTAGCAACCCGCATATTTAACGATTTTATATTTAAATGTTTTATTTAAATATAGCGTCGTTAGTCGGATTTAGGTCAGAAATGTTACTTTTTGCAAACGGCCGAATTGGAGCTCGAAACTACCTCCATTGGTTCCAAAATGGCGTTTGTGATCTTTTTGAGTATAAGCTTTGATATGTTTGGAGTAAGTGAAATTTTGACCCTTTTCTATTGGGTTTTGGGTTTGGGTTCAGCCCATTAGCTTAACTAATACCCTAACTAAATCCCTTCTCTTCATTTCATCTTCATTTCATTTTCATTTCTCAAGCGAACTGAAAATGGTGGAAGGGAAGAGGAAATAGAAATTGCAAGCCCTAGTTTCTCCTTTGTAACTTGATTTCTTGCTCCAAAATCATAGAGAAGCCATAGGTAAGTCTCTCTTCTTCTTCTCCAACTCTTTCTCCTTCAATTTCAGAAAGTTTTCCTAACCCTAACTTAGGAAAATACTTGTTTGTTCTTAGATTGAAGCTTGTTGGGTTGAAGTAGTGATTAGTTGGTCTTCTCCTTGTGTTTAGCTCCTTCATCTTCTTTGTTTGTGAGATTAAAGGTGAGTTTTGAACTCACATCTTCCTCTTTTGATATCATAGATGTTGGGTATGAATTCCTAACACCTTGTTCATATGCACTTGCTTTTGGTTTGGATTGAATTGGGGAATATCCAAATTTTTAGTGTTGGGTTCAATTCTTTAAAGATCCTAACTTTGATGTTTGAATATGTTTTTGGTTGCGAATCGGAGAGCTAATGGAGCTGGGGTATCTATGGGCTAAGGCTCCTTAACTCCATTACTTGAAAAGTCGCATTTTGGAAGAACTTGCAATTCATTGGGAAAAAGGGCAGAAACTGCAAATTTATGCAGTTCGGCCGACCGAGCCCTATAGCCGGTCGACCGACCTGCTCATGTCGAGTTTTTTTTATTTCCTACATCTGGCCAGCCGACCGAGCCCTGCAAACGGTCGACCGACCTGCTCATGTTTTGCCTATTTTGCCTATTTTTGCATATTTTGATTTGTTTTCCAAATTCTATCGATTCAAGTTGCTTCTTAGTGGTTGTTATTGCCTCTTTGACTTTGATAACTTATTTTTGACTTCATCCATGGGTTTTTATAAAATAATCTTTCTAATCATATTAAAAGCTCGTTTCTCCAATTTATAAATTCTATTTAAACATACGCACAATTTCGCACTTCGAGCGAGGTGGAAGGATGATTAAATGGTTGGGTAAAACATGGACCATGAATCTGTGTGTTTATCTTATCGATTAATTCCCGACCTATTCAATTGATCGTTTTGACCTTCGGGTTTGGTTTACCGAGGATATGAGGTGAAATTTGTACTGCTTCGAGTGTGAAATTAACTAATGGATAGTAAACCGTTTAGTGCGAGCGGGTGGTTATGGGACTCACGTTACCACTTTTCGGATTCCTCTCTGGGAGTTTGTGACACATGTTGCCTTTGGGATAGTGTCTTCGGACTGTCTCCTCTGGCTTGTTGCCTTTAATATCGCTTTTGGAGTTGGTCCTTTGCCCTAGCTCGAAAGATATTTGGGGTTGTCGGTTACCTTTAGTATTGCTTTCGGAGTGGTTTCTTCACCACCGCTCAAGAGACATTGGAGTGGTTTCTTCACCACCGCTCAAGAGATATTGGAGTGGTTTCTTCACCACCGCTCAAGAGATATTGGAGTGATTTCTTCACCACCTCTCAAGAGATATCGGAGTGGTTTCTTCACCACCGCTCATGATGTTTCATTTATATGTATATTCCCTAGGTATTGTTTTTCTGTATTGGTTCTTTGGAGCCACACGAAATATAGCGTTTACCTTGTGGAACTCGTATTTATCGGTATTTGTTGTTTGCCTTTATGGATTGCTATGGGATATTCTTATCCTTTGTTTCTATATGTTGCCGATGATATGAGGCTTGTTCTATATGATTCATCTTTCGTTAGATGATTGTGTTATCTCTTTTAGAGATATCTATTATGCTTTGTAACCTTGCAGGTTTATTGTTGTTCAGTTTATCTAACTGATTTGTTTAGCTAGACTGATCCGTGTATTTTATACTCGGGTCAGACCGAGTTATTTCAGGTTAGGTGCTTTTGGACTTAGCCTATTTTGCTTCCGCATGGGCAACTCCGCTAGCTTCTTTTTGTCATAACTTTTTGTGTAGTCCCATTTTGTAGTAACTCTGACATGTATTCATCTGGAACTCGTCTGTGTATTGTGGTTTGCTATACCACTCGACATGTATTATTTTGTGTACTCTGCAATGTATCAGTATATGTGTATATGATGATTTACTGTTCTGTGATGTATATTACATTTGAGTTGTCATATTCTGTTTTGATAGATCCTTCAACCACCTATGGTTTTGTTTTAAGTATTCATTGGGTATGTCGACCTGCTTGGTATGTTTATTGTCGATGTATTCAATAGATAATTAGAGCAAGGCTATAGATGGTCGCTCCCAACCAGCCTTATTCTTCGTGTTAGTTGACGACATTACTTTGTAGTGTCCTTGGCTAGCGTGGGTATAGAGGTGGGGCGTCACAGCATGGTATCGGAGCTGAGTTCAGAACAAAGTATGATAAACACAGAATAGATGCACATACTACGGTACATCAAAGTGTACAAGTGATACAAATCTTTGAATCATCGTGTCTCTTTATTCCATCAAGGTTAGATAGAGTTTGGGAATACGTCTAGGAATGCATTTCTATTCCGTAGTATTCCATATTGCAATATCTACCTTGTGAATAATCTTGTTCTTATCCTACCTTAAGCGTATGGCTGGAAGAGGCAGGGGACGACGTTCGGATGCTGGGCAATCCAGTGGCTCACATCCGGATGGCGTTTATATGTTTGCTGATCAGTTTATGGAATTGTTTAGGAGCACTCAACCTCCAGTTCTTCCTCGAGTGTCTCCACCTCGCAAGTCTGCCTTTGCACGCCAGTGCAGTGATTTTGCTCATCTTGGAGGAAAGCCGTTTAAAGGCTCCGAGTCTGTTCTTGAAGTCCAAGCTTGGCTTCGCACGTGCGAGCGTATCTTCTCTCGCATGGATCTTTCTGACCATGATAGAGTTCTTGTGACTTCTAGTTTATTACAAGAGCGTGCTCTTGATTGGTATGAGCTTCTTGTAGCCGAGATTGATGAGTCTACTCTTTCTTGGACTCAGTTTCGGGAGCGATTTGAACTCAAGTTCGTTCTTGAATCTGAAAAAGTTTTATTGACCCGTCGCTTCCTTGAGTTGAAGCAAGGGAAATCTTCTGTTTCTGAGTATGTTGCATCATTCGAGGCTTTATCTAAGTATGGTCTTGAATTCATCAGCACTTCTTATAAGAAGAATTTGAAGTTTGTCTCTGGTCTTAAGAAATATCTTAAGGAGTCTTTGTTGCTCCATCTTAAACTTTCTTTTGAGGAGTTGGTTGATTTGGCACTTCACCTCGAGACCATCGAGAAGGAGTGTGATAGTGATGTTGATGTTGAGGTTTCCAAGAACCCAAACAAGAGGCCGTTTCCAATTCAGAAGAAGCCTTTCCCTTCTAAGAAAAAGAAGACTGGTGGTCCTAGTTCTCAGCCTCAGTCTTCCGGAACACCTTTCGTTCGAAAGTGTTTTAATTGTGGTTCTCCGGATCATATTATTCGAGCTTATCCTAAGCCTCTCTTCTGTCGTTATTGCAAGAGGGAAGGTCATCGTAGTTCCACTTGTCCCATTGCTCCGAATAATTCTTCATCTGGCAAGTTAAATGTAGCAAATGCTTCTGGAGGTCCTTCTCAATCTAAAGGTATATCTCCATCTATTTTGGAAGGTTCTATTTTATTTTATGACCATAGTATACGAGTTCTTTTCGATACGGGTGCTTCACATTCTTTCGTATCGAAAAAGCTCGTTGATGATTTATCTTTGGATGTTTCTTGTATGGTTACTTCTTTAAGAATTGCGAATCCTATTGGGGGATCCGCGACCCTTAGTTTGCTGTGTGATGATGTTGAGATTGTTTTATGTGTTTTTCTTTTCGTGCGAATCTGCACGTTATTTCTTGTCTGGGATTTGATATGATTTTGGGAATGGACTGGCTAGTGAGATATGATGCCAGGATTATTTGTTCGGAGAGGATTATATATCTTCGACATCCGGATTCACCTACTCAGCTATCTCTTGTTCTTCGGGATGTGGATAATTCCGAGATGGCTTTATATTCTCTTGATTCGCGAGATGATGATGATATATCTCGTATTCCTGTTGCTTGTGACTTTTCTGATGTTTTTGAGCTTGTATCGGGTTTGCCGCCCAAACGGGCAATTGAGTTCCGCATTGATCTCATTCTAGGCGCGCAGCCAGTTAGTCGTCCTCCTACGAGGATGTCTACAAAGGAAAATGAGGAACTCAAGAAGCAGCTTTTAGAGCTTGAGTCCAAGCAGTTGATTCAGTCCAGTTTTTCTCCGTGGGGATCCGCGGTTGTTTTCGTGAAGAAGTCTGATGGAACTCTTAGGCTTTGCATTGACTTTCGTAAGCTTAACGAGTTAACCATCAGGAATAGGTATCCATTGCCTAGGAGCGATGATATGTTCGATCTATTGAGTGGTGCTAAGGTCTTTTCTCAGCTCGACCTTGCCACGGGTTTTCATCAGTTACGAGTTGCGGAGGATAGCATACCTCTTACAGCTTTCTGCACTCGTTATGGTTCTTTTGAGTGGCTCGTTATGCCGTTCGGTTTGACGAACGCTCCTGCTTTCTTTGTTGATCTCATGAATCGGGTATTTCGAGAATATCTCGATAAGTTCGTCCTTGTGTTCATTGATGATATCCTTGTTTATTCTAAGTCTGTAGCCGAGCATGCTAATCACTTGAGAATTGTCTTGAGTACTCTTCGTCGTCATCAGCTTAGAGCCAAATTCTCCAAGTGCCGCTTTTGGGAGAATAAGGTTAAGTTCTTAGGCCATGTTGTATCTTCTGATGGCATTTCTGTCGATCCCTCAAAGATCGAAGCCATCCAGAATTAGAAGAGGCCTGAGAATGTTCATGAGATTCGTAGTTTCCTTGGATTGGCGGGTTATTACCGTCGGTTCATTAAGGACTTTTCCCGTGTTGTGCTTCCTCTCACTTGCCTTACTCGGAAAGGCATTCATTTTATTTAGTCCGACAGGTGCGAAGCTTCCTTTTTGACATTGAAGGAACTTCTCACTAATACTCCTATTCTTGTGGTTCCCGAAGGGAATCATGATCTTGTTGTCTACACCGATGCTTGTGGTAGTGGTCTTGGTGCTGTTCTTATGCAGAAGGATCGGGTAGTTGCTTATGCTTCTAGGCAACTGCGTCCGAATGAAGTCCGCTATGCCACTCATGATCTTGAGCTTGCCGCCATTGTCTTTGCCTTGAAGATTTGGCGACATTATTTATTGGGCGAGCGCTTCATTCTCTATACTGATCATAAATCTTTGAAGTATTTGTTCACTCAGAAGGAACTCAATATGAGACAACAACGTTGGCTCGAGTTTCTTGCTTCTTATGACTTTGATATCCAGTATACCCCTGGTGAGGTTAATCGTGTTGCAGATGCGCTTAGTCGCAAACATTCGGCTGTTGTTTCCATGATGCTTCCCGAATGGAATGTTCTTGAGACTCTATCTTTTTGTGAAATTCGAGATCAGGGTTCGTCTTCTGGTTCTCCTACCCTATTATTTAGTTTGGGAGCTCGACCTATTTTGTTGGATCGTATTGCCGATGCTCAGCGGCGTGATCCTAATTTGTTGCATCTTATTCAGCTTTGTGAGTCTGGACCCTGTGATGAGGCGTTGCGGGATTTTAGCATTAATTCTCATGGGTGTCTTCGTAAGAAGAACCGTCTTTTTGTGCCTTCTGATCTTGCACTTAGGCATGACATTCTTGATGACTGTCACTATTCTAAGTATACTATTCATCCCGGTAGTAGCAAGATGTATGCCGATATGCGTCGTCTTTATTATTGGGAAGGCATGAAGCGCGATGTGGCGAGTTATGTGAGCAATTGCATAACTTGTCAGCGTTTCAAGGCCGAGCATCAGCGTCCTTCAGGTCTTCTTCAGCCTCTTGAGATTCCAGTGTGGAAATGGGATCAGATATCTATGGATTTCATTGACGGCCTACCTCGTTCGAGATCGGGTCATTCTAGTATTTGGGTTATTGTTGATCGCCTCACTAAATCTGCTCATTTTGTCCCTATTAAGTCTAATAGGACTGCTTCGCATTTGGCTAAGTTGTATGTCAAGGAAATCGTGAGACTTCACGGTGTTCCTAGTTCTATTGTGAGTGATCGTGATCCTTTATTCACGAGTCATTTTTGGAAGAGTCTTCAGCAAGCTTTGGGAACAAAGCTTAATTTTTCTACAGCTTATCATCCGCAGTCTGATGGACAGACTGAACGGGTGAATCGTATCTTGGAAGATCTTCTCCGTATTTGTATTTTTGATTTTGGTGGTAGTTGGGAAGATCACCTACCTCTTGTAGAGTTCTCCTACAACAATAGTTTTCAGTCTAGTATCGTTATGGCTCCTTTCGAAGCCTTATACGGAAGACCATGTCGATCACCTTCTTGTTGGTTAGAATCTGGGGAGAAGCTTATTCTTGGCCCGGATTTTGTTCGTCATTCTTCTGAGAAGATTGATCTTATCCGGTTGAGAATGAAAGAGGCACAGAGTCGCCAAAAATCCTACGCGGACAACCGTAGGAAGCCTCTCGAGTTCTCGATCGTCGATCTTTTTTTTATTCGTGTTTCTCCTTTGAAGGGGTTATGCGTTTCAGTACGACTGGAAAATTGGCTCCTTGCTTTATAGGACCATTTTCTATTACTGAACGTATTGGCCCTGTGGCTTATAGAGTTTCACTTCCAGCTCATTTATCTGGCATTCATGACGTATTTCACATCTCGCAACTTCGGAAGTGTCTTCGGGAGTCGGATTCTGTTATTACTTCTCCTGATTTTCAAGAGCTTGAGATCTCACCGGACTTATCTATTGTACAACAACCTATTCGCGTGCTTGACACGGAGGTGCGACACCTTCGGAACAAGGACGTGCCGCTCGTTAAAGTTCAATGGTCCGCTAATCCCAATGACTGTACTTGGGAAACCAGAGAATTTATTGAGCGATCTTATCCAGGTTTTCTGTCTTAGCTTGTGAACGGTGAGTATGTCTTTTCATCTCAAGCTTATTTCCTTTTTCTTTTGATGTTGCATGTATGTAGTTGTTACGAATATCGTCTCTAGGAATTGCGGGGACGCAATTTTTGTAAGGAGGGGAGATCTGTAACAACCCGCATATTTAACGATTTTATATTTAAATGTTTTATTTAAATATAGCGTCGTTAGTCGGATTTAGGTCCGAAATGTTACTTTTTGCAAACGGCCGAATCGGAGCTCGAAACTACCTCCATTGGTCCCAAAATGGCGTTCGCGATCTTTTTGAGTATAAGCTTTGATATGTTTGGAGTAAGTGAAATTTTGACCTTTTTCTATTGGGTTTTGGGTTTGGGTTCAGCCCATTAGCTTAACTAATACCCTAACTCAACCCCTTCTCTTCATTTCATCTTCATTTCATTTTCATTTCTCAAGCAAACTGAAAATGGTGGAAGGGAAGAGGAAATAGAAATTGCAAGCCCTAGTTTCTCCTTTGTAACTTGATTTCTTGCTACAAAATCATAGAGAAGCCATAGGTAAGTCTCTCTTCTTCTTCTCCAACTCTTTATCCTTCAATTTCAGAAAGTTTTCCTAAACCTAACTTAGGAAAATACTTGTTTGTTCTTAGATTGAAGCTTGTTGGGTTGAAGTAGTGATTAGTTGGTCTTCTCCTTGTGTTTAGCTCCTTCATCCTCTTCGTTTGTGAGATTAAAGGTGAGTTTTGAACTCACATCTTCCTCTTTTGATATCATAGATGTTGGGTATGAATTCCTAACACCTTGTTCATAGGCACTTGCTTTTGGTTTGGATTGAATTGGGGAATATCCAAATTTTTAGTGTTGGGTTCAATTCTTTAAAGATCCTAACTTTGATGTTTGAATATGTTTTTGGTTGCGAATCGGAGAGCTAATGGAGCTGGGGTATCTATGGGCTAAGGCTCCTTAACTCCATTACTCGAAAAGTCGCATTTTGGAAGAACTTGCAATTCATTGGGAAAAAGGGCAGAAACTACAAATTTATGCAGTTCGGCCGACCGAGCCCTGTAGCCGGTCGACCGACCTGCTCATGTCGAGTTTTTTTTATTTCATGCATCTGGCCAGCCGACCAAGCCCTGCAACCGGTCGACCGACCTGCTCATGTTTTGCCTGTTTTGCCTATTTTTGCATATTTTGATTTGTTTTCCAAATTCTATCGATTCAAGTTGCTTCTTAGTGGTTGTTATTGCCTCTTTGACTTTGATAACTTATTTTTAACTTCATCCATGGGTTTTTATAAAATAATCTTTCTAATCATATTAAAAGCTCGTTTCTCCAATTTATAAATTCTATTTAAACACACGCACAATTTCGCACTTCGAGCGAAGTGGAAGGGTGATTAAATGGTTGGGTAAAACACGGACCATGAATCTGTGCGTTTATCTTTCCGATTAATCCCCGACCTATTCAATTGATCGTTTTGACCTTCGGGTTTGGTTTACCGAGGATATGAGGTGAACTTTGTACTGCTTCGAGTGTGAAATTAACTAATGGATAGTAAACCGTTTAGTGCGAACGGGTGGTTATGGGACTCACATTACCACTTTTCGGATTTCTCTCTGGGAGTTTGTGACACATGCTGCCTTTGGGATAGTGTCTTCGGACTGTCTCCTCTGGCTTGTTGCCTTTAATATCGCTTTTGGAGTTGGTCCTTTGCCCTGACTCGAAAGATATTTGGGGTTGTCGGTTACCTTTAGTATTGCTTTCGGAGTGGTTTCTTCACCACCGCTCAAGAGATATTGGAGTGGTTTCTTCACCACCGCTCAAGAGATATCAGAGTGGTTTCTTCACCACCGCTCAAGAGATATCGGAGTGGTTTCTTCACCACCGCTCATGATGTTTCATTTATATGTATATTCCCTAGGTATTGCTTTTCTGTATTGGTTCTTTGGAGCCACACGAAATATAGCGTTTACCTTGTGGAACTCGTATTTATCGGTATTTGTTGTTTGCCTTTATGGCTTGCTTTGGGATATTCTTATCCTTTGTTTCTATATGTTTCCGATGATATGAAGCTTGTTCTATATGATTCGTCTTTCGTTAGATGATTTTGTTATCTCTTTTAGAGATATCTATTATGCTTTGTAACCTTGCAGGTTTATTGTTGTTCAGTTTATCTAACTGATTTGTTTAGCTAGACTGATCCGTGTATTTTATACTCGGGTCAGACCGAGTTGTTTCAGGTTAGGTGCTTTTTGACTTAGCCTATTTTGCTTCCGCATGGACTACTCCGCTAGCTTCTTTTTGTCATAGCTTTTTGTGTAGTCCATTTTGTAGTAACTCTGACATGTATTCATCTGGAACTCGTCTGTGTATTGTGGTTTGCTATACCACTCGACATGTATTATTTTGTATACTCTGCAATGTATCAGTATATGTGTATATGATGATTTATTGTTCTGTGATGTATATTACATTTGAGTTGTCATATTCTGTTTTGATAGATCCTTCAACCACCTATGGTTTTGTTTTAAGTATTCATTGGGTATGTCGACCTGCTTGGCATGTTTATTGTCGATGTATTCAATAGATAATTAGAGCAAGGCTATAGATGGTCGCTCCCAACCAGCCTTATTCTCCGTGTTAGTTGACGGCATTACTTTGTAGTGTCCTTGGCTAGCGTGGGTATAGAGATGGGGCGTCACAGTAGCTTACTTTAGCTGCTTCTGACTCCCAATATGTGAGAAATCCGTTCCAGACTTCATCGCTCATCCAACCTGGCTTTTTTCCAGCCTTCTTCGCCCTTGATATTGTCTCTCTATAATTCTTCCGCATTTTTTGGTTCCAATTATTGCTAAAAACATCTAAATCATGCAGCTCCACTCGTACAACAGCCTGCATATTGAATTTATTTTGAATTACATACAGCATATTATTTTCAATAGAAATATAGAAATTGTAATTACCATCAAGTCGGCCCATATAGCATTTTTAATATGAGCTGGAATGTTATCCCAATGCGGCCAAGCTGCTGACATCCGACCCTTATATGAATTCTTCGAGACATCTAAAATAAACTGTGATGGTTCCACCTCGAACCCCCTGTAATTGTTAACGTGCATATTTTATATAGTTTATATATTTTAAATAATATAATTGAAATAAATTTGACATTTACCCAACACTCTTCGGAATAATCTTTGCAACTCGGCGTGTATCTGCCTCTAAGCTACTAGGACCCGTTGCAGCTCCGGGAGACTGAGATGGAGAAGGATGAGATGTACTCCTACGTCTTCTATCAGCCATATCTGCCACAATCATATATTATATATAAAAGCATAATGATCAAATGAGCATCACATAATCATACAATAAAACGATAACGCATAAATCAGAATAATACATCGCTCAGAATAGTACATCGCTCATAATATTACATAGCTCGGAATAGTACATTGCATAAGTGAATACATAGCTCAGAATAGTACATTGCATAAGTGAATACATAGCTCAGAATAGTACATTGCATAAGTGAATACATAGCTTAATATAACACATGACATAACTCAGAATAGTACATCACATAATACAACAAACGATGCCAACTGTGATCATTCTTCATCATCTTCTGATTCAGACTCGGTCTCGTACTCTATATAGTTTTCTTCGTTACTAACAAATGCATCTATTAAAACATTCGCTTCATCATTCAACGATCCTACATCGATGTCATCGGCTATTATTATTTCTGAATTTGGCTCAAGATCTGCTTGATGCGCTGCTTCATCTGGAATATTATTTCCATCAAATGTAAATCTTGCCTTTGTTTAAAAAACAGCCCACCAGTCTGCTTTATCTTTTTTTAAGGATGGATACGGAGCAAAATAAACAAACTCTTCGTGACAATCCCATAAATAATAATTCGGTACAAAACCAAATTTATACAAATGAACTTCTACTACATCTGCCTTCCAATGCTTCAGATGTTTGCACTTAGCACACGGACAACGAATGTCTACGTTATTTCCATTATTAGATTTAGCAAATCTAATAAACTCGTGTACACCGTTAACAAAATGTTCCTTTATTGATCCTTTCATACCTTTTCGGGATTCATACATCCAACTACGATCGAGAAAATAATCGAACATATCTCCTGATTTGCAAAAATTATATTAGAAAATTCAAACAAACACTTCACTGAAACAAATTAGACTGGACTTTAGTAAATTTTATTAATTTAGTAACTTTATTAATTTGACAATTTAGACTGAACTTTAGTAAATTTATTAATTTGGTAAATTAGACTAACTTTATTATTTTGGTAAATTTTAAACTAACTTTAGTAAATTTTAAACAAACTTTAATAAATTAGACTGAACAAATTTATTAGTTTCAAACTAACTTTTAAATTTTATTACTTTAGTAAATTGCACTTAATACATTATTTGATTGTTTTATAAAATACAGATCATATACAACACTTGTTAATACTTGTTTAACGGCCGGTCATCCTACTTTCCATTACAAACACAATAGCGTAATCATATTTTATAAATCATTTCAGATTAAACGATTCAACAAAATTTCGGCAGCACTTCCCTTTATTCCCTGTATCGTACACAAATGCATGTGCACAGGGAAAAAAAGGAAGTGCCATAAATTTCGTTAACCATTTAAACTGAAATGATTTATAAACTGCGATTACGTTATTGTGTTGGTAACTTGTCCAATACTGGGACAAATCCAACAAATATTGTATCAGATGAATACAGATGTCCGTTCTGTGTAAAAACGAACATCCATATAACGATCATATACAACACTTGTCAGACGGGGCCAAAAATTGTCTAAGGGGTTCACACAAATAAAACAAATTTTCTAATTTATATTTTAACAACTATAAATTTTTTAATAATACGTTCAATAAATATTTGTCAAGTAAATTTCACATTTTAACACGTACTTTAAAATTTGGCTAACTAAGTCAAATTTTAAATAACGAATTTTTTTAAATCAAATTAGAAGTTAGCACTTATAATAAATTGAATTATTTTTATTTTAAACTATATACGTTTAATTTAAAATTCCACAATGAGACAAAATTGAATCATTGTAATTCTTTTAGGCTATGAGTACTTTAGCATGGCCATTGCAAGTGAGCATAAATAATATATTTGAACAAAATACACAGTTGTAGTGTACTTACACTTATAACTAACGCATGCTAAATAATTAAATTTTCACCTAATCGACAACCAACATTGCATAAACTTATCAATAAGCATCTTAAACATGCTATCACCATCATAATCCAAATCACATCACCAATCATTAATTCTACAATAACCAACATCATAATAGTATGCGTTAATCATCGTTTTCAACTTCGAAATAAAATGATTTTATTCTCAAATCAACCTACAATACTACTATCACCATACATATACCACATAACTACCAATCTCAAACCCATAAACATGCCATTAACAACCAATTTTTATACCCAATAAACATGCAAATAAACCCAAACTAAACCCTAATTGAATACAAAATGGGGTTAGAACACATACCGGATCAATTTGGGAGGTAAGGAGCGAATTTTTGAGTACCCAATCGGCGGGGCGACGGGGGGGGGGGGGGGGGGGGGCGATGGGTAGGTTTTTTTTTTCGTTTTGCAGAATGGGGAAGAAGAAAGCTCGGGTTTGGCAGATATACAGGTCGAGCAACGACTAGCGACGGCCGCTTTTTTTAGCCGTCACGAGCCGTTGCCCCTGTCCGACGCTATACGAAGCGTTTTTTGTAGTGATATATATACCTTATACAAAGATGCAGCAGAGATGGGATGGACAGAGCTCGGTAGAGGAATGGGTGGTTCAGCATGGAGGAAAGGATGAGGCGGGTGATGGTCATGTTGTGGAGCTGGTGACTATGCTTCAGTTCAAGGCTACTGGGTGTGGATTTGACACTTGCAAGCTTTTACTGGTGGGAAGGCACTGATGGTGGCAAGCTTTGGGTTTTGTTGTGGAATAGGCTGTCAACCCGTATGTGAGGGTGAGAGGCGTGGAGGAAGTGGAAGACTATGGCAAGGTTGCTATGAAATTGCATGAAGGGGAGGAGAGTTTAGCTCGACATCAGCTGCTTCATGCAAACGAAAGGAAAAGAGGCACGGCAGCCGAGTGGAAGGTGGCAGGGTCGGCAAGCAAGGGTCGGGTGGCTTCGGTGGAGGCTCGGGTCGGAGCACTTGGCGGTTGTAGGCGAGGTCAGAGGAAAGGGAAGCAAGTGAGATAGGAGAGAGATGCTGAGGTCGGATCATATGGAGGGTTTCAGGAGCAACAAAAATTAAAAAAAGCTCAGGGAAAATGGTAAGGAGGTGGAGAGGAAGATTGAAGTTTGTGAACCGAAGAATAAAAGGATATATTCATCAATATAAATTTGAAATGGTGACAAAGCAAAGTCGGGAACGATTCCAATTCAGAATTATTAGTGGTAAGTGTCTATTTGGATTATACAGCGGAAAATTTAAAGGACACAAACTCAAATACCCAAAACGGGTACCGAAATAGTAATTGTTTTGCAGATTTCGCCTTGAACCGAAAATCAAAACACACAAATGAATATACCATAGAGGTCAGTACGACGAGACGATCAAAACGGTATATAGATATTAGTGGTATGACCATCCTATCAAAAATCGATAATCGGTACCGGAAATGCTGCTAAAACGTCGGAAATAAGATAAACGGAGCAATAGCAGTCCAAATTGACGAAATGAAATATGACGTCTCACTAAGGAGATGATTTACAAATTTATTATATAAAAATATTCAGGTTTGAGAAATATTTTACTATCATCAAATATTAACTGATTTAAATTGAAATAAAATTACAAAGTAAAATAAACTTCCATATTATCTGATGAAAATTTACCATTTGCTATGTTAAAATAGATGTATTCCAAGTATCAAATTTTATTTCAAAATTCAAATTTTCTCAAAATTCCAGTTAATTACGTTGTTAAAATTATTAAAAGTTACGGGTCGTTACACTCTCCCCCACTCAAAACTTTTCGTCCCTTAAAAGGAACGAGGTAGGAGAATAGAACAACTAGAAAGAAAATATATTTGAAATACAAAATAAAACAATAAATTTAAAAAGGTATAAATTTCTTATTTTAAATTGGTTTATATTCAACTAATGGATTTCAATTCAAGGTACATCATTCGGTTGATTTAATTTAAATTTATAAATCCCCTCAAACAATATTTATTTATTTAATTTATCTTAATTAACATTTTCTACAATCACAAATTAAGTATAAAACATTTATTATAACTACTCAAATTTATTTATAAATTCCTTTAACATCATTTTTAATTGAAAACATCCTTTAACATAAATTTAGGACTTAAATTTCCGATTTCAATTCAAACCATTTAGTGTTAAATGTATACATATATGTATTATATATATCAAATCAAATCTATAAACATATACTTATATATGTATTATAGATCAAGTCACTCTTAAGAAATTCAAATCACGTTATTTTCCAAAACAAAATTGTAGCAAAGCTACTAAGTGATCTCTCCACTCTGAAACTCGAAATTGAATGTCGATGATACGGACGTCATCACTGAAATTATTTTCCAGCAACAAAAGAGAAGAGTACTGATTTAAAACTTTAAATATTCTTTGGAAACAATTTTCTATTCGAAAATACTTTAAATAATATACTCTAAAATTTTAAAAACAAATTTTCCAAAATACTGGAAATTTAATTCTCAAATTCTTAGTTTTAAATTCATTTAAATTCTAAGCCAGTTTATAAACCATGTTTTATAATTTCCTCTATTTATAATGTTGTAATTGTCATTGGTTTACAAAACAATAAATAAAGTCAAATATTATCATTTTTCTTTCAACAACCAATTCAATTTACTATTTGAATTTCATATAGTTATACTTATATATATAATCATACAAAATTATTTCGCTTACCAAATTTGAAAACAATATTGTGTCAGTTTGCTCTATTCAAGTGTTTTGAAATTCCTATCGATAGCGCTGATCAGACGAATCGATCGAAACCTCAAATCAACATTAACAACTCAAACAACACACTATAAAATATTTTATATTAATTACAAATACACTCCCTTACATGATGATTCCAGAATGGATTTCCAAACAAGGATAGAGATCCAAATTAGAGGAACCAAATCAAAGGGAATTCTACCTAAGAAGATAGGCTAGAAAGGGAGATAAGATAATTAAATTTTAAAACAGAAAGATGGATATACTGATATTAATCACGGGCGACCTTAATCAGATCAACCGTGACTTCAAGAATAAGATCGATGCAAAATTTTAAGGCAAATCAGCATTCGATCGCAAGTGATAGAATTCGGGCATAGCAAGAGATAGTAGTACCGTACACCGATGATATAGAAATCTTCAGTGAATTAATGCTTGTTGTAAAGGAGTTTCACCCCTTTACAAATCATTCAGGGGAGCTATGGGATGCTCTAGAATCAAGAAAACACTAATAGGGAGGGACAAGAATGGATTTCAGAACCGAGGGGAGCATTCCAAAATTCAAAGAAACCCGAGTCGAAAGGGAGTTATTTAATCTTGAACGAGAGTGATTCCGTAATTAAATTTACTATATATGTTAAGTTTGCCTAGAACTAGAGCTCTGATACCAACTGTAAAGGGACAACGCTGGTGGGGTAACTCCCACCGTAGCATACAAGGGTACCTGTGTTATGTTTTTACGCCCAGCCTCTCAACTGCACCAACCCCGCAGGACATGTAGGAGTAAGAGTCATCCGCTCGCTACCAAACCCAAATGCGAGAACCCCCTATCAGGCTACACCCGCCAAGTGCATAAGAAGACACACATGTCGGACTTGAATTGCTCAATATATAAGATTGTTAATTTATATTTGGCAAAACTCAGCATATACAGTAAAATCAATCGCACACAGACACAAAGTAATATAACAATAAGTAGCAGACACAAATGAATAGTAATTTATGAAGCTACTATATATAGAACAGATTTAAAACAAGATAGAACAGTAGTCTCGAATACATAGAAGTCTCAATACAACAGTCATATAGCAAAATATGAATATATCACTAGAGTCAACTAAATAACTAAAGCTGAATAGATAGATGGACCTCCAAACGAAGCTCTAACTCTAAAGGTCAGTCTCAAATGCTGTGACACTCAGTTTGACCCGAGCATAAAGCAAAACACAAAATACTGGAGTCAGAATTAACATTCTTATATCAATAAATCCGACTAAAGTGAAATATCAATTGAAATACAAGTAACTTAAAGGATGTTTGGGATATTCATCCTCTAAGGATCCGTGGAACTATCTACTATGTAGTACAATACGCTATTATACTACGGCTATAGTAAAGTAAACTATTAAAATAGCATTAAAGCGTTACCCATATCTCCCTTAACACATTTTTATATATTCCCATAGTCTATACAGTACCGTAATCTCCTCCATACTGGGCGTCTTTAGAGGGCACTCCATAGGTATTGTACAAAACAAACATGTAGTGGTCTCGATAAGGTAAGTGACATGGCACAACTAGTCAATGCCAGGGTAGATATACCAATTTCACTTTTGGGCTGGTGGTAACGCGTAGTCGCAACTACCGCCCACCTCAATCCACACTCCCAAAAAATCTGAGGGTGCACCCAATCAATCACAAAGTAATAGAATGGTATCAAAGAAGTGTGTCCGATCGGAGGAGCTACCTCACTTGGCCCGTCAATTTCTCCTGTTTTAGCCACCTTAAGCTAACTCACGGGAGTCGGGTCCACGTATATACCTCAAATAGAATCGTCGTTAACCATCCTACTTCATTCTGGAGTCTCCACCACGTACACAATTGTTAAAGTGGTTTAACAACCAATCTCGGTCTCTTTAACAACCAATCGTTATTATAACACCGTGGTCATTTCAAAATATCATACTTCAAAACCAAAATATCATATCCATTTCAAAACCATATCAATACGATATTATTTCTCACTTAAAATAATATTCATTTCTAAATCATAATGCTTTCCAAAATTATAACGCTTTCGAAATTATAACACTTTGAAATCATAATACTTTCTACTCAAACAACTTAGATATAGAAAATGGTATATATAATAAAATAGTTTATATGATAAAATTGTTTATATGATAAAATAGTTTATATAATAAAATAGTTTGTAAAGTAAAATAGTTAGTATATAAAATAGTTTATAAAATAAATAATCAGTATGTGAAATAGTTTATAAAATAAAAATAGTTTTAATATATATATTAAAATACTTATAAAATAAAACAGTTTTCCAAACTTCGCATATCAATTCAAATCTACTCAAATTCCATAATCAAATCTCTGTTCCTCCATTTCAATTCGATTCAAATCTCAATAACCGATTTATATCGATTTCAAATATAGATTTGAACTACGAAAAAACCATTTCGATTTCAATTGATTTCAAGTTTAAATATTCAAACAATTTTAAAACTAAATTTGATAAATTCATTTATATCTCAAATTCAACTTCATTATTATTTAGTTTTGACTATTCATTTAATAAAATCCAATATCATTTAATAAAAACCTTAACTTACAATTTAAATAAACTAAATATTCCTTTCAATGTAGATAAACTTGAAATATTCATTTAATCGCTTTAAATCAAAAATCAAGTAATAAATCATATCTTAAACTCAATTTATTAAAATTATTAAAAAAATCTATTTTTTAGATGTAATTTTAAATAAATACTCAAACAAATTGTATATTAATTAAATCAAACTTTATTAAATTAAATCTTATTATTAAACTTCTTTTATATTAAGACTTAATTTATATATTTTTAAAAGTAGAAAAATTATAAGTAAATTCTTTAAAATTCATAATTTCAAAACTAACTTATAAATTTAAATTTCCAAACATATAATTTTAAAAATCTAAAATTTAAACCTTTATAAAATAACATATATATATATAATATTTTAAAAATCAATATTTATATAAAACCATATATATTTCCTTTTTAAAAATATGGAAATCATTTCAAAACATATATATAGACCAACGGTGTCTGTATATAGTTTTCTATCCTATGGTCAAGTGATACAGTTATTTATCATTTCAATCCGCAATTTAAATATCTATGGGTATATATCTTTTCAACCCGCAATCCCAAATTCAATGTCAATGAAAATCGCTTGGGTTTATCATTTTAACCCATAACGATTTTCTCATATTCTACAAATCGTTCGGATATGTATTATTTCAACCCATAGGGAATTCTATACTAATACGGAACATGCAGTTTGAGAACAGTGATCATAAAATAATATAACATATAAAAAACAGGCATATATCATCAGTAACGAATAAAATATAAATAACAAATCATGATGTCCGATGTCACAGATGAACAGTTACAGATACTGGCATATATTTATATATATATGTATATATATGTATATATATATATAGCAGTAGCATATTTCAATTGTCATTTCAAATGAAATCAAATTTAATAAATATAAGAACGTTAATCGTGAGTGATTGCTCGCCTTTCGAGGCTAGAGATGAACGAGAATGAGATGAGTTATGAATCCAAGCACGAATTCCAAAGCTAAGCTAGATTGGCACGAATTCGATGGACAAGCTGATAAATTGAAGTCAAAGGAAAATCAAAATCAGCTTGACACAACTAAAACGAAAGATATTATATAAAACCAAAATTAAATTTATAAATACACATTTTTTTAAAAATAAATTTCCATAATATATATATATATATATATATAAACATAACATATTAACAAAATATATATTTTTATTGTTACACAATCATTACTCAAAATTAAACACACATATATATGGACTAACATAAACTGTCATATTATAACTCATAGATACAAACAACCATAATATATATATAACTTACACAAATATCTAGAAATCAAACTTATATATAATTTACCTTTTCAAACTAATATATCGACCTGTATGCTTCAAACGCATAAACTATATATATGCAAACTCAGCAGAAAAATACCCAACTTGTATAGCTTGCGTACTATATTATATACTGTACAACATATCAAATACAATTTCAAATATTCTATATATACTCCAGACTATAAATAGTAGTATGCAAATTGTACTGCAAACAAATATATATATATATATATATATGCATGTGGCTTAAAAATATAAATATTTATATATATCACATTCTTTTAACACAGCATCAACGTATGTACACAAACAATATATAAAAGAAAAACATATGTAAAAAAATGTTAACGTACAAATAAAACATATTATATGTACTTTAAACATAACATATTGTTATATACGTATAAAACTTATATATGCTATATAAGATTACATTTCAACAAATTCTATGTATTGCTTATATACATACCACACTTTTACCTTATAACAACAACGTATAAATATAGCAAAACGCCTAAACGCATAAAAACACTTTGAATTTCAGCATACGTATATATATATATATATATATATATATATATATATATATATATATAAGGATATATATAATAATATATATAAACTAAACCCATATTTAAACCTACACTTTATAAATCAACAGATTAAACATAAGAGCTAATATATATTCAACAGTTCAAATGTATATTACAAATATAATCATAACATAACATAGAAAATACAATTTATAAAATTATATATGTGTAGCAACAGATTGCAGTTCATATACTACAGATATAAGCAAAATATATATATATATATATATATGAATCTATAAAATATACAGATCGAAACACTATTAAAATATTAACAGTAGCATACCGTACATAATATATAACTAAAATATTATGAGTATAAACATATATATATATATATACCTCATACAGATATGTTGTAGAGATGGAATGGACAGAGCTCGGTAGAGGAATGGGTGGCGGAGCACGGAGGAAAGGAAGAGGCGGGTGATGATCATGTTGTGGTGCTAGTGATTAGGCTTCGGTTCAAGGCTGCTGGGTGTGGATTTGACACTTGAAAAATTTTACGGGTGGAAAGGCACTGATGGTGTTATAGAATAGGCGGTCAGCACATGTGTGAGGGTGAGAGGCGTGGAGGAAGTGGAAGACTGTGGCAAGGTTGCTATGAAATTGCGTGAAGGGGAGGAGAGTTTGGCTCGGTATCGACTGCTTCATGAAAACGAATGGAGAAGAGGTATGGCAGCCGAGTGGAAGGTGGCAGGGTCGGCAAGCAAGGGTCGAGTGGCTTCGGTGGAGGCCCGGGTCGGAGCACTCGGCGGTTGCAGGTGAGGTTAGAGGAAAGGGAAGCAATTGAGATGGTAGTGAGATGCTGAGATCGGCTTGTATGCAGGGTTTCAGGAGCAATAAAAATTAAAAAAAGCTGAGGGAAAATGGAAATAAGGAGGAGAGGAAGATAGAAGTTTGTGAATCGAAGAAAAAAACATATATTCATCAATATAAATTTGAAATGGTGACAAAGAAAACGTCGGGCACGATTCCAATTCAGAATTATTAATGGTAAGTGAACTATATAGTGGAAAATTTAATGGACACAAACTCAAATACCCAAAATGGATACCGAAACCATAATCGTTTTGTGGATTTCTCCTTGAACCGGACATCAAAACACACAATCGAATATACAGTAGAGGTCAGTACAACGAGGCGATCAAAATGGTATATAGATATTAGTGGTGTGACAATCCTATCAAAAGTCAATAATCGGTACCGGAAATGCTGCTAAAACGTCAGAAATAAGATAAACGGAGCAATACCAGTCCAAATTTGACGAAACGAAATATAACATCTCACTCAGAAGATGATTTACAAATTTATTGTATAAAAATATTGAGGTTTGAGAAATATTTTATTATCATCAAATATTAATTGATTTAAATTGAAATAAAATTACACAGTAAAATAGACTTCCATATCATCTGATGAAAATTTACCATTTTCTATGTTTAAATAGACGTATTTCAAATATCAAATTTTATTTCAAAATTCAAATATATAAATTTTCTCAAAATTCCAGTTAATTACGTTATTGAAATTATTAAAAGGTACAGGTCATTACAAATCCTAACATAGTTTAAGGTCAATGAATTGCATTATCATGAAAACCAACAAATAAATGAAAGACATCTTTTGGATTTGAACCTTTACTTAGTGTAAATCATTCAAAGCTTTATCTAGATTCTATGGTAAATGAAACTTTTTCCACATATCCCTAACAATAAAACTGAAAAAAAAATCTCACATGCTGAATTTCGTAGGTAGAGTATTCTGTATTGCTCAACACATTAATGGCCATGTTCTTTTAATCCTCGGTTCATGAGTCTATTTTAAAAGTGCGACCTTATTTCTTAGGAAACGGCCTGATCTCTATGCTCATATTGGTAAGTCTCTTAGGTGTTTCTATGATACACCTTTTAGTTATTTAGACTAATAAAGGATATTTTATTCATCCTTCGTTCTTGTAGAATCCAACGCTAAACATAATGGGAGTTCTTGGTTCAGTGTTCCGTAGTCATTCTCTTAAATTGTTGGTACCCATTAAACCTTATTTATCCTTTTCAAAACATAGATTGGGTTTCTGTTAAGAATGATCAACCTTCATTCACAGACCTTAGTCTTATTTCCTTCGATTTTATAGGAACCATTACCTTTGGAAGACTCTAAATGAGTGGGTTACCCAAGTTTTTCTTTATTTCTATGTAGTCAACAGTTATTACTCCTCTTTTGAGTAATTGGCTTATCATTTGGTGTCCTAGTCTCACATGTCTAGACTTACCATTATATGCCTTATTAGAGAAATTGTATATTGTAGCCTGATTATCATAGTTAATCAAGACTACTAGAGACGGCTTTCTTCCATAGTGGAATTTCAATTTATAAATTCCTAAGCCATTCTTCCTCCTTACATGCATCTACTAATGTAATCAACTCTGACAACATTGTTGAGTTAGAAGTACAGATTTACTTCTTGGAACACCAAGACACAGCATCACCTCCTAATGTAAAGATCCATCTAGTCGTAGACTTGGATTTGGATTCTACATTGTTCTAGATCGCATCACTATATCCTATTGTTCTGTGCAACTAATTCCCCACTATCACCCCGCTATATCTTATAGCGGATTTCTACCGCTACGAATTTTCCATTTAGATTCAAATACAACCTTTTCGCTTTAAACCCCTCTATTTTCGCTATATCTTGTTATTCCCGCTATATTCTGTTGTTTTCGCTATATCTTCTTTTAAATAAATGAATTGAAAATTGGCATTAATACATTATAAAAATTATGAGATTAATTTATTTAATCGAATTTTTAATATATTTTCAGAAATGAAAATACTCAAATATTCTACTAAATTCAATTGTGTTATATAGTAGTTTTACGTCTATTTACAGTATATTCGCACATGTTACATAGTAATTATAATCCTATTGAATGTTAATTTTTTATTTAATTACCATTTATACATTTATAAAAACATTAAGTACGAATTTTATATGCTATTTTAGAGTCATAAGTTATATCCTTGTTGTATCTCCGCTATGACTTTTTGCACCTCTGCTGCATTAAATCTGCCGAGCGCTTTAACTGCACAGCTTCTATTATAGCTGGATATCCTTTGTTAGATAAACCATAATTAATGGTTACTTTTAAATAAGCTAGAACTCTAGAAATAGCTTTCCAATTTTCGTAACGTGGATTACTCGTAAATCGACACAACATGCTTATAACATATGCAATGTCGGGTCTAATGCAATGCATAACATACATCACTAGAATACTAAAGTTGAGAAATGGTATGCCTAGTGTTCTTTACTAATTTAATAGCAGGATCTAAAGGAGTTGGTGCTGCTTTGTCACTATAATTACCATACTTTTTGAGGAACTACTCAACGTAATGAGATTGAGTTAGTAACAATTCCCTCTCTTTTCTAATGATTTTAATTCCTAAGTTTATGTTAGCCTCTCCTAGATCTTTTATATCAAACATAGAAGATAGAAACGCCTTACGTTCATTCACACAGGATATATTAGAAACAAATATTGGCATATCATCAATGTATAAACAGATTATAACATAACCATTGTTATTCGATTTGCTATAAATACATTTATTTGCATCATTAACAATGAATCCATATGACAATACTACTATATCAAACTTCTCATGCCAGGGCATGGGAGCTTGCTTTAGTCCTAAAGAGACATTACTAATTTGCAAACTTTCTTTTCTTGGCCTGTGTTTTGAAATCTTTGGGTTGTTTAGTATATATCTCTTCTTCTAAATATCTATTAAGAAAAGCGATCTTCACGTCCATTTGATGTATGACTAATTTATGAATGGATGCAAGTGCCATTAAACAATTATAAAAGATATGCGAGCAACTGGAGCATATGTATCAAAATAATCTACTCCATGTCTTTACTTATAACCCTTAGAAACTAATTTGGCTTTAAACTAATCATGGGATCCATTTGTATCCAACTTGTTCTGGAATATCCATTTACATCCTATAGGTTTAGCACCAGAAGGTAAATCAGTTAAGACCCAAGTTTGATTTGACAGTATAGAACTCGTTTTATCATTGGTAGTATCTTTCCAGAAAATTGAATCTCTAGAGTTTATAGCCTTAGAATAAGTTTTAGGATCATTATCCACATTTATTGCATATTTTGTAACATTAAGGACTTCGTCCTTATTGTCTTCTACAAGATAAGTTATGAAGTCAGGACCATAGTCCTCTATTCTTGATCTTTTATTCTCCTTTGTTCAGTATTATTATCTAGTACTAATAAAACCTTGCTATGTTGAGCAGGAACATAGTCATTGTCATTGATACCATTAGTCTTGTTAGGTTTTGGACTAGGTCTCAATGGAATCTCAATTATTTGATTTTTAAAGAACTCTACATCTATAGATTCTATAACTTCTAAGGTGTCTAGAATTAGGAATTTATAAGTTATACTGTTAATGTAACGATCCAAAAATTTTAGCGATTTTTGTAACGTAATTAACTAAATTTTTCCATGAAATTAAAAAATTAAATTTAGCAATAAAAATTTGATATTTGGTATGCATCTATTTAAACATAGCAAATGACAGATTTTCAATGATAAATATAAAAGTTTGTTTTGTTGTGTAATTTCAATTATAAAATTTAAATCAGTTAATTTGGTGAAAATAAAATATTCCCGAAATCTGATTATTTTTATATAATAAAAATGCAAATCATTTTCCAAGTGAGGCGTCATATTTCGTTTTGCAAAATTTTGACTGCTCAAGCCCCATTTATCCTACTTTCAGCGTTTTAGCAGCATTTTCTATACCAGATATCAAGTTTTGATAGGAATATCATATCGTTGATATCCGTGTACCATATTGTTCGTCTCGTCTTGCTGATCACCGTAGTATATTCATTTGTTAAGTTCGGTGTCCGGTACATGGCGGAATCTGCGAATAGGTTAACCGTATTGGTACCCGTTTTGAGCCTTTTTGCTTTTTATTTTTCCTTTCGTTATCTATCGTGTAAAATCGAACTACCACTTGCTTTTTCAAATTCCCAAAATTATTATTTGACTTTTTTTATTCCTGCCATTTTAATATATATGTTGATTGGTTCATGCTAATTCATTTCCATTTTCTTATTCGTCCATTCTTTCATCTTGAAAAAAATGTAAATAATAGAATATAAACAATTTATCTTCTGCATTCCTATTCGCATGGTTGTTCTCCCTCTTCCCATTCGCAACCTTCCCTCCTCCCATTGAGCCAAGTCGCCGGCTCTCCAGGTTGTACCCAAGCCTGCCATGCCACCAACACCCAGCTACACGCACCCCACCTCCATTGCCAGTCCGCCTGGCAACACCACCACTCCTTAATTTTTTTTTTAAGAAAATTATAATCCTGAAGCCTGTAACCTATGCGAGCTACCCCCACAGCAAACTCGCCCTTCCTCACTGTTAGCTAAGCACGCAACCATCCCATCAACCTGAAAGCCCATGTAGCCTTCGACCCAGATCCTGCTCTAGTCCTTTAGCCAAGAAAAACCTCCCGCATCTTCTTTTTTACATCGCCTATTCGTCGCCTCCATACGCCACACTCAAACCAAGCCCCTCCGCGATAGCCACCAACCCCTAAGCTTCCCCACGGTAGCACCCTCGGCCTTCACCCCTAACACTCGAAGCCCTCCTTTGTTTTCACCATATAACCATCTGCAAATTCAGTCGCCACCACACCAAGCTGCCGCTTACTATCCTCCCTTCCCCTTACAACTCGAACGGCCACACCTCACCAGTAACTTCCAGTCTTCACCACTCCTCATGACAGTCGCCCGTTGCTCCAACCTTTTCTCTCCACAGATCAACCCATGCTTACCCAGTTCAACCGCCTGCAACGCCTTCCAACTTGCCTACACCAACCTTTTTTTGTTTATATATAAATACAGTTTTAGGTATCGTTTTAAAAATATATTATATATATATAGATATTTTGAATTTTAAATGTGTGTTTTGATATTGATTTTAAATTATGTGTTTTGTTTGTGATAAAAAGAAAGAAAGGATATTGATTTTTAAAACATAAGTTACAGAGATTTTGATTTTATTATTTGTGTTTTAATTTTCAAATATAATATACGGTTGTTATTTTAAATTTTAATGCGTTTTTAAGTAGTAATGATTTGAAATATATGTAAAGATTTCATTTATATGTGTTTAAATTAAATATTGGTTTGAAAATACATACAGTGATTTTTTTTTGCAAGGCAAGCGGGGTTGTCTGATCCCCTACCAGTTTATTGAAAATAAAAATAAAAAAGAACAAAACCAAAGGTGACTAGAACAGGCTCAAGTCACCAGATAGACACAAACATCACAGGAAAAGAAAGAAAAAAAATAAAACAAACACACAGAAGCAGAAACAAGAAGAAATAGCACAGCAAAAAGAAGAAAAACAAAAAGAAAACACGAGGGAAGAAACTAAGGCCAATCAGTAGGATAGTAATCACTGAAGTCAAATTGACTCTCCCTCATACCAATCCTGATGCTAGCCTTTAAAGCATTCCATAGCTCGTGGTTGTTCCTTGTTTTGTTCTCAAAGCTTCTCAGATTTTTTTCTTCCCATATCAATGTCAAGTACCTTTTGATCATGAAAAAGTGCACAAATCTATCCTTCTTTCTCCACTTAGTTGCTCTGCCAATCAGAGCCCATTCAAAACTGGACAGTCCCTGAATATGGTTTTGATTCATTTTTCTCATCAGCTTAGACCACAATCCCATTAGCTCACTGCATTCGAAAAATAGGTGATCCTCAGTTTCAGATTGCATCTTGCAGATAACATAAAGAGGATCAACTGCCATCCCATATCTCAATAATTTCTCTTTGGTCAGGAGGGCTTTATTTATGACCTTCCACATCATTAAGTTGTCTCTGGCATTAGAGTTACCAGACCAAATAACCTTGTGCCATTTTATTGCAGTAGTTCTAGGAGCTTTATCAAGCAGTTTATATACAGAGGAGATCGAGTGATGCTTTCCATTCCAATGTATTTCATCAGAGAGAGTAGACTGATATATTTTATCCTGAAAATTATTCCATACAACTCTAATAGCCTGGTTGCTAGTATAGGGTAGCATTAACTTGCCATCATGAATGAAATCAGATGCTTAAGCATTTCCACTAATACCAGATTGGATAATTTGCTGTGGGGAAAACATTTTGCCTAGAATTAATCCTTCTGCCATCCATGGGACTATCTAGAAATTAGCAGTGCTTGTAGGAGAAAGTATAACTTTGATTAAAGGGGATAGAGAAGGCCTTAACTTCAGCAGGCTCTTCCAAGTCCAGCTGCAGTTGGGAGGGACATTCATTGTCCAGAAATTCATACGACCCAAATTATGAATTTTGGTCCACTTAAACCATAATGTATCACTATCAGTTATCAAGTCATTGGGTATAGAACTAATGGCAGCTCTATTCCAAGTTTGCTTATTAAGTATTCCAAGACCACCTTTATGTATATGCTGCTCCATGATGGAAAAAGAGCACAGAATGATTTTCTTTGAATGAATTGAGCCAGTCCAGAAGAACCTCATCATGGCATTTCTCACCATTTTCATAAGTTTATTGGGAAGAATGAAGACCCTGCACCAATACACCATCATAGAGGTTATAACAGATTTGATAAGTACAAGTCTTCCAGCTTGAGAGAGAAATCTATTGGCCCAACACTTCATTTTGCTACAGATTTTTTCATACAGGGGCAAACAATTATCAGTAGTGATTCTAGAGGTACACAAAGGAAGACCCAAATAGCTCATATTATTGTTCATTGCTTGGATACAAGAAGATGCAGATAATAAACTTGCTTGCTCAGAAGATATACCAGAAGTAAGGATATGGGATTTATTAAAATTTAGTTGAAGGCCAGTCATAAGGTAGAAACTGTGCAGAGTTGCTTTGACTTTTTCCAAGGATTGATGGTCAGGTTTGGTGAATAACATAATGTCATCAGCAAAAAGCAGGGAGGTGATTTGCGGCGATTTACATTTAGAATGATACAAAATATCCTTGTTCTCATAGTTTTTTTTAACATAACAGTTAGAACTTCCATAACAAGAATGAATAATTATGAAGAGATAGGGTCCCCTTGCCTGATCCCTTGCTTACTCTTGAAGAAACCAGAAGAAAAGCCATTGTATTTGATACAGAAAGAGGGGGTTGAAATACAGGAGTAGATCCACGCCACAAATATCTTCGGAAATCTCATCAGAGCCATAATTCTCACGATAGAACTCCAGTGTATACTGTCAAAAGCTTTCTTTAAGTCCAACTGCAACATAGCATTTTTGGATGCACGAGCATGACCATACCCTTTTAGTAATTCATGAGTAAGTAAAATGTTATCAAGGATGTTCCTCGAGGGAAGAAAAGCAGATTGATTCTTTGAAATGATTCTGGTTAGCACAACAACAAGTCTAGAGGCCAGGATCTTGGAAATGCATTTGTATATCACATTACAACATGAGATGGGTCTGAAGGAATCAACAGTAGAAGGAGGTTGGTTTTAGGAATAAGCACTAAGTTAGTTGCATTCACTTCCAACAACATTTTGGATTTATTGAAAAAATTGTGGATCGCTTTAAGGAAGTCATCCTTGATGACCTCCCAACTATGGATATAGAAGTGTAAGTTGAAACCATCCGGCCCTCCACATGAATGCTTGTTCATGGAAAATAGGGTGTCTTTTATTTCTTTGTCTGTTACCTTGATAATAAGATTGTCAACTTCCTCTTGTTTCAGTTTGGGTACTTGCACATGATCAAGTTAATCAAATAAGGGGTTGAAATAATCTTTGTTTCCCAGCATGGACTTAAAATAGTTTAGAATAGCATGGTCAACATCAGATGGATTAGAGTGGAGGACACCAAACTCATCATGAATATGAGTGATGTGCTCCCTGGCATGTTTTATCTTTATGGCAGCATGAAAGTATGCAGTGTTGTGGTCCCCCTCTTGTGCCCATTTTTGCCTTAGCTGCTGTCTCCTCATTTTACCGTCAGATATTAATGCTTCATTTAATTGATCAAAGAGTATTCTTTCATTCTCAGCAGCAGCAGCATCATCAGTATTGCTCATCATTAAGTCTTATGCTTCATTGAGTTTCTGCCTAAGCTGTGTTGAAAGTTGAGAACCATTACCAAATTTATTCTTTGCCTAAATCCTTAAAGCTTCTTTGGTTGATTTTGATTTCCTGCAAAAAATGTACATAGGATTTCCATAAAAAATTTCATTCCAAGCTTTAGTAATATTATTAGCATACTCAGGATCATTGACCCAAGTATTATAAAATTTGAAGCTTTTTTTTCTTTTTAATATCATCTGACCCGAAGAGAAGATTATAGGAGAATGGTCAGAAAGAACGGGATTTGGAATAAGAGATGACATGGTAGGCCAAGTGGTTAAAGCTTTGAGATTGGCAAAAGAGTGGTCAATGTTTGAGAAGATTCTAGTACCAGACTTACTCCTATTGAAAAGAGTGGTCAATGTTTGGAATAAGTGATTTTATTTCTAAATGTGTTTTCAAAATGAATCTTGATTTTTTTAGAAAGAAAAAAAATATAATATATATCTTGTTTCAGTTTATATAAAGCTAGTTGTGATTCGTTTTTATCATTTCCAAGCTATTAACATTGCTCATCGAATTCGTGTTCATTGTGTTGTGCTTTGGTATTTGTGCCTGGATTATCGCATCTTGTTCTTATTATTCTCCACCCTCGAAAGGTGAGCAATCACTAACGATTAACATTCTTATATTTAGTAAATTTAATTCAAATGAAATGATGATTGAAATATGCTATTAAATTTGAATTGTTAAGTTTTTTATTGTTAAATGTGATATGCCATTATCTATAATTGGTTACTTATGATATGACAACATAGCCCGTTGTATATATTAATTTAAACTGTTAATGATTATATATGCTTGTAATTGATATGTTATGCTATTTTATGCTATTGTTCTCACACTGCAAGTTCCCTGATAATTGGAAGTTCCTTATGGGTTGAAATGATACATACCCAAATGATCTTATAGATTAGGGGAAAATCCTATGGGTTGAAATGATAAATCCAAGCGATTTTATCGATTTAAATTTTGAGATTGCAAGTTGAAATGATATATGCCCATATATTTACATTATTGCAGATTGAAATGATAAATATTCGTATCCCTTGACCATACGATATGTACGGACGTCGTTGGTCTATTTTTGAAAAAAATGATTTCCAAAGTTTGAAAGAAAATATATGGGTTTTAATAAATATTGGTTTTTAAAAATAATATAAAGATTTTAATTTAAATATATGTGTAAAAGTTAGATTTTAAAAATTTATATGTTTTGGATATTTTATAGCTTCAAGTTTAGTTTTAAAATGAAAATTGTAAAATTTTACTTATAACTTTATTATTTTTAGGATATATAAGATTTAAAATAAATTTAATAGTAACAAGATTTAACTTAATAATAACTAATATAATAAAATTCACTAGGAATTTAATTTAATTAATAATATATATAGAATATGTTATGTACTTATTTAAATTACATTTTTGTAATAACTTTATTAAGTAGAGGTTGGAAGATAAATTAAAGTTGACTCGAAATATAAATCGGTTAATAATTGAATTTAAATAAGGATTGAATGGAACTTATTGATTTTCAGATTTTAAAGATATGATTTTTTATAATTTGATAATAGGATTTTGATTAAAGATGATTAGATGGATATTTTTGAAATTAAATAAACTGAAATTGAATATCTAAATTTGATTTAAATGTGTAAATTGAGATTTTATTTTTAAATGTTTATAAAAGTGATTAGGTGAATAATTTAAAATTAAATATAATTGAAGTTAGATATTTAATTTTGATTTTATTTAAATTAGTAATTTTGAGATTTATTTAAATGTTATTAGAAATGATTAAATGAATATTTTCCAATTTAAATAAATTTAAGATTGAATTTTTAAAAATATAAATGAAATTTATCAAATTGAGTTATTGTAAATTGTTTAAATATCCAAACTTTGAAATCTATTGAATTGGGAGTGATTTAAATTCGTAGTTCGAACCTGGATTTGAAATCGATAGAAAATGGTTTTAATGAGAATTTGAATTGAGATTGATATAAATTGAATTTTTGGAACTAAAGTTGATGTTAGTTGATTTGTGAAATTGAAAGAAACAATTCTAACTTGAAATTATTTTCGATATAAACTATTTTTTTGGCAAAGCCAGCTGGGTTAAATGGCCCCTACCATATATTAGAAAAAAGAATTACAACTATCCATGGCATACCATCAGATCAGAAAAAAAGGAAAAGTGGTTAATCAAGTTGTGGATGATGTCTCTAATGTTGTCAAGTCTGGTCCAGTAAATCTACAAAAGAAAAGCTTACTGTTTAAAGGTAAAAGAAAATTAAAACCATTTCAAAAATTATGGAGAAAGGTAAATAAGGATGATAATGAGAATAGTATAATTCATACTGTTGATATGGAGCATCAGTCTGTAGTGGATATGGCTGTAGTTTCCCCCACTTTGAAGTCTGTGGAAGTTGATATGCAACTATCTCCAGGTCTTGTTGGTGTTTCTAATATGGCTGCTCCGAGAAATATTCAACCAGAGTTGTTAGTGGAGGGTCTTAATTTTTAATTTATAAGTATTTCAATATATATAAACTATTTTCAATATTTAAACTATTTATGTTTGAACTATTATGATTTAGATTTAATTGATTTAAATGCGAATAGTTTGATATGATGTTTTAAACTATTTTGTGGTTATGATTTGGAAGTGATATGATTTAAAAATTGATATGATTTCAAAAGTTTATATGATTTCGAAATGATATGGCTTTCAAATAAATATGATATTTGATATGAAGTATGAACTGCTTGATTTTATGAAGTGACCACGGTGTGAAATAAGTGTTTGGTTGTTAAAGAGATCGGAATTGGATATTATCATACTCTCTACCAATACCTAAGACCACTTTAACAACCGTGTACGTGGTGGAGATTCCAGAACGAAGTAGGATGGTTTAGCAACGTCTATATGAGGTATGAACACAGACCTAACTCCTACGAATCAGCTTGATGTGACTAAAATAAGAGCTATACTTGGGCCAAGTGCGGTTGCACCTTCAATCGAGCATGCTTCTTCGATACCATTCTATTACTTTGTGATTTGATTGGGTGCACCTTTTATTTTGCAAGTGTGTCTCAATGTGGGTGGTAGTGGCTACTATGCGTTACCACTAGCCCGGTTCTGCAAAACAGTAGAATCCTAACCTAAGCATTGCCTCGCATGCCTTATCATATGCCTTATCATTCCTTTTACGAGTTTGGTTTGTACCGTACCTATGGAGTGCCCTTGATGGCCCTCTAGTTTATGGAGGAATTACGATACTGTATAAACCACGAGAATATATAAAAATGTGTTAAGGGGGATATGGGTAATGCCTTAGCGCTATTTTATTAGTTTACTTTACTATAGACATTATCTATATAGCGTATTGTACAATGTATGTAGATAGTTTAACGGATTATTAAAGGATGGAATCCCAACATCCTTTAAGTTACTTATATTTCACTTAGCATTTCACTTGAGGAGATTTACTAGCATAAGAATGTTAATCCTGACTCGAGTGTTTTTCTTTATGCTCGGGTTAGACCGAGTGTCACAGCATTTGAGACTCGTCTTTGGAGTTTGGAGCTTCGCTTGGAGATCCATCTATATCTATTCAGCTTTCAGCTATTCAGTTGTCTCCAATTATTTATATTCATATTTTTTCATTTGACCATGTATTGAGACTTCTATGTATTCGAGATTTCTATTTTATTTTGTTTTTAACTCTGATGTTCTATAGTAGCTTCATGATCTACTATTTATCTATTCCGCTGCTTATTGTTATATAACACTATGTGTGATTCTGTGATTGATTTATTTACTGTATATGCTGAATTTTTGCCAATTATAAATTAACAATCTGTTGTTTTATGCAATTCAAGTCTGACATAAGTGTACGATTGTCGATTTGAATGGTTTGAAATGCCAGGTCATTATAGTAAAGGGAATAAACTATGAAAATACATTTAAATGCCCTATTACCCAACTTTGGTCGTTTAGGGTCTGGTTTTCTAATATATGCCAAACAACCCCAAACTTTAAGTCTTGTAAGATTAGATTTCCTACTAAACCATAATTCATAAGGGGAAACTTTATTCTTTTTAAGTGGAACTCTATTTAAAATATAGCATGCAGTTAACATAACATCATCCTATAAGTTATTTGGTAAATTTTAACTTATAAGCATGGCATTATCCATTTCTACTAAAGTTCTATTTTTTCTTTTAGAAACACTATTTTTTTAGTGTATAAGGGGCAGTGCGTTGGTGAACTAAATCATGTTATTTACAAATAAAGGTGAATTCATTTGAGAAATATTTACCACCACGATCTAAATGTAATACTTCGATTTTAACTGCTTATTGTGTTTCCACTTCAGCTTTGTAAATTTAAAATTTATCAAATGCCTCATCTTTAGTTTTCATTAGATACACATAAGCATATTTAGTATAATCATCTATAAATGTGATATAGTATTGGTTGCCACCATAAGTAATATGATTTTTTAAGTCACCCACATCACCATACACAAATCAAGCAAATTAGTTTTCTTTTCTACAGATTTAAAGGATTTTTGGTGCATTTTTGCTTGAACACATATTTCACATTTAGAGATAGAATCGTAATCACAATCAGAAATTAATCCTAATTTATACATATTTTTAAAGAAATTACAATTAACATATCCTAATCTACCATGCCCTAACTGAGAGAATCAATATATGCAGAAGATTTCTTTACAAAATTCAATTTAATCATGCCGTTACAAGAGCATCCCTGTCTAATAAATTTGCCATTCTTGGACAATACTAACTTATCAGACTCATATACCATCTAGAATTCTCCTTTGTTAAAAAAGTATCCAGAGACCAAATTCTTACATCTGAATCTCGTAAATAAAAAACCCAGTCTACTCATTGGCTTTTAGAACCAAGATTAACTCACTTGATTTTAACAGCTTTTCTTTAAAATCATTTATTTAAACCCTTTCTAAATAAATTTTAAAACCTCCGAATCATTATTAAAACACTGAATTATTCATTTGAAAACATTTTAAAAGATATGGAAAAGAATTATTAGGTTAAAGTTTATATTTCAAAAGTTATCAAAAACGCTGCATATAATGCTGCAAATAGTATTTTCCAAGCTTTTTTTGATCAAAAGAACTTTTTATTCATTTACAAATCCAATTTTATAACTCAAATCTCTTTTAAATTTTTTTAAAAGATTAATTAAATTTATCCCATATTTTGAAAGAATTAAAAATATTATTTATAAAGAATTTGTCGCTTTGGTCCCGAACTGCTCGACAACGACTATTTGAAAACTTGATTTGCTCCTACTTCAAAATTTACTAAAATATATCTCAATCCTTTTCATTTGTTTGAAAACTATGATTATAATGGTTCGAAAAATTCTTATTACAAAGAATTCTTACTTGAACCCATCATTTAAATAGATTTAACTTTCTAAGGTGCGAAATCGCGAACTACCATTATGCGACACGCCTATTTTAACTCATTTTATAATTTCTTTTTAAACTTCATCGAAACACTTTCAAATGTTTATTAAACTTTATGAATCATTCCAAACCATTTTAAAGAAGTTCAACAACTCACACACACCATTTCATTTAATAAAGGAAAGTGATTCCCTTTGTGATATTCGACGTGTATTAAACGAAATACTATATATAAATAAATTATAATCAACATCCAAACTTGATGATCAAACATAGCAAACAACCATAAAAATCATATAAAATCATCATATTATACATATATAAATAGAGTTTCTCACCATAATCGAAATCGATACTTCTTACCGACATTCAAACAATCAACACTTCACCAATAATCTTCTAAACACCCAATGCATTGTTTTGGACATTGTTTGCATTTTTGGTGAAGTTTGGCTTCAAGGAGGGTTCGGCCATGGTCTAACCTGAAGTGGTGGGTGGTGATGATGCCAAGGAGGAGTGGTATGGGATGGTGGCCGTGGCTATAGTGAGGAGGCCATGCAAATAGAAGAGAGAAACAAGGCCAAAGTATGAAAAAAATGGAAGAAAAAGTGCAAAAGGAGGAGGCCATTACCAAGGAAGTTTGAAGAAGCCGTGAGAATGAGAAGTGCTGAATTATTTTTCACGTGAAAAGTAAAATAATACACGGCCAAAACTGAAGAAGTGGAAAGCAAAATGAATTAAAGTGAAGGTTATGGCATTTGAAAAGTTTTGAAGGTGAAAGGACTTATGTTTTGCACTTTTTTAAAACCTTTGGTATTTCCTTTTCTCTTTGATTTTATATAAACAAAATAACTCAGAAATATACTTTACAAACCGAAACTAAGTAAAAATATAAGAAAATAAATAATTAATTTTAAAGAAAATATAAAAAGAATGAAAGAAATTACTTAAAATTACAAAACAGTGTCAAGAAATTACAAATAAATCACTACTGGTCTTGGAAAAATATCCACTTCATTTTAAAAATATTATGAAGTGAAAATTTCAAATAAAATAATTTATTTATCATTTCTAAAATAAAATAAATAATTAAATTGGAGAAAAATAGAAAAAGGAATAAAGAAATTGTTTAAAAATAGCAAACATGACATAAAAATTTCAGGAAAATTACCAACGGCTTTGGAAAAATTATTTACTTCATTTTAAAAATATTATAAGGCAAAATTTGAAATAAAATGATTTTTAAAACATTTTAAAAGTGAAATAAATAATTAAATTCATAGAAATATCCAAAAGAATTGAAGAAATTGCTTAAAAATAGGAAACAGAACCTGAAAATTTCAAATAAATTACCATTAATTCTGGAAAAATTTCTACTTCACTATAAAATAATTTAAAACAAATAAAATAAATTTCAAAAATATTGGGTTGTTACATTACAGAAGATTTGATTAACTTTTGAGACAGTTAGATAGTAATTAGTGGATTAGTGCCTAAGCATTTGCACTATTTTTAACCCTCCTACTTTTTCTCAAGATTTTGGGAAAGAAAAGGGTGTTCCACGAAAGTCATTGAAGAGCATTTAGATAAGAATTAAGAAGAAAAAGAAGTGAAAGGTGTGTGGAAATGAGAAGGTATGCATGGGTATTTATAGGATTTTCCATCAAGTAAAGCCTTCTCCACAGTCACCTCCTCCCACATCATGCACACATTACCCCCCATGTCACCATACATACTAGTGCCTCCTTCCATGTGCTTCCATATGCAAGCTTATGTATTTGTGTCCTTGGTGTGTAAGAGTTGACTTAGCAAGCTTAAAGGTTAAGAAAACTTAAAATATCTTTGATTTTTTCATATGCATATACATAAATGTAAATGTGTGTTTATATATACATATATATGTGTGTGTTTACGTGTTCATATGCATGTTTTAAGGTGCATATATATATATATATATATATATATATATTATATGAGTACATGACATATATACCAGATTGCAATGTCCTTTGAACAACTTCCATTCATTAAACCGTTGAAAATAGGGAATCTGGTTCCCTGTCACATTTTCAATTATAAATTAAATTACTTATAAATGTAAATAAAATTTAAAAATAAATTTATAATCATTATTAATTAATTAAAATAATCTCATTTGAGTTATAAGATTATATAAATCAATATTAAGCAATTGTTTACAAAAAGCGCTATTATATCAATAAATCGAAATGAATTTTCGTATATTTTCAAACCAAATATATATCTTTGCAAAAATATTATAAATGATTTATTATCACTTCATAACTAATTTAAAATGAATTATTATCATTTAAAAATAATTATTGGAATGATTATAATAATTATTAAATCATTTAGTCTTACTTTAAATTCATAAATCAATTACTTAAATATAAGGGCATAACTAATGATGTCTGTTATCCCAACTTTTGGCAAAGTTGAGATATCCAAAATTTACTAAAAATCAATGATTACTATTCATGAATATCAACCATGCATTGCAGGATAACCATGGATATCGATGAATTTTGTCCGAGTCCGGAACGGGCCACAATTGATAGGGCACGACAAGAAAGACCATAGGAATCTGCATTCCAAATTTCAAGTCAATCCGAAGTCGTATGCTCAAGTTATGATGGATTCAAGATAAGGGGGACTGACATTGCTCGGTTCGAACCCATTGTGTTCGAACCCATCACATTCGAAACCGTCTGGTTCGAACCCAAGAAATAGGTCCGCGCCTCGAATCCATAAGCATTTGCCCCAGTTCGAATCGATGGAGTTCGTACCCATCGGTTCGAAGCCATCTAGTTCGAACCCACCTGCGTTCGAACTGATAGCCCAGCCATGCCACACTCGAACCCATCGGGTTCGAGTCCACCTAGTTCGCATCCATTAGCCTCGACTCCACTTCGAACCCACCAAGCCATTGCCTACTTCGAACCCATCACAATGTCCTCTCTTCGAACCCATCACAGAGCCACACTTCGAACCCATCCATGATATCGTCTTCGAACCCAACCTGTGTAGCTTCATTCGAACCGACTGAGTCAACCAATCACGATGACGTGTCTTCCATCGGTTAGAATACGCCGAGATATATGGAGTCGAATCGGTCAACACGGAGAGAAGTCCGGATCGATTCGAAGCTTGCGCTCCACGTCACCACGAAGTCGCGTGCCACACTGGTTTCGAAACCATCGTTTCGAGTAACAGGGGTTCGAAATTAACAGCCTGGCTATGAAGTCAATTTCGAACCCAACATATCTCCTAACCTACTGATCCAAATGCCATGAAATTTTCACAGATGCTTGCATACATGATGAAGAATGTCCACGCCAAATTTCACCTCGATTGGATGAATTCTTGATCGGTTCGAATGGAGTTCGAACCGATGCCAAAGTGGGCCCAAACTTCCCGGGACCGTACGTGTGGGCCCCCTCACGTGCCAGAAGAGGTCTCCCAAGTTTCCAGCGAGATAGCAGCAGCCAACGCCTATAAATAGCACCCTGAAGCCTTCAGAAAAGGGATCTTTCCGCGATTGAACGCCAAGACTCTGCCGGATTCAAGTTTAACTATCAGAACCACCGTTGTACTTGAATTTCAGAACTACAATTCATTGTAATCCGCTGTAATCGATTGTAATCAGCGAAGAACATCAATAAAAGGAAAAACCTTTGAAGTGGACGTAGGCCGGAGATAGCCGAACCACTATAAAATCGTGTGTTCTTGCTTACATTTACTATTTTGCTACTTAGATCTGCGATTTGTGTTTGGATATTGCTGATTTATATTCCAACACTGGTGCTTTCACATTCATCGGGGTTTGTGACCAATTTTGGCGCAAACACTTTGGTGCTTTCACTGAGAAGAACCAGCACCCGCTACATCGGATTCAGAATTCGGATTCAAAAGTTTGAAGAAACTCCAATTCAGAGACAATGACTCGACAAACAAGACAGAGAATTGATAGGAGCCAACAAGGAGGAAGCCAAGAGGCATCCTCCGGATCAGGAGAAGGACAAGCTTCCGTCTACATCACCAGAGACGAGATGGAGGCTATGGCTAATTCATTGCGCGAAAGCATAATGAAGAGTCAACAGGAGATGCTGCAGAATTTCCTCGAGCAGATGAGGGCGGCAAATATGCAAAACCTTGGACCAACTACAACAGCCACGAGTACGGGACAAGGAATAAGGATTGCAGATGCAAATGAAGGACAGGCTCAAGGCCAGAATACAGGGATTGAAGGTGGTCAACAAGGCCTTGGGGGCAGACCCTCAGGGTCCGATACTGGAAGACCAACAGACGGAGCACAACAGACAGGAGCCAATGCATACGCCAACGAGCCACCAGAAGAGTACGTACCGGAATTCCCTTCAAGGCTCGGGGGGCAGGATAGAAACTTGACAAGGGGGCAACCCCTAGACGGGGACGAGAGAATGATTGGCCTCATGCGAAGAATCATGAGAGGAGGATTACCTAGCGGAGGCCTAGAAGAAGTTAGTCGCAGTCCATTCACTCCAAACATCCGAAACGCAAGGAACCCTTCAAAGTTCAAATTACCAGCGCTAGATCCCTATGACGGAAGGTCAGACCCGACCATGCACATCACAAGGTATATCAGGCACATGGAGGTGCTGGGGGCATCCGAGGAAGTGATGGCACGATGCTTCCCTCTATATTTGACAGATTTAGCTTCACTATGGTTCAGACAACTAGAGACTGGATCAATTGGAACATGGAGCGAGCTCGTTGATTGCTTCATGAGACAGTTCAGGGTCCACGTGACGCGACCCAAGAGTGTGATGACTTTAGCAACAATCAAGCAGAGGACCGGAGAGTCCATAAAAGATTTTTTACTCAGATTCAACGTGACAGTGACTTCTGTGGATCGCCCGGATCCATCGATGATTCTAATGGCGGCGGTGGCAGGAGTCGCGGAAGGTACCGAGTTTAAAGATTCTCTAACGAAGGACCCGCCGCAAGATCTTGGAGAATTCTTTCATAAAGCCGAAAAGTTCATTCGGTTAGAAGAATCACGAGTCGAGAGTCGTGAAATAAATGCCACGAAAAGCGTAGGAACCTCTGGAGAGCAGTCCGGAGCGGACAAGGGAAAGAGAAAACAGGATGACAGACATGATGGTCCTGATAAACGGAAGAAATTCCGAGAACCAAGATTCAGGCAGTACACAGATCTGAATGCAAGCCTAGAAAGAGTCTTCACTGAAACCAGGGGGCAACTTCACTATCGAAAGCCACCTGTAAGGGATCCCACCGAGCGGGAGCGCAGGACTGGAAAGTATTGCCTATTCCATGAACTGGATGGGCACACCACGGATGAATGCCGTCACCTGAAGGATGAGGTGGAAGAGCATGCCAGAGGTGGTAGATTGCCACAGTATGTCAGAGAACGGACAACGGCAACGAGACCCGAACAACTACCGCCTCCACCTTGCAGGAACGATCCTGGATCGGGATCACGACTCGTCATCGACTGATTAAAGATGGCAAGGGCCAAGTCCAGGGTTTGGACGTAGGTCGAACAGTTTTATCTAGATTTATTTTCAGAATAAACGATTACTCCACTTACACATGTACGGGAACCGGAGAGATCCCTAGGCATGCTCTGAGATGGAGATAAACCGCCACGCCTGGAGAGGCAATCCTTTGTTTTTTCTGATGTTTGAGATTGAACATCTAGAATTTGAATTTTAATAAATAAATTAGAACTTCTTGCAATAAACCTTTTGACCGGAGAGTCAAAGGATGAACATTACATATAAACGTGATCGCTTTATGACCCTACCCGGAGAGACGGGGTCCGGAGTGCAAGAAGTGAGTTGCTTCGCCGGAGAGCGACAAGATCGACTCACTTGAGCGCTGTTTCCCCTTCACCGGAGAGTGGCAGGATGGGATCCAGCAAGAGCCCGGAGAGGCTATGATCGGTCCCGAACGACCATGACATCGCTTAATGTTCAGATACGCTGAACCGGAGTGCAAGAAGTGAGTTGCTTCGCCGGAGAGCGACAGGATCGACTCACTTGAGCGCTGTTTCCCCTTCACCGGAGAGTGACAGAATGGGATCCAGCAAGAGCCCGGAGAGGCTATGATCGGTCCCGAACGACCATGATATCGCTATATGTCCTAACCGGGACCGGAGTGCAAGGGATAGAAGGCAACGCCAGAGAGCAATAGGATCTTTCTATTCAATCACTAAGTCTAGAATGGAATTAGTAAGGGTTCAGAGCAGCCAGTAGTGGTCCGGAGAGACCATGAAACTTCATTCTCAACTCCTACGGGAAGAACGAACATTGATTTGGCTTCGAACAGCCACAAACTTGATTGATAATGCCACAGCTATGAATGAAACATGAATTTATCACACTTGATATAAGACCATTCAAAACATACCTTTTACAAAAAGGCATGTTTTGGGGGGCAAAATGTTATCCCAACTTTTGGCAAAGTTGAGATATCCAAAATTTACTAAAAATCAATGATTACTATTCATGAATATCAACCATGCATTGCAGGATAACCATGGATATCGATGAATTTTGTCCGAGTCCGGAACGGGCCACAATTGATAGGGCACGACAAGAAAGACCATAGGAATCTGCATTCCAAATTTCAAGTCAATCCGAAGTCGTATGCTCAAGTTATGATGGATTCAAGATAAGGGGGACTGACATTGCTCGGTTCGAACCCATTGTGTTCGAACCCATCACATTCGAAACCGTCTGGTTCGAACCCAAGAAATAGGTCCGCGCCTCGAATCCATAAGCATTTGCCCCAGTTCGAATCGATGGAGTTCGTACCCATTGGTTCGAAGCCATCTAGTTCGAACCCACCTGCGTTCGAACTGATAGCCCAGCCATGCCACACTCGAACCCATCGGGTTCGAGTCCACCTAGTTCGCATCCATTAGCCTCGACTCCACTTCGAACCCACCAAGCCATTGCCTACTTCGAACCCATCACAATGTCCTCTCTTCGAACCCATCACAGAGCCACACTTCGAACCCATCCATGATATCGTCTTCGAACCCAACCTGTGTAGCTTCATTCGAACCGACTGAGTCAACCAATCACGATGACGTGTCTTCCATCGGTTAGAATACGCCGAGATATATGGAGTCGAAGCGGTCAACACGGAGAGAAGTCCGGATCGATTCGAAGCTTGCGCTCCACGTCACCACGAAGTCGCGTGCCACACTGGTTTCGAAACCATCGTTTCGAGTAACAGGGGTTCGAAATTAACAACCTGGCTATGAAGTCAATTTCGAACCCAACATATCTCCTAACCTACTGATCCAAATGCCATGAAATTTTCACAGATGCTTGCATACATGATGAAGAATGTCCACGCCAAATTTCACCTCGATTGGATGAATTCTTGATCGGTTCCCAAACTTCCCGGGACCGTACGTGTGGGCCCCCTCACGTGCCAGAAGAGGTCTCCCAAGTTTCCAACGAGATAGCAGCAGCCAACGCCTATAAATAGCACCCTGAAGCCTTCAGAAAAGGGATCTTTCCGCGATTGAACGCCAAGACTCTGCCGGATTCAAGTTTAACTATCAGAACCACCGTTGTACTTGAATTTCAGAACTACAATTCATTGTAATCCGCTGTAATCGATTGTAATCAGCGAAGAACATCAATAAAAGGAAAAACCTTTGAAGTGGACGTAGGCCGGAGATAGCCGAACCACTATAAAATCGTGTGTTCTTGCTTACATTTACTATTTTGCTACTTAGATCTGCGATTTGTGTTTGGATATTGCTGATTTATATTCCAACACTGGTGCTTTCACATTCATCGGGGTTTGTGACCAATTTTGGCGCAAACAATGTCATAAATATTTTTATTTCTAAAAATATAGTAAAATAATTTCATATTCCTGTTTAAATGCATAAATAAGTGTATTTACTCAGCTCCATGCATAATGTTTTATGATTATAGAGCTGCTTATCGATAAAAAAAATTTCAGCTATTCTATCGATATATTTCCAAAGGAAATATTTTTGTAAACATTTTTTCCAAAATAAGTTATTATTATTATTTATCACTTAAAACTTGATTAGTTGTTGAAAAATAATCTATATTTGATTATTTAAAATAATTTAAATATTCCTAAATACAGTGATCAAATTTTGGGTCGTTACAGTGAGACAAACCTACCTCATTGGTATTAACCCACACTCTTACATAAATAATGGTGAACTCAGTAGACATTTAGTATGATGTCGAACTATCATCTCATAAGGTTATCTTAAAGGGACCTTTTGATAAATGCGATATATGGTACTATAGGGATAGAGAAATAAAATCAATTCGTCCATGATATTGATTGCCGAAACAATAATATATTATTTATAATTAGAATTTAGTATCCTTTTGTAACAACCCTGTTTTTTTATTTATTTAATTGTATATTTTAATTATTTTAAATTGAAATTCCTGATTTAAAAACTTTATTATATTTATTAAAATGAATAATTTTGTTATTTTAAATATAAATTTTGATTTTTATGTGAATTAGAATTTCAAACATGAATAAATTGAATATTTCCAGAAAAGTGAATTTTGGTCAAAACGGTCAAACTTTGACTTTTAAATTTAAAATTTAAATTTTTGAATTTTTGAATTTTATCTCTTATTATGAAAGTAAATAAAATTTTAAGAACACTTCTTTTCGTTTCGTTGAAATCTGATTTATAATGTGAAAGTTATGCCTTTTTAACTATTGTGTGAAATTTGCTGTATTTAACAAAATTGTTTATTTTAATTTATATAAATAATATTTTTATTTGTCAAAACATGTTCTAATATGTGTAATATGTCATGTTATGTATTTATTTTATTTTTAAAAACATTTATAGGTGTTGTTATAATTTTCAAACGTTTATTGTATTTTGATTTCAATTTTTACAATCTAGTTTCAATTTATAAACTATTTTCTTATCAAACCGACCGTTAGGGAGGTATGCTTATTGTAACTGGCCAAAATAATTTTTTTTTTTTGACGCAAAAAAACATGCCGCATGTTTCACCGTGTGCAATCTTTTCTCCCGTCTTCTTCTCCCGTCTTCCCCGTTTCCAAATTAACTCTCCTCAAACTATCTGTTCTTCCCTCTGTTCGAAATCTCTTAAACTTGCACCTTAAAAAACCTAGCTTCTCAATTTCCAAATTAGTGCCATCGATATCAGTATTTTTCCTCCCATCTGCTGACGTCGCCACCGATCTCGCATCCCTAAGATTCGAGGTTGCGAATTGTTCAAAATCTATGCTCACAAATTCAATTTCAAGTAAACCCTAAGGTACAAGCTGCAAATTTGATATTTAGTACTTTCTGACTTACCGATTGTAATAGATATTTTTTTTGCTATTTACTAGTATGTAGTAAAAATCCATGTCGAAGGTGGCCATGAGAAAATTCTAAGGTACAAGTTGTGGCCATGTTTGAACGAAGTAAAATCTAATCAATGGGAACAGTTAAATCTAAAAGGATGTCCGGCTGCACGCACAGGACACCGCATGGTATTACTTTATTCTTTAATACGTTTACTATTTATATCAAATAGATATATTTGGTTTCCCTTTCACTGGAAAAGTCAGATATCATTTTCTTTCGAGCAAGCAAACTTTTGCGTATGATTATTGTATGTACTCCATGCATTTGTTTGTTAGTCATGGAAGACTGTACTGAAGTGTGTATGCACATGGCACCCTGGCACAAAGACCGAGAGCATACACACATACTAAAGGTTTTGCACCATGGCACAAAGACTCCCTGTAGAGGATTGCAATGAAAGTTTGTTGTAGTAAGGTTCATGCTCTCGGTTCCGGTCGTTTAGGAATTTATAAATTTCATCCAATTTCAAATTTTTGATTTTTCTTTTTCAGTATTTCTTTTTGATAAAATACGTTATTATATGTATATAGTTACTGAAATAAGATATATGTATCTTCAAATGATTTTTTTTAATGAACAATACTTATTAAATATAAATCTTTTAGTACACAGATAATAAAAAAATACGACAAATAAATAAATGAATAAATTTATCGATGGATCAGATCGAAAAAAGCTTCAATATGATCTGATAATTTGTACTGGTTAATTTGAGATGATCTGAGGTTAAAAAGAAAAGCGGTGATTTTAGTTTGAAACCTAGAAACGACGAAGAATAAAATATTCTGATTCCGGGTTCGATGAAAAGTGCCTTGTTTTTCAAATGTTATTTATTTCACTGATCACATATTTTGTGTATTTATTTGAAATGCACTATCCTTTTTGTTTTTTCGAACCGAAATAGGAACTTCGGTCTAATTTCCCATCTTTCACATCGAACGAAATAACTGAACTTTTAAACTTTTGGCTGGAATCCCAAAACTTGGTAGTAAATGCATATCAGCTAAATTAAACAAAGAATGATTATAGCTATTGTTAGATTTTAGACACTTTATTGATTCAAAAATTTAGAGAGTGTAAAAATATACCAGTTTACCATCTTTCGCTAACCCTGTATACTATAGTGCTACAAGTTTTCATTTAGTTCAATTAGGCGGCATCATTCTTTAATTTAACTAGCAAGTTACTGAAAATACCCATGTTTCTTCAAGTCCATTTATACTGAAAAAAATAGGTATGGGTTATTGCTATTATCAGACTTACAATTAAAGCTTATTTAGGCCTCTTGACTTTAATCTGAAGTTTCTTTTTTGTTTTCCAGATTTTGTACAAGCACAAAATTGTCCTCTTTAGGGGTTTCTACGATACTCTTAGAGAAGTGAGGTTAGTCATATCTATTATTTCATGCTAATTCAGTAAAATTGTTGAATTCTTATTCTTTCTGCTTCACCTTTGTTTAATGACGACATGAATAAAACGTTAATGTGTTTCACACCTTTTTATCGTATTTATCTTGTGCAGGTATTACAATGATCTACATATTTTTGATCTTGATGTGTTCAAGGTGAACTTTCGTTTTTGTTTCTTTTACTGTAACGAACATAGCTTCTGGAATCTTGCATGATTTCTTATTATGCTCAGCACAATTGCTATTTTATGCAGTGGCAAGAAATAAAACCTCGACCAGGATGCTCGTGGCCAAGCGCTAGGAGTGGTTTTAAGCTTTTTGTTTACCAAGATGAGGTAAGCCAGAAGGGATTTTTGATAGTTATCTTAGGAGTGATTAATAACACTACCCTATATCCCATCGACAAAATCTAATCTTAGCTGAAATGGGGATTGTGAAAGGTAGAAGAAAGAAACGTTAATGTATTTTTCACTCCCTTTTTTCTAATCTATACCTTGTCCACATCAACAAGCTAATCACAAAAGTAAACTTATATTCAAACTAATTATAAAAATGGGGCATTTTTTGTTGGCTTGACAAAAATACATCGACACGATTCAAATCACCGCAATTTTTTCAAGTATGCTGGAGCGGTCTCAAGTTGCACAATTGTACATGCTTTTCTGAAAGTGATATGTTTTTGTTATATGTTGTAAAATAGATTTAGATATGTTATAAGTTCAACATTGTGAGAGAGAAAATCCTATATCTTTTTGTTGCAACCAAATTATATTTATGAATATTCTGTTGCATGCCCATCAAATGTTAGTTGAAATTCAGTATTTACCTTCTGTGTGCAATCTTACTATTTTTGCATTATGCAAATAATTGTCACAGTCACTGTTTCCCTTTCCCTTTAAGCCATGGTTCTGGAAATGAAATCAATTTTTTTGTTACATTTTAATATTAATTTACACTCAGAAGCGTTTATTATGCTAGATTTCACCTGCATTTGACTAATACTAAGTTAATACTGAAAATCATATTCATGATAACATGTAGTTAATTTTAAAAGCAAAATACTCGATGTTCATTTTGCATGACTAGATACTTAATTTCTTCTATTTTTACACGCATTTGCATCTGTGGGAACATTATTGACGCAAGACCACTCTTATTTCACAAATTTTTCTGCAGATATTTCTTTATGGTGGTTATTCCAAGGAATTTCTAGTGGATAAAAATGGCTCAAAAAAAGGAGTAGTTCATTCAGACTTGTGGTGCTTGATCCTCACTTTTCGGAATGGAATTAGGTCCGTAGATGAGCTTTAGTTTTCAATTCAATGTTTAAAATTAAAATTCTAGTCAGCATATAGGTCTTCACATGAAGTTGTTGTTCATAACCCAGTTTTCAGAATGATTAGTTGTTTCCTAACTAATTACCATGATAAATGATATCGATTGATGATTGTTTCCACAAAATGATTTGAAAGAAATTTAGTCCATAAAGCTTCAGGCTGAGTACACATGCTTGGAAAGTAAATACAGGGAAAAGACTATTTGTCAGGTAATCAATTATGAGTTAACAACTTTAATTTTTTATTTTTGTTCACGTATGTTTATTATTGGGCTGTCAGGTCATCTATGTATAGTTCACATAGACATCAAGTCTTGAAGCATTTTTTAGATGATGAATACGTAGAACATGTTATCTTTATACACCTATATCATTCTTTTCATAATAATTTATACTGATATATACTTGACCAGGTTTTGATTTTAGGATTGCAACCATGGATGCTGCAACTCATGTGATAACATGTGTCATGATAGCATGGTTGCAAAATATAAGGGAAACCAGGTATTTAAATGTGTATTATTCATTTTGGTCATGTAGTTTATGAATGCTAAGCTTTTGTATCATTGGCTATATGATTTGTTTTGTACAATATATATGTGGTAAAGCTGTTAGTATGCAAGTAACATGCATGAAATTATATGTAATGTACCTATGCACTTAAGAGAGTGACGACTTTTAAGTTGGTCTTAAAATTAAAAGCTCTCACAACGTTTTCATTTTGTATTAAACTTAGGGATTCAAAATTAACATGGTTGTGTGAAAATTGTTCGGCTAAGTATCCCAAAATATGTTATAGGTATGTTAGTTATGTAGATAAATCAAATCCAGCATCATCATATTAGCTGCGTTACTAATAGAGTTTTATTAGTAATTGATATCACACACACACATCATTTCCAGCATTTTAGTGTTGATTATCGACATATCATTGGTTTGATTTAAATTAATTAAAAATGATGATATAATTTTGTTTTTTTTAATTATAGAATTGAAAGGTCGGTTTCCCTTACCGTTGTATGGTTATACTAGTTTATTTTATATTTTTCCTTAAAATTATTATTTCTTTTTCTTTTTCACTTTATTTTGTTCAGTTTCCTATTTTATTTACTGAAATTTTATTATTATTTTTTTATTAAAAGAAATGAAAATACAAAAAGACTTAAACCTTTCATTTGCATGTGACTTGTCACTTACCTTTGGCTTTACACCTTCTTTTGACTTTTCGTTTTGACTTAGCCATTTATTTCTTTTGCATTGTCCGTGTATTTTTTGTTGTTTCACGTGAAAAACCTTCCCATCTCATCACCATTCAAGGCTATTTCATTTGAGGAAAAAAAAGAGCAACCGCTTCCTTTATCTCTACTTCTCTTCAATATTCAATGAATTTAGCCTCCCTCCCATACCTTGCTTGCTCGACCACTAGCCTCTCCACCCTTCAGCTCCACTCACCACCACATCTACAGAAACTCCTCCTCCTTCTCCTTTGATCTTGACCTGGCCATGCCATCGAATGGAAGCCATCACCCAAAATTTGCATAAAACTCTTCCAAAAATGCCTAGACAAGCCACTATACTCCACCTGCCTCTTCCTATGCACTTTGGCCACCACTTAGCCACCACCACCAGCCACTCCACCACCTCTAGCCACTGCTACAGACGTGTCCAGACCTGTACATGCATGAGCCTAGCCATATGTGACCAAGCCGAGCCAAGTGCATCCAAACCCTTCCTATCTTGCCTTGCCTTTGACCTTTCTCTTATTTTGCCTTTGCCTTCCACTTTCATGCCCTTAGCCTTGCATTTAGGTCTTGGCCGAGCCATGTTGACACCTAGGCCGAGCGTAGTGTGGTGTGATCAAGCCCAATTGGTCATGTAGCAAGCCATGTTGTCATGTCAAGCAAAGTTTTAGGAAAGCTAGGTGATGTTCGTTGTTAATTCAAAATTCAAATTGTTTCAATGTATTTTGTATTGAATTCATATGTTTATATTATCTTGTTTATTTATTGTATACAAGATCATCATCTAGGCTTCCATTCATTCAAAGTCTAAAGTCGTGTTGTATCGTGCTTGTCGTGCCTTTGGAATCGTTTTGTGTGTAGTAGTGGTCTTCAGCTTGAAAAGGTGAGTCTTTCTCACTCTGACATGTTTACTTATGAACTAGTGAATTGATGGCAAGTGTTTAGTAATATAAAATGTTATGCAAGTTGATGATGATCATATGATATGCTATGCCATGTTACTACCATGTTAAAACTGTTAATTAGCACCTGACATCTGATATATGACATTATATTGTGATATTGACATTGTTTATATTATTTCTGTATATGATCACACTGCAAGTTCCCGGTAGAATAGAATAACTATGGGTTGAAATGATACATACCGAACGGACTTTAGAATAGGGAAAAATCATTATGGGCTGAAATGATAGGCCTGAGTGATTTTTATTTATTTCTATTTACTTGGGATTGCGGGTTTGAAATGATAAAACCCGGATTTTCTTTTTAAACTACGGATTGAAATGATATATATCTCTATCACTTAACCTAGGTTAGAAATTATATACAGACCCTGTGGTATATTTCTTAAATTATTTTATTAAAATACGTATTTTCAAAGGTATGAAATTTTGATTTAAAAATATATATTTTATGGTTTTAAGAAAATTAAATATTAAGTCTTGAAATTGTGACTTTAAGTATGTAAATTCGAAGTAAATGTGATTTTTGAATTTAAATTTTATTTTAAAATGTAAATAAATAATGGAAATCAAATTTAAAGTTTTGAAATGATATTTGAAGTAAATTGATAACTTTTATAAAATTCATAAGTAAATAAACAATGAATTTTGACTTAACAAATGGAAGTGAGTTTTAATTGGATATTTAATTATAAATTTTTTTGTGATAAATCATATGTTAAAATTATTTAAATATGAAATTTTGAAGTCTAGAAATATGATTTATAAGTTTAAAATTTGTTAAATTGAAGTTTTATCGCTTTTGAAAAATTATAATAAAATCTGGAATTTCATTAATAGCATTCTAAAAATGCTGTAGTTTTATGACAACACTTTCAAATGCTGTTGTTTTTGAAATTAACTATGTTTGAAATAAATAAATATCTATTACGGCATTTTATAAATGTCATTATTCTTGAACTAAACTATTTTGGAAACTATAAGCTACGATAGCACTTTATAAATGCCGTCGCTGCTACAAATTGACAACGTTTTGAAATGTTATAGATTTTAACACTGTTTGGGTTATATTTTAAAGTGTTAAATAATTTAACCTTTGAAATGGATTATTTGTGAAATTTTAGAAATTTTGAATATTTAAATATTTAAATTTGAATTTTTAAGGAATTTAAATTGAATTTGAATTTAAATAAGGTTTACTTGGTTATGTGCTAAATGGAATGAAACGTTATGAGATAAATGAATTTTTGAATGGAATTTTGAAATGTGTTTTGTAATGATATTTGAAATAATAAATGAATGATATATTTGATTTTAAAATGATATTTAAATTTGAATATTTGAATTTGAATTTAAATAATGATTTGATAATGAGATTTTGAAAGGATATGATATTTCAATGATTGAAATGGTTTGGAAATTATTTAATCTTTATTTTGATAAGGAATGTGAATTTGAAATGATATTTGATTTTAATATAAGAAAATTTAAAGTTTATATTAATGTGGAAGGATATTTGTTTTACTTGTAATTCGGGTTTAATTAAATGATATTGGATTTATGAAATGAATATTTCAAAACTAAATATTAGTAAATTGAATTAAGATATATATGAAATTATCAAATTATGTTTTGAAATGTGGGATATTAAAACTTTAAAATATACTAAAGATTGAATAGTTTATTTTATGGATCAAATCTGTATTTGAAATTTATAAGATTTGAAATGTTTTGTTGGAAAACTGAATTGAATTGAAACTGATGGTTCGAATTGAATTAAATTGGATTTGAAATTTTGGTAATTGAATAAATTTGTAGAATGTAAAGAATTAAATGAATATTCCATGATTTCAAATGTATGATTTCGGAATGTTATGATTTTCAAAGTGTAATGATTTCAAGTATTTTGGTTTCGAAAGAGTTATAACTTTGAAGGTATTATGATTTTTGAAAGGTGAATATATGTTTGAAATGGAAATGATAATGTATTGATTTGGATATAGCTTTGAAATAAAAATGGTTTTGGTTTCGATGTTTAAACTGTTTTGATTTGAACATAGTTTTGAAGTAAAAATGGTTTTGGTTTCGAAGTATAAACTATTTTGAAAGGAATATAGCTTGGAAATGAAATGATTTGATTTTTGAAGTATAAACTATTTTAAAATGACCATGGCGTTATAATAATGATTGGTTGTTAAAGAGACCAGGATTGGAAGTTGTCATACTCTCTGCCAACTCTGAAAAGCACTTTAACAACTGTGTACGCGGTGGAGATTCCAGAATGAAGTAGGATGATGGCGACGTTCTTGAGGTACATTATGTGGACCCGACTCCCGTGAGTTGGCTTAAGTTGGCTAAAACAGGAGCGATCTTGGGCCAAAAGGGGTAGCTCCTCTGGTCGGACGCATTCCTTCGATACTATACTCTTATTGGTGATTGATTAGATGGCCATCCTCCGATTTTGATTGGGAGTGTGTTCCGGGTGGGCGTATGTGGCTGCTGCGTTACCACCAGCCTGTGTGCGTAATTGGTATATCTACCTCGGCATTGCCTTATGTGTCATGTCACCTACCATACCGAGCCTTTACTACGAGTTTGTTTTTCTCCCGTAGCCCATGTGGTATCCTCTGATTGTCTTCCGATCTGGAGATATCATGATATTAGATGGACTACTGGAACTATTATGTGTGAAGGGTGATATGAGTAGCCCGGAACGCTACTTAAAAGTATGTTTATTTTAATGTAGACATTATTATAATAGCGTAATATTACTACATAGTAAATAGTTTAACAGATCCTTAAAGGATGGGTGATCCCAAGCATCTTTTAAGTTACTGATGCATTTTTGTTACTGTTCACTTGAGCTGATTTACCGTTCATAAGTATTTATGTCCCGACACGACTGTTTTGTGTTTTGCTTTACGCTCGAGTCAGATTGAGTGAGTTAGCATTCAAGATTCACCTTCGGAGTTGGAGCTTTCCTTGAAGATCCAGCCTTCTACTTTGCTTTCTGTATCCAGTGATTTCAGTGATGTATTCTGATTTGTACCTGATGTATCTTGTTACTCTTCTGTTGTATTTGTTTAACTCTGATGTATCTTATTTTTATATAGTAGCTTCATGAACTACTATCTCTTTTAATCCCGCTGCATTATTATTTACTCTGTGTCCGTGATCTGTGACTATTTATTTACTGTATATTCTAAGATTTGCCAAATTTTATTTACAACCCGGTATTTTGAGCAATTCCAGTCCGATATGTGCGGATGCGAATGGTTGAAAACATCGGGTCGTTACACTTTTTTTAAGAAAAAGGCTAGCTAGTTATCTAACAATCCACCCCTAAACAGGCTAAATTTCGACCCAGAAAAGGACCATCGATAGTTAGGTTCATTCTAAGGCAAGCTGTTAGTAGTAAAAAGAAATAACATTACAGAGCCATAAGTAAACTTTCAGTCATAATGGATGAAACAAAATATAATAGTAAAGTATACCCATTTATTTCAAAACCATAAAAGTGTTATAACACAAAATCCTATAAAAAATGTAACGTAATATTCGTTACAACGATTGTCTAAATCCATGGGTACACATAAAAACTAATAATGATAAATACTGCCATAAGCCTGCCTTCTTCATTTCTACGCATCTTCACCGCCATCACTCCATCCTTAACCTATGTTGTAATGTGGGGGTAGTTAGAACAATAAGTGTTTAGTGAATAAAAACCACGAGTCTGACATTTTTAGTACTTGGACAGTATATTTCAAAATAAGAATATGTCTATGAATAGAAAACCATTAAAGTCATTTAATCCTTCTTTATAACGAAAGAAGGCTGCTCCAACCAGTTAATACCTTTAATTATAAAAGTAAGTTTCTAAAATCCCATATCTCAATCATTTGTCGTAAATAGTTAATAATGTGAGAGACGGTGCCCAAGGCACTTATACTTCCTAGTGGAAAATAGGCAGACTTTGGGCATTTAAGATCATAAATAAGGCATATCCCATCAGTTAAAACCTATTTTTAGATGCATGTTCCTCAATGGTACTATTTAGCTAACATCATATGGAAACTCATATGCCACTTAATAATTCCAAGTGGAAAATAAGTAGGTCTGGTCATTTAGGACCTAAATGAAGGCAAACCCCATCATTTAAGATCTATTTTCAAAAGCGGACCAATGTAGAGATACCATCTAACATGTCGCCTTGGCTATTTAATATGTCATCTGGAGAAAAGAGGCGAGTCCAACCACTTAATACCTCAAAATTCGAAGGAGGCCCGTCGTATTATGGCCCATATTCATAATGATGTCTTACATTAGTTCGCTATTCGTAGGATCTAGTAGCCAGATTAGCTGGGCAGATTTCCCCTACAGAATTTGGGACTAACCTCGCGCCATTACAAATATTTGTCATAAGGATATCTCACATTAATCAAAGAGTATACAACTACTGGTAGCCTCAAAGTATAAGGCAGCCTTCTATCATGTAACTCTATTAACCTCGCATCCATGTGACTTGACCACAAATTAATTAGTGTGTGTGTGTGTGTGTGTATATATATATATATATTCATCTCGCCATTCCATAAATAAGGCCTTATAAGGAATCTTCCTTACTACACCTTAAAATAATAATTATGCTATATAAATGTATATGTACTCATCTTATCCATACAATCAGTTACCTTTCTAATGGTGGAAATAAATTTAACTAAATGCCTAATTAACTATGACATATACATAATAATTATATGCTAATTACGTAAATAGAGATAAAATAAATATTCACATCTAATAAGTTGTAGACACATGGATTTTACGCTTTAAACTAGCGTTAAATATCAATTCGCTAGCCAATTATTATTACAGGTCCTCTTTTTCAAAACCCCAATTTCCTTGGGATTCTAATGTCCAAAAAAAGGAATGTATATTCATAACCAAAACTACAATAACAACTTGTAAATAAAATAATACTCAGTTTATTACACAAATTCAATATAATATCTTAAACAGTAAGAATTCCAATCTAAACCCCATATTCTATTCAACTCCTCTTTTATATAGAAATAGAAATGAATAAGTGGTGTACACTACGAATAGAATTAGTAATATAAACCCTTTAATTTATTTAAGAATCACAATTTGACCCAAAGAAGAGGGAGAAGTGAAATAGACTATGAAATTATCAAAAAATTGAAAAAACGGAACAAATTGCTCTAAATTAATGTAAATAATTGGGAATCTCAGCATGAAATAGATATATCGAAATAAAAAGGAATTTTAGGGATTTTGTCTACCATATTTTCGAAATCCCAAAATCCTTAAGGCATATTCAAATCCAAAAAATACACTAAAAATTATAGAAAAGAAACACTAAGGTTTTCACTCACAGATTAGCCTAGGCTTCACTCAAATAGATTTATAGCCTTCCGCTCTCTTCCTAAACCTTTCTATTTTGATATGCACAAACACAATAGGGAAGGGTATGCATATTAACTAGATTTAAAATAGTTAGAGAAGAATAGGATAAGGACGGATTGAAGGAAGAAGAAATAAATAGGAAATAAGTTAAATTCTTACTAGAATTCTCTATGCAGTTTTTGAATCTTATTAGAGATATAACAATGGCAGAATTTCATCATATTCTCCAAAATAATATGAATAAAAGTGGAGAGGATAGGGTTCTATTTTACAGGAGTTGAAACGCACTAAAACCGTAGGATGGAAGTAGGTAGGAAATGGGTAAATCTGGAGCGTACAACCAAATGAAACATAGCTTCAAACCCTTGCCGCCACTAGCAACGTTTGTTGCCAAGCAGTCAAATGCCTTTGGGCAATCGGTCGATCGCTACGGTCGACCGGTTGACCTATATAAGACGATCTCTCCTTTATTTCAGGGAATGTTTATTTATTTCCATTGCAAGATTGTTTTATTCCCTAATTAACTTTTAACGTCAAACGTTTACATAGTCCCCAAGCTAATTTTTGAAATTTAAACCCTAAATATGATTTCTCATTTGAATTTGAATTCAAGCTAATTAAATATGAGAACTTCAAATGAGAATAACTTCTTTGTTTGAGCTCCGTTTTCAACATATTATATATGGAAACAAATCAAAATTTCACCACTAATGCAACGACATAATTTTCGTGGTCAAATTCTAACTTTTATAAAATTTATGTATCCAACCCTTATCATATGCAATTCATTTTACTTTATTTGTTTATGGTTCATTTTAATGTTCTTCCCTCTTTAAAAGGGATTTCATCTTGAAATCTTCCATGGGGCGAACAGCGTAATTCGCAATAACATCCATGTTATATAACCAAGTTCTATGTTTAACCATCTACTCAACCAATAATACAATGTGATTATGTACTGCAGACATGCTAAAATAATCTCAATTCTAGCATGAGTGTGTAATCATGTCATGAAAGTATGTATGCAAATATCCTAAACATGCATAATAATTTCCACAAAAGTGTAAACTGATTGTGAAACTGTGTAACAACCATCTCCTATCATCTAACCTAGCAACCATGATGCAAAAAATTCCTAAATTTAGGGAGAAAAATACCAGTGCAAGACTCTTGGTGAGTGCTCTTCATATTCTCCTCGATCTTCCATGTGCTTTCCGCTAGATTGTTCCCCATTGTACTCGGACCAACCTAATTATTTTATATTTGGGTCTCCTAGTACCGTGCTCCATAATGCGCGTGGTGACTCGAGGCACTGTCGGCTCCATTTTAAAACCCCCTAACAGATAAGGCTTTATTCTATTAGCGGTGTCATGAAGGTACTTCCTAAGGCGACAAACGTGGAAAACATTATCGACTCCTATCATCTTCTTTGGAAGCACCATACGATATGCCTATTTTTCTATTCTTTAAAGAATTCTGAATGGCCAACAAATCTTGGCACCAATTTTCCAGACTTGTCAAACCTAACAACTTTTCTAAAAGGATATATTGTAACAAATATCATATCTCCAACCTCAAATTCGAGCTCTTTCCTTCTTTTATCTACATAAGATTTATGACGGACTTGCGCTACCTTCATCCTTTGCCTAATCAACTTTACTTTCTCCATTATATCATGAATCTAATTGGGTCTGGGCAATAATTTGTCAGTGGTTTTCCAGCAACAACTAGGCCATTTGCATGTCCACACATAAAGTGGCTCAAAAGGGGCTATACTAATTGTTGCTTAATAACTATTATTGTATACAAACTCAACCAAAGGTATATGCTTCTTTCAATGTCATCCGAAATTCAAGACAAAAGCTCTCAACAAGTCCTTCAAAATCCTACTAACCATCGCTGTTTGGTCAGTTTATGGGTGATATGCTATGATAAGGTTCAAAAAGGTTGCTAAAGCTGTTTGTAAGCTTCTCCAAAACTTGCTAGTGACAAATGGGTCCCTATCGCTGACTATGCTTATAGGAATTCCATTTAGATGAACCACCACCTTAATATAAATCTAGGTGAGAGAGGCACTTCTTCTATTTCTCCTAATTGAACAAAATGAGCACTCTTGGTGAGTCTGTCCACAACAACTTAAATAGTCTCATTTCCCTTTCGACTTTAAGGCAATCCTTCCATAAAATCCATCGAAATATTTTTCCATTTTCAAGTTGGAATTCCAAAGTAATTATAATCCACCAAGCTTCCCTTGCTCAGCTTTTATATTTTGACATGTCAAACGCCTTGCAACAAACACAGCTACGCTCCTCTTCATTCCATTCCAATAGAAAATTCCCTTCATGTCCTTGTACATCTTATCTCCTCCGGGACGAATGGTCATCCTTAAGTGGTGATACTCCATAAGCATATCTCTCATCGAATCATTAGGATGCGAAGACATCCATCTCTTCTCAAACATCCCTTCTCATCAACTGGATACCTCCTAGCATAGGGAAAATGTCCTCCTTTTCTCAAAATTTCCAAAATCTCTATTATCATCTCATCCTTTACTTGCTCATGTCCTATATAATACATCAAGGCCGGTCTAATCATCATATGTGACAGAAAACCATGGATGGGTTCTGTTGATGGTTGGAGGTTAAAATTCAAAAGAAATTCCAAATGCCTTCATTTATATATAGCACCGGGGATAGCGTATCTTCAACTAAAGGTGTTGGCGACTACCTTCCCTTTTCTAGGGTATATTGAATACCAAAGTCAAAGGATGCTACATATTACACTTATCTCTGCTGCCTAAAATTCCAATCTTTTTAGGAAATAGGCATTTGAGTGATTTATGATCAGTGAATAACTCAAACCTTTCCCCCAAAAGATAAGTCCTCCACATCTTTCAGGCAAAAACAATGGCTGCTAATTCTAAATCTTGCACTGGATACCTCTTATCATGGTCCTTTAGTTGTTTACTAGCAACGCTAATTACCTTCCTTTCTTACATATGAACTGCCCCTAATCCTATGCTACACGCATATGTGAAAATCATGAATGGCTTAGTTTCATCTAGAATAGTGAGCAGAAGTGCACTGGTCGATGACTCCTTAAGCTTCTCAAATGCCTTGGGGCATCTATCATTCCAAACAAAAAATAGATTCTTCATAGTCGATCAGCTTAAAGGGGCTGCTATTTGTGCAAAGCTCTTGACAAACTTCCTATAGTATACTGCCAACCTTGATGCATTACGAGGAGTCTTCATTTTTGGACAGCTTCCACTTTAGCAGGGTCCAACGCCAATCCTTGTTCCGAAACAATATGCCCAAGGAACCTAACTTCAATTTTCCGAAAGTGACATTTAGAAAACTTGGCTTTGAGTTGGTTTCTTCTCATGGTCTCCAATAACTGCCTAAGGTGGTCCTCATGCTCCTTCTTGCATTTGGAGGAAACCAAGATATCATCAACAAACACCAAGACAAATTTATTAACTTGCCCTTTAACTATTTCACTCATCAACACAAAGTATGTAGGGGCATTCGTCGGTTTAAATGGCATCACCTCCCACACATAGCCCCTACAAGTTGGTCGAAGAAGTCATCTATTTTAGGTAGAGGATACCTATTCTACCTTATCAACATGTTCAACTCCCTATAATTGATGCAAAGTCTCAAAGAACTGTCTATCTTAATTGTAAAAAGAACAGGAGCTCCCCACTCAAAAGTACTCGTACAGATGAATCCTTTCGTTAATAGCTCCGAGATTTGCTTATCCAATTCCCTTCTTTCTTTGAGGGCCATATGTTGCAAAGATGGAGCGACGGGTCTTGCATCTTTCTCTAAATCGATTCGAAACTCAATCTCCCTATGGGGTAGGAGACCTGAGACCTCCTCAAATGAAAGTGACTGTAGGATTGTGTAATATGAATATTATCTAAACTACTAGATCAGAATAAAGAGTAGGTAAATATAGCAGTAAAATAAAATGACAGCAGATATTTTTATACTGGTTCGAACTCCCGTTCTACGTCCAGTCCCAAACTCCTTCTGAATTTAAACTAGCAACCCTCACTTAACCCGAAGGAATAGGTTTACACCGCCTGAGCAACCAAACAGGACTTTGACCACCTGAGCAACTAAACAGGATTTTCCCGCCTGAGCAACCAAATATGACTTTGATACAAATGGAATGTTTGTTGACTCTGCATGGTCTTGTTACAACACAGATTTGTCAAATGATGTACACCTTTCCTATAATCTTTTCCTTAAGTATGATATGTATATTTATGTGTCTATGAAGATAAAGGAAGTATAAATTGCTTTAGAAAAAGAATTATAAACTTGATTTCACAATTTCTAAACAACTGAATATCCAAGAGAGCAGAGAATAGAAAGTTGAGTTCTTTGATCTTGAATGAATTGCATAATTATATATATATATATATATATAATTATTAAAGACTTACAATGGTTGGCAGAGAGATCTGATGAATGAAAATGGTTGCAACACTGTGTGGAAGAGATTCCTCTTCAGGAAGAAGAAGTGTCTCTTCAAAAAATTTGAAAATATTATAGTTTGACACATGTTTAGTTGACTGAATATAATAATTTAGTCGACAAAGTTGAAATAGAAAATTAATAGTTCGAAAATGGTACTACTTAGTCGACTAAGTCATGTAGATTTAAAAAATAAAATTAAAACACATTTGAGTCGACTAAAAATAGTGGTTTAGTCGATGACTAAATCTATTTGTTTTTAGAATATGCATGTTTTAACTTAAGGAAAGATTTTAACAATGAATATTACAACTATACCAAACTTAAACTCTATTTTGTTGAATATTCGGTAACCCACTTTCTATCTTGAGCTCCTTATCATGAATCAAAATCTTGAAGTCCAACATTCTTCCCTTTTTTGATTGATGACAACTTTATATGAGATAACATTCGACAAAAAACTATAATCTATAACTCCTTCTGAATTTTTTTTGATATCCTACAAATTTTATTAGTATTTTGCGATATTTCTTCTCCCCCATTGTCATCTACAAAAAGGGAAAGATATATATGGGATTATATTTACACAACATATAATAACTTATAACATCAACAATGATAAACCACACAACACGCACAACAATAATAAGGATAACAAACACAAACAGTTGTACGAACAAAGTTAGGGTCTTAAGAGTTAGGTCTTTGGAAACCAAACCCTAAATGGTTCAGAATTCCTTTTGTAAATAAAATCTTCATTTTTGTGAACATTTTCTATAAAGGATTTTATGTATTTTTTCTAATCAAAGAATTATTGGGTTTAGGAACCTAAATCTTAATAAATTTAGCATGCTTTGGAACTTTTGAACTGATTTTGCAATAATATCATTATTCCTTTTAAAGTTATTGTATAAAAAGTTCTTTTTCTTAGGAATACTTTTTGATACTTGCTTATATCCTAATCCCTTTTTATTTGAAACTATTTTAGAATTTTTTTTAATTTTAGAAAGATTCTATGTTCCTTTGTTAAAATTAGAGACATTTTTAGCAATATCATCTAATTTTGTTTTAAGACTAGAAATATCTAATTCCAATATTTTAATATTAGCTTTCAAATCCTGATTTTCAACTAAAAGGGCATCATTCTTTTATTTTTGAGTTTCAATTTCTTTACTTAAATTAGACAATTGAGAAGATGCATTAGAACAAGATTCTTGAGAAGTTTCAAGTTTTTCTTTTAAAATTTCTTTATCATTTCTTAACAAATCTACCTCAATTCAGTAGTATTCAATTTTTAAGAGTGTCTTTATACTTTCTTTTGATATTTGTTAGCTTATCAAGTAATTCTGAATTTATATCCACTAAATCATCAAAAGTCAAATCACCCACCTCATCATTTGTGCTATAAAACAAATGTTTGCTTGTTTAGAATCATTGTCTGTGTCACTGTCTGACGATGAAGATAATTTTGAATCATCCCATGGAATAGAGAAGGCTTTCTTTTTGAATCTGTCTTTCTTATTCTTAAATTTGTCTCCCTTTCGATCAGGATAGTGTTTCATGATGTGCCATTTCTTGTGACATTCATAATATTCAAGAGTAGAGGACGATGGCTTGTTGTTATTACCACTGCTGAAGCTATTTTTGTTGTTTCTGAATTTGTTGCTCTTTCTGAATTTCAAAAACTTTTTTAAATTCTTAGCAATAAATGTCATATCTTCATCATCTGAATCTGATTCATCTTTTTCTGCTAGGAATGCTATATTCTTCTTTATTTTGAGCATGTACTCGTTTTGCCTGGAGATTAACTTCATAAGACATATTTTCTATCAACTCTTCTGGTTTAATGGTTGAAATATTGTTAGCTTCTTCGATTTCTAAAACTTTTCGTTCCCAGTCGTCCATTAAAGAGTTGAGGATTTTTGAAACAATATCAAAGTCTGGACACTTTTCTCCTAATGCTAAAAGAGAATGATATATGTCTTGAAATTTAGAATACATTTCATTTATTGTTTAATCTTACCGCATTTTGAAATTCTAGAACTGATTCTTGAGCATATAATCTTACTTTTCTTTACTTTATTAGTACCTTCATGTGTAACTTTAAGTGTACGTCAAATTTCATAAGCAGTAGTACACATGCTAACTCTATTAAACTCATTTTTTTCTAATGCACAAAATAACATATTCACAGCTTTGGCATTTGTAGCAGCATCTAGTTTTTGTGCGTTAAACCGTTGAGAATATTCAGTAGTAAGTATGTTATATTCCGCTTGAGTAATATTCCAGGTTTCATAACCAATGGCTTACATATAAATTCTCATTCTGGTAGAGCAATAGTTATAGTTCAACCCATTAAATAGTGGTGGTCATGCAGTAGATTGGCCTTCAACAAAACTTGTGTTAGTGTTGTCTTCCATATTACTAAAATATCAAATAACTGTGTTACGACTATAAGATGACCCTGCTCTGATACCAAATGAAAATGACTGTAGGATCATGTAATATGAATATTACCTAAACTACTAGTGCAAAACAAAAAGTGGGTAAATATAGCAGTACAATAAAATGACACCAGAGATTTTTATACTGGTTCAAACCCCAGTTCTATGTCCAGTCCCAGACTTGTTCTGGATTTAAACTAGCAGCCCTCACTTAAACCGGAGGATTAGGTTTACACCACCTGAGCAACCAAACAGGACTTTGACCACCTAAGCAATCGAAAAGGACTATTGACGCAACGGATAATCAATAAATGGATACAACGATGAAAAGTGGAATCCATGGATTGAAAAATACCGAAATGCCCAAATCCGTTGATCTCAAGAGATACCGGATTCTAGTTATCTCCAACACGTTGATCGCGCACGATACCGTGTTAAAAGATCTATGATTCTTCTATGTTGATCTCGCGCACGAGATTCCGTGAATCGGCTTCAAATCCGTTTATTCGAGCACACTCGAATAACCGAAAATGGAGAAAGGAGATAACACTCAACTTCCAATTTTAAAAGAGGCACAAAGCACTCAAACAAAGTTTTTATTCAAAATCCCACCTTACAAATGACCATTACCCCTCTATTTATAGAGATTTACAACACAACACAAACATGGCTTACATCACAAAACACAACACACAACTCAGCCGACCTAACAGGTGGCCGACCTACGACCTAGCAAACATTCACGACCTACGACCTAATATATACAACACATAAAAACACAAACGAGTTACACACATACAACATACATGCGACCTTATATATACAACTCACACGATCTACGACTCAAACGACATAACAGAACCTCCAGGAGCGACTTAGCAACCTATCTTCCCAGCGGCTTAAGCTTTGGCATCAGGCAAGCGACCTAAGAAGATGGGCGACTTAAGTTTCAAAGCGGCATAAAGGCAATCTGCTTCAGGTTAGGATTCAGCGACCTAAGACTATAACGCTAGGTCGCTCAAGCAACTCAAGGTGTAACACATTAGGTCGCACAGGCGACCTATCATGGTGCTCTTCTTCATCCATCTCATTATGTCGCGGCCGACTTAAGGTAAGTAAACGACTTAAGGTAAGCACACGACTTAGGGTAAGCGAACTAAGGTTTAACTCATTAACTTGCTGGTTGGCATAACTTGTTAGGTCGCTCGTCGTTCTCCATAACTCGCTGATTGGTAACCTGTTAGGTCGCTCATCATCCTTCACAACATAATATATCTCGTTAGGTCATTCAGAAGAAACAAGGATGACCCGATAGGTCGCGGGCGACTTAATATGAACGACTCAAGGAACTGCGCTGCATCATCCTCCATTGATTGAAAGAAATTCGTCCTCGAATTTACAGCTTCTTCTTCTTCGACAAGCTTGTGCTCAAAATACGGAATTAGGTGTTTGACGTTGACAACGTCAGCAGTAGGAAGATGATCCGGAAAATTCAACTTACCAACATTCTCATTAATTCTCTTCACGACTTCCAAACGACCCATCCTTCTAGTTTCTAGTTTGTTGAAAGTACCCACAAGAAATCGTTCAACCATCATGTAGATAGAATCGTTGCCACATTGCGTCCTCATCAAACCCAATACAGAGTCTAGACTTACATCCACCCATAATCTAGTATGTATAGGTAATGGCATACAAAAACCTGACTTCGTCGCGGTCTCTTTTGAAATTTGATAATTATGGCTCCTCTGAACAAACCTTTCAACCTCCTTCCTTATTGACGGCCCAAGATAAGATGTTGCAATCAACTGCATGGTACGATCACGGCCCTCCTGTCTTTCTACATGTAAGTCTTTTATAATTTTTATTTGCCAACTGCAATCAGGAGTATACAACTGCCTTCCTTCGAATAGAAACCCATCAAAGTCTTCTCAACTCTTCCTGCTCTGTCGGACACATACGATAACGTGGTCTATGCGGTACAATGGCACCTGGCACTTGATCAACATGATGTTGTATGTCCCTCAATGGTGGTAATTCCTTGGGCAACTCTATAGGAAATACATCTACGAGTTCATTTACCACTGGCTTAACTTCCTCAGGAGTTTCAATACATTTACTGGTTTCATTCCTAATCAACATAAACACTTCCGCACTATCCTCTACTTCTTTAACAAACTCTCTTGTAGATAGTAGACTAGTCGAATCCACCTTCTTCACCAATAAATTACCCCCTTCATTTCCTCACACACTTTCTTCATCCTCATCAAACTTCACTGGTTGTGAATTTTCAACTTCATGTTCATCAAACTTCGTTGGTTGAAAAACATCAACTTCATCTTTGTCAAACTTCGATGGTTGAGAACAATCGACTTCATCTTCCACATCAAAAAATTCCTTCAAAGAAAACAGAGTCTTTAGTTCCTCGATTTCCTCCAACTTGCTTTCACTTTGTTGTCGCTTTTTAGGAACTAAAGTGATTCGTGTACCTTCAAACATGAAACTGTAGCTGTTGGTATGACCATCATGTTGCACAGCTCTATCATACTGCCACGATCTTCCCAACAATAGATGACATACATCCATATCCATAACATCACACCAAATTTCATCTTTATATTTCTTCCCAATCGAAAAAGTTACACAAGCTCTTCGACCAACCTTCACTTCCCCACCTTTCCTCAACCAAGCTAATTTGTAGGGTTTGGGATGCTTCTCAGTCTTTAACGCCAATTTCCTTACAGCTTCTGTAGATATGATGTTATCACAACTTCCCGCATCGATAACAAACTTACAAACCTTCCCTAGAATAGTGCATGTCGACTGAAAAATATTGCTCCTCAACCAACTAGAATCATCCTCTTGCTTTGGCGTTAAACAGGATCTCCTCATCTACAAACTACAACCCTCATCTCCTGTCAATAATCCTTCTTCCTCCTCAACTAGTAGTGAATTGGAACATTCTTCATCTGCATCCTCAACATCAGCAACCATCACTCGCTTCTTAGGCTTTGGACATTCATTGCTCTTGTGACCAAACTCCTGACAGTTATAACATTTGAAATTGTTGTTGACCTTGGTCTTAGCAACTTCATTGACAACCGGTTTTCCAACAGCCTTGGAAACATTAGTATCGCTACTAGCCCCTTTTACCGGATTGTTGGAATTTGTAGACACACCACCTCCTCTTCTACCTTGCTTCTCCCAAGCTAGAGCCTTTTGGTGTGCTTCAGCCACGGATCTTGGATCAAACATATTCACCATATCCTAGATCTGCATTTTCAACCCTCCAACAAATCTAGCGGTCAACTCTTCCTCTGTCTCTATGATATCATTTCGGGAAATCAGTTGATAAAACTTATCCGCATAGTCATTTACCGACATTGTTCCCTGTCTCAAGTTCTGTAATCGCTGATACATAAGAGATTGATAATTATAAGGCAAGAAAGTAGCCTTCATCAATTTCTTCATCTTCTCCCATGAGACAATCTTCGACTTGCCCATTCTCTCCCGTGTAAGTTTTGTTTGTTACCACCATGCTATAGCTCTTCTCCTCAATCGAGTAGCAACCAACTTAACTCTTCGATGTTCGGGAACTTCTTTGAAGTCAAAAATTTCTTCAACATTAGATAACAATTCAAGGAACTCTTCAGCTACCATTCCAACTTTTAATTATGGAATTTCCATCTTCATCCCCGACTCCCATCGACGATCATCTTCTACATCCCGATTTTGACGTCGTACTTGGTCTCGGTCTCGATAATGAATACTTCCTCTGTCACTCTCTTCATCATAATCAAATGAACTTCGATATCGATCTCGACCATCAACATCTCTGCGATCACGCATATCCCTTCTACTTTGTCTTTCATCATCACGATAAGGTTCATGTTCATACTCCCGTGGAGTTCTTCTTTCTTCGTTCCTGTATTCATGGTGATCTCGTCTCAATGAAACTGATGATTCTCTTCTTTCTCGATAAGATTGTGGCGATACCCTCCTCGCTTCCGTAACCGATGGCGAAACCCTGTTTCCTCCATGGTTCGAGACTGGTGACCTTCTCCTTTGACTTTGATTCATATCGATCATCAATTTCTCCAATCTACCAATTCTCTCATCCAACTTCTCATTGAATTTATTACTAATTCGTTGTTCCATTTGTTCAGCATCTTCTCTCTTATACAAATCTTCAACATTCTGATGATGATTAGCTCTTCTCGGAGGCATTGTCGAATCTTCAACAAATCAAAACACCCTTTAACTCTCGGCCTTCGATCAAACTTTAACTTCGACTCAAACTCCAACACTTCTCTTGCTCCAACAGGCTCGGCTTAGCTATGATTGGCTAAGTCTAGCTTTGATACCAAACTAACGCAGCGGAATCAATAAATGGATACAACGATGAAAAGTGGAATCGATGGATTGAAAAATACCAAAATGCCCAAATATGTTGATCTCAAGAGATACCGGATTCTAGCTATCTCCAACACTTTGATCGCGCACGATACTGTGTTAAAAGATCTACGATTCTTCTAAGTTGATCTCGCGCACGAGATTCCGTGAATCGGCTTCAAATCCGTTGATTCGAGCGCACTCGAATAACCGAAAATGGAGAAAGGAGATAACACTCAACTTCCAATTTTAAAAGAGGCACAAAGCACTCAAACAAAGTTTTTATTCAAAATCCCACCATACAAATGACCATTACCCCACTATTTATAGAGATTTACAACACAACACAAACACGACTTACATCACAAAGCACGACACACAACTCAGCCGACCTAACAGGTGGCCGCCTACAACCTAACAAACATTCACGACCTACGACCTAATATATACAATACATAAAAATACAAACGAGTTACACACATACAACATACATGCAACCTTATATATACAACTCACATGATCTACAACTCAAACGACATAACAGAACCTCCAGGAGCGACTTAGCAACCTATCTTCCCTGCGGCTTAAGCTTTGGCATCAGGCAAGCGACCTAAGAAGATGGGCAACTTAAGTTTCAAGGCGGCATAAAGGAAATCTGCTTCAGGTTACGATTCAACGACTTAAGAGTAAGCGACCTATGACGCTAGGTCGCTCAAGCGACTCAAGGTGTAACACCTTAGGTCGCACAGGCGACCTATCATGGTGCTTTTCTTCATCCATCTCATTTTGTCGCGGCCGACTTAAGGTAAACACATGACTTAAGGTAAGCACACGACTTAAGGTAAGCGACCTAAGGTTTAACTCATTAACTCGCTGGTTGGCATAACTTGTTAGGTCGCTTGTCGTTCTCCATAACTCGCTGATTGGTAACCTGTTAGGTCGCTCATCATCCTTCACAACATAATATATCTCGTTAGGTCGTTCAGAAGAAACAAGGCATGACTCAATAGGTCGCGGGCGACTTAATATGAACAACTCAAGGAACTACGCTGCATCAACTATCCTGCCTGAGCCACCAAACAGGACTTTGATACAAATGCGATGTTTTCTTGACTTTGTGTACTCTTGTTACATGAAGTACACCCTTCCTATAATCAAATTTGTCAAATGAAGTACACCCTTCCTATAATCTTTTCCTCAAGTATGATATGTATATTTGTGTGTCCATAAAGATAGAGGAAGTATAAATTGCTTTAAGAAAAGAATTATAAACTTGATTTCACAATTTCTAAACAACTGAATATTCGAGAGAGTAGAGAGTAAAAAGTTGAGTTCTTTGATCTTGAATAAATTTGAAATATATAATGATTGAAGAGTTGTAACAGTTGGCAGAGATATCTGATGAACCGAAATGTTTGCAACTCTTTGAGGAAGAGATTCCTCTTCGGGAAGAAGAAGTGTCTCTTCAGAAAATTTGAAAATATGGTTGTTGGAACATGTTTAGTCAATCGAATATAATTATTTAGTCGACTAAGTTGAAACAGAAAATTAATAGTTTGAAAATGGAAGCATTTAACCGACTAACTATGGCATTTAGTCGACTAAGTCATGTAGATTTTAATAAAAATTAAAACAGTTTAGTCGACTAAATATAGTGGTTTAGTCGACTAAGTTTGTTTGTTTTTCAAAATATGCAGGTGTAACGACCCAGAATTTTTAATAATTAAAATTTGGATATTTAATTAATTTTAGATATTAATAAGTGAATTTATAAGTTAAATAAATTTTATTTCGAATAATTGGATTTAATTGAATAATTAAATCAATAATTTAATATGTTAAATTATGGAAATAATTGAAAATTGGGTTAAATATGATTGAAAATGATTTGTAAAATTTTATTTTATCATGTGGGAGTTAGAACGATATTTTAGAACTTTTAAAATCGAATTAAAAGTTAATTTGTGAAAATTGAATATTTTAATATTAAATCGACTAGTGAAAATAGTCAATTTTTGAACAGTCTCAGAATTGAACGAAACCAGTTCCATTGGATCCGTAATAGTTAGTTATTACTGGATTTCAATTTTCGTGTCAATTGGAGTTATCGTTGGATCGTAGCAGCTCGAAACGCATCGAAATTGTTTTAATATTAATTTGGCGAGTTAAAATAGTCATTTTTCAAACTGTCTCGGATTTCGAGGAAACTAGTTTCATCGGATCCGTAATGTGATATTATTGTAAGGTTTCAAATTTCGTGTCAATTGGATTTACCGTTTGTCCGGTACAAATTAAAACGCCTAGAAAATCGTTTAAATCGGTTTAATTTAAATCGATCGTTTGTTGCCATATCTCGCACAGATGACCGAATTAGCTTCCGAAACCTGTTCCATTGTGTCCGAAACGCGGGATAAACCCTAGGAATGTCAGTTTCGACGCATAAATCGGAGTTCGGAATTCCCGGATGAATAGTGTTTCGTTCGTTTTCCTATAAATAGCACCTTATTATTTTCTTTTTCCCAAATTATTTTAAAACCCTAAACCTAATTCTTCTAGCCGCCAGTTGCTTCACCAATGGCCAGAAACGTCCCAACTTCTCCTCCTCTTATCTCTTCATCCACTCAACGATTCAAGAAACTTACAACTAGAAAGATGTAGAGCACGTTGAGATCCTTATATTCAACGGTGGAGATCGAGATTGGAGCTACGAATCAACGGATATTTGCGTTCAAAGGCCATAGGGTCGGCCTCGAACTGCGTGCTACAGGGACAGCCGAGCTCTACATGATTATGGCCGAACATAGCTCTGGCAATGGGCGTTCTAGTGGTGGCGACGTGATGAAGTTTCATCGAGTATAAGTGGTGCAAATTTAAACCCTAATATTTATGCTATGGGTTTGAGTGTGCGTGTTGTAGCCTGTGCGTGCGTACGAAGGAGAAGAGGGAGGGGTATGCACGGATCTGATGTGTTGGGTTTGGAATGCACGGTCATGATCTAGTTGAGGTTTAAATTTTTTAATTAAAGTTGTAATTATTAAGTATAAATCCGTGTAAAACTTTGAAAAATCATAACTTTTTCATACGCGGTCGAAAACGCGTGAAACCAGTTGCATTGGAATCGTATGGACGAGCACTACGTGATGAAATTGGATTGGAGTCGTTTGGAGTTAGTGAGAATTTTGGGTAAAATTAAACGCGCGTTTAATTTTATTCGAAATAAATCGCTAAAACGAAAATAAAATCAAGGTGAGAACTTCTCACTCAATCGAATCGGTTTCGATTTTTATTTTAAATAGTTAGATTTAAAATATTTGAATGCATGTTTGAATGATGATTGTTATCTATTGACTGTTAAAATAGACATTATGCGCCGTTAGTAAGCAGATGTTATTTATTAAAAACATATACCGCGAATATTTCATAAACAGTGAAATTGGTATTATATATAATATCAATATATATATATATATATTGGCATATGTATATATTGCAGTTGTTGATTCCCCGCATTGTTTAGCGGATGAGACCCTATTGCGCCGTTATTAAGCGGATAATATTATTAAATCCCATATACCGCGATAATTTCGTACTGGAGTGAAATTGGTATTGTGCTAATGTTTGTGGATGCAGGAAAACAGGTTGGAGGGATCCAACTGGATTCCTCAACAGTTTTTATTTGATTCAGATATTTTGATATTTGATGGATTATCATATCGATATATGATATTGTTGTTGTCGTGATTGGCTATTTGGTGTGTAGCATCACTAGGCCAAATTTTGGAATTTTAAAATGATTTATAAAGTGATTTTTGAAAATATACTATATGTTCAGAATTGATCCATTTTAAATAAATAAACGTATAATTTTTAATGCTATAAAAATTATGATTTTTGAGAAATATAGTAAAAAAACTGATTTTTGAGAATATGATGCCAATGATTTTATAAAATAGTTAAATCGGAATTTTTGAATCTATTATAAAAAGTTGAAAATATAGGATTTATAAAATTTAATTATTTCATAAATCAGAATGATGAAATTATAAAGGAGATTAAAGATGTTTTAAAATAATAGTATAAATTGATTTATATATAAGATTTATAAAATGGATATTTATAAATTAAAATATTGACATTATAAAACGAGTTTTTATAAGTGTTTGAATGAAGTGAAGATAGATTGTATAAGTGAATGGAATTTATAAATTATAAATGGTGAAGTTATAAATGTAATTTATAAATAGTAAGATTTATAAATTTTGTGAAGTTATTAAAGGAATAGATTTGGTTAAATAAATGAATCTTATAAATTATAAGATTTATAAATTGGAAAGTCTTTAAAAGAACGATTTTGTAAAATAATCGTTTTATAAGTATTTAACTTATAATATGAACTTTTAGTTTATAATTGAGTTATAAACTGGAATAGGTTAATGACGGAAATTTGTAAAAGGAAGTTGTTATAAATAATTAGAAATGGAATTTATAAACGTTGTTTTATAAATCCGCAAACGACTTATTTTGATAAGTTAATTTTTATAACTTACTTAGGGAGTTATATTCATGTTTTAGACAGTGAATAATTCCTTAAAATGAAATGAATAGAAATGATAAAATTGGTTAACATAGTATATTCACGTTTTTGAATAGTGAATAATATGTTAAAGAAATTGTTTTGAATGTGATGTTTTAAATAGAACTAAAACGATCTAACGATGTTTTAAAATGTGTTGAGATTCGAAACCATAGATTTCAACATTTATTGTTGAAATAGACGTTTTCGAGAAATAGAAGGAAATGGTGGACTATAACACTGTTGTTATAGTAAATGATTTCCGAAAGGAAATGTTTTGTATAGTATTGGGATTTATATATCTATCTTAATTTCGAATCCCTATACTAGTGATTTTGGGTTGTCGTAACGATGTTTTACGCAGCATTCGTTTTGGCCCAAATAAATACGTTTAAGTGAATGATTTCCTTAAAGAATGAAATATATACTTAATTACGATTAAAGTATATTGAATATTTTCCAAGTGTTGAAAATAAATAAAATTGTGAATTACTTATGAATAAGTAGGTATGGAAATGTTTTCCAATATAAAGTGGATATTTTGAGAATTTATCTTTTTGAAGATAAATTGAAATGAATAATTGAAATCGAATATTCATAGATATTTTGGATTATAAATTCACTATGGAATTTATAAAAGAAAGTGGAATTTGTTTAAAAATAAATATTGATTTATTTTTGAAGTATGGAAAATAATATATCTTGTAAAGATATTTTGGAAAATAAATAATTTGGAAAATTATTTGGAATTTGGTGATGTGTGCATATCCATTGATAGTTCAATAACCGACTATCAATATTTCCCTTTGAATGGGTAATTGATGTGATTTGTTTGAATTTGAATGCCACACTTATTTTTGAATAAGCGCTCACTATTCGGGTTAACCGGGAAAGGACCATGGGGTCGTATAACCCATTCCGAATATGTGATACGTCGTTATGAATTGCATTTGAAGATCGGTGTTGAAGACCCGGTATTTGCGAGAGCGATAGGATGACCTATCGATTGTCTCTGCACTGAGTTGCAACGGTATAGAGACTCCCTAAGTGATGGGAAATCCGATCAGGATTGTGAATATCCGGATTGCAAGGACTTCTTTGTAAGTGCCTTCGGTTTTGTTCGAGCCCGGAACAGACTTGTATGGATTGTATGTCTGACATTACAAATTGAGATATAAAGCAGATTTCTTTCAAATATATTTCTGTTGGTGGCGGAGAATTTATTCTTTTAGCTTAACACCCTTCTCTGAGACGTATGAGCTCAGAGGTTATGTAGTTGAATGTTATCAGCGATATATTCCCAATTTGGTAGTATGACATGCTGAGTGTTGCTGTGAAATGATCATTGTGTTGATTATTTGTGATAGGATCGTTTATTTGATCGTCTATCCTGGTGATCATTTCTATGATCATTTGTTGACCCAAAGCATGGCTTTTGTATAAAGCATGTTTTTGTGGACGTGACTTCGTCGAGCCTCACACCCCGTGAATGGTCAAAACAGGAAAGATGCGGCAAGGTTATGAGGGGTAGCGCCCTTTAGGATATGTGCATTTCCTTCTGGAAAAGGGTGGTATCATGGTATGGAGCCAGATACTTACTCATGCTGAAAACACTTTATGATTGTGTGAATTGATTGCGAGCGCTCGGTTGAAAGGTCCCAAAGGACCGGGGGATGGCATATTCGGTCAGTTGTTACTCAGTTAGGGGTAACCCGGCCTTGTGTTGGCAGAGATCCGGTTTGGTTCTCGGGGATGTCCATCCAGAGGCATTCTCATGTGGCAATGGGAAGTTCCTTGGCCTGATCATTCGTTGGAAATCCAATTCCCAATATGAAACCTTGTACGGTATTAGTTGTAGAACCTGCCATTTACTTATGGTGCTCACCACTGTATAGATGGTAGCTATAGTAGGCATACGATAATGGTCGTATGTTGGCTAAGATTTATATTCTACTTTCGAAATGATTTTTTTTTTCTTTTCTCTACACTATGCACTAGTAATAATATCAAATGTTCTTTTTAAATGCGTATCAAGCATCTTTGACTATCATAAGGAGAAATCTCCTCCGATTCTGCGTTTGCATTGTGTGTGTGTGCGGGAGGCCTTATGGTAGTCTCATTTTTAAAAGCATTGCGAATTGACTTTAAAAATATTCTTCTATTTTGATTTCAAAGATAAATAAACTGTTTTGTGTTCCCACACCAGTCTTGCTTATGCTAGGTGATATGTGATGGGGGGTTCTCGCTTCGCGGTTTGGTGGCGAACGGGAGACTCTTGCCCCCACACGTCCTCTTTTAGGGGGTTGGTTAGGTGTAACCTGAGACAGTCGAGAGGCTGGCCGTAAAAGCAAGTTTGGGATACCAGTTGTTGCCACGGTGGGGCTGGGATGGTTGAAAAGCCTACCGGTTGTGACTGCTGTCGACGGTTGAAAAGCCTAGATCTGACAATGTGGTATCAGAGCATATGGTTAAGCGACAACCATGGTTCTGTTGGGTATTACTCATTAGAGATTGAGTCAGTAGTACTCTAGAATGAGTTTGAGTGTAATAATGGCTATGAGAGCGTATTTGTTAGTGAATATAAAATTGTTTTATATTGTGATGATTGGTTTATTGAGTGGCATATGAACTTTCGTCAGCACGGTCTGGACAACTATGCCGAAGGGGTTTATAAACATTTGAATAGAACAATTCGACATAATATTGTTTTAAATTGGGTAAATGAAATAATTTTACCTTGATTATATTTTTATATATAAAAGAATAATTTTTCAAAATTATTAAAGTGTATATAAGTTGATTGTTTAGTTGTTTGAATAATCTAAATAAAAAAATATTTGTATAAGAAAAAGAATTATAAGAATTGAATTATAATTAATGTGATCTACAATTGTGAAATAAACTTATATATATAAGAAGTGAAACTATATGGATATATATATGAATATGAGTTGTAAGTAAAAGTGAATTTAAAGTTAAATGGAGTATAACTTAAGTGATGTTGAATGAAGTTGATATTGGTGTCAAAGTAAATCAATAAAGTTAAACGAATATGAACTTGAGTTATATAAATGAAATTCAACTGTTGTAAATGAATTGAATGAATGGATTAAATGAATCAATTGAATGTAAATTAAGTTGATATGAAATAATGAATATAGGTGTTAATTCATTAAAATCTAATGTTATTGGAAGTTGAAAGATTGAATGAAATCAATTTAATTAAACCAATTGAAAGTGAAGGTGTTAAACCAAATTGAATGAATATAAGCAAAGGAATTTGGTTGTAATTAATATACATTGGTTGTTATATGATTGTTAGTTGATTGTATATAATTAATTAAGTGTTAATGAAATTGAGTTAATGAAATTGGAAGCTAAAGTAATTGAAATTCAATTGGAAGTTAAATGAATCTTAAATAGAATTGAATTTGATTTGGAAGTGAACCAACTTGAATATGAATTAGTGAATATAAACTAATTGAAAATGAATGTTAGTAAACATCCACTGTTAATAAATCAAATGTGATTAGATAGAAAACCTATTTCATTGAATATTAATGAAAATATGAATGAATATTTATTGGTTATGAATGTTAGTTGGATGTAGTTGGTTGATGGTTGAATATATATTGCTTTTACTACATTTGCTATGTAGGCATATATAGTTATTATGTTGCTATATGTTGTATATCGATACCATTGTCTATATACATGTTTCTCATTTGTTTGTTGAGTGTTTAGTAGGTGCGGATTGCGTTTGCTTTGCATTTGGAGCTCGCTTTCGCGCTATATTAGCCGTAGACGCTTGCTAATAAAATATAAGGTACATATCTCGGATTAAATATCGTACTTTTATACTTTTTTCCCTGCGGGATGCCTCATTACTTGATGAGATGTATATTTGTGATATATATACTATCATTTTTTTTTTCGGATCGAGCCGCGCAAAGGAGACTATGGCGAATTTAAGGCGTTAGAAAAATTTGGGAATTTTGGAAAATTTTGAAAACTTTAACTTGATTTTGAAATTGAAAGTTAAACAATAGCAGTTGTTTTTGAAAGGATAACTAAGTATGATTTGAAAACTTAGTAAAGTATTGTAAGAAGTTTAACTATGGATTTTGGAAAGTTAATAAATTTTGTAACTTTCTTACTTTGTAATTTCGAGAACGAAATTCTTTTAGGGGGGGAAGATTGTAACGACCCAGAATTTTTAATAATTAAAATTTGGATATTTAATTAATTTTAAATATTAATAAGTGAATTTATAAGTCAAATAAATTTTATTTCGAATAATTGGATTTAATTGAATAATTAAATCAATAATTTAATATGTTAAATTATGGAAATAATTGAAAATTGGATTAAATATGATTGAAAATGATTTGTAAAATTTTACTTTATCATGTGGGAGTTAGAACGATATTTTAGAACTTTTAAAATCGAATTAAAAGTTAATTTGTGAAAAATGAATATTTTAATATTAAATCGACTAGTGAAAATAGTCAATTTTTGAACAGTCTCAGAATTGAACGAAACCAGTTCCATTGGATCCGTAATAGTTAGTTATTACCGGATTTCAATTTTCGTGTCAATTGGAGTTATCGTTGGATCGTAGCAGCTCGAAACGCATCGAAATTGTTTTAATATTAATTTGGCAAGTTAAAATAGCCATTTTTCAAACTGTCTCGGATTTCGACGAAACCAGTTTCATCGAATCCGTAATGTGATATTATTGTAAGGTTTTAAATTTCGTGTCAATTGGATTTACCTTTTGTCCGGTACAAATTAAACGCCTAGAAAATCGTTTAAATCAGTTTAATTTAAATCGATCGTTTGTTGCCATATCTCGCACAGATGACCGAATTAGCTTCCGAATCCTGTTCCATTGTGTCCAGAACGCGGGATAAACCCTAGGAACGTCAGTTTCGGCGCATAAATTGGAGTTTGGAATTCCCGGATGAATAGTGTTTCGTTCGTTTTCCTATAAATAGCACCTTATTATTTTCTTTTTCCCAAATTATTTTAAAACCCTAAACCTAATTCTTCTAGCTGCCAGTTGCCTCACCAATGGCCAGAAACGTCCCAACTTCTCCTCCTCTTATCTCTTCATCCACTCAACGATTCAAGAAACTTACAACTAGAAAGATGTAGAGCACGTTGAGATCCTTATATTCAACGGTGGAGATCGAGATTGGAGCAACGAATCAACGGATATTTGCGTTCAAAGGCCATAGGGTCGGCCTCGAACTGCGTGCTACAAGGACAGCCGAGCTCTACATGATTATGGCCGAACATAGCTCTGGCAATGGGCGTTCTAGTGGTGGCGACGTGATGAAGTTTCATCGAGTATAAGTGGTGCAAATTTAAACCCTAATATTTATGCTATGGGTTTGAGTGTGCGTGTTGTAGCCTGTGCGTACGTACGAAGGAGAAGGGGGAGGGGTATGCACGGATCTGATGTGTTGGGTTTGGAATGCACGGTCATGATCTAGTTGAGGTTTAAAATTTTTAATTAAAGTTGTAATTATTAAGTATAAATCCGTGTAAAACTTTGAAAATCATAACTTTTTCATACGAGGTCGAAAACGCGCGAAACCAGTTGCGTTGGAATCGTATGGACGAGCACTACGCGATGAAATTGGATTGGAGTTGTTTGGAGTTAGTGAGAATTTCGGGTAAAATTAAACGCGCGTTTACTTTTATTCGAAATAAATCGCTAAAACGAAAATAAAATCAAGGTGAGAACTTCTCACTCAATCGAATCGGTTTCGATTTTTATTTTAAATAGTTAGATTTAAAATATTTGAATGCATGTTTGAATGATGATTGTTATCTATTGATTTTTAAAATAGACATTATGCGCCGTTAGTAAGCGGATGTTATTTATTAAAAACATATACCGCGAATATTTCATAAACAGTGAAATTGGTATTATATATAATATCAATATATATATATTGGCATATGTATATATTGCAGTTGTTGATTCCCCGCATTGTTTAGCGGATGAGACCCTATTGCGCCGTTATTAAGCGGATAATATTATTAAATCCCATATACCGCGATAATTTCGTACTGGAGCGAAATTGGTATTGTGCTAATGTTTGTGGATGCAGGAAAACAGGTTGGAGGAATCCAACTGGATTCCTCAACAGTTTTTATTTGATTCAGATATTTTGATATTTGATGGATTGTCATATCGATATATGATATCGTTGTTGTCGTGATTGGCTATTTGGTGTGTAGCATCACTAGGCCAAATTTTGGAATTTTAAAATGATTTATAAAGTGATTTTTGAAAATATACTATATGTTCGGAATTGATCCATTTTAAATAAATAAACGTATAATTTTTAATGCTATAAAAATTATGATTTTTGAGAAATATAGTAAAAAAACTGATTTTTGAGAATATGATGCTAATGATTTATAAAATAGTTAAATCGGAATTTTTGAATCTATTATAAAAAGTTGAAAATATAGGATTTATAAAATTTAATTATTTCATAAATCAGAATGATGAAATTATAAAGGAGATTAAAGATGTTTTAAAATAATAGTATAAATTGATTTATATATAAGATTTATAAAATGGATATTTATAAATTAAAATATTGACATTATAAAACGAGTTTTTATAAGTGTTTGAATGAAGTGAAGATAGATTGTATAAGTGAATGGAATTTATAAATTATAAATGGTGAAGTTATAAATGAAATTTATAAATAGTAAGATTTATAAATTTTGTGAAGTTATTAAAAGAATAGATTTGGTTAAATAAATGAATCTTATAAGTTATAAGATTTATAAATTGGAAAGTCTTTAAAAGAACGATTTTGTAAAATAATCGTTTTATAAGTATTTAACTTATAATATGAACTTTTAGTTTATAATTGAGTTATAAACTGGAATAGGTTAATGACGGAAATTTGTAAAAGGAAGTTGTTATAAATAATTAGAAATGGAATTTATAAACGTTGTTTTATAAATCCGCAAACGACTTATTTGGATAAGTTAATTTTTATAACTTACTTAGGGAGTTATATTCATGTTTTAGACAGTGAATAATTCCTTAAAATGAAATGAATAGAAATGATAAAATTGGTTAACATAGTATATTCACGTTTTTGAATAGTGAATAATATGTTAAAGAATTGTTTTGAATGTGATGTTTTAAATAGAATTAAAACGATCTAACGATATTTTAAAATATGTTGAGATTCGAAACCATAGATTTCAACATTTATTGTTGAAATAGACGTTTTCGAGAAATAGAAGGAAATGGTGGACTATAACACTGTTGTTATAGTAAATGATTTCCGAAAGGAAATGTTTTGTATAGTATTGGGATTTATATATCTATCTTAATTTCGAATCCCTATACTAGTGATTTTGGGTTGTCGTAACGATGTTTTAAGCAACATTCGTTTTGGCCCAAATAAATACGTTTAAGTGAATGATTTCCTTAAAGAATGAAATATATACTTAATTTCGATTTAAGTATATTGAATATTTTCCAAGTGTTGAAAATAAATAAAATTGTGAATTACTTATGAATAAGTAGGTATGGAAATGTTTTCCAATATAAAGTGGATATTTTGAGAATTTATCTTTTTGAAGATAAATTGAAATGAATAATTGAAATCGAATATTCATAGATATTTTGGATTATAAATTCACTATGGAATTTATAAAAGAAAGTGGAATTTGTTTAAAAATAAATATTGATTTATTTTTGAAGTATGGAAAATAATATATCTTGTAAAGATATTTTGGAAAATAAATAATTTGGAAAATTATTTGGAATCTGGTGATGTGTGCATATCCATTGATAGTTCAATAACCGACTATCAATATTTCCCTTTGAATGGGTAATTGATGTGATTTGTTTGAATTTGAATGCCACACTTATTTTTGAATAAGCGCTCACTATTCGGGTTAACCGGGAAAGGACCATGGGGTCGTATAACCCATTCCGAATATGTGATACGTCGTTATGAATTGCATTTGAAGATCGGTGTTGAAGACCCGGTATTTGCGAGAGCGATAGGATGACCTGTCGATTGTCTCTGCACTGAGTTGCAACGGTATAGAGACTCCCTAAGTGATGGGAAATCCGATCAGGATTGTGAATATCCGGATTGCAAGGACTTCTTTGTAAGTGCCTTCGGTTTTGTTCGAGCCCGGAACAGACTTGTACGGATTGTATGTCTGACATTACAAATTGAGATATAAAGCAGATTTCTTTCAAATATATTTCTGTTGGTGGCGGAGAATTTATTCTTTTAGCTTAACACCCTTCTCTGAGACGTATGAGCTCAGAGGTTATGTAGTTGAATGTTATCAGCGATATATTCCCAATTTGGTAATGTGACATGCTGAGTGTTGCTGTGAAATGATCATTGTGTTGATTATTTGTGATAGGATCGTTTATTTGATCGTCTATCCTGGTGATCATTTCTATGATCATTTGTTGACCCAAAGCATGGCTTTTGTATAAAGTATGTTTTTGTGGACGTGACTTCGTCGAGCCTCACACCCCGTGAATGGTCAAAACAGGAAAGATGCGGCAAGGTTATGAGGGGTAGCGCCCTTTAGGATATGTGCATTTCCTTCTGGAAAAGGGTGGTATCATGGTATGGAGCCCAGATACTTACTCATGTTGAAAACACTTTATGATTGTGTGAATTGATTGCGAGCGCTCGGTTGAAAGGTCCCAAAGGACCGGGGGATGGCATATTCGGTCAGTTGTTACTCAGTTAGGGGTAACCCGGCCTTGTGTTGGCAGAGATCCGGTTTGGTTCTCGGGGATGTCCATCCAGAGGCATTCTCATGTGGCAATGGGAAGTTCCTTGGCCTGATCATTCGTTGGAAATCCAATTCCCAATACGAAACCTTGTACGGTATTAGTTGTAGAACCTGCCATTTACTTATGGTGGTCACCACTGTTTAGATGGTAGCTATAGTAGGCATACGATAATGGTCGTATGTTGGCTAAGATTTATATTCTACTTTCGAAATGAATTTTTTTCTTTTTCTCTACACTATGCACTAGTAATAATATCAAATGTTCTTTTTAAATGCGTATCAAGCATCTTTGACTATCATAAGGAGAAATCTCCTCCGATTCTGCGTTTGCATTGTGTGTGTGTGCGGGAGGCCTTATGGTAGTCTCATTTTTAAAAGCATTACGAATTGACTTTAAAAATATTCTTCTATTTTGATTTCAAAGATAAATAAACTGTTTTGAGTTCCCACACCAGTCACATGACTGACTCGGAGTTTATTGTTTTCCTTCCTAAACTCTGGGTGCCCACCAATTTCCACACGGGCAGTCAAGAGTTCAGGTTTATCAGGATATTCTGGAGTTGCTGGAGGCAAGCTGGATGGCATGGCGTAATTACTTGTATATAGTATTTCTTTTTCCGCTGTTTGATGTTGTTGTTGTTGTACACTCTGATGATATGATGTAATGAAATGTGATGTAATGTAATAACTGATATAGTTCTTTGTTTAAAGATTATTCATTTATCTATTATATGTTGTTCCGCTGCGAATTGTGAGATTCTGATATTGTTCTGTTGTTTTTCCTTTCCGTTCTATGTTCTATTTTCTTTATGTTATTTCTTCCGCTCTATTTTCTATCTTCTTATCTCTTCTTCTCTCTCTTTTCTTCTTCTTAAACCCTCAGTGTTCGGTTTTCCGTCGTTCGATTGCTCGGCAGTCGATAAAGTGAGTATCGATGTTGAATTTTCGAAAGTCGAAGAATCGGGTTCTGACAGCAGGTTTCAACTTGAGGAAAGATTTTAACAATGAATATTAATACTATACCAAACTTAAACTCTATTTTGTCAAATATTTGGCAATCCACATTCTGTTTTGAGCTCCTTGTCATGAATCAAAATCTTGAAGTCCAACATCAAAGACATCAAGATATTCACAAACTATGGGTATAGATGATGGCTTTCGAACAACAGATATATTTAGTGTGTATAGATGGCTTAACTCAACTAAATCTTTGGGTGTACAAAGAACTTCTAGGTCACAACCTCCACGATTCCTTTATCATACTACCTTCTTATCACAATCAAGAATGGCTTGATAATATGACAACCAATCCATATCTAAGATAAGCCAATACCGCTCAAAATTTAGAATGTATGCAGTACATATGAAATCAACATCACGCATGTCTACCACTAGGTCTTTGCAAATAAGAGAAAGATGAGTCGAACCCCAACGGGATTGGAAACCTCTATTAGGCTGCTGACTATCTGGGTTTGAAGGTTTAAGGAATTTACTACATCCATTGCTATAAAGGAATGTGATGCCCCCGAATCAAATAGGGTACAAATAGTAACCCAAAAAATAAGAGTTATACCTTCTAAAGCTATTTTTCCTTGGTCTCTTGCTGCTTACTAGTAATAGGGATAACTTCAATAGCGTAGGCTTGTCTGCTAGATACTTCTTAGCTATCTTGGGACATTGATTCTTGTGATGCCCTTCCTCATGGCATTTAAAGCACTTCCTTTCAAGGCTTCCTTTATCATACTCATCCTACAATCTTTAGTGTCATGACCCTTCCTTTGGCATTTCTTACACACCTTCACGTCCTTCTTAAACTTTCCCTTTGACTTCTTGTTGGCCCAAAAGCTCCCCTTTTGGACCCTCCTTGCTTTTGGGTTAGTGCAGACTTCTCCTTCTCTTATCCTTTATCTTCCTCATTAGCCACATAGCCACATGCAGTATTTCCATTTCTCTCAACATCTCGTATGTGGCCCCCATAGGCATAGGGGTCAAAAACATTTCTCTTAGTGGAGAATTTAAGCCCTTCACGAACTTTATGGTCTTTTTCATAGGTGTGTCTATCAGGCTCATTTTGAATTTAGCAAATTCAGTAAACTTAGCTATGTACTTCTGAAGGGTAGAATCTCCTTATCTCAGCTAATGAACTTTTCCAATTGCAAGCTAAGCTTTTCTCTAGAGATGAATCTCATCTCAAATTGGTCCTTGAATTAATCCTAAATGAATATCTTTCCCGAGTGCTAATCTCTCATAAAATTCCACCAATTCAAAGTTTCTTCCCCAAGGTGCGAAGCTGTTATTCTTCTTCCTAGCTGATAATCCCAACCAAGATCTCTAAATATCTTCTTGCACTTACTAATCACAAGCTTTAGCGTTCGAATATCCTTAGTTCCCAAAGTATGTCTTCTCTTCCATATTGAGAACGTCCTTACATTACTTAGGAAAGTTGATACGACATTATGCTGCATCGACGGGTGGGGGAGTAGGTGCTACCGGTGTAGCTGGAGGAATAGAAATATGCTCGACGGTCGTAAGATATTGTTTAAACCATTCGGGCATTCCATGAATGGGTGGTCTTCCATGTATAGAGTTCCCTTGTTCGAAACAAGATTGATTATCAGCCATATCAACTATCTGTAGGTTAAACTTTAGTGACGATTTCCTATGATAGTATTTAAGTGCTGAAAGACGAAAATTTACCTAATGTACATACATATTTCAAGAAGAGAGGGTATATATATAGTAATAATTCTTTGAAAATTCATTTTGAAAAACCTCTTTCAAAATAACAAGTACGTCTCTCATACGTATAGTTTTTCCCAGTTGATCGGATAACCTAGGCTCTGATACCAAATGTAACAACCTACCTCGGAACATGCCTAAGTTTCGACCCAGAGAAGGCCTATTGAACTTAGATCCATTCTAAGGCAAGCTATTAGTAGTAAAAGATTGCAGAGCCATAACTAAAATTTCAAAACTCATATCGAATGGAACAAAATATATAAATTATACCCATTTATTTCAAAACCATAAAAATATCATAAAACAAAACCCCATAAAGACCGCAACATAATATCCGTTACAACAATTGTCTAAATCCAATGGTACACATAAAAGCAAATAATAATAAATACTAACAATATCCAACCTTTTCCATCTCTAAGCATCATCATCGCCATCATTCCGTCATTAACCTATGTTGTACTGAGGAAGGAGTCAGAACAACAAGTGCCTGATTAATAAAAAACTTGAGTCATACTTTTTCATGTTTTGGGCAACATATTTCATAATAAGAACATGTCTACGAACACAAAACCATTAAATTCATTTATTTCTTATTTGTAAGGAAAGGAGGCAGGTCCAACCACTGAATACCTTCCATTCCATAAGTAGGTTTGTAAAATCTCATATTCCAACCATACATCATATATAGGTAATAATATGAGAGACGGTACCCAAGCCACTTAATACTTTTAAGTGGAAATTAGATAGATTCTGGTCATTAAAGACCTTATTTAAAGCAGAATCCATCATTTAAGACCTATTTCCAAAAGCGTGCTCCTCAGTGGTACTATGTAGCAAATATTATATGGAATCTCATAGGCCACTTAATACTTCCAAGTGGAAAATAGGCAGAATCTTGTCGTTAAAGACCTTAATTAAGGTAGACCTTATCATTTAAGACCTATTTCCAAAAGAGGACCCCAGTAGAGGTACCACATAAAGTGTCCCCTAGCTGTCTAATACTTCATCTGGGGAAAAGAGGCAGGTCCAAACACTTAATACAACAAAACCGCGAAGCATGCCCCTCGTCTTATGGCCCATACTCATAATGACATCTCACATTAGTTTGTTATTCGTAGGAATAGGTAGCCAGATCAGTTGAGCAGATTTCTCCTATAGAATACGAGACTAACTTGTGCCATTACAAATATTTATCACAAGGGTATCTCATATTAATAAATGTGTATATAATTCCTGATAGCCTTAAAGTGAAGGGTAGACTTCCTTCATGTAACTCTATTGACCTTGCAACCCTATGACTTAGCCATAAATCAATTACTCTCCATACACACACACACACACTCGTCTCACCGTTTCATGAATAAGGCCTTATATGGAATCTTTCTTATTATGCCTTAAAATAATAATTAGGCTATATAAGAGCTTCCTCTTATTTTTGGCCTCACAATCAATTAGCTTCCTAACAAGGATAATAAATGTAGATAAATGCCTATGTAACTATGATATATGCGAATTAATTATTTGTTAATTATGTAAATAGAGATAAATAAAAATTCGCACCTAATAAGTTCTAAGTGCACGAAACTTACGCTCTAAACTGATGTTAAATTCTAACTCCGTAACTAAATATTATTACAAGTCCTTTTTCTTCAAAGTCTCAAGATTTCATGGGATTCTAGTATCCAAAATAGGGAATAAATATTCATAACAAAAACTGCAATAATAGACTTGTAAATAAAATAGAAGCTCAATTTATTATATTAATTCAAAGGAATATCTTAAACAGTAAGAATTGCAATCTAAACCCCATATTCTATTCAATTCCTCTTTTACAAAGAAATACATAAGAATAAGTAGTGTAGACTATGAATAGAATTAATAATCTAAACCTCTTATTTTATTGAAGAATCACAATTTTACCCCAAGAAGATTGAGAAGTGGAATAGACTATGAAATTATCAAAAATTGCATAAATGACATAAATTCCATTAAATTAATGTAAATAATTAGGAATCTCAGCATAGAATTGACATATTGAAATAAAGTGGAATTTTGGGGGATTTTATTTATTATCTTTTTGGATAATTCCAAAATCCCTAAGGCGTTTTCAAATCCAAAAAGAAATACACAAAATAATTGCTGAAAAGAAATACTAAGGTTTCCACTCACAGATTAGGCTTAGTTTCACTCAAATGGATTTGTAGCCTTTCGATCTCTAACATAATCTCTCTCTTTGATATATACACACACAAAATAGGGAAAAGGTATATATATTCATTAGATTCTAAATAATTGGAGGAAGAAGAAACAAATAGGAAATATGTTGAATTCTTACATGAATTCTCTATGGGGTTTCTGAATCTGAGAGATAGCAGTGGCAAATCATGTTTTCCAAAATAATGTGAATAAAAGTGGGGAGGATATGGTTCTATTCATAGGAGTTGAAACGCACCAGAACCATAGGATGGGAGCGAGTAGGAAACGGGTAAATCTGGAGCATATAATTAAATAAAACATAGCTTCAAACCCTAACCACCACTTGAAACTTTTGTTGCCAAGTAGTTGACCATCTTTAGGTGACCAGTCGGCCGATTGACCTATTAGGTCAACCGCTCCTTTATTTTGGTGAACGTTTATTTATTTCCGCCGCAAGATTATTTTATTCCTTAAATAATTTTTTTACGTTAAATGTTTAGTTAGCCCCCGAGCCAATTTTTGAAATTTAAACCCCAAATTTGTTTTCTAATTTGAATTTGAATTTAAACTAAATTAATTTAAATATGAGAATTTTAAATGCTCATATGCTCTTTGCTTGAGCTCTGTTTTCATCATATTATATGTGGAAACGGGTCAAAATTTTGTCACGAATGCAATGGAATAATTTTCGCAGTCAAATTCTAACTTTTATAATTTTTCTATATCCGACCCTTTTATATTTAATTTAATTTACTTTATTTATTTATGGATCATTTTATAGGGTGTGACAAGTTAGTTTTATAATGTAATATCTTGCAAAAAACATAAAAAAAAATTCATGACATCCATAAAATTTGTTGTATCCAACTTCAACTCAATACTTGCAAAAATAAAATTAATATCGTACTCTTAAAACAACACTGTGTAAAGTATGATGCAAATTTGGGAAATGTGTAGTATGTAGTATATACCCTAGAACGTCTTGGAATTTCAGACACTTAATTTTTAAATATCTAAATTTTTTAAATATTTGAATCTTAAATTAAATGTTATTAAAATGATTTAATAAGCTTTTTTACCCCATTTTAAATTATAACTAATGATGATAAAATTATTTTGGAAAAATGTTTACAAAAATAAATACTTTGAAACAATATCGATACTGTGATCGAAAATCATTTTATCGATAAACAACTTTTTAGCTGTCAGAAGTTGTTCATATTTTTTTACGTGCACTTATTTGCTTAATAAATTGGTAAAATGAAATAATTTTTTTTACCACTTATGGAAATAAACTTTTTGGATAATTTCATGCATGATATAATGGAAGATATTTAAGAAATGACCTTTAATGGTAAAACTTAACTTTTAAGTAAAAAGAGATAGGTGTAATGTTAACATGTGAAAAGAAGGCACCTTTTTAACCTTTCATGGAAGGTAAAAGGTGGTTTTGACCTCTTGTAAAACACCATATAAGGAGGGGAATACCCTTATGAATAAATCTCTAATTCACATGAGCTTGAGATGAAGTATGAGAGTTAAAAATGGTGGATGTGCTTAAGCACTAATCCACTAATTGCTCTCTAATTTTTTTTCAAGTCTTAACCAAATGAACTCTAATCTCTTTCAAACTTAAGCTATGGGCCTAAGACATCTTGGGAGGCATGATTAGAAAGTAAGAAATGGGAGAAGGTGAGAGGAAGAGGAGGATCTTGGGGGGGCATGAGCATAGAGGAGGAACGGGAGGTAGTTGCTTTAGCTTGGAAGTGCTAAAGATGGATCATTAGGCTTTTGGTGGCGGGAAGAGTTGTTTCTTTGCTCTTTTCGCTTTAAGCTTGGTTTAGCCATAGATCTAAGTGAGTTATCTCACTATCTTCTTTGTATATACTATGTGTATGTATATATATATATATGTTGAGTTTGAATTATAAAGTTGAAGTAACATTAACAAAGTAAAGTTATAGACTTTGGAACCCTCTTGCTTTTGGGCACAAATGACAAGTTCATATTGTACAGCATCACTTCTATTAACCTTTTAATCATGTGGCGTAGCCTTGACTTGATATTTAAATGGTAGTTTAGCCTATGTGTTAAATTGAGGTAAGTCTGAAAGTGTTTGAAGCGACAACAGTTGTTATAAGTGCACTTATGGATCCCTTATCTTTGGTTTTTATAAAGATACTCCTAGGGATTTCTTTCCTTGGTTTTAAAGCACGCTAATGGTATTACTTAATATAAAAATTAAATTCTTAAATCATTTTTTTAAATAGTTAAAACTAGTTGAAAACATCATGCCCTTCAATGTTATTTTCAACAAGCACTTTATCAGCATTTATAAATGCTGTAGTAAGTCGCTTATGGTTTTAAGTGTTTAAAAATATTACTTAAAATTTGGCAGTTTTTTCTAATACTTTTTAGAGATGTTTTCAAACATGTTTTAAAGTATTTTAAATTTGGTTAAAGTTTAAATATATTTTTAATAATATATAATTTTTGGAAAAGTAAAGAAGAAGCTTAACACTAAAAGGTGACGATGTAGAGTTTTCAAATTTCTAAGAGTTAAGATTGATGTCTAATAGGGATGGAGAAATAAAGCTCTGACCTGATGGGATTCCATCTTGAACAAGGAATTAAGTTAGAATGTCATAAATGTGTTAATCTTATTGTTTACTTACTTGTTTAAAAGGTAATTTACTTTTCTTAACGCTAAAAGTCGACTAAGAGGCTTACCTATTTCTGGGAATTAAGATTGATTCGAGTAGGGATGGAGCAATCAGCTCAACTCTACCAGGCTTCTCGTTCGAATGAGGAATGATTAAATTTATGGAAATCATTAATACTATACTTAACACTAAATGCTGAAAAATATGATTGTCTATTTGTGAGATTCAAGAATGAAGTGTCTAGCCAAGGTGTTGATGTAATCAATGCTTTATCATACCTGCCTTCAATCTTGAATGAGAAATAGTTAAGTTGAAATGTAGAAAACGAGTTAAGTATATGAACATTGATTTGCGTAAGCAATTGTTTTAGCCAGATAATTGATTGGTCGACCATCGAACTTAACTAAATATTATCTTGAATATTTGAAATGAATGTTTTGAAGATGATATAAGTATGGAATGATTTTGGGTCTATTGCAATGATTTGCTAATTACATTAATCTTTAACCTTTTTGATTAAACTTATTAAAGTAAATTAATCTTTAAAAGAATGTTTCTAAGATAAGCATAAGTGAAATGGTTTTGGCTTTGTTGTGATATTGTTTATGCAACATTAGTCTTAACAATATTGAAAGCATTTAGATCTTTAAAATGTGTATTTCGAAGGAAATCATGAGTACGGAATCTTTTGGAAAAAGATAAAAGGAAGGTTTAAAGTAAGAAATTTTACTAATGGTTTGTCAATACATTTAAACCATTTGAGATAAATGTATAAACACTCTCCGAAATATTAAAAAGAGTACGAATGAGTAGTAGAAATTTATAAACAATGCATTTTGGATAAAAGTAGTTTTGCAAAAAAAAAGTGGTTTTAATTAATAAAAGATTAATTAAACGAAAAGGGACTAGAAGTCGCTAATGTGGTTTAATCGTGCTTTTTATGACTTAATCGTGCTTTGCATGTTTACTCGTTTATGGAAAACATTTACTCGTATACTTAGCACTAAAATCTGATGAAGTTGGCTTATCTATCTACGAGAATTAAGATTGATGTTTATGTAGGGATACGAGCAATAGAGCTTTAACCTACCGAATGCACTCTTGATTGAAGGGTGGCGTGAGAGGAAAATATCGAAAACATGATACGTAATGAGACTTGGTTTCCATATGAAGCCGCTCTCATTATTATTGATTGACCAAATTCATCGATTCATTCTTGGAAAGACTAGGATCAATAAATGTAATACTTATTGAAAACCACTTCAAGGCTTAGATACGTGTTATGTCTTTTGGAAGTGGATCCATTTGAGATGCGGGAACCTATGTGGAGATTCGAGATCGGTTTAAGATGCTTGAACACATGTGTTGTTCTGATCTTCTCAGGATGTGGAAATCCATGTGTGATTCTTTCATCTATTGAGATGTTGGAATCCATATGTGGTTTCGAGATCTGTTTGAGATGTAGGGATCCAATTTGGGATTCGTGTTATGATGGAGCGACGAAGACCTATGTGGAAGACGCCAAACGTGACCTTGACATCGGTAATGGCTAAAGACAGAGTAGGCAACACAATATGGGGTTTCGCTAACCCACAACAGCATATTGTCAACTCCAGATCTAAAGTATGCTTATTGATGTTGTGCCCGAGAGTTGATGGTATTTGATACCACATGATTCATGTTTATGTTTGAGCATGGGACTTTGTGTTTTTCTTATGGTATATTTTATCTAGAGATATACAATGCTCGAAAGGTTACTTCTTATCCTTGTGTATGGAAATTGGATTTTGGCTTGACCAAAGGGATCTCCGTGGAAAATCCAATATGCAAATATTACTTATCAGGTTTTGATTGTATTCATAATATTTTGTTAAATGTAACCGATGTAAGCATTCAAGCTATGTTATAATATTTATATCACACACTAGACATTATGTATTATATCACTTATGTACTTATTCGATGGTGGTTCTTTTGAGAGGATAACCGTTATGGCATTCCATACAATCTCAAAAGTACTCTTATATGCTAAACACATATTTGTTTAGTTTCTTATACTAGATTTATGTCCGATGCATGATTTTTGTTTTTTCTAAATTTCTTGCATGCTCTTTCGAGTAGTTTGAGAAAGGCAAGTTTTTCATTGATGTTCATTAGAGCTTGAGAAGACGAGCTGGATGTTTCACCTACTATAGTATTTCCTATTTATGCTACATTACTATATTGTACACATCAGCATTTATGAGGATAGCTTATTATAACTATAATGCCTGATGATAGTACTTAGGTATTATAACTCCGAAATTTCTTTATTCGAGCAATCCTTTGTATAGTTCTTTTGATACTACATATTGTCGTTCTGTAGTGAGATTCTGGTGTTGTGTTCTCTTCTTTCTTATTCTATTTATTTTTCTTTTATTTTACCTTGAGTTTTTGTCGTTCCAGCACTTGGATGCAAGGCACATGAATATCGTAGATGTATTAGTGTCGACGTTCGAGGGTCGAAAAGTCGATTCATTACACTTGCTATCAGAGCTAATGGTTAAGCGAGAACCTTGGCTTTGGTGGGTATGACTCATTAAGATATAAGATAATAAAATGCCCTAGCATGAGTTGAGTGTACTATACACATGAGAGCATATTTTTAATTGCTATAAACATATATCTTAATGGTAATCATAACTACAAAAATCAAAAATCTTTTATAAAGTTACATATATAAGTGAATTGTCGAAGTATAGTTTAATCAATGTAAGGATTAATGATGTTCATTTGTAATCCGTCATTAATTTGTTTAGTTATACTTGGCCAGTTTATGGGCATTGACTTTCACTTGTTGATTGTTTATTTGTGCTTGACCAATGTATGATCATTTTTACCTTCGACTATATAGGTTTGGTAGATAAGATTTGTAGATGCATTGAGATGAACACCTCATGAATTAAGTTTCATACTTTGACTATAAGACGTTCGGTGATAATGTTGGGTTAAAAAAAGTTAATTTAGTAAAAGTTGTCCATTTTAATCTTTGAAAGATAAGATATTTAGTAAATAAACATTTGCAAAAATATTTTATATAAGAAAGTGATTTTATATAAGTATGATTTATAAAAAAAATGGTTTATAAACAAGAAATATTGAATTTATATTTTGAGTACTTAAATCTAGGTGTCTTCGAACTTGTTTTTCAGGATTTTAGAGAAAATAATAGTAGTATTATTTCAAAGTAAGTGTTTGGAAAATTGGTTTATGAAATTACGATAAGTGTACTTAGTAATATTTATGAAGTATTTGACACCGTTTTGAAATGATTTTGTTTAAGTCGGAAAGGCATGAATTGGATGTATTGAACTCACTCTGGTCGCTTGAAAATAATTCTGATGATGACTTTAACATCATTGACATTCATTTTCGGTTTTCTAAGTGGAGGATGCTATAAAGTTATTTTAGTAAAAAGGATTCTGATTTGCTTATTTCAAAATGATTTGAAATAAAACCTGATGTTTAGTTCTAAAGGTTTTCTTTGGATAAGGATTTGATATGAACTATTTATGTAGAAAGTTTTATATATATGTTAAGTAGGGTGGCCGAGTTGTATTGGCATAGCCCAAAATAAATGTTGGAACTTTGCACATTTTCCCTTTTTGGTTAACTGTATTTAATAAATTATTGATAATTGCTAAGCTAATTTATGGATGTATGTAGCCTATGTATTAGGATTGTGTGGTATGTGCATCGTGTTATGATACTTTTTTGGTAGTTTTCATTTATTAAAATGAAATAGGATTTTCCAAGATTGTGGATGGTCGGAAACTTTCAAATCATATAGCATTTGAAACAAAATTGTTTTGTGAAGATATAAAAGTTGAGTTTATATACCACTTGAATTGAGAAGGTAGTAAGTTAAAACAAGTTTAATTTTTTGAACATGATTGTTAAGCAAAATAAATTTGATGTTTTGTATATACTATAACAACCCTGAATTTTTGTGATGTGACGACCCACCCTTCTACTCCTAGAAAGACGTATCATCATTAAGAAAGAAAGGGATAGAAATAGAAAAGAACAGAAAGAAAGAAACAACAACATCAGATTCTCACAGTGGAACAGAACAAAATATAATATATCACATAACTATTACATAGTTTTACGTATATAAGAGTTATACAATATCATACTCATGACAGTCATATATACATCTCTCACTATATACATCAGAGATACAACATACATCAACTACTCAGCGGAACTAGATAGATATCTACATACGTATGGAACTCCTGCTCCAAGCTCCTCCAGAAAACAAGTCCAAAACCTATCACTTGGCTACTCGTAAAAATTTGAGTACCCAAGATTTTATAAAAAACAAAATATAAACTCCGGGTCAGACATGGGTCTGGTATGAGTAAACGGTTTAAAGTTGTTTAACTTTGAAAAACATTTGAAAATAAAGGTATCACGTAAGACTCCCCACACATAAATACGGGTAAGTTTTTACCTTACGCTAACCAAAACATTTCATAGGAAATCCAGTGATATTATAATAGTGTCTAGGGTTTTCAAGTAAAATATAGAAATAGCTGAAATGCTTACATCTCACATTCCAACATAGTTGGGCACAATCAAAATGTACGGCGCTTATTGGAGATTGGATTCCATACAATGGCATGGCTACTGGGGTACCGCCCGTCACAGTATGTGGCCTAGATCACCGTACCGAGGAGCCACCCTAACTCCCCTGCAACACAAGGCCGGAACCATTCCTTACTGAACAGTCCCGAACAAGATAACCCCAACAATTGTTGCAATCAACCCCCCCACACAGCCGCAATATAAAGGGACATCTAGACAGGGGCATATCTCATCCTGCTTGGGCATGACCTACCTAACCTTGTTGCACATCCCCTGTTTTAGCCATTCCCAGTTGATGAGGCTTGAGGCTGCGATTACCTTTACAGGACATATCTCTTAGAATGCTCATCGTCCACCTGACGATGTGCTGAAAGCATTCAATCCATACAAGTTCATTCCGGGTTCGAACGAAACCGAAGGCATTATCTCGTTACACTCATTTTGGAATCACCCTTAGAGTCAACGACGATAACCCTTGCATTCTGAAAACACCATCTCGATCTTTACTTGAGAATTCACGACCTAACGTTTAATTTGGATAGATGTGGTTTTCGGATAATCATAAATGACACCCGATCCTGGTCTCATCGAAATCCAAATGCCATTTTAAAGGCCAAGTTGTTTGATTAATTTAAACAGTTTAATTCAACATATTGATTCACATATTATATCACGGATAAACCATACACAATCATCAATAGATATATCAAGCATATCATATAACATCACAAAATATCACCAAATAAATATCACAATCAAAAATTCTACTTACACAACAATCCATAACCAGTCATCTTTAAATTCTTATTGTAATTAATTTAAATTAAATCAATTACTTGAGAATCTCTTAATCCTGTTTAATTAATCATTAGTTATCAATTAATTACTTATCTCTTTTCAAATCATTTAATTTAATTAATCATTCCTTAATTGATTATTAAACTTTAATTGCTTAATTACTTGCCTTAATCATTAGTTAATAACTTTAATTTTTAATTAATAAATCTTAATTATCCATTGATTAACCATTAATTACTTAACTAATTAATTGTAAATTCGTAATTAAATTACTTAATTACTTAACTACTAATCATTAATTAATCAACTTTAAGTAGTTAATTATAAATTTATTAATCACTTAAGCATTGATTAATTCAACTCTAATCACAATTATAATGTAATTATTCTTAATTACTTTCTAAAATAATTAATTGATTACTATACATTTTAATTAACATTTTAAAACTCTTCTCTAAGCTTTGAAAATCAAACTACTACTAACCACTAACTTAAATGTTAATAAAGTTTATTCTTAACTTAAGTAATTACTCAATTAAGATAATAATTAAGTACTAAAAAAATTGTCAAGTATCAACTAGGATAATTAAAACTTGTATTAGGTTTTTAACTTAAAACTGTTAAACACAATTAGGTTTTACAGTGCTTAAAGCTTGATGAAAACCTGTTACTCTACTTTACCTATAAAATACAATATTGCAGATTGAAACAAAGCCCACCCGAGTATTTGTGACGCCCCACCTCTATGGTCATAATAACAAAGAGTATTAAAAGGAAATACTGTCTGTTATTACGATAATGTAACGACCCAGAATTTTGAACAATTTAATTTGAAAATATTTAATTAATTTTAAATATTTGAATGATGGTTTAGCTTGAATTCCTAATATAACTTTGAATTTGGCGATTAAATTTTAGAATTTAATCTATTGAAGTTGAATAAAAATTTGAATCTTCAATTTTAAGCTGATTTAAAATATTTCAAAGGGTTGTAAAATTCATATTGATAATACTGAAGATAATCGAAGCTTCAGAATTGGATTTGAAAGTGAATTGTTCAGTTTTGAAATTATATCGTTTGAATCGATATTTAAAAATAGCCGTCCGAGGCACAGTCTCGGAATTCGACGAAACCAGTTTCATTGGATCCGTAATATTGAATTTTTATCGGATTTCAAATTTCGTATTTTTCGGAGTTGATATGAGAGCACACGGTGAGTAAACGTATTGGAATTTAATCGAATTCAATTTGAAATTAATATTTTCTTTAGTCAAATATCAGCATGTTATCTCCCTAACATCTCTCCTAAAATCACGCCTAAAATCATGGCAAAACGTGCAAACACGTTCTCTCTATTGAATCACGTAACCTTGTTCCCCTACTGCTCCTTTTAAAATAGCACGAGCAAATGTTTTCTTCGTTCGAAACAAAGTAATGGCCGTGCCCTCCCTCTCATTCGAAAATCAATTTAAAAATCGAAATCGCGATTTCGATTAGGGGCGACCATCGCAAGTGGGGGGCGCAGGCGCACGCGTGCGTGCTCGCGCATGGGAGAAGGCGACGTTATCGCGATGGGGGTCTTCGTGATGCTGGTGGCGCGCGGTTCGAGCGCGAAGTGGCGGCGACGCTTGGAGTTTGGGGGGGTCGCGGTCAATCGCGGTGCCGCGCGATTCGAGGAGGAGAGGCAATGGCCAACGCGAGGTGCGCGCGTAGGAGGGGTCGAGGAGGTAGGTGCAGCGGCGACCTAGGAGATGGCGGCGGCTCCTCGGTGGGTCGCGACTTTAAGGAAGGAAAGGGGGGTTCGGTCGTTCTCGAATATGCAGTAAGGTACTTTTTTAAATTTATTTTGTTAAATTTTAAAAGTTTGAAGATTTAAAGATGTTTTAAAATTTATGCAGTAAGTTATAAATGCAGATATATATATATATATATATATATATGCAGAAATGTAAATGGATTTCATAAGTGTTAAAAAGAAATGTATTTTAAAAATATAAAGATGCATGTAGGATTGAAAAGAAATTTTTAAAGGAATTTGTTAAAAATCACATTTTTGAATTTTTAAAGGAAATTCGATTTTTAAACTAAATAATTTATTAATAAGTCATTAGTTAGAAATTTAAAATAATGTGTTTAATAAACTTACTAGATTTACCTTGGTTACTGAAAATAATTTATTTTTTGGAAAAATGGGTTAAGAATAAATTATTAAGATGTTCAATTAACTTAGTCAATTCTTTTGGTTACTAAAGAAAATTAGTTTAAATTTAATTTTTAGTTAAATCAATTATCAAAGGAGAAATATTGGTTTAAATAAAACTATCAGTTAATTTAACTATTAAAATGAAATCACTGATGAATCGAAATTATCAAATGAAAATTTACTATTCGATCGGTTCGAATATTAATAAATTTGTATAATATTTATACAAGGTATAAATCAAGAAAATCATGATGGAAAATGGATTGCTAATAAAAGCAAAGGTGAGAACTTCTCACTTAAAAATTTATAAGTTGGATTTGCAGTTATTAATTGATTGCTATTTGGTTGTGATATTAGATATAGTAGGATATCTATATATATATTAGCAATATATATATATATATATTGGCATATGTATATATTGCAGTTGATTGATTTCCCGCATTGTATAGCGGATGAGACCCTATTGCGCCGCCTATTAGGCGGATAATATTTTATAAATCCCATATACCGCGATATTCCACCTCGAAATGGAATGTGTATTGTGCTAATGTCTGTGGATGCAGGGAAACAGGTTGGAGGGATCCAACTGGATTCCTCACAAATATTTATTTGATTCAGATATTGTGATATTTGATTGTTTATCATATCGATATATGATATTGGAAAGTCGTGATAAATTTGTTGCACATCGGATCCAACTTTGAAGTTTAAAAATAACGATTTTGATTTTAAGGGATTTCTAAAGTGATTTTTGAAAGTATACGTTTATAAAATATTTTCGAAATTGATTCATCTTAAATAAATAAACGTTATAATTTTAATGTTATAAAAATTATGATTTTTGAGAAATACAGTTAAAAGTTGATTTTTGAAAATATGGGATTAATGATTTTATAAAATAGTTTAAATTGGGATTTCTGAATTTATTATAAAAAGTTTAAAAAATAGGATTTATAAAATTTGATTATTTTATAAATCAAAATGATGAAATTATAAAGGAGTTTAAAGGCGTTTTAAAAGAATAATATAAATTGATCCATATAAAAGATTTATAAATTGATATTTATAAATTAAAAATATTGGAATTGTAAAACGAGCTTTTATAAGTGTTAGAATGAATTGTGAATGAATTTCATAAATGAATGAAATCTATAGGATTATAACGGTGAAGTTATAAATGGAATTTTATAAGCAGTAGGTTTATAAAATTTGTAAAGTTATTAGAAGAATAGATTTTGGATAAATAAATGAATCTTATAAGTTATAAGATTTATAAATTTGGAAAGTTTAAAAGAACGTTTTTTGCAAACAAATAAATTAAGTATTTAATTTATAATATGAACTTTTAGTATATCATTGAGATATGAAATTGAATAGAGGAAATTATAAAAGGAAGCTGTTATAAAATAAATAGAAATGGAATTTATAAACATTGTTTTATAAGTCCGCAAAACGACTTATGTTGATAAGTAAATTGTTGTAACTTATTAATGGAGTTATATTCATGTTTTAGACAGTGAATAAGCCTTTAAAATAAAATGAATAGAAATGATGAAATTGGTTAACGAAGTATATTCACGTTTTGAATAGTGAATAACATGTTAAAGAAAATGTTTTGGGATGTGATGTTTTAAATAGAATTAAAATGATCTAACAATGTTTTTAAAATGTGTTAAGATTTGAAATCATAGATTTCAACATTCATTGTTGAAATAGACGTTTTCGAGAAATAAAAGGAATTGGTGGACTATAACACTGTTGTTATAGTAAATGATTTCCGAAAGGAAATGTTTTGTATAGTATTGGGATTTATATATCTATTTTAATTTCGAATCCCTATACTAGTGATTTTGGGTTGTCGTAACAATGTTTTACGCAACATTCGTTTTGGCCCAAATAAATATGTTTAAGAGAATGATTTCCTTAAAGAATGAAATATATACTTAATTTCGATTAGAGTATATTTAATATTTTCTAAGTGTAGAAAATAAAAAGACTTGTGAATTACTTACAAATAAATAAGTATGGAAATGTTTTTCCAATATTAGGTGAATATTTTGAATTTATCTTTTTGAAGATAAATTGAAAATGAATATTAGAAATCGAATGGAAATCGTATATTCATAAATATTTTTAATGAAAATTCATTATGGAATTTATAAAGGAAAGGGGGAATTCGTTTAAAAATAAATATTGATTTATTTTTGAAGTATTGAAAATATATATCATGTAAAGATATTTTAGGAAAATAAATATTTTGGAAAATTATTTGGAATATGGTGATGTTGTGCATATCTATAAATAGTTAAATAACCGACTATCATTATTTACCTTCAAATGGGTATTTGTTGTGATTTGCTTGAAATTGAATGCCACGCTTATTTAAAAAAAAACAAGCGCTCACTATTCGGGTTAACCGGGAAAGGACCTTGGGGTCGTATAACCCATTCCGAATATGTGATACATCGTTATGAATTGCATTTGAAGACCGGTGTTGAAGACCGGATATCTTCGAAAACGAAAGGGTTTCTTGTCGATTGTCTCTGCACTGGCTGATCCCCGGTATAGAGATCTCCATATGTGATGGGAAATCCGGACGTGATTAGAGATTATCCGGATTACAAGGACTTCTTTGTAAGTGCCTTCGGTTCTGTTCGATCCCGGAACAGACTTGTATGGATAGTATGTCTGACATTACAAATTGAGATATAAAGCTGATTTCTTTCAAATATATTTCTGTTGGTGGCGGAGAATTTATTCTCTTAGCTTAACACCCTTCTTTGAGACGTATGAGCTCAGAGGTTATATAGTTGAAGGTTATTAGCAATATATTCCCAATTTGGTAATGTGACATGCTGAGTGTTGCTGTGAAATGATCATTGTGTTGATCATTTGTGATAGGATCATTTGTTTGATCGTTTATCTTTGTGATCATTTCTATGATCATTCGTTGACCCAAAGCACAGCCTTTGTATAAAGCGTGGCTTTGTGGAGGAGACTTCATCGAGCCTCACACCCCGGAAAGGTCAATATAGGAAAGATGCAGCAAGGTTATGAGGGGTAGCTCCCTTTAGGGTATGTGCATTTCCTTCTGGAAAAGGGTGGTATCGTGGTATGGAGCTCAGATACTTACTCATGTTGAAACACTTATTATTTGGTGTGATGTTGATTACGAGCGCTCGGTTAAAGGTCCCAAAGGACCGGGGGATGGCATATTCGTGTCAGTAGTTACCCAGTTAGGGGTAACCCGGTCTTGTGTTGGTAGAGATCCGGTTAGGTTCTCGGGGACGTCCTTCCAGAGGCGTTCTCATGTGGCAATGGGAAGTTTCTTGGCCTGACCATTTGTTGGAAATCCAAAGAAACAATACGAGACTTGTACGGTTTTAGTTGTAGAACCTGCCATCTAATATGGTAGCTATAGTAGGCATAATATAATGGTACCTATGCTGGCTAAGATTTATATTCTACTTTCGAAATGTCTTCTACACTATGGACTAATAATAATATCAATATTGATTTGATTTTGTGTAGTAAGCATCTTTGACTAACATAAGAAGAAATCTCCTCCAAGTCTGCGTTTGCATTGTGTGTGTGGTGGGAGGTCTTATGGTAGTCTCATTTTTAAACGCATTTCGAAATGAGTTTAAAAATATTCCTCTATTTGATTTTAAAGAAAAATAAAATCTTTTGAGTTCCCACACCAGTCACATGACTGACTCGGAGTTTATTGTTTTCCATCCTAAACTCTGGGTGCCCACCAATTTTCGCACGGGCAGTCAAGAGTTAAGGTTTATCAGGATATTCTGGAATTCAGGAGTTGCTGGAGGCAAGATGGATGGCATGGCGTATTTACTAGTATATAGTATTTCTTTTTCCGCTATTTGTTGTTGTACACTCTGATGATGAAATGTAATGTGATGTAATAACTGATATAGTTCTTTATTTAAAAATTATTCATTTATTTATTATATGTTGTTCTGCTGCGAATTGTGAGATTCTGATGTTGTTCTGTTATTTCTTTCTGTTCTATTCTATCTTTTCTCTCTTCTTCTACCTCTTTCTTCCTCTTAAAACCCTAAGGGTTCGTATTTCCGTTCATCTTGAGTTAATCACTGGAGATTAGTGTCAATTCATGGAGTACGGATTTGCGGGACTTTACATTTGGTATCAGAGCATATGGTTAAGCGACAACCATGGCTCTGTTGGGTATTACTCATTAGAGATAGAGTCAGTAGTACTCTAGAATGAGTTTGAGTGTTATAATATATATGAGCGCGTATTTGTTAGTGAATATAAAATTGTTTTTGAATCGGTAAATAAGATAATTTTGCCCAAAACTATTTTTGTATAGAAAAGCAATGATTTTCTATGAATTATTATAGTATATGGTTGCATGATTGTTAGGAAGTAATAATATTAAATTATTATCATTATTATATGAAATTAAATAAGAAATAAAATGTATAACCAAAGATTGGAGATAAATTCTTTTAACAAATGAAATCTATAAATATGAATTAAAAAAATATAAGGAAATGAATTCATATACAATTGGGATTTGTAAAATAAATTGTAAATAAATGAATTAGAATTGAATGATGAAATGAGATTTGATTTGATCAAATTGAATAAAAATCAAAACTTGGAAAAAATAAAATAAAATGGATTAAATTCAAGTAAACTAACTTGATAAATTATTAATTCATGAACTAATGAATTGGAATTTGAATTGGTTAAATTAAAGATTAGTCGTGAGCTAAATTTGAAGATAAATTTGAATTTGTATATAAGTTCAAGTAAGTAAAAGAAATAAATTGAAATTCCCTTTGTTAGTAATTAAGTAAATTCAAGATGAATTGAATATGGAAATTGAAATTTAAAATGAATAAGTGAATGTACTAATTGAAAAGAATTAGTGAATGAAACTAATTTAAAGTAGTAATATGAATTAGTAGATGAAAGTTAATCGATAGAATTCAATATTTAGAATTGAGAATTGAATTCAAATAGAATTGAAATTGTGGATTGAATTCAAATGAAATTGAAATGTAAAATTGAATGAAAATGGATGTGTAACTTCAATAGTGGAGTAAAAATGTATAAGAAGCATATATTGGAAAATTTTGTAATGGAATTGGCAAAATGGTTTGAATGTTGGAATTGGATATTATGGCTAGCAGGATATACAGGTGTATTAAAAGAAATGGAATTGGGAATTTGCTTTCAAAGATAAAAATTGAATTGCTTGACAAAAAGGTACGTATTTCAATTTCAGTATGAAATTTGGTGATTTTCTTCTCCAGCCACTTGGCTTTCTCTATTCTTTTCTGATTCGGAGGGGCCGTGGTGCCATTTTGTAGTCGTACCGAGCTAGCCGCGCAAAGGAGACGTTGGCGAAATTATTCAAAAATTTAGGGTGTTAGAAAATTTTTGAGAAAAGTTTGAAAGTTAAAATTTGAATTTAAATTTAAATTTGAATTTTGAAGGAAAACAATGTTGTTTGGAACTTAAAATTTAAGTTGGAAAGCTAGTTGAAATGATAATGGATCTTTAATAAAAAAAAGATTTGTTTTATAAAGTTGATAAAACTATTTGGATTGTGAAAAATAATAGATGGGATAAGGGCATTCTTCTTAACTTGTAATTTCGGGACGAAATTCTTTTAAGGGGGGAAGATTGTAACGACCCAGAATTTTGAACAATTTAATTTGAAAATATTTAATTAATTTTAAATATTTGAATGATGGTTTAGCTTGAATTCCTAATATAACTTTGAATTTGGCGATTAAATTTTAGAATTTAATCTATTGAAGTTGAATAAAAATTTGAATCTTCAATTTTAAGCTGATTTAAAATATTTCAAAGGCTTGTAAAATTCATATTGATAATACTGAAGATAATCGAAGCTTCAGAATTGGATTTGAAAGTGAATTGTTCAGTTTTGAAATTATATCGTTTGAATCGATATTTAAAAATAGCCGTCCGAGGCACAGTCTCGGAATTCGACGAAACCAGTTTCATTGGATCCGTAATATTGAATTTTTATAGGATTTCAAATTTCGTATTTTTCGGAGTTGATATGAGAGCACACGGTGAGTAAACGTATTGGAATTTAATCGAATTCAATTTGAAATTAATATTTTCTTTAGTCAAATATCAGCATGTTATCTCCCTAACATCTCTCCTAAAATCACGCCTAAAATCATGGCTAAAACGTGCAAACACGTTCTCTCTGTTGAATCACGTAACCTTGTTCCCCTGCTGCTCCTCTTAAAATAGCACGAGCAAATGTTTTCTTCGTTCGAAACAAAGTAATGGCCGTGCCCTCCCTCTCATTTGAAAATCAATTTAAAAATCGAAATCGCGATTTCGATTAGGGGCGGCCATCGCAAGTGGGGGGCGCAGGCGCACGTGCACGTGCTCGCGCATGGGAGAAGGCGACGTTATCGCGATGGGGGTCTTCGTGATGCTGGTGGCGCGCGGTTCGAGCGAGAAGCGGCGGCGGCGCTTGGAGTTTGGGGGGGTCGCGGTCAATCGCGGTGCCGCGCGATTCGAGGAGGAGAGGCAATGGCCAACGCGAGGTGCGCGCGTAGGAGGGATCGAGGAGGTAGGTGCAGCGGCGACCTAGGAGATGGCGGCGGCTCCTCGGTGGGTCGCGACTTTGAGGAAGGAAAGGGGGTTCGGTCGTTCTCGAATATGCAGTAAGGTACTTTTTTAAATTTATTTTGTTAAATTTTAAAAGTTTGAAGATTTAAAGATGTTTTAAAATTTATGCAGTAAGTTATAAATGCAGATCTATATATATATATATATATATATATATATATATATGCAGAAATGTAAATGGATTTCATAAGTGTTAAAAAGAAATGTATTTTAAAAATATAAAGATGCATGTAGGATTGAAAAGAAATTTTTAAAGGAATTTGTTAAAAATCACATTTTTGAATTTTTAAAGGAAATTCGATTTTTAAACTAAATAATTTATTAATAAGTCATTAGTTAGAAATTTAAAATAATGTGTTTAATAAACTTACTAGATTTACCTTGGTTACTGAAAATAATTTATTTTTGGAAAAATGGGTTAAGAATAAATTATTAAGATGTTCAATTAACTTAGTCAATTCTTTTGGTTACTAAAGAAAATTAGTTTAAATTTAATTTTTAGTTAAATCAATTATTAAAGGAGAAATATTGGTTTAAATAAAACTATCAGTTAATTTAACTATTAAAATGAAATCACTGATGAATCGAAATTATCAAATGAAAATTTACTATTCGATCGGTTCGAATATTAATAAATTTGTATAATATTTATACAAGGTATAAATCAAGAAAATCAAGATGGATAATGGATTGCTAATAAAAGCAAAGGTGAGAACTTCTCACTCAAAAATTTATAAGTTGGATTTGCAGTTATTGATTGATTGCTATTTGGTTGTGATATTAGATATAGTAGGATATATCTATATATATATATATTAGCAATATATATATATATTGGCATATGTATATATTGCAGTTGATTGATTTTCCGCATTGTATAGCGGATGAGACCCTATTACGCCGCCTATTAAGAGGATAATATTTTATAAATCCCATATACCGCGATATTCCACCTCGAAGTGGAATGTGTATTGTGCTAATGTCTGTGGATGCAGGGAAACGGGTTGGAGGGATCCAACTGGATTCCTCACAAATATTTATTTGATTCAGATATTGTGATATTTGATTGTTTATCATATCGATATATGATATTGGAAAGTCGTGATTGACTATTTAGTGTGTTGCATCATCGGATCCAACTTTGAAGTTTAAAAATAACGATTTTGATTTTAAGGGATTTCTAAAGTGATTTTTGAAAGTATACGTTTATAAAATATTTTCGGAATTGATTCATCTTAAATAAATAAACGTTATAATTTTAATGTTATAAAAATTATGATTTTTGAGAAATACAGTTAAAAGTTGATTTTTGAAAATATGGGATTAATGATTTTATAAAATAGTTTAAATTGGGATTTCTGAATTTATTATAAAAAGTTTAAAAAATAGGATTTATAAAATTTGATTATTTTATAAATCAAAATGATGAAATTATAAAGGAGTTTAAAGACGTTTTAAAAGAATAATATAAATTGATCCATATAAAAGATTTATAAATTGATATTTATAAATTAAAAATATTGGAATTGTAAAACGAGCTTTTATAAGTGTTAGAATGAATTGTGAATGAATTTCATAAATGAATGAAATCTATAGGATTATAACGGTGAAGTTATAAATGGAATTTTATAAGCAGTAGGTTTATAAAATTTGTAAAGTTATTAAAAGAATAGATTTTGGATAAATAAATTAATCTTATAAGTTATAAGATTTATAAATTTGGAAAGTTTAAAAGAACGTTTTTTGCAAACAAATAAATTAGGTGTTTAATTTATAATAGAACTTTTAGTATATCATTGAGATATGAAATTGAATAGAGGAAATTATAAAAGGAAGTTGTTATAAAATAAATAGAAATGGAATTTATAAACATTGTTTTATAAATCCGCAAAACGACTTATTTTGATAAGTAAATTGTTGTAACTTATTAATGGAGTTATATTCATGTTTTAGACAGTGAATAAGCCTTTAAAATAAAATGAATAGAAATGATGAAATTGGTTAACGAAGTATATTCACGTTTTGAATAGTGAATAACATGTTAAAGAAAATGTTTTGGGATGTGATGTTTTAAATAGAATTAAAACGATCTAACGATGTTTTTAAAATGTGTTAAGATTTGAAATCATAGATTTCAACATTCATTGTTGAAATAGACGTTTTCGAGAAATAAAAGGAAATTGTGGAGTATAACACTGTTGTTATAGTAAATGATTTCCGAAAGGAAATGTTTTGTATAGTATTGGGATTTATATATCTATTTTAATTTCGAATCCCTATACTAGTGATTTTGGGTTGTCGTAACAATGTTTTACGCAACATTCGTTTTGGCCCAAATAAATAAGTTTAAGAGAATGATTTCCTTAAAGAATGAAATATATACTTAATTTCGATTAGAGTATATTTAATATTTTCTAAGTGTAGAAAATAAAAAGACTTGTGAATTACTTACAAATAAATAAGTATGGAAATGTTTTTCCAATATTAGGTGAATATTTTGAATTTATCTTTTTGAAGATAAATTGAAAACGAATATTAGAAATCGAATAGAAATCGTATATTCATAAATATTTTGGAATGAAAATTCATTATGGAATTTATAAAGGAAAGGGGGAATTCGTTTAAAAATAAATATTGATTTATTTTTGAAGTATTGAAAATATATATCTTGTAAAGATATTTTTGGAAAATAAATAATTTGAAAAATTATTTGGAATCTGGTGATGTTGTGCATATCTATAAATAGTTAAATAACCGACTATCAATATTTACCTTCAAATGGGTATTTGTTGTGATTTGCGTGAAATTGAATGCCACACTTATTTTTTTTAAAAACAAGCGCTCACTATTCGGGTTAACTGGGAAAGGACCTTGGGGTCGTATAACCCATTCCGAATATGTGATACGTCGTTATGAATTGCATTTGAAGACCGGTGTTGAAGACCGGATATCTTCGAAAACGAAAGGGTTTCTTGTCGATTGTCTCTGCACTGGCTGATCCCCGGTATAGAGATCTCCATATGTGATGGGAAATCCGGACGTGATTAGAGATTTTCCGGATTACAAGTACTTCTTTGTAAGTGCCTTCGGTTCTGTTCAATCCCGGAACATACTTGTATGGATAGTATGTCTGACATTACAAATTGAGATATAAACTGATTTCTTTCAAATATATTTCTGTTGGTGGCGGAGAATTTATTCTCTTAGCTTAACACCCTTCTCTGAGACGTACGAGCTCAGAGGTTATATAGTTGAAGGTTATCAGCAATATATTCCCAATTTGGTAATGTGACATGCTGAGTGTTGCTGTGAAATGATCATTGTGTTGATCATTTGTGATATGATCATTTGTTTGATCGTTTATCTTTGTGATCATTTCTATGATCATTTGTTGACCCAAAGCACAGCTTTTGTATAAAGCGTGGCTTTGTGGACGGGACTTCGTCAAGCCTCACACCCCGGAATGGTCAAAACAGGAAAGATGCAGTAAGGTTATGAGGGGTAGCACCCTTTAGGGTATGTGCATTTCCTTCTGGAAAAGGGTGGTATCATGGTATGGAGCCCAGATACTTACTCATGTTGAAACACTTATTATTTGGTGTGATGTTGATTACGAGCGCTCGGTTAAAGGTCCCAAAGGACCGGGGGATGGCATACTCGTGTCAGTAGTTATCTAGTTAGGGGTAACCCGGCCTTGTGTTGGCAGAGATCCGGTTAGGTTCTCGGGGACGTCCTTCCAGAGGCGTTCTCATGTGGCAATGGGAAGTTCCTTGGCCTGACCATTTGTTGGAAATCCAAAGAAACAATACGAGACTTGTACGGTTTTAGTTGTAGAACCTGCCATCTAATATGGTAGCTATAGTAGGCATAATATAATGGTACCTATGCTGGCTAAGATTTATATTTTACTTTCGAAATGTCTTCTACACTATGCACTAATAATAATATCAAAATTGATTTTATTTTGCGTAGTAAGCATCTTTGACTAACATAAGAAGAAATCTCCTCCAAGTCTGCGTTTGCATTGTGTGTGTGGTGGGAGGTCTTATGGTAGTCTCATTTTTAAAAGCATTTCGAATTGAGTTTAAAAATATTCCTCTATTTGATTTTAAAGAAAAATAAACTGTTTTGAGTTCCCACACCAGTCACATGACTGACTCGGAGTTTATTGTTTTCCTTCCTAAACTCTGGGTGCCCACGAATTTTCACACGGGCAGTCAAGAGTTAAGGTTTATCGGGATATTCTGGAATTCAGGAGTTGCTGGAGGCAAGATGGATGGCATGGCATAATCACTAGTGCATAGTATTTCTTTTTCCGCTGTTTGTTGTTGTACACTCTGATGATGAAATGTAATGTGATGTAATAACTGATATAGTTCTTTGTTTAAAGATTATTCATTTGTCTATTATATGTTGTTCCGCTGCGAATTGTGAGATTCTGATGTTGTTCTGCTATTTCTTTCTGTTCTGTTCTATCTTTTTTTCTCTCTTCTTCTACCTCTTTCTTCTTAAAACCCTAAGGGTTCGTATTTTCGTTCATCTTGAGTTAATCACTGGAGATTAGTGTCTATTCAAGGAGTACGGATTTGCGGGACTTTACAAATAATAAGGCTGGATAGGAGCAGCCTCCGTAGTTGGGCCTTACACTAGTATTGATTACCTCGATAGGAGTGGTATTTTTTTTTCATCTCTTATTTATTTACTCCCATCGACATGCCCAATTCCAGTATAAAACGAACTACGATGGTTCATAATAGTTTAGTACAATATATATAATAATAACACAGATAAGCTAAATGCGGAACAAGATAATATAAAATCTCATATATATATAACTGAAGTGAGTTATAATACATGTGATACAATACATATGATACAACTACAACTGTCGACACTGGAAGTTACATATACAAGTACATTATTATAGTTAATATACATGAATACATATCCTCCTAGAAAAATGACATCGACTACTCCAAGAGATACAAAAAGAATTCATAGCTCTAACAGCAACCCAAAGCAAGATATCAACAACCTGTAATTACTCGGTCTGACCCGAGTATTATATTCAAAAGAAAATAATACATGGGCCAGTCCAATTCAAACTCAGTTATTAATGCCCGGAAGCAATAATAATTAAACAACAAATAGACGACGGTCAAAATAAATCTCGTCTATCCAATCCTTTAATAAGGAAATCGGATAACAGTAAATATAACACGTAACAGTGTTAAACAACAAATCAGCAAATTCAAATTATCAACGAAGATAAATGAAAGGATTATCAATGAAGGTAATTTAGAAAACAACAGGATTGCCTAAACGGCTATTAACAACAAAATCTAATTATTAAATAAATAATTAGAAACTCATAATCTAATTATCAAATTGATAATTAGACAACAACAAAATGATCATTCAAACCAAATCAAAATACAATTTCAAAATATTGAATTTGACAGCCAAAACAATTCAAGCAATTGAAATATCAATTAAAACGTCACTTATGTTTGGCTGCAGTACACGCACGCGTGCACTGCCTCGCCACTACAGTGATGAATTACACAAAAGCTCAGTGAATCAAAATGCAAATGAATACAGTGGTCAGTGCAATGCACGACCCAATCTTAACCATCTGCCCAGGTTCAAAGATGAATGATGCATCAGTACACGTCAGGATTAACTCAGTGCAATACAAAACAACAAGGGAAAAATTGCAAAAAAAGAAACTGCAGTCACCACAAGAATGCAAGGGCAAAACTGCAACAAAAACTCAGATGCAAGCACACTCAAGGCGCAGTGCACATCAAACCAGTAGTATGCTCAAAGAAAATATAAATCAAGTTCAAGTCACTCATGAAAACAACTTAATGCATCAACCAACCCAAATGCAACAGGGTATCAAATAAACAGGGCTGCACAGTGAAACACAAACCAAGTAAATGGTAACCAGTGAAGCAGTGAAACAACAATGGTGCAACAACATACATATATTTATGTATGATCGCAGATGTATGTATACACTTAGTATCTGAAACAAATGACTCGAACTCAAGAAACAAGTTCACCATGCAACAGCAAGTGATAAACCAGAGTACACATGAATGCAACAGTGGCCAATGCAAGTGCAGACATGATGAAGTCAGCGCCAATAGTAAATGGCAGCAACTCAATCAATATGATATGCAACCTGGACCACCTGAACTCAATATATACATGAATACTATGATCAAAGTATACATATATACACGTCGACCAGGCAGCAAACAAAGTCAACAATTGCAATGCAAATTGTCTCAAAGAATGATACCAGAAACAAGGTGTATGAAGACTGCATCAAGTACACAATTCAGATGCAATCAAACCTAGATACAGCAGCTCGAATAAACATTGCAAGCTCAAATACACAACAACAAAGTCCAAGACCAGTGAATTGCTATGGTCGACCAGGCAGCAACCAAAACAATGTATCATGACTCAAATAAACAAAACTTGTAACGACCCGTAAATTTTGAGAAATTAATTGCTTAATTTAATTAAGATTTTGTAATTAAATTTAGGAAGAAATAAAAATTTTAGATTTTATATTGAAGTAAATGCTAAAAAAAATGAAATGCAATATTTGAAATTAAAGATAAGTATTAACAATTGAAATAAAATTACGATTAATTGAAGTAATGGAAATTCTTATAGGCTAAGAATTTTAATATAAGAAAAACAAATGGGTATATTTTATTAACTAATGCAATGATATAATTAGTGATTATTTAACGAATTCCTGTACAGTAACCGGAAGTAATATGCAATAAATGGAAAAAAAATTACAATCAATGTAGGTAAGTAATTACAATGTTGTTGTAAATAATAAACGTTTCTTTAATGGTGATTAATAACATAACGGAAGTGTGAATGTAATTAGTAGTATGGAAATAAATGCCAACATTGATTGTAAGTAATAGAGGCTTACTTATGTGACTATAGAGTAATGATAATGTTTATTGTGGGTTACTTATTTATTTAGATTGTAAATTGAAATTGGAGATAAACTGTAACTGTATGTAAATTAAGGTAGTAATGTAATTGGCAGTTGATGAATAACCAATTTAATGCAATTCAAATTTGATTGAAACGACTGTTTAGGTTATAATGGAATGTAAATAGAAATTTTTGGTTATAAATTGAAATATAGCCATTTAAACAAATCTAAGATGAATATAGGAATATTGGGTAATAAATTTATTATAAGAAAAACCAATGCAAATGTTGAATTAATCAGTGAAGCGATAACAATAAATAGTAATTAATTCAAAATTTGTAACTTGGGAATAATGTAGATTAATATACGTTAGTTATTTAGGGTAGTGACTAAAATTGGTAATCCGTTTGCAATTAATGATAATAGTGTTGATATAAGCTAATAAGTTTAAATGTCAATGCAATTAAAAGCACATAAATTGCAATTTTGTAGGTTGCTTGTTTATTAAATGGGTTAAATAAATTTTGGGAATCGATTACAATAAATCTTAATTTAACGTTGGTTAATGTAAATTAAAGTATTAGAAACATATATTGTTTTCATAAGATAGTATAAAGGAGTGAAAACCAAGATTTATTAATTTATTTATAATTTGAAATCTAGTAAGTGGATTAATTGCAATAAGTGGAATATAATATTAAAATATTTCATAAAAAAGGATTTAGAGGAAAATTGAGAATGTTAATATAATGGATTTTTTATTCCAATATTTATCTCATCTGTTTATAATAATGAATTTGAATAATAGGAATGAAAATTTAATTCAAAGGAGTGATGGAAATTTTAATTTATAATTTCTAATTTAACGAAATTGGAATTTAACGCTGAAATTGATGATTGAATCAACATGTAAGTGACATATAAATTTGTTTAAATCATTGTAAATGTTGAGAAATATAAAGGTGATAAAACTGGTCAATTTTAGAATTGAAATAAAAATTTGGATTTTATTAATTAATTATTAATTTATTTAATTAATGTAAAAAATAGCCATTTTGTCCACTGACTCGGATTTCGACGAAACCTGTTTCATCGGATCCATAATGGTGAATTTTTGTAGGGTTTCAAGTTTCGTAACGATCGGACTTGTCGTTTGATCGTACAGACTCGAAACGCCTTGAAATCAATTGAAATCAATTTGAAAATATTGTTTTTAGCATAACTTCTTCATACGATGCAATTTGAACTTAAGACCTTTTCCATTGCGTTTAAAATATTTTAAAACTTTTAATTTGATATATGGGTTGACCCAATTTCGTTCAAGAGTCAGAACGGGCTTTTGGGCCAGTTTGTCGTTAGCGCGTATCCAACCCGATCCATTTATTCTATTTCAACTTTCTCTATAAATATCCTGCTACAAACCCTAGCCTCCCTAATTCTCATTTGTCTATACGTAAATTCATTCTATTCCTCCTCTTCCTCAATGGCAGACAAAATCCTATATTTTCAAATCCAATTGCAAATCAAATCCAAAGCATAAAATTCAAAGTACTCGGAAAAATCTAAAAAAAATATAAGTTGAAGCTCTCGACTAGAGTAATTCACTGGTGGTGTTCGTTTTTTGATTCAGTTTGTCGTTTGACCGGTAAAAATCGAAGAAGTCTCGGTCGTTCATCGCGTCGAAATCAAAATCGATGGATCGGCAAACCCTTTCTGGTTTTTGTAGAGGGACTAGTGTGTTGTTCATCGGCGAAGTTTGGAGGCGAATCAACGGTGAGATGCTCGGCAATTTATGAATTAGGGTTTTTTGTAAAGTGGCGGCGGCGGCTCAAAGTTCGACCAGAGGCAGTGGGGTGGCTGTCATGGGCGCGGCCTGGGGTGGTAGTCTCGGGGAGGCGTTCGGTTTGGGGTGATTGTCGTTGTTGGTGGCGTTATCATCGGTCATAGGGTGGTCTTCACGTGCGTTTTCCCTGTGGTGTTGGGTTCGTTCGAACGTTGCTGCGTGTGTTTCCCATAGGCGAGTGATGTTTCATGTAACTGATGATGACGTGGCATATAAAAGTGAGTTAAAGTGTTCCCTTCTTTTGTTTATTTTTAATTGAAATTCAATCGCACTAATTGCTATATCTTTCGCATACTAACTCCGTTTCACACGAGATTTTTTTGTTAGGATCGTAATAAAATTCTGGACTTTTTGACGCTGGTTTGGACGAATTCTGAGATGGTCAAATTTTTGGGTTTAAATTCAATTTAAATTCAAAAGGTGAGTGTTTTAACCCACTCACAACTTCTAAAATTTCTTATGTTTGTTAAATTAATATACGATATGATTTGAAATTTATTTATAGTTGTTTGGCATAATTTTATCATCATCCCAGTTAAATTAAATTTATTAAATTAAATTTGTTAATTAATTTTTCATTGCATATAAAACTGCCAGTTAAATTTGTTATTTATTTATTTAGTGCATATAAAACTGCCAGTTAAATTTGTTATTTATTTATTTATTGCATTTAAAACTGCCAGTTAAACGGTTGTTAAATTCATTATTGAAAATTAACTGTCAGTAATAAATTGTTTTTTATTGATTTGATTGTATGAATTGGATAATTATTTGATAAATGTTTGATGGCTGATATTGGATGAATGGATGATGTATTTCATATTGTTATAAACTGCAAGTTATTATGCATTTTCATCTCATTCGGGATTGCGGTTTGAAATGATATACAATCGCATTTTTTTATTTTTAAATTACGGATTGAAATGATAAATATCTGTATCACCTGACCATAGGATAGAAAATTATATACAGGCACCGCGGTATATATATATAAAATATTTTGAAAATGATTTTCTATGGTTTTGGAATGGAATATACGGTTTAATAACTATTAAATTTTAATGTTATATAAAAATTATTCTTGAATTTAAGCTATGTATAAATTGATTAATAAAATGAGTCTAATAAATAAGTTTGATTTCTTTCATATAAAATGGTAAGTATCTATTTAAATTTCTATTGTAGATAGAGTTTATAATGACTCAAATAAAATTAAAGTCATAAGATAAATATGGAAGTGGTTTTAATGGAATTATTTAAGAATTGTACTTGAATAAACTTGGATTTGGAATATAAATAAATTAGATTTAAAGGGTATGATTTTATAACTTGATTTTTATTAGAGGATTTAAATGAATATCAAACTGATTTGATTAAATATTATCAAGTTAATTTAATTTGGAGAATATCTAGTTATTTGAAGTCTAAAGGTTTTACTAAAATGATATTTGATTTATTAAATAAAAATTTCAAATCTAAATGATAGCAGTTGAAATTGATATATATATGAAATTATCCAAGAATAAGTTTTGAAATGGTGGGATAATTGAAGCTTTGAAATATATGGAATTTATATTGGTTTATTTGGAAATTTAAATCCATATTTGGAATTGGTTTGTGAAGGTGTGGAAGCTATTTTAATATATAAAGAAATTTAATAATTAAACCATTTAAGTATTATAAGTTATGTTTCAAAGCTATGGGTATCAAAGTATACAGATTTGAAATTGCTATGATTTTGGATAAAGGATATATTTTGAAATAAAAATGATATCATGTTGATTTGGGTTTTAAAATAGAAATGATATCGTGTTTATATGGTTTTGAAATGGATACTTTATTCTGGTTTTTAAAGTATAAACTATTTTGAAAAGATCACGGTGTCATAATAACGTTCGGTTGTTGAAGAGACTGGGATCGGAAGTTGTCATACTCTCTGCCAACTCCGAAAACCACTTTAACAACCGTGTATGCGGTGGAGATTCCAGACTGAAGTAGGATGGTGGCGGTGTTTCCTTTGAGGTAAATACGTGGACCCGACTCCCGTGAGTTGGCAAAAGGTGGCTAAAACAGGAGTGATTGACGGGTTAATGAGGTAGCACCTTTGATCGGACACTTCCCTTCGATACTATACTCTGACTTTGGATTGATTCGGTGGCCACCTTCACTTTTGATTTCGTTGTTTTGGGGGAGTTTGTTCGAGGTGGACGGTAGCTGCGGCTACGCGTTTCCACCGACCCGGAAGCGTAATTGGTATATCTACCCTGGCATTGCCTAGTTGTGCCATGTCACCTACCCTAACGCGCCTTATACGATTTTGATTTTGTGCCATACCTATGGAGTGCCCTCTGACGATGCCCACGGGGGAGATTACGGTACTGTATAGACTATGGGAATATATTATGTGTTAAGGGCTATATGGGTAACCGCTTAACGCTATTTAAAAGTAAGTTTATTTTACAATTAGACACAATTATAATAGCGAAATATACTACGTAGCAAATAGTTTAACGGATCCTTAGGAGATGTAAATCCCAAGCATCTCTTGAGTTACTGCACTCATATTTATTTTTGTTGATTTAACTTACATAAGATCTTTTAGTTCTGACTCGAGTGTTTTGTCTTCTCAATTCGCTCGGGTCAGTCCGAGCGTTTTAGGATTTGAAGATTTAGCTCTAGAGGACGAAGACGAAGATTTGTATTATTATTATTTATATTATTGCACTACACTCATACTGTTCCGCTGCATTGATATTGGTATGTGTAACTCTGATATGTATTATATAAATATAATCAAATGTTTTTGTCAACAGCTTTATAAACTGTATATTTGATTATTATATTTTATCGTTCCGTTGCAAGATTATATTTTGTTCTTTTCTTCTCTGCTTTTTCTTATTTACCCCATAACAATCCGCCCTTCCGTATGGTTTGAATTGGCACGTGTGTCGATTTAAAGCGTGCGAAAAGGCGGGACGTTACATCTGGTATCAGAGCTTTGGTTTAGCAATAAACGTTAACTTTGTGTGGTTTGACTCTTTAATAATAGGGTAGTAATACCCTATGATGAGTCGCTGAGTGTATATATATGAGAGAGCGTATCTTTTAGTGTTATAAAGGTTTTAATATTGTGTCAATCTGTTATGTTTTGTATTTACAAATTCTGGTTGGTGCATGGGACGCTATGACATCAATAGGGATTTCTAAACACTTAATAAGACAGACCGACATAATATTTTTTTTACTATAGGTGAGTGGAATAATTTTGCCTATTATATTTTACTATATGTAAAGTAAATTTTTATAAAGGTTGTATTTGGTTGCAATAGATTGGTTGTTAGGTAATAAAATTTATAAATAATAGTAGAAATAAGATTGAAAATAAAATAAATGAAAATTGGAAATTTAGAACTTAAGTTTCGGGGTTTTGAAGATTTCTTTCAAATGATTTTGGAATATAATAATAATATTTTAGAAGTATTTTCTGGTATAAATATTTAATATAACTTGAAAGAATTGTTTTAAAGAAATTTTCGAAAATAAATAAGTTGTACTCCCCTCTCTGTCGCTGAAAAATAATTTGGGTGATGTGTGCACGCATCATCGACATTCATTTTCGAGTTTCGATGTGGGAAGGCCACCATAGTAGTTTTACTACAGATTTGTTTAATAAACAAAAGTGAATTGTTAATTTTTTTTAAATCTAGTTGGATATATAAATTGTAAGTTTATATTTATCTATTATTTTAAAATAAATTGAAATTTAACCCGGTATTTAATTCTTAAGTTTCTGATTTATTAATAGTTTCCGTTATTGTAGTGAAATGGAATGTAACCGACTAATAATTGGAATCTTTAATTACAATAAGGAATTTAATGCTAAGCTATAAATGAGATTAAAAGAAATTGAAATGGTAATCTTATAAAACAAAAGATATAAATTTTGAACCATTAATTAATTAAAAGAAATGAGATAAACTTGTATGATTTTAATTACATTCTTTAAAAGCATATACATAACTTACCAAAAGATATTAAAAGTTACAATGTTGATAAGAAAATGTAATTGATATTGTACAAGTAAAAACATGTAGTGAAAGTGTTCAATAAATTTCTTTTAATTATAAGAATTAAGGTCATAGAGTTGTGAACTTAAGTCGTAATTGAAATGTTATTGTAATGAAGGTAATAGGAAGTAAGTATTGCAAGTATAAGATTTTAGACTTAAGTAAATAAATTATTATGCAAAGAAATTTAATTAAACTTGAATGCTACTAATTAAAAATAATGGAAAGTAGGTATTGTAAGTAAGTAATTATAAACTTAAGTGAATAGGTTGAAGTTACTTCTGAATAAAATAAGAATAAAAGATGAATACTGGAAAGGAAAAAGATGACTATAAACTTAAGTTAATAAATTTATCTACTAAGAAATTTGATTGAATATGAATGATATAAATAAATGTATGTAATGCAATAAATATAATTTGGCATTTTATAGATAGATGAAATTGAATTGGTAAGTAATGAATAGAAATAGATAAATATAAATAATGAATGAAAGGGAAATCAAACAACAAATCTATAAAAATGAATTTAATAAATTAACTTGATCCATTGTTTGAAATTGTTGTTTGTTTGATTTATGGTTGTTTGGGTAAGGATACTTTAAATTTGCTTGGATGTATGGATAATCTATTTAGTCTCATCTAGAACTGTTGAGTGAATGATGCACTTAGTAGTTTATCCTTCATTCTATACAATTTAAAGTTTTAAACCCGAACAACTATTTGTTTTGTTTGATATGAATGATTGATTTGTGTTGATTTTATGTGATGGTTGTATGCCTTGTGGCAAAGGATTGTTGTTGTTGTATTGATTTGTTTGTTATTGATTTAAACAAAAATAATATTTCATTTTATATAATTGTTAACCTTTTTGGATTATATAAGTGAAATACAGGTTAAGGAAGCAATTGCTACTGCATTTGGTTTCATAATATAAGCGTTATTTGCCCGACAAATAGGTACGTTTTCGGATTACGATTTTATAGCGCTATTATATTATTTTCCCGTGTTGGGATATATATATTATTTTGGAAAATATATGTTGTATATTGTTATATTTGATATTATATTTTCTCCCGAGCCTCTCCGTACAAAGGAGACTCTGCCAAAATTTTCCGTAAATTCTAGACTTAGAAAATATTTTGAAAATGTTTTCCAAACCGTATTAATTTGAATATTAAAGATTTAATTGTCTATAAATATATATATATATTATTTAAATTATCATATGCAGTAAATTTATTATTAAGAATATAATGATTTGAATAATAGATATTAATTTATAAATTCCTCTTTCCCTTCTTTTCCTTTTCGAGGACGAAAAGTTTTGAGTGGGGGAGAGTGTAACGACCCGCAAATTTTGAGAAATTAATTGCTTAATTTAATTAAGATTTTGTAATTAAATTTAGGAAGAAATAAAAATTTTAGATTTTATATTAAAGTAAATGCTAAAAAAAATGAAATGCAATATTTGAAATTAAAGATAAGTATTAACAATTGAAATAAAATTACGATTAATTGAAGTAATGGAAATTCTTATAGGCTAAGAATTTTAATATAAGAAAAACAAATGGGTATATTTTATTAACTAATGCAATGATATAATTAGTGATTATTTAACGAATTCCTGTACAGTAACCGGAAGTAATATGCAATAAATGGAAAAAAAATTACAATCAATGTAGGTAAGTAATTACAATGTTGTTGTAAATAATAAACGTTTCTTTAATGGTGATTAATAACATAACGGAAGTGTGAATGTAATTAGTAGTATGGAAATAAATGCCAACATTGATTCGTAAGTAATAGAGGCTTACTTATGTGACTATAGAGTAATGATAATGTTTATTGTGGGTTACTTATTTAGATGGTAAATTGGAATTGGAGATAAACTGTAACTGTATGTAAATTAAGGTAGTACTGTAATTGGCAGTTGATGAATAACCAATTTAATGCAATTCAAATTTGATTGAAACGACTGTTTAGGTTATTATGGAATGTAAATAGAAATTTTTGGTTATAAATTGAAACATAGCCATTTAAACAAATCTAAGATGAATATAGGAATATTGGGTAATAAATTTATTATAAGAAAAACCAATGCAAATGTTGAATTAATCAGTGAAGCGATAACAATAATTAGTAATTAATTCAAAATTTGTAACTTGGGAATAATGAAGATTAATATACGTTAGTTATTTAGGGTAGTGACTAAAATTGGTAATCCGTTTGCAATTAATGATAATAGTGTTGATATAAACTAATAAGTTTAAATGTCAATGCAATTAAAAGCACATAAGTTGCAATTTTGTAGATTGCTTGTTTATTAAATGGGTTAAATAATTTTTGGGAATCGATTACAATAAATCTTAATTTAACGTTGGTTAATGTAAATTAAAGTATTAGAAACATATATTGTTTTCATAAGATAGTATAAAGGAGTGAAAACCAAGATTTATTAATTTATTTATAATTTGAAATCTAGTAAGTGGATTAATTGCAATAAGTGGAATATAATATTAAAATATTTCATAAAAAAGGATTTAGAGGAAAATTGAGAATGTTAATATAATGGATTTTTTATTCCAATATTTATCTCATCTGTTTATAATAATGAATTTGAATAATAGGAATGAAAATTTAATTCAAAGGAGTGATGGAAATTTTAATTTATAATTTCTAATTTAACGAAATTGGAATTTAACGCTGAAATTGATGATTGAATCAACATGTAAGTGACATATAAATTTGTTTAAATCATTGTAAATGTTGAGAAATATAAAGGTGATAAAACTGGTCAATTTTAGAATTGAAATAAAAATTTGGATTTTATTAATTAATTATTAATTAATTATTAATTAATTTAATTAATGTAAAAAATAGTCATTTTGGCCACTGACTCGAATTTCGACGAAACCTATTACATCGGATCCGTAACGGTGAATTTTTGTAGGGTTTCAAGTTTCGTAACGATCGGACTTGTCGTTTGATCGTACGGATTCGAAACGCCTTGAAATCAATAAATTGAAAACAATTGAAATCAATTTGAAAATATTATTTTTAGCATAACTTCTTCATATGATGCAATTTGAACTTAAGACCTTTTCTATTGCATTTAAAATATTTTAAAACATCTATTTTGATTTACGGGTTGACCCAATTTCGTTCCGGAGTTAGAACAGGCTTTTGGGCCACTTTGTCGTTAGCGCGTATCCAACTCGATCCATTTATTCTATTTCAACTTTCTCTACAAATATCCTGCTATAAACCCTAGCCTCCCTAATTCTTATTTGTTTGTATGTAAATTCATTATATTCCTCCTCTTCCTCAATGGCAGACAAAATCCTATATTCCAGATCCAATTGCAAATCAAATCCAAAGCATAAAATTCAAAGTCCTTAGAAAAATCTGAAAAAAAATATATGTTGAAGCTCTCGACTAGCGTAATTCACCGGTGGTGTTAGATTTTCGATTCAGTTTGTCGTTTGACCGGTAAAAATCGAAGAAGTCTCGGCCGTTCATCGCGTGGAATTCAATCTCGATGGATCGGGAAACCCTTTCTGGGTTTTGTAGAAGGGCTAGCGCGTTGTTCATCGACGAAGTTTGGAGGCGAATCAACGGTTGGATGCTCGACAATTTCTGATTTACAGTTTTTTGTAAAGTGGCGGCGGCTACTCAAAGTTTGACCGGAGGCAGTGGGGTGGCTGTCGTGGGCGCGGCCTGGGGTGATGGTCTCGGGGAGGCGTTCGGTTTGGGGTGATTGTCGTTGTTGGTGGCGTTATCATCGGTCAAAGGGTGGTCTTCGCGTGCGTTTTCCCTATGGTGATGGGTTCGTTCAAAAGTTGCTGCATGTGTTTCCTATAGGCGTGTGATGTTGCATGTAATTGATGATGACGTGGCCTATAAAAGTGAGCTAAAGTGTTCCCTTCTTTTGTTTATTTTTAATTGAAATTCAATCGCACTAATTGCTATATCTTTTGCATACGAACTCCGTTTCACGCGAGATTTTTTTGTTAGGATCATAATAAATTTCCGAAAATTTTGACGCTAGTTTGGACGAATTCTGAGATGGTCAAATTTTTGGGTTTAAATTGAATTTAAATTCAATTTAAATTCAAAAGATGAGTGTTTTAACCCACTCACAACTTCTAAATTTCTTATGTTTGTTAAATTGATATATGATATGATTTGAAATTTATTTATAGTTGTTTGGCATAATTTTATCATCATCCTAGTTAAATTTAATTTATTAATTTTTTAAGTTTTCATTGCATATAAAACTGCCAATTAAATTTGTTATTTATTTATTCAGTGCATATAAAACTGTCTGTTAAATTTGTTATTTATTTATTGGATTTAAAATTGCCAGTTAAACGGTTGTTAAATTCATTATTGAGGAATAACTGTCAGTAATAAATTGTTATTTATTGATGTGATTGTATGAATTGGATGATGATTCGATAAATGTTTGATGGTTGACATTGGATGAATGGATGCTGTATTTTATATTGTTATAAAATGCATGTTATTATGCATTTTCACCTCATTCGGGATTGTGGTCTGAAATAATATACAACCGCAATTTTTTGATTTTTAAATTGCTGATTGAAATGATAAATATCCGTATCACTTGACCACAGGATAGAAAAATATATACAGGCACTGCGGTATATATATATATATATATATATATATATATATATAATATTTTGAAAATGATTTTCCATGGTTTTGGAAAGGAATATAGGTTTAATAACTATTAAATTTTGATGTTATATAAATATTTTTCTTGAGTTTGAGCTATGTATAAATTGATTAATAAAATGAGTTTAATAAATAAGTTTGATTTCTTTCATATAAAATGGTAAGTATCTATTTAAATTTCTATTGTAGATAGAGTTTATAATGACCCAAAAAAATTAAAGTCGTAAGATAAATATGGAAGTGGTTTGAATGGAATTATTTAAGAATTGTACTTGAATAAAATTGGATTTGGAATGTAAATAAATTAGATTTAAAGGGTATGATTTTATAACTTGATTTTTATTTAGAGGATTTAAATGAATATCAAATTGATTTGATTGAATATTATCAAGTTAATTTAATTTGGAGAATATCCAGTTATTTGAAGTCTAAAGGTTTTACTAAAACGATATTTGATTTATTAAGTACATTTCAAATCTAAATGATAGCAGTTGAAATTGATATATACGAAATTATCTAAGAATAAGTTTTGAAATGGTGGGATAATTGAAGCTTTGAAATATATGGAATTTATATTGGTTTATTTGGAAATTTAAATCCATATTTGGAATTGGTTTGTGAAGGTGTAGAACCTATTTTAATATATAAAGAAATTTAATAATAAGCCATTTAAGTATTATAAGTAATGTTTCAAAGCTATGGGTTTCAAAGTATATAGATTTGAAATTGCTATGATTTTGGATAAAGGATATATTTTGAAATAAAAATGATATCATGTTGATTTGGGTTTTAAAATAGAAATGATATCGTGTTTATATGGTTTTGAAATGGATAATTTATTCTGGTTTTTAAAGTATAAACTATTTTGAAAAGACTGCGGTGTCATAATAACGTTTGGTTGTTGAAGAGACCGGGATCGGAAGTTGTCATACTCTCTGCCAACTCCGAAAACCACTTTAACAACTGTATACACACTGGAGATTCCAGACTGAAGTCGGATGGTGGCGGCGTTTCCTTTGAGGTAAATACGTGGACCCGACTCCCGTGAGTTGGCATAAGGTGGCTAAAACAGGAGCGATTGATGGGTTAATGAGGTAGCACCTTTGATCGGACACTTCCCTTCGATACTATACTCTGACTTTGGATTGATTCGGTGGCCACCTTCACTTTTGATTTCTTTGTTTTGAGGGAGTTTGTTCAAGGTGGGCGGTAGCTGCGGCTACGCGTTTCCACCGACCCGGAAGCGTAATTGGTATATCTACCCAGGCATTGCCTAGTTGTGCCATGTCACCTACTCTAACAACAGGTTATAAGTTCATACAAATTCATAACAAAGCCAGCAGATGAAATCGAACAAGTGTTGCCAAAGACAGTGAACTGTATGGCCAAAGTCAAACAAAAATCACTTTCGGACAAAGCATCAAGCTAAACTGCACATGAAAATGAACCCAGAGCTCATAGTCAACCAGTTCAAAGTCGAACATATATACGTAGCAGTTTTCAAACAAAGGCAGTGCTTTTACAAAAGTATCAACTGGTCGGAGTGAACAAGCGACTATTAATTACAGTTTCAAAGTGGTCGAAATCATGGATCAACAATTTCAAACCAAATCAGTGATGAAGACACAGAGAAGAACCAAATAATCAAAAATTCCAAAATGGCCGAGCATTGAAAATGCTACGGTTTTAGTCAAAGCCGTGGGTCATCAAAGAAATTTCCAAACTAACAGTAATGGTGATAGCAGAACATCAAGTCAACAAACCCAAAGAAGAAATCGTCGTCACAATAAAGTCAGAGCATTGGCAATCCAGAAATCAACTAAGTTAGAAAAATCATCAACATCGAAACAAAAATCGAACGGCCGAAAAATCAAGCAACAAAAGTCACGAATTTGAACAAGTCAAAAGTCATCTACATTTCAAATTAGATGTGAGTGAAGAAAATCACTCACCTTCATTCGCAGAATCCAAACCCAACTCGCAGCCGAAATCATCTCAAGCTCGATCAAAATTCGAAGCAGAGACGAACCCAAATCAAGCGGCCGAACTCAACATCGAACTTAGTTTTTGAAGAGCACGAAAATCAAGTTGAATCGAGCATTTCAAGTCGGCGTCTTCGAATTTGCTCAAAACCCTAATTTAAAATAACTTCCCTTCGATACTATACTCTGACTTTGGATTGATTCGGTGGCCACCTTCACTTTTGATTTCTTTGTTTTGAGGGAGTTTGTTCAAGGTGGGCGGTAGCTGCGGCTACGCGTTTCCACCGACCCGGAAGCGTAATTGGTATATCTACCCAGGCATTGCCTAGTTGTGTCGTGTCACCTACCCTAGCGCCTTATGCGATTTTGGTTTTGTATCATACCTATGGAGTGCCCTCTGACGACGCCCAGTACGGGGGAGATTACGGTACTGTATAGACTATGGGAATATATTATGTGTTAAGGGCTATATGGGTAACCCCTTAACGCTATTTAAAAGTAAGTTTATTTTACAATTAGACACTATTATAATACTTAGGAGACGTAAATCCCGAGCATCTCTTGAGTTACTGCACTCATATTTATTTCTGTTGATTTAACTTACATAAGATCTTTTAGTTCTGACTCGAGTGTTTTGTCTTTTCAATTCGCTCGGGTCAGTCCGAGCGTTTCAGGATTTGAAGATTTAGCTCTAGAGGACGAAGACGAAGATTTGTATTATTATTATTTATATTATTGCACTACACTCATACTGTTCCGCTGCATTGATATTGGTATGTGTAACTCTGATATGTATTATATAAATATAATCAAATGTTTTTGTCAACAGCTTTATAAACTGTATATTTGATTATTATATTTTATCGTTCCGTTGCAAGATTATATTTTGTTCTTTTCTTCACTGCTTTTTCTTATTTACCCCATAACAATCCGCCCTTCCGTATGGTTTGAATTGGCACGTGTGTCGATTTAAAGCGTGCGAAAAGGCGGGACGTTACATCTGGTATCAGAGCTTTGGTTTAGCAATAAACCTTAGCTTTGTGTGGTTTGACTCTTTAATAATAGGGTAGTAATACCCTATGATGAGTCGCTGAGTGTATATATATGAGAGAACGTATCTTTTAGTGTTATAAAGGCTTTTAATATTGTGTCAATCTGTTATGTTTTAAATAAATAGTTAGAAACTCATAATCTAATCATCAAATAGATAATTAGACAACAACAAAATGATTATTCAAACCAAATCAAAATACAATTTCAAAATATTGAATTGGACACCCAAAACAATTCAAGCAATTGAAATATCAATTAAAACGTCACTTATGTTTGGCTGCAGTACACGCACGCGTGCACTGCCTCGCCACTACAGTGATGAATTACACAAAAGCTCAGTGAATCAAAATGCAAATGAATACAGTGGTCAGTGCAATGCACGACCCAATTCTGTCCAGGTTCAAAGATGAATGATGTATCAGTACACGTGAGGATTAACTCAGTGCATTACAAAATAACAAGGGCAAAATGGCAACAAAAGAAACTGCAACCACCACAAGAATACAAGGGCAAAACTGCAACAAAAACTCAGATGCAAGCACACTCAAGGCGCAGTGCACATCAAACCAGTAGTATGCTCAAAGAAAATATAAATCAAGTTCAAGTCACTCATGAAAACAACTTAATGCAGCAACCAACCCAAATGTAACAGGGTATCAAATAAACAGGGCTGCACAGTGAAACACAAACCAAGTAAATGGTAACCAGTGAAGCAGTGAAACAACAATGGTGCAACAACATACATATATTTATGTATGATCGCAGATGTATGTATACACTTAGTATCTGAAACAAATGACTCGAACTCAAGAAACAAGTTCACCATGCAACAGCAAGTGATAAACCAGAGTACACATGAATGCAACAGTGGCCAATGCAAGTGCAGACATGATGAAGTCAGCGCCAATAGTAAATGGCAGCAACTCAATCAATATGATATGCAACCTGGACCACCTGAACTCAATATATACATGAATACTATGATCAAAGTATACATATATACACGTCGACCAGGCAGCAAACAAAGTCAACAATTTCAATGCAAATTGTCTCAAAGAATGATACCAGAAACAAGGTGTATGAAGACTGCATCAAGTACACAATTCAGATGCAATCAAACCTAGATACAGCAGCTCGAATAAACATTGCAAGCTCAAATACACAACAACAAAGTCCAAGACCAGTGAATTGCTATGGTCGACCAGGCAGCAACCAAAAAAATGTATCATGACTCAAATAAACAAAACTTGTAACGACCCGTAAATTTTGACCGAAGTCATGGAACAACAGGTTATAAGTTCATACAAATTCATAACAAAGCCAGCAGATGAAATCGAACAAGTGTTGCCAAAGACAGTGAACTGTATGGCCAAAGTCAAACAAAAATCACTTTCGGACAAAGCATCAAGCTAAACTGCACATGAAAATGAACCCAGAGCTCATAGGCAACCAGTTCAAAGTCGAACATATATACGTAGCAATTTTCAAACAAAGGCAGTGCTTTTACAAAAGTGTCAACTGGTCGGAGTCAACAAGCGACTATTAATTACAGTTTCAAAGTGGTCGAAATCATGGATCAACAATTTCAAACCAAATCAGTGATGAAGACACAGAGAAGAACCAAATAATCAAAAATTCCAAAATGGCCGAGCATTGAAAATGCAACGGTTTTAGTCAAAGCCGTGGGTCATCAAAGAAATTTCCAAACCAACAGTAATGGTGATAGCAGAACATCAAGTCAACAAACCCAAAGAAGAAATCGTCGTCACAATAAAGTCAGAGCATTGGCAATCCAGAAATCAACTAAGTTAGAAAAATCATCAACATTGAAACAAAAATCGAACGGCCGAAAAATCAAATAACAAAAGTCACGAATTTGAACAAGTCAAAAGTCATCTACATTTCGAATTAGATGTGAGTGAAGAAAATCACTCACCTTCGTTCGCAGAATCCAAACCCAACTCGCAGCCGAAATCATCTCAAGCTCGATCAAAATTCGAAGCAGAGACGAACCCAAATCAAGCGGCCGAACTCAACATCGAACTTAGTTTTTGAAGAGCATGAAAATCAAGTTGAATCGAGCATTTCAAGTCGGCGTCTTCGAATTTGCTCAAAACCCTAATTTTAGAACGAAGAGGAAGAGGCTGCAATTTTTATTTTCTTTCATTTGTTTTGTTAGTGTTTGCTAATGAAAAAAATTTTGAATCGAGAAAGTGGAACGGGCGCTACCCTTATCTCAACAAAAATGGAATGGGCTAAATTATTAAAGATAAAAGAGAGAATGTTTTGTTTTTGGGCTTGCCAAAAATGAATGATGGAGGAACGACAACCGGTATTTGTTTCGATATAACGCAACACCAAGTATCGTCATCATAAAAATGGAAGTTGAATCAAAATCGAAGTTGAACAAGTCAGAAGATATCCATAACATTAAAACAAAATCAAATAGCCGAGAATACTCAAGTGACGAATTCAATCAAATGGATACGAACAAAACGCCGGGTTGTTACGGTATTCCCTTATTCAAACTCGAGTAACCACACGCGTTGCACAGCAGTTTCCCCGAGCCACCTTCCTACTCCTTCTTCCTCTCTTTCTTTTTATTTCCAGTAAGTAAAAATTTTAAAACTTAAGTAAAAAAAAGCCTCAGGCAAACACACTTTGCGCTCGAATTAAAACCCGAAGAAAACACCTAACTCTCTCGAGCGCGGCTCGAGACACACTTCCACATCGTCACTGACACCATCGTCGCTGCCGTACCGTGCATGGCGACACGCGAGACTCTAGAGAACTTCCAAGATCACCGGCAAGTCACAATTTACATGAAAACTTGAAATCCAAGTTCGAATCGTCCTCAAAAATTTCGATTCGAAATAAAGCCTTCTTGCTCGAAAAACTATAAACTCGTCCATCCACTAAATCGTCTTGCCACCGCCGCATAAGCCACCGAAGGCGCTCGAACTTCGGCAATACTACGACAATGCGTCAAGCAACTATCCACCCAAGATTCGTGCAACTCGATCGCGTCTAGAGGTCGAACACGCCATGCTACAGACAAGTGCAAAAACTTGAACATAAACGCTAGAATGTCCCCATCCTCTTAATCCACGAAATAGAAAAATTATTTGACATTTTTCTCGAGATCATGGATGGTTATATAAGCTTCAATTCAAGTTTCAATATTTTAAATTGAAAAAATCATCCTAAATTTGAAAAAAAAGCAATTTTTATTCAAATACAAACTGCTCGTAAATTACTCATCTAAAAATCTAATTTTTTTTTTAAAATTCATGTCTTGCAGTATGAATTCAATATATAATCTTGAATTAATATTTTCCACAAATCGATTTTATCATCTATCACTTGATTACCTGTATATCAATATTACAGTGATGTACCTTATAAAGATGGTTTAAATCAACCTTTAAAAAACTTAATTTGAGTATAACATCTTGTTTTGTTGAGAAAACAAAGCTTAACAATGATTTAAATAAGAATAATTTGAGTTTTTGCACAAAATATGCAACCTGTATCAATTATAGAGAAATACTGAGCATCACATAATTATATGCAAACTGAAGCATACAAGAACCAGATTATAAATGAAGTTTGAACTGTTTTTAATTAACTTAAAAATTTAAAAAAAATTACTCACCTACAAAATCTCTGAACAAAGAACACTTCTTGTTTCTTGAAAACTGCAGTTGAATCTGCTCTTAATCCCTGTCTGTTTTTGGTTTAAATTCAAATTTGATTTTACTTCTTTTTCTTTTTTTTTCTTTTTTCTCAGGTGTTCTTATACTTTTTTCTGAACGAACAAATAGAAGATGTATTCATATATAAGTGGACATAAGTGTTTAAGGGAGGTGTTAACTGGTAAAGCTTCTTCCTTTAAGATTGATATGAACAGATTTAATTACTGAAAAAGATAAGATTTGTAAATATTTGCTTTTGAACAAAATATTGGCTGAGTTGATAGCAAGTACATGCTTTGTTTCTTAATAGGTTTACATAATTATAATTATGTTTGGCTGCGTACATATATTTGTATGTAAAAGTACATATTGCAGGTAGGCTTGTGAATGAAGATATTTGTCTGGTTATTTTCTTGCTTAAACCCATGTACATAATTGTTTTGTTAACTATCATTTTGCAGGTAGATATTTTGTCTTGTGTATAAAGATTTGTTTTGTATAAAAATATTTGTTTGTTAACTTCTAGCTTGAAAATGTTTGTCTGGTTTACTTTTTATGTTTTGGATGATTTCCATTTTATTCTTTGTTCTTATTTTATTTTGTATTTTGTACTTACAAAACTTCAACTTATGTTGTATTTCAATTTTAACAATCACAATTTAAATTATGTTTATATGATTTACTTATATTTCATACTTATATTTATTTCTATTTGTATTTTAACTATCAATATTTAAATCATATTCATAAGTTTTATTGATTATTTAATATTTATATTTTAACCATCAACATTTAAATTATATTCGTGCTTACTTATTTATGTTTTTATTTTATATTTTGATAATCAATATTTAAATTATTTTAAATATGATTTACTTATTTATATTTATATTTATATTTATATTTATATTGATAGAATTTGATTTTATTTCAAACATTATTATCCATATGTATATTTGCCAAATGTAAACAAAGTAAAGTATTTTAAATTTAATTATATAAGATAAATTTTTATTGTTAATATTACTAAGATATTTATTTCAAATTTTCAAATCAATTTCTTTTCAAGAATATAAATCCATACAAATAAATGGCAATTATTTCAAAAGATATATTCATTTTAAAATGATCAGTTTACATTTTATTTAATTAGATTAAATATTTATTAAAATAATAGGGCCAAAATCCAGGGTCGTTACATTTGTAACATCCCGCCTTTTCGCACACTTTAAACCGACACACGTGCCAATTCAAAGCATACGCAAGGGCGGATTGTTATGGGGTAAATAAGAAAAACAGAGAAGAAATAAAACAAAATAGAATCTCACAGCGGAAGGATAAAATATAATAATCAATATACAGTTCATGATAACTGTTTAAAAAAATATTTATTTTACTTATACAATGAATATCAGAGTTACACATACCAATACAATCAAAGCAGCGGAAATTTAGAGTGTGGTGCAATACTATAAATAATACAATCGGATTCTTCGTCTTCGTCCTCCAAAGCTAAAATCTTCGATCCTGAAATGCTCGGACTGACCCGAGCGAATTTGAAAAGACAAAAACACTAGAGTCAGATTAAAAGATCTTATGTGAGTTAAATTAACAGAAATAAATATGAGTACAGTAACTCAAGAGATGTTCGGGATTTACATCTCCTAAGGATCCGTTAAACTATTTACTATGTAGTATATTGCGCTATTATAATAGTGTCTATTTGTAAAATAAACTTACTTTTTAATAGCGTTAAGGGGTTACCCATATAGCCCTTAACACAAATAATGCCAATAGTCTATACAGTACCGTAATACCTCCTGACCGGGAAGCTACCAGAGGATACTCCATAGGTATGACACAAATAGAAACTCGTAGTAAAGGCTCGGTATGGTAGGTGACACAGCACAACTAGGCAATGCCAGGGTAGATATACCAATTGCTATCCAGGCTGGTGGAAACGCGTAGCCGCAGTTACCGCCCACCTCGGACTAACTCCCCAAAATCAAAATATAGAAGTGGCCACTGAATCAATCCAAAATCAAAGTATAATATCGAAGAGGAGGGTCCGATCAGAGGAATGACCTCATTGGCCTGAGAATCGCTCCTGTTTTAGCCACCTTATGCCAACTCACGGGAGTCGGGTCCACGTATTTACCTTACAGGAAACGTCGCCACCACCTACTTCATTCTGGAATCTCCACCGCATACACGGTTAGTCAAAGTGGTTTTCGGCATCGACAGAGAGTATGTCCATATCCGATCCCGGTCTCTTTGCCAACCCATCGTTATTATGACACCGCGGTCATTTAAAAATAGCTCATACTTTAAAACCAGAATAAACATTTCCATTTTAAAATTATGAATACGATATCAGTTTAAAACCCAAAAAAAATATGATATCCTTTATCCCAAATATAAACCTTTTCAAAAATCCAAATGCTTTAAAATTTATAACGTCTGAAAGCCAAATATCCTTTCAAAGCATAATATTTCGAAATTCATAATTTAAAAACCATAACTTTTAAAACTTGAATGGTTTGGATATTCAACGGTATATGAATTAAAAGGTTTAACTTAAATGTTACTTTGTAAAGAAAATAGTTCTCATGGCTTTACAAATACATTTCTTTATTAAAGTCTAAACCAAAATTTGTATTATCTCTCTCAAGTTCCAAAACCACTTCAATTTATATATATATACGTATATCCATTTTGAGTAACAATATTTCAAACTAAAATTGGATTTTATTCTTTCAACAGATCAATTGTTCTATTAATTAGTCTTGAATATTCACATAAAATCCATAAATAATAAGACTTCAGTTTCTAGTAATAAAATATATATATTTTCCCAATTCAAATTATACTAGAATATTCATTTCAATTTATTTTTGGAAAAATCCAATTGTAAATATCATATCTTAAAATTTCCAAACTTAACATTTAAACATATGATATAAATTATTAAACTCCATTTTCTTAATTTTCTTCCATTTTTAATAAAGATCTTTATACACCTTTTAATTTCAAAATTTTCAACTTCATATGTATATATATATGGAAGGAAATATTTATACAATATAAAATTTAAGATTATTATAAACAGTATTCCATCCAAACCATAGAAATCACATAAAAATAGTTATATATAGACCGCGGTGCCTGTATATAATTTTCTATCCTATGGTCAAGTGATACGGATATTTATCATTTCAATCCGCAATTTAAAAGATATAAAATTTTGCGGCTGTATATCATTTCAAACCACAATCCCGAATGAAAGGAAATATGCATGATAATTTGCAATTTTAGGAAATACAATAAAACATCCATCAACATCACCCATCATCCAATCACAATCATCAAGCAATATCAATCAATAACAATTTATATTTGATAATATATAACAGGTAGTAACTGTCAATTTTATTCAGATTAAATTTAACAACTATTAATCTAACAGTTTATATTCAGTAATAATCTATATAACTGTTAACTATCAGTTTATAGGCAAACAAATATATTCTAACTATCAATTCATACGCAATAAATAAATTAAATTAACAGTTAAATTTAATAAATGCAATTCAACAAATATGAGTGAAATAAACATGCCAAATACTCATAAATAAATTTCTATTCATTTCTAAAATTAATTTAACAAACATAAAATCTTCTAGTAGTTGTGAGTGGGTTTAAACACTCACCTTTTGAATTTAAATTGAATTCAAATCCAATTTAAACCCAAAATTTTGACGGTCTCAGAATTTGTCTAAACTAGCATCAAAACGTCAGAAATTCCGATACGATCCCATCAAAACAAACCGCGCGCGAATCCGAGCTCGTATGCAAAAGTTATGAAAATTTGAAAAATGAAAAATTCTGGTCCTGGGTCGACTTCGGTTTCGACTTCGGTGCGCCGCCTCAATTCCCCGGTGCTTGCTTGGAGTTTTCGCCAAAACGACCCGGATCGACCAGAGTCATTTTCTTTCTGACCCGAAGTTGCTCTAGGATTTTCTCCCCTGAAACCCGAAGCGCGACCAGAAGCTGCTGCAGATCCAAATTTTTTTTTTTTTTTAAAATTGAATTTTTTTTTTTGAACTGACTGTATCTAGGGTTAGCCCCCATTGAAGATGAAGAGAAGCTTGAAGAAGATGAACGTACAGCAAATAGACAATAGAATGGAGCTAGGGTTTATAACTGTATATTTATAGGTAGGGTTGGGTTAGAGTAGATAGACTAGATAGATGAACGTACGAAACAAACTAAGGCCCAAAAAGCCCGTTCTGACCCCGGAACGAAATTTGTCAAACCCATATATCCAGATAGGTATTTTAAAATATTCTGAACGCGATGGAAAAAGTTTCACGTCCAAATTTTATCGTATGAAGAAGTTATGCTGAAAACAAGATTTCCAAATTGATTTCAAATTGATTTTAATAAAATTGATTTTCAAGGCGTTTCGCGTCCGTACGATCAAACGACAGGTCCGATCGATACGAAACTTGAAACCCTATAATAATTCACCGATACGGATCCGATGAAATTGGTTTCGTCGAAATCCGAGTCCGTGGCCAAAATGGCTATTTTTAATCTTCATTAAATAAATTATAAAAATCCAAATTTTATATTAAATTCTAAAATTGGCCAAATTTTATTTCTTATATGATTCGTAATCAATTGAAAAGATTTAACAGGCTTAGCTGTGAATTAAAAGTTGACAGTATATTAATTGCAATGTTAATTTCTACACTTTCTTATATATAAGAATTTTATAAATTATATTCTCAAAACCCATACTTTAGATTTTTAATCTTTATATTCTCAACTTTCACCTAAAATAAAGATGCCATAAACATTAGTTCCTGATTCACATCATTATTCTTTAAGTCTAATTTAAATCTCAATAACGTAGTATTTAATGTTAGAATCCATTTTATTATGCATAAATTACAAATTTTACTGACCCAAATTTTCTTCTTTTCATTCCATATCAATTGTCAATCCTATAAGAAAAATTAACATTAGGTTCATACTTTTTACAAATAACTCCAATTTCTTCCAAATAATAATTACATAACTATTAAATATTAAATCCATTTAATTGCAATAAATTCAATTGATTGCAATAAATTTCCAAATAAATTTGGATCTTTATTTGGTTATACAAAAAAATCCGTTATCACTTACCTAACAAAGTTATGATTACTTAAGATCTCATTGCATCCACATTTTCACATTTTCATTTCATGGTTTCTTTACTTTATTCTACATAAATTATTATAAATGGGATTTTTCTTGGTTACATCTTATTTGTATTTAACATTACTCATTCACCAATTCATTTCACTTTAACTGCGGTAAATTGGCGGATAAATTGAATTTGATTCCCAAAATTTAAATTAACAAGCAACAAGAATAGGTAACACACAATAGTCGTTACACTAAATTCTAGTCACCTAAATAAGCTTTTATTACTTTACAAAATGGAATAACTTTTAAACTCATAAATGTAATACCAAAACCGTTATAAATCCAATAAATTTCCAAATCGAAGTTTGTACACATTTTACACAACTATTATGATTTCTCACAGAACGTTGAATTTATTAAATGACCATTTATTATAATTTAATTCCCTTAATTGAATCAAATGCTTATAATTTTTACATTCTTACCATTCCTTCCCATTATAAATTCATTAACAGATTTACAAATCTCTATCTTCCAAATATTAAATAACCAAACTGATTACAACCACTGTTCTTATCAAATTTTCATAAATTTGTTCAAATCTATACTCTTTTTCCATATAAATAAATTTTATGTTACTACTAGATTTTTTATCCACTACAGCCATTAAATTTTTACTATCTACACTTATTACATCTTTGTATTAATGAATCCCATTCAAGTTAATATTTATATTAATATTCACAAATTCAACATTTATATGTCTCTTAAATTAACTTTCAACCAAATGTGCCAATTTACATTTCATTTCTATTCAATATATATTCATTTTATTCCGTTCATTCGGGTACTGCATTGAAATATATTTATTCTCTAATACTAACGTTATTATCATTAAATTATGATTGGATTCCAAGTTTTTTATTCAATACCTTGAACAATAACTTACATATTAACCAAATCCTTCTTCTACTTAATTCAAATTGGATTATGTTCCAATTCCTATAACCTAGGTCTTGAGTCACCATTGACATAATTAAATTTATCGTTTATTTCAATCTTCGTTTATAATTAAAAGTTCTACTAAACTAAATTACAAAACTTATGAACTTTAACAAATTTAATCCACCAATTAAATTTTTCTGATGTTTATATATTGCAATTCAATTCAGTTATTATTTCATTAATACCATTTTAATCAACTAATTATGACTTATAACCACAAACACAAATTTTCGTTATTCTACCTATTGCCATATAACATTTCAATTGTTAAATCTTTAATCTCAGTTACTATATCCAACTCCTACATTTATTATAAATTAGATTAAATATTATATTAAGTTAATCCATTTAATATTATCAAATTTAACGGGTCGTTACAACATTCCTCCCTCCTTAAAAGAATTTCATCCTCGAAATTTAAAACAAAGATAATTAAAAAGCTGTTATACCAACCATTCAAACTTACATATCATTCATACATTAGCAGACAATCAAACAGTCTATCCTAACAAACATCACTAGCTATCTGGACACAAATCCAGATAAGCCTTTCTAAAAACTATCCAGAGTTTCCCGGGTGCAATCCCTAGGATCCTCACTCCACTGCGCTTGACACGCTTCACTACCTTACTCCTGAGTTGCCTCTCGTCTTGATCAACAATCCGAGCTGGATTCTTGACCACAGTCACATCTGGCTCGACTTCCAAATCTTCCTGGACTACTGGTTCTACAACTAATGATGGATTGTGAACAAATTCCTTAAATGGGATACATGGAATACATTATGAATTCCAGACATCCGTTCTGACAATTCAATCCTGTAAGCTACAATACCAATCTTTTCCAAAATCCAAAATGAACCAATATATCTCGGGGCAAGTTTTCCCGTCTTTCCAAATCTAATAGCTCCTTTAATCGGGAAAATTTGACAAAAACAAAATCCCTAATCTCAAATTCCAATTTTCTTCATCTCTTAACCGCGTACTTCTTCTGACGATCTTGAGCAGCTCTCATCCTTTCCTTAATAAGCTCAACTTTAGCAGAAGCTTCACGAATCAAATCTTGTCCAAACACCAAACGATCTTTTGACTCTATCCAACAGGATGGGAATCTACATGGTCTTCCAAACAGAGCTTCATAAGGGCCATCCTGATACTCGCTTGCTAACTATTATTATAGGAGAATTCAACCAAAATCTAAAACACAAGCTCGCAGCATATCTTCTAGAATTCGGTCCAGTCTCTCCATTTGTTCGTCGGTCTGAGGATGATAGGCTGCACTCAATCTCAAACTTGTTCCCATAGCTGATTCTAGAGCCTTTCAAAATTTGCTGGTAAAAATAGGATCACGATCACTTACTATGCTAACAGGAACACAATGCAATCCGACTATCTTCCATGAGAAAATCTCTGTCAGAGAAAACTACAGTACGAGTTGCCCTTTCCGGTATAAAATGGACACTCTTAGTTAAACGATCCACAATAATCCATAATTCTTCGTTTCCTTTCTCGGTTCTAGGTAAATGATCGATGAAATCCGTCGAAATCATTTCCCATTTCCATTCTGGGATTTCCAAAGACTGCAAGAAACCAGCTGACTTCTGTTGATCTCCTTGCACTTGCTGACAGATAGCACAACTATTAACGAAAGCAGCTACACCCCTCTTCATGCTTGGCCACTAGAAAATTCTTCTCATATCTTTATACATCTTAGAGATTTCAGGATGAATATTTTGCCTGGAGCGATGACACTCAGCAAAGACTTCTTGCCTCAATCCATCTATATTAGGTACACACAAACGACCATTAGTCCTAAGAATCACTTTCTCAAAAGATCTATCTTCCATTTTCTTACTTATGATTATGTCCTGGAGAGATGGAACAACTTCCAAAAGAGACAATACTACATTCCTGCTAAGAGCATCGGCTACAACATTCGCCTTTCCCGGGTATACAGAATATCCAAATCATATGATGCCAGAAACTCGACTCATCACTGCCGCCTCAGATTAAGATCCTTTTTAGAGAAAAGATATTTCAACGGTTTGTGATCCGTGAATAACCCAAACTTCTCTTCCAAGATAGTGCCTCCATATCTTCAAAGCAAAAACAATGACTAACAATCCAAGATCGTGCGTAGCGTAGTTCCTTTCATGTGGCTATAATTGTCGACACGCATACGCAATTACTCTTCCATTCTGCATCAACACTGCTGCTCAAACCAACTATAGAAGCATCTGTATAAATTTCAAATTTTCTTTTCCCATCCTGAATAGCAAGTACTGGTGCACTGGTTACCCTCGTCTTCAACTCTTGGAAAGCTTCTTCACACTTGGGTGTCCACTTGAATTTAGCTCCTTTTCTCGTCAACTTAGTCAGATGTGAAGAAACCTTGGAATAATGCTTGATAAACTTCCTGTGGTAGCTAGCTAATCCTAGAAAAATGCGAATTCCCGTCGGTGACTTTGGTTGCTTCCATTCAAGAATAGTTTCAACCTTCGCTGGATCTATAGAGATACCTTCACCAAAAAAAATGTGCCCTAAATTTTGACTTTCGATTTCCAAAAATGACACTTAGAGGACTTCGCATTCAAAACATGCCTCCTCGGTGTCTCCAACACTATTCCCAAATACCGCTTGTGCTAGAAGCTATGATCCCTGTTCAAAGCTATTCTTTTATATAAACATCATACTGGTTCGTTTACAAAAAACTTAGTAAGCCTGAAGAAAGAAAAGAAAAAAAATAAGCAGTAACTTTATAAACAATTCTTTCAAATTCAAAGACTAGGGAGTTTTCAGGGATTTAAATTCAAAACTGCAGTCTTCTTTCAACCTTACGTCTAGAACTCCTGCTCCAAGCTCCTCCAGAAATCAAGTCCAAAACCTATCACTTGGCTACTCGTAAAAATTTGAGTACCCAAGAGTTTATGAAAAACAAAACATAAACTCCGGGTCAGACATGGGTCTGGTATGAGTAAACGGTTTAAAGTTGTTTAACTTTGAAAAACATTTGAAAATAAAGGTATCACATAAGACTCCCCACACATAAATATGTGTAAGTTTTTACCTTACGCTAACCAAAACATTTCATAGGAAATCCAGTGATATTATAATAGTGTCTAGGGTTTTGAAGTAAAATACATAAATAGCTGAAATGCTTACATCTCACATTCCAACATAGTTGGGCACAATCAAAACGTATGAAGCTTATTGGAGATTGGATTCCATACAATTTCGGGGCTACTGGGGTACCTCCCGTCACAGTTGGTATCAGAGCGATAGGTTGAGCGAATACCTAGGCTCTTGAGTGATTTCTTTTCTTTCTTTAGAGAGTGTATTTGTAATTTTTAATATATATATATATATATATATATATATATATATATATTTCTTCCTATTTGTTGGGTTACCTCTTCAGGTTTTCCAATATAAGTTATAAAGGTAGATAGGGTAGTGGTGTGTGTAACAGGGTGGTCTTCACGTGCGTTTTCCCTGTGGTGTTGGGTTCGTTCGAACGTTGCTGCGTGTGTTTCCCGTAGGCGAGTGATGTTTCATGTAACTGATGATGACGTGGCATATAAAAGTGAGTTAAAGTGTTCCCTTCTTTTGTTTATTTTTAATTGAAATTCAATCGCACTAATTGCTATATCTTTCGCATACTAACTCCGTTTCACATGAGATTTTTTTGTTAGGATCGTAATAAAATTCTGGACTTTTTGACGCTGGTTTGGACAAATTCTGAGATGGTCAAATTTTTGGGTTTAAATGGAATTTAAATTCAATTTAAATTCAAAAGGTGAGTGTTTTAACCCACTCACAACTTCTAAAATTTCTTATGTTTGTTAAATTAATATACGATATGATTTGAAATTTATTTATAGTTGTTTGGCATAATTTTATCATCATCCCAGTTAAATTTAATTTATTAAATTTAATTTGTTAATTAATTTTTCATTGCATATAAAACTGCCAGTTAAATTTGTTATTTATTTATTTAGTGCATATAAAACTGCCAGTTAAATTTGTTATTTATTTATTTATTGCATTTAAAACTGCCAGTTAAACGGTTGTTAAATTCATTATTGAAAAATAACTGTCAGTAATAAATTGTTATTTATTTATCTATATTTGTCTTATTTGTTATATTTTCGAATTTTAACTGAATTTATAAGTATTTTCAGTTATTTAAATTTATAAAATGAAATAGAAGAAATTTGAAAGGTTTTGGTGACTTTTGATTTCCTAAGGCCTTTTGTATTCACATCTTTTCAATTCCAACCAACATCTTTTCACATTCTGGCCATAACTCCTCATTCCTTCAGCCTCCTATCATTTCTCGTTCACGTAAATTTTTTTCCTCATTCCTGAAAGAAAATTTTCGGCCTTCATAACTTGTGAAAAATTTGGTAATCATCTTTTCTTTTTTCACTTTTATTGTTTGTTTTTGATTTGTTTTGCACTAGATCTTCATCTCTAGGTTCGGCCCTTGCCCCACCACAAGCTTTGCCACCTCCACCACTACCTAAGCATTTCACCATCACCACCTCCTTACTGGCCAACCCCAGCCGAACCACCCTTGGTGGTTGATCCTTTACCAAAATTCACCAAAACTCCAACTTCATGCCTCAGCCAAACACACATCCACTTCAACCACTTCATCACCCCCTTAGCCGCCACCTACTCCCCCACCACCACCTCCAGCCTCACCTGAACCCTCTGCCACGTCATCCCCTTGACCCCACCAGAGAAGGCCGTGCCCTATGTGGCCTTGGCCGAGCCTTGTTTTGACTTGAAACCATGAATGTTGCCTTGTGTAGTGTTATTTCGTGCATGCTCACCTTTGCACCACCTCCATCCATCTTTGGCCGACCCTTAGGAAACCAAAACCTGATCAAAACCATCCTTTAGCCTTGTATTTCACCTATGGCCGAGCCTAAAGTAAGTTGGAAGCAAGTGCAAAGCATTTCTACTTTGATTTGTGCTGTTAATTCTAGCTTAATTTAATCGTATTTTTGGTTTGAAAGCTTATTGTTGTTATATTGTTTTGTTTGATTTGTTTTCAAGGAAATTAACCTTTGGCTCCCACTCAAATCTGTGTCGTGCTTTCGTTCCTCTGAAGCTCGTTGTTTCTGTGTTTCAATTGTCATCTCCAGCTTAAACCAGTGAGTTATTTTCACCAGACAATTTGTACTTATGTAACTTGTAAATTGACCACTTTTGAATCTGTAAAATGCATAACCATATTATATCTGCTATGCTATAATTATATGATGTTCACCATGCTTAAACACCTGTTATATCATATGTTACTGTTATATTATGTTGTTCTGTTGTTTATACCAGTTTATCACACTGCAAGTTCCTTTTAGATTAGAATCACTATGGGTTGAAATGATACATACCCGAACGGACTTTAGAATAGGGGAAAATTGTTATGGGCTGAAATAATAGACCTGAACGATTTTCAAATTATTTCATTTACTTGGGACTGCGGGTTTGAAATGATAAAACCCGAGTTTTCTTTGTAAATTACGGGTTGAAATGATATATTACCCGTATCACTTTTCCTAGTGTAGAAAATGATATACAGACCTGTAGTTAAAATATGTTTTTCTAAAAAATTTAAAATATTTTAGAAGTGTAAATATTATAATATTTTGAGTTAAACTTAATTAAAAATGATTTTTGTAAACTGTTATTGATTTTCTGAAAATTTATAAGTGAAATAAATAAATGGTAATGTTAGAAAATTTGAAATGTAAGTTAATTTGGAAAATTTTAATTTGATGATAATTGGAATTTAAATTAAATATTAAATATGATAAATTCATGATAATTTGGATTAAAATGAGTTTAAATGATTTTATAATATATTAATGATTTTTGAATAAAGTTAAAATGTGAAATGAATGAATATTTAAGTTGAAATTTTGAAATATAACTAAAATTGAAAATTTGTGAATTTGGCATAAAAGTGAATTTTAAGTTAAGTAAATAAAATTGAAATTAAGTTATATTTGAAAATTTAAACTTAAGTGTCAAGTTAAATTCAATTTAATGAATTTAAAATTTAATGTTGGAATTTAATAAGTGAATTATTATTAAATCTTGATTTTTGAATGGAAAATTAACTTTATAAAATCATTAATATAAGGGTATTTGAATAATTGCTTTAAAAGAGAAAATATGTGATTTGAGAAGTTAAAAATGATTTAAATAAAATTTAATGTTTTGTGAAAGTATAGTGAACATTTGGAATTTAATTAACAGCATTTTTGAAATGCTATTATTTTCTAAAGTAAATGATATTACAACATTTGTAATTGCTGTAGTTGATAATAATGAACCAAAGGCTAAATTTAATTAAAGGCTATTATAGCATTTTTGTAAGTGCTATAATTGTTGAATTTAACTAAGTTTATTGGAAACTAATGTAACCCTATTACAGCATTTTAAATGCTGTCTTTAGCTAAATTGAACTGTTTTGAATGTAACTTTCTGTAGCATTTTCCAAATGCTACGAAAGTTGAATTTTCATTGTTTAATAAATTTAAATGAATAAATGAATTTTGAAAGATCAAAATTTAGGAAATTTAATAATTTAATTATTAAATATAATAACTTCATTTTTATGATTTAAAATGAAGTAATTTGTTTTGAAATATAAACTATTTGAAAAGTGTGTTGAAATGGTATCTTAAATAAATGAATGTGGTTTGGAAGATATGATATTTTGATATTTTAAAATGGATTTTTGAATGATATTGAATTTTGAAATGATTTTTGATTTCGAAGCATAAAATACCATTTTGAAATTTTAACCACGGGATGTATTCAATTTATAGTTTAATTGATTCTTAAAGGATGGGCGATCCCAAGCATCCTTTAAGTTATTGTGCATTTCTACTACAGTTGAATTGAGTTGGTTTACATTATATAAGTATATATGTCCTGACTCGAGTGTTTTGTGTTTTACTTTATGCTCGGGTCAGCCTGAGTATTTATAGCTTAGCTTTGGATTTCTTTCCTGGAGCTAGGAATCACTGGAGATTCTTCTTGTCTAGTATATGTTCCCTTTCCGTTTCAGTTTTCTACTTCATTCTGGTATTTTTAAACTTCTATGTATTTGAGATTTTTATTGTATATGTTTCAGACTGATATATGTATTTTGTTTTGAGAGTTTCTTATAGTAGCTTCATGAACTACTATGGTATTTTAATTTCCGCTGCGAGTTATTCTGATATATCTGTGTCTGTGATTCTATGATTGTATTTCATTTGCTCCAAATTTATTTACAATGCGGTATTTTGAACAATTCAAGTCCGACGTGTGTGGATGCGAATGGTGGAAAATATCAGGTTGTCACAGTTGGTATCAGAGCTTTGGTTTTAAGCAAACCTTAGTCTGCGGAGTAAAAACTCATTAGAGATAGGGTAGAAATACCCTAGAATGAGTGAAATCAATCTCAGAATCCTTTCTTTGTGAGAGAACATATTTTCGAAGTATAAAATAATTTCCAAATGATTTTCAAATGATTTTCAAAGATTATTTTGGTATAAAAATTTTCTTATTTTGAAACTAAGATTTTCAAAACTTCATTCCTTCGGTATCCACCTTGTTAGAAATCTCTTGGTTAAGATTCTTATCGATTAGGATTCCTTGAACTTTGGAACGCTCCCACTTGTTCTCAAATCTATTCTTGTCTTCCCTATTTTACCCTTTCGATTTTGGGGCATTCCATAACTCCAGTTTGGAATGGCCTCTATAAAGATCTGTGATTCTGCTAATCTTTGAATGATTTATAAAAGGGTGAAACTCCTTTACAATTGGCATTGATTAATCGGAGATTTCTATATCCTCGGTTTACAATGCTATCTATCTCTTGCTCTATCTGGATTCTATCTCTGGCAATCGGATGTCGATTTTCCTTAGAAATTTTTCGCATTGATTATATTCCTAAAGTCACGGTTGACCGTTTAAGGTCGCCCGCGATTTGTATAGGCTTTTCCATCTTCTATTTGGTAATTAAATTATCTCATCTTTGTTCGAGCTTATCTTCGAACAAGAATTATATTTGATTAGAGTTCCTCTAATTTAAATCTCTATTGTTTGGAATCCACCCTTGAATCATTCTTTGGAAATTTGTGTTTGGTTGTATTTTGAAATTGTGCATACATCGAAAATTTTATTTTGATAAGGATGACCCTGTTATATATAAAAGTGAAATGTTTTCAATAAGGATTTTTATATCTTTTGAAAATGGAAATTTGAAATTTTGAAAGGATTTGAAATTTTGAAAATTTATAAGAATTTGACTTATATAAAATGATTTACAACTGAAGGGTTTTGAATTTGAATTTCGAGGAATCGAACTCCGGTGTTTTGAAATTGATTTTAAGATTTTGAAAAATATATAATAATAATATGATTTAAAGATATTTTCTGAACAAGAAATGTTTCAAATGTATTCGAACTAATCCCAATGATTTCGAAGTGATTTCAATGAAGTTTCAAGAAGATAAAAGTCCATAACCCACTTATGTCGCTGGAAAATAATTTCGATGATGAATGAGTGCATCATCGACATTGATTTTCGACTTTCTAAGTGGGGGAGAGGCCACTCTAGTTGCTTTGCTATACGAGTGATTTTGTGAGATCAATATTGATTTCAGATTTCGAGGTATGGTTTGATGTTCGAAAGAAATACATATACATACATACATACATACATACATACATACATATATATATATATATATATATATATATATATATATATATATGAAATGATTTAAAGCAAGCCGGTGTTCAGTCCTCGAGATTCAGATTTTGTTTTGGTATAACCCTATCTTTTGGAATTATTTTACTGATTTGTTGGTGTTTTCCATCTCTTGGATTTAAAATATGATTTCTTCGACTATTTAGAAGGTTCGAGCACTTCCAAATCAAGGTTAACTTTTCAAAGCTAAGAAATTTTGAAAGGTATAGGGTATTTGATAAAGAATATATGTTTCATTTGGTTTGAATGAATTAAAGTTGGAAATTTTAGATTTGGGTTTAAATTGAATAAATTTGTGAAATTTAAAGAAATAAAGGAATGTTTTATGATTTCAAATGTATGATTTCGAAAAGTTATGATTTTCAAATTGTAATGATTTCAAGTATTTTGGTTTCAAAAGATTTATAACTTTGAAAGTATTATGATTTTTGAAAGTGAGTATATGTTCGAAATAGAAATGAATTTGTTTGACCTAAATTTTGTTGATTTGGAGATTTGGATTATTTTCTAAATCTATTATTTTAAGAAACTTTGAAACTGAATATATGTAATTAGGAAGAAATGATTTGGCGAACCCATATATGATTTTGAAACTGAATTGATATTGAAAAGGAATTGAAATTGATAACCTTGTTTTACTAAATACTGTGTTTTGGGAGTTATCGAACTTATATAAAATGGATTTGTATATGTATAAAATTGATTTTTATAAGTATGAAATTAATTTGAAAACTGTTGATTCAAAAACGTACTTATACCCAATTTGTAAATTGAAATCTTATATAATCGAAGTCTATATAAGTGTGATTTGATATACAATTGATTTTGGAAAGTATTCGATTTGAAATGAAACCTTATATATAATGGACTTTATATAAGTATGATATTTAAAAACGATTTTGAAAGGTACTATGTGATACATATTTTCGAAGTAAAGATATGGAAAGTGCCTTCTGCTTGATAATTGCTTTGTGGCCACACTGTGGATTCATTCTATCGATATTATTCTCTCTCTGATTTGGGTTTTCCAGATATGATACTCGAGTGTCCATCGAATTCCACGACGATCTCTGTGGTCTTACGAGCGTGACTGCATAAAGTATTTCATAGGTGCTGCGAGAGCCTACTGGTACGGATGTTTTCTGGGGATCCAGGAGTAACCATTGTGTATCTGCGATCTATTGGGTCGCTTGGTAGCGTAATCTGCAGGGACTGCGAGAGCATAAGGGTATGGATGTTTCTTAGGGGATCCAGGCGTAACCATTGTGTATCTACGATACTACTAGTCTTCATGGCGTAATCGTAGGGCTGCGGTAGTCGACCTACGGGTACGGATGTTTCCTGGCGGATCCAGGTGTAACCGTTGTGTATCCGCGATCCATGATCGACATGTTTCGTTTTGGTTGTTTTTTTGGATTGTACTTTCCATATATGTTTTTAAAAGTTTTTCCAGTATTTTCACTGGGTGTTGAAATAAGTCTACTAAGTACCTGGAGAACTTTAGCTTTGAGCCTGATCAACGCATGGCCAGAGTCCTCAGGAACGAAAGTAAACTTGTTAAGACATTGAGTTATAAAAGTATTTTGATAAAGTATTATATAAAGGATATTTTGATCATTATTTTACCTGTCTAAATAATTTAAATTTTTTAAATATTGTTTACTTCGAACTATCAGATTTGAGTCAAATGACTATTCATTATATTATAAAATTCTTAAAATGTTATAAAATTTTAATTGAAATTTAAATGGTTTTAAAATATGGTTCATCCTTTTGCTTTCAACCTATTCTTCCTTCTAGCTATTTCTACCTTCTTCCTCTTCGAGGGTCCTTTCCGCATTGTGGAAAGAATTGGTTCTTTGGCTTATCGTTTGGATTTGCCCAAGAAGCATTCTGGAGTGCATGATGTATTCCACATCTCACATCTTCTCTGGTATCTTATTGACCTATCTCTTTTGTTCGGCCTTCTGCCCTTGATGGTTGGGAAATTGAGTCTAATCTGACTGTCGAGAGTAAACCATTTCGTATTGTCGACAGAGGTACGAAGCAGCTAAGAAGGAAATCTGTAAATTTGATCGAGTTGTGATAAGGTACTGATGATCGAGATCATACCTGGGAGACAGAGGAGAGCATTCGTGCTTCGAATTCGAAATTGTTTTTCCAGGTACTATTTGTTGTCTATATTGCTTTTCCTTATTTTCCTTGTTCGTTCTTTTCGAGGACGAAAAGATTTGAGTAGGGGAGAGTGTAACAACCCTGAAATTGTTTATTTTGATTATTTTATTTGAAAACTTCATTTCATTTATTAAAGGGAAATTTTGTTATTTTAAATATAAATTTTAATTTTGTGTGAATTATAATTTCAAATCTGAATAAATAGGATATTTCCAAAAAAGTGGATTTTTGGTCAATCAGGTCAAACTTTGACTTTTAAATTTTAAATTTAAATATATGAATTTTTGAATTTTATCTTTTATTATGAAAATATAATAAATTTCAAGAATACTACTTTTTGTTTCGTTAAAATTTGATTTGTATTGTAAAAGTTATGTTTTTTACAACATTATATGTAAATTGATTTATTTAATAAAATTGTCTATTTTAAATTATATAAATAATATTTTTTGTCATATCATGTTCTAATATGTGTAATATGACATTTTAGATATATATTTTATTTTTAAAACATTTTAAAATGATGTTATAATTTTTTCAAAATTTATTGCATTTATTTCCTATTTTTAAATGCTAGTTTCTATTTTTCTCCCATTTTCTTAATTTAAATTATATTTAATTAAAATTTATTTATTTATCTTTTTGAATACATTTTATTTTATTTTATTATCTTTATTTACAAATATTTTTCAAGTCCATATAAATTTTCCAAAGTTCATTCTGTTGATTTTCAAATTTTCTAGACTAGTTTTCATTTTCTGTGCTATTTTCTTATTTTAATCATATATAATTAATATTTGTTTATTTATATACGGCTTATTTGTTATATTTTCAAATTTTAACTGAATTGATAAGTATTTTCAATTATTTAAATTTATAAAATGAAATATGAGAAATTTGAAAGGTTTTGGTGACTTTTGATTTCCTAAGGCTTTTTGTATTCCCATCTTTTCAATTCCAACCAACATCTTTTCACATTTTTACCATAACTCCTCATTCCTTCAGCCGCCTATCATTTCTCATTCACTTAAATTTTTTTCTCATTCCTGAAAGAAAAATTTCGGCCTTCATAACTTGTGAAAAATTTGGTAATCATCATTTCTTTTTTCACTTTTATTATTTGTTTTTGATTTGTTTTGCACTTGATCTTCATCTCTAGGTTCGGCCCTTGCTCCACCACAAGCTTTGCCACCTCCACCACTACATGAACATGTCACTATCACCTCCTCCTCACTGGCCAACCCCAGCCGAACCACCCTTGGTGGTTGATCCTTCACCAAAATTCACCAAAACTCCAACTTCATGCCTTAGCAGAGCACACATCCACTTCCACCACTTCATCACCCCCTTAGCCGCCACCTACTCCCCCACCACCACCTCCAGCCTCACTTAAACCCTCTGCCACGTCAACCTCATGTGCTTCAGCTAGGTAGGGTATAAGCTCGGCCTAGGGGTGGAAAAGGGTCAGGTTTGGGTCCAAAGTGGTCGGCCTACATTGTTCTTTGAAGGTGAATAGGTCTAGGTGCAACACAACTACACTACAAGGCAATAACATCATCACAAGGCTATAGTTTGGCTCGGCTAGAGGCTAGGTGGCATGGCCAGTGGGTTCAGGTGATGCTGGGGGATGTGGCAGAGGGTGGAGGTCAGGTCAGAGCTGGTGGTGGTGGAGGAAGTGGCGGCTAGAGGTGGTGGTGGGTGATGGTACCAAGGTTGGCACGGTTTGCAATGTTAGGTGATGTATTTGTGGAATTTTGTGGTGATGCTTGCTATGGAGGGGCTAGGCCTGAGCTATAGATGGACTGGAGTGGTGGTTGATCAGGCTAGGAGGTGGTGGAGGTCGGCCAAGGGCTGGAGGGGAGGTAGCCGATCCAAACACGGTGAAGAACAAGTGCAATTTCAAGGTAGAAAACAAGAAAACAAGGAAAAAGAAGGAGAGATCTCACCAAAACTTTGATCAAACAATTGATAGCCGTGATTTTTTTTTGTTTGCGGTAGTTTGAGAAAATGTTGTTCACGTGAAAAATGAGAAGATGCAGCTGGAAAGAAAGAGATACGCGGCCATAATGGAAAGATGTAGGTTAAGAAATAAAAAAGGCGAAAGATTAAAGGACTTTGGAAGTTTAAGAGTTTAAACCTTTTCAAATTACCTTTAATTTATTTATATAAGTTTATATTACTGGAAAAAAAAATCAGTCACAAATTCAAAAATATAACAAAATATAAAATATGTATAAATATTTATTGACTATATAAGGTTAAAATAAGAAAAGAGCACAAAATTGCAAACTAGTCTAGAAAAATGGAAAATAAACAGAATAAACTTTGGAAAATTTATATGGACATGTAAAATTATTTATAACAAAGATAATAACATAAAATAAAAATGAATTCATAAAATAAATATATAAATTTTAATTAAATATAATTTAAATGAAGAAAATAGCAGAAAAATAGAAAACAGCCTTTAAAAATAGGAAATAAATACAGTAAATTTTGAAAAAAATTTATTATCACTTTAAAAATATTAAAAGACAAAATATACATAAAATAAAATATTAACACATATTAAAATAAAATATAACAAAGAAAATATGATTTACATAATTTAAAATAGACAAAACTGCAAAATAAAACAAATTATACTAAAAATTGAAATGTACATAACTTTCACAATTTAAATCAGTTTTCAATGAAACGAAAAGCAGTATTCAAGTTATTAAATCTATTTTCATAATAAAAGATAAAATTTAATAATTTAAATATTTAATTTTGAAATTTAAAAGTCAAGGTTTGACCAGTTTGAACAGAAATTCATCTTTCGGTAAAATATCCAATTTATACCGGTTTGAAATTATAATTCACATAATAATCAACACTTATATTTAAAAATGAAATGTTTGAAATAAAATAAGTTTAAAATAATTTCAAAATAAAATAAAGTCAAATATTAAAATATATGAAAAATCTAGGGTTGTTACACTCTCCCCCTCTCAAATCTTTTCATCCTCGAAAAGGAAGGAAGCGGAGAAACAACAAGAAAGGACAATAGGTTGGAAAACATCCTGAAAGAAGGTAGGGAAAAAGTACCTAGGAGGGAATGTAGGTTGAAAGACATGGATGAACCATTATCTAATTTTTTTTTATATTTAACATGTTAAACATTTAATATGATAAATAGTTATTTGATTCAAATTTGATAGTTTGAAGTAAACAATATTTAAGACATTTTAAATCATGATTAGAATATCCTTTATACAATACTTTACCAAAATACTTTTATAACTCGATGTCTTAACAAGTTTACTTTCGTTCCTGCAGACTCTGGCTATGCGTTGATCAGGCTCAAAGCTAGAATTCTCCAAGTACTTAGTAGACCTATTTCAACACCCAGTAAAAATACTAAAAAATAGGTATGAGAAGTTCCGCTCAAAATCCAACGTCAAATGATGATAATACGATAGCAGTGGCCCGCTGCTGATCCAGTATTTACGTAATGGACATAACACTTTCTAGAAGATCCTTCTAGCTTTCGGATTATAGAACAATGTCCTAGCCAGTTCGTAAACAAGGGATCATCGATCCCTGCTGCAGTGGTACGCTGCTGATTCAATGATTTACGCAATGGATGCACTTCCTTCCCGGAAGATCCATAAACAACAGATCCCAAGATCGAAAGCGCCTCCATTGGGCAAACTAAAGAACCATCTACCCTGAAAAAAAATCAAGGAACTCATGAGTTTAAATCCGGACAACCATATCAGTTCGAATCCATTTCTGAATTCACCCAAGTCCATTAGGGTTTATCGGTCGAATCCATTCCTGGATTCCCCAAGTCTATCTGGGTCGAAGCATATCACTATACTTCTTCCGGAGGGTACTTCCCATACCTCTTACATCAAAATATAATATACCATATATAGTATCCCTTCAAAATCATTGCTTCAAATATCGCACTTATATAAATTCCATTATATATAAGATTTCAATTTACAAATTTAATACCTTTCCAAAACGATAGTTTCAAATCAACTTCATACTTATAAAAATCCATTTTATATAAGTTCGATAACTTCCAAATAAGTATTTAGTAAATCAAGGTTCTCAATTTTAATTCGTTTCAATAACATTTCAATTTCAAAATCGTATATGATTTCGCCAAATCATTTCTTCCAAATTACATATATATTCAGTTTCAAAGTTTCTTCAAACAATATATTTAGAAAATAATCCAAATTTCCAAATCAACAAAATTTAGGTCAAACATATTCATTTCCATTTCAAACATATATTCACTTCAAAATCATAATACTGTCAAAGTTATAAATCTTTCGAAACCAAAATACTTAATATCATTACACTTTGAAAATCATAACATTTCGAAATCATACATTTGAAATCGTAAAACATTCCTTTAATTCTTTACGTTTCACAAATATTCAATTAAACCCAAATCTAAAATTTCCAATTTTAATTCAATTCAAACCATCAGTTTCAATTCAATTTAGTTTTCCAACAAAACCATTTCAAATATTATCAAATTTCAAATGAAGATTTGATCCACAAAATAAACTATTCAATCTTTAATATATTTCAAAGCTTAAATATACCATATTCCAAAACTAAATTTTTATAATTTCATATATCTCAAATTTACTCCATTATTACATTGTTTTGAAATATTCATTTCATAAATCCAATATCATTTAAATAAACCAAAATTTCCAGTAACTAAATATCCTTTCATACTAATATGAACTTCAAATATTCATTTATCAAAACCAATTATCATTCCAAATTCACATTCTTTATCAAATAAAGATTATATCATTCAAAGCCTCATTATCAATCATTATTGGAATTCAATTTCAAATATTCAAATTTAAATATCATTTTAGAAATCAAATATGTCATTCATTTATTATTTCAAATATCATTACAAAATACATTTCAAAATTCCGTTCAAAAATTCATTTATCTCATTACATTTCATTCCATTTAACACATAATCAAGTAAACCTTATTTAAATTCAAATTCAATTTAAATTCCTTAAAAATTCAAATTTAAATATTAAACTATATTCAAAACTCCTTAAATTTCACAAATAATCAATTCCAAAAATTAAATCATTTAACACTTTAAATATAACTTATACAGTGTTAAAGTCTAAAACATTACGAAACATTGTCAAATTATAACAACGACAGTATTTAAAAGTGCTATCGTAACTTATACTTTCCAAAATAGTTTAGCTCAAGAATAACGGTATTTATAAAATGCAGTAATATATTTTAGTTACTTCAAACAAAGTTAAATTCAAAAACAACAGCATTTAAAATGCTGTCATAAGACCATAGCATTTTTAGAAATGCTATTAATAAAATTCCAGATTTTATTATAATTTTTCAAAAACAACAAAACTTCAGTTTTATCAAATTATAAACTTATGTATCATATTTCTAGACATCAAAATTTCACATCTAAATAATTTTTTACATATGATTTATCACAACAAAATCTTAAATCAAATATTCAATTTAAAACTCACTATTGTTTGTTAAGTCAAAATTCACTGTTTTTCTTAACTTATAAATTTAAAAAACCCAACATTTTACTTCAAATATCATTTAAAAACTATATTTCATACCATTATAATTCAAAATAGACTTATTTATTTCACTCAACAAACAGTTTCAAACTTATATAAATCAAATTACTTTATCCTTTAATCATACAAAACCAAACTTATTCTTTATCAAATACCTTATACCTTCCAAAATTTCTTAGCTTTGAAAAGTTAACCTTGATTTGGAAGTGCTCGAACCATCAAAATAGTCGAAGAAATCATAATTTCAATCCAAGAGTTAGAAATCACCAACAAATCAGTAAATCAATTCCAATAGATAAGATTATACCAAAACAAATTTGAATCTCGAGGGCTGAACACCGGCTTATTTTTAATCATTTAAGATATATATATATATATATATACACACACACACACACACACACATATATCTTTCAAACATCAAACCATACTTCAAAATCTGAATTCAAAATTTGGTTTCACAAAATCACTTGCATAGCAAAGCTACAAGAGTGGCCTCTCCCCCACTCAGAAACTTCTTTGCTCACTGTCTGCCCAGTTTTGCTTAACAATGGCTAGAAAGTCATAAGTGTTATCCACAGTCAACCCGGCTTTTGGAAAAGTAGTATACAAGTGGATTTAACAAAAAAGACTTCATAATTGTCGAGCCTGGAATATCATTGATTTTCTTCAAATGGATGGGTGGATGATCAATCGCGGATAGTAAATATAAATATGAAGCCAGGATTAAGCATAGTCAATGGATAAACGATGCAGGGTACTTGGAATATGGATTTTGGCAAGGATGGAAGTTGCTTCAGATTCTACTTCAGGTCGGCGTGGTGTTTATTTCGGGTCCTACTTGGGGTTGGCAATGGCATCACTTCAGGACGACATTGATTTCACTCTGGGTCGGCATAGGGTTTACTTCGGGTTCTACTTCGAGTCGGCTTGGTGGTTACTTTGGGTCAGACTTAGTGTCGTCAATGGCATCACTTCGGGTCGGCAATAAATACCTTGGGTCGTTGTAGAGTTACAAGGGGTTGGCTATAGGAGTTGCAAGAGGTCAGCATTTGGTTACAACTCTGGGTTAGCATTGAAGAGGTTGGGTCAGGTCAGCATTGAAGAGGTTGGGTCAGGTCGGCATTGATTTCACTCTAGGACGACATAGGGTTTACTTCGGGTTCTACTTCAGGTAGGCAAGTTGTTTACTTTGGGTCCTACTTGAGGTCGGCATGGTACTACTTCAGGTCGGCATTGGTTGAGTCACTTGGGTTTGGCATATGATTTGCTTCGGGTCGGCATAGGGTTCACTTCGGGTCCTACTTGGGGTCGGCACAGTACTATTTTGGGTCAGCATTGGCTGAATCACTTCGGGTCGGCACCATGTTTACTTCTGATCCTCATCTTATTTACTTCAGATCGGCATAGGATGGACGAGTTGGCCTCGACAATCGTCGTTGTGGGACCATGACCTATAAATACAGTAAACTTGGCTTCAGAAAGGAGAATCTTCATTCTACTTCGCTTCGTCATCTTCTACTAAAAGGCTACTCTGCCACTGTTATTCTGGAATTCCAAATTGTAATTGTAATCAAACTTCAGTGTAATAAAAAGGAATTTTTTGGAGTGGACATAGGCCGAAGTTAGCCGAACCACTATAGTCTTGTCTTTTTACTTGCTTTCATTTTAATTTTGGAAGTAATGGCTGGATATTGGAGCTTTCACTTGCGATTGGGTATTGGTGGCCAATTTTGACGCCAACGTATTACAAGCTTTCACTGGGAAAGCATGTACTCAAGGATTTGGAAGCTAGGATCTCAATTTTGATGCCAACGTTTGACAAGCAAAGGAACTTCCCATACCGAAATGGAACGCCTCTGGAGGGACACCCCCGAGCAACATCTTTCAGTTCTCAGCTAACACAAGGCCGGCTACTCCCTTCTCGGGGAGTAAGAAACCTGAGATATACCACCCCCGGTCCTTTTGGACCTTTATCCGAGCGCTCGTCACCAACATCACACAGTAGTAAATATAGTGTGTCCACATGAGTAAGTATCTGGGCTCCATACCATGATACTACCCTTTTCCAGAAGGAATGGTCCTACCCAAGGGAAGCTACCCCTGAAACCTTGCTGCCACGATTCCTGTTTCGACCATTACCGGGTTGTGAGGCTCGACGAAGTCTCGTCCACAAAGCTACGCTTTTTACAAAGCCATGCTTTGATCAATAAATGATCAGCAGCACTTCGTATGCCACATTACCAAATTGGGAATATATTGCTGATAACCTTCAACTACATAACCTCTAAGGGTGTTGAGCTAAGAGAATAAATTCTCCGCCACCAATAGAAATGTATTTGAAAGAAATCTGCTTTATATCCCAAAATGTAATGTCATACATAAAATCCATAGAGTCTGTTCTGGATTTGAACAGAACCGAAGGCACTTCCAAAGAAGCCCTTGTAATCCGGGTATCCGTAATCCCGATCGGACTTCCCATCACTTAGGGAATCTCTATACCGGGGATCGGCCAGTGCAGAGACAATCGATAGGTTATCCTATCGTTCTTAAAAATACCCGGTCTTCAACACCGGTCTTCAAATGCTATCCATGAGGTCGTTTTATTATTCGGAATGGGTTATATGACACAAAGGTCCTCTCCCGGCTAAATCGAATAATGAGCGCAATATTTAAAAACATATGGATATGGGATTTCAGTTAAGTCGCAACTTATTACCCAAAATATTTCTTTTAAATGGTTAAACAAATTACCATTCCAATTTTTTAAACAAAAAGATTTAATTCACAAAGTTCACCCAGATTTCACAAAGATCTATTTATAGATTTCAAACCAATTTCCATTTCAATTGGATTAACTCGTTCAAAATCTTTAAATTAAAGATTTAACTTATAGCTTTCAAACTGTTTCCATAACTTGGAAATCATTTTCATTTTAGACTTTATGTCCCTTTAATACTAATTGGAAATCCATTCCTCATCTGAAAACTTTTATTATTTGAAAGCAACAGTTTTCATTTCAAAAAAATCCAATTTTTATTTGCTTGAGTTAAAGCCTTTGAATATACATTCAAATTTCTCAAATCAATACATTTAAAATGGTTTAACCCATAAAAACTCATTTATAAGTTGAATAGCCTTTCTAAACCCTAGTTTCCAAATCATAGAATTCTATTTCAAATATCGAATTCAAATTTAAATCAACTTATATAAATTCCAAAACTTAATCAAGTTATTCAAAATAAATTTTCATCTTTGAAATTCCATTTCAAAAGCTTTTCACTTTAAACCCAATCCATTTCCAAAACCATTTGGATTTAAATATTCAACTTTTAAACTATTTCAAAATCTGTGACTTAATCGATTTCCCATGAAATCCATATTCGTGTGTGTATAAGTGTGGTCCGGGGTTTTTTACTCAATAGTACACAACATCAATCATCACAGATATATCAATATCGATAAGCGGTATAATTCATAACGCTTATCTTTATACACTGATCATAGATAAAAATAAATTTGTCAATTACAAAGATTCATCATTACGTTTCAATGTGGGTTTCAGATAACCAATTGGAATCCGACTCCCTGTCGTATCGAAATTCAAATGCCATTTTAAAGGCCAAGTTGTCAAATAAATTTAAACAGTTTAATTCAACACTTTGAATCCAAATAACATTTATCACAGATAAATCATACACAATCATCATATATATATCAAGAGCAATATCATAGAAACATCACAGAATATCACCAAGTAATTATCAAAATTAGAGATTCTATATACACCATTATCCATAAGCAATCATCTTAAATTCTTATTGTAATTAATTCAAATTTTATCAATTACTTGATAATTAATTACTTAACCCTGTTTAGATTAATCATTGATTATCAACTAATTACTTATTTCATTTCAAATTAGTTAATTAACAAATAAATTCTTAATCAATTATTAAGTCTTAATTACTTAATTGATTATACTTAATCATTAATTAAAATCTTAATTATTAATCAAACTTAATTACCCATTCATTAATTATTCTTTACCTAATTAATCTTTAAACCTTAATTAAGTAATTCAAACCTGTAATTACATATTTAATAAATCCAAATCCTTAATTAATTAAATAAATAAATTATCCATTATTATTAACTTAATAATTAATGAATTACAAATCATCATTATACCTTCATTAACTTAAGACGAATCTCATCCTTATTAATGATTGACTTTTCACTCACAAAAATGTTGAAAACTGTTATTTTCAAATTTATATTTAAATTTCATTTTAATTCCTAGATTCAAAATGAACCCTCATTTATTTTTAATAAAGTTTATACTAATTTTAAAATCCTTTAGATTACTTGTTGAAGTAATATCTTTATTATAAAGAATTTTTAAAGAAGTTTAAATCAAATTCCTTGTTAAATTCACATATTAAAGGAATATTTCACCTTTAAACTTATTTAAAGATTTAAATTTATCAAACTTAATTTAATCCCAAAATCTGGAATTCAATTTCAGATTTTAGTGCAGGTGGAAAAATTTTGATTTAAGCTTTGACCTAAATTTTCTTTACAATTTCAAATGCCATGTTTAAATGCAAATTCTTTTTAACCCTTTAAATACTTCAAAGTAATATAAAAAAGTTTAAATTTTAAAACTTTATTTATTCACAAACTAAGTTTCAAACTGAACTTGAGTTCACATTTAAACTTTGATTTTTAAAACTCATTTTAAACCTTGCTTATAATTTAAAATTTAATTATAAAATTTCAAACTGAACAGGTGTTGGAAACCTGTACAAAACATCTTCCTAAACCCTTTGATTAACCAAAACAAATGCTCAGAACCAAGAAGTGCACCGTGCACGTGCACGGTGGTTTCTGGCCGCCTCCGACCATCTCCGATGGTCCTCCCACATCGGAAAACGTCTTCACACCCAACTCCGATCGTCAGTTCGACTCCATCAACTCGAAAATTAAATTCGAGTTCAAAGTCAAACCTGGAAACATGTTCAGGTTTCGCCATCAAACCTGGAAAAATGCGTTGAACTCGAGACCTCGACCACCGGTGCCTTTGAAACTCCGGCCGTGGACTCGTCATTAACCAAGCTTCCATCACCCAAAAGCTTACCGCACTCGGTCACCTATGCTAGCCGCGGTGATCGATACACGACACACGAAAAGAATTAGGTTTAAAAATTTAAACTGTTTGCCACCGCTTCCACGATAAACTACACCGCCATTCACCATCTTTCCTCGACTCTCCGATCACCCATCCTTCACCACAGAGAACCCCGACCTTCTCAGATACTTAGATCACCAAGAAGCCCTAAAATTCCATTTTTCGTTCATTCCAGAACCACGCACTCAACCCCAAACTAGAAATCTTAATTTTTGTGTTAAAAATCAAGTTTTTATTTGTGGATTCAAATTACAATCCTGAATTTATGAATTACAATGTTTGGGTTTCCACTTATTTAAGGCTTGGTCTGTTATTTTGATTACCAGAGCTATTCATATTTCTTTAACTTAAATAAAAATTTTAAAACTAATATTAGTGATGAAATACACAAGTTTCATTTGAAAACTCGAATTTAAACAGAGATAAATCAAGAGAAAAATAGTTTTGACTGAAGTTTTAGTTTAAACAAGGAATAGATTTGTGTCTCACGTGAACAAATATACAACCCATCCATACAGATATATATGCACACAGCCATGTATTTATCAACATATATACAATCATACTTACTTCATAGGTAAGTCAAGCAACCAGATTTATATATATATATATATATATATATATATATAAATTTTAAAATGTGATGTTACTCATAGTTGATTCGCAAAAGAAGAAAGAACAGAGCTTTTCAATTTGCAAAGGCTTGAGAAAATGCAAGCTGGAACCCCTTTCTTTGATTCTCTGGTTTTGCATTGATTTAATTTGTTTGGATAAATGATGTTGTAAATTGAATTTTTGTTTTAAGTTGAGATGATGCTTGCTTCGATTTTTCCTTAGTTTTGATGGATGAACAGAAATGAAGATGGTTGATATATAATAGAAAGTGTACATGTGATAATATGGTTTGTACAAAATAGGCATGGCTGATGTATAGGGGATGTGTACAGGGTATAAGGTATTGTACAGGGTGTTGTTATCCTTCCTTTGTACTAAAATTATGGGCTGCATTTCTTGCTTGTCTCGGCTAAGATGATAGGGGTAAGTACAATTGTTTTATTTTTTTATTTTATTTTATTTGTTCATACTTATCTTCTTTTTATATTTGAGCATATATTGCTCTCCTTAGTTACAGCCTACATACTTATATTAATTGTCGTTGTCTCATTACTTTATACTTTATAATTTGTCATATATATATATATATATATTGTGCTATTTTAAACATGTATTTCTTACTTAAATATTTATTTTAACTTAGATACTTATTGTCGTATTTCTCTATATACATATATATATATAAATAAATTTGAAATAACCATTTCTATTCATATTAAAATCCATTTGTAAAGGCATTGCATTAAAAAAATTGTTTAAAAATAACTCATTATTAAATTAAAACAATTTATAAAAGGAACATATTTTATTTGAATTTGGAAAAACTTAAATCGATTAACCAATAAATTTCACAATTATTAATAAAAAAATTAAATTAATTATTCATTTAAACTTAATAAAAATTCAGGATCGTTACAGATTCCCCTCCTTAAAGAAATTTCGTCCCCGAAATTTACAGGCACGAAAACAACAAAGATAAATACACAAAGATAGATGAAAAATGTTTCATCAAATCAAACTGAATATCTATTATGCATTTGGATTAGCAAATAAGAACATCAACGGTAGGTATAAAAATGAATCTATTTGATACTTCACAAGATGTTCGGGTTATCCAGATCTACGAAACATGCAAGGCACTGATTAGTTTGAAGGTTTAACTAACCATTCGTAGAATATATCGGACCCCAGAGAATAGATAGATAGATTCAATCCTCTACAATTTCTCAAACACAAGATATGGATTCCAAACTTAAGTCGGAATACCCCAAAATATATACCAATTTGTCCCTCTTCGGACTTCGATATACCCAAGAAATTCCAACAGAATTTCAAAATTTGGTTTTAAATGAAATCGTTTCATTGATTCAATTCAAATTATCCTTCATACTCTATTAATCAGTTTAACTCAAATTAAAATTCCCAAATCATTAAAAAAAATTCAATTCTAAATTTCAAATTCATATTCATTAGAGTTTAAATCGAAAAACTGATAAGAGACTGATGAAGATACGAAGTAAGAATTTCCTACAATGATTCGTAGAGTCACCATCACATCGAAACTTCTTCTGGAGCTGTCATGAAATAATCAAAAGAAATTGGAAAGAGACGATGAGCAAAAGAGATTGATAAGAAAGTTATTTCCACTGTTGCAGGGTATTGACCATTTATAGTCGTATTCCCCGGTCCCCTATCTCGTCCTCTTCTTGCACTCATACTTACTATCAGTGGATAGTAAGAGAATTTACTGAGGCGTTCAAACGGATATCTTAGGGATATACTCATTCTAGGGTATGCTTCACCCTATCTCTAATGAGCTACCTAATGTGTTATACTCCTGAGCTAAAGTTTCAACCTTCAGCTTTGATAGCAGTTATGACACTCCGAATTTTTAGCGCTCGAAAATCGACATCCATAGTTTACATTGTACTCGAATGCCGCAGATTCGACCGTTCAAATTTGATTCGCTGGAGCTTATAACACAATTAAGTAATCAAACAGCGGAAGAAAAAGAATAATACATTGATATACAACATTGATACAATATTTGGTACAACAGATGATACAATAGATATCAATATACATCAGAGATATAATACCATAAAATAGCAGCGGAAAAGAGAAATAGATAACACCAGTAGCGGAACAAATAACTCTCAGATGGTTTTCAAGGAAGAACTTCAGCAGTAGCTCGAACCAACATCACGATGAACAAAGATAAGCAAGTGCAGTCCATATCCAAAGACTGAACTAGCTCCAGATAACCTACTAAACCTGACTATCTGAAAAACCCAACTCTAGACTGCCCGTGTAGAAAATAATGAGCACCCAGAGTTTAGGAAAGAAACAATAAACTCCAGGTCAGTCGTGGGACTGGTATGAGTAACAGAACTGTTTATCTTTATAAGCAAACAAAGAAATATTTTAAAATAGATTCGCAGTGCTTTTGGAAAATGAAACTACCATAAGGCCTCCCGCACACACACACAACGCAAATGCAGAATCGAAGGAGATTTCTCCTTATGATAGTTAAACATGCTTGATACGCAAATATCTTTGATATTATTACTATAAGTGCAAAGTGCAGAAAACATTTCGAAAGTATAATATAAATCTTAGCCAACATAGACATTCCGAACTATGCCTACTATAGCTACCATCTAAACAGTGGGGCGCCACCATAAGTAAATGGCAGGTTTTACAACTAAAACCGTACAAGGCGCGTAATGTTTTGATTGGATTTCCAACAAATGGTCTCGCAAAGGAACTTCCTATACCGAAATGGAACGCCTCTGGAGGGACGCCCCCGAGCAACATCTTTCAGTTCTCAGCTAACACAAGGCCGGCTACCCCCTTCTCGGGGAGTAAGAAACCTGAGATATACCTCCCCCGGTCCTTTTGGACCTTTATCCGAGCGCTCGTCACCAACATCACACAGTAGTAAATATAGTGTGTCCACATGAGTAAGTATCTGGGCTCCATACCATGATACTACCCTTTTCCAGAAGGAATGGTCCTAACCTAGGGAAGCTACCCCTGAAACCTTGTTGCCACGATTCCTGTTTTGACCATTACCAGGTTGTGAGGCTCGACGAAGTCTCGTCCACAAAGCTACGCTTTTTACAAAGCCATGCTTTGATCAACAAATGATCAGCAGCACTTCGTATGCAACATTACCAGATTGGGAATATATTGCTCATAACCTTCAACTACATAACCTCTAAGGCTGTTAAGCTAAGAGAATAAATTCTCCGCCACCAACATAAATGTATTTGAAAGAAATTGCTTTATATCCCAAAATGTAATGTCATACATACAATCCATACAAGTCTGTTCTGGATTTGAACAGAACCGAAGGCACTTCCAAAGAAACCCTTGCAATCCGGGTATCCGTAATCCCGATCGGACTTCCCATCACTTAAGGAATCTCTATACCGGGGATCGGCCAGTGCAGAGACAATCGATAGGTTATCCTATCGTTCTTACAAATACCCGGTCTTCAACACCGGTCTTCAAATGCTATCCATGACGTCGTTTTATTATTCGGAATGGGTTATATGACACAAAGGTCCTCTCCTGACTAAACCGAATAATGTGCGCAATATTTAAAAACATATGGATATGGGATTTCAGTTAAGTCGCAACTTATTACCCAAAATATTTCTTTTAAATGGTTAAACAAATTACCACTCCAATTTTTTAAACAAAAAGATTTAATTCACAAAGTTCACTCAGATTTCACAAAGATCTATTTATAGATTTCAAACCAATTTCCATTTCAATTGGATTAACTCGTTTAAAATCTTTAAATTAAAGATTTAACTTATAGCTTTCAAACTGTTTCCATAACTTGGAAATCATTTTCTTTTTAGACTTTAAGTCCCTTTAATACAAATTGGAAATCCATTCCTTATATGAAAACTTTTATTATTTGAAAGCAATAGTTTTCGTTTCAGAAAAATCAATTTTAATTTGCTTGAGTTAAAGCCTTTGAATATAAATTCAAATTTCTCAAATCAATACATTTAAAATGGTTTAACCCATATAAACTCATTTATAAGTTGAATAGCCTTTCTAAACCCTAGTTTCCAAATCATAGAATTCTATTTCAAATATTGAATTCAAATTTAAATCAACTTATTTAAATTCCAAAACTTGATCAAGTTATTCAAAATAAATTTTCATCTTTGAAATTCCATTTCAAAAGATTTTCACTTTAATCCCAATCCATTTCCAAAACCATTTGGATTTAAATATTCAACTATTAAACTATTTCAAAATCTGTGACTTAATCGATTTCCCCATGAAATCCATATTCGTGTGTGTATAAGTGTGGTCCGGGGTTTTTTTACTCAATAGCACACAACATCAATCATCACAGATATATCAATATCGATAAGCAGTATAATTCATAACGCTTATCTTCATTCACTAATCATAGATAAAAATAAATTTATCAATTACAAAGATTCATCATTACGTTTCGATGTGGGTTTCAGATAACCAATTGGAATCCGACTTCCTGTCGTAACGAAATTTAAATGCCATTTTAAAGGCCAAGTTGTCAAATAAATTTAAACAGTTTAATTCAACACTTTGAATCCAAATAACATTTATCACAAATAAATCATACACAATCATCATATATATATCAAGAGCAATATCATAGAAACATCACAGAATATCACCAAGTAATTATCACAAATTAGAGATTCTATATACACCATTATCCATAAGCAATCATCTTAAATTCTTATTGTAATTAATTCAAATTTTATCAATTACTTGAGAATGAATTACTTAACCCTGTTTAGATTAATCGTTGATTATCAACTAATTACTTATTTCATTTCAAATTAGTTAATTAACAAATAAATTCTTAATCAATTATTAAGTCTTAATTACTTAATTGATTATCCTTAATCATTAATTAAAATCTTAATTATTAATCAAACTTAATTACCCATTTATTAATTATTCCTTACCTAATTAATCTTTAAACCTTAATAAAGTAATTCAAACCTGTAATTACTTATTTAATAAATCCAAATCCTTAATTCATTAAATAAATTAATTATCCATTATTATTAACTTAATAATTAATGAATTACAAATCATCATTATACCTTCATTAACTTAAGACGAATCTCATCCTTATTAATAATTGACTTTTCACTCACAAATATGTTGAAAACTGTTATTTTCAAATTTATATTTAAATTTCATTTTAATTCCTAGATTTGAAATGAACCCTTATTTATTTTTAATAAAGTTTATACTAATTTTAAAATCCTTTAGATTACTTGTTGAAGTAATATCTTTATTATAAAGAATTTTTAAAGAAGTTTAAATCAAATTCCTTGTTAAATTCACATATTAAAGGAATATTTCACCTTTAAACTTATTTAAAGATTTAAATTTATCAAACTTAATTTAATCCCATAATCTGGAATCCAATTTTAGATTTTAATGCAGGTGGAAAATTTTTGATTTAAGCTTTGATCTAAATTTTCTTTACAATTTCAAATGCCATGTTTAAATGCAAATTCTTTTTAACCCTTTAAATACTTCAAAGTAATATAAACAAGTTTAAATTTTAAAAATTTATTTATTCGCAAACTAAGTTTCAAACTGAACTTGAGTTCACATTTAAACTTTGATTTTTAAAAATCAGTTTAAACCTTGCATATAATTTAAAATTTAATTCTAAAATTTCAAACAGAACAGGTGTTGGAAACCTATACAAAACATCTTCCTAAACCCCTTGATTAACTAACACAAATGCTCAGAACAAAGAAGTGCACAGGGCACGTGCACGGTGGCTTCTGGCCGCCTCCGAACATCTCCGATGGTCCTTCCACATCGGAAAACATCTTCACACCCAACTCCGATCGTCAGTTCGACTCCATCAACTCGAAAATTAAATTCGAGTTCAAAGTCAAACCTGGAACATGTTCATGTTTCACCATCAAACTTGGAAAAATGCGTCGAACTCGAGACCATGACCCCTGGTGCCTCTGAAACTCCAGCCGTGGACTCGTCATTGACCAAGCTTCCATCACCCAGAAGCTTACCGCACTCGGTCACCTATGCTGGCCGCGGTGATCGATACACGACACACGAAAAAAATTAGGTTTAAAAATTTAAACTATTCGTCGCCGCTTCCACGATGAACTACACCTCCATTCACCATTTTTCCTCGACTCTCCGATCACTCCTCCTTCACCACAAAGAACCCCGACCTTCTCAGATACTTAGATCACTAGGAAGCCCCAAAATTCCATTTTTCGTTCATTCCAGAACCGCGCACTCAACCGCAAACTAGAAATCTTAATTTTTGCGTTAAAAATCATGTTTTGATTTGTGGATTCAAATTAAAATCTTGAATTTATGAATTACAATGTTTGGGTTTCCACTTATTTAAGGCTTCGTCTGTTATTTTGATTACCAGAGACTATTCATATTACTTTAACTTAAATAAAAATTTTAAAACTAATATTGGTGATGAAATACACAAGTTTAATTTGTAAACTCGAATTTAAACAGAGATAAATCAAGAGAAAAATAATTTTGACTGAAGTCTAAGTTTAAATACGGAACAGATTTGTGTCTCAGGTGAACAAATATACAACCTATCCATACAGATATATATACACACAGCCATCTATTTATCAACATATATACAATCATACTTACTTCATAGGTAAGTCAAGCAACCAGATGTGTGTGTCTATATATATATATATATATATATATATATATATATATTTTAAAATGTGATGTTACTCACAGTTGATTCCCAGAAGAAGAAAGAACAAAGCTTTTCAATTTGCACAGGCTTGAGAAAATGCAAGCTGGAACCCCTTTCTTTGATTCTCTGGTTTTGCATTGATTTAATTTGTTTGGATAAATGATGTTTTAAATTGAATTTTTTTTTTAAGTTGAGTTGATGCTTGCTTCGATTTTTCCTTTGTTTTGATGGATGAACAGAAATGAAGATGGCTGATATATAATAGAAAGTGTACAGGTGATAATATGTTTTGTACAAAATAGGCATGGCTGATGTATAGTAGATGTGTACAGGGTATAAGGTATTGTACAGGGTGTTGTTATCCTTCCTTTGTACTAAAATTATGGGCTGCATTTCTTGCTTGTCTCGGCTGAGATGATTGAGTAAGTACATTTTTTTATTTTATTTTATTTTATTTTATTTGTTCATACTTATCTTCTTTTTATATTTGAGCATATATTGCTCTCCTTAGTTACAGCCTACATACTTATATTAATTGTTGTTGTCTCATTACTTTATACTTTACAATTTGTCATATATATATATATATATATATTGTTATTTTAAACATGTATTTCTTACTTAAATATTTATTTTAACTTAGTGACTTATTGTCGTATTTCTTTATATACATATATATATGTATATATATATATATATATATATATAAATTTGAAATAACCATTTTTATTCATATTAAAATCCATTTGTAAAGGCATTGCATTATAAACATTGTTTAAAAATAACTCATTATTAAATTAAAACAATTTATAAAAGGAACATATTTTATTTGAATTTGGAAAAACTTAAATTGATTAACCAATAAATTTCACAATTATTAATAAAAAATTAAATTAATTATTCATTTAAACTTAATGAAAATTCGGGATCGTTACAGAAATAATGATGGATGCTATGCAGGAAAGAATGCTAATGAGATAGGATAAACTCCAGGATTAGAGAAAGGGAAAAGAAGCGAGTAGAATGGTGCAATGGATTTCAGCATAGATAAGAACTTGGATGCGCACTTGGAAAAGGACAATCTCGGATTCCCTTATGGACTCGGAGGCCGGATGGAAATTATAATCGACGGCCACTCATGGATGCAGGAATAGCTGGAAATTGGATTTCAGGACTTGTAGCAGAAATTAGCAGGCTTAGATATGGATCGGATCTACTGGAGGCAAACCCCAACCAAGGAAAATGGATCATCACAACTCCCCATGGAACTTGGGGCATGGATATGGATGGCTTTGCTTGGAAATGGATGGCGGTGATGGAACTGGAGTAGTCATCATCCTCTTGATGGCATGTACTAAATATCTAATAATAAATCCTTCACCAAAATGGCTAAGTCACTTACACATGTATGGGATCACGAACAGTCCGTAGGCATGCTCCAAGATGGCGATGAACTGCCATAACAAATGATTCCAAAATTCGCTCGAACGTGAAATCGGACATTAATCATACCGAATCCAGTTCGAACACTCATATTTCACCTCAAAACGCACCCAACCTCGAACGGTCACATCTCGCCTCAAATGGCTCCCGACCTCGAAGAGTCATATTTCGCCTCAACGACACCAGACCTCGAATGGTCATATCTCGCCTCGAACGGTACCCGAGCTCGAATGGTCACATTTTGCCTCAAACTATACCCGACCTTGTATGGTCACATTTCATCTAGAATGACACCCGACCTCGAATGGTCACATTTCACCTCGAATGGCACTCGATCTCGAACGATCGCATTTTTCCTCGGACGACATCCGATCTCGAACAATCACATTTTTCCTCGCATGACACCTGATCTCAAACAATCACATTTTGCCTCAGACAACATCCAATCTCAAACGATCACATTTCGCCTCTAACGACACCCGATTTCGAACGATCACATTTTGCCTCGAACGGCACACAATCCCTGATGATCGTTATTTCAGGCAAGATTATTGATCTCTTCGCAGCTCATCCGCAGGTTTCAAAATTGGACTTCGGGCAATAAAAACACGCCTTCCTATCGTAAGGCATGTTTTGGGGGGCAATGTGTTAACCAGCCTTTTGGCAAGGCAGTATACATGCGGATTCAACCCAATAGACTTCACGATTATCGAGGCTATAATATCATGGATTTTGTTCGAATGGATGGGTAGATGATCAATCACAGATAATAAATATAAATATGAAGCCAGGATAAACGATGTAGGTTACTTCGAATATGGATTTTAGCAAGGATAAAAGTTGCTTTGGTTTCTACTTTGGGCGGCATAATGTTTACTTCGGGCCCTACTTGGGGTAGACAATGGCATCATCTCAGGTCGGCATTGATTTCACTCCAAGTCAGCATAGGGTTTACTTCGGGTTCTACTTCGGGTCGGCATGGTGTTTACTTTGGGTCCTACTTGGGTTCGGCAATGGCGTCACTTCATGTCGGCTTTCAATACCTTGGATCGACTATAGGAGTTGCAAGGAATCGACTATAGTAGTCGCAAGAGGTCGGCATTTAGTTACAACTCTAGGTTGGCATTGAAGAGGTTGGGTCAAGTCGGCATTGATTTCACTCCGGGTCGGCATAGGGTTTACTTTTGGTTCTACTTCGGGCAGGCATGGTGTTTACTTCGGGTCCTACTTGGGGTCAACATGGTACTACTACGGGTCGGCATTAGTTGAGTCGCTTGTGTTCAGCATATGACTTACTTCGGGTTGGGTAGGGTATGCTTCGGGTCCTACTTGGGGTTTGCACGGTACTACTTCGGGTCGGCATTGGCCGGGTCACTTGGGTTCGACACCTTGTTTGCTTCGGGTCGGCACCTTGTTTGCTTCGTGTCGGCATTTTGTTTGCTTCGGGTCGGCACCTTTATTAATTCGGGTCAGCACCTTGTTTGCTTCGAGTCGGCATAAGAACTACTATAGGTCGACATAGGATGGACGAGTATGACCCAACAATCATCGTGCTGGGTCCATGTAGGTAAGGAGACCCTATAGCTGAGATTTCACTTATAAATACAGTAGATTTGGCTTCAGAAAAGGGGATCTTCATTCTGCTTCTCTTCATCTTCTTCTACTTAGGCTACTTGGCCATTGTTATTCTCGAATTCCAAATTATAACTGTAATCAAATTTCAGTATAATAAAATAGAATTTTCTTGAGTGGACGTATGCCGGAGTTAGCCGAACCACTATAAATCTTGTCTTTTTGCCTTTTTCATTTTAATTTTGGCCATTCTTCATATTATACTCTCTAAATATACTCTATCTGTGATCTGTGATTGGATATTGATGCTTTCACTTGCAATTGGGTGTTGGTGGCCAACTTTGATGCCAAAATCCACTATCTTTAAATTAGCATAGAAAACCGATATTCAGGTCATATTACTGACTTGGTAACTCCTTTTACAAGCAAAGTCACTTGACCCAGCAGTAATCTATATGAGGAGGCGACAACTGCTCTAAAAATACACCGCCTGAAGACATGAACATCGAGTATCTACTTGTGGATGATCGTCTCATTACCTTTTTACTTGGTAGAAGAGGGCCTCAGCATTGGGGTAACTAAAGTTGCTCAAACTGCAAGGACAAGACCATGGAATGTAGTTAGTCAGAGGGATAATCGAACCAATCCTGTCGCGCCCCTAGCTATGGGTACTTAGGAATTCACTGGTATCGATACCGAAGGAGATAAAGGTGATATACCCGGCCATACTGATGATGAATCTGGTGTTGGGGTCGAGGTCAGATCCTCACAGACCTCACGACCCTTAGTTCTCGATAGGAGAAAAAAGAATACATATGTTCATAAACTTCCAAAGAGTCATCTTGCTAACCAATTCAAGTCGTCGATGGTTCCTAACATTGTTCACGACGAATCTTCTTCTCAACCGTTAGAGCGTTCAAATCTACCGCTTGATTCTTTGCCTGGTCTACCAATTTCGCATGAACCTTGACGCTTTTCAATTTACCGATGTGGTTATCGAGGGGTTGGAATCTCCTACAAGAACTGGCATTGAGATTCCAACTTCTAGAGGATAAATTACTCCAATGAGCGAAGCTCCTACACCTGGTTTATTGGGGAGTAACACAAGAACACTTGCACCACTCTATATTGCATTATGATCGACTTGTGGTTTTTAATGTTTAAAGTTGATTGACTTCTGTTTTCCTTTGCAGATGCGATGGTGAAGGAAAGGAACATGTTTGGCTCCCTCCAAGATATACACCACCAATCCTCTAGTTCGTGCTCCAGCTCTTACCATCAAGTTGTTTGTCGAGAGTATTATGATTCCATTTATCGCTCCAGTTGGGACCGAGGTCATCAAAATAGATGTGATAGGGATAAGCCACCCAATTATAAACATTGATCAAGATCGAGATCTCCCATCCAAAGGGTTTCGAGAAGCCAACTGATTGCCGGGACCTACCTATTTATCCCTCCCATGGTCCCACTTCAATTCCTCCAAAGCCTTTGGTTCCTTCTCGTTCTCAGCGGTCCAATGATCGTCATCACCTTAGTGAACATGTTGCTACCAAATATCTAACAAGGAAAGTAATGTAGTTGAAACCACTATTGAAGATCCCACGGTCAATCCAGCTTCTTGCGTGGCACAACTTCGTGAAGATTTTTTGAATTTATGCTTTGAAGGATTCTTTTTCCGCCCACTTGAAGAGGGTCCCCGACCATGTTTAGAAAATAACCATTAATTGTGTCATCGATATCCATATACAGTATCGTGAATGGATGAAGGCAACAGATAAAATGTTAAAGTATCTTTCGAGCGCGCGGAAGAAATTGAAAAATTAAAACGCTAAGAAGCTCAAAATAGAAGAATTATCGATACTTTGACAAATTAGTTAGAGGCGTCCAAGGCCTCACTGGCAGAGGCTGAGGGAAAAGCTAATGCTGTTGTTAAATCATGGAGGAGAAGAAATCCTGTCATCTTGACATGGTTCAAATATTGTGTCATCAAAATCAAGAAATAGCATTTGAGCGGGATACAGCTCGAAGTAATGAATCTACGGCCTTGAATGAGATAGCGGAATATAAGGCTAAGCTCGAGTATGCAAATAAGGAGAAAGATGATGTTCAAAAAATCGCTTAAGATTCTTGTGACGAGCTAGTGAATGTTAGACTTGAGAGAGACATAGCTGTTAAAAGGGCCAAAAATGTTGATGCACTTATTCAATGTAAAGCAGAAGCCACCTAGGATAAGGTAGGGAGGAGATAATGAATGAGCTCGATCCACTTCTTATTATTTACAACACCAAAGTTCTCAAGCATATAAATTAACCTGGATTGGTGATGATTATCCCTACCATCTTTGGCATGCATGGAAAATTCTTATTGAAGAAGAACAAAAACTTCTTAATACGGAGGATATCGATCCGTCTAGGCTAGAAAGTGAAATGCTATTGGGCGATGAACCGAAAACATTACACGATATCCAGCTTACACTTTAGAAAGAATCTGTACTTCTTCAGATGAAGTGGCTGAAGGATTCGGGTCGAAAAAACTTGATATTACAACGGAATTGCCCTAAGCACCTTGGGTTATCCCTTGCTCCTTGGTGGAGCCTTCAACTATTCCTGGGGTTTATCCAAACAAGCCTCAGCTTGCTCTAATTCCCAAACACAGTTCTGAGGACATTTTGGCTCAACATGGTAGCCACACCGAGTAAGGTATTTCGTCGACATTCTCCGTCTTTCAAAAATTTAGGGTGTTATCGGTTGATATTTCTAACTTTTTTGCCTATATTTTTTCAGCTTTAAATCTGTCAAGCGTCATTCCTCTTTCCATGCAAGAGCGTCAATTGGGATCACAAGCGGTCGTGATACAAACTATTGAACTCATGTTAATCATAAAATATTCAGAAGAACAAAGGAATGAAAGATGGGTCACGAGAGCATGAAGAAAGATAAAAAAGCACTAAGATGTTCTTGATGATCATACCTTCTGACAAGGAGCTTTCGGTGAAGTCCAAGGCTATCTTTTAGAGTCCATAGGCAGGATGATGATCCAAGAATCCACCTTTCGACTAGGATGAGAGGTCTTTCAACAAAGACAAAGGAGAAGAAGCTCAAACCAAACCTTTCGAATAGATCGAGAGGATGCACCCATTAGTGTTTAGTAGCTTCAAACCTTCCGAAGTAGTCGAAGGTTCCGTTTAGGGAGTTCTTACCTTTCAAAGAAGATAGAGAAATCAAAACAAGCAGGTGCAACTCCATAACGACCTTTTCAAAAGCATAGAAAGCCCTTTGAACCAGTTGGAGCACGTCCAGAATACCTTTCGACTAGTTCGAAAGGTTTTTATGAAGAAAGCAACACTCAAAAGTCAGTAAAGAATGGAAGACAACCTTCCGGAAAAAATGAAGGGAAGCACAGCTCTCGATAATATTCAAGCGAGAAGCAAAATTCCGACAAGGTCGAAGGGTTCACAACAAACAAGTGAAAAGCAACCTTCCGACAAGGTTGAAAGGCTCAAAGCAATTAGGAGAAAAGCAACCTTCCGATGTGGTCGAAAGGTTCACAACAGTATATAGATGGAAAACCCTTCGACAAAGCTGAAAGGTTCGTGAAGACATAAAGACTAACAAACCTTTCGACAATATCGAAAGGTCCATAATAGAAGAAGAAAGGAAAACCTTTCGACAAAATCGAAAGGTTTGTAGCTACATTTAAAAGGGGGGACCTTTCGAAACAATCGAGAGCATTGAGATGAAAGGGGGGTCACCTACGTCTATAAGAAAGACTCGAGAGGTCAAGTTTTAGGAATCCAATTTCTTTCATTCTAATCTTGTATCTTCTTAATTAGAGCATTGTAACCCTAATTAAATGTTGATTTGGGGAATTTAATAAATAAATCTTTTTCTTGGATAAAGAGGAAGACTGTTAATGACTTTTCTAATTACTTGAATCTTTGTTTGATTAACTCATATTTTCATGTTAAACCCAAGCGGAAAGTTCTTGTTGATAGGATCAATAATACTTCTGTCATAAGTAATATTTCAACCCTTTGAAGACTTCAACTCTCTCCAATCGAAATCTTTTGACTAAGTCGAGGACCAAATCAGTTTAATAGTCACTAAACCTATTGAAGCGTTGAAACAAAGTCTAAACCTTTCGACGAGATTGACAATGCATCTATTCCGAATACGACTTCAACCTTCCGAAGTGATTAACTTAGAACCCCAAACCTTCCAATTAGGTCGATGGCTCTTTTGCTATGACCATCTTAATAACCTTTTGGCATTATAATCCAGGTCATCAAACCTTTTGGCAAGGTTAAAATTGAAGAAGATCATTCATAAACCTTTCGAGTTGGTTGAATCCAACTTCATACAAGCTAACTAAACTTTCTATAAGGTCAAAAGCTATTGCGTATTCAATAAGGAATTTGATAACCAATTTAAACCTTAAAGTAGCTCCCACCATTAAAAGGATAAACTCATATGATTCCAATTTAGCCTAAAAGGTAGACCACATACAATTTTAACTAGGAAAAAGAGAATCAAACTCAACCAAGTACCTAACCTTTCGATGACATCGAAAGATCTGATATAGTAATCATCAACTAATAAGGTTATAGTAAAAATAAATCCTTAAAAGAATCACGCCCTTTGTTCACTAAATAAGAAATCCATTTTTCTTAACATAATTTTGGGGTGTTGATAAGAAATCTTGTTAAAATTTTCACGCTAGAAGAAGGGCATGAACCTCCGATCCCTGATCATTTTTACCAAAGGTTAATAGAGTGCTTTATTTTAAAAGAAGAAGGTGAAAGGAGTCGTGAATAATATTAATATCTCAAATGAAGAAGTTAAGCCATAATCAACTTTGGAAAGCGATGTAGCCCCAAACTTCAACTTGAAAAATATGGAAATTAGGCAATTTTCGACCTTAATAAGGTTAGAAAACAATGAAATTAAAGTCCGACATCTAAAACAACAAATGATAGCCATGCAGAACACCGTCTCAAAGGTTGCTAAAGGTTATAGAAGGGAAGGCGAGGCGCAACGTCTAAATGACAATCAATATGATGATCAAGGAAGTCGGGCTAAGAGAACCATTGAGCAATCAAATAGTTTAATCATAGAAAATAGTGAAGATCGCTACGAAAAAATTCACAACCAAGTTATAAAGGATATAATGAAAAATGTACTTGACAAATTAAGGGAATACGTTATCCTACAAAAGGCTCCTTTTTTAGAGGGAAATGTATTAGTTAGTTTTCCCCCTCCAATTCAAATTCCCCCACTAAAGTATAATGGAACTACCGATCCAAACGATCGCCTTGCATCTTTTGAAAATTGGATGGATTTATATGATGCTCCTGGACTAATTTGATGCAAAGTTTTCCCCAGTTACTTTCCAAGGGGAGCTATTAAGTGGCACATGAATTACCAAGGGAAGAACATCTGTCCTTGGGAAGAATTCACTTATGAATTCAAAGCACAATTTCACATATAGAGTGATCCTGTGATAGATTCATACATGTTAGCTAATATCAAGCAAAGGCCATATGAATTGTTTGGTCAATATATTAAAAGATTCAACATGGAAGTGATGTGCACGTAAATGTACATATTTTTACTACAATATTTATTCTAATTAAATCAAATAAATGATCATACTGGTTATTTTAACATGTTTAAAAAAATTCAAATTATTTTCGAACCATTACATATTTAACTTCATGCATAGGCAAAATGGTCATTTTTGTGCATATATTAATCTGAGAAATTTTAATCGTAATTTTTTATATTATTTTGTAGGAATTTGAATTCAAATGGAAGAGATTTCATGAATAAATATGCAGGCACAAGAGAATACAAGCAAATGAAAATGGAAATAATTCAACACTCATGAACATGGAGGACCACACCTACCCACTTACCTTGATCTACTATTAGAAGCTAATGCACATGCTTAAAGGCCATTAAAGTTACATGCACACTTAATGGATGATTATTTGAAGCTAATGAGAACTTGATGGCCATACTTCCTAGAGGGGTAGTTTAGACATTCCCAAAAATATGGATTAGGGTTTCATACATGTATAATACCCCTTATGTTTCATGCAAGGCTCTCTTTTCTCTTAGCCTTTTTAGTTTAGTTTAGGCTCAAAAATAAAATAAAAGCTCTTTTTCTCTTTTCCATGGCTACTTAGTCATTATCTTCTTATGTAATTTTCTTCTTTTATGCAATGTTAATTCATGTTCTTTTTTATTTACATGCTCTCTTTCTTATTTTATTAGTAGCTTAGTTTATTTCTTATGCAAGTAGAATAGCTTTCATTTTCTTTCATTTAGCTCTCTTTTTCATTAGCTTCCACTTACCTTTTCTTGTTGTTTCATGTTACTTTCTACATTTTTTGATACGATAACAAATATGAGAGGCTAAACCCATTCTATTTAGGGTTAATGAAGCCCTCTAATTATGTAGATTCAACATAACTTTCTCATTTCTTTTTTCTTTTTGTGCTTAATGTAAATGTTTGAATGAGTTTAAATTTTTTGTTTTAGATTTGAATTTGACAGCCTATGTTGTTGACACCAAATAGGCTATGCTTAAAAAAACAACAAACACAAATTACCTCTTCATCTGATTACGATAATGAAGTTAATGTTTAAATCGAAATTTGATGGTCTATATTTCTAATCAATAGTTAATAGGCCATGCTAAAAATAGATTTTAATTTCAACTTCATTATCATTTTTCATGAGAGTTAGCAAGTGGTTTAAGGGGTGTGTTATAGTTTGATGGCTTATGTTGAGCTAATTAATAGAATAAATAGGCCATATTTATGGTAAACACATCAATTAAACTCACTAATGACCAAAAAAGAGAGATCATAATTTCATACTGTGTTGATTTATGTGATCTACAGTGTGGATTTATCTCTAAATTTCCCTCAAACTCTCATATTTTTATCAATTTTCTTGCTCGTTTTTCTACATTTTTAGCTTAACACTTTCAAACTCTTAGTTAATTTGATTTAATATAATTTTAAAAATCTAACAGTACCTTGCGGATCGATCCGTACTAGCCACATACTAACATTTGTACGTCGTGCGCTTGTGGTACTTTTAATTTAAATTCGATCAGCTAATTTTCTAACTCAATAAAACTTAGTTGACGTGAACAGGAAGCATTGAAGGCCGAAAGTGCAACTGATCAAGAAAAACTAATGGGATTCGCTCAGGGTTAATCGAACAAAACCCTTTTTGAAAGGAACTTCATATTCATGAGTGTAAGGAACTACAACATTTCTATCTCCAAGTTGAAAGGTTCATTCAGATGGACGAAATGCATCATGCTATGAAGAAATATCGGCAAAAACAAAAAGTATAAGAACTTGACATTAATCATCCCAGCAAAAGATCTAACTGGAAGGAAAATAAAAAGGATAACCAAATAGTGACTTCTAAATCCAGATAAGTGGAGTTAAACAAACCCCTCTCCTATATCTTTTCCGTAACTAAAGACGATGGCAATTTCTCTATCTCCATAAGACATGAACTCCAACTGAGCCTAAAAAAGGAAGGAATTACTGTGTTTATCATAAAGTGAATGGACATGATACCGACAATTGTAATGTTTTAGCAAAAATGTTAAGAACCTAATCAAGTCTGGATTCTTAAAAGAGTTTGTCAAAAAGTATTAAAAGGTTTCTTACCTTAAAAGGAGTAAATCAACCATTTTATAGCCCCGATAGAAAGTTAGAACAACCGCTTCTCATTCAGGCACTGATCATGCAATAAGGCTTAATAGCATTTGTCTACTATAAATTTTCTTTGCTTACAATTTCTTTAATTTGAATTGTACTTTGAATTGATCATATATTAATACAAAATCGGAGTGTCATTAAAGGTAAAAACGAAACCAATCCATGACATTCCACGTATTTGTGAAGCGCAACAAATTTCCAGCAACTAGAGAAGAACGGCTCGAATTCCTAATGCAAAAATGGCAACAATGTTGGAGTCAACACAGTAAAGATATCCGCTCTCATGAAACCATGATCTAGTGTCAGTCCTTCACCAATTTCAAAAGAAAAATCCACAAATAGGCCATTTTGTTGAACAGCAAGGCTCATCGAGGTATGATAACCTATGTCCCATCTTTAACAAATTATTTTACTGAATGAAATTTTCAAAACATATCTTCAAATAAAATCTATTTCCGATTACCCCACAACTTGGGTAAAATGAATATTTATTCAAAAGACAAATCTAAGCAATCTCCCAAAGATACTATATAGCATTAGTAAATGCGCACAAAGGATTTCCAACAAGGTAGTCTCGATACTTCGAAGTTTTCTAAAAACTATTGGCGAATAAGCCTATTTATTTTCAAGAAATTTTTTAAAGCTGTCAAAAGTTTTTTGAAAAAAAATTTGGATTAGAGAATCTTATTCTCAACTAAAAGACTACTGGTTCATGAATCATGACCTTCCAGCTTCCTATTTGAGATTAGTGACTATTATGAAAACGATTTGAAAACCCCTATGGAAGGTTGCATTAAGATAAGATACATAATACCTCCAAGCTCTTTTCAGAAGTTAATCCCATCGATACATTAGAAGGTTTATTTAAAAAAATTTCCGAAAATGATTTTTCATAACAAAGTATTAGCCTACGGCCAATCCGTAGCACCTCCTAAAGGGAGGGAGTTTTGTACCCACCAAAATCCTATGGCCAATCCATAGCACCTCCTAAAGTGAGGGGGGTCCTGTACCCACTAAAAGCCTAGGGTCAATTTGTAGCACCTCCTAGGGGGAGGGATAAATCTCTAAGATCCAAATCACCTCTTAGGGGAGGGTCAGGGTAGCACCCATTAGCGACCTCCTGGATGAAGGTCAACTAAGTATATGTCCCTTTAAGACAAGGAAAGCCTAAAGGGTGGCTCATCAAAGAATGGACTATGATGTCCAAGCCTAAAGAGTGGCTCATCAAAGAATTGACTAAGATGTCCAAGCCCAAAGAGTGGCTCATTAAAGAGTAGACTGAAACGTCCAAGCCTATTAGGGGCTCTAAATAAAAGAATGAAGACAAAGATGTCTACAACTCAAGAAGAAAGTCAAAACCCAAGAGAATTAAGGGTTAAAGAAAGAAACCCTTCCATCATCTGAGACAAAGTTGGAATCCTAGAAGAGGATACACACAGAGCGAAAGGTATACTAGTGAATTATAGAACTTCCAATCTTCGAAAAATGATTCCTACATCAAAGGATTAAGAAACTTTCATACCATAGAAAATCATGAGACCATAAAATGGAAGAAGGAATCCATAACATGGAAACAAAAATAAAGACCGATATGAAAACCAAAGGAATTGGAATAGATAATAAATTTTAGTTATCAAGATGCAGTATTTCACTCCAAGATTAGGTAAAGAAAACCACTCCCGAATCCTTTGAGATAAAGTGAATGATTGGCTAGAAGAGTCTATCATACTTGTATATACATATACATATATACTACTCACTTATTGGCACTTTAGGAACAACACATTTATTAAAAGAAAACTTTCCTGTGAATAACCTTCGAATTAAGGTTAGATAAACTTAGATATCTTTTATTTGAAATCTACTAAATATGCTACTATTAGATACATCTATGGCTTCGTACTTATATTAAATGATGTTTTGGATATTTAACTCGTTAGATGAGATCTTGACGAAATTTTGGATAAATTCTCGATTTTGTGAATTTTGAGTTTCACCAATTCTGTCGATGCAAATTTCAGTTTGGATTTCATGAATTCTGAATTTCCATGTTGCTTTTTATGATGATTTATAGATTTCGTATTCATGTTTTCCTTGTTTAATTTTCACGATTACTTTTAGTTGAATTCCTAATTTCATGAATGTTTAATTTCCCTATTGGTATCTTATGATGGCTTGTGAATTCCATATATTGGGTTTCTTCTCATTAATTTTTATGGTGATTTCTTAGTAGTTGCTTGGTCTAATAAGTTCTTGATTTCCCTGTTGAGTTTTTATGATAATTTATGGATTTCCCTATTGATTTTTATGATGATCTCTAATTTCCTTATACAGTGTTTGGTAATACCTTATAAAAATTTCGATTTAATGAATTCCAAGATTTCCTTGTGAATCTTTATGGTGATTTGTAAATTTTGCATTCTTAATGGATTTGGGATAATTTCTTATTGGACTTTTGACGTAGTGAATTTTGAATTTCCTTGCTGATCTTCATAATAATTCATGAATTTGGTTCTCTATACTTCCATGGCAGAATTTAGAAGGTTTTCTAATTTGTTGAGACTCACGATGTCTTTTGGATTTCGATGAGAATTTTTTATTTTGTTGTTCCCAACTTTCTTATTGGATTTTCAGGTTCCTGATTTTCAATAACCTTATGTTTCCTTAATCATTTTTAATTTGTGAATCTCATATTTCCATTGACCATTAAGACTTTTTAATGATCACTTTTTGAATTTTTGATCGAATTAATTCCAGAATTTCCTTATGGGTTTCCCAGATGATTTATGGATTTCCTATGCTAGATTTTCTTAGGGGATTTTGTATGATCTTTGTCAATTGACCAATTTCATGGACTTTAAAGTTTTCTTGTGGATTTTGATGACAATTTATGAATTTCACACCTCCAATTCCCTTATGGGATATTTACCGAATTTCTAACCTTATAAATTATATATTGTGCTAATTAATTTTATAGTGATCTGTGAAATTTTCCAGTAAATTTAAATTTTGATTTCAATAAGACATTTTCACGACATCAAATGGAACCATTACAAAACTACTTTCTACTCTTTCACTAAATGAGAATCGCCGGTTGATGGTTTAAGGTTGATAACAATGGAAATTTAAAGGAAAAGGGAAAATTTCCCAAAAGCATGAAATTGATTTCCACAAGTTAAAAAGGTCTAACTCAAAAAAAGGAATATCAAGAGAATGTACTGAGTTTTCTCCAAAGGTTAATTTATTTGAATCGCTCAGGTGATATTATTCCACAATCTTAAGAAGTTTGATTATGGTCATTACAGAGCAATTTATCTAAAAAATGTTACACTAATGGCATCTTAAATATTTGCTTTATGAATTTAAGATTGCTTATTAAGAACTCATAACAAAGTTAGAACTTTAATAGGAGTTACTATCCATTTTACAGGAAGTAAAGAAGGGAATCCATTAGAATTTTCTCCTAAAGAACAAAAGCTTCTTTCGTGTAAGGGGGCTAAATGTTAACCATAAAATATTCAGAAGAATGAAGGAATGAAAGAAGGGTCACGAGAGCATGAGGAAAGATCAGAAAGCACCAAGATGTTCTGGATAATCATACCTTCCCACAAAGAGCTTCCGGCAAAGTCTAAGTCTATCTTTCAAAGTCCACAGGTAGGATAATGCTCCAAGAATCCATATTTCGACTAAGATGTGCGGTCTTTCAAAAAAGATAATGGAGAAGAAGCTCAAAAAAAAACCTTTTGAAGGAGTCGAGAGGATGCATCCATCAGGATTTAATAGCTTCAAACCTTCCAAAGTAGTCGAAAGGTTCCATTTAGGGAGTTCTTACCTTTCGAAGAAGATGGAAAAATCAAAGCAATTCAGTGCAACTCCATAACGACATTTTCGAAAGCATAGCAAGCCTTTCGAACCGGTTGGAGTACATCTAGAATACCTTTCTAGTAGATCGAAAGGTTTTTATAAAATAAGCTATAATTAAAAGTCGGTGAAGAATGGAAGTTAACCTTTCGAAAACATTGAGGGGAAGCACAACTCTCGATAACAATCAAGCGAGAAGCAACCTTCCGACAAGGTCGAAGGGTTCACAATAAACAAGTGAAAAGCAACCTTTCAAAAAGGTCAAAAGGCTCACATCAATTAGGAGAAGAGCAACCTTTCAACAAGGTTGAAAGGTTCACAACAATGTATAGAAGACAAAACCTTTGACAAAGTCAAAAGATTCATGAAGACATAAAGACAAGCAAACTTTTCGAAAATATCGAAAGGTTTGTAAAAGTAGAAAAAAGGCAAACCTTTCGACAAATTCGAAGGTTCGTGGCTGCATATAAAAGCGGGGACCTTCTGGCACAGTCGAGAGCATGGAGACGAAAGGGGTCGCCTGCATCTATAAAAAGGACACGAGGGGTCATGCTTTGGGAATTTGATTTCTTTCATTTTAGTCTTTTATCTTCTTAATTAGAGCATTGTAACCCTAACTGAATGTTGATTTGGGGAATTTAATAAATAAAGCTATTTCTTGGATAAGGAGGGAAGACTTAAACTTAGTTAATTACTTTTCTATTTACTTGAATCTTTGTTGGACTAACTCATATTTTCAGGTTAAACCCCTACGGAAGGTTCTTGTCGACAGGATCAATAACACTTCTATCGTAAGTAACTATTTCAACCCTTTAAGGACTTCAGCTCTCTCAAATCAGAACCTTTTGACTAAGTCAAGGATTAAATCAGTTCAATAGTCACTAAAACTTCTGAAACCACTGAAATAAAGGTCTAATCCTTTCAACGAGATCGACAGTGCATCTAGTCCAAATACTTACTTCAACCTTCCGAAGTGATTAACTTATAGCCCCAAACCTTTCTATTAGGTTGATGGCTCTATTGTTATAACCATCCTAATAACCTTTCGGCATTATGATCCAAGTCATCAAACCTTTTAGAAAGGTCAAAATTAAAGAAGATCATTCATAAACCTTTCGCCTAGTTTGAATCCAACTTCATACATGGTAACTAACCTTTCGGTAAGGTCGAAAGCTATTGCGTATTCAACAAGGAATTTGATAACCAGTTCCAACCTTAAGGTAGCTCTCACCCTTAAAAGGATGAACTTAGAGGAATCCAGTTTAGCCCAAAAGGGAGATCACATACAAGTTTAAGTAGGATAAAGAGAATCAACTCAAGCAAGTACCTATCCTTTCGACGACATCGAATGGTTTGATACAAGAATCATCAACTAATAAGGTTACATCGAAAGGAAATCCTTAAAGGAATCATGCCCTTTGTTCGCCAAAGAAGAAATCCATTCTTATTAAAATAATTTTAGGGCATTGACAAGAAATCTCATTAACAAGTTACAACTTCAGCCACTGCTCAGGGTGCTCAAGAAGATGTCTTTTTTATTGATGATCAGCTCATGGGTGCATTGTTCAAGGAATGAAGTGACCCATACTATGAAATTCCCTTTGATGAGGATGTTGTGATCATGGGTTCTTCCAACCCCACTTATTAGCTATGCTGAAAGAGTGCGTTGAGAGGGAAGAATTGTTGGAAAAGAAAGCAAAAACTGAGCCTGTTGATTTGGACTTCAATGAACTGATTCCTATCCCGCTCTAGGTGATCCGTCCTGGTAGGACAATTCCTTGAGATGAGGTCCCCTTCCCTCCGCTTCTAGTGCTGAGGGCCAATGAATCCCTCCTTCTTCTAAAGATGATGTCACCTCGATCCATACAACTGAAGATGTTTCTTTAAAGAGAAGTCAAGGTAGAAAAGGGTCGAAGAGAGGATCGAATGGCAGAAGGAGCTACTCCAAAGAAGCAAAAGGAAGATAGGAAACTCAAGAAATAATCTTTGGGTTGGTATGATCTATAAATAGCTTGGATGGCTACTTTTTGTTTATCATGTTTGTTTGGGTACGAACCCCACTTTTTTTCTCATTTTGGACAAACTTGTATTATGTACAGCATTCGGTATAAATAAGAATTATTTTACTATGGTGTATAATTCTTGTGTACCCTTGTTTAAATGATCGAACGATCACATTTTCCATTTTATGTATTTGTGATTCATTGCTCGTTGGATCGGATATCGATCCGATTCATCCATCCCAGGCCTCCCTAAGGTCGTAGCCCTGAGTCATATCAAACATTAGGCTCAAGCATTAGTGTTACTCTTGTCAAATTCAGCGGTTTGAGTAATTGTACTTCTGCTCCCAGTCTGGAATTACTGGAATTAGGTGGTGGATAGTGGAACTCCATCCTTAATGAGTTCGCACTTCCCCTGTCATTTTCAGGCCAGAGTTTATGGAATAGTGAGCAGTCAAACCGCACTCATCTATTTATATATACTTATATCCACACTCTGAGGATAACAGTTAGTCAATGGGCTATCATGTCACACCCTTTTATCTTGTATATTCTTTCATCTGCACTCTAAGGACGAGAGTCATTTCATAGGTCATTGGTCACACACGTTTAGTATTTTTACTCATATCTGCACTCTAGGGACGTAATATATTTGGAGAACTGTCTAGTTCAGTTTTTTTTACTCGGTCATTATGTTCTCGAGTATAAGGTTTGATTCAATAAGTGACTGGTCGAATCTCAATCACTTTAAAATTTTGTCGATTCCATCGAACGATGAGATTCACTGGTTGTACACAACTGACATGCACTGAAATACAATTGGTCGTGTACCATAACTAACATGTAATAAGATTTAGTTGGTTATATATCATAACTAACATGTACTGCAATGGCAGGTCCTAGATATGATAGAAAATTCAAAGTTCTATACTGAATAAAAAGTAGTGACATAACTTGTCTTGTTGCATATTTGGAAAAATAGACGCTAAAGAAAATTATAAAACTAAACATGGCTGAATAAAAAGGAAATAAACTAAGTGAAATAGTGTCGTAAGTGCTCGCTATTCCACGCCCTTGGGAGTGCGATGCCATCAACAGTCGCCAGCTTAAAGGTTCCTTCTCCAAGCCTCTGCTCGATGACATATGGTCCTTCCTAGGTTGGAATCATATGTGACGGGGCATGAAAAACCTTTTTTAAGACGAGATCGCCGATTTTCAAAGGTTCTATGCCGGTCTTTAATATTATAATATCAGGTGACTCGGTGTCGATGCGTAGTTGCCCTCAAATCAGCTTTCTCATGTTTTTCATGTATGGAATCTGTATATTCCAAAAGGAGATCTTTGCTCATTTTGGGATCATAATAATTTATTCGATGAGGAGGAACTCGACTCAATAGGAATAACAGCCGCGGAACGGTAAGCGAGGGCGAATGGAGTATGGCCAGCCGTGGACTTGTGGATGGTCTTATAAGCCCATAATGCTTTTGGGAGTTCATCCACCCACTTTCCTCTAGCCTTTCCAAAATGCTTCTTTAGAATAGACTTTATGACTTTGTTCACAGCTTCAACTTGTCCATTCACTTGAGGGTGAGCAACTGTCGTGAATCTCTTTTAATTATGATGTTGGCGGCAGAAGTCTTTGAATTCGGCACTATCAAATTGACTCCTATAGTCAGTTATAATAGTACGTGGAAGACCAAAGACAGATGATGTTCCAGACAATGAAATTGATTACTTTCTTAGTTGTGATCATCACTAAAGGTTCCACTTCGGCCCATCTAGCGAAGTAATCAACTACAACAATAGCGTACTATGCACCCCCTTTAGAGATCAGTAAGGAATCGATAATATCTATGCCCCATATGGAAAACGGCCATGGGATAACCATTTATGTAATTTCAGTCGGTCGAGCCCTTGGAACTTTGGCATATATTTGGCACCTTTTGCATCGACTTGGCAACATCTCGATTAACTTTCGACCAATAATGCCCATAACGGATTATTTTCTTTGCTAGGGTTTGCCTTCCAATATCATCGCCACATTCCCCTTCATGAACTTCTTTTTGGACCCGTTTTATCTCATCATGAGTGATACATTGGAGTAGAGAGACATAAAAACCCTTTCTGTACATAATTCCTTCTTGCATGATATACAGGAAGCTTTGCGAAAGATTTGCCACTTTTCATTCCTTCATTCGAGAAGAATTCCTTACAGCAAATATTCTTTAAATGGAGTCATCCACAATTCCTGCTTAGGCTCTGTCTCTTGTACTTGGTCAATTTCCATCAAATTTATACTCGAGGCATTTAGTACCTCGACTAGAACCAGGCCCATCTTTTGTGCATCACCGGTGCTTGCAAACTTTCCTAAGGAATCAGCCTCTCTATTTCAATCCCGTGGAATATGAGAAATGTTGTAATACTCAAATTCAGTCAATAAGTCTTGACTTGGGTTAGATATGGAGCAAGTCATTGTTCTTTAACTTGATTATCTCCCCTGACTTGGTATACATCAACTATGAATCGTAAAATATTTTAAGAAACTTTATTATCAGTTCTCTAGCAAGTTTAAGTCCAGTAATCAAGGCCTCGTACTCGGCTTCTTTGCATTGGGAAATCAAGCTTTAAAGCATAACAGATCGACCGATCTTCAGGAGTTACAAGCACAATTTCAGCTCCGGAACAACGATTATTGGATGCTCCATCAGTGCACAATTTCCACCGTATGGTAGGGATTTTTCTATTTTTCGGGAAATCATCTTACGCAATGAATTCTGCTGTAAAATCTACCAGTGCCTGACCCTAGATAGCCCTTTAAGGAAGATAAGTTCAGTATTCCATTTGAGTAATCTTCCAGACATCTTAAGTCGCAGTAGGACCTGTCGTAACGGTTGGTCGTTGTAAACATTGATCCGGTGTGCTTGAAAGTACGGGTGGAGCTTTGGTGATGCGATCAGCAAGTAATATGCTAGTTTTTCTATTTTTAGGTAGTTCCTTTCGGCTTCCCTCATTCACTTGCGGACGTGGTAAACCGTCTTTAAATTCAATTCCCCTCACGAAGTAGTGCGACACTTAAAGCATGTACCGACACGACCAAATAAAGGTACAAATCTTCACGATCCACCGGCTTTGAAAAAATGGGGGCCTCTCTAAATGATTCACCGAAGCTTGAAATGCATCTTTATAATCTTGTATCCATTCAAAGTTTCTTTTCCCTTTCCTAAGCAAGTCAAAGAAAGGGATGCAATTGTCGGTAGCTTTGGAAATGAATCGGCTTATGGAATCAACTTTTCCATTCAGACTTTGCACTTGTTTAATGGTTTTTGCGCTTGGATATCATGGATAGCCTGAATCTTCTTAGGATCAACATCAATACCATGGGCGTTAACAATAAAACCAAAGAACTTCCTTGATGCTACACCACAGAGCACTTTAAAGGACTAACTTTCATCTTGTAATGTCGGAGGATACCAAACATTTCTGTCAAGTCTCTAATGTGGTTGCTTGATTGTTGTGACTTCATGAGCATACCATCCACATATACTTCCATCATAATGCTACGCCAAAAGAGCACGTTAAAGGATTAATTTTCATCTTGTAATGTCGGAGGATGCCAAACATTTTTGTTATGTCTCTAATGTGGTTGCTTGATCATCGTGACCTCACGAGCATATCATCCACATATACTTCCACTGTTTTTCCAATCTGATCTTTAAACATCCTGTTGTTTAAGTGTTAGTAAGTTGTTCTTGCATTCTTTATTCCAAATGGTATTACCATATAGTAATATAATCCAACATCTATAAGAAAACCGGTGTGCTCTTGATCGGGAATATGCATCAGGATTTGGTTATATCCCGAGTGCGCATCCATGAAAGATAGCAATTCATGTCACGCAGTTAAGTCCACCAACTGGTCAATTCTATGAAGGGGAAAACTACCTTTTGGACATGCTTATTTCAAGTCTGAATAATCAATGCATTTTCTCCATTTCTCATTTTCTTTTTTCACATGTGCAGGATTAGATAACCATTTAGGGTAGAGGGCATCACAGATAAACCCGTCATCTTTGTGTCTGTCCACCTCCTCTTTGAGAGTGGCAGATCTCTCCAAATCCACGCCGCATCTTTTTGTTTCACCGGGACATGCCTTGGGTCGATATTCAATGCACAGTTTGCAATGGTAGGCGAGATTCCACACATGTTAGAGTGAGTCCAAGAAAACATGTCAAGATTCGCTTGGAGAAATTCAGTAAGTTCTTTCATCATTGAGGGGCTGAACTATGATCCGACCTTTAGGACCCATGATGGGTAATCGTGGCTGACTGTGATATCAATCGTATGCTCAACTGGTGCAGCCTTGGTCTCTTTGGGTTCCTCCTCATCATCTCTCAAATCTATATCTCTATAGAACCGACTATAGCACCCGTGTCAAGGCTCAAGCGCTACTTGTCAATTTTCGGTAGCTTGGATGCGATTAGTCTTGTCCACACCCTTACCTTTCTCTTTGCATTGAGCATCCCTTGACTCAGCTACATAATAGGCACGTCCTATTGCATGATCACCAGGAATAACTCCAACACCATTGTCTATTGGAAACGTCAAAGTTACCAAAAAAAAGTTGTAAGTAAAGTCAACAACCAAAACAACAAACAACAAGATCCAAGCTCTCCTACTGTCACCTTCTCCCAACTCTAGAAGCAATTCAACAGGACCAATGGCTTCAGCTGCAGCACCGTTAAAGCCATGAAGGTGGGCTTTTGACGGCTTCGAATCCTTTGTTTCCATCCTCATATGATCATAAGATTTCTTGAAAATTATGTTTATAGAACTTCCATAGTCAACCAGTATCCTTTTCATAAAACGGGGCCGATCATGGCCGCATTGACCATTGCGTTGATCGTTGGAACCTCCACCTTATCTGTATCTCTATTTTTAAACACTATATCATCTACTATTGTCCATTGCTGTTTAGCTGGAGCTCCATCCTCCATGTTTGAACAATAGTCAAAATCCACACGCTTAATCGCACTATCATAGCACTCCATCTAATGCCAACTTTTATCAATCGGGAGCGGTAATCCGACTATTGTATTGGTTACTAATCTTCCTCCGTTCCGCACAGGTTCCACAGCCCTGTGCGCTACTTGTCCTCGGTTGGGCTCGGATATCCCCTGCTCGCCATCCAGTGGGTTTTTATGAACCGTTGTAACTCCTTTCTCGAATCAGCTTTTCAATAACATCCTGGAGGTTCCTGCATTCATTCGTGTTATGCCCATAACATTCGTGAAACCATCAATATTTCTCGGATCATTTCTGCTTCTCTATTGATTCTTTCGGATGTGGCTTCCTATACTGCACAGTATTGCAGGTAAATAAATTGACATTCACTAGGGTCGTATTCTATGGCATGCAAGTGTTGTATATTGAAATCCTAGACTTTCCTCTTCCAGAATCCCTCTTTCATTCTCGGATCTTATCTTCGCCTTTATTTTGCTAAGCTATTTGTTCTGCACATTCAATTGAACTTTTCCAGAGCTTTCATCAGACTGCTTTACTGTAATATTAATTTTCTCTCCCTCTCCACTTTGTCCTGGATCATTCTTCTTCCTGGAGGATCTGGCTTCCTCCTTTCTCAAGTACCAAAATACCTTTTCATAAAAGTGTTCCAATGTTGCGGGCAGCATGCCAACTAGCCAATCACCAAAGTCGGATTCTGGATCTATCCCCTAGTTACAACCATCAATATCGCGCTGTCATTTAGATTAATGATCTCCATGACAGCTGTATGAAATCTGCCCAAATATTCTTCCAACAATTCTTTTAGAGCCTAGATCACGCTAGATAGGGACATTACATCCCTAGGATGAGTTGGATGCATTCGAAACTGCTTCACAAATTTTGTTGCCAAATCATCAAATCTAGATATAGATCCAAGGATAACCTTGTGCACCACATTGTCGCTATTCCAAAGAGAGTTATAGGAAAACATCTACACTTGGTTGCATCATCCACCCGTGTGGAATCCATTAGCCATTCTTACCTCAATATATGCTGCCTGGGGTCGGATTTTCCTAATAGGCAAGCATCGATGACATGTTGAACCTCCTTTGATATTCTTCATGCGGAAGACTATCAGTGAACGGGGTATGGCTTCTTGAGATTCCCCAGTCATCAATGGTCAAGCCCTGGCTCACTTTCTCATTAACTGTTTGACGATTACCAATAAGTCTGGCGTTTGGCTGGTTGGTGCCAAATAGTGGTCGTACTCCACCTCATGAATGGTCCAATTGATACTTATGGGCTGTCTCATGCCTTCTTGGTTCACCATCTTCCCAATGTGCATATCATAAATTCACTTCATCGCCATTCTGGGGAAGTGTTTGGTCAACATTTAACCGAAATCCATCGTCTAAATCGGCCATAGCAACTCCAGTTTGAATCCCAGTATGAAAAGAAAGTTCCCTTTTCTGGTGGAGGGATCTGCATTGATCATTCATGGCAGACCACGATGTTCTACTTATTGACGCCTCGAAATTTCTACATGGTATACATATGTTCTTTGATGCCTATACCTGTGATACCCATCCGATGAACTAGAGCTCTCTGATGCGAAGTAAGGGGTGGGTCCCTCTTAGCTTTTCCTCGCTATTGTTGAGTGAGTTGGTTCATTAGGTCGTTATTGGCCTAGATCTTCTGATTTAACTCTCGATGGATATTCATTTGTTCTCTCATTAGATTTTAGATTCACCTCTCGTAATAGAGTCATTTAGATTCGTAACTTCCACTGTTTCAGCATTCTCATTCGGTGTTGACGCTCGAGCCTCCTTGTTGGATTGTAGCGTTTGCATTTCCTTCCACTTTGAGAAATAGATCTAGTATTCCCCATTATTAATAGCTTTGCTTAGATTTCTACAAATCTGAGGGTTATGAGCAACTTTTTGAAGATAACTACATATCTTATTTGGGGGATTTATGCAATCCAGTAGCGACAAAGGGATCCTAATAAACTGAGAATCAAGATTCTCAGTGAAAGCAACAAAATGTTTGCAACTAAACTAGTCACAAACGACCAAGAATAGTTTAGAGAAGTAAATAAAGAAAAGAGAAATTAAACTGAGTAAGTGAATTAGCAAGCAACAAAGAATAACTATAATCAAAGACAGAGAAATTTATAGTGGTTCAGCGTTGTTGGCCTACGTCCACTTTGATGATTATCTTCTACTAATAACTTATGTATCTGACTACACCAGTAGAAAGTAGCAAGTGGTTGATTACAATGGAGTCTAGAGTAACAAGCAGCGTAAAGATCGTAAAATGAACCAAAAGACTTGTATTTATGGGGAGAGATGACGAGATATTTCAGTAGAAGGCTCTCTATGTCTATAGGGGCACACCATAACGATCGGTAGCCCTAACTCGATGTTTAAGAATGATCAACTATAGTTATGCCTATCGTTATTTTTGTCTCCAAATGATGCACGATCATTTTTGGGGGGTCGTATATGCGTCCTGAACTTGCCCTTAAAATATGAAGTCAATATGCATTGTAAATCGTGATGTATGGATCAACCCTTGTCACGTTTGTGATGTTCATTGAGCTATGCCGATTGCTATAAAGGATTGGCAAAAATGATTGGCTTAAAACGATAGGCCTTCTTCGTGTCTCAAGGTTTTGACCTGCAATCGTTTTTATGGGCTTCACTCTTCAATATATTAACGTTGTTAAAGTTTCAAGTAGATTGGCCTTGTGGATTTTGAGATATCGATTGAACATCACTAATTTGAGATGTTTTATGGATCGATCCATGTAAATCTTTTCTTTTTCCGTAATTCGAGCGTATGAACTCTGATCAACTTGAAATTTGAATTATAACTTCGTGGAACTATGCCAGTCGCTCCATACTTATTGCACCTCGATTGGGACTTGGTTCGGATTTGCTCGATCCTCATCCATAGTGTCGTATATAATCAATTCTTAAAGTTGATAACCATCCATTCCTAGCCAAGTCGATGATATCACAGCCTTGCCAAAAGGATGGATAACACTATTAATCCAGCTATTATTTTCTATAATACCTTATACAGTAGTGTTCCATTAACCATACTTATCAAGCATTCTTAACCTTCTATTCTTTCTGTCTTATTTCAATCAAGTATTGTTTCAATTTATATAACCTTTTAAAAGAATTTTAAGGAAAAGAACTTCCAATTTTATAAGGAAGGAAAAACTATTAAGTCTAACCTATAATCTACTTTACTTTTATTTCAAAAAAGAAAAGTCCCATTATAAAAAATCTTTAGACCAATAACTTTTTGCCTTAATAAATTTTAAACTAAGATTTTCAAGAATGAAAAAAATCCTCTTAAGTTAGAATTTTTCAACTCAACTAATTTATAAATTAAGAATTTCCAAATCTTTTTTGCTTTTTCAAAATAACAAATTTCAAATTTATAAAGTAAGAAAAATCATTGGGCCCAACATACGCTCTATTTTGCATTCATTTCAAAAATGAAGAATCTAGAAACTGAAAACTGTTTAGCTCAACCAGTTATAAATGAAAAGTGGAAAAAAAAACCTTTTTCATCTCTTCAAATCATTTGATTTACAATTTTATTTTTATAAAGTTTATCCATCATTTTGTTTCTAAACCGTTCTGCCACTTTTAAAATTACATCATCTTTCCATACTATTCATAAAACAATTCGTAGCAAAGTTCCAAACAAAAAAAATCACTTTCTTTCAAAATTTCAACTACGATACATAGATTATCATTTAATAATCCTTTGAAAAGCCCTTTCAAGACATTTAAAGGAATCCACAAAATACTTTTTATCAAATTCTTTCTTGTTGGGTTGGCTTTTAGAAATTGAATTAAATTATTCATCTTTTGAACCTTTATACATAGCTTGAAAAGATCTGGTTATATTTTTATGGTTATTGATGTATACCTTCTTGCGCAAGCTTGTTCACTACTTCTTCACATCTTTTTTCTAGATGTTAACAAAAATATTTCCTTATAATATTTAATTAATACTCACATGTTATTGTTATTTGTATAAATGTCAATTTAACCATAATAAATGGTTATAATTCTAACGGAAAATTCTTAAAGACATTTATTTATTCATTCTATTTTGACCTAGTTATGCCTTCCTTATCTCTCCATATCTAGTCCACTTATATCTTCATTAAATTCTTTTAACTCATTATTTATTCTACATTTATTGCCTCATTAATCTTGGAGTTACAACCTTTACCATTTACATTTTCTATCCATATTATTTATTAGACGATTTTTCTAATTACATCTAATGTGAACATTGAAGGGTAGTAAGCTTATAGAGTTCACAATTATAAGGAAGTATAGGTCAATAAAAGAATCGAGTAACATTCGGCTTCTAAGGTGATTCCATATGTCACACTCATGCTATTCTTAGTTCACTCATTACGATACAACCTTTGCCCCATGGATAATCGGAGCAAAGGTATAAATTTAACTTTACTTTTTATTATTTTTCCAACTCATAGTTGCTTCACCCATCCTTTTGGAACATGACTGCAACTAACTCTATTGTTGGAATTTATAGAGTTAGACGTATCTTCAAAATATGTATACATATTAATATGTTGTAGATTTTTTGAAAAATAACTTTCGGAAATAATAAATACATCACTCATACGTACACATTTCCCCATTGATCGGGTAACCTAAGCTCTAATACCAAATGTAATAGCCACCCGGAAACAGGCCTAAATCCTAACCTAGAAAAGGCCCATTGAAACTTAGACTCATTCAAAAACTGGCTTTTGGTTGGTAAAAAGAATGATACAGAGCTATTTATCTATTCGTTCAAAACTCACAGTGGAAGGAATGATATTATAGATAAATAGACTACTACCACAAGCTCCTCTTATCGTGTTCTTCATCTCGATCATCGTCTCCTCCCCTAACCTATGTTGTAATGAAGAGAAAGTCAGAATAACAATGTCAAGTGAATAAAAAATCTTGAGCTTTTCTATATATGTAATTGCACAGTATAATTTAAGTAAGAACATTCCTTTCACATTTAAACTATATTCGATACTTCATATTAGGGAAAGAGGGGGGCCCTCAAATAACCACTTAATACCTTTAGACTCCAAAGCAGGTCTTTCAATAATCAATAACACATAACCATCATTATTGATGTCTACCAATTCGAGGGATAGAACCCAAGCCACTTAATATCTTTTAATGGAAAATAGATTGACTTTGACCATTTATGACCTCAATGAGTTAAGCCCCCATCATTTAATACCTATTCCTAAGGCGGACTCTTTATAGGTACCTACCTAACTGACATTACATGGTAATCTCTTTAGAAACTTTATACTTCTATTGAAGTAGACCATTCTAAGATATCCTAAACTATGCCTAAACCTAATCCCGACCATTTAATACTTCATATAAGGGAAGAGGCGGGCCCTCAAGTGACCACTTAATACCTTCAATCCCCAAAGCAGGTCCTTTGTATTATGACATGTATCCTACGCAGATTTAACCTACAAAATTGGGAATAACCTCGCATAATCCATAGTTACTTATTATAGATGGCGTCACACATCAACTCCAAAGGCACACTGCTGGTAGGCAGATTAGCTAGAAAGACTTTTGTGTGCTTTTGGCTTACCTCGCATCCCTATAACTTAGTCATATTTCATAACAATCTCTAAGTGTATTACTATGTATCCCACCTATTCATTATTTTGGCCTTATAAGAAATCCTTCTTATTTCCCTTAATTAATTACTTTCCTAAGGGGGATTTAAATGATAATCATTAACTTGACTAACTATGGAATTAATATGTTATGATTGTACGCTATTAATGTTAGTTTATACATGCACACACACATTTATTAATTTCTATGCGTGCGAGGATTACGCCCTAAACTAACATTCAAATGTCAAATCATCCAAAGTTATACAAGTCTCATTCCGAAATCACATTTCTTCCATAAATCAAATGTTCCAAAATCAAATCAATTGATCTGTACTTAGAATCCAAATCCATCTTTATTTATATTAAAATAACAAACTAAATCATCAATAATGGAAAATTACAATTTAATTAATCTAAGCTCCGTTGAACTCCTCTTATATGATATTAGACAAGGGAACTTCTTTCAATTTGTAGAAATAGACAGTGTAAGAATTTGTACCTTACACACTATTTTCTAATCAAATCCCATAATTGGATCTAAAGAAAAAGAATAAAAAGTGCAACAGAAGGTAAAATACATATACTGCAAAATTCACAAAAGCTACACTATTTTAAAACAATACAACTAAGACTCCAACCTAGGAATCGGCATTTCGTGTAACACCCCTAATTTTGAATAACATTATTAAGGAGATTTAGTTAGACAAATTAAATAGAATAATGTAAATATTAGTGTGATAAGCGGATTAAGATTTGAAAATTTATGTAGAGGTCGCGCTTAAATAAACATAAAGAATGAGTTTCTTGAAATGGTTTATTGGATAATTAATAAGAGAATAGAACAAGGGCCTTATGGGTAATAGCCGCACCCATAATCCATTACCCTAAAATCTCGTTTCCATTTCTTTGCACTTTTATTTAAAAAAATCAAAAAATGTAAATCAAAGAAGAGCAAGTCGACCATAACCTAGGGAAGGAAAAGAGGAAAATAAACTAAAGCTAAGCGAATCAAGGAAGGGAATAAATCAAAGATCAAATCTCAAGTTCCTTATCCTATGCAAGGTGAATAATAATCAAAACCATGTCTATTTTTGTTTCTAATGATCATTTGATTTCGGGTGTTGTGTTTAAAACCTTGTGTGATGATTTTAAAGATGACATGCATGGATTTTATGATATATTTGATTCAAATAAGATTGTTTGATAAATGTTTAATTCGATTTTAGGTAAAAAATCGTATTTACTGGATTTCGTATGCTATGCGGAATTTATAGGTTATGTAAAACATTATTTTGGAGATGAGTTTTAATTTTTATAATTTTCCAAGCTATGGAAATATTTTTATGAATTTTGAAGAAATCAAAGAAAAGTGGGTTTATAATTTAGCTTAGTTATTATATGAAAGATTTTGGATTTGAAATTTATATATCTTAAATAACTTATTAAAAATGAATTTATATCATTCTTGGGGATTTTCCTAAGTAATTTCTTATGGAAATTAAATTAGTTGGTTGGAGGACTTAAATGTTTTATTTATTTTACTTAAGGAAGGGCTTATTTGCTAAATTATTTTAATTAGATTTGAAATGAATATGGTAGTTTTATTTTGGAAAGAGTTCTAAAACTTTATAACAACCAACTAAATTTTTACAAATAGGAAGGTTAGTTAAAAAGAAAATACTTGAAAAGGCAATAAAACCGTTTTTGTACATAAATATGGTTTACCACTTTCAGTAGTACCCTTTCGACACCATACTTCCGCCTAAATCAAGTCAAAACCAATACACGAATTATCAAAGCATTGGTACATGGTGGATTGGAAAATTGTGGTAGGTATGGAGTCGAAACCTGGTTTTCGAAGGGATCGAAGCCTTTGTATTACTATCTAAAGAAATGTGCTTGCCTTGTTTCCAAAAGAATGCTTTCGAAAGGATTCACTATAGCTTTTGAAGAAGTCGCCGCCTTCTTGTTTCGAGAAGATAGCTTTCGAATGAGTTGCCTTGTTTTAAAAGAATGCTTTCAATAGGGTAGTTTGAACCTAGTCGAAACCATGCTGCCGATCTTATGCCTTTCGAATGGATTGAAGTCATCAATGCTTTTAAAAGGTATCTTTTGTTTTATAAATATAATAAGCCTCTTCCTAAAGCTTTCGAAAGGGATTAATGGTTTCGAAAGCAATGGCTTCGAAAGGGGTTTCGAAGCTATCCTTCCAAATGTTTTGTTTAAATGATTAATGCTTTCGAAAGGACGGTTCCAAAGCCAACAGTTTTCCCCAAACTCTTTTACATGAAGGTTAATGGTTTCAAAAGGGGTATTTTTTTATATTAAATTTGACCCAAAAGATATTTTTAAGAATAAATCCAATGATTTCGAAAGAGATACTTTCAAATGGTTTCGAACCTATGCTTCTATGTATACTTTACTACTTTTGAAAGGATTGTTTTGATGGTTTCAAAAGGAAGATTTTAATGCTTTCGAAAGGTTTCGAAAGTCGTATGTTTTTTGAGTGTTTTGAAAAGAAGATTTGAATGCTTTCGAAGGAGGTTTTCCAATGGTTTAGAAAGTAGAAGTCTAAGGTTTCGAAACCTTAATGCTCAAAACAAAGAACCCAATCTCATTTTTAAAGGAAAAACCATAGCAAAAGTAAAGGAATTTTAAAATGGCTTTTAGGTATAAAGTTTTTGAAGAAGCTTTCCTTGATAAAATGATAGGTTAAAGGGAAAAACCAGGTTTCATATGAAAATGATTTCGAGGATATTAAACCACAGGGGTTGGTGCTATTATATTGTTATGTTTGTTTCTTCTAATATATATATATATATATATATATATATATATATATTCATAGTGTAATGAACCAATAACTGTATTTTTGGGACAAAGGGCAGAATAACCAGCTAGGTTGACCCAGTAGTGAATGTAAATTGAGTAAACTCCTCTATGAGTAGTATTACATCCAAGAGGTCAAGTAACCAGAATATAGGATTCCTAAATACTAATAAGAGAAGTTGTTAGAGAGACAAGTTAATAGTAAACCCATGAAAATTATATTTAGAAAGAGTTACCGACAGGGGCCAATAGGCTTGTAGTGAACCCATTAAAACTATATCGGGACGTAGTTATTGACAAAACTCAATAGGTACTTAGTCAAACCATGAAAGCTATAATATAAGGGGAGTTATTAGAGATACCAATAGGTTTAGGGAGAACCCATGAAATAAATATATGAAGTTATCGGCAGGGTCCAATAGGTTCTTAGTGATCCCATGAAAATTATGAAAATGGACTGACGGTCTATAAGCTTTAAACTTGTTATTAGTCTGCCCATGAAAACTAATAGGTTAATAGTGACCGTCGAAACTATAACTAAGACAAACAGTCAAAATGAATGGAGATGGGAAATCTGGAATGATTTACTTGTTTGCATATCATCGTAATATTTTAAATTGTTATATTTTTAACCATTGTGCATGCAGGAGCATAGTATATGGTTATCATAAGTTTTTGAAAAGATACTAGTAAGGGGAAATCCGCTCCGCTAAGTGGCATGGTATCACTAGGTATCTAAATGGTTTGAGATGGTAGATTATTATTCGTATCAAGCTTTATGTCTGACTCAAAATTTATGTTTTCTCTTAAACCCTCGAGTGCTCAATTAACTTTGAGTAGTTTGAGAGTTGATGTTTTCAGGTACCTCATCAGACGAATAAGCTCCCGGAGACGTGCAGGAGGCAAGCGAGTTATTTTCTATTTTGATTCCATTGTGTTTTGTTGTAAGACAAAGTTGTTTAATTGCCTAGATATCTATATGCGCACACTCTGATCATGCAAGGGGACATCTTCATATGTCGCTTTTGGCGTATGTTGTAATAATTATATTTTCTTCGAGCGTGGTTCTCAAATCTGGGATTATGAAATAAATTTCAAATGATTTGAAATGGAATGTGAAATTTGTTAAGGATTTTAAATTTTTGTTGTATCTATATGTTTTTGTTACATCAATGTATCCAACATTACCATATTTGGTTACTGTGAATTAATAACTATGGATGAATACATCACTATAGCCGTTAGTTTTGGGCCTCTAAGTGGTGGATGTTAAATTTTTCTTTGGTGGAATTTTGGGGATTTTTAATGTGATGTTTTTCATAATCCAAAACTCCCCAATGCGTATACCTTATCGAAACTACACTATACAATTACTAAAATAGGGAAACTAAGATTTTCACTCATAGAGTTCCTTAGCTTTGCCTTTTCTTGGATTTGACATGCCTTTAATCAACTCTTTCGAATCTCTTCTTTTTGATATATCCAACAAGGGATTTGTATATACGTTGGATTTGGAAAATTAGTGGTTTGGAGGAGAATAGGTTGAGAAAATAAACAATAAAAAAGATAGATGTATAGGATTTCTTACTTAAAAACCTAATGATGTTTTCTTAATCTATAAAGAGACGAACTAACAGAGCTTCGCTGATGTTTCCAAACTATTTTATAAATAAAAGTAAAGGGCTAGGGTCCTATTTATAGTGGTTGGAACGTAGCAGAACTGGTAGTTGAAAGTCGGTTAAAATAATAAAGTCTGGTGCATTAAATTACACAAACCCTTGCCGCCACGTAATAGCCATTGGCCCACCGACCGTGGTAAATGTATCGATCGCTCCCCTGTTTCTGGAACATATAATTTTTTTGCCATTGTTAGTTTATTTTCTTCCTTAATTATTATTTAACGTTAACACTAATTTTAACATCTACTTAACCCCCAACTGTAATTACTGTTAATTTTTGAATTTCTAATTTTAGAATTCATTATTTATTTGAATTTGAATTCTATTCAAATTAATTTGAATCTGAAACTTCAAATGTCCATAACTTCCTCATTTGAGCTCCGTTTGCAACATATTATGTATAAAAACAAATCTAAAAATTTGCAAGAACGTAACAACATAACTTTTGTTGTCAAATTATGACTTTAAAAAAATTTCAACTTTACCCTTATCTTAAATTAATTTATCTAATTATTTATCTATGGTTGATTTTATGGGGTGTTACATCATCACTACTATACTATTTGATCTCTTTATTTAGATGTCTAACCTATGTGTTATGTACATAATACTCGGGTTAGTTTGACAATTTTCGGTTTAGGGACAATTTGACCAGCTTGTGATATCTAAGCATAGAGGGGACTAGTATATTGTATTGTTGTATGTCACTTAAGTACTATATGGTTTCTGTTTAACGACGGAATTTCTATCGAGTTAGAAAACCGTCGATTTTGAATTAAATTTATACCGCAAGCGCATGACATACTATTGAAGTATGTGGCGAGTATAGGCCGATCTGCAGGGAATTGTGATTTTAAAAATCTACTCAATAAAATTAAACCAAAGTTGAAGAGTGTGATTAGCTAGAAAATGAGAAAATCAGCTAACTAACTAGAAGAAAAGAGATGCAAACTTAAGAGTTAAGTGATAATTTAGAGAATAAATCCACTCTCTAGATCACATAGTTCAACACATGAAATCATGATCTCTCTTTTATGGTCATTAGTACTATAATTGATTTTCTTATCATAAGTATGGCATATTTGTGCTATTGATTAGCCAACATAAGCCATCAAACTATAACACACCCCTTAAAGCACTTACTAACGTTCAAGAAACTTGACAAAGAAAATAAAATCTATTTTAAGTATGGCCTATTAACTATTGATTAGAAATATAGACCATCAAATTTTAATTTCAAATCATTTTCTTTTACTATAATCATATTTTGATGAAGAGGCATTTGTGTTAGTGATTATTTAAGCATAGCCTATTTAGTGTCAACAATATAGGTTGTCAAATTCAAAGCAAGAATAACAAATAAAACACTTTATTGATCATCATTAAACACAAAAAGAGAGCATGAATGAACAAATGGTTGAAGCTACATAATTAGATAGCTTCATTTCTAAATTGAAGGGGCTTAGCCTCTCATATTTGTCATTTGATTAACAAATGTAGCTAGCAAAATGGAAGCAAAAAGAAAGGGAAATGAAAGCTAGTGGAAAAGAGAAGCTAATTAACAAGAATTAGAAAGAGAGCATGTAAATGTAAAAGAACATTAACTAACATTGCATAAAAACAAAAGTTATATGAAATAAAAATATGGCTAAGTAGCCGTGAAAAGAGAAAGAGAGCTTGTATTTTTATTTTGAAACTAAAACTAACTAAGAGAGGATGGAAGAGACTAAAGAAGAAAAGGGTTACATGAAACATAAGGGGTATATATACATGTGTTAAACCCTAATTCATATTTTTGGGAATTCCCAAAATACCCTTGAGAAAGCATGGAGTCCAAGTAATCATTAGCTTCTACTAATCATCATTTAGGTGTACATGAAGCGATTAATTCCATAAGCATATGCAATAGCCTCTAATTTGTACATTAAGGTGGGGGGTAAGTGGGGTCCTCCATGTTCTTCACTTTGAATTATTTCCATCTTCATTCCTTTGTATTCATTTTGTGCATGCATGTGTCTTCATGAAACCATTCCTGTTTGAGATCAAATTCCTAAACAAATATATATAAGTTTCCAATTAATTTTTCTCAAAGAAATACATGCACACAAATGACCGTTTTTCCCTATATGAAGATGAATATGTGAAAATTTGAAAATAATTTGAATTGGGTTTAAACAAGTTAAAATACCTAATATGATCGTTTATTCAATTTAAATAGATTGAATATGGTGGTAAAAATATGCATATTTACGTGCACATCAGTTTCATGTATGTATCTTTGTATATTTTTGTATTATATATTATCACTGCGATTTTGACTCTGTGTTCTCTGTTATTCATTGTATGTTATGCATTGTTCTATCGATGAGGCACACATGTTTATTGCTCTGGGCCTATGCCGCGTATATTTTGTAGTGCATTTTATTCGATGTTTAAATACATAATAGTGTTACCATAAGCGAATATTTATGTGTGTACCTCATATAGCCTCATTCTTTGTATTATCTAACATTATTACTTAGTAGTACTCTTGGATAGTATGTGTATAGAGGTGGGTCTATAATTTTGGTATTAGGGAAGGTTCCAAACAATACATCATTTATAAGAGATACATGTCAAGACCTTAGTTGAGACTTATAGTCCATGTACTCTAGAGTGTGTTGGGTAGTTATCCTATATTAAAGGGATAATAGGAATATATGATTATTATTAAGGTAATCATCCAACGATGTACTTGTTATTTTTCCTACTATATGTGTGTGTGTGTGTATTATTTTCCCTTCACTTCTATGTGTTTGTCTCCTTGTGAAATTTAAGTTGTTGATAGAGGTAGTGAAATAAAGAGTTGTTAGCCAAAACAATAGTGTCGACATTGATGTTGTTGAATTAATCTTCGTGTGGCTTGAATAAGAAAGAAGTAGTTTGGTTAGGGAAGCTGTGAAATAAGCTAATTTGAATTTTGGATTATGAATGCATCATAACCCTAAACTATGATGAGGTAATTGAGTAGAAGGATCCAGTGGTGATCAGAGTGGACATAGGATGCTGATAAATAACATTCTACTAAAGATGTATGTTTGTTTGGTGTGTGTTTGGTCATATTGATAGTTGTTTTGTTTATTTAATTAGTTAGGCCTTGCCTAGAATATGGAAACTGAGTAAGAGTTATCACTCAAAAATTTAAAAACCTACTTGAACCTAGGCGGAGCCAAATATTAATAGAATCCAGCATTCTCTTTATTTAGGGAAGAAATTGCAAAGGGATATGTGTGTGTGTGTGTGTATTTGTTTCATAAAAGAATAGTAATATATATTATATACAAATAAATTATGGAATGATAAATTAAATTAACAAAATAATGGATTATTCTTATGGATGTGTGATGATTTGTATTATTATTAATGATTACTAAATTGAATGTATATATGAATTTTGAAATTTAATATTTTATTTCAAACAAGCGTATGAATTACTAAAATAGAATAATATTTTATATAGTGATGAATATATTTTAATAGTTTATCCTGGTGTTAGTTTGTCCATAGAGTGATTTAATAATTTTTGTCGAACGTCTGATTAGCGTTATCGATAGGGATTCCTAAATGCTTATACGAGACAGTCCAACATTATATTTTGGGAAATGGTATAAGAAATATATTTGTTTAGAATTGTGCATTGTTTTATAAAGTAATATATTATTTTTTAAATATAAAAAATATTATTTTTGAGAATTAATGATTTTTGAAAAACGTTTGTAACCATTTGATATTAGTGTGAAGTTGAGATCATTAGTAAGGTAACGCTGAGGTATTTTCCACGGTAGTCAACATTACAGCAAACTGGCGAAACAAATCACTAAAATTTATGGTATGGCATACGCTAATATAAATTAATTTATGGATTATTACATATAAAGATAAATATTTCTTTAAGATTGTATCAAAAGAATTTTCTAATGAAATAGATATAGATATACAATAAATTTATTTTGAGTTAAAGATAAATTTTCTAAAGAGAAAACTAAAATGAATGTATTATGTGAAAATATTTTGAAATCATTTCAAAAGAAGTGAAATTCATTATGAAATTTATTTTTTTACTTTAAATGTTAATTTTTAAGGAGAATTCCAAATTTTGAAAATCTTAATTATTCTAAAATAAGCTAAAAATAAAATAACATGTGTGTTTAAAAAATATCTATTATCATTTCATTATTTTTTATCAGATCTGTTACCTAATTTTATTTGCAAATTTAAAGTAACAAATAGTAATCATTAGGTAAAAGGAATTAGTTCTTATCTTACACTAATGTCCTTCAGTGTTTTCAAGAAGAGGGTATATAAGAAACCCCGTATGTTGCTTGATAAATATAGAACATAATTGGGAAAACATGATATTTATTCAATGTACCTTGATTTGTTTTTCTTTTTAATACATACAAATATACATACATACATATATATAAGGAACGTTTATTAGTTTTAACACCCTAAAAAATTTAATAAGGAAATTTAAAAAGAAAACTAAACTAAATAAAACAAGGACTAAAAAGAAAATTTTCACAGATGTTTGAATTTAGCTACAAAACTTAGACCATTGCGTTCATAGCGATTTTTGGATGATTTCATATATAACACTTCAAAATCAGAGTTAGTACGTGAAAGTTACGGGTGTGGGAAGAATTGAAAATGGAATAAAAACTTAAAAATAAAAATTCATAAATTAACATTAAGATCGGTTGACCAAGAAGGGTCGTTGGTCCACCCATAGTGATGGGCGGTCGACTGTCAACTTATAAAATTTAAAGGCGATCTGCTGCTTTGTTACGTGTTCGACCAATGATGATTTGTTACTTCGTGGCTAAGCCGAGATGACTGTACGTTATGACCCAAAAGATTCTCTAGGCTAGATCCAACGTCCTAAATTAATTGCAAACCCCTATAAATTCAACCCCGGCCTAACCCTAAAATATATAGAAACGTTTAAAATAAGGAAACTCTTCCCAATTATAACCTATTCTCTAACCCTAAATTCTTCAAAAATCCAAATAAAATCAGCCTAGAAGAACACAAGCAATTGGATCTAGGCAGAGAAAGCGGAGCTAGAATAAGGAGGGGCGATTCTAAAGCAAAGGAAACAGGAAGAGCTTCGGCTTGGGGTGATTGGGAACAATTTTTATTAGATAATTATTACATATAGAGTTAAATTATTCTAATTGATTTAGGGTGTTAGAAATCTAATTGGAAAACTATAAAACCCTAATTTGAAACCAATAATCTAGGGTACAATTGAAATCACTACAAGTTGTTAAACCTGATACTGATATTACCACACCCCTTTTCTATTTAAACAGCAAACACTAAAATCATTCGTCCCTAAATCTATAAAACTTAGGTTTGACAAATTGAGATTAAAATTTAGAATTTGGACTGGTCGAATTAGTAATTAGGGTTCACGGCAAACAGGTATCCACATGAATTAAACGAAATTAACAATCGACACATAAAATTATAAGAACCCTAAAACTTTGCCTAATACTAACCTACCCTTGATCCTCGGCAGTTGACTGGTAGTGGTCGACCGATTAGGGTTAGTTTTCAACCGATCGACATGTAAAATGCAGAAGCCGAACCTCGGCCTAAGGCCCACATTAGTAGTAAAAATTATATAAATTAAGATTAAAAAATTATATAAACATTAATCATTTGTTTGAGCATATTTTATAGCTAAGTGTATATGCAAGAGATAGTAGGGAGGCTAGTTTCCTATCAGAGGATGCTAGGCTATATCGGTATTGAGTAAAATGTTGCTTACTCAATCGAAAGTCGAGTGATCGCCTAGGGGCGATGTATTTTTGCAATATAGGCACTCAGGGGGAGGTTCTGTAGTATATGCATAGCACTAGTATTATCACGCCTTTTGGAAAGACTGTAATACCAAGTACTTGATTAGAGACCGAAAGCGGCCCACTCTGGAGATCAGTTACAATGTTACATGCAGGTTCACGATGGATATAGGAAAACTTGGTCGCAGTCTAGATCGAGCCACAATTAGCATGATATAACGAGCACATCTATGAAAGGCAACATTCCAAATTTCAAGTCAACAGGAGTTCGTATGCTCAAGTTATGAATCAATCGAGATCCATATAAAACATGTCCATTTCGTATCCATCCTTCCATATCCATCATTTCGTATCCATCACCATCGATACAAAGTGAACATAACTCCATCACTCAGCATCCATCATTCGTATCCATAAGGTTCGAACCAATATCGATGGACTTCAACACTTCTCGGTTCGATCGCACTCTAATTGACTAGCAGCCGCATCTTTCGTATCGATCACTTACTTGATCGATATAAAGAGTAGAGCCGGTGATCGATACGAAGGAGGGAGTAAAACATCGATATAGGATATCCACAAAGCTTGCCCGCCACGTCATCGGTACAAATTAATCGATACGAAGTCTTCAGCTTCACTAGCAAACTCAATCTTGGATCGATCATATCTTTCAAACCATCAATCCAAATGCAATGAAATTTTTGTAGAAGGTTGCATATCATCCTAGGAACGTCCATGATCGATCGCAGTTCAATTGGAGCATTTCGTGATCGATATGATGGTGACATGGATTGATCAGGAATCGATCCCAAACAACTCAGATCAATTATGTAGGCCCACCTATGCATAAGAAGTGTATTCCAAAATTCAAGGCGGATATTTTCAGTTTCACACCTATAAATAGAACCTCCAATTCAACTTAAAAAAGAACTTTTTATGCTACTGCTCGGGCCGAACTCCATTGTAATTCGAGTATTAGTCATTGTACTGTTGTAATTCAATTTATAATCAAAAATAAACAGCAAATCCTTCAAAGTGGATGAAGGCCACAGTGCCGAACAACTATATATTCTTGTCATCTTTCTACTATTAATTAGCCTCATTTTTCATTTTATTTCTTCATTCTATTCTCTTCAATTACATCCAAAGAGTGTTGTTCCCATTTTTGGTACAAACACTTTGGCACTTTCACTGAGAAAACTCTGCTTTTTCTTTTTCTCTGTGGATCCCCTACCGTTGTCAGATTTCTAAAATCTGAGGAGGAAATCCAGATCTATCTTCCAATGGTTCCTTTTATCCTATTTAGATTGTTCCAAATCTAAGAAGAACCACATCCAACATGGTGCGCAATAACAGAATCGCTTCTAATGCTACGAATTTGGAAGAAAGGAATAGGCAAAGTCCCGCGCAGCTGACTACTACAGCCCTAACATCAGCTAGAGCTTCAGATCTACCTGGTCTAATAGCTAGAGAACAATGCCAGACCCTTATGCATGAGCTCACTCAAAGCCATCAAGAGCTCACTCAACATATATGTGCCAACACAGAGCTTTTGAACTAGTTGAATGAAGAAAGGCGAGGGAGATCTAGGGAGGATCATACGTCTTATTCCTTGTTTGAAAGCTCGGCGTCATTTGATACCTATCACAGATCTACACGTTGTCGATCAGATGGAAACTACGTGGAGGCCTCCGGGCACCCGCATGCTGCAAATCCTGGACAAGATGAGATAGGTCCTTGCACAAGGCCTGAAGCTGCACCCACCTCCTGATGGAGGATGCTTCCTCACACCATTGCTAATGACAACGCAGCTGCTGCTATAGATCTAGGTCCCGAGATCTAGAAAAAACCAGATCCAGCCCCTCGCCACCACATTCATGCTCAGGATCCTCACTTCCATGAAGCTCGAGAGCTAAGGAGGCATGGAACGCACCATAGACAGCAACCAAATCGTCCTCGTGACATAGAACCCGACCGCGCCTTAGCCCCGAGCATACAGATGCCTGATATTCCGACTATGATACGCAAAATGATAAGAGAAAGTCAAACCCTCACTAATGATGACTGGTGGATTTCTAGAAGTCACACCCCATTCACCAAAGATACCTTACATGCGGAACCGCCCCAGCGATTTCGGATGCCGACCTTGCCTGTGTATGAAGGAAGTTCGGACCCAAACCCACGTATTCTGAAATATGAATGGCTTATAAATGCCGCTCGAGATGATGATGCGGTTAAGTGTAGGAGTTTCCCTATCTCCTTGGGAGGCATTGTGACTATGTGGTTCATCCGTCTGCCACCCAAATTTATTTCATGTTTTGATTAGTTAGCTACTAAGTTCGTTGAACGGTTTCATATGCATGTTGCAAGACCGAAGGATGTTAATACCCTATCCAGTGTTACTCAAGCTCCAGAAGAGACTCTAAGGCATTATCTGGAAAGGTTCCACGTTACTTGTATTGAAGTCAGCAATCCCAACGAAACCCCTATTATTATGGCATTGACTAAAGGGATCGATCCTGATTTCGAATTTGGTGATTGGTTGGCTGGGAAACCCCCGCTTCATTGGACCGTTTCTATGCAAAGGCAACCTAGTTTTTTAGGAGAGAAGACGCTAGATGGTCTAGGAAGCAGGATGTCATGGGGCCCAGTAGTGAAGATGCCCAGAGTAATGTTGTAGTGAAGTAGACAGGGAGAGCTTCAGTAAAATACAGTTAAATATTCAGAATAAGCAAAGTCATCAAAAGGGTAATGGAGGTCAAGGAAAGAAGAGAGACGCTCACCGTGGGAGACTGAGATCCCTTATGTACGATCGATATAGCCCTTTGAACACGTCGCTAGAGAATGTTTGTCTTCCAACCTATAACACAGGGCAATACAAGAAGCCAACTCTGAAACCATTGTTATAGAAGCAGATTCAGACCGGAAAGTTTTGTAGATTCCATGACTATCAGGCTATAACACTAATGAATGTCGTCATCTACAGGATATTATTGAAAATTTGATTAGAGAAGAAAGTTAGAGAAGTTCGTCCATGATCCACAGGATGGCAGAGCAGGGCCATCTAATCCCAATCAGGGCCAAGTCTAGGCTAGGCCTGAAGAAATCACACGTACTGGCGGGGGGCTGGTGATTAATACTATGAAAAGTGGCCCTCATCCGGCTAATTGGAACTGGAAGGAATACACTAGTTCGATTAGGCATGTGGATTTCGAATGTTGTAGTGATACTGACGAAGGGGCCTTGGCAAAGCAATAGAGGACGATGACAGACGATATTGTTTTCAGAAACCATGATGCCGATAAAGTCGAGGCCTCCACCATTGATCCATTGGTTATTTCGGTCCAAATACGTCCTTCTTGGATGAAGAGGATCTTGGTTGATTGTGGAATTCTATGAACATACTTTTCAAGCGTACTTATGATCAAATGCTGATGGAAGCGAAGGATCTGAAACCGTGTCAATCACATATACATGGTTTCAGTGTCAGTGCTGTTGAGTCACAGGTTCTATGAAGGTTTTGATTTCTGACAAAGAAATAAAGGCGATCGACAAAACAAAGACATTATGCTATAAAGAGGCACAAAAGAGCTACATATGGTACTCTAGATTATAGGTTGATTATTTGATATTGTAATAGTGATAAACTTGTTAAAATCTATCCTCAAATAATCTGCATTTCAATATAATCAATATATATACATTTGAATAGCATTGCACATTCACTGTGCAAATTATCAGAGACCGGTCGACCGGTAGTAAAAGAGGCGGTCGACCGTTTCTGTATAATATGCACAATGAACGTGCACACATGCACATAACGACTATATATTTGAAATCCTGTCTACTGGCCAATTTTTGACCTGTCGGCCGTTTTTAAACAAAGAGCAACCTTTTCCAAAAGACACTTCTTTCTCCAATGGTTGCATCTCTTACCTTTCATCAAATGATCATATCTATTAATGGCTACTGTTCAACTATTTTTCTCTATATAAACTCATCTAAATCATTGATTCAAACAACATGAAAACATATTTTTTACTCTAATTTCTGATCTTACTTTCTAAATACTCCTGCATTCAAAAAGCTCTTAATTATTTTAATTGCTTATTGAATCATTGAAATTATTTCATATCTTTTGATTCAATAAGTAATATACTTCCCTTAATCTTCACAAAACATCATTCACATATTTTTAGTATAAGATTATAGGAAATTTGTACTACAAGTGACAAAACTGTGTTAGCAAGAACACATACCGTCAACAAACAATTATATTCATCAGTGTTGAAGTCCTCGGTGTTGTAAGAGGAAAGTGTTGAAGTCCTCGGCGTTGTAAGAGGCAAGTGTTGAAGTCCTCGGTGTATTAGAGGCATGAAATCCCGTTCGTTTGCTCCGGTGTTGTAAACCTGTTCCTCCGGGTGAAGCGAGGTAGTTAATAGTGAAAATCCAGACAGAAGTCTGGGACTGGACGTAGGACGGTGCTCCGAACCAGTATAAAAATCTCTGGTGTGATTTTTCTATTTTTATTTACTATGTTATTATCATCTATTTCCGCATTTATATTATATTCCATATTACACGATCCATGTGTACTATATTAGTACGTGCACTCGTCAACTATTACTGTACACTTTTCATTTGGTATCAGAGCAAGGTTATCATATAATCGTAACACAGTTATTTGATATATTCTTGTAATATGGCAAATAACGCAAGTACTAGCACTCAAAACACCACTTACATGGAAGGTCAATCGACACAAAGACCTCCATTTTTCAATGGTCTTAACTATAGTTATTGGGCAACACGTATGTCATTTTTTATGCAATCAAATAGTTATGATGCTTGGAATGCAACTCAAAAAGAAATAGTAAATCCAACAACTGATTATTCAGAATGGACTGCGGCTGAGAAAACGGCAGCAGCCGTAAATGCAAGAGCAATAAATATGTTGTTTTGTGCATTAGACCAAAATGAACATCACCGAGTTAGTATCTGCACTACTGCATATCAAATTTGGAAAACGCTAAAAATCACTCATGAAGGTACTAACAAGGTTAAACAAGCCAAAATAGCCATGCTGAAAAGTCAATTTCAAAATTTCAAAATGAAACCAAATGAGACAATCAATGATATGTATTCACGGTTTCAAACTATCCACCATGCACTTATTGGCTTAGGACAAAAGTATTCTGATTTTGATGTTGTTGCAACAGTCCTACATTCTCTGACTAGTGAATGGGAAGGAAAAGTATTAGCAATTGAAGAAGCTAATGACCTTTCCGTCATGAAGCCAGATGAATTGATAGGAAATCTAATGTCCTATGAAGCTAACTTGCAGACTAGAAAGGAACAAAAAGAAGAAAAGAAGAACGTGGCATTCCATGCTGAAAAAGACGAAAATGAATCAGAGTCTGAAGACGAAGATCTGGCATTCATAGCAAAAGGTTTCAAAAAATTCCTAAAACAGCGAAAAGCCAGTCGTTATAACCAAAAGAAATCTGGATTAAATAAACCAACATCATCCTCTATAGAATGCTTCAACTGTCACAAAAAGGGGCACATGCAGAAGGATTGTCCAGAACAAAAGAAGAAGTCAGAAAATGACAAATTCAAATATAAGAAGGACAAGTCAAAGAAACGAGCCTTCTCAGTAACGTGGGATGATTCAGACTCATCTTCATCAGAAAGTGAAAGTGATTCGGAGAATGAACAAGCTAATGTTTGTTTTATGGCAACAGAAGATGAGGTACAAATTCCTACACTTGATGAATTACTTGATATTAATGCTGAATTGATAGTCAAATATAAAGACATAAAACGTCAATTAAAAGTAGTCAAAGCAGATTTAGGTAGAACAGAGTTTGAACGAGAGATGTTAAAAGATGAGAAGAAAATATTAGAAAAAGAACTTGAAAAAATTCAAGAATCATCATCTAATGTTGACTCTCAACTATCTCTTTTGAGTCAATAAATAGAAGCTCAAAAAGATAAAAATAATGCTCTCACTACTGAAAATCATGAGCTTAAGGCAAAAGTTAAAATTTTGGACCTAGAAAAGGCTAGTTTACAAACTAAGTTAGATAACATTACTCAAAATGTTTCTAACTTTAGCAAAGGTCGAGAAAATTTGACAAAAATCATTGAAAGTTCACAATCTATTTCGGATAAACAAGGTTTGGGATTTAAGAAAAAAGAAATCAAGAAACATCTTAGTAATAAAGAAAGAAGAAAGTACAAAAGACTGAAGTTAAGAAAAATCTTAGTTTATTATATTCCAAACCAAAGCCAGTTGTGAAATTTCAAAAGAAAAATACAAAGACTATCAAAATATGGGTTCCTAAAACAAATAACAATTTGATTAGGAACAAATACATTTAGCAATTCATGAATACTGTGCATCTTAATACTAATTATGTATATAAAGGGGATACCAGACCCGTATGGGTTTGGACTCCTAAGACCTAACTCTTAGGACCCCATAAAAAGTGGGTACCATGGACTTAATTTTATTTTTTGCAGTTCCCACTTAAGAAAAGAGGAAAGTGGATATTGGACAGCGGTTGCTCGAAGCATATGACTGGAGACAAGAGCTTATTAACAAATATTACATACTCATATGGTGGCTCAGTCACTTTTGGAGATAATTCAAAAGGCTATATCATCGGCAAAGGCGAAGTGAGCAATTGCGGTACATCTAACTTACCTCTTGTTACTAATGTCATGCTAGTTAGAAATTTAAAACACAATTTACTTAGTATTAGTCAGTTATGTGACAAGGGTTTTATAATTTCCTTTTCGAATAATAAGTGTAATATTTTAGATAAAGACCATAATTTAGTTTTCGAAGGTTATAGAGACAGAAATATATATTCTGAATATGAATATTAATCATAATTCAGATATGTGTCTTGTGGCTAATGATAATGATCCATGGCTATGGCACAAACGCTTCTGTCATATAAACTTCAGAACTATTGACAAGCTAGCCAAAAACAATATAGTTAGGGGACTACCCAAAATGAGTTTTAAAGTTAACAACATTTGTGATGCATGTCAATTAGGAAAATTGACCAAATCATCTTTTAAATACAAGAAAGTCATATCAACATTACAACCACTTGAGTTACTACACATGGATTTATTTGGACCTACTAGGGTGCAGTCAATAAATCACAGTCGATATGTGCTTGTAATTGTTGATGATTTCTCTCGTTACACATGGACAATTTTCTTAAAAAATAAAAGTGACACTTTCGATCATTTCAAATCCTTCGTCAAAAGAATTCAAAAATCAAAAGGGATTAAAGTTAAAAATATAAGAAGTGATCATGGCGGAGAGTTTGAAAATAATGAATTTTAACATTTTTGTACAAAGAAAGGTATATATCATAATTTTTCATTTCCCAGAACTCGACAACAGAACGGAGCTGTAGAACGGAAGAACCGAACTTTACAAGAATGTGCAAGAACATTATTGAATGGAACCACCTTACCAAAACATTTCTGGGCAGAAGCCGTTGCAACTGCCTGTTATGTTTTAAATCGTGTGTCCATAAGACCTCTTACCAAGAATACTCCTTATGAATTATTTAACAAAAGAAAGCCTAAAATCTCATACTTCAAAGTTTTTGGTTCTAAGTGTTTTATTTTAAATACGAAAGACCAGCTTGGCAAATTCGATCCAAAAGCCGATGAAGGAATATTTGTCGGTTATTCGGAACGAAGTAAGGCCTATCGTATATTTAATAAACGAATCAAAACTATTGAAGAATCACTTCATGTCTCTTTTGATGAATTCTATCAGCATCCTCACACTATATCAGATGATGACGAATCAATAGTCACTGACAATCCAATTATCACGAATATTGACTCTGACTCGGAAATAATTATTGAGAATATTCCTCAAATATGTGAGTTACAATCACCACCGAGAATATTAAGAGACCATCCGGCCCAAAATATAATCGGTGAAGTAACATCACATGTCAGAACAAGGAGTCAACTCGATCAAATGGGTCATGTCGCTTTTCTCTCAAATATCGAACCTAAGAATCCAAAAGAAGCTGCTACAGACGATTACTGGATCATTGCCATGCAGGAAGAACTAAATCAGTTCGAGCGCAATGACGTTTGGGAACTTGTTCCAAGACCAACTGATCAGTCGGTTATTGGTACTAAATGGGTCTATAAAAATAAGGCTGACGAACAAGGAAATATCACCAAAAATAAAGCAAGATTAGTAGCACAAGGGTATATCAGGAAGAAGGTATCGATTATGAGGAAACTTATGCACCAGTGGCTCGACTAGAAGCTATTAGAATCCTATTATCTTTTGCTTGTCACCATAATTTCAAACTTTATCAGATGGATGTCAAAAGTGCTTTTCTCAATGGATTTATCAAAGAGAATGTCTATGTCGAACAACCTCCTGTGTTCGTGCATGAAAAATATCCTGACCATGTGTTCAAACTTAAGAAAGCTCTGTATGGTTTGAAACAAGAACCTCGTGCTTGGTATAAACGATTACGTAGCTATCTTATTAACTCAGATTTCAAATAGGCAAAGTCGATCAAACTTTGTTTATTAAACATTCTCAAAAGGATATTCTAGTTATCCAGATATATGTAGACGACATCATCTTTGGTTCAACAAACGATAAACTCTACAAGGAATTTGCAAGTATTATGACCAAAGAGTTCGAAATGTCTCATATGGGAGAACTGTCATATTTTCTTGGACTTAAAATCAAACAACTTCCTAGTGGTATCTTTATTAATCAAGAAAAATATTGCGGAAATCTTATCAAACGCTTCGGATTAGAAAATACATCTGGTAAACCAACTCCTATGAGTACAACTACACATATTGAAAAAGATGAAAATGTTAAGAGTGTTGACCAGAAATTATATCGAAGCATGATTGGTTCTCTTCTTTATCTTACAGCTAGTCGTCCAGATATAATGATGAGTGTTTGTCTATTTGCGCGCTTTCAAGCAGATCCAAAGGAATCACATCTACGAGCAGTGAAACGTATAATTCGTTATCTTAATAATACCAAAGATTTCGGTCTTTTTTATCCAAAAGAATGTCCATTTGAATTAGTATCATATAGTGATGCTGATTTTGGTGGCTCGCGAACGGATAGAAAAAGTACAAGTGGTACGTGCCATTTTACTGGAAAATCACTTGTCTCTTGGTTTAGTAAGAAACAAAATTGTGTTTCACTATCAACATGTGAAGCTGAATATATATCAGCAGCTCTCGCTTGTACTCAAGTACTATATATGCAACAAACACTTCGAGATTTTGGTATACATTTATCAAATTCTATTATATATTGTGATAACACAAGTGCTATAAATCTCTCTAAGAATCCAGTGAATCACTCTAGAACCAAACACATTGATATCCGTCATCATTTACTTAGAGATAATATTGAAAAAGGAAATATATGTCTTGAATATATCCAAACTGACAATCAATTAGCGGACATTTTTACTAAGCCTCTGCTCGAATCTAGTTTTATTAGATTACGAAGAGAGCTTGGTTTAATTTCAAGAAAAGATCTTGACTAGTAATTACTAATGATCGTCTTTTCTTTTGGTTATATTTTAACTATAGCTTTTGCTTAAGCTAACTTTTTAACATTGAATATAAGCCTCTGCTTTCTTTCATGGTTAGTTTTCTTTATTCATTCTCATCCACAGACTTATTTACAAGGAAACTCTTTATAAGCTTGTAAGAATTTCTCTCTTTATTCTTTTATCTGAGCATAAGAATCTCTACATAATTCTCTATGGCTCACATTTGTGATAAATGTGCTCAAGAATCACACATTTCCATTACAAGTTCTGAGTCAGAGGTGTATTATTCTCCCAAAACACCAAAACAGAAACCAAGGTATCATCATCAATGCTCTCGTACTCCTGGTAGTACACCAACCTCAAAACGAGTGAAGAAGACGCTGTTTTGTTCTCCTCGTACCAAAGCACAGATCGACGAGATTCACCACTATCAGAAACATCAAATAGATCTTCAAAGACAGCTCCATTATGGGCAAAGCCAGCTTTATCATGAGCAACAACGAACATCGGCATGTTTATCTGTTTTAGAAAAGGTGGCATCATTCTTCTGTAGTTCCAACAAGCATGATGTGCATGAACCAATGCCGTCTAGGCCGTCAACATCTAGGAGTCCTAACTCTTGGGATCAGAATTATGACAGGAATGAAGGTGCTCAGAAAAACTGAAGTCCATGGTCAAAACGTATTGAAGATAATAAAAATTATAATGACGAACCTACCACTTCTCATTAGATTTATATATAGTTGTTGTATCTTTTTCTCTCTATCACTCATGTAATAATGCTTGTGCTTTACAATAAGAGTGAAAATATAGCACGATATATTCAAAAAATTGCACAACAGGCTATTACATAACCGGTCAACCCCCCTATTATAACCGGTCGACCGTTTGGCCTCTGTTTGAAAACGGTCGACCGGCCATAATCTATAGGTCGACCGGTATACGTAATTTCAGCTTTTTTATATATCGTTCGTCCTTTTATTCCTCTATCTTCCTCATTTTCTTACTTCCAGTAACTTTTTCACCAAAACCCTAAATCCACTCCCCAAAATTTCAAAGTTCCTATTCTCCAAATTCTCCAAAAATGGCTCCTCCGCAAAAGAAATCCAAGAAAGGAACATCCTTCGAAACTTCATCTCTCAATATCTCCGCCAAGAAATGGCTTCAAAATCCGAAAGCTATCACAAGATGGAATCAAATGACTAACTACAAATTTCATCCGGGTTCTTACATCAAGTTTGATGATTTCACATCTTATGGAATCCGAAGGTTAGCAAATAACTCCAATCTTTCTCCATTAATCGATTTTTCAGAAAACAATGTGGAAATAAATCACTTGATGATTAAATTGTTCTATGCCACCATGAACCTGGACGAGTATAAACCTGATAATCCGAACGGAGTCATTTGGTCTGTCGTATGTGGCAAACAAATTTTTATCACTGATGATAGGATTGCTTCTATACTTGGTATACCAAATCGAGGCGATGAGTTTTCATCTAATTTCTGTGAAGTCTTCACTCGCAATAGCATCAGCCATCAGTTCATAGAGGACAACAGTGATGGCACAAAATCTATTGGACTTCGACCCACCGCCAGACTACTACATCGCGTCTTGATGCATTCTCTGTTTCCTAGACTAGGAAATTATGATGCTGTATATAAAGAAAACTTCAAGGCTCTCTATGCTATTTATGGGGATATCCAAATCAATTGGGTTCATATGCTATTTGACGAGATTCTCAAGGTGAACAACTCTTCGCGACCTCATTTTTTCTACAATGAATATATCATGCGTATTTTGCTAGCTTGTGGGGTAAAGCCTCCTGACTCTGCCACCTCGAAACCAAAATGTATTGATTCCGTAACCATCAAACGCATGAAGCTTCCTCCTCCATACCTTGAGATTATGCCGTTTGAACAATGGCAACAAAGAGGTCCATCAAAACAAACAGCTACTTCCTTTCGAACTCGTTCCGAAGAAGTTAAATTGTTGAAATCAAAATCAACCACAAAAGAATCACTTGAAACTATTGCACGTAATCAATTCTTTCTTGAATCAAGACTTAAGCGCATGGACACGAAAATTGATAAACGCTTCAACAAAGTCAAGTCATTCTTTGGTATTTTATGGGATGCTATTTCATGTAGCACATCCATCTCTGCTCAAGACCCAGGCAAACGTCCTGCTCCTCCTGCTTTCAACTGGTCATCAACTGAGGAGTCTGCTGGTACTAGTGGACATGGTCGTGGAGAATCATCTAGAGAGGAAGAGGAAGAGGAAGATGATGATGATGATGAGGAAGAAGATATTCAAGAGGAGACAGCTTTTGACTCATCCTAGTTTCTATTTTCTATCTCTATATTTTGGTTCAGTAATTTAAAACATCATTCGACACTTGTACTAAATAGTGTCGTTACTTTTATTCGTACGATATTATGGTATGTATTAAACTTTGGTATGTTTGGATACTCGGGTACGTTTGGTGTGAATGATAATCCTATATTATGCGGTTTGTTATGTTCTGGTTGATATACTCCTATATTATTCCATTATATATTCCTTTTTGTCGATGACAAAGGGGGAGAAAGTGCTAACAATTATTTGCAGGAATATATATATATATATATATATATATATATATATAAAGAATACAAACAAAATCTCAAGGGAAGATCACATGTTCAGGGGGAGATTCAGAACTTCAGATATATTTTGTCATCAATCAAAAAGGGGGAGAATGTTGAGTCACAGGTTCTATGAGGGTTTTGATTTCTGACAAAGAAATAAAGGCGATCGACAAAACAAAGACATTATGGTTATAAAGAGGCACAAAAGAGATACATATGGTACTTTAGATTATAGGTTGATTATTTGATATTGTAATAGTGATAAACTTGTTAAAATCTATCCTCAAACAATCATGCATTTCAATATAATCAATATATATACATTTGAATAGCATTGCACATTCACTGTGCAAATTATCAGAGACCGGTCGACCGGTAGTAAAAGAGGCGGTCGACCGTTTCTGTATAATATGCACAATGAACGTGCAAAGATGCACATAACGACTATATATTTGAAATCCTGTCTACTGGCCAATTTTTGACCTGTCGACCATTTTTAAACAGAGAGCAACCTTTTCCAAAAGACACTTCTTTCTCCAATGGTTGCATCTCTTACCTTTCATCAAATGATCATATCTATTAATCGCTACTGTTCAACTATTTTTCTCTATATAAACTCATCTAAATCATTTATTCAAACAACATGAAAACATATTTTTTACTCTAATTTCTGATCTTACTTTCTAAATACTCCTGCATTCAAAAAGCTCTCAATTATTTTAATTGCTTATTGAATCATTGAAATTATTTCATATCTTTTGATTCAATAAGTAATATACTTCCCTTAATCTTCACAAAACATCATTCACATATTTTGAGGATAAGATTATAGGAAATTTGTACTACAAGTGACAAAACTGTGTTAGCAAGAACACATACCGTCAACAAACAATTATATTCATCAGTGTTGAAGTCCTCGGTGTTGTAAGAGGCAAGTGTTGAAGTCCTCGGCGTTGTAAGAGGCAAGTGTTGAAGTCCTCGGTGTATTAGAGGCGTGAAATCCCATTCGTTTGCTCGGGTGTTGTAAACCTGTTCCTCCGGGTGAAGCGAGGTAGTTAATAGTGAAAATCCAGATAGAAGTCTGGGACTGGACGTAGGACGGTGCTCCGAACCAGTATAAAAATCTCTGGTGTGATTTTTCTATTTTTATTTACTATGCTATCATCATCTATTTCCGCATTTATATTATATTCCATATTACACGATCCGTGTGTACTATATTAGTACATGCACTCGTACACTATTACTGTACACTTTTCAAGTGCAACCATACTCACTGGGATGGTGGAATTACCTGTTGAGTTGGGTATTGGTGATCGCCGGAGAGTTCGAATGTTATAGTTTGTTGTGTTGGACATTCATTCTCCTTATAACGCTTTGCTGGGCCGACTGGTCCTTGTGGAATTTAGGGCAGCAAATTCTCCTTGGTATTTGACTTTGAAGTTCACCACTAATATTGGAGTTGGTGTGGTGCATTGTGTTCAGGAAGCCGGACACGCCCATTATGTTGCGGAGCTCTAAGATGCGCAGCAAAAGGAGAAAGGAAAGGGCATGGAGGAATCTCTCTACGTCTGCTCTATGGAGGATGGACAAGTAATGCCTGAGTCGAGGTTTGGGCATCACGAACAGTTTCCTAAAGATCTTGATCCTAGAGACAACAATGATGAAGGGGAAGTCAGAGAATACCAGGCCTCTCCGGCAGAGTGGACAATTTATGTCCGAGTCGACGATGATGATGATCCTAGGATGATAAAGATCGGATCGCAGCTTAGCCTCCAAATGGGATAGGAACTGGTTGATTTTCTTTTGGAAAACCTTGATGTGTTTGCATAGACTCATTGACATATGTGTGGGATCTCGCCGAATATCGCGAGCCATGCATTAAATATCGACCTGCGGCTCGTCTCGGTGAAACAAAATTGCACGGTATGGATCCAGAGAGATTTGTCACCTTAAAGGAAGAAGTGGATAAAATCAAGGCTAATGGGTTTATTGGAGATGCTTTATACCTAGAGTGGGCATCGAATCCAATGCTTCTCAGCTTGTCGAATGGGAAGGTGGCAGCCTTGAGCAGGTTCAGTTTTAGATCCACGGATAAGTGCATTCCCTTATTTGATCTCATCAGAAAAGGAAAACCGAAATTTCGAGTGGACAAAGGAGTGCGAGGGCGCATTCCACGCACTAGTACAACATATGCCAACACTTCCTATCTTGTCGAAACCGGTTGATCATTGTTAGTTCCTAAGATGATGGTTTGATGACAACAACCTTAGGACTCGTTATAAAATATAAATACTAAAATTCTTATCTAGATATATATGTATATGCAAGATATATATGCAAGTACTGAGAATGAAGACTGTACAGTTTAGAGATTCAAGACCGACGAATTTAAGATTGAAGATACCAAGACTGAAGACTCATGAGTATCAAGAGTTCAAGATATCAAGAGTTCAAGATTTCATGAGTTCAAGAGATCAAGATAAGTAATAGTGTCTAGATTTATGTTAAAAATTCATAATAGCACTAAAATCTTTATTTGGATTTTAATTGTGGAATGGAATCCACCTTCTTCTTTTAATAATGGGATGGAACACATGACCTCTTTAGTGGGATCGAACCCATGACCTTCTCCAACGGAATGAAATCCACGAAATTTTCAAATTGATTTATTTTTTCAAAACTATATTTTTAAAAGTCATATCTATCAATTTAAATTTTTTATCCTTAATGCATATACTATTTTTAATCATATTAATTTCAAAATCATTTCTTATTTTTAAATTATCTCCTAGTTTTAATGGTTTTAGCTTTAATTTCAAACTATTTATATTGGTCTTTTATTAGTTTTATATTGTAGGTTATTCATTTTTAAGATTACTTTTTAAATCTCTTTTATAAGTTTAAACTATATTCAAAATGGTTTACAAAGATTAGAAATTGTTTTGACAAGTTTTCGAATAGAAATCATTTTAAAGAAAAATTAATTTTCAAAATATACATAGGCATGTCGACATACCCCATCCCACCATGTCCACATGGTGAGCGTAGAAACTCAAATTTCAAATTTTCATAAGAAATGTCTATTCATCACAACCTTCTGCGAATGGACATGATTGTTGTTCTCTTATAAATACCAGTTGTTTTCAATGAATTTTAGGTTAATTTTTCTTCATTTCTTTTCTCCTTCTCCACTCAAATATTCTCTTATAATTTAACAAAACTCTACCAAAATCCTAAGTGAGTCAAACTTGATCATCTCTAGTATGATTCCCTGCCATTCTCTCTCAAAGATCTTAGTGCTATTTAGAGTTATAGGATCATTTGTAATCAAAGAAGTGTATCGAGTCTCTCTATCTATCAAAACGATACTGGAAATTGTTAATTGTGGCCCCTAAATCAATTGGGTGTGATTATAGCCCTTAAATCAATTAGGTGATCTTGTTGCTTGGTTAAATCAAGAGAGTTTTCCATGGACTCAAAGACAGGGGGTAAATCTCGTAGCCTTGAAATCGAGGTTGTAATATCGACATTATATTTGAAAAGAAATCTGCACAGGAAATTGTGTGGGACTAGATGTGGAGTAACTCTAAACCAGTATAAAATTCCGGTGTGTTCTTTCCTTTACTGCTTTTATTTACTATTTGCATCTGTAACATCCCACCTTTTCGCACGATTTAAACAGACACACGTGCCAGTTCAAACCATACGGAAGGGCGGATTGTTATGGGGTAAATAAGAAAACAGAGAAGAAATAAAACAAAATAGAATCTCACAGCGGAAGGATAAAATATAATAATAAAATATACAGTTTATAAAACTGTTTACAAAACATTTGATCCTTCTTTATACAATTAAATATCAGAGTTCACATACCAATAATATCAATGCAGCGGAATACAGTGTGAGTGTAGTGCAATACTATAAATAATAATAATACAAATCTTCGTCTTCGTCCTCCAGATCTAAATCTTCAAATCCTGAAACGCTCGGACTGACCCGAGCGACTTTGAAAAGACAAAAACACTCGAGTCAGAACTAAAAGATCTTATGTAAGTTAAATTTACAGAAATAAATATGAGTGCAGTAACTCAAGAGATGCTCGGGATTTACATCTCCTAAGGATACGTTAAACTATTTACTATGTAGTATATTGCGCTATTATAATAGTGTCTATTTATAAAATAAACTTACTTTTAAATAGCGTTAAGGCTTTACATTTTCCACCTTAACACATAATAGTCCCAGTAGTCCATCCAATATCATAGTCCCTCCTGATCGGGAAGCCACCAGAGGATACCACACGGGCTACGGGAGAAATCCAAACTCGTACAAGGCGCGATAGGGTAGGTGACACGGCACAACTAGGCAATGCCAGGGTAGATATACCAATTGCTATCCGGGCTGGTGGAAACGCGCAGCGCGCAGCTACCGCCCACCTCGAACAAACTCCCCCAAAACAAAAATAAAAGTGGCCACTGAATCAATCCAAAGTCAAAGTATAATCTCGAAGAGGAGTGTCCGATCAGAGGAATGACCTCATTGGCCCGAGAATCGCTCCTGTTTTAGCCACCTTATGCCAACTCACGGGAGTCGGGTCCATGTATTTACCTTACAGGAAACGCCACCACCAACCTACTTCATTCTGGAATCTCCACCGCGTACACGGTTAGTCAAAGTGGTTTTCGGTATCGACAGAGAGTATGTCCATATCCGATCCCGGTTTCTTTGCCAACCCATCGTTATTATAACACCGCGGTCATTTAAAAATAGTTGATACTTTAAAACCAGAATAAATTTTTCCATTTCAAAACTATGAATACGATATCATCTTAAAACCCAAAACAAAATGATTTCATTGTATCCAAATATAAATCTTTTCCAAAACCATACTGCTTTAAAATTTATAATATCTGGAAACCCAATATTTGAATTATACTTTCAAAGCATAATATTTCAAAATTCATATATTTTAAAACCATAACTTCTAAAACTTGAATGGTTTGGATATTCAACGGTATATAAAATAAATGGTTTCACTTTAAGATTACTTTGTAAAGAAAATAATTTCCATGACTTTACAAATATATTTCTTTATTTAAAGCCTAAACCGTAGATTTAAATATCACTTCAAGTTCCAAAACCCCTTCAATTTCTATATAGATATATCCATTTGGAGTATTAATATTTCAAAACTAAAGTTGTATTTTATTCTTTCAACAAATTAATGCTCTATTATTTAGTCTTGAATATTCTCATAAATTCCATAATTAAAACTCCAATTTCTAGCAATTTAAATATTTTCTTCAATTTAATTTACACCAAAATATTCATTTTATATTTATCTTGGAAAATCCAGTTATAAATATCATATCTTAAAATTTCCAAACTTAAACATATAATATAAATTATCAAATTCCATTTCTCAAATTTTTCCATTTTTATTTAACGGATTTATCACAGCTTAAATTCAAAAATTTAACTTCATATGTATATATATATGGAAGAATAATATTAATAAAGTATCAAAATTCAAAATTTTTATAAACCGTATCCCATCCAAACCATAGATATCACTTTAAAAATATTTTATATATAGACCACGGTGCCTGTATAAAGTATCTATCCTATGGTCAAGTGATACGGATATTTATCATTTCAATCCGCAATTTAAAATAAAAATGCGGCTGTATATCATTTCAAACCGCAATCCCGAATGAAATGAAAATGCATGATGACTTGCAGTTTAATGATATAAAATAAAACATCCATTCATCAACATCATCCATCATACAACCATCATCCAATAATAAATCAATATCAATATATATCTGATAATATATAACAGGTAATAACTGGCAGTTATATTCAAATAAATTTAACAACTATTAAACTAACAGTTTATATTCAGTAATAAATTTTATAACTGTTTAACTAGCAGTTTATATGCAAATAAATAAATTCTAACTGTCAATTGATATGCAATAAATAAAATAAATTAACAATTAGACTAAATAAATGCGATTTAACAGATATGATGAATAAAACACGCCAAACAGTCATAAATAAATTTCTACTCATATATAATATAAATTTAACAAACATAAAAACTTTTAGTAGTTGTGAGTGGGTTAAAACACTCACCTTTTGAATTTAAATCGAATTTAAATTCGATTTAAACCCAAAATTTCGGCGGTCTCCAAATCTGTCCAAACCTGCGTCATCAGATCCGAAATTTAAATACGATCCTAACAAAAGAAATTTCGCATGAAACGGATTCCGTATGTGAAAATTATGATGAAAAATCGATTGAAACAAAAATAAAATAAACAAACCAAAAAGAACACAATCACATACTCAAAAATCAATCCACGTCAGCACGTTCCCTCGTCCAGGCACCCACTCCCTTGTTCGAACGCAAGAAAATAAACGAACCCATCTTCACGTCTACTCACCGGACTTTGACCGCCAATTGCATCCACCTCCGGCCACCGTTCACCGAGCTACCACCACCACTAGCCTGCCCTTGTCGAGCCGCCTCCATCCCCCTAGGTCAGAACGTCCATCTCCCTCAGCCGCCGCCTCGTCCAATGGTATAACCGAACCCTAAAACCAAAATCCCCACAGATCTGACCGTCGATTTGCACGATAACCCATCCAGATCAACTCCCCTCAGCTTCCTCTCCAAAACCCAGGAATCATTTGACGATCTGACGAAGTTTGTTACAACGACGATGTAAGGCCGAAAATGATCTGAATTATTCTGGACAAACGATAGCTCCAATCGAAAAACAAATTACACCAGCAGATTACGAACACTGAGAACTATGACATATATTTTTATGGAATTTTTCTGAAGAGTCTGAAATTTCATTTGAATTTTGGATTGAAGTAGATCTAGGTTTTGCAACCATTGAGGAAGAAAAAGAGATGAAGAAAATGAACGTATAGACAAATGATAGAAGATGGAGGCTAGGGTTTATCACAACATATATATAGACAAATAGTAGAAGGCTAGGTGGGCACGAATTACGAACGTGCTAAGCGGTAGTTGGCCCAAAAAGCCCGTTCTGACTCCGGAACGAAATTTGTTAAACCCATATATCCAAATAGGTATTTTAAAATATTCTGAACGCGATGGAAAAAGTTTCACGTCCAAATTTGATCGTATGAAGAAGTTATGCTGAAAACAAAATTTCCAAATTGATTTCAAATTGATTTTAATTAAATCGATTTCAAGGTGTTACGTGTTCGTACGATCAAACGATAAGTCCGATCGATACGAAACTTGAAACCCTACAATAATTCACCGATACGGATCCGATGAAACTGGTTTCGTCGAAATCCGAGTCCGTGACAAAAATGGCTATTTTTATATTAATTAAATAAATTAAAATTTAGTCAATTAAATCAAATTTCCCATTTCTTTTTGATAATTGACGATTCTTATTATTATAAATTTTTCAATCACCTATACTAATTTAAACAAAATTTAACTTGTCGAATTTAAAATTTTAGAAATCCCCAAATTTCATTAATTTCACCAAATTATAAATTAAATTTCCAAAATTCTAATTAAGTTTACTTTCCATTATTATTGTCAAATAGAAGAATCTATCATTGGATTCATATTTCGATATGTAAATATTTCCAATTTCATCTGAACTTATATTTACATAATTCCTAAATATTAAATCTCAAATATCACTTAAATGAACGTTAACGTAATAATTATTTATTATTTATTGCAGTTGATTATCAGATACAATTAATATACTAAATAGACGGTAAATCTTGAATACTGGTTATCCTTAACGTTTTATTTCCCATTTAATTGCAACAGCGCAATTTCAAAAATTTAACTCAATTAAATAGACAACTCTTTATATTCTAAATCAATTGCAATGGTTTAAAAGTTGCTAAATTTTGATTTCAGTAATCCCTTTAATTCGATTCAAAATTAGCAATTACCTATTGAATGCCCCAAAATTCCTATTAAATAAATCTAACAAATCTTTATCATCAATTAGATGAATTAAATATTCAATCAACTATTTGCGTTAATAATTTTCGTTTCACTTTAAAGTATCTAAATTAACCAATTACAATACTTATTACCCAAATAACTTCAATTTCTTCCAAATAATATTTACATAATTATTTTAAATATTGAACCCATTTAATTGCAATAAATTCAATTGATTGCAAATCAATTCCAAATAAATTTGATTTCTATCCAGTTACAACTTAATATCAAATCAGTTTTCACTTAACTAACAAAGTCATTATTACTTAGAATTTCATTACATTTTATATTTTCACATTTTCATTTTGGTTTCATTTCTTTTCCCACATAGTTTATTAAAAATGGGATTTTTCTTGGTTACAACTTATTTGGATCCAACATTCTTCATTTTCCAATTTATTCCACTTTAACTGCAAAAAATTTCACATTAAATTATAAATTAAAACTCTAACAAACTTGATTTAAAACCCTGCTATTCAATAAATGGACATTTATAGGTGAAATTAACATTGACCTATATTTCATATCATAAATGCATACTTATTTCATATTATTTAGTTATATTTACCAACCATGTCCACAAATTTACTATTTATATACCTAATTAATTTATTACTAATTTAAGTAAGTTTATTATCGACAGCATTCATTAAAATTACTTATCTACACTTATTGCATTGGTTTATTCAACGGTCACTCTTATTTAGTCACTATCCATTTTACAACCAAATGTACAATCTCCACTATTGATTTTTATATTAATGAGTCCCATTATAGTTAATATAATTATTAATATTCACAAATTCAACATTTATTGGTTTCTTATATTTAACTTATTCTAAGTATGACAATTTACATTATTCAAATCTATTGCCATATAAATATTAAATTGTTACATTAAATTACAATTACTATATCTAATTCCCACATTTACTCAAATAAAATCTTAAGACTTTTATTTCATACTAAATTAGATTAGAAATCATATTAAATTAATTCATTTAATACCTTCGAATTTACCGGGTCGTTACACTCTTCCCCGCTCAAAACTTTTCGTCCCCGAAAAGGAAAAGAAGGGAAAAGAAGAAATTTAAATACAATACATCTTATTCAAAATATTTAATTTATAAACAATAATTTACTAAATTTATTTCCTTAAATGGAATATACCCTTTTTATCATCATTATATCTTTATGTACTTAAATAAATAAGTTTGGATAACTTTTTCAAATAATCTCTAAGTGGTTTCAATCACTAACAATCAAATCAATCCAACAACCATCCATTTCAACAAACAGCATACCCAACAAATATAAACAACCATATAATCAACAAACAAATAGTTGCTCGGGTTCAAAGCTTGAAATGGTCCGGAATGAAAAATAACTATCCAGTGCATCATTTACTCAACAGTCTTAGATGAGATCGAATAGATTATTTATTCATCCAACTACTTCAAATTTCCTTACCCGACCAACCATAAATCAAACAATAACAATTCAACCAACAAATCAATTAATTCATTATAAATTTTTTTCATACATTAGCTGTTTGATCTTTTCATTCATATAATAGTTTATCTTTTATTTTCACTTATTTTCATTTATATACCACATAAATTATCCTTTAAAAATTTACATTTATTTCTAACAACTTTTAACTTTTATTTCTTCATTCAGTGGTTGTTTTCTTTATTTCTACTTATTACTTTCAATTATTCATTTTTATTTATTCAGGTTATGTAAGTTTCCCTTTTATTTGTATTGCATTTAATGCACTGCTTAAATTTCAATCATTTAGTTGATGCTTACATTTCTATTTTATTTAATTACAGTATCCCTTTTTAATTACTCTTAAATTCTTAACCTTATAACTCCATTCTTATAAATAAAGGATTTTATTAATTTATTACTTAGGGTTTACAGTCATTTATTTGTCACTTACTTCCTATTATATTAACTAGTAGCATGTAAATCATACTTAAGTTTATAACCCTACACATCAATCCTTATTTATTAAAGAATTTCATTTCATTTACTTAAGCTTAAAATCACCTATTTAGAATTCTTACCTTTAATTTTAGTAAAATTTCAATCATAACTTAAGTTTATACCATTAAATTTTCATTTAATATAGCAAATTTATTGAATACTTCATTATTTTCAAAATTTCTACTTGTATAATATTCTGTTCCAAACTCTTTTCTAACATTTCAACTTTTCATATTTGGTAAGTTATTTATGTTAAAGAAAATGCAAAAGAACTTATACAAGTTTTATCTCATCTTTTAATTAAATTTAATGTTCAACAATATTACTCTTTGTCTCATAAGTTAAAAATTTCAAATTGCCCTCTATAACTTTGCATTTATTCTCTTACCTAAATTAGAGGTTTCATTTCATTAATTACTTACCCTTTATTTCACTAAAATAATTTAAACCATTAAGAAATGGAAATTTAAGAATTAAATACCGGGTCAAATTTCAAATTATTTTAAAAATAATAGATAAATAATTTCTTACAACTTTTATATCTCAATTATATTTAAAACAATTAAAATTTTAGATAATTTCAAAATAAATCTGCAATAGAATTTACTACAGTGGCCTTTCCACTTTGAAACTCGAAAATGAAAGTCGATGATGTGGCCGCCATCACCGAAATTATTTTCCAGCGACAGAGAGGAAAGTACAAAATTTATTTTCTCCAAAATCTTCTTTTAAACAATTCCTCCGAATTATACTAGATATTTATATAAGAAAATACTTATAAACCAAATCATTATATTTCATAAATCCTTTGAAAGCAGATTTTCAAAAATCCCGGACTTAAGTTCTAAATCTCCAATTTGATTTATTATAATTTCAACTTAGCTTCAATTATTCTAAATATTTTTATTACCTAACACCCAATCTATAGCAACCAAATATATATATCTTTATAAAATATTTTTATATATAGAAGATATAATAGGCAAAGTTATTTCATTCACCTATATTAAAACAGATATTATGTCGTTCTGTCCTATTAAGTGTTTAGAAATCCCTATTGATGGCATAGCGTCCCATGCATCAACCAGAATTTATAAATACAAAACGGAACAGATTAACACAATATTGAAATCTTTTTATAACACTAACAAATGCGCTCTCTCTTATATATACGCTCAGCGACTCCCATAGGGTATTACTACCCTATTAGTAAAGAGTCAAACCCACAAAGCTAAGGTTTATCGCTAAACCAAAGCTCTGATACCAACTGTAACATCCCGCCTTTTCGCACGATTTAAACAGACACACGTGCCAATTCAAACCATACGGAAGGGCGGATTGTTATGGGGTAAATAAGAAAACAGAGAAGAAATAAAACAAAATAGAATCTCACAGCGGAAGGATAAAATATAATAATAAAACATAGAGTTTATAAAACTGTTTACAAAACATTTGATTCTTCTTTATACAATTAAATATCAGAGTCCACATACTAATAATATCAATGCAGCGGAATACAGTGTGAGTGTAGTGCAATACTATAAATAATAATAATACAAATCTTCGTCTTCGTCCTCCAGATCTAAATCTTCAAATCCTGAAACGCTCGGACTGACCCGAGCGAATTTGAAAAGACAAAAACACTCGAGTCAGAACTAAAAGATCTTATGTAAGTTAAATTTACAGAAATAAATATGAGTGCAGTAACTCAAGAGATGGTCGGGATTTACATCTCCTAAGGATCCGTTAAACTATTTACTATGTAGTATATTGCGCTATTATAATAGTGTCTATTTATAAAATAAACTTACTTTTAAATAGCGTTAAGGCTTTACATTTTCCGCCTTAACACATAATAGTCCCAGTAGTCCATCCAATATCATAGTCCCTCCTGATCGGGAAGCCACCAGAGGATACCACACGGGCTACGGGAGAAATCCAAACTCATACAAGGCGCGATAGGGTAGGTGATACGGCACAACTAGGCAATGCCAGGGTAGATATACCAATTGCTATCTGGGCTGGTGGAAACGCGCAGCGCGCAGCTACCGCCCACCTCTAACAAACTCCCCCAAAACAAAATTAAAAGTGGCCACTGAATCAATCCAAAGTAAAAGTATAATCTCAAAGAGGAGGGTCCGATCAGAGGAATGACCTCATTGGCCCGAGAATCGCTCCTGTTTTAGCCACCTTATGCCAACTCACGAGAGTCGGGTCCACGTATTTACCTTACAGGAAATGCCGCCACCAACCTACTTCATTCTGGAATCTGCACCGCGTACACGGTTAGTCAAAGTGGTTTTCGGTATCGACAGAGAGTATGTCCATATCCGATCCCGGTCTCTTTGCCAACCCATCGTTATTATAACACCGCGGTCATTTAAAAATAGTTGATACTTTAAAACCAGAATAAATTTTTCCATTTCAAAACTATGAATACGATATCATCTTAAAACTCAAAACAAAATGATTTCATTTTATCCAAATATAATTCTTTTCCAAAACCATACTGCTTTAAAATTTATAATATCTGGAAACCCAATATTTGAATTATACTTTCAAAGCATAATATTTCGAAATTCATATATTTTAAAACCATAACTTCTAAAACTTGAATGGTTTGGATATTCAACGGTATATAAAATAAATGGTTTAACTTTAAGGTTACTTTGTAAAGAAAATAATTTCCATGACTTTACAAATATATTTCTTTATTTAAATCCTAAACCGTAGATTTAAATATCACTTCAAGTTCCAAAACCCCTTCAATTTCTATATAGATATATCCATTTGGAGTGTTAATATTTCAAAACTAAAGTTGGATTTTATTCTTTCAACAAATTAATGCTCTATTATTTAGTCTTGAATATTCCCATAAATTCCATAATTAAAACTCCAATTTCTAGCAATTTAAATATTTTCTACAATTTAATTTATACCAAAATATTCATTTTATATTTATCTTGGAAAATCCAGTTATAAATATCATATCTTAAAATTTCCAAACTTAAACATATAATATAAATTATCAAATTCCATTTCTCAAATTTTTCCATTTTTATTTAACGGATTTATCACAGCTTAAATTCAAAAATTTAACTTCATATGTATATATATATGGAAGAATAATATTAACAAAGTATCAAAATTCAAAATTTTTATAAACAGTATCTCATCCAAACCATAGAAATCACTTTAAAATTATTTTATATATAGACCACGGTGCCTGTATAAAATTTTCTATCCTATGGTCAAGTGATACGGATATTTATCATTTCAATCCGCAATTTAAAATAAAAATGTGGTTGTATATCATTTCAAACCGCAATCCCGAATGAAATGAAAATGCATGATGACTTGCAGTTTAATGATATAAAATAAAACATCCATTCATCAACATCATCCATCATACAACCATCATCCAATGATAAATCAATATCAATATATATCTGATAATATATAACAGGTAATAACTGGCAGTTATATTCAAATAAATTTAACAACTATTAAACTAACAGTTTATATTCAGTAATAAATTTTATAACTGTTTAACTAGCAGTTTATATGCAAATAAATAAATTCTAGCTGTCAATTAATATGCAATAAATAAAATAAATTAATAGTTAAATTAAATAAATGCGATTTAACAGATATGATGAATAAAACACGCCAAACAGTCATAAATAAATTTCTACTCATATCTAATATAAATTTAACAAACATAAAAACTTTTGTGAGTGGGTTAAAACACTCACCTTTTGAATTTAAATCGAATTTAAATTCGATTTAAACCCAAAATTTCGGCGGTCTCCAAATCTGTCCAAACCTGCGTCATCAGATCCGGAATTTAAATACGATCCTAACAAAAGAAATTTCGCATGAAACGGATTCTGTATGTGAAAATTATGACGAAAAATCGATTGAAACAAAAATAAAATAAACAAACCAAAACGAACACAATCACATACTCAAAAATCAATCCACGTCAGCATGTTCCCTCGTCCAGGCACCCACTCCCTTGTTCGAATGCAAGAAAATAAACGAACCCATCTTCACGTCTACTGACCGGACTTTGACCGCCAATTGCATCCACCTCCGGCTACCGTTCACCGAGCTACCACCACTACTAGCCTGCCCTTGCCGAGCCGCCTCCATCCCCCTAGGTCCGAACGTCCATCTCCCTCAGCCGCCGCCTCATCCAATGGTATAACCAAACCCTAAAACCAAAATCCCCACAGATCTGACCGTCGATTTGCACGATAACCCATCCAGATCAACTCCCCTCAGCTTCATCTCCAAAACCCAGGAATCGTTTGACGATCTGACGAAGTTTGTTACAGCGACGATGTAAGGCCGAAAATGATCTGAATTATTCTGGACAAACGATAGCTCCAATCGAAAAACAAATTACACCAGCAGATTACGAACACTGAGAGCTATGACATATATTTTTATGGAATTTTTCTGAAGAGTTTGAAATTTCATTTGAATTTTGGATTGAAGTAGATCTAGGTTTTGCAACCATTGAGGAAGAAAAAGAGATGAAGAAAATGAACGTATAGACAAATGATAGAAGATGGAGGCTAGGGTTTATCACAACATATATATAGACAAATAGTAGAAGGCAAGGTGGGCACGAATTACGAACGTGCTTAGCGGTAGTTGGCCCAAAAAGCCCGTTCTGACTCCGGAACGAAATTTGTTAAACCCATATATCCACATAGGTATTTTAAAATATTCTGAACGCGATGGAAAAAGTTTCACCTCCAAATTTGATCGTATGAAGAAGTTATGCTGAAAACAAAATTTCCAAATTGATTTCAAATTGATTTTAATTAAATCGATTTCAAGGCGTTTCGTTTTCGTACGATCAAACGACAAGTCCGATCGATACGAAACTTGAAACCCTACAATAATTCACCGATACGGATCCGATGAAACTGGTTTCGTCAAAATCCGAGTCCGTGACAAAAATGGCTATTTTTATATTAATTAAATAAATTAAAATTTAGTCAATTAAATCAAATTTCCCATTTCTTTTTGATAATTGACGATTCTTATTATTATAAATTTTTCAATCACCTATACTAATTTAAACAAAATTTAACTTGTCGAATTTAAAATTTTAGAAATCCCCAAATTTCATTAATTTCACCAAATTATAAATTAAATTTCCAAAATTCTAATTAAGTTTACTTTCCATTATTATTGTCAAATAGAAGAATCTATCATTGGATTCATATTTCAATATGTAAATATTTCCAATTTCATCTGAACTTATATTTACATAATTCCTAAATATTAAATCTCAAATATCACTTAAATTAACGTTAACGTAATAATTATTTATTATTTATTGCAGTTGATTATCAGTGACAATTAATATACTAAATAGATGGTAAATCTTGAATACTGGTTATCCTTAACGTTTTATTTCCCATTTAATTGCAACAACGCAATTTCAAAAATTTAACTCAATAAAATAGACAACTCTTTATATTCTAAATCAATTGCAATGGTTTAAAAGTTGTTAAATTTTGATTTCAGTAATTCCTTTAATTCGATTCAAAATTAGCAATTACCTATTGAATGCCCCAAAATTCCTATTAAATAAAACTAACAAATCTTTATCATCAATTAGATGAATTAAATATTGCAATCAACTATTTGCGTTAATAATTTCCGTTTCACTTTAAAGTATCTAAATTAGCCAATTACAATACTTATTACCCAAATAACTTCAATTTCTTCCAAATAATATTTACATAATTATTTTAAATATTGAATCCATTTAATTGCAATAAATTCAATTGATTGCAAATCAATTCCAAATAAATTTGATTTCTATCCAGTTACAACTTAATATCAAATCAGTTTTCACTTAACTAACAAAGTCATTATTACTAAGAATTTCATTACATTTTATATTTTCACATTTTCATTTTGGTTTCATTTCTTTTCCCACATAGTTTATTAAAAATGGGATTTTTCTTGGTTACAACTTATTTGGATCCAACATTCTTCATTTTCCAATTTATTCCACTTTAACTGCAAAAAATTTCACATTAAATTATAAATTAAAACTTTAACAAATCCGTTACTTGATTTAAAACCCTGCTATTCAATAAATGGACATTTATAGGTGAAATTAACATTGACCTATATTTCATATCATAAATGCATACTTATTTCATATTATTTAGTTATATTTACCAACCATGTCCACAAATTTACTATTTATATACCTAATTAATTTATTACTAATTTAAGTAAGTTTATTATCGACAGCATTCATTAAAATTACTTATCTACACTTATTGCATTGGTTTATTCAACGGTCGCTCTTATTTAGTCACTATCCATTTTACAACCAAATGTACAATCTCCACTATTGATTTTTATATTAATGAGTCCCATTCTAGTTAATATAATTATTAATATTCACAAATTCAACATTTATTGGTTTCTTATATTTAACTTATACTAAGTATGACAATTTACATTATTCAAATCTATTGCCATATATATATTAAATTGTTACATTAAATTACAATTACTATATCTAATTCCCGCATTTACTCAAATAAAATCTTAAGACTTTTATTTCATTCTAAATTAGATTAGAAATCATATTAAATTAATTCATTTAATACCTTCGAATTTACCGGGTCGTTACAGCATCTGTATCTGATTCTGTGATTGTCTCAATGTTTGTGAAAATTGCATCTGTATGTGTTTAATTTGAAAAGATTTCAAAAATTCCATGAAATCCATTAAACAGTATTCACCCCCTCCCTCTAGTGTTAATCTAGCCTTAAGATCCATAATCCGCATTTCCAACATTTGATATCAAAGCATTGGTTTTAAAAGTTTTCATAATCTAATTTTTAAAAAGTTTTCAAATGGCTGGCAACACCGGTAATGTCAATACTATCACCAGTTCATTTATAGAGGGTCAGTCTACTACCAGACCATCGCTTTTTAATGGGGGTAACTGCGCATATTGGGCATGTATGATGAAAATCTATTTACAAATAGGATTAGTCACATGCAATATCACACAATCTGAGTACATAGAACCCACAATTAATTTTGCATAGTGGACTGTTGAGCAAAAGATTGTTGCACAAAACAATTCCAAAGCCATACAGGTTACTAATGAAGGAACAAGCAAAGTTAAACAGACCAAAATATTTATCTCGACCAATCAGTTTCAATTATTCAAGATGAATCCCAATGAGTCCATTTCAAACATTTATAGTAGGTTTCAAGACATTGTGCACTCACTATTTGCATTAGGAAAGAACTTTTTCGAAGAAGATCAAGTTAGAAAAATTCTAAATTCACTCACTCCAGAATGGGATCAGAAGACTCTAGCAATTGAAGAGGCTAATGATATTAGTACATTGAAAATTAAAGAATTGATTGGGAATTTGATGTCGTTTGAAGTACAAATGCAAGGTAGAAGAGAAAGCAAGGCCATAGAAAAAAGTTAACGGCGTTCAATGCAATAACAGAAGATTCAGACTCAAACGGTGAGGACGATGAAGAAATAACCCTGATGACAAGGAATTTTAGAAAGTTTCTAAAATATATAAAGATGAATAACTACAAGGGAAATGATCACAAGAATTCTATAAATAATAATGAGACTCAAAACAACATCAGATGCTACAATTATGATGAGCTAGGCCACTTAAAAGGAGATGGTCCGCATCCAGATAAGCAAAAAATTTCTCCAAGTAATGATTCGTCAAAGAAAAGAAATAGGGCATACACTGCTAAAATAGACGATTCAAACTCATCCTCTAGTGATGAAGATCAATAGATAGAAAATTCAAAAATGTGCTTTACAACTATTCACGAATCTGATGATCTCGGGAATATGGGTCTAAAAATAGGTACGCATTTAAATAATATTGGTTGAAATTGCTTGTTTGAATGCATGAATGTTTGATTGTATGCATGTTTTGAAATTGCTTGCTGTTTGAATTTAAAATTTTGATTTTAAAACTTATATTATTTTAATAATATTTTAAATATTAAAATATCGATATTAAATTGTTATATTTAATATTATTTTAGATAAAATATAGATTAGATTATAGGATATATATATATATATATATATATATGTATGTATGTAATAAGAAAAATTAGTCACATGTATTATTGGACCCATGTCGACATGGCCCTACCTCAGATGTTGTCATCCCCGTAGAATTTTGAAATTCAAATTTGAATTCAAAACTTTGAATTTCTTCCACATGTTCACCAACTCCAAGGCTTTGAAAAGGTGTCTCTGGGCCAAAGAACATGATTATTGAATATCTATTTACCTTCTTAAATTTATCCTATCTTTTCACCTTCATTTCTAAACTCAAACTCTCTTTCAAACTTTCAAGCTCTCTATTCCCTTTAAAAATGGCTTCCTCAAGTATTCACTCCACCGTAAGGCTATCCAAAGCCATCAAAGAATTCCTTTACAGTGACTCGGAAGCAATCAAAGCTTATATAAGCTATGTAAACTTTGGAAAAGTCCATATGGGAAAAATTAATAATCTTTAATGATTTTCCTTATAATGAACTCAATAATCTTTTCAAAGAGAATCAAATTCTTAGTTTAAATGATGATTCTCAAAATGATTTTGTTTGTTATCCTAATCTTGTTAAAATGTTTTATGCAAATTTGAATCGCGGTATTTATGAAGGAAATGAAGGAGAAGTTTGGAGTAGTGTTAAAGGAACATCAATTGTTTTGAATAGTGAGATTTTGGGAAATATTTTAGGTTTTCGTATATGGGATTGGATCTTTCAGATATTAAAATTGATGAACATGATCGTGAGACATTTCATCACATTTTTGAAGCGGATGATAACTTTGAATTTATAAACTGAAATTTTCGTCCTAAAGAAAGAATTGTAAGCCTACTTTTGCAACATACCATAACTCCTAGATCGGGAAATTTCAATCACCCTACTTTAATAAGGCTCTTTTTGTTATTTCTGGGCACCATCACATTAATTGGGCGCAAGTAATTTTAGATGAACTTCGTCCCAAAAATTTTACTTTAGGAGAAAATAATTTATATCATGGGATTTATCTCACTGTGGTTTTTAACTATTTTGTAGTTGATTACAATAGAGAGGAGTTTGTTACTTGAACAGTGTTTAACCATGCAAATATCTCTCGTATGAAAATTCCACTTATGTTTCAACCATATGAAACTCTTGCGGAAAAAAATGAAAGGTTGGCTCATGAAGAAATTGATGAAGGAGAGGAGGAGAAGGAGGAAGAAGGGGAGGAAATGGAGATTGAAAACGAAGGAGAGGAGGAGGAAGAGACTTTATTGGAAAGCATCGGATATCCTATCACTCCTAACAATCCATCCAACAAAACACTTCTCAAAAACCAAAAGATTATCGTGGAAAACCAATGAATTCTCTAAAGATCCGTTAGTAAAAAGTTGGACAAAATTTCCACCAAAATGAATAAGTTCTTTGGGAAAGTGAGTCACAAGCTTGGATTATGTTCATCTTCATCATCCTTTGACTAATACAAGTTTCATTTCATGTTGTATTAGTTTGTATCTCCCTTTGGTTAATGTTATGTATCGTTTATGTAATGTTAACTAAATTTATCAATGAAAATCCTTTATTTTCTGTGTATTAGCTCTAAAATATCTCTGGAATGCTTGTTATTATATTATATAAGTTTAATATAAATAAACTTGTACATAATAAAAAGAAAAAAGAAAATTGCCAAAATAAACAAGGGTATGTTGACATCGCCCTACACCCCATGTCGACATGTAACGGCCAGAAAATTGTTTTTGTTTTGAAATTGAAATTGACATAACTACCTTGTGTCTTTTCATTTAAAAGACTTTCTAATTATTTATATACCTGTTTATTCTAGAAAAAGTCATATTTTCAATTCTTCTTATTTTCTACTGAATTTCTTCATATTTTATCAAAAAATGGCCTCTCTTATTCATAATCTAAGCGAGAATCTTGAAGAAACTCTCAATTCCTTCAAGAGCGTACTTACTTTTATCCTTTGCAATCAACATCACTTAGAATTAAGCCAAATGCAGACGATAAAGATACAAGAAAGGCACTTTGATGCCATTCAATGGATGTTTTCAGCCCTCAAAAAAGAAGAACTAGAAGCGAATCCAGAAGGAACTCTAAACGAGGATAATGTAGAATGCGATTGTATAAAGGCAAACTTTATCTTCGATGAAGAGGAATAGGTTGAAGTTCCAAGAAATGTTTGATTTGACTTGTATGGTTTGATTACTTTGATTTGATTTGGTTTGATGTGGTTTGAATTGTTTGGTTTGATTTGACTTGATTTAAATTGTTTGAATTGATTTGAACATGGTATGTAATATATGATTGAAATAATGTGGTTTGATAAATATATTGATTAATTATGTTTGAAATTTTCATTTCTCTCACATTTACCTTAAAATATTTTACTCATATTATTATCTATCTCATTTATATTCTATTATACTGTATTTTTATCCTATATAATGCTATAGGTATAAGATTTAGGGGGAGTTATGTAGTTTAGGCTTACTTTTTGTAGATGACAAAGGGGAGAATTATAAAATAGGTTAGTTAGGCTTAGATTAAGGGGGAGTTGTTGGAATAAGGGAGAGTCGGAGAAGAATCAAAAGTTTGGTGGAGTAGATTTTATAAACAAAGGTTGTCGTCATAAAAAAGGGTGGGATTCTTAGTTCCTGAGATGATGGTTTTGATGACAACAACCTTAGGACCTGTTATAAAATATAAATACTAATATTCTTGTCTAGATATATATGTATATGCAGGATATATGTGCAGGTACTGAGAATGAAGAGTGTACAGTATAGAGATTCAAGACCGATGAATTCAAGATTGTAGAAACCAAGACTAAATACTCATGAGCATCAAGAGTTCAAGATATCAAGAGTTCAAGATTTTAAGATATCATGATAAGTAATAGTGTTTAGATTTATGTTAAAACTTCATAATAGCACTAAAACCTTTATTCGAATTTTAGTTATGGAATGGAATCCACCTTCTCATTTTAATAGTGGGATGGAACCCACTACCTCTTTAGTGGGATGGAACCCACGACCTTCTCTAGTGGAATGGAATCCACAAAATTTTCAAAATGATTTATTTTTTCATAACTATGATTTTAAAAGTCATCTCTATCAATTTAAATATTTTAGCCTTAATTCGAAAACTATTTTTAATCATATTAGTTTCAAAATCATTTCTTGTTTTTAAACTATCTCCTAGTTTTAATGGTTTTAGTTTTAAGTTTAAAATATTTATACTGAGCTTTTATTAATTTTATATTATAGATTATATATTTTTAATATTACTTTTTAAATCTCTCTTATAATTTAAACTATATTCAAAATGGTTTATAAAGATTAGAACTTGTTTTGACAGGTTTTAGAATAAAAATCATTTTAAAGAAAAATTAATTTGCAAAATATACATAGGGATGTCGACATACCCATCCCCCCATGTCGACATAGTGACTGCAAAAATTCAAATTTCAATTTTTCAAAAGAAGTGTCTATTCGTCATAACCTTTTATGAATGGACATGTCTGTTGTTCTCCTATAAATACCAGTTGTTTTCAGCGAATTTTAAGTTAATTTTTCTTCATTTCTTCACTCCTTCTTCTCCACTGAAATATTCTCTTATATTTTAACAAAACTCTGCCGAAATCCTAAGTGAATCAAACTTGATCATCTCTAGTTTGGTTCTCTACCATTCTCTCTCAATGATCTCAGTGCTATTAAGAGTTACAAGATCATTTGTAATCAAAGAAATGTATCGAGTCTCTCTATCTATCAAAGTGATATTGGAAACAGTGTCTCAATTGGGTGGGATTGTAGCATGTAAATCAATTAGGTGACCTTGTAACCTAGTTAAATCAAGAGAGTTTGCCTTGGACTCGAAGACAAGAGGGTGTATCTCTTGGCCTTGAAATCGAGGTTGTAATATCGACATTATATTTGAAAAGAAATCTGCACAAGAAATTGTGTGGGACTTGATGTAGGGTAACTACGAACCAGTATAATATTATGATGTGTTCTTTCCTTTAATGCTTTTGTTTACTATTTGCATCTGTTTTTGATTTTGTGATTGCCTCTTTGTTTGTGAAAATTGCATCTGTATGTGTTTAATTTGAAAAGATTTCAAAAATTCCATAAAATCCATTAAACACTATTCACCCCTCACTAGTGTTAATCCAGCCTTAAGATCTGTAATCCGCATTTCCAACAATCATGAGAAATTGTGACGACCCGAAATTTCTGAGCATTTAAAATCGAAATATTTAATCGATTTTAAATATTTAAAAGTTAAGTTTTAACTCGAATTCAAATATTACAATTTATTTGATAATTAAATTATTGAATTAAATAAGTTGAAGTTGAGTAAAATGCTAAAACTGGAGTTAGAAGCCTGTTAAAAATAATTTGAAGGCTTGTAAAATTTATATTGATAGTATAGAGGATAATAGAAGTTGTAAAATTGAAATTAGCGGTGGTTTGTTCAGTTTTGAAATTTTATATTGTTTAAATTGAATTTAAAAATAGCCTTCCGAGGCGCGGTCTCGGAATTCGACGAAACCAGTTCCATTGGATCTGTAATATTGAAATATTATCGGATTTCAAATTTCGTAGTGATTGGAATTGTTGAGTGAGCGTAAGATATATATAAACGCGCTATAATTCATATCAAAATTTAATATAATAACTCGATCTAAAATGCTATCTTCTCCATACGATTGGTTTGGCCTCGAACCCCTTTTCCTTCCGCTGAAATTCATTTCACATCCGCACCTTTCCAAGTCAAATCAATGTAGACACCCTACTACCTACCTTGTCTTCAATAGCACGCCTCCGGCCTTTTCAAAGCAGGTAATGTTTCCTCCTCTATTTCATTTGACAGCCGAGTATCGTTCTCCTCTTCTATATGTATTAAAAAAAATCGCGAAATATAGTTTATGAATCGCGAAACTCTTTTCCCCAAAATCAGATCGAAGCTTTTTGGCTGTGAACTCGAGCTTGAGCTCGAGATGAAGTCGCGAGGACGGGAACTATCGCGACAAGGTGGCTTCGTACGGCAGCGTGGGTTCGTGGTGGAAATCAGAGCTACGCGGCGAACGAGGGGAGGGCTTCGATTCGAGTTTGATTCCTTCTACTTACAGCATATCGAGGTTGCTCGTTCTCGTGAGGTCTGGGTTGCGCGACACGTTCGAGAGGATGAGTTCGTCGATCTGGGTTTCTGTTCGTTGGGAGGTAATCTCATTTTTCCCAATTTAACTTTACCTATATTCTCTTTGTTACGGTTCTTATTTGTTTTACAAAAATAATAATAAAACTGTAGGGAAGTAAATTAATTAAAATAATTTATTTGTAATTAGTTCTTACTTAGTAATTACATTTGCAGGTAACATTCCTGTATTTGATATAAAAGTTTAATTTCCTGCAATTTAAGTTTGGGCAGGAAAAATAAAATAAAAATAAAGGTATATACACATACCCGTATTAATTAGGTATACATGTTTTAATATATATTTTTAGATTAGCCCGTTTTAATTACTAAAAGTTTTAAAAAGGGAAATCATTAGTTTAGAACTAAATTTTTAGTTAATTAAACTATAAAATGTAAATTAATTACTCGATTGATCCAAATATTAATAAAATCATCTAATGTTTATTCAAGGTCTGAAAATGTGGAATACAATCGAGAATAAAGTGGATTGCAAATTTAAGGGACAAAGGTGAGTTAATCTCACTCAGTTAAAATTAGATTTAAATGATTAAATTTAAATAATTGTTGAATGATTGGATTGACTGATATGCTATAGTGTGATATATATTTGGAACTGGTATTGTATATTGTGCTAATATCTGTGGATGCATGGAAAACAGGTTGGAGGGATCCAACTGGATCCCCCAACATTTATTTAAATTGTTTAATACCCTATGTTGTGATTATTTTATATTCTGTGATGAATATTATTGATATTATTTATAATTGGTATATTGAATGTTATGGTTCAATTGGATATAATTGGGAATAATGAATTACAAAAAATATATAAATTGAATTTTGGAAAAGTAAATTAAAGAAGTGAAATTGTAAGTAAAATAATTTAGGAAATTTGAATAGATTTAAGAATGAATTAGAGAAGAAATAAAGTGACTTTAAATTTCTAATAAATAAATCGTGAGTATAAAAGGAAAATTTGAATAAACAGGAAGTTAATGAATTGTAAAAATTCAGTGCTATTATTTAAAAGAACAAAACACTTATTTAAAGGTTAAGATTTAAATTATTAAAAGAATAAAGAAGAAATTGGAAAAAATATGGAATTTGTATATTTCCGTTAAAAGTTTTAGAATCAAACGGAAAATAACGATCATAAATAAGTCCATACTTCATGAATTTTGAAATGAATTAAGCAATTAAAGAAAATTATTTCAAATGAGATAAATTTGAAATCAATTTGGGAAATTGATTTAAGTGATTGAAGTTGGAACTTCTCCCTGGATAACCAAGTACGTTTCAAAGTAAATTTTTAATTGTAAGTTAAAAGTTTTTAGTTGATTTTAAAAGCAAGTTTGGAAATTTTATTATTTCTAAATATTTAAATTATGAAGTAAGTCTTTCCTTTTAATCTATTATAGTAGTAATTATTTAAAGAGTGACTTAGTAGTTTGTTTAAGATTTAAAATTTAGTTATATTTTATAAAGTAACATTATTTTCAAATATTCATATAGTATGTATTTTTTTCAAATCATTGAAGTAGTTTTAAAATAAAAATGTTCTAAAGTATATTTCAAAGAAAAGTGTTTTAAATTTATTTTAAAATCTAGTTTTGTGCTTGGTGATTTCGGAGGAGATAGAAAAATTGAGAAAGTTTATTCAGAAAGGAAAGATGGGTTTGAAACTGTTTTCAAAGGATTGAAAATAAAAATAATATCTTGTGAATGTATTTTTGGGATTAATAAATAATTTGGAAAATTATTTATTGTTTGATGGATGTTTGTGAATAGAAATTGATAGTTAAATAACCGACTATCAATATTGGACAAATGCGTTGATCGTTTCGAAGAGACCGGGATCGAGATTTATTTCTCGAAAACCACTTCGATCCGGTTTGTACGTTTCGTGTAAACGATTTGGATTCGAAGATGGAGCATTGGAGTGCAAGGGCTAGTCGCTACTAATCCTGAGGATATTTCCAAAATGGATGTAGTAGGAATAGTGCCTTCGGTTCCGTTCGAACCCGGGACGGACTTGTATAGATGAATGCTTGCGAAAACGTCGTCAGGTGGACGATGGGCATTCTAAGGGATATGTTCTATTAAGGTAACGCTTAGCCTCAAGCCTCATCAAATGGGAATGACTGAAAATCAGGGGTTATGCAGCAAGGCTAGGTGGGTAGCACCCAAGCAGGGTGAGGTCATTCCAGTCTAGATGTCCCTTTTTATTTTTCGGCTTAGTGGGCGGTTGCTGATCCCAACCGTGGGGTGATCTCACTCGGGACTGTCCAGTAAGGGATGGTTTTGGCCTTGTGTTGCAGGGGAGCGGGCGTACTCCTCGGTACGGTGATCTAGGCCCCGTACTATGACAGGTGGTACCCCAATGCCTAGTCATTAGTTGGAAATCCATTCTCCCTACGAGCCTTGTACGAGTTTTTTTTGTATTACCCACTCTGTGGCTAGTAGCTGGAATTTAATCATGTAACAATTTCGGCTATTTTATAAGTATTTGTATATAGACCCTATTATAATATCAAAGGATTTCTATAAAAACTGTTTTAGCTACCGTAAGGTAAAAACCCGGCATGTTTATTTGTGGCGTGGTCTTACGAGATGCTTTTGTTTTCAAAGGATTTTTGAAACTTTAATAATCAATTGGGTGTGATTTTCTCACGCTGGTATTCCAGACTGACTCGGGTGTTATTAACTGTAATGCTCAGGTCGGACCGAGTATTATAGGATACAGGTTTTGATGCTATGGAGCTCAGGAGACGAGCTGGATGACGATACGTACATTCGTACTTGTATATATTTACATATTCCGTTGTGTTGAGTTGTTGTGTATCCATTTGAATGTTATTGATGTTGAGCTGTGATAGATGTACTCTGATAATTGTAAAATATGTAAGCAGATATTTTTTTTTGAGTAAAGATTATTTATTATTTATTATATTTTATTCCGCTGCGATGGTTAGGTTCTGTTGTTGTTTTCTATTTTCTTCTTCTACCTCTTCTTCTTTAACACAAATGGTTCGTATTTCTATACAACTTGAGTTGATTGTTGTAGAATATTGTTGACTCAAGGGGTACAGACTTACGGGTCGTTACATTGGGTATCAGAGCTTAGGTTGGTGATAACCTTGGCTCTTGGGGGAATTACTCATAGAATAGAGTCAGTAGTACTCTAAAATGAGTTTGAGCGTATTAATAGATATCAGCGCGTATTTGTTAGTGAATATAAATTGTTTTAATATTGTGTTGATTGGTTTATTGAGTGGCATATGAACCTTCGTCGGCACAGTCTGGACAACTGTATTGAAGGGGTTTCTAAACACTTGAATAGAACAATCGACACGGTATTGTTTTAAATGTGGGTGAATGAAATAATTTTACCCAAAATATATTTTGATATAAATAAAAGTTTTGTAAACTATTTTAGCTAATCTATAGTTGTTTGGATGTTAGGATGAATAATATTTAAGTATTATCATTGTTAAGTGAAACTAGAAATTGAAATATAACTAAATTTAAGGGAATAAATTTATTATGAAATGGAATTTATAAATATGAATTATAAATGTAATTTAAAAAAAAATGGAATATAATCAAATGAGTATTTATATGAGCATAAGCCATGCAAATAAAGTATAGTTAAAATTGATTTAAGCAGGATTTGGAAATTTAAATCCCGGAGATTTTGGAAGTGTTTTGAAGATAAATGATAGCATTGTTGTTTTGGAGATATTTCTGAAAGGAAATTGTTATAAATGGATTTTGGAAGTAATATAGTATTGAAATCACTGGGATTGTTGGAAAATAATTCTGATGATGACGGCCGCTTCATTAGTATTCATTTTTGAATTTCTAAGTGAAGAATTGCTACCAAATTGATTTGTTTAGAAAAGCAAGTTGTTTTTGAAAATTTCAAAGGAAATTTGTTGGAAAATAAAAGCCAGGATTGGTTTAAATTTTTTGAGAAATGTGGTTTGAGATGTTGGAGATTTCAAAATGATTCGAAACCAAAGCTGGGAGTTTAAGAAAAATCCTGATAGGATGGGTTGTAAGCTTATACATTAAGATGATTTTTAAATCAGGAATGGAATATAAGCTTTGAAGGTTGGAATTTAAATTTGAAAATGAAATTAACTTGGATTTGAAAATAAAAATTTGACGGGATTGAAATTAATTGAATAAGCTGAAAGAATATCCAGTTGTATTCGAATTGAGTTGAAATCGAATTGAGTTAAATAAATCCGAGTTAAAGTAAAATTGAGTTGGGATGAGAATTCAATTGAAGTAAATAAATTAGAATAACTTATAAAAGAATTAAAATCCAAGGTAACAAAAATATGCTTGGGATATAAATAAATAGAAGGCTTGAGTTAAAAAAATAAAAGATGAATATATTCAAGCTTATGATGAATGGAATTGTATAAAACAATAAGTTGTGACTTGTTAAATTTGAAGGTGAGATAGAAAACCCAAAATAAATATTTTTGATGAATTGAAAAATAAATAAAAATCCAAACTTTAATTATAAAATAATGTGAACTAAGAAAATTAAATGAAGTGATATTTGGAAATAAAATCAAGTATTGTGCTATAAAAAGGAGAGAACTAATTTGTTAATAAATTATTTAATGAAATTGAATTGTGAGTTTATGATGAGGTTTGAAAATAAAACTCAAGTTATAATTAAATTTGACTTACATTGTCGATGAAGAAAATATAATTAAAAGTGGCCTTGAAAATTAATTAATTGATTTGTGAATGAAATTGCAATGTAAGTTAATAAAATTGGATGGTAATTTAAAAGTGAATGGTAATTTGAAAATGAATAGTGGATTCAAAACTTGAGATGTAAATTTAAAATTTAACTTGAAGTGTTAACAAATTAAATATAATTGGGAATGTATCAAATAAAAAAAATGTAAATGGATTAAAATAGCAATGGTTTGAATGTGCAAATACAATCCAAATAAGTGAAGATAACCTGGAAAATAGCCAGGTAATAAATGGAATGAGTTGAATCTGGAAAGTTAAATTTTATAATAACCAATCAAATGAAATTTGCAGAATTAAAATGGGATTGGATTAGAATAAAAGCAAGTTTAATTGAAAAGAGAAAATTTACTTGTAAAATGAAAATGAGTTTAAGTGTAAAATTTGAATAAATTGAGGTTAATGGACTTAAGCTAAATGAATGAAGGAAAGTTGAATTGAATTCATCTTAAAACCAAGTTTAAAGATATTGGATGGAATTTAAACCAAGTAAAAATAAATTCGGATCGAAATAAAATTTGGTGGGTTGTAAATAATATTTAAGGAAATAAAATTCACAATGGATTGAGTGGATAAACTAATTATATTGAATAAATGAATGGATGTGATAAATAAGAACCAAATGGAGTATGGCTTAAATAAGTTGAGAAATGGTTATTGAATGATATGGCTTGGTTGTTTTGAGCTAAATAAAATAGTTGGAATAAACAAATATGGAATGACATGTAAATAAATGGATTGTAAATGGTTTGGATGAACTAGTTTGGTTAATAAAATGAAATGCAAGTGAATGTATTCAAATTTGATATGCAATGAAATGAGAATATATATATATTGAGAATAAATTTGAAAATGAAATTGAATTAAGTATAAATCGAGTTGAAATCCATTTAAATTGGTTATAAAACATAAATATTTGTTTGTTCACATAGATCTTGTCAAATTGCATAGAATAAAATTGTTATTAGATATAAATGGAAGTAATTAAAATTCTATGAATTGATAGAAGTAAAATAAATTGATTTTGAGATCAATTGAATTAAATATGAGTTCAGTTGCTTAAAAATAAATTAAATGTAAGCGATTGAGTTTTAAACCATTTAAAATTGATGAGGTTGTATATGAATGGATTGAAAATGCTTCGAATGGAAAGAAAATGGTTTATAAATTAATTGAAACAGTTGAATTAGTATGAAAACTATATAAATTGCTTACGGAAAAATGTTTGGTATGAGTTTCTTTTAGAATTCATATGTTTTAACTATTGTCAACAAGTGAAATGTAGTTAAATTTCTTATATATAGCACTTACATGTTTAAATTGAGTAAGTACAGGTACCTGCAAGCCGTGTGGCTGGATTTGGTTGTGCTATTTGCTAAAAATAATAAGTTGCTTGCTTAAAATGCTAAATAAGGTACGCCTACGCAATTAAAATAGGGAATATGAACTGTTTTTGATTTTTCCGACCGTGTGGGTCGATGTATATATATTTATATCTTTTGTCAAATTGCAAAAGCTCCTCCGTACAAAGGAGACTCTGCCGAAATTTTTCAGAAATTTTGGGAGTTAGAAAAATTTTGAAAATTTTGGAAAATTGTGTTACGACTAACGAATTCAAATTGGAAACAAAACTAGATTAGTAAATGGAGCTAATTAAAATCATAACATGAATCAGTATAAATGAAAAATAAAAATTTAAAGTTTAGAGTTGAAAATAAATTGAATTCGTATGGAAATGAAAAAATTACTTTGAATAAAAATAGATATAAACTAAAGTAGTAAGATGAAAATAAGTATAAGAAACATATAAAATGCTTATGTTAACTTAAGTAAGGAATGGTCAATTCTTAATTGGAAATTGATACTAACAATGTAATTTAAGTCAATACTGGAATGAATAGATATTGGCATTTTGTGAAAAAGTGGATCAAATGTTTTGGAATGTTGTGAATGAATACTAGTGCTAAGCAGGTATGCAGGTATTTTAAAGGAAAAAGGAAATTAGATTTGATTTCAAGAGATAAATTTGAAATGCTCGACAAAAAGGTATGTATTTAAAATTGGTGTGAATTTGATTGGGATTTTGGATTGAGCCACTTGGCCTTTTGTTTTCTTTTTGGATTTGGGAGGCCGCAGAGCCATTTTGTAGTTGTACCGGGCTAGCCGCGCAAAGGAGACGCTGGCGAAATTTTTCGGAAATTTAGGGAGTTAGAAAAAAAATTGAGAAAATTTTGATAATTCAAAATTTAGTTTTGACTTATAATTTAAATGATTGTAAATAGAGTTGTTTGGGAACTAGGGAAAGGTTTGGAAAGTTAATAAGAATGATAATGGGTCTTTTATATAAAAAGATAATTGGTAAGATGTTGAATTGGTAGAAACTGTTGGATTTGGGGGAAAAATAATAAACGGGTAATGGATCATTCTTCCTAACTAGTAATTTCGGGGACGAAATTCTTTTAAGGGGGGAGGAATGTGACGACCCGAAATTTCTGAGCATTTAAAATCGAAATATTTAATCGATTTTAAATATTTAAAAGTTAAGTTTTAACTCGAATTCAAATATTACAATTTATTTGATAATTAAATTATTGAATTAAATAAGTTGAAGTTGGGTAAAATGCTAAAACTGGAGTTAGAAGCCTGTTAAAAATAATTTGAAGGCTTGTAAAATTTATATTGATAGTACAGAGGATAATGGAAGTTGTAAAATTGAAATTAGCGGTGGTTTGTTCAGTTTTGAAATTTTATATTGTTTAAATTCAATTTAAAAATAGCCTTCCGAGGCACGGTCTCGGAATTCGACGAAACCAGTTCCATTGGATCTGTAATATTGAAATATTATCGGATTTCAAATTTCGTAGTGATTGGAATTGTTGAGTGAGCGTAAGATATATATAAACGCGCTATAATTCATATCAAAATTTAATATAATAACTCGATCCAAAATGCTATTTTCTCCATATGATTGGTTTGGCCTCGAACCCCTTTTCCTTCCGCTGAAATTCATTTCACATCCGCACCTTTCCAAGTCAAATCAATGTAGACACCCTACTACCTACCTTGTCTTCAATAGCACGCCTCCGGCCTTTTCAAAGCAGGCAATGTTTCCTCCTCTATTTCATTTGACAGCCGCGTATCGTTCTCCTCATCTATATGTATTAAAAAAATCGCGAAATATAGTTTATGAATCGAGAAACTCTTTTCCCCAAAATCAGATCGAAGCTTTTTGGTTGTGAACTCGAGCTTGAGCTCGAGATGAAGTCGCGAGGAAGGGAACAATCGCGACAAGGTGGCTTCGTACGGCGGCGTGGGTTCGTGGTGGAAATCAGAGCTACGTGGTGAACGAGGGGGGGGGCTTCGATTCGAGTTTGATTCCTTCTACTTACGGCATATCGAGGCTGCTCGTTCTCGTGAGGGCTGGGTTGCGCGACACGTTCGAGAGGATGAGTTCGTCGATCTGGGTTTCTGTTCGTTGGGAGGTAATCTCGTTTTTCCCAATTTAACTTTACCTATATTCTCTTTGTTACGGTTCTTATTTGTTTTACAAAAATAATAATAAAACGGTAGGGAAGTAAATTAATTAAAATAATTTATTTGTAATTAGTTCTTACTTAGTAATTACATTTGCAGGTAACATTCCTGTATTTGATATAAAAGTTTAATTTCCTGCAATTTAAGTTTGGGCAGGAAAAATAAAATAAAAATAAAGGTATGTACACATACCCGTATTAATTAGGTATACATGTTTTAATATATATTTTTTAGATTAGCCCGTTTTAATTACTAAAAGTTTTAAAAAGGGAAATCATTAGTTTAGAACTAAATTTTTAGTTAATTAAACTATAGAATGTAAATTAATTACTCGATTGATCCAAATATTAATAAAATCATCTAATGTTTATTCAAGGTCTGAAAATGTGGAATACAATCGAGAATAAAGTGGATTGCAAATTTAAGGGACAAAGGTGAGTTAATCTCACTCGGTTATAATTAGATTTAAATGATTAAATTTAAATAATTGTTGAATGATTGGATTGACTGATATGCTATAGTGTGATATATATTTGGAATTGGTATTGTATATTGTGCTAATATCTGTGGATGCAGGGAAAACAGATTGGAGGGATCCAACTGGATCCCTCAACATTTGTTTAAATTGTTTAATACCCTCTGTTGTGATTATTTTATATTCTGTGATGAATATTATTTATATTATTGATAATTGGTATATTAAATGTTATTGTTCGATTGGATATAATTGGGAATAATGAATTACCAAAAATATATAAATTGAATTTTGGAAAAGAAAATTAAAGAAGTGAAATTGTAAGTAAAATAATTTAGGAAATTTGAATAGATTTAAGAATGAATTAGAGAAGAAATAAAGTGACTTTAAATTTCTAATAAATAAATCGTGAGTATAAAAGGAAAATTTGGATAAACAGGAAGTTAATGAATTGTAAAAATTCAGTGTTATTATTTAAAAGAACAAAACATTTATTTAAAGGTTAAGATTTAAATTATTAAAAGAATAAAGAAGAAATTGGGAAAAATATGGAATTTTTATATTTCCGTTAAAAGTTTTAGAATCAAACGGAAAATAACGATCATAATAATTAAGTCCATACTTCATGAATTTTGAAATGAATTAATCAATTAAAGAAAATTATTTCAAATGAGATAAATTTGAAATCAATTTGGGAAATTGATTTAAGTGATTGAAGTTGGAACTTCTCCCTGGATAACCAAGTACGTTTCAAAGTAAATTTTTAAATGTAAGTTAAAAGTTTTAAGTTGATTTTAAAAGCAAGTTTGGAAATTTTATTATTTCTAAATATTTAAATTATGAAATAAGTCTTTCCTTTTAATATATTATAGTAGTAATTATTTAAAGAGTGACTTAGTAGTTTGTTTAAGATTTAAAAATTTAGTTATACTTTATAAAGTAACATTATTTTCAAATATTCATATAGTATGTATTTTTTTCAAATCATTGAAGTAGTTTTAAAATAAAAATGTTCTAAAGTATATTTCAAAGAAAAGTGTTTTAAATTTATTTTAAAATCTAGTTTTGTGCTTGGTGATTTCGGAGGAGATAGAAAAATTGAGAAAGTTTATTCAGAAAGGAAAGATGGGTTTGAAACTGTTTTCAAAGGATTGAAAATAGAAATAATATCTTGTGAAGATATTTTTGGGATTAATAAATAATTTGGAAAATTATTTATTGTTTGATGGATGTTTGTGAATAGAAATTGATAGTTAAATAACCGACTATCAATATTGGACAAATGCGTTGATCGTTTCGAAGAGACCGGGATCGAGATTTATTTCTCGAAAACCACTTCGATCCGTTTTGTACATTTCGTGTAAACGATTTGGATTCGAAGATGGAGCATTGGAGTGCAAGGGCTAGTCGCTACTAATCTTGAGGATATTTCCAAAATGGATGTAGTAGGAATAGTTCCTTCGGTTCCGTTCGAACCTGGGACGGACTTGTATGGATGAATGCTTGCGAAAACACCGTCAGGTGGACGATGGGCATTCTAAGGGATATGTTCTATTAAGGTAACGCTTAGCCTCAAGCCTCATCAAATCACTACAAGAAAACTGCGGTTTACCTACGCCAATATGGCGTAAGCGGGGCGTAGGTAAATACAGTAACTACGTAGGCCCTACGCCAATCCTACCGTGGTTAAATCTACATAGCTAATAAAATATCTACATCTTACCTACGCCGTCCGTGGAGTTGTTTCCGACGTCTTTCCTACCCCATAATTTTTCTACGCCTTCCCCGCGCCATTTTATTTGTATGGTTTTGTTACGGCATTTTTACTTCGTTAGCTACTCACGTCTTTCCTACGTCATTCGTTTACCTACGTCTTCCCTACGCCGAGTTTTCCTACGTTTTCCCTATGCCATTCTTACATATTACGTTTCCTACGTCTTTTCTACGTCATTCATTTATCCACGGTTTACCTACGCCTGTGTTTTTAATGTTTTTCCTACGCCATGCACACGACTTTTTGCTTTATTAATATTCGATTTACCTACGCCTTCCCTACGTCTTTTATGAAGCAATTTTGATATATTACTATTGTATTTCATTTCACCACATTAAATAGAAACTAAAATCAACTTATTTTATATATACACACATTCCAACAAAAAGATTAGCATAAACCATTCATCTTTAATTCAAAAAACAAATATATCATTCATAGTACAAAGTCAAACAATATTAATCAAGTTCCTATATGTCAAAATAATACGATACTATGTTCATGATACATGACATCATACTACCATTAAGAAAGTTTTCAATACCCTCATCCCTCACGACGATCGTTCGGCTCTCCATCAAATCTCTGTTGAAACATCTCGGTGAGTTGTTCATACTGCATCTTCAGCATTTGAATCTCCCCTTCTTGACGCTCCACATTTTTCTCTAGTTTGGCTCTAGTCTGTACTTTTCCCTTATTGATACTATAAGTGGCGTCTTTGTATTTCTGCATTTTATCAAATATTGCATCAATTTCTACATTTTAAACTAACTAAAATAATGTTTTGTTGAAGTTTAAATACTTACTCCAGGGATATTGCCATAATATGGCCTACGATCCTTTCTTTTAGCTATAGCATCGGTAATCATGTCGAATACTTCTTCCTCGACTTCATATGAAATTATGGTGCCTTGACTTTTCAATTCTTCGATTCTAGCTTGATATTGTTCCTGTATTTGTAATTTTTCAAATAAATTTTATTAGATATATGTATAAGTCAAGATGTGGTGTAGGACAGCTAAGGGCATACTTTAAATCTACATACTCCGTTTTGCACAGTATCTTAGATGTCAATGGTAACTTAACATTGGACGAAAAACCATGCCCATGCGCCAAGGCATGTCTGCAAGTTTGCTACCAAAATGTGGGCAGCTATAGAACACCTGTACATTAAATGCAACTTTTAATTTATAATATATATATAGCAGAGGATTAAAATTAAATAGTAAAAAGATGATAATTCAATAGCATACCACACCAACAGTGTTATTCATAAAGTTGCTGAGATTACTCATCTTCGCTAGAAAGAGCATCTGCTTCACTACGAGACCTCCCATGCTGCAAAAAGTAAATTTATCCAATACAATTATCAGATTTTTAAGTATAAAAGAGAAGAGGGATTTAACATTCAAGTAAAAAAAACTTTGAGCTCATTAAATTATTTCAAAGTTTAAACATCTATTTACTAACAAGTTGGACTGGCCATGTTATGGGACACAAAAAGCAAATGATGACATTACCACATTAATGTACCCAGCTTAAAAACCCGTTTCAGTTAAAAATTTAAACTTGGTGATATGGGCTCTCCAATACAATGGGAGGTAAATAGTTTTAAATAGCATTAATTTTATCCCATTTAATTTAATGATTAAACGGTTTAAACTTTTAAAACCATAAACATAAAATAATGTACGTAAGCAATAGTGTGATTGTCTATCTCACCACACTTCATCGTGAATTGATAGGTGTCGAATTATCAAGTATACCGCACTGATCTTCACAGATCCGTGCACAATGATGCATGTTATCAATCAATATTTTGACTGGTCCATTTTTTCTTGTTTAAACTAATGGTTTCAATTTAGTTTTAATGGCACGTTATCATGTAAAAATTCATAAACAAAGGAGGCCCTCAACTACAAAAATATAGATCCTTAATTTAAAGAACAATGATAGAGATCCTTAAAAAAACTTTGGAGGACATTACATAAAGCTTTCCACACAAATTTCATCAACAAAAATGACCATAGAAGAAAATAGGACGAGTAACTGAAATCAGAATACTTACCTATGAGTTATAGAAACAACAGGATGATTCCCAATGCCAGCAGCAACAACAAACACCATACTACTTCCAGCGGATGGGATCTGATTCAACATGTACACATTTTCATGCACCCAGTAGTTTACATGGTATCCACAATCAATTTGTGCAGATGTGTCTGTGTGAAATTTTGCTTAAGCTTCTTCAATGCCAAGGGTCATTAAAAAACACTTAGATCCCGTTGGTAGTATGCAGTAAAATACAGCAAGGTTTTACGTACACTTATATCAATCAATAGCATGTGGTGTTTTACTAAAAAAATTGCAAGTGTACGTGTTAAAAGTAGTATGAAAATATAAATAACTGCATTGATATCTCCGAAAAATGGAAACATGGCAGCGATCAATGTTGCTACTGCGACTGACAGTGATCTAGATATCAACCTGGGCACTACATTCCTCACAGAGTTCTGCCTTTTTACTGGATCAGAAAGCATTCCTTCCAATACTTCATTTGTAGGTTGCAGATATACCTGTAATTGAATTTTGAATTTTTAAAACTATAAATATATGTGAAATACATTTGTTGAATGTGCAAATGATAATTACCACGCTGACCGCCGAGAGTTGAAGAAGGGTGAAGATGTTGGTGCTGATCATGAGGAACCATTTGGGAACCAAAGTGGTGTTACCCACCATGAAGTTTGTGAGAATGGAGCCATGGGCTTGATTGCCGAAAGCCCAGTAACCCGATATGGATACGCTGAAGAAGGTTGCTACTGCTACTGCATAGCATAGGCACAGCCCTTTGAACATCTTTCCTGTTACTGGAGGTGCTGCCGTTGCCTTATATTTTTATGAAAATTATATTAGTTTTCAAATTAGTGGCAAATATTTGCATATACACTTAACACAGCATATGTTGTGGGTTGTGCATATTTTTCCTCGTGAGTTTAAATGAAATATTTGCTGATATTAAAGTGAAATAAACCTGAATCTCAGGAATGATTCCATTTCCATATGTAGTTGCTATTATTGCAATAGCATTAAAGGCTCCAAATACACGATCTTGATGATCACCTAAAATCGTATAATCTTTAGCTGGTGCTCGAATGGAATGTCCTGCAAATTGATAAATGAAATATGTAGTCAGAATAAATACTGAAAAAAGTAGGGAAATTATGCATGAAATTAGCAGAAGGTTATATATGTTTTGCCTGCATAAATGGCTCCAATGGTCGAGCAGGCGCTGTAAGCAAGACAGAGGAGCAGGGAAACAAGATTGATATGCCTTAAGGAATGGAAGGATGGAATTTGAGCTAAAATTAGAAGGAATGCTCCAAATATGAGCACAAATTCATAAAGCTTTGTCGACCCATCTGGATTTGATATCAAGTACATTGACTATAAGCAATAATTTGGTTAAAGATACCTAAAAAAATAATAGTGAGATGATGATGAAGAAAAAATAGAGTTACCTTCATAGTTTGACCGGCAAGCAAAGTTGAACCGACTACTGCCCCAAAACAGACTAGAAACTGAGTAGGACCAATGTAGTAGTGACCCCATTTTGGTCCTGTAGCAACGAGTAAAAACTCACTTTTTAGATAAAGACTGATGATAACTATTTAAAACAAGTCGTTTGAGATTATTAGTTGAACTGTTAATATCGGATGCATTCTGGGTTGTATGCAACCAGAGAAAAAAAATCCCTCTTCTGCTAGTATTTAAGTGAATCTGATCTCAATATTGATGTCGGACTGTGTGAACATAAGTTGTTGGACAGTAGTTTCCGTTGTTCTGTCCCTTTTGAATTAACTTGCCAGATAGCCAGTATAGTTTGTGCGAAGGAAGTACAACGATAATCATATTTCATTCAGCAGTTTGAAAAAAAATCACTAGTTGTACATATGTATAAAGGATGCCATGAAATCTTGGTTGGTTAGAATGAAAATTTGTCCTCCTTGGTGTGTGAGTGGACTCACATGACTAACGTTAATACATGTCCAGTTTCTGTTAAATTATAGAAGGAGAACCCATATTTCTCTGTTACAAAAAAAAGAATATATATATATATATATATGATAAAATAGCAAATTTTAATCGATTATAAACTTACGTATGCACTAATAAAATCTCATTCATGGCACGGACTTTAATAGAAAACATTGACAATGTTCAAAAGAAACAAAATACACTGACTACACCAATCAACATCTACAAGGCGTAAAGAATGAATCTAAAGCCGGATACATTGACTGTAAACTCATTGGTAAGTCTAATTAAGTCCACCTTTTATTAGAAGCAAAAACGAACAGACATCTTTATCTTTTTTGTAATAAAACATTCAGCAGCAATCGCCTGATCAAAATGTTTAAAAACAGCATAAAAAAGGTATTATTTACCAAGAATATGAAAAGCCATGTCACGAAATCGAAGCTGGCGGTTGTCGTGCTGCTCATGATGCTCGAGCATGCGATGGCTAGGAGAAGGCATAGGCGAAGGCGTCGAGGAGGAGGCATAGGCGGCGAGGAGGAGAACTAAATCTTCGATCTTGGAGTTCGAACCTTCAATTGGAGATTGGATTTGTAAATTCGCGTCAATCATCGTGCTTAGCTCTGAAACTAATAGATTATGAAGATGAAATATGAAGATTAGGGTTTTGAAAGAGATGGTTTTACGAGTTACGGAGAGGGAGCTGACAACGAAACAAGTAGAGTACAGGTGCGCACCAAGATGAAATTACCTGAAATTTCAGCCTTCGACGAATGTAGAATTAGGGTTTTTTTCTTGAATGGGTGAAAAACTGAGGTTAGGGGAATGTAAGTATGTGGTGATTAATGTAAAAATAAAAATACTATTTTTGTCGTAGTGCATGTGCAGGGATGGCGTGGGAAATTTTCTACGCCTTCCTTACGCTGGTTTGGAATCGTAGAAAATTAACAAAGACGTAGAAATGATGTAAGAGATTATTTACATCTTTTCTACGGTATAATTTTAGCGTAAGAAATTTCCTGCGCCTTTTCTACGCCAATGTGGAATTGTATAAAATTAACAGAGGCATGGAAATGACGTAGGAGATTATCTACGCCTTTTCTACAGTATCATTTTAGTGTAGGCGATTTCCTACGCATTTCCTACTCCTCGATTTTTTTTCTACGTATTGAAGTTGACGTAGGAAATTTCCTTACGTCTTCCCTACACTTTTACCTCTTTGTACCAGTTTCCTACGCCTACCCTACGCCCCGCCTTTTGGCGTAGGAAAGACGTCGGAAACTTTGTGTAGGAAACTGCAGTATTTTCTAGTAGTGAATGGGAATGACTGAAAATCAGGGGTTATGCAGCAAGGCTAGGTGGGTAGCACCCAAGCAGGGTGAGTTCATTCCAGTCTAGATGTCCCTTTTTATTTTTTGGCTTAGTGGGCGGTTGCTGATCCCAACCGCGGGGTGATCTCACTCGGGACTGTCCAGTAAGGGATGATTCCGGCCTTGTGTTGCAGGGGAGCGGGCGTACTCCTCGGTACGGTGATCTAGGCCCCGTACTGTGACAGGTGGTACCCCAGTGCCTAGTCATTAGTTGGAAATCCATTCTCCCTACGAGCCTTGTACGAGTTTTGTTTGTATTACCCACTCTATGGCTAGTAGCTGGAATTTAATCATGTAACAATTTCGGCTATTTTATAAGTATTTGTATATAGACCCTATTATAATATCAGAGGATTTCTATAAAAAGTGTTTTAGCTATCGTAAGGTAAAAACCCGACATGTTTATTTGTGGCATAGTCTTACGAGATGCTTTTGTTTTCAAAGGATTTTTGAAACTTTAATAATCAATTGGTTGTGATTTTCTCACGCTGGTATTCCAGACTGACTCGGGTGTTATTAACTGTAATGCTCGGGTCAGACCGAGTATTATAGGATACAGGTTTTGATGCTGTGGAGCTCAGGAGACGAGCTGGATGACGATACGTACATTCGTACTTGTATATATATACATATTCCGTTGTGTTGAGTTGTTGTGTATCCATTTGAATGTTATTGATGTTGAGCTGTGATTGATGTACTCTGATGATTGTAAAATATGTAAGCAGATATATTTCGTTTTGAGTAAAGATTATTTATTATTTACTATATTTTATTCCGCTGCGATGGTTAGATTCTGTTGTTGTTTTCTATTTTCTTCTTCTACCTCTTCTTCTTTAACACAAATGGTTCGTATTTCTGTACAACTTGAGTTGATTGTTGTAGAATAGTGTTGACTCAAGGGTACGGACTTGTGGGTCATTATAGAAATTGTATGGCTATATAGCGGTTTCGAAAAATGTAATTAGTGTTGCGCTGTTCGAGAAGAGGATCAGATCCAACGACCGGTCTACTATGTCAGCAAAAGATTGATGGTGGCAGAAAGGAACTACCACAAAGGTATAGAAGTTGGCTTATTGTCTTGTTGTAGACTTGAGAAAGCTCTGCCCATATTTCCAAGCCCATCCGATCACTGTTTATATAGACCAGTGGTTACGACAGATCTTGGCACGACCTGCGACTTTTGGCAGGTTGCTCAAGTGGAACATCGAGCAGAGTTAATTTGATATCATTTATGCCCCAAGATGAGCTATTCAAGGACAATTTCGCGCGGATTTCATAGCAGAGTTCACTGTAGCGGACGACTTTTCCAAAGGTAGTGAACCTCCTAACTATATATGGAAGCTATACACCGATGGCGCAAACACCGATGGGACATCAAACATTGGTGCTCAGGCACTAGAGTGGTGCTCGAAACCCTAGAAGGGAGATCTGTATGCTATGCTTTGAAATTGGACTTCCGTGCAACTAAAAACGAAGCTAAGTACGAAGCCTTACTCGCTGGACTATGACTTGCCATTGATTTGGGAGTGTCGCTGTGGAAATTTACTGCAATTCACAACTGGATGTGTGCCAGGTTCGAGGATAGTATCAGGCCAGAGATCAAAAACTGCCCACCTACCTTATGTGGGTCCTGGAAGTGTTGAACCAATTTGACTATTATACTATCCGCTGTATACCCCAAGAGCAAAACCAGAAGGCTGATTCTTTAGCAAAACTGGCCAGCGCTGGCTAAGCACAATAGATGGGACTCGTCCCCATGGAGACACTTACTACTTTAAGTATTTATCAGTGGAAACAGACCATGTTCATGAGGCAACACCCAAGATGGATTCGTGGATGACTCCAATCAGAAACTATCTTGAACATGGAACGTTTCTCAAACGTAGGAGTGAGAAAAGATATGTTCTTTGAAAGGCTTCATAGTTTGTTATCCAAGATGGAATCTTATACAGAAGGGGAATTTCTCTTCCTTTACTCCAGTGTATCATCCGCGATGAAATCAAGCGAGTGTTGTAGGAAGTGCATGAAGGAGAATGTGGCGATCACACTGGGAGGCAAGCCCTTGCCAATAGTATACTCAGGTACGGGTATTACTGGCCAACCATAAACCGAGGCGCATCGGATTATGCTAAGAGATATGATAGGTGCTAGAAACATGCTAGAACTCTGGGAGCCCCACCAATCGAATTACTCAAATGGTCAGTCCATGGCTGTTTGCTACAAGGGGCATTGATATAATAGGGTCCTTGCCTCTAGCTAAGGGTGGTGCGAAGTACGCCATCGCGGTTGACTACTTTACTAAATGGGCAGAAGCCGAGCCCTTTGCTACCATCATAACGAAGAAAGTGATCAACTTTGTTGTGCACAACATCTTATGTCGCTTCGGCCTCCTAAAAACAACTGTAACTGATAATAGGGCCCAATCTGATAGTGTCGAGTTAAAGAATCTATGCCAAAGCTATCACATCCAGAAGAAATTCTCAGCGGCAGCTCACCCTTAAGAAAATGGACAAGCCGAATCTATCAACAAAGTCATCAGGTCCATCTTGAAGAAACGACTAGAGAATGCTGGAGGAAAGTGGGTCGATGAGCTTCGCATGGCCTTATAGGCATATCAGACTACCCACAAGTCCGCGACCGGCCATATTCCATTCTCATTTTCTTATCGCTCTGAAGCCGTTATTCCAGTTGAGCTAGATCTACCTTCTCACCTTGTGACTTTTTATGATCCGACGATGAATGCCATCCTACTTGCAGAATATCTAGATTTATAAAATGTGGAACATGAAAATGCTAATTTAAGAGCAGTCGCGCATCACAAACGAGTCGCCTGATTATACAATGCCACGGTTCAACCTAGAACGTTTGAAATTGGTGGACTCGTAGTTAGGCGAATCTATCCGGTCCCTTCGCACATGAAACCGACATGGGAAGAACCATATGGCATTGAGCGGAGGCTTTGAGACAGCACATTCAAGCTATCGATCGTTGATGGTCTCACCCTACCGAGAGCATGGAACAGCGAAAGTCCCCGTCGCTATTACATATAACTGACTTTCATTCATTTAGTCTACTTTCTTTTTCAAGTTTGTTTATGTAATTCAAGAATTTTTATTTGTAATAAGGCAACTAATTTTTGCCATGATTTCTTATTTCAGCAATAAAGCATAGACTCATAAAGCCAAATTAGCGATTATTAAATGCATCATGCAACCAAAATGATGTACAAAGAGTCGAGTTCCATCTTGCGGTGGTACTTATTCAAATAGGGAGTGACCATGATCTGACCAGTCACTCGCTAGATGAAACCCCAAGCTCAGGAGGGGAAAACAACAATGAAATAAAAATGGATTGGAACACAACGATCCTTCAGCAAAACTCCAGCTCCCAAAGTGCGAGCTGAAGTGCAAACTCCAAATCCAGGCTTGAGGAGGTTGGATCCATCCATCCATGACCTTACCTCTTTCCAAGCCCGAGGAGGGTGGACACGTCCACCCACAACCTCGCCTTAATCCAGACTCGAGGAGGATGGGTCCGTCCACCCACGACCTTGCCTCAATCCAGGCTCGAGGAGGATGGATCCATCCATCTGCGATCCCGCTTCTTTCCAGACCGAAGGAGGGTGGGCCCATGCACCCACGACCTTCTCTTTTCAAGCTCGAAGAAGATGGATCCATCCATCTATGACTTCTATCACTGGATCAAGGAGGATGTGATATGACAATCTAAGATGTTGACCAACTCCTTATTCCCAAAGTGTGAATAAGATCCAAATACTTAAACAGATGTGATCGACCGTCTGTTAACTAATTCTAGATTCTTGAAGTGTGAAAGTGCGGTGTGTATACAATTATATGTGCTAATATAGTATACACGGATCGTATAATATGGATTACAATACAAATGCAGAAATAGATGATAATAGCATTGTAAATAAAAAATAGAAAAATCACACCAGAGATTTTTATACTGGTTCGGAGCACCGTCCTACGTCCAGTCCCAGACTACTATCTGGATTTTCACTAATTACAACCTCGCTTCACCCGGAGGAACAGGTTTACAATTACCCGAACAGCCGAACGGGATTTCACGCCTCTACAACACTGAGGGCTTCAACACTTGCCTCTTACAATACTGAGGACTTCAACAAAAAACAATTACAATTGTTGTTGACAACTTGTGCTCTTGTAAACACGGATTTGTCACTTGTAGTACACTCTTCCTATAATCTTATCCTCAAATTGTGAATGATGTTTGTGAAGATTATGGAATTTATATTGCTTATTGAATCAAAATATATTAGATAGTGTCAATGATTCAATAAGGAATGAAAGTAGTTTAGAGCTTTTTGAATGCAAGTGAATTCAAAGAATAGATAGAAAGCATATATAATCTTAATAAAACTTCTTATTTTAATCAATGATATTGATGTGTATTTATAGAGAGAAAATAGTTATAACCCTTGGTGAAAAGTTGCAGTCAAAAGTTATGATCATTAATGAAGAAGAAGAGACGCAACCATTGAAGAAAGATGTGTCTTTTGGAAGAAGTTGCTCTCTGTTTAAAAACGGTCGACAGGTCAAAAACTAACCGGTAGACAGGTTTTTAAAAATATAGTCGTTATGTACATGTGTGCACGTTTATTGTGCACATTCAACAGGAACGGTCGACCGTTCATTTTTGGACCGGTCGACCGGTCTCTGTTAAGTTGCACAATAAAGTGCACAACCTATATAAATGTATATATATATATATATTATATTTTGTGCATGATTATTTGAGGATAGATTTTGACAATTTTATTACTATTATAACATCAAATAATCAACCTATAATCTAGAATACCATATGTACGTCTTGATTTGTCGATCGCTTTAATATTGTTGTCAGCAATCAAAATCTTCATAGAAGTTGTGACTCAACATTCTCCCTCTTTTTGATTGATGACAATATAAAAACTCAAGTATAGGATCTCCCCCTGAATATGTGATTTCCTGCAGACAATTATTAGCACCTTTCTCCCCCTTTGTCATCGACAAAAAGGAGTAAACACTAGAAAATATAAACCAAAGAGAACAATGCATACATTCAAACACAGGATGTTTTGATGAAGTACAATGCAAGTCATAGTCTACTACGAATAAAAAGATGGACACTATTTAGTACAAGTGCCATATATGTTTTTTTAAAAAAAAATGAAAAGAAAAACAAACTAACTTCATTCCGACTGAATCTCTTCCTCATCATCATCATCATCATCATCATCGTCGTCGTCATCGTCATCGTCATCGTCATCGTCATTGTCCCCACGACCTTGTCCGCTTGTACCACCGGATTCCTCGGATGTCGACCAAGTAAAAGTTGGAGGAGCCGGACGTTTTCCGGGGTCTTGATGTTGGGTCGAGACGGATGTGCTACATGATATAGCATCCCATATAGCGCCGAAGAATGACTTTACCTTATTGAATCGTCTATCAATTTTCGAATCCATTCGTTTTAGTCTTGATTCAAGTAAAAATTGATTCCGAGCGATGGTTTCAAGAGATTCTCTTGTAGATGATTTAGATTTCAATAATCTAACATCTTCAGAACGACGACGAGATGGTGGAGCTTGTTGTTCTTGAGTATCGCGTTGTTGCCATTGTTCGAATGGCATAATATGAACATATGGAGGAGGAAGCTTCATCCGTTTGATAGTAGTGGAGTCAATACACTTTGGTGTAGAATATGCCGAATCCGGGGGTGTGACTCCACATGCAAGCAACATACGCATAATATACTCGTTATAGAAGAAATGTGGACGAGTAGAATTATTTACCTTAAGAATTTCATCGAAAATCATGTGAACCCAATTTATTTCGATATCATCGTAGATAGCATAAAGAGCCTTGAAATTCTCTTTGTAAACGGCATCATAGTTTCCTAATCGAGGAAATAGAGAGTGCATTAGGACATGGTGTAACAACCTTGCAGTCGGTCGTAGCCCAATCGATTTGGTGCCGTTACTATCATCTTCTATAAATTTATGACTCGTACTATTCCGGGTGAAAACTTCACAAAATGTCGATGAAAACTCTTCACCCCTATTCGGTATTCCCAAAATAGAAGCAATTCTATCATAAGTGAGATAGATTCGCTTGCCACATACTACTGACCAAATAACTCCATTTGGATTTTCCGGAGTATGTTCCTCTAAATTCATATTCGCATAAAATAGCTTAATCATCAAATGATTAATTTGTACGCTATTTACAGAAAAATCAATAAGAGGAGAGATACGAGATCTATTTGCTAATCTTTGAATACCGTATGCAGTGAAATCGTCGAATTTGATGAATGAGCCTGGATGGAATTTGTAATTTGTCATTTGATTCCATCTAGTTACTGCAACCGGAGATTCTAACCATTTTCTAGCAGAGAGAGTAAGAGAAGAAGTTTCTGATGTTGCTCTTTTCTTTGATTTTTTCTGAGGAGGAGCCATTGAAGAGAATTTGAGAGTTTGTGAAGCTTGAGAATATGAACTAGGGTTTGGAAATGGGAAAATTTTCAGTGGAGAGTAGAAAGTAAAGAGGGTTGGTGGCAAAAATATATACGTGAAGTATAAAAAAAAAAGTAATAACTGCCGACCGGTCGACCGCCTGCGTATTGCCGGTCGACCGTTTTCAACCAGAGAGCAAAACGGTCGACTGGTCATATTTTAGGCTGTCGACCGGTTTGGCTCTGTGTGCAAAAATGCAGATTTTGGCAAAAATTTTGAAAACGAGTCGAAATAATATATTATATATTATGTTATTATTGCAAAAATATACTGTATTACAAGAATTATAAATGAAAGCAAAATAATATACATTATGGAATTCTAATGAGAAGGTGAGTTGTAATTAGAATTCTTGTCGTTTTCAATGCGTTTAGCCCACGGACTCCACTTATATCGAGCTCCTTCATTCTCGTTATAGTTTTTATCCCAAGAGTTTGGAGTTGTTGAAGTCGATGGTCTTGACGGCATTGGTTCATGAACATCGTGTTTGTTTGAACCGCAGAAGAATGAAGCCATTCGTTCTAAAGCGGATAAACGAGTTGAAGTACGTTGTTGTTCATGGTATAGTAGGTTTTGACCATAATGTAGTTGTCGTTGAAGATCAATTTGATGCTTTTGGTAGTGATGAATTTCATCGATTTGCGCCTTCGTGCGCGGAGAGCAGAATAGTGCTTTCTTTGCACGCTTGGATGTTGGAGTATGGCCAGGTGTGCGAAAACAATGGTGAGGGCATTCCGGCCTTTGTTTCGGTGTAATCGGAGAATATTGTTCCTCCGACTCCGAGCTAGTGATAGAAATATGAGATTCCTCTGCGCATTTGTCGCAAATGTGTGCCATGGTAGCTTGTTTAAGGTGATTTATAATTTTCAGCAAGAAGGTGAATGAATGAAAGTGTATTTTTCAAACGTTTATATAGAAAAAAAGTTTGCCAATGAACTTGAGGATAGGATTTGTTAGAGATAATTAGCCGTAAACAAAAACAATGATAGATAAAAAAAGTTATAAAAATAGGTATAGTTTGTTATAGGCTGAAATTTAAGAATTATTTGAAAAAATATATAGCCTAAGTTTGAAGGTTACTTATTCTATTCTAGATCTTTCCGAGATACTAAGCCAAGCTCTCTTCGTAGTTTAATAAAACTAGATTCAAGTAATGGTTTAGTGAAAATATCGGCTATTTGATTGTCAGTGTGAACATATTCAAGATGTATATTACCTTTTTCAATATTATCTCTAAGGAAATGATGACGGATATCAATATGTTTGGTTCTAGAATGATTTACTGGATTTTTAGAGAGATTTATTGCACTCGTGTTATCACAGTATATAATAGAATTCGATAAATGTATATCGAAATCTTGAAGTGTTTGTTGCATATATAGTACTTGAGTACAAGCGAGAGCCGCTGATATATATTCAGCTTCACATGTTGATAGTGAAACACAATTCTGTTTCTTACTAAACCAAGAGACAAGTGATTTTCCAATAAAATGGCACGTACCACTTGTACTTTTTCTATCCGTCCGTGAGCCACCAAAATCAGCATCACTATATGATACTAATTCAAATGGACATTCTTTTGGATAGAAAAGACCAAAATTTTTGGTATTATTTAGATAACGAATTATACGTTTCACTGCTCGTAAATGTGATTCCTTTGGATCGGCTTGAAAACGAGCACATAAACAAACACTCATTAATATATCTGGACGACTAGCTGTAAGATAAAGAAGAGAACCAATCATGCTTCGATATAATTTCTGGTCTACATTCTTACCACTTTCATCTTTTTCAAGATGTGTAGTTGTACTCATAGGAGTTGGTTTACCAGATGTATTTTGTAATCCGAAGCGTTTGATAAGATTTTCACAGTATTTTTCTTGATTGATAAAAATACCGTTTGAAAGTTGTTTGATTTGAAGTCCAAGAAAATAAGATAGTTCTCCCATATGAGACATTTCGAATTCTTTGGTCATAATACTTGCAAATTCCTTGCAGAGTTTATCGTTTGTTGAACCAAAGATGATATCATCTACATATATTTGGATAACCAGAATATCATTTCGAGAATGTTTAATAAACAAAGTTTGATCGACTTTGCCTATTTCAAATCCTGAATTAATAAGATAGCTACGTAAACGTTCATACCAAGCACGAGGTGCTTGTTTTAAACCATACAGAGCTTTCTTAAGTTTGAACACATGGTCAGGATATTTTTCATGTACGAATAAAGGTGGTTGTTCGACATAGACATTCTCTTTGATAAATCCATTGAGAAAAGCACTTTTGACATCCATCTGATAAAGTTTGAAATTATGATAACAAGCAAAAGATAATAGAATTCTAATAGCTTCTAGTCGAGCAACTGGTGCAAAAGTTTCTTCATAATCGATACCTTCTTCCTGATTGTATCCTTGTGCTACTAATCTTGCTAGTATCGAACTCGAGTTTTCATATCTAAGGGCCGTATCCATATCTAAGGGCCGTATCCATAAGACTAGTAAAAGGGCCATGAACATGGGTGGTCAAATGGTCATAATACTCTGGACGAGCGCCGACTATGAACTTCTCATTTTTCTTGAGTGGAGTATCAATCAGGCCCATTCCAAACTTGGATAGCTCGTTAAATTTCCTTTCATACTCCGAAAACGACATGCTTCTCTACTTAAGATCCATAAAGTTACGATAAAACTGAGATTTTCCGGCTTCAAGCATCCAATGGGTCATGAATACTTCCTTGAACTACACCCAAGTCATGTTTTCTTCCTCGGTGTGGGTGTTAATAGATTCCCACTAATCTTGAGCAGCATCTTGCAACTGCCAAGCGAACAGTTGACGCTTTTGGGCATCAGAAATCTCAAGTCCTATAAATATACTTTCTGAGCTCTTAATCAACTACTGAGCTTCAATAATACCTTTGGACCTTAAGAATTTAGTACCACCAAGCTATGGTACTCTTTGTAAAGTGTAGTGAACTTAACTGGGGGAACTAGTGCAATTGGTGCAGCAACATCAGGCATAGGGCCATTTGCTCTTCCCTGACCTCGAGCGTTTCTTCTGTTGTCCATCCTAAAAAGTCAAGGGTGGGTTTAGAACATGGAGAAGCATGAAACTTAAATAAATCCTAAACAAAGAAAATTTTAACCACGAAGATGTATTCGAGTTGATAGTAATTTTGAAAATAGATTGGATTTTTAAAAACATTTTATATTTTCAAAATATGCTTTTTCAACAATGATTCCACTCATTATAGGACATTACTAACCCTATTCCTAATGAGTTAGCCCCTCAGGCTAAGGTATTCATTAAATCAAAGCTCTTATACCAACTGTGATGACCCGCCTTTTTCGAACAACTTAAGCTAACAATAAACCATCCTTGTCAAACTTATACCATTTAAATTAGACAGATTATCAGTATGTGGTTTTAGAATAAAATCAAACACAGAATAATACAAAATCTTGTAGTGGAAATAAATAATATACATACTAGTTCGGCAAAATACATTGGAGTTTCAGACTTTAATTATACAATACTAGAGATACATAGGAGTTTACTTATACAATAAAAATGAAATAGATAACTAATACTGGATAGATTGGAGTCTTCAACCAGGTCTTTAGCTCCCAAAATAAGCACTGCTTACACACCGTAATACTCAGGCTGACCTAAGTATAAAGTAAAACAATATACTCGAGTCAGGACTAGAAGTTCTCATGTAAGTAGTCCCATTCAAGAGAAAATGTACAAGTAACTCAAGAGATGTTATGAGATTTTCCATCTCTTAAGGATCCGTTAAACTATTTATATATACAATAGAATACGCTATATATGTAGTGTCTATTAGTAATATAAAATATCAAAATAGCATTAAGGCTTTACACTAATCCCCCTTCACAACTTTTTAAGCATTGTCATACAGTTTGCATTTAAAGCACCAGTAAACCGTCGGTGGATAGGGGATATGCCGTGATACGACAACCCTAAACCAAAATCCTAGTGCTCTTGTATAGGGATAGAAGTATGACAAGGCACGTGAGGCAATCTCCCAGGTTTGATACTACCAGTTTACCATTCCTGCCTGGTGGTAACGCATCATAGCCATGACTGCCCACCGCGTCCAACACTCCTATAATTGAAGGGTGGTCAACAGCAACAACAAAAATAAGGATATTCATACGAAGAAGTGTGTTCGCTCGGTGTAGCTAGCCTGCTTGGCCGGTATGGCTTTAGTCGTTTCAAATTGGCACAAGTGAGGCTAATCCATCATCATTCTCTTTCTTCAAATCCAATAAATGTACGCAAAATCCAACTACTTCATTCTAGATCATCAGTCCATGCACATAGTTATTAAAGTGGTTCCGGTATCGACATAGAGTATGCCCATATCCGACCCCGATCTCTTTAATAACCAACGTCGTTTTCATACGGATTGGATATTTTTGTTAAATTAAAATATTTCTTATTTTCATATATATATCCTCATTTGACTTCAATAAATTTGGGTTTAAAATCAAAAGATTTAAATTTTAAATAAATATTTCATTTTTACAAAATTAGCCAAATTGCAATATAATTTAGATTTACAAATTTAATTAAGTCTTTATATACAAATTTTTATTATTAAATATTCTATTTAATTAAACTTTGAAATTAATTTACTTAATTACTTAATTTAACACTTTAATTAAACTTTATTTCAAAACAATTCAGTTCAATATTTGCATTTTAATTCAATAAAATCGGTCAAAATTCTCTTTTTCATTAAAAAAATATTTGATTAAAATTTAATTACATATACAATATTAATAAGTTTCATTAAATTTCAAATAATATAATTAATGAGTTTTAATATCATTAATCTTTGATATAAACATTTTAATTCAATTTAACCATTTAAAACAGTTCAATTGGTATTTCACTTTAAAATCTAAATTCACTTAATAGATTTCCAAAATTAAATATTAGCTTCAACGTAAAATCTAAATTCCGAATTCATGTTAATTTTAAATTATTTCTTAATTTCAAATTTAAATATTGAATATCAAAATAAATTTCATTTGACTAATCGGTGTTTATTATTTAATTTTTTGTCCTAGGCCAAGTGATTTAAATTTGGGTTTTTATCATTTCAACCCACATACCGGTTCAAATTTCAGTGTCCAAATTAATACATATGGCAACAATATAAAAGTGACAGGGTATCGATAAATCATTCAACATCCAACATTCAAAATTTCTCCATAATTAATGGGTTTTTCATGCAAGCGGGATCCCAATTAACCGTTTAAATTATTTCAGCAAAATCATATATCACAGCACCAAATATTCATGATTTCCCATCCCAATATTAATCATATTTATCAACCAATTATTTAAAAAATCACAGGATACTTGTAATATGAAAATCTAATTGTGAGTTCACGGCTTTGAAAAACTAGAATGGCGATATGGATCCGGATACGTGTACATGCCCTATAGCGGGAATGTGACTATGTCCTTTAGTGAACGTTCTCGCAAACGGGTTCGACGAAGTAGAAAAAGTGTGGAGCAAGGCTTTGGTCGAGTGCTGGTGGCGTTTAGTGGTGGAAGGTGCAGGCTCGACTGCTGGTTTCGGTGCTAGGAGGGGCTTGGATGGCAAGTGGGATATGTCAAGTGGCTTGGGTGAAGGTCGGGGAAAGGTTGGTGGCAGGTTCGGATAGGAGGTGGGATGGTGAAGGGGCTACTAGTGGCTCGGTGGAGGTAGGAGGACTTCGGGTAGGCGACGACGGGTTGCAGGCACATGGAGGGTGCAGGTCATGGGCTGTGGCTTCGACGAGCGGAGGGTAGGGGTTCGTCAGCAGGTTCTGGTGGGGTAGAGGCATGTGGTAAGATGGGTGGTGGAGGGTGGAGTAGGCTGGGCTGGTGGAGGTTGTTCGGGTGCGGTAGGTTTGTGGATTGTGGGCTGAGGGGGTGCGGGTCAGGTCGTGGTGGGGCTGGGGTTATGGTGGGTCAGACTAGGTGGTTCGGTCGTGGGATGTGGGTGGAGGCGATAGTGGTGGAGGGGGAGCTCGGCTGGGCTCGGCAATCGGTTGTGAAGTGAGACTGTGGGGTTGACAGGCAGGGACTAATGGTTCGGGTTCGGCATGGGAGTAGGGGAGCGAGATTCAGGCTGGTGGCTGAAGGAGGGGCTGGGTGTACAGGCGAGGTAAGTGGTCAGGTGGGGGTTCTATGCGGTGGGTGAACTCGGGGTGCTGGTGCGGAGGTGGTGGTGCGGTCGAAGCCGAGCGGAATGGATGGTGGTTGGGTGGAGGATGTGGGGTGGCAGCACTTCAAGCGAGGGGAGGGGCAGGTGGGTGGTGGAGGAGGCAAGGGCAGAGGAGTTGGAGTGGAGAAAATATAAGGAAGAAGGGGAAAGTTACATGGCTATATATATATATATATATATATATATATATATATATATATATATATATATATATATATATATAAAATCTTGTATATGCTTAATTTTCTCCAGAATTAAGCCTCGAAGAGGAAGAAAAGGAACAGATATATATAGAAGGGAGATGCAAGGCAGGAATTAAATGCAGCATTTAAATTTATGGCTACATATGCAAGTTTTATTGGCTGGAAAAGAAATGAAAAGGAAAGTTGGCAGTTAAAAGTATGGAAGGAATGAAAGTAATTATGATTCCAGGGCATGGTCACGGACCACTTTTCGACCATTTAGCATTTTACCACGGAAGCCGACATACGAAAATAAATATACCACATAGATCTGTACGACGAGACGTATCCAACGATGTACTCAAATCTGTGTTATGACACTCATTGCAAAATTTCAGCTGTCGCCGCTATTACCGCTTCGAAATTGGATGGCAACGAAAATTCTTAATAAACGGAGCTACAAAGGTCAGAATTGGATGGAAAGAAATTTGGCATTTTAATTAGAAAATTTTCTAGATCATTTATATGTAAAAATAATTATACTTCAAAATTTTACAATTCGCACTGAAAAATGTGCAAACTGAGTTTCAGACGAATTTTGACGCAATGCAAATTTCGTTGGCATCATTAAAATGAACGTGTTTCAAATATTTTTGTTGTCAAATTTTAATTTTTCATTTTTAAAATAAATTTTATTTCAAAATCGTCGTTGAATCCTTAATTAAATTGTTAAAAAATCCATGTCGTTACATCATCTTTCATGCCACTTAGTATCGACCTCAATTTATGATACTTGTTTTACCATTTTTGTGCTTTTAAGTTATTCAAAAGTAGAAATACTGAAACATCTTTAGAAGAATGTTTCTTCTTGATGTCTAACATCAGTTTGGTTTTAATACTGTGTATTCGAGAAAAGAAATCCAAATCATTGGAAGCAAGTATCAATTGACTTTCCTATTAAAAATAAATAAAATAAAAGGAGATCAGTACAGGTAGAAGTGTGCTCTTTTATTAATAACAATAAGATTTACGAACATGAAAAAGGTCAAATTGCATATGATACGGGTTTTGTACATTCAATTCTTAAAGTTTAGAAATGGCAGTTTGAGCCTTTTTAAGTGAACCCTTAGACATAGGGATAGTAGAATCAAAGGAAACATTAAATCCTTGAGGAGTACTGGTGGGGAGAGGGAACCATTAATAATCTCATTTCCCGATAGAGGGTCTGGCGTTTCGCATAACAATTTCGCGTAATCAAATTGCATCTCAATAAGTAAGTTACCCTTTTCATCCCCTAAGAAGTCAAAATAAAAGTGGAGAAACTACGTGTAAACTTCTTGAATATCCACAAGGAAGGAGTATTTTGCTAATCGGGGGGTTTTGAGAGTTAGTGTTTTCTTCATAAAATCACTTTTTAACTTGACTAATTTACTTAAATGATCTTTTGAAATGGGAGTGCCCAATGATTCCTTAATTTGTATATTTTAGGGAAAACAAATTAAGCTACAAAGAAATGAGAAATTTAATATTATAAAGATTGTTTGAATACATATTGCAATAATAAATCATTTTAGTTCATACAACAAAGACCTTTTTTAAAATTAAGACATAAATTTCTTTTTGTTAAACTGGATTTTTTTTAGGAGGAAGAGTGTGACGCAGCGGATTAATCAAACAAAACTTCAATCGATGGATTGTAGCAATCGGTGAGTTGAAGATACCAAAAATGCCCAAGTTCGTTGATCCAAAGATACCGAACTCTAGCTATCTCAAACACGTTGATAGCGCACTATACCGTGTTCAAAGATCTACGATTCTTCGCACGTTGATCTAGCGCACTAGATTCCGTGAATCGGCTTCAACAAACGTGGATTCGAGCGCACTCGAACGACGTAAGTGGAGATAGGAGATTACACTCAACTACCAATTGGTATGAAAGCACAAAGCTAACAAAAGAGAAATTTTATTCAAAATCAACAACCACAAAATGTACAACACACGCGCTATTTATAGCTTTCACAACTCAACACACACAAACCCTCACCTGACTCTTAGGTCGGCGACGACTTACGACCTAACTTAGGTCGCGGCCGACTCAACACAAGGCAGCTCAACTCCAGAACGACTCAACCCTGGCCGACTTAACAAGCACGACCTTCATACATCATCATATGACCTTAAGACGACTCACCATAGGTCGTATGCGACCCAACACTTCATATACATGACCGACTCAACATTACCCCTAGGTCGGTAACGACCTAAAATACAACACTCACAACCCATAGGTCGGTAACGACCTAAAATGCAACACGATCCACTACATACCGACTTAAAACTCACGACATACGACTTACAACATACAACAGTACACGACTCATCACAACAAACGACTCACGACTCATACTAGGTCGGCAACGACCTACGACTCACGACTCATAACTTCAGCGACTCAACATCCTTCCTTCGACTCAAGCTCCCATCAGTTGAATCCTTCTCCTTCTTGATGCTATCTCGGTCACGACTTATGGATACGTTGTTAAGTCGTGTACGACTCATCAAGTATGCACACTCCAAGTTTCCCTTGAGTCGTAACCCTGTTCCATTATCCCGTATACGACTCAAGCTCGCACGACTCAAACCCGATGCCTCTTTTATGCGGTTCAAATTGTTGTTAACTCGAAACTTGCTATCCCGTGCACCATTAAGTCGGAAACGACTTAACCCTGCCTTCCTAAGTCGCGTACGACTTAACCTCTCTATGAGTCGTGTACGACTCATCCTTGTTAGAAATTTTGGTTGCATTTCTTCTCTGTTCTGAGCTGCATCATCCTCCCCTGGTTGAGAAAAATTCGACCTCGAATTTGTAAATTCTTCCTCAACCATCTCACCTCCATGATATGGAATTAAATGTTTGACGTTAAAAACATCAGAAGTATAAACATCATCTGGTAACTTTAATCGATAAGCATTCTCATTGATTTTCTTCAAAACTTCAATTGGACCAATTTTTCGTGCCTTCAACTTGTTATAAGCACCCACCGGAAAACGATCCTTTGTTAATACGGCATAAACCAAATCACCTTCCTTAAATTCAACATTTCGACGTTTCAAATCTGCAAACTTCTTATATTTCTCATTCGATTTCTCCAATCGTTCCTGAACGGTTCTATGACATTCAGTCAGCTCATCAACAAAATCAGTAGCTCGTTTAACTGTTCTCTTTGACTGTGGTACAGCTGCTAAATCCAATGGCCCCCTGGGTAAATTTGAATAAATAATCTGAAACGGACTGAATCCTGTGCTTCGATTTACTGCATGATTATGAGCAAATTCTGCCTGGCATAGTTTCATGTCCCAACTTCTCAAATTATCCTGTACAAGACATCGCAACAAATTTCCCAATGACCTGTTAACAACTTCTGTCTGCCCATCGGTTTGTGGATGATAAGCACTGCTAAACTTCAGTTTCGTTCCCACCATCTTCCACAAACTCAACCAAAAGTGACTCAGAAAACGAGTATCTCGGTCAGAAACAATAGATTCTGGTAAACCATGAAGTCGATAAATCTCCTTGAAAAATAGCTGTGCGACTCGAACTGCATCTGCTGTCTTCTTGCAAGCAACAAAATGTGCCATCTTTGAAAACCTGTCCACCACAACAAATATCGAATCATTTCCCCTTTGAGTTCTCGGCAAACCCAAAACGAAATCCATGCTGATATCAACCCATGGCTTAGATGGTACTGGTAACGGCATATACAACCCTGCATTCGTTGCTGTCCCTTTTGAAACTTGGCAAATATGACATCGCTCCACGAATCTTTCAACCTCTTTCCTCATCGACGGCCAAAAGTAAGACTGCGAAATCAACTGTAAAGTACGATCACGGCCAACATGTCCTTCCTCGTGCAATTCCTTCACAATCTTCATCCTCAAACTACAGTCCGGAATACATAAACGATTTCCTTTAAACAGAAAACCATCAACTAACATGAATTCATCGGTACTCCCATCCTTCACTTTTTCAACATATTTCACAAAGTAAGGATCTTCTTCAATCATCTCTGGCAACATTTCAAACCCCGTCACTTCCACCTTCATTGTCGTCAGTAAATGACTCCTCCTACTTAAAGCATCAGCTACTCGATTGGTCACCCCAGATTTGTGCTTAACGACAAAAGTAAACTGCTGTAAATATGCAATCCATGATGCATGTCTTGCTGAAATCTTATCTTGCCCCTGTAAATGTTTCAAAGCTTCGTGATCAGTGTACAGAACAAATTCCTTCTGAAATAAGTAATGTCTCCAATGCTTAACAGCCTGAACAACAGCATAAAATTCAACGTCATATGTACTGTATCTGATCTTTGCCCCTGACAGTTTCTCACTAAAATAAGCAACTGGCTTTCCATTCTGGCTCAGAACTCCTCCAATTCCAACCTTCGAAGCATCAGTATGCAATTCAAACAATAACTGAAAATTAGGTAGAACAAGAATTGGTGCAGACGTCAACAATTCCTTGATCCTTTCAAAGGCAACCCCCGCTTCCTCTGACCACACCAACTGTTTACCCTTCATGCAATCAGTCACTGGAGCCATCACGCTACTGAAGTGTGGTATGAACCTTCGGTAGAATGACGCTAGCCCATGAAAACTTCTCACTTCTGTAATTGTCTTTGGCTGTGGCCAATTCTTGACTGCTTCAACTTTGCTCTGGTCAACTTGAATACCTTTCCCTGAAACAACATACCCCAGGAATAAAACACTAGGTGTCATAAACACACATTTCTTTGTAGCAGCATAAAATTGTTCTTCACGAAGAATAAACAACACTTCTCTCAGATGTAGAACATGTTCCTCCGTACTCCTGCTATAAATCAAAATATCATCGAAATAAACCACGACGAACTTTCCAATGAGTGGTCTAAAAATTTGATTCATCACCCGCATGAATGTACTAGGTGCATTAGACAAACCAAATGGCATAACCAACCATTCGTACAACCCCTCTCTAGTTTTGAAAGCTGTCTTCCATTCGTCTCCAGGTCTGATACGAATTTGATGATAACCACTCTTCAAATCAATTTTCGAGAATATAGTTGCCCCACTCAACTGATCCAACAAATCATCCAACCTCGGCATAGGAAATCTGTAACGAACAGTGATCTTATTCAAAGCTCTACTATCAGTGCACATTCTCCAAGTTCCGTCCTTCTTTGGTACTAACAATGCAGGTACAGCACACGGACTCAAACTTTCCTGAATACGACCCTGTTCAAGTAATTCTTCCACCTGCCTTCTCAATTCCTCATGTTCCTTCGGACTCATACGATAATGTGGTCGATGTGGTAACACTGCCCCCGGAACAAGATCAATCTGATGTTGAATGTCTCTAAGTGGTGGTAACTCCTTTGGCAACTCCTCTGGAAAGACATCTTCAAACTCTTCCAAAACTGGCTTTGCTTCTTCGGGAATCTCAACTTCTTCACTACTCTCTCTCCCAATCAACAAAAACACTTCCGGTTCTTCCTCCACTTCTTTAACAAACTCCTTCAAAGTCAACAGAGTTTTCAATTCTTCAATCTCCTCCAGTTTGTTCTCCTTCTGCTGTTGCTTCTTAGGAACCAAAGTGATTTTAGTACCCTCGAACATGAAACTGTAACTGTTGGCACGACCGTCATGCTGAACTGCTCTATCAAACTGCCATGGCCTGCCCAATAACAAGTGACAAACATCCATGTCCACAACATCACACCAAATTTCATCTTTGTACTTCTTCCCAATCGAAAAATTCACACAAGCTCTTCGACACACTTTCACTTCACCTCCTTTTCTTAACCATGCTAGCTTGTATGGTTTAGGATGCTTCTCGGTCTTCAAATTCAACTTTCTCACTGCTTCTGTAGAAATAATATTATCACAACTTCCTGCATCAATAACAAACTTGCAGACCTTTCCCAGAATAGTACATGTCGATTGGAAAATATTGCTTCTCAGCCAACTACAATCCTCCTCTTGCTTAGGTGTCAAACAACTTCTCCTCATCATAAGATTACAACCTTCATCACCCGACACTTTTTCTTCCTCCTCAACATAAGGTACATTTGAATACTCTGCCTCCTCACCATCATCTGCTTCAACCTCTGCAACCATGGTTCTCTTCTTCGGCTTCGGACATTCGTTGCTTTTGTGACCCAACTCCTGACAATTATAACATTTGAAAACACTACTAGCCTTCGCCTTCTCAACCTCCTTGACCACTGGCTTTGTAACAGGTTTAGGAACATTAGAACTTCCGCCAACACCCCTTGCTTGATTATTGGAATTAGTAAACACACCACCTCCACGCCTTCCTTGTTTCTCCCAAGCTAACGCTTTCTGATGTGCCTCTGCTACTGATCTAGGATCAAACATATTAACCATATCTTGGATCTGCATTCTCAAGCCCCCAATGAATCTAGCAGTTAGCTGTTCTTCTGTTTCCATGATATCATTCCTGGCGATGAGTTGGTAAAATTCATCAGCATAATCACTAACAGATTTTGTCCCTTGCCTCAGATTCTGCAACCTCTGGTACATAAGTGATTGGTAGTTATAAGGCAAAAATGTAGATCTCATCAACTTTTTCATCTTCTCCCAAGATTCTATCTTTGACTTCCCCATTCGTTCTCGAGTAAGTTTAGTTTGCTGCCACCACGCCAAAGCTCTCCCCCTCAACCTAGTAGCAACCAACTTCACCCTTCGATTCTCCGGCACCTCCTTGAAATCAAAGATTTCCTCCACATTAGACAACCAATCTAAGAACTCCTCAGCAACCATCCCGCTTTTAAACTCCGGAATCTCCATTTTCATACCCGACTCCCAACGACGGTCATCCTCCACATCACGGTAAGAATTTCGAACTTGGTCTCGATCTCGATAATGAATACTTGCTCTATCACCCTCTTCAACAAAATCAAAGGTACGCCTACATCGATCTCGACTAACATCATCCCTTCTCTCATGCATGCTTCTTTGACTATGTCCCTCTTCATCTCTATATACTTCATGGTCAAATTCTCGATGACTTCTTCTTTCTTCATGTGCATAGTCATGATGATCTCTTCGTGATGAAATTGATGTTTCTCTTCTATCTCTACAAGAATGTGGTGATACCCTCCTCGCTTCCGTAACCAATGGCGAAACTCGGTTTCCTCCATGGTTCGAGTTTGGTGATCTCCTCCTTTGATTTAAATCATTCATCAATCTCTCCAATTTACCAATGCCTTCATCAAATTTTTCATTAATACGTTGTTCCATAAGCTCGGCTTCTTCTCTACGATACAAAGCTTCAACGTTTTGATGACGATTAGCTCTCCTTGGTGGCATGGTTAAAATTTTCACAAACTTCAACAAATTGAACACAATACTTCAAAATTTCACACGATAAGGCAATCTAGGCTCAACTGTCTCGGCAATGCTTGTCTCGGCCTTGACTCTTCACAACTTTGCTTGGCTCGGTCAAGACTTGCCTCGGCTCACTCCAAAACCTTCAAAACTTTGGCGCGCAAATCACCAATTCAAAATCCAAACAAAATCCAACTCCTCGATCCAAAATGAAATGGATCAAACTCTCCAAACTTGATGCAACTTCAATATGAACACGATGAACTACTTCAAACTTCAAAAACTTGGCTCCAAGAATCAAACTTAGCTATGATTGGCTAAGTATGGCTCTGATACCAAACTGACGCAGCGGATTAATCAAACAAAACTTCAATCGATGGATTGTAGCAATCGGTGAGTTGAAGATACCAAAAATGCCCAAGTTCGTTGATCCAAAGATACCGAACTCTAGCTATCTCAAACACGTTGATAGCGCACTATACCGTGTTCAAAGATCTACGATTCTTCGCACGTTGATCTAGCGCACTAGATTCCGTGAATCGGCTTCAACAAACGTGGATTCGAGCGCACTCGAACGACGTAAGTGGAGATAGGAGATTACACTCAACTACCAATTGGTATGAAAGCACAAAGCTAACAAAAGAGAAATTTTATTCAAAATCAACAACCACAAAATGTACAACACACGCGCTATTTATAGCTTTCACAACTCAACACACACAAACCCTCACCTGACTCTTAGGTCGGCGACGACTTACGACCTAACTTAGGTCGCGGCCGACTCAACACAAGGCAGCTCAACTCCAGAACGACTCAACCCTGGCCGACTTAACAAGCACGACCTTCATACATCATCATATGACCTTAAGACGACTCACCATAGGTCGTATGCGACCCAACACTTCATATACATGACCGACTCAACATTACCCCTAGGTCGGTAACGACCTAAAATACAACACTCACAACCCATAGGTCGGTAACGACCTAAAATGCAACACGATCCACTACATACCGACTTAAAACTCACGACATACGACTTACAACATACAACAGTACACGACTCATCACAACAAACGACTCACGACTCATACTAGGTCGGCAACGACCTACGACTCACGACTCATAACTTCAGCGACTCAACATCCTTCCTTCGACTCAAGCTCCCATCAGTTGAATCCTTCTCCTTCTTGATGCTATCTCGGTCACGACTTATGGATACGTTGTTAAGTCGTGTACGACTCATCAAGTATGCACACTCCAAGTTTCCCTTGAGTCGTAACCCTGTTCCATTATCCCGTATACGACTCAAGCTCGCACGACTCAAACCCGATGCCTCTTTTATGCGGTTCAAATTGTTGTTAACTCGAAACTTGCTATCCCGTGCACCATTAAGTCGGAAACGACTTAACCCTGCCTTCCTAAGTCGCGTACGACTTAACCTCTCTATGAGTCGTGTACGACTCATCCTTGTTAGAAATTTTGGTTGCATTTCTTCTCTGTTCTGAGCTGCATCATCAATAGTTCTGAAGTTTATATGACAGAAACGTTTGTGCCATAGCCATGGATCATTGTCATTAGCCATAAGACACATATCTGAATTATGATTAATATTCATATTTAGAATATATATATTTCTGTCTCTATAACCTTCAAAAACCAAATTATGATCTTTATCTAAAATACTACACTTATTATTTGAAAAGGAAATTATAAAACCCTTGTCACATAACTGACTAATACTAAGTAAATTGTGTTTTAAATTTCTAACTAGCATGACATTAGTAATAAGAGGTAAGTTAGATGTACCACAATTGCTCACATCGCCTTTGCCGATGATATAACCTTTTGAATTGTCTCCAAAAGTGACTGAGCCACCATCTGAGTATTTAATATTTGTTAGTAAGCTCTTGTCTCCCGTCATATGCTTTGAGCAACCACTGTCCAATATCCACTTTCCTCTTTTCTTCAGTGGGACCTGCAAACATAGAATTAAGTTCATGGTACCCACTTTTCATAGGGTCCTAAGAGTTAGGTCTTAGGAGTCCAAACCCATTTGGGTCCGGTATCCCCTTTATATATATAATTATTATTAAGATGCACAGTATTCATGAATTGCTGAATGTATTTGTTCCTAATCAAATTGTTATTTGTTTTAGGAACCCATATTTTGATAGTCTTGACATCTTTCTTTTGAAATTTCACTATTGGTTTTGGTTTGAAATATAATAAACTAAGATTTTTCTTAGCTTCAGTTTTTTGTACTTTCTTCTTCCTTTTATTTCTAAGATGTTTCTTAGTTTTATGTTTGTTATATCCCAAACCTTGTTTATCTGAAATAGATTGTGAACTTTCAATGATTTTAGTCAAATTTTCTCGACCTTTGTTAAAGTTAGAAACATTTTGAGTAATGTCATCAAACTTTGTTTGTAAACTAGCTTTTTCTAGGTCTAGAATTTTGACTTTTGCTTTAAGTTCATGATTTTCAGTAGTGAGAGCATTATTTTTCTCTTTTTGAGCTTCTATTTCTTGACTCAAAAGAGATATTTGAGAGTCAACATTAGATGATGATTCTTGAATATTTTCAAGTTCTTCTTCTAATATTTTCTTCTCATCTTTTAACATATCTCGTTCAAACTCTGCTCTGCTTAAATCTGCTTTGACTACTTTTAATTGACGTTTTATGTTTTTATATTTGACTATCAATTCAGCATTAATATCAAGTAATTCATCAAATGTAGGAATTTGTACCTCATCTTCTGTTGCCATAAAACAAACATTAGCTTGTTCATTCTCCGAATCACTTTCACTTTCTGATGAAGATGACTCTGAATCATCCCATGTTACTGAGAAGGCTCGTTTCTTTGATTTGTCCTTCTTATATTTGAATTTGTCATTTTCTGACTTTTTCTTTTGTTCTGGACAATCCTTCTGCATGTGTCCCTTTTTATGGCAGTTGAAACATTCTATAGCAGATGAAGATGGTTTATTTGATCCAGGTTTCCTTTTATTGTAGCGACTGGCTTTTCGATGTTTTAGGAATTTTTTGAAACCTTTAGCAATGAACGCCAAATCTTCATCTTCAGAATCTGATTCATTTTCATCTTTCTCAACATGAAATGCTACATTTTTCTTTTCTTCTTTCTGTTCTTTTCTAGCCTGCAAATTTGCTTCATAGGACATTAAATTTCCTATCAATTCATCTGGCTTCATGACGGAAAGATCATTAGCTTCTTCAATTGCTAATACTTTTCCTTCCCATTCATTAGTCAGAGAATGTAGGACTGTTGAAACAACATCAAAATCGGAATACTTTTGTCCTAACCCAATAAGTGCATGGTGAATAGTTTGAAACCGTGAATACATGTCATTGATTGTTTCATTTGGTTTCATTTTGAAATTTTGAAATTGACTTTTCAGCATGGCTATTTTGGCTTGTTTAACCTTGTTAGTACCTTCATGAGTGATTTTTAGCGTTTGCCAAATTTGATATGCAGTAGTGCAGATACTAACACGGTTATATTCATTTTGGTCTAATGCACAGAACAACATATTTATTGCTCTAACATTTACAGCTGCTGCCGTTTTCTCAGCCACAGTCCATTCTGAATAATCAGTTGTTGGATTCACTATTTCTCTTTGAGTAGCATTCCAAGCATCATAGCTACTTGATTGCATAAAGAATGACATACGTGTTGCCCAATAACTATAGTTAAGACCATTGAAAAATGGAGGTCTTTGTGTCGATTGCCCTTCTGTGTAAGTGGTGTTTTGAGTGCTAGTACTTGCGTTATTTGCCATATTACAAGAATATATCAAATAACTGTGTTACGGTTATATGATGACCTGGCTCTGATACCAAATGAAAGTGCGGTGTGTATACAATTATATGTGCTAATATAGTATACACGGATCGTATAATATGGATTACAATACAAATGCAGAAATAGATGATAATAGCATTGTAAATAAAAAATAGAAAAATCACACCAGAGATTTTTATACTGGTTCGGAGCACCGTCCTACGTCCAGTCCCAGACTACTATCTGGATTTTCACTAATTACAACCTCGCTTCACCCGGAGGAACAGGTTTACAATTACCCGAACAGCCGAACGGGATTTCACGCCTCTACAACACTGAGGGCTTCAACACTTGCCTCTTACAATACTGAGGACTTCAACAAAAAACAATTACAATTGTTGTTGACAACTTGTGCTCTTGTAAACACGGATTTGTCACTTGTAGTACACTCTTCCTATAATCTTATCCTCAAATTGTGAATGATGTTTGTGAAGATTATGGAATTTATATTGCTTATTGAATCAAAATATATTAGATAGTGTCAATGATTCAATAAGGAATGAAAGTAGTTTAGAGCTTTTTGAATGCAAGTGAATTCAAAGAATAGATAGAAAGCATATATAATCTTAATAAAACTTCTTATTTTAATCAATGATATTGATGTGTATTTATAGAGAGAAAATAGTTATAACCCTTGGTGAAAAGTTGCAGTCAAAAGTTATGATCATTAATGAAGAAGAAGAGACGCAACCATTGAAGAAAGATGTGTCTTTTGGAAGAAGTTGCTCTCTGTTTAAAAACGGTCGACAGGTCAAAAACTAACCGGTAGACAGGTTTTTAAAAATATAGTCGTTATGTACATGTGTGCACGTTTATTGTGCACATTCAACAGGAACGGTCGACCGTTCATTTTTGGACCGGTCGACCGGTCTCTGTTAAGTTGCACAATAAAGTGCACAACCTATATAAATGTATATATATATATATATATTATATTTTGTGCATGATTATTTGAGGATAGATTTTGACAATTTTATTACTATTATAACATCAAATAATCAACCTATAATCTAGAATACCATATGTACGTCTTGATTTGTCGATCGCTTTAATATTGTTGTCAGCAATCAAAATCTTTATAGAAGTTGTGACTCAACAAAGTGTGCACTAGAGTATATACATTAATCGAATGTGATTTGATCACATGTAAAACAACTTATGTCCCCAGAGTGTGGATGTGATTCTAAACAATAAGCAGGCATGATCGACCGCTAACATACAAGTCCAATCCCAATAGTGTGGAGCAATGGCTAGCAAATGGGTGACTATGATCCGACCGCTCAAACTCGTGTCATTTTAACTTTGTTCCAACTAAGTTAAATTAATATTAGTAAAGGCCGAGGACGACAACCAACTAACTACTTCAATTCTCCCCAGAACTGAGTGCATAACTCAAGTTCCAACCGTTGACCGAGACAGTGCAACGTTGGGACTCTACTCAAAGTTTGATTATGACCTAAGGCCATGACCTCATACTTAAAGACCAAACTCGAGTTCGACTTAGAAACTAAGGCTTCATAAGTACATTGAATGAAAACGTGAATGCTCAAACACTTAACGAATAAATGCAGAGTTATGCCAAAAAATAAAAAGAAATTTTATTCATGCTATTCTTAAGAAAAAGTACCAAATCTATCAAAAGAATTCCTGTAAGTAAGGGGACGGACTTGCATTTATACATGGACTACAAAAAGTTAAAGAAAAGAATCTTATTCTAACTGTCAACAAAAGAGGAAGTCAAAATGCTAATCTATGCGTTCGGTTCCTTGGCCTTTTTAACTTTCTTCGGCATAGATCCACTTAAGCTGCTGCTTGGACCTCTTTTAAAACCTTTGCCTCCCTGGCTCACACCAGTTGGCTTGTCTCAACCCGAAGGAATCGATGTAGTATCCCCTTGGGAACTCACAAGGAGCTGGTGGAATGTTGGTACTTTTGACACTAAAAGAATAAGGCGCTCCATTTTCAACTATGGTGCCACCCAGAGAGAGCACAAGGATCGGGGTAGGACCAGGGCCCGCCATACCTCCAGCAACTCTATGTGATAGCTCGATTTCAGCCTTAATCACCTCCGTTACTTGTTCCTCTTTGCCTACATGCTCGCTCTTTGGGAGACTACCGATCGAACCCGAGGAGTTTGTGGTAATAGCATCTTCATCCACATTAAAGGGCATCTTGATGCTTGGGTCTCCATGGCCACTAAGAAGCGCTTCCATTAGCTAGTCATCAAACACAAAGCCGTTGTCATGTATCTCCGCAGCCAAAGAAGCAATTGCCATGGTTGAGGCCTCTGTTGTTAATACTTCTTGCCTACGGTGAACTTCTCGGATTGTAGGAGGGTTGGCGGGTGCAGAATCTAAGGCTAAATAAAGATAGGAGAATATATTAGTAATGCCCTCTAATAATGTTCATGGATTTTGAAGAATAGGAGAAGTGTCCAGAATACCTTCTTCGGATTGGCTCCAGGGTTTGGCCGACATGTCTTCTGAGCTATGCTCGATGAACAAAGAGAAATATAAGGCATATCAGGGTCATACCCTGGGAGGATTAGAGGGTCAACAGAAGATATGGGCGCAGTTTGAGATGCTAGGGGTATTTCAAAAGCAACACATAGTGTTCGCCTCGTGTCATGAAGGACTTTAGGCACGTCCCCGATCAACACTTGAGTTTCCAATTTAAACTCATCAACAGTTGTAACTCCACGGGTTTCCTTTTCATCCTCAATCAGGCAGTTCCAGGCCTTATACAGTTGAAAGGGATGGTCCTCGCCGAGCTAGTTCAAGTTGCGATTTTTCAGAATATTTGCATTATAAGTGACTAGGAGATCTTCGAACTCACTCTCCAACTTGGCCTCGACAGCTTTTATCTCCCTCTCAACCCTGGCGTCTGCTTCTACGACCTTTTTATTGGCAATATCCCATTCTTCTCTGAGTTCCACCGCCTCTTCACACGCCTCCTGGGAAAAATTTTTGGCTTCATCTTTTTCTTTAATGGCCTCGGTTAGATTTTCCTTTAGCTCATCAACCTCTTTCAGCGCGACATCCCTTTCCTTAACAATAATAGTGTTACGGTGATCCATCTCCTGCACTATGTGCATGTGAGTTTTTCTCATGTCTTCCATGGACTTCCATCTTCTGCACTAAGTCCATATGAGTTTTTCTCATGTCTTCCATGGACTTTCTAGCATCCTCGTCTCTCTGGCCAACCTCCGTCTAGGTTTTCCTTGAATACTCGAGCTCATTGGTGAGCGACGCTATTATTCTGCCTTATTGAGAAAGGCTGCCCTCCAACTTCTCAATCATTTTGGCTCGCTCAAAGGACATAGCCGAGATCCGTTCTATCATTTTAACCCACTCCCGATACTAGTTATATGCGTCATGCACATAATCTTGCACCAATTTTCCTATGTCATTTGGAATCCTCTTCAAGTTGGGAGGAAAGTGGAAATCGTCGAAGCAAATAATTGGGAAATCTTTCTTTAACATAGCGAAACGAATGGTACCTTCTCCCGTGGGCTCTATGGCAATTTTCTCTACGACGCAGGGACATGTGAATCAATCCTACGGTGTTGATCATCGGTTTTCAGAGAGTGAGATGACGCTGTTTGTTGCGAGGAGTCAGAAGTGGGCCTGTTAGGGCCAGAAGGTTTCAAAGGAGCTTTCAATGGCGGAGATCGTGACCTAGAATGGCGCCTGCTTTGATATGATCTCTCTTTTTCTCTATGGTGGTGCCCACACTCTTGGCTATAATGATAGCCACGACAATAATATCTCTTGCACTCAGTTTAACGTCAAATTTTATATCGATTAGAAAAAAGCCGATAAATTTTTAAATAAAATAACCGCAAGCGTATGGCATACAATTTTAGTATGTGGCGAGTACGGATCGATCCGTAGGGAATTTTTAAGATTTTAAAATTTTCAATTCAGTCAAATTAAACCAAGGTGAGAGGAAATTGTTAACTACAAAAGAAGCTAAAGGTAGAATTGAAATGTGATTTAAAAACTATTACACTAAAGAACTATTTAGAGGCAAATCCACTTTCATATTTTTGTAAATCAAAAAACAAATAATTTATGATCTCTAACTTTGATATTAAGTGAAATAATCATTGCATTTGTCATAAGTATGGTTTGTTTATGTTATTAATTATCATAACTCAAACCATCAAACTATAATACAATGATATACCACTTATAATTCTCATGAAAATGATGCCAAAGCAAAAGCTATTTTAAGTATGATCTATTTAACATTGTAACCAGTAATATAGATCATCAAATTTCATTTTTACTTTCATTTCAAAATCAAAAACTGATTAGCAAATGATGATGTAAACTGTGTTTATGTTGAATAAGAATAGCTTATTTGCAAAAGCAACATAAGCTATCAAACCCACTTGTGTAAAATTGCACCAAAATTCACCCTCATGAAGAACAAAGCAAAAGAGATCATAAATCATAAAAAATGTTGAAATTACATAAAGTTAGAGAGCTTCATCAACCCTAAATTGAAGGGGTTTATCTACTCATTTGTGTTATCAAATCAACACTTGTATTTTTAAACATGAAAAAGCAAAGAAATGAAAACTAAGCAAAGGAAGAAAAGAGATTAACTACTAACTATTTGCATAAAAATTAAAGCTACACTACTTGCATTAATGTGAATCTAAGTTATGAACATTAAAAGAAAGAGAGCATAGATGTTAACGCTAAATATGTACGCTAACACCCGGGTGTGAGTAGTAATATAGTGAAAGCACCACCCGTTGGTACGGGAACTAAAAGTAAGCAAAGAATAGCAGAAAGCAGTAATGAGACAATATTTTTTATAGTGGTTCGGCTCAAAGTCAAGCCTGCGTCCACTTTATATCTTTTATTGCTGATTTGATTACAACTTTTTCAATGATTCTTCGATTACAACACGATTAAGACGAGTACCTAGAACTTCGATGTAGAAAAGCTCTTTGAATTCATGTTGAATGAGTTGATCTTTCCCCAAGTTCGTTGAAGCGTCTTCGGTGTTTGAAGTGTTGAAGGAGTCGAGAAAATAGAAAAGTATTGGCGTTCCAGAAATGATCCAAAAGTCCTTTTCTAGGTGGAGTAGGCGGGGTATTTATAGGGAAATTCTGGGTCTAAGTCGTAGGTCGTGGGCGACATAGGAGTGGGCTAGGTCGTAGGTCGCAAGCGACCTAATGGATACGGTCTATGGCTTTGCTATAGGTCGCGAGCGACCTAGGGAGCTGCCACATAAGAATGGTCTTGAGGTAGCCTAAATCGTTAACGACCTAGTGGAGCCATCCTGGATGAGATACCGACCATGAGCGACCTAGCATGCATAATATAGGAGTTATCTCGGCTTGCTTAGGTCGTGGGCGACCTAATGGAAGAGACATTACATGCGGCTTTACTCTGCTTTAACTCGCTAGGTCGTTACATCGCTAGGTCGCCGCCTTTATTGAGCCATTGAGTTGTAGGAGCCTTTAGGTCGCTTATCTCTTTAGGTAATTAGGTCACTAGACCTTTTAACTCGTTTAGGTCGCAGTGTCCTTTAAACTCGTTAGTTCGCAGAGTCCTTTAACTCGTTAGGTCACAGAGTCCTTTAACTCGTTAGGTCGTTGGACCTTTTAACTCGATAGGTCGTAGAGTCCTTTAACTCGTTAGGTCGCTGGACCTTTTAACTCATTAGGTCATTGCCTTCCTTAGCTTCTTACAATGGCTGGTTCGATGCCTGTAGATATTTCCAAAGGATCCATGATGGGGGCTTCTACACCAACAGAGTCTCTAGCTCGGAATATGATGTCATCGTTAAAAGTTCTTTGCCGTTTTAAAGGCACAACATCTTCCAAGACAAAAACACTTTCTTCAATCGGGGCATACCTCAAAGCGTGAGAATATCTCTCCATCTCACCCCAACTTCTGCCTGCTGGGTGAGGACCCCCTATGATAACATTAATGACAGGCCTCTCAGATTCCTGCGATGCAGTCCTTTCACCTGAGTCGGATTGACGAGCAGGAACTTGTAGCCCCTGAGTAGATAAAGTTGGGTCATTTCTGTTTCTCTTCACATATTGTTGAAGTTTATTCTGTTTCAACAGCTCCTCAATCAAACTCTTTAAATGATGACATTCATTAGTGTCATGGCCAGCTTGATTGTGGAATCGACAGAATCTTCCATTATGCGCAACATTTTTCCCAAGCCTCAACTTAGGTGGTTTAGGGTATTCAACAGTATCCTTGGTTGCAAAGAAGATATTTTCTGGAGTATTAGTTAAGGGAGTGAAATCTGAAGGTCTAAAGTGACGAGTTTTCTTTTCATTTCCCTGCTTCTTCCCACCATCATTCGCTCTCTTCTGCGCACCAGATTCCTTTTTGTTTGAAGCAGCGTTGTTATTCTCAACCTCGGCCGTGACTGCTTTTGTCGGCACATGGAGGCTTTCTAGGCGCATAAATTCATCGGCTTTCTTGTAGAATTTCTCAAGTGAATTTGGCTCTTTCATCTTTAGTCATTTTCCAAATTCACTTGATTTTTCAATAGCTCTCATCAAGTAGGTCAGAATCATTCAAGGCTCCACATTATCAACCTCGGCCAAGGCTATATTGAAGCGGTTTAAGAAAGATCTGAGAGGCTCTCCGGGGTTCTACTCGAGGTTTGACAGTGACATTACATCCTTGGCCTTTGAAGCATATAACCTGAACTGATCTTTGAATTTTCGGGTTAGGTCGGAGAACTGATCCACAGAATGAACTGGCAGCTTCATGAACCAAAGCAGGGCCACTCCTTCCAAATTCACCAGAAAGTATCTACACTTGATCTCATCCGATGCTCTGGCACCCGTCATATGCCAGTCATACTTATACAAGAACTGGTTAGGATCGCTTGTCCCTCGGTAAGCTGGAATAGTGGGAGGAACAAACTTCTTTGGAAATTCAGCTTTGAGGATTCTTTCAGTAAAAGGAGTCTTGCTTGGAGCAAACCCCCATTCATTTTCATCTTCCTTCCTTTGCATGCTATCTTTCATAATATATCGAATCATTCTCGAGAGGTACTCCTCATCGTTTAGACGCCCCGCGGGACAGGCGTCAGCTACTTTTTCAGAAGTTTGTCCGGACAAACATTCACAAAGAGTTGGATGCGGCCTCGAACCTCCAGCTTGGGGAGGTGCTCCTCCAGCGGTGCCTGCTGCCATTTGAGGAATGCTTTTGCCTTGGGAATCATGAACATCTTCGAAAATGGTTTCTTCATTGTTTTTCGGTTGACGGTTAACTCCAAGCAAAGCATTTAACCTGTCCAACTTCGAAGTGTTCTGGGCTTCCATTTGTTGATACAACTCAGACACTGCAGCATCCAATTCCACCCTTGTGATTTCGACACTAGGAGCCGCTTCATTTGATGTAGGAGAAGTGGCAGTGTTGTCACAAGAATCTCCGGATCTAATAGATCTCCTTTTCCTTCCAGGAGCCATAATTTCAGATATACTTCTGGTTCTTAAAGAGACTCTTTCAACAAATCTTTCCGAAGCAATGATGAGAGCACCCGTTTGGTAAGCGGGAGGTCCTGAGTTCAATTCCCTGTGAAAGTACCAAAATGTTAACGCTAAATATGTACGCTAACACCCAGGTGTGAGTAGTAATATAGTGAAAGAACCACCCGTTGGTACGGGAACTAAAAGTAAGCAGAGAATAGCAGAAAGCAGTAAAGAGACAACAGTTTTTATAGTGGTTCGGCTTAAAGTCAAGCCTACGTCCACTTTATATCTTTTATTGCTAATTTGATTACAACTTTTTCAATGATTCTTCGATTACAACACGATTAAGACGAGTAGCTAGAACTTCGATGTGGAAAAGCTCTTTGAATTCATGTTGAATGAGTTATATCTTTCCCCAAGTTCGTTGAAGCGTCTTCGATGTTTGAAGTGTTGAAGGAGTCGAGAAAACAGTAAAGTATTGGCGTTCTAGAAATGATCCAAAGGTCCTTTTGCAGGTGGAGTGGGCGGGGTATTTATAGGGAAATTCTAGGTTTAAGTCGTAGGTCGTGGGCGACATAGGAGTGGGCTAGGTCGTAGGTCGCAAGCGACCTAATGGATACGGTCTATGGCTTTGCTATAGGTTGCGAGCGACCTAGGTAGCTGCGACATAAGAATGGTCTTGAGGTAGCTTAAATCGTTAAAGACCTAGTGGAGCCATCCTGGATGAGATACAGACCGTGAGCGACCTAGCATGCATAATATAGGAGTTATCTCGGCTTTCTTAGGTCGTGGGCGACCTAATGGAAGAGGCATTACATGCGGCTTTACTCTGCTTTAACTCGCTAGGTCGCTACATCGCTAGGTCGCCGCCTTTATTAAGCCATTGAGTTGTAGGAGCCTTTAGGTCGCTTATCTCTTTAGGTAATTAGGTCGCTAGACCTTTTAACTCGTTAGGTCGCAGAGTCCTTTAAACTCGTTAGGTCGCAGAGTCCTTTAACTCCTTAGGTCGTAGAGTCCTTTAACTCGTTAGGTCGCAGGACCTTTTAACTCGTTAGGTCGCAGAGTCCTTTAACTCGTTAGGTCGCTGGACTTTTTAACTTGTTAGGTCGTTGCCTTCCTTAGCTCGTTAGGTCGCTGAGTCGTGAAAAAGAGGAGTTAACAATAGAAATAAACATTAACATAAAAACAAAGATAAGCATGTAGAAAAGAGAGGAAAAGAGGCTTGGAAGCCATTTTTATTTCATAAAACATTGCCATTACAACTTGCTTTCTTAATTTCCTAATTACTGTGAAAGAGTATAAGACATGGTTATCTACATAAGAGGGTTACTTATACATGCAAAAAACCCTAATTCCATCTTTAGGGAGCTTCCCAAAATGCCCTTTAGGAAGTGTGGCCACCAAATAACCATTAGCCACTAATTAATCCATCATTTGACGTGCATGAAGCTTTAACCTCCACTTAGTTGTCCATTAGCTCCTAATTGTACATTTAGGTAAGTGGGCGGGGTCCTCCATGATCTTGAACTTCAATTATTTCCTCTTCATTCCTTTGTATTTCCTTGTGCATGCATATATCATCATGAATCCATCTTCCATATGCATCAAAATATCCTATAAAAATCATAAAAATTGTCCAATTAAAAATTCTCAAATTAAAACAAGCACAAAAATGACAATTTTGTGTCTGAATGAAGATTAAAATATGATGGTTTGGAAATAATTGAATTTTGATTTTAAACATGTTAAAATGCCTAAATATGATGTTAATTTAAATAAAAAGAGAAAAAATATGGATTTACATATATGCACATTTACGTGCATATCAAATACCCCCACACTAATCTTGTCATTTCTCCTTGAATAAAGGAAAACTAAGATAAATCCGTTTTCGTAGGGAGCATGATTGCATTGAGCATATGCATCAAGTCGTTAACCTCTAAGTGTCCCCAGTAGGACGAGTGTTGTCTCGTGAGGGTTTTCAGCGGATGATATCCACAAAATCCAAATGCAGGATGAAAATATTTACAAATGCAAGATTTATTTACAATGGGATGAATGCAAGTTTTTTAAAGTATTTACAAAAGAAAGATTTACTTTTAAATATACACAAATAAGTTAAATATAAGTCTTGGTCAATATCTTGAAAATTTAAGTCATTTACTTGTCAAAATTTCTAACAAAAATTATGTTGTCATAACAGATTGAATATAGTTTGGCTAGTTGTTTTGGTTGATAACACAATGTAATTATGAAATGGATCCTTAATTGATTATCAAAGTTTGTCAAAGTGGTATGCTCATTTCTTTTCAATAACAAGTTAAATCAAACAAGTTAAAATGATGCTTGGATTTCAATTGCCTACTCTCTCTTACTTGAAAATTTCCTTGATATTAACAGTATTTACATATGCCTAACTCAAGTAAACTAAGGCAAGATATATTACCCATGCACTGCCTTGCGGACTGATGTGAGGGGAATAAAGAGCATGGCGAGTGAACACACAAGTGTGAACACTTATCGACTATAGGCGTTATTAAAAAGAATTTTTATATACATACACCTAAATCAGATAAACTGAGGCCAGATATACCAATCATGCACTGCCTTTCGGGCTTACATGAGAAGGGTATAGAGCATGGTGAGTGAATGCACAAGTGTGAACACTTATCGAACGTAGGTGTTAAAAATATATATAAGTATATACAAATGTTTTTTTACTCTTATATATATATAAAAAAATCTATTTTTTAAAAAAGAAAGAGTTACGCAAAATCATCTTAGTACCATTTAATTTAGAAGATAAAATTGTTATATCCTTTACTTTAAATTTACCACTTTTTTAAGCAAAGATTTTCAATTAGAACATACTTCATAATTAACACATATGAACCTTCTTATATACTAGTTAAACCATTGTTATTTGTAATCAAACTTCATTTCTAATTTTGTTAAGACAAATAAATTTTCAAAAATTTCAATTTATTAACCAAAACTTATACTGATCCCATAGTGTTTCTTAAAAAATAAATCAAAATGCTAAAAAGAAAATGTTTTTGAGATTTAGAAATTTTGAGATTTTTTTGTAGGTAAAAGAAAATGAAAATTCAAAAATGCCATGAACTAAAAAAATGAAAATAAAAATGAGACTCCCCTCCACACTTAATTTGACCGTGTCCCTACAGTCAATGTACGATATAATGATGTAATGGGGAAAAATATGTACATATTTACAAAAGAGGGTTAACATTCTTATTAGACATAGCTTGGCTCATGAAGAATCGTGAGCTCCTCCTCTTGGTTACTGGGTAATTCCAAGAAAGGTTTCAAACGATGACCGTTGACTTTGAAAATCGATCCGTCCCTAGGGTTTCTATTTCTACAGCACCATGTGTAAAAACAATTTGTACCACAAATGGTCGGGTTAGGGAATAAATGAAGTCCTGAGTCATATAAAAGAACTTTTTGGTTAGGCGAAAATGTTTTTCTTAGGATTGACTTGTCATGAAAAAAATTTGTTCTTTCTTTGTAATTTTTCTCGTTTTTTTACACGTCGTTCCTAAGTTCTTCTCGTACGTTGAGTTGTAGTTTCGGTTTTTGCCAGCTTTCTCAAGATCAAAGTTTAAGTTCTTTATTGCCCACAACGCTTTGTGTTTGATTTCAACGGGTAAATGGCAAGCTTTACCACAAACTAAAGGAAACGTGGACATCCCAAGGTTAGTTTTTAAAGCAGTATGGTATGCCCAAAGCAGATCAGTCAATTTCTAAGACCAACCTTTTCGATTTTTGTTTACAGTTTTCTCCAAAATCTATTTTGTTTGTTGATTTTAAACTTCAACTTGGCCATAAGTGTGACGACCCGCAAATCCGTACCCTTTGAATCGACAATAATCCACACATGTTCGATCCAAACAGCATAGGCTGACGAAAAGTCAAGAGAAAGAAAAGAAGAGAAAAGAAGATAAGAAAAGAAAGAGAGAAGATAGAACCAAATAGAACAATACAGAAACTTACATCGCAGCGAAAAACATATAATATTATATCAATGATCTTTACAAAATAGAAACTGTATATACATACATCAATCAGAGTTTAACAATCAATCAATAATTATCCGCCTGAACAGTTATGATAACTTGTCCTCACAATTGCTGACAATATACAACAACTAAACAATGGAGCGGATAATCAATATTCAAAACAAATATGTGTATACGAAAATGAAGATCTCCATCTCTCCTGCTGAAGCTCCAAAAGCACCAAATTTGAACATGTAAATATACTCGGTCTGACCCAAGCATTGAAAGGGAAGAACGCCCGGATCAGTCTGGTAAACCAGCGTGAGAAACACACTCAACTGAATTTATTAAATTACCAAACTTTTCCTTCATCAAAACAAAAGTATCTCGTAACACATAAACACGGACATATTTTTACCTTACGATAACTAAAAACATTTCTTTCATATCAAATCCTCTTATATTATACTAGTGTCTAGTATATACAAATAATATCAATCATAGTCGAAATGCTTACCCATATAGCATTTCGAGGCTATTCATTACGCCTTTACAAACAAAATAGAAGCTCGTAGTGGGGTTATGGATTTCCATACAAATGACCAGGTGAAGGGACTACCTTCCAGTAGTACATCTCTAGAAGAATGTACCAAGGACCATAAAAAAGGATCCTCCACCAACACAAGACCGGCCCACCTCTATAACTAGATGGTACCGAATATATCATCCTCCGGTCGTTGCCGACCTTTACGAGGGCCCTCATAGCATACAAACCACAATAATTAGATACACAATGCCAAAGCATATAAATATATATCTAGAAGAGGATGATCATATCCTACTTGGGAATGACCCACTTAGTCTTGCTGCATCTAACCCTATTTTGGTCATTTCTGGTTGATGCGGCTAGAGGTAACGATTACCTTTCACAAAGCACAATCACATCACTTAGAATGACACACTGCCATTTCCGTTGACTACTAATTGCCTTCCACAAAAATACAACCCTTAAGCTCATACGTCTCAAGGAGGGTGTTAAGCTAAGAGAAGTTGTCTTCTTCGCCACTACTGATGTTACATTTGTAAAAACCAATGTACGTAATCTATAGAAATGCAATGTCAAACAAACATCCATACAAGTTGTCCAGGAACAGGACAAATTGAAGGTACTTTCCAACCACATCTTGTCGAAAAATCCCTAGGATTAGTAGTGAATAGTCCTGGCATTAGATATTTCATAATGAAAAGACCACTGCTACTAGATGTATATTGGGATTTTAACCCCAAACGATCAACAGGCAGTCCCAAACTATGAAAATCCGTAATATCAATATCATCAATATGCAACCTGCACTATCGTCGCATATACGTCTGTCCGAAGAGGTTTTCAGATAAATCTGATCCTGGTCTCTTCGCACCAACAACGAAAAAAATGTTTCTCAACCTCACACGGAAACTATGTCTCATAGACTTATCACGTCTCCAGCTTTCAACTTACTGTCCTTCTGGCCCATAAGAAAGCTCGATAGATTGGAGTAATACTCTATACTATACGAATCAACATCCTTAACAAAAACGATAATCAAGCCTACACAGAAGGCTACGTACTAAGTGTACGACTAAATAGTTCTCACATCATGTCGAGGAACTAAAATTTGGCTAAATCATGATAAAATATATATTTCATTCTTTAAGTAAAAGATTCTCTTTAAACACATTTATTTGGGTCAAAAAGAATGTTGCGTAAAACACCGCTACGACAACCCAAAATCACTAGTATAGAGATTCGAAATTTAGATAGATATATAAATCCCAATACTATACAAAACATTTCCTTTCCATTCTTCTCGAAAACGTCTATTTCAACAATGAATGTTGAAATCTATGTAGTCTATACTTACCACATTTCAAAACATCTTTAAAACATTCTACCTCATTTAAAAGATCACTTTCCAAAACATTTATTTAAGATTATTCACTATCCAGAATCGTGAATATAAATCATTTATCCAAATCAAAACTTCAACACATTTATTACAAAAGATTATCCACTGTCCAAAATCGTGGATATAGTTCATCTACCAAATTCATTACTTCTACAGGTTTATTAAAGGATTATCCAGTGTCCAAAATCATGGATGAAATTCCTTTAATAAACTTCTATTTTTAATTTATCAAATTCAACTAATTTCACATTTATAAAACAATGTTTATAAATTTCATTTATATTTATAAAAATTTCAACTTATAAAATCACTAATTAACGAATTCTATTTATATCGCATTTAAATGCCAAATCCAAATTATAAGTTAATTTAATTATAAATCATCTATTTACAAAATCATTTTTTTTTTATAACTTCTTAAATTATAAATCTTATTCACTTATAAGATTCATTTATACATCATTTTAACACCTATAAAACTTGTTTTATAATTCCAATATTTTCATTTATGAAATATCGGTTTTATAAATCTTTTATACAAACCATTTAAAATAAATCAAAAATCTTGATTTAAATAAACTTATTCTTTTAATAATTTACAAATTGTTATTAAAACTTATATGACTCAAAAAATCATACTTAACTCTATGTCACAAAAATAATAATTTTTATAACACAAAAATTATAACATTTATTTAAAATAAATCAATTCCTTTAACAATTCAAAATTCAAAATAAAGAATATTTTCAAAATCACTTTTAAGATCTTTTTAATTCGAAATCATCACTTTAACATTCTAAAATTCCAGGCTATCACGACATCCAAAATATCATATATGACATGATAACAGAATATATATCAATATCTGTAAATAAATAAATACTAGTGAGGAATCCAGTTGGATTCCTCCAACCTATCATGTGCAACAAATATACATATTAGAATATGTGTACAATATCCGCTTCGAGGCAGATGCGCGTACAAAGTGTCATCCGCTCATGCACGGGAATGTATAGGGTCATCTGCGCCACTAGGCAGGTATATATCCAAATACCAATCAATATATAGATAATATATCATATATCATCCAAACAATCATCAATCATCATAAATAATATTTATTCTCACTTATATAAAAATATCAGTGAGTAAGAAAGAGTGAGTTGTACACACATTGATTATAATCGTCGCGATAGCGATTTATTCCGATTAAAATTAAACAAACGTTTAATTTCAACCAAAATTTTTACTAGCTAAAATAAATCCCAATCAAGCCCCATAATGTAGTGCTCATTAATACGAACCCAACGCAATTCGTTTCGTGTGAAACAGACCTCGTATGAAACAAGTTCTAAACATTATACGAATTAATAATATAATAGTTTCAATTTCTATTTTCTTTTTTTTCTTTTGATAAACTTTTTATCGTGGTTGTATGTTTTTTATCTATAGAAAATCAGGGTCGTGGCTATCTTTCTTCCTTAGGTAAATGAACGCACGAACAAACCCATCTACACGCGCGATTCCTTGATAGCCGCACCAACAGTTGACGACCGGACGATGATCAGATGATGCAACGATGAAGCCCTAACCCACCTCGACTTCTGTGCCAAGTGAGGCCCCACAACGTTCCTCCGTCGCCTGGATTTTCACCTCTAAACGCGTGGCGTTCTTGGGAATTTTGCCATCGATTCGTTGCTCAAATCGCGATCATGACTGTTGGTCTTTGAGATCTCTCCGCGTTCTACAATTTTGTACTTAGAGGTTTCTTGAATAGACTGATGGATTGAAAGAAAAATTATGAGGAAGTAGGTGAAATTCTGGCCATTAACAGTAAAGTGGCGGCTAGGGTTAGCTTCTAGGGTTTAATGAAATAAAGAAATTTTGATGCCTTTTACAGAAAATTTGACGACATTATTCATCGGAAAATTTTCCAAACTCGAAACGAAGCGTGCCACCTGGCGATTATAATATTTTACCCACATTTTGAACACAATGGGATGTATATCGAGAGCCAACTTGATCGTATTTGGAAGATAGGTTTTCGAATCGACTATTTTAAATTTAAAATTCACTTAAACAGATTTCTACGCGTTTTAGCTTGCCCCGGACAAACCGCAAATCCGATTGACACGAAATTTGAAATCTTACAATAATTTAACATTACGGATCTGAAACTGGTTTCGTCGATATCCGAGACTGTTTGAAAAATGACCATTTTCACTTTTCAATTAAATATTAAAATATTCAATTTCTATAATTTATCTTTTAATTCAATTTTAAAAGATCTCTAACATCATTATAATTCAAATAGAAATTAATTCAACTTTATAAATAATTTTCATTCATATTAAATCAAAATGCAAATTATTTACACAATTTCAAATATTAAATTAATAATTTAATTATCCAATTAAATCAGATATTCAAAATATAATCTATTCAGCTTATAAATTTAACTTGTGCGTATTTAAAATCAATTAAATAGACGAATTTCAAATGACGAAAATTCTAGGTCGTTACAACAAGTATGAGGATGATACGGAGTGGATAACATGTGGGTTATCGAGTAATTTTTCATTAAAGTTTCAAAAGAACGATTACAAAAATGGGTTCCGTTATGACTGATTATTGTGCGAGGTGTGCCGAACCTCGAAAACATGTTTTCTTTGAGAAATTTCACAGTAATTCTAATGTCGATGGTTTTGCAAGGAACGGCTTCAACCCATTTTGAGACGTAATCGACACCTAGAGGGATATACAAGTTTCCAAAAGAATTGGGAAAAGGTCCTATAAAGTCGATACCTCAAACATCAAAGATTTCGATCGTAAGAATGGGGTTTAGAGGCATCAAATCTTGTCGAGAAATTCGTCCAAGCATTTCACATTGATCACAAGTTTTGAATAATTCAAATGAGTCTTTGAAAAGAGACGACCAATAGAGCATATTTTTCATAGTTTTTTAAGGACCGAAATGTCCACCGCACGCTTGATCGTGGCAAAATGAAAGAGCACTCCTGATCTCATTATCCGCAATGCAATGTCGGATGATTTGGTTGGGACAATATTTGAACAAGTATGGATCGTCCCAATAGAAATACTTCACTTAGGACATGAATTTGTATTTGTCCTGCTTAGACCAAGATGAGAGAGTTTCTTTAGTGACTAAGTAGTTCACTATATCAACGTACCATGGATCGATAGAAATCGACAGAAGTTGTTCATTGGGGAAGTTTTCATTGATTGGTATAGAAGATGGTGCGTTTGGAAGACGAGACAAGTGATCGGCTATGACATTATCAGGTCATTTTTTGACTTTGATTGTAAGGTCAAATTCTTGAAGTAAAAGGATCCAACAAACCAAATGGGATTTTGCTTCCGTTTTAGCAAAGAGATATCAAAGCGTAGAATGGTCCGTGTACACATTAATGTGGAACCTATCAAGTAAGGTCGAAACTTTTCGGGCGCAAAAGCGGTAACTAGAAGCTCTTTTTCAGTTGTTGTGTAGTTGAGTTGAGCGTCATTCTAAGTCATGCTAGCGTAGTAGATAACGTGAAGGATCTTGTTTATGCATTGTCCTAAGACAGCACCAACCGTAAATTTAGAAACGTGATACATTATTTCAAATGGAAGATCCCGATTGGTGCGCAAATGATTGGAGTAGAAATGAGTTCGTTTTTGAGACGTTCAAAGAAGAGATACACTCGGAGTTGAAATCGAGCGGAACGTCTTTTCCAAGAAGAGTCATCAAAGGATGAGCGATATTGCTAAAGTCTTTCACGAAGCGTCGGTAAAAGCCAGGGTGTCCTAGAAATCATCCAATGTCCTTAACAGATTTGGGAATGGGTAGGTTTGCAATGACATCGATTTTTTCTTTATCTACCTTAATGCCTTTATTTGAGATGATATGTCCATGGACTATGTCTTGTTTGACAATAAAGTGGCATTTTTCCCAATTCAAAGTCAAATGTTTTTCTTTACATCAATTTAGAGATGATGCAAACATTGGGAAAAAGAATTGCCAAAGATAGAGAAATCATCCATAAAAACTTCTAGAAAGCGTTCAATCATGTCGGAAAAGATGCCAACAACGCATTGTTGGAAAGTTGGAGGAGCGTTATAAAGTTCGAATGGCATACGTCAATAAGCAAAGGTACCGAATGGACACGTGAAAGTCATTTTTTCTTGATCTTCGGGAGCAACTGAAATTTGGTTATAGCCAGAATAACCATCAAGAAAGCAATAGAATTCATGGTCGGCTAAACGTTCGAGCATTTGGTCAATGGAAGGAAGATGGAAATGATCTTTACATGTTGCGGCATTTAGTTTTCGATAGTCAATGCAAACACGCCAACCCATTTGGGTACGAGTTGGAATAAGTTCATTTGAATCGCTCTTGATAATGGTTGTCCCAGACTTTTTCGGTACAATTTGAATTGGGCTAACCCATGAACTATCGAAGATTGGGTAAATGATTCTGTTGTCGAGAAGTTTAAGAATTTCATCACGCACAACATCTTTCATTTTTGGATTAAGCCTTCGTTGCGTGTCACGAACAGGCTTGGCATCGTTGATTATATGGAAGCGATGTTGAACTATAGCAGGGCTAATTCCCTTAATATCGAAGATCGACCATCCCATCGCTTCCTTATTTTTTGAAAAAATATAGAAAAGAGAAGTTCCTTGGTCAAGAGAAAGATCGTTAGAAATTACGACTGGACAAGTTTCGTTTTCACCTAAGTATGCGTATTTAAGGTGATCAGGAAGTGGTATGAGGTCTAACTTTGGGAGATTTTCGATCAATGAATTGGGTTGAGATTCAGACTCAACTGGAAGTGATTCAAAGTGAAGAGTGTATTCAATTTCGTTGGGAATTTCATGAAATAATTTTTCTTACTTTGCTTCACGTACGTCATTAAGATAAAGTGTCTCGTTTTCAACGTTTTCGTGAATTGCACTAATTCTAATGTTTAGTCATGAGGTTCATTCGATTGGCTTTTAAGATTGAAAATATTAAGATCCAAAGTCTTGTTTCCAACAGAGATTTTCATCGAACCGTTACGACAATTGATTAAGGCATTTTAGGTGGCTAAGAATGGTCGGCCAAAAATCATTGGGATTTGACTCGCAGGGTTTCACGGGTTGTGTTTCAAGAACCATAAAATCAAGGCGGAATATGAATTGTCCTACTCGAATGAGCACGTCCTCTATTTCTCCCACGGGCTTCTTAATGGAACGCGGTGAATTGAAGTGTAACTTTTGTGGGTTTGAGCTCTCCTAAGCCTAATTGTTCGTACATGGAGTGTGGGATCAAGTTGACATTCGTGCCTAAGTCTATCAAACATTTGTTAATCGTCTTATCTCCAATTGTACACGAAATTGTAGGGCAGCCAAGGTCATTGTATTTTATGGGCATAAATTGTGACAAGACATCACTCAAACTAGCAGCTAAGAAGACTTTTTTGGGCACTTGAGTGTGTCGCTTTTGGATGCATAAGTCCTTAAGAAATTTCGCGTACGTAGGGACTTGTTAAACGATGTCAAGTAGCGGAATGTTAACTTTGACTTACTTAAAAATTTCCAACATCTTTTCTATTTGGTCCAAGTGTTTCCTTAGTCGAAGACGATGTGGAAATGGAACACGATACTCGGTAGGCGGGTATACTCGAGCAGAAGAAGAATTTTGCTTGGCATTCTATTCGACGTTTAGCTCCATGTTCTGTTCAGATTCGTTCATTGTTTTAGAAGTGTCGAGAGAGGTTTCAGATAAATCGTTTGGGTTAACGACTTGATTATCGATTTGTTTACCAGAACGTAAAGTTGTGATTGCATCTAATTGGGTGACGTTGCTATCTTGAACAACATGGGCTTGATTAGAATTTGCATTTTGATTTCTGAGATTTGGAATGGGCTGGCTTGGGAATGTTCCATGTTCGCATTCACTTACAGACATTGCTAATTAGCTTATTTGCATTTCGAGTTTTGCAATTGGTTGGTTTATGTTTTGCATATACGAGGTCAATAAATTTTGCAAATTGTTGTTTGATTGAAGACTTTGAGTAGTTGCTCTAGCCAACGTTTTAAGAGTTTTCTCCAGTGAACTTAAACGTTTATCGTATTGGGGAGGATGAGCAGAGTTTGGTTGAAAATTTGATCATTGCGGTTGATTATGAGACGGACCCACAAAGTTTGGTTGAAAATGGTTGGGCTGAAAAGGAGGACTCGAAGCATTATTCGAAAAAGCTTGAAAATTGGGACAGATCGTATTCGTATTGAGATTGTTTTGGTTCCACGAAAAATTCGGATGGTTTCTCCAACCAGTTTGTACATTGGAGAGAATGGGTCGTTTTTGGTTTTATTGAAAGCATTGATTTGTTCGACAGAATTGGGACACCGATCGGCTATATGATTAGGATTGTTGCATTTGTAACACATTAGTCGGGAAGCTTGGTTTATTTGATTCGATGAGAAAACATTATCAAATTTTTTAATCATTGCATCAATTTTAGTTTCCAAAGCAAAAGAAAATCCTATCGAGTGTGCACTCGATCGTGAGTAAATTGATTTTTCGTTCGAACGTTCCCATTGGGATGATTTTTTGATGAGGTTTTCAAGAAATTGCCAAGCACCATCATGATGTTGGGCAAGAAAGTTGCCTTGGCACATTGATTCGAGCATGGTTGTGAGTTTTTTTCGAGTCCATCGTATAAGATTTGGCAAATAATCCATTTTCCATGTTATGGTGTGGACATTTTATCCAAATCTATTTAAATCTTTCAAAATATTTTCCAAATGGTTCTCCCTTGAATTGATGAAAATTTACAATTTCATTTCAGATTGTACTTGTTTTTTCCAAGGGGTAGAACTTTTGTAAGAAGGCTTTTACGAATTCTTCCCAAGTTTTAATCGAGTTCGATGGTAAGCTACACAACCATTTTTCAGTGTAATCTATAAGAGCAAACGGGATTAATCAAAGTTTGATTCCATCATCGAAAAGTTGTTGGAGTTTAATGGTTGCACAAACTTGTTCGAATTTAGTCAAAAAGATGTATGGATCATCGTGCTCAAAATTGCCAAGTTATGAAAGCATGGCAATATGGTTTGAGTGAATTTCAAAATGCTTACCCATAGGGCGGGTAACGTGATGCAAGATAGAATAGAAACTCTGTCGGGAAAGATTCTATCCATAAGAGTTCGAGGGGCATTCTCGTTCGCCATTTCGGGAGGATCGTTTGTGTAACAACCCTGGTTTTTGGATTACCGACGAAATAAAAATTTAAAATAGAAATTTTAAATTGAAAATTGAAAAAAAATGAAAATCATTTACAAAGTCAGTTGAATACTTCAAACTGTTGGCACGTTTGAAATGAACTGCATATGGCCTTCATGTGTAAGTGAGGATAGGCCAATTAAAAGCAAAAAGTTGAACACTTTTCTATCACCATCATTATTTTATGCAAGCTTGTCCTTCTCTTCACTGGTACACGTTAAATGAAAATGTACCAAAGTCTTGCTAGCACACATTTTTCTTTGACTTGTACACATATTGGAAAAGAAAAGTAAAGCCTTCATCATTTTTGGTTGTTTTCATTTCCAATAGCACTGCAAAAGTATTAATGGCAGTTCAAAATTCTTGCCTCATTTGGATCTTGGTTGCTAATTGATTCTGAAACACTCACACTTCTAATTAAAACTATGCTGCCTGTTTTTTTTTTGATATGCTTTTCTGTTGTTTGTATTGATTTGCACAAAATACAGTTGCACCAAAGTTGTGTAATACTATCAGGTCATTTATTTTTGTTTATTCCTTACAGCGTGTAAATATGAGTAGCACGAAAGTCTGCATTTCACAGAAATGAGTCCAAGTCATTTATTTTTATTATAGTCACTACTTGCGTGCAAATTGTATAGCATAAAACTGTGTCCAGAACGTTATTTTATTTCCTGTGTGCAAGAAGTATTGCACACAAACGAAGTCCAGACGAGTATGCATGTATGGTGCAAAAACTAAATCTAAGTCCACTTTATTTTAAATTTTTGTGTCTATTTCATTTTTGTGTGCAAGAACGTTTTACACATTAGTAATCCAGGCCATATATTTTGGTTACTTGCGTGCAATAGGGTATGCAAAAAAGAAAAATCAAGTCCAGACCGTCTTTTATATTGTGTTACGTGTGTATAAGTTTTATTTGTATTAAGTATGTAAGTTTGCATTCACTAAAATAAGTCCTGACATTTTATTTTTACTTCAGTACGTGTGTACATATAACTTTGCCCAGGTTATTTTCTATTCCATTTTGGTGCGTGCAAATGTGTAGCACGAAATCAAGTCCAGTTCAAGTTATAATTTGTTTATATTGTAGTGCGTGTGCATGCATATTGTAGTGTTGCCCAGGTATTTTGTTTTATTGCATGCGTGCAAAGAGTATATTGCCTAGTTCAATTTATATTTCTGCCTAAATTTGTTGCGTGCGTGCATGGTAGTATTTCCCTGGCCACCTCATTTTTACATTTCGTGTGTACAAGTGTATATTGTCCAGGCAGTGCAATATTATACATATATAGGTAGTGCGGTCTAGTCATTAATTTATTTTTAACCGGTGTTTTGTTTTAAACGTATTTTGTTGTCGTTATTTTTATAACGGGTTTTTACCCCGGTGTTTGTATTTGAAGCGTGTTGTTTTGATGAGATTTTTGACGAATAAAAATTATTGTTGTTTTGACTTCAGTAACCGCCAATTTAAAGTGAATTTTCAAGCGGCTATCTTGCAATCAAGAAAACCCGCAACACTGATTTTATATCCGTTTTTATGGCGTTTTGTGAAGCGCAATATCCTTGTCGAAATTGCTATAGAAGTTGCTGTTTTAATCACGTGTTTTTAAATCGTTTTAAAATATAATTGTTTCCAAAAATTTCACGATTTACTCTTTCAAAAAAAAAGGGAAATCGATTTAAACGCTTCAGCAAAATTAAGGACTATAAACCCTTACTTTTACTGATTCGATTAATTCCGGACTTGTCCATTTGAGAACGTAAAAATTATTTATATAAAATCCACAATTTTGCACTTTCAAGGAAACGATGATGAGATTTAAATGACTTAGCAAAAGTGCAGAATATGGAACCATGATTTTACTAATTCGGTTAATTCCGGACTCGTTAATTGAAATATTTGTCGTAGAATTGCTGTTTAAAAATTTTGATGATTTTGTTGGGCTTTTGAGCCACTATGCTGGACCTTCGGGTCAATTACTAGTACTATGCCTTCGGGTCATTTGTTGGACCTTCCGGTCATTCGTTGGGCGCCAAATATTATGCCGACAATACTTGGTAGGCTCCGGCCATTTTGAGATGCACGTGCGGCGTAGCTTAGACTCGCCATATGCTGAGATCAATCCATTTTATGCTGGTTTTTTTCTAGTTATCTTATTTTGATTTCTAGATTTTTGTGTATTGTTGTTTTGAATTCAATTATTAATTTGGGAGTTGATTTTGTTGGTGTTTAATGAGATTTCTTCATTTAACTATGTTAATTATTTATGCTGAATAGTCTCATTCGAGATTATGATTAACTTGCTTTAGTGTTGTTTATCATGCATCTTTTTCTAAGTTTAAAGTAGAGTAATCCGTTTATTATTTTCTTTTAAATAATACTCGGGTTAAACCGAGCTATTTCTGGATAATCGCTATCTCTGATTCAGTTGCTACTTCAGCTTTTGGGATTTCACCTCATCTTTTGTTTAGGCTTCGGGTTGTTACTTTTGGTGTATTGACTCTCATCTCATGTATGTTATGATGACTATGTATATGTACATTTGGTTCATGTGAACCATCGAGTGTTGTAGCATGTATCCAGACTTAACTTCCCCTATGTATGATAGTTCTATTCTATGATTATACTTATATGTGTTGTTGCTATTATGAGTTGTTCTGAATTTTTAATAAGCCACCGAGGTTTTGTTTTAGATTTGGATTGAACGTATATCGTTGGGAGTAAAAAAAAATTACACAACTCCTATCGATGTAAACAATAATTGTTTGCACAAAAAATGGGCAAACACCTCAAAGTCGTATGATTTAGTCAATTTTATATTGTTCATAGTGATTTGGGTACTTTATGCAAATATGTAAAAAGCAGGGACTAAACTGTAAAAGACACACAGATTTATAGTGGTTCGGCCAGAACGTGCCTACGTCCACTTTATATGTTATTCTTCTTTTTTGGTATTCATATTACAAGTACAAAGCTCTGTATACGAGTATATGAAAGTCGTTTGAAAGTTCCGTCCATGCTTGAGCTCTCAAACTTGTCTGCCATTGTTGTACCCATGCCCCTCTATTTATAGAGTGAGGTTGGGGGCAACGGTCTTGGATGTATATAGCTGCTGGTGGGCCTGGGCTGACGCAATCTGGCCTGGAAACTTTGGTCCGGCAACGCCTTGGTTGGAGATGAGGCCCTGGTCCGGTAGTGCTTTGGATCGGTGGGACTACGGTCCGGTAGTACTTTGGTTCAGTCGGACTTTGGTCCGGTAGCTCCTGGGAGATGAGTTGGTTTGGTGGTGAGTTGATTCGGTGGAGGCCGGTCCGGTGAGGCCTTGGACCGGTAGAAGTTGAGATATGGGTTGGTTCGGTAGTGACGAGGAAGGAGATGGTTCGGTAGTGGTGCCTTGCCTTGATTCGGCAGGTAGTGTTGGATCGGTAGCAGGAGGAGGGTGTTTGGACCTGTAGGAGGTGACAACACGACCAACAGGTGGTAGGTGGAGTTGCTTTGCAAAAAGGCGGGATAACATTTGCCCCCCAAAACATGTCTTGCGGTAGGAAGGCGTGTTTTGTAATGCCATGAGCTGGATGTTCATATCTGTCAACAACCTGTAAAGGACTTGATAATTTCATATGATCTCGAATGACGATCGTTCGGGATCGTTTTCCATCCGAGGTGAAACGGGACCGTTCACGGCCGGTGTCATTCGCGGAAAAAGATGGAATAAGACCGTGCGCGGTTGCATGTCGTACGAGGCAAAATGAGGAATGGGACCGTTCGTGGTCGGATGCCGTACGAGGCAAATAAAGAAATGGGACCGTTCGCGGTCGGATGTCGTTCTAGATGAGTAGTGATCGTTCGCGATCGAATGGCCTGGAAAGAAGAATGTGATCGTTCGTGATCGATTGCCGTACGAGGCAGAAATGTGAAATGGGACCGTTCGTGGTTGGATGCTGTACGAGGCAAATAAAGAAATGGGACAGTTCACGGTCAGATGTCGTTCTAGACGAGTTGTGATCGTTCGCGATCAGGTGTCGTTCTAGACGAATTATGCTGGATTGTGACCGTTCGTGGTCTGGTCCCATACGAGGTAGAGCATGATCGTTCGCGATCGAATGTCGCTCGAGGCAGAATGTGGTCGTTCGCGATCAGGTAGTTAAGAGAGTTTGGTATCACTGGAGTCAGATGTCACGTTCGAGTGAATTTCTGAACCAGCGTTTTTTGGCGGTTCAACGCCATATAAGGTAGGGTTGTGGAACGTTCGTGATCCGAAGCATACCCAAGTGACTTCTTTTTCAGAATTGCAAATACCAAAGTAATGTTCACATGAATACCATAGCAGAAACGTCCAAACAAACAAAGTCTAAATGCTTAAATCAAAATAAAACAGAAGCAAAGCAAGGATGTTAAAGTGCAAGTTCTCACTAAGAGACAATCAATAATCATTCAGAGCATGCCTGTGGATCACTCGCGATCGCATACATGTGTAAATGATTTAATTGCGTTAGTGAGAAGCTTACGACTTGTTCATCATTGTTTAAATCAACTGATAACCAAATGGTGTCCTGGTTCAGTGGCAGCCCTGGCTGACGTAGATGGTGGTCGCCCTGGCTCCACCGCTGGAGCTCGCCTCCTCACATACTGAAGAAGCATACAGTACCTGATATGTCCCTCCACCTCATCTTTCAGATGCCTGCAATCATTGGTATGATGATCGTTCAGGTCATGGAACAAGCAATATCTGTCTGATTTCCTTTCATCAATAGTCGGATCCCTTCGCAATGGCCTACGGTAGGGAACCTGCTCTCTTATATGTTGATAAATTCGCTCCAAACTCTCATTCAGCTCAGAGTAAGTGGTGAATCGCGGCTCTCTCCGTGGCCGCTTTGACCTGTCATCATTATTCTTAGCCTTTCTCTTTCCTTTGCTAGTCTCCGCACCCTTTCCAGGTGGATTTCCGCTCTTGATTGCGTAAACGTCAACTTCTTCCTCTCTTTCTGCACTAGCATCTTCCAAGCGCAGAAACTTTTCAGCCTCATGATAGAACTCTCCCAGATTCATAGGCGGATCCTTAGTTAACGAATTCTTGAACTCTGTACCATCAGTTATTCCAGATACAGCCGCCATCATGACCATAGACGGATCTGGTCGATCCACTGATGCTGCTGCTGCATTAAATCGCGTTAGAAAACTTCTCAAAGTCTCTCCAGCTTTCTGCTTCAAGGTTGCCAAAGTCATCACATTCTTGGGTCTTGCAATATGAACCCTGAATTGCCTCATGAATCCCTCGGTTAAATCTGCCCACGTTCCTATGGGGCCACTCTCCAGTAGCCTAAACCATAACGCTGCAATGTCCTTCAAATACAATGGAAAGCACCGGGCCATGACCTCCTGTGATGCCTCCAGCACTTCCATGTGCCTCATATACTTTGTAAGATGGACCGCAGGGTCTGTCCTCCCATCGTACATCTCTACTTATGGTAGCTTGAATTCTGGTGGGTTCCTAGCCATCCTAATCGCAGGGGAAAAAGGACTCACGTTCACGTCTTCCAAATCTCTGTTCACTAAACCGCCTCTCATAGCACTTCTACCATCTCTGCTAATCTGTCATTGTCTCTAACTGTAGCCCTCGTTCACTGCCTCCGATCAGCCCCTCGAGTTTATGTGAGCTTTCAGGTGTATGCCCCGCTGGCTGAGCGTTCATTCCTCTATTGCTACCAGGTTGTTCGGATGCCCCCGTCTCTCTTCCCGGGATCGAATCAACATGCTCTGCGTGTGTGCCCCTAGCTCTGGTGCTACGCTAGATGGTCCTGCTCCGTTCTGAACTCCAGTTGTTTCTTGGTTTTGCGCTCCAAGTTGCCCAATTTGTTGAAGCAAGTTCTTGATCATCTCTTCTTGTCTTCTCATCATGGCCTCCATCTCATCCCTGGTGATGAAGACTGAAGCTTGGTTTGCTCCTGAGGAAGCCTCTTGACTCCCTTCCTGTTGAATTTTCTCTGGCCTTGGCCTTCTGCTTGATTTTCTCGCCATGACTCTTCCAATCTGAATCTCTAAACTTTCAAATTCAAATTCCAAGCGGTAGAATCCCTGAGTTCAGTTCTCAGTGAAAGCACCAAAAATGTTTGCACAAAAAATGGGCAAACACCTCCAAGTCGTATGATTTAGTCAATTTTATATTGTTCTTAGTGATTTGGGTAATTTATACAAATATGTAAAAAGCAGGGACTAAACTGTAAAAGACACACAGATTTATAGTGGTTCGGCCAGAACGTGCCTACGTCCACTTTATATGTTATTCTCCTTTTTTGGTATTCAGATTACAAGTACAAAGCTCTGTATACGAGTATATGAAAGTCGTTTGAAAGTTCTGCCCGTGCTTGAGCTCTCAAACTTGTGTGCCATTGTTGTACCCCTGCCCCTCTATTTATAGAGTGAGGTTGGGGGCAAGGGTCTTGGACGTATATAGCTGCTGGTGGGCCTGGGCTGATGCAATCTGGCCTGGTAACTTTGGTTCGGCAACGCCTTGGTTGGAGACGAGGCTCTGGTCCGGTAGCGTCCGTGCTTGAGCTCTCAAACTTGTCTCCATTGTTGTACCCCTGCCCCTCTATTTATAGAGTGAGGTTGGGGGCAAGGGTCTTGGATGTATATAGCTGCTGGTGGGCCTGGGCTGATGCAATCTAGCCTGGCAACTTTGGTTTGGCAACGCCTTGGTTCGGCAACGCCTTGGTTGGAGATGAGGCCCTGGTCCGGTAGTGCTTTGCATCGGTGGGACTACGGTCCGGTAGTACTTTGGTTCGGTGGGACTTTGGTCTGGTAGCTCCTGGGAGATGAGTTGGTTCGGTGGTGAGTTGATTCGGTGGAGGCCGGTCCGGTGAGGCCTTGGACCGGTGGAGGTTGAGATATGGGTTGGTTCGGTAGAGATGAGGAAGGAGATGGTTCGGTAGTGGTGCCTTGCCTTGATTCGGCAGGTAGTGTTGGATCGGTAGTAGGAGGAGGGTGTTTGGACCGGTAGGAGGTGACAACACGACCAACAGGTGGTAGGTGGAGTGGCTTTGCAAAAGGGCGGGATAACAATAATCATCCAAGGCATAACTTACGGATGGTCGCTTCTAACAAGCCTTATTCTTCGCAATAGCAGATGTTATTAACTTATAATAACCTTTTTTATTGTGAGCATAGAGGTGGGGCGTCACAGTTTGGTATCAGAGCCAGGTTCAGAACAAATTATAATAAACATGGAACAGAAGTAGAATGGAACATGTGTTACAACTATTCGAGGGTTTTATTCGTTCCTTTCTAATATATTCCTTTGTTGTTCTTAAAATTTTATCCACTTTAACATGTTGGAATATGTCTAGGAATAAATCTCATATTTCTATAGTATTCCATTTGTTAAAATTCCTTATCAATCTTGTATTGTTTTAACGAATCCTTATCTTCTCTTGTTCTCTCAGCCTATGGCTAGAAGAGGCAGAGGGAAGCATTCTACTACAGGTCCGTCTAGTGATCTCATCCGGATGGAGTCTATATGTCAGCTGATCAGTTTATGGAGCTATTTCGGGGTACTTAGCTTTCTGTTGCTACTCCCATAGCTCCGACTCACAAGTATGCCTTCGCCGGCATGTGTAGTGACTATTCCCCCCTTGGAGCCAAGCCTTTCAAGGGATCGGAAAGTGTATTGGAGGTTTAGACTTGGTTGCGCGCAAGTGAGCGCATATTTTCTCGGATGGATCTTTCAGATCATCATCGTGTTCTCGTGGCATCTAGCATGTTGCAAGAACGTGCGCTTGATTGATATAAGCTTTTGATTGCAGAAGTTGATGAGTCCTCTCTCTCGTGGAATCAGTTTAAGGGACGATTCGAACTTAAGTTCGTTCCTGAATCAGAAAAGGCCAATCTTGCTCATAGTTTCCTTGAGTTAAACAAGGAAAGTCCTCTGTTTTTTATTTTGTTGCATCTTTCGAGGCCTTGTCCAAATACAGAGTTAAGTTCATTAACACTCCGCGTAAGAAGAATATTAGATTTGTAGAAGGTTTGAAGAAGTATTTGAAGAAAGTCCTTTTGCTTCAGCTTAAGCATCCTTTTGAGGAACTTGTTGATTCGGCACTTTGCCTTAAAGCTGTCGAAAAGGAACATGATAGTAGTGATGAGGTTGAGGTTTATAAGAACCACAACAAGAAGAGGTTTCCATTTCATAAGCCTAATTCTTCTTCCAACAAGAAGAAGAAGCAAGCTACCTCTAGTTGTCAGCCTAGTAGTGCACCTTCTAATCAGAGGGCGTGCTATAATTGTGGTTCTCTCGATCATCTTCTCCATAGTTGTCCTAAGCCTTGCATCCGCCGCTATTGCAAGAAAGAAGGTCATTGGGTTTCTGATTGTCCTACTGCTCCTAAGGATTTCAAATCTGGGAAGCTTAATGTTACTAAAGCTTCTGGTGATTATTCTCAGCCCAATGGTATTCCTCCTTCTGTTTTGGAAGGTTTTATTTTATTTCATGGCCGTTCTATTAGAGTCCTTTTCGATACGGGTGCATCGCATTCATTCGTGTTAAGGGAACTTGTTGATGTTATTCCTTTGGATGTTGTTAATCTTTGCGACCCTTTGAGGATTATGAATCCTATTGGTGGATCCGCCACTCTTGGTTTGTTATGTGTTGATGTTGAGATTATTCTATGTGGTTTTTCCTTTCATGCGAATCTGCATGTTATGGATCATCTGGGTTTTGATATGATTTTGGGAATGGATTGGCTCGTCCGTTATGAAGTTCAAATCCTATGTCCCGAAAGAACTTTATATCTCAAGCATCCCAATGCTATCGAGTAATTATCTATTATATTTTGAGAAATGGACCATGCTTCGAATGCTCTCATTTCTTCCTTCGAATCGGAGGATGTCATAGCTAATATTCCGGTTGTTTGTGATTTTTCTGATGCCGTCGAGCCTATTTCGAGTTTGCCGCCGAAGAGGGCAATTGAGTTCCATATTGATCTTATCTCTGGTGCTCATCCTGTCAGTCGTCCTCCCACGAGGATGTCTGCTAAGAAAAATGAGGAACTCAAGGAACAATTATCTGAATTGGAAGTCAAGCAATTTATTCGTTCTAGCTCATCTCCTTGAGGCGCCGACGTTGTCTTTGTTAAGAAGTCAGATGGCACTCTTAGGCTTTGCATTGATTATTGCAAGCTTAACGAGCTCACTATCAAAATTAGGTATCCATTACCTAGGATCGACGACATGTTCGATCAATTACGTGGCGCTAAGCTTTTCTCCCAACCCGATCTTGCTACTGATTTTCATCAGTTACGAGTTGCGGAAGATAGAATCCCTCTTACCGCATTCCGCACTCGATATGGTTCTTACGAATGGCTTGTTATGTCGTTCGGTTTGACGAATGCCCCAGCATATTTTGTTGATCTTATGAATCGAATATTCCAGAAATAACTCGATAAGTTCATCTTGGTTTTCATAGATGATATTCTTATTTATTCCAAATCTCAAGCTGATCATATTCAGCATTTGGAGATTGTTTTGAGAACTCTTCATCAACATCATCTTTATGCCAAATTCTCCAAGTGTCACTTTTGGGAGAATAAGGTGAAGTTTCTCGATCATATTGTTTCTTCCGATGGTATCTCTGTCGATCCTTCCAAGATCGAATCTATTCAGAATTGGAAGAGGCCCGAGACCATTACTGAGATCTGTAGTTTCCTTATATTATCGGGATATTATCGCCGGTTCATTAAGGACTTTTCTCGTATTGCCTTACCACTTACCACTCTCACGAGAAAAGCTGTTCCTTTTATTTGGTCTGATAAGTGTGAGTTTTCTTTCATGAAGTTAAAAGATCTCCTTACTCATTCTCTTATCTTAGTGGTTCCCGAAGGGAATCATGATCTTGTTGTTTATACCGATGCTATTGGTTATGGACTCGGTGTTGTTCTCATGCAAAAGGATAGAGTAGTTGCCTATGCTTCTAGACAACTAAAACCTAACGAGATTTGTTATGCTACCCATGATTTGGAATTAGCCTCTATAGTCTTTGCTCTGAAGATTTGGCAACATTATTTATTGGACGAGCGTTTTGTTCTCTTCACTGACCATAAATCTTTGAAATACCTCTTCACTCAGAAGGAACTTAATATGAGACAACGGCGTTGGCTCGAATTTCTTGCTTCATATGATTTTGGTAGTCAGTATACCCCTGGTAAGGGTAATCAAGTTGCTGATGCGTTTAGTCGCAAGCAGCAAGTTGTTGTCTCCATGATGCTAGCAAAGTGGAATATATTGGAAGCTTTATCTCATTGTGATATTAGAGACCGTCCTTCAGTTTCTGATTCTCCCGTACTTTTATTTAGCATGGGAGCACGTCCTAGTTTGTTGGATCGTATTGCCACTGCCCAGAAGCAAGATCCAGATTTCTCTTATCTCATTCGAAGTTGTAAATCAGAACCCCGAAGTGATGATCTAAAGGATTTCGATATTGATATTCATGGTTGTATTCGGAAGAAGGAAAGGTTGATCATGCCTAGTGTTCCTAATCTTAGAAATGACATTCTTGAGAACTGTCATCGTTCTAAATATACTATCCATCCGGGCAGTAGTAACATGTATGCCAACATGAAACGCTTATACTTTTGGGAGGTTATGAAGCGTGATTTTGCAAGTTATGTGAGTCGTTGCATGACTTGTCAACTTATTAAAGCGGAAGACCAACGTCCTAGTGGTCTTTTGCAGCCTCTTGAGATTCCATTGTGGAAATGAGATCAAATTTCTATGGCCTTCATTGATGGTCTACCTCATTCGAGGTCGAGCCATACTAGTGTTTGGGTGATTGTTGACCAATTGACCAAATCAGCCCATTTTATTCCTATCAAGTCCAATCGGACTGCTCCTTTGTTGGCTAAGCTTTTTATTAAAGAAGTCATTCGACTTTGTGGAGTTCTTAGTTCCATTGTTAGACAGAGATCCGCTTTTCGCTAGTGGTTTCTGGCAGAGCCTTCAGAAAGCTTTCGGTACCAAGCTCAATCTCAGTACAGCTTATCATCATAGTCTGATGGTCAGACTGAAAGGGTGAATCAAGTCTTACAAGATCTCCTTCGCGCTTGTATTCTTGACTTTGGGGGTAGTTAGGAAGACCGAGCTATTTCAGGATAATCGCTATCTCTGATTTAGTTGCTGCTTCAGCTTTTGGGATTTCACCTCATCTTTTGTTTAGGCTTCGGGGTGTTACTTTTGGTGTATTGACTCTCATCTCATGTATGTTATGATGACTATGTATATGTACATTTGGTTCATGTGAATCATCGAGTGTTGTAGCATGTATCCAGACTTACCTTCCGCTATGTATGATATTTATGTTCTATGATTATACTTATCTGTGTTGTTGCTATTATGAGTTGTTCTGAATTTTTAATAAGCCACCGTGGTTTTGTTTTTAGATTTGGATTGAATGTATATCGTTGGGAGTAAAAAAAAATTTACACAACTCCTATCGATGTAATTAATACTCGTCTAAGGCATAACTTACGGATGGTCGCTTCTAATAAGCCTTATTCTTCGCAATAGTAGATGTTATTACCTTATAATAACCTTTGTTATTATGAGCATAGAGATGGGGCGTCACAGTTTGTTCGAGATAAACGGTTAGTTGTTGAGTCGCGAGTCCAACGATATGTTGTTATGCCACGAGTCTAAGTACTCATGCACAAGCGAAAGTCGAGAGGAGAAAGAAATTAGAATGAAGTTTAGAGAATGAACGAAGATTTGAAAAGCGAAGTGAAAGTTTTGTTTTTTTATAAGGAAGAAAACTATTTACCAAGTGAAATTTATTTTCAAAAGAGAGGTTTGATTTTTGTTTTTCTTTTCTGTTTGGTTTTTACAATTTTTTTGGATGTTTTTGTTTTTTCTTTTGAATTTTCAAACTTTCAAATATTTACCAAAAGGATTTTTGTTTTTCTAGAAAATGGAAATTTAATTTTTTTTTTTTGAATTTTCAAATTTTATTGTTTTTGAATTTTTTAAATATTTTTCTTTATGAAAAGATTTTATATTTTTTTTTGCTTTTTGTTTTTGATTGAAAATTTTCAAAGAAAAGGAAAAAGGATTTTGTTTTTTTTTGGAAAATAAAATTAAGTAGAATTTACGATTTTTTTGGACTTTGGATTTTTGATTTTTTTTGTTTTTCTATATATGCATGAACTAATGCAATTAAATGAATGCAAAGAACTTAATTACAGTTTTTTGTCCTTAGTAGCTCTTAACTCAAAATTTTATAATCACACTTTGCCTTAAATCAAAAAAAATATTTCTCAACTAGGTAATATGCATGGGTTATCGGTGCACCATAAATTACTGTGGCAATGCAGCCGAAGGTTTAAGTACTTTTAGAGGAACAATCACTATAATATTTACGGATCATCGTAATATTAATAAATGGCTATTACTCTGCCGTAGCCTAGACACCAAGAAATAAAATTGTTCAAAAAAAACAATTGTGAAGATACAATTAAGCCTTAAGTGAGCTCGTGACACCCTTAAGTCAAATGTCTAACCATTATTATTAGTCAAATTTTATGATGAAATGCGTTTGTGGGCTAAGGAAAGGGTGATGAAATCTCGCACCTTATATGAATTAGGGTAGTGCCCTTAAAAAAGAAAATAAGATGAGATGAATGGAAAACAAAAATTAAACATGAATTTACAATGCAACTAAAATAAAGTTCGTTTTTGTTTTTGGATTTCAAAATATTTTTAATATAAATGAAAATGCAAGCAACCAGTAATGCAATTCAAATAGAACAAGGAAAAGGGCACGATACTAGAGCGTGTAGAATTATTAACAATTTTTTTAGCGAGCAAGCAGTTTATATTTTGACAGTCAGTTCTTCCTTGCAATTTTCTGCTTTGGCAACCTGAAGTTTAAAATATATATATATACACATAATTTTTCTATATGTTTTTTAGAAAGACACTAAGAAAAATTTGAAACCAAATTCACTACACTAATTTTTTTTTTAAAGATGGAAGTTAAAACAATTTAAAACAAAACAAATTAAAACAAACACAATTTTTTGTATTAAACCAAGAGACAAATGAAAACAAAGTTTTTTTTAAAAAAATTTACAGAAGAACAAAAGAAACTTGGCCCAAACAAATCTAACCGACCCACACAAAATCAAGACCCGCACTAAATAAAAAAATCAGATACTCGAATTACATGATCCATTTCACCGACTCTCGCGATTAAAAAAAGAAATCTGATACAATTTCGACTCGCGATTTGTTTTCGATTTTTGGATCGCTCGGCTGGATAGCGAAGTCATGATTTCGGGGTTGGGCGAGGTGATGCAATTGAGGTTTTGAGGCAGTAACCGGGTTGCGATTTGGAGGAGGATGAATTGAATACGTAGGAGGTTGGGAAATGGTAGGAGATGTCAGGTGGAGTTCAGGGTTGCTGTTCAAGGTGGTTCATGTGTTCGAATTGTAGGGAGTTTCAAGGGAGTTTGCCAAGGCGGTCGATTGGAAGTGATGAAGCACTGTTCATGCTTTGTGATTGTTGCAGATTCTCGAGTTCGTGAGATGTGGAATCGAGGAAGTAGGTATCAGTGCTTCTGGTTGTTCAGAGGTAGATGGGTCTGTGTATGTTTGGTGCAGGAGATGGTGGTTTCGCAAGGCGATTTCTGGTTAGCTTGGGGGTCGATTTGGGATGACGAGGCGATTGAGGATTGTTGTGATGCTCACAGGCAAGGGAGGTAGGGGTTACTGATGGTAGTCAGGAAGTCTTTCATGGATGGGTTGTACGGTTTGTGGTGGCTCTAGTTGTTAGTAGTTGAAGTATTGAGACAGTGGTGGTGATCTTGAGTGCAGTGATGGATGGTGGTTTGGTGATTGCCGTTTGCTTAAGGAACTGATGTAGATGTTATAGGTATAAGGCAGTGGAGGGTTGTGTTGAAGTTACAGCAATTGTGACAGTAGTTTGAAGTTTTGGTGTGTCACTGTGGCAAGGGTGAACGAGAAGTCGGAGGTGGTTGAAGGTATATGTGATGGAGTGGGGGATGTTCTGTGACGGCACAGTTAAATGAAGGTTGGTGATTGCGGGTTATGGAAGGTGTTAATGGATTTGTAGAGGTGAGAAGTAGGGGATGGAGTTGCTGTGATGACAGATAGGGGTTGCAGGTTGCAAAAGTGATGGTTGTGGAAGCAGTGCTTTGTAGCAGTTGGTATGGTGGAAGTGATTATGGCAGTTTAGATGGGAGGTGACAATAGGTGATTGAAGTGTGGATGGTTGTTAAAGTGGCTATTCAAGGGGATTTGGTTGCTGGGTTGTGAGTGGCAGAATAGCACAGAGGAGGGTTGAGGCAGGTGATGGAGTTAGGTGTATGTATGTGGTAGTTGACAGGGAAGTTGCTGCGTTCTAATGGTCTGGAGTGATGTTGCTGAAGAGGGATTGTGGATGGTAGTTGGAAATTAGAATGGTGATGAAATGGGGTTTGGGTTGTGAATTGAAGAAGGGGCCAGAGGAGTTTTGATGTGCAGTAGTAATGAACAGAGAGGCACAAAACAGAGAGTAATGGTAGAAATTGAAACAACAATTGAAAGAAATATAAAAGAGAATGATAATGAACAGTAATTGTAAAATGAAACCAGAGATTGTAAAATGAAATGCAAAGTACGAATGAACTGGAAATAAAAAAAATTCTTTTTTTGAAATTGTGAATGTAATTATTTGTCTTTTTAAGTTTAAAGAAGAGCAAATGCAAGTGCAAATGAATAACAACAAGCACACGATAAAAATCACTCAAACACACACAATTGTTTTTATATGCACTCAACACACAAAACAAAAACACATGAAAGTAAAGGAAAATAATTTGAACAACAAAAATTTAAATTCAGATCAACTCCTAGGCAACGGCGCCAAAAACCTGTTTAACGGAAAATTCTCTATCGATTGGAAAAATGCCGATAATTTTGAAATAAAATAACCGCAAGCGCACGGCGTACAATTTTAGTACATGGCGAGAATGGGTCGATCCACTGGGAAATTTTAAGATTTTAAAATCTTCAATTCAATTAAATTAAACCAAGGTGAGAGAAAATTGTTAACTACAAAAAGAAGCAAAAGCTAGAATTGAAATGTGATTTAAAAACTATTAGACTAAAGAACAATTTAGAGGCAAATCTACTCTCATATTTTTGTAAATCAACAAACTAATAATTTATGATCTCTAACTTTGATATTAAGTAAAATAATCATTGCATTTATCATAAGTATGGTTTGTTTATGTTATTAATTATCATAATTCAAACCATCAACGTATAATATAGCAATTATACCACTTATAATTCTCATGAATATGAAGCCAAAGCAAAAGCTATTTTAAGTATGATCTATTTACTATTGTAACTAGTTATATAGATCATCAAATTTCATTTTTACTTCCATTTCAAAATCAAAAACCGATTAGCAAATGATGATGCAAATTGTGTTTATGTTGAATAAGAATAGCTTATTTGCAAAAGCAACATAAGCTAGCTAACCCACTTGTATAAACTTGCATTAAAATTCACTCTCATGAAGCATAAACCAAAAGATATCATAAATCATAAAAAATGTTGAAATTACATAAAATTAGAGAGCTTCATCAACCCTAAATTGAAGGGGTTTATCTACTCATTTGTGTTATCAAATCAACATTTATATATTTCAACATGAAAACGCAAAGAAACTAAAAATAAGCAAAGGAAGAAAAATAGATTAACTACTAACTATTTGCATAAAAATTAAAGCTACACTACTTGCATTAATGTAAATCTAAGCTATGAACATTAAAAGAAATAGAGCATAGAAATAAACATTAACATAAAAACAAAGAAAAATATGTAGAAAAGAGAGGAGAAAGAAGCTTGGAAGCCATTTTTATTTCATAAAACATTGCCATTACAACATGCTTTCTTAATTTCCTAATTAATGTGAAAGAGTAGAAGATATGTTTATCTACATAAGAGGGTTACTTATACATGCATAAAACCCTAATTCGATTTTTAGGAAGCTTCCCAAAATGCCCGTTAGGAAGTGTGGCCACCAAGTAACCATTAGCCACTAATTAATCCATAATTTGACGTGCATGAAGCTTTAACATCCACTTAATTGTCCATTAGCTCCTAATTGTACATTTAGGTAAGTGGGTGGGGTCTTCCATGATCTTGAACTTGAATTATTTCTTCTTCATTCCTTTGTATTTTGTTGTGCATGCATATATCATAATGAATCCCTCTTCCATATGCATCAAAATATCCTATAAAGTAAAAATTCTCAAATTGACACATGCACAAAACTGACCATTTTTCCCCAAAATGAAGATGAAAATACGATGGTTTGAAAATAATTCAATTTTTGTTTTAAACATGTTAAAATGCCCAAATATGATGTTTATTTAAATAAAAAGAGATAAAATATGGATGTAAATATGTGCATATTTACATGCATATCAGATGTGATTCGGAATGCGATCCAAATGAATAGGGCAAAGAGCGGAGTTTACGAAGCATGGATCATTGCTTAACTATTGTATCTGCAATGAAAAGAGGGGTATAATTTGTAACTGCCAAAGATTAAGAAGCATGACGTAATACCGTGTGGTACCGTGAAGTGTGTGTATGCATGTGTAAACCCCCCAACCAACCGATTGTAGAAGCCTTGCTTATTGGTGTTAGCTCCCTTATATTTATAGAAGGTAGGCCTGCGTTGGTTGTTGACGGGGAGTGGAGCCCTTCTGGCCCGACATCAGGAAATGGTGATATTTCTTCCGGGATAGGAAAATTAACAACCTTCTCAGTGAACGTTCTGTTTGCGGGGAAGAGGTCTACGGACCTATGAAAGTTACAACAAGCTGAGTTGCTTTCGGTGATCTTTTGCCTTTTGCTTTTGTTGACAGGAGTTTTTCCTTTTCTCTTTAGCATAGATGATTGAGGGCCCTACGGAGGCACGATCGTGGGCTCCTGACCAACTTCTATACCCTCATCATCGCGAGGTTCGATGATTATTAAACCAGGTGCGACTTGAGCTTCCACGACCGAGGGCACGACACGAGCCCATCTTCCACCTTGTCTTATAGGGGACGCTCTTAATACCCTTGTAAGCCTTATGCTCTGCCCTTTTTCTATAAGTCCGGCAGGAATCAAGTTGTCGTCGGTGAGAACTTCGTCTATTTACCTTAACTCAACAGGCACCGCCTGGAGTGTCCTCACTATCTCTTTAAAATGTTCTCCTTCGGGTCATGGAATAACAGCTGTGAAAGAGATACAACAATGAGTTTAACATTGATTTATGTTACCTAGTTAAGCGATAAACAAGTGAAAGCACTCACGTCTGACTAACTATCGTCTGGCGAACCCTGGTGGGCATCTCATGTAGAACCACTCTGTTTTGAAGTAGCTCAACTTGCTCCATGCACCTGCTACCACTTGGCAATTTCTTTCCAGGAAGGAGAATGACGGATTATCCCCCTGACTCTTAACATTGAATAAAAATCTGATCTCATCGATAGTCATGGGACAGAGGAGATGCTCCATAAATATAATATATATGCTGTTGAATAGCGCGTATCCATTAGGATGAAGCTGAGAAGGTGCGATCCTTAGAAAATAAGCACATCTTGAATGAATTGATTGAAGGGGGCAATATTCAATCCAAGCACATGAATCTATTGCATCCGATGCACCCTTCCGAGGGATTATGCGCTCTATCTTCTGGTCCTGGTAATCGGACTTCTTCCAAAAACAGTTCGTGTCTAAGAAAAATTCTACCCAGCATTTCTTCTGTAATCTTGGACTGGACGGAATCTTTCGGATTCATAATCACCACTACATCCGATAGTTCATCCGGAGCAAGATACACTGTATTTTCCACGACATCCAGACTTTCTATCTTGGGGGAGTGAGGACTCTGAACTTCTTATTGCTCCGAGTATCTAGGGTCCATGGCTATTGAACTTAGTAAAAACCATTATTAGATGGTAAGAAACCCATGTACTCCCTGATGCAAAGTAAGTGATCATGTTGTGTAGTGAAGTGCTGCACAATACTCTAAATTTCTACAAATTTGAAAGATGGTAAAGAGACAATACTTCGAGATTTGACCGAAGTGACCGTCATCGCTGATCATCTTAACTGTGCCATTTTGACTTTGAAGAATGACCCATGTTAAGATTGTTATGTTTACCAAGTTATAGTTCCATCAACGAGCTTTGAAATATAGCCGCATATGTAGTTTTACAATAAAGTCCAAATATGCAAGGCTAAAGCTCGTCGGGGTTAAGTGTTCGAGTATGCAAGAAGCAATGGAATTCGTATATATCATGGTTCACTTTGGATCGTACTCTAAAGCCAATTCTTGCATCGATCAATAACTTAGGCCGATAACATTTTCGTATCGATAAAACCTTCTATCAATTACTGGTACGTATCAATCACTTCGTATCGACCGCTTCGTACCGATCCAAGGACTATGGTTTCAGATCGATCACACCACATCGATATGAATTGCTTCACTCCAGATCAATCATTAAGCCACTGTTCTCGGATTGATCATGAAAACTGCTTTCCATCATCTCCAAAGTATTCTAGTCGATTCGATCTCACATCAATATGATTTCAAAATAGACCTGAAGTCGGTGACTCCATGACCCTTTCTACTTACTCTCCTTCTTCTCCAAACCTCCAAGTCGCCTTTAGCCACAATGTCAACCTCACCACAGTCACACTCCAACGCCAATGACACGAGAGATAGTCGTTGCCTTGATCGAAATGGCTAGAAACTCAAGTTTCATCATTTGTAACATGATTCTATCAATTGATTGCCTACTTCGAAGAATCTAAGTTAGAGATTAATGGTTTGGTAGATAAGGATGAAAGATATACAGTTATCCTTTTTATTTGATGGATATGAGTTGGCAATAGAAGCAAAGTGAAAAATACTCTAAGTATAAAAAGTATTTATACTCATTCATATCGACCAATAAAAGATTAATATCCCAATTACATTACCGATTGAAACGGTCAACTTGCACATCGATACGAAGAACACTACGCATTTATGTCAGGATCGTTCGTATCTATCGATACAAAGCGCATATGAACTCCAAACTTTCGTATCCATCAATACAAGGCGACCTCGATCTTAGCATTTCGTATCCATCGATACAAAGATTTCCTATGAGTTTACACTTGTAAATCTCGTATCCATCGATACGAAGGGAACGTTGTACAACAACCTAAACCAAACCTTATCCATCATTATGGATAAACTTTTTATAAATCCATCTCGTATCGATCCCAATCGGTACAAGATAAACCTTGATACACCCCAGATCGATCCAGGAGAGGATCAATACGAAGAAAGGGATCAAAACAACCATCAATCGATAGCAAGAACTTCTTTTCATCACAATCCATTTTAAACAAAAAAAAATTCAACAACGACCCGTGAACATGAAAGCATGAATGGGATTCAGGTTAAAATATGTGCATGTATGCCATACTTACATTCGATTCTCAAAATTAATAGGAATTGGATGCTTGCCTGGTGACAACAAGAACAATAAACAACAAATTGCTAACATTTAACCTTCAGTTGCAACAAAAACTGCATGATCATTGGCAGTCTACAACTCAAACATTTATAATACTGGAAACTAATTGAGATTTACATCTCTTGATGAAAGGACAACAACTATTTAGTAAATTGGGTAAAGCCTTTTTAGAATGAAGATTGCATCTTTTCAATGCACGTCATGCTCCCACTGGACATACATTAGGGGATAAATGTTATCACATCTTTTGGCAAGGCCGTGATACTAAGGACTTGACTACACACTGAAGATGGTCCACTTTGGAGATTAGTTATCTACAAGTTCACGATGGATACGGACAAACTTAGTCTGAGTCCGATCAAGACACAATTAGCATGATAAGATGAGCAAATCTATAAAAGGCAACATTTCAAATTTCAGGTCAATCAAAGTTTGTATACTCAAGTTATGAATCGATCAAGATCCATGTGAAACATGTCCATTTCATATCCATCATTTCGTATACATCACCATCGATACCAAGTGAACATAACTCCATCACTCGGCATCCATCATTCGTATCCATAAGGTTTGAACCATTATCGATGGACTTCAACACTTCCTGGATTGATCACACTCCATTTGACCAGCACCGCATGTTTCGTATTGTTCACCTACTTGATCGATTCAAAAGAGTAGATAAGGGAATTACACTACCATCGAGAGGTGAACACGGGTGCAAACTAGAGATACACCATCAAGTCAGTATCTCGGGTTCTCCCTCTCCATACGTAGTTATAGTCATTACTAGGAGATAAGTTCCCACAGTAGCTTGCGGGCGGTGTTTTCTTATGGGATAACTCTATATGCATTGATCGAAATTATTTGTGAGTTCAATCCTTGTATTAGATAAGAAGCCTTAGGTAATGGATCCTAGGAATTCACTGGAACTTGTAGCACAACCTATTTAGAGTAGTATTACAATTAGTTACACATGATCATCCCATATTAAACTTGTACTCATTCACCATATTTTTGTCCGACTCGTTCTTTTTCCCTCTTTTTCCCCACCATAAGTGGACAAGGCAACAGGTGATTGGCTCATCCTTGATACTTGGAGATTCAAGCTTATCTTTGGAGACTGCTTTTTATCGTATTTTCTCTTTATATATTTATCTATCTTATTAGTATATTTTATCTCTTTTATCAGACTTGAAGTGATATTTTTTATGTACTCTACATTGGACCTACTAATTTTCTGAGATTGTGATTTGGATTTTTTTTGAGATGGACATTATTCTATGTTAAATAGTTTATTCCTTCCATTGTGAGTTCCAAAAGTGTGGTATATCTTAGATTATACCTACTTATATTAGCATTTGTAATGTTATAAAAACCTCGACAACTTGTACTTATTGGCACAAAACGAGTTTGAAAGTCACCGTAGGCTTTGGATCGGTGTGTCCGGAGGTGCGGGTTGTCACAGTTGGTATCAGAGCATAGGTTCAAAGTTCCTTAGGGATTTTGGACCATATCAATAGAACGTATTTGAAAAGTTTATGAAAAAAATTGAAAAGATTCTCCAAATTTGTTTCCTAAAGTTTTGAAAAATTATTTTTGAATAAAATATATATATATTTTTCAAAGAGCTTTCTAATTATTTTAATCTCTTTTTTTACCTATGCTACCTTTGATTTGTAAGTATGTTATCTCTCTTATTCGTTCTTACATTATCTATGAAATGTTTCTAATAAACTTCTTAAAATTCACAGTTAGAAGATAAGTGATCTGGTTCAGGCTTCGACGATGCAACCAAGGTCCCAGGCATGGACATCTAAATATGGTTCTGCCAGTACACACAGGTGAGGGGACAAATCGAGCTAAATAGCATTAGAGAGTGAGATGTGCGGTATCTACCTGCCCAAGTACCGCTATATATTTTATAAGTTATGCGAGTATTTCACTAGTCTTGAAGGAAATCCAATCATGAGAACATAGTCTTATATGGATTCGAGGAAATGGATCTACACTTGTGAGAGGATCTTTGGTTTGAGGGGTTTAACCGATGAGTTAAGGAGGCAATTAGCTGCATGGCAGCTGCAGGATAAGGCATTAAGAAGGTAGGAGGTTATTGAGTCTGAGACTGATGGAGGTAAGATTTATTAGGAGGAGTTTTGTAGGAGATTTGAGATGAAGTTCCTTTCTAGGATAGAGGAAGGCATTCGACTAGAGAAGTCTATCCATCTGAAGCATGGGGACATGATGGTCAAGGAGTATGTCAATCAATTTAATGAGCTAGCTAGATTTAGGATGGAGTTGATTAGCACACCATACAAAAAGACTCTTAAATTTGCTAAAGGGCTGAACCAACCTGTCCAAGATATATCTTTGAGTCACATGACTATGGGCGCTACTTATGAGGATGACCACTCAATATTGTCTCCAATGCGTAAGTGAAGGAGGAATCTAAGAAGGTTAGAGAGAAGGGGTAGCAGAAAAATCAAAAGAAGGGAGGATTTGGATCCAAGGGGAAGATAAAAAAGAAGAACATGCAGTGTAGAAAGTGTGGCAGGAGGGGTGCTAAGGAATTCAAAATGGATTGTTCAAAGATGAAGTGTTATAAATTTGATTAGTACGGGCTTCTAAAGCAAGCTTGCACAACATCACCAAGAGCTTCTACTCAAGCTTCTACTTAGGTAGTTTCATCTTATGCACTAAAGGCAGTTTCTAGCTCAAGTGCTCAGCCGGTGCTAGATAAGGGAAAGATAGTGGAGATCGTAGGTGTGTTGACTCTTTCTAGTTTATCTATTTACACATTATTGACACTAAGGCTTCACATTATTTCAATTCTAGTAGACTTGTCGATGACTTACACTTAGACACTAGTATAGTCATAGACCTTATGGTCATGTCAAAACCCGTAGGAGGATCAACCTATTTTTCTATGGTGTATAGGGGTTTGAAGCTATTTATATTAGGGTTCGGGTTTGATTTTGATGCTTTTGTATTGTGATTTTCTAGTTTTTGGGTTGATATTAAGCATGGACTGGATGATGATGTGTGAGGCTATTTTAGATTGTGAAGGGAAAGTTGTTGGATTGAACATGTGTAGTGGAAGTAGCTTGGAGGTTTATTATGACCCCTAAGAATTGGTTATGTTGAGCTACTTATATTCTTTAGACCTATCACATGATTGAACGAGATATGGTGCCTACTGTTATAGATTTCCCAGATGTTTTTGCTAAGGTTACCCGTCTTTCGCTCCAGAGAGAGATCGAGTTTAGGATCTATCTTGTTGAGAATTCCATACTCGTCGCCTTAGCACTAAGGCATATGGCTCCAAAAGAAAGAAACAAATTGAACAAGCAAGTAAATGAGCTACTGGAGAAGTGTTTTATTAGGAGGAGCATTCCCAAGTTGGGAGCATCAGTCATATCTGCAACAAAGATGGATGGTTCATGAAGACTCTACAACGATTATTGGGAGCTGAATAACGAACAAAGAAGAATTGGTATCCATTGCCCTGCATAGATGATCTCTTTGATCAATTAGTTGGATCTAAGGTGTTCTTACAGCTTGACTTAGCTATTGGATTCCATCAATTATGTGTAGCCAAAGGCATTATTCAGCAAACGGCATTTTGTATGGCAGATGGATTGTATGAGTGGTTAGTCATGCCTTTCGAAATGACAAATGCACCTGCAACTTTGATGAGCCAATCACTTAGGTAGTTACTTAACAAATTCATTGGTATTTGTAGATGATATTTTGCTATATTCAAGGAACGAGGAGGAGAATGCATGCATTTAGGAGAAATTTTTAGTACACTCCATGCGCAAAAGCTGAAGGCGAAGTTTTCAAAGTGCCACTTTTGGAGAGATGAGGTTCGCTTTTGGGGACATCATCTATCATCTTAGAAAGTGGATTGGATTGACACCAGTAAAGTGGCACCAGTCTAGGATTGGTATGTGCCAAAGAATGCTACAGAGGGGAGGAATTTCTTTGGTTTGACAGGCTATAATTAAAAGTTTATTAAAGACTTCAAGAAGATCTCTGCCCCTTTGACTCGTCCTACCAAGAAGACTATAGTTTTCTCATGGGATGCAAAACATGAAGATGCTTTCATCAAATTGAAGGAGGCATTGATTAATGCACTAATTTTGGTATCACCCAATGAAATGAAGCCATTTACAGTATATACCAATAGATGTAGTGAGGAGTTAGGACGGTCTTGATGCAAGAAGGAAAGGTAGTGAATTATGCTAATTGACAGCTGAAGATGCACGATAGAAAGTACCCTAATCATGATATTTAATTGGTGGCCATTGTCTTTGCACTCAAGTCATAAAGGTATTACCTTTTAGAAGAGCGATTTGGGTTATATATGGATCATAAGTCCTTGAAGTATTTGTTCTCCCAAAAGGACTTGAATTTGAGGCAGAAAAGGTGGATGGAGTTCTGGGGATTGTATGACTTTGATATCTCATATACCTAGGCAAGGGTATATAGTGGCCGATATTTTGGGTAGACAACATGCATTAAGTCCCATGTTCTTGGAGTGGAGGTATTTAGAGTACATTTATACTTTTGATTTCCGACCATCATCAGATATTACTCCTGGATTAGTAGCAGCTTTAGATGTGCAGCCTAGATTGATGGTTGGATTTAGGCAGAAGGAGGATAAGAAGCTAGCTGATGTTATTGAGAGGATTAGGTGAGGAGAGTCATCAAGCCATTGAGGCGTTATGCCATTTTACTCGAGAGGATGGTTACGGAGAGTCGGTAGGCTTTGTGTTCCTCGTAGTATGGATTTGGTAGATGTGGTACTAGCCAAGTGTCACCGTTCTAGGATGACCATTCATTCCAGTGATGTTACGATGTATCACGACATTAAGGTAGTCTTCTATTGGATGAGTATGTAGAAGCCTGTGGTAGAGTACGTAGGTAGATGTATACCTTGCCATATGGTAAATTTAGAGCAGAAGAAGTCAGGAGGATTGTTGTAACCATTATATATTCGTTAGTGGAAGTGAGAGAGTATTTCAATGAATTTAGTGGATTGTTTACCATGGAGCGGGAGATGGAATAAGAGCATTTTGGTCATATTCGATCGGTTGACAAGTGCTTAGGTGGAATTCACAATGTGTTATAAGTACATATGCTTAGGTAGTGTCATCCCACCATTCAATCCTTTCCTCATGATGGTGCTATAAGAACTTAGACTAGTCCCACACCAAGTCCATCCAAATGGGTATTCCCTTCTAAGTCTGCTTAACATCCACTTTATGAATTAGTTTAACTGGCCCCTAAGGTTCAATGAGCTTATATGTTTACTTGAGTTCAAAAGAAGGCAGGATTCACCATGCCACCTAATAATCGAAGCTCAGAGGGGATGCAAAGTTATCGAAAAGCTCCACAACAAACATTCTTACTTCAAGAACAAATATTTCTTCGTGCAATGCCCTCACGGTTTCGATCGATTTTGGTTGTCTAGATGTATGGATCTTTTCCCTTGTTTCTCACATATCATAATTTCTTAGTTTTTAACTTAATATGTGTTTCCACATAGATATCCCAGCTAGAGATGAAAGAATTGGGCATAGTACAACACTTGAGGACTTAAAGGCACTTAGATCTAGTCGACACACTAGTGCATTCCTTTTGACAAATGAAAATCTACGACGATGCGGTCTTCTTCGACTCGGCAGATTCACTATCACTAAGTGTCTAGCACAGAGCAGGTTTAGAGCTTATACTTGTTCTTCTTCCCCCACTCATAGCTCCAGCGAGAATCTTGAAGGGGAAGTTGAGGGTTCATCTGAGAAGCTGCACACAGAGGAGATCCAAGAGAGGGAAACTGAAGAGCCAATAATAGACGATGCTCCGAGAGGCGTCCATGAAGCAATCATAATGCCCTCGATTCCAAAGGAAGATGAATAAGTCATAAGAAGAGAGGGAAGAGTGTCGATGGTTGAAGAAGAGGGAGAAAGCACCGATAATAGCAATAGCGACTATCACGGTAGTGAACAAGGGGACGAATCATTCGGTGAATCTCTCGGATTGAGTCCTGTTCTCCCACTCGCCTTTTCCAAAGCACATAGTCATTGAAATTTCTAAGGCTACTAGGGACAAAATTTCAATGCCTTTAGGAAAGGATACAACTTTATCTCACCCTTTTAGTGACGTATTTGTTGGCCTGAGCGACATTGGTGAGATCAACTTCACAATTAGCGACATTTTAGGGGTCGCTGGTTTAGACTTTACTCTTTTGCTAGGATGCTTTATAAGCAAAGGTGGTGTGACCCCACTTTGATTCCTTGCCAGATACGGTTGGTAGAGTACTTAGGGGGTCATCGGGACCACACTCTTCATAGTGATCGTGGATATTCATTCTTGCATTTAATCTTACTTCATAATTTCAACATTATTTTCGTTTTCTTCCTTTTTTGGGTTCTATAGGCCTTATTTATTATGAGAAGTTCTCCCACCATGCCAATACACACAGGGGCCAAACTCCAAATCCCAATCCACCTCTTCGTTATGAAACTAAGGAAGAAAGGCGAAGGAGGAAAGACCGCGAGTCCGATGAAGCTCGTAGGGCTGATAGTGAGAAGGATAGGAGAGAAAGAAGGAAACAAGAAAGAGAGAAGCTGATATTGAGCTATCTCACGACCTTCATAAATTTCCAAGAGATTCCTTTGAGCGTCACGAGCCTATTTCAACTGATGTTCTGCCTCATACACAGGATCAGACCTCTTCAACTCAACAAATTCTGACCTCCCAACCTATAGTGGTTATTGCTTCACCTGCCCCTAAGGGAGTAACTATTTTCTTGTGTGCTCTTCCTCTCAGTCTTCCATGCTTGCAAGTTGCATTCCTACATCTCCTTTTGCATGGTGTCAATTTTAATCAAGATATCTCAGACACTCTGAAAGAGGTGATGATGCAAAACTTAAAGAACGCCGAATAGGGTGTCGACGAAGGGCACAAGTGGAAGAAACTATGTGCTGCTTTTTCTAAAGAAAACAAGAATTACTATGCCAACATTCAATCCTTTGAATCCGATAGAGCTGCCTTCAAGGGGATGGTTAAGGAATAGGAGGATGATTTGATCAAAGTCACTAAAGAGAGACCTCGCTCTCAATACTTTCATGGTAAAGTTGTAGCCAACTCATAAGAAAATTGAAATGATGATGTGAAACAACTTGAAAATTGTGCATGAAGAGGGGGCTGAGTCGAAGAAGCAAATTGCCAATAAGGATCAGACTATCCGGGCCTGGGGTTTGACCAATGTTGAGCAAGTTGATGAATTCACAAGACTTTACGAGGAGAATCAGAAGCTCGCTAAAGAAAGGAAGAAACTTTCTAAGGAGATCGAGGAGTTGTCCATTGCTAAGCTTGGTAGTGACCTTGAGCTTGAAATTTCTATGTAAGTGATCAAGGAGCTTCATGATAAGAAGTCTAAGATCATGGCTGAGCTTGATGCCAACATGCTGTATTTCTACTCCAACATAGTCATGTTTAAAAATCTAAGATGGTTAATGCGAAGGAGGCAAATACAATTTGGTATAGCTTCAGTTCTCGTGAGAATCCTTCATTAAACTTTACCGAATTGTATGTCAACTTATAGGTCAACCACATTTGCCTCTTCCACCTCGACCTCTGGCTACACATGGGTCAGGTACTGCCGCATTTTCAAGACATCCACTTCAATCTCCATAAGACTTGCTGCTTCGATCATGTCTTCCTATTCCGAGCCTAGTTCTGGAGCTCATAGGATCGGTGCTTTGGAAGGGTTAGAGGACATGTCTGCGTCCTAGAAAGAAGATGTTCAAATCAATAGCACTTCAAATCTAATTGACCTAGTCATCATTGGGGAGAGACTCAAATCTGAAGCCATAAAGCTCAAGACTTTAAAGAAGGAGCATGGGACCACCAAGCATGCATCTTCAAAGTAGAATAGACCCTAGAAAAAAGCTCTTGAGTTAAACCTGCCACCTAAAATGAAGCCTACCGAGACTTCAGAATGTCGGTATATGGAGCCACATATTGCTACCCGGGGGGATCTACGCACTAAACGTTAGACACCTCTTAGCAAAGAGGAGAAAAGGAGAGAGAAGCTAAGAATCATTTGTGTAACACTAGAAAAGGCAACCGAAGTGACGGAAAAAGAAAGACTCGGTAGTATGTGCACTAGCTAAGCATTCGGTATTTATGTGGTTGAATCTTTATTTTTTGTTTCTTGCTTTAAACAGGCCGAGATTATGTGGGTACAGCCCTTGCTATTTGATTGCACATAAAATATTATTAGTAATGAAAGAATTTATTTTCTTCTATATTCTCTCTTCTATGTAATTTCTGCATTTTATGTAGTATGTCTTTTATGGTTGACTGTCTGTGTATATAATATGATTTCCTATACTGCAATTTCACATTTAAATACTTCTATTTCTATGCAATATGCTTATTTTTCGCAACTCTGTGCATGTAAATATTGTTCCTGCAATTGCTTTAGTATACTCTATTGCTTAGCCTTGTTTTTTGTCTACCAAAATGCTATGTTTGGCACAACCAGACCATAATTCAGCCAACTCTACGACTATTCTTGTTCGGGCTCGTCGAGTGCTTTTCGACCAACTGTTAGCGTGTGTGACCCTGTCCATAGGACCGAATGTTAAATTTGGGTATCTTGAGAGATTGGATATCCGGAGTAAATCGTTCGATTGGCCACGGTCCAGTTTCCATGGTAGTTCCTATCTTTGAAAATGAATGACTTTTGCTGCTTGATTCCAAGCACTTCATTTTCTATGCTGCCAACTCATTGGCTGCAATCAAATTCTTTTACGTTGGCACTATCAGCAAATGTCATTCTTAGATGCATGTATCATAGATAAGCATCATCTTCATCTTTCATCATAACAAATTCTTTCTAGTTTAGTGTTGAGATACCAGTCATGCACCTGTCTTTATCTCTGGATGTATGTACATGAGTGGCTCAACTCCATGGATTTCTCCTTGATGTTGCCTATTTCCGGGGTTCGACTAACATTTGCGAGCTAGACTTAACCAACCCGAGCAACTTGAAGTCAATTTCTCCTTTCAGTCGTTGCCTATCTCCGGGCAATGGTAGTTTTCTTTTGTTATTGCTAATCTTTAAGAAACATCAAGATTTGAGAAGTTTGAGTCATCTCCCAGTTGCATAAACGGTCTAGGTCATCCTGACGTTGCTGGAGCAACATCGGTACTTATAAAGTATGGGTTGACTTGACCATCTACCAGATAGTTTTGGACTTTCCTAACGTTCCTGAAGCAATGTCGGTTCTATGATGGCATGGGTTGATTTTTACCATCAATCCGGCAGTGTTAGGCCTTCCCAACATTGTTGGAGCAACATCGATCCTCAAAAGGCAGGGAACGATTTTCCTCATCGATTCAGTAGTTTTGACCTTTTCGACATCGCTGGAGGAATACTGGTTCTCAAAATATCTAGATCGATTTTCCCTATCGATCCAGAAGTTTTGGACCTTCTCAACGTTGCTGAAGCAACATCGACCCTCAGAAGGTTGGGATTGAATTTTCCCATCAATTCTGCGGTTTTGGACCTTCCTGAGATTGCTGGAGTAACGCTGCTTCTAAAAAATTAGGGTCGAATTTCACCGTTGACAAAGCGGTTTTGCTTATGAGAACACGGTTCTATTGGTTCAAGATGCTACATCTATTAATAAATAGAAGATTGGAAATTATAGCCTATTTACGGTGCCCGTAGTGTCCCTAGATGGCTTACTTGCAATAATAAGAAATAAGAATATCAACTATAGTGGTGCTGCTAGTTGCGGTTTCAAGCACATGGAATCAGAATTCCATCAATGGTCGCTAGCTTGAATGTTCTATCTCCAAGCTTCTGGTCGATTACATTGGGTCCTTCCTAGTTCGGGCCAAGTGCTCTCATGCCTGGGATAACTCCTTTTAGAACAAAGTCCCTTATTTTGAAGGTGTAGTTGTAGACTTTCACGTTGAAATGTCATGCCACTCTCTTCTGATGAGCATTAACCCTCAGTTCAGCTTCTTCCAACTTCTCATCGATTTAGTTAAAGGACTCGAGCAGTAGCTACTCATTTCCTCTCTGATTGAAGTGTCTTCTACGATGAGAAGGGGACTTACAATTCCATAGGTGTTGACCCAAAAAATGAACCAACACCCTTGTTTGAGTTTGAAAGCACCAGCCCTATTTTTGCAGAGCAATATCATAAACATCAAGAAAGAACGGTAAAAGAAAGTAAATAGAGAATTTTTATAGTGGTTTGCCTGTTAATGAAGCCTACGTCCACTTTATAGTTTTATTATATACTGATTGTTGTTACAAGAGATGTATGATTACAAGGCTTTGATTGTTTCCTTGCTAGATTGAATCTCCAATGTTGAAATCCACTAGAGAATCACAGTGTATTCCTTTGCAGATTGTTATGAGGGAGGCAGAGAATGAAGAATAATTCCAACAGAGCTTCAGCTACCAGTCTGGAGAAGATCCAGTTTATGTTGTAGGTAGGATAGTATTTATATGGATTAGAGATCTTCTGGGCCAGGCCACATCATCACCAGCTTGCAGACAGGTAAGAGACGACATATCGAGTATTTGTCTCACAATACAAGGCAGAACCATCGGTCGCTAATGACCCATGGCCGAAGGGTCACATGTGACCCATGGCTTATCAGTCGCCGACGACCCATAGAGTTGGCTCGTTTGCGAGCCAATGTCTTAGCCTCTTATGCAGTATTCTTTGGTTGTCTGATTTGAAGGTTTGAGGGGGGCATGGGTTGCTAATAATCCAAGCACTTACTATTTTTATGGAGTTTGGAATTTGAGATGTTTCCATGTTCTTGAGTCGCCGTTGTCTGCGTAGTCTCGTTGCACGTTATTATGTTTTGATGACAATTTACTAGCTGTTTGATCTCAGTTGCTGATAGGGCTAAAAGAATGTTGGCCTCTTGGTTTAGTTGATCCCAGTCATTTCCTTAGTAGCACAGCATAACTCGTCTCTCATTAACTCCTTGCCTTAGCCTTTTGGGTTAAGTTCTACACCATTGCGATAACATGAGATTGTTCTGTCTCCTGTTGGATCCTGCTGGGTTAAAAACCTAGATAACATTTGCCCACCAAAGTATGCCTTCGTTGAAAACAAGGCGTGCTCTGGAAGTAACTTCTTTTGAGTCTTCATTTTATGAATTTTAGTTTATCATGTCGACGTTACTATGCAAATCATGTGTTGATTGTTAAATTTTCGATGTGAATCGTTAGTGTCCATCTCAAGATGTTATTTCTCAATTGACTGACTTCTGACAGTCATTTGTTTTTTTATTTCAATCTGAACTTCAATTCCTAGTATTGATGATGCAATCTTTTCTCCATAGTTTACGCAAGGGTTTAAGTTGGTAAGTAGGTGCAAGATGTAGGTTTGGAGTTGTCCTATATAGTTTTGATTCGACCAGCGGCGAAGCCAAGTTTGTCTCGAACAATGTATGCTGTTCTGGAGCAAAGCTTGCTCTTTGACTTTAGCCTTTTCTTCTCGAGAATTTGGTTAAGTTCCCGTCGATGTTTTTAAGTTCCAATGCGAAAATTTATTCCAAAATCGAATGTAGTTGATTTTTCAATCATAGCCTCTTCCTATTTCTATACTCCAGTGATCCTGAAAGATAAGCTTCCCACGTCGCTTTGGACAGTGGCCCCGCTATCGATCGTTGATCGATAACGGGTAAGTGTGGAAGAGATAATTTTAAAGGACGATATGGATTGTTTTTCGAATGCAAATAAGCTAGCTACACTAGATTATTTTTTCGTAGTAATCAATATATTGGACTATTCTCATGTAGATAACACGCTACATTTGCCTCAGTCAACGCTCAAGACCCGATTGGTCAACATATGTTGACTTCTCTTGGATTCTGGGTGTTGGTTATATGAAGATATTATTTAAAGTAAAACATACCTGATAGGGTTGAATGCCAAGTTTTTTTGTTGAAAATGATTTTTTGGTCATCTAATCTTTAGTCTGATGGAGGTACTTCCACTCCTCCAAAAGCTGGGTCCTTCGCAACTTAGTCTTCGCTTATTATCCCTATTATATTGGGATGATTGGTTATAGTTAAATTACAAGGCATAGTTGCTCTTGTAGAGTTGTAGTTGAAGTTCGATCAAGCACAGTTTCAGCCTTCAGAAATAAGCGGATGAGTCGCCCGAGTGTGATTGTCCTTACTTTTCTTTTTTCGAAATTCAATGCACATTAGCCTCTATCTCCGGGAACTATTGGCTTAATTGCTTGATTCCGAGCATTGCTTTATCTCTCTGTTGCACTTCTTGTGCTCATGTGCAACGTACTCATTTACTCTTATTCTACATGTGTGAGCAATACTTCTACATTCATTTCGGCACATTCTTTTTTATAGCTTTATTCAGAACTATGAAGTAGCTTAGTCTAGGCAGTTCTGTGCTAATCCCTACTTATGCTAAACCTGGTCTATTTCAACAAAGAAATGGGGTAAATACCTTAGCCCGTAGGGTTTATTACTTTGACTACTGAACCAATGAATTTTGGAAAGTTAGGTCTCCTAAGAAATAAGTTTGATTGACATGATAGTTCTGATCTTCGAGAACTAGGGATTTTGTGTCTTGATCCTAAGATCTGAGTTTTTGTAATGATGTCAGTAGGCATTAGAAAGATGCATTTCTGGACTCTTTTTCTAAAGTAAATTCTTTTGAGCCCGATGTTGAGATCCTAACCATGTGTTGGTTTCTATTTTCAAAAACTCATACATGGATGACTCAACTCTATGGATTTTTCCTTGATGTTGTGAATCTTCAGATAGCATGACCAACTTCGGATAATGGCATAATCCTGCATGTTGGAACCAAATGATGTAATTAGACCGTTAGTACGTAATCGATCCTTCTCGTCATGGCCAGACTATGAGCGACGATTGATTTTTGAACATTGAATCCTTCATTTCCTTTGTTGGCAATTTTGTTGCTATAATGCTCTACTTTGTACTACAGAAATATTATCTATCCAACCTCACAGTTATTTGTGTTTGGACTTTTGAAAAATTTCTTTCGATCAAGTATCTGTGCTTCTATCCCTTCTTGAGGGGCTTACTATTTCGAATGCCTATATTCGGGCGATTGTAAGAGATGGAAATCTGAGGTGTTAATTGCTATATTGCCCCCAGTTTGGCTCACAATCCCATTCTGGAAGTGAGGACGTTCGGGAATTTTATTTTCCACCTTCCATGATTGCTCCCGCTTGTCCTTGGACATGCATGCTCTTTTTGGTTGCTGACGTTGTCATGGAAGTTTTGTTCATATGTCAACTCCTGTCTTTGAGAATTGATAACTTAGAGGTTTGGGTCCAAGCAACATTTCGAGGCTACCTATCTTTCAGTTGTGTCCATGTTCTTTCTAAGTTGAACTTAGGAAATTCAATTGTGCACTATCTTTCATCCCTAGAAACCAGTACATAGGTAATTCAATCCTGGGATTTCCATCGACTCTGCTTTTTTCCTTTGTAGTGGCTAATTCCTGTGATAAAAGGTCGACTCATCTAGCTGACCTATGAAAGGATATGTCTTCTCACCGTTGCCTGTCATTGGGCAACCGTATTTTTCTAAAGAGAAGGTAGAAACTCAGTTGATGACCGACTTCTATTGCTTGAATCTAGTGCATTGATGGTTCACTGCGATGAGTGTTTGTCATCGGACCTATAGATTAAAATTTTCCTGGCATTGCCAAGGCAATACCGGTACTTAGTGAGTAGAATGTTTCCCAGAGTTGCCGGGGAAACGTCGGAACTAATGAAATAGAATGTTTCCTAGCATCGCCGAGGCAACACTGCTACTTAGGAAATAGAAAATTTTCCCACTGTTTCTAGGGAAACACTAGTACTTAAAAGATAAAAGAAGGCCTTGTCATTGGCGAGGCAACACCGACACTCAAGAGGCTATTGATTTTCCCAGTTGATTCGATGGCGCTCTTAATCTAGGTGGTTACTAGTTTTGGCCTTTGGAAACTAGCATTTCGATGGTTGGATTGTAGAAGTATTTTCTTAGCGCTGCCTGTCTTCGGATAGTGTTAAAATTAGGTTGGTGATGGTTGAATCATCCATCTGATCCTATAGAGTTTATTAGATTCCTTTTAACCTCGATGGTGTTATTTTGTTAACGTTGCTTAAATCTGGGAGATGCCATGTTATGGAATGGTGAGAGTCCCAGGCATTTCTGCTACTTAGCTTTCTTTATAACCATCAAGTTTTACCCATGGAGATGCAAGGCCATTGCTTAACAAATTCCATAGTTATTTTTCTTCCTACTTGTTTTTGTTATGGTCTAACGATTATCTATGGAACCTTTCATTTTGGGCGGAACCTTTCACTTTCTAAGTGTCAAACCGTAGGTTCTTATAGGAAATCCAAAATTGTGGAGCAAGTCATCACAGTGCCCCCGGTATGACCGTGTTCTTTCTTATACTAAACATGGACCAGTAGAGTTCGGTAATATTTGTCTTAAATCCATGGTACCTAACCTTGATTGTTTTAGGCCACATGCATTATGCTAGGACGATAGCATTATTGTAGATATCAACTTTATTCGTTGGTTCCAATCTTCGAGAATCAATGGTTTAGTTGCTCTTTGACCATTCTCTCCCTGTCATGGTCTGTCTTCGAATAACAGCCGGTTTTCTATAAGTTAGGGTTTGAGACCTCAGTCGAGCACCTGCTTCTGTTCTTTGGGAAACTGGTGCATTAATGATTTGATTCAGGAACAGCCTTCCATCATCGTTTATCTCTGGACGGTGGTAAGTTCCTCCTTTTATTGCAAGTTGGTGTGATCTTTTATCATGACCAAGTGTTAATCTGTCCTATGCCACTCGGTCCACAGGGCTTATTATTTCAAACAATTTATGTGAGACTTGATGTTTTGGGCGGATCCATGGATGCCCCAAGTCAAAGGTACGTCGTAGCTCTTATCTCTGAGAATTCATGACATGGATGTCTTGAATTTTGACATTTTGTACATTAACTTGGCTAAGAATCAGAACTCTTTGCCGACTTCTTGGTTTATGAGCTTTGCGGTACTAACGAAGCAATGTCGTTTCTTTCGAATAGCGGGAGTTGATCCTTATTAATCCAAGTGCCCGGCCTTTGAGAGTAGGCAGCTTATGAATTTCCTCTGTGTTGCCTATCTTCGGGCAACGTTAGTGGTTTAAGCTCTTTAAGAGTTAGTGCGCCGCTTATAAATGCACGGCTTTCCATGCTCCTTGGTGTTGCCCATCTTCGGGCTACGCGAGGGACATATGTTTTGGCACGGATTTTGGATTGCGTGGCATTTGGTGCTTCTCGACATTGCCTATCTCCGGGCAACGCGAGGAGTTAGTTTTTTAGTGCTCCTCGGCGTTGCCTATCTCCGAGCAACACAAGGAGTTAGTTTTAAGTGCTTCTCGGCGTTGCCTATCTCCAGGCAACGCAAGGAGTTAGTTTTTAGTGCTCCTCGACAATGCCTATCTCCGGGCAACGCAAGGAGTTAGTTTCTGATGCGCGGCTTACGCGAAGCATGGCTTTTGGTGCTCCTTGGCATTGCCTATCTCTGGAACAACACGAGGAGTTTAAGTTTTGGGCCTTTCCGATGTTGTTGGGACAACATTGGTTTTCAGAAGGCAAGGAATGTGTTTCGTCGATCCAAGGGTTTGAGTCAATTTTCTGTCGATCGGAGGGTATTTATTATGGACATGGCTTTATTGGTTCTAGCAGTGAGGCATGGCTTACGAGACGCGCACAGTGGTTTAGGCATTTTTGGTACTGAAGGAGTGATACCAATTCATAGAAGGTTTGGATCAAGTTTTCCCATCAATCGGTGGTTTGATTTTGTTGGAACGCGGTTTCATCAGTTCTAAGAGATAATTAGTTTTTAGATCGGTTAGTCGTGACTTGGTTATGAAGAAAGAGCTTATGGGAGTTAGAGGCAGACTCTCATTTTTTGGTCTATACTGTAACTAGAGAACTGGTCTTTGACTGGCATATGATCCAAGAGGAAGAGGAATTGGTCACCAAGAGCGGTAAAATAGAAGTTGCATAGAAGTAGGCAAGTATTATTCTAGTATTTCATTTGTTGCACTAGACAGGTAATTAAGTCTACGGCTGTCAGATTGCTGGAATTTTTTATCGGGCATAATAGAACTGTGGTATGATTAGTCTAGGCCTTTCTTATGGCTATTTAAGTGTGTGTGGTGCCCCCATGCCACAGGGCTGTTGGCGTGCTTGAACTATATCCATGGTCTCTACATAACTCATTAGATTGCCCCCAATCTAGCCGAAGTGGTTCTTCTGAGTTGTAACTCTTGACTTGATTCGAGTATGCTTCTGATTAACCACAAGTTCGGTTCAGTTTTAGCTTAGTTCCTCTGAGCGAATTTGAAGCTTTGGGGTTCAGCACTGTTTGTTTAATCGATTTTTTAATTATGTTGAGTGACTGATATGATTGTCGATTTGTGGCCTTGGAGCATGGCTTCATTGACTCCAATGGGCTTTGGATTAGATGACTACTGATCTTTCAGTTCACCTTTACGAATATTATTCATACATGAATTTCGCAGATCTACCGGTTCGCCATAACGACGCTTCAGTTTGTGAAAGACCTTCATGTTCGCGAAGGGTTTCTTTGGATAAGATTACCGCTGGTCTACCAGTTTACCTTCACGACGCTCTAGTTCTTGAAAGACCTTCACATTCACGAAGGGTTTTTTGGATCAGATGACCGCTGATCTACCATTTACCTTCATGATGCTCTAGTTCGTGAAAGACCTTCACGTTTGTGAAGATTTTTTTGGATCAGATGACCGCTGATCTTCCAGTTTGCCTTCACGACGCTCTAGTTCATGAAAGATCTTCACATTCGCGAAGGGTTTTTTTAGATCATATGACCGCTAATTTACCGGTTTACCTTCACGACGGTCTACTTTGTGAAAGACCTTCACGTTTCGTGAAGGGTTTTTTGAAACAAATGGCCATTGATCTTTCCTTCATGATGCTCTAGTTCGTGAAAGTCCATCACATTCGTGAAGGGTTTTATGGGTCAAATGAGCGTTGATCAACCGGTTTACCTTCAGGACGCTCTAGTCCTTAAAGACCTTCATGTTCACAAAGGGTTTTTTTAGATCAGATGACCGTTGATCTACCGGTTTACCTTCACGGCGCTCTAGTTCGTGAAAGACCTTCATGTTCACACAGGATTTTTTTGGATCAGATGACTACTGATATGCCGGTTTACCTTCACGTCACTCTAGTGCGTGAAAGATCTTCGCGCTCGCAAATGGTCTTTTAGATCTGATGACCGCTGATCGACTGGTTTACCTTCATGACGCTCTAACTAGAGAAATACCTTCACATTCATGAAGGGTTTTTTGGATCAGATGACCGTTGATCTACTGGTTTACCTTCATGACGCTCTAGTTCGTGAAAAACTTTCACGTTTGCGAAGGGTTTTTTGGATCAGATGACTGGTGATCTACCGGTTTACCTTCACGATGCTCTAGTTTGAGAAAGACCTCCGCGTTTGCAAAGGATTTTTTAGATCAGATGACCGCTGATCTACCGGTTTACCTTCACGATGCTCTAGTTAGTGAAAGACCTTTGCATTCGTGAAGGTTTTTTTTGGATTAAATGAATGCTGATCTACCAATTTACCTTCACGACACTCTATTTCGTGAAAAACCTTCACGTTCGCGAAGGGTTTTTTGTGGTCGGATGTCCGGTGACCATATGACCTTGGAATAATAATTTATCGATTCCGAAGGGAGTTTTGGGCCGTGTGTCCGATGGCCCAGCGGTCTTAAAGAAATGATTCATCAACATTAAGATGAATTTTTCGGATTCAGCTCGAGGGAACATGTTTTATCGATTCCTGTAGGTTAAGGTGCTAGATATATTTGTTCGACGATCCTTTGGATTAGACTTCTCGATGCCCCAACAACGCCGGTTCTCGGAAGGGGATTTACATGACTCGTCGAGGGCATAGAAGCATTTCTTTCGCCATGCTGTCTACAATACCCCTAGTGTCCCGCTACAGCTCATTTGGAAAAGGAGAGTAGACAAGGATGGGGAGAAGGCATCGCTTTAGGTCGCTGTCCCTCTCCTTGGTTGCTAGCTAGCTAGAGTGTTATTTGATAATCTTTCTTTCATTCGATTTTGTCAATTAGTTGGGGTGGTTTTCTGCTAGGTCTTAGTAGCCTTACTTTAGCAAAAGGTCCCAGAGGTCATGTAGCTCCTTCACCGTTTGGTATATTCTTTGGCAAATTTGCGGAGTTTTTCTTCTTCTAATTGCATTACGTCTAGTTTTTAGAACCGTTTGTACTTATTTTGCCGATTTTAGGTTGGAATTACTAGAATGAGGAACAGTTGAAACCCATTCATTGGTTTATGATGTTTTCATTCTATTCCATATTCTAGTAACTTAGAATCATTCTATGAGCGGTCGACTCACACTCGATTTTTGTTTATACTTTGATCCATGCTCCGGGGACTTAGAATTCGTGGGCGGTCACACTTTCGCTAAATTGTTTGTACTCTAACTCATTGTCGAAAACTGGGAGAATCTGTGAATTGTTTATACTCTAGTCCATGCTCTGTGAACTTAGAGTACTCTAGTCCGCACTTCTGGGACTTCGATATGTTTTTGTGAATTGTTTATACCCTAGTCCACGCTCTGGGGACTTCGAGATTTTTATTGAGTGAAGTCATATTTCCACCCGTTTGATTTGGAAACTTGGAAATCAGAAGGTTGATTCACATCCACTTGATAGTTGTAGCTCCTTCCATTAAGTCAAGAAAAAAGCAGGCGATGAAAGATTTGATCACATCCATGCTGGGATCAAATGATCAATACTTGCACAATTTGCTTCGTATTCTTTCTAGTACGCAGAGATAGTGAGTTATTAAGCAAGCAATTAAATTGAATCTGTTTCGGGCTGCAGTCATGTCCATTTGTTGAAATCTAGGGTTGATCAGCAGGCAGGCAGTCGTGACTACTTCGAGTCTAATATGAAGGTTGCTGAGTGGATAGTCAGTCATGTCAACTTTTCATTGGATTCTGAACTTGTCATGTTCTTATTCTACACCTCAGCATCCCAAATCAAGGGTATATGGTTGCTGATGAACGATCGAATCACGTTCGTCTTGATGAAACTCCATAGGTCCGATTACGATCTATGGAGATTGGTTGGCGGCCCACTCTATGTACTTGGTCACCTGCATCGTTTTGGATGTAGTTTAGTTCAACTTGGTCATAGTTCACACCATAATTGAAATTAAAATAAAATAATTCAAAGAAGATCGAAATAAATCTCATTGATAAGTGAAGCAGCATCCCGTGCTCGCTATTCCACTTTGCCCCTAGTTCCTTTCAATGGATGGCACCCCTCAATGGCTCAATTGATAATCATAGTTCTTTATTGACAGGCGCCGGATGTTCCCTGCTCGCCATTCTGCAGGGATTGCACATACTATTGAAGCTTTCATTTTCGAGTCTGCTTTCCGATCACATCTTGGAGATGTTTGTAATCGCTAGTGTTAGAACCATACGCATCTTGGAATATACAACATCCCGGAATTTTTTCTGGACTCCGATGGACTCTCTCGAGGCTGCTTTCCAGTGTTGCTCTTATTCATGAATATTCAAGTAGAGGCTATCAATTGAATCGTTCAAAGGAGCATATGAGTCAAATTTTGAGATCTTGGGTCATATCTTGAAATCTGAGTCCTTAGCCAATGGGCTTGTTTTGTTCTTTCTCCTACTCTGCTCTACCTCCTCCTTGCTTAGCTTCTGGTTCAATTTGTAACAGAGATGATCCAAGGTCATAGGAGGCTCTCAAGCTAACTAGCTACTGAAATCTATCTAGCATCTGGGAATACATTAGATAACGACATCACATCATTGGTGCGAGTCGCAAGCATTCTAAACTGCTCGACGAACTCCTGATCTAGTTGATTGAATAAGGAGATGGATTTGGGTGATAATCGCATAAATCGCATTATAGATACACTTTCGAGGAATATAGGAATTCATGGGATGTAGTCTAGGGTTGGTATGATGTATGCATGCCTGAGATATGAGCAAAGCAAGATGAACCGATATTATCAAATCGGTGGTACGTTACTTGGAGTCGGACCCGAGAAAATCCGCTAGTTGTTTGGAGTCAATTATTGGTTTGCTTGGACTCATTAAGTTCAAAGGCCTGGTGATCAGTGCTTTGAATCACTTGGGTGTTTGCTTGGGGAAAAGCATGGTTTACCTGAGTCTGGCTTTGGCCCAAAGTTTCTTGGGTTTGCTTCAAGTCAAATGGGTGATTACCTGAGTTCGACTTTGAGTCAGGACTAAAGTGAGTTTTTAATGGCCATTTTGACGATTTTTGATGATTTTCGACGACGACCATTTGTGATTGGATGGTGAGAGCTCCGTGATAGAATTTGAAGCTAGTCAGTCGGGAGTGGTCACAATATAGGATGGGAGCTTGGCATTATAATTGATCTCAGTTTGTGTCATATCTTCTTGGTCTTCTTGCCTCTAAGAATGCTGTTTGAGTAGAAGTTCCTCATCCGTTGCTTAGTACCATGCTACTGCACTGGTTAAGAGCTTCTTTTAGCATTTTGCACATTGCCATTTTCATCCAAATTGCCTTCCTCAAATTGTTTGTCCTCTTCAGAGCCGGAGAGAGCCATCCTTCTATCCTTTCGTAGGGTTTTCTCCTTTGTTCAAGTTTGTAGCCGGTCCTTTTGTAGTAGGTGGAGTGTTAACATTTTCTTCCAACATGATTCTTCTAAGAGCTCCGCTAACTACTTTCTTACAACTATATACCCTTCAAATGACCCAGACGGCAGTCTCGCTGACTTGTCAGCGAGTCGAGGTCCAACACACCCAAAGTTCACAGTATATGTTAAAAAGCATCATGAACTGAGCTAATTATATGGATTGCAAGCGATCCATAGGCTACGGATCGCTAGCAATCCATTGCTTCTGGCTCGATGGCGACCTAGCAAAATAGTATGGATCGCTGGTGATCCACAATACATGGATCGCTAGTGATCCATGTACTTAACTGATTATTTGTCTTCTGGAGGTTATGGCGGTCTGATCAAAAGGTATGGATCGCTAGCGACCCATAGTCCATGGATCGCTAGCAACCTATGTACTTAAGTGATTTTTGAGTTTCTGCTTTAGGATCGTGTCTACTATCTCATGTTGATGTTCTCCATCACCTTAGCATGTGTTTGCTTGTTTTTTTCCGATCCTTCTTGGTTGGTTCTTCTGTTCTCAACAATAAACCTTCTAAGCAGAGATTAGGATCTAACATCTGAACCTATCTGATCCAAAGTAGATAGCTAGATCTAAGCCAGAGTTGGGCTCTCGGTGAAAGCACCAAAATGTTGACTCAAAAAATGGATCAATACCTTGTTTTGAGTTTGAAAGCACCAGCCCTGTTTTTGCAAAGCAATATCACAGATCACAAACATCAAGAAAGAACGGTAAAAGAAAGCAGACAAGGAATTTACTGGAAACCTCTCTTGACACTTCTAAAACAATGAACGAATCTAAACAACGTGGAGCCAAACATTGAATCGAATGCCAATCAAAATTCTCCTTCTTCTACTTAAGTAGACCCATCTACCGAGTATCATTACATTTCCACATCATTTTCGACCAAAGAAACACTCAGACCAAATGGAAAAGATGTTGGAAATTTTTAAACAAGTCAAATTTAACATTCCGCTTCTTGACATCGTTCAGCAAGTCCCAACTTATGCAAAATTTCTTAAGGACTTGTGTACCCAAAAGCGACACGCTCAAGTGCCTAAAAAAGTCTTCTTAGCTGGCAGTTTGAGTGAAGTCTTGTCCCAATCCATGCCCATAGAATACAAAGATCTTGGTTGCCCTACGATTTCATATACAATTGGAGACAAGACGATTAACAAATGTTTGATAGACTTAGGCGCCAATGTCAACTTGATTCCATACTCCATGTATGAACAATTAGAATTAGGCGAGCTCAAACTCACAAAAGTTATGCTTCAATTCGTCGATCGTTACATTAAGAAGCCCGTGGGAGAAATTGATAGGGCAATTCATATTCTCCGTTGACTTTATGGTTCTCGAAATGCAACCCGTGACAAATCCCACAAGTCAAATTCCACTGATTTTAGGCCGACCATTCTTAGCCACCTCAAATTCCTTAATCAATTGTCATAATGATACGATGAAAATCGCTTTTGGAAAGATGGCTTTGAATCTTAACATTTTCAATCTGGAAAACCAATCAAATGAACCGCGCGACCAAACATTGGAAGTTAGTGCCATTCACAAAAACTTCGAAAACGAAACAATTGACCTTAACGATGAACGCGAGGCAGAGTATGGAAATTTGTTTCATAAAATACCCAATGAGATTGAATACACTCCTCCTTTTGAATCGCTCCCAGTTGAGTCTGAATCTCAACCTAATTCTTCGATCGAAAAACTTCTGAAGTTGGACCTCAAACCACTTCCCGATCACCTTAAGTACGCATACTTAGGTGATAACGAAACGTTGCCCATCATAATTTCCGCTACTCTGTCTCTTGATCAAGAAACCTCCTTACTTTCTATTCTTTCAAAAAAACAGAGAAGCAATTGGATGGTTGATCTCCGATATAAAGGGAATTAGTCCTGCTCTTATTCAACATCACATCATTTAATTGAAGATGCCAAACCTGTTCGTGACGCGCAACGAAGGCTTAATCCAAAATTGAAAGATGTAGTACATGATGAAAATTTTAAACTTATCGACAATGGAATCATTTACCCAATCTTTGGTAGTTCATGGGTTAGCCCAATTCACGTTGTACCGAAAAAGTTTGGGTTAACCTTGTCAAGAATGATTCAAACGAACTTATTCCAACTCGTACTCAAACGAGTTGGCGTGTTTGCATTGCCTATCGAAAACTAATTGCCGCAACACGTAAAATCACTTCCCTCTTTCTTTCATTGACCAAATGCTCGAACATTTAGCCGTCTATGAATTCTACTACATTCCGGATGGTTATTCCAGCTATAACCAAATTCTAATCGCTCCCGAAGATCAAGAGAAAACAACTTTCACGTGTCCATTAGGTACCTTTGCTTATCGACATATGCCATTTCGGACTTTGTAACGCTCCTTCTACTTTACAAGATGAATGGTTGGCATCTTTTCCAACATGATTGAAAGATTTCTAGAAGTTTTTATGGATGATTTATCAATCTTTGGCGATTCTTTTTTCTAATGTTTACATCATCTCGAGTTGGTTCTAAATCGATGTAAATAAAAGCATTTGACTTTGAATTAGGAAAATGCCACTTTATGGTCAAACAAGGTATAGTCCATGGACATATCATCTCAAATAAAGACATTGAGGTAGATAAAGCAAAAATCGACGTAATTGCAAACCTACCCATTTCCAAATCTATTAAGGATATTCGATCATTTTTAGGACACGCTGACTTTTACCGAAGATTTGTTAAAGACTTTAGCAAAATCGCTCGTCCTTTGATGAAGCACCTTGAAAAAGACGTTCCTTTCGATTTAAACTCTGATTGTAGCTCTTCTTTGAATGTCTTAAGAAGGAACTCATTTCTGCTCCAATCATTTGCGCACCTAATTAAGATCTTCCATTTGAAATAATATGTGACGCTTCTAACTTTGTAGTTGGTGCTATCTTATGACAACGCATCAAAAAAATCCTTTATGTCATTTACTACGCGAGTATGACATTGAACGATGCTCAACTCAACTACACAACAACCGAAAATGAGCTTTTTGCTGTCGTTTTACGCTCGAAAAGTTTCGTTCTTACTTGATAGGTTCACACATTACTATGTACAAAGACCACTCCATGCATCATTATCTCTTCGCTAAAAAAGATGCTAAATCCCTTTTGATTCTTTGGATCTTTTTACTTCAAGAATTTGACCATACAATTAAAGACAAAAAATGATCCGAAAATGTCACAGCCGATCACTTGTCTCGTCTTCCGAATGCACCACCTTCTTTTCCAATGAATGAAAAACTTCCCCGATGAATAAATTCTTTCAATTTCTAGAGATCCATGGTACATTGATATAGTGAAATACTTAGTCACTGAAGAAACCCCTCATCTTGGTCCAAACAGAACAAATGCATATTCATGTCCCAAGTGAAATATTTCTTTTGGGACGAACCATACTTGTTCAAATATTGTCCCGACCAAATCATCTGACGTTGCATTTCGGATAATGAGATCAGGAGTGTTCTTTCGTTTTGCCACTATCAAGCATGCGGTGGACATTTTGGTCCTTGAAAAACTATGGAAAGGGTGCTTCAGTGTGGTTTCTATTGGCCTTCTCTTTTCAAAGACTCATTAGACATTTGTAAAACTTGCAATCGATGTCAAATGCTAGGACGAATTTCTCGACGAAATATGATGCCTCTAAACCCCATTCTACCGATCGAAATCTTTGATGTTTGGGTTATCGACGTTATAGGACCGTTTTCCAATTCTTTTGAAAACTTGTATATCCTTCTTGCTGTCGGTTACGTCTCAAAATGGGTCAAATCCATTCCTTGCGAAACCAATGACCATAGAACTGTTGTGAAATTTCTTAAAGAAAACATCTTTTCGATATTTGGCATACCTTGCACAATAATCAATGATAATGAAACTCATTTTTGCAATCGATCTTTTGAAACATTAATGAAGAAATACTCGATAACCCATAAGTTACCAACTCCATACCATCCTCAAACTTGTGGGAAAATTAAAGTTTCAATCGTTAAATAAAACAAATATTAGAGAAAACTGTCAACCAAAATCGAAAAGATTGGCTTTAGAAATTGACTGGCGTGCTTTGGGCTTACAATACTTCTTTTAAAACTAACCGTGGGATGTCCCCATTTCATTTAGTTTAGGATAAAGCTTTCCATTTACCCGTTGAAATCGAACACAAAGCATTGTAGGCCATAAAAAACTTAAACTTTGATCTTGAGAAAGCTGGCAAAACCGAAAACTTCAACTCAACGAACTAGAAGAACTTAGTAACGATGCATATGAAAACAAGAAAATTTACAAAGAAAGAATCAAAGTTTTTCATGATGAGTCAATCCTAAGGAAAACGTTTTCACCTAACCAGAAAGTTCTTTTATATGACTCAAGACTTTGTTTATTCCCTGGTAAACTTAAACCGAGATGGACCTAACCATTTGTGGTGCGAACTATTTTTCCACATGGTGCCGCAAAAATAGAAAATCTCAGGGATGGATCGATTTTCAAGGTCAACGGTCTTCGTTTTCAATCTTTCTTGGAATTTCCAAGTAACCAAGAGGAGGAGCTCATGATCCTTCATGAGCTAAGCTACGTCTTGTAAGAATATTAACCCTCTTTTGTAAATATGTACATAGTTTTCACCGTTACACTCATTATATTATGCATTGACTATGGGGACACGGTCAAAATTAAGCGTGTGGAGGAATCTCATTTTCATTTTTTTAAGCTTCATGGCATTTTTGAATTTTCATTTTTTTTAACTTAAAAAATCTCAAAATTTCTAAATCTCAAAAATATTTTCTTTTTAATATTTTGATTTATTTTGAAGAAACACCATGGGATAAGTATAAGTTTTGGTCAATAAATTGAAATTTTGAACATTTCTCTGTCTTAAAAAAAAATTAAGTTTGATTGCAAATGGCAATGGTTTAACTAGTATATAGGAAGGTTCATATGTGTTAATTATGAAGTATGTTCTAACTGAAAATCCTTGTTTAAAAAACTGATAAATTTAAAGTAAAGGATATAATATTTTTATCTTCTAAGTTAAATGGTGCTAAGATCAATTTTCAAAGCCCTCTCTTTCTAAAAAAATGTATATATATTTTTAACACCTAGAGTCATGCGTTCACACTCATGTTCACTCACCATGCTCTGTACCCTTCTCATGCAAGCCGGAAAGAAAGTGCACGATCGGTATATCCGGCCTCGGTTTATTTGAGTTAGGTGTATGTATATAAACATTCTTTTTAATAATGCCTACAGTCGATAAGTTTTCCCGCTTGTGTGTTCACTCGCCACGCTCTGTATTCACCTCACATCGGTCCGTAAGGCAGTGCATGGGTAATATATCTGGCCTCAGTTTACCTGAGTTAGGCATATGTAAGTATTGCTAATATCAATAAAATTTTCTAAGAAGAGATAGTAAGCAATTGAAATCCAAGAATCATTTTAACTTGTTTGATTTGACTTGTTATTGGAAAGAAATGAAAATACCACTTTGATACACTTTGATAATCAACTAACGATCCATTTCATAGTTACACTATATTATCGACTGAAATAACGAGTTAAACTATTGTTTATTTGTTGTGATAACCTAACTTTTGTTGGAAATTTTGACGAGTAAATGACTTAAATTTTCAAGATAATGACCAAAACCTATATTTAACTTATGAGTGTCGATTTGGAAGTGAATCCTTCATTTGTAAATACTTTTAAAAACTTGCATTCATCCCATTGTAAATAAATCTTGTACTTTGCAAATATTTTCGCTTTGCATTTTCATTTTGTGGGTAGTATCCGATGAAAACCCTCATGAGACAACACTCTTCCTACTGGGGACACCCAGAGTTTTAACGGCTCATTGCATGCGTTCAATGCAATCTTGCTCCCTACAAAAATGGATTTATCTTAGTTTTCCTTTATTCGAGGACGAATAAAAAGACAAATCTGAGGGTATTTGATGTGCACGTAAATGTGCATATATTTACATCCCTATTTTATCTTTTTTTTATTTAAATAAATGTCATATTTGGACATTTTAACATATTTAAAACTAAAATTCAATTATTTTCAAATCATCATATATTCATCTTTATTTAGGGGTAAAATGGTCATTTTTGTGCAAGTGCCAATTTGAAAAATTTTACTTAGACATTTTTTATGATTTTTATAGAAAATTTTTATGCATATGAAAGAGAGAATTATGAATATGTATGCATGCACAAGGAAATACAAAGGAATGAAGAGGAAATAATTCAAGTTCATGATCATGGAGGACCCTACTCACTTACCTAAATCTACAATTAGAATCTAATGGACAACTAAGTGGAGGTTAAAGCTTCATGCACATTAAATGATAGATTAACTAGTGGCTGATGGTTACCTGGTGGCCACACTTCCTAAGGGGTGTTTTAGGAAGCACTCTAAAATTGAATTAGGGTTTTATGCATGTATAAATTGCCCTCTTATGTACATGTAAATATCTTCTACTCTTTGAAATTACTTAGGAAATTAAGCAAGCAAATTGTAAGCTCAAGGTTACATGAAATAAAAATGGCTTCCAAGCCTCTTTCTCTTCTCTTTTCTACATGTTTTTCCTTGCTTATATGTTGATGTTTATCTCAATGCTTTCTTTTATTTCGTGTTTATAGCTTAGGTTTACATTCATGCAAGTAGTATAGCTTTAATTTTTATGCAAGTAGTTAGTAGCCAATCTCTTTTGCTTTCTTTTCTTAATTTTATTTCTTTTGCTTTTCAACGTTGAAATGTACAAGTGTCAATTTGATAACAAAAATAAGTAGCTAAACCCCTTCAATTTAGGGGTAATGAAGCTCTCTTACTTTATGTAAGTTTAACATTATTATGATTTATGATCTCTTTTGTTTGTGCTTCATGAATGTGAATTTTGATGTAAGTTTATACAAGTGGGTTTGATAGTTTATGTTGCTTTTGCAAATGAGTTATTCTTATTCAACGTAAATACAATTTACATCATCATTTGCTAATTGAATTTTGATTTGGAAATGAAAGTAAAAACAAAATTTGATGATCTATATTACTAATTACAATAGTAAATAGATCATACTTAAAATAGCTTTTCCTTTGGCTTCATTTTCATCAGAATTTACAAGTGGTATAATTGTTGTATTATAGTTTGATGGTTTGTGTTATGTTAATTAATAACATAAATAAACCATACTTATCATAAATTATTTGTTTGTTAACTTACAAAAATATGAGAGTGAATTTGCTTCTAAATTGTTCTCTAGTCTAATAGTTCTTTAAATCACATTTTAATTCTAGTTTTAGCTTCATTTTTGTAGTTAAAAATTTCATCTCACTTTGGTCTAATTTGATTGAATTGATTTTTAAAATATAAAACAATTCCCTGCGAGTCGACCCATACTCGCCACGTACTAAAATTGTACGTCATGCGCTTGCGGTATAAATTTCATTATAAATTTTTTGATGATTTTCTAAACCGATAGAAATTTCATCGTTAAACAAGTTTTTGACGATGTTGCCGGGTAATTGATTTGATTTCAATTTTTTATTTTTCGAATTATTTTTCGTTTGATTTTTGTGTGTTTGTTTGTGTCTTGCGTTAAAAAAAACCATTTGTGAGTGTTTATTGTTTTATTTTCAATGTGTTGTGTTCATGTTTTAGTTTTGGATTTGCATTTGCATATTTAAAAAAAAACTAAAAAAATATACGCAATTTCATTTGAAAAGAAAAAAAAATTCATCAGTTTACATTTCAATTTTCAATTACAATGTACAATTCAACTTACAACTCAATTTCTTTTACAAACTTGATTGCCTATAAACTGTTGTGTGCATTTCCCCCCTCTCTATCACTGTTATTCAACAACCTTCTCACTGTGATCACCACTTTTTACACACTCACAACACTCAAATACGCACACCACTGCCCCTCCATCAATCCAGCCTACTGACTTCACCAGAGCAACAACCAGACTGCTCCTCTCACCGCTTACAACATACCAGAACAATTCTCCATCTCCACAAACATTCCCCACCTCCACTATCAACATACAAACCGCTGTCAACACAAAACTCTCCACCTTTCTGATCAACCTTGTGCACACATCAAGCTGCACAACCAAAAGTGCACATCATATATCCAATTCAACATACACAAATCTGACAGCAGCATTCACCTCCCACTCTCTCTTTCTAAACTATCCCTGTTTCAAGACATGCCATTTGCACTACAAAACTCCAGCAACTTCACCAAAGTGCTGCCTGCACTATGAATCATCTCAATTCATCAAAACTGAACCAGTGCCAAATCACAAGACCAAACTCCATCATACAGCTACCAGTGCCAAATCGTTGCTGCAATTGCTACTAAATCATCAAACAACACCCCCTCTACAACAATCCACACAACTAAGCTTCATCATACCACTTCGACTGACTGAGTATACAAACACAGCAACCCAGATAGCCTTCAAACCATCTAACATCACTAACATACATTACTGCCTCTTCCCCTCTATCATCATTCATTCATGAAACGTCCTCAAAATGCTAATTCTCCTCTATCACCTACTTCAACATACTCACACAGCCTTAATTCAACACACTCTCCGCAGCTCAAATGTGCTAAACCACTCTCCCATAACTTCTCCAATTCATCCCCTTCTCGCCAAAGCAACCTCTTCAAACTGCAAGATCAATCCTCACCTGCTAACTGCAATTTCCTATCACCTCTGTCCTCCAACACCAGACAACTTTCTTGCCTACATTTCAAATAGCTCCATACCATAGAATCGCCTCACCACATCAAACCGCGAAATACCTAATCGCCAGTCACCGCGAATTCCACACGTGACCAATTCACCTTCAATATCACCATCTACATCACCGCGACAACCTCTCACCGAACTCGAACACCAGAATAGCCCTCAACCGCCTCAAAGCTCCAGCCTTCATCACCAAATCGCCATCGAAATCAAACCACTGCGAATATTCTCAATTCCGCAACCAGCTCAATTCCATCGCAACCAAGACCTGACCGTAATTCCACAACCCACTCGAACCAACCTCAAATTAACCAAAGTCGAACAATCTCTAGCTGCGAAAGATTTTTAATTGATTTCGAAAACTAAAATCGAGTATCTGATTCGATAATTCGAAGCAATTTTGTCTGTCTTCATATAATTGAAAAAAAAAAAAAACAGAGAGAGAGAGAAGAGAGATGAGAGGAGAGTGCGGTTTACGTTTTATAAAAAACACTTTCTTTATTGATCTTTAATCGATCAACTTGGGCCGGATTGGTTTGTATTTGAACGGTCATCTACGACAATTCTTCTTTTTGTTTGTTACTTTTCCTTAAATTGTTTTGTGTTCATATTTTTAAGTCCATCCTTACTAGTAAAAAAAATTTCTCAATTTGTTTTGTGTAATTGGCTTTTAGTTTTATTTTTGTTTTATCCTTTCAAAAAAAAAAGAAAAAAAGAACAAATTTCAATTTGTTTTGTTTTGTTTTGTTTTCTCCCTTTTGTTTGGTTATCCTTTGATAATATAAAAAACAAAATTGTGTATAACTTGTTTTTGTTTTTCAGGTTGCAAAAGTAGAAATTCAAAAGGAAGATTAGCTCGTCAAAAATAACTGATTTGCTTTGTTTTGCTAAATAATTGCCGCTAAAAAAAATTGCTAATAATTCTACACGCTCTATTATCGTACCCTCATCCCTTATTTTTATTTGAATTGCATCGTTGTTTGCTTGCATTTATAAAAAAATTTCAACATCCAAAAACAAAAACAAACTTTATTCCAGTTGTATTGTAAATTCACGTTTAATTTTAGCTTTGCATTGATCTCATCTTATTTTTTTTTCTAAGTGCAATACCCCAATTCACATAAGATGAGGGATTTCATCACCCTTTCCTTAGTCCACAAATCGCATTTCGTCGTGAAATTTGACTAATAATAAAGGTTAGACATTCGACTTAAGGGTGTCGCGAGCTCACTTAGGGCTTAATTGTATCTTCACAATTGTATTCTTTGAACAATTTATTTCTAGATGCCTAGGCTACGGTAGAGTAATAACCATTTATAAATATTACGGTGATTCATAAATATTATAGTGATTGTTCCTCTGAAGGTACTTAAACTTTCGGTTGTATTGCCACAGTGATTCGTGGTGCACCGATAACCCCTGTCCGTTACCTGGTTGAGAAATATTTTTGTTGATTTAAGACAAAGTGTGATTATAAAATTTTGGGTTAAGAGCTATTAAGGACAAAAAACTGTAATTAAGTCCTTTGCATTCATTTAATTGTATTATTTCATGCATATTTAAAAAAACAAAAAAAATCAAAAATCCTGCCCGTTACCCGTAGAGAAATATTTTTGGTGATTTAAGACAAAGTGCGATTATTCAATTTTGGGTTAGGAGTTACTAAGGACATAAAACTGTAATTAATTCCTTTGCATTCATTTAGTTGCATTGTTCATGCATATTTAGAAAAACAAAAACAAAAAAAAAATCCAAAATTTGTAAATTTTGCTTAATTTTTTTATCCAAAAAAAATCCTTTTAAATCCATTCCTTTGAAAATTTTTAATCAAAAAAATTCAAAAATTAAAATATATATATATATATATAACCTTTTCAAAAAAAAAGTTGAAAATTCAAAAACAAAAACATAAAAAATTCGAATTCCCATTTCCTAAAAACAAAAATTAAATCCTTTTGGTAAATATTTGAAAATTCAAAAACAAAAACATATAAAAATTTGAAAAGCCAAAAATAAAATAAAATCAAACTTCTCTTTTGAAAATAAATTTCACTTGGTAATAGTTTTCTTCATTGTAAAAAAAACAAACAAATTTTTTTCACTTCGTTTTTCAAATCTTCTTTCATTGTCTAAACTCGTTTCTCACTTCTTTCTCTTCTCGACTTTCACTTGTGCACGAGTACTTGGACTCGCGACTCGACAACTAATCGTTTAACTCGAACAGACGATCCTCACGAAATGGCGAGCGAAAACGCCCCTCGAACTCTAATGGATAGAATCTTTCATGATAGAGTTTCTATTCCATCTTGTATCCCATTACCTGCCCCTGCAGGTAACCATTTGAAATTCACTCGAACCATATTGCCACACTTTCGACATTCGGCCATTTTGAGCACGATGACACCTACATTTTCTTGATTAAATTCGAATAAGTTTGCGCAACCATTAGACTCCAACAACTTTCCAATGATGGAATCAAACTTCGATTAATCTCATTCGCCCTTACGGATTATGCTGAAAAATGGTTGTACAGCTTACCATCGAACTCAATTAAAACATGAGAAGAATTTGTAAAAGCCTTCTTAAAAAAGTTCTAACCCTAAGGAAAAACGAGTAGAATCCAAAACAGAATTGTAAATTTTCGTCAATTTAAGGGAGAACCATTCAGAAAATATTTTGAAAGATTCAAAGAGCTTTTGATAAAATGTCCACGCCCTAACTTTGAAAAATGGACATTTGCCAAATCTTATACAATGGACTCGAAAACAGCTCATGAACCATGCTCGAATCAATGTGCCAAGACAACTTTCCTACCCAACATTTACAGCGATGCTTGGCAACTTCTTGAAAACCTCGTCGAAAAATTATCCCAATGGGAATGTTCGAATGAAAAATCAATTTACTCAAGATCGAGTGCACACTCGATAGGATCTTCTTTTGCTTTGGAAGCTAGGATTGACGCAATGATTAAAAAATTCGATAATGTTTTCTCATCGAATCAAAGGAACCAAGCTTCCCAACCGATGTGTTATAAATGCAACATACATAATCATATAGCCGATCAGTGTCCCAATTCTTTTGAACAAACCAATGCTTTCAATAAAGCCAGTAACGACCCGTTTTCTCAAAAGTACAACCTTGGTCGGAGAAATCACCCGAATTTTGCGTGGAACCAAAATAATCCCAGCATGATTATGGTTCGTCCCAACTGTCAAGCATTTTCGAATAATGCTTTGAATCCTCCCTTTCAGCTTAACAATTTTCTACCAAACTTTGCGGGTCCGTCTCATAATCAACTGCAACAATCAAATTTTCAACCAAATTCTGCTCATCCTCCCCAAGATGATAAACATTTAAGTTTACTTGAGAACACTCTTGAGCATTGGCTAAAGCAACTACATAAAGCCTTCAATCAAACAACAATTTGCAAAATTTATTGACCTCATATATGCAAAGCACAAACCAATCGATTGCAAAACTTGAAATGCAAATGATTCAACTAGCCACGTTTGTAAGTGAGCGCGAACGAGGAACATTCCCAATCAGCCCCTTCCAAATCCTAGAAATCAAAACGCAAATTCAAATCAAGCCCATGTTGTTCAAGACAGAAACGTCATCCAATTGAATGCTATCACAACTTTACGTTACGGTAAATAAATCGATTATCAAGTCGTTAACCCAAACGATTTATTGGAAACCTCTCTTGACACTTCTAAAACAATGAACGAATCTGAACAGAATGTGGAGCCAAATGTTGAATCAAATGCCAATCAAAATTCTTCGTTTTCTACTCGAGTAGACCCGTCTACCGAGTATTGTGTTCCATTTCCATATCGTCTTCGACCAAAGAAACACTCGGACCAAATGGAAAACATGTTGGAAATTTTTAAACAAGTCAAAGTTAACATTCAGCTTCTTGACATCGTTCAACAAGTCCCAATGTATGTGAAATTTATTAACGACTTGTGTACCCAAAAGCGACACACTCAGGTACCCAAAAAAGTCTTCTTAGCCCCCAGTTTGAGTGAAGTCTTGTCCCAATCCATGCCCGTAAAATACAAAGATCCTGGCTGGCCTACGATTTCGTGTATAATTAGAGACAAGACGATTAACAAATGTTTCATAGACTTAGGCGTGAGTATCAACTTGACTGCATACTCCATGTACAAAAAATTAGGCTTAGGTGAGCTTAAACCCACAAAAGTTATGCTTCAATTCGCCGATCATTCCATTAAGAAGCCCATGGGAGAAATCGAGGACGTGCTCATTCGAGTAGTGCAATTCATATTTGCCGTTGACTTTATCTTTCTTGAAGCACAACCCATGACAAATCCCGCAAGTCAAATTCCATTGATTTTAGGCCGACCATTATTAACCACCTCAAATGCCTTAATCAATTGTCATAACGGTTCGATGAAAATCACTTTTGGAAACTTGACTTTAGATCCAAACATTTTCAAGCTTGAAAGCCAATCAAATGAACTGCGCGACCAAACGTTGGAAGTGAGTGCCATTCATGAAAACTTCGAAAACGAGACACTTGACCTAAACGATGAACGCAAGGCCGAGTACAAAAAATTATTTAACGAAATATCCAATGAGATTGAATACACACTTCCTTTTGAATCGCTCCCAGTTGAGTCCGAATCTCAACTTAATTCTTCGATCGATAAACTTCCGAAGTTGGACCTCAAACCACTTCCCGATCACCTTAAGTATGCATACTTTGGTGATAAGAAACGTTGTCTGTCATAATTTGTACAACTCTCTCTCTTGATCAAGAAACCTCCTTGCTTTCTATTCTTTCAAAAAACAGAGAAGAAATTGGATGGTCGATCTCCGATATAAAGGGAATTAGTCCCGCTCTTGTTCAACATCACATCCATTTAATCGACGATGCCAAGCCTATTTGCGACACCCAACGAAGGCTTAATCCAAAAATGAAAGATGCAGTGCGTGATGAAAATTTTAAACTTCTCGACAATGGAATCATTTACCTAATCTCTGATAGTTCATGGGTTAGCCCAATTCATGTTGTATAGAAAAAAGTCTAGGTTTATTATCGTTAGGAACGATTCAAATGAACTTATTCCAACTCGTACTCAAACGGGTTGGCATGTTTGCATTGACTATCGAAAAATAAATGCCGCAACACGTAAAGAATTCCTCTTCCCTTCATTGACCAAATGCTCGAACGTTTAGCGGGCCATGAATTCTACTACTTTCTTGATGGTTATTCCAATTATTACCAAATTCTCATCGCTCTCGAAGATCAAGAGAAAACAACTTTCACGCGTCCTTTCGGTACCTTTGCTTCTCGACGTATTCCATTTGGACTTTGTAACGCTCCTGCTACTTTCTAACGATCCTGGTTGGCATCTTTTTCGACCTAATTGGATGATTTCTAGAAGTTTTTATAAACGATTTCTCTATCTTTGGCAATTCTTTTTTCCAATGTTTACATTACCTCGAGTTGTTTTTAAATCGATGTAAAGAAAAACATTTGACTTTAAATTGGGAAAATGCCACTTTATGGTCAAACGAGGCATAGTCCTTGGACATATCATCTCAAATAAGGCATTGAGGTAGATAAAGCGAAAATTGACATAATTGTAAACCTACCCATTCCCAAATCTGTTAAGGACATTCGATCATTTTTAGGACACGCTAGCTTTCACCGACGCTTTGTGAAAGACTTTAGCAAAATCACTCGTCCTTTAACGACGCTCCTTGGAAAAAACGTTCCTTTCGATTTTAACTCTTATTGTATCTTTTCTTTTGAACGTCTTAAGAAGGAACTCATTTCTTCTCAATCATTTGCGCACCCAATTGGGATCTCCCATTTGAAATAATGTGTGACGCTTCAAACATTGCGGTTGGTGTTGTCTTAGGACAAGGCATCAACAAAATCCTTCATGTCATTTATTATGCGAGTATGACTTTGAACGATGCTCAACTCAACTACACAACAATCGAAAAGGAGCTTCCAGTTGTTGATTTGCGGTCGAAAAATTTCGACCTTACTTGATAGGTTCACACATTACTGTGTACACAGACCACTCTGTGCTTTGATATCTCTTCGCTAAAAAAGATGCTAAATCTCATTTGATTCGTTGGATCCTTTTATTTTAAGAATTTGACCTTACAATTAAAGACAAAAGAGATCCGACAACGTCATAGCCGATCACTTGTCTCGTCTTCCGAACTCACCACCTTCTTTGCCAATCAATGAAAACATTCCTGATAAACAACTTCTTTCAATTTCTAACTATCCATGGTATGCTGATATAGTGAACTACTTAGTCACTAAAGAAACTCCCTCATCTTGGTCCAAATAGGACAAATGCAAATTCATGTCCCAAGTTAAATATTTCTACTGGGATGATCCATACTTGTTTAAGTATTGTCCCTACCAAATCATCCGACGTGCATTTCGGATAATGACATCAGGAATGTTCTTTCACTTTGCCATGATCAAGCGTGCGGTGGACATTTCGGTCCTTGAAAAACTAAGGAAAATGTTCTTTCGTGTGGTTTCTATTGGCCTTCTATTTTCAAAGACTCGTTAGAATTTTGTAAAAATTGCGATCTATGTCAAATGCTTGGACGAATTTCTCGACAAAATATGATGCCTTTAAACCCCATTCTTACGATCGAAATCTTTAATTTTAGGGTATCGACTTTATGGGACCTTTTCCAAATTCTTTTGGAAACTTGTATATCCTTCTTGCTGTCGATTGTGTCTCAAAATGGGTCAAAATCATTCCTTGTAAAACCAATGACCATAGAGTTGTTGTGAAATTTCTCAAAGAAAACATCTTTTTAAGATTTGGCACACCTCGCACAATAATCAGTGATAATGGAACGCATTTTGGCAATCGACCTTTTGAAACATAATGAAGAAATACTCGGCAACCCACAAGTTATCCACTCCATATCACCCTCAAACTTATGGGCAAGTTGAAGTTTAAATCATCAAATAAAACAAATCGTAGAGAAATCTGCCAACAAAAATTGAAAAGATTGGTCTTAGAAATTGACTGACATGCTTTGGGCTTACGGTACTGCTATTAAAACCAGCCTTGGGATGTCCCCATTTCGTTTAGTTTACGGTAAAGCTTGCCATTTACCCGTTGAAATCGAACATAAAGCATTGTGGGCCATAAAGAACTTAAGCTTTGATCTTGAGAAAGCTGGCCAAAACCAAAAACTTCAACTCAACGAACTAGAAGAATTTAGGAACTACACATATGAAAATGAGAAAATTTACAAAGAAAGTACCAAATTTTTTCATGACAATTCAATCCTAAGGAAAAAAATTTCGCCTAACCAGAAAGTTCTTTTATATGACTCAAGACATCATTTATTCCTTGGGAACTGGACAATTTGTGGTACGAAGTGTTTTTCCACATGGTGCCGTAGAAATAGAAAATCCCAGGGATGGATCAATTTTCAAGGCAACGGTCATCGTTTGAAACCTTTCTTGGAATTGCAAAGTAACCAAGAGAAGGAGCTCATGATCCTTCATGCGCCAAGCTACGTTTAGTAAGAATGTTAACCCTTTTTTAAATATGTACATAGTTTTCCTTATTACACTCATTATATCATGCATTTACTGTGGGGACACAGTCAAAATTAAGTGTGGGGAGGAGTCTCATTTTCATTTTTTTAAATTTCTTGGCACTTTTGAATTTTCATTTTCTTTTAACTTAAAAAATCTCAAAATTTCTAAATCTCAAAACATTTTCTTTTTAGCATTTGATTTATTTTTGAAGAAATACTATGGGGATAAGTATAAGTTTTGGTCAATAAATGGAAATTTTTGAAAATTTATTTGTCTTAACAAAAATAAAAATGAAGTTTGATTACAAATAACAATGGTTTAATTAGTATATAGGAAGGTTCATATGTGTAAATTAACAAGTATGTAATAATTGAAAATCTTTGTTTAAAAAAGTGGTAAATTTAAAGTAAAGGATATAACATTTTTATCTTCTAAGTTAAATGGTGCTATGATGATTTTCAAAACTCTCTTTTTCAAAAAAATAATAATTTGCATGTATATATATTTTTAACACCTAGAGTCATGTGTTCACACTCATGTTCACTCGCCATGCTCTGTACCCTTCTCATGTAAGCCAGAAAGGCAGTATACGATCAGTATATCTGGCCTCAGTTTATCTGAGTTAGGTGTATGTATAAAAAAATTCTTTTTAATAATGCCTACAGTTGATTAGTGTTCACGCTTGTGTGTTCACTCATCACGCTTTGTATTCCCCTCACATCAGTCCACAAGGCAATGCATAGGAAATATATCTGGCCTCAGTTTACTTGAGCTGGGCATATGTAAATATTGCTAATATCAATAAAAATTTCTAATAAGAGAGTAAGCAATTGAAATCCAAGCATCATTTTAACTTGTTTGATTTGACTTGTTATTGGTAAGAAATGAAAATACCACTTTGATACACTTTGATACAATTTGATAATCAACTAAGGATCTACTTCATAGTTACACTATATTATTGACCGAAACAACTAGTTAAACTATTGTCTATTTGTTGTGATAACTTAATTTTTGTTGGAAATTTTGACGAGTAAATGACTTAAATTTTCAAGATAATGATCAAAACCTATATTTAACTTATGAATGTCGATTTGAAAGTGAATCGTTCATTTGTAAATACTTTAAAAACTTGCATTCATCTCATTGTAAATAAATCCTGCACTTTGTAAATATTTTCACTTTGCATTTGGATTTTGTGGGTAGTATCCGCTGAAAACGCTCATGAGACAACACTCATCCTACTGGGACCTCCGGAGGTTTAACGGCTTGTTCATGCACTCAATGCAATCATATCCCCTACGAAAATGGATTTATCTTAGTTTTCCTTTATTCGAGGACGAATAAAAGGATAAGTGTGGGGGTATTTGATGTGCACGTAAATGTGCATATATTTACATCTTTATTTTATCTATTTTTATTTAAATAAATGTCATATTTGTCCATTTTAACATATTTAAAACCAAAATTCAATTATTTTCAAATCATCGTATATTCATCTTTATTCAGGGGTAAAATGGTCATTTTTGTGCCTGTGTCAAATTGAGAATTTTTACTTGAACATTTTTTATGATTTTTTTAGGATATTTTTATGCATATGGACGAGGGATTCATGAAGATATATGCATGCACAAGGAAATACAAAGGAATGAAGAGGAAATAATTCAAGTTCGTGATCATGGAGGACCCCACCCACTTACCTAAATTTACAATTAGAAGCTAATAGACAACTAAGTGGAGGTTAAAGCTTCATGCACATTAAATGATAGATTAACTAGTGCCTAATGGTTATTTGATGGCTACACGTCCTAAAGGGCATTTCAGGAAGCACCCTAAAAATTGAATTAGGGTTTTATGCATGTATAAATAGCCCTCCTATGTACATGTAAATATCTTATACTCTTTGAAATTACTTAGGAAATTAAGCAAGCAAGTTGTAAGCTCAATGTTAGATGAAATAAAAATGGCTTCCAAGCCTCTTTCTCTTCTCTTTTCTACATGCTTTTCCTTGCCTTTATGTTGATGTTTATCTCTTTGCTTTCTTTTATTTCATGTTCATAGCTTATATTTTCATTCATGCAAGTAGTATAGCTTTAATTTTTGTGCAAGTAGTTAGTAGCTAATCTCTTTTGCTTTTTTTCCTTAGTTTTATTTCTTTTGCTTTTCAATGTTGAAATTTACAAATGTTGACTTGATAATACAAATGAGTAGCTAAACCCTTCAATTTAGGGGTAATGAAGCTCTCTAACTCTATATAATTTCAACATTATTACAATTTGTGTTATCTTTTGTTTGTGCTTCATAAAAGTGAATTTTGATGTAAGTTTATACGAGTGGGTTTGATAGCTTATGTTGCTTTTGCAAATGAGCTATTCTTATTCAACATAAACACAATTTACATCATCATTTGTTAATTGAATTTTGATTTTGAAATGAAAGTAAAAATAAAATTTGATGATCTATATTACTAATTACAATAGTAAATAGATGATACTTAAAACAGCTTTTACTTTGGCTTCTTTTTCATGAGAATTTACAAGTGGCATAATTATTGTATTATAGTTTGATGGTTTTATTTATGTTAATTAATAACATAATAAACCATACTTATGATAAATGAAATAATTATTTCACTTAATATCATAACTAGAGATCATAAAATATTTGTTTGTTGGTTTACAAAAATATGAGAGTGGATTTGCCTCTAAATTGTTCTCTAGTCTAATAGTTTTTAAATCACGTTTTAATTCTAGTTTTAGCTTCAATTTTGTATTTAACAATTTCCTCTTAATTTTATTCTAATTTGATTGCATTGATTTAAAATCTAAAACAATTCCCTATGGATCGACCCGTACTCGCCACGTACTAAAATTATACGTCGTGCGCTTGCGGTGTAAATTTCATTATAAATTTTCGATGGGTTTCTAAACTGATAGAAATTTCATCGTTAAACAGGCATCAACTGGGTTGAAAGGTAGAATGTGGCAATGCTAATTTCGACCCTCTCGAAAGCTTGTTGAAAATAATAGGCAGCAACCTCTATTGAAAGCTATCTATAAACCCTTTCGAAAGCATTCTTTTAAAAGTAAGCAAGCGGCATTTTTTTGAAAGAAAAACAAGGTCTCGTCCCTTTTGAAAGCACGTTTCGACCTTATATCTTTCGCCTAACTCCAATCCACTATGTACCAAAGCATTTATGCTCTGTGTATTGGTTTTGACGATGATGGTGGTGGTAGTATGAAGTCGAAAGGTAGCTGCTGAGAGTGGCGAAACAAAAAACCTTTACCAAAACTATTTTCTTTCTTTATAAAGCAATAACTTTCTAACTAACTCGCTTATGTGTCATCATATAGTTGGTTGCCAATATTTTTTCCAAAAATCTTTTCTAAAAGTGCTACTGAATTCATATTTTATAATTTAAAACATTTAGCAAATTTCCCCTTCTCGTATTTTAAACATATAAAACATTTGTATCCTATACCTTATATAATTTTATATACTTAATAAAACGCTTAGGAAAATTCTTCAAAAATTCTCATAAATCACTTTTAATATGTTAGCATATTTAAATTTATGACCCAATGCTAACACTAATAGCCGAAAGTAATTTAAACCCAATTTAACTATTTTATTTACTGGAAAATTCATAATAAATCCACAATAGTTCAGAAAATTATGGAACTTGAAACTCCTCCCTAAAATAATATTTCCGACCTTATCTTAAAATCGCAAGTCATTTGGGTGTCATCTATTAGGTTTTCCAAGTCAATTCTTATCATAAAATCTATATGAAATAGCATAAATCATCAACAAACATATATATATATATATATATATATATATATATTCATTTAAACAATCAAAACATAGCAAAACATTTGCAAAATAAACATGGGTGTTATCTAGAAACCGAAAGCTATAAAAATGAGATGTAATCTATTATTTACCTTTAGCTTGTGTTAAAGAGGTTGAGATTTGCTCTATAACTAATTTGATTAAGCTTCATTCTTGACATCTTTCTTATCTTCTCTTTGTTATCTTCTAATGGTGGTCAGCCTTGCTTAGTTTAATTTTTTTCGTGAATGTTGCAAATGAGAGTGGGTTAAGGGTTTAGGGTATAAGAATATAACCTATTCATATTTTGCCCTTATCTTATTATCCTTAATTTTCATTTTCTTATTCATTGAGGCACGACTACCTTATGATTTTACAAATATCGATCTCTTAACCACTTAACTTTTACATTATTCTATTTAGTTTATCTAATTAAATCTCCTGAATAATGTTATTTAAAATTAAGGGTGTTACAAACTCCCCTCCTTAAAGAATTTCGGCCTCATAATTATGATAAGGTACTCATACAAATAAATCATAAAGGTAAAACATACCATGAAACTAGTCGGGATAAGCGTCTCTAATCTTGCTCTCTGTTTCTCAAGTATAGTCTCTCTCGTTGTCACTCCATTGGACTATAAATAATATGACTATCTTATTCCATAGTTTCTTCTCATCTCTTACGACTATACGACCCAGCTTCCTACCTATAGTCATATCCGGTTCCACTACTAAGTCATCTAACATGGTCGATGCAATAGTAGTTTATGGATCTCGAATACACTTCCTTAGATGAGAAACATGAAAACATTGTGGACTCCTGCCAAACTGTTCGGTGACTCTACTATATATGCAAGTTTCCCGATCCTTTCTACAATAAGAAATGGTCCAACAAATTTCGGTGCCAACATTACCGATTTCCTGAATCTGATAACACCTTCGTTGGTGTTACCTTGACAAAAATGTGATACCCGACCAAGAACTCTAAGTCTTTCCGTCGCTTATCACCAGAGCTCTTCTGCCTAGACCGAGCTTCCTTCATTCTGGCTCATATTAACTCAATCTTTTCTGTAGCTTCCCTAACCTAATCTGGACCAAGAGCTAACCTATCCCCGTTTTAAACCATCAAATGGGAGATTTGCATGGCCTTCCATACAAAGCTTCAAATGGTGCCATCCCCATGCTAGTCCGATAACTGTTGTTATATGAAAACTCGACTAAGTCTAGATGGTCTTCCTATGATCCTCCAAAGTTTAGTACACAAGCTCATAATAGATATTCTAAAACTTTGTTGATCCTTTCTGTTTGCCCATCTACCGGTAGATGGTAAGTGGTACTCATCTTGAGCTTGATATCCAAAGTCTCATGTAGACTCTTCCATAACTCTCCAGTGAATAAGAAATCTTTATTGCTTACTATACTGCTAGGAATTCTATAAAGTCTAACTATGTTCTTCATGAATAACTTAGCCAAAATAGGTGTCGTACTAGTTGACTTGACTGGAATGAAATGGGCGCTCTTGGTTAATCTATCCTCTATAACCCATATACTTTCATTTTCTCGATTTTAACCTCGACAACCCGTCTATAAAATCCATCGAAATAGGATTCCATTTCCATACTGGAACCTCTAAAGGCTAAAGTAACCCACTAGGTTTCTAATGTTCGGCTTGTACTTGTTGACATTTTGTTTCACCCATAAGCCTACATACCTCTTCATACCTTCCTAGAAGAAACTCCTTTTCATATCCTGATACATCTTAGTTCCTTCTGGATGAATAGTGAACTTCGAATGATTTCATTCTTCTAGAACTTCCTTCCTAATGTTTCCCACAATTGGAACATATAATCTTCCTTTCTTCCTTAACCATCCATTCTGGACAAGGCTGAAATCTTTTAAGTCATTGTACTTTGTTCCATTTCTTAACTTCCTGATCCGCTCACCTAATACTAGATCCTCTCTTTGTTTAGAAGCAATCCTTTTGATCATCATCGGTTGAATTTCTAAACATGACAACATAGCAGTTTTTATACTAGAACTACTCTTAGATCGCCACTATACTCCACATGTAGTCAATTCCTCTGAATCTTTCTACTCAGCTATCATTGCTAATACTGCATTTTTATGTTTTCTACTAAGTGCATTAGCAACCTTGTTTCCTTTTCCTGGTGTGCATTCAATACCAAAGTCATATGCGGCTAAAAACTCTAACCACCTCTGATGTGTCATATTCACCTCCTTCTAAGAGAATAGTTACCTCAAGACTTATGATCCGTATATAACTCGAATCTTTCTCCCAATAGATAATGTATCTACACCTTCAATGCAAAAATTATCACAGCTAATTCCAAATCATGAATTGGGTATCTAACGTCATGCGGTCTGAGCTGTCGAGAAGCATAAGCAATCACTTTACACCTTTGCATTAATACAGCTCTAATCATTCTCTACATGCATCCTGTATACCACTATATCCTGATTCCCTTTTGGAACAACTAACACATGTGCATTTGTCAATAAGTGTTTCAGCTTCTGGAATGCTTCCTTATACTTATCAGTCCAGACAAACTTCACATCTTTCTATGTTAGCTTAATCATCAGCACCGCTATCCGTGAATAATCCTTAATGAATCTCTAATAATATCCTGCTAGTCTAAGAAAACCTTTTATCTAAATCACTTTCTTGTGTGTCTTCAAATCATTCACCATCTCAATCTTGGTTGGATCTATAGAAAACCATTTCTCTAAGACTACATGACCAAGAAACTTCACTTCATTCTTTTAGAAATGACACTACGAAAATTTCACCTTCAGTTGATGTCGTCTCAACGTCTCAAGCACCAATAAGATGACTTCATACTCTCTTTCATCCTTACAGTATATCAAAATTTCATCTATGAATACTAGCACGAACCTATCCAAGTGCTCTTGGAAAATTTGATTCATCAAATCTACAAAGAATGCAGGCGCATTAGTCAGTCTAAATGACATCACTAACCATTCATACGGTCCATATCTAGTCCTAAGTGCCATTAAAAGAATACTATCCTTTTCCACTATAAGCTGATGGAAGCCTATCGCCAAATCCAACTGGGAAAATACTTTGGCTCCACTCAATTAGTCGAACAAATCGTCAATTCTAGGTAACGGGTATCAATTCTTTATCGTCTTCTCATTCAACTTACGATAATTGATACATAACCTTAATGATATGCCTGGCTTCTTTACAAACACTACAGCTGCTCTCCAAGGCGAACTGTTTGGTCTGATAAAACTCTTTCCTTCCAAATCCACCAACTGCACCTTCAACTCCTTCATCTCGGTAGGTGTCATTCTACTTGATGGTCTACTCACCGGTTCTGAATCGTGTACTAAACCTATCTGAAACTCAATGGCTCGTTTCGGTGGTAGTTCTACTATAGGTTCAAATACATCTACAAATTACTTAACAACAAACACTCGATTCACCTCGTCTTCTGCCTCAACACCCAATAAAGCATTAACCTCACAACTAGGGTTTTCTATGGAGTACACTACCCGATCACTATAGTCATGGTGTTTAACTGATATTTTCCTATCATGGAAAAATATCCTAGCATCATATTTACTTAACCAATCCATACCCATAACAATATTGAACCCTACAAAATCAAATACATGCAAATTGCAAGAAAACACATGACCTAACAATTTGAACTCTAAGTGGTCACATCTCATCCCAAGAGTCGAATAACCTTCTATCGACATTGCAACCCCTAAGGAAGTAACTAGGTATTAGGGTTCTAGGTTAAGCTTATCTACCAAACAATAAGATGTAAAAGATGTGATGCACAGTATCAAATAGAACTCTAACTGGCATACCATGAATCAAAAGTGTACCTCCCAATACAACTTTTCCTTTCTCTTTTACTGTTGGTCTCAAGATAGCTGATTCACTTTGCCTTTTCCATCTTTAGCTGGCTCCTAACATTAGTCCTTACAGTGTCCAATTGATCGCAGTAGAAGCATTTGATATTCTTCTTCCGTTTCCATCTCTCGAGCGACATTCATTTGTGAAATGCCCTTTCTTGTCACATATATAGAAGATAACCTCTGCCTTTCCCTTCTTGGAAGCTTCACTCTTCTGAGCTCCCTTCTTGTGGAAAAACTTCCTCTTCTGGGGTTGACCTCCCCAAGCTCCACCTATCTTGTTACCTTCAAGAAAAACTAGCATCTCTTCTTGCCCTAGAGCCACTTCAACAGCTACATCACACGAATCCCTAATGTGCAACAAGATGAACATAGAAAGTTCAGACTTCAACCCACAAATGAAGTTCTCATTCCTCTTAATAATAGTGTCAACCGTAGCATACACATATCTTGATAGCTCTTTAAATCTGGTTGCATACTCCAACACTGTCATATCTCCTTGCGCCATGTAACATCCCTTATCTGGAGGCCAAAAGCTAAGCGCTATGGATGCTGTAGTCATCAACGATATTAACTTCTGGTGATGAAATACGGCAATGTTAATGGTATCCATAATATCAGGAGCACTTGAACATGAATAAAATCACAGATTTTCAAAAACAATAATTTCAGGGATTATATTTCAAATAAATCATATCCAAGTTACAAAAATTCCAAACATAATCCCAAGCATTGATCAAATATAATTTACAACAATATGCCAAGAATGACATATGAAGATGCTCCCTTGGACGACCAACGCAATATAGGCATAATTGTCTTAATACATGGCAGAAACAATTTTAAAAATAGATTTCCTAAGTTAGGTATCCGTCAGTCACCTGCTTGTCTTCAGATGCTTTATTCGCCAAAATCTGCTAAAACCTGAAAACCTAAACCTCCAGCCTACTCTAATCAAATTTTGAGCACCCGAGAGTTTAAGGGGAAACAAAAACTTCGAGTCAGACCTAAAGACTGGTATGAATAATTTATGTTACATATGTGATGACCCATGTTTCGAAAGGTTTAAGTTGACAATAATCCACACATATCCGACTCAAACAATCCCGAACATAGATAATCAATGGGGAAAGATTTAGAAGAATAAGGAAGAAGCAGAAAACAAACACAAAATCTCACAGCGGAATGAAAAAATATAATGAAAAAAATAGCAGTTCATGAAGCGGTCTATATTATACATTTGATTATAATCTATACAACATTTATCGGAGTTATATATATACATTAGGGACAAATAAACAATGAAGCAGAATAGCATGATGCAGAAAATAATAATAGCAATAATATACCAAATCATCGTCTCCGTCCTTCGGAATACGAACTTCATTATGCTGGAAAAAAACTCGAGGATGACAGAGCATAAAGAAAAGACATAACACTCAATTCTGGACTAAAATACTATTATGTAAGTCAAATCAATATCAATAAATATGAGTGTAACAGCATCATTGATGTTTATGGAATTTTACATCTCCTATCCACTATATAACGTGTGTGAAATAACTTAAGAGATGTTACATGATTTTCCATCTCCTAAGGATCCATTAAACTATTTATATATAATAGTATACACTATAGATAATGTCTATCGATAAAATAAATATCAAAATAGCGTTAAGGCTTTACATTATCCCCCTTAACACATTTTTATAGCATGTAGTCTATGTAAGTCCCGTAACACAACCCGTAACATTGGTAGCCAGTGAGTCCCCTATAGGTATAGTACTAAACCAAAGTCGTAATGGGCCCATATAAGGATAAATATGACAAGGCATGTGAGGCAATGCCCAATGTAGGATTCTACCAGTTTACTCTTTCTAGCTGGTCGCAACCCATCTGTGGCCCACGATAATCAATCCAAACGAAAAGGCTGCACCTATCAAATACAAAATTGCAATAGTAATATAAGAGATCAACGATATTAGAGGTAGCTAACCTCAGTAACTAGATATAGGCTCCTATTTTAGTCATTTTAATTATGACACGAGTGTTAAAGCTATCCATCTTCGTTCTCTTACTTCATTCCAGTAAACATCACCAATTCAATCACTATATTTTAGACATCATCCACTGCGTACAAGGTTTTCAAAGTGGTTCCAATATTGACAGAAAGTATGCCAATAAGAGGCCTCAGTCTCTTTGACAACCAAACGTCGTATCACACACAGGTTCGTTCTTTTGTATTTCGAAAACAATTCGTACCTGATACCAAAAAAACATATTCGTTTCAAAATCAAATACACTTTGAAATCATCATATTCGCATCATAAATCAAATCCATTTTTGAAATCATCATATTCGTTTCACAAATCTTATTTTACTTCAAAATGTCAATTCCGTTTGATATATCGATTTCACTTCAAAAATTGATTTGAATTATAATTTTGGTTATAACTTCACTTTAACCCAATTCGCATTTAAATCCAAGATTTAAATATAAACATTCCACCCATTTGACCAGTTTGAAATTTAGAAAATAGTTTAAATAGTTTTAAAATAGTTAAATAGCTAAAATAGTTTTATGGAAATTAGTCCGAGTATTAAAAATGGTTTATATAGTACAATAGTTTGGAAAATCAAAATAATTTGAATATTTAAAGAATATAGATTTTAGATCGTTTATGCTAAAATAATTCATTTTAATATAGTTCAAAGTCAAACTGATTCAATTCCAAATTTCCTAATTCAAATCATTTCTAATTTCCATTTCGATTTAATCGATTCAATTCCGATTTCAAGTCGAATTTTTCTTCGATTCCACAATTCCAATTATAAATTAAAACTATTTCTATTTATATCAATTTCAAGTTCGACTTTTAAAATATCGATTCAAAACAAGTAAATCAAAATAACTTTCAATATTTGATTTAAAATTTCATTATATAATTCAATTTCGAGCTCAATTTCGAAATATAGTTTTATATCACTTTTACTCAGCAAAATTTAAAGTTCGAATAAAAGTCCAATCTTTAAAAACAAATCAATTCTGAAATTCACATCATATTTCAATTATAAAAACAATTCCTATAATCAAATTTAAATTTCAACATTTTGAGCTCAAGTTCAAAAATAATTCGATTTCCATAAATTCAATTTTTGTTTCTTTAAATCAAATCATTTAATTAATTTCATATCAAAATTTTCAAGATCATTTAATTTAACCAATCCGATGTTCGTATATAATTTTCTATCCTATGGCCAAGCGAATCAGTTATTCCAATTTAATTCAGGGATGGATATATATCATTTCAATCAAAAATAAATGTCGTAGGCATAAATCATTTCGACCTATTTCGTAATTTTTTCAAAATAGTCCAATTTACAGTTTTCTATACTATAAATAACATACATGATGATACAGGATATATAAAAATAAATAAATAACCAAATCATTCTAATATCAACCAATTTTCATCCATCACAATCAATTATCCAATTAAACAATAATTTACAGCAATTAACCAATTATCAATAATCGAGAATTTTACTACCAATTTAATTTCATTTCAAATTTTTAACTATTAATTAGAATTCCTATCATTTTAATTCATATCAATTTAAATGCCAGCTAAATTTTACCAAAGAATAGTCAATAAATTTAAATCGCTTTACCATATAAATTAACTAACATAAAATTATTTGTCAATTGAGAACGTATAAACACTCATCTTTACTTGAAACTGGATATTTTCTCAGCTTCAAATATATTTCATTCCGATCCCATATCGCAGACAACTTCAATACGCCTATCGCAATTAGTTTCACTTGAAGTGGACCTTGTATGAAATAGGTATGCAGTTTTAAACATTCAAAAAAAATTATTTTTATTAACGAAAAAAGTGGAATAAACTATATAAACAAAACTTATAGCGTTCTTCCTATTTGCTTGAGTTCACGCATGCCTCTCCCCCTCTTACGTACGCAGTCTCGACTTCATTTTTTATATGCAATCAATGATTACCCTTCGCGCCGCCCAGTCTTCCACCTCCACGACCAGCACTCATCGCGCACGGCCACTCCCCTCGCACTGTCATCCCTCTTGGCTCGTGCGCGTACGTGACCAATTTCTAATCGAGAACCCTAACACGAAGATTCCCAAAGCACACAAAGTCGAACGAGACCTTTCCCTAGAGCCGTCATCACGATTTGATTCACTTTTAATTCAATTTTAAAAGTAAACGGTCTTCATTCATATTTAAAAAAAATTAAATCACTTTCTGATACCATTTTCATTCACAATAATTCAAGATTCCATTATTTAAATAATTATAGTATTAAATTTAAATGATTTAATTTCCGATAAATGACCATTAATAAATAATTCACTAATCATTAACCATTTTTATTCAACAATTATATCGAATTCTCTAAAATGGTTAAAAGTACGGGACGTTACATACTACCCCATTCAAAACTTTTCGTCCTCGAAGAGGCATAAAGTATAGAATTTAACCTATAATATATTTTCTCAAACTAATTACTTATACACATAAACATCTTATTTTCAAAACTATTAATACACTTCTACTACACCACTCCAATTTTGGTTTTTATGAAAATTATAACTTATATATTAAGACAAGTTAGAAAAAAATTTAAAACTTCAAAATTTTTCCAACTCTCGAATTTACGAAAAATTTTGACAGTCTCCTTCGCGTGGATCGATCAAGTTTTTTTTCAATATAATATATAACACAAATATACCCAATATATATCAAATATACATCTCATGTCAATATTGAGGCATGCCGAAGGGAAAAAAAATATAAAATCGCGGTATGTAATCCGAGATGCGTACCTTATTATTATTAGTATGAGTGAGTTCATTCGTATTAAGCAAGAAAAAGCATATAAATCCGTGTATACATCCAAATGGTCTTCGTATGTACCTATCTCAACTCAATTTAGGATATTAGTTACTTATCATAAGATATAAAACATGTGTGAGTAAAATAGAACCATATAGCGTGATTTTGAATCCAAATCATAAGCACAACCCGAATACACAACATACAACAATCATATGCAATCAAAAAAAGTTAAAATAATGATTTCAATAAAAGAAACCATTCAAACTTCGATATTCATCAAATTAATCCAAAAATTCACCATTTATATTTCAATGTCAATATTTAATTTATACACTACCATTTGTTCTATCGTCTAGTTTTTATTACCATTTGATTAACTCATTTCAATTTAATTGCATTCAATTAACTTTCATTCAATTAGATTCACGTTTAATAGATTTTCATTTAGTTTATTTACCTCTAATTAATTTACATGCACCTATCAACATTAATTCACATGTAATTAGTTCACAATCGTTTATAGTCACATCTATTTTTTTCACTTCCATTATTTCATTGCCGATTAGTATTTTAGTACTAATATTATCTATAAACCATTTAAATTAATTATGAACATTTTAAAAAATTTCAACTCATTTTTACTATTATTTCATAACTTAAGTTCATATTAATTATTGATTCACTAACTAGTTTATTCATTAACTTAAGTTTATCTTAATGATTTTTGCTTAAATAAAATTTTATTTTGTACTCCAATTCATAAAAAAATTCATTTATCACCATCAATTTTATTTAACTCTTCTTAAGTTAAACTTCAATTTATACTTTATTCCCTTAACTTATTTTATATTCAATTAGTTACCACTCAATTTATTGAAACTCATTCTATTTGCATTTAATCCTTCCTTCTCCGAACCCTTACCATCACACATCCTTCTGCACCACCACCATGCCGCCTGACAATCTGCCCTTTCTCTCTGTCCCATCTCCCATTCCCCCAGACCTATTATCCCACCTACCTCCTCCTCTACCTCCTTTTCTCTCTCCACCCATCCCTTCTCATTTATCCGTTCCCAGCTTCCCTTCCTCCTCCAATCCTTCCGTTCCTCCTCTTTTTTCCTGTCCTCCATCTTCCCCTCTTGTTGCTTCTGCCGAATAGTCCTTTCTGTTTAAAACCAAACCAAGGAACGCTGGGAAATACAAACCCATTCACCTTGACCTTCAATGATGACACAATTGTACCTCCTAATGAAGTCATCAAAGTTGGCACCTCTGTGTGGAATGAATATGTAGTTGGTTTCTTTCAAGATAAATCATTGTCCTTCACTACTGTTGTAAACTACCTCAAAAGAGTTTGGAGACTCAAAGGCTCTGTAAAAGTTAAGTTCGATGATATCACTACAAGAACGGCACAACGGCACCTGATAGCGACTGCTTTTAGCCGTCGCCGGCCGTCGCACAGATAATTCCTACAAATTAAGATAAATTATCACGTATATATCTTGCGAGATTTATATTAGATTTATATAACAAAGCAAACATATATTACTTACTTTTGCTGCCGCAGTGTCCCAAAGCTGAAGAAAATCAGTCCATACACTGTCACCCATCCAGTTCGACTTTTTTCCTGAATTCTTAGCCTTAGACAATGTATCCCTGTAATTTTTCCTCATTCTTCTGTTCCAGTGATTTAATAAAACATTCATGTCGTCAGGGTCAACGCGGACTGCAGCCTGTAAATTAAAATTATTTTAAGTTATATAGATTATATTAATTTACAACCGAAATTCAAACTACTACTTACAAGTAAATCGACCAGTATTGCGTTCTTGACATGAAGGGGGATGTCGTCCCAGCGAGGCCAACAACCATCCATCCGGCTCTGAAAAGCCTTCCTCGAAACCTGTAGAATATAATCTGATGGCTCCACCTCAAAGCCCCTGCAAAAGTTATGATATACATGTTTAGTGGATTTTAAAACTTATACTTTAAATAAAATTGATAGTTACCCGACACTTTTCAGAATAACTTATGCCATCGGACGTAAGTCCGGTGCAGTGCCACTACCACCTGCACCGGGAGATGGGGATGGCGTGCCTGTCATACTTCGTCTCCTGCCAGACATATCTGCTATAGAAAAACAATATCATCACAGAACAATTATAGAAATTCACTACTAAATAGCATGTTTCAATCACTTTCACAGAAACAATTATAAAAATTTACTAGTACAAACATGGATAAAAATTAAATAAATGATCATCACAGAACAATAATAGAAATTCACCACTACATAACATGTTTCAATCACTTTCACAGAACAATTATAAAAATTTACTAGTACAAAACATGGATAAAAATTAACTAAATGATCATCACAGAAAAATTACAAAAATTTACTATTACATAGCATGTTTCGATCACTATCACATAACAATTATATCAATAACGATCAGTCTTCATCGTTTTCTGATTCAGACTCAGTCTCGTATTCTATCTCATTTTCTTCGGTACTTTCGAATGCATCAAATAAGACGTTCGATTCATCATTCAAATGCCCTACATCAATATCATCAGTTATTATTATTTCTGTATTTGGTTCAAGATCGGCTTGATATGCTGCTTCATCTGGAATATTATTTCCATCAAACGTAAACCTTGGTTTTGTTTTGAAAACAGCAGACCAATCCGCTTTATCTCTTTTCAAAGATGGATACGGAGCAAAATAAACTTGTAACGCTTGCTTGGCTAATACAAAAGGATCGTACTTATAGTAGTGTGATGTATGCCTTATTTCAATAAGTTTATACTCTTTATGCACGTTGATTCGGGAACCAGGAACGTTACTGAACCAATTGCACTTAAATAAAAAAACCTTTTCTAAAGGTTCAACATAATATGTCAACTCTAGAATCTGTGTTAAGACGCCGTAAAAATCTTTTAAATGCTCATCTGGATCATCACTGCCTTTGACAAATACCCCGCTGTTATATGTTAATTTTTAAGCCCCGTAATCTTTTGTGTTGAACTTAAACCCATTGACGAAGAATATTGGATAAGTCTTCACATTTCTTTTCGGCCCAATCGCAAGATTTCTTAAGCCTTCATCAACGACACAGTTTCTTGGCTCATAAACATAGTTCAAAAACCATTTGGCAAATTCTTTACTGAGATCGATAGATGGATACTGTGATTCGTAGATACTGCATATATGTAATATGTGTTATAATTATTATGTACGTACAAGTAAATTACAAATGAATTAAATATTACCTGACAAATGGTGTAACTTCGACACAATTTAAAAGAACATACGTGTGTGCTACATGGAGGTCTCTATCGTCCAACCATATTTCCACACATTTTCCACCAGGTCTACCATGTTGTCCAAAAACAGATAACATTATTTGAGAAGAATTTTGTTCAACGACTTCCTCATTTAGAGGAACAGTTATAAACGATAAGTTCACATCGTCCTTGAAGTAATGAGAGAAAAAAATGAGGCTTCTTCTTCAAGATATGATTTGCATATCGAACCCTCAACTCGGGCTTTTTATCGAATCTTCTTCTTCAGATGATTCAAGTACCTATTTAGATATTTACTACATATTTAGATATACAAATTTGAATTTGAAATTGACATGAACATTGCACATGTTAATTTACCTCTCAAACGGATACATCCATCCATATTGCACAGGACCTCGAAGAAGTGCTTTGGATGGAAGATGGGCAGGTAAATGCTCCATTACGTTAAAGAAACCAGGAGGATGTATTTTCTCCAGTTTGCATAGCAATATGGGTATTTCTACTTCAAGTTTACGTATACGATCCACCTTTAATGTTGTCGAACAAAGCTGTTTATAAAACAAACATAACTCTGTTATAACGTTCCATACTTTTACGGGCAACAGTTCTTCGAAAGCCACAGGTAGTAAATATTCCATCATGATATGACAATCGTGACTTTTCATCCCACTCAGTTTACTATTTTTGAGGTCAACACATCTACAAAGATTGGAAGAAATCCCATCGGCAAATCTTAATTCTTCCACCCACTATAGCATGAGTTTCACTTGCTTATTTTCTAGCTCATAGCATGCTTTCGGTTTTTTATTGTCATTAGGCTTCACATGAAGTTTCGAGAACTTAAAATAGTTTGCTATATCAAGCCTTGAATTCAAATCGTCCTTGGTTTTGCCCTTTACATTCAAAATTGTATTAAACAGATTATCAAACACGTTCTTTTCATTGTGCATCACGTCAATATTATGTCGGAGTAAGGGATCTTTCCAATATTGTAACTCCCAAAATATACTTTATTTGCATCAATTATGAATGTCTGACTTTCCTGGGATTTCAGTCTGGACTCCAGTTTCATGTATCTTTGGATTATCCCTTACAATTTCGTATATTTCCTCACTTGACCAAACCTTAGGTGGTTTCAAATTCTCTTCTCTGTTAGCTATGAAAATTTTCTTATCTCTTCTAAAAGTATGATTGGGATGAAGAATACACCGATGACAATCAAACCACGAAACTTTCTTCCCATATCGTAACGAAAATGCCCGTGTTTCTTCCATACAATAAGGGCATGCTAGACGACCGGTCGTACTCCAACCAGAAAGCATCCCGTATGCAGGAAAATCATTAATAATCCATAACAAAGAAGCGAATAACCGAAATTTTTTTCATTGATACATCGTAAGTTTTGACTCCTTCATTCCATAGTTTCTTCAACTCTTCGATCAATGGTTGTATATAAACATATATTCCTTAGGTTGGATCATGAGGGCCAGGAACGACAGTGGTGAGAAACATATATGGTGTCTTCATACACATCCATGGAGGTAAATTATACGGAGTAATGATAATTGGCCAGGATGAATATTTACTACCAAACTGTGAAAATGGTGAAAATCCATCCGTACATAAACCAAGTCTGATATTACGGCTTTCCGCAGCAAATGCGGGATAAGTCTTATCGAAATGTTTCCATGCTTCTCCATTGGATGGATCTATCAAAGTTCCTTCTTCCGCTGTTCTCACACTATGCCATCGCATATGACAGACCGTAGCAGAAGATGCATATAATCTTTGAAGTCTGGAGTGATGGGTAAATAATGCATTCTCTTGTACGGGACTTCATTCCCTTTCTTCTTTCTTGGTTTGTATCTTTCTTCGTTACATATTTTGCATTTTCTGAGGTCAACGTCGTCTTTCCAATACAACATGCAACCTTTCACACATGCATCTATCTTCTCGTATGGTAAACCGAAAGCGGACATAAATTTTTTTACTTTATAATGACTATCGCACATCAGATTATTGGGTGGCATGTGTCGTTTTGCAGCTTGTACAACTGCTGTAAATGCAGCTTTCGTAAGGTTGAATTTTAATTTCATAGTTATGTATTCGGCGGTTACTGAAAGTTCGGTTCCGCTTTTACATCCGTCCCACAACGGCCTCTTAGCAGAATCCTACAAATCGTATATTTTTTTAGCTCCCGCAGTCGGTTCTTCTTCGACATTTTCATGTTCATCGACAGCTTCAGTTGTAGGAATCATTGATCGTGCTGCATCATCCACCATATTTTCTATCGGATTCGTCATCATATTACCGTCCTTTAACACTTCAATATTAGGTGTAGGTTCAACAAGTTCTCCATGACGATCCCAGAAATAATAATTAGGCACGAAACCATATTGATACAAATGTACTTCAACTCTATCTGGTTTCCAATGCTTCAAATGTTGGCACTTACTACACGGCCAACGAATTTCTATGTTGTTTCGGTTATTAGATTTCGCAAATCTAATAAATTCGTGTACACCGTTGTAGAAATGTTGCTTTATTGATCCCTTCTTTCCAGTTCTGACTTCATACATCCAAGCACAGTCGAGAAAATAATTGAACATTTTTCCTGATTTGAAAATGTATGTTAGACAATTTAAATCATTAATTTTCAACCATTCTCCATTGCAAACAGTTCATCGTTGCAGAAAATTCAAAATAAAAACTTCACTTTATTTTTTTATTTTTTGGTATTTTAGTTTTCACTTCGGTGGTCAGTCATCATACTTCCCATTACAAACACAATAATGTAATTACATTTTTATAAATCATTTCAGATTAAACGGTTCAACAAAATTTCGGCAGCACTTCCCTTCTGTTCCCTGTATCGTACACAAATGCGTGTACACAGGGAACGTAAAGGAAGTGCTGTCGAAATTTTGTAACCGTTTAAAATGAAATGATTTATAATATGTAATTACTTTATTGTGTTTGTAACTTGTCCAATACAGGGACAAATCCGACAAATATTGTATCAGATGAATATAAATGTCCGTTCCGTTACAAAACGAACATCCATATAACGATCATATACAACACTTGCCAGACGGGGCCAAAGCCAATCTAAGGGATAAAAAAATTTCTTTAAATTTTATCAAATATTGTTGTTATTTTCAAATTTTGACAATGTTTCAACTTTAGATTTTATTTCATAAATTTGTGTATTTAAATTTTAGTTCAACATTCAATTAACAATTTTAGTTCAATATTCATTTCTTTATTTTTTTCCGACATAGATTTTAGCAGAATATTTGTTGTTGTTATATTCATTTCTTAATTTCTTTACAAAATCGATTTTAGTACAATATCAGTTGTTTTTAAAGTCATTTCCTAATTTTCTTTTTAAAAATTTAGATATTTGCAGAATTTTTAATGTTCTCGTATTCATTTTTTAATTTTTTGTATAAACTTTATTTTTGTACAATATATACAACCTTTTGCATTTTGGCCGTCGCTAGCCATTGCTAAAATTATTAAAATGGCCGTTGCTAGCCGTCGCTAAATCAATAAGATAAATAGAAGAATTATCAATGAAGATAATTAGAAAACAACAAAATCTAATTATCAAATAGATAATTAGAAAACAATAAAAATCTAATTATTAAATAAAAATTTGTCAATTTAAATTCACTTAACAACTTAAATTTGTAATTTATCAATTTCATAAACTATGATATACTTTCATGTAAATTTATCAATAACTAAGTTAATCATTAACATACACTAATTTTTCACCAAACACAACTAGGCATGTTAATCGCCAACACTAATTATCTACATCAACCATTTATTCAACTTCATAATAAACTAATTAAGCTAATACCTAATTTAACTTCATGATAATAAACTAATTAATCTACCAAATCAACACACAACACTACTAATACCTAATTTAACAACACTACTAATACCTAATTTAACAACAAATCCTAATTTACAACAAATTCTAATTTAATTAAGGTTTAAACTAAACCTAAAAAACATCAAATTTACATTCAAAATAGAGATTAGAAGCATACCTAGGCGAATTTGGATGATTTGGAGGCGGCGGAAGGCGGGGCGGCGGCTGCGGTGACGGGGGACGGTGGATTGGAGGAATGAGGGTTTAATTTTGGTGTGAAAGAAATGAAAGTTCTGCTCGAGGGAAGCAGCCTGTATATTTCATATAGCGACGGCTGGCGACGACCGCATTTTTTAGCCATCGCGAGCCGTTGCAAAAACCCGCCGCTATACAAAACCGTTCTAGCAGTTTATGTTGTTTTTGCTCCTTTTGTCATGTGAGGAGGATAGAACTAGAATTCTTTTTGACGATCCAATTATTATGCGAAACAAAATTTTCATAATCCAAGCATGGAGGACAAATCTAGGAAATATAAGTGGTAAAGTTAAAGCAGTTCCAGTTTGGTTACAAATGAAAAATATTCCGATTTATGCGAGGTCACATTTAGGATTGAACTGGTTAGCTTCACATATAGGTCGATTACTTTGCCTAGATGAATCCACTGAAGGACTAGAATGAATTTCATATACCAAATGTTTGGTGGAGGTTAAGCTTGACCAACCACTACTTGATAAATTTCCTATAAAATTGCTTGATGGAAGTGAACAAATGATATATATATAAGTTACTTATGGAAACAAGATGTGTGTATGAAATGTGAAGTATTTGGGCATGCAGTAGGGGAATGTGAGAATAAAAATGGCAATGTGGATGTGGAGAACTATCAACAGGAAAAGGAAATGGATAAAACGTTAAACAAGGGTAATGATAAAGTAGTGGAAGCTACTGTCAGACAAAACAAAAAAAAACAATAGTGGAAGGTTATAAGGAAAAGGCATATTATAAGAAGAGAGAAGGTTAATGAAACTGAAGAGGAGATGTATGAAAATAGATCGAAGCAAAAATAAAGTGTATCTCGCAATGGCATAAATGAAGAACATGTGGCAATTGATAAAATAAATACTGAAGTGGGAGTTGACATGACTGTGCCTGACGTGACGTGTGGTCCCACTTTGATTACAAAATGCAGCATGAATACTAACCCTTTTAGTGTATTAATGGAGGAGCAGAGAGATACTGTTGGTAATGTGAATGACTTGCACACTGATTCTGAAATGCATGCACATGCAAATAATATTGAACTATGCACCAGTGTTTTGAAAACCCGACCCAGCCTTGGTTTGACCTCGAATATCATTACGGTTCGAACTCAATCAGACCTTAGTCATGCATGAACCTTGGTCAAACCTTCAAACCGACGGTCCAACCATTAATTTTACCTGGTTGAACCGCGGTTCTTTTAATTTTCCCTACTTTCTCATCCTATAATTCTCTCTCATTTTCATCTTTTGTATTGCTTTGAAAAAAACAAGTAAATCTATATTTCAAAAATCATAATCGTACTAAAATCTAAACTACAAATTCCATCATTTGGCTCTTTGCTGCTGCAAACTCCTCTAATAGCACTGCAAGATTCGTTAAATTTACAATCATTAAACTTTTAATGTGTGATTGAGATTAAAACCATGATTGTTAATGCTTAAAATTGAACGCTAAACACCCCGGTGTGTGAAGTGTAAATATGAAAGCACCACCCGTACACACGGGAATCAGAGATAAGCGAGAAAATCACAGGAAAAGATAGTAAAGACAGCAATTTTATAGTGGTTCGGCCCAAGAGTTGGCCTACGTCCACTTCAAGTATCTTTATTGATAATCTTGTTACAAATTTGTACAATTCTCTTCAATACTATTCTCTTTGAGTTTCAAAACACTGTGAACAAGTAGCTTCAGCTTCAATGTAGATAAGAATTTCCAAATCCATGTCGAATGTATAAGGTTTCTCCACAAAAGTTGCTTGTCGTCTTTTTCATGTCTTGAAAACTTCAAGTGTTGGGTCGGTTTAGAAACTGGCAGAATATCGGTGCTTGAATAGATTGTCCAAAAGTCCCCCTTCATGCTTGAGGTAGGTTGGTATTTATAGGGAAATTTTCCCCCTTGAGTCGTAAGTCGTGACCGACTTATGGTAGGTCATGGCCGACTTATCTTCCCAAGCCCATGGTCTCACAAAGGTTCACTCATCTATCAGAATTTATGTTACAAGTCCTAAGCCGCCCACGAGTTAACATCCTCTTGTATAAGTAACGCGGCATCGGACTTTTACTCAGCAGCTTTAGGTCGTGGACGACTCAAGCTAGGTCGTGAGTCTCGGATAGCTTTAAGTTGTTAACTCATTTCCTTCTTAAGTCGTGCCACCTCTTTAATCGTTAAGTCATCCTGTCCTTGAGTTTTTCGAAACCGTTAAGTCGTAGACTTCTCTATGTCGTAAGTCGGTGGAGACTTAAGCATAAGTCGTGGACCTTTCTCTGTTCTGGGCAATTAGAGCGGCAACCTCCTTAGGTCGTTAGATCGGTAACTTACTTAAGCCTTAGGCCGACATCCTTGTTAAGTCTTAGGTCGGCATCCCTGTTAAGTCTTAGGTCGGTAACCTTGTTAAGGCATTAAGTCGGCATCCCTCTCAAGTCTGTTAGGTCGGTATCCCTCTTAGGGCTTAGGCAGTTAGATCGGCATCCATGTTAGGTCGGAAACCGTTTGGGTCGGTAACTTTTAAGTCACCGAGTCATGGCCGGGGCGAAGTTAACATTTTCCCCTCGAAGTATACGCCTAATGGTTAGGTCGTGTGCTTCGATATCCTTTAATCCGTCCACTCTCTAAGTCGGTAGGTCGTGTACGACCTAAAAGTTAGGTCACACGCGCTGCTTCAGTTCTCACCACTCTAAGGTATAAGTCATTCATCTTATTCTTCCTCTTCATTACTTGCTCCTTCGCTTGATTCGGCCATTAAAATTCTCCTGAGCTCCCAAAGGCGATTTCACTCCAATTAATTACTGATAACCTTTGCTATTCATCGCGTAAGTAAACCTTCTTCTTCCTCGATCATAGATTACTGTTGGTTCATGAATTCCGTCACTCAAACTTAAACCGCCTCCTTGTATAATGCTTCATCACGAATCCCATTACATCTATAGTTGATGAAACTTAGGTTGCTCGGTTTGGCTTTAAATGACCGATGAGATGATGAAGATGGTTTACCGCTTCAGGCTAGTCGATTTTGATTTGCGTTAGGATTGCAAGGTGTTGAACTCGTAGTGGTTTCGAACTGGTTTAATGGATGATCCGATAGCATGAAACAACATGAATGGAATGAGGGTTTTTTGTGGATGGAGCGGCTATCGGGCTAGCGAGTCGAGTGGATTGAGATATCAGCCTGGATTCGACCCAGCAATTTTTGGGCGACCTATCTTTTGGCCGACCTAATTTGATACGATCTAAACCTTAGATCGTGGCCGAACTAGCACTCGGGGAAATTTGCCGACCTAATCCTTAAATCGTCGTCGAACTAGCACTTGGGGAATCTTGCACCACTTTTTGAACCGCAGCCTTTCTCCTTACTACTCCTCACGACCTAAAGAACCACCGATTTAAGGAATCAGAAACTTAATCTTAACTCGCGAGAGATTCCTTGGGTCGCAGCCGAGTTAACACTTGGATGCCCAACTCGAATTCTCACTTAAAAGCATAATTCCAACTTGAATACTTAACTTGATCTGCTGGACTGAATTGCTTAAATCCTAGATTGTTTTAACTTTGTTGCCTTATTTCACAGATCACATTAACTTATAGGCTAACAACCTGCTGAAAACAACAATCACAGAAAACCAAGGCGAATATACTGCCATTGACTGCCCGCATCAAATGACAGATTAGTCGACATAGAGTAATCAACTTAAATACACTGTATGAAATGCTGTGAACCAATCAACTAAAGTGAAGTATCAATGCAAAGCATCGCTAAATTGAACTGATTTGTTTGCATCAACATTACACTTGCATATTAAAACAACGAACCCTGGACTTATTAACTGACAAATACTTGCTAGTTTTTATTCCAGTTATATTTGCTTATTGCTTTGTTGATTTTACACAACACTCCACACATTTTAGGAAACGTGCACCTTCATGTTTGAATATCCAGTTGTTTGTGTAGAATGACTTCCCACCAAGAAGAAGAAGTGGAAGCTCAAGCGGGAGAGACCTTTCAGATAGCTGTTCCTATAGAGAATCCTCCAGAGAGAACTTCGACTATCCTTACTCCGAGAGCGTTTATTCAGCTACGTACTCAATTTGGTTTTGCTGAAAATGATGCCCTACTTCCCGGGCCAAATGATACTGCCGACAGTCCTCCCCACGGTTTTAACGCAGTCAATCGTCAAATGTGCCTAAGCGGGGCGATTCCTCCCTTTAACGACTTCCTTTGAACCCTTCTCCTCCGGTTGACAATCTCTCCGTTCCAACTTCATCCTAATGGCTACGCCATTTGATGGGGTTGTGTGTTTTGTTTAGGAGGACTCTTGATCGCTTGCCAAGTTTTGAAGAAATTTGCTACTTATGCTCGTTTGCAAAGAGTAAAGACCATCCTTCCCTTATTATTGTGAGAAGTGCTAGAAAGGGCAAACTTATTTCTGATCTTACCGAAAGTGTTCATGGATTTATGAACCAGTTTTCCTTTGCTCGCTGCCCCCCAGGGTTTTATGCCATCTGGAGAGTAGGAAGTAAGATTACCTGTTTCTATTTTCTCCATTTTCAAGCTTTTTCAAGATCCGAATTGCCAATTGCTAACTTCATTCTTTGCTCTTTTCAGCACTTCCTCTCCCCTCTAGAGATCCAAGTCATAAGCAAATTTTTGAAAGACTGAGTGCCGTGGCCGCAGAAGAGAGAAGTATAAAATTTTTGTTGAGGGATGAACTTATTGCATCAGTATGGACTTTTACACACTTCTCGCTCTACACACCCCCATGAGGTCCCAAACTCCCCACCTAAAGCATTAGATGCCCCAGTTTCTACCGACGAACCCATACCAAAAGAACCTGCCTTCGAGGCTTCTCTGGTGAAGTGCTCTACTACTGCTGAGGTTGCGGGGTCGTTTGGCAAATTCGTACTTGCCCCAGTCATTGAGGAAGAAGAGCCTCAGGGTTCTCCCCAACATTCAAAGAAGTATGGTGATGAAGAAGCCGGGAAAACAAGGCCTGTCAAGCAGAGCAGGGACGACACTTTCGAAGGGTTGAGCGACCTGTTTGTCACCTCACAGGAGCTCTTTAAAGACGACCCCGTTACTACTAGGGTTTCTTCTTTAGTAGTTGAAGCGACTTCTACTTTGCAACAAACTCCGTCGACTCGAGAGTTGACGTTAACTACTACCCCTACGATTCCTCCGCGATCGAAGAGTGGTTCGTAGTTCGACACGCGTAGTTTGCACATTACACGCACTTAGAACTTTCGGCACTTTCATGCACTTAGCTCTTTGTATTTTGAAGATTCTAAAGTTACGCTTATTTTTCATTTTCAGGTTCTCCAAGGAGGAAAGGTGGTTCATATTACGACGACTTCAAGCAATACGGAAAGCGTGGTCAGTATGACTATAGGCGCTATCTTCCCACTTATAGGGAAACCGATGAAGAGAGGGCTGCTCGAAAGGCTCGGGAGAGACGTTCTTATGAAGAACGCTATGGAAGACAAGATGAACGGTACGATTCTTCCCGTAGGGAGGGTGATTCCCATAAACGTAAATCCCACGACGACAGAGGGAAAGGCCATATGGTCGACGACCCAAGCAAACGGGCTAAAGTTAGTGAGCAATCGGTACCGGCAATTTCTGAGAAGGCCACTGCTCCCATTACTTCTCAATCTCCTACCTCTTCCCGTACCGATATCCAGACAATCATCAATAGGCCTTCATATCAAGTTGGGCCAGGTCCAGCTACTCTCCAAAGCCGGTTTCCACAATGGTGCTTGAAGGGGGTTTGCTTTGATCTCGACTTAGTTCTAATTGACAAGCCTGCCATGTTGCGAAACCTTGATGCCGTCAGACTTGATATTGAAAGAATGTCGAGCTGGAAAAAGCTTGTTGATGAACTCCAGAGAGTGAACCGTGCGAACCTTGAAGCTATGTTAACCATGGAGAATGATAAGTATGAATGGCAGAAAATTCTCAATGAACATGATGCAGAAATGAGGAGCATCACTGCCTACAACGAAAAACTTGAAGCAGATATTGAGAAACTAAAAGAAGAGCTCGCCACTTCTTCCACTTCCTTCACTCAAAAGGAAGAAGTGCTTCAGAAATAAGTGAGAGATGCTCATGCCGGCCAAAGAGATGCCGAAGACAGGCTTGATGTGCAAAAAAGAATCAACGAGGGATATATTGCCGATATTGCAGAGCTTCGGAAGAAAACCAGCTCCCAAGAGGCAGAGATCCAAATGCTAAAGCTTCAACTTTCCAAAGCTGAAAGAGAGCGTGATGAGGCCGTTGCCGGTACAATTGCAGCTGAAGAATCTCATGAGGCAACGAAGGCCAGCATCAGCTCTACATTATTTGACTTCTATCTGCATAGCGTCTTAGGGCGCGGTAGTCTCGCCTTTCTCGGTCCCAAGTATGAAATTACTCTGGCTGAAGTGTGCGAGGCCGCACTTGATATGCTTGGTGCTAAAGGTGCTGGCTATGCCGAATCAAAGCTTGAAGAACATTATCTAGATGATGAAGCTCGTGCAGCCCTTGTTAGGGGAAAAGAGCAGCTTGCTAGGAAGCGTGCCGAGACGATGAGAGAGGAGCATCTAGAAAGAGAAGCACCATTGATTGCTCTTGTCCCTCCCTTGATTTCGGCTGACGTTGATATCACAGGCTCTAGTTCCCATTCTCCACCACCTACCAAAGCTATCATAGAAGGTGCAACTGCCCAGGGGATGAAAGTCAAGAGAGAGGCGAGGCGCCGGGTTTTGAAATTGACGTAACAAAGCCCACTTTGCCAGGTAACCTTAACGCTGAATTTGCTCAAGTAGACTGCCCACTTGCTTCATATGAGTTCGATGAGCTCCTTGATTACTTCTTGAATCTCAACGAGCCTTTATCTCCTCTTTTTACTGACTTTAACTTCTTTTCTTCTGTAGATAAAGTGCCGAGCATCGTTCAGACTCCCACTCCTCCAGTTATTCCTCCCCCATCCCTTCAGGTTACTCCCCCTTCAGTCTCTCAACTAGGGTCACAGGAAGAGAAAATAGAAGCTCTTCATGGCTTAGATGATCCTATTGCTTCTCAAGATCCGAAAGGAGAAGAAACCGAAGGGAGTGAGAAGACCCCAGAACGAACTGGTTCTGATGATGAACCGCTAATTACACTTTTTTCTCCAGGGAGTGGGTCTTCTTTCAAGAAGAGAGGGAAACATGGAGTTTCTAAGAAAAAGAAGGAGGCTTCTGCTAGCGGAGCACAAGCGGGAGAAGAACCTACTGTATCCCTTTCCCCTTCCTCTCGTACAACTCGACCTAAAAAGTTAGTCATTCGGCCGAGCGAGACCTCGAAGGATGGTAGGAAGAAGAAGTGACGGGACTGGCCTTTATGTTCTTCGTTTTGCTTTTTGACTTTTTGTTTATACCGACCGGAGATTGTGCGGGTACGGCCTCCACTTTTATTTTATTTTGAAACCTGTACCTGTACAAAATTTTGACAGTATTGAATAAAATGATTCTTTTTTGTTTGTACAAACTTTTGTCTGTATTTGAGAATGCATTTTTGTACTAGTTTCTTTATATGATATTGTAGTGAGCTTGTGGTATGTTGTTCGAGCGTTAGTTATACCATGTTGCCCGCATACCATAAGCTCGTTGCAATATTTTCAACTTCGAGGGGACTTTTACTTTTATTTTTTGGAGAATAGTTATTCCATGTTTGGAGGAACATTATTCTGCTCAAAATGGAGTACGCCTCGTTTCATATAAGTTTTCACGCTCCACCCTTCGGAGATATCACTTTTCCCTTTGCATATATATATATATATATATATATATATTTACAAAGTGAATTCTCCTATGTAGTAGAGCGGGCCTCCGAAGAACATTCTAGTCTTTCTAGGAAGGGCCTTCTTAAAATAGATGAACCAATCTTCCTTCGAGAGCTAAAGTGTAGCTTTAAAGAGGACTTTTTTTCATATATTGCACCTCGGTGGTGGGCTTTTTGATTTTTTGTTTTGCATTTCTGATGAAATGCTTCTTTGGAAAGTTGTACCTCTGAGGAGGGATTTTTCACGTTTCAACACTTGGAAGTTTTGTTTCGATCTCGGTGAGACGTGTGCCTCCAAAGAGTTGTGCCTCTGAAGAGGGCTTTCCACGTTTCAACACTTGAAAGTTTTATTTCAATCTCGGTGAAACGTGTGCCTCCGAAGAGGTCTTTTATTTGGACTCTAAAGAGTAGCATTGGACTCTGAAGAGTAGCATTGGGTCTCCGAAGAGAAGCTTTTGGACTCTAAAGAGTACTTTGGACTCTAAAGAGTAGCGTTTGGTCTCCGAAGAGAAGCATTTGGACTCTAAAGAGTAGCGTTGAGAGTAGCGTTGGACTCTGAAGAGTAGCGTTGGACTCTGAAGAGTAGCGTTTGACTCTGAAGAGTAGCGTTGGACTCTAAAGAGTAGCGTTGGACTCTAAAGAGTAGCGTTGGACTCTAAAGAGTAGCATTTGACTCTGAAGAGTAGCGTTGGACTCTGAAGAGTTGCATTTAGTTTCCGAAGGGAAGCATTCGAACTCTAAAGAGTACTTTGGACTCTTTAGAGTTGCATTGCCGCTTGTGTCTTTATATCCTGCGCTTCTTAGCAATTCCTCGCTATCACTTCAAGTACATGTCCCATTTTTTCGTTTGTTTTTTGCCAGAGAAGTGTGCTTTATTGCTGAATGAATCCACGGGGCAAGTTGCTTCACCGGATGTTTGTTTACACAAACGATCGTGGTTGGTTAGCAAAGGTTTAGAACCTTCTTATTAGGAAGGTGCCCTTTTTGGTGGAATCCTCAATCGTTTGCAAATTGCACTTCTTTCGAAATATTTGAATTCGGAACATTTGTGACTTGTCAATTGTTTACTCCGTGATTTGTAGGAATCGCTTCGCTTTATGATGTGTTGAACGAGCAAGCTTTACTTTGATAGCCTGCAATATTAAATCGATATTTTAGCGATATCTTCGTATCGAAATGATATAGGCATTTTTACTGCATTAAGGAACACAAGATTTATGGTTGCTCATTACTGATTCACATCAACTTTACAGTCGTTTACAGCACAAGAGTTATACATCCATAATCATTTTACAAATTTAAGCAATGCTATTAAGTAAAATATGGGTGTAAGTGAATGCTGTTCCAAGATCTTGTGATTCATATGTCAGTTAATGATCAGCTTCTCGGATTCCTGCTCTGTAGTTTTGTTTCCTGAGCCAGGTCGATAAGCAGGACATGATTGCCCCTGAGTGGATGAGGTTGGGTCAATTCCGTCTTTCTTCACATATTGTTGAAGTTTATTATGTTTCAGTAACTCTTCAATCACATTCTTTAACTGGAGACATTAGTTAGTATCGTGGCCGAGTTGATTGTGAAATCGACAGAATTTTCCATTTTGCACCGCACCTCTCCCCATCTCAGGTGGTTTAGGATACTTGACAACATCCTTTGTTGCCGAGGATATTTTCTCTGGTGTATCAGTTAAGGGTGTGAAATCTGAAGAATTAAAGCGTCAAGGTTTCTTCCTATTTCCCTGCTTCTTTCCTTTGTCACTTTCCCTTTTTTTGGTTTCCAGATCCTCTCTTGTTAGAATCAACATCGTTATTTCTGACTTTGGCCACCACTGCCTTTGCTGGTATCGAGAGATTCTCTAGGCGCAAGAATTCGTCAGCCTTTTTATAAAATCTCTCGAGTGAATTTGGTTCCTTCATTTTAAGCCATATTCCGAATTCACTTGACTTGTCGATGGCCCGCATTAAGTATGTTAGGATCATTCGGGTCTCAGCGTTATCTACTTCGGCCAAAGCTACATTGAAACGGTTCAAAAAAGACTTGATGGATTCTCCAGGTGCTTGTTCTAGGCTGGATAGTGACATTATATCTTTTGCCTTTGACGCATATAACCTGAATTGTTCTTTAAATTTTCGGGTTAAATCGGAGAATTGATCTATGGATCGAACTGGTAACTTGGTGAACCAAAGCAAACCCACCCCTTCTAAATATACTGGAAAATATCGACATTTAATCTCATTTGATGCTCGTGCCCCAGTCATATGCCAATTGTACTTGTATAGAAATTGGTTAGGTTTTGGTTAGGTTCACTTGTCCCTCTATAGGCTGGGATGGTAGGAGGTACAAATTTCCTGGGAAACTCCGCCTTTAAAATCTTTTCGGTGAACAAAGTCTTGCTCGGGGCAAACCCCCAATCATTTTCATCCTCTTGCCTCCGCTTGATTTCCTTCATAATTGAGCGAACCATCCCTGATAGGTACTCCTCATCGTTTAGAGGCTTTGCCTGGCAGAAGTTAGCTGCCCTTTCGGAAGTTTGAAAAGTTGGCTGCGGCCTTGACCCTTCAGCTTGGGAAGGTGCCCTTGCAGCGGTGTCGTCTGCTCTTTGAGGAATACCTTTCTCTTGGGAGTCACGGGCATCTTCGGCAAAGATTGTTTCACTGTCTTGTCGTTGGTCATTTGCCTCAAGCAAGACGTTTAGCCTATCCATAATCAAGGCATTCTGGGCATTCTGGGCTTCCAACTGCGCATTCTGGGCATTCAACTGCTGACTTAGCCCCAAAACTACGACGTCCAATTCTGCCCTTGTAATTCCAACAGTTGGAGCTGTCTGACTTAATGGAGGAGAAATGGCAGTGTTTTCACGAACATCATCGAGGCTAACAGATCTACGCTTTCTTCCAGGGGCCATTATTTCCGTTAGACTATTAGTCCTGAAGGAGATTCTTTCTACAAAGTTTGGAGAAGCAACGATGGAAGTATCCTGAGTTCAATTCTCAGTGAAAGCACCATAAATGTTAATGCTTAAAATTGAACGCTAACACCCTGATGTGTGAAGTGTAAATATGAAAGCACCACCCGTACACACGGGAATCAGTGATAAGCGAGAAAATCACAGGTAAAGATAGTAAAGACAACAATTTTATAGTGGTTCGGCCCAAGAGTTGGCCTACGTCCACTTCAAGTATCTTTATTGATAATCTTGTTACAAATTTGTACAATTCTCTTCAATACAATTCTCTTTGAGTTTCAAAACACTGTGAACAACTAGCTTCAGCTTCAATGTAGATAAGAATTTCCAAATCCATGTCGAATGTATAAGGTTTCTCCACAAAAGTTGCTTGTCATCTTTTTTATGTCTTGAAAACTTCAAGTGTAGGGTCGGTTTAGAAACTGGCAGAATATCGGTGCTTGAATAGATTGTCCAAAAGTCCCCCTTCATGCTTGAGGTAGGTTGGTATTTATAGGGAAATTTTCCCCCTTGAGTCGTAAGTCGTGACCGACTTATGGTAGGTCGTGGCCGACTTATCTGCCCAAGCCCATGGTCTCACAAAGGTTCACTCATCTATCAGAATTTATGTTACAAGTCCTAAGTCGCCCATGAGTTAACATCCTCTTGTATAAGTAACGCGGCATCGGACTTTTACTCAGCAGCTTTAGGTCATGGACGACTCAAGCTAGGTCGTGAATTGCGGATAGCTTTAAGTTGTTAACTCATTTCCTTCTTAAGTCGTGCCACCTCTTGAATCGTTAAGTCATCCTGTCCTTGAGTCGTAGAAACCGTTAAGCCGTAGACTTCTCTATGTCGTAAGTCGGTGGCGACTTAAGCATAGGTCGTGGACCTTTCTCTGTTCTGGGCAATTAGATCGGCAACCTCCTTAGGTAGTTAGATCGGTAACTTACTTAAGCCTTAGGTCGACATCCCTGTTAAGTCTTAGGTCGGCATCCCTGTTAAGTCTTAGGTCGGTAACCTTGTTAAGGCATTAAGTCGGGATCCCTCTCAAGTCTGTTAGGTTGGTATCCCTCTTAGGGCTTAGGCAGTTATATCGGCATCCATGTTAGGTCGGCAACCTTTTGGGTTGGTAACTTTTAAGTCGCTGAGTCATGGCCGGGGCGGAGTTAACAATGATGAAATGTTCGAGCTTATGTTATTGTGGTATTTATACGAAGTTTTCAACTATTATATGTGAATTATTATCGGTCTGTATGTTTAAAATCATGTTATATGAGATATGTTGTGTTTGTGTTTGAGTAATGATATGTGTTTAGTATTTTTTATGACATGAGTCAATATCATGTATTAAACAACATGAATTTATAGTTTTCAATTTGGAATGTACAAATCGTTAAAAAAAAATAAAAACGCACGGTTTCAGCGGTCTGACCGGTCCGACCTTCAAAATCTTGAACATTGAGATACAACGGTCCGACTTGCGGTCGATTTTAAAAACATTGCTATGCACTGCATTTGATAATGAAATGCATGCCCTTGCAAATATAAGCGAGGAACCACCCACTACACATTTTGTGAATAGGAATGACACAATTGCTCTGATACTATTCGGCCTATCACACACTCTCTTAAACCTCTTACTGTCCTTCCCCATGATCAAAGCCTGGTGCCCCTCCGTTAAACCTTCCTGTGCATGCCAGTGACCCCCTCACAATTGTAGCCTAGACTCAAACACTTCAACCGTGCAAAATTCTTTATCTGACACTTCACATCTATCTCAATGTAACTTTCATCCAAGTATGGAACATGATGATATTATTATGAATGTTTCACCATCAACTCTTGATCCTTATGAACATATACTACCTCCACCAGGGTACCCATCACACGAATCTACAAGATGCAACAACTAGCTAGACAACAATCAATCCAATCAATCTTCAATCTTTCCATTCCAACCAACAATATAAATAAAATGCAAAAAAAAGAAAAATAAGTAGCATAAAGATTTCAATGAGCCAAATATCTGAAAAACTACCAGTATGCTCCTCTAGAATTAAATTCCACCCCCTCTTCTTCAACAAGAAGCAAGCAAAGCAATTTTCAAAAAACCACAGTATAATATGATGACACAAAAATTAGATGTATGGAATATCAGAGGAGCAAATAAAAATATCAAGTTATCTCAAGCAAAAAACATCATTCAAAAACACAAACTAGATCTTCTAGCAATTTTAGAAACCAAGTTAAACTATACCATAACTTCTAGAGCAGCAAGAATGAGTAATCGAAGCTGAAAGCTACATCACAACCTGCATGAAGCTCCTTATCATAGGGTAATGATCATTTCTGATCCTAAATTCTTCATAGTAACCCCAATTCTTTCTAACAAGCAATTTTCATCTACTTCCTTATAACTAACCATTATCTATGCTGATAATATCCCATCATCTAGACAGCCGCTTTATGATTACTTGCATCATCTATCCTAAGACACACATCCTTGGATATTGTCTGGAGACTACAACAGTCTTATTCAACTTGGTGATAGAATTGGTGGAGCCCCTGTCACTCTAAATGACATCTCCCCTTTTAACTATGCCATATGTTCTTCTAATCTAATCCATGTACCTTTCTCTGGCATAAGGTACTAATGGAATAATATGAGTCGATCAGGTAGAAGTATATACAGTACAATTGGTCATACCTTATGCAAATTCCCCGCCATTTCCTTATGGCCTCATTTATCCACTCATCTTCCTCCTCCTCTCCTTTTTGACCACTCCCCTCGAATCATTTTCCTAGCTGTGGATGTCGTGAAAAGAAGATCCTTATTTAAATTTTTTACTTCATGGATCATGGAACTAGAATTTTTTTTATTGTTAACAATGCTTGGATTACTAACTTTTTTGGTTCACATATGTTTATTTTTCAACAGAGACTGAAGTTGGTTAAGAAGACTCTTAGGAGCTAGGCTTATTAGAAATTTGGTAATGGCAGCATGTTGTCTATAAATATTAAGAGTGCTCCTGCCCTTGTTCAGAAACATGCAATGGATAACCCAGATAATGGAATGCTGGCTAAAGAGGAATATGAGCTTCAAGATCAATACAAGAATGCCCTAAAAACTGAAGTAAAATTTTATAGACAAAAAATGAGAATTAAGTGGAATATGGATGGTGATAGAAACGCTAGACTATTTCATGATAGCCTGAAGATCAAACAGACAAAATCCAATATTCTCAACATCAATAACCTGCATGGATGTCATGTTGGTAATCCAGAAGCAGTTGATAGAGCCTTCATTGAGTAATTCATGCAGCTATTTGGTAACTCAGACAATTTCAGTCCTGATCTAACCTTAATTGATGACCTTCCTATGACCACACTAACCCTAAAGCAGAAAGCATCATTATCAACTAAGATATCTAACAGTGTGATCAAGAAGTGTATCTTCAATATGAATAAGGAGGCATGTGGTGGGCCAGATGGGTTTAACTTGACTTTTTACACTGCATGTTGAGAGATAATTCAATTTGACTTGATTAAAGCTGTCAATGGCTTTTTCTCAAGCAATAAGATGTTATCTGGGATTAATGCAACTCATCTGGTTCTAAAACCTAAATGTGATCAACCTAATTCTATCAGCGACTTTAGACCGATTGCTTGTTGTAATATAATGTATAAATGCATATCTAAAATCATTGCAACTAGGATAAAGTCAGTGCTTCCTTTTCTGATATCTAATAATCAGGCTGCATTTCTTCCACACAGAAGTATTTTAGACAATGTCCTATTATCTCATGAGCTATTGAAAGATTACAACAAAGAAAACATTTCCCCTAGAGCCATGATCAAAGTAGACCTGAGAAAAGCCTAAAAAACACTGGAACACAATCACCAGAGTACTTTATAGTATAGGATTTCCTACCCACTTTGGTGCGTGGATATATACATGTATATCCATAGTTAATTTTTCACCATGTTATAATAGGACAAATTCTGGTTACTTTAAGAGCTATCAAGGGATGAGGCAAGGAGATCCAATGTCTTCTTATCTTTTCATTTAAGTTATGGAAGTGCTGACTAGACTAATCAATCGTGAAGTTGCAACAAGAAACATATGTCTTCATCCTAAATGTCATGAGCCGCTTATAACTTCCCTCATGTTTGCTGATGATTTGATTATCTTTATTAAGCCTACAACCCAATCCATAACTACAACTTTGAAAGTATTATCCTCCTTCCATAAATTCTCCGGTCTGGCAGATAATTATAATAAGTCCAGTATCTTAGTTGCTGGTGTTCCCTATGCATTAGCTACTGAATTATCAAGGCTAACTTGTCTACCTCAAGGAAATGACTCTACAACTTACCTTGCAATCCCACTTGTTACCTCTAAAATTACATCCTCTCACTGCTTGTGCTTGTATGGAAAAATAACTAAGGTAATGCAAGGTTGGTGAAATAGGAGCCTTTCTCAAGCAGGCAGGCTAATTTTAATTAAATCAGACCTATTCTCCTTTTCTTCCTATTGGTGTAGAACCTTCATATTCCCTAAGAAGCTTATACTTATGATAAGAAGGCCTTTTGTAACTTCTTGTGGACTGGAACTGTGCACTCCCAAAATTGAAACTGATTAGCTTCCCAAAAGTTGAGCAAATGAAAAAGAAGGGAGGGTGTCTTAAACTTGAATTCTTGAAACAAAACGGCCTTTATCACTCATTTCAACAATCTGATTTCAAAAAGAAATAATATTTGGGTCCAATGGACACTTAAGAAAAACTTAAAAGGCAAATACTTCTGGTCCATGGATATTCCTAATGGTTGCAGTTGTACTTGGCGGTCTCTCCTTAAACAATGACAAGATTTGCTTCCATATATACATGCATCTCAGGATGGTGAGGCTAGCTTTTGGCATGAAACCTGTCAGGTGTAACGACCCGATTTTTCGACGCTCGAACAACCGAACCATTAGGGCAAAAGAAGAAGTAGATAGAAGAAGAGAAAAAAAAACAATAGAATCTTACCATCGCAGCGGAAAAAAATAAAATAGATAATAATAGATCTTTACACAAAAGAGAACTATTAACCCGCCTTTTTACAAGGTTACAGACAGACGGGTTTAACTTAATCGACAGCACGTTCGTCAAGGCCGGTGTACGATGGACTCAATCAACTAAATGGATGAATGACGCAACGCGATTGAAAGATGGAAATTGGATTGGTCAAAGATGGTTCGGCATTTGAGTCGTTCGGCATTCATTGGTGGTTCGACATTTGAGTCGTTCGGCACTCATTGGTGGTTCGACATTTGGGTCGTTCGACACTCGATGGTGGTTCGGCATACATAGAGCGTCCTGCATACATAAGTGGTTTGGCATGCAGGAGCGCTCGGCATTCAGAAGCGATCGACATTGGATGGATCGTTCGGCATTGGATGGAGCGCTCGGCATAAATCTCGTTCAGCATTGGAGAGAGCATTCGGCATGGGAGAGAGCGCTCGGTATTGGAGAGAGCGCTCGACATTGGAGAGAGCGTTCGACACTAGATGGGTCGTTCGGCATGGCTACCTCGTTCGGCCTACGAGTACGTTCGGCATAGTTGCCTCGTTCGGCCTACTAGTACGTTCGGCATAGTTGCCTCGTTCGGCATACGAGTATGCTCAGCATTGGGTGGGTCGTTCGGCATCAGGATGGTTCGGCATAAGGAATGGTTCGGCATTGGTTGCCGCTCGGCATAAAAGAGTCGCACCTCCATCCCTTGGTATCTCGATACCTCCATACCTCGGTACCTCGATACCTCCATACATCGGTACCTCGGTACCTCAATACCTCCATACCTCGATACCTCACACCTCGCTCGGCATTGCACCTCGCACCTCGCTCGGCATCATACTGTTAGGCACGAGAAGAACGTTCGGCATATTTGGGTCGGCACCTAGAGTTACTCCATTTGGGCTGAGGTATTCAGCTACCAGGCCCGCCAGGGAAGTCCAACCCATCTTCATCTGTAAATAGAGGGGCAGGGGCATAGTGAAAGGGATCTTCTCCTTCTTCTCTTCGGCTCTCTAACTTTTTATCTTTCTAAGGCTACGGCTAGTCTACTAGTTTGTATCTGTAATTGATCATTACATCAATAAAAAGAAAACTTCTGGAGTGGACGTAGGCCGGAGTTAGCCGAACCACTATAAAATCTATTATTCTTTACTGCGTTCATTTTAATTTTAACCGTTCTTCATATTATCACTCTCTACATAAACTCTATCTATTATCTGAGACTGCTAGTTGGTGCTTTCATCTATATTTGGGTGTTAGTGACCAATTTTGGTGCTAACATTTTGGTGCTTTCACTGAGAACTGAAGCACTCAGCAATTTTGGAGTTAGAAACTTGGATTTAAAGGAGCAATGGCTAGACCATCAGCAAGGAAGCAAGTGATAGAAAGGAGCAATCAGGAGGGAAGTCAAGAGGCTTCCTCTGGAAATGGAGCAGGAGGAGCATCCATCTACATCACCAGAGTGGAAATGGAAGTAATGATGAGAAGATAAGAGGAGATGATGCAGGCTCTTCTCAGACAATTTACGCAAGTGGGAAATGCGGGGACTCAGATCCATGGAGCCAGATCAGAAGCGCTCAACCAGCAAGCAGAGGGCATGGTTCAGCAAGGGGCAACCCCCAATCAACAGACAACTAACAATCCAGATGGACCTGGACTCAGGGGCGCACCATCAGATAATGTTGAACCAGTTCATGGTGGAGTTCCAGCTAACATCACGCAACATGATGCTGACAGGAATGTAAGAGCAAGAGATGAAGAGTATGTTTCAGAATTCCCTCAGGAACTCGGAAGGCAACCCTTGACGGACAATGCTGGATTAGCTGATATTATCAAACGAACCATGCGCGGGGGTTTGACCAATAGAGATCTGGAAGGAGTAAACAAGAGTCCGTTCACTCGTGAAATCAGGATAGCTCGGAATCCGCCTGATTTCAAGCTACCTAACGTGGAAATGTATAATGGCAAGGCCGATCCAACAGATCACTTGATGAGATATACAAGACACATGGAGGTGCTGGGGGAATCGGAAGAAGTTATGGCTCGATGTTTCCCTTTATTCTTAACGGACATAGCCGCTATGTGGTTCAGGCAGTTGGAAGAAGGATCTATCAGGACATGGACAGAGTTGGTGGTTTCTGAAGCAGTTTCGGGTACATATCAAAAGACCAAAGAATGTAATGATGCTGACATCGGTAAAACAGAGGACAGATGAATCACTCAGAGATTTCTTAACTCGGTTCAATGCAATGGTTGCTTCGGTGGATCGGCCGGATCCATCGATGGTTTTAATGGCGGCAATGTCAGGAGTTAGAGAAAATTTAGATTTCAAAGTGTCACTGATACGGGAACCTCCGATGGATCTCCGGGAATTCTTTCACGAAGCTGAGAAATTCCTTCGGCAGGAAGGTGCATGCTCAGATATGAAGTTAAAGGAGGTGAACGCGGTTGAGGATGGAGGGCCATCCAGCGGAGGCTTGGAAAAAGGAAAAAGGAAGCTGGATGACGAGTTAGGAAAGGCTAAGAAGCGGGGGAGAGAGCAAAAATTCTCCACCTACACAGGATTGAACGAGACGCTGGAACGGATTTGTTTGGAGACTCGAAATCGCCTTCCCTACTGAAGGCCGGCTAGGAGAGAACCCTCCGAGCGAGAGGGCATAAGGAAAACACTACCTCTTCCACGATTTGGACGGGAACGATACCAACAGCTACAGACACTTAAAGGACATAATTGAGGAGCATGTAAGGAATGGACAGTTGCAACAATACGTCGAAGCTCGGAATGCAGCGATGGGGCAGGAGCAACCACCGTCTACCTCACACAGTGATGGTACGAGGCACAGGAATGATGGTCGATTGGTCATCAATTGATTGGGATATTATGAAATAAGTAGCAAATTACGGGCAAACGACCAAGTCACTTACTCATGCATGGGGACAGAGATAGCCCCTAAGCATGCTCTAAGATGATGATAAACCGCGACGCTCTATTTTGTGAAATCCGCTTTCTCTTTTTTGGCTTGGACATTTGCTTTTTTCTAATTTGGTTTGAACTTCTGGTTTTGTTTGTTTCTTGATTTGGACTTTTATTTGGATGATTGTTTTCTGGTTTGGATATTGGTTTGGATTTTCGATATGGATTTTTTGTTTTCTGATTTGATCTGGATTTTGGATTGGCTTTCGATTGGATATTTTATCTGGTTTTTGATAAATGGTCATCAGATATGGATTATACCTGGCAAGGGATAGGCCTAGGACTAAGGCCCCATATTATCGGTTACTATTTCAGGTCGTCGAGTATGGACTATGCTCGGCAAGGGTCCGGAGAGACCAGGATTCGGCCTAGGACTTAGGCCCCATATTATCGGTTACTATTTCAGGTCATCGAATATGGACTATGCTCGGCAAGGGTCCAGAGAGACCAGGATTCGGCCTAGGACTCAGGCCTTGTATTATTAACTATTACTTTAGGTCGTCGGGTATGGACTATACTGGACAAGGGTCCGGAGTGACCAGGATTCGGCTTAGGACTTAAGCCATGGCATTACTCAACGTCTAGGAACACTGGACCACAATCGTCATGTGTAGATTGCGCTTGGCCAGAACCCGAAGAGGTTACAGATTAGGATATTGACCAGGAGAGGTCATGGATTCGGTTACTGGTTATTGGATAAGGTTGGATTAAGACTCGGTTATCGAGTCCGGATGGATATGGAATTGGCTATGGACTTTGGATATCGGATTTGGGATTGTTCAAAACACACCTTCCAAGAGCAAGGCATGTTTTGGGGGGCAAGTGTTAATCCGCCTTTTTACAAGGCTATGGACAGACGGGTTTAACTCAATCGACAACACATTCGTCAAGGTTGGTGTACGATGGACTCAGTCAACTTGATGGATGAATGACGCAACGCACTTGAAAGATGGAAATTAGATTGGTCAAAGATGCTTCGGCATTTCAGTCGTTCAGCATTCATTGGTGGTTCGGCATTTGAGTCGTTCGACACTCATTGGTGGTTTGGCATTTGGGTCGTTCGACACTCGATGGTGGTTTGGCATACATAGAGCGTCCGATATACATAAGTGGTTCGGCATCCAGGAGCGCTCGGCATTCAGAAGCGCTCGGCATTGGATGGATCATTCGGCATTGGATGGAGCGTTCGGCATAAATCTCGTTCGGCATTGAATAGAGTGCTCGGCATAAATCTCGTTCAGCATTGGAGAGAGCGTTCGGCATAGGAGAGAGCGCTCGACATTGGAGAGAGCGCTCGGGATTGGAGAGAGCGCTCGTCATTGGAGAGAGCGTTCGACACTAGATGGGTCGTTCGGCATGACTACCTCGTTCGGCCTACGAGTACGTTTGGCATAGTTGCCTCGTTCGGCCTACGAGTACGTTCGGCATAGTTGCCTCGTTCGGCATACGAGTATGCTCGGTGTTGGGTGGGTCGTTCGGCATCGGGATGGTTCGGCATAAGGAATGGTTCGGCATTGGTTGCCTCTCGGCATAAAAGAGTCGCACCTCCATCCCTCGGTACCTCGATACCTCCATACCTTGGTACCTCGATACCTCCATACCTCCATACCTCGATACCTCCATACCTCGGTACCTCGATACCTCCATACATCGGTACATCGATACCTCCATACCTCGATACCTCGCACCTCGCTCGGCATTGCATTTCGCACCTCGCTCGGCATCATACTGTTAGGCACAAGAAGATCGTTCGGCATATTTGGGTCGGCACATAGAGTTACTCCATTTGGGCCGAGGTATTCGGCTACCAGGCCCACCAGGGAAGTCCAACCCATCTTCATCTATAAATAGAGGGGCAGTGGCACAGTGAAAGGGATCTTCTCCTTCTTCTCTTCGGCTCTCTAACTTTTTATCTTTCCAAGGCTACGGCTAGTCTACCGGTTTGTAACTGTTATTGATCATTACATCAATTAAAAGGAAACTTCTGGAGTGGACGTAGGCCGAAGTTAGCCGAACCACTATAAAATCTGTTGTTCTTTACTGCTTTCATTTTAATTTTAACTGATCTTCATATTATCACTCTCTACATAAACTCTATCTATTATCTGAGACTGCTAGTTGGTGCTTTCATCTATATTTGGGTGTTAGTGACCAATTTTGGTGCTAACTAGAACTATATCTGTTTTGTACATACGTCATCAGAATACATCATCAGTGTTCAAAAACATCAATAACATACAACTAGATAGTCATATAAACTTTTCCTTAAAACTGAATACACAACGGAATAATAACCAAGTACGGAAGTATGTATCGCCATCCAACTCGTCTCCTGAGCTTCACAACATCATATCATGTATTCTATAATACTCGGTCTGATTCGAGCATTATAGTTAAATAACACCCGAGTCAGTCTGGAAAACCAGCGTGAGAAATCACACTCAAATTGATTGTTAAAGTTCCAAAAAATCCTTTGAAAATCAAAAGCATCTCGTAAGATCACGCCACAAATAAACATGTCGGGTTTTTACCTTACGATAGCTAAAACATTTATTATAAAGTCCTCTGATATTATAATAGTGTCTATATACAATACTTATTCAAATAGCCGAAATTGTTACGTTAATTAAATTCCAGCATACTAGCCACAAAGTAGGTTCTACAAACAAAAACCGTAAAAGGCGCGTAGGGAGTATGGATTTCCAACTAATGACTAGGCACTGGGGTACCACCTGTCACAGTACCTGGTCTAGATCAGCGTTCCGAGGATCCACCCTAAATCCCCTGCAACACAAGACCGGGACTACCCCTTACTGGATAATCCCGAGTAAGATCACCCCGCGGTTTGGATCAGATACCATCCGCTAAGCCGAAATAAAAAGGGACATCTAAACATGGATGACCTCACCCTAATGGGTGCGACCCACTTAGCCTTGCTGCATAACCCCTGATTTTTAGTCATTCCCGGTTGATGAGGCTCGAGGCTAAGCGTTACCTTTATAGAACATATCACTTAGAATGCTCACCATCCACCTGACGATGTTCTGAAAGCATTCATCCATACAAGTCCATTCCGGGTTCGAACGGAACCGAAGGCACTACTCCTACTACATCTATTTTGGAACCACCTCAGGATTAGTAGCGACTAGCCCTTGAACTTCACAGCTCCACCTTCGAATCTAAACTCTTGTTTTCCACACGAAAACGTTCAAATCAGATCGAAGTGGTTTTCAGGAAATAAATCCCGATCCCGGTCTCTTCGAAACGATCAGCGCATTTGGCCAATATTGATAGTCGGTTATTTAACTATCAATTAACATTCACAAACAACCATCAACATAAATAATTTCACCAAATTATTCATTAATCTCAAAATATCTTCACAAGATATATTTCCACTTTTCAACCCTTTGAAACAGTTTTCAAACCACACTCTTCTCATGGAATGAATTCCCAAATATTTATTTCCAATGAAAACACCAAGCATAAAAAACTTTAGATTTTTAAAATAATTTAAAACACTTTATTATAAAATATCCTTTAAAATACTTAAATTAAAAATTACTTTAATACTTATTAAAAATATATACTTTAAGAATGTTTAAAATGAAACTACTTTGCACAATATAAAACTAAATTTCTAACTTTTAAAACACAATACCAAGCCACATTTAAATAATTACTGCTATAATAAATTAGAAAATTATACTTACTTTAAAATTTAAACATTTAGAAATAATAACTTTTCTAAAACATACTTTTAAACAACTTAAACTTTATACTTATACTTAAAAATTTGTTTTGAAAACGTACTTGGTTGTTCAGAGAAATACCCTTCTCCTACACATCTTAAAAATAAACCACTATTTATTTTTAAACAAATTTACCCATTCCTTTAATAAATTCCCGCCATGAATTTATTCTTCCAAATATCTACTGATATATTGCTTTACTTTTATAAACCCAGTTTATATGTTTCGTAGACTCAACTTCCCTTTTAAAATCCCGATTCCAAACACTTAGATCAATTTCCAAATTGATTCCCAATTTACTCCATTTTGAAATAAATTTCTTTACTTACTCAATTTATTTCAAAATCCATTAATTTCAGACTTTATTCCTTAATTATGATTTAAATCTTTTTAACTGAAAATACCAATTTCATATTTTCCAAATTTCTTTTTTATCCTTGCAAATAAATTCAAATCTTGAATTTTAAAGTAAATTATTTTATCCCTTTCAATAACATCACTTAAGTTTTAAAAATTCATTATTACTCTGTTTATTCAAAATCCCCTTTTCCATACTCGGAACTTATTTGTTAGAATTTTAAAATCACTTTCATTCTTTTCCAATTCATTCTTCAATTTATCCTAAATTTTCAATAACCATTTTATTTACAAATTCTCTCTTTTAATTTTCTTTTCAAAAATCCAATCTACATATTTTTGGTAACTCAGTACACCCAAATATTTTCAATCAAACATAGCATCCAACATTTCTATGACCCATATAATTTATCAAATATAACTGATTTCCAAATCATAGAATATTAAAACATTCTAAATAAATTTGAGGAATCCCGTTGGATCCCTCCAACTTGTTTCCCTGCATCCACAGATGTTAGCAAAATACCAATTCCACTTCGAGGTGGAATATCGTGGTATATGGGATTTATATAATACCATCCGCTATTATGCGGCACACAGGGTCACATCCGCTATATAGTGCGGGAAAATCAATCACTCCAATATATACTATATATATACACTATTATATATAATATAACACATCAAGTCAATTCAATCATTCAACCAATTATTTAAATTTAACCATTTAAATTTAAATAGCAACCAAGAAGAGTGAGATTAACTCACCTTTGATTTTTGTCTGGCAATCCATTTCTATCTCGACCATTCTTCCAGTTTTTGGACCTTGTATAAATATTTACACAATTTATTAACATTTGAACTAATCGAAAAATAAATTATCGTTTCCATTCCTGCTTGATCCCTTTACGATTTTGACCTTGTATAAACAATTCACGGTTTATTACCATTTGAATCAACCACTCAATTTATTCCCATTTAACAAATTTAATTTAATGATAATTTAATTTAATTTAAACTAACAATTCCCTTTACAAATTTTTTAGTGACTATAATAAATCAAATAAGTTAATATAAGTAATTAATCTTCATTATTTTAAAATATAACTAATAAATGAAAGTAGGTATATATATATATATATATATATATATATATATATATATTAAACTACATATACTAAGGAACAAGCTATATACAATTTTAAATCTACTTTTTATAAACTCCTATCTATATAAACAGTTTATATATATATATATATATATAGAAACTATTTTCTTTTTCCAGTACACAACAGAACTTCGCTTTACTGTAATAATTTTTTTCTGCATATACATTATGTAAATCCATATAAATTCTATAGCATTTAAAATCCTATGGTTTCCTTTCTTATCCCTATTTATATTTCCGTTTAAACCTTAAAAAAAAAAACTATTTTGAAATCACAAATTTATACTCACTATTTTCAAGAACTACATTTTAAAGTTGATGTCTCTATACCTTACTGCAATTATATATTATTATATTTTTTTAGAATAAAAATTATAATTAACAAATAATAAACTACCTTACTGCCTCCTGCTGGCGAATGTCGAATCGCCACAGTAAACCCGACCTAAAGCCCTAGCTAGAATACCAGCACCTCGAATCACGAAGCACGGCATCAGAGCAGTCATGCACCCATGTCGATCGCACTCCTCCACGAACCAGCCTCAACATTCCAATCTCCTCCCTCTCGCCTGCTAGCGATGAGACACCCACGCCGTGATGCCAACCAACTCCCTCGCCTTGCCGACAACAGATCTGCGCTCCACCCAAAATAAACCCTAGCCTCGCGAGCACCATTCGCGATGCGTCGCGATGCAAATCCCCCCAGCACTTGCAATTAGATACAATTCTGTCTCTATGCTTTAGAAGCAAATTCGAGCGGCTTCCATTATTAGCTACCGTTCGAAAAAGAAGATCGATTTAAATCTAAGTCGGCCACTCTTTCTTTTTTTTGAAAGAATTGAATCAATTTTGAACTTCTATGAACCAGAGAGACAATATTTATTTTCAGAGAGGAAGCGCCATTTTTTTTCTGAGCTCTCGATTTGTTTGAATGGAAAGGATAGGCTCGTGAGTTTTAAAAAGAAACGAGGGAGGCCATGATTTGACAGAAAGGAGATGGACGTGATTTCTTCTGAATTGAATGCCTGCTACAGGGAAGGCAAAAAGTTGTGATAGTGAAGGAAGCTGGCTGATGGGAAAAAGAAGAAAGGCAGCTGAGGGGAAAGAAGTACAGTTGAAGGTTGACTAGGCAATATAAATTTATATATATCAATTTAAATTCAAATTCAAATTTGTCTCGATGAATGCAACTTAAAATTTCAAACTCCTATCGAGGCATGCCGCTAGGCATTTATAATGTTATGCCCTTATTCCGAACGCAATGGAAAAGGTTTCTAGTCCTAATTTAATCGTATGGAGAAGATAGCTTTTTGGATCAGTTATTATACTGAATTTTCGATATAAATTTCAGCGCGTTTATTAATCGTACGATCACACGATCACTCCAAACATCACGAAAATTGAAATGCGATAATAATACACTATTATGGATCTAATGGAACTGGTTTCGTCGAATTCGTAGACTGTGTCTCGGAAGGCTATTTTTAAATTCACTTTAAATATATATTTTTAAAATTGAACAAAACATTCCCAATTCAAATTTAAAAATTCTATTATCTTCAGTATTATAAATATAAATTTTCCAAGTCTTTGAAATATTTTTATCCAACTTAAAATCGAAGATTCACTATTTAAACGAACTTTCAATAATTAAATTCAATAATTTAACTGCCAAATAAACAGTCATATTTGAAATTCTAGTTAAACTAACTTTCAAATATTTAAAATCAATTAAATATTTCAATTTCAAATATCCAGAAATTTCGGGTTGTCACGTTCCCCCTTAAAAGAATTTCGTCCCCGAAATTACTAGGTAGAAGAACGTCCCAAACCCCCAACTTACTAAAACATACTTAGTGAAAATCCCATATTCACTTTTCTAATCCTTTGGTTCCAACTAAACAATTAGTTCCAATTTCCATTTCTAAAATTCCTTATTCAATTCTAATTTGAAATCATTTTTTCGCTAACAAAAAGTTTCCCAAAAATTTTCAAAATTTTTCTAACTCTTAAAATTTTCGGAAAATTTTGGCAGAGTCTCCTTTGCACGGAGGTGCTTTTGCAATTTGACAAGAGATATAAATATATATTGTAACAACCCGCATATTTATCGATTTTATATTTATAATCTTATTTAAATATTTTATCGTTAATCGGATTTTGGTCCGAAAAGCTACTTTTTGCAAACGGTCAAATTAGGATTCGGAACCACTTCCATTGAGTTCGAAATGCCGTTTACAACTTTTTAAGTATAAACTTTGATATGTTTGGAGTTAGTGGAATTTCACCACTTTTTACACTTTGGACTTTGGTTTGGACTTAGCCTATTAAACCCAAGTTCCAACCCCTTCTCCTCACTCTTTATAAATTTCCTAACAACCAAGCTTTAGCATTAATTGTGAGTGGAAAGGGAAATTAAAATTCCAAGCCTAGGTTTCCACTTCAAATCCATCATTCAACTCCAAATTCAAAGAGAAGATATTGGATCCAAGCTTCTTGTATTGAGATTGAAGTGGATCGATTCTTGCTTTGCTTCAAAGCTTCATTTTCATTGATTTTTGGTGCAAAGGTGAGATTTTTATCTCACAAATCTAGCCTATAGCTATCTTAGACTGTTAGGAATGAATCCCTATCATGTTAGCATGTACCTTTGCATTTGGTTTGGATTGGATTGGCGAAAAACTCCAATTTTTAGTGATTTTGGCAAAAATCTGGGTTTAGGTCATTCTGCCCGTATTTGGCTCGTTCGGAGTTAGGTCGTTCGTGGTTAGGTCGCGTGATTTACTAGGTCGTTTGGCCTTTAATTCACTAGGTTGTAGGTCGCAAGGACCTAGGTCGCTAAGCCCTTAACTCGTTCGGCCTAGTCACCTTTAGGTCGTTCTCCTTAACTTACTTGGCATTAGGTCGTTAGGTCGCGCGTAACCACTAGGTCGCTTGACCATTTTAACTCGCTCGGCCTCTGAACCCTTAGGTCGTTAAACCATTAGGTCGTTCAGCCTTAAAACGTTAGGTCGCTTCACCACTAAGTCGTTCGGCCATGGTAACTCGTTAACTCCATAAGTTGCATGGCCTTATAACCCTTTGGGTCGCGTGACCCTATTTCCCTATAGGTCGTTGGACCTTTAAACTGTTAGGTCGTTGGACCTTTAACTTATTAGGTCGTTAGACCTTTAACCCATTAAGTCGCGAATACCTTTAGGTCGCACGACCTTATAACCCGCTAGGTCGTTGGACCTTTAATCTCCTAGGTCGTTCGCCTACTTGAGTCGCTCGGCCTTGTCTTGTGTTAGGTCGTTAGACCTTAAAACCGTTAGGTCGCATGACCTTTAAACCCTTAGGTCGTTCGACCTATTTACCATTAAGTCGTTCCATTTCACTTTAACTCGACCACGTTAGGTCGCATGGGAACTTCCTCTTTGATGCTTTTTGAGCTGATTTCCTTGGGTTTTTATTGACGTCTTCAAACGTGAATTATTATGACTTGTTGATTCTACAATCAATTTCTGTGATTTGTCACTTTAAAATATAAAGGTTTCAATACTAGTAGTAAATATCAAAACTCTTTCATTAAAGCAAATTTCAAAACTATTTAACTATAAAGCTTTTTTCCTTAAACTATTTTCCAATCCATTAGTATATACAAACCTTTACTTCACTCGAATGAGAAATCGAATTAAACGGCTTAGGAAAACAAGTGGTATGAAACGCTTGCGTTTGCTTCGTCGGTTAATTCTTGGACTTGTTCGATTGAATCTTTTGTGACAATTTTCTAGTGAAGATTTACAGTTTGTTCGTAAATATTTAAGTTAAGCAAGTGGTTATGGGACATGAAGCTAAACTTTTATATTTACTAACTTAGTGTAATTGACACTTCTTGATGATCATGAAGATCATTTTTGTGATTTTGACTAGCAATTGTGCGATGTCTCTTTGTCTACGAGTGAGACTAAACCCCGTTTGTGTGATGTTTCGCCATCACATATGTGGGGTAGCGCCCCACGGTCTTCGAGCCATTCGTGTGTCAAAAATTTAATGGTTAGCTACCATGAGATAGCGTCTCGTCTTGTGTTACACGTGTTGGTGAGTTTTCATACTCCCGTTTTGTGATAGGCCTCCCCCTTCTTGTGATTTTTGGATTTCTTGTGATGATTTCTGGAATTTTGTGCTTCACCAATTTTCGTAATTTCTATTGATAAGTTTTATCAATTTTTGTGCATTGGTGAATTCGTGTGTCATTGACTTGTTATGAATACAAGTTTTGGGTATGATACCCTTTTTGGATCTTTGAGAAGATTCTTGTGATATTGATTAATCTTTTGTTGATTATCATTTACATACTTATAGTAGTATGCCATTTGGATATTATATGTTTATGCCGTATCTCTTATTCTATATCATGTCATCTGATATTTATAGCTAGACTGATCCGTTTATTATTTTCTTATAAAATAATACTCGGGTCAGACCGAGATGTTACAGTGCTTCTGCTTTTCTTCTCCCCTGGGATCTCTTATTCTGACTTTTGGGTAACTACTTAGATAAGTAGTTTATGGATGTATACATTTGGGATATTGACTGACATGATGTATACTTGTTCTTTTACATAGCATGTTGCTATACTTTTGTGTTATTGTGGATCTTTATGACCACTACTCTGATGTACACTTTTATGTGTTATATATTCATATCTTTTTCCGCCTTTGTGATGTGGATGTCTGTGACTGATTATGTAATGCTTATTTCTATGTTTGTTTCCGAAGATTACATGTAGCCACTGTGTGATAGCTTTGAGTTCGTATCGGTATGTCGGATTTCCTCCCTAAATGAAATGCATGCTATACTATCTGACATATTGGTGCTCGCACAAAGAAATTACATGGATGGCCGCTCCTCCACAGCCTTATTCTCCGTGCTAGCCTACAGCATTACACCGTAGTGTTCTTGACTAGCGTGGGTATAGAGGTGGGGGCGTCACAGCTTGGTATCAGAGCGAAACTTCAAAACAATGTAGAATAACTTAACAAGGATCATCGTCCTAAGTCCATCTTAGGAGTCGTGTTTCAGGATTTATTTCGAGTCTTCGAACCAATCTATCATGTTTCCTTTATGATTCCTTGTTTTATCTATCAAGATTGCTTGATATTCATTGGTGAATAACCTTCTTATTTCTCTTCTTTCTTTCTTAAGGAAGAGAAATGTCTAGACCAGGTCGTCCTAGAGCTGGGCCATCTAGTGCCGCTCCCCAGGATGGAGTTTTTGTGACTGCCCAACAACTTCTCGATTTGGTAAAGAATGCTCAGGCAGCTGGTCCTAATCCGGAACCTACTCACCCAAAGTCGGGATTTGCACGCTTGTGCAGCGATTACACCAACTTGGGTGGGAATCCATTTAAAGGTTCTGAGACTATCATTGAGGTCCAGGCTTGGTTACGAACATGCGATCGAATCTTTTCTCGCATGAATCTTATCGATATACACCGTGTTCAGGTGGCCTCCAGTATGCTCCAAGAGAGAGCATTGGACTGGTACGAACTTCTTATTTCTGAGTTAATGAAGCGGATCTCACCTGGGAGCAATTTGGAGAACGCTTCGAATTGAAATTTGTACCAGAAGCAGAGAAAGTGACATTGGCTCGACGATTTATAGACCTTGTTCAAGGTGAGTCCTCCGTGACTGATTATGTCGCCTCCTTTGAGTGCTTTATAAATATGGGGTTGAGTACATCAACACCCCATTGAAGAAGAACCAGAGGTTCGTCTATGGCTTAAACAAAAATCTCAAGAAGCCATTACTTCTAAAATTAGAAGTTCCTTTCGACCAACTCATTGATATCGCTCTTCGTCTTGAAGAGGCTGATAGGGAAAGTGATGTTGAAGTGGTGGCTTCCAAACCAAACTTCAACAACAAGAAAAGGCCTAATAAATTCAAGGGTCCTTATCCCAACAAAAAGGGGAAACCTGCACCTCCGGCAGCAAAGACTTCTACCCCAAGTAGTGATGGGAAATTCTTCAACTGTGGTTCTAAGGACCATTTTGCGAATAAGTGTTCGAAGCCTCGTTCTTGTCGCTATTGCAAGAGCCCGGATCATTACATACACTTATGCCCCAGACTTCAAGACAGGAAGGGGGGAAAGTTAAACGTGGCTCAAGCCCCTGGCAACACATCTCGTGGCCAAGGTATTTCTCGTTCCATTCTTGATGGTATTATTTTATTTCATGATCAACCTATTAGAGTTCTCTTTGATACGGGTGCATCCCATTCTTTTATACCAAAGGAACTTGTTGACACTTTTACCTTAAGTGTTGATGCTTTAAAGACTTCTTTAAGAATTGGGAATCCGGTTGGTGGATCCGCAACTCTTAGTTTTCTTTGTAGAGACGTGGAGATTATTTTATGTGATTTTTCTTTCCTAGCCGATTTGCATGTTATGCGTTACTTAGGCTTTGGAATGATTTTGGGTATGGATTGGCTTAACCGTTATGAATCTCATATCCTTTGTCTTGAGTGGACTATTTATCTTCGACATCCGCAATCTGTAAAGCAGATTTCTATTATTCTTAAAGATTCGGATTCTACGTTGACTGCATCTTTATACTCTTTAAATCCTCATGATGATGATGATGATGAGGAAGATGTCATATCTCGTATTCACGTTGTTCATGAATTTTTCGACATATTTGAGCCCGTTTTAGGATTACCACGTAAGCAAGCAATTGAGTTCAAAATTAATCTTATCCCTGGAGCTCAACCTATTACTCGTCCTCCTTATCGCATGTCCAATAAGGAGAATAAGGAGATGCGCAAACAATTATCCGAATTGGAGACGAAGCAATTTATTCGCTCTAGTTCCTCACCTTGGGGAGCTTCAGCAATTTTCGTAAAGAAATCCGATGGTACCCTTAGGCTTTGCATTGACTATCGCAAGCTTAATGATCTTACTATTAAAAATAAATATCCTTTACCTCAGATTGATGACCTATTCGATCAGCTTAGTGGTGCTAAAGTCTTTTCACAATTGGACTTGGTTACCGGTTTCCATCAGCTTCGTATTGTAGAGGATAACATTCCTTTGACATCATTCCGTACTCATTATGGATCATATGAATGGCTCGTTATGCCATTTGGGTTAATGAATGCTCCGGCTTATTTCGTTGACCTAATGAATCGAGTTTTCAAAGGTTTTCTCGATCGATTTGTTCTCATTTTTATTGATGATATTCTTGTGTATTCTAAAACCGAGGAGGAACATGATAAGCATCTTCGGATTGTATTGGAAACTCTTAGGAGTAATCAATTAAAAACAAAATTTTCTAAATGCCACTTTTGGCAATCTAGTGTGAAGTTTCTCGGTCATATTATTTCCGAATCCGGAATATCAGTGGATCCTTCAAAGATTGAAGCGATTCAAGATTGAAAGAGACCGGAGAGTGTGACTGAAATCTGTAGCTTTCTTGGATTGGCGAGCTATTACCGCCGTTTCATAAAAGACTTTTCAAAGATTGCCGTGCCTCTTACCGGCTTAACAAAGAAATGTGTTAAATACATTTGGTCGGACAAATGTGAAACTTCTTTTCATAAAATAAAGGAACTCCTTTTTGATGCTCCTATCCTTGTTATTCCCGAAGGGAATCAAGATTTCATTGTTTATACCGACGCTAGTCGCGTTGGTTTGGTGCCGTTCTTATGCAGAAAGAACGTGTTATTGCATATGCTTTTAGGCAATTATAGCCAGCTGAGACTAGATATGCCACACATGATTTAGAACTCACGGCTATCGTTTTCGCTCTTCGAATTTGGTGTCATTATCTTTTAGAGGAGAAATTTGTTCTATGTACCGATTATAAGTCTTTGAAGTATTTATTTTCCCAAAAGGAACTTAATTTGCGTCAACAGCGTTGGCTCGAATTTCTTGCATCTTATGGTCTTGATATTCTTTATACTCCCGAAAAGGGAAATCGAGTCGCCGATGCACTTAGCCGCAAGCAACTAGCGGTTGTTTCCATGATGATATCCGAATGGAACGATCTCGAGGTTTTATCCACTTGCGAAATTCGAGATCATGTTTCCGATTTATGTTCATCTCTTGTTTTATGTAGCCTTGAGGCTCATCCTTCTCTTTTAGACCGCATCCTTGAAGCTCAAAGGCTAGATCTAGAATTGGCTCTTCTTGGCCAAAATGTTAAGGATAAAATTGATATTGAAGGTTTGAAAGACTTTGATATTGATTCTCGTGGCGGCATTCGAAAATTTGGTAGACTTATCGTACCAAATATAAGTGATCTTCGTAAAGATATTTTAGAAGATTCCCATCGTTCTAAATTTACCATTCATCCCGGTAGTAGTAAAATGTACGCGGATATGAAGCGACTTTACTATTGGGAGGGAATGAAATCATATATTACTAACTTTGTTAAGTGTTGCATGACTTGCCAGCTTGTCAAGGCCGAACATCAAAGGCCTGGTGGGTTATTGCAACCTTTAGAAATTCCGATTTGGAAGTGGGACCAAATTTCCATGGATTTTATAGATGGCCTTCCCCGTTCTCATTCGGGGCATGATAGCTTATGGGTTATAGTTGATAGACTTACTAAATCCGCCCATTTTATTCCCGTTCGGTCTAACCGAACCGTTCCTCTTTTGGCCACACTTTTTATCAAAGAAATTGTTAAATTGCACGGAGTTCCTACTTCTATTGTTAGCGATCGTGATCCATTGTTTACTAGTGGATTTTGGAAGAGTCTTCAAAAAGCTTTAGGAACGAAGCTTAATTATAGCACCACTTATCACCCCCAGTCCGATGGACAAACTGAGCGTGTGAATCAAACTCTTGAAGATCTTCTTCGAGCTCGTGTGCTTGATTTTGGTGGAAGTTGGGAAGATCATATTTCACTTGTTGAATTTTCCTATAATAATAGCTTCCAATCTAGTATTGGTATGGCACCTTTCGAGGCACTCTACGGAAGGCCATGCCGATCTCCTTCTTGTTGGCTTGAGGCCGGTGAGAAGCTGGTTTTAGGTCCAGATTTTATTCGAGATTCCACGGAGAAAATTGACCTTATTCGACATAGGATGAAAGAAGCCCAAAGTAGACAAAAATCCTATGTCGATAACCGGAGAAGGAAGTTAGAATTTTCTGTTGGAGATCTCGTGCTTATTCGTATTTCACCTATGAAAGGTGTTGTATGCTTCAGTCGATCGGGAAAGTTAGCGCCTCGATATATTGGGCCATTTCCTATCACTGAACGTATTGGTTCCATGGCTTATCGCCTTACATTACCGTCTCAGTTTTCTGCCATGCATGACGTGTTTCACGTTTCTCCATTACGGAAATGCCTTCGAGATTCCGATTCTATTCTTGAGTCAGGTATTGTGGAAGAAATTGAAGTTTCACCGAATTTAACTTATGAGCAGCATCCTGTTCAAATTATTGCTTCGGAGGTCAAACGACTCCGAAATAAAGATGTTCCACTTGTGAAGGTTCAATGGTCCTCAAATCCTAAGGATTGCTCTTGGGAATCTAGAGAATTCATCGAACGAACACATCCAGACTTACTTTCTCATGCTCTTTGAGGTGAACTTCTTATTTCAAATTTCTTTTGTGTTAATATATGTTTGTATGGTTGTTACTTCTTATTTCCATCTTATACATTGCGAGGATGCAATTTTTTTAAGGAGGGGAATCTGTAACAACCCGCATATTTACCGATTTTAAATTTAAATATCTTATTTAAATATTTTATCGTTAATCAGATTTTGGTCCGAAAAGCTACTTTTTGCAAACGGTCAAATTGGGACTCGAGACCACTTCCATTGAGTTCGAAATGTCGTTTACAACTTTTTAAGTATAAACTTTGATATTTTTGGAGTTAGTGGAATTTCACCACTTTTTACACTTTGGACTTTGGTTTGGACTTAGACTATTAAACCCAAGTTCTTCCCCTTCTCTTCACTCTTCATAAATTTCCTAACAACCAAGCTTTAGTATTAATGGTGAGTGGAAAGGGAAATTAAAATTCCAAGCCTAGGTTTCCACTTCAAATCCATCATTCAACTCCAAATTCAAAGAGAAGATATTGGATCCAAGCTTCTTGTATTGAGATTGAAGTGGATTGATTCTTTCTTTGCTTCAAAGCTTCATTTTCATTGATTTTTGGTGCAAAGGTGAGATTTTTATCTCACAAATCTAGCCTATAGCTATCTTGGACTGTTGGGAATGAATCCCTATCATGTTAGCATGTACCTTTGCATTTGGTTTGGATTGGATTGGCGAAAAACTCCAAATTTTAGTGATTTTGGCAAAAATCTGGGTTTAGGTCGTTCTGCCCGTATTTGGCTCGTTCGGAGTTAGGTCGTTCGTGGTTAGGTCGCATGATTTACTAGGTCGTTTGGCCTTTAATTCGCTAGGTCGTAGGTCGCAAGGACCTAGGTCGCTAAGCCCTTAACTCATTCGGCCTAGTCACCTTTAGGTTGTTCCCCTTAACTTGCTTGGCATTAGGTCGTTAGGTCGCGCGTAACCACTAGGTCGCTTGACCATTTTAACTCGCTCGGCCTTTGAACCCTTAGGTCGTTAAACCATTAGGTCATTCAGCCGTAAAACATTAGGTCGCTTCACCACTAAGTCGTTCGGCCATGGTAACTCGTTAACTCCTTAAGCCGCATGACCTTATAACCATTTGGGTTGCGCGACCCTATTTCCCTATAGGTCGTTGGACCTTAAAACTGTTAGGCCGTTGGACCTTTAACTTATTAGGTCGTTAGACCTTTAACCCGTTAAGTCGCGAATACCTTTAGGTCGCACGACCTTATAATCCGCTAGGTCGTTGGTCCTTTAATCTCCTAGGTCGTTCGCCTACTTGAGTCGCTCGGCCTTGTCTTGTGTTAGGTCGTTAGACCTTAAAACCGTTAGGTCGCATGACCTTTAAACCCTTAGGTCGTTCGACCTATTTATCTTTAAGTCATTCCATTTCACTTTAACTCGACCACGTTAGGTCGCACGGGAACTTCCCCTTTGATGCTTTTTGAGCTGATTTCCTTGGGTTTTTATTGACGTCTTCGAACGTGAATTTTTATGACTTGTTGATTTTACAATCAATTTCTGAGATTTGTCACTTTAAAATATAAAGGTTTCAATACTAGTAGTAAATATCAAAACTCTTTCATCAAAGCAAATTTCAAAACTATTTAACTATAAAGCTTTTTTTCCTAAACTGTTTTCCAATCTATTAGTATATACAAACCTTTACTTCACTCGGATGAGAAATCGAATTAAACGGCTTAGGAAAACAAGTGGTATGAATCGCTTGCGTTTGCTTCGTCGGTTAATTCTTGGACTTGTTCGATTGAATCTTTTGTACCAATTTTCTAGTGAAGATTTACAGTTTGTTCGTAAATATTTAAGTTAAGCAAGTGGTTATGGGACATGAAGCTAAACTTTTATATTTACTAACTTAGTGTAATTGACACTTTTTGATGATCATGACGATCATTTTTGTGATTTAGACTAGCAATTGCGCGATGTCTCTTTGTCTACGAGGGAGACTAAACCCCGTTTGTGTGATGTTTCGCCATCACATATGTGGGGTAGCGCCCCACGGTCTTCGGACCATTCGTGTGTCAAAAATTTAATGGTTAGCTACCATGAGATAGCGTCTCGTCTTGTGTTACACATGTTGGTTAGTTTTCGTACTCCCGTTTTGTGATAGGCCTACCCCTTCTTGTGATTTCTGGATTTCTTGTGATGATTTCTGGAATTTTGTGCTTCACCAATTTTCGTGATTTCTATTGATAAGTTTTATCAATTTTTGTGCATTGGTGAATTCGTGTGTCATTGACTTGTTATGAATACAAGTTTTGGGTATGATACCCTTTTTGGATCTTTGAGAAGATTCTTGTGATATTGATTAATCTTTTGTTGATTATCATTTACATACTTATAGTAGTATGCCATTATGGATATTATATGTTTATGCCGTATCTCTTATTCTATATCATGTCATCTGATATTTATAGCTAGACTGATCCGTTTATTATTTTCTTATAAAATAATACTCGGGTCAGACCGAGATGTTACAGGTGCTTCTGCTTGACTTCTCCCCTGGGATCTCTTATTCTGACTTTTGGCTAACTACTTAGATTAGCAGTTTTTGGATGTATACATTTGGGATATTGACTGATATGATGTATACTTATTCTTTTGCAAAGCATTTTGCTATACTTTTGTGTTATTGTGGATCTTTATGACCACTACTCTGATGTACACTTTTATGTGTTATATATTCATATCTTTTTCTGCCTTTGTGATATGGATGTCTGTGATTGATTGTGTTATGCTTATTTCTATGTTTGTTTCCGAAGATTACATATAGCCACTGTGTGATAGCTTTGAGTTTGTATCGGTATGTCGGATTTTCTCCTTAAATGAAATGCATGCTATACTATCTGACACGGTGCTCGCACAAAGAAATTACCTGGATGGTCGCTCCTCCACAGCCTTATTCTCCATGCTAGCCGACAACATTACACCGTAGTGTTCTTGACTAGCGTGGGTATAGAGGTGGGGCGTCACATATATACATTGACCCACACGGTCAGAAAAACAAAAAACAAACAATAGTTCAAATTTCCTAACTTTTATTGCGTAGGCGTACCTCTAATTAGCATTTTTAAGCAAGCGACTTATTTAATTATCATTTTGCGCGTCCAAATCCAGCCATACGGCTTCTCTGTACATGTACTTACTTAATTCAAACATGTAAGTATAAAATATATGCAACTCACTAACATTTATTTACTTTCAATAGCTAGACACATGCACTTCATAAGCAATGCACACTAAACAATATCCATATGCAATTTATAAGATTCCGACACCAATTTCAATTGCTTATAACCAATTCTTAAATTACTATTTTCAATTTTAAGTGATTTACACTCACCTTCTTCCATTCAATTCATTCTAAGCAAAACAACTCATATTTATTTCAATTGATTCAAAAATCAGTTTTATTTACTTCCAATGATTCATAGAATTTTATTTTCTTTTGTTTCGTCGAACGACCCATTTTCTTATGCACTTCGACGATATTTATGTGAATAAGCAAGTACTTAAGCTTTAACCATTTTAAATTGATCTTAGCTCAATTTATATAAATTTCATTCCATTTTAAATTTATTCACAATCCATGCATTCTCATTTTCACTTCATTTCTAATTTTATCTATTTACTTACATTCCATTTCATCATTCAAACAGGTTCTATTAAAACCATTTCATAGAGCTCACTAACATCCATTTAACAATATTCTTAAGTTAACAACTTAAGTTCATCTGCATTTCCAATTAAATTCCACTCTATTTAATTCAATTAGTATATTCATTCAATCCTTTTTAAACTTAATTTCACATTTTCATTTCACTATATTTCAATCATATTCAATTCACTTAGCACTTCCAAGTTGAATTTAATGTATAACTCATGTTTAACTTCACAAAAATCCATTTTTAACTCATAATTCAATTTTTATCCGACCAATTAGAATTCCATTAACATACTCACTTAACTAATTTATTCAAATTAGTTCATTCCCCACTTTTAATTCAATATTTGATTTTTTCCTTCAAAAATCACTTCACTTAATTTTCTTGAGTTCATTCTATTTTATAATTCAAGTTTTGGATTTCTATTCATTTCCTAAAATACAAACAATTTTATTTTGGCTTATTTATTCCACTTCTAAGTTTTATAAGTCGCAACTTATTTATATCCATACTTTCATCCATTTACAATCAATCCCGTTCACATTTTACCTTTTAACTCGGAATTACACACTTAATTTAGCCAAGTATATATAATACACACACACTAAATGGGTTTTCAGTTCTTTTATAAGCGCTCGAAATCTATTTATTCCCATTCAATCTTATTTAACTAAACTCCAGTTAAATCTAAATTCCTACTATTCTTTTGACTTCACAATCCATTTAAATTTTATTAAGTAAGAACTTAATTTCAATTAATGTATCCACCACGTGATACAGTTCCATTTCAATTATATTTCAGCTTTAATTCAAATCTGATCACAATATTATTAGACTTAGCTTAAGTTCATTTAATTCGACTTACTCTTCTAACTTATTAACTTTTTACAAGTTAATTCCATTCCAGGAAATTTTCAAACATTATAAATTTCCACATCTTTTATAATCCATAAACATTTTTAGTTAATCCTCTAGAGCTTAAGCCATTACTTAGACACTCAAAACATTTAAACCAATTCCAGAGTCTTCAAAAAATCACTTAAGTATTTCAAAAATCATTTGAAATCAATTATATCCAAATTTCTTTGGTAAATTCAATTATCTCTTTGAATTTCAAAACCAAACCCAGTGTTTCAAACACCTTCCATTTAAAACATTCAATTAGCAATTCCTCCTTTAGAAACTCAAAAATGAACATCGATGATGCTGCAGTCATTACCGAAGTTATTTTCCAGCGACCCAAGAGAGTTAAATGCTTTTATCTCTTTAAAAACATTTTCAAATATTTTTAAATTCCAAATCTCCCCAGATTCCAAACCTAATTCAAAATATTTCTCAAATACTATCACTATTATTTCTCCAAAGCTTTTGAAAACCATTTTCAAACCCAAAGAAATTAAACTTTTTCCAAAATTCCAAATTTCAAATTTTCAAATCCTTCAACTCACATCCAAAAATTACTCTGGAATTTTATTTCAATTTATAAATCACTTTTACAGTTTACATTTCGAATTCCGTTCTATTAATGAATTTATTTCCTTAACCTTAAATTATTATCTTTAGTTATTATTCAGTTTCATACTTAAATGGTAATAATTTAATACTATCACTTTTTAACAATCAAGTAACCATATATAACTATAATAATTTTCAAAATATTTATATCTCTTAGATACAAAAATAATTTGGGTAAAATTATTTCATTCACCCTATTTTAAAAACAATACTGTGTCGGTTTATCTTGTTTAAGAGTTTAGGAACCCCTATCGATGACATGGCGTCCTACATATCGACCATAATCCATAAACACTCAACCGATAAGTCGACACAATATAAAACAACTTTTATATTCACTAACAAATACGCACTCATATTTATTAATACACTCAAACTCATTCTAGAGTACTGTGGACTCTATTTAATGATTAATCCCCACCAGAGCGAAGGTTCTCGCTTAACCTTCAGCTTTGATACCAACTGTAACGACCCGCGGCAGTGGCGACCGGTAGGCTTTGCAACCATCACAGACCCACCGTGGCTTACATTGGTACCTCGAATTTTCTTTTACAGATAGCCTCTCGACTATAAGCACCTAGCGAACCAACCCACTCAAAGGGACATGTAGGGGTAAGAGTCTCTCGTTCGCCACCAAACGCAAAGCAAGAACCCCATATCATGCTGTAATATAGCAAACCCGAACTCGATCTCTTTGAAACGATCAACATATTTGGCCTATATTGATAGTCGGTTATTTAACTATCAATTAACATTCACAAACAGCCATCAGCATAAATAATTTCACCAAATTATTTATTAATCTCAAAATATCTTCGCAAGATATATTTTCACTTTTCAACCCTTTGAAACAGTTTACAAACCACACTCTTCTCATGGAATGAATTCCCCAATATTTATTTCCACTGAAAACACCAAGCATAAAAAACTTTAGATTTTTAAAATAATTTAAAACACTTTATTATAAAATATCCTTTAAAACATTTAAATTAAAAATTACTTTAACACTTATTCAAAATATATACTTTAAGAATATTTAAAATAAAAATACTTTGTACAACATAAAACTAAATTTATAACTTTTAAACATAATACCAAGCCACATTTAAATATTTACTGCTATAATAAATTAGAAAATTATACTTACTTTAAAAATTTAAACATTTAGAAATAATAACTTTTCTAAAACATACTTTTAAACAAATTAAACTTTTTACTCATTCTTAAATATTTGTTTTGAAAACGTACTTGGCTATTCAGGGAAATACCCTTCTCTTACACATCTCAAAAATAAACCACTATTTATTTTTAAAAAAATTTACCCACTCCTTTAATAAACTCCCATCGTGAATTTGTTCTTTCAAATATCCACTGATATATTGCTTTACTTTTATAAACCCAGTTTATAAGTTTCATAGACTCAACTTCCCTTCAAAATCCCGATTTCAAACACTTAGATCAATTTCCAATTGATTCCCAATTTACTCCAATTGAAAATAAATTTCTTTACTTACTCAATTTATCTCAATATCCATTAATTTCAGACTTTATTCCTTAATTATGATTTAAATTCTTTTTAACTGAAAATACCAATTTTATATTTTCCAAATTTCTTCTTTATCCTTGCAAATAAATTCAAATCTTGAATTTTAAAGTAAATTCTTTTATCCCTTTCAATAACATCACTTAAGTTTTAAAAATTTATTATTACTCTATTTATTCAAAATCCCCTTTTCCATACTCAAAACTTATTTATTAGAATTTTAAAATCACTTTCATTCTTTTCCAATTCATTCTTCAATTTATCCTGAATTTTCAAAAACCATTTTATTCACAAATTCTCTCTTTTAATTTTATTTTCAAAATTCCAATCTATATATTTTTGGTAACTCAGTACAACCAAACATTTTCAATCAAACATCGCATCCGACATTTCTGTTACCCATATAATTTATCACAGATTATCAATTGCCAAATCATAGAATATTAAAACATTCTAAATAAATCTAAGGAATCCCATTGGATCCCTCCAACCTGTTTCCTTACATCCATAGATGTTAGCACAATACCAATTCCACTTCGAGGTGGAATATCGCGGCATATGGGATTCATATAATATCATCCGCTGTAATGCGGCGCGTAGGTTCTCATCCGCTATATAATGCGAGAAAATCAATCACTCCAATATATACTACATATATTTATATATAATATAGCACATCAAATCAATTCAATCATTCAACCAATTATTTAAATTTAACCATTTAACTTTAAATAGCAATCCAAAAGAGTGGGATTAACTCACCTTTGATTTTTGTATGGCAGTCCATTTCCATCTCGACCATTCTTCCAATTTTTGGACCTTGTATAAATATTTACACAATTTATTAAAATTTGAACTAATCGAAAAATAAATTATCGTTTCCATTCTGGCTTGATCCCTTCACGATTTTGACCTTGTATAGACAATTCACGGTTTATTACCATTTGAATCGACCACTCAATTTATTCCCATTTAACAAATTTAATTTAATAATAATTTACTTTAATTTAAACTAATAATTCCCTTTAAAAATATTTTAGTGACTATAATAAATCAAATAAGTTAATATAACAAATTAATCTTCATTATTTTAAAATATAACTATTAAATGAAAGTAGGTATATATATATTTAAACTACATATACTAAGGAACAAGCTATATACAATTTTAAATCTACTTTTTACAAACTCCTATCTATATAAATTAATTTATATATATATATATTTAAAATCTGTTTTCTTTTTCCACTACACAACAGAACTTTGCTTTACTGTAATAATTCTTTCTGCATATACATTATGTAAATCCATATAAATTCTATAGCATTTAAAATCCTATGGTTTCCTTTCTTATCCCTATTTATACTTCTGTTTAAACCTTAACAAAAAAAAAACTGTTTTGAAATCACAAATTTAAACTCACTATTTTCAAAAACTACATTTTAAAGTTGATGTCTCTATACCTTACTGCAATTATATATTATTATATTTTTTTAGAATACATATTATAATTAACAAATAATGAACTACCTTACTGCCTTCTGCCGACGAATGTCGAATCGCACAACAAACCCGACATAAAGCCCTAACTTGAATTGCAACACCTCGAATCGCGAAGCACGGCATCAGAGTAGTCATGCACCCATGTCGATCACACTCCTCCACGAACCAGCCTCAACATTCCAATCTCCTTCCTCTCGCCTGCTAGCGATGAGACACCCACGCCGCGATGCTAACCAACTCCCTAACCTTGTCGACAACAGAGCCGCGCTCTATCCAAAATAAACCCTAGCCTCGCAAGCGCGATTCACGATGCGTCGCGATGCAAATTCCCCTAGCACTCGCGATTAGATACAATTCTGTCTCTATACTTTAGAAGCAAATTCGAGCGGCTTCCATTATTAGCTGTCATTCGAAAGTGAAGATCGATTTGAATCTAAGTCAGCCACTCTTTCTTTTTTTTTTGAAAGAATTGAATCAATTTCGAACTACTATGAACCAGAGAGACGATATTTATTTTCAAAGAGGAAGCGCCATTTTTTCTGAGCTCTCGATTTGTTTGAATGGGATGGATAGGCTTGCGAGTTTTAAAAAGAAAGGAGGGGAGGCCGTGATTTAACAGAAAGGAATGGACATGATTTCTTCTGAATTGAATGCCTGCTACAGGGAAGGCAAAAAGTTGTGATAGTGAAGGAAGCAGGCTAATGGGAAAACGATGAAAGGCAGCTGAGGGGAAAGAAGTACAGCTGAAGGTTGACTAGGCAATATAAATTTATATATATCAATTTAAATTCAAATTCAAACTTGTCTCGATGAATGCAACTTAAAATTTCAAACTCCTATTGAGGCATGCCACTAGGCATTTATAATGTTATTTCCCTATTTCGAATGCAATGGAAAAGGTTTCGAGTCCTAATTCAATCGTATTGAGAAGATAACTTTTTGGATCAGTTATTATATTGAATTTTCGATATAAATTTCAGTGCGTTTATTAATCGTACGATCACATAATCACTCTAAACATCACGAAAATTGAAATCTAATAATAATACACTATTACGGATCCAATGGAACTGGTTTCGCCAAATTCGTAGACTGTGCCTCGGAAGGCTATTTTTAAATTCACTTTAAACTATATATTTTTAAAACTAAACAAAACATTCCCAAATTCAAATTTAAAACTTCTATTATCTTCAGTATTATAAATATAAAATTTCTAAGTCTTTGAAATATTTTTATCCAACTTAAAATTCAAGATTCACTATTTAGACCAACTTTCAATAATTTAATTGCCAAATAAATGGTGATATTTGAAATTCAAGTTAAATTAACTTTCAAATATTTAAAATCAATTAAATATTCCAATTTCAGATAACCAGAAATTTCAGGTCGTCACATCAGGGCAGGGAGTTATTCTTGGAAAATTATTATCATACAATCAACAACTATAAAGTGGAATAAAATGGGATGTAAAAGCCAACTTTATATTCACAAAGGTATTATCTCATTACCTTATTGCTCAAATCAAAATATTAGAGGACTTTGGAATGAAACTATGTTACAACACTACCCTATAGAGCAATATGATATGGCCGTGTAGTCGCATGCTCTGAGGCAACATTCTATCTCTTTGGTATATAAATGCTTAAACAGCCATGTGCAAACCTAATTTGCATGGAACAGAAGGGTGTTGAACCAAAACTGTAGAGAAGCTGATAATTTTTTACTATGGAAAGTGTTGAGGAATGCTCTAAAAACCAAAGGAAAACTCTATATGAAGGTTCTGCATATTGATCCCCTATGTATTTCTTGTAATGAAGAAATGGAGACTAGTAGTCACCAACTCTTTAACTGGATCTTTGTGATCAAATCGTGGGAGAAACTTATAACAAAAATTGGAAGAAATAATTCGATACAAATAAGTACAATTGAACGGTGCAACATATATTGAGCTACGTGGCATCATATTCCATGCAAGAGACTCTGTTGGTGTTGAGGCTCCCACCATGGATCCCTTGGTGATATCTGCAGGCATCAGATCAGCCATTGTAAGAAGGGTGCTTGTTGACTGCGGCGCCTCTTGCAATGTCCTCTTCAGAAAGACATTTGATCAGATGAAAATTCCCATGGCTGATGTCCAAGCTTCCTCACAGAAAATTATTGGGTTCACTGGAGAACCAAAGCAGCCGATTGGGACTATTGACTTATTTGTAGAGCTTGGAGAAGGGGAAAAGAAGGTGATCCGAAAACAAATTTTTTGATTGTTGATGAATTCTCCGCTTACAATGCCTTCTTGGGTCGACCAACTCTTGCCGCATTCAAGGCCATTCTCGCCCCATGGTGCCTGACTATGAAGTTCCCCATTGATAATGGCATCGGTGTTGTGAAGGGGGACCAAAATGTTGGGCGAGAATGCTATCTCATAGAGTTACTGGAGGCAAAGAAGAGAGAAATGGGTAAGGTTGCGGCAGCTCCGCTCCGCATCAAAGAGCCCACCTTGTAGCAATTACGGGATGGACCCTGCACTGGTGAGCATAGTGGTGCACGAAAATGGTTTGATCCCAGAAAAAACAGTGCAGGGGAGAGTAGAGTGGTGCCAGTGGAAGTGACGGTGCCAATACCTGTTGACCTGAATGATCCAAACAAGGTGCTGAATGTGGGTTCACAACTCGGCGTGACAGTTCAGAATATGTTGATATCATTCTTGAAAGCAAACCTGGATGTATTCGCTTGGAGTCATGCCGACATGTGTGGAATATCTCTAGAAATCGCAGTGCATACTTTGAATATTGATCCAAAATTCACACCCGTAAAGCAGAAAAGAAGAACCCGGGGTCCTGAAAGGTCGACAACATTAAAAGAAGAAGTAGATCGGCTCATGGAAAATGGCTTCATCAGAGAATCCACTTATCCAAATTGGGTTTCTAATCCGGTGTTGGTTAAAAAGCAAATGGAAAGTGGAGAGTATGCATCGACTTTTTAAACTTGAACAAAACATGCCCCAAGGACTATTTCCCGTTACCCAAGATTGATCAGTTGGTGGATGGAACAGCCGGGCATGAATTATTGTCTTTTATGGATGCTTACTCAGGACTAATCAAATCATGATGCATGAGCCAGATCAGGAGGACACGAGCCTCATCACTGATGTTGGTCTTTACTGCTATAAAGTCATGCCCTTCGGACTAAAGAACACGGGGGCAACTTATCGAAGACTCTTTAATGCCATGTTCAAACTTTATATTGGCAAGACTATGGAAGTATATGTTGATGATATGTTGGTGAAATTGAAGAAGGCAGTAGACCACATGGATCATTTGGCAGAAATGTTCACGGTCCTCCGAAAGTATGGGATGAAGCTAAATCCTCTGAAATGTTCATTCGGGGTAGAGTCCGGAAAATTCTTGGGTTTCATTGTGAGTGCTAGGGGCATTGAAGGTAATCCTGCTCAGATTACTGCTTTAAGAGAAGTCAAAGCCCCTAGGACAAAGAAGGAATTGCAAAGCCTCAACGAGAAAGTCACTGCTTTGAGTCGGTTTATTTCTCGGGCCACTGATAAATGCATTCCCTTCTTTGACGCTCTGAAGAAAGGAAAGAAAAACTTTAAATGGACTCCTGAATGTCAGAAAGCTTTTGACGAACTAATTCGTCACATGGAAACGCCTCCAGTAATTTCTAAGCCAAGCAATGGTGAAGTTCTATTCATATATTTAGCGGTTTCATCTCATGCTCTCAGTGCAGCATTGGTACGGGAAGACGCAAAAGTTCAACGCCCGGTTTATTACATCAGCAAAAGATTCACTGGGGCAGAGATGAATTATTCAAAGTTGGAAAAGCTCGCCTATTGTCTGTTGATTGCGTCCAGAAAGTTGAGGCCATATTTCCAAGCTCATCCTATTAAAGTCCTCACTGATCAACCTCTAATGCAAGTCCTATTTCGCCCTGAAACTTCGGGTCGTCTTCTAAAGTGGAATATTGAACTCAGCCAATATGATATCACCTACCATCCCCGAAGAGCAATCAATGGACAAGCTTTAGCAGATTTCATTGCAGAATACACAGATAAAGGTGATAGTGAGGAAGAGGTGATTGATGACATCCCGATCCGATGGAAATTACATGTTGATGGTGCAAGGAATGACTATTGTTCCGGAGCTGGGGTTGTACTTGAAACCCCCGAAGGGCGGTCATTGTGCTATGCATTGAGATTAGAATTTCCTTCGACAAATAATGAAGCAGAATATGAAGCTCTTGTTGCCGGCTTCAAGATTGCTAAAGAACTGGACATCAAAGTATTGTAGATCTTCAGCGATTCCCAGCTTATTGTATGCCAAGTCAAGAAAGAGTTTAAAACTAAAGAAGGAAATCTGCCTGCTTACTTGTCAAAGGCTTGGGAGCTTCTTGATGATTTTGATCATTATACAATAAGTCATATACCCCGGGAAGAGAACATGAAGGCAGATTCTCTCGCAAAATATTCAAGCTCTGGCGAAGCTCAATTATTGGGATTGGTCCCTGTGGAAGTCTTGTCAGATCCAAGTACTGATGAGATGGATATTGACTGGATTATGGCTGTATCTCAAGAGCAAGATTCGTGGATGACCCCGATCAAGGAATATCAACTCAACGGCTCCCTGCTAGAAAACTCAAAAGAGCGCCAGAAGCTATTGAGAAAAGCCCCGAGATATCTAATTCAAGACGGCCGGTTGTACGGACGAGGATTCTCGATGCCATTACTCCGATTTGTAACCAAGGAAGAGGCTAAGACAATTTTAGCTGAGATGCACGGAGGAGAGTGTGGGGATCATTCAGGTGGCCAAACTCTTGCAAAGAAAATTCTCTGCTATGGGTCTTTTGGCCAGATATCAATCGAGACGCTGCTAGCTACACCCAAAAGTGTGACAGATGCCGGAGATTTGCAAAAATCCCAAGAGCATCTTCCACCGAGCTAACACAGATGGTCAGTCCATGGCCATTCGCCATTTGGGGGATAGATCTCATTGGGCCTTTGCCGATTACCAAGTCCGGAATCAAATATGCTATTGTTGTTGTTGATTATTTCAGTAAATAGGCTGAATCTTAACCATTGGCTACTATTACCTCTAAAAAGATGATAAACTTTGTGACTAAAAATATCATTTGCAAGTATGGTGTGCCTCAGAAGATAATCACAGACAATGGTACTATATTCGAAAGCGAAGAATTCCAGGACTTTTGCAGGCGATTCAAGATCCAAAAATGATTCTCAGCAGTGGCTCATCCGCAGGTAAACGGTCAAGTGGAAGCAATGAACAAAATTATCAAATCAACAATCAAAAAACAGCTGGAAAAAGCAAAAGGTGGTTGGGTCGATAAGTTTCCATTAGCACTTTGGGCATATAGAACTACCATAAGACTGCGACCGGGCACACTCCGTTCTCATTAGCATATGGATCAGAAGCAATGATTCCAGTGGAAATAGAGGTCTCCTCACACAGGAGAATTCATTTCAACCAAGCTGAAAATGAAAAGATGCAACTTGAAGCACTTGACTTGCTTGATGAAAGAAGGAAAGAGGCTAAGCTCAGAGTTGCAGCCCATCAGCAGAGGACAGCCAGGCACTTCAATTCTAAAGTTCGCCAATGCAGCTTTGAAATTGGGGATCTAGTCTTGAAAATGGTCATGACAACAACAGGAGTGTTTGGGCCAAACTGGGAAGGGCCATACGTCATAGGTAAAAAACTTCTTGATGGCACTTTCAAGCTCACAACCATCGAAGGAGATCCAATTTCGAGAGCCTGGAACATCAATCAATTGCGTCCATATTTACTTAGAAGCTATGCTTAAATTTGTAAAATGATTATGGATGTATCATTCTTGTACAGTAAGCCATTGTAAAATCAGTGTGAATCAATAATAAGAACTACAAAGTGGATGTAGGCCCAGTTCTTGGCCAAACCACTATAAATCTTGTGTTCTCTACTACTATAAAATGCCTGTCTCATTTCGATGTGCAAATTTCTTAAATATATTGCTAAAATGTCGATTTAATATTGCTGGCTATCAAAGCAAAGCTTACCTATTCAACACATCACAAGGCCAAGCGATTCCTACAAATCACTCAACAAACAAATGTCAAGCCACAAAAATTCCACATTCAATTCCTACATAAGAAGTGCTTCTCACAAACAGTTGGTGATTCCACCGAAGGGGCACCTTCCTAACGTGGAGGTTCCAGGCCCTTACTAACTGATTGCGATCGTTTGTGTAAACGGACATCCGGTTAAGTAGCTTGCGCCTGCCCCTTGGATTCACTTAACAATGAAATACACTTCTTTGAAAAAAACAAACAACTTGCAAAAGAAAGGAACATGTACTTGGAAATGATAACGAAGAATCGCTGAGGGGCAGATGGTGAAAAGACATGGGCAAGCAGACAAAAAACAGCCAAAATGGAATCTTGTCTCTCAACCAAAAGGTTGGTGGGACCACCGAAGGGACACCTTCCCAAAGTGAAGGTTCCAGGCCCTTGCTAGTTAATTGTGATCGTTTGTGAAAACAAACATCCAGTTAGGTAGCTTGTGTCTGCTCCGTGGATCCACTTAACTGTGAGATGCAACCTTCCTGGCAAACGAAACAAAAAAGCCCTCTTCGAAGGCACACTTCTACTCTCAAGGGAAGGTCAATTTGTCCATAATGAGAACATTCTTCCCCAAAAAAGTTAAAGTGCCAAATAAAGCCCTCTAACGAGGCACGCCGAAAAATGAAATGTTTTTCTCAAACAAAAAGGTTGGTGGAACCACCGAAGGGGCACCTTCCCAAAATAAAGGCACCAGGCCCTTGCTAACAAATTATGGCCGTCCGTGCAAACGAACATCCAATTATGTAGCTTGCGTCCGCCCCGTGGATCCATTTAACTGCGAGAAGTAACTTTCTGGCAAACAAAAAAGCCCTCTTCAGAGGCACACTTCTGCTCTCAAGGAAGATCAATGTGACGACCGCCCATGACTCCCGCACCAAAACAAGGGAATCGTGCGCAGAAAGGTGTGCCAGGCAGCCATGGACGATAGTCAGGGTAAAATAAAATTCGCAGAATCTCTAACGTAACTCACAGCGCATGGATAAAATACAATAGAGAATTAAAATATAGTGAAGCTCAATAGAACACAACATCATCATATAAGCAACATAGCAGTTTATACAATCAAATGAATCATCCATACATCAGAGCCTCACTACAACACTCAATCAGATACAACAGCGGAACCCAGTACATATAGTAAGAAAACAAATATGCAAAGCCTCCTGCTCGTCTTCGTCATCTTCAGCGTAGAACTCCTAGCACAGCACCTGTCACCTGCTTACCTAGTCTGCCCATCCCAACATGGATGAACAGCCCAAGGTAATAAGAGGAGACATAAAACCTTGAGTCAGACAAAGTCTTAGTGAGCAGTAAATTAACTATCAAACATACCAAAAGAGCATAAGGAATAAAAGGAATAGGAACCAAACCATCCCACTCCACCACATCTCACAGTGATAGCCCCCAGACACAAACCAAAGAGAATCAAGCATAACAATATAGACAATTAAGGTAAAGCAATAACCACTCGAGTCAAGGACGATGTTTTCCAAATACAAACCCCCAAGGCCTAAACCAAGATCAGATAAGCACCCAGAAAACACCGCTCTTGAAGCCGAATGATGATACAACCAAACATCCAAACACCCATGACTCTGGCTATCACTGTTATCATTGCCTTGATTTCACCGTTAGTTGAATGACCGCCTGTCAAGGGCTAATGGTAACCCCGGTTTAGCCATAACTCCGCACGTCATCGTGACCCGTGCTTAAGCCGAACGCATCAGCCCAGAGTACTAGCACGTCATCATGACCCGTGCCTGGAACGTCATCGTGACCCGTTCCAACGTACCCTTGCTTTGAGTATGCTAGAACCTTCAACAACGATGAGATCTTAGCCTCCTAGTCATCCTCCTCGACGACCATCCATACTAGCTCAAGCGCCTCTCAAGCTAACCATTATCCACCCCAACCCGGACCGCATCACCGAGTTATAACTTTGCACGTCATCATGACCCGTGCTTGGAACGTCTTCGTGACCCGTCCCATCACATCATATGCCTTGCCTCATCATATCATAGCAAAGTCTCTCAACTTGGAACGTCATCATGACCCGTCCCATCTCAACATCACACTTTGCTTCATCGCAACATAGCAAAGTCTCATCTCAACATTATGGCTTGCCTTCTCGCATCATGGCAAAGTCCCATCTCGATCTCATGCTTCGCCTCTTCGCATCACGGCAAAGTCCCATCATCGAATCCATCCATATGAGCTTCCACATCCGCTTCATATGCCATCGGCAGCTTTCAACATTCAAGAGCCTTTCCACTTAGCTTTTGAATCATCTTCACCATCTTGTTCCAAATCAACTACAAGCTAACTTGGAGCAATCCAATCTAACATACATTCAAACATTCAAGCATTCAAACAAGATATATTAAGCAATATCAACTATAATGGCAATTTCGTAAATAAGTGAGCAAAAGTCCAACATATGTGAAATCATAGTTTTTAGCATAGGTCTATCAAATCTAAAACATGGGTTTTATCTCTAATACTTGTTAAATCAACTTTCATAGATAAACATCTTCAAATATGATGGATCTACATGCAGACTTATGGAAAATGCGAGAAAACGCTAACTTTAACACACAAACATATCACCAACTCCATATACTCCTTTGGATCCGCGTGAGAGATAACTACCACTCACCAAATCACCAAAACAACCTAAAATGAATCAACTACAGATCTGGACAGCAAGGACTTGGACTTGATCCGGAGAAATTTCACTTGAAACGGTGAAATCTAGCCTCTTCGGATGAAAATCTTCAACTTTGGCTCTTGATCTTTGATCTTGATCTTCAATCTTCAATGGATGTTAGCACTTGATGGAAGTAGAGAAAGAAGTGAAGAAAATACCGTAGTCGAGTTTCCAAAATGGCAGCACTTCGTCGCTTCGAAATCCGGTGCCAAAAAGTGAGCCGAACGCCTCTATTTATAGGCTGAAACCTCCATGTCTCGGCCGTCCTAAGTCGCCGCCGACCCAACTCCTGAGTCGCCCCCGACTCATCCCTCGCCGACTCACGACCTAGCACCTACCGACTCAACTACACAACATATACTCCCAGATGTCGACTTACGACTCAACCAAGTGCCGACCTACTTCCTACCGACTCAACCAATGCCGACTTAAATTCTACCGACTCATCACAGCAAGAAGGTCACACGACTTATCCCTGCCGACCTAAGCCTAATCCTTATCCCTCGAGACACGACTCAAAAGCCTAAGTCCCCAACGACTTATCCACTAAGTCGGCCCACCGACCTAACGACACATGGAATAACGCCATGCCGACCCAAACCCCTACCGACTCAGGACCCCACGACCTAAGCCCTAATACTATGAGTCGGCAATTCTATGACTCGGTCACGAGTTAACTCCTATGAGTCGGCCAACCCTTAAACCACCAACCTCCTTAAGTCGGCAACGTTTTAACTCGAGAAACTCTTAAGTCGGTCGCTCCCTTATCTCGGCCAACACTCTAAACCGCAACCCCTCCTTGAGCCGGTCCCCTATGAGTCGGTCACGACTCAAGCCTTAACTCGGCAACATCTTAGGTCGTAACCTCCTTAACCCGGCCACCTTCCTTAAGTCGTAGCTCATGCACGCCCTATCCTATGAGTCGGTCACGACTCAACCCCATGAGTCGGTTACGACTCATCACTTCAACACACAAGTTACTCTCCATACGACTCAGGCTAGAGGCAATCCAAACAACACTATCGACCTGCAAATTCTACGATCTATCGACACGTAAAATACGGGTCGTTACATTCTCTCCCCCTTAGGAATTTCGCCCCCGAAATTCCAAGCAAACAACAGCAATCACAATCATTCCGCATGCCTACCATCCATAGCAATCAACAAACCATGCATCCAATTCTAACCTAGCATGCAGAATTCTATGACTTAGAACAAGCTACAAATTCATGAGATGTCACGACACTTTAGGGCCATACCTCGAAGAGTCCGGGATGAGCTGCCTTCATCCTCTCTTCCTCCTCCCATGTACAGTCGTTAACATCATCACTCCATTGTATCTTGAGCAACGTAATCGTCTTCCTCCTAAGCTGTTTCGTATCGGTTTCAACAATACGAAGCGGCTTACGAGGTCTCGTAACCACTGGATCAACCTCTAAGTCTTCACAGCTATCAGCAGAAATCACCGTACTTGGGTCGTGCACATACTTCCGTAGATAAGATACATGAAAAACATTGTGCACACCCGCCATCTTTTCCGGTAACTCCAATCTATAAGCGAGCTTTCCAATTCGCTCGATAATCGGGAATGGTCCAACGAATCTTGGAGTTAACTTTCCTTTGTTCCCGAATCTAATAACATTCTTCAATGGAGAAATCTTCACAAAAACCATATCGCCTACGTCGAACTCCAAATCCTTTCGACGATTATCAGCATAACTTTTCTGACGATCTTGGGCTGCTTTCATTCTTTGCCGGATGATCTCTATACAGTCTGAAGTCTGTCGAATCATCTCTGGCCCAAGTATCGGCTTTTCTCCAGCTTCCAACCAACATGTCGGAGAGTTACACGGTCTTCCATATAATGCCTCATATGGTGCCATACCAATACTCGACTGATAACTGTTATTATAAGCAAACTCCACCAAATGAAGGTGATCTTCCCATGATCCTCCGAAGTCCAAAACACAAGCTCTAAGAAGATCTTCCAAAACCCGGTTGACTCTCTCAGTCTGACCATCTGTCTGAGGGTGATAAGCTGTACTCAAACACAACTCAGTTCCCAAAACTTCCTGGAAGCTCTTCCAAAATCCACTAGTGAACAACGGATCTCGATCGCTCACTATACTCTTCGGAACACCATGGAATCGAACAATCCACTTCACATACAACTCAGCCAACTTCGATGCAGTTCTAGTCGATCGAACAGGAATGAACCTTGCACTCTTGGTCAAACGATCTACAATGACCCAAATCCCTTCATTCCCTGCCCTGGTTCTAGGTAGACCATCAATAAAATCCATCGACACTTGCTCCCACTTCCACGTAGGAACCTCTAATGGCTGAAGTAATCCACTGGGCTTCTTCTGCTCAGCTTTCACCAACTGGCAATTCATACACTTGGAAATAAAATTTCCAACTTCCTTCTTCATACCTTCCCAGTAGTAAGCTCTCTTCATATCCCGATACATCTTATTTCCACCTGGATGAATTGTCAACTTCGAGTGATGACTTTCCCTCAGAACTTCATCTCTCAATCCATCAATATCGGGAACAACCAATCGTCCTTGCTTTCGAAGCCAACCCTCTCGATCGACCTCGAATCCTTTATCCTTCTCTGGTTCCAATCCAGATTCCAAATCACGGATAATCTTGACAAGCTTATCATCTTTCTTTTGGCTCTCGCCAATCCTTTCCACTAAAGTAGGCCTTATTGATAAGTTTGCCAACATCTCAGGTTCCAACTCGCATCTAGGCCTGAAATCAAACCCAGCCAAATACTCAAGACTCTTCCATTCCGAAAACATGGCTCCCAATCCTGCATGTCTTCGACTTAACGCATCAGCTACTGCGTTACCTTTTCCCGGAGTATAGGCTATACCAAAATCATAAGATGCTAGAAACTCTAACCACCGTTGCTGTCGAAGATTCAAATCCTTTTGGGAGAACAGATACTTCAACGACTTATGATCTGTAAACAACTCAAATCTAACTCCCAATAGGTAGTGTCTCCACATCTTCAAAGCAAACACTATCGCCGCTAACTCCAAATCATGAGTTGGATAATTCCTTTCATGCGGCTTCAGTTGTCGACTAGCATACGCAACAACTTTATCCTTCTGCATTAGCACCGCTCCCAGTCCAGTGCCACATGCATCGGTGTAAACCACCATCTCCTCATTCCCACTTGGAATAGTCAAAACAGGAGCACTCGTCAGTCGCTCTTTCAGGATCACGAAAGCTTGCTCACACTTATCATCCCATTTGAACAACTGGTTCTTCTTCGTCAATCCTGTCAACGGTGCAGCTATCTTGGAAAAGTCTTTGATAAACCGACGATAATATCCTGCTAATCCAAGAAAACTTCTTACATCAGATGCATTCTTAGGTCTAACCCAATCCTGGATTGCTGCCACCTTAGCGGGATCAACCGCTATTCCATTTCCAGAAATAACATGACCTAAGAACCTCACTTCATTCTTCCAGAAGTGACACTTCGAAAACTTAGCCTTCAGCTGATGTTTCCGCAATATATCCAAAACAATCCTCAAGTGCGTCTTGTGCTCTTCCTCAGTTCTGGAATAAACCAAAATATCATCCACGAACACAAGCACGAACTTATTCAACTGATCTCTGAACACTCTATTCATAAGATCCACAAAATATGCTGGCGCGTTAGTCAACCCAAACGGCATTACCAGCCACTCATAAAACCCGGATGGTGTCCTGAAAGCAGTCTTCGGCACACTATCCTTCGCCACTCTCAACTGGTGAAATCCCGTTGCCAAATCCATCTGAGAAAACACCTTAGCCTCGTGAAGCTGATCAAACAAGTCATCTATTCTCGGCAATGGATACTTGTTCTTCTTAGTCACCTTATTCAGCTCACGATAATCCACACACAACCTCAACGATCCATCCGCTTTGGTTGCGAACACAACGGGCGCACCCCATTCGGACACACTCCTCCGAATGAATCCTTTCCGTAAAAGGTCATCAACTTGCACCTTCAGCTCTTGCTGCTCCCTCGGTGCCATCCGCCTAAGAGGCATCACAACAGGTCTGGCTCCCTCAACTAGATCGATACGAAACTCGATCTCCCTATGCGGCGGCAACCCTTTGACTTCGTCAAAGACATCCTCAAATCCATTCACAATAGGCACCGATGACAGTCCATCCCGTGGAACAACTAGCGAATACATGAAGCTCATGAAGACGCCTTCTTCATGCTTACATCGTATCACAACCTTTCGCCCTTCCACATTCCCGACTGTCACCTCAAGCCTCTCACAATCAATCCTAGCCGCATACTTCCTAAGCCAGTCCATACCCAAAATAATTCCGAACCCCGCAAAGTTCAGAACAAAGCAATCACAAACAAACGAGCAATCATGACTCGACACAACTAGACCACGGCATATCATACACAAACATGACGAACCCCCCACTGGATTAGTCACAACCAATGGCCTATCAACAATATCCGGTTTCATACCTAACCGGCTTACCAAATCATCACAAACAAAAGAATGCGACGCTCCAGTATCAAACAACACTCTAACTGGAACACCACAAATAGAAAGAGTACCTTGAACCACCACACTCTTCCCCTTTTCTTCAGCAGTCGGAGCTTTTGAAGACGATGGAACAGCCCCCAAAGCATAGGCTTGCACAACCTGCCTATCTTTCCTCGGTTCTGGACAGTCCTTCTTAATGTGTCCCAGCTTATCACAGTTGTAACACTTCAACTGCACCTTCGGATTCTTGCAATCCCGAGAAAGATGACCCTTCTGACGGCAGTTATAACAAGTCACCTCGCCCTTTGGCTTCTTCTGACCATCCTTTCCCTTCTGTTGCTGCTGCTTCCTCTTCTTATTCCCACTCTGCTGTGGTTTAGATCCTTCCCTGGTTACAGCAACAACAGAACTTTCCCTAGGAAACAAACTCTCATGCCTCAGAGCTTTCTCCACCAGCTTCTCAAATGGATCGTCCAGATGATCCACTAACTGCCTTCCTAGATAAGCATCCAGACCAGTCACAAACTTTTCATTCTTCTGGTAGGGAGAATCAATATATGATCTGGCATACTTAGACAAAGCTTCGAACTCAGAAATATACTCCAGAACAGGCCTTCCGCCTTGTTTGAGCTCCACAAATCTCTTGAACAAAACAGACCTCTGAGCAGTAGAGATGAACTTGGCTTCAAATCTAACTTGGAATTGCTCCCAAGTTATCTCCTCCTCTGGTGTATCTATAGTGATAGAATTCCACCAATCCGCAGCTCTTCCCTGAAGCTGTCTCGATGCAAGCTTCCTCTTGGTTGCATCCTCAATCCCTAAATCACCAAAAATCCTTCGGCAAGCATCCATCCATCTCTGCACTTCAATAGTCGATTCTGTCCCCAAGAAAGCTTTCCCTCCAAGCGAAGTATAATCCTTGCAAAGCTTGGCAAAATCCACTGGCCTTGGAGCCTGGACTTGAACTCCTACATCCACAGAAGATCCTGAAGCTGGTACCCTCCTCATGATCGAAGTCATCATTGCTTCGAACATCGCAGCATAGTCAACAGCTTCCCTAGCAGCACGGCTATCTCTCGCAGCTTGTCTCTCGCTTCTGCTCATCCTTAATATCTGTAAAAAGAATGATTAGAACACCTTAAGAAACAACTGCATAAGGAGTTCAAATCCATCTAAGCTACTATATTATATATAGTAATCATCCATCAAAATACAATTACGTCTCTCTTACGTAACTACGTCAGCGAGCGTTGGCTAAAATCGATTAACCAAAGCTCTGATACCAAATGTGACGACCGCCCATGACTCCCGCACCAAAACAAGGGAATCGTGCGCAGAAAGGTGTGCCAGGCAGCCATGGACGATAGTCAGGGTAAAATAAAATTCGCAGAATCTCTAACGTAACTCACAGCGCATGGATAAAATACAATAGAGAATTAAAATATAGTGAAGCTCAATAGAACACAACATCATCATATAAGCAACATAGCAGTTTATACAATCAAATGAATCATCCATACATCAGAGCCTCACTACAACACTCAATCAGATACAACAGCGGAACCCAGTACATATAGTAAGAAAACAAATATGCAAAGCCTCCTGCTCGTCTTCGTCATCTTCAGCGTAGAACTCCTAGCACAGCACCTGTCACCTGCTTACCTAGTCTGCCCATCCCAACATGGATGAACAGCCCAAGGTAATAAGAGGAGACATAAAACCTTGAGTCAGACAAAGTCTTAGTGAGCAGTAAATTAACTATCAAACATACCAAAAGAGCATAAGGAATAAAAGGAATAGGAACCAAACCATCCCACTCCACCACATCTCACAGTGATAGCCCCCAGACACAAACCAAAGAGAATCAAGCATAACAATATAGACAATTAAGGTAAAGCAATAACCACTCGAGTCAAGGACGATGTTTTCCAAATACAAACCCCCAAGGCCTAAACCAAGATCAGATAAGCACCCAGAAAACACCGCTCTTGAAGCCGAATGATGATACAACCAAACATCCAAACACCCATGACTCTGGCTATCACTGTTATCATTGCCTTGATTTCACCGTTAGTTGAATGACCGCCTGTCAAGGGCTAATGGTAACCCCGGTTTAGCCATAACTCCGCACGTCATCGTGACCCGTGCTTAAGCCGAACGCATCAGCCCAGAGTACTAGCACGTCATCATGACCCGTGCCTGGAACGTCATCGTGACCCGTTCCAACGTACCCTTGCTTTGAGTATGCTAGAACCTTCAACAACGATGAGATCTTAGCCTCCTAGTCATCCTCCTCGACGACCATCCATACTAGCTCAAGCGCCTCTCAAGCTAACCATTATCCACCCCAACCCGGACCGCATCACCGAGTTATAACTTTGCACGTCATCATGACCCGTGCTTGGAACGTCTTCGTGACCCGTCCCATCACATCATATGCCTTGCCTCATCATATCATAGCAAAGTCTCTCAACTTGGAACGTCATCATGACCCGTCCCATCTCAACATCACACTTTGCTTCATCGCAACATAGCAAAGTCTCATCTCAACATTATGGCTTGCCTTCTCGCATCATGGCAAAGTCCCATCTCGATCTCATGCTTCGCCTCTTCGCATCACGGCAAAGTCCCATCATCGAATCCATCCATATGAGCTTCCACATCCGCTTCATATGCCATCGGCAGCTTTCAACATTCAAGAGCCTTTCCACTTAGCTTTTGAATCATCTTCACCATCTTGTTCCAAATCAACTACAAGCTAACTTGGAGCAATCCAATCTAACATACATTCAAACATTCAAGCATTCAAACAAGATATATTAAGCAATATCAACTATAATGGCAATTTCGTAAATAAGTGAGCAAAAGTCCAACATATGTGAAATCATAGTTTTTAGCATAGGTCTATCAAATCTAAAACATGGGTTTTATCTCTAATACTTGTTAAATCAACTTTCATAGATAAACATCTTCAAATATGATGGATCTACATGCAGACTTATGGAAAATGCGAGAAAACGCTAACTTTAACACACAAACATATCACCAACTCCATATACTCCTTTGGATCCGCGTGAGAGATAACTACCACTCACCAAATCACCAAAACAACCTAAAATGAATCAACTACAGATCTGGACAGCAAGGACTTGGACTTGATCCGGAGAAATTTCACTTGAAACGGTGAAATCTAGCCTCTTCGGATGAAAATCTTCAACTTTGGCTCTTGATCTTTGATCTTGATCTTCAATCTTCAATGGATGTTAGCACTTGATGGAAGTAGAGAAAGAAGTGAAGAAAATACCGTAGTCGAGTTTCCAAAATGGCAGCACTTCGTCGCTTCGAAATCCGGTGCCAAAAAGTGAGCCGAACGCCTCTATTTATAGGCTGAAACCTCCATGTCTCGGCCGTCCTAAGTCGCCGCCGACCCAACTCCTGAGTCGCCCCCGACTCATCCCTCGCCGACTCACGACCTAGCACCTACCGACTCAACTACACAACATATACTCCCAGATGTCGACTTACGACTCAACCAAGTGCCGACCTACTTCCTACCGACTCAACCAATGCCGACTTAAATTCTACCGACTCATCACAGCAAGAAGGTCACACGACTTATCCCTGCCGACCTAAGCCTAATCCTTATCCCTCGAGACACGACTCAAAAGCCTAAGTCCCCAACGACTTATCCACTAAGTCGGCCCACCGACCTAACGACACATGGAATAACGCCATGCCGACCCAAACCCCTACCGACTCAGGACCCCACGACCTAAGCCCTAATACTATGAGTCGGCAATTCTATGACTCGGTCACGAGTTAACTCCTATGAGTCGGCCAACCCTTAAACCACCAACCTCCTTAAGTCGGCAACGTTTTAACTCGAGAAACTCTTAAGTCGGTCGCTCCCTTATCTCGGCCAACACTCTAAACCGCAACCCCTCCTTGAGCCGGTCCCCTATGAGTCGGTCACGACTCAAGCCTTAACTCGGCAACATCTTAGGTCGTAACCTCCTTAACCCGGCCACCTTCCTTAAGTCGTAGCTCATGCACGCCCTATCCTATGAGTCGGTCACGACTCAACCCCATGAGTCGGTTACGACTCATCACTTCAACACACAAGTTACTCTCCATACGACTCAGGCTAGAGGCAATCCAAACAACACTATCGACCTGCAAATTCTACGATCTATCGACACGTAAAATACGGGTCGTTACAATCAATTTCTCCATAATGAGAACATTCTTCCCCAAAAAAGTTGAAGTGCCAAATAAAGCCCTCTAACGTGGCACGCCAAAAAATGAAATGTTTTTGTCAAACAAAAAGGTTGGTGGAACCACCGAAGGGGCACCTTCCCAAAATGAAGGCACCAGGCCCTTGCTAACAAATTGTGATCGTCCGTACAAACGAACATCTAATTAGGTAGCTTGCGTCTGCCCCGTGGATCCATTTAACTATGAGAAGTAACTTTTAGGCAAACCAAAAAGCCCACTTCGAAGGCACACTTCTACTCTCAAGGAAAGATCAATTTCTCCATAATGAGAACATTCTTCCCTAAAAAAGTTGAAGTGCCAATTAAAGCCCTCTAACAAGGCACGCCCAAAAATGAAATGTTATCTCTTGAAAAAGTCGTTGGTAGAACCACCGAAGGGGCACCTTCTCAAAAAGAAGGTTCTAGGCCGCAACTAACTTCTCGCGATCGTTTGTGCAAACAAATATCCGATAAAGCAGCTTATGCCAGTCCCGTGGGCCCACTTAGCGATGAGATATAACTTTCTGGCAAACAAATCAGTGCCTTCTTCGGAGGCCCGCTTTACCGCATAGGGGAATCCACTCCTCAAAAATAAAAGTGACCATCTCCGAAAGTTGAAGTGTAAAAACTTCTTCTAAAAAATAAAACAAATGGAAAACTTCTCCAATACATGGCACACTCTACTAGAGCAGAATAATATTTCCTCAAAATGGAACAATTATTCTCCAGAGTAAGAGTACAAGTCTTCTCAAAATGGAGAAGATTGCAGTAAGCCATGATATGGGGGCAATATAATATAGCTACATTAATAAAAGCAACGCTCAAGCAACATACCACGAGCTCACTGCAATATCATACAAAGAAAATAAAGAAACTTGTGTGAAAATAAGGAATAAATGCATTTACAAATACAGATAAAAGATTGTACAAGTAAAAAGAGTCATTCTATTCCATACTGTAAAAGATTTGTATACATGTGCAGGTTTCAAAAAGCGGAGGCCGGTACCCGCACAATCTCCGGTTGATACAAGTCTTTAGATACAAGCAAAAAGCAAAAAAGCAGAACAAGAAGGATAAAACCAGACCCATTACTTCTTCTTCCCGCCGCCTTTGGAGCCCCCGCTCGGCCTTATGGTTAACTTCTTGAGTCGGCCTGAATGAGTCGGGGAAAAAGGAGAAAGAGGTGTAATTGGGTCCTCTTCTGCTTTCTCATCGCTAGCAGAAGTGCCCTTCTTTTTCTTCGAAATTTCATGCTTTCCCCTCTTCTTTGAAAAATATTCGCTGCCCGGAGTGATAAAATCAATCAGCTTTGTATCATCGACAGTAAATTTCTCCGGGGTCCTCTCACCCTCCTCAAGTTCTTCAGCTTTCTGCTCTTGTGAAGCGGCCGGGTCATCTAAGCCTTGAAGAGCTCCTATTTGTTCTTCTTGCGACCCCGGTTGAGAAGCACAAGAAGGAGTAACTTGAAGAGGTGGAGGGGCAACAGCTGGAGGAGGTGAAGCCTATATACAACACTTGTTGTTTTCACTACAGAAGAAGAAGAGTTAAAAATCAGTATTTCTCGCAAAGAGAGGAGATAGTGGCACGTCGAGGCTTAAGTAATAAGCAAGAAGTTCATCGAGCTCATGTGAAGCAAACGAGTAGTCCACTTGAGCTGGATCAGTGTTGAAGTTACCTGGAGAGATTGACTTTATCACGTCAATTTCAAGATCTTGGGCTTCGGTGTCTTCACAGGCATCGTCTTCGGCCTGAGCAGTTGTAGTTTCGGTTTCGGCTTTGGTAGGAGACGGAGAGTGGGAACTGGAGCCAATAATATCGATGTCAACCGAAGTCGAAGGACGAGTTGGGTCGGCCAAAGGTGCCTTCCCTAGATGCTCTCCTTCCGCCGCTTTGACTCATTCCTTGGCAAGTTGTTCTTTCCCTCTGGCAAGGGCGGCAAGACCCTCATCATCCAAATAATAAGCTTCAAGATCCTCCTCAGCGTAGCCAGCGTCTCTAAGCATTTCAGCTGCTGCCTCCCACACTTCAGCCAGGGTAACCTCATACTTTGGGCCCAAAAATGAAAGACTGCCACGCCCCAAGACGCTGTAAACATAAAACTCGAATAGAGTGGAGCTGATGTTGGCCTTAGTCGCCTCATGTGATTGTTCAGCTGGTGATTTTCCAGCGATGGCCTCGTCACGCTCCTTTTCAGCCTTAGACAGCTGGGCCTTTAACATTGTAATCTCCAAATCTTGGGAGTTAGTCTTTTCCCGCAGCTGAGCAGCATCATTGCGGTAGATTTCCATGATTTTCTGCTCCGCTTCAAGTTTAGCCTCAGCAACTCGTTGAGTAGCGTGGGCGTCTCTTACTTGCTTTTGAAGAACCTCTTCCTTTTGAGTATAAGAATTGGAAGAGGTGGCAAGATCATCTTTAAGCTTCTTGATTCCAGCCTCAAGTTCCTCATTATAGGTGGTGATGCTCTTCTTCTCCATATCATGTTGATCAAGAACGTTTTGCCACTCAGACTTATCGCTTTCCATGGTCAGCATAGCCTCGAGATTTAAACGATTTACTCTTTGAAGCTCCTCAACTAGTTTTTGCCAACCGGACATTCTTTCAATATCAAGCTTGACAGCGTCGAGATTTCTCAACATGGTATGTTTATCAATTGGAACCAAGTCCAGATCAAAACGTACTCCTTTCAAAAACCAATGTGGAAATCGGCTTTGGAGTGCAGACGGAGGCTTCTCAACTTGATAAGGAGGCCTATTAATGATTGCTTGAATTTCAGCTCTTTTAAGGGCAGGAGAGCTAGAAGGGATGTCTAGAGAGATAGAAGTAGCGTGCACTTTAGAAATTTCAGATGTAGACTTTCTCTAAGCTTGGCTAGCTTGCTTGAATCATCAGCTACATGACTCTTCCCCTTATCGTCATGAGACTTTCTCTTATGGGAGTCATTATCCCTCTGGTAAGAGTCATGTCGGTCGTCTCTTCTTCCATAACGCCCCTCATAAGCCTACCTTTCGCAGGCTTTCCTAGCCGCTCTTTCCTCATCAGTATCCCTAGGGGCAGGAAGATAGCGCCTGCGGTCATAAGAATCACGCCTCACATAGCGTTGAAAGTCATCATAATATGAGCCGCTGTGTCCCATGGGAGAACCTGAAAGTGAAGAAGAGACAAAATTTAGAAATCTTCGAAATAAAGAAGCTAAGTGCGCATAATTTCCAAAACTCCTAAGTGTGTGTGTGGCGTGCGAACTACAGTCGTCAAGCTATAAACCACTCTTCGGCTTAGGAGTGATGTCGGCTTTTGCAGCAGGAGTCAACTCTTGGGTTGATGGAATTGATCGCAAAACGGATGTCACTTCGATTGCTGGAGAAACAAGCTTAGAAGTGGAGGTGTCATCTTTAAAGAGCTCGTGGGAAGTCACCATAAGATCGCTCAGTCCTCCAAAGATATCATCACCATCATGCCCAATGGAATGGATCATATCAGCAGTGCCCTCTTCAGCACGCTTTACACTCTTGTAACGGAACTTTCTTTCTCAGCTCCCTCATCAGCTTCTCTAGTAGCCTTCCTAGAATGTTGAGGAAATTACTCTTCTTCAATAACTGGGGGAAGTTTATATTTTCCAGATAATCCCACACCGTCAACGGGATTGGAGCATTTCACTAATGAAGCCTCTACAATAGGTTCCTTCAGTGCGAATTCCTTTGTGGAGGCTGGCGCATCTGATGCTTCTGCTTGAGAACTGAGGGCTTCACGGGACTGAATGGATCGAGAAGAGTGCAAGAGTCCGAATTGGTGCAAAAATTCGTCCTTCAATAGAAACTTAATACTTCTCTCATCGATAGCTACGGCACTCAATCTTTCGAAAGTCGATTTGTGACTAGAATCTTTAGAGGGAGGAGGAAGCGCTGCAAAAGTAAAGAATGAAGTTAGCACTTGACGACTCGAATTTTGAAAGGCTCATAAATGAAGTGAATGGAGATAGGTAGTCTTACTTCCTACTCTCCAGATACCGTAGAATCCCGAGGGGCAACGAACAAAGAAGAAATGTTTTAAAAACCCGTGAGCGCTCTCGGGCAGATCCGTAATCAGCTTACGGTTTCTTGCACTCCTTACAAGAGTAATGGAAGGGTGATCTTTGTTCCTCCCGAATGAACACAAATAGCAGATCTCCTCGAAGCTTGGGAGGCGGTTAAGCGTCCTTCTAAATAGTACGCACAACCCCATCAAAATGACATAGCCATTAGGGTGCAACTGGAATGGAGAAATAGTCAGTCGAAGGAGGAGTGTTCTAAGAAAATCATTGAAGGGGGAAAAGCTCCATTCAGACACATTTGACGATTGACTGCAATGAAGCCAGGAGGCAGCCTATCGGCAGTTCCATTTACCCCAGGAAGCAGAGCATCCGCTTCAGCAATGCCGAATTGAATACATAGCTGGCTGAAAGCCCGTTGGTTCAATGTAGTTGAAACTCTTTCCGAAGGATTCTCTAAAGGGTCAGCCATTGGGAAAACCTCATCGGCCCGCTCTACTATCTCTTCTCGCACTTGTTGAGAAGCCATTCTACACAAGGAACTGGATATTCAAATATGAAGGTGCAAGTTTCCTAAAAGCGTGTGAAGTGTTGTGTAAAGCTACTGAAATAAAAAGTAAATAAAGCAAAACTTGAAATAATACTGGTTGGCACACGTCAATTCAGTAAGATTCAAGGCTTGTTATTGGATCAAAATTAAGTGTAGTATCAATGCAGATAATATTCAGCAATAAACAGTTATAACTGTGTGAATTTTGCGTTGATGCTTCATTTAAGTCAGTTGATTCATAGCATTTCTTTTTTAATTAGATTCATATTATTTTACTTAAGTAAAATATTATCTCTTTGACCTAATCACTCGATGTGGGCAGTCGATGATGAGTATATTCGTCCTAGTTTTCTGCATTATAATAACAGGTTATTAAAAATCAAATATTGGTGCAATCTATTTAGACGCAGTTGAAAGTTCAAGCAAGCAGTTCAAGTTAAAGCCATGAAATGATAAGGCATGTGCAAGGTAGAAGGTCACGGGTTAAGGCTATAAGGCTTTAAGTCACGACGAGGCAAATGTGCTTAAGTCTTAGCTCGTCCAAGTATAAGAGCGACCTAAAGGTTATGCCATAAAAAGTAAACTCTTCCAAATTATGTTGCGACCCAAAGTTGGGTCGTAAAGGGAGTTATCTCGTCTGAAGCAGTATATTATATATCCTAAGTCGCTTGAGTTCTTAAGTTATTCCATTGAGCTCTAACGACCTAAGTTAAGTCGAAGGAACACTATGTCGCTCAAAAGTTATTCATGTGCCATTTTCCAACGACTTAGCTTTAGTCGCAAGCTCTCTAAGCCGTTCAGGCTCCCTTAAGTCGCCAAAGTTCATAAGTCGCTCAGGCTCCTTAAGTTTCCAGACTCATATGTCGCTCAGGCTCCCTAAGTCATCAAGACTCTTAGGTCGTTCAACTCTGTAAGTTGCTCTACATGATTAATTCGCCTCATGCCCTATGTCACCCAAATGGTATCCTAGAAATACCGAGCTCTTTTCCACTAAAAACCTAAGTCCTGCTCTCCACTCACACATTGCCACGTGTTCATCCCCTTTACTTCACCAAAAATGCCCAACATAACCCGAAATCCGTTAACCCAATACCTCCTCGTCTCCTCCAAACTTCCAAAACCCATGATCAACTCCAAAAACTCCACATTCACCCAATAACTTCATGGAACCCTAAGTCGATTAATTTTTCGAGAATAACGCAATTACCAACATTCGACGATGATCGAAAGGCGAGTCGGGGTATAATCTTTCAACGTGATAACAAAAATTGCATGAAATTGGTTATGGGAGAATCAATGGTGAACACGATGGTCAGATGATTAGATTTACCTAGATTTTCTGTTGAAAATGATAATCGATGATACAAGGAAGGGAATTTCACTTTAGCTCTTGAGCTTGAATACAACAATGGCGGCAAGATGATAAACAGTAAAGTGAAGAGGGTGAAACGGCTTAGCGGCTTATATAGAAGAAAAAGGGGAAGATGAATAGGCGCGCATGTTAGCGAGATCCTTGAGTCACCCACGACTTTGCAAGGTTAAATCGAAGCACACGACCTATAACCTAGGCATGTACTTCGAGGAGCAAGTGTTAATCCCTTTTCTGAATGGTGACCTAACTGCTTAAAGAAAGCCGGCGACTTAACGACCTAACATAACAACGGGTTAACTACCCAAAAACCCCGAGCGACTTAACTGTTCACAGCTCCAAGCGATTTACGACCTATAGCATCTGGCGAGCTAACATTGCAATGAGTTAACGACTCAACCTTCGAGCGGGTTTCAACGAGTTAAGCGACCTAAACAGATCAACGGCATAGCGACTCAAACACGACAGTGGGTTGAATACTACAGCGACTCAATGAGGTAGCGACCTAGCGACCTAGTGGGTTATGAGCCCACAACTGCACCTAAATAAGCCGCGTCTCCTTATGTCGTTTGTATATAGGTCGCTCCAACCTATATTAGGTCGCTGCTTCTCCCAAGTATATCTTAAGTCGCTCCGCCTGATGCCCCAGCGTATAGATTGCCTTCCATTCCCCATAGGTCGCTGCGACCTATTAGCCAACGCAAATGGCCAAATACACCCACTATAAGCCATAACCCATACCCATTAGGTCGCCCGTGACCTAACTCAACTCCTAAGCCGCCCACAACCTACACCACACGACCTAACTCTGAAACTCCCCAATAAATACCCTGCCTACTCCACATTGGGGGGGATGATTTCTCGAATTCCAAGACTTACTGTTTTCACGACTTCTATAACACTTCAAATGCCAAAGACACTTCAAAGAACCTTGGGAGAAGACCAAGTTCATTCAATAGAATTCAAAGAGCTTTTCTGCATCAAAGTTCTAACCACTTGCCTTAAGGTGTTGTTATTGAAGAATTATTGTAAAATTTATAATCAAATCAATAGTAGAAGAGATTAAGTGGACGTAGGCTTGACTTTGAGCCGAACCACTATAAAAATTATTGTCTTTTTACTATTTTCTGCTTGCTTTTAATTCCCGTACCAACAGGTGGTGCTTTCGCTATATCACAACTCACACTGGGGTGTTAGTGTACATTTTTAGCGTTAACATTTTTGGTGATTTCACTGAGAATTGAACTCAAGGGTGCTCTCATCATTGCTTCACAAAGATTTGTTGAAAGACTCTCCCTAAGAACCGGAAGTCTATCCGAAATTATGGCTCCTGAAAGAAAAAGTAGATCTACTAGATCTGGAGATGTTATGACAACACTGCCACTTCTCTCGCGTCAAATCAAGCGGCTCCTAGTGTTGGAATCACAAGGGCGGAATTGGATGCTGTAGTGTTGGGTTGTATCAATAAAGCCCATAACACTTTGTTATTAAATAGGTTGAATGCTTTGCTTGGCATTACCAGCAACCAGAAAATAATGAAGAAACCTTTGTTGAGGATGTTCACGATTCCCAAGGGAAAAGTATTCCTCAGAGGGCAGCTGGCACCGCCGAAGGGGCACCTCCCCAAGCTGAAGGTTCAAGGCCGCAGCCAACTCTTCGTGAACGTTTGTCCAGGAAAACTTCCGAAAAAGTAGCTGACGTCTGTCCCGTAGGGCCTCTAAACGATGAGGAGTACCTCTCAGGAATGATTCGACAAATTATGAAGGAGAGCATGCGAAGGGAGGAAGATGAAAGTGACTGTGGGTTTGCTCCAAGCAAGACTCCTTTTACTGAAAGAATTTTGAAGGCTGAATTTCCGAAGAAGTTTGTTCCCCCCACTATTCCAGGTTATCGGGGGACAAGTGATCCTAACCAGTTCTTATACAAGTATGACTGGCATATGACAGGTTCCAAAGCAATAGACGAGATCAAGTGCAGATACTTTCCTATGTACTTGGAGGGAGTGGCCCTTCTTTGGTTCACGAAGCTGCCAGTTCGATCCGTGGATCAGTTCTCCGACCTAACTCGGAAATTCAAAGATCTGTTCAGGTTACATGTTTCGAAGGCCAAGGACATAATGTCACTATCCAGCCTCGAACAAAGCCCCGGAGAGACTATCAAATCTTTCTTAAACCTCTTTAATATAGCGTTAGCCGAAGTTGATAATGCAGAGCCTCGGATGATTCTGACTTACTTGATGCGAGCTATTAACAAATCAAGTGAATTCGGAAAATGGCTAAAGATGAAAGAGCGAAATTCACTTGAGAAGTTCTATAAGTAGGCCGATGAATTTATGTGCTTAGATAGCCTTCCTGTGCCAGCAAAAGTAGTCATGACTGAAGTTGAGAATAACAATGTTGCTTCTAACAAAAAGGAATCTGGTGGCCAGAAGAGGGAGAATGACAGTGGAAAAAAGCAGAAAGATGTGAAGAAAACTCGCCACTTTAAACCTTCAGATTTTACTCCCTTAACTGATACTCAAGAAAATATCTTTTTCGCAACTAAGGATGCTGTTAAATACCCCAAACCACCTGAGATGAAGCCTGGGAAAAATGTTGTGCATAATGGGAGATTCTGTCGGTTCCACAATCAACCTGGCCATGACACTAATGAATGTCGCCATTTAAAGAATTTGATTGAAGAGCCATTGAGGCAGAATAAACTACAACAATAGGTGAAGAGAAACAGAAGTGACCCAACCTCATCTACTCAGGGGCAACAAGTTCCTGCTCATCAATCCGGCTCAGGTGAGAGGACTGCAGCGCAGGAATCTGAGAGGCCTGTCATTAATGTTATCACAGGGGTCCTCACCCAACGGGCAGAAGTTGGGGTGAGATGGAGAGATCTGCTCACGCTTTGAGATATGCCCCGATGGAAGAAAATGTTTTTGTCTTGGAAGATGCTGCACCTTTAAAACAACAAAGAACTTTTAACGATGACATCATATTCCAGGCTAGAGACTCTGTTGGTGTTGAGGCTCCCACCATGGATCCCTTGGTGATATCTGCAGGCATCGGATCAGCCATTGTAAGAAGGCTGCTTGTTGATTGCGGCTCCTCTTGCAATGTCCTCTTCAGAAAGACATTTGATCAGATGAAAATTCCCATGGCTGATGTTCAAGCTTCAGAAAATTGTTGGGTTCACTGGAGAACCAAAGCAGCCTATTGGGACTATTGACTTATTTGTAGAGCTTGGAGATGGGGAAAAGAAGGTGATCCGAAAACAAAATTTTATGGTTGTTGATGAATTCTCTGCTTACAATGCCTTCTTGGGTCGACCGACTCTTACCGCATTCAAGGCCATTCTCGCACCATGGTGCCTGACTATGAAGTTCCCCACTGATAATGGCGTCGGTGTTGTGAAGGGGGACCAAAATGCCGGGCGAGAATGCTATCTAATAGAGTTACGGGAGGCAAAGAAGAGAGAAATGGGTAAGGGTGCGGCAGCTCCGCTCCGTATCAAAGAGCCCACCTTTTAGCAATTACGGGATGGACCCTGCACTGGTGAGCATAGTGGTGCACGAAAAGAGATTGATCCCAGAAAAACCAGTGCAGGGGAGAGTAAAGTGGTGCCGGTGGAAGTGACGGTGCCAATACTTGTTGACCTGAATGATCCAAACAAGGTGCTGAATGCGGGTTCACAACTCGGTGTGACGGTTCAGAATATGTTGATATCATTCTTGAAAGCAAACCCGGATGTATTCGCTTGGAGTCATGCCGACATGTGTGGAATATCTCCAGAAATCGCAGTGCATGCTTTGAATATTGATCCAAAATTCACACCCGTAAAGCAGAAAAGAAGAACCCAGGGTCTTGAAAGGTCGACAGCATTAAAAGAAGAAGTAGATCAGCTCATGGAAAATGGCTTCATCAGAGAATCCACTTATCCAAATTGGGTTTCTAATCCAGTGTTGGTTAAAAAAGCAAATGGAAAGTGGAGAGTATGCATCGACTTTTCAGACTTGAACAAAGCATGCCCCAAGAACTGTTTCCCGTTACCCAGGTTTGATCAATTGGTGGATGGAATAGCCGGGCATGAATTATTGTCTTTTATGGATGCTTACTCAGGATATAATCAAATCATGATGCATGAGCCGGATCAAGAGGACACGAGCTTCATCACTGATGTTGGTCTTTACTGTTATAAAGTCATGCCCTTCGTACTAAAGAACGCGGGGGCAATTTATCAAAGACTTGTTAATGCCATGTTCAAACCCCAGATTAGCAAGACTATGGAAGTATATGTTGATGATATGTTGGTGAAATCGAAGAAGGCAGTAGACCACATGGATCATTTGGCAGAAAGGTTCACGGTCCTCCGAATATAAGGGATGAAGCTAAATCCTCTGAAATGTTCATTCGGGGTAGAGTCCGGAAAATTCTTGGGTTTCATTGTGAGTGCTAGGGGCATTGAAGCTAATCCTTCTCAGCTTACTGCTTTAAGAGAAGTCAAAGCCCCTAGGACAAAGAAGGAATTGAAAAGCCTCAACGGGAAAGTCGCTGCTTTGAGTCGGTTTATTTCCAGGGCCACTGATAAATGCATTCCCTTCTTTGACGCTCTGAAGAAAGGAAAGAAAAACTTTGAATGGACTCCTGAATGTCAGAAAGCTTTTGACGAATTGATTCATCACATGGAAATGCTTCCAGTACTTTCTAAGCCCAGCAATGGTGAAGATCTTTTCATATATTTAGCGGTTTCATCTCATGCTCTCAGTGCAGCATTGGTACGGGAAGACGCAAAAGTTCAACGCCCGGTTTATTACATCAGTAAAAGATTCACTGGGGTAGAGATGAATTATTCAAAGCTGGAAAAGCTTGCCTATTGTCTATTGATGGCATCCAGAAAGTTGAGGCCATATTTCCAAGCTCATCCTATTAATGTCTTCACTGATCAACCTCTAAAGCAAGTCCTATTTCGCCCTAAAACTTTGGGTCGTCTTCTAAAGTGGAATATTGAACTCAGCCAATACGATATAACCTACCATCCCCGAAGAGATATCAATTGACAAGCTTTAGCAGATTTCATTGTAGAATACACAGATAAAGGTGACAGTGTTAACTCCACTTTTTCAGCAAGGCCGTGGTATCAAAAAATCGACCGAGAAGCCAATGATAGTTCGTCTCGAAGAATGGTCAACCCAACATCTCAACAAAGCAAGTTCTGTCGAATGGTTTTCAGATAAGATCCCCTATGGAGGGGGGTTCGGGGGGGTGCCAACGCCCCTAGGTGGGGTGCGGGGGCAATGCCACCGCTATGGTGTTCGACCTGCCCGGTCAGGTCGCAGGGGTCCAGGGGGCAGCGCCCCCGGCGGAGTGCGGGGCAGCGCCCCATCCAAAACGGTATACGACTTAAAGGATGGAGCGACCTACAACCTAGTGGTTCCAGCGACCTAAGGTGGCACAGCGACCTAACTATCTGAAGACTAGGTGACTCAGTGGTTCGACGACCTACGACCTACCGAGTTAGCGACCTAAGGAATGAAACAAATCAACCGACCTACAGGAAGCCATGACTTAACGACTTAAGAAGTGTAATGACTTAACGACTTAAGAAGTGGAACGACCTAACGACCTAAAAGTGGGACGACCTAACGACCTAACCAATGAAGCAAGCTAGCGACCTAACTGATGAAGCGGGGTAATGACCTAAAGGGTTAAAGGAATTAGCGACCTAGAAGGACAAAAGGACTTACGACCTAAATGCTTAACGACTTAAGGATTGGACGACCTAACGACTTAAGAGATGGCACGACCTAACGACTTAAGAGGTGGACGACTTAACGACTTAAGTACTTCACGACCTAAAGAGTTAAAGCGGCAGCAACCTAATGCTTTCACGACTTACTTTAAGTCGTTCACGACTTAGCACTTAGAGATTAAACTATGCCGCCTTCCCCTAAGTCGTTAGAACCTACCAGTTAGTTCAGATGGCCAAGTGCGAACCAGTTAGGTCGTAACTCATATCTCCTTAACTTGTTGATGACCTACGACCTATCTTAGGTCGTAGCCTACGACTTACGACTTACTTTAAGTCGCTCACGACTTAAGGGCCTGTCCAGAATTCCTTATAAATACGGCCTAAGCTCCAACATTGAAGGGACTTTTGGATCATTCTTCGAAGCGCCGATACTCTGTCATTCTCCCGACCTAAACAACACTTGAAGCACTCCAAACACCAAAGACGCGACAACAAACTCCAAGAGGAAATCTAGATCATTCAACATGAACTCAAGAGATCCTTTTACATCGAAGTTTGAGCTACTAGTCGAAAAGTGTGTTGTAATCGAAGTGCATTGTAAAGAATTGTAATCAAATCATCAATAAAGGAAATTAAAGTGGACGCAGGCTCAATCTTAAGCCGAACCACTATAAAACTATTGTCTTTTACTGCTTTTTTGTAATTTCTCTAGTTATATTTTGTTCACGTACCAACGGGTGGTAATTTAACGTTATTTCTATACTCACAGGGGTGTTAGCGTCTGATTTTTTACGTTAACATTTTTAGTGCTTTCACTGAGAACCCAACTCAGGCTATTTTCATCATTGCTTCACAAAAGTTTGTGGAAAGAATCTCTCTCAAAACTAGAAGTCAATTAGAGATAATGGCTCCTGGAAGAAAGAATAGATCTACCAGATCAGGAGATGCTCATGAGGGAACCTCCACTTCCCCAGCACCAAATCAGACAACTCCTACCGTTGGAGTCACAAGAGCTGAATTAGATGATGTAGTATCTGGATTGTTCCAACAAATGGAAACTCAGAATGCTTTGATGATGGACAGGTTAAACGCCCTGCTTGGGGCAAATCGCCAACGACAAGACAATGAAACAACTTTTGCCGAAGATGCCCGTGACACCTAAGAGAAAGGTATTCCTCCATGAGCCATTGGCACCGCTGCAGGGGCACCTTCCCAAGCTGAAGGTTCAAGACCACAGTCAGCTTTTCGCGAACATTTGCCAAGGCAAACTTCCGAAAGGGCTGCTGGCGTTTGCCCGACGTGGCCTCTGAACGATGAGGAGTACCTATCAGGGATGGTTCGCTCAATTATGAAAGAAAGCATGCAAAGGAAAGAGGATGAAAAGGATTGGGGGTTCGCTCCGAGCAAGACTCCGTTCACCGAAAAGATCTTAAAAGCAGAGTTTCCTAAGAAATTTATACCTCCTACTATCCCGGCCTATCGAGGGACAAGTGACCCTAATCAGTTCCTGTACAAGTTCGATTGGCATATGACTGGGGCACGAGCATCAGATGAGATTAAATGCCGATACTTTCCAGTGTATTTGGAAGGAGTGGCTTTACTTTGGTTCACCAAGCTACCAGTCCGGTCCGTAGATCAATTCTCCGACTAACTCGAAAATTTAAAGAACAATTCATGTTGTATGCATTAAAGGCGAAAGACATGACGTCACTCTCCAGTCTAGAAAAAAACCCCATGGAATCTATCAGATCATTCTTAAATCGTTTCAATATAGCCCTAGCTGAAGTCGAGAACGCGGAGCCATGGATGGTTTTGACTTATCTGATGCGGGCTGTCGATAAATCGAGTGAATTTGGCAAATGACTAAAAATGAAGGAGCCAAACTCACTTGACAAATTCTATAAGAAGGCCAATGAATTTATGCATTTGGAAAGCTTTCCTGCGCCATCAAAAGCGATCGTGGCTGAAATTCAGAATGTCGGTGTTGCTTCTGATAAAAGAGAATCTGAAGGACAGAAGAGGAAGAATGATGGTGGAAAAAAGCAGAGAGACTTGAAGAAAGCTCGCCGCTTTAAACCTTCAAACTTTACTCCTTTAACCGATACACTAGAGAACATCTTTCTCGCAACCAAGGATGCTATTGATTATCCTAAGCCACCTGAGTCGAAGATTGGGAAAAATGCTATGCATAATGGAAGATTCTGTCAGTTCCACAATCAACCTGGTCATGACGCCAATGAATGTCGCCATCTAAGGAATTTGATTGAAGAACTATTGAAACAGAATAAACTTCAACAATATGTAAAGAGAAACAAGAATGACCCATCCTCATCGACTCAAGGGCAAATACTTCTCGCTCATCAATATGGCTCAAATGAAAGAACTGCAACACAGGGATCAAAGAGGCTTATCATTAATGCTATCACAGGAGGCCCTCACCCAGCGGGCGGAAGCTGGGATGAGATGGAAAGATACGCTCATGCGCTAAGAAAAGCCCCGGAGGGAGAAAAAGTTCCTATTCTGAAAGATGCTGCCATCTAGTCCCCTCACAATGGAGAGTCAATTCCGAAAGCTTGGGACATTAATAACTTGCATCCATATTTTACTTTAAGGCTTTGTTACAAATTTGTAAAAGAATGATGGATGTATCATTCTCGTATTAAAAGCCATTGTAAAAACATTGCAAATGAGATATAGGAACTATAAATCTTGTGTTTTCTGTTACTATAAAATTCTTGTTTCATTTCGATATGCAAACATCTTGAATATATTGCTAAAATGTCGATTTAATATTGCAGGCAATTAAAGCAAAGCATACCTAATCAACACATCACAAAGCTAAGCGATTCCTATAAATCATTCAGCAAATAAATGTCAAGCCAGAAAAGTTCCAAATTCAATTCCTACATAAGAAATGCTCCTCACAAACAGTTGATTCTACCAAAAGGGCACCTTCCCAACGCGAAGGTTCCATGCCCTTGCTAACCGACGGAGATCATTTGTGCAAACAGACATCCAGTTGGATAGTTTGGGTCTTCCTTATGGATTCACTTAACAATGAAGAGCACTTCTCTGGAAAAGAAACAAATAACTGGTAAAGAAAAGAACATGGGTTTGGAAATGATAACGAGGAATCGTTGAGGAGCAAATGGTGAAGAGGCGTGGGCAAGCAGACAGAAAACACACAAGACCTCTTCGGAGACACATTTCACCAGAGCTGAAATGCCAAATAAAGACCTCTTCGGAGGCACAAGCCCTCTTCGTAGGCACAATTCTTCGGAGGAAAAAGCCCTCTCCCGAGGCATAAAAAACCCTCTCCCGAGGCACAAAAACCCTCTCCCGAGGAAAGTCAAAGTCCTCCAATGAGGCACACTTTCCAAGTTTGAAGTGCAAATTAAAGTCCTCCAATGAGGCACACTTCCCAAGTTTGAAGTGAAAATTAAAGCCCTCCAATGAGGCACACTTCCCAAGTTTGAAGTGCAAATTAAAGTCCTCCAATGAGGCACATTCCCCAAGTTTGTAAAAAAAAAGGAAGCCCCCCTAATGAGGCTCACTTCACCAAGTTGAAGTGCCAAAGCCTTCTTCGGAAGCCCGCTTCACCGCGTTGGAGAATCCACTTTTCAAAAACAAAAGTGACCATCTCTGAAGGATGAAGTGTAAAAGAAAAAAGAGAAAAAACTTCCCAAATACAAGGCACACTCTACTAAAGCAGAATAACATTTCCTCAAAAATGGAAGAATTATTCTCTAAAGCAAGAGTGCAAGCCTTCTCGAAATGGAAGAATTATTCTCTAAAATAGGAGTACAAGTCTTCTTAAAACAGAAGAATTGTTCCCCCTTAGCTGTGGTATGGGGGCAATATAATATTGCTACATTAGTAAAAAGCAGTACCCAAGCAACATACCACAAGCTCACTATAGTATCAAGTAGAGAAAAATAAAGAAACTTGTATGAAAATGAGGGATAAATACATTCTCAAATACAGACAAAAGTCTGTACAAGTAGGAAGAATCATCTCATTCCATACTATAAAAATTTTCATACATGTGTAGGTCCCCTAGATGCAAGTTCCTTTGCGAGAGCTGGGGCACCTGAAGTCTCTGCTTGAAAATCAGGGGCATCATAAAGCTGAGTCAATTAAAAGAGGGCAAAAGTCAAATTAAGTGCAGAAATTCGTCTTTCAACAGAAATTTAACGCTCCTCTCCTTAACCGCCATTGCACTTAGTCTTTTAAAAATTGACTTATGACTGGAATATTCGGAAAGAGTGGGGAATGCTGCAAAGTAAAGAACGAAATTAGCACTCAACAACTTGTATTCTGAAAATCTCAGAAATGAAAAATTCCAGCTCGCTCCACTATTTCTTCTTATCGAGAAGACATTCTACATAAAGAACTGAATATTCGAAAGTAAAGGTACACGTTTCCTAAAAGCGTGTGAAATGTTGTGCAAAGCTTCTTAAATAACAAGTAAATAAAGTAATACTCGAAATAATACTGGTTGGCAAATATGTCAATTCAGAAAAATTCGAGGCTTGTTATTTGAAAAAATAAGTGCAATATCAATGCGGATAGTAGTTATAACTGTGTAAATTTTTTGTTGATACTTCATTCAAGATAGTTGATTCACAACACTTCATCAAATCCGTACTAATTTACTTACAGTAAAATATCAGTTCTTTGATCTAATCCATCACTCGATATGGGCAATCGGTGAGGAGTATATTCGCCCCATTTTCCCGCAAATGTTGCATTTAACAGGTTGTTAAAATAATCTATAAAGAGATGCAACAAGCACTGGTCATGTTCAAAAGGCTTCAGGTCAAAACAAAGCAAGTTTGCCTAGGTACGAGCTTAGCAGCGACCTAAAAATTAAGCCGCAAGAGGTTAGGTCGTCAATTGCTCTCGACCTAGCAACTCAGTAAAGCACGAGTTAAGAAGAATCGAAGCACACGACCTAGTCCCTAGGCGTATACTTCGAGGGTCAAGTGTTAACTCCACTTTTTCAGCAAGGCCGTGATATCAAAAAATCGACCGAGAAGCCAATGATAGTTCGTCTCGAAAAATGGTCAACTCAACATCTCAACAAAGCAAGTTCTGTTGAATGGTTTTTCAGATAAGATCCCCTACAGAGGAGGGGTCCGGGGGTGGGGGGGGTTCCAACCCCCCTAGGTGGGGGTGCGGGTGCAACGCCACCGCTACGGTGTTCGACCTGCCCTGTCAGGTCGCAGGGTTCCGGGGGGCAGCGCCCCGTCCAAAACGGTATACGACTTAAAGGATGGAGCGACCTACAACCTAGTGGTTCCAGTGACCTAAGGTGGCACAGCGACCTAACTATCTGAAGACTAGGCAACTCAGTGGTTCAACGACCTACGACCTACCGAGTTAACGACCTAAGGAATGAAACAACTCAAGCGACCTAAAGGAAGCCATGACTTAACGACTTAAGAAGTGTAACGACTTAACGACTTAAGAAGTGGAACGACCTAACGACCTAAAAGTGGGACGACCTAACGACCTAACCAATGAAGCGAGCTAGCGACCTAACTGATGAAGCGGGGTAACGACCTAAAGGGTTAAAGGAATTAGCGACCTAGAAGGATAAAAGGACTTACGACCTAACTGCTTAACGACTTAAGGATTGGACGACCTAACGACTTAAGAGATGGCACGACGTAACGACTTAAGAGGTGGACGACTTAACGACTTAAGTACTTCACGACCTAAAGAGTTAAAGCGGCAGCGACCTAATGCTTTCACGACTTACTTTAAGTCGTTCACGACTTAGCACTTAGTGATTAAACTATGCCGCTTTCCCCTAAGTCGTTAGAACCTACCAGTTGTTCAGATGGCCAAGTGCGAACCAGTTAGGTCGTAACTTATATCTCCTTAACTTGCTGACGACCTACGACCTACCTTAGGTTGTAGCCTACGACTTACGACTTACTTTAAGTTGCTCACGACTTAAGGGCCTGTCCAGAATTCCCTATAAATACGGCCTAAGCTCCAACATTGAAGGGACTTTTGGATCATTCTCCGAAGCGCCGATACTCTGTCAGTCTCCCGACCTAAACAGCACTACAAGCACTCCAAACACCAAAGACGCGACAACAAACTCCAAGAGGAAATCTAGATCATTCAACATGAACTCAAGAGATCCTTTTACATCGAAGTTTGAGCTACTAGTGGAAAAGTGTGTTGTAATCGAAGTGCATTGTAAAGAATTATAATCAAATCATCAATAAAGGAAATTAAAGTGGACGTAGGCTCGATCTTAAGCCGAACCACTATAAAACTATTGTCTTTTACTGCTTTTCTGTAATTTCTCTGCTTATATTTTGTTCCCGTACCAACGTGTGGTGCTTTCACGTTATTTCTATACTCACAGGGGTGTTAGCGTCTGATTTTTTACGTTAACAGACAGTGAGGAAGAGATGACTAATGACATCCCGATCCGATGGAAATTATATGTTGATGGTGCAAGAAATGACTATTGTTTCGGAGCTGGGGTTGTGCTTGAAACCCACGAAGGGCGGTCATTGTGTTATGCATTGAGATTAGAATTTCCTTCGACAAATAATGAAGCAGAATATGAAGCTCTTGTTGCCGGCTTGAAGATTGCTAAAGAACTGAACATCAAAGTATTGCAGATCTTAAGTGATTCCCAGCTTATTGTATGCCAAGTCAAGAAAGAGTTTCAAACTAAAGGAGGAAATCTGCCTGCTTACTTGTCAAAGGCCTGGGAGCTTCTCGATGATTTTGATCATTATACAATAAGCCATATACCCCGGGAAGAGAACATGAAGGAAGATTCTCTCGCAAAATAATCAAGCTCTGGCGAAGCTCAATTATTGGGATTGGTCCCTGTGGATGTCTTGTCAGCTCCAAGTACCGATGAGATGGATATTGACTGGATTATGGCTGTATCTCAAGAGCAGGAGTCATGGATGACCCCGATCAAGGAATATCTACTCAACGGCTCCCTGCCAGAAAACTCAAAAGAGCGCAAGAAGCTGTTGAGAAAATCCCCGAGATATGTAATTGAAGACGGCCGGTTGTACAGACGAGGATCCCCGATGCCATTACTCCGATGTGTAACCAAGGAAGAGGCTAAGACAATTTTAGCTGAGGTGCACGGAGGAGAGTGTGGGGATCATTCAGGTAGCCAAACTCTAGCAAAGAAAATTCTCCGCTATGGGTATTTTTGGCCAGATATTAATCGAGACGCTGCTAGCTACTCCCGAAAGTGTGAGAGATGCTAGAGGTTTGCAAAAATCCCAAGAGCACCTTCCACCGAGCTAACACAGATGGTTAGTCCATGGCCATTCGCCATTTGGGGGATAGATCTCATTGGGCCTTTGCCGATTGCCAAGTCCGGAATCAAATATGCTATTGTTGCAAATTATTATTTCACTAAATGGGCTGAATCTGAACTATTAGCTACTATTACCTCTAAAAAGACGATAAACTTTGTGACTAAAAATATCATTTGCTGGTATGGTGTGCCTCAGAAGATAATCACAGACATTGTTACCCAATTCGAAAGCGAAGAATTCCATGACTTTTTGCAGGCGATTCAAGATCCAAAAAAGATTCTCAGCAGTGGCTCATCCGCAGGCAAACGGGAAAGTGGAAGTAGTGAACAAAATTTTCAAATCAACCATCAAAAAACAGCTGGAAAAAGCAAAAGGTGGTTGGGTCGATAAGCTTCCACTAGCACTTTGGGCATACAGAACTACCCACAAGACTGCGACTGGGCACACTCCATTCTCATTAGCATATGGATAAGAAGCAATGATTCCAGTGGAAATAGAGGTCCCCTCACACAGGATAATTCATTTCAACCAAGCTGAAAATGAAAAGCGGCAACTTGAAGCACTTGACTTTCTTGATGAAAGAAGGAAAGAGGCTAAGCTTAGAGTTGCAGCCCATCAGCAAAGGATAGCCAGGCACTTCAATTCTAAAGTTCGCCAACGCAGCTTTGAAATTGGGGATCTAGTCTTGAAAAGGGTCATGACAGCAACATGAGCGTTTGGGCCCAACTGGGAAGGGCCATACGTCATAGGCATAAAACTTCTTGATGGCACTTTCAAGTTCACAACCGTCGAAGGAGATCCAATTTCGAGAGCCTGGAACAGCAATCACTTGCGTCCATATTTTACTTAGAAGCTATGCTTAAATTTGTAAAATGATTATGGATGTATCATTGTTGTATTGTAAGCCATTGTAAAATCAGTGTGGATCAATAATAAGAACTATATAGTGGATGTAGGCCCAGTTCTTGGCCGAACCACTATAAATCTTGTGTTCTCTACTACTATAAAATGACTGTCTCATTTCGATGTGCAAATATCTTAAATATATTGTTAAAATGTCGATTTAATATTGTAGGCTATCAAAGCAAAGCTTATCTATTCAACACATCACAAGGCCAAGCGATTCCTACAAATCACTCAACAAACAAATGTCAAGCCACAAAAATTCCAAATTCAATTCCTACATAAGAAGTGCTTCTCACAAACAGTTGGTGATTCCACCGAAGGGGCACCTTCCTAACGTGGAGGTTCCAGGCCTATGCTAACCGATTATGATCGTTTGTGTAAACGGACATCCGGTTAAGTAGCTTGCGCCTGCCCCGTGGATTCACTTAACAATGAAATACACTTCTCTGAAAAAAAACAAACAACTTGCAAAAGAAAGGAACATGTAATAGGAAATGATAACGAGGAATCGCTGAGGGGCAGATGGTGAAAAGACATGGGCAAGCAGACAAAAAACAGCCAAAATGGAATCTTGTCTCTCAACTGAAAGGTTGGTGGGACCACCGAAGGGGCACCTTCCCAAAGTGAAGGTTCCAGGCCCTTGCTAGTTAATTGTGATCGTTTGTGCAAACAAACATCCAGTTATGTAGCTTGTGTCTGCTCCGTGGATCCACTTAACTGTGTGATGCAACATTTGTGGCAAACGAAACAAAAAAGCCCTCTTCGGAGGCACCCTTCTACTCTCAAGGGAAGGTCAATTTCTCCATAATGAGAACATTCTTCTCCAAAAAGGTTGAAGTGCCAAATAAAGCCCTCTAACGAGGCACGCCGAAAAATGAAATGTTTTTCTCAAACAAAAAGGTTGGTGGAACCACCGAAGGGGCACCTTCCCAAAATGAAGGCACCGGGCCCTTGCTAACAAATTGTGATCGTCCGTACAAACGAACATTCAACTAGGTAGCTTGCTTCCGCCCCGTGGATCCATTTAACTACGAGAAGAAACTTTCTGGGAAACAAAAAATCCCTCTTCGGAGGCATACTTTTGCTCTCAAGGGAAGATCTATTTCTCCACAATGAGAACATTCTTCCCCAAAAAAGTTGAAGTGCCAAATAAAGCCCTCTAACAAGGCACGCCGAAAAATGAAATGTTTTTCTCAAACAAAAAGGTTGGTGGAACCACCGAAGGGGCACCATCCCAAAATGAAGGCACCATGCCCTTGCTAACAAATTGTGATCGTCCGTACAAACGGACATCCAATTAGGTAGCTTGCGTCCGCCCCGTGGATCCATTTAACTGCGAGAAGTAACTTTCAGGCTAACAAAAAATCCCTCTTCGGAGGCACACTTCTACTCTCAAGGGAAGATCAATTTATCCATAATGAGAGCATTCTTCCCTAAAAAAGTTGAAGTGCCAAATAAAGCCCTCTAACGAGGCACGCCCAAAAATGAAATGTTATCTCTTGAAAAAGACGTTGGTGGAACCACCGAAGGGGCACCTTCTCAAAAAGAAGGTTCGAAGGTTCTAGGCCGCAACAAACTGCTCGCGATCGTTTGTGTAAACAAATATCCGATAATGCAGCTGACACCAGTCCCGTGGGCCCACTTTGCGATGAGATATAACTTTCTGGCAGACAAATCAAAGCCTTCTTAGGAGGCCCTCTTTACAGCGTAGGGGAATCCACTCCTCAAAAATAAAAGTGATCATCTCCGAAAGTTGAAATGTAAAAACTTTTTCTAAAAAAAAATTCTCCAATACAAGGCACACTCTACTAGAGCAGAATAATATTTCCCCAAAATGGAAGAATTATTCTCCAGAGTAAGAGTACAAGTCTTCTCAAAATGGAGAAGATTGCAGTAAGCCGTGATATGGAGGCAATATAATATAGCTACATTAATAAAGCAACGCTCAATCAACATACCACGAGCTCACTGCAATATCGTACAAAGAAAATAACGAAACTTGTGTGAAATAAAGAAATAAATGCATTTACAAATGCATACAAAAGATTGTACAATTAAAAAGAGTCATTCTATTCCAACTATAAAAGATTTGCATATATGTGTAGGTTTCAAAAAGTGTGGGCCGGTACCCGCACAATCTCCGGTCGATACAAGTCTTTATATACAAGCAAAAAGAAAAAAAAGAACAAGAAGGATATAACCAGACCCATTACTTCTTCTTCCCGCCGCCTTTGGAGCCCCCACCTGGCCTAATGGTTAACTTCTTAAGTCGGCCTGAACGAGTCGAGGAAAAAGGAGAAAGAGGTGCAATTGGGTCTTCTTCCGCTTTCTCATCGCTAGCAGAAGTGCCCTTCTTTTTCTTCTAAATTCCATACTTCCCCCTCTTCTTTGAAGAAGATTCGCTGCCCGGAGTGATAAGATCAATCAGCTTTGTATCATCGGCAGTAAATTTCTCCGGGGTCCTCTCACCCTCCTCAAGTTCTTCAGCTTTCTGCTCTTGTGAAGCGGCTGGGTCATCTAAGCCTTGAAGAGCCCCTATTTGTTCTTCTTGCGACCCCGGTTGAGAAGCAGAAGGAGTAACTTGAAGAGGTGGAGGGGCAACAGCTGGAGGAGGTGAAGCCTGTACAACACTTGTTGTTTTCACTATAGAAGAAGAAGAGTTAAACATTAGTATTTCTCGCAAAGAGAGGAGATAGTGGCACGTCGAGGCTTAAGTAATAAGCAAGAAGTTCATCGAGCTCATGTGAAGCAAACGAGTAGTCCACTTGAGCTGGATCAGTGTTGAAGTTACCTGGAGAGATTGACTTTATCACGTCAATTTCAAGATCTTGGGCTTCGGTGTCTACTTGGGCCTCGTCTTCGGCATGAGCAGTTGTAGTTTCGGTTTCGGCTTTGGCAGGAGGCGGAGAGTGGGAACTGGAGCCAATAATATCGATGCCAACCGAAGCCGAAGGATGAGTTGGGTCGGCCAAGGTGCCTTCCCTAGATGCTCTCCTTCTGCCGCTTCGGCTCGTTCCTTGGCAAGTTGTTCTTTCCCTCTGGCAAGGGCGGCATGACCCTCATCATCCAAATAATAAGCTTCAAGATCCTCCTCAACGTAGCCACCGTCTCTAAGCATTTCAACTGCTGCCTCCCACACTTCAGCCAGGGTAACCTCATACTTTGGGCCCAAAAATGAAAGACTGCCATGCCCTAAGACGCTGCAAACATAAAACTCGAATAGAGTGGAGCTGACGTTGGCCTTAGTCGCATCATGTGATTTTTCAGCTGTTGCTTTTCCAGCGATGGCCTCGTCACGCTCCTTTTCAGCCTTAGAAAGTTGGGCCTTTAACATTGTAATCTCCAAATCTTGGGAGTTAGTCTTTTCCCGCAGATGAGCAGCATCATTGCGGTAGATTTCCACGATTTTCTGCTCCGCCTCAAGTTTAGCCTCAACATCTCGTTGAGTAGCGTGGGCGTCTCTTACTTGCTTTTGAAGAACTTCTTCCTTTTGAGTATAAGAAGTGGAAGAGGTGGCAAGATCATCTTTAAGCTTCTTGATTTCAGCCTCAATTCCTCGTTATAGGCGGTGATGCTCTTCATCTCCGTATCATGCTGATCAAGAACTTTTTGCTACTCAGACTTATCGCTTTCCATGGTTAGCATAGCCCCGAGATTTAAACGATTTACTCTTTGAAGCTCCTCAACTAGTTTATGCTAGCCGGACATTCTTTCAATATCAAGCTTGACAGCATCGAGATTTATCAACATGGCCTGTTTATCAATTGGAACCAAGTCCAGATCAAAACGTACTCCTTTCAAACACCAATGCGGAAATCGGCTTTGGAGTGCAGACGGAGGCTTCTCAACTTGATAAGGAGGCCTATTCATGATTGCTTGAATTTAACCTATTTTAAGGGCAGGAGAGCTACAAGGGATGTCTAGAGAGATAGAAGCAGCGGGCACTTTAGAAATTTTAGTTGTAGACTTTTCGCTAAGCTTGGCTCGCTTGCTTGAAACTTTCAGCTACATGACTCTTCCCCTTATCGTCATGAGACTTTCTCTTATGTGAGTCATCATCCCTCTGGTAAGAGACATGTCGGTCGTCTCTTCTTCCATAACGCCCTTCATAAGCCTGCCTTTCGCGGGCTTTCCTAGCCTCTCTTTCCTCATCAGTCTCCCTAGGGGCAGGAAGATAGCGCCTGTAGTCATAAGAATCACGCCTCGCATAACGTTGAAAGTCATCGTAATATGAGCTACTGCGTCCCATGGGAGAACCTGAAAGTGAAGAAGAGACAAACCACTCTTCACCTTAGGAGTGATGTCGGCATTTGCAGCAGGAGTCAACTCTTGGGTTGATGGAATTGATCGCAAGACGGATGTCGCTTCGATTTCCAGAGAGCTTAGAAGTGGTGATGTCATCTTTAAAGAGCTCGTGGGAAGTCACCATAAGATCGCTCAGTCCTCCAAAGATATCATCACCATCATGCCCAACGGAATGGGTCATATCAGCAGTGCCCTCTTCAGCACGCTTTACACTCTTCATAATGGAACTTTCTCTCTCAGCTCCCTCATCAGCTTCTCTAGCAGCCTTCCCAGAATGTTGAGGAAATTCCTCTTCTTCAATAACTGGGGGAAGTTTAGATTTTCCAGATAATCCCACACCATCGACGGGATTAGAGCATTTCACTAATGAAGCCTCTACAATAGGTTCCTTCAGTGCGAATTCCTTTGCGGAGGCTGGGGCATCTGACGCTTCTGCTTGAAAACAGGAGGCATCACGGGACTGAATGGATCGAGAAGAGTGCAAGAGTCCGAATTGGTGCAAAAATTCATCCTTCAGTAGAAACTTAATACTTCTCTCATCGATAGTTATGGCACTCAATCTTTCGAAAGTCGATTTGTGACTAGAATCTTTAGAGGGAGGAGGAAGTGCTGCAAAAGTAAAAAATGAAGTTAGCACTTGACGACTCAAATTTTGAAAGGCTCGGAAATGAAATGAATGGAGATAGGTAGTCTTACTTCCTACTCTCCAGATACAATAGAATCCCGGGGGCCAACGGATAAAAAAGAACTGGTTTAGAAACCCGTGAGCGCTCTCGGGCAGATCCGTAATCAGCTTGCGGTTTCTTTCACCCCTTGCAAGAGTAATGGAAGGGTGATCTTTGTTCCTTCTGAATGAACACAAATAGCAGATCTCCTCGAAGCTTGGGAGGCGGTTAAGCGTCCTTCTAAATAGTACGCACAACCCCATCAAAATGGCATAGCGATTAGGGTGCAACTGGAATGGAGAAATAGTTAGTCAAAGGAGGAGTGTTCTAAGAAAATCGTTGAAAGGGGGAATAGCTCCATTCAGACACATCTGACGATTGACTGCAATGAAGCCTGGAGGCGGCCTATCGGTAGTGTCATTTACCACAGGAAGCAGAGCATCCGCTTCAGCAATGCCGAATTGAATACATAGCTGGCTGAAAGCCCGTTGGTTCAATGTAGTTGAAACTCTTTCCGGAGGATTCTCCAAAGGGTCAGCCATTGGGAAAACCTCATCGGCCCGCTCTACTATCTCTTCTCACACTTGTTGAGAAGCCATTCTATACAAGGAACTGGATATTCAAATATGAATGTGCACGTTTCCTAAAAGCATGTGAAGTGTTGTGAAAAGCTACTGAAATAACAAGTAAATAAAGCAAAACTAGAAATAATACTGGTTGGCACACGTGAATTCAGGAAGATTCAAGGCTTGTTATTGGATCAAAATTAAGTGTAGTATCAATGCAGATAATATTCAACAATAAGTAGTTATAACTGTATGAATTTTGCATTGATGCTTCATTTAAGTCAGTTGATTCACAGCATTTCATTTTTAATTAGATTCATATTATTTTACTTAAGTGAAATATTATCTCTTTGACCTAATCCATCACTCGATGTGGGCAGTCGATGATGAGTATATTCGTCCTAGTTTTCTGCATTATAATAACAGGTTATTAACAATTAAATGTTGGTGCAATCTGTTTATAGGCAGTTGAAAGTTCAAGCAAGCAGTTAAAGTTAAAGCCATGAAATGATAAGGCATATGCAAGGTAGAAGGTCACGGGTTAAGGCTATAAGGCTTTAAGTCACGACGAGGCATACGTGCTTAAGTCTTAGCTCGTCCAAGTATAAGAGCGACCTAAAGGTTATGCCATAAAAAGTTAACTCGTCCAAATTATGGTGCGACCCAAAGATGGGTCGTTATGGGAGTTATCTCGTCTGAAGCAGTATACTATATATCCTAAGTCGCTTGAGTTTTTAAGTTATTCCATTGAGCTCTAAAGACCTAAGTTAAGTCGCTTGATGACTATGTGTCTCAAACGCTATTCATGTGCCATGTTCCAATGACTTAGCTTAAGTCGCAAGCTCTCTAAGCCTTTCAGGCTCCCTTAAGTCGCCAAAGTTCATAAATCGCTCAGGCTCCTTAAGTTTCCAGGCTCATATGTCGCTCAGGCTCCCTAAGTCATCAAGACTCTTAGGTCGTTCAACTCTGTAAGTCGCTCTACATAATTAATTCGCCTCATGCCCTAGGTCGCCCTAAGGGTATCCCAGAAATACCGAGCTCTCTTCCATTAAAAACCTAAGTCCTGCTCTCCACTCACACATTGCCACGTGTTCATCCCCTTTACCTGACCAAAAACGCCACAACATAACCCGAAATCCGTTAACCTAAAACCTCCTCGTCTCCTCCAAACTTCCCAAACCCATGATCAACTCCAAAAACTCCACATTCACTCAATAACTTCATGGAACCCTAAATCGATTTATTTTTCGAGAATAACGCAATTACCAACATTCGACGATGATAGAAAGGTGAGTCGGGGTATAATCTTTCAACATGATAACAAAAATTGCATGAAATTGGTTATTGGAGAATCAATGGTGAACACGATGGTCAAATGATCGGATTTACCTAGATTTGCTGTTGAAAATGATAATCGAAGATACAAGGAAGGGAATTTCGCTTTAGCTCTTGAGCTTTAATACAACAATGGCGGCAAGATGATAAACAGTAAAGTGAAGAGGGTGAAATGGCTTAGCGGCTTATATAGAAGAAAAAGGGGAAGATGAATAGGCGCGCAAGTTAGCGAGATCCTTAAGTCGCCCATGACTTATCAAGGTTAAATCGAAGCACACGACCTATAACCTAGGCATGTACTTCAAGGGGCAAGTGTTAATCCCTTTTCTGAATGGCGACCCAACTGCTTAAGAAAAGCGGGAGACTTAACGACCTAACATAACAACGGGTTAACTACCCCAAAACCCCGAGCGACTTAACTGTTCACAGCTCCAAGCGACTTACGACCTATAGCATCTGGCGAGCTAACATTGCAATGAGTTAACGACTCAACCTCCCAGCGGCTTTCAACGAGTTAAGCGACCTAAACAGATCAACGGCATAGCGACTCAAATACGAAAGTGGGTTGAATACTACATCAACTCAATGAGGTAGTGATCTAGCGACCTAGCGGGTTATGAGCCCACAGCTGCACCTAAATAAGCCGCGTCTCCTTATGCCGTTTGTATATAGGTCGCTCCAACCTATATTAGGTCGATGCTTCTCGCAAGTCTATCTTAAGTCGCTCCGCCTGATGCCCCACCGTATAGATCACCTTCCATTCCCCATAGGTCGCTGCGACCTACCAGCCAACGCAAATGGCCAAATACACCCATTATAAGCCATAACCCGTACCCATTAGGTCTCCCGCGACCTAACTCAACTCCTAAGCCGCCCACATTCTACACCACATGACCTAACTTCGAAGCTCCCCTATAAATACCCCGCCTACTCCACATTGGGGGGGATGATTTCTCGAACGCCAAGACTTTGCTATTTTCACGACTTCTACAATAGTTCAAAGAACCCTAGGAAAAGATCAAGTTCATTCAACATGAATTCAAAGAGCTTTTCTGCATCAAAGTTCTAACTGCTTGCCTTAATGGTGTTGTAATTGAAGAATTATTGTAAAATTTGTAATCAAATCAATAATAGAAGAAATTAAGTGGACGTAGGCTTGACTTTGAGCCGAACCACTATAAAAATTGTTGTCTCTTTACTATTTTCTGCTTGCTTTTAATTCCCGTACCAACGGGTGGTGCTTTCGCTATATCACAACTCACACTGTGGTGTTAGCGTACATTTTTAGCGTTAACAGATGATGTAGGTATGTTGATGCTCGTAATTCTCAAGAAATATATTTCTGTTATGTGGTGGTAGAGAAATGATATAGTGTTCAATGGAAAAAATATTGAGAATAAATTAATGGTAGAGCTCATGCATGCAATTAAATTTGGAATTCATAGTGGCGTGTACTATTATGTTAGTCCAGCTGCAAGCAATTGGAAGTAGTTTCCCTTTTGTAATTGCTTTTGTTATTTTTTTTCTTGTTTTCCCATCCTGTATCCCTCTATATATCGTAGCATGTTACGATGTATATTCACCTTATTTTTTATTATAATAAACTGGTGGAGGCCCAGTTAACCCCGCTTAGCATTGCTAAAATTTATTTACATCCAATTTAAATTAAATTCAATTGCTTATATTAAATTTACTTACACTCATTTATTTATTTTATTTCTTTCACAATTAAATTACATTTCATTTAAAAATTCAAGTTCGTATTTATTTATTAATTCATTTTATAGCTTAAGTGAAAATAATTCACTTTAATTCCTCTAGTTCGATTTAAATGAAATTCTATTTCATTTTATCAATTACTCATTTTATTTCACTCTTTTTTATATTTTTGTCTTATCATTCACATTCAACTAAATTTAAAAAAAAATTAGCTTGATATTCTCAAATCCATAAGTTATATAACTTGATTCACTTAAAATTTCATTTTATTATTTTATCTAATTCATTTCAACTACAATTCGTTGTATTTAAGCTTTCTTGAGTTAAACCCCATTTTATTTACTTACTTTCACTAACTCAATTTTATTCACCTTTTTAGGTTAATTCTTTTATTTCAAATTCAAATTTTCATTTATTTGCTTATCTGAAATATTCAACAGTTTTAAAATTTGATTTTTACTTTCCACTCGAATTCATAGGTTATACACTTATACTTTATGTACTATTTTCAATTATAAGTTCAAAATTATTTTCATATATTTATCATATCATAATTGAATATATTTTTCACAATCATAACTTGTTTTCTAAAACAAATTTCTTTTGGTAGAAATTCTCACTCAGAAACTCGAAAATGAATAGTGACGATGTTGCAGTCATCCCTAGAATTATTTCCCACCAACCAAAATGAGTTTAATGCTTTTATTTTATTTTTTCCATTCAAAATATTTTTCTAGTCAAAAATCTTTCAAAAAACATTAATATTAATTTTGAAGGCTTCGAAAACAATTTTGAAATCAAAAGGATTTTAAATTCCAACATTCTCAATTTTTAAATCCTTCTATTTATAAGCTATATTTAAATTTACTCATACGATTTCATTACTTCATTATGAAAATATTTCATTAATTTAAAAACTTTTTATTTCAAGCAATTCTTATTGTAATTAGATTTCAATACAATTTAGTTATCAAACGCTTCATAAAATAAAATTTACAAGGTACTCATTTTATTTTCATTCAACCAATAATGATGATAACTAAATAATATCATCTCCTAACAACTTCGTTAATAATCATATAAGCTTATGAAAGTTATAAATTTTTATATAAAATAAAACTTAGGCAAAATTATTTCATTTACTTGATTTTAAAACAATATAATGTCGACTTGCCTCTTTAAGTGTTTAGAAATCCCTATCAATAACATAGCGTCTCACGTACTAACAAGAATTTATAAATAACTCAACGGATAAGTAAACACAATATAAAACATTTTATAACACTAACAAGTGTGCTCTCTAATATATATATATACACTCATGCAGACTCATTCTAGGGTATTACAACCCCATCTCTAATGAGTCAAACCCTATAAAGGCAAGGTTATCGCCAAACCTGGCTCTGATACCACGGTAATGACCCATATTTCGAAAGTTCAAATTGACAATAATCCACACATGTCCGACTTAAAAATTTCGGAGATAATCAATGAGGACAAATGTAGGAGAATAAGGAAGAAGTAGAAAAAACATAGAATCTCACGACGGAATGACAAAATAGAATAAACAAATAACAGTTCATGAAGCGGTCTATATTATATATTTGATTACATTCTATATAACATTTATCAGAGTTATATATACACATCAGGGATAAATAAACAATGCAGCAAAATAGATGATGCAAAAAATAATAGTAGCAATAATATACCAAATCTTTGTCTCCGTACTATGGAATACGATCTTCGTTGTGCCGAAAAAAGTTAAGGCTGACTCGAGCGTAATGAAAAGATAAAACACTCGATTTAGGACTAAAATGCTTTTATGTAAGTCAAATCAATATCATAATATATAAGTGTAATAGTGTTAGAGATGTTTACAGGATTTTACATCTCCTATCTAGTGTATAACGTGCGTGAAATAACTTAAGAGATGTTACGGGATTTTCCATCTCTTAAGGATCTGTTAAACTATTTATATATAATAGTATACGCTATAATAGATAATGTCTACTGGTAAAATAAATATCAAAATAGCGTTAAAGCTTTACATTGTCCCCCTTAACACATTTTTATAGCATGTAATCGATGTAGGTCCTGTAACACAACCAATAATGTCGGTAGCCAGTGAGTCCCATATAAGTATAGTACTAAACAAAGTCATAGTAGAATAACGATAAATATGACAAAGCACGTGAGGCAATGCCCAAGGAAGGATTCTACCAATTTACCCTTCCTTTCTGGTCGTAATTCATCCGTGCCGACTGCGACAATCTATCCAAACGAAAAGGGTGCACCAACAGAATACGAAAATCACAATAGTAATACGAGGGATCAACGTCGCTAGAGGTACCTAACCTCAATGGCCAGACATAGGCTCCTATTTTAGTCATTTTCATTATGACATGAGTGTCAAGGCTATCCATTATTGTTCTCTTACTTTATTCCAGTAAACGTCGCCAATTCAACCACTACATTCTGGATATCATCCACGGCGTACACGGTTGTCAAAGTGGTTCCAACACCGATAGAGAGTATGCCAATAAGAGGCTCCGATCTTTTTAACAATCAAACATTGTTATACACACCGGTTGGGTCTTTTATATTTCGAAAATAGTTCTTACTTGATTTCGAAACCATCATATTCGCTTCAAAATCAAATCCACTTTGAAATCATCATATTCGCTTCAAAAATCAAAGCCACTTTTAATTTCGTCATATTCGTTTCACAAATCATATTTTGCTTCAAATTATCAATTCAGTTTGATATATCGATTTCATTTCAAAAATTGATTCGAATTACAATTTAGGTTATAACTTCACTTTAACCCAATTCACAATTAAATCCGAGATTTAAATATAAACAATCCACCCTTTTGACTAGTTTGAATTTTATAAAATAGTTTAATAGAAAATATTTTGAGTATTAAAAATGGTTTATATAGTAAAATAGTTTGAAAAATCAAAATAATTTGAATATTTAAAGAATATAGATTTTAAATCGTTTATCCTAAAATAATTTATTTGAAAATAGTTTCAAAGTCAAACTGATTCAATTCTAAATTTTCCAATTCAAATCAATTTCAATTTCGATTTGATCGATTCTATTCCGATCCCAAATTAATTTCAATTTCAATTCAGTTCCAAACTAATTTCAATTCCAATTCCAAATAAATTCCAATTCCAATTCCAAATTAATATCTTTTTTATTTATATCAATTTCGAGTTCGATTTTCAAAATATCAATTCGAAATACTTAAAGCAAATTAACTTTCGATATTCAATTTAAAATCCAAATCTTCAATATATAATTTAATTCCGAGCTAAGTTTCAAAATGTCGTTTTATATCATTTTTAATTAGCAAAATTCAAAGTTCGAATAAAGCCCAATCTTTTAAAACAAATCAATTTCTGAAATTCACGTCATATTTCGATTATAATTCCAAAATCTCAACTTCAATTATGTAAACAATTCCTGTTATCAAATTTAAATTTCAACGTTTTGAGCTCAAGTTCAAAAATAATTCGATTTCCATAAATTCGATTTTTATTTCTTTAAATCAAACCATTTAAATAATTTCATATCAAAAAATTTAAAATCATGTAATTCAATTAATCCGGTGTTCATATATAATTTCCTTTCATATTGCTAAGTGAATAAGTTATTCCAATTTAATTCAGGGATGGATATATATCATTTCAATCCAAAATAAATGTCATAGGTATATATCATTTCAATCTATTTCTTAATTTATTCAAAATAATCCAATTTACTATTTTATATAATGTAAATAATATACATGATGATAAATGATATATAAAAATAAATAAATAACCAAATCATTTAAATATCAACCAAATTTCGTCCATCACAATCAATTATCCAAACAAACAATAATTTACAGCAATTAACCAATTATCAATAATTAGGAATTTTACTAGCAATTTAATTTCATTTCAAATTTTAAATATCAATTAAAATTCCTATCATTTTAATTCATATCAATTTAAATGCCAGCAAAATTTTACCGAAGAACAGTCAATAAATTTAAATCACTTCACCATATAAATTTAGCTAACATAAAATTTATTTCAGTCAATTGTGAGCGTATAAACACTCACCTTTACTTGAAACTGGAAATTTTCTTGGCTATAAATAAATTTCATTTTAATCCTATGTCGTAGACAACTTTAATACGAGCCTATCGTAATTAACTTCACTTGAAAGGGATCTCATACGGAATAGATATGTAGTTTTAAACATTCGAAAAAGGAGGCCAAATGAACTAGTGGACATGATTGCATAAAAAGGAGGTCAACTGAATCAGTGGACCACCCAATCTTTTGCATTAGTTAAGGACATTTACACTACTCTAATTGCATAAGTATCATAAAATGTATTAGGAAAACTTAAGGACAATGAATGAATGGTTGATGATTGAGTAGTTGGTTTTAGAATTGGATGAAAACATTTAGTACATTCTTCTATCCTTAAAGATTTCGGGGACGAAATCCCTTAAGGAAGGGAGAATGTAACAACCCGAAATTTAACCCATAATAATTAATTTGTTAATTAATTAAAGAATAAAATAACTTTGTGAAATTATTAGAATGAAGCGATGGAAGTTGCACCATTGTGTCCATGGTAATTTTGCTAGTCAATTTTCATATATAGAACATCAGAAACCGAGCTAATATGACCAAGTCATAAAATAAGCAAAATATGCAGAAATATAACGATATACATACACACACGGTCAGGTCGACCGATCTGTTGATCGGGGCAAGGAGGTGATCAACCCGCCTTGTAATTTGGCAGGCGAACGAATGTAAATTCGTTCGAATGAATTAGAGATGTCAGAACACATCATTTCCACCCTTTTGTTTAATCCAGTCCATCTATTTCTACATCCGATGGCTTCTATTCAGCTATGACGTGGTTGCATCTTATTCAATATTCAAATCCAATGGTCCAAGATCCACTTCTACACATATAAATAGATTCCTAGACCTAACACTTTTTCTCATTCTAGATTTTCTCCGCTTGGGTTCACCTTTTCAGGAAGGACCCTAAAAGGAATAATTTTCCAAGGAGAGAATCATTTTAATAAAAATTATTTTACAACTCCAAGTGGATCCGGGAAGACCAAAGAAGGAGCTTAGGACCAAGTGTGAGTGATTGTAATTATTTTAAGATTTCTTTAAGTAATTTAAAATAATAGGGTTTCTAACAGTTGTAGTTTTACTATGATTTTTGGAATAGCCTTTTTTAGTAATTATTTACAAATTTTAATTATTTTCAGTCTATTCAGCTGCTCCTTTCACAAATTTTAGTATTTTTTCTATTAATTATAAATTATTACTGTTAAGCATAGCTTTTTATTAATTTGTAGTCTATTTATAGCATTTGAGTTTATTTACTGTTATTTCTTATTTACATCTTTTCAACGTTTTGGATTTTATGCAAGCGTCTATTCTCTTCGTTCCCCTTTTCTGCGCATATGGACTAGAACAAATTGAAAACAAATATGGATTTTATAAGTAAGAATAGTGAATGAAGTAAATAATATGTAAATTATAAATACTATAATAAATAATGGAATTGGATTGAAATTACGCCTAATTATAATTAGAATTAGACTAATTGAAGATAGGCTGCATGGTTATAATTTAGAATTATAACTAATTGAAGTAAAATATGAAAGGATCTTATATTCACACTTAGACCTTGGGTTAAGTAATAAGCATAACTATAACGTAGGTCATAATAAGGAAAAAAACAGAATGTGGCTTATTTTAAGGCATGAGATAAATTAATATTCGTAGGAAGTAAAAAATGGTAATAAAGGCTTATTTAAATAATCTATCTAAGTTAATAAGCAAAGATGAAAGTAGGACCTGTACCAAATAGCATTCCCTAGGGCATGCTTATTCTAAGAATGGTAGTAATTGGCCAAATAGAAGTCTAAATCATGGGTATTTGGATAAGAGGCACAACAAGATATTGTTTGGATGAAGGGCCAGTACCAACAGGATTTCTCCTATATTTCTATGGACACACGACGATCTCACATTAGCCTGAAGTGTGACGAGTGGCACGCTATGCTGTACGTTAGAGGTAATAAGAAGACCCAATAGGTGGAGCAAAAGGTAGCATGGGCATGGTGGCAGTTACACGTGCGACTTCCATTCGGGTGCCCAGTAATAGCTATAAATTCCAAGTGCTTAGTATGTTGTCTTAGTAGATAACATTTCTTTTTATGTAGGGAGCTATATATGTCGTCCGGATCAATTGTATTTGCTCTGAGCATCTTCCGTAGATACCATTGGCTGTTGTGTAGGAAGTTGTACAGCGGCTGGTCCACATAAAGGTCTATGGAGTAGCAGAACGATCAGAAAGGGTAGAATTAGGGTTGCATCCTAATTACAGGATTAGGAATTCAGCCTAATTAAATCCAAACAAGTGAAAGCAATCAAAGTTAACCTATCTTGAGCAATATTTAATCGTATTTATTTCCAGCTTATCTCTTTCCCTTTCCTTTGTTATCCTTATTTACACTACAAATGTTGTAGAGTCTATACTTTTATCTCGCTTAAATACTCTAGTAATTACTATCATTCACCAGACTTTTAGTCTGAACCACTCCTCTATTTTCACCTTTTTCCCTCTTAGGCAATCAAGGAAGAAGCTAGTAGTTTGTCGCAGCTTGAAGTTCATCTTGGAGGAAACTTTCTATGTGCTTCTTTTATTTTCAGCTGTTGTTTTTGTATGAACTGGTTTATTTATGTGGGAGCTCACATACTCTGATTTTGAGTCAATGAATTTTCATAAGACACGATGGGTTTTTTAATGTTGCAGTTGGCCTGTGACTTATTTGTGAATTAATTCTTAAGCTTTGTTTTAATTAAATATATTCATTTAGTTTCCATCGTTTTACCTATTTTTGTCTTTTGAATCTTAATCTCCATTAGTTTTGTTTATACCTACAACATACAATTCCTTTTAATGTGTCCTTTTGGGTATATTAAGTGGTGTGGGATGTTTCATTTGGTATCGGAGACTAAGATTACCGGGTTCCAATAACTTATTTTGAAAGTAAAGTATTAAAAGTAGTTTTCAGAAAAGAACTTTTGGAAATGATTTTAAGTACAAAAGAGTTTTTATAAAAAATCCCCTCATAAGTCCAGTTCAATCTCCATTTGACTCTCTCCTAAACTACCTTTTTCTTTTCACAGAATGCCGATGTCCCGAACCTTCCCGAGGGCATTCCAGTCCCAGCCTGGTTTCGTAGACATTTACAAGCCACAACTCCAAAGGTGCATGGGCCTGTGCCCAATCCTGCATCAGCGGTTAGGAGTCCCTTAAACCATCAACCACCATCAATTTCTCTAAGCTTTGTAAAGATTTTGCGAGTTCGGGCGAGAAGACTTTTTCTATCAAGGAGACTTTTTTGGAGGCGAGAGCATGGCTTAGGGACACAGAGAAGATTTTTGGTCTTTTAGGATTGGATGGTGAACGGTGAGTTCAGCTAGCCGTTAGACAGCTGGCTGAAGGTGGAGGAATTTTGTTGGTGGGAGGTGAACGAGATGGAGGGAAGGAATATTACTTGGATGGATTCCGAGAGTGATTCGGTAGGAAATTTTGTATATCAGGTAGAAGAGAGTGTTCAGCTGGAGAAGTTTATCACTTTGAAGCAAGGGATTTATCTGTCAAGGAGTACATCAATCAAATAAATGAGCTGTCGTAGTTTAGTATGGACTTGGTGAACATGACACACAAGAAATCTATGAAGTTTGCGAAGGGATTGAATCAACCCCTTCAGGCATTACTGCTGACTCATGTACCGATGGGAACTACTGATGAGTCTTTGGTCGAGATGGCGCTTATGTCGGATGCGGTCGAGGAAGGAGAGTCTAAAGAGGAGGTTAAGTCAGAAGGTCCAAATAAGAAGTGGTGGGAAAAAATAAGAAGAAGAAGAAAGGTGATGGTCCTCAGAAGTAGAGTAAGAAAGGAATAAAATGCCATGTGTGTGGGAAGGTTGGACATGTGGCCAAGGATTGCTGGAAGGAGAAGATGAATGGTAAGTGCTATACTTGTGGGCAGGCCGATCATATGAGTAGTAGTTGTCCCTAGGGAGCGAGTGCACCAGTTCCCCGGATTCATGCGTTGGACACAGCACCTTCGAGTAGCATTCTTGATAGAGGTAGGAAAGTTACAATTGATGGTTTGATTTCTATATCTGAATTTCCTATTCGGACTTTATTTGATTCTGGAGCGTCACATTCTTTTATCTGTAGCTCTCTAGTAGATTGTTTGCACTTAGACATATCGTTAGTAGTATACCCCATTATTGTTTCAAACCCTATAGGAGGATCAACACGCTTATCTATGATTTATAGGGGCTTGAAAATTTTTATCCTAATCATAGAGTTTGACTGTGAAGCCTATGTTTTAGGATTCTTGGGGTATGGGATAATCTTAGGGATGGATTAACTATCTACATTCGGAGCTATCTTAGACTGCAAGAAGAGAGTCGTTAGACATGAGACTTGTAGTGGTAGGACTTCGAAGGTATTTTACGACCCGCAAGGGTCAGGCATGTTGAGTCTTCTTTATTCCTTCGATTCATCTTCATCAAAGTTAGATTCGGTTCCTATCATCAGAAATTTTGCAGGCATCTTTGAGGAGTTTAGGAAGCTATACCCTAAGAGAGAGATTGACTTTAGGATTTATTTGATCGAGAATGCCAAGCCAGTAGCATTACCTGTGAGACACATGGCACCTAGGGAGAGGAAAGAATTAAGTGAAAAGATTCGTGAGCTCTTAGAGAAGGGATTCATAAGAAGGAACATATCAAAGTGGGGAGCGCCAGTCGGCTTCGTCGCTAAGGCGGATGGTTCTCTTCGGTTTCTGTGGACTGTAGGGAATTGAATAAGCTCATCAAGAAGAACAGATATCCACTTCCTAGGATTGATGATCTTTTTGAACAGTTAGTAGGTTCTTCGGTTTTCTATCAACTTGATTTAGCCATGGGATTCCATCAGCTTAGAGTCGCTGATGACAGCATAGATAAGACTGCCTTTAGGACACTGGACGGAATCTTCGATTGGTTGGTTATGCCTTTTGGGCTAACTAATACTCCAGCCCGTTTCGTTGATTTGATGAGCCACATCTTTAGGAATGTTCTAAATAAGTTTGTGGTGGTATTCGTGGATGATAACTTGGTACTTTCCAAGAATATAGAGGAGCATGTTGTTCATTTGGAAGAAGTTCTTTGCACAATTCGTAAACATCATTTGAGAGATACGTTTTCAAAGTGTCATTTTTGGAGGGAGGAAGTTCGTTTCTTGGGGAACGTAGTCTCGAAAGAAGGTTTGGCTGTTGTCCCCGCCAAGGTTATTAGAGTACAAGATTGGAATGCCCTTAAGAATGTTACCATTACGAGCTTCCTAAGATTGGCAGGCTACTATTGGAAGTTCATTAGAGGCTTTGCCAAGATTTTGACACCACTCACACGCCTTACTAAGAAGAATAAAGCTTTCGTGTGGGACGTGGATTGCGAGTATTCTTTTACGAAGCTTAGGAGAGCCCTTACTAGTGCACCAATTTTAGTATTACCTGATGGAGCTAAGCCTTTCAATATATACACTGATGCATGCGGAACGGGTCTAGGAGCGGTGTTGATGCAAGAAGGGATGGTAGTGTGTTATGGTAGTAGGTAGTTGAGGACGCATGAGAAGAACTATCCTACCTACAATTTGGAGTTGGCTGCCATAGTTTTTGCACTTAAGACTTGGAGGCACTATTTGCTTGGAGAGAGGTTTGAGCTTTTTACTGACCACAAGTCTTTGAAGTATCTATTCTCATAGAAGGACTTAAACTTAAGGCAATAACGTGGATGGAGTTTTTAGCATCATATGATTTTGAGATAGCTTATACCCCTGGCAAAGGTACTGTGGTTGCGTATGCATTGAGTGGAAAGAAATCAACCCTTAGTCCTTTTTTTGTAGAGTGGAGGATCTTGGAGTTTATTCCTACTTTTGATTTTAAGCCCTCTATGGACATTACTCCCAAATTGTTGGCAACCTTAGAGGTAAGGCCTACCCTTATGGATCAGATTGGCTCGATGCAGCGGGATGATTCGAAACTCATGGACGTTATGGATAGGGTTAGCAGAGAAGATGTCTCAAGACATCTCCAATGCTATTCCATTAATAGCAGAGGGTGGCTTAGGAGAAATGGGAGGATTTATGTTCCACGAGCCGATGACTTGTTGAGAGTGGTTTAGAGGAGGCGCACCATTCCCGTATGACTATTCATCCGGGTGGTGACAAATATATCAGGATATGAAGAGAATGTTCTATTGAGGTGGTATAAAGAAGGACGTTGTAGAATTCATAGCTAAGTGTCACATATGCCTAAGGGTAAAAGTAGAGCAACAGAAGCCTAATAGATTATTTTAGCCATTAGGTGTACCAGAGTGGAAGTGGGACTGTATTTCTATGGATTTCATTCATGGTTTACCCCGTTCTAGGAAATGGAACACTAGAATTTGGAGGATTGTCGATAGATAGACCAAGAGTGCTCGCTTCATCCTAGTTAAGAGTAAGCGTACGGCTTCATATTTGGCATCCTTGTATATTCAAGAGATTGTCCGTCTATATGGAGTTCCTTCTAGTGTCGTTAGTGATAGAGATCCCATTTTCACTACTGATTTTTGGAGAAGCTTACAAGAGGCGCTAGGAACACAACTTAGGTTGAGTACAGCTTATCACCCCCAAATGGATGGCCAAACGGAGAGGGTAAATAGAGTACTTGAGGATTTGCTGCGAATGTGCATTTTGGACTTTGGAGGAACTTTGGAGGAGCATCTTCCATTGGTTGAGTTTGCGTACAATGATAGTTACCAAACAATTATAAGAATGGCACCATTTGAGGCTTTAATGGGAGACCTTACAGTCCCCCTCATGTTGGGTAGAGTCTACGAAGAAGTTATTACTTGGAACCATATGGTTAGGGAGACCTCTGAGAGGGTGGAGTTGATTCGGTGAAGGATGAAGACGACTAAAGACAGATAGAAGTTGCATTCGGATAGGCAAAGGAGAGACATAGAGTTTGAGGTTGGAGACTTAGTTTTTATCAAAGTATCCCCGCTTAAGAAGGTGGTAAGATTTGGATCTAATGGAAAGTTATCCCCTAGATTTGTTGGACCATTTCCTATCATAGAGAGAATTGGGAAGATGGCTTACCGAGTGAAGCTACCAGATAGGCTCGCAGGAGTGCACGATGTTTTCCATGTTTCGCACTTGCAAAAGTGATTACATGACTCGACAGAGGTTATAGAGCTTAGTCAATTAGAGGAGGTGGAGGTAGAAAGAGAAGCTTCTATTCGGCGTATCCCTACGAAGATTGTTGGAATAGATATCAAGCGACTAAGGAATAATGAGGTTCCATTGGTAAAGGTGCAGTGGGGAGAAGATGTGGCAGACGCCACTTGGGAAGCAGAAGAGAAGATTCGTACTTTCTATCCTCATCTTTTTTATGGTAAGTTTTAGAATTCCTTTTTCCATCTTTAGATTTGAGTAGGCTCTTTCCTTTATTATCCTTTGGGAGGATAGAACTTAGGATTTAACCTATGTATGATAGGATTTGATGTAAATATGTTAATCGAGCATGTTGTGAATGATGTATGCTGGTGGTTGTAAGTGTTTTCTAGTGGATGCTATGGACGCATATAGGTACACTAGGCACTATTATTCCTTAGGGATTGGCCTAATTAGGACACTAGAGCATATGCATATGGATATGTGTGCATTTTTGTTTATTTCCATGGTTGCTATAAATGGATGAGCATCATGTGATTGTTGCATTCGGATGATGTTTGCAGCACGCATATAGAACTATCAGTCATCGTTAGGAAATTTTTGCATCCATTGGGATATATGGCACGGACGTGATTGCATAAAAAGGAGGTCAACCGAATCAGTGGACCGTCCAATCTTTGGAATTAGTTAGAGACATTTACACTACACTAATTGCATAAGTATCATAAAATGCATTAGAAAAACTTAAGGAAAATGGACGAATGGTTGATGATTGAGTAGTTGGTTGTAGAATTAGACGAAAATTTTAGTACATTCTTCTTTGCTTAGAGATTTCGGGGACGAAATCCCTTAAGGAGGGGAGAATGTAACAACCTGAAATTTAACCCATAATAATTAATTTGTTAATTAAATAATAAAATAAAATTTTGAAATTATTAGCATTAAACCACAGAAGTTTCACCATTGTGTCCGTGGTAATTTTTTGGTCAATTTCTATATATAGATCATCAGAAACTGAGCTAATATGATCAAGTTATAAAATAAACAAAATAAGCAGAAATATAACGACACACACACGCGCACACACACACACACACACACACACACACACATATATATATATATAGACACACACGGTCAGGTCGACCGACCGGTTGACCTGGGCAAGGGGGTGGCCGACTGCCCAGTCGACCCGCCTTGTAATTTGGCAGGCGAATGAACATAAATTTGTTCGAACGAATTAGAGACGCTGGAACACGTCATTTTCACCCTCTTGTTTAATCCAGTCCCTCCATTTCTGCATCCGATGGCTCTTATTTAGCCTATGACGTGGTTGCATCCTATTCAATCTCCAAATCCAACAGTTTAAGATCCACTTCTACATATATAAATAGACCCCTAGACCTAACACTTTATATCATTCTAGATTTATTCGCTTGGGTTCACCTTTTCAAGAGGATCCTAAAAGGAATAATTTTTCAAGAATAGTATCTTTTTAATGGAAATTATTTTACAACTCCAAGTGGATCCAGGAAGACCAAAGGAGAGCTTAGGACCAAAGGTGAGTGATTGTAATTATTTTAAGATTTCTTTAAGTAATTAAAATAATAGGGTTTCCAATAGTTGTAGTTTTACTATGATTTTTAAAATAGCCTTTTTAGTAATTATTTAAAGTATTTAATTATTTTCAGTCTATTCAACTATTCCTTTTAGTAATTTTTAGTATTATTTCTATTAATTATAAATTATATCTATTAAGCATAGCTTTTATTAATTTACAGTCTATTCACAGTATTTGAGCTTATTTACTGTTATTTATTTCTTATTTACATCTATTCGACGTTTTGAATTTTATGCATGCGTCTATTCTCTTCGTTCCCATTTTCTGCATGTATGATTACAATAAATTAAATGCAAATATAGATTTTATAAGTAAAAATATAAATTTAAAAAAATAAGATGTAAATTATAAAGACTGTAATAAATAATGGAATTGGACTAAAATTACACCTAATTATAATTAGAATTGGACTAATTAATGATACTTGGCATAGGCATAACTTGGAATTATAACTAAATGAAGTAAAAGAAGAAAGCAACTTATTTTCACACATTGACAAAGGGTTAAGTAATAAGCATGATTATAACATAGGTTATAATAAGAAAAAAAGCAGAATGGGGCTTATTTTAAGGCTATGGATAAATTAATAAGCATAGAAAGTAAAAATGGTGTTAAAGATTTATTTAAATAATTTATCTAAGTTAAAAAGAAAAGATGAAAGTAAGTAAAAAATGGTACTAAAGTCTTATTTAAATAATTTATCTAAGTTAATAAGCAAAGATGAAAGCAGGACCTGTAACAAATAGCATTCCCTAGGGCACGCTTATGCTAAAAATGGTAGTAATTGGTCAAATAGAAGTCCAAATCACGGGGATTTGGATAAGAGCCGAAACTAGACATTGTTTGAATGAAATGCCAGTACCAATAGAATTTTCCCTATTTTTCTATAGACACACGGTGATCTCGTATTAGCCTGAAGTGAGATGAGGGGAATGCTATGCTGTACGTTGGAGGTAATAACAAGACCTAATAGGTGTAGCAAAACATAGTATGGGCATGGTGGCAGTTACGCATGCGACTTCCGGGTGCTCAGTAATAGCTTTGAGTTCAATGCGCTTACTATGGTGTCTTAGTAGACACCATTGCCTTCCGTATAGAAAGCTATATATGTCATCCGGATCCACAGTAGTTGCACTGAGCATCTTTTGTAGATACCATTAGCTGCTATGTAGGGAATCATATAGCAGCCGGTCCACAGAAAGGTATATGGAGTAGCAGGCCGATCAAATATGGTAGAATTAGGGTTACATCCTAATTATAGGAATATGAATTTAGCTCAATTAAATCAGAACAAGGGCAAGCAGTCAAAGTTAACCTATCTTGAGCAATATTTAATCATATTTATTTCTAGTTTATCTCTTTCCCATTTCCTTTGTTATCCTTATTTATGCTAGAACTATTGTAGAGTCTATACTTTTATCTTACTTAAAGACTCTAGTAATTACTATCATTCGCCAGACTTTTAGTCTGACCCACTTTTCCCCTTCAGGAAATAAAGGAAGAAGCTGGTCGATTTCCGCAGCTTGGAGTTCTTCTTAGAGGAGACTTATTCTATATACTTCTTTTATTTTTAGCTATTGTTCTTGTATGCACTGGTTTATTTATAAGGGATATTACATACTCTGATTTTGAGACAGTGAATTTTCATAAGACACGATGTTTTTTGAATGTTGTATTTGGCATGTGACTTATTTATGAATTAATACTGAAGCTTTATTTTAATTACATATACTCATTTAGTTTCCCCTATTTTTACCTATTTTTGTCTTTTCAATCTTAGTCTCTATTAGTTTTGTTTTTACCTACAATGCACCATTCCTTTTAATGTGTCCTTTTGGGTATATTAAGGGGTGCGGGGTGTTTCACTAACCAAATCATTCAAATATCAACCAATTTTCGTCCATCAAAATCAATTATCCAAACAAACAATAATTTACAGCAATTAACCAATTGCCAATAGTCGGGAATTTTACTAGCAATCTAATTTCTTTTAAAATTTTAGCTATCAATTAAAATTCCTATCATTTTAATTCATATCAGTTATAGTACTAGCTCAATTTTACCAAATAACAATAAATAAATTTAAATCACCTCATTACATAAATTTAACTAACATAAAAATTATTTCAATCAATTGTGAGCGTATAAACACTCACCTTTATTTGAAACTGAAAATTTTCTAAGCTTCAAAAAAATTTCATTCTGATTCAATATCTTAGACAATTTCAATACGAGCCTATCGTAATTAATTTCACTTGAAAGGGACCTCGTATGGAATAGATATGTAGTTTTAAACATTCGAATTTTTTTTGTTTTAATTAATGAAACAAGTAAAATAAAATATAAAAAAAACTTATAACATTCTTCTTATTTGCTTGAGTTCACGTGCGTCTCTCCCCCTATATTGCGTACACAGTCTCGACATAATTTTTTTATGCGATCAACGATTATCCTTCACGCCGCCCAGTTCTCCGCCTCCACGACTAGCACTCATCGTGCACCGCCGCACCCCTCGCGCTGTCAACCCACTTGGCTCATGCGCATACATGCACCAATTTCCAATCGAGAACCCTAACACGAAGATTCCCAGAGCACACAAAGTCGAACGCGACCTTTCCCTAGAGCCACCATCGCGATTTGATTCTATATAAAAAATTTGATCCGCTTTTGCTTCTTTCTCTTTTACGTTCGATTGCTTTTGTGTGAAGACTGTGATTTTCAATTAGAAGAAAGAGGAGAGGGAGAGGAATATACGGTCGTAAAAGAGAACGTGGATTTTGAACGAGTGTTGGGACAAGGATGAGATATTTGTATTATTATTAAATTTGAAAATATCAGGCGTTTAGCGTCCGAAATTTCTCCAGTTCTAGATGAAATGTGGCGCCTGGCATTCATAATGTTTTACCCTCATTCCGAACATAGTGGAACAAATCTCGAGGCCTAATTTTATCTTATATAGAAGGTAGCTTTTCAAAGTCAAATTATATCGAATTTCGAAATAAACTTCTGTGTTTATAGCTTGCATGGCCGACAAGTCCAATCGATATGAAACTTGAAATACTACAATAACTCACTATTATGGATACGATGAAACTAGTTTCGTCGAAATCCGAAATAGTGGCAAAAATAGATATTTTTACTCGTTGATTAAAATATAAAATTCCTATTTATTTACTTTTAAATTCAATTTTAAAAGTAAACGGCCTTCATTCATATATAAAAAAAATAAATCAACTTCCAATACTATTTTCATTCAGAATAATTCAAGATTCCATTATTTAAATAATTGCAATATTAAATTTAAATGATATAATTTCCAATAAATCATCAGTAATAAATAATTCACCAATTATTAACCATTTTCATTCAATAATTATATCAAATTCTATAATCTAAAACGGTTAAAAATACGGGTCGTTACAATATCTCTGTTTACTGATAGATAATGAGATGACGCGCTTAGCGGAATGGGTTTCTCCTCACTTGTATCTCTTTTCAAAACATATATTTTGCAAACCCCTTCCTGCAACCAAATTGGTTAATAAACTGCTTTTAGTAATAATATAGCAATATCCATTATGCTAAAACAGGAAATGAAAGAGACTGTTAGTCTAAAATCTGAATTATCTTTTCTAAATTCTGAACTATCTGCTCTTTTTTGGACTATCTATCCTAAAATTGATTATAGCAAATCTTTTAGGCTAGACAATGGGCTATCTTCCAAAAACAGGTAAAAAGGGTGGACTAATTGTCCTTAAAAATTTAGCAAGCTCCGTTATGCTAATAAATGAACTATTTTTTCATATAAGAGCTTACTGCTTTTTCTTGACTAATTGTCCTCTAGGCAGACCGCCTTTAAAATGGACCGACTATCTAAATTTAGAATGAGCTAACTGCACGCATTTTCTTTTGGGTTAACCACCCTTCAAATATCTGAGCAACTGCTCTATAAAATATCTGAGCTAACTACTCTTTAAATTTTCCTTGAAACCTTTTCAGAATGATTTAACCCGTCAAATCATATATATACAAGGAAAATATATTTTTAGCTTTACTCTAAGCTATTTTTGCCATGTTATATATACTTTACTCAAAATAATGTTGATGATGTTCAATAAGGATTGTCTATCCTTATAATAAGTTAATGTCCATTATAACTTAAAATACTTAGGCCATCTGCCTAGTTCTTATATTCGAAACCTTTTTTTAAAATATTTAAACCACCTTTCGAAAACATAGAAGGTAACTCCTTTAAAACCATTTACAAAACCATTTGAAAGCAATGAAGGTATAACCCTTTCATATCTTTAATAAACCTTTCGAAATTATTGAAGGAAACTCCTTCTAAACCTTTTAAAAGCTTTCCTTTTACAAGCTTTAATACATATGCCATCCGCCTTTTAAATCCTTTAAACCTTAGCCTTTCGAAAATATTGCAGAACCATACCTTTCGACCTTGCCGAAAGGTTTCTTTTTGACCTAGTCCAAAGGTTTAACCTTTTGACATTGTCGAAAGCCTTGGGTACCTCCTCTATATAATAAACCTATCAAAAGGAATGTAACTCCAAACCTTTCAAAGACATTGGGTTCAATTTAAAACAGATGGAAAACCTTTCCAAACCAATCAAAGTTAACTACTTTGAAACCTTAAAACGTTTTGACTTAAAACATTTGGATTATGCAAAAGGATCAGAGAAATGTTGGAGTCAAAAGCAACTGCTTCGAAACCTATATAAAACCATTCAAAACTATTTGAAAACATTGAAGTGTTGGTGTTGGAAATAACCCTTCGAAATCAATGAAGAAAGGCGGCAACTATGCTTTCGGCCTTGTAAAAAGCTACACCTTTCGATTTTGTTGGAAGGTTTCATTTAAAACAAGAAAGAAAACCAATTGAAACCTTTTGCTTTTAAACCTTTTTGACAATTTCGAAGGCTCTTTGTCAAAAGTTAGCAGGCATATTTTCTTTAAACCAAAACAAAAACTTCATCTCTTTCGAAAGTTATAACCTTTCGTCCCTAAACCTTTCGACTCAATCCAATCCACTACGTACCAGTTGCCTGATACCATGTGCATTGGTATTTGATCTAGTCGAAAGGTTTGATATCTTTCGACTTTGTCAGAAGGTCTGGAATGAAGGCGGAAGCTCTGCCGAAAGGGTTGATATAGAAGAAAGACTATTTCTTTGTACTTTAAAACGGTTCTTTTGTATCTCATCTTCCTTATTTGTCTAAATTTGATTGGTCGCCAGAATTTTATATTCAAAAGTGCTGCCGACTTTTCTTATTTGTTGATTTGAATAAATTTGAAAAGGTCTCTTTCTCTTTTATAATTATATAAAAGATTTAAGTCCCATACCTTAAATAATTTTACATAACTATAAAATACCTTGAAAAATCCTAAAAAAATTCCAAAAAATCAAATAATATGTTCTGTTCAACATATAAAATTTTCGAACCCAAACTACAATTGTTTTTCCCATAAATGATTTTATAATCCAAATTAACCTTCTCTTCCTTAGAAAATTCATAAAAATTTAGAAAATTCTAAATTTCGATACCCATCTCTAAAGTAACTATTTAGATCATCATAAAAATTCGCAAGGCTACGTATGTCATTTAATAGTGGTTTATCTCAAAATAGGTCATAAAAACTGTGTGAACATATATAAATCATCAACATGTATATATAATATTTTTATCATTCAAACGCATGACAAATCATTGCAAAACCATTCGAAATTAACCTTGAAACCGTAGCCAAAATTATTTAGAGATGTAAACATTATTCACCTTTTGCTTTAATGATTAAGGAGCATGAGATCTGAATGAGTTTGATTCGAATTTTCTTTCCTTAAGCTTCTCGTTTGTTTCCTCCTCTTCTTCTTTCGTTAATGGTGGCCGGCTAAGCTTTAAATTTTTGAAAGTGATAATGAACGTGTTTTGAAATACATGGGGAGGACAATATAGGAACAACCTCTTTCCCATAATACCAATCCTCTAATTCATTTTAAACCTTTCTTTTAATTTATTAGTTAAAAGGCATGATTACCTTAATTAAATCAAATCTCAATCCCCTTATCAACGCATTATTTAGTTTATCTAACTAAATCTCCTGAATAATGTTATCAAAAATCTAGGGTGTTACAGACTCCTCTCCTTAAAGAATTTCATCCTTGAAATTACAATAAGGTTCAAAACAAACAAGAAGGTAAAACATACCATCAAAATAAATCAGGATAAGTATTTCAAATCCTGCTCCCAACTATCCAAATACAGTCTCTGTCATCGTCACTCCACTGCACTTTGACTAATCTAATCATCTTGGTTCTAAGCCTCTTCTCATCTTTCGCAACAATGCAAACTGGCTTCCTCGCTATGGTCAAGTCCGTCTACTACTAAATCATCTAGCACTATCGGTGAAATAGAAGCCTCCGGATCTCTAGCACACATTCTGAGATGAGAAATACGAAAAACATCATGCACACCAGCCTAACTGTTTGGTAACTCAAGTCTATACGCGAGCTTCTTGATCCTCTTAAGAATAGGAAAAGGTCCAATGAACCTAGGAGATAACTTCCCTGACTTCCCAAATCTAAGCACACCCTTCAGCGGTGATACATTGACGAAAACCTTGCCCCAACTGAGAACTCCAAATCTTTCAATTTTTTATCCACATAACTTTTCTGCCAAGACAGATCCTCCTTCATCCTATCTTGAATGACTTCAATCTTTTTTGCAGCTTCTCTAACCCAATCTGGACCAATAACCAACCTATCCCCGATCTCCAGTAAAAAAAATAGGAGATATGCATGGCCTCCCATACAAAGCTTCAAATAGTGCCATTCCAATACTACTATGATAACTGTTGTTATACGAAAACTCGACTAAATGTAGATGGTCCTCCCATGATCCCCCAAAGTCCAGAGCACAAGCTCTCAACAGATCTTCTAAGATCTAGTCAACTCTTTCCGTTTTACCAATCTTTCTACGGATGGTAAGCGGTGCTCATCATAAGCTTGTTCCCAAAACTTCCTACAGACTTTTACAAAACTCCCTAGTGAACATGGAATCTCTATCACTAGCTATGCTGCTAGGAACCCCATGCAGTCTAACCACATTGTTCATGAACAACTTTGCTAAAAGAGTTGTCATCCTGGTTGACTTAACTCGAATGAATTGGGCACTCTTAGTCAATCTTCCCACTATAACCCATATAATTTCATTTCCCTTGTTCGACCTTGGCAACCCGTCTATGAAGTCCATAAAAATAGAATCCCACTTCCATACTGAAATATCTAACGACTGAAGCAAACCACTCGGTTTCTGGTGTTTCGCCTTTGCCTGTTGGAAATTCAAGCACTGCCTTACATATAAACCAATACCCCGCTTCATTCCTTCTCAGAAGAAACTCCTCTTCATGTCTTGGTACATCTTGTTACTTCCGGGATGTATAGTGAACTTGGAACGATGGCATTCATCTAAGACTTCCTTTCTTATGTTTCCTACACGGGAACACATAATCTTCCTTTCTTTCTCAGCCACTCATTCTGGTCAAGGTTGAAATCTTTCAAGTCATTACTCTTGGTTCCATCCGTTAGCTTACTGATCTGTTTAGCTAACACCAGATCTTCTATTTGCTTACGGTGGATCCTCTATCTGCTTAGAAGCAATCTGTTCGATCAAAACTGGTCAAACTTCCAAACAAAACAATATAACCGTATCACCACTAGACCCTGCCTCGGATCTCCACTGCACTATGCAATATGCTAATGCTTCTAAATCTTTCCACTCAACCATCCTTGATAACACTACATTCTGATGTTTCCTTCTAAGTGCATATGAAACCCGATTGCCTTTCCCTGGTGTGTATTCAATCCCAAAATTATAAACAGTTATGAATTCTAACCGTCTCTGTTGTCTCATGTTCAGCTCCTTCTGGGAGAACAAATACTTCAACGACTTATGATTAGTAAACTGCTCAAACCATTCTCCCAAAAGGTAATGTCCACACACCTTTAAAGAAAAAATCACAGCAGCTAACTCTAAATCATGCGTTCGATATCTAACCTCATATGGTCTAAGCTGTCTAGAAGCATAGGCAATCACTTTACCTCTCTGCAACAGCATAGCTCCTAATTCTGTTGCACACACATTGGTATAAACTACCAAGTCCCCATTCCCCTCTCGAACTACCAACATAGGTGCATGGGTCAATAAGTGTTTCAAACTCTGGAATGCTTCCTCATACTTCTCGATCCACACAAACTTCACATCCTTCATCGTCATCCTGGTCATTGTGCGGCTATCCGTGAGAATTTCTTAATGAATCTCCGATAATAACCAGCCAACCCAAGAAAACTCTTAATTTCAATTACTGTCTCAGGTTTCCTCCAACTACACGTTGCCTCGATTTTGGTCGAATCTACTGATAATCCTTCCCTTGAGACAACACGACCAACAAACTTCACCTCCTTCTTCCAGAAGTGGCTCTTCAAAAACTTCACTTTCAGTTGATGCTGCCTTAGCATCTCAAGCACTATTCTAAGATGAACTTCATACTTCATTTCATCCTTAGAGTAAATCAAGATATCATCTTTGAAAACCAGCACGTACCTATCCATGTGCTCTCGGATAATCCGGTTCATTAAATCCACAAAGAAAGCTGAAGCATTCGTCATTCCGAATGGCATAACTAGCCATTCGTACGATCCATATTTGATCCTGAATGCTGTTAAAGGTATAATATCCTCTACACTCTGAGCTGATGGAAATCCATTGCCAAATCCAACTGAGAAAATACCTTTGCTCCACTTAGCTGGTCGAACAAATCGTCAATCCTGGGTAGCAGATATTGATTCTTTATCGTCTTCTCATTTAACTTACGATAATAAATACATAGCCTCAATGATCCATCCGGCTTTTTAGCAAACACTGCCGCTGCACCCCATGACGAACTGCTCGGCCTGACAAAACTCTTGCCCTCTAAGTTCACCAACTATACCTTCAACTCCCTCATCTCTGAAGGGTCATCCTGCTTGGCAGTCTACTCACCGGTCCTGCTCCCAGAATCAAATCTATTTGAAAATCAATAGCTCATTTCGGCAGTAATCCAGCTGCAGGCTCAAACACTTCTGCAAATTCTCTAACCATGGAAACTCAACTCAACTCATCATCTGAATCCAATGCACCCAATAAAGAAAACACTGCACTGCTAGAACCTCCTATAGTGAAAATAATCTGATTGCTATAATCCGTGTGACAAAGAGATATTTTCCTACCCAGGAAAAATATCTCAACATTGTACTCACTTAGCTAAACCATACCTACGATAATCCCAAACCCCATAAAATCAAACATATACAAACTGCACTCAAAAGTATGACCTAACAGGTCAAACTTAAACGGGTCACACCTCAACCCTAGAGTTGCATACCCTCTTATTGGATTCGCAAACCTTAAGGAAGTAACTAGATAAGTGTGTTCAAGGTTAAGCTTATCTATCAGTAATGTAGATATAAAAGAATGCGATGCACCAGCATCAAATAAAACACTAACAGATATACTATGAATCTGAAGCATTCTCCAAGAACTGACTTTCCCTTCTCCCAGGCTGTTAGCTTGTAAGCGACGGGCTCCAACGCATACGCCTTGCCCTTACCATCTCTAATAGGCTCCTTGCATTGGTTCTTATAATGGCCTATCTGGTCATAGTTAAAACACCTGATATTCTTCCCCTCAGCCACATCCTTCGCTTTCCCCAAGCGACACTCATTAGCAAAGTACCCTTTCTTATCGCATTTTTAGCAGACAACTTCAGACTTCGATTTCTTAGCCGTTCCACCCTTCTGAGCATCTTTCTTAGGAAAGAACTTCCTCTTCTGGCTCTGCCCAACCTGGACCAATTTTTCCTTGCTCTTGTCCAGAGACTCAAGAACTTCTTCCTTCCTCAAAGCTATCTCTATAACAATATCGGAAGGATCTCTAAGAAGAGACAAAGTAACACTAGCTAATTCGGGCTTCAATCCTCAGATAAACTTCTCATTCCATTTCAACACGTTATCCACTGAAGCATACCCATACCGGGCCAACTCTTTGAATATCCTAGCATACTCAATAACATCCATCTCTCTTTGCACCAACTCAGCAAACTGCCCAATCAAAGCCGACTTTGCCATTACTGACATAAACCTCTTCTGAAGTATCCTCTTAATTTCCTACCAGGTTAGTGTCTCCTTATACTCTGTCACTGTTACACTGTTCCACCAGAACAATACATTCCCCCGAACCTGCATGGATGCCAACCTCCTCTTCTGCTTGTCATTGATCACTAAATATACAAAATTCCTTTCGCAATGCAACAACCAATTCTCCACTTCAATGGCATCCTCCATTCCCATAAATGACTTCCCTTCTAGCTTCATATAATCAACGCTTATCTTAGCGAAATGATTAACTACACAAAATTCAAGAACCCCTACTCCTGAGGCATTTCCTCCTACCACTCTAGTTGCAACTCCTGCCTACATCATATTCCTGAAAAACTTATACATGGCTTTCATTCTGACCTGATGGACTTCTGCACCAGCATTCTCCGCCCGACCCTAGCCTCTCCCTGCATTAGGTGTGGCGTTTCTTTCGGTGCTTCCCCTTCCTTTGTTAGCTCTGCGTCTTCTACCATCCATATCTGTATTCAAACCTCAAGAGATACAGAAAGATAACCTAGTCAAAGACAGATGAATGGAGATAAAGTGAATACTTATATATAACAAATACAAGTATGTTACTATAGCGTTAACCCAACCTAAATCTTACTCCAATTTCCTTGGATTTTTGTTTCCAAAACCAATTTCTGAGTTAATTTTTTTTCATAAACCTATGCTATGATACCACGCTATAACATCCCGTATCTGGAGGCCAAAAGCTAAGCACTATGGATGCTGTAGTTATCCACAATATTAACTTCTGGTGACGAAATACGGCAATGTTAATGGTATCCATAATATCAGGAGCACTTGAATATGAATAAAATCACGGATTTTCAAAAACTATAATTTCAGTGATTATATTTCAAATAAATCACATCAAAGTTACAAAAATCCTAAATGTAATCTCAAGCATTGATCAAATATAATTTACAACAATACGCCAAGAGCGACATATGGAGATGCCCCTTTGGATGATCAAAACAATACAGGCATAATTGTCTTAATACATAGTGGAAACAATTTTAAAATAGAATTCTTAAATTAGCTATCCGCAAGCCACCTGCTCGTCTTCGAATACTTTATTTGCCAAAATCTGCCAAAATCTAAAAACCTAAACCCTCAGCCTACTCAAATCAAATTTTAAGCACCCGAGAGTTTAAGGGGAAACAAAAACTTCAAGTTAGACTTAAAGCCTGGTATGAATAATTTATGTTACATATCAGTTTACTGGTAGATAGTGAGACCTCGTCGCTTAGCGGAACGGGTTTCCCCTCACCGGTATCTCTTTTCCAAACATATATTTTTGCAAATTCCTTCCTGCAACCAAACTGGTTAATCAGCTGATTATAATAATAATATAGCAATATACATTATGCTAAAATAGGAAATGAAAGAGACTATTTGTCTAAAATCTAAACTATCGGTTCTAGATTCTAAGATATCTGCTCTATTCTGGACTATCTGTCCTAAAATTGATTATAACAATACCTTTTATGCTAGATAACGGGCTATCTGCTTAAAACAGGTAAAAAGGATGGACTAACTGTCCTTATATATTTAGCAAGGTCCGTTATGCTGATAAAAGAACTATATGTTCATATCAAAGCTTACTGCACTTTCTGGATTAATTGTCCTCTGGGCCAAGCACCCTAAAAATGGCCTAACTATCCGACTTTAAAATGACCCGCCTGCCCGAATTTTCTTTTGGGTTAACTACCCTTTAAATAATTGAGCTAACTGCTCTATAAAATATCTGAGCTAACTACTCTTTAAATTTTCCTTAAAACCTTTTCAGAATGAATTAGTCCTTTAAATCATATATATACAAGGAAAATATATCTTTATCTCTACTCCAAGCTATTTTTGCCATGTTATGTATTCTTCACCCAAAATAATGTTGATGATGTTCAATAAGGACTGTCTATCCTTTATAATAAGTTAATGTCCTTTATATCTTAAAACACTTAGGCTGTATGCCTATTTCTTATATTCGAAACCTTTTTTTTAAAACCATTAAACAACTTTTCGAAACACTGAAGGTAACTCCTTCAAAACCATAAAACCCTTCGAAAGTAATGAAGGTAACTCCTTCATATCCTTTAATAAACCTTTCGAAATTATTGAAGGAACTCCTTCTAGACCTTTTAAAAAATTTCCTTTTATAAGCTTTAAAACATATGAAATCCTCCTTTTAAATCCTTTAAACCTTATCCCCTTGGAAACATTGCAAAACCATACCTTTCGACCTTATCGAAAGGTTTCTTTCGACCTAGTCGAACGGTTTCACCTTTCGACCTTGTCAAAAGCCTAGGGTACCTCCCCTATATAATAAACCTTTCAAAAGCAATGTTACTTCAAACCTTTCGAAGATAATGGGTTCAATATAAAAAAGGTGGAAGACCTTTCGAAACAATCAAAGCTATCTACTTTAAAACCTTTAAAATTTTTCGACTTAAAATATTTGGATTATGAAAAAGGATCGAAGAAACATTGGAGTCGAAAGCAACTACTTCAAAACCTTTATAGAACCTTTCGAAACCATTGAAAATAATGAAGTGTTGTAACCAACCTTTGAAATCAATGGAGAGAGGCAGCAAGTTGTAGAAAACAAAAGATAACCTTTGACTCCATCTATGTTGAAAGGTGGCGGCAGCTATACTTTCGGCCTTGTCGAAAGATATACCTTTCAACTTTGTCGGAAGATTTCATTTAAAACAAAAAATCAAACCAATCGAAACCGTTTACTTTTAAACCTTTTTAACGATTTCGAAGGCTCTTTATCGAAAGTTAGCTGGCATGTTTTCTTTAAACTAAAAAAAACTTCATCTCTTTCGAAAGCTATAACCTTTTGTCCCTAAACCTTTCAACTCCATCCAATCCACTATGTACCAGTTGCCTGATACCTTGTGCATTGGTATTTGACTAGCTGAAATGTTTGGTACGTTTCGACTTTGTCGGAAGGTCTGGAATGAAGGCGGAAGCTTTACCGAAAGGGTTGAAATAGAAGAAAGTCTATTTATTTGTACTTTAAGACAGTTCTTTTGTACCTCACCTAGCTTGTTTGTCTAAATTTAATTAGCTGCCAAAATTTTATATTCAAAAGTGCTGCCAACTTTTCTTATTTGGAAATTTGAATAATTTTGAAAAAGCCCCTTTCTCTTTTATAATTATATAAATCATTTAAGTCCCATACCTTAAATAATTTTATAAAATTACTAAAACACCTTGAAAAATCCTGCAAAATCCCAGAAAATCAAATAATATGTTCTCTTCAACATATTAAATTTACAAATCCAAACTATAATTATTTTTTCCCGTAAATAATTTAATAATCCAAATTAACCTTTTCTTCCTTAGTAAATTCATAATAATTCCACAAAAATGTTGATAACTCTGAATTCTGAAACCCATCTCTAAAATAACTTTTTAGATCATTATAAAAATTAGCAAGGCTAACGGACGCTATTTAATAGGATTTTACCTCAAAATAGGTCAAAAAATCTATATGAACATATATAAATCATCGACGTGTATGTATAATCATTTTATCATTCAAATTCATGGCAAATCTTTGCAAAATTATTTGAAATTAACCTTAAAACCGAAACCAAAATTATTTAGAAATGTAAAAATTATTCACCTTTTGCTTTAATAATTAAGGAGCTTAAAATTTGAATGAGTTTGATTTGAATTTTCTTTTCTTTAGATTCTCTTTTGTTTCATCTTCTTCTTCCTCCGTTAATGGTGGTCGGCCAAGCTTTTAAAATTTTGAAAGTGAGAATGAACGTGTTTTGAAGTACGTGGCCTAAGGTAGACAATATAAGAATGACCTCTTTCCCATAATACCCCTTCTCTAATTCATTTTAATCCTTTCTTTTAATTTATTAGTTAAAAGGCACGGCTACCTTAATTAAATCAAATCTCAAGCCCCTTATCAACACATTATTTGATTTAGTTTATCTAACTAAATCTCCTAAATAATGTTATCACAAATTTGGGGTGTTACACTCCAATTCAGCAAACTTTCTGAGCAGCGTAGACTTAGCAATCTTCGACATAAATCTTTCTTCAAACCACCTTCTGAACGAAGCCCATGGCATAGTCTCCTTATTAACTCCGACCATAACACTTCTCCACTAGTATAGTGCTACTCCTTGTAACTGCCCAGAAGCAAGCCTCTTCTTCTGCTCATCATTGACCCCAACAAAAATTCTCTCGTAATGAAGTAACCAGTTCTCCACTTCAATTGCATCTTCAGTCCCAATGAAAGGCTTTACTCCAAGCCTGGCATAATCCCCACTCATCATAGCACAGCTATTGATCATGGGAGCTTCCTGATTTCTGCCAACTAATCCTACAGCAACTCCTGCTTGCATCATGTTAATGAAGGATCGATACATTTCTCCCATATCAACTTGCGGTATTCCAGCAGCTACATTTGCTACGTGTGCCTGACTTGGATTCCTCTTGGTATTTGGTTTGGCATTTCCATTGGTTATGGTGCTTCCTCCCCCAATGTTAACTCTTCAACTGCTAGCATCCATACCTTGCATCCGTAAAATCTACATTCAAGTCGTTGTAATTAAGAAGAATAGCCAAAGAGAGATGAGAGAATGGAGATAAAGCGTATACTTATATATAGCAATAAAAATATGTTATTATAGCGTTATCCCATACCCCAATCTTTTCTATAATTCCTTAGGATTATGTTTTCAAAAATCATTGTAAGCTTGAAACTCATTTAAGGTTTTCATAAACCTTGCTGTGATACAAAGTTGTAACATCCCCTATCATAAGGCCCGAAGCTAAGCGCCATAGATGATGCAGTCGTCCATAGTATTAACTTCCGATGACAAAATACAGTAATGTTAATATTAGAAGCACTTGAATATGAAACAGAAACAACAAAGCTTAAAACAACTTTTCAATTGCATTCCAAAATAATATTTCATATTCAAATTACATAATCCCATAATAGATTCCTAGGTTTTGATCGAATATAACTATCACAAACTAAGCCAAGAGCGACATATAAAGATACCCCCTTGGATGATCAGAGTACTAAATAGACATATCAGTCTTAATACATAATAGCGGAAATAAAACTAAATAGCTTCTATATATACCTAGCATTACCTCCTGAACGTCTTCGGAAGCTTTATTCGTCATACCTACTAAGCCTGTAAAACCTCAACTCTCAATCTACTCGAATCATATTTTGAGCACCCAAGAGTTTAAGGAAAAACATAAACTTCGAGTCAGACATAAAGCCTAGTGTGAATAATGCTATTACACTTTGATTTACTGATACTAAGTGAGACCAGCCACATAGTGGAATGGGTTTCCCCTCACTAATATCCCTTTAAAACATATCTTTTGCAAATTAGAGTCCTATAATCAAACTGATTAAAACAATAATAGCAATATCATATATGCTCATAAATCATTTAATAAACGGACTATCTATTCGAATAATATAGTTTTGTTTAGGTAACTACTAAACTTTGGCTGACTTGGGCCTACCAGACATAACAAATATTCTAACTTCTGTTAGACACATTTCTGAACAGTTTGTCCCCTACCTAGTTCTCCCAGGGTCAACTGATCCAAATGGTTTTGCAGGCTCAGCAATAACCTATCTTTCTATGTATATTCCTTTCTGTATGTAACATCATTTTAGTTTACCTATGACAAAGCCTTACACATTAGAATTTTGGACTTATATTAGTTGGGGGATACTAGCTAAAGTATAGGGTGTGACCCTATACCAGTCCCGTCTGGTATTCTAATATCTGAGTCATTTACTTATGGTCAACTATCCCATCAAAATTTTCCTTGAAAACATTTCTTGCAAATTTATATAAACCTTTAAATCATACTTAAACAAGGAACATATACTCTTTGCTTTATTCAAATCTCTTTGCCGTGTTATATATACTTTACTCAAAATAATGTTGATGAAATATATTGAGGGTTATCTGTCCCACCAAAGTAAGTTAAAATCCTTTTTAACTTAAATATCTTTGGCCATAAAGCAAGGTAAACCATTCGAAATCTTTGTTTAAGAAATTTAAACAAAGCTTTCAAAACCATTGAAAGTACCCTTTCAAAATATATTAGCTACTATACCTTGAAATACTAGGCCAAAAGGCCAAAACATACCATTCGAAAACTTTATAATAACCTTTCGAAATCATTGAAGGTATCCCTTCGAAACTTTTATAAACCTTAGACATCCCCTTTTCAAAACTCTTTAAACTTGCCTTTGGAAAGCATTGGAAACCTTCCATTTAAAATACTATAATTACTTTGCGAAACCATTGGGGATCTTCCCCTTCAAAACCTTAGTTTAAATCATTCGAAAGCATTACGTCCATTACTACAAAAGAATCTTTCGAAAGCATTAGGTTCAAGTAAAATCTTGTGGAACGTAGTTTTGAAACTATTTGGAACCATTCCATTTGAAACCTATATGTTTATCTTTCAATAGACCAAAGGGATTTAAAATAACTATGTCAAAAGCAATACTTCCAAGAGCAATTTCCTAAGTAAAAGAAAGTTGGTGGTTTCGACACCAACCCTTTCGAAAGCATGGAGAAGCGGCTTCTTGTTTAAAAGTGAAAGCGCACTTTCGAAACCAATGTTTAAAGGCAAATCGGCCTCAACTAGGCCGAAAGGTAGAATGTGGCAATGGGAGTATCGACCCTCTCGAAAGCTTGTTTAAAACAAAGGAAGCAACCTTAGTTGAAAGCCATCTTTAAACCTTTTCGAAAGCATTCTTTTAAAAGCAAGGAAGCGACATTTCTTTTGAAAGCAAAACAAGGTCTCGACCCCTTCGAAAGCACGTTTGACCTTATACCTTTCGCCTAACTCCAATCAACTATGTACCAAGGCATTAATACCATGTGTACTAGTTTCGACTATAATGGAGGTGGTAGTATGAAGTCGAAAGGTAGTTGTCGAGAGTGGCGAAATAACAAACCTTTGCAAAAACTATTTTCTTTATTTATAAAGAAATATCTTTCTAACTAACTTGCTTATGTGGTATCGTATAGTTGGTTGCCAATTTCTTTTCCAAAAATCTTTTCTAAAAGTGTTTCTAAATTTAGTATTTTATAATTTAAAACATTTAGCAAATTGTCCCTTCTCCTATTTTAAGTATATAAAACATTTAAGCCTCATACCTTAAATAATTTTGTATACTTAATAAAACACTCAGGCAAATTCTCCAAAATTTCCTTTAAATCACTTTTAATATATTTTCTAACATATTTAAATTTCTGACCAAAAGATAACAGATAATAGCCAAAATTAATTTAAATTCCAACCATTTTCTTTACTAGAAAATTCATAGAAATCCACAATAATTTAGAAAATTTTGAAACTTAAAACCCATCTCTAAAATAATATTTTTTTACCTTACCTCAAAAATACAAGTCATTTGTGACGCAGCGGTTATTCGAAAAACAAATGAAACTGTGAAAGTAGCAATCGGTGGATTGAGAAATACTGAAAGGCCCAAATTCGTTGATCCGAAGATACCGAATTCTAGCTATCTCTGACACGTTGATCGCGTACGATACCGTGAAAAGAGATCTACAATTCTTCGAGCGTTGATCAAGCGCACTTGATTCCGCGAATTGGCTTCAACGATCGAAGATTCGAGCACACTCGAATGTCGAAGGTGGAGATAGGAGATCACACTCAACTACCGATTTAATGAAAGCACAAAGCTAACAAAGAAGAATTTTATTCAAAATGAACCAACCCTTATAAATGAACACACATGCCTATTTATAGTCTTACAACTCACGCCATACTAGGTCGCACACGACCTAACACTGTCACCCGACCTAACAACTACACAGCGACCCAAAACAGGACGACTTACGACCTAAGCAAGGTCGTTAGCGACTTAAAAAAAGGGCACCTATTTACATATATACAACATAGCGACTCAACAAACACAACGACCTAACAGATACAACGACTCACAACTTATCAATCAACGACCTAAATACACATGACCTATCAGCAACAGAAACTTCACGCGACCTATGAGTTAGGTCGTTCGCGACCTGAAGAAGCGGCAACAGGAATTCTTCACAATCTTCTTCGCATGACCTATCAACTGAACGACCTATCAACTTCACGACTTATCACCCGAGCGACCCATCAAGTTGGCTCGTGAGCGTTCTTTGCTAGGTCGCGAATCCCCACTAGGTCGTAGCCGACCTAAGACGTGTTGTCCCGGTTCCTGTAACTTGCGAGGTTGGTTCTTCTGCCTTGTTAAGTCGCTCAGGCGACTCACCATCACGTTAGGTCGTGAACGACCTTCACTAGGTCTTGAGCGACCTAAAAATCCCGAACAACCTAAAACCATGTTAGCTCACGCTGCATCATTCTCCCCCGGTTGACAGAAATTCGACCTCAAATTTTCACTATCTTCTTCCACCACAAGTTCATTTCCATGATATGGAATTAAGTATTTGACGTTGAAAACATCAGAAGTATGAACATCATCTGGTAACTTCAATTGATACACATTCTCATTGATTTTCTTCAAAATTTCGACTGGACCAATTTTCTGGGCTTTCAATTTATTGTACGTTCCCATCGGAAAACGATCTTTTGTCAACACTGCATAAACCAAATCACCTTCCTCGAAATTCACACTTCTCCGCTTCTTATCCACCAGTTGTTTATACTTTTCATTTGATGCAAGCAACCGTTCATGAACAGTTCTGTGGAACTCCTGTAACTCATTTATGAAGTCACTAGCCCACTTAACAACTCCCTTCTGATATAGCACTGTTGTCAAATCTAATAGTCCTTTTGGTAAGCTCGAATACACAATCTGGAATGGACTGAAACCTGTAATACGATTCACCGCATGATTATGAGCAAACTCTACTTGACATAACTTCACATCCCAACTTTTCAGTTTATCTTTCACCAGACATCTCAATAAATTTCCTAACGATCGGTTAACCACCTCTGTTTGCCCATCAGTTTGCGGATGGTAAGCGCTACTTAATTTCAGCTTCGTTCCGACCATCTTTCACAAACTTAACCAAAAGTGACTCAGAAAACGAGTATCTCTATCCGACACGATAGACTCTGGCAACCCATGAAGTCGATAAACCTCCTTGAAATATAACTGAGCGACATGAACAACATCCGCCGTCTTCTTACAAGCAATAAAATGTGACATTTTCGAAAATCGGTCAACCACCACATAAATGGAATCCTTACCTCTTTGAGTTCTAGGCAACCCTAAAACAAAATCCATACTCACTTCAACCCAAGGTTTAGTCGGTACAGGTAGCGGCATATATAATCCTGCATTGGTTGCGGTTCCCTTCAAAACCTGACAGATATGACACCTCTCCACAAACCTTTCCACCTCTTTCCTCATTGACGGCCAAAAATAAGTTTGGGAAATCAATTGTAATGTACGATCATGGCCCACATGTCCTTCCTCGTGTAATTCTTTGATAATCTTCATTCTCAAACTGCCATCTGGAATACACAATTTATCCCCCTTGAACAGAAAACCATCCACTAACATGTACTCATCCGTCTTTCCCTTCTCTACTTCATTCACCACCTTGGCAAAATAAGGATCATCGACAAATAATTCTGGAAGCATGTAGAACCCCATTACTTCAACCTTCATAGTAGTCAATAAATGATTCCTTCTGCTCAACGCATCTGCCACGCGATTTGTCACCCTTGATTTGTGCTTAACAACGAAAGTAAACTGCTGCAAATAGGAAATCCATGATGCATGCCTTGCTGAGATTTTGTCCTACCCTTTCAAATGCTTTAACGCTTCATGATCAGTGTAAAGAACAAACTCCTTCTGAAATAGATAGTGTCTCCAGTGTTTCATAGCTTGAACAATTGCATAAAACTCCACATCGTATGTACTATACCTCATCTTCGCCCCTGAAAGCTTTTCACTGAAATATGCAATAGGATGCCCCTTCTGACTCAACACCCCTCCAATCCCAACCTTAGACGCATCAGTATGTAGCCCGAACAACAACTGAAAATCTAGTAAAACAAGAATTGGTGCTGTCGTCAAAAGTTCTTTGATTTGGTTAAAAGCAAATCCTGCTTCCTCTGTCCATGAAAATTTCTTCCCCTTCATACATTCAGTAACTGGTTCCATCACGCTACTGAAGTGTGGAATGAATCTTCGGTAGAATGACGCTAGCCCATGAAAACTTCTCACTTCTGTTATTGTCCTCGGCTGTGGCCAATTCCTGACTGCTTCAACTTTATTCGAATCCACCTGGATACCCTCCTCCGATATAACATATCCCAAAAATAATACACTCCTTGCCATAAACACACATTTCTTCGTTGCTGCATAAAATTGTTCTTGTCGTAGTACCATCAACACTTCTCTCAAATGATGCAAGTGTTCCTCTGGACCTCCACTGTATATCAGAATATCATCGAAATACACCACCATGAATTTCCCAATAAATGGTCTAAAGATCTGATTCATTACCCGCATGAATGTACTTGGTGCATTCGAAAGACCAAACGGCATTACCAGCCATTCATACAACCCCTCCCGTGTCTTGAACGCTGCTTTCCATTCATCTCCTGGTCTAATTCGAATTTGACGATATCTGCTCTTCAAATCAATCTTCGAAAAGATAGTAGCCCCGCTCAACTGGTCCAACAAATCATCCAATCTGGGCATTGGGAATCTGTACCTCACAGTGATCTTATTCAGCGCCCGACTATCGGTACACATCCTCCACGTTCCATCCTTTTTCGGCACCAACAAGGCTGGAACCGCACAAGGACTTAAACTTTCCTGCACATGCCCCTGCTCAAGCAATTCTTCCACTTGCCTTCGCAACTCCTCATGTTCCTTTGGACTCATCCTGTAATGTGGTCGATGTGGCAACACAGCTCATGGAACAAGATCTATTTGATGTTGAATATCCCTTAACGGTGGTAACTCCGTTGGTAACTCATCAGGAAATACATCACTGAATTCTTCCAATACCGACTTCACTTCTTCACGAACCTCTACCACTTCATTACTCTCTCGCCCAATCAACAAAAACACTTCAGGTTCTTCCTCCACTTCTTTAACAAACTCCTTCAAAGTCAACAGAGTTTTCAATTCTTCAATCTCCTCCAACTTGCTTTCCTTCTGTTGTTGCTACTTTGGAACTAAAGTGATTTTAGTACCTTCAAACGTGAAACTGTAGCTATTAGCATGACCATCATGTTGTACTGCTCTGTCAAACTGCCATGGTCTGCCCAACAACAGATGACACACATCCATGTCCACAACATCACACCAAATTTTGTCTTTGTATTCCTTCCCAATCGAAAAATTAACACGAGCTCTTCGTCCAACTTTCACCTCACCACCCTTCCTCAACCACGCTAACTTGTACGGTTTAGGATGCTTCTTAGTTTTCAACTCCAACTTCTTCACAGCTTCTATAGAGATAATATTGTCACAACTCCCAGCATCAATAACAAATTTGCAAACCCTTCCAAGAATAGTGCATGTAGACTGAAAAATGTTATTCCTCAACCAGCTATTTTCCTCCTCTTGCTTCGGTGTCAAGCAACTTCTCCTCATCATCAATGAATACCCTTCATCTCCCGACAATAAGTCTTCGTCCTCAATCGGTAAAGAATTAGGACATTCTACATCTTCGTCCTCTTCTTCAACCTCAGCTATCATAGCTCGTTTCTTCGGCTTTGGACATTCATTGCTTTTATGACCCATCTCCTGGCAATTGTAACACTTGAAACCGTTGTTAACCTTTGTCTTCTCAGCCTCCTTCACCACTGCTTTACTGACAGACTTAGGAACATTAGAACTTCCAATAACTCCCTTTACTTGATTGTTAGAATTATTAAACACACCACCTCCACACCTTCCCTGCTTTTCCCAAGCCAACGCTTTCTGATGTGCCTCCGCCACAGATCTTGGATCAAACATATTAACCATATCCTGGATCTGCATTCGCAACCCTCCAACAAATTTAGCAGTCAGCTGTTCTTCCGTTTCCATAATATCATTTCTAGCAATGAGGTGGTAAAATTCATCCGTGTAATCATTAACTGACTTCGTCCCCTCCCTCAAGTTCTGCAACCTCTGATACATGAGTGATTGGTAGTTATATGGCAAGAACGTAGCTCTCATCAACTTTTTCATCTTATCCCAAGCAACAACCTTCGATTTCCCCATCCGTTCTCGTGTAAGTTTGGTTTGCTGCCACCACGACATAGCTCTCCCACTCAACCTAGTAGCAACCAACTTCACTCGAATATTCTCCGAAACCTCCTTGAAATCAAAGATCTCTTCAACATTTGACAACCATTCTAAGAATTCTTCCGCAACCATTCCACCCTTAAATTCAGGAATTTCCATCTTCATTCCCGATTCCCAACGTCGATCATCATCAATATCCCGATACTGACGTCGTCCCTGATCTCGATGTATACTTCCTCTATCACCATCAAACTCCTCATCAAAGTCTGATGCATATCGTTGTCGATCACGTCCTCCAACATCTCTACCACCACCACTTCTACTACCAACATCCCTTCGATCACGATCATCAACATTCCTCCTACTACGATTGTCAACGCTTCTTTGATCTTGACTTTCCCTCCTCTCCCGATCTGAATGTGGTGAAACTCTACTTCCCCCATGGCTCGATTCAGGTGAAACCCTTCTTCGACTTTGATTCATTTCAAGCATCATTCTCTCTAATCGACCAATTCCTTCATCAAACTTTTCATGCATGCGTTGTTCCATTTGATCGGCTTCTTCTCTTCTATACAATGCTACAATATTTTGATGGCGGTTAGCTCTTCTCGGTGGCATGATTGAACTTCACAAACAAATCAAATACAACCTTCAAAGACTTCAAAAATCTTCAAACAATAAACTTCAATTCTCGAACTTGAACACATAAGTCACGACCATTTCACTAGCTCGGCTCAAGCACACTTCAACAAACAAGGCATGGCTCAAGTTCAACACCTTGGCGCGCAAACTTCCCACAAGCAAAAATTCAAACACCTTTCGAATTTTGATCCAAAATGATATGGATCGAAAACTCCCACTTTGTTGCAACTTTGCGGTGAACACGATGAACACAAACTTCAAACTTCAAAAATTGGCTCCAAGACTCGGCTTAGCTATGATTGGCTAAGTCTAGCTCCGATACCAAATGACACAGCGGTTATTCGAAAAACAAATAAAACTGTGAAAGTAGCAATCGGTGGATTGAAAAATACTGAAAGGCCCAAATTCGTTGATCCGAAGATACCGAATTCTAGTTATCTCTGACACGTTGATCGCGCATGATACCGTGAAAAGAGATTGACAATTCTTCGAGCGTTGATCAAACGCACTTGATTCCGCGAATTGGCTTCAACGATCGAAGATTCGAGCGCACTCGAATGTCGAAGGTGGAGATAGGAGATCACACTCAACTATCAATTTAATGAAAGCACAAAGCTAACAAAGAAGAATTTTATTCAAAATGAACCAACCCTTACAAATGAACACACATGCCTATTTATAGGCTTACAACTCACACCACACTAGGTCGCACACGACCTAACACTGTCACCCGACCTAACAACTACACAACGACCCAAAACATGACGACTTACGACCTAAGTAAGGTCGTTAGCGACTTAAAAAAAGGGCACCTGTTTACATATATACAACATAGCGACTCAACAAACACAACGACCTAACAGATACAACGACTCACGACTTATCAATCAACGACCTAAATACACACGACCTATCAGCAACAGAAACTTCACGCGGCCTATGAGTTAGGTCGTTCGCGACCTAAAGAAGCGGCAACAGGAATTCTTCACAATCTTCTTCACATGACCTATCAACTGAACGACCTATCAACTTCACGACTTATCACCTGAGCAACCCATCAAGTTGACTCGTGAGCGTTCTTTGCTAGGTCGCGAATCCCCACTAGGTCGTAGCCGACCTAAGACGTGTTGTCCCGGTTCCTGTAACTCGCGAAGTTGGTCCTTCTGCCTTGTTAAGCCGCTTGGGCGACTCACCATCACGTTAGGTCATGAACGACCTTGACTAGGTCGTGAGCGACCTAAAAATCCCGAACGACCTAAAACCATGTTAGCTCGCGCTGCATCAATTTGGGTGTCATCTAATATGTTTTCCAAATCAATTCTTATCATAAAATCTGTATGAAATAGCCTAAATCATCAACAAGCACACACACACACATATTCATTTAAACAATCCAAACGTTTGCAAAATAAACACAGGTCTTATCTAGAAATCTAAAGCAACAAAAATGAGATGTAATCTATTATTGTAACGACCTAGAATTTCCGTCATTCGATATTCATATATTTAATTGATTTTAAATATTTCCAAGTAAAGTTTATAAGCTGAATAAATAATATCTCGAATATAGTGATTTAATTGGATAATTAAATTGTTAATTTAATATTGGGAATTGCTGAAATAATTGAAATTTGAATTTAATGAATAAAAATGATTTATAAAGTTGAATAAAATTCTATTTGAATCAGAATGATGTTACAGAACTTTTAAAATTGAATTAAAAGTTAATTTGTAAAAATTGAATATTTTAATATTTACTTGACGATTGAAAATGGTCATTTTTCAAACATTTTCGGATTTCGATGAAACCAATTTCGTTGGATCTGTAAATTTAAATTATTGTAAGATTTCAAATTTCATGTCAATCGGATTTATGGTTTGTCTGGAGCAAGCTAAAACGCGTATAAATCTGTTTAAGTGAATTTTAAATTTAAATATTCGATTCGAATACCTATCTTTCAAATATGATCGAATTGGCTCCCGATATATATTCCTTTGCGTTTGGAATCGGAGTCAAACATTATAAACATTAGGCGGCACGCTTCGTTTGGAGTTTGGAAAAAAATCAGAAGAATAGTGCCGCAATATTTTCTATAAAAGGACATCATAACTTGTTTATTTCACAAAACCCTAATTTCTTAACCCTAGCCGCCGGCTACTTTTCAATGGCCGAAATGCATCTTCGTTGTTCCTCAATTATCTTCCAATCCATAAACTTTTATCAGAAATCTCCAACTACAAAAATATAGAGCACGTTGAGAACTACCGATCCAACGGTGGTGATCGTTTAAGGTAGGGCCGATCGACGACGATTGGGGTTCGAACACGTGGAAGTCGAGCTCAATTTCATGAGCTAGGGATGACCGACTTTCAGCCGACGTGGCGAAGGTAGAGGCAAAGCGGGGATTCAACGTGGAGGTCGCCGATCGTCTTCAATTGCAGCGAGGTAGGCTCGATAATTCAATGCATACGGTGGCTCGGTGGGTTATTATTCGCATTCGAACGAACGGGGGTGAAGCGTAAAAGCATGGCCAAATCTGATGTTGTGGAAATGTGCAGCCTGGATTGATTCTAGGTTAAAATTATAAATAAAGGTGGTAAATTAATTATATTTAAATTCGTTCAATCTTTAAATTTTATAACTTCTTTTTACAAGGTCCGTTTTGCACGAAACGAATTGCATTAGGCCCATATTGACGAGCATTACATTATGGAGCTAGATTGAGATTTATTTGAGCTAGTGAAAATTTGGTTGAAATTAAATGCTTGTTTAATTTTAATCGGAATAAATCGCTAACGTGACGACTGCAAGCAATGTGAGCGCAACTCACTCTTTTTGAATCGCTGATATTTTTATATAAGTGAGAATAAATTTTATATATGATGATCGATGACTGTTTGGATGATATGTGATATATTATATATATTGATTGGTATTTGGATATATACCTGTCTAGTGGAGCAGATGACGTTCCCGTGTATGAGCTGATGACCCCTTGTACACGCGTCTGTCTTGAAGCGGACATTGTACACATATTCTAATATGTATATTTGTTGCAAATGACAGGTTAGAGGGATCCAACTAGATTCCTCACCAGTATTGATTTTATTTACAGATATTGTGATATATTCTATTATCATATGATATATAATGTTTTGGTTGCCATGATTGTTGTATTTAGTGCTATTACAGCAATGGGCCTATTTTGGTAATTTTAAAAATATTCAAGTGATGATTTTTAAATTGAAAAAGGATTTTACAAAGTGATTTTGAAAATATACGTTTTATTAAATTTTGAACTATTAGGGAAATTTAATTTATTTTGAATAAATAAATGTTATAATTTTTATTGTTATAAAAATTATGATTTTGGTAAATATAATAAGAATATGATTTTTGAAATAGGAAGTTAACTATTTCTTAAAATAGTATAAATTGTGATTTTGATTTATTATAAATGGTTTATATATAAGATTTATAAAATTGAATTTTTATAAATTAAAGTGATGAAATTATAAAGGAGTTTTGAAAGTGTTTAAAATGAAGTTATAAATGGATTTTTATAAGTAAATAATATTTATAATTATGAAGTTTTAAAATGAATGGGTTTTGTAAATAAATGGATTATAAGTAATTAACTTATAAATTGGACTTTGGAATATACATAATACTTATAGAATTGGTAAATAAAGGAATTTTATAAATTGAAGTTTTTATAAATAGAAATGGAATTTATAAACATTGTTTTATAAATCCGAAATCAATTGAATTTGATAAGTTAATATTTATAGTTATTAAAGGAATTATATCCACGATTTTGGACAGCGGTTAATCCTTTAATAAAAGTGCAATAGTAATAAATTGATTAGGAAATCCATGATTTTGGATAGTGGATTTTACTTTAATATAAAATGTAGAAGTATTGAATTTGGTGAACAAACTATATTCACGATTTTGGAAAGCGAATATTTTTTGAAATTAAGTAAATGTTTTGAAAGTGATCTTTTTAAATGGAGTTAAATGGTTTAAAGATGTTTTAAAATTTGTTAAGTATCGAAACCAATTCATTGTGGAAATAGACGTTTTTGAGAAATAAGGAAATGATGGAATATAACACTGTTGTTATAGTAAATGATTTTCGAAAGGAAATGTTTTTGTATAGTATTGGGATTTATATATCTGTCTTATTATCGAATCCATGTACTATTGATTTTGGGTTGTCGTAACGATGATTTACGCAACATCCGTTTTGACCTAAAATAAAGATGTTTAAAAGAATGTTTTCCTTTAAGAATAAAATATATACTCAATCATGATTTAAATATATGTAGTATTTTCTAAGCGTTGAAAATAATTGATTTGTGAATTACTTATTATTAAATAAGTATATGGAAATGTTTTCCAATGTTGAAATATTGAAATGGTTTTGAGATTATATATTTTTAAAAGACAAATTGAAGTGAATATTTGGCAAGTGATTTAATAAATAAAAGATTAATAAAAGTGCCCAATGATTGTTATGGTGCCAAATATTTGTTTGTTTGTTTTGATTGTTAAATAACCGACTATCAAACTTTGCCAAATTTTAGTTCCTCGACTTGATGTGGGAACTATTTAGTCGTACACTTAGTACGCAGCCTTCTATGTAGGCTTGATTATTGTTTGTGTTGTGGATGTTGATTCGTATAGCGTAGAGTATTACTCCAATCTATCGAGCTTCCTTCTTGGCACAAAAGATAGCAAGTTGAAAGTTGGAAACATGATAAGTCTGTGAGACTTAGTTTCTGTGTGAGGTTGAGAAACGCTTTAGCGTTGTTGGTGGGAAGAGACCGGGATCAGATTTATCGAAAAACCACATCGTACTAATGTATATGCGACGATTGTGTAGGTTGCTTATGATGATATAGATATTTTGGATTTTCATAGTGGGGGACTGCTTGTTGATCGTTTAGGGTTAAAATCCCAATATACATATAGTAGCAATGGTCTCTTCATTATGATATCCAATGCACGGACTATTCGCTACTAATCCTAGGGATTTTCCGACAGGATGTGGGAAAGTACCTTCGATTTGTCCTGTTCCTAGAGAACTTGTATGGATGTTTGTCTGACATTGCATTTCTAAAGATTACGTACATTGGTTTTTACAAACGTACATCATTGGTGGCGGAGAAGGCAACCTCTCTTAGCTTAACACCCTCCTTGAGACATATGAGCTTAAGGGTTGTATTTTTGTGGAAGGCGATAAGCAGTCAACGAAAATGGTCGTTTGGCATTCAAAGTGATGTGATGTGTGAAAGGTAATCGTAGCCTCGCGAGCCTCATACCCCGATTGTGATGGGATTCTACGTGGTCAGATGTTTGCTCGCATTTCAGATAGTAGTGATTTGGGTTATCAAATGTTCTGAGCCCCAGGTACCAGATACGTCTTGGCCTCAAGGCAGGGATGGGCGAAGTCCGAGTCCTTGGATGTTATTCGCAGATTGCATCCACTTTTAGCCATTTGTGTTGTTGTATAACGGCGTTTGTGTCATGGACGTAAACCATTGATACATATTGATCTTTCCACTAGTTTCCTATCATGTTGGAAATCCAATCCCAATACGAGATTTACGGTTTTGATTGTATTCCCAAAATAGCTGCAATGACTTGCTAACATTTCAGCTACCACTTTTTGGTATCATATATTCCATTCGATATATTCCGTTGACCCAGTCCGGATATATTCCGTTAGACTTAGCCCAGGTATTGATATCTTATTTGAATAAGTTAATTTGAAAAGTGATTTCGAAAGAATGTCATTAGAAATAGTATCAAACGTTTTGATATATAAAAATGTTTTAGTTTTCGTAAGGTAAAAACATGTCCATGTTTATGTGTGAACTTGTCTTACGATATACTTTTGTTTTGATAAAGGATAAGTTGGTAATTTAATAAATTCAGTTGAGTGTGTTTCTCACGTCGGTTTACCAGACTGATCCGCGCGTTCTTTCCTTTCAATGCTCAAGTTACACCGAGTATATTTACAGGTCTAGATTTGATGCTTTTGGAGCTTTAACAGGAGAGCTAGAGATCTTCATTTTCGTACGTCCATATTTGCTTGATTATCCGCCACATTGCTTAGTTGTTGTTTTAAATTATCGGCATTTATAAGGATAGGTTATAATAACTGTTCAGGCTGATAACTATTGATTGATTATTGAACTCTGATTGATGTGTGTGTGTATATATATATAGTTTTTGTTTTGTAAAGATCATTGATATGATATTATATATTTTCTGCTGCGATGTGAGATTCTATGTTGTTCTGTTTGGTTCTACCTTCTCTCTTTCTTCTCTTCTCTTCTTCTCTCTTCTTTTCTTTCTCCTGACCTTCCATCAGTCTGTGCTTTTTGGGCCGGACACGTGTGGATTATTGTCGATTCAAAGGGTACGGATTGCCCCGTCGTCACATGTGGTATCAGAGCTTAGATTTTGTTTATTCCTAAGCTTTGATATGTACTCAGTATAGATAGGGACAGTAGCACCCTAGATTGAGTTTGAATGTATTATATATATGAGCGCGTATTTGTTAGTGATATAAAATGTTTTATATTGTGTTTACTTATCCGTTGAGCTGTTTGTGAATTCTGGTCGGTATGTGGGACGCCATGTTATTGATAGGGATTTCCAAACACTTAAACGAGCCAAGTCAACATAGTATTATTTAAATTGGGTAAATGAAATAATTTTACCTCGATTATATTTTATATGTAAAGGAAATAATTTTTGGAATTACTAAAGTGCATATAAAATGATTGTTTGGTTGTTTGAAAATGTAAATATATATATGTTAAATAAAAGCTGTTTGAATAATCTAAATAGAAACAACAATTGTAAAAGAATAAATCATATAAGAAAATGAATTATAAATATGGATTTATAATAAATGATTTACAATTTTGAAATAATCTTACATAAGAAGTAGAACTATATGAATATATTTATAAATATAAGTTGTAAATGAAAATGGATTTAAATTAAGAATTTGGAAAATTTGAATCCCGTTGATTTTGAAGGTTGTTTTCCAAAGTTAAAGAAGTTATATTATTATAAATAGAAAATAAGTGAAATTATATAAGTATAAGATTTATAAATATGATTTATAAATATAAAAAGGGATTTTAAAAAGAATATAAAGCACTGAATTCACCACTTTTTCTCGGAAATAACAAGGGTGATGACTGCAGCATCATTAGTATCATTTTCGAGTTTCTATGTGATGGATTTGCTACCAATAGTAAATTGAAAATTAAAGTTTTGTTATGATAAACAAATTTTATTTAAAATCTAAGTTGTAATTGATAAATATAAGTAAAATAAGATTTGGACTTATAAAATATGAGATAATAAAATTTTAGCTTTGGTAAAGTTGAAATAAATTTAAGTATCATAATAAAATATATGATTTGAAATTTAACTAAAGTAAAGTTAATAAAATGAATTGGATTTGAAATTATAAAGAATGAGTTTAGTGAATGGAAGTGAACTTAGGTAGATGTTCATGGAATTATGAATAAATAAGCTGTATAACTTATAAAATGAGATAAGGTAAGTAAAACCAAATGTTATAATGGTTAAACAATTTTGTTAAGCAAAACAAAAAGTCTGAATTTGAATGGTGATATGATTTTGACTTAAGTTAAATAAAATGAAATTCAAATGAAAGATAACTTAAGTAATGTTGAATGAAGTTGATTTTGGTATCGAAGTAAATTAATAAAGTGAATTAAATGAATATGAACTTGAGTTATATAAAGAAGTTCAACTTTAGGGGTAAAATAAATTAGCATTAAAAATGTTGTTGTTAAGAAGTTGCGAATTAATAACAGTATTGAAAGTGTTATATAAAAATGTGAATATAGCAAGTACTAGAATTCAATCTAAACTGAATATTTAACCAAATTAAATAAATTTGGTTATGTTGGATGTGCTTTGATTGTTTGATGGATGCTAGTTGATTGAATAGAAATTCAAATGCATTGAATTAATGAAACTGATTTGATTTGGAAGTGAAATAACTTGAATGTGATTAGTGAATGTAAACTAATTGAATTTGAATAATGAATGATTAGTAAAATCCAATGTTAATGAATTAAATATGATTTAATTTAAAATCAATTCAATGAATATTAATGAGAAGTGAATTTATATTGATTTGGTTATGGAGTTGTTGGATGATAGTTATTTGATGGTTGGATTTGTTGCATTTGATTGCATTTGCTATATTGGCATATATAGTTGTTGTATTGATATATGTTGTATATTGATATTACTTTCATATATATATATATATATATGTTTCTCATTTGTTTGTTGAGTGTTTAGTAGGTGCGAATGGCGCTTGCTTCGCATTTGGAGCTCGCTTTCGTGCTATTTTAGCCGTATATGCTCGGTAATAATATATAAGGTACATATCTCGGATTATATATCGTACTTTTACACCTTTTTCCCTTCGGGATGCCTCATCTTCGAAGATGAGATGTATATTTGTGATATATATATATGTTGTTACTACGATCGAACCGCACAAAGGAGACGATGGCGATTTTTTTTGAAAATTTAAGGCGTTAGAAAATTTTTGGAAAAATATTTTTGACAACTAAAGTTTTGATTTTGAGTTGAAAATTGAAACGATATAGTTGGTTTTGAAAAGATAACTATAAATGGATTTGAAAACTTAGAAAAGTTTTTATAAGAAGTTTAACTAATGACTTTTGGAAAAAGTTAAAAGGTCAAATAGATTTGGTAAATCTAATTCGAACAACTTGTTTTGATAAGTTAATGGATTTTGTGACTTTTTCTTACTTGGTAATTTCGAGGACGAAATTCTTTTAAGTAGGGGAGAATGTAATGACCCAGAATTTCCACCATTCAATATTCGTATATTTAATTGACTTTAAATATTCCTAAGTAAAGTTTATAAGCTGAATAAATAGTATTTCTAATATAGTGATTTAATTGGAAAATTCAATTATTAAATTAATGTTGGGAATTGCTGAAATAATTGAAATTTAAATTTAAACCGAATAAAAATGATTTATAAAGTTGAATTAAATTCTATTTGAATCAGAATGATGTTACAGAACTTTTAAAATTGAATTAAAACTTAATTTGTAAAAATTGAATATTTTGATATTTAATTGACGAGTGAAAATGGTCATTTATCAAACAGTCTCGGATTTTGACGAAACCAATTTCATTGGATCCGTAATGTTAAATTATTGTAAGATTTCAAATTTCATGTCAATCGGATTTGTGATTTTCTGGGGCAAGCTAAAACGTGTGGAAATCTGTTTAAGTGAATTTTAAATTTAAATATTCGATTCGAAAATCTATCTTTCAAATTCGATTGAATTGGCTCCTGATATATATTCCGTTGCGTACAGAATAGGGGTAAAACATTATAAATGCTAGGCGGCACGCTTCGTTTGGAGTTTGGAAAAAAACGGACGAATAGTGTCGCAACATTTTCTATAAAAGTACATCATAACTTGTTTTTCTCACAAAACCCTAGTTGCTTAACCCTAGCCACCAGCTACATTTCAATGGCCGAAATGCATCTTCTTTCTTCCTCAATTATCTTCCAATCGGTAAACTTTTACCATAAATCTCCAACTACAAAAATATTGAGCACGTTGAGAACTGCCGATCCAACGGTGGTGATCATTTAAGGTGGAGCCGATCGACGGCGATTGGGGTTCGAACGCGTGGAAGTTGAGCTTGATTTTCACAAACTAGGGATGCCAGACTTTCACGCCGACGTGGCCGAAGGTAGAGGCAAGGCCGGTGTAACGACCCGCAAATCCATACCCCTTGAGTCAACACTATTTTACATCAATCAACTCAAGTTGAACAGAAATACAAACCATTTTGAATAAAGAAGAAGAGGTAGAGGAGGAGAAAACAGAAAACAACATCAGAATCTAATCATCGCAGCGGAATAAAATATAACATATAATAACAGATCTTTACACAAAAGAAAACTATAACTGTTTATGCATACATCATCAGAGTACATCATCATAGTTCCACATCAATAACATACATCCGGATACACAGCGGAATAATAATAATCAGGTACTGAAGTATGCAACGCCATCCAGCTCGTCTCCTGAACTCCACAGCATCAATCCTGTATCCCATAATACTCGGTCTGACACGAGCATTACAGTTAAATAACACCCGAGTCAGTCTGGAATACCAGCGTGAGAAAATCACACTCAATTGGATTATTAAAGTTTCAAAATCCCTTTGAAAACAAAAACAACTTGTAAGACCACGTCACAAATAAACATGTCGGGTTTTTACCTTACGATAGCTAAACACTTTTTATTAAAGTTCTCTGATATTATAATAGTGTCTATAGAAAGTAAAATAGAATCTAGCTAAAATGCTTGCATCTTACGTTTCAGCAAAAGTTGGGCACAATCTAAACCGTACAGGCGCATAGGGAGAATGGATTTCCAACGAATGACTAGGCATTTGGCTACCACCTGTCACAGTACGTGGCCTAGATCACAGTACCGAGGAATACGCCCACTCCCCTGCAATACAAGGCCGGAACCACCTCTTACTGGATAATTCCGAATAAGATCACCCCGCAGTTGGGATCAGCAACCGCAACACTAAGACGAAATATAAAGGGACATCTGGATAAGGATGACCTTACTCTCAAGTGGGGGCTACCCACGAAGCCTTGCTGCATAACCCCTGATTTTCAGTCATTCCCGGTTGATGAGGCTCGAGGCTAAGCGTTACCCTATTCAGAACATATCCCTTAGAATGCCCATCGTCCACCTGACGATTTTCCGAAAGAAATCGTCCATACAAGTCCGTCCCGGGTTCGAACGGAACCGAAGGCACTATTCCTACTACATCCATTTTGGAAACATCCTCAGGATTAGTAGCGACTAGCCCTTGCACTTCACTGCTCCATCTTCGATTATAACTCGTTACCCCACGTAACGTACAAACCGAATCGAAGTGGTTTTTGAGAAATTAATCCCGATCCAGGTTTCTTCAAAACGATCAACGCATTTGGCCAATATTGATAGTCGGTTATTTAACTATCAATTTACATTCACAAACAACCATCAACCATTAATAATTTTCCCAAATTATTTATTATCCTCAAAATATCTTCACAAGATATATTTTCACTTTTCAAACCTTTTTGAAAGCAATTTCAAACCATTTCTCTCATGGAATAAATTTCCCAAATATTTTCGATTCCCACTGAAATCACCAAGTACAACACTTTAGATTTCAAAATAAATTTTAAACCACTATATTATTAAATATACTTTAACGTTTAAATTTGAAAACTACTTCAATACTTTATTAAAAATATATTTATACTATAGGAATATTTGAAAATGAGGTTACTTTATAAAATATTAAACTAGATTTTCTCTTTTAAACAAATACCAAGTCACCTTTAAATAATTACTACTATAATAGATTAAAAGAAAATATTTACTTTAGAATTTAAATATTTTAGAAATAATAAATTTTCCAAAACATGCCTTTTTAAAACAACTTTAAAACTTTTAGATTATATTTAAAAATTTCTTTGGAAACCATACTTGGGTATCCAGGGAAATACACTTCTCTTTCGCATCCTTTAAAAATAAATCACCATTTATTTTTAAACATGTTTACCATTCCATAAATAAATTCTCACCTTGAATTTATTTCCCAAATCCACTTCATTCTTATAACTCAGTCTATAAATTACAAAATCTCACTTTTCTTTAAATTTTAATTCTAAACACTTTAAATAAAATTTACAATCGATTTCTAATTTTACTTCACTTGAAATAAATTCCTTCACTTACTTCATCTATTTCAAAATCCATTAACTTTAAGATTTTTATTTCTTTATTATGATTTAAAACCATTTTAACTGAAAATACTAATTCAGATTTCCAAATTCCTTCTGTATCTTTTAATTAACTTTAAATCTTGGATTTAAAAATAAATTCTTTATTCTTTTCTTTTAATAATATCACTTAAGCTTTAAAATTTATTATTCCTCTGGTTATTCAAATTTTCAATTCTATATATTTTGATACTAAGTGTGCTGAAATATATTAAAGTAATCCATAGCATTCAATATTCTAATCATCAATAATATTCATCATAGAATATCGCATATTCAAAACAGAGAATATTAAACAGTATAAATAATTTTGAGGAATCCAGTTGGACTCCAACCTGTTTCCCTACATCCACAGATGTTAGCACAATACCAATTCCACTTCAAGGTGGAATATCGTGGTATATGGGATTTAAATAAAATATCATCTGCTATTATGCGGCGCATAGGGTCTCATCCGCTATATAATGCGGGAAATCAATCACTCCAATATATACTATATACCACTATATATTATATCATATCCAATCATGCGACCATTCAACCAAATATTTAAATTTAACGATTTAAATTTAAATAAACCAGATGAGTGAGATTAATCACCTCTGCTTTTATTATGCAATTCGACCCAACCCAGCTGTTTTCCTTCACGATTTTGGACCTTGTATACACATTTATACGGTTTTATTAATATTTGAGATAATCATACAAATCAATTACTGTTTATTAATTAAATTAACTAACAATTTAATTTATAACTAATTTCCCTATCATTACAAATTTTTAGGACTAAAGTAATTAAATAAAGCGATTTAAACAAGTTAATCCCCTAAATCAATCATTTCGAAATAACTTGTTAATTTAAAATGTGTATATTCATGTTTTACTTTATTTCTATTTCTTTTATTTGAAACTACAAGTTCTAAAAATAACCTATATATATTTACTGTTTATATCATATCTTCCTTTACCGTTACTAAATTCACATTTTAAATTGCTACTTTATAACATATAAACTGATACGCTAAACAATATATATATATCCTCACCCCAACAGCACGCCTTGACCGATCACGAGTCTTGCAGAGCTTTGCGAACACAGCTTCCCAAAATCGAACCCAAGCACTAGCCTTCACTCGAGAGCACGCCTTTGCCGCCGATCAACCCAGATCATGCCGCGTCTCATCATTGCTGTCGCCGCTTCCCAACGCTGCGCAGGCCAGAGAAGACGTACACCACATCGCTGCCTCGATCTAGATGCCCCGATCGTTCGTTCACCTCAGTTTCCGCCTTCGAACTGCCGAGAGGATTTGATCGCGACTCGATACCTTGTATCGATGCACCCTCTCTGAACTTCGTCGATCTCAAGATGATCGTGTCTCCAGCTCGAACGCGATTTATTTTATTGAGGAACGATTCGATTTGGGAAAAGAAAATGATAGAGGAAGACGTACGAACTGAAGGGATAGGTTTTTTTATATATATACGAATGAGCTTGATTTTTGAACTGGGGATGAAGGCAAACATTATGCGGCCATTTATTTTTGTTTATCGAACTTTATTTTGAAAAGGAAAGGTCTGGGTTCATATTTGTAAAGAGGAGAAAAAGATAATCTTTCGGCCATGATTTTTACCCTTAATTTTCTTCTAAACGATAGAGAAACTACTCGCGTGATCTGATTTGAGGTCGAAGGTTGCGTGAGGAAGACGCCTTACTACAGTAGTATGAAGTGAATAAAAATACAACTGATGTTGACCCGAATATAAATTTATATATATACTCAATTAAATTTGAGTTTCCACTGTAAACTACATGTGTTTATCTATCGTACGATCACACGACAACTCTAACTGCTACGAAATTTGAAATCCGATTATAATACAATATTACAGATCAAATGGAACTGGTTTCGTCAAAATCCGAGACTGTGCCTCGGAAAGCTATTTTTAAATTCAATTTAAACGATATATTTTTAAAACTGAACAAAACACTTTAAAAATTCAAATTTAACAGTTCTATCACCTTCAGTATTATCAATATAAATTTTACAAGCCTTCAAATTATTTTTAACAAGCTTAAAACAGAAGATTCAACATTTTACCCAACTTTAATTATTTAATTTAATAATTAAATTACCCAAATAAATAGTGATATTTGAAATTCAAGTTACAAATTAACTTCTAAATATTTAAAATCAATTAAATATTCTGATTTCAAATATCCAAAAATTCCGGGTCGTCTCATTCCTCCCCCCTTAAAAGAATTTCGTCCCCGAAATTACTAGTTAGGAAGAATGATCCAATACCCATTACTATTTTTTCCAAAACCAAACAGTTTTATTAACTTTCCATAACATAATTTTATTAAGAACACCCTATCACTTATCCTAACTTTCCAAAATACTCCCATTCGCTTCCCACCTAAATCATATACCTAACCATTCAAATTTCAATTTAAAACCGAACTTTAAATCTTCAAAATTTCTCAAAAAATTTCTAACTCTCTAAATTTCCGAGAAATTTCGCCATCGTCTCCTTTGCGCGGCTAGCTCGGTACAACTACAAAATGGCTCTACGGCCCCCAAATCCCAAAAAGAAAAACAAAAGCCAAGTGGCTAGATCAAAACCCAAATCAAATTTCATAGAGAAATTTGAACACATACCTTTTTGTCGGGCCATTAATTTTTATCTTCTGAAATCAAAAATCCCAATTCATCCATTGCTTTTATACCCCTATATATCCCATTTAGCAATAATATCCAATTACAACATTCAAAATCAGTTGCGCCTTTCCTTTACAAAAATTTCAATATATGCTTTACTTGAGCCCGTAAGATACCAATATCATTCGTATGCAATACTGAATCTGATTGCTCACTCGATCACACATTTTCACTTCCGAACTAGTATCGTCCACCCGACTTCCTAGTGCGGACTCAGATCTGGTCTCTTGATCAGAAACCATCATTCTCCTTGCATAGCTGTGAAGACCCAAAATTTTATGGAGATAAAAATAATTCTGAAATAAAATGGGCTTTTCCTCTATTGAAACCCTAGCTAAATGATTTAAATCAAGGGGGAAGCAACAGCTTGTTTCTACGGGAAAATAGAGAAATTATTATTATTAAAAATAAAAAAGCAAACTCACATTGCCTTCAAGCTCAAGCATTCTCGGGGAAGAAGAGGAAGGTGAGTGATAATTATATGTGAAGTTTGAGGCAATAAGACCCATGTTAAGGGCAGCCAAGTAATTTTTCTTATATAAAGATTATGATATGGTTTTCTGTTGATTTTTCTAAATCAATATTTACTGAACATGGATGATTTTCTGGTTGATCTTTTGATTGAGACTTTAATATATTTTGGTTTGTTAGGATGGTTTTAACTTTTTGCTTAGAAAGATATTTGATCTAACACATACCTTGATCACAGAAATGGAATTCATAATCCAGTTCTTATTAGAAAATGAGTTAAGCATTTTTTTGAGAAGTAGGGTATCAAAGAAATAAAGGAATAGGCATTGTGAATAAGGAGGTTCATGCTCATGTCTAGTTCATTAAAAATTGATATGAACAAAGCAATATTATATATGTGCTGATTTGTTCAGATCTTAAACCAATATATTTTATGGGTTTTTCTCAAAAAAAAACCATACCCTATGTTCACAGAAGAATACATCTAGACATTCATATGATTTTATCAAATTTATGCAAGTACTGGAAATTACTAGAAAAATTTGTATGAGCAGATTTTGGAAGATTTGATTAAGTATAATTTCTGGTTATAAGTAGTGGAATTTTATATGAATTCTTGTATGTTTGGATGTACTCTTTGAGTGAGATCAATGATTTTTGATTTATAAAATGAAGAAAAGAGCACAAGCATTTCTGGAAATTAAAAGAAAAGTTCCTTATAAAATAAATACTCATGGTCTCTAAATCATAACATGATTTAGGAGTAGTGCCTTGACCTTCTCATCATCAGGAGGATGATGGGTATGTGCATGACTTGCTTAAGTCCGGTAGGCCTCTGTGTAAAGTGTTAACAGAACTGAGCCCCTTTACAATGCACACATGGTGTTCAATGGCAAGGAATTAGACCAAAATAAAAATGTAAAAATGGGATTGATCAATCAAGCTATGGAAATTAGAAATTAATCCATATGAGCATGTACATGATTGTCTGAATGAAGTAAATGAATGGTTGTTTGGGTGTATGAATGGTAGATAACTTACCTATGCTCAGATTTTAGTATGAATAAGTGTATCATTAAACTAATATGTTCTCTGGGAAGTTTTAGGAATTTACAATAAAAAAAATTAGTATATGTTTTTCACTCATACCAGAACTGTATTTCTGACCCTATTTGTTGCTTTGTGACATTTGGGGTGTCTCATTTTTATTGAGGCAGCTCTAGATGTTGCTGCAGGAAAGGAAGCATGAGAAACTTGCTTGCATGGATAATTGAAGATTTACTTGAATTTTAAATGCTTAAGGAATATGGCAGAAATATTATAGTAAATAAGCTAGGCAAAAACTTTATTATGTTCTAAGTATTTCCAGAGTTGATGTTGTTTGTTTTTCTATGTAAAGATTATGTAAAAGCTAAAGTAACATATGTGTAATTGGGATTTTTCTGTTTTAAGCACCTGCTCTGGGTATTTTTCTATTAAAGTATGATGTAGCAAATCATGCCACATAATTTAATATGTGGACATACTTTCCATGGCAATGTCTGATGAACTTTTGATTGTAAAATTGATATAGTTTTAGAAAAAAAACATGTAATGCACCTGTTAAGTGTTGAGTTGAACCTGGTCTGGGCTAACCAGAAAAGCTTGGTTATGACTTGTAATTAATATAAGTACATGTCAAGTTTAAAAATAAGGCATATAATTCTTAATCTGGGCATTTGGTTTATAGTAGGAATTTGTGTTGCTTTGTTGTAGTAGGTTCACTTGAGAATTTTGTATTAATTTGTTTTGTGACATAGTTTTGATCATCTTGTCCTCATATATATGCTAAGCCTCCATTTGATATAATAGATTGAGTCAGCATTTTTGTTTAGATGTAAATCTTCACTGCCTGGCTTTTAAACTAAGTTCCTACTTTGATACCTATCTGATCATATCATATTTTATAAAATATGATATGAGCATTCCTCTTAACATAAAATTTCTTGATTTTAGAAGTAGAATCCCGGGCTAAACAAATGTGCATGGGTTAATTTAACAACCTGTATCAACCAAAAATCACTAGTACCAAATTCCTAAACTTTAAAGATCATAGATATGGGATGTAAACCCAAAAATCAATTCATCTGAGTCACAAAGAAAGCTGATAAATTGAACAATAAAATGATATGTAATCATTTTTAATTAAAAAAAATAGATAAAATGGCTATGTGACACAAAATCTCTAAATTGTGAGAAATATTGTGTGATTGAATTTCTTTGCTATTTTAGTTACTCTGACAAGCAAAGAAGCATTTATATATCTCCACATATATAAATGACATGATTTAGTTTATACACTGATATTTTTATATTGGTAAGATTCTGGATCTTGGGAGAATGAATTAAGAGAAGTGACCACCCAAAAAAAAACTCACTAAAAATCACTAAGAATAAATGCAAAGAGAAGTGGGTCATTTCAGTTGGTATCAGAGCTATGTTGTTAAAACATAGCATGAACACATTATCCAATCTTCTTATATGGATAAAGTTCTGAAAAATAATAATAATAAATATCCATAGTAGGAATAAATTGTTGAAATAATTGAATTAGAAGCAAGACTAACTAGCTATGCAATTGAATAGTGAAGCATTATAGGAAGACCACCAAGTACTGGAGCAGAACCCTCTAATGCAACACCAATGGTTAATTTGCAAGATTTGGTGACAGCATTTAGGGAAGGAGCAGTGCAGAGGGAAGAAAATCCTCATGAGGAATTGGCTAAGCTATTGAATACATTTTCAAATTTAGGAGGCAAGGATTTTGAAGGCACTGAGGGAGTTATGGGTGTGCGGACATGGTTGAGAACTTTAGGAAGAATATTTGCAGACATGCAAATTAATGATCAAAGGAAGAGGCAGATAGCTTCAAGAAGGCTCAAAGGAGCAGCACTAGATTGGTGGGAGGTGATCATCACAGGAAGGCCAGAAAATGAGGTAACATGGGATCAATTTAAGGAGATGCTTAAGGGTAGATTTGTCCCAGCAACAGTTAAGGCCACACTGTTAGAGGAATTTATAAGACTAAGACAAGGACCAATGAGTGTGACTGAGTACACTCAAAAATTTGAGAGTTTATCTAAGTATGGAACTATGCTCATAGGGACTGAAGAATCAAAGAATTCAAGGTTTATTCAAGGACTTAATGCTTGACTGAGTAGAGAAATGTTACCATACAAGGATAAAACATTTGATCAAGTCATAGATCTTACTCTTTCTTTTGAGCAACATGACAATGCAAGGGGAAAATTTAGGAACATGAGGGCTAACAATCAAAAGAAGGGGAAAAATAGAGCACATCCTTATGACAAAAAGAATATAGATAAGAAAGTGGAGGGAGCAGCCACTAGGGAAGCTAAGAAGAAAATTACTTGTTATAATTGTGGCAAGGAAGGACTCCTGAGCAATAGGTGTCAAGCATCTAAGAAAGCACCATTCAGCTGCTATAACTGTAGGAAAGAAGGTCACATTAAAAGGAACTGCCCAGAGTTCAAGAAAGGAGCAAAGCTAGGAGCATTGGAAGCCAAGGCAAAGGCAAGTGCAGTGGGAAATTCTGGACAATTGGAAGGTATACTTCTAATTAAAAATTACCCAATCACAGTTATATATGACACTGGAGCCACACATTCTCTAATCTCGCAAGACATAGTGGATAAATTAGCTCTCACATGCAATACAGTTGAAAAACCCTTGTTCATTCAAAGTCCCCTAAGTAGCTCTTGTCTGCTAGGATTAAAATGTTAGGGAGTGGAATTAAACATAGGTGGAAATGTGTTTAAATCTGATTTATTTGTGTTGAAATATCCTAGAATAGGAATTATTTTAGGAGTAGATTGGTTGAGCAAATTCAAAGCAATTTTGAATTTAGAAAATTTTACTATTTCTTTAAAAACAGAGAATGGTAAAAATATTTTAGTCATGAGTGAAATAGCTAAACAAATTGCCTTAATCAATTGTGGAACATGACTGAAAAGTAATTGACTTTAGAAAACATAAAAGTGATAAATGAATGTCCAGATGTTTTTGGGGAAGTTGTAGGAATTCTAGAAAACAGACCAGTTGAATTTCAAATAAGGTTAATTCCTGGATCAAGTCCTATCATCAAGAAGCCTACCAGAATGGGCCCAAAATTTTTAATAGAATTAAAGCAACAGTGGGAAGAGTTGGAGCAAAAGGGTTTCATAAGGCCTAGTAGTTCAAACTAGGGTTCTCCAGTGGTGTTTGTGAAAAAGCATGATGGTACAATGAGGATGTGTATTGACTACAGAGAATTAAACAAAGTTACCGTCAAGAATAAATACCCACTCCCCAGAATTGATGATTTATTTGATCAATTAAATGGAGCAAAGATCTTTTCAAGGCTAGACTTAGCCTCCGGGTTTCAGCAGATGAAAGTAGAGGAAGAAAGTATTAAGTACACTGCTTTCAATACAAGGTATGGATTTTGGTGATGCCTTTTGGATTGATAAATGCACCATCATACTTTGTAGATTTAATGAATAGGACATTTAGAGATTTTCTAGAAAAATTTGTATTTGTCTTTATTGATGATATATTAGTGTACTCAAAATCAGAAGAGGAACATGCAAGGCATTTGCGTCTGATTTTGTCAAGACTAAGAGCACAAGATTTAAAGGAAAAATTTACTAAATGCACATTTTGGAAGAATGAAGTAAAATTCTTAGGGAACATTATATCTCAACAAGGAATTAGAGTAGATCCAAACAAGGTCATGGCAGTTCAATCTTGGAGCAGACCCAAATCAGTGACTGAGGTGAGATCATTTTTGGGGATGGCAGGCTACTATAGAAGGTTTTAAAGACTTTGCAAAGATAGCCATCCCACTGACCAAGTTAACTAGAAAGGAGCAACCTTATGTGTGGACAGAAAAGTGTGAGAAAGCATTTGCATCACTGAGGAAAGATTTGATAGAAGCTCCAATTTTACAAGTACCAGAGGGTAATGAAGGATTAGTAGTTTACACATATGCTAGTGGATCTGGATTATAGGGCAGTGCTCATGCAACATGGTAAAGTCATAGCATATGCATCAAGGCAACTCAAGCCAAATGAAACTAGGTATGCTACACATGACTTAGAACTAACTACTGTAGTATATGCATTGAAGCTATGGAGACACTACTTATTAGGTGCTAAGTTTGAATTGTTTACAGACCATAAGTCACTTAAATACTTGTTTTCCCAAAAAGACTTGAACATGAGGCAACATAGGTGGGTAGAATTCCTAGCTGCCTATGATCTTGATATACTGTATACCCTTGGAAAAGCTAATAAAGTGGAAGATGCATTGAGTACATCAAGCAAGATTGGCAAGCTTAATGATGATTGAGTTCAAGGATTTGACAATCCTCAATGTAGTGGAAGTAAAAGAAGAAATTGGTGTAACAGATAAGACACACAGTGAGATGATTGAATATGGTAAGTTAAGCCTCATTTCTTTAAGGTCAACACTGGTTGATAAAACAAGACGAATGCAGAATCAAGATAGAAATTTAAAGGAGAAGAAGGACATGATATCACAAGGTATGACAGTGGAAACCTATGAAGTAGATGATAAAGGTTACTTAAGGAAAAAAGGGAAGCTCTGCAAACCAAATGTAGAGGAACTGAAGCAAGAAGTTATGGATGAGCATCACAAAACAAAATATACTATACATCCAGGTGGTACAAAAATGTACCATGATCTCAAGAGAAATTACTGGTGGCCAGGGATGAAAGGAGCAGTGACAAGATATGTGGCAAATTGCTTAACATGCCAACAAGTCAAGGCAGATTATCAAAGACCCTCAGGCCTACTGCAACCTTTAGAAGTGCCTACCTGGAAGTGGGAAAATGATGCAGCGGAAATACGAAAATAGATGGAACGATGAAAATAGCAATCGATGGAATGAAAAATACCGAAAGGCCCAAATCCGTTGATCCAAAGATACCGGATTCTAGCAAATCTCCGACACGTTGATCGCGCACGATGCCGTGAAGAAAGATCTACAATTGTTTGAACGTTGATCAAGCGCACTTGATACCGTGAATTGGCTTCAACAATCGTTGATTCGAGCGCACTCGAATACCGAAAGTGGAGATAGGAGATCACGCTCAACTACCAATTTAATGGAGGCACAAAGCTCTCAAACAAAAGTTTCATTCAAAAATCAACCAAGTTTACAAAATGACTCAACCCTGCTATTTATAGCCTTTACAACACAACACAATCTAAACAAACAGCACCACCGACCTTACATAGGTCGTCCATGACCTAAAATACAGGAGACAACACGACCCAGGACGTTCACGACCTAACATACAGACACGAGTCAACTTAGGTCGCTAACGACCTTACAGTGAGCGACTCAACACACACAACCTTTATACAATTCATGCGACTTAAGTACAACCGACCTAAGATATTACAATAACAACATCATAACGACCTAACTACCAACGACATAAGAAACACATTACCACAAACGAGTTACGACCTATGTAAAAAATGACCTATCTCTTCACAGCAACAGGAATCTTCACGCGACCTAAGCTTGAACGACTTAGTGAGTACGCGACTTAGCCAAACCCGCAGTGAATAAGCGACTTAGCCAAACCCGCCTCAGGTCCTCTTCACGCGACCTAAGCTTTACGCGACCTTGAGCATCATAAGTAAAGTGCGGCACTAAGTGAGTTAACTCGCTAGGTCGCTCGCGACTTAGCATAGGTCATTCCAACAACTTATCCCACTATTTAATCTTATTAGGTCATTCCAACGACTTATGATTAACTTGTTGGTGCTCTTCATTGCCTTCCACTGCGCTATCTACGTCCTTTATCTCGTTACCCTTCATCCCGTTAGGTCGCATGCGACTCAACATCTTGTTAGGTCGCTCGCGACTTAATACTTCATCAGGCTGGGCTGCATCATCCTCCCCTGGTTGGGAAAAATTCGTCCTCGAATTTAAAAGTTCTTCCCCATCGGATGGTTCATCTCCATAGTAAGGTATAAGATGTTTAACATTAAACACGTCAGAAGTGTACACATCCTCCGGCAGCTTTAACTTATAAACATTTTCATTGATCTGTTTCACAATATTTATAGGACCAATCTTTCGAGCTTTAAGTTTATTGTATGCTCCCACTGGAAAACGATTCTTCGTTAGTACAACATATACTAAATCCCCTTCATTAAATTCAACGCTTCTTCGCTTCAGATCCGCATATCGTTTATACTTCTCATTCGTCTTCTCCAATCGTTCCTAAACGATTCTATGGCATTCTGTCAACCCATCAACGAAATTAGCAGCCCACTTAACTGTCCCCTTCGGTTATGGTACTATCGTTAAATCCAACGGCCCCTTTGGCAAGCTTGAATATACGTTCTGAAATGGACTGAAACCCGTACTACGGTTGGTAGCATGATTATGAGCAAACTCCGCTTGACATAACTTCACATCCCAGCTCTTCAGATTATTTTTCACAAGACACCGCAATAAATTTCCCAGCGATCTGTTCACAACCTCCGTCTGTCCATCTGTCTGCGGATGATAAGCGCTACTAAATTTCAACTTTGTTCCCACCATCTTCCACAAACTTAGCCAAAAATGACTCAGAAATCAGGTATCCCTGTCGGAAACTATAGATTCTGGTAATCCATGAAGACAATAAATCTCCCTGAAATATAACTGCGCCACATGGACTGCATCTGTCGTCTTCTTACAAGCAACAAAATGTACCATCTTCGAGAAATGGTCCACCACAACATATATAGAGTCATTTCCCCGTTGAGTCCTCGGCAAGCCCAACACGAAATCCATGCTTACTTCTACCCATGGTTTTGTAGGAACAGGTAAAGACATATACAAACCCGCATTCGTAGCTGTCCCTTTCGAAACTTGACAAACATGACATCTCTCCACAAACCTTTCAACCTCTTTTCTCACGGACGGCCAAAAATAAGATTGAGAAATCAACTGCAATGTACGATCTCTACCCACATGGCCTTCTTCATGTAACTCCTTCACAATTTTCATTCGTAAATTACAATGTGGAATGCACAATCGATTTCCCTTGAAAAGAAAACCATCCACCAACAAAAACTCATCCGCACTACCATCCTTGACTTTCTCAACAATCTTCGTAAAGTAAGGATCTTCCTCAAACAACTCTGGCAATAGTTCAAATCTTGTCACTTCAACTTTCAACGTCGTCAGCAAATGATTCCTCCTGCTCAAAGCATCAGCTACACGATTCGTCACCCCTGACTTGTGCTTCACAACAAAAGTAAACTGCTGCAGATACACGACCCATGAAGCGTGCCTAGCAGAAATTTTATCCTGCCCTTGCAAATGCTTCAAAGCTTCATGATCCGTATAAAGAACAAACTCCTTCTGAAACAGATAATGTCTCCAGTGCTTCACAGCTTGAACAATTGCGTAAAATTCCACGTCATAAGTGCTATATCTCAACTTGGCTCCAGACAACTTCTCACTGAAATAAGCAACTGGTCTTCCATTCTGACTCAATACTTCACCAATCCCAACCTTCGAAGCATCAGTATGTAACTCAAACAATAACTGAAAATCCGACAGGACCAGAATTGGTGTTGACGTTAAAAGTGTCTTGATCTTCTCAAAGCAACCCCTGCTTCCTCTGACCACTCAAACTTCTTTCCTTTCATGCAATCAGTTACAGGTGCCATCACACTGCTAAAATGTGGAATGAATCTTCGATAAAAAGATACCAACCCATGAAAGCTCCTCACTTTAGTAATTGTCTTGGGTTGTGACCAACTCCTGACTGCTTCCACTTTGCGTTCATCCACTTGAATACCCTCCTTCGACAGAACATATCCTAGAAACAAAACATTGTGCGTCATGAACATGCTCTTCTTCGTTGCTGCATAGAATTTCTCCTGTCGTAGAATCATCAGCACTTCCCGCAAATGTTGGACATGCTCTTCAATACTCCCACTATAGATCAAACTATCGTCGAAGTAAACTACTACGAACTTGCTAATGAATGGTCTAAAAATCTGGTTCATCACCCTCATAAAAGTACTAGGAGCATTTGACAAGCCAAACGACATAACCAAAAATTCGTATAGACCATCCCTAGTTTTAAAAGCAGTCTTCCACTCATCACTCGGTCTGATACGAACCTGATGGTATCCACTCTTTAAGTCAATCTTTGAGAACACAACAGCCCCATTTAACTGATCAATCAAATCATCGAACCTCGGCATAGGAAACCTGTATCTCACAGTGATCTTGTTTAAAGCCCGACTGTCCGTACACATCCGCCAAGTCCCATCCTTCTTCGGTACCAATAAGGCTAGCACTGCACAAGGACTCAAGCTCTCCTGAACACGCCAAGTTCTGAGTATTGGAACTTGAAAACACACCACCTCCTCGTCTTTCCTGCTTCTCCCAAGCCAACGCTTTCTGGTGCGCTTCAGCCACAGATCTAGGATCAAACATATTCACCATATCTTGAATCTGCATTCTCAATCCTCCAACAAACCTGGCCGTCAACTATTCCCCCGTCTCCATAATGTCATTTCGAGCAATCATTTGATAAAATTCATCAACATAATCATTAACAGTCTTCGTCCCTTGCCTCAAGTTCTGCAACCTCTGATACATGAGTGATTGGTAATTGTAAGGCAAGAATGTAGCCTTCATCAGCTTCTTCATCTTATCCCATGATTCAATCATTGGCTTCCCCATTCTCTCCCGTGTAAGTTTGGTTTGCTGCCACCATGCTAAAGCTCTCCCCCTCAACCTTGTAACAACCATCTTAACTCTTCTATGCTCAGGAACTTCTTTAAAATCAAAAATCTCTTCAACATTAGACAACCAATCAAGGAATTCTTCGGCTTGCATAGTTCCCTTGAATTCTGGAATTTCAGTTTTCATTCCTGACTCCCAACGTCAATCATCATCTACATCCACATATCGACTCCGTTCTTGACCTCGATCTCGATAATGGACACTACCCCTATCACCATCAAACCCCTCATCAAAATCTGATGCATATCGATGTCGATCATGACCACCAACATCTCTACCACCACCACTTCTTCGATCTACATTCCTATCACGATCGTCAACATTTCTACGATCATGATCTTCTCTTCTCGCCCGATCAGAATGTGGCGAAACTCTACTTCCCCCATGCTTCGATTCAGGTGAAACCCTTGTTCTATTTTGATTCATTTCAAGCATCATTCTCTCTAATTACCCAATTCCTTCATCAAACTTCTCATGGATGCGTTGTTCCATTTGATCGACCTCCTCTCTTTTATACAACGCTTCAACATTCTGATGGCGGTTAGCTCTTCTCGGAGGCATGATTATCTTTAACAAATCAAACACTTCAACTCTCGGCCTGGATCAAACAAAGTGATGCACGGCTCAAAACTTAAAACACTCCTTCAAACTTTGATCCAAAATGGTATGGATCGAAAACTCCCAACTTGTTGCAACTTCGCGATGAACACAATGAACACCAAACTTCTAACTCCTTGGCTCCAAGACTCGGCTTAGCTATGATTGGCTAAGTCTAGCTCTGATACCAAAACTGATGCAGCGGAAATACGAAAATAGATGGAATGATTAAAATAGCAATCGATGGAATGAAAAATACCGAAAATCCCAAATCCGTTGATCCAAAGATACCGGATTCTAGCAAATCTTCGGCACGTTGATCGCGCACGATGCCGTGAAGAAAGATCTACAATTCTTTGAACGTTGATCAAGCGCACTTGATAACATGTATTGGCTTCAACAATCGTTGATTCGAGCGCACTCAAATACCGAAAGTGGAGATAGGAGATCACACTCAACTACCAATTTAATGGAGGCACAAAGATCTCAAACAAAAGTTTCATTCAAAAATCAACCAAGTTTACAAAATGACTCAACCCTGCTATTTATAGCCTTTACAACACAACACAATCTTAACAAACAGCACCACCGACCTTACATAGGCCGTCCACGACCTAACATACAGACACGAGTCAACTTAGGTCGCTAACGACCTTACAGTGAGCGACTCAACACACACAACCTTTATACAATTCATGCGACTTATGTACAACCGACCTAAGATATTACAATAACAACATCATAACGACCTAACTATCAACGACATAAGAAACACATTACCACAAACGAGTTACGACCTATGTAACAAACGACCTATCTCTTCACAGCAACATGAATCTTCATGCGACCTAAGCTTGAACGACTTAGTGTGTACGCGACTTAGCCAAACCCGCAGTGAATAAGCGACTTAGCAAACCCGCCTCAGGTCCTCTTCATGCGACCTAAGCTTTACGCGACCTTGAGCATCATAAGTAAAGTGCGGCACTGAGTGAGTTAACTCGCTAGGTCGCTGCGACTTAGCATAGGTCGTTCCAACGACTTATCCCACTGTTTAACCTTACTAGGTCGTTCCAACGACTTATGATTAACTTGTTGGTGCTCTTCATTGCCTTCCACTGTGCCATCTACGTCCTCTACCTCGTTACCCATCATCCCGTTAGGTTGCACGCGACTCAATAGCTTGTTAGGTCGCTCGCGACTTAATACTTCATCAGGCTGGGCTACATCAGAAAGCATATCAATGGATTTTGTGGATGGTTTGCCAAGAACAAGAAGAGGCAATGATAGTATTTGGGTAGTGGTTGATAGGCTCACAAAAACAGCACATTTCATTCCTATAAATTCAAACAGAAATGCCCATAAATTTGCTCAATTATTTGTGAAAGAGATAGTGAGATTGCATGGTATCCTTAAGAATATCATTAGTGATAGAGACACCTTGTTTACCTCAAGATTTTGGGGTAGCTTTCAAGAAGCTACGGGAACAGAACTAAGCCTAAGCACAGCCTACCACCCACAAACAAATGGGCAAACTGAGATTGTTAATAAGGTTTTGGAAGATTTGCTTAGAGCATGCATACCTGATTTTGGAGGCAACTAGGAAGATCATCTTTAGTTAGCTGAATTTGCTTATAACAATAGCTACCAGTCCACCATAGGTATGGCTCCATTTGAGGCCTTGTATGGAAAGCCTTGCTTATCTCCTGCATGTTGGATGGAGGTAGGTGAAAGAGTATTGCTTGGACCAGAACCTGTGAAGGAAACTTCTGCAAGAATTGAATTAGTGAGGCAAAGAATGAGGGCAGCACAAGAAAGACAGAAAGCATATGCAGATAAAAAGAGGAGGCCAGTAGAATTGGAAGTGGGAGATTATGTATTTCTCAAAGTTTCACCAATGAGGAAAATATTGAGATTTGGCAAAGCAGGAAAACTATCACCAAGGTATATAGGACCTTATGAAATTATTCAAAGAATAGGGACTTTGACTTATAAGCTGAAGTTGCCAGAGGAATTGAGCAACATACATGATGTATTTCATATATCTCAGTTGAGAAAATGGGTACATGATAAGGAGACCATTCTTTAGTCTCCTACACATGTTGAAATTCAAGAAAATCTGGTTTGTAAAAACGAACCAGTGGGCATTGTGGCTAGAGAAGAAAAGAAATTAAGAAACAAAATAATTAAATTGGTTAAAATTCAGTGGAGTCTAGATGGAAATGATTGCACTTGGGAGGCTGAAGATAGGATGAAGGATAAATATCCTAATCTATTTTCTGCATAAAGGTATGCCTGAAATTATAATAAATTTAAATACTATTTATATATATATTTGATTAGTTCTTGATGCATAAGTTTTTGAATTGCTGAGATGAAATTGAGCTCTTGTACAGTAAAGAAGATATATGTTCTTAATTGTGGGACACAATTCCTTTTAGGAGGAGAGTATGTGAAGACCCAAAATTTTATGGAGATAAAAATAATTCTGAAATAAAAAGAAAATTAAATTAGTTAATAGAAAATAATTGAAGAATATAATGATTTGAAAATAAATATCAAGAGGGAATGAGACAAACAAGCAAGGGAATAATTATTTTAATGAATAATAATGAGAAGAAAAATAATTAAAGTATGAATGAATTTTAAATTCACATATTTCTGTTATAGATATATGTTGCCAGAAGAATGTAGAATGATAAAATAACTTCTTTTGACAATTAAAAATGCACAAAAGTCAGTTAAGTAATATTTATGAGTATGGATGCATTTTTGAAATAAATCAAGAGAGAAATAAATGATAAAATAGGTTAGCTAAAAATTAAACATATAAAAAGAAACATGAGAAATAACTCGGGTATAATAAAATACATTGTGAAGTTGAGCCTTATGAAAATAATGTGTAGATAAAATCATGCAAAAAGCATGTGCACAGAAAAGCAGTGAAGTAATTGCTTTTACCAGAGATGGAGATTAGAAAGAAAATGGCATGATTAGCCATAAGCATATACACATGATTCTTTAAATTATATGGGGATAAAATGGGCTTTTCCTCTATTAAAACCCTAGCTAAATGACTTAAATCAAAGGGGAAGCAACAGTTTGTTTCTGGGGGAAAACAGAGAAATTATTATTATTAAAAAAAAGGAAGCAAACTCACATTTCCTTCAAGCTCAAGCATTCTCGGGGAAGAAGAGGAAGGTGAGTGATAATCATATATGAAGTTTGAGGCAATAAGACCCATGTCAAGGGCAGCCAAGTAATTTTTCTTATATAAAGATTATGATATGGTTTGCTGTTGATTTTTCTAAATCAATATTTACTGAACATAGATGATTTTTTGGTTGATATTTTGATTGAGACTTTAATTTATTTTGGTTTGTTAGGATGGTTTTAACTTTTTGCTTAGAAAGATATTAGATCTAACACATACCTTGATCATAGAAATGGATTTGATAATCCAGTTCTTATTAGAAAATGAGTTAAGCATTTTTTTTCTGAGAAGTAAGGTATCAAAGAAATAAAGGAAATAGGCAGTGTGAATAAGGAGGTTCATGCTCATGTCTAGTTCATTAAAAATTGATATGAACAAAGCAATATTATATATGTACTGATTTGTTTAGATCTTTAACCAATATATTTTATGGGTTTTTCTCAAAAAAAAATCATACCCTATGTTCATAGAAGAATACATCTAGACTTTCATATGATTTTATCAAATTTATGCAAGCACTGGAAAATTACTAGAAAAATTTGTATGAGCAGGTTTTGGAAGATTTGATTAAGTATAATTTCCGGTTATAAGTAGTGGAATTTTATATGAATGCTTGTATGTTTGGATGTACTCTTTGAGTGAGATCAATGATTTTTGATTTATAAAATGAAGAAAAGAGCACAAACATTTCTGGAAATTAAAAGAAAAGTTCCTTATAAAATAAATACTCATGGTCTCTAAATCAGAACATGATTTAGGAGTAGTGCCTTGATCTGCTCATCATCAGGAGGATGATGGGTATGTGCATGACTTGCTTAAGTCCTATAGGCCTCTGTGTAAAGGGTTAACAGAACTGAGCCCCTTAACAATGCACACATGGTGTTCAATGGCAAGGAATTAGACCAAAATAAAAATGTAAAAATGGGATTGATCAATCAAGCTATAGAAATTGGAAATTAATCCATAGGAGCATGTACATGAATGTCTGAATGAAGTAAATGAATGGTTGTTTGGGTGTATGAATGGTAGATAACTTACCTATGCTCAGATTTTAGTATGAATAAGTGTATCATTAAACTAATATGTTCTCCGTGCAGTTTTAGGAATTTACGAAAATTGTTTTAGTATTTGATTTTCACTCATACCAGAATTGTATTTCTGACCCTATTTGTTACTTGGTGACTCATTTTTATTGAGGCAGCTCTAGATGTTGTTGCAGGAAAGGAAGCATGAGAAACTTCCTTGCATAGATAATTGAAGATTTACTTGAATTTTAAATGCTTAAGGAATATGGCAGAAATATTGTAGTAAATAAGCTAGGCAAAAAATTTATTATGTTCTAAGTATTTCCAGAGTTGATGTTGTTTGTTTTTCTGTGTAAAGACTATGTAAAAGCTAAAGTAACATATGTGTGATTGGGAGTTTTCCGTTTTAAGCATCTGCTCGGGGTATTTTTCTGTTAAAGTATGATGTAGGAAATCATGCCACATAATTTAATATGTGGACATACTTTCCTTGGCAATGTCTGATGAACTTTTGATTGTAACATTGATATAGTTTTAGAAAAAAACATGTAATACACCTGTTAAGTGTTGAGTTGAACCTAGTCTGGGCTAACCAGAAAAGCTTGGTCATGACTTGTAATTAATATAAGTACATGTCAAGTTTAAAAATAAGGCCTATAATCCTTAATCTAGGCATTTGGTTTATAGTAGGAATTTGTGTTGCTTTGTTGTAGTAGGTTCACTTGAGAATTTTGTATTAATTTGTTTTGGGACATACTTTTGATCATCTTGTCCTCAGATATATGCTAAGCCTCCATTTGATATAATAAATTGAGTCTGCATTCTTGTTTAGATGTAATATCTTCACTGCCTGGTTTTTAAACTAAGTTCCTACTTTGATACCTATCTGATCATATCATATTTTATAAAATATGATATGAGCACTATTCTTAACATAAAAATTGCTTGAGTTTAGAAGTAGAATCTCGGGCTAAACAAATGTGCATGGGTTAATTTAACAATCTGCATCAACCAAAAATCACTAGTACCAAATTCCTAAACTTTAAAGATCATAGATATGGGATGTAAACCCAAAAATCAATTCATCTTAGTCACAAAGCAAGCTGATAAATTGAACAATAAAATGATATGTAATCATTTTTAATTAAAAAATAATATATAAAATGGCTATGTGACACAAAATCTCTAAATTGTGAGAAATATTGTGTGATTGAATTTCTTTGCTATTTTAGTTATTCTGACAAGCAAAGAAGCATTTATATATCTCCACATATATAAATGACATGATTTAGTTTATACACTGATATTTTTATATTGGTAAGATTCTGAATCTTGGGAGAATGAATTAAGAGAAGTGACCACCCAAAAAAAAACTCGCTAAAAATCACTAAGAATAAATGCAAAGAGAAGTGGGTCAATTCAATAGCTGTAAACTATGATAGAGAATTTCCAGAATCAACCAAAATTCCGTATCCAGGGTTCGCCGTCGAAAATTGAGTGAAAAAAAATCCTAACTTGGATCGATAAAATTATCTCGTAATTCTGTGCTCGAATCTGGATCAAATAGCTATGCGAATAAAATGATATACGTACATCCTACGTATTTGTCCCAATTGATTATCAACTATATCAATTTCCTTTTTATTCTCATTTATTTTGATTATTATTCACTTATTCACACTTTCCCTTACCACAACTTCCAGTTTTAATCTTTTTGTATTCCAATTCCAAATAAATTCAATTTGCGAATTAATTTCAAACCTCAATACTTTTATTCTCATCTTTTGTCCAAATTTCATTTTCAATTTTACTTGAGTTAAATTCACCTTCCAATTCAAAATATTGAGTTCAATTCATCTCATTTCAAACAATATTCGATTAATCATTCCTTAAATTAATTCCACTTACTAATTTGTTTTTATATCTCAAATAAAAGTTTGGTTGCAAGCTTTTCTATCTTTAATTTCTTCAAACATTTATTCGCTTTTACCTTACACAAATGATAAATTAGATTTCAATAGTCAGTTTCAAATCTAATTGCTTACCAAGTTTAAATCATATATCGTTAGTGAAAATTTAAAAAAAAATTCTATCTCTCAAAATTTTCAAAATTTTTTGGCAGAGTCTCGTTTGCACGGAGGAGATTTTGCAATTTGACAAGAGATATAAATATATATACATCGACCCACACGGTCGGAAAACAGAAAAACAGTTCGTATTTCCTATTTGTATTGCGTAGGCGTACCGTATTTAGCATTTTAAGCAAACGGCTAATTTATTTTAGCAATTAGCACAACCAAATCCAGTCACACAGTTTCCCTATACCTGTACTTAATCAATTAAACATGTAAGTGACGAATATACAAAGTTTATTAACATTTCAATTAATTTCAATAGCTAAACACATGTATAACACAAGCAATATACACTAAACGTTGTCCCTAAGTAAATTTATAAGGTTTCGACACAAATTTAAATGCTTTCAATCTATTCACCCACCATCTCACTTAATTGACTCTTATTTCGTTCCATTTAAATGGCTTACACTCCATTTCTTACATTCAATTCATTTAATCCAAACGAACTCATTACATAATATATTTACAAGCCAAACATCTGTCACATCAAATTGGTATTCAACTTGCATTTCATTTCGTTGACTAAATGAGTTTTATTTAAGATCATTTCATTAAACTCGACATAATCATTTCACAATTTTGCCTAAGTCAAGCCTTTTATCCAAATATTTCTTCAGTTATTTATTTCCTTCAAGATATTTCAACTTCAAAACTCAAGTTATATTTTGTTTTTATAATCACTTCCCAAATTAAATCCTTATTTTGATTTTCAATTATCAAACCAATCTCATTTACTAATTTAATTAAATTAGTTTATTCAGTCATTTCTTTAAACTTCAAACTTCAATACTTAATTCATTTTGAATTGATTCCTATCAATAACAACGAAAGTTTTAAATTTATGTCTACTTGGATTTTTATCCACCCATTCAATCCATCATTGTTATAATCCAATTCTATTTTATTCGACTACACTTCCAATTATATTTAATTCACCAACAATCCAAGCTGAATTCATTTATACTCGAGTTCATTTCCAATTTCATTAACTAATTAATTATCTATTGGTTTATTCCAATTTTATACTCAAAATTTGATTTTTATTTTAAAAATCACTTTAACTATTTTATTGGAGTTCAATCTATTTTGTAATTTAAGTTTTGGATTTTATTAATTCCCCAAAATACAAAACAAATTTATCTTGGCTTATTTATTCCACTTCTAAATTTTATGAGTCAGAAACTTATTTGTATCCATTCTTCTATCCATTTATAATCAATTCCATTCACATTTTACCTTTAACTCGGAATTATACATTTTACTTAGCCAATATATTTTTATTATTCCATAAACATTTTAAATAAGATTTCGGAGTTTTAACAATTTCCCAAAATTTCAAAATCACTTTTGAAATCAATTACATCCAAAATCCTTTGGCAAATTCAATTATCCCTTTGAATTTCAAAACCAAACCCAATTCGCAAACAATTCCAATTTAAAATACTCAAGTAGCAATTCCTCTCTTGGAAACTCGAAAATGAACACCGATGATGTCGCGATCATCATCGGAATTATTTTCCCACGATCGAAAGAGTTTAGTGCTTTTATCTCTTTAACAACATTTCAAATATTTTTAATTTCCAAATCTCACAAGATTACAAATGCAACTAAAAATATTTCCAAAATAATACTATTATTCCTCAAAATCTTTTGGAAACCGTTTTCAAACCCAAAGGAATTTAATTTTTTCCCAAAAATTCCAAATTGCAATTCCTTTAAATCTATATTCAAACATTTTCTGGAATTTTATCTTATTTTAATTATTAATCACACTATAATTCACATTTACAAATCCCATTTATTTATTAATTTATTCCTTAATCTTTGGTTATTATTTCAATTTCTTATTCAATTCTCATACAATGATAATAATTTAATTTTATTCACTTTCTACACAATAGTGTTAATAATTTAATATTATCATTCCTTAACAATCAAGCATCCAAATACTATAATACTTTACAAAAATTATATCTTTTATATACAAAAATAATTTGGGTAAAATTACTTCATTTACCCTACTTTAAAACAATACTGTGTCGAATTGTTCTATTCAAGTGTTTAGAGATCCCTATCAATAACGTTAATTACTCGTATTGACCAGAATTCATAAACTACTCAATAAACCAATCAACACAATATAAAATCATTTTATATTCACTAACAAATAAACGCTCATATCTATTAATACGCTCAAACTCATCCAAGAGTACTATTGACTCTATTTCAATGAGTAATTCCCACCAGAGCCAAGATTATCGCTAACCTAAGCTCTGATACCATTGTAACGACCCACAAATCCGTACCCCTTGAATCAACACTATTCTACATCAATCAACTCAAGTTGAACAGAAATATGATCCATTTTGAATAAAGAAGAAGAGGTAGAAGAGGAGAAAACAGAAAACAACATTAGAATCTAACCATCGCAGCGGAATAAAATATAATATATAATAACAGATGTTACACAAAAGAAAACTATAACTGTTTATACATACATCATCAGAGTATATCATCAGAGTTCCACATCAATAACATACATCAGGATACACAACGGAATAATAATAATCAAGTACCGAAGTACGCATCGCCATCCAGCTCGTCTCTTGAGCTCCACAACATCAATTCTGTATCCTATAATACTCGGTCTGACCCATGCATTACAGTTAAATAACACCCGAGTCAGTCTGGAATACCAGCGTGAGAAAATCACACTCAATTGGATTATTAAAGTTTCAAAATCCCTTTGAAAACAAAAACATCTCGTAAGACCACGCCACAAATAAACATGTCGGGTTTTTACCTTACGATAGCTAAACACTTTTTATTAAAGTTCTTTGATATTATAATAGTGTCTATAGAAAGTAAAATAGAATCTAGCTGAAATGCTTGCATCTCACGTTTCAGCAATAGTTGGGCACAATCTAAACCGTACAGGCGCGTAGGGAGAATGGATTTCCAACGAATGACTAGGCACTAGGGTACCACCTGCCACAGTACGTGGCCTATATCACAGTATCGAGGAGTACGCCCGCTCCCCTGCAACACAAGGCCGGAATCACCCCTTACTAGATAATTTCGAACAAGATCACCCCGCGGTTGGGATCAGCAACCGGAACACTAAGACGAAATATAAATGGACATCTAGACAGGGATGACCGTACTCTCAAGTGGGGACTACCCACGAAGCCTTGCTGCATAACCCCTGATTTTCAGTCAATCCCGGTTGATGAGGCTCGAGGCTAAGCATTACCCTATTCAGAACATATCCCATAGAATGCCCATCGTCCACTTGATGATGTTCCGAAAGCATTCGTCCATATAAGTCCGTCTCGGGTTTGAACGGAACCGAAGGCACTATTCCTACTACATCCATTTTGGAAACATCCTCAGGATTAGTAGCGACTAGCCCTTGCACTTCACTGCTCCATCTTCGATTCTAACTCGTTTCCCCACGTAACGTACAAACCGAATCGAAGTGGTTTTCGAGAAATTAATTCCGATCCCGGTCTCTTCGAAACGATCAACGCATTTGGCCAATATTGAGAACGGTTATTTAACTATCAATTTACATTCATAAACAACCATCAACCATAAATAATTTTCCCAAATTATTTATTATCCTCAAAATATCTTCACAAGATATATTTTTTTACTTTTCAAATCTTTTTGAAAGCAATTTCAAACCATTTCTCTCATGGAACCAAATATTTTCGATTCCCACTGAAATCACCAAGTACAACACTTTAGATTTCAAAATAAAATTTAAACCACTATATTATAAAATATACTTTAGTTTAAGTTTGAAAACTACTTCAATACTTTATTAAAAATATATTTATACTATAGGAATATTTGAAAATGAGGTTACTTTATAAAATATTAAACTAGATTTTCTCTTTTAAACAAATCTAAGTCACCTTTAAATAATTACTACTATAATAGATTAAAAGAAAATACTTACTTTGGAATTTAAATATTTTAGAAATAATAAATTTTCCAAAACATGCCTTTTTAAAACAACTTTAAAACTTTTATCTTAGTGTAACATCCCGCCGTTCTGACCCCCCCCCAGTCGATAATTAAACCAACCTGAAACGTTCAAAATGACGGATTGTTATTTAGTTTATAGAGTTTAAACAGAATCAGTCACAGAATCATAGAATAATAATAATATTTCACATGAATGAATTATTCTTTTATATAAAAATATCAGAGTTTATACAATGCTTTAATTTTTATACAGCGGAATATTTCTTTAAAGTATAAAATCCCTGAAAACTAAAGTGAAGCGTTTCCCCTCTCTCTCTAACTTCGCTGCCTGAAAATTTTTAAGCCGTAAAATACCCAGTCTGACCCGAGTATTACATTCAAAAGAAAATAATACACGGGTCAGTCTAATTCAAACTCAGTTATTAGTGCATAGAGGCAATAATAATCAAACAACAATTAGACGACAGTCAAAGATAATTTCACCTATCCGATCCTTTTAACAAAGAAACCGGATAACGGTAAATATAACACTTAACAGTGTTAAACAATAAATCAGCAGATTTAAATTATCAACGAAGGTATATGAAATAATTTTGAATGAAGATAATTTAGAAAAAAACATTATAATTGCGTAAACGGCGATTAACAACAAAATCATCAATTTAAATCAAATTAATCCAAATAATTAAAAAGTTGCTTAAAACATCAAAACCGATTGGCTGCAGTACACGCACGCATGCACTGCCTCGCCAATACTGTCTATGAAATACGCAAAAATCAATGGATCAAAAGAAAAAGGGAAAAAAATCAATACTGTGTAGCTGCAGTATACGCACGCGTGCACTGCCTCGCCACAACAGTGAGGAAATAGAAATCATCAAAACAGTGAATACTAACAGAAATCGAAACTGCAGAGGTCAAGTCAGTGACTCAACACAGCCGCAACACCAAAACCCATGCAATGTGGCCACGTCGAAATGCAGCTGCTTGCATATACTCAAGTAAACTCAAGAAACAAGTTTCCAAACAACTCATGGCTGCACACTTCATCAAGTGTGATATTTTATATAAAATGAAACTGCGGCCACTTCTTGGATTCAAGGGCGAACTGCAACAAAAATGCAGCCACCACAGGCATCCAAGGGCACAGCAGAAATATACAACTACCATACTGGAAACACAAAAGTGCAAGCTACAACTCAATGATGAAATGTTATTAATATGTATCAATATACTCAGGGGAAGTCAACAACATCTGGAGTGAATGCAAGTAAATGCAAACACAACATAGTAGTATGGGAGTGAGACTATAACTAGTAAAAAATAAAGATGCAAATGAAAGCAACAGGTACAAGCAAGCAAGACCGAAATGCAACTGCACAAGACAGGTGCAGGCACAAGTAATGGACCAAGTACGCTACAGGTCTGAACCCACACAACGGAGACAACAAAGAAAAATGACCAGGTAGTATGAATCATGTAACCTGTACATCTCTGTGACTACGAAGTCCAAGTGCACAAAGGCATTGGAACAAACTATGTGTAGACAGCTGAGTGGAGGTGAGGGCACCAAGTAAAACACCGTAAAACCCAATTGTTAAACAAGTTTAAAACAATGGGACAGCAAGGATACGAATGCAGTAGTATCACTGTAACCGGACTAAAAATGGTAACTGGCAACCAGTGACGTACACACAAATGCAACAGTGGAATGCAAGTGCGGACAAGACATAAGCCTCAAAATGAAACTGCTCCAAAGATATGGCCAGTGCCATACAACACAAGTACCCAGCAACAATGGAAACATTGTAGCTACACTTGAAAGCAAATGCACCACATAAAATTGAACCAAGTTAATATGTATACGACAAGACAATGCAAACTCGAGCTTACAAGGGAAAATTTACCAGAACAAATTCAGTTACAATAAAGAACAAAGCACAATGCAGTGACAAACATCACCGAGGGGCAGTACAACGATTATTTAAAGTGACAACATCAGAAATTATAGGCAAAATTCTCACCAATTTTCAAAGACAATATTCAAAACAGTGAAGTACAATGTCAAAACCCAATGCCATCTGATAACAGAAAATGCTACAGGAAGTCATGAGGCAAGTGAGGACTACATGAAGCACACATGCCAGAACTCAAGGACATTTCAACATAAACTCATGATAATGAAAAGCATAAGTGATACCACAGTTCAGTGAACTGCAAGTATCGACCAGGCAGCCACAGGTGTAAAGCAATGCCCAACTCAAATTAACATAGCGAAGTGTACATGGATATAACATGCATCAGAGATAAAAATGAAGGAACAACACAATGTGCATCAATATGTCAAAGAAATTATGCAGTGATAGTTAGAAAGGAACGTCATGTAAAAAAAATCAACCAATCAAGTATGCTACTGGTTACAAAGTGACAAGAGGCAATAGGCACGAAATGCCAAAGTACACAGCAAAACTCAAGCTCTAGAAGAACAATGGCACTCCAGAGCAGCATAAATGACACAGTACACAAGTGACATAGCAGCGATAAAACAAAGAACAAAGCATCATGTGTAGGACAATATTCAAATGCCATCACTATATCAGATGGAATTATAAAGTAAGTCCTGTTAAATGAAGCCTCCTCTGAAATCAAGACAAACATTTCCACCAGCCGAAGTCAGGTGAATAACAAATTGAAGCATAAAACAAAATTCCATGTTAATGCCGAAAAAAAATTACATAAAGTCATTTGCAGTTTAAAATCAAACTGTGTCAAAGTTACAAATACCAAATAACTATTCAAAGTCGTGGCCATTTAAAGTAGCCTTCAACCCAACAGCGAGGGTGATAACAGAGTATCAAGCCAACAGCACAAAGAAGAAGAAAATCATCGTCACAGTAAAGTCAGAGAAAACACTAACATCAAAGCAGCAACGAAAAACTCGAGTAAATTAAAACCATCAACGATGAAACCAAATCAAACGCAAAACAAAGTACTAAGTTATACTAGATGTGAGTGATAATTAGAATCACTCACCTTTCTACGAGCGCAGATTGGAGGAGCCGAAATCCCCAAAAATTCACGAACCAAAACTATGAAGCTGGATTGAAGCGAGGGCGAATTCCATCAAGCAGCCGCGAGCACTTAAAATTGCCATCCTCGAACTTCTTGAAAAGCCCTAATTTTTGGAAAGGGGAATGAACGATTTTAGGCCGCCATTTTTTTTTTCGTGCACGATGAAGTGAAAAGGAAGCTCGGTTGAAAATGAAGGCATTAGCTTCTGAGGGAAGACAAAGTACGTGATGTTTCAGGGTCAGGTGGCTGCATTCATTAACTTGTACAATGCTTTATAATTTTTTTTTCAAAAACTTATGCATATCATTTCGGCTGAGAAGATAATGGTGGTGGCTTGTACATAGATATTCATATATATTTTTTTATTATTAATTTTGTTTTCCTAAATTCAATTTGTTATAAATTCTCTTTGACACGTTTATATGTCGTATGCTCACATATCAACTCCGAACGCCACAAAAATTGAAATCCGGTAATAATTGAATATCACGGACCCAATGGAACTGGTTTCGTCGAATTCCGAGACTGTGCCTCAGAAAGCTATTTTTAAATCCAATTTAAACGATAAATTTCTAAAACTAGACGAATCACTTTCAAATTAAATTCCGAAGCTTTTATTATCTTCAGTATTATTAATATGAATTTTCTAAGCCTTTAAAATATTTTTAATAAGCTTAAAATTGAAGATTCAAATTTTTATTCAGCTTTCAATAGATTAATTTCTAAAATTTAATCGCCAAATTCATAGTTATATTGGGAATTCAATTTAAACCATTATTCAAATATTTAAAATTAATTAAATATTTTCAATTTAAATTGTTCAAAATTCAGGATTGTTACAATCTTCCCCCTTAAAAGAATTTCGTCCCGAAATTATAAGTTAGGAAAAATGATTGTTAAAATCTCACCGATATTTATACCCTACACAATTTTTACCAAGCTCGAAATTTATTAAATAAATAAATATAGGATTCATTCCATTTGTTTCATTTCACTAGCTTTGTTTATTATCTCCTTTGTTCATTGATTTCTACAAAACAAGACGTAAAAGTCTTTTACCAAAATTTTCGACTTACAAAACTCAGATTTAAACTTAAAATTCTTCATGTTAGAGATTTGCATATCATATCTTTTCCAAAGTTGTGGACTTTCAAGACATTTGAAAAATCTTCTTCCTTAGTTTATTAGGTTGGAATTATGTAATTTTAATTTCAGACAATTGATTTTCTATTTAAAGTTTGAAAATACTTGCTAACTCGAAATTTAACAAGTCTATTGTCGTTCTTAAAGACATTAGGCATACGCTGGTCAGGCGCAGGACTAAAAATCTCCAAGTACTAAATATACTTGCTTCAACTCCCAGTGAAAATACTTAAAAATCTTTTAAAAAAATGGATATGGGAAGCACGTTCCCCCATGGATCACAGTTACCCGGCGGTTCCGCTACTATCCCAGTAGAATCGCTTGTAATCTGTAGATTTCTCATCTCTTGAGTTTCGCCATGGTTGTTGCCATAGATCGCGGTTCACACGGCGGTTACGCTACTATCCCAGTAGAGTCGCTTGTAACCATAGGCATCTCGCCCCTCGAATTACTCTTTGGCATCTAGATTGCAGTTTACTCGGCGGTTGCACCACTATCCCAGTGGAATCGCTTGTAACTGTAGGCATCACGCCCCTCAAATTACGCTAATACCCCAGTATATCTAGATCTTGTAACATCCCACCGTTCTGACCGCCTCCAGTCGATAATTAAACCAACTTGAAACGTTCAAAATGACGGATTGTTATTTAGTTTATAGAGTTTAAACATAATCAGTCACAGAATCACAGAATAATAATAATATTTCACATGAACGAATTTTTCTTTTATACACAAATATCAGAGTTTATACAATGCTTTAATTTTTATACAGCGGAATATTTCTTTAAAGTACAAAATCCCTGAAAACTAAAGTGAAGCCTTTCCCCCCTCTCTCTAACTTCGCTGCCTGAAAATCTTAAAGCTATAAAATACCCTGTCTGACCCGAGTATTACATTCAAAAGAAAATAATACACGGGTCAGTCTAGTTCAAACTCAGTTACTAGTGCATAGAGGCAATAATAATCAAACAACAATTAGACGACAGTCAAAGATAATTTCACGTATCCGATCCTTTTAACAAAGAAATTGGATAACGGTAAATATAACACGTAACAGTGTTAAACAATAAATCAGCAAATTTAAATTATCAACGAAGGTATATGAAAGAATTTTGAATGAAGATAATTTAGAAAAAAACATTATAATTGCCTAAACGACGATTAACAACAAAATCATCAATTTAAATCAAATCAATCCAAATAATTGAAAAGTTACTTAAAACATCAAAACCAATTAGCTGCAGTACACGCACGCGTGCACTGCCTCGCCAATACTATCTATGAAATACGCAAAGGATCAATGGATCAAAAGCAAAAGGAAAAAAAATCAATACTGTGTGGCTGCAGTACATGCACGCGTGCACTGCCTCACTACAACAGTGAAGAAATAGAAATCATCACAACAATGAATACTAACAGAAATCGAAACTGCAGAGGTCAAGTCAGTGACTCAACACAGCTGCAACACCAAAACCCATGCAACGTGGCCAGGTCGAAATGCCACTGCTTGCATATACTCAAGTAAACTCAAGAAACAAGTTTCCAAACAACTCATGGCTGCACACTTCATCAAGTGTGATATTTTGTATAAAATGAAACTGCGGCCACTTCTTGGATTCAAGGGCGAACTGCAACAAAAATGCAGCCACCAAAGGCATCCAAGGGCACAACAGAAATATACAACTACCATACTGGAAACACGAAAGTGCAAGCTACAACTCAATGATGAAATGTTATTAATATGTATCAATATACTCAGGGGAAGTCAACAACATCTGGAGTGAATGCAAGTAAATGCAAACACAACATAGTAGTATGGGAGTGAGACTGTAACTAGTAAAAAATAAAGATGCAAATGAAAGCAACAGGGACAAGCAAGCAAGACCGAAATGCAACTGCACAAGACAGGTGCAGGCACAAGTAATGGACTAAGTATGCTATAGGTCAGAACCCACACAACGGAGACAACATAGAAAAATGACCAGGCAGTATGAATCATGTAACCTGCACATCTCTGTGACTACGAAGTCCAAGTGCACAAAGGCATTGGAACAAACTACGTGCAGACAACCGAGTGGAGGTGAGGGCACCAAGTAAAGCACCGTAAAACCCAATTGTTAAACAAGTTTAAAACAATGGGACAATAAGGATATGAATGCAGTTGTATCAATGTAACCAGACTAAAAATGGTAACTGGCAACCGGTGACGTACACACAAATGCAACAGTGGAATGCAAGTGCGGACAAGACATAAGCCTCAAAATGAAACTGCTCCAAAGATATGGCCAGTGCCATACAACACAAGTACCCAGCAACAATGGAAACATTGTAGGTACACTTAAAAGCAAATGCACCACATACATTTGAACCAAGTTCATATGTATACGACAAGACAATGCAAACTTGAGCTTACAAGGGAAAATTTACCAGTACAAATTCAGTTACAATAAAGAACAAAGCACAATGCAGTGACAAACATCACCGAGGGGCAGTACAACGATTATTTAAAGTGACAACATCAGAATTATAGGCAAAATTATCACCAATTCTCAAAGACAATATTAAAAACAGTGAAGTACAATGTCAAAACCCAATGCCATCTGATAACAGAAAATGCTAGAGGAAGTCATGAGGCAAGTGAGGACTACATGAAGCACACATGCCAGAACTCAAGGACATTTCAACATGAACCCATGATAATGAAAAGAATAAGTGATACCACAGTTCAGTGAACTGCAAGTATTGACCAGGCAGCCACAGGTGTAACGCAATGCCCAACTCAAATTAACATAGCGAAGTGTACATGGATATAACATGCATCAGAGATAAAAATGAAGGAACAACACAATGTGCATCAATATGTCAAAGAAATTATGCAGTGATAGTTAGAAAGGAACGTCAGGTAAAAAAAATCAACCAATCAAGTATGCTACTGGTTACAAAGTGACAAGAGGCAATAGGCACGAAGTGCCAAAGGACACAGCAAAAACTCAAGCTCTAGAAGAACAATGGCACTTCAGAGCAGCATAAATAACACAGTACACAAGTGACATAGCAGCGATAAAACAAAGAACAAAGCATCATGTGTAGGACAATATTCAAATGCCATCACTATATCAGATGGAATTATAAAGTAAGTCCTGTTAAATGAAGCCTCCTCTGAAATCAAGACAAACATTTCCACCAGCCGAAGTCAGGTGAATAACAAATTGAAGCATAAAACAAAATTCCACGTTAATGCCGAAAAAAAAATACATAAAGTCATTTGCAGTTTAAAATCAAACTGTGTCAAAGTTACAAATACCAAATAACTATTCAAAGTCGTGGCCATTTAAAGTACCCTTCAACCCAACAGCGAGGGTGATAACAGAGTATCAAGCCAACAACACAAAGAAGAAGAAAAACATCGTCACAGTAAAGTCAGAGAAAACACTAACATCAAAGCAACAGCGAAAAACTCGAGTAAATTAAAACCATCAACGATGAAACCAAATCAAACGCAAAACAAAGTACTAAGTTGTACTAGATGTGAGTGATAATTAGAATCACTCACCTTTCTACGAGCGCAGATTGGAGGAGCCGAAATCCCTAAAAATTCACGAACCAAAACTATGAAGCTGGATTGAAGCGAGGGCGAATTCGATCAAGCAGCCGCGAGCACTTAAAATCGCCATCCTCGAACTTCTTGAAAAGCCCTAATTTTTGGAAAGGGGAACGAACGATTTTAGGCTGCCATTTTTTTTCCGTGCACGATGAAGTGAAAAGGAAGCTCGGTTGAAAATGAAGGCATTAGCTTCTGAGGGAAGGCAAAGTACGTGATGTTTCAGGGTAGGGTGGCTGCATTTATTAACTTGTACAATGCTTTATAATATTTTTTGTTTTTTTCAAAAACTTATGCATATCATTTCGGCGGAGAAGAGAATGGTGGTGGCTTGTACATAGATATTCATATATATTTTTTTTATTAATTTTGTTTTCCTAAATTCAATTTGTTATAAATTCTCTTTGACACGTTTATATGTCGTATGCTCACATATCTACTCCGAACGCCATGAAAATTGAAATCCGGTAATAATTCAATATCAAGGACCCAATCGAACTGGTTTCGTCGAATTCCGAGACTGTGCCTTGGAAGGCTATTTTTAAATCCAATTTAAACGATAAATTTCTAAAACTAGACGAATCACTTTCAAATTAAATTCCGAAGCTTTTATTATCTTCAGTATTATTAATATGAATTTTCTAAGCCTTTAAAATATTTTTAATTAGCTTAAAATTGAAGATTCAAATTTTTATTCAACTTTCAATAGATTAACTTCTAAAATTTAATCGCCAAATTCATAGTTATATTGGGAATTCAATTTAAACCATCAACCAAATATTTAAAATTAATTAAATATTTCCTATTTAAATTGTTCAAAATTCAGGATCGCTACACTTATATATAAAAATTTCTTTGAAAACCATACTTGGCTATCCAGGGAAATACACTTCTCTTTCGCATCCTTTAAAAATAAATCACCATTTATTTTTAAACATATTTACCATTCCATAAATAAATTCTCACCTTGAATTTATTTCCCAAATCCACTTCATTCTCATAACTAAGTCTATAAATTACAAAATCTCACTTTTCTTTAAATTTTAATTCTAAAAACTTTAAATAAAATTTACAATCGATTTCTAATTTTACTTCACTTGAAATAAATTCCTTCACTTACTTCATATATTTCAAAATCCATTAACTTTAAGAATTTTATTTCTTTATTATGATTTAGAATCCTTTTAACTGAAAATACTAATTCAGATTTCCAAATTCCTTCTGTATCTTTTAATTAACTTTAAAGCTTGGATTTAAAAATAAATTCTTTATTCTTTTCTTTTAATAATATCACTTAAGCTTTACAATTTATTATTCCTCTAGTTATTCAAATTTCCAATTCTATATATTTTGATACTCAGTGTGCCGAAATATATTCAAGTAATCCATAGCGTTCGATATTCAAATCATCAGTAATATTCATCACAGAATATCACATATTCAAAACAGAGAATATTAAACAATATAAATAATTTTGAGGAATCCAGTTGGATCCCTCCAACCTGTTTCCCTGCATCCCCAGATGTTAGCACAATACCAATTCCACTTCAAGGTGGAATATCGCGGTATATGGGATTTAAATAAAATATCATCCGCTATTATGTGGCGCATAGAGTCTCATCCACTATTATATGGCGCATAGGGTCTCATCCGCTATATATGCGAGAAATCAATCACTCCAATATATACTATATACCACTATATAATATATCACATCCAATCATGCGACCATTCAACCAAATATTTAAATTTAACCATTTAAATTTAAATAAACCATATGAGTGAGATTAACTCACCTCTGCTTTTCTTATGCAATTCGACCCAACCCAGCTGTTTTCCTTCACGATTTTGGACCTTGTATACACATTTATACGGTTTTATTAATATTTGAGATAATCAGACAAACCAACTACCGTTTATTAATTAAATTGACTAACAATTTAATTTATAACTAATTTCCCTATCATAACAAATTTTTAGGCCTAAAGTAATTAAATAATTGATTTAAACAAGTTAATCCCCTAAATCAATCATTTCGAAATAACTTGTAAATTTAAAATGTGTATATGCATGTTGTACTTTATTTCTATTTCTTTTATTTGAAACTACAAGTTCTAAAAATAACCTATATATATTTACTGTTTATATCATACCTTCCTTTACCATTACTAAATTCACATTTTAAATTAGCTACTTTATAACATATAAACTGATACGCTAAACAAATATATATATATATATATATATATATATATATATATATTCACCCCTACAGCACGCCTTGACCGATCATGAGTCTTGCCGAGCTTTGCGAACACAGCTTCCCAAAATCGAACCCAAGCCCTAGCCTTCACTCGAGAGCACGCCTTTGCTGCCGATCAACCCAGATCATGCCGTGTCTCACCATTGCTGTCGCCGCTTCCCACCGCTGCGCATGCCAGAGAAGACGTACACCACATCGCTGCCTCGATCTAGATACCTCGATCGTTCGTTCACCTCAGTTTCCGCCTTCGATCTGCCGAGAGGATTTGATCGCGACTTGATACCTTGTATCGATGCACCCTCTCTGAACTTCGTCGATCTCAAGATGATCGTGTCTTCACCTCGAATGCGATTTATTTTATTGAGGAACGATTCGATTTGGGAAAAGAAAATGATGGAGGAAGTCGTTCGAACTGAAGGGATAGGTTTTTTTTATATCGAACTAGCTTGATTTTTGAACTGGGGATGAAGGCAAACATTATGCGGCCATTTATTTTTGTTTATCGAACTTTATTTTGAAAAGGAAAGGTCTGGGTTCTCATTTGTAAAGAGGAGAAAAAGATAATCTTTCGAACATGATTTTTACCCTTAATTTTCTTCTGAACGATAGAGAAACTACTCGCGTGATCTGATTTGAGGTTGAAGGCTGCGTGAGGAAGACGCCTTACTACAGTAGTATGAAGTGAATAAAAATACAACTGATGTTGACCTGGATATAAACATATATATACTCAATTAAATTTGAGTTTCCAATGTAAATTACATGCGTTTATCTATCATACGATCACACGACAACTTCAACTGCTACGAAATTTGAATTCCGATTATAATACAATATTACGGATCAAATGGAACTGGTTTCGTCAAAATCCGAGACTATGCCTCGGAAAGCCATTTTTAAATTCAATTTAAAGGATATATTTTTAAAACTGAACAAAACACTTTAAAAATTCATATTTAAAAGTTCTATCACCTTCAGTATTATCAATATAAATTTTACAATCCTTCAAATTATTTTTAACAAGCTTAAAACAGAAGATTCAACATTTTACCCAACTTTAAATTATTTAATTTAATAATTAAATTGCCCAAATAAATAGTGATATTAGAAATTCAAGTTACAAATTAACTTCTAAATATTTGAAATCAATTAAATATTCCGATTTCAAATATCCAGAAATTCCGGGTCGTCACAGCGGGGCTTCAACGTGGAGGTCGTTGATCGTCTTCAATTGCAGCGAGGTAGGCTCAATAATTCAAGGCATATGGCGGCTCGGTGGGTTATTATTCGCATTCGAACAAACGGGAGAGAAGAGTAAAAGCACGGCCAGATCTAATGTTGTGGAAACGTGCGACCTAGATTGATTCTAGGTTAAAATTATAAATAAATGTTGTAAATTAATTATATTTAAATTCGTTCAATCTTTAAAATGCTATAACTTCTTCATACAAGGTCCGTTTCGCATGAAACGAATTGCGTTGGGTCCGTATTGACAAGCACTACATTACCGAGCTAGATTGAGATTTATTTGAGCTAGTGAAAATTTTTGTTGAAATTCAACGCTTGTTTAATTTTAATCAGAATAAATCGCTAACACGACGACTGCAAGTAATGTGAGTACAACTCACTCTTTCTGACTCACTAATATTTTTATGTAATTGAGAATAAATTTTATATATGTTGATCGATGACTGTTCGGATGATATATGACATATTATATATATATTGATTGGTATTTGGATATATACTTGCCCAGTGGAGCAGATGACCCTATACGTTCCCGTGTATGAGCGGATGACCCTTTGTACGCGCTTCTTCCTTGAAGCGGATATTGTACACATATTCTAATATGTATATTTGTTGCAGATGATAGGTTGGAGGGATCCAACTGGATTCCTCAACAGTATTTATTTTATTTACAGATATTGTGATATATTCTGTTATCATATGATATATGATGTTTTTGTTGCCGTGATTGTTATATTTAGTGCTATTGCAGCATTGGGTCTATTTTGGTAATTTTAAATATATTAAAGTGATGATTTTTAAATTGAAAAAGGATTTTTCAAAGTGATTTTGGAAATATACGTTTTATTGAATTTTGAACTGTTAAGGAAATTGAATTTTTTTTTGAATAAATAAATGTTATGATTTTTATTGTTATAAAAATTATGATTTTGGGAAATATAATAAGAATACGATTTTTGAAATAGGAAGTTAACTATTTTGTAAAATAGTATAAATTATGGTTTTTGATTTATTATAAATGGTTTATATATAAGATTTATAAAATTGAATTTTTATAAATCAAAGTGATGAAATTAAAAAGGAGTTTTGAAAGTGTTTAAATTCAAGTTATACATGGAATTTTATAAGTAATAAGATTTATAATTGTGAAGCTATAAAATGAATGTGTCTTGTAAATAAATGGATTATAAGTAATTAACTTATAAATTGGACTTTGGAATATAAGTAAGATATATATAGAATTGGTAAATAAAGGGATTTTGTAAATTGAAGTTTTTATAAATAGAAATGGAATTTATAAACATTGTTTTATAAATCCGAAATCAATTGAATTTGATAAGTCAATTTTTTTAGTTATTAAAGGAATTATATCCACGATTTTGGACAGTGAATAACCCTTTAATAAAAGTGCAATAGTAATAAATTGATTAGGTATTAAATCCACGATTTTGGATAGTGGATTTTACTTTAAAATAAACTATGTATAAGTATTGAATTTGGTGAACGAACTATATTCACAATTTTGGACAGTGGATAATCTTTTGCAATTAAGTAAATGTTTTGAAAGTGATCTTTTTAAATGGAGTTAAATGGTTTAAAGATGTTTTAAAATGTGTTAAGTATCAAAACAATAGATTTCAACATTCTCTGTTGAAATAGACGTTTTCAAGAAATAAGGAAATGATGAACTATAACACTGTTGTTATAATAAATGATTTTTGAAAGGAAATGTTTTTTATAGTATTGGGATATATATATATATATATATATCTTATTATTTAATCCCTGTACTATTGATTTCGAGTGGTCATAACGATGTCTTACACAATATTCGTTTGACCTAAAATAAAGATGTTTAAAAGAATCTTTTCCTTAGAGAATAAAATATATACTCAATCGTGATTTAACTATATGCAACATTTTCTAAGTGTTGAAAATAATTGATTTGTGAATTATATATTATTAAATAAGTATATGGAAATGTTTTCCAATGTTGAAATATTGAAATGGTTTTGAGATTATATCTTTTTAAAAGAGAAATTGAAGTGAACATTTGGCAAGTGATTTAATCAATAAAAGATTAATAAAAGGGCCCAGTGATTGTTATGGTGCTGAATATTTGTTTGTTTGTTTTGATAGTTAAATAATCGACTATCAAACTTTGCCAAATTTTAGTTACTTGACTTGAGGTGGGAACTATTTAGTCGTACACTTAGTGCGTAGGCTTCTATGTAGGCTTGATTATCGTTTGTGTTGAGGATATTGATTCGTATAGTGCGAAGTGTTACTCCAATCTATCGAGCTTCCTTCTTGTCCCAAAGGATAGCAAGTTGAAAGGTGAAAACGTGATAAGTCTATGAGACATAGTTTCTGTGTGAGGTTGAAAAACACTTTTGCGTTGTTGGTGCGAAGATACCAGGATCAGATTTATCTGAAAACCACTTCAGACCAACGTATATGCGATGATTGTGCAGGTTGCTTATGATAATATTGATATTCTATATTTTCACAGTGAGGGACTGCTATTTGATCGTTTAGGGTTAAAATTCCAATATACATATAGTAGTAGTGGTCTCTTCATTATGATATCCAATGCGAGGACTATTCGCTACTAATCCTAGGGATTTCCCGACAGAATGTGGTAGGAAAGTACCTTTGGTTTGTCTTGTTCCTGGACAACTTGTATGGATGTTTGTCTAATATTTCATTTCTAAAGATTACGTACATTGGTTTTTACAAATGTACATCAGTGGTAGCGGACAAGGCAACCTCTCTTAGCTTAACACCCTCCTTGAGACGTATGAGCTTAAGGGTTGTATTTTTGTGAAAGGTAATTAGTGGTCAACGGAAATGGCCGTGTGGCATTCAAAGTGATGTGATATGTGAAAGGTAATCATAGCTTCGCTAGCCTCACACCCCTGTTATGATGGGATTCTATGTGGTCAGATGTATGCTCGCATTTCGGATAGTAGTGATTTGGGTTATCATATGTTTTGATCCCAGGTACCAGATACGTCTGGGCCTTATGGTAGGGATGCACAAAGTCTGAGTCCTTGGATGTTATTCACAGATTGCATCCACTTTTAGCCATTTGTGTTGTTGTATGATGGCATCTGAGTCATGGACGTAAGCCATGGATACAGATTGATCTTTCTACTAGTTTCCTGCGATGTTGGAAATCCAATCCCAATACAAGATTTACGGTTTTGATTGTATTCCAAAAATAGTTGTATTGACTTGCAGACATTTCAGCTACCCCTTTTTGGTATCATATATTCCATTCGGTATATTCCATTGAGCTAGTTCAGATATATTCCATTAGACTTAGTCTAGGTATTTATACCTTATTTGAATAAGTTTATTTGAAAAGTGATTTCAAAAGAATATCATTAGAAATAATATCAAACGTTTTGATATATAAAAATGTTTTAGTTATCGTAGGGTATAAACATGTCCATGTTTATGTGTGGACTTGTCTTACGAGATACTTTTGTTTTGATAAAGGATAACTTTGGTAATTTAATAAATTCAGTTGAGTGTGTTTCTCATGCTGGTTTACGAGACTGATCCGGTCGTTCTTCCCTTTCAATGCTCGGGTCAGACCGAGTACATTTACAGGTCTAGATTTGATGCTTTTGGAGCTTCAGCAGGAGAGCTGGAGATCTTCTCTTTCATACATCCGTATTTGCTTGATTATCCGCTGCATTGCTTAGTTGTTGTTTTAAATTATCTGCATTTGTAAGGACATGTTATTATAACTATTCAGGCTGATAACTATTGATTGATTGTTGAACTCTGATTGATGTGTATACATACACAGTTTCTGTTTTGTAAAGATCATTGATATGATATTATATATTTTCCGCTGCGATGTGAGATTCTGTATTGTTCTATTTTGGTTCTATCTTCTCTCTTTCTTCTCTTCTTCTCTCTTCTTTTCTTTCTCTTGACTTTCCGTCAGTCTGTGCTTTTTGGGTCGGACATGTATGGATTATTGTCGATTCAAAGGGTATGGATTGGCCGGTCGTCACAATTATTCACCTTTAACTTGTGTTAAAGACGTTGAGATTTTCTCTAGAACTAATTTGACTAAGCTTCCTTTTGGGAATCTTGCTTATCTTCTCCTTGCTATCTTCTAATGGTGGCCGGCCTTGCTTAGTTTTAGTTTTAATTCGTGAATGTTGCAAATGAGAGTGGGTTAAGGGTTTAGGGTATAAGAATATAACATATTCCTATTTTCCCTTATCTTATTATCTTTAATGTTCATTTACTTATTCATTGAAGCACAGATACCTTATGGTTTTACAAATATCAATCTCTTAACCACTTAACCTTTACATTATTCTATATAGTTTATCTAATTAAATCTCCTAATTAATTTATTTTATATTAGGGGTGTTATAGAAATTTAAAACTATTAAAAAGTCGTTTTGAAAATAATATTTAAAATTATTTAAAAATAGAGATATATATATATATATATAGGAGAAAGATCAAATGCTATCAGAATTTTAACATAAATCTATTACTCTATGACTTATCTAGAATATCTTGAAATCTTGAACTCTTCAATACTCATGAGTCTTCATTCTCAAGCGCTTGAGTCTCTGTATCAACATCTTGAACTTCTTCAATCTTTACTAGATATCGTACAGTCTTCTTAAATCATTACCTATGTAATATCCTACACTATATACTATATACCTTGATAAACCAATAGTATTTATATTTTATATGATTTCCTAAAGTTGTCGTCAACAAAACCTATATCTCAAGTATTAATAATCTCCCCTTTCTTATGATGACAACTTTGTACATAGAATATTATATAACTTCCCCTTAAGCTATACCTAATATATAAAACTCCCCCTTATTCTATGCCTAGTATTTTATATATTTCTCCCCCATTGTCGTCAATCAAAAATAACTAACTATAACTATAATTCTAACCCTAACTCTTAATACTAATTCTGAATCCATTTAAATAAACACTATACACTCATAATGATATAAGTATATATAGGAATGATAAGTGATATGATCATAAAATGCAAAATGACAAGAATGATATATAAGTAATCATAAGTGAAGCACAAATCATTCATAGTAACCAAACCATAATATATATTCATTCAATTATTATATTTACAAACCAATCAGTCCATACACACAATAAAGTCAAATTAAAGTTAAAATACACACTATTCCTAAGGTAAATGAAGAAGAAGTTCTATTCTAACGAGGACTCCTACTAATAGGAGACTTATGAATGGGACAACGAGGGTAATGAAGGCAACAGTTTCATTTTGTTCGACGAGATTTCCATCTTGATCGAAGCATACTTCTCCATACATTGAACTACTTCAACCTCCTCCATATGTTTCCCCTCTTCTTCTTCCTCTTCCTTTTCTTCTTCTTTGCTGCTTTAAAGGGGATTATTGATGGCCGAATTTGCAAAATCATCTTTGATAACTATTGGATTTGTAGGGTTATCCAATTGGTGTTTCTGTAAATTATGTAGAATTCTACTCTGTTTCTCTTGTTCCTTCGACGTACGGAGTTGTATGACTTGAATTTCAGTCAACATCTCCAGAAGATTCTTTATATCTCTCTCCAATTCAATGACTTAGGCTAGATTAGTGTTTCGAAAGGTACCAGGGGCAGGAGAACGGAAGGAAAATGATCAATATTTGTTGGGAGTTGAAGAGGAAGCCATAGTTTGTTTGATTCAAAAGTTTGGAATAAAGAAAATGTAGAAAAAGGGAGAAGAAAGTCGAATTGTGGTGTTTATATCACCATCAATTTAAATTTTAGAGGGAAAATTTTAAAAATGATTTTTACCATTATATGTCGACATATAGGTCTCACGTATATTGACATGCATGTAAATTTTTTGTTTATTTTATTTTTCTCGTAAATTATGTAAGTTTATATTATTTTTTTAAAATTTCGGACAGAGAAAAAATTCCTAATTCTCTTTATAACTTAGTAATGGATGTTTGATTCAATGGTTTAGTTAATATATTAGCTATTTGATTTTTAGTATTTATAAATTCAAGTGATATTACTTCTTTATTTACATTATCTTTTAGAAAATGATGTCTTATACCAATATGTTTAGTTCTAGCATGATGAGTTAGATTTTTAGATAAGTTAACCGCACTCGTACTATCGCAGTATATTGGTGATTTACTAAAATTTAAACAAAAATCTCTTAATTGGTTGCATATAAATAACATGTGAACATGCTAATGTGGTTGAAATATATTATGCTTCTGTCATAGACAGAGACGGTATTTTGTTTTTTACTAAACCTAGAAACCAGATAGTGTCCCTAAAAGTGACAATTTCCACTTTTAATTTTTTGGTCTGATTTACATCCAGCATAATCAGCATCGCCATATGAGATTAGTCCAAAGGAGTCGTCTTTTGGAAAAAGCTAGTGTTTTATTAACATATCTTAAAATTTGTTTTGTGGATTTTAAATGAGTTTCTTTAGGTTGGGATTTATATCTTGCACAGGGACAAACAATATACATTATATCAAGTTTACTAGCAGTTATACAGAGTAGTGATCCAATCATTCCTTTATATAGTGTTTGATCTACGTCTTTTGAACTTTCTACTTTATTTAATTTTTCATAGTTTCCATTGGAGTTGGTTTACCACTTGTATTTGACATACCAAATTTCTTAACTAAGTCTTTATTATATTTTCTTGGCTAATAAAACTTCCATTACTTAGTTGTTTAATTTGTAATCCTATAAAATAATTTAGTTCTCCTGTATGAAAATTCTTTATTTAAATTTTTATTGGTAGATCCGAAAATAATATCATCTATATATAATTGTATTAGTTGAATATCGTTTTTATTTCTTTTATTAAATAGAGTACTACCTACTTTGCCTATTACAAAGTTTGATTGTAATAAATAGGATTTAAGTCTATCATACTAAGCTCCAAGAGCCTGTTTTAGACCATATAAAACCTTCTTTAATTTGTAAACATGATTAGGTAATTTTTTATCTTTGAAAAGTGGAGGTTATTCCAAAAATATGTCTCCTTTAATAAATCCATTTAGAATTGCACTTTTAACATCCATTTGATATAACATAAAATTATTATGGTTAGCGAAAGCAAGTAAGATTTTTATAGCCTCTAATCTTGCTACGGGTGCATATGTTACATCAAAGTCTATGCCCTTTTCTTGACAATAACCTTACGAAACCAATCGAGCTTTATTTCTTACAGCTTCTCCATCTTTATTCATTTTATTCCTGTATACCTATATAGTTTCTATTATAGACTTACCCACAGGTCTTGGGACTAATTCCCATATATAATTTCTAGTGAATTGATTCAATTCGTCTTGCATAGCAATAGTCCATGAATCATCAGTTGATGCTTTCTTTGGTTTTTTAGGTTCAATATTTGAAATAAAAGCAACATTACTCATTATGTTTAATTGAGTTCTAGTTTAACAATGGATTCAATGTTTTGAAGTATATTTTCTAAAGGTTGATCCCTTAAGTATCTAATTCTTTTATTTGGATATGAATTTTTAGAATTATTCTTATTATTCTCATTTTCCGTATTCTCCTTACTTCTAATTTCATTTGGGTTATCAATATTTTCTTCTTCATAATATTTTGATCACAACTTTTAAGATTTTAAACAAAATGATGTCTCTGCAATAGTATTAGTTTTTGTATTAAAAACTCTATAATTTTACTTCTATTTGAATATTCAATAAAAATTCCTTTATTGGTTTAGCATCAAATTCGTCTAAATTATCTTTATTATTTAAAATCAAACATTTACAACCAAAAACTCTAAAGTATGACACTTTAGGTTTCTTATTATAAAATAGTTCATATGGAGTTTTCTTAGTTAATGGTCTTATTAAAATTCTATTTAGTATATAACATGCACTACCAACTGCCTCAACCCAAAAATACTTAGGTAAATTATTGTCATTTAACATAGTTCTAGTGCACTCTTGAATCATTCTGTTTCTACATTCTACTACTCCATTTTGTTAAGGTGTTCTTGGAAATAAAAAATTATGGGTTATACCTTTCTTGCTATAGAAATTCTCAAAATTTTCATTTTCAAATTCTCGACCATGATCACTTCGAATACTTTTAATTTTTCTAGACATTTGATTTTGAGTTCATTTAACAAAGGTCTTAAACATTTCAAAAGCATCACCTTTAAGTTTTAAGAAAAGCATCCGCATAAACCTAGAATAGTCATCTACGATACATATCTACTATGATTTATAGATTGTATCTAAGAGGGAGCAAAAAGATCTAAGTGAAGAAGATCCGGGATGAGAAGTAGAAATCATATCTTTTGATTTAAATGAACTTTTTCTAAGTTTACCTAATTTACATGTATCGCATAGATTATTAACTTAAATTCGTTTTAGAAAGATCTCTAACTAAATAATTTTAGCAATCTTAGAAATAAGTTTGTAATTCAAATGACCAAATCTTTTATGCCAAATCTAAGGGTCACTTGTTTCACCTAAACCACATAAGTTATTATTTGAGATTTTCATACTTAATATGTAAATGTTCATTTCCTAATACCTTCGAAGATAATGTTAGATTCATTATATTTAATACGACATTTATCTTTTACAAATTTGATGTAAAACCTTTATCACACAACTAATTAAAACTTAACAGGTTATGTTTTAAATGCCTAACTGAGAAAACATTGGAAATAGTAGGAGTTTTAGAATTTCAAGATTGTCAATGCCAATCACATATCCTCTAGAATTATAACCAAAATTGACTGATACTCCATCTTTGTATACTATTTTTAATCAAAATCTCCGGATTTCCAATCATGTGTCTTGAACAACCACTATCCAATATCCATTAATTCTTTTTGATCTGTAGCATCTGATTTTAGATGTTTGCTCATTAAAAACCATGTAACACATCTATTCTTGCAATTTATTCCTTTTCAATAGATCGCGTGGCTTTTCATAATGAATAGATGCAAATCAATGAAACATTGTAAAAATTATTTTACAAATTATCCTTTCAAAAATAGTGTTAAAAATATTATTTAAGAATGCCATAATAACTTCTCAAAAACACAAATTATGAATACTTAAAAAACCAATGCTCTAATGCCAAATGTAAGACCGTGGAATAGGGATCTTACGACTAAATTAACACCAGAGGGGGTGAATAGTGTTTTCTAATTTATTTAAATATTTTTGAAATATTTTAAAATTATACTTATAATTATGCAATTGTTAATCGCAGAAACACACAGAATCAAAACACAGATAAAAGTAAATGCAATAAAAGTAAAAGGAAATAACACACTAGGATTTTGCACTGGTTCAAAGTTACCCTACAGCCGGTTCTGCACAATTCCTTGTATGGATTTTTTTTCAACTAGTAAATGCAAATACAATCTCGATTTCACGGCCACGAGACAAACCCTCCAGAATCCCCACCTTGGAGTAGAGTCATTTGATTTCTGGACAACAAGCACACCCACTACATTTACGGGCTACTACGTACACCCAATTGATTTACGGGCTACAATCTCATGCATAAGTATAGCGATTTGATTTGAAAGAGTTTTATAGACTCATATCTTCAATCTTGATTACAAATGATCCTATAACTCTAGAATAACACTTTGATATTGATTAGAGTAAGAGAGATGATAGAAACCTGAGAGCAAATGATAGCGAATCAAACTAATAGCGATTGAGTTTGATTTTAGTTAACATTCGAAAGTGTGTGGTTATATTTTTGTTTAGAAAATGAAAGAGGATAAGGATGAGAGAAAAAGAATGAAAAAATGATCATAAAATTTGTTGGGAAGACACGTATTTATAGAGGAATAAAGGTCATGTCCACTCGTGAAGAGATACCATGATTAATACCTCCTTTGGAATTTGATTTTTTAAAATCACAGCTAGTATGTCTACCTGTAGGGGTAGAGGATGATGACATAATCATTGTACGTTTTAAAAACACGTTAAAATATTATTTTGAAAATGTTTTTCTTTGTAAAATAATTTGATACTTTGTAAACATGCTTAAATATAATTTCTACATTTTAAATCATAATAAAAATTGAGTAAAATTATATGTTAAGATTTTTGAAAATTAACCAATATAAATCAAAATTTAATAGAAACAATAACTTAGTAAAATATCAAAAACTTAAAATAATATTTATAAGTAAAAAGATTGAAAACTATTTAGAAGTTGTTTTGAAAAGAAAAACTTATATAAAAATAGAGAGAGAGAGATAAGAGAGAGATCAAGTGCTATCAGAATTTTAACATAATTAGTGACTCTAAAACTTATCTAGTATATCTTGAAATCTTGAACTTTTCAATACTCATGAGTCTTCATTCTCTAGATCTTGAGTCTCTATATCAACATCCTGAATCTCTTCATCCTTTACTTGATACTGTAGTCTTCTTAAATCATTACCTGTCTAATATTCTGTACTATATCTATATACCTTGATAAAACATTATTATTTATAACTTATATGATTTTCTAAAGTTGTTGTCATCAAAACCAAAATCTCGGATACTCACGGCTAGTGTTCTCCTAATCTGTTTTATGCATCATAATATGATTGTATCCTAAGTAGGCATCCATAAATGAGAGCAGTTCATGCCTCGCAGTTCCATCAATATGCTAATCGATCCAAGGTAACAGAAAGCTATCCTTCATGTAGGATTTGTTCAAATATGAGTCAATACAAGTTTGCCACTTCCCATTCGTTTTTTGGAACAATGTAAAGTTTCACACCCACTCAAGATATGTAACGTCATGGATAAAGGCATTGGCCAATAGCTTGTGCACTTCTTCCTTTAATGCAGTAGATCGCTTCGGACCAAGACTCCATTTCTTCTGTGTTACTAGCATGAACTTGGGATTGATATTAAGCATGTGGCATGCTATCTCAGATGATATCCCGTATATATCAAAATGCATCCAAGAGAACAGATCCATATTTTCTCAAAGGAAGTTAATCAATACCTTTTGCAATTTACCTCATAGTTGAGAACCAATCTTCAATACCCGAGTTGGGTCATCCATGTCAAAAAGGACAACCACCATAATCTCCGTCGGTGCTTCCTATATCTCCGCTGATTTCTTCTAGGGGTACGTAGCCTTGTCGAAGTGACTATGGTCTCCAAGCCGGAGGATGTTTTGTAATTTCCATGCTTGTGGTTCCTAAATGCAGAGAGGCTTACCCATATTCTTTCCCTTTTCAGGGCGTTTGGCTTCACGTAACGTAGCATTCCCTTACAGTGCCTTGGTATCATCTTACTACTCTTATCCCATTCTCCACTAGTAAATTCATCGTCAGATGCCATGAAGCTAAAGCGATTCTAAAATTAGCTAGGGATGGTCGGCCCAAGATAGCGTTATAAGCAGCATACTTATGGACTATCACGAAGGTCTGAATGTGAACCACCTTTCATTCTCTTCCTTCGCATTCTAGAGGGAGGTCAGTCTTTCCAATCGAATATTTAGATTCAATTGTAAAACCCCAAAAATTTGTTTTGTAGGCAGTTACATCCTTCATGATAATACTAATTTAGTCAAACGTCTTTTGAAATAGGATGTTGGTCGAGCATCCATTGTCAATCAATACTCGATGCACAACAACTAGTCCGATCTCGACCATTATCGCCATTATTCGAGTGTTGGCACTTCTACACCTTCAGTGTCCCGATTCTTGAACACAATTTCATCTGTAATCACCCATTTTTGCTTAGTTGGTTCTCTTTCTTCAATGGCATAGAAAATCTCTTGTGGTGCATGCTTCAAAGAACTAGTATATCGCTCCATTACACCCTAACGCTTCTATGTTAGGTGAGGTCCTCTTATAATGGTGTTTATGATCAGTCTTCCATCTGTTCATCATGGCCCAACTCCGCCAGGTCCAAGTGGTTTCCCTTGAGTAACCAACCCTTGGGGTCTGGCAGGTTGATCGGCGTTTTGCGATTTTTTCACATACTGCTTAATTTTGTTATTCATTACCAATTCTTCACTAAAGTCCTTTAGATGTTGACATTCATTTTTGTTATTCTTGTGAGTTTCATGGAAGCAGCAATACTTCCCTGACTTTTTCTGTTGCTCTGTCGCTACCCTCTGGAGTAGTTTGTTATATAGCTCAATTCCTTGAATGACAAGGCAGATGTTCTCAAAACTATCGTTTAACAACGTATAGTCCTTTGGTCTTTGATTCCTTGGATGCTTCCTATCCCCATCATGCCTACCAATATTCTTGTAACACCCTAGAAATTTTAATAATAAATTAAAATATAAATGAGGGTATAAATGTAATTCACATTAAAAGGACAAAATAGTGAATTTCTATAAAAGAAAGAATTTAAGGAATCTGACTTTTCCAATGGGTCAAGTAGATTTTTCTAGCCTAAATTCATATATATATATATATATATATATATATATATATATATATATATATATATATATTGTTGGAAACGGATACTATATGAAGAAGATACGGAATGTTTACCTTAAAGTGCATTATGTGTTCTGTGTCTATTTTGAAATTAAGTTTAAAATGCAAGAATAAGGAAAAAAATATTTGTTAAGAAATAAGATAAATTTGTATGAATTACCTTAGGAAACAAAAAGGATAGAGAAAGGGTATGATGATGTAGGTGCATTTGAAAGAGGAAAAGGAAAGCATTAACAATGATACTGTTGTTGTACCTAATAGGTTGATTATACAAAATTGAAAAGGAAAGAGAAAAATTTATCAATATATTTGCAAAGAGCACAATTTTGTAAGTGAACAGGAAGAGGATATAATGCAAAGAGAGAGAGAGGGAGCATTAGTTGCCCTTTTATGGGATTTACGGTTGTAATTAATATACGTTGCATATTCTAGAAATGGACTATAACAAAATGATTTTAAGGAAAAGAATATATCTCATGTTAGATAGTGGATATAAACAGAAATTTATTATTTTAAAATGAAATGTATGTTACTTATGTTAGAGGAAACAGATAATAATAAACTTAAATGCATGTAATTTTGTAGGAATAGAGGTAACAAAAAGGGAAATAAATTTGTAAGCCCCAACCTTTTAGACGGTTTAAATCGACAATAAACCAAACATGTCTAATTCAAACCATTCAAAAGGGAGGATTGTTAATGGAGTAAATAAGAAAATAAAAGAAAAGAAGGAAAAAATAAAACACAGAATCTCGTAGCGGAATGACAAAATATAATAATCAAATAAACAGTACATGAAGATGTTTTACATATAACATGTGATTACACTTTTACAAATTCAAATTATAGTTATACATACATCATAAATAAAAAATATTGTAGCAGAACACATGATGTGCTGGAATAATTATAATAAATAGTAATAATATACTGAATCTTCATCTTCGTCCTACAGAAAATAAAATCGTCTTCAATACACTGGAAAAGATCAGACTAACCCGTGTGTAATGAAAACCAAACACTCGAGTCAGAACTAAAAAGTCTTATGTAAGTCAAATTAATCTAAAATAAAATATGAGGGCAATGCTTCAGGGATGTTACTGGATTTTCCATCTCCTATTAAGTGAACAACATGAATATATTTATTTAAAAGGTTTCAAATAATTCGAAATATCAATCTTAATCATCTAATTAAAAAAAATTTAAGTTTAAATTAACTTAAACCCTTCAAATAATTCATTTCCAAATAAAGACCAAATTCAAGAAATTATATGGGTATATATCTTTTCAACCAGTACCAAAAATTAACATTTTCAAATCATTAAAAACCATTCGGTTTTATCATTTCAACCCATAACGATTTTTCCTTAATCTATAAGATCCTTCTGGTATGTATCATTTCAACCCATAGTGAACTTGCAGTACTAAAACGATATAAAATACAACATCCATTCATTCAATATCAACAATCAATCATCCACCCCAATCACTGTCCAAATTAATCAATAAACATCAGTAGATAATTGGAAATCACTAGCATGTATTTAACTGGCAATTTAAATTCAATAATAAATTAAATAACGATTTAATCCACATAAATTCAAATTAACTGAGATGACGATTTAAATATACCAAATGGCCTTAAATAAATTTGTGGAAATTAGCCACAAGGGCCTCTTTAGAAAGTGCAATTAGTTTCTAGGACACACAACTGAAATAATTACTTTTAAGGACAAAATGAAAAATAGTTAGTTTCTAAGGCCCAAAAACCTATGAAATTATGTCCTTGAAAGTAATTGGACTGCTTTATCCATAAAAGTAATTATTCTGTTGGCTTTGGCCTTGAAATTAATTTTTGTAGATGTGTGTCCAAGAAACTAATTGACTGCAAAGTTTGTCATTCTAGTGAAATGCCCCAATAAATTTTCAATCACATCATAAATTTAATTTAACAAACATAAGTTGTTTTAGAAGTTGTGAGTGGGTCAAAATACTCATCTTTGAATTTAATTGAATTAAAATCCAATTTACAGTCCAAATTCAAATGATCTCAGAATTCATCCAAACAGCGTCAAAAGGTCTGGAATTTCAATATGATCCCAATGGATCGAATCACGCGTGAAGCAGACCTCGTATGCAAAAGTTATTGCTATCATAACAATTGAAGTTGAAATGAAATTAAAATAAAATAAAACAAAATAAAAACAACATGGACCTATACTCGAGCGCCATGTCGCCACAAAAGCCCAAGCTACTACTTCGATCGCGACCAACTCGTCAATACAGCCGCTACTGTTCCACCGCGAATGCTAACTCCACAATCGCCCTTCTCTTACATCGGACAACGCCACTCGCCTACCCCGCTCACGCCGCCTCTCCTACAGCCGCCACGACGCCCCACCATCGTCAGAATCAACCACGACCGATCCACCTTGAATGGCTGACCCATTGCGAAACTCCACCACCTGACGACGAATGATAACTACCAATGTGACCTGCTCGACCACACCTTCCCAACGCCACCGGCCGATCGCCCAACCGTCGCAGATCCACCGTTGGATCATCAAGCATCCAATACGAACAGCCAGTATTGATTTGCGAATTATGGGCAAACGATGATGAGAATCGAAAAAAAATAACATCAGTGAACAATGCTCATCGAGAGCTTTAATTTGATATATAATTCAATATAGTTTGAAGAGTTTGAATTTTTGATTTGGTTTTGAAATTGAATTTGAGGGTTTGGTGTTTGAATCTATTTCTGCCATTGAGGACGAGAGCAGCAGAAAGAATTGTACGTACTGTCAATAAGAAAATGAGAAATATTAGGGTTTATAATGAGGTATTTATTAGCAGATCAAAAAATAGAAGAAATGGACCAAATTGATTTGGATTGGAACGATAAACGACCCGAAAAGCCCGTTCTGCCTCCGGAATGAAAATGGGTCAACCCATATATCAAAATAGTTGTTTTCAATGTTTTTAAACTCAGTGGAATGGGTCTCAGGTCCTATTTCCATCTATGAAGATGTTATGTTAAAATCATCTTATTTCAAATCGATTTCAATTTTTTTTAATTAAATTGATTTCTAGGCGTTTCGAGTCCGTACGATCAAATGACAAGTTCGATCGCTATGAAAATTAAAACTATACAATAATTCAGTGTTACATATCCGATGAAACTAGTTTCGTCAAAATCCAAGTCAGTGGCGAAAATGGCTATTTTCACTTTAATTAAATAAACCAAATTAAATTAATTAAATCACCTTTTCAATTCAAATTCTGTAATTTATAATTTCTATCATCTTGGATTACTTAGTAATTTAGAATCTTTTAAACAAACTTCTATATCAATTCAATATCCAGTATTGCATAAATTATAGTATTTAATTTCAATTTCAATAATTCAGTGATTATAAGTTTATATTTCAATAAATGCATTTATTAAATTTGTAAGTTTGTTATTCAATCAATTATAATCTTATTGGTATAATTATATTGGTTTATATCCTAGCACACTTATATTTCCAATTTCATCTAAATTTTAATTAATGTAATATTTAATTTCATTTAATTACCATAAGTTCATTTATTACAGCTAAAATCCAATAAATAACTCAAACTTGAATTTCAATTATTTTTATTCAATCAATTGTCATATTGTGAATAGAATTTACATTGGCTACATCTTATTAAATTAACATTCTTCAAATTTTCAATACAGTCTACACTAACAACACTAATTAAGTCAATTAACTGCAGTTGATTTCAAATTAAATTTTATGGACTAAACAAATGGTTATAACAATTGTTACCATTAACCTTTAATTACATTTATAAGTTCATTATTTACAATTAATGTTACAATAACACTAATTTATCAAATTACCATTTATTATACCATTTCATTACATAATTAAACATTTACAGTGATTTTCTTATATTAAGCTTATAACCAAGTTATAACATTTACATAAATTCAATTGGTTGGAATTCCCTTCAAGTTATTAGTAATTAACTTTAATTGACATTGTTACCTTTGTTTTTAGTTATTATTTCACTAATACATCACAAATTTATATTTCTCTCAATATTAAATTACCAAAATCAATTAATTACATTTACAGGTTTATTACTTACAACAAATGTTAACATTTCTTTCATAACATTAATTTTTGTTCAATTACCAATAACTATCTATTATTTCCTTGGTTAATCCAATATTTTAATTTATTCCCTTATATTCAATTTATAACCAAGTATAGAATTTTTATTATTTCAGTTAATTGGAATTTCATCCAAAATTGTTATAACTATCTTAGATTAACCCTGTTACATTTTATTCTAATTATTATTTCATAAATAAATACTAATTTTTTTTATTTCTTCCAACATTTAATCCCAGAATATTATTAAATTAACTATTCTAATTATAGAAAATTTACAGGTCGTTACAAAATCATTATATAAAAATAAAAGGGTGAATTCAATTTGAATTTGGAAACATAAAATCAATGATGCAATTAAGTGGAGAATGAGATTTTTAATTATCTTATATAGTTATACATATTGTTTCTTTCTTTATAAAGAGATATCAATCAAGTATTAATAAAATTCATTATCAGGATATATGCACATATATATAAGCCTAAGACTTCCTATAATGGTTAATTATATATGTATATATACATATAAATCAATGAATTGATTATGATTAGGATTACACAAATTAGGGTAATAAGTAGTTTATATCTTAATACAGAAAGAGGAATAGAAGTGAAGGGAAAATATTTTCAACCTAAATCAAATGGTCTAACTATTTTGCAAACCCTATAAATTCAACCTAAACCTAACCCTATTTCACTAGTATCTCATCGTACCAAAATAGTGTCACTCTCATTCTCCTCTAAAGTTTTTCTTAAAATTTAATTTAATGAAATATGAAGATAAAAAGAAGGGATTTGGGATCCAAACGAATAGGAGAAGAAACACACGGGAAGAAGAGATTCTGGATAGCTTAGAGTTGAGTGGAAACGTAATTATTATGAAGTTATATATGTATTTTTTTAATCATACTCTTTTCCTATCTAAATCTGTTAGATCCAAATTAAATGTATACCCATTTTTCCTATTTGAAATATGTTAGATCAAAATTGAAAATTTGTTATTGCTTTGGAAATGATTTGGATTTTATATTATTTATTGTCACGCTTTGGAAATGTTGGGATTATAATTTAGATTGATTTCTCTTTTGAAATAAACATTATTAAGATGGAATAAAATTCACCTATTAATAAGATTAGATCTAGATTTGACAATGTAATAAAATGAATCAGATTACATATTTTCCCTAGATCTAAATAGAATAGATATTGTTAATTACAAAGGACTTAGGTTAAATCAACAGTTTTTATATATAATTTTGAACTAGATCTAATTTAATAGATATTGTTAATTTTGTATACATATTTTCCCTTTCGACCCTATCGAAAGCATAGAAAAAACCTTCCATTTGAAAGCATTGGAGAAGTGACCAAATTTTAGAAAACAAAGCGTCCCTTCGAAACCATTAGGGTCGATAGGTAAAAAGGCGGCAGCAAAAGGTTTCGACTTAGTCGAAAGTTGTTATTTAAAAGCAAAGGCGATACCTAACTGAATTTTTTTTCTTTAAATCCATTTGGTTTAGTCAAAAGCTAACTTAGTCGAAAGCTACTTAGTCGAAAGCCATTTAGTAGAAAGCAACCAGGCGCATTTTTGATTTAAAAGCAAAGTGATGCCTCAATCCCTTCGGAACCCCTAGTTTCGACTCCATACCTTCCACCTATATCCAATTCATTACGTACCAGTTCCCTGATACCTTATGCATTGGTTTCGACCGTGTCGAAGGCAAAGCTAAGGAGGCTAAACCTAGTGCCAAAAGCATCGAAGCAGTGACAAACATGTGGCAAATAGTTCTTTTCACCTAACCTACTTTACGTGTCAAATTTTGATTGGTTGCCTCTTTCTTTACCAATAAAAATTGTTGCAATTTTCAAAACTAACTATTTGAATTGTTTGCAAAAAGCCCCTTCTCTTTTTATAAATATATAAATCATTAAAGTCTCATACCTTAAATAATTTTATACATCCATTAAAACACTTAGCAAAACTCTACAAAAATTCTAGAAAATCTCTTTTAATATGATTTCCAAAGTATAAAAATCTCAAACCTATATCTTATATTTTTTTAACCGTAAATAATTATTAACCCAAAACAATATTTCGTTTACTAGAAAATTCATATAATTTCCACAAATATTTAGAAAATTATGAAAATTGAAACTCATCTCTACAATATCATTTATGATCTTCATAAAAATTCACAATGCATTTGGATGTCTTTTTATTTGATTTTCACCTTATAACATATCATAAATTCAATATGAACAACCATAATTCATTAATAAGTGTATATAATCATTCCATCATTCAAAAACATGGCAAATCAATGCAAAATATTTGGAATTCATCTTAAAACCGAATTACTAAAAATTTAAGATGTAAAAATTATTCACCTTAGCTTTAGAGATTAAAGATATTGAGATGTGAATGGATTTGATTTGCTTAAGCTTCTTCCTAGCTTTTGTATATCCTCTTCCTCTTTCTCTTGTTAATGGTGGTAGCTTAGTTTAATTTTTTTTTTTGATAAAATGAAATGAACGTGTATGGGGGATACACATCTAAGTTTAAGGGATATAGAAATGGCCTCTTTCCTATTTTACCCTTCCTCTATTTCAATTTAACTCTTATTTTAATTCATAGGTTAAATGGCACTGCTACCCTTTAATTAAATCAAATCTCAATCCCTTAATCAACATTATTTTATTTAATTTAGCTAATTAAATATCCTAAATAATGTTACCGAAAATCTGGGGTGTTACAGACTCCGCTCTTCAAACAATTTTGTCATCGAAATTACTGTAAGGTACACAACAAATCAAACAAGAAAGTAAAACATATCATCAAATAAGTTCGGATAAGTATCTCTAATCTTGCTTTCCATCTCCTAAGTATAGTCCTTGTCATCATCGCTCTACTGAACTTTAACTAATCTAACCTTCTTGGTTCTAATCCTCTTCTCATCTCTCACAACAATATGATTAGGGTTTCTTAGTATAGCCAAATCTGGTTCTACTACTAAGTCATCTAGCACAGTCGGTGCAATAGTAGTCTCTGGGTATCTAACACACTTTCTGAGATGAGAAACATGGAAAACATTGTGGAATCCTGCCAAACTGCTCGGTAACTCAATTCTATACACCTGCTTCCCGATCCTCTCAACAATAGGAAAAGGTCTAATGAATCTCGGTGCTAACATTCTTGATTTCCTAAAACAAATCACACCCTTCGTCGGGTATACTTTGATGAAAACTAGTATCCAACTAAGAACTCTAAATCTTTTCGTCACTTATCTGAATAACTCTTCTGCCAAGACCGAGCCTCCTTCATTCTAGCTCGAATGACCTCACTCTTTTCTACAGCTTCCCTAACCAAATTTTGGAAAAGAACCAACCTATCCCTGGTCTCTAACCAACATACGGGAAATTTGCATGGCCTTCCATACAAAGCTTCAAACAATGCCATCCCAATACTAGTCTAATAACTGTTGTTATATGAAAAATCGACTAAATGCAGACAGTCTTCCCATGATCCTCTAAAATCTAGAACAAATGCTCTTAACAAATCTGCCAAGAATTTGTAAACTCCCTTTGTTTGCCCATCTATCTGCGGATGGTAGGCAATGCTCATCTTGAACTTGGTTTCTATAACTTCCTGTAGACTCTTCCAGAACCACTAGTGAATAAGGGATCTCTATCAACTACTATGCTACTAGGAATTCCATGCAGTCTAACAACATACTTCATAAAATAGTTTGCCAAAACAGGTACCGTTCTGGTTGACTTAACTGGAATGAAATGGGCATTCTTGGTCAATCTGTCCACTATGACCCATATACTATCGTTTCCCCTCTTTGACCTTGGCAACCAGTCAGTAAAATCCATAGAAATAGAATCCCACTTGCATACCTAAATATCTAATGGTTGAAGCAATCCACTTGGCTTCTGGTGTTTGGCCTTTTCCAGTTGGCTATTCAAGCACCACTTTACCATAAACCAATATCCCGCTTCATACCTTCCTAGAAGGAACTTCTATTCATATCCTGATACATCTTAGTTAGTACCTTCCGGATGAATAGAGAACTTTGAACAATGGAATTCCTCCAAGACTTCTTTCCTTATGTTTCCTACACTCGAAACACATAATCTTCCTCTCTTTCTCAACCTCCCATTCTGGTCAAGACTAAAATCTTTCAAGTCATCACTCTCAGTTCCATCTCTTAACTCCTTGATCTGCTCAAATAATATCGGATCTTCTTCCTGTTTATAGGCAATCTTCTTAATCATCACTGGTCGAGTTCCCAAATAAGATAACACTACATTTTCTTCGCTAGACCTAGCCTCGGATCTCCACTGCACTCTGCAATTTGCTAATGCTTCCAAATCTTTCCACTCAGTGATCATCGCCAATACTGCATTCTGATGTTTCCTGCTAAGTGCATCCGCAACCTTGTTGCCTTTTCTCGGTGTGTAATCAATCCTAAAATCATAAGCGGCGATAAATTCTAACCACCTCTTCCATCTCATGTTCAACTCCTTCTGAGAGAACAAATACTTTAGTGACTTATGATCTGTATATAACTCAAACCTCTCTCCCAAAAGGTAATGTCTCCATACCTTCAATGCAAAAATCACCGCAGCCAATTCCAAGTCATGTGTCGAATATCTAACCTCATGCGGTCTAAGCTTCCAAGAAGCATAGATAATCACTTTACCTCTCTACATCAGCACAGCTCCTAATCCTGTTCCACACACATCTGTAGAAACCACCAAATTCTAATTCCCTTTCAAGGCAACCAACACCGGCGCATGGGTCAATAAGTTTTTCAAACTCTGGAATGCTTCCTCACACTTATCGGTCCATACAAACTTTACATCCTTACCCGTTAGTTTGGTCATCAGTGCCACTATGCGCAAAAAGAAAATCCTTAATGAACCTTCGATAATAACCAGCCAACCCAAAGAAACTCTTTATCTCTGTTACTGTCTTGGTTCTCTTCTAATTATTCACCACTTCAATCTTAGTTGGATCTACCGACAACCCTTCCTCTGAGAGTATATGACCAAGAAACTTAACTTCTTTCTCCCACAAATGACACTTCAAAACCTTCGCCTTCAGCCGATGTTGCCTCCGCGTCTCAAGCACCACTGTAAGATGAACTTCATGCTCTCTTTCATCCTTAGATTATATTAAGATATCATCTATGAAAATTAATACGAACCTATCTAAGTGCTCTCGAAAAATTCGGTTGATCAAATCCACAAGGAAAGCTGGTGGATTAATCAGTTTGAATGGCATAACTAACCATTCCTATGACCCATATCTGGCCCTTAACACTGTCAAAGGTACAATATCCTCTTCTACTCTGAGCTGATGGGAACCTATCACCAAATCCAACCGCAATAATACCTTGGCTCCACTCAATTGGTCTAACAAATCGTCAATCCTCGCCAATGGATATCGATTCTTTACCGTCCTCTCATTCAACTTATGGTAATCGATACATAGTCGTAACGTTACATCCAGCTTCTTAGCAAAACAATGTGGCTGCTCCCAAGGCAAACTACTCGGCCTGATAAAATTCTTACCTTCCAATTCCACCGGCTGCACCTTTAACTCCCTCACCTTGGTAGGATTCATCCTGCTTGGGCGGCCTACTTACTGGTTCTTCTCTTGGGACCAAATCTATCGGAAATTCAATAGCTCGTTTCTATGGCAATCTAACCACAGGCTCAAAAATATCCATGAATTCACTAACCACGAAAACTTGATTCAACTCATCTTCCAACTCCATAATACCCAACAAAGCATTCATCTCACCATCAGAACCATCTATAGTATAAACAATCCAATCACTACAATCAGGGTGTCTAAGCGATATTTTCCAATCTTGGTAAAATATCCTAGCATTGTACTTACTTAACCAATCCATCCGAAGAATAATCCCGAACTCCAGCAAATCAAACACCTGCAAAGTGCAAACAAAAGTATGACCTAACAAGTCAAACTCTAATTGGTTATATCTCAACCCTAGAGTCGCATACCCTCCTATTGGATTCACAACCCATAAGGAAGTAACTAAATATGTGGGTTATAGGTTAAGCTTATCTACCATACATCTAGATATTAAAAAAATGCGATGCACCAGTATTAAATAGAACGCTAACAGACGTATCATGAATCTGAAGCGTACATCCTAAAACTGCCTTTCCTTTCTCCTGAGCTGTTGGCTTTGAAGTAGTTGGCTCCAATGCATACACTTTGCCCTTTCCATCCTTAGCGTGCTCCTTGCACTGGTTCCTATAATGACCAATGTGGTCGCAATTGAAGCATCTGACATGCTTCTTCTTGAATACCTCTTTTGCCTTTCCAGCACGATACTCATTAGCAAAATGTCCCTTCTTGTTGCAGTTGAAGCAAATAATCTCAGACTTCCCTTTCTTCGTTGCTCCAACCTTCCAAGCACCTTTCTTAGGAAAGAACTTCCTCTTCTGATTTTGGCCAACCTGGACTTCTTTAACCTTACTCATCTTTAGAGAATCAAGAATCTCCTCGTGCCTTAAGGCCATCTCTACTATAAAGTCAGACGGATCTCTAACATGAGGTAATGTAGCTTTGGCTAACTCAGGCTTCAACCTCCTGTTAAACATCTCATTCCTCTTCGTTTGTGTATCTACTGAAGCATAACCATATCTAGCCAACTCCTTAAACTTTCTAGCGTACTCTAGGATCGACATCTCTCCTTGTTCTAACTTAGCAAACTTTTTGATCAGAGCCGACTATGCCGTTGCAGACGTGAACCTCTCATGGAATCTTCCCTTGAAGTCTACCCATGCAAGTTTTCCTCGTCCACACCAGCCGTCACACTGTTCCACCAACACAAAGCCGCGCCCTAAAGCTGTCTCAAAGCAAGCCACCTCTTCTACTCACTATTGAGCCTTAAGTTTGTAAAGATTCTCTCACAGTGCAGCAACCAATTTCCCACCTCTGTAACATCCTCTGTCACCAGAAAAGGCTTCCCTCCAAGCTTAGTGTAATCTCCGGTCAGATTAGCATAATGGTTAACTAGCGAAACTTACGGAACTCTTGCCCCTACAGCATCTCCTCCTAACACTCCAGGTGCAACTCCCCCTTGCATCATATTCTTGAAAAACTTATTCATAGCTTCCATTCCAACTTGCGGGACTCCAACACCTACATTCTTTGCATGTGCCTGACCATAGTTCCTCCTTGTACTAGGTTTGGCATTCCTATCGGTGCCCTCCCATCTTGGGTTAATTCTTCCTCTTCTACCTTCCATATCTGTATTCAAACCTCATGAGATATAGAAAAATAACCTAAAAAGGATAGGAGACTAGAGTTAAAGCGTATACTTATGTATTGAAAATACAAGCACGTTACCATAGCGTTATCTCATACCACAGTCATACTCTAATTCCTTAGGATTATGTTTTAAAAACCATTTTTAGTTTAAATTTTTTCATAAACTATGCACTGACACCAAGTTATAACATCCTGTATCTAGAGACCAAAGCTAAGCGCTATAGATGCTGCAGTCATCCATAGTATTAACTTTTGGTGACAAACTACAATAATGCTAATGGTATCGGTAATATCAGAAGCACTTGAATATGAACAAAATCACAGATTTTCAAAAACAACATTTTATTGATTATAGTTCCAAACTAATTCATATCCAAGTTACATTGTCCTATATCATTTTCCAGGTAAAGATTAATTATAGTCATTGCAAAAATATGCCAAGAGCGACCTATGATGATGCCTCCTTGGTTGTACAGAGCAATATAGTCATATCTGACTTAATATCAGCGGAAATAAACAAAGTAATCTGCAATTCCTAATTAGTTATCCGTCAGCCACCTACTCATCTCCAAAAGCTTTATTCGCCAAAATTTATAAACCTAAATGCCTTAACCCTCAACCTATTCAAATCAATTTTGAGCACCAAAGAGTTTAGGGGAACAAAAACTTCGAGTCAGACATAAAGCCTTGTGTGAATAATACTGTTACTTGTCAGTTTACTGATATTAAGTGAGACCATGCCACTTAGCGGAACGGGTTCCCCTCACTAATACCTTCTTTAAAACATATATTTTGTAAATCCATTCCTGCAACCAAGTTGATTAATCAAACTAATATAACAATGACAATATTATTTAAGTGCTTTAAGCTGTAATCAGGTAACTAATTAATTATCTGTTCATAAGTACGAAATGGACTATCAGTCCGAAAACTGGACCGACTGCCCGCAAACTGGACTAACTACCGACAAACTGGACTAACTGTTCGGATCAAGATGGACTATCTGTACGAGTCATTTTCTTAGGGTTAACTACCCTTCATCTTTTTCCTTGAACACCTTTTCAAAATAATTTAACCTTTTAAATCATACTTATGCAAGGAAAATATTTTCTTAGCTTTGCCCTAAGCTATTTTGCCATGATATATATATTTTACTCAAAATATTATTGATGAATTTTAATGAGGATTAACTATCCTTCCAATACAAGTTCAAACCCTTCTTAACTTGAAAATACTTAGGCTATATTGTCTATTTAATACATTCGAAACCTTTGTTTAAATGCTTCAAACAATCCTTTCGAAACCATTGAAAGTGACCCTTTCAAAACCATTAATCGCCTTTCGAAAACATTGGAAAGACATTTCCTTTCTTTTCTCCAAAAGTTTCAAAACATTAGACATCCTTCTTTAAAACCTTTAAATATTGCCTTTCGAAAAGATAGGAAAAATCTTCCCTTTCGACCTTGTCGAAACCTGGGGAACCACCCTTTCGAAACTATTCATTAAAACACTTTCAAAAGCATTAAAATATTAAACCTTTTAAAAGCATTTGGGTTTAATTTAAAATACGTGAAAACCATTCGAAACCATTCAAAATTTTACCCCTTCGAAACCTTTCAAAAATGTCTCGGTCGAAACCATTTAGATTATGCCTTCAAGTAGAGTAAAAGGATTAGAAAACCATTAAAGTCGAAAGCATCAATTTAAAAACCATTTCCTCAGTGAAGAAGTGATGGTGTCAAAACCATCCTTTCGAAAGCATTAGAGAAGTGCCAAATACTAGAAAACAAAGTATCCCTTTGAAACCATCTGGGTCGAAAGGTAAAAAGGCGGCATCAAAAGGTTTCGACTTAGTCGAAAGTTGTTATTTAAAAAAAGGCATTATCCAATCAAAACCATTTCCTTTAAATCATTTTAGTCTAGTCGAAAGCTAATTAAGTCGAAAGCTACTCAGTCGAAAGCCATTTAGTCGATAGCAAGCTTGCGCATTTTTAATTTAAAAGTAAAGTGATGCCCTAATCCCTTCAGAACCCTTGGTTTCGACTTCATACCTTCCGCATACATCCAATTCACTATGAACTAATTCCCTGATACCATGTGCATTGGTTTCAACTATGTCGGAGGCGAAGCTAAGGAGGCAGAACTGAGTACGAAAGCATCGAAATAGTGAAAAACATATAGCAAATAATTCTTTTCATCTAACCTACTTTACGTGTCAAATTTTGATTGGTTTCCTCTTTCTTTACCAATAAAGAGTGCTGCAATTTTCAGAACTAACTATTTGAATTATTTGCAAAATGCTTCTTCTCCTTTATAAATATATAAAACATTCAAGTCCCGTACCTTAAATAAATTTATATACCCATTAAAACACTTAGGAAAATTTTCCAAAAATTCTAAAAAATCTCTTTTAATATGATTTTTAGCATATAAAAATTTCAAAACCCTAATCTCTTATTATTTAACTTTAAATTTATTAACTGAAAATAACATTTTCTTTACTAGAAAATTCATATAAATTCCAAAAATATTCCGAAAATTATTAAAATTGAAACCCATCTCTAGAATATCATTTATGATCTTCACAAAAATTTACAAGGCATTTGGATGTCATTTTATAGGGTTTTCACCTCAAAACATATCATAAATTCAATATGAACAACTATAATTCATCAACAAGTATATATAATCATTCCATCATTCAAAAACATGGAAAATCAATGCAAAATATTTGAAATTCATTTTAAAACCGAAAATAATAAAAATTTGAGATGTAAACATTATTCACCTTAGCTTTAGTGATTAAAGCGATTGAGATGTGAATGGATTTGATTTTCTTAAGCTTCTTCCTAGCTTTTCTCTATCTTCTTCTTCTTTCTCTTGTTAATGGTGGGTGGCCTTTGTTCAATTTTTTTGACAAAATGAAAGGAACGTGTATGAGGAATAGACAACCAAGTTTAAGGGATATAGGAATGACCTCTTTTCTACTGTACCCTTCCTTTTTTTCTATTTAACTCTTATTTTAATTCATGGTTAAATGGCATGACTACTCTTTAATTAAATCAAATCTCAATCCCCTAATCAGCATATTATTTTATTTAATTTAGCTAATTAAATATCCTAAATAATGTTACCAAAAATCTAGGCTGTTACAATTGGTACTTGACCTTTCCTACAAAATGTGAATTATGATGGACGTAGTCATTCATAAGAGGCAGCCCAGTAGTGGTGATTGTTGTAAGAAGGAGGAGTGCTAAATTGTTGGGGAATAGGACCCAAAGCTGTTCATCTTAGTTAGTGCATGTTGGAAACCGACCTTCTCCAATGTAGATGAGTTGAGTGTATTGACGTATTTGAGGATGTTGTCCCATGGTAGTTAAATCCTATAAAGGATTGGATGATAGATGAATAGTTTTGGTCCATAGTTATTAGCCGATAAGTTTTGAACATATTAGGATATGAGTTAGAAACCGTATATTTGGAACTATAAGATATAAACTAGGACTATACACTTAAAATGCGATAACCCATAATTTATATTTAAAACTTATTTCATATTGGCACCATGTCATGATCATGTATTCATTCGCCAAACTTTTGTCTGATCAACTTCCTCCTTTCCATTTTCCCCCCATAGGATGACAAGTTAGAGATGGATTGGGCACAGTATGGGGAGAAAAGAGCTTCATGTTGGAGTTCTCGTATTATTCATTATTCCTCTTGTAGCCACTTACTGTGTCAAATGTCTATGAAGTTTATATTATAATTTGAAAGATGTGTATATGTAAAACAAGTATTTTGTAGACTATTTTTGTAAGATGGCAATTCAATGTATTTAAATTTTACTTCCTTCCGTTGTGAGATCTGAAAATGTAGAATGTCTTAAAAGTCCACTCTTATATAAATATTCTCTATAAGCTCGTATTTCTCAACCTGGTATGTCCGACGATCATATTTAACTTCAGAACAATGTGTTGGGAAGTGTGGGTTTTTACATTTGGTATCAGAGTTGGTTGAAGCATGATAGGGGTTCTTGCTTTATGAACCATGGAAAATTTTTGTCTCTTACCCTTGTATGTCCCAAGGTGGATTAGTCAGGCAGCCAAAGGATTGGCTTAAGCAATAGAGAGGCTGGGCCGTAAAATCAATTGCTAAAGTTACCATTTGTAGCCACGACCATTTAGGTTGACAGTTATATTTGGCATCAAAGTTTAGGTTTAGGATTCCTTAGGGGTTAGGCACAGACGAAGAGAATGTACTTGAAAGGTCTTTGTAAAAATAGTGGTTTTTCAAAAGGTTTTCCAAAATGTTCTCTAAAGAGTTTTTAAAAATAGGTTTTGAATATATATATATATATATATATATATATATATAGATAAAAGTTTTTAGGAAGTTTTCCAAAGCTTCTATCTACATATATCGAAATTCTCTTTATTCTTGTCTATACTATCTTTGGTAAAGTTAAATAATTCCCAAGCATAGTTAGTAAGAATGACTACAAGTTTTAGAGGTATGGCTCCAAAAAGGATAGTAGAGGTTTTCTATACTAACTAGCAATTGCAAGTAAACTATGGACTACATGATGAATAAAGAAGATTAGTAACATGTGACCTGTGTGACAAAAATATGATGTTGACAACATAAGGGAGACATGAGAAGGGGTTTATAAATTTAAGAGAGATTTCCTCAGTTAAAGTGGAAACCCTATTTTTATATTAGTAATAGTTGCAAGAGCTCATATTTACTTAAAGGTATGGCTGAAGCATTTTCATATTGAAGTAAGATGTAACGACCTGTAATTTTGAAAATTAAAATATTAAATTAAATAAGACTTTGGAATTTAGTATTATCAGAAAATAAAATTTATGATGTACTAATGTGAATTTTATTAGATTACAAATTTTGACCTTTAGATAAAATCCTAAAACAACTAGTTTTAATGAAATAAAAGATGGTAATACATATGAGAATATAATTTAATGATATTGATTTGAATATAATTAATAACTATTTGAATGTAAATTCCATGGATTGTAATAATACATGTTAATAAAGAATGCGATAAACAATATTCAAAATATGATAGCATACAATAAGAAATCAATTGTTTAGTATGTAAATTTATAATCCTCGTTTGTAAACAATAAATTTATAGATATTTGAATTTCTAATACATTACAATTGTTTATTTCTCATTGTATTATTAAATCCATTTGAAATTAATTTGCTAATCAATAAGAAATTTAATGTAATTAAATATTTCAATTAATACGAAAGAAGACGTTAACTGTAGACTATGAGTATAATAAATGAAAACTTATGTTAATAAGTATGTAAGGAAATTTTTGATTTAATATAAGGAACATGTAAATTAAAATAAAAGAATTTGTTTAAAATTAAAATATAATGAACTAGTTTTTTATTACTGTTATAATTAAATGTCGAAATTAATTTAATATTTAAATCTTGGATTAAACATGGAAAATTTAATTTTAAAAGATTACAAAATCCTACTTAATCAAGAATGATGATAGAAACTGTTAATTTAGAAATTAAAAGTGATTATCAGTTTAATAATAATTCGTTTAATTAACGTGTAAAAATAAATATAATTTGATTTTAAAGTTAACTTCTATATACAATAGAATTAGGGTTTGAAATCAGTTTTATTGAGTTTAAAAATATTAAAAACCTATATTTTGATATATAGGATGACCTATTTTCGTTTCAGGAACACAATGGGTTTTCAGGGTTTTGTTATCGCTTTGGCCCCATCGATATCTATTCCGTCTACTCATGTTCCATCTCTGTCTATATATATGCTGTTATGAAATCCTAGCAACCTTCCGTTCTACTCTTTTGTATGTAATTTCAGATCTAACTTGTTTCTTCTCAATGGCGAATAACTTAAAACCTTAAATTCCAATTTCAAATCTAATTAAAAAATTCAAACTGCTCAAACCCTATCATATTATATATTATCGTGAAGCTCTCGACGAATGGAATCTGTATTAGCAATTCATTTTTCAATTGGAGGCTCCGTTTGTCCATAAATAAGCGAATATTTCTCGACTGTTCACCCTAGGGTTTGTCGTTCAACCGTGGATCGTCGACCAATCGACAATCGGAAGATGCTGCAGTGTAGAGGGCGACAAGTTGGGCGATCCACTATGGCTGATTACCTTGGATCAACACACGATCACCAGAAACAAAAAATTTATAGCCGGCGTGGTGGATCACGTGAGGATACTGGAGGGCGTCGCGCGAGCATGTTTGTGGCCGCCTGGCATGGCGGTGACGGCTGCGAGGTCTGATCTTGGCGTAGTGGCTTCTAGCGGTGGCTATTGCCGAATGAAAGAGGTGACCGAGGTGGGTTTTGTGATCTATACGGTTTGGGGAAGGTATAGATTATTATGATTACACCCCTTTCTTTATTGTAATTTAATTCTAAATTCTGAAACTTCTAACATTAATTACTTTGGCATACGAACTCTGATTGACACGCGGTTCCTTCTCTTGGACTCATATCGAAATTCAGGACAACATAAAACTAATTTGGTTGAATTTGGAGATTGCGTAAATTTTGGGATTTATTGGATTTATAATGGGCTTTAAGTTAAAGGAGAGTGATTAAACTCACTCACACAATACAAAAATTTCTTATGTTAGTTGAATTAAAATTATGAAGTGATAAATTTTTATTGATTGTTGTTTGGTAGTTTAAATTGGCATTTAAATTGAATCTAATATTGAATTGAATTAATATTTAAATTAATATTTCAATTTAATTACTAGTAAAACACCGATAATGGATAATTAGTAAATGTTAATATATTGGTTGATTTGGATGTTGATGTAATTCGAGGCTTATTTATTGATATGTTGGATGTATGGTAGTTATTTATTTTTATATATCCCTATTATTATCCTATTTTATAAGATTATTTGAAATGAACTAAGAAATAGGTAGAAATGATATATACCTATATAATTTAAATATGGGTTGAAATGATATATATATCCATCCATATAATTAAAACTGAAATAAATGATCACTTGGCCATCGGGTAGAAAATTATATACAGACACCGGATTTGGTTAAATTAAATGGTTTTTTAATTTGAATTGGTTTAAATGAGATTACTTTAAAGAAAATAAAGTTTTGGTTTACATGAATTAAATTAGTTTGTAATAGAGATTTGAAATTGATACTTTTTAGATGAAACTGTTTAAGAATTTAATTTGAAATCTTAAGTGGATATCGGGATATGATTTGAATTTGTTTGAAGTGAATAATTGTGAAGATACATATTTTAATTTAAACCTTGAATTTAGTTTAATTAAAATGGTTTAAATTGGTATTTCCAATTTTGGGATGTGAAATGGTTTTAAATTAAATTGTTTAAAATGATAATTTGGATTGAAACTTTCAATCATTCAATAGAACTATTTAAACTGAATTTGAAGTAAAGTTATAAATCATTTTAATTGAGGTTGATTTAAATTAAAATTTGATTATGAAGTTGACTCAAATTGGAAGTTGAAAAATTGATTTTGTAGTGATTTGGAACATGAGTTCAAATTGTTGTGAAAGAAAGAAATGGTTTTAATATAAACTATTTTAATATATAAATAATTTTGATAATCAAACTATTTTTCAATCATAAAACTATTTTAATTATTCCAAACCATTTTTTAATATAAAAACTATTTTAATATCCAAACTATTTTCAATATTCAAACTATTCTCATTATTCAAAACCATTTTCAATATTCGAACTGTTATAGAAGGGAACTATTTAGATTTAAATCATTGATTTAGATACCAATGTTTTGAAGGTATGACCTATTTTGAATTTGACATGATTTTGAAGCAAATCTGATATTTTGAAATGAAGTATGACTTGTTCATGAGATATAAAAGAACCAACTGGTATGTAAAATGACGTTTGGATGTTAAAGAGACCGGGGCCGAATGTTGGCATACTCTCTATCAATACCAAAACCACTTTAATAACTGTGTGCATAGTGAATGTTATCCAAATGCAGAGGTTGAATTGGTGACCTTTACTGGAATGAAGAAAGAGAGCAATGATGGATGACCCCAACACTTCCGTCAACTTGAAATGACCAAAATAAGAGCCTATGTCTAGCCAAGGGGTTCACTACCATTAGAGGTTATCACTCCTTCGTATTACTATATTGATTTTGACTTGATCGGTGCACATTGATTGATTTTGAGGGTGGTGGACTCGATCAGTATTCGTTGCTACGATGTGTTATAACCAACCAAAAAGGGTAAATTAGTAGAATCATACCTTAGGTATTGCCTCACGTGCCTTATCATACTTGTATCCTTATACGCGCCCAGTACGATTTTGTTTTAGTATGGTACCTATAGGGGACTCACTGGCTACCAACATTACTGGTTATGTTATAGGATTTGCACAGACCACTGCTTAAAAATGTGTTAAGGGGGATTACAGTAAAGCCTTAAAGCTAGGAAAAATATTTATTTTATTAATAGATATTACGTATATAGCGTATCCTATTATATACAGATATTTTGACGGATCCTTAGGAGATGAAAAATTCTGTAACATCTCTTAAGTTATTACACTCACGTTGTACACTTGATAGCAGTCTCGTAAACATCTCCGAAGCTATTACACTCATATTTACTTGTTATTGATTTAACTTAAATTAGAAATTTTAGTTCTGACTCGAATGTTTTGTCTTTTCATTGCGCTCGAGTCAGCCTGAGTATTTCACTGATCGAAGACACTATTCCTTGAAAATGAAGATGGAGTTTGCTAGACAGTATTTACTATTATTTTTCCACTGCATTATTTCGGTATATTTGTTGATTATGCTCTGATTATGTTGTTGAAATTGAAATCAAATGTATAATTTTAAACTGCTTCATGAACTGTTTTTTATTATTATATTTTATCATTCCGCTGCAAGATTCTATGTTTTGCTTTCCTTCTTTTCTCTTATTTTCTTATTTACCGCATTGATAATCTGCTCTTTTGAATGGTTTGAGTTAGACATAAATGGTTTATTGTCGACTTGAATCGTTCAAAAGGGTGGGCCTTCACAGTTGGTATCAGAGCTTTGATTTAGAGATACCTTAGCCTGTTTGGGGTTAGCTCATTAGAGATAGGGTTGGTAATACACTAGAATGAGTTTGAGTGCATATATACGAGACAACGTATTTTTTAGTGCTATAAAAATGTTTTGTATTGTGTTAATTCGTTCTGTTGAGTATGTAGGAATTTCGGTCGGTACATAGGACGTTATGGCATCGACAGGGATTTCAAAACACTTGAACAAGGCAAGCTGACACAATATTATTTTGAAATTGGTAAATGAAATAATTTTTACCTAGTACTATATTTTGTATATAAAGAGAATAATTTTTCATAAGTTGATATAGTTATTTTGGTGTGTTGTTTGTTAAGAATTGATAATGTTTGATTATTGTCATTTATTGTTAGTTAGTCAAGGTTCTTAAAAACTATTGACTATTGTATGTTATAAGAAAATATAATTTTATAAACAAGGTTTATAAATTATGATTGACAAATAAAATGAATTTAAATCGAAAAGTGAAGAATTCGAGTTCCGATGTTTTGAAATTCTTTTCAAAGATTTTGGAAAAATGATATTAATATTATTTGGAAGTATTTTTGAATAGAAATATGTTCAATGGGATTTGGAAGAAATGTTTTTAAAAGAGTTTTAAAGAAAATAGGTTCTGTACTCCCCTCTTCTGTCATTGAAAAATAATTTCGGTGATGACAGCGGCATCATCGACGATTATTTTTGAGTTTCAAAGTGGGAAGAAAACTATAGTAGCTTTGCTACAACTTTTATTTTGATAAACAAATTTAAATTTAAATTTCCAAAGTAAGATTTGATATACAAAAAAATATGAATATATATTATTTTAAGATGATTTGAAATGAAACTTGATATTTAGTTCTTAAGTATTTTGGTAATTAGTGATTTTCAATTACTGCAATGGAATGAAATCTTTGAATATTTTAATAGTTGGAAACTTCCAAATTGAAATCTGAAATTGAAAGCTAAATGTTTAATGAAAATATAAAATAGGAAATTTTGCAACTCTTAAATTAAAAGATAATGAAAATTAGGAATATTTAAACCATTGAACATTATTGTTAAGTAAAATGAATAAGACTTTGGTGTATGCTTCTAGGATTTATGGAATATTATACAGGTAATAACTTAAGTAACAAAAATGTTTCAAAATGAAATTATGTCTATAAATATAGAATTAAGATGTACAAGAAATCTGATAAACTTAAGTTTATATTTTGAAATGCTTAATAAATAAATTGAATGTAAAAGTGAATACTATTTAAGGAAATTAATGTGAACTTAAGAAAATAAACAAATTATAAAGCCATGTCTTGTAAATTGATGATAAAACAAGGTGCAAAGAATGTTTATTTTATTCGGATTTTAACCTAGCAGGATCTAAGAGAAGACGAAACAACTTCATGAAGTCAGAATGGCTTGGAAGTCAACCAAAAGGGCTAAAGCAACAAGTTAAAGAAAGCCAAGAAAAAGAATGGAAAAATCCTCTAAGGACATGGATCTTATAGCTCAGAGTTTAACCTACTTTCTTGCATCGTGATCCAATCCATATTGTAAAGTAAGTGACGAAGTTTGATGAGATCCCAAGTTAGCTAAACCAAGAGACAAGCATCCGTCAAGTCCAATCAATAGCTAAATACGACTAGCAAGTAAATCGTCATCAAAGAAAAGCGACGTACAATGAGACTACATGAACAATGTCGTCACAAGACAATGAATAATGCTCAAAATCCAAAATCCAAAAACATGCTAAGTGTATGGATCGCTAGTGATCCATACGCTATGAATCACCAACAATCCATATGTGAACATGGGATAAGCACGACCTCGAACAGACTGAAACAGAAAATGAGGCTAAGTAATTAGCTCGCGCCGAGCTAATACTATTGGTCGCTAGCATCCATAGACCATGGATCACTAGCGATCCATGCTTTTGGCTCGGGGGAAGAGCTAGCCTTACTGGATCCTTCAGTGTCCATCTGGAACAACTGATGAATAGGCTCAGGCCGATAGCTCTCTGATCTTTATAAATACCATCTTATCTACAACGTAAAGAGGGTCATCTCCGGACTGGTTGTTGAAGCTCTGCTGGAAGCTTTCTTTAATCTTCACCTCCTTCATAACTGTCTCTAAAGGGGTTCACTGTGATTCTCTAGTGGATTCCAACCTTGGAGATTCAATCTAGCTGAGGACAATCAAACGAATTGTAATCAAACACTTCTTGTAACATAAATCAATCTATAATTGAAATTATAAAGTGGTCACATGCTTCGTTAACAGCCAAACCACTATCTAAATCTTCTTGTCTTCTTTCTCTTACTACTTATTTCTATATCTATTATCGATATTATCGCCCCGTGAGAAAGGGCTAGGGCTTTTACACTCAAATTAGGGTGTTGTTCCACTTTTTGGGTTAACATTTTAGTGCTTTCGTTAAGAACCCAACTTAGAATCCAGATGTGGCTGTCTACTTTGGATCAGATAGGTCTAGAAGCTAGATCGTCAAGATTTGCTTGAAAAATCTACCGCTTGAAATCAATGGCTCCCGGAAGAAGGAGAACTGGCTCTAAAAGGTCCATAGGGGCAGTGATAGCTGGAGAAGATGTTAACCCTCAACAAACTAAAGTAAATGGTGCTAAATTAGGAAATCAGGCAACAACATCCTCTGGTCAGCACGAAGTCGTTACTAGAGATGAGTTGAATAAGATGGTTGACGAAATCAACCAAACAATGGAAAGTATCCTGAAGGCTCTGATGGATAAGCATAATGCTCTCTTAACCTTACAGACAAACCCTGCTCCAGGAACTATGCCTGAACCCACGACGGTTGTAGAACAAAAAAAATTCATCCGTTTCTGGTTTAAACAGAAGAAACGAAAAAAACTGCAAAAAAGGGTGACAATAGGAGCCATGGGGATTTAAGCGGATGGAAATACGAGTATCCCACTTGTCGCAAGGCAAACAATTTTGAAGTTGAATCAAATGGAAAAGACCCCACAAGGAGACATAACTATAGACCTCTCCGACTCAGAAGATGGAGAGCACAACAACCAGTTGGAAGATAATGTCAACGCATTCAATGATGGTAGGAATGCCCAAAGTGCCCCCAATCAGGCCAACTGCAAGCCAATAGGATCCTGTAGGAGTGGCTCTCATAAAGACAAGTGAGCCTAGGCTTCAACCTACAAGCCCTGACCATTTGCAAAGCCAAATACTAGGTGTAGTGACTGACTGCCGCCCTCAGGATTATTGGACATTAAAGGCATACATAGCAGACATGGTCAAACGATGAATAGACAAGAGTAAAAATAATGATGAATGGGGTTCTGCACGAAGTCGGACTCCTTTTACTGATGAAATCTTAAATGAGAAGTATTCGAAAAAATTCACAATGCCAACCATTCCGTCCTACGACGGGACAAAGGACCCAAAACCCCATTTGTACAAGTATAGTTGTTACATGGATGGAGTTAATGCCTCTGAAGCTGTTCGGTGCACGTGTTTTCCTATCTTTCTGGAAGGAGTTGCATCTATTTGGTTCACTAGGCTTCTACTAAGATCTATCTTTACTTTTGACCAATTAGCAACAAGATTCCTCGATCAGTTCAAGCTCCATACCGCACAACCAAAAGATCCCTACTTGGATTGTTACAGGGACGCAACGAATCGTTGAAATCTTTCATAAACTGGTTCAATACTGCAGTGACGGAAGTAAGCAACCTCGACGAGGATATGGTTTTTATGGAGTTAGTCCATGCCATTCACTCGAACACTGAATTCGAAAAGTGGATTAAGATGAAGCAACCTACTACAAGGAAAGACTTCAATCGTAAAGCAAGTTAGTACTTAAGATTGGAGGAAGCGCATGAGCTGGAAAGGAAGTCTACTAGTGTGCAACTGATGAACATCACACAAATTGACGTAGCAATGAATTAAAGTGCACACGCTTCTGGAACTGCTGAAGGAGTCACAGGGAAAGACAGAAATCAAAAGAGGAAAAATCAAAGCTCCAATAAAAGAAATGGTAATGGCAACAATAAAAGGCTCAAAGCGTTCAGGCTCGAAGATTATACCCCTCTAAATGACACTACGGAAAATATTTATCTTGCAACACAGGGGACTGAGGAAAAAAAACCCTAGGAAGGAAGCAATTGAGCAGCAAAAACATTTAGAAATGTACTGTCGTTTCCACGAGACTCATGGTCATAACACAGACGAATGCCGACACCTGAAGAATCTCATTAAAGAATTGATCCGGAAATATAAACTCCATCAGTATATGAGAAAGTCACAGAACCCTTATCAACCCGCAGCTCCTCAGCCTCCTAGAAAATAAATGAATCAAACCAGAACTAGTGAAGAAGGGTCCAAATGAACTGACCAAAGACTTATTATTGGAACAATATCTGGGGGACCACACCCCATGCAAAGAAGATAGGGGGAGATGGAGCGGTATGCAAGTTTGTTGAAGCATGATCCAAAGGAATCATGTCTTGTAATAGAAGATGAAACTCCAGCTAAGCTGTAGAAAGTATTGAGTGACAACATAGTGTTTCGAAATTGAGACATCGAAGAGATCGAATCCCCAACTCTTGATCCAATTGTGGTAACAGTGGGAATCAGTCCCGTTGTTGTTCGACGAGTGTTGGTCGATAGTGGCAGCTCTGTTAAATTACTTTTCAAACGTACTTTCGATCAGATGAAGATTGGCATGAAAAGCATGTCTGCATGCCAAACGAAGATCTAAGGGTACACTGGCGAACCAAGCAAACTGTGGGAACAATCGACCTGTAGTGGAACTTGGAGAGGGTGATCTAAGATTCACCCTCATTCAGATGCTCGTAATCGTGGACGAAATGTCCACATATAACGCCTTCTTGGGATGACCCACTCTTGCAGATTTCAGAATAGCTTTGGCCCAATGGTCTAACCATGAAGTTCCCTACTGCAAATGGAATCGGAGTGATAAAAGGAGATCAATGCGCCGCCAGAGGATGTTACATTGTGGAGTGACGTGAATCCAGAAGAAGGGAAAAAGGAAAGGAGGTGAGGAAAACTCTCCACATCCATGAACCTTTTGAATAACAACCATAGAGCCGCTTATGGCTTGGCGACTATAGCCAATTTAACAAGGCTTTGGACTCTAGAAAGAAGAGTTCAGGGAAGGAACGGGTAGCGCCAGCAGAATTGACGGTGTCTGTCCTAGTCGATATGTATGACCCAACTAAAGACTTGAAAATTGGAGCACACCTTGGAAACAAGATGTGGTTGAAACTTACTAAATTTCTTCACACCAACTTGGATGTGTTCGCATGGATGCACTCTGATACGTGTGGGGTGTCACTAGAATCGCATGCCATGCGCTCACTATTGACCCGAAGTTCACACCAGTGCAGCAAAAGAGGCGTAACCTGAATCCTGAAGGGTCCAAGGCGTTAAGGGAAGAGGTGGACAAGTTAATGGCCAATAGTTTTATTCGTGATTTAATTTATCCTGAGTGGGTATCTAACTTGGTCTTAGTTAAAATGTCCAATGGGAAGTGGCAAACCTGTATCGATTACTCAGATTTAAATGAAGCTAGCCCGATAGACAACTTCCCTCTACCCAGAATAGACTAACTTGTTGATGGAACAGTAGGACATGAGCTGCTATCATTCATAGACGCATACTTCGGGTACAACCAAATCCTGATGCATGAACCTAATCAAGAAAACAGCAGCTTCGTCATCAATCTTGTCCTATACTGCTATAGGGTAATGCCATCGATTTGAAGGATGCAAGGGTAACTTATCTAATGTTGGTAAATACCATGTTTAAGCACAAAATTGGAAAAAAAACGGAGGTGTACGTGGATGACATGTTGGTCAAATCAGAAGCTGCTGCCAACCACCTAGATAATCTCGTTGAAATGTTCAAGATAATTCGAAAGTACAGAATGAAACCCAATCCACTCAAATGTCACTTCGAAGTAGCCTCCGAGAAATTCTTAGGATTCATGGTAAGTTCCCGGGGCATTGAAGCAAATCCAGAACAAATAACGACACTACGAGAAGTCCAAGCTCCAAAAAATAAGAAGGAACTACAAAGCCTGAAAGGAAAAGTCGCAATACTAAGTTGATTTATCTCAAAAGCTACTGACTAGTGTATACTGCTCTTTGATGCATTGAATAAAGGAAAAAAGAACTTCGAATGGAGTAAAGCTTGTCAAACAGCATTCGAAGAATTGCTGCAGCTCATGAAAGCCCCGCCAATCCTATCAAAGCCTGTGGATAGAGAAGACTTATTCATTTACTCACCGATCCCGCCTCATGCATTGAGCACTGCTCTTTTACGTGAAGAAGAGAAAATCCAGCGAACCATGTATTACATTAGCAAGCGGTTCGCCGAAGCCGAGAAAAATTACCCGAAACTGGAAAACTGGCATATTGCCTCTTGGTCGCATCTAGAAAGTTACGACCATACTTTCAGGCTCATCCAATCAAAGTATTGACTTATCAGGCCCTGAAGTAAGTGTTGTATCGGCCAGAAACTTTCGGATGACTTCTCAAGTGGAATATAGAAATAAGTTAATATGATATCACATACCATCCAAGAAAGGCTATGACGACCCGAACTCGATGTCCGACAAACAACATCAAATTTGTATGGCCGGAGCTTGCAACAACATTAGATGATAAATAACACAGCGGAAACAAAAGACGATATCATTGATACAACATTAATACAATATCCGATACATCAATTTGATACAATGATAATCATCAACATCAGAGAATATACAACACAAAATACACCGGACCACGACACAATATGAGATAAGTCTTCAAAAGAAACCAAAACTACAACTCCAATCCAAACTCCAAAGCTAGAGCTCCAAAACTTCAAGCTCGAATCTCCATCAAAGTTGCACAAAGCTAAGCAAGGTCAGTCGTGGGCTCCAAAGACTCCAAAATGTATCAAACAGAAGGCCGAAGGCTACCAAAACGATATCTGCTACCTGACTATTTGAAAAACCAAACTCTAGACTGCCCGTGTGGAAAATTATGGGCACCCAGAGTTTAGGAACGGAACAATAAACTCCGAGTCAGTCATGGGACTGGTGTGAGCAAAAAAAACATTTGGTCTTTAAAACAAACAAAAGAATTTAAATTTGAAAACCGCAATGCTTTTTGGAAAATGAAACTACCATAAGGCCTCCCGGCACACACACCATGCAATCGCACACTTCAGGGAGATTTCTCCTTATGATAGTCAAATATGCTTACTACGCAAAATCCTTTTTGGTATTATTATTAGTGCATAGTGGAAAACATTTCGAAAGTATAATATTAATCTTAGCCAGCATAGGTGTAACAACCGGCATATTTATCCATTGTATATTTAAATATTTTATTTAAATATTTCATCGTTAGTCGGATTATAGTGCGAAAAAGCTACATTTTGCAAATGGTCGAATTAGGACTCGAGACCACTTCCATTGAGTTCAAAATGGTGTTTGTGACCTTTTTAAGTATAAACTTCGATATGTTTGGAGCTAGTTAAAAATTCGACCTTTTTCACTTTGGGTTTGGGTTTGGGTTCAGCCCACTAGCCAACTTAATACCCCAAACTGAAACCAAATCCAGACGTCTGGTTGAAAATTCCAGACGTCTGGAAAGGGGTCTGGAAAAGGCAGAGACTAAATCCCGACGTCTGAAACAAAATCCAGACGTCTGAAATCAAATTCAGACGTTTGGTTGAAAATTTCAGACGTCTGAAATGGCCCAGGAATTGAAAATAGAAGGGAGAAAAACACATATACTTCCAGAACCTAAGGCCAGACGTCTGCGAACACCTACTAGACGTCTGGAACTGCTTAATTTGCCTATTTTGACTATTTTTGAGTAAATTTCCAAGGTTTATCGATTTTTGTTGATCCGGTTAGTTGTTATCACTTATTATCGACTTTGATGACTTCTTTTTATAGGTTTTTGGGAATATCCATTTTGATGGATTTGGTATCATTTTCTTCGGATTTTATTCACGTCTTCGAATGTGAATTTTGATGATTGATTGTTTCTACAATCATTTCTATGATTTGTCACTTTAAAAATATAAAGGTTTCAATACTAGTAGTAAATATCAAAACTCTTTCCATCAAAACGATTTCAACACTATTTTATTACAAAGTTCGTTTCTTAAAACCGTTTTCCAATCTATTAGTATATACAAACCTTTACCTCACTCGTATGAGAAATCTAATTAAACGACTTAGTAAAACAAGTGGTATGAAACGCTTGCGTTTACTTCATCGGTTAATTCTTGGACTTGTTCGATTGAATCTCTTTTGATAATTTTCTAGTGGAGATCTACAATTTGTTCGTAAATATTTAAGTTAAGCTAGTGGTTATGGGACATGAAGCTAAATTCATATATTTACTAGCTTACTGTAATTGACACTACTTGATGATCGATGAATATCATTTTATGGTTCAGACTAGCGATATGTGATGTCTCTTTGCTCTAATGAGCTTCGTCTCATCTTTATAGGGTTAGAGACTCATTTGTCCACATGGGGACTATACTACGACAGGTCGGTGCATGAGGTGTATCTTTTAGGGTGCATCGACGCTCGGCTCATTTGTCCGCGTGGGGACTGTGCTACGACAGGTCGGTGCATGAGGTGTATCTTTTAGGGTGCATCGATGCTCGGCTCATTTGTCCGCGTGGGGACTGTACTCCGACAGGTCGGTGCATGAGGTGTATCTTTTAGGGTGCATCGATGCTCGGCTCATTTGTCCATGTGGGGACTGTACTACGACAGGTCGGTGCATGAGGTGTATCTTTTAGGGTGCATCGATGTTCCGAATTTATGGTTAGCGACTATGAGATAGTGTCTCGTCTTGTGATACACGTGTTGGTGAGTTTTTATACTCCCTTTAGGGATTGTCCATCCTTTTCTTGTGATTTGTGGATTTCTAATGGTTGATTTCTGGAATTTATGTTTCACCAACTTTTACAATTGGCATTGGTATGTATGTTATTTTTTTTATGGTTTGATGAATTAAATAAAGAATATGACATTCTTTTTGATGCTATGAGATTCTTGAGATATTGTATGACTTTTGTTGATTTTCTGATGTATACTTGTCACAGTATGACATTTTTGGTTATCATACGTTTTTATTATATCTCTTCTTATATCTCATTTTTATCTGATAATTATAGCTAGACCGATCCGCTTATTATTTTCTTATTAAATAATACTCGGTTCAGACTGAGATTTTACAGGTGCTTCCTCTTGACTTCCTATTTGGAACCATCATCTGATTTTGGCTTACTACTCTAGTTTAGTAGCTTTTGCTGTACACATTTGTGATTGAGACTCCTTGATGTATACGTATTCTTTTGTCTAGCAGTTGTATCTATTCTTTTTGATATTATGGATCTTGTTTGACCACTACTCTGATGTACACTTTCATGTGTTATGTTCATATCTATTTCCGCCTTTGTGATATGAATTGTCTGTGACTGATTTGTGTTATGCTTATTTCTATATTTGTTTCCGAAGATTATATATAGGCACTGTGTAGTATCTTTGAGTTTTTGTCGGTATGTCGGATTTCCTCTTGAGATGAAAAGTTATATTTTTATCTGGCATATCGGTACTCGCACAAAGCAATTACACGGATGGTAGCTCCTTAATAGCCTTATTCTCCGTGCCAGTTGACGGCATTACCCCGTAATGTCCTTGGCTAGCGTGGGCATAGAGGTAGGGCGTCACAGCTTGGTATCAGAGCCAAACTTCGGAACAATGTAGAATAATTTGACAAGGATCATCGTCCTAAGTCCACCTTAGGAGTCGTACTTTAGGATGTAATTCGAGTCTTCGTACCGTTCTATCCTATTTTCTTTTATGATCCCCTGTTTTATCAATCAAGTTTGTTTGATATTTATATCGATAATAACCTTTTTATTCTTCTTTCCTTTCTTTCTTAAAGAAGAGAAATGGTTAGATCTGACCGACCCAGTGTCGGTCAATCCAGTGCTACTCCCCAGGATGGAGTATTTATGTCTGCCCAACAACTTTTGGATCTTGTAAAGAATCAAAGGTTTATCTGTGCTTTGCGTAAGAACCCCGAAAAAGTTTTACCTTTGAAACTTGAAGTTCCTTTCAATCAGCTTGTGGATATCACTCTTCCACATGAAGAGGTTGGAAAAGGAAGTGATAGTGATATTGGGATTTCCAAGAAGAGGCATATTAAGTTCAAGTGCCCTAATTCCAATAAGAAAGTGAAGCAAACTACTTCGGTAGCAAAGTCTCCAATCCCTAATCGTGGAGGATGCTACAATTGTAATTCTAAGGAACACTATGCAAATAAGTGTCTGAAACCCATTACTTGTCGCTATTGTAAAAATCCGGGTCATCTTTTATCTGTATGTCCCAAACTTCTGAGCAAGGGGATGAGAAAGTTAAGTATTGTGGAAACGCCTAGTAACCCTTCTCTTGGTCAAGGTATTTTCATTCAATCCTTGATGACATTTTTTTTGTGATTACCCTTTTCGAGTTCTTGTTGATATGAGTTCATCTCATTATTTCGTATCAAAAGAACTTGTTGATTCTTTTTCTTTAAATATATTTTGAGCTTGATCACTTCTTTGAGAATTGCAAATCCGGTTGATGGATCCGCAACACCTAGTTTGTTTGCTTTGAATTAGTGTCGAGATTATTTTATGTGATTTTTCTTTTTGAGCCGATTTTTACTTAGGCTTCGGAATTGATTTTTGTAAGGGGTTGGCTTAATTATTATGAAGCCATATCCTATGTCCCGAGTGGACTATTCATCTTCAACATTTTCTATCTGTTAAGCCGATTTCTATTTTTCTTTATGATTTTGATTCCAATTGGATGGCATCATTTTATTCTTTAAGCCCTCATGATGAAAAAAGTGTTATTTCTCTCATTCATGTAGTTTGAGAATTTTTCGGTATTTTTGAGCTTGTCCTAAGATTATTGCCTAAGCAATCTTTTGAGTGGTGTTAAGGTCTTTTCAGCTCGACCTTGCCATCGGTTTTCATTTGGCTACGAGTTGCGGGAATTAGCATTTACCGCATTCCGCGCTCGTTATGATTCTTATGAATGACTTATTATGTCATTCAGTTTGTCCAGCTTATTTTATCCATTTTATAAATCGAGTATTCTATGAATATTTCGATGAGACCATTCTTGTAATTATTGATTTTGGATGAAAATAGCAATTTAAAAATTTTTGCAAATCTTTTTCGTTAGACTTATTTGTAAGTATAATTGGATTTTTTGTTCTTAAAACGAACAAAGAATATTCTTAAAAGTTTTTAAGAAACATGTTTATCATATAGAAGATGATTTTGTGATTGTATTGCCCATTGAGTGCTTTAAGAATTCTGGTCAATGCGCTTGATCAACGTTATCGACAGGAATCTCCTAAACGCTTTGATGAGACAATTTGACACGATATATTGACTTGAAAAATGTAAGTTTTTATTACATGAAGTTAATTATAATTTTGGAAGTTTTAGCCTTTTGGGAAAAAGGATCATTTAAAAGAACTCTTTCTTTTCCAATACTCTTATTCTTGTGTTTTCCGAAGGGATCCAAGATTTCACTATTTCTACCGATGCTCGTTGCATTGGTTTGGGTGCCATTCTCTTACGAAAGGGAATGTTCTACCAATTATGCTCCTTTACAATTAAAGCCTATCGGGACTAGGTATGCCACTCATGATCTAGTGTTCGAGGCTATTGTTTTTGCTTTTCAGAATTTGACATCAATTTTTTGGAAGAGAAATTGGTTCACTACTCCGATCATAAATCTTTGGAGTATTTTTTTCTCACAAGGAACTTAATTTGCGTCAACCACCTTGGCTCGAGTTCCTTGTATCTTATGATCTTGGTATTCTTTATATACTCCCGGGAAGGAAGAATTGTGTTGCCAATGCCCTTAGTCGTAAGCAACAGGTGGTTGTTTTTTTGATGATGTCCGAGTAGAATGATCTTTTTACCAAGTTCATCAGACATTTGGATGTACCTCCATTTATTGAGCTTTGTCTCATTTCTTTTATGGACTAGCGTTCGGTGATCTTTGATGGTGTTCGGTTCATTGAACGTACCGTTTTTATACTATATCGATGTTCTGAAATTGTTTGAGCTTTGGTTCATCTGGCGTACCATTATTGTACTACGCCGTGGTTCCAAATTATTCGAGTTTCTAGTTTCTCGGGCGTACCATCATTGTACTACGCCGTTGTTTCGGCTCAATTTTCTGCTATTCATGACGTTTCCCACGTCTGTCAATAACGGAAATGTCTTAGAGATTCCGATTTTTATTCTTGAGCCCAGTGTTATTGAAGAAATTGAAGTTTCACCTATTTTGACTTTTGAGCAACATTCTATTCGCATCATTGCTTCGGAGGTTGAGCGCCTTCGAAATACAGATGCACTTCTTGTGAAAGTTCAATGGTTCTCCAATCTCAAGGATAGCTCTTGGGAATCTAGAGAATTCATCGAGCAAACACGTTAAGACTTACTCTTTCATACTCTTTATAGTGAACTTCCTATTTCAAATTTTATTTTGTGTTGATATGCTTTTATGGTTGTTACTATTTATTTTCTTCTTAAGTATTGCGAGGATGCAATTTCTTTAAGGAGGGGAGTCTGCAACAACCCGCATATTTATCGATTGTATATTTAAATATTTTATTTAAATATTTCATCGTTAGTCGGATTATAGTCCGAAAAAGCTACATTTTGCAAATGGTCGAATTAGGACTCAAGACCACTTTCATTGAGTTCAAAATGATGTTTGCGACCTTTTTAAGTATAAACTTCGATATGTTTGGAGCTAGTTAAAAATTTGACCTTTTTCACTTTGGATTTGGGTTTGGGTTCAGCCAACTAGCCAACCTAATACCCAAACTGAGACCAAATCCAGACGCCTGGTTGAAAAATCCAAATGTCTAGAAAGGGGTCTGGAAAAGGCAGAGAATAAATCCAGACGTTAGAAACAAAATCCAGACGTCTGATATCAAATTCAGGCGTTTGGTTAAAAATTTCAGATGTCTGAAATGGCCCAGGAATTGAAAATAGAAGGGAGAAAAAAACATATATTTCCAGAACCTAGGACCAGACATTTGGGAACACCTACCAGACGTCTGGAACAGTTTAATTTGCCTATTTTGGCTATTTTTGAGTAAATTTCCAAGGTTTATCGATTTTTATTGATCCGGTTAGTGGTTATCACTTATTATCGACTTTGATGACTTCTTTTTATGGATTTTTGGGAATATCCATTTTGATGGATTTGGTATCAATTTCTTTAGATTTTATTCACATCTTCGAATGTGAGTTTTGATGATTGATTGTTTCTACAATCATTTCTATGATTTGTCACTTTAAAAATATAAAGGTTTCAATACTAGTAGTAAATATCAAAACTCTTTTCATCAAAATGATTCTACACTATTTTATTGCAAAGCTCATTTCTTAAAATCGTTTTCCACTCTATTAGTATATACAAACCTTTACCTCACTCGTATGAGAAATCTAATTAAACGACTTAGTAAAACAAGTGGTATAAAACGCTTGCGTTTACTTCATCGGTTAATTGTTGGACTTGTTCGATTGAATCTCTTGTGACAATTTTCTAGTGGAGATCTACAATTTGTTCATAAGTATTTAAGTTAAGCTAGTGGTTCTGGGACATGAAGCTAAACTCATATATTTATTAGCTTACTGTAATTGACACTTCTTGATGATCGATGATGATCTTTTTATGGTTTAGACTAGCGATATGCGATGTCTCTTTGTCCTAATGAGCTTCGTCTCATCTTTATTGGGTTAGCGGCTCATTTGTCCGCGTGGGGACTGTACTATGACAGCTCAGTGCATGAGGTGTATCTTTTAGGGTGCATCGATGCTTGGCTCATTTGTCCGCGTGGGGACTGTACTACAACAGGTCGGTGCATGAGGTGTATCTTTTAGGGTGCATCGATGCTCGGCTCATTTGTCCGCGTTGGGACTGTACTTCGACAGGTCAGTGCATGAGGTGTATCTTTTAGGGTGCATTGATGCTCGGCTCATATGTCCGCGTATGGACTCTACTACGACAGGTCGGTGTATGAGGTGTATCTTTTAGGGTGCATCGATGTGCCGAATTTATGGTTAGCGACCATGAGATAGCGTCTTGTCTTGTGATACATGTGTTGGTGAGTTTTATACTCCCGTTAGGGATTGGTCATCCTTTTCTTGTGATTTCTCGATTTTTGATGGTTGATTTCTGGAATTTATGTTTCACCAACTTTTACAATTGGCATTGGTATGTATGTCATTTTTTGTGGTTTGGTGAATTAAATAAAGAATATGACATTCTTTTTGATGCTATGAGATTCTTGAGATATTGTATGACTTTTGTTGATTTTCTGATGTATACTTGTCGTAGTATGACATTTTTGTATATCATACGTTTTTATTATATCTCTTATTATATCTCATTTTTATCTGATAATTTAGACTGATCCGTTTATTATTTTCTTATTAAATAATACTCGGGTCAGATTGAGATTTTACAGGTGCTTCCTCTTGACTTCCTATCTGGAACCATCATCCGATTTTGGCTTACTACTCTAGTTTAGTAGCTTTTGTTGCATACATTTGTGATTGGGACTCCTTGATGTATACGTATTCTTTTGTCTAGCACTTGTATCTATTCTTTTTGATATTGTGGATCTTGTTTGACCACTACTCTGATGTACACTTTCATGTGTTATATTCATATCTATTTCTGCCTCTGTGATATGAATTGTCTGTGACTGATTTGTGTTATGCTTATTTCTATATTTGTTTCCGAAGATTATATATAGCCACCGTGTAGTAGCTTTGAGTTTGTGTCGGTGTGTCGGATTTCCTCCTGAGATGAAAAGTTATATTTTTATCTGGCGTATCGGTACTCGCACAAAGCAATTACACGGATGGTCGCTCCTCAACGGCCTTATTCTCCATGCTAGTTGACGGCATTACCCCGTAGTGCCCTTGGCTAGCGTGGGCATAGAAGTGGGGCGTCACAATAGGTACCATTATACTATGCCTACTATAGCTACCACCTGAGGTGGCAAGTAATACAACTGCAATCGTAAAGGGCTCGTATTGGATGATTGGATTTCCAACAAATGGTCAGGCTAAGGAACTTCCTATTGCCACATGGGAACGCCTCTGGAGGGACGCCCCGAGAACCCACCCGGCTCTCTGCCAACACAAGGCCAGTTACCCCCTTCGTGGGAAGTAAAACCTAAGATATGCCACCCCGGTCGTTTGCGACCTTTATCCGAGGATCCTCTACACCAACAACATCAAACAGTAATAAATATACTACAGTGTCCACATGAGTAAGTATCTGGGCTCCATACCTTGACACCACCCTTTTCCAGAAGGAATGGACATACCCTAGGGGAGCTACCCCTGAAACCTTGTCGTATCTTTCCTGTTTCGACCATTACCGGTTTGTGAGGCTCGATGAGGTCTCTTCCACAAAGCTACGCTTTTTCACAAAGCCATGCTTTGATCAACAAATGATCAGCAGCATTTCATATGCCACATTACCAAATTGGAAATGTATCACTAGTAACCATCAACTACATAACCTCTAAGCTCGTATGTCTCAGAGATAATAAATCTCCGCCACCAAACAGAAATGTATTTGATAGAAACCAGTTTTACATCTTAAAGTGTAACGTCAGACACACATCCATATAAGTCTGTTCCGGGTTCGAACAGTACCGCAGGCACTTCCGAAGAAGCCCTTGCGTTCCGGGTATTCACAAACCCGATCGGACTTCCAATCACTTAGGAAATCTCTATACCGTAGCTACTCAATGTAGAGACAATCGATAGGTTATCCTATCGTTCTCGAAAATACCCGGTCTTCACCACGGTCCTCAAGTGCTATCCATAACGTCATATCATTATTCGGAATGGGTTATATGACACAAAGGTCCTCTCCTGGCTAAACCGAATAATGAGCGTAAAATTTAAAAACATATGGATATGGGATTCCAATTAAGTCACAATTTTAAAATTCACAACTTTCTTTCAAATGGTTTAGACAAATTGCCATTTCAAATCTTTAAACATAAAGATTCATTTCACAAAGTTCACCTAGTTTCATAAAGATCCATTCACAGATTTCAAAACAATTTCCATTTCAATTGGATTAGCTCATTTAATCTTTAAATCAAAGATTTAACTTATAGCATTCAAAACCGTTTCGAAAGATTCATTCATAACTTAAAAACCATCTTCAATTCAACTTGAACCTCCTTTAATACAAATTGGAAATTCATTTCTTATATGAAAGCCTTTATTTTTAAAAAACAAATAGTTTTTATTTCAGCAAAATCCGATTTCCTTTATACAAGTTAAAATCTTTGGGTTAATTCAAATTCCCAAAACAACACTTTCTAAAATGGTTTAAAACTCATATAAACTTGTATAACCTTTTTTAAAATTATAAGTTCTCAACATAGAATTCAATTTCAAATTTTTAGTTCAAATTTAAATCAAATTCAAAACTAACTTAAGTTATTTGAAAATATCTTTTATCTTTGAAATTCTTTTTCAAAAGGTTTTTTCACTTTAAATATGATCTATTTCCAAAACCATTTGGATTCAAAAATTCAATTTTAACACTATTTTAAAAATATGCGACTTAACCAATTTCCACGTGCATTCCATATTTCTGTGTGTATGGTGCAGTCCAGGGGTTTTACACAATAATGCACAACATCAATCATCACAGATTCAATCATATCGATATCGATAAGCGGTATAACCCATAATGCTTATCTTCATTTATAGATTCATAGATAAAGTTAATTTATCAATCACAAAGATTCATTATTTCGATTTGATGTGGGTTTCGGATAACCAACTGGAATTCGACTCCCTGTCGCATCGAAATTCAAATGTCGTTTTACGGACCGAGGGGTTTTCATATTCATACAACAGTATATTCATTACAGATATTACAGCTCAGCACAAAGCATTTCATATTACATACATCACATCACATATCAAATATATCAATCCATCACACAACATTCAATAACAATCAAGATCTTCAATTAAGATGAATAAATTGTGTGGTTTTTAATTTATCAACCACATAATTACTTTCATTAGTAATCTTTAATCAATAACTAGTTATCATTAACTACAATTGATCAAGTCTTAATCACCTTCATTAATTAATCATTTCTTAATTAATTATCTAAATTAATTTATCCTTAATTGTTAATTAATTAACTCTTAATTACTTTTATTTATTAATTATCCATTAATTAATTACTTTAATTTATAAATCCTTAATTATTTATTAAATATTAATTATAATTAATTATCCTTTAATTAGTTATTCTTAATTATTAATAAATTAATCTTAATTATAAATTATTAATTACTTAATTATCATTAACGATATAGATTAACTTACCTTTAAGTTAAAAATTTAAAACAGTTGATTTATTCCTAAATCACTTTATTAAGGTTTATTTAAAGTAACTTGCTAAAAATATAAGTTTAAAACTAAATGGTTTTAAAGATCCTTTATTTCAAAACCTTTAATTTATACCTTCTAACTTAACAAAAAAGTCATCATTTATAAAAAGAAATAATTTCATGAATTTATTTAACTGATTTGTTAAAGTTTTAAAACTTGAAAACATAAAACCCCAGGCAAACCCGAGCTAAACACTGAAGTAGTCGAGCCCTACTCCGAGTTTTTCCCCCAATAACCTGAGCATCCTCCCAGGTCACCACTTTTCCTCTCTCTTTTTTCTTCTTCTTCTGTTTTTATTTAAATTGTTAAAATCCTGTACACATTAACTCGCGCGTACCATCCCAACAACAAACTCGAGCAATTCATCATCTTTCCCTGAGCAAAACATGAGCTCAACCATTCTTCCCCAATATAGGGCCACAACCCAACATATCAGAACCACGTGCACGTGCACCTCTACCGCGATCACCGCCGGCCATCGTCGCCATCACTGACAAGTCACTGACCAACTCCACCCACGATCTCAACCACCCAAAACCCAAAGCAAGTTCAAAATCAAAATCGAGCTATCAGCATCGAACTGGAAATCAACCCAGTTCACCCAAATTCACTCCGCGTGGCCGCCTCTGTCACCGGAGGTCTTGCGATCACCCCCCACAGCTGCTCCACCATTCCACTCATCTTTTCTCAAAGTCCGGTCCACTCCGATTCGCCAACAAATTCCCAAATCGATCACGTTGCCACCCATAGACACTCGGGCCTTAAACCCTAAACTGTCATCGTCTAGCGAAAGCAACGCCCTAAAAATTCGAGCATCATTTTTTCCATGATCCTCCCACCTCACTCTTCCTTCAAGATCAAGCACGCTGTACCGCTCATCGCCATTCAACGGCAGGCGACCAAAATGTCGAAAACATTCATCTCAGAATTTCAAATCGAATACCGAATTAGAAATCCTGAAATGTATACTAAAAATCATGATTTTTGTTCACGAATCCATTCATGTAATTCAGAACAGGAATTAAATTGGTTGATTTTTAGCATATATATGTATATTTGCTGTTATTCCTAATGAAAATTTTTGTTGAATTTAAATCCCTGAAACTATTTTTAAAATCATCTTTATACTTAAACAAACAATTTTCATTTAAATATCGAAGGATAATACTGACTCGATTAAAAGACTTTTGAATTCTTGAAGTTTACTTGTGCCTGTAACAAAGAACAAAAACTGATTTCTTCAAGTTTTTCAGATATGCACAGACCAATATAATCAAATATCCACATAGTCATGCAAGCACAATCACAAACATACAAAAACTTCAAAAATATATGAGAGTTTGAAAGTTTGCTCACTTTGCTTTCCTGAAAGAACAGAAACCAGAGTGATGATTTTGAACAGAGGACAGGAATTTCTTTTGAAATTTGAAGACTGATTTTTGGAATTCGTTAAAGATGTTGTTTTGATCTTGTAGTTGTAATTGTTTCACCATGATCTGATGACTTCCAAACTATGATTGGAAAGAGTCTTTGAATTTCCAGATTTGCTTGCTCTTTTATATTTCCATGTTTTTATTTTTTTCCAGATTTTGGTTTTTGAGGAAAATTTGCAGATTTGTTTTGTTTTAGTGTTGAGATGATTCCTTTACTTTGTCTTTTCAGAAATCTATGAGGCTTAAAGGAGAAGCTTCTATGATTTTCTTTTGTTTTATATTTTTTTTCAAAAGTTGAATGCCACTAGTCCACTTATTTTGTAAATTTTTATTTAACCCTTCATGTAAATGTAATTTCATATGTATATTTCATATGCCTCCATTATAAAATGTTTGTGTTTTCTTTCATATTTATATTTATACAAATAAAATTTTATCCCAATTATTTTTCACATTACAACCTTTAAATTAGGTCACTATATTTACATACATATATTTATATACATTTTACATTCATACATTCTTTATTAATTACTATTTTTTACAACTTTATAAAAGGAAAAGAATGATTTAAATATTTTGATTTCATATTAACAAATGATCACTTTTATTTGTATAAGTATATATATATAAGAGATTAAATCTTAAAAATAATGTTTTGAAAATTAGTAAATTAATTCTTTGAAAATCAATACACCTTCCAAATATATTAATATAGTTAAAAATATTTAGAAACAAACTATTATTAACTTTTTAAAGCTTTTAAATTCTATTTATTTACAATACATATATTTTTTAAAATTCAATATTTCTTTATAAAATACTCATTCTTATTATTTCAAATCAAATTGCTACTTGTAATCTAAATTTTATTTATTTATTCTAGAAATTTTCTAATTAATTCATAAATAAATTCACAATTTAATTCAAAAATTAAATTAATTATCAAATTAAACGTGATTAATTTTCAGGAATGTTACAGATTCCCCCCTTAAAAAAAATTTGTCCCCGAAATTTGCTAGGGAGACGAGAAAGAATAGATGATAGATAAAGAAATGATTGATCAGATCAGATCGAAATATTTATTCTGCATTCGTTTTACCAAATCAGAATATCAACAAATATGAGAATCAACTCATTCAATTATGAAACAATTGGGTTATCTGATCTACGAAGTATACAAGGGTATTGGTTAGTTCGAAGGGATAACTTACCGTTCGTACAATATATCGAAACCCAATGAAATGGACAGAAATAGATTCGACTACGATCTCAGATTCAAGATTTAACTTATTTACGAATTGTTGAAAAATAAAAATATGGGTAGTTCTCATGTCGAACAAACTTGAAAAATTTAATCGTAAACGAGAAAGTTACCTTATAAAATTCCTTTTCCTTTATCAGCCTTTGAGGTTGAAGAATCATCTTTGATTGCATACACCCTTGCTACTAGAGCTTGCTTCTGAGCTGGACAGTCCTTAATCCTATGTCCCGGCTTGCGGCAATAATAACATCCACTAGATTCCTGTTCTGGCCTCATAAATGGCTCTCTCATCCCTGGCTTCCAAGGATTCTTACATTTGTCCGAGTAATGACCTTTCTTCAAGCAATTGAGAAAAGTAACATCTTTCACCTTTTTCTTCTGTATATTCTTCTTTCCTTTACCTCTCCTCGGTTTCTTTCCAACAAACTTCCTTTATTTCCAATTCAGATTGCTTGTGTCTCCATCCTCCTCTGGCACTTCCTGCTTATCTAGGGTATCGTATCCATAACCCTTATCAATTCATTAAGAAAACGATTCCTTTACGTTAGTAGTCATCCTTTTCTGGAATTCCTTGTTCATTCCTCGAATAAACTTTTCATTCTTCTTTAACGGTGTATTTACCAATTCTAGACCAAATCAAAATAATCATTGAATTTGTTTAAGTATTCCTCAAACGATAAGCTTCCTTGCTTCAAATCTATGAACTCCTGGTACATTCTAGAGATACCAGCAGACGGCACATATCGCTGCTCGAACATTTCTTCGAAACGAATCCAAGTAAATTCATCTGCCGGCTTATCCAATGTAACTGTTTCCTACGAAGCTAAAGCCTCTTCCTGGAGTTGCCAGGAAGCTATCAGTCGCATCTAATCATCTTCCAATTTTAGTCCTTTGAAAATCCTTTTGCACGATCGGATCCAGGCTAGTGCTTCGATAACGGTTTCCTTGCCTGTGAATGGCTTTCCACCAAGTCTAAAAAAGCTTCGATATAAATCAGCCAGATTTGATTGAGATTGAATGGGAATATCTGTTGTTGCAAGGCCTTGACCAGTTGAAGTGGTACTTCCGTGTCCCCTATCTCGTCCTCTTCTTCCTCTCATTCTTACTATCTGTAATAGTAAGAAAACCGATTTAGGCATTCAGACGAAATATCTTAGAGAATAACAACAGATAAAGAGAATAGACTAAGTAGTTTTGGGTTTCGGTTTCACTGGTTGTACCGTATACTTCACCATATCTCTAATGAGCCATCTAATGTGTTACACTCTGTAGCTAAAGTTCTTACTCAACCTTTAGCTCTGATACCAGATGTGACGACCCGAACTCGATGTCCGACAAACAACATCAAGTTTGTATCGCCGGAGCTTGCAACAACATTAGATGATAAATAACACAGCAGAAACAAAAGATGATACCATTGATACAACATGAATAAAACATCTGATACATCAATTTGATACAATGATAATCATCAACATCAGAGAATATACAACACAAAATACAGCGGAACGCGACACAATATGAGATAAGACTTCAAAAGAAACCAAAATTGCAACTCCAATCCAAACTCCAAAGCTAGAGCTCCAAAACTTCAAGCTCGAATCACCATTAAGGTTGCACAAAGCTAAGCAATGTCAGTCGTGGACTCCATAGACTCCAAAAGGTATCAAATAGAAGGCTGAAGGCTGCCAAAACCATATCTACTACCTGACTATCTGAAAAACCAAACTCTAAACTGTTCGTATGAAAAATTGTGGGCAGCCCGAGTTTAGGAACGGAATAATAAACTCCAAGTCAGTCATGGGACTGGTGTGAGCAAACAAAAACATTTGGTCTTTAAAACAAACAAAAGATTTTAAATTTGAAAACCGCAATGTTTTTTGGAAAATGAAACAACTATAAGGCCTCCCGGCACACACACCATGCAATCGCACACTTGGGGGAGATTTCTCCTTATGATAGTCAAAAATGCTTACTACGCAAAATCCTTTTTGATATTATTATTAGTGCATAGTGGAAAACATTTCGAAAGTATAATATTAATCTTAGCCAGCATAGGTACCATTATACTATGCCTACTATAGCTACCACCTGAGGTGGTAGGTAATATACCAGCAATCGTAAAGGGCTTGTATTGGATGATTGGATTTCCAACAAATGGTCAGGCTAAGGAACTTCCTATTGCCATATGGGAACGCCTCTAGAGCGACGCCCCGAGAACCTACCCGGCTCTCTGCCAACACAAGGCCGGTTACCACCTTCCCGGGAAGTAAAACCTAAGATATGCCACCCCCGGTCGTTTGCGACCTTTATCCGAGGATCCTCTACACCAACAACATCACACAATAATAAATATACTACAGCGTCAACATGAGTATGTATCTAGGCTCCATACCATGATACCACCCTTTTCCAGAAGGAATGGACATACCCTAGGGGAGCTACCCCTGAAACCTTGCCGCATCTTTCCTGTTTCGACCATTACCAGTTTGTGAGGCTCGATGAGGTCTCGTCCATAAAGCTACGCTTTTTCACAAAGCCATGCTTTGGTCAACAAATGATCAGCAGCACTTCGTATGCCACATTACCAAATTGGTAATGTATCACTAGTAACCATCAACTACATAACCTCTGAGCTCGTAGGTCTCAGAGAAGGGTTTTAAGCTAAGAAAATTAATCTCCGCCACCAAACAGAAACGTATTTGATAGAAACCAGCTTTACATCTCAAAGTGTAACGTCAGACACACATCCATACAAGTCTGTTCCAGGTTCGAACAGAACCGAAGGCACTTTCGAAGAAGCCCTTGCAATCTGGGTATTCACAATCCCGATCGGACTTCCCATCACTTAGAAAATCTCTATACCATAGCTACTCGGTGCAGAGACAATCGACAGGTTATCCTATCGTTCTTGCAAATACCCGGTCTTCACCACCGGTCTTCAAGTGCTATCCATAACGTCATATCATTATCTGGAATAGGTTATATGACACAAAGGTCCTCTCTAGGCTAAACCGAATAATGAGCGTAAAATTTAAAACATATGGATATGGGATTTCAATTTAATCACAGTTTTAAAATTCACAATTTTCTTTCAAATGGTTTAGACAAATTACCATTTCAAATCTTTAAACAAAAAGATTCATTTCACAAAGTTCACATAGTTTCACAAATATCCATTCACGAATTTCAAAATAATTTCCATTTCAATTGGATTAGCTCATTTAATCGTTAAATCAAAGATTTAACTTATATCTTTCAAAACCGTTTCCAAAGATTCATTCATAACTTAAAAACCGTCTTCAATTCAACTTGAACTTCCTTTAATACAAATTGGAAATTCATTTCTTATATGAAAGCCTTTATTATTTAAAAGCAAATGGTTTTTATTTCAGAAAAATCCGATTTCTTTTATACAAGTTAAAATCTTTGGGTTAATTCAAATTCCAAAAACAACACTTTCTAAAATGGTCTAAAACCCATATAAACTTGTATAACCTTTTTTTAAATTATAAGTTCTCAACAAAGAATTCAATTTCAAATTTTTAATTCAAATTCAAAACTAACTTTAGTTATTCGAAAATATCTTTTATCTTTGAAATTCTTTTTCAGAAGTTTTTTTTTCACATTAAATCCGATCTGTTTCCAAAACCATTTGGATTCAAAAATCAATTTTAACACTAGTTTAAAAATCTGTGACTTGACCAATTTCCACGTGCAATCCATATTTGTGTGTGTACAGTGTAGTCCAAGGGGTTTTACACAATAGTGCACAACATCAATCATCACAGATTCAATCATGTCAATATCGATAAGCGGTATAACCCATAACGCTTATCTTCATTTACAGATTCATAGATAAAGTAATTTTATCAATCACAAATATTCATTATTACAATTCGATGTGGGTTCGGATAACCAGCTGGAATCTGGCTCCCTGTCGAATCGAAATTCAAATGTTGTTTTACGGGCCAAGGGGTTTTCATATTCATACAACAGTATATTCATCAAAGATATTACAGCTTAGCACAAAGCATTTCATATTACATAGCATCACATCACATATCAAATATATCAATCCATCACACAACATTCAATAACAATCAAGATCTTTAATTAAGATGAATAAATTATGTGGTTTTTAATTTATCAACCACATAATTACTTTCATTAGTAATTTTTAATAAGTGATTAATTATCATTAACTACAATTGATCAAGTCTTAATCACCTTCATTAATTAATCATTTCTTAAATAATTATCTAAATTAATTTATCCTTAATTGTTAATTACTTAACTCTTAATTACTTTTATTTATTAATTATTCCTTAATTAATTACTTTAGTTAATAAATCCTTCATTATTAATTAAATATTAATTATAATTAATTATCCTTCAATTAATTATTCTTAATTATTAATAAATTAATCTTAATTATAAATTATTAATTACTTAATTATCATTAATGATATAGATTAACTTACATTTAAGTTAAAAAATTAAAACAGTTGATTTATTCCTAAACCAGTTTATTAAGTTTTATTTAAAATAACTTGCTACAAAAATGATTTTAAAACTTAATGGTTTTAAGGATCCTTTATTTCAAAACCTTTAATTTATACCTTCTAACTTATCAAAAAAATCATCATTTATAAAAAGAAATAATTTTAGAAATTTATTTAACTGATTTGTTAAAGTTTTAAAACTTGAAAACATAAAACCCCAGGCAAACCCAAGCTAAATACTGAAGTACTCGAGCCCTACTCCGAGTTTTTCCCCTAATAACCCGAGCATCCTCCCAGGTCACCACTTTTCCTCTCTCTTTTTTCTTCTTCTTCTGTTTTTATTTAAATTATTAAAATCCTGTACACATTAACTCGCGCGTACCATCCTAACAACACACTCGAGCAATTCATCATCTTTCCCTGAGCAAAACACGAGCTCAACCCTTTTTCCCCAATACAGAGCCACAACCCAACATGTCAGAACCACGTGCACGTGCACCTCTGCCGCGATAACCTCCAGCCATCGTTGCCATCACTGACAAGTCACTGGCCATCTCCACCCTTGATCTCAACCACCAAAAACCCAAAGCAAGTTCGAAATCAAAATCGAGCTATCAGCATAGAACTGGAAATCAACCCAGTTCACCCCAATTCACTCCGTGTGGCCACATCTGGCCACCAGAGGTCTTGCGATCACCCCCCATAGCTGCTCCACTATCCCACTCATCTTTTCTCAAAGTACGATCCACTCCGGTTCGCCCACGAATTCCCAAATCGATCACGTTGCCACCCATACACACTCGGCCCTTAGACCCTAAACTGTCGTCGTCTAGCCAAAGCAATGCCCTAAAAATTCGAGCACCATTTTTTCCACGATCCTCCCACCTCACTCCTCCTTCAGGCTCAAGCACACCGTACCGCTCGTCGCCGTTCAACGACAGGCGACCAAAATGTCGAAAACGTTTATATCAGAATTTCAAATCGAATACCGAATTAGAAATTCTGAAATGTATACTAAAAATCATGATTTTTTTCACGAATCCATTCTTGCAATTCAAAACAGAAATTAAATTTGCTGATTTTTAGCATATATATGTATTTTCACTGATATTCCCAATAAAAAAAATTTGTTGAATTTAAATCCATGAAACTATTTTTAAAATCATCTTTATACTTGAACAAATAATTTTCATTTAAATATCAAAGGATAATACTGACTCGATTAAGAGATTTTTGAATTCTTGAAGTTTACTTGTGCCTGTAACAAAGAACAAAAACTGGTTTCTTCTAGTTTTCCAAATATGCACAGACCAATATAATCAAATATCCACATAGTCATGCAAGCACAATCACAAACATACAACAACTTCAAAAATATATGGGAGTTTAAAGGCTTTCTCACTTCGCTTTCCTGAAAGAACAGAAACTAGAGTGATGATTTTGAACAGAGGACGGGATTTTTTTTTTTGAAATTTGAAGACTGATTTTTTGAATTCGTTGAAGAAGTTGTTTTGATCTTGTAGTTGTAATTGTTTGACCCTGATCTGATGACTTCCAAGCTATGATGGAAAAGAGTCTTTGAATTTCTAGATTTGCTTGCTCTCTTATATTTCTAGGTTTTTATTTTTTTCCAGATTTTGGTTTTTGAGGAGAATTTGTAGATTTGTTTTGTTTTAGTGTTGAGATGATTCCTTTACTTTGTCTTTTCAAAAATCTATGAGGCTTAAAGGAGAAGCTTCTATGATTTTCTTTTGTTTTATATTTTTTTTCAAAAGTTGAATGCCACTTGTCCACTTATTTTGTAAATTTTTATTTAACCCTTCTTATAAATATAATTTCATATGTATATTTCATATGCCTCCATTCTAAATGTTTATGTTTTCTTTTATATTTATATTTACACAAATAAATTTTTATCCCAATTCTTTATCACATTACAACCTTTAATTTAGCTCATTATATTTATATACATATATTTTTATACATTTTACATTCATATTATTAATTATTTTTTTGTACAACTTTATAAAAAGAAAAGAATGATTTAAATATTTTGATTTCATATTAACAAATGATCACTTTTATTTATATATGTATATATATAAGAAGATTAAATCTTAAAAATAATGTTTTGAAAATTAGTACATTAATTCTTTGAAAATAAACACACCTTCCAAATATATTAATATAGTTAAAAATATTTAGAAACAAACTATCATTAACTTTTTAAAGCTTTTAAATTCTATTTATTTCCAATACATTTATTTTTTTAAATTCAATATTTGTTTATAAAATACTCATTCTTATTATTTCAAATCAAATATCTACTTGTAATCTAAATTTTATTTATTTATTCTAGAAATTTTCTAATTAATTCATAAAAAAATTCCCAATATAATTCCAAAATTAAATTAATTATCAAATTAAACGTGATTAATTTTTAGGAATGTTACAAAGGCCATCAATAGGAAAGCGTAAGCGGACTTCATCGCTGAATTTACTCTACCGGATGATAAGAAAGAAACACAGTTGGAAGTGGACATGAAATGGAGAGTCTATGTCGATGGCGCATCTAACAAGCTCTGTTCGGGGGCAGGAGTAGTGCTTGAAACCCTCGAAGGATGAGCCATTTCCTATGCTTTGCACTTGAAATTCTCTGCTACAAATAACGAAGCGGAATATGAAGCATTAATAGTGGGACTAAAAGTTGTGAAGGAGCTCAGGATAAAATCTGTTCATATCTACAGTGAATCCCAACTAGTCTTCTGCTAAGTAAAAGGGGAATACCAAGCTCGAGGGGTGAATCTTGCCCTATACTTGTATAAAGTGCAAGAGCTGTTAAGTGACATCGAATGTTACACCATAACTCACATTCCACGGGAGCAAAACACCAAGGTGGATTGTTTAGCCAAACTAGCAAGCTCCAAAGAAGCTTAGTCATTGGGGCTAGTCCCAGTTGAAACTCTAACCACCCTAAGCATAGACGAAATGGACATCGACTGGATCCTCAAGATCACTGTTGAACCAGAGACGTGGATGACAGCGATAAATGACTATTTACTTGCAGGGGCCCTTCCGACTGACATGAATCAACGGAAAATGCTTCTTTGAAAGGCAACGCGATTCAGGATACAAGACCGAATACTCTATGGATGGGGATTCTCAACCCACCTTCTTAGATGTATGTTTGATGATGAAGCCCGACAAATCCTAAAGGAAGTGCACGAAGGATAATGCGAAGACCACACTGGGGGGCAGACTCTTGTGTAATGTTCGGATTATTAATTACTTTAATTATAATTTGCTTCAAACATTAACTTAAGTTTAGAATCATTTATTTGTAATGCTCACTTTCTATTACATTTATAGTAACATTTCAATTATAACTTAAGTTTATAACAACTATAACATCAAATTCTTATTTATTAAAGAATTTCATTGAATACTTTCATTACTTTAAGTTTTACTTGTAAAATTTTCCATTACATTTTCTTATTAAACAACTCAACTTTTTATATTTCGGTAAGTTGTATATATGCTTTTTTTTAAGAATGCAACTGAAATTTATACAAGTTTATCTCATTTCTTTTAAATTAATTTAATGTTCAAAAATCATATCTTTTGTTTTATAGGTCACAAATTTCAACTTTCTAGAAATTTCATTTATAACCAAGCATTTAATCTCTTATTTTAATTCGAGATTCTAATGATTAATTAGTTACATTCCATTTCACTACAATAATTGAAACTGTTAATTAACGAAAACTTAAGAACTAAATACCGGGTTAAATTTCAACTCATTTTAAAATAATAGATAGATGTATACACTTACAAAATATATTTCCAATTATATTTAAACAATTTAAAATTTATATTTGCTTATCAAAATAAATCTATAATAAAATTACTACAGTGGCCTTCCCACTTAGAAACTCGAAAATGAATGTCGATGATGCGTGCACTCATCACCGAAATTATTTTCCAGCAACATAGAGGGGAGTACAGAACTTATTTCTTTTCCAAAATTTATTAAACACAATTCTTTCAAATCATATTGAAATAGTTATAACAAAAAATACTTCTAATAATATTATTCCTATATTCCAAAATCATTCAAAAGAAATTTTCAAAACCCGAAACTTAAGTTCTAAATTTCCAGTTTATTCTCATTTATTTTACATTTCAAATCTTATTTCTAACCTATATTCATAAATTTCACTACCTAACAACCATTATATTACAACCAAATATATATATAATTTATAAAAAAATTATTTTATATATAGAAAATATAATAGGAAAAATTATTTCACTCACCTATATTCAAAACAAATATTGTGTCGGCCTGTCCTATTAAGTGTTTAGAAATCCCTATTGATGTCATAGCATCCTATGCACCAACCATAATTTGTATATACAAAACGGAACAAATTAATACAATATCAAAACCCTTTTATAACACTAACAAATACACTCTCTCATACATGTACACTCAGCGACTCATTATAGGGTATTACTACCCTATAAATAAAGAGTCAGACCCCACAAAGCTAAGGTTTATCGCTAAACCAAAGCTCTGATACCAAATGTAACATCCCGCCTTTTTATATGCTTTAAATCGACGATAAACCACACACGTCATACTCAAACCAAACAAAAGAGCGGATTATTATTAGGGTGAATAAGAAAAGCAGAGGAAGAAATAAAACAAAACAGAATCTCATAGCGGAATGACAAAACATAATAATCAAATAACAGTTCATGAAGTTGTTTTACAAAAACAATTGATTATACTTATACAACACGGATTAGAGTTACACATACCAAAGAATAATAAATAATGCAGCGGAATAGTATGAATGTAGTGGAATAATATAATAAATAATAGTAATACGATCTTCGTCTTCATCCTCCATAATAAGTTCTTCAAACCCTGAAATGCTTAGGCTGACCCGAGCGAATTGAAAAGACAAAACACTCGTGTCAGAACTAAAAGATCTGAGTTAGATCAACTGAAATAAATATGAGTGGAACGGCTTCCGAGATGTCTACGGGATTTGACATCTCCTATCCATTGTCTAACTTGAGTGCAGTAACTTAGAGATGCTCGGGATTCACATCTCCTAAGGATCCGTTATACTATTTACTATGTAGTAATATATACTATTATAATAGTGTCTACAATAAAGTATAATATAAATTAAAAATAACATTAAGGCTTTACATTTTCCACCTTAACACACTTTTATATTCCCATAGTCTATAAAGTACTGTAATCTCCCCCATACTAGGCGTCGTCAGAGGGCACTCCATAGGTATGGTACAAAACCAAAATCGTATCAGGCGCACTAGGGTAGGTGACACGGCATAACTAGGCAATGCCAGCGTAGATATACCAATTACGCTTTCGGGCCGGTGGTAATGCATAGCCGTAGATACCGCCCACCTCGAGCCACTCCCCCAAACCAAAAAAATCAAAATTGGCCACCAAATCAATTCAAAAGTCAAAGTATAATATCGAAGGGATGTGTCTGATCAAAGGAGCTACCTCATTAGCCCGTCAATCGCTCCTCTTTTAGCCACCTTATGCTAACTCATGGGAGTCGGGTCCATGTATATACCTCAAAGGAACGCCGCCACTATCCTACTTCATTTTGGAATCTCCACCGCGTACACGGTTGTTAAAGTGGTTTTAAGAGTTGGCAGAGAGTATGACAACTTCCGATCCCGGTCTCTTTAGCAACCAAACGTTATTATAACACCGCGGTCATTTTCAAAATAGTTTATACTTTAAACCAAATATCATAGCCCTTTTAAAACTAAAATCAATACGATATCATTTTCATTTAAAATATATCCTTTTCTAAAATCATAACACTTTCAAATTATATTACCTTGAAACTCATAACTTTGAAACATAACTTCCACCACTTAAATGGTTTAAATATTTAAAATACTGTATATAATAAAATAGCTTCTTCAATTTCTCAAATCAAATCCAACACAACTCGAATTTCTATATTTTTGTTTAACTAAATCCCAAATCATAAATTTCAATTCAGTTTCCAAATAAACTATTCCAAATTCATCGATTTCGGAACAGATTTGATCCACAGAAAAAACCATTTCAAATTCAATATATTTCAAACTTTAAGTATTCAACAATTTCAAAACTAAGTTAGGTAATTCCGATTCAACAATTCAATTTTCTATTATTTAGTTTTGAAATACTTTACATAATAAATCCATTATCATTTAACTAAAGCTCAAATTACAAATAACTGAATATTTCCTTAAAATTATTTATACTTGAAATATTCATTTAATTCACGTTAACAAAAATCAAGTTATAAAAATCATACCCTCTAAAACTTCAAACTTAATAAATTTCACATCAAGATTATTTGAGTTTAATTCTTAAATAAATTCAATTTCAAATAAATGTCAAATTTATCTTCCAGCATTAATATTTTATTTAAATCATTTTAAACTCTATATTAAAATATAATTTAAGCACGTAACCATATTATCTTCAATAAAAATCAAACTTATCATTAAGCTTATTCTTTATTAAAGCAAATTATACATAGCCTAAAATAAAGGATAAAATAACATTTATATAATATCTAAATCAATATTTATCTAAAACCATATATTTCTTTACAAATCCATAGAAGTCATTTCAAAATATTTTCATATACGAACCACGGTGTCTGTATATAATTTTCTATCTTATGGTCTAGTGATATAGATATTTATCATTTCAATTCGTGATTTAAAATATAAATACGGTTATATATCATTTCAAACCGCAATCCCGAATGAAATAAATATCCCTAACAACTTGTAGTTTATAACAATATAAAATACAACATCCATTCATCCAATATCAATCATCAAGCATTTATCACAATTATCATCCAATTCAATCAATAACATCAATATAGAATAGATAATAAATAACAGGTATCTACTGGCAGTTTATATTCAATAATAAATAAAATAACTATTTTATCCAAATAAATTCAAATAAACTGAGATGATGATTCGAAACATGCCAATCAGTCATAAATAAATTTCTAATCACCTCATAAATCAATTTAACAAACATAAGAAATTTTAGAAGTTGTGAGTGGATTAAAACACTCACCTTTATAGGAATCTGAAAATAATAGATTTCTAATCAATAGCTCTGCTCTATGTTTTCTTAGTCTCCTTCTTGATTGCTAGTTTTGTTCCGTAATTTTTCTTTTATTTTGATTTACTTTAATTTTCCTCCTTATTATATTAATGTATATATATGTATGTATGTATGTATGTATTTTTAAAAGGTTTGAAAAAAAGAAGATTTGAAAATAAAGAGTTGAAAAAGTACAGGATTAAAATAAGAAGAACTGAAAATGGAAGAGAAGATCAAGATTTGAAAAGAAAGAAGAAAGTTTGAAATAGAAGAAAATTTGAGAAGAAGAATATTTGAAGAGGAAGGAAAAATTAAAATGAGAGATAATAAAAAGATTTGAAGAAAAAGAAAAAAGAAAAAAGAAGAAGATTAGAATGGAGGCTGGGGTTTCATTTGCATCGTATCTTATTTATAAGGTTAGAGTTAGGTTTAGGGCCAAAGAGATTTGAAAAGAGAGGCCACTATAAATGATGTTTCAGAAAATGAAGTTGGAAAATGAAAGAAAAAAATAAAGTAAATATGAACAAACTTGGTATTGAAATATAGTAAATATGAATAGCCATTTTAAAAGTATCAGGTATTAAAAATTGGTAAAAGAAAGAATTTTTTTTTTTTGAGAGAACGGGTGTGTAGCGTGAAGCTACACAGCCGATTACCATAATTATCTAAATAAGTAAGAGTCGACCAACAGGCCTGGTCGATGGCCAATCAAAAAGCATTAGTACAGATCATAACGTTGCATTTAGTAGGTAAAAGAAAGAATTAAAAATATGAAAAGTAGTTCATGTTTGCAAAATAGAAAAGCTTCGGACAATGTAAATGGAATGGAGCAATGGAACAAATGGAGAAATAATGAAAAGAATGCGGCAATTATTAATTATAAAGGGAATGAATCGACCAACTCTATAATATAAACAAACTTTTAGAATTCAAATTTCAAAAAAACAATCGTTCACTTAATTAACTTTGTTAACCCTAAACATACCAAAATTAACATCCGTTAAAGATTTAATCAACACACAATAAATGAAAATAAATTCTCTACACAAATTTTTGTCATAAATTAAAAGAATATACAACATTAACAAATTTTCATTTCTCCCTCTTTGTGATTAGATTGGGAATTAAACAAGCATGTTAACCATTCGATTGAACGTTTTACAAGGAATGCATTAACATACATTCACAAATATGATAGCATAAACAAGGTCATATAAACAGGTGTATAATATATATATATATATATATACATATATATATATACATACATGTACATCTTTATTGCCACTTACAGTTTACATTCATAATAAAAGGTATTAAAATAATCCGCATAAGGAGACAGTGAATGTAAGAGTAAATTAGAAAAGTGAAGATGGAAATGTAAGTTATGTTGCAATTAAGATCTAATAAAGTCTAATTGAAAAGGAAATAATCAGGTGCAAATCTATTTTACCCCCCTTATCATCTCCTATTAACATTTACTTTAATAACATATGAGATTTCAAACTTAAATAGTCTTTTTTTGATGATCTAATTGGATCTAAAGCATAAGTTTAAATTTAGGTATAAACATATATGTAGTAGACTAGCATTAAATTCTGAAACATGAACTGAATTAATTGGAAATAAATCATCCGATTTATTTCAATATATGTTTACAATTAACGTCTTCCCACTTTTTAATTAAAAGGTTCTAATAACATTAATTGTCATTGATTTCTAAGGTAAAAGTGAATGAGACAATTCAATTCCTTTTTATAGTAATTTAACGTATTTGCAAAAATATTGTATACAAACCAAATGTTATGAATTTCTTATTTCTGTAATAAATTTATCAGCTACCAACATTTCAAATTAATAAACATATGATTTTTTTATATAGTAAAGAAACATATATTATTATTATTTTTACATTTATTATTCCAATCAATTGGAATTTACATTCATACGATCATTTATTTTCTTCCTTATTAAACTTTATAATTATTTCCAATTTAAGCTCTACAATTTCATTCCTAATTAGCTTTACCATTATAATTGATTGAAATAACATTAACAATTGTCAATTTCATTCAATCAACATCAATAATCACATTCATACTTTATTATCAACCAACAAATATTATAATTACTAACCTATCATTGATTTTATGAAATTATAGTTTATTATGTATTATTTGATCAATTAATATAACTTTGAATTTATTTCCTAATTTACTATTTACAATCACTTATAGTCTTACAATTGTTTCAATTAATTGGGATTACACTAAAGTAGTTATTTATTAACTTGCATTAACATTATTACCTTTCATCCCCGTTATTAATTCATAAATTTTTTTTCTTTCAGATTTAATAACCAAAATCTTATCAAATTGACAAATTTAAACATTGAAAATTATGAGTCGTTACACTGTCCCTCACTCAAAACTTTCCATTCCCGAAAAGGAAAAAGGAGGGAAAGAAGGAATTAATATATCTTATTCAAAAATATTGAATTTATTAACGAATAAATTTACACTGTACTTGTGTTATTGTTATAAAATATCTTTCACAACATTTACAGTTTTTTTATATATTTTTCTTTTCATTCATACAAGGATTATTTCTTTAACTCAAATTTATCTCTTACAAAATTTTATTCCCATTCATCTATTCATTTATTACTTAATTTCATTTGTTTACATTCATTTGTTTATAGTATTCATGTTCAATTCAATTACCTAGCATATCAATTCATTTACTTAAGTTTATAATTACTTTCTTACAAAACCTACTTAATTCATTATAATGTTCATTTTATTAATTACATTAATCATAATTTTCTTCAAACAAAAACTTATGTTTAGAATCATTTATTTATAATGCTCACTTTCTATTACATTTAGTTAGTAATATTTCAATTATAACTTAAGTTTGTAACAACTATAACATCAAATTCTTATTTATTAAAGAATATCATTGAATACTTTCATTACTTCAAGTTTTACTTGTAAAATTTTCCATTACATTTTCTTATTAAACATCTCAACTTTTTATATTTCGCTAAGTTATATATATGCTTTTTTTTAAGAATGCAATTGAAATTTATACAAGTTTATCTCATTTATTTTAAATTAATTTAATGTTCAAAAAACATATTTTTTGTTTTATAGGTTACGAATTTCAACTTTCTTGAAATTTCATTTATAACCTAGCATTTAATCTCTTATTTTAATTCGAGGTTCCAATTATTAATCAGTTACATTCCATTTCACTATAATAATTAAAACTATTAATTAACGTAAACTTAAGAACTACATACCGGGTTAAATTTCAAATCATTTTAAAATAATAGATAGATGTATACACTTACAAAATATATATCCAATTATACTTAAACAATTTAAAATTTATATTTGTTTATCAAAATAAATCTATCGTAAAACTACTACAGTGGCCTTCCCACTTAGAAACTAGAAAATAAATGTCGATGATGCATGCACTCATCATCGAAATTATTTTCCAGCGACATAGAGGGGAGTATAGAACTTATTCCTTTCCCAAAACTTCTTTGAAACAATTCTTTAAAATCATATTGAAATATTTATAACAGAAAATACTTCTAATAATATTATTCCTATATTCCACAATCATTCAAAAGAAATTTTCAAAACCCCGGAACTTATGTTCTAAATTTCCAGTTTATTCTCATTTATTTTACTTTTCAAATCTTATGTATATGTCCAACCTATATTCATAAATTTCACTACCTAACTACCATTATATTACAACCAAATATATATCATTTATAAAAAAATTATTTTATATATAGAAAATATAATAGGCAAAATTATTTCATTCACCTATATTCAAAACAAATATTGTGTAGGTCTGTCCTATTAAGTGTTTAGAAATCCCTATTGACGTCATAGCGTCCTATGCACCAACCAGAATTTATAAATACAAAACGGAACAAATTAACACCATATCAAAACTCTTTTATAACATTGACAAATACACTCTCTCATACATATACACTCAGCGACTAATTATAGGGTATTATTACCCCATAAATAAAGAGTCAGACCCCACAAAGCTAAAGTTTATCGCTAAACCAGAGCTCTGATACCAAATGTAACATCCTGCCTTTTTGTATGCTTTAAATCGATGATAAACCACACACGTCAGACTCAAACCATACAAAAGAGCGGATTGTTATTGGAGTGAATACGAAAAGCAGAGGAAGAAATAAAACAAAACAGAATCTTACAGTAGAATGACAAAATATAATAATCAAACAATAGTTCATGAAGCTATTTTACAAAAACAATTGATTATACTTATACAACATGGATCAGAGTTACACATACCAGAGATTACTAAATAATGCAGCGGAACTGTATGAATGCAGTGGAATAATATAATAAATAATAGTAATACAATCTTCGTCTTCGTCCTCTAGAAGTAAGTTCTTCAAACCCTGAAATGCTCAGGCTGACCCGAGTAAATTGAAAAGGCAAAACACTCGAGTCAGAACTAAAAGATCTTATGTGAGTTAGATCAACAGAAATAAATATGAGTGGAATGTTGCCAGAGATGTTTACGGGATTTGACATCTCTTATCCAATGTCTAACGTGAGTGCAGTAACTTAGAGATGCCCGAGATTCACATCTCCTAAAGATCCATTAAACTGTTTACTATATAGTAATATACGCTATTATAATAGTGTCTACAATAAAGTATAATATAAATTAAAATTGGCATTAAGGCTTTACATTTTTCACCTTAAAACACCTTTATATTTCCATAGTCTATACAATACCGTAATCTCCCCGTACTGGGCGTCGTCAGAGGGCACTCCATAGGTATGGTACAAAACCAAAATCGTATAAGGCACGCTAGGGTAGGTGACATGGCACAACTAGGCAATGTCAGGGTAGATATACCAATTACGCTTCCAGGCCGGTGGTAACTCATAGCCGTAGCTACCGCCCACCTCGAACCACACCCCGAACAAAAAATTCAAAAGTGGCCACCGAATCAATCCAAAAGTCAAAGTATAATATCGAAGGGAAGTGTCTGATCAAAGGGGCTACCTCATTAGCCCGTCAATCGCTCCTGTTTTAGTAACCTTATGCCAACTCACCGAAGCCGGGTCAAGGTATATACCTCAAAGGAATGCCGCCACTATTCTACTTCATTCTGGAATCTCCACCGCGTATACGGTTGTTAAAGTGGTTTTTGGAGTTGGCAGAGAGTATGACAACTTCCGATCCCGGTCTCTTTAACAACCAAACGTTATTATAACACCATGGTCATTTTCAAAATAGTTTATACTTTAAAACCAAATATCATTGCCTTTTCAAAACCAAATCAATATGATATCATTTTCATTTCAAATATATCCTTTTCTAAAATCATAACACTTTCAAATTATATTACCTTGAAACTCATAACTTTGAAACATAACTTCGACCACTTAAATGGTTTAAATATTTAAAATACTTTATATAATAAAATAGCTTCTTCAATTTCACAAATCAAGTCCAACACAACTCGATTTTCTACATTTTATGCTTAACCAAATCCTAAATAATAAATTTCAATTCAATTCAGTTTCCAAATAAACTATTTCAAATTTATCGATTTCAAAACAGATTTGATCCAGAGAATAAACCATTTCAAATTCAGTATATTTCAAACTTTTAGTATTCAACAATTTCAAAACTAAGTTTGGTATTCAACAATTCAATTTTATGTTATTTAGTTTTGAAATACTTTACATAATAAATCCATTATCATTTAAATAAAGCTCAAGTTTCAGATAGCTAAATATTTCCTTCAATTTATTTATACTTGAATCATTTTATTCACCTTAAACCAAAATCAAGTTATAAAAATCATACCCGCTAAAGCTTCAAATTTAATAAATTTCACATCTAGCTTATTTGATTTTAATTCTTAAATAAATTCATTTCAAATAAATCTCAAATTTATCTTCATACCTTAATATTTTATTTAAATCATTTTAAACTCTATATTAAAATATAATTTAAATGCTTAACCACATTATCTTCAATAAAAATCAAACTTATTTTTAAGCTTATTCTATATTAAAACAAATTATACATAGCCTAAAATCAAGGATAGAGTAACATTTATATAATATCTAAATCAATATTTATCTAAAACCATATATTTCTTTACAAAACCATAGAAATCATTTCAAAATATTTTCATATATGGACCACGGTGTATGTATATAATTTTCTTTTCTATGGTCAAGTGATACAGATATTTATCATTTCAATCCGTAATTTAAAATATAAATACGGTTATATATCATTTCAAACCGCAATCCTGAATGAAATAAACATCCATAACAACTTGCAGTTTATAAAAATTTAAAATACAACATTCATTCATCCAATATCAATCATCAAACATTTATCACAATCATCATCCAATTCAATCAATAACATCAATATAGAACAGATAATAAATAACAGGTATTTACTGGTAGTTTACATTCAATAATAAATTAAATAACTATTTTATCTAGATAAATTCAAATTAAGTAGATGATGATTCAAAACATGCCAAACAGTCGTAAATAAATTTCTAATCACCTCAAAAATCAATTTAACAAACATAAGAAATTTTAGAAGTTGTGAGTGGGTTAAAACACTTACATTTATAGGAATATGAAAATTATAGACTTCTAATCAATAGCTCCGCTCTATGTTTCCTTAGTCTCTTTCATGATTGCTAGTTTTGTTCGGTAATTTTTCTTTTATTTTGATTTACTTAATTTTCCTCCTTATTATATTAATGTATAAATGTATGTAGGCATGTATTTTTGAAAGGTTTGAAGAAAAAAAGATTTGAAAAAGAAGAGTTGAAAAAGAAAAGGATTAAAATAAGAAGAACTGAAAATGGAAGAGAAGATCAAGATTTGAAAAGAAAGTAGAAAGTTTGAAATAGAAGAAAATTTAAGAAGAAGAATATTTGAAGAGGAAGGAAAAATTAAAATGAGAAATAATATAGAGAATTGAAGAAAAATAAAAAAAAGATTAGAATAGAGGCTGGCGTTTCATTTGCATCATATCTTATTTATAAGGTTAGAGTTAGGTTTAGGACCAAAGAGATTTGTAAAGAGAGGCCGCTATTAATTAGAAATAACTAAAATGATGTTTCAGAAAATGAAGTTGGAAAATGAAAGAAAAAAATAAAGTAAATATGAACAAACTTGGTATTGAAATATAGTAAATATGAATAGCCTTTTTAAATAGTTCTTGTTTGCAAAATAGAAAAGCTTCGGACAATGTAAATGGAATGGAATAATGGAACAAATGGAGAAATAATGAAAAGAATGTAGCAATTATTAACTAGAAAGGGAATGAATGGACCAACTCTATACTGTAAACAAACTTTTAGAATTCAAATTTCAAAACGATCATTCGCTTAAACGATCATTCGCTTAATTAGCACACAATAAATGAAAATAAATTATCTACACAAATTTGTGTCATAAATTAAAAGAATATACAATATTAAGAAATTTTCATTTCTCCCTCTTTGTGATTGGATTAGGAACTAAACAAACATGTTAAATTTCGATTGAATGTTTTACAAGGAATGCATTAACATACATTCAAAAATATGATAGCATAAACAAGGTAATATAAACAGGTGTATAATATATATATGTACACCTTTATCGCCACTTACTGTATACATTCATAAATAAAAGGTAGAAAATAATCCATATAAGGAGGTATTGAATGTAAGAGTAAATTAGAAAAGTGAATATGGGAAGGTAAGTTATGTTGCAATTAAGATCTAATAAAGTGTAATTAAAAAGGAAATAGTCAAGGGTAAATCTATTTTACCCCCTTTATTATCTCCTATTAACATTTAATAATGCATGAGATTTCAAACTTGAATAGTCTTTTTTAATGATCTAATTGGATCTAAAACATAAGTTTAAATTTAGGCATAAACATATATGTAGTAAACTAGCGTTAAATTTTGAAACATGAACTGAATTAATTGGAAATAAATCACCCAGTTTATTTCAATATATGTTTACAATTAACGTCTTCCCACTTTTTAATTAAAAGATTCTAATCACATTAATTGTCATTGATTTCTAAGGTAAAAATGAATGAGACAATTCAATTCCTTTTTATAGTAATTTAACGTATTTATGGAAATATTGTATACAAACCAAATGTTATTAATTTCTTATTTGTGTAATAGATTTTTCAGCTACCAACATTTTAAATAAATATACATATGATTTTTTTATTTAGTAAAGAAACATATATTTTTCTTTTTTTGACATTTATTATTCCAATCAATTGGAATTTACATTCATACGGTAATTTATTTTCTTCCTTATTAAACTTTATAATTATTTTCAATTTTGGCTCTACAATCACATTCCTAATTTGCTTTACCATTACAATTGAATGAAATAACATTAACAATTGTCAATTTCATTCCATCAACATCAACATCAACAATCACATTCATACTTTATTATCAACCAAAAAATATTATAATTACTTATCTATCATTGATTTTATCAAATTATAGTTTATTACGTATTATTTCATAAATTAATATAACTTTGAATTTATTTCCTAATTTACTATTTACAATCAATTATAACTTTACAATTGTTTAAATAAATTGGGATTGCACTAAATTAGTTATTTATTAACTTGCATTAACATTATTACCTTTCATCCCCGTTACTAATTCATAAATTTTTTCTTTCAGATTTAATTACCAAAATCTTATTAAATTAAAAAATTTAAACATTGGAAATTATGGGTCGTTACAACTTTTTTACTAGAAACATTATTTACAGGTTTGGCGTGCCATAGAAAATCATTACTGATAATGGAACTCCATTCGAAAGCACCAGGTTCAAAGACTTCAGAAAACACTTTCAATTTGAGAAGAGCTTCCCCGCGGTAGCTCATCGGTAAGTAAACGGGAAAGTGGAAGTAATAAACAAGATCATTAAGTCCACTATCAAAAACCGACTAACTATAGTAAAAGGAAAAAGGGTTGATGAACTTCCACTCGCACAATGGGGTTACAAAACTACCGACAAAGCGGCAACCGACCACACTCCATTCCTCTACATATGGCTCAAAAGCAATGATTCCTATTGAATTAGAAGTCCCCTTGCACCGAGGGCAAAATTTTAATCAAAATAAAAACGAGCAGCTCCTACTTGAATCATTGGACATGGTTGACAAAAGATGGGAAGAAGCCGAGTTGAGAACCACTGCCACAGAAAAGGGTCGCATGATACTTCAACTCCAAAGTTCACAACTATACCTTTGAAGTGGAAGATCTCATGCTCAAGCAAGTCTACCCTTTCTCGGGGACTTCAGACCGAACTAGGAAGGACCACATGTCATCATCAAAAGCTAAGGGACGGAACATTCAATCTAACAACTATCGATGGAATCCAAATTCTAAAGGCATGGAATAGCGAATCGCTCCGCCGTTACTTCGTTTGAAAACTACCTTATGTACTCTCTATTTTCAACAAATAAGTCATCTCGAGATGCCAAGGGATTGTAAATAGGCAAAATCACCCTGCTTTCTTTAAAAAAATTGATTCGCTTTTTGAACCAACAAAACTATGTTCATAATAACTACCAACCTAGTTGACAAAAGCAAATCAACCTAAACTGTTGGATCAACGGAACACGATCCCCGCCTTCTAAGAACTGATCTTGCCCCAGCAACATCGAGAAGGCCCAAACATAAACACCTCACATTTCCTGAAGATAGGCAACACCTAAGAGTATGAAAAGCAATGCATCCTTATAAGCCACGCACCAACTCTTACGATGTAAACTCCTCATATTGCCTAAAGATAGGCAACACCAAAGAGTAGAAAAAGCCACGCATCCCATAAACCGCGCACTAACTTTTAAAACTTACACTCCTCACATTGCCCAAAGATAGGCAACACCGAGGAGTAGCAAAAGCTGCGCACCTCATAAGTCATGCATCAATTTTTCAACATAAACTCCTCACATTGCCCGAATATAGGCAACATCGAGGAGTACTAAAACTGTTTTGGACCGACGGGTCGTATCAGTCTCAAAGGCCACACATTACATAAGCCGCGCATTAACACTTGGAGCCATGAAGTCACGTTCCTAAAATGTAAACTCCTCACGTTGGCCGAAGATAGGCATCACTGAGGAGCATCGCGATGAAATCATGCTCCTAAAATGTAAACTCCTCATGTTACCCGAAGATAGGCAACACCAAGGAGCATCGCCGTGAAATCACGCTCCTAAAATGTAAAGTCCTCACATTGCCCGAAGATAGGCAACACCAAGGAGCACCAGAACTATTTTGGATCGACGGAACATATCGGTCCTAAAATTTATGCATCCCATAAGACGTGCGCACTATCAAGTCCCGAAATTGCCTCAGCAATACCAAGGTACTTATCCATATAGAAATAACAAGACTCAACCCACTTCCATTGTTGGAAGCAATGGGCACTACTCTAATAAAATCAAAGTGTTACAAACCATGGGAAAACTCCAATTACTGATGCTCGATGACTAACTGTTACATTAAACATTGATAACATGGGACTACCTATAGTTAACTTATATAATGCACACAGTTCAAACATGCATATGTTGCATACTTACTAGTATATCGCAAAAAACTTGGACTACATGCTATAATTACAAAACTTTTGAAAGAAGAAAAGTCAACTTGTGACTTAGTCAAATTTCAAGTTTTAATAGGCTAACTATTTAAACCATAGGATACCAATCATGTCAATTGTTTGAAGTAGACATCCCTGCGAACTGGAGGACATACACCGACATTTAAATAAAAACAGTTAAAAACTATAATTTCACAAGTTCTATTACCCCGAAAAAAGAATTTTGGCAGTAATTACAGGACTGGTAATGTAATGTGAAAGTATATTGAGTAAACATAAGTGCACAGAACACACATAAGCAAATAAGTGTAAAAAAATGGATATAAGTGCACAGAATGCATATGTATAGATAAGTAAGAGTATAGTCAAAATATCAACAATTTATTACTTATAGCTTTCTTTTATACAAGGTCAAAATGTAGGGGCCGTACCCACACAATGCCGGCCAACAAAAGAAAAATATAAACACCGCAACAAAAACACTAAATGAAGACTCTACATTTGAAAAAAACAACACAAAATGAATCAAAATCAGATCACTCACCACCCACGCTTCTCAGTGCTTCTTTCCACCACTCCACTTTCCGCCTCTTCAAATTTTCTACTTCGCCTCGGGAGTGGTGTCATTACCAGTAATGTCAACAATATTCTCAGCGCTCGTGTCCTCCTCCTGCTCTGCAACTTTCTTAGAAGATTTTCCCTTCATTTTATGCTTCCGTGACTTATGGGAGCTTCTGAGGCCTTGATTGATTCAACCTTCTCCTTTTTGACAACAACTAGCTATTCTTGAGATCTATGTGGCTGCTCAATTTGAACTCCCTGCTCTTGAGCTTTGGCCCCTGTTATGTCACCTTCCAAAGATACGGGTGGGTCATCCAAGTCATGAAGTGCGGCGATCTTCTCGTACTCCGGCCCCGGCTACGAGCCAAACATGGATGTAGTGACCGAAGCAGGCATGGAAACAGGCACGGAAGTAATGGAGAAAGCAGCAGGTCCAAGCACCGAAGAAACAGGAAGATCAGCATATAAGGAGGATCGACCTATAAGATCAAAAATGAAAATTTTAACTCTTTCTGCTCTTGCGGCGTAAGCTAAAAGCTCTCGGACTGGGGGGAAATAAGAATATTATCTACACTAGAGTAATGATCAAGAATGTCAACTTCGTAGTCACCCCGTTCACCATCCTTTGACGGCTCGACAAATCGAAGGGAAGCCTCAGTCATGCCAGAAATAAACGTCTCCGTAAGTGCTCCTGCAGCCGCAGTCATGGTAGCATTCGTAACTTCTTTCTCCCTCTCAATCCATAAAATCTCTTGGACCTTTAGCAGCGCCTTCTTGGATTGTTAATTGAGTTTGGAATTTCTCTAACTTCTTCTTAGTATAAACGGCAAAGTTGCCATGAAAGTGGGGCAAGATTTCCTCCAAAACCACAACGAGAGTACGTAGGAATTTAGGGCCTAAGTTGCTAAGGATCCACTAATCTAGCAGCGAGTTGATACAAAAATTCAAGATGGTATCATCAATCTTCTCCATCTTCCTTTCGAAAGCATTCTGTAGCTCTAGAAAAGCCGCCGTATTGATGGCGTTTTCAACTTCGACACGAGACTTATCAACGGTTAAGCTGCACAACTTGATCCTATAGCCGGGCGATGCTCTCAGCCTGATCAGAGATGGTCTTACTATGCCCCGCAGCAATAAGGTCGTGATCGGTGATGGTTTTCTTTTGGGCTTAAATTATCATGCTGCAAGCTGCCTCCTCGTCTTTTAATTTAGCCTCCTTGGCAAGAGCCTTATTTCGTCCCTGTAGATGACCTCAATCCTCTCATAGGCCTCTCTTAATTCCTTCAGCAAGTCGCATTCTTTTTGCTTTCTCAAACCACCGCTTCTTTCTCCTCCTCTAGTTGTTTGATCCTAGCATCGCGCTCTGTCAATGCACTTTAAAAATCATCCTTCTATGATTCAAAAGAGATGATTTCTTGATAATTATTGTGTTTCATATCTGCCAGTTGCTTGCATAATTTCTCCTACTCTTTGCCTTGTTCTAAATCGTTCTGGATAGCCTTAAAATGTTGCATGCAAGAATCTCTACGAACCGGATAGAGATCACGATCAAACTTAGCCACCCTTAGAAAACACCTGGGGAGCACTGCCTCAAGCCTTGGAGGGCCGGACGGAAAGATATAGGTGGGTCTCCGGTGGGGACATGAAGCACCGGGGGCAAGAGAAAGTGAAGATGAGGGAATGTAAGTTGAAGGTAGGACAGGGACAGAAGTAACCGGGATTTCCTGGCTTACCGAAGAGTGCGTTAGAACGAAAGCTTGCAATTCTAAAGAATGAGAACCGTGATCGAATATAGACCCCTTCAATGGCTCCTCTCTCTCGTCGAAAGTCATCTTCTTTTCGTAGCTGCCTTTATTCACTCGGCCCAGTCCCTCTCATATTGACGACAAGTTTCGGCCTCTAGATCTTTTCTTCTTCTATACTGTTCCACCATCTCTCAGGGTTGGTGACGACCGGAAGAACACTTGGACTTGCGCCCGGAGTCGGTAAATTCCTTAAAATCATCATAAAGGACCGTGTTCTCTCAACGTACCTGAAAGGAATCATAAATAAAAGGTTTTAGAATGGAAAATAAACATGAAAATTGTGTGTACAAGTGAGTGTGACCCTAATGAAGCATGTGATGTGTTGGGACAAAAGCGTAAAACGACGTCACAAAGCGGATCAGGCAAGCGTTGTAGAAGGAATCAGACTAACTTAGGATACAACTTGGACCGAACGAGGGGTACCTCCTCAAATTTGAAATCATCCCCCACGAGCGCAATGAAATCGACGTAAACATCGCTCAAATCTCCAAACTCTGCTCCAGTGCCTGTACTCGGAGAATCCTGACGTCCACTTATTTCTAGGGCATCGTCTTTATGACTTGCGTACAAAAGAGGTGAGCTCGAAAAACCGATATTCATCCCCAGAGTCTCATTACACGATTTAGAATCCTCATCATCGAATTTTGTGTAGACATCATCGCTAGAATGGACTCATCGCTACTACTTCCGTTTCCCCCTCCTCTTTTTCTAAGTCTATCACGAATTTTCCTTCCCTCTATTTGAACTCCTCTTCTCCTTCTTCCGGAGTTGAAGGCATTCTGGCTGGGTGACTAACTTCGGTCGCATCAATATCTCTACCATCACGAGCCTCTTCGGCTGATCCTCTGAGCAATCCCTCTCTCTCTTAAGAAGCGCCTTCTTCAGAACCATCAGAAGAGGAAGTGGATCACGTGCAAACCCTGGACTGAGAAAGAGAGGGGAGTTCAACTAGAATGGCGGATCTTTTCGAATGCAATAATCCATATCAAAGCAATTTGTCGTTAGTCAGCAAGATTTTAACGGATGTTTCCTAAGTGCCAATAGCCTTCGAGGTTCGAAAAACTTCATCGAGACAAGTCCCTATTCGACCTCGGGATAACTGCAAGAAGTATTCGACGTGTTACAAACTCTATAAAGGCACGTTGGAACCCAGCAAGTAAGGAAAATAACTTACCCGCCGTTGTCCAAACGCTGTTATACCCCTTGGGGCATCTAACAAAGAAATACTAGGTCTTGAACTTGGATAGGTTGCTCTACAGTTGTAATACGATTTATCGATTCCTTTGAGCTTCGATTACGACCAAGGACGGACACTCATATCTCCACTTGAATGAAAGAAAGTATTGCAACTTGTCAAAGCTCATAGTGCGATTAAATGTTCGCATGAAAAGGACGTGCAAACAATTTAGGATGGCATAACCATTCGGATGAATTAGGAATGGAGCAATACCTAAATTCGAGAGAGTCTCGTGAAAAAAGTTGTTAAAAGGGGGAATATCTCCATTCAGACACATATACCAATGACAAGCAGTATATCCCGATGGAGGTATGTGAGCAAACTAGTTCTTCTCTAGAAGGCGTATGTCTTCCTCTAGCATGCCATGTTGCGTGCAGATGTTATGCAGGACCTTAGTGGAAATTACAGAAGAAGCTTTCTCCGACGGGTTGAGAAGATCCCTAAAATTAGGGGGAGATCAATCCAAGAACAGACCTACTGGGACCAACTGACTATATTCAGCCTGTGAGGTGGAAGGTGAAAGGGCGACGGACGACGACTCGGCATCCGAAAGTGCCGGACTTCCTCCGCTTGACTCGAAGATGGAAACGTCATTCTAAAACACAGAACTCGCATTCAAAACAGTCAGGTTATTCTATTCTGAACTAATAGTTTCCTCTACAATCTTGAATATGAAGGAGACATTGATTCATGCCGACACATCGAATTTCAAGTATGTACAGGGGCAAGTGCAGTATGCTGTCTATAGGGGGTAAGCTCGATGTTTGAAACACTACAAATGCTCTACCCCTGTAGATAGTTCGCTCGCAGCGGAAAATGAAAAGGCTCCCAATATTGCTTCCTTTTGTTTTACTTCCTCTACACCTACCCATTATCGACCGACGGTCGATAACGGATTCGTTGTCCAAAGCGACGTGGAAAATTATTTTAGTACACGGACACTGAGCATACAAAAGCGAGTAAGATAAGTCCAAATTCTTTGGAAGAGCCAAGACCAATTCGTGATGTCTCTAGCAATATCAGCTATGGAACGTGGCATAAGTCAATTTCGGCTCAATGGAGGAAGACAGCAAAACATGTCAAGCACTGGAGCAAGGGCCGAATGCCTTTTCGGGAGGAACTCAAGACTCGATATACTATCTTCCTCCATTAAGCTGCAATCGACTCGTTCTCCTCATGACGAACATCATGAATGCAACCTCGTTGCCGAATCATTGAACAAACATTGTAATAAGAAAACCACCTTGGAATAACAACCTAAAATGCAAAGTCGATTGAATCTTTAGGATCAGCAAACTATAATTGGGTCGGTGGGGATCTAGGGATGAATTAGCGGCGACCAAAGGCAATAGAGAACTAGGGTTGTGGTTGGAGGCCGCCTTAGAAGGTAGTGGCTAATTCATCCCTAGATCCCCTGGTTCTCTATTGCGATCTGAGCCTATTATAGCGATGAAACCGTGTTGGCGACATAGAAGGAATCACGGTGGAGGACAAGGTTGAATTCTAGAAAATGATGGATCGAAACGATCAAGCCTAGGTCGAATTGCCTTTAAAAAGTTGGATCGAATCGCTATAATAGGCTCAAATCGCACGTTGGAAGAAAAGCTCGGGTCGCATAGAAGTAATGAGATAGTTCGGCTCAACAGTTTAAGTAGGAAAATAAAAGTGCTAAAAAATTCTCTAAGTTATCAGGTCGCTAGCGATCCATCATCTGCGGATCACTAGCGATCTATACGAAAGGTGCCCAGAATTCTCTATGTTATCAGGTCGCTAGCAATCCATTATCTATGGATTGATAGCGATCCAAGGAGCCATGTGGACTTTTTCTCTAATTTTCCCAACGACATTTACATAATATTTCGGAGCATATCGAGAAGCTATAGAGAGAAATTCCATCTGTTATGACAAGTAATGGCAGTCGAAATCAAAACTAAGTAAGCAGCAACATGGCCCAGCTCACATTTATAAAACCCTAACATGATTACTTGGAATTCAACAAGCAGAGACTAAAAGTCATAACTTCCAGAGCTTGCCTTGTTTCAAAAGAAGACGTACTCTGACGGGCAATTATTATCCACGATTTTAACCCAACGGGACCAAAGAGAAGACAGAACAATATGATGAAGCCAGAATGGCTCGAAAGTCAAACAAAAGGCTGAAGTAACAAGTTGAAGAGAGCCAAGAAAAAGAATGGAAAAATTCTCTAAGGACATGGATCGCTAGCGATCCATGGCCTATAGATCGCTAGCGATCCATGGGTATAGCTTAGAGTTCAACCTACTTTCTTGCATCGTGATCCATCCATATTGTAAATGTAGTGACTGAGTTTGATGAGATTCCGAGTTAGCTAAACCAAGAGACAAACATCCATCCAGTCCAATCAGCAGCTAAATACAACTAGCAAGTAAATTGTCATCAAAGCAAAGCGACGTATAGTGAGACTACACGAGCAATGTCGACATAAGACAACGAAGAAAGCTCAAAAGCCAAAATCCAAAAACATACGCTATGGATCGCCAATGATCCATATATGAACATAAGATAAGCACAACCCTGAACACATTGAAGCAGAAAATGAGGCTAAGTAATTAGCTCACGCTGACCTATTACTATGGATCACTAGCAATCCATAGACCACGGATCGCTAGCGATCCATGCTTTTGACTCGGGTGGCAAGCTAAGCTTTACTGGTTCCTTTTGCGTCCATCTTGAAGCAATAGGAAAACAGCCTCGGCCCGATAGCTCTCCGATCTCTATACATACCATCTTATCTGCAACATAAAGAGGATCTTCTCTGGACTGTTTACTAAGGCACTGCTTGAAGCATTCTTCACTCTTCACCTCCCTCATAACAATCTCTAAAGGGGTTTACTATAATTCTCCAGTGGGTTGCAACCTTGGAGATTCAATCTAGCTAAGGACAATCAAGAGCTTTGTAATCAAACACTTCTTTTGATAGTAATCAGTCTATAATAGAAATTATAAAGTGGACGTAAGCTTCGTTAATAGTCGAACCATTATTAAAGTCTTCTTTCTTCTACTGCTTTTTTCTATATCTATTATCTATATTTTCTCTGTGCGTACAGGGCTGGTACTTTTCACACTTAAAATAGGGTGTTGATCCACTTTTTGGGTTAACAGTTTATAAGTTAAGTTGTATCTTTCAGAGATAATTAAAAACTTGAATAATGTTTTGTGAAAGGAGATGAATATTTATTAAATGTTTATAAATGTACGAAAATATTTTGGAATATGTAAAGGTCCAATTTTTCGACACCCAAAAGTCGACATCAATACGTCCACTGTATCAAATGCCGCACAATCGAATGCTGGAAAACCGAACCGTTAGGGTTAAAGAAGAAGACGATAGAAGAAGAACAAAAACAATAAACAGAATCTCACATTTTGTAGCGGAACAAATATAATAGATAACTGAACATCTTTAAAACAAAGAACTATATCAGTTTTATACATACATCATCATAGTTTACAACGGCACAACACTGGCAGTTATTATAACTTGCTTACATAGAAATTTTGACTTGCACCAACCTAGACGCAACAGACACTATATAGTATAAGTGATACGTCTCGCCATCCGGCTTGAACTCTAGATCTTTACAGCAACATTTTTGACTTTACTCCAAAATAGTGATAACCTGACTCTAGGCTGCCCGTGTGGAAAATTGTGGTCACCCAGAGTTTAGAAAGGGAACAATAAACTCCAGGTCAGTCATGGGACTGGTGTGAGATCTTAAAAACAGTTATCTTTAACAAAAAAGGGGGAATAAAAGAAATTCGCAATACTTTTTGGAAATGAAACCACCAAAAGGCCTCTCGGCACACATACAATGCAATCGTACACTTGGGGGAGATTTCTCCTTATAATAGTCAAACGTGCTTGATACGCAAAATATTTTTGATATTATTATTAGTGTATAGTGCAGAAAAACCTTTCAAAATTATAATAATAATCTTAGCCAGCATAGGTACCATTATATTATGCCTGCTATAGCTACCATTTAAGAATGGCATGTTATACAACTGCAATCGTAAAGGGCTCATATTGGTGATTGGATTTCCAAAAAATGGTTAGGCTAAGGAACTTCCTGGGCCATATGGGTATGCCTCTGGAGGGACGTCCCGAGAACCTAATCGGATCTCTGCCAACACAAGGCCGGGTTGCCTCTGTAGCTAGGTAACTAACTGTCACGAGTATATCATCCCTCGGTCGTAACCAACCTTTATCCGAGGATCCTCAACCACAAAGCAACAACCACAAAGTAATAAATTTGCAGCAACCACATAGGTAAAATATCTGGGCTCCATAACATGATATCACCTCTTTCCAGAAGGAAATGGACATACCCTCAGGGGGCGCTATCCCCAAATAACCTTACTGCATCCTTCCTATTTTGACCATTCCGGGGTGTGAGGTCCGATGAAGTCTCATCCACAAAGCTACGCTTTTCACAAAGCCATGCTTCGATCAACAAATGATCAGCATCACTTCGTATGCCACATTACTAAATTGGGAATGTATCACCAGTAACCATCAACTACATAACCTCTGAGCTCATATGTCTCAGAAAAGGGTGTTAAGCTAAGAGAATAAATTCTCCGCCACCAACAGAAATGTATTTGATAGAAATCAGCTTTACATCTCAAAGTGTAACTTCAGACACACATCCATACAAGTCCATTCGGGGATCGAATCAAACCGAAAGCACTTCAAAGAAGCCCTTGCAAATTCGGATATTCACTAATCACGTCCGGAATCCCCATCACAAAGGGTGATAAAATCTCTTTACCAGAGCAACCCAGTGCAGAGACATTCAACAGGTAATCCTTTCGCTTTCAAAAATACCCGGTCTTCAACACCATCTTCAAATGCAATCCCATTTCGTCATATCATTATTCGAAATGGGTTTTATGACACAAAGTCCTCTCCCGGCTAATCAGAATAATGAGCATTTATTTTTAAAAATATGTGTACATTCAGATTTCAAGAAAATCACAACAAATTTCCACTTTGATCTTTAAACAAAAGATCCATCACAAAGATTCGATGTGGGTTTTGAATATCCATTTGGAATCCGACCCCCGGACACATCGAAATTCAAATGCCATTTAAAGGCCAATATTGATAGTCGGTTATTTAACTATCAATCAATATTCACAACAATCACCGGATCTTTAAATAATGTCCCCCGGTTATTTACTTCCAAAATATCTTCGCAAGATATATTTTCACATTTCAACCTTTTTGAAAACAAAGTTCAAATCAATTTCCATGTTTCAATCCTTTGAAAACAAATGTCAAATCATTTTCCTTACGTGGAATATATTTCCAAATATTTATTCATTTCCACTAAAAATCTACCAAGTTGAAATACTTTAAAATGATTTTAATTACTTATCCAAACATATATAATAGGAAATATTTAAAATAAAACTATTTTAAAACATTTGCTTAAATATTAATTATGAAAATATTATATAATATCTCATCTAAACTTAAGTCAAAAATAATTTTAAAATAAAATTGTTAGATAGAGTATAACTATTTAAATAACCATTTTCTAAATCACATATCCATTAAATGTTTAAATAATCACTTCTAAAATTAATTAAATAAATCTTTACTTTAAATATTTTTAAAACAACTTAATAAAATAATTTCTCCACAAATACCCTTTTTAAAACCAACTTCAAACTTTTAATTTTTAAAAGCTACTTTGAAACATACTCGGCTTTCCAGGGATAATGCACCTTCCATTTCAAAATGGTCCATTTAAATCAACAAATAAATTCTTCTTGATTTTTCTCGATGTATATTCCAAATTTTCAAATTTCTTTAAAATCAATATTTATTTTTAAAACAAATTTCACTTTCCTTTTTAAATTCCCATTGTGAATTTAAATTTTCCAAATATCCACTGGTATATGATTTTCAAATTGATTTCAAAAAAATCATTTCCAAACACCAAATCAATTTCCAAATTGATTTCTGTAACAACTCTGTTTTGGAGATTACTTGTCTATATTAAATTATAACGGAAGTTATGATTTAATACTGTAAATTTAAGTATAATTGGAAATTTTAAATTTATTTATTTGGAATAAACAATGAAGTTTGTAAATAAAATGGGAGAAATAAAGTTTGGAACTTTATTTTGTTTATTGGGAATAAATATGGGATTAAATATCTACTAGATAAGTATTTGGTTTAAATAAACTAAAATATTGGGTATTTATTAGTTTTGAGCTAATAAATTAATTGGGTGATGTATTTTAATGTTAAATTGTTGAAATAAACCTAAAGTAATAAAAATGAAGTTTTGAAAATTTTATTTTGATAATTTGAGAAGAAAATGATCAATTGTTGATTTTATTTGAGTTATGCAATAGTGTTGTAGGGTATTGCTTATATTAAAGCTTTTACTGAATTTAAAAAGAAAAAAATGAATTAAATCTGTATTTTATTAATAAAAAATATGAAATATGGTTTAAAAACAGTAATTTGATGATAAGATAAAAAATGGAATGATTTATTGTAATTTATTTGTCAAGAAAATAATTTTTGTACAAGTTGTTGCATTAAAAATGATGTCTTACACTAAAATAGTGTAATTGTGTAATGTAGTCAAAAAAAGGGTTTTATTGTTAAAAAAATAAATAAAATAACCTTTTATAATGAAATGAATTTAATTTTGTTACAACAACAATTTTATTTCATAACAATTAGATGTATACATTTTTGTTTAGCTTTCAAAATGAAGTAAAATGTGTATATGTTGACAATATAAGATAAAAATGTACATTACTTATATTTTCTCTAAGCATTTTGGCTTTGGGCTATATAAGGTTAGAAATGGGATCCAAAGCCCATTATCTAGGGGTTTCTGGCGAGAAAAAAAAAACTGTACATTGTTTCTTCATCTTCTCAAAAGAAGAAACTATCTTCTTCTTCTTAAATTAACAGTAAAAGGAAATCTCACTCCCTCTCAAAATCCTAATCAAAACCTTTGAAAATTTAACCAAAATTAAGGCAAAATTGTTAGCATTCAAATCTCTACAGCTAATCTCTACAAATTTCTAGAATTATTTCATCAAAATTTGTATTTGATTATTATTCTAAATCCATGGCTTGCATGTTACAGTAAGTTAATTTTCAGGCACTTTCAAGGCTTCTTGAAAGTAAAAGTTGCCGTCTTTATTCAAATTCTTCACTGCAAAACCTTGAATCCGACTCTAAGGTGAGTATCCTAACTCATGCTAGCTGAAATATGAATTTCATGTCAAGATATTGATGTTTGAGCTGAGTTTTAGTCATTGTAAAACTAATTTTTCATCTCTGTAAATTTTCAGTTCAAAACAGCTCTGAGTCCAATTTTGAGCTATTGTATCTTACTCAATTCTTGTTGAAATCATGCAAAATCATTTTTGAATGATATTATTGTTACCAGACTATATGCAAATCAATTTTCATGTTTTAGTTCAACTTGGAACTGATAGAAAACTGTGCTCAAAGTTGCAAGCGGAGCATGTTTTTGCCCAGGTTTTACAGTAAAAACACTGCCTGGGTCCAACTTTGCGACTTCGTAACTTTCTCATACCCAATCTAAATTGTTTGATTCTTTTTGCAATTGAAAGTGTAGTTTTTGAGCTTTATTTCTAAAAAATTTCAAGTCATTTTGACATTTTTAGCATATACAAATATGCTGCCGAACTTCGACTCGGGACGTGTTTTTGCCCAGATTTTTATAGTGAAAACACTGCCTGAGTCCAAATTTGAGACATCATATCTTTTTCATTCTTTGTCTAAATTGATTGATTCTTAGTGAAGTTTTAAGTTTTGTTGTTGATCTTTTTGCATGCCAAATTTCAAGTCATTTTGAGTTCTGTAGCATATAGAAATATGCTGCCGAACTTCGGCTCGGCGCGTGTTTTTACCAAGATTTTGCAGTGGAAACACTGCCTTGGTCCAACTTTGAGACATCATATCTTTTTCAAGCTTTATCTAAATTGATTGATTATTTGTGCAGTTTTAAATTTTGTTGTTGGTCTTTATGCCAGTTAAATTTCAGGTCATTTTGACCTCTGTAGCCTATAGAAACGTGCTGTCAAATATTGAATTGGAGCATGTTTTGCTCCAGCCGTTGACAGTGAAATCTGGCTGCAAGTCCAACTTTGAGAGATCATATCTCTCTCATTTCTTGTCCGATTGTATCCATTCCTTTTTTTATTTAAACTAGAGTTGTTGAACTCTTTTCCAGCAATATTTAAGGAATTTTAAACCTTTGTAACTAGATAAAAATTTGCTTGGAACTTTTAATCAGAGCATGTTTTGTTCCAGTTGAACACTTAAATTGTTTTACTTGGATTTTTTTCGATGATGTTTTTATGAATAATTTCGTTGAATTTTTTTTCTAACTTTTGTTGTTCTTGCAAGTCCTTTCTTAATTGTTTTTTTTGGAAGATTTTTTTTAGCTTTCGAAATAAATATTTTACAATATTTATAATTAATATATAAAGCTATAAAAAGTATACATTATCTAAAATAAAAGAATTTCAAAGTTATTTTTCAAACGATTTGGAAAATAGTTTTAAAAGCTTGTTTTTCTATAATAAATTGTTTTCTATATAATAATACATGTTCTTGCACTTTTCGGACGTATGAGAAAGAGAATTAAACGATTTAGTAAAACACGTGGTATGGGACACGTGAGTTTACTTTTCGGTTAATTCCTGACTTGTACGATCGAAACCTCTTGAGAATATTGTTTTGAGTTGATAGTTGAGATTTCTAATTCCTATTATAGGAATTATCTGAGTTAGCCAATATTTTGGCGAATTGAGAGGTTCGAGATCTCCTATTACAGGGGTAATAATCAGTGAGAACCACTTTTATGTATGTTGCTTTACCCGCGATGAAACGATGCGAGTCTTGAGATGAGATTTTTCTTTTTTAGGAATTATGGGTTATGAGAAACCACTATGAGATTTATTTGCACTTGCCGATGATACGAGGCAAGTTATATGAGTATACTGAGATTTATGAGGTTTGTGATTTTATTTTTATAATGTGGAGTTAACTAGCGGTTAGTAAACCGTTTAGTGCGAACGTGTGGTATGGGACGCACGTTAACACTTTTCGGGTTCCTTTTTGAGAGTTTGTGACACTTCCACGAGTATGCCAGTGCTATAGACCTTCGGTCATCTGAGTTATGTGACTTCGGTCACCGTGAGTTATGTGATTTCGGTCACCACGAGTTATGTGACTTCGGTCACCACGAGTATGACCTTCGGGTCCATGAGTTTGGTACCTAAATTATAAATGGCACTGGACAAGAGTTTAGCCCGTGCAGCATTGCTTCAGCTTTGCAATCAGGGATCTGGCCAATCCGGGGTTTTTGAGTTTTTCTGAGTTTTATACGATTTCACTATTTTGAGATATTTTTGTTACATCGATAGCCTAGTGCTACATGAGATGTTATATATAGTGATTTCGTTTTTTTGATATTTGAACTTAATCTTGAGTTCCATGAGATTCATATTGGAATTTTAATGAGTTTCTCTCATGACTTTCATATGATTCTTTGCATTTGAGTTGAATGCCATTAAGTATGAGTTTCTATGTTGAATTAAACCTATTCATGCGACAGCCCTTGGTGAACATATATCATGCATTGAGATTATACTATACTTGTGCCCATCCTTTATAGTTAAAGGATGAATTCCCTTATGCACTTACATTCCTCTTATCTTATACTAATATCAAGTTCTAGCTAGCCTGACCCGTGTATTTATTACTCGGGTCAGACCGAGTTGCGGGTTTGGTAATTGGACTCTTAGCTTGCTTTATCTTTTGGACTTCACTATTGACTTGGGATATGGCATAGTTTTTGTGTAGTAGCCTTTCTGTTGGGAACTTTTGATGTATATATTCTTTTGTGGGGAATGTATGTATATATTGTGGTTGTATACCACTAGTGATATGTTGTATTACATTTGATGTATGTATTCATATGTATCATTTCTGTGTTGCTGTTCTGTGACTTGTAATTGATAGTTATTATATTTTGCTTCTGAATCAATCCTGTAGCCACCATAGTAGTGTATTAGATAGGAATTAAGTATGTCGAATACTCGAGACGAAAAGAAGAAGAAAAAAGAGGAGTATAAATATCGACGTACTTAGCTCTTATCTAATGCAAGACTATGATGGTCGCCCTTAACCAGCCCTATTCTCCGCATTAGCAGACAGAATTACTACGTAATTCTCTTTGTTAATATGGGTCTCAGGGTGGGGCGTCACATTTCCAACACCAAATAAAGTTCCAAATTGATTTCTAAATTTATTTCAAACACCAAATCAATTTTCCTTCAAACACCAAATCAAGTTCCAAATTTATTTTTTAAATAAATTACTTTATCTCTTCCAAACTATTAAAAATCTGTATTTTAAAATAAATTCTTCAACTTTTGAATAATATTACTTGAAATCCATTTGTTAAAATCCTTTACCATATTTTTGGAATTTATTCAATAGGATTCAAAAATAAAACTTTATTGTTTAAAATTCCTTCTTTTAAATATTTTCAATTCTCAAAAATAAATTTTGCTATAAACCTTCAACTTGAATTTCAAAACTCCTGTTTTATTTATTTTCGGTATCCTACAATACCAAACTTATATTCGGCTAAACTATAGCCTTCAACGATTTCAATCATAAATATAATCACATACATATTATAAATAATAAACACACAATATTGAAACAAATTCAAATATTTGAGGAATCCAGTTGGATCCCTCCAACCTATTTCCCTACATCCGCAGACGTTAGCACAACAATTAAATACCAATTCCACTTCGAGGTCGAATATCGCGGTATACGGGATTTATATAATATCATCCGCTATTATGCAGCACATATGGTTTCATCCGCTATATAATGCGGGAAATCAATCACTCCAAATACATATATAACACCAATTCCACTTCGAGGTGAAATATCACGGTATATGGGTTTATATATAATATCATCCGCTATTATATGGCGCATAAGGTCTAATCCAAAACAACTGATAATAATTTATCATTCAAACACACAATCAACAATTTTAAATTTAACTGTTTAAAATTAAATCGAAAAATCCGATTGAGTGAGAAGATCTCACCTTTTGTCCTTTATTTTACAATTCATTTCCAATTTGACTTGCTTCTCGATTTTAGACCTTGTTTCAAACAATTATATAATTTTATTAATATTCGAATAAATCGAGCAATTAATTTCCTTTTAACCAATTTAATCAACTAATGATTTTATTTTAAACTAAAAAATTTCCTTTAAAAATCTTTTAGTAACTATAGTGGAGTAAATAAGTTAATTTAACAAATAAATCTCCATACCCATTATTTTAAAATAAATTAGTAGATTTGAAATATATATATAGTTATATTTATTTTCTTCTTTTGAAACTTCATATATATACTTATAAGAAATTATCGATATAGATCAAAATTTAATCTTTATACGCAAATCTTCAACATTCAAAATTATTTTTAAAATCTAAAACATATACATATATACTTATAAAAATAGATTTCAAAAATCTAACTTATGTAAATTCCTTCAATATTTAAAATTCTTTTATATATATGTATATATATATATATATTTGTAATAAAACAGGGATTGCTTTACTGTAAGTTTCCTTCTTTACTATATGCATTTGTAAAAAAACAGATTTCTTTGTGAACTGTATATATGAAATTAAATTCTAAATTGAGAAATAAATTGTAAGCATAAACATACCTCACGCGGTTCGAAACTACCACCCCGCTACTCAACTCGAGTCAGCGCCTGAGGGCTTCCATCGCCGCTGCACGCCTGCTCTAGCAAACCCAAATGTGGTCCATATTATCGATAACCCTACCAGAGTTCGAACATCCACACTGTCGCGATGTCTCGATTTCATTCGACCCTCGACCGTGACGAGGATCGACCTACCACGAAAGCTCCACAACAACTCGTGATTATTTTTGAGTAAGGATCGACGAAGTGTCGCCGATGAGTCTCTGACTGCTACTCCGCTTTAAATCGTGATTTTGATTTTTCATTCGGTGGATTTGAATGAGGTGAGTTTCGATTTTGAGGAGTAAAGAAGATGGGATTCGTAATTTATCTAGGACTGGAGAAAGAAAAAGGGGACGAACTTGATTTATTTCGAACGAAACGAGATTTAATTTCGTACACCACCATTATTTTTTATTCTTGTTTTGCCTTTTGAATGATGACGGTTTTTCTTCGTTTGTTTTCTTATTTTGAACGGAAAGGACATGCGTTAAAAATAATGGACAAGTGTTGAAATAGGCAATACGAAAAGGGGAAACGGTATAAATTTACCTCGTGCAAACATTATTAAATTTAAATTTAAATTTGAATCGTTTAGAAACCAAAGCCTAAAATCTCGATCTCCTATCGTGAATCAGGTCCAAATTCGATCATATGGAGAAGATAGTTTTTTGGACCCAGTTGTTAAATTAAATTTCGATATAATTTTCAGTGTGTTTTCTTACCGTATGGTTACATGACAACTCTGAATGCTACGAAAATTGAAAATCGATAATAATACACTATTACGGATCCAATGGAACCGGTCTCGTCGAATTCTGAGATTGTTCCCCGGAAGGCTATTTTTAAATATCGATTTAAAAGATAGAATTTAAAAACTGAAAAAAATCATTTTCAAACTCAATTTTGAAGCTTCTATAATCTTCAATATTATCACTAAAAATTTTTCAAGCCTTTAAAATATATTACAATCAGCTTAAAGATCAAGATACAAATTTTTTTACCCAACTTCACACTATTCAATTCAATAATTTAGTTGCTTAATTCATAGTTATATTTGAAATTCAGCTAAACCATCATTCAAATACTTTAAAATCAATTAAATATTTCAATTTCAAATGTTCAAAATTCTGGGTCGTCACAGAATAATTCATAGAGAAATTTAGTACGGAAGAAGAAATAAATTGTGAAAATAAATGTGAATTAAATTTAGATGGACATAAATAATGATTCATTATAAGTAAATAAATGTGAATTAAACTGCAAAGAAACTTAAGGATTAATTTAATAATTTACTCACTGATGATTTTAAATATTGAATAGGAAATAATTTGTGTAAGTAAATGAATGTAAATTAATAAAATTTGACCTTGAATGAATAGAGGAGAATTTACAATAAATGAAAGGTAAATAATGTGTTAAAGAAACAAATAGAATAAAATACATAATTTGTGCGTAGGTAATTTTTTTTGCATAACAGTTCCGATCTAGATTCGAATATATGATTCATGGCAATTCATACCAATCTGAGTTGGGATTTTTTGCTTGATTCTTGATGATGAATGCTTGTTATGGATTTATGATATGAATTTAAAGTTTTCAATCATAGTTTATGCCTATGCAAAGAGAATGGAGATTTCTAATCTTGAAATTGGATTATAATGCGCACTAGAGTGATTGGGTTATCAATACTAGTTCGAAGTAAAATTTGTGTATTTAAGCAAGTGATCAAAATTGATATTGTGTACAAATAATATGTATACATCATAAAAACTAAAATAATATTTAAATTCTATGTTGTTGGCTTATGAGAAGATTGGGAAATGAGACTTCAAATCGTTTGAGGCTGTATGAATAATATATTGAGTAATTACCTAAGGCTGTTAAGCGTAAGGTACACTTGGTAGTTTATCTATCACCCTTGTAAGATGAAAAATTTCTGAACCTGAATATACCATTAGTTTTTTTTGGTTGCTATGGATTTGTAGTGTATTCTTTTATTGCATGTAATGGTCGTACTACTTTTATTTGCATATGATTATTATATACGTTGTGTTGCTTGTGCTATTGATTGGAACAACTAGTATATTGATCTTTTACATAGTTTTAACACTTTTGGATTATGTAAGTGAGATACAGGTTTATGGAAACAATGACAATTGCTTTTGGTTTCATAAATAGAGCCTTGTTTGCACGACAAATAGGTAGGTTTTTGGATTATGGTTTTGGTAGTTGTATTTTAATTGTTTTCCCATGGTTCGGGACGCTTTATTATTAAAATAAGATATATAACATGCAATCATTAATATTGTTATTTTTATGGACCTAGCCGCGCAAAGAAGATGCTGTCGAAATTTTTCACAAATTTATGACTTAGAAAATTTTTCGGGGCAATTGGGTTATTTTCAAAGTTATATTAGAACTAACTAAGTAAGTTTAAATTGGTTATAAATTGACTATTTTGAATAATTATATCCAATCTCTTGATTCTTTCTTGTTCCTTTTCGAGGACGAAAAGTTTTGAGTTGGGGAGATTGTAACGATTCGTATTTTTAACAATTAAAATATTGAATTAAATAAGACTTTGGAATTTAATATTGTCAGAAATTAAAATTTATGATTTATTAACGTGAATTTTATTAGATTATAAATTTTGACCTTAAGATAAAATCCTAAAATAACTTATTTTATCGAAATGAAAGATGGTAATGCATATTAAATATAATTTAATGATATTGATTTGAATATAATTAATAACTGTTAGAATGTAAATTCCATCGATTGTAATAATATGTGTTAATAAAGAATTTGCCAAACAATATTCCAAAGTATGATAGCATACAGTAAGAAATCAATAATTTAGTCCATAAGTTTATAATCCTTGTTTGTAAACAATATATATATATTTGAATTACTAATATATAACAATTGTTTATTCCTCATCTTATTATTAAATCCGTTTGAAAGTAATTTGGTAATTGTTTGCATCAAAATCGGTCACTAACATCCTTGAGTAGAATTATGTGGAGATATTAATGAAGAAAATGAATTAAAACAGAGGAGTATCAGAATAAAATGCAATAAAAATAGAAAAACGAGAACATCAAAATTATATGGTTCGGCATAACTGCTTACGTCCACTTTGAATGTAATCTTTATTGCTTCTCCAAAGAAGAGAATACATATACAATCCATACAAAAACAGCTTGAGTACAAGTTTTGACAGAAAAGAAATGAATATAGAAAATGGCAAAGTCTTCCCTAAGTTCTCCAAAAAAGGGTCCATTCAACTGTACCCCTGCCCCTCTATTTATAAACGAAGATGGGCTAGATGAGCTATGCAGGTTCAAGATCAAGGTCTGTAACGACCCAGAATATCAACCATTTGTAATTCGTATATTTAATTAATTTTAAATATTTAAAAGTTAAGTTTACAAGCTGAATAAATAATATTTCGAATATAGTGATTTAATTTGATAATTAAATTGTTAATTGAATATTTGAAATTGCAGAAATAATTGAAATTTGGATTTAAAATGAATAAAAATGATTATAAAGTTGAATTAAATTCTATTTGAATTAGAATGATGTTAGTTATCTTTTAAAATCGAATTGAAAGTTAATTTGTAAAAATTGAATATTTTAATATTTAATTAACGTGTAAAAATAGCCATTTTTCATAAAGTATCGGATTTTGATAAAGCCAATTTCATTGGATCCGTAATGTTAAATTATTGTAAGATTTCAAATTTTGTATCAATCGGATTTACGGTTTTTTGGGGGCAAGCTAAAACGCGTAGAAATTTGTTAAAGTGAATTTTAAATTTAAATGGTCGATTTGAAAACCTATCTTCCAAATACGATCGAATTGGCTCCCGATATATATTCCATTGCATTCGAAATAGGGGTAAAACATAATAAACGCCAGGCAGCACGCTTAGTTTTGAGTTCGAAAAAAATTCGGGTGAATAGTGCGGGAGAATTTTCTATATAAGGCCATAACTTTTCACTATTTTCATCAAACCCTAATAAACTTAGGTCTAGCCGCCACCACATTTTATTGGCCAAAAATAGCGTAACTTCCTCTTCCATTATCTCTCCATCCATCAACTTTAGGCCGAGATTTCAACTAGAGATTTGTAGAGGGCGACGAGACCTTCGCATCCAATGGCCATGATGGGGTATTACGCGATGGATCGACGACAATCCTCGATCAAAGGCCTTGCGTTTGGGTTATTTTTTCTTAGCCATTAAGCGACTGAGTTGGTCGTAGTTTCAACTGAAGGTTAAGCTCGCGTTGGGCAATCGAACGATGGCTCCTGATCGTCATCACGATCATCGATGAGGGCACGACCATCGTTTTTCTTGAGTGAACTATGGGTTTTGTTCGTGCATCATCTACTGGAAACGAACGCGAAGAAGAAGCAATGTACACGGCCACGATCTGATGTTACAAAAGCAACGGCCTAGATTATCTAAGGTTTTAAAATAAAAAAAGAAATCGATTTACATAATTATAATAAAATTGTGTAATCTTTAAAAAGCTTTAACTTTTTCATACGAGGTCCGTTTTGCACGAAATGAATTACGTTGGATACGTTTTGACGACATTATGGAGCTAGATTGGGATTTTTTTGAGCTAGTGAAAATTTTGGTTTAAATTTAACGCTTGTTTAATTTTAATCGGAATAAATTGCTATCGCGAAGACTATAATCAATGTGAGTACAACTCACTCTTTCTGACTCACTGATATTTTTTTGTAAGTGAGAAATAATTTACTTATGATGATTGATGATTGTTTGGATGATATATGATATATTGATTGGTATTTATATACCTGCCTAGTGTAGCAGATGACCCTATACGTTCCCGTGTATGAGCGGATGACCCTTTATACGCGCGTCAGCCTTGAAGGGGACATTGTACACATATTCTAATATGTATATTTGTTGCAGGTGACAGGTTAGAGGGATCCAACTGGATTCCTCACCAGTATTGATTTATTTACAGATATTGTTATATATTCTGTTATCATATGATATATGATGTTCTGAATGCCATGATTGTTGTATTTATTGCTGTTGCAGCATTAGGCAGATTTTTGGTAATTTTAAAATGTTTAAGTGATGATTTCAATTTAAAAAGGATTTTTAAAGTGATTTTGAAAATCGATGTTTTGTTAATTTTAAATGGTCAAGTAAATGGATTTATTTTAAATAAATAAATAGTTATAATTTTAATTATTATAAAAATTATGATTTTTGAGAAATATAGTTGAAATGTGATTTTTGAAATATGGAGTTAATGATTTTATAAATAGTTTAAATTGAGATTTTTGATTTATTGTAAACGGTTTTATATATATAAGATTTATAAAATTGAATTTTTATAAATCGGAATAATGGAATTATAAATGAGTTTTTATAAGTGCTAAAATGAAGTTGTAAATGGATTTATAAGTAAATAAGATTTATGAAGTTGTGAAGTTATTAAAGGAGTGAATTTTGTAAATAAATGATTCATAAGTAATTAACTTATAAATTGGATTTGGCATATAAATGAGGTAAATGGAATTGGTTAATAAAAGGAATTTATAACTTGAAGTTTTTATAAAATATACATGTGATTAATAAACATTGTTTTATAAATCTGAATTTGATTAAATTTGATAAGTTAAATATAGAAGTTTATTAAAGAAACTATACTCACGATTTTGGACAGTGGGTAATCCTTTAATTTTAATGTGTAATAGCAATGAATTTGGTAAAGGGGTATATTCACGATTTTGGAAGTGATATCTTTTGAAATAAATGTGTAGAAGTGTTGGAATTTGTTAGAGAATATATATTCATGATTTTGGACAGTGAATAATATTTTAAAATTAAATAAATGTTTTTGAAGTGATACTTTAAATGGATTTAAAATGGTTTAAAGATGTTTTAAAATGTGTTAAGGATCGAAACCATAGGTTTCAACATTCATGGTCGTTTTCGAGTAATAAGGAAATGATAGACTATAACACTATTGTTATAGTAGATGATTTCCGAAAGAAAATATTTTGTATAGTATTGGGATTTATAGATCTATCTTATTTTCGAATCCCTATACTACTGATTTTGGGTTGTCGTAATGATGTTTTACGCACCATTCGTTTTGACCCAAATAAATGTGTTTAAAGAGAATCTTTTCCTTAAAGAATAAAATATACGTAATCCTGATTTAAGTATATGAAATATTTTCTAAGTGATGAAAATAAATTGATTTGTGAATTATTTATTATTAAATAAGTATTTGAAAATGTTTTCCAATGTTGAAATGGTTTTGAGATTATATCTTTTTAAAGATAAATTTGAAATGAATATTTGGCAAGTGAATTAATTAATAAAGATTAATTAAAAGGCCCAGTGATTGTTATGGTGTTGACTATTTGTTTGTTTGTTTTGATAGTTAAATAACCTACTATCAAATTTAGCCAAATTTTAGTTCCTCGACTTGATGTGGGGACTATTTAATCGTAAGCTTAGTACGTAGCCTTCTATGTAGGATTGATTATAGTTTGTGTTGAGGATGTTGATTCGTATAGTGCGGAGTATTACTCCAATCTATCGAGCTTCCTTCTTGGCCCGAAGGATTGAAAGTTGAAGTTAGAGACGTGATACGTCTATGAGACTTAGTTTCTGTGTGAGGTTGAGAAATGCTTTTGCGTTATTGGTGCGAAGAGAACGGGATCGGTTTATCCGAAAACCACTTCTGACCAACGTATATGCGACGATTGTGCAGATTGCTTGTGTTGATATTGATATTCCGTATTTTCATAATGGGGGATTTCTTGTTGATCGTTTGGGGTTAAAATCCCAATATACATCCAGTAGCAGTGGTCTGTTCATTATGAAATATCCAATGCGAGGACTATTCGCTACTAATCCTAGGGATTTCCCGACAGGATATGGTAGGAAAGTACCTTCGGTTTGTCCTGTTCCTGGACAACTTGTATGGGTGTTTGTCTAACATTTCATTTCTAAAGATTACGTGCATTGGTTTTTACAAACGTACATCAGTGGTGGCGGAGAATGCAACTTGTCTTAGCTTAACACTTTCATTGAGACGTATGAGCTTAAGGGTTGTATTTTTATGGAAGGCAATTAGTAGTCAATGGAAATAGGCGTGCGGCATTCAAAGTGATGTGATATGTGATTGTGAAAGGTAATCGTTACCTCATCAGGCCTCATCAACCGGAAATGACCAAAATAGGGTTAGATGCAGCAAGGCTAAGTGGGTCGCTCCCATTAGGATATGATCATCCTCTTCTAGTAATATCTTTACATGCTATGACGTCGTGTATTTAATTATAGTGGTTTGTATGCTAGAGGGCCCTCGGTAAAGGTCGGTAATGACCAGAGGATGATACATTGGGTACCATCTAGTTATAGAGGTTGGCCGGTCTTGTGTTGGTAGAGGATCCTTTATGATGGTCCTTGGTGCATTCTTCTAGAGATGTACTGTCGGAAGGTAGTCCCTTCACTTGGTCATTTGTATGGAAATCCAAACTCCACTACGTGTTTTCCATTTTGATTTTATTACCCAATTGGGATATATGCTGGAATTTAATCAATGTAACAATTTCGGCTATGATTAATATTATTTGTATATAGTAGACACTACTATAATATAAGAGGATTTGATATGATATGTTTTAGTTATCGTAAGGTAAAAACATGTCCGTGTTTATATGTGGACTTGTCTTACAAGATACTTTTGTTGTGAAAACTAAGGGAAAGTTTGGTAATTTAATAAATTCAGTTGAGTGTGTTTCTCATGCTGGTTTACCAGACTGATCCCGACGTTCTTCCCTTTCAATGCTCGGGTCAGACCGAGTATATTTACAGGATCAGATTTGGTGCTTTTGGAGCTTCAGCAGGAGAGCTGGAGATCTTCATTTTCGTATACATGTAGTTGTTTTAATTATCCGCTGTGCTTTGTTTGTTGTTGTTGTATATTATCAGCATTTGTAAGGACAGGTTATTATAACTGATCAGGTTGATAACTATTGATTGATTGTTGAACTCTGATTGATGTGTATATATACAGTTTCTATTTTGTAAAGATCATTGATATGATATTATATATTTTCCACTACGATGTGAGATTCGGTATTGTTCTTTTTGGTTCTATCTTCTCTCTTTCTTCTCTTCTCTTCTCTTCTTCTCTCATCTTTTCTTTCTCTTGACTTTCCGTCAGTTTGTGCTTTTTGGGTCATACATGTGTGGATTATTGTCGATTCAAAGGGTACGGACTTGTGGGTCATCACAGTATCTCGACCCATATATGGCAATCTTGAGTTGGCCGGACCAGGCATACCGAACGATTTTCGGTAGAATGACAAATGCCGAACCAAGACGTCTCGACGAATGACTCAAAGCGACTTCTCAGGGCACTCGAAGCGAGCGACAGATGACTCAAAGCAAATAAAGTTAGTCATGTCACTTTATTGTAGGTTGAAGAATTTATCAATCTTCTCAAGGTTTACCGATCCAGCTGCGCCGAACGATCCAGGCCAAATCACGAACGTCGAACTACAATTGATCGACCTGTTTTGGCTATCATCCCTTGTCCGAGCGATGAGCTTCTCCTCTAGGACGAGCAATGAGTTTCTCCTCCAGGTCGATCGATGAATAACCGATCCATTGGGTTCGAACTACTCTGTGCCGAGCGACTGGGACCGAACCCTACGGCCGAACTACTCTATCATGCCCATCTTGGTCGAACCACTCTATGCGACTAGGGACGAACCCTTCGGCCAAACTACTTTTTCATGCCCATCTTGTTCGACCCATCCTAGCTAACTTCCAATACCAACCCCCTCTGGCTGAGCTAGTGTCAAATACACTGGTCCATGTGTATAGGCCCAACCAGATTAAATTTCACCAGCCTACCATACTTCCAACCCATTCTTAGTTAAGCCCCATCAAGGTTCAACCATAAGCTCTACGACTATCTCCACGTATCCGGGCCAAAGTGTCGGGTAACATTTTCCCTCCAAAAGCGCATCATGTGAATCAACACGATGTGCTTTGAATTAACATCCAGTCCTTGCTTTCGAAAGTTAGCTCATCTAGAATGACAATCATCTGTCATTCAGATCCTGCTTTGACTTTCCAAAAGCTGAATGTGTATAACCTTTGGAAGGTTGAATTACACTGAGTTTCTCAAAACTATGCTTGTCCATCTATCAGGTGAAATTCAACTTTTTGATTCACTATCATCTTTAATTATTGTTACATGCATAAATATACTCACACTTCATTTTAACATCATTTTCATTTACTCATTATTTTACTTATTATTATTATTATTATATTTTCTATTATATCCTATTTTACCGAGGCCAGTCGACGTACGAGCACCGAACCACTCGATCTGTTTACTCATTATACCTCGGTGCACTTGCTCATCGGCCCACTGTGGTACTCTGACCGGTTCCACTGAATAAGGCCCGTTCACCTCCCTCTCCCTATATATAAAAGCCCACACTCTAGTGTTTTCTTCTCACTTCCATTTTTTTACAAGTCCCCTAACCTGATCTCCCCCCGAGCCATGCCCATCATTCGACCCTTCTACCTTTCAGAGCCAGGCAATCCATTTTTAAACTCCATTCGCAAGCGAGCCTAACCACACTTCGTCTTGAATCCAACATCTTTCATAGGCCTTAATTATTCGCATATAGGTATAAGCCTATTTCCCTAATGCGGAGTCTCGTGGGTTCCCAAGTAGGAAATAGGCTAGGAATTTGGTTCGATCATAGTGGAGCTAGGGTAAGTTACCAGGTGGAATGGCTATAGCCTTGACTTCGATGTCGGGGACATGGAAAAGAAGAAGGTCTAGTTAATCGTAGGAGTTGGTGTATAATTCGTAGAATTCTGCTTGTCATATGGTCGAGGGAGAACGTTCGGTAGCCCACCGTTGTAATGTTGAATTGTCAGGAATTTAGTTATAAAGTAGGTCAAAACTCTGAGAATGAGCGGCTCGGCATATGCCAGGCTGAGGTCGTTCATTGACTTTGAGGTAAACTGGTCGGCACGTGCGAATAGTAGCCGGTCGGCAAAGGAAGTAAGAAGTTTGGGTCGGTATTTTGAGTGGAAGTCTGTCGCTCGGTAAATCTCTTGTGGGAGTTATGCTAGAGAGAGTGTGTCATTCGGTCTAGAATGAGAGAGCGGGTCGGTGAACACATGTTTAGGAATGTGGCCGCTCGGTATTAAGTGTGTTGTTGTGAATCGATAGGAGTCTGGGGTAGTGGGTCGGTACATACTGAGAGAAGTGAAGGAGAGAGGTACTGTGAATAAGGTTCGGTAGAAGTCCGAGTGAGGTCGTCCGGTAATTAGGGAGAGGTAGCGAGCGAGTGGGTCGGCATTGGCAATCAGAAGTGCTTTAACCCAAATATAAGACACATTTGAGTAACTTACCTTAACAACCAATCATAGCAAATTGGAAAAAGCATGACAAACAACAAAGCATACAAGCCCAAGAACCTAACTTGAACTGAATCCCTCATAACTTGAACGATCTTAAATGCAAACTTAACTCAACAAATGCGAACAACAGCCTTCACACTCTATGATGCCAATGTTCGACTCCAAAACTACTACTGTCAACCATATAAAAAAATGCAGGAGAGATCAGCGATGACGGTCTCCGAGGACAGTAACTAAAAGTTCTATCATACCTCACTTATGTTTACAACTTAAGTTCTTTCTGTACTCGCGTCTGAGTCGTCGCACTAGTTTACACACAACATGGGAGGATATACTATTGTCGTTATATGTGATATCTACTGTCTTTCAAGTATAGTTTAAATAGGTACCTACCCATATTAAACGCTCGTTGAAGATGTCTAAAAAATCAAGCTCTGCTACAGTTTCTGACAAGCCCAAGCCAAGTTCTCAGCAGGAGGTTGTAGGAACTTTGAATCCACCGACAACTTCTACACAGTGCATTCCGAATCCATTTGCTGTAGTTATTGGCCTGGCTCCTGATGTTATAGACGGAGAAGTTATTTTGGATAATCCTATTGATTCACAAGCTTCAAAATTTGGCGAAGCCGCTCTACATCAGTTGTGTTCAATTCATGGAATCCCTTTTGACGACGTTTTAGTTCCATCGGGGCAAGATCGGCATCCCCTGCCACCAGCAAGATATACGGAGTGCAATAAATTCATGTGCTGGGTCGGTAGCGTGCCACCTTTCAAGTCTTTTCTCCATGAAGTGTTATGCTATATCGGGATTGCTCCGGCACAGCTACATCCCAATAGTCACGCGTTTATTTATGGCACTTGTATTCTCTTCATGAGCACCTTATTCAGACTTCCTACTCCCTAGGATATCCGCTATATCTACCGCTTCAAAAGACGGTATGATAGTCCATCCTTCATATTTCTCGAACCACATTCCAAATGTCAAATCCTAACAGGGGCGTGGAGTAAATTCACTGATGTGCACATAAATGTGCATCTATTTACATCCATATTTTATTTCTTTTTATTTAAATAAACATCATATTTGAGCATTTTAACATGTTTAAAATCAAAATTCAATTATTTTCAAACCATCATACTTTCATCTTCATTCAGGGGCAAAACGCTAAATTTTTGTGCATGTGTCCATGTAAGAATTTTTACTTGGGACAATTTTTATTATTTTTATAGGATATTTTGATGCATATGAAAGAGAGATTCATGATGATATATGCATGCACAAGGAACTACAAAGGAATGAAGATGAAATAATTCAAGTTCAAGATAATGAAGGACCCCACCCACTTACCTTGATTTCCAATTAGAAGCTAAGCACATGCTAAAAGGTTATTAAAACTTCATGTACATTTAAGTGTAGAGTTAACTTATGCTAATGATTACTTGGTGGCCACACTACCTCAAAGGTAATTTGGGAAGCTCCTTAAGAATGGAATTAGGGTATTATGCATGTATAAATAGCCCTCTTATGCACATTAACATACCATCTTCTACCTTTCATATTACTTAGAAAATTAGAGTGCAAAATTGTAAGCAATGTTTCATGAAATAAAAATAGATTCTTAGCCTCTTTCTCTTCTCTTATTTACATGCTTTTATTTACGCTCTTTCCTTTTCTTTGTTAATAGGTTAATTTTACATTCATGCAAGTAGCGTAGCTTAATTCCTTTTGTTATAAGTAGTTTAATTATATTCTCTTCTTTGCTTATTTTCTATTTTCTTATCGTTTTAATGTTGAAATTTACTTCAATGCCACAAATGAGTAGCTAAACCCCTCAATTTAGGGGTAATGAAGCTCTTTAACTTTATGTAATTTCAACTTTTTATGATTTATGATCTCATTTGATTTGTGCTTCATGAAGTGAATTTTGATGTAAGTTTATACAAGTGAGTTTGATAGCTTATATTGCATATGCAAATGAGCTATTCTTATTCAACATAAACACATTTTACATCATCTTTTGCTAATTAATTTTTGATTTTGAAATGAAAGTAAAAAATGAAATTTGATGATCTATACTAATTGCTATATTAAATAGATCATACTTAAAATAGCTTTTGTTTTGGCTTCATTTTCATGAGAATTAGAAGTGGTATAATTGTTGCATTATTGTTTGGTGGCTTGAGTTATGTTAATTAATAACATAAACAGACCATACTTATGATAAATGCAATGATTATTTCACTTAATATCAAAGTTAGAGATCATAAATTATTTATTTGTTGATTTACAAAAATATGAGAGCGGATTTACCTCTAAATTGTTTTCTAATCTCATAGTTTTAATCTCATTTCAATTCTAGTTTTAGCTTCATTTTGTTTTTAGTTAACAGTTTCTCCTCCATTTGGTCTAATTTGATTGAATAAATTTTAAAATTCTAACTACTCCTTACGGATCGATTCGTATTCGACACGTAGTACAAGTGTACGCTGTGCGCTTGCGGTAAAATTTAAATTTTAAATTTATCGGTAGTTTTCTAATTTGACAGAAAATTTAACATTAAACAAGTTTTTGGTGCCGTTGCCGGGGAATTTGTTTTGGTTTTATTTTCTATTCTTCAAATTATTTTCTTTTGATTTCATTGTGTGTTTTTATTTTATGTTTGTTTACATTTAAAAAAAAAAATGTTGTGAAAACTTTGTTTTCAATTGTTGTGTGTTTGTTTTTATTGTTTTCTTTTACATTTGCATTGCACTTCTTAAAAAAAAGGTTAAAAAAAAACATTTTCTTGTTCATTTGATTAATTATTATTCTCTGTGTCTATTTTGTTAGGTGGTGTTTGCTTCTGTTTCAACTTCTTGCAAATCTGTTTTCTTATTTTTGTTACCTTCTAAACTCTTTCATATTCTCTGTTCACTTCTTTCCATTCACTGCATGTCTGTTTTCATTTCATTAAAAAAAATCTTTTCAGTTTTCACTTGAAATGGTGCATTGCTTAGTTCTCTGTTACAAAAACTTGTGATTACATCCTACATTGCTTTCCGACTTCGCCATAACTCCACAACAACTTCTCTGCACCCTCACCGCCTCATTCAAATTCTGATCACCAAGCCCATCAAACTCCACCAAAACATCACTCAAACATCCCACTTACCATTACTGCCTTATCAACATTCCACCTTCTTACAAAACATCACAAAATACCCACAACTACTCTCTGCATATAACCATTCTACTTGCCATACATTCCAGACAACTCACATTCCACCACCTACATCTTCTTCGACTACAATACAGCAAACCCCTGTCCTTGTGCACATCATAACTGAGCCATCCCACTACACTACCACTGACCACCAAACATCTCTGTACACCCCTTGCCATCACCATCTCCTTTCAATAAAAGCTACACAATTCACCATCCACAGCCCTAAACTTCACTGCACGCAGTCACCAACAAAACTACAGCAACCACAAAAACCCTGACTGACAGCAAACACCCAAACTACTAACCCCCCCCCCCCCCAACCAAGTCATCATACTATCCAAACAGACAACCATTCATTCACCATCACTACCACTAAATTGCTTCGTCTACACTGCAGAACTCCATTCAAGAAACTGCAACTTCCTCCAACAGAAACCATCAACACCCCCAAAATCGCCGATAACCACTTCAAAAACACCTTCAAACCCAAACAGCAGCTACAGGCCATAACACCTTCCATAATTGCAAACTCAATCACCTGCAAAATCACCACCTCACAAACAAACTTGCGACCTGACATCCCCAATCGCCTCCTCCTAAATCCATCCTCAACAACAAGCAACCATACTCTCCAAGTCGACCACCTCGAACTCCACTAATCACCGAAGCCATCATCGTGCTTCACAGAAATCACCAAACCCAAACACTCTCGCAACCCACAACTCCAATCGCCAACGACCGAGTATCTCTGCTCGAACCCAAAACCACGAAAAACCCATCAAATTCGGTTGTGGAGTTCTAAAATTTCGAATTGAATTGAAGTGGTAAGTAGTGATTTTCGATTTTTTTTATTTGAGGCCTCATTCGTTTTAAAAGAGAAGTACTGAAGTTGAGTAGAGGTTTCGTTCGTTTATTTTTAAAGTTCACTTATTTAGGGCAGGGCTTGTTTGTAGGCTGAGTATATTTTTTTATTTGTTTACATTGTTTTATTTGGTTTTGTTTTTATTTTTTTAAGTACAGCTTTTAAAAAAAAGTATTCTAAATGTGTTTTGTTTAATATGTTCCTAGTTTTGTCTTATTTTATCTTAAAAAACAAGTTTTAATTGTTTTGATTTATTTTTAATCGTTTGTGGTGTTTTCATTTGTTTTATTCCCCTTCTTCATTTAATTTTTTTTAAAACCATTGTATATATATTGTTTGAAATTTCAGATTGCCTATTCAAAAATGAAGAATCGCTTCATTTTGCTTGCCAAAAAATTACTTTGCTTACTAAAAAAATCACCGCTAAATAAATAAATAAATAAATTGCTAATAATCTACACGCTCTGGTATCGTGCTATTTTCCCTTATTTTTATTTGAATTGCATAATTGGTTGCTTGCATTTGCATTTATATATATATATAAAAAATTCAAAATCCAAAAACATAAACAAACTTCATTTTAGTTCCATTATTAATACACGTTAATTTCTGTTGTGCATTCATCGCATCTTGTTTTATTTTCTATGGGCAATACCCCAATTCACATAAGGTGAGGGATTTCATCACCCTTTCCTTAGCACACAAACGCATTTCATCGTAAAATTTGACTAATAATAACGATCAGACGTTGGACCTAAGGGTGTCACGAGCTCACTTAGGGCTTAATTGTATCTTCACAATTGTTTTATTCGAACGATTTTATTTCTTGGTTCCTAGGCTACGGCAGAGTAATAACCAGTTATAAAAATTATGGTGATACGTGAAAATTATACTGGTTGTTCTTCTGTAGGTACCTAAACCTTCGGTTGCATTGTTACGGTGATTCATGGTGCACCGATAACTCTGTCCGTTACCTGACTGAGAAATATTTTTGTTGATTTAAGACAAAATGTGATTATACAATTTTGGGTTAGGAGCTACTAAGGATAGAAACTGTATTTAAGTCATTGGCATTCATTTAGTTGCATTACTTCATGCATATTAAAGAAAAAAATCAAAAATCAAAAATCAAAAAAAAAATATAAATTTTACTTAACTTAGTTTTTAATCAAAACAAAAAAAGTCTTTTTTCCTTTCCTTTGAAAATTTTCAATCAAAAACAAAAATCCAAAAAAAAATATAAAATCTTTTCAAAAATAAATAAAAATTTGAAAATCCAAAATCAAAAACAAAAATCAATTTCCATTTTCTAAAAACAAAAAATCCTTTTGGTAAATATTTGAAAATTCAAAAAAACATACAAAAACAAAAACATATAAAAAAATTCTTTTGAAAATAAATCTTACTTTGTAAATAGTTTTCTTCCTTATAAAAAAAGAAGAGACAATTCACAAAACAAAAACAAGTTTTCAAATCTTCTTTCATTCTCTAAACTCTTTTCTAATTTCTTTCTCTTCTTGACTTTCACTTGTGCATGAGTACTTGGACTTGTGACACAATAACAAATCGTTGGACTCGCGACCCTTCTACAAACCGTTTAACTCGAACAGATGATCCCCTAGAAACGGCGAACGAAAATGCCTCTCGAACTCTTATGGATAGAATCTTTCCCGATAAAGTTTCTATTCTATCTTGCATCACGTTTCCCACCCCTACGGGTAACCATTTCGAAATCCACTCGAACTATATTGCCACGCTTTCGAAATTTGGCAATATTGAACACGATGATCCATACATTTTCTTGACTAAATTCGAACAAGTTTGCGCAACCATTAAACTCCAACAACTTTCCGATGATGGAATAAAACTTCAATTAATCTCATTCGCTCTTACGGATTACACTGAAAAATGATTGTACAGCTTACCATCGAATTCAATTAAAACTTAGGAAGAATTTGTAAAAGCTTTCTTAAAAAAGTTCTACCCTTTGGAAAAAACGAGTAGAATTCGAAACGAAATTGTAAATTTTCATCAATTAAAGGGAGAACCATTCGGAAAATATTTTGAAAGATTCAAAGAGCTTTTGATAAAATGTACACACCTTAACTTTGAAAAATGGACGATTTGACGATTGTCACAAAAATAGTTCACGAACAATGCTCGAATCAATGTGTCAAGGCAAACTTCAATTTCTTGAAAATCTTGGTGAAAAGTCGTCCCAATGGGAACGTTTGAACGAAAAATCAATTTACTCTCGATCGAGTGCAAACTCGAGAGGATCTTCATTTGCTTTGGAAGCTAAGATCGACGCAATGATTAAAAAATTTGATAACGTTTTGTCATCGAATCAAATGAATCAAGCTTCCCAACCGATGTGTTATAAATGCAAAGATCCTAATCATATAGCCGACCAGTGTCCCAATTCTGTTGAACAAATCAATACTTTCTATAAAGCCAAAAACCACATGTTTTCTTCAATGTACAATCATGGTTGGAGAAATCATCCGAATTTTGCGTGGAACCAAAACAATCCCAACACGAATACGATTCGTCCCAATTTTCCATCATTCTCGAATAATGCATCGAGTCCTTCCTTTCAGCTCAACAATTTCCAGCCAAACTTTACGGGTCCGTCCCATAATCCACTGCAACAATCAAATTTTCAACCAAATGCTGGTCATCCTCCCCAAGACGATAAACGTTTAACTTTGCTTGAAAAAACTCTTGAAAAATTGGCTAAGGCAACTACTCAAAGCCTTTAATCAAACAGCAATTTGCAAAATTTATTGACTTCATATATGCAAAACATAAACTAATCGATTGCAAAACTCGAAATGCAAATGAGTCAATTAGCTAGCCACTTCTGTAAGTGAACGCGAACGTGGAACATTCGCAAGCCAGCCACTTCCAAATCCCATAAATCAAAACGCAAATTTAAATCAAGCCCATGTTGTTCAAGATAGCAACTCACCCAATTGAATGCTATCACAACTTTACGTTCCCGTAAACAAATCGATAATCAAGTCATTAACCCAAACAACTTACCAAAAACCTCTCTCGACATGACACTTCAAACGAATCGGAACAGAAAGTGGAGCCAAACGTTTAATCGAATGACAATCAAAATTCTTCTTTTTCTACTCGAGTAGACCTGCCTACCGAGTATCATGTTCCATTTCCACATCGTCTTCGACCAAAGAAACACCCGGAACAAATGGAAAAGAAGTTGAAAATTTTTAAACAAGTAAAAGTAAACATTCCGCTTCTTAATATCGTTCAGCAAGTCCCCACTTATTTGAATTTTCTTTAGGACTTGTATACTCAGAAGCGACATACTCAAAAGCGACATACTCAAGTGCCCAAAAAAGTCTTCTTAGCCGCCAGTTTGAGCGAAGTCTTTTTCCAATCCATGCCTGTTAAATATAAAGATATTGGCTGCCCTACGATTTCATATACAATTGGAGACAAGACGATTAACAAATGTTTAATAGACTTAGGCGCGGGTGTCAAATTGATTCCATACTCCGTGTATGAACAATTAGGTCTAGGTGAGCTCAAACCCACGAAAGTTACGCTTCAATTTTCCAATCTTTCCATTAAGAAACCCGTGGAAGAAATCGAAGACGTGCTCATTCGAGTAGGGCAATACATATTCCCCGTTGACTTTATCGTTCTCGAAACACAACCCATGATGAATCCCTCGAGTCAAATCCCATTGATTTTAGGCCGACCATTCTTAGCCACCTCAAATGCCTTAATCAATTGTCTTAACGGATAGATGAAAATCTCTTTTGGAAACATGACTTTAGATCTTAACATTTTTAATCTTGAAAGCCAATCGAATGAACCTCGTGATGAAGCGTTTGAAGTTAGTGCCATGCATGAAAACTTTGAAAACGAGATACTTGACCTTAAGGACGAATGCGAAGCCGAGTAGGAAAAATTGTTTCATGAAATTCCCGACGATATTGAATACACTCTTCCCTTTGAATCGCTTCAAGTAGAGTTTGAATCTCAATCCAACTCTTTGATCGAAAAAATTCCAAAGTTGGACCTCAAACCACTTCCCGATCACCTTAAGTACGCAACTTAGGTGAACATGAAACGTTGCCCGTCATAATTTCCGCCACTCTCTCTCTCTCTTGATCAAGAAACCTTGTTACTCTCTATTCTTTCAAAAAAAAAGAAGCAATTGGATGGTCTATTTCTAATATAAAGGGGATTAGTCCCACTCTTTTTCAACATCGCATCCATTTAATCGGCGATGCCAAGCCTGTTTGCGACGTGCAACGAAGAACTAATCCTAAAATGAAAGATGTTGTGCATGATGAAATTCTTAAACTTCTCGACAATGGAATCATTTACCCAATCTATGATAGTTCATGGGTCAGCCCAATTCACGTTGTACCAAAAAAAGTCTGGGCTAACCGTTGTCAAGAACGATTCAAACGAACTTATTCCAACTCGTACTCAACAGGGTTGGCATGTTTGCATTGACTATCAAAAACAAAATGCCGCAACATGTAACGATCACTTCCCCCCTCCTTTCATAGACCAAATGCTCGAACATTTAGCTGGCTATGAATTTTTCTGCTTGATGGTTATTCCGGCTATAACCAAGATCCAGTCGCTCCCGAAGATCAAGAGAAAACGACTTTCACGTGTCCATTCAGTACCTTTTCTTATCGACGTATGCCATTCGGAATTTGTAACGCTCCTGCGACTTGCTAACGATGCATGGTTGGCATCTTTTCTTACATGATTGAACGCTTTGTAGAAGTTTTTATGGACGATTTCTCTATCATTGGTGATTCGTTTTCCCAATGTTTACATCATCCCGAGTTAGTTCTAAATCGATGTGAAGAAAAACATTTGACTTTGAATTGGGAAAAATACCACTTTATGGTCAAACAAGGCATAGTCCTTGGACATATCATCTCAAATAATGGCATTGAGGTTGATAAAGCAAAAATCGACGTAATTGCAAATCAACCCATTCCCAAATCTATTAAGGACATTCGATCATTGCTAGGACACGCTGGCTTTTACCGACGCTTTGTGAAAATTTTTAGCAAAATCGCTCGTCCTATGACGACTCTTCTTGGAAAAGTTATTCCTTTCGATTTTAACTCTGATTGTATCTCTACTTTTAAACGGTCTTAAGAATGAACTCATTTCTGCTCCAATCATTTATGCACCTAATTGGGATCTTCGTTTTGAAATAATGTGTAATGTTTCGAACTTTGCCGTTGGTGCTGTCTTAGGACAACGCATCAACAAAATCCTTCACGTCATTTACTACGCGAGTATGACTTTGAACGACGCTCAACTCAACTATACAACAACCGAAAAAGAGCTTCTAGCTATCATTTTTGCGCTTGAAAAGTTTCGACCTTATTTGATAGGTTCACACATTACTGTGTACGCGGATCACTTTGCGCTTCGATATCTCTTCGCTAAAAAGGATGCTAAATCCCGTCTGATTCGTTGGATCCTTTTATTTCAAGAATTTGACCTTACAATCAAAGACAAAAAATGATCCGATAATCTCATAGCCGATCACTTGTCTCGTCTTCCGAACGCACCGTCTTCTTTGCCAATCAATGGAAACTTCCCCCATGAAAAACTCCTTTCAATTCTATCGATCCATGGTACGCTGATATAGTGAACAACCTAGTCACTAAAGAAACTCATTCATCTTGGTCCAAACAGGACAAATACAAATTCATGTCCCAAGTGAAATATTTCTATTTGGATGATCCATACTTTTTCAAATATTGTCCTGAACAAATCATCTAACATTGCATTCCAAATAATGAGATCAGGAGTGTTCTTTCGTTTTTCCATGATCAAGCATGCGGTGGACATTCGGTCCTCGAAAAACTGCGGAAAAGGTGCTTCAGCGTAGTTTCTATTGGCCTTCTATCTTCAAAGACTCATTTGAATTTTGTAAAACTTGCGATCGATGTCAAATGCTTGGACAAATTTCACGGCGAGATATGCTGCCTCTAAACCCCATTCTTACCATTGAAGTTTTTGATGTTTGGGGCATCGACTTTATGAGACCTTTTCCCTATTCTTTTAGAAACTTGTATATTTTTCTCGCTGTTAATTACGTCTCAAAATGGGTCGAAGCCGTTTCGTGCAAGACCAATGACCATAAAATTGTTGTGAAATTTCTCAAAGAAAACTTCTTTTCGAGGTTTGGCATACCTCGCACAATAATTAGTGATAACGGAACCCATTTTTGTAACCGTTATTTTGAAACTTTAATGAAGAAATACTCGATGACCGATAAGTTATCCACTTCGTATCATCCTCAGACTTGTGGGCAAGTTGAATTTTCGAATCTTCAAATAAAACAAATCTTGGAGAAAACTGTCAACAAAAATCGAAAAGATTGGTCTCAGAAATTGACTAACGCGCTCTGGGCTTACTATACTACTTTTAAAACTAACCTTGGGATGTCCCCATTTCGTTTAGTTTACAGTAAAGCTTGCCATTTACCCATTGAAATTGAACACAAAGCGTTGTGGGCAATAAAGAACTTAAACTTTGATCTTGAAAATGCTGGCGAAAACCAAAAAGTACAACTCAATAAACTAGAAGAACTTAGGAACGATGCGTATGAAAATGAGAAAATTTACAAGGAAAGAACGAAAGTTTTTCATGATAAGTCAATCCTAAGGTAAACGTTTTCGCCTAACCAGAAAGTTCTTTTATATGATTCGAGACTTCATCTATTTCCAGGGAAACTTAAATCAAGATGGACTGGACCATTTGTGGTACGAACTGTTTTTCCACATGGTGCCATGGATATAGAAAACCCCAGATGGATCAATTTTCAAAGTCAACAGTCATCGTTTGAAACCTTTATTGGAATTGCCAAATAACCAAGAAGAGCTCATGATCCTTCATGAGCCATGCTACATCTAGTAAGAATGTTAACCCTCTTTTGTAAATATGTACATATTTTTCCCCGTTATGCTCATTATATCATGCATTGACTGTGGGGACACAGTCAAGATTAAGTGTGGGGGGAGTCCCATTTTCATTTTTTAATGGCATTTTTGAATTTTCATTTTATTACTTTTAAAAAAAAATCTCAAAACTCCTAAATATCAAAAACATATTCTTTTTGATTTATTTTGAAGAAACACTATGGGATAAGTATAAGTTTTGGTTAATAGTTTGAATTTTTTGAAAACCTATTTGTCTTAACAAAAAAAATGAAGATTGATTACAAATAACAATGGTTTAACTAGTATATAGGAAGGTTCATCTATGTTAATTATAGTAACGATCCTGACTCGACCTTCGAAAATCGGCACCCGTACTTCACTTGTACTCGATTGTCGTAGATTCAAACGCCAAATCTGGCTCGTTGGAGCTTATAACACATTAAGTACAACAACGCAACGAAAGAAAATGAATAATATCATTGATACAACAATGAATACAATATCTGATACAATATGATACAACAATATCAGAGACAAATATACAACAATGGAATATGATAACAACGGAAGAGATAACTCAAATATGATCTTCGACGAAGAGTGAAACCAAAATCTGCAACTCCAAACCAAAATCTCATCCCAAAAGCTATGAGGACCCCAATCCAATAAGCTCGAACCACCATCATCAATGACTTAAGCAAGATCGGCTCGGAAATGTTGAAGAGATACAAGTGCTATCGCCAAAATCCAAAGGCTGGATGTTATCGAATCTACCCCTACTATTTAATTATCTGAAAAACCCAACTCTAGACTGCCCATGTGGAAAATTGTGGGCACCCAGAATTTAGAAAGGGAACAATAAACTCTGGGTCAGTCATGGGACTGGTATGAGCAAACAAAAACAGTTTTATCTTTAAAACAAACAATAAAAGAATTTAAAATTGAAATCCATAATGATTTTTGGAAAATGAAACTACCATAAGGCCTCCCGCCGCATACACCATACAAACTAAGAATTGGAGGAGATTTCTCCTTATGATAGTTAAAAATGCTTGATACGTGAAAACCATTTGATATTATTATTAGTGCATAGTGTAGAAAACATTTTGAAAGTATAATATAAATCTTAGCCAGCATACAACCAATATTGTATGCCTACTATAGCTACCATCTAAACAGTGGGGCGCTGCCATAAGTAAATGGCAGGTTATACAACTAAAACCATACAAGGTGCGTATTGGTGATTGGATGTCCAACAAATGGTCAGGCGAATGAACTTCCTATTGCCACATGGGAATGCCTCTGGAGGGACGCCTCGAGAACCTACCCGGCTCTCTGCCAACACACGGCCGGTTTCCTCCCTGCCCGGGAGTAATACCAAAAGATATACCATCCCCGGTCGTTCGCGATCACTATCCGAGGATCTTCAATCACAAAGCAACATCACACAGTAATAAATATAGAGTGTCCACATGAGTTAAGTATCTAGGCTTCATACCATGATACCACCCTTTTCCAGAAGGAATGGACATACCGTAGGGGCGTGACCCCTGCAACCATGCCGCATCTTTCCTGTTTCGACCATTTCCGAGGTGTGAGGTCCTGATGCAGTCTCGTCCATAAAGCTACGATTTTTCACAAAGCCATGCTTCGATCAACAAACGATCAGCAGCACTTCAGATGCCATATTACCAAATTGGAAATGTATCACTAGTAACCATCAACTAGATAACCTCTTAGCTCGTACGTCTCAGAAAAGGGTGTTAAGCTAAGAGAATAAATTTCTGCCACCAAATAGAAATGTATTTGATAGAAACCAGCTTTACATCTCAAAGTGTAATGTCAGAAACACATCCATACAAGTCTGTTCCGGGTTCGAACAGAACCGAAGGCACTTCAAAAGAAGCCCTTGCAATCCGGGTATTCACAATCCCGATCGGACTCCCCATCACACGTGGAGATCTCTATACCGGCGCGACTCAGTGCAGAGACATTCGACGGTTTATCTTTTCATTCTCGAAAATACCCGGTCTCCACCATCGGTCTTCAAATGCTATCCATATCGACGTATCATTATTTAGAATGGGTTACATGACACAAATGTCCTCTCCCGGCTAAACAGAATAATGAGCGCAGTATTTTAAAACATATGTATATGGGATCTCAGTTAAGTCACAACATAAAGTCCAAAACCTTTCTTTCAAATGGTTTAAACCCATATAAACACTCAATTCATAGCTTTCAAATTGTATTAACTCATCCAATCTTTAAATCAAAGACTCAATTCATAGATTTCAAAACCATTTCCAATTCAAACCTTTTATGTAAAAGATACACCATTTAAAATCCTCTTCGATTTCAAAACAAGATTTAACAATCTTTCATAAAGGTTCATTCATAGCTTTCAAAAAAATTCACAATTTCTTTTCAAGCTTTAAACTTTTCAACACAAATTGGAAATCCTTTCCTTATATGAAAGCTTTTATTATTTGAAAACAAATAGTTTTCGTTTTGGAAAAATCCGATTACATTTATACAAGTTAAAGCCATTCAAGTATAAAGCTTGGCCTAAATTCAAATTCCCAAAATAATACATTTTAAAAGGTTTAAAACCCATATAAACACATTTATAACTTGTATACCCTTTTTAAACCAAAATTTTCAAACAAGCATTCAATTTCAAATTTTGGATTTAAATTCAAACCAAATTATTTAAATTTCAAAACTAAATCAAGTTATTCAAAAAAACCTTTTTCTTTAAAACTCCTTTTCAAAAGCTTTTCATATTTAACCCAATTACATTTCCAAAAACTATTTGGATTCAAAATTCAATTTTAATACCATTTCAAAATCTATGACTTAACCAATTTCCTCGTGCAATCCATATTTGTGTGTGTACTCTTTTCTTCATTCACAGATTCACAGATAATATAAATTTGTCACAGATAAATGAATTACATTCATCACAGATAAATTACATTCATCACGTTTCAAATAAATTTAATTCATATCACAAAGTAGCACACATCAAGGGTAACAAATAATTCAATATTCAATAGGATTCAAACATCCATAAGTCAGATTAATTAATCATCTGATTAATTCAAACCAGATTAATCACTAATCCAGGTTAACTAATAAATTACAAATTATTTTAATTAATTAACCTTTAATAATTAATTACCTTTAAATTATTAATTGACCAACCTTAATTAATAAATAAATAAATCTTTAATCATTAAATAATTAACCCTTAATTATTTAATTATTCTTAAATTAATTATCCTTAATTAATTATATTAATTAATTAGCCCTTAATTAATTATCATTTAAATAATTACCTTAATTAATTAATCCTTAATTATAAATTAATTATCTTAAATTAATGATTAATTAACCTTTAATTAACTATTAATTAATTATTTAAGTAATTATAAATCTTGATTTATCATTAAATCATTTTAAAAATATTTAATTAATTAACCTTTAAATTAATAATTAATCATCTTTAATTAATAAATAAATCAACCTTTAATAGTTAAATAATTAATCCTTAATTATTTAATTATTCTTTAATTATTTGATCAATCAAACCTAAATCATTAAATTAATTTACCTTTATTACTTTTATTAAGTAATTAACTTTGAGTAATTAGTTTCCTTTAACAAATAAATTAATTTAGACTTTAAAAGTCAATTAACAATTAAAACATTTGTAATATTAATTTACTTCTTTTATATTATTAAGTTTATTTAAAATAAAGTTTAAAAATAAAGGTTATGTGCATTTTAAAGCATTTTAAAACATTTTAAAACTTGGTTAATTAAAACAATTTTATTTAAGAAAACCTTCTTAAACAATTTTTAAAACTTAGATAACATCTAATATAAAAGAAAATTGTTTTAAACAAAATTTAATTGAAATAAATTGATTTTTCTTTAAAATTCAAAACTGTTTTCGCCACCAATCAAATGACCCGAGCAAAATTTCGTTCTACTTGAGCTTGAACCCGGGCCAATTCATGTTTCCACCTGCTTCGAGAAAACCCATTGTAACGACCCGTATTTTCGCTACTTCGAAAATGAGAGATTTCGAACGATTTAAAATCTAAAAGGATAAATCTTATAAAGATAATAAAAGTATGTTAAAAGATTTAAAAGTTTGTTAATAATCGTTTTACAAAAATAACCAAAATTTGTCGCATTTTGTTAGTTTTACATACGCGGTAAAATTAGAGATTTTGATATTAATTAAATATGATTTTTTAATATAAAGAGACATGTTTTAATTTATTTAAAGAAGTAAAAAGTTCATTTTAAAGTTTGGTTTACATCAATATATAGCTTAATAAAAACGTCAAATTTTGACTGTAAACTTTGTCGGCGGAAAACACCGTTTTCAACCAAAACAAGTTATCGACAAGTTGTTGCAACTTAATACATTTTATAACTTAAAATTACAAGTTTACAAACTATTTAAACACTTTACATTTAGCACTAAAAGACAAAAGGAGTTTACTTTTGAAAATAGTTTACATAAATAAAAAAATAAAAGGACATGATTTGACATAAAAACAACATCATTACTAAACCATCTTTCCACCATTAATGCAAATCAAATCAAGCAAAAGTCTTATTTCCTTTTTACACAAAGTTTAAGAAAAAAAAAGAGTAATCATTTTATAAATTCAAATCACATTAATGAGATGTTACTACTTTACATGGAAAAGGAGCAAAATATTATTTTAACATTTTAAAAGTTTAAGAAAAAGAGGCAAACATCATTTCATTAAGTACAAACTTACATCCTACCATCATTTCACCATTAATGCATGTCCTTAAAGAGTTAAATCAAGGGTAGAAAAGTAAATTAAAAAGTCAAAAAGTAAAGAAGGGTATTTTAGTCATTTGCCATCCAAAGCTCAAATATAAATATGCATCCATACCTTTCATTTTTCACACTTCATTCTCTACCTTCTTCTTCACTTTCTTCTTCTTCTTCTTTCTCTTTGAAGCTCTCTTTAATGGCTTCTTCTTCTCTTCCAAAATGCTTACTAACTTTTTCAAAACCATATTAAATCAACTCCAAACACCACCAAACTTTGTCAAAGACCTTAGAATACCATGAGAACATGGTTTAACATCTAATAAGTGAAGAAATGATGGAGAAAGAGGAAGAATAGGAGGAGGCCGAACTTATGGAAGAAGTGGTCGATGAAATGGAGTAAAAGTTGATTAGTTGAAGTTTTAGTGAAGTGTTGTTGATATGAATGTTGGTAGGAAGTTAAACATTTGGGTAAAGGTGAGAAATTCTCATCGCTTTTAAATTATATTGATTATCATGCTAAATTGTTATGTTAGATAATCACTATTTGATGATATGTATGTTTGGTTGATTGTTTGGATATGTTGGATAATCCGTAGTAATATTATGACATTTACCATATTGAAAATGTTGATGTTATATGATTGTTATATGGATGTGATGATAATTTGGATATCAAATTCCTATTGATTTAGTAATCACTTTTGTTTAAAAGACCATATTTTAGTAATATGAGAAATTGTGGAAAAACAAGTCTCTTTTCATTTAGAAGTGAAATTAAAGTTAAAATGAAAGAGAATTTGAAATTTGAAGTGAAACGGATTTGAAAAGAATAGCTAATTAGAAAATTGAAAGTTAGATGAATAGTGAAATTGAAATTAAAATCGATTTTGAAAAAGTGAAGTTTAGTTTGAGATTAAATTGAAATTTAAATTGGAATTAGATTTGAAATCTAAGTTTTAAATATGTTTAATTTGAGATTAGAATTGAAATTGAGTTAAAATTGGGATTTAAAGTTTAATATTAAAATAATGGGAATATAATAATATTTTAATGTGGTAAGAGTGAAAATATATTTTAAAAGCTTTAAAAGGTGAAAATATTGATTTAAAAGGGTTTCTAATCATTTTATAAGTATTGAAATCCAATTTGAATAAATTATTTCAAATGTTGAAAAATAAGTTAAAACTAGACGCGTCGCGCAACGGTAGTTCGCGATTTCGCGTTGAAAAGTTCAAATGAATGTGTAGAGTGGAATATTGCTCGGAATTCTTCGAGATAAGAAAATTCCGGACTATTATATCCATATCTTCTAAATGAAGAAAGAAAATCAAAGTTTCGATAAGTAGATTTTGAATTATGTCCAAATCAATTTTCTAGAAAAATCGCGCTAGTGCAGTTTAGTGACCATAAAAGGAAATCTGTTTAAATGGATGTTTTTAATTAAGGAAAAAATATGGAATAAATTTGATAAATCTATTTAAATGATTTAAAAGAGATTTGGATTGGAAAATATGAATTAGCGAATGTTTAAAAGTTGTTTTAATCAAATAAGCTTATATAGCACTTTCCGCAGCACTTTTATGCTGTGAATTATATAACTTTTGGAATATGAGTTTAAATGTAATGATGTTTCCCAGAATCAATTGTGAATGTTTTAAAAAGGATAATTAAGCGTTTTGAAAGATAATTTGGAATATTTATAAGCAATTCCAAAATAAGTTGAAAATCTGAGTATGCGGAAACGACTAGTACATTTGTCCCGCCTGTGAGATCTGGGAAGATAAAACAAGGTGTTTAACTAAGGTTAGGGATGGAGCAACCAGTGCCCTGAACTTACCTGGCCTATGTTTTCTTTTCTTAGGCGAGGGGTGGAACAGATCGAAAGGAAAGCCCGGATGCTCTCAAAATAAAAAGATTCTGTTAAGTTTTCCAAAATAAAAGAAGATTGGTATTACCCAAAAGTTAAGCAATCTCCAAAATGAATGATTTCTACGAACCTGTGAAGTTTAGAAAAGAATTTATAATGAATTTTAGGAATGATAAGATTTGAAAGGAATGAATTGGTAAATAAGAGTATTGGATTTTGACTTACAAGTGAGATATAAAAATGGAATTTATAAACACCGTTTTGTAAATCTGAAATCAATTTAAATTGATAAGTTAAATGTTAAAGGAATTATATTCGCGATTTTGGACAGTGAATAATCCTTTAGATTAAATGGATGTTTTGGAAGGTGATATTATAAAGGGAATGTTTTCCTTAAGTTAAAAGTTAAGAAATTTGGATCAAGAATTAAGTAAAGAAATCTGAGATATTTTCCAAAACAAAAGAATGAATTACTTAGAATTATCCTAAGTTGAAAGAAAGAGAATTTCGAAATCATCCGAAGAGAATTAAAGTGAAAAGAGACTTAATAAATCCTATATTCTCATATTCACTTTTTATCGATGATTGGATTTCGAAGGAACCGGAGTCGGATTTGGTTAATTCCTATCCGAAAACCACTTCGAACCAATGTGTACGTTCGAACGTGAAGACATGTTGAAGATGGTGATTGAAGACCGTGGATCTTCATAGCGTGAGGACTGCTTGTTGATTTGCTCAGGGTGCGCACCCATTGTAGAGTTATATATAGCAGTGGTCTCCTCGTGATGGAGATTTTGCGGATTGCAAGGGCTTCTCGCCTAGTAATGGCCGAGGAAAGTACCTTCGGTTTGTCCTGTTCCTGGACAACTTGTATGGACGTTTGTCTGACGTTGCATTTCTAAAGATTACGTACATTGGTTTTTACAAACGTACATCAGTGGTGGCGGAGAAGGCAACTTCTCTAGCTTAACACCCTCCTTGAGACATACGAGCTCAAGGGTTGTATTTTTGTGGAAGGCAATTAGTAGTTAACGGAAATGGCAATGTGGCATTCAAAGATTTGATATGTGCTTTGTGAAAAGGTAATCGTAGCCTTAAGCCTCATCAAACCGGAAATGACCGAAACAGGATTAGATGCAGCAGGGCTATGTGGGTCATTCCCATTAGGGTATGATCATCCCCTTCTAGATATATTTCTTCCCGCTATGACGTTCGGGATGTTAATTAATGTGGTGTATGGAAAACGAGCGCTCGGTTAAAGGTCGGCAACGACCGGGGGATGACATATTCGGTACTATCTAGTTACAGAGGTAGGCCGGTCTTGTGTTGGTAGAGGGCAGATGTTCTGTGCCTCGGGACATCCATCTAGAGGTGTACCCATTTCGGAAGGTAGATCCTGCGCCTGGTCATTTGTATGGAAATCCATTCTCCAATAAGAACCTACGGTTTTGTTTGTATTGGCGTAATGAATAGCCTCGAAATGCTATATGGGTAACCATTTCGGATAAGATTGATAAGTTTATTTGCAAATGTTTTCAAAGAGATGTCATTAGAAATAATATCAAAGGTTTTGATATAAAAGTGTTTTAGTTATCATAAGGTAAAAACCCGTTCGTGTTTATGTGTGGACGTGGTCTTATGAGATACTATTTATTTCAAAGGATTTTATCCAAAGGCTGATATATGACACTGTCATTTATTATTGAGTTTTTCTCACGCTGGTTTATCAAGCCTGATCCGGGTATTTTCAATACTCGGGTCAGATCCGAGTAGTTTCAGGATAGTCGAAGGAAGTTGAAGTTCCAGGGGAGAGCTGGAGATATTCATGGACGCATGAAGATATTCTTTCATCGCCATTGCTTAGTGTATTTTGTTTGATGTTTGTCAGCAATTGTAAGGGCAGGTTTTATAACTGTCCAAGCTGAATCTAGGTTAGACTCTGATATTGTATTTCAAAATTTTCCGCTGTAAATATTTTTATTGAAATAATATATGTTATTCCATTCGTGTGAGATTCTGTTCTGTCTATTTTTCTTAATCACCCTTGATGATCCGTTTTTTCGTGCAATTTGAGTTAGACATGGGTGGTTTATTGTCGATTCAAAGGGTACGGGAAAACGGGTCGTCACATTTGGTATCAGAGCTGAAGGTTAAGCGAGAACCTTGGCTCTGTTATGGGTAAAGTCTCATCAGAGATAGGATTAGTAATATCCTAGGATGAGTAACTCATTAGAGATAGGGTTAGTAACGCCCTAGAATGAGTTATGAGAGTATTATATATATGAGCGCGTATTTGTTAAATTTATAAAAATGATTTTGTTTTAAAAGAAATTAGTAAATGAAATAATTTTACCTTGGGTTTATATTATAAATACTAAAGGGGATATTATTATCTTTTGGGTTAGAAATTAAGGATTGATTGTGATTTAGCTTAGTGAAATTAAAATATGAATATCTTGTGATTAGAATTGCACAAATTTGACTATAAGATATTTCATATAAAATTAATTAGTTGAAAGCTAGAATTTAAAAATTTTGACCATATACCCCTAGACCTTTGGTATTAAGAAATAATAATGATTAAGTGATTATCATAATGAATGGATTTAAAAAGCTAAGTACAAATATCTTGTGAAGTAAAATTCACAATTTGATTATAAGATATTTGATGATAATATTGAAGCTAGAAGTGTAATTAGAGGAAGTAAAGTGAAAATTTACACTTAGAAAAATTCTTATCAATAAGACAGAAAGGATAAGCCAAAATTGAAATTTTGGGTTAATATATTATGAAAGGATAAGTTCTATAACTTATAAATGAGATAAGGTAATTTGAAATTTAGACACTTTGATTAAGTTTAAAAATCAAAGTGAAATTTAGGAACAAGAAATATAAGAAATATCATCCTAATATAAAAATTTGAATTAATGATACATTAGGGTAACATTTGTAATTCAAAATGAAGTAAGATGAAAAGTGGATGGTTTTGAATAATATGGTTAGTAGTTGAATGTTGGATGAAAATGTTTAAATAACAAATACCATGTGAATTAAGTTTCACAAATTTGACTATAAGGTATTTGATGGATTTAAGATTAAGAAATTTTGATTTGGCAAATGGATAGGTAAATAAGTTAACTTTGTAAGAAAAAGGATGTACACTTAGTAAAGTTGTCTGATTAATATATGGATTAGATAAATAATATTAGCTAAATGGAGACCTTAGGTAAAGAAAACTAGGGATTAAGTTTTATAACTTATTTATTTGGAATAATAGAATTCCACATTTGTTGAAAACCCTAATTGAAGTAATGACGATTTGAAGATTTGGGATATGTATATATACTCTTAGGAAGTAAAAATATATTATACAAGTTAAGTCATATTTGTAAGCTTAAGTAATAATGGATTTAGAAGAAAGTAAATGGTTGTGAAATAAACTTGGATTAATAGAAGTTTTGGAAGAAATGTATTAAGTAAAGATAAATGTGAATAAGTACATAAGTTAAACGTAGATAAATTTTGATCTAAGATTTGAGTATAGAACTTTGAGGTGTTTACACCAATCCGAAAAAAGGATTTATCACTCAATTTTTGATGGCGAACATTGATGAGAGTTTGTGATTATGTACACGAGTTTTCTATCATAGTTGAGAGCTATGCAAGGAAAGCAAGAGTTTGTGATTAAGAAGTCTGATCAAAGTCCGCAATAGAAAATCGGGGGATCGATACTAGTTCGAAAGAAAAGTTGTGGATTGAATAATAGATCGAATCAAATATAACATATATTATGATGTTTTGGGTATGTCAACATAGTAGTTGGATAGTTATCTTAAATAGTAGACGCTAAGATATAAGGGTTGGACTTATGTTTTAATATATAGACCTCAGGTGTAGTACATGCTTAGGTCAGAGGATGGGTTATGTGAATGTATTCATTTATCTTGATATAGTATTAGTTTGGTTGTTTTTGGATGTATAGTCTTATTTGATAGTTGGATACATTATCTTAAGTGTGCAGTACGCACTAGGATGGGAAGGATAGAAGTTTGACTTGATGTATGTACATATAACCGTAAGTACGTAATAGATACTTAGGTTAGTGTGGGGAATCTTTATATGCATGTTTGGCATCATTTGTTTTAGTATTGTTATGATATCGGCCTTCTTCTTTTCTATCATCAGTAGAAATAAGTCAAATTATTTGAGGAGATGAGTATGAGATAGATTCCTTTATCTAACTTTCATTTCGAGGACGAAATGCTTCTAAGTAGGGGAGAATGTAACGACCCGTATTTTCGCTACTTCGAAAATGAGAGATTTCGAACGATTTAAAATCTAAAAGGATAAATCTTATAAAGATAATAAAAGTATGTTAAAAGATTTAAAAGTTTGTTAATAATCGTTTTACAAAAATAACCAAAATTTGTCGCATTTTGTTAGTTTTACATACGCGGTAAAATTAGAGATTTTGATATTAATTAAATATGATTTTTTAATATAAAGAGACATGTTTTAATTTATTTAAAGAAGTAAAAAGTTCATTTTAAAGTTTGGTTTACATCAATATATAGCTTAATAAAAACGTCAAATTTTGACTGTAAACTTTGTCGGCGGAAAACACCGTTTTCAACCAAAACAAGTTGTCGACAAGTTGTTGCAACTTAATACATTTTATAACTTAAAATTACAAGTTTACAAACTATTTAAACACTTTACATTTAGCACTAAAAGACAAAAGGAGTTTACTTTTGAAAATAGTTTACATAAATAAAAAAATAAAAGGACATGATTTGACATAAAAACAACATCATTACTAAACCATCTTTCCACCATTAATGCAAATCAAATCAAGCAAAAGTCTTATTTCCTTTTTACACAAAGTTTAAGAAAAAAAAAAGAGTAATCATTTTATAAATTCAAATCACATTAATGAGATGTTACTACTTTACATGGAAAAGGAGCAAAATATTATTTTAACATTTTAAAAGTTTAAGAAAAAGAGGCAAACATCATTTCATTAAGTACAAACTTACATCCTACCATCATTTCACCATTAATGCATGTCCTTAAAGAGTTAAATCAAGGGTAGAAAAGTAAATTAAAAAGTCAAAAAGTAAAGAAGGGTATTTTAGTCATTTGCCATCCAAAGCTCAAATATAAATATGCATCCATACCTTTCATTTTTCACACTTCATTCTCTACCTTCTTCTTCACTTTCTTCTTCTTCTTCTTCCTCTTTGAAGCTCTCTTTAATGGCTTCTTCTTCTCTTCCAAAATGCTTACTAACTTTTTCAAAACCATATTAAATCAACTCCAAACACCACCAAACTTTGTCAAAGACCTTAGAATACCATGAGAACATGGTTTAACATCTAATAAGTGAAGAAATGATGGAGAAAGAGGAAGAATAGGAGGAGGCCGAACTTATGGAAGAAGTGGTCGATGAAATGGAGTAAAAGTTGATTAGTTGAAGTTTTAGTGAAGTGTTGTTGATATGAATGTTGGTAGGAAGTTAAACATTTGGGTAAAGGTGAGAAATTCTCATCGCTTTTAAATTATATTGATTATCATGCTAAATTGTTATGTTAGATAATCACTATTTGATGATATGTATGTTTGGTTGATTGTTTGGATATGTTGGATAATCCGTAGTAATATTATGACATTTACCATATTGAAAATGTTGATGTTATATGATTGTTATATGGATGTGATGATAATTTGGATATCAAATTCCTATTGATTTAGTAATCACTTTTGTTTAAAAGACCATATTTTAGTAATATGAGAAATTGTGGAATAACAAGTCTCTTTTCATTTAGAAGTGAAATTAAAGTTAAAATGAAAGAGAATTTGAAATTTGAAGTGAAACGGATTTGAAAAGAATAGCTAATTAGAAAATTGAAAGTTAGATGAATAGTGAAATTGAAATTAAAATCGATTTTGAAAAAGTGAAGTTTAGTTTGAGATTAAATTGAAATTTAAATTGGAATTAGATTTGAAATCTAAGTTTTAAATATGTTTAATTTGAGATTAGAATTGAAATTGAGTTAAAATTGGGATTTAAAGTTTAATATTAAAATAATGGGAATATAATAATATTTTAATGTGGTAAGAGTGAAAATATATTTTAAAAGCTTTAAAAGGTGAAAATATTGATTTAAAAGGGTTTCTAATCATTTTATAAGTATTGAAATCCAATTTGAATAAATTATTTCAAATGTTGAAAAATAAGTTAAAACTAGACGCGTCGCGCAACGGTAGTTCGCGATTTCGCGTTGAAAAGTTCAAATGAATGTGTAGAGTGGAATATTGCTCGGAATTCTTCGAGATAAGAAAATTCCGGACTATTATATCCATATCTTCTAAATGAAGAAAGAAAATCAAAGTTTCGATAAGTAGATTTTGAATTATGTCCAAATCAATTTTCTAGAAAAATCGCGCTAGTGCAGTTTAGTGACCATAAAAGGAAATCTGTTTAAATGGATGTTTTTAATTAAGGAAAAAATATGGAATAAATTTGATAAATCTATTTAAATGATTTAAAAGAGATTTGGATTGGAAAATATGAATTAGCGAATGTTTAAAAGTTGTTTTAATCAAATAAGCTTATATAGCACTTTCCGCAGCACTTTTATGCTGTGAATTATATAACTTTTGGAATATGAGTTTAAATGTAATGATGTTTCCCAGAATCAATTGTGAATGTTTTAAAAAGGATAATTAAGCGTTTTGAAAGATAATTTGGAATATTTATAAGCAATTCCAAAATAAGTTGAAAATCTGAGTATGCGGAAACGACTAGTACATTTGTCCCGCCTGTGAGATCTGGGAAGATAAAACAAGGTGTTTAACTAAGGTTAGGGATGGAGCAACCAGTGCCCTGAACTTACCTGGCCTATGTTTTCTTTTCTTAGGCGAGGGGTGGAACAGATCGAAAGGAAAGCCCGGATGCTCTCAAAATAAAAAGATTCTGTTAAGTTTTCCAAAATAAAAGAAGATTGGTATTACCCAAAAGTTAAGCAATCTCCAAAATGAATGATTTCTACGAACCTGTGAAGTTTAGAAAAGAATTTATAATGAATTTTAGGAATGATAAGATTTGAAAGGAATGAATTGGTAAATAAGAGTATTGGATTTTGACTTACAAGTGAGATATAAAAATGGAATTTATAAACACCGTTTTGTAAATCTGAAATCAATTTAAATTGATAAGTTAAATGTTAAAGGAATTATATTCGCGATTTTGGACAGTGAATAATCCTTTAGATTAAATGGATGTTTTGGAAGGTGATATTATAAAGGGAATGTTTTCCTTAAGTTAAAAGTTAAGAAATTTGGATCAAGAATTAAGTAAAGAAATCTGAGATATTTTCCAAAACAAAAGAATGAATTACTTAGAATTATCCTAAGTTGAAAGAAAGAGAATTTCGAAATCATCCGAAGAGAATTAAAGTGAAAAGAGACTTAATAAATCCTATATTCTCATATTCACTTTTTATCGATGATTGGATTTCGAAGGAACCGGAGTCGGATTTGGTTAATTCCTATCCGAAAACCACTTCGAACCAATGTGTACGTTCGAACGTGAAGACATGTTGAAGATGGTGATTGAAGACCGTGGATCTTCATAGCGTGAGGACTGCTTGTTGATTTGCTCAGGGTGCGCACCCATTGTAGAGTTATATATAGCAGTGGTCTCCTCGTGATGGAGATTTTGCGGATTGCAAGGGCTTCTCGCCTAGTAATGGCCGAGGAAAGTACCTTCGGTTTGTCCTGTTCCTGGACAACTTGTATGGACGTTTGTCTGACGTTGCATTTCTAAAGATTACGTACATTGGTTTTTACAAACGTACATCAGTGGTGGCGGAGAAGGCAACTTCTCTAGCTTAACACCCTCCTTGAGACATACGAGCTCAAGGGTTGTATTTTTGTGGAAGGCAATTAGTAGTTAACGGAAATGGCAATGTGGCATTCAAAGATTTGATATGTGCTTTGTGAAAAGGTAATCGTAGCCTTAAGCCTCATCAAACCGGAAATGACCGAAACAGGATTAGATGCAGCAGGGCTATGTGGGTCATTCCCATTAGGGTATGATCATCCCCTTCTAGATATATTTCTTCCCGCTATGACGTTCGGGATGTTAATTAATGTGGTGTATGGAAAACGAGCGCTCGGTTAAAGGTCGGCAACGACCGGGGGATGACATATTCGGTACTATCTAGTTACAGAGGTAGGCCGGTCTTGTGTTGGTAGAGGGCAGATGTTCTGTGCCTCGGGACATCCATCTAGAGGTGTACCCATTTCGGAAGGTAGATCCTGCGCCTGGTCATTTGTATGGAAATCCATTCTCCAATAAGAACCTACGGTTTTGTTTGTATTGGCGTAATGAATAGCCTCGAAATGCTATATGGGTAACCATTTCGGATAAGATTGATAAGTTTATTTGCAAATGTTTTCAAAGAGATGTCATTAGAAATAATATCAAAGGTTTTGATATAAAAGTGTTTTAGTTATCATAAGGTAAAAACCCGTTCGTGTTTATGTGTGGACGTGGTCTTATGAGATACTATTTATTTCAAAGGATTTTATCCAAAGGCTGATATATGACACTGTCATTTATTATTGAGTTTTTCTCACGCTGGTTTATCAAGCCTGATCCGGGTATTTTCAATACTCGGGTCAGATCCGAGTAGTTTCAGGATAGTCGAAGGAAGTTGAAGTTCCAGGGGAGAGCTGGAGATATTCATGGACGCATGAAGATATTCTTTCATCGCCATTGCTTAGTGTATTTTGTTTGATGTTTGTCAGCAATTGTAAGGGCAGGTTTTATAACTGTCCAAGCTGAATCTAGGTTAGACTCTGATATTGTATTTCAAAATTTTCCGCTGTAAATATTTTTATTGAAATAATATATGTTATTCCATTCGTGTGAGATTCTGTTCTGTCTATTTTTCTTAATCACCCTTGATGATCCGTTTTTTCGTGCAATTTGAGTTAGACATGGGTGGTTTATTGTCGATTCAAAGGGTACGGGAAAACGGGTCGTCACACCCATCGTTTTCACGCGCTGGGCTCCGAGTCCCCTACTTTCATCCTTAAAATATTCGAAACCTAGATACGTATGTATGCACGTACACATGCACGAACTCCACGACCAGCTCCGATCGACGACGAAGTCACCTGATCATCTACGATGATCACCAGAAACGATTCAAACAACCCATAATACAAAATTATTTCTAAATCAAGAATCGAGCTTCCAATTCAACACAGAACCCAACCCATATCGACAAAACACGTTTGCCACGGCGTTTACGACGATCAGAAACCATGCCCCTCCGACCAGAATATCTCCACCACCCATGCAGCGATTCCCATAGTCGCGATGATCTTCGATTCCCCAAGGCCTTCCCATTTGCCTCGCGAATGTCGTCGACAAAATATAGTACTTAACCCTAGATCGATCCAAGTCTTCATCTATGATGGATAAAAAAAAATCTCGCATTTTTCACGAGATCACCGATCATTCCAGCACCTACTGCTATGATCCCGAGGTCCAACACTTGGTTGATCATCAGAAACTCACCAAAACCCATTTTCCATTCAACTTGAATTTTCCCAACGGTTATAGATTTAAAAATCATGATATCTATGTTAAAAATCATAATTTACAAACACGAATCCAATTCTATAATCAAATCTAATAATTTTAACAGTTGAAAATTTGACTTGAATTAATTCTTCACTGTATATTTTTATTTTCAAAGTATTTACTCAATTTAAACAATTGAATTTATTTTTAAAGGTGATGTTACAGCCTTACAAATATATTTCATCTTGAAATCAAAGCTTAATATGTAGAGAAATGGAATTTCTTCCCTTAATATAAATCTAGATACATATTTTTTTTTTAACAGAGGTAAGTATGCCGGTTAATCAGACATGCACAGACTTATTCACACACATAAATGCATATATACTTACTAATATATACACATACATTTTTCATTTCCCATGGTATTGTCATCACAGATATTAGAATCAAAAGAATGAGTGTTAAAAATAAAGTTTGCTCATCTGTACGTGTTGAGACAGAGGACTTGGATTTGCTTTTCAAATTTGAAAATTGATGAATTAAATCTTTTGAACTGAAGCATTGATTCTTATTTTTGATCTGAATCCTAATATCTTTTGGTCTGTTGATGTTGATCAGACTGAAGATGCTTCAGGTTGAACTTGGGCTTGAACTTCCAGGTTATTTTTTTGAATTTGTTTCAATTGCTTCAGATTGAATCGTCGTTGAGTTGATTCATTCTTGAATCAGATTCCATAACTTGAGTTTGATTTGCATGATCTGGAAGTATAATTTTTTCTAAAGCTTTATGTTTGAGTTGAATTTTGAACTTTCCTTCAATTTCCAGGCTGTGGTTTCTGGTTTTGAGAGTTTTGTTTGAATTGCTTATAGGTTTGATCTAAGACTTGAATTGCAACTTGTTTTCTTCTGATCTTTGAATATGAATTGATCTTGCTATAGTTTGATTGAGTCTACCTGGATTTGATTTTGTTTGGTTTTCTTTTGTTCTTATTTTTTCAGGTTTTTACTTTTTCTTTGAATTTCATTTTCTGGTTTTTATTTTTAATGTCATTCCTTAGTTCTGAAAAATAGAGGAGGTAATCCAATAGCCCGGTTACTTCTTTCCTCTAGTCATTTTTTTTTTCATTTTAATTTTAAAAGAAATTTAAGCCACTTGTTAATCTTGCTAACACTTGTAAATGCATGATGTAAATTATTTACACTTGTGAATATGTGACATAAATCTTTCCACACTTGTTAATACAAGTAATATTATGTTTAAGACCTTATTTTAAATTAATTCACAATTTACATTTTAATCCCTACTTTATTCTTATTTATAAATCATGTTTATGTTTTCTTATTTATACTTTTACATTTTTACAAACTATATCTTTTTTTAAAAGAAAATGTACATTGAACCTCCTTTTATCAAATTTTATTTAAATCATACAAACCATATTATTTTTTTCAAAAGATATACATACATATTAAAAATTAGAAAACAAATTTTTTGTTAAATTTAAAAATGTAGAGTATTTGAATCTAAATTATTAAAAAAAATGTTTACCTTATTAATTTCAAAGATATGTACAAATTAAAGCTTTTATTAATGCTCATTTCAAACTCCAGTTATTATTCTTTTTAAATGAATGGAATTTTATATTTATTTAATTCATTGTTTAAATTTCTTACAAATGTTATATCCTTAACTATTAACCTTACAAATGTCTTTACATATATATTTTTATGTATATATCTCATGTTTGATATTTTGTATTTCCTTTTTATTTAAATATTTATAACTTTAAAGAAATTGGTTATAAATAAATAAACACACATATTATATATTTTATTCAAATCATAATTTTCAAAATATATGTATATTAGAATTAGAAAAAAAATTTATATTAGTATTTAATTATAGAATTTTCAAATCCAAATATATTATTCAAAAGGTTTATTTTTAAATTTCAAATTCAAAAATTAATAAAAATCATATTTATATTTATATTTGTAAATGAGTAAAAAAATATCTTTTTTATAAGTATAAATTATATCCCAATCATACTTTATTTATTTTCCAAATCTTTATTTTCAACATATATGTATTGGAATTTCAAATTCAAATTCCAAATTAAAATCTATTTGTAAAATAAACAAACACATCTTATTTCATTTGTTTCTGGAAATTTCAAATTAAATTACAAATTAATTCTAAATTAAATTCAAAAATCAAATTAATCATTAAATTAATTTTCCTTAAAAATCAGTAATGTTACAGATTCCCCCTTTAAGAAAATTTCGTCCCTGAAATTTGCCAGGAAGACAACAGAGATAGACAGACACACATAGAAATAGTTCACCAGATCAAATTGTATAGTTATTATGTTTTTGGCTTACCAAATCAGAATATCAACAATATGAGAACAAACTCATTTAATATCTCATGAAGTATTAGGGTAATCCAATCTACGAAATATGCAGGGGCATCGGTTAGTTCGAAGGGTAACTAACCATTAGTAGAATATATTTGGACGCCAAAAGAATAGACAAATGGATTCAATCTACCACAATTCTCAAATACTAAGTATGGATTCCGAATTCAGATCGGAATATTTCAAAGTATACACCAGCTTGTTCCTCTTCGGACTTTGATCCTCATAAGAAATTACAATAGAATTTTAAATTTGGGTTTTACCCAAAAATCATTTTATCAATACAAATCTATTTTAACTTTATATTTTAGTTAACCAATTTATTTTAAATAAATTTTCAAATTCATTAGAGTTTAAGAACGAAAATCTGATAAGAAATCGATGAAGAGAATATGAAATAGAAACTTGTCTTCAATGATTCGTAGGGCCACCCACCAAAGCTTCTTTCCGGAGCTGCCACGAAGTAATCAAAGAAATTGAAATCGGATCAAAGGAGATTGAGAAGAGTTATTTCCTTGTTTTTGCAGGGCATTGACCATTTGTAGTGGTACTTCCCTGTCCCCTTTCTCGTCGTCTTCTTGCACTCATACTCACTACCAGTGGATAGTCAGAGAATTTACTAAGGCATACGTACGGATACTCATTATAGGGCATACTTCACCCTATCTCTAATGAGTTACCTAATGTGTTATACCACTATTACGATCCTGACACGACCTTCGAAAATCGACACCCGTACTTCACTTGTACTCGAATGCCGCAGATTCAAACGCCGAATCTGGCCCGTCAGAGCTTATAACACATTAAGTACAACAACACAGCGGAAGAAAATGAATAATATCATTGATACAACAATGAATACAATATTTGGTACAATATGATACAATATCAGAGACAAATATACAACAGTGCAATGTGATAACAACGGAAGAGGTAACTCAAATATGATCTTCGATGAAGAGTGAAACCAAAATCTGCAACTCCAGACCAAAAGCTCATCCCAAAAGCTATGAGGACCCCAATCGAATAAGCTCGAACCACCATCATCGATGACTTAAGCAAGGTCGGCTCGGAATGTTGAAGAGAAACAAATGCTATCGCAAAAATCCAAAGGCTGGATGCTATCGAATCTACTCCTACTATTTAATTATCTGAAAAACCCAACTCTAGACTGCCCGTGTGGAAAGTTGTGGGCACATAGAATTTAGGAAGGGAACAATAAATTTCGGGTCAGTCATGGGACTGGTATGAGCAAACAAAAACAGTTTTATCTTTAAAACAAACAACAAAAGAATTTAAAATTGAAATCCGCAATGCTTTTTGAAAAATGAAACTACCATAAGGCCTCCCGCCGCACACACCATGCAAACGCAGAATTGGAGGAGATTTCTCCTTATGATAGTCAAAAATGCTTGATACGCTAAAATCATTTGATATTATTATTAGTGCATAGTGCAGAAAACATTTCGAAAGTATAATATAAATCTTAGCTAGTATAAAACCAATATTGTATGCCTACTATAGCTACCATCTAAACAGTGGGGCACCATCATAAGTAAATAGCAGGTGATACATCTAAAACCATAAAAGGAGCGTATTGGTGATTGGATTTCCAACAAATGGTCAGGCGAAGAAACTTCCTATTGCCACATGGGAACGCCTCAAGAGGGACGCCCCGAGAACCTACCCGGCTCTCTGCCAACATAAGGCCGGTTTCCTCCCTGCCCGGGAGTAATACCTAAATATATGCCATCCCCGATCGTTTGCGACCTTTATCCGAGGATCGTCAACCACAAAGCAACATCATATAGTAATAAATATACAGTGTCCACATGAGTTAAGTATCAGTGCTCCATACCATGATACCACCCTTTTCCAGAAGGAATGGACATACCCTAGGGGCGCGACCCCTGCAACCTTGCCGCATCTTTCCTGTTTCGACCATTTTCAGGGTGTGAGGTCCTGATGCAGTCTCGTCAATAAAGCTACGCTTTTTCATAAAGTCATGCGTCGATCAACAAATGATCAACAACACTTCCTATGCAACATTACCAAATTGGGAATGTATCACTAGTAACCATCAACTACATAACCTCTGAGCTCGTACGTCTCAGAGAAGGGTGTTAAGGTAAGAGAATAAATCTTTGCCACTAAACAGAAATGTATTTGATAGAAACCAGCTTTACATCTCAAAGTGTAATGTCAGACACACATCCACACAAATCTGTTCCGGGTTCGAACAGAACCGATGACACTTCCAAAGAAGCCCTTGCAATCCGGGTATTCACAATCCCGATCGGACTCTCCATCACATAATGAGATCTCCGTACCAGCACGACTCAGTGCAGAGACATTCGACAGGTTATCCTTTCATTCTCGAAAATACCCGGTCTTCACCACTGGTCTTCAAATGCTATCCATATCGACGTATCATTATTCATGGGTTATATGACACAAAGTTCCTCCCCCAGCTAAACTGAATAACGAGCGCATTATTTTAAAACATATGGATATAGGATCTCGGTTAAGTCACAATTTAAAGTCCAAAACCTTTCTTTCAATTGGTTTAAACCAATTACAATTTCCAATCTTTTAACAAAAAGATTCGTTTCGCAAAGTTCACCAATCATTCACAAGTATTCATTCATATCCTTTCGAAACACTTTCCCTTTCAAATTGGATTAACTCATCCAATCTTTAAATCAAAGACTCAATTCATAGCTTTTAAAACCATTTCCAATTCAAATCTTTTATATAAAAGATACACCATTTAAAATCCTCTTCGATTTCAAAACAAGGTTTAATAATCTTTCACAAAGGTTCATTCATAGCTTTCAAAACAATTCATAATTTCTTTTCAAACTTGAAACTTTTCAACACAAGTTGGAAATCCTTTCCTTATATGAAAGCTTTTATTATTTGAAAACTAATAGTTTTCGTTCGGAAAAATCTGATTACATTTATACAAGTTAAAGCCCTTCAAGTGCAAAGCTTGGTTTAAATTCAAATTCCCAAAACAATACTTTTTAAACGTTTTAAAACCCATATAGACACATTTATAACTTGTATACCCTTTTTAAATCAAAATTTTCAAACATAGCATTCAATTTCAAATTTTGAAGTTAAATTCAAACCAAATTATTTAAATTTCAAAACTAAATCAAGTAATTCAAAATAACCTTTTTCTTTAAAATTTCTTTTCAAAAGCTTTTCATATTTAACCCAATTCCATTTTCAAAAACAATTTGGATTCAAAATTCAATTTTAGAACCATTTCAAAATCCGTGACTTAACCAATTTTCTCGTGCAATCCATATTTGTGTGTGTATGGTGTAGTCTAGGGGTTTTACACAATAGTGCAACATCATCAATCATCATAGAATTCAATCACAGAAATATTGATAAGCGGTATATTCTATAACGCTTATCTTCATTCACAGATTCACATATAATATAAATTTGTCACAGATAAATAAATTACACTCATCACAGATAAATTACATTCATCACATTTCAAATCAATTTAATTCATATCACAAAGTAGCACACATCAGGGGTAACAAACAATTCAATATTCAATAGGATTCAAACATCCATAAGTCAGATTAATTAATCATCTGATTAATTGAAACCAGATTAATCACTAATCCAGGTTAACTAATAAATTACAAATTATTTTAATTAATTAACTTTTAATAATTAATTACCTTTAAATTATTAATTAATCAACCTTAATTAATAAATGAATAAATCTCTAATCACTAAATAATTAACCCTTAATTATTTAATTATTCTTAAATTAATTATCCTTAATTAATTATATTAATTAGCCCTTAATTGATTATCCTTTAATTAATTACCTTAATTAATTAATCCTTAATTATAAATTAATTATCTTAAATTATTAATTAATTAACCTTTAATTAACTATTAATTAAATAATTAAGTAATTATAAATCATCTATCTTGATTTATCATTAAATCATTATCAAAATATTTAATTAATTAACCTTTAAATTAATAATTAATCATCTTTAATTAATAAATAAATCAACCTTTGATCGTTAAATAATTAATCCTTAATTATTTAATTATTCTTTAATTATTTGTCCAATCAAACCTAAATCATTAAATTAATTTACCTTTATTACTTTTATTAAATAATTAACCTTGAGTAATTAATTTCCTTTAACAAATAAATTTACTTAGACTTTAAAAGTTAATTAACAATTAAAACATTTGTATTATTAATTTACTTCTTTAATATTATTAAGTTTATTTAAAATAAACTTTAAAAATAAAGGTTGTGTATTTTAAAACATTTTAAAACTTGGTTAATTAAAACAATTTTATTTAAAAAAAACCTTCTTAAATAATTTTTAAAACTTAGATAACATCTAATATAAAAGAAAATTGGTTTAAACAGAATTTAATTGAAATAAATTGATTTTTCTATAAAATTCAAAACTGCTTTTGCCACCAATCAAATGACCCGAGCAAAATCACGTTCTACCTGAGTTTGAACCCGGGCCAACTCATGTTTCCACCTGCTTCGATAAAACCTATCGTCTCACGTGCTTGGATCCGAGTCCCCTACCTTCATCCCCAAAATATTCGAAACCCAGATACGTACGTATGCACGTACAAGTGCACGAACTCCACGACTAGCTCCAATCGACGAAGCCACCTGATCATCCACGATGATCACCAGAAACGATTCGAACAACCCATAATACAAAATTATTTCTAAATCAAGAATCGAGCTTCCAGTTCAACACAGGATCCAACCCATATCGACAAAACACGTTCGCCACAGTGTTCACGATGATCGGAAACCATGCCCTCCAACCAGAACATCTGCACCCATCCATGCAGCGATTCCCACAGTCACAATGATCTTCGATTCCCCATGGCCTTCCCATTTGCCTCGCGAATGTCGTCGACAAAATATAGTACTTAACCCTAGATCGATCCAAGTCTTCATCTAGGATGGATAAAAATAATTTCTCACATTTTTCTCAAGATCACTGATTATTCCAGCACCTACTGCCATGATCCCTAGGTCCAACACTTGGTTGACCATCAGAAACTCACGAAAACCCATTTTTCATTCATCTCGAATTTTCTCAACAATTATAGATTCAAAAATCATGATATCTATGTTAAAAATCTTAATTTATAAACGCGAATCCAATTCTATAATCAAATCTAAGAATTTTAACAGTCGAAAATTTGACTTGAACTAATTCTTCACTGTATATTTTTATTTTCAAAGTATTTACTTAATTTAAACACTTGAATTTATTTTTAAAGATGATGTTACAACCTTACAAATATTTTTCATCTTGAAATCAAAGCTTAAGACTTATTATATATAGAGCAATGGAATTTCTTCCCTTAATATAAACCTGGATATTTTTTTTAATAGAGGTAAGTATGCCTGTTAAACAGACATGCACAGACTTATTCACACACATAAATGCATATATACTTACTGATGTGTACACATACATTTTTCATTTCCCAAGGCATTATCATCAAAGATATTAGAATCAAAAGAATGAGTGTTAAAAATAAAGTTTGCTCACCTGTATGCGTTGAGACAGAGGTCTTGGATTTGCTTTTCAAATTTGAAAATTGATGAATTAAATCTTTTTGAGATGAAGCTTTGATTCTTGTTTTTGATCTGAATCCTAATATCTTTTGGTCTATTGATGTTGATCAGACTGAAGATGCTTCAGGTTGAACTTGGGCTTGAACTTCCATGTTATTTTTTAAAACTTGTTTCAGTTGCTTCAGATTAAATAGTCATTGAGTTGAATATTGAACTTTCCTTTTATATCCAGGCTGTGGTTTCTGGTTTTGAGAGTTTTGTTTGAATTTCTTATAGGTTTGATCTGAGACTTGAATTGCAACTTGTTTGCTTCTGATCTTTGAATATGAATGGATTTTGCTGTAGTTTGATTGTGTCTACCAGGTTTAGATTTTGTTTTGGTTTTCTTTTGTTCTTGTTTTTCCAAGTTTTTATTTTTTCTTTGAATTTCATTTTCTGGTTTTTATTTTTGATCTCATTCCTCAGTTTTGAAAAATAGAGGAGATAACGCAATGGCCTGATTACTTCTTTCCTCTAGTCATTTTTTTTCATTTTAATTTTAAAAGAAATTTAAGCCAATTGTTAATCTTTATAACACTTGTAAATGAATGATTTAAATTTTTTACACTTATGAATATATGACAAAAATCTTTCCACACTTGTTAATACAAGTAACATAATGTTTAAGACCTTATTTTAAATTAATTCACAATTTACATTTTAACCTCTACTTTATTCTTATTTATAAATCATGTTTTATGTTTTCTTATTTATACTTTTACATTTTTACAAACTATATCTTTTTTCAAAAGAAAATGTACATTAAACCTCATTTTATCAAATTTTATTTAAATCATACAAACCATGTTTTTTTATCAAAAGATATACATACATATTAAAATTAGAAAACACATTTTTTATTAAAAATGTAGAGTATTTGAATCTAAATTATTAAAAAAAATGTTTAACTTATTAATTTCAAAGATATGTATAAATTAAAGCTTTTATTAAAGCTCATTTCAAACTCAAGTTATTATTCTTTTCAAATGAATGAAATTTTATATTTATTTAATTCATTGTTAAAATTGCTTATAAATGTTAATATCCTTAACTATTAACCTTACAAATGTCTTTACATATATATATATATATATTAATGTATATATTTCATGTTTATATTTTGTATTTCCTTTTTATATAAATATCTAAAACTTTAAAGAAATTGATTATAAATAAATAAACACACGTATTATATATTTTATTCAAATCATAATTTTCGAAATATATGTATATTAGAATTAGAAACCAAATTTCTATTAGTGTTTAATTATAGAATTTTCAAATCTAAATATATTATTCAAAAGGTTTATTTTTAAGTTTCAAATTCAAAAATTAATAAAAATCATATAACAAATATCTTTTTTATAAGTATAAATTTTATCCCAATCATACATCATTTATTTTCCAAATCTTTATTTTCAATATATATGTATTTGAATTTCAAATTCAAACTCCAAATTAAAATATATTTATAAAATAAACAAACACATCATATTTCATTTGTTCTTGGAAATTTCAAATTAAATTACCAATTAATTCTAAATTAAATTCAAAAATCAAATTAATCACTAAACTAATTTGGCTTAAAATTCATGAATGTTACAATTATGAAGTATGTTCTAATTGAAAAACTTTTTAAAAAAGTGGTAAATTTAAAGTAAAGGATATAACATTTTTGTCTTCTAAGTTAAATGATGCTAAGATGATTTTGCAAAACTCTCTCTCTCTCTAAAAAATATAAAAAAATAACATCCAAAGTATTCACTCTCATTTAAAAGCCCTCATAGTTATGCACGAGTGAATCACTTGGAATCTTTGATTATGTGCTTCATGCTCATTTAAAAGTCCTCACAGTTATGCATGTATGGAACACATGTAAAAAAAGAACAAACTTATTAAAAAACACCTACGGTCAATAGGTGTATGAACGAATGTGTATGCACTCGCCATGCTCTGTCCTCCCCTCACATAAGCCCGAAAGGCAGTGCATGGGTGGTATATCTAGCCTCAGTTTACCTGAGCTAGGCATGTAATTTTTCTTACAAATAATGAGAGAGCAAGCAATTGAAATCTAAGCACCATTTCAACCTGTTTGATTTAACTAGTTATTGAAAAGAAATGAAAATACCACTTTAATAAACTTTGATAATCAACTAAGGGTCTGTTTCATAATTACATTGCGTTATCAACCGAAATAACTCGTCAAACCATGGTCTATCTGTTATGACAACTTGATTTTTATTGGAAATTTTGACGAGTAAATGACTTAAATTTCGAAGACAATGACCAAAACTTGTATTTAACTTATTTTTGTCTATTTAGAAGTAAACCTTTCATTTGTAAATATTTTCAAAAACTCGCATTCACCTCTCTAATTAAATAATGCAATTTATAAATATTTTCAATTTGCATTTGGATTTTATGGGTAGTATCCGCTGAAAACCCTCACGAGACAACACTTGTCCTACTGGGGACACCTAGAGGTTAAACGGCTTGTTGTATACGCTCAATGCAATCGTGCTCCCTAGGAAAACAGATTTATCTTAGTTTTTCTTTATTCGGTGACGAATAAAAAGATAAGTGTGGGGGTATTTGATGTGCACGTAAATGTGCATATATTTACATCCATATTTTATCTCTTTTTATTTAAATAAACATCATATTTGGGCATTTAACATGTTTAAAACCAAAATTCAATTATTTTCAAACCATCGTATTTTCATCATCATTCATGGGCGAAACGGTCATTTTTGTGCATGTGTCAATGTAAGAAATTTTACTTGGACAATTTTTATTATTTTTATAGGATATTTTGATGCATATGGAAGAGGGATTTATGATGATATATGCATGCACAAAAAACTACAAAGGAATGAAGAGGAAATAATTCAAGTTCAAGATCATGGAGGACCCCACCCACTTACCTTGATTTTCAATTAGGAGCTAGGCACATGCTAAAAGGTCATTAAAGCTTCATGTACATTTAAATGGAGAGTTAACTTATGCTAATTATTACTTGATGGCCACAATAACTCAAGGGCAACTTGGGAAGCTCCCTAAGAATGGAGTTAGGGTTTTATGCGTGTATAAATAGCCCTCTTATGTACATGAACATATCATCTTCTACCTTTCATATTACTTAGAAAATTAGAGTGCAAAATTGTAAGCAATGTTTCATGAAATAAAAATGGCTTCTTAGCCTCTTTGTCTTCTCTTATTTACATGCTTTTATTTACTTTTCATGCTTTTATTTATGCTCTTTCCTTTTCTTTGTTAATAGATTAGTTTTACATTCCTACAAGTAGTGTTGCTTAATTCCTTTTGTTGTAAGTAGCTTAATTACATTCTCTTCTTTGCTTATTCTCTATTTTCTTCTCTTTTTAATGTTGAAATTTACTTGTGTTGCTTCAATGCCACAAATGAGTAGCTAAACCCCTCAATTTAGAGGTAATGAAGCTCTCTTACTTTATGTAATTTCAACACTTTTATGATTTATGATCTCATTTGATTTGTGCTTCATGAAGTGAATTTTGATGTAAGTTTATACAAGTGGGTTTGATAGCTTATATTGCTTATGCAAATGAGCTATTCTTATTCAACATAAAAATATTTTACATCATCATTTGCTAATTAAATTTTGATTTTGAAATGAAAGTAAAAATGAAATTTGATGATCTATATTACTAGTTACAATAGTAAATAGATCATAATTAAAATAGCTTTTGCTTTGGCTTCATTTTCATGAGAATTAGAGGTGGTATAATTATTGCATTATAGTTTGATGGCTTGTGTTATGTTAATTAATAACATAAACAAACCATACTTATGATAAATGCAATGATTATTTCACTTAATATCAAAGTTAGAGATCATAAATCATTTGTTTGTTGATTTACAAAAATATGAGAGTAGATTTTACCTCTAATTGCTTTCTAATCTCATAGTTTTAATCTCATTTCAATTCTACTTTTAGCTTCATTTTGTTTCTGGTTAACAATTTCTCCTCCATTTGGTCTAATTTGATTGAATAGATTTTCAAACTCTAAAAACTCCCTGTGGATCGACCCTTGTTCACCATGTACTACAAGTGTACGCCGTACGCTTTTGGTAAAATTTAAATTTGAAATTTATCGGTAGTTTCTAATTTGATAGAAAATTTACCGTTAAACATTCACCCGGTACAAACAAGAGTGGTTCTACGTATGTTCCCCCCGGTTTCGCGAGGAGATGGTTGGAAGTGAGTAAGTTTTATTCCTTGACTAATATTTGTTTGAGGTCTCGAGATGCATTCTTTCTAAATTTCCTTCGACTTTTATAGGTATCTACCCACGAACAGAAGGCGTTGGATATTCCAAGGCCATCGAGGCCATTCGAGCTATTCCCATGAGAGACTGGGAGATCAAATTCGTTATTTTCAAGCTTTCGAAGTTTGGATTGCTGGCGGAGTCTCATCGAATAAGCCTCCCCACTGGCGCCCTACAACCAGATCTGCTATGGAAAAAGGAAAAGGGCAAGCCGGGCCTTCGGTGCCCCCTACATGAGGAGCCCCGGCTATATCGGAGGAAGGTGAAATAAAAGAGGCCGAGGTTCTAGAAGTGACCAACGAGAACTTAGGTTTCGATGTTGTACCGGTAGCTGACGCACCTGGCATACAAATCACTTCCCCTTCTAAAGTTACAATTATATCGGTTGAGGATGAGTCGTCGCCCCAACATCTAGAGGGTTCATTAAAAGGTCTTTTAGACCTAACCATCCCTGATGACTTACTGAATTACGGTTTCAACGACCCAGGGGATATGAGACTTAATTCACTCGCGAGAGGCGATGAGGGTGATTAGGCTTGTCATCAAGGAGAGAAAACCCCAATAAGTAAAGCAAAAGAAACTAGTCCATCGCGGGGAAACATTAGGACAAACACGAACACTCACACTTCACCCTCCACTTAAATTTTAGCCATCGTACGATTCTTGCTAACTCTTCCTCACTCAGTTTCTGTGCAGGTGATATGGGGCGCACTCACAGATTAAACTGCCTTCGTGGGTCCTCTATCTTCCACAACTCCAGTCGGGATTCGGGATCAAGTAGACACCGAGACAGAGATGACAGCGGTGATAGGGACTACCATCCCAGAGATTCATCGTCTTCTTGAAGAAAAAATTACAACCATTCTTCATATCTCAATGATCCTCCCCCTCGTTCAGAGCATAGTAGAGAAAAATCAGCTCAGAATGAATCTCAATTTGAAGCTCCCCATGACCAACAATCTGGCTCGTCCAACACCAAGCAATCTCGTGAGCCTCATAAAAAGTCTGTGACTCCGGCTAGGCATACTCCACCAATCACTGCACATAATCCATTGACAGCCGAAAAAGTAGCCGAGCTTACAGCCACATTTCCAAAAATATGCTTTGAAAGATTGAAATTCATTCCTTCCATTCATCCTATTCCAGGGCACGTCAAACAAAGTGCCATCGCCTGTAATAATAATGTCTATGTTCAACACGACGCGTTCATTCATTTGGCAGAAAAAGATTCAGAGATTTCTATGGAACGTTAGCACGAAATTGATTGCCTGAAACTTGAAGCCATTAATGACAAAGATATTATCAAAACCCAGGATGATGAGCTATCCTTGTACAAATCCTAACTTGAGGTCGTAGAGAAAAACGCCAAGGATACAGCCGATGCAGTCAAATCGCTTGGAAGCCATGCACCAAAAAGAACTCGATGAGGCAATTCAACGTAGTGGTGCTCTAGCTTAAGAAAAAGACTCCATTCAGAAAGAAAAGGACATCCTCGCTTGACGAGTGAAAGAACTGGAGGAGCTGCTCCTTAAAGAGAAAGAAGAGAAAACTGCTGCATAACAAGAGTCACAATGATATTGCGACGAAATCGCCGCAACATGACTCTTACAAACGAAGCTCGACGAGGAACTTTCCAAAGCTGAGGCGTTCAAGGATGCAGCTCATGTGGAGAGTAAAAGATTGGCGCTGATAGAAATTGATTCTCGCCTCGAGGTAGCTGCTGAAGCCAGTAGAGAAGAAATTAAATGGTTATTTGATCCGCTTATTGCGGAATATAATGCTCGAGTTCTCACGCATCGAGATCTATCTTTTCTAGGCGAGGGTTACCTCGAATCATTGGCTGAAGCATGGGATACTTTAACAAAAATTAAAAGAGTTGAGTTGGGCAATAAGAGGTTGATGAGGATTCTCTTATGAAGGAAGTTCTTCGAGAAAACAAGCCTTCTGACTTATCTGCAGCGAAAGTCCTCTACGGAAGAGATTCCTCCTCATCATAAGGGAAGGACGACGTTGTTGGCCCATACAGAAATGAGTCTCCAGTTCGGCCTTCCACTCAACCGGCTGGTTGCTCATCACTCGATCCTTTCGAGTAGCATGTTGGCTATGATGCAGAGGAACCCGGGCTTGATGTTCACGTTTTATCCCCTATTCCAGAGGGTGAGGCTCCTAAAATGGCTGAGAGTCAGCCCGAAGTCGGTATGTAATTTTTCCTTCTAGGGCCCAAAGAACCATCGCTTTTAGTGAATAATAGATGTATTCTAACATTTATCCTTAATGACTTCATGTAGGCCATTCTGATCCTGATCCAACTCCAAGAAGCGATAACGCCATGGAGAAAGAAGAGAAAATAGCCGAAGAACCTCACACTGGGGATACGTCTGGATCCGATTCCCAAGTGATCGGAGCGCTCAATGAAGACAAATTCGAGAATCCCTCGACTTTGGACGAACATGACAAGGTTTAAATCAAAGGCTCCTCCAAACCTATTTCGAAACTTAGCATGGGGGAGTGAATCGTGGAAGAGGAGAAAAAGAAAGCTGAAATTAAGATTGAACCTCAGGTGGTAGAACTTGATGATCCTCTAAATAGGCCCCTGAAGGTAATTCTCCCCGGTGGTACCGCACCTTTGGAGGTCCCTCTTCCCTCCCCGGACACCACCTCACTAGGAAGCAAGGCGTCTAAGAGAAAACGCTCGGGTGAGGAGCATTCGGAAAAACCGAAGAAAGAGAAAATGTCAAAAAGGTAGCCATCTGGCCATGCCTCGTTTAGCCCGAATAATCCTGAATCATGTAGTTGTTTATATTTATTTTTATATTCGTTGTAAATAGTCTTCTGCTCCAAACTTCAGAAAAGTTGTAATGGAACTTAATTTTGGATTAGTAAATAAAATTTTATTTCTTTGTCTTCCACGACTTTCATTGTTTAGCTTATTGTCTAACTTGTAGTTGAAATTTGAAATCTTTTGGGTTACATAATCTCTGGTTCGCTTCTACATGACTTGAATTTTTTTAGAATTGTTTATACTCTAATCTGCTCTCTGTAAACTCAGACTACTCTAGTCCATGCTCCGGGGACTTAGAGATTTTTTGAATCATTTATACTCTAGTCCGCACTCGGGGGACTCAGAGTACTCTAGTCAGCGCTTCGGGGACTTAGAGCATTTTGAATCGTTTATACTGTAATCCACACTCCGGGGACTCAGAGTACTCTAGTCCATGCTTCGGGGACTTAGAGATTTTTGAAACGTTTATATTCTAGTCCACACTTCGGGGACTCAGAGTACTCTAGTCTGCGCTCCAGGGACATAGAGATTTTTGAATCATTTATAATCTAGTCCACCCTCCGAAGACTCAGAGTAATCTAGTCCGCACTACGGGGACTTAGAGATTTTTGAATCGTTTATACTCTAGTCCACACTCCAGGGACTCAGAGTACTCTAATCCGCTCTGTGGACTTAGAGATTTTTGAATCGTTTATACTCTAGTCCGCACCCGGGGGACTCAAATTACTCTACTTCGCTCTATGGAGACTTAGAGATTTTTGAATCGTTTATAATCTAGTCTGCACTCCAGGGACACCAAGCACTCTAGTCCACGCTCCGGGGCCTTATAGATTTTTGAATCGTTTATACTCTAGTCTGCACTCCGACGACTTAGAGCACTCTAGTCCGCGCTCCAAGGACTTAGAAATTTTTGAATCATTTATACTCTAGTCCACACTCCGGGGACTCAGAGTACTCTAGTCCGTGCTCTGGGCGCTTAGAAATTTTTGAATCGTTTATACTCTAGTCGGGGACTTAGAGATTTTTGAATCGTTATACTCTAGTCCGCACTCCAGAGACTCATAGTACTCTAGTCCGTGCTCCAGGACTTAGAGATTTTTGAATCATTTATACTTTAGTCCATGCTTTGGGAACTCAGAGTACTCTAGTCCACGCCCTGAGGACTTATAGATTTTTGAATCGTTTATACTCTAGTCCGCCCTCCAAGGACTTAAAGTACTCTAGTCCACACTCTGGGGACTTAGAGATTTTTAAATCATTTATAGTCTACTCCGCACTTCGGGGACTAAAAGTACTCTAGTCCACGCTCTGGGTACTTTGAGATTTTTGAATCGTTTGTTGACTTCTAATTTTGTATACGTGTTCATACGTCAAAAAGAATAACGTAACTTAACTTTTTACCATGGGATTATAACATATAAGACGTCAATAGTTCACAGAAAAAATGGCTTCAAGCCTTTATTAATTATTATAAAAAATAGGGACAAGCTGAATTGTCTTATTACATGTTAGAAATAAAGAACAACAAAAGGAGACATACATTGGAAACAACTGCTATTAAAATGGAATGGAAAATAGACTAAGTGTAATAATGAGGCAAGTGCTATTCCATGCTCTAGGGAGTGTCACGCCATCAACAATCGCTAGCTTTAAGGTTCCTTCACCAAGCTTCCGTTTGATGACGCATGGACCTTCCCATGTGGGATTCATATGTGATGGGACTGGAAAAACTCGCTTCAAAACAAGATTACAGATATCAAAGACCCTAGTTCGAACTTTTCCATTATAACATCGAGCGACTCGGTGCCTATATGCAGCCGCCCTTAAATCTGCTTCTTCACATTTTTCTTTGATGAAGTCCAGTGATTCCAGTAAGAGATCTTGGTTCATCTTAGGATCATAAAGAGTCACTTGGTGAGAGGAAACTCCAAGTACCATGGGTATAAAACCTTCGGTGCCATACGCCAAGGTGAATGGAGTGTGGCTAGTCGCGGACTTGTGGGTGGTTGTGTAAGCCCAGAGTGCTGTCGGATGCTCATCCACCCACCTACCTCTAGCCTTCTCCAATTTTTTTTTTCAATACGGACTTGATTATTTTATTTATGGATTCAACTTGTCCATTGGCTTTTGGGTGAGCGACTGTCGTAAACCTTTTTTTCAATGCAGTATTTTTGGCAAATTCTTTGAACTCCCTACTCTCAAACCGAGTTCTGTGTCCATGATGATAGTTCGTAGGAGGCCAAAACAGCATATAATGTTTCATACAACAAAATTGATGACCTTCTTGGTGGTGATCGTAACTAAAGGCTCTGCTTCCGTCCCACTTGGTGAAATAATCAACCACAACAATTGCATATCTTGCACCACCTTTGGAGATCGGCAAGGAGCCGATTATATCGATCCCCCATATTGCAAATGGCCTAGGACCAACCATTTGTGTGAGTTTCGTCAGTGGAGCTCTCGGGATCTTCGCATACTTTTGACATTTGTCGCATCTTCTTACGTAGTATGCGGCGTCTCGATTCACGGTTGGGCAATAGTATCCATTGTGGAGGATCTTTTTGGCTAATGTCTGCACCCCCAGTTTGGTCGCTACATTCTTTTTCATGAATCTCTTTCAAGACCCGCTTTATTTTGTCATTGATAATGCACCGAAGTAAGGTAACCGAGAATCCTTTTCAATACATTACTCCATCCTGCATTATATACCGCGAGGCTTTGCGAATGACTTGTCATCTCCCGTTCTTTCTCTCAGGAAAACTTCGACATAACAGATAATATTTGAACGGGGTCATCCATGACTCCCTTTCAGTTTTCGTCTCGAACACAACATCCACTTCCATTCCATTTATACTCGGGGCATGTAAGATCTCGATGGGAACTAAGCCCATCTGCCGTACATCACCACAGCTTGTGAATTTTGCCAATGAATTGGCTTCCCCATTTTGTTCACGTAGGATATGTGAAATATCATAGTATTCAAGGTTCGTCAATAGTTCCTAGACCCGAGAAAGGTACGGGGCAAGTCTCTGCCACTTTGCTTGATAGTCTCCCCATACTTGATACACCATCAATTGTGAGTCACAAAAGATTTCAAACGATTTTACTTCGAGTTCCCTGGTAAGTTTCAAGCCAGCAATCAACGCTTCATATTCGGCTTCATTTTTTGTAACTGGAAAGTCGAGTTTCAAAGAATAACAAATTGATCGGTTTTCAGGAGTTACAAGAATATCACCAGCCCTAGAACAACAGTCGTTGGATGCCCCGTCGGTGTATAACTTCCATCGAGTGGGGGGAATTACATCACTACCACTTGGTATGTCTGATATGGTGTAAAGCCTGCTAGCACTTGCCCTTGAATTTCCTTCCAGGGAATCTAAGTGATATTGAATTGACTTAACTCAATGTTCCACATGAGTAACCTCCCAGAGGTTTCTAGTCATTGGAGCACCTTTCGCAAAGGTTAATTGGTATAAACACTGATCGGGTGTGCCTAAAATTACGGATGGAGCTCACTAGAGCTCGGAATGCAGCCTCATAGTCCGGATCCATTCAAAATTTCTCTTTCCTTTCCTTATCACATTGAAGAAAGGAATACACTTATCGGTTGCTCTGGATATGAATCGACTCAGCGCGCTGACTTTTCCATTTAGGCTTTGTACTTTCTTTATAGTTCTGGGCGCTTATATGTCTCAAATAGCCTGAATCTTTTCTGGGTTAGCTTCAATTCCTCGCGCATTGACAATAAAACCCAAAAACTTTCTCGACGCAATGCCAAAGGAACACTTCAGTGGATTGATTTTCATTTCATAGTACCTGAGCATACCAAACATCTCCACTAAGTCTCAAATGTGTTCGTTTGATCGCCGTGACTTCACGAGCATGTCATCCATATAGACTTCCATTGTTCTACCAATTTGCTCTTTAAACATCCGACTTACCAAACACTGGTAAGTCTCTCCCGCGTTCTTCAACCCAAAAGGCATAACTACATAATAGTACAGTCCAATGTTCATGACAAAACTAGTGTGTTCCTGATCTGGAATATGCATCGGGATTTGATTGTATCCTACATACGCATCCATGAATGACAGTAACTCGTGTTCTGTTGTTGAGTCGAACAGCCGGTCAATTTTGAGTAAAGGGAAACTATCCTTAGGGCATGCCTTGTTCAGGTCTGAGTAATCAACACAGATCCTCCATTTCCCATTTGCTTTTCTCACTAGTACGGAGTTAGACACCCATTCAGGATAGAGGGCATAGCGGACGAACCCATTGGCTTTGAGTTTGTACACCTCCTCTCTGAGAGCAGCATACCTCTCCGGGTCCATACCTCTCCTTTTCTGTTTCACTGACACATATTTTGGGTCAATGTTCGACATATGACTTGCGATGGTGGGAGAAATCCTGCACATATCAGAGTGGGTCCAAGCAAAAACATTCAGGTTCGCTCAGAGGAAGTCAGTTAGATACTCAGTCATCGAGGGGGTGAGCTGTGATCCAATCTTAAGCACCCGTGATGGGTCATCGTGATTGATTGAAATTTCAATCGTCAGTTCAGCCGGTGCAGCTTTAGACTCCTTAGGTTCTTCATCGTAGTCTCTTGGACTATGTCTCGGTAGATCCAAACCTACTGCCATAGCCAATGCTCGGGCATTAATTGTCGATTTTGAGCAAGGTGGATGCCGATAGAGTTGTCCACAACCTTTCCCTTCTCTCTTCGATGGGCCTCTCTCAGCTCAGCCACATAACATGCACGACTGGTCGCTTGATCGCCATGCACTACCCCAACTCCTCTATCTGTCAGAAATTTCAAGGTTAAACACCACGGGGCCAGGGCTGCCATAAACTCCGCCAAGGTCGGTCGGCCCAAAAACACATTATATAGAAAATCAACAACCAAAACTATGAATGGTAAGATCCGTACCCTCGTATGTTCACCTTCTCCTAACTTAACTGGCAATTCTACAAAAACCTATCGCATTAGTGGCTACACCATTAAAACTTTGAATACATGTTTTAAATGGTTTTAGATCCTTCGCTTCCATCTTCATTTGGTCATATGCCTTTATTGAAAATAATATTCACAGAAATCCCACAATCGATCAGTATCCTTCTCACAAACGCTGGTCTAATAGTGACCGGAATGACCTCCACCCCGTCGGCATCCCTGATCTTGAATACTATATCATCCGTCATCATTTGGTGCTGTTTTGCTGGAGTCCCGTCATCCGAGTTTGAGCAACATTTGAAATCCGCATGCTTTAGGGAATTAGTATAGCGTTCCATTTCGTGCCAAATCTTGTCTGCTAGATGAGGCCCACCGACTATCATGTTTATGATCAGTCTGCTTAAGGTCTGAATGGGTTCCTCAGGTTGACGTGGAGCTTGCGGATGACTAGAGTCGGACGTCCCCCGTCCACCTTCCTGTAGATTCTCAACAAACTGCTGTAACTTCTTTTGCCAAATCAGTTTTTCTATAGCATCATGAAGGTGTCTACATTACTAAGTGTTGTGCCCGTAGGTCTCATGAAACCGGTAGTATTTCCCAGTCTGTTTTTGTTTCTCAGTGGATTCCTTTGGGCGCGGCTTTCGGTATTTGGATGTATTACAAGTTGATAAATAAATATTTTCCAAAGATGTGTTCAGAGGAGTGTATTCATTATAGATTGGGATCTTCGGTTTCCACTTTCCTGCTTCGCTCTTCCTTCAAGAACTTCCTCCTCCAGATCCTTTAGACTGCTTGGGCTTGTTTTGAACATTAACCTGGACATTTCCAGAGTTATCGCCAGATTTTTTTCCGCAATATTGCTCTACACCGTCTCTTTGCCAGGCCTTGACACACTACCTCGCCTTGTCCACCTGGTTTCCTTCCTTCTTATGAATTGCTGCGCCTTTGAATAAAAACGTTAATGGGTAGCCGGAGATTTTCCTACCAGCCAATCACCGAACTCCAAATCTGGGTCTACTCATCGCATCACGACCATAAGAAAAGCATGTTCATTTGGGTTGCTAGCTTCGGTAGCAGCAACATGAAATCTTTGCAAATATTCCTTCAAAGACTCCCCTAGAGCCTGGATTACACTGGATAAAGACATCACCTCCTTTGGATGAGTGGTTTGAATTCTAAACTGCTCCATAAATTTCATCGCTAACTCATCAAACCTAAAGATCGATCGTGGAGGAAGTCTAGTGAACCACATGGTAGCGATTCCGCATAGGCTTATTGGGAAACATCTACATTTAGTTGCATCATTTGTCCTAGCCGAGTACATAGTCCACTCATATCTCATTACATGCTGTCGGGGATCAGTCTTTCCTTCATAGGATGGGATAGTCGGCATACCAAAACTCCGGGAGTACTCGGCCTATCGGACAACATCTTCGAAGGGAGTGTGGCTCCCAGACATACCCCAATCGTCATTGGATAAGCCATGATTTTCTCTCATCAACTGCCTGACCATAGCTGATAAATCCGGGGTTTGGTTGCGAGGTGCCAAGTTAAACTCCATCTTGTGTAATCATTCTGACTAGTGCCTCCTCGGTTGGTGGTCTCCCAAATGCGTGTCTTGGGGACCGTCTTCACTATGGCCCTGGTGAGCCGATCGTCCTACTTCCACTCGTGCTCCAGATCCTAAATTTCCTATTCCAACTTGAGTGTGATTCCCCAAGTGCAAATGAGGGGCCATGGCTCTAGGTAGGGAACCAGGACCATTCCTCTTGGATTGATCTTTTGCACCTATTTGCATTATTTCTATTCTACAACATCTATTCCTGTGATGTTCACCAGATGAAACAGAGCTAGCGGATGATGAGTAGGAAGCGGGGATTCCTCCAGCATTCTGATGCTGTTGTTGAAAAAGCTAAGTCATAAGATTGGCGTTAGCTTGAATTTTCTCGTTAAGCCATCTCCTGCTCTCCACGAGTTCTCTCATTAGCTCATTGAATTCTACCATAGTGACAACTTTTGTTTGGTTTAGGACGGTGGCGGGTTCTGCACTTGCATTAGCTTGTTGATTGCTTAGTCCTTGTAACGTCCCGCCTTTTCGCACACTTTAAAACGACACACATGCCGATTCAAAGCATACGCAAGGGCGGATTGTTATGGGGGTAAATAAGAAAAACAGAGAAGAAATAAAACAAAATAGAATCTCACAGCGGAAGGATAAAATATAATAATAAATATACAATTCAAAACAGTTTACAAAATAGTTATTTCACTTATACAATGAACATCAGAGTCACACATACCAATACAACAATGCAGCGGAATATAAAGAGTGTGTGGTGCAATACTATATATAAATAATGCTGAATCTTCGTCTTCGTCCTCCAAGCTAAATCTGCTATCCTGAAATGCTCGGACTGACCCGAGCGAATTTGAAAAGACAAAAACACTCGAGTCAGACTAGAATATCTTATGTGAGTTAAATAAACAGAAATAAATATGAGTACAGTAACTCAAGAGATGCTCGGGATTTACATCTCCTAAGGATCCGTTAAACTATTTACTATATAGTATATTGCGCTATTATAATAGTGTCTATTCATAAAATAAACTTACTTTTTAATAGCGTTAAGGGGTTACCCATATAGCCCTTAACACGTAATAGTCCCAGTAGTCCGTCCAATATCATAGTCCCTCCTGATCGGGAAGCCACTAGAGGATACCACACGGGCTACGGGAGAAATCCAAACTCGTACAAGGCGCGATAGGGTAGGTGACACGGCACAACTAGGCAATGCCAGGGTAGATATACCAATTGCTATCCAGGCTGATGGTAACGCGCAGCGCGCAGCTGCCGCCCACCTCGAACTAACTCCCCAAAAATCAAAATATAGAAGTGGCCACTGAATCAATCCAAGTCAAAGTATAATATCGAAGAGGAGCGTCCGATCAGAGGAATGACCTCATTGGCCTGAGAATCGCTCCTGTTTTAGCCACCTTATGCCAACTCACGGGAGTTGGGTCCACGTATTTACCTTACAGGAAACGTCGCCACCACCTACTTCATTCTGGAACTCCACCGCGTACACGGTTAGTCAAAGTGGTTTTCGGTATCGACAGAGAGTATGTCCATATCCGATCCCGGTCTCTTTGCCAACCCATCGTTATTATAACACCGCGGTTATTTAAAACAGTTTATACTTTTAAACCAGAATATAATCCATTTCAAAACCATAATATTACGATATCATTCCAAAACCCAAAACCATATTTTACCACTTATCCCAAATATAATTCCTTTCCAATAATAAAAAGGCTTTAACTTCATAATATCTGAAAATCGAATATTTTCAAAGCATAATATTTTTGGAAATCCATAATTTCAAACCCTAACTTTTAAAACTCAAATGGTTTGGATATTCAACGGTATTTGAATTTCAAAGGCTTAACTTTACTGTCACTTTGTAAAGAAATAAGTTATATGGCTTTATGGAAATATTTCTTTATCTAAAGTTAAAACCATAATTTAGATATCACTCTTAAGTTCCAAACCATTTCAATTTCCATATATATAAATCCATTGGAGTATTAATATTCAAAAACTAAAATTGGAATATATTCTTTCAACAAATTAAATGTTTTATTATTTAGTTTGAATATTCACATAAATCCTTAAACAACTCCAATTTCTAGTAATAAAACATATGTATTTTTCGATTCCAATTATATTAGAATATTTTTCCAATTCAAATTCATATTAGAATATTCATTTCAATTTATCTTGGGAAAAATCCAATTATAAATATCATATCTTAAATTTCCAAACATAACATTTAAACATATGATATAAATTTATCCAACTCCATTTTCTAAATTTTCTTCCATTTTACTAAAAATTTATACACCTTTTTATTTCAAAATTTCCAACTTTTCATGTACATAAATACGGAAGAAAAATAATTATACGGTATAAAATTTAAGATTATTATAAACCGTATTCCATCCAAACCATAGAAATCACATTAAAATAGTTATATATAGACCGCGGTGCCTGTATATAATTTTCTATCCTATGGTCAAGTGATACGGATATTTATCATTTCAATCCGCAATTTAAAAATAAACTTTGCGGTTTTATCATTTCAAACCACAATCCCGAAAAATGAAAAATGCATGCTAACTTGCAGTTTAATAATATCCAAATAAAACATCCATTCAACAACACATCCATCATCCAATCACAAACATCAATCAATATCAGTCAATAACGATATATGTTTGGTAATATACAACAGGTAATAATTTGCAATTTTATCTCAAATTATATTTATCAACTATTAATCTAACAGTTTATATTCAGTGACAATTTATATAACTGTTAACTAGCAGTTCATATGCAAACAATAATTTCTAACAGCCAATTAATACGCAATAAATCAATTAAATTTACAGTTAAATTTAATAAAATGCAATTCAACAGATATGAATGAAATAACATGCCAAAAGCTCATAAATAAATTTCTATTCATTTCTAAAATTTATTTAACAAACATAAAAGCTTCTAGTAATTGTGAGTGGGTTAAAACACTCACCTTTTGAATTTAAATTGAATTCAAATTCAATTTAAACCCAAAAATTCGCCCGTCTCAGAAATCGTCCAAACCAGCGTCATCAAGTCCGGAATTAAATTACGATCCTAACAAAAAAAGTTTCGCGTGAATCGGATCACGTATGAAAAAGTTATGTTGGAAATTCGATTTGAAATCAAATTAATTAAAAACAAAACAAACTCACATTCATCCATTGTCCACGTCATCAGAGCCTTTCTCACGAACCCGACCCCCCTCTCTCACGCGTTTGCTTGAAACCGAACCCAATATCCCACCTACAGCCGCCGCCAAACACTCCGCCCCGCCACCTTTAGATGCCATCGCCACCACCTGCGAACGCCGCCCTGGTCCCCTCCTCCTTCCTACGTGGGTGCGGCACCCTCCAGCTTTGCCAATAACCAGCAGCCGCCCCTTTACACAAACCCTAGTTGAAATTTAGGGGCCAATCCGACCGTTGAAACGACAAACAAACCATATAGATGCGATCCCCTCGGTTCCCTCTCCAATACCCAGAAAGGGTTTGGCGATCTGACGAAGTTTTCGACGATGGTGATGGAAGGTCACGGACTGTTTGAATTTATTCTGAGCAAACGACAGCCCCAATTGGAAAACGAATTATACCAGTAGATTACGCGTATCGAATACTTCAACATATATTTTTTTGAGAATTTTCTGAAATTTTTGAGTTTTGACTTTTATTTTGAACTGTGGATAGATCTAGGTTTTGCAACCATTGGAGAGGAGAAAGAGATGAAGAAAATGTACGTATATTCAATTGACAGAAGAAAGGAGGCTAGGGTTTATGATCGCATATATATAGACAAATAGAAGAAGGCTAGGTGGGTACGGATAACGAACGTGCTAAACGGTAGTTGGCCCAAAAAGCCCGTTCTGACCCCGGAACCGAATCTGTTAAAACTATATATCCAAATAGGTGTTTTAAAATATTCTGAACGCGATGGAAAAAGTTTCGCGTCCAAATTCGATCGTATGAAGAAGTTATGCTAAAAACAAGATTTCCAATTGATTTCAAATTGATTTTCAATAAAATTGATTTCAAGGCGTTTCGCGTCCGTACGATCAAACGGCAAGTCCGATCGATACGAAAATTGAAACCCTATAATAATTCACCGATACGGACCCGATGAAACTGGTTTCGTCGAAATCCGAGTCCGTGACAAAAATGGCTATTTTTAATATTTATTAAATCAATTAAATAAATCAAGAAAATCAAATTTTATTTTTCAACTTCTTATATTGGCCAAATTTCAAAAATTAGATAATTCAATCAATTCCAATTGATTTAACAAGCTTGGATGTGAATTTAAAATTCATAAGTATATTTATTTGCAGTGTTTAATACTTGCACTTCTTATTAATTGGAAATTATAAATTATATTCTAAAGATCTAATTAAATAAATAACTTGATTTCCATTTCATCTCATATGATTTGCAATTCACCTTTTCCATAAATTAAATTCTAAATTATTAATAACCCTTATTTTTCTTAACTATTTATTAATTCCAATCCAATCGAATTCAACACTATAAATTTGATTAATTTATTATATTCACTTCCTTTCTATTATTCAAAGTTATTGTTGTAAATACGACGAATACTAACATTAGTTTAAGATTTCACTCAATGTTTACAAATTCCATTTCAATCTAATAACGTAATATTTTACGTTCAATTTTATTTTATTTGTCGTAAATACCTCTTGTTGAATTAAATACTCAAATCTTAAATAAATCTTGCTTCTAAAGTTATACCAACAATAGTCCAGCTAAATTTGAGTTAGCTTTACCTTTATTTTATGAAATTAACTATCGCAATAAATCCCTATTAATAAATAAGGCTCGATTCCTATATTAACTTCTTTGGTTTCAATTAACATTTTATGGTGAATATGAATTTCAATGTATAACTGAAACCTTTATATCTATTTTACTATCCCATAAGAAAATTATCATTTGGTTCATACTTTTTCAAATAACTCCCATTTCTTCCAAATAATAATTACGTAAACTATTAAATGTTAAATCCATTATATTGCAATAAATTCAATTGATTGCAATTGATTTACAAGTAAATTTGGATTTTTATTTGGTTATACACGAAATTCCGTTATCACCTACCTAACAAAGTTATTATTACTTAAGATCTCCTTTCATCCACATTTTCACATTATCATTTACTGATTTCTTTATTTTATTCTACATAAATTATTATAATTGAGATTTCCTTTGTTTTTCATATTATTTATATTTACATTACTCAATCACTAATCCATTTCACTTTAATTGCAGTAAATTGGCGGATAGATTGAATAAATTCCCAAAATTTAAATTAACAAGAAACAAGGGTAGATAAACAAACTATAGTCATTACTCCAAATTCTAGTCCTAAATAGGATCCCTTGCAAATAAATGTTACTATTTATTCTTATATTACAAATCTCAATAATTATCCTATTTTAATTTGCTTAGGCCATTTATAGTCCACTATACATATCTACATTAATGGGCAATTTATTCAATTTATTAAGTATCCGATTCTATTAAGTCCTGTTTATTTTTATGCATTCTTCTATTACCTTACAAAAAGAATAACTTTTAAACTCATACACTTAATAACAGAACCGTTATAAATCCAATAAATTCCAAATCGAAGTTTGTACATATTTTACACAACTATTATGATTTCTCACAAAACGTTGAATTTATTTAATGACCATTAATTTAAAATTTAATTCCCTTAATTGAATCAAATGCCTATTATTATATAAATTTTCATTCTTTCCCATTATAAATCCATTAACGTATTTACGCATCTCCATCTTTCAATTATTAATAACCAAACTGATTACAAACACTGTTTCTATTCAATTTTCATAAATTTGTTCAAACTATACTTTTGTTTACATGATAATAAATTTTATGTTTCTATCAGTTTCCTTTTCTTTTCACTACAGACATAAATTATTACTATCCACACTAATTACATCTTTATATTAATGAATACCATTCAAATTAATACTTATACTAACATTCACCAATTCAACGTTTGTTTGTTTCTTAAAATTAACTTTAACTCAATTTGCCAATTTACATTATCCATATCTTATTATCATAAACTTTTATAGTTACACAAAATGCAACTACTATACCAAATCTCTACATTTATTCATAATCAAATTAGAAATTATATTAATTTGATTTATTAAATATTATAAATTTGACGGGTCGTTACAATCTCCCCCACTCAAAACTTTTCGTCCCCGAAAAGGAAAAGAAGGGAGGAGGGAGAATAAATCAGTATATTTAATTTCAAATATTAACTTATATTTTACTGGATTAATTTCCTTTAATGAAATATACTTGTCTTATAATTATTATATCCTTTAATACTTGAATTATTAAAGTTGGAAAAATATTTCAACAAAACTCTGAGTCCAAAATTTACGAAATTTTTTGGCAGAGTCTCCTTTGTACGGAGGGACTCTGGAGAAAATATAATATCCAAATATACAAATATTTTACATATATATCCAAAATAAAATATCCCACATGGGAAAAATATATAAAATAGCGCTTTTAAACGTAATCCGAAAACGTACCTATTTGTCGGGCAATATACGCTTATTATTTTTGTGGAACCAAAGCAGTAGCAGTGGCTTCCATCACCTGTATTCACTTATAAAATCTAAAAGGTTAAATATTTATTTTACAGTGACTGTTTAGGTAGATTCAATCATTCATATTCAATCAAATGCAACAACCATACATTTCAACAAACAGCACACACTACAAACAAACAATCATTCAATCAAACAAACAATCAGTTGTTCGGGTTCAAATTCTGAAGTTGTACGAATGAAGAATAACTATCAAGTGCATCCGTTGCTCAACAGCCTTAGATGGACCAAAGATAGATTATTTGTTCATCCAACAACTCCACAATTCCTTACCCAACAAACATACATCAAATTCAAATCAACACCAAAATAGCTTATTATACATTTGTTTCATAATTCAGTGTTTTGATTTTCATTCCTTCATTTATGGAAGAATTTCTTTATTTCTTACAAGTTTTATTTTCCAATTATCCCAAAATTCATTTATATTTGTATTTCCTTTTTATTACTTAAGTTTTCTTTTTATCACTTAAGTTTATAAAATAAATTCTCATTAATAACAACAAATATTTTGAATCTCTTCACTTGTAAGATTTCTTTTAAACTTTAAATCTACTAACATTCATTCTTATAAGTGGAAGTTTTTATTTATCTATTAGCTATGGATTTCAGTCATTTCAATTTTTCCTACTTTCTATTATATTAGAATAGGGGAGATCAAAACATACTTAAGTAGACAATCTTACAACATGTCACCTATTAATAATACTTAACTTTATTTCAATAGAATTTTGATTATCACTTAAGTTTTATACCATTTAATTCTTATTTATAACGGTAATTTATTGAATACTTCATTATTTCTAAAATTCCTACTTGTAAAATATTCAATTCTAGTTTCTTATTTAACATTTCAACTTTTATATATAGGTAAGTTATTTATGCTAAAGAAAATGCAATTGAACTTATACAAGTTTAATCTCCATTCTTTTAATTTATTTTTAATGTTTATCCACATTACTCCTTGTCTCATATTTATGCAAATTCTTCTTTATAGCTTTGCAATTATTCTCTTATTTATTAGAGGTTTCAATTCATTTATTACTCAACTTTTTATTTCACTAAATTTTAACAATTAATTAATGGAGAATTTTAGAGTCGGATTCCGAGTCAAATTTCAATTTATTTCAAAATAATAGATAAATAAGTTCTTACAACTCAATATCTCTAATTATATTTAGAACAATAAAAGAAAATTTTTCGAAAATTTCAAAATAGATCTGCAGCAGTATTTACTGCAGTGGCCTTTCCCCTTCGAAACTCGAAAATGAAAGACGATGATGCGGCCGCCATCACCGAAATTATTTTCCAGCGACAGAGAGGAAAGTACAGAATTTATTTCCCCAAAATCTTCTTTTAAAACAAATTTCCCGAATTTAAAACGGAATATTCATATCGGAAAATATATATGACAATATTATTATACTTCCAAATCATACTTTTTATATAAGAAATTTCCTACAAACCAAATCATTATTTTTCATAAATTCTTTGAAAGTACATTTCAAAAATCCCTGACTTAAGTTCTAAAATCTCCAAATTTGGTTTATTAGGATTTCACTTAGCTTCAATTTATTACAAATATTCTTATTGCCTAACATCCAATCTATAGCAACCAAATATATATATATCTTTATAAAAAATATTTTTATATATATAGAAAATATAATGGGCAAAATTATTTCATTCACCTATATTAAAAACAAATATTATGTCGGTCTGTCCTATTAAGTGTTTAGAAATCCCTATTGATGGCATAGCGTCCCATGCATCAACCAGAATTTACAAATACAGAGCGGAACAGATTAACACAATATCAAAATCTTTTATAAATACTAACAAGTACGCTCTCTCATATATATACACTCAGCGACTCCCATAGGATATTTCTACCCTATTAACAAAGAGTCAAACCCCACAAAGCCAAGGTTTATCGTTAAACCAAAGCTCTGATACCAGATGTAACGTCCCGCCTTTTCGCACACTTTAAAACGACACACATGCCGATTCAAAGCATACGCAAGGGCGGATTGTTATGGGGGTAAATAAGAAAAACAGAGAAGAAATAAAACAAAATAGAATCTCACAGCGGAAGGATAAAATATAATAATAAATATACAATTCAAAACAGTTTACAAAATAGTTATTTCACTTATACAATGAACATCAGAGTCACACATACCAATACAACAATGCAGCGGAATATAAAGAGTGTGTGGTGCAATACTATATATAAATAATGCTGAATCTTCGTCTTCGTCCTCCAAGCTAAATCTGCTATCCTGAAATGCTCGGACTGACCCGAGCGAATTTGAAAAGACAAAAACACTCGAGTCAGACTAGAATATCTTATGTGAGTTAAATAAACAGAAATAAATATGAGTACAGTAACTCAAGAGATGCTCGGGATTTACATCTCCTAAGGATCCGTTAAACTATTTACTATATAGTATATTGCGCTATTATAATAGTGTCTATTCATAAAATAAACTTACTTTTTAATAGCGTTAAGGGGTTACCCATATAGCCCTTAACACGTAATAGTCCCAGTAGTCCGTCCAATATCATAGTCCCTCCTGATCGGGAAGCCACTAGAGGATACCACACAGGCTACGGGAGAAATCCAAACTCGTACAAGGCGCGATAGGGTAGGTGACACGGCACAACTAGGCAATGCCAGGGTAGATATACCAATTGCTATCCAGGCTGATGGTAACGCGCAGCGCGCAGCTGCCGCCCACCTCGAACTAACTCCCCAAAAATCAAAATATAGAAGTGGCCACTGAATCAATCCAAGTCAAAGTATAATATCGAAGAGGAGCGTCCGATCAGAGGAATGACCTCATTGGCCTGAGAATCGCTCCTGTTTTAGCCACCTTATGCCAACTCACGGGAGTTGGGTCCACGTATTTACCTTACAGGAAACGTCGCCACCACCTACTTCATTCTGGAACTCCACCGCGTACACGGTTAGTCAAAGTGGTTTTCGGTATCGACAGAGAGTATGTCCATATCCGATCCCGGTCTCTTTGCCAACCCATCGTTATTATAACACCGCGGTTATTTAAAACAGTTTATACTTTTAAACCAGAATATAATCCATTTCAAAACCATAATATTACGATATCATTCCAAAACCCAAAACCATATTTTACCACTTATCCCAAATATAATTCCTTTCCAATAATAAAAAGGCTTTAACTTCATAATATCTGAAAATCGAATATTTTCAAAGCATAATATTTTTGGAAATCCATAATTTCAAACCCTAACTTTTAAAACTCAAATGGTTTGGATATTCAACGATATATGAATTTCAAAGGCTTAACTTTACTATCACTTTGTAAAGAAATAAGTTATATGGCTTTATGGAAATATTTCTTTATCTAAAGTTAAAACCATAATTTAGATATCACTCTTAAGTTCCAAACCATTTCAATTTCCATATATATAAATCCATTGGAGTATTAATATTCAAAAACTAAAATTGGAATATATTCTTTCAACAAATTAAATGTTTTATTATTTAGTTTGAATATTCACATAAATCCTTAAACAACTCCAATTTCTAGTAATAAAACATATGTATTTTTCGATTCCAATTATATTAGAATATTTTTCCAATTCAAATTCATATTAGAATATTCATTTCAATTTATCTTGGGAAAAATCCAATTATAAATATCATATCTTAAATTTCCAAACATAACATTTAAACATATGATATAAATTTATCCAACTCCATTTTCTAAATTTTCTTCCATTTTACTAAGGGAATTTATACACCTTTTTATTTCAAAATTTCCAACTTTTCATGTACATAAATACGGAAGAAAAATAATTATACGGTATAAAATTTAAGATTATTATAAACCGTATTCCATCCAAACCATAGAAATCACATTAAAATAGTTATATATAGACCGCGGTGCCTGTATATAATTTTCTATCCTATGGTCAAGTGATACGGATATTTATCATTTCAATCCGCAATTTAAAAATAAACTTTGCGGTTTTATCATTTCAAACCACAATCCCGAAAAATGAAAAATGCATGCTAACTTGCAGTTTAATAATATCCAAATAAAACATCCATTCAACAACACATCCATCATCCAATCACAAACATCAATCAATATCAGTCAATAACCATATATGTTTGGTAATATACAACAGGTAATAATTTGCAATTTTATCTCAAATTATATTTATCAACTATTAATCTAACAGTTTATATTCAGTGACAATTTATATAACTGTTAACTAGCAGTTCATATGCAAACAATAATTTCTAACAGCCAATTAATACGCAATAAATCAATTAAATTTACAGTTAAATTTAATAAAATGCAATTCAACAGATATGAATGAAATAACATGCCAAAAGCTCATAAATAAATTTCTATTCATTTCTAAAATTTATTTAACAAACATAAAAGCTTCTAGTAATTGTGAGTGGGTTAAAACACTCACCTTTTGAATTTAAATTGAATTCAAATTCAATTTAAACCCAAAAATTCGCCCGTCTCAGAAATCGTCCAAACCAGCGTCATCAAGTCCGGAATTAAATTACGATCCTAACAAAAAAAGTTTCGCGTGAATCGGATCACGTATGAAAAAGTTATGTTGGAAATTCGATTTGAAATCAAATTAATTAAAAACAAAACAAACTCACATTCATCCATTGTCCACGTCATCAGAGCCTTTCTCACGAACCCGACCCCCCTCTCTCACGCGTTTGCTTAAAACCGAACCCAATATCCCACCTACAGCCGCCGCCAAACACTCCGCCCCGCCACCTTTAGATGCCATCGCCACCACCTGCGAACGCCGCCCTGGTCCCCTCCTCCTTCCTACGTGGGTGCGGCACCCTCCAGCTTTGCCAATAACCAGCAGCCGCCCCTTTACACAAACCCTAGTTGAAATTTAGGGGCCAATCCGACCGTTGAAACGACAAACAAACCATATAGATGCGATCCCCTCGGTTCCCTCTCCAATACCCAGAAAGGGTTTGGCGATCTGACGAAGTTTTCGACGATGGTGATGGAAGGTCACGGACTGTTTGAATTTATTCTGAGCAAACGACAGCCCCAATTGGAAAACGAATTATACCAGTAGATTACGCGTATCGAATACTTCAACATATATTTTTTTGAGAATTTTCTGAAATTTTTGAGTTTTGACTTTTATTTTGAACTGTGGATAGATCTAGGTTTTGCAACCATTGGAGAGGAGAAAGAGATGAAGAAAATGTACGTATATTCAATTGACAGAAGAAAGGAGGCTAGGGTTTATGATCGCATATATATAGACAAATAGAAGAAGGCTAGGTGGGTACGGATAACGAACGTGCTAAACGGTAGTTGGCCCAAAAAGCCCGTTCTGACCCCGGAACCGAATCTGTTAAAACTATATATCCAAATAGGTGTTTTAAAATATTCTGAACGCGATGGAAAAAGTTTCGCGTCCAAATTCGATCGTATGAAGAAGTTATGCTAAAAACAAGATTTCCAATTGATTTCAAATTGATTTTCAATAAAATTGATTTCAAGGCGTTTCGCGTCCGTACGATCAAACGGCAAGTCCGATCGATACGAAAATTGAAACCCTATAATAATTCACCGATACGGACCCGATGAAACTGGTTTCGTCGAAATCCGAGTCCGTGACAAAAATGGCTATTTTTAATATTTATTAAATCAATTAAATAAATCAAGAAAATCAAATTTTATTTTTCAACTTCTTATATTGGCCAAATTTCAAAAATTAGATAATTCAATCAATTCCAATTGATTTAACAAGCTTGGATGTGAATTTAAAATTCATAAGTATATTTATTTGCAGTGTTTAATACTTGCACTTCTTATTAATTGGAAATTATAAATTATATTCTAAAGATCTAATTAAATAAATAACTTGATTTCCATTTCATCTCATATGATTTGCAATTCACCTTTTCCATAAATTAAATTCTAAATTATTAATAACCCTTATTTTTCTTAACTATTTATTAATTCCAATCCAATCGAATTCAACACTATAAATTTGATTAATTTATTATATTCACTTCCTTTCTATTATTCAAAGTTATTGTTGTAAATACGACGAATACTAACATTAGTTTAAGATTTCACTCAATGTTTACAAATTCCATTTCAATCTAATAACGTAATATTTTACGTTCAATTTTATTTTATTTGTCGTAAATACCTCTTGTTGAATTAAATACTCAAATCTTAAATAAATCTTGCTTCTAAAGTTATACCAACAATAGTCCAGCTAAATTTGAGTTAGCTTTACCTTTATTTTATGAAATTAACTATCGCAATAAATCCCTATTAATAAATAAGGCTCGATTCCTATATTAACTTCTTTGGTTTCAATTAACATTTTATGGTGAATATGAATTTCAATGTATAACTGAAACCTTTATATCTATTTTACTATCCCATAAGAAAATTATCATTTGGTTCATACTTTTTCAAATAACTCCCATTTCTTCCAAATAATAATTACGTAAACTATTAAATGTTAAATCCATTATATTGCAATAAATTCAATTGATTGCAATTGATTTACAAGTAAATTTGGATTTTTATTTGGTTATACACGAAATTCCGTTATCACCTACCTAACAAAGTTATTATTACTTAAGATCTCCTTTCATCCACATTTTCACATTATCATTTACTGATTTCTTTATTTTATTCTACATAAATTATTATAATTGAGATTTCCTTTGTTTTTCATATTATTTATATTTACATTACTCAATCACTAATCCATTTCACTTTAATTGCAGTAAATTGGCGGATAGATTGAATAAATTCCCAAAATTTAAATTAACAAGAAACAAGGGTAGATAAACAAACTATAGTCATTACTCCAAATTCTAGTCCTAAATAGGATCCCTTGCAAATAAATGTTACTATTTATTCTTATATTACAAATCTCAATAATTATCCTATTTTAATTTGCTTAGGCCATTTATAGTCCACTATACATATCTACATTAATGGGCAATTTATTCAATTTATTAAGTATCCGATTCTATTAAGTCCTGTTTATTTTTATGCATTCTTCTATTACCTTACAAAAAGAATAACTTTTAAACTCATACACTTAATAACAGAACCGTTATAAATCCAATAAATTCCAAATCGAAGTTTGTACATATTTTACACAACTATTATGATTTCTCACAAAACGTTGAATTTATTTAATGACCATTAATTTAAAATTTAATTCCCTTAATTGAATCAAATGCCTATTATTATATAAATTTTCATTCTTTCCCATTATAAATCCATTAACGTATTTACGCATCTCCATCTTTCAATTATTAATAACCAAACTGATTACAAACACTGTTTCTATTCAATTTTCATAAATTTGTTCAAACTATACTTTTGTTTACATGATAATAAATTTTATGTTTCTATCAGTTTCCTTTTCTTTTCACTACAGACATAAATTATTACTATCCACACTAATTACATCTTTATATTAATGAATACCATTCAAATTAATACTTATACTAACATTCACCAATTCAACGTTTGTTTGTTTCTTAAAATTAACTTTAACTCAATTTGCCAATTTACATTATCCATATCTTATTATCATAAACTTTTATAGTTACACAAAATGCAACTACTATACCAAATCTCTACATTTATTCATAATCAAATTAGAAATTATATTAATTTGATTTATTAAATATTATAAATTTGACGGGTCGTTACAGTCCTACTTGCTAGATACTTACGGTCTCATTAGCATCAGCATTGTAGGAGGCGGATCTAGTGCGTGGCCTTGACATCTTAGATTTATCTACAGGTACTATGAGTAGAATTTATAAACTTTTGAGAATAAACTTGGATCTCCTTTGGGAGATTTTTTCAATCAAGTAGCGATAAAGTAGAACCTAACAGCCTGAGAATGCAATTCTTAATGAAAGCACCAAAATGTTTGCACCAAAATCGGTCACCAACACCCTTGAGTAGAATTATGTGGAGAGATTAATGAAGAAAATGAATTAGAATAGAGGAATATCACAATAAAATGCAATAAGAATAGGAAAAAACTTGAACATCAGAATTGTAGTGGTTCGGCGTAACTGCCTGCGTCCACTTTGAATGTAATCTATATTGTTTCTTCAAAGAATTGAATACAGATACAATCCACACACAAACAGCTTGAGTACAAGTTTTAACAGAAAAGAAATGAGTATAGAAAATGACAGAGTCTTCCTGGAGTTCTCCAAAATAGGGTCCCTTCAACTATACCCCTGCCCCACTATTTATAGACGAAAATAGGCTAGATGCCCTGTGCAGGCTAAAGATCAAGGTATATCAGCCTATATGTGGCAATCTTGAGTCGGTCGGACTAGGCATACCGAATAAATTTCGATAGAATGACAAATGCCGAATCAGAACATCTCACGAATGACTCGAAGCGACTTCTCAACGGACTCAAAGCGAGCGGCAGATGACTCAAAGCAAATAAAGTTAGTCATGTCACTCTATTGTAGGTTGAAGAATTTATCAACCTTCTCAAGGTTTACCGGTCCATCTGCGCCGAACGATCCAGGCCGAACCACGAATGTCGAACTACAATTGACCGACCTGTCTTGGATATCCTCCCTCGACCAAGCGATGAGCTTCTCCTCTATGCCAAGCGCTGAGTTTCTCTTCCAAGCCGAGCGATGAGATTCTCCTCCAGGACGGTCGATGAACAACCAAACCATTGGGTTCGAACTACTCTGTGCCGAGCGATTAAGGCCGAACCCTTCGGCTGAACTACTCCGTCATGCCCATCTTGGTCGAAACACTCTATGCCGAGCAACTGGGGTCGAATCCTTCGGTCGAACTACTCTGCCATGCCTATCTTAGTCGACCCATCCTAGCTAACTTCCAATATAGGCCCCTTTTGGCCGAGCCAGTGTCAAACACACCGGTCCATGTGTATAGGCCAAACCAGACTTAAATTTCACCAGCCTTCTTTACTTCCAACCCATTCTTAGTTCAAGTCCCATCCAGATTCAACCATAGGCTCTATGACTATCACTACGTAGCCGGGCTAAAGTGTCGGGTAATAGTAATCAATGGCAAATATAATATAATTAAATATCTCAATTAATATAAGAGAAGACGTTAACGGTTATGAGCATAATAAACGAAAACTATTGTTAATAAGTACATACAGAAATTGTTGATTTAATATAAGGAACATCTAAATCAAAATAAAAGAATTTGTTTGAAATTAAAGTATAATGAACTAGGAATTACTATTGTAATTAAGTATTGAAATTAATATAATATTTAAATCTCAGATTTAACATGGAAATTTTAATTTTAAAAGATTATAAAATCCAATTTAATCAAGAATGATGATAGAAAACTTTAAATTTAGAATTTAAAAGTGATTAAATCAGTTTAATAATAATTTGTTTAATTAATGCGTAAAAATAAACATAATTTGATTTTAAAGCTAACTTCTATATAAAATAAAATTAGGGTTTGAAATCAGTTTCATTGAGTTTCAAAATATTAAACACCTATATTTCAATATATAGGATGACCTATTTTCGTTTCGGAAACGAAACAGGTTTTCTGGCCTTTGTTATCGCTTTGGCCCAATCATATCTGTTCCATCTATTCATGTTCCATCTATATCTATATATATGTTGTTATGAAACCCTAGCAGCCTTCTACTCTACTGTATGCAATTTTAGATCTAACTTGTTTCTTCCCAATGGTGGATATCCTAAAACCCTAAATTCCAATTTCAAATCTATTCAAAAATACAAACTGCTCAAACCCTATCATATTATATTTCGTCGCAAAGTTCTCGACGAATGGAATCAGCATCTGCAATTTGTTCACTGATTGGAGGCTCTGTTTGTCCAAAGGTCAGAAAATATTTCTCAGCCATTCATCTGAGGGTTTGTCCTTCAACGATGGATCGTTGAAATCGATGATCAGAAGTTACTATAGCATTGAGGACAACAAGTAGGGGCGATCCACTATGGCCGATTACCTTGAATCGACATGAGATCACCAGAAGTGGCAGATTCATAAGCGGCGGTGGCGAAGCACGTGGGGAGACCGAAGGGCATCGCGCGGGCAAGGATGGAGGCGACCTAGCATGCCAGGGATGACGACGAGGTCTGATCTTGGCGCAGTAGCCTCTAACAGCAGCGGTTGGCGAACGAAAGAGGTGGCTGAGGTTGGTTTCATGATTTGTATTATGATGTCACCTCTTGCTTTATTATAATTTAATTTTAAAATTTAAAACTTCTAACATAAATTACTTTTGCATACGAACTCCGATTGATGTACGGTTTCTTTCATTAGACTCATATCGAAATTTCGAACAGTATGAAACTAGTTTGGTTGAATTTGGAGACTGGAGAAATTTTGGGCTTTTGTTGGATTTTTAATGGGCATTAAATTAAAGGTGATTAATTAAACCCACTCATGAAAAAATAAACTTTCTTATATTAGTTGAATTAAAATTATGAAGTGATAAAATTTTATTTACTGTTTTTTGGTAGTTTAAATTGGCATTTAAATTGAATATGATATTGAATTGAATTGACATTTAAATTAATATTGAAATTTAATTTCTAGTTAAATACCGAAAAATGATGATTAGTAACTGTTATGATATATTGATTGATTTGGAAGTTGATTGAAAGTGGATGCCTATATATCGATATGTTAGATATATGGTTGTTATTTATTTTGATATATCCCTGTTATTATCCTATTTATTATTTGACATCCTATAAATTGTCATACAGATTTTTTGAAATGAACTAAGAAATAAGGTGAAATAATATATACCTATGCCATTTAAATATGAGTTGAAATGATATATAACCATCCATGTAATTAAAATTGAAATAAATGATCACTTGGCCATACGGTAGAAAATCATATACGGAAATCGGATTGAATTAAATTAAATGGTTTCTAAAACCTTGAATTTGAATTGATCTGAATGAGATTGTTTTAATGAAAATAATTTTTTATTTATATGAATTAAATTGTTTTCTAATTCGAAATTTGAAATGTTGAATTTGAAATCGTTTAAATGAAATTGTTTAAGGATTTAGTTTAAAATCTTAAAGTGGATATTGGGATATGATTTGAATTTATTGGAAGTGGGTAATTGTGAAGATTCATATTTTAATTTAAACTTCGAATTTAGTTTAATTAAAATGGTTCAAATTGGTATTTCAAGTTTTGAGATGTGAAATGGTTTTAAACTAAATTATTTAAAATAAGAATCTGAATTGAAACTTTCAGTCATTTAAATAGAACCATTTAAACCGTTTAAATCGTTTTAATCGATATTAATTTATATTAAAATTTGATTACGAAATAGTCTTGAATTGGAAGTCGAAAAATTGATTTTGTTGTGATTTGGAACATGAGTCCAAATTGTTGTGAAAGAAAGAAACAGTTTTAATACAAACCATTTTAATATATAAACAATTTTAATAATCAAACTATTTTTCAATATTAAAACTATTTTAATTATTCCAAACCATTTTTCAACATTAAAACTATTTTAATTATCCAAAATATTTTCAACATTCAAACTATTTTAATCATTCAAAACAATTTTCAATATTCAAACTGTTTTAGAGGGAAATTATTTAGATTTGAATCATTGATTTAAATAAGAATGTTTTGAAGGTATGACTTATTTTGAATTCGAAATGATTTTGAAGCAAATTTGATATTTTGATATGAAGTATGACTTGTTCTTGAAATTAAAATGAACAAACCAGTGTGTAAAATGACATTTGGTTGTTAAAGAGACCGGGGCCGAATATCGACATATTCTTTGTCAATACCAGAACCATTTTAACAACAATGTATGAGGTGGATGTTATCTGGAATGTAGAGATTGAATTGGCGATGTTTACTAGAATGAAGAAAGAGAACGATGATGGATGACCCCGACACTTGTGTCAATTTGAAATGACTAAAATATGAGCCTATGTCTAGCCAAGGGATTTGCTACCTTTAGGGTTTATCACCCCTTCGTGTTACTATATTGATTTTGACTTGAAAGGTGCACATTTATTTGATTTTGGGGGTGGTAGACTTGGTCGACAGTCGTTGCTATGATGTGTTACGACCAGGCAGAAAGGGTAAACTAGTAGAATCCTACCTCGGGCATTTCCTTACGTGCCTTGTCATACTTTTATCCTTATATTGCGCCTACCATGATTTTGTTTTAGTATGGTACCTATAAGGGACACACTGGCTAACGATGTTATTGGTTGTGTTACAACACCTGCATAAGCTACCTGCTTAAAAATGTGTTAAGGGAGAGTAATGTAAAGCTTTAGCGCATGGAAAAATATTTATTTTATTAATTGACATTACATATATAGCGTATCTTATTATATATAGATGGCTTGATGGATCCTTAAGAGATGGAAAATCAAACTTCTCTTACGTTATTCCCTCGCGTTGCACACTTGATAGGAGTTGGAAAATCCCGTATACATCTCCAAAGCTATTACACTCATATTTAATTATTTTTGATTTAACTTACATTAGAACATTTAATTCTGACCCAAGTGTTTTGTCTTTCCACTACGCTCAGGTCAGCCTGAGTATTTCAATGTTTGATGACACTACTCCTTAAAGATGAAGATTGAGTTTGCTAGATCGTATTTACTACTATTTTTCCACTGCATTATTTTGGTATGTTTGTTGATTGTCATCTAATTATGTTGTAAAAAATGAAATCAAATGTATATTATAAAACGGCTTCATGAACTGTTTATTCAATTTACCGCTATTGCATAATATGTGAATTTCACATACTTGAGTATGGAAATCTGACATTTATATATTATGCAATAGCTCCATATTGATAGACTCAAATCACTTAAGCAAGTAAAAATGAGAAATTAATCATAGTAGTAGATTGTTGGATAATTGATATGGATTAACAGAAACAAATTAGAAGTTGTCATAAAATGGGAATGAGATTTAAGTAGCATTTTAATACATTGGGATGAAGTGTGTAACATTTATATTTCTATAAATTATCTAGTTTTAATATAAGGTGTATTATTTGAAATAACAAGGAATACACTCAAAAGAAAGAGATGTAAAAAGTAGAGATGGTCACTGTATTTTGTATTGACTATTTCAATAATAAACAAGAGAGATAATTCCTTGTAATTTTAAACATTACACAAATCCTCTTGTAGATAATTTGTGGAAGGTTATAAAGTTCACATTTCCTTTTGGGGAAGATGCAAGTCCAATGCATTAAAATGCAAAAATCCCTAAGTATAAATCAAAGTAATGGTCAGCTGTTTATTGGATTGAAATGGCAAGGTGCCACTCCATATCATGTAATCTTAACCATAAGACAATTAATAGTTAATAATTTATAATAGACGATAAATTCAAGGATTTTTATCTTTGTCAAAAAAGAGATATTCTAGTCAAAGTTGAATTTAAGATTGTTCAAGGGAGTAATAATTCAAATATTTGGGCTCCCATTAACAAAAAGAATATATAGTTGGACGCATTAATGATGTAGATGTGACATTTATGGAAAACGTGAGTTGGAAGATTTTTTTTAAGACTTCGATAAGAAAATTAAAAGATTTCTTTCAACCATCTCTTAGATAAAAAGAACATTATTTATTCAACAAAACTAACATGGTGCATTGACTTAAGTAATCGATATACCATTGATATGATTTTTGGTTATATGTACGTGCATTGAGGGTTGCCTTATGAATCAGCTTGAGTACACCCTATAGGTAGAGATTATTGGATGGTAGGAAGGTTGTGATATGTCAGTAGGACATGTAATGAATGATGGATGCTAATGGATGTATTTGGATGTATTGTTGGATTATATTCTTTTACACAGTTAGGACAATATATCTTTAGGTAGTACATACACATTCACATTATTTCCTATTAGTTATTAAGCTTGTTAGATATTATACATATGAATGTATTTTATTATTTAGTACTGCACAAATGGGCCAATTAGTTTATGTTAGCCCACTATACACATCACTTTATATATTGTATGTTGTTCGTAATATGCATATGGTTGTTGCATATGGATTGAATGGTTGTGCATAGATATATATTTGCCAGTATATTTACATAGGATGTTGCATGCTTTTTGGATGCATTGCATAATCACTTGCATTGCAGGAGGTCGACTAGTTCAAGAGACTGCCTATCCTTTTCCACTAGTATAGGTTCATGTGCATTTCAAATTACATTTATATGCATACATAATGCATTAGAAAATTTTTACGGACAATGATTTTCCGTGGATGATGGATAAGTAGATGGTTGTAGCTATTGATTATCGTGTATTTAAACTACATTTCATGTCCTTAGAGGTTTTAAGGACGAAATCATTTTAAGAGGAGGATAATCTAATGCCCCGAAATATTAAATAATAAATTAAAATATAATGAGGGTAAAAATGTAGTTTCACGTTAAAAGGATAAAACAGTAAATTTCTATAAATGAAGGAATTTAGGGAATCCGAATTTTCCATTGGGTCAAGTAGATTTTTCTAGCCCAAATTCATTTATAAGTTGTTAGGAATGGATATCGTATGAAGAAGACACATAATGTTTATCTATATCGTGCATTTCGTATTTGGCACCTATTTTGAAATTAAGTTTAAAATGCAAGAATAAGGAAAAACTTATTTGTTAAGAAATAAGTTAAATGTGTATGAATTACCCTAAGAAAGGAAAAGGAAGGAGAAAGGGTAAGATGACGTATATGCACTTAAAAGCGAAAAAGGAAAGCATTAACAATGATACGATTGTTGTACTTAATAGGTTGAATGTACTAAAAAGAAAAGGAAGAAAAATATAATATCAATAAATTTGAAAAGCGTACAATTTTGAAAATTAACAGGAAGAGGATATAATGCAAATAGAGAGAGCACATTAATTACCCTTGTATTGGATTTACTGATGTAATTAATATACGTTACATGTTCTAGAAAGGGAATATAACAAAATGATTTAAAGGAAAAGAATATATCTCATGTTATATAGTTGATATACATAGAAGAAAGAGATTAGTAGTGTGATATTTCGGAATTTCAAACCAAATTTAAATGTGATAATCTTTTTAATAAATTAATTAAAATTGATAAAATTGTTATTTTAAACAATAATAATTGTGTTGTAAATATATATTGATTTTAAAGGAAATTAATATATACAAGTGGAAATAGATTTATTAAAATTTATGTACATGTCATATTAATTTATAAATTGAATTTGAGATTTAATTTGAATTTGAATTGATAAGTTGAGATTTAAAATATGGTTATTTAAATCTTAAGTCATACTTTGATTTAAATGTGTATTTTTACAATTTTATTTAGAATATAAAATTTGTTTTATATTTATTTCTTTTTTGAGAGATTGATTTATATAAATTAAAAACGTATTTAAAAATAAGAAAATTAATTATAATTTTTTTTAAAATCTATTTTGCATGAGAATTACATATGTTAATTTATAAATCCCCATAATAACATGTGTTAAGAGAATAGCCATGTTTGGTGACAAATGTTAGGAAATTTTACAAGTGTCACATTTGTAAATTATTTTCTTTAATTTTAATAAAACAAAATTTATCTATAAAAGATTATTTCATCTTCTTCATTTAAACTTTCCTATCTCATTTTCTAAAAAGAAAGAAATAAATCACTCTTTCATTTACAAATCTGAATTTCCTCAATTTCCACTCTTTCAACCAAGAATTAAAAACAAGAATTCAAATCTCATTTCAAAGATTCTAAATCTGCAAACAGAATACAAAAGAAAAGTTTATAAAAAACAAATTAAAGCAAAAAGATTTATTCAAGAGATACAAGCTTCATCAAATCGGCAGAAATTTTTACAGAATTTAGACATCATCACGGAGCCTTCTCAGATTTGAAAAGCAAAATCAACAATTAAGCTTTAGATCAAAATCAAATTCAGGAAACAAGAAGAAACCTGTCTCTGTTTAAACAGGTGAGTAAATTTTTATTAAGAAAAGTTTAAGTAAATAAATTTGTGCATGTGAATTTCTGAGATGTTTGATGTCTTGCATGTATATATATTTGTGAAATCTTTGCATATATGTTGTATTAAACTGTGCATGTTTAAAACTATCTGATTCTTCTCAGTTTTCAAGTTGCAGAGTAAAACTAAAACACAAATTTCAAAATTTAGTTAAAAAATCACTGTTAGGTTTGAGTTACAAACACAGTATGTTTATTTAATCACAAATTAAAGTTTAAAGTTTTATTCAAATAAAGTTTGTTTGAATATCTTCTGTAATCAAGATGATACAGTAGGAAATTTAAGAACATGATAAAATCAAGTATTGTAATTTGTTGATTCAATTTTATATCTTGAATCAACTCTGTAAAACATGATTTTTAAAGTAAAAATCATGATTTTTAGATTGGGTTTGGGGCAATTTTTCGATGATGACCCGATGATTGTTTTTGGGCAAATTCTGGTGGACGGAGGGACGACGGTGGTAAGGGTTTCGACTGGAGGTCGAATGATGATGGGCGGTCAAGGAAAAAATGTTCGGAGGTGTTCTCGAACGATGAGGTGGCCGAACGAAGTGAGTTTGGGGTTTAAGCCCTGTGTTTGGTCGCGATTGGAAATGTCGTGACTGGAAATTAAGGGATGAATCGAGTTGCACAAGATCGTTGAGATAGTAGCATGGAAGGGTTGCGGTGATGTGGCAAAAATTTCATTGCGAATGGTGGTTGAAGTCGTTGGGTTCGATGGGTTTTCCGATGAAGTGTTTTTCCAGGTGATGGGTGTGAACTTACTCGTTTTCGATTGGGGTCGTGTGATGGCTGGTCAGGGGTCGGTGTCAGATCAATGGTCAGTGGGAATTTGTGCGCAGTGTCGCTGGTGGCGGCGGCGGCCTTGGTGCGTCGTGCACGTGCACGGTGTCAATTGTGGTGTCAGTGAGGAAAGCTTTGAAGTAACTCGAAGTGATGATCGAGTAGGGAAGGTTCTGACTCGGGCTTGGGCACGGGATGATGCTGTTGTTCGTGCCAGGGTTCGAGGGTGTGTTGTTTTCTTTCCAGATTCATGAAACTTAAGTTTTAACTTATGTTAAGTTTAGAAAAGAAATGGGAAGGAAGAAGGGGTATGGAACTGGAGTTTGTTCGAGTTTGGGTCGAGTCGAGCCCAAAGCAAGTGATGTCTAAAAAGGTTTTTCAAAACTTGTTTTAAATTTTAAATTTTAAATTTATTTAAAATTCTTTATGGTAAATATTATACTATTTAATTTAAAGTAATTTTATACTTTGATAACTAAATTTTGAAATGTTAATGTATTCCTTTAAATTTAATTTTTAAAAAAGTAATTAAGTTTAAAACAAAGTGGAAGTGCTTTAAATATGTAATAGTTTTAAGTAATTAATGAAATTGATTTTTTTGATAATTAAGTTTTATGGTTAAAGATTACTTTAATTAATAAAGTAATTAAGGTAAAATTAATTAATAATTAATTTGTAAAGGTCTAATTAATTAGTTCTGGATTAATTAATTGATAATTAAAGAATTAAATTTAACTATAATTAATAGATAATTAATTAAATAATTGAAGATTAATTAATAAATGAGTAGTAATTAATTAATTAAGTGATTAATGATTAATGAATTAATAATTAAGAATTAATTAATTAAATAATTAGGGTTAATTAATTAAATAATTAAACATTAATTAATTTGTAATTAATAGTAAATTAATTAATGATTAAGAATTAATAAATTAGATGATTAAGGTTAATTAATTATAATTAATTAAGTAACCAAGATAAATTAATTCATAATTTGTAATTAATTAAGCAATTAATTAAGATTAATTAATTGTCAATTAAGGATTAATTAGTAGTAAATTAAGGAATGATTAATTTTTAATCTAGTTTTAATAATGAATAATTAGAGATTATTAATTAATAGTTAAAGGATAATTAATTAATTAATTAAGGATTAATTAATTGATAATGCAATTAAGAAGTGATTGATTAATTAAATGATTGTAATTAATTAATTAATGATTTAATATAAATTAATTAAATTAATTATAATATGAATTAGAGATATGCTTGCTTATGGATGATTATTTTGAATTGAATATCTGAATTTGGTTGATATCTGTTGGATGATAATCTGAGATATTCTGTGATGAGATATTGTATATATCTATGTTAGATGATTATTATTATCTATGGACAATGCTGTGTGAATTCAATGTTTAAAATTGAATTGAGTTGTTTAAATCCTTAAACAACTTGACTTTTAAAATGGCGTTTGGATTTCGCTGAGACCGGGATCGGGATTCAAGTTTGATTTTCCGAAAACCACATCGATCTAAGTTAAACATTAGGTCGTGACATCTCAAAGTGAAGATTGAGATGGAGTTTTAGAGTGCAAGGGTTATTGTCGTTAACTCTGAGGGTGATTCCAAAATGAGTGTATCGAAATAATGCCTTCGGTTTCGTTCGAACCCGGAACAAACTTATATGGATTGAATGGTTTCAGCACATCGTCAAGTGGACAATGAGCATTCTAAGAGATGTGTTCTATAAAGGTAATCGTAGCCTCAAGCCTCATCAACCGGGAATGGCTAAAACAGAGGAAGTGCAGCAAGGCTAAGCGGGTCATGCCCAAGTAGGACGAGATTTTCCCCTGTCTAGAAGTCCCTTATTATTTCGGCTGTGTCGGCAGTTGTTGGCCACAACTGCAAGGTTGTCTTGTTCGGGACTGTCCAGTAAGAGATGGTTCCGGCTTTGTGTTGCAGGGGATCGGGAGTGGTCCTCAGTATGGTGATCTAGGCCCCGTACTGTGACGGGCGGTACCCCAGTAGCCCTGCCATTGTATGGAATCCAAACTCCAATAAGTGCCTGTACGGTTTTGGTTGTGCCCAACTATGTTGCAACGTGAGATGTAAGCATTCGAGCTATTTCTGTATTTTATTTTAAAAACCCTAGACCCTATTATATTATCACTGGAATTCCTATCAAATGTTTTGGTTAGCGTGAGGTAAAAACTTACCCGTATTTATGTGTGGGGAGTCTTACGTGATACCTTTTGTTTTCAAATGATTTTAAAGTCAAATAACTTTAACCTGTTTACTCACTAGACCCATGTCTAACCCGGAGTTTATTTTTTTCACGTAAACTCTTGGGTACTCAAATTTTTATGAGTAGCCAAGTGATCAGGTTGGAATTGTCAAATGTTTTTGGATGCTGGAGCTGGAGACCAGACGTACCTATCTATCTATCCGCTGTAGTGACATTTTGATGTTGTATTTTGGGTTGTATGGTTTGGCAGACTCTTATAAATGTCTAGTGTAATGAAGTCGTATTATTTTGTTTACTCTGATATGTGAAACTATGTAATGGATATGTGAAATATTATATTTTGTTCCATTTCCGCTGTGAGATTCTGATGATTGTTGTTCTTTTCTTTCTATCTTTTCTATTTCTATCTCTTTCTTTTCTTATTGATGATATGTCTTTCTGTGGATTGAAAGATGGGTCGTCGCAGTTGGTATCAAACAATAGGTTGAGAAACACCTAAGCTCTGGAATAGTATCTACCTTGAGAGTGCGTATTTGTAATTTTCATATAACTATATCTTTATCTAAATTGGTTGGGTTACCTGTCCAGGTAGCCAGAATGAGTTCAAGAGGCAGAATGGGAAGGGGTGTAGGAAGTACATCAACCAATGATAGAAGGGGTCAGACTGATAATGAGGCTGTTAATCCAGTATCGCCTCCAGTTAGTTTTGCTGCTTTATGCAAGGACTTCATCAACCTTGGAGGAAAACCATTTAAAGGGTCAGAGACTATAATTGAGGTCCAAGCATGGCTACGCTCTTGTGAGAAAATCTTTAAGAGCATGAAATTATCAGATGAACATAAGAGGGTAATGGCTTCATGGCAATTACAAGGAGGTGCTGCAACCTGGTGGGATGCGGTGACAGCAAATGTATCGGAGGACGATATTTCTTGGGAAGAGTTTAAGGAGTTGTTTGAGGAGAAATTCATGCCTACAGCAGGGAAAACGCATCTTTATCAGGATTTTCTAAATTTAAACCAAGGGAGCATGACTATAGCGGAGTATGAGACCAAATTCAATGAATTATCTTGCTAAGGTCCAGGGCTTATAGACACTCTTCTCAAAAAGAACGAGATGTTTGTGCAAGGATTGAGGCCATAATTTCACGAAAGGATGACGGCGCACTTGAAAGGATCTTTTGTGGAGTTAATTGATTTGGCGTTAAGATATGAGGATTTGGTGTGTAAGAGATCAGTGGCACGAGTAGCTGCATCGGGAGGGAATTCTTCTAACCCAAATAAGAGGAAATTCAATCCCAATTGGAAGAAGCAAAACAAGAAGAATTCTGGAAGCAACAATGGACCTCACAAATGCTATATTTGTCAACAAGAAGGCCACCTGGCGAATAAGTGTCCCAGAAAAGGGTCTCAGCAACAGCAGCAGCAGTCACATTATAGTGGAACAGGTTCAGCTTTAGTTTAGAAATCTCTTTGCTTCAACTGCCATCAACCGGGTCATATGATCAAGGATTGCCCGCTCCTTCATAAAGTCCAGCAGAATAAGGTATTTGCTTTGGAACGTGCGCCAACAACTTCATCTAAGGGTAAAGGAGTATTGGAAGGTAAATTACTTTTAGACGGCAAGTATATTAAAGTTTTGTTTGATTCTGGTTCTTCTTTGAGTTTTATTTCTCTAGAATCTGTAGAGAAGTTCTTTCTTACCCCTGGTACTGTAGATAATCCCATCTTTGTATCTAATCCTATAGGGGGGTAACCAAATTAGATAGGATCTGTAAGGATTTGAGAATCTCCTATCTGTCCCATAGTTTTTCTTGTGACCCTTATGTGTTGGATTTTAAGGGTTTTGACCTTATATTGGGGATGGATTGGCTTGATAAGTATAAGGCTGTCCTAAATTGTGATGAGAGAACAGTTTCGTTGGAAACCGATCTGGGTAGAATTGCTAGAGTATTGTGTGATAACTATGGAATACACTTGAGTAGTCTTTTACATGGAGTTGAGACTTCTTGAGAGGAGGTTGATGATATCGAAGTGGTCTAAGATTTCTCATATGTATTCGAGGAAGTTAAGTGTTTACCTCCGCACCGAGAGATAGAGTTTCGCATAGATTTGGTTCCAGGAGCAGTACCCGTGATTCAGCCTAGTATGAGGATGGCTCCTGGGGAGAGGGAGGAACTAGTGAAGCAAACTTAAGATCTGTTGGAGAAGGGATTGATTAGGCCCAGTTTTTCTTGTTGGGGTTCGGCTGTAGTGTTTGTCACCAAGTCAAATGTGGCTCTAACGTTCTGTGTAGACTATCGAGAGTTGAACAAAGTGACCATTCGAAATAAGTATCCTCTTCCTCATATTGATGATCTCTTCGACCAGCTACATGGAGCTTCGGTCTTTCCTCAATTGGATTTAGCATCAGGTTTCCATCAATTAAGGGTAGGTGAGGACAGTATTCCCTTAACTGCATTTAGGGGACCTAATTCTTTCTATGAGTGGTTGGTTATGCCTTTCGGGTTAACCAACGCTCTTGCCTACTTTGTTGACCTGATGAACCAAGTTTTTCATGATGTATTAAATAAGTTCGTTTTAGTGTTCATCGATGATATCTTGGTCTACTCTAAGACGGAAGAAGAGTGTAAGCGGCACTTGTGAATAGTATTGGAAACTCTAAGAAGGCATGTTTTGAAGGCGAAGTTCTCTAAGTGCCATTTTTGGAAATCAGAAGTAAAATTTTTGGGGCACATTTTTTCTGGAGAAGGCATCTCGATAGATCCAGCGAAGTTTGAGACTATTTTGGAGTGGAAGCAGCCTCGGACACCAACTGAAGTTCGCAGTTTTCCGGGATTGGCTGGCTACTGCAGAAAGTTTATTAAGGATTATTCTAAGATCTCTTCGCACCTAACTAAACTGACAAGGAAGGGAGCTAAATTTAAGTGGACACCTGAATGTGAGGAGGCTTTTCAGAATCTGAAGGCAAAGTTGACAAGTGCCCCTGTATTGGCTATTCCGGATGGGAAGAGTAAGTTTGAAGTTTATATTGATGCCTGTATTGTTGGATTAGGAGCAGTTATAATGCAAAATGGTAGGGTAATTGCGTATGCGAGTCGGCAATTGAAGCTACATGAAAGGAACTACGCTATACACGATCTAGAGCTGTTGGCCATTGTTTTTGCTTTAAAGATATGGAGGCACTATCTTTTGGGAGAGAAGTTCGAGTTATTTATGGATCATAAACCGTTGAAATATCTTTTCTCTCAAAAGGATTTTAATCTAAGACAGCAGCGATGGGTTGAGTTTTTAGCATTGTATGATTTAGATATTCTGTATACCCCGGGAAAGGCGAACGTTGTGGCAGATGCTCTTAGCAGGAATGCAGTTCTATCTCTTTTGGAAGTTGTTCCGTCTCTCTAGGAAAGAATCATAAAAAAGAAAATGGAGGATAGATATTTAGAAGAACCGATTCTTGGAACCAAGGATGGTCGATATTCAGATTTCAAGGTGGACAATCAAGGAGCATTGAGGATTAATGGTCGTTTGTGTGTACCTGATATAGATGGATTGAGGCACGAAGTCTTATCTAAGAGTCATCGCTCCAGATTAAATATTCACCCAGGAATCTCAAAGTTGTATAAGGATATGAGAAGGATTTTCTGGTGGCCGGGCATGAAGAAAGATGTAGCTGCTTTCGTTTATAGTTGTGTTATCTGCCAGCAAGTTAAAGGAGATCAGCAGAGGTCAGCCGGTTTGTTGAAACCTTTGGAGATCCCGATGTGGAAGTTTGAAATGATTTCGATGGATTTCATCGACGGATTGCCTAGAATCAAGAAGGGAAATGAAGGAATATGGGTGATTTTTGATCGCCTAACTAAAAGCGCTCATTTTATACCAGCTAAGGCAACCCGTACTGCAGCTTTTATGGCAGAGATTTTCTTGAGAGAGATAGTCAGATTACATGGTGTTCCAGTTAGTATAGTAGGTGATCGAGATCCTATCTTCACCAGAAAGTTTTGGGAGGCTTTGCAATCGCCTATGGGAACAACTTTGAGATTTAGTACAGCATATCATCCCAAGAAAGACGGGCAGACGGAGAGGCTTAATCGAATTCTAGAAGATATGCTGAGAGCCCGTGTATTGGATTTTAGTGGATCGTGGGAAGACCATCTACATCTTGTGGAATTCTCTTATAATAACAGTTACCAAGCAAGTATTAAGATGGTTCCTTATGAAGCTCTGTATTGAAGACCATGTAGATCCCCAGCCTGTTGGATAGAATCGAAAGACCATCTTGTGCTTGGACCAGATCTGATCCGTGAAGCATCTGCTAAAGTTGAGCTTATCAAGAAAAGGATGAGAGCTTCTCAGGATCGTCAAAAGAAATACGCAGATAAAAGACAAAGACAATTGGAGTTCGAGATTGGTGATTTTGTCTTTGTCAAAGTTTCCCCTATTAAAGGAGCAGTAAGGTTTGGGAAGATAGGGAAACTCGCCCCGAGATATATTGGTCCATTCTGAGTGCTCGAGAGGATTGGTGCCGTAGCTTATAAGATTGAATTGCCAGTCCGGATGGCTGGAATTCAAAATGTTTTCCACATATCTCATCTAAGGAAGTACATGCACGATCCATCTCTTATTATGGAGCCAGTTGTGCAGGAAGACTTAGAGGTTGAGCCGGACTTATCAGCTGTCAGACATCCTGTTCAGATTATTCATCAAGACGAGAGGCAACTCAGAAGCAAGATAGTGAAGCTCGTTAAAGTCCAGTGGAGTGAGGATCCCAGAGATTGTACCTGGGAGACTCTGGATAGTTTTAGGAAGGCTTATCCGGATATGTGTCCGGATATTTGTGTGTTGGATGTATTGTTGTTTGGATGTTTTGTTGTTGGTTGCTTACATATGGATGATATATATGCTTGAATTGTTGAAATAAAATAAAATTTTTGGATTATCTTTTGTTTAAATTTCAGGGACGAAATTCTTTTAAGGGGGGAGGAATGTGATATTTCGGAATTTCAAACCAAATTTAAATGTGATAATTTTTCTAATAAATTAATTAAAATTGATAAAATTGTTATTTTAAACAATAATAATTGTGTTGTAAATATATATTGATTTTTAATGAAATTAATATATACAAGTGGAAATAGATTTGTTAAAATTTATGTACATATCATATTAATTTTTAAATTGAATTTGAGATTTAATTTGAATTTGAATTGATAAGTTGAGATTTAAAATATGGTTATTTATATCTTAAATCATACTTTGATTTTAAAAGTGTATTTTTATGATTTTATTTAGAATATAAAATTTGTTTTATATTTATTTCTTTTTAGAGAGATTGATATATATAAATTAAAAACGTATCTAAAATTAGAAAATTAATTATAAAAAAATTTAAAATCTATTTTGCATGATAAATACATATGTTAATTTATAAATCCCCCTAATAACATGTCTTAATAGAATAGCCATGTTAGGAAATTTTACAAGTGTCACATTTATAAATTATTTTCTTTAATTTTAATAATTTTTTTTATCTATAAAAGATTATTTTACCTTCTTCATTTAAACTTTCCTATCTCATTTTCTAAAAAGCAAGAAATAAATCACTCCTTCATTTACAAATCTGAATTTCCTCAATTTCCACTCTTTCAACCAAGAATTAAAAACAAGAATTCAAATCTCATTTCAAAGATTCTAAATCTGCAAACAGAATACAAAAGAAAAGTTTGTAAAAAACAAATTACAGCAAAAAGCTTTATTCAAGAGATACAAGCTTCATCAAATTGGCAGAAATTTTCATAGAATTTAGACATCATCAAGGAACCTTCTCAGATTTGAAAAGCAAAATCAACAATTAAGCTTTAGATCAAAATCAAATTCAGGAAACAAAAAGAAACCTGTCTCTATTCAAACAGGTGAGCAAATTTTTATTAAGAAAAGTTTAAGTAAATAAATTTGTGCATGTGAATTTCTGAGATGTTTGATGTCTTCCATGTATATATATTTGTGAAATCTTTGTATATATGTTGTTTTAAACTGTGCATGTTTAAAACTATCTGATTCTTCTCTATTTTCAAGTTACAGAGTAAACTAAAACACAAATTTCAAAATTTACTTAACAAATCACTGTTAGGCTTTGAGTTACAAACATAATATGTTTATTTAATCACAAATTAAAGTTTAAAGTTTTATTCAATTAAAATTTGTTTGAATATCTTCTGTAATCAAGATGATACAGTAGGAAATTTAAGAACATGATAAAATCAAGTATTGTAATTTGTTGATTCAATTTTATATCTTGAATCAACTCTGTAAAACATGATTATTAAAGTAAAAATCATGATATTTGATTGGGTTTGGGGCAGTTTTTCGATGATGACCTGATGATTGTTTTTGGGTAAATTCTAGTGGACGGAGGGACGATGGTGGTCAGGGTTTCGACTGGAGGTGGAATGATGATGGGTGGTCATGGCAAAAATGTTCGGAGGTGTTCTCGAATGATGAGGTGGCCGGACGACGTGAGTTTAGGGTTTAAGCCCTGTATTTGGTCGCGATTGGAAATGTCGTGACTGGAAATTAAGGGATGAATCGAGTTGCACAAGATCGTTTGGATAGTAGCGTGGAAGGGTTGCGGTGATGTGGCCAATATTTCATGGAGAACGGTGGTCGAAGTCGTTGGGTTCGATGGGTTTTCTGATGAAGTGTTGTTCCAGGTGATGGGTGCGAACTTACTCATTTTCAATTGGGCACGGGATGATGCCGTTGTTTGTGCCAGGGTTCGGGGGTGTGTTGTTTTCTTTCCAGATTCATGAAATTTTAATTTTAACTTAATTTAAGTTTAGAAAAGAAATGGAAAGGAAGAAGGGGTATGGAACTCGAGTTTGTTCGAGTTTGGGTCGAGTCAAACCCAAAGCAAGTGATGTCTAAAAAGGTTTTTCAAAACTTGTTTTAAATTTTAAATTTTAAATTTATTTAAAATACTTTATGATAAATATTAAACTATTTAATTTAAAGTTATTTTATACTTTGATAACTAAATTTTGAAATGTTAATGTATTCCTTCAAATTTAATTTTTAAAAAAAGTAATTAAGTTTAAAACAAAGTGGAAATGTTTTAAATATGTAATAATTTTAAGTAATTAATGAAATTGATTTGTTTGAAAGTTAATTAAGTTTTATGGTTAAAGATTACTTTAATTAATTAAGTAATTAAGGTTAAATTAATTAATAATTTTAGATTAATTAATTTATAAAGGTCTAATTAATTAGTTATGGAATAATTAATTGATAATTAAAGAATTAAATTTAATTATAATTTATAGATAATTAATTAAATAATTGAAGATTAATTAATGAATGATTGGTAATTAATTAATTAAGTGATTAGTGATTAATGAATTAATAATTAAGAATTAATTAATTAGTTAATTAGGGTTAATTAATTAAGTAATTAAACATTAAGTAATTTATAATTAATAGTAAATTAATTAATGATTAAGAATTAATAAATTAGATGATTAAGGTTAATTAATTATAATTAATTAAGTAATTAAGATAAATTAATTCATAATTTGTAATTAATTAAGCAATTAATTAAGATTAATTAATTGTCAATTAAGGATTAATTAGTAGTAAATTAAGGAATGATTAATTTTTAATATAGTTTTGATAATGAATAATTAGAGATTATTAATTAATAGTTAAAGGATAATTAATTAATTAATTAAGGATTAATTAATTGATAATGAGGTTAATTAAGAAGTGATTGATTAATTAAATGATTGTGATTAATTAATTAATGATTGGTTAAGCAAGGTAAAATGATTAATTCTTAAGTTAATATGAATTAGAGATATGCTTGCTTATGGATGATTGTTTTGAATTGAATATCTGAATTTGGTTGATATCCATTGGATGATAATGTGAGATATTTTGTGATGAGATATTTTATATATCTGTGTTAGATGATTGTTATTATCTATGGATAATGCTATGTGAATTCAATGTTTAAAATTGAATTGAATTGTTTAAATCTTTAAACAACTTGACCTTTAAAATGGCGTTTGGATTTCGATGAGACCGGGATCGGGATTCAAGTTTGATTTTCTGAAAACCACATCGATCCAAGTTAAACGTTAGGTCGTGACATCTCAAATTGAAGATCGAGATGGAGTTTTAGAGTGCAAGGGATATTGTCGTTAACTATGAGGGTGATTCCAAATGAGTGTAACGAAATAATGCCTTCGGTTTCGTTCGAACCCGAAACGAACTTGTATGGATTGAATGCTTTGAGCACATCGTCAGATGGACGAAGAGCATTCTAAGAGATGTGTTCTATACAGGTAATCGTAGCCTCAAGCCTCATCAACCGGGAATGGCTAAAACAGGGGAGGTGCAGCAAGGCAAAGTGGGTCATGCCCAAGTAGGACGAGATTTTCCCCGTCTAGAAGTAACTTGTTATTTCGGCTGTGTGGGCAGTTCTTGGCCACAATTGCAGGGTTGTCTTGTTCGGGACTGTCCAGTAAGGGATGGTTACGGTTTTGTGTTGCGGAGGATCAGGAGTGGTCCTCGGCATGGTGATCTAGGCCCCGTATTGTGACGGGCGGTACCCCAGTGCCCTGGCATTGTATGAAATCCAAACTCCAATAAGTGCCTGTACGGTTTTAATTGTGCCCAACTATGTTGGAACGTGAGATGTAAGCATTCCAGCTATTTCTGTATTTTATTTTGAAAACCCTAGACCCTATTTAATATCACTGGAATTCCTATCAAATGTTTTGGCTAGCGTAAGGTAAAAACTTACCTGTATTTATGTGTGAGGAGTCTTACGTGATACCTTTTGTTTTCAAATGATTTTGATGTTAAATAACTTTAATCTATTTACTCACACCAGACCCATCTCTGACCCGGAGTTTATTTTGTTTTAAATAAACTCTTGGGTACTCAAATTTTTATGAGTAGCGAAGTGATCAGGTTGGAATTGTCAAATGTTTTTGGAAGCTGGAGCTGGAGACCAGACGAACCTATCTATCTATCCGCTGTAGTGACATTTTGATGTTGTATTTTTGGTTGTATGGTTTGGAAGACTCTTATAAATGTCTTATGTAATGAAGTCGTATTATTTTGTGTACTCTGATATGTGAAACTATGTATGGGATATGTGAAATATTATATTTTGTTCCGTTTCCGCTGTGAGATTCTGATGATTGTTGTTCTTTTCTTTCCATCTTTTCTATTTGTGTCTCTTTCTTTTCTTATTGATGATACGTCTTTCTGTGAATTGAAAGACGTGTTGTCATAAGTAGTTCTATTTAGGATGGCGTTGTCGACATGGTAAACTTTATGTGGTATTCTTCTCTCAAGTTATTGTCAATGAATGGGGTTCTGCTTGGTGCAAAACCCCAATCTTCGTTCTTCCTACCCTTGCTTTCTTCCACCAATCACTTGACCATGCCAATGATGTACTCCTCACTGGCATGGTAATTTAAAGGCTAGCTGTCTAGGGCTACACCAACTGTTTGACTCTACAATCGGCCTTTGCCGACTGATGCCTAGGTGCTCCTATCTCTTAGATTACCGCTCCATCGGTATTTGGCGGACGTACGGTTGGTTGAGCTGTAGTTGTCTGAACTCCACCTTTATCAACATCAGCATCCAACTCTAGATCATCATCATCAAGTTACAAGTACATATCCTCCCTGGAGATAACCATCGCATCACCTTACAAAGTGTAACGATCCCGGATTTTAACTAAATTTAAATTAATAATAAATTTAATTTTAAAAAAAAATTGTGAAGTTAATTGGTAAATTGATTTGAGTTTCTCCAAATTCAAATAAAATATATGTTAACTCATCGAAATTGAAACCTTATATATATGTTATATGTGTTTAATTTCAAAACATCCTCTTTTGAATAATATGTATTAATACAAAGAAAATATATTTACAAAAATAATAAACAAATAAATACTTAAGCTAGAAATGTAAATATATGTATAAGATAAATTACAAAATATAAAGTAAACAAATTGGCTAAACTTAACAACATATTAATAATAGGATTTCATCTAAAATATAAGTAATAGGACAAAACAGAAAAGATAAAAATATATTCAAGTTGATTAACAAAAACAAGACAAGAAATAACATACATTTAAAGTAGAAAGAAGTAAATATATTCAAGTATTCAAAAGAAGAAAAGGAAACAACAAATGATATTCAAGTAGAAAAATCTGTAGTCAAAATGCAAAGAACAACTTGGATAAGTATGAAACAAGACAACAGTATATTTTCAACTATTCAATGAAACAAGTAAACCTGGAAAGATAGAAAGAAAAAAAATCAAATGTACATGAGACAAGACATAAGAAAAGAAAAATCAGTCTAGAAACAAACATATATATATATATATATATATGAATTAACTTGCAACACAAGACAAAAGAAATTAATGCAATATCTTTAGCATACTAATACATATCACTTCAGCTGCCGAAACAATATTTCAGTCAATAAAAAAAATCTCTGAACAATATTGTACAAATTTTATTACCTTGCAGAAGCCTTTCTCTACATATATATCTATTTCAATTCATTCATTATAACTCAGCAGCCTGGAAGAAAAGGAAATTTAACATTTTGTTTCTTACAAACTCATCAACCTGGAACTAAAATGTGGAAGGTGAGTAACTTTTGTTTTTATTTAACTTAAAAGTATAATCTGTTGCATACATCCATGAATGAGTATATTTACACAGGTGTATATATATATATATATATATATATATAAATCTTCTATGTATACTTAAATGATGAACTATGAGTAGGCTATTGTTCATTTCTGTTCTTTGTCTACCATTCTAACACAAGATTGTAGTTTCAAAAAAATCAGTTCCTTTTGATCTACTTATTGTTTGAGCTTGTATTAAGTTTTAAAATTTAATTTAAGTTAAAATAACCTGTCAAAGTTGCTGGAAATCAATATAACTGAGCACCACTTAAAATTTTGTTAAAATTCAAACCATTCAATTTACAAATTCAGTTATATAGATCGAATTCGTAAGCTTAAACATGATTTTTAAAGCAAGAATTATAATTTTTAGATTACGAATCAAAGAGTAATTTGGGTTCATTCGAATTTCATTGTTTGACTATTTCTGATGATCTATTGAGTAGTGGTGGTTGGGATTCTTCCTGTAGGTGGAGGAGTGATTGGAGTGTTTGGAAAAAATGGGTGGTGGATGGTCAGTGACCAGTGGAGGCTGTGGTCGTGAGTTTTTATTCCTAAACCTAGTTTGTCTATGCTGTGTGTTTTAGGTCTGTTTGTTTTCCATGGAGCATCGAGTTCAACATGCTTGTGGGAATCGTTTTGGGAACGGTTGACGAAGCTATGGCCGGAGGTGCTGGCGATCTGTTGGTCGGAGTTTCGAGGAACTGGCTTTGACAGGTTTTGGGTTTGGGGTTCTGTCTGAGTTCCAGGTTTTGATTTAGCTACTCGATTTTGATTCGAGCTAATGTGATGATTTCTAGGGGTTGTGATCATTTCTGATGATGATCGGCGATGTAAAGCAAGAGTAGGAGGTGGCCGGAGATGGCCAGAGTCACGGTGCATGTGCACCGTGCATTTGAAAGTTCTGATGAACTTTGGTTTATGCAGAAGTATTGAACTCGGGTTTTACTCGAGTTATTCGAGTACTTTACTCGAAGAAGAGGAGTGTTTGACTCGAAGTGAAAATGATAGGGCTCGGGTAGAACTTGTTACAGGTTTTAAAAACCTGTTAAAACTTAATCTTTTAATTAGAAAACAAAGTTAAATTAAGTTAAACAAAAGTTTGGCTGTGAACTCAAGTTTTGTTGGAACTTAGTTTGGAAATAAATATGTCTTTGAATTTAAATAGTTTCAATAATTAAAAAGTGATTAAGTACTTAAGTGAAATAAAAAGAATTTGTATTTAAAATGGGAATTCGAATTGTAAGAAAGGATTTAAACAAAAAAATTTAAACCTAGACTGAAATCTGAATTGGAATTCCAGATTTTGAAATTAAGTTAAGTTTTATAAATCTAAATGTTTTAAATAAGTTTAAATGTTAACATATCCTTTAATATGTGAATTTAAAGAGAAGTTGATTTTTATTTTTTGAATTTCTTTTATAACCAAAGTATTATTTAACATGTGAATTCAAAGGTCTGGAATACAAAAATAAATTGGTATTCATTTTAAATCTGGAATTTAAAAATGAAATTTAAAAGTAAATTTGAAAATAAGTGTTTTGAAACATATTTGTAAATGACAATAAAATCATTAATAAATTTTTTTTTTTATTATTATTATTTATATCTGTGCTGGGCTGGCTTAAAGCCCAACTGTCTGTGGTCGGCCAGGCAGGAGGGAGCTCCTCCTATCCCTTCGATTTCATCAGGGCTCTGGGTTGATTTTTTTCTTAAAAAAAATCATTAATAAAAATTAGTTTATCTTAAAGCAAATAAAGTAACATTAATTTGTAATTCATTAATTATTAGGTTAATTAAAATGGATAATTTAATTAATTAATTAATTAATGATCTGGATTAATAAGTAATTAAAGGTTTAAATTAATTAATTAAGGTTTAAAGATTAAGTAAGTAGGGAATAATTAATTGTAAATTAAGGATTATTAATTAGATATTAATTAACGATTTAAAGTTGATTAATCAAGTGATTAAGCAGAAAAAAATAATTTAACGATAATGCGATAAATTAATTAAGGTAATTAATTTGAGAACAATTAATTTATTAATGGTTAATTAATTAATGAAAGTGATTAAGTAATTATTAATTAAGGAGTAATTACTTAGTTATCGCAATTAATCAAGAACAATTAATTAAGGATTAAATATCAATTAAGGGTTAATTAATGAATAATTAAAGGATAACTTATTAAATGTTTTGTAATTAATGGATTATTAATTTACCATGACTATCAAATTTATTCATAGAAATTAATATGATTTAAATTAATCAGATAATTAAGTTGATCCTACTTATGGACGTTTAGATTATATTAAATGTTGAACTGTTTGATATTCCTGATATGTGATGCTTTGTGATATATCCTTATTTATGTTGTGATCTGTAATGTAATTAATTATGTGTGATGCAATTTATTATCTGTGATATATATATATATATATATATATATATATATATATATATATATATCTGTGATCTGTGAATGAAAGATAAGCGTTATAGTTTATACCGCTTATCAAATATATTGTTGTATTTTAATCTGTGATAATGTATGATGTTGCACTATTGTGTTAAATCCCTGGACCACACCATACACACACAAATATGGATTTCACGAGGAAATCGATTAAGTCACAGATTTTTGAAATGATTTTTAAATAGACAATTTGAATTCAAGTGGTTTGGAAATAGAATCGGGTTAAATGTGAAAAGCTTTTGAAATGAAATTTCAAGATAAAATTTATTTTTGAATAACTTGATGATGTTTTGAAATTTAAATAATTTGATTCAAATTTAAAATTTAAATTTGAAACTGAATTCTATGATTTGAAACTAGGGGTTAAAGATGTTATACAAGTTATATATGGGTTAAACCATTTCAAATATATTGATTTGGGAATTTGAATTTAAATTCAAAGGCTTTAACTCGTGCAAATATAATTGGGTTCTTCCGAAACGAAAATTATTTGTTTTCTAATAATAAAAGCTTTCACATAAGAAATGATAGTCCGATTTGTGTTAAAAGGGTTTCAAGTCTAAAATGAAAATTATTTTCCAGGTAATGAACAAATCTTTGGAAATGGTTTGAAAGCTATAAGTTAAATCTTTGATTTTAAGATTTAAAGAGTTAATCCAATTGAAATGGAAATTGCTTTGGAATCCGTAAATGGATCTTTGTGAAATTATATGAACTTTGTGGAATAAATCTTTTTATTTAAAAAGATTCAAAATGGTAATTTTTTAACCATTTGAATAAAGGATTTGGTTTTCTTTGAAGTTGTGACTTAATTGAAATCCCATATCCATATGTTTTTAAATATTGCGCTCATTATTCGGTTTAGCCGAGAGAGGACCTTGTGTCATATAACCCATTCCGAATAATCATACGTCGATATGGATAGCATTTGAAGACTGGTGGTGAAGACCGGGTATTTGTGAGAACGATAGAATAACCTATCGATTGTATCAGCACCAAGTTGTGACGGTATAGAGATTCCCTAAGTGATGGGCAATCCGATCGGGATTGTGGATACCCGGATTGCAAGGGCTTCTTCGGAAGTGCCTTCGGTTCTGTTCGAACCCGGAACAGACTTGTATGGTTGTATGTCTGACACTACACTTTGAGATATAAAGCAGGTTTCTTCTAAATACATATCTGTTGGTAGCGGAGATTTTATGTAGTTGAAGGTTATCAATGACGTATTCCCAATTTGGTAGTGTGGCATGCTGAGTGCTACTGTGTGTTGATGATCATTTGTGATCAAAGCATGGCTTTGGTATAAAGCGTAGCTTTATGGATGAGACTGCATCAGGACCTCACACCTCGAAAATGGTCGAAACAGGAAAGATGCGGCAAGGTTATGAGGGTCGCGCCCTTTAGGGTGTGTCATTCCCTTCTAGTAAAGGGTGGTATCATGGTATGGAGCCCAGATATTTACCTATGTGGTGGGCTTCAATCTCATTTTCTATGTGGTTGTTGCTTTGTGGTTTATAGGCGCCTCGGGTAAAGGTCTCAAATGACCGGGGGGTGGCATGCTCGAGTAGTAGTTACCTAGTTACAGAGGTAACCCGGCCTTGTGTTGGCAGAGATCCGGTTAGGTTCTCGGGACGTCCCGCCAGAGGCGTAGCCATGGACAGTGGGAAGTTTCTTAGCTCGATCATTTATTGGAAATCCAATCAAAACAATACGCGCCCTATATGGTTTTAGTTGTATAACATGCCATGGAATGTGGCGGTAACCTGCTATTGAACATGGTTGCTATAGTAGGCATACAATAATGGTTGTATGTTGGCTAAGATTAATATTATACTTTCAAAATGTTTTCCATACTATGCACTTATAATAATAATATCAAAAGAATTTTCTCGTATTAAGCATTTTTGACTATCATAAGAAGAAATCTCCTCCAATTCTACAGTTACATTATGTGTGTGGCGGGAGGTCTTATGGTAGTTTCATTTTATAAAAAGCATTGCGAATTTATTTTTAAATTCTCTTATTGTTTGTTTTTAAAGATAAACTATTTTTGTTACTCACACCAGTCCCATGACTGACTCGGAGTTTATTGTTCCTTTTTTAAACACTGGGTGCCCAAATTTTTTCCACACGGGCAGTCTAGAGTTGGGTTTTTCAGATAGTCGGGTTTAGTAGATTATCCGGAGATTAGTTCAGTCTCCGGATCTGAACGGGACTTGCTTATCTAGGTGGAACGTGATGTTGGTTCGAGCTAGCTTTGGATTAGAGCATTGGATTTGGGACGCATTCTATTGAAGATTTTCTTTCCGCTATTTCTTGTATCTCTGATAGTATGTATATCTATTGTATCATATTATATCAGATATTGTATCTGTCATTGTATCAATGTCATATATTTTGGTATATTCTTTTTTTTCTGTTGTGTTGTACTTAATGGTGTTATAAGATCCGGTACACCAGATTCATCGTTTGGATCTGGGGCATTTGAATATGAGTATCGTATTCGGTGCCGATTTTCGAAGGTCGAGTCAGGATCGCTACATTTATTATCAGAGCTGAGGGGTAAAACTTTAGCTCATGAGTATAACACATTAACTAGCTCATTAGAGAAAGGGTGAAGTAAACCCTAGAATGAGTAAACCCTAATATATCCGTCCGTATGCCTCAGTAAAATTCTCTTGCTATCCACTGATAGTGAGTATGAGTGCAAGAAGAGGATGAGATAGGGGACAAGGGAATACGACTATAAATGGTCAATACCCTATAGCAATAAGGAAAAAAATCTTTTCTCTATCAATCTCTTTTGTTTGTCATCTTTTCTCAATTCTTTGATAGTTCCTGGTAGATCCAGGAAGAAGATTCGGTATATTAATATGGGACATAAACTCCAAGTAGGTCAGAATTGTTATTTGGATGAATTTGTTGCTTTGATTGCTATGGTTGATAGGTATACTTTGGTTTTTTTTAAACTAAAAGTTTTGAAATCGTATCCATATATCTGTCTATCTTTGGGTTCGGATATGTTCTACGAATGGTAGTTATCCCTTCGAACTAACCAATGCCACTGCCTATTTCGTAGATCTGGATAACCCGAGTTTGTGAAAAATTCAATAGATTCGTTCTTGTATCTATTATTGACATTCTGATTTGGTTAAGCAATAACCTTGGCTCTGGTAGGGATTACTCATTAAAGATAGAGTCAGTAGTACTCTAGAATGAGTTTGAATGTGATAATAGATATGAATTATAAAGTGAAGAAACGAGTGGGTTGTAAAAACTTACTATATATATATGTGTGTGTATTTTCTTCATTCGATAATCACTTTTTAAATATGTATATTTAAATAAATTTGAAAGAATGATTTTATAAAAAATCTAGGATAATAGGAATTTAAAAGGAAGAATAAATTTTGAAATGTAAACCTTGATGTACTCCTTGGCCTATAAAATTCTAGAACCTTAGGATCTTATCTCTGTATTTTGGTTTTGATTGTAGAGAACCCGTAGTATCAGCCGGGGTAGAGCACTCTCAAAGGCCAGAAGAGTTGGCGATTATGGTCTGGTTAGGAGGATTCAGGAGGATCTGGGTGAGCCATTAATATATGAGGAAGTGCCAGTGGAGCCTATTGTGCAGCCACGACCTCAGGAAGAGGAACCCAAGGAAGAAGCAGTTGAGGAGCCCAGGGAGGAAGCTGAAGAAGAACCTGAGGAGGCACTCGACGAAGAAGAGGAGTTCGAGGTCGAGGAAGGACGCGAAGAGGACAAAGACAAGTTTGAAGATGAGGAATATGTAGAGTCAGAAAATGATGACGCGGTTATTTGGGATTTAGATAATGCCATTGAGGAGCCAGATGGTGTAGGTTTTATCCCTATAGTACCTGATCCAGTGGAAGTTTCGGAATCAGACAATGAGGCATAGGTCAGGGAATTGTCAGGGCCTGAAAGAGAGAACTCAGATAGTGAGGATCTATAGTTAGTTAGGTTGTTTCCTTTTGGATAGTGTATGCTTTGTGTATGTATTTTGACTCAGGGACGTCGTGAACAATAGATGTTGATAAGGTGATGTATGTACAAGTATGGTTGGATGAATGATTATGACATCTGTATGAATGTTCTTAGTGATACTTAATGTAAGGTGTATTTTGAATTACCCGTAAGAATCTATGTGTTTAACGGTATAGTTGAGATGTTATTGGTCTATTCTGTGTGTGGATAATTTATAAAACTAAATTGGCAAATTTCGAGGACGAAATTTCTTAAGGGGGGAATCTGTAACGATCCCGGATTTTAACTAAATTTAAATTAATAATTAATTTAATTTTTGAACAAAAATTGTGAAGTTAATTGGTAAATTGATTTGAGTTTCTCCAAGTTCAAATAAAATATGTGTCAACTCATCGAAATTGAAATCTTATATATATGTTATATGTGTTTAATTTCAAAACATCCTCTTTTGAATAATATGTATTAATACAAACAAAATATATCTACAAAAATAATAAACAAATAAATACTTAAGCTAGAAATATAAATATATGTATAAGATAAATTACAAAATATAAAGTAAACAAATTGGCTAAATTTAACAACATATTAATAATAGGATTTCATCTAAAATATAAGTAATAGAACAAAACAGAATAGATAAAAATATATTCAAGTTGATTAACAAAAACAAGACAAGAAATAACATACATTTAAAGTAGAAAGAAGTAAATATATTCAAGTATTCAAAAGAAGAAAAGGAAACATCAAATGATGTTCAAGTAGAAAAATCTTTAGTCAAAATGCAAAGAACAACTTGGATAAGTATGAAACAAGACAATAGTATATTTTCAAGTATTCAATGCAGCAAGTAAACCTAGAAAGATAGAAAGAAAAAAATCAAATGTACATGAGGCAAGACATAAGAAAAGAAAAATCAGGCTAGCAACAAACATATATATATATATATATATATATATATATATATATATATATATATATGAATTAACTTGCAACATAAGGCAAAAGAAATTAATGCGATATCTTTAGCATACAAATACATATCACTTCAGCTGCCAAAACAACATTTCAGTCAATAAAAAAAAATCTCTGAACAATATTGTACAAATTTTATTACCTTGTACAGGCCTTTCTCTCTCTATATATATATCTATTTCAATTCGTTCATCATAACTCAGCAGCCTGGAAGAAAAGGAAATTTAACATTTTGTTTCTTACAAACTCATCAACCTGGAACTAAAATGTGGAAGGTGAGTAACTTTTGTTTTTATTTAACTTAAAAGTATAATCTGTTGCATACATCTGTGAATGAGTATAACTGAGCACCACTTAAAATTTTGTTAAAATTCAAACCTTTCAATTTAAAAATTCAGGTATATAGATCGAATTCATGAGCTTAAACATGATTTTTAAAGCAAGAATTATAAATTTTAGATCACGAATCAAAGAGCAGTTTGGGTTCATTCGAATTTCATTGTTTGACGATTTCTGATGATCTATTGAGTAGTGGTGGTCGGGATTCTTCCTGTAGGTGGAGGAGTGACTGGAGTGTTTGGCAAAAATGGGTGGTGGATGGTCAGTGACAAGTGGAGGCTGTGGTCGTGAGTTTTTATTCCTAAAACTAGTTTGTCTGTGCTGTGTATTTTGGGTCTGTTTGTTTTCCATGGAGCATCGAGTTCAACATGCTTTTGGGAATCGTTTGGGGAATGGTTGACGAAGCTGTGGCCGAAGGTGTTGGCGATCTGGTGGTAGGAGTTTCGAGGAAATGGCTTTGACAAGTTTTGGGTTTGGGGTTCTGTCTGAGTTCCAGGTTTTGATTTAGCTACTCGATTTTGATTCGAGCTAATGTGATGATTTCTGGGGGTCGTGATCATTTCTAATGAGGATCGGCGATGTGAAGCAAGTGTAGGAGGTGGCCAGAGATGGCCAGAGTCACGGCGCATGTGCATCGTGCGTTTGAAAGTTTTGATGAACTTTTGTTTGTGCAGAAGTATTGAACTCGGGTTTTACTCGAGTTATTCGAGTACTTTACTCGAAGAAGAGGAGAGTTTGACTCGAAGTGAAAATGATAGGGCTCGGGTAGAACTTGTTACAGGTTTTAATAACCTGTTCCTGTTTTGAGATTTAAAACTTTTAATTATAAAATAAAGTTAAATTAAGTTTCCAAACAAAAGTTTGGCTACGAATTCAAGTTTTGTTGGAACTTAGTTTGGAAATAAATATGTCTTTGAATTTAAATAGTTTCAATAATTAAAAAGTGATTAAGTACTTAAGTGAAATAAAAAGAATTTGTATTTAAAATGGGAATTCGAATTGTAAGAAAGAACTTGAACAAAAAAAATTAAACTGGACTGAAATCTGAATTGGAATTCCAGATTTTGAAATTAAGTTAAGTTTTATAAATCTAAATGTTTTAAACAAGTTTAAATGTTAACATATCCTTTAATATGTGAATTTAAAGAGAAGTTGATTTTTTTTTAATTTCTTTTATAACCAATGTATTATTTAACATGTGAATTCAAAGGTCTGGAATTTAAAAATAAATTGGTATTCATTTTAAATCTGGAATTTAAAAATGAAATTTAAAAGAAAATTTGAAAATAAGTGTTTGGAAACATATTTGTAAATGATAATAAAATCATTAATAAAAATGAGTTTATCTTAAAGAAAATGAAGTAATAATGATTTGTAATTCATTAATTATTAAGTTAATTAAAATGGATAATTTACTTATTTAATTAATTAATGATTTAGATTAATAAGTAATTAAAGGTTTAAATTAATTAATTAAGGTTTAAAGATTAATTAAGTAGGGAATAATTAATTGTAAATTAAGGATTATTAATTAGAAATTAATTAATGATTTAAAGTTGATTAATTTAGTGATTAAGTAGAAAAAAATTAATTTAAGGATAATGTGATAAATTAATTAAGGTAATTAATTTGAGAACAATTAATTTATTAAAGGTTAATTAATTAATGAAAGTGATTAAGAAGTAATTATTAATTAAGGAGTAATTACTTAGTTCTCGCAATTAATTAAGAATAATTAATTAAGGATTAATTATTAATTAAGGGTTAATTAATGATTAATTAAAGGATAATTTATTAAATGTTTTGTAATTAATGGATTATTAATTTTCCATGACTAGCGAATTTATTCATAGAAATTAATCTGATTTAAATTAATCAGATAATTAAGTTGATCCTACTTGTGGACGTTTGGATTATATTAAATGTTGAACTGTTTGATATTCCTGATATGTGATGCTTTGTGATATATCCTGATTTATATTGTGATCTGTAATGTAATTAATTATCTGTGATGCAATTTATTATCTATGATATATATATATATATATGTATGTTTATATATATCTGTGATCTGTGAATGAAAGATAAGCGTTATAGTTCATACCGCTTATCAAATATATTGTTGTATTTTAATCTGTGATAATGAATGATGTTGCACTATTGTGTTAAACCCCTGGACCACACCATACACACACAAATATGGATTTCGTGAGGAAATCAATTAAGTCATAGATTTTTGAAATGATTTTTAAATAGACAATTTGAATTCAAATGGTTTGGAAATAGAATCGGGTTAAATGTGAAAAGCTTTTGAAATGAAATTTCAAAATAAAATTTATTTTTGAATAACTTGATAAAGTTTTGAAATTTAAATAATTTGATTCAAATTTAAAATTTAAATTTGAAACTGAAATCTATGATTTGAAACTAGGGATTAAAGATGTTATACAAGTTATATATGGGTTAAACCATTTCAAATATATTGATTTGGGAATTTGAATATAAATTCAAAGGCTTTTACTTGTGCAAATATAATTGGGTTCTTCCGAAACAAAAATTATTTGTTTTCAAATAATAAAAGCTTTCACATAGGAAATGAACGTCTGAAAAATGAAAATGGTTTTCCAGGTAATGAATAAATCTTTGAAAACGGTTTGAAAGCTATAAGTTAAATCTTTGATTTTAAGATTCAAAGAGTTAATCCAATTGAAATGGAAATTGTTTTGGAATCCGTAAATGGATCTTTGTGAAACTGGGTGAACTTTGTGGAATAAATCTTTTTATTTAAAAAGATTTAAAATGGTAATTTGTTTAAACATTTGAGGAAAGGTTTTTGTTTTCTTTGAAGTTGTGACTTAATTGAAATCCCATATCCATATGTTTTTAAATATTGCGCTCATTATTCGGTTTAGCCGGGAGAGGACCTTGTGTCATACAACCCATTCAGAATAATGATACGTCGATATGGATATCATTTGAAGACCGATGGTGAAGACCAGGTATTTGTGAGAACGATAAAATAACCTATCGATTGTCTCTGCACCGAGTCACGCCGGTATAGAAATTCTCTAAGTGATGGGAAATCTGATCGGGATTGTGGATACTCGGATTGCAAGGGCTTCTTTGGAAGTGCCTTCGGTTCTGTACGAACCTGGAACAGACTTGTATGGTTGTATGTCTGAAACTACACTTTGAGATATAAAGTAGATTTCATCCAAATACATATTTGTTGGTGGCGGAGAATTTATTCTCTTAACTTAACACCCTTCTCTCAGACGTATGAGCTCAGAGGTTATGTAGTTGAAGGTTATCAGTAATATATTCTCAATTTGGTAGTGTGGCATGCTGAGTGCTGCTGTGTGTTGATGATCATTTTTTGATCATTTGTGATCAAAGCATGGCTTTGGTATAAAGCGTAGCTTTGCGGACTAGACTGCATCAGGACCTCACACCTTGGAAATGGTCAAAACGGGAAAGATGCGGCAAGGTTATGAGGGTCGCGCCCTTTAGGATGTGACATTCCCTTCTGGTAAAGGGTGGTATCATGGTATGGAGCCCAGATATTTACCTATGTGGTGGGCTTCAATCTCATTTTCTGTGTGGTTGTTGCTTTGTGGTTTATAGGTGCCTTGGATAAAGGTCCCAAAGGACCGGGGGGTCGCATGCTCGAGTAGTAGTTACCTAGTTATAGAGGTAACCCGACCTTGTGTTGGTAGAGATCTGGTTAGGTTCTCGGGACGTCCTGCCAGAGGCGTACCCATGGACAGTGGGAAGTTCCTTAGCCAGATCATTTGTTGGAAATCCAATCAAAACAATACGCGCCCTGTACGGTTTTAGTTGTATAACGGCCATGGAATGTGGCGGTAACCTACTATTGAACATGGTAGCTATAGTAGCCATACAATAATGGTTGTATGTTGGCTAAGATTAATATTATATTTTCGAAATGTTTTCCACACCGTGCACTTATAATAATAATATCAAAAGAATTTACTCGTATTAAGCATGTTTGACTATCATTATAAGAAATCTCCTCCAATTCTGCGATTGCATTGTGTGTGTGGCGGGAGGTCTTATGGTAGTTTCATTTTCTAAAAAGAATTGTGAATTTATTTTTAAATTCTCTTGCTGTTTTTTTTAAAGATAAACTGTTTTCGTTACTCACACCAGTCCCATGACTGACTCGAAGTTTATTGTTCCTTTCCTAAACTCTGGGTGTCCAAAATTTTTCCACACTGGCAGTCTAGAGTTGGGTTTTTCAGATAGTCAGGTTTAGTAGATTATCTGGAGATTAGTTCAGTCTCCGGATCTGAACGGGACTTGCTTATCTAGGTGGAACGTGATGTTGGTTCGACCTAGCTTTGGATTAAAGCAATGGATTTGGGACGCATTCTATTGAAGATTTTCTTTCCGCTGTGTTTTGTATCTCTGATAGTATGGATATCTATTGTATCATTCTGTAGTATCATATTATATCAGCTATTGTATCTGTCATTGTATCAATGTCATATATATTGGTATATTCTTTTTCTTCCGCTGTGTTGTACTTAATGGTGTTATAAGCTCCGACGCACCAGATTCGTCGTTTGGATCTGCGGCATTTGAATATGAATATCGTATTTGATGCCGATTTTCAAAGGTCGAGTCAGGATCGCTACACCAAGCATCCTCTACATGGCCATTCCTCTCGTAACCGAGTGAAATTCTCTTAGTACTGACCTGTTTTCTTGGGGGGAGCACTCGTGCTTCCTCATGTAAGTATGTCAGAAACTCCATCAACTACTTCCTTCTACTTTTGCTTCCTATCTCCATATTTAGGATAGAAATAGAGGAACTCTCATGTTCTATAACAACGGAAGTTTCCCTTCTAGTTCTCATGGTAGTTCGGGGCTGCAGATTGAGCAATGCTTCATCCTGTCAATGAGAACCTTTTAGCTATATTCCATCTTCTAACTAAGTTCATGAATCATCTTATCAAACTCTCATCTACTCACTACTTCATGTTGCATAGAGGATTCTTGTATTGTATTTCAATTATTGACTTCCGTTTGGCAAGTGTTTGCTTAATCACCACCTGCTACCGCTCCTATCGACCTTGTAGATACAGATTTTCCTTTTCTAGGTTCCAAAGATTTCCAATAGTAAACCCTTAAATTCTTTCAGGGAAGTTTTCTGGATCTAACTTCTAGATCTTTCCAACCAAAAGTAGAGAGCTAGATCCAAGCTGGGTTTAGTTTTTCTAGAGAAAGCACCAAAATATTAGCGCCAAATGTAACGATTCGTATTTTACATATCGAAGGATCGTAAATTATTTTATTCTATTCATTTGAGGTTGTATGATTTTATAATTTAGGATGTGACTCTTAGGGCATTTTATACACTTATAATTTTTCCCAAATTTTTATGTGGCAATTTTGACCTTTGAAATCTTGTTTGGACTATAAATTTTGATAGGAGTTGAATAGGGTCTCAAATTAGTTTCATTGCTTTAGGATGATGATTTCTTATTCCGTAGAGTGATCATAATAGAAAAATAGACATATGATTATGAAGTTTGCGTGTTTTAAGTTTAGACAGTTGCTGGTCAGAGTTAGTGTATAACTAATGAAACCCATAATTAGGCTTATTAGTCTAATTCGACATTAGTATAAATAAAGCCCGTAGAAGTCATATTAAAAAAATTTCCCTCTCTCCCAAATCAGATCTAAACCCCCGTTAGCCCCAGACTCATCCAAAGTCACCTAAATTGCTCTCTAAATCTAACCATTGACTAAAAAAATAGGATCGTCATTTTGGTTGATTTGAATAGCTTTTCAATGATATCTACTTTGGATTGAGACTCAAATAGGTTGAGTTTGGTAATTAGTGGAGTTTTATGCCTTCTTACTATCCTACGCATGTTTATATGTTAGAATTATAGGTTTTTACATGATTTTGACTCTAAAAATCTTTTCTAAATTTAATTTCATGTTTACATATGTTTATGATCTAAATTGATGAATTCTAATATGATTTGTAGAAGTGGCCTTGTAATTCACCTTGCTCCTATTAATATGTTCGTTGATTGCTTGGATTTGGATCAGAATTGGTTTGATTGTTATAATTATATGTATTTCTTATTTGAATGGATGTAATTTCATGTTGTTCCATGTTTCTATGTTGTGCTGTGATGTTGTTTTTTAGTGGTTTGGATGTTTAGGAAGGCAGGTTAGAGAATTAGGCAAATCGAAAGCAACGACGGTTGGAATTGGAAGAAACTTAGAGCGGAGGGATTGGAGTATTGAGGAAGCTAGTAGCTCAAGTCGCGAGTTTGAACGCATTAAGTAAATTAGTCGGTACTGAATTTTTATATCGGTATCGTGTTTTTTTACCTATCAAATAGGTGGGCGTGATATGGGCTGATAGAGCATAGCTAAAATAGGTTATCCAAGGCAAGATGCAAGGAATTGGTTAAATGATTAAGGATATGCCGACTTGTTTCGAGAACATGAAGTTGAATGCTTTGGAGAGAGGGCTGAGTTGTTTGAATTGATTGGTCGGGGTCCATAACACTTGTGAATGGAGTACTAGAGGAAAGGAAGAAGAGTTAGCAAATAACTAGCTAAGTAAAAAAGTCGGTGCTGACTTGTTTAATTCTGTACCAAGTTATTTTGGTCGGTGTATTGATGGTGGAACTTCTAGAGGATGGAGTAGAGGTTCTCTAGATCGTGCTGGAGGTGTTGACTTGTTCACTCGGGTTGGATGGTGATGTGACAACATGATGAAAGCTATGTATCTTCGGTTTGTAACTCCTAGGGGAGGTGGTACCAAAGATAATAGCTCGATAAAGGAATGAGCTATAGAATTAGGAATGTGGGGGTTCCTGCATAAAGGAATCTGGCTTGAGGAAGAGAAGGGCACTGATCAGAATAGAGCAAAAGACAACTCGAATGTATATGTGTTAAGGATTCATTGATTCTCGGAGTGTTTTCTATTGTATTTAAAGCAAAGGTATTGTAAATAGGGAAGCCCATAGATTGATTGAGGGGCTTGTATACCTTGGACTAGTGGATTCAGGTCTAGAGTCAAGCTTTAGGCTATGGGGCACGTATCAAGATTTAGGCTGCTTGATGCAAGAGCACAATAAAAATCGGGATTTCCATTAGTCCCGGCGAGTTATCATATACTCAGGGCTCAAGGATGATTGATAGTGAGTATTTCTTGATGGATACTATAGTGGCTTTGGTTGCTTTTTTGGGGCTATCATTTGTGGATATCATTAGGAGTAAGTGCTGGAAATAGGGATATCATCCACCATTCTATTATGCATAGTACCATTATGACATTGTAGAGTAGCATACTATATTGTAATGGGTAACTCTTTGGTTGAAGGGACAGGTCAGGGATGATTCATTTAGCTTTATTCCTTGTTATATTTAACTGTATAGTATTTTGACGTTCATTTACTACTCACACTAGATTGTTGTCTAACCTAAGGCTTCATTCTTCGCTTCTTATTATCTTGGATACCCTTAAATGAGTAGCTTAGATAACAAGTCTAGGTGATGCAGTAGCTTGCAGGGGATGAGCTGGATGGACCTAACTCATATTATACACAAGTATGGATTTTTGTTCTTTCCGCCAGGCAACACTATGGAGCCATGGAAGTACTCGCTTATTTCCTTTTCATTGAGATAGTTATTTAAGTTGATTATGTTGTATTTACTCTATGACTGTTGAAGTATAACTCTGTGGATCTTATAATCTTATGATTAGTTCACATTGTTATTATTGGTTCTTTTGTTATATCTATGATATGATATATTGTCCATGCGCCGTGAGATATGTGATAGGTTATATGCTGTATTTGTTTCATTTTCAACCCTGATGATCTTCCTATATCGATCGGGCACGGCAGCAGCACACTACTTGTATACTATTGGTAGCGGAGGTATAGAGCAGTCGTCACACCAAAAAGGATCAATACCCAAAACTGAGTTATAGGGAACCTGTAGGACTTAGATCTAGCTTATAGCATTGAAAATAAAATAATATAATAGGGAGACATAAAATTTTATACTGGTTTGACAATCTCTGGGCTACGTCCACTTTATAATTTTTATTGACTGTTGTTTTCAGAGAGTTTGAGATTACAAGTCAATGGTATGAGGGCTTGACAGGTTCTATAGCCTAGTACTGCTAAGAGTAGCAATCTGGGTGACTATTGTGGGGGTGTTGGTGATGAAGAAATGTTAGAATTTTAGCCAGTAGAGAATTAGATCCCTCTTTAGTTGTAACTAGGCTAGTATTTTTAGGGAAACAAGTGCATGGATCAGAAGCCCGCTTGTCATATAGGTGAGTATGGAGGCCTACAAACCAAGGAAATAACTTGGTACCGACCTATTTCCTTATTGAAAAAGTGAACTTCTTTACTTGATTAGCTCTTCTATCTTTACTTGATGCATTCCAAGCTCTTTTGCATCGACTTCAAGTTGATTCCAATGATCTTCTCAATAACACTTGAATTATCCTGCTTTCTTCAATTTCCTCTCATCAATCCTTCGAATTTCTTGTCCATAGTCAGGGAAACCAACTTGTCCAGGAGTAGTTAAAGTACCATGTGAGATGTATGGAGCTTGGAAAGCGAAACAGAAAGGAAAGATTGGTCGGTGTCGACCTATATAACTTGATGTCAAGTTAAATCCCTGGTCCCAATTTCTATGAAACTTTTCCAAGTTGCTTCTCTATCTCTTCTAAGTGTACTCCCAAGTTTTCGATTCATTTCGTCTTTGTCTTGATGTTCTAACTTCCGTTGACTTCTTCTTGGTTAAAAGCCCCAATTAATATCATAGATCATTTACCGAGGAGTTGAAGAGGGAATGAGAGCATTTGGGTCATAGTCGATCGGTTGATTAAGTGCGCTCATTTCATACCAATGAGGAGTACGAGGACGATGACATCATTGGAGACTCTATACATGAGAGAGGTTAGTAGGTTACATGGAGTTTCGACTAATATAGTTGGCAACTGAGATCTACTTTTCACTAGCGAGTTCTATAGGAGTCTACATGCGGCTTTTGGGACTGAGCTGAGCTTGAGCACCGTAATCATCCGCAGATGGACAGGTGGGTAGAGAGAGTGAACTAGAAATTGGAGGACTTTCTATGGATATGCATTTTGGACTAGAGGTTCTTGGGAAGATCACTTGCCATTGTTGGAGTTTGCCTACAACAACAGTTATCAGGCTAGCATTGGGACGACGACATTCGAGGCATTATACAGTAGATCCTACAGATCACTGTCGTGTTAGTGGGATACTATAGATAGGATTATTCTTGGGCCAGATATGGTAAGAGAGACATCAAAGAAGGTGGACTTGATTCGTAGGAGAATGGAACTGCTTGGAATAGGCATAAATCTTATGTTGATAGGAGACGTATGTAGTTAGAGTTCGTAGTGGGGAACATGGTTTTGTGAAACTATCATCCCTTAGACATGTTATGAGGTTTAGTAGGTTGGTAAAGTTAGCACCGAGGCTTGTAAGGCCTTTCCCGATAGTTGCTAGAGTAGGGAAGTTGGGGTATAGAGTAGTGCTTCTCGAGAATTTAGCGGGGGTGCATGGTGTTTTCCATGTGTCACACTTGCGAAAGTACTTGCAAAATACAAATATCGTAGTTGAGCTGAGACAGCTTAAGGAGGTGGAGGTTGAGACGGAGTCACTTGTATGTTGTGCAACCACTCGTATTCTTGAGCATGGCACAAAGTGACTCCGCAATAAGGAGATCGTACTTATTAAAGTCCGATGGGGAGATGATCCAATGGAGAGTACATGGGAGCTTTATGAGAAGATCCGTGCTACCCACCCACATCTCTTCTATAGTACATTTTCATTTTAAGTTTAGTATGTATTGACTACTTATGTATTAAGGCATACCTTAACATACCCTTTAGGCAGGGACCATTGATGGTAGGAATGCCTATAAACATGTCAATAGGACGTGTTATGGATGTTGGATGCTAGTGGATGTATTATTTGGATTGTTTTCTTTCATGCTTTTAGGATAGTAAATCCTCTAAGTATTAACACACACTCACATGTGATAGCGCATTATCCCTTGGTTGATGTTATATTAGTGGATGTTATGCATGTGGTGTTGCATATGGGTGAATGGTTGTGCATACATGTAGAATTTCAAGTATACTTACTTAGGATGTTGCGTACATTTGAATGCATGGCATGAGCATTTGCATGATAAGAGGTTGACTGGATTAGTGGACCGCTTACTTTTTGCATTAGTATAAGTCCACGTGCATTTCTTGTTGCATATATATGTATATATTGCATTAGAAAATTTCTATGTATAATGATGGTAGAGTTAGGGATATGCCATCGGGACAATTATGTAATTTGTTACATATATCAAACTCGTTGAACAATCTTTTTCATAAAAAAAGTGTTTCTTTCTATTATATATAATGTGGTTAAATTAATTAATTAATTTAATTAAAAGTATATTTAATAGAAAATCCATAAATAGCATATTTTACGATAGTAGTTACGAAGTGCTGTAACTGTGAGTAATTTATCACAATAAAACAAATATATCATTTTAAGTGTTCTTAGTCAAGTTGCGTTGAGACTTGGAAATCTATGTATCCATTGAGAATAGAGTATGGAACACACTCCAAATGTTGGGCAATGTATTACCCATGACTACTGGGGGCACCTGGAGGTTACGTACTGATAGTTATTGGATAACCATGGAACAACTCACTCGATAGTTTTCTATTGATTAATATAACTAAGGTAAAACAGAAAATACCGATGTTACTGATTTACACAATTTTCTCGACTTAAGAATACTCTGGATCTTCAATATGAAAATTCCCATCTGATTGTCGCCAAATCATAGCATGGCGTTCCATTGAGTGACTATAATTGGGTCGAGTGGAAGTATTGGAAGTGAAGAACTATTCAAGAGAGGATTCGTCTCCTCCGTTATATGGGTTTAGTATCATGGTCAACTCAAGTCAACTCAAAGTCAATGTTTCTGGCCAAAGCATTTGGGTTAATAATATTTTTAGTTATTGAACCAAGGACTTTGTGTTTGGATTATAGAGTTGAATATGGATGATATTGGAATTTTGATCATAACCAAATTCAATAAGTCCAAAGTGATATAGTTTTGACGAAGAGAATTGGCGTAAATAATTGTAACAAAAAGGTAACACTTAATAAAGTGAAATTGGATTTTACCAAAGTTTAGTGAGCGATAAATTTGGCCATAATGTAACAAGACCTGCTAAGTGAAGTGTGAACGTTGACATTCGAATAGTTCAATGTTGATCGCTGACCGAATTTACACCCTAGAGTCACACAACCGAAATAATTAACTTTCTTTAGACCAAATGATTTAATTGATTTATAATTGTTATAAATTAATTAAACTAATTAATATTTATGAAATATTAATAATGAAATTTTAATATGATATGAGAACTAAATTTATTACATATATTTATAATAGTTGAAAATATATTGGTCAATATTAGATCTATAAGAAATTGAGTTAAATATTATTGTACATATTTAATTTGGGTTAAATGGGAAAATAACCCATGAAATTTTGGAGTTGTAGGTGTTGGTTTTGGCTAGGTTTAGAGGTGGCTTGAACAAATGGTTATGGTTTGGAGATGTGTGGTTAAGATTAAGTGGTTTGCTCTCTTATCATACCCTATAAATAAACGGTCTTAGAACCCTAATTTGTTAGAAATCTTCTGCTTCTTTTTTGAGCCGCCACACTCTTTCCTCTTTCATGGCCGAAACCCACCTCTAAATCAATTCTAAAATTCTCGTATCAAATTCAAATAAAAACTAAAAGATATATGATAGTAATTGGTTAGATTCCAGATCAGCAATCTGAAGAATCAAAAACATTTCAAAAGAAGGGAATTGATTATTCAAGGTGGACTTTAGGGCATATAATTTAGGTAATTATCATTTTATTTTTATCATATCATTGTGCTTTCATGATTTTTTAATCATATGATCATATGTATATAATTAGATTGCTGTTTTGTTATTTAGATGAGACTTTTGTACGTATTTATGTTGTCACAATGGAGATTGGATATGTGTATAATAATTAAAGATCTATTCCATGATTTTGTTTCAGATCTAAAATTAAACATTAAAATTAATTTTAAGTTTGAAATTATTTCTGTTTACATATATTGATCATATGTGTAAATCTTATATGTTAAATCTTCACATAAAATTTGAATTAAGAGATATGTTTTACTATATGTTGTATATCTAAACCTGAATATTTGCAAATGTTTTTTTGTGTGTTTATTATGAATTATAAGTGCGAAATATTTTTTATATGTTTTATTAATTTTAATATTTAATGATTATCTGAACCAAAAAAATCGCATATAATAATAAACGTTTCTTTATCTTCAGTTTAATATTTTCTAAAATTCATCCTTCATGTCAGAAGCCTTCAAGAAAAATTTCAGATTTTTGAACATAAAATGATATTTTTAAAAATTAATTTTATTTCAGACCTGAAAACAATTAATTGAATAAAAATATCATTTTAATTTACCAAATTCTGGAAATTTTTCTTAAGAACCAAAATATATTATAGAAACCTTAGACATTTTTTTTAGATTTTTATAATTTAATTTTATAATTTTAATAATTAATTTGATTTTGGGTCTACAATAAATTATATATTTAAAATATTATTTTAATTGAGTAAATTTTAGAAATTTTTCTTGAGGACAAAAATGTGTTTCTCAATTTGCTGAAATTATAAAATTTATAATTATATCATATGGTTATTTTATGATAATTTATTAGTGCTAAATTTGTTTTATTCAATATATTAAATATATATGTATATCAAATAATAAAATCTTTGGAGATCTAGCATATTTTTTAACTGGTAATTGTAAATGAAAGGAATTTTAATTATATATATATATATTCATTATTATTTATGGTTCGATATATTATCATATAAATAAATATTTTCTGCAATACTAATGATAAAAGTAAATTTTGTGCATAAATAAAATAGATGTATATAATTTTTCAAAATAATCACATGAAACTCATAGTTATGTATTTACCTATATATTTGACAATATATAATACATACAAAATAAGCTAATGTATCTGTTGCGATGCTAATCCCAACATCTATATATAGGCATATTATACCCTGCACGGATTGCTATGTTACACATGCACACACTATATATATATATGTATATGATACATTTATGTACACAAATATATAAGCAAAACCAAAATCAAACAAATCTTAAACTAATATTTGTAAATTTAAATAAAATACATGATTTTATTTAAATCAAATTTAAAATAGTTTTAAATAAATTTAGACTTCATAGGCCCATTAAAGATTCAAATGGCAAATTTTTTTGAAATTCACCTATTTATTCCACAACGGGCTGGCATAGTTCCAAGAATGGTATCTGAGCCCAATAGCCTCTGCGGTCTAAATTAGTCAAGTTTGGGCTAAATAATTAAGCTTGTGCACTTAGTACGGTGTCTAGAAAGGTGATGTCTAGGATTGGAATTGAGTAATCAAGTACTATGTCATACCTAGTTACCTGCCTGGCCTGAAAGGTGATGTGAGCCCAAAGGTTGCCCCTAATAGAAAAGGCCCAACTTGAATTGGGCCTTGGACTAATTTTCAAAACAGTTTTGAAAATTAAGACATGATTTTAAATTTAAAAGTTAAATTTAAAATAAAACGTGTTTATTATAAAAGGTTGTAATATAACATAAATTTTCAAAATGTTTGAAAATGTAATGAAAATGTTCAAACTGTTTGAAACTATGTCGATATTAATTTCAAAATAAGTAATTGTTAATAAGATTAATAATATAAATTAATTAAATGAGTTAATTAATTAATACTTATATGCACGTATTATATAGGTTGATATATGTTATGTTATCTTAAAGTGTTTAAGATAACATAAGCAATCATGTATGTATGTAAGATAAAGTATTAAAATTAATATAATTTAATGAAAAATGTTTAATTAATAAATTAATTAAAGGTTAATTAATTAAATAAAAATAAACATATATAAGATATATGTGTTGCACTATAAAGGTTATAGTAGACATGTCCAATATAAAAGTTGTATTGGAATACTAATATAAAATTAATTAAAGAGTTAATTAATGAAATGTTATACATAAGACTATCATATATGTAATATGAAATATAAAAGTTGTTTAACAGCAAAACTTATATGATGTGAATGTAAAAACTAAAAGTGGAACATTTAAGAAACCCAAATAGACTTAAGGAATAAATACATATGTAAATATTCGTATATTATGATTTCTGTTGTGTCTGACACTTGAATCATGAGAGTATTTCATAAGAAATACATTATTCCATAAGTAGATATCACTCAATATAATATATTGAAGATTATGAATCTTCAATATAATGTTGTCCTTTACCATATATATATATATATATATATATATATATATATTAATAAATTACTTGCATACTCCTTAGTTGTTGATCAATCTTAAGCTGGGGATGTTACATGTAGTATTATTAAAATATTGAATAGAGGAGATAAAATAACTATATGTATTTGTTGAGCAAACTCAAAGTACATATACTATACTTAGGCCATCACGATATAGTAGGTACGAGTGAATAATCCCTTTCCATTTATTGAGCAAACTCAAGGTCGTAATGAGACAAAGACAAAGAAAAATGGGTTAGGAGTTATAGGTGATACAACCGATAAGGAGTTATCCATCGTTTGTGGGGCTATGATTCGTTGAGCAAACTCAAGGTCAGTATATCAAGACAGACAAGTCCTAACACCTACCGGTGAAGTCGAAAGACTTCTTTGTTTCAACTTAGGGTTTAAAGAAACATAAAAGACTAGTGGAAGCCTTATTAAAAGATGAAATGGTAACGTTTAACCATTCTAATATTATAAGAACATATGCTAAATAATGTTATAATTATCTACAATGATATATTTGTGCATTTATTATGGTTGATAATGTTTATCAATTAACATATATAAATGAACTGAATTGAAAGTTGTCAAATGGAAATATAATACCCACTATCAAATTCATATTGCATGTTGTCATTTAAACACCCATGTAAGTGCCTGATTTTACAATTACTGGATACATTCGTGGTTTGGTTGCTTACGCAATTATTTGGTCAAGACCATGTAATAGATTCTATGAGTTTCGAACTCCAAAGCAATATAGGACTATGCATATTTGATCCATATACAATTGCATATAAATGTTATATGGTGAATGGTCAAAGTTTGAAATGTACAATATTTCGATAAAATTAGTTCATTCGAAAAACCAAATAAACCTTATTGCAAGATTGAGTATTCAATTTGATTGATTACAAAAGAGATCACAAGACCAAAAACTATATGAGACATATAAGAAGTCGATCGATGAAATGTCATTTTGATCGGTTTACATAAAGCGCAACATATTTGATGCCCTTAAATGTTAAGGATAATCGGATGCGCTTTTGTAAAGAGTTTGTTATGATATCGTAGTATGGTTTTCTTTTGAATAGTTTGACCATTGAGAGGAAAACGAATGTATAAGAATAGAAGTAATTTAAGGTACAGTTAGAATGAAGATAATGAAAACTCACTTCTGCTTCATATGTAACTCCTGATATTTTCAACCATTTGCATCCACTCATGCAGGATTTGAATTGCTCAATATACCAGATTGTTAATTTATATTTGGCAAAACTCAGCATATATAGTAGATAAATAAATCATAGAATCACACACACAAAGTATATACAATGTGCAGCGGAAACAAAATGAATAGTAGTTCATGAAGCTATTATATATATCAGAGCTAAATAAGATACAATAGAAGTTTCAAATACAATAGTCAAATACAAGATCAAAATACGTCACTGGAATCGACCGAATAACTACAAGCTGAAAGATGTAGATGGATCACCAAACGAAGCTCCAACTCCAAAGGTAAGTCTCATAAGCTGTATCACCCGGTCAAACCCGAACGTAAAGCAAAACACAAAACACTCGAGTTAGGATTAACATTTTTATATCAATAAATCTAACTCAAGTGAAATAACAACTGAAATAAAAAGTAACTCAAAGGATGTTTGGGATAACCATCCTCTAAGGATCCATTAAACTATCTACTATGTAGTAAAATACATGCTATTATAATGATCGAGAGGCTACCATAAATGCTCCATAGGTACGACATAAATCAAACTCGTAGTAAAGCACGCTAGGGTAGGTGATACGGCATAACTAGGCAATGCCAGGTTAGATATACCAATTACACTTCCGGGCTGGAGGTAAAGCATAGCAGCCACTACCGCCCACCTCGAGCCACACTCCCAAAAACAAAAATCAAAGGTACGCACCAAATCAAAACAAAGTAATAGAATGGCATCAAAGGAGTGTGTCCGATCAGAGGAGCTACCTCATTGGCCCGTCAATTGCTTTTGTTTTAGCCACCTTATGCCAACTCACGGGAGTCGGGTACATGTATGTACCTCATATAGGATTGTCGTCACCATCATACTTCATTCTGGAATCTCCACCGTGTACACGGTTGTTAAAGTGGTTTTCGGAGTTGGCAGGGAGTATGACAACTTCTGATCCCGGTCTCTTTAACTACCAAACGTTATTATAACACCGCGGTCATTACAAAATAGTATATACTTCAAAACCAAAATATCATTGCCATTTCAAAACCATATCAATACGGTATCATTTCCATTTCAAAAACCGAACATGATATCATCTCCATTTCAAATATGTTCATTTCCAAAATCATAGCATTTTCAAAGTTATAACACTTTCGAAACCAACACTTGAATCTATAACACTTTCAAAAAATAGTACTTTGAAATTCATAACTTTGAAAACATAACTTGCACCACTTAAATAGTTTAGATATTAAAATAGTATATATAATAAATAGTTATAAAGTAAAATAGTTTATATAAAAGAGTTATAAGTTAAAATAATTTATATTAAAATAGTTAGTATATTAAAATAGTTTATATTAAAAATAGTTTATATTAAAAACGATTTATATTAAAATAGTTTATATTAAATTAATCTACAAAGTAAAAATATAAAATAGTTTTAAATAAAATTTAAAAATACGTTATATAATAAAATAGCTTCCTCAAATCTCATAAATCAATTCCAAATCAACTCAAATTCCAAAATTCAATTAAACTCAAATCTCGAATCATCAATTTCAATTCAGTTCGGTTTCTGAATAAGTTATTCCAAATTTTATCGATTTCAAAAAAAAGATTTAAACCTCAAAATAAACCATCTTAATTTCAATATATTTCAAAGCTTTAAATATTCAAACTTTTTAAAACTAAGTTTGATAATTTCATATATATATATATATATATATATCAAATTCACTTTACTATTATTTCATTTGAAATATTTTCTTAGTAAAATCCAATATCATTTAGATAAAACCCCAAATTCAAATAACTATATATTTCCTTCAATTTATTTAAACTTGAAATATTCATTTAATCACATTAAACCAAAATCAAGTTATAAAATCGTATTTTTTAAAATCTCAAATTCAAAAGGTTTGAAATCAATTTAATTAAATAAATTCTTAATTAATGCCATTTCAAATCTCTCTTCCCAACCATGATTTATTAAAAATTATTATAAACTTTATATTTAAAATATATTAATTTTAAATAAATACTTCAACATATTGTATGTAAATTAAATCAAACTTTATTAAATCAAATCTTATTATAAACTTATTTTATATTAAAACTTAATTTATATTTTTTTTAAATAGTAAAATTATAAGTAAAATCTTAAAGTATATAATTTCAAAACCAACTAATAACCTTTAACATTTTCAAACATATAAATTTTAAAATCTAAATTTTAAACCTTTATAAAATAACATATGTATAATATCTTAAAATCTGTATCTATTAAAACCAAAATATTCATTTCAAAACCTTAGAAAAGTCATTTCAAAAATATATATAGACCCACGGTGTCTGTATATAATTTTCTATCCTAGGTCAAGTGATACAGATATTTATCATTTCAATCCGCAATTTAAGTATATATGGGTATATATCATTTCAACCTGCGATCCTAAATTTAATTCAATGAAAATAGCTTGGGTTCATCATTTCAAACCATAACGATTTTCTCCTATTCTACAAATTGTTTGGGTATGTATAATTTCAACCCATTGTGAATTATATACTAATAGGGAACTTGCAGAAGATAATAGATATGACATCAATATAAATAATAGATAATGGTGTCAAATGTCATAAGTGAATAGATACAAATAACAGCATATATATAGCAATATAAATAACTAACAGCAGCATATTTCAATTATCGTTTCAATTGAAATCAAATTAAGTAAATATAAGAATGTTAATCATGAGTGATTATTCACCTTTCGAGGCTAGAGAGTTTGACAACAAAGCAAGCTATGAATTCCAAAGCAAAGCTAGATTGGCACGAATTCGACAGACCAACTGATAAATACGAATTGACGAAATCAAATCAGGACGGAATCGATGAAGATAATCAGTGAACTTATATATATAACTATATATAAATATTAACATGTATAAATCATATTCTAAATACAAACACATCTTTAAATTAAATATACATCTACATTATATTTTTTAAAACAATATTTATATATCATAAAAGACAAGGTCACATACTTTGTTAACTATATGTATCCATATAATTTGTAACGACCCTGAATTTTGAACAATTTAATTTGAAAATATTTAATTAATTTTGAATATTTGAATGATGGTTTGACTTGAATTTCAAATTATCAGAATGAATTTAGCGATTAAATTATAAAATTTAATCTATTGAAAGTTGAATAAAAATTTTAATCTTCAATTTTAAGCCAATTAAAAATATTTCAAAGGCTTGTAAAATTCATATTGATAGTACTGAAGATAATCGAAGCTTCAGAATTGAATTTGAAAGTGATTTGTTCAATTTGGAAATTATATCGTTTGAATCGATATTTAAAATAGCCGTCCGAGGCACAGTCTCGGAATTCGACGAAACCGGTTCCATTGGGTCCGTGATATTGAATTATTCTCGGATTTGAAATTTCGTATTTTTCGGAGTTGATATGTGAGCACACGGTGAGTAAACGCATTGAAATTAAATCGAATTCAATTTGGAATTTAAATTTAAATTTGGTCAACAGCAGCATCCTAAAATCATGCCTAAAATCACGCAGAAGATCCCGTAGAAAAATCGTGTCTTCTCCTTTGTTTCAGCCGAGTATCACGCAAAAAAAATACGGAAGGAATCGCACAGGCATGCTTCGTTCAACCTTAAATATCTCGTTCCCCCTCCCCCTTCTGTTCGTTCAAATCAAGATAAAAATTTAAATGGCCGAAGCCCTCTTCTTCTTTGTTTAAAAATCGAACCTCCTCTCGTTCAAAAATGGCCGCTTCCCAGATTGGAAAAAAAGGGACGATTCGAATCAATCGCGATTAGGGGATGGGCGATGGAGCTCGAGGCTGGTGATGGTTCGCGCTCGTTGGCCGAGGTAGTTTCGTCGCGGCGAATCGAGGTCAGGTGGAGAAGGCGTCAAGGCAGTCGCGAATTTGGTGGCTGTTCGAGCATGGGTATGGGTCGCGGTGGCTTCAACACGACATCAGGAAGCAGTAGTTCGCGAGGGCAGTTTGAGGTTGGAGGAAATTTTGGTGATGTGCTCGAGTGCGGCATTAGGCAGCGGCGGCGTGGGGCATTGCAATGTCTGGTAAGGGTATTACCTACCTCCTCTATCTAATTTATGAAAAAAAATTCTTCACAGTAAAGGTAAAAAAATGAAATACTGTTTAGTTAGTATAAAACTTTGGAAAGACAGTGATTTCAAAAATGTTGAGGAGTTCAAATAAAGTTTGAATTCTATTTTATTAAAAATGTATATATGATAGAATAAAAATAAAATGTTATTGTAATAATTTTAAGAAGTATTTAAAATAACTAAAATAATGACTGTAAGTTGTAAAACAGAAAAGATATTTGTGAAAAAGAAGAATAAATATAGATAAGCTGAAAAATAAATTATCAAATGGAAATTTAATTTATTAAATAAAATGACTTATCAAAAGAAATATTATTTACTTTTGGAAAAATGGGTTAAGAATAATTTATTAAGGTGTTTAATTAACTTAGTCAATTCTTTTGGTTACTAAAGAAAATTAGTTTAAAATTAATTTTTAGTTAAAATAAATTTATTAAAGAAGAAATTAGTTTAAAACAAAATCATCAGTTAATTTAACTATTAAAATGAAATCACCGATGAATCGAAATTATCAAATGAAAATTTATTATTCGATCTGTTCGAATATTAATAAATTGTGTAAATATTTATACAAGGTATAAATCAAGAAAATCGAGTCAAGATGGGAAATGGATTGCAAAATAAAAGCAAAGGTGAGAACTTCTCACTCAAAAATTTATAAGTTGGATTTGCAGTTATTGATTGATTGCTATTTGGTTGTGATATTAGATATAGTAGGATATATATATATATATAGCAATATATATATATATATATATTGGCATATGTATATATTGCAGTTGATTGATTTTTCGCATTGTATAGCGGATGAGACCCTATTGCGCCGTTAATAAGCGGATAATATTTTATAAATCCCATATACCGTGATAGTCCACCTCGAAGTGGAATGGGTATTGTGCTAATGTCTGTGGATGCAGGGAAACAGGTTGGAGGGATCCAACTGGATTCCTCACAAATATTTATTTGATTCAAATATTATGATATTTGATTGTTTATCATATCGATATATGATATTTAAAAGTCGTGATTGACTATTTGATGTGTTGCATCATCGAATCCAATTTTGAAGGTTAAAAATAACGATTTTGATTTTAAGAGATTTCTAAAGTGATTTTTGAAAGTATACGTTTATAAAATATTTTTTTTAGGAGTTGATTCATCTTAAAAAAAATAAACGTTATAATTTTAATATTATAAAAATTATGATTTTTGAGAAATACAGTTAAAAGTTGATTTTTGAAAATATGGGATTAATGATTTTGTAAAATAGTTTAAATTGGGATTTCTGAATTTATTATAAAATGTTTAAAATAGGATTTATGAAATTTGATTATTTTATAAATCGAAATGATGAAATTATAAAGGAGTTGAAAGACGTTTTAAAAGAATAATATAAATTGATCCATATAAAAGATTTATAAACTGATATTTATAAATTAAAAATATTGGGATTGTAAAACGAGCTTTTATAAGTGTTAGAATGAATTGTGAATGAATTTCATAAATGAATGAAATCTATAGGATTATAACGGTGAAGTTATAAATGGAATTTTATAAACAGTAGGTTTATAAAATTTGTAAAGTTATTTAAAAGAATAGATTTTGGATAAATAAATGAATCTTATAAGTTATAAGATTTATAAATTTGGGAAGTTTAAAGGAACGATTTTGTAAACAAATAAATTATAAGAATTTAACTTATAATATGAACTTCTGGTTTATAATTGAGTTATAAACTGAAATAAGTTAATAAAGGAAATTTATAAAAGGAAGTAGTTATAAACCAAATAGAAATGGAATTTATAAACATTGTTTTATAAATCAGCAAACTACTTATTTTGATAAGTAAATAGTTATAACTTATTTATGGAGTTATATTCACGTTTTAGACAGTGAATAATCCTTTAAAATAAAATAAATAGAAATGATGAGATTTGTTAACAAGTATATTCATGTTTTTGAATAGTGAATAATAAGTTAAAGAAATGGTTTTGGATGTGATGTTTTAAATAGAATTAAAACGATCTAACGATATTTTTAAATGTGTTAAGATCGAAACCATAGATTTCAACATTCATTGTTGAAATAGACGTTTTCGAGAAATAGAAGGAAATGGTAGATTATAACACTGTTGTTATAATAGATGATTTCCGAAAGGAAATGTTTTGTATAGTATTGGGATTTATATATCTATTTTATTTTCGAATCCCTATACTAGTGATTTTGGGTTGTCGCAACAATGTTTTACGCAACATTCGTTTTGGCCCAAATAAATATATTTAAGAGAATGATTTCCTTAAAGAATGAAATATATACTTAATTTCGATTAGAGTATATTGAATATTTTCCAAGTGAAAAAAAATAAAAAGACTTGTGAATTACTTATAAATAAGTATGGAAATGTTTTTCCAATATTAAGTGAATATAGAGAATTTATCTTTTTGAAGATAAATTGAAAATGAATATTAGAAATCGAATGGAAATCGTATATTCATAAATATTTTTGGAAATATAATTTCAATATGGAATTTATAAATGGAATTTGGAAAATGAGTTTAAAAATAAATATTGATTTATTTTTAAAGAATGGAAAATATATATCTTATAAAGATATTTTTGGAAAATAAATAATTTGGAAAATTATTTGAAATCTGGTGATGTTGGCATATCCATTGATAGTTCAATAACCGACTATCAATATTTACATTTAAATAGGTATTTGTTGTGATTTGCTTGAAATTGAATGCCACACTTATTTTTCTTAAAATAAGCGCTCACTATTCGGGTTAACCGGGAAAGGATCTTGGGGTCGTATAACCCATTCCGAATATGTGATACGTCATTATGAATTGCATTTGAAGATCGGTGTTGAAGACCGGATATTTTCGAAAACGAAAGGGTTCCTTGTTGATTGTCTCTGCACTGGCTGATCCCTGGTATAGAGATCTCCATATGTGATGGGAAATTCAGACGTGATTAGAGATTACCCGGATTGCAAGGACTTCTTTGTAAGTGCCTTCGGTTCTGTTCGATCCTGGAACAGACTTGTATGGATAGTATGTCTGACATTACAAATTGAGATATAAAGCCGATTTCTTTCAAATATATTTCTGTTGGTGGCGGAGAATTTATTCTCTTAGCTTAACACCCTTCTCTGAGACGTACGAGCTCAGAGATTATATAGTTGAAGGTTATCAGCAATATATTCCCAATTTGGTAATGTGACATGCTGAGTGTTGCTGTGAAATGATCATTGTGTTAATTATTTGTGATAGGATCATTTGTTTGATCGTCTATCTTGGTGATCATTTCTATGATCATTTGTTGACCCAAAGCATGACTTTGTATAAAGCGTGTTTTTGTGGACGAGACTTCGTCGAGCCTCACAACCCAGAATGGTCAAAACAGGAAAGATGCAGCAAGGTTATGAGGGGTAGCTCCCTTTAGGGTATGTGCATTTCCTTCTGGAAAAGGGTGGTATCATGGTATGGAGCCCAGATGCTTACTCATGTTGAAACACTTATTATTTGGTGTGATGTTGATTACGAGCGCTCGGTTAAAGGTCCCAAAGGACCGGGGGATGGCATACTCGTGTCAGTTGTTACCTAGTTTGAAAGGTAACCTGGCCTTGTGTTGGCAGAGATCCGGTTAGGTTCTCGGGACGTCCTTCCAGAGGCGTTTCCATGTGGCAATGGGAAGTTCCTTGGCCTGACCATTCGTTGGAAATCCAAAGAAACAATACGAGACTTGTACGGTTTTAGTTGTAGAACCTGCCATTTAATATGGTAGCTATAGTAAGCATACTATAATGGTACCTATGCTGGCTAAGATTTATATTTTATTTTCGAAATATTTCTACACTATGCACTAGTAATAATATCAAATGTTTTCTTTTAATACGTATCAAGCATCTTTGACTAAAATAAGAAGAAATCTCCTCCAAGTCTGCGTTTGCATTGTGTGTGTGGCAGGAGGTCTTATGGTAGTCTCATTTTTAAAAGCATTGCGAATTGACTTTAAAAATATTCCTCTATTTTGATTTTAAAGAAAAATAAACTGTTTTGAGTTCCCACACCAGTCTTGCTTGTCTTAGTGAAATGTGATGGGGGATTCTCGCTTCGCGGTTTGGTGGCGAACGGTAGACTCGTACCCCCACACAGCCTCTTTACAGGGTTGGTTAGGCGTAAGCTGTGACAGTCGAGTGGCTGGCCGTAAAAGCAAGGTTGGGGTACCGGTGTAAGCCACGGTGAGGCTGGGATGGTTGAAAAGCCTACCGGTCGCCACTGTCGCAATCGTTACATTTGGTATCAGAGCATATGGTTAAGCGATAACCATGACTCCGTTGGGTATTACTCATTAGAGATAGAGTCAGTAGTACTCTAGAATGAGTTTGAGTGTAATAATAGATATGAGCGTGTTTTTGTTAGTGAATATAAAATTGTTTTTGAATCGGGTGAATAAGATAATTTTGCCCAAAACTATATTTGTATAGGAAAGAAATGATTTTTCTATGAATTATTATAGTATATGGTTGCATGATTGTTAGGAAGTAATAATATTAAATTATTATCATTAGTATATGGAATTAAATAAGAAATAAAATTGATTGAATTCAAGTAAACTAACTTGATAAATTATTAATTCATGGACTAATGAATTTAATATGGAAATTGAAATTTAAATGTGAAATTGAATGAAAATAAATATGTAACTTCAATAGTGAAGTAAAAACGTATAAGAAGCATATATTGGAAATTTTGTAATGGAATTGGCAAAATGGTTTGAATGTTGGAATTGGATATTATGAATAGCAGGATATACAGGTATTATAAAGGGATTGGATTTTGATTTTGAAGATAATTTAAATGGCTCGACAAAAAGGTACGTATTTGAATTTCAGTATGAAATTTGATGATTTTCTTCTCTAGCCACTTGGCTTTCCCTTTTCTTTTTGATTCTGAGGGCCGTGGTGCCATTTTGTAGTCGTACCGAGCTAGCCGCGCAAAGGAGACGCTGGCGAAATTTTTCGAAAATTTAGGGTGTTAGAAAAATTGTGGGAAATTTTGAAAGTTTGAAATTTGAATTTAAATTTGAATTTTGGAGTAAACAATGTTGTTTGGAACTTATAAGTGAAGTTGGAAAGCTAGTTTAAATGATAGTGAATCTCTAGTAAAAAGATTTAGGTTAGTAAGTTGATAAAACTATTTGAATTGTGAAAAATAAAAGACGGGATAAGGGCATTCTTCTTAACTTGTAATTTCGGGACGAAATTCTTTTAAGGGGGGAAGATTGTAATGACCCTGAATTTTGAACAATTTAATTTGAAAATATTTAATTAATTTTGAATATTTGAATGATGTTTTGACTTGAATTTCAAATTATCAGAATGAATTTAGAGTTTAAATTACAAAATTTAATCTATTGAAAGTTGAATAAAAATTTGAATCTTCAATTTTAAGCCAATTAAAAATATTTCAAAGGCTTGTAAAATTCATATTGATAGTACTGAAGATAATCGAAGCTTCAGAATTGAATTTGAAAGTGATTTGTTCAATTTGGAAATTATATCATTTGAATCGATATTTAAAATAGCCGTCCGAGGCACAGTCTCGGAATTCGACGAAACCAGTTCCATTGGGTCCGTGATATTGAATTATTCTCGGATTTCAAATTTCGTATTTTTCGGAGTTGGTATGTGAGCACATGGTGAGTAAACGCATTGAAATTAAATCGAATTCAATTCGGAATTTAAATTTAAATTTGGTCAACAGCAGCATCCTAAAATCATGCCTAAAATCACGCAGAAGATCCCGTAGAAAAATCGTGTCTTCTCCTTTGTTTCAGCCGAGTATCACGCAAAAAAAATATGGAAGGAATCGCGCAGCCATGCTTCGTTCAACCTTAAATATCTCGTTCCCCTCTCCCTTCTGTTCGTTCAAATCAAGATAAAAATTTAAATGTCCGAAGCCCTCTTCTTCTTCGTTTAAAAATCGAACCTCCTCTCGTTCAAAAATGGCCGCTTCCCAGATTGGGAAAAAAAAGGGATGATTCGAATCAATCGCGATTAGGGGATGGGCGATGGAGCTCGAGGCTGGTGATGGTTCGCGCGCGTTGGCCGAGGCGGTTTCGTCCCGGCGAATCGAGGTCAGGTGGAGAAGGCGTCAAGGAAGTTGCGAATTTGGTGGGTGTTCGAGCATGGGTATGGGTCGCGGTGGCTTCAACGTGACATCAGGAAGCAGTAGTTCGCGAGGCCAGTTTGAGGTTGGAGGAAATTTTGGTGATGTGCTCGAGTGCGGCATCAGGCAGCGGCGGCGTAGGGCATCGCAATGTCTGGTGATGGAGGCGTTCGCGAGTCGAGCTGTAAGGGTATTTCCTACCTCCTCTATCTAATTTATGAAAAAAAATTCTTCACAGTAAAGGTAAAAAAATGAAATACTGTTTAGTTAGTATAAAACTTTGGAAAGACAGTGATTTCAAAAATGTTGAGGAGTTCAAATAAAGTTTGAATTCTATTTTATTAAAAATGTATATATGATAGAATAAAAATAAAATGTTATTGTAATAATTTTTAGAAGTATTTAAAATAACTAAAATAATGACAGTAAGTTGTAAAACAGAAAAGATATTTGTGAAAAAGAAGAATAAATATAGATAAGCTGAAAAATAAATTATCAAATGGAAATTTAATTTATTAAATAAAATGACTTATCAAAATAAATATTATTTATTTTTGGAAAAATGGGTTAAGAATAATTTATTAAGGTGTTTAATTAACTTAGTCAATTCTTTTGGTTACTAAAGAAAATTAGTTTAAATTTAATTTTTAGTTAAAATAAATTTATTAAAGAAGAAATTAGTTTAAAACAAAATCATCAGTTAATTTAACTATTAAAATGAAATCACCGATGAATCGAAATTATCAAATGAAAATTTATTATTCGATCTGTTCGAATATTAATAAATTGTGTAAATATTTATACAAGGTATAAATCAAGAAAATCGAGTCAAGATGGGAAATGGATTGCAAAATAAAAGCAAAGGTGAGAACTTCTCACTCAAAAATTTATAAGTTGGATTTGCAGTTATTGATTGATTGCTATTTGGTTGTGATATTAGATATAGTAGGATATATATATATATATATAGCAATATATATATATATATATTGGCATATGTATATATTGCAGTTGATTGATTTCCCGCATTGTATAGCGGATGAGACCCTATTGCGCCGTTAGTAAGCGGATAATATTTTATAAATCCCATATACCGCGATATTCCACCTCGAAGTGGAATGAGTATTGTTCTAATGTCTGTGGATGCAGGGAAACAGGTTGGAGGGATCCAACTGGATTCCTCACAAATATTTATTTGATTCAAAATTGTGATATTTGATTGTTTATCATATCGATATATGATATTTAAAAGTCGTGATTGGCTATTTGATGTGTTGCATCGTCGAATCCAATTTTGAAGTTTAAAAATAACGATTTTCATTTTAAGAGATTTCTAAAGTGATTTTTGAAAGTATACGTTTATAAAATATTTTTTTTTAGGAGTTGATTCATCTTAAAAAAATGTTATAATTTTAATATTATAAAAACTATGATTTTTGAGAAATACAGTTAAAAGTTGATTTTTGAAAATATGGGATTAATGATTTTGTAAAATAGTTTAAATTGGGATTTCTGAATTTATTACAAAAAGTTTAAAATAGGATTTATGAAATTTGATTATTTTATAAATCAAAATGATGAAATTATAAAGGAGTTGAAAGACGGTTTAAAAGAATAATATAAATTGATCCATATAAAAGATTTATAAACTGATATTTATAAATTAAAAATATTGGGATTGTAAAACGAGCTTTTATAAGTGTTAGAATGAATTGTGAATGAATTTCATAAATGAATGAAATCTATAGGATTATAACGGTGAAGTTATAAATGGAATTTTATAAACAGTAGGTTTATAAAATTTGTAAAGTTATTTAAAAGAATAGATTTTGGATAAATAAATGAATCTTATAAGTTATAAGATTTATAAATTTGGGAAGTTTAAAGGAACGATTTTGTAAACAAATAAATTATAAGCATTTAACTTATAATCTAAACTTCTGGTTTATAATTGAGTTATAAACTGAAATAAGTTAATAAACGAAATTTATAAAAGGAAGTAGTTATAAACTAAATAGAAATGGAATTTATAAACATTGTTTTATAAATCAGCAAACTACTTATTTTGATAAGTAAATAGTTATAACTTATTTATGGAGTTATATTCACGTTTTAGACAGTGAATAATCCTTTAAAATAAAATAAATAGAAATGATGAGATTTGTTAACAAGTATATTCACGTTTTTGAATAGTGAATAATAAGTTAAAGAAATGGTTTTGGAGGTGAAGTTTTAAATAGAATTAAAACGATCTAACGATATTTTTAAATGTGTTAAGATCGAAACCATAGATTTCAACATTCATTGTTGAAATAGACGTTTTCGAGAAATAGAAGGAAATGGTAGATTATAACACTGTTGTTATAATAGATGATTTCCGAAAGGAAATGTTTTGTATAGTATTGGGATTTATATATCTATTTTAATTTTGAATCCCCATACTAGTGATTTTGGGTTGTCGTAACAATGTTTTACGCAACATTCGTTTTGGCCCAAATAAATATATTTAATAGAATGATTTCCTTAAAGAATGAAATATATACTTAATTTCGATTAGAGTATATTGAATATTTTCCAAGTGAAAAAAATTAAAAAGACTTGTGAATTACTTATAAATAAGTATGGAAATGTTTTTCCAATATTAAGTGAATATAGAGAATTTATCTTTTTGAAGATAAATTGAAAATGAATATTAGAAATCGAATGGAAATCGTATATTCATAAATATTTTTGGAAATATAAATTCAATATGGAATTTATAAATGGAATTTGGAAAATGAGTTTAAAAATAAATATTGATTTATTTTTAAAGAATGGAAAATATATATGTTATAAAGATATTTTTGGAAAATAAATAATTTGGAAAATTATTTGGAATCTGGTGATGTTGGCATATCCATTGATAGTTCAATAACCGACTATCAATATTTACCTTTAAATAGGTATTTGTTGTGATTTGCTTGAAATTGAATGCCACACTTATTTTTCTTAAAATAAGCGCTCACTATTCGGGTTAACCGGGAAAGGACCTTGGAGTCGTATAACCCATTCCGAATATGTGATACGTCGTTATAAATTGCATTTGAAGATCGGTGTGGAAGACCGGATATTTTCGAAAACGAAAGGGTTTCTTGTTGATTGTCTCTGCACTGGCTGATCCCCGGTATAGAGATCTCCATATGTGATGGGAAATTCGGACGTGATTAGAGATTACCCGGATTGCAAGGACTTCTTTGTAAGTGCCTTCGGTTCTGTTCGATCCCGGAACAGACTTGTATGGATAGTATGTCTGACATTACAAATTGAGATATAAAGCCGATTTCTTTCAAATATATTTCTGTTGGTGGCGGAGAATTTATTCTCTTAGCTTAACACCCTTCTCTGAGACGTACGAGCTCAGAGGTTATATAGTTGAAGGTTATCAGCAATATATTCCCAGTTTGGTAATGTGACATGCTGAGTGTTGCTGTGAAATGATCATTTTGTTAATTATTTGTGATAGGATCATTTGTTTGATCGTCTATCTTGGTGATCATTTCTATGATCATTTGTTGACCCAAAGCATGACTTTGTATAAAGCGTGTTTTTGTGGACGAGACTTCGTCGAGCCTCACACCCCGGAATGGTCAAAACAGGAAAGATGCAGCAAGGTTATGAGGGGTAGCTCCCTTTAGGGTATGTGCATTTCCTTCTGGAAAAGGGTGGTATCATGGTATGGAGCCCAGATGCTTACTCATGTTGAAACACTTATTATTTGGTGTGATGTTGATTACGAGCGCTCGGTTAAAGGTCCCAAAGGACCGGGGGATGGCATACTCGTGTCAGTTGTTACCTAGTTTGAAAGGTAACCCGGCCTTGTGTTGGCAGAGATCCGGTTAGGTTCTCAGGACGTCCTTCCAGAGGCGTTTCCATGTGGCAATGGGAAGTTCCTTGGCCTGACCATTCGTTGGAAATCCAAAGAAACAATACGAGACTTGTACGGTTTTAGTTGTAGAACCTGCCATTTAATATGGTAGCTATAGTAAGCATACTATAATGGTACCTATGCTGGCTAAGATTTATATTCTATTTTCGAAATATTTCTACACTATGCACTAGTAATAATATCAAATGTTTTCTTTTAATACGTATCAAGCATCTTTGACTAACATAAGAAGAAATCTCCTCCAGGTCTGCGTTTGCATTGTGTGTGTGGCGGGAGGTCTTATGGTAGTCTCATTTTTAAAAGCATTGCGAATTGACTTTAAAAATATTCCTCTATTTTGATTTTAAAGAAAAATAAACTGTTTTGAGTTCCCACACCAGTCTTGCTTGTCTTAGTGAAATGTGATGGGGGATTCTCGCTTCGCGGTTTGGTGGCGAACGGGAGACTCTTACCCCCACACGGCCTCTTTACGGGGTTGGTTAGGCGTAAGCTGTGACAGTCAAGAGGCTGGCCGTAAAAGCAAGGTCTGGGGTACCGATGTAAGCCACGGTGAGGCTGGGATGGTTGAAAAGCCTACCGGTCGCCACTGCCGCAATCGTTACATTTGGTATCAGAGCATATGGTTAAGCGACAACCATGGCTCTGTTGGGTATTACTCATTAGAGATAGAGTCAGTAGTACTCTACAATGAGTTTGAGTGTAATAATAGATATGAGCGCGTATTTGTTAGTGAATATAAAATTGTTTTTGAATCGGGTGAATAAGATAATTTTGCCCAAAACTATTTTTGTATAGGAAAGAAATGATTTTTCTATGAATTATTATAATATATGGTTGCATGATTGTTAGGAAGTAATAATATTAAATTATTATCATTAGTATATGGAATTAAATAAGAAATAAAATGGATTGAATTCAAGTAAACTAACTTGATAAATTATTAATTCATGGACTAATGAATTGAATATGGAAATTGAAATTTAAATGTGAAATTGAATGAAAATAAATATGTAACTTCAATAGTGAAGTAAAAACGTATAAGAAGCATATATTGGAAATTTTGTAATGGAATTGGCAAAATGGTTTGAATGTTGGAATTGGATATTATGAATAGCAGGATATACAGGTATTATAAAGGGATTGGATTTTGATTTTGAAGATAATTTAAATGGCTCGACAAAAAGGTACGTATTTGAATTTCAGTATGAAATTTGATGATTTTCTTCTCCAGCCACTTGGCTTTCCCTTTTCTTTTTGATTCTGAGGGGCCGTGGTGCCATTTTGTAGTCGTACCGAGCTAGCCGCGCAAAGGAGACGCTGGTGAAATTTTTCGAAAATTTAGGGTGTTAGAAAAATTTTGGGAAATTTTGAAAGTTTGAAATTTGAATTTAAATTTGAATTTTGGAGTAAACAATGTTGTTTGAAACTTATAAGTGAAGTTGGAAAGCTAGTTGAAATGATAGTGAATCTCTAGTAAAAAGATTTAGGTTAGTAAGTTGATAAAACTATTTGAATTGTGAAAAATAAAAGACGGGATAAGGGCATTCTTCTTAACTTGTAATTTCGGGACGAAATTCTTTTAAGGGGGGAAGATTGTAACGACCCTGAATTTTGGACAATTTAATTTGAAAATATTTAATTAATTTTGAATATTTGAATGATGATTTGACTTGAATTTCAAATTATCAGAATGAATTTAGCGATTAAATTATAAAATTTAATCTATTGAAAGTTTATATTGTTATTTAAAATTTCATAAAATTTCAATTTAATTACATTATAAAATCTTTAAAATTTATATTAAAAATAGTTTATACTAAAAATGATTTATATTAAAATAGTTTATATTAAATTAATCTATAAAGTAAAATATAAAATTGTTTTAAATAAAATTTAAAAATACTTTATATAATAAAATAGCTTTCTCAAATCTCACAAATCAATTCCAAATCAACTCAAATTCCTAAATTCAATTTAATCTAATCTCGAATCATCAATTTCAATTCAATTCGGTTTCTGAATAAACTATTCCAAATTTTATCGATTTAAAAAAAAATTGATTTGAACCCCAAAATAAACCATCTCAATTTTAATATATTTCAAATCTTTAAATATTCAAACTTTTTAAAACTAAATTTGATAATTTCATAATATATATATATATATATATATATATATATATATATATCAAATTCACTTTGCTATTATTTCTTTGAAATATTTACTTAGTAAAACCCAATATCATTTAGATAAAACCCCAAATTCAAATCATTATATATTTCATTTAATTTATTTAAACTTGAAATATTCATTTAATCACTTTAGACCAAAATCAATTTATAAAATCATATCTTTTAAAATCTCAAATTCAAAAGTTTCGAATAGATTTAATTAAATAAATTCTTAATTAATGCCATTTCAAATCAATTTCAAATATCTCTTCCCAATCTTGATTTATTAAAAATTATTATAAACTTTATATTTAAAAAATATAAATTTTAATAAATACTTAAACATATTATATGTAAATTAAATCAAACTTTATTAAATTAAATCTTATTATTAAACTTATTTTATATTAAAACTTAATTTATATATTTTTTTAAAATAGTAAAATTATAAGTAAAATCATAAAATATATAATTTCAAAACCAACTTATAACCTTTAAATTTTCAAACATATAAATTTTAAAATCTAAATTTTAAACCTTTATAAAATAACACATATATAATGTCTTAAAATCAATATTTATTGAAACCAAATTATTCATTTCAAAACCTTGGAAAAATCATTTCAAAAATATATATAGACCCATGGTGTCTGTATATATAATTTTCTATCGTAGGTCAAGTGACACGGATATTTATCATTTCAATCCGCAATTTAAATATATACGGGTATATAACATTTCAATCGCAATCCCAAATTTGATTCAATGAAAATCGCTTGGGTTTATCATTTTAACCATGATGATTTTCTCCTATTCTACAGATCGTTCGGGTATGTATCATTTCAACCCATAGTGAATTATATACTATCAGTGAACTTGAAGAATGATAATAGATATGATAATAATATAACAGGCATATATCATCAATATAAATAACAAATAATGGCGTCAGATGTCATGGGTGAACAGATACAGATAACAACATATATATAGCAATGTAAATAACTAACAGCAGCATATTTGAATTGTCGTTTCAATTGAAATCAAATTCAATAAATATAAGAATGTTAATCATGAGTGATTGCTCACCTTTCGAGGCTAGAGAGTTTGATAACAAAGCAAACTATGAATTCCAAAGCAAAGCTAGATTGGCACGATTTCGACGGACCAACTGATAAATAAGAATTGACAAAATCAAATCAGAACCGGATCGATAAAGATAATCAACGAACTTATATATATATAAATATATATAACTATTGACATATATAAATCATATTCTAAATACAAATACATCTTTAAATTAAATATATATCTACATTATATTTTTTAAAACAATATTTATATATCATAAAAGACAATGTCACATACTTTGTTAATTATATGTATCCATATAATTCAAGTCAATTATCTATAAAATTGTCACAATGTATAACTCATATAGAACTACATATATAAAAAATGCAAATATAAATTTATGAATTAACTTTATTTATATGTAAGCAAGAAAATTTATGTATAGACACAACGACCGTATAGATTCAAAACATATTTATTATAAATGTCTTAAATAGAATCAATATATATACACGAAATATATATACTATCTTCTAAATATAAAACTTTCACACTGACAAATAATTTATATATATCTAACATATATATTTTAAGATTCCAGTATGCTTACGTAACTAACAACATATATATAGTTCTGGAAATATAATATACGTATCAGTATATTCATATAGCTGTCGCCATAAAGTACACATATGTAACCGCTATACAAAATCTTTATATATATAACTACTAAAACTGTTTCAAATGCATCATAGTTTAAGTAAATAATATAACATACTATGTATCAAATAATTTATACATATATATACAACAGACCCTATACTTGTATAAAAACTGTTACTAAACTACATTTCTTTAACTAACGAATATAATAATATGCATACAATCATTATATATGTAAAGCATATATTGGTTATCACTTTATCAGCTGCGGGTAGGAAGTGTATAAGTTTTTAAAAACTTACACATATAAACTAATATATATATATATATAAAGATGTAAAATCAGATCGAACACTATTTTAATATTAACATAAACTGTATATAAATCAAACAACATATATACTAACTGAGATAGATTATATATATATATATATATATATATATGTATGTATATATGTATATTACCTAAAAAAATGCAGATGAAAGCTTGGCTATTGGCGAGACAAAGTGAGCTCGAGGGGAAGTTTGGGGCGGGCGTGAGGAAGGCTCGGTTAGAGGCTAGCTTTAGAGATGGGTTCGGTGATGGTGGAGGAATGGAGCGGTGAAGAGGGTAGCTCAATGGAGATGTGCTCATTTGCAAGCCTGCCGTGGTCGCATTCACGTGGAGGAGGACGTGGATCTCGGGTTGGTAGAGGCCATTGGTAGGGTGAGAGAGGTTGGGTTCCAAAAAGAAGTGGACAAGAGGAAGAGAAAAGAAAGGGGAATAGATGAAGAGCAACAGGTAAATGTATATAAAGTTTTTTTCTATTATCATACGAATGAACAGTGCAAATTAATATGAAATCATTAAATGACCAAAAACAGATTACATTGAAGAGTCACGGCTATTTCATAGAAGATTAAAAGTCAAGTAACCATTTATTCAACCGATGGAAAATGAATGGTCAAAGGAAAAATCAAAAAGCTAAAATTGCGGAACCGATACGGAAATTATTCCATAGATTTCGCTGTCTTTCGAACTTCTAAACACACAAACGAATATACTGTAGAGATCAGCGCGATGAGACGATCAAAATGGTATATAGATATCAGTGGTACGATTATCCGATCAAAAGTCGATATGGGTACCAAAAATGCTGCTAATTTGCCAGAAATAAGATGAACGGAGCATACAGGCCCACATTTGGAGAAATAAAATATGATGTCTCACTCTAAAGATGATTTAAAAATTTTCATAAAAAAATATTTAGGTTTGGAAAACATTTTATTACCATCGATTATTAACTGATTTGAATTGAAATAAAATCATACTATAAATAAACTTCCATATTATCTAATGAAAACTTACCATTCGCTATCTTAAAATAGACGTATACCAAATATCAAATTTTTATTTCAAAATATTATTATTTAAAATTTCACAAAATTTCAGTTTAATTACATTATAAATTCTTTAAAATTTACGGGTCGTTACATCATAGAGAAAGACTGGAAATATGAATTGCAATAAATAATTGCTACTTTATATTTGCATAAAAAATATGATTTCTATTCTAAAATGTATTTTCATATAGAAAATTGTTTTCTATGAGATGTATTTCTTTGAGCTCGAGATATTTGATCAACGAACTCTCCACTGTAAATAGTTGTATTGTATGAAATAAACAAATTGTATTAAGTGAATGATGGATCTCCAAATTTAATACGCTATTATAGTAATGGCGAAAATAGTGGGAGCATACCATATAGCTCTTATGTCACGACCCGAAATCCAACGTTCGAAAATTAACATCAAATACCTCACCTGTACTCGACTGCCAATGATTCAATTATCGAACTCCAGTTGGATGGAGCTTCTAACAACATTAGATGAATATAAAACAACGGAAATAAAATGAATATCATGCATTACATCGCAGATACAACATTATAATAATATTTGTTACAACATCAGAGTACCATAATACATGAATCACCACTCCAAATAAAATGCCATAATAGAACAATAAGAGATAATGCTAAAATCCTTCAAGCAAATAGGGAATGATAGTGAACATCCAAGTTAAGCACCTTGAGATCCAAAAGCTTCCAAAATGTCTCTAAGGTATGAACCTCCAAAAAAACCGATAGTCTCCAAACCAAAATACTCCAAAATATAGCTAGAGCCAAAATACGGAAAACCAGCTACTAGGCCGCCCGTGTAAAAATGGTGGGCACCCAGAGTTTAGAAAGGAAACAATAAACTTCAGGCCAGTCATGAGACTGGTATGAGTAAACAAAGATAGTTGCTTTCAAATAAAACAGATTTATACAAGAAAATCCGGTATGCTTTTGGAAAATGAAACTACCATAAGACCTCCCGCCACACACACAATGCAATCGTAGAAATAGAGGAGATTTCTTCTTATGATTGTCAAATATGCTTGATACGGGAAAACTTCTTTGATATTATTACTAGTGCATAGTGTAGAAAGCCATTTCGAAAGTATAATATTAATCGTATCCAGCATAGGTACCATGATACTATGCCTACTATAGCTTCCATGTTAAATGGCAGGTTCTACAACTAAAACCTTACTGGGTTAGTAATGGGAATTGGATTTCCAACAAATGGTCAGGCTAAGGAACTTCCTATGCCACATGGGTACGCCTCTGGCGGGACGTCCCGAGAACTTAACCAGTTCTCTGCCAACACAAGGCCGTGTTACCTCTGTAACTAGGTAACTACATTCCCCGGTCCTTTGGGACCTTTATCCGAGGGCCCTCCATCACAAAGCAACAACCACATAGTATACGAGATTGAAGAAACCACATAGGTAAGTATCTGGGCTCCATACCATGGCACCACCTTTTTCCAGAAGGAAATGACATACCCTAAAGGGCGCGACCCTCATAACCTTGCCGCATCTTTCCTGTTTCGACCATTTTCGGGGTGTGAGGTCCGATGAGGTCTCGTCCACAAAGCTACGCTTTACACGAAAGCCATGCTTTGATCACAAATGATCAACAAATGATCATCATCACACAACAGCACTTAGTATGCCACACTACCAAATTGGGAGTATATCGCTGATAACCTTTAACTACATAACCTCTGAGCTCATACGTCTCAGAGAAGGGTGTTAAGCTAAGAGAATAAATTCTCGGCCACCAACAGATATGTATTTGAAAGAAATCGGCTTTATATCTCAAAGTGTAGTGTCATACACACGACCATACAAGTCTGTTCCGGGTTCGAACTGAACCGAAAGCACTTCATCTAATAAAGGAAGAAGTCCTTGCAAATCCGGGCGTCCACAATCCCGATCGGACTTCCCATCACTTAGGGAATCCCTATACCGGAGCAACTCGGTGCAGAGACGATCGATATGTTATCCTATCGTTTTCAAAGACACCCACTCTTCACCACCGTCTTCAAATGCTATCTATTTCGTTGAATCACTATTCGAAATGGGTTATATGACACAAAGGTCCTCTCCCGGCTAATCCGAATAGTGCGCGCTCAATTTTAAAACATGTGGGTGTGTCAATTACAAGGATTCACATTCAAGATTCGATGTGGGTTTCGGATAACAAACTGAAATCCGACTCCCTGTCGCATCGAAGTTTAAATGCCATTTTACGGGGAAAAGGGTTTCACATACATATAGGAACAAATCAAAAATCACAATCCATCACAAAGCAATCACAGTATCACAACAGAAAATATCAATCCAGTACAAAATATTTGATGATGGTCAATCATCTTTGATTAAGGTGATTGTGACTAACGTGAATTAACCATATAATTATCTTTATTAATTATTTTGAATCAATGTTTAATTTGACTTAATTATGAATTAATTTAATTGGTTTAATTAATTAATTATCCTTTGATTTATTAATTTAATTTATTAATTCTTAATTGTTAATTAACTAAGTTTAATTACTTTTGTAAATTTCCTATTCTTTAATTAATTAATTTTAAATTATAAAATCATTACAAACCTTAATGATTAAATATTCTTTCATTATTATAAATAAATTTGGTTTTAAAATTAACATTAAAACATTTGATTTACTTTTAAAATTTTATTAAGTTAAATTTTAAAAACAACTTTTATAAAATTTAAAATATTCTTGGACTTCATAATTTTTAAATAATTAACTCAATATCATTTACCTTCAATTCCATTTACACTTTCATTAACTTATTCAGAAAATTATTTAACCTGTTTTCCAAAATTTAATTAAAAACTGGGTTTCTGCTGTTTTTATTTACTCACCCGAGTCTTCCTCGAGTCCTCCCCGAAAATAACACCACCTAGCTTCGAGTTTTGGCCAAGATTGACCTAAGTGACAAAGTTTCACAAAAAATTTGTTTAAGTTTTAAATCAACCCGATACCACGCTAAACAACTCGAGTTCGACTTCGAGTTTTTCCCCCAATCCCCCGCGTGTTACTTCGAGCTACCATCCTTTCTTCCCCAAATTTCATACTGACACACCAACCATCCACATGCACGTGCACCGCCGGTTTCGCCGCCGCTGGTCGAAGCTGCGGCCACCAACACGTCGACGTCCATCCCCCAAGACACCACGAACACCCAGATCTCTAATTTATTTCGAAAACACAATCGAGCATCAGGACCAAAACAATCATCAGGCACGTCATCAGATATTTGCCTCGCGCCGCCTTCCCAGTCCATTATCGGCCACCCAATTTGGACCCTAGCCTCATCATCGTGCGACGCATCGATTTGCACCGTCGCTACACGGTCCGATCGCATATGGATGGTGCAGCACCATCATTTTGGTCGCGAACACAATGGGTTCTTAAACCCTAGTTTGATCTCAAATCGAAGACTCGACGATTTATAAATTTAGCTAGTATTTTTCTGGTGGTCACGAACACTAAATCATGCTGCCAGAATGAATTCGAGGCCCATAACTGCATAGATCACCAGAATTTGTCACAAGTTCACTTTCTGATCAACTTCCATTTTCCAGAGAAATATCCAATGAAATTTTTTGATTCTACTTTCAAAAATCATCATTTTTAGAGTGGATTCACATGGTATTATCGAAATTATAATTTATGAAGTTCGAATTTCTTGAAAGTTTGAATTGTGGCTGTTATTATAATTTCCAGAAGAAGAACTATATAATACCTGCTTTGATTAACTAATGAAATGCAATACAGGTTTAAAACAATATTTCAACTTGTTTTCAATCCCTATCAGAATCAAAGTGGGAGAGATTTAGATTTGTTTTGATATGTATTAACCTGTAAACCAACATTTAGAAATAACTGTGTTTTTTTACAGTTTCTAGAAAGAAAACTATATAAACTTTGCTTAAATTTTTATTACTGGAACATAGTGCAGAGTTTTAAACACACTTGAACTTGTATTACCATCCATTCCAAAAGAAAAGAGGGAGAGAGAATTTGATCTTGATATAGTTTACTCTTGTAAGCCTGGTACTTAAATGAAACTCTCTTCTTCTTTTTTTACAGTTTCTGGAAGAAAAAAGAAACTTCAAAACTTTGAATTGATTTAATTACTGAAACACAAAGCATATCCAAAACCAAAGTTCATCGTTCAATTTCAGCAGCAATAGAGGGAGGGTTTTGGAGGTTTGGTTTCCTGAAGTTAGAACAGAGATTGCATTTTGTATAATCAACTTGCACAGCCAAGATTTCAATCATATACCAAAATTCTTGCATGCCAAACAAAGATTAAGTTTCATACATCATCCAAGCATACACATAGCAACAATAATTAAAAGAAAACAGGAGTTTACTCACCTATTTTCCAGATGATTTCTTGACAGTTTCTTTTTTTTTTCAAAACAAGGATAAAGGACTGCAACCTCTTTCCTTTTCTACTTTAATTCTTTTTTAAACTTAGATCCGCAGATGATGGTCACAAATCTATGATTACTCTTGGTTGTATTTATTCATTTAATTAATCAGTAGCCACAATTTCAATTTACTTACTGATGATTTTTTATAGAACAGAGAGATTTTTATTTTATTTTCTGCAACTAGAAAAACCAGAAGTAATTTAAATCTTAGATCTTGATTTTTTTCCTGGATGTAATTAAATATTATTGTTTAATTCTTGCTTCATTATAGATTACAACTTCAATTTCAAATTAAAAAAGGTTACTTTCCTTTTAACTTATTTTCAAAAACCTACTGCATTAGACAAAAACCTGAAGCTTCTCCCCTTTTCAAGCTAATCTGCAGTTTTTAAGAATTTTGTTTGTTAACACATGATTTAAAAATCATAATTTTATAAACTATCAAGTTTAAAACAAAACTTACCGGAGGGATGTAACACACTACTGCTATGAAGCTTGATAAAATACTTTAGATTTTAGTTTGAATTGAAGAAGACAATTTTTTTCTTTTTTCTTAACTCTTTTTTTTCTTGAATGTTGAAGTAAAGATTGCAAAATCTCTTATTGATTACTGAACTTCAGGGATTAGGAGCTTTAAAAATTTGAATTGGAAGGTGAAAAGTTTTCCTGAAATTTCTTATTTGATTATTTTATTTGAGCAATGATGGTTTGGGCCATTTGTAAGAAGAAATCTTAAGCTTTAGATTTTTGTTATCATTCTACTCCACCTTCCAAGTGAATGTATATTCAGCCTTTTTGATTTATACAAAGCAAATGAATTTTATAAATTCTTATACATTTTAAAAATAAATGTATAGCTTTATCCTTTTGTATATACATACATACATGTACAATGTTAAAAGAAAAGTTGTTTTGACCATTGTATATTTTATTCCTTAATGATTTTAAATGCTACTCATTTTTAAAACATTTATTTTAGGTTTAAATTCAAAGTTCAATTTCAATCTTGAAATATAAACTTTCATGTCCATTTGTTATATTCACACTTATTTTGAACAAATTTAAATTAAATTTCAATGTGTATTAAATTTTACTAGTATATGTGATGTTCATATGTATAAGATTTTAAATTTTAAATGACATTTTAAAACATTCATTATTTCAATATTTTCAACTCAAAATAAAATTGGAATTCATTTCATATATTATTTTCACTTATTTTATTTGTTTTAAGATTTTTCCGATTTATTTTCAAATTAAATCCCAAGAGTTAAAAATATATTGTTTATTTTAATTGATAATTTTGGGAAGTTACAAATATCCCCTACTTAAGAAAGTTTTGTCCTCGAAAGTGAAAGAGAGAAAAAAACAAACAAAGAATATACGAATTCAAAAAGGATAAGGAAATGGCTTACCAGCTAAGCCGAAATATCCACTCTGCAATTGCGATAGGATTTCTGCACATTATCTTCAGTTTCCCAAGTGTAGTCCTTTGGATCACCACTCCACTGAACTTTAACAACCTTCACAACTTTGTTTCTCAATTGCTTCTCTTCACGATCCACAATCTTTATCCGTTCTCTTTTGACTGTCAAGTTGGGAGTGATGTCGAGATCCTGTTGAGCAGCTTCTTCAATAATACTATCCGGATCGTGCACATACTTCCGAAGACTAGAAATATGGAATACATCATGCACACCTGATAACTAGCTATGCAACTGCCCTCGATAGGCTAGAGAACCAATCCTCTCCAAGATAGGAAAAGGACCAATATATCCTGGTGCTAACATACCGGTCTTCCCAAACCTCAATACACCTCGCATAGGAGATACTTTGAGAAAGACAGAGTCCCCAATCTGAAATTCCGAATCCCGTCTTCTACGATTATAGTAACTCTTTTGACGACTCTGAGCTGTCTTCAATTTCTTCCAAATAAAATCAACTTTCTCGGTTGCTTCTCCAATCATATTTGGCCTAATGACTAATCTCTCACCTGCCTCAACCCATCATGCCGGTGATCGACACAGACAATCATATAAAGCCTCAAAAGGAGCCATCTCTATACTGGCCTGATAGCTATTGTTATAAGAGAACTCGAGCAGATGTAAATGGTCCTCCCAAGGACCATCAAAATCAAGTATACAAGCTCGCAATAGGTCCTCCAAGATTCGGTTGATCCTCTCAGTCTTCCTATCAAACTGTGGGTGATAAGGAGTGCTGAAATTCAGTTTGGTTCCCAATGCGCCTTGAAATGCCTCCCAAAATCTACTAGTGAAGATCGGATCACGATCACTCACTATGCTGCTTGGAATGCCATGGAGATGGACAATTTCTTTCACATATAATTCAGCTAGACTTGCTGCCGTGCGGGTAGCTTTCACTGGCAAGAAGTTGGCTGTCTTAGTCAAACGGTCCACAATGACCCAAATTGCTTCATTGCCTTTATGAGTGCGAGGTAAACCGTCGATGAAATCCATCGATACATGGTCCCATTTCCACTTGGGTACCTCTAAAGGCTGAAGTAAACCTGCCATCTTCTATTGGTCGCTTTTGATTTGTTGGCAAGTAGCACAGCGACTCACATATATAGATATGTCCCTTTTCATCGTCTTCCACCAGAAAGTTCTTTTGATATCTCTATATATCTTGTTGACTCGTGGATGGATGCAAAGCTTAGACTTGTGGCATTCGTCTAGAAATTCACGTTTCAGATCAGGGAAGTATGGGACACATATTCTGCCCTTCAATCTTATAATCCCATTATCATCAATTGCAAAACTAGAATCTTCACCTCGATGAATTCTCCCATATATTTCCTGAAGAAACTAGTCCTCTTTTTGCTTGTTAGCGATTATCTCAAGAAGATTAGGAGAAATGACAAGGTGGGCAAGAATAGCATGCTTTCTACTAAAGGCGTCGGCAATGACATTGGCTTTTCCGGGTGTATATAAAATATCTAGGTCATAAGATGCCAGAAATTCCAACCAACGTTGTTGTCGCAAATTCAGATCTTTCTGGGTAAAGAGATATTTCAAAGATTTGTGGTCGGTGAATAATTCGAATTTTTCACCTAGAAATAAAGAGAGTTCAATAAGTATATTTGTTAAGTTAAGTTAAATCAAATTCGTAGATTGTTAAGAAAGCTGAAAAAATTCTTACCCAGAAGATAATGTCGCCATATTTTTAAAGCGAAGATAACAGCTAGAAGCTCCAAATCATGGGTTGGATTATTTCTTTCATGAGGACGTAATTGTCTACTCGTGTAGGCAATGACCTTCCCGTTCTGCATCAATACTGCACCCAAGCCTTCACCGCAAGCATCCGTATAAACAGAGAATCCCTAGTTCCCATTGATAATAAGGAGAATAGGAGCAGTGGTTGATCTCTTCTTCAACTCCTCAAAAGCTTCATCACATTTTGGAGTCCAAATGAATTTTGCATTCTTCATTATTAGCTTGGTCAATGGACTAGCTAACTTTGAAAAATCCTGAACAAACTTCCGATAATAACCTGCTAAACCCAAAAAGCTTCGGACTTCCTTTGGGGTAGTAGGTCTCCTCCAATCAAGAATGGCGGAAATTTTGCTTAGCTCAACAGAAATCCCTTCTTCATTAACAATATGGCCAAGAAATTTGACTTCTTTGACCCAGAAATGGCATTTGGAAAATTTTGCATATAGAATATTTCTCCTCAATATCTCCAAGATGATTCTAAGGTGTAGGCATGCTCCTCTTCGGTCTTGGAATAGACCAAAATATCACCAATAAATACGAGGACAAATTTATTCAATACATCCTGAAACACACGAGTCATAAGGTCCACGAAGTATGCTGGGGCATTGGTTAGCCCGAAAGGCATGACTAACCATTCGTAGAACATATTGGGACCTATGAAAGCTGTCAAATGAACACAGTCCTCGGCAATTCGTAATTGATGGAATCCTTGGGCTAGATCCATCTTCGAAAAAAACAAGCGCCCTACAACTGGTCAAATAAATCATCAATTCTGGGCAGTGGGAATTTATTCTTGAGAGTCTGCTTATTGAGATCGCGGTAATCTACACACAACCTCAAAGATCCGTCTGATTTAGCAACAAATACGACGGCTGAACCCCATTCCGAAACACTGGGTTGAATCAACCCTTTCTCTAGCAAATCTCTGGTCTGCTCGACAAATTCAACCCTGTCCCTAGGTGCCATTCTGCGACTTGCATCAACGATAGGACGAGCATTGGATACAAGGTCAATTCTAAATTCTATTTCTCGGTGAGGAGGTAGAGATTTCACTTCTTCAAATACATTTAGAAAATCTCTAACAATGGGAATGGACTCCAGACTGGGTTCAGGATAACCCAAATAATACATCAACCCTTCCCTTTTAGGACTAGGGTCCTCACAAGAAATCTCGATGAAATCTCCAAACTCGGTTGTGATTGATATTAATCGATTATTGCAATCCAATTTGGCTTCATATTTTGCTAGCCAATCCATTCCAAGTAAGACTTCAAACTTGTTGAAATCAAGAAAAAAGAGACCAATAGGGAACTGATGGCAAGAATATGAGATAGGAACATCTCTACATCGAAGACAAAGATCTGCGGGACCTCCAACTGGATTCCTTACACATATAGGCTTATCAACAAAATCAGGTTCAAGATTCAATTCATTAATAGCTTGCAGAGAGATAAAACTGTGTGTAGCGCCAGTGTCAAAATGAACTCTAATAATGCTATCGTAAATGGTAATATTACCATCCAGAACTCCCTTCCCCTTTTCTGCCTTGGAAGATGTCGGCTTGTCTTTGATTGAGTACACTTTGGCTATCTGAGCTTGCTTCATAACTGGGCAGTCTTTAACTTCATGTCCCACTTTCTGACAATAATAGCATTCCCTGGGTTTTGCTAGAGTGGATTGGCTGACTTGCTTCTTAGGCTTCGTGAATCTACTAGAATAGTGGCCCTTCTCCAAGCAATTATAGCAAGTGACATTCTCTGCTGTGCTCCCCTGATTGCTCCTCTTTTTCTCTTTACCGTGCCATGGTTTCTTGCCTTCAAATTTCCTCTTCCTCCAATTCTGATTGCTCGAATTTCCTTTCTCCATCAGTGCTTCTTACATGTCGAGTGTAGCATAACGGTATCCCATATCAACCAAATCTGAGAAGGATTCTTTAACGTGGCCAGTCATCCTTTCGTGAAACTTCTTATTCATCCCACGAATGAACCTCTCATTCTTCTTCAAAGGTGTATTCACTAATTATGGACCGAAGCGAGACAATTCATTGAATTTGTTGAGATACTCCTCGAATGACAAACTCCCTTGCTTTAAGTCCATGAATTCCTGGTACATACGAGAAATCCCACCTGATGGCATATAGCACTTCTCAAATACTTCTTTGAATCTTCCCTAAGCAAACTCGTCTTCAGGCTCATCAATAGTGACTGTCTCCCACCATGCTAAGGCTTCATCTTGAAGTTGCCAAGTAGCTATGAGACGCATCTGATCATCTCGCAACTTAATCCCTTTAAAGATTTTCTCAGATGATCTAATCCATGCATGTGCCTCAATAATCATCTCCTTGCCGGTGAATGGCTTACCACCAAGCCTTGAGAAATTTTTATATAAATCAGCCAGATTCAGTTAATGCTGAATAGGTAAAGCTGCTTCTGCTGTAGGGGGAACTTGGCTAGGTGCTGTGGCATTTTCTCGCCCCCCAACTCTTCCTATTCATCCGCTCATCCTTATTATCTTTAATTAGTAAGAAAAATTGTCTTAGATATTTGGACGAGATATCTTATGGAATATTAGCAGTTAAAGGAAAAAGACTAAGAAAATTTGAGGTTTAGATCAATTATACTCATTCTAGGGTATACTTCACCATATCTCTAATGAGCCATCTAATGTGTTATACTCCGTAGCTAAAGTTCTTACTCAACCTTTAGCTCTAATGCCACATGTCATGACCTGAAATCCAACGTTCGAAAATTGACATCAAATACCTCACTTGTACTCGACCGTCAATGATTCAAACATCGAACTCCAGTCAGATGGAGCTTATAACAATATTAGATGAATATAAAACAGCAGAAATAAAATGAATATCATGCATTACATCACAGATACAACATCATAATAATATCTGTTACAACATCAGAGTATCATAATACATGAATCACCAATCCAAATAAAATGCCATAATAGAACAACAAGAGATAATGCTAAAAGTCTTCAAGCAAATAGGGAATGATAGTGAACATCCAAGCTAATCACCTTGAGATCCAAAAGCTTCCAAAATGTCTCTATGGTATGAGCCTCCAAAAAAAACCGATAGTCTCCAAACCAAAATACTCCAAAATATAGCTAGAGCCAAAATACGGAAAACCTGCTACTAGGCTGCCCATGTAGAAATGGTGGGCACCCAGAGTTTAGAAAGGAAACAATAAACTCCGGGTCAATCATGGGACTGGTATGAGTAAAGAAAGATAGTTTCATTCAAATAAAACAGATTTATACAAGAAAATCCAGTATGCTTTTCGAAAATGAAACTACCCTAAGACCTCCCGCCACACACACAATGCAATCTCACAATTGGAGGAGATTTCTTCTTATGATAGTCAAATATGCTTGATACGGGAAAACTTCTTTGATATTATTACTAGTGCATAGTGTAGAAAGCCATTTCGAAAGTATAATATTAATTGTAGCCAGCATAGGTACCATGATACTATGCCTACTACAACTGCCATGTTAAATGGCAGGTTCTACAACTAAAACCGTGCTGGGTTCGTATTGGGAATTGGATTTTCAACAAATGATCAGGCTAAGGAACTTCCTATGCCATATGGGTACGCCTCTGGCGGGACGTACCAAGAACTTAACCAGTTCTCGGCCAACACAAGGCCGGGTTACCTATGTAACTATGTAACTACTACACGACTATGCCTTTCCCCGGTCCTTTGGGACCTTTATCCGAGGGCCCTCTATCACAAAGCAACAACCACACGGTAGATGAGATTGAAGCAACCACGTAGGTAAGTATCTGGGCTCCATACATTGACACCATCTTTTTCCAGAAGGAAATGATATACCCTAAAGGACGCGACCCTCATAACCTTGCCTCATCTTTCCTGTTTCGACCATTTTCGGGGTGTGAGGTCCGATGAGGTCTCGTCCGCAAAGCTACGCTTTACACGAAAGCCATGTTTTGATCACTATTGATCAACAAATGATCATCATCACACAGCAGCACTTAGTATGCCACACTACCAAATTGGGAGTATATCGCTGATATCCTTCAACTACATAACCTCTGAGCTCGTACGTCTCAGAGAAGGGTATTGAGCTAAGAGAATAAATTCTCTGGCACCGACATATATGTTTTTGAAAGAAATCGGCTTTATATCTCAAAGTGTAGTGTCAGACACACGACCATACAAGTCTGTTCCGGGTTCAAACAGAATCGAACGCACTTCGTCCAATAAAGGAAGAAGCCCTTGCAAATCCGGGCATCCACAATCCCGATCGGACTTCCCATCACATAGGGAATCCCTATACCGGAGCAACTCGGTGTAGAGACAATCTATAGGTTATCCTATCATTTTCGAAGACACTCAGTCTTCACCACCATCTTCGAATGCAATCCATTTCGTCGAATCACTATTCGGAATGGGTTATATGACACAAAGGTCCTCTCCCGGCTAATTCGAATAGTGCGTGCTCAATTTTAAAACATGTGGGTGTGTCAATTACAAGGATTCACATTCAAGATTCGATGTGAGTTTCGGATAACAAACTGAAATCCGACTACCTCTCGCATCGAAATTTAAATGTTGTTTTACGGGCAAAAGGGGTTTCACATATATATAGGAACAAATCACAAATCACAGTCCATCACAAAGCAATCACAGTATCACAACAGAAAATATCAATCCAGTATAGAATATTTGATGATGGTCAATCATCTTTGATTATGGTGATTGTGATTAAGGTGAATTAACCATATAATTATCTTTATTAATTATTTTAAATGAATGTTTAATTTGACTTAATTATGAATTAATTTAATTGGCTTAATTAATTAATTATCCTTTGATTTATTATTTTAATTTATTAATTCTTAATTTTTAATTAACCAAGTTGAATTACTTTTGTAAATTTCCTATTCTTTAATTAATTAATTTTAAATTATAAAATCATTACAAACCTTAATGATTAATTATTCTTTCATTATTATAAATAAATTTGGTTTTTAAATTAACATTTAAACATTTGATTTACTTTTAAAATTTTATTAAGTTAAATTTTAAAAACAACTTTTATAAAATTTAAAATATTCTTGGACTTCATAATTTTTAAATAATTAACTCAATATCATTTACCTTCAATTCCATTTACACTGTCATTAACTTATTTAGAAAATTATTTAACCGATTTTACAAAATTTAATTAAAAACTGAGTTTCTGCTGTTTTTATTTACTCACCTGAGTCTTCCTTGAGTCCTTCCTGAGAATAACACCACCCAGCTTCTAGTTTTGTCCAAGATTGACCTGAGTGATAAAGTTTCACAAAAATTTGTTTAAGTTTTAAATCAACCCGATACCACGCTAAACAACTCGAATTCGACTTCGAGTATTTCCCCCAATCCCCCGCGTGCTGCTTCGAGCTACCATCCTTTCTTTCCTAAATTTCATATTGACACACCAACTGTAACAACCTGCATATTTATCGGTTGAATATTTAAATATTTAAATATAACGTCGTTCGTCGGATTATGGTCCGAAATGTTACTTTCTGCAAACGGTCGAATTGGGACTCGAAACCACTTCCATTGAGTCCAAAATGGCGTTTGCGATCTTTTTGAGTATAATCTTTGATATGTTTGGAGTAAGTCGAATTTTGCTACTTTTTCTAGTTGGGTTTTGGGTTTGGGTTCAGCCCACTAGCTTAACTAAATACCCTAGCTCAGCCCACCTCTTTCCATTCTCTCATTCTCACTTCTAAAATCAATCTAAAACTGAAAATGATGGAAAGGAAGAGGAAATAGAAATTGCAAGCCCTAGTTTACTTTGCAAACTTGAATTCTTGCTCCAAAATCAAAGAGAAGTCATTGGTAAGCCTTCTCTTCATCTTCTCTAACTCTTTCCCCTTCAATTTCAGAAAGTTTCCTAAACCTAATTTGGGAAATATGTGTTTTATTCTTAGATTGAAGCTTGTAGAGTTGAAGTGAAGAGTAGTTAACCTCCTTCTTGTGTTTGTGCTTCTCATCTTTGTTTGTGTGTAAAAAGGTGAGTTTTGAACTCACATCTACTTCTCTTGATATCGTTCATGTTGGGTATGAATTCGTAACAAGTATTCATGTGCTATTGCTTTTGATTTGGAAAGGATTGGCATTCTTTAGATAGGGCAGGAAGTGCAGGAATTTAGGCTCCGACCGACCGAACTCAGGGTCCGGTCGACCGACCTGCTACCTGAGCACTTCCCTGCCTCTGTTTTGGAAGTGCAGGAATTTAGGCTCCGGTCAACCAACCCAGAAAGTCCGGTCGACCGACCTGCTGCCCCGAGCATTTCTCTGCCTCTGGTCCGGTCAACCGACCCAGGAAGTCCGGTCGACCGACCGGCTCCTATTTTCCTTGTTTTGCCAATTTTTGCTCATTTTGATTGGTTTTCCAAATTTTGTTGATTCAAGTTGGTTCTTAGTGGTTGTTATTGCATTTTTGGTTTTGATAACTTATTTTAATTTCATTCACGGGTTTTTATAAATGATCCCTTCAAATCGTATTAAAAGCTCGTTTCTCCAATTTATAAATTCTATTTAAAACACACACAATTTCGCACTACGAGCGAAGTGGAAGGGTGATTAAATGGTTAGGTAAAACACGGACCATGAATCCGTGCATTCATCTTTCCAATTAGTCCCCGTCCTATTCGATTGATCGTTTTAACCTTCGGGTCTGGTTTACCGATGAAATGAGGTGAACTTTGTACTGCTTTGAGTGTGAAAGTGACTGACGGATAGTAAACCATTTAGTGCGAACGAGTGGTTATGGGACTCACGTTAACACTTTTCGGATTCCTTTTCAAGAGTTGTGACACATTCCGCCAGTTAGTGGTGTCCAGTATTGGGCCTTCGGACCTTCACCACTACGGTTTGTTGCCTTCGGGGCTTATTGCCTTCGGGGTTTGTTGCCTTCGGGTATGTTGCCTTTGGGTTTGTACCTTCGGGTTTGTGCCTTCGGGTTTGTTGCATTTAATATTGCTTGGGAGTTGGTCCTTTGCCCCGACTCGAGTGATATTGGGTTTGGAGTCTTCGGACTCATGGATCCTTGTTTATACAGTACTGAGCTCGAGCAATCTTATGTTTCATTGATATTATATTCCCTTGGTATCGCCCTTCGGTGTTGGTCTTTTTTAGCCGCATGATGTATAGCGGTCACCTTGTGGAACTTGTATACCTTATGGGTATTTGTTATTTGCCTTTTGGCTTGCTTTGGGATATTCTTATCCTTTGTTTATTTGAGATGCCGATGATATGAGGCTTGTTTTGTTATGTTCATCTTTTGTTAGATGATTGTGTTATCTCTTTTAGAGATGTTATACTTTATAACCTTGCAGGTTTATTGTTGTTCAGTTTATCTAACTGATTTGTTTAGCTAGACTGACCCGTGTATTTTATACTCGGGTCAGACCGAGATGTTTCAGGTTAGGTGCTTTTGGACTTAGCCTCTTTTGCTTCCGCATGGACTATTCCGCTAGTTTCTTTTTGCCATAGCTTTTGTGTAGTCCTTATCTGCTGTAACTCTGATATGTATTCTTGTGAACTCGTCTGTATATTATGGTTTGCTATACCACTTGACATGTATCATTTTGTATACTCTGCTATGTATCAGTATATGTGTTTATGATGATCCATTGTTCTGTGATGTATATTACATTTGAGTTGTTATATTATGTTCTGATAGATCCTCCAGCCACCTATGGTTTTGTTTTAAGTATTCATTGGATATGTCGATTGGCTTTTGTCGATGTTTTCAATAGATAGTTAAAGCAAGGCTATAGATGGTCGCTCCTATCCAGCCTTATTCTCCGCATTAGCAGATGGTATTATCTAATAATACTCTTTGCTAATGTTGGTATAGAGGTGGGGCGTCACAGCTTGGTATCAGAGCTGCGTTCAGAACAAAGTATGATAAACACAGAATAGAAGCACATATTATGATACATCAAAGTGTAGTAAGTGATACAAATCTTTGAATCATCGTGTCTCTCTATTCCTTCTACCATCAAAGGTTATATAGAATTTGGGAATACGTCTAGGAATGCATTTTATTCCGTAGTATTCTGTACTGAAATATTCCTATTCTTAGGGTTTCCGATGGGAACCAAGACCTTATCTTTTGTATCAATGCTAGTCGTATTGGTTTGGATACCGTTCCCTTGCAAAAGAGAATGTGCTATCGCTTATGTTTCTAAATCTGTAAAGCCTATCTAGACTAGATATGCCACTTATGACCTAGTGCTCGCGGCTATTGTTTTCGCCTTTTGTATTTGGCATCATTATTTTTGGGTGAGAGATTTTGCTCTCCTCACCAATCATAATTTTTGAATGTTTATTTTCTCATAAGGAACTTAATGTTGGCTCGAGTTCCTTGCATCTTATGATTTTGATATTCTTTTTATTCCCGAAAGGGGATCGTGTTGCCAATGCAATTAGTTGTAAGCAATAAGTGATTGTTTCTTTGTTGATGTCCGAATGGATTGATCTTTTTACCAAGTTCATCGGATGTTTTATTGTACTTCATTTGTTAAGCTTCGGTTCATTTGACGTATTTTTTGTACCACGTCGGTGTTCCGAATTATTTTGAGCTTAGGAATCCATAGAATTCTTTGAGCAAGCAAGTTCGGGCTTATCCTTTCGTGCACTTTATGGTGAACTTCTTATTCTGCTATTTCTTTTGTGTCGATATGTTTTTGGTTGTTACTCTTTATTTTCTTCTTAAGAACTGCGAGGATGCAATTTCTGTAAGGAGGGGAGATCTGTAACAACCCGCATATTTATTGGTTGAATATTTAAATATTTTATTTAAATATAACGTCGTTCGTCGGATTATGGTCCGAAATATTACTTTCTGCAAACGGTCGAATTGGGACTCGAAACCACTTCCATTGAGTCCAAAACGGCGTTTGCGATCTTTTTGAGTATAATCTTTGATATGTTTGGAGTATGTCGAATTTTGCTACTTTTTCTAGTTGGGATTTGGGTTTGGATTCAGCCCACTAGCTTAACTAAATACCCTGGCTCAGCCCATCTCTTTCCATTCTCTCATTCTCACTTCTAAAACTCAACCTAAAACTGAAAATGGTGGAAAGGAAGAGGAAATAGAAATTGCAAGCCCTAATTTACTTTGCAAACTTGAATTCTTGCTCCAAAATCAAAGAGAAGCCATTGGTAAGCCTTCTCTTCATCTTCTCCAACTCTTTCTCCTTCAATTTAAGAAAGTTTCCTAAACCTAATTTGGGAAATATGTGTCTTATTCTTAGATTGAAGCTTGTAGAGTTGAAGTGAAGAGTAGTTAACCTCCTTCTTGTGTTTGTGCTTCTCATCTTTGTTTGTGTGTAAAAAGGTGAGTTTTGAACTCACATCTACTTCTCTTGGTATCGTTGATGTGGGGTATGAATTCCTAACAAGTATTCATGTGTTATTGCTTTTGATTTGGAAAGGATTGGCATTCTTTAGATAGGGTAGGAAGTGCAGGAATTTAGGCTCCGGTCGACCGAACTCAGGGTCCGGTCAACGGACCTGCTACCTGAGCACTTCCCTGCCTCTGTTTTGGAAGTGCAGGAATTTAGGCTCCGTCACCGACCCAGGAAGTCCGGTCGACCGACCTGCTACCCCGTGCATTTCTCTGCCTATGGTCCGGTCAACCGACCCAGGAAGTCCGGTCGATCGACCTGCTCCTATTTTCCCTGTTTTGCCAATTTTTGCTCATTTTGATTGGTTTTCCAAATTTTATCGATTCAAGTTGGTTCTTAGTGGTTGTTATTGCATTTTTGGTTTTGATAACTTATTTTAACTTCATTCACGGGTATTTATAAATGATCCCTTCAAATCGTATTAAAAGCTCGTTTCTCCAATTTATAAATTCTATTTAAAACACATACAATTTCGCACTTCGAGTGAAGTGGAAGGGTGATTAAATGGTTAGGTAAAACATGGACGATGAATCCGTGTGTTCATCTTTCCGATTAGTCCCCGACCTATTCGATTGATCGTTTTGACCTTTGGGTCTGGTTTACCAATGAAATGAGGTGAGCTTTGTACTGCTTTGAGTGTGAAAGTGACTGACGGATAGTAAACCGTTTAGTGCGAACGAGTGGTTATGGTACTCACGTTAACACTTTTCGGATTCCTTTTCTAGAGTTGTGACACATTCCGCCGGTTAGTGATGTCCAGTACTGGGCCTCCTGACCTTCGCCACTAAGGTTTGTTGCCTTCCGGGCTTATTACCTTCGGGGTTTGTTGCCTTCGGGTATGTTGTCTTCGGGTTTGTACCTTCGTGTTTGTGCCTTCGGTTTTGTTGCCTTTAATATCGCTTGGGAGTTGGTCCTTTGCCCCGACTCGAGTGATATTGGGTTTGGAGTCTTCGGACTCATGGATCCTTGTTTATACAGTACTGAGCTCGAGCAATCTTATGTTTCATTGATATTATATTTTCTTGGTATCGCCCTTCAGTGTTGGTCTTTTTTAGCCGCATGATGTATAGCGGTTACCTTGTGGAACTTGTATACCTTATGGGTATTTGTTATTTGCCTTTTAGCTTGCTTTGGGATATTCTTATCCTTTCTTTATTTGAGATGCCGATGATATGAGGCTTGTTTTGTAATGTTCATCTTCTGTTAGATGATTGTGTTATCTCTTTTAGAGGTATTTGTTATACTTTGTAACCTTGCAGGTTTATTGTTGTTCAGTTTATCTAACTGATTTGTTTAGCTAGACTGACCCATGTATTTTATACTCGGGTCAGACCGAGATGTTTCAGGTTGGGTGCTTTTGGACTTAGCCTCTTTTTCTTCCGCATGGACTATTCCGCTAGTTTCTTTTTGTCATAGCTTTTGTGTAGTCCTTATCTGTTGTAACTCTTATATGTATTCTTGTGAACTCGCTTGTATATTGTGGTTTTCTATACCACTTGACATGTATCATTTTGTATACTCTGCTTTGTATTAGTATATGTGTTTATGATGATCCACTATTATGTGATGTATATTACATTTGAGTTGTTATATTCTGTTCTGATAGATCCTCCAGCCGCCTATGGTTTTGTTTTAAGTATTCATTGGATATGTCGATTGGCTATTATCGATGTTTTCAATAGATAGCTAAAGCAAGGAAATAGATGGTCGCTCCTATCCAGCCTTATTCTCCGTATTAGCAGACGGTATTATCTAATAATACTCTTTGCTAATGTGGGTATGGAGGTGGGGCGTCACATCAACCATCCACGTGCACGTGCACGGCCGGTTTCGCCACCGCTGGTCGAAGCTGCAGCCACCAACACGTCGACGTCCATCCCCCAAGACACCACGAACACCCAGATCTCAAATTTATTTCGAAAACACAAATCAAGCATCAGGACTAAAACTATCATCAGGCACATCATCAGATATTTGCCTCGCGCCGCCTCCCCAGTACATTATCGGCCACCAAATTTGGACCCTAGCCTCGTCATCGTGCGACGCGTCGATTTGCACCGTCGGTACACAGTCCAATCACGTATGGATAGTGTAGCACTATCATTTCGGTCGTGAACAAAATGGATTCTTAAACCCTAGTTTGATCTCAAATCGAAGAATCGGCGATTTATAAATTTAGCCAGTATTTTTCTGGTGGTCACGAACACTAAACCATGCTGCCACAACGAATTCAAGGCCCATAACTACATAGATCACCAGAATTTGTCACAAGTTCACTTTCTGATCAACTTCCATTTTCTAGAGAAATGTCCAATGAAATTTTTTGATTCTAGTTCCAAAAATCATCATTTTTAGAGTGGATTCACATGGTATTATCGAAATTATAATTTATGAAGTTCGAATTTCTTGAAAGTTTGAATTGTGGCTGTTATTATAATTTTCAGGAGAAGAACTATATAATACCTGCTTTGATTAACTACTGAAATGTAATACAGGTTTAAAACAATATTTCATCTTGTTTTCAATCCCTGTCAGAATCAAAGAGGGAGAGATTTAGATTTGTTTTGATATGTATTAACCTGCAAACCAACATTTAGAAAAAACTGTGTTTTTTACAGTTTCTAGGAAGAAAACTGTATAAACTTTGCTTAAATTTTTATTACTGGAACATAGTACAGAGTTTTAAACAAACTTGAACTTGTATTACCATCCATTTCAGAAGAAAAGAGGGAGAGAGAATTTGATCTTATATAGTTTAGTCTTGTAAACCTGGTACTTAAATGAAACTCTCTTTTTTTTGTACAGTTTCTGGAAAAAAAAGAAATGTCAAAACTTTGCATTGATTTAATTACTAAAAGACAAAGCATATCCAAAACCAAAGTTCATCATTCAATTTCAATAGCAATAGAGGGTGGGTTTTGACAGGCTTTGTTTCCTTGGAGGTTGCATTTTGTATAATCAACATACACAGCAAAGACTTCAATCATATATCAAAATTCTTGCATGCCAAACAAAGATTAAGTTTTCTACATCATCCAAGCATACACACAACAACAATAATTAAAAGAAAAAAGGAGTTTACTCACCTATTTTCCAGATGATTTCCTGACAGTTTCTTTTTTTTCAAAACAGGGATGAAGGACTGCAACTCTCTTTCCTTTTCTACTTTAATTCTTTTTTAAACTTAGATCTGCAGATGATGGTCACAGATCTATGATTACTCTTGGTTGTATTTATGCATTTAATTAATCAGTAGCCATAATTTTAATTTACTTACAGATGATTTTTTTATAGAATAGAGAGCTTTTTTTCTGCAACTAGAAAATCCAGAAGTAATTTAAATCTTGGATCTTGATTTTTTTCCTGCAAGTAATTGTATGTTATTGTTTAATTCTTGCTTCATTATAGATTGCAACTTCAATTTCAAATTAAACAAGGTTACTTGCCTTTTAACTTATTTTCAGAAACCTACTGCATTAGCCAAAAACCTGAAGCTTCTCCCCTTTTCAAGCTAATCTGCAGTTTTTAAGGATTTTGTTTGTATAACACTTGATTTAAAAATCATAATTTTATAAACTATCAAGATTAAAACAAAACTTACCTGAGGGATGTAACACACTATTGTTATGAAGCTTGAGAAAATACTTCAAATTTTAGTTTGAATTGAAGAAGACAGTTTTTTTTTTCTTTTTTCCGAACTCTTTTTTTTCTTGAAGGTTGAAGTAAAGAGTGCAAAATCTCTTTTTGATTACTGAACTTCAGGGATTAGGAGCTTTAAAAATTTGAAATGGAAGGTGAAAAGTTTTCCTGAAATTTTTTATTTGATTATTTTATTTAAGCAATGATGGTTTGTGCCATTTGTAAGAAGAAATCTTAAGCTTTATATTTTTGTTATCATTCTACTCCACCTTCCATGTGGATGTATATTCAGCCTTTTTGATTTATACAAAGCAAATGAATTTTATAAATTTTATATTTATATCTTATACATTTCAAAAATAAATGTATATCTTTATCCTTTTGTATATATACATACATGTACAATGTTGAAAGAAAAATTGTTTTGACCATTGTACATTTTATTCCTCAATGATTTTAAATGCTACTCATTTTTAGAACATTTATTGTAGATTCAAATTCAAAGTTCAATTTCAATCTTGAAATATAAACTTTCATGTCCATTTGTTATATTCACACTTATTTTGAACAAATTTAAATTAAATTTCAATGTGTATTAAATTTTACTAATATATGTGATGTTCATATGTATAGGATTTTAAATTTTAAGTAGCATTTTAAAACATTCATTATTTCAATATTTTCAACTCAAAATAAAATTGGAATTCATTTCATATATTATTTTCAATTTTTTTATTTGTTTTAAGTTTTTCCAATTTATTTTCAAATTAAATCCCAAGAGTTAAAAATATATTATTTATTTTAATTGATAGTTTTGGGATGTTACATCTTATTAATTACATCATAGTACGAAAATTGTTTTCGTAAAACTTACCGTACATTATTTATGAAATAATGATTATTTTTCGGTACCGACTAAATAAAATAGACATAGCTATATTTCAATATGAATATTATAAATATTCTTTGTGAAATAAAAATGTCGTAATTTTTTATAACAAAAGTGATGACTTGGAAAATACAAAAGTATCTAATATTATTTATGGTTGTTTTGGAATTATAGACTAAGCCGTTGTTTTGAGAAATAATTTGATCATATGATTTTGAATCATACGATACTTGTTACTTATATCTCAAAAAATAAAGGGCTATGCAACCATTTAGTAGGATTATCATAAGAGTTGATGAACTCTTTTGATTGATACATATAGACGAATGCAATCGTAATTCTATAAATACCAAAATTGTTCCATGTACATCATCTTATTTACTGATGAGTTATAGTCAACATGACATGTGTATTTGATACGCATGTAGCATGTCTATGGTAAACTTATAGGATATAATTCAGAAGTAAATGAAATAACATACGATAGAAATGACTTGATTTGATCGAATGAGTGAGTATACTGGAAAATGTACCTAACATATCTAAAATGAATAAAGATTCGATCTCAAAATTACTCCTCAATGATGCATCGATATGGAGTAATTAAACTTTGTTGGACAATGTATGATTAATTATGAGTGGACTTGAGTTAGTTTCTTGCTATAAGATAATTTACTTAAGGTTAGTACATAAGGTTAATATTATTTCATCTAAATAACGGTTTACAAAATTTTATAAGATACGGATGTATAAGAAACTCCAACATATCCTAGACAAAGGAATTGGTAGGTTATGCGAGTCAAAAGGTTACACGTAATAATTGTTTATGAGGGCTCTTGTATGAATCTTTCCAGAAGGATTTTGAAAAGACTGTCATTGGATGACATATTTATGTTTTGTAACGACCCATAAATTTTCAATAATTAAATTTGTTAATTTAATAAGATTTTGGTAAATAAATTCGGAAGAAATAAAAACTTTGTATTTAATAATAAAATGGATGCTAAAATGAAATGTAAAAATGGTATTTAGAACTAATTATTAGCAATTGAAATGAAACTCCAATAATGAACTAATTCAATTTGTTATACTTAGTTATAAATTTGAATAAAGAAAACGAGTGTGAATGTTGAATAAATTAATGAGGTAATATATGATTAATAGTAATTGAAGTAAATCAGTGTTAGTTACGTAATTGTAACATTTGGTTATAGATAATAGACTTATTAATGTGAATAAAATCCCAATAAATGAAACAACACAAACGTTATACCTGGCTATAAGTGTGTATATGAAAACAAATGTAAGTATTGAATTGATCAATGAATTACCACATAATTAATGATAAGTGAATAGAATTTGTGTTGGGAAAAAATTATAACATTTGATTGTAAATAACAGTGGATTCATAAGTAAAATTAAAGGTTATGGTAACAATTATTATAAGTTGCCTATTTAATTAGTCTATAAAGTTTATAGGAAATCAATTATGTTTAAATGTAAGTAAATGTTCATTATGTAAGTTAGGACAGTAATTGTAAAGTGTGAATGTAATATGAGAAATGGAAATGTATATTTTATTCATAAGATAAAATAAAAGAATGAAACCAAGTTGAATAAAATAATTGAGGTTTTACCTATAATAAATGTATATATTTGGCAAATTCAATATAATTAAAAATAATAATTAATACAAAGAAAAGATGGAAAATTGAATATATTAATGTAATGAAAGACAAACAAATATTAACTAGGTTTATGAAGTAATAATAGACTTAATAAAAAGATTAGAATTAAAGCAAATCAGTTTATTAGAAATTAATTAATTGGGATTCAATCAATAACAAATGGATTTTGGTGAGTAAATGAAATTAAATACTATGATTAAATACTATGTCATGCAGTTGAAAGAATCCATCTTGTGTGCTTTGAGGAATGGCATTGCTGCTTCGCGACACATTTTTCATCCTGATTTCCTTGGTGCTCTCACCTAGCAGTCTTCCCCCTGTCTGTGTTTCTTTGTTTATTATGTTTTTTTGATATGCCCTGTTTTTTCCTCTAGTTTCTCTTGTTGCTTTTTTCTCTGCTTTCCTATTTTTTAGGAAGTTTGTTTTTTCTCTTTTCTATGTATTCACTTCTGTTGGTATATCAATAAATGGTAGGGGTCCATTTAACCCCGCTGGCCTTGCCAAAAAAAATACTATGATTAATTGAAATTAGGACGAAATGGGAAATATTAATGTAATAAAAATAAACCAACGATAATTATACCCATATGATGATAAATTGATTTAAACAACAAGATTTAAAATCAAATAAATGAAATTTTGGAATTTCTTTTTTATTTACTGAATTTATTGAAATGAGAATTTAACATTGTTAATTTGTGAAAAATTCAGCAATGAATTGATGTAGATATTTGTTTAAAAAGATTTATAAATTACTAAGTAATCCAACGTGATAGAATTTGGAAATAATAATAATTGAATTGAAAACTGATTAAATTTAATTTAATATTAATTTATTTAATTAACTGGAATATAGCCATTTTGGCCACTGACTCCGATTTCGACGAAACCAGTTCCATCGGATCCGTAACAGCGAATTATTGCAGTATTTCAAGTTTCATATCTATCGGACTCGTCGTTTGATTGTATGGGCTTGAAACGCCTAGAAATCAATTTAATTGAAATCAATTGAAATCAATTTGAAATATGCGGATTTTAAAGTAACTTCTTCATACGATGGAATTAGGACTTGAAACATATTCCATTGATTTTAAAATATTTGAAAACATCTATTTTGATATATGGGTTGACCCATTTGCATTCCGGAGTCGAAACGGGCTTTTCCGGTCGTGTATCGTTCAACATTCCAAACCAATCGAGCTCATTCCTTTCTATTTTGTTCTACCTATATATATATATATACACACACACACACACACATATATATATCGCTATAAACCCTAGGTCACTTCTTATTCCATATTTCTGTACGTACAATTCAATTGTTCCTTCTCTTCCCAATGGTAGACAATCCCCAAATTTTCAAATTCAATCTCAATTCAAAATTCAACTAAAAAATTCAAACTCCACGAACTATATCGATATATATATCGAATTGAAGCTCTCGAAGAGCGTAAGTTGAATATGTGATTCGTTTTTCAATCTGGGTCTCGATGTGGCCGAATCTGGGTGAACAATTCGCTCGGATTCGGCGGTGGATCTTCGTCACTGGTTTGATCGGGAGGTATGGGATTATTAAGTTCGTCGAGTTGTGTGCGTCCATCGGTTTCGTTCGCCTCGAAGTGGGTCTGATCAACGACGATTTTGGCGTTTAGGGTTTGCGGCGGCGGGCCGTTAGGGGCGCCGTGGTGGGTCGCGCGACCACCAGGGAGTGCGGCCCGAGCTACTTGTGGAGAAGCCGTTGCTTGATCATCTGGGTATCTCGTGTAGTGGCGTGCGTTGGTGGCGGCATGTTGTAGTCTGCAATCGAGTAACGAGCTAGGGTTTCGAATCTAACGAGGTAACGGTTGGGATGATGTGTGCATATAATTAATATTTATTCATTTTAATATTTTAAGTTGTTTTAATGTTCTAATCTTAATAACTTTTGCATACAACGTCCAATTTATGCGCAGTTTCTTGCATTAGGATCGTATTGAAATTTCAGTCATTCTAACGTTGGTTTGGACGAATTAGGAGACTATTTGAATTTTGGATTTAAATTGGATTTAAATTCAATTTAAATTCAAAGGTGAGTGTTTTAACCCACTCACAACTTCTAAAATTTCTTATGTTTGTTAAATTGAATTTATAAAGTGATTAGAAATTTATTGATTGTTCTTTGTTGTGTTAAATGGTCGTTCTGATTCAAGTTGCCTTTTATTGCATTTAATTATCATTTAATTTAATACTGAATTTTAAATTGTCAATTTAATACCTGTATTGATTATTAGTTATATATTGATGTTTATTGATAAAATTGGATGATGTTTGTGATGAATGCTTAATTGTTGAATTTGATGAATGAATGTGTTATTTTATATCTGTATAAACTGCAAGTTTGTTGTGGATTTTATTATTAAGTCAAGATTGCGGTTTGAAATGATATATAACCGTAAATTATTAAATTGCGGATTGAAATGATAATTTTCTGCAACACTTGACCTAGGGTAGAAAATTATATACGGACACCGGATTGGTTAAATTAAATGGTTTTAAAATCCTTAAATTTTGAATGTAATTAAATGAGATTTTGAAGTAAAATTTAATTTATATAAATTTAAGTATTATTGAAAAATCAAGTTTTATGTTGAATGCGTATTCGGTTTAAAGGAATGGTTTTAAGAAATTGAATTTGTCAGAATTGCGTTATTTGAGTTGATGGAAAATATAACTTTGAAATGTATTAAAATTTGAATAATTTAAAGTGATATTTTGAACTTGTTTTGGAAGAGATATTGAATTAAATGATTTATTGAGAAATTGAAATGGTCTGAATTTGTTAAAATGAAATAAATATTTTTAAATTGATATAAATTACAAATTCATATTTTCAAATATAAACTATTTTAAATTATATAATTTTAAGGCTCTAAATTTTAAGATTTTCAGATTTATAAACTATATTAATATATATTAATTGTAATAAATCAATTTAACCTATTTTAAAACCATTCAATTTATTTTTAAAACTAATTAAACCATTTTAACTTATATTAAATCTATTTAATCTATTTTAAACCTATTTAATCTATTTTGATTGTATTTAACTATTTTAAATCTATTTATAACCATTTTAACTATTTATAACTATTTCAACTAATTTCTAAATTTTCAGACTAAGGAAAAAGGGATGTGTTTTTTATTCAAATACATTGGTTTAAAGGCAAAAATGATGAAATGACCTAAATTGTGATTTAAAAGTATAGTAAATCAAAATTGATGATTTTGAAGTAAAGATTTAACCTGTTCTGGAAATATGGTTTTGGAAGAAATTATGACTTTTGAAAGAGAATATGGATTTTAAAGTGGATATAATTTGAAAGTGAATATGATTTGAAATTATTATGGTTTTAAGAATATGATAATTTGATATCAATTGTGAATTGACTTTTGAAATGTGAAAGAACCATCTGGTATGAAATAGGCATTTGGTTGTTAAAGAGACCGGATCGAATATTATCATACTCTCTGCCAATATCGAAAACCACTTTAACAACTGTGTACGTGGTGGAGATTCCAGAAATGAATTAGGATGGTTTGGCGAACGATTTGTTTATAGGTATGACATGACCCTGACTCCCTTGAGTCAGCATAGATGTGACTAAAATCAGGAGCCACGCCAGGCCAAGTGCAGTCATTCCTCCGATTGGGCACAATTCTTTGATATTATATTCTGATTTGTGATTGTTTTGGTGGCCACCCCTCGATTTTTGATTTTGGAGTGTGTTCCAAAGTGGACGTTGGTAGCTGTTATGCATCACCACCAGTCCGGATACACAAATGGTATATCTACCCTGGCATTTTCTCGTGTGTCATGTTCACATGCCCTAGCATGCCTTTTACGAGATTGTCTTGTACCATGCCTATGGAGTGCCCTCTGTTAGCCCTCCAGTTTACGGGGGGAGTTACGGTACTGTATAGACTATGAGAATATATAAAATGTGTTAAGGGGGATATGGGTAATGCCTCAACGTTAATAGTTTACTTTACTATAGATATTATTATAATAGCGTATATTACTACATAATAGATAGTTTAATGGATCCTTTGGAGATGTGAATCCCGAGCATCTCTTAAGTTACCGCACTGACGTTAGACACTGGATAGGAGATGTCAAAACCCGTTAACATATCCGACGCCGTTGACACTCATATTTATTTACCATTGATTTAACTTACATAAGATCTTTTAGTGCTGACTCGAGTGTTTTATCTTTTCAATTCGCTCGGGTCAGCCTGAGCATTTCAGGATTTGAAGACCTTACTTTCTGGAGGATGAAGACGAAGATTTGTACTATTATTATTTATTAAATATTATTCCTACTACATCATACTGTTCTGCTGCATTATTTATTATTTTTTGGTATGTGTAACTCTGATCTGTATTATATTAGTATAATCATTGGTTTTGTAAACAGCTTCATGAACTATTATTTGGTTATTATATTTTTGTCATTCCACTGTAAGATTCTATTTTGTTTTTTTTTCTTTCTTTGCTTTTTCTTATTTACCCCATAACAATCTGCCCTTCTGTATGGTTTGAGTCAGCATGTGTGTTTGTCTAAAACGTACAAAAAGGCGTTATGCTACAGTTGATATCAGAGCTTTGGTTTAGCGAAAACCTTAGCTTCGTGGGGTCTGACTTATATTAACTAAGGCAGTAATACCCTAGAATGAGTCATTGAGTGTGTGTATATATATATATGAGAGATTGTATTTGTTAGTGTTATAAAAAGGTTTTGATATTGTGTTAATTTGTTTCGTTTTGTATTTATAAATTCTGGTCGGTGCATGAGACGCTATGACATCGATAAGGATTTCTAAACACTTAATAGGACATATCAACACAATATTTGTTTTGAAATATAGGTAAATGAAATAATTTTGCCTATTGTATATTTTTTATATGTATAATAATGATTTATAAATGAGATATACTTGGTTGTAATATATTGGTTGTTAGGTAGTGAAATTTATAAATATTGTTGGAAGTAAAATTTGAAAATAAAATAAATGAAATTGGAAATTTATAACTTAATTTCTGGGGGTTTTTAAAAATTTCTTTTGAATGATTTTGGTATATAATGGTAATATTATTAGAAGTATTTTCTGATAGAAATATTTCAATATAATTTGGAAGAATTATTTTAAAGAGATTTTGGAAAGAAATAAGTTCCGTACTCCCCTCTCTATCGTTGGAAAATAATTTTGGTGACGAATGCACGCATCATCGACATTCATTTTCAGGTTTCAAAGTGGAAAGACTATTGTAGTAGTAACTACACGATCACTTGATGAATAAATCTTGATTTCGAATTTTATATTTGATCTCAGTAGATATATATAAACATATGGTTGTATATATTATTTTAAAATGATTTGAAACGGAACCTGGTAATTAATTCATAAGTTTCTATTAGTTAATAGGTTCATTTATTGTAGTAAAATGGAATGTAACTAATTAATAATTGGAACCTCTACATGAAATAAGAGATTAAATGCTAGGTTATAAATGAAGTTACAAGAAAGTTGAAATTTGTAACCTATAAAACAAAAGATATAATTATTGAACATTATTTAAAAGAAATGAGATAAACTTGTATAATTTTCAATTGCATTCTTAAAAAGCATATATATAACTTACCAAATATTGAAAGTTGTAATTTTTATTAAAAAAATGTGATAGGACATTATACAACTAAAACTTAAAGTAATGAAATTATTCAATGAAGTCCTTTAATAAATAAGAATTGACGATATATTGTTATAAAATTAAGTTATAATTGAAATGTTACTATAATTAAATATAATAGAAAGGTAAGTATTATAAATAAATGATTATAAACTTAAGTAAATAAATTGAAATGCTAAGAAATTGAATGGAACATGAATAACATTGATAAATGGATGTATATAAATGAAATTAAGTAATGAATGAATGTAATGCAATAAAAAGAAAATTTGTAGGATATGAATAAATGAAAATGAATTTATGTAAGTATAAATGCAAATGAATGAAATGAACACCGGATGAATGAATAGGAATAAAATTTAGTAAGAAGTATATATAAAATTAAAGAAAGAAATCACTGAATGAAAAAAAAAGATCAACAACAAATGTTGTGAAAGAAAATTTATAAGAATAAACTTAAGTGGTGTTAGAATTTGTTGTTTGTTTTGGTTTATGGGTTGTTTAGGCAAGGATACTTCTAATTGTTTGTATGTATGAATAATTTATTTAGTTTCATCTAAGACTGTTGAGTAAATGGTGCACTTGGTAGTTTATTTGTCATTCTATGCAATTTAAAAGTGTCTAAGCCCGAACAAACTATTTGTTTTGGTTGACATGGATGGATGGTTGATTTGTATTTAATTTCATATAACGATTGTATGTTGGTTGCAAATGATTGTTATTTATATTGATTTGTTTGTTAGTGGTTGAAAAACTTTAAATATTTCATTTTATATAATTATTAACTCTTTTTAGGATTACGTAAGTGAAATAAAGGTTATGGAAGCAATTGCTACTACTTTTGATTTAACAAAATAAGCGTTAATTTCCTAACAAATAGGCACGTTCTCGGATTACGATTAATAGCATTATTATATCGCTTTTCCTGTTGTTGGGATATATTATTTTGAGATATTGTGATATATATTGTTATATTTGATATTATATTTTTTCCCGAGCCTCTCCATACAAAGTAGACTCTGCCGAAATTTCCATAAATTTTGGAGTTAGAAAAATTTTGAAAAATGTTTTCCAAACTTTATTAATTTGAGTATAAAAAGATTCAATGGTTATAAATTGATATATTTTATTCAAATTTATTATTCTTGTAAATTTATTTGTTTATAAAATTAATATTTTCGAATAAGATGTATTGTCTACTTAGTTCTTGCTTTTTCTTCTTTTTCCTTTTCGGGGACGAAAAGTTTTGTGTGGGGGAGAGTGTAACGACCCGTAAATTTTCAATAATAAAATTTCTTCATTTAATAAGATTTTGATAAATAAATTTGGAAGAAATAAATACTTTTTAATTTAATAATGAAATGAATGCTAAAATGAAATGTAACGATGGTATTCAGAACTAATTATTAACAATTGAAATGAAACTCCAATAATGAACTAATGAAAATTGTTATACTTAGTTATAAATTTGAATATAAGAAAACGAGTGTGAATGTTGAACTAATTAATTAGGTAATATATGATTAATAGTAACTGAAGTAAATCAGTGTTAGTTACGTAATTGTAACATTTGGTTATAGATAATAGACTTATTAATGTGAATAAAATCCCAATAAATGAAAGAACACAAATGTTATACTTGGCTATAAGTGTGTATATGAAAACAAATGTAAGTATTGAATTGATCAATGAATTACCACATAATTAATGATAAGTGAATAGAATTTGTGTTCGGAAAAAATTATAACATTTGATTGTAATTAACAGTGGATTCATAAGTGAAATTAAAGGTTATGGTAACAATTATTATAAGTTGCCTATTTAATTAGTCTATAAAGTTTATAGGAAATCAATTATGTTTAAATGTAAGTAAATGTTCATTATGTAAGTTAGGACAGTAATTGTAAAGTGTGAATGTAATAGAAGAAATGGAAACGTATATTTTATTCATAAGATAAAATAAAAGAATGAAACCAAGTTGAATAAAATAATTGAGGTTTTAACAATAATAAATGTATATATTTGACAAATTCAATATAATTAAAAATAATAGTTAATGCAAAGGAAAGATGGAAATTTGAATATATTAATGTACTGAAAGACAAACAAATATTAACTAGGTTTATAGAGTAATAACAGACTTAATAAAAAGATTATAATTAAAGCAAGTCAGTTTATTGGGAATTAATTAATTGGAATTCAATCTATAACAAATGGATTATTGGTAAGTAAATGAGATTAAATACTATGATTAATTGAAATTAGGATGAAATGGGAAATATTAATGTAATAAAAACAAACCAGCGATAATTAAACCCATATGATGATAAATTGATTAAAACAACAAGATTTAAAATCAAATAAATGAAATTTTAGAATTTCTATTTTATTTATTGAATTGAGAATTTAACACTTTAAATTTGTGAAATTCAGCAATGAATTGATGTAGATTTTTTTTAAATATTTACAAATAACTAAATAATCCAAAGTGATAGAATTTGGAAATAATAATAATTGAACTGAAAAGTGAATTAATTTAATATTAATATACTAATTAACTGGAATATAGCCATTTTGGCCACTGACTCAGATTTCGACGAAACCAGTTTCATCGGATCCGAACAGCGAATTATTGTAGGATTTCAAGTTTCGTATCGATCGGACTTGTCGTTTGATCGTACGGGCTCGTAATGCCTAGAAATCCATTTAATTGAAATCAATTTGAAATAAGCTTATTTTAACATAAATTCTTCATACGATGGAATCAAGACTTGAAACCTGTTACGTTTGTTTTAAAATATTTGAAACATCTATTTTGATACATGGGTTGACCTATTTGAGTTCTGGAGTCGAAACGGGCTTTTCGGGCCGTGTATCGTTCAACATTCCAAACCAACCGAGCCCATTCCTTTCTACTTTGTTCTGCATATATACATGTCATTATAAACCCTATTCCTCATTTCTGTACGTATAATTCCAATTGCTCTTCCTATTTCCAATGGCAGAAAACCCTAAATTTTCCAATTCAATTTCAATTCAAAATTCAACTCAAAAATTCAAATTCCACGAACTATATCGAATTATATATGAAATTGAAGCTCTCGATGAGCGCAAGTCGAATATGTAGTTCGTTTTTCAATCTGGGTCTCGATGTGGCCGAAACTGGTGAACAATTCACGGTCGTTCATATGTAGTTGTCGGATTCCACGGTGGATCTTCGTCATGCGTTCGATCGGGAGGTATGGGTTTATTAAGTTCGTCGAGCTGTGTGCATACATCGGTTTCGTTCACCTCGAAGTGGGTCTGATCAACGATGATTTTGGCATTTTAGGTTTGCGGCGGCGGGCTGTTTGGGGGGCTGTGGTGGGTCACCCCACCACCAGGGGTTGCGGCCCGAGCTACTTGTGGTGAAGGCGTCGCCAGATCATCTAGGTATCTCGTGCAGTGGTGTGCATACAAGGTTTTTTCTGGTGGCGGCGTGTTATAGTCTGCAATCTAGTAACGAGCTAGGGTTTCTAATCGAACGACGTAGCGGTTAGGATGACATGTGCGTATAATTAATATTTATTCATTTTTATATTTTAAATTGTTCTAACGTTCTAATCTTAATAACTTTTGCATACGAGGTCCAATTTACGTGCAGTTTCTTGCGTTATGATCGTATTGAAATTTCAGACATTCTGACACTGGTTTGGACAAATAATGAGACTATTTGAATTTTGGATTTAAATTGGATTTAGATTCAATTTAAATTCAAAGATGAGTGTTTTAACCCACTCACAACTTCTAAAATTTCTTGTGTTTGTTAAATTGAATCTATAAAGTGATTAGAAATTTATTGATTGTTGTTTGTTGTGTTAAATGGTCGTTCTAATTCAAATTGACTTTATTGCATTTAATTATCATTTAATTTAATATTGAATTTTAAATTGTCAATTTAATACCTGTATTGATTATCAGTTATATATTAATGTTTATTGATAAAATTGGATGATGTTTGTGATGAATGCTTAATTGTTGAATTTGATGAATGAATGTTTTATTTTGTATCTGCATAAACTGCAAGTTTATTATAGATTTTATTATTAAGTCGGGATTGTGGTTTGAAATGATATACAACCGTAAATTATTAAATTGCGAACTGAAATGGTAAATATCTGTATCACTTGACCCTAGGGTAGAAAATTATATATGGACACCGGATTGGTTAAATTAAATGGTCTTAAAATCCTTAAATTTTGAATGTAATTAAATGAGATTTTGAAGTAAAATTTAATTTGTATAAATTGACATATTGTTCAAAAATCAAGTTTAATGTTAAATGCGAATTCAGTTTAAAGGAATGGTTATAAGAAATTGAATTTGTCAAAATTGCATTATTTGAGTTGTTGGAAAATATAACTTTGAAATGTATTAAAATTTGAATAATTTAAAGTGATATTTTGAACATGTTTTGGAAACGATACTGACTTGGATGATTTATTGAGAAACTGAAATGGTTTGAATTTGTTGAAATGAAATAAATAGTTTTAAATTAATATAAATTACAAATTCATGTTTTCAAATATAAACTGTTTTAAATTATATTATTTTAAGGTTCTAAAATTTAAGATTTTCAGGTTTATAAACTATTTTAACCTATATTAACTGTATTAAATCAATTTAACAATTTTAAAACCATTCAATTTATTTTTAAAAACAATTAAACCATTTAACTTATATTAAATCCAGTTAATCTATTTTAAACCTATTTAATCTATTTTAACTATATTAACTTATTTTAAATCTATTTATAACCATTTTAACTATTTATAACTATTTAAACTAATTTCTAAATTTTCAGACTAAGGAAAACGGGAAGTGTTTTTATTCAAATTCATTGGTTTAAAGGCAAAAATGATGAAATAACCTAAATTGGGATTTAAATGTATAATAAATCAAAATTGATGATTTTGAAGTAAGGATTTAACCTGTTTTGGAAATATGGTTTTGGAAGAAATTATGACTTTTGAAAGTGAATATGGATTTTAAAGTGAATATGATTTGAAAGTGAATATGATTTGAAAGTATTATGGTTTTGAGAATATGGTATTTTGATAACAATTGTGAATTGACTTTTGAAATGTAAAAGAACCATTCTGTGTGAAATAAGTGTTTGGTTGTTAAAGAGACCGGGATCAGATTTTGTCATACTCTCTGCCAATACTGTAAACCACTTTAACAACTATGTACGTGGTAGAGATTCTAGAAATGAAGTAGGATGGTTTGATGAACGATTTCTGTATAGGTATGATGTGACCCTAACTCCCGTGAGTCAGCATAGATGTGACTAAAATCAGGAGCCATGCCGGGCCAAGTGAGGTCATTCCTCCGATCGGGCACACTTCTTCGATATTATATTCTGATTTGTGATTGTTTTGGTGGCCACCCCTCGATATTTGATTTGGGTGTATGTTCCGAGGTGGGCGGTAGTAGCTGCTATGTGTTAACACTAGTCCAGATACGCATTTGGTATATCTACCCAGGCATTTCCTCGTGTGCCATGTTCACATGCCCTCGCACGCCTTTTATGAGTTTGATTTGTACCATGCCTATGGAGTGCCCTCTGATAGCCCTCCAGTTTACGGGGAGAGTTTGGTATTTTATAGACTATGGGAATATATAAGATATCTTAAGGGGGATATGGGTAACGCCTTAGCGCTATTTTAATAGTTTACTGTACTATAGACATTATTACAATAGCGTATATTACTACATAGTAGATAGTTTAACGGATCCTTAGGAGATGTGAATCTCGAGCATCTCTTAAGTTACTGCACTCACATTAGACACGTGATAGGAGATGTCAAAACACGTAAACATCTTCGACGCCGTTTACACTCATATTTATTTACCATTGATTTAACTTACATAAGATCTTTTAGTTCTGACTCGAGTGTTTTGTCTTTTCAATTCGCTTGGGTCAGCCTGAGCATTTCAGGATTTGAAGACTTTACTTTCTGGAGGATGAAGACAAAGATTCGTACCATTCCTACTGCATCATACAGTTCCGTTGCATTATTTATTATTCTCTGGTATGTGTAACTCTAATTTATATCGTATTAGTACAATCATAGGTTTTGTAAACATGAACTTTTATTTAATTACTATATTTTATCATTCCGCTGCAATATCCTATTTTATTTTATTTTCTTTCTCTACTTTTTCTTATTTACCCCATAACAATCCACCCTTCTATATGGTTTGAGTCGGCATGTGTGTCTGCCTAAAACATACAAAAAGGCGGTATGTTACATGTTTCGAACCTAATTTTTTTAAACTAGAACCAAATCAGTTTTATAAATAAGGAAATTCATAAAATGTTTATGAATACCTATTCTATTGCACTGAGAAACATATCAAGAAATACCAGCTTCATTGTGAAGGAATTTCCTTGAGAAATTATTGGTAGTAAAAAGGATTTGGACACGATCCAAAGCTAAAACTGATTAGATAAGATGAATTATTATTGATTTACCTAAACAAACACAATGCATTAGAATGTCTAATAAGTATTCTCCCTCATTAAAGAGAAACTATGAGTTTCTTATCAATGTCGAAAATATATAATCCATGATTATTTAAGTAATCCACTAAGAGTTTGACTCTATCATATGGTATGATGTATAAATCCGAAAGAATTCCAAGTATGCTATCAAAATATGATTTTGGTAGTCGTAACCTAAGGGATGTGATCCATTGACCATGATTGTGTCTTTATGAGAAAGACTGATGCAGTTGGAATTAAATGAGCAACGTTGATGAGAATAAAATCACAATTTCAGTTGTTGAAATTAGCGTAATAGATTCGATATTCAGCGGGTTCATGTTAATTCGGATTTACTCACCAAATTACCACTTGATATGACTTTATGTTTGGTACGTATGTATTGAAACAGAAAATTCTAAATAATAATTTAGAGTAAACTGTTTACACATAATAACCAAAATGTCTCGAAGTCGGTGGGAAAGATATTAAGTTTGTGAGTCTTTGGATATGATCGAAGAAATGATACGGAAGTATCATTTTGGAAGCATCAAGATTGAATAAGTACTTTGATAGGAATATCAAATAGCTTGATTTTCAAACAAAGAGCAGAGGAAGTGTGTGTTAATAAGAAAGAACGATAAAAGGTACATTGATATTTCTAAAATATAAGTAAACAATACGTTGTTAATTTTAATGACGTATTTGTGTCAAAATCAGCTTTAGTTGTTTTAATACTCAAAATTGAACTATTAAATGGTGTCATTTAAAGCAAGTATAAAAGATGCCGGGAATGTCCCAAATGATATGCAAGGACACCTTATTAAAATGTTTAATACGGAACATGTAAGATTGATTCCTTAGCATTGGTAATAGGAATTGTCCTACATGTTATGTTGTCAATGATATCATGATTTGTTTATGTATCTGATACATGAAGCGAATATCAAATCCAAATTGATATAACTTAATGGTTGTTCGAAGTGTTACATGCATTTATGAAATACTAGAGAAATGTTTACAGAAACATAAATTCCTTATGAACGAATATTCAGACTCAAACTTTCACAAGTATTATTGAGTATAATATGTCAATAACAAATCTTTAAGTTGGAAATGTGCCATATAAAAGAACATGGCTAATTCAATGAAAAAAGGCTAGATACATCGCCTTGAATAGCGCCACAATCAAAACTATGTATATAAAAATATAAGTGCACAAATTTATAACTGAGACAATTCCAAATGTTAAGAATCTCATGATAGAGTTATATGATAACGATGTTGTAATATAGCTCATAATAAAACTTAGAGCGTACTCGAAGTCGAGAGACATACTCTGAATTGTTCCACATGATAAAAGAGTTTATCACTGTTGGAGAGAGTTGATTGACAGAGTAGATAATTAATACATAATAGCATACCCGTTCACAAAGGGACTGATCCAACTAGTTTGAAAAAACCGATTAGAGAAGTGGGAATAAGATTCCATAATTGATCCCAAGTGCAAGGAGGAGATTGATTGAGTTAGGGGTATGCCTTATGGGCAATTATGTGCTTTGTTACATATATCAAACTCGTTGAACAATCTTCTTCATAATAAAGGTGTTTCTTTCTATTGTATACTTGCTATAACATGGTTATATTTATTAATAGATTTAATTATTATATTTAATAGAAAATCCGTAAATGGCATATTTTGTGATAGTAGTTACAAAGTGTTGTAACTGTGAGTAATTTATCACAATAAAACAAATATACCATTTTAAATGTTCCTAGTCAAGATGCATTGAGACTGGATATCGGTGTATCCGTTGAGACTAGAGTATACAACAACAAACAATGCAGCGGAAAAAGAAATACTATATAAGTAATACGCCATGCCATCCAGCTTGCCTCCAGCAATTCCAGAATATCCAGAATATCCTGATAAACCTTAACTCTTAACTGCCCGTGTGAAAATTGGTGGGCACCCAGAGTTTAGGAAGGAAAACAATAAACTCCGAGTCAGTCATGTGACTGGTGTGAGAACTCAAAACAGTTTACTTAACTTTAAAATCAAAATAGAGGAATATTTTTAAATTCAATTCGCAATGCTTTTAAAAATGAGACTACCATAAGACCTCCTGCCACACACACAATGCAAACGCAGACTTGGAGAAGATTTCTCCTTATGATAGTCAAACATGCTTGATACGCATTTAAAAAGAGCATTTGATATTATTATTAGTGCATAGTGTAGGAAAAATTCATTTCGAAAGTAGAATATAAATCTTAGCCAGCATAGGTACCATTATATTATGCCTACTAATAGCTACCATATTAGATGGCAGGTTCTACAACTAAAACCGTACAAGTTTCGTATTGGGAATTGGATTTCCAACGAATGATCAGGCCAAGGAACTTACCATTGCCACATGAGAATGCCTCTGGATGGACATCCCCGAGAACCAAACCGGATCTCTACCAACACAAGGCCGGGTTACCCCTAACTGAGTAACAACTGACCGAATATGCCATCCCCCGGTCCTTTGGGACCTTTATCACCGAGCGCTCGTAATCAATTCACACAATCATAACAAAGTGTTTTCAACATGAGTAAGTATCTGGGCTCCATACCATGATACCACCCTTTTCCAGAAGGAAATGGACACATCCTAAAGGGTGCTACCCCTCATAACCTTGCTGCTTCTTTCCTGTTTTGACCATTCACGGGGTGTGAGGCTCGACGAAGTCACGTCCACAAAACATACTTTATACAAAAGCCATGCTTTGGGTCAACAAATGATCAACACGATGATCACAAGGATAGACGATCAAATAAACGATCCTATCACAAATAATCAACACAATGATCATTTCAGCATCACTCAGCATGTCACATTACCAAATTGGGAATATATCGCTGATAACCTTCAACTACATAACCTCTGAGCTCGTACGTCTCAGAGAAGGGTGTTAAGCTAAAAGAATAAATTCTCCGCCACCAACAGAAATATATTTGAAAGAAATCGGCTTTACATCTCAATTTGTAATGTCAGACATACAATCCATACAAGTCAGTTCCGGGCTCGAACAAAACCGAAGGCACTTCTTACGAAGCCCTTGCAATACGGGTATTCACAATCCCGATCGAATTTCCCATCACTTAGGAGATCTCTATACCAGGAGCTACCCAGTGCAGAGACAATCGATAGGTCATCCTATCGTTTTCACAAATACTCGGTCTTCAACACCGATCTTCAAATGCAATTCATAACGACGTATCACATATTCGGAATGGGTTATACGACCCCATGGTCCTTTCCCGGTTAACCCGAATAGTGAGCGCTTATTCAAAAATAACATTCACATTCAAACAAATCACATCAAATACCCATTCAAAGGGAAATATTGATAGTCGGCTATTGAACTATCAATGGATATGCATACATCACCAGATTCCAAATAATTTTCCAAATTATTTATTTTCCCAAAATATCTTTACAAGATATATAATTTCCACACTTCAAAAATAAATCAATATTTATTTTTCAAACAAATTCTACTTTTCATTTATAAATTCCATAATGAATTTATATTCCAAAATATTCATGCACATACGATTTCAATTATCCATTTTCAATTTATCTTCAAAAAGATAAATTCTAAATATTTCATTTCATATTGGAAAACATTTCCATACTTATTTATTCATAAGTAATTCACAAATCTTTTTATTTCCAACTTTAGAAAATGTTCAGTATACTTCAATCGAAATTAAGTATATATTTCATTCTTTAAGGAAATCATTCTCTTAAACATATTTATTTGGGCTAAAACGAATGTTACGTAAAACATCGTTACGACAACCCAAAATCACTAGTATAGGGATTCAAATTTAAAATAGATATATAAATCCCAATACTATACAAAACATTTCCTTTCGAAAATCATTTACTATAACAACAGTGTTATAGTCCACCATTTCCTTTTATTTCTCGAAAACGTCTATTTCAACAATAAATGTTGAAATCTATGGTTTCGAATCTCAACACATTTTAAAACATCGTTAGATCGTTTTAATTCTATTTAAACATCCAAATCCAAAACATTTTCTTTAACGTGTTATTCACTATTCAAAAATGTGAATAAACTTCGTTAACAAATCTCATCCTTTTATTCATTTTAATTCAAAGGATTATTCACTATTCAAAAATGTGAATATAACTCCATTAAATAAGTTATGACAATTAACTTATCAAAATAAGTTGTTTGCGGATTTATAAAACAACGTTTATAAATTCAATTTCTATTTATTTATAAAAACTTCCTTTTTATAAATTCCTTTATTCACCTATTCCAGTTTATAACTAAATTATAAACTAAACGTTCATATTATAAGTTAATTACTTATAAAACGATTATTTTACAAAATCGTTCCTTAGAATTTCATAATTATAAATCTTATAACTTATGAGATTCAATTATTTACCCAAGTCTATTCTTTTAATAACTTTACAAATTTTATAAACCTACTGTTTATAAAATTCCATTTATAACTTCACCGTTTATAATTCTATTAATTTCATTCATTAATGAATTTCATTTTCACTTCATTCAAACACTTATAAAAACTCGTTTTATAATGTCTATATTTCAATTTATAAATATCCGTTTATAAATCTCTTAATATAAATCAATTTATATTATTCTTTTAAACGTCTTTAATTTCCTTTATAGTTTCACCCTTTTTGATTTATAAAATAATCAAATTTTATAAATCCTATATTTTAACTTTTTATAATAATTTCAAAAATCCAATTTAAACTATTTTATAAAATCATTAACCCTTATTTCTCAAAAATCAGCTTTTAACTATATTTCACAAAAACCATAATTTTATAACTTTGAAAATTATAACGTTTATTTATTTAACATGGATCAATTCCAAAAATATTTTATACTTCAAAAATTACTTTAAAAATCATTTTAAAATTCCAAAACTTGGTCCAATGATGCTACATACCAAATAGTCAATCACGACAAACAACGATATCATATATCGATATGATAATCCATCAAATATCAAAATATTTGAAATCAAATAAATACTGTTGAGGAATCCAGTTGGATCCCTCCAACCTGTTTTCCTGCATCCAAAAACATTAGCACAATACCAATTTCGCTCTAGTACGAATTTATCGCGGTATATGTTCTTATTAAATATTATCCGCTTAATAACGGCGTAATAGGGTCTCATCCGCTAAACAAAAAAAATGCGGGAAATCAATAACTCCAATATATATATATGCCAATATATATATATTGATATTATTTATAATACCAATTTCACTGTTTATGAAATATTCGCGGTATATGTTTTTATTAAATAACATCCGCTTACTAACGGCGCATAATGTCTATTTTAACAATCAATAGATATCAATCATCATTCAAACATGCATTCAAATATTTTAAATCTAACTATTTAAGATAAAATCGAAACTAATTCGATTGAGTGAGAAATTCTCACCTTGATTTTAATTTCCGTTTTAGCGATTTATTTCGAATAAAATTAAACGGACGTTTAATTTTATCCAAAATTCTCACTAACTCCAAACGACTCCAGACCAACTCCATCGCGTAGTGCTCGTCCATACGATTCCAACGCAACTGGTTTCGCGCGTTTTCGACCTCGTATGAAAAAGTTATGAATTGTTGAAGTTTGCTCGAATTTATAAAACAATTTCAACATAAACTTTTAAAATTAAAACCTATAACAATTTCAGGCCACATGATCTCTTCCCTTGCAATCTCCACCGTCCCTATCATCTTCCCTCCCTCACCTCTCTTTACAGTAATTAGGCCGCAACATGAACCCATCATAGCAAAACTAGGGTTAGTTAATTCTCCACCAATACTCGATATTAACACGATCAGGTTGCTCCATGCTGTAGCCCTCGAAGAAAGCTTCCTTCGCCCCCCCCATGGTGGAGCTTGGCCCCCTAGGCAGCATGAACGACGTGCGTGACTGGCCATGAACGGCCTCCTCTTGCTCCCTCCACGTCGCATTGTTTCCGATCATCTCCGTATGGAATCGAAGCTCTCGTCGTGCTCTACGACTTCCGTGTTGAACACCTTGGCTAAATCTTTACGGATTGAGAGAGATTGATGAAGAAATGAGATTGAATGCTGGCCATTGAATGTTAGGGTGGCGGCTAGGTTAAAAAATTAGGGTTTAGTTATTTTTTTTATAAAATTATGAAGATGTTGGGGCTATTTATAGAGTTTCGTTCGACACTATTCATCCGGAAATTCCGAACTCCGATTTAGGCGCCGAAACTGACGTACCTAGGGTTTATCCCGCGTTCCGGACACAATGGAACAGGTTTCGGAAGCTAATTCGGAAGTATGTGCGAGTTATGGCTATAAACGCTCAATTTAAATTAAACCGATTTAAGTCGATTTCTAGGCGTTTTAATTTGTACCGGACAAACGGTAAATCCAATTGACTTGAAATTTGAAACCTTATAATAATATCACATTACGGATCCGATGAAACTGGTTTCGTTGAAATCCGAGACTTTTTGAAAAATGGCTATTTTAGCTCGCCAAATTTAAATTAAAAATAAATCGATGCGTTTCGAGCTGCCACGATCAAACGATAACTCCGATTGACACGAAATTTGAAATCCGGTAATACCTAACTATTACGGATCCAATGAAACTGGTTTCGTTCAATTCTGAGACTGTTCAAAAATTGACTATTTTTACTAGTCGATTTTAATATTAAAATATTCAATTTTCACAAATAAACTTTTAATTCGATTTTAAAAGTTCTAAAATGTCGTTCTAACTTCCATATGATAAAATAAAATTTTACAAATCATTTTCAATCATATTTAACTCAATTATCAATTATTTCCATAATTTAACGTATTAAATTATCGATTAAATTATCCAATTAAATCCAAAAATTCAAATAAAAATTTATTTGACTTATAAATTCACTTTTTAATATTTAAAATTAATTAAATATTCAAATTTTAATTTCTAAAAATTCTGGGTCGTTACAATCTTCCCCCCTTAAAAGAATTTCGTCCTCGAAATTATTAAGTAAGAAAAGTTACAGAATCTATTAACTTTCCATAAATCCATAGTTAAACTTCTTATAATACTTTATTAAGTTTTCAAATCATACTTAGTTATCTTTTCAAAAACAATTACTATTGTTTAACTTTCAATTCCAAAATCAAAGTTAAAGTTTTCAAAATTTCCAATTTTCTCAAAATTTTTCTAACGCCTTAAATTTCCGGAAAAATTCGCCATAGTCTCCTTTGCGCGGCTTGATCCGAAAAAAAATGACAGTATATATATCACAAATATACATCTCATCAAGTAATGAGGCATCCCGCGGGGAAAAAGTGTAAAAGTACGATATTTAATCCGAGATATGTACCTTATATTTTATTAGCAAGCATATACGACTAATATAGCGCGAAAGCGAGCTCCAAATGCGAAGCAAACGCGATCCGCACCTACTAATCACTCAACAAACAACATGAGAATCATGCATATAGACAATAATCTCAATATACAACATATAGCAACATAATAACTATATATGTCAACATAGCAAATGTAACTAAACAACAAATGCAAACATCAACCAACTATCATCCATAACCAATATATATTCATTCATATTGTCATTAATATTAATGAATTGGTTTTGAATTTAATCACATTTGATTCATTAACAGTGGATTTTATCAACTTTCATTCTCAATTCAATTAGTTATCATTTACTAATTTAAATCCAATTCACATTCAATTACTTTAGCTTTCAATTTCATTAACACTTAATGAATTATATACAATCAACTAACAATCATATAACAACCAATGTTTATTAATTACAACCAAATTCATTTGCTTACAATTGGTTTAATTTAAATTGATTTCATTCAATTATTCAACTTTCAAATAACATTAGATTTTAATGAATTAACACTTACATTCATTATTCCATATCAATTTAATTCACATTTAATTGATTAACATTCAATTCATCCATTCATTCAATTCAATTCAATTACAACAGTTGAATTTTATTTATTAATCTAATTGCTAATTCATTTCAGCATTTCAATTCTAAGTAAATTTTCATTTAACTTTAAATTCACTTTTATTTACAACTCATATTCATAAATATATTCATATAGTTTCACTTCTCATATATATAAGTTTATTCACAATTGTAAATCACATTAATTATAATTCAATTCTTATAATTCATTATACTTATACAATTATTCTTTATTTTAGATTATTCAAACAACTAAACAATCCGCTTATATACACTTTTATAATTCTGAAAATTATTTCTTTTATATATGAAATATACTCAAGGTAAAATTATTTCATTTACCCAATTTTTAAAATCAATATTGTGCCGAATTGTTCCATTGAAGTGTTTAGAAACCCCTTCGGCATAGTTGTCGAGACCACGCTGAGGAAGGTTCATATACCACTCAACAAACCAATCATCACAATATAAAATAATTTTATATTCACTAACAAATACGCTCTCATAGCTATTATTACACTCAAACTCATTCTAGAGTACTGCTGACTCTATCTCTAACGAGTAATACCCAACAGAACCATGGTTGTCGCTTAACCATAAGCTCTGATACCAAATTGTAACGTACGCGGATTTTCGTTGCCGAAAAACCGAATAGTTATGGGTTTTAAAAAAAAGAATTTAAGAAAAGAAAAGAGAAGAAGAGAGAAAACAGAAAATGGGGAGAAAAGAAAATAGAAAAGAGAACAGAAAATTTTAAAATAGAAGAAAATAGAATATAGAGGAAAAAGAAAAACAGAAGAAAATAGGACAGAACAGGAAACAACAAAACAACATCAGAATCTCACAATTCGCAGCGGAACAACATATAATAATAAATGAATAATCTTTAGACAAAGAACTATACCAGTTTTTACATTTTATACATTACATTACAACATATCATCAGAGTGTACAACAACATCATACAACAACAAACAATGCAGCGGAACAAGAAATACTATATAAGTAATACGCCATGCCATCCAGCTTGCCTCCAGCAATTCCAGAATATCCAGAATATCCTGATAAACCTTAACTCTTAACTGCCCGTGTGAAAATTGGTGGGCACCCAGAGTTTAGGAAGGAAAACAATAAACTCCGAGTCAGTCATGTGACTGGTGTGAGAACTCAAAACAGTTTACTTAACTTTAAAATCAAAATAGAGGAATATTTTTAAATTCAATTCGCAATGCTTTTAAAAATGAGACTACCATAAGACCTCCTGCCACACACACAATGCAAACGCAGACTTGGAGAAGATTTCTCCTTATAATAGTCAAACATGCTTGATACGCATTTAAAAAGAGCATTTGATATTATTATTAGTGCATAGTGTAGGAAAAATTCATTTCGAAAGTAGAATATAAATCTTAGCCAGCATAGGTACCATTATATTATGCCTACTAATAGCTACCATATTAGATGGCAAGTTCTACAACTAAAACCGTACAAGTTTCGTATTGGGAATTGGATTTCCAACGAATGATCAGGCCAAGGAACTTCCCATTGCCACATGAGAATGCCTCTGGATGGACATCACCGAGAACCAAACCGGATCTCTACCAACACAAGGTCGGGTTACCCCTAACTGAGTAACAACTGACCGAATATGCCATCCCCCGGTCCTTTGGGACCTTTATCACCGAGCGCTCGTAATCAATTCACACAATCATAACAAAGTGTTTTCAACATGAGTAAGTATCTGGGCTCCATACCATGATACCACCCTTTTCCAGAAGGAAATGGACACATCCTAAAGGGTGCTACCCCTCATAACCTTGCTGCTTCTTTCCTGTTTTGACCATTTACGGGGTGTGAGGCTCGACGAAGTCACGTCCACAAAACATACTTTATACAAAAGCCATGCTTTGGGTCAACAAATGATCAACACGATGATCACAAGGATAGACGATCAAATAAACGATCCTATCACAAATAATCAACACAATGATCATTTCAGCATCACTCAGCATGTCACATTACCAAATTGGGAATATATCGCTGATAACCTTCAACTACATAACCTCTGAGCTCGTACGTCTCAGAGAAGGGTGTTAAGCTAAAAGAATAAATTCTCCGCCACCAACAGAAATATATTTGAAAGAAATCGGCTTTACATCTCAATTTGTAATGTCAGACATACAATCCATACAAGTCTGTTCCGGGCTCGAACAAAACCGAAGGCACTTCTTACGAAGCCCTTGCAATACGGGTATTCACAATCCCGATCGAATTTCCCATCACTTAGGAGATCTCTATACCAGGAGCTACCCAGTGCAGAGACAATCGATAGGTCATCCTATCGTTTTCACAAATACTCGGTCTTCAACACCGATCTTCAAATGCAATTCATAACGACGTATCACATATTCGGAATGGGTTATACGACCCCATGGTCCTTTCCCGGTTAACCCGAATAGTGAGCGCTTATTCAAAAATAAGTGTAGCATTCACATTCAAACAAATCACATCAAATACCCATTCAAAGGGAAATATTGATAGTCGGCTATTGAACTATCAATGGATATGCATACATCACCAGATTCCAAATAATTTTCCAAATTATTTATTTTCCCAAAATATCTTTACAAGATATATAATTTCCACACTTCAAAAATAAATCAATATTTATTTTTCAAACAAATTCTACTTTTCATTTATAAATTCCACAATGAATTTATATTCCAAAATATTCATGCACATACGATTTCAATTATCCATTTTCAATTTATCTTCAAAAAGATAAATTCTAAATATTTCATTTCATATTGGAAAACATTTCCATACTTATTTATTCATAAGTAATTCACAAATCTTTTTATTTCCAACTTTAGAAAATGTTCAGTATACTTCAATCGAAATTAAGTATATATTTCATTCTTTAAGGAAATCATTCTCTTAAACATATTTATTTGGGCTAGAACGAATGTTACGTAAAACATCGTTACGACAACCCAAAATCACTAGTATAGGGATTCGAATTTAAAATAGATATATAAATCCCAATACTATACAAAACATTTCCTTTCGAAAATCATTTACTATAACAACAGTGTTATAGTCCACCATTTCCTTTTATTTCTCGAAAACGTCTATTTCAACAATAAATGTTGAAATCTATGGTTTCGAATCTCAACACATTTTAAAACATCGTTAGATCGTTTTAATTCTATTTAAACATCCAAATCCAAAACATTTTCTTTAACGTGTTATTCACTATTCAAAAATGTGAATAAACTTCGTTAACAAATCTCATCCTTTTATTCATTTTAATTCAAAGGATTATTCACTATTCAAAAATGTGAATATAACTCCATTAAATAAGTTATGACAATTAACTTATCAAAATAAGTTGTTTGCGGATTTATAAAACAACGTTTATAAATTCCATTTCTATTTATTTATAAAAACTTCCTTTTTATAAATTCCTTTATTCACCTATTCCAGTTTATAACTAAATTATAAACTAAACGTTCATATTATAAGTTAATTACTTATAAAATGATTATTTTACAAAATCGTTCCTTAGAATTTCATAATTATAAATCTTATAACTTATGAGATTCAATTATTTACCCAAGTCTATTCTTTTAATAACTTTACAAATTTTATAAACCTACTGTTTATAAAATTCCATTTATAACTTCACCGTTTATAATTCTATTAATTTCATTCATTAATGAATTTCATTTTCACTTCATTCAAACACTTATAAAAACTCGTTTTATAATGTCTATATTTCAATTTATAAATATCCGTTTATAAATCTCTTAATATAAATCAATTTATATTATTCTTTTAAACGTCTTTAATTTCCTTTATAGTTTCACCCTTTTTGATTTATAAAATAATCAAATTTTATAAATCCTATATTTTAACTTTTTATAATAATTTCAAAAATCCAATTTAAACTATTTTATAAAATCATTAACCCTTATTTCTCAAAAATCAGCTTTTAACTATATTTCACAAAAACCATAATTTTATAACTTTGAAAATTATAACGTTTATTTATTTAACATGGATCAATTCCAAAAATATTTTATACTTCAAAAATTACTTTAAAAATCATTTTAAAATTCCAAAACTTGGTCCAATGATGCTACATACCAAATAGTCAATCACGACAAACAACGATATCATATATCGATATGATAATCCATCAAATATCAAAATATCTGAAATCAAATAAATACTGTTGAGGAATCCAGTTGGATCCCTCCAACCTGTTTTCCTGCATCCAAAAACATTAGCACAATACCAATTTCGCTCCAGTACGAAATTATCGCGGTATATGTTCTTATTAAATATTATCCGCTTAATAACGGCGTAATAGGGTCTCATCCGCTAAACAAAAAAAATGCGGGAAATCAATAACTCCAATATATATATATATGCCAATATATATATATTGATATTATTTATAATACCAATTTCACTGTTTATGAAATATTCGCGGTATATGTTTTTATTAAATAACATCCGCTTACTAACGGCGCATAATGTCTATTTTAACAATCAATAGATATCAATCATCATTCAAACATGCATTCAAATATTTTAAATCTAACTATTTAAGATAAAATCGAAACTAATTCGATTGAGTGAGAAATTCTCACCTTGATTTTAATTTCCGTTTTAGCGATTTATTTCGAATAAAATTAAACGGACGTTTAATTTTACCCAAAATTCTCACTAACTCCAAACGACTCCAAACCAACTCCATCGCGTAGTGCTCGTCCATACGATTCCAACGCAACTGGTTTCGCGCGTTTTCGACCTCGTATGAAAAAGTTATGAATTGTTGAAGTTTGCTCGAATTTATAAAACAATTTCAACATAAACTTTTAAAATTAAAACCTATAACAATTTCAGGCCACATGATCTCTTCCCTTGCAATCTCCACCGTCCCTATCATCTTCCCTCCCTCACCTCTCTTTACAGTAATTAGGCTGCAACATGAACCCATCATAGCAAAACTAGGGTTAGTTAATTCTCCACCAATACTCGATATTAACACGATCAGGTTGCTCCATGCTGTAGCCCTCGAAGAAAGCTTCCTTCGCCCCCCCCCCATGGTGGAGCTCGTCCCCCTAGGCAGCACGAACGACGTGCATGACTGGCCATGAACGGCCTCCTCTTGCTCCCTCCACGTCGCGCCGTTTCCGATCATCTCCGTATGGAATCGAAGCTCTCGTCGTGCTCTACGACTTCCGTGTTGAACACCTTGGCTAAATCTTTACGGATTGAGAGAGATTGATGAAGAAATGAGATTGAATGCTGGCCATTGAATGTTAGGGTGGCGGCTAGGTTAAAAAATTAGGGTTTAGTTATTTTTTTTATAAAATTATGAAGATGTTGGGGCTATTTATAGAGTTTCGTTCGACACTATTCATCCGGAAATTCCGAACTCCGATTTAGGCGCCGAAACTGACGTACCTAGGGTTTATCCCGCGTTCCGGATACAATGGAACAGGTTTCGGAAGCTAATTCGGAAGTATGTGCGAGTTATGGCTATAAACGCTCAATTTAAATTAAACCGATTTAAGTCGATTTCTAGGCGTTTTAATTTGTACCGGACAAACGGTAAATCCAATTGACTTGAAATTTGAAACCTTACAATAATATCACATTACGGATCCGATGAAACTGGTTTCGTCGAAATCCGAGACTTTTTGAAAAATGGCTATTTTAGCTCGCCAAATTTAAATTAAAAATAAATCGATGCGTTTCGAGCTGCCACGATCAAACGATAACTCCGATTGACACGAAATTTGAAATCCGGTAATAACTAACTATTACGGATCCAATGAAACTGGTTTCGTTCAATTCTGAGACTGTTCAAAAATTGACTATTTTTACTAGTCGATTTTAATATTAAAATATTCAATTTTCACAAATAAACTTTTAATTCGATTTTAAAAGTTCTAAAATGTCGTTCTAACTTCCATATGATAAAATAAAATTTTACAAATCATTTTCAATCATATTTAACTCAATTATCAATTATTTCCATAATTTAACGTATTAAATTATCGATTAAATTATCCAATTAAATCCAAAAATTCAAATAAAAATTTATTTGACTTATAAATTCACTTTTTAATATTTAAAATTAATTAAATATTCAAATTTTAATTTCTAAAAATTCTGGGTCGTTACATATTTATTTGGGCCAAAACAAATGTTACGTAAAACATCGTTACGACAACCCAAAATCACTAGTATAGGGATTCAAAATTAAAATAGATATATAAATCCCAATACTATACAAAACATTTCCTTTCGGAAATCATTTACTATAACAACAGTGTTATAGTCCACCATTTCCTTCTATTTCTCGAAAACGTCTATTTCAGCAATAAATGTTGAAATCTAGGGTTTCGAATCTCAACTCATTTTTAAGCATCATTAGATTGTTTTAATTCTATTTAAAATATCACATTCTAAACATTTTCTTTAACATATTATTCACTATTCAAAAACGTGAATATACTACATTAACCAATTTCATCATTTCTATTCATTTTATTTTAAAGGATTATTCACTGTCTAAAACGTGAATATAACTCCATAATTAAGCTATAAAAATTAACTTATCAAAATAAGTCATTTGCGGATTTATAAAACAACGTTTATATATTCCTTTATTAACCTGTTCAATTTATATCTCAATGATATACTAAAAATTCATATTATAAGTCAAATGCTTATAAAACGATTATTTTACAAAATCGTTCTTTTAAAGACTTTCCAAATTATAAATCTTATAACTTATAAGATTCATTTATTTAACCAAATCTATTCTTCAAATAACTTACAAATTTTATAAACCTACTGCTTATAAAATTTCATTTATAACTTCACCGTTTATAATTCTATAAATTTCATTCATTTATGAAATTCATTCACAATTCATTCTAACACTTATAAAAGCTCGTTTTATAATTCAAATATTTTAATTTATAAATTATCAATTTATAAATCTTTTATATAAATCAATTTATATTATTCTTTTAAAACATCTTTAAACTTCTTTATAATTTCACCATTTTGATTTATAAAATAATCAAATTTTATAAATCCTATATTTAAACCTTTATAATAAATTCAAAAATCCCGATTTAAACTATTTTATAAAATCATTAACCCATATTTCTCAAAAATCAGCTTTTAACTATATTTCTCAAAAATCATAATTTTTATAACATTAAAAATTATATCGTTATTTATTTAAAATGGATCATTTCCAAAAAAATATTTTATAAACGTATACTCTTCAAAAATCACTTTAAAAATCACTTTAAAATTCCAAAATTTGGTCCAATGATGCTACACACCAAATAGTCAATCACGACTACAACGACATCATATATCGATATGATAATCCATCAAATATCAAAATATCTGAAATCAAATAAAAACTGTTGAGGAATCCAGTTGGATCCCTCCAACCTGTTTTTTGCATCCACAAACATTAGCACAATACCAATTCCGCTCCAGTACGGAATTATCGCGGTATATGAGATTTAAAATATTATCGGCTTAATAGACGACGCAATAGGGTCTCATCCGCTATACAAATGCGGAAAATCAATAACTGCAATATATACATATGCCAACATATATATATATATTGTTATTATATATAATACCAATTTCACTGTTTATGAAATATTCGCGGTATATGTTTTTAATAAATAACATCCACTTACTAACGGCGCATAATGTCTATTTTAACAATCAATAGAAAACAATCATCATTCAAACATGCATTCAAGAATTTTAAATCTAACTATTTAAAATAAAATAGAAACCAATTCGATTGAGTGAGAAGTTCTCACCTTGATTTCAATTTTGTTTTAGCGATTTATTTCGAATAAAATTGAACGGACGTTTAATTTTACCCGAAATTCTCACTAAATCCAAACTAATCCAATCCAATTCCATAGCGTAGTGCTCGTCCATACGATTCCAACGCAAGTGGTTTCGCGCGTTTTTGACCTCGTATGAAAAAGTTATGAATTTTCTAAGATTACACGATTTTATACTTAATAAATTTACAACTTTTTATAATATTTTACCCTACAATTGATCACTGCCGTTAATTTTCCATCCCCCAACATCATAGCCGTGCGCTCCATCTTCCCCACTCACGTTCTCCATCTATAGATAAACACGCACATACAAACCCATTCGCACAAACTAGGGTTAGATCTCGCGCCACCTACACCACGCTAAAACTCGATCAGGAGCTTCCACCTCGAAGAGCACGACACGAGCAACACTCGGCCAAGACAACATGAAAATCGATCATCACGTTTGCACGCAGTTCGAGGCCGAACGCATGCCATTGAACACAAATTCCCGTTGATTCGTAGCTCCAATATCGATCTCCACCGTTGAACACGAAGATCTCGCTGCCCTCTACAATATTGTAGTTGAAGACTTTGGCTAAATATTTACGGATTGGAAGATAATTGGAGGAGAAGATGGGTGATTTTCGGCCGTGGGTTGAGGGGGTGGCGGCTGCATTAGGTTTAGGGTTTATAATTTTTTTTTTATTTTGTGAATGAGGGTATGGTCTATTTATAGGAAATTATTCAAAACACTATTCATTCCGGGTTTTCTAAACTCTGATTTACGCGCCGAAACTGATGTTCCTAGTGTTTATCCCACGTTCCGGACACAATGGAACAGGTTTCGAAAGCTAATTCGGTCATCTGTGCGAGTTATGGCAATAAACGTTCAATTTAAATTAAACCGATTTAAACGATTTTCTAGGCGTTTTAATTTGTACCGGACAAACGGTAAATCCAATTGACACGAAATTTGAAACCATATAATAATATCACATTACGGATCCGATGAAACTGGTTTCGTCGAAATCCGACACTCTTTGAAAAATGGCTATTTTAGCTCGCCAAATTAATAATTCAACAATTTCGATGCGTTTCGAGCTGCCACGGTCAAACGATAACTCCGTTTGCTACGAAATTTGAAATCCGATGATAACTAACTATTACGGATCCAATGGAACTGGTTTCGTCCAATTCTGAGACTGTTCAAAAATTGACTAATTTCACTAGTCGATTAAATATTAAAATATTCAATTTTCACAAATTAACTTCTAATTCGATTTTAAAAGTTCAAAAATATCATTCTAACTCCAATATGATAAAATAAAATTTTACAAATCATTTTCAATCATATTTAACTCAATTTTCAATTATTTCCATAATTTCACATATTAAATTATCGATTTAATTATCCAATTAAATCCAACTATTCCAAATAAAATTTATTCAACTTATAAATTTCACTTATTAATATTCAAAATTAATTAAATATTCAAATTTAAATTAATAAAAATTCTGGGTCGTTACACATTCATCCAATATCAATAATCAAACATAAATCACAATCATCATCCAAATCAACCAATAAACATCAATAAATAACTAATAATCAACACAGGTATTAGATTGACAATTTAAAATTCAAAATTAAATTAAATGATGATTTAATGCGATAAAATTCAAATTTAACTTGAACGATAATCAATATACCAAACATCGGTCAATAAATTTCTAATCACATCATAAATTTAATTTAACTAATATAAGATAATTTAATAGTTGTGAGTGGGTCAAAAAACTCACCTTCGATTTTAAATCGATTTTAAATCCAAAATAGGACCCAAATTCAAATAGTGTCAGAATTCATCCAAACCAGCATCAAAATGTCCAGAATTTTGATATGATCTCAAGGAAACAAACTACACGTAAATCCGACCACATACGTACAAGTTATGATGATTAGAACGATTTAAAATTAAATATAAAATAAACAAACAAAAATAGAACTTTACATCTAGAGCCACGTCAGCACATCATCTTGAAACCTAGCTACAGACAAAAGCTGATTGCGTTTGAACCAAGGAAGCTGCCATCGTTTACCCACTGACATACGCCGCCACACACGATCGCGACCGTGTCCAACCACCTAGCCGAGGTCAACAGCGCCAACTTCCCCCCACCCCCACTACCCTCCCCCATCCCCGTCGGCCACTTGCGACAGCCTCCGTCACCCCTCAGTTCGACCGCTGCCGCTAGTTTCCAAACCCTAATCGAAATTATACGGCACATCCAACCATCGATCAACCAAGCGAACGGCACAGATGAACTACGCTCGACGCCTTCTACAGCCCATTACCCTCTAATTGACGATCGGTCAAAGATTATCGAACGACAATGAATGACCACGACTTCCTTACCCAGTTCCGGCCTTACTGAAACCCAAAGCGAAACATAAACTGCAGATTTGACTTGCACCCGTCGAGAGCTTCGAATTAGTATAAAATTCGTTGTTTGAGGAGTTTTAATTTTTGATTTGGTTTTGATTTGCAATTTGAATCTGGAATTGGTTTTGGTTTGTCTGCCATTGGAAAGAGAGAAGCAGATAGAATTGGACATACAGACAAATAGAATGAGAAATAGCTAGGATTTATAATGGACTATATATATATATGCAGATCAGAAATAGAAATGAATGGACTAGATTGATTTGAAAGTTGAACAATAAACGACCCGACAAGTCCGTTTCGTTCCCAAAGCGAAAATGGACCATTCCATATATCAAAATAGATGTTTTCGATATTTTCAAATTCAACAAAATAGGTTTCAAGTCTTAATTCCATCGTATGAAGAAATTAGTTAAAATCGGCTTATTTCAAATTGATTTCAATTGAATTTAATTAAATCGATTTTCATGCGTTTCGAGTCCGTATGATCAAATGACAAGTCCGATCGCTACGAAACTTGAAACCTTACTATAATTCACCCTTATGGATCAGATAAAACAAGTTTCGACGAAATCCGAGACAGTGGCCAAAATGGCAATTTTCACATTTATTAAATAAATTACTATTAGATTAATTAAATCACTTTTTAATTTAATATTTATAAACTAACAAATTTCATCATTTTAGGTTACTTGGACATTTATAATAACATAAAGCAAGTTTACCTAAAATTTCAGTGTTAATTATTTCCCAAAACAAAATATTCTATTTCAATTGCAATTAATCCAATTAATTATAATTTAATTCCAATAATTTGATTAAATTTGATTTCAATCTTTATATTCAATCGATTGTTACACTAATGACACAGTTACATTGTTTTATATTTTATTGCACAATGTTCTCCAATTCCCACCATTTATTTGTATTAACTACTATATTCCATTATATTGAATTTTTTGTCAATTCTATTATAATTTAAAATCTCAATCAATTAAATTATCTTTGTTTTACTCTTTTTCTTTCACTAATTATTGCCTTATAAATAAAATTAACATTTCCATACCTTTTATTGCATTCAACACGTTGTAGTTATTGTCTTAACTCACATTAATGTAAAATTTATTTACATTTGTTTGCAATTGATTAATTAAATTCTTAACAAATAACAATTGTCGCCATTACTACATTTAATAACGTTTGTAAGTTTATTATTTACAAACAATTGTTATAACAACTCTCGTTACACTAATTTCATTGAATATCCATTTATTACACATTTTTTTATTAATAAATCAACATTTAAATTATCAATTAGTCTTTATATCCCAGTATCAATTAATACACCCATTATTACAATTAATTTACAATATATAACTAATTATAACTTTCTAATCCTTTTAATTAATTGGAATTACATTTAAAGTAGTGATCATTTACCTTTAATTAGTACCATTACATTTCATTCCAATTATATTCTTATTATTTAAATCATAATTTTTTTATTTCTTCCAACGTTAAATCACAATATCTTTATTAAATTAACAATTTTCTAATTATTAAAAATTACAGATTGTTACACTCTCCCCCACTCAAAACTTTTCGTTCTCGAAAATGAAAAAGAATGGGAAAAGAAGAAATTAAGTAATCAATATATCTTATTAAAATATTAAATTTATAAACAATTAGTTTACAAAATTAAATAATTTAAATAAAATATAGCAATTTATAACAATTAAATCTTTTTATATTCAAGTTGACAAAAGTATGGAAAATATTTTAGAAAATTTTCTAAGTCCAAAATTCACGAAAAATTTCAGCAGAATCTCCTTTGTACGGAGTGGTTTGTGAGAAATAGTAATATCAATAATACAATATATATCACATTTTACAAAATAATATATCCTAAATCAAGGAAAAAACAATATAATATCGCTATAGAAACTGTTGTCGGAGAACGTACCTATTTGTCGGGCAAACAGCGCTTATTTTATGAAACCAAAAGCAGTAGCAATCACTTCCATAAACCTGTATTTCATTTATATAATCTAAAAGAAGTTAGTAAATTATATTAGGAGAAATATTTAAGTTGTTCCAATAAACAACAAACAAGACATCATCACATAACATCAATTTCATTTGCAAACAAACAACTGTACAAATATCGTTTCAACAACGACAGCAATCATCCATCCATAGCAACCAAAACAAATGATTTGTTCGGGTTCAGAACTTCTAATCATATAAAATGATAAATAAATTATAAAGTAAACCATACACTCAACAGTCGTAGATAATTTTATACATTATTTCTACATCCTACACAATAGAAGTATCCTTTCTCAACCAATCCATAAGTCAAACAAATAAAGAATTCAACACATTTTTAAACTTACTCTATTTATCTTTTTCACATCATTAAATTGTTCATTTTTTTTTTCATACAATGATTTTCTTAAACAGGAAATTATTGTCAAGGACAATATTTCTCAGTGTTTTAGCCTCAAGGACAGACCTTCAATATTTTAGGCTGAAGGACAACTTTCTTTAGGTACCATTTTTTAGTTATTGATAGCAGTTTTTAGGTATTATTTTGTAGTTATCGGTAGTAGTTTTTAGGTAGTAATTTTTAGTACGGTAGCAGTTTTGGAAGAATGTTTGTCCTTATGAACAAATTTGAAAGAATGTTTGTCCTTATGAATAATTTTTAGGAGAATGTATGTCCTTGTGGTAAAAATATTGAGGTCGTGCCCTTAAAGATAAAAAATGTTCAAATTTTTTTCCTTTAAATTAATTCCGCCTTTCTTAAATTCACATTCATTACTTACAAAATTTAAAATTTTCAATCATGTTAGGTTTATTTCATTAATTTACATTCCCTACTTACATAAGTTATATCCATTTCAATTATTTGGATCAAAAATGAATTTATTATTGAAGTATCGTATGCATCATTTTACTTCAGTTTACTTCACATTTATAATTTAGTTTAATTTTCCCTTTTTTCATCATTTACTTTTCTTTCTCATTCGTATAATGTTTACTTTCATTAATTTACCTTCGTTATTACTTACAAAATTTATTTCTTCTTTATTCATACAGGGTCATTTTCTTTTATTTTATTACTATACATTCATTGCTCAAATAAGTTATTTTTATTTCAATTGTTGGATTATACAGTATTATGTAAGTTTCTTTGCAATTCAATTCACCACTTATAGATTATTTCTGTTGCGCATTTATTCTTTCATATATAGTATTATTGAATATTAAATTCACTTTTAAATTATTAACATTCTGAGATTTGAATCATTCAAATTATACAGTACTCATTTTTAATTATAAATGGCTTTAATGTTAATTCAAGTTTATAATTATTTGCATACAGTATTCACCTTTTTACTATTAAATCAGATTTTAAATAGCTTAAAATGTCAAGTTATGTTTATAATCATTTTTTTTACAATACTCACTTTTATTACATTTAATTAGTTGCATTTCAAGTTGTTAACTTAAGTTTATAACAATTTATAACAACGGAATTTCTCACTGTTGAACACTTTCATCTCTCTAAGTTTTACTTGTATAATATTCTATTACATATCCTTATTTAACATTTCAACTTTTAACATTTGCGTAAGTTATATATATATATATATATATGTATGTATGTATGTATGTATGTCTTTTAGAATGCAATAAATGGTTACATAACTTTTCATATTTATTTAAATCAAAATGTTCAATAGTTGCCATTTTCTTATTTTCATTTCCATTTTATTTATAGTTTCCAAATTTTCAATTTCTTATTTATTTCATCTATAATTTTAACATCAAATTTCTTATTATATGTTTCCAATTATTAATATAGTCAAGATTCCATTCATTACATTTATTTCAATTCCTAATTTACAAAAACTTAAGAACTAAACAATCGGGTTCCACTTCAATTATTTCAAACTAATATATATATATATATATATATATATATATATATATATATATATATATATATAATCGTATCTTTATATACATTTGGAAATTAAAATTAAGATTTATTAATCAAAACAAATGTGTAGTCAATTACCGCAACGGTCTTCCCACTTTAAACTCGTAAATAAACTTCAATGATGTGTGCACTCATTACCGAAATTATTTTCCAGCGACAGAGAGGGGAGTACAGAACTTATTTCCTTCCAAAATTCTTTTGAAATTTTTTATTTCAAATCAAATTGAAATATAAATATTGGAAAACATTGCTAAATCCTACTAATATTATACTCCAGAACCCTTTGAAAGAAATTTTCAAAAATCCTGGAACTTCAGTTCTAAACTTCCAATTTATATTTATTTTATTTATAATCTCATTTTCAACCAATATTTATAAATTTAACTGCCTAACAAACTATATTACAACCAAATATAACATTTATAAAATTATTATTTTATATGCAAAAATAAATAGTGGGCAAAACTACTTCATTTACCAATATTTCAAAACAAATATTGTGTCGGTCTGCCCTATTAAGTGTTAAGAAATCCCTATCGATGTCATAGCGTCCTATGCACCAACTAGAATTTATAAATACAAAATGGAGCAAATTAACACAATAAAAATAATTATAACACTAACAAATACGCTCTCTCATATATATACATGCAGCGACTCATTCTAGCGTATTACTACCCTATTTCTAAAGAGTCAGACCCCACAAAGCTAAGGTTATCGCTAAACCAAAGCTCTGATACCAATTGTAACGACCCACCTTTTCGGACGTTTTAAGCACACACATGTCAGAGTCAAACCATTCAAAAGGGCAGATTGTTATTGGGTAAATAAGAAAAGAGAAAGAAATAAAACAAATACAGAATCTTATAGTGGAATGACAAAATATAATAATTAAATAACAGTTCGTGAAGCTGTTTATCAATACATTTGATTATTCTTTTACAGCACAAAAATCAGAGTTATATAGAATAAGAATAAATATATAAATAAATGCAGCGTAACAACATGATGTAGCATAATAAATAATTTTAGTACAAATTCTTCGTCTTCTTCCTTCAGAATAAGATCTTCAGCCTTGAAATGCTCAATCTGAGTCAAACGAATTGAAAATACAAAACACTGGAGTCAAAACTAAAAGATCTTATGTAAGTTAAATCAACGGTAAATAAATATGAGTAGAACTGCGTCAGAGATGTTTACGGGGTTTGACATCTCCTATCCAGTGTCTAACGTGAGTGCAATAACTTAAGAGATGTTCAGGATTCACATCTCCTAAGGATCAGTTAAACTATCTATTATGTAGTACAATACGGTATTTTAGTATGTCTACATTAAAGTAAAATATTAAAATAGCATTAAGGAGTTACCCATATCCCCCTTAAAACATTTTTATATATTCCCATAGTCTATACAGTACCGTAATTCCCCCGTAAACTTGAGGTCTATCAGAGGGCACTCCATAGGTGTAACGATCCAGAAATTTCTATTAATTAAAATTTGAATATTTAATTGATTTTTAATATTAATAAGTAAAAATTTTAAGTCGAATAAATTTTATTTCGAATATCTGCATTTAAATTAGATGATTAAATTGATAATTTAATATTGAAATTACAGAAATAATTGAATAACGGGTTTAATATGATTAAAATTGATTTGTAAAATTTTATTTTATCATATTGGAGTTAGAATGATGTTGTAGAACTTTTAAAATTGAATTTAAAGTTAATTTGTGAAAATTGAATATTTTAATATTTAATTGACGAGTTAAAATAGCTATTTTTCCAACGGTCTTGGATTTCGACGAAACCTGTTTCATCGGATCCGTAATGTTATATTATTAAAAGATTTCAAATTTCGTGTCTATCGGATTTACCGTTTGTCCGGGGCGAGCCTAAACGCATAGAAATTAGCTTAATCGATTTAATTTAAAATTGATCGTTTATTTCCGTAAATCGCACGTACGATGGAATTAGCCTTCGAAACATATTCCATTGTGTTCAAAACGCGGGGTAAACCCTAGAAATGCCGGCCACCGCGCGAGATTTGGAGTTCGGATTTTGGAGTGAATAGTGTTTTTCTGGTGAATTTCTATCAAAGGACCCATCCTCATTTTATTTGCTAAACCCTAGCCACAAGCTCTGGCCGTCGGCCCTAACAGTATCAATGGCCGAGAATCTCTTTCGTTTTCCCTCCGATCTCCCTCAATTCATCAACTTTCACACAAAACTTCCAACTGCAAAATTGTAGAGCACATCCTCTTCTATCAATCCAACGGTGGAGATCGATAATGGAGCATTGGATCGACGGCGATTTGGGCTCAAAGTGCCGCCGTTCACACACAATTTTCGAGGCATCAAGGAGGCCGAGCTCCACCATACTCTGGCCGAAGGTAGCTTTTGTGGAGGGCTTCAAGATGGCGCTGCCTGATCGTCGCCAAATGCTCCGTAGTTCGTGCGTCGATTAGGGTTTTCGACGTGTTCTTTGGGTTGCTCGTGTGCGTGATATTCACGTTGGGAAGAAGGAGTGGATGGGCCAGATTTGGTTTGGGAACGTGGGACTGTGATTTAAATTTTAAGTCGAATAAATTTTATTTCGAATATCTGGATTTAAATTGGATAATTAAATTGATAATTTAATATTGAAATTACAGAAATAATTGAATAACGGATTTAATATGATTAAAATTGATTTGTAAAATTTTATTTTATCATATTGGAGTTAGAATGATGTTGTAGAACTTTTAAAATCGAATTTAAAGTTAATTTGTGAAAATTGAATATTTTAATATTTAATTGACGAGTTAAAATAGCCGTTTTTCAAACGGTTTCGGATTTCGACGAAAATAGTTTCATCGGATCCGTAATGTTATATTATTGTAAGATTTAAAATTTCGTGTCAATCGGATTTACCATTTGTCCGAGGCGAGCCTAAACACATAGAAATTAGCTTAATCGATTTAACTTAAAATTGATCGTTTATTTCCGTAACTCGCACATACGATGGAATTAGCCTTCGAAACATATTCCATTGTGTTCGGAACGTGGGGTAAACCCTAGAAATGCCCGTCACCATGCGAGATTTGGTGTTCGGATTTTGGAGTGAATAGTTATTTTCCGGTGAATTTCTATAAAAGGACCCATCCTCATTTTATTTGCTAAACCCTAGCCTCATGCTCTGGCCGCTGGCCCTAATAGTATCAATGGCCGAGAATCTCTTTCGTTTTCCCTCCGATCTCTCTCAATCAATCAATTTTCATACAAAACTTCCAACTGCAAAAATGTAGAGCACATCCTCTTCTATCAATCCAACGGTGGAGATCGGGAATGGAGCTTAGGATCGACGGCGATTTGGGCTCGAAGTGCTATAGTTCGCACACAATTTTCGAGGCATCAAGGAAACCGAGCTCCACCATACTCTAGCCGAAGGTAGCTTTTGAGGAGGGCTTCGAGATGGCGCTGCCTGATCGTCGCCAAACGCTCCGTAGTTCGTGCGTCGATTAGGGTTTTGGACATGTTCTTTGCGTTGCTCGCGTACGTGATATTCACGTTGGGAAAAAGGAGCGGACGGGCCAGATTTGCTTTGGGAACGTGGGGCTGTGATGCTAAGGTTTAAAATTTGAAACAAAAATGTAAATCGTTATATTTAAATTCGTATAACTTTAAAATGATGTAACTTTTTGGCACGAGGTCGGAATTGCACGAAACAAATTGCGTTGGCTTCGTTTCGTCGAGCGCTACGCTATGGAGCTGGATTGGAGTTGAATGGAGTTAGTGAAATTTTTGGATAAAATTAAACGCGTGTTTAATTTTATTCGAAATAAAACACTGGAAATTGAAATCAAGTTGGGAACTTCTCACGCAATCGAATTGCTTCGATTTAAATTTTAAATAGTTAGATTTAAAATTGTTGATTGTATGCCTGGATGATAAATTTTTATCTATTATTGATTGAAATAGACATTATGCGCTGTTATTAAGCGGAAGTTATTTATTAAAAACATATACCGTGAATATTTCACTGCAAAGTGAAATTAGTATTATTTATGTACTTGGAGTTGATTTCCCGCATTATATAGCAGATGAGACCCTATTGCGCCGTATAATAGCGGATAATATTTTATAAATCTCATATACCGCAATATTCCATTTTGAAACGGAATTGGTATTGTGCTAATGTTTGTGGATGCAGGGAACTGGTTAGAGGGATCCAACTGGATTCCTCACCAATATTTAGTTGATTACAGATATTGTGATATTTGTTGATTATCATATGATGATGTATGATGTTTGATTTGTCGTGATTGATATATTGTTGCTGTTGCATCACTTGGCCTATTTTTGGAGTTTTAAAAATATTAAAGTAATGATTTTGAATTTAAAAGGATTTTAAAGTGATTTTTTGAAAGTACATGTTTTGTTAAATTTTGAATTGTTAAAATAAATAAACGTTACAATTTTTATTATTATAAAAGTTATATTTTTGGAAAATAATACTTAAGTATGATTTTGGAGTTATATAAGCTTTAAGTAGCGATTCGTAAATTATTAAAAGGATTAGTTTATTTAAATTGAGATTTTTGAATTATTATAAATAGTTTAACTAAAAAGATTTATAAAATTGATATTTATAAATTAAAATATTGGAATTATAAAACGAGTTATATAAGTGTTAAAATGAAATAAAAAAATGGATTTCATAAGTGAATTGAATTTTATAGATTTATAAATTGTGAAGTTATAAATAAATGAATTTGTAGAATAAAAGATTTATAAGAAATTAACTTATAAATCGGATTTTGGCATTTTAATTGAGATTTTCGAATAAGTATAAATGGTTCATAGATGAGATTTATAAAATATATTTTATAAATCGATATAATGGAATAACAAAAGGAATTGGTTTATAAAGCGATTTTGTAAATTGAAGTCTTTATAAAATGATAAATGGGAATTTATAAACATTGTTCTATAAATCCAAAACAATTGAATTTGATAAATTAAACATAGAAGTTTATTAAAGGGGATATATTCGTGAATTTGGACAGCGAATTATCCTTTAAGTTAAATGTTGTAATAATAAGTGGTTGGTTAGGAATTTTATTCACGATTTTGGACAGTGGATAATTCTTGAAATAAAATGTGTAGAAAATGTTTTTTTTTTGGTTAGTGAAGTATATTCACGATTTTGGACAGTGAATAATATATTAAAGAAATGTTTTGGAAAGTGATATTTTAAATAGAATTAAAACGATTTAAAGATGTTTTAAAGTGTATTAAGTATTGAAACCATAAATTTCAACATTCATTGTTGAAATAGACGTTTTGAAGGAAATGGTGGAGTATAACACTGTTGTTATAGTAAATGGTTTCCAAAAGGAAATGTTTTATATAGTATTGGGATTTATATATCTATTTTAATTTCGAATCCCTATACTAATGATTTTGGGTCGTCGTAACGATGTTTCACGTAACATTCGTTTTGACCCAAATAAATGTGTTTAAGAGAATGATTTCTTAAAGAATGAAATCTATACTTAACTGTGATTTAAGTATATTGAATATTTTCCAATTGTTGAAAATAAATGGATTTGTGAATTGCTTATTATTAAAATAAGTATGGAAATGTTTTCCAATATGAAATGAAACGTTTTGAGAATTTATCTTTGTAAAGATAAATTGAAAATGAATATTAGAAATCGATTTGAAAATCGTATATCAATAGATATTTTGAAATATAAATTCACTATGGAATTTATAAAGGAAATGGAAATTTGTTTTAAAAATAAGCGTTGATTTATTTTTGAAGTATGGAAAAAAAATATCTAGTAAAGATATTTTGGAAAACAAATTATTTGGAAAATTATTTGGAATCTGGTGATGTTGTGCATACCTATTGATAGTTAAATAACCGACTATCAATATTTACCTTTAAATGGGTATTTGTTGTGATTGCTTGAAATTGAATGCCACACTTATTTTTACAATAAGCACTCACTATTCGGGTTAGCCGGGAAAGGACCTTTAGGTTGTATAACCCATTCCGAATATGTGATACGTCGAAATGGATTGCATTTGATGATCAGTGTTGAAGACCGGATATTTGTGAAAACGGAAGGATTACCGTCGAATGTTTCTGCATTGGCTGATCTCCGATATAGAAATTTATTACCCTTTGTGATGGGAAGTCCGGTCGTGATTAGTGAATATCCGGATTGCAAGGGCTTCTTTGTAAGTGCCTTCGGTTCCGTTCGATCCCGGAACGGACTTGTATGGATGTGTGTCTGACATTACGATTTGAGATGTAAAGCAGGTTTCTATCAAATATATTTCTGTTGGTGGCAGAGAATTTATTCTCTTAGCTTAACTCCCTTAGAGGTTATGTAGTTGATAGTTACTAGTGATACATTCCCAAATTGGTAATGTGGCATACGAAGTGCTGTTGAGCATTTGTTGAATCAAAGCACAGCTTTTGTATAAAGCGTAGCTTTATGGACGAGACTGCGACCGACCTCACACCCCGGAAATGGTCAAAACAGGAAGAATGCAACAAGGTTTTAGGGAGTAGCGCCCCTTAGGGTATGTTCATTTCCTCCTAGATAGAGGTGGCATCATGGTATGGAGCCCAGATATTTAACCTATGTTGTGCTGCAAATTTATTACTTTGTGGTTGTTGGAAATCGAGGATCCTCGGATATAGATCGGTTACGATCGGGGAATGGCATACTCGTGTCAGTAGTTACCTATTTTTGCAGAAGTAACCCGGCCTTGTGTTGGCAGAGATCCGGTTAGGTTCCCGGGTCGTCTTTCAGAGGCATACCCATGTGGCAATGGGAAGTTCCTTGGCCTGACCATTTGTTGGAAATCCAAGCTCCAATACGCATCTTGTACGGTTTTAGTTGTAGAACCTGCCATTTACTTATGGTGGTCACCACTGTTTAGATGGTAGCTATAGTAGGCATACGATACTGGTCGTATGTTGGCTAAGATTTATATTATATTTTCAAAATGTTTTTCTACACTATGCACTAGTAATAATACCAAATGTTTCTTTTAATGCGTATCAACATCTTTGACTATCATAAGGAGAAATCTCCTCCGATTCTGCGTTTGCATTGTGTGTGTGTGCGGGAGGCCTTATGGTAGTCTCATTTTCCAAAAAGCATTGCAAATCTATTTTAAAATATTCCTCTGTTGTCTTTTAAAGATAAAACGTTTTTAAGTTCTCACACCAGTCCCATGACTGACCTGGAGTTTATTGTTTTCCTTCCTAAACTCTGGATGCCCACCAATTTCTACATGGGCAGTCTAGAGTCAGGTTATTGGGTCATTCTGGAATTCGGGAGTTGCTGTAGAGATCTGGAGGCAAGTTGGATGGCATGGCGAACCAAACTAGTATATGTAGTATTTCTTTTCCGCTGTTTGATGTTGTGCACTCTGATGATATAATGTGATATAATGTGATGTAATGTAATAACTGATATAGTTCTTTGTTTAAATATTATTCATTTATCTATTATATGTTATTCCGCTACGATTGTGAGATTCTAATATTGTTCTGTTGTTTCTTTCTTTCTGTTCTGTTCTATCTTTTTCTCTCTTCTTCTACCTCTTTCTTCTTCTTTAACCATAACATTTCAGTTTTCCGGCATTCGATTGCTCGGCAGTTGATACAGTGGACTATTGATGTCGGTTTTCGAGCGTCGAAAAATCGCAACGTTACATTTGGTATCAGAGCATATGGTTAAGCGACAACCATGGCTCTATTGGGTGTTACTCATTAGAGATGGAGTCAGTAGTACTCTAGAATGAGTGTGAGTGTAATAATAGATACGAGCGCGTATTTGTTAGTGAATATAAATTGTTTTATATTATGATGATTGGTTTGTTGAGTGGTATATGGATTCTGGTCAATACGAGTAATTAACGTTGTTGATAGGGATCTCTAAACACTTGTACAGAACAATTTGACACGATATTGTTTTAAAGCGGGTAAATGAAATAATTTTTGCCCGAAAATTATATTTTGATATAAAAGGAATAATTTTCTGAATATATTTTATATCTTTGGATGTTTGGTTGTTAATGAAAGAATCAAATATAAGAACTTAGAGTTTGAAAGGGTTTATAGCCAAATAAAATTCTATAAGTATGATTTATCCAAAGGAAGAATAACTAAATTTGATTTAAACCAGAATTTAATCCCGGGAATTTTGAAAAGTGTTTTAAATGTAATGAAAACAAAGGTTTGGGGATTTAAAACTGTTGGGAAGGTTGAAATGTTTTCCAAAGTGTTTGAAGGAAACGATTGAATATTATTTTAGGAAATATTTTTGGATGAAAAATTGTTTTAAAATGAATTCGTGGAAGTGAGGAAGCACTGAACTCACTTGGGTCGCTGGAAAATAATCCTGATGATGATGGCCACATCATTAAAATTCATTTTCGAGTTTCTAAAGTGATGGATTGCTTCCATAGGAAATTGGTTTTGAGTTGATTATAATTTCAAAATGGTTTTGGAGTAAAACCGGGTAATTGAATTCTGAAAACTCTATCTAGATAATGTGAAAAGTTAAAATGAACCAACTATTGAACCTATTAAGTGATGTTGATATTAATAAAATAAACAAATGAAGATGAATGAAAATTTTAATCCTGGAATTAAAGTTTAACTTGAATGAATGGAAGTTGAATAAAATTGGAATTTGAAATTGAAATGGAATATAACTTAAGTGAAGTTGAATGAAGTTGATTTTGGTATCGAAGTAAATTAATCAAGAGAAGTGATGAATATGGACTTCAGTTATATAAATAAAATTCAACTTTGTGGTTAAATGAATTAGCAATTGAATTAATAAATGGATTGAATATTAATCAATCTAATATGAATCAATTGAATGTTAATCAATTGAATGTAATGAATTGATATGAAATAACGAATATAAGTGTTAATTCATTTAAAGCTAATTGAATAAATTGAATGGAAGTCAATTTAATATCAACCTATTGGAATTAAAAGTGTTGAACCAAATTTAATGTAAAGAAATGTAAATTGAATAAATTTGGTTGTAATGAATATAAATTTGTTGTTATATGATTGTTAGATGATTGTATATAATTCATTAATTATAAATGAAATTGAATTGATAAATGGAAAGCTATGAGTTGAATTTGAATTGGAAGTAAATTAATGTGAATTGGTAGTAATCAATTAGAATTTGTGTAGAACCCTTATAAAATGCTTATGGAAATTTTCTTGATTGCATTGCTTATGAAAACTATGTGCTTTCTATTGAAAATTAGTGAAATGTAAATGAACTTACTATATATGTCACTTACAAGTTTAAACTAAGTAAGTACAGGTACCGGGGCTACCGTTAGCTGGATTTGGTCACGCTAAAATGCTAAATAGATAACTGCTTTGCTTAAAAATGCTAAAAAGGTACGCCTACGCAATAAAAATAGAAAATATGAACTGTTTTCCTTCTTTTTCGACCGGGTGGGTCAATGTATACATATATATATGTCTGTTGAGATCCTACTACGATCGAGCTGCGCAAAGGAGACTCCGGTGAATTTTTATGAAAATTTAAGGCATTGGAATATTTTTGAGAAATTTGAAAATTTTGAAAACTAAGTTTGGATTCGGAAACTTAGTAGAGATTTTGTAGGTAGTTTAACTATGAATTTTGAAAAACTTAAACACTTAAGAGATTTGTATATCTAATTTGAACGGAATGGTTTTGAAAAGTTAATGGATTTTGTGAATTTTTCTTACTTGGTAATTTCGAGGACGAAATTCTTTTAAGGGGGGAAGTTTGTAACGACCCAGAAATTTCTGTTAATTAAAATTTGAATATTTAATTGATTTTAAATATTAATAAGTAAAAATTTTAAGTCGAATAAATTTTATTTCGAATATCTGGATTTAAATTGATAATTTAATATGAAATTACATAAATAATTGAATAATGGGTTTAATATGATTAAAATTGATTTGTAAAATTTTATTTTATCATATTGGAGTTAGAATGATGTTGTAGAACTTTTAAAATCGAATTTAAAGTTAATTTGTGAAGATTGAATAATTTAATATTTAATTGACGAGTTAAAATAGCCGTTTTTCAAACGGTCTCGGATTTCGATGAAAACAGTTTCATCGGATCCATAATGTTATATTATTGTAAGATTTAAAATTTCGTGTCAATCGGATTTACCGTTTGTCCGGGGCAAGCCTAAACGCATAGAAATTAGCTTAATCGATTTAACTTAAAATTGATCGTTTATTTCCGTAACTCGCACATACGATGGAATTAGCCTTCGAAACATATTCCATTGTGTTCGGAACGTGGGGTAAACCCTAGAAATGCCGGTCACCGTGCGAGATTTGGAGTTCGGATTTTGGAGTGAATAGTGTTTTTCCGGTGAATTTCTATAAAAGGACCCATCCTCATTTTATTTGCTAAACCCTAGCCTCATGGTCTGGCCGCCGGCCCTAACAGTATCAATGGCCGAGAATCTCTTTCGTTTTCCCTCCGATCTCTCTCAATCAATCAATTTTCACACAAAACTTCCAACTGCAAAAATGTAGAGCGCATCCTCTTCTATTAGTCCAACGGTGGAGATCGGGAATGGAGCTTAGGATCGACGGCGATTTGGGCTCGAAGTGCTGCCGTTCGCATACAATTTTCGAGGCATCAAGGAAACCGAGCTCCACCATACTCTAGCCAAAGGTACCTTTTGAGGAGGGCTTCGAGATGGCGGTGCCTGATCGTCGCCAAATGCTCCGTAGTTTGTGCGTCGATTAGGGTTTTGGACGTGTTCTTTGGGTTGCTCGCGTACGTGATATTCACGTTGGGAAAAAGGAGCGGACGGGCCAGATTTGCTTTGGGAACGTGGGGCTGTGATGCTAAGGTATAAAATTTAAAACAAAAATGTAAATAGTTATATTTAAATTCGTATAACTTTAAAATGATGTAACTTTTTGGTACGAGGTCGGAATTGCACGAAACGAATTGCGTTGGCTTCGTTTCGTCGAGCACTACGCTATGGAGCTGGATTAGAGTTGAATGGAGTTAGTGAAATTTTTGGATAAAATTAAACGCGTGTTTAATTTTATTCGAAATAAAACACTGGAAATTGAAATCAAGGTGAGAACTTCTCACTCGATCGAATTGGTTCGATTTAAATTTTAAATAGTTAGATTTAAAATTGTTGATTGTATGCCTGGATGATAAATTTTTATCTATTATTGATTGAAATAGACATTATGCTCCGTTATTAAGCGGAGGTTATTTATTAAAAATATATACTGTGAATATTTCACTTCAAAGTGAAATTAGTATTATTTATGTACTTGGAGTTGATTTCCCGCATTATATAGCTGATGAAACACTATTGCGCCGTATAATAGCGGATAATATTTTATAAATCCCATATACCGCAATATTCCGTTTTGAAACTGAATTGGTATTGTGCTAATGTTTGTGGATGCATGGAACAGGCTGGAGGGATCCAACTGGATTCCTCACCAATATTTATTTTGATTACAGATATTGTGATATTTGTTGATTATCATATGATGATGTATGATGTTTGATTTGTCGTGATTGATATATTGTTGCTGTTGCATCACTTGGCCTATTTTTGGAGTTTTAAAAATATTAAAGTAATGATTTTGAATTTAAAAGGATTTTAAAGTGATTTTTTGAAAGTATATGTTTTGTTAAATTTTGAATTGTTAAAATAAATAAACGTTACAATTTTTATTATTATAAAAGTTATATTTTTGGAAAATAATATTTAAGTATGATTTTGGAGTTATATAAGCTTTAAATAGCGATTCGTAAATTATTAAAAGGATTAGTTTATTTAAATTGAGATTTTTGAATTATTATAAACAGTTTAAATAAAAAGATTTATAAAATTGATATTTATAAATTAAAATATTGGAATTATAAAACGAGTTTTTATAAGTGTTAAAATGAAATAAAAAAATGGATTTCATAAGTGAATTGAATTTTATAGATTTATAAATTGTGAAGTTATAAATAAATGAATTTGTAGAATAAAAGATTTATAAGAAATTAACTTATAAATCGGATTTTGGCATTTTAATTGAGATTTTCGAATAAGTATAAATGGTTCATAGATGAGATTTATAAAATATATTTTATAAATCGATATAATGGAATAATAAAAGGAATTGGTTTATAAAGCGATTTTGTAAATTGAAGTCTTTATAAAATGATAAATGGGAATTTATAAACATTGTTCTATAAATCCGAAATCAATTGAATTTGATAAATTAAACATAGAAGTTTATTAAAGGAGATATATTCATGATTTTGGACAGCGAATTATCCTTTAAGTTAAATGTTGTAATAATAAGTGGTTGGTTAGGAATTTTATTCACGATTTTGGACAGTGGATAATTCTTGAAATAAAATGTATAGAAAATGTTGAAATTTGGTTAGTGAAGTATATTCACGATTTTGGACAGTGAATAATATATTAAAGAAATGTTTTGGAAAGTGATATTTTAAATAGAATTAAAACGATTTAAAGATGTTTTAAAGTGTATTAAGTATTGAAACCATAAATTTCAACATTCATTGTTGAAATAGACGTTTTCGAGAAATAGAAGGAAATGGTGGACTATAACACTGTTGTTATAGTAAATGGTTTCCGAAAGGAAATGTTTTATATAGTATTGGGATTTATATATCTACTTTAATTTCGAATCCCTATACTAATGATTTTGGGTCGTCGTAACGATGTTTCACGTAACATTCGTTTTGACCCAAATAAATGTGTTTAAGAGAATGATTTCTTAAAGAATGAAATCTATACTTAACTGTGATTTAAGTATATTGAATATTTTCCAATTGTTGAAAATAAATGGATTTGTGAATTACTTATTATTAAAATAAGTATGGAAATGTTTTCCAATATGAAACGTTTTGAGAATTTATCTTTGTAAAGATAAATTGAAAATGAATATTAGAAATCGATTTGAAAATCGTATATCAATAGATATTTTGAAATATAATGTAATAAGCCGCATATTTATCGATTTTATATTTAAATATTTTATTTAAATATTTTATCGTTAGTCGGATTTTGGTCCGAAAAGCTACTTTTTGCATACGGTCAAATTAGGACTCGAGACCACTTCCATTGAGTTCAAAACGTCGTTTGCAATCTTTTAAGTATAAACTTTGATATGTTTGGAGTTAGTGGAATTTTGCCACTTTTACACATTGGACTTTGGGTTGGGTTAGCCCAAACTATTAACTTAAGCTTCATTCCCCCCTTCTCCTCATCTCTTCATAAATTCCTAACACTAAAGCTTCATCAAAAATGGTGAGTGGAATGGGAAATTAAAACTCCAAGCTCAGGTTCTCTTGCAAATCCATCATCCAACTCCAAATCTAGAGAGAAGCCATTGATTCAAGCTTCTTGTGTTGAGATTGAAGTGGGATTGCTTCTTCCATTGCTTTCAAGCTTGATTTTCATTAAAATTGTGAAAAGGTGAGATTTTTATCTCATATTCTTGTCTATAACTATCTTGGATTGTTGGGTATGAATTCCTAACACTTGTGCATGTGCATTTTTGCTTTTGGTTTGGATCGAATTGGTGAAAAACCCCAAATTTTCGTTTTTCTAGCATTTTCTGCACCATAGGTCGCTCGGGCGTCGAAAAGTCTCGGCCTTCATATAGCTCGATAACCCTTAGGTCGTTCGGCAATGTTAGGTCTTTCGGCAATAACTGGGTCGCTAGGTCGCGCCACGATGGGTCGTTCCACCTTGCTAAGTCGCTCAGCCTTACCAACTCCTTAGGTCGCGATGCGTTAGGTCGCTTGACCCCATTCCCACTAGGTCGCTCGACTTTACTTAAGTCGTTAAGTCGCTCGGCCTATGCTGTTTGTTAGGTCGCGAGTTAATTAGGTCGTCCGGCCTCAAATATTTAGGTCGCTCTGTCATGTCACCTAGTTAGGTCGCAACCACTAGGTCGCTCGCTTAAGTCGCCCAACCTTCAGGTCAAGCTCGTTCCACTTTAGGTCGCACGACCTCAACCACTAGGTCGCTTGGCCTGGTTGTACTTAGGGTGTACCACCTTAAGTTGCTCATCCACTAGGTCACCCTGCTAAGTCGCTCGGCACTAGCTTGTGCACCTTAGGTCGCTCGGCCTCACCTTTAGGTCGTTCGGCCTTACTAACTCCTTAGATCGTTCCTATGCTTTACTCGACCGTGTTAGGTCGTTCACCCCCCTTAGGCCGCACCATTTGTCACGTGCTAACTTCCTAGGTTGCACCGTGTTAGGTCACGCCAATTACTTATGTTGATTATGCTACGTCGCAAGGGTATTTCTACTTTGATGGGTTTGGAACTTATTTCCTTGGATTTTCATTCACTTCTTCGAACGTGAATTTTTGTGACTTGTGGTTTCTACAATCATTTATGTGATTTGTCACTTTAAAAATATAAAGGTTTCAATACTTGTAGTAAATATCAAAACTCTTTCATTAAAACAATTTCAACATTTTTTTTATAAAGCTCGTTTTCTCAAACCGATTTCCAATCTATTAGTATATACAAACCTTTACCTCACTCGGATGAGAAATCTAATTAAATGGCTGAGTAAAACTGGTGGTATGAAACGCTTGTGTTTGCTTCGTCGGTTAATTCTTGGACTTGTTCGACTGAACCTCTTGTGACAATTTTCTAGTGAAGATCTACAGTTTGTTCGTAAATATTTAAGTTAAGCAAGTGGTTATGGGACATGAAGCTAAACTCATATATTTACTAGCTTAGTGTGATTGACACTTCTTGATGATCAGTGACAATCATTTTTGTGATTTAGACTAGAAATTGTGCGATGTCTCTTTGTCTGCGAGGGAGACTAAACCTCGTTTGTGTGATGTTTCGACTCACATATGTGGGGTAGCGATCCATGGTCTTCGGGACGTTCGTGTTGAGCTTCGGCTCAAAATTAATGGTTAGCTACCATGGAATAGCATTCCGTTTGTGTGATACACGTGTTGGTGAGTTTTCATGCTCCCGTTCTTGTGATAGGCCTCCCCCCTTTTTGTGATTTTTGGATTTCGTGTGTTGATTTCTGGAATTTGCACTTCACCAATTTTCGTGATTTTCATTGATAAGTTTTATCAAATTTTGTGCGTTGGTGAATTTGCGTGTCATTACATTTTGGTGAACTCTGATCTTTGAGATGATTCTTGTGATATTGATTGATCTCTTGTTGATTTTCATTGTCATACTTATCATAGTATGCCGTTATGGTTATTTTACGTTTATGCCATATCTCCTATTCTATATCATATCATCTTATATTTATAGCTAGACTAATACGTTTATTATTTTCATATTAAATAATACTCGGGTCAGACCGAGATGTTACAGGTGCTTCTGCTTGAATTCTCACCTGGGATTTATTACTCTGACTTTTGGCTAACTACTTAGATTAGTAGTTTTTGTTGTATACATTTGAGATATCGACTCATAGATATATTCTTTTGCATAGCACATGTTGCTATTCTTTTGTATTATTGTGGATCTTTCAGACCACTACTCTGATGTACACTTTCATGTGTTATATATTCATATCTTTTTCCGCCTTTGTGAGATGGATGTCTATGACTGATTTGTGTTATGATTATTTCTATATTTGCTTCCGAAGATTATTTATAGCCACTGTGTGGTAGCTTTGAGTTTGTATCAGTATGTCGGACTTCCTCTTGAAATAAAATGCGTGTTATACTATCTGACATATCGGTGCTCGCACAAAGCAATTACACGGATGGGCGCTCCTCCATAGCCTTATTCTCCGTGCTAGTCGACAGCATTACACCGTAGTGTTCTTGGCTAGCGCGGGTATAGAGGTGGGGCGTCATAGCTTGGTATCAGAGTCAAACTTCAGAACAATGTAGAATAACTTAACAAGGATCATCGTCCTAAGTCCACCTTAGGAGTCGTGCTTCAGGATTTAGTTCGAGTCTTCGAACCGATTCATCCTATTTTCTTTATGATTCCTTGTTTTATCTATCAAGATTGCTTGATATTCATTTTATGAATAACCTTTTTCTTCTTCCCCTTCTTTCTTTCTTTAGGAAGAGAAATGGTTAGACTTGGTCGTCCTAGCGCCGGTCAATCTAGTGCTGCTCCCCAAGATGGAGTTTTATGACTGCTCAACAGCTTCTTGATTTAGTAAAGAACGCTTAAGCAGCCGGAACTAATCAGGAACCTACTCACCCTAAGTCTGGATTTGCACGCTTGTGAAACGATTATACCAACTTGGGTGGGAAGCCACTCAAAGGTTCTGAAACTATTATTGAGATCCAGGCTTGGTTAAGAACATGCGATCGAATCTTTTCTCGCATGAACCTTATTGATCTTCACCGAGTTCAAGTCGCCTCCAGTATGCTCCAAGAAAGAGCGTTAGACTGGTATGAACTTCTTATTTCTGAGAATAATGAAGCGGATCTCATCTGGGAGAAATTCCGGGAACGCTTCGAATTAAAATTTGTGCCAAAAGCAGAGAAAGTGACACTGGCTCGACGTTTCATAGACCTTGTTCAAGGTGAATCCTCCATGACAGATTATGTCGCATCTTTCGAGTCATTTTCTAAGCACGGGGTTGAATACATAAACACCCCATTAAAGAAGAATCAAAGATTCGTCTATGGCTTAAACAAAAATCTCAAGAAGCCATTACTTCTAAAATTAGAAGTTCCTTTCGACCAACTCATTGATATCGCTCTTCGTCTTGAAGAGGCGGATAGGGAAAGTGATGTTGAAGTGGTGGGTGCCAAACCAAACTTCAACAACAAGAAAAGGCCTAATAAGGCCAAAGGCCCTTATCCCAATAAGAAGGGGAAACAAGCAACTCCTACGGCAAAGACTTTTTCCTCTAGTAGTGGGAAATGCTTCAACTGTGGATCTAGGGACCATTTTGCGAACAAGTGTTCAAAGCCCCGTTCTTGTCGCTATTGTAAGAGCATGGATCATTATATACATCTATGCCCCAAACTTGAAGGCAAGAAGGAGGGAAAGTTAAACGTTGCTCAAACCCCTGGCAACACATCTCACGGTCAAGGTATGTCTCATTCTGTCCTTGATGGCATTATTATATTTCTTGATCAACCTATTAGAGTTCTCTTTGATACGGGTGCATCACATTCTTTTATATCAAAGGAACTTGTCGATACTTTTGCTTTAAGTGTTGTTGCTTTAATGACTTCTTTGAGAATTGCGAATCCGGTTGGTGGATCCGCAACTCTTAGTTTGCTTTGTAAAGATGTGGAGATTATTTTATGTGATTTTTCTTTCCTAGCCGATTTGCATGTTATGCGTTACATAGGCTTTGGAAAGATTTTGGGTATGGATTGGCTTAACCGTTATGAAGCTCATATCCTATGTCCTAAGCAGACTATTTATCTCCGATATCCGCAATATGTAAAGCAGATTTTAATTATTCTTAAAGATTCGGATTCAACTTTGGCTGCATCTTTGTATTCTTTAAATCCTCGTGATGATGATAATGATGATGAGGAAGATGTCATTTCACGTATTCACGTCGTTCGTGAATTTTCCGACATATTTGAGCCCGTTTTAGGATTACCACCTAAGCGAGAAATTGAGTTCAAAATTAATCTTATCCCTGGAGCTCAACCTATTACTCGTCCTCCTTATCGCATGTCTAATAAGGAGAATGAGGAGATGCGCAAACAATTATCCGAATTGGAGATGAAGCAATTTATTCGCTCTAGTTCCTCGCCTTGGGGAGCTTCGGCGATTTTCGTGAAGAAATCCGATGGTACACTTAGGCTTTGCGTTGACTATCGCAAGCTTAATGATCTTACAATTAAAAATAAATATCCTTTACCTCAGATTGATGATCTATTTGATCAACTTAGCAGTGCTAAAGTCTTTTCACAATTGGACTTGGCTACCAGTTTTCATCAGCTTCGTATCGTAGAGGATAGCATTCCTTTGACATCGTTCTGTACTCGATACGGATCTTATGAATGGCTTGTTATGCCATTTGGGTTAACGAATGCTCCGGCTTATTTCGTTGACCTAATGAATCGAGTTTTCAAAGATTTTCTCGATCGATTTGTTCTCATCTTTATTGATGATATTCTTGTGTGTTCAAAAACAGAGGAGGAACATGAAAAGCATCTTCGCATAGTATTGGGAACTCTTAGGAGTAATCAATTAAAAGCAAAATTTTCTAAATGCCACTTTTGGCAATCTAGTGTGAAGTTTCTCGGTCATATTATTTCAGAATCCGGAATATCAGTGGATCCTTCAAAGAATGAAGCGATTCAAAATTGGAAGAGACCGGAGAGTGTAACGGAAATCCGTAGCTTTCTTGGATTGGCAGGTTATTACCGTCGTTTTATCAAAGACTTTTCTAAAATTGTCGTGCCTCTCACTAGCTTAACAAAGAAAGGTGTTAAATACATTTGGTCCAACAAATGTGAAACTTCTTTTCAGAAATTAAAAGAACTCATTTCGATGCTCCTATTCTTGTTATTCCCGAAGGAAATCAAGATTTTATTATTTATACCGATGCTAGTCGCGTTGGTTTGGGTGTCGTTCTTATGCAAAAAGAATGTGTTATTGCTTATGCTTCTAGGCAACTGAAGCCAACTGAGACTAGATATGCCACTCATGATTTAGAACTTGCGGCTATCGTTTTCACCCTTCGTATTTGGCGTCATTATCTTTTAGGAGAGAAATTTGTTCTCTACACCGATCATAAGTGTTTGAAATATTTATTTTCCCAAAAGGAACTTAATTTGCGTCAACAGCGTTGGCTCGAATTTCTTGCATTGTATGATCTTGATATTTTTTATACTCCCGGAATGGGAAATCGAGTTGCTGATGCACTTAGTCACAAGCAACAAGCAGTTGTTTCCATGATGATATCCGAATGGAATGATCTCGAGGTTTTATCCACTTGTGAAATTCGAGATCGTGTTTCTGATTTATGTTTATCTCTTGTTTTATGTAGCCTTAAGGCTCATCCTTCTCTTTTAGACCGCATTCTTGAAGCTCAAAGGCTAGATCCCGAATTGGCTCTTCTTGGCCAAATTGTTAAGGATAAAATTGATATTGAAGGTTTGAAAGACTTTGGTATTGATTCTCGTGGCGACATTCAAAAATTTGGTAGACTTATCGTACCAAATATTAGTGATCTTCGTAAAGATATTTTAGAAGATTCTCATCGTTTTAAATTTACCATTCATCCCGGTAGTAGTAAAATGTACGCGGATATGAAGCAACTTTATTATTGGGAGGGAATGAAATCTGATATTGCTAACTTTGTTAAGTGTTGCATGACTTGCCAACTTGTCAAGGCCGAACACCAAAGGCCTGGTGGGTTATTCCAACCTTTAGAAATTCCAATTTGGAAGTAGGACCAAATTTCCATGGATTTTGTAGATGGCCTTCCCTGTTCTCGTTTGGGTCATGATAGCTTATGGGTGATCGTCGATAGATTTACTAAATCCGTCCATTTTATCTTGTTCAGTCTAACCGAACCGTTCCTCTTTTGGCCAAGCTCTTTATTAAAGAAATTGTTAAATTGCATGGAGTTCCTACTTCTATTGTCAGCGATCAAGATCCATTGTTTACTAGTGGATTTTGGAAGAGTCTTCAAAAAGCTTTAGGAACGAAGCTTAATTTTAGCACCGCTTATCACCCCCAGTCCGATGGACAAACCGAGCGTGTGAATCAAACTCTTAAAGATCTTCTTCGTGCTTGTGTGCTTGATTTTGGTGGAAGTTGGGAAGATCATAGTTCTCTCGTTGAGTTTTCCTATAATAATAGCTTCCAATCTAGTATTGGTATGGCACCTTTCGAGGCACTCTATGGAAGGCCATGCCGATCTCCTTCTTGTTGGCTTGAGCCCAGTGAGAAGCTGGTTTTAGGTCCAGACTTTATTCGTGATTCCACAGAAAAGATTGAATTTATTCGTCATAGGATGAAAGAAGCCCAGAGTAGACTAAAATCCTATGCCGATAACCGGAGAAGGAAATTAGAATTTTTAGTGGGAGATCTTGTATTTATTCGTGTTTCCCTTATGAAGGGAGTTGTACGTTTCAGTCGATCGGGAAAGCTAGCGCCTCAATATATTGGGCCATTTCCCGTCACCGAACGCATTGGTTCCATGGCTTATCGCCTTTTATTACCGGCTCAATTCTCTGTGTTGGGCGTATTTTCACCCAGGAGATCTCAAGACCAAGAAACACCAGTTTCGTCCGGGTTCACCCATTCCATCCGGTACCTAAGTTTTATTCGGTATCCATACCACTACCGAACCAGATTCACAACCATGGAAGACCGAACCAACTCATTTCCAAAGCCTAGCCGAACCAAAGTAAAAAACTACCGAACCAATCCCCCACCACCGGACCAGATCTCAACTCCACTCATCATCGGACCAAAACGAAGAAGGCACTACCGAACCAGAAGCATACTACCATCATCGGACCAAGACACTACCAAACCAAAACGAAGATGGCATTACCGAACCAACATTGCCAGGCCAGATCACATCAGCCCAGGCCCACCAGCAGCTATATACATCCAAGACCCCTACCCCCAGCCTCACTCTATAAATAGAGGGGTAGGGGTACAACAATGGGGGACGGGTTGGAGAGCTCAAGTGCGGACAGAACTTTCAAACAACTTTCATACACCTGTAATCAAAGCTTTGTACTTGTAATCTGAATAGTGAAAGAGAATAACATATGAAGTGGACGTAGGCACATTCTGGCCGAACCACTATAAATGTGTGTGTCTTTTACAATTTAGTCCATGCTTTTTACATATTTGCATAAATCACCCAAATCACTAAGAACAACATAAAATCGACTAAATCATACGACTTGGAGGTGTTTGCTCATTTTTTGTGCAAACATTTTTGGTGCTTTCACTGAGAACGGGAGCTCGAAGCTTCAGCTTCTCCCATTTGACCTTCTTTCCAACAACATCGCTCTTTGCTTGGAAGACATGCCTCCCAAGAAGAGGAAAGATGTTAATAAAGGAAAGAAAATCGCAACTAGCAGTATTCCAGATCCAGTGGTCACAGATCAAGAGAATCGTCCCGTTCCAACAGCAGTACAAAATGGAAATCAGGCAAATCCGACAGCCCTGCCATGGAATAGCTGGTAGCAATTACTAGGGCAGATCTAGACAGGGTTGTGGCTAAAGTAACTGACCGCTTCACATCCCAACAAGAAGCCTTAGTGAACCAACTCATGTCACGTTTAAGGGATGCTGAAGAATCCAACCGCAACACTGAATCATGGGATGGGTCCCAGTCTGGAGTATCTCGGAGGCAGCAAAGACCTTTCTTCTTCGAAGAAGCTAACAATAGAAACAGCAATGGTAGGAGCCGAGCCCGAACTCAGCCCGAACTCCGACCCAAGGAAACACTTGGAACCGAACCCAACGGGGGAGGTACCAGGCGAGGGTCGGCTGTAGCTGAGCCGGTCATGTTACCTAGCCATGGAAACACCAATGAAAGGGGCCGAGCTAGAGTCCAGCCCGAAGTTGGACTCGAGAAAGTGCTTGGAACAGGAACCCAGCAGGGGTAGATCAAGGCAAGGGCCAACTGTAGCTGACCCTAGCATGCTCCTAGAAGACCAGAGACAGCCGAAAGTATTAGGAGTGATAGACGACACCATCCCTACAAGTCCTCTGGACGGAATCAATCCCGTAGAGAAGAACCAAACTCATTTCTGTCCGCTCTAAATTCCAATGAAAAAATGGCACGATTGTTCAGAGAGTGCATCTAACGGGATCAAAGAGATCGAGGAATAGGCGCTAGGGTAACTAGCCCTTTCGCCCGCAATATCGAAATTGCCGTCACCCCCCAAGAATGGAAAATGCCAACAATGGAACCTTACAAAGGAACCTCTGACCCCGTTGTACACTTGCAGAGATACACACAACATATGCTCATGAGCGGAGCAACATAAGGAGTATTGTGCAAATGCTTTCCACTATTCTTGGTAGATCTAGCTACCTCCTGGTTCTGCCATCTACCCTAAGGATCCATCAGCTCATGGGAAATGTTGAAAGAAAAGTTCATCAGCCAGTTCCACATTCATGTGGAGCAACCCAGGGACGCTTATTCCTTATCCAATATCAAACAGAAGCCTGGAGAGACAGTGCAACAATATCTAACCCGATTCAATGCTGCAGCGGCCGCAGTCCAAGATGCCGATGAGAAACTTATCTTATGGCCCTCTGTAGTGGTGTGCATCCGGATACTAAGTTGGCTAGAAGATTGACGAAAGAAAAACCAGCTACCTTACCTGATTTCTTCCATGAAGCCGGGAAGTATACAAGACTTGAAGACGCTGCCACCGAAAGGCAGACAGGGAAACAAACTAAGGCAACTCATGGCAACACACCCGCTGTAGCAAAGGACGTTCTAAGAAATGACTCTAGAGACAATGCTGGGGGCAAGAAGGGAGAAAAGCGTCTATATCGGCCAGGACCGAGATTTAGCATTTACACTCCTTTGAATGAAACAATCGAAAACATCTTCCTGGCCACCCAAGACGAAGTTAAATACAGACGCCCCCACACAAGAAGGAATCAGATAATGCAATTAAGTCTGGAAAGTTCTGCCGCTTCCACGAATCTCATAGGCATGATACCAATGAATTCCATCATCTCCGGGACTTAATTGAAGAACACATCAGAAGGAAGAGACTGGAGTGCTATGTAAAAGGTCAGAACAGAACTCCAGCTCCTGCCAATGAGAATCCAAGGCTACCCCTCCAGAAATAAGAGGAGGAAATCGCAACACCAGCGGCTCCAGTCAAGAGAAGATAGTGGTCCATACCATATCGGGAGGACCACACATCGCCGACAGAAGCTGGGCAGAGATGGAAAGATATGGAAAGTCACTTAGAAACAATGAAGACTGCGTTAATTATGTTATAGAAGAACGCCACCCGAAGCAGAAAGAGAACGATGACATCACATTCAGTAGGCGTGACCTAGAGGGAAGGCAGTACCCTCACATGGATCCTATAGTCATCTCTGCCTGGTTCGGTCCAGCCGAAGTTTTTCGAATTCTAGAAGACACTGGAAGCTCGGTAAATATCCTATTCGAGCATGCTTTCGACAGAATGAATCTGTCAATGAAGGATGTGTCTCCCTGCAACAAACCACTACATGGTTTCACTGGAGATGCGAAGATGCCCCTCGGGCAACTGGACCTCTTTGTTGAAATAGGAAGTCATCCCCGCTCCGTTGTGCGGAAACAAACACTTGTGCTAATAGAAAACCACTCGGCCTACAACGCCTTTTTGGGAAGACCAGCCTTGTCTGACTTCCAAATTGTCCTGGCCCCGTGGTGCCTGAAGATGAAATTTCCAACAGGCAATGGAATAGGGGAAGTAGAGGGAGATCAAGATGCCGCTCGACATTTCTATGTAACTGAACTTCGCAATAATCGCAGGAAGGATAAAGGGAAGAATGCAGAGATTACTCTCTGCATGAAAAACTTGGAAGCATAGCCACTAAAGAAAGCCCCTCCTCTTCGATATACCAGTGATTCTTTCAATGAATTAGACCCCAGGGACGAAGAGGAGGAGGCCACCGCCGAGCCTGCAGAGGCTATGTAGTTTGTATCTGTTGGCAAACACGACTCAAATAGACTATTGAAAATCGGATCTCAGCTAAAAGTAGAATTGAAGGATCAACTCATTAATTTTCTCTGCCATAAATTGGATGTATTTGCATGGACGCACACTGACATGACTGGAATCTCCCCAGACCTAGCATGCCACGTACTGAACATCGATCCTACCAAGGTGCCAGTAAAGCAGAAAAAGAGAAGTATGGGGGCATAACGATCAGCAGCCCTCGATGAAGAAGTAAAGAACCTACTTGCCAATAACTTCATACGAGAAGCCATCTACCCAGAGTGGATCGCTAACCCGGTACTAGTAAAGAAGGCTAATGGGAAGTGGCGAACGTGCATTGAATTCTCCAACTTAAATGACGTTTGCCCGAAGGATTGCTTCCCACTCCTCCGAATCGATCAGCTTGTGGACAGTACGGCAGGGCATGAACTCTTATCTTTTATGGACGCATACTCAGGATATAACCAAATTCCTATGCACGATCCCGATCAAGACCATACTAGTTTCATTACTGACTGTGGATTGTACTGCTATAGAGTAATGACTTTTGGACTTAAAAACGCCGGAGCTACTTATCAGTGCCTCGTCAACAAGATGTTTGCGGAACTAATAGGACGAACTATGGAAGTTTATGTGGATGACATGCTAGTAAAGTCGAGGAAATCCAACGATCACGTAAGCCACCTGGGCGAGATGTTTCAAGTACTTCGCAAATATGGAATGAAGCTGAATCCTCTAAAGTGCTCCTTCGGAGTATCATCAGGAAATTTCTTGGGATTCATCGTCCATGCCAGAGGAATTGAAGTAAACCCCAAACAAGTCCGAGCTCTGAAAGATATCAGGATACCTTCCACTCGAAGGAAAATGCAAAGCCTAAATGGGAAAGTGGCCGCCCTAAGAAGATTCATCTCTAAAGCGACTGACAAGTGCATCCCCTTCTTCGAAGCTTTAAAGAAAGACAAAGGAAAGTTCAAGTGGACTGAAGAATGCTTAATAACCTTCCTTAACCTAATCGAACACCTCCAGAGACCACCAGTACTGTCAACTCTGAACGAATGCAAGAAGCTATACTTATACCTTGCTGTGTCATCTCATGCTCTAAGCGCCGCTTTGGTGAGAGAAGACAACCGCGCGCAGCGACCAGTATACTTTGTAAGCAAGAGGTTTACGGGGGCAGAAGCTAGATATCCTAAACTTGAGAAGCTAGCATACTGTTTACTAATCACATCACGGAAACTGCGACACTATTTCCAATCTCATTCCATCAGAGTTCTAACCGATCAACCGCTAAGGTAGGTACTCCATCGTCCCGACACCTCTGGGTGACTACTTAAATGGCGCATTGAACTGAGTCAATATGATATCACCTACCATTCTCGCACCGCCATCAAGGGACAAGCCACGGCCGATTTCATTGCGGAATTCACTACCAACGAAGGTAAGGAGCAATCTGAAATAGCTGAAGACATCAAGTGGAATCTCTTTGTGGACGGAGCATCAAACGAAGAAGGCTCGGGGGCAGGTATTGTAATAATCACTCCCAAGGGAAGTAAGCTACATTATGCTCTAAGGTAGGAATTCGCTGCCACTAACAACGATGCAGAATATGAAGCAGTAATAGCTGGATTAGAGCTTGCCTTAGAGACCGGAGTCAGTTCTTTATGTCTTCATAGTGATTCGCAACTTGTTGTAAATCAAATACTAGGAGAATTTCAAACTCGAGGAGAACGACTCACAGCATATCTAAAGAAGATCAAGCTGCTACTCGATCAATTAGATCACTATTTAATAAAACACATTCCTCGAGAAGAGAACCAAGAGGCCGACGAATTGGCAAAGCAAGCTAGCATGAAAGACGACACCATTTCCGGAACAGTAGCCATCTCAAAGCAACTAACCCCGAGTTTCGAGCAAGTGAATCTGATAGCTGTAATCGAAGAGGAAACTTGGATGACTCCCATTCGAAAATGCTTACAAGACGGCACACTGCCCAATGAGCGTAACGAAGTCAGGAAAATCTTGAGGAAAGCTTCCCGCTACACAATACAAGAAGGCATCCTCTATCGGCGCTGCTTCCCTAACCCCTTATTAAGGTGTGTCGCTGGAAGGGAAGCCGAGGAAATCTTATCCAACATCCATCAAGGAAGCTACGGAGATCGCACTAGAGGGTAGACTCTGGCAAAGAAAATACCGATATGGATATTTCTAGCCCACCTTAAATAAAGATGCCTTAGACTTCGTCAAAAAATGTGACAGATGTCAGAAATTTGTTAAGATTCCTCGACTACCAACAAATGAGATTACTCAAATGACCAGCCCTTGGCCCTTTGCAGTATGGGGGATTGACTTGATTGGCGAACTACCAGTGGGCCGAGACGGAGCCAAATATGCTATAGTGGCAGTCGACTATTTCACCAAATGGGTGGAAGCAGAACCTCTAAATAAAATATTTTCGGCAAAAGTTATTAACTTCTTAATCAAAAATGTTCTATGTAGGTACGGAGTTCCACTCAAAATCATATTGGACAATGGACTTCAGTTTAACAGCGAGGAGTTCGCCGACTGGTGCCAAGAGCACGGAATTCACAAAAGCTTCTCATATATAGCTTATCCCCAGGCAAACAGACAAGTCGAAGCTGTCAACAAAATTCTCAAAACTCTAATCAAGAAGAAACTTAAAAAGTCAAAAGGCGCTTGGGTGGATGAACTTCCTACGACACTTATGGCCTACCGCACATCTTTCAGAACATCAACGGGACATACTCCTTTCTCTTTGGCATACGGATCGAAGGCCATGCTCCCAGTCAAAACTATAGTGCCTTCCCACCGTAGGATCCACTATAACCCAAAAGAGAACGAAGAACTCCTTCACATGTCTTTGGATCTAATTGAAGAGAAAAGAAACGATGCAGCACTCAAAGCAGCAGCTCACAAGCAAAAAGCGGCAGTGCAATACAACTCCAAAGTCAAGCATCGTAGCTTACAAGAAGGAGATCTCATCCTCAAACGAATCTTCCCGCGCCCCGGAGCACTAGATCCAATCTGGGACGGACCATATGTAATTCATAAAGATCTCCGCAACGGAGCTTATATTTTGTCAACAGTGGACGGAGAGGTGTTCCAGAGGGCAAGGAACATCCAACACCTTCGTCGATACTTTTCTTAACTTGTACTGCCCATATAAAGTGAATTAACGAAGAGAATCAGTGGACGTAGGCATTTTCGTGCCGAACCACTTTAAAAACTTGTCTCTTTTTTAAATTGTTCCTTTATATCTTGGCTGCTTGTTAACTTTATCCTTTTCTATTGAATAAAATCCTGTGTAATGGCATTTCCATTCAAGACACATAAAAGCACGACTTCACCTGGACAAGACCTAACAGGTGCTATACGAATCTATGCCCTCGCCAACGGGACAATTTTGCTCCAGCATCCCTCTGCTGCGGGTTAACTCATTACTCGCGATTGGCCCTTAAAGCCAACTGTAATGAGCCGATTATAAGCCTCCGAGTAGGCCGACTATAGCCTAGGCAGCTCATTACGGCGTTCGGCTCGCCGGCAACCGTGAACCTACTTTAAGCCCCAACATAACGTGTGGCCAGTCAGAGGTAGTTCACAGTTGATGATCGGCACCCACGCTAGCCGGCCACGGTAAATCGAATAATACCCACGATTATTGGCCATAATGGCCCGGGTAGTTACTGTGCGCGATCTCGGCTCCGAGTGTCTTAAGTACGGCTGTGGTAAAAAGGAGAAACTCCCCGCGGAGGCCAAAGATGGGTGACAAATGTCTCCAAGACCCACAGCTAGGGAAAGTGACTACAAAACCCATTTTCCTCGAACTTAAGCACATCGCAGGCCTTTCGTGATTGGAAATTTTACCATTTCTTATATTTCTATTTTATTTAAAAACTTTCCTCCTATCCTCTATAACGATCCCTAAAGTACATGACACAAAATAGGAGACGCTCGCTAATGGGAATAGGAACTCACAACTGGATGACAGGTCACTCAGCTGCATTCCATACTCAGTCATACAAGACATTCAAAGCAACCGTCTACGACTAAAACATGAAGGGCGGTACTTTCTTCTTTTGTATATGAATACATAGCTATAATTTATTCGCACATCACACTAACATTGCAAGATATGAAATTATATTTTAAGCAAGAACTTGACATCAAACACAATTAAATCACGGACGTGTGCAAAGCAGTATTTCTTATGCAACACACCGAAATAACAAAAGCATTCAAATATGACAGAATCAGCTTAAGTTAAAAATTACATGCCAGGAGAAAAGTCGTTCGTTTCCAATAACACAATTACAGCTTAAAAGTTACACGAATGTTTTGGGACTAGCATAGACAGCAATGTCAAACAAACCGAAAGATATCCAGATCAAGTCAAAGAATCGGCTGCGTCAGAGCTTCACCTCTAACCTGCCGGATTGGAACTCTCAGCATGTTGACCAGAGGTAGTGGGTGCTCTAGAGGTCCCGCCTGTCCGATTCGGGAGAGAATCCATTAAAAGTCATAAACAATAAGCGATCAAGTTACGAGAAGCTAAAAGGGAAGACTTACCAGCATCTGCTCCTTGATCATCATCCTCTAACTGCACGCCAACCTCCTCAGAGTAAGCAGCCGCATACCCTCTTTCACCGCCGCTTTCTCCTCCTTGGTGAATTGAGCTGTGGCCGCGTCCATTCCAAAGGCCACGCCACCCTCCTTATATGCATTGGCCTTAGCCTCCTCCAGGGCCCTGAGATAAATCCTGGCCATGACTCGGGGATAATCATCCATCCAAGATAAGTTGCCTTGTTTCCAAGTGCGAAAGTATATATCCTGAAGCATCTCATAAATTATCTCCTCATTCTCCTCAAACTCCCTTATTCGGTCCTCAGAAGCCAACAACTTTGCAATAGTAGAATCCCTCTCCGATTGGTATCGCAAGCAGTCGGCCTTGAAGGATTTCCTCATCGTCTCCATCTCCTCCTTTAGCTTGGTTTGAATAAGCTCTGCGGCTCCAAGTTTCCCGGACAACTCCTGTACCCGCTTGAGATCCGCTTTCCGGACCTCTTCCACCATTTTAATAGCTATATCAATCCGTCCCTTGCAAGCAGCCTCCATTTTCCGTAACTCTGCTCTGCTGGCCTTTTCCACGGTTTCCTTTAGTTGCCTTGAGGCGGCCTCATGTTGAGAGATCTGGATAGCCTGATCAGCGAGTTGTTTGGCCTGGTCGAAAACCATTAACCACGGTCGAATGTTAGCATTCCCAATTTCTTCTCCATCCTTGACCAGTCGGGCATGATGCCCCATCGTCTTTCTGGTTTCCTTAGCCACCCGGTCGATATTTGCCTTAGCTTCGTCCCCCAATGTTACAACCCGAGTGGTAAGTAAATCAAGGTCTAGGGACTTAGCTTCATCTAGTACTCTTACCATAGGATTACGAGGGAGAAAGTGCTCACCAGTAGCCTCATCAAAGGTAATCTCACGAGAACCCGGATCCAGATCCGGATTACTTGCAAACGGATTACGAGCCAAGCCGGGATGATCTATCTAGGCAACGGTAGGATTTTTAGACGGGTGCGGAGAAGGTATAAATTCAGTATTCTCCTCCGTGGTATCCCGAAGAAGTTGAGTGGGGGACTGAGGACCAGGTGAGGATTCAAACAAGGAACGACTCATCTTTTTCCTTTGAATATCCTCTTCGATAACTCCAAGAAGAGGGCGGTAGCCGACTACGTCTCCAAGGCGGTTAGTCGGAGGCTTTGGTTTAGTAGAAGCCTTGAGAAGTTTGTATTGTTCAAGACGGTGCCGAACATCTGATGTCTTGGCCGCCTTACCCGCTTCTGGGATAAAAACCAAGTGTTACAAGCAGACATTAAACTATAATTCAAGAAATATATCAAGTTAAGAAGAGTAAAGAGACGCTTTGTTATACAAATCCTGGGGAGGAGTAGGATACTGCAATAAGTCCTGGATCTCATTCCAGGATGGGAGTTGACCATAAAATGTTTCTAAATCCTTATCATAAATGGAGTCTGCAGGAGTCAAAAATTTACCTTGAATCGCAGGAATTGCCTCAGCTGAAGCGCTCTTGGAAGATGAATCGACGCCGGTCTCGGCCTTGTCAGCTTTCTTAGGCTTCTCCACTAAGGCCAATCCTTCCTCCAACCCTTCAAAAGCTAGGCGGGGAGCATCGCCTGTCCACTCCTGGATCACATCTGCTTGCTTAGAAGACAAAGCCCCAGTGCCATCACCACTCCGTCCATCGCCACCAACATCGCTATGACCATCACCATCACCTTCTCCACCACTTCCACTCTCCACCTCGCCTCCTTCATCCTCGCCTCTTTCCTCCTCCACATCTTCCTCCTCCGGGATGTCTAGACATGTGCTGGGGGAGGGTCCATCGGGCTTCTTAAATTTCTTCCCCCCGGCAATTGGATGTTTCAAGAAGGGTTTCCTTTTGCCGCTCTTCGCCATAGCCCCTCCTTTAGCTTTGGCGGCCTTCTCCTCAGCTGTGTCTCTTTGCTTGACCACAGACTGGCGTGGCAGAATCAAGTTGGGCCCCAAAAGAGTAGCATTCCTGATCAAATAAGAAGCTACCCTCTCATTTTCCGGAATGGCTTCTATTTCCTCAGCCATCTGAACCATGTGATCGTTCTCTACAACAGCAAAGCCACCTGTCGCTAGCAAGAAATAAAGCACGTAAGGAGGAGCATTGCTGTCAGAACGAAAATTATAAATGAGATTCAACTCACAGCCAGAGGTGAAGCGGTAGAAAGAAACAGATTTATCCCTGACAAAGAACCATTCCTTCTTGAACATGCTAAATTTTGAATATAAGTCCAGGACTGGATTGAAAGATACGGCCGATTCTAAGCTTATATATGGAGACCCCTTCTTGTAGCCTCTCAAGTTATACAGGTACCGGATCTCCCGGTTGAAAGGGGGACGCCCGTATTTTCTCTGGAAGATAATGAACAGACTCACCAAGATGGCATAGGAGTTGGGCTGAAGCTGCAAAGGGGCCACCTTCAAGTATGTGATGAAGCTGGCTATCCCAGCGTTGATCGGAGGGATGGCTCCGCACATGCAGTGATACATACTGTAAGAAAAATACCCTTCTGGGGGTTATACGGCATCACTCCTTCCCCCGCTAACATCATATGCGCTCTGTCAATCCCAAAAGATCGAGATATAACGTCAAGCTGCTCATCTTTGAGGGAGCTGGGGAAGCAGTCAGGCGGTGAGTTCAAGAGCTCCTGAGGGCCGTACCCGTCTACTAATGATCTCGGGGTTGGTCCATGACGTTTTGGTTCTGTCCGAATTGGGGGCACTATGGAGGACTCTTCTTTGTCCTTGGATTTCTTCTTGTCAGAATGAGTTTCTACTTTATGAGACACTATCTGCAACACAAGAAAACACATCGTTAGACCAAGGAATGTAGACAAACAAGTACCTACAGTCTGGAATCTCATTCATAATTCAAAACATAAAAGTTTCATTCGGTAGTTCGAGGCTAAGAGTCCATTCGGCACTCATACTCCCAAAGTTCATTCGGTAGTTCGAGGCTAAAAGTCCATTCGGCACTCGTACTCCGCAAGTTCATTCGGTAGTTAGAGGCTAAAAGTCCATTCGGTCTCGTACTCCCCAAGTTCATTCGGTAGTTCTAGGCTAAGAGCCCATTCAGCACTCATACTCCCCAAGTTCATTCGGTAGTTCGAGGCTAAAAGTCCATTCGGCACTCGTACTCCCCAAGTTCATTCGGTAGTTCGAGGCTAAAAGTCCATTCGGCACTCGTACTCCCCAAGTTCATTCGGTAGTTCTAGGCTAAGAGCCCATTCGGCACTCATACTCCCCAGGATCAATCGGTAGTTCAAGCATAAAGTTCATTCGGCGGGAGAAGACTAAATCACCTGGTCCGGCAGTCAAATCTGGTTCGGTGATATGGTTGATTCGGCAGACCAAAGTTTGGTTCGGCTATTTCAAATAGTAAGGAATAACAAAGGCGTAAGGCCCATACTTATAGGCAAACGTAGGACTACCGGACCAACTGGTTCGGCATTTGGGCCGAATGAGAGTATCTAAACTAACGTCGTAAACATAGGAATCACGGCAAGTCAGAAAACAGGCGAGAAAGAGGATTGATCTAAAACAAAGCGCGGCATATGCCCCACTTTGGGGGACAAATGTTGGGCGTATTTTTACCCAGGAGATCTCAAGACCAAGAAACACCAGTTTCGTCCGGGTTCACCCATTCCATCCGGTACCTAAGTTTTATTCGGTATCCATACCACTACCGAACCAGATTCACAACCATGGAAGACCGAACCAACTCATTTCCAAAGCCTAGCGGAACCAAAGTAAAAAACTACCGAACCAATCCCCCACCACCGGACCAGATCTCAACTCCACTCATCACCGGACCAAAACGAAGAAGGCACTACCGAACCAGAAGCATACTACCATCACCGGACCAAGACACTACCGAACCAAAACGAAGATGGAATTACCGAACCAACATTGTCAGGCCAGATCACATCATCCCAGGCCCACCAGCAGCTATATACATCCAAGACCCCTACTCCCAGCCCCACTCTATAAACAGAGGGGTAGGGGTACAACAATGGGGGACGGGTTGGAGAGCTCAAGCATGGACAGAACTTTCAAACAACTTTCATACACTTGTAATCAAAGCTTTGTAATTGTAATCTAAACAGTGAAAGAGAATAACATATGAAGTGGATGTAGGCACATTCTGGCTGAACCACTATAAATCTGTGTGTCTTTTACAGTTTAGTCCCTGCTTTTTACATATTTTCATAAATCACCCAAATCACTAAGAGCAACATAAAATCGACTAAATCATATGACTTGGAGGTGTTTGCCCATTTTTTGTGCAAACACTCTGCAATTCATGACGTGTTTCACGTTTCTCAATTACGGAAATGCCTTCGAGGTTCTGATTCTATTCTTGAGCCTGGTGTTGTGGAAGAAATTGAAGTTTCGCCGAATTTAACTTATGAGCAACATCTTGTTCGTATTATTGCTTGGGAGGTCAAACGACTTCGAAATAAAGATGTTCCTCTTGTTAAAGTGCAATGGTCCTCAAATCCTAAGGATTGTTCTTAGGAATCTAGAGAATTCATCGAGCGAACACATCCGGACTTGCTTTCTCATGCTCATTAAGGTGAACTTCTTATTTCGAATTTCTTTTGTGTTAATATGCTTTTATGGTTGTTACTTTTTATTTCCACCTTATATATTGCGAGGACGCAATTTCTTTAAGGAGGGGAGTCTGTAACAACCCGCATATTTATCAATTTTATATTTAAATATTTTATCGTTAGTCGGATTTTGGTCCAAAAAGCTACTTTTTGCATATGGTCAAATTAGGACCCGAGACCACTTCCATTGAGTTCAAAATGTCATTTGCAATCTTTTAAGTATAAACTTTGATATGTTTGGAGTTAGTGGAATTTTGCCACTTTTACACTTTGGACTTTGGTTTGGGTTAGCCCAAACTATTAACTTAAGCTTCATTCCCCCCTTCTCCTCATCTCTTCATAAATTCCTAACACTAAAGCTTCATCAAAAATGGTGAGTGGAATGGGAAATTAAAACTCCAAGCTCAGGTTCTCTTGCGAATCCATCATCCAACTCCAAATCTAGAGAGAAGCCATTGATTCAAGCTTCTTGTGTTGAGATTGAAGTGGGATTGCTTCTTCCTTTGCTTTCAAGCTTGATTTTCATTAAAATTGTGAAAAGGTGAGATTTTTATCTCACATTCTTGTCTATAACTATCTTGGATTGTTGGGTATGAATTCCAAACACTTGTGCATGTGCATTTGCTTTTGGTTTGGATCGAATTGGTGAAAACCCCCAAATTTTCGTGTTTCTAGCATTTTCTGCACCATAGGTCGCTCGGGCATGGAAAAGTCTCGGCCTGCATATAGCTCGATAACCCTTAGGTCATTCCGCAACGTTAGGTCATTCGGCAATAACTGGGTCGCTAGGTCGCGCCACGATGGGTCGTTCCACCCTGCTAAGTCGCTCGGCCTTACCAACTCCTTAGGTCGCGATCCGTTAGGTCGTTGGACCCCATTCCCACTAGGTCGCTCGGCCTTACTTAAGTCGTTAGGTCGCTCGGTCTATGCCGTTTGTTAGGTCGCGAGTTAATTAGGTCGTTCGGCCTCAAATGATTAGGTCGCTCGGTCATGTCACCTAGTTAGGTCGCAACCACTAGGTCGGTCGCTTAAGTCGCTCAACCTTCAGGTCAAGCTCGTTCCACTTTAGGTCGCATGACCTCAACCACTAGGTCGCTTGGCCTGGTTGTACTTAGGGTGTACCACCTTAAGTCACTCATCCACTAGGTCACCCTGCTAAGTCGCTCGGCACTAGCTTGTGCACCTTAGGTCGCTCGGCCTCACCTTTAGGTCGTTCGGCCTTACTAACTCCTTAGGTCATTCCTGTGCTTTACTCGACCGTGTTAGGTCGTTCACCCCCCCTTAGGCCGCACCATTTGTTGCGTGCTAACTTCTTAGGTTGCGCCGTGTTAGGTCGCGCCAATTTCTTATGTTGAATTATGCTATGTCGCAAGGGTATTTCTACTTTGATGGGTTTGGAACTGATTTCCTTGGATTTTCATTCACGTCTTCGAACGTGAATTTTTGTGACTTGTGGTTTCTACAATCATTTATGTTATTTGTCACTTTAAAATTATAAAGGTTTCAATACTCGTAGTAAATATCAAAACTCTTTCATTAAAACAATTTCAACACTATTTTATTTATAAAGCTCGTTCTCTCAAACCAATTTCCAATCTATTAGTATATACAAACCTTTACCTCACTCGGATGAGAAATCTAATTAAATGGCTTAGTAAACCAGGTGGTATGAAATGCTTGCGTTTGCTTCGTCAGTTAAATCTTGGACTTGTTCGACTGAACCTCTTGTGACAATTTTCTAGTGAAGATCTACAATTTGTTCGTCAATATTTAAGTTAAGCAAGTGGTTATGGGACATGAAGCTAAACTCATATATTTACTAGCTTAGTGTGATTGACACTTCTTGATGATCAATGATGATCATTTTTGTGATTTAGACTAGCAATTGTGCGATGTCTCCTTGTCCGCGAGGGAGACTAAACCTCGTTTTTGTGAAGTTTCGACTCGCATATGTGGGGTAGCGACCCATGGTCTTCAGGCCGTTCGTGTGGAGCTTCGGCTCAAAATTAATGGTTAGCTACCATGGAATAGCGTTCTGTTTGTGTGATACACGTGTTGGTGAGTTTTCATGCTCCCGTTCTTGTGATAGGCCTCCCCCCTATTTGTGATTTATGGATTTTGTGTGTTGATTTCTGGAATTTGTGGTTCACCAATTTTCATGATTTTCATTGATAAGTTTTATCAAATTTTGTGCATTGGTGAATTTGTGTGTCATTACCTTTTGGTGAATTCTGATCTTTGAGAAGATTCTTGTGATATTGATTGATCTCTTGTTGATTTTCATTTTCATACTTATCATAGTATGCCGTTATGGTTATTTTATGTTTATTCCATATCTTCCTTTCTATATCATATCATCTGATATTTATAGCTAGACTGATCCGCTTATTATTTTCTTATTAAATAATACTCGGGTCAGACCGAGATGTTACAGGTGCTTCTGCTTGACTTCTCACCTGGGATTTATTACTCTGACTTTTGGCTAACTACATAGATTAGTAGTTTTTGTTGTATACATTTGAGATATCGACTCATAGATGTATTCTTTTGCATAGCACATGTTGCTATTCTTTTGTGTTATTGTGGATCTTTCAGACCACTACTCTGATGTACACTTTCATGTGTTATATATTCACATCTTTTTCCGCCTTTGTGATATGGATGTCTGTGACTAATTGTGTTATGATTATTTCTATATTTGTTTCCAAAGATTATTTATAACCACTGTGTGGTAGCTTTGAGTTTGTATCGGTATGTCGGACTTTCTCCTGAAACAAAATGCATGTTATACTATCTGGCATATCGGTGCTCGCACAAAGCAATTACACGGATGCTCGCTCCTCCACAGCCTTATTCTCCGTGCTAGTCGACAGCATTACACTGTAGTGTTCTTGGCTAGCGCGGGTATAGAGGTGGGGCGTCACACATAAATTCACTATAGAATTTATAAAGGAAATGGAAATTTGTTTTAAAAATAAACATTGATTTATTTATGAAGTATCGAAAAAAAATATCTAGTAAAGATATTTTGGAAAATAAATAATTTGGAAAATTATTTGGAATCTGGTGATGTTGTGCATACCTATTGATAGTTAAATAACCGATATCAATATTTACCTTTAAATGGGTATTTGTTGTGATTGCTTGAAATTGAATGCCACAATTATTTTAAAATAAGCGCTCACTATTCGGGTTAGCCGGGAAAGGACCTTTGGGTCGTATAACCCATTCCAAATATGTGATACGTCGAAATGGATTGCATTTGATGACCGGTGTTGAAGACCGGATTTTTGTGAAAATGGAAGGATTACCGTCGAATGTTTCTGCATCGGTTGATGTTCGATATAGAAATTTATTGCCCTTTGTGATTGGAAGTCCGGTCGTGATTAGTGAATATCCGGATTGCAAGGGCTTCTTTGTAAGTGCCTTCGGTTCCGTTCAATCCCGGAACAGACTTGTATAGATGTGTGTCTGACATTACAATTTGAGATGTAAAGCTGGTTTCTATCAAATATATTTCTGTTGGTGGCGGAGAATTTATTCTCTTAGCTTAACACCCTTAGAGGTTATGTAGTTGATAGTTACTAGTGATACATTCCCAAATTGGTAATGTGGCATACAAAGTGCTGTTGAGCATTTATTGAATCAAAGCACAACTTTTGTATAAAGTGTAGCTTTGTGGACGAGACTTCATCGGACCTCACTCCCCGGAAATGGTCAAAACAGGAAGAATGCAGCAAGGTTTTAGGGACTAGCGCCCCTTAGGGTATGTTCATTTCCTCCTTGATAGAGGTGGTATCATGGTATGGAGCCCATATATTTAACCTATGTTGTGCTGCAAATTTATTACTTTGTGGTAGTTGGAAATCGAGGATCCTCGGATATAGATCGGTTACGATCGGGGAATGGCATACTCGTGTCAGTGTTACCTATTTTTGCAGTGGTAACTCGGCCTTGTGTTGGAAAAGATCCGGTTAGGTTCTCGAGTCGTCTTTCCAGAGGCGTACCAATGTGGCAATGGGAAGTTCCTTGGCCTGACCATTTGTTGGAATTCCAAACTCCAATACACATCTTGTACGGTTTTAGTTGCAAAACCTGCCATTTACTTATGGTGGTCACCACTGTTTAGATGGTAGCTATAGTAGGCATACGATACTGGTCGTATGTTGGCTAAGATTTATATTATATTTTCGAAATGTTTTTCTACACTATGCACTAGTAATAATATCAAATGTTTCTTTTAATGCGCATCAAGCATCTTTGACTATCATAAGGAGAAATCTCCTCCGATTCTGCGTTTGCATCGTGTGTGTGCGGAAGGCCTTATAGTAGTCTCATTTTCCAAAAAGCATTGCGAATCTATTTTAAAGTATTCCTCTGTTGTCTTTTAAAGATAAACTGTTTTTAAGTTCTCACACCAGTCCCATGACTGACCTGGAGTTTATTGTTTTCCTTCCTAAACTCTGGGTGCCCACCAATTTCTACACGGGTAGTCTAGAGTCAGGTTATCAGGTCATTCTGGAATTCAGGAGTTGCTGTAGAGATCTGGAGGCAAGCTGGATGGCATGGCGTATCAAACTAGTATATGTAGTATTTCTTTTCCGTTGTCTGTTGTTGTACACTCTGATGATATAATGTGATATAATGTGATGTAATGTAATAACTGATATAGTTCTTTGTTTAAAGATTATTCATTTATCTATTATATGTTGTTCCACTGCGATTGTGAGATCTTGATATTGTTCTGTTGTTTCTTTCTTTCTGTTATATTCTATATTTTTCTCTCTTCTTCTACCTCTTTCTTCTTCTTTAACCATAACATTTCGGTTTTCCGGCATTCGATTGCTCGGCAGTTGATACAGTGGACGTATTGATGTCGGTTTTCGAGCGTCGAAAAATCGCAACGTTACAATAGGTATGGTACAAACCAAACTCGTAGAAGGCGCTCTAGGGCATGTGTACACGACACTCGAGGCAATGCCAGGGTAGATTTGCCAATTGCAGAACCGTGCTGGCGGTAATGCATAGCAGATACTACCGCCCACCTCGGAACACACTTCTGAATCAAAAATCAATGGGTGGCCACTAAATTATCACAAAGTCATAATATGGTATCGAAGAAGCATGTCCGATCGGAGGATTGACCTCACTTGGCCCAAGTATAGCTCCTGTTTTAGTCACATCTAAGCCGACTCACGGGAGTTAGGGTCACGACATTTCCTCATACAGAAATCGTTCCCCAAACCATCCTACTTCGTTTCTGGAATCTCCACCATGTACACAGTTGTTAAATTAGTTTTCGGTATTGGCAGAGAGTATGAGAATATCTGATCCCGGTCTCTTTAGCACCCAAACGTTTATTTCACACCGGATGGTTCTTTTACATTTCAAAAGTCAATTCATACTTAATATCAAAATATCATATTCTATTTCAAACCATTTCACTTTTGAAATCATATTCACTTTCAAAACCATATTCACCTAAATATGTCATTTCACAAAAGGCATTAATTTCAAATTCCAACTTAAGCTGTATCATCATCAAGGATTTAAATATAAATACTTTACTTTACAACGTCTGAAATTTTAGAAAATAGTTTAGGTAATTATAAAGAGTTTATATAGTTGTAAAATATTTAAATAGATATAAAATATTTTAAATAGTAAAAATAGTTTAAATGGATTTAAATTTGATATAGTTAGTTTCAAAATGATTTAAGTATATTAAATATAGATTAAATAGTTTTAAATTATATTAAAATGTTTGAATAGATTAATTGTAGATTAAATAGAGTTAAATACATTTAAATTACATTAAGTAGATTTTAAAAGATTAAATAAATTTTAATTAGATTAAATTGATTTAAAATAGATTAAATAGATTTAAAGTAGATTAAATAAATTAAATTAGTTTAAAATTGGTAAGATGTAGTAAATTGGGTTAAATATGTTATAATAGATTAGTTTAAATTGATTAAAATAGTTAATTTGATGAAATAGTTAAATTAGTTTAAAATAGATTTCAAATTTATATCCAAACATTTCAATAACTCAATTCCAATAGATTCGTTTATTATGCCACTTCACTTTGAAATTCCAATTTAAATCCTTTGAACAAATCATTAATCAATTCCAATTTCAGCCTTTACGTTTGGATTATTGAAAATAATTCAGTTTATACAAATCAAATTCTATTTCAAATTACCACTTAACTGAATTCAATATTTTAAGGATTCAAAAATTATTTAATTTAACCATTCCAGTGTCCGTATATAAATTTTCTACCGTAGGTTCAAGTGATATGGATAGTTATCGTTTCAATCCACAATTTAAAATACTATGGTTATATATCATTTCAAACCGCAATTCCGAATTTAGTAAAAGCCCATAAAATCGCTTGAGTCTATCATTTCAACCCATAACAATTTTCCCTAATCTATGGGTCGTTCAGGGATATATCATTTCAACCCATAAGGAACTTGTAGTGTTATAACCTATAAAATACAACATCCATTCATCCAATATCAACAATCAAACATACATCACAATCATCATCCAAATCAATCTATAAACATTAATAAACAACCAATAATCAATACAGGTATTAACTTGACAATTTAAAATTCAATATTAAATTAAACGATGATTTAATGCAACTAAAGTCAAATTTAACTAGAGTGATAATTCATATATACCAAACGTCGGTCAATAAATTTCTAATCACATCATAAATTTAATTTAACTAACATAAGATAATTTAGTAGTTGTGAGTAGGTCAAGACACTCACTTTTGATTTTAAATCGAATTAAAATCCAAAATAGGACCCAAATTAATACAGTCTCGGAGTTCATCCAAACCAGCGTCAAAATATCCAGAATTTTGACATGATCCCAACAAAACAAACTGCGCATAAATCCGACCTTGTACGTACAAGTTATGATGATTAGAACTTAAAATTAAATTTAAATAAACAAATAAAAATAAAACTTTACCCCAGAGCCACGTCGGCACATCATCTCGAATCCTAGCTATAGATAGAAGCCGATCGTGTTTGAACTGACGAAGCCGCCACCGTTTACCCACTGACACACGGCGCCATACAAGATCGCAAGATTGTCCGACAACCTAGCAGGTTCGCTAGCGCCAACATCCCCCCCTCGATCACTTGCGACAGCCTCCGTCACCCCTCAGATCGACCGCCGCCGCTAGTTTCCAAACCCTAATCCAGATTATATGCCACATCCAACCATCGATCAACCAAGCAAACAACACAGATGAACTACGCTCGACGCCCTCTACAACCCAGTACCCTCTAATTGACGATCGTTCAAAGATCATCGAACACCAATGAACGACCAAGACTTCCTTACCCAACTCTGGCCACACTGAAACCCAAAGCGAAAAGAAGACTGCGAATTTGACTTGCGCTCGTCGAGAGCTTCGAATCGATATAAAATTCTATATTGTTTGGGGAGTTTTAATTTTGATTTGGTTTTGATTTGCGATTTGTATCTGAAATTGGTTTTGATTTGTCTGCCTTTGGAAAGAGAGAAGCATATAGAATTGTACGTATAGACAAATAGAATGAGAAATAGCTAGGGTTTATAACGGGCTATATATAGGCAGATTAGAAATAGAAATGAATGGACTAGATTATTTGAAAGTTGAACGATAAACGACCCGAAAAGCTCGTTTCATTCCCGAAACAAAAAATGGATCATCCCATATATCGAAATAAATTCAATGGAATAGGGTTCAAGTATTAATCCCATCGTGTGAAGAAGTTAGCTTAATATCAGCTTATTTCAAATTGATTTTAATTGAATCTAATTAAATCGATTTTCACGCGTTTCGAGTCCGTACTATCAAATGACAAGTCCGATCGCTACGAAACTTGAATCCTTACAGTAATTCACCATTACGGATCCAATGAAACTAGTTTCGTTGAAATCCGTGATAGTGGCCAAAATGGCTATTTTCACATTAATTAAGAAAATTAATATTAAATTAATTAAATCATTTTTTAATTCAATATTTATAAACTAACAAATTTCATCATTTTAGGTTACTTGGACATTTATAATAAATTAAAACAAGTTTACCTAAAATTTAAGTGTTAATTATTTCACAAATCATAGTGTTCAATTTCAACTGCAATTAATCCAATTAATTATAATTTAATTCTAATAATTTGATAAAATTTAATTTCATTCTTTATATTCAATCTATTGTTACACTAGTGACACAGTTAGCATTATTTTATATTTTATTGCATTAATATTCTCCAATTTCCACCTTTTATTTGTATTAACTACTATATTCCATTATATTGAATTTTTAACAATTTTATTATGATTTATAATCTCAATCAATTAATTTGTCTTTGTTTTACTCTTTTTATTTCACTAATTATTGCCTCGTAAATAAGATTAACATATCCATACCTTTTATTGCATTCACATTTTGCAGTTATTGTCCTAAGTCACATTAATGTAACATTTATTTACATTTGTTTGCAACTGATTAATTAAATTGGTAATAGATAACAATTGCCACCATTGCTACATTTAATAACATTTTTAAGTTTATCATTTACAAACAATTTTTATAACAACTCTCATTACACTAATTGTATTAAATTTTCATTTATTACACACTATTTTATTAATAAATCAACATTTATATTATCAATTACTCTTTCCCATTATCGATTAATACACTCATTATTACAATTAATTTACAATCTATAACTAATTATAACTTCTAATCCTTTTAATTAATTGGAATTACATTCAAAGCAGGTATCAATTACCTTTAATTTTCAATTACATTCTTATTATTTAAATCATAAATTTTGTTATTTCTTCCAACATTTAGTCACAATATCTTTATTAAAATAACAATTTTTTAATTGGCGAAAATTACGGGTCGTTACCATATAATTGAAATCACTATAAATTGTTAAACCCGATATTGATATTACCACACCCAGTTAAACTTTAAACCCTAAAATCAGCAATCCCTAATCTGTAAACACTAGGTTTAACAAATTATATTAAAATTTAGAATATGGACTGATCGAATCAGTAATTGGGGTTCAAGGTAAACAGTTATCCATATGAATTAAATGAAAATTAACAACCAACATATAAAATTGGGAGAACCCGAAAATTTAGCCTATGTCCGGTCAACCACTGATCCCCGATGGTCGACCATTAGCTGTCGACGATAGCGATCGGCCGGTTAGGTTTAGCGGTTGACCGGTCGACATGTAAAATGCGTAATCTGAACCTCGACCGAAGACACAGGTTAGTAATAAAATTATATAAATTAAGATAATAATATTATAAAAATATCAATTGTTTGTTTGAGCCTATTTTAGGGTTAAGTGTATGTTCTAGAGATAGTATTGAGGATAGTTCCCTATCAGAGGGTGCTAGGTCATTTTGGTATTGGGTAAAATGTTGCTTACCCAATTAAGAGTTAAGTGATCGACTAGGGGCGATGTATCTTCATAATACAGGCACTCACGGGGAGGTTCTATAGTGGAGGTGCATCACAAGCGGATGCCAGTGAGTGAGTCTGGTGCTAATGGTGGATTCTATAAGGACGGTTAGGCCCAGCACAACATGATAAGTGATAATATAGGCAAAGAAGTGGCCCGGTACTAATGGAAATTCTTGTATGCACGGTTTTGACATGATGTGATACAGGTGGACACTGGCATAGTCTGGTATGTGGCATTACACTACGATCGAAAGGGAATACAGGTACATATAATGAGACATACCGACAAGTCAGTAACTTGGGTTCTCTTCGAAAGTGACTAGGGATCTTATAATATGAAATATTAACTAAACTGTTTATTTGTGTGGAATACAAATCTCAAAGTAAAAGCAGAAAAGTAAATGACATTAGATATTTTTATATTGGTTCGAACGTCACGTTCTACATCCAGTCCATGACTCCTTATGGATTTAATCGATACCCTCACTTAACCCAAAGGAAATGGTAATACACTGCCTAAGTAACTGAACAGGACTTCAACCGCATAGACAACCGAATAGGACTTCAACCACCAGAGGATACTACAACAGGACTTCAACTATAAATAGCAGAAATGTATTTGACTGAGTATGCTCTTGAATAGCACCGATAAGTGAATAGCGGACACCCTTCGTATAATCTTCTCCTTTGTTGTATATCGTGTTGTTTGTGAAGAAAAGAAGTAATTTTGATCACAAGAAAATATTCTTGAATGATTATGTGATCAAAAACATAAACCAGTCTTGAATTGAATTCCTGAGAGTTCAATAGTAAAGATAAAGAGAATTGCAAATAGAATTGATAATGAAAATAATGAAATAATTTTCTTTGTACAGAGTTTAATAGTTTCAATCATTCGTGAAAAGAAACAGTGAAAAGTTAGGATTGCAACTCTTGAATCAAGAGATGTAACCCTTCATGAAGAATGGGTACACTTTCAGAAAACTAGCTGTTATATAGATTCAGCTGGCTAAATAGAGTGTGGCAGCTAGCTGAATCGACGATTTTAAATCAGGAGGGAAATAGTTCATTTTAGGTAGTTTTCACCTTGCTAAAAATAGTTATTCAGTCAGCTAAATATTCAAAGATATTAATGTGTTCATGCACAGATTCAGTCAGTTGACCTGGATGGTTCAGCCAGCTGAATTTTAAGTTTTTTTTTTAAGTTTTTGAAATTTCAATTTCTGAAAAATCGTATGTGTATATACTATATAGAAGAGATTTTAACAAATTTATACCTCTAGACATAGACACTATGACTGATGGTACTTTGTAGCGTCAATTTGGTCTTCATTTTGACATAATTGTCTCTCTGTAAAGTTGATATCATTTCCTGGAAAAGTGGTTAGCGTATAATATATACTTGTATAGTTGTCACTATCAAAACATCAAAATGTAAGGTTCTAACATTTTCCCTTTTTGACGATGAGAACTATATAAGTTCGATTTTAAATTGAATACTCCCCTTATCGGTATGGCTTTACTTTAATCTCCCCTTTTCATCGAAAAAAAGTAAATAGATATAAATATGAGAAAAAAAAAGTTTGTAAAAATAAAAAATTTACGAGAATTAGTATTAGACTCAAAACATCATAGAACATATAATCATCACAACACGTGTGACGACCCAGGTTTTTGGTGTCGGATAATCGGGTGATTAACTAATTTAAATTTATCGTAATATTAATTTTAATGGGTCTAACCACTGAATTTATGACAATTAAAAATATCTCAATATATATATAAATTGATTCGAAAAAAACTATAATAAATGTTGAATTATAAAATCTCTAGTGATGATAAATCTTATAGTAAATAAATAAGTAATATATTTCACCATTTAAAAATTTAGATAGAATACATATAAATATATTTAGGTAAATATACGCAAACTTTATATGTTAAAATGTATATATGCCATGTGAAGTAAAATATAGGAAAGATGTAAATAAATATATATGTAATATAAATGTGTACATATGTAATACACGGGAGATATTTATAAGCATGGAAACATTTGATGTCAAATACCAGCAGAAATATAGTAAGATGCAAGTATATATACATAAATTCATATAAGATATGTATGTTAACAAAAGAGAAGACAATATCATGGCAAATGGCATTTCAAGCACACAAAATCTTGAATCAAGATCAAAAACATAATCTAGTCAAATACAGAATGGGCAAATCAAGCTGAAAAAAATATCTATAAAAAAGCCTATACAGGGTTTTTCTGTTGGCTTACCCTGTAATCCTTATCTTCTCTACATATGTCTCCAACCTCTCTTCTTATTTCATTTCATTTGAACCAAGTTAAAAACAGAAACATTTCTTCCATTTCCCAACTTAAATAAGATCAAGAAGGCCTTTATTACACTTTAAAAAAAAACTATAAAGAAAAGCAAACTAGAGGAATCAAAGATTAAACTATCAAAACTGGAAAAAAAGAAGAAGAAGAAGAAGATAAATCAAACAGCAACTGCAAATTTTTAATCTGAAGCAATCCAGTTGCAAAATCAAAAGCATGTAGTTCAATTCAGTTCTACCAAAACTCAGCTTTCAAATTCAAGTAGTTTTTTAAAGATCAAAGTATTTCCAGGTTTCTCAAGGCCTTGGTTTCTCTGTTTCATTTAAAGGTGAGTAAATTTTAGTTTTAAACAGTTTTAAATCTAGTTCCTGTGGAAATTATTGAAGTAAGACTGTGATAAATGTTTTCTTAAATGATTGCATGGCCGTTTTAAGGTAAATACATGAATATATGTATATAGACATGTGTGTGCATGTCTGTGCTTCATCATTTGCTCTGATTTTTCATTTCCAGGATACTAATAGAATTCAAAAACTTACTGCTCTTCATCTGATTCTCTTTGGACTTCAATTTATAAACAAAATTTGTTTGTTATAATAGGATATAAATTTTAAAAATAGTTTTAAAGTCAAACTGAAGCTAGTTTTAAAATAAAAGAAGGAAAAACAGAGATACTTAAAATTTTATTAAAAACTCGATATAAATAATTGGATGATTCATGTATATAATCGGTTGTGTTTTCAAATTCTATGATTTTTAGAAAAAAATCATGATTTTTAAGTGTTTTAGTCGAGGGAAAACGAGAGTTGAACGGGATTTGGATTTCGAGCATTTTCAAATGATCGGTGGGGTTGGGGATCCCGGAATCATGTCTGGAGGTAGCTGTTAGTTTGTGGGTATTAGGAAAATTACGGGTGGTTTTCACGAACTCCGTAGTGGCGAAGCAATGGTGAACTAGGGTTTAGTATGGTTTGGGGTCGAGCTCGGTTGTAGTCAGTCCAATGGTGGTGAAGTTTGTCGACCGGAGTGGTTCACACCGAGGGGAAAAGCAAGAAAGAGATGCGGCGGAGCTCGCGGCTGAGAATTGGATGGTATCGTGGTCAGAGAGGTCGAAATGCGGTGATAGAAGGTCAGGACTTTGTTTCAGTGTGGGTTGAAGGGTAAAATCTGGAGGTGATGATGTAAACAAACTTTGGGTGCTCAGTTGAGTTTCGAGGGGTGTTGGTGGTTGGAATTGATGGTCGACGACCCAAGGCGATGGTCGTCGGCGATGTGTAGGTGCACATGCGTACAGATGTGTGCACAAGAATATTGAGCATTAGTAAGTTTGGGGAAGATGATGGCTTGCATGGGTCGAACTCGCAATGGTATGCGTGCTGACTTGAAGTAGAATTTGTGCGAGTGGTGTATGGGGTTGGCTCGTGTATTTAATATGGTTTGGCCTGGGTTATTTTATAGTTGAAGTTATAAGTTTTAAAAGCTTATCAAAATAGTTAAGTTAAAAGTAAATGTAAACTAAGTTTTAAACAAATTTCCAAAGTTTTAGATGTTTCCAAATTTGTTGTATTAAGTAATTAATTAATAGGTTAAATCCTATGAGCTTTAAGGTGAATTAAAAGTTGTAAGTAAATTAAAGTACAAATCATTTGATGTATTAAGATGTTTAATTGATTTAGTAATCCGAGAATAATTAATTAATTAAAGGTTAATAAATTTGTGAAATCAATTTAAAAGATTAATGTATTGATACGATTAATTAATTTACTATTAATTAAAAGATGATTTATTTAAAAATTAATCACCTAATGTAAGTAATTAATGGTTATTACTTTAGTTAAAAGATAAGTGTTTAGTGCCATTAATTAAGGAGGATAATTAATGGGTGATTACTGAATGTGATTTATTTAATGATAATTATTTAATGAAAGTAATTGAGGATTAATTACTTAGTGTACTTAGTTAAAGTAAGGATTAATTAAGGAAATAAAGTAAAGGGTTAATTCATGAATGAGTGTGATTAATTAAAAGATAATTAATCAATGTAAGTGACTATAAGATAATTAATTTGAGTAATTAATTAAGGATAATTTCTGTAAATGGTTAAGGATAATTAAATTGTGAAATTGATTAAAGGCTAATTACTTAATGTAATTATAGTATAATTAATCAAGGGTGATTAATTAAGACGGATAATTATTGGGTGATAAATTAATTGGTTTGTAATTAATTACTAAGAAGATTTAAAAGTAATTAATTTAATTCATTTGGATTAATTAAATTAATTAGAGATGATGTGGTTGATTAATCTTGCTTATGAATGATTGAATGATATTGTATGCCTTAGATTAGTTGATATCTCTAGTATGTGATGTGTGATGCTATGTGATATGTTAAGCTAAAACAGTGACATCCTTTATATAAAGTTTGAATTGTATTTCATTTATATTACTTGGGTTAAGATGACATGATGATCAAAGAGACCGGGGTCAGGTATCAATAAATATCCAAAATCACTTCGATTCTTTATAAATTTGAGTTTAGAAGAAAATAGGCTGGAATGAAATAGGATAAGTATCATGGATATTTAAATAGGATAATGATTCTTGGATATTGTTTTTAAGTTAAATGATTGTTTTCAATCAGAATAGAACTCGATGAAAAGTACGAGTTACCCTAGTAATCCATCGGAGTTATATATCTTGATAATTTCATTATATGAGCTTACTCACGCTGGTTTCCAGCCTGACCTGTGTGTTACTTGAATGTAATGCTCGGGTCAGACCGAGTATTACAGATTTTCAGGTAAGGTCGTTCTGGAGCTCAGGAGACAAGCTGGATGTCGAGAACGTAAGTAGTGTTTCCGCTGTATTATATTGTTGTATATCTGAGACATGATAATTGTGGATGTGTGTAACTCTGATGTATTAAAATGTAATTGACAGATACAATATTCTTTTGTAAACTGATATTATCTGATATTATATTTTGATCCGTTGCGAATGTAAGAATCTTTGTTGTGTTTCTGCTTCTTCTTCTTCTACCCGTTTCTTCTTCTTCTAACTATTTGGAATTTTCGAAATCAGAAATTCCGGGTCATTACATTTGGTATCAGAGCTGGAGGTTAAGCGAGAACCTTGGCTCTAGTGAGAATACTCATTTAGGATAGAATAAATGGTATCCTAAAATGAGTTGAGTATGTGTGTGTGTGTGTGTGTGTGTATATATATATATATATATATTTATATATGAGAGCGTACTTGTTATTTTCTTATATAAAGATTGTAAATTATTTTGTATAAGAATATATTTTGATATATAAAGCAATATTTCTTTCTAATAAATGTTAAGGTAATTGGTTGTTAAATTATTGGAATTAAATTAAGAGATAATAGAAATACAACCAAATTGAAATTAAATAAAGGTAAGTTTGAAAAGGATACAAACTGAAATTAAATCTTGAATTAGGGTGGAGTTTCGGAATAAGATAATAATAAACTGGTTTCCATATATGATAATCTTAGTTATTATCATAAATGATTATTGTGTTTAATAATAAGATGTGTATTAATGAGCAAGCAAAATGAAATGTTTAAGTAAGTATGACTTATAAATTGGAACCGAAGATGATCTATATTGTGAAGTTTAAAATCTAAGCCAGAAAATTTGGAATTTGTTTCAAAGTGCTAAAAGAAATAATAAATAAGTATTATTTGAATAAAATGGACTTGTTGCAAACAAGGGTTGTTTGAAAATTTGTTTTGAAGTAAAAACCAAAAGTGGTTTAAAATTTAACGATAACCTAGCGTGTAAAGAAAATAATATATGTATATGAGGAGTATACATAATATCAAAAATGGTTTGAAATAAACTCTAAATGTTGAATTTTAAATTTGAAATGAGATGTGATATCTATGGTGACAAGTTTTTGAACTTATAAGATTATTAGTGTGAAGTTTAAAATTTGAAATGGGAATTCAAATTAGGTAAGGTTGGCTGGGTTAAGCAAATTGAATTTAACTTTGGGAAAGTTAACTAAGTTAACAAGCAACCTGCATTGGAAATTTCAAGATGAAATTGGGATTTAACTTTGGAAGTTAAAATGGTTAATTTGATTTAGGAGTTAGTGTGATCTCAAAATGGGTTTGAGATCTGGATATTTAAAATGGATGGATGTTTTAAAATAAATCAGTTGATATCATCCTATTGTTATTTAAAAATCTTTAAATTGTGGATCAGATTTGTTTAAATGAATGAGAAATGAAGTGTGGCAATACATCCATAATTAAGATGAAAGGAAAATTTAACTTTAGTTTGAAATTAAGGATAAGGAATTACTTTGAACTGAAAATTTGAATAATTACATTTGTAAATTAAAACTGTTTAAGGAACTGGTTTCAAACTGGAAGATAAAATTGAGTATAAATTAAATTTTTAAGATAAAATTTATTTGAACTCTTATTTGAACTTTGGAAAAAAAAAGTTAAGTAAAGATAATTTAAAATGGAATTTTGAGAATTTGACTCAAAATTAAATTGTTTAAAAATTTGGGTTATTGATTTAAAAATAAAGGTTAATTTGATTGAAGGAGTTAAATCAACATTTTGAAATTTAACTCGAATTTATATAAATTGAGATGGTTTAAAGTTGAGATTTAGATTTCATTAGTTCAAATTAAATTAAATTTGAATTAATTAGAATTGAAAATGGATAAGTATGGAATTTAAATGGAAATTAGGATTAGTTCATATAGAAGTCAAAATGATTTGAAATTGAAGTGGATTCAATTTGAAATTAGTCTAAATTAATTTGAATAATTTGGAATTGTAGTTAAAGTGAATAAGTTTAAAATCAAATGGAATTTGATTTGAATTTGGGAAGAAATCAAGATTAACTCAACTTGAATTGGGGTTAAATCAATTTTAATGGAAATTGAAGTTATTCAAACTGGAATTGAGTCGATTTAAATGGAAGTGGAAATTTAAATTGAATTGAAGGGGAAGTGAACATTTTTGGCTCTGGACTATTTTCAAAATAAATTGTTTTAATATAAATCGATTTTTCCCAACTATGTACTATATAACTTTTCTTTTTAAACCTAAAATTATCTTATACTTGTTTTACAGTTATTTTTGGAACTATTTAACAATTTTTCAACTGTTTTATAAATTAATTACAATTTTTCAATTATTTTACAAATTAATTACTATTTTGCAATTATTTAAAATTTCTTTAACTATTTGACTATTTTCCAACTATTATACAATTACTATTTTTTTAACTAAATTACAATTACTTAACTATTTTATAACTGTGTAACTATTTATAGTTATTTTACAAATGAATAATTATTTTCTCAACCACTTATCTATTTTTAGATTTTCCAATCTATTTTCTATATTAAACTGGTCGGGGTTCAAACTATTTATGATTAAATTTCCAATTGAGATAAGAATTTTAGTGATAATCCAAATGGGGTTGAGACAAATGTGAATAAGTGAATAAATTCAAAGTAAGAATGAATAGAAAGGAAATTGATTTGGCTAATAATCAATGAAGATAAATACGTAGAATGTACGTATATTATTCTATTCGCATAGTGATTTGATCCAGATTCGAGCACAGAATTTCGAGGTAGTTATATTGATACAAGTTGGGATTTTTCACTCGATTTTCGACGGCGAACCTGAATATGGATTATTGATTGGTTCTGGATATTCTCTATCATAGTTATGGCTATGCAAGGAGGATGACTGTTTCTAATCAAGAAATCAGATCTGAGTCCGCACTAGAAAGTCGGGTGGACGATACTAGTTCAGAAGTGAATTTGTGTGATCGAGTGAGCGATCAGATTAACATAGCGTATGGATGATATGTGTACAGCGTATGGGTTTGATGAAATTGATATTGGGAATTTGTCGATAAGAAATGTGAAATGATTTTTGAAATGAAAAGTATATTTTGTGAAATATACAATGAAGTAAAATGGAAATCAGATATTTCTATGACTAAAGGTTCACTTTATGAAGAAAAGAAATGAAAAATCAATTTAAATATTTGATTTTGAATAAACAAAGTTATATATATTTGTTATATAAGATAAATCTCCCCTTGTTGAATCTTTTGCCGGAAGAAAAGGATTTTTGAAAGTGTTTGAAGTATAAAAGGAGTTTTATACAAGTTTGAAAAGATCCAAAGATTTTTCAAAATTATATATATATATATATATATATATATATATATATATATATATATATATAAAGGATCTTGTGAGAATGATTTTGGAAAAAGGTTTTGGGAACCTTTGGATTTGGAAAGGCTTTTGATTTTTTGGTAAAATCAATATTGGAATATGGAAAGCTTAGTTTGAGAATTATTGATTTTTGGATAATCGATTTTGTGTAAAGAAGCTTTGTATGAGATCATACTAGGTGTATGATTTGAAAGATACTATATGTGTATAGTATAAAGTGTTTTGATAATGGCTCTGGGGAAAAAGGTGCTCCCTTGAAATGAACTTCTCAGGAGTACCAAAGGTTGGTACTGCCTTGAACCCTAAGGGGGGTTCTAAAGTTGATCCTGTGAGGAGTCTGGACAAAACTAGTTCCTGAGGATTATGAGTAGTGTGTAGCGAAAGTCGAAGGCGCTGATGCCTACAGAGGCATTTGGGTTACGCTGTGACGATAGTGTAACTCGATGTCACTGCGATCTACTACAGACCATAGCGAAAGTCGTGTGTGCTGGTGAGAGCCAATAGTCCACGTTTGATTTTATATCAGTAGACTGCGACCTATGGTAACATAACGAAAGTCATGTGTGCCGCTGAGATCCAACAGTCTGCGTTTGATTTTATATCGGTAGACTGCAACCTATGGTAACATAGCAAAAGTCGTGTGTGCCGCTGAGAGCCAACAGTCTGCGTTTGATTTTATATCGGTAGACTGCGACCTATATAGGAGTGGAGTGGTTCCATTTCAACAGCGAAAATCAAGGGCGCTGATGCCTACAGTTACATGGACTTTTGCTGCGATGGCAACGTAACCCTGGAATGTAACTACAATCTGTTGTGGGTTCCAGGCATAAGCAAGGGGCGCGGAGGGCCTACAGTTACATGGACTTTTGCTGCGATGGCAACGTAACCCAGGATGTAACTGCGACCATGGATGGGGTTGATGATTTCCAGAGCATTCTCACCAAAGATATTTCCTCAATTTTTAAAATGTTTTCTATATTTTCAATAAAATTATTTTCCAAGTATTTTCACTCGGTGTTGAAAACGGGTGTACCAAGTACTTATAGATTTTCAGTCCTACGCCTGATCAACGTATGACCGAATTTCTATGAGGATGAGGATGGACTTGTTGAGACATCAAGCTATAAAAGTATTTTTATAAAAACTATTTTAGTAATATTGTATATATTTTTAAAGTATTTTGGAAATGATCAAAGAAAATTTATCCGGCTTTAAGCATTTTAATAGTCCTGGCTTCGTTCCTTTTCGAGGACGAAAAGATTCAAAGGGGGAAGGAATGTGACAACCCGGGTTTTTGGTGTCAGATAATCGGGTGATTAACTGATTTAAATCTATCATAATATTAATTTTAATGGGTATAACCATTGAATTTTTGATAATTAAAAATATCTCAATATATATAAAAATTGATTCGAAAAAAAACTATAATAAATGTTGAATTAGAAAATCTCTGGTGATGATAAATCTTATAGTAAATAAATAATTAATATATTTCACCATTTAAAAATTTAGATAGAATACATAGAAATATATTTAGATAAATATACACAAACTTAATATGTTAAAATATATAGATGCCATGCAAAGTAAAATATAGGAAAGATGTAAATAAATATATATGTAATATAAAAGTGTACATAAGTTATATGCGGGAGATATTTATAAGCATGGAAACATTTGATGTCAAATACTAGCAGAAATATAGTAAGGTGCAAGTATATATACATAAATTCATATAAGATATGTATGTTAACAAAAGAGGAGACAATATCATGGCAAATGGCATTTCAAGCACACAAAATCTTGAAACAAGATCAAAAACATAATCTAGCCAAATACAGAAGGGGCAAATCAAGCTGGAAAAAAAATATCTATACAAAAGCCTGTACAGGGTTTTTCTGTTGGCTTACCCTGTAATCCTTATCTCTCTACATATATCTCCAACCTCTCTTCTTATTTCATTTCATTCGAACCAAGTTAATAACAGAAACATTTCTTCCATTTCTCAACTTAAATAATATCAAGCAAGCTTTCATTACACTTTAAAAAAAACTATAAATAAAAGCAAACCAGAGGAATCAAAGATTAAACTATCAAAACAGGAAGAAAAAAAAGAAGAAGATAAATCAAACAGCAACTGCAAATTTTCAACCTGAAGCAATCCAGTTGCAAAATAAAAAACATGCAGTTCAATTCAGTTCTATCAAACCTCAGCTTTCAAATTCAAGTAGTTGTTTAGAGATCAAAATATTTCCAGGTTTCTCAAGGCCTTGGTTTCTTTGTTTCATTTTACAGGTGAGTAAATTTTAATTTTAAACAGTTTTAAATCTAGTGCCTGTGGAAATTCTTGAAGTAAGACCGTGATAAATGTTTGCATAGATGTTTGCATGGCTGTTTTATGGTAAATACATGAATATATGTATGTAGACATGTGTGTGCATGTCTGTGCTTCAACATTTTGCTCTGATTTTCATTTCGAGGATGCTAATAGAATTCAAAAACTTACTGCTCTTCATCTGATTCTCTTTGGACTTCAATTTATAAAAAAAAATTGTTTGTTATAACATGATATAAATTTTAAGAATAGTTTTAAGATCAAACTAAAGCTAGTTTTAAAATAAAAGAAGAAAAACAGAGGTACTTAAAATTTTATTGAAAACTCGATATAAATAATTGGATGATTCATGTATATAATCAGTTGTGTTTTCAAAATCTATGAATTTTAGAAAAAGAATCAAGATTTTTAAGTGTTTTAGTCGAGAGAAAACGAGAGTTGAACGGGATTTGGATTTCAAGCATTTTCAGATGATCGGTGGGGTTGGGGATCTCGGAATCGTGTCTGGAGGTGGCTGTTAGTTTGTGGGTCATAGGAAAATTACGGGGTGGTTTTCACGAACTCTGCGGCGGCAAAGCAACGATGAACTAGGGTTTAGTATGGTTTGGGGTCGAGCTCGGTTATAGTCCAATGGTGGTGACGTTTGTCGACCAGAGTGGTTCGCACCGAGGGGAAAAGCAAGAAAGAGATGCGGCGGAGCTCGCGGCTGAGAACTGGAGGGTATCGTGGTCAAAGAGGTCGAAACGCGGTGATCGAAGGTCGGGACTTTGTTTCAGTGTGGGTTTAAGGGTAAAATCTGGAGGTGATGATGAAACAAACTTTGGGTTCTCAGTTGTGTTTCAAGAGGTGTTGGTGCTTGGAGTTGATGGTCGATGACCCAAGGCAATTGTCGTCGGCGATGTGTAGGAGCACATGCGTACAAATGTGTGCACAGAAATACTGGGCATTAGTAAGTTTGGGGAAGATGATGGTTTGCACGGGTCGAACTCAGAATGGTATGCGTACTGACTCGAAGTAGAATTTATGCGAGTAGTGTATGGGGTTGGCTCGGGTATTCAATATGGTTTGGCCTGGGTTGTTTATAGTTGAAGTAATAAGTTTGAAAAGCTTATCAAAATAGGTAAGTTACAAAGTAAATGTAAACTAAGTTTTTTTTTTAAAAAGTATTAGCAAGTTTTAAACAAATTTCCAAAGTTTTAGATGTTTCCAAATTTGTTGTATTAAGTAATTAATTAATAGGTTAAATCCTATGAGTTTTAAGGTGAATTAAAAGTTGTAAGTAAATTGAAGTACAAATCATTTGATGTATTAAGATGTTTAATAGATTTATGTAATCCGAGAATAATTAATTTATTAAAAGTTAATAAATTTGTGAAATCAATTTAAAAGATTGATGTAATAATATGATTAATTAATTTACTATTAATTAAAAGATGATTTATTTAAAAATTAGTCACCTAATGTAAGTAATTAATGATAATTACTTTAGTTAAAAGATAAGTGTTTAGTGTCATTAATTAAGGAGGATAATTAATGGGTGAATACTGAATGTGATTTATTTAATGATAATTATTTAATGAAAGTGATTGAGGATTAATTACTTAGTGTACTTAGCTAAAGTAAGGATTAATTAAGGAAATAAAGCAAAGGGTTAATTAATGAATGAGTGTGATCAATTAAAAGATGATTAATCAATGTAAGTGATTATAGGATAATTAATTTGAGTAACTAATTAAGGATAATTTCTGTAAATGGTTAGGGATAATTAAATTGTGAAATTGATTAAAGGCTAATTACTTAATGTAATTATAGTATAATTAATCAAGGGTGATTAATTAAGATGGATAATTATTGGGTGATAAATAAATTGGTTTGTAATTAATTAATATGCAGGTTTAAAAGTAATTAGTTTAATTCATTTGGGTTAATTAAATTAATTAGAGATGATGTGGTTGATTAATCTTGCTTATGAATGATTGAATGATATTGTATGCCTTAGATTAGTTGATATCTTTGGTATGTGATGTGCGATGCTATGTGATATGTTAAGTTAAAACAGCGACATCCTGTATATAAAGTTTGAATTGCATTTCATTTATGTAACTTGGGTTAAGATGACATGAGGATCGAAGAGACCGGGGTCGGGTATCAGTAAATACCTAAAACCACTTCGATTCTTTATAAATTTGACTTTAGAAGAAAATAGGCTGGAATGAAATAGGCTAAGTATCATGGATATTTAAACAGGATAATTATTCTTGGATATTGTTTTTGAGATAAATGATTGTCTTAAATCAGAATAGAACTCGATGAAAAGTACGAGTTACCCTAGTAATCCACTGGAGTTATATATCTTGATAATTTCATTATATGAGCTTACTCACGCTAGTTTCCAGCCTGACCCGCGTGTTACTTGAATGTAATGCTCGGATCAGGCCGAGTATTACAGATTTTCAGGTAAGGAAGTTCTGGAGCTCAGGAGACGAGCTGGATGTCGAGAACGTAAGGAGTGTTTCCGCTGTATTATATTGTTGTATATCCGAGACATGATAATTATGTATGTGAGTAACTATGATGTATTAAATGTAATTGACATATACAGTATTCTTTTGTAATCTGGTATTATATGATATTATATTTTGATCCGCTGCGAATGTGAGAATCTGTGTTGTGTTTTTGTTTCTTCTTCTTCTACCTCTTTCTTCTTCTAATTATCTGGAGTTTTCGGGATCGGAAATTCCGTGTAGTTACAGCACGTAAAACATCACAGATTAGAGGACACAAAACAACGCAGACATGTCATGGAATTACCATGCGTAATAACATGACGAATAAATATTCAATATAACATCATAGAAACATAACAATCAAGTCATCACAAACATTACCAAATATATTGTTTTTTAAGTGTAAAACATAGAACATAAATAAGAGTCATAATAAGCTGATAATAGAAACATACCATGATATAGAGAACAATCAAAACTCTTGGCTTTTAGAGTTACCTCCACCGTCTTCGTCTTCGTCTTCAAAAGTTGTTCAAGTGAAAGAAGTAGAATTTTAAGTAACTCATTGCCTTTTCCGATGATACATCCATTGGAGTTATCTCCAAATGTGACAGATCCACCATCTAATTAGATAATGTTTGTCAAAATTTCTTTATTTCCTGTTATATGTTCTGAGAAACCACTATCAAGTATCAATTTTCCTCTTTTCTTATTTGGTACCTACAAAAAATATATAAATGATGTTGCTTCTCTCTTTTGTTAGGGCCCTAATAGCTAGATCTTAGAAAGCCAAACCCATGAGGGTTTAGAATTCCCTTTATAAACAAAATTATTATTCCTATGAATAGAAGTCATAAATGTTTTGTATACTTATTTCGAATCAAATAATTGTTAGTCTTTGGAACCCAAGTCATAATAGATTTTGAACGATACGTAGTTTTCTCTTTACTAAAAGATTTTAAAACTGGGTTTTCAAGGTTATTTTTCTTCTTCTTGACATTTGTATATAGAGAGTCATACTGTTTTGGACTGGTTTTTAAATTTATAAATTTGTTATTCATAATCCGTTCTTACTAGTAGTGGATTGTGATTTTTCTATAATCTTAAAAAGATTTTCTCTACCTCTATTATAGTTAGAAACATTTTTAGTAATATTATCTAAATTTTTTTAACACAAACAATATCTAGTTCTAGTATTTTAACAGTTGATTTCTATTACTGATTTTTGTTGATAACGTGTCATTCTTTTCTTTTTGAGTCTCGATTTCACTACTTAAAATAGTAAGTTAAGAAGCAATATTAGAACAAGATTCTTGTGAAATAACAAGTTCTTCTTCTAATATTTTCCTCTTATCTATTAACATATCAAATTAGATTTCATTTCTATTATAGGGCCCAATTCTTCGACTTCCGAAAATCGACATCAATACGTCCACTGTATCAACTGCCGAGTAATCGAATGCCGGAAAACCGAATTCTTAGGGTTTAAGAAGAAGAAAGAGGCAGAAGAAGAAAAAAAAGAAGAAAAGCAACATAAACAGAAAGAACAATAAAACAATATCAGAATCTCACAATCGCAGTGGAACAACATATAATACATAGATGAATAATCATTAAAACAAAAGAACTGTACATTTTATACATTACATCACATTACATTCATTATCAGAGTTACAACAACAAACAGCGGAAAAGAAATACTATATACTTAGGAATATGCTACGCCATCTAGCTCGCCTCTAGATTTCTGTAGCAAATCCTGAATTCTAGAATATCCTGATAACCTTAACTCTAGACAGCCCGTGTGTAAATTGGTGGGCACCGAGAGTTTAGGAAGGGAAACAATAAACTCCAGGTCAGTCATGGGACTGGTGTGAGAACTTAAAACAATTTATCTTTAAAAACAAACCAAGGAATATTTTAAAATAGATTTGCAATGCTTTTTGGAAAATGAGACTACCATAAGGCCCCCCACACGCACACACAATGCAAACGCAAAATCGGAGGAGATTTCTCCTTATGATTGTCAAAGATGCTTGATACGCATTAAAAAGAAACATTTGATATTATTACTAGTGCATAGTGTAGAAAACAATTTCGAAAGTATAATATAAATCTTAGCCAGCAAAGGCATTCCGCACTTATGCCTACTATAGCTACTATGTTCAATAGCAGGTTACCGCCACATTCCATAACAGGTTATACAACTAAAACCATACAAGATTGTATTGTTTCTTTGGATTTCCAGCAAATGGTCAGGCCAAGGAACTTCCCATTGCCACATGGAAATGCCTCTGGAAAGACTCCCCGAGAACCTAACCGGATCTCTGCCAACACAAGGCCGGGTTACCTCTACAAAAATAGGTAACTACTGACAGGTGTATGTCATCCCTCGATCGTAACATATCTATATCCGAGGATCCTCGATTTCCAACAACCACAAAGTAATAAATTTGCAGCACAATATATGTTAAATATCTGGGTTCCATACCATGATACCACCTCTATCCAGAAGGAATGACATACACTAAGGGGCGCTACTCCCTAGAACCTTGCTGCATTCCTCCTGTTTTGACCATTTCCGGGGTGTGAGGTTCGACAAAGTCTTGTCCACAAAGCTATGCTTTATATAAAAGCTGTGCTTTGTTCAACAAATGCTCAACAGCACTTCGTATGCCACATTACCAAATTGGGAATGTATCACTAGTAACCATCAACTATATAACCTCTAAGGGTGTTAAGCTAAGAGAATAAATTCTCCGCCACCAATGGAAATATATTTGATAGAAACCAGCTTTACATCTCAAATTGTAATGTCAGATACACATCCATACAAGTCCGTTCCGGGATCAAACGGAACCGAAGGCACTTACAAAGAAGTCCTTGCAATCCGGATATTCATTAATCACGACCGGACTTCCCGTCACAAAGGGTAATAAATTTCTATATCGGAGATCAGCCGATGTAGAAACATTCGACGGTAATCCATCTGTTTTCACAAATATCTGGTCTTCAACACCGATCATCAAATGCAATCCATTTCGACGTATCACATATTCGGAATGGGTTATATGACCCAATGGTCCTTTCCCTGCTAACCCGAATAGTGAGCGTTTTTTTAAAAATAAGTGTGGCTTTCAAATTCAAGAAAATCACAACAAATACCTATTTAAAGGTAAATATTGATAGTCGGTTATTTAACTATCAATGGGCATGCTCAACATCACCAGATTCCAAATAATTTTCCAAATTATTTATCTTTCGAAGTATCTTTACTAGATATAATATTCCCATACTTCAAAAATAAATCAACGTTTATTTTTAAACAAATTCCCCTTTTCATTTATAAATTCCATAGTGAATTTATATTTCAAAATATCTACTGATATACGATTTTCAATCGATTTCAAATATTCACTTTCAATTTATCTTTACAGAGATAAACTCTCAAAACATTTCACTTTGTATTGGAAAACATTTCCATACATATTTAATAATAAGTAATTCACAAATCTATTTATTTTCAACATTTGGAAAATATCGGATATACTTAAATTAATATTAAGTATTTATTTCATTCCTTAAGGAAAACATTCTAGTAAACACATTATTTGGGTCAAAATGAATGCTAAATAAAACATCGTTACGACAACCCAAAATTACTAGTATAGGGATTCGAAATTTTAGATAGATATATAAATCCCAATACTATATAAAAACATTTCCTTTCGGAAATCATTTACTATAACAACAGTGTTATAGTCCATCATTTCCTTTTATTCCTTGAAAATGCCTATTTCAACAATGAATGTTGAAATCGATGTTTTCAATACTTAATACATTAAAAACATCTCTAATGGTTTCAATTCTATTTAAAATATCTTTTTCCGAAAACATTTCTTTAATATATTAGTCACTATCCAAAATCGTGAATATACTTCGTTAATCCAAATTCAACATTTTCTACACATTTTATTTTAAAAGGTTATTCACTGTCCAAAATCGTGGATACATCTCCTTTAATAAACTTCTATGTTTAATCTATCGAATTCAATTGATTTCGGATTTATAAAATAACGTTTACAAATTCACATCTATATATTTTATAAAAACTTCAACTTATAAAATCCCTTAATTAACAAATTTTATTTATATTTCATTTAAATGCTAAAACCCAATTTATAAGTAAATTATTTATAATTCTCTTATTTTACAAAATCTATTCATTTTATAACTTCACAATTTATAAATCTATAAATTCTGTTCACTTACGAAATCCATTTTTATTTCATTTTTATCACTTATAAAAGCTCGTTTTACAATTCCAGTATTTTTATTTATAAATATCAATTTTATAAATCTTTTTGTATAAATCGTTTATAATAATTCAAAAATCCCAATTTAAACCATTTTACAAATTAATCTACTACTTATTTCAAAAATCAAATTTTATTTATTTCCGGTATCTAATGATACCAGAATTTTATTCGGCTAAATTTTTAGCCTTCAACGATTTCAATCATAAAAATAATCACACAAGGATTATAAATACACAACATCGAAACAATTCAATCTATTTGAGGAATCCAGTTGGATCCCTCCAACCTGTTTCCCTGCATCCACAGACACTAGCACAATACCAATCCCGTTTCAAGACGGGATATTGCGGTATATGGGATTTATAAAAATATTACCCGCTATTATGCGGCGCAATAGGGTCTCATCCGCTATATAATGCAGGAAATCAACTCCAAGTACATATATAATACCAATTCCACTTCAAGGTGGAATATCGCGGTATATGGGTTTAATAAATAACATCCTCTTAATAGGCGACGTATAGGGTCTATTTCAATTCAATATATATATTATATATATATATATATATAGCAATCATCATTCAAGCATACAATTACTCAATCGACCAATTTTAAATTTAACTATTTAAAATTTAAATTAAACAAATTTTTGGGTGAGAAGTTCTCACCTTGGATTATGCACGCAATCCATTTTCCATCTTGACTTGTTTTCTCGATTTATAGGCCTTGGTAAGCAATTTATGCAATTTATAAATATTCAATATAAATCGAACTATTCAGTTTATCATTTTAAACATTAATTCATCTAAAAATTTAGTTCAATTTAAATGATTTAAATTTTAAACCAAAAATCAACTTTTAAACAAATTCCCTTTTTTATAAAATTCATTTGGCTAACAATTTGATTTTTATTAATATTTGAATCAACTCGAAGAATCCATTACCATTTGATACTTTTAATTTACAACAATTGGATTTAAACTATTTTCCTTAAAACAAATTATTTTGAGTGCCCTAAATAAATTCAATCCATTTATGAAGCAAATCAATTACTAATATTTATATTTTTAAACTAATAGATTTTAAAAAATGTATATATGTATATTATTGTATTATATTATTATTTTAAAACATACATACTTGTTAAAATAGTTTATATGTATTTCAAAATCCTTTACATACACAAAATTTTCTGTTTACTATTTATATTCAGAACAAAAGATATGTACTGCAAATGTTTCTGCCTTACTGTAAATTATATTTTCTAACCTAAACTGTTAAACTTATCCTTTCTAATATATGTATGGAATTAAATTTAAAACAGAAGTATCCGATTCACCTTACTGCCGAGCTCGAAATCGAACATGTCGGCCCAATCGCCGACCAAAACGAGCCAACCCTAATCGCCTATCACCACTAGCCCTCCCCTGGTCGTTCGTCGCTGACGTCGTTGCTGCCATCTCGTGCGAGCCTCCAGTGATGTTTGCCACTACCTTCAAGCTCCTCCAAATGCTCGTGCACGCGAGCGCGATGTCCCCTTCGTTCGCCGCTGCCTCTTCTATGCTTGCAATAAGAAAGATGGACAGGAAGTTCGATTTAAGGGAATCGAGCTAGGGTTGCAGGGCTTCGGTCGCGATTTGATTAACAGAGAGGAGGGAGGAGAAATTAGAAAGGAGCGACCATTCGATTTTTGATTTTCGCGAATTGCTGTTGCTTTTTTTTTCTTGTTTGAATGAATTTTTTAGTTCGGCCATTGATCTCGTTTTTTTGAGGAACGAAATCATTTTTGTTTGAAGCTGGGTATTCGAAATGGATTGAAGAGCGGCCATTATTATTATTATCTCCTCTGAAGATTTGTAATGAAAATGGTAGAAAAGGAGTGATGCGGCGCGATCTACAAATTCAATGGAGTCGAATTACTCAAGTGTCTTAGATCGCTCACGACCTAGTGATGGTCGCTTTTGAGCCCGGCCTGATGATAACATAGGTCGGTTGCGACCTAGTGGGATAAGTCGAATAGACCAACCTAGCGAGCTACGTGAACCAGCGCATGTTTTAGGTCGGTTGCGACCTAGTAGAAATTGGCGACCTAGCGAAGATCGCTCACGAGTTAACGAAATAAGTCGAACAAACGCGCTACGACCTAAAAATGGAAACAAGTAAAGTTTAGGTCGCTCCATGTCAAGTGCCTTATGTCGCGAGACCTTAGGTCACTCAAGCGATAGGTCGCGTGAAGATTGTCAAGAAGCTCTGTTCTTAGGTCGCTCTACTATGTTGAGGTGATATGTTAGGTCGTTAACGACCTATGTAAGGTCGTAGGTTGCGTAGCATGGCAAGGTCGCTTGTTTGTTAGGTCGTGTACTGTTTGTATAATTGTAAATCTTATGTCGTGTGTCAACTTTTATGTTGTATCTTGTTAAGACGTTGATGTAATAGGTCGCATGCGTGGTATTTTAGGTCGTGTGTTGTAATGCTTGTGTAGTGTTATCCTTGGATAGGTTGCGAACGACCTGGGTTAAGTCGTAGGTCGTGTAACGACCTAGTGATGTGCTGAGTTGTAGCCTATAAATAGGCGTGTTACGTCACTTTGTACGGTTGGTTGATTGTTGAATAAAAACTTTTGTTTGTGAAGCTTTGTGCCTCCATCAAATTGGTAGTTGAGTGTGATCTCCTATTTCCACTTTCGGTATTCGAGTGCGCTCGAATCAACGATCTTTGAAGCCAATTCGCGAAATCAAGTGCGCTTGATCAACGCTCGAAGAATCGTAGATCTCTCTTCATGGTATCGTGCGCGATCAACGTGTCGAAGATTTGCTAGAATTCGGTATCTTTGGATCAACGGATTTGGACCTTTCAGTACTTTTCAAACCATCAATTGCTACTTTCACCGTTTCAACTATTTTTGTTTATTCCGCTGCATCAGTTTGGTATCAAAGCGAGGTTTAGCCAATCATAGCTAAGCTGAGTCTTGGAGCCAAGGAGTTTGAAGTTTGGTGTTCATCGCGAAGCTGCAACAAGTTTGGAGTTTTCGATCCATATCATTTTGGATCAAAGTCCGGAAAGTGTTTGGATTTTTGCGCACCAAAGTGAAGTGTTTGAGCCGAGCTTGTTTGAAGTATTGAAGATCAAGACCGAGTTAAGTTGGAAGTTAGGCCGAGCGACTTGAAGAGTTTGCGCGAGCTAAGTTAGGTCGTGTCGGGTTGAATCGAGCTAGTTGGAGTCGTGCGAGTTAGTGTGGCCGAGAATTGTGTTTGAAGATTTTTTTTGAAGTTTTAAAGTTTGAATTTGTTGAAATATTTGTGAAGATCAATCATGCCACCAAGGAGAGCTAATCATCATCAAAATGTTGAAGCATTGTATAGAAGGGAAAAAGCCGATCAAATGGAACAACGCATGCATGAAAAGTTTGATAAGGGAATTGGTCGATTAGAGAGAATGATGCTTGAAATGAATCAAAGTAGAAGAAGAGTTTCACCGGAATCGAGCCATGGGGGAAGTAGAGTTTCACCACATTCAGATCAGGAGAGAAGAGAAGATCATGATCGTAGAAATATTGACGACCGTGATAGGAATGTTGATGCTCGAAATCGGAGAGATGTGGGTGATCGTGATCGGAGGAATGTAGAACGAAGGGATGTTGATAGAAGTGTTGGTGGTAGAGATGTTGGTGGTCATGATCGACATCGATATACATCAGATTTTGATGAGGAGTTTGACGGTGAAAGAGGTAGTATTCATAGTCGAAATTGAGAGAGGAGTCGATATGTGGATGTAGAAGAGGATCGACGATGGGAATCGGGAATGAAGACTGAAATTCCGGAATTCAAAGGAGGAATGGTAGCAGAGGAGTTTCTAGACTGGTTGTCTAATGTTGAAGAAATTTTTGACTTTAAAGAGGTTCCTGAGCATCGAAGAGTGAAGTTAGTTGCTACAAGGTTGATGGGGAGAGCTTTAGCATGGTGGCAGTAAACCAAACTTACAAGGGAGAGAATGGGGAAGTCAAAGATTGAATCATAGGATAAGATGAAGAAGCTGATGAAGGCTACATTTTTACTTTACAATTATCAATCATTCATATACCAGAGGTTGCAGAATCTGAGGCAGGGGATGAAGACTGTTAATGATTATGCTGATCAATTTTATCAACTGATTGCAAGGAATGACATTATAGAGACGGAGGAACAATTGACTGCTAGGTTTGTTGGGGGATTAAGAATGCAGATTCAGGACATGGTGGATATGTTTGATCCTAGATCTGTGGCTGAAGCACACCAGAAGGCGTTGGTTTGGGAGAAGCCGGGAAGACGAGGAGGTGGTGTGTTTACAAATTCCAACAATCAAGTGAAGGGTGTTAGTGGGGGTTCCAATGTTTCTAAAGCTGTTGCAAAACCAGTTGTGAATGAGGTTGCGAAGGCGAAGGTCAATAACAGTTTCAAGTGTTATAATTGCCAAGAAGTGGGTCATAAAAGCAATGAATGTCCAAAGCCGAAGAAACGAGCTATGATAGCTGAGGTTGAGGATGAGGATGCAGAAGCCGAATGTTCTAATTCACCACTTGTTGAGGAGGAAGAAGAGTTGTCTGGAGATGAGGGTTGTAATTTGATGATGAGGAGGTCTTGTCTATCACCAAAGCAAGAGGATGATTCTAGCTGGTTGAGGAGCAACATTTTTCAGCCAACATGCACTATTCTAGGGAAGGTTTGCAAGTTTGTTATTTATGAGGGCAGCTGTGATAACATCATTTCTATCGAGGCTGTGAAGAAGTTGAAATTGAAGACTGAGAAGCATCTGAAACCTTACAAGTTAGCCTGGTTGAAGAAAGGCGGGAAGGTGAAGGTTGGACGAAGAGCTTGTGTTAATTTTTCGATTGGGAAGAAATACAAAGATGAAATTTGGTGTGATGTTGTAGATATGGATGTATGCCATTTGTTGCTGGGGAGACCGTGGCAGTATGATAGAGCGGTGCAACATGATGGTCATACCAACAGTTACAGTTTCATGTTCGAAGGCACAAAAATCATTTTAGTTCCCAAGAAACGACACCAAGAAGAAAGCAAGTTGGAGGAGATAGAAGAACTTAAAACTTTGCTATCTTTGAAGGAGTTTGTTAAAGAAGTTGAAGAGGAGCCTGAAGTATTTTTGTTGATTGGGTGAGAGAGTAATGAAGTGGTTGAAATTCCTGAAGAAGTAAAGCCAGTGCTGGAAGAATTTGACGATGTATTTCCTGAAGAGCTGCCAATGGAGTTACCACCGTTGAGGGATATAAAGCACCAAATTGATCTTGTTCCAGGAGCTGTGTTGCCACACAGACCACATTACAGGATGAGTCCTAAGGAGCATGAGGAACTGAGAAGGCGGGTGGAGGAGTTGTTAGAACAAGGTCGTGTTCAGGAGAGTTTGAGTCCTTATGCAGTGCCAGCCTTATTGGTACCGAAGAAGTATGGGACGTGGAGGACGTGTACGGACAGTCGGGCTTTAAACAAGATCACTGTGAGATACAGATTTCCTATGCCAAGGTTCGATGATTTGATTGATCAGTTAAGTGGGACTGTTGTGTTCTCTAAGATTGACTTGAAGAGTGGATACCACCAGATTCGTATTAGACCGGGTGACGAGTGGAAGACTGCTTTTAAAACCAGGGAAGGACTATACGAATGGCTGGTTATGCCGTTTGGCTTGCAGAATGCTCCGAGTACTTTTGTGAGGGTGACGAACCAGATTTTCAGACTATTCATTAGGAAGTTTGTGGTAGTTTACTTTGATGATATTTTGATCTATAGTGGGAGTATGGAAGAGCACGTCCAACATATGCGAGAAGTACTGTTGATTCTACGACAAGAGCAATTCTATGCTGCAACGAAGAAGTGTGTGTTTATGACACGGAGTGATTTGTTTCTTGGATATGTTCTGTCGAAGGAGGGAATTCAAGTGGATGAAAGTAAAGTAGAAGCTGTTAGGAGTTGGCCACAACCAAAGACAATAACTGAAGTGAGGAGCTTTCATGGGTTAGTTTCATTTTACCGAAGATTCATTCCACATTTTAGCAGTGTGATGGCATCTGTAAACGATTACATGAAAGGAAAGAAGTTTGAGTGGTCAGAGGAAGCAGGAGTTGCTTTTGAAAAGATCAAGACACTATTGACGTCAGCGCCAATTCTAGTTTTACCGGATTTTCAGTTGTTGTTTGAGTTAAATACTGATGCTTCGAAGGTTGGGATTGGTGGAGTATTGAGCCAGAGTGGAAGACCGGTTGCTTATTTCAGTGAGAAGTTGTCTGGAGCCAAGTTGAGGTATAGCACTAACGACGTGGAGTTTTACGCGATTGTTCAAGCAGTGAAGCACTGGAGACATTATCTGTTCCAGAAGGAGTTTGTTCTTTATATGGATCATGAGGCTTTGAAGCATTTGCATGGGCAAGACAAAATATCAGCTAGGCACGCTTCATGGGTCGTGTATCTACAGCAGTTTACTTTTGTTGTGAAACACAAATCAGGGGTGACGAATCGTGTAGCTGATGCTTTGAGCAGGAGGAATCATTTGTTGACAACGATGAAGGTTGAAGTGACAAGATTTGAACTATTGCCAGAGTTGTTTGAAGAAGATTCTTACTTTATGAAGTTTTTTGAGAAAGTCAAGGATGGGAGTACTGATGAGTTTGTGTTGGTGGATGGATTCTTGTTCAAGGGGAATCGATTGGGCGTACCAGATTGTAGCTTGAGAATGAAAATTGTGAAAGAGTTGCATGAAGAAGGACATGTTGGACGGGATCGCACATGGCAGTTGATCTCTCAATCTTATTTTTGGTCGTCGATGAGAAAAGAAGTTGAGTTATTTGTGGAGAGATGTCATATATTTCAAGTTTCGAAGGGAACCGCTACAAATGCGGGGTTATATATGCCGTTACCTATACCTACTAGACCGTGGGTTGATGTGAGCATGGATTTTGTTTTGGGTTTTCCTAGAACTCAAACGGGAAATGAATCTATATTCGTTGTGGTGGATAGGTTTTTGAAAATGGCACATTTCATGGCTTGTAAGAAGACAGCGGATGCCGTCTGTGTTGCTCAGTTATTCTTTAAAGAGGTGTATCGATTGCATGGGCTACCTGAATCAATTGTTTCTGATCGGGATACTAGATTTCTAAGCCATTTTTGGTTGAGTTTGTGGAAGATGGTCGGAACGAAGCTGAATTTTAGTAGCGCCTATCATCTGCAATCTGATGGGCAAATGGAGGTGGTTAACAGATCGTTGGGGAACTTGTTGAGATGTCTCGTGAAAGATAATTTGAAGAGCTGGGATATGAAGTTATGTCAGGCAGAGTTTGCACATAATCATGTAGTCAATCAAAGTACTGGATTCAGTCCGTTTCAAGTTGTATATTCAAGTATGCCAAAGGGGCCGTTGGATTTGACGATAGTGCCATATCAGAAGGGAGTTGTTAAGCGAGCTTATGATTTTGTGACTGAGTTGCAAGAGTGCCACAGAACTGTTCATGAGCGATTACTTGCATCAAATGAGAAGTATAAACAACTGGCGGATAAGAAAAGAAGGAGTGTGAACTTCAGAGAAGGTGATTTGGTTTACGCCGTGTTGACAAAAGATTGTTTTCCAGTGGGAACATACAATAAATTGAAGGCTCAAAAGATTGGTCCAGTAGAAATTTTGAAGAAAATCAATGAGAATGCGTATCAATTGAAATTTCCAGATAAAGTTCATACTTCTGATGTTTTCAACGTCAAAAACATAATTCCGTATCATGGGGATGAGCTTATTGTGGAAGAGGAAGGTGCAAATTTGAGGTTGAATTCTTGCCAACCGGGGGAGGATGATGCAGCGCGATCTACAAATTCAATGGAGTCAAATTGCCCAAGTGTCTTAGGTCGCTCACGACCTACTGAAGGTCGCTTTCGAACCCAGCCTGATGATAACATAGGTCGGTTGCGACCTAGTGGGATAAGTCGTATGGACCAATCTAGCGAGCTACGTGAACCAGTGCAAGTTTTAGGTCGGTTGCGACCTAGTAGAAAATGGCGACCTAGCGAAGATCGCTCGCGAGTTAAAGAAATAAGTCACACAAACGAGCTACAACCTTGCAATGAAAACAAGTTAAGTTTAGGTCGCTCTATGTCAAGTGCCATAGGTCGCGAGACCTTAGGTCGCTCAAGCGATAGGTCGGGTGAAGATTGTCAAGAAGCTCTGTTCTTAGTTCGCTCTGCTATGTTGAGGTGATATGTTAGGTCGTTAACGACCTATGTAAGGTCGTAGGTCGCGTAGCATGGCAAGGTCGCTTGTTTGTTAGGTAGTGTACTGTTTGTATGATTGTAAATCTTAAGTCGTATGTCATCTTTTATGTTGTATCTTGTTAAGACGTTGATGTAATAGGTCGCGTGCGTGGTATTTTAGGTCGTGTGCTGTAATGCTTGTGTAGTGTTATCCTTGGATAGGTCGCGAACGACCTGGGTCAAGTCGTAGGTCTTGTAAGGACCTAGTGATGTGTTGAGTTCTAGCCTTTAAATAGGCGTGTTATGTCACTTTGTATGGTTGGTTGATTGTTGAATAAAAACTTTTGTTTGTGAAGCTTTGTGCCTCCATCAAATTGGAAGTTGAGTGTGATCTCCTATCTCCACTTTCGGTATTCGAGTGCGCTCGAATCAACGATCGTTGAAGCCAATTCACAGAATCAAGTGCGCTTGATCAACGCTCGAAGAATTGTAGATCTCTCTTCACAGTATCGTGCGCGATCAATGTGTCGAAGATTTGCTAGAATCCGGTATCTTTGGATCAACGGATTTGAGCCTTTCAGTGTTCTTCAAACCATCAATTGCTACTTTTACCGTTTCAACTGTTTTCGTTTATTCCGCTGCATCAAGGAGTACGTGATGTTTCAAGGAGAACGTGTTTGCTCGGTTCTCTTCGTGATCCTAGGCGTAAATTTAGGGATAATAGCGTGCTGATGTTGACTCGTTAAAATTTTAAATTCAAATTGAATTCGATTTAATTTCAACGCGTTTATATGTCGTACGATCACACAACAACTCCAAACGCTACGAAATTTGAAATCCGATAATAATTCAATATTACGGATCCAATGGAACTGGTTTTGTCGAATTCCGAGACTGTGCCTCGGACGGCTATTTTTAAATATCAATTCGAACGATATAATTTCAAAACTGAACAAATCACTTTCCAATTCAATTCTGAAGCTTCCATTATCTTCAGTATTATCAATATGAATTTTACAAGACTTTGAAATATTTTTAAATCAGCTTAAAATTGAGGATTCAAGTTTTTATTCAATTTTCATTAGATTAAATTTTATAATTTAATCGCCATATTCATTCTGATAATTCGAAGTTCAAGTCAAACCACCATTCAAATATTTAAAATTAATTAAATATGTTCTATTTAAATTGTTCAAAATTCTGGGTCGTTACATCTATTTAGCCCTTTTAGTGAATCTTTATACTTTCTCTTAGGATTTCTTAGTTTATCTAATAATTCAAAATTTATATCAAATAAATCATCAAAAGTAAGATCACTTACATTATCGTTTACGGCCATAAAGCATATGCTGGCTTGTTCTGAAACATTGTCACTGTCGCTGTCTAATATGGAAGAGGAATCTGAATCATCCCATGTAACTGCGAAAGCTTGTTTCTTTATATATCCATCGCTCTTGATTTTGTAGTTATTTCTGTCTTTGTTACCATCTGAATATTCTTTATTCATATGCCCATTTTTATTACGTTCGTAACATTCAAGAGTTGAGGATGATGGTTTGTTGTTTCTGTTATTCCCAAACTTTCCGTTCTTTCTAAATTTCAAAAACATTTTGAAATTCTTCGCTATAAATGCCATATCATCTTTATCATCATCAAATTCTTATTTTTCGGCCTGGAATGCTATTGTTTTTCTATCTTGAGCTTGAACTCATTTTGCCTACAAATTAAGTTCGTATGGGATAAGATTTCCTATTGACCCTTTCTGTAACAACCCATAAATTTCTGTAAATATTTTATTCAATTTATTTGAAACTTTGGTTTTAAATCATTTAAAAATTGGAATTTTGGAATTTTCCAACGTATTTTTGGATTTTGTTTATAATTTATTTCCCAAATATAATAAAATAAAGATTTTCTGAAATTATTAGATTTCGGTCAACTTTAGTCAAACTTTAACTTTCATTTGAAATTTTAAATTTGAATTTTAAATTTCCAATCCTTGTCTTTTAAATTGTACTTGGTTCTGATGTTCATTCTGCTTTTCGTTTTATAAAATTCTGTTTTAAGTAAATATTTTTATATTTCTATTCTCTATTTTTCTATGTTATTTTTTATTTTTAATTTGGTTTGGACTTTTATTTTTTATCTTATTTTCTATTGGGTTGTTGAGCTTGTCTGGATATTGGGCTTGGCTAATGGGCTTAGGAAATTCTAAAAGACATAAGTTTCTTTTCTTGAATATGAAGTGATGCCTTTTCTAATTCCTAGCTGTTCCTTTTCTATTACTTAGTCGTACATATCATTTATTTCTCACCTCTCTTCTTATTTCATTTCTTGACCAAAACAATTTTACAGTAAGTTCTTCTCCTTTCTTCCTCTTTTCTATATTTATTTTTCTTTTGTTTCTTAAGCAAAGTTAGGCCATGCTTCTTCCTTTAGCCGATCATAATTCCTTATCACAACCACCTATGATCGATCACCACCATCTCATCACCATCTCTACCTAGGCCATGACCACCATAGATCAAAAACCCATCACCTAAATACCTTGCAAACCCTTACCGAGCCTATGTGATCACCACTTTCTTCCCTTAACCTCGGCCACCACATATTCCATCACCAACTCCTCATTTCCATGCCTTGTCATGACCATAGCCATACTATTTCAGACGTGCCATGACCTGATTCATAAACCACAGGCTGAGCCATGTTAGCCTAGGGTCGAACCCAATGTTGCATCTCCTTGTCCTTTTGCCCTCTCATGACCTTTTCTATGCCACCCCTTCACCTACCATAACCGTATACATCCACTCATACCCTATCCGTGCCTTTTTCTTGCCATCGCCAAGCTTATATGCTTCAAAACCAACATGGCGAGCCATGTTTTGATGATGGCTAGTCTACTTGCATGGTGGCCGAGCCCACTTGTTTGGTTAGCCAATCTTTACTTCAATTTGATTCATACTTATGCGTTGTTTTGATTCATAATCTTTTGTATAATGTATATTTGGTATTTGTTGTTTACAAGACTTGGGTTTTGGCTCTTCACCTACTCGAATCTAATTCGTGCTTTGTCGTGCTTTTTGAGTTTGCTTGTGTGTCTTGAATTGTTATCTCCAGCTTTAAAGGTGAGTTTATCACTCTCGACATTCGTACTTATATAATTGTGAAACAATGAAAAGTGGATATGTAGTAGTTGATATGCTATGTTGATAAGTTCATATATGCCTGTGATATGATATTTTTTGATGTATAACTTGATTATGTACCTATTATATCTCCTGATATGACATACTATGCTTTACTATTTATTTTATTTTCTGTTTCTTACACTGCAAGTTCCTTGTTTGTATAGAATCACTATGGGTTGAAATGACACATACCCGAACGGACTTTAGAATTGGAAAAAATCGTTATGAGCTGAAATGATGGCCTAAGAGATTTTTATTTTATTTGACTTGGGATTGCCGGTTTGAGATGGTAGAACCCTGAATTTTTATAAATTATGGATTGAAATGATACATATACGTATCACTTGACTTAGGTTAGAAAATATTATACAGATCCATGGTTAATTTTTAATAATAGTTTTCTAAAATAAAAATTTATTAAGTATTTTGAACTTATAAATATATGAAATTTTAACTTAAAAATTTGATTTAATGAATTTGGAATATAATATGTAATGGTTTTAACAAGTTAAAATTTATAAGTAAATCAATGGTATAAAAACTAGAATTTAAATATATTTTTTATGATATATAGCTTAATAATTTAAAATTTGATTTAATATGGAATTTTAATTCTAATCTGATAATAGTGATGGATTTTATTTTATGAAATGGATACGTTTTGTATAATAAAATAGATTTTGTAAAAAATAACTATGATTTAAATTGAAGAAATGATGCTTAAAATGTTATGGTAGAATTGGTAGCATTTTCCAATTGTTATGTTATTTAAGTTATATTGTTAAAAGTGCTATACTACTTTGGTTATGTTTTAAAAATGCTGTATTTCTAAAAGATAACATTTTGAAATGATATTATATAATGGTCATATTTTTCAAGTGTTATAATTTCTAAAAGATTACATTTTTTAAATGCTATAACTTAGTATATATGGATTTGGAAATATTATCATTTTAAAATGGATATTATTTTGGGAAAGTAATAGCAATTGGTTTAAATGGTTTTGGAATAGATATGTTTTGTTTTGAAATGTAAACAATTTGAAATAAATACCATGGGTTATAATAACGTTTGGCTGTTAAAGAGACCGGGATCAAAAGTCATACTCTCTGCTAACTCCGAAAACCACTTTAACCACTGTGTATGCGGTGAAGAATACAGAATGAAGTTGGATTGTGGCGACATTCTAGTGAGGTATATACATAGACCCGACTCCCGTGGACTTGGCATAAGGTGGCTAAAGCAGGAGCAATTGACGGGTTAATGAGGTAGCTCCTTAGATTGGACACACTTCTTCACATCCATTCTATTACTTTATGATTAGTTGGTTCGCACCTTCGATTTTTGGGAGTGTGGCTCGTGGTGGGCGGTAGTGGCTGATATGCGTTACCACCGGTCCGAAAGTGCAATTGGTATATCTACCGTGGCATTGCCTAGTTGTGCCGTGTCAGCTACCCTTGCATGCCTTGTATGAGTTTTTATTTGTGTCGTACCTATGGAGTATTTATGGTAGCCTCTCGATCTAGAGCTACGATGGTACTGTATAGACTATTGGCACTATATATGCGTTAAGGTGGAAAATGTGAAGCCTTAACGCTATTTTTAAGTAAGTTTATTTTACTTTAGATATTATTATAATAGCGTATATTACTACATAGTAAATAGTTCAACAGATCCTTAGAGGATGGGCGGTCCCAAGCATCTTTTAAGTTACTTATGAATTTCTATTACAGTTCACTTGAGTTGGTTTACATTGTATAAGTATGTATGTCCTGACTCGAGTGTTTTTGTTTCTTTTTCTTTACGCTCGGGTCAGCCTGAGTATTTCAGCTTTGGATTCACCTTCTGGAGCTAGGATTTGCTGGAGATTATCTATCTATCTAGTTTTTATCTATTTCCATTTAGTATTTTCTATTCAGCTTATGTATTAGTGGATATATGTATTGGGACTTCCTATTGTATTTACTTTTCCGACTCTGGTAATTTGTACTTGTTTTGTGACTCTGTGTTGTAGTAGCTTCATGAACTACTGTGCTCATTTTATTTCCGTTGCGAGTTATTCTGATATTTCTATTTCTGTGATTTTATGATTGGTTTTATTTGCTCCAAATTATATTACAGTCTATTGTTTTGAATTATTTAAGTCGGATATGTGTGGTTTATTGTCGACTTGAATGGTCCAAAATAGTGGGTCGTTACATTTGGTATCAGAGCCAGGTTTTAGGCCAACCTTACCCTGCGAAGCAAAAACTCATTAGAGATAGGGTAGAAATTCCCTAGAATGAGTGAAATCAATCTTAGAATCATTTCTTTGTGAGAGAATGTATTTTAAAGTATAAAATTATTTTCAAATGATTTTTCGAAAGGGATTTTAAAAGATTATTTTGATATAAATCTTTTTTGTTTTGAAAACAAATTTTCTAAACTTCTTCCCTTTCCTTATCCACCTTGTGAGTAATTTCTTTGTTTAGGATATTCGTTCTCATTGAATCTTATCTTATTTTATCTAATCTTATCTTGTTCTCAATTACCTTTGTCCTAAAAATTCATTCTTGATTTTTCAGGACGAATCGAAGGAATGCTAGAGGTAGGGGTCATAGTGTTGGACTATTTCTTGAGCCTCCTGCACCCGTTTGGTTCACTACTCTTTGTAAGGAATATACTGAACTTGGTGGAACAAAATTTTCCAGATCAGAGAGCATTATTGAGGCTCAATAGTGGTTCAAGGGATTGGAGAGGATCTTCTTCGGTCTTGAGATCACTGATGCTCAGAAGCATCAGTTGGCAGCTTGGCAGTTGAAGGGAGCAGCCTTGGATTGGTGGGAGTATGTTACAACTCACACTGTTGTGGCTGACATTTCTTGGGAGCTGTTTAGGTATCACATTCTGTTTATTTTGAATTTGGCTCAGTTTTCTCTTTTGAAATCTTTCTTATGTTTCGTTATCATGCTTAAGGAAGCTTTTGTTGTGAAGTGGATGCCCAAAACAGGGAAGTCTCAACTGTACCGGGATTTCATGGATCTTAAGCAGGGTGATATGTCATTTGCTGAGTATGAGAGGAAGTTTAATGAACTTTCTAAGTTTGGTCCTAATCTGATTGATACTCCTCTCAAGAAGAATGAGAAGTTCATAACTGGTGCTCGTCCGGAGTATTATGATCGTCTCATCGCTCATTTGCATAGCCCTTTCATTAGTCTAATGGATATGGCCATTAGATATGAGAATCCTACTTCTAAGGATCCTCCAGTTGCTCGTGCCACTTCATCTCAGTCTTTCTCTGGAAATCCTAAGAAGAGAGAGCCTAACTTTCATCGGTAGATGAAGAATTGGAACAAGACTCCAGGTTTGGGATCTTCTTCTTCTCAGAGGCGTCCTATCGACCTTTTTCCCATTACTTGCTTCAGGTGTGATCAATAGGGACACTATGCTAATAGTTTCCTTACTTTAGTTGGTGCTGCTGTTCCTCCTCCCGCTCAGTTGATTAGGCGTGATCTCTGCCATATCTGTTTGTAGCCTGGCCACTTTAGGAAGGATTTTCGTACTCAGCAGAAGGGCAAGCCCTCTGGTATCTTTATTGTTACCTCTGCTTCTTCACCTGCTCCACCTGCACCTGTTCCTGCTCCTTCTCCTAGTGATACCCAAGGTACTCTTCAGGGCACTTTTTCTCTGTTTAATTTTCATGTTCATGTTCTATTTGATACTAGAGCTTCCCATAGCTTTATTTTTGTGGATCTTTGTGATAAATTTGAGCATCTTCTTTCTTCCAAGTTTTCTCCTGAATCTTTATGTGTTAACAATCCTATTGGTGGTTCTACGAACCTTAGTAGGATTTGTAGAAGGGTAAAACTCTTTTATTCTAGCTATCGGTTTTCTGATGATTTTTATGTTCTGGGTTTTGATGCTTTTGATCTATTACTTGGGGGTGATTGGCTAAAGAGGCATGAAGCTGATATCACTTGTAAAACCTGGACCGTTTCTCTTGTGGATGATTTTGGTAATTCTTTGGTGATTTAGTGCCGTTTGCCCTAGGATTTTGCTGGCAGTTTTATTTATTCTCTAGATTCTTCTCCTGGTGATCTTGATTCGACTCATGTGATCAAACTATATTCCGATGTATTTGGTGTAGTCACTTCTTTACCTCCTAAGTGGGAAATTGATTTCCGTATTGATCTCATTTTTGGAGCTTGACCAGTAGTTCTTCCTCCCAGAAGAATGGAACCCCGTGAGAAGGTTGAGTTGAGGAAGAAAATTAAGGACTTGTTCTCCAAGGGTCTGATCAGAGCTAGCCATTCCGAATGGGGAGCAGCGGTGATTTTCGTCACTAAGTCCGATGGTTCTTTGAGGATGTGTCTTGATTATAAGGGGCTGAACAAGCTCGCTATGAGGAATAGATATCATATGCCTCGCATCCATGATATGTTCGACCAGCTCTATGGAACTGATATTTTCTCTCAGCCTGATCTTGCCACAGGTTTTCACTAGCTCAGAGTTGCTGAGGAAAGTATTCCCAAGACTGCTTTCCGTACCAAGAATGGTTTCTATGAATGGTTAGTTATGCCTTTTGGTTTAATAATGCCCCCGCTTTCTTTATTGATTTGATGAATCGTGTTTTTCATGATGTGCTTAGCAAGTTTGTTCTAGTCTTTGTTGATGATATCCTTATCTTCTCCAAGTCAAAGGAAGAGCATGAGTCGCATTTGAAATTTGTCCTGAAGACTCTTAGAAATCATCCGTTGAAGGCTAAATTCTCGAAATTCCATTTCTGGAGAGATGAATTCTGATTTCTCGGGCATATTGTTTCTAGTAATGGAGTTTCTGTTGATCCAGTCAAGATCGCTGCAATCAATGTAAGTCTTTCTTTTCTTCTCTTTTTGTAATTTGATTATTCTATCTTTTATTGTAGTCCATATTTCTCCCTATTCTGTTGCAGGACTGGGAAACTCCTAGGACTTCATCTGATATTCATAGTTTTCTGGGCCTTGCCAGTTATTGTCGAAGATTCATTGAGAATTTTGCTTGGATTGCTGTACCGATCACTGCTTTGACTCGAAAGAATACTAAGTTTATATGGAATGATAAGTGTAAAGATGCATTCAGTGAGTTGAAGCATAAGCTTACTTTCGCATCGGTGCTTACCATTCCAAATGGAAATAAGGGATTAAAGGTCAACACTGATGCTAGTCGTGAGGGTTTGGGAGCTGTTCTGATGAAAGATGGGAAGGTCATTGTTATGGCAGTCGCTAGTTGAAGACCCATAAAGCCAATTATGCAGCTCATGATTTGGAATTGCTTGCTGTGGTTTTTGTTTTGAAGATTTGGAGGCATCATCTTTTGTGTGCTAAGTTTGAGCTCTTTACTGATCATCAGTCTTTGAGGTATATCTTCACCTAGAAGGATTTGAATCTGCGGTAGGTTCGATGGTTTGAGTTTCTTGCTTTTTATGATCTCGACATTAGCTATACCCCTTGGAAAGATAATGTTGTGGTCGATGCTTTGAGTCGAAAGAAGTCCATGTTCTGTCAGCTTGTTGTTTCTTCTTCTCCTCTTTTGGATCGTATTATTGTTAAGCTGGATGAGGATAGGATTATTAGACTGATTAAGGAGAGTGTTTGTAGCAGAGTTGGTGGTAGTAGTCCTGATGGTAGTGGAGCTTAGATCGATGATAGAGGGATTTTGAGGATTAATAATCGGATTTGTGTCCCGAATGTTAATGGATTGAGGCAAGAGTTACTTCGAGAAAATCATCGTTCCAGACTTTCTATTCATCCTGCTGTGACGAAGATGTATCAGCTTATGAAGAAGCTTTATTGGTGGAGAGGTACGAGGTGAGATATCTCTATCTTTGTTAGTAGGTGTGTGACTTGTCAACAAGTCAAGGCCGATCATTAGAATACTCCTGGTTTGTTGCAGCCCCTTGAGGTTCCCAACTGGAAATGGGAACAGGTTACTACGGATTTTATTGATGGATTACCCACGACTAGGAGGGGTAATGAGAGTATTAGGGTTATTGTGGATAGATTGACCAAGTCGACTTATTTCATTCCAGTCAAGTCTACCCATTCTACTTCTAGTTTGTCTGAGATCTATATGAGGGAGATTGTTCGTCTCCATGGTGTTCCTATCAGCATTGTTTGTGATCGAGATCCTATCTTTACCAGTTAGTTTTGGAAATCATTTCAGGAATCTTTGGGTACTCATTTGAATCTAAGCACTGCTTACCATCGGCAGACCGATGGTCAAACGGAAAGAGTGAATCAGATTCTGGAGGATCTTCTTCGTGCTTGTGCTCTTGATTATGAAGGATCTTAGGAAGATCATCTCCATCTTGTTGAATTCACCTATAACAATAGTTATCATTTATTATTTCAATCCTTTATTTTAATATTGCCTTAATTCTTTATCTATCTCATTTCGTCTTTGAATTCAGGCTAGTATTGAAACGTCTCCGTTTGCCGCTCTTTACGGAAGACCTTGCAGATCTCCATCTTACTTGACTGAATCCAATAATCTTTTGGTTCTTAGTCCTGATATGATTTTGGAGGCTTCTGATAAGGTTGAGGAGTTTAAGAGAAAGATGAGGAGTGCTCAGGATAGGTAGAAGAAGTATGCTGATCGACGTAGGAGGAGTTTGGAGTTCTCTGTCGGTGATCTAGTTTTCCTTAAGGTCTTTCCCTTAAGGAATTTGATTCGGTTTGGTCGGAGGGGGAAGCTTGCTCCAAGGTTCATTGGTCCTTTCCGTATCTCAGAAAGAATTGGTTCTTTAGCTTATCGTCTGGATTTACATGAGAAGTTTTCTGGAGTGCATAATGTATTCCATGTTTCACATCTTCGTCAATATCTGCATGATCCATCTTTGATTGTTCAGCCTTCTGCTCTCGAGAGTTTGGATATTGAGCCAAACCTTACTGTCGAGAGGAAGTCACTTCGTATTGCCAATAGTGGTCCGAAGCAGCTGAGAAGGAAATCTGTCAACCTGGTCAAAGTGCAATGGAGTGCATATGATCGTGATTGTATCTGGGAGATGAAGTAGAGCATTCGTGCTTCGAATCCGAAATTGTTTGTTATAGGTACTATTTGCTTTTCTATCTTATCTTTCCTTGTTTTCGTGTCTCTTTCCTTTACGGGGACGAAAAGATTTGAGTGGGGGAGAGTGTAACAACCCATAAATTTTTGTAAATATTTTATTCAATTTATTTGAAACTTTGGTTTTAAATCATTTAAAAATTGAAATTTTGGAATTTTCCAATGTATTTTTGGATTTTGTTTATAATTTATTTCCCAAATAAAATAAAATAAAGATTTTCTGAAAATTTTATATTTTGGTCAGCTTTCGTCAAACTTTGACTTTCAATTGATATTTTAAATTTGAATTTTTAATTTTCAATTTTTTTTCTTTTAAACTGTACTTGATTCTGATATTCGTTCTGCTTTTCATTTTATAAAATTCTATTTTATACTTTTTAAATTTGATTAAATTCGGCATTTTACACGTAAATATTTTTATATTTCTGTTCTCTATTTTTCTATGTTATTCTCTATTTTTATTTTGGTTTGGACTTTGATTTTTATTTTATTTTCTATTGGGTTATTGGGCTTGTTTGGATATTGGGCTTGGCTAATGGGTTTAGGAAATTCTAAAAGACATAAGTTTCTTTTCTTGAATATGAAGTGATGCCTTTTCTAATTCCTAGCCATTCCTTTTCTATTGCTTAGCCGTACATATCATTTATATCTCACCTCTCTTCTCATTTCATTTCCTGACCAGAACAATTTTATGGTAAGTTATTCTCCTTTCTTCCTCTTTTCTATTTTTCGTTTTCTTTTGTTTCTCAAGCAAAGTTCGACCATGCTTCTTCCTTTAGCCGACCACAACTCCTTATCACCACCATCTCATCACCATCCCCACCCAGGCCGCGACCACCATAAATCAAAAACCCATCACCTAAATGCCTTGCAAACCCTAACCGAGCCCATACGATCACCACTTTCTTCCCTTAGCCACAGCCACCACCTACTCCATCACCAAATCCTCTTTTCCATGCCTTGTCATGACCATAGCCATACCATTTCAGAAGTGTCGTGATCTGATCCATACCATGAACCATAGGCCGAGCCATGTTAGCCTAGGGCCGAACCCAAAGTTGCATCTCCTTGTCCTTTTGCCTTCTCATGACCTTTGCTATGCCACCCCTTCATCTACCATAGCCGTTCACATCCATTCATACCATAGCCGTGCCTTTTGCTTGCCATGGCCGAGCATATATGCTTCAAAACCAACATGGTCGAGCCATGTTTTGATGATGGCTAGTCTACTTGCATGGTGGTCGAGCCCACTTATTTGGTTAAGCCAATCTTTACTTCATTTTGGTTCATACTTATGCATTCTTTTGATTTATAATGTTTTGTATAATATATACTTATGTATGTTTGGTATTTGTTGTTTACAAGACTTGGATCTTGGCTCTTCACCTACTCGAATCTAATTCGTGTTTTGTCATTCTTTTCAGAGTTTGGTTGTGTATCTTGAATTGTTATCTCCAGCTTTAGAAGGTGAGTTTATCAATCTTGACATTCGTACTTATATTATTGTGAAACAATGACAAGTGGATATGTAGTAGTTAATATGCTATGTTGATAATTCATATATGCTTCTGATATGATATTATTTTGATGTATAACTTGATTATGTACCTATTATATCACCTGATATGATATACTATGCTATACTGTTTATTTTATTTTTTGTTTCTCACACTGCAAGTTCCATGTTATTATAGAATCAATATGGGTTGAGATGGCACATACCCGAACAGGCTTTAGAATAGGGAAAAATCGTTATAAGCTGAAATGAAAGGCTCAAACAATTTTTATTTTATTTGACTTGAGATTGCGGCTTTGAAATGATAGAACCTAGAATTTTTATAAATTACGGATTGAAATGATACATATCCGTATCACCTGATCTAAGTTAGAAAAGATTATACAAACCCATGGTTAATTTTTAATAATAGTTATCTAAAATAAAAATTTATTAAGTATTTTGAACTTATAAATATATGAAATTTTAACTTAAAATTTTGATTTAATGACTTTGGATTATAATATATAATGGTTTTGATAAGTTAAAATAAGTTAAAATTTATAAGTAAATGAGTGGTTTGAAAACTAGAATTTAAGGATTTGATTTATGATATATATAACTTAATAATTTAAAATTTGATTTAATATGGAATTTTAATTCTAGCCTAATAATAGTGATGAATTTTATTTTATGAAATGGATATGTTTTGTATAATAAAATAGATTTTATAAATAATAACTATGATTTAATTTGAAGAAATGATGCTTAAAATGTTATGGTAGAATTGGTAGCATTTTCCAATTGTTATGTTATTTAAGTTATATTGTTAAAAGTGCTATACTACTTTGGTTATGTTCTAAAAATGCTGTATTTCCAAAGGATAACATTTTGAAATGCTATTATATAATGGTCACATTTTTCAAGTGTTATAATTTCTAAAAGATAACATTTTTGAAATGCTATAACTAAGTATATATGGATTTGGAAATATTAACATTTTGAAATGGATATTATTTTGGGAAAAGTAATAGAATTTGGTTTAAATGGTTTTGGAATAGATATGTTTTGTTTTGAAATGTGAACCATTTGAAGTAAATACCATGGGTTATAATAACGTTTGGTTGTTAAAGAGACGGGGATCGGAAGTTGTCATACTCCCTGCCAATTCCAAAAACCACTTTAACAACCGTGTACGTGGTGGAGATTCCAGAATGAAGTGGATGGTGGTGACGTTCTATTGAGGTATATACGTAGGCCCGACTCCCGTGAGTTTGCATAAGGTGGCTAAAACAGGAGCAATTGACGGGCTAATGAGGTAGCTCCTCTGATCGGACACACTTCTTCGTATGCCATTCTATTACTTTGTGATTGGTTGGTGCGCACCTTTGTTTTTCGAAAGCGTGGCACGAGGTGGGCGGTAGTAGCTGTTATGCCTTACCACCGGTTCGGAAGTGCAATTGGTATATCTACCCTGGCATTGCCTAGTTGTGCCGTGTCACCTACCCTAGCGCGCCTTGTACAAGTTTTGATTTGTGTTGTAACTATGGAGTACTTATGGTAGCTTCCTGATCTGGAGGTACGATGGTACTATATAGACTATTGGCACTATATATATGTTAAGGTAGAAAATTTAAAGCCGTAGTGCTATTTTTAAGTAAGTTTACTTTACTTTAGACTTTATTATAATAGCGTACATTACTACTAGTAAATAGTTTAACGGATCCTTAAATGATGGGCGGTTGTGACGACCCAGAATTTTGGGCAATATCAATTTAATAATCTGTATTAATAATTAAACTAATTTGATATTTTCCTTTATAATTTTAATTTAAATTGGTAAATTTAATCTTTAAAGGTTAATAAATATTTAATCTGGCAATATTGATCAATATCTTTTTAACAATTTAAAATTGATAAGAATTGTCTTTCAAAGCTAATAAAATTATATTCTATTTATAATATATATATCTGATATATATATTGTGAATAGAAAATCTTTTCTTTTAAATAAAAGATGTATTTTCAAACTGTAATATATATGTATGTATATGTTATAATTTGAAGTTGTTTTGAAATTTAATATAATCTATTGATATATATGTATGTATGTATGTATGTATGTATGTATGTATGTATGTATGTATGTATATACATGATAATAGGAAGCTTTGGCTAAAATTTAATAAGAGAAATATGTTTTCAAATTGTAATATATATTGTAATTTGAAGCATTGTTTTAAATTAAATATTTTTCAAAAGTTAATTCTATATTTTCAAAGTATAAGATAATTATTTATTTCTAAAATGTGATAGTTTAAATAAGATTTAATCAAAGTTTTATTTTGTTTCCTTTTAAAAGTGCTTAAATTAAAATGGTTATATATATATATATATATAGTTTTAAATAAGCTTTCTTTTTAAAACATCTCTTAAACTAGAATAGTTTGTAAACATAAGTAATAAATAAATAAATTACTAAATTCACATTCACATAAATATAGATACAAATTCATATTACACAATTTAAGGGAAACATATAATACATTTATTTGATATAAAAACATAAACTATTTATAAAACAAATGTTTACAAAATACCACACTTATATATTTATTAAAAATTCAAAAGCCTATAAGAAGACAATCATTTCTTAAACACATAAATATACTTTATAAATAAATGTATGACTTAAATGAATTAAAAAAAACGAAAGTTAGCACTTGTGAATAATTTAAGCTAGCTTTTGACATTTGTAAAATAATAACAATAGATTTAAACATGTGTAAGCTAAGTGTGATTTGAATTTACAAGTGGCAAAGAAATTTTTCATTAGAAACTAAATTTTTACTAATTAGTGTTTTGGGAGAAATCTGATTTCAGAAAAATTCTTTTCTACCTCAAATCATTTTCTTCTCATTTATTTCAAAATTAAAAACAAATTAAGAATAGGAGAAAGAAGTTGGGAACTAGAAATAAAAGTAAACAGGAAATCAAATTCCAGTATTTCGGTTTCAAAGCATCAACTCAGCAAGTTTCAGCATTTAAAATCAAAGATTTATGGGCATGTAGAGGATTTCAACAGCAAATCCTGGAAAGAAATTAAAACCTGCTCTGCCTTTTCAAAAAAAAAAAATTGGCGAGTAAACATACATTTTCTTAAAAGCAGTTTAAACCTGTGATTTCAAATTAAATGCCTATGTTAGAATTTGTGTAGCAATATTGGTTGTATATGTTTTGAACGTAAATGCATGCTTGAATATTTGAAGTTCCTGTATGTATATAAAGCTTTGCCTCTGTTATTTTACAGGATTTAAATAAACCTTTAAATTCTTTATCTTCTCTTGTATTAAATTTCAGACTTTAATTTCTAAAAGATAAATGTGTATAACAATGTGATGTTAATTATAAAAATGAACTTGGGAAATTATATTATGTTTTTTATCTTAAAATTTATAAGATACAGTGAATATTCAAACATGGTTAAAATTCGTTCGAGTCAAATCTAATCTTTGGTTATAAAATCCTATTCGTATAACAAAATGATGAATTATGATGGGAGTATCGTGATTTTTAGTTAGGAAATTTGTGAGTTATTTTGAATTGTTCGACTTTGGGCGTATCGGCAATTTCTGATGATCTAGGACGATCTAAGACTCGAGGTTAGTATTGGTGTTGGCTGAGTTGTCGACGAATGCAGGAAAACTGGTAAGGCAATTTTCCGATGGTTGTGGTGATCGCGCTGAGACGAACTAGGGTTCGGTGGTCCTTTGGGAAGGAGGGATTTTGCTAGGCAATTGCGATGGCCATTGAGGATCGGAATCTTTCACTAGGTGTGAATATTGTTCATCGGAGTGTGGCGCATCTTCATGTAGGTTGGCTGATGATTCCGACGAAGGAAGCGACGGTGATGGGAGTTTTTTGATCAAGAAGTTTGCGTTACAGTTGATTGATTGCCTTGATTTTTAGCTGCTATCAATTTGGATGATCGGAGTGGATAAGGCGTTTGGTGTCATGATGCTCGCCTTGCTAATGGCCAGAGAGATGATCGGAGGATGCCGGAAGCACTGCGCATATGCACAATGCACCTATATTATCTGATTAAGTGTGGCATTCGAGTAGAAGCTGGAAGCTCGTGTTAGGTCCGGTGGAATTTGGTGTTTGTCTCGGAGTAGAGGATGATGCGTATTGTACTGTGGTTTGTTCGTGGGGGAAATCGAGTTTGACTCGAGTTTTAGGTGGTATGCTAATCTGATTGGTACAGTAAAAAAAGATATAAAGTTTACAAATTTAAACTTGTTGTTTTGAAATACATAAAATCAAGCTTTAAATTGTAAAACAAGCTTTCATACAAATGAAAGTCAAAGATTTTAAGGGTGTTTTAATCTAATATATTTTCAAGTTTGAAAAGTCTAAAATAATTGATTTTAAAATAATTAACTAAATTTATTTTAAATTGAATTTAAAGGTATTTTCAATTTAAATATTAGATCAAAGTTTTAAGAAACTCAATCAAGTTTAAATAAGGATGTTTTCATGTTGTAAGGATATATTCAAAGTAATGTTTAAAACTATATTTCAAATTTATATTTTTAAATAGATAAGATTAAAGAATATGATAATTGAGTTTTCAAAGATTAATATTTGTTTAATTCAATTAAATATGATTGAAAAGGGTTTTCAAAAATTTTGACTATATTAAAATTAAGTGTTTGAATTGTTTTATTTTAAAAGTAAAATCATATTTCAAATTGATTTTTAAATTGGTTTTAATAAAGTAAATGATTGAGTAAATATTTAATATAAATGCAAAGATTATTCTTAACTGTTAAGTTGAAATTAATTAAGAATAATTAATTAATAAAATAAATTTAAGCTTAATTACTATTTGTAATTAAGAATAATTACTTAATAAAGTAATTAGTGAATAGTTAATGAATTAATTAGAAATTAAGTGTTGATTAACTAGTTAATTAATTAATGTAATTAATTTTAGATTAATTAGTTAGTCTGATTAATTTAAGATAATCACTTTATAATTAATTGAGTAAAATTACTTAATGAAGTAATTAATGGATAATTACTTAAAGTAATTAAGAAGAGAAATTACTTATGGAAGTAATTATAGAAAATTACTTATGGAAGTAATTGAGTGAAGTGATTAAGGGTTAATCGCTTGATGGTGTTAATTTAAGGATTAATTAATGTAATTAATTTGAAAATTAATTAATTATAGAGTAATTAATTAATTAAAGAATTAAGGATTATTTAATGATGGGATTAATTACTTGTTAAGTAAATTAATTAATAGAGTAATTAACTAATGAAAGTAATGAGAGGATAATTACTTATGGAAGTAATTAAAGGTTAATTACTCAGTTAATTTTAGTTAATTAATGTGATTAATTAATTAATGAATGTGATTAATTTAAGATTAATTACTAAATCTAATTAATTAGATTGTGATTAATTAATAAAGTAATTAATTGAGGATTATTAATCATTATAATTAATTAATTAATAATTACTTAATGAAGTAATTAAAGATTAATTAATTAGCATAATTAATCAAAGGATTAACATAATTAATTAAGAAGTTAATTAATTAAGATAAGTAATTACAAGTTTGTTAATTTCTGTTTATGATTAATTAAGACTAATTAATGAGATGGTTAATTACTAATTAATTATTTAATTAATCAAAGGGTTAATTAATTAATAAGGATCATTAGTTAATATAATTATGAAATTAATCAAGGTTGATTAATAAAAGTATGATTAATTAATTGTAATTAATGGAGGCTTAATGCAAAATTAATCGTAGCTGATTGATTAATGGAAGCAAATGTAGGATCATTAATTAATGTAATTAATGATAGTAATTAAAGGTTAATTACTATATATGGTTAATGATAATTAATTTGTGGAATTAATTAAAGAATTAAAGGCTAATTACTTGAATCTAATTAAAGGATAATTAATCAAGGGAGATTAATTAAGGAAGATCATTAAGAGATGATTAATAAATTAATTTGTAATAAATTAATAAAGCAGGATTAAGATAATCCAAGTAATTAAAGGATAGTAATTAATTTAATTAAAGGTTAATTAAATTGATTAAGAGTTAATCAAACCTGCTTATGAATGATTGATTGATATTGGATGACTGATATTGGATGTTTGAATGATGTTGGATGATTTGGGTGTGATATCTCTGATATGTGATATGCTGCTTTGTGAGATAATTGGTTGATATGAATTATATATTGTGATATTGTGATTCATCTATCTGTTTATGTTATCCCGAATATAAATTTAAATTATTTAAACCCTTAAACAACTTGGACATTAAAATAGCGTTTGGATTTCGGTGAGACCGGAATCGGGTTTCCACATTTGGATATCTGAAAACCACATCAATCCAAAATAAACGTTAGGTCATGAATCCAAGAGCAGAGCTTAGTGAAGACTCGAAGTGTAAGAACTATTCGTCGGTATAACTCTGAGGGTGATTCCGAGATGAATTTGGCGGAGATAGTACTTTCAGGTTCGAGATGGTGATTCAAAGTGCAAGAGCTATGGTCGTTGACTCTGAGGGTGATTCCAAAATGAGTGCAACGAGATAGTGCCTTCGATTTCGTTCGAACCCAGAACGAACTTGTATGGATTGAACGCTTTCAGAACATCGTCAGGTGGACAATGAGCATTCTAATATAGATGTGTTTTATAAAGGTAATCGCAGCCTCAAGCCTCATAAGCCGGGAATGGCTAAAACAGGGGAGGTGCAGCAAGGTTAAGTGGGTCATGCTTAAGTAGGACGAGATTTACCCCTGTCTAGAGGTCCCTTTCTATTTTGGCTTAGTGTGTGGTTGGTCGCGCCAACCACGGGGTGGTCTTGTTCGGGACTGTCCAGTAAAGGATGGTTCTGGCCTTGTGTTGCAGGGGAGTTAGGGTGGCTCCTCGGTATGGTGATCTAGGCCACGTGCTGTGACGGGCGGTGCCCCAATAGCCCTGCCATTGATGGAAACCCATTCTTCCTACGAGACCCTACGGTTTTGATTGTATTACCCACTTCTGTGGCTAGTAGCTGGAATTTAATAATGTAACAATTTCGGCTATTTCATGTTTACATGAAAACCCTAGACACTATTATAATATCATTGGATTTCCTATCAAATGTTTTGGTTAGCGTAAGGTAAAAACTTTTCCATATTTATGTGTGGGAAGTCTTACGTGATACCTTTCTTTTCAAAAGATTTTCTAAAGTTAAGCAACTTTAAACCGTTTACTCACACCAGACCCCTGTCTGACCTGAGTGTTAATTTTCTGTTTTATTAAACTCTTGGGTACTCATATTATGTATGACTAATCGAGGGATTCAGGTTAGTTTGACAAATTCTGGAGGAGATTTGGAGTAGGAGGCTTCAGCGTGTAGATATATAGTGGTTCCGCTGTGTTTATGTTGTGTCTGTATCTTTGTGGTACCTTGAGTTATATGATAGACAGATGTTTATAACTGTCTAATAAGTGTTGTATGGGTTGTGTAACTCTGATGTATATGAAGCTATGTAATATTTTATGAGATATATTATATTTCAATCGTTCTGCTGTGAGTATCTGATGTTGTTGAGTTTCTTCTTTCTTATCTTTTCTTCTTCTATCCCTTTCTTTCTTAAATCATGATGCATCTTTCTGGTAGATGGAAGATGGGTCGTGACAGTTGGTATCAGAGCATTAGGTTGAGCGAATACCTAGGCTCTAGAGTGGTGTTTTTCTTGAGAGAGCGTACTTGTAATTTATATATATATATATATATATATATATATATATTTATATACATATATACACACCTGATTTGTTGGGTTACCTGTTTGGGTTTTCCAACATAAGTTTTAGAGGTAGATGGAGCAGTGGTGTGTGTGTAACACGACTACCACTAATGGAAGAGGTCCATATGTTGAGGTTGGAAGTATATTTGTCGAGACTGTAGACCTTATACCGTCTCGAGTAAGATTTGCAACATGGAGTAAGGATTTCTCTGATCTTCGAAGGAAATCTTTTTAAAAGATTCGTAGTCCATCTTTGAAGTGTAAGTTTGGATTGCACTCAGGCGAGCGGATTTTATAAAGTTTGCATCTATCGGAAGAGCAGAAGTAAGTGATGGTATCTTGATAACTGCGTGGTGAGATGCAGTATCCATGGGTATTTCTGAAGATGTTTTCTCTTGAAGCAGTTTTAGAAGTAGTTGAGGAACAGTCTTTACCTGCCGTAGGGAAGACTCGTCTGTGTAGAAGTTATATGGATCTCTAGCAAGGTGGTTGGCTGTTTTGGAATATGAGACTAAGGTCTATGGGTTGTTTCGCTTCATCATGGTCTCATTGTCATCCCTTAAGGAGAGCGAGATGTTGATGCTTGGTTTGGAGCCTGAATTTCTTGAGAGGATGTCTGCCATCTCGAAGGTCTGTTGTGTAGTTTGTTGATGGTTTTGGGGTTCGAGGAGCCTTTTGGATTAGAAGTCTTTGATTAGCTGTGGTAGCAGTTTCAGCTCGGAGGTGTTTGTGCCGACAAGAAGTTCTTTTGGTTTTGCAGTATCATCGAGGTAGAGTTTGGAAGCAACAGTGTGGTCCGTTTCTCCGATGGTTCAGGAATCTTGGTGGTTCTTCTATCAACAGTCCGGGCAGATGGTGAAGGTTTCCTTGAAGGGTTAACCTGGTTTGGAAAAGCTTAAGGCTGTTCTAGTTGGTAGAGGGAGGACATTTTCTTTGGAATCCGAACTAGGTCTGATCGCAAAAGTGATTTGTGATTAATTTGGAAATTTATCTTGGGCAATCTTTAGTTTGAGGCTGAGGGTTCTCATGTGGAAGTAGGAGCTACTGAAGTAATCAGAAGTTTGTCTGCATCTGGAGTTGAGTTCCATATTGATTAGTTCCAGAAGCAATACTGGTGGTTAGCCTGGTAGTAGGATGGTTCTGGGAGAAAGAAGAGTTGGCGTAGCAACTTAGAAATTTTTGGAATTAGGATTGGTCAGACCTAATTTTTGAGTTGTATTCTGCTATAAGGTTGTGTGACCGAGTCAGATGGGTCACTAACATTTTATGAATTTGATGAACAAAGTTTTTCGGATATATTGGATAAGTTTGTACTCGTGTTCATCAACAGTATTCTCATCTATTCCAGAATCAGAGTTGTGCAGTGGAAGCGAGGTAGCAGCTGTGCGAGGAAGGAAGTAAGTTCAGTTTGCTATTGCTTAGGAAGTAGAGCTTGTGTTCTAGATCTCGATGGATCTTGGAATACCATTTTGATGAATAGGATCCAGAAACTGGTTTTCTTGGTCTAGTTGTTTTTAGAAGCATCAACATAAGTTGAGCTGATCAAGAAGATTGGCAGCCCAGGTATTGTCTGTCGAGTTATGCATATATGAGATAAGGAGTTTGGAATTCGAAGTTGGAGACTTCGTTGTTGTTAAGGTTTCTCGGGTTAAGAGAGCAGTAATTGGATAAGATTGGAAAGCTTGTTCTGAGGTATTTGGGATTTCTTATCTGTGTTTTGATAGGATAAGTTCTTTTGTCTGTAAGATTGAATTGCCAGTTTGGATAGCTGGAATTCATTGTATTTAACGTATCTCTGAGGGAGTACGTGTATGATTCATCGTTAGTTGTGGAATCTGTAGTTCTGTTGGATTTTGGAAGTTGAGCTAGACTTGAGTATAGTCTGATGTTCTGTTCAGATTGATGGATCTAGAAATGAGAGGAGCTCTGGATTATGGCGATGTAGTTAGTTTAGCTTCTGTAAAGCGAGTCTCCCAGTGATTTATACTTGGGAAACTCTAAATAGTATTAGAAGGATCTATCCTGATTTATGTCAGGATAATTAGTTTGGTTTGTTTGTTTGATTGGTTGTTATGGTTGTTAGTAACTGGATAATAGGTATGCTTTGCTGTTTAAAATTAAAATCTTTGCTGGGTTATTAAATTATCTTTGCTTTTAAATTTCGGGGACGAAATTCTTTTAAGGGGGAGGAATGTGACGACCAGAAATTTTGGGCAATATCAATTTAATAATCTGTATTAATAATTAACTGATTTGATAATTTTCCTTTATAATTTTGATTTAAATTGGTAAATTTAATCTTTTAAAGGTTAATAAATATTTAATCTGGCAATATTGATCAATATCTTTTTAACAATTTAAAATTGATAAGAATTATCTTTCAAAGCTAATAAAATTATATTCTCTTTATAATATATACATTATATATATATATTGTGAATATAAAATCTTTTCTTTTAAATAAAAGATGTATTTTCAAACTGTAATATATATGTATGTATATGTTATAATTTGAAGTTGTTTTGAAATTTAATATAATCTATTGATATATATATATATATATATGTATGTATGTATATACATTATAATAGGAAGCTTAGGCTAAAATTTTATAAGAGAAATATGTTTTCAAATTGTAGTATATATTGTAATTTGAAGCTTTGTTTTAAATTCAATATTTTTCAAAAGTTAGTTCCAGGTTAATTCTATATTTTCAAAGTATAAGATAATTATTTATTTTTAAAATATGATAGTTTAAATAAGATTTAATCAAAGTTTTATTTTGTTTCCTTTTAAAAGCACTTAAATTAAAATGGTTATAAATATATATATAGTTTTAAATAAGCTTTCTTTTTAAACTCTTAAACTAGAATAGTTTGTAAACATAAGTAATATATAAATAAATTACTAAATTCACATTCACATAAATATAGATACAAGTTCATATTTCACAATTAAAAGGGAAACATATAATACAATTATTTGATTTAAAAACATAAGCTATTTATAAAACAAATGTTTACAAAATATCACACTTATATATTTATTAAAAATTCAAAAGCCTATAAGAAGACAAACATTTCTTATACACATAAATATACTTTATAAATATACTTTATAAATACATGTATGACTTAAATGAATTAAAAAAAAAGTTAACACTTGTGAATATCTTAAGCTAGCTTTTGACATTTGTAAAATAATAACAATAGATTTAAACATGTGCAAGCTAACGGTGATTTGAATTTACAAGTGGCAAAGAAATTTTTCATTAGAAACTAAATTTTTACTAATTAGTGTTTCGGGAGATTCAAAAAAATTATTTTCTACCTCAAATCATTTTCTTCTCATTTTTCTCAAAATTAAAAAAAAATAAGAATAGGAGAAAGAAGTTGGGAAAAACCTGGAAATCAAAGTAAACAGGAAATCAAGTTCTAGTACTTTAGTTTCAAAGCATCAACTCAGCAAGTTTCAGCATTTAAATCAAAGATTTATGGGCATGCAGAGGATTTCAACAGCAAAGCTTGGAAAGAAATCAAAACCTGCTCTTCCTTTTCCAAAAAAAAATTGGCGAGTAAACATACATTTTCTTAAAAGTAGTTTAAACCTGTGATTTTAAATTAAATGCCTATGTTAGAATTTGTGTGGCAATATTGGTTGTATATGTTTTGAACGTAAATGCATACTTGAATATTTGAAGTGCCTATATGTATATAAAGTTTTGCCTCTGTTATTTTACAGGATTTAAATATACCTTTAAATTCTGTATCTTCTCTTGTATTAAATTTCAGACATTGATTTCTAAAAGAGAAATGTGTATAACAATGTGATGTTAATTATAAAAATGAACTCGAGAAATTATATTATGTTTTATATCTTAAAATTTATAAGATACAGTGAATATTCGAACATGGTTAAAATTCTTTCGAGTCTAATCCAATCTTTGGTTATAAAATTCGATTCGTATAACAAAATGATGCATTATGATGGGAGTATCGTGATTTTTAGTTAGGAAATTTGTGAGTTATTTTGAATTGTTCGAGTTTGGGCGTATCGACAATTTCTAATGATCTAGGACGATCTGAGACTCGAGGTCAGTATTGGAGTTGGCTGAGTTGTTGATGAATGCAGGAAAATTGGTAAGGCAATTTTTCGATGGCTGTGGTGATCGCGCTGAGACGAACTAGGGTTCGATGGTCCTTTGGGAACGAGGGGTTTTGCTAGGCAATGGCGATGTCCATTGAGGATCGGAATGATTCACGAGGTGTGAATATTGTTCGTCGGAGTGTGGTGCATCTTCAGGTAGGTTGGCTGATGATTCCGATGAAGGAAGTGACGACGATGGGAGTTTTTCGATCGATAAGTTTGGGTTACAGTTGCTTGATTGCCTTGATTTTTAGCTACTATTAATTTGGATGATCGGAGTGGATGAGGCGTTTGGTGTCATGATGCTCGACTTGCTGATGGCCAGAGAGATGATCGGTGGATGAGGCGTTTAATTTAATGAAATATTTAATATAGTTTTAATAAATATATTTTAATATAATTTAATAAAATAATGAATATAGTTTAATATACATATTAAATTAATATAATAAATATAGTTTTGATTTAAAGTAATAAATATAGACTTTTATAATAACTTTAATAGATAAAAGATTTTTGTAAAATAATTTAGAGTTTGATAAAAATATTTTTTAAAAGATTTTTATAAAGGTTTTATATAGGAGCTTACAAAGGTTGAAAGGATTTTATAAAGGATTTTACAAAGGAACTTGTATAAAGTTATTTGGAAGCATTTTAAAGGAATTTGTGTAGAAGTTTATGAAAAAGGAGAAAGAGTTGTAAGTTGTATTGGAATTTATAAATAGCTTTATAAATAGTTCTAAAGCACGTAAATAGTTTATAAATGGTTTAAGAGAGACATATAAATTATTTTCGAAATTGATTAAAAGATATCTTCCTCGGTATTTATGAATATATTTATACTTTTGGTATAAGTATATGGATATCTTGATGTCAAGGCATAAACCATTCTCTGGATTTATTGTTAAAAATGTTTTATAAAATGACCACGGTGTGAAATAAGCGTTTGGTTGTTAAAGAGACAGTGGTCGGATATTGTCATACTCTCTACCACTTTCGAAAATATTTTAACAACTATGTACGTGGTGGGGAATCCAGAAATAAGTTGAATGGTTTGGCGAATGCTACTAGTATGAGGTAAGAACACAGCCCTGTCCCCCTCGGGTCAGCTTGATATGACTAAAATAGGAGCTATACCGGGCTAAATGAGGTCGATCCTCTGATCAGGCACATTTCTTCGATACCATATCTGTTACTTTGTGATCGATTGGTGGCCACCCTCTATTTGATTATGGGAGTATGTTTTGAGGTGGGCGGTAGTAGTTGCTACGCGTTACCACCAGTCCTGGAGTGCAAAATGGTAGAATCCTACCCTGGGCATTGCCTTGCGTGCATTGTCATATGCCTTATCGAGCCCACTATGATTTTGGTTTGTGTCGTACCTATGGAGTGCTCCCTAATAGCCCACTAGTTTGGTGGATTTTCCAGTATTGTATAGGATACGACATTTATAAAATGTGTTAAAGGGGATATGGATAACTCCTTAACGCTATTTTAATACTTTACTTTATTGATAGACACTTCATACATAGCGTATATTACTACATATAGATAGTTTAACGGATCCTTAGGAGACGGAAAATCCCATAACATCTTTTAAGTTATTGCACGCACGTTGTATACTGGATAGGAGATGTTTGATCCCGTAAACATCTCTGAAGCCATTACACTCATATTTACTTGTTGTTGATTTGATTACATAAGATCTTTTAGCTCTGACTTAAGTGTTTTGTCTTTTCATTACGCTTGAGTCAGCTTGAGCTTTTCAGCGTTGAAGACTTTATTTCTAGAGGACAAAGACGTAGTTTGGTATATATTATATTATTGGTAATTTCCGCTGCATCATTATTGATATGTCATTGTTTGTACTCTGATTGCTGTAAAAATTGTATAATCAAATGTATATTATAAAAGGATTCATGAACTGCTTATTTGATTATTATATTTTGTCATTCCGCTGTGAGATGCTGTGTTTTGTTTTTCCTTCTTTTCTCTTAGTTTCTTATTTACCCCATTAACGATCCTCCCTTTTGAATGGTTTGAGTTGACATGTGTGGTTTATTGTCAATTTAAACTGTCCAAAAAGGTGAGTCATTAAACTAACACTACCTCTCTAGGCGTAGTTATGGGTTGTGGGTATTATTAGGAGACCGGTTCCAACAATAGCTTTCGAGTAGTGTTTTCTTATAGGGTAGCTCTAGGAGCATTAGCCAATCGTTAGTTGTGAATTTGATCCTTGTATTAGATAAGAACCTTTAGAAAACGGACCACAGGAATTTACTGATACTTACAGCATACCCTATATCATCTAGAGTAGTATTAAAGTTAGTTGCACATGATTACCACATATTAAACTTATACTCATTTACTAGACTTTTGTCTGACCTACTTTTTTCCTTTCTTTTTCCCTACCACAAATGGACGGTGCAACAGGTGATTTGCACATCCTCGATACTTGGAGAGTCGAGCTTATATTTGGAGACTTTTTTTATCGTATTTGCTCTTCATGTATTTATCTATCTTATCAGTACATTTTATCTCTTTTATCAGACTTCGAGTGATATTTTCTATATACTCTGTATCGGATCATGTACTGATTTTCCAAGATTGTGATTTTGATATTTTCTTAGATAGGCTTTTTTCTATGTTAAATGTTTTATTCCTTCCATTATGAGTTCTAAAAGTGTGGTGTATCTTAGATTATATCTGCTTATATTAGTCTCTGTAATGTTATAAAAAACCCAACTACCCATACTTCTCAACACTACATAAGTCTGAAAGCCACACTAGGCATAGGATCGATGTGTCGAGAGGTGCGAGTTATCACATTTTTTTGTCATTTTATATATATATATATATATATATATCACTATTTTCATTTTTCCATTTGAAAATTATTCGTATCCAAATATTTTTCTAACTACTCATTATTTAAATTATTTGTTCAAACAGCAGCTGATTAATACCTTATTAGATTTGGGTTGTAAATTTTTACTCTACAAACATAATTAGTTCAAGTTGGGAAAGAAATAATTATACCAACACCATCGTATATATTATTGGCTTAACAAATTTTAGAACTATAAATAGGTCTGAACTCAACTTTTCAATTATACGTTGTTACTTATATGTTATAAGAAAATATTATCAAACAGATCAAATTTTATTCCTCATTTTTTGTAACGATTCTTGTACACTCAAATATCACTTTAGAATAAAAATTATATAGTTTTTTAAGGTTAAAACATGAATGAGAAAAGAAGTAACCTTGTTGATTCGAAATATAAAATTCCATAAAAATAAGTATGAACTCATTTGTTCGTAATTTTTAAAAGGTTAATCTAATTTTAATGATCTCTAAAAAGCCAAGAACATAAGAAACAACTATTATTTTAAGCATATTGCAAAATTGTGACGATTGCTAGCCTAAAAATGCTAATTACTAAGTGGAGTTGCCATATATTGAAGAATCTGATTCGGCTATATTTAGAAAATTCTCCATAACTCAAGTAGTAGTCCATATTTTTTCCGTTCAAAAGATTTGAAAAATTAATTCACTACGTAACAATCTATTCTTTGAAACCATTACTCAATTTAGTCATTGTGACATTTAAAATTTTCTTAGAAAGTGGTTCAAAATATAAAAGTGATGTTGTTTCTACATTTAATGAATGTATGCCTCTTATATATCTTTATGTGAGACTAACATTTGAACATGAAATTGAGAATAGGTATTTATGAATCAAACATGGATTAGTAGGTAACATCGGTTTGCTTTTGCTCGCATTAGAATAAGGTAACTTGCTTAAAATGCAAAATAAAGGTATATTTTTAAGATATATCAAAATATATGTGATATTATGTTGTTTTCCCATTTTTCGGGATGTCTTATAGTTTTCCCATGTTATAAGTTTGAAGAATATGAATAAAGTTCAGGCATGAGTTTTTTATGACGTCTCCCTTGAAACACCCCCATACCCCTTTGTATACCCAAAAAGAGCACACAAAAAGATATAGTGCATTATAGGTATAGCTAAAACATCACAGAGACTAGGATTCACAAGACAAATAAATAAAAACAACAAAAAGATTTAATATACTTATCATTACTTCATAATATAAGTCATAATTACTTAATATGTCTTAAAAACCAAATACACATGTCTCGTGAAAAAGTCAATCTTAGTCACATCATCAGAGTACATAAACAATAAAAAACATCCCTCTCATAAAGTACTAGTGCATCAAAAGCCAAATGAAAGGAAAACTGAATGGAAGAAGAAAAATGCATGAAGAACTCGAAGAATATATCTCCAAGCGGTCTGAATCTACTGTCCTCGATTCTACTGGCTTATGGGGGGAAACGGAGCAAATAGAGGAGTGGGTCAAACTATAAGTCTGGTGAGTGGAAGTAATTAACACCATTTCTAAGCAAGATAAATATAATAGACTAAGCAAAAATTCTAGTTTAAAAGGAAATAAAGGAAAGATAGAACTAGAATAAAATACTGTTTAACTGACTCTTTTTGGCTATTTAATTGTGATTGTTTGCGCTTGTCTTAGATTACTTTGATTAGGTTGAAACCCTAATCCTATATTAATTAGGTTGAAATCCTGATTCTACCCGTTCATCGACCTTTTATCTCTGTTGTGCCACTGTGAGCCAATCCTCTTGGTCACAGCAAAAGACATCTATTTAGCGCTTGGAACGTAGTAGCGAATTACTTACCCTAATCAATGCCACACGCTTGGTCACCATCGGTACACACTAACTGTCGCCCCCTATTTTGACCTCTTATTTACCTAAATCAGCATAAGCGTGCCCAGCCTCACCTAACAGTTGTGAGACCATCAATCCTAGTCTGGAAGGAAATGGTGCCCAGGTTCACCTAAGTGTTGTGAGACCATCAGTCCCAGTCTGAAAGGGAATGCTGTCGGTGCTGGTCCTAACAAACAAATCCTAGTTTGTGCCTCTTGCCTAAATCCCCAAATTTGAGCTTCTATTTACTGGCCACTTATGTACCCTAATTAGCATAAGTGTGTCCTAGCCTCACCTTACTATTGCGAGACCATCAGTTCTTGACTGAAAGGGAATGCTGCTGGTATGGGCCCTTCTTCTATGTTTGCTTATTAACTTAATGTAATTTATAAAATAAGCCTCTTCTGTTATTTCTGCTATATTAGTTTATTAACTTAATCTAAGTTTTAAAATAAGCCCTTTCTGTTCTTTCTGCATTATAACCTATGTTATAATTGTTACTCTTCGATTATATCTTTCTAGTTATAACCACTAGTTATAAGCATGCTAGCAAATGTTTGAAATTTGCCTATTTCAGTTTGTCATTTTTTATTACAGTTCTTTCTTATTTTACATCTAATTTTTATTTCTATTTAATCCATATTAGCGAATTCTCCTCTTTTTAACATTCTTATATTTTATTCGCACAAAAAGGAATAAAAAGAAACTAACATTTATAAGTTAAATTCTAATGTAAAACAGATGTAAATAAATACAAATAACTATAAATAACGGTAAATAACGGTAAATAACTGAATAAAATAGTAGAATAAAACAGACTGAAAAGAACTTTAAAAACTAATTGTAAATAACGTGTATAAAAACTGTCTCAAAATTGCATAAAAACTACAACTACTGAGAACCTTATTATTTTAAATTACTTAAAAATATAAAATTATTACAAAACACTCACTTATAGTCTTTAACTCTATTCCTTGGCCTTCCCGGATCCACTTCTAGGGCATAGAATATATTCATTAACAAGATCTCCTCTCAAGAATAATTTTCTTTTTAGGATCCAACCTTAGACAATGAACCAAATTGGACGAAAATCTGAATGAGAAAAACAACTAGGTCTAGGGAGTTATTTATAGTATAGCTTGGGGACCTCAAGCCATTGGATTTGTAGACTAAAATCTGGTGTAACCAAGTCATAGGCTCTCTATGATCTGTCGGATGGAAGCACGAACATACAGGATTGAACAAAAATCAAATTATGACGTGCACGAACAAAATAGCGTTCAAGAATTAAGCCGATCGACCAAACTCCTATGGGGGTCGACCTATGGCCATTGGAAGTTGATCCTAGGATCGACCTAGCCTATGTTTGGGTCGACCTGGTTCCTCGTTGTTCTTTTTTTTTTCATTTTTTTCAATTTCTTATGTCTCTGGTATCTTCTCCATACTGACTTGGATTTCGACATGTTATATATGGAAATTGATCAGAAAATCGCCACGAACACAATGGTGCAACACCCATAGCTCAATTCTAAAAATTTCTCAAACTTATTTTATTATTTAGTTAATTCGTTAATTAATTATTATAGCATAAAATTTGGGTTGTTACATTCTCTCTTAGTTAAAAGATTTCGCCCTCGAAATCTTCAAGGATAGAAGAATGAAATAAATATTTCAACGAAATTCTACAACTATATACTCAACCATCATCCGTTACATCCATTGTCCTTAAGCTTTCTAATGAAATTTATGTTATATGCAATACTGTATTGTGAACGTCCCTAACTAGTGCAAAATATTAAGCGGTCTACTGATTTAGTCGACCTCCTTTTATGCAATCATATCCATGCCATGTATCTAAATGAATACAAATTTCCAAATCGCAATTGATAGTTCTATATGTGTGCTGCAATCTTTATCCAAATGCAACAATCATATGATAATCATCCATTTGTAGCAATCGTGGAAATAAAATAAAAATTCAAATGCACAAACATCCATATGCATATGTTTCAGTGACCTAATTAGGCTGATCTCTAAGGGATAATAGTGCCTAGTATATATATATATATATATATATATATATATATATATATATATATATATATATGCATCCATAAGCATCCACTAGCAAACAATTGCAGCCACTAGTGTCCATCATATAAAACATGTTCTAGTAACATGTTTACATTTAGTCCTACCATCCATTGTTCAAATCCTAAGATCTACCCTCCCAAAGGATACTAAAGGAAAGAACCTATTCAAAACTAAAGATGGAAATAGAAAATTCAAGACATACCATACAAAGGATGAGGATAAGAGGTACGTATTTTCACCATAGCCTCCCATATAGCGTCCTCAATGCTGTCTCTTCACCGCACCTTAACTAAAGGTACTTCCTTATTCCTAAGCTTCTTGGTATCACGTCCAATGATCTTGGTAGGAATGCAAAGAACCGAGGTTCTCTCTCCACTTCAACCTCCTCATGTTGGCTAGGTCTAACTACCTCTGCTGAATCATGTAAGCACTTTCTCAAGTGTGAAATATGAAAAACATCATGAACTCCCATGAGCCTCTTTGGTAGCTTTTTTTGATACGCCATCTTCCCTGCCCTTTCCACAATGGGGAACGGTCCTACGAATCTAGGAGCAAGATTCCCATTTGATCCCAACCTCACTACCTTTCTTAGTGGAGACACCTTAATGAAAACCAAATCTCCTATCTCAAACTCAATATCCCTTCTCTTCTTATTTGCATAGGATTTCTATCTATCTTGGGTCGTCTGCATTCTCCTTCTAATCAAATCAATCTTTTCCAATGTCTCTCTAACCATGTCGGGACCTAGCAGCAATCTTTTTATAGACTCCAACCAACACGAAGGCGACTTGCAAGGGTCTTTCATAAAGATCTTCGAAAGGTGCCATTTCAATGCTGCCTTGAAAAAAAATATTATATGCAAACTCCACTAAAGGTAGGTTCTCATTCCAAGTTCTTTCAAAATCAAGAATGCACATCCTCAACAAATCCTCAAAAAACTTTATTAAATCTCTCCATTTGGCCATCCGTTTGGGGGTGATAGGCCATACTCAATCCAAGCTATGTACCTAAAGCCTCTTGCAAGCTCCTCCAAAACTCGCTAGTAAAGGTAAGGTCTTTGTTGCTCAATATGTTAGAGGGAACTCCATGAAGTCGAACCATCTCACAAACATATAAGGATGCCAAATAATGTGCTATCTTCTTACTCTTGACCGAAATGAAGTGGGTGCTTTTAGTCAAACGATTTATAATCACCCAAATACTGGTATTCACATTCCTAGATCGGCGGTAAACCATCTATGAAGTTCCATCGAAACACTACCCAACTTCCATTTGGGTACATCCAATTGTTTACGCAATCCGCCAGGTTTCTGCTGCTCCGCCTTAACTATTTGTCACATAAGACACTTACCTACAAACTCTGCCACATCCTTCTTCATGTCGCTCCAATAAAACACTCTCTTCTAGAACTGCTCTCGTCAAAGCACTAGCGCGGGGGACACAAAGTCTTCCACCTCTCCTTAGCCACCCTTTACTATAAATGGAATAGCACTGGAGATATCCAGAGACCTCTCCTCTGCTAATCCTATCCAAAAAATCCATAAGCTCTAAATCCTTTCGCTGCCTTGAGCCAATCTGATCTGTGAGGGTAAGCTTAACCTCAAGTGCTGCCAATAATCCAGGGATAATGTCCGTAGAGGGCTTTAAATCTAAGGTAGAAATAAACTCTAGGCTTTTCCACTCCACGAACATTGGACTAAGGATTGCTATTTTCCTACTTAATGCATATGCAACTGCGTTCCCTTTACTAGGGTTGTAAGCTATCTCAAAGTCAGATGATGCTAGAAACTCCATCCAACGCTGCTGCCTTAAGTTTAAATCCTTCTGTGAGAATAGTTACTTCAATGATTTATGGTCAGTGAAAAGCTCGAACCTCTCTCCTAGCAAGTAGTGTTTCTAAGACTTGAGCGCGAAAACAAAAGCAGCTAACTTTAAATCATGGGTGGGGTAGTTCTTTTCATGAGTTCTCAACTATCTACTTCCATAACATACTACCCTGCCTTCTTGCATCAATACTGATCCAAGACACGTCCTACATGCATCAGTGTATACTGTAAACGGCTTAACTCTGATGAGTAAAACTAACAATGGTGCACTGGTAAGTGCCATCTTCACAATCGTGAAGGATCCTCATAATGTACGTCCCATACGAATATCGTATTCTTTTTATTGAGGGGAGTAAACGGTGCTCAAATCTTAGCAAAATCTCTGATAAACTTCTTATAATAGCCAGCTAAACCTAGGAAGCTTCTAACTTGGGTAGCGTTCTTGGGGACCTTCCAATCCTGTACTACAACTATTTTAGCGGGATCCATAATTGAACCCTCTCTTGAGACTACATGCCTAAAGAAACGCACCTCCTTACGCCAAAAGTGACATTTCGAGAATTTTGCTTTCAACTAATGAACACGGAGTGTACAAATAACCTCCTCAAGATGAATAAATGCTCTTCCATACTCTTGGAAAACACCAAAATGTCATCCACGAATACTACAACGAACTTAATTAGGACATCTCAAAAAACATGGCTCATTAAATCTTCAAAATAGGATGGGGCATTGGTCAGCCTAAATGGCATAACCAACCACTCAAATAATCCGTCGGGTGTCCTAAATGTTGGCTTATCAATGCTATCATCATCACCCTAAGCTGATGAAATCCAATGGCTAAGTCAAGCTGAGAAAATACTGAAGTGCTAACCAACTGATTGAAAAGATCGTCTAACCTAGAAAATGGGTAATGGTTCTTCTTTGTGAGCTTATTCAACTCTCTATAGTCTATGCAAAGTTAAAGGGAACCACCCGTCTTTGTAGCAAAGACGACTGGCGCTCCCCACTCAGATATGCTCCGTTTGATGAAGACTTTCTCTAATAGCTCACTAATTTACTTATTTAACTCCTTCCTTTCCTTAGGATCCATATGTCTCACGGGTAATGCCACTGGGTTAGCATTGTCATTCAAATAGATCCTAAAGTCGATCTCACTCTAAGGGGATAGTCCCCTAACCTCTTCAAAATGTCTAGGAAATCCCTAACGACTGGAATGGAATCTAACTCTCCTAGTGATGAATCAAGGGAATAAAGGAAGCTCAACATGACTGACTCATGTGGGTTACAAGAAACCTTGAGAGTCCTTCCGCTACATATCTCTAGTCTGGCAATTCTCCTTTTGCAGTTTAATATCGGTCCATAAGTGGATAACCTGTCCATCCCCAAAATCGTCCCATATCCCAAAAATGCCAGTATATAGGTGTTACGGTCAAACTCTATGCCTAATATAAAAATTCAAACCCCTACTAATCATGGATAAATGTGTGGATCCTCCTATGGGGTTTGAAACAACCATAGGGCTACTACTAGAGAAATATCTAAGTACAAACAATCAATCAAGGAACTAGAAATGAAAGAATGAGATGCTTCGGAGTCAAAAAGAGTCCGAATAGGAAAATTTGAAATAGAGATCAAACCTTCTACAGAGACTTTCCTTCCACAATCTGGTCCACTACTAGAAGGTGTTGCATCCAAAGCCTGTACTTGCGCTGTAGGTGCATCTGCTCTCTGCCTTGTCTTCTTAGGACAAGCTCTACTAAGGTGACCAGGATACCCACGGTTGTTACACCTCCCCTTCGTCGTTTCCTTCTTACAGTCTGTTGTGAAATGACCAAGCAATCCACAACTATGACATCTCGCCTTTCTTGATCTGCCCTTTTGAGGTCCTCCTCCTTTCTTTTTGTCCTTACCCTTCTTGCTATTCCACCTCTGCTTCTTAGAATTTTCTAATTTAGGAACCTCCTTAGCCTCTCCTTCCTTAGCTACATGTGACGTGAGATCCATCTTCACAAGTGACTCGTACATCGCTCCCATAGGTACATGCGTCAATGCCAACCCTTGGAGGGGCTTTTCAAACCCTTAGCAAACTTGATGGCCTTATTATGCGGTGTATTAACAAGGTTCATTCCAAACCACGATAAATCATTAAACTGACTTATATACTCCTTCACCGAAAGACTCCCTTACTTCAGACTAATGAACTTCTCAAACTACATGCTTTCCTCGGCTTGTGACAAGAACTTTCTCTCACACCTTTTTCGAAATCCAAACCAACCAATGTCTCTAACCTCCATCTCTACAATCTCCTATTAGTAAGTAGCCTCTCCCTTCAACTACCAAGCTGTACTATCTATCGGTCCTCTAATCCTAATAGCCCAAATATCCTTTTCGTATTCCTCAACCAAGCTCATGCCTCTACGAAATCTTCCATGCCAGAAAACGTCCTGCCTCCTAGAATATTGAAGCCCTTGCATAGATTAGGAAAACTGGCTGCTGTAGGTGGATTAATAGGATCTCCACCCCCCGGTGCTGCACTGGGTGCTTGTCTTTGCACCTCTGGTGTCATAGCTTGAAGGTATCTACGAACCCGCAAGGGAATTGGACACCTTTTGGAAGATTTGGGACGTCCGCCATTCTATGCAAAGAAAAGAGAATTTAGGCTTAAAAGAATCGAAAGAAGGTTGAACTGGACTTTGAGGGGATTTTTATAAAAACACTCTTATAATTAAATACCATTTCTATAATAAGACTTTCTTTCTGAAAAACACTTTTGGTTTGAAGATATGTTACTTTTGAAAAATACTTTACTTTTAAAACAAGTTTTTAGGAATCCTGTAACCTTAGGTTCCAATACCAAGTGAAATACCCCACACCCCTTAGTATACCCAAAAAAGGCACACTAAAGGATATGGTGCATTATAGGTATAGCTAAAACATCACAAAGACTAAGATTCACAAGACAAATAAATAAAAATAGGGAAAATATTTAAAATACTTATCATTACTTCATAAAATAAGTCATAAAAACAGAATATGTCTTAAAGCCAAATACACGGGTCTCGTGAAAAATATAATCTCAATCACATCATCAGAGTACATAAACGATAAAAATCATCCCTCTCATAAAGTACCAGTAATTAAAAGCCAAATGAAAGGAAAAACGAAAAGAAGGAGAAGAATACATGAAGAACTCCAAGAATATATCTCCAAGCGGTCTGAGCCTACTATCCTCGATTCTTCTAACCTTTGGGGGAAAAAGGGAGAAATAGAGGAGTGGGTTAGACTATAAGTCTAGTGAATGGAATTAATTACTAGCATTTCTAAGCAAGATGAAGATAACAGACCAAGCAATAGTTCTAGTTTAAAAGGAAATAAAGGAAAGATATAACTAAGATAAAATACTGTTTAAATGATTATGATCAGCTGTTTAATTGTGATTGTTTGCACTTGTCTTAGATTGTTATGATTAGGTTGAAACCATAATCCTATTTTAATTAGGCTGAAATCCTAATTCTACCCGTTGATCAGCCTTCTATCTCTATTCTGCCACTGTGAACTAGTCCTGTTGGCCACACGAAAAGATATATGTTTAGTGCTTGGAACATAGTAGCGAGTTAATTACCGTAATCGATGTCACACGCTCGGTCATTGCCAGTACAAACTAACTTTCACCCCTATTTTGACCTCTTATGTATCCTAATCAGCATAAGCGTGCCCAGCCGCACCTTATTGTTATGAGACCATTAGTCCTAGTTTGAAAGGGAATGCTCTCCAGCCTCACTTAAATGTGTGAGACCATCAATCCTAGTCTGAAAGGAAATGCTGCCGGTATTGGTCCTAACAAACAAATTCTAGTTTGCGCCCTTTTCCCAAATTCCCTGATTTAAGCTTCTATCTATTGGTCACTTATGTACCCTAATTAGCATAAGCATGTCCCAGCCTCACCTAACTATTATGGGACCATCAGTTCCTGACTAAAAGGGAATGCTATTGGTATGGGCTCTTCTTCTGTGTTTTCTTATTAACTTATTGTAAGTTTAAAATGACGCTCTTTTGTTATTTCTGCTACATTTACTTATTAACTTAATACAAGTTTTAAATAGGCCTTTTTTGTTCTTTCTGCTTAATTATAACCTACTTAAAATTGTTACTCTTTTATTCTATCTTTTTAGTTATAACCACTAGTTATAAGCATGCTTGCAAATGCCTCAAATTTTCTTATTTCAGCCTACTTCGTTTTATTACAGTTCTCTCTTATTTTACATCTAATCTCTGTAAATTCAGTGTTCATATCTATTTAATCCATATTAGCAAATTCTCCTCTTCTGAATATTCTTATATTTTATTCGCGTAAAAAGGAATAAAGAAACTGACATTTACAAGATAAACTCTAGTGTAAAAAAGATATAAATAAATACAAATGACTGCAAATAACTGAATAAAATGGACTGAAAAGAACTTTAAAAACTAACTGTAAATAACTTATATAAAAATTGTCTCAAAAGTGCAGAAAAACTACAACACTTAAGAACCCTATTATTTTAAATTACTCGATAGTCTAAAATAATTAAAAAGCACTCACCTGTTGTCCTTAGCTCTACTCCTTGGCCTTCCTGAATCCACATCCAGGGCATAGAATATTTTTATAAAAAATATTTCCTTCTAAGAAAATTTTTCTTCTTAGGGTCCAGCCTCAGGCAATGAACCCAATTGAGAGAAAATCTGAATGAGAAAAATAGCTAGGTCTAGGGTCTTATTTATGGTGTAGCTTAGGGATCTTAGGCCGTTGGATTTGAAGATTAAATCTGGTGCAACCACGTCATAGGCTCGCTGGGAACCGTCGAATGGAAACAAAAATGCATAGAATTGAAGAAAAATCAAATTATGACGTGTACGAACAAAACAACGTTCAAGAATTAAGCGGGTTGACCAAAATCCCATAGGGGTCGACCTACAGGTCGACCTATAGCCTTTGGGGGTCGACCTTAGGGTTGACCTGGCCTAGGTTTGGGTCGACCTAACCCCTTGTTGTTATTTTCTTTCATTCTATTTTCGATTTCTTATTTCTCTTATATATTCTCCATATTGACTCGGATTTTGACAAGTTATATATGGATATTAATCAGAAGCCACAGACACAATGGAGTAACTCTCAAAGATTGATTCGGATAATTTCACAAACTTATTTTAATATTTAATTTATTCGTTAATTAATTATTATAGCTCAAATTTTTGGTTTTTACATTCCTCATAAAAAATTGCGAGGATGCAATGTTTCATTATGAGGAAGTCTTTAGCAACTCTGCTTTCTATGCCTTAATAATAAATAAATGTTATTGAAATAAAATGTTTGAATTAATTATTTATAACTATTATTTTTGAATTTTTGAATTAAATTATATTTAATTAAATATTTTTAATCGAGAAATTAATTAGTGAATTCTTTTCGGATAATATATTGAAATTGAATAAAATGTTATAATTATTTTTGAGAAAATGAGTGACCCTCACATGGAGGAGAGCACTTATATAATTTTATTTTACACTTAAGAAGGAGCTGTCAGCAAGCTTGGCAGGTAGCAAAAAACCACATGTAATAAGAAAAATAAAAAATCTCTCCCAAAACCTATGCAACTACGGTCCATAATAAAAAATAAAACAATACAAAATGCTTAAATCCTCAAAATCGACAAAATCCATCTAATCCAACAACTATACCTGTAGCTGCTAAGAAAACTATATAGGAAAATGTAAGTTGAATACATATGTATATATATATCCGTTTATAAATACACACACACGCAAAATAAAATAAACTAAATAAATAATAGAAAACAAATAGCAATTTCATTAACAACGAGTAAGAAAACAAGAAAATTAGAATTTTCTCAACATAAATATATGTATATAAATATAAATTGAAATATATTATACAGTAAATAATTTTCAAACGATCGAAATAGTTGAAAATAATTTCACTTTACATTAATACGATAAATAGTTAAATAAAGAAAATAAGCAAGTATTGAATTAAAAGAAAAGGTGCAACTATCGAAACCTAATTTATAAAATGAAGTGTAATAAATTATAATTCTTTTACAAAGTAATAAGTTTTATTTCAAAGAAAAAGAAAGGAGAATTAATTTGATTAAACAAAGCCTAAACAAATTAAGTCCATTTATACCCTTATCCATCTTTTATTTCTATACCTGTTACCATACCCTTTTTAGATTTTTCTCTAAGGCCTAAAACCCGTAACATTTTTCACTTCAACCCTAGATCCTCAAATTGTGACATTAGAAGGAAAAAAAAGAAAAAATGCATACAAGAATTCGTGACCCAAATCGTAATGTGGTAGGCGATGTCAAGAGGAGTGACCGCGACTTGGAGATGGCGATGCAAGCGGCATGATGGGCACCTCGACAAGGCACTCGTGCCTTACGTTGTTGACCTCATAAGGAGGAGGAGGTGAAGAACCATGTGTACGTCCATATGTGGACTCGGTGATGGGTGTAATGGCGACTCTGGCTTGACATTAATCTGGGTATGAATGCAATGGTGGGGGTTGATTTCAAGAAACAAAGGTACTGATAATGTGTGACCTTTATTTTTGGCGCTAAAGGAGGCAATGTGATTGGCATTAGTAGCAAGGGATTTTTCTCAACAATTCGGTGAGCTTTCATAACTTGGATTTATGGTTAGAAATCAATGTAAATTATATATTCATCCTGTTTATTATGTAAAATGCAAAGTTGAGTTGAATTATTTAAGATTGATTAATATTTAGAATGTTGATTGGTTATGTGGATTGAAAGTGTCAATTTATAAATAAAATCTGTCTGAATACGAATTGAACTATATATACATATATGTGTGCGTATGTATATGTATATGTATGTATGTATATATACTGATGTGTGTATATTTTATGGATGACCGCGGTTCGATGGAAGTTGACCCGTCACACGGTATGTATATATTCATAGTGATGTAAGTTGATATGTGTGTGGAGTAATTTTATTCCATACTTTATATATTTAGATATTTATTAATTTTCTTAATTTAACATGTTTGAAATCTTTTGAAAAATTATTTAAGGGTATTGAAATTTAATTAGAAGTACTTTGTAAATAATTTACTAAAATTTTATTCGATTTAGCTATTTTTATAATTAAAATTATATTTTAATTATAATTATAGACATAGCTTTCTTTTGGTTATAAAATCCTTTAAAATCAATATTACATATTATAAGTTCGTAATTTTAATAAAGGCAAAATATAATGTATTGCTATCTTATGAAATATATTATTAAAGTAATAATGTTATTTTAAGTAATTTTTATTAAATATTATCTAAATTTTTTTGATAAAGTTTCAGACCTTGGGAAAAAATAGAATTTTATGTTATGAAATAATTGTAAGGATTTGGATATGTTTTGAATATAAAAATCCATTTTTATAACACGAGAATTTTAACTATGGCATAATTTAAAGGAAATTGTTTTAGTTCTAATTAGTTAATGTAAAGTGAAGGCTTTAAATTATTTTTTATTGTTTGAAATAAATATATTTTATTTTGAAATTTTATAAATTTATTTAAAAAAAGTTATTTATTACGGTAATCTCTTTAAGTTTTATTTAATTGGGAAATTGATTATGAATGTTTTATATGTAGATTTGAACGTAAATTATAATGTTATATCTTTACTTTTGATATTATACAAATAGTGTGATACTATTTAATATACATATATGTTTTACTAGTTCTGTTTGGTCGAGAATATAAAAATAGGTTGAAGAAAGTTTTTATTTAAAATTATTAATTTATTGGAAAGAAAGTTATAGTTGGTTTTAAATAGTTATTTAGGAAGTTTATTACAATGAACCTAATTTTCAATAACATTATTTAAGACTGTTAACCCAAAAAATGGATCAACACCCTAGTTTGAGTTTGAAAGCACCATCCCTGTTCTAATAGAGCAATAACACAGATAATAGTTATAGAAAAAGACAGTAAAAGAAAGAAGACAAGGAATTTTTATAGTGGTTCAGCTGTTAATGAAACCTACGTCCACTTTATAGTTTTATTATGACTGATTTCTGTTATAAGTAGTGTTTGATTACAAGGCTTTTGATTATCCTTAGATAGATTGGATCCCCAGAATTGGAATCCATTAGAGAATCACAGTAATTCCCTTTGGAGATTGTTGTGAGGGAGGCAGAGAGTGAAGAAAGTTTCCAATAGATCATCAGTAATCAGTCCGAAGAAGATCTGATTTATGTTGCAGGCAGGACGTTATTTATAGAGATCAGTCAGCCTCTGGACCATTCCTGCTCGCGACCCGAGCCAAAACCATGGATCGCTAGCGATCTCTAGTCATAGCTCGCGCATGAGCTAATTACGTAGTTCCTATCTCATTTCTTCGCCTAGCTAGCACGTTGAAGATCCATGGACAAGCAAGGATCGTTGGCGATCCATGGTGTATGGATCTTTAGCGGTCCATACACTTAGCAAATTTTCCTACTTTGTCACTTTTTGCCTCTTCGCTTCCATGTGTCATAGCGACTAGTAATCCCATGATGATGCATGGATCTCTGGCGATCCATGGTACATGGGTTGCTGGTGATCCATAGACTTAGTGTATTTTCAGACTTTAATGTATGGAATTCTTTTGTTGCTTTGTATCGAAATTGTTTGTGCAGCCTCATTACGTGTTACTCCATTTTGATGATGGTCTATTAGCTGGTTGTATTTAACTACTGATTAAAAATAACAGATGATGGTTTCTCGGTCTGATCTAATTGGGTTGTTTCTTCAGTAATATGACTTGGCTCTCGTTAACCTGCTGCTTTAGCCCCTTTTATTCGACTTATGTGAAACTTTGACGTTATGAAATTGTTCCTTCTTTTGTTGGATCCTGTTGAGTTAAAAACCCAGCTAACATTTTCCCCTGGAGTATGTCTTCGATGGGAACAAGGCGTGCTATGGAAGTTATCGACTTTAATATCTGCTCGTTGGATTCCAATTAATCATATTCGAGTTTTGGGGTATATAACAGGTTACACTATCGATTATCAAGTTTCGGTCTCAATAGCTAAAGCTTGTAGTAACGGGTTAAATTCCTCCCCATAACTTCCCGATATGCTTTGAAATGATAGATGGATGTCACATCATGAGTTTGAGGAAAATTTGCTTCCAAATTAGTGGGTTGCTAACGATCCATGGATGATGGATCGCTAATGAGCTGATTGTTCCAAGTTATCTTTAACAGTATAGGTCGCTAGCGGTCCATGAATGATGGATCGCTAGCGACTTGAATACTTAGAAGAATTTTTGACCTTTTTGTTTTCTATTGCCTGTATATCCATTCAAGCTGAGCTACCTCTTTACTTTCACTCGACCTGAACCCCTTTCTTTGTGCGATCTGAAACTCTAGGCGATTTTACCTAGCTTCCTTGACCCGATCCAGTGGTTCCTAGGATCCATCCTTGTCTAAGCTTTCCACTATGATTTCCTCTTGTGCCACCGTCATCGCAGCATTTCCACCTTCCCAGTTCATCTCCAACTGAAACCCTAGCTAGCTTGTGCCTTGAATCGCCTTCGACCTACCATTAGATCGTTCCCCAACTAATTCTTAGCTTTCTACCAGCTTGTCTTTGGCTTACTGATTTAATTCATTGACCAATTTCATGTTTAGAGTTTAATCCAAGGTGGGTCTACTATTATAGTGTTCGTTTAACAATGTGTTGGCAAGGTCGTGTTTATGATTTTGATCGTGAGATGTTTGAGTTGATTGCGATCTAGTGAAGGATGATAGTAAATCAAGTCTTGAGTTTCTCCCAAAATGACATTCGGGCCTTGGCCTAGTGCTTGACACATTGGCTATCTTCATCCATTAGGCCAGAATTGACTTGTGCCAAGTTCTGTAGCTGATACTGGATGACACATCGCTAATTTTTCCCAACTCTTCTGGAGGATTTGGACATATCTTGCTTGCTTGTTGCACGCTTGATGTCCCTATGGTGAGAAGAATTTTTCATGTCGCTTCAGACAACGCATCTGTTACCGATCATTGATCGATGGTGAGTGTAGAGGAAGTAAAAACAAATGGGAAAGATATGGGAAATTCTTTTCCTTTTCCACTTCGAGCGAACTATCTACATGAGATAGAGCATTTATAGTGTTTCGAACATATTCACCCCTACAGACAACACGTCGCACTTGCCTCGGTACACACTTGAAGTCTGTTAGGTGGGCATGAATCGATATCTCTCTGGAATTCAAGCGTTGTAGGGAGAAATTATTAATTTAGAATAAAATCATCTGACCATTTTGAACGCAAGCTCCATTTTAGGATGAAGCACCCATCTTCATGCCGTAAATTGAGTGGAGGAAGTCCGGCACTTTTGACGGCCAAGTCGTCATCCGTCACTCTTTATCCTTCTACTTCACAGGCAGAATACAACCAATGGGTCTCGGTTGGTCCAGTCTTGGATTGAACGCCTCCCAGCTTTAGAGTTCTACTCAACCCCCTAAGGAGAGCTTGTTTGGTGGTTTCCGCTAAATTTCTACATAATATCTGCATACAACATGGTATACGAGAGGAGGAGGTACGTCTACCAGAGAAGAACGAGTTTGCTCACATGCTCCCTTGGGATACACCACTTTCCATCGGTATATGTGTCTGAATGGAGTCGTGCCTCCTTTTACCAACTTTCTAGGCGAGACTCTTTCAAACTTAGGCATTGTCCCATTTTAGATTTGTTCGAACGACTATGCCATCTTTACTTGCTTACATGTTCTTTTCATGTGGAAATTCAATCGCGCTCCAAGCTTTGATGAGTCGCGGTACTTTCTATCGTTCAAAAGGAGGGATGAATGTCCATCCTTGATTGTAATTGAAGCTTAAAGGAACTGGAAAATTATTTTGCGTCTATAAAGAAACATGTCCTAGTTCAAAATGCAATATTTCTTTGTTTAATGCCCTGAGGGGTTTAATCGTCTCTAGATAACAAAGGGTAAGATCCTTTTCATACTTATCAAGTTCTAATGCGTTGCTATAGAGTTACTAACAAGTTGTATACTTCTTGAAGTTATCCCTAGGCCAAATAGGGATGTGTCTGTTGATGAATTTTTTCAGGCCCTAAAGGCTATTGATGCTAAAGAAAGGACCGTCAAAGTCTTGCTGACCGACGAGAACTTGCTCCAATACAGATTATTGCATCCGTGTAAATACTTGTTCAAGTTGAAGTCCCCTCCCCTGCTCGATCCAAGGTTCACACATGATCTACCTCTTCTTCTTGTGGTTCCATAGAAAGCACTTCTCAAGAGATAGAGGACTTGTTCAGAGATTCAACCGAAGAGGCCCGTGAAGGAGAAAATGTTACTGCGACTATGTGAGCGGCTCAGTCAGAATGCCTCTGATCTAGGAAGAAGAAGAGTTCCAAAAGAGGGAAGGCAAGGCCGCAATGGGATTAGATAAGGAAAACGGGGAACCCGAGAGTAGTAGCGATGAGTCCACTTTCAGTGATGACTTCTACGCATAATCCGATGAAGGGGATTCGAAATCGTGCAATGAGACTCTAGGCAAGAGTCCCATCCTACCAATCTCTCCTCCTCTAGATGCGACCTATAAAGACAATTCCCCAAAGAACAGAGAGCATCAAGATTCCCCAAGTAAAGATGTTGGTGTAGAGTTCGAATACTTGAGTGACATCTAGGTCGATTTTGATGCGCTTGTATGGGAAGATTTTAAATATGAGGAGGTGCCCCCTATTCGGGCAGTGCAGTTAGTCCAGTTTTGCCTGCGACGGACGCCCTATCCGGTTCGTGATAACACTTTAGGCTTTTCCTGAAACATAATACACATCTCGTTAGGATTACACCCACTTTCTTACAATCTTTCGACGTCTATTATCTCTTTTAAAGACCTTTTATTTATGCTTTACGCCAAGTATGACAAGAGGACGTGGCCTTTATGATGACTTCGAAGAATTCACTGACTCCCAACATTGGTCTAAGCATCCAAAACAAGAGAGAAGTACAGAAATAGGATGGAACTAGAAGCTGAGGCCTGTTGCCAAGATGAAAAAGATCGAAGCCGGTCATACAAAGGTAGGTATGAGAAAAGGAGGTCTTTAGATGAGATGGAGGAGTCATCGAAGAGATCAAAGTTCGACCACTATTTGCATTCTTCGGAACTATAGGTTTTGCTTTGATGTCCTCCTCGACGGGTCATGTAATATCCATCACTTCTACTTCAGCTCCGCCTTCAAATTGCATCCCACCATCTTCAGATGTGCTTTCCCCCGGTGCTTCATGTCCCCACCGGAGGTCCGCCTATATTCTTCTTTTGGGCCCTCCTAAGCTTGATGCGGCACTCCCCAAATGGTGCTTGAAGGTAGTTAAGTTTGACCGTGATCTGTACCCGGTTCGCAAAGATACATATATGCCACACCTTCAGGCTATTCAACACGATTTAGACCAAGTTTATGGGTAGGGAAAATTGTGCAAGCAGCTGGCAGACACCAATCGCAACAACTACTAGGAAATCCTATCTTTCGAGTCAAAGAAGGATGATTTTGAAAAAATGTTGTCGGAACATGACAGCAAAATTAAACTGCTGGAGGAGGAGAAAGCCGCGGAACTACAAGAGGGCAAGAGGAGCGCTGACTTGCTAAAAGAAGTGAAAGATGCTCATACTAGAATCAAGATCGTCTATAGGGACGAGATAAAAAAGACTCACGCCGAGGAGGCAAAATTAAAAGGAGAAGTGGCTCCTTGTAACTTAACAATTGAAGCCCAGAAGAAAACTATCTATGACATTGACCTCATCGTCAAAGGGTACAGTAAGACTGTCTCTAATCAGGCTGTGACGGTTGCCTGACTACATGACCAAGTTGTGCAGCTTAGTGTTGACAAATTTCGTGTTGAGGTCAAAAAGGCATCCATTACAGTGGATTGTATGGAGCTTCAAAACACTTTTCAGAGGAAGATGGAAAAGATGGATGCGACCATCCAGAATTTCAACGTTAACTCTCTGTTGCACTAGGGGAGTCTTAGCTACTTGGGTCCGAAATTCCCGCGCACCCTTGATTTGATATGGAAGATGTCTTGTCCTGCTTTTATGATAGCGGTGGCGTCTACACCGAGCGAGAGTTGGAGGATGCTTATCTTAACGAAGAATCAAAGAAGGCGTTGTTCGAGGGCCGAGAAATTTTATGAGTCGAGAGAGAGAAAGAAGCGCTGATGTTACCGTGATAGCTGCCACCGGAGCACTCAACGGGCCTTTCATTTCTGGTGCTGGCGAACCATCAGGGCAGCCCACGACTTGCCAATAAGTTCAGGGCTTGAGACTTTTCCTCAGGTAGTGGAACCATCGAAGGAAGGCGAAGGTGGTGAGTATGAGGTCAACATTGTTGGCCACTCTTCCGGCATAGGTAACCCTCCCATTTCTCCCAAGTTTCGGAGTTTCCAGCTCGCGCCTCAAGAGAAGGAAGAATTTAATGCTTTCATTGTTGATCTTATAGGTCCATCTGCACTTCTTAATGATGTGCTAGTTTACTCAGCGCGTGGACCTGTTACTATTTCCACAGCCTTCGTACTCGTTTCTGTTCTTGTTCTAGTTCCCACATCCGTGTCAGGCTCACTGCCGTGGCCGAAATCTATAAAGATAGCTATGCTCCTGGCTTGGATGACCGTTCTATGTCTCTGGAAGGTGACTTAATAGCGGAAGAGGCTAAGGAGTAGGAAGTTCGAACGGAGCGGCTTTGTAAAACTCGGCATGAATTGATCGCTATCAAGAAGGAGAAGGTTGATGGGAACGCCTCGAAGAGCCCCCACAAATCATGGAAGCACAAAGCAAAGAGAGAATCTTATGAGAAGGCGGCGGAGCAAGAAGAGGACGTTGCCACTGAGGAGTTTGTCGATATTATCGGCAGCGACACCACTCCCAAGACGAGGCAAAAACTGCCAACGAAAGGTAGAAATGGGAGCAGTGAAAGACGTGCTTATGAGCTTGTGTGGAGACCAATCTGATTTTGATTCTTATTCAATCATTTTGTTTAAGCGCATAGTCCGCACTTAGTGTTTTTGTCATGGGATCTGTATTTTCTTTTTGTTGGCCAGTTTTGTGTGGGTACGGCCCACGTTTTGACCTTGTGTAAAGAAAATTATAAGCAGTACATCTATATTTCTACTGTACTCTTATATGTCCATTCATATGTGTTCTGTGTGCTTATGCTTGTTTTGTTTACACTTATCCAACTTTTGTAATTACTGCCAAATCATTTTTATTTGGAGCAAATTTTTTTGTTTGGGGCAACAGAATTGTGAACTTATTATTTCAGTTTTTTTTTTAAATACAAGCGTATGCCTCTCAGTTCATAGGGTCGTTACTTCAAATGACCGGTGACTTATAGTTTAGATAATTTTCATATTAAACTTGAAATTTGGCTAAGTCACAGCTTGCTTTTCCTTTTTTGGAAGTTTTGCTACTTTAGCACGTAATCCAAGTTTCTTGTAATATTCTGGTAAGTATGCAACATATGCGTGTTTGATAGGGGCACGTTGCATGGGTTAAATGAAGGCAGTTTTAATCATTAAGTGTCATTTGTTGGAAACTTTCTTTCTGGTTATAGTACTCTACTTTTATTGAAGTTTTTCCCGTCATTCTCAATCATTGAAATAGTTGTCACTTGTTATGAGATGCACGGTGTTCGCGATCGACCTATACCATCGATCTAGTTCTGATGCTCCTCAGCGCTACCTGTCTTTGGGTAACTTGAGGAGTTTATACTTTAGTAGCATGATTTTTCGACAATGTTCCTCGGTGTGGCCTATCTTCGACCAATGTCGAGGAGTTGATGCATGGCTTATGGGCACGTGGCTTTTAATATTCCTCTGCATTGCCTATCTTCGGGCAACACGGGCAGTTTATGTCTAGAAAGTTAGTGCACGGCTTATGTAGTATGCAGCATTTGGTACAACTCGGTGCTGCCTATCTTCGAGCAATGTGAGAAGCGTGTGTTTTGGGCCTCCCCGATGTTGTCGGAGCAACATCGGTTTTTAGAAGGCAAGGATCGGGTTCCATCGATCTAGCGGTTTAAGTCGATTTTCTTCCATCGATCAGGCTGGTATTTATTATGAACACAGTTTTGTCAGTTCAAAAAAAAAAAGCAAATCAAATTTTATTAAGGAAAGCAGAGCGAATTTTTTGCCTATTTAAAATTCACCCAGCATTATAGGATGGCTTATTTGCTAAAAAATAGAGAATACATAAACAAGTTTTAAAACGAAGTAACGACGGAGTTGTTCGCTATTCCTGGCGTTGAGAATTTGAACTCCATCGACGATTGTTTTGTTGAAAGTTTCGTCTCTTAGCTTTTGATAGATGACGTATAGTCCTTCCCAGTTTGGTCCGAAGGCCTCCGAAATGGGGTAGCTTCGCTTGAAGACAAGATCTCCCACTTCGAAAGATTGGTTGTGAACTTGGAGTTGAAGTACTGTGTGATCCTTTTTTGGTGGGTGGCGGTTCTCAACTCGACATCTTACCTTCTTTCGTCGAACATATCTAATGATTCACTAGTAGATGCTCGTTTAGTTTTTGATTGAAATTTTTCCTTCGGTGCGAGGGGACTTCCAATTCAATAGGGATTATTACTTCTGAACCGTATGGCAGAGCGAATGGAGTGTGACCGGTTGCCGCTTTGTGGGTGGTTCAGTAAGCCCATAGTGCGAGTGGAAGTTCATCAACCTAGTTTCTCTTGGCTTTATTTAGTTGCATTTTGATGGTAGATTTGATGATCTTGTTTATTGCTTCCACTTGACCGTTTACTTGTGGATGAGCTACTACTGAGAAGCTTTCCTTAATCCGAAAGCGTTTTCAAAAGTCTTTGAACATGGCGCTTTTGACTTGGATTCCATTGTCTGTGATAATTTTCTGTGGCACACCAATCCTACAAATAATGTTTTTAATAACAAAGTTAATTACTTTCTTTGTAGTTATGGTGACCAACATTTCAGCTTCGGCCTATTTTGTGAAATAATCTACGACAACTATAGCATATTTGGCCCCTCCTTTTGCTATCGGTAGGTTGCCGATCAAGTCTATTCCCTATATTGCAAATAGCCACGAGCTGACCATCTACGTTAACTCTGTTGAAGGAGTTCTTTTAATTTTATTGAATCTTTGGTAGCGAATACATCTTCTGGCATAGTCTGTAGCATAGCGGTTAATTGTTGGCTAGAAATATCCGTACTGGAGGACTTTCTTCACCAGGGTTTGCCATATAGTGTGGTCTCCACATTTCCCTTCGTGCACTTCCCTTAGGATTCGTCGAGCTTCGTTATCGGACACACACCTTGGAAGAATCCCCTTATATAGAGCACTCCATCTTTTATCATGAATCGCGGTGCCTTTTGGAGAAGCTTTTTCCATTGATTCGGGTCTATCAGAAGAGTCCCTGAAATTAAATATTACTTTATTGGTGTCGTCCACGTATCTGGTTCAACAGTTGTCTGGAGGATTCAGTCGACGTCCATTTCACCTATGCTTTGGTTAATTAGAGTCTCAACTGGGACTAGCCCCAAGGATTGAGCTCTTCGGAATTCGCCAGTTTAGCCAAATAATCTATCTTGGTGTTTTGCTCTCGTGGAATATGAGTTATAGTGTAGTGTTCAATGTCGCTTAGCAGTTCTTATACTTTGGACAGGTACGGGGCACGATTCTCCCTACAAGCCTGGAACTCCCCTTTTACTTGACAGACGGCCATTTGGGAGTCGCTGTATATGTGAATAGAATTTATCTTGAATTCTTTCACAACTTTCAGCCTGGTAATTAGTGCTTCGTATTCCGCTTCGTTGTTTTAGCATGGAATTCCAAGTGCAAAGCATAGCTAATGGCTCACCATTTAGAGGTTTCAAGCTCTACTCCTGCTCCCGAACAAAGGTTGTTAGATGCACTGTCGACAAAGAGCTTCCATTATGTGTCTACTTCCAACTAAATTCTTCCTCGTCGTCCAATATAGTAAATTCAACAATGAAATCGACCAACGCTTGCCCATTGACGGCTGTCCTTGGGTGGCATGTGATATCATATTTAATCAGTTCTATATTCCACTTGAGTAGTCATCCTAAAGTTTCCGATCAGTATAACACTTGCTTTAGTGGCTGATTTGTCGACACTTTAATTGGATGAGCTTTAAAGTACGGCCATAACTTCCTAGATACGATCAAGAGACAATATGCTAGCTTTTTCAGTTTTGGATAGTTTTTCTCTGCTCCAGTAAACCGCTTGCTAATGTAATACACAAGTCGCTGGATTTTTTCTTCTTCACGCATCAGAGTGGCGCTCAATGCATGCGGTGCGATCGTTAAGTAAATGGATAAGTCTTCTCCATACATGGTCTTTGATAGCCTCCATGTGCCGCAGCTATTTTTCGAATGTTGTGTGACATGCATCACTCTATTCGAAGTTCGTCTTTCCTTTCTTCTACGCATTGAAGAATGGTATAACTTGTCGGTGTCTTTCGAGATAAATCGACTTAGCGCTGCAACCTTTCCATTCAAACTTTGCAGTTCCTTCTTATTCTTTGGAGCTTGGACTTTCTCGCAGCACCATTATTTATTTGGGATTTTCTTTTATGCCCCTAGGACTTATGATGAATCCTAAGAATTTCCCGAAGGCCACTCCGAAGTGACACTTGAGTGGATTAAGTTTCATTCCGTATTTTCGAAGTATTTTGAACATTTCAATGAGGTTATCCAGGTAGTTAACAGCTGCTCGCGATTTGACTAGCATGTTGTCCACATAAACTTCCATTGTTTTCTTGAATTGACACTTGAACATCATATTTACCAACCTTTGATAAGTTGCTCCTGTGTTCTTCAAACCAAATGGCATTACTCTATAGCAGTATATGCCTAGGTCGGTGATGAAGGTGGTTTTTTTTCTTGATCGGGTTCATGTATCAGGATTTGGTTATACCCGAAGTATGTTTCCATGAATGATAGTAGCTCGTGCCCTACCGTTCTATCCACGAGTTGGTCTATTCTAGGGAGAGGGAAGCGTCTTTTGGGAAAAGCTTTATTTAAGTTTGAGTAGTTGATACAAATTCTCCACTTCCCATTGGACTTTTTGACTAAGAATGGATTAGATACCCACTCTAGATAGGATGCATCACGTATAAAACGGTTGGCTATTAACTTATCCACTTCTTCTCTTAGCGCCATGGATCGTTCAGGACCTAAACTGCGTCTTTTTTGCTTTAATAGTGTGAACTTGGGGTCTAAGTTGAGTGTGTGACATGCGATTTATGGAGTCACCCCACACATATCAGAATGCGTCCATACGAAGACATCCAAGTTGGCGCAGAGAAATTCAGTAAGCTTCATACACATCTTATTTCCAAGGTGCGATTCAATTTTCAAAACTTTAGTTGGGTCGTCCATGTCGACAGGGACGGACACCACCAATTATGCTGGCGTTGCCCCTTCTTCCCTTGAGCTTTTTTTTTCTAGGGTGCAAAGCCTTGTCGAATCGACTATGGTCCCTAAGCCAGAGGCCGCTCTGTAGTTGCTATTCGGATGGCTCACGAATTTGGATAATTCTCCCCATGTCCTTCTATTTTTCCTTTCTTCTGTATTCGTGTAATTCTTCAATGTAACATTCTCTAACAGCACATTGATCTCCTTTCACCACTCTGATTCCTTACGCGGTAGGGAACTTCATAGTTAGACAACATTGGGCTAACGCTATTTTGAAATTTACTAGAGCAAGCCGCCCCAAGAAGGCATTAGATGCTGACATTTCATCCACAATTACAAAAGTCTGAATGAGGGTAAACCTTTTATCGCCCTCCCCAAGCTCCACTAGCAAGTCAATTGTTCCTAAAAGTTACTTGGGCTTGCTAGGCAAGCCCTATATCTTTGATTGGCATGCAGAAACGCTTTTTACATCGATCTTCATCTGTTTAAAAGTACGTTTGAAAATTATAGTAACAGAACTACCATTATCAACCAACACTCGTCAAACTATAGCGGTTCAGATTCCTACCGTCACCACCATTAAATCGAGACTTATAGCTTTGATGCCTTCGGTGTCCCAATTTCAAAACACTATGTTGTCACTCAAAATATTTTGCTGCTTGACAGGAGTTTCATCATCTACTGTAAGACATGAGTCTTTCGGAGCATGATTCAGCAAACTTGTAACGATCTGTAACTTTCAACGTTTTAATTTGTTAATTTAATAATCGGTAATTCAATTTGGAATTTGTTAATGAATTAATAACGGGAATAAAATGTAAGAATGTTAATGCAAGTTAATAAATAACTAATTTTGTGCAATCCCAATTAATAGAAATAATTGCAAGGCTATAATTGATTGTAAATAGTTAATTTGGAAATAAATCCAAAGTTATATTAATTGATGAAATAATGCACAATAAACTATATTTTGATAAAGTCAATGTTAGACAAGTAATTTTCTAATATTTGTTGGTTGATAATAAAGTATGAATGAGATTAAATTAGGAAAATAGTGATAATTATTAATTGTTTACCCATTTATTTAATTTATTGAATTTTATCTAAATCCATTGCAATTAAACGTAATTAAAAGCTACGTTAATATGAATTTAGTTGATGACTGAAAAAATATTAGGGTAATTGGATATATACTAATGGTCAATTCATCCAGAAGATGATGATTGATTGAATAAAAAGGAATGAGAATCAAGATTTATTAATTTAAATTTAATAACTGATTAATTGCAATTAAATGAAATTTATTTAATTTATACGTTAATAGAGACTAAGATGAAATTTGAGAATATTAAGGTAATAAAGCATGAACCAATGTTAATTTCATCGATTTGATAATAATTTATTGAATAATAGGATTTAGAATCCAATAAATGGATTTATTTGCATTTCAATTGATAATTAATGAATTTATTAAAATTAAAATTAAACACGGTAATGGGTAAATCAATTAACTTTGAATTGATATCTAAGTTTGTTAAGATTATTGCGATTGTTTAAGAACTCAAAAATGATGGAATTTGTGAATTATTAAATTTGAATCGAAAAAGTGAATTGATTAATTTAATATTTAATTAATCAACTGGAAAATATCCATTTTGGCCACTGACTCGGATTTCGACGAAACCAGTTTCATCGGATCTGTAACAGCGAACTACTGTAGGATTTCCAGTTTCGTAACGATCGGACTAATCGTTTGATCGTACAGGCTCGAAAAGCCTAGAAATCAATGAAATTGAAATCAATTGAAATAAATTTGAAATAATTTGATTTTAACATAACTTCTTCATACAATGGAATTTGAACTTGAAACCTGTTCCATTGATTTTAAAATATTCAGAAACATATATTTTGATATATGGGTTGACCCATTTCCATTTCGGAATCAAAACGGGCTTTTCGGGTCAATTATCGTTCAAAACCCAAATCAATCATATCCACTTTCTATTTTCAGCTCTACCTATATATACCTCGTTATAAACCCTAGCAGTCTTTCTATTTCTCATTTCTGTACGTATAGTAATTTATGTTGCTCCTTTTTCCCAATGGTAGACAAACCCTAAATTCCCAATTGCAAATTTCAAAACCAAATTCAAATCAAAATTTTAAACTCCACAAACTATATCGAATTATATATGAATTTGAAGCTCTCGACAAGTGCAAGTCAAATATATGATTCGTTTTTCAATTTGAGTTTCGATGTGGCCAGAAATCGATGAAATATTCACGACCATTCAATCGAGAGTGATCATCTTCATCGGATCGTCAAATGGTCTGAGGAGTATTGTAGAGTGGAATGAGGGGTTTGCATCAGCGTAGTTTGTTTGATGATTGATGGTTGTATTGACTTGTAAAATTCATTAGGGTTTTAAAATAGTGTGGCAGCTGCTTCCTTTTGCTCGCGTTCGGTTGGTCGAGCGGGCTTCAGAGTTGTCACGATGAGGGGATCGAGGCCAGAGGCATAATCGATGGAGTTGGAGTGCGTGCTCATGGCTTCTTGCATGGTGGAAAATTTTGAAGAGTGGCGATTGTTAGGGCGGCTGATTGAGGAGGGTAGCAGGTGAGTTTCACAGGCTAAGGTTTGGTAGAGAAGCTATTGACGTGGCGGGGAGAAGTCCAATTCACGCGCGGTTTTCTCCGCTAGGATCAGATCGAAATTTCGGACATTTTGCACTGGTTTGGACGGATTCGGAGATTGTTTGAATTTGGGGTATAAATTGGATTTAAATTCAATTTAAAATCCAAAGGTGAGTGTTTTAACCCACTCACAACTTCTAAAATTTCTTGTGTTTGTTAAATTGATTTATGATGTGAATAGAAATTTATTTATGACTGTTTGGCATATTTTGAATCATCATATCAGTTTATTTGAATTTATTTGGATAAATAGTTATTTAATTTATTACTGAATATAGTTGCCAGTAAATACCTGTTATTTATTATCTATTCTATATTGATGTTATTGAGTAAATTGGATGATGATTGTGATGAGTGTTTGATGATTGATATTGGATAAATGGATGTTGTATTTTATGTTGTTATAGGTTGCAAGTTGTTATGGATTTTTATTTCATTCGGGATTGCGGTTAGAAATGATATATAACCGTTTTTATGTTTTAAATTGCCGATTGAAATGATAAATATCCATATCAGTTGACCATAGGATAGAAAATTATATACAGAAACCGTGGTCTATATATATAAAAATATTTTGAAATAATTTCTATGGTTTTGGTAAAGAAATATATGGTTTTAGATAAATATGATTTTTGATATTATATAAATGTTATTTTATCCTTGATTTTAAGCTATGTATAATTTTTTTTAATATAGAATAAGCTTAATAATAAGTTTGATTTCCACTAATATGGATAAGTATTTGAATTTCATTTTAATATAGAGTTTATAATGATTTAAATAAATTAAGGTTGGAAGATAAATTGGAAATTTATTCGAAAGTGTATTTATTTAAGAATTAAACTCAAATAAGTTGAAGTAAAATTTATTAAATTTGAAATTTCAAAAGGTATGATTTTATAACTTGATTTTGGTTTATGGTGAATTAAATTCAGGTATAAATAAATTAAAGGAATTATTAGTTATTTGTAATTTGAGTTTTATTTAGATGATAATGGATTTATTATGTAAAATATTTCAAAAATAAATAATAGAAAAGTGAATTGTTGAATCGTAATTACCAAACTTAGATTTGAAATTGTGAATACTTAAAGTTTGAAATATATTGAATTTGAAATGGTTTGTTATGTGGATCAAATCTATTTTGAAATCGATATAATTTGGAATAGTTCATCTGGAAACTGAATTGTATTGAAATTTACGATTAGGCATTTGGTTAAATTTAAAATTTAGAAAACTAGAGTTGTTTGGGAATTGATTTGTGAAATTGAAGAAGCTATTTTATTATATAAAATATTTAAAATATTTAAACCATTAAGTGGTGGAAGTTATGTTTCGAAGTTATGAGTTTTAAGGTACTAAAATATGAAAGTGTTATATTCAAGTGTTTTGATTTCGAAATGTTATAACTTTGAAAGTGTTATCATTTTAGATAGGATATATTTGAAATGAAAATGATATTGTATTGATTTGGTTTTGAAAAGGGCAATGATATTTGGTTTTAAAGTATAAACTATTTTCAAAATGTCCGTGGTGTTATAATAACATTTGGTTGTTAAAGAGACCGGGATCGAAAGTTGTCATACTCTCCTCCAACTCCGAAAACCACTTTAACGACCGCGTACGCGGTGGAGATTCCAGAATGAAGTACGATGGTGGTGACGTCCTTCGAGGTATATACGTGGACCCGACTCCCTTGAGTTGGCATAAGGTGGCTAAAGCAGGAGCGATCTCGGGCCAAGAAGGTTGCCCCTCTTATCGTACACACTCCTTCGATATTATATTATGATTTTTAAATTGATTTGGTGGCCACTTTTGATTTTTGATTTGGGGGCGTGGCTAGAGGTGGGCGGTAGTAGCTGCTACGCATTGCCACCAGCCCGTGTGCGTAATTGGTATATCTACCCTGGCATTGCCTTGTGTGTCCTGTCACCTACCCTACCTAGCCTTGTACAAGTTTGGTTTCTGCCATAGCCTGTGTGGTACCCTCTGGTGGCTTCCCGATCAAGAGGGACTATGTTACTGTTAGTCCATGAGATAATGGTTTTGATGGCAAAAACCTTAGAATAGATTATAAAATATAAATACTAACATTACAAGTTTAGATATGTACGTATATGCAGGATTTAACCATGCAGGTACTATGAATGAAGACTGTACACTATATATATTCAAGATATTGAAGATAGAAGACTCATGAGTATCAAGATTATCAAGAGTTCAAGATTTCAAGGTTAAGTTTGCTTTATTAGGAATATTTGTTAAAACTCGTAGAAAAGAACTGGCATCTTAATATCCAATTTATTCCTGGAATAGAATCCACTTCGAGCCTGTTAAAGGGATGGAACCCTAAGTAGGATGGAACCTACGAAAATCTAGTGGGACATTGTTTTGTATCCATTAATCTTAATTCAAATGATTTTTCAAATTTATCTTGTTTTCGAAATGATTTCAAAACTTTCCTTTTAAAAAGATTCAAAAACCACGATTCCGATTTTAAATAGTTTTAGCCTCAAAACATCTTTATTCTCAGAGTCAAAATCACTCCTGATTTTAAACTGTCTTTTCAAATAATATATTTAACTTTTAAATTATTTATACTTTGATTTAAATTATAGTTAAAATAATAGATATATATTGTTCTTTGTATTTACTTATGAATTTCAACTATATTCAAGTATATTTATAAAGTTTTAAATAGTTTTTATATAAAATAAATATTATATTTATAGAAATTCAAAACATCAAATTTGGCTGAGGGATGTCCACATGCCCATAGGCACCATGTCGACATGGTGACAGTTTAACTCAAAAATCAAATTTCAAAAGAAGTGTCTATTCGCCATAACACTTCATGAATCGTCATGCCTGTTGTTCTTCTACAAATAGGGGTCAGTTTCAACGAATTTTCAATCATATTTTCTGTTTTTTCACTTCTCTTCTTCTTCCACATTTCTTAATATAAATCCATACCATTACTCTGCCGAAATCAACATCGAGTCATACTCGATTACTTCTAGTTTGATTCTCTATCACTATCTCTACAAGGTTCTCAGTGCTATTCAGATTTATAGACTTCTTTGTAATCTATAAGCGAGAAAAGGTATGATTGTAGCCATGGAAATCAATCAAAAGGGAAATGGTGTGATGTAGCCCGGTTAAATCAATTGGGTAAACTTGTGGCTCGGAAATCAAGTATCCCTACCCAGAGGATCGAAATTCTAAAGGGTGTACCTCATAGCCTTTGAAACCGAGAGTGTAATTGTACGATTGCTGTTGAAAGGAAATCCGTACTTGTGTTGCGGGACTGGATGTAGGGTAACTCCGAACCAGTATAAAATCTGGTATGTTCTTTCCTTTACTGCTTTTATTTATTTCTGCATTTGTGTTTGTTTCTGTGATCATTCCTGTTTCTGTATATTGCATACATTTGTGTCTAAATTAACATAAACTCAAAAAGATGTAGTAATTCTTTATTAACACTATTCACCCCCCTCTAGTGTTAATCTTAGCCTTAAGATCCATAATCCACATTTCTAACAATTGGTATCAAAGCAAGGTTTTCAAAGTTTCATAATCTGATTTTTGAAAAGTTTTTAAAATGGCCACCAACACTGAACTGTTTCTAACACTAGTATCCCTGTCACTAGTTCATTTGTAGAGGGTCAGTCTACTGTCAGACCACCACTTTTTAATGGCAGTAACTATGCATATTGGGCATGTAGGATGAAAATATATTTACAATCTATAGGATTAGGCACTTGGAATATCACGCAAACTGAGTATTTTGAACCCACAACTAATTTTGCACAGTGGACTGCTGAGCAAAAACTGTTGCACAAAATAACTCTAAGGCAATGAACATTCTGTTTTGTTCACTAAATAGAAATGAATTCAATAGAGTGTCAGTTTGTAAGTCTGCATATGAAATCTGGAAAACTTTGCAAGTTACTCATGAAGGAACAAGCAAAGTTAAACAGACCAAAATTTCCATGCTCACAAATCATTTCAATTATTTAAAATGAATCCTAATGAGTCTATTTCAGATATGTATAGTAGATTTCAGGATATTGTGCATTCTCTAATATCCTTGGGAAAGGAATTTTCTGAAGAAGATCAAGTCAGAAAGATTCTAAATTCTCTTACTCCAGAATGGGATCAAAAGACACTAGCGATTGAAGAGGCAAATGACATCAGTATTTTGAAGATCGAAGAATTAATTGGAAATCTAATGTTGTATGAAGTCCAAATGATCGGGAGAAGAGAAAGTAAAGCATCTGAAAAGAAATCGATGCCATTCAATGCATTGACCGATGGATTAGACTCAAACATCGATAATGATGAAGAGATAGCATTTATGACCAGAAATTTTAGGAAATTCCTGAAATACAGAAAGATGAATAATCTCAAGAGGAAAAACTACAAGAATTATGGAAATCAAAATATAGTGCCAATTAATGATAAGTGTTACAACTGTGATAAACCAGACCACTTTAAAAGAGATTGTATGTATCCAGATAAGCAGAATCCTCTTATGAATAATGAACCAGCAAAGAAACAAAAGCATGCATTTACTGCTACTCTAGATGATTCAGACTCGTCCTCAAGTGATGATGATCAGAAGACGGATAATTCGACTTTCTGTTTCACTGCAGTTCACGACTCCGACGAATTCAGAGAAACAAACTCAGAAAAAGGTACACGTTTACAATACAATTGGTTGAAATTGCTTGCTTAGAATTAGTTGCTTGATTGTTTGATTGATTGATTTTGAATTGGTGTGTTGTTTGAATTTTAAAATTTATTCTCTATTTTATTATTATTATTTTATTATTATTTTTATTATTTTTAAATACTTTCTGAAATATATTATAAGTATAATAATATTTCAGAAATATAGACATTAATAATAATAATAATAATAATAATAATAATAATAATATATTAGATAACTTAGGATTTATCAAGTCATGAAAATTCAAAGGTACATGTCGACATGGCCCCTACCATGATGTCGACATGCCTACCTGAATTTGAATTTCAAATTTTGAATTCAAATGTTTGAATTTCCCTCTACCATTTCACTTCATTCAATTCTCTGAAAAGCTACCTTTTTACCAGAGAACATGTCCTTTGAGAATCTATTTATTCACTATCTTTTATCATATCTTTTCACTTTCATTTTCAAATTCAAACTCTCTCTTCATATCTTCAAGCTCTCTACTCTCCACTCTAATGGATTCTTCAAGCAAACCTTCAACCATGAGAATTTCCAGAAAAATCAAAGATCAATTATTCAATGATCCGGAGGCAATTAAAGCATATATCAATTACGCTAATTATGCCAAAGTCCATCCCGGAAAATTTGCTATCTTTCAAGATTTTTCTTCATATGAAATTGATTCTCTTTTTGCAAACAATGATGTTTGCAGTCTTATTGACTCTTCTCAAAATGATTTTGTTTGCTATCCTAACTTGTCAAGATTTTCTATGCGAATTTAAATCGCGGATTTTATGTTGGAAACGAAAATGAAATTTGGAGTAGTGTCAAAGGCACTCAAATTGTTTTGACTTGTGATCTTTTGGGTACCATTCTCAATTGCAAGAATTCGGGAATGGATATTTCTAACTTTAAAATCGATGAACATGATCGTGAGACATTTCATCACATTTCCGAAGGAGATGATGATTTTGATTTTAAAAATAGAAATTTTCGACCAAAAGCAAGAATTGTTAACCTTCTTTTGCAACATACCTTGACCCCGAGATCGAGAAATTTTAACAATCCTACTTTAAAAGTTTGCAAGGCTCTTTTCGCTATTTTCGGAAATTATGATATAAAGTGGGCGCAAGTTATTTTGGATGAACTTCGTCCTAAAAACCTTGAAATGGGTGAGAATACTTTATACCATGTAATTTATCTCACTCGGATTTTCAACTATTTCGGAGTGGATTTCAAAGGTGAGAATTTGTCTCTAGGAAAGTTTTCAACCATTTCAACATTTCACTTATGAAAATTCCATTTGTTTTCAACCTTATGAGACCCTTAACGAAAAGGAAGAGCGCTTGGCTCATGAGGAAATAGAAGAAGAGGAAGAGGAAGAAAGAGAAGAAGGAGACGAAATGAATATAGAAGAAGAAGAAGAAGAAGAAGAAGAAGAAGGTGAAACTTCTTTGGAAAGCATCGAATATCCTTCCAATCCATCCAACAAAACCCTTCTAAGTAACCAAAGGATAATTGTGGAGAATCAATGGATTCTAAAATGATCCGTTAGTAAGAAGTTGGATAACATTTCTTCAAAGAGAAACAAGTTCCTTTTGAAGTCAGCAAGAAACTTGGACTATCTTCATCATCTTCATCTTCTAACTAGTTTTATCTTTTAGTATCTTGTTGTATTTTTCTTAGTTTGTTTTTATTTCGAATGTTCATTTAGTTCATTATGCTTAATCTTTGTATTATCGTAATGTTCAATAAAATGAAATTTCCTTTCTGTTATCTACCTTATCTTATCTCTAGAATAAACGTTAGTATATTATATAAATATATGCATATACACAATTATTCACAAAATCAAAATTGTTATAAATTTTCACTAACCCATGTCGACATCCCCTAGAAGACCATGTCGACATGTACTGGTCAGAAATGACTATTGATTTTGAATTTGAAATTTGAATAACTACCAAATGTCTATTCATTTCAAACGAATTTCTACACCTATATATACTTGTTTCTTCCAGAAGTCTTCACTAAAATTTATTTCTCATTATCTATATCCTCCATTTCTTTCTCTAATTCAATTATGGCCAATCCTATTCACAATCTATCTAAAAGTCTTGAAGAAACACTCAATTCATTCAAGAATATTCTCTCTTTTATTCTACGAAACCAGCGTCACTTAGTATTGAGTCAATGCAGATGATCGAGAAACAAGAGAGGCACTTCTATGCAATTCGATGGATGATCTCCTCTCTACACAAGGATGATAACGAAGCACATCCGCCTGTCTCTCTCACCAATGACAATGAGAATTGGGATGCAATTAAAGCAGACCCTATATTTGGAGAAGAATGATGGGTAGATGTTCCACGTAACGTTTAATTTCCTTTCTTTGTTTGATTTGTTTGAATTAATTTGTTTGGATTGATTTGGTTTGAATTGATACTTTGTGTGGATTGATTTTTATTTGGTTTGAAGTTTGGTGTGTAAAACATATATATATATATATATATACACACTGAAATGAATATAGTCTTTAATTAAGTTATTATGCTCATAGGTATCATTATTTCTTAATCTATATATTATATATTCCGTTGTATAGTTTATCATTCCAGGTACTAAAGTCCAAGAATAAGGGGGAGTAAGTTTTTGTTGATGACAAAAGGGGAGAAATATAAAGTAGGGTAGTTAGGCATAGATTAAGGGGGAGTTGTTAGTTTTAAGGGGAGTTATTAGGATAGAAGTAATATTTTATAAACAAAGGTTGTAATCATCAAAAAGGGGGAGATTGTTAGTCCATGAGATAATGGTTTTGATGACAACAACCTTAGAATAGATTATAAAATATAAATACTAACATTACAAGTAAAGATATATATGTATATGCAGGATTTAACCATGCAGGTGCTATGAATGAAGACTGTACAGTATAGAGATTCAAGATATCGAAGATAGAAGTCTCATGAGTATCAAGATTATCAAGAGTTTAATATTTCAAGGTTAAGTTTGCTTTATTAGGAATATTTGTTAAAACTCGTAGAAAAGCACTGGCATCTTAATATCCAATTTATTCATGGAATGGAATCCACTTCGAGCCTGTTAAAGGGATGGAACCCTAAGTAGGATGGAACGTACGAAAATCTAGTGGGACATTGTTTTGTATCCACTAATCTTAATTCAAATGTTTTCGAAATGATTTCAAAACTTTCCTTTTAAAAAGATTCAAAACCCTCGATTCCGATTTTAAATAGTTTTAGCCTCAAAACATCTTTATTTTCAGAGTCAAAATCACTCCTGATTTTAAACTGTCTTTTCAAATAATATATTTAACTTTTAAATTATTTATACTTTGATTTAAATTATAGTTAAAATAATAGATATATATTGTTCTTTATATTTACTTATGAATTTAAACTATATTCAAGTATATTTATAAAGTTTTAAATAGTTTTTATATAAGATAAATATTATTTTTATAGAAATTCAAAACATCAAATTTGGCTGAGGGATATTGACATGCCCATAGGCACCATGTCGACATGGTGACATTTTAACTCAAAATTCAAATTTCAAAAGAAGTTTCTATTCGCCATACCTCTTCATGAATGGTCATGGCTGTTGTTCTTTTATAAATAGGGGTCAATCATATTTTCTGGTTTTTCACTTCTCTTCTTCTTCCACATTTCTTAATACAAAATCATACCATTACTCTGTCGAAATCAACATCGAATCATACTCGATTACTTCTAGTTTGATTCTCCATCACTATCTCTACAAGGTTCTCAGTGCTATTCAGAGTTATAGACTTCTTTGTAATCTATAAGCGAGAAAAGGTGTGATTGTAGCCTTGGAAATCAATGAAAAGGTAAACGGTGTGATTGTAGCCCGGTTAAATCAATTAGGTAAACTTGTGGCCCGGAATTCAAGTATCCCTACCCAGAGGATTGAAATTCTAGAGGGTGTATCTCGTAGCCTTTGAAACTGAGGGTGTAATTGTACGATTGCTGTTGAAAAGAAATCTGTACTTGTTTTGCGGGACTGGATGTAGGGTAAGTCCGAACCAGTATAAAATCCGATGTGTTCTTTCCTTTACTGCTTTTATTTTATTTCTGCATCTGTGTTTGTTTCTGTGATCATTCCTGTTTCTATATATTGCATACATTTGTGTCTAAATTAACATAAACTCAAAATGATTTAGTAATTCTTTATTAACACTATTCACCCCCTCTCTAGTGTTAATCTTAGCCTTAAGATCCATAATCCGTATTTCTAACAGATATTGGATGGACTAGTGGGACTATTACGTGTTAAGGGGGAGATAGGGTAACTCCTTAACGCTATTTAAGTATAAGTTTATTTTACTTTAGACATTATTCTAATAGCGAAATATTACTACGTAGTAAATAGTTTAACGGATCCTTAGAAGATATGAATCTCGATCATCTCTTAAGTTACTACATTCACGTTAGACACTGGATATGAGATGTCCAATCTCGTAAACATCTCTGATGTCGTTCCACTCATATTATTTACTGTTGATTTAACTTACATAAGATCTTTTAGTTCTTAGTCGAGTGTTTTGTCTTTTTAATTCGCTCAGGTTAGTCTAAGCATTTCAGGGTTTGAAGACCTTATTTTTGGGGGACGAAGACGAAGATTGTATTATTACTATTATATACTAAATTGTTCAGCTGCATTGTTATTTATTATTCTTTGGTAAGTGTAAATCTGGTTCTGTGTTGTAAAAGTATATTCAATTGTTTTGTAAAACAGCTTCATGAACTGTTATTTGATTATTATATTTTGTCATTCCACCGTGAGATTTTGTTTTGTTTTCTTTCTTTCTTCCTTTTTTCTTATTCACCCCAATAACAATTCGCCATTTTGTATGGTTTGAGTTTGACATGTGTGGTTTATCGTCGATTTAAAACGTACAAAAAGGCGGGATGTTACATTTGGTATCAGAGCTTTGGTTTAGCGAAAAACCTAGCATTATGGGGTCTGACTCTTTATTAATATGGAAGTAATACCCTATGATGAGTCGCTGAGCATGTCTTTATATATATGTCTTTATATATATATATATATATATATATATATATATATATATATATATGAGAGAGCGTATTTGTTAGTGTTATAAAAGGTTTTGATATTGTGTTAGTTTATTCCGTTTTGTATTTATAAATTCCGGTTGGTGCATAGGACGCTATGATACCAATATGGATTTCTAAACACTTAATAGGACAGACCGACACAATATGGTTTTGAATATAGGTGAATGAAATAATTTTTCCTATTGTATTTTCTGTATATAAAATAAATTTTTATAAATGATATATATTTGGTTGTAATATAATGGTTGTTAGATAGTGAAATTTATGAATATAGGTTGGAAATAAGATTTGAAAAGCAAAATAAATGAGAATAAACTGGAAATTTAGAGCTTAAGTTCCGGGGTTTTGAAAATTTCTTTCGAATGATTTAGAATATAGTAATAATTTTATTAGAAGTAATTTCTGATATAAATGTTTCGATATAAAGTGAAAGAATTGCTTTAAAGAAATTTTGGAAAGAAATAAGTTCTGTACTCCCCTCTTTGTCGCCGAAAAATAATTTCAGTGATGAGTGCATGCATCATCAACATTCATTTTTATGTTTCGAAGTGGGAAGAGCATTGTAGTAGCTTTACTGCAGATTTATTTTGATAAATAAATTTAGATTTTAATTATTTTAAAAATAATTGGATATATAAGTTGTAAGCATATATATTTATTTATCTATTATTCTAAAAATGGTTTGAAATTTAACTCGGTATTTAGTTCCTAAGATTCCGTTAATTAATAATTTCAGTTATTGTAGTGAAATGGAATGTAACTAATTAATAATTGGAACCTCTAAATGAAATAAGAGATTAAATGCTAGGTTATGAATGGAATTACAGGCAAGTTGAAATTGTAACTTATAAAACAAGGGATTGATTATTGAACATTAAATTAGTTAAAAGAAATGATAAAGACTTGTATAACTATCAATTATATTCTTAAAGGCATATATATAACTTACCAAAAGATGCAAAAAGTTGAAATGTTAATAAGATAATGTAATGGATATTATATAAGTAAAACTTGAAGTAATGAAAGCATCCAATGAAATTCTTTAATAAATAAGAATTTGATGTGTATATGAAAGGCTACTTATTAAATATAATAGAAAGGTAAGTATTATAAGTTAATGAAATAAACACTGAATGAATGAATGGAAATATAAAAATCTGTGAGAAATAAGTGTAAATTAAAAGATAAACCATTATATGAATGAAAAGGAAATCAAACAACAAAGGTTATGAAATGAAATTGATAAAATTTAACTTGATCTATTGTTTGGAATTGTTGTTTGTTTGGTTTATAGTTGTTTGGATAAAAGATACTTTTAATTGCCTAGATGTATGAATAATCTATTGAGTTTTATCTAAGACTGTTGAGTCAATGGAATACTTCATAGTTCTTTGTCGTTCTATGTGATTTAAAGTGTCTTAATCTGAACCAACAATTGTTTTGCTTTGCTTGAATAATTGATTTGTATATGATGTGCACACTGTTGGTTGCAAATGATTGTTGTTTCTATTGATTTGTTTGTTAGTGGTTTAAACAACTTTTTATTATTCCATTTATATAATTATTAACTTTTTTTAGATTATATGAGTGAAATGCAGGTTATGGAAGAAATTGCTACTGCTTTTGGTTTCATAATTAAGCGTTAATTACCCGACAAATAGGTACGTTCTCGGATTACGGTTTATAGCGTTATTATATTGTTTTTCCGTGTTAGGATATATTATTTTAGAAAATATATTTTGTACATTGTTATATTTGATATTGTATTTCCTCTCAAGCCTCTCCGTATAAAGGAGAATCTGCCGAAATTTTCCGTAAATTTTGGATTTAGAAAATTTTTGAAAAATATTTTCCAAACTTTATTAATTTGAGTATAAAAAGATTTAATGGTTAAAAATTGGTATATTTTATTCAAATTAATTAATTTTGTAAATTTATTTGTTAATAATATTTTTGAATAAGATGTATTGTTTACTTTATTCTTTCTTTTCCCTCCTTTTTCCTTTTTGGGGACGAAAAGTTTTGAGTGGGGGAGAGTGTAACGACCCGTAATTTTCAACGTTTTAATTTGTTAATTTAATAAATATTTTGGTAATTCAATTTGGAATTTGTTAATGAATTAATAACGGGAATGAAATGTAAAAATGTTAATGCAAGTTAATAAATAACTAATCAAGTGCAATCCTAATTAATTAAAACAATTGTAAGGCTATAATTGATTGTAAATAGTAAATTTGGAAATAAATTAAAAGTTATATTAATTGATGAAATGATACACAATAAACTGTATTTTGATAAAGTCAATGTTAGATAAGTAATTTTATAATATTTGTTGGTTTATAATAAAGTATGAATGGGATTAAATTAGGTAAATAGTGATAATTATTAATTGTTTACCTATTTATTGAATTTATTGAATTTGATATAAATCCATTGCAATTAAACGTAATTAAAAACTACGTTAATATGAATTTAGTTGATGAATGAAAAAGACATTAGGGTAATTGGATATATACTTATGTTAAATTTATCTAGAAGGTCATGATTGATTGAATAAAAAGGAATGAGAATCAAGATTTATTAATTTAAAATTAATAATTGGATTAATTACAATTAAATGAAATTTAATATTTAATTTTTACGCTAATAGAGATTAAGATGAAATTTGAGAATATTAATGTAATAAAGCATGAACCAATGTTAATTTCGTCCATTTGATAATAATTTATTGAATAACAGGATTTAGAATCAAATAAATGGATTTATTTGAATTTCAATTGATAATTAATGAATTTGTTAAAATTGAAATTAAACACAGTAATGGGTAAATCATTTAACTTTGAATTGAAATCTAAGTTTGTATAGATTATTATGATTGTTTAGGAACTCAAAAATGATGAAATTTGTGGATTATTAAATTGGAATCGAAAAGGTGAATTGATTAATTTAATATTTATTTAGTTAATTAACTAGAAAATAGCCATTTTGGCCACTGACTCAGATTTCGACGAAACCAGTTTCATCGGATCCGTAACGGCGAACTATTGTAGGATTTCAAGTTTCGTAATGATCGGACTAATCATTTGATCATACGGGCTCGAAACGCCTAGAAATCAATGAAATTGAAATCAATTTGAAATAACTTGATTTTAGCATAACTTCTCCATACAATGGAATTTGAACTTGAAATATGTTCCATTGATTTTAAAATATTCAAAAACATGTATTTTGATATATGCGTTGACCTATTTCCGTTCCGGAATCGAAACGGGCTTTTCGTGTCAATTATCGTTCAAAACCCAGATCAATCGTACCCGCTTCTCTATTTTCAGCTCTACCTATATATAACTCGTTATAAACCCTAGCAGTCTTTCTATTTCTCATTTCTGTACGTACATAAATTTCTATTGCTCCTCTTTCCCATTGGCAGACAAACCCTAAATTCCCCATTGCAAATTTCAAAAACAAATTCAAATCAAAATTTCAATCTCCACAAACTATATCGAATTACATATGGATTTGAAGCTCCCGATGAGTGCAAGTCAAGTATAGGATTCGTTTTTCAATTTGAGTTTCGATGTCGCCGGAAATCAATGAAATATTCACGGCCGTTCAATCGAGCGCGATCATCTTCATCCGATCGTCAAATCGTCTGAGGGGTATTGTAGAGTGGACTCAGGGTTTGCATCAGCGTAGTTGGTTTGATGGATTGATGGTTGGATCAACTTGTAAAATTCATTAAGGTTTTAAAATAGTGCGACGGCTGCTTCCTTTTGCTCACATTCGGTTGGTCGAGTGGGCTTCGGAGTTGTCGCGATGAGGGGGTCGAGGCCAGAGGCGTAATTTGTGGAGTTAGAGTGCGTGCTCATGGCTTCTGGCGTGGTGGTGAATTTTAGAGAGTGGCGATCTTTAGGGCGGCTGATTGAGGAGGGTAGCAGGCGCATTTCACTAGCATGGGTTTGGTAGAGAAGCTGCTGATGTGGTGGGGAGAGGTCCAATTCACGCGCAGTTTTCTCCGCTAGGATCGTATCGAAATTTCAGACATTTTGGCTTGGAAGGATTCAGAGACTGTTTGAATTTTGCGTTTAAATTGGATTTAAATTTAATTTAAATTCCAAAGGTGAGTGTTTTAACCCACTCACAATTTCTAAAATTTCTTATGTTTATTATATTGATTTATGATGTGATTAGAAATTTATTTATGACTGTTTGGCATATTTTGAATCATCATCTCAGTTTAGTTGAATTTATCTGGATAAACTAGTTATTTAATTTATTATTGAAAATAATTACCAGTAAATACCTGTTATTTATTATCTGTTCTATATTGATGTTATTGAGTTAATTAGATGATGATTGTGATGAGTGTTTGATGATTGATATTGAATGAATGGATGTTGTATTTTTTACTGCTATAGACTGCAAATTGTTATGGATTTTTATTTCTTTTGAGATTGCGGTTTGAAATGATATATAACCGTATTTGTGTTTTAAATTATGGATTGAAATGATAAATATCCATATCACTTGACCATAGGATAGAAAATTATATACAGACACCGTGGTCTTTATATATAAAAATATTTTGAAATGATTTCTATGGTTTTGGTAAAGAAATATATGGTTTTAGATAAATATGATTTTAGATATTATGTAAATGTTATTTTATCCTTCATTTTAAGCTGTGTATAATTTTTTTTAATATAGAATGAACTTAATAATAAGTTTGATTTCCATTGAGATGATATGGGTATGTATTTAAATTTTATTTAAATATAGAGCTTATAACGATTTAAATAAATTAAGATTGGAAGATAAATTGGAAATTTATTCGAAAGTGAATTTATTTAAGAATTAAACTCAAATAAGTTGATGTAAAATTTATTAAATTTGAAATTTTAAAAGGTATGATTTTATGACTTGATTTTGGTTTAGGGTGAAATAAATGAATATTTCAAGTATAAATAAATTGAAGGAATTATTTAGTTATTAGTAATTTGAGTTTTATTTAGGTGATAATGGATTTATTATGTAAAATATTTCAAACTAAATAATAGAAAAGTGAATTGTTGAATCGTAATTACCAAACTTAGTTTTGAAATTATGAATACTTAAAGTTTGAAATATATTGAATATGAAATGGTTTATTCTATGGATCAAATCTATTTTGAAATCGATATAATTTGGAATAGTTCATTTGGAAACTGAATTGTATTGAAATTTATGATTAGGGATTTGGTTAAATTTAAAATTTAGAACATTCGAGTTGTTTGGGAATTGGTTTGTGAAATTAAAGAAGCTATTTTATTATATAAAGTATTTTAAATATGTAAACCATTAAGTGGGGGAAGTTATGTTTCAAAGTTATGAGTTTCAAGGTATTAAAATTTGAAAATGTAATATTCAAGTGTTTTGGTTTTGAAATGTTATAACTTTGAAAGTGTTACGATTTTACAAAGGATATATTTGAAATGAAAATGATATCATGTTGATTTGGTTTTGAAAAGGGCAATGATATTTGATTTTAAACTATAAACTATTTTAAAAATGACCGCGGTGTTATAATAACGTTTGGTTGTTAAAGAGACCGGGATCAGAAGTTGTCATACTCTCTGCCAACTTCGAAAACCACTTTAACAACCGTGTACGTGGTGGAGATTCCAGAATGAAGTAGGATGGTGGTGACGTCCTTTGACGTTTATATGTGGACCCGACTCCCGTGAGTTGGCATAAGGTGGCTAAAACAGGAGTGATCTCGGGCCAAAGAGGTAGCCCCTCTTATAGGACACACTCCTTCAATATTATATTATGATTTTAAGATTAATTTGGTGGCCACTTTTGATTTTTGCTTTTGGGGTGTAGCTCGGCTGGGAGGTAGTAGCTGCTACGCGTTACCACCAGCCCGTGTGCGTAATTGGTATATCTACCATGGAATTGTCTTGTGTGTCGTGTCACCTAACCTAGCGAGCCTTGTATGTGTTTGGTTTTCTCCCTACCACGTGTTGTATCCTCTGGTGGCTTCCCGATCAGGAGGGACTATGATACTGGATGGACTACTGGGACTATTACATGTTAAGGGGGAGATTGGGTAACTCCTTAACGTTATTTAAAAGTAAGTTTATTTTACTATAGACATTATTATAATAGCGAAATATTACTACATAGTAAATAGTTTAACAGATCCTTAGGAGATGTGAATCCCGAACATATATTAAGTTACTACACTCACGTTAGACACTGGATAGGAGATGTCAAATCCCGTAAACATCTCTAACACCGTTCCACTCATATTATTTATCGTTGATCTAATTTACATAAGATCTTTTATTTCTAACTCGAGTGTTTTGTCTTTTCAATTCGCTCGGGTCAGACTGAGCACTTCAGGATTTGAAGACCTTATTTCTAGAGGATGAAGACGAAAATTGTATTATTACTATTATTTACTATATTGTTTCGCTGTATTGTTATTTATTATTCTTTAGTAAGTGTAACTTTGATTCTGTGTTGTAAAAGTATAATCAATTGTTTTGTAAAATAGCTTTATGAACTGTTTTTTGATTATTATATTTTGCCATTCCGCTGTGAGATTCTGTTTTGTTTTCTTTCTTTCTTCCTTTTTTCGTATTCACCCCAATAACAATCCACCCTTTTGTATGGTTTGAGTCTGACATGTGTGGTTTATCGTCAATTTAAAACGTACAAAAAGGCGGGATGTTACAAAACTCGCGTACCATTCCATTTCTCCCCAACTCGTTTGCGCGGGGTTGGTCCCCTGGATATCCTAATAATAAGCCTTTGGTCGGTTCGTTTTGACCCTTAATCACTAGTTTCAACCTGATTTTCTCATTCCCTAGGAGGCTGAGGGCCGCAAGTTGATTGGAATTTTGTAGCTTTCTCATGTACAGATGGAGTTTATTTTCTCAGATTAACTCTTCAATGAGTTTCTTTAGGTGGTGGCATTCGTTTGTATTGTGGCCATGTGTCTCGTGGAAGCGACAAAATTTCCCTGAGCGCTTTTGCTGCTCAATTGCCACCCTTCTAGGGGGCTTCTTGAATTCTTCAGTTTCCTGTGTTGCAAGATAAATATTTTCCAGAGTGTCATTTAGAGGGGTATAATCTTCCTGTCTAAACCCTTTAAATATTTTGTTGCTTCCATTGCTATTTTTTATTGGGGATCTAATTTCTCCTCTTTTGATTCCCATATTCCTACGACTCCTTGAGTGGTTCCAAAATCATGCGCATTTTGATTCGTTGCCAGATTGCTCTGTCCGATGTTCATCGGCTAAGCACTAGTAGACTTTCTTTCTAGCTCCTGTGCTTCCTCCAATCTTAAGTATTGACTCACTTGACGATTTAAGTCATTCCTTGTGGTAGGCTAGTTTATTTTAATCCATTTCCCGAATTCAGTCTCTGGGTGAATGGTATGGACTAACGCCATAAAAACCATATCCTTATTCGGGTTGCTTACTTTCGTTACAACGGTATTGAGCCAGTTCATGAAAGATTTCAATGACTCATTGCGTCCCTAGAATAATCAACATAGGGACATGACTTTTTTGGTTGTGTGGTATGGAGCCTAAACTGGTCCATGAACTTTGTTGCCAATTAGTCAAAGGTAGAAATAGATTTTAGGGGAAGTTTGGTGAACCACGTAGACGTAACTCCTTCTAGAAAGATAGTGAAACATCGGTAGTGAACAGCCTCTAGAGCATTGGCTCCATCCATATACCAGTTATACTTGTATAGATGGGGTTTTGGGTCCTTCGTCCCATTGTACGATAGGATAGCTAGGCATCTTAAATTTGTTTGGATATCTTTCATTCAAGATTTCATCGGTAATGGGAGTCCGACTTGAAGTAGATCCCCATTCATCATCTCTTTGGTTTTTACTCTCGTCCATCAACCGTTTGACCATGCCTGTTATGCCTCTGATGTTCAGTAATCCTGGAGATGGAAATCAGTCAATGCACCAAATCTTTGGCTTTGCAAACAGTCTCAGCGCATAGGTAAAAGCCTAAGTTCTCCTGTCTTCGGAAGATCCACTCCCCCAGAACCCCGTTGGCTCGCAGTTGGCCTGATTGGGGGTAGTTTGGACATTCCTAGCATCATCGAATGTGTTGGCATCTTCTTCCAATTGATTGTCTTGCTCTCCATCTTTTGAATCGGAGAGATCCATAACTATATCTTCTTGTGGGGCCTTGGCCCCCTGATTCAAGTTCAGAATTGGTTGCCTTGTGGCAGGTGGAGTGTTCGCATTCTCTTTCACATCATGTCCTATTGTCACCACCCTTTTCTATGGCTGTTTTTCGTTTCTTCTATGTAGACCAAAAATGAAGGAATTCCCTTGTTCTATAGTAATCGCGGGTTCAGGCATAGTCCTTGGAGCAGGGTTTGACTGTAGGTTTAAGAGAGCGTTAAGCTAATCCATTAGAGCCTTTTGACTACTTTCCATTTCTTGGTTGATCTCATTAACAATCCTATTCAACTCATCCCTGGTGACAACTTCGTGTTGGTTGGAGGATGTTGGCGCCTGATATCCCAAGTTAGCGCCATTTACTTAGTTTGCTGGGGATTAACATCTTCTCTAGATATTACTGCCTTTATGGATCTTCTAGAGGCAGTTCTTCTTCTTCTAGGAGCCATTGATTCCAAGTGGTAGATCTTCAGGCAAAGATTGGTGATTTTACTCTTTGACCTATGGGATCTAAAGTAGATAGCTAGATTTGGATCCTAAGTTGGAGTTCTCAATGAAAGCACCAAAATGTTAAACCAAAAAATGGACCAACATCCTGGTTTGGGTTTGGAAGCATCATCCTTGTTCTGACAGAGCAATAACATATATAATAGGTATAGAAAAAGACATTAAAAGAAAGAAGACAAGGAATTTTATAATCGTTTGGCTGTTAATGAAGCCTGTGTCCACTTTGTAGGTTTATTATGACTGATTTTTTTACAAGTAGTGTTGGATTTTAAGGCTTTTGATTATCCTTATCTAGATTAAATCCCCAGAGTTGGAATCCATTGGAGAATCACAGTAAATTCCTTTGGAGATTGTCATGAGGGAAGCAGAGAGTGAAGAAAGTTTCCAACAGAGCTTCAAAAATTAGTCTGGAGAAGACCTCGTTTATGTTGCAAGCAAGATGATATTTATAGAGATCGGAGTGCCTCTGGACCAAACCCACTTGTCAATCACTTGCAGATGGACATAGGGCGATCTAAAGGAGTTTAGCTCGCATCCCGAGCCAAAACCATGGATACCTAGCGATCCATGGACTTATCTCATGCGCGAACTAATTACTTAGCTCTTATCTCATTTCTTCGCTTAGCTAGCTCGTTGAAGATCCATGGACAAGTATGGATCGCTGGTGATCCATGGTGTATGGATCACTAGCAATCTATGCACTTAGCATATTTTCCTACCTTATCTTTTTTGGCCTAATCGCTTCCATATTTCATAGCAACCTAGTGCTCCCAGGATGACGTATGGATCAATGGCGATCTGTGATGCATGGATAGCTAGCGATCCATAGAATTAGTGTATTTCTGGATTTTAATGTATGTAATGCTTTTGTTGCTGTGTATCGACATTTTTTGTTTAGTCTCGTTGCGCCTTGCTCTATTTTGATGATGGTTTATTAGCTGGTAGTATTTAAACACTGATTGACTGAATGGATGCTGGTTTCTCGGTCTAATCAAATTAGGTTATTGCTTCAACAATATGACTTGGCCCTCGTTAACCTAGTGCTTAGCCCCTTTTGTTTGAGTTTATGCTATTCTAACATCATGAAATTGTTCCGTCTTTTGTTGGATCCTGTTGGGTTAAAAACTCGGATAATAAGGATATTTAATTGGCTAATTTAAATAAGATAATGTGATGATTAGGGCATTGATATTTGTAATTAGTAGGGGTAGCCGTGCTATGTTAATGAATGAACTAAAATGAGCTAGCATGAACTAAAATAGATAAGGAAAATAAGTGAGGGAAAAATAGTAAAAAGAGTATTCTTATGCTCGAAAACCCTCAAGAACTCATTTCATATGTTCATTTTATAATCTAAACAACAAGTGGCCGGTCACCATTAGCAAGAAAGAGGAAGATAAACAAGAAAAGCTAAGGAATAAGATTAATCAAGTCAAAGTTATTTAAATATCAAACTCCTTAATCTCAAAATGGTGAATAATGATCTCACATTATATATAGTTTTCGGTTTTAAGGTTAAACCCAATTTATTTTGCAAGGTTATGCCATGTTTTTGAATGATTAAATGTTTATAAATGCTTGTTGATGATTTGTGCTCATTCATACTGGTTTTATGATATGTTTTAATGTGAAAACCCTATTTAATGACATCCAAATGCGTTGCGATTTTAGATTTAGATCAGAAATGATATTATAGAGGTGGATATAAATTTTCATAATTTTCTATATTAATGTGAATTTTATATTAATTTTCTAGTAAGGAAAATGATTAATTGGTTTTAAAATTATTTACGGCGTAATAATATAAGTTTCGGATCTGAAACTAATATATGTTAGAAGACGTATTAAACATGATTTTTTGGAATTTTTTTAGAATTCTCCTAAGTGTATTAATAGATATATAAAAACATTTAAGGTATAGGACTTAAATGTATTATATATTTATAAAAGGAGAAGGGATATTTTGTAAATAAATTAAATTGTTTATTTGCAGCAATTTTAGAAAAGAAAACTAGAACCAATCATATTTTGACAAATAAAGCAGGTTAGTTAAAATATTACTTTAAACAGATAAAATCGTTTAAACATGCTTTACACATGTTTCACCACTTTCGGCACCAGGGGTTCCGACCTAGTAGTTCTGCCTTCATTGCCATCTAAACTAATGCACACAGTATCAATAACATGGTACATAGTGAATTGGACTAAGGCAGAAGGTATTGAGTCGAAACATAGGGTTCCGATGGGGTCGAAGCATGACTTTGTTTTTTATTAAAAATGTGCCTTCTTTGCTTTCGAAGGATATGCTTTCGACTTGGTTGGCTTTCGGCCGAGTCAAATGTTTTAAAGGAAAGGTTTTGAATAGGTTGCAAGTTTTGTTTTGTTTTGAAGGGGTTGAAACCCCAGCTGTCTCTTTTCTAATCTTTTGAAACAAAGTTTTTGAAGGGAATACTTTTCTTTTAAAATTCAGCCGCTTCTCCAAAGCTTTGGAAAGGTTGGTTTCAACACCAACAATTCTTTACTTATGAAATGCTTTCGACTTAAATATTTTATGACCCTTATGCTTTGTTGAAGGTCAAGCCCAAAGGTTTCAAAAGAGATAGTTTTCAATTATTTTGAAAGGTGTTTCCACATGTTATAAATTAAACCGTAAAGCTTTCTAAAGGTTAGATGTGTTAATGGTTTCAAAGGGGTGGTTCCCCAATGGTTTCAAAAAGTTTTTCCAATATTTTCGAAAGGAAATGTTAAATGTATTAAAGATAGGATGTCTAAGGTTTTAATGCACTTGAAGGAATGGTTTTTCATCGATTTCGAAAGGAAGATTATGAATAGTTTCAAAAGGAATGATTTGGCCTTTCGGCCTTGGTAATAAAGAAGGGTTTACTTGGTTTCGAATGGGATACTTTCAATGGATTCGAAAGCCGTACTTTCAATGGATTCGAAAGCCGTACTTTCAACGGTTTAAACGTTTTCATAAACAAAGAATTGAATAAAGTACATATAACATGGCAAGGTAGTTTTGAGTAAAGCATAGAGTATATATTCTTGTTTTTAAGTTCGATTTAAAGGTTTTGAATCAATTTGAGATGAAAAGGTTTTTAAGGGAAGATTACACTATGTAAAATGACTAAGATATTTGTATACGAGATGAGACTGGTGTAGGGTCGCGTCCTACACATTAGCTATTATCCCTAGTTAATTTAGTCTAAAATTCTAGTGTGTAGGGCGTTGTCATAGTAAGACTAAAATGATGTTACACACAGAATAATATAAATATATGTATATGTATATATATATATATATATATATATGTATGTATGTATATTTGTACAGAGATAGGTTATTGGTGAGCCTGCAAAACCATTTGGATCAGGTGATCTTGGGAGAAGATAAGTTAGGGATAGACCGTCTAGAGGAGGAGTGTCTAGCAGGTGTTAAATTATTGGTTTATATTGTTTGGTACGCCCGAGTCAGCCAATGGTTAGTAGTTAGCCAAATAAAACTATAGTGTTCGGACAGATAGTTCATTTGTTACCTGACATGTATGTTTATATGATATTGCTTTATAGTTTTAACCAGTTCTGGTTGCAGTATTATGATTTGCAAGAGATGTGTCTTAAAAGGATATTAGTCAAGGAAAACCCGTTCTGCTAAGCGGCGTGATCTCACTCAATATTAAATAACCGAGAGGTAAAGTAATTTTCAGACCCGGCTTTATGCCTGACTCGAAGTTTATGTTTTCCCCTTTAAACTCTCGGGTGCTCAAAATTGATTTGAGTAGGCTGAGGGTTGACAATATTTAGGTTTTTAGTAGTTTGGCGAATAAAGCTTCCGAAGTTGAGCAGGTGGTTGACATATAGCTACTTAGGAGTTGTAGTTTTATTTTGTTGATTTCACCGTATTGTCTTATGTCAATATGAATATATCATACTTTGGTCAACCAAGGAGCATTATTGTAACATTCCTGGGATTTTATCAAGTTTAATTTGGAAATTAAATTAATTTTTGAAGATAAATTGTGAATTAATTAAAGATTCCTAGAATAAATAAATAATTTTTGATTATAAATAGAAATTTAATTAGAAATTTAAGTATAAGTAGTTTACAAATAAATAGTGGATTTAGGAAAATATAATGTATTAAAAATAAAAATAGAAATTAAAAGCTTGAGGTTAATAAAAAAGATAATGATAGTTGTTTTCTAAAATATTAATTATATTTGGAAGATGTATTAATTTTCATAATATTATTTTTGAGTTAAGATTTTCTTATACAAATAAATGTAACTAATTGTAAATATGGAATCAAAAATTTTACGTTCTTCTTTTCTTTAAAAAGTTGTACAAAATAAATAGATAATAATAAAAAAATGTATGAATGTAAATTGTATAAATATATTAGTGTATAAACATGTTAAACAAAAATTAAATGTAAGAAATTGATTGGAATAGAACTTTGTTTGTGTAAGTATAAATATAAAAAAAGTACATTTATTTATAGAATGAATATGACATAAAAAAAATTTATACAAAAAGCTTCTTTTATCTTTGAAAATTACAAATGTAAACATACATAAGGAAGTGAAGAAGTAAACATACATATGTAAGCTTGAATTTGTACAAGTGTTTAGGCCTCATGATGATTTTTAACAAATGGCATTCCTTATGATTGCTTAAATAAAATAATAGAATTTAAATTTATAGAGAAACTTTTGAGTTTCCAATATGCCTTTATTTAACATCTCAGAAAAAAATCTGAAGCAAACAGTAACGAGAGATCTCAAATCTTAAGTAAAGATCAGAAAAGATAGATATTCAACCTGGAGAACAAATACAAGCAAAATGATGAGAAGAGAAGAATCAGAAAAGAAAATGCATTCTCTTCTCAAGAATCTGACAGCAAAATCAAATACAAATCTTCAACTTGAATATCCTGGGTAATAAAAAATTCAAGACTGCAAGGGTTTTCAATCTGAAAACAAATCAACCCAAAGGCAAGTAAATTTCCTTTTAAAATAATTTGAGTTTAATGTTGTAATCAGTAAGTAAATCAAAGATTTATACAACTTTGTAAATCATTTGCAGTGAAAAGAAAAAAAATCCAAGAATGCAAAGGCTTCAACCTGAAATGCATTAGAGTAGTGCAGTTCTCTCTGGGATTTAAATAAAGATAAGTAGATTTCCTTAAAGCTTTGAATTCAATATTGTTAATCAATGATAAATCATAAGTTTAAAACAGTTGAAACAAAATCAAAAAAAATGCAGATTCAACTTGAAAGCAAATGTAAATTGAAGTCTGCAGCTTGGAAAATAAATCAAGTTGAAGCTTTAAAAACAAATTCAAAGCTGTAAGTGAAATCGATTCTTTTGTTTGTTATTGATGAAGTGAACAAGTAAATACAACAGGAGATTGAGCAAAGTTTTGTATTTACAAACTTCTGCAGATCTAATCTTCAAAAGAAATTAAAGAAAATAATAATTCAGGCTTGCTTCTCCTCTGTTTCTTCTCTGTTACAAATAACCAGGTGAGAAAACCATCTAACCCTGATTTAGCTTGATGTTTTGTGAAGTATGATATGAAATATGGTTGGATGATAGTGTGAACTTGCCTGCATGTTTGAATATATAGATTGAATTGTACATACATGAATGTTTTTTCTGGGTTTACAGGTTCTAGACCTGTTAAAGTAAATAAGGTATATAAGAGAATCTAAACCTACTTATCTGTTTCTTCCCATCATCAATGTGAGCAAAACTTTTTATTTAAACCTTGATCTGGTTATCTATTGATAAATGAGTGAAGTAATACTAGGATGGGTTTACTTGAATGAGAATCTGTTTGCACATATGTATATACACTACTGTGCATGTTAAAGAATCAAGCAAATTGCCTTTGCTTTTCCTACAGGTTTTCAAAACCTGCTCAAAACTCTGAACCTAATCTTCTAACTCCCCTTTAGGCATTGAAATTCAAATAAAAGTTGTTTGAATGATCTTAATCTAAATAAAAAAAAATTATTCGATATTATCAACATATAAAATTACAGAATATAAGAAATGTCCGAGAAAAATCAAATCAAGTCAAGATTTTGATTGTTACGTTTTTAAGTTTTGAAGTCATATTTTAATTCGTGTTGGTAAATCATGATTTTTGGTATAGATACTAAAATTATTAAGTGAGTGAGCAAGGCGGATTTATGAGATGAACTGAAAATATATTTTTATGAATATCCGATGATCGACGAATTGGGGTTCGTCATGCTTGGGTCAGGAGTTGGTTTGAGCATCAAGGAGTGTCAGAAAAATATAAACTGAATTTATAAATGGCGATGGAGACGGTGCGGTGATGGTTTAGGGTTTAAGAACCCAATTTGGTCGAGGCGTTCATCATGTTCGTATAGCAATAAGGGTTGATCGGGGTGAATCGAAGCTATGGGGATCCATGAGTTGAAGTGTTGTGAAGCTTTGGACGAAGTCACGTCATCTCTGATGGTCATTGGCGTCGCCGGTGAATGAATTACCGATCGAGATAGTTCAGTTGTTTTTTGAAAACTGTTCGATTTCGATTTATAAATGGTTTCGTAAAAATTGTTGCTCGAATAAATTGCAGTGGTCATCGATGATGCGGCGGTGATCGCATCAATGATCAGAGGCGGCAAACCTGAGTGTGCACGTGCACCAGTGGTCACTCGTATCAGGTGGAGTCGCGAAATTTGGGGAAGAAGATGTTAGCTCGAAGAAGCCCAGGGACGAACTCGAAGGATTTTCACTAATAACTCGAAGTCGAGCTCAAAACAATCTGTGGTGCGCCGGGGTTAAAAAAAACTGGAACGAATTTCAGGTTGGGAAAAAAAAGTACGGGCAATTTTTGTTAAAACTCGAAGCGGGGGAACAATGGTCTCGAGTAACACCCGAGAAGCTCTCGAGTACAAGCATTTCCGGTTTATTATTAAAAAAAAATGTTTTTGAAACTTGTAAGTTTGGAAATGTTTAAACATATAATTTTAAAGAGTTATTTTAAATAAACTTAACCATGAGATTTAGGAGTAATTAAATTTTTTTGAAGTCATTAACTTAAAGGTTAGTCAGCTTATATAATCAAGGATAATGAATAGATGATTAGAAGTTTAATAAATCAAGAAAGTAAGGAATAACTAATTTAAGGATGATTAATTTCTTAAAAGTAATTTCTTAACGAGAGTAATTAATGATGAATAATCAATGATTTGAAGATTTATGAATCAAGTGTTTTAAAAGGTTAGTTAATTAAAGAATAATTAATTATTGTGACTAAATTAATAGAGGCAGTTAATTTGAAAATAATTAATTAAGTAAAAGTAAATCAAATTATGAAAGTGATTAAGGAATCGTAATTAAAAAATGATTAATTTATTTAATCGTTGAAATAAACTAAAGATAATTTATTATTAATATAAGGTTAATTAATTTATAATTAAGGTCTTATTAATCAATATAATTAATAAATGAAGATGGAGTTAATGAAGACAATTACAGGTAATTAATTGCTTCAAGATAATTACTTAACTAAAAGTAATTAATTAATAATTAAAGGTGGGTTAATCAAGTAGTTAACATTGATTTAAGATTAGGGATAGTTACTTATCGTAATTAATGATGGATAATTAATTTAATGGTAGTTGATTAATTAAGGGTTAATTAATCAATTAAAGATAATTAATTAAATGGTTAATTTAATAATTATAATCAATTATTTAATAACTAAAGGTTGATCAATTATAATTAAAGATTAGTTAAAGTATTAATCAATGGTTAAATTAATAAATGATTAAAGAATAGTGAATCAAAATGACTTGTAATTTATTAACGTTGATTAACCAGGATTTGTAATTCATAAGTATTTAATCCAATTTGAATTAATCCAACAATTATCCGATTTTACTTATGTATGTTTGGATTCTACTGAATGATTGGATTGTTTGTTATCCCTGATTGTGATGCTCTATTTGATTTGAGCTATGTTACCGTGATTTCTTATATGTGATATATACCTGTGATCTCTGAATGAAAGATAAGAGTTACAACTGTACCGCCTAGCAAATATAAGCGTTATAGTTTATACCGCTTATTAAATATATTGCTATATTTGAATCTGTGCTGATTAATGATGTGGCACTTTTACTGTGTAAAACCCCTGGACCACACTTATACACACACAAATATGGATTGCACGTGGAAATGGGTTAAGTCACAGATTTTGAAATAGTCCTAAAGATTGAATTTTTGAATCCAAAATAGTTTTGGAATTAGAATTGAAAACTTTTGAAAATGAATTCTAAAGATAAAATTTATTTTGAATAACTTAATAGAGTTTTGAGATTTAAATAATTTGATTTAAATTTGAATTCAATATTTGAAATTGAATTCCATGATTTGGAACTATGGTTTAAAAGAGTATTCAAATTATAAATGTGTTTGTATGGGTTTTTAAAACCATTTTAAAGGTGTTGTTTTTGGGAACTTGATTTAACCCAAGAATTTAACTTATACAGATATAATTGGATTTTTCTAAAATGAAACCTATTTGTTTGCGAATAATAAAAGCTTTCATATAAGAAATGAATTTCCAGTTTGTGTAAAAGGTTTCCAAGTCTAAAATGGAAAATAGTTTTCCAAATTATGATTAAATCTTTGGGAACATGTTTTGAAAGCTATAAATCTTTAATTTAAAGATTTAATGAGTTAATCTAATTGAAATGGAAATTGTTTTGGAAATCTATAAATGGATCTTTGTGTAACTGAGTGGACTTTGTGGAATAAATCTTTTTGTTTAAAGATTTAGGATGGTAATTTGTTTAACCATTTAAAAGAAAGGTTTTGGGTTTTATAAGTTGTGACTTAACTAAAATCCCATATCCATATATTTTTAAATATCGCGCTCACTGTTCGGTTTAGCCGGGAGGGGACCTTGTGTCATATAACCCATTATGAATAGTGATACGTCGTTATGGATCGCATTTGAAGACCGGCGTTGAAGACCGGTGTTGAAGACCGGGTGTCTTCGAGAACGATAGGATAACCTGTCGATTGACTCTGCACTGAGTTGCTCCGGTATAGAGTTCTCCCTAAGTGATGGGAAGTCCGATCGGGATTGTGGATACCCGGATTTGCAAGGGCTTCTTCAGAAGTGCCTTCGGTTCTGTTCGAACCTGGAACAGACTTATATGGTTGTATGTCTGACACTACACTTTGAGATATTAAACTGATCTCTATCAAATACATTTCTGCTTGGTGGCGGAGAATTTATTCTCTTAGCTTAACACCCTTCTCTGAGACGTACGAGCTCAGAGGTTATGTAGTTGATATTGATCAGTGATATACTCCCAATTTGGTAGTGTGGCATGCTGAGTGCTGCTGTGTGTTGATGATCATTTGTTGATCATTTGTGATCAAAGCATGGCTTTTGTATAAAGCGTAGCTTTGTGGACGAGACTGCATCAGGACCTCACACCCCGAAAATGGTCGAAACAGGAAAGATGCGGCAAGGTTATGAGGTTCGCGCCCTTTAGGGTTTGTCATTCCCTTCTGGAAAAGGGTGGTATCATGGTATGGAGCCCAGATGCTTACTCATGTGGATACTGCAGATCTATTACTTTGTGATTGCTTTGTGGTTGTTGGATTAGAGGTACCTCGGATAAAGGTCCCAAAGGACCGGGGGATGGCACGCTCGTGTAGTAGTTACCTAGTTACAGAGGTAACCCGGCCTTGTGTTGGCAGAGATCTAACCGTAACGTTAGGTTCTCGGGACGTCCCGCCAGAGGCGATCCCATGTGGAAGTAGGAAGTTCCTTAGCCCGACCATTTGATGGAAATCCAATCAAAACAATACGCGCCCTGTACGGTTTTAGTTGTAGAACCTGCCATTTAACATGGCAGCTATAGTAGGCATAATATCATGGTAACTATGCTAGCTAGGATTTATATTATACTTTCAAAGGTTTTCCTACACTATGCACTAGTAATAATATCAAAGATTTTTCACGTATTAAGCATATTTGACTATCATAAGGAGAAATCTCCCCCATGTGTGCGTTTGCATTGTGTGTGTGCCGGGAGGCCTTATGGTAGTTTCATTTTCCAAAAAGCATTGCGAATTTCAAATTTAAATTCTTTTGTTTGTTTTAAAAACCAAATATTTTTGTTTTCTCATACCAGTCCCATGACTGACCTGGAGTTTATTGTTCCTATCCTAAACTCTGGGTGCCCACTATTTTTCCACACGGGCAGTCTAGAGTTGGGGTTTTCAGATAATCAATAGTAGGTGTAGATTCGATAGCTTTCAGCCTAGGATTTGGCAATCCTTTTCACACCAGACTTGCTTATCTTTGTGCATTGTGATTAGGAGTTCGAGCTATTGCTGGATTGGTGTTTTGAAGATGGAGTTCTTTCTTGAAGACTATATTAGAGATTTTGTTCCGCTGCTAGTGTTATCTTTTCTTTCCGCTGCTATTTCTTGTATCTCTGATGTATATTAATATTCATTGTATCATTCTGTTGTATCAGATATTGTATCAAATGTGTATATTGATGTATGCTATTCATTTTCTTCCGCTGTGTTGTACTTAATGTGTTATAAGCTCCGACATGACTCAAATTTCAACGTTTGAATCTGCGGCATTCAAGTACAGTGGAGTACGGATGTCGATTTTCCAACGCTGGAATTTGGTCCGTGACATTTTGGTATCAGAGCTGAGGATTAAAACTTTATCTCAGGAGTATAACACATTAAGTAACTCATTAGAGATAGGGTGAAGTATACCTTAGAATGAGTAATCCCTAAGATATCTGTTCGAATGCCTCAGTAAATTCTCTTACTATCCACTAATAGTAAGTATGAGTGCGAGAAGAGGACGAGATAGGGGACGGGGAAATACCAGGACAAACGATCAATACCCTGCAACGGGGGAATAACCTTCCTCTATCAATCTCCTTTGATTCGATTCCAAATTCTTTTTATTGCTTTTTATCAGCTCCAGAAAGAAGTTTCAGTGTGATGGTGGCCCTACGAATCGTTGTAGAAAAATCATTGCTTCGTATCTTCATCGGTATTCTTATCAGCTTTTCGTTTTAACTCTAACGAATTTGTAATTTGAAATTGGAAATTTTAAACTAAGTAAATTGGTTAATAAGAATATAAGTTAAATTTGAATAGTATCAATAAAACGATATCGGTTAAAACCAAATTTGAAATTCTATTGTAATCTCTTGTGTATATCAAAGTCCAAAGAGTGACAAGTTATACATACTTCGGGGTATTCCGATCCGAATTTGGAATCCATATCTAGTGTTTGAGAATTATGGAAGATTAAATCCATTTATCTATTCTCTGGGATCCGATATATTCTATGAATGATTAGTTATCCCTTCGAACTAATCAATGCCCTTGCATATTCGTAGACCGATGGACCCAAATATCTTGTGAAATAATTGTATGAGTTTATTCTCATATTGTTGATATTCTGATTTGGTAAGCCAAATACAGAATTGTTACGCAGTCTGAATTGGAAAGATACTTCTCTATCTTTTGTCTATTCTCTGTTGTCTCCTTTGCAAATTTCGAGACGAAATTTTTTTTAAGGGGGGAAATCTGTAAAATTCCTGGGATTTTATCAAGTTTAATTTGGAAATTAAATTAATTTTTGAAGATAAATTGTGAATTAATTAAAGATTCCTAGAATAAATAAATAATTTTTGATTATAAATAGAAATTTAATTAGAAATTTAAGTATAAGTAGTTTACAAATAAATAGTGGATTTAGGAAAATATAATGTATTAAAAATAAAAATAGAAATTAAAAGCTTGAGGTTAATAAAAAAGATAATGATAGTTGTTTTCTAAAATATTAATTATATTTGGAAGATATATTAATTTTCATAATATTATTTTTGAGTTAAGATTTTCTTATATAAATAAATGTGACTAATTGTTAATATGGAATCAAAATTTTTGCGTTCTTCTTTTCTTTTAAATGTTGTACAAAATAAATAGATAATAATAAAAAAATGTATGAATGTAAATTGTATAAATATATTAGTGTATAAACATGTTAAACAAAAATTAAATGTAAGAAATTGATTGGAATAGAACTTTGTTTGTGTAAGTATAAATATATATAAAAAGTACATTCATTTGTAGAATGAATATGATATAAAAAAATTTATACAAAAATCTTATTTTATCTTTGAAAATTACAAATGTAAACATACATAAGGAAGTGAAGAAGTAAACATACATATGTAAGCTTGAATTTGTACAAGTGTTTAGGCCTCATGATGATTTTTAACAAATGGCATTCCTTATGATTGCTTAAATAAAATAATAGAATTTTAAATTTATAAAGAAACTTTTGAGTTTCCCATATGCCTTTATTTAACATCTCAGAAAAAAATCTGAAGCAAACAGTAACGAGAGATCTCAAATCTTAAGTAAAGATCAGAAAAGATAGATATTCAACCTGGAGAACAAATACAAGCAAAATGATGAGAAGATAAAAATCAGAAAAGAAAACGCATTCTCTTCTCAAGAATCTGAAAGCAAAATCAAATACAAATCTTCAACTTGAATATCCTGGGTAATAAAAAATTCAAGACTGCAAGGGTATTCAATCTGAAAACAAATCAACCCAAAGGCAAGTAAATTTCCTTTTAAAATAATTTGAGTTTAATGTTGTAATCAGTAAGTAAATCAAAGATTTATACAACTTTGTAAATCATTTGCAGTGAAAAGAAAAAAAATCCAAGAATGCAAAGGCTTCAACCTGAAATGCATTAGAGTAGTGCAGTTCTCTCTGGGATTTAAATAAAGATAAGTAGATTTCCTTAAAGCTTTGAATTCAATATTGTTAATCAATGATAAATCATAAGTTTAAAACAGTTGAAACAAAATCAAAAAAAATGCAGATTCAACTTGAAAGCAAATGTAAATTGAAGTCTGCAGCTTGGAAAATAAATCAAGTTGAAGCTTTAAAAACAAATTCAAAACTGTAAGTGAAATTGATTCTTTTGTTTGTTATTGATGAAGTAAACAAGTAAATACAACAGGAGATTGAACAAAGTTTTGTATTTACAAACTTCTGCAGATCTAATCTTCAAAAGAAATTAAAGAAAACAATAATTTAGGCTTGCTTCTCCTCTATTTCTTCTCTGTTACAAATTACCAGGTGAGCAAACCATCTAACCCTGATTTAGCTTGATGTTTTGTGAAGTATGATATGAAATATGGTTGGATGATAGTGTGAACTTGCCTGCATGTTTGAATATATAGATTGAATTGTACATATATGAATGTTTTTTCTGGGTTTACAGGTTCTAGGCCTGTTAAAGTAAATAAGGTATATAAGAGAATCTAAACCTACTTCTCTGTTTCTTCCCATCATCAATGTGAGCAAAACTTTTTATTTAAACCTTGATCTGGTTGTCTATTGATAAATGAGTGAAGTAATACTAGGATGGGTTTACTTGAATGAGAATCTGTTTGCACATATGTATATACATTACTGTGCATGTTAAAGAATCAAGCAAATTGCCTTTGCTTTTCCTACAGGTTTTCAAAACCTGCTCAAAACTCTGAACCTAATCTTCTAACTCCCCTTTAGGCATTGAAATTAAAATAAAAGTTGTTTGAATGATCGTAATCTAAATAAAAAAAAATTATTCGATATTATCAACATATAAAATTACAGAATATAAGAAATGTCCGAGAAAAATCAAATCAAGTCAAGATTTTGTTTGTTACGTTTTTAAGTTTTGAATTCATATTTGAATTCGTGTTGGTAAATCATGATTTTTGGTATAGATACTAAAATTATTAAGTGAGTGAGCAAGGTGGATTTATGAGATGAACTGAAAATATATTTTTATGAATATCCAATGATCGACGAATTGGGGTTCGTCATGCTTGGGTCAGGAGTTGGTTCGAGCATCAAGGAGTGTCAGAAAAATATAAACTGAATTTATAAATGGCGATGGCGACAGTGCGGTGATGGTTTTGGGTTTAAGAACCCAATTTGGTCGAGGCGTTCTTCATGTTCGTATAGCAATAAGGGTTGATCGGGGTGAATCGAAGCTATGGGGATCGATGAGTTGAAGTGTTGTGAAACTTTGGACGAAGTCACGTCATCTCTGATGGTCATTGGCGTCGCCGGTAAATGAATTACCGATCAAGATAGTTCAGTTGTTTTTCGAAAACTGTTCGATTTCGATTTATAAATGGTTTCGTAAAAATTGTTGCTCGAATAAATTGCACTGGTCATCGATGATGCGGCGGTGATCGCATCATTGATCAGAGGTGGCAAACCTGAGTGTGCACGTGCACCAGTGGTCACTCGTATCAGGTGGAGTTGCGAAATTTGGGGAAGAAGATGTTAGCTCGAAGAAGCCCAGGGACGAACTTGAAGGATTTTCACTAATAACTCGAAGTCGAGCTCAAAACAATCTGTGGTGCGCCGGGGTTAAAAAAAAAACTGGAACGAATTTCAGGTTGGGAAAAAAAAGTACGGGCTATTTTTGTTCAAACTCGAAGCAGGGGAACAATGGTCTCGGGTAACACCCGAGAAGCTCTCGAGTACAAGCATTTCCAGTTTTAGTATTAAAAAAATGTTTTTGAAACTAGTAAGTTCGGAAATGTTTAACATATAATTTTAAAGAGTTATTTTAAATAAACATAACCATGAGATTTAGGAGTAATCAAATGTTTTGAAGTCATTAACTTAAAGGTTAAGTCAGCTTATATAATCAAGGATAATGAATAGATGATTAGAAGTTTAATAAATCAAGAAAGTAAGGAATAACTAATTTAAGAATGATTAATTTCTTAAAAGTAATTTCTTAACGAGGGTAATTAATGATGAATAATCAATGATTTGAAGATTTATGAATCAAGTGTTTTAAAAGGTTAGTTAATTTAAAGAATAATTAATTATTGTGACTAAATTAATAGAGGCGGTTAATTTGAAAATAATTAATTAAGTAAAAGTAAATCAAATTATGAAAGTGATTAAGGAATCGTAATTAATAAAGGATTAATTTATTTAATCGTTGAAATTAACTAAAGATAATTTATTATTAATATAAGGTTAATTAATTTATAATTAAGGGCTTATTAATCAATATAATTAATAAATGAAGATGGAGTTAATGAAGACAATTACAGGTAATTAATTGCTTAAAGATAATTACTTAATTAAAAGTAATTAATTAATAATTAAAGGTGGGTTAATCAAGTAGTTAACATTGATTTAAGATTAGGGATAGTTACTTATCGTAATTAATTAAGGATAATTAATTTAATGGTAGTTGATTAATTAAGGGTTAATTAATCAATTAAAGATAATTAATTAAATGGTTAATTTAATAATTATAATTAATTATTTAATTACTAAAGGTTGATCAATTATAATTAAAGATTAGTTAAAGTATTAATCAATGGTTAAATTAATAAATGATTAAAGAATAGTGAATCAAAATGACTTGTAATTTATTAACGTTGATTAACCAGGATTTGTAATTCATAAGTATTCAATCCAATTTGAATTAATCCAACAATTGTTCAATTTTACTTATGTATGTTTGGATTCTATTGAATGATTGGATTGTTTGTTATCCCTGATTGTGACGCTCTGTTTGATTTGAGCTATGTTACCGTGATTTCTTATCTGTGATATATACCTGTGATCTCTGAATGAAAGATAAGCGTTACAATTGTACCGCTTATCAAATATAAGCGTTATAGTTTATACCGCTTATTAAATATATTGCTATATTTGAATCTGTGCTGATTAATGATGTGGCACTTTTACTGTGTAAAACCCCTGGACCACACTTACACACACACAAATATGGATTGCACGTGGAAATGGGTTAAGTCACAGATTTTGAAATAGTCCTAAAGATTGAATTTTTGAATCCAAAATAGTTTTGGAATTAGAATTGAAAACTTTTGAAAATGAATTCTAAAGGTAAAATTTATTTTGAATAACTTAATAGAGTTTTGAGATTAAAATAATTTGATTTAAATTTGAATTCAATATTTGAAATTGAATTCCATGATTTGGAACTATGGTTTAAAAAGAGTATTCAACTTATAAATGTGTTTATATGGGTTTTTAAAACCATTTTGAAGGTGTTGTTTTTGGGAACTTGATTTAATCCAAGAATTTAACTTATATAGATATAATTGAATTTTTCTGAAATGAAACCTATTTGTTTGCGAATAATAAAAGCTTTCACATAAGAAATGAATTTCCAGTTTGTGTAAAAGGTTTCCAAGTCTAAAATGGAAAATAGTTTTCCAAATTATGAATAAATCTTTGGGAACATGTTTTGAAAGCTATAAATCTTTAATTTAAAGATTTTATGAATTAATCCAATTGAAATGGAAATTGTTTTGGAAATCTATAAATGGATCTTTGTGTAACTGAGTGAACTTTGTGGAATAAATCTTTTTGTTTAAAGATTTAGGATGGTAATTTGTTTAACCATTTAAAAGAAAGGTTTTGGGTTTTATAAGTTGTGACTTAACTAAAATCCCATATCCATATATTTTTAAATATCGCGCTCACTATTCGGTTTAGCCAGGAGAGGACCTTGTGTCATATAACCCATTATGAATAGTGATACTTCGTTATGGATCACATTTGAAGACCGGTGTTGAAGACCGGGTGTCTTCGAGAACGATAGGATAACCTGTCGATTGACTCTGCACTGAGTTGCTCCGGTATAGAGTTCTCCCTAAGTGATGGGAAGTCCGATCGGGATTGTGGATACCCGGATTTGCAAGGGCTTCTTCGGAAGCGCCTTCGGTTCTGTTCGAACCTGGAACAGACTTGTATGGTTGTATGTCTGACACTACAATTTGAGATATTGAACTGATCTCCATCAAATACATTTCTTCTTGGTGGCGGAAAATTTATTCTCTTAGCTTAACACCCTTCTCTGAGACGTACAAGCTCAGAGGTTATGTAGTTGATATTGATCAGTGATATACTCCCAATTTGGTAGTGTGGCATGCTGAGTGCTGCTGTGTGTTGATGATCATTTGTTGATCATTTGTGATCAAAGCATGGCTTTTGTATAAAGCGTAGCTTTGTGGACGAGACTGCATCAGGACCTCACACTCCGAAAATGGTCGAAACAGGAAAGATGCGGCAAGGTTATGAGGGTCGCGCCCTTTAGGGATTGTCATTCCCTTCTGGAAAAGGGTGGTATCATGGTATGGAGCCCAGATGCTTACTCATGTGGATACTGCAGATCTATTACTTTGTGATTGCTTTATGGTTGTTGGATTAGAGGTACCTCGGATAAAGGTCCCAAAGGACTGGGGGATAGCACGCTAGTGTAGTAGTTACCTAGTTACAGAGGTAACCCGGCCTTGTGTTGGCAGAGATCTAACCGTAAGGTTAGGTTCTCGGGACGTTCCGCCAGAGGCGATCCCATGTGGTAGTAGGAAGTTCCTTAGCCTGACCATTTGTTGGAAATCTAATCAAAACAATACGCGTCCTTTACGGTTTTAGTTGTAGAACCTGCCATTTAACATGGCAGCTATAGTAGGCATAATATCATAGTAACTATGCTGGCTAGGATTTATATTATACTTTCAAAGGTTTTCCTACACTATGCACTAGTAATAATATCAAAGAATTTTCTCGTATTAAGCATATTTGACTATCATAAGGAGAAATCTCCCCATGTGTGTGTTTGCATTGTGTGTGTGCCGGGAGGCCTTATGGTAGTTTCATTTTCCAAAAAGCATTGCGAATTTCAAATTTAAATTCTTTTGTTTGTTTTAAAGACCAAATATTTTTGTTTGCTCATACCAGTCCCATGACTGACCTGGAGTTTATTGTTCCTATCCTAAACTCTGGGTGCCCACTATTTTCCCATACGGGCAGTCTAGAGTTGGGGTTTTCAGATAATCAATAGTAGGTGTAGATTCGATAGCTTTCAGCCTAGGATTTGGCAATCCTTTTCACACCAGACTTGCTTATCTTTGAGCATTGTGATTGGGAGTTCGAGCTATTGCTGGATTGGTGTTTTGAAGATGGAGTTCTTTCTTGAAGACTATATTGGAGATTATGTTCCGCTGCTAGTGTTATCTTTTCTTTCCCCTGTTATTTCTTTAATCTCTGATGTATATTAATATTCATTGTATCATTATGTTGTATTTGATATTGTATCAAATGTTGTATATTGATGTATGCTATTCATTTTCTTCCGCTGTGTTGTACTTAATGTGTTATAAGCTCAGGCACGACTCAAATTTCAACATTTGAATCTGCGGCATTCAAGTACAATGGAGTACGGATGTCGATTTTCCAACGCTGGAATTTGGTCCGTGACAATTATCATATGTCACTCTTAGCGTATTTATGTAATAATTATATTTTATCTTTAACTGGGAAAGGAGTTTGGGATTATGTAATTTGAATGTGAAACATGTATTTTGAAATGTAATTAGAAAAATGTTGTCTCTGGAATATGTGATTTTGTTTCATATTCAAGTGCTTCTGATAGTATGGATACCATTAACATTACTGTATTTATTCTTCGAAAGTTAATGCTATGGATGACTACAGGATCTGTAGCGCTTAGCTTCGGGACTCCAGATAAGGGATGTTATTTATGAACAACTTTAAAAAAAAATGATTTCTAAAAACATAACCCTAAGGAATTAGAGATAAGATCGGGGTATGGGATAACACTATAGTAACATACTTGTATTTGTTATACATAAGTATACGCTGTATCTCTAGTTTCCTATCTCTCTTAAGCCATTCTTCTATGTCTGACAAGGATTGAATATAGATAAGGACGTTGGAAGTGGAAGGGTTAACCTTGGAGGTGGAAGCACCACGACAAATGGAAATGCCAGACTGAGTACGAGAAGGAACCAAGGTCAGGCACAAGCTGGGAATGTTAATGCTGGGGTTCCATAAGTGGACATAGGAACTATGTATTAGTTTTTCATGAACATGACGCAAGCTGGAATTGCTACTTGAGTGGTCGGAGGAAATGCTGGAGTAGGAGTTCAGGAAGCTCCGGTGGTCAACAAATATGCTATCTTGAGCAGAGATTATATTAGGTTTGGAGGGAAGCCATTTATCGAAACTGAAGATGCTGTCGAGGTAGGGAATTGGTTGTTGCATTGCGAGAGAATCTTTGCTGACTTGGGGCACAATGATGAGCAAAAGAAAAGGCTTGCTTCGAGACAGCTTCAGAGAGCAACTTTATTCTGGTGGAATAGTGTGATGGCTGGCATAAATGAAGAGATGATGACAAGGACTGAGTTTAGGAGAAGGTTCCAGAAGAGGTTCATGTCAGTGATGGCACAGTCTGCTTTGCCCAGAAAGTTTGCTGAGTTGGAACAGGTGGAGATGTTTGGTATTCTAGAACGTTCGAGGAGTTTTCATATGAGTATGCTACTATAGAGACCGTGATGAAGAGGAATGAGAAGTTCATTTGGGGTTGAAGCCAAAGTTTGCAAGAGCTACATTACCTCATATTAGGGATCCTTGTGATATTGTGGCGGAGATGGCTTTAAGACACACGGAGATGCTTGCTTCTTTGGAGAAGAATAAGGCAAAAGAGGTCCTGGTGGGACAGAGTCCAAAAAGGAAGTTCTTTCATAAGAAGGGTGCTCAGAAAGGTAGAGCCACAAAGAAAGGGAAGTCAGAGGTTGTTTGCTTAGGTGCGATAAGAAAGGACATTTCGTTAATGAATGTCGTACTGGAAAAGAAAAGGAAGTGATCGGGAAGAGTAATATCAAATGCTTCAATTGTGATCAGATTGGTCATTATAAGAATCAATGCAAAGAGCTTGCTAAGGATGGAAAGGCAAAGTATTTGCATCGGAGCTAGCTATATCAAGACCAACAGCGCAGGGAAAGGGAAGATAGTGTTGGGAGGTACACTTGTGACAACCTACCTATCTTATCGCTAGGAATGACACTTAATACATCCTCGGTATTCATGTGTCGTTTCCTAAGCATTTGAAAGGTAAGTTGTCTTGGGGTAAAATAAAGAATAAAACAAAACAGAATAGATGAGCCTCACATCAGAATGGTTAAATATACTATAAAATGATATAGTACAAAAGGTTATTCCTGATAAGGAGTTATCAGAGTTATTTAAAAATACTACATTTAACAGGATGATAGCTATACATTCTGACTTTTCATTTTTAAGATACAAAATGCACGTACATAATCATACAACAAAAATAAATAACTAGATAACCGAGGAGCTGCTTACTCGATCACCATCTTCAAAGAGCTCTAAAGAAAACCTGCTATTCTCGGACAGCCCAAATATAATTGAATGCCCGAGTTAGGGAAAATAAACAACTCGCGTCAAACAAAATTTCTGGTATGAGTAAAACTATGAAATAAACGGGGTGTATTTAAACAATAATATGTTGGACCACGCTGCTAACGCGGAACGGGTTTTCTCCCACATAAATAACAACCAAACATAACAAAATGGAAATGTGCAATATGGAACAAATCCAAACAAACATGATGGGTACAATTAGTGTAACATACACAATTGAAAGAATGAAAATAGTATGAATAAATATCCAAAATGGATAGAATGGATAAAACAAGATAATAATTCAAACTCGATAGAATGGACTAAATAAGATAACTATCCAAACTCGATAGAGTGGAAAAAACCAATATTTGAACATTGCGAAGTGTGGCTGACTCTTCCTATTGTACTTAAAGAAAATAGATCCAAAGGTTCGAATCAAATACGAAAAGGAATTTTTCCAATAAATAACTAGGAGGGGGCTCCCTCCGTACCTAAAGTATGCCACTAGAAATATACTTGAGAACTCCGATGGCTTACCCCGCCAACTGTTACCGAGTATCCGAGTATTTCACATCTCAATGTGCAACATTGAATCCAATCTAAAGTGGATGCGAAAATACCCTAATCGAAGCAACCCCACATAACTTGGCCCTCATTCGCTCTTTGGGTTTAGTCATTTTCGACAAAGGATAACAAAGCTCAAGTGAGAAACACATCATCTTAGAATGACAAAATACAAAGAAGGCCGAGGTAATCGTTAGTCGAGAAACCAACTATTGAGGATATAACACAATCGTATATGGAAATTAAGTCTTGTATACTTATCACCACTCATCGAATTCCAACTTGTACTATTTCTTGGTTAACAATAATATCGGACAAGTCAAGGCAGTGTTACCTCAAAGTCATGTCTCACTATATTCTTAACTTTTGAAATAGTGACAAGTCTACTTCTTCGGCGTTTAGAGCTAAGTATACAAATAAATCATTCCTATATAAGTGAATCGCCTATGGAAATTAATTCATTTCCGTAAACGAATCAAACTTTTTTCTTTTAAAACCCTAAATTCATGCTTGGCCTCACATTACAAGTATTAGCTTTAAACGCTTTGTTTATAGAGTTTACTAAATTCAAAACATCAATTTAAAAAAGATTTAATAACTTAAAACATCTTCATTACATTGATTAATTAACTTTAAACTTCATCACACTATTTGATTTTTGAACTTCAAATATGTTTAAATAATAAAAAGGGTAAACCACATTTAAACCTTACTAATTCAATTAATTAGTAAAATATAATTAATTCAATTAATATTTAATTAATTATCACTATTTAAATAAATAAAAAATTCAAAAAATCCTTGTTACTTTTATAAATTCACTTTGAAACTGTAACATCCCGGAATTTTTAACACGGGATTTGTGAACATTTAATCCATTTTAAATGTTTACTATGGGTTTAAGATTTATTTTGAACGAAAAGAATTGGTTTAAATTAAGATAACAAGTTAGAATTTCTATCGTGGACATTCAATTTGAAATTGAATAATAATAATAATAATTCAACATTCGAAATTGAGATAAAGGTAATTCAGGGTGTAAATGGTGATTAAAATGGGTTTAAAGGTTTATTTAGAGCTATTTGAGTGTAAATAGCGTGGTGGAAATTTTAGAAGAATTTTATAGTCGATAAATTAATATTTGGAATTTTATATTAATTTAAAATGAATTTAATATTATTGAATATTGCAATTAATTCGATTTAAGTCCAGAATGAGCCAGAATGATTTTTAATGTGATTATAAATGTTATATGAATTATTGTTAGGTTAATAAAATTTTAAAAGTGGAAATTTTGAGTGATTTCGATAATTTCGAAAATCGCTTAATTTAATAGACAAGTTAAAATAGCCTTCCGGGACACAGTCTCGGAATTCGACGAAACCAGTTTCATTGGATCCGTAATAGTTAGTTATTATCGGATTTCAATTTTCGTAGCAAACGGAGTTGTCGTTTAACCCCGGTAGCTCGAAACGCATCGAAATCGTTTTAATCGGTTTAATTTTAAATTGATCGTTTAATTCCGTAACTCGCACATACGACCGAATTAGCTTACGAAACCTGTTCCATTACATTCGGAACGCGGGAAAACCTTAGAATCGCCTATCGGAACGTGTGAATCGGAGTTCGTTTGCATGTGTGGTTAAATTGAGAATTTTATTAATTAAATAATATTAAACAATATATATATATTATATTTATCGTTCAAATCCTAAGCATATCGCGAGGCCGCCGCAGTTTTCATATCTATGCCCGAAAATCTTTAATTTTGTTTCCTTAAATTCGCATCATCCATCGATTAATTGAAGATATCTCAAACATGAAGTTCGTAGAGCTTGAAGATGGCTTTCGATCTATATGTACAAGATGGTGTTCTGTGAAGCGTAGGGGGAAGGAAGTCGCCGCGTTCATCATAGGCTCGCGCACGTTTTGTTAATTCTTGTGGCGGCCGAGCTCGACGCGAAGCATGGTGGGGGTGCGTGGCGGCTAGGGCAACTCGGTGGTGGCCGGCGATCGAAGTGTAAGCGATCGTAGGAGGAGTGAGGCGAAGCCCTAATATGTGGCAGTGGGTTTCCTTTGTCTGGGATTCGCGTGTGGAAGAAGACGATAGTTCGTGCGGCCGAGATTTTTGTCTCTAGATCTAACGGCTTGGATTGGTAATTGGGTTAAAAAAAAAATTGTTTAAATTTCAAATTGAACTTATAAAATTCATATATATTGCATCCGTTGTCAGATTGCAACGAACTTGGTTGCGCCAGAATCGCAGAGTCGAGCAATATGCGATGGTGCAGATCCAGAGCCATTCCGGGCAAGTAGGAATTTGAGTTAAATCGGACACTGTCCGGTTTAATTTAAATTTCGAACGCTCGCCGAAAACTCAAGGTGAGTTATTCTCACTCACATCTGGATACTAGTAAAGTTAGACAGTTAGTATTGATTGTTTGTTTGGATGTTTAGCTGTTTATGTTGATTATTATCAAATTGAATTGATATATATAGTTGTGCTAATATTTGTGGATGCAGGATAGACAGGTTGGAGGGATCCAACTGGATTCCTCACAATATAGTGTTTATTTTTATAATTGATGTTGATGACTGTTTATATGTTGTGATTGATAAGTTGGATTTGAATTGCATTATGATATTGTGGTATAAACTATAAAACTCAGAATGTTACTTATAAAGAAATTTGGAGTTTTAATTATAAAGGAATTAAATTGGGTTTCAAAAGAAACTAAGAAAATTAATAAACAAGAAAGTTAAAAGAATATAGAAATTAGAATCTATTGGATGGAAAACTGAAATAAAATTCAATTTGGAATAATGCTGAGTAAATTATAAATCCATAGTTTAATTATAAATGCATAAATTGAATTTTAGAGAAATAAAAGGTATTGTTAAATAATGGATTTAAAAGAAGTTAAATCTGAAATCTATTTAAAAATGGAAATTGAAAATTTGTAAAAAAAAAATCTGGAATGATAAATAAAGATAAATGTTATCAATTGATAAATGTGAAAGTAAAATTTATGTTATTAAACCACAAAACTAAATTGAAATAAATCGACAGAAATCGTGAGAAGGATTTTTGTGATGTTTAAGTGGAAATGAGATTCCTTGGGATAATCCAGTTCGAGTTTAAACTGATTTTAGAAAAAGAAAGTTTTAAAAATTCAAACTTGTTTAAAAGTGTGTTTGGTAATTATTATTTTAAAATAATTATTAATAATTAGCAATAGTAAATTTTATAAATACCTTAATAATTATTTTTACAAATGGATTTGTTTAAAAGACTAGTTTTGGACTTAAGTTATTTGAAATTAGTATTTAACTTATTAAAACACTACTTTTAAATTTAGTTTATTAAAAAAAAACTTATTTAAAATCAAAGTTTATATCTTAATAAATGGTTTTACTGTACATATTTTGAAATTATATTTTGAGTAAATAACTTGTAGTAAACTTCCATATTTTAAAGTATATTTTGGAATTAAGTGTTTTTAAATTGTTTTTAAAATCTAAATGTTTTGAACTTGGTTATTTCCAATGGGAATATATGGTAAATGATTTACCTTGTAAGGAAGAATTTTGGGAAATTGTTTTCAAATGAGTTTTGAAACTTTGGAAATATATCTTTTAAAGATATTTGAGGTAAATAAATAATGTGGAATATTATTTATTGTGTGATGGATGCTTATGGATGTTTATGAATATAAATTGATAGTTAAATCACCGACTATCAATATTGGACAAATGCGTTGATCGTTTCGAAGAGACCGGGATCGAGATTTATTTCTCGAAAACCACTTCGATCCGGTTTGTACGTTTTCGTGCGTAAAACGTGTTCGGCGTCGAAGATGGAGCAGTGAAGTGCAAGGGCTTGTCGCTACTAATCCTGAGGATATTTCCAAAATGGATGTAGTAGGAGTAGTGCCTTCGGTTCCGTTCGAACCCGTGACGGACTTGTATGGACGAATGCTTGCGAAACATCGTCAGGTAGACGATGGGCATTCTAAGTGAAACGTTCTAAAAAGGTAACGCTTAGCCTCAAGCCTCATCAAATGGGAATGACTGAAAATCAGGGGATATGCAACAAGGTTAGGTGGGTCATGCCCAAGCAGGACAAGATAATTCCTCTGTCAAGATGTCCCTTATATATTTCGGCTTAGTGGGTGGTTGGTCGCGCCAACCACGGGGTTTATCTTGTTCGGGACTGTTCAGTAAGGAATGGTTCCGGCCTTTTGTTGCAGGGGATGAAGGGAGTAGTCCTCGGTACAGTGATCTAGGACCCGCACTGTGACAGGTGGTACCCCAGTGCCTAGTCATTGTTGGAAATCCATTTTCCCTACGAGCCTTGTACGAGTTTTGTTTGTATTACCCACTTCGGTGGCTAGTAGCTGGAATTTAATCATGTAACAATTTCAGCTATTTTATAAGTATTTGTAAATAGACACTATTATAATATCAGAGGATTTTCTATAAAAAGTGTTTTAGCTATCGTAAGGTAAAAACCCGACATGTTTATTTGTGGCGTGGTCTTACGAGATGCTTTTGTTTTCAAAGGATTTTCGAAACTTTAATAATCAATTTGGATGCATTATTATCAGCTGGTATTCCAGACTGACTCGGGTGTTATTTCATTATAATGCTCGGGTCAGACCGAGTATTATTTGTTCAGGTCAGGATGCTTTGGAGCAGGAGGAAAGCTGGAGCCCGAGACGTATTATCTATATATATATGTATATTCCACTGCTGTGATTGCATGGTATATCTGGTTTATGATTGATGATGTATGAGACACTCTGATAATATGATTGTATAAAACAGTTATATATTCCATTTTGTGTAAAGTTATATATATTTACTATTATATTTTGTTCCACTGCGACTGTGAGATTCTGATATTGTTTAGTTTCTTCTTTTCTATCTCTTCTTCTTTAACCCTAATGGTTCGTAATTCTGTGCCACTTGAGTTAATAAGGGTAGAATAGTGTTGATTCAAGGGGTACGGATTTGCGGGCTGTCACACTTGGTATCAGAGCGTAGGTTGGCGACAACCTAGGCTTTGGTGGGGAAGTTACTCATTAAATAAAGTCAATAGTACTCTATAAATGAGTTGAGTGTATTAATAGATATGAGAGCGTACTTGTTAGTGGATATAAAATTGTTTTTATATATATACTGTGTTGACTTATCGGTTGAGTGTTTATGAATTCTGGACGGTGCGGGAAGTACAACCGTATCGATAGGGGTTTCTAAACTCTTAAATAAGGTAAACCGACATAGTATTGTTTTTTAAAGTGGGTAAATGAAATAATTTTACCCAAAATTATACTTTGATATAAAGGAAATAATTTTCTGACATTATAGATATATTTGGATGTTTGGTTGCTAATATTAAAAATAAAATAAGAATCTAAAGTTAATCTTAAATTTGAAGTGGTTATAACCAAATAAATTCTGTAAGTTTAAAGTATACAAAAGAGAATGACTAATTTAAACCTAGCCAGAATTTAAATCCCGGAAGTTTTGGAAAGGATTTTAAATATATTGAAAACCAAGTTTGGAAATTTAAAATCTAGGTAATATTTTTCCCAAATGATTGAAGGCAGTTATGGAATATTATTTTGAATAATATGTTTGAATGGAACTGTTTTGAAATGAAGTTGGGAAGTAAGAAGCATTGAACTCACTTCAGTCGCTGGAAAATAATCCTGATGATGCTGGCCAAATCATTAGAATTCATTTTCGAGTTTCTAAAGTGATGGATTGCTTCCCTAGTATTTGGTTATGGTATTGTTTGGATTTGTTGGGCATACTAGTTGTTTTGGGAAATTTCAAAATAAGGAAATTGTTTTGGTACAACCAAATGGTTTTGGAAATCTGGTAATTTAATTTATATACCAAATAGGAATATATATTGATTATTATTTCCAAATGGTTTTGAAATAAATCCGGGTAAAATGAATTCTGGAAAATTCTATTTAAATGAAGAGTAAAGTTAAAATGCATCAACTATTGAACTTATTAAGTGAAGTTGATACTTATAAGAAAGAAGAAATGGAAATTTTAATCTTGGGATTAAACTTAACTTGAGTAATTGGAAATGAATAAAATATATTAAAGTGAATTGGAAATTTGAATTTAACTTGGATAAGTTAAATAAATTGGATTTAGAATTAAATTGATTTGGATTAAATTCAAAAGTAAGTTGACTTTGAAATTGTGGGTCATAGTGAAATAAATTGAACGCCTGAGCTATCAAGTGTTATGCTTATAGTTTGAAACTGTGGAGTTGGAATTAGCAAAGGATTAAGGTGAAGAAGATTGGTAACCTTAAGAATCCAGTGATACATATATATGTGAAATTTGAAATTGTGATTATAAGATGTAGATGGATTAAAAGAGAGCTATATAAGCTTCTAAAATAAATAAGTTGGTGAACTTATATAAATAAAAATGGAATTATAATTACAATGAGGAAACAGTGGAATGGTATGGTAAATTCAAATCTAATCTCAAATGAAATGTGAATTGAGATAAGGTAAAGTGGGATATAAAGAAGTGAATGAACTTCACTAAGTAAACAAGTTTTGAACTTGTATATATGGGGAATTAAAATTGAAATTTGAGATTAAATTAAATCTAAATGAATTGGAATTAATTTGAATTGGATATAAAGGTGAAATGTGACTTGCTTATAATTACCTAAAGAATTCACATTCTCAAGTTATTACGTGTTATAATTTAAACTTGTGAATATAAAATGGAAATGAACTTAGATAAGAAATCTAAACTCTTGAATGAAAGTAAAATTGTAAGCTATAAATGGAGAGAGTTGAATGGTGTGGCAAATTTAAAATTTGACCATAAATGAAATTCGTTGTGATAATGAAATTGGAATTAAATTCTTACTTAAGTGGTAAAAGAAGTGGAATGAATTTAATTCGACTAAGCAAATTTTAAGTAAACTTGGGAGAAATTTGGATAGGAACCAAATGGAAGGGAAATTCAATTTAGTTGGAATGAAGTTGACTGAAGTAATTGCCTACTCAATTAAATCTAATATGATTGTTTGGAAATGAACTCTGTGTAAGCTAAATTAAATGGAATGTGTACTGGTAGGAATATAATTTTGATAGTTGGGTCAAAATTTAGAAAGTGAATAAAGAATTCAGAGTGAATTAAGAAAGTGGATTGAAACCTAATATGGATTAGGTTAGTGGCTAAGTTGAATTACAATTAAATGGAAATTGTATTGAAATGAATAGAATTTTGATAATCGATCAAAATTTGGAAAGTAAATAAAAATCCTGATTTGGATTGGGATTTAATTTGTGGTAATAAATATTGAAAGTGTGAATGGGAAATGAAATTAGATTATAATGGTGATAGTTGGATTGTAAATAAAATTCAAATGAGTAAAATAACTGGACGTGGTCTCTTTGTGAACAAAATAAATCTAAATTGGATTGGATAAATAGACAAAGAGCATTAAAAATTTGTAAATGAAATGAGAATTGATTGGATGGGAATATAAAAGGGAAAAATAAAATAAATTTGAGGTAAGAAGATAATGAAAATGTTGTGAAAAGCACTTAAGCAAATTGAAAGGAAAACAAAAGGGATGTGAATGAGCTTCATTAGATAATTTTGAATGAAATTTGTTAGATAATAAATTGGAAATGCATGTGTAATTGTATTAATTAATTATTGTGCTGAATTAAGGATGTATAGGATGTAAATAATCCAGGATGGAATGATATAAAATAAACTTGAATGTAAATTATTCAAGTGAAATAAAATGAAGTTAGTTTGGATGAAAGTAGAATGGGCTAAAATCTTAATAAATGGATTTGTGTGTAAATGCAAGTGAGTTAAAATAGAAAGCGAATGTATCAAATTGAAATGAAATTTGATTGATGAATCAATTCCAAAATTGGGAAAAGTATGAATTGGAATAGCTGAATTTATATGTAAATCATTTGTCTGAAATAAATGGAATAAGAATGCTTGGATGGCGAACTATGCAGAATTGAATAAAATTAATAAAAGTCTAATCTGAAATTAATTTTAAATGGTATAAACTTAAGAATTGGTTATTTGTTTGAATAACCACAACCTGCATAGAAATTTTCATTAAACTTAAGTAAATGAATATTTGAATAATGGTAAATGATTGGAATCTATTTAATGGGTTTGTATGTAAATGTAGGTGAATTAAAAAGAAAAAGTAAATGAATCAAAAGATTATATTCTTTTATTGAAATGAATGTGAATCCAACATTTGCAACTCGGATGTAAGTCATTCGAGTGAAATATAATGAAGTTTGAATTTGGAAAAGAAATACAAATAAAACAAATTGGAAGTAAATTAGATGGTGAATCAACTTGAATTGAATTGATGCAATTAAGGCTTATAAACCAATTTGTTGTGGATATGGATTAATTGGTGCAAAGATGAATTGGTTATGGAATATGAATTGGTGGTAGTAATTATAAATTGAGAATGGTAAATTTATATGTAAATCATTGTGTGAAGTAAAATGGTGCTTGGAATCAGAAAAGAAACTTTGTGCATGTTATAAAAATATGGATTTACTTATGAAGTTATACAAAGTGTTGTTTGGAATGAAAATGGATATGTTGGCTTATATTTTATTGATAATGTTGTTAAAAATGCTCATATCTTTAGAAACTAATGTGTTTGTTGAGTATAGCACAGGTGCGAGAGGCGTTTGAGAGAGTTGGAGTGAGTATATGCATTATATTAGCTGCTTGCTATTAAAATTTGCTAAAAAGGTACGCCTACGCAAATATAATTAGGAAAATGATATATTTATTGTGTTATGTTTTGGTTTCCGGCCATGTGGGCCAATGTATATATATTTGTGTATCCTGCGATGTCGCAGAAGCTCCTCCGTGCAGGGGAGACTCTGCCAAAATTTTCCGGAAATATTGGGAGTTAGAATAATTTTGGGGTTTTGGAAAAAGTTTAGTAACTGGTAATGTTGTTTTGAATTAATGTTGAAACAAAAGCTTTTGATTATAGATGAAGCACATGGGTTTGGGAATTGAGCAAAAAGGGATTTTGTGAAGTGTATAAAAGCTTTTAACTAAGCAAATGGGATAAGTAAATGGGTTTGAGAGTATGTTCCACCTTATACAAATTTCGGGGACGAAATTTTTATAAGGGGGGAGGAATGTAACATCTCGGAATTTTTAACACGGGATTTGTGAACATTTAATCCATTTTAAATGTTTACTATGGGTTTAAGATTTATTTTGAACGAAAAGAATTGGTTTAAATTAAGATAACAAGTTAGAATTTCTATCGTGGACATTCAATTTGAAATTGAATAATAATAATAATTCAACATTCGAAATTGAGATAAAGTTAATTCAGGGTGTAAATGGTGATTAAAATGGGTTTAAAGGTTTATTTAGAGCTATTTGAGTGTAAATAGCGTAGTGGAAATTTTAGAAGAATTTTATAGTCGATAAATTAATATTTGGAATTTTATATTAATTTAAAATGAATTTAATATTATTAAATATTGCAATTAATTCGATTTAAGTCCAGAATGAGCCAGAATGATTTTTAATGTGATTATAAATGTTATATGAATTATTGTTAAGTTAATAAAATTTTAAAAGTGGAAATTTTGAGTGATTTCGATAATTTCGAAAATCGCTTAATTTAATAGACGAGTTAAAATAGCCTTCCGGGACACAGTCTCGGACTTCGACCAAACCAGTTTCATTGGATCCGTAATAGTTAGTTATTATCGGATTTCAATTTTCGTAGCAATCGGAGTTGTCGTTTAACCCCGGCAGCTCGAAACGCATCGAAATCGTTTTAATCGGTTTAATTTTAAATTGATCGTTTAATTCCGTAACTCGCACATACGACCGAATTAGCTTACGAAACCTGTTCCATTGCGTCCGGAACGCGGGAAAACCTAAGAATCGCCTATCGGAACGTGTGAATCGGAGTTCGTTTGCATGTGTGGTTATATTGAGAATTTTATTAATTAAATAATATTAAACAATATATATATATATTATATTTATCGTTCAAACCCTAAGCATATCGCGAGGCCGCCGCAGTTTTCATATCTATGGCCGAAAATCTTTAATTTTGTTTCCTTAAATTTGCATCATCCATCGATTAATTGAAGATATCTCAAACATGAAGTTCGTAGAGCTTGAAGATGGCTTTCGATCTATATGGACGAGATGGTGTTCTGTGAAGCGTAGGGGGAAGGAAGTCGCCGCGTTCATCGTAGGCTCGCGCACGTTTTGTTGATTCTTGTGGCGGCTGAGCTCGACGCGAAGCATGGTGGGGGTGCGTGGCGGCTAGGGCAACTCGGTGGTGGCCGGCGATCGAAGTGTAAGCGATCGTAGGAGGAGTGAGGCGAAGCACTAATATGCGGCAGTAGGTTTCCTTTGTCTGGGATTCGCGTGTGGAAGAAGATGATAGTTCGTGCGGCCGAGATTTTTGTCTCTAGATCTAAGGGCTTGGATTGGTAATTGGGTAAAAAAAAAAAGAAATTGTTTAAATTTCAAATTGAACTTATAAAATTCATATATATTGCATCCGTTGTCAGATTGCAACGAACTTGGTTGCGCCGGAATCGCAGAGTCGAGCACTACGCGATGGTGCAGATCCAGAGCCATTCCGGGCAAGTAGGAATTTGAGTTAAATCGGACACCGTCCGGTTTAATTTAAATTTCGAACGCTCACCGAAAACTCAAGGTGAGTTATTCTCACTCACATCTGGATACTAGTAAAGTTAGACGGTTAGTATTGATTGTTTGTTTGGATGTTTAGCTGTTTATGTTGATTATTATCAAATTGAATTGATATATATAGTTGTGCTAATATTTGTGGATGCAGGAAAGACAGGTTGGAGGGATCCAACTGGATTCCTCACAATATAGTGTTTATTTTTATAATTGATGTTGATGATTGTTTATATATTGTGATTGATAAGTTGGATTTGAATTGCATTGTGATATTGTGGTATAAACTATAAAACTCAGAATGTTACTTATAAAGAAATTTGGAGTTTTAATTATAAAGGAATTAAATTGGGTTTCAAAAGAAACTAAGAAAATTAATAAACAAGAAAGTTAAAAGAATATAGAAATTAGAATCTATTGGATGGAAAACTGAAATAAAATTCAATTTGGAATAATATTGAGTAAATTATAAATCCATAATTTAAATATAAATGGATAAATTGAATTTTAGAGAAATAAAAGGTATTGTTAAATAATGGATTTAAAAGAAATTAAATCTGAAATCTATTTAAAAATGGAAATTGAAAATTTGTAAAAAAAAAAATCTGGAATGATAAACAAAGATAAATGTTATCAATTGATAAATGTGAAAGTAAATTTTATGTTATTAAACCATAAAACTAAATTGAAATAAATCGACAGAAATCGTGAGAAGGATTTCTGCGATGTTTAAGTGGAAATGAGATTCCTTGGGATAACCCAGTTCGAGTTTAAACTGATTTTAGAAAAAGAAAGTTTTAAAAATTCAAACTTGTTTAAAAGTGTGTTTGGAAATTATTATTTTAAAATAATTATTAATAATTAGCAATAGTAAATTTTATAAATACCTTAATAATTATTTTTACAAATGGATTTGTTTAAAAGACTAGTTTTGGACTTAAGTTATTTGAAATTAGTATTTAACTTATTAAAACACTACTTTTAAATTTAGTTTATTAAAAAAAAAACTTATTTAAAATCAAAGTTTATATCTTAATAAATGGTTTTACTATACATATTTTGAAATTATATTTTGAGTAAATAACTTGTAGTAAACTTCCATATTTTAAAGTATATTTTGGAATTAAGTGTTTTTAAATTGTTTTTAAAATCTAAATGTTTTGAACTTGGTTATTTCCAATGGGAATATATGGTAAATGATTTACCTTGTAAGGAAGAATTTTGGGAAATTGTTTTCAAATGAGTTTTGAAACTTTGGAAATATATCTTTTAAAGATATTTGAGGTAAATAAATAATGTGGAATATTATTTATTGTGTGATGGATGCTTATGGATGTTTATGAATATAAATTGATAGTTAAATCACCGACTATCAATATTGGACAAATGCGTTGATCGTTTCGAAGAGACCGGGATCGAGATTTATTTCTCGAAAACCACTTCGATCCGGTTTGTACGTTTTCGTGCGTAAAACGTGTTCGGCGTCGAAGATGGAGCAGTGAAGTGCAAGGGCTTGTCGCTACTAATCCTGAGGATATTTCCAAAATGGATGTAGTAGGAGTAGTGCCTTCGGTTCCGTTCGAACCCGGGACGGACTTGTATGGACGAATGCTTGCGAAACATCGTCAGGTAGACGATGGGCATTCTAAGTGAAACGTTCTAAAAAGGTAACGCTTAGCCTCAAGCCTCATCAAATGGGAATGACTGAAAATCAGGGGATATGCAGCAAGGTTAGGTGGGTCATGCCCAAGCAGGACAAGATAATTCCTCTGTCTAGATGTCCCTTATATATTTCGGCTTAGTGGGTGGTTGGTCGCGCCAACCACGGGGTTTATCTTGTTCGGGACTGTTCAGTAAGGAATGGTTACAGCCTTTTGTTGCAGGGGATGAAGGGAGTAGTCCTCGGTACAGTGATCTAGGACCCGCACTGTGACAGGTGGTACCCCAGTGCCTAGTCATTGTTGGAAATCCATTTTCCCTACGAGCCTTGTACGAGTTTTGTTTGTATTACCCACTTCGGTGGCTAGTAGCTGGAATTTAATCATGTAACAATTTCAGCTATTTTATAAGTATTTGTAAATAGACACTATTATAATATCAGAGGATTTTCTATAAAAAGTGTTTTAGCTATCGTAAGGTAAAAACCCGACATGTTTATTTGTGGCGTGGTCTTACGAGATGCTTTTGTTTTCAAAGGATTTTCGAAACTTTAATAATCAATTTGGATGCATTATTATCAGCTGGTATTCCAGACTGACTCGGGTGTTATTTCATTATAATGCTCGGGTCAGACCGAGTATTATTTGTTCAGGTCAGGATGCTTTGGAGCAGGAGGGGAGCTGGAGCCCGAGACGTATTATCTATATATATGTATATTCCACTGCTGTGATTGCATGGTATATCTGGTTTATGATTGATGATGTATGAGACACTCTGATAATATGATTGTATAAAACAGTTATATATTCCATTTTGTGTAAAGTTATATATATTTACTATTATATTTTGTTCCACTGTGACTGTGAGATTCTGATATTATTTAGTTTCTTCTTTTCTATCTCTTCTTCTTTAACCCTAATGGTTCGTAATTCTGTGCCACTTGAGTTAATAAGGGTAGAATAGTGTTGATTCAAGGGGTACGGATTTGCGGGCTGTCACAGAAACTTCATAAATTATGTTGATTAGTTAACTCCAATAACCTTTAATTAAAAAGGAAAATCACATTTGAAACATCATTAATTCAATTAATTAACTAGTTTAAATATAATTAATTAAATTAATCAATTAATTAATTTTCGTTATTCAAAAATGGTTTTTAATTATAAACATCAATAAAGGAAAGATTAATTAGAATTAAACAGGTTGATAAATTTTAAAAATCATTTATTAAAATGACTTATTAATTTAAAAGCATCATTAGCAAATTGATCGGTTAGCTTTAGTTCATCATTAGAATGAATATTTATCCTTAAACATCATTAAATAAATTGATTGATTAAATTTAAACAATCATTAACCAGGTAATTAGTTAAATTTAAAATGCATCGTTAACTAAGTAATTAGTTAACCTTAATCCTTATTAATTAAGTAATTAATTGAATTAAATAATTATTATTAAAATGGTTAATTAGTTTTGAAAACATCGTTGATCAAAATCTTAACTTGTAAAACAATTTCAAGCACGAAGATGAAACCAAACAGTTTCAATAAAAAATGATTTTCTGAAAGTGCCGATATAGCGACTATCGCTATATGGGCAGTTCGGAAAACAAACTTATGACATTAGCCATACAACCAAACATCACATAGCAATGGTTTAAGCACAACATAAGGTAAATAATGATGATACAACGTGAAATAAGTATTTACTAACAATTATCTTAACTTTAACTTCCAACTTTTCATATAGACAACCACAAGCTTTCTAACTTTCAAATGCGACAACTTTTCAACTCATGAAACAAACAAACAACCAAACCATCACTTCACATATACTAAAAGCATTCATAGGCTCTTAACATGAACATTAACGTAGTATAAGCTTGGTTTAAGAAGGTGCAGTTTTACTCATCGAAAGCTATCCAAACTCTCGCTAACTTACGGTATGACCTTGCACTTCCATTCCTAAGAAAAAGATTGAGTCTTAGAACCTTGATACAATAGGTAGGCTCGACCTTGAAAGAAGAAAGAAGTGAAACTTTTTTTGGTAAGGTGGAGTGACTTTGGATAATTATCGAACTCTCAAAAATGAGCCTGAACATAGGTTATTTTCCAAATAGCTTTTCGACTTACTCTAAGATTTTGAAAAGTGGTAAGAGGAAAATTTTGGATAATTTTTTTCTCTACAATTTCAAAAAAAGAATCACTCGATTATAATTAGTTTTGAAGAAGATATGGTCAAAAGAAGAAGGACCATTTTCGGACTTGAATAGGTCGGAAAATGCTCCGTAATGAAATGAGATTTGGACATGGTTAAGCCAAAAATTAGAAGAAGTGGCTCAAATAAAGGTTGTAGCAACTGGAATTTGCTACAGTGTGAAAAAAACAAATGCATAATTTGATTAAGTTATGATAAATATACGGTAGAAGTAAATGAGGTAAAACTGAAGAAGTGAAAGGGGTATTTATAAGCAAGAGAACAAAGTGAATTACCTAAATGTCAATGTCCTTTACCCTCCACTATCCTCTTGCCACCTCACCATGACTCCTCCACCTCATGTCCTTGAGCCATCCTCTTGTCTCCTTCCCTTTATTTCATGAGAAAAAATGTTTAAACATGTTTTGTACTTACTTGCCAAAATGTCAAATCATGTCACTTAAGGCATCTTTTAGTATATACATGTATATACTTAAGTATACATACTATGTATATACCAATATATCCTAATTAATTTAAATTATTAACCATTTAAGTATTGTTTCAAATCTAAGCAAGGCTCATAACATTTCAAACAACTTTATATGATGAAATGTTGAAAATTCGAAAAAAAAAATCTGGTCACATTTTCGATTTTTCATCAAACAAAATGTTTTTTAAACTAATTTTGAAAACTGGTTTATCTTCAATATTTATTACCTAAAATATTTTTTATTGTAATTATGAAACCCATTATTTCAATATTTAAAATTAATTAAATATTCATAAATTAATGTGGTGAAATTCCGAGCCGTTACGTTCTTCACCCCTTAAAAGAAATTCGTCCCTGAATTTTACCGCAATTCTACTCTAGAAAACATATTACCCTAGAAATACCTAACACATTAATCAGATGTAATTTATCCAGTATGATATAAATCTATATGCAACCAAATTCAGAGAATAACCTAAAATGAAATACTGCGCATCCAACCATATCAAAAGGTAAATTTAGAACTAAATGCCCAAGCTCTTATATTAAAAAATTTATTTTCAAATTTCTTCCAAAAATAAATGTATTAAACCAAAACCAAAAGCGACAAGGAGGAGGCCCTCTTATTGAAACATGTAAAACTCTAGAATCAAAACAATATGCAGCATTCAATAGTATTCCATTTCCTCCAAATACAACAACTAGAATGAGCAATTATTATCTCTTTCACAAAAAAATTTCCAAAATTACATATTCAAAAGCACCAAGATTTATATAACTTCCCGCCATTTTGGACCATTCAAATCGACAATACCACACATGTCGAACATGAATAATTTATAACGATAGATTGTTAATAAAATATGGAGCAAATAAAATCAATCACAGAATCACAAGCACGGAATATCAAAATAACTTCGTAGCGGAATAAAATAAACATAGGAGTTCCTGAAGCTCCTAGACAAAGTCTCAAAACTAATACAGAATACCAAGTCTAGAAACAAATATACTTGGAAAGTTAGATACATAAGTTATGTACTACAAGAGCAAAAGTTGAGTGGAATTACTGGAATAAAATATCAAGTACGCTGCTTAAATCTCCGACGATCTCTAGCTCCAAAAGAGGATGAAACCAAAGCCGTGAAACTCAGGCTGACCCGAGCGTAAAGAAAACACAAACACTCAAGTCATGACATACATACTTATAAAATGTAAATCAAATCAAGTGAACTGCAAAAGAAATGCATCAGTAACTTAAGGATGCTTTGGATCGCCCAACCTTTAAGTATCTGTTAAACTATCTACTATGTAATAATATACACTATTATAATAATGTCTAAAGTAAAGTAAACTATTAAAATAGTGTTAAGACATTACCCATATCGCCCTTAACACATTTTATATATTCTCATAGTCTATATAGTACCGTTATCTCCACTGTACTAGGCATCGTCAAATGGCACTCCAAAGGTATGGTACAAAACAGGGTAGGTGACATGACACAACTAGGAAATGCCAAAGTAGATATACCAATTACGTATCCGGACTTTTGGTAATGCATAGCCACAACTACCGCCCAACTCGATCCATACTTCCGAATCAAAGGTGCACGCCAAATCAATCACAAAGTAATAGAATGGCTAATGTTGAAGTGTAACGACCCAATATTTTCAACCACTCGCATCCGCACATGTCGGACTTGAATTGCTCAAAATACCGCGTTGTAAATAAAATTTGGCAATCTCATTATGTACAGTAAATGAATAATTATATAATCACAGACACAGAGTAAATAATAATGCAGCGGAAGTAAAAGAGATAGTAGTCCATGAAGCTACTATATATATAAGATGCATCAGAGTTAAACAAGAGACAATAGAAGAGTAACAGGATACATCAGGTACAAATCAGAAAACATCACTGGAATCACTGGATACTGAAAGCAAAATAGATGTCTGGATCTTTAAGCAAAGCTCCAACTCCGAAGGTGAGTCCTGAATGCTGAATCACTCAGTCTGACCCGAGCGTAAAGCAAAACACAAAACACTCGAGTCAGGACATACATACTTATGAACTGTAAATCAACTGAAGTGAACAGTAACAGAATGCATCGGTAACTTAAAGGATGCTTGGGATCGTCCATCCTTTAAGGATCCGTTAAACTATTTACTATGTAGTAATATTCGCTATTATAATAATGTCTAATAGAAAAATAAACATACTTTAAAATAGCATCAAGGGGTTACCCATATAGCCCTTAATATGTAATAGTGCCAGTGGACTACATAGTACCGGCGTACCTCCAGATCGGGAGGCTACGAGAAGATACTCCATAGGTACGACATAAATCAAACTCGTAGTAAAGATCGCTACGGTAGGTGACACGGCACACAAGGCAATGCCAGTGTAGATATACCAATTACGCACACAGGCTGGCGGTAACGTAGCTGCCACTACGCCCATCTCGGAACGCACTCCCAAATCAAAATCAAAGATGGCCATCAAATCGATCACAAGGCCAGAGTATAGCATCGAAGAAGTGTGTACGACTAGAGGAGCTACCCCTTTTGGCCCGAGATCGCTCCTTTTTTAGCCACCTTAAGCCAACTCACGGGAGTCGGGTCCACGTAATATATCTCAAGAACATCGCCACTATCCAACTTCATTCTAGAATCTCCATCACGTACACGGTCGTTAAAGTGTTTTTCGAAGTTGGCAGAGAGTATGACAACTTCCGATCCCGGTCTCTTTAACAACCAATCGTTATTATAACGTCGTGGTCATTTCAAAATAGTTTATATACAAAAAATCAAATCATTTCATTTCAAAACTATATTCCTTTCAAAATAGTTTATACTTCGAAACCAAAACCATTTTTATTTCAAAAACTATATTCAAATCAAAATAGTTTGTACTTGGAAACCAAAACCATTTTTATTTCAAAACTATATCCAAATCAATATGATATCAATTCCATTTCAAACATATATTCACCTTTCGAAAATCATAATACTTTCAAAGTTATAACTCTTTCGAAACCAAAATACTTGAAATCATAACACTTTGAAAATCATAACATTTCGAAATCATACACAAGAAATCATGGTACCTTCCTTTAATTCTTTACATTTTACAAATTTATTCAATTAAACCTAAATTTTCAAGTTTCCAATTTAATTCAATTCAATCCTTCAGTTTCAATTCAATTCATTTTCCCTACAAACCATTCCAAATCTTATCAATTTCAAATATAGATTTGATCCACAAAATAAACTATTTAATCTTTAGTTTATTTCCAAGCTTTAATATCCCACATTTCAAAACTAAATTTTATAATTTCATATATCTCAAATTTAACTTCATTATTACTTAATTTTGCAATGTTCATTTCATAAATCCAATATCATTTAAATAAACTAAAATTACAAGTAAACTAAACATCCTTTCATACTAATATAAACTTCACATATTCGTTTATCGAATAAATCGAATAAATCAAAATCAAATATCATTCCAAATTCACATTCTTTATCAAAATAAAGACCATGTCATTCAAAACCATTTCAATCATTAAAATATCATATCCTTTCAAAACCTCATTATCAAAAGATTATTTGAATTCAAAATTAAATATTCAAATTTAAATACCTTTTCAAAAATCAATTATGTCATTCATTTATTATTTCAAATATCATTACAAAACACATTTCAAAATTCCATTCAAAAATTCATTTATCTCATTACATTTCATCCCATTTAACACATAACCAAGTAAACCTTATTTAAATTCAAATTCAATTTAAATTCCATAAAAATTCTTCAAAACTCCTTAAATTTCAAAAATAATCAATTCCAAAGGTTAAATTATTTAACACTTTAAAATATAACTCAAATAGTGTTAAAATCTATAATATTTCAAAACATTGTCAAATTTTAGCAACGACAGCATTTAGAAAGTGCTACATTAGGTATTTAGTTTCCAAAATTGTTCAGTTCAGCAACAACATCATTTATAAAATGCCGTAATAGATATTAAGTTATTTCAAACATAGTTAAATTCCAAAACAACAGCACTTAAAAAATGATATCATAAGTATTTAGTTATTTCGAAATTCGGTTAAATTTCAGAAATGATATCACTTAACAAATGCCATCGTAAAACCCTAGCATTTTTGGAAATGCTATCAATAAAATTCCAAATTTTATTATAACTTTCAGAAACATTAAAACATCAATTTTTAGCTATTTTAAACTCATAAATCATATTATTAGGCTTCAGAATTTCACATTCAAATCATTTTAACATATTATTTATCACAACAAAATTTGAAAATCAAATATCCAACTTAAAACTCAATTCATTTGTTAAGTCAAAATTTCACTGTTTCTGAACTTATAAATTTAACAAAACTTAACATTTTACTTCAAATATCATTTCAAAACTTCAAATCTAATTTCCATTATTTACTTACATTTTAAAAATATAATTTAAAGTCAAAAATCACATTTACTTCAACTTTATATACTTAAATTCACAATTCAAATCTTAATATTTAGCTTTCTTAAAACCATAAAATATATATTTTTAAATCAAAATTTCATACTTTAAAAATACATATCTATATAAAAATCATTAAAAATTATACCACGGGGTCTGTATAAAATTTTCTATCCTAGGTCAAGTGATACGGATATGTATCATTTCAATCCGCAATTTGAAAAGAAAATTCGGGTTCTATCATTTCAAACCCTCAATTCCAAGTCAAATAAAATACAATAAAAATCATTTGAGCCTATCATTTCAGCTCATAATGATTTTTCTCTATTCTAATGTCCGTTCAGATATGTATCATTTCAACCCATAGTGATTCTATCCTAACAGGGAACTTGTAGTGTGAACATTTGCATAAACAATAAACAATTATACTAACAAGTCAATGTCATAATATACTGTCATATATCATATGTCAGGTGATAATTAACAAAGTTAACATGGTAATAACATGAAATAACATATCATATAATCATCATTAACTTGCATAAACATTTTAATTACTAATCACTTGTCATCCATTTACCATTTCATAAGTAATAATGTCAGAGTGAGAAGGACTCGCCTTTATCAAAGCTAGAGACCCAAAACAACACTCAAGAACGATTTCAAAAGCACACAAGCACAATTAGATTTGAATGGATGGAGAGCCTTGTAAACAACATAAAATATAACATACATAAGCACAAATGTAAATATTGACACACAAATAAAGCCAACAACTTTTGTTTGCAAAACAAGAGAGATAACCAAACCTTAGGAGCAAAAGACTTGTACAAGACAACATAAGCTTGGCCAAAATGCAAATAGGCTTGATCTATCCACACCTAGGCTCGGCCTAGGTCATGTATGCTCGGCCATGAGTCATGAGACATGGCTATGGACAATAAATTGGAAGGCAAAGGCATGGAGAGGCAAAGGTATGCAAGGGGTCAAGGGATGGAAGGTTTTGGTGCAACACAAGCTCGGCCTATGCCAATATTTGGCTCGGCCATGGTCAACACAGGTCAGTTCAGAGGTTGATGTGATTTCTAAAGGTGATGTCATGTGCTGGTGGTGGAGCTAGGGGTGGCGGCCGAGGCTAGAAATGAATGTGACGGTGGAACATGGCTTGGCTAAGCATTGTTTGGAGTTTTTGCAAAGTTTTTGTGGTGCTTGATTACCTTGATGGTCACGGCCAGATCTGGACAACATGGTAGGTGGTTGGCCGTGGATGATGAGGGGGAGGAGATGGTGGTGGTGGTCAGTGAAGGTGATGGTGTGTGTGGCCGAGCAAACTAGAGAAGAGCATGGCAAAAATCAAAGCAAAAATGAGGAAGAAAAGTAAAAAATGGAAGCCATAACTTACAATTTTTTTTTCAGAAAATGAAATGCCGTGAGAATGAAGAGAGTGAGAAGGTATTTTCATGTTAAAGGAAAAGGGAAAACATGGCTATACCAAGAGAAAATGAAAGGCCAAGGCAATAAAGAGACAAGGATAAGGAAAAGTCACAAGATTAAAAGCTTAAGTCTCTTCCAATTTCCAATTCTTTTAAATCCAATATAAACAAATAAAAATTAAGTAAATAAAATAAAAATGAAAAAAAATAAAGTATATGAAAATAATAAATAGTTCTAGGAAAATAGAAAATAAATAAAGAAAATACTTTATTTAATTGAAACTAGAAGTAAAATTGTAAACAAAATATAACTAACATTGGAAAATTTCAACTACACTTTTAAAATGTTTTAAAAATAAAATATATAAACATAACATGTCATTTTACACATGTAAATATAAATTAGAACATGACATGATAAATAAAAATATTATTTATATAAATTAAAAAAAAATATTAAATAAAACAATTTACATACAATAGTTTAAAAAGCATAACTTTCACAATATTAATCAGATTTCAACGAAACAAAAAGCAGTATACTTAAAATTTTATTTACTTTCATACAAAAAGATAAATTTCCATAGTTCAAATTTTAAATTTTAAAAATAAAGTCAAAGTTTGACCATATTGACAAAAATTCACATTTCTAAAAAATATTCTATTTATTTATGTTTGGAATTATAATTTACGTCAAAAATCAAAATTTATGTTTAAAATAACAAAATTTATCCATTTTAATAAATAAAATAAAGTTTTTAAATCGAGAAATTCAATTTAAAAATAATTACGAAATATTCAATTAAAATAATCACAAAATACAGGGTTGTTACACTCTCCCCCACTCAAAACTTTTCGTCCCCAAAAAGGAATGAGGTATAGGAAAACACAGAAAAAGATAGAATGAAATAGGATTAAGAGAAGAGGATAATAAGATTGAAATTATACCTGATAACTGTTGTTATAGGTAAGTTTAGCAATGGTGGAGATGATCTTCCCAAGATCCTTCAGAATCAAGAACATAAGCACGATAAAAAAAGATCCTCTGGAATCTAGTTCACCCTTTCCGCTTGGCCGGCGGTTTGTGGATGGCAAGCAGTGCCCAGATTCAATATGAGTACCAAAGATTTCTAAACAGATTGGTATAAGCAATAGCCACCCCATTCTGTAGCAAGATAAGGGAAATTAGGACAACCAAAAGATAGTTTAAAAACAAAATAAGATAGTAAATTTGAAACCATGAAAATTTCAACTTAAATTGAAAATTAATTTTACATAAGTTAAACAAATCTTAACTATCATTAATTTCATTTTCTTATCATCCAATTATCTTAAATTAACAATCTCTAAAATAATGGATTTGAAAAAAAAATCATTTAATATACATAATGTACTCAATAAAATTAATTCTTCTTTATTACTAATTATAATTAAATTTATTCCTCTCATTATATTTTCTCACCTATGTTACATATATTTAGACTTATTATAACTGCTTTAAATTTATTCTTAGTTCCTTTAACATCATTTTATATTATAAATTGTTCCATTACCCTTTTTCTTTATTTACCTCTGTTAATCTTTTTATAACTAAAATTTAAGTGTATAACATTTATTCTAACAACTCAAATTTTATTTATAAAATCTTTTCATACTATATATTATCCAATTACATATTCAACTTCTGTATAATTTAGGTAAGTTATATTGGAATGAAATTGTGTATTATACAAATAAAACTTTCCAATTTAATCATTTCAAGCTTGAATATTTATCCAAATCTTGAAATTATACTTGAAATTATCCTTCAAGATAAAATTTTAGAATTAAATTTCCGAAAATTCCAAACTATTTAGAGATAAATAAATGCACACATGCTATATATATATATATATATATCCATTCAAATTTAAATCATATATTAGCATATGTTATAAATCTAGTCTTATTTTAGAAATTCAAATCAATTAAATTCCCTAAAACAAAACTATAGCAAGACTACAGAACGGTCTCTTCACTTCGAAACTCGAAAATGAATGTCGATGATGCTGCAGTCATCACCGAAGTTATTTTCCAACGACAAAGAGAAGAGCACTAATTTTAAACTTCAAAATTCTTTGGAAATAAATTTCTATTAGAAAATACTTTAAATAGTGTATCCTTTTAAAACTTACAAGGTTTGAAACCATCGAAAATTAAATTCTTAAATTCTTGTTTAAATTCATTTTAAATTTCTAAATAAATTTATAACCATGTTTTATAGTTCAATTATTTATATATGAAACAAGAGATAATGATATATAAAATCAATTATTATTTCTCAACAACCAATTCAATAAAAAATCCAGGAAAAGATTTATAATATAGTTACAAAATTTATTTCATTACTAAATTTGAAAAACATATTGTGTCAGTTTGCTCTATTCAAGTGCTTTGGAAATATTATCGATAGCGTTGATCAGACGAATCGATCGAAAACCTAAATCAACATTAAAAACTCAAACAACACAATATATAAAACATTTTAAATATTCGTTTTACAAGTACAATTCAAAATGTTTTGAAGATGATTGGAAACAAAGGACAAGATGATTAAATAACAAAATAGGAAGATGGATAAGCTTAAATAAATCGCGGGCAACCTTAACCGGGTGAACCGTGACTTAAAGAATAAGATCGATGTGGATTTCTGAGGTAAATCTACATTCGGTCTCAATAGATAGAGTTCGAAATTATAAGAGATGCTAGCATCTAAACCGAGGATATAAAAATCTCCAGTGAAACGATGCTGTTGTAAAGGAGTTTCACCCCTTTTACAAATCAATTTGGGATTGGATGGACCGACGACTCATTATAAAGATCATTCGAAGTAGAGTTATGCAATACTCCAAAATCAAAAGAAGACGAATAGTGAGGGACACGAATGGATTTTGGAACTGCAGGGAACGTTCCAAAATTCAAAAGAATCGAGTCAAAAAGGAGGGGATTCAAACTTGAATGAAAGTGATTCTGTAAATGCATTTACCATATAAGCTAAGTTTTGCCTAGAGCCAAAGCTCTGATACCACATGAAACAACCCGATATTTTCAACCACTCGCATCTGCACATGTCGGACTTGAATTGCTCAAAATACCACGTCGTAAATAAAATTTGGCAATCTCATCATATACAGTAAATGAATAATCACATAATCACTGATACAAAGTAAATAATAATGCAGCGGAAGTAAAAGAGATAGTAGTTCATGAAGCTGCTATATATATATATATATAAGATACATTGGAGTTAAACATGATACAACAGAAGAGTAACAGATACATCAGGTACAAATCAGAATACATCAGTAGAATCACTGGATACTGAAAGCAAAATAGATGGCTGGATCTTCAAGCAAAGCTCCAACTCCAAAGGTGAGTCTCGAATGCTGAATCACTCAGTCTAACCCGAGCGTAAATCATCACAAAACACTCAAGTCAGGACATAAACACTTATGAACTGTAGATAACCTCATGTGAAGAGTGACAAAATGCATCAGTAACTTAAAGGATGCTTGGGATCGTCCATCCTTTAAGGATCCGTTAAACTATTACTATGTAGTAATATTCGCTATTATAATAATGTCTAATAGTAAAATAAACATATTTTAAAATAGCGTCAAGGGGTTACCCATATAGCCCTTAACACGTAATAGTGCGAGTAGACTACATAGTACCTGCGTACCTCCAAATCGGGAGGCTACGAGAAGATACTCCATAGGTACGACACAAATCAAACTCGTAGTAAAGTTTACTATGGTAGGTGACACGGCACACAAGACAATGCCAGGGTAGATATACCAATTATGCACACGAGCTAGCGGTATTGTAACAGCCACTACGCCCATCTCGAAACACACTCCCAAATCAAAATCAAAGATGGCCATCAAATCAATCACAAGGAAAGAGTGTACTATCGAAGAAGTGTGTCCGACCAAAGGAGCTACCCCTTTTGGCCCGAGATCGCTCCTGTTCAAGCCACCTCAAGCCAACGCACGAGAGTCGGGTCTACGTAATATACCTCAAGAACATCGCCGCCATCCTACTTCATTCTAGAATCTCCACCACGTACACAGTTGTTAAAGTGGTTTTCGAAGTTGGCAGAGAGCATGACAACTTCCGATTCTGGTCTCTTTAACAACCAATCATTATTATAACGCCGTGGTCATTTCAAAATAGTTTATACTACAAAAAATCAAATCATTTCATTTCAAAACTATATTCCTTTCAAAATAGTTTATACTTCGAAACCAAGACCATTTTTATTTCAAAACTATATTCAAATCGAAATAGTTTATACTTCGAAACCAAAACCATTTTTATTTCAAAACTATATCCAAATCAATACGATATCATTTCCATTTCAAACATATATTCACCTTTAAAAAATTATAATACTTTCAAAGTTATAACTCTTTCGAAACCAAAATACTTGAAATCATTACACTTTGAAAACCATAACATTTCGAAATCATACACTTGAAATCATGGTACCTTCCTTTAATTCCTCACATTTCACAAATTTATTCAATTAAACCCAAATTTTCCAATTTCCAATTTAATTCAATTCAATCCATCAGTTTCAATTCAATTCAGTTTCCTAACTAACCATTTCAAATCTTATCAATTTCAAATATAGATTTTATCCACAAAATAAACTATTCAATCTTTAGTATATTTCCAAGCTTTATACCCCACATTTCAAAACTAAAGTTTTATAATTTTATATATCTTAAATTTAACTTCATTATTACTTAGTTTTACAATGTTCGTTTCATAAATAACATATCATTTAAATAAACTTAAATTACAAATAAACCAAATATTCTTTCATACTAATATAAACTTCACATATTCATTTATCGAACAAATCGAATAAATCAAAATCAAATATCAATCCAAATTCACATTCTTTATCGAAATAAAGACCATGCCAATCAAAATCATTTCAATCATTAAAACATCATATCCTTTCAAAACCTCATTATCAAATCATTATTTGAATTCAAAATCAAATATTCAAATTTAAATACCTTTTTAAAAATCAATTATGTCATTTATCTATTATTTCAAATATCATTACAAAACACATTTCAAAATTCCATTCAAAAATTCATCTGTCTCATTACATTTCATTCCATTTAACACATAACCAAGTAAACCTTATTTAAATTCAAATTCAATTTAAATTCCTTAAAAATTCAAATTTAAATATTAAAATATATATACAAAACTCCTTAAATTTCACAAATAATCAATTCCAAAAGCTAAATCATATAACACTTTAAAATATAACTCAAATAGTGTTAAAATCTATAATATTTCAAAACATTGTCAAATTTTAGCAACGACAGCATTTATAAAGTGCTACAGTAGGTATTTAGTTTCCAAAATAGTTCAGTTCAGGAACAACAACATTTATAAAATGCCGTCATAGATATTTAGTTATTTCAAACATAGTTAAATTCCAAAACAACAGCACTTAAAAAATGTTGCCATAAGTATTTAGTTATTTCAGAACGTAGTTAAATTTCTGAAATGATAGCACTTAACAAATGCCATCGTAAAACAACAGTATTTTTGGAAATGCTATCAATAAAATTCCAGATTTTATTATAAGTTTCAAAAACATTAAAACTTCAATTATTAGCTATTTTAAACTCATAAATCATATTATTAGGCTTCAAATTTTCACATTTAAATCATTTTAACATATGATTTATCACAACAAAAATTTAAAATCAAATATTTAATTTAAAACTCAATTCATTTGTTAAGTCAAAATTTCACTGTTTCTTAACTTATAAATTCAACAAAACTTAACATTTTACTTCATATATCATTTCAAAACTTTAATTTTAATTTCCATTATTTACTTACATTTTAAAAAGATAATTTAAAGTCAAAAATCACATTTACTTCAAATTTACATACTTAAATTCACAATTCAAATCTTAATATTTTGCTTTCTTAAAAACATAAAATATATATTTTTAAATCAGAATTTCATACTTTAAAAATACATATCTATATAAAAATCATTTAAAATATACCCCGAGGTCTGTATAATATTTTCTATCCTAGGTCAAGTGATACGGATATGTATCATTTCAGTCCGCAATTTAAAAAGAAAACCCTGGTTCTATCATTTTAAACTCGCAATCCCAAGTCAAATAAAATACAATAAAAATCATTTCATCCTATCATTTCAGCTCATAATGATTTTTCCCTATTATAGTGTCTGTTCGGTTATGTATCATTTCAACCCATATTGATTCCATCCTAACAGGGAACTTGTAATGTGAACATATGCATAAACAATATAAGCAATTATACTAACATGTCAATGTCACAATATACAGTCATATATCATATGTCAGGTGATAATTAACAAAGTTAACATGGTAATAACATTAAATAACATATCATATAATCATCATTAACTTGCATAAACATTTTAATTACTAATCACTTGTCATCCATTTACCATTTCATAAGTAATAATGTCAGAGTGAGAAGGATTCACCTTTATCAAAGCTAGAGACCCAAAACAACACTCAAGAATGATTACAAAAGCATGACAAGAACGATTAGATTTGAATGGATGGAGAGCCTTGTAAACAACACAAAATATAACATACATAAGCACATATATAAATATTGATGTACAAATAAAGTCAACAACTTTTGTTTGCAAAAAAATTGCAAAACAGGAGAGATTACAAACCTTAGGAGCAAAAGACTTGTACAAGACAACATAAGCTTGGCCAAAATGTAAATGGGCTTGATCTAACCACACCTAGGCTCGGCCTAGGTCATGTGTGCTCAGCCATGAGTCATGATACATGGCTATGGACATGAAAATGGAAGGCAAAGGCATGGAGAGGCAAAGGTATGCAAGAGGTCAAGGGATGGAAGGTTTTGGTGCAATATAGGCTCGGCCTGTGCCAATATTTGGCTCAACCATGGTCACTACAGGTCAGGTCAAAGGTTGATGTGATGTTTAGAGGTGATGTCATGTGCTGGTTGTGGAGCTAGGGGTGGTGGCCGAGGCTAGACATGAAGGTGACGGTGGAACATGGCTTGGCTAGGCATTGTTTGGAATTTTTGCAAAGTTTTTGTGGTGCTTGATCACCTAGATTGTCACGACCTGATCTGCACAGCGGGGCAGGAGGTTGGCCGTGGATGATGAGGTGGAGGAGATGGTGGTGGTGGTGGTAGGTGATGGTGATGGTGTGTGTGGCCGATCAAACTAGAGAAGAGAAAGGCAAAAATCAAAGCAAAAATAAGAAAGAAAAGTAGAAAAATGGAAGCCATAACTTGCAATTTTTTTTCAAAAATGAAATGCCATGAGAATGAAGAGAGTGAGTAGGTTTTTTCACATGAAAGGCAATGGGAATACATGGCTATACCCAGAGAAAATGAAAGGCCAAGGCAATGAAGAGACAAGGATAAGTAAAAGTCAAAAGATTAAAAGCTTAAGTATCTTCGAATTTCCAATTTTTTAAAATCCAATATAAACAAATAAAAATTAAGTAAATAAAATAAAAATGAAAATAAAATAAAGTAGAAACGAAAATAAATAAATAGTTTTAGGAAAATAGAAACTAAATAAAGAAAATACTTTATTTAATTGAAACTAGAATTAAAATTGTAAACAAAATATAACTAACATTGGAAAATTTCAAATACACTTCTGAATTTTTTTTAAAATAAATTATATATACATAACATGTCATGTTACACATGTAATCATAAATTAGAACATGACATGACAAATAAAAATATTATTTATATAAATTAAAACAAAAAATTTTGTTAAATAAAACAATTTACATACAATGGTTTAAAAAGCATAACTTTCACAATATTAATCAGATTTCAACGAAATGAAAAGCAGTATACTTAAAATTTTATTTACTTTCATAAAAAAGATAAATTTCAAAAGTTCAAATTTAGAATTTTAAATTAAAGTCAAAGTTTGACAATATTGACAAAAAATCACATTTTTGGAAAATATTCTATTTATTTATGTTTGGAATTATAATTTACATCAAAAATCAAAATTTATAATTAAAATAACAAAATTTATCCATTTTAATAAACGAAATAAAGTTTTCAAATCAGGAAATTCAATTTAAAAATAATTACAAAATATACAATTAGAATAATCACAAAATACAGGGTTGTTACAATGAAGTGTGCCCGATCGAAGGTGCTACCTCACTTGGCTCGAGAATCGCTCATGTTTTAGCCACCTTATGTCAAATCATGAGAGTCGGGTCAACGTAAATATAACTTTAGATCGTCGCCACCATCCTACTTGTGACGACCCAGAATTTTGAGCAATATCAATTTAATAATCTTTGATAATAATTAAATTGATTTGATCATTTTATATTGTAAATTGACTAGATAAATTTATTTTAAAGATTAATAATAATAATTTGTTAATGTCTACTAATATTTCCTTTGCAATATGAATAGGCAAGTTAATTCTTTTGAAAGTTAATAATAATTTGATTTGGAAATATTTAGTTTGGTAAATAAGAAGTTTTTAATGTAATAAAACATTATATTCAAATTGTAATATATATGAATATATATATTGTGACTTGATATTTGTTTTAAAATTTAATATGGAAATTAACAAATTTAATGTTAGAATGTTTCTATTTGAAATGTGTATATATATTTATATATATTTGAAATAGCAAAATTGTTAATTTGAATTTAATAAGAGTTTTCAAACTTTAATATATTTAGTTTTGAATTTGAAATGTTAATTTGATTTAATGTCTTTGAAATGATATTTCAAATTTAAATTTTAAAATTATAGAGTTAATTTCTTATTTTATAAACATATATTTTAGCCTTTTTTTTAATAAGATAAAAACTGTTTTAAAAATTTATATAAGGAGTTAAACTAAGTTTCTCAATTTATGAACAAATGATAAAATTAAATTGATTAAAATATAAGTTATTTAAAATGCCTATATGGATTTTTTTTTAAGATAATGAAAGCCTAAAGTTAATTTTTATAAGACGGAAGCATTTTATAATTATCTAACATTACACAAATACTTATATATATATAGCTTAAAGAGATTTTTAAAGATAAAATAACATAAAAAAAACAAATGTAAGTATATTAATGTATGTTAAAACACTTGTAATCATATTTACATAAGTGTAAATAAATTAGAGTTTCTTTGTGACAAATGTCTTCCTCTCTAGTAATTTAATTTAAAATTAAATTGTAAATTACAAAATGAGTTTCATTTTCAGTAAAAGAATTCCTTTTACTCTCTTCTGCAACAAAATTAATACAAAACTGAAAAGGAAAGTGTAAACAAAAAACAAATCAAAGATGAATACAAATTTGTAAATCTGGATATTCAAATCAAATGCAAGATCACCTTCAAAATTATCAACCAACTCAGAAATCAACTACAGGTAGATTGATTTCATCATGCAAGCTGGAAATTAATCATCACTTCAACATGCAAAAGAAAATTGAAGCCTGGGGAAAAAATATGCAGTTCTACTATCTGTTTTCTGCAAATGTACAGGTGAGTAAATAAAATTTTAAAAACAGTTTAAAACTGGATTTCAAGTTGTTATTGTGAATGGATATTTTGATATTACCTGAATAACTCAGTTAAAGTTGAATGCATGTTTCATTTATGATGTGTGATTGCCTGTATAATGATGTCTTAGTGTCTGTAAAGAACAGGTTTTAAATTTTACAAATAAATTTCAATAACTTGTTCTTGAATTCGAATTAGAACTTGAATTGTAAATAGAAGTTGTTTAAATTCAAGTAAACTATCATCTAGTAACAAATTCAAGTTTTTAAAGTGAATAAATTATTCTAAATACTTGAATTTACAGTAAAATATAAATTGGGTCAAAATTTGATGAATTCAATTTCAAGCTTTGATTGCATGATTGTATTGCAAATAGAAAATTATGATTTTTGGTACTTGAATCACAATTTTTAATGTGGGGATTAGTGAGCATTTTGGGATTCACTGATTTAGGGTTTTCGGCCAAATCACGACAAACCACGGCAAAGTGGACATCACCGTTGAACGCGAAGGTGGAGGGAGCTTCAGTGATCTTGCGAAAAATGGTTCATCAATTTTTAATTGAGTGGGATGGCCGATAATCGAGGAGTTAGGGTTTTATTACCTGTTTTTGGCCGATGAGTTCATCGTGGTTTCACGGTGTCGTGGGGATACCGGAGGTTATCGCGAGCATTGTCGAAGGTCCAGAGATTATGGGGAAGCTACAATGGTTGTGGCGTGGACTCCGGTGAGGGGGATGGCCAGCGGTGGTCAAGATTTGGAATGTGGGTTTCGGAACAGTTTTTGGCCGGAGGAGCAAATTTTGATTTTCAAGCGTTTTTGGGTTTCTGGGTTATGCGAAGTATCGTTGGGGTCGAAGTTGACTTGTCAGAGCTGCGACGATGGTCGCTGGTAGAAAGGTGGACGGTGCACGTTGCACGGTGCAAGGGGTATCTGGAAGTTTGGGTTCTAGGATGAGGAGGGAAGGAGACTCGAAGATGAACTCGTGTTTTTGTTGTGTGGGACTCGAAGTAAGAAGGAAGGTGGGAAGCACGGGGTTGACGCGATATTTTCGTGTGGGTTACTTGGGTTTGTCGTGTGTAATTTTGTGTTTACTCGAGTATGTTGGGTAGGATTATATTTAGGTGCAAACAGTTATAAAAGTTTAAAAAATTAACAGCAAGGTTTTTATAAAGTTTTTAAAACAAGAGTTAAACAAGTTTGTTTATAAAACTAAATTGTTTTAAAGTTGGTTAAACAAAGTTTTAAATACATATAAAATATGGAAGTTTAAAATAAAATTAGTGTAATTTTGAATTAAGTTGTATTAACTTTTATTTAGTAACCATGGAAAGTTTTAAAGGTTTAATTTGAATATTTAAAATTGTTTTAATCATAGTTGACTTTTAAAATAATTTATTTTTAAATAAGGATTAATGGTTAAAGTTTAGAAATCAATTATAATTTAAGAAATTAAAAGTTTTGATTATTTAAAGATAATTAAATTTGTAAAGATAATTGAGATAATTAAATCATTTTTAATTATCAAGTTTTATTTGTTAATAAACGATTTAATTAAGATGACAATTTTCTTAATTAAGAGTCTTTATGATATAAGAAATTAAAGAATCATTTAATTTATTTTAAATGATTAAGTTAAATAATTAATTAAGTAATTAATTTAGATAATCACTTATGGGTTAATCTTATATAATTACTTGGGAAGTAGTTAAAGTAATTAAGTGGTTAATTACTAAAGGTAATTAAATAAAGGATAATTACTTTATTAAAAGTAATTAAGTAAATGTGATTAAGAGTTAATCACTTTATTTATTAATAAAAGAATTAATTAATAATTAGTTAAAGGTTTAAATTATTTAATTAATGGTTAATAAATAAATGGATTTAGAGTTGTAATTATGTGATTAATTACTTGTAAAAGTAATTAATTAAGTAAGATTAATTAATGGAAATAATCATTAATTAATAGAAATAGTTAATTAATTGTTAATTAATAATTTAAGAATAATCAATTTATAATTTACTAAATGTAATTAAAGTAATTAATCAAAGATGATTAATTAAAAGTAATTAATTAAATGAGATTAATTAAAAGTAATTGATCAAGTAGTTGCAATTAAAAGTAATTAATCAAATGTGATTAATTAAAACTGATTAATTAGGTATGATTAAAAGATAATTAAGGAATAATTATCAGAATAATTAGAGAATAATTAATCAAGGTTGATTAATTTAGAAGGTAATTAAGAGGTAATTACTTAGTATAATTTGGAAATAATTAATCAGGATGATTAATTAATATGGTAATTAAGTAATAATTACTTAAAGTAATTAAGTGATAATTAATCAGGGAAGATTAATTGAAATGGATAATTAAGTGATGTTAGTTAATTAATTAATTTGTAATTAATTAATGAATAGTAAAAAATGGATTGAAGATAATCCAAGTATTTAATTTAAGGATTAATTAAATTAATCGAGTTTGAATCAAACTTGTTTATGAATGATTAATGATTGGATGATATATATCATTGGATGAGTTAATGATATTGGATGTTGTTGGATGACATTGATTGGTATGTGATGATGTGAATATGCTATATATGCTGTTTGTGATATGTATAGTTGCATGTGATAATAGATACTTATCTATCTGTGTTGTGAATACACCCATTTATGTTAAGTGATATTTATAAATATCTATTGCTTAAATCCCTTAAGTACAACTTGGACATTTAAATGGCGTTTGGTTTCGATGAGTCCGCGATCGGGTTTCGATATGTGGATATCCGAAAACCACATCGATTCCAATTAAACGTAGGTCGTTAATCCAAGTGGAGCAAGTGAAGACTCGAGGTGTAAGGGCTATACGTCAGTATAACTCTGTGGGTGATTCCGTAATGAGTTTGACGGAATAGTGCTTATAGATTCGAGATGGTGAATCAGAGTGCAAGGGTTATGGTCGTTGACTCTGAGGGTGATTCCAAAAAGAGTGCAACGAGATAGTGCCTTCGGTTTCCTTCGAACCCGGAACGAACTTGTATGGATTGAATGATTTCATCACATCGTCAGGTGGACGATGAGCATTCAAAGATAATTGGTCCTATAAAGGTAATCGCAGCCTCAAGCCTCATCAATCGGGAATGGCTAAAACAGAGGAGGTGCAGCAAGGCTTCGTGGGTCGCTCCCACTGGAGAGCGAGATACATCCCTGTCTAGATGTCCCTTTTTATTTCGGCTTTGTGGGAAGTTGGAACTGCAGCCAACTACGGGGTCGTCTTGTTTGGGACTGTTCAGTAAGGAATGGTTCCAGCTTTGTGTTGCAGGGGAGTGGGAGTACTCCTCGGTACGGTGATCTAGGCCATGTACTGTGACGGGCGGTACCCCAGTAGCCCTGCCATTGATGGAAACCCATTTTCCCTACGAGACCCTACGGTTTTGTTTGTATTACCCACTTTTGTGGCTAGTAGCTGGAATTTAATAGATGTAACAATTTCGGCTATTTCATATTTATTTGAAAACCCTAGACACTATTATAATATCACTGGATTTCCTATCAAATGTTTTGGTTAGCGTAAGGTAAAAACTTTTCCATGTTTATGTGTGGGAAGTCTTACGTGATAATTTTTCTTTTCAAAGGTTTTTCTAAAGTTAAGCAATCATAAACCGTTTACTCACACCAGACCCTTGTCTGACCCGAGTGTTTATTTTCTGTTTTATTAAACTCTTGGGTACTCATATTATATATGAGTAGTCAAGTGATTCAGGTTATCTCTTGACGAAATCTGGAGGAGCTTTGGAGCAGGAGTCTTCAGCGTGTAGATATATATAGTTAGTGTTTCCGCTGTGTTGTTATTTTGTATGATGTCTTATACTGTATTAGACAGAAATGTTATAACTGTCTAAATTGAGATGTTTAGTTGGGTACTCTGATGTATATGATACTATGTATATGTTCTATATTATATTTAAATCGTTCCGCTGTGAGATTCTGATGTGTTGTTTTCTCTTTCTTCTCTTTCTTTTCATCTTCTATCCCTTTCTTTCTTAATTAGTGATGCGATTTTTCGGGAGTGGAAAGTCGGGTCGCTACAGCTGGTATCAGAGTGTTAGGTTGAGTGAATACCTAGGCTCTGGAGTGGTGTCTATCTTGAGATGCGTACTTGTAATTTTTATATATAAATATATATTTATATAACTACCTAATCCGTTGGGTTATCTGTTTGGATTTTCCAACATAGGTTATAAAGGTAGATAAGGTAGGAATGTGTGGAACACGACTACCACTAATGGAAGAGGTTTATATGTTGTGGTTGGAGGTGCTTATCGAGATTGTAGACTTAATGCTGTCTCGAATAAGTTTTGGTAGATTGGTGAAAGGATTTCTTTGAGTCCAAAGGAAGTATTTGCAAGTATTGGAGTATATTCTTGAAGTGTGAGGTTGATTTGCTCTCAAATGAGGGGGATTTCCAAAAGTTGAGTTGTCCGCTGAGGAGAAGCAGTGGTGGTATCTTGATAGCTTCAAGAAGGAATAGCTGTGTGATGAGATGCAGTATCCATTAATGGTTCTGAAGTTGTTTCTTTTGGGGCCAGTTTTAGATGGTGTTGGAAGAGCATTGATGTCTACTGCAATGAAGATTCGGATATTTAGAAATTTTTTGGATTTCAAGTAAGGGTGTCTTATCTTTATTGAAGTAGAAGACTAAGGTCGACGAGTTACCTCATTTCGGACATGGTCTCAATTGTTTTCTTAAGAAGATAAGTGGTTGGTGATTGGTTTGGAGCCGAGTTTCTTGAGAAGATGTATACTCGTCTCATTGATTTTTAAAGGAATTAGGTGATAGTTTAGAGTTTCAGGAATTGGTGGTTAAGGAAGATCTTGTGGATTAGCTATATCATTGAGGTGAAGTTGAAAGCAGCATGGATCTATTTCTTCAATGATTCAGTAATCTTTCGTTTGAGATTGAGGCATCTCTTATGGAGGGAAAAAGCTATGGAAGTAGTCGGAGGGTCTCCAGATGTTTTGAGGAATTCAGAAGTTGACCTGAATCGAAGATTGAGTTTTCTTATCGACTTGGGTTCCTAGAGCAATTTTAATGGTTCGACCATGTAGAGGGATGACTCTTAGAGCGAGAAGAGTTTGGTGAGGCAGCTCAAGATTCTTTGGAGAAGGATTGATCATCTTATTCTAAGTTGAGATTTTGTTGGAAAGTTTTGGCCAAGAGGAATGGTCACTAAGATTTTATGAATTGGATGAGCAGTGTATGAAGAAAGATTTTGCTTATGTTCTTCGATAGCATTCTTATCTGCTCTAGATCAGAGTTGTGCAGCAGAAGCGAGATAGCAATTATTCTAGAATGGGAGCAATCGGGAGTTGCAGTAAAGATTTCTACAGGAAATTCAAGTATGAAGGAATTTTCAGGATTTGGTAGGCAAGGTTGTCAAGTGCAACTGTTTGGTTATTTCAGATATGAGATGTAGGTTTGAAGTCCATTGATGCTTGTGGAATGGAGTTGTATTTTGGATTTCAGCAAATTAATTTTGTGGAAAGCTATTTTGTTGAGTAGGATTTGGAGATTTGGTTTGAGTTGGTGCTGTTGTTTCTTGAAGCAATCAGCAAAGGTTAGGCTGATCAGGAATATTGGAGGTGACTCAGAGCATCTGAAGAGTTGTGTAGTTAAGAAGTGAGAAATTTTGGAATGTGCAGTTAGAGTTTGGATATTAACTTGGTTTTATCCAATCAAAGGAGATATAAGAATGAGTAAAACTGAAGAGTTCGCTCTGAAAGTATTTTGAGTTTTTCTGAGTTCTTTAGAAATTAGATTTTGATCTATAGGATTTAATTGCCACTTTGGATAGCTGGAATTCATTGTATTTCACATATCTCTAAGGAATATGTGTATGATTCTTCGGGTAATAGAATCAGCAGTTCAGAAGGATCTGATAGTTGGGCTGGTTTTGAGTTTAGTCTGATATCTTGTTCAGATTTGAAAAATCAGATGAGGGAGTTCTTGGTTTTAATAGTGTAGTTACTTAAGATTTGTAGAGCGAGCATTCCAGTGTAGGTATGTGGAAACTCTAGATAATATTAGGAAGTTCTATTTAGAATTTTTCTGGATAGATAAAATTGTTTGTTTGAATGAGTTGCTATGATTGATTGTATGATTGCTAATTTAAAATTAAATTCTTTAACTGGGTTATTAAATTATCTTTGCTTTTAAATTTCGGGGACGAAATTCTTTTAAGGGGGGAGGAATGTGACGACACGGAATTTTGAGCAATATCAATTTAATAATCTTTGATAATAATTAAATTGATTCGATCATTTTATATTGTAAATTGACTAGATAAATTTATTTTAAAGATTAATAATAATAATTTGTTAATGTCTATTAATATTTTCTTTGCAATATGAATAGGCAAGTTAATTCTTTTGAAAGTTAATAATAATTTGATTTGGAAATATTTAGTTTGGTAAATAAGAAGTTTTTAATGTAATAAAACTTTATATTCAAATTGTAATATATATGAATGTATATATTGTGATTTGATATTTGTTTTAAAATTTAATATGGAAATTAACAAATTTAATGCTAGAATGTTTCTATTTGAAATGTGTATATATATTTATATATATTTGAAATAGGAAAATTGTTAATTTGAATTTAATAAGAGTTTTCAAACTTGAATATATTTAGTTTTGAATTTGAAATGTTAATTTGATTTAATGTCTTTGAAATGATATTTGAAATTTAAATTTAAAATAATAGAGTTAATTTCTTATTTTATAAACATATATTTTAGCTTTTGTTTTTAATAAGATAAAAATTGTTTTAAAAATTTAGATAAGGAGTTAAACTAAGTTTCTCAATTTATGAACAAATGATAAAATTAAATTGATTAAAATATAAGTTATTTAAAATGCCTATATGGATTTGTTTTTAAGATAATGAAAGCCTAAAGTTTATTTTTATAAGATAGAAGCATTTTATAATTATCTAACATTACACAAATACTTATATGTATCGCTTAAAGAGATTTTTAAAGATAAAATAACACACACAAAAAAACACATGTAAGTATATTAATGTATGTTAAAACACTTGTAATCATATTTACATAGGTGTAAGTAAATTAGAGTTTCTTTGTGACAAATGTCTTCCTCTCTAGTAATTTAATTCAAAATTAAATTGTAAATTACAAAATGATTTTCATTTTCAGTAAAAGAATTCCTTTTACTCTCTTCTGCAACAAAATTAATACAAAACTGAAAAGGAAAATGTAAACAAAAAACAAATCAAAGATAAATACAATTCTGTAAATTTGGATATTCAAATCAAATGCAAGATCACCTTCAAAATTATCAACCAACTCAGAAATCAACTACAGGTAGATTGAATTCATCATGCAAGCTGGAAATTAATCATCACTTCAACATGCAAAAGAAAATTGAAGCCTGGGAAAAAAATATGCAGTTCTACTCTCTGTTTTCTGTAAATGTACAAGCGAGTAAATAAAATTTTAAAAACAGTTTAAAACTAGATTTCAAGTTGTTATTGTGAATGGATATTTTGATATTACCTGAATAACTCAGTTAAAGTTGAATGCATGTTTCATTTATGATGTGTGATTGCCTATCTAATGATGTCTTAGTGTCTGTAAAGAACAGGTTTTAAATTTTATAAATAAATTCCAAAAACTTGTTCTTGAATTCGAATTAGAACTTGAATTGTAAATAGAAATTGTTTGAATTCAAGCAGACTATCATCTAGTAACAAATTCAAGTTTTTAAAGTGAATAAATGATTCTAATACTTGAATTTACAGTAAAGTATAAATTGGGTCAAAATTTGATGAATTCAATTTCAAGCTTTGATTGCATGATTGTATTGCAAATAGAAAATTATGATTTTTGGTACTTGAATCACAATTTTTAATGTGGGAATTAGTGAGCATTTTGGGATTCACTGATTTGGGGTTTTCGGCCAAATCACGGCAAACCACGGCGAAGTGGACATCGCCGTTGAACGTGAAGGTGGAGGGAGCTTCAATGATCTTGCGATAAATGGTTCACGAATTTTTAATTGAGTGGGATGGCCGATAATTGAGGAGTTAGGGTTTTATTACCTGTTTTTGGCCGATGAGTTCATCGTGGTTTCACGATGTCGTGGGGATACCGAAGGTTATTGCGAGCATTGCCGAAGGTTCGGGGGATTGTGGGGAAGCTACGATGGTGGTGGCGTGGACTGCGGTGAGGGGGATGGCCAGCGGTGGTCAAGATTTGGAATGTGGGTTTCGGAACAGTTTTTGGCTGGAGGGGCAAATTTTGATTTTCAAGCGTTTTTGGGTTTCTGGGTTATGCGAAGTATCGTTGGGGTCGAAGTTGACTTGTCGGAGCTGCGACGATGGTCGCTGGTAGAAAGGTGGACGGTGCACGTTGCATGGTGCAAAGGGTATCTGGAAGTTTGGGTTCTGGGATGAGGAGGGAAGGAGACTCGAAGATGAACTCGTGTTTTTGTTGTGTGGGACTCGAAGTAAGAAGGAAGGTGGGAAGCACGGAGTTGACGCGATATTTTCGTGTGGGTTACTTGGGTTTGTCGCGTGTAATTCTATGTTTACTCGAGTATGTTGGGTAAGATTATATTTGGGTGTAAACAGTTATAAAAGTTTTAAAAATTAACAGCAAGGTTTTTATAAAGTTTTTAAAACAAGAGTTAAACAAGTTTTTTATAAAACTAAATTGTTTTAAAGTTCGTTAAACAAAGTTTTAAATACATATAAAATATGGAAGTTTAAAATAAAATTAGTGTAATTTTGAATTAAGTTGTATTAACTTTTATTTAGTAACTATGGAAAGTTTTAAAGATTTAAAAAGGTTTAATTCGAATATTTAAAATTGTTTTAATCATAGTTGACTTTTAAAATAATTTATTTTTAAATAAGGATTAATGGTTAAAGTTTAGAAATCAATTATAATTTAAGAAATTAAAAGTTTTGATTATTTAAAGATAATTAAATTTGTAAAGATAATTGAGATAATTAAATCATTTTTAATTATCAAGTTTTATTTGTTAATAAATGATTTAATTAAGATGACGATTTTCTTAATTAAGAGTCTTTATGATATAAGAAATTAAAGAATCATTTAATTTATTTTAAATGATTAAGTTAAATAATTAATTAAGTGATTAATTTAGATAATCACTTATGGGTTAATCTTATATAATTACTTGGGAAGTAATTAAAGTAATTAAGTGGTTAATTACTAAAGGTAATTAAATAAAGGATAATTACTTTATTAAAAGTAATTAAGTAAATGTGATTAAGAGTTAATCACTTTAGTTATTAATAAAAGAATTAATTAATAATTAGTTAAAGGTTTGAATTATTTAATTAATGGTTAATAAATAAATGGATTTAGAGTTGTAATTATGTGATTAATTACTTGTAAAAGTAATTAATTAAGTAAGATTAATTAATGGAAATAATCATTAATTAATAGAAATAGTTAATTAATTGTTAATTAATAATTTAAGAATAATCAATTTATAATTTACTAAATGTAATTAAAGTAATTAATCAAAGATGATTAATTAAAAGTAATTAATTAAATGAGATTAATTAAAAGTAATTGATCAAGTAGTTGCAATTAAAAGTAATTAATCAAATGTGATTAATTAAAAGTGATTAATCAGGTATGATTAAAAGATAATTAAGGACTAATTATCAGAATAGTTAGAGAATAATTAATCAAGGTTGATTAATTTAGAAGGTAATTAAGAGGTAATTACTTAGTATAATTTGGAAGTAATTAATCAGGATGATTAATTAATATGGTAATTAAGTAATAATTACTTAAAGTAATTAAGTGATAATTAATCAGGGAAGATTAATTGAAATGGATAATTAAGTGATGTTAGTTAATTAATCAATTTGTAATTAATTAATGAATAGTAAAAAATGGATTGAAGATAATCCAAGTATTTAATTTAAGGATTAATTAAATTAATCGAGTTTGAATCAAACTTGTTTATGAATGATTAATGATTGGATGATATATATCATTGGATGAGTTAATGATATTGGATGTTGTTGGATGACATTGATTGGTATGTGATGATGTGAATATGCTATATATATTGTTTGTGATATGTATAGTTGCATGTGATAATAGATACTTATCTATCTGTGTCGTGAATACACCCATTTATGTTAAGTGATATTTCTAAATATCTATTGCTTAAATCCCATATGTACAACTTGGACATTAAAATGGCGTTTGGTTTCGATGAGATCGGGATCGGGTTTCCATATTTGGATATCCGAAAACCACATCGATTCCAATTAAACGTAGGTCGTTAATCCAAGTGGAGCAAGTGAAGACTCGAGGTGTAAGGGCTATACGTCAGTATAACTCTATGGGTGATTCCGTAATGAGTTTGACGAAATAGTGCTTATAGATTCGAGATGGTGAATCAGAGTGCAAGGGCTATGGTCGTTGACTCTGAGGGTGATTCCAAAAAGAGTGCAACGAGATAGTGCCTTCGGTTTCGTTCGAACCCGGAACGAACTTGTATGGATTGAATGCTTTCAGCACATCGTCAAGCGGACGATGAGCATTCTAAGATAGTTGGTCCTATAAAGGTAATCGCAGCCTCAAGCCTCATCAACCGGGAATGGCTAAAACAGGGAAGGTGCAGCAAGGCTTCGTGGGTCGCTCCCACTGGAGAGCGAGATACATCCCTGTCTAGAAGTCCCTTTTTATTTCGGCTTTGTGGGCAGTTGGAACTGAAGCCAACTGCGGGGTGGTCTTGTTCGGGACTGTTCAGTAAGGAACGATTCCGGCTTTGTGTTGCAGGGGAGTGGGAGTACTCCTCGGTACGGTGATCTAGGCCACGTACTGTGACGGGCGGTACCCTAGTAGCCCTTCCATTGATGGAAACCCATTTTCCCTACGAGACCCTACGGTTTTGTTTGTATAGCCCACTTTTGTTGCTAGTAGCTGGAATTTAATAGATGTAACAATTTCGGCTATTTCATATTTATTTGAAAACCCTAGACACTATTATAATATCACTGGATTTCCTATCAAATGTTTTGGTTAGCGTAAGGTAAAAACTTTTCCATGTTTATGTGTGGGAAGTCTTACGTGATACTTTTTCTTTTCAAAGGTTTTTCTAAAGTTAAGCAATCTTAAACCGTTTACTCACACCAGACCCCTGTCTGACCCGAGTGTTTATTTTCTGTTTTATTAAACTCTTGGGTACTCATATTATATATGAGTAGTCAAGTGATTCAGGTTATCTCTTGACGAAATATAGAGGAGCTTTGGAGCAGGAGGTTTCAGCGTGTAGATATATATAGTTAGTGTTTCCGCTGTGTTGTTATTCTGTATGATGTCTTATACTGTATTAGAAAGAAATGTTATAACTATCTAAATTAGGATGTTTAGTTGGGTACTCTGATGTATATGATACTATGTATATGTTCTATATTATATTTAAATCGTTCCGCTGTGAGATTCTGATGTGTTGTTTTCTCTTTCTTCTCTTTCTTTTCTTCTTCTATCCCTTTCTTTCTTAATTAGTGATGCGATTTTCCGAGAGTGGAAAGTCGGGTCGCTACACTACTTCATTCTGGAATCTCCACCACGTACACAGTTGTTAAAGTGGTTTTTGGTATTGACAGTGAGTATGCCCATATCCGATCCCGGTCTCTTTAATAACCAATAGTTATTATAACCCATGGTTATATAAATTTCAAATGGTTTATATTTCAAATCAACCATATTCCTTTCAAAACCACATAAATTCCATGTCATCATTCATTAAAATAATATTCATTTTGAAAGGTTGAAACACTTCCAATTTAATTTAATTATAACCCCTTGAAACATAAAAGTTTAGGTATCACAGCACTTTAAAATATAACCCTTTGAACCATAACATATAATCCTTTAGAAATTGTGACATTCTAAAATGTCACTTTAAGAAAACGCGACAGAACAGAAGTGCTACTGTAAGGATCGCAGTAGTGCAGAACTGTTACGGTAGGAATTCGCGGCAGTGTAGAAGTGCTACTGTAAGAATTCACAGTAGTGCTGAACTATTACTGTAAGAATTCGCAGCAGTGCATAATTGTTACAGTAAGGAAATTGCAAGAGTGAAGAATTGCTACAGTAGCAATCGCAGCAGTTTTGAATTGTTACCGTAAGAAATCGACGCAGTTTTGAATCGTTACTATAATACTTCCTACATAGTTTATGCATTCCAATAGTACAGTTTATCATAGTCGTTCTATCATTTCTATTATATTACTCAAATTTTACCTATTTGTACATTGACTTACCTTTTATTTTCTTTTCAGTAACTATCATTTATCATTTTTATTAACCAAGTCATACCATTTACATTATTTAAAACTTACATGTCAAATGTACATTTTTACTTACATTTTTTTTCACAAAGTCATTTATCATTTTAATCACTATTACATGAATAAAACTTACAATTTATAAATTAGAATAAATACCATTATTAAGTCAAATCGGATTATTAAATTTCAGTTAACCTTCATACTATAAATTATATTCCAAAATTTACATTTCCAACTATTTATTTCTTAAAAATATTAACCCATATAATGTACGTTTTTAACTTACATTTTTTTCACATAATCATTTATCATTTTAATCACTATTACATGAATAAAACTTACAATTTATAGGTTAGAATAAAATACCATTATTAAGTCAAATTGAATTATTAAATTTCAATTAAGCTTCATACTGTAAATTATATTCCAAAATTTACATTTCCGACTATTTATTTCTTATAAAAATCTTAACCCATATAAACAAATTTGCAGAAATCATTACATTAAATTTAGTTGAGATTCATGTATAAAAATCCAAAATACTTAATAATTTGTAGAAAAATCAATTTAAATCAACCACGGAGTCTGTATAAAATTTTCTACCCTATGGTCAAGTAAATACGGACATGTATCATTTCAATCTGTAATTTATAAATTTTCGGGTTTTATATCATTTCAAACCCACAATCCCAAGTCAAATAAAATTTCTCAGGCCTTTCATTTCAGCCCATAACAATTTTTCTTTATCTAAAGATCGTTCGGGTATGTATCATTTCAACCCATAGTGAAGGAACTTGCGCTGTGAGAACAGAATATTAAATGACTTAACAATATTCAACATATCATGGCATATGATCAAAACAGGTTTAATATGTTATGAAATAACATAATAAAATCATATGAATGACTTAATATAAATATATAAAATAACATGATATAAACATATGAAATAACATGATATAAACATATGAAATAACATGAAATAAACATATCAAATAACATGAAATAAACATATGAAATAAACATATGAAATAACATGATATAAACATGTGAAACAACATGATATCATCATAGGTGAAATGTCAACTTGCATACACATATCCTTAAAATTCAGTTATCATCAATTTACCAAAATTATAAGTATGTTGTCAAGAGTGATTACTCACCTTTCTTTGGTTAGAAAAGTGATTCAAAGCGCAACACAACAATTGAAAATTTACGGACAAGCTTGAGTGAGAGGAGAATCCAAATCCGGTGCTTTGAAAAATAAATAAATTCTTTACGTAAACAAATAATTTACATAAAAAATAGAATAGAAAAATTATGTAATTGTAAATATCTGAAGAGGGCTTGACTAGGGGGTGCATAGGCTTGGTCTAGATGTGGTTTGGGTTAGGTTAGGCTCGGCCTAGGGGTTTTTGGACTTGGTTTTGTGGTGCATAGGCTAGGATTTTTGGTGGAGAAGGCTCGGGTTTAGGTTGTTTCGGCTAGGCTAGGGCTTTGGAGAGGTGGAGGCTTGGTTTGGGTAGGGTTTATGGTGAGGTGGGTTTGGCTTTGATAGGGTTTGTGAGGGGGTGATGGCGAAAATAGAAGAGGGAGATGGAGGCCGAAATTGGTGAAGAGAAGAGGGGGAAAAGAAGGAGGAGAAAGGGGTTTTTGTTGGAGTTTGGTGATGGAAAGGTGATGGAATAGGTGTGGCCGAAATTTCAAAGGAGAGGAAGAGGAAAATTATAGAGGAGAAGAGAAAGAAGGTCGAGGGTTTTGGAGGAGAAGGATGAAGAAGAAGAAGACTTACATAATTCTCTATGGGGGCACAAATGAAGGATGAGGAAGCTAACTAAAACCCTAGGAGATGTTATATAGGCTATTCAACAGGTGGCTTCTCATCTTTGACTGGGTTTTTAGCCCATTTGTAACGACCCAGAAATTTTAATTAATTAAAAATTGAATATTTAATTAATTTTAAATATTAATAAGTGAAATTATAAGTTGAATAAAAATTTAATTTGAATAATTGGATTTAATTGAATAATTAAATCGATAATTTAATATGTTAAATTATGGAAATAATTGAAAATTGAGTTAAATATGATTGAAAATGATTTGTAAAATTTTATTTTATCATATTGGAGTTAGAATGATATTTAGAACTTTTAAAATCGAATTAAAAGTTTATTTGTGAAAATGAATATTTTAATATTTAATCGACTAGTGAAAATAGCCAATTTTCGAACAGTCTCAGAATTGGACGAAACTAGTTCCATTGGATCCGTAATAGTTAGTTATTATCGGATTTCAATTTTCGTAGCAATTGGAGTTATCATTTGATCGTGGCAACTCGAAACGCATCGAAATTGTTTTAATATTAATTTGGCGAGTTAAAATAGTCATTTTTCAAAAAGTCTCGGATTTCGACAAAACCAGTTTCATCGGATCCGTAATGTGATATTATTTTATGGTTTCAAATTTCGTGTCAATCGGATTTACAACTTGTCCGGTGCATGCTAAAACGCCTAGAAAATCGTTTAAATCGGTTTAATTTAAATCGAACGTTTATTTCCATATCTCGCACAGATGACCGAATTAGCTTTCGAAACCTGTTCCATTATGTCCGGAACGCGGGGTAAACCCTACAACCCCTGGTTACGGCGCGTAAATCGGAGTTTCGAAATTCTGGAATGAATAGTGTCGTTCGTTTTCCTATAAATAGGGCCTAAATTCACAAAAATAAGATAAAAAAAATAAACCCTAATTTGCAATGCACAGCCGCCACCAACAATCAATGGCCGAACTCTTTCCAATTTCTTCCCCTCTGATCTCTCAATCTGTCGAAAATTATCAAAAACGTTTAACTACAATATTGTAGAGGGCAGCGAGATCTTCGTGTTCAACGGTGGAGATCGAGATTGGAGCTACGAATCAACGGGAAAGTGGAGATGAAGGTGCATGATTGTGCATGCATTTCGAGGGTGAGGGTGGAGCCGAGTTCACCAAGGTTATAGCCGAGAGTAGCTCGTGTCGTGCTCTTCGTGATGCAAGTTCCTGATCGAATTATCGTCGAGTGTTGGAGGAGCAAAAATAAACCCTAATTTGGGCATAGTTGGGTTCGTGCGTGTTCGTATACTGGGAAGGAGAACGTGGAAGAAGGAGTTGCGTGTAAGGGCTGAGATTTGAGGGCAATGGATCTAACGGCAGATGTGAGCTGATGGTTTAAAATTATAAATTAAGTTGTAAAATTTATATAGTTTAAATTCGTGTAACTTTGAAATTGCATATCTTTTTCATACGAGGTCAAAAACGCACGAAACCAGTTGCGTTAGAATCGTATGGACGAGCACTACGTGATGGAATTGGATTGGAGTCGTTTGGAGTTAGTGAGACTTTCGGGTAAAATTAAACGTCCGTTTAATTTTATTCGAAATAAATCGCTAAAACGAAATTGAAATCAAGGTGAGAACTTCTCACTCAATCGAATCGGTTTCGATTTTATTTTAGATAGTTAGATTTAAAATACTTGAATGCATGTTTGAATGATGATTGTATCTATTGATTGTTAAAATAGACATCATGCACCGTTAGTAAGCGGATGTTATTTATTAAAAACATATACCGCGAATATTTCATAAACAGTGAAATTGGTATTATATATAATAGCAATATATATATATATATATATATATATATTAGCATATGTATATATTGCAGTTATTGATTTCCCGCATTGTATAGCGGATGAGACCCTATTGCGCCGTCTATTAAGCGGATAATATTTTAAATCCCATATACCACGATAATTTCGTACTGGAACGGAATTGGTATTGTGCTAACATCTTTGGATGCAGGAAAACAGGTTGGAGGGATCCAACTGGATTCCTCAACAGTATTTATTTGAATTCAGATATTTTGATATTTGATGGATTATCATATCGATATATGATATCGTTGTTGTCGTGATTGGCTATTTGGTATGTAGCATCATTGGACCAAATTTTGGAATTTTAAAAGGATTTCAAAGTGATTTTTGAAAGTATACGTTTATAAAATATTTTTGGAATTGATTCATTTTAAATAAATAAACGTTATAATTTTAATGTTATAAAAATTATTATTTTTGAGAAATATAGTTAAAGGTTGATTTTTGAAAATATGAGGCTAATGATTTTATAAGATAGTTTAATCGGGATTTCTGAATTTATTAAAAAAAAAAGGTTGAAATATAGGATTTATGAAAATTTATTATTTTATAAATCAAAATGATGAAATTATAAAGGAGATTAAAGATGTTTTAAAAGTATAATATAAATTGATTTATATAAAAGATTTATAAAATGGATATTTGTAAATTAAAATATTTGAATTATAAAACGAGTTTTTATAAGTGTTTGAATGAAGTGAAAATGGATACCAATAAGTGAATGGAATTTATAAAATTATAAATGGTGAAGTTATAAGTGAAATTTATAAATAGTAAGATTTATAAATTTCGTGAAGTTATTAAAGAATATATTTGGGTAAATAAACGAATCTTATAAGTTATAAGATTTATAATTATGAAGTTTAAAGGAACGATTTAGTAAATAAATAAATTATAAGTGTTTAACTTAAAATATAGACCTTTGGTTTATAATTGAGTTATGAATTTGTAGGATCGATTTCACCCTAGAGGGGGGTGAATAGGGTGATAGTGTAAATTATAAAAATTAATCGCGGAAGCTTATGAGTTAAATTCAATTCAGATCACAGAATAGCAGCACAGATATTGCAGAATATAAATAACAGAACAACACAGAATTTACCCAGCTTCGGCAAAACCCTGCCTACGTGCTGCCCCCAAGGTTTCTACTAGAAATTAGATAGTCCCTCGCTTACACACGTAAACTCGCTATACCCGCTATTGACTAATATAACTCTACGCTCAAAACCCTGACCACAACTCAACCACCGAGTTGCGAATTCCCAAACTACACACCGTAGTTTGTACCCTAGTCACACGACTAGAAAATTAAAAACGGTTTAAAAGAAAAATACAAATTAAAAAAAACAATTAAAATAACCCTAATTTAAAACCCTTATTATAATTTTTTTTAAAACCCCTTTTAACATTAACAAGGCCGGCCCCCTTCACTATATGTTAGCCCGTTCCTTTATCTCCTTGTGAAAAATGGCGGCCGTTCTTCTCTTTCGTTCCTCTCAGTTCTGAATTTAGGGCTTCGTCCCTGATTTGCAAATTAGGGTTTGTGCCAATTGAAGTCGCCGCTTGATACAGATAGTTGTAGGCTTTGTTTCTCTTCTATTAGCTTATGGCTCTTCGAATTGGATCGAGTTTGTATGTGAATTTCTGGTATGTGTTTTATTCCTTTTTTTTGCTCTGCTGATTTTGGCTTTCTCGAACTCTATTTCATATGCCGATGATGATTTTGGGAATTTATAGGGTTCGATCCCCTGAGTTTTCGTTCGTATATTCGTGTTTGAATTTTTCATTGCATCACTTCGGCCACTTGATGATGCTTGAATGAATGAGATTGATTCTGACCTTTTCATACGCGTATAATTTCATTTCTTGCGTCCCACGGCTTTGAATCAATTTCGTGATGACCACGGTTTTCGTTCCTTTTTCTGTTGACTTGTTAAAACACACGGCTTTGATAAATTTAGCTTTGTATCTGCAGTTTGGATATTGATGATTCCCTCTGATGCTTTGACTTTGGTCACTTGTTTTGAAAACTGCAGCTTGATGCTTGCATCCCTCTTGTTGTTCACAGCCATTACATCCTTACTGCCATGTTTTGATGTCACCGATTTGTTTAGTCTCGGCATTGACTGGTTTCATGCTTGTGTTGGTTCATTGGTTTACTGGTGCATATATGTTGCTTGTGTATACTTGTGTGGTGGTGCACTTGCCTTGTGATTCTGTTCATTCCTAGTTGCCTTGAGTAGCAGTGCTTCATGTTGTATTCATTTTTGAGGCAGTTTGCATTAGAGTGTACTTCGAGTTATGTTGAACTCCGTTGTGATTTCAGATCCCTCTGTGTTGCTATATTTCTGACGCACTCGTATCACTGGTATTTGCAGTTTGTAGTGTTTGGTATCACTTGTGTCACTAGAGTTAGTTGTCATGCTAGGTGTGATTATATGCTTAATTACTGATGCATTTGCCACTGTTTGGTTTGGATTGAAGTTGCAGGCTTGTGAACTATGACTTCATGTTTGCATACTGTACTGTGTAGTCTTGAGCAGTTAATGGTTGCTGTGCACTTTGTGCTTGCATTTTGATGCAGTCTTCATTAGCATGCTACTGATTGGTGTTTGCATACATTTCATGTAGTCTTCAGTTTGTACTTCTGGAGCTTGTATAATTTGAGTTGTAGCTTGATGGTTTTGTGGTTATAACTGGACATTTGAGTTTGTTGCATTTGCTGGCTTGTACTGTCCACTGCCCTGATCTTGTTTGTTCGATCACTTTGCTGTTCCATGGTCTATTTGGTGTTTTGTTTATTTGAGACATCTTAGCTATGTTGCATTCACGCTGGTTTAGTCTTGCACTTGCTTGAGTTTCACTGAACTTGATATCCTGGTGTATCATTGCACTTTGCACTATCCATACTTCAGTCTGGGTTCACTTGTTCATACCACTGTTTCATGCGTGCTCTACTAGTTGCTGTGTTGATCACTTTCACTGCTGTTGCATGCATTTGTCTGGTTCTCGGCCTATTGCATTTGACCACTGAACTTGACTGTTTAGTTTCATATTCATGTGTACTTTTGATTTTCGCTTGAGTTGAATCCAGTTACAAAAACTCGGGTTTGACCTTGTGCTCGTGTCATGGTTTTAAATATATTGCACGTGAGTTGAACCCGACTTTTCATTTGGATTTGACCTGTGCTCACCTGTCCCTGTAGCATTATCAAGCGTATATATCGGTGTGCACGGCCTTGTGGCATATACAGTAATACACTGTGTATGTCACAAGTTGTTCGTGTATGATGAATTCAAATTTAAACTATGACGAACAACCCAAATAACTGAGGCAAATCATATTTTCAAAAATTATCTTTTATTTTTGAATTGCAAAAATATTTCTTTTTCAATTTTACTGCGTTAGTTTATATTTTTGCAGATTGCTCAGATGCTGGATTCAAACTGGAATGCAGTTGAAGATAAATACGAGTGTGAGTGATATGTAGTGAGGTGAACTGTGAATATGTAATGTGATGTAATTGTAATCAAAGTTGTATAGTTATAGTGAGAGCTTGAAATTGTACTATTCAAAGTTGTAATAAATATTTATTTGAATAAAATATTCGTTTGAATTCAAATTCCGTGTTATTTACTTTATTCAGCAAATATTTATTTAATCTGTGAAAATAAAATAGTATATTATCAAATACATTTAAACGAATGTATATATGTTTATTATCATCAAACAAAAATCATATAAGCGCATATTCAACAATCTCCCCCTTTTGATGATAACAAACATATATTTAAGATTTTGAATATGTTAAACGTATTTGATCATTGATATGCTCTAATTGCTCCCCCTATTTAAATGCTTCCTCTCTATACGATGCTCCCCCTACATATATGCATACAAATAAAAATATTTAAATGAGCCTATATGCAAATGGAAAATTATTTTACCTTTGCTTGATTCTATTTGACAAAATCTTAACTTTTCTCTCCCCCTTTTGTTATCAGCAAAAGAATAATAGTGTTAGAGAAAATAGAGATAAAGTAAATGATATCAAATCAACATTGAAACTCAATTGAATATAAATATTAAATTTCAATAAAAAATCAAACAAAAATCATAAATATTTTGTTAGGCTCATATTCCACTTTTAGAATGATGGAAATGATGTCATCATATAAAACCATACAGTTGTGTCTATTTGTGGTATATTTATATCAGGAATTTGAATATCTACTAACCATGCATAACCGTTAGGACTTTTAAATGAGATTAGTAGTATTCCAATTTTATTTTAAAAAAAATGAATTCAAGTATCTTCTAACCACGCATAACCGTGAGGACTTTTAAATGGGATTAGAATCAACTTGTTTATTTTACAAATCAACTTTTGATATGCGTTCCATACATGCATAACCGCGAGGACTTTTAAATGAGCATGGAAGCACATAACAAATTCCAAGTAATTCACCCATGCATAACCGTGAGGACTTTTAAATGAGAGTGAATACTTTGGTATTTATTTATTTATTTAATTTTTTATTTTAAAAAATGTAAAAATGAAAAACGAACGATTCCTGTTTAAAGTACCACATATTGACAAACTATATAGAATTTTGATGAGTGATGGTTGATAGAAAACATGCTAGACAAGGAGATGGTCATGGAATTTTTTACCAACAAAATTTTTTATAACTCTTGTTTAAATTTCTAAAGAAATTTACTAATTATACCGTCTCGAGTCATAATATATAATAAATATCAACACTCATCACTTTTTCAATTACTATTAATCTTTTCGATAATCATTTGGGAGTCAGATTAGTCAAAATAGTCATTTAAAATCAAATTCAAAAATAATTATGAAATTAATTTCTCAAAAATGAATAATCTGAAAATATGGTCAAAAAAAATGATTTTCTCCAGGGGGTTTTTAAAAGAAAATTTTCTGCTATTTGAAAATTATTTGAAATGAAGAATATGCAGATATTTTCTTTGAAAAAAATGATGCAGTTATTAAATGTCTCAACAAAAATCACGTTTCACTAGTAATTTTTCTATCAACTAGATTACCAGTGTAATCTGCATCTGAATTTCTCTTTCACTCAAAATTATCATCAATTGAATTTTATAGACCAAAACATGAAGTGTGCATCAAAAACTTTCAAATTCAATTTTAACAACAAATTAAATGACATTCTTTTGAATCTGAATTAAAGCCGTGTAAACAATCAGAAAACCGTGAATATAGAGTTAGCCGAATTTTAACCAAATGTATTATCCAACAAAACACTATTTTTAATCAAAAATGATATATATGAAGTAATTCAAAGAATTTAGAGATTTTTATAGTGTTTTTGGCATAAGAATATAATTGGCTTAACTATTTTGAATAAATTAGAATCAAAAATCATCATCTTTTCATCAATCTTAATATTGGCTGAATTAATTCAAAATACGGTGCAGATTATCACATTTAATATATCGTTTAAAACATACCATACCTGTTTTACCTTTACGATATTTTTCGTTGTTGTCCGTTGTGATTCTGTCACCTTTATACTAGGCTAAGGAACTTAGCATTGTCGCCCGTTGTGTTTCTGGAACAGCCAAAATCCAGAGAACACTATTGTTGTTCCTTAGCCTGCCACCACACCTACACGGAAAAGGATTTATGTGACCTATTTGTTTTTATAGGTCCATGGTTGTTAGTGGCAGAAAATTTTGAAAAATAATTTTGTGTAGACCCAAAACTGTTTATAATTGTTCCCTTCGGCACCCAAATTTGTTTAACTTTGAGTGATTTTATATTTGTGCCTTTTGGAACCCAAATCGGTATAGTTTTCACATGTTTGGGTCTATACCAACAATTATTGTGATTGTGTCCAAATTTTCTACAAATCGTGCACATTGAATTTTCTTGATTAATCTTGTTTTCAACAATTTTCGAACTATTATATCCAAGTCCTTGTTTAACCGTATTAACAGTTTGCTTTCCTAATAGCATATTCAATGATTTTTCACTTTTTGAAAATTTATCTAAAGTCGTTGACAATTGTTGGACTTGTGATTTGAGAGATTCATTTTCGTTTAACAACTGTGTGCACTTTTTAATAGAATTCTCTCTCCTAGTATTTTCATTCTCCTTTAAAATCAGAATTTCATTTTCAAGCGATTTTATTTTAATTTCTGATTTTTTAATTTCTTCATCAAATGTTGGACACTTATCACACTTAGGGATCCTACTTTGATAGGTTTTAACTAATTGATCAAGTTGTTTATTACATTCTATCAAAGTATCTTTTTGAGATTCAAGTTTGGAATATTTTTCCCTAAGTCGTTCAAAACAACCGTTTTGCTTCATGAAAATATATAAGCAACTCACAATGGGTAAGTTTTGATACCTCACTTGGCTCGTCATCGTCACTGTCAGTTGTATCACCTCGAAGACACAATTCTGCCTTTTCGCTTTCACTGCCAGTGCTTTGATCATTCTCGTCTATTTCATCCCAAGTGGCTGCAAAACTTTTCTTTTTCTGTTTCTTTCCGTGGCTGGATTTAATTTGTGGACAATCGGGCTTGATATGGCCGGGTTTGTTGCAATTATAACAAATAAACTTTTGTTCTTCCGAGTAGTTTAGTGCTTTGGCTATTTTGCTTTTTGCTTTTTGAATTCGAGCTGAGTTACCATGTTTTTGATTCCATTTTTTGAATTTCCTTATCAACAGCTCCAATTCTGCTGCTCCATCATCTTCATCGTTATCATCATCACTTTCGGTTGTTCCTTTGAGAGCTATTGATTTCTTTTGAGTGTCACTTCCTTCACGCTCTTCTTTGAATTTCATTTCTAGCTCATAAGTGGTGAGATTTCCGATGAGTTCCTCAACTTTAAGTTGTTTTAAATCTTTCGATTCTTGTATGGCAGTTACTTTTGCTTCAAAGCTTCGTGGAAGGACTCTGAGGATTTTCCGGACTATTTCTAATTCGGTGTATGTTTTTCCGAGAGCTTTTGATTTGTATACGATATTGGAGAGTCGTCCGTACATCTCTTTGACATTTTCTTCCTTCGCCATTTTGAAGTTCTCGTATTCGCTGCTTAGCATTGCAAGGCGAGATTCTTTGACTTGAGATGTTCCTTCGTGAGTCACTTCTAGTATATGCCATATTTCCTGCGCAGTTAGACAATGTGAGACACGATTAAATTCAAATTGATCCAATGAACAGATAATAGAATTCATAGCTTTGGCATTAGTATTCTGTAATTTATTTTCTAGTTCTGTCCATTGTTCCTTTGGTTTCTCTATTTCCTGATTATCTACAGTTATAGTTGGTATACTATAACCTGTCTCAACAATATTCCAAGCGTCAATGGTTTTCAAAAAAATTTGCATTCTATTTTTCCAGTAAGCATATTCACCATTGAACATTGGTGGTCTAACAATGGATTGTCCTTCTGAAAAAGCATTATTAAAAGAAGCCATTTTAAAAATTCAAATTTTTAAAACAAAAACCGATTTTTGAAACACGAATTTTTAAAACAAAAATTGATTTTTGAAACACGAATTTTTAAAACAAAAATTGATTTTTGAAACACGAATTTTTAAATTAAAAATTGGTTTTTGTAAAATCAAAATTTTAAAACAAAAATGGCTTTTGTTCCTAGCTCTGATACCACTTGTAGGATCGATTTCACCCTAGAGGGGGGGTGAATAGGGTGATAGTGTAAATTATAAAAATTAATCGCGGAAGCTTATGAGTTAAATTCAATTCAGATCACAGAATAGCAGCATAGATATTGCAGAATATAAATAACAGAACAACACAGAATTTACCCAGCTTCGGCAAAACCCTGCCTACGTGCTGCCCCCAAGGTTTCTACTAGAAATTAGATAGTCCCTCGCTTACACACGTAAACTCGCTATACCCGCTATTGACTAATCTAACTCTACGCTCAAAACCTTGACCACAACTCAACCACCGAGTTGCGAATTCCCAAACTACACACCGTAGTTTGTACCCTAGTCACACGACTAGAAAATTAAAAACGGTTTAAAAGAAAAATACAAATTAAAAAAAACAATTAAAATAACCCTAATTTAAAACCCTTATTATAATTTTTTTTAAAACCCCTTTTAACATTAACAAGGCCGGCCCCCTTCACTATATGTTAGCCCGTTCCTTTATCTCCTTGTGAAAAATGGCGGCCGTTCTTCTCTTTCGTTCCTCTCAGTTCTGAATTTGGGGCTTCGTCCCTGATTTCCAAATTAGGGTTTGTGCCAATTGAAGTCGCCGCTTGATACAGATAGTTGTAGGCTTTGTTTCTCTTCTATTAGCTTACGGCTCTTCGAATTGGATCGAGTTCGTATGTGAATTTCTGGTATGTGTTTTATTCCTTTTTTTTGCTCTGCTGATTTTGGCTTTCTCGAACTCTATTTCATATGCCGATGATGATTTTGGGAATTTATAGGGTTCGATCCCCTGAGTTTTCGTTCGTATATTCGTGTTTGAATTTTTCATTGCATCACTTCGGCCACTTGATGATGCTTGAATGAATGAGATTGATTCTGACTTTTTCATACGCGTATAATTTCATTTCTTGCGTCCCACGGCTTTGAATCAAATTTCGTGATGACCACGGTTTTCGTTCCTTTTTCTATTGACTTGTTAAAACACACGGCTTTGATAAATTTAGCTTTGTATCTGCAGTTTGGATATTGATGATTCCCTCTGATGCTTTGACTTTGGTCACTTGTTTTGAAAACTGCAGCTTGATGCTTGCATCCCTCTTGTTGTTCACAGCCATTACATCCTTACTGCCATGTTTTGATGTCACTGATTTGTTTAGTCTCGGCATTGACTGGTTTCATGCTTGTGTTGGTTCATTGGTTTACTGGTGCATATATGTTGCTTGTGTATACTTGTGTGGTGGTGCACTTGCCTTGTGATTCTGTTCATTCCTAGTTGCCTTGAGTAGCAGTGCTTCATGTTGTATTCATTTTTGAGGCAGTTTGCATTAGAGTGTACTTCGAGTTATGTTGAACTCCGTTGTGATTTCAGATCCCTCTGTGTTGCTATATTTCTGACGCACTCGTATCACTGGTATTTGCAGTTTGTAGTGTTTGGTATCACTTGTGTCACTAGAGTTAGTTGTTATGCTAGGTGTGATTATATGCTTAATTACTGATGCATTTGCCACTGTTTGGTTTGGATTGAAGTTGCAGGCTTGTGAACTATGACTTCATGTTTGAATACTGTACTGTGTGGTCTTGAGCAGTTAATGGTTGTTGTGCACTTTGTGCTTGCATTTTGATGCAGTCTTCATTATCATGCTACTGATTGGTGTTTGCATACATTTCATGTAGTCTTCAGTTTGTACTTCTGGAGCTTGTATAATTTGAGTTGTAGCTTGATGGTTTTGTGGTTATAACTGGACATTTGAGTTTGTTGCATTTGCTGGCTTGTACTGTCCACTGCCCTGATCTTGTTTGTTCGATCACTTTGCTGTTCCATGGTCTATTTGGTGTTTTGTTTATTTGAGACATCTTAGCTATGTTGCATTCACGCTGGCTTAGTCTTGCACTTGCTTGAGTTTCACTGAACTTGATATCCTGGTGTATCATTGCACTTTGCACTATCCATACTTCAGTCTGGGTTCACTTGTTCATACCACTGTTTCATGTGTGCTCTACTAGTTGCTGTGTTGATCACTTTCACTGCTGTTGCATGCATTTGTCTGGTTCTCGGCCTATTGCATTTGACCACTGAACTTGACTGTTTAGTTTCATATTCATGTGTACTTTTGATTTGCGCTTAGTTGAATCCAGTTACAAAAACTCGGGTTTGACCTTGTTCTCGTGTCATGGTTTTAAATATATTGCATGTGAGTTGAACCCGGCTTTTCATTTGGGTTCGACCTGTGCTCACCTGTCCCTGTAGCATTATCAAGTGTATATATCGGTGTGCACGGCCTTGTGGCATATACAGTAATACACTGTGTATGTCACAAGTTGTTCGTGTATGATGAATTCAAATTTAAACTATGACGAACAACCCAAATAACTGAGGCAAATCATATTTTCAAAAATTATCTTTTATTTTTGAATTGCAAAAATATTTCTTTTTCAATTTTACTGCGTTAGTTTATATTTTTGCAGATTGCTCAGATGCTGAATTCAAACTGGAATGCAGTTGAAGATAAATACGAGTGTGAGTGATATGTAGTGAGGTGAACTGTAAATATGTAATGTGATGTAATAGTAATCAAAGTTGTATAGTTATGGTGAGAGCTTGAAATTGTACTATTCAAAGTTGTAATAAATATTTATTTGAATAAAATATTCGTTTGAATTCAAATTCCGTTTTATTTATTTTATTCAGCAAATATTTATTTAATCTGTGAAAATAAAATAGTATATTATCAAATACATTTAAACGAATGTATATATGTTTATTATCATCAAACAAAAATCATATAAGCGCATATTCAACAGAATTGAATAGGTTAATAAAGGAATTTATAAACGTTGTTTTATAAATTCGCAAACGACTTATTTTGATAAGTAAATTGGTGAAACCTACGTTTTTGACTGTGAATAATCCTTTAAAATGAAATGTATAGAAATGATGAAATTGGTTAACGTAGTATATTCACGTTTTTGAATAGTGAATAATATGTTAAAGAAAATGTTTTGGATGTGACATTTGAAATAGAATTAAAATGATCTAACGATGTTTTAAAATATGTTAAGATTCGAAACCATAGATTTCAACATTTATTGTTGAAATAGACGTTTTCGAGAAATAAAAGGGAATGGTGGACTATAACACTATTGTTATAGTAAATGATTTCCGAAAGGAAATGTTTTGTATAGTATTGGGATTTATATATCTATCTTAAATTCGAATCCCTATACTAGTGATTTTGGGTTGTCGTAACGATGTTTTACGCAACATTCGTTTTGGCCCAAATAAATATGGTTAAGACAATGATTTCCTTAAAGACTGAAATATATGCTTAACCTCGATTTAAGTATATTGAATATTTTCCAAATGTTGAAAATAATTGGATTTGTGAATTACTTATAAATAAATAAGTATGGAAATGTTTTCCAATATAAAGTGAATATTTTGAGAATTTATCTTTTTGAAGATAAATTGGAATGAATAGTTGAAGTCGTATATGCATGGATATTGTGAAATATAAATTCACTATGGAATTTATAAAAGGAAATGGAATTTGTTTAAAAATAAATATTGATTTATTTTTGAAGTGTGAAAATTATATATCTAGTAAAGATATTTTTGGGAAATAAATAATTTGGAAAATTATTTGGAATCTGGTGATGTTGTGCATATCCATTAATAGTTCAATAACCGACTATCAATATTTACCTTTGAAAGGCATTTGTTGTGATTTGTTGAATTTGAATGCTACACTTATTTTTAAATTATTGCGCTCGTTATTCGGATTACCCATTCCGAATAGTGATACGACATAATGGATAGCATTGAAGATCGGTGTTGAAGACCCGGTATTTGCGAGAGCAATAGGATGACCTGTCGATTGACTCTGCACCGAGTAGCTACGGTATAGAGTTCTCCATATGTGATGGGGAATCCGATCAGGTTTGTGGATATCCGGATTGCAAGGACTTCTTTATAAGTGCCTTCGGTTCTGTTTGAGCCCGGAACAGACTTGTATGGATTGTATGTCTGACATTACAAATTGAGATATAAAACAGATTTCTTTCAAATATATTTCTATTGGTGGTGGAGAATTTATTCTTTTAGCTTAACACCCTTCTCTGAGACGTACGAGCTCAGAGGTTATGTATTTGAAGGTTATCAGCGATATACTCCCAATTTGGTAATGTGACATGCTGAGTGTTGCTGTGAAATGATCATTGTGTTGATTATTGGTGATAGGATCATTTATTTGATCGTCTATCTTGGTGATCATTTCTATGATCACTTGTTGACCCAAAGCATGGCTTTTGTATAAAGTATGTTTTGTGGGCGTGACATCGTCGAGCCTCACACCTCGGAATGGTCAAACCAGGAAAGATGCAGCAAGGTTATGAGGGGTAGCCCCCTTTAGGGTATGTGCATTTCCTTCTGGAAAGGGTGGTATCATGGTATGGAGCCCAGATGCTTACTCATGTTTAAACACTTTATTTATGATTGTGTGATGTTGATGACGAGCGCTCGGATAAAGGTCCAATGGGACCGGGGGATGGCATACTCATGTCAGTTGTTACCCAGTTAGGGGTAACCCGGCCTTGTGTTGGCAGAGATCCGGTTTGGTTCTCGGGGACGTCCTTCCAGAGGCGTTCTCATGTGGCAATGGGAAGTTCCTTGGCCTGACCATTCGTTGGAAATCCAAAGAAACAATACGAGACTTGTACGGTTTTAGTTGTAGAACCTTCCATTTAATATGGTAGCTATAGTAAGCATACTATAATGGTACCTATGCTGGCTAAGATTTATATTCTACTTTCAAAATATTTTCTACACTATGCACTAGTAATAATATCAAATGTTCTTTTTAATACGTATGAAGCATCTTTGACTATCATAAGGAGAAATCTCCTCCATGTCTGCGTTTGCATTGTGTGTGTGGCGGGAGGTCTTATGGTAGTCTCATTTCTAAAAGCATTGCGAATTGACTTTAAAAATATTCCTCTATTTTGATTTTAAAGATAAATAAACTGTTTTGAGTTCTCTCACCAGTCACATGACTGACTCGGAGTTTATTATTTTCCTTCCTAAACTCTGGGTGCCCACCAATTTCCACACGGGCAGTCAAGAGTTAAGGTTTATCAGGATATTCTGGAGTTGCTAGAGGCAAGCTGGATGGCATGGCGTATTATTAGTATATAGTATTTCTTTTCCGCTGTTTGTTGTTGTTGTTGTACACTCTGATGTAATGTAATGTAATGTAATGTATAAAATATAATAACTGATATAGTTCTTTGTTTAAAGATTATTCATTTATCTATTATATGTTGTTCCGCTGCGATTGTGAGATTCTGATATTGTTCTATTGTTTTCTTTCCATTATTTTCTATCTTCTTATCTCTTCTTCTCTCTCTTTCTTTTTCTTAAAACCCTAAGTGTTCGGTTTTTCGGCATTTGATTTCTCGGTAGTTGATACAGTGGACGTATTGATGTCAGTTTTCGGAAGTTGAAGAATCGAGTCCTTACAAAGTGGTATCAGAGCATATGGTTAAGCGACAACCATGGTTCTGTTGGGTATTACTCATTAGAGATAGAGTCAGTAGTACTCTAGAATGAGTTGAGTGTAATAATAGCTATGAGAGCGTATTTGTTAGTGAATATAAATTGTTTTATATTGTGTTGACTTATCGGTTGATTGTTTATAGATTCCAGTCGATGTAGTCTAGCTAACTATCGTAGATAGGGGTTTCTAAACTCTTAAACAAGATAAACCAACACGATATTGTTTTTAAATTGGGTAAATGAAATAATTTTACCTTGATTATATTTTATATATAAAGGAATAATTTTTCAGAATTATTAAAGTGTATATAAGTTGATTGTTTAGTTGTTTGAATAATCAAAATTAAGGAATAATTGTATAAGTAAAAAGAATTATAAGAATTGAATTATAATTAAAGTGATTTACAATTGTGAAATAAACTTATATATATATATAAGAAGTGAAACTATATGAATATATTTATGAATATGAGTTGTAAATAAAAATGAATTTAAAGTTAAATGGAAATTTACTTAGAATTGGAATCTGAATTTATTTATAAGTGGGAATTTAAGTTAAGTAAAACAAGTGATGTTTATAAAATGGAAGTATAACTTAAGTGATGTTGAATGAAGTTGATATTGGTATCAAAGTAAATTAATAAAGTTAAGTGATAAATGTGAACTTAAGTTATGTGAATGAAATTCAACTTTTGTAATTGAATTGAATAAATGGATTGAATGTTAATCAATTGAAGGTTAAAAAGTTGATATGAAATAATGGATATAAGTGTTAATTCATTAAAATCTAATGTTATTGGAAAGTTGAATAGTTGAATGAAAATCAATTTAATTAAACCAATTGAAAGTGATGGTGTTAAACCAAATTGAATTAATATAAGCAAAGGAATTTGGTTGAAATTAATATACATTGGTTGTTATATGATTTTTAGTTGATTGTATAAAATTCATTAAGAGTTAATGAAATAGAAAGCTAAAGTAATTGAAATTCAATTGGAAGTTAAGTGAATATTAAATAGAATTGAATTTGATTGGAAGTGAACCAACTTGAATATGAATTAGTGAATATAAACTAATTGAAAATGAATGTTAGTAAAAACATCCACTGTTAATGAATCAAATGTGATTAAATTGAAAACCCAATTCATTGAATATTAATGAGAATATGAATGAATATTTATTGGTTATGGATGTTAGTTGAATGATAGTTGGTTGATGTTTGCATTTGTTGTTTTGTTGCATTTGCTATGTTGGCATATATAGTTATTATGTTGATATATGTTGTATATCGATACTATTGTCTATATACATGATTCTCATGTTGTTTGTTGAGTGTTTAGTAGGTGCGGATAGCGTTTGCTTCGCATTTGGAGCTCGCTTTCGCGCTATATTAGCCGTATATGCTTGCTAATAAAATATAAGGTACATATCTCGGATTAAATATCGTACTTTTACATTTTTTCCCTACGGGATGCCGCATTACTTGATAATATGTATATTTGTGATATATATACTGTCATTTTTTTTTCGGATCGAGCCACGCAAAGGAGACTATGGCGAATTATTCCGAAAATTTAAGGCGTTAGAAAAATTTGAGAAAAAATTGGAAAATTGTGAAAACTTCAACTTTGATTTGGAATTGAAAGTTAAACGATAGTAGTTGTTTTTGAAAAGATAACTATGTATGATTTGAAAACTTAGTAAGATTTTGTAAGAAGTTTAACTATGGATTTTGGAAAGTTAATAGATTATGTAACTTTTCTTACTTAATAATTTCGAGGGCGAAATTCTTTTAAGGGGGGAAGTATATAACGACCCAGAAATTTTAATTAATTAAAAATTGAATATTTAATTAATTTTAAATATTAATAAGTGAAATTATAAGTCGAATAAAAATTTAATTTGAATAATTGGATTTAATTGAATAATTAAATCGATAGTTTAATATGTTAAATTATGGAAATAATTGAAAATTGAGTTAAATATGATTGAAAATGATTTGTAAAGTTTTATTTTATCATATTGGAGTTAGAATGATATTTTAGAACTTTTTAAATCGAATTAAAAGTTTATTTGTGAAAATTGAATATTTTAATATTTAATCGACTAGTGAAAATAGCCAATTTTCGAACAGTCTCAGAATTGGACGAAACTAGTTCCATTGGATCCGTAATAGTTAGTTATTATCGGATTTCAATTTTCGTAGCAATTGGAGTTATCGTTTGATCGTGGCAACTCGAAACGCATCGAAATTGTTTTAATATTAATTTAGCGAGTTAAAATAGTCATTTTTCAAAAGGTCTCGGATTTCGACGAAACTAGTTTCATCGGATCCGTAATGTGATATTATTGTATGATTTCAAATTTCGTGTCAATCGGATTTACCGTTTGTCCGGTGCAAGCTAAAACGCCTAGAAAATCGTTTAAATCGGTTTAATTTAAATCGAACGTTTATTGCCATATCTCGCACAGATGACCGAATTAGCTTTCGAAACCTGTTCCATTGTGTCCGGAACGCGGGGTAAACCTTAAAAACGCTGGTTACGGCGCGTAAATCGAAGTTTGGAAATTCCGGAATGAATAGTGTCGTTCGTTTTCCTATAAATAGGGCCTAAATTCACAAAAATAAGATAAAAAAAAATAAACCCTAATTTGCAATGCACAGCCGCCACCAACAATCAATGGCCGAACTCTTTCCAATTTCTTCCCCTCCGATCTCTCAATCTGTCGAAAATTATCAAAAACGTTTAACTACAATATTGTAGAGGGCAGCGAGATCTTCGTGTTCAACGGTGGAGATCGAGATTGGAGCTACGAATCAACGGGAAAATGGAGATGAAGGCGCACGATTGCGCACGCATTTCGAGGGTGAGGGTGGAGCCGAGTTCACCAAGGTTATAGCCGAGAGTAGCTCGTGTCGTGCTCTTCGTGATGCAAGTTCCTGATCGAATTATCGTCGAGTGTTGGAGGAGCAAAAATAAACCCTAATTTGGGTATAGATGGGTTCGTGCGTGTTTGTATACTGGGAAGGAGAACGTGGAAGAAGGAGTTGCATGCAAGGGCTGAGATTTGAGGGCAATGGATCTGACGGCAGATGTGAGCTGATGGTTTAAAATTATAAATTAAGTTGTAAAATTTATATAGTTTAAATTCGTGTAACTTTGAAATTGCATATCTTTTTCATACGAGGTCGAAAACGCGCGCAACCAGTTGCGTTGGAATCGTATGGACGAGCACTACGCGATGGAATTGGATTGGAGTCGTTTGGAGTTAGTGAGAATTTCGGGTAAACTTAAACGTTCGTTTAATTTTATTCGAAATAAATCGCTAAAACGAAATTGAAATCAAGGTGAGAACTTCTCACTCAATCGAATCGGTTTCGATTTTATTTTAGATAGTTATATTTAAAATACTTGAATGCATGTTTGAATGATGATTGTATCTATTGATTGTTAAAATAGACATTATGCGCCGTTAGTAAGCGGATGTTATTTATTAAAAACATATACCACGAATATTTCATAAACAGTGAAATTGGTATTATATATAATAGCAATATATATATATATTGGCATATGTATATATTGCAGTTATTGATTTCCCGCATTGTATAGCGGATGAGACCCTATTGCGCCGTCTATTAAGCGGATAATATTTTAAATCCCATATACCGCGATAATTTCGTACTGGAACGGAATTGGTATTGTTCGAACATCTTTGGATGCAGGAAAACAGGTTGGAGGGATCCAACTGGATTCCTCAACAGTATTTATTTAAATTCAGATATTTTGATATTTAATGGATTATCATATCGATATATGATATCGTTGTTGTCGTGATTGGCTATTTGGTATGTAGCATCATTGGACTAAATTTTGGAATTTTAAAAGGATTTCAAAGTGATTTTTGAAAGTATACGTTTATAAAATATTTTTGGAATTGATTCATTTTAAATAAATAAACGTTATAATTTTAATGTTATAAAAATTATGATTTTTGAGAAATATAGTTAAAGGTTGATTTTTGAAAATATGAGGCTAATGATTTTATAAAATAGTTTAATCGGGATTTCTGAATTTATTAAAAAAAAGGTTGAAATATAGGATTTATGAAAATTAATTATTTTATAAATCAAAATGATGAAATTATAAAGGAGATTAAAGATGTTTTAAAAGTATAATATAAATTGATTTATATAAAAGATTTATAAAATGGATATTTGTAAATTAAAATATTTGAATTATAAAACGAGTTTTTATAAGTGTTTGAATGAAGTGAAAATGGATACCAATAAGTGAATGGAATTTATAAAATTATAAATGGTGAAGTTATAAGTGAAATTTATAAATAGTAAGATTTATAAATTTCGTGTAGTTATTAAAGAATATATTTGGGTAAATAAACGAATCTTATAAGTTATAAGATTTATAATTATGAAGTTTAAAGGAACGATTTAGTAAACAAATAAATTATAAGTGTTTAACTTAAAATATAGACCTTTGGTTTATAATTGAGTTATGAATTGAATAGGTTAATAAAGGAATTTATAAACGTTGTTTTATAAATTCGCAAACGACTTATTTTGATAAGTAAATTGATGAAACTTATTAATGGAGTTATATTCACGTTTTTGACTGTGAATAATCCTTTAAAATGAAATGTATAGAAATGATGAAATTGGTTAACGTAGTATATTCACATTTTTGAATAGTGAATAATATGTTAAAGAAAATGTTTTGGATGTGATATTTGAAATAGAATTAAAACGACCTAATGATGTTTTAAAATATGTTAAGATTCGAAACCATAGATTTCAACATTTATTGTTGAAATAGACGTTTTCGAGAAATAAAAGGGAATGGTGGACATAACACTGTTGTTATAGTAAATGATTTCGGAAAGGAAATGTTTTGTATAGTATTGGGATTTATATATCTATCTTAAATTCGAATCCCTATACTAGTGATTTTGGGTTGTCGTAACGACGTTTTACGCAACATTCGTTTTGGCCCAAATAAATATAGTTAAGAGAATGATTTCCTTAAAGACTGAAATATATGCTTAACCTCGATTTAAGTATATTGAATATTTTCCAAATGTTGAAAATAATTGGATTTGTGAATTACTTATAAATAAATAAGTATGGAAATGTTTTCCAATATAAAGTGAATATTTTGAGAATTTATCTTTTTGAAGATAAATTGGAATGAATAGTTGAAGTCGTATATGCATTGATATTGTGAAATATAAATTCACTATGGAATTTATAAAAGGAAGTGGAATTTGTTTAAAAATAAATATTGATTTATTTTTTAAGTGTGAAAATTATATATCTAGTAAAGATATTTTTGGGAAATAAATAATTTGGAAAATTATTTGGAATCTGGTGATGTTGTGCATATCCATTGATAGTTCAATAACCGACTATCAATATTTACCTTTGAAAGGTATTTGTTGTGATTTGCTGAATTTGAATGCTACACTTATTTTTAAATTATTGCGATCGTTATTCGGATTACCCATTCCGAATAGTGATACGACGTAATGGATAGCATTGAAGATCGGTGTTGAAGACCCGATATTTGCGAGAGCGATAGGATGACCTGTCGATTGACTCTGCACCGAGTAGCTACGGTATAGAGTTCTCCATATGTGATGGGGAATCCGATCAGGATTGTGGATATCCGGATTGCAAGGACTTCTTTGTAAGTTCCTTCGGTTCTGTTCGAGCCCAGAACAGACTTGTATGGATTGTATGTCTGACATTACAAATTGATATATAAAGCAGATTTCTTTCAAATATATTTCTGTTGGTGGCGGAGAATTTATTCTTTTAGCTTAACACCCTTCTCTGAGACGTACGAGCTCAGAAGTTATGTAGTTGAAGGTTATCAGCGATATATTCCCAATTTGGTAATGTGACATGCTGAGTGTTGCTGTGAAATGATCATTGTGTTGATTATTGGTGATAGGATCATTTATTTGATCGTCTATCTTGGTGATCATTTCTATGATCATTTGTTGACCCAAATTATGGCTTTTGTATAAAGTATGTTTTGTGGACGTGACTTCATCGAGCCTCACACCTCGTAATGGTCAAAACAGGAAAGATGCAGCAAGGTTATGAGGGGTAGCTCCCTTTAGGGTATGTGCATTTCCTTCTGGAAAGGGTGGTATCATGGTATGGAGCCCAGATGCTTACTCATGTTGAAACACTTTATTTATGATTGTGTGATGTTGATGACGAGCGCTCGGATAAAGGTCCAATGGGACCCGGGAGATGGCATACTCGTGTCAGTTGTTACCCAGTTAGGGGTAACCCGGCCTTGTGTTGGCAGAGATCCGGTTTGGTTCTCAGGGACGTCCTTCCAGAGACGTTCTCATGTGGCAATGGGAAGTTCCTTGGCCTGACCATTCGTTGGAAATCCAAAGAAACAATACGACACTTGTACGGTTTTAGTTGTAGAACCTGCCATTTAATATGGTAGCTATAGTAAGCATACTATAATGGTACCTATGCTGGCTAAGATTTATATTCTACTTTCGAAATATTTTCTACACTATGCACTAGTAATAATATCAAATGTTCTTTTTAATACGTATCAAGCATCTTTGACTATCATAAGAAGAAATCTCCTCCAAGTCTGCGTTTGCATTGTGTGTGTGGCGGGAGGTCTTATGGTAGTCTCATTTCTAAAAGCATTGCGAATTGACTTTAAAAATATTCCTCTATTTTGATTTTAAAGATAAATAAACTATTTTGAGTTCTCACACCAGTCACATGACTGACTCGGAGTTTATTGTTTTCCTTCCTAAACTCTGGGTGCCCACCAATTTCCACACGGGCAGTCAAGAGTTAAGGTTTATCAGGATATTCTGGAGTTGCTGGAGGCAAGCTGGATGGCATGGCGTATTATTAGTATATAGTATTTCTTTTCCGCTGTTTGTTGTTGTTGTTGTACACTCTGATGTAATGTAATGTAATGTAATGTATAAAATGTAATAACTGACATAGTTCTTTGTTTAAAAATTATTCATTTATCTATTATATGTTGTTCCGCTGCGATTGTGAGATTCTGTATTGTTCTGTTGTTTTCTTTCTGTTATTTTCTATCTTCTTATCTCTTCTTCTCTCTCTTTCTTTTTCTTAAAACCCTAAGTGTTCGGTTTTTCGGCATTTGATTTCTCGGCAGTTGATACAGTGGACGTATTGATGTCAGTTTTCGGAAGTTGAAGAATCGGGTCCTTACACCATTAGTACAAGCCCAAATCAAAATATAAATAAGATAGAGGTTAAGAGAAAACAACTACGTGTAATACGCTAAAAACAACAAATTTGGAGAAGTAAAAATCATAATTTTTCGAAACGAAAAGCAGAGAAAAGTTAGAATTAATTCCAGCTTCATAAAAAAGAATAAAATTTCAAATTTCAAATTTTCAATAGAAGTCAAACTTTGACCAAAGTTGACCAAATCTTAAATTTTTAGAAAAATCTTTATTTTGTTAAATTTGCAAAAAACATTTTACATCAAATCCCAAAATTATATATTAAAATTCCAAATTTATCAATTTTAATATAATTAAATTCAAAGTTTCAATTAAAACTCCATTTAAAATAATTATAGAAATTTCGCATTGTTACAATTTAAGTCCTAATAAATAATAATTCGAAAACCTAGGTTTATAATTTTTTTAAACTTTATTAACTATGGTACATTAGAGCACATAACAAATCAATCAAATTCAATTAAATCAAATCAACCAAATTTCATAAAGGAATACACTAACACTATCAAAAATTCAAATTCCATAAGGAAAAAAAAGCAAACACTCAAAATTATTTAAATTGTCAAAACATTAACAACAAAATCCTAACTTTGATCCAAAACTTTCTTGATAGCCCAAATATAGATAATTATCTATGCGTGCCATTATTTGATCATTAGCCTTTGATTATTGCTTAGAAGATTATCCAAACTTACTCAGAGAAAATTGGAAGTTATACTCTAAAATTATTGGTTTCTTGACTACGCCAATCTTTCTAAACCACATAAATTTTCATTTTATATTTTATTAAATACCAAAATTGTTTACGAATTATTTTCTAAATATTCTTCTAAGTTTAATTTTTTTTTATAAAATCCTTTCTTTATAAAACACCAAATAATAACTTATTCCACTTTATTTACTTATATAATACCCTTCTAAATCCTAAGACTGTATACAAAACATAAAATATATTTTGCTTTTACACAATTAGGTGAAAATCAAATCAAAATTTGAGTCTTTTAAAACTGAGTCAACCTCTTGACCTATTTAGAGTGTTAAGATGAACAATGTTTATGGGTTGACTCAAAATAACAAATAGTTTACACTACTTACATGTCATAAACAAAAGCTACGGTTTTAATAGAACAATGTCTATTAAAACCTTCCTACCTTTTCACATTAAGTTGTTGCAATTGTAATGACCCGCAAATCCATACCCCTTGAGTGAACACTATTCTACATCAATCAACTCAAGTTGAACAGAAATACGAACCATTTGGTTAAAAGAAGAAGAGGTAGAAGAATAAAATAGAAAACAACATCAGAATCTAACCATCGCAGCGGAACAATATATAATAGATAATCACATATCTTTACATCAAAACAAATACTATATCTGTTTATACATACGTCATCAAAGTACATCATTAGAGTTTCACATCAATAACATACAACTAGATACACAGCGGACTAATAATCAAATACGGAAGTACGTATCGCCATCCAGCTCGTCTCCTGAGTTCCACGGCATCATATCCTGTATCCTATCATACTCGGTCTGACCCGAGCATTATAGTTAAATAACACCTAAGTCAGTCTGGAATACCAGCATGAAAAATCACACTCAAATTGATTATTAAAGTTTCAAAAATCTTTTTGAAAACAAAAGCATCTCGTAAGACCACGTCACAAATAAACATGTCGGGTTTTTAACTTACGATAGCTAAAACACTTTTTATTAAAGTTCTCTGATATTATAATAATGTCTATAGAATGTAAAATAGAATCTAGCTGAAATACTTGTGTTAACCCCGTTCCAGCCTACAAGTTAAGGGGCCCACAACTTAAAGGAGTCAACGAGTTAAGGCCTGGGATGAGCCACGACTTAAGGTGTTTAACGGCTCAGGAAGGATCTACGACTCAGGAAGCCTCACGACTCATCGAATCACCGACTCAATAAGTTAATGACCTAAAGCTCAAAGCGACTTAAAGGGTTACGACTCAAGGGGTTACGGTTCACAAGGCAGGACGGCTCAATAAGTTACCGACTTATCAAGACTATCGTCTCAACGACTTAAAGGAGCAGAGTGGCTTAACTAGTTAACGGCTCACAAGACAAACCGACTCAATGCATTACCGACTCATCAAAGGTATTGCCTCAGTGACTCAACAGGTCCACGACTCATCATAAGAAATGACTCAAGAGGATTGACGACCTAAGAAATGACTTGACGACTCATAACTCAGGATGACTCGTCCGCGACTTAAAGCCACTGAGTCGTATTCCGTTGCTACAATGCATGTCCCAGTGAGAATTGACTCGCCAACGACTCAGGACTTGGCTTAGAATCCAGCAAGAGAATGAGCTAGTGAGAAGACCAAATGCTTAATCAGATAAGCCGGCCACGACTCAACTTGACTCGGCCACGGCTTAGCCTGAGTCGGTCATGACTCAGGACTTGGACGAAAAACTTCTATCCAGATTTGCCTATAAATACATGGCCACCCCCAACATTCAAAGGACTTTTTGCTCATTCATTTCAAGCGCCGTTACTCTGCTGCCTTCTGAACTACTTCAACACCTTCAAGGAACTTCATGAGGAAATCAAACATGTCTAACATGTGTTCAAGGATTTGGATCGACATTGAAGTTTAGGCTACTTGTTCTAAGTCACTTGAAACTCAAAGTGTGTTGTAATCAAAATGTAACTGCATTGACTTGTAATCAAATCGTCAATAAAGATATTCAAAGTGGACGTAGGCTCTCTCTTAAGCCGAACCACTGTAAAATTGCTGTTGTTTACTGTTTTTTCACTATTATCTGCTTATAATCTGTTCCCGAGCCATCGGGTGGTGCTTTCACAATCTCACTTCATACACCGGGGTGTTAACGTTCAAATTTTAGCGTTAACATTTTTGGTGCTTTCACTGAGATTGAACTCAGGTGAACTATCATCATTGCTTCACAGAGGTTTGTAGAGAGAATTTCCTTGAAAACCAGAAATCTATCCGAGATTATGGCTCCTGGAAGGAAAAGTAGATCTGTCAGATCTGGGAATATTCAAGAGGGAACCTCCACTTCCCCTATATCAAATCAAGCCACTCCAGCTGTCGGAGTTACAAAGGCAGAGCTGGATGCTGCAATCTTAGGGCTGAACCAACAGATCAATGCCCAAAATGCACAATTCGAGGCTCAGAATGCCCAAAATGCCCTAATTCTGAATAGGTTGAACGATTTGCTTGGGGCAAACCGTCAACCGGCAGGTAATGAAAGGAATTTTGCTAACAACATTCATGAGGCTGAAGAAAGGAATGCTCCTGAAAGGGCAGCTAGCCCCTTTGAACAAACACTTCCTGAGGTTGGTGGATCTAGAACTCGACATGATGAGGAGTATCTTTCTGGAATGGTCCGACAAATCATGAAAGAGAGTATGCAGAGGGTTGAAGACGAGAAAGAATGGGGTTTCGCCCCAAGTAAAACTCCATTTACCGAGAAAATCATGAAGGCTGAATTCCCAAGGAAGTTTGTCACTCCAACCATTCCAGCTTACAAAGGAACAAGTGATCCGAACGAATTTTTGTATAAGTATGATTGGCACATGACAGGTGCCAGGGCTTCTGATGAAATAAAGTGCCGATATTTTCCCGTATACCTGGAAGGCGTAGCTCTGCTTTGGTTCACCAAGCTGCCAGTCCGATCTATCGATCAGTTTTCTGACTTAACCCGGAAGTTCAAAGAGCAGTTCAGACTATACGCTTCAAAAGCCAAAGATATTATGTCATTGTCAAGTTTAGAACAGAATCCGGGTGAAACTATCGGATCTTTCTTGAATCGCTTTAATATAGCGCTGGCCGAGGTGGACAATGCAGAACCACGGATGATTTTGACCTATCTAATGAGGGCCATCGACAAGTCGAGCGAATTTGGGAAATGGTTAAACATGAAGGAACCAAATTCCCTTGAAAAATTCTATAAAAAAGCAGATGAATTCATGCGCTTGGAAAGCCGTCCCGTACCGGTAAAGGCAGTGCTGGAAAAAACTGAAGATAACACTGTTGCTCCACGCAAGAATGAATCTGTAGGGCAAAAAAGGGAAAATAGCAATGGGAAGAAACAGAGTAATCTGAAGAAGCCCCGATCCTTCAAGCCATCAGAATACACTCCTTTATCAGATACGCCGGAGCGTATCTACCTTGCCACTAAAGATTCTATTGACTTTCCTAAACCTCCTCCTCTAAGGACCGGGAAAAAGGCTATACAGAGTGGGAAGTTCTGCCGCTTCCATAATCAACCCGGTCACGAGACCGACGAATGCCGCCAGTTGAAAAATCTGATTGAAGAGTTGCTAAGGGAAAACAAGCTGCAGCAATTTGTGAAAAAGAATAGCAACAATCCTGCTTCATCTAGTCAGGGGCAACAGGCTCCTACTCATCAGCCTAGGATGAGTGAGAAGGCTGCAGGGCATGAATCTGGAAGGCCCATTATCAATGTCATTACAGGAGGACCTCACCCAGCGGGCAGAAGCTGGGGTGAGATGGAAAGGTATACCCGAGCTTTAAAGTATGTAACGACCGAGGAAGATGTATTCGTTTTGGAAGGTGCTACGCCCTTGAAGCAACAAAGAACTTTCGATGATGATATTGTGTTCAAAGCTAGGGATTCCGCAGGTATTGAAGCTCCTACCTTAGATCCCTTAGTCATCTCGGCTGGTATCGGGCCAGCTATTGTCAGAAGAGTTCTCATTGATTGTGGTGCATCCTGCAATATCCTCTTCAAGAAGACATTCGACCAAATGAAGATCCCTATGGCTGATGTGCAAGCCACATTGCAGAAAATTGCCGGCTTCACTGGGGAGCCAAAGCAGCCGGTAGGAACCATTGATTTGTTTGTGGAACTTGGAGAAGGAGAGAGAAAAGTGGTCCGCAAGCAAACTTTTGTGATTGTCGACGAATTTTCTGCTTATAATACTTTCCTTGGTCGTCCAACTCTGGCAGCGTTCAAAGCTATTCTTGCCCCGTGGTGCCTCACTATTAAATTCCCTACAGACAATGGAGTAGGAGTCATAAAAGGGGATCAAAATGCTGGGCGAGAATGTTATCTAACAGAGCTACGAGAAATCTGAAAAAGAGAAATGGGAAAGAATGCGGCAGCCCCAGTCCGCATTAAAGAACCAGCCTTGTAGCAATTACAGGGCGGACCTTGCACTAGCGAGCACAGCGGAGCAAGGAAAGAGATGGATCCTAGAAAAGTCAGTGCAGGGGAAAATAGAGTGGTACCAGTGGAAACGACAATACCAATACCTGTTGACCCAAAGGACCCAAACAAGGTGTTGAATGTGGGTTCACAACTTAATGCGTCAATTCAGAATATCTTAATATCTTTCTTAAAGGCAAATTTAGATGATTTTGCTTGGACTCATGCCGATATGTGCGGAATATCCCCAGAAGTTGCAGTACACGCTCTAAATATTGATCCAAAATTTACACCTGTGAAGCAGAAAAGGAGAACTCAAGGTCCAGAAAGGTCGGCAGCGTTGAAAGAAGAAGTTGATCGGCTCATGGAGAATAATTTTATCAAGGAATCTACCTATCCGAATTGGGTTTCAAATCCAGTGCTGGTTAAGAAAGCCAACGGAAAATGGAGAGTATGCATCGATTTTTCAGATCTAAACAAGGCCTGCCCCAAAGACTGCTTCCCATTACCCAGAATCGATCAACTGGTAGACGGAACAGCGGGACACGAATTGTTATCTTTCATGGATGCTTACTCTGGATACAACCAGATTATGAAGGAGGACACGAGCTTTATCACTGACATTGGCCTTTACTGCTACAAAGTTATGCCCTTCGGGTTGAAGAATGCAGGGGCAACATACCAAAGACTTGTTAATGCTATGTTCAAACCGCAATTAGGCAAGACTATGGAAGTCTACGTCGATGACATGTTAGTAAAGTCTAAGAAAGCAGTGGATCACATAGAACACTTAGCGGACATGTTCGCAGTCCTCCGAAAATACGGAATGAAGCTCAATCCTTTGAAATGTTCATTTGGAGTGGAATCCGGAAAGTTTTTAGGTTTCATCGTGAGCGCTAGGGGCATTGAGGCTAGTCCAGCTCAAATTACTGCATTAAAGGAAGTCAAAGCTCCTAGAACAAAGAAGGAATTGCAAAGTCTCAATGGAAAGGTCGCCGCCTTGAGTCGGTTCATTTCCAAAGCCACAAATAAATGCATCCCATTCTTTGACGCCCTAAAGAAAGGAAAGAAAAACTTCGATTGGATTCCCGAATGCCAAAAAGCCTTTGATGAATTGATTCGCCATATGGAAACGCCTCCAATACTTTCTAGGCCTGGCGATGGCGAGGATCTTCTTATATACTTGGCGGTATCATCTCATGCTTTAAGTGCAGCGCTGATACGAGAAGACAAAAGGATTCAACATCCAGTTTACTATATCAGCAAAAGGCTCACTGGGGCAGAAATGAATTACTCTAAGTTGGAAAAACTCGCCTATTGCCTACTAATTGCATCTAGGAAGTTAAGGCAATATTTTCAAGCTCATCCTATCAGAGTCCTCACTGATCAACCTTTAAAGCAAGTCCTGTTTCGCCCTGACACTTCGGGTCGTCTTCTAAAGTGGAATATTGAACTCAGTCAGTATGACATCACTTATCATCCCCGAAAAGCAATCAATGGACAAGCTTTAGCGGATTTCATCGCAGAATTCACAGATAAGGGTAACAGTGAGGAGGAAACGGTCGACGATTCCCCAATCCAATGGAAGTTATATGTCGATGGTGCGAGAAACGACTACTGTTCTGGAGCCGGAGTTGTACTTGAGACCCCTGAAGGCCGATCATTATGCTATGCACTAAGATTGGAATTTCCTTCAACAAACAATGAAGCAGAATACGAAGCCCTTATCGCTGGCTTAAGGATTGCTAAAGAATTAAACATCCGAGCGTTACAGATATTCAGTGATTCTCAGCTTATTGTATGCCAAGTCAAAAAGGAATTCCAAGCAAAAGGGGGGAATCTGCCCGCCTACTTGTCAAAGGCTTGGGAACTCCTGGGTGATTTCGATCATTACATGATAAGTCACATTCCTCGAGAAGAAAACATGAAAGCAGATTCTCTCGCAAAGTATTCTAGCACAGGCGAAGCTCAATTTCTGGGGTTAACTCCAGTGGAGGTCCTGTCGACTCCTAGCATTGATGAGATGGACATTGATTGGATCATGAGCATGTCCCAGGAGCAAGAATCATGGATGACTCCAATAACAGAATATCTGCTCAATGGATCCTTACCAGGGAACTCAAAAGAACGACAAAAGCTACTGAGGAAAGCCTCTCGATATATAATCCAGGATGGCCGATTATACTGACGGGGATTCTCAATGCCATTACTTCGATGTGTATCCAGGGAAGAGTCCAAAGCAATCCTAGCGGAGGTACACGGAGGAGAATGTGGTGATCATTCAGGTGGCCAAACATTAGCAAAGAAAATTCTCCGATACGGATATTTTTGGCCAGAAATTGATCGAGATGCAGCAGAGTATTCCCGAAAATGTGACAGATGCCAAAAATTCGCCAAAATTCCTAGAGCTCCTTCCACTGAACTTACACAGATGGTCAGTCCATGGCCGTTTGCAATATGGGGGATAGACCTTGTAGGACCGTTACCAACTGCCAAATCTGGAATTAAATATGCCATTGTTGCTGTAGATTATTTTACTAAGTGGGCAGAAGCTGAACCACTGGCTACTATCACCTCAAAGAAGATGATAAGTTTTGTGACTAAAAACATCATTTGCAGATACGGTGTGCCTCAAAAAATAATTACAGACAATGGTACTCAGTTTGAAAGTGAAGAATTTCAAGATTTTTGCAAGCGATTCAAAATCCGAAAAAGCTTCTCAGCAGTGGCTCATCCGCAGGCAAACGGGCAAGTGGAAGCCGTGAATAAAATTATTAAGTCAACCATCAAAAAGCAACTTGAAAGAGCAAAAGGTGGTTGGGTCGATAAGCTACCACTGGCACTATGGGCATACAGAACCACTCACAAAATTGCGACTGGGCACACCCCGTTTTCATTAGCATACGGGTCAGAGGCAATGATTCCGGTAGAAATAGAGGTCCCTTCACATAGAAGAATCCATTTCAATCAAGCAGAAAACGAAAAGCTACAGCTTGAAGCGCTAGATCTCCTTGATGAAAAAAGAGATGAGGCTAATCTCAGAATTGCAGCTCATCAGCAAAGGATAGCCAGACATTTCAATTCCAAAGTTCGCCAACGCAACTTTGAGATTGGAGACCTAGTCCTGAAGAGAATTATGACAGCGACAGGTGTGTTTGGGCCAAATTGGGAAGGACCATATGTCATAGGTCAGAAGCTTCTTGACGGCACATTCAAACTCACTACTGTTGAAGGAGATCAAATTCCAAGGGCATGGAACAGCAATCATTTGCGTCCATACTTTACTTGAAAATTTTGTTGAAATATTGTAAAAAGAATTATGAATGTATGATTCTTGTAATTGAAGGCAATTGTAAAACTGATGCAAGTAAATAATGAAAAAATATAAAGTGGATGTAGGCCCAATTTCCTGGCCGAACCACTATAAATCTTGTGTTCCTTATTATTATTACATGTTTGCTTTATTTTCGATATAAAAAGTACATAGAATGTATTGCTGAAATGTCGATTTAAATTTTTGCAGACAATGGAAGTGAAACTTGCACATAATAAGACCAAGTGATTCTCGCCAAATTTCAAGTCACAAAAGCTCCGAATTCAAATCCTAGATAGGAAGTACTTCAATTGAAAGGCCTATGATTTCGACAGAAACGGGCCTTTGCTAATAAATGGAGATCGTTTGAACAAACAAACATCCAATTAAGAGGCTGATGCTCATTCTCACGAACTTGCCTGACAATGAAGTACACTTCCTTGGACTAAACAAGTCACTTAAAAAAAAAAGAGGATCGCTGAAAAGGCATAGGCAAGTGGACAAGGGAACAACCAAAGCCATCATCGGCAGCACAAGTCCTCTTCGGAGGCACAACTCTTTGGAGGATAAAGACCTCTAATGGGTCATACGCCACAAAAAAGAAAGTTCTCTACTCAACAAAAAAGATTGGAGAAGTCATGACCCTCCAACCATGAGAGAGTAACTTCCAGGCGATGAAAACCCTCTCTGAGGCACATTTCACCAGGAGTTGAAGTGTAACAACCGCTCTTCGGAATTTCACTTCACCGGAGTTGAAATGCAAACAAAATAAAGACCTCTTCGGAGGCACATTTCACCAGGAGTTGAAGTGTTACGACCGCTCTTTGGAATTTCACTTCACCAGACTTGAAATGCAAACAAAATAAAGACCTCTTCGGAGGCACATTTCACCAGGAGTTGAAGTGTAACAGCCGCTCTTCGGAATTTCACTTCACCAAAGATGAAATGCAAAACAAAATAAAGACCTTTCTGGAAGTCTACGTTTCACCGAGATTGAAATAAAACTTCCAAGTGTTGAAACGTGAAAAGGCTTTCTTCGAAGGCACAACTCTTTGGAGGTACACGTTTCACCAAGATTGAAATAAAACTTCCAAGTGTTGAAACGTGAAAAATCCCTCTTCAGAGGTACAACCCCCTCCCGGAGACACAATCAAGAAGAAAGACCTCTTCGGAAGCCCACGTTTCACCGAGATTGAAATAAAACTTCCAAGTGTTGAAACGTGAAAAGGCTTTCTTCAAAGGCACAACTCTTTGGAGGTACACGTTTCACCAAGATTGAAATAAAACTTCCAAGTGTTGAAACGTGAAAAATCCCTCCTCAGAGGTACAAATTTTTATTTTAAAAAAAAATCCTCATCAAGAGCATACTTTAACTTTCAAAGGGAGAGTGATTTACCAATTCTAGAAAATAACCTTCCTCAAAAAAAAAAAAGAGGAAGAAAGTTAAAGTACCCTTGAGAGGCCCGCTTTACCACATAGAAGAATTCACTTGGAAAAATGCGTACATAAGCAAAAGAAAAAAGTGATTTCTTCGAAGCACAAAGCGCAAAAACTTATATGAAGGAAGTTGTACTCTACGAAAAATTTCTTCAAGAATGAAGTAATTATTCTTCAGAAAATAAGAGTGCAAGTCCCCTCAAAGTATAAAATATTGCAGCAAGCTTATAGTATGGGGGCAACATGGTATAGTTACATACAAAATGGTATAGCTACATCGGTAAAGTACGCTCAAACAACATACCACAAGCTCACCGCAATATCATATAAATAAACTTGTGCAAAAATGAATAATAAATGCATTCTCAAATTCAAACAAGAGTCTGTACAAATAAAGGATCATTTTATTCAATTGTATTGCAGATACAGGTTTCAAAATAAAAAAGCAGGGGCCGGTGCCTGCACAACATCCGACCATTACACAAAAAAGGAATCAAAAAGCCCAAAGCCCGACTCTTCACTTCTTCTTACCACCTTTGGACCCTTTGCCCGGCCGAATGATTAGCTTTTCAGGTCTATCTATAGGCATAAGGGAAGAAGGAGAGGGAGGTGCAACCGGTGCAATTTCCGGTTCTTCTTCAGTAGCAAGGATTTTCTTCCCCCTCCTCTTCGATGTTCCGTGCTTCTTTCTTCTCTTCGAAGAAGACTCACTCCCTGGAGTAACAAGAGCGGACAAAACTATGTCATCAGAAGGAGTCCGCTCCGGAGAGATCTCGCCTCCTTCAAGTCCCTCGTCTTTCTGCTCTTGCGAAGCGATAGGGTCATCCAAGCCATGAAGAGCCTCAATTTGCTCCTCTTGCGACCCGGGCTGTGAAGCAGAAGGAGGAGTCACCTGAAGAGACGGAGGAGGGATAACCGGAGGAGGTGAAATCTGCACAGCACTCGATGTTTCAACTGCAGAAGAAGAGAAATTAAAAATATTAGTATCTCCCCAAAAGAAGGGAGATATGGGTTCGTCAAGATTCAAGAAGTAATCGAGAAGCTCATCAAACTTTTGAGGAGCAAGCAGGCAATCCACCTGAATCGGACCAATGTCAAAATTACCTGAAGATGTTTGCTTCGTTAGTTCAATCTCATAATTTTGAGCCCCGATATCCTCCAAAGCCTCATCATCAGTAGGGGTAATTACCCCGGTTCTTGTAGGAGGCAGCGAATGAGCACTGGAACCTGTGATGTCAACTTCAGAAGAAACTAAAGGGCGTTCAGAAGTGGTAGGTGGCATTTCTTTTTCATAACGTTCCCCTTCCGCCATTCCGGCCCGCACTCTGGCGAGTTGCTCTTTTCCCTTGGCAAGAGCGGCGCGGGCATCATCGTCAAGATAATGCTCTTCAAGAGCTGACTCAGCGTAGCCAGCACCTTTACCACCGAGCATATCGACTGCTGCCTCCCAAACTTCAGCTAGTGTAATTTCATACTTAGGTCCTAGAAAGGCAAGGCTGCCACGCCCCAAAATGCTGTGCAGATAAAAATCAAATAATGTGGAGCTAATGTCAGCTTTGGTTGCTTGATGGGCCTCTTCGGCCGCAAGTTTATCAGCAACAGCCTCGTCACGCTCCTTTTCGGCCATAGCAAGTCGAGCTTTTAACATCTCTATCTCCAAGCTTTGAGAGCCGGTCTGTTCTCGCAGCTGTAAAGTTTCAGCACGATATTCTTCTATGACCTTCTCCTGGTGTGTAAGCTTATCTTCGACTGCCCTTTGGCTGGCATGCGCATCTCGTACTTGTTGCTGAAGCATGCTCTCCTTTTGAGAATAGAAAGTAGATGAAGTAGCTAACTCTTCCTTAAGCTTTTCTACTTCCGCTTCCAGCTTTTCATTATAGGAAGCAATACTTCTCATTTCGGCGTCATGCTGTTCGAGGGTCTTCTGCCACTCAGCCTTATCGTTCTCCATTGTGAGCATAGCCTCGAGATTGGCTCGGTTAACCCTCTGAAGCTCGTCGACAAGTTTTTGCCAATTCGACATTCTTTCAATATCGGTCCTGACAGCGTCAAGATTTCGTAGCATAGCCGATTTGTCAAGAGGAACCAAGTCGAGATCAAATCGAACCCCTCTCAGGCACCACTAAGGGAATCGACTTTGAAGAGTGGGAGGACCTTGCCCAACTTGGTATGCGGGCCGTTGATGATTGTTTGAATGTCGGAACGAACGGGGGCAGGAGATTGAGCAGGAACATTTTGAGAAACTGTCGGCATCGTTTCTTCAGTAAGTTTAGCCCGCTTGCTAGAAGAATCGTCCATGTGACCTTTACCTCTCTCATCGTGAGTCTTTCTTTTTTGGGTATCATCATCTCTGTGGGGAGGGTCATGTCTTTCTTGTTCTCTTCGGTGACGTTCTTCATATGCTCGTCTCTCGTCTGCTAACCTGATGGCCCTCTCTTCATCGGATTCACTGTAAGAGGGGAGGTGACGCCTATAATCATATTGGCTACGCCTCCCGTAGCGCTGGAAATTATCATAGTATGAACTGCTGCGCCCCATTGGAGAATCTGGAATAAAAATAATAAGCTTTAGAAATCTTTAAAGTATAAGAAGATGAATGCGTAGAAGTGCTGAAGAGTCCTAAGTGTTGTGTAACGTGTAAACTACACGCGTCAAGTTACAGACCACTCTGTGGAGTAGAGGTAGTGATAACTTGAGTGGAGGGAGTTGACATTTGTTGTAGAGAGGATGTCGCCTCAATTACAGAAGAGATAGTTTTGGAAACATCATCTTTGAAAAGTTCTTGAGAAGTTACAATTAAATCGCTCAACCCCTGGAAAACATCATCACCATCATGTTTTTTGGGACTGGCTTTCTCAACTCCTTCGTCAGCAGATCTTCCGGAAGATCGTGGAGTTTCTTCCTCTTCGATAACTGGGGCAAGTGCGGACTTGTCAAACGGCCCCGCAACGTCCTTCGGAATTGAACACTTCACTAGTGGAGTTTCTATAGAGGTTCCTCCCTGCATGTGCTCTTTAGTAGAGGCCGGGGCATCAGGAGTTTCCGTCGGAGAATCGGGAATTTCAGTTGGGACTTCACGAAGCTGAGTGAAGCGAGAGGAATGAAGAAGCCCATATTGATGTAAAAATCCATCATTTAACAAAAACTTTATACTCCTCTCTTCTGCCGCCACGGCGTTCAATCTCTCAAAAATTTGTTTATAGCATGGATCTCTAGAGGGAGGAGGAAGTGCTAAAACAGAAAAAAAAAGCCAAGTTAGCATTTAGCAACTCAGATTTCGAAAAGCCCAAGAATGGAGAAATAAAAGCAGGAAAATTTTACTTCCTACTCTCCAGATGGCATAAAACCCTGGAGGGCAGCGAACAAAGAAATACTGATTTAGAAATCCATGAACGCTTTCAGGAAGATCGGTGATGAGCTTGCGGTTTCGAGCACTCCTTATAACTACGATAGAGGGATGATCTTTAATTTTTGTGAATGAGCAGAAGTAGCAGATTTCCTCAAAGCTCGGTAATCGGCCCAGAACTCTACTAAATAGCACACATAACCCCATCAGAATGGCATGACCATTGGGGTGCAATTGGAATAGAGAGATAGATAATCGAAGCAGGAACTGCTGAAGGAAGTCATTGAAAGGTGGTATGGCACCGCTCAAGCACATTTGGCGATTGACAGCAATAAAGCCAGAAGGGGGCCTATCTGCAGTATCATTTGGCCCCGGCAGTAAGGCATCAGCTTCGGCAATGCCAAACTGGATGAGCAATTGGTTAAACACCCGCTGATTCAGAGTTGTGGGAGTTCTCTCCGGAGGGTTATCCAACAGGTTGGCTACTTGGAAGACATCTTCAGCCTGGCCCATCGGTTCTTCTTGTTGAGATGTCATTCTACACAAGCAACTAGATGTTCAAATGCGAAGGTGCACGTTTCCTAAAAGTGTGAAGTGTTGTGCAGAACTAATGAAAATAACAAGTAAATATAACTGGAATTAAACTGGTTGACGATTGATCGACTATGGTAATTTCAAAACTTGTTAATTTAAAGTTCAAGCATAATATTAGTGCAGGCTAGTCAGTTTCAATTGACTGTTTCAGTGTTGCTTTAATATTACTTGAAATCGATAGCACTTCATTCACACGATTTGTTTAAGTTAATTATCTGTTATTAACTAATCTGTCATTTGATATGGGCGGTCGATGACAGTATATTCGTCCCAATTTTCTGTGAATGTTGTATTGAACAGATTGTTAACCTGCAAGTCAAAATAACCTATGAATGAATGCAATAAAATTCGACAGTTCAAAGTTTATGCAATGGTTCAAAGTTCGAGCAGAATTCACGCAAGTCCTAACTCGTCAACGGCTCAAAAATTTTGAGTCGACAGTGCCCTAAGTCGTAAGTCGTAGAAAAAGGGAGAAGCTCTGGTTCAAAGTAATAAGAAAATCTCCAAGTCTTATCTCGGCCACGACTCAAGGCTTAGGTCGTGGAGCATGTTGAGTCGTATCATGGTTAAATCGCAAAGGTCGCTGGATCATACAAAAATAGCCGAGTCATACCTAAAGCAATATTCGACTCTATCTGACCAACTAATCACCTAACTCCTAACCAGTTTACCTTCTAACTTTTAACCCATAAACCATTTCACTCCTAACCCGTTAATCTTCCAACTTTTAACCCATTAACCCAATAAAACTCTCAATCAACAATCCTGGTCTTATCACGCCACTAAATCACCTCAAGACGCAAATAATCAGATCAGACAACCCTACATCCATTGATGGTTAGAATGACCAAACTTGCAAGACTCAAGGGAGTAAATTGGAGGTAGGGACGGAGCGCGTAGGTTAATGATGATCGACAATCAGAAGGGAAGCAAGATTGCTTACGTAATGTGGTGTCAAAGATGATCAGAGGAGAGTCGGGTTGGAATCGCCTGTGAGAACTTGGAGATGCGTTAATGGCGGATGCGGTTTAGAGGGTCACTGATAAGAAGTGGGAGATAGGAGGAACGAGTCAAGCGTTTTATTTCTGGAAGAGCTGGAACTCGAATCGGCACGCCCGAGTTATGATAAGTCGAAGCACATGACTTACGACTTAAGCGTGTGCTTCGAGGGGCAAATGTTAACCCCGTTCCAGCCTACAAGTTAAGGGGCCCACGACTTAAAGGAGTCAACGAGTTAAGGCCTGGGATGAGCCACGACTTAAGGTGTTTAATGGCTCAGGAAGGATCTACGACTCAGGAAGCCTCAAGACTCATCGAATCACCGACTCAATAAGTTAATGACCTAAAGCTCAAAGTGACTTAAAGGGTTACGACTCAAGGGGTTACGGTTCACAAGGCAGGACGGCTCAATAAGTTACCGACTCATCAAGACTATCGTCTCAACGACTTAAAGGAGCAGAGTGGCTTAACTAGTTAACGGCTCACAAGACAAACCGACTCAATGCATTACCGACTCATCAAAGGTATTGCCTCAACGACTCAACAGGTCCATGACTCATCATAAGAAATGACTCAAGAGGATTGACGACCTAAGAAATGACTTTACGACTCATAACTCAGGATGACTCGTCCGCGACTTAAAGCCACTGAGTCGTATTCCGTTGCTACAATGCATGTCCCAGTGAGAATTGACTCGCCAACGACTCAGGACTTGGCTTAGAATCCAGCAAGAGAATGAGCTAGTGAGAAGGCCAAATGCTTAATCAGATAAGCCGGCCACGACTCAACTTGACTCGGCCACGGCTTAGCCTGAGTCGGTCATGACTCAGGACTTGGACGAAAAACTTCTATCCAGATTTGCCTATAAATACATGGCCACCCCCAACATTCAAGGTACTTTTTGCTCATTCATTTCAAGCGTCTGCCTTCTGAACTACTTCAACACCTTCAAGGAACTTCATGAGGAAATCAAACATGTCTAACATGTGTTCAAGGATTTGGATCGACATTGAAGTTTAGGCTACTTGTTCTAAGTCACTTGAAACTCAAAGTGTGTTGTAATCAAAGTGTAACTGCATTGACTTGTAATCAAATCATCAATAAAGATATTCAAAGTGGACGTAGGCTCTCTCTTAAGTCGAACCACTATAAAATTGCTGTTGTTTACCGTTTTTTCACTATTATCTGCTTATAATCTGTTCCCGAGCCATCGGGTGGTGCTTTCACAATCTTACTTCATACACCGGGGTGTTAGCGTTCAAATTTTAGCGTTAACAACTTGCATCTCACGTTTAGGCAATAGTTGGGCACAATCAAAACCGTACGGGCGCGTAGGAAAAATGGATTTCCAACTAATGACTAGGCACTGGGGTACCACCTGCCACGGTTGGGATCAGCAACCGCACTACTAAGCCGAAATAAAGGGACATCTAGACAGGGATGACCTTACTCTCAAGTGGGGGCTACCCATGAAGCCTTGCTGCATAACCCATGATTTTCAGTCATTCCCGGTTGATGAGGCTTGAGGCTAAGCGATACCTTTTATATTGTTTCACTTAGAATGCTCATCGTCCACCTGACGATGTTTTGAAAGCATTCATCCATACAAGTCCGTCCCGGGTTCGAACGGAATCGAAGGCACTATTCCTACTACATCCATTTTGGAAATATCCTCAGGATTAGTAGCGACTAGCCCTTGCACTTCACTGCTCCATCTTCGACTCCGAACTCGTTTCCCATGAGACGTCCAAACCGGATCGAAGTGGTTTTCGAGAAATAAATCTCGATCCCGCTCTCTTCGAAACGATCAGCGCATTGGCCAATATTGATTGTCGGTGATTTAACTATCAATTAATATTCACAAACAACCATCAACCAATATATAATTTCCCAAATTTATTTATTAATCCCAAAAATATCTTCACAAGATATATTACCACTTTTCAAACCCTTTTGAAAACAGTTTAAAACTATGTTCCTTTCTCAGAATAAATTCCAAGTATTTTCTATTTCCATTGAAATCACCAAGCACAAAACCTTAGATTTTTAAAACACTTTACTTTGAAATATACTTTAAAACATTAATTTTAAAAACTACTTCAATAATTTATTAATAATACATACTGTATGAATATTTGAAAATAAGGTTACTTTATAAAATATAAAACTACGTTTTCACTTCTTTAAAACAAAGTACTAAGTCACCTTTAAATAATTATTACAATAATAGATTTGAAAAATATTTACTTTAGAAATTAAACATTTAGAAATAATAAATTTTCTAAAACATGCTTTTTAAAACAACATTAAAACGTTTATCTTATATTTTAAAATTTACTTTGAAAACCATACTTGGCTATCCAGGGAAATACACTTCTCTTTCGCATCCTTTAAAAATAAATCACCATTTATTTTTAAACATATTTACCATTCCATAAATAAATTCTCACCTTGGATTTATTTCCCAAATCCACTTCATTCTTATAAACTCAGACTATAAATTCCAAAATCTCACTTTTCTTTAAATTTTAATTCTAAACACTTAAATAAATTTACAATCAATTTCTAATTTTACTTCACTTGAAATAAATTCCTTCACTTACTTCATCTATTTCAAAGTCCATTAACTTTCAGATTTTTACTTCTTTATTATGAGTTAAAACCTTTTAAAAATACCAATTTCAGATTTCCAAAATTCCTTCTTATCCTTTAATTAAATTTAATCCTTAAATTTAAAAATAATTTCTTTATTCTTTAAACTAATATCACTTTAGTTTAAAATTTATTACTCCCTTGTTAATTCCAAATCCCCTTTTTCCATATTTGTTATAATTTTGAAATCGCTTTTATTTTAATTTTATTTTTCAAGTCATTATTAAATTTATTCAAATTCCATAGAATTATTTTACTTGAAATTTTACTCTTTTATTTCTTTTCAAAAATCCAATTCTATAGATTTTGATAACTCATTATACTAAGATATTCAATCCAACCATACTATCCAATATTTCAATTATCAATAAAATCATCACAAGATATCAAATATTCATAACACAGAATATTAAATAATCTAAATAAATTTGAGGAATCCAGTTGGATCCCTCCAACCTGTTTCCCTGCATTCATAGATGTTAGCACAATATAAAATACCAATTCCACTTCAAGGTGGAATATCGCGGTATATGGGGTTTATAAAATGTTATCCGCTATTATGCGGCGCAATAGGGTCTCATCCGCTATATTGCGGGAAATCAACTCTAAGTACATATATAATACCAATTCCACTTCAAGGTGGAATATCACGGTGTATGTGTTTAATAAATAACCTCCGCTTAATATACGGCGTATAGGGTCTATTTCAATACTATAGATTATAATTTATCATCCAAGCATACAATCAACACAATCAAGCAATTTTAAATCTAACTATTTAAATTTTTAAACAAAACCCTTTTGAGTGAGAAGATCTCACCTTTCCTTTTGATTTTGCAATCCATTTCCATCTTGACTCGATTTTCTTGATTTATACCTTGTATAAATATTTACACAGTTTATCAATATTCGAATTAAATCGAACGCTTAAATTATCATTCAATTTATTTACCTAACCAAAATTTTAATTTAACTAAATTTCGTTTTAAATAAACTTCCTTAGTAACTAAAATAATTTAATAAGTTAACTTGAATGAGTTAATCACCATTATATGCATATACTATTTTTATAAGATAATCTATATAAACCGAAAGTCCAATTTTAATATAACTGTTCAAATCAAAATGTTTAAGAATTTCTGTTTCAACCCTATATAGTTTCCAGTAAATAAATTTTCTGGTTTTAACTTACACATTAATAATTAAATTAACTAATACTTTGGTTTTAACTAATTTTCTTTAACCAATTCTAAAATAATTAAACATGTAAATTAAACAAGCTGTTATAACAAATATATATATATATATATATATATATTCCTTTTCTAGAAAATAACCCAACTAGATTTTGTTCTACAGTAAAAAAAAATTTGATCAACGAAATAAAATTAGATTGAACTTAAAAACTTTCTAAACATACTTAACTAAACAATTAACCATCTGTTCTAATCTAATATGGCCCACATATACAGATTTTAATTTTTTCGAAAATAGGCTGATAATACATACTCACCATTACTGTTCGATGCCGCCATCGACAACTTCGTGTCACCGTGACCCATCCACCATCGAACAGGAACTTGTTGCGCTCGTCTCCATTGTGCCGACGAACTATAACCATTTCGTCGCCGCTTCGAACGCTCCACCACGAGCCCTGACTCCACGCGAATCGCCGCCGCTGATGCGTCGCCCCATTGATGACGAACCCTGCTTGCGGATGCAGTCGCGCCCTAGCATGAGCCTCCACGCGCTCGCGCATCGACCACTGCCTCTGCCTTAGATGTCGCAATTGAAATTGCCATCGAAGTCGCCTTAATTTTTTCGTTACGAACTGGAGTTGGTTTTTTTTTTTGATTAAACGATTTGATTTTGAAAAAATGGAAGGAGGCGACCATTATTATTCTGAAACGAACATAATGTTTTTTAGAAGAAGGAAAGGATTTCGTTCTCTTTTTTTTAAATGCTCAAGATTTTATTTTGGATTAAAAGAAACTGCGGCCATTGTTTTCTTCTCGTGAATGACTTCTGGAAAGAAAAGGTATGGTTCGATCCTTAAAGAAAAGGATTGCGTGATTTAAGGGGAATAGGTCGTGTTTGCATTACCTAGCTACAGAATCTGAGTTGAGGCCAAAAGTTGATGCAGTCATGAGTCGTATACGACTCAAGTTGTTACGAGATAAGGAGCAGCGCTTAAAGTTGAGTGGAAGGATTGAGTCGTCCACGACTCAACATGGAGGAGTTGAACCATACACGACTCAACTGGAGACCAGAGGGGACACGGAGAAAGTGACGCGAGTTAAAGAAAGAGATTTGAGTTGTATCCGAGTTAACAAGAAAGAAGAGAAGGAGTTACGACTTAGCAGAAGTTTGAGGTGTGCGAGTGTGATGAGTCGTACACGACTCAACGGTTCATCCATAAGTCGTTTACGACTTAACATGAAGAAGGATAAAGTTTCAGCAAGTAAAGATCTTGAGTCAGAGGAAGGGCACGAGTTACGACTCAATGGGAGTTTCAATAGTTCTGGATTGATGAGTCGTACACGACCTAACTACATGGCTATGAGTCGTCCACGACTCATCAAGAAGCAAAAGGGAATTCCATTAATTGAAGGCCATAAGTCGGGGACGGGATACGACCTAAGTGATGAGTCGTTATGTGATGAGTCGTAAGTCGTGACAGGGTGTTGTAAACTGTTTGTTTTCTTGAGTCGTGTACTATAATTGAGTCTGTACATGTTCTGAGTCATTTGTTATGATAAGTCGTGAGTCATGGTAACTGATGAGTCGTGAAGTTTGTCAGGCGCAGGGTTTCAAGCTGTGTGTTTTTGAGTCGTGAGTTATAGGTCGTTGCCGACCCAGGATGAGTCGTAAGTCGTATACGACTTAAGGGGGGGCCGGTTGTGACAAGCTATAAATAGGCCATGTGTTGTACATTTTTGATGATGGATTTTGAAATAAAATTTCTTGTTGATTGCTTTGTGCTTTCTTCTCCAATTGGTAGTTGAGTGTAATCTCCTATCTCCACTTACGTCATTCGAGTGCGCTCGAATCCACGTTTGTTGAAGCCGATTCACGGAATCTAGTGCGCTAGATCAATGTGCGAAGAATCGTAGATCTTCTTTCTCGGCATCGTGCGCGATCAACGGGACGAAGATAGCTAGAATCCGGTATCTTTGGATCAACGGATTTGGGCCTTGCAGTATTCTCAACTCACCGATTGCTACATTCCATCGATTGAAGTTCATTTCGATTTATCCGCTGCGTCAGTTTTGGTATCGGAGCTTGTTTTAGCCAATCATAGCTAAATCGGTTCTTGGAGCCAAGTGTGAAGTTTGAAGTTGTTCATCGTGTTCATCTCGAAGTTGCAACGAGAGGAGAACTTTCGATCTATTCCATTTTGGATCAAAGTGTTGGAAGGAGTTTGAAGTGTTGTGAAGAGTTTCAACCATGCCACCAAGGAGAGCTAACCGACATCAAAATATTGAAGCACTATATCGAAGAGAAGAGGCCGATCAAATGGAACAATGTATGCACGAGAAGATTGATGAAGGCATTGGTAGGTTGGAGAAGCTTATGATTGATATGAATCAAAGCAGAAGAAGAAGTTCACCTGAGTCCATTCGTGGAGGAAGCAGAGTTTCACATCATTCAGAACGGGAGAGGAGAGAGAGTCAGGATCAACGGAGTGTTGATAATCGAAGTAGGAGGAATGATGATGGTCGTGATCGACGGGATGTTGGTAGTAGGAGTGGTGGTAGAGATGCTGGAGGGCGTGAAAGACAACGATATGCATCAGATTTTGATGAGGAGTTTGACGGTGATAGGGGAAGTATTCATTTCAGAGACCGAGATCAGGGACAACGTCAGTATCGGGTTATTGATGATGATCGATGTTGGGAATCGGGTATAAAGATGGAGATTCCGGAGTTTAAAGGAGGGATGGTAGCTGAAGAATTTCTTGATTGGGTGTCAAATGTTGAAGAGATCTTTGATTTCAAGGAGGTTCCTGAGCATAGGAGAGTAAAGTTGGTTGCTACTAGGTTGAGGGGAAGAGCATTGGCGTGGTGGCAGCAAACTAAACTTACCAGGGAGAGAATGGGGAAGTCAAAGATAAAATCTTGGGAGAAGATGAAGAAATTGATGAGGGCTACATTCTTACCATACAACTATCAATCACTTATGTACCAGAGATTGCAGAATCTGAGGCAAGGGACGAAGTCTGTTAGTGATTATGTTGACGAATTTTACCAACTCATTGCCAGAAATGATATTATGGAAACGGAAGAACAGCTAACTGCTAGATTCATTGGGGGATTGAGAATGCAGATCCAGGATATGGTTAATATGTTTGATCCTAGATCAGTGGCAGAGGCACATCAGAAAGCGTTGGCTTGGGAGAAGCAAGGAAGGCGTGGAGGTGGTGTGTTTACTAATTCCAATAATCAAGCGAGGGGTGTTAGTGGAAGTTCTAATGTTCCTAAACCTGTCAATAAGCCAGTGGTGAAGGAGGCTGAAAAGGCGAAGGTTAACAGTGTTTTCAAATGTTATAATTGTCAGGAGTTGGGTCACAAAAGCAATGAATGTCCGAAGCCAAAGAAGAGAGCAATGGTTGCAGAAGTTAAGGAGGATGATAATGAGGAGGCAGAATGTTCAAATGCACCTTATGTTGAGGAGGAAGAAGAATTATCTGGAGATGAAGGTTGTAATCTTATGATGAGGAGGTCATGTCTTACACCAAAGCAAGAGGAGGATTGTAGTTGGTTGAGGGGTAACATATTTCAGTCGACATGCACTATTCTGGGAAAAGTTTGCAAGTTCGTTATTGATGCTGGAAGTTGCGATAATATTATTTCTACCGAGGCTGTGAAGAAGTTGAACTTGAAAACTGAGAAACATCCTAAACCGTACAAGTTAGCATGGTTAAGGAAGGGAGGTGAAGTGAAGGTGTGTCGAAGGGCTTGTGTTAAATTTTCTATTGGGAAGAAGTACAAAGATGAAATTTGGTGTGACGTTGTAGACATGGACGTATGTCATCTGTTGTTGGGAAGACCGTGGCAGTTTGATAGATCAGTTCAACATGATGGTCATGCCAATAGCTACAGTTTCATGTTCGAGGGTACTAAAATCACTTTGGTTCCCAAGAAGCAACAACAGAAGGAAAGCAAGCTGGAGGAGATTGAGGAATTGAAAACTCTGTTGACTTTAAAGGAGTTTGTTAAGGAGGTTGAAGAGGAACCTGAAGTCTTTTTGTTGATTGGGCGTGAGATCAGTGAAGAAGTTGAAATTCCTAAAGAAGCAAAGCCAGTTTTGAAAGAGTTTGAAGATGTATTTCCAGAGGAGTTGCCTAAGGAGTTACCACCATTGAGAGACATTCAACATCAAATCGATCTTGTTCCGGGAGCCGTATTACCACATCGACCACATTACCGAATGAGTCCGAAGGAACATGAAGAGTTACGAAGGCAGGTGGAAGAGTTATTTGAGCAGGGACGTGTTCAGGAAAGCTTGAGTCCTTGTGCAGTACCAGCTTTGTTGGTGCCCAAGAAGGATGGAACATGGAGAATGTGTACAGATAGTAGAGCTTTGAACAAGATTACTGTTCGCTACAGATTTCGTATGCCGAGGTTGGATGACTTGCTGGATCAGTTGAGTGGAGCAACTATATTTTCGAAGATTGATTTGAAGAGTGGTTATCACCAAATTCGAATTAGACCGGGAGACGAATGGAAGACCGCATTCAAGACGAGGGAAGGTTTATATGAATGGCTGGTTATGCCGTTTGGTTTATCAAATGCACCTAGTACATTTATGCGGGTGATGAATCAAATCTTTAGACCATTTATTGGGAAGTTCGTGGTGGTTTATTTCGATGATATTCTGATTTATAGTGCAAGCACAAAGGAGCATGTAGAGCATTTGAGAAAGGTGTTAATTATTCTTCGTGAGAAACAATTTTATGCAGCTACGAAGAAATGTGTGTTCATGACGAGAAGTGTATTATTTTTGGGATATGTTGTTTCAGGAGAAGGTATTCAAGTTGACCAGAGTAAAGTTGAAGCTATTAGAAGTTGGCCACAGCCGAGAACTATCACTGAAGTTAGAAGTTTTCATGGATTGGCATCATTCTACCGAAGGTTCATTCCACATTTCAGTAGCGTGATGGCACCAGTTACTGATTGTATGAAAGGAAAACAGTTTGTATGGTCAGAGGAAGCGGGAGTTTCTTTTGAACGAATCAAAGAACTATTGACGACAGCACCAATTCTTGTTTTACCGAATTTTCAGTTGTTGTTTGAATTGCATACTGATGCTTCGAAAGTTGGTATTGGAGGAGTTCTGAGTCAGAATGGGAAGCCAGTTGCTTATTTCAGTGAGAAGTTGTCAGGGGCAAAGATGAGATACAGTACATATGACGTTGAATTCTACGCTGTTGTACAAACGATTAAACATTGGAGACATTATCTATTTCAGAAGGAGTTTGTTCTGTACACTGATCATGAGGCATTGAAGCATTTGCAGGGGCAGGACAAGATTTCGGCGAGACATGCGTCATGGATCGCATATTTACAGCAGCTTACCTTTGTTGTTAAGCACAAATCTGGGGTGACGAATCGGGTAGCTGATGCTTTGAGTAGGAGGAGTCATTTATTAACGACAATGAAGGTTGAAGTGACGGGGTTTGAATTACTGCCAGAGATGATTGAAGAAGATCCTTACTTTGTGAAATATGTTGAAAAGGTGAAGGATGGAAGTACCGATGAATTTATGTTGGTTGATGGATTCTTGTTTAAAGGAAGTCAGTTATGTATTCCAGAGGGCAGCTTGAGAATGAAAATTATCAAGGAGTTGCATGAAGAAGGGCATGTGGGCCGTGATCATACTTTGCAATTGATTTCACAGTCCTACTTTTGGCCATCGATGAGGAAAGAAGTGGGAAGGTTTGTGGAGCGATGTCATATTTGCCAAGTGTCGAAAGGAACCGCGACCAATGCTGGGTTGTATATGCCGTTGCCTGTACCGGCTAAACCATGGGTTGATGTGAGTATGGACTTTGTATTGGGATTGCCGAGAACACAGCGTGGTAATGATTCTATATATGTAGTGGTTGATAGATTTTCTAAAATGGCACATTTTATTGCTTGCAAGAAGACGGCGGATGTTGTTCGTGTTGCTCAGTTATTTTTCAAGGAGATCTATCGACTTCATGGACTGCCAGAATCTATTATGTCAGATAGGGATACTCGTTTTCTGAGTCACTTTTGGTTAAGTTTGTGGAAGATGGTAGGAACAAAGCTGAAGTTTAGTAGCGCTTATCATCCGCAAACTGATGGACAGACAGAAGTTGTAAACAGGTCATTGGGAAATTTGTTACGATGTCTTGTACAGGATAATTTGAGAAGTTGGGACATGAAGTTATGCCAAGCAGAATTTGCTCATAATCATGCCAAGAATCGCAGTACGGGTTTCAGTCCATTCCAGATTGTATATTCAAATTTACCAAGGGGGCCATTGGATTTAGCAGTAGTACCACAACCGAAGGTGACAGTTAAACGAGCTGCTGATTTTGTTGGTGAGCTGACTGAATGTCATAAAATCGTTCAGGAACGATTGGAGAAAGCGAATGAGAAGTATAAGAAGTCTGCAGATTTGAAACGACGAAATGTTGAATTTAACAAAGGCGATTTGGTGTATGCTGTGTTGACGAAGGATCGTTTTCCAGTGGGCACTTATAATAAGCTGAAAGCCAGAAAAATTGGTCCAGTTGAAGTTTTGAAGAAAATCAATGAGAATGCTTATCAATTAAAGTTACCAGATGATGTTTATACTTCTAATGTTTTTAATGTCAAATATTTAATTCCATATCATGGAGGTGAGATTGATGTGGAGGAATTTACAAATTCGAGGTCGAATTTTTCTCAACCAGGGGAGAATGATGCAGTCATGAGTCGTATACGACTCAAGTTGTTACGAGATAAGGAGCAGCGCTTAAAGTTGAGTGGAAGGATTGAGTCGTCCACGACTCAACATGGAGGAGTTGAACCATACACGACTCAACTGGAGACCAGAGGGGACACGGAGAAAGAGACGCGAGTTAAAGAAAGAGATTTGAGTCGTATTCGAGTTAACAAGAAAGAAGAGAAGGAGTTACGACTTAGCAGAAGTTTGAGGTGTGCGAGTGTGCTGAGTCGTACACGACTCAACGGTTCATCCATAAGTCGTTTACGACTTAACATGAAGAAGGATAAAGTTTCAGCAAGTAAAGATCTTGAGTCAGAGGAAGGGCACGAGTTACGACTCAATGGGAGTTTCAATAGTTCTGGATTGATGAGTCGTACACGACCTAACTACATGGCTATGAGTCCTCCACGACGCATCAAGAAGCAAAAGGGAATTCCATTAATTGAAGGCCATAAGTCGGGGACGGGATACGACCTAAGTGATGAGTCGTTGTGTGATGAGTCGTAAGTCGTGACAGGGTGTTGTAAACTGTTTGTTTTCTTGAGTCGTGTACTATAATTGAGTCTGTACATGTTCTGAGTCATTTGTTATGATAAGTCGTGAGTCATGGTAACTGATGAGTCGTGAAGTTTGTCAGGCGCAGGGTTTCAAGCTGTGTGTTTTTGAGTCGTGAGCTATAGGTCGTCGTCGACCCAGGATGAGTCGTAAGTCGTATACGACTTAAGGGGGGGCCGGTTGTGACAAGCTATAAATAGGGCATGTGTTGTACATTTTTGATGATGGATTTTGAAATAAAATTTCTTGTTGATTGCTTTGTGCTTTCTTCTCCAATTGGTAGTTGAGTGTAATCTCCTATCTCCACTTACGTCATTCGAGTGCGCTCGAATCCACGTTTGTTGAAGCCGATTCATGGAATCTAGTGCGTTAGATCAACGTGCGAAGAATCGTAGATCTTCTTTCTCGGCATCGTGCGCGATCAACGGGACGAAGATAGCTAGAATCCGGTATCTTTGGATCAACGGATTTGGGCCTTGCAGTATTCTCAACTCACCGATTGCTACATTCCATCGATTGAAGTTCATTTCGATTTATCCGCTGCGTCAAAAGTGCTGATGTGTGATGTATTTGACTAGTTGAAATATTATATTTAAATTCCGAATCAGCTATTATCAATTAAATTTTCAATGCGTTTACCTATCGTACGATCACATGGCAACCCTAAACACTGCCAAATTTGAAATCCGATAATAATACAATATTACGGATCCAATGAAACTTGTTTCATCGAATTCCGAGACTGTGCCTTGGAAGGCTATTTTTAAATTCAATTTAAACTATAAAATTTTTAAAAATGAACAAATCAGTGTTAAATTTGATTTTAAAACTTTTATTATCCTCAACACTATCAATATTAATTTTATAGGCCTTCAAATTATATTTAACAGGCTTAAAATTTCAGATTCAACATTTTGCTCAACTTCCAATTACAAATGCTCAAAAATTCTGGTTCGTCACAATCCTCCCCCCTTAAAAGAATTTCGTCCCCGAAATTACTAGTTAGGAAGAATGGTCCAATACCCATTTACTTTTCCTAAAACCAAACAGTTTCTAACAACATATTTTTTTAAATTTTAAATTCAAATTTAAATTATCAAAACTTTCTCAAAAAATTTCTAACTCTCTAAATTTCCGAAAAATTTCACCAGCGTCTCCTTTGCGCGGCTAGCTCGGTACAACTACAAAAGGCCACCACGGGCCCCCAATTTCAAAAAAAAACCAAAAATCCAAGTGGCTCGATCAAAAACCCAATCATATTTCATACAGAATTAACACATACCTTTTTGGTCGGGCAATTCAAATTTATCATCTGAAATCAAAACCAATTTTCCTTTCCCTTTACAATACCTGCATATCTTATTTAGCAATAATATCCAATCATATCATTTCAAAAATATTTTATTAAACCTTCACTCCAATGCTTATTCAATATACTTTCTCGACACCCATATGACTTAAGAATCTTACCGTTTCTTCTTAAGTTCAGTGTAAGTATTTTAAATGCTTCTTATATTTATTTTCACTTTAACACTTTAGTTTATATCTATTTCTATTCAATTTAATTTTCCCATTTCCATATAAATTCAATTTATTCTTAATTATGAATATAAAATTTCATCTTCCATTTATAACTGATTCGTATCATTGTTTTAAACAGTTTCATTCACTTATTTATTTCAAATTCCTGTTTGAAATCGTTTTGTCATTAACAAAATTTTCTAAAAATTTTCAAAAATTTTCTAACTGCCAAAATTTTCGAAAATTTTTGGCAGTCTCCTTTGTGTGTAGGAGCTTTTGCAATTTGACAAAAGATATAAATATATATACATCGACCCACACGGTCGGAAAAACCAAAAACAGTTCATATTTCCTATTTTTATTGCGTAGGCGTACCTTTATTTAGCATTTTTAAGCAAGCGGCTTATTATTTTAGCATTTAGCGCGATCAAATACATCCTTACGGCTTCCCTAAACCTGTACTTACTCAATTTAAATATGTAAGTGCTAAATATATGCAATTTATTAACATTTCACTCATATTCAGATAGCTAACACATAATTTTCATAAGTAAGGCATGTGATATACATTCATAAGTACATATGCAAGGTTTCGACACTAGTTTTAATTTGTTTGCATCCAAATTACCATTCAATTCATTTTTAAGCAAGATCAACTTATATTCATTCCAACTGATTTTAAAACCATCCTATTTCACTTCTAATAATTCATAGAATTTTATCCAATCTCGTTTATGTCAAACGATCCATTTTCTTATGCAATTCGACAATGTTAATGTGAATAAATAATTACGTAAGCTTTATAACCAATTTAAATTCATTCCAACTCAATGTATATAAATTTCATCCGATTTCTAATTTATCCACAATCCACACACTTGCATTTCATATTATTACCGCAATTGTTCCATTCAAATTCAATTTATTAAGCTTGGTACATTCAATACTTATAAATTTATAGCCATTTCCCAAATTAATGTAACCCAGACTTTTATGGTCTTTCACTTTTTCTCGAAGCCAATTTTATTAACTTTAAACTTAAGTTAATTTACTTTCTTCAAATTAGTTCAACCTTATAACTTAAGCTCACATCTATTTAATTTAGTTCTCATCAAATTCAATTACCCTACTTTTCATCCATTTTAATTCTAATTCCATTCTTAGTTTGTTAAAATAATATCCAAGTTTATATTTAACTAATTTTCACTTGAATTGGACCTATTTGCAACCCACAACATTTCTATTTTAACCCAATTCCATTCCATTTGGCAACATTTCCACTTACATTTAATTCTCTTGAGCTCAATCTTATTTTATATCTCAAGTTTGAAAAAAAAAATCATCTCCAAAACATCAACCAATATTACTTTTGGACTAATATTTTACTTTCCCATTTTTATTTTAACTTGAGACCTTTATTTAGCCCAAGCACATTTTTATTTACATATTTTCAATTCTTTGATATGTTATCTAGGCTTATTTATCTAAATTCATTTTTATTTAACTTAGCTTACGCTAAATTCAACTTCATACCATTTTCCCTTAAATTTATTTGGGTAAGAATTTAATTGATTCAATATCATCGAAACTCTATTGAATTTTATTCAGGTAAGCATCTAATTTCATTCAATAACTCAATTGAATTTCATCCCAATTCAGTTCTATCTCAACCCATATTTATATAATTTAATTCAATTTTCTTCATCAATCTAAGTTAATTTTATTTTTAACTTCTCACTTTAAATTTAAATTCCAACATTCAAAGCTCATATTTCCTTCATGATTTAAAAATCATCTCGATTTATAAGCTTACAACCTATCCCATCAGGATTTTAAAACACCCGGCTTTTGGTTTCAAATCATTTTGAAATCTCCAACATCTCAAATTAAACTTCTCAAAAATTTTAAACCAATCCTGGTTTTTATTCCCAACAAATTTCCTTTGAAATTTTCAAAAACAACTAGCTTTTCTGAACAAATCAATTTGGCAGCAATCCGTCACTTAGAAACTCGAAAATAAACATGGATGATGCTGCAGTCATCACCGAGATTATTTTCCAGCGACTGAAGTGAATTCAATGCTATATCCCTTTCCAAAATTTATTTTGAAACAATTTCCTTCCAGAAATACCTTTAAAACAACAATGCTATTCTTTGTCTTCAAAACACTTCGAAAAATACTTCCAAAATCTCCGGGATTTTGAATTTTTACATTCTGGCTTAAATCAATTTTTAACTATAATTTATTTGTATAATTTATGCTCATACAAATTCCCATTTGATTATATTTCAATTTGTGAATCACGTTTATAATTCACATTTATAAATTTCATTTTATAATTGCATGTATTTCCTTAACCCTTTGTTCTATTTTCAATTTCTAGTTAAATTTTCACACAACAATGATAATAATTTAATATTATCATCCCTAACATCCAAGCAACCATATATTACCTAAAATAGGTTTCAAAAACTTTTCTTTTATATCAAAATATATATTTGGATAAAGTTATTTCATTCACCCACATTTAAAAAAATATTGTGTCGAATTATCTTGTTTAAGAGTTTAGAAATCCCTATCGATAACATGGCATCCCACATATCGACCAGAATCCATAAACACTCGACCGACAAATCAGCACAATATAAAACAATTTTATATACACTAACAAATACGCGCTCATATCTATTAATACGCCCAATCTCATTCTAGAGTACTTACGGACTCTATTTAATGAATAATTCCCACCAGAGCCAAGGCTATCACCAACCTAAGCTCTGATACCAACTGTAACGACCCGCAAATACGTACCCCTTGAGTCAACACTATTCTACATCAATCAACTCAAGTTGAACAGAAATACGAACCATTTGGTTAAAAGAAGAAGAGGTAGAAGTAGAAAATAGAAAACAACATCAGAATCTAACTATCTCAACGGAATAAAATATAATAGATAATCACAGATCTTTACATCAAAACAAATACTATATCTGTTTATACATACATCATCAAAGTACATCATCAATGTTTCACATCAATAACATACAACTAGATACACAGCGGACCAATAATCAAATACGGAAGTACGTATCGCCATCCAGCTCGTCTCCTAAGCTCTACGGCATCATATCATGTATCCTATAATACTCGGTCTGACCCGAGCATTATAGTTAAATAACACCGGAGTCAGTCAGGAATACCAGCATGAGAAATCACACTCAAATTGATTATTAAAGTTTCAAAAATCCTTTTGAAAACAAAAGCATCTGGTAAGACCACGCCACAAATAAACATGTCGGATTTTTACCTTACGATAGCTAAAACACTTTTTATTAAAGTTCTCTGATATTATAATAATGTCTATAGAATCTAAAATAGAATCTAGCTGAAATGCTTGCATCTCACATTTCAGCAATAGTTGGGCATAATCAAAACCGTATGGGCACGTAGGGAAAATGGATTTCCAACTAATGACTAGGCACTGGGGTACCACCTGTCATGATACGTGGCCTAGATCACAGTACCGAGGATCACTCCCGACCCCCTGCAACACAAGACCGGAACCATCCCTTACTGGACAGTTCCGAGTAAAATCACCCCACCGTTGGGATCAACAACCGCACCACTAAGCCGAAATAAAGGGACATCTAGATAGGGATGACCTTACTCTCGAGCGGGGACTACCCACAAAGCCTTGCTGCATAACCCCTGATTTTCAGTCATTCCCGGTTGATGAGGCTTGAGGCTAAGCGATACCTTTTAGATTGTTTCACTTAGAATGCTCATCGTCCACCTGACGATGTTCTGAAAGCATTCATCTATACAAGTCCGTCCCGGGTTCGAATGGAACCGAAGGCACTATTCCTACTACATCCATTTTGGAAATAGCCTCAGGATTAGTAGCGACTAGCCCTTGCACTTCACGGCTCCATCTTCGACTCTGAACTCGTATCCCACGAAACATACAAACCGGATCGAAGTGGTTTTCGAGAAATAAATCTCGATCCCGGTCTCTTCGAAACGATCAGCGCATTGGCCAATATTGATTGTCGGTGATTTAACTATCAATTAATATTCCCAAACAACCATCAACCAATAAATAATTTCCCAAATTTATTTATTAATCCCAAAAATATCTTCACACGATATATTACCACTTTTCAAACCCTTTTGAAAACAGTTTCAAACTATGTTCCTTTCTCAGAATAAATTCCAAGTATTTTCTATTTCCACTGAAATCACCAAGCACAAAACCTTAGATTTTTAAAACACTTTACTTTGAAATATACTTTAAAACATTAATTTTAAAAACTACTTCAATAATTTATTAAAAATACATACTATATGAATATTTGAAAATAAGGTTACTTTATAAAATATAAAACTACATTTTCACTTCTTTAAAACAAAGTACAAAGTCACCTTTAAATAATTATTACAATAATAGAATTGAAAAATATTTACGTTAGAAATTAAACATTTAGAAATAATAAATTTTATAAAACATGCTTTTTAAAACAACAATAAAACGCTTATCTTATATTTTAAAATTTACTTTGAAAACCATACTTGGCTATTCAGGGAAATACACTTCTTTTTCGCATCCTTTAAAAATAAATCACCATTTATTTTTAAACATATTTACCATTCCATAAATAAATTCTCACCTTGGATTTATTTTCCAAATCCACTTCATTCTTATAAACTCACACTATAAATTCCAAAATCTCACTTTTCCTTAAATTTTAATTCTAAACACTTAAATAAATTTACAATCGATTTCTTCACTTGAAATAAATTCCTTCACTTACTTCATCTATTTCAAAGTCCATTAACTTCCAGATTTTTACTTCTTTATTATGTGTTAAAACCTTTTAAAAACATCAATTTTAGATTTCCAAAAATCATTCTTATCCTTTAATTAAATTTAATCCTTAAATTTAAAAATAATTTCTTTATTCTTTAAACTAATATCACTTTAGTTTAAAATTTATTATTCCCCTGTTAATTCAAAATCCCCTTTTTCCATATTTGTTAGAATTTTGAAATCGCTTTCATTTTTATTTTATTTTTCAAGTCATTATTAAATTTATTCAAATTCCCTAGAATTATTTTACTTAAAATTTTACTCTTTTATTTCTTTTCAAAAATCCAATTCTATAGATTTTGATAACTCATTATACTGAGATATTCAATCCAACCATACCATCCAATATTTCAATTATCAATAAAATCATCACAAGATATCAAATATTCATAACATTGAATATTAAATAATCTAAATAAATTTGAGGAATCCAGTTGGATCCCTCCAACCTGTTTCCCTGCATCCACAGATGTTAGCACAATAAAATACCAATTCCACTTCAAGTTGGAATATCATGGTATATGTGGTTTATAAAATATTATCCGCTATTATGCGGTGGAATAGGGTCTCATCCGCTATATAATGCGGGAAATCAACTCCAAGTACATATATAATACCAATTCCACTTCAAGGTGGAATATCGTGGTATATGTGTTTAATAAATAACCTCCGCTTAATATACGGCGTATAGGGTCTATTTCAATACTATAGATTATACTTTATCATCCAAGCATACAATCAACACAATTAACCAATTTTAAATTTAACTATTTAAATTTTTAAACAAAACCCTTTTGAGTGAGAAGATCTCACCTTTGCTTTTTATTTTTCAATCCTTTTCCTTCTTGACTCGATTTTCTTGATTTATACCTTGCATAAATATTTACACAATTTATCAATATTCGAATTAAATCGAACACTTAAATTATCGTTCAATTTATTTACCTAACCAAAATTTTTATTTTAACTAAATTTCCTTTTAAATAAACTTCCTTAATAACTAAAATAATTTAATAAGTTAGTTTGAATGAGTTAATCACCATTATATACATATACTATTTTTATAAGATAATCTATATAAACCTAAAGTCCAACTTTAATATAACTGTTCAAATCAAAATGTTTAAAAATTTCTGTTTCAACCCTATATAGTTTCCAGTAAATAAATTTTCTGGTCTTAACTTACACATTAATAATTAAATTAACTAGTACTTTGGTTTTAAACTAATTTCTCTTTAACCAATTCTAAAATAATTAATCAAGTAAATTACACAAGCTGTTATAACAAATATATATATTTTCCTTTTCTAGAAAATAACCCAACTAGATTTTGTTCTACAGTAAAAAAAAATTTGATCAACGAAATAAAATTAGATTGAATTTAAAACTTTCTAAACATACTTAACTAAACAATTAACCATCTGTTCTAATCTAATATGGCCCACATATACAGATTTTAATTTTTTCGAAAATAGGCTGATAATACATATTCACCATTACTGTTCGATGCCGCCATCGACAACTTCGTGTCACCGTGACCCATCCACCATCGAACAGGAACTTGTCGCGCTCGTCTCCATTGTGCGGACGAGCTATAACCATTTCGTCGCCGCTTCGAACGCTCCACCACGAGCCATTACTCCACGCGAATCACCGCCGCTCCAGATGCGTCGCCCCATTGATGACGAACCCTGCTTGCCGATGCAGTCGCGCCCTAGCATGAGCCTCTATGCGCTAGCGCATCGACCACTGCCTCTGCCTTAGATGTCGCAATTGAAATCGCCATCGAAGTCGGGCCATTTTTTTAGTTGCGAACTGGAGTTGGGTTTTTTTAATTAAACAATTTGATTTTGAAAAAATGGAAGGAGGCGGCCATTATTATTTTGAAACGAACAGAATGATTTTTAGAGGAAGGAAGGGAATTCGTTCTCTTTTTTTTAAATGCTCGAGATTTTATTTTGGATTAAAAGAAACTGCGGCCATTGTTTTCTTTTCGTGAATGACTTCTGGAAAGAAGAGGTATGGTTCGATCCTTAAAGAAAAGGATTGCGTGATTTAAGGGGAATAGATCGTGTTTGCATTACCTAGCTACAGTAATCTGAGTTGAGGCCAAAAGTGCTGATGTGTGATGTATTTGACAAGTTGAAATATTATATTTAAATTCCGAATCAGCTATTATCAATTAAATTTTCAATGCGTTTATCTATCGTACGATCACATGGCAACCCCAAACACTGCCAAATTTGAAATCCAATAATAATACAATATTACGGATCCAATGAAACTTGTTTCGTCGAATTCCGAGACTGTGCCTCGGAAGGCTATTTTTAAATTCAATTTAAACTATAAAATTTTTAAAACTGAACAAATCAGTGTTAAATTTGATTTTAAAACTTTTATTATCCTCAACACTATCAATATTAATTTTATAGGCCTTCAAATTATATTTAACAGGCTTAAAATTTCAGATTCAACATTTAGCTCAACTTCCAATTACAAATGCTCAAAAATTCTGGGTCGTCACAATCCTCCCCCCTTAAAAGAATTTTGTCCCTTAAATTACTAGTTAGGAAGAATAGTCCAATACCCATTTACTTTTCCCAAAACCAAACAGTTTCTAACAACATATTCTTAGTTGAAATATTATATTTAAATTCCGAATCAGCTATTATCAATTATATTTTCAACGCGTTTATCTAACGTACGATCACACGGCAACCCCAAACACTACCAAATTTGAAATCCGATAATAATACAATATCGCGAATCCAATGAAACTTGTTTCGTCGAATTCCGAGACTGTGCCTCGGAAGGCTATTTTTAAATTCAATTTAAACTATAAAAATTTTAAAACTGAACAAATCAGTGTTAAATTTGATTTTAAAACTTTTATTATCCTCAACACTACCAATATAAATTTTATAGGCCTTCAAATTATTTTTAACAGGCTTAAAACTCTCGATTCAACATTCAGCTCAACTTCCAATTACAAATGCTCAAAAATTTCGGGTCGTCACAGTAATGAATCATGTTTATGGACAGACCCAATAACACTGCTTGGATACTTAAATAATATTTATGGTTTTGATAAAACAATGTTATCAAGACCCTCATATCCAATCTAACCAATTTAAATCAGTGTTAAATTACCACGTATATTGTTTACGGGAAAAAATCATTTATTAAAACAATCTCTTCTCAACAATACATTTTATTTTGGAAATGAATTCCCTTTTAGGGAACTCACAAATTGTATACCAGGTTTTTTAGTTTCAAAACTCGTCTATGGAAGTACACTCCTTACTTTTTATTTATAAAATAACTTCAAACAACTTGTTCATTAAAACTCACTTTGGGTTCATTTGAATTTGAATTCATCTCGATCTCACAATGATAAAGAGAATTATTTACTAAGTACTTCACAACATTCGCCTAAGAAGCATCCGATCGTCACTTAAAAGATTATTCAAATTATCACAAAACTAACCGAAATGTTTTCCTCCGAATTATTCAAAGAAAAAACATTCTACTTTAAATTTCTTTTCCAAATTATTTATACTTAAGAAATATTTCCAAATAATACCGCTATTACTTTTCTAAAAATCTTTTGAAATCATTTTAAACAATTCCAGGATTTAAATTTTCCAAAAATTCTTTAAATGTAATTTGGAAAGATAAATTTATAATACTCAATGTATTAAAACAAGGGTCAAAACAAATGTCATTTTAAACATCATTTGCTAAAATCCAAAAACAATTTACACTTAGCTTTATTTGTAAACAATTCCCTTTAAAGGATTTTCTTATTTATAAACGTCATTTATAAATTTAAAACAATGTCAATCGTCTTGGAGGATGATTTATAAAATTCTTTTATTAAATTTAAAACAACATTAATCATCCTGAAAGATAATAAATCACGTATATAATATGTTTTATAAATCTAAAACAGTATTAACTGCCCTATTCATAATTAATACAATTTACAACTTTCTTCAATAAACAAATCAATTAACCTTAATAAAATAGTTAATTACTTCCAAAACACTTTCATCAAATCAATTAATTTATTTTACACTCATTTATAAAATCAATAAACCAACTTAAAATTTTATTTATCAAATGATTTATTAAATTCAAGTAATCATTAATTAAAATGAATAATTACTTTTAAACATCATTAATTAAAATGATTATTAATTTTCAAATATCAATAATTAGAATAAATAACTAAATTCAAATATCATTACGTAAAATGATTGACTAAATCATAATCTACTTAATAAAAAGATTGATTAATTTTAAATACATTAGTTAAATTAATTAATTAATTTAAAATATCAAATCAAAATGATTAATGAATTTTAAACTTCTACTTTTAGGAAAACACAAGCTCAAGTTCAAACACACACAAAGGTTTACGGGATGATATTTAATAAATGACGGTATAGCAGAAATTTCTATAACGACACTTAAACAATTTAAATGCAATGTCTAGATTAGTTTCAATTAATCAATCAAACAAACTTAACTATCATCAACAAATCAACAATAGTTTGTAGCATCACATATATGATATAGTAAATTTAGGTGTGGGTTAATTCATATTTAAATAATTCATCTTTATTATAACTAAATTTTCTCGTATATTTATCCTCTAAATGTATTATCTTACTATTCAGATTATATTAAACAACTTTTTATTAAAAGTTCACTTCTAGGTTAACATTATTAAAAGTTTGACTTTTAAATCAACTCACTTGTCAACTTATAATCAAACTGTGAAACTAAATTCAGAAGGGGTTCGTTCCAAGATTCACTAATTCCCATTTACTGGACCTATATCTTACTAATGAAAATTCATTATAAACTATTCAACAATAGTTAATGCTTAAACTGGATGAGCATAACTAATCAAATACTAAATGATAACAATAAAATATTATCATTTCTAAATAATCAACTCAACTATACAACTACATTAATTTTGAAAATCATTCTTATATAAAAAATATATTCATAGGTAGAATTATTTCATTTACCATTTTTAAAAAATACTATATTGGTAGATCTGTCCAACTGTTTAGGAATACCTATCGATAATACTGATCAAATGCATAGACCAGAATTCATATGCCACTCAATGGATTAAACAACACAACATAAAATATTTTTATAACACAAACAATTACGCACACAATAACACAAACAATTACACACACAATATAACACACACAATTACTAATCCTATCCTTAGAGAGGGTTCCCCACTAAGGTTTAGGGGTTCACTAAACCTAAGCTTTGATAACATCTGTGACGACTAGCCATTCTGATCCCTGGGAATGACACTTAATACATCCTCAATATTCATATGTCGTTGCCCAAGCATCTGAAAGATAAGTTGTCTTGGGGTAAAATAAAGAACAAAACAAGACAGAATAGATGACCTAACATCGGAATGGTTGCATATAATATAAAACGATTTGGTACAAAAGGTTATTCCTGATAAGAAGTTATCAGAGTTATAAAAAAATACTAAATCTAACAGTTGATAGCTATATATTCTGACTTTTCATTTATATGATACAAAATACACCTACATAATCATATAGCGAAAATAAATAACTAGATAACAAAGGAGCCGCCTGCTCAATCACCATCTTCAAAGAACTCTAAAGAAAACATGCAATTCTTGGACAACCCAAATATAATTGAGAACCATAGAGTTTAGTGAAAATAAACAACTCGAGTCATACAAAATGTCTGGTATGAATAAAACTATGAAACAAATGGGGTGTATTTGAACAATAATATGTAGGACTATGCTACTAACGCGGAATCGGTTTTCTCCTACATAAACAACAACCAAACATAAAAAAAATGGAAATGAACAATAGAGAACAAATCCAAACATAGATGATGGGTACAATTAGTATAACATTCAGACTTGAAAGAATGGAAATAGTCTGAATAAAAATCCAACTGGATAGAATGGATAAAACAAGACAGTAGTCCAAACTCGATAGGATGAACTAAACAAGATAACTATCAAAATTCGATAGAATGGAAAAAAAACCAATAATTGAACATCGCGAAGAGTGGTTGACTCTTTTCGTTGTACTTAAAGAAAACAGATCCAAAGGTTCGAATCAAATACGAAAAGGAATTTGTCCAACAAATGACTATGATGGTGCGCCCCGCTTACCGAAAGTATGCCCCTATAAATATACTTGAGAACTCCGATGGCTCTTGAAAACCACCAAGCCGGACCCTGCCAACTATTACCGAGTATTTGAGTATTTCTCAACCCCATGCGTAATACCGAATCCAACCTAGAGTGGATGTGAAAATATCCTAAAGCAACCCCGCATAGGTTAGCCCCTCTCGCTTTCTGGGTTTAGTCATTTCCAACAAAGGGTTACAAAGCTTAAATGAGCAACATATCATCTTAGAACGATTAAATACAAAGAAGGCCACGGTAATCGATAGTTGAGAAACCAACTATTAAGGATATAAAATGATCGTATATGAAAATTAGGTCTTGTATTCTTATCACCGCTCATCGAATTAATTCCAACTTATACTATTTCTTGGTTAACAATAATATGAGACAAGTCAAGGTAATGTTACCTCAAAGTTATGTCTTACTATATTCTTAACTTTCGAAATAGCGACAAGTCAGCTTCTTCAGCGTTTAGAGCTAAGTATAGAAATAAATCATTCCCATATAAGTGAACTGCTTCACGGAAATTAATTCATTTCCATAAATGAATCAAACTTTTTTCTTCTAAAAACCCGAATTCATGCTTGGCCTCACATTACAAGTATTAGCTTTAAAACGCATTGTTTACAGAGTTTACTAACTTCAAAACATCAATTTAAAAAAGATTTAATAACTTAAAACGCCCTTATTTCATTGATTAATTAACTTTAAACTTCATCACACAATTTGAGTTTTAAACTTCAAATGTCTTTAAATAATAAAAAGGGTAAACCACATTTAAACCTTATCAATTCAATTAAATAGTAAAATATAATTAATTAAATTAGTAATTAATCAGTTATCACTATTTAAATGAATAATAAAATCAAAACATCCTTATTACTTTTATAAATTCACTTTGAAACTTCATAAATAAGTTGATTAAATAACTCTGATAACCTTTGATTAAAAAGGATAAATCACCTTTAAAACATCATTAATTCAATTGATTAATTCAAATATAATTAATTAAATAATATTAATAATTAATTAATTATCATTATTCAAAAATAATTTATTAATTATAAACATCAATAAAGGAAAGATTAATTAGAGTTAAACATGGATATAAATTTTAAAAATCATTCATTAAAAAAAATTATTAATTTAAAAGCATCATTAGTAAGTGGATTAATTAGCTTTAATTCATTACTATTGAATGATTAATTATCCCTAAAATTCATTAAATAAAATTATTGATAAAATTTAAATGTCGTTAAGTAAAATGATTAATTAATTTAAACAACCATTAACCAGGTAACTAGTTAAATTTAAAACACATTGTTAACTAAGTAATTAGTTAACCTTAATTCTTATTAATTAAGTAATTAATTAAATAAAACTATCGTTATTAAAATTGTTAATTACTTTTGAAAAAATCATTAATCAAAATCTTACTTGACTAGTGAAACAATTTCAAGCACGAAGATGAAACCAAACGGTTTCGATAAAAAATGATTTTACGAAAGTGCCGATATAGCGACTGTCGTTATATAAGCAGTTCGGTAAACAAACTTATGACATTAGCCATACAACCGAACATTACATAGAAATGGTTTAAGCACAATATAAAGTGAATAATGATGATACAACATGTAATAACTATTTACTAACAATTATATTAACTTTAACTACCAACTTTTCATATAGCCAACCACACACTTACTAACTTTTAAATGCGACAACTTTTTAAAGCATGAAACAAACAAACCATCACTTCACAATTACTATAAGCATTCAAGGCTATTAAAATGAACATTAACATAGTATAAGCTTGGTTTAGAAGGTGTAGTTTTACACACCGAAAACTATCCAAACTCTTGCTAATTTTGGTTCTGAGGTAGCCCTTCTATTCCTAAGAAAAATATGGTGTTTGGGACCCTTACTACACTACGTAGGCTCAAACTTGAAAGAAGAAGGAGGTGAAACTTGTTTCGGTAAGGCGGAGTGACTTTGGATAATCATTGAACTCTAAAAAATGAATACGAAAATAGATCATTTTCCAACTAGTTTTCCAACTAATTACTCTTGTATTTTGAAAAGGTGGTAAGCGAAAAATTTTCGAAAAGTATTTTCTCTACAGTTTTAAAAAAAGAATCACCCGATTACAATTAGTTTTGATGAAGATATGGTCAAAAGAAGAAGGGCTATTTTCGGACTTGAAATTCTCGGTCTGAAAATGCTCTGTAAGAAAATGTGAGTTGGACATGGTTACGCTTAAAATTAGAAGAAGTGGCTCAGAAAAAGGTTGTAGCCACTAAAATTTTCTACAGTTTGTAAAGAAAGAAATGCGCCGTCTGATTTAGTTATGAGAAAGATACCGGCATAAGTAAAAGAGGTGAAATTGAAGAAGTGAAAGAGGTATTTATGAGCAAGAGAACGAAGTGAATTACCTATATGCCATTATCCTTTACCCTCCAATACCCTTTTTCCACCTCACCTAGCCTCCTCCAAGTCATGTCCTTGAGCCACCTTCTTGTCCCCTCTCATTATTTCATGAGAAAACATGTTTAAACATGTTTTATGCTTAGTTGCCAAAATGTCAAATCATGTCTCTTAAGGCATCTTTTAGTATATACATGTATATACTTAAGTATACATACTATGTACATACCAGTGTATCCTAAATAATTTACATTATTAACCATTTAAATGTTGTTTTAAATGTAAACAAGGCTCACAACATTTGAAACAACTTTTACACGATGAAATGTCGAAAATTCGAAAAACAGTTTTCGGATACTTTTTCGATTTTTCTTCGAACTAAATATCTTGTATACTAATTTTGAAAACTATTTTATCTTAAATATTATTTAAGATAGTTTTTTATTTTAATTATAAAACCCATTATTTTAATATTTAAAATTAATTGAATATTCATAAATTAATATGGTGAAATTCTGAGCCGTTACGACACTTCAGATCCACGGTATGTCTATTAGCGTTCATTTTGATACTGGTGCATCACATTCTTTTATATCTCTTTGTTTATTAGATATGCTTAAGCTAGAACCCTCATACTTGGTTACTTACATAATAAATGCAAATCTTATAGGAGGGTATGCGATACTTGGGATGAAGTTGATCTGTTGGGTCATAACATTGTTTGCAGTTTGCATGTGTTTGACTTCATAGGGTTCAGAATTATTTTGGGTATGGACTAGTTAATTAAGTACGAAGCTAGGATATTTTACCATGATTGAAAAATACTGCTTAGACACCCTGACTATAGAGATTGGATTGTATATACCAGAGAAAACTGTAATTATAAGGTGAATGGTTTGTTGGGGTTATAGAGCTGGAAGAAGAGTTGAATCACGTTTTCATTGTTAGAGATCTTGTACATGTTTTTGAACCTATAGTAGGATTCCCACTGAAACGAGCCATTGGGTTTCGAATAAACTTGGTGTTTGGAGAAAAACCGGTAAGTAGACCGGCAACCAGGATGATACCTACCAAGATGAGGGAGTCGAAGGTGTTGTTGGTGGAGTTGGAAGGCAAGAATTTTATTAGGCCAAGTAGTTCACCTTGGGAAGCAGCCGTAGTGTCTACTAAGAATCCAGTGGATCTTTGAAATTATGTATCAATTATCGTAAGTGGAATGAGAACACGATAAAGAATCGATATCCATTGCAGAGAATTGACGATCTATTTGATTAGTTGAGTGGATCCATGGTATTTTCTCAGTTGGATTTAGCAACAGATTTCCATCGGCTTAGAGTAGTAGAGGATAATATACCTTTTGATGGTGTTTAGAACTAGACATGGATCCTATGAATGGTTAATTATGTCACTCGGACTAACTAATGCGCTAACATTCTCTGTTGATTTGATGAACCGAATCTTCCGAGAGCACTTAGATAGGTTTGTGTTGATTTCCGTAGATAATACATAGATATATTCTAAGGATGAAAGGAAGCATGAATTTCATCTTAGAGTTGTGCCTGAAATGCTGAGTCAGCATCAGCTGAAGGCGAAGTTTTATAAGTGTCATTTCTTGAAGAAGGAAGTGAAGATTCTCGGTCATGTAGTCTTAAAGAAAGGGTTGTCGATAGATTCGACTAAGGTTGAAGCAGTGAATAATTGGAAGACACCCTAGACAGTGACTGAGATAAAGAGTTTTCTTGGATTAGCTAGATATTATAGGAGGTTCATAAAGGATTTTTTGTGGATAGCAGCACAGATGACCAAGCTAACGCGAAAGGATGTGAAGTTTGTGTGGACCGATATGTGTGAGGAAGCATTTCAGAGCTTGAAACACTTATTGACCCATGCACCTGATTAGTTGTTCCGAAGGGGAATCGGGATTTGGTAGTTTATATAGGTGCATGTGGAACAAGATTAGGAGTTGTGTTAATGCAGAGAGGTAAAGTGATTACCTATGCTTCTCGACAACTTAGACCACATGAGGTTAGATATCCAATGCATGATTTGGAGTTAGCTGTGTGATTTTTGCACTGAAGTTGTGGAGACGTTACCATTTGGGAGAGCGATTTGAGTTATATATGGAACATCAGTCATTGAAGTATTTGTTCTTTTAGAAGGAGTTGAACATGAGACAGTAGAGATGGTTAGAGTTTATTGCAGCTTATGATTTTTGAAACGAATACACGTCAGGAAAAGGTAATAAAGTTGCAGATGCGCTTAGCACAAAGCATCATAATGCAGTGTTGGCAAAGATAGCATGGTGGAAAGATTTGGAAGCGTTGTCGACTTGTAGGGTGTAGTTGAGATCTAAAGCTCGGTTTAGTAGAGGATCTGTTGTGTTGTCATGTTTAGAAGTTCGACCAATTATGACTGGAAGGATTGCTTCTAGACAGATGGAGGATCCGTTATTGGTTAACCGGTTCAAGAAGTTAAGGGATGGAATAGAAAGCGACGACTAAAGGGTTTTAGTCTTGACCAAAATAGGTGGTTGAGAAAGAAAGGTAGGTTATGTGTTTCAAATGTGGCAGACATAAGGAAGGAAGTTTTGGAGGAATGCCATCGTTTGAAGTTCACTATTCATCTGGGAGAAACTAAGATGTATCAGGACTTGAAGTGGGGTTGCTTCCGGAAAGGTATGAAGAGGGATGTAGGCTTATAGGTGAAGCAGTGTTTAAACTTTCAATAGGTAAAAGCCGAACATCATAAGCCAAGTGGTTTGCTACAACCATTGGATATTCTAGTATGGAAGTGGATTCTATTTATACGGATTTTATAGATTTGGGTGCCAAGATGTAGCAGAGGAAATGAAAGTATATGGATTGTAGTGGATAGATTGAACAAGAGTGCCTATTTCATTCCAGTTAAGTCAACTAGGACGGCACCTGTTTTGGCTAGGTTCTTAATGAATAATGCGGTTAGACCGGATGGAATTCCTAGTAGCATAGTGAGTGATAGAGATTGCTTGTTCACTAGCGAGTTTTGGAAGAGTCCACCAGATATTTTAGGAACCAAGATCAAGATGTGTGCCGCTTATCATCCACGGACCGATGGGAAAACGGAAAGAGTTAACAAAGTCTTGGAGGATATTTTAAGAGCTTGTTTGTTAAAATTTGGGGGATCATGGGAAGACCATCAACACTTAGTTGAGTTTTCTTATAACAATATTTATTAGACTAGTATAGAGATGACACCGTATGAAGCTTCGTATGTAAGGCCATACAAATCACTCATTTGTTGGTTAGAGACCAGGGATAAGTTGGTTTATGGTCAAGGTTTGGTTAGAGAAGCTGCAGAGAAGATTGAGTTGATTCGAGCTAGGATGAAGGAAGCTCGATTTAGACATAAGGGTTATGCACATAGGAGATAGAAAGACTTGAGTTCTCTGTTGGAGATCATGTTTTTATTAAGGTATCATCAATGAAGATTGTGATTCAATTTGGGAAATCAGGGAAGTTGGCACCAAGATTCATAGGGCCATATCCTATTATAGAGAGGATCGAGAAACTTGCATATAAAGTTGAGTTGCCAAATAGTTTTGCACGAGTCCACGATGTTTTTCATATTTCTCATCTAAGGAAGTGTGCTAGAGATCCGAAGTTTACTATAGCACCATCTGTGTTAGAAGACTTGGTAGTAGAGCCATACTTGACTATAATTATAAAGCCGGTTCTTATAATCACGAACGATAAGAAGAAGTTGAGGAACAAGACAGTAATATTAGTTACAGTCCTGTAGAGCAACGATGAGAGAGATGAACTTGGGAGACTGAGAGCATGATTGGAAATGCTTATCCTAATTTGTTTGAAGGTATGTTTTACCTTTTTGATTGATTTGTTGTGTACATATCGCAATTTTGAGGACAAAATTCTTTAAGGAGGGGAGTATATAATGACCCTAACATTTAGTAACGTTATTTAGGATAATTTATCAGCTAAATTAAACAAGATAATATGATGATTAGGGGATTGAGAGTTGTGATTTATAGGGGTGGTCGTGCCATGTTAATGAATGAACTAAAATGAGCTAACATGAATTAAAATATGTAAGGGAAATTAGTGAGGGAAAAATAAGAAAAAGAATATTCTTATACCCTAAACCCTCAGGAGTTCATTTCATACGTTCATTTTATAATCTAAACAACAAGAGGTCGGTCACCATTAGCAAGAAATAGGAAGATAAACAAGAAAAGCTAAGGAAGATGACTAATCAAATCAAAGCTATTCAAATCTCAAACTCCTCTATCTCAAAGCTAAGTTGAATAATAACCACATCTCATATTTTCTATTTTTTCAGTTTTAAGGTTAAACCTGATTTATTTTGCTAGGTTTGTCATGTTTTGGAATGATTAAATGTTTATAAATGCTTGTCGATGATTTATGCTCATTCATATAGGTTTTATGATATGTTTTAATGTGAAAACCTATTTATGACTTCCACGTACCTTGCGATTTTAGATTTAGATCAAAAAAGATATTTTAGAGATGGGTATCAATTTTCATAATTTTCTATATTAGTATGGACGTATTATTTTTCTAGCGAGGAAATTCATTATTTGGGTTTAAAATTATTTATGACTAAACAATATAAGTTCTAGGTTTGAAACTAATATATGTTAGAAAACATGTTAAAATGATATTTTGGAATTTTTGTCGAATTTTCCTAAGTGTTTTAATAGATATATAAAATTATTTAAGGTATGTGACTTAAATGTTTTATATATTTATAAAAGGAGAAGGGATATTTTGTAAATAAATTAAATTGTTTATTTACAGCACTTTTAGAAAAGAAAACTAGCAACCAATCAGATTTGTACAAATAAGGCAGGTTGAGAATATTACTATAAAAAGATAAAATCAGTTTAAATATGATTCATACATGTTTCACCACTTTCGGTACTAAGGGTTCCGACCTAGTAGTTCTACCATCATTGCCATCGAAACTAATGCATACAGTATCAATAACTTGGTACATAGTGAATTGGACTAAGGGGAAGGTATTCAGTCAAAACATAGGGTTTTGATGGGGTCGAAGCATGACTTTGTTTTTAGTTAAAAATGTGCATGTTTGCTTACAAAGGATATGCTTTCGAATTGATTGGCTTTCGACCGAGTCAAATGTTTTAAAGGAAAGGTTTCAAATGGGTTGCACCTTTTATTTTAATTGGAAGGGGTTGAAACCCCTAGTTGTTGCTTTTATTTTATTTCAAAACAAAGGTTTCGAAAGGAATGCTTTGCTTTTAAAACTTAGCCGCATCTCCAAAGCTTTCGAAAGGTTAGTTTCAACACCAACACTTCTTTACTCAGCAAATGCTTTCGAAAGAGTGCTTTCGACTTAAATGTTTTATGATCCTTATGATTTATTGAAGATTAAACCTATAGGTTTCTAAAGAAATGGTTTTCAATGGTTTGGAAAGGTGTTCCAACATGTTATAAATTGAAGCAAAAAGCTTTCGAAAGGTTAGATGTTTTAATGATTTCGAAGGGGTGGTTCCCCAATGGTTTCAAAAGGTTATGAAGGAAAGGTTTTTCTAATATTTTCGAAAGGCAATGTTAAATGTTTTAAAGATAGGATGTCTAAGGTTTTAATGCTCTCGAAGGAATGGTTTTCAATAGTGTCGAAAGGAACATTATGAATTGTATCGAAAGAAATGTTTTGACCTTTTGGCCTAGGTTATAAAGAAGCATTTACTTGTTTTCGAAAGGATACCTTCAATGGTTTTGAAAGGCTTACTTTCGAAGGTTTAAATATTTTCATAAATGAAGATTTAAGTAAAGTATATATGACATGTCAAGGTAGTTTTGAGTAAAGCATAGAGTATATATTTTCCTTGTCTAAGTTTGATTTGAAGGTTTTAAATTAATTAGAAATGAAAGGTTTTAAAGGAAAATATAAGAGAAGATTACCCTAAGTAAAATGACTCAGATATTTGTATACCATATCGGATTGGTATAGGGACATGCCCTATACATTATCTATTAGCCCCAGCTAATTTAGTCCAAAATTCCAGTGTGTAGGGGTTTGTCACAGTAAGATTAAAATGATGTTACACACAGAAGGGAATATATATATATATATATCTGTACAAAGATAGGTTATTGGTGAGCCTGAAAAACCATTAGAATCTGGTGACCTTGGAAGAAGATAAGTTAAGAACAGACCGTCTAGGGGAGGAGTGTCTAACAGGTGTTAGATTATTTGTTTATATTATATGGTAGGCCCGAGTCAGCCAATGGTTAGTAGTTAGCCAAACAAAACTATAGTGTTCAAACAGATAGTTCATTTGTTACCTGACATGTTTGTTTACATGATATTGCTTTAAAGTTTTAATCAGTTTTGGCTGTATTGATTTGCAATAGATGTGTTTAGAAAGGATATTTGTTTGGAGAAACTTGTTCCACTAAGTGGCGTGGTCTCACTCAATATCAAATAACCGAGATGTATAGAATTATTCAAACCAGGTTTTATGTCTGACTCGAAGTTTATGTTTTTTCCCATAAACTCCCGGGTGTTCAAAATTGATTTTAGTAGGCCGAGTGTTAAGAATTTTTAGGTTTTTAGTAGTTTGAATAATAAAGCTTCCGAAGACGAGCAGGTGGCTGATAGGTAGCTATTTAGGTGTTGCTGTTTTATTTTTTTATTCCGTTATGTTGTGTTATGTCAGTATGACTATATAATACTCTAGTCAACCAAGGAGGCATCATCATATATGGCTCCTTGCATATTTATGTAATAATTATATTTGACCTTTACTTGGGAAATGATTTTGGGGTTATGTAATTTGAATGTAACACATGTGTTTTGAAATGTAATAAGAAAAATATTGTTTATGGAAAATTTGATTTGTTTCATATTCAAGTACTTCTCATATTATGCATACCATTAACATTACTGTTTTTGGTCACCGAAAGTTAATACTATAGATGACCGCTGCATCTGTGGTGCTCAGCTTTGGGCTTCCAGGTAGAGGATGCTACATTTATGTAATTTTTAAAATAAGAAATATTTTCTACTTAAAATTGCAAGCATTTCAAAAGTAATTTTATAATCAATATTAATAACTAAAAATATAAGATGTTTATTTTACATTTTCTATAAATGATATATTTCTATATTTTTATGATTTCTTATTATTTCACATTGATTTTTGTTATTACGAACGATTCACCTTTAGGTATTGATTTGATTATTTTCTTTTGATGCAATTTCATATGGTGATGACATCTTTCTATTTGGTTTCATGTTATTTAATTCTATATGACATGGAATCTGAATAAATGGAGTTATAATATTGTTTAGGATGGAGCATTTGGTAATATTTCTCCATATATTATTTAGACTCATTATATAGAATATTATGGGGTTTCGAGTGTAGTTTATAAGCAGTTAGTAAATGTTTGAATATCACACACTAGTATGGGATGCCATTGTGATATTTATTCGGTTATTCACTGTAAACAGATAGCACTCACGTAGTGGGAATAATATTACGAGATTGCACTTATGCGAGCTGATGCTCATAGGTGTGATTAGGGTAGGTGCCTTTATATTGATTGATATTTTGTGTCACTATCATGGTGTACCCTTAAATTATTGGCAGGAGACGACCAGATGGCTAAAATCCACATCAGCGACCTGATCATAGGGTCTCGCCCAAGATCTGTGATACCTTGAGAGTATATGTATTGGGTTATGTGACCTATAGGGTAGATGCCATATAGCCCTTGTGTCAATTAAACTAGCAATCTGTTACTTATAGTGGAGAGTGCAGGTCATGACCAAGTGCTTTGCCTAGACGAGTAATAGATGGATATTTATCACGATGACCATTGAGGTAACTAAAGATTGTTAGAATCACTCTTGTTGGATTTTAATGGCAATAATTATACAATCATATCGAACGATCTCTAAGCTAACATGCAGGTACATGATGATCAAAAAGAAGTTTGAATACACACATTTGGAGACATAAAGACATTGGGGACTCAATAAGCTACAATGACATATCAACAAAGAGCTCACATGAAGGCAAATGATTGTAAGTGTTGTATAGCTTATTTTAATGTCTCGGATATGCATGTACAATCTCCTACGAGTGATATGAGCTAATACTTTTACTTCGAAGAAAATTTAATTACCTAAACAAAGTTTTAAGCATGTTTTAAAACTTACAGGAACTTTGACGTTTGGAGACATCCCTCAGACATCTGAAGTCATACGACTTTGAACTAGAATTTCTCTAGACTTTTATTTTCAAAATTCGATAAAATTCAAATATCTGACTACAAAATCCAGACGTCTAAGTTCATGACTTTTTGAACTATTTATTTTTTGTAAAAATATTCTTAAAACCCAGATGTTTGACTATAAATCTAGACATCTGAATTCATGATTTTTTGAACAATTTCTTTTCTAGATTTTTAAAAAAAAAACAAACATCTGACTATAAGATCGAGACATTGAGTTGTTTATAACTGCCATATTTTAAGAAGACATGTCTCTTCATCTTCACCAATGGTAACCTTTTATCGATGGTTTTTCTCTGAACAATTGTAACTCTTGAAAGAGAATTTTGGCAGCAATATATAAATAGCAATTCCAAGAGTTTAAAAATTCAATTCTTGCTTTCAACTATTTTATCCCTTGAATTCTACATTTTTCACTGCTTTCAATATCACCAACATCTATTCTATAGTACTTGGTGATTTACTTCCTTAAAACATACATGCTCATGCTTATTCAACTCAAAAGGAGATTATAGAAGTCCTGCACAACATTCGACTTTATTTGAGTTATCAATAACTCATTAGAAGTCAAAGATTTATTCTTATATTGTGAAGTCCTGTTAGAGATCTTCAAGCAGACGTTGAAGTCCTATTCGGTTGCTCATGCAATTTGTAAGATATATATTCCTTTAGGTTAAGTGAGGGTTAGTTAGTTAATTCAAAAGGAGTCTGGGACTGGATGTAGGACAAAAGGTCGAACTGTATAAAAACTCTAATGTGATCGCTTCTTACTTTACAATACTCTTCTAGTTAGTACTGCTTAGTTTAGACTATATACTTGAATATACATATAAGCCATATTATGCAAGATCCATGCACACTTTCATTTGGTATCAGAGTAAGGTCATTTGAAATTAACGTAACAAATTATTTAAATAATCATTAAAAATGGCAAGCACCTTTTTAGAGTTCAGTCAACTGTACGTCCTCCACTATTCATCGGATCTAACTATGCTTACTAGTCCACGCGTATGAGAATCTCTATGGAAGCTAACGGGTTTGAAATCTAGCAAGCTACTCAAACTTGGTATGAAATTCCTGCTACTGAAATGAGTACATGGACAGACGCTCAAAAGAAAGAAGCGACCAACGATGCTGAAGCTATGAATGTCTTATTCTGTTCACTTGAAAAAAATGAATTCTCAAGAGTTGTGCTTTGTAAAAATGAATATGATATATGATGTACGCTACGAGTCACGCCTGAAGGTACAAATAAAGTAAAAAAAAATGTCTATTTAAAAAAAAAATCTCATCATTCAAAATGAAAGCATATGAGAAACCGTAGACGTGTATGCTAGATTTCAAATGATTCAACATGATCTCTTAGCTCTATGAGTCACTTTTATAGACTTTGATCCAGTCATATATGTTTTAAATTCTTTGACTATTGAATGGGAAGGAAAAGTCTTAGCTATCAAAGAAGCTAAGACCTTTCTCAACTCAAAGTTGAAGAATTAATAGGAAATTTGATATTATACGAAGGTAACTTGCAGGCTAGAAAAGAGCAAAATCAAGAGACAAGAAGTATAGCATTCCAAGCCAATGACGTTGACTCAGAATTGGATGATAATAAAATTGCATTCATTGCCAAAAACTATAAGAAATTCAAGAAGTTCAAGAAGTTTACAAAGGCACAGAACGATGGCAATTCAAACTCATCTAACTCAAAATTAATCAACTGCCATGGATGCGACAAATTTGGCCATACGAAGAAAGAATGTCCGCTACAGAACACCTTAAGAATAAAAACAAGTTTGAAAAGTGTAAGAAAAAAAGAAAGGCATTCCAAGTGGCATGAGATGATTCAGAATCATCATTTTCAAATAGTGACAGCGATAGTGATTCTGAACAAGCAAATGTCTATTTTTGAGCATTACAGTAGAGGTATGTCCTGAACTTTCTTATAAGGAGATTTTAGAAATAAGTATAGAATTGGAAGATAAACTTAGAATTTAAAGAAATTATACAAAGAAATATAGGAAAATTAAATAGAGACGAGCTAGAAATTACTGTTAAAAGATGAGAAAAGCATTCTAAAGGAGGAACTAGAAATAACTTAAAAATCTTATGAAAACTTATCTTTTAATATGCTGCTCTAACTGTTGAACTTAAGGATGGAAACATTGAGGACAATAAGCTTAGCAATGAGAATTGTGAACTAAAGTCTAGTCTAGACTCAGATAAAAATGAAAATTTCAAATTGAAGCAAAAATTAGAACAAATTACCAACAGTGTTTTAAAATTCAGCAAAGGAAACGAACATTTATCAACCTTGATAAGTTTTGTTAGGAAATTTCTTCATTAACACCCAAATGTTGTAGGGAAGGGAAACTTGGTTGAATGAAGGCTTGGATATCCATTGTAAACCTCAATGAATGTTGGAAGAAGCGGCACATACTTGAATAAGGGCTTAGGAAATTAGGCTTAATATGTTCTAGTCCATGATGACGTTATAAGTATGATTATGTCAGAGTCATACAATTTTGAAGTCAATTTATGTAGATAAATCTGGTTTATGAGTGTTTTTGGAACTCCAAGTAATATATGTTTTAAAGATCACAAATGATTTGGAGTTGGAAAGCAAATCATAACTTGAGATGTCTTTATTAGAATACCATGAATATGTCGAATGTACAAGGTCATATGTGAAAAATTACAATCGATACCAAACCACCAAATCAATTTAAGGTTACAAAGTTTAAAATATAAGTAGTAGAGAAAATAATGATTGGCCTTTTCTAGAATGTCCCTGGTCTATAACAACCTATATTTTACATATCGAAGGATCATATAATATTATTTTTAAATTTATATGAAGTCCTATGACTCTATAATTTTGGAAAACGCCTATTAGAGACATTTTCTATATTTAGAATTTTTCAGGACGATTTTACCCTTAGAGATTTTTTGGCTATAACTTTTGACAAAAGCCGATGAGATCACTTCCATTGGAAAGATATGATAGTTTTCCTTTCCATGGAGTGGTCAAATAGCGATTTGGATATTCTATCTTGGAGATATGGTTGTTTAAAGATTAGCAACTTTTCATGCAACTTAGTGGATAATTAGTGAGTTTTGCGAGCAAGCCCACCAACTCTTTTCGGACATGGAGATTTTATATGGCCAAACCATCACCCCAAACCACATTCACACCTCTAAGCCTCCATTAACCCATCATGTACCCAAAACCTTCTCTTTTTTCCTCCAAATCAACTCTAAATCATAGATTATGATAGATTAACAAGGAGATTCATTAGAGATCTTCAAATCTTCATTTTTAGAGAGGGAAAATCTATCTTTGTTGTCCAATCTCGGACTTGCATGCAAAACTTGGATTTTTGGTGTTTTGGTAAGTGATTTATCATCTCTTGCCTTACTGTATATGTATCTATAGGTCTTAGCAAGTGTTGAATCAATTTTTAAAGTCAAAATTAAGTTTTAATGCTATTCTAAAATCCAACCGGTAGTAAAACGTTAATAAATGGATTTTTGTGTTCTGGACATGCTGTTTAGATATGTGATTGCCTTGATAGATGTTAGGTTATGTTATATACATCTTTGATAAAGATTGCCATAGTTGATTGTATGATTTACATGTTTGAATGTTGTTTGGTGCATGTTTTTTCATATGCTTGTATGGTTGAAAACGCTCATCGGATGAACTAGAGGTAGGAACCATGAAACCGAGCTTCGACGGATTGGTTCTAGAGCATTTGGAGTTATATTGTTGCAGAGCTGATGCATAAGAGCTAAACCGTTATGGGTAGCAATGAGATCAGTGTGATTTTTTGTGCAGGAAGTGCTATAAGGTTTCTGGTCAGCATGTACGGTGGTTCGTTGGCCGACCATGGAAACAGGGTCGATAAGTGGGTCGATCGGTAGGCGGTTCTCGAAACCGATTAACATGTAGGGTCGAATGGTGGCTAGTCCTCGAAACCTAGTCGACGTGTGAGGTTGGTCGGTATCCGATCCTTGAAGTCTGGTTGGCATGTGGCGGGTTGGTGGTAGGTACAGGTGTATGGACAGGGATTTGGCATAGTGCATGGTTCGACGTTCGTAGTTAGCGCTTAACTCGGAAATTTTGTCTCACTTTGTTTGGTCGTAGGATGGACCAATGGGAGTAGAGCATGTACAGCTATGGACTTTTGGGAAACACTTGCCTTGCTGTAGTTTAGGGAGTTGGTTTGGGGTAAGGGTGGATAACCACGGGATGACTCAGATGACTTTGGGAAAATAATTAAAAAGGTATGATGACTTTGATAAATCGATGTGGCGAGTGACTGCGGCATTTAATGGTGGAACGAAAGGACGAGTTCTGCATGATAGCTCATAGAGTGAAACATGAGGTTTTGACCCTTGTAAGTAGGATAGGGTAGTCTGCGTGTACCCAAGGAATTCTGCATATACCCATATTTTAGACATCTGCATGTGTCTAGTCCTTAGCCATCTACGTAGGCGAGAGTAAGCATCCATGGAGTACTTCTATAATCGGTATGTGTGCTAAGTGATTGAAGGATGACTCTATGGTTGTAATGCTTATTAACGGAATAAAGTAGTCTATGTGTACTCATAGTTTGGATGTCTGCATGTGTCCAGTCCCTAGCCATCTGTCATGGCAATGAGTTGAGCATCTGAGAAAGTTATCGTATATCTAGGGCACTTGAGCGAGAAATACAACGTTGTGTGATGGAAGCGATGCTTATTGTGTGATTATCATGCTGTGCGATACCCTTATACCTCATATCTGCCAATTATGATAGTAGTGTAGCATATATTATGTTTATGTGCTAACTCTCTGGATATTGGGAAAGGTCAGATATGGTTGTTCATACCCTATACCCTATTTACTATATATGAGTTTTATTATATTTTCGGATGTTATATCTCTCACAGTAGACTGTTGTCTGACCCAAGGTTTTATGCATTGCTCCTTATTATCTCGAGTACTCCTAAATGATTAGATTAGGGATAGCAGGTGTGGATAGCGCACAGAGTTGTATGGGGTACGAGCACGAGGCTACACTTTCATATATCCATACTTGGAGCTACTATCACTTATTTTCCACTGTGTAGTACCATCAGTCTATATCAGTACTTGTATTTTTTGAGACAATTATTGAGACGCCTACCCCGAGACCCACATTAACAAAGAGAATTGCTTGGTAATTCTTTTTGCTACTGTGGAGAATAGAGCTTGTTAAGGGCGACCATCATAGTCTTGCATAAGATAAGAGCCAAGTATGTCGATTTGGTACTCATTTTTTTTTCTCATTTCATCTGAAGTATTGGGCATACTTAATTTCTATCTAATACACTACTATGGTGGCTACAGGATCGATTCAGAAACAAAATGTAATAACTACAATAATTTCAAGTCACAAAACAACAACACAAAAAATATACATATACACATACATCAAATGTAATACAACATGCTACTAGTGGTATTCAACCACAATATACATATACATCCCCACAAAAGAATATATACAACACTAGGTTCACAACAAAATGACTACAATGCAATAAATCTATGCCATCAATCTGAGGTCGATATAGAGTGGTCCAAAGGATATAGCAAGCCACAAGTCCAAATATCTAACCTGCAATTCGGTCTGACCCGAGTAATAAATACATAGGTCAGGCTAACTAGAACTTGATATTAGCAATGAATAAAATGGAAACAAGTGCACAAAAGAAACATTCCTTTTAATATAAGAGAATGAAATAAGTAAAGTTCAATTTATACTTCCAAGAGTGGAAATTCCACAAAGGCCCAAAAGTATCTCATGGATGGATTTAACATGCCATAAAGGTTCACATTCAAGGGATAATCAATAAATGACCATAAGCCAACACAAAAGCCTTATGAGAAAAATATTTAAATCTCCATAAACTCAAATCTCATGGAACTCACAAAAGAGTTCAAATCTCATAAAAATAAAATCACCATTTATACATAACATCTCATTTAGCTCTAGGCTATCGATGTAATCAAGATATCTTAAAAAAATGGTGAAATACTATTAAAATCAGAAAACCGGGATTGACCTGATCCCCGATTCCAATGCTGAAGCAATGCTGCACATGCCAAATTCTTGTCTGGTGCTATTTATAAATTAGGTACCTATCTCGTGGACCCGAAGGTCATACTCGTGGTGACTGAAGTCACATAACCAGTAGTGAACCTAAGGTCTATAGCACTGGCATACTCATGGATGTGTCACAAACTCTCGGATATGAACCCGAAAAGTGTTAACGTGCGTCTCGTACCACACGATCGCACTAAATGGTTTACTAAATTCTAGTTAATTCCACATCATAAAGATAAATTAGAAATCTCATATCTTGCCTCGTATCATCGACTTGTGTAATAAAATATCATAATGGTTTCTTATAAATCAAAATTCCGGAAATAAGGAAATCTCAACTCAAAACTCGCCTCATCTCATCAGCAAGTGAAACAATACATGTATATCGTTCTTATCGATTATAATTCCTAATCTCGAATCACAAACTCGCCAAATATTGGCCAACTCGAATAATTCCTATAAGTAGGAATTAAAAATCTAAAAATAAAATTGCAAATCTTAATTATCAACTCAAAACAATATACTCGAATAGTTTCGATCGTACAAGTCCGAAATTAACCGAAAAAGTAAACTCATGTGTCCAATACCACATATTCTACTAAATCGTTTATTTCTCTTTCTCATACGTCCGAAAAGTGTAAAAATAGTATATATTATTCATAAAATAATTTACTTGAGAAAATTGGATTTTAAAACAATTTTCTGAAATCATGTTGAAGACATTTTATTGAAAATTCTCCTTAATATAGGAAAAAAATATATTTAAAAATAATTTTAATTAACTTTAAAATAATTTAAAAATAAATTAAAGACAAGTTCGGAATTCGTTCTTCCAAACCCCTTGTCGTTTCTCTGACACGAATGGCTTTTCCAGCAACAATTTGACATGGAAAACAATAGTATTTTGAGATGAAAATTGACAAACACACAGTTTAACATATAAACTACAATCCGGAAAAGATCCAGGTAGCATTTTGAGGAAAAAACAAGAAGTTATGGCCACTCAAAGTGGCAACCAGAACAAGATTTAACTTATAATTATAAACAGAGAAACTTTCTGTACAAAAAACGATTTTAGCCAAATTTTTCACAGGAAATTCATTTTTACTGCTAGCAATTTGTGGGCTTTAACTCACCTTGATGATTTAGCAGAGATTTTGGGTGCAAGCAATGAACCTTGGAGGAGATAAGAAGCTCTGAGCACCTTACTGATTATCTTCTTCAATTAGAACCAAATTTTGATGGAAATTGAGTTTAGACGAGGGAGGCTGTGAAAATTATGTTTTCCCTTGTTTTTTTTACTTTAAAGTTTTTAGTTTTGAGAAAAGAAGATGACAAAACAACGTACATCCACTTTCTCACAAATTAGAAGCTTCTAGGTTAGATTATTGGATCGCACTCTAACCCAAAAAGCCTAAATGTAAATATACTTAGAAAAAATAACAACAGAATTCATATATAAACTATTTTATCACCATATACACGTATTTCCTCATTTTTAAGTTAAATAAACTGCATACATCTATTTGTTATGAAATAAAATTGTAATTGTAACAAAATACAAAAAAATTAATTATGAATTTTTTTTTAACAATAAAACTCTACTTTTAACAATATTACAAAATTTTCACTATTTTAGTGTAAAAACACTATTTTTAACATAATAAGCACAAAAAAAATTATTTTCTTATCAAATAAATTATAACAAATCATTTTAACTTTGTTAAAAGAACAAAATATTCCATCTTTTAATTTAATAAAATACATAATTTCTTCGTATTTCTCCATTTTAAATCAATAAAAGATTAATATTGACAATATTTTCCAACATTGTTGTATAAACCCAAATAAAATTGTGGATTGATTATTTTATACTTCAGTTCTCAAAATGAAGTTTCCAAAACTTTCTTTCCATCAATTTATATTTATTTCTACAATTTAATGTTGAAATACATCTCTTGAGTAATTTATTAACACAAATTAACAAAATTCCAATATTTTCATCTTATTTAACTAAATCTCAGAACAATCAAATTTCAAGCCCAATATTTATTCTCAAACACACCATTTATTTAAAATAAATTTTTTTACCCAATTTATCCCCTTTGTTTTATTTTATTTAAATAACAACCTTTAATAATGACATATTTCTTTTTAAAAAATTTAGAAGAAGTAATTGCAATAATTTAATACAATTATTGCATTTTCTCCAAATAAGAACCATTTACCAATCATTATTAACCTAAATAAATAAAATAAAGTTTCAAACTTTATTTTTCTCATTTTATTTCTTAAAATTCATTGTTTATTCCAAATAAACAAAATAAAATTTTCAATTTTATTTTAATTACAATATTAAATTATAACTACTGTTATAATTTATTATTAATAGGTAATCTCCCAACCAGAGTTGTTACAGACTCCCCCTTAACAAAATTACATCCTCGCAATTTTTAGAGAAGAGTCTGTATTTAGCACAATAATTTCATCAATCAAAGGAGGGATGTATAAGAATGAGATCAAAATTCCTCACTCTCTACTCCAGATAAAAGAGGACGAAGATAAAAATTGCTCGGTAAATTTAATGGTTTTCCTAAGTATAAATATTAGGATTTGCGGACCATTGAATTTCTCAGAGCAAAACATCATGAGTTTGAAAGTATCCCACTTTCAAAACTAAAATACAATGAGGTGCTACTAAAAAATCTGTCGAAGGAGATTGATTTCACAAAAGTTTCTCGAATAAAGTTGGAATTTAGCATCGCTTTTTTCGAACTCTAACAACAAGCTAATGACTTTCCGTATATCACTACAGAAGGAGCTATACTAAGATAACAATAATTGAAGTAAGAAAACCCAACCTGAGGTTGTTACCTCAAAGTCCATCCTAGTCAAATGACCACAAAATGCTAGTCATCAGACATTCCACTAAGGCAAGACAATCACGAGGTACATAGTAGATATAGATTTCAATTTACAATCAAAATTTATTAGATTTTGAAACTCATTATCTTCAAAACCATAATCTAAATTTTTTTTACAATCAAATTTCTTAAAGTTCCAAAATTCATTTCCTTTAAATTCAAAATCTCAATTTTCAACACTCGGAAATATTCCAAAATTAAATTTTTTGAAAGAATGTTATATTATCATCTACTCAAATTTTTATAACAAACTCCATCTTTAACATGTATAACTCATTTTAAATTATTCAATATATATATATATATATATAACAAAGCATTATCTTATCATTTCAATAATAAAACATAACTATATTAAAACTCATACATTTCAATTATCATAATGGCATTGCCTCGCCGTTGATTTATAACACTATTGATTGGCTACGGAGTTGACCAAATGATCAAAACTGCCTCACCATTTATCTAATCCAACTATGGTTCAATGGCTGCATATTCCATCTAGAATAAAATTTAAATTCTTAGATTTTTTTAATTTATTTTTAAATTTAATCTCATTAAAACTCAATTTATCGTGTCTAATTGTCTCATCGTAGTGTTTAAGAAATTCCTATCGATAACGTTGATCAAGCTTATCGACTAGGATTCTTAAAGCACTCGATGGACAACCGAATACAGAAATCATCTTCTATAAAAGAAGTACCTCATATTTAGTTCTCAAAATTTTCTTTATTTATCCCAAAACCCAAATCTAATTTATCTTATAAAAATATATTTTCAATTCTTGAAAAAATTGAAAACACAATTCACTATATGTATCCAAAATCAAAAACATAAAAAGAGACTCATCGAGATATTCCTCAAATACTCTATTCAAAAGATTGAGGGAATAGATTGGAGTATTCATCATTCCTTACACTAAAACGAAATACTCAAGAAATTCATAACGAGTGCGGAATGTAGTAAATGAACCATTATCTTTCGCAACTCATAACTAATGAAAATCGATGTAGGGTCAAGCTGAAGCAAGACTCTAGCACCACATAATATATCAAATAAGAAATCTGTGTGATATAAGGATAAGAATAAAATACCTTCTCGAATGAGGAAAAGAACACAAATTACAAATCATTACTTCAAGTGAAGTAATATCACAAAGTCTATAATAAATTTCCAAAGAGGTTATCTCAAAAAGAGATAAGATGGCAATATAAATTTCCCGATTGGGTATCCTCCCCGAACGGACTCTCAGAAACCAGTACAATCATAAAGAAGGGAATTCGAGATATATTATCGGCATCTCGATAGTAGAGAGTGAATACGGAGACTTTGGTATCGTAATCAATATTCCAAAGACAAGGAATAACAAACAAACTTAATTTGGATACCTAAATGTAAGATCCCGCAAGTTACGGAATGTGGCTTGATAAAATGCTAGCCACTCCCTCTCAAGTTACCACAAACTCTAGATAGACATAGCGTGCTAATTCGTATAAGGAACAATCTCAAAATTCTCAAGCCAAATATCGCGAATCCCTTCAAAAAGATTCCCAATCCTCGAGATTGGAACATCTAAAAGCATTAACAAATTTCTCCGATATGGATAAATGCTAGGCCGCCGTATCAAAGAGGATTCGAATAGTATGGTCATGAAAAAGAATAGAATTTTCCAAAATGATAGGAGATATACCTTGAGATATTGAGGCATTACCAGAAGCCTTTGCCACAATCAGATTCCCCGAATTAGAACCTTTCACCTAGAAAGGACATGAAGAAACCATATGTCCTTTCTTCTTGCAATAGACACAATTGGGGGGATGAGGACACTCTCTAGCTAAGTTATCATGAGAACCACAATTGAAGCAAGCTAAAACTCTAGCTGAAGAAGGTGCTGCATAAGGATGAAAACTAGAGTAGTCTTGCTTTTACTTCTTCCTCGGAGGGAAGGATTGGGATCTCTGAAAAGGAAATTTCTTCTTATGTGGGTTCTTTCGAACCTCGGCCTCGTCACTACTACCCCTTTCATTTTCGACGGCTTCGCGGTAAAGCGCGAAATCCACAAGCTCTTCTGGTGAGAGCTCAAGCTGAAGCATAAGTGACTTCTTCAGATATTTCTTAAGTTTAGAAACGAATCTAAGATTCTTCTTATAGGGAGTGCTGATAAATTCGGGTCCATATTGGGATAAGGACTCGAAAGAAGAAACATACTCAAAAACGAAGGATTCCCTTGCTTCAACTCGAGGAAGCGACGGGCTAGGAAAGTTTTCTCAGATTCAGTCATAAATTTGAGCTTAAACCGCTCTCTAAACTGCTGCCAAGTAAGAGTGTACTCGTCTATCTCGGCAATAAGAAGTTCATAACAGTCTAGTCCTCGTTCTTGCGGCATACTTGATGCCACAAGAATATGGTGATGATCAGAGATCTCCACACGAGTAAAGATATGCTCGCATGTTCGGAGCCAAGCCTGAATCTCTAAAAAGGACTCGGAGCCTATAGACGGCTTGCCTCCAAGATGGGTGAAGTTGTTGCATTTATGCACAAATGCAGATTTGCGTGGAGGAGAAGAATGGGTAGGAGCAGAAGCTAAGTGCTCCTAATAAGCTCTATAATCTGGTTGGTCGACATAAAATCTCCTTCAGGATGAGGATCACTAAACGAACCCACCTTCGAAGTGCGACCTCTTCCTTTTCCATTCATTTGCTGAAAGTTAAAATAAGATTGGATTATTCACAGGGGTAGACATTAGCAATTCATATACATTAAATAAGGAATACTATGAATTTAAAATTAACATTCCTAGAAATATTCCTTTCTATCTACCCTCTAAAAGACTCAAAAAAATTAAGGACAAGGTTGGGTTCACATCGATTTGGGGATGATGTTTACAATTGTATTATACTTGATGTATGGTAATCGTGTATACTGTTTTGCATTTATTACATTTTGTTCTGAATCCTGCTCTGATACCAAGCTATGACGCTCCACCCCGAGACCCACATTATCAAAGAGTATTACTGGGTAATTCTTGTCTGCTAAAGCAGAGAATAGGGCTGGTTAAGGGCAACCATCATAGTCTTGGATCAAATAAGAGCTAAGTATGTCGATTTGGTACTCTTTTTTTTTCCATTTCATCTCAAGTATTCGACATACTTAATTCTTTTCTAATACACTACTATGGTGGCTACAAGATCGATTCAGAAACAAAATATAATAACTACAATAATCTCAAGTCACAGATTAGAAACACAGGTAATATACATATACACATACATCAAATGTAATACAACATGCCACTATGGTATTCGACCACAATAAACATACATCCGCATAAAAGAATATATACATCACGAGGTTCATAAAAAAATGACTACAATACAAAAACTATGTCATCAATCTGAGGTCGATATAATGTGGTCCACAAGATATAGCAAGCCACAAGTCCAAATATCTAACCTGCAACTTGGTCTGACCTGTGTAATAAATACATGGGTCAGGCTAACTAGAACTTGATATTAGCAATGGATAAAAGGCAAACAAGTGCATAAAAGAAAAATTCCTTTAAATATAAGGGAACGATATAACTAAAGTTAAATTTATACTTCCAAGCGTGGAAATTCCATAAAGGCCCAAAGTTATCTCATGGATGGATTTAACATGCCATAAAGGTTCACATTCAAGGGATAATCAATAAATGAAAATGAGCCAACACAAATGCCTTATGAAAAAATATTGAAATCTCCAAAAACTCAAATCTCATGGAACTCACAAAAGAGTTCAAATTTCATAAAAATGAAATCACCATTTATACATAATGTCTCATATAGCTCTAGGCTATCGATGTAACCAAGATATCTTAAAAAATGGTGAACTCATAATAAACTCAGAAAACTCGAAAAACTCAGGAAACACGAATTGGCCAGATCCCCGACTGCAATGCCGAAGCAATGTTATACATTCCAAAATCTTGTCCAGTGCTATTTATAAATTAGGTACCTATCTCGCGAACCTGAAGGTCATACTCATGGTGACCGAAGTCACATAACTCATGGTGACCAAAGTCACATAACTAATGGTGACTCGAAGGTCAATAGCGCTGGCATACTTGTGGATGTGTCACAAACTCTCGGATAGGACCTGGGAAAGTGTTAACATGCATCCCATACCACAAGCTCGCACTAAACGGTTTACTAACCGCCAGTAAATTCCACATCATAAAAGTAACTCAAAAATCTCAAAAATCTCATATCTTGCCTCGTATCATTGGCAGTGCAATAAAATCTCATAATGGTTTCTCATAAACCATAATTCCCGAAATAGGGAAATCTCAACTCAAAACCCGCCTCATCTCGTCGGCAAGTGAACCATTATATGTATATGGTTCTTATCGATTATAATTCCTAAAATAGGAAATATCGAACCACTAATCCTACCAAATATGGGCTAACACAAATATTTTCTATAAATAGGAATTAAAAATATCAAAATACGCCATAAAATGGCAAATCTCAATTATCAACTCAAAACAATATACTCGAATAATTTCGATCGTACAAGTCCGGGATTAACCGAAAAAGTAAACTCACGTGTTCAATACCACGTATTCTGCTAAATCATTTAATTCTCTTTCTCTCGAAAAGTGTAGAAACAGTATATATTATTTATAGAATAATTTACTTGAGAAAACAGGATTCTAAAATAATTTTCTGAAATCAATTAGGAGACATTTTATTGAAAATTCTCCTTAATATAGGAAATCAATATATTTAAAAGTAATTTAAATTAATTTAAAAATAATTTAAAAATAATTTGAAAATACTTCATATTGATGATTTCAAAAGCCAAGTTATTTATAAATTTTCTCAAAATTTATTTGGTAGAAAGAGGACTTGAAATCGAAGAAAAACGAAAAAATTACTCCAAATCGATATTCGAAATCAATTCAAATTTAAATCAAATTTAAATTTCCAAATTCCTCCAAATCTTGGCTAGTCCATTGATAGACATCATAGCCTTTATCACATTCAAAAATCATCTCAAAATTGCAAAAGAAAGAGTGTAAAATGGCACCGGAATCGAATGAAAAACTTGGGGAAAACACGAAAAAACAAAGTATAAGAGCCATATGCAGGTCGACCGCCAAGTCGAACTTGAGGACAGTCAAGTCGACCTGGTGATGTGTATGGTCGACCTCCTGGTCGATCATGCATAGGCAAATTCGTTCTTCCAGACTTTAGGTCGTTTCTCTTGCATGAACTGATTTTCCAACAATAATTTGACATGGTAAACAGCAGTACTTTGGGACGAAAATTGACAGACACATAGTTTAACAACTAAAATACAATCCAGAAAAAATCCTACAACATTTTGGGGCAAAAACAAGAAGATATGGCTATTGAAAGTGGCAACCAGAACAAGATTTAACTGATAACTATAAACAGAGAAACTTTCTAAACAGAAAATGATTTTGACCAAATTTTTCGCAAGAAATTCATTTTTCCAGCTAGCAATTTTTGAGCTTGAACTCGCTTGATGATTTAGTAGAGATTTTGGGTGCAATCAACGAACTTTGGAGGAGATAAGAAGCTCTAAGCACCTGTAATTGCTGAAAAAGAAGCATGCAAGAGAAATAAATCAAGTTACAGACAATGATATCTCAATTCAAAGGTTTTTTATGAAATTTTTTGTAGTATTGGGGAGAATACCTTGTATATTATTGTTTTAGTAATTATCTTCTTGAACTTGCTGCAAACTGAATTTAGATGAGGGAGGCCATGGAAAAATAATTCTCTTGTTTTGTTAGAAAAGAAGATGAGAAACAACATACATCTACTTTCTCACAGACCAGAAGTTTCTAGGTTAGGCTATTAGATCCCACTCTAACCCAAAATGCCCAAACGTAAATATACTTAGAGAAAATAACAAAAGAATGTTCAAATATAAACTATTTTATCACCATGTACACGTATTTCTTCATTTTTAAGATAATAAAATATACATCTAATTGTTATGAAATAAAAATTGTTATTGTAACAATGTAAAGTTTAAATTAATTATAAAAAAATTAATTTTTAACACTAAAACTCTACTTTAACAATATTACAAAATTTTCACTATTTTAGTTTAAAACACTATTTTTAACATAACAAGCGCAAAAAATTTATTTTCTTGCCAAATAAATTATAACAAATCATTTTAACTCTGTTAAACCAACAAAATATTATTTTTAAACAATATTCCATCTTATTATTTCACAATATACATAATTTCTTCGTATTTCTCCATTTTAAATCAATAAAAGATTAATGTTGACAATATTTTCTAACATTGTTGTATTTACCCAAATAAAATTGCGAATTGATTATTTTCTACTTCATTCTCAAAATGAAGTTTTTAAAACTTTATTCCCATCAATTTACATTTATTTCTACAAATTAATGTTCAAATACATCTCTTGATTAATTTATTAACTCAAATTAACAAAATTTCAACATTTTCATCTTATTTAACTAAATCTCCTAATAATCAAATTTCAAGCCCAATATTTTTTCTCAAACACATTGTTTATTTAAAATAAACAAATTTTTACCCAATTTATCTCCTCCGTTTTATTTTATTTAAATGAACACCCTTTAATAATCACATATTTCTTTTAATTTTTTTAAAAGAAGTAATTGGCAATAATTTAATACAATTGTTCATTTTCTCCAAATAAGAACAATTTACCAATCATTATTAACCCAAATAAATAAAATATGTTTATTCCAATTCTCCAAAACACCCTTTATTTTTCTCATTTTATTTCCAAAAATTCGTTGTTTATTCTAAATAAACAAAATAAAATTTTCAATTTCATTTTAATTACAATATTAAATTATAACTACCATTATAATTTCATTTTAATTACAATATTAAATTATAACTACCATTATAATTTAATATTAATAAGTAATCACCAAACCAGGGTTGTTACAATTATAGAGTTTATTGTGGAGATTTGCGATGTATAAACTCCTTGTTTCAATTTTTACATAATTTGTGAATCTGACGCACTTTGATGTTCTTATTTACGGTTTATTTGATTATATCACTATCTTACCCATTTTACATCTATTTTGGTATATTATATTTTTAATGTACGCCATGAGATAATCTACAAGTTCTGTATTTGAACTTTCTCTACTTAATATTCTTGGCTACCACCCAGCGGAGTACCTCCACAGCGCTTTAAATAGGTAAATTGGGCACCGAAGTTGTAGGGCGGTCGTCACATTTGGTGTCAGAGCTTTGCATGTATAGATGACCTAAGCTGGCATATGGATTCGTTAGAGATAAGGAAGGAGCCAATGGATCAAGTTATGTGATGGCCCCAAAATTTAAGATATTTGAAATTGGAAAATTTAACTGATTTTAAATATTTGAAAGTTAGTTAAATTTTAATTTCAAATATCACTATTTATTTGACAATTAAATTATTGAATTTAATAAGTGGAAATTGGTAAATGATTGAATCTGAGATTCTAAGCCTGTTAAAAATAATTTAAAGGCTTATAAAATTTATAATTATAATACTAAAGATAATAGAACTTTTGAATTTAAATTTAAAAGTGGTTTGTTCAGTTTTGAAAATATATCGTTTAAATTGACATTTGAAAAATAGCATTCTGAGGGACTGTCTCGGAATACGACGAAACCAGTTCTATTGGATCCGTAATAGTTTTTTATTATCGTATTCCAAATTTCGTAGTGTTTGGAGTTATCGTGTGGCCGTATGACATGTAAACGCGCTGAAATCTACATCGAAAATTCAATATAAATAATTGGGACCAAAAGCTATCTTCTTCTTACGATCGAGTTAGGACTTGAATACTTTTCCATTTCGTTTGGGATAGGGGTATAACCTTATAAACTCCTAGCGGCACGCCTCGATAGGAGATCGAGATTTTAAGCTTTTTTTCTAAACGATTTAAATTTAGGTTTAAATTTAAATATAATATATATTTATTTAATATAATAATGTTTTCACAGGACAAATTATACATGTTTCTTTCCTCTCAACACTTGGCCTTTTTTTGACACGCGTTGTTTTAAAAAAAAAACCAAAGTCCATATTCTTAAACAAAAAATTCGAATTTGTTCAATCTAAAAAAAAGATGGCCGTCGTTCGATAATTTATTTCTTCTCTTCTCTTCAAGTCAAATCCCTAAAATCTAGTTCTTCATCTTAAATTGAAATCTCGATCGATAGTTTAAAAAATATATATTATAATAATAAAGAAGAGGAGAGGACATAATCGAATTTGAGGAGCGGGCGACGTTCTTCCTCAAGTCGGTTGCACGCGTTGCCAGTTAGGGGAGGCACGTCATCTCTCATGCGCGTTTGGGGTGGGGTATTAGCGTCGTGAATCGTGACATAGAAGATGGCGACCAGGTCGCTCAAGCACGGCGAATGAGGATCACGATTTCCCTGTTCGAACTCGCTCGTGTGGATGTAATGAAGAGGGTTGGGATTCACAACTGGTGGCGGCAACGGTGCGAGTCGAGGCAAGAGTTCTGATCGATTGCGAGCTCGGCAGTGAGGTGTAATTGTATTTTGTTTAATTTTAATTAAATATATATGCAGTTTCACAATTTATAAAATAATAATAATAATAATAAATAAATTTCATAGTTTATAGTAATAAGATAATTTTGTTTTAATATATAGGTTAAAAGGAAATTGTATTTTTATTAGACTTTATAAATATATATATACATATATGTATGTATATATGTAGATGTATATAAGTTCAAAGCAGAAAATATATAGATAAAGATTTTGGAAAGTAGGAATTTTTAAAATGTTTAAAGCTTAGGTAAATTAGATTTTTAAACCTATATAGATTATTTTATATACAGTTTGAAAATAAGAAAATAAACTAATTATACATACCTTTTAAATCAACTAGTTTATTCTAAAATTATGTATATTAGGTGATTAGTTTAGTTAATTAACCTGTCAAATTTATTTTTGTTACTAAAGGATTTTTTTTAAAAGAAAATTTATTAGTTTAAATTAAATAATTAGTTAATTAAATCTATTGAATGGTAATAAATTTGTTCGATCAATTCAAATATTAATAAACCGTATAAATGTTTATACAAGGTCAAAATCGAGAAGAAAACATTTCGAGATGGAAATGGGTTGCAAACAAATCAAAGGTGAATTAATCTCACTCATTTGGATTTCCATTTAAATTTAATAGTTAAATTTAAATTATGGGTTGAATGATTGAATTGACTGGATGTGGCATATTATGTATAGTAGTATATATATTGGAGTGATTGATTTCCTGTATTATATAGCAGATGAGACCCTATGCGCCCCGCATAATAGCGGATGACCGTTTATACTGCGATATCCCCCTCGAAGTGGGATTTGTATTTTATATTGTGCTAACATATGTGGATGCAGGGAAACAGGTGGAGGGATCCAACTGGATTCCTCAAAACGTTGAATTTATTTTACATTCAATGATGTGATTTATGTGATAATCTGTGATGATTATATTGATTATATTGGTTATTGAAATTTTTGAATGCTATTGTTTGGCTGAATTTATTTGGATATTTTGAAGATATGAAAAATATAAATGATTTGATTTTGAAAAGAGATATAAGAGAGAAATAGTAAGTAAAATAATTTTAGATAAATTAAAGAATGAATTCGAAAAGAATAAAGGTTTGATTTTAAATTCTATTAAATAAATGTTGGGTATAGAAAAGAAAAATATGGAGATTTTAAAAAAATGAAATTAAAGGAGTTTTGGAGACTTAAGTGATATTGCTTAAGAATTAAAGGATTTTATTTTAAGATTTAAAATGATTGGGAAGAATTAAAAAGAGAGAATTTTGAATAAAGAATGAAATGGATATTTTCAGTTTAAAATAAGATTTTGAATCATAAATAAAGAAGTAAGTTTTGGAAATAATAGGTTTTGAAATAAATTTAGATCGGTAAAGGAGTAATTTTTAAATGGAGTAAATTTTGGAAATCGATTTGAAAAAATGATTTAGTGTTTGGAACTGTGTTTTAAAAGAAGAATGAGGCCATGGAATTTATAAACTGGGTTTATAAAGTGAAATAGGATATCAGTGGATATTTGGAAGTATAAATTCACGGTGGGAATTTATAAAGGAATGGGTAGTTTGTTTTAAAAATAAATAGTGGTTTATTTTTAAAGGCGTGGAAAGGAAAGTGTCTTTCCTTGGAAAGCCAAGTATATTTTCAAAGAAAGATTTCCAAGTATAAGTTAGAGGTTTTTAAATGGTTTTAAAAGAATGTTTAGAAGAAATTATTATTTGGTGGTTTTAAAAATTTTAAAATTACATATTTATTAAGTTAATTAGATAAGTGAAGTATTTTAAAGGTTTAACTAGTATTATGTTTTAAAAGATAATGGTTTAATATTTACCTTATAAAATAACTTTTATTTTAAATTATTTTTGGCATAAGTTTTACATGAGAAATTATTATAAAATTTCATAACTAGTATTTTGAATAAAGTGTTTTAAGTAGTCCTTTTTTATTTTTATTTTAAATATTTTCAAATATATATTTTTGGATAAAGTGATTTAAATTATTTTAAATTATAAAGTATTAAGACTTGGTGGTTTTTAGTGGAAATAAAACAATTGGGTGGAAATTTATTTCCACAAGAGAAAAGCGATTTGAAAAATATTTTCGAAGGAATTAAAGTGTAGAAAATATCTTGTGATGATATTTTGAAATAAATAATTTGGGAAATTATTAATGCCTGATGGTTGTTTGTGGATGTTATTCGATAGTTAAATAACCGACTATCAATATTGGCCAATGCGCTAATCGTTTCGTAGAGACCAAGATCGGGATTAATTTTTCGAAAACACTTCGATCCGGTTTCAACGTTTTCGTGAGGAAGACAAGAGTTTGGAGTCGAAGATGGAGCAGTGATGCAGATCAGGCCAAAGCAATGAGTCGTTCACGACCAAAGATGGTACCTATAAGTCATTTCAGACTTAAGGAGTCACGAGGGGAAGGCTTACGAGTTAATAAAGAAGGATTGAGTCGCCTCCGAGCTAACTGGTTACCAGAGGGAAAAGGGTGCCGAGTTAATAACCTAAGGTCTTAGGTCGACAGCGACCTAAAGGAGTATGTGTTTTATATGAGCCGAGTTAACGAGTTACGACTCATGATAAGCCGACCTATTTAAGTCGTTGAGGAGATATGCCGCAGGAAGCTCGTGTTGCTTGAGTCGTATGAGTCTTGAGTCGTCTGTGTTCTTTAAGTCGTGTGGTATTATAGGTCGACACCGACTTCTGTGTGTGTTGTTGCAGTATGTTTTCTTGGAGTCGTAGGTCGTTAGGTCGCATACGACCTAAGGGTGTTGAGTCTGTAATTTTGTGGCAGTGTAACTTAAGTCGTGTACGACTTAAGAGTTGGGTCTTGTGTCTGTGTCTTGGGTCGTTAGGTCGGCCATGCAGGGTCATTTGTTGAGTCGTGCTGTGTTGTACATATGTTTGCGTTGTTGAGTCGTAAGTCGACATGGGTCGTGAATCAGTTGAGGCGCTGTTGTGTTGCTGTTGAGTCGGTTGCTTGTGTTGTGTTGTAATTGAAGCGTGTAGTGTCTGTTAAGTCGGCAATGACCTAGTTGAGTCGTGAGGCATGAGTCGGCCGCGACTTATGGGTCAGGGGTTGGAAACTTCTATAAATAGGGAGTGAGTTGTAACTTTTTAAAGGTCGATTTTTGGAATAAAATTTCTTGTTGATTGCTGTGTGCTTTCATCTTAAATTGGTAGTTGATTGTAATCTCCTATCTCCACTTTCGGTTATTCGAGTGCGCTCGAATCAATGATTGTTGAAGCCGATTCGCGGAATCAAGTGCGCTTGATCAACGCTTGAAGAATTGAAGATCTTCTTTCACGGTATCGTGCGCGATCAACGTGTCGAAGATAGCTAGAATTCGGTATCTTAGTGATCAACGAATTTGGGCATTTTGGTATTCATCAATCCACCGATTGCTACATTCATCGATTCATATCGCTTTGTTAATAATCCGCTGCGCCAGTTTGGTATCAGAGCTAGACTTAGCCAATCATAGCTAAGCCGAGACTTGGAGCCAATTTTTGAAGTTGAAATTTGAAGTTGTTGTTCATCGTGTTCATCTTGAAGTTGCAACGAGTTTGAAGATTTTGATTCATTTCATTTTGGATGTACAGTTGGAAAAGTGTTTGTATTTTGGCCATGAGATTTTGCGCGCCAAAGTTGAAGGTGAAGTGTTGAAGCCGAGCTAGTAGTTAGAGTCGTGCCTTGTTATTCGAATTGAAGGGTTGGAGTAGGTGGCCGAACCAAGTGGAGTGTTAAGCCAACCTATCCTTGAGTCATTGCTTATTGCCGAGCCGAGTCAAGTGATAGTTGAGCCGAGTTAAGGTTGAGGTCGTGACTTGTTGTTGTGTTGAAGCTTTGTTGAAGAATTTTGAAGTATTTGTTGAAGTATTTGAGAAGTTTAGAAGAGTTTGTGAAGATTTGAGTCATGCCACCAAGGAGAGCTAATCGACATCAAAACGTTGAAGCTTTGTATAGAAGAGAAGAAGCCGAGATTATGGAACAACGTATTAATGAGAAATTTGATGAAGGCATTGGAAAATTAGAGAAGTTGATGAATGACTTGAATCAAACTCAAAGGAGGAGATCACCAAACTCGAACCATGGAGGAAACCGAGTTTCGCCATCGGTTACGGAAGCGAGGAGGGTATCACCGCATTCTTTTAGAGAAAGGAGAGAAACATCAATTTCATCAAGGAGAGATCACGATGACTATGGACATGAAGAAAGAAGAATTTCACGAGAATTTGAGAGTGAGCCATATAGATATGAAGAGAGAAAAAGTCGAAGAAACATGCATGAACGAAGGGATGATAATGGTCGAGATCGATGTAGGCGTACTTTTGATTTTGATGAAGAGGGTGATAGAGCTAGCATTCATTATCGAGATCGAGACCAAGTTCGATATTCTTATCGGGATGTTGAAGATGATAGTCGATGGGAGTCAGGAATGAAGATGGAAATTCCAGAGTTTAAGGGTGGAATGGTAGCAGAAGAATTTCTTGATTGGTTATCTATTGTTGAAGAGATCTTTGATTTCAAGGAGGTTTCGGAGAATCGTCGAGTAAAGTTGGTTGCTACTAGGTTGAAGGGAAGAGCTTTGGCATGGTGGCAGCAAACTAAACTTACAAGGGAGAGAATGGGAAAGTCAAATATTGAATCATGGGTGAAAATGAAGAAGTTGATGAGAGCTACTTTCTTACCTTACAACTATCAATCACTTATGTACCAGAGGTTGCAGAATCTGAGGCAAGGGACGAAGTCTGTTAGTGATTATGCTGATGTATTTTACCAACTCATTGCTAGGAATGATATTATGGAAAAAGAAGAACAACTAACTGCTAGATTTGTTGGGGGATTGAGAATGCAGATCCAGGATATGGTTAATATGTTTGATCCGAGATCTGTAGCGGAGGCACATCAGAAAGCGTTGGCTTGGGAGAAGCAGAGAAGGTGTGGAGGTGGTATGTTTACTAATTCCAATAATCAAGTGAAGGGTGTTAGTGGGAGTTCTAATGTTCCTAAACCTGTCAGTAAGCCAGTGGTGAAGGAGGCTGAGAAGGCAAAGGTTAGCAGTGGTTTCAAATGTTACAATTGCCAGGAGTTGGGTCATCAAAGCAATGAATGTCCGAAGCCAAAGAAGAGAATCATGGTTGCAGAAGTTGAGGAGGATAATGGTGAGGAGGCAGAATGTTCAAATACACCTTATGTCGAGGAGGAAGAAGAACTGTCTGGAGATGAAGGTTGTAATCTTATGATGAGGAGATCTTGTCTTACACCAAAGCAAGAAGAGGATTCTAGTTTGTTGAGAAGCAATATTTTCCAGTCGACATGCACTATTCTAGGGAAAGTTTGCAAATTCGTTATTGATGCTGGAAGCTGTGATAATATTATCTCTACAGAAGCAGTAAGGAAGTTGAACTTGAAAACTGAGAAGCATCCTAAACCGTACAAGTTAGCATGGTTGAGGAAGGTTGGTGAAGTAAAGGTGTGTCGAAGGGCTTGTGTGAATTTTCAATTGGGAAGAGATACAAGGATGAAATTTGGTGTGACGTTGTAGACATGGATGTGTGTCATCTGTTGTTGGGCAGGCCATGGCAGTTTGATAGAGCAGTGCAACATGATGGTCGTGCTAATAGTTACAGTTTTATGTTTGAAGGTACTAAAATCACTTTAGTTCCTAAGAAGCAACAACAGAAGGAAAGCAAAGCTAGAGGAGATTGAAGAGTTGAAAACATTATTATCTTTGAAGGAGTTTGTCAAGGAAGTTGAAGAGGAGCCTGAAGTCTATTTGTTGATTGGCCGAGAGAGTCATGAAGAGGTTGAAATCCCAGAAGAAGCGAAGCCAGTTTTGAAAGAATTTGAGGACGTATTTCCAGAAGAGTGGCCTAAGGAGTTACCGCCACTACGAGACATTCAACATCAAATCGATCTTGTTCCGAGAGCAGTTTTACCACATCGACCACATTATCGAATGAGTCCGAAGGAACATGAGGAGTTACGAAGGCAAGTGGAAGAGTTGTTAGAACAGGGACGTGTTCCGGAAAGCTTGAGTCCTTGTACAGTGCCAGCATTGTTGGTGCCAAAGAAGGATGGAACATGGAGAATGTGTACCGATAGTAGAGCATTGAACAAGATTACTGTTCGTTACAGGTTTCCTATGCCAAGGTTGGATGACTTGCTAGATCAGTTGAGTGGGGCTACTATCTTTTCAAAGATTGATTTGAAGAGTGGATATCATCAGATTCGAATTAGACCGGGAGACGAATGGAAGACTGCGTTCAAGACAAGGGAAGGATTGTATGAATGGTTGGTTATGCCGTTTGGTCTATCGAATGCACCGAGTACATTTATGAGGGTGATGAATCAAATTTTCTTACCGTACATTGGGAAGTTTGTTGTAGTTTACTTTGATGATATTCTGATTTATAGTACGATCACAGAGGAGCATGTAGAGCATTTGAGAAAGGTGTTAATTATTCTTCGTGAGGAACAATTTTATGCAGCTACGAAGAAATGCGTGTTCATGACTCGAAGTGTGTTATTTTTGGGATATGTTGTATCTGAGAAGGAAATCCAGGTGGATCAGAGTAAAGTCAATGCTATTAGAAATTGGCCACAACCGAGAACTATCACTGAAGTTAGAAGTTTTCATGGATTGGCATCATTCTACCGAAGATTCATTCCACACTTCAGTAGCGTGATGGCACCAGTTACCGATTGCATGAAGGGGAAACAATTTTCTTAGACAGAGGAAGCAGGAGTTGCTTTTGAACGAATCAAAGAACTGTTGACGACAGCACCAATTCTTTTTTTCCAGATTTTCAGTTGTTGTTTGAGCTACACACTGATGCATCAAAGGTTGGGATTGGAAGAGTGTTGAGTCAGAGTGGAAGACCTATTGCATATTTCAGTGAGAAGTTATCAGGGGCTAAGATGAGATATAGTACATACGATGTTGAGTTTTATGCAGTTGTGCAAGCCGTGAAGCACTGGAGACATTATCTTTTTCAGAAAGAGTTTGTTCTTTACACCGATCATGAAGCTTTGAAGCATTTGCAGGGGCAGGATAAAATTTCAGCGAGACATGCATCATGGATTGCTTATTTACAGCAGTTTACTTTTGTTGTCAAACATAAGTCTGGGGTAACGAATCGTGTGGCTGATGCTTTGAGTAGAAGGAGTCATTTGTCGACTACAATGAAAGTTGAGGTGATGGGGTTTGAATTATTGCCAGAATTGTTTGAGGAGGATCCTTACTTTGCGAAGTTTGTTGAGAAAGTTAAGGATGGGAGTACTGATGAATTTATGTTAATTGATGGTTTCTTATTCAAGGGAAATCGATTATGTATACCAGATAGCAGTTTGAGGTTGAAGATTATCAAAGAGTTGCACGAGGAAGGACATGTGGGCCGTGATCGTACATTGCATTTGATTTCTCAATCTTATTTTTGGCTGTCGATGAGGAAAGAGGTTGAAAAGTTTGTGGAGAGATGTCATATATGTCAGGTTTCCGAAGGGAACAGCGACAAATGTAGGATTATATATGCCGTTACCAGTACCTAATAAACCGTGGGTTGATATCAGCATGGATTTTGTTTTGGGTTTGCCTAGAACTCAAAGGGGAAATGATTCTATATTTGTTGTGGTGGATAGATTTTCGAAAATGGCACATTTTATTGCTTGCAAGAAGACAGCGGATGCAGTTCGTGTTGCTCAGTTATTTTTCAAAGAAATCTATTGTTTACATGGGTTGCCGGAGTCTATTTTTTCAGACAGGGATACCAGATTTTTGAGTCACTTTTGGCTAAGTTTGTGGAAGACGGTAGGAACGAAGTTGAAATTTAGCAGTGCTTATCATCCGCAAACAGATGGACAGACCAAAGTTGTTAACAGGTCATTGGGAAATTTGTTGCAATGTCTTGTGACGGACAATCTGAAGAGTTGGGACATGAAGTTATGCCAGGCAGAGTTTGCTCATAATCATGCAGTGAATCGTAGTTCGGGATTCAGTCCATTTCAGATCGTATATTCAAGTTTGCCAAGGGGACCGTTGGATTTGACAGTATTACTACAACCGAAGGGGACGGTTAAACGGGCTGTTGATTTTGTTGATGAATTAACTGAACGTCATAAAATCGTTCAGGAACGATTGGAAAAGCCAAATGAGAAATATAAGAAATTTGCAGATTTGAAGCGACGAAATGTTGAATTTAACGAAGGTGATTTGGTTTACGCTGTGTTAACCAAAGATCGTTTTCCAGTAGGCGCTTATAACAAGTTGAAAGCCAGAAAAATTGGTCCCGTAGAAGTTGTGAAACGAATTAATGAAAATGCTTATAAGTTGAAGCTACCGGAGGATGTGTACACTTCTGACGTGTTCAATGTCAAGCATCTCGTACCATATTATGGGGATGAACAACCCGATGTAGAAGAATTTGCAAATTCGAGGACGAATTTTTCTCAACCAGGGGAGGATGATGCAGATCAGGCCAAAGCAATGAGTCGTTCACGACCAAAGATGGAACCTATAAGTCGTTTCCGACTTAAGGAGTCACGAGGGGAAGGCTTACGAATTAATAAAGAAGGATTGAGTCGCCTCCGGGCTAACTGGTTACCAGAGGGAAAAGGGTGCCGAGTTAATGACCTAAGGTCTTAGGTCGACAGCGGCCTAAAGGAGTATGTGTTGTATATGAGCCGAGTTAACGAGTTACGACTCATGATAAGCCGACCTATTTAAGTCGTTGAGGAGATAGGCCGCAGGGAGCTCGTGTTGCTTGAGTCGTATGAGTCTTGAGTCGTCTATGTTCTTTAAGTCGTGTGGTATTATAGGTCGTCACCGACTTATGTGTGCGTTGTTGCAGTATGTTTTCTTGGAGTCGTAGGTCGTTAGGTCGCATACGACCTAAGGGTGTTGAGTCTGTAATTTTGTGGCAGTGTAACTTAAGTCGTGTACGACTTAAGAGTTGGGTCTTGTGTCTGTGTCTTGGGTCGTTAGGTCGGCCATGCAGGGTCATTTGTTGAGTCGTGCTGTGTTGTACATATGTTTGCGTTGTTGAGTCGTAAGTCGACATGGGTCGTGAATCAGTTGAGGCGCTGTTGTGTTGCTGTTGAGTCGGTTGCTTGTGTTGTGTTGTGTTGTAATTGAAGCGTGTAGTGTCTGTTAAGTCGGCAATGACCTAGTGGAGTCGTGAGGCATGAGTCGGCCGTGACTTAAGGGTCAGGGGTTGGAAACTTCTATAAATAGGGAGTGAGTTGTAACTTTTTAAAGGTCGATTTTTGGAATAAAATTTCTTGTTGATTGTTGTGTGCTTTCATCTTAAATTGGTAGTTGAGTGTAATCTCCTATCTCCACTTTCGGTTATTCGAGTGCGCTCGAATCAACGATTGTTGAAGCCGATTCGCGGAATCAAGTGCGCTTAATCAACGCTTGAAGAATTGAAGATCTTCTTTCACGGTATCGTGCGCGATCAACATGTCGAAGATAGCTAGAATTCGGTATCTTAGTGATCAACGAATTTGGGCATTTTGGTATTCATCAATCCACCGATTGCTACATTCATCGATTCATATCTCTTTGTTAATAATCCGCTGTGCCAAGCAGTGAAGTGCAAGGGCTAATCGCTACTAATCCTAAGGGTGATTCTAAAATGGATGTAGTAGGCTTAGTGCCTTCGGTTCCATTCGGACCCGTAACGGACTTGTATGGACGAATGCTATCAGAACGTCGTCAGGAGGACGATGAGCATTCTATGTGAATGTGTGCTAAAAAGATAAACATAGCCTCGAGCCTTATCAACAGGGAAATGGCTAAAACAAGGGAGGTGCACGCAAGGCTAAGTGGCTAGCAACCAATTAGGGTAAGGTCATCCCTGTCTAGACGACCCTTTATTTCGGCTGTGTGGGCGGTTGCTGATCCCAACCTTAGGGTGATCTTATTCGGACTATTCAGTAAGGGGTAGCTATGGTCTTGTGATGTAGGGGATTAGGGTTGATCGTCGGTACGATGATCTAAACCACATACTATGACGGGCGTTACCCCAGTAGCCTTGTCATTGATGGAAATCCAATCTCCAATAAGTGCCTTCGGACTTGTTTGTATACCTATTATGCAAGAATTTAATGAATGTAACAATTTCGGCTATTTGAATAAGTATTTGTATATAGACACTACTATAATATCAGAGGATTTGGTAAGAAATGTTTCGGTTATCGTAAGGTAAAAACCCGACTTTTTTTTTGTGGCGTGGTCTTACGAGATACCTTTGATTTCAAAAGGATTTTGAAAACTTTAATAATCCAACTGGTAGTGTTTTTCTCACTCAGGTTTTCCGGACAAACTCGGGTGTTATTTCGCTACAATGCTCGGGTAAGACCGAGTATTATAAATACAGGAAAGGATGCTGTGGAGCTTCGGAGACGAGCTAGATGGCAAGACGTATCACACGTATTTGATGAATATTCCGCTGTGTATGATTAACTGCATAGTCAGTATGTGAGGAAAGATTATGGTAACTGTCCAGTTGTGTGCTATGAATTTTGTTGAACCCTGATGCTGTAATGTATAAACAGATATATTTCTTTTTATTTAAAGATTAGTCATTTATCTATTATATATTGCCCCGCTGCGATTGTGAAATTCTGATATTGTTTTTTTTTTCTTTTTTTCTATTTCTTCTTCTACCTCTCTTCTTTTTCCTCAGTAATATGTCTTTCTCGGCACTCGATCGTCGACATGTTATACAGTGGTCTATTTGTGTCAATTTTCGAGAGTCGAGAAGGTCGGGTCATCACAGTGGTATCAGAGCTTAGGTTGGCGATAACCTAGGCTTTGGTGGGGAAATTTACTCATTGAAATAGAGTCCGTAGTACTCTAGAATGAATTTGAGTGATTAATGGATATGAGAGCCTAATTGTCAGTGAATATAAAACTATATGAATTCTAGTCGGTACGGGAAGTACAACCGTATCGATAAGGATTTCTAAACTCTTGAACAAGATAATCCGATACAATATTGTTTTAAAATAGGGTAAATGAAATAATTTTACCCAAATTATTTTTGCATATAAAAGAAATAATTTTTCTAAAAATTATTATAAGTGTATATGGTTGCTTGGTTGTTAGAATGGTAATATTAAATTATTATCATTGTTGAGTGGAAATTGGAATAAGGAATTGAAATTCAACAAAGGTTAAGGGATAAATTCAAATAACAAAATGGGATTTGTAAATGTGAATTATAAATGTGATTTATAATTAAAAATGAAATAAAAATTCCAGAGTAATATTTTAATATGAATTGAAAGGATTTGGAATTCGAAATTTTGAGAAATTTAAATTTCCTTTGAGTTTGAAAATAATTTTTCAAAGGTATTTAAGGAATAATAGGAATATTATTGAGAAATATTTTTGAATGGAATATGGAATCTGGTGAGATTTGGATTTTAAAAATATTAGAAATGTTTTAGAAAAGATGAAAGCAGTAAACTCCTTTCGGTCACTGGCAAATTACTTCGGTGATGACTGCAGCATCATCGCTGTTCATTTTCGAGTTTCCAAGAGAAGAATTGCTACCAAAATGTTTTAATTTGGGGTTGTTTGCAAAACTGGTTTTGGGTTGAAATTCAAAGGATAATTTGATATGCAAATGAATTATATATATAATTAATTTCAAAAATGATTTTGAAATGTTGAGTAATTGTTTAAAAGATTTTGAAATCTTATTTAAAATATTTAAGAAATATAATTGAGTTTGATAGCTTTTAAATTTTGAAATTGTTAGAATAAAATCTAGCCTAAAGAAAATTTAAATTAAAATAAGTGTGAAAATGAATAAGTAAGAAAAAGTAAGCTAAATTGGATGGTAATGAAATAAAATTTATTGAATTAAAGATGAATTGTGAATGAGAAAATTTATTTAGTTGTAACTAAATAGGAATTGGAACTGAACATTTGAATTATGTCAAATAAATGAGTAAAATAAAAAAATTAAGTAAAATGGAACTTAAACAAGTTAGACTAAATAAATCAAAAGATTGAAGATAAAATTTGTAAATAACCAAATTGATTTAAGTGGGTAAGAAAATGTATTGGAATTGAATAATGGATTGAGACTTGACTTGAATCATATTAAATAAATAAAGGTTTGGAAATGGAAGTGTTTGAGATATGAATAAATTAGTAAGTGGAACTAATTAAAGAAATGGATAATTAAATTTGATTTGGGATAAGGAAAAAATAATTCAAATAGAATTGAAATTTAATTTAAATGAAAATAGATGTGAAAGCTTAAGTAGTGAGGTGAAAATAAATTTTTAAGTGGGTAGCTTAAGGAAGGTAAATTTTAAAATTCTCGAGTAAAATGGGTATTTGGGAAAAATATACTCAGTTATTATGTGAATGAAGGTTTAATAAGGGTATGTGAAATAGTAATGGTGAATAAGTGGATAGAAATCAAAATAAAAAGTGAATAAAAGAAAATTGATATAGCTAATAATCAATTGAGATAAAATGCATATGTGGTACGTATATCATTCTATTCATATAACAATTTGATCCAGAATCGAGAACAGAAGTTTGAGATAGTTATATCGAGCCGAGTTGGGATTTTTCACTCGATTTTCGATGGCGAACCCTGGATATGTATTTTTGATTGGTTCTTGAAATTCTCTATCATAATTTAAGACTATGCAAGGAGAATGACAGTTTCTTGTCAAGAAACCAGGTCTAAGTCCGCACTAGGAAGTCAGGTGGACGATACTAGTTTGGAAGTGAAATTGTGTGAACGAGTGAGCGATCGGATTTGATATTGCGCATGGATGATATGCGTGCATCGTACAGCTAAAGTAGAACAGATATTGAAATTTCGTAAAAAGAAGTGAATAAAATGATTTTAAAATCTGTAATAGGAAATTATTGCTAAGTAGGATATACAGGTGTTATAAAGGCAAAAGGGAAACAGATGTTTGATTTCAGAAGATAAAATTTAATTGTCCGACAAAAAGGTAGGTATTTAAATTTCTGTATGATATTTGATGATTTTCTAATCTACCTTGGCATTTTGTTTTCTTTTGAAATTTTGGTGCTCGTAGAGGCATTTTGTAGTCATACCGATCTAGCCGCGCAAGGGAGACACTGGCGAAAATTTTCAAAAATTTAAGGAGTTAGAAAATTTTGATAATTAAAATTTGGTTTTGAATTATAATTTGAATGGTTGAGTAAGTAGTGTTTTTTGGAAACTATGGATGAGTTTGGAAAGTTAGTAAGGGTGATAGTGTGTCTTTAATAAAAAGATTGTATTGGGTATTTCTAAAAGCTGTTTGGTTTGGGAAATAGTAAGTGGGTTATGGACCATTCTTCCCAACTAGTAATTTCGAAGGCGAAATTCTTTTAAGGGGGAGGAATGTGATGGCCAAAAAATTTAGATATTTGAAATTGGAATATTTAATTGATTTTAAATATTTGAAAGTTTGTTAAATTTGAAATATCACTATTTATTTGACAACTAAATTACTGAATTTAATAAGTGGAAATTCGGTAAATTTTTGAATCTGAGATTCTAAGCCTGTTAAAAATAATTTAAAGGCTTATAAAATTTATAATTATAATACTAAAGATAATAGAACCTTTGAATTTAAATTTCAAAGTGGTTTGTTCAGTTTCGAAAATATATCGTTTAAATTGACATTTGAAAAATAGCCTTTCGAAGGACTGTCTCGAAATTCGACGAAATCATTAGATCTGTAATCATGTTTTATTATCAGATTTCAAATTTCATAGTGTTTGGAATTATCGGGTGGCCGTACGATATGTAAACGCGCTGAAATCTATATCGAAAATTCAATATAAATAACTAGGTCCAAAAGTTAACTTCTCCATAAAATCGAGTTAGGACTCGAAACCTTTTCCATTTCATTCGGGATAGGGGTATAACCTTATAAATGCCTAGCGGCACGCCTCGATAGGAGATCGAGGCTTTAGGCTTTGTTTTCTAAATGATTTAAATTTAAGTTTAAATTTAAATGTAATATATATGTATTTAATATAATAATGTTTTCACAAGACAAATTATACATGTTTCTTCCCTCCAAACACTTGGGTTTTTATTGACACGCGTTGTTTTTAAAAAAAATAAAAGAAAACCAAAGCCATCTTCTTAAACAAAAAATTCGAATTCGTTCAATCTAAAAAAATGGCCGTCGTTCGAAATTTATTTCTTCTCTCCTCTTCAGGTCAAATCCCTAAATTCTAGTTCTTCACCTCAAATTGAAATCTCAATCGACGGTTTAAAAAAATAATGAAGAGAGATGAGAGGACGGAATCGAATTCGAGGAGCGGGCCATGTTCTTCCTCAGCTCTGGTGCACGCGTGGCCAATTAGGGTGGCACATCATTTCTCGTGCGCGTTTGGGGTAGGGTATTAGCGTCGTGGATCATGACATAGGAGGCGGCGGCCAGGTCGCTCGAGCACGGCGAACGGAGATCGCGATTTCCCTGTTCGAACTCGCTCGTGTGGATGTAGCGGAGAGGGTTGGGATTCGCAACTGGTGGTGGCGGTGATGCCAGTCGAGGCTAGGGTTCTGATCGGCTGCGAGCTCGGTAGTGAGGTATAATTGTATTTTGTTTAATTTTGATTAAATATATATGTAGTTTTACAATTTACAAAATAATAATAATGATAAATAAATAAATTTCATAGTTTATAGTAATAAGATAATTTTATTTTAATATATAGGTTAAAAGGAAATTGTATTTTTATTAGACTTTATAAATATATATATATATATAGATATTTATAAGTTCAAAGCAAAAAATATATAGATAACGATTTTGGAATGTAGGAATTTTTAAAATGCTTAAAGTTAAGGTAAATTATATATTTAAACCTATATAGATTGTTTTATATACAGTTTGAAAATAAAAAAAATTAATTATACATACCTTTTAAATCTACTAGTTTATTCTAAAATTATATATTTAAGGTGATTAGTTTACTTAATTAACCTGTCAAATTTATTTTTGTTACTAAAGGATTTTTTAAAGGAAAATTTATTAGTTGAAATTAAATAATTAGCTAATTAAATCTATTGAATGGTAATAAATTTGTTCGATCAATTCAAATATTAATAAACCTTATAAATGTTTATACAAGGTCAAAATCAAGAAGAAAACAAGTTGAGATGGAAATGGATTACAAACAAATCAAGGCTGAGTTAGTCTCGCTCATTTGGATTTCCATTTAAATTTAATAGTTAAATTTAAATTATGGGTTGAATGATTGAATTGACTGGATGTGGTATATTATATATAGTAGTATATATATTGGAGTGATTGATTTCCCGCATTATAGAGCGGATGAGACCCTATGTGCCCCGCATAATAGCGGATGACCATTTATACCGCGATATCCCCTTCAAAGTGGGATTGGTTTTTTATATTGTGCTAACATCCGTGGATGCAGGGAAATAGGTTGGAGGGATCCAACTGGATTACTCAAAACGTTGAATTTATTTTATATTTAATGATGTGATTTATGTGATAATCTGTGTTGATTATATTAATTATATTGGTAATTGAAATTTTTGAATACTATGGTTTGGCTGAATATATTTGGATATTTTGAAGATATTGAAAATATAAAAGACTTGATTTTGAAAAGAGATATAAGAGATAAATATTAAGTGAAATAATTTTAGATAAATTAAAGATTGAATTCGGAAAGAATAAAGGTTTGATTTTAAATTCTATTAAATAAATGCTGGTTCTGGAAAAGAAAAATATGGAGATTTAAAATAAATGATATTAAAGGAGTTTTGGAGACTTAAGTCATATTGCTTAAGAATTAAAGGATTTTATTTTAAGTTTTAAAATGATTGGGAAGAATTAAAAAGGGAGAATTTTGAATATAGAATGAAATGGATATTTTCTGTTTAAAATAAGATTTTGAATCATAAGTAAAGAAGTGAGTTTTGGAATTAATGGATTTTGAAATAAATTTGGATAAGTAAATGAGTAATTTTTAAATGGAGTAAATTTTGAAAATCGATTTGGGAAATTGATTTAGTGTTTGGAACCGTGTTTTAAAAGGAGAATGAGACTATTGAATTTATAAGCTGGGTTTATAACGTGGAATAAGATATCAGTGGTTATTTGGTAGTATAAATTCACGGTGGAAATTTATAAAGGATTGGGTAATTTATTTTAAAATAAATAGTGGTTTATTTTTAAAGGTGTGGAAAGGAAAGTGTATTTCCCAGGAAAGCCAAGTATGTTTTCAAAGAAAGATTTCCAAGTATAAGTTAGAGGTTTTATAATGATTTTAAAAGAAAGTTTAGAAGAAATTATTATTTAGTGGTTTTAAAATTTTTAAAAGTAAATTTTTATTAAGTTAATTATATAAGTAAAGTATTTCAAAGGTTTTACTAGTATTATGTTTTAAAATATTATTATTTAACATTTAAACCTTATAAAATAACTTTTATTTTAAATTAGTTTTGGCTTAAGTTTTACATGAGAAATTAGTATAATTTCATAACTATTATTTTAAATAAAGTATTTTAAGTAGTCTTTTTTTACTTTTATTTTAATTTTTTTAGAAGTATATATATTTTTGGATAAAGTGATTTAAATTATTTTAAAATCTAAAGTATTAAGATTTGGTGGTTTTCAGTGGAAATAAAACAATTGGGTGGAAATTTATTTTCACAAGAGAAAAAACAATTTGAAAGATATTTTCAAAGGAATTAAAGTGTAGAAAATATCTTGTGAAGATATTTTGAAACAAATAATTTGGGAAATTATTAATGCCTGATGGTTTTTTGTGGATGTTATTTGATAGTTAAGAAATGGACTATCAATATTAGCCAATGCGCTGATCGTTTCGAAGAGACCGAGATCGGGATTAATTTTCCGAAAACCACTTCGATCCTGTTTGAACGTTTTCGTGAGGAAGACAAGAGCTTGGAGTTGAAGATGGAGCAGTGAAGTGCAAGGGCTAATCGCTACTAATCCTAAGGGTGATTCCAAAATGGATGTAGTAGGAGTAGTGCCTTCGGTTCCGTTCAGGCCCGGAACAGACTTGTATGGATGAATGCTATCAGAATATCGTTAGGAGGACGATAGGCATTCTAAGTGAATGTGTGCTAAAAAGGTAACGCATAGCCTCGAGCCTCATCAAGCGAGAACGGCTAAAACAGAGGAGGTGCACGCAAGGCTAAGTGTCTAGCAAGCAATTAGGGCAAGGTTATCCCTGTCTAGATGTCCCTTTATTTCGGCTATGTGGGAAGTTGCTGATACCAACCACGGGGTGATCTTATTCAGATTATCCAGCAAGGGGTAGCTCCGGTCTTGTAATGCAAGGGATCAAGGTGGATTCTCGGTATGGTGATCCAACGTATTATGATGGGCGGTACCCCAGTATCCCTGCCATTGATGGAAATCCAATCTCCAATAAGTGCCTTCGGACTTATTTGTATACCTATTATGCTGGAATTTAATTAATGTAACAATTTCGGCTATTTGAGTAAGTATTTGTATATAGACACTACTATAATATCAAAAGACTTGGTAAGAAACGTCTTGGTTATCGTAAGGTAAAACCCGGCATGTTTACTTGTGGCGTGGTCTTACGAGATACCTTTGATTTCAAAAGGATTTTGAAAACTTTAATAATCCAATTGGGTGTGTTTTTCTCACTCTGGTTTTCCAAACTGACTCGGGTGTTATTTCGCTATAATGCTCGGGTTAGACCGAGTATTATAGATATAGGAAAGGATGCTATGGAGCTCAGGAGATGAGCTGGATGGCAAGACATATCACACGTATTTGATGAATATTCCGCTGATGATTAACTGCATAGTTAGTATGTGAGGATAGGTTATGGTAATTGTCCAGTTGTGTGCTATGAATTTTGTTGAACTCTGATATTGTAATGTATAAATAGATATAGTTCTTTTTGTTTAAAGATTACTCATTTATCTATTATATATTTCTCCAATGCGATTGTGAGATTCTGATATTGTTTTTTTCTTTTTTTTCTATTTCTTCTTCTACCTCCTTCTTTTTCCTCAGCAATCTGTCTTTCCTGGCACTCAATCGTCGGCATCTTATACAGTGGCGTATTTGTATCGATTTTTAAGAGACGAGAAGGGTGGATCGTTACAAGTTATATTGAGAGAGCATACTTGTTATATTTTGGTCTTCATACTATATGGTAGTATATATAGTATATAAGTCGCAATGCATTAATGGACACCAATTATTCCTTTTAGAGAGAGTGATCATTCTTATTACAGCTTTTAAGAGTGGGCCGGCTAACAAGGAACGCTTCTAGGAACTTCATCTCTGGTGTTGAAGGGGGGGTGGGATAAGGGGCTGCTAACCCGACTTGCAAAACATATTTGCAGAAATGGTGTGAAACATGGCCCAAAATTCTCAAATTGCTCATGTTGCAGCTATAGGTGGTGGTATTCCAGTGCAAGTGCCGAGGGTTGACTTCGCAAAATTTAGCAAGGATTTATCTACTCTGGGTGGCAAACCTTTCCTTAGAATGGAATCAGCCATTGAATTGTAGGAATGGTTGGATACATTCGAATGCATCTTTGAGGATATAGAGTCAGAAGATGCGATGAAGAGGAAGCTGGCCCCTAAATAGCTTCAAGGAACCATCTTCAACGAAAACCTATGGAGTAGTGGAATACCATCAAGATCATTACTCCCGAGGACCAGATTACTTGGGAGCAACTCAAGGTGAAATTTGAGGAGAAGATATACCGACTGCTCAGAAGTTGGTGCTATTTCAAAAGTTTGCTGACTTGAAATAGGCGGATATGTCCGGTTTTGAGTACGTGGCTGAATTCAACATGCTATCAGAGTGCTGTCTAACTTTTATCGACACTCCGCTCAAGAAAAACAAGATGTTTCTCATGGGCTTGGATGATTACCTTGGAGAAAAGCTTGTAGGGCATATATGAGCCATTTGAGAGGTTAGTAAAGAAGGCTCTTTGACATGAGAATCTATACCCTAAGCATAAGTTAGTTGTTGTGCCTAAGGATAAGCCAAAGCTGCAAGATAGTGGAGGAGGCAAAAGGAAATGGAACAACAAGAAGGAGAAGTAGATTCAGAAGGATGAACAAAAGGTGGGAAAGTGGGAGCTACACACCATAACTGTGGACAGAGGGGCCATCTTAGCAAAGATTGTAGGAACGAGAAGAAAGTATATTTGAACTACAACAAGACGGGGCATAACAAGAAGGATATCCCAGAACCACCAAGAAATAAGCAGTTGTATCTACTTACGCTGTAATAACCCATAATTTGAATAAATATTTTTTAGTTTAATTTATTTGAAAATTTTGATTTTTAAATCATTTAAAAATTGAAATTTTGGAATTTTCCAATGTAATTTTGGATTTTGTTTATAATTTATTTACCAAATATAATAAATTAAAGATTTTTTGAAAATTTTATATTTCGGTCAACCATGGTCAAACTTTGACTTTCAGTTGAAATTTTTAAATTTGAATTTTAAATCTTTTCTTTGAAACTATATTTGATTCTGATATCGGCTCTGCTTTTCGTTTCGTGTTTTATACTTTTAAAATCTGATAAATTTCAGCGTTTTACACGCAATTATTTTCAGCATTTTTCTCTTTATTTTTCTATTCTATATTTTTGTACTTCATTTCTATTTTATATTTTATTTTCTATTTTTTTGGGTTTTTATTTGATTTTTTATTTGGCTTTTGGCCTGGAAATTCAAAAGACTTAGGTTTCTTTCTTGCAAATGAAGTAAAGCTTTTCTAATACCCTAGCCGTTCAAATCTTTTGATAACCCTAGCCGCCACTTCCCTTTCTCATTTCACGTACAAAATAATATTTCTCATCTCTCTTCTCATTTTCATTTCCTAACAAAAACAATTCCTATAAGTTTTTATGTCTTCCACTTTTCCTTTTTCTCTTTTTTTTTCTTTTGTTCTCTTCAAAGCTATGCTCGGCCATCACCATTCCCTAGCCCTTACCAACCATCTCCTCCCTTTCACCACCACCTAAGACTGGCCTCCACCATCACAACATCACTAATGCCATGCCATGCCCACCTAGATCCAAATCATCACCAAAAGCCATGCAAACCCTAGCCAATCTCCACCACATCATCCCTTCCTCTTCCCTTAGCCTCGGCCACCATCACTTCCACCTCCTTCAGCCCTTGCCGTGACCAGACCTGACCCCTTTGCCACACCTAAGGATGCCTGCACGTGACCTGAACCAAGCATGGACCCAAACCGAACCCACTTTAGCCTAGGGCCGAACCCAAAGTGGCTTGGTGACATGCCTCTTTACCTTCCATGACCTCTTGCTTTGCCTTTTACATGATTTTTCCTTACCACCATTTCATTCCAGTCCATAGCCGTGCTTGTGTGGCCATGGCCGAGCCAATATGCTTCAGATCTAAGCATGGCCGAGCCATTTGGATGATGGTCTAGCCATGTGCGAAGGTGGCCGAGCCCACTTGTTTGGTTGAGCCAAATTTTATTTCCTTTTGATCCATATTTATTCATTATTTGGATTTAAATTCTTCTGTTGAATTATATATTTATGTACGTTTATATTTTTTGTTTACAAGACTTGAATCTTGGCTCTCCATCCACTCGAATCTAAGTCGTGCTTTGTCGTGCTTTTCGAAGTTTGTTCGTGTGTCTTGATTTGTTATCTCCAGCTTTGGAAGGTGAGTCTATCACTCTCGACACTCGTACTTATATTATTGTGAAACAAAACAAGTGGATATGTAGTAGTGATTTTCTATGTTGATATTAACTCATACATGCCTGTGATATGATATTTCATGATGCTAAACCTGATTATATATTTGTTACATCACCTGATATGATATACTGCTATACTGTTTATTTTATTTACTATTTCTCACACTACAAGTTCCCTGTTAGTATAGAATCACTATGGGTTCAAACGATACATACCCGAACAGACTTTATAATATGGAAAAATCGTTATGAGGTGAAATGATAGGCTCAAGCGATTTTTATTTTATTTTATTTTACTTGGGATTGCGGGTTTGAAATGATGGAACCTGGATTTTTATTTTTAAATTACAGATTGAAATGATACATATCCGTATCACTTGACCTAGGTTGGAAAATTATATACAGACCCATGGTTAATTATAAATATTTTTTGAAAATTATTATGTATTTTTGAAATTTAAAATATGAAATTTTAACTTAAATTGGATTTAAATGATTTAAATAAATGTTATAGTGATTTTCTATAAGTTAAAATGTATAAGTAAATAAATGGTTTAAAATGTAACTTAAAATATGACTTAACTTGATAATTGAAAATTTAGTTTTCAAATGGAAATTTTAAGCTTAACTTAGTAATAAGAATATTTTATTTATGAAATGGGTATTTTAAATTAAAGTATTAGGTTATTGGTTAAGATAAAAAGTTAAGCAAAATAATGTACTTTTGACTTAATAAATGAATTATAGTTTAATTTGGATATTTTATATATAAAATTTTATTTTATTTAATCATAAGTTAAATGATATCCATATAAATATTTCTAAAACGTGAAATATGTTTTATAACTTAAAAAATAGTGAAAACTGAAATTTATAATGTTTTTGAAATGTTATAATAAATCTTAGTTTTGTATTGGCAACATTTCCATATTGCGGTGGTTTTAAGGTAGCATTTTCTAAGTGCTACCATTCTTAAAAATGTACTATTTTTCGAAATACTAGTATATTTACGGTAATGTTTTCTAAGTGTTGTTGTTTCTCAAAAGACAATAAATCTGAAATACTAGTATATTTACAGTAACGTTTTCTAAGTACTATTGTTTCTGAAAAGACAATATTTATGAAATACTCGTATATTTACGGTAACGTTTTCTAAGTGCTGCTGCTTCTGAAAAGATGATATTTCTGAAATACTAGTATATTTGCTGTGTTTGCACCAAAATTGGGCAAACACCCTTCGGAAGTTTTTGAAGAGATAGTAAATGAAGAACTTGAATTGGAAATAGGGACTATCTAACAAAAACTCCAAGTCACAGAAAAGTAAATTGCACAGAAGACAAGGATTTAGAGTGGTTCGGCTATGCGCCTACGTCCACTATGAAGTTCTATCACTTTATTTCTTAATACTTGAAGATTACAAGTGTTTTTTAAGCAAATTACAGCAGGAAATGGACTTAAACTCAAAATTAACAGCAAAGGAGATAGTATGGAGTGATTCTGGCAGCGTTTAGGCTTATTCTTCTTCTCCAAATACTCCGACCCCTTTTCTGAATGACCAGGGGCTCTATTTATAGGTGTGGAAGGCCAAAATCCTGCCTAAAGCTCAGGGAGGTTGCCTGGCACGTGAGGGGGGCCCATAAGCCCGCGTTCTCGGAGTCCGTGCCCAGTTTGGGATCGATTCGAAGTGAACTTCGAATCGATCAAAAAATTGTCCAATTGCGATGAAACTTGGCGTGGACGTTCTTTATCATGTAGACAAACTTCTGTAAAAATTTCATGGGATTTGGATCAGTAGATTGGGAGTTATCATAGATTCGAAATGGCACTTTTAGGTATGTTGCCTGGTTCGAATCGATCCTATGGGTTCGTTCGAATCGATCACTTCGAACCCATAGGGTCGAATCGATCCTTCTGTGACGTGGGCAGCATTCTTCGAATCGATCCGCGTTTGTCGCTGTGTTCACTGGATGGCTTCGTGTGTTGGATTCGAAGGCTTTCCTCGAATCGATGGAGTGGCATTCGTTCGAATCGATCTTAACACGTCACCCCAGATCGATTCGAAGTTGGCTTTATCATGGGGGTTCGAAGGTAACTATGGCATGGAGTTGGAGTTCCTTCCGCTGCATGGATTCGAAGGTGGGAACGCTCCAAAGGTCGCCGATGGATTCGAACTATCGCGTGGTTGATGGATTCGAAGTACGGCTATTTGGATGGAGTCGAAGGTGATGGAGTCGAAGGTGATGGAGTCGAAGGTGATGGAGTCGAAGGTGATGGAGTCGAAGGAAGATGTTGGCTGATGGATTCGAACGTCACCTCTTTGTATGGGTTCGAACTAGTTGGGTTCGAAAATGATGGGTTCGATCTTAGACAAGGTGATGGGTTCGAACCGAGCAGTGCCTATCCCTCTTAACTCGAATCCATCATAACTTGAGCATACGACCTCGGATTGACTTGAAATTTGAAATGCAGACTTCTATGATCTTTCTTGTCGTGTCCTATCAATTGTGGCCCGTTTCGGACTCGGACAAAATTCATCGATATCCATAGTAAAGTGAAGTACGACCGATTTCTGAGGTGAACTGTCTTCTGTTTTTGACCAGTCTTGTGATATCACGGCTTTGCCAAAAAGCGGGATAACATTTTGCCCCCCAAAGTACGTCTTGTGGGAACACGACGTGCTTTGAATAGTTGCCATCTCTTTCTGAAAAATCGTTGCTCTCTTTTCGCTGAGACTCATACGCCGTATTGTTGTAACTTTGCCTTGATATGATTGATTGCTGTATAATTGCGCTTAGTCGTTGGCTGTTGTAGTTGTAACAGGATGAGTGTTTGATTCCTGTAAATGTTTAAAATCGAATGTTAGTTTGATATGTGTGCATATGTATTAGTTTGACCCCTATTAATGTCGTGCGTTCACGAGTTATGTTGGTTCCTGTTTGCTGCTGAATTCTGTATCGATTCTCTCCTGAATCGATTTTAGATTCAAGTCAAAGCATTGTTTTTACGGTTGTCTATGATTATCCTCTTGTATCGATCCTCTCCTGAATCGGTATACAAGGTAGACAAGTAATTTTTCAAATCATAGCGATTCGTTCGCTCTCATCGACGTCCTTTGATGGATTCGAAGTCACGTCTGTTCGAATTGATCGTCTTCGAGTTGATGGTTTTTTTTTTTTTTTTTTTTTTTTTTTTTTTTTTTTATAATTCAGCCTTTGCTTAGTGATTCCTTGAATCGATGACGCCTCGCATCGATAAAGTTGGGATGGATTCGATCGTGTAAAGGTAGGAAGGCAATGGATTCGAAGTGAAATTTGAGTTGTAGCGACGTTCAATGGTTGTTTTAAGTCCTTCCTTTTGTATCGATCCTCTCCTGGATCGATTTGGGATGTTAGAATGTATGCTTCGTATCGATGGATTTGTAATATTGGATGTTGGATTGATGGGTACAAGTGTAATGTTTTGTGTTAATGGAGTTGAACGATCCAGACATAATTGTGCAGTGATTGTTTGCGGAGGATATGCCATCTCTCATTCGTCTATTCAAGAATAATTCCCCACGGTAGATAGCCTTTGATAGGAGTCATCCATGACCCCTTTCTTGGATCCATCTCTAAAATCTAGTCGATCTTCATCTTTCAGCGCTTGGAATAGTAAATATTTCTACTGGGATAAAGTCTGTTTGTTGCGCATCCCCGGAGTTGGCTAGCTCAGCCAATGATTCGGCCTTTTCGTTTTGTTCTCTAACGATTGGGATAGTGGCGTAATACTAGAAGTTGGCTAGTATCTCTGGGATACAATTGAGATAAGGAGCAAGACGTTGCCCCCTAGTTAGATAGTCCTCCCTGACTTGGCACATTAAGAAGAAATCGTATAAGATATGTAAAGCTTCCATTCCTATTATTTTTTTTTGTAAGTCTTAGCTTGGCGACCAAGGCTTCATACTTAGCTTTATTATTCCATTTGAGTAAACTTTCAGACATTTAAGGTTGCCATTGGTCCTATCGTAACGGTTGGCGTGTGTTGACATGACCCAATTGAAGTGTAGATCTTCACGATCCAAGATCTTGGGCAAAATGGGAAGCCTCTCTGAGAGATCTATCAGAGCTGCTTGGTTTCCTCCATATACGGATGACTCTAATCTTCAGCATTTTCTGACATTAGCCTCAATCCCACGGGAATTGATGACGAAACCCGAGAATTCGTTTTATACAACGCTGAAAAGAGCCTTTCAAAGGATTAAATTTCATTCTGCGGTTGTTGGATAGCACTGAATATCTTTGCCAAGTGATCGATGCGGTCGCTTGATGGTCGTGATCTCACGAGCATATTAACCACATACACTTTCATTGATCGGCCGATCTGATTTTCGAATGATCTATCAATCGTCTTTTGGTAAGTAGCATAAGCATTCTCAAGTTTGAATCCATGGATTGCAGCATAGCACTATAGGCTCGGGTTAGTAGCGAAACAGTTGTATTCCTTGTCTGGGACATGTTTCAATATCTGATTTTATTTGTTGTTTTGCGTACATGGATGAGAGTAATTCATGTCTAAATGATCGAGTCAATTAGTTGGTTGATCATTGGATATGGAAAGCTATGCTTCGCCATGCCTCATGCAAATCTGAGTAGCCGACGTACATCCGCCACTCTCCATTTGTTTCTTTCGTAAGTAAAGGATTGGATACTCATTTTGGGTAGAGGGCATCGTGGATAAACCTATTGGTTTTGAGTAGATTCGCCTCCTCCTTTAGTGCAGCAAATCTTTCTAGATCTGTGTCGCTTCGTTTTTATTCACCGAGACATGCTTCGGGTTGACATTTAATGCATGGTTCTCAATAGTTGGTGGGGGTCCATAGGTATATATGAGATTGAGTCCAAGCGGACATACCAAATTCACCTGGAGCAATGCAGTTGACTCTTGCATCATCCTTGTGAAGAGTTGTGATTTGATCTACAATACCTGTGATGGGTTGTAGGCACTTCATGAGCTTATTTGCAATGGTAAATGATCAGGCTCGTAGGGATGTGGAATTAAAGGCATAGTAGAGTTTAGCCCTGTGTCGCATGCTGCAACATAGCTGGTTCCGGCTATGAGTTGGAATCTACTTGTGTTTTCGAGCAGTGCGCTTTCCATTCAATGTACTTGCAATCCATTGCTCATCGGAAGGGTCAGAATGATGATTAGTTTCCCATAAGTCCAGGCGTCGATCTGATGATTCTATCTCTAAGCATCCTTTCGGTCGTAACTTCAAGTTGTTATGAATACTAGGCACGAGCTATGGGATTGATTTGTCATATCCAGCTCTTAAATGATCACACTCATGCCCCCAGTCTTGGGTTGATGGATGTATTGTGCGAACGATTAAGCTTAGCTTCTGCTGTATTTATACTGCAGTCCAAGCTGTAAGAGCTAGAGTTGTTTGATAAATGGTCGAATTATATTCATCTTATTTCTCATGCATGCCCCCAAGTTGGGGGAATATCTCGATAAGCATCAAGGTAGATAATGTTCGCTTCAATTTCGCATTACGTCCCATTGAACCATAGGATCGAGTTAATCAATGGAAAGCTGAGTTGTGCCTCATCCTGCATTCTATCCTAGTTCTTTCCTCTAGGCAGAATACTTCATTGCCTCGTCGACATTCATTTTGCTTCTTATGTCGTCATACTCTGGGCATAAAAACTGAAGAGTGAATCGTCCAGTAAGATCCAATGTAGGATTGATGCTTCCCTTGTCGAATCGAGGGAAAGAATCGGTGCGTGGACAGTTAGGTTATACTTGTTTTGAATTGCTCGTTTTGTCAGATTTGGTTAAGAGCCAAAGAATGAATGGTCGCATTGCATTCTTTTGGAGTTAGGTGATCAACTACGTCCGTTTCGATTTACGTTCTCCCGTCAGATCTAGGGACAAAGTCAGCTCAAATTCAGTCAGGTCACGCTCATCCAGTCTCATGCACTTCCTGGCGGATCGATGGAAGGTGATGGAGGACGAACGGTCAAGTCACACTCATTCGCGGTTCTATCCATGCTCTGGTGATCGAAGGTATTCGATGGGTGCTCAGGTCACATTGAATTGTAGTCGAAGAGGATCGATATTGGCCGTTGATTTAGCGACACAATGTAGAATGTACGGACCTCATTGCCTATCGATCCTTTGGTATGACATGAAAGGTGCAGATCGATATTTCCCGTCGATCTGGCGGTACGCTATAATTGGCTTCTCGTAACTTCGAGCATCATTCTGGTTGGCTAGCATTAAGGCCTCCTTGCAGTCGTTGCCTTAAATTGTAAAGGAATCTGAATAGCTAGCAATGTAGCGAGTCTCATTTCTCTTCTTTCAATGATTTGTTCTTCTGCCCCCAGCCTTGGGTTAGCAGAGTTAGTTTGTGGACGGTCCAATTGCGTCTGTAGCGAGTTTATACTCCTCTCGTCGACTTTAGGTCGGAGTTGGTGAATGAATGGTCGAATTACATTCTTCATCTGTCTATGGTCGCAGTCGCACTCTGGGGACTAGAGGCAGTTGAAGGGCCATTAGTCACACCTAATTGATGTTCATACCCATGTCCACACTCTGGGGACTAAGAATTTTAGCAGAAAATGGTCTAACCACATTTTCCTCGATTAATTCCTCTGGCGCTAGTCAATGGCGAAAGTCGAAGTGTAGTCGGTCACATTGCAACAACATTAATTTGATGTTCCTCCTTCTGATTTGGAGAAAGGAGCTAATTGGCGGATGGTTGGGTCATATCCGGCCACGTTGCATGCACAACCCACCAGATCATTAGCTAGAGTTAGCGGATGAACGGTCGTGTCATGTTCATTTGCGGTAGGATGGGTAGTCACATCCATTTAGAATAAGACGTTCAGCTAGGTCCGTTTTGCGAATCTACATCTCCCTGTCTGATCGAGGAAGAAATCTTGTCTTGCTGGGTTGGAGTGTATTCCTAAAAGATTATGTTATAGGTCCCGTGCCGGGAATAAGTGCTGATGCATGAACGGTCATGTCGTGCCCGCTTAGTGCTAGATAGTCGGATCACAACCGATTTTTTATGATAAGTGTGCCCCCATGTCAGGGGAAGACTTGGAAAGAAGAAAGTCTAACCACATCCGCTTTTTGTACTACAGAACTTGCTGCGGAATTAGAATTGATAAATGGACAATAAAATCGCATCCCTTCTGGTATTTATATTCCAATCCATGCTTCGAGGATTGGAGTTGGTTGATGGGTGGTATGTCACGCCCACTAGGTCTTTATACTTCATTCTGTGCTTTCGGGACCAGAGTTAGTTGATGTTTACAATCCAGTTCACACTCTAGGAATCTGGAATTAGTTGATGGGTGGTTAGTCACACCCATTTGGCATTCGTGCTCCAGTCCAGGCTCTCGGGACTTGAGTGAGTCGTTGCTTTATATTCCAATTCATCCTTTGGGAATCTGGAGTTTAATTATGTTTGTACTCCAGTTCGCACTATGGGAATCTGGAGTCAGTTGATGTATGGTCGATCACACCCATTTTAGTGTTTATACTCCAGTCCGCACTCTGGGGACTTAGAGTTATTAAGTGTTTATACTCCAGTTCGCAACTTTGACTTGGCATTCGCACTCTAATTCACTCTCTGGGAATTTGGAGTTGACATTTGTATTTTGGCCCGCGCTCCAGGAACCAAGAATTGATGTTTATACTCCACTTCGCGCTCTGGGGAATTGGAGTTGACATTTGTATTTTTCGGTTCGCCCTCCGGGAACCTGGAATTGATGTTAATGCTCCGATTCACGCTCTGGGAGCCTGGATTTAGCATTTGTGTTTTTGGTTCGCACTCTGAGAACCTGGAACAGATGTTTATACTCCAATTCACACTCTGGGAAGTTGGAGTCATCCAATAGATGGTCAGTCACACCTATTTGGGCTTTTTAGGAATTCGTTCGCACTCTGGGAACGATGGATCTAATGTTTATACTCCAATTCGCACTCTGGGAATTTGGAGTCCGTTCACACTCTGGTAACGATTTATTGGGTGTTTATACTCCAATTCATACTCTGGGAAGTTGGAGTCCGTTCGCACTCTGGGAACGATTTATTGGATGTTTATACTCCAATTCACACTCTGGGAAGTTGGAGTCCGTTCGCACTCTGGGAACGATTTATTGGATGTTTATACTCCAATTCACACTCTGGGAAGTTGGAGTCCGTTCGTGCTCTGGGAACGATTTATTGGATGTTTATACTCCAATTCACACTCTGGGAAGTTGGAGTCCGTTCGCACTCTGGGAACGATTTATTGGATGTTTATACTCCAATTCACACTCTGGGAAGTTAGAGTCCGTTCGTACTCTGGGAACGATTTATTGGATGTTTATACTCCAACTCACACTCTGGGAAGTTGGAGTCCGTTCACACTCTGAGAACGATGGATTTGATGTTTATACTCCAATTCGCACTCTGGGAAAGTGGAGTTAGTGTTTATACTCCGGTTCGCACTCTGGGAACCTAGAGTTGATTGCAGGACTGTCGTGTGTCGGTCCAGTTCGGCCATTGATGCGATGGCTTTCCCCCGAGAGGTGGTTTTCGCTTAGCAAATGATCGGTGGGATCTCGATTACTTTCCACTTATCTTCCATCAACGTAGGAGGAGACTTAGTTTATGGACGGATGAATTGCATCCGTGTTCATTTGGATCCCGCTTCTTAGGTTGGAGGCAAGAGTTGGAGAGTGGACGGTCGAGCCACGTCCACTTTACGCTTTGCGCTCTTTCAGTCGAGTTGAGGAAGAGAGTTGGAATGATGGCTCATGATGATTAGTGAGTAAGCAGTCGGTTGTTGATGACTATAAATTGAGGGTTGGCCCCTGATAAAGTCGGTTTGAGGCATGATTGTTTTGTCGAATCATTGATGCAAACTGGGGAGTGAATGGTCAAACCATATCCGCTATAAATATGTGCTCTTAAAAAAAAACCCCAAGTGTCCAATGCAGGATTGGATGCATGGACGGTCACGTCACGTCCATCTTTGGTGTGATTTCGATTTTACTGGGCATCAGAAGAAACATAAGTATTTTGGCGAGCTTCAAGTAAGAGATGGAGAGTGCATGGTTGGGACATATAACTCCAAGTCTTTCTCAAATCTCCTAATTAAATTGCATAGGCATGTGAGTGGATGGTCGGTTGCATCCACTTCGTACTGGAGCCCTGAACTTGTCTGTCTCTACCACTTTGATGGCCTGCCCCCATGTCAGGTGCATAGAGCAGCCAGCGAGTGGTTGAATCGTGCTCATCATGATGATACCTAAATGACTTTATCATAGTCCATGGAGGTTGTTTTGCACCCATCCTTAAGTACTCGGTTACCTGCATCATTTGCAAGTAGTTTAATTCAAGTCGATTATATTTTGCAATATAAATGAAATAGAAATAAAAATAATTCAAAAGAGATCGGATAAAATCTCATTGATAAGTGAAGCGGCGTCATATGCTCGCTATTGCACTTCGGTCCAGCCTTTCACAGTTGGGAGTCTAACGCAAATGGTTTAGTTTGATCAAAGTTCCGATTGAGGTCGGGGGTTCCCGGCTCTTTATTTTATGGGGCTTGAACATATTGCTAGAGCTATCCTTTCTGGAGCAACCTTATGGCGTTGGCATCCATGATAGTCATATAAAGAAGAGGAGCTTCCCGATTTAGAGTATGGAGCAGGTTCCCTTTTATGTCACCAAGTTGATCCTTCGTCTGATTTATCAACGTAATGTTGGCCTGGACATGTTGGTGTAGTCGTCGGCGACTATCCACCAGTTCTGTTATCAAACTCTAGAAATAAGCTTTTTGTGCTGATTTCATTTATAAGTGTTGGCAGCAACGAGCTGTGGATTTTGATCAATTCGTTGGCCGCCAGCTTCTTTATTCCCTTTAGCAATATGAGAAGTAGAAATGGTATGCCTAACCACGATTGACAGTCTTCTTTGAGGAATAGGGGATACAACGCATTTGATGGCATTCGTCACTTTTCATGGACTCCATCCACCATCCTCACTTCATGAGATAGCGGCGGAGGTTGAATTTCCGTAGTACACTGACATAGTCACCATGCTGAATTTTTGCTAGAAATTTTGTATGTAGGATGATTTCGATGAATAGGCCCCGATTGGGAAAGATACTCCAATCAATATTATCAAGCCATTTTTTGGCTACATGGTCTTGTAATACTAGTGAATGATGCATGCCTGATTGCCTAATGTTCGAGTGGTTGGTAATGTCGATTGGATGGTGAGTAGATTAATATGGGCTCATAGATTGGTGATTATTTCTAATTTTCACCATGAAGGAGGCTCGCATAGGATAGTTAGGAAGTCCTCTTAGAGTTGTATGTCATGCTTTTAGTCATATGGACGTGGAATGATTAAGATGCGGGCATATGAAGATGGTTCAGTGGTGAACAACTATGTTCTGAGTTGGCAGAGTAGACAAGGCAGGGTAGTCGTAATACTAGCCATCGCACCATAATTGTCAGTTTAGGAGTTTTAAAAGCTGGTCAATTGGAGGAAGTTGTAGTCCACTTTAGAAGCATGATACATTAATCAACTCTAGTTCTTGGCATATTAGCTAGGTTCTCCAGCCTCTAGGAGCACCAGTTGAATAGTATTTCAATACCCATTCCTTGATTGCAACTCAAAAATTGCTATTGTAATCTCTTATTTTTTTTTTTTTGATGGATACGAAATGTTCATTCGCACCGATGGTTCGAGCGCTTAAATGATGGATCGAATTAAAGGCAGATAGATGGATACGAACTGCATGTGCGTATCGATGTGAAATGGAGGCAGATGGATGGATACGAAGTACATGTGAGTATCGATTTGAATTGGAGGCAGATGGATGGATACGAAGTAGCGCTCCATGATGGATACGAAGTAGCGCTTCGTGATGGATACGAAGTTCACCACATTCCTGGATTCGAAACTATGGATACGAACTTCACCACATTTCCTGGATACGAAGTTATGGATTCGAAAATGATCATATTTTCATGGATTCGAACATATGGCTACGGAGAACCGCATATTTTCTGGATTCGAAAACATGGGTTCGAAAATGACCATATTTTCATGGATTCGAACATATGGCTACGGAGAACCAAATATTTTCTGGATTCGAAAACATGGGTTCGAAAATGATCATATTTTCATGGATTTGAACATATGGATACGAAATTCACCATATTTTATGGGTTCGAAAATATGGGTACGAAAACCAGCATTTTTTCTGGATTCGAAAATAAGGGTATGGACTGCATGATGAATGTGGTTCTTCTTAGATTTTAGAGCAATCTGAATAGAATAGAAGGAACCCATGAACGATAGATCTGGATCTCTCTCTTAGATTTATTCAATCCGGTATCGATGACAGATCCAACGAGCAGGAGAAAACCTGAGTTCAGTTCTCAGTGAAAGCACCAAAATGTTTGCACCAAAATTGGGCAAACACCCTTCGGAAGTTTTTGAAGAGATAGTAAATGAAGAACTTGAATTGGAAATAGGGACTATCTAACAAAAACTCCAAGTCACAGAAAAGTAAATTGCACAGAAGACAAGGATTTAGAGTGGTTCGGCTATGCGCCTACGTCCACTATGAAGTTCTATCACTTTATTTCTTAATACTTGAAGATTACAAGTGTTTTTTAAGCAAATTACAGCAGGAAATGGACTTAAACTCAAAATTAACAGCAAAGGAGATAGTATGGAGTGATTCTGGCAGCGTTTAGGCTTATTCTTCTTCTCCAAATACTCCGACCCCTTTTCTGAATGACCAGGGGCTCTATTTATAGGTGTGGAAGGCCAAAATCCTGCCTAAAGCTCAGGGAGGTTGCCTGGCACGTGAGGGGGGCCCATAAGCCCGCGTTCTCGGAGTCCGTGCCCAGTTTGGGATCGATTCGAAGTGAACTTCGAATCGATCAAAAAATTGTCCAATTGCGATGAAACTTGGCGTGGACGTTCTTTATCATGTAGACAAACTTCTGTAAAAATTTCATGGGATTTGGATCAGTAGATTGGGAGTTATCATAGATTCGAAATGGCACTTTTAGGTATGTTGCCTGGTTCGAATCGATCCTATGGGTTCGTTCGAATCGATCACTTCGAACCCATAGGGTCGAATCGATCCTTCTGTGACGTGGGCAGCATTCTTCGAATCGATCCGCGTTTGTCGCTGTGTTCACTGGATGGCTTCGTGTGTTGGATTCGAAGGCTTTCCTCGAATCGATGGAGTGGCATTCGTTCGAATCGATCTTAACACGTCACCCCAGATCGATTCGAAGTTGGCTTTATCATGGGGGTTCGAAGGTAACTATGGCATGGAGTTGGAGTTCCTTCCGCTGCATGGATTCGAAGGTGGGAACGCTCCAAAGGTCGCCGATGGATTCGAACTATCGCGTGGTTGATGGATTCGAAGTACGGCTATTTGGATGGAGTCGAAGGTGATGGAGTCGAAGGTGATGGAGTCGAAGGTGATGGAGTCGAAGGTGATGGAGTCGAAGGAAGATGTTGGCTGATGGATTCGAACGTCACCTCTTTGTATGGGTTCGAACTAGTTGGGTTCGAAAATGATGGGTTCGATCTTAGACAAGGTGATGGGTTCGAACCGAGCAGTGCCTATCCCTCTTAACTCGAATCCATCATAACTTGAGCATACGACCTCGGATTGACTTGAAATTTGAAATGCAGACTTCTATGATCTTTCTTGTCGTGTCCTATCAATTGTGGCCCGTTTCGGACTCGGACAAAATTCATCGATATCCATAGTAAAGTGAAGTACGACCGATTTCTGAGGTGAACTGTCTTCTGTTTTTGACCAGTCTTGTGATATCACGGCTTTGCCAAAAAGCGGGATAACATGCTGTAACGTTTTTTAAGTGCTGCTGTTTCTGAAAAGACAATACTTCAATGTATTATCACATTTTCCCAGTGCTACGAATGCTATGATGAATGTGTTTTTTTGAATTTGTTATAATTGAATGAACTTATAAATGCTACAACTTTGAAATTGATATTATTTATTTGATAGTTATTGACACTGAATTTAAATGGTTTAAATTAATATGTTTTGATTTGAAATATAAACCGTTTTCAAATTTATAACCATGGGTTATAATAACGTTTGGTTGTTAAAGAGACCGGGATCGGAATTTATCATACTCTCTGCCAACTCGAAAAACCACTTTAAGAATTGCATACGCAGTGGAGATTCTAGAATGAAGCAGGATGATGGCGACGTTCTATTGAGGTATGTACGAGGACCCGACTCCTATGAGTTGGCATAAGGTGGTTAAAATAGGAGCAATTGATGGGCTAATGAGGTAGCTCCTCTTATCGGACACACTTCTTCTTATGCCATTCTATTACTTTGTGATTGATTGGTGCACACCTTTGATTTTCGGAGTGTGACTCGAGGTGGGCGGTAGTGGCCGCTACGCGTTACCACCGACCCGGAAGTGTAATTGGTTTATCTACCCTAGCATTGCCTAGTTGTGCCATGTCACCTACCCTAACGCGCCTTGTATGATTTTGGTTTTGTGTTGTAGCTTTGGAGTATCCTCTAGTGGCTTCCTAATTAGGAGAGACTAGGTAATGTATTGACTACTGGTACTGTAAAATGTGTTAAGGGGGATATTGGGTAACTCCTTAACGCTAATTTTTAAATATATTATACTTTACTTTAGACATTATTATAATAGCATATATTACTACATAGTAAATAGTTTGACGGATCCTTAAAGGTTGGGAAGTCCCAAGCATCATTTAAGTTACTTGTACCTTTATATTACAGTTCACATGAGTTGGTTTACATTGCATAAGTATATATGTCCTGACTCGAGTGTTTTGTGTTTTGCTTTACGCTTGGGTCAGCCTGAGTATCAGCTTTGGATTTAACCTACTGGAGCTAAAGGATTTGCTTGAGTTTATCTATCTATCTAGTTGTTAGCTATTTCCATTCAGTATTTTCTATTCAGATTATGTACTAGAGGACATTTATGTATTGGGATTTCTATTGTATATACTTTTCAGACTCTGGATTTTGTACTTGTTTTGTGACTCTATGTTGTAGTAGCTTCATAAACTACTATGGTTATTTTATTTCCACTGCTAAGTATTCTGATTTATCTGTGTTTGTGATACTATGATTGGTTTTATTTGCTCCAAAATATATTACAATCTATTGTTTTGAATTATTCAACTCCGACATGTATGGTTTTATTTTCGATTTGAATGGTCCAAAATAGTGGGTCATTACATTTGGTATCAGAGCTTTTGTTTTAGGCAAACCTTAGCCTGCGGAGAAAAAACTCTTTGGAGATAGGGTAGAAATACCCTAGAATGAGTGAAATCAATTTTAGAATCATTTTTTTGTGAGAGAACATATTTTAAAGTATAAATGATTTTCAATTGTTTTCAAAGGATTTTCAAAGATTATTTTGATATAAACTTTTCTTGTTTTAAAATCAACATTTTCTTAACTTCTTTCTTTCCTTATCCGCTTTGTTAGTAATTTCTTTGTTTAGGATATTCGTTCATGTTGAATCTTATCTTATCTTATCTAATCTTGTCTTTGTTTCTCAATTACCTTGTACTAAAATTCATTCTTGATTTTTTAGGATGACTCGTAGGAATGCTAGAGGTAGGGGTCGTGGTGTTGCCCCAGTTCCTGAGCCTGGTGTACCCGTTAGGTTCACTACTCTTTGTAAGGAATACACTGAGCTTGATGGCACCAAGTTTACCGGATATGACAGCATTATTGAGGCTCAATAGTGGTTGAAGGATTTGGAGAGTATTTTCTCCTGTCTTGAGATCACTAATGCCCAGCAGTGTCCGTTGGCAGCTTGGCAGTTGAAGGGAGTAGCCTTGGGTCGGTGGGAGTCTGTCACAGCTCACGCTGTTGAGGCTGACATTTCTTGGGAACAATTTAGGTATCATCTTATGTTTGTCCTGAATTTGGTTCGGTTTTTCTTTTTGAAACCTTTCTTATGTTTCTTTATCGTGCTTTAGGGATGCTTTTGTTATGAAATGGATGCCCGAGGAAGGGAAGTCTCAGTTGTATCGAGAATTCATGGATCTCAAGCAGGGTGATATGTCATTTTCTGAATATGAGAGGAAGTTCAATGAACTTTCTAAGTTTGGCCCTAACCTGATTGACACTCCTCTTAAGAAAAATGAGAATTTCGTTGCTGGTGCTCATCCGGAGTATTATGATCGTCTCATCGCTTACGTGCATAGCCCTTTCACGAGTCTGATGGTTATGGCCATTAGATATGAGAATCCTACTTCTAAGGATCCTTCAATTGCTTGTGCTACATCATCTCAGGCTTCCTCTGGTAATCCTAAGAAGAGAAAGCCCAATTTTCACCAGGAGAGGAAGAATCTAAACAAGACTCTAGGTTTGGGATCTTCTTCATCTTAGGGGCAGTCGATCAACCTATCTTCCATTACTTATTTCAGATGTAATCAGAAGGGACACTATGCTAATAGCTGTCCTACTTTAGTTGATGCTGTTGTTCCTATCCCGATGTATTTAGCGAAGTCACTTCTTTACCTCCTAAGCGGGAAATTGATTTCCATATTGATCTTATTCCTAGAGCTCGACCTGTAGTTTTTCCACCCAGAAGAATGGCACCCCATGAGAAGGTTGAGTTAAGGAAGCAAATTGAGGACTTGTTCTCCAAAGGTCTAGTCAGATCTAGCCATTCAGAATGGGGAGCAGTAGTGGTTTTCGTCACAAAATCCGATGGTTCTTTGAGGATATGTGTTGATTATAGGGAGCTGAACAAGCTCACCATGAGGAACAAATATCTTATGCCTCGTATTAATGATATGTTTGATCAGCTCCATAGAGCTATTGTTTTCTCTCGGCTTGATCTTGCCATAGGTTTTCACTGGCTCAGAGTTGCTGAGGACAGTATTCCCAAGACTGCTTTCCGTTCTAAGAACAGTTTCTATGAGTGGTTAGTTTTGCCTTTTGGTTTGACTAACGCTCCTGCTTTCTTTGTTGATTTTATGAATCGTGTTTTTCGTGATGTGCTTAACAAATTTGTTCTAGTCTTTGTTGATGATATTCCTATTTTCTCTAAATCTGAGGAAGAGCATAAATCCCATTTGAGCTTTGTTATGGGGACTCTTAGGAGCCATTAGTTGAAAGCTGAATTCTCGAAATGCCTTTCTGGAAAGATGAAGTCTGATTCCTTGGATATATTGTTTCTAGTAATGGAGATTCTGTTGATCCAGTCAAGATCGCTGCGATTAATGATTGGGAAACTCCTAGGACTCCATCTGATATTCGTAGTTTTATGGGCCTTGCTAGTTATTATCGAAGATTCATTGAGAATTTTGCTTGGATTTCTGCACCTCTCACAGCTTTGACTCGTAAGAACGCTAAGTTTATATGGAATGATAAGTGTAAAGCTGCATTCAATGAGTTGAAGCGTAAGCTTACTTCCATACCGGTGCTTAGCGTTTCAAATGAAAATGAGGGATTAACAGTAAACACTGATGCTAGTCGTGAGGATTTGGGAGCTGTTCTGATGATTGCTTATGCCAGTCACCAGTTGAAGACCCATGAAGCCAATTATGCAGCTCATAATTTGGAATTGTTTGCTGTGGTTTTTGCTTTGAAGATTTGGAGGCATCATCTTTTGGGTACTAAGTTTGAGCTCTTTATCGATCACCAGTCTTTGAAGTATATCTTCGCCCAGAGGGATTTGAATCAGCGTCAGGTTAGGTGGCTTAAGTTTCTTGCTTCTTATGATCTCAACATTAGCTATACCTCTAGGAAAGCAAATGTTGTAGCCGATGCTTTGAGTCGAAAGAAGGCTATGTTGTGTCAGCTTGTTGTTTCTTCTTCCCCTCTTTTGGATTGTATCATTGCTAAGCAGGATCAGGATGAGATGCTTAGGCATATGATGGAGAGTGTTCGTAGCAGAGTTGGTAATGGTAGTCCTGATGGTAGTGGAGTCCAGATCGATGATATAGGGATTTTGAGGATTAATAATCGGATTTGTGTCTCGAATGTTGGTGAATCGAGGCAACAGTTACTTCGGGAAAATCATCGATCCAGACTTTCTATTCATCCTGGTGTGACGAAGATGTATCAGGATGTGAAGAAGCTTTATTGGTGGAGAGATATGAGGCGAGATATCTCTATCTTTGTTAATAGGTGTGTGACTTTACAACAAGTCAAGGTCGATCATCAGAAGACCCCTGGTTTGTTGCATCCCCTTAAGGTTCCCAATTGGAAGTGGGAACAGGTTTGCGTGGATTTTATTGATGGATTACCGAGGACTCGGAAGGGTAATGAGAGTATTTGGGTTATTGTGGATAGATTGACCAAGTTAGCTCATTACATTCCGGTCAAATCTACCAGTTCTGCTTTCAGTTTTCCTGAGATCTATATAAGGGAGATTGTTCATCTCCATGGTGTTCCTATCATCATTGTTTGTGATCGAGATCCTATCTTTACCAGTCAGTTTTGGAAATCTTTTCTGGAATCTTTGGGTACTCATCCGAATCTGAGCACTGCTTACCATCCACAGACAAACAGTCAAACGGAAAGAGTGAATCAGATTCTCAAGGACCTTCTTCGTGCTTGTGTTCTTGATTATGGAGGATCTTCGGAAGATCATCTCCGTCTTGTTGAATTCACCTATAACAACTGTTATCAGGTATATTTTTACTCTTCTATTTTAAACTTATCTTAATATTTTATCTATGTCATTCCATCTTTGAATTCAGGCTTGTATTGAAATGTCTTTGTTTGCTACTTTTTACGGAAGACCTTGCAGATCTCTATCTTGCTAGATTGAATCCAGTAATCGTTTGGTTCTTGGCCCTGATGTGATTTTAGAGGCTTCTGAGAAGGTTGAGGAGATTAAGGGGAAGATGAGGAGTGCTCAGGATAGGCAGAAGAAGTATGTTGATCGGCGTAAGAGGAGTTTGGAGTTTTCTGTTGGTGATTTGGTTTTCCTGAAGGTCTCTCCCTTAAGGAATGTGATTCGGTTTGATCGGAGAGGGAAGCTTGCTCCTAGGTTTCTTGGTGCTTTCCATATCTCTGAGAGGATTGGTTCTTTAGCTTATCATCTAGATTTGCCTGAAAAGTTTTCTGGGGTACATAATGATTCCATGTTTCGTATCTTCGTCGATATCTACATGACCCAACTTTGATTGCCCAGCCTTCTGCTCTTGAGAGTTTGGATATTGAGCCTAATTTGCTGTCGAGAGGAAGCCAATTCGTATTATCGATAGAGGTACGAAGCAGCTGAGAATGAAATCTGTCAACCTGGTCAAAGTGCAATAGAGTATGGATGATCGGGATCATACCTGGGAGACGGAGAAGAGCATGCATGCTTCGAATCCAGAATTGTTTTTTAGGTACTATTTGCTTTTCTATCTTATCTTTCTTATTTTCGTGTCTCGCTCCTTTTCGAGGACGATAAGTTTTGAGTGGGGGAGAGTGTAACAACCCATAATTTTAATAAATATTTTTAATTCAATTTATTTGAAAATCACTTAAAAATTGAAATTTTGGAATTTTCTAATGTAATTTTGGATTTTGTTTATAATTTATTTTCCAAATATAATAAATTAATGATTTTCTAAAAATTTTATATTTTGGTCAACTGTGGTCAAACTTTGACTTTCAGTTGAAATTTTTAAATTTGAATTTTAAATTTATAATCTTTTTCTTTGAAATTGTATTTGATTCTGATATTGGCTCCGCTTTTCGTTTTTTCAAATTATGTTTTATACTTTTATAAACTGATAAATTTTGGCGTTTTACGCGCGATTATTTTCAGCATTTTTCTGTTTATTTTTCTATTCTATATTTTTTACTTCATTTCTATTTTATAGTTTAATTTTCTATTATCTATTTTGTTTGGGTTTTTATTTGATTTTTTATTTGATTTATTGCCTGGAAATTCAAAAGACTAAGGTTTCTTTCTTGGAAATGAAGTAAAGCTTTTCTAATACCCTAGCCATTCAAATCTTTTGATAACCCTAGACGTTCAAATCTTTTGATAACCCTAGCTGCCACTTCCCATTCTCATTTCGCATACAAAAAATATATTTCTCATCTCTCTCCTCGTTTTCATTTCCTAACAAAAACAATTCCTATAAGTTTTCATGTCTTCCTCTTTTACTTTTTCTCTTTTCTTTTTCTTTTGTTCTCCTCAAAGCTATGCTTGGCCATCACTATTCCCTAGCCTTTTTCGACCATCTCCTCCCCCTCACCACCACCTAAGATCGGCCTCCACCATCACAACATCACCCCCATGCCATGCCGTGACCACCTTGATCAAACCATCACGAAAAGCCTTGCAAACCCTAGCCTATCTCCAGTACATCATCCCTTTCTCTTCCCTTAGCCTCGACCACCATCACTTCCACCTCCTCCAGCACTTGCCGTGACCAGATCTGACCCCTTTACCACACCTAAGGATGCCTGCACCTGACCTGAACCAAGCATGGACCCAGACCGAACCCTCTTTAGCCTATGGCCGAACCCAAAGTGGCTTGTTGCCATGCTTCTTTACCTTCGATGACCTCTTGTTTTGCCTTCTACATGATTTTTCCTTACCACCATTTCATTCCAGAACATAGCCGTGCTTATGTGACCATGGCCGAGCCAATATGCTTAAGATCTAAGCATGGCCGAGCTATTTGGATGATGGTCTAGCTATGTGTGAAGGTGGCCGAGCCTATGTTTGGTTGAGCCAAAATTTATTTCCTTTTGATCCATATTTATTCATTGTTTTGATTTAAATTCTTGTGTTGAATTATATATTTATGTATGTTTATATTTGTTTGTTTACAAGACTTGGATCTTGGCTCTCCATAACTGGAATCTAATTCGTGCTTTGTCATGCTTTTGGAAGTTTGTTCGTGTGTCTTGAATTGTTATCTCGAGCTTTAGAAGGTGAGTCTGTCGCTCTTGACATACGTACTTATATAATTATGAAGCAATAACATGTGGATATGTAGTAGTGATATGCTGTGTTGATATTAATTCATACATGCCTGTGATATGATATTTTATGATGCTGAAACCTGATTATATATTTGTTACATTACCCGATATGATGTACTACTATACTATTTATTTTATTTATTGTTTCTCACACTGCAAGTTCCCTATTAGTATAGAATCACTATGGGTTGAAATGATACATACCTGAATGGACTTTATAATAGGGAAAATCGTTATGAGCTGAAATGATAGGCTCAAGTGATTTTTATTTTATTTTATTTGACTTGTTATTGCGGGTTTGAAATGATAGAACCTAGATTTTTATTTTTAAATTACGGAATGAAATGATACATATCTGTATCACTTGACCATGGTAAGAAAAATATATACAGACCCGTAGTTAATTTTAAATATTTTCTAAAAATCATTAAGTATTTTTGAAATTTAAAATATGAAATTTCAACTTAAATTGGATTTAAATGATTTAAATAAATTTTATAGTGATTTTGTATAAGTTAAAAATGTACAAGTAAATAAATGGTTTAAAATGTAACTTAAAATATGACTTAACTTGATAATTGAAAATTTGGTTTTCAAATGAAAATTTTAAGCTTAACTTAGTAATAAGAATATTTTATTTATGAAATGGTTATTTTAAAATAAAATATTAGGTTATTTGTTAAGATAAAAAGTTAAGTAAAATAATATACTTTTGACTTAATAAATGAATTATAGTTTAATTTGGATATTTTATTTATAAAATTTTATTTTATTTAATCATAAGTTAAATGAAATCCAAATAAATATTTCTAAAACGTGAGATATGTTTTATAAGTTAAAAAATGGTGAAAACAGAAATTTATAATGTTTCTGAAATGTTATAATAAGTCTTAGTTTTGTATTGGTAGCATTTCCAAATTGTTGTGGTTTTAAGGTAGCATTTTCTAAGTGCTACCACTTTTGAAAATGTACTGTTTTTCGAAATATTAGTATATTTACAGTAACGTTTTTTAAGTGCTGTTGTTTCTGAAAAGACAATAATTCTGAAATACTAATATATTTACAGTAAGGTTTTCTAAGTGCTGCTGTTTCTGAAAAGACAATATTTCTGAAATACTAGTATATTTACAATAATGTTTTCTAAGTGCTACTGTTTTTGAAAACACAATATTTCTGAAATACTAGTATATTTACAGTAACATTTTCTAAGTGCTGCTGTTTCTGAAAAGACAATATTTTTATATATTATCACATTTTTCAAGTGCTACGAAAGATATGATACAATGTTTTTTTTTTTGAAATTGTTATAATTGAATGAACTTAGAAATGCTACAACTTTGGAAATGAATATTATTTCTTTGAAAGATATTGACATTGAATTTAAATGGTTTAAATGAATATTTTTTGATTTGAAACATAAACCGTTTTGAAATTTATAACCATGGGTAATAATAACGTTTCGTTGTTAAAGAGACCGGGATCGAAAGTTATCATACTCTCTACCAACTCCAAAAACCACTTTAAGAACCGCGTACGGGGTGGAGATTCTAGAATGAAGAAGGATGGTGGCGACGTTCTATTAAGGTATGTTCGTGGACCCGACTCCCGTGAGTTGGCATAAGGTGGCTAAAACAGGAGCAATTGACGGGCTAATGAGATGGCTCTTTTTATCGGATACACTTCTTCGTATGCCATTCTATTACTTTGTGATTGATTGGTGTGCACCTTTGATTTTGGAAGTGTGGCTCGAGGTAGGCGGTAGTGGCTGCTACGTGTTACCACTAGCCCGGAAGTGTAATTGGTATGTCAACCCGGGCATTGCCTAGTTGTGCTGTGTCACCTACCCTAGCGTGCCTTGCACGATTTAGGTTTTGTGTCGTACCTATGGAGTATCTTCGGGTGGCTTCCCGATCAAGAGGGACTATGGTACTGTATAAACTACTGGTACTATAAAATGTATTAAGGGGGATATTGGGTAACTCCTTAATGCTATTTTTAAATATATTATACTTTAATTTAGACATTATTATAATAGCGTATATTACTACATAGTAGATAGTTTGACGGATCCTTAAAGATGGGCGGCCCCAAGCATCCTTTAAGTTACTTGTACCTTTATATTACAGTTCATTTGAGTTGGTTTACATTGTGTAGGTATGTATGTCCTGACTCGAGTGTTTTGTGTTTTGCTTTACACTCGGGTGAGTATCAGCTTTGGATTTCACCTTCAAGAGCTAAAGGATTTGCTGGAGTTTATCTATCTATCTATCTAGTTATTATCTATTTCCATTTAATATTTACTATTCAGCTTATGTACTAGTGGAAATTTATGTATTGGGATTTATATTGTATTTACTTTTCAGACTCTGGATTTTGTACTTGTTTTGTGACTTTGTGTTGTAGTAGCTTCATGAACTACTATGGTTATTTTATTTCCATTGCGAGTTATTCTGATTTATCTGTGTCTGTGATTCTGTGATTGGTTTTATTTTCTCCAAATTATATTACAATCCATTATTTTTAATTATTCAACTCCGACATATGTGGTTTTATTGTCGATTTGTATGGTCCAAAATAATGGGTCTTTACATATTCTTTGAATGATGTTCCAACTTCATTGAGTGCTCCAACGGCAAGGAGAAGGTGAAGAGTATCGATATACAGGGTATGCTTTCTATTTCTAATATACTGTATATGTTCTATTTGATACCGAGGCTTTGCATTCCTTCATATCTAGTGATCTAGTCGATAGATTGGGATTGAAACTCGAGGGAGTTGACCGACCTATGATTGTCACAAATCTCATTAGAGGATTGACTAGCCATTGCATAGTTTGTCGAAATTTAACCTTATCAAGTCATGAATGTCTATTTTCTTGTCACTGCTTTGTTTTGGGTTTTATGGGGTTCAGTATTATACTAGGGATGGACTGGTTAAGGAAGTATTGTTCAACGAAGGAATTTCTATTGGATTAGAAAATCGTTGATAAATTTCAAATTAAAATTTATACCGCAAGAGAACGGCGTACAAAAGTTAGTATGTGGCGAGCACGGTTCGATCCGCAGGAATTGTTAGATTTTAAAATTTTCTAATCAATCAAATTAAACACAAAGTGGTGATTTTTTTGAAAACTAGAAAGCTAAGAATATGTTGAAATAAAAAACTATGTGATTAAAATTCAATTTAGAGGCAAATCAACTTTCTTATATTTTTCACATAAATCAACATAAAATCAAATGTTGATCTCTTTTTAATTACGTAGAATTAGTGATGTATTTATCATAAGCATGGCCTATTTGAGTTATTAATTAACACAAATCAATCCATCAAATTATAATACAACTCTAGTCCTACTTTTCATATCTCATGAAACATAGCATAGAAATGAAACCAAAATATAGTTTAAACATGAACTATTTACTATTAATTAGTAACATTGGACATCAAATTTTGATTCAAACTTCTCTTCATTGCGATGATCATATTCAGATGAAGAGGAAATTTGTGAATAATGAGATAAGCATAGCCTATTTGTTATGAACAAAGTAGGCTATCAAACTCAACATAAAACACAAACAAACATAAACATCCATTTTCTCATAAAGCATAAAAAAATCATGCATAGAAAATTCAAATTGAATCTACATGATAAAAGAAAGCTTCATTACACCTAAATTGTAGGGGTTAATCTCTCATTCATGTTATCATTTGAACATATAAAGATTTCAACATTGAAAATGAAATAAAGTAGAGAATAAACGAAGAAGAAGAAGATTAACTACTAGAAGGAAATGAACTAAACTAGTGCATAAATGTAAATCTAAACTATGAACATGAAATGAAAGAGAGCATAAGAATAAAAATGAGCGTAAAAATAAATAAAAACATATAGAAAAGAGAAGAGAAAGAGGCTAAAAAACCATTTTTATTTCATGAAACATAGGGTTTGCAACTTTCATTTTGATTTCCTAACTAATTTAAGAGAGAGAACACATTTACATGTACATAAGAGGGTATTTACACATGCATAAAACCCTAATTCAATTTTTAGGGTGCTTCCCAAAATGCCCTTTAGGAAGTGTGACCATCAAGTAGCCATTAGTCCCTAAGTAATCCACCTTTAAAAGTGCATGAAGCTTTAACCTCCACTTAGTTGTCCATTAGCTTCTAATTGTAGATTTAGGTAAGTGGGTGGAGTCCTCCATTATAATGAGCTTGAATTATTTCATCTTCATTCCTTTGTATTCCCTTGTGCATGCACATATATTCATGAAACCTTCTTCTATATGCATCAAAATGTCCTATAAAAATCATAAAAATTTCCATGTAAATATTCTCAAATTGGCACGTGCAAAAAAATGACCATTTTACCCGTGAATAAAGATGAATATATGGTGATTTGAAAATAATTGAATTTTGGTTCTAAATATATTAAAATGCCCATATATGACATTTATTTAAATAAAAATATGGATGTAAATATATTCACATTTACGTGCACATCAAATACCCCCACGCTTATCTTTTTATTCATCATCGAATAAAGAAAAACTAAGATAAATCTGTTTTCCTAGGGAGCACGATTGCATTGAGCTTATGCAACAAGCCATTAAACCTCTGGGAGTCCCCAGTAGGACGAGTGTTGTCTCATGAGGGTTCTGTGGATGCTACCCACAAAATCCAAATTCAAAGTGAAAACATTTACAAAACGCAAGATTTATTTACAATGGGATGAATTCAAATATTTGAAAATATTCACAATGAAGGATTTACTTTTAAATCGACACTAATAAGTTAAATATAAGTTCTGGTCATTAACTTCAAAATTTAAGTCATTTACTCATTAAAATTTCCAATAAAAAAAACAAGTTGTCATAATAGATAAACTATAGTATGGCTAGTTGTTTCGGTTGATAACACAATGTAATTATTAAATGGATCCTTAGTTGATATTAAAGTTTGTCAAAGTGGTATTCTCATTTCTTTTCAATAACAAGTCAAATCAAATACGTAAAAATAGTGCTTAGATTTCAATTGCTTACTCTCTCTTATTTGGAAATTTTACTGATATTACAATATTTACATATGCCTAACTCAGGTAAACAGAGGCCAGATATATTATCCGTGCACTGCCTTGCAGACTGATGTGAGTTAAATACAAAGCGTGGCGAGTGAACACATAAATGTGAACACTTATCGACTATAGGCAGTATTAAAAAGAACTTTTATATACATACACCTAACTAAGATAAACTAAGGCTAGATATACCGATCGTGCACCGCCTTTTGGGCTTACGTGAGAAAGGTACAGAGCATGGCGAGTGAACACACGAGTGTAAACACATGACTCTAGGTGTTAAAAATATATACATATATACAAATGTTTTTTAGAAGATAAAAAGGTAATATCCTTTACTTTAAATTTACCACTTTTTTAAAACTAAGATTTTCGATTAAAATATACTTCATAATTAACACATATGAAACTTAAAATATATTAGTTGAACCATTGTTATTTGTAATCAAACATCTTTTTCATTTTTGTTCAGATAAATAAGTTTTCAAAAATTTCAATTTATTACCCAAAACTTATACTTATCCTATAGTGTTTCTTAAAAAATAAATCAAAAAGCTAAAAAGAAAATGTTTTATAGATTTAAAAATTTTGAGATTTTTTTTAAGTTAAAAGAAAATGAAAATTCAAAAAATTACCATGAAACTTAAAAAATGAAAATGAGACCCCCCCATACTTAATTTTTACCGTGTCATCATAGTAAGTGGATGATATAATGAATATAACGGGGAAAAATATGTACATATTTACAAAATAGGGATAACATTCTTACTAGACATAGCATGGCTCATGAAGAATCATGAGCTCCTCCTCTTGGTTACTTGGCAGTTCCAAGAATGGTTTTAAATGATGACTGTTGACTTTGAAAATCAATCCATCCCTTGGATTTTGTATTTCTATGGCACCATGTGGAAAGATAGTTTGTGCCACAAATGGTCCGGTCTATCTCGATTTAAGTTTCCCATGAATATATGAAGTCTTGAGTCATATAAATGAACTTTCTGGCTGGGCGAACACGTTTTCCTTAGGAATGATATGTCATGAAAAACTTTTGTTCTTTCTTTGTAAATTTTCTTGTTTTCATACGCGTCGTTCCTAAGTTTTTCAAGTTCGTTGAGTTGTAGTTTTCGGTTTTTGCCAGCTTATCAAGATCAAAGTTTAAGTTCTTTGTTGCCCATAATGCTTTATGTTTGATTTCAACGGGTAATTGGCAAGCTTTACCATAAATAAACAAAATGGGGACATCCTAAAGTTAGTTTTAAAAGCATTGCGGTAAGCCCAAAGCGCGTTTGTCAATTTCTGAGACCAATCTTTTCGATTTTTGTTAATAATTTTCTCCAAGATTTGTTTTATTTGACGATTTGAAACTTCACCTTGCCCATAAGTTTGAGGATGATATAGAGTGGATAACTTATGCATTATCAAGTATTTCTTCGTTAAAGACTTAAAAGAACGACTGCAAAAAGGGTTCTGTTATCACTGATTATTGTGCGAGGTGTGCCTATCCTTGAAAAGATGTTTTCATTGAGAAATTTCACAATAATTCTATGGTCGTTGGTTTTGCAAGGAACGACTTCGACCTATTTTGAGGTGTAATCGGTAGCGAGAAGGATATACAAGTTTCCAAAAGAATTGGGAAAGGTCCCATAATGTCGATACCCCAAATATTAAAGATTTCGATTGTAAGAATGGGGTTTAGAGGCATCATATCTCGTCGAGAAATTCGTCCAAGCATTTGACATCGATCACAAGTTTTAAAAAATTCAAATGAGTCTTGAAAAAGAGAAGGCCAATAGAAACCACAATAAAGCACTTTCTCTGCAGTTTTTTGAGGACCTAAATGTCCACCACACGCTTGATCTTGAAAAAATGAAAGAACACTCTTATTCTCATTATCTGGAATGCAACGTCGAATGATGTGGTCGGGGCAATATTTGAACAAGTACGGATCATCCTAATAGAAATATTTCACTTGGGACATGAATTTGTATTTATCCTCTTTGGACCAAGATGAGGGAGTTTCTTTAGGGACTAAGTAGTTCACTATATCAACGTACCATGTATCGATAGAAATTGAAAGAAGTTGTTCACCAGATAAGTTTTCATTGATAGGAAAAGAAGATGGTGCATTCGGTAGATGAGATAAGTGATCGGCTATGACATTATTAGATCCCTTTTGTCATTGATTTTAAGGTCAAATTCTTGAAGTAAAAGGATCTAATGAATCAAATAGGATTTAGCATCCATTTTAAAGAAGAGATATCTAAACGCACAGTGATCCGTGTATACAGTTATGTGTGAATCTATCAAGTAAGGTCGATACTTTTCGAGCGCAAAAATAGACAGTTAGAAGCTTTTTTTCGGTTGTTGTGTAGTTCAGTTGAGCATCATTCAAAGTCATACTCGCGTAGTAAATGACGTGAAGGATCTTGTTGATGCGTTGTCCTAAGACAGCCCAAACCGCAAAGTTCAAAGCATCTCACATCATTTCAAATGGGAGATCCCAATTGGGTGCATGAATGATTGGAGCAAAAATGAGTTCCTTCTTAAGACGTTCGAAAAAAAGGTGCAATCAGAGTTAAAATCAAAAGGAATGTCTTTTTTGAGGAGAGTAGTCAATGGACAAGCGATTTTCATAAAGTCTTTCACAAAGCATCGGCAAAAGCCGGCGTGTCCTAAAAATGATCGAATGTCCTTAACAGATTTGGGAATGGGTAGGTTTGCAATTACGTCAACTTTTGCTTTATCTACCTCAATGCCTTTATTTAAGATGATATGTCCAAGGACTATGCCTTATTTGACCATCAAGTGGCATTTTTCCTAATTCAAAGTCCATATTTTTCTTTACATCGATTTAGAACCAACTTGAGATGATGTAAACATTGGAAAAAAATCGCCAAAGGTAGAGAAATCGTCCATAAAAACTACTAGAAAGTGTTCAATCATATCGTAAAAAATGCCAACCATGCATCGTTGGAAAGTAGCAGAAGCGTTACAAAGTCCGAATGGCATACGTCGATAAGCAAAGGTACTGAATGGACACATGAAATTCGTTTTCTCTTAAGCTTCAAAAGCGATTGGAATTTGGTTATAGTTGGAATAATCATCAAGGAATCGGTATAATTCGTTGCCGGCTAAACATTTGAGCATTTGGTCAACGAAAAGAAGAGGGAAGTGATCTTTTCGTATTGTAGCATTTAATTTTTTGATAGTCAATGCAAACACACCAACTCGTTTGAGTACGAGTTGGAATAAATTTGTTTGAATCATTATTGACAACAGTTAGCCAAGAATTTTTCGGTACAACGTGAATTGGGCTAACCCATTCACTATGGGAGATTGGGTAAATGGCTCCATTGTCGAGAAGCTTAAGAATTTCATCACGCACGGCATCTTTCAATTTTAGATTAAGCCTTCCTTGCGCGTCACGAACAGGCTTGGTATCATCGATTAAATGGATGCGATGTTGAACAATAGCAAGGCTAGTTCCATTAATACTGGTAATGGACCACCCAATTGCTTCTCTGTTCTTCGAAAGAATAAAAGTAAGGAGGTTTCGTGATCAAGGGGAGAGTTGCGGAAATCATGATAGGCAACGTTTCGTTATCACCTAAGTATGCATACTTAAGGTGATCGGGAAGTGGTTTGAGGTCCAACTTCAGTAGTTTTTCGATCAAAGAATTTGGTTGAGATTCGGACTCAATTGGAAGTGATTCAAAAGGAAAAGTGTATTCAATCTCATTGGGAATTTCGTGAAACAATTTTTCATACTCGGCCTCGCGTTCGTCTTTAAGGTCAAGTGTCTCATTTTCGAAGTTTTCGTGAATGGCGCTAACTTCCAATATTTGGTCACGAGTTTCATTTGATTAGCTTTCAAGATTGAAAATGTTGAGATCCAAAGTCATGTTTCCAAAAGAAATTTTCATCGAACCAATATGATAATTGATCAAGGCATTTGAGGTGGTTAAGAATGGTCGGCTTAAAATCAATGGAATTTGACTAGCGGGATGTTTAGAGAAGGATAAAATCAACGGGAAATATGAATTGCCCTACTTGAATGAGCACATCTTCGATTTCTCCCACGGGCTTCTTAATGGAACGATCGGCGAATTGAAGCGTGACTTTTGTGGGTTTGAGATTACCTAAGCCTAATTGTTCATACATGGAGTATGGAATCAATTTGACACTCACGCCTAAGTCTATCAAACATTTGTTAATCATATTGTCTCCAATTGTACACGAAATCGTCGGGAAGCCAAGATTTTTTATTTTACAGGCATGCATTGGGACAAGACTTCACTCAAACTGACGGCTAAGAAGACTTTTTTGGGCACTTGAGTGTGTCGCTTTTTTGTGCACAAGTCCTTAAGAAATTTTGCGTATGTGGGACTTGCTAGACAATGTCAAGAAGCAGGATGTTTGCTTTCACTTGTTCAAAAATTTCCAACATCTTTTCCATTTTGGTCCGAGTGTTTCTTTGGTCGAAGATGGTGTAGAATGGAACACAATACTACGTAAGCGGATCTACTTGAGTAGAAGAAGAATTTTGATTGGCATTCGATTCAACGATTGGCTCTATGGTATATTCCGATTTGTTTGTTGTTTTAGAAGTGTCGAGAGAAGTTTTCGATAAATCATTTGGGTTAATGACTTCATTATCAATTTTTTTACCGAAACATAAGGTTGTGATAGCATTCAATTAGGTGACGTTGCTATCTTGAACAATATGGGCTTGATTTGAGTTTGCATTTTGATTTCTGGGATTTGGAGTGGGCTAGCTTGTGAATGTTCCTCGTTCGCGTTCACTTACAGACATGGCTAATTGACTCATTTGCATTTCGAGTTTTGCAATTGATTGACTTGTGTTTTGCGTATATAAGGTCAATAAATTTTGCAAATTTCTATTTGAGTGAAGGCTTCGAGTAGTTGCTTTAGCCAACGTTTCAAGAATTTTCTCAAGTGAACTTAAGCATTTATCATCTTGGGCAGGAAGGGCAGAATTTGGTTGAAAATTCGATTTTTGCGGTTGATTATGAGACGAAGCTGCAAACTTTGGTTGAAAATGGTTGGGCTGAAAGGAAGAATTCGAAGCATTATTCAGAAATGCTTGAAAATTTGGACGAACCGTATTCGTGTTGGGATTGCTTTGGTTCCAAGCAAAAATTTGGATGATTTCTCCAATCAGGATTATAAGTTCAAGAAAACGAATCATTTTTAGCTTTATTAAAAGCATTGATTTGTTCGATAGAATTGGGATACTGATCGGCTATATGATTAGGATCGTTGCATTTATAACACATCGATTGGGAAGCTTGGTTCATTTGTTTCGATGAGAAAACGTTATCAAATTTTTTAATCATTGCGTCGATCTTAGCTTCTGAAGCAAAAGAAGATACTATCAAGTGTGCACTCGATCGTGAGTAAATTGATTTTTCATTCGAACGTTCCCATTGGGATGATTTTTCAGCGAGGTTTTCAAGAAACTGTCAAGCATCATCGTGATGTTGGGCAAGAAAGTTGCATTGGCACATTGATTCGAGCATGGTTTGTGAGCTGTTTTCTAATCCATCGTATAAGATTTGGGAAATCATCCATTTTTCAAAGTTATGGTGTGGACATTTTATCAAAAGCTCTTTGAATCTTTCAAAACATTTTTTGAATGGTTCTCCCTTGAATTGATGAAAACTTACAATTTTGTTTCGGATTCTACTCATTTTTTCGAAGGGGGAATTTTTTAAGAAAGCTTTTACGAATTCTTCCCAAGTATTAATCGAGTTCGATGGTAAGCTATACAACCATTTTTCAGGGTAACCTGTAAGAGCAAATAGGATTTATCGAAGTTTGATTCCTTCATTGGAAAGTTGTTGGTGTTTAATGGTTGCGCAAACTTGTTAGAATTTCGTCAAGAAAATGTATGGGTCATCGTGCTCGAAATTACCAAATTTTGGAAGTGTGGTAATATGGTTCGAGTGAATTTTGAAATGGTTACCCGTAGAGGTTGGCTAACGTGATGCAAGATGGAATAGAAACTCTATCGGAAAAGATTCTATCCATAAGAGTTCGAGGGGCGTTCTCGTTCGCCATTTCAGGAGGATCGTCTGTTCGAATTAAATGATTAGTTATTGAGTCGTGGGTCCAATGATTTGTTTTTGTGTCACGAGTCCAAGTACTCATACACAAGGGAAAGTCGAGAAGAGAAAAAAGTTAGAATCAAGTTTATAGAATGAAAGAAAATTTGAAAAACGAAGTGAAAAATGTGTTTTTTTAACAAAGAAAAAAATTATTTGCCAAGTGAAATTTATTTTCAAAAGAGAAGTTTGATTTTTGTTTTGTTTTTGACTTTTCAAAATTTTCTATATGTTTTTATATTTTTTTTTCAAATATTCAAATATATACGAAAAGGATTTTTGTTTTTTTTTGTTTTTTTAAATATGCATGAACTAATGCAACTAAATGAATGAAAAGGACTTAATTTAAATTTTCAGTCCTTAGTAGCTCCTAACCCAAAATTGTATAATCACACTTTTTCTCAAATCAAAAAATATATTTCTCAGCCAAGTAACGAGCAAGGATGATCGGTGCACCATGAATCACCCTAGCAATGCAACCGACGGTTTAAGTGCCTTCAGAGAAACAACCACTGCAATATTTACGAATCACTGTAGTATTTATAAATGCTTATTACTCTGCCGTAACCTAGACACCAAGAAATAAAATAGTTGAATGAAAAAAATTGTGAAGATACAATTAAGTCCTGGATGAGCTTACGACACCCTTAAGACGAATGTTTGACCTTTGTTACTAGTCAAATTCTATGATAAAATGCGATTTGTGGGCTAACAAAAGGGTGATGAAATCCCTCAGCTTATGTGAATTGGGGTTTGCCTTTACAAATTAAAATAAGATGAAATGAATGCAAAGCTAAAATTAAACCTGAATTTACAATGCAACCAAAATGATTTTTTTTATTTTTTTTTGATTTTTTTAATATATAAATTTAAATGAAAATAACCAACAATGCAATTCAAATAAAACAAGGGATGAAAGCACGATATCAATGCATGTAGAATTATTAGCAATTTATTTTTAAGCGGCAATTTTTTTTTAAAAGTAAGCAAGTAGTTTTTTTTGGCAAGCACTTCTGCTAGTCTGCTTTTGGCAACCTAAAAAGAAATTAAACAAAAAGTATATACATTTTTTTCTAAAAGAAAGAACAAACAAACTCGTTTTTTTTCTTTTTTTTTTAAATAAAGGATGAAAACACAAAAACAAAAGTGCATTTTCTTTTTCTCTTTTTTTGAAATAAAGGAAGAAAAGCCACATGAAAAGATAACGGAAAAGAAAAAAATGAATTTTCACCTTTTTTTCAAAAGAAATATTTAAAAAAAAGAGAAAAAAAGGTTTAAAACAAAACAAAACAAAATAATAAATCAGCCTAACAGGCCCAGTACCCGTTATTCAAAACGAATTATCAAAACGACCACCGTTTAAACGAAAAAACCGATTATTGATTGCTTCATTCTCCTCTCTTTTGTAAAATCCAAGGCATTCAATATCATTCGATCATCCACAAGCAAGATTAATCGACCACGCCATCCCTATTTAATTTAATTAACCACCAATGAATTAAATTAATTACTAAATTACTTTTAAATCCTACTTATTTAACATTAATTAATGTCAACCCAAATTAATTAATTATCATCTTAATTAATCATCCTTGATTAATTATCCTTTAATTACATTAAGTAATTACACAAATTAATTATCCTTAAACCAATCATATTAATTAACCTTTGATTACTATTAATTAATTAACTATAATTACTTATACTAAACCATAATTAATTACATTAATTAATTATTCTATAATCACTTATATTGATTAATTATCCTTTAATTAATCACATTAATCAACCCTTAATTATTTCCATTAATTATATTAATTAATGATCCTCTAATTAGTCCATTAATTATTTGTTCTTCTAATTAATTTAATAATTAATCTTTAATTAATCACATTCAATAATCAACCTTGATTAATCATATTTAGTAATTAACTATCCTTAATTACTTACATTAATTAATTAACTTCTTAATTAATTATATTCGTTAATCCTTTAATTAATTACACCAAGTAATTAATCCTCAATTACATCTATTAAGTAATTATCCTTTAATTACTTTCCATTAAGTAATTCCCATTTTATTAATTACTTCCAGTAATTACCCATTAATTACTTACACTAAGTAATTACACTTTGTAAATTACATTAAGTAGTTATACTAAATCAATCATCAAGTGATTATCTTTAATAATTAAACTAATTAATTAACATAAATTACTCATATTTATTTAATTAATTATATTGTTTAATTAATCCCTTTAATTACTTCCACTAATTAATCATTCCTTAATTAATTACCTTTAGTTACTTAAAATAATTAAGTAATTTACAAACCAACTATCTTAATTTGATTATATTAATTAATCAACTCATAATTACTAGTTAATGATCTTTAAATTACATTCATTAATTATCCACTAATTACTTGCTAAGTAATCATCTTTTGATTATCAATCATCAATTAATTTAACCTTTACTTATCTCATTAAGTGATTATCTTTTAATTTAACTACAACCTTAATTAAAGATAATTTCTTTATCTTCATAAATACTTAATTACATCTTTAACTTTACTTTAAAAAAATCATTGGTAATTAATTACATAATTAATATAATTACCTTTAAAACAAATTTAAATCATTCACTTTAACATTTAAAATTTTGAAACTTGTATAAATACTTGTTAAATACTTTTCTTTGGAACTAAATTCATACTTATACTATATTTGAAACTTCCTTTTAAAAACTTCCACTTTTATTTCTTTTAAAATCTAGTTAATATATTTCGAACTAGATTTACCTTTGCTTTGAAATTATTTTCTATTAAAATACACTTTTAAAAACTTAGTTAACATTACTTTTTGAAATCTAAAACATTTTAAACTTAAAAACTTAGTTAATTTTGTTTGAAAACATGAATTTATTTAAATTATTTTGCCCTTTTTTAAAAAGCTGTACATACTTTACTTAAAAATTTAGAAATAGTTCCCCAAATAAACAACTCGAGCCTGCATCGATCCCTTCCCAAGACGAACTCCGAGCTACCCCGTGACTTCCACTCACCCACTATACTTCGAGAAAATCAGCAAATGACTCAAGCCCAAAGCCGAGTTTCCCACTTCTTCCCCGATTACGCAACACAACCCTAGTACAAACGTACACGCGTACACGTGCACATCGCTTCTAACCATCTCCGACCATCTTTCCAGACCTAGACCAGTCATCAATAGCCTCGCAAACCCTCTCGATCTTCCAGCTTCGATGATAACCAAGAAAATCAAAAACGAGCACTTCATCACAAACTGGAATTCAAACCAGGTCGACAAATTCCCTTGCCGACAACAATCACCTCCATCGGAGTCTTCGCCTTTCTGACCACAGCAGCGACACATGCCTATGCAACTATCCCACCCCTCGCGAACACCTCAGGTGCCTTCTGGTCAAAACACAACACCAAGAATCAACGACGCTCAAACGGTCAGTCAAACCCTAGTTTAATGACATACTATCACCACACTCCACGATAAATCCTCCTTCTAATTTTTTCGAGTTCCTCCGTCTTCCAGCCTCCTCTAGAAATGAGCTCGACGACCATTCTTCCATCGTTCGTCTGAAAGTGACGAAAATGCAAAAACAGATCATCCCAGAAGTTCTCAACCTATATGAATCTAAAAATCATGATTTTAATTTCTAAATTCATCATATGCTATGACGAATCATATTTTATAATCAAAAAATTAAATTATCATGATAGGTTTTTTTAGCTTATTTTCGGATCATCTCTGTATTTTATATTTTTGGAATATTTTCTAATATAAAATCTTGGAAACATTTTTAAAATTTACATTACCATGTTACAATCCTTTCCTTTAAAGATCTTGGTCTAAAACCAATTCGTTTGGAAGATATAAATTTTTTATATGGATTGGGAGCCTGTTACTCAAACAGTGAAGATATATGTATACACAGAACAAATATACACAGTCATATCATCAAAACATGCATTCACACCCAACATTCTTGCAAACAATTTATACTATATTAACACAAGATTTCATCATATAAATCAAATTTAAAACCAGGTTAAAAGCTTTTAAAACAATTTTTCACTCGCCTGAAAACAGAGAGCAAAGGAAACAGAGGAGCAGTTTGTATATATATTCTAGAAGCTTGCTTTTGAAATGATCTGGAAATCTGTTTTGTTTTAAAGCAGAACTTGAATTATTTTTGAGTCTGTTATTTGATGTTGATTTGATTGCTAGCTTGATCTCAGGTATAAAATCTTGAAAACTAATGTTGTTGATTTAAATGTACTTTGTTTTGAGTTGAAATCTAAAGTTGTTGCTGAGTTTTGAACAGCTGTTTGTTTGATTCTTATTATAGTTTTGATTTTCGTTTTGGTTGTTTTTAAGAAGATGAGAGGAAGATGCTTTTAGAAATCAACATGCAATTGAAAATAACCAGGTTTCTTTACTAATACATATTCATTTATAATTTAATTTTAATTAAATAGACGAATGCACTTGTTTTATTGCATGACTCTTAAGTTACAAATGTATTTGCATGCTTTAATTTCCTTATAAATGTTAAAGGCAATGTAATTTAGGTTTAACCCCTTTATTATAAATTTCTTATATTATTATATTTATGAAATATGATTTCTATTTATTTATGCAAATATGAATTTATGTATATATTTATTTATATATAACTTATGTTTTGAATAAATTAATGTATTATATGATTTATATGTTTTTATATATGCATGTAATATGGATTTATGTTTATATTTATTATTTATACTAATGTTTTATTAATATATATTTATGTTTATATCCAAACTTCACTTATTTATACTTAAAACTTTTATATATATGCAAACTATCTTATTTCAAATATAATTTAAAAAGAAAGCATTTTAAACCTTTTTATTAAATATTTTTCTTATGTTATATATATTTTAAAATATTTGAAATAAATTATGTTTAAACTTCCATATACATTTACAAATCATATTTAGATCAAGCAAAATTAAAAAGAAAGTAAAAAAAACTTTTTTATAAATCTTATTTAAACTTTAAACTTAAGTTAAATATCTTGAATAAATTTAAATGTTATCTTTGTTGTTAAGAAATATTAAGTTACAAATTTTAAATTAGCCTTTGAAAAGCATTATATTAAATTTAATCCTAACTCCCAAATTACAATAGATATTAAATTTGAAAACATGTTCTTATTTTTTAATTTCAACCTAAAGCTTTTCTATTTAAAATGTATACAGATATATACATTATAAATAGAAAACATTTTATTAGTTTTGAAAAATATTTTATTAAATTTTAAAACATAACTTCAAATCACGATATATACATACATATATATTACAATTTGAAAACATATCTTTTATTAAATTAAAATCAAAGTCTTCCTTATCTATAATATATATACAAATATATATATACACACACACATATATTATAAATAGAAAACAAATTTTATTACCTTTAAAAGATAAAATTTACCAATTAAATATTAAAAGAAGATTATTAAACCAATTTAAATATTTATTAACAAAGATTATTAAATAAATATTTCCCAAAATCCCAGGATATCACATATTTTCTCCATTTACCCATTGTTGTCGAGTTCCTCTCATGTGTGTATACACACATATACATGCATACACAAGCAATGATGAAGGTATAACATAATGACAGAGTATATAATAACTTGATTAATGTATACATTTGTAGATATTGGAATTTATATCTACCATGGACGTATTCGTTGTTTATAATATATTAACTACCTCAAAATTATCGAATGTATGTATATATATATATATTATATAGGAAATATACTTGGATGATATATATTAATAAATAAAATTTAATTAAAATATTTAACATAGTTTAAGTAACTTAAAAGTTTTAAACTTTAACATTAAAAGCATAATATCCAAGTTTGACTAATTCAAAATTTCATGTTTCAAATTCAAAGCTGAAATATTTAAGCTTGATTTGGTAGAACATTTTAAATTCAAAACGAGATCAAGATTTATTTGATAAAATATACTTGATTAAATGAACTTTAATATTATAAACTATACAAATACGCGCGCACACACTAATGTATATGCATATGCATATATATGTGTGTGTGTGTGTGTGTGTAACATATTAAAATTGTAGAAATACATTTATATGAATAAATTATATATATACGTATGTGTGTGTGTATTTATTTGTAGCATTCTTTCCGACCGATTTTTTTCTAAAAGATATATCAAATTACATATATATATATGATATTATTATATATAAAGGGCATTTGAAATGATAATTTGATTATTATTATATATATGTATGTATGTATGTATGTATGCGCTTACACGAAAATAAATATTTTTTTCCAAAAGTTATTTTGAAACAACAAACATATCTATATGATTTATAAGTATATTATTAGTATATTTTATGTTTAAAATTAATAGATAATTATTTAAAAATGCTCAAACATATGTTTATGTTTAGAAAAATATTATATACATATTAAAACAAGTGTATGGTTGAAAGTGGAATTATCAACTTAAATTTTAATTTTAAAACATTAATCGTTCGAATTAAATCAACTAAATCAATTGTTTAATTAGATAAATTTAATAATAATTAATGGTGAGGCAACCATACATACATACATACATACATACACACACACTTATATATATATATATATATATAGTTATGATAATATGATTGACTAGTATATAAATGGAAACTAGAATTATACCTTTGCAGATGAAGTCTTTGAGCACACCTTAATTTGAGAGATCTCCTAGATTCCTTGGTACCAACAAACAATTTTGCAGCAATCACTTGTACACTATCTATTGATTTATATTTTATGTTTCTAGGCCATAAGAACATAGCTGTAAGGGGAGAAGATGGGTTCAGCGACCGTCAAGAGGAAAAATAAATGAAGGAGGTTTGGTTTGGTATTGATAGCTAGAGAATCGTGAAAATATGCCACAACTTTTACTCCTCTCTTCACCAAATCAAATTCAAATTTACATCAAAATTCAAAACCGCTCATTTATTCCTCATGTTTGGATCTAATATGGGCCAACAAATCTCAAAAGCCTTTTGCTAATTAATTATATTTAAATCTCATTTAAATATATATATCGATATGTACATATACAACTTTTATATGTGCATAAAATTAATTACTAATGACACTTGGAACATTAAATGTATCAGTAATTAATACTTCATAAACATTAATTTAATTAATATTTCATAAATATTAATTTAATTAATATTTAATTAAACTATAAAATTTATAAACTGAATAAATCGTATAGTACTTCGAAAAATTCACCAATATGGTTATGTGAATCGTAGGTATGAATTCAGTTGGCGATTAATATCGAACAATTAGAATTGTAACGTTTATATATCAACTGGGTAAGTGCTGTGAAATTTTGGTTGAGTTTATCACTTATAAATCTTTATCAGTAAAATACAATTTTACAATTTAAGTTATACCTTTTAGTAATGCTTAACTACACCAGTCCTTTTCATGAATATTATATCACTTTAGGATTTATAGAATTTGGTTTTGGACAAAATTCCAATGTCATCCATATTAAACTCAATTATTCCATATACAAAATCCTTAGTTTAATAATATTATTATTAACAATGCTACTTCAGCTAAAGATTCTGACTTTGAGTTGACTACAGTTAACAGTGAATAAAAATGAGGAGAGAATTCACTGTTGAATAGTGTTTCACTTCCAATGCTTCAATTTAGATCCAACTATAGTTGCTCGATGGCCGTTGTTGCTCGTATTTATCGCAAATAAAAATGTTGGACCTACCTATTTGGAAATGCATATTTCCCTTAGCCCATGTATCACAATAGTCGGGCTCTTCACTTGTTCCGACTTGATTAGCAATGCTCAGCCCCTGTGTTTCCCCTATACGAGCATGGTCTAACCTCTTTGACCTTTCATCTACTGGAAAATAAGGCCCACTCAATAAATACCTTATCTTCTCCAATGAGAGTGATGAGTCAATTTCCCCATAGGCAACAGATGATGAGGTCAAGGTAGGTTACTTTAGGGAATTAGGGGCGGTCAGTGGTCAGTTTACTCAATCATCAAGCCATAAAACAACCCCTTTATTCGTCATTATCCTTCTGACCCGTCATTGCCCATAGGGATCCTCTAGTTTACTTCAACCATGTATGTAAGCATTGAACTTCCTTGGCTTAAAGGAAATCCCACCTATGCCACACCTCTTAAAGGCTGGCATCTCCTGGAACAGCTTATCGAACAAGGAAGCCATTGTACAGCGCCCCCTTAAAGTACTTTGCTGACACCCAAGCACCTCTATTATAGCCACATCCTACCCATATGCCATCTATCATGTTTTGGGGCACTTTCCCCTATAGCTTGCCAACTGTCTGCATCTACACCTCGCAAGCCACTTGGTGTCCCAATTTGCATGGCCATCAACTATATAATCTCATTAGTGGCCCAGAGCATTTCTTGAGCATGTTCAGACCAATCAATCCATCCAAACAACAAGTTTAGCTGCTATAAATTTGTCACGTATTTCCACTTCATAAGGGTTGAAAAACATAAAGACTTAAAATATCTATGTATTTGCAATCATTTCACTTTTAAATGTAGGTTGTTGTGATCAATGTAAAGTAATAAGAAACATTTTCATAGTGGACATAGATCATCTTTGGGTGAAGCACTCTAAACTCTTATTTCTTTACTTTTCAATATAAGCATACCACTTTATTTTTCCGATTTAATCGAAATATTAGTTACAAACCATTGCTAATATATCCTGTTAAACATACTTTCGAGGTTGACTAGAAATATAGTCAACAATTTTGCATTAAAAGAAGGTCCTCCCCCCAAAAGCTCTAATTTTTCTTCATTTTCCCTTCAAAAATCCATTCCAGTTTGTTACCATGGGACCAACCCTGGGCTTGAGGGTAACAACTCTAACGAGCATGAAACTAACGGTAACACGCAGTCAATGTTGCTTGCCCTATCCCTGGGCTAAGCCTGGACATATGACACACCATATCACTACGACTTACAAATGTGGGTAATTTAACAAACGAAATGGGAAGTTTAAAGATAAGGCTAGATGCCTAGACGTTGCTCAGCTTTGCCCCATCGGTCTCCCCAATGGTTGAACAAACTCCTAAACTGCCCGGGGTTTCATATAACCTCATGAGCACTGCTGATGCCCTAGATAGGGTAGTTCTGTAAACTCTACTTAGGGAAGTCTATGTCCAATATAGGAATGCTCACGTTGCACCCATGCAAGAGAACAATAATAAGGTCCCAAAGCTAGAGCTACCGTTATGCTGTCAATCCACTATAGCCGAGAAACAATCTTCCTTTCTTCGCTTTCAGATGGAAGATGGAAACTGCGATCTTTGTTTTGAATCCTTCAATGATGGAGGCTAAGGCAGGGCCAAGAGAGCCATCAGTCCACTCCTAACTTCCATAAGAGGCACCCCTACCCAGATCTTGGGAAAGGCAACCTTATCCACCAGATCCCCATTGGTTGTTAGGAGCAGATCTCCCACTCTAACTAGGCATCACTGTTCTCCTTCACTGTATTATTTCCATAGGTCCCAAACACTAGATACGTAACTAAGAAGTATCTCCTCTGTAAGGTGCCATTGTCATTCATGATAGGCAGAATCTAGCCTTTGAGAAGAAATGGTCGCCCTTCATCCGCTTATGCGCATGATTTAGACAAGGAAGTCTAGTGACGAGGTGAGGCCAGATGATGAGAATGAAGACCTATTTCATCTACCGCAAGTATGTCTTGCCTCCCATGGACAAGTATGACGGGAGTACTGACCCCGTTGATCATATTGCTGCCTTCAGCTTAGTAACCTGAGTTGATCGACTCTCTAACCTTGCAAAATTCCTCCTTATTCCCCCCATTTTGACTGGGCCGGCTTCCTTTTATTTCCTCATCTGCAACCTAGAAGTGTCCGCTCATAGGCTTGATTGTGTTCCAACTTTATGGTATGACATAGACTATATAAAGCAGGCTCTGATCGAGCCATTCTACTCATACGTCGACCGTTTTAGTATGGAATTAATAAGAATGGGAGAAGCGAATAAGAACGTCCTGGTAGTAGCCCTCTGCTGAGGGTTAAAATATCGGTCATGTATGTGGAAGGAATTGGAAAAGCATCCCTCTTCGTCCGTAGTTGACTTTCCCCAAAGGGAAAACGACATTTTGAGAGTGCAGGAGGTCGAAATATCCGACAGTGACAATAAAAGAAGCCAAAGTTACAAGAAAAGCAAGAGAAATTATCTATATACAACATGATATGGGGTCAATATTGTCAGTTAACATCAGTGAACAAATGCAAATAATAACATATCATAATTAACAATTAAATAACTAACCAATTTAAATGTAACAACATATTTCAATCGTCATTTCAATGTGAATTAAATTTATTAAATATAAAAATGTTAATCGTGAGTGATTGCTCACCTTTCGAGGCTAGAGAAATAACAAGAATGAGATGTCGACGGACACGAATAAGCATGGGAAATTGACAAAGCTAGAATATTGCTGCAGGGATTCTGACAGAGACGAACAAAACAATAAAAATGGACAATGATGACGTAAGCAAGCGAACCACTTGAATTTGATGGGAAACAATTGATACACGTTAATAGTTTCATCAAAGGTAAACATTGACACAGATAAATTCAAGTTTTGATTACTGAGAAATCTACCAAATTAACTATAACATATTATTGTCGTTGGAAATTTTTATTGACCGATAAATGGATACAAAATCATCATACCATAAACAAACAACATATACAAATTATTGTCAAAGCAAAAGCCTACTTTGAAATTACTGCTTTTGTCAAAATACCATAACACCATTGTATTCCAAACTACCATCTTCCAACTCTAAAGATTATAACACAAAGCATGATCTATAGTTACTAAAAGTTACAGAATTGCAAATGCCACGAGTAATTAATTTTAACTTTTGTCTCATACCGTTTGAAGTATAAACTATATGAAAGCTTCTTTTGTATCTAACAAATCTCTTTAACTAGTGTGAACCCGTGGTACGCACACGGATTTCAGTTAAATCTTTTTTGTCATTAATAAAAATGGATCGTAACAAATTTACCTTTAATCATAGTCAATTTCACGTCTAAAAGTTGTTACCTTCAATTATAGTCAAATTTACTTCTAAAAGTTCAGGATCCATGTCGTATACACTTTTGATTTACCAAAAACATACTAAACATAAAAATTAGTTAATTATGTTAAATCATACAGAATTTTTTCATAGAAAAGAAATATATTTCTACCTGATTATTGGCGAAAATAAAAAAATCATTCCACAATTCACAATTAAATTTGTAAAAATATTTCAGTAAATAACTCAAAACAAATGCCTAAAATATACTATAATTGATGTCCTAATAAATAAGCATAAAATAATTGCTGTATGACTTATTGTTACAATCCCTGAAACATTTTCAAAGAGGGGGTCACAGCACACCCCTAGCAAACATCTTCTCCCATCCTCCAATAGTTGTCAGCATCATCACCCACCAGCATCCCTACAAATACAAAATCTTAGTTTATGTTTTTCCAAATAACAGTGTAGGAGATGGCTATATTTTATCCTAAATGTTGTTCATAACTTTGAAAATAATTAAAATATTGTAGTAGATTAAAATAAATCAAGTACTACTAAATCAATTAAGAATCGGTTTTCACCAAAGCAAAAGGAATACAGTGAAGGTACACAACGAAAGGCAACTTAGATTATTCAACATAGGATGGAAATACAAAAGAGATAGGTTCTTGAAACGACCTCCTCACCTTACCCATGATTCAAATTGAATTTTCAATTATATCATTTTATAATGTTACCAAGAGATAAACTTCTTCCAAATCTGAGTAAGAGTACAGTTATAGGAAGGCATTTGCAATATATGAATAGTTTTCAACCATTGTTCAATCTTTTGCTTTCCTCAAGTTTAAATACATGCATTTTGAGCCAATGAATTATGGAATCTTTGGAGAATATGTGAACTAGTCAAAGCGGAAAATGATATGCTAAGCTGGAAATGGTTCAGGTTAGAACAAAAGTAAATGATAAATTGAAAAATCATTTGGTCTACATAAAAATAATATAATATAATAGAGGAGTAAAATAATTTGTTAGATAAAATAACAATATAAAGACAAAATTCGAAGAACAAAAAGTAACATAAAGAGAAGCCTTCTAGAACATGTTGTCCAAAGATAAGAGATTGTCAGTAAGGCATTGTTTTTGGCTTTAATATTATGGGGATAGTTCACTAAGCTGGGCAACAACGATTCCTATATTCCTGCACTTCAAGAATTTCTATGATAAGGAAATACTTTTGTAACATTGAGAAACATACATAAATAGATAAGCCTTGAATTAATAGTCTAAGGGGTACGGTACGCCTACTCTATTTCATAATTTAGATCCTCGCTTTTCAAGAAATTAACGATACAAGCAAAATTTATAAAGTTAGAGCATAGATGGTGCAATTTGCAACTTAACAATGCAAATCGATCATTCAATTTTTGTGTTGTCGAACAATGATAATATCAAGTAAACAAAATTGTACGCTTCACAGTGATCATATAAAATTGTCGTATAGTTTATGCCAAGAGTAATTATTTAATGCAATGCCCTAACTATTTTTGTACATACTGCAATTGGAGGAAAAACGGTGTAATAGTTACCCAAATTTAGAATCAATTCTTATTAGACAAATGGTATAAAAGTTTGAATTTCATGCATTAAATAGATGCAGAAATATACTGAATAAAGTTTTGCTCAGGAAGGTTTTTTTTTAGGAGTGTAAGGTAATATATGTTTGGTTAGCAATAAACTGCAGCATTATCAATTGCAAGTACAACACAAGTTTTGGATAAAAGGCCGATGTGTAAGTATATAATTTAAATACTTAAATGGACAGTGATGTTGAAAAAATGACGCAGTGAAAACACAGTAGCATAAAGTTCAATATGTCTCTTAGCTAATATGCATTGTTAGTATGATGAAATTACATTGTTGGTTTAACTTTAACAGAAAAAAAACATAAACTAAAATTATAGTAGACACATAGTAAATAAATGCACAACCTAAATTTAAACAGTGGCATAGAGCAGCTAATATACAAAAGTGGGCACTTATTATTATTGTTAAATCTTACAATTTCCCAATTACTGTTGGAAAATGAAAAGGCTCAAAGCTGGCTATGCTAAGTGAAGTCAGAATCAGACCTGGGCCCACAAAAATATTGTCATGTCCACTATAAAATTTTGATGAGCCACAACAACCTTTGGTACACTAAATCTTTCACATTAAGAATATCATTAACTCTATAATAAAGTATTGGTCTCAAATAATAAATCTTTGTGATTGGGATAATTTATTCTGGTTGCTGGATATGTTCTATGATATTGAATTCTACTACTATAGGTGTCGCAAATTAAGAAATGTTAAAATATCACATATAACCAAGAATATGATTATTTAATTGTTAAATTCAGAACAATTTAATCAACAACTCTGTGATTAAATTTCATATGAATAATCTAGAAGTTGAAGAACATTTAAATTTCATTTAGCAGGAAATAAAAAATGAGGTTAGTTAAGTCATAATACAAATGCATAGGAAACTTACTCTTCAACTTCTAGATTATTCATATGCAAGCTATTTCTTCAAATAACTCCCTCGTGCTGCAATTGAAAACAAATACATAGTAGATTACAAAACGTATACAAACTTCTCATATACAACTAAAGTCACTGTAATCACCTTTCAGCCATCACAACATAAATAAGACTTAGTTTTCATTTAATTGATAATTTAGTACCTCGAAGAGAAATAGCATAAACAAGAATGTCTTTTTAACCGTTCTGTGATAATTCCAAAATAGAGATATTTTACTGCATAAACATAGTTCTTCAGCCTTTTAAAATAGAGCACATCTTCAGTTCATCGTTCATGATATTTCACATGTGATGGTCATACAGCTTATGTTTATATCTCACAAGCTGATGCATCATTTAGACACCATTTAATGTAAGGTGTCTCTTTTATTCAAGATTCAAGATATGCCACTTACAATGGTTGTACAGTTGATGTTACTGCACCTTAAGGAGTGCTAACACAGAACACATGGTACAGAACTACATCAACTCAAGCCCATGCCCAATCAGTAGTGCAAATTCATACATATCTCTGCTGCAAGTCAAATTCAAAAAGGGTCCTCTAAAGCAATGCAAAATTACCACCAATCCTCTATTGCCAATCAAATCCATCTTCAGCCCATTCTGCTGGACAAACTCATTGTTGGTCCCTTGTTACTGTGAAAAATTATTACGAACCCCCGCTAATGACCTAACTCAGTAGCAAACCCGAACGACAGACCAGAATCGGTACTACCTGACTGCACTTGCAGTATGCCAATCCTCAAGGAAACGCTTTGGCTACCGCAAACAATGTCACCAATTCGAGTAAGCAGTGATGTCACACTAAGTAGAAACAGAAATAACGTGTTAAATTCATTTTCTATGGTGTTTTAAGGACTGTTATATACATGAATGCATGTATTTGTAGTTGTGATGGTTGAAATATTTATTCACCTCTAGGATCCTATGTAGAATGTTGTCCCTATCTTGTGATTAGTATATTCAAGATTTTTAGTTTAAAAAATAAAATAAAACAAAACAAAAATACATAAAGACACAATGCTTTAATATCCATGTGTTTTGAATATCACATAAATACCTAAAATTAGTCAATTCCAAATAACTATTCATTTGGTTAAACAACAAAAAATAACGTCGTCATTTCAATCCATATTGTACGTTTTTTCATAAGGGATAAATTGTAATGAAAAAACGTACAATATGGGAAAAAGTCAAAAAAAACATAATTTCAAATTATACAAAAACTTACTTTTTAATAACATGAGTCACCATACAAAGAAGGTTATATAGTTTTTTTGGTTTAGCAAGAGCTTATAACATAAATATTTCTTAGGAGAGTAATTTCTATAACCATGCCTAAGCTTAAAAGTGAGAAGATTGTACATTAGTAGTCACAAAAATCAATCCAAATTACTCTACTTATCTCACATTTAAATATACAATTTTCAGTGAAGTGGTATCATGGGGACTAAATTTTTTACTTGTTTACATAAGATTATTTCTTGGCTAGAAAGTGAATGTAAATCACATATTGTGTCGACCTGATTTCCTTGTTTTCTCCAAAAGAAATGCGGATAAAATAATGTAGTGATAGTCCACATAAACCCTTAAACAAAACAAAAATAACTGAATTTGGACCATGTAAGAAATTGTATATAAAGAGTTAAAAGAATAAGTATTTTGATTTTCCTTTTTATTATTATTATTTAAAAAACAGTAATAGATAAAATTAGCGCCTAAACTTCAAGTATTACAAACCCGTTTTAGAATTTTTCCCATAAGAAAAACAAAGGGTGTTAGCATCGTTGCAGTGTAGACATAAGATCACATAATTAGTGCAGATATAAAGGTTGAATTGTGTCAAAAAATGGTAGAATAATTGGTACTTCATATAATGTGGAAAATAAAAATGACTTGAATGTAATTGTTTATCCACGCATTAAAATTTCAGTTAAGGGATAGCAATATTAGACTCGTATAGTTTAGAAGTTTGCAGGTTAATACATGATTGTACCTTAATTTTTTGTAAGTTATAAACCCAGTCAGGGTAAATAAAAATTGTGATATTTTTTTGTGATAACTGATTGCCTTTATCAAGCATTTTTTTATCAGCTAAATGGTTAAAAAAAAAGAAATTTCAAATTAATGGTTATGTTAATGCAATTAATAATTGTGTCAGTGTTCATTTGGAAGCAATTTCAAACAATTCCTATAGTTGGAAAGAAAATCTTTAACGGGTTGAATAGCACAGTCGTTTAATGGCATAGTAAAATTAGAATATAGTATCTCACAAAATTATATAGAATCAAATCCATCGTGATTAATTTGATAACTCCCTCGTCCTCTTATAGTTTTTTTTAACATGGTTTGGTGTAAAATATACTTGAATAAAGCCTGCATTCGAAAAACAACTTCAATATACTGTAAAAATTGATTAGTGTCTTTAATTTTAGAAAAGAAATAATCATGAATGTGCATTAGTTCAAAGTTTAGGCAGATAAATGAAATACCTACCTAATCTTCTCTACAAATCTCTAAGAAACCATCATGTTCAGTAGTAAGGACAACGATAAATTATGCATTAATTCATATTGCTACCTAAAATTTGGCATACTATATACATCTTTGTAATAATTGTTGCAACATTTTCCACTAAGGCTTCAGGCAAAGCCTGTAATAAAGGGTGAGAAACTATTGGTTTCAACTTTCATATTAGGTAAAGAAATGTAAATTTTATGCAAAATAAGTACTGAAACCCTGAAAGTTTTGTCCACGTTCTCATTATAATGCTCATGATCATAATTTCCTACTAATACATTTTTTCCTACAGTTATTGACCACCTTAGCTATTTACAGAAATGTGATTTCATCCTCTTCGTCCCTTAATTTAGTCAAAGTTTGCATGAGCACATGTTGCTCAATAACAAAAAAGGAAAAAGGTGGCTGCGATTGTGGCTTTCGTGGGTCGCGACTGTAGTAAAAATGATGGAGATGAGGAGATAGTTGCAATGGTGGTCGAAGGGGATGAAATTGTTGCTGGGTTATGGAGAAAGTGCACTGTGTAGTGATTTAGTGAAATGGTTTTCGGTGAGGCAGTTGTTATGTGGACACAGTTATTACAATTGAAGGTTATTGCAGTTGGAGTTGTTTGTGTCATATTTGGTGGATTTGGTCAATGCAGTAAGGTGGATGTGAATTGATGGAGTTCATGTATTGCCCTGGTTGATGTTATGTTTAGGTGATTACTGGTTGTTATGGCAGCAGATGTTTTCACGGCAGAGGTGAGTGATTCCAAGCACAATTGGTCAGAGGTGAAGAGGTATATGTTGACAGCGGTTTGGTGATCTTTGGTTGATGCTGTTTTTGGAGGAAGGCAAGTCAGTGATGGTGCATTTTGGTGAATTAGAAGTAGTGAGAAGAGTGGAGCAGAGGATGGTGGCAACTGTGGAACAAAGGGACGGTTTGATTTGAATCAAAAATGGGTATGTTTGAAGCAGAAGCGCTCGGCAAAAATGAAGGCAGTAGAGCAGGGGTCAGATACTGACGTGGTAAGGAGGTAGGCCAGGCTGTGGATGGATGAAGAAATTGTGGTGAGTTGATAGTATGGTCAGCAGTGAATTTTTTTTTTTTTTTTGTATCAATGCTGTTTGATGGTTGATTGTAGTAGAAGTGAAGTTGTTGTATGTCAAGTGAGGAAGTAGGTGGTGTGAATTTAGACGGTGGGAATGTTGGTATTGAAGCTTTGTGGCAGTAGTATGTTGAAATGACAGGCTATTGAGGATGATGGCTGTGGGTTTGATATGTGTGAGGTAGTGATTACTCGAAGCAGGTGGATGAAATAGGTTGATGAGGCTAGCTCAGTAGGGGTGTGTGCAGTGGGTAGAGACAGTTGTGAATGGCTGTGGTATAGTCAGGGTAGTATGACGATGGTATGTGAGTATGTATGCAATTTGATGGGTGAAAGTTGGTAGGTGGTTCGATTGGGGAAATTCAGGTTGATTTGGCTATGGTCGTCTTTATGGCACTGGGTGGTTGTACAGCACTGTTATATTTGCAAAAGTTAAGTAGTGGATTCAACAGGTAAGTAGTGGATTCAGCAAAAAAGAAAGCAAGTAGTGATGTATGTTGCTGGAGTTTTGACAGTAGCTTGTATATGGTAGTTTGTATGGAGAAATTTGTTGTCGCTGGGTTGTGATGGTGGTGGAAGTTGAAATGTGTGAAACTGTGGTGGTTTGGAGAAGGTTGTGGTGAACTGATTTGTGATGAAGAGAGGGCAGAGGCAAGAATGGATTGAACAGTGGAGTTGATGATGTTTGTTTTGATGAACTTAATGGATTTGGCAGTGGAACAGTGATGGGTTGGATTGGTAACAGTTTTTGGTTGGCAATATGGAGAATGTAGTGAAAGCAGAAGGCAATGCAGGGGGTCTGCTAGTTTGATTAGATGAAAGCGGGTTGTATTGTTGTATAGGGAATGGGTTGTATGTGAAAACAGAGAGAGTGAGGCAGAGAGGAAAAATTGCGAGGCAGAGAGAAAGTGGCAATGTGAACAAAATGAAATTTGTAAATGAAGAAGAAACAAAAAATATTTTTTTTTTGTTTTCTTTTTGAAATTGTGATGCATTCTTTTCTTTTTTTCCTTTTTTAGAGAATGTAAATGCAAAGTAGAACTACATGCACACAACAAATTGTAAACAAAAATCAAACAACCAACACACACAAAAATTTTTAAATGCAAAGTAACACATACAATAAAAATCAAACGAAAATAATTCGAAGAATAGAAATCAAAATCAAATCAAATCCCAGACAATAGCGCCAAATACTTGTTCAATGAAAAAAATTCTATCGAATTAGAAAACCATCGATAAATTTCAAATTAAAATTTATACCGCAAGCGCATGACGTACAAAAATTAGTACATGGTGAGTATGGATCGATCCATAGGGAAGTGTTAGATTTTAAAATTTTCTAATCGATTAAATTAAACCAAAAGTAGAGATTTTTTTGAAAACTAGAAAGCTAAGCAAATGTTGAGATTAAAAAACCATGTGATTAAAATTCGAATAGAGGTAAATCCACTTTCTTATATTTTTCACGTAATCAACATAAAATCAAATGATGATCTCTTTTTGATCTAAGTAGGATTGGTGATGTATTTATCATAAGCATGGCATATTTGAGTAATTAATTAATACAAATCAAACCATCAAACTATAATACAACTCTTGTCCTACTTTTCATATCTCATGAAACATAGCATAGAAAATGGAACCAAAATCTAGTTTAAGCATGAACTATTTATTATCAACTAGTAACATAGGTCATAAAATTGTGATTCAAACTTCACTTCATTGCCATGACCGTATTTAGATGAAGAGACAATCTGTGATTAATGAGATAAGCATAGCCTATTTGTTATGAACACAGTAGGGTATCAAACTCAACATAAAACACAAACAAACATATACATCCATTTTCTCAAAAAGCATAAAAGAGATCACACACAGAAAATTTATGTTGAATCTACATGATAAAAGAAAGCTTCATTACCCCAAAATTGTAGTGGTTTTGCCTCTCATTTGCGTTATCATTTCAACATATAGAGATTTCAACATTGAAAATAAAATAAAGCCGGAAATAAACAAAGAAGAAGAAAATTAACTACTAGAAGGAAATGAACTAAACTAGTGCATAAATGTAAATCTAAACTACGAACATGAAATGAAAGAGAGCATAAAAATAAAAAGAGCATAAAAGTAAAGAAAAACAATTAGAAGAGAGAAGAGAAAGAGGCTGGGAAGTCATGTTTATTTCATGAAACATAGGGCTTACAACTTTCATTTTGATTTCCTAACTAATTTAAGAGCGTAGAAGATATTTACCTGTACATAATGTTTGGGCCGAAATTGGTCACAAACCCCAAGTATTGTGAAAGCACCAGTGTTGGAATATAAATCAGCAATATTAGAACACAAATCATAGATCTATGCAAGCAACACGCAGCAATACAGAAATTATGAACAAGGACACACGATTTATAGTGGTTCGGCTATCTCCGGCCTACGTCCACTTCAAAGGTTTTCCTTTTTATTGATTATCCTTGCTGATTACAATCAATTACAGCGATTATAGTGAAGTAAATCCTTTACAACAGTGATGGTTACGAGTAGAATTGAATCCGGCAGAGTCTGGACGTTCCGTGGTGGCCGATCCCCTTTCTGAAGGCTTCAGGGTGCTATTTGTAGGCGTCGGAGGCCCAGATCTCGCTCAAACTTCGGAAGACTTCTTCTGACACGTGAGTGGGCCCACGCGACCGACTCCACCAAGTTTCGTCTCGATCTCACATCGATTCGAAGTGATTTCGAACCCATCAAGAAATGATCCAATCGAGCTGAAACTTGGCAGGAACAATCTTTATCTTGTATGGAAGCTACTGTGAAAATTTCGTTGCATTTGGATCAGTGGTTTAGGAGTACGATTGATTCGAATTGGAGTTTTTCGGTTGGCTGTGTTGTTCGAATCGATCGCTTCGAACCCCTGAGTTCGAATCCATGGATGCACGTGGTTCAGTGGTGATGTGGCACACGTCCTTCGAGTCGATCCCGTCTTCTCTCCGGGTTGAACGCTTCGCACCCATGTTCTTCGCCTCGTTTGTATCTATGGCCGTTGCATAGTTTGAATCAATCAACTACTTAAGTCTCGTGTTGGCCTGCATCTGCCTAGTTCGAATAGAGGAGAGGGGGCTTCCTCCGCATCGATGGTAAGTTCGCATCGATACATGTGATGTATACGAACTGAAGCCCCGTGATGGGTTCGAACGATCATCAATTCGAACTAGGTGTTGGCGTTATTGATACGAAGTTCATGGACACGAAGACGCGACCCATTGATGGACATGAAACAGTGCTCTAGTCATGGATAAGAACGTGCCGATGGATTCGAATGCAATCGATTCGAAGTACATGGTGGCTGATGGATTCGAAGCACGGCTATGTCTCGTGGGTTCGAGCTACTTCTAGGATGATGGCTTCGAACTTCATGGGTTCGAAGCAAGGATACCAGATGGGTTCGGAGTAGATGGTTTCGAAGCAATGGGTTCGAACATAACCTCTGGCCATCGATTCGAACCATGGGTACCCTATGGGTTCGAAACGAGCAAGGGGCTATCTTTCTCAAATTGAAACCATCATATCTTGAGCATATGAACTTGGATTGACTTGAAACTTGAAACGCTGGCTTCTACAGCTTTGCTTGTCATGTCTTATCAATTGTGACCTGATCTGGACTCAGACAAAATTCATCGATATCCATGGTTATCCTGCAATGCATAGTTGATATTCAAGAATAATAATCATTGATTTTTAGTAAATTTTGGGTATCTCAACTTTGCCAAAAGTTGGGATAACACTTTGCCCCCCAAAACATGCCTTTTTGTAAAAGGTATGTTTTGAACGGTCTTAAATCGAGTGCAGTAAATTCATGTTTCATTGATAGCTGCAGTATTATCAATCAAGTTTTGGCTGTTCGAAGCCGAATCAGCATTCATTCTTTTCGTAGAAGTTGAGAATGAAGTTCCGTAGTCTCTCCGGACTATTAACGGCTACTCTGAACCCTAACTAAGTCCACTCGAAACTTAGTGATTGAATAGAAAGATCCTATTGCACTCCGGCGTTGCCTTCTATCCCTTGCACTCTGGTCCCGGTTAGGGCGTATAGTGATGTCATGGTCGTTCTAGACCGATCATAGCCTCTCCGGGCCCTTTCTGGATCCCATCCTGTCACTCTCCGGTGAAGGGAAAATAACGCTTAAGTGAGTTGATCCTGTCGCTCTCCGACGAATCAACTCACTTCTTGCACTTCGGAACCCGTCTCTCCTGGTAGGGTCATAAAGCGATCATGCTTATATTGGTATTTAATGTTCATTCTTTGACTCTCCAGTCAAAAAGATTTATTGTAAGAGATTCTAATTTATTTATTAAAATTCGAGTTCTAGACTTCAATCTCAAACATCAGAAAAAGCTAAGCATTGCCTCTCCGGGCATATCGGTTTATCTCCATCTCAGAGCATGCCTAGGGATCTCTCTGGTTCTCATACATGTGTAAGTGGAGTAACCGTTTATTCTGAAAACAAATCTAAATAAAATTATTCGACCAAAGTCCAAATCCTGGACTTGGCACTTGCCATCTTCAATCAGTGGATGATGAGTCGTGATCCCGATCCAGGATCGTTCCTGTTATTTGGAGGCGGTAGTTGTTCAGGTCTTGCTGCCGTTGTTCGTTCTCTGACAAATTGCGGCAATCTACCACCCCCAGCATGTTCTTCCACCTCATCCTTCAGGTGGCGGCATTCATCTGTAGTGTGCCCATCCAGCTCATGGAATAGGCAGTATTTTCCAGTCCTGCGCTCCCGCTAAGTGGGATCCCTTATAGGTGGCTTTCGATAGGGGAGTTGCCCCCGAGTTTCAATGTAGATTCTTTCTAGGCCTGCAGTCAGATCGGTGTGCTGCCTGAATCTTGGTTCTCGGAATTTCCTCCGTTTATCAGGACCATCATATCTGTCATCCTGTTTCCTCTTTCCCTTGTCCGCTCTGGACTATTCTCTGGAGGTTCCTACGCTTTGTGTGGCATTTATCTCCCGACTCTCGGCTCGTGATTCTTCTAATCGGATGAACTTTTCAGCTTTATGAAAGAACTCTCTAAGATCTTGCGGTGGATCTTTAGTTAGAGAAGCTTTAAATTTGGTTCCTTCCGCGACTCCTGCTACCGCGGCCATTAAAATCATTGATGGATCCGGGCGATCTACAGAAGTCACTGTCACATTGAATCTCAATAGAAAATCTTTTATGGACTCTCCGGTCCTTTGCTTGATCGTGGCTAAAGTCATCACACTCTTGGGTCGCGTCACGTGGACCCTGAACTATCTCATGAAGCAGTCTACAAGCTCGCCCCATGTCCCGATTGATCCAGTCTCCAGTTGTTTGAACCAAAGCGCAGCTAAATCTGACAAGTATAGAGGGAAGCATCGTGCCATCACTTCCTCGGATGCCCCCAGCACTTCCATGTGCCTAATATATCTGGTAATATGCATGGTTGGGTTTGACATCCCGTCATAAGGTTCTAGCGTTGGTAATTTGAATTTTGGAGGGTTCCTTGCGTTTCGGATGTTCGGAGTGAACAGACTCCGACTGACTTCTTCCAGCCCTCCACTAGCATGATTCGTCGCATTAGGCCAATCATTCTCTCATCTCCGTCTAGGGGTCGGCCCCTTGTCAAATTCCTATCCTGCCCCCCGAGCCTTGAAGGGAATTCTAGTACGTATTCTTTTGGTGGCTCGTTAGCATATGCATTGGCTCCCGCTTGTTGAGCTCCGTCTGTTGGTCTTCCAGTATCGGATCCTGAGGGCCTGCCCCCAAGTCCTTGTTGATCACCTTCAACTCCTGTATTCTGGTCTTGACCCTGTCCTTCATTATCTTCTGCAATCCTGATTCCTTGCCCTGCACTCGCAGTTGTTGTAGTTGGTCCAAGGTTTTGCACGTTCGTCGACCTCATTTGTTCGAGGAAATTCTGCAGCATCTCCCGTTGGGTCTTCATCATGCTTTCGCGTATTGAATTAGCCATAGCCTCCATCTCGTCTCTAGTGATGTAGGCGGAAGCTTGTCCTTCTCCTGATCCCGAGGATGCTTCTTGGCTTCCTCCCTGTTGGCTCCTATCAACTCTTTATCTTGTTTGTCGAGTCATTGTTTCTGAATTGGAATACTTTAAACTTTCGAATCTGAACTTTGAATCTGATGTAGCGGGTGCTAGTTCCTCTCAGTGAAAGCACCAAAGTGTTTGGGCCAAAATTAGTCACAAACCCCAAGTATTGTGAAAGCACCAGTGTTGGAATATAAATCAGCAATATTCAAACACAAATCATAGATCTAAGCAAGCAACACGCAGCAATACAAAAATTATGAACAAGGACACACGATTTATAGTGGTTCGGCTATCTCCGACCTACGTCCACTTCAAAGGTTTTCATTTTTATTGATTATCCTTGCTGATTACAATCAATTACAGTGATTATAGTAAAGTAAATCGTTCACAACAGTGATGGTTACGAGTAGAATTGAATCCGGCAGAGTCAGGACGTTCCGTGGTGGCCGATCCCCTTTTTGAAGGCTTCAGGGTGCTATTTATAGGCGTCGGAGGCCCAGATCTCGCTCAAACTTCGGGAGACTTCTTCTGACACGTGAGTGGGCCCACGCGACCGACCCCACCAAGTTTCGTCTTGATCTGACATCGATTCGAAGTGATTTCGAACTCGTCAAGAAATGGTCCAATCGAGCTGAAACTTGGCAGGAACAATCTTTATCTTGTATGGAAGCTACTGTGAAAATTTCGTTGCATTTGGATCAGTGGTTTAGGAGATACGATTGATTCGAATTGGAGTTTTTCGGTTGGCTGTGTTGTTCGAATCGATCGCTTCGAACCCCTGAGTTCGAATCCATGGATGCACGTGGTTCAGTGGTGACGTGGCGCACGTCCTTCGAGTCGATCCGGTCTTCTCTCCGGGTTGAACGCTTCGCACCCATGTTCTTCGCCTCGTTTGTATCTATGGCCGTTGCATAGTTTGAATCAATCAACTACTTAAGTCTCGTGTTGGCCTGCATCTGCCTAGTTCGAATCGAGGAGAGGGGGCTTCCTCCGCATCGATGGTAAGTTCGCATCGATACATGTGATGGATACGAACTGAAGCCCCGTGATGGGTTCGAACGATCATCGATTCGAACTAGGTGTTGGCGTTATCGATACGAAGTTCATGGACACGAAGACGCGACCCATTGATGGACACGAAACAATGCTCTAGTCATGGATAAGAACGTGCCGATGGATTCGAATGCAATCGATTCGAAGTACATGGTGGCTGATGGATTCGAAGCACGGCTATGTCTCGTGGGTTCGAACTACTACTAGGATGATGGCTTCGAACTTCATGGATTCGAAGAAAGTATACCGGATGGGTTCGGAGTAGATGGTTTCGAAGCAATGGGTTCGAACATAACCTCTGGCCATCGATTTGAACCATGGGTACCCTATGGGTTCGAACCGAGCAAGGGGCTATCTTTCTCAAATTGAAACCATCATATCTTGAGCATATGGACTTGGATTGACTTGAAACTTGAAACGCTGGCTTCTACAGCTTTGCTTGTCATGTCTTATCAATTGTGGCCTGATCTGGACTCGGACAAAACTCATCGATATCCATGGTTATCCTGCAATGCATAGTTGATATTCAAGAATAATAATCATCGATTTTTAGTAAATTTTGGGTATCTCAACTTTGCCAAAAGATGGGATAACACATAAGAGGGCTATTCATACATGCATAAAACCCTAATTTGATTTTTACGGTGTTTTCCAAAATGCCCTTTAGAAAGTGTGGCAACCAAGTAACCATTAACCACTATTAATCCATCGTTAAAAGTGCATGAAGCTTTAACCTCCACTTAGTTGTCCATTAGCATCTAATTGTAGATTTAGGTAAGTGGGTGGTGTCCTCCATTATCATGAGCTTGAATTATTTCCTCTTCATCCCTTTGTATTCCCTTGTGCATGCACATATGTTCATGAAACCATCTTTCATATGCATCAAAATTTCCTATAAAAATCGTAAAAATTTCCAAATAAAAATTCTCAAATTGACACATGCATAAAAATGAACATTTTACCCCTGAATGAAGATGAATATATGATGATTTAAAAATAATTGAATTTTACATGTTAAAATGCCCAAATATGACATTTATTTAAATAAAAGTAGATAAAATATGGATGCAAATATATGCATATTTACGTGCACATCAAATATGTGGTGGTGGTGGATTACAAGAGTTTGTTGGTGATGATTGGGGCTGTGGAGGGGAGAATGGTTGTGAATGGCTGTCTGCTAGAGGATGGAGTTATGGTTGGCTGTCTATATGCTCTTGAGACACAATGGGATGAGTTGCCTTCTATTCTTATAGCGAGAGAGTATCTAGACATATTCGAGGAGGTGATCAGATTTCTGCCACACTGAGAGATTGAGTTCTGCATGGACTTAATGAAGGATGTCAGATCGATAGTTGTGTCTATAAGGCGTATGGAACCCAAGAGTAGGAGGAGTGAGAGGCACAAGTGAATGACATGTTGAGGTGAGGGTTTATATGTAGGAGCATATTTGAGTGGGGCGCACTAGTTGTATTTTCCACTAAGGAAGACGACTCTCTGAGGTTGTATATAGATTATTCGACCAGAGTAAGGTGGCAAAGAAGAACAAATATCCACTTCCGTATATTGATGACTTGTTTGATCATCTCCATGGTGCTAGAATGTTCTCTCAGTTGGACGTTGCGATGGGGTTTCATCAACTGAGAGTGGTGAAGGAGAGCGTGCTGATTATAACATTCAATATGCCATCTGGATTCTGTGAGTGGTTGGTTATGTCGTTCGAGATAATCAATGCATCGACATACTTTATTGATCTTACGAATCGAGTTTTCAGGTATCGGCTAAATAAGTTTGTGCTTGTATTCGTGGATGATATCCTTGTTTATTCAGGATGGAGGAAGAGCATAAGGTGCATTTGAGGATTGTCCTCAAGGTGTTGAGGAAGCACTGATGGAAGTCAAAGTTTTCGAAGAGTCGCTTCTAAAAGGAGGGAAGTGCGATTTTTGGGTCACATAATCTCTGAGTAAGGTATTGCTATAGGTCTTGTGAAGGTGGTAGTTGTACAGGACTGGGATCAGCCCAGGACTACTACAGATGTGACAAGCTTCCTTGGACTAGAGGGATACTATGGACGTTTAATCCAAAAATTATCTAAGGTAGCAGCGCCACTAGTCAACTTGACGAAGAAGAATCAGATTTTTTAGGATGCTAGATGCGAGCACGCGTTCGTGAGTTTGAAGGAGAGGTTTAAGAGAACAACGGTTTTAGTTATTCCAAGTGAGAATAAGGAGCTAAGAGTGTACAAGATGCCTATGGTAGCGGACTTGGTGCGGTGTTTCTGCAAAAGGGAAGGGTTGTCGTCTACGCTCGTTGATAGTTGAAACTACACGAGAGGAAGTATCTAACTCACGATTTGGAGTTGGAAGCGACAGTATTTGCTTTGAAGATATAGAGGCATTATTTTCTTGGGGAGAGGTTTGAGTTATATACGGACCACAAGTCGTTGAAGTATCTATTCTCCTAGATGTATCTTAACCTTCGATGGTAGTGATGGTTAGAGTTCTTAGCCTCATACAACTTTGAATTTTCTACACAGATGAGAAAGGAACTATTGTTGCTAATGTTTGAGTTGGAGACATGCTAGCTTGGAGCGATGTTCCTAAAGTGGAAGCAGTTGGATTTTACCGCTGGCTATGATTTTAGACCTCGATTTGAGCTAGAGCCAAAAGTGTTGGCTAGCTTGACGGTCAGACCTACTTTGATTGAGCGGATTGGTGCTAGTCAAAGGCGAGATAGTAGGCTAGTGGAGATCATGGTGAAGATAGAGGAAGAGCAGAGTCAAAGGAGATGAAGCGGTACGGGATCGACCGTGATGGTTGGTTCCGCAAGGATGAGAGATTGCTTGTTCCGAATGTCGATAAGCTGAGGGATGAGTGCTAAGAGAATGCCATCATTCAAGGTCGGCTGCACATCCTGGTGGCAAAAAAATGTACCATGATATGTAAGAAATTATATTGGAAATGGATGAAGAATGATGTTGGGACATTCATCTCGAAGTGCATGAACCGTCAATTGGAATAGGCAAAGCAGAAAAAGCCGAGTGGTTCGTTGCAACCACTCGAAATTCCTATTGGAAATGGAAATAAGCTTCGATAGACTTTATCGATGGATTTCCCAGGACAAAGGAGGGTACAATAGCATTTGGATCATAATCGATAGATTGACGAAGAGTACCTCATTCATACCTATCAATTCTATTAGAACGACATCCAAATTGGCCGAGTCGTATGTGAAGCGGGTCGTGTGATTCCATGGTGTGCTGAAGGGTATAATAGCGGCTGGTACCCTCTATTCACTAATAGTTTTTGGAACAGCTTATAAGAGGTTCTGGGGACATACTACATCTCAGTATGGCTTATCAACCACAAACTAATGGACATGCCAAGTGGGTGGATCATATCTTAGAGGATCCCATGCGGGCTTGCATTCTCGATTTTGATGGCTTGTGGGATGAGCATTTACATTTACTATTGTTCGCATAAAATAACAGTTACCAGTCCAGCATCAGTATGGCACCATTTGAGGCATTATAAGGCGGACCGTGCAATGCTTCTTTGTGTTGGTGAGAAGCAGACAAGAATCTGATACTTGAGCCAAACATGATTAGAGAGACTTCGGAGAAGATCAAGATCATACGGCAATGAATGAAAGCTACTTAGATAGATAGAAGAGCTATGCTAATAGCAGGAGACATGATTTAGAGTTTTCTATCGACGATATGGTATTCGTCAAGATCTCTCCATTGAAGAATGTTGTTCGATGCAGTACTAAGGGGATGGAGCAAAGATTCGTTGGTCCTTTTTTGATACTTGAGAGTATCGGGAATTGTTAGACGTCAGATTTTCTATTGATTATAAAATCGTTGAAAAATATAATCGTTATCCCACCTTTTGTTCAAGGCTGGAATATCAACAAATTGGCAAGGAATGACGGATATCAGGATTGAAGATCGATTGGAAACGAGGCTGCAATCGATGTCGTCAAAATTTGGCCGAACTCCAATCAGGACGGAATCGATTGAAAATGATGATGAGGACTAGACGAAGCTACATTTCAAATTTCAGGTTAATCGGAGTTCGTATGAAGGAGATATGATCGATACAAGGTAGAAAAAATATACCATTCGTATCCATCAAAGAGTCGAGAAGATGTTCTATTCGAACCCATCGGATTCGTATCCGTCAATCTTTGTTTTGTTCGAATCCATCAAGTTCTACATACTTCGAATCAATCGAGTTAGAATCGATCAGTAACATGATATCGATCTGTTCGAATCGATCGGTTTCGAATCGATCAAATAGACGTCGCCTCATTCTGTTCGAATCCATCGAGTTCGTATCCATCAGGAAATCATGGCATTGGCTTGTTTGAATCGAGTGGTTTTGTATCCATCAGAATGGCGCCGCCTTCGTGCAATTCGTATCCATCTTGTTCGTATCATGATGACGCAACGATATTGTTTGCATCCTTCTGAACCACGCATTTCGTATCGATCCCCAGACAGCCATTTCGTACCGATCGATCGATGCGAAACAGAACCATCGTTGATCGATACGAATAAGATAATGAACGATACAAATGCTATCGATGTAGAGTCAACGCAAACAAGGTGCAATATGACTTAAACCTTGGAACGAACGAAGCGCAAGCAACCCAGTCAACACGCCACAGAGATCGGATCGATCCAGGAAATTAGCGCCATGTCACTACGCGCGCGTGCTTCTGATCGATACGACAGGAATGGATACGAAATCATGGTTTCGAACTCGGCAACATACGAAAATTGCAATTTCGTATCGATTGTATCTCCCAAACCACGGATCCAAATGCAACGGAATTTTCACAGAAGCTCAAGCACAAGGTAAAGAATGTTCGTGCCAAGTTTCAGCTCGATTGGACTAATTCTTGATGGATACGAAATCAATTCGTATCAATCACAGATCGAGTCGAAACTTGGTGGGGTCGGTCGCGTGGGCCCACTTACGTGCTAGAAGAAGTCTCTCAAAATTTTAGCTCGATCTCAGCCTCCTACGCCTGTAAATAGCCCCCTGAAGCCTACAAAAAAGCATCTTTTGGTTGTTCAACGTACAGACTCTGCCGGATTCAAACTCGCTTTCTACCATTGCTGTTGTACCCAAATTTCTTCATTGTAACTACTGTAATCGACTGTAACCAGCAAGGATAATCAATAAAAGATAAAACTTTGGAGTCGACGTAGGCTGGAGATAGCCCAACCACTATAAACATTGAGTTTCTGTGCATTATTTCTAGATTGTTGCTTACTGTTTACGTAGATCTGTGATTAATACTGCTGATTTGAATTCATAACTTGGTGCTTTCACGATACTTGGGGTTTGTGACCAATTTTGGCGCAAACACTTTGGTGCTTTCACTGAGAAGGACTAGCACCCGCTACATCGGATTGAAGTTATGATTTGAAAAGCTTGAAGAATTCAGACTTAGAGAAAATGACTAGACAAAACAGTAGAAGGCAGAGGGTTGAGAGAAGCCAATAGGAAGGGAGTCAAGAAGCTTCCTCCGGAGCTGGAGAAGGACAAGCTTCCATCTACATCACTAGAGATAAAATGGAAGCTATGGTGAATTCATTGCAAGAGAGGTTGTTGAAGAGTCAGCAGGGTATGATGCAAACGTTCTTCGAACGAATGAGAGCTGTAGGGATGCAGAACGTAGGACCAGCCACAGCGGCTATTAACGTGGGACAAGGAGCTAGGGTTATGGAACCCAATGGAGGACATGATACAGAACTAGAAGGAAATCAACAAGGGCTTGGGGGAAGGCCCACAAGATCCAACGCAGGAGGACCTTTGGAAGGAGTTCAACGGGCTAGAGCCAACATTGCTGAGCCACATGAAGAATATGTACTGGAGTTCCCTTGGGGGCATGGGGGCAACCCCTGACAGACAATACTGGATTAGTGGAGATCATTAGAAAAACCATGCACGGAGGCTTGACCAATAGAGACTTGGAAGGAGTGAACAGGAGTCCGTTCGCTCGAGAAATAAGGATAGCTCAGAATCCTCCTAAGTTTAAGTTACCTAGCGTGGAAGTATATGATGGCAAGGCAGACCCAACTGATCACTTGATGAGATACACCAGACACATGGAAGTGCTGGGGGCATCGGAGGAAGTAATGGCCAGATGTTTCCCTTTGTACTTGACAGACCTAGCCGCAATATGGTTTAGGCAGCTGGAAGAAGGATCTATGAGGACTTGGAGGGAGTTGGTGGACAGGTTTTTCGGGCAGTTTCGGGTTCATATTAAGAGACCGAAGAACGTAATGATATTAACATCGGTAAAACAAAGGACGGATGAATCTCTTAGAGCTTTTCTAACTCAATTCAATGTGGCAGTTGCTTCGTGGATCGGTCGGATCCATCGATGGTTTTAATGGCAGCAGTGTCAGGAGTCAGGGAGGATTCGGACTTTAAGGTATCTTTAATACAAGATCCACCACTAGATCTCGGGGAATTCTTTCACGAGGCAGAGAGGTTCCTCCGACAAGAGGATGCATGTGCAGATTTAAAGTTGAAGGAGGTGAATGCAACTGAGGGTGGAGGAACATCCAGTAGAGGTTCAGATAAGGATAAAGGAAAGAGGAAGTTGGATGATGATTCTGGAAACGCTAGGAAATGATGGAAGGATCCAAAGTTTTCCACATACACTGGATTGAATGAGACGCTGGAGCGGATTTACTTGGAAACCCGGAATTGCCTTCCTTACCGAAGGCCGGCTAGGAGAGAACCATCCGAACGGGAAAGAGCATCAGGGAGGCACTGTCTCTTCAACGATTTGGACGGACATGATACCAACAGCTGTAGGCACTTAAAGGACATAATTGAGGAGCATGTGAGGAATGGACAATTGAGGCAGTATGTTGGGGTATGGAATGCAGCGGTGGAGCAGGAGCAACCACCGCCTACCTCGCACCACGATGATGTGAGACCTAGGAATGACGGTCGATTGTTTATCAATTGACCAGGATAATATGAAATAAGTAACAAATCATTGGCGAGCAACCAAAATCATTTATACATGTACGGGGACGGAGATAGCCCCTAGGCATGCTCTGAATGATGATAAACTGCGAAGCTATGGTTTGCGAAATCTGTTTTTTTGTTTTGGATTGGATACTTGGTTTTCTGGTTTGGTTCTGGAGTTTGGTCTGAACTCCTGGTTTTGTTTGCTTTCTGTTTTGCATTTTCGTTTGGACGATTGGTTTCTGTTTTGGAGGCTGGTTTGGATTTCTAATTTTTTGGTTTGATTTGGATTTGGATTGGATTTTGACTGGGTTTTTTGTCTGGTTTTTGACAAACGGTCATCGGGTATGGATTATGCCTGGCAAAAGGTGAGTCGTTTTGCCCAAACGCGGTAAAGTGACTCATTCAGGTTGTCGAGTATGGACTATGCTCGGCAAGGGTCCGGAGTGGCCAGGATTCGGCCTAGGACATAGGCCCCATATTATCGATTATTGTTTCAGGTCGTTGAGTATGGACCATGCTCAACAAGGGTCCGTAGCGACCAGGATTCAGCTTAGGACTTAGGCCACGACATTACTTATGTCCAGGGACACTGGACCACGGTCGTCAAGTGTGGATTGCGCTTGGCAAGAATCCAAAGAGGTTAGCTCAATGTCCAGGTTATGCTTGACAAGAACCCGGAGAGGTTATGGATATGGATCGACCCGAAGAGGTCCTGGATTCGGTTGTTGGATAAGGATGGATTGAAAACTCGGTCATCGAGTTCGGATGGACATGGAACTGGCTATGGACTTTGGATATTGGATTCGGAGTTATTCAAAACACGCCTTATTATCACAAGGAATGTTTTTTTGGGGGGGGCAAATGTTATCCCACCTTTTGGTCAAGGCTGGAATACCAACAAATTGGCAAGGAATGATGGATATCAGGATTGAAGATCGATTGGATACGAGGCTGTAATCGATGTCGTCAAAATTTGGCCGAACTCCGATCAGGACGGAATGGATTGGAAATGATGATGAGGACTAGGAGAAGCCACATTGCAAATTTCAGGTTAATCGGAGTTCGTATGAAGAAGATATGATCGATACAAGGTAGGAAAAATATACCGTTCGTATCCATCAAAGAGTCGAGAAGATGTTCTATTCGAACCCATCGGATTCGTATCCATCAATCTTTGTTTTCTTCGAATCCATCAGGTTCTACATACTTTGAATCGATTGAGTTCGAATCGATCAGTAACATGATATTGATCTATTCGAATTGATCAAATTGACGTCGCCTCATTCTGTTCGAATCCATCAGGTTCGTATCCATCAGGAAATCATGGCAGTGGCTTGTTCGAATCGAGTGGTTTCGTATCCATCAGAATGGCGCCGCCATCATGCAATTCATATCCATCTTGTTCGTATCATGTTGACGCGTCGATATTGTTTGTATCCTTCTGAACCACACATTTCGTATCGATCCCCAGACAGCCATTTCGTATCGATCGATCGATGCGAAACAGAACCACCATTGATCGATGCGAATAAGATAACGAACGATGCAAATGCTATTGATGCAGAGTCAACGCAAACAAGGTGCAATATGACTTAAACCTTAGAACGAACGAAGCGCAAGCAATCCAGTTAACACGCCACAGAGATCTGATCGATCCAGGAAATTAGCGCCATGTCACTGCGTGCACGTGCTTCTGATCGATACGACAGGAATGGATACGAAATCATGGTTTCGAACTCGGCAACATACGAAAATTGCAATTTCGTATCGATCGTATCTCCCAAACCACGGATCCAAATGCAAGGGAATTTTCACACAAGCTCAAGCACAAGGTAAAGAATGTTCCTGCCAAGTTTCAGCTCGATTGGAGTAATTCTTGATGGATACGAAATCAATTCGTATCGATCACAGATTAAGTTGAAACTTGGTGGGGTCGGTCGCATGGGCCCACTCACGTGCCATAAGAAGTCTCCTAAAATTTTAGCTCCATCTTAGCCTCCTATGCCTATAAATAGTCCCCTGAAGCCTACAGAAAAAGCAACTTTTGGCTGTTCAACGTCCAGACTCTGCCGGATCCAAACTCGCATTCTACCATTGCTATTGTACTCGAATTTCTTCATTGTAACTGCTATAATCGACTATAACCAGCAAGGATAATCAATAAAAGATAAAACTTTGGAGTGGACGTAGGCCGGAGATAGCCGAACCACTATAAACATTGTGTTTCTGTGCATTATTTATGGATTGTTGCTTACTGTTTACGTAGATCTATGACTAATACTGCTGATTTGAATTCATAACTCGGTGCTTTCACGATACTTGGGGTTTGTGACCAATTTTGGCGCAAACAATAATCGTTATAAAAACCATAAGCGCACGGCATACAATCATAGTACATATGCGAGTATGGGCTGATCCACGAGGAATGAATTAAATTCTAATGTTACTCAATCAAATTAGCCCAAGGTTTTGAAATTGTTTTAAACTAAGAAAATTTTAGAAAAAAAAGCAAAAGTGAATAAAAATATGGGATTAAGAAGCAATTTAGAGGCAAATCTACTTCCAATCATTAATATAAATCAACACAAAATTCATATATAATCTCTCCTTTTAATTTTAAGTAGAAATGATTGATGTGTTTATTATAAGTATGATTTATTTGTGCTATTAACTAGCACAACTTAAACCATCAAACTCTAACACACTATTCAAAACCACTTATAAATTCTCATGAAAATGACCTGAAATTAAAAATGAAATCTATTTTAAGCATGATCTATTTAGTATGAACTAGTAACATAGATCATCAAATTTTTATTCTAGTTTTACTTCCATCATCAAGATTAGCTAGGAAACGATCAAATAGTTTATTTTTATATTGGATTAAGCATAATCTATTTGAGATGTGAACATAGACTATCAAATTCACTAAATAAGAAACAAAGCTACCATCATTCATAATTTCCATTAAGCACAAAAGAGAGATCATAAATGCTACCATGTTTTTAGTATGATTCATGAGAGCTTCATTAGCCCTAAATTGATGAGGTTCAGCTTTTCATATTTGAATGCATATCAACACAAAATGAATAAAGCATAAAAAGCAAGGAAAATGAGAGCTAACTGAAAGAAAAGAGAGCTAACTGCTTGCATGAAATAAAACTAAATTTATTGCAAGAATTGAATATATGTTATTAACATGAAATAAGAGAAGCATAAACTAAATAAGTGGGCATAAAATGAAAATAGCATAATAGAAAAGAACATGTAAACAAAAAGAAAATAAGAAGAAGGATAAGAAGCCATTAAGAAGATATTTTAATTATCATTGATTCTTTGGCTACAGTGTGCATAAAAATGGAGCTAATTACATGAAACATAAGGGATATTTATACATGCTTAAAACCCTAATTCATTTTTAGGGACCGCCAAAAATGGCTTTGAGGTAGTGTAACCTCCAAGTAATCATTAGGGAATTAATTAATCCCCACTAACATACCTTTAAGTCTCCATTAACATGTGCATGTCCTTTTAATTATGGTCCATTAGTTAGTAGGCATGTGGGCTCCTCCATGTTGCATGAATTCTTTTATTTCCTTTCTTCATTTTCTTTCATCATACGTGCACGCATACATCCTTGAAGCTCCATTAAATTTACACCCAGTTTCCTACAAATAAAAATGTGCAAATAAATTTTTCCAAAATTAATTTACACACAAAATTACCATTTTGGCCTAAATGAAGATGAATGAATGATGATCTAAAAACAATTTAGATTTTGGTTCAAACATGTAAAATACCCTAATATGCTCACTTATTCTAATAAAAGAAGATTAAATATGTGAGTAAAAATATACTCTTTTACGTGCACATTAAATACCCCCACAGTTATCTTTATATTGGTCCACGAATAAACTAAAACTAGGATAAATCCATTTTCATAGGCAACACGGTTATGCAATAAGCCATTAAGCCTCTAGGTGTCACTAGTAGGACGAGTACTATCTCATGAGCATTTTCAGTGGATACTACCCACAAAACCCAAATGCGATATGCAAAATCTAATGCAACTACATGATGTAAGTTTTCAAAATAATTCAAAATTGAAGAATTTACATTTAATTTAACACGAGTAAGTTAAATATAAGTTTTGGTTATCATCAAGAAATTTTCTTTTTACTCATCAAAATTTCCAACAAAAATTAAGTTACCATCACAATTAGACTCTACTTTGGCTAGTTGTCTCGGTTGATAACATAGTGCAACTTTGAAATGAATCATGTAGTGACTATGAAAGTTTTGCAAAGTGGCATTTTTATTTCTTTTGAATAACAAGTCAAATCGAATAAGTGAAGATAGTGCTTGGGTTTCAATTTCTTGCTCTCTGTTTTGAAAAATATCAACATTATTATTTACACACCTAACTCATATAAACTGATGACAAATATAGCGATCATGCACTGCCTTTCGGGCTTACGTGAGTAGAGTATAGAGCGTAGCAAGTGTACACTTGTGTATAAACACATGATTCTAGGTGTTTATTATTATTATTTTAATTTTATTTACATACTCCTAACTCGGATAAACTGAGGCCAGATATACCGATCATGCACTACTTTTGGGCTTGTGTAAGAAGAGTACAAAGCATGGCGAGCGTACACACTTGCATGTAAACACATGACTCTAAGTGTTTCTTATTTTCATGAAACATTATACATACATACATACATATATACATATATATATATATATATATATATACACTAAAAAGAGAGAGTTATGCAAAATCATGTGAGAAATGCGGGTTACGGATCTTAAGGTTAGGATTAGCACTAGAGGGGGGGTGAATAGCGTTTATAAAGAATTACTAAATCTTTTTGAGTTTATGATAATTTAAACACAGATGTGTGCAATATACAGACACAGATAAGACCACAGAAACAAACATAGATGCAGAAATAAAATAAAGAGCAGTAAAGGAAAGAACACACCGGATTTTATACTGGTTCGGGGTTACTCTACATCCAGTCCCGCAACACAAGTACGGATTTCCTTTCAAAATCAATCTTTACAATTACACCCTCAATTTCAAGGATATGAGGTATACCCTCCAGAATCACAATTCTCTGGGTAGAGATACTTGATTTTCCGGGCTACAAGTTCACCCACTTGATTTTACGGGCAACAAGTTCACCTAATTGATTTCCCAAGGCTACAATCACACCTTATCATGCGTGATTGATTTTCAAGGCTACAATCACACCTTTTCTCGCTAAGTTGATTACAAAAGCCCTATAACTCTGAATAGCACTGAGGATCTTGTTGAGATAGCGATAGAGAATCAAACTATGAATGATCGAGTTCAATTTAATGTAGATTTCGACAGAGTAATCATAAGAATTTTTATTAAGAAAAATGGAAGAAGTGGAGTGAAAAACCAGAAAATCTGATGTAAAATTCGTTGAAACCGACCCCTATTTATAGTAGAACAACAATCATGTCCATTCGTGAAGAGTTATGGCGAATAGACACTTCTTTTGAAATTGAAATTTTGAACTCAACTGACACCATGTCAACATGGTCACCATGAGTATGTCAACATCCTAAAGTATTTTTTGATGATTTGATTTTCTTTGAAAACAACCTTTATCTTACATTAAAACTATTTTAAACTTTATAAATATACTTGACTATAGTTAAAATTCACAAGTAAATATAGAGAATAATATATATAGAATTTAACTATAATTTTATATTTAAATCTAAGTATAAATATTTAAGTTAAATATATTATATTAAAAGATAGTTTAAAATCAGAAGTAATTTGACTTTGAAATTAAAGATGATTTTGAGGCTAAAATTATTTAAAATCGGATAGATGTTTTTGATGCTTTTAAAAGGAAGGTTTTGAAATCATTTTGAAAACAAGATATAATTTTGAAAAAAATCATTTAGAAGAAAAAGGTTAGCGGATACAAAACAATGTTCCACTAGATTTTTCGTAGGTTCCATCCTACTTAGGGTTCCATCCCTTTAACAGGCTCGAAGTGGATTTCATTCCACAAATAAATTGGATTTTAAGATGCCAGTGCTTTTCTAGGAGTTTTAACAAAATTTTCTAATTAAGGAATAAATTACTTGAATTCTTGAACTCTTGATAATCTTGATACTCATGAGTCTTCAATCTTGATGTCTTGAATCTCTATACTGTATAGTCTTCATTCTTGGTACCTACATGGTTAAATCGGGCATATATATCTAAACTTATAATGTTAGTATTTATATTTTATAATCTATTCTAAGGTTGTTGTGATCAAAATCATCATCTCACGGACTAACCATTTCCCCCTTTTTGATGATGACAACCTTTGTTTATCAAATATTACTTCTATACTAATAGCCCTAATAATTCCCCCTAAAACTAATAACCCCCCCTTAATCTATGCCTAACTACCATATTTTATACTTCTTCCCCTTTGTCATCAACAAAAACAAACTCTAAATTTTATAAATCATATAACTCCCCCTAAATCTAATACCCTATGATATGTGATTATAATGATAGTGTTATCATAAATAATCAATACTTAGATAATCCTAATCCTAAACTACTAACTATTCTAAGTATATGATAACCATATAGTTATATTTATTAATAGGGAGGAACACATATAATATAACAATTTATTAATCAGATACTTATATTTACATTTTCGTTGTGAATGTAAGAAGGAATAAACAACAAATGTAAAGAAAGAGAAGAAACTAATGTGTGTTTTTGAACATAGGAGATCTATGAATCGAACAGTTTGGATAATGGAAACAGAAATTTCCTTGTTGCTCGACAAGATTCCCATCTTTGTCAAAACACACTTCTCCAACGCACACAACTTTGTCGTCATCCTCCTCTTGTGCTTCTTCCATGGGTTCTTCTTCTTCTTCGTCGTTGGCCTCTTGTTCTTGATTGAGTGAAGAATCTTCATCAATCAAGATAGGGTTGGCTTGATTATCCATTAGAAACTTTTGCAAATTCCTAAGAATCTTGCCTTGTCTCTCTTGTTCCTTTGCCATACGGAGTTGAATCACTTGAATTTCAGTCATCAGCTGAAGTGCATCCTTCAGAGACTCCTCCATTTTTGTTACATGAGCAAGAGTAGTACGTTGAAATGGACCAGAAGTAGGAGAGGGGAATGAAAATGTTGAATTTATGTTTGATTTGGAAGACGATGCCATGATTTTATTTATTTCAGAAGATTGAATAGAAAGAGAACAGAGAGAATGATTAAAAATTCGAAAATAAGAAGAATATATAATCAGTTTTTTGAATTTTGGTGGGATTTTTTTTTTAAAAATAAAAACGTTGTATGTCAACATGAGTATATGAGGGATGTTGACATGCTCCTTTATATTTCTACTATTTGATTTATTTTAGTATTAATTATTTATTATAATGTATATTTATATTTTATATTTTACTTATTGAACAAATACCTAATTCTCTTCTTAATTTAGTAAATATTGATTCATTTGAGGGTTTTGTTAAAATATCAACAATTTGATTCTAAGAATTGATATAATCGAGAGTAACTACTTCCTTACTTATATTATCTCTGAGAAAATGATGTGTGATATCAATATGTTTAGTTCGAGCATGATGAGTAGTATTTTTGGATAAATTTATTGCACTAGTATTATCACAATAAATTGGTGATTTCGAGGTATTTAAACCATAATCTTTTAAAGCTTGTTGCATATATATTACTTGAGAACAAGCCAAAGCAGTAGAAATATATTCTGCTTCAGTTGTTGATAAAGAAACTGTGTTTTGCTTTTTACTAAACCAGGAAACTAGAGAATGCCCTAAAAAGTGACAAGTCCCACATGTACTTTTTCAGTCTGATTTATAACCAGCATAATCAGCATCACAGTAAGATATTAAATCAAAACAATCATTTTTAGGGAAAAATAAACCATAATCAGATGTGTGTTTAACATATCTTATGATTCGTTTTACGGCTTTTAGGTGGGTCTCTTTAGGTTGGGATTGATATCTGGCACAGAGACAAACACTATGCATGATATCCGGTCTACTAGAAGTAATATAGATTAGTGATCCAATCATTCCTCTATATAATTTTTGATCTACACCTTTCGAGAGATCTTCTTTTCTAAGGTACACATTGGTTGCCATGGGAGTGGGTTTTCCACTTGCAGTAGTCAAACCAAATTTACTAATTAGGTCTTTAGCATATTTTTCTTTACTAATAAAGATACCATGACCTAATTGTTTTATTTGTAATCCTAAAAAGAAATTTAATTCACTCATATGACTCATCTCAAACTTTTTTGTCATTATTTTAGAAAATTCTTTATTCATTTCAAAATTAGTTGATCCAAAAATGATATCATCTACGTAAACATGTACTAGTTGAATATCATTTTTATTTCTTTTAATAAAAAGATTATTATCTACTTTACCAATTTCAAATTTTTATTGTAATAAATAAGATCTTAGTCTATCATACCAGGCTCTTGGAGCTTGTTTTAGACCATATAAAGCTTTCTTATGTTTGTAAACATGATTTCTTAATTTATCATTTTCAAAAAGTGGTGGTTGTTCAACATATACTTCTTCTTTTACAAATCCATTTAAAAAGGCACTTTTAACATCTATTTGAAATAATTTGAAATTATTATGATTTGCAAAAGCAAGTAGGATCCTAATGGCTTCTAATCTTGCTACGTGAGCAAAGGTTTCATTAAAATCTATTCCTTTTTCTTGACAATAACCTTGAGCGACTAGTCGAGCTTTATTTCTAAATACCTATCCTTGTTCATTTATTTGATTTCTATAAACCCATTTAGTTCCAATTATAGTTTTATTTTCAAGTCTAGGAACAAGTTCCCAAACACCATTTCTAGTAAATTGATTTAATTCTTCCTGCATAGCCAAAATCCATGAATCATCAGTTGATGCTTCTTTTGGATTTTTGGGTTCAATAGTTAATATAAAAGCTACATTACTCATTTGACTTAGTGGAGTTCTAGTTTTAACAACATATTGCATATCTCCCAGTACATTTTCTATAGGATGATCTTTTAAAAGTTTAGTCCTTTTATTAGGATGATTAATTTCAATATTAGTTTCAATTGATTCTTGATTTTGAGTGATTAAATCCTCTTCATTATTTGTATCTTCAAAAATTTTGAAATTTTCATCAAATGAAACATGCATTATTTCTTCAATGGTGTTAGTTTTTAAATTAAACACTATGTATGCTTTACTTCTATTAGAGTATCCGATAAAGATTCCTTTGTCCGATTTAGGATCAAATTTATCTAAATTATCTTTTGTATTTAAAATAAAGCATTTACTTCCAAAAATTCTGAAATAAGATACCTTAGGTTTCTTTGAATAAATAAGTTCATAAGATGTCTTATCAGTTAAAGGTCTGTATAAAATTCTATTTAGAATATAATAGGAGGTAGCAACTGCTTCTGCCCAAAAATTCTTTGGTAAATTACTATCTGAGAGCATAGTTCTCGCACACTTTTGAATCGACCTATTTTTACGTTCTACTACTCCGTTTTGTTTTGGAGTTCTTAGAAATGAAAAAATGTGAGTTATTCCCTTTTTATTGCAGAGTTCCTCAAACTTTTCATTTTCAAATTCACTACCGTGATCACTTCGAATAGTTATAATTTTTAGAGAAAATTGATTTTGAATTCTTTTTGGTAAGGTCTTAAAACATTCAAAAGTATCACTTTTATGTCTACAATTACAAAAACATATTTACTATGATTTAATGACAGAATTTGAGATGGACCAAATAAATCAAGATGAAGTAATTCAAGTGGTTTTGAAGTTGAAATCATATCTTTTAATTTAAAAGAACTTTTTCTATGTTTTCCTAATTGACAAGCATCACATAAACTATCTACTCTAAAATTCATTTTAGTAAGCCCTCTTACTAGATCATGTTTTGACAATCTAGATAAGGGTTTGAAATTCAAATGCCCAAATCTCTTATACCAAATCCAAGGGTCACTTGTATTTGCCAACAGACACAGGTTATCATTTGAAACTATCATACTAAGAATATAAATATTCTTTTTCATGACTCCCTCAAATATAATGGTTGAATTATTATCTTCAATGTGACATTTATCTTTTTCAAATTTAATTTTATATCCTTTATCGCATAGTTGACTTATACTTAGCAGATTATGTTTCAGATCCTTAACTAGCAAAACATTAGTAATAGCAGGAGTTTTAGAATTACCGACTTTGCCGATGCCAATCACATATCCTTTCGAATTGTCTCCAAAATTAACCAGTCCTTCTTCTTTGTATATAATATCATTCATTATATCTGGATTGCCAGTCATGTGTCTAGAACATCCATTATCAAGTATCCATTTGTTCTTTCAAATACGCACAAATTGTCCGTTGTGGATTGATTCCTCAACAGCCATAAAGCATGATTCCTGCACATCAAATAATTTTGGTAGATAACTTGAATTTGAATATCGATTATATGCAGACACATGAAACAATGATGATTTGAATATTTCTAAACTAGTATTAACAAATATAGCCATTTTAAAATTTTTTCAAAAATCTGATCATGAAACTTTGAAAACCTTGCCCTGATACCAATTGTGAGAAATGCGGATTACGGATCTTAAGGCTAGGATTAACACTAGAGGGGGGAGAGTAGTGGTTATAAAGAATTACTAAATCTTTTTGAGTTTATGTTAATTTAAACACAGATGTGTGCAATATACAGACACAGATATGGTCACAGAAACAAACATAGGTGCAAAAATAAAATAAAAAGCAGTAAAGGAAAGAACATACCGGATTTTATACTGGTTCGGAGTTACCCTACATCCAGTCCCGCAACACAAGTATGGATTTCCTTTTGAAAGCAATCTTTACAATTACACCCTCGATTTCAAGGCGACGAGGTACACCCTCCAGAATCACAATCCTCTGGGTAGAGATACTTGATTTTTTGGGCTACAAGTTCACCCACTTGATTTTACGGGCAACAAGTTCACCCAATTGATTTCCTAAGGCTACAATCACACCTTATCACGCTTGATTGATTTTCAAGGCTACAATCACACCTTTTCTCGCTAAGTTGATTACAAAAGCCCTATAAATCTGAATAGCACTGAGGATCTTGTCAAGACAGTGATAGAGAATCAAACTACGAATGATCGAGTTCAATTCAATGTAGATTTCGGTAGAGTAATGATAAGAATTTTTATTAAGAAAAGTTGAAGAAGAAGAGGAGTGGAAAACCAAAAAATCTGATGTAAAATTCGTTGAAACTGACCCCTATTTATAGTAGAACAACAGTCATGTCCATTCGTGAAGAGTTATGGCGAATAGACACTTCCTTTGAAATTGAAATTTTGAACTCAACTGACACCATGTCGACATGGTCACTATGAGTATGTCGACATCCCAAAGCATTTTTTTATGATTTGATTCTCTTTGAAAATAACATTTATCTTATATTAAAACTATTTTAAACTTTATAAATATACTTGACTATAGTTAAAATTCATAAGTAAATATAGAGAATAATATATATAGAATTTAACTATAATTTTATATTTAAATCTTAGTATAAATATTTAAAAGTTAAATATATTGTACTAAAAGATAGTTTAAAATCAAAAGTAATTTGACTTTGAAATTAATGATGATTTTGAGGCTAAAATTATTTAAAATCAGGATGGATGTTTTGATGCTTTTAAAAGGAAGGTTTTGAAATAATTTTGAAAATAAGATAAAATTTTGAAAAAAATCATTTTGAATAAAAGGTTAGCGGATACAAAACAATGTTCCACTAGATTTGTCATAGGTTCCATCCTACTTAGAGTTCCATCCCTTTAACAAGCTCGAAGTGGATTCCATTCAACGAATAAATTGGATTTTAAGATGCCAGTGCCTTTCTAGGAGTTTTAACAAAATTTTCTAATTAAAGAATAAATTACTTGAATTCTTGAACTCTTGATAATCTTGATACTTATGAGTCTTCTGTCTATATATCTTGAATTTCTATACTGTACAGTCTTCATTCTTGGTACATGCATGGTTAAATCCTGCATATATATATCTAAACTTATAATGTTAGTATTTATATTTAATAATCTATTCTAAGGTTGTTGTCATCAAAACCATCATCTCACGGACTAACAAATCATTTTTGCACCACTTAACTTAGAAGATCAAAAATGTTATCGCCTTTACTTTAAATCAATCACACTTTTAAACAAAGATTACAATTAGGATATACTTCATAATTATCACCTATGAACCTTCCTATATACTTGACATACTGTAGTTACTTGTAATTGAACATTCTTTTTATTTTTGTTAAGACCAATAAATTTTCAAAAATTTCAATTTACTAACTAAAATCATATACTTATTCTATCATTTTTCAAAAGTAAATCCATATGCTAAAGAAAAATCCAATTGTCTTTTTTTGTTGGGGATAAAATGCAAAAAACTAAACTATGAAAAAAAACAAAAAAAACATGAGACTCCCACCACACTTGATTTTGACTGTGTCCCCACAGTCAATGCGTGATATAATGAGTGTAACAGAGAGAAATATATACGTATTTACAAGGGAGGGTTAAAATTTCTTGCTGGACGTAGTGTGGTGTAACATCCCTTTACCACATCCCTTTATTTTCAACCATTCGTATTCCCACATGTCGAACTTGAATTGCTCAAAATATCAGATTGTTAGTTTATGTTTGGAAAAACTCAATACATAGTAAATAAATCAATCATAGAATCATAAACACAGAGTAATATAACAATAAGCAGCGGAAACAAATAAACAGTAGTTCATGAAGCTATTATATATATATGTAACATAGTTAATAAAAGATACAACAGAAGTCTCGAATACATAGAAGCCTTAATACAATAGTCAAATAATAAGATCAGAATATATCACATGAGTCAACTGAATAACTACAAGGTGAATAGATAAATGGACCTCTAAGTGAAGCTCCAACTCCAAAGGTGAGTCTCGAATGCTGTGACACTTAGACTTTCCCGAGCGTAAAGCAAAAAACAAAACACTCGAGTCAGGATTAACATTCTTATATCAATAAATCCAACTCAAGTGAAATATCAATTGAAATACAAGTAACTCAAAGGATGTCTGGGATAACCATCCTCTAAGTATCCATGGAACTATCTACTATGTAGTAAAAAAAAAGAGAAGAAGAGAAGAGAAGAAAGCGAGAAGATAGAACCAAACAGAACAATACAGAATCTCACATCGCAACGGAAAACATATAATACCATATCAACGATACAAAACAAAAACTGTATATACATACATTAATCAGAGTTCAACAATCAATCACAAATTATTAGCCTGGACAATTATAATAACCTATCCTCACAATTTCCGATAATATACAACAACAAAGCAATGCAGCGGATAATCAAACAAAACATGTGCGTGTATACGGAATGGAGATCTCCATCTCTCCTACTGAAGCTCCAAAAGCACCAAATTTGAACCTATAAATATACTCGTTCTGACCCGAGAATTGAAAGGGAAGAACGCCCGGATCAGTCTGGTAAACCAGCGTGAGAAACACACTCAACTAATTTTATTAAATTACCAAACTTTTCCTTTATCAAAACAAAAGTTTCTCATAAGACAAGTCCACACATAAACACGCAAATGTTTTTACCTTACGATAACTAAACATCTTATATCAAATCATCTGATATTGTACTAGTGTCTAGTATACAAATAATATTAATCATAGCCGAAATTGTTACATTGACTAAATTCTAGCATATATAGCCCAATCGGATAATACAATCAAAATGGCAGGTACATAGTAGAGTTTGGATTTCCATACAAATGACCATGTGAAGGGACTAACTTCTGGTAGTACATTTCTAGAAGAATGTACCGAGAAACCATCACAAAGTTTCTCTACCAACACAAAACTGGCCCACCTCTATAACTAGATGGTACCGAATATGTCATCCTCCAGTCGTTACCAACCTTTACCGAGGGCCCTCGAAGCATACAAACCGCAAAAATCAGATACATGACGTCATAGCGTGTAAATATATATCTAGAAGAGGACGATCATACCCTAATGGGACCGACCCACTTAGCTTTGTCGCAGCTAACCCTATTTTGGTCATTTCGGTTGATGAGGCCTGAGGTAACGATTAACTTTCACAAATCACAATCGCATCACTTTGAATGCCACACGGCCATTTCTGTTGACTACTAATTGCCTTCTACAAAAATAGAACCCTTAAGCTCATATGTCTCAAGGAGGTGTTAAGCTAAAAGAAGTTGCCTTCTCCGCCACCACTGATGTACGTTTGTATAAACCAATGTACGTAATCTTTAAAAATGCAATGTCAGACAAACAGTCACACAAGTTGTCCAGGAACGAGATAAACCGAAGGTACTTTCCTACGACATCCTATCGGGAAATCCTTAGGATTAGTAGCGAATAGTCCTCGCATTGGATATTTTATAATGAAGAGGTCATTACTACACGATGTATATTGGGATTTTAACCCCAAACGATCAACAAGCAGTCCCCCACTATGAAAATACTGAATATCAATGTCATCATCCAACCTGCACAATCGTCGCATAAATGTTGGTCTAAAGTGGTTTTTAGATAAATCTGATCCTGGTCTTTTCGCACCAACAACGGAAAAGTGTTTCTCAACCTTACACAGCAACTAAGTCTCGTAGACTTATTACGTCCCCAACTTTCAACCTGCTATCCTTTAGGCCAAGAACGAAGCTTGATAGATTGGAGTAATATTCCACACTACACGAATCATCATCCTCAAAATAGAAGATAATCAAGCCTACACAGAAGTACTAAGTCTATGACTAAATAGTTTCCACATCAAGCCGAGGAACTAAAATGGTCAAATCTAATAGACTATCAAAACAAACAAACAAATATTCAGCACCATAACAATCACTAGGCCCTTTTAATTAATCTTTTATTAATTAGATTACTTTCCAAATATTAACTTAAAATTATTTTTAAAAATATATATTTCAAAACATTTCAACTTTTCAATATTGGAAAACATTTCCATATACTTATTTAATAATAAGTAATTCACAATTCTATTTATTTTCAACACTTGGAAAATATTTCATAGACTTAAATCACGATAAGTATATATTTATTCTGTAAGGAAAATATTCTTTTAAACGTCTTTCATTTGAGTCACAACGAATGTTGCGTAAAAAACATTACGATAACCCAAAATCACTAGTATAGGGATTTGAAAATTTGATAGATATGTAAACCCCAATACTATAAAAAATGTTTTCTTTCGAAAATCATTTACTATAACAATAGTGTTACAGTCCATCATTACCTAACTTCTCGAAAACGTCTATTTCAAAAATGAATGTTGAAATCTATGGTTTCGATACTTGATACATTTTAAAAAATCTTTAAACCATTTAACTCCATTTATAATATCACTTTTTAAAACATTTATTTAATATATTATTCACTGTCCAAAATTGTGAATACAAATCGTTTAACAAATTTAATATTTCTACACATTTATATTAAGGATAATCCACAGTCCAAAATCGTGGATTTAATGCCTAATCAAATTTATTACTATTGCACTTTTATTAAAGGATTATCCACTGTCCAAAATTGTGGATATAATTCCTTTAATAAACTATAATAATTAACTTATCAAATTAAATCGATTTTAGATTTATAAAACAATGTTTATAAATCACATTTATATTTTATAAAAACTTCAATTTATAAATATCCTTTATTAACATATTCCATTTATCTCATTTATATGCCAAATCCAATTTATATGTAAATTACTTATAATTCACTTATTTACAAAATCATTCTTTTTACAACTTCACAAATTATAAATCTTATTACTTATAAGATTCATTTATAACTCATTTTAACGCTTATAAAACTCCTTTATAATCCCATATTTTGATTTATAAAATATCAATTTAACAAATCTTATAAATGAACCATTTATAATAATTTCAAAAATTTCAGTTTAACGATTTTACAAATTAATCAACTTCATATTTCAAAAATCACATTTCAATTATATTACCCAAACATCATAATTTTTATAACATAAAAATTATGATGTTTGTTTATTTAAAATAAATTTATTTCCTTTAAAGATTCAAAATTCAACAAAACGTATATTTTCAAAATCACTTGAAAATCTTTTTCAAATTGAAATCACCACTTTAATATTTTTAAATTACCAAAAATAGGCTCAATGCTGCAACAACACTAAATACATCAATCACGGCAACCAAAACATCATATATCATATGATAACAGCATATATCACAATATCTGTAAATAAATCAACAGGGGTGAGGAATCCAGTTGGATCCCTCCAACCTATCACCTGCAAAAAATATACATATTAGAATATGTGTACAATGTCTTGCTTTGAGGCAGACGCGAGTACAAAGGGTCATCTGCTCATACACGGGAACGTATAGGGTCATCTGCTCCAATAGGCAAGAATATATCCAAATACCAATTAATATATGTAACGACCCATAAAATTTTATTATATTTAATAATATATTTAATTGAATTTTTGTGAAATTTTAAATACTTGAATTTGAAAATAAAAATTTAATATTTGTAATGCGTCTAATTAAACATAGCGAATGGTAAATTTTCATCAGATGATATGGAAGTGTATTTTCTTGTGTAATTTTATTTCAATTCAAATCAGTTAATATTTGATGATAATAAAGTGTTTTCCAAACTTGAATAATTTTACACCATAAATTTTTAAATCATCTTATGAGTGAGACGTCATAATTAGTTTCGTCAAATTTAGACTTCTATTGCTTTGTTTATATTATTTCTGGCATTTTAGCAGCATTTATGGTACTGATTATCGACTCTGGAAAGGATGATCGTACCACTGATATCTATGTACCGTTTTGATCATCTCGTCATGTTATTCTCAATAGTGTATACATTTGTGTATTTTGGAATCTGGTATGCTTCGAAACCGTGAAATGGTTAACCGTATCGATACCTATTTTTGAAACCTTTTCGTTTCCTTCGTCCTTCCGGTTAACCACCGTATAATACATATAACCGTTGCCTTTAATAATTTCATAAATCAAAGTTTGACTTTTCACTTTTCCATTTGGTCCCAATATAATACACACTGGTTCATTTTCATTGTGCTCGTTCGTTCTCCATGTGTTTCCATCTTCTTCCTTTTGTTTTCTGGTCCTTCATTTTGAGATGATTATTATAATAAAGTTTATACAATCAAGCCTTTATATATTTCGCCTGTAGCATGCTTCCTCTTGAAATCCCGCGTCACAACCGAGTCTGCGTGAAGCCACCCTCGCCCCATCACGTGCCACCGCATCAATTCTTGTCCCCTCTGCCTCTAACAACCGACCATTCACCTTATTCTGCCCTGACAACGGACTCCACCCTCCACTTTTCCAGATCTGCTCTCCACCTAGCAGCCCACGGAATAGTAGAGCACCTCTGCTCTCATCCTTCTCCTTTCCTCATCCAATGACCGAGCTTCTCCCCTCTTCATTTTGGCACGTTAGCAACGTGACCGCCTGCCTCCTTCTCAAACCGAGCACGCCGAGCCACTCTCTCCTCACTCGGCATGCATCACCTCGGAAGCAAGACTCTACTTGGATCGTATATATGCGAGCTTTATATATTTGTATTTATATACTTAAATGTTGTATATACAGTAGTTTATATATACCTAAGTTCTGTTAAGATTTTTGTTTTTCATACGTATATTTTTCAGTAGTTATAGCTTAAGTATATTTATATATTATTTTATATAAACTTATACTTACATGTTGTTTTATATATAGAGCCCAGTTATATTGATTTATATATATATGTATGTATGTTAGTTGATAATATATAAATGTTTCATTTCAATTTTATATATAGTATATATGTAAGTATATATATTCGTGGGGCTTTACATATATATTTACTTATGTATGTATTGTATAGACATCTGTTTAGACTGTTTTACCATAAAATAGTACGTTTTGAGTGTATACAAATTTATATTAATATTATATTATGTAAATTTTATACAAAGATATACATTCTACATTCTTTCCAGTGCATGCTTTTATTTGAATGAGTACATTTTGTTTAATCTATTCATCTATTTTGTTTGTTATAAAAAATTAGTCTGCGAAGCATATTTATTTATTTACTATTGATTTCAAACTTCTCATATATATGGTTATTTCAATGATTGAAATATATATATATATATATCATGTTTACAAAAGTACATATACTCTCGTTTACATGTTTTATTGAAATATTTTTTTTGAGAAAATGTGTGATCCTCTATAGGAGAGGAGAGTACACATGCACATATATATAACAACAATAGAAAAGGAGCTGCCAACAAGCCTGGCAGGTAGCCAAAAACACCGCCGTACAAAAGGAAAAAAAACCCACCCAAACTCAACATCGACCTGATACCATGGCCTAAAGCGACACCAGAAGAGAAGTAGCCGTCTGAAGAAACTGCCGCAACCGCAACCTTAAAACTCCAAGCTGAAAACATTTCAATATACTACAACTACACAAACCACTAACAAACTCCAAAACCATAAAATAACCCTCAATCGAAAGAATAAAAAGCTTTACGATTTAAACGAGGACTTCTCCTAATAATACCAGCTGAATAGCTCCTACTATTTCTTTTCCTTACTTTGGATGCACGTAATAACTCTCTAGCATGGGCAGGAAATGAGGAAATTTTCCTATAGGCGCAAGACAGCAATACATAACGAATCTGAAACCCCCAGTCCAATAATAAACAGCTCTATCAGAACCAAGGTTATTGGGCTTAGAAACTGAGCAGATGCCTCTCACAATCTCTTCAAATTCTAAAGCAGTAACTTCTCTGGCCCCCACACCAAAGCTCAAATGATCTAATTTGACTTCAGAAACAAAATCCGAGGTAATTTATTCTAACCCATCAGAAGGAAACGTACAATTTAGAAAACTTTCTTCTGTAAAGCCATTCAAAGAAAAATTATTATAATCACTAGTTTTCCCAGAGTTTGGTTCAGAAGCAGCAGACGGACCCTTCTCTACTCCTGAGCTTTGGAAAGAAAACTAGTGTAAAACAAAAAATTCAACCTTCTCCTTGATCATAAAAGCCTCTTCCTTAAAACTGGACAACCCCGCAATTGATAACACATCAATTTCTACTTTCTTATTAAAGCAATCACTACTAAAGACATTACTATCTTCAACTGACATCAAAGAAACATCACTAGTATAAGCTCCTAACTGAGCATTTAATCGCCATCAACCACAGAAGAGAACTGTGCACCATGCACAACAGTAAAAGCGTGCACATCCTCTGGAACTCAAGCTCATCAGAAACAAAAGATTCAGATATAAGGTTTGAATTGCTCATATAGTTGCTGTAACTATCAGTGTCCAAATTTAAGGAATTAACAAAGAAAAAATCATCTTGAATTGACTCTGATTCATTAACCAAGTCTAATGACTGAATCTCACATGAGCTTGTGGAATCCAACAGTAAATCAAAACAATTATTGACATCATTCCCAGAATTGTTATTGCCAAGCATCAAGGAATCTTGTTTTTCCAATTCAAAGTCCATAAACTTGAGATCATTAGACAATTCAAACATACTCACATAAGATAAACTATTGTCAACTGATTCTGCACTATCCTTGATTTCAGATATAGCAAACAAACACCCAAGTCAAAAGATGGAACATTCACAGGAAGTTCAGAGTTAACCAACAATCCCCCATCTTCATCAATGCTATCTAGAACTGACTCCGAAGATAATCATTCAAATTTATTAGATACAGCTATCTCAAATCTATCTTTGTCATTGGATTTTCGACATTTACTGCGAATAGAAATGAAATCATCTCTCTTTTCAACCATTACAGACTGCTCTTCAGCAATTTCACTCACTGCTGGAATTAAAGTAGACGAATCAGAGCATAAGGAAACTGCTGGATCTAGGAGAATGGGATCGATTACCAGAAAGCCTTCGTTAGCAGTATAAAACTTAGAAATGTTTGAATCTAAAAAAAATCCTCTGCAAAATCAGACTTTGGCGAATCAACTGAAACACAAACAAACGCTTTAGAATCACCAACTCTCTCGATATAGCCTTTGCCGATATTCAGTTCATCTATAATTTCACAATGATAGAACATTTCGTCCAAATGACTGAGACCTTCATTTTTCTTATACCAGAGATGATCTATCAATAAACCCCTCAGTAACATATTTCAAAGCAAATTGGAACCCATAGTTTACCAGTTTAGGAGTGAAGTTATCTTGATCTCGAAAGATTGAATTGTTGGTTACGATCTGATCTTTGACAAAACCATCTTCTGTCTTGCCAAAATAATCTTCAGGGTTACCAAATCTTTCATAGTAACCTTTGCCAATGTTTGGTTCATTGATGATATTAAAATGATACAATAATTCATCCAGGTAATTGATTCATATATCTTTGTTAAACCAATGGACTTCGATCAATGTTCCTTTCATCTTCAAGAATTTTAAGGCGAAGAGAAATCCATGGTTAATCGAATTCGAATTAGGTTTAGAGATCGAATTAGAGAAAAAACCAGAAACCAAATACTGATCGCAATCTTTCCTCTTATGCCCAAAAGAACCACAATCAAAACATCTTATAGGATCGCGATAATTTTTTGCAAGGTGATTGAGATCCCCACATCTGAAATAAAAGATCTTGCCCACCTTGGAATCAATCCACCTCCTTTTAGATTTGCGAGGCAACTCATGATTTCGAGGTGAATGATTATTATTAACAACTTGAGCGTAAGAAGCAGGAATAAGATAACGGTAATATAGATAGGATATTCCAGAGGATAGAGAAGATTTTTTATGAGGATCTTGATAAAACGACGGAGAGTTCAGAAACAAATTTTGGGAGACCGCCATTGATATTGTTGATTATTTATTGAAATATATATTTTTAATTTAATCTGTGTTTAAATTTATTTTGATTCAAAAATAAATATAATATATATACCGTATTTTGAATGTATGTTTGAAAATTGATTTAGAGGGAAGTTATAACATGTATTTATTTCTGATATATCAAGATTGTTCTTATTCGTTTTATCAATTTCCTGTTATCAGCCATATTCGTCGAATTCGTGCAAATTCAGCTTTGCTTTGAAATTCGTGCTGGAATCCGTAACTCATCTCGTTCTCGTTCATCTCTAGCCTCGAAAGACGTGCAACCACTCACGATTAACATTCTTATATTTATTAAATTTGATTTCAATTGAAACGACAATTGAAATATGCTGCTGTTAGTTATTTACATTGTTATATATATACACCATCTGCTCATCTATGACATCTAACACCATTATCTGTTATTTATATTGATGACATATGTCTGTTACATTATTATCATATCTGTTATCACTCTGCACGTTCCCTGTTAGTATAGAATTCCCTATGGGTTGAAATGATACATACCCGAACGATCTGTAAAATATGAGAAAAACGTTATGTGTTGAAATGATAAACCCAAGCGATTTTTATTGAATTGAATTTGGGTTTGCGGGTTGAAATGATATATACCAATATATATTTAAATTACGAATTGAAATGATTAGTATCTGTATCACTTGACCATAGGATAGAAAATTATAAACAAATATCGTCGGTCTATATATAAGTATTTCGAAAATATTTTCTATGGTTTTGGAAAGATTGATTTCAAGATATTATATATAATTGTATTTTATAAAGTTTAAATTTTTCATTTTAAAATTTATATGTTTTGAAAATTTTAAAATTATAAGTTGGTTTTGAAATTATAAATTTTAAGAATTTACTTATAAATTTACTATTTTAAAATATGTATAAATTAGTTTTAATATAAAATAAGTTTGACAATAAGATTTAATTTAATAAAGTTTGATTTAATTTATATATTATGTATTCAAGTATTATTTAAATTTTTATTTTAAATATAGAGTTATAATAATTTTAAATAAATTAAGATTTGGAAGGTAGATGTGAAATCGATTTGAAATGGTATTTAATTAAGAATTTATTTAATTAAATCAATTTGAAACTTATGGAATTTGAAATTTTTAAAGGATATGATTTTATAACTTGATTTTGTTTTAAGGCGATTTAGATGAATATATCAAGTTTAAATGAATTGAAGGAATATTTGTTATTTGAAATTGAAATTTTATTTAAATGACATTGGATTTATTAAGTAAATATTTCAAACTAAATAATGGTAAATTAAATTTGATATATATATATATATATGAGATTATCAAATTTAGTCTGAAATTGTTGAATACTTAAAGCTTTGAAGTATATTGAAATTGAAATAGTTTATTTATGGTTCAAATCTATTTTTGAAAATCGATATAATTTGGAATGATTTATTGAGAAACTGAATTGAATTGAAATTTATGAATTGAGATTTGATTAAATTTGTATTTGGGAATTCAAGTTGATTTAGAATTGATTTATGAAATTTGAGAAAGCAATTTTATAATTTAAAGTATTTTTAAATTAAATTTAAAACTATTTTATATTTTACTTTATAAAATATTTTTAATATAAACTATTTTAATATAAATCATTTTTAATATAAACTATTTCTAATATAAACTATTTATAATATAAACTATTTTAATATACTAAATATTTTAATATAAACAATTTTAACTTATATCTCTTTTATGTAAACTATTTTACTTTATAAACTATTTTATTATATATACTATTTTAATGTCTAAATTGTTTAAGTGTTGGAAGTTATGTTTTCAAAGTTATGAATTTCAAAGTATTATGTTTTGAAAGTGTTATAATTTCAAATGTTTGGTTTCGAAAGTGTTATAACTGTGAAAGTGCTATGATTTTGTAAAAGGATATATTTGAAATCGAAATGAATCATATTTGGTTTTGAAATGGAAATGATATTGTATTGATATGGTTTTGAAATGGCAATGATATTTTGGTTTTGAAGTATAAACTATTTTGAAATGACCGCGGTGTTATAATAGTGATTGTTGTTAAAGAGACCGGAATCGGATAATGTCGTACTCTCTGCCAATACCGAAAACCACTTTAACAACCGTGTACGTGGTGGAGATTCCAGAATAATTTAAGATGGTAGCGATGATCCTATATGAGGTATATACGTGGACCCGACTCCCATGAGTTGGCATAAGGTGGCTAAAACATGAGCAATTGACATGCCAACTAAGATAGCTCCTTCGATCAGACACACTCCTTCGATACTACATTCTGACTTTGTGATTGATTTGGTAGCCACTTTTGATGTTTTTTGATTTGGGAGTGTGGGTCGAGGTGGGCGGTAGTGGCTGCTATGCATTACCACCAGCCCGAAAGTGTAATTGGTAAATCTACCCTGGAATTTCCTAGTTGTGTTGTGTCACCTACCATAACGCGCCTTATATGAGTTTGATTTGTGTTGTACCTATGGAGTACCCTCTGGTAGCCTCCCGACCAGGAGGTATTATGATATTATATAGACTGTTGGCACCATAAAATGTGTTAAAGGGGATATAGGTAATGCCTTGACGCTATTTTAATAGTTTACTTTACTATAGACATTATTATAACAGCGTATATTACTACATAGTAGATAGTTTAACAAATCCTTAGAGGATGGTTATTCCAAACATCTTTTGAATTACTTGTACTTCAGTTGTTATTTCACTTGAGTTGGATTTATTGATATAAGAATGTTAATCCTGACTCGAGTGTTTTTGTTTTTCTTTATGTACGGGTCAGACTGAGTGTACGAGTATTCGAGACTCACCTTTGGAGTTGGAGCTTCGCTTGGAAGATCCATCTACATCCTTTCAGCTTGTAGTCATTCAGTTGATTCCAGTGATGTATTCTGATCTTGTATTTGACTATTGTATTGAGACATCTATGTATTCGAGGCCTCTGTTGTATCTTATTTAACTTTGTTATATATGTAGTAGCTTCAAGAACTACTATTATTCTGTTTCTACTACATTACTGTTATATTACTCTGTGTCTATGATTCTGTGATTTGTTTATTTACTGTATATGCTGAGCTTTGCCTAATATAAATTAACAACTTGATATTTTGAGCAATTCAATTCCGACATGTGCAGATGCGAATGGTTGAAAATATCAGGCTGTTACATGTGGTATCAGAGCTCTGGTTTTAGGCAAAACTTAGCATATAAAGTAAATTTAATTACAGAATCACCTTCGTTCGAGCCTGAGTCCTTCCTCTTTGATTCGGGTTTCCTCTGAATTTTGGAACTCTCCCATTCATTCTGAAGCCCATTCTTGTCTCTCCCTATTCATATTCTTTTGATTTTGGAGTATCCCATAAATCCACTTCGAATGATCTCGATAGTAACTCGCCGGTCTCGCCGATCTTCGAATGATTTGTAAAGGGGTGAAACTCCTATACAATAGGCATTGATTTACTGGAGATTTCTACATCCTCGGTTTACTGTGCTTCCATCTTTTGCTATACCCGAATTCTATCTCGGGCGATCGAATGTCGATTTCCTCCATAATTCAGCCTCGATCTTATTTTGAATTCACGGTTGACCCGGTTAAGGTCGCCCGCGATTTATATGAGTGTATCCATCTTTCTCTTTTGAAATTTAATCATCTTATCTTTGGTCCGAGCCTATCTCCGAATTAGAATTCTTTTTGATTAAAGTACCTCTAATTTGTATCTCTATCATTGTTCTATAATCTATTCTATATAATCGAGCGCACGGGTGTATTTGTATTAATATTAAATTGTTTTATATATTATGTTGTTTGAGTTGTTAATGTTGATTTGGATTTTCGATCGATTCGTCGGATCAGCGATATCGATAGGATTTTCAAAACACTTTAACAGAGTAAACTGACACAATATTGTTTTTAAATCGGTAAATGAAATAAATTTTTGTATGATTATATTATATATATGTAAAATTTTCTAGAATTAGAAGTTGAATAAATTGGATTTCTAAAATAATAGTATTTCATTTTCACTTATTGTTTGTAAACCATTGAATATTTCCACCTAATAAATAATTTTTTTTATAAAACATGGCTTATAAATTGATTTGGAATTTAAATGAATTTAAATTGAGAATTTGAGAATTTAATTTCTGGTGATTCAAACTTTGGTTTTAAAATTTTAAAAGGTATATTGTATAAAGATTTTCAAACAGAAAATCGTTTCCAAAGAATTTTAAAAGTTTTAAACCGCACTCTTCTACTTTGTCACTGGAAAATAATTTCGGTGATGGCGGCCACATCATCGACATTCATTTTCAAATTTCGAAGTGGAGAGACCAATTTGTAGCTTTGCTACACTTTTGTTTTGGAAAATAAATTTGACTTGAATTTCTTAAATATGACTTGATTTATAATATATATATAGTTATATATTTATAAATTTGATTTGATATATATACTATATATAATTATCTCTAAATGGTTTGAAGTGAAATGGAAATTTAATTCCTAAAATTATGTCAATGGATGATTTTAATTATAAATAAATCCAAAAAATTTGAATAAACAATTAAAATTGAAATAATTGAATTGGGAAAATTTTACTTGTATAATACTCAATTGCATTTCAATATAACTTACCTTAGTCATTCAGAAGTTAAACATGCAATTGAATAATTTACAATGTAAAATGACGTTAAAGGAATTTATAAATAAAATTTGACGGTTATAATAAATGTTATGCACTTAAATTTTAATTATAAAAATGTTAATAGAGATAAATAGAATAATAAGTTGATTGAATTGTAAATGAGACAAATTAAATAAAATTTTGTTTTGGAAGAAACCTTTTGTATCAAATATTAATAAATTGAAATTTAATCAACTTAATGAAATACCTTGAATATAAAATCAGTTAGTGGATATCAATTAATTTAAATTGAAATTTATATGGTTTTGAATAAATTGTTTATTTCGTTTCCCAATCTAATTTCCTTTCTGGTTGTTTCTATTCTCCTACCTCCTTCCTTTTCGGTGACGAAAAGTTTTGAGTGGGGAGAGTGTAATGACCCATAAAATTTTATTAGATTTAATAATATATTTAACTGAATTTTTCTGAAATTTTAAATATTTTAATTTGAAAATAAAAATTTAATATTTGTAATGCATTTAATTAAACATAGAAAATGGTAAATTTTCATCAGATAATATAGAAGTGTATTTTCTTGAGTAATTTTATTTCAATTCAAATCAGTTAATATTTGATGATAATAAAATGTTTTCCAAACTTGAATAATTTTACACAATAAATTTGTAAATCATCTTATGAATGAGATGTTACAATTCGTTTCGTCAAATTTAGACTTAAATTGCTTCGTTTATCTTATTTTTGGCATTTTAGCAGCATTTCTAGAATTGATTATCAACTCTTGATAGAATGATCGTACCATAGATATCTGTATACCGTTTTGATCATCACGTCATGCTGATCTCAATAGCATATTCATTTATGTATTTTGGAATCCGGTACGCGTCGAAACCGTGAAACGGTGGACTATATCGATACCCATTTCTGGAACCTTTTGGTTTTCTTTGTCCTTCCGATTAACCACCATATAATACATATAGCCGTTGCCTTTAATAATTTCAGAAATGAAAGTATGACTTTTCGCTTTTCCATTTGGTTTCAATATAATACACATTGGTTCATTTTCATTGTGCTGGCTCGTTCTCCGTATGTTTCTGTAACGACCCGCTATTTTGGACTATTTGCATCCGCACATGTCGGAATTGAATAATTCAAAATACCGAATTGTTAATTTAAATTTGGCAAAACTGAACATATACAGTAAATAATCACATAATCGCAGACACAGAGTAATAATATGCAGTGGAAGCAGAAGATAGTAGTTCATGAAGCTACTATATATATATATATATATATATATATATATATAACAGAGTTAAATAAGTTACAACAGAAGTCTCGAATACAATAGTCAAATACAAGAATCAGAATACATCACTGGAATCAACTGAATGTCTGAAAGCTGGATAGATAGCTGGATCTCCAGGCGAAGCTCCAACTCCAAAGGTGAGTCTCAAAAGCTAAACCACTCAGTCTGACCCGAGCGTAAAGCAAAACACAAAGCACTCGAGTCAAGATTAACATTCTTATACCAATAAATCCAACTCAAGCGAAATAACAATTGAAATACAAGTAACTCAAAGGATGTTGGAATCACCGTCCTTTAAGGATCCGTTAAACTATCTACTATGTAGTAATATACGCTAAATAGATAATGTCTATCAGTAATATAAATATCAAAATAGTGTTAAGGCATTACCATGATCACCCTTAACACATTTTATATAAGCGTTATAGTCTATACAGCACTGTAAACTCCACCGTAAACTAGTGGGGTATCAGGGAGTACTCCATAGGTATAACATATAAAAAATTCGTAATGGTCGCGTATATAGGGATACAAGTATGACAAGGCACATGAGGCAATACCCAAGGTAGTGAAACTACCGTTTGCCTAATCCGGACTGGTGAAAACGCATCGCCGCAACGATCGCAACGCCGTGAAACAACACTCCCAAATTACGAGGGTGCACCAATCAATAACAAGTAATGAGTAGTTTACGAAGAAGTGTGTTCGCTCGAGGTAGCTAACCCCATTTGGTCTGGCATGGCTCTTGTTTTAGTCATTTCAAATTTGACACAAGTGTCAAGGCTATCCATTATCGTTCTGTTTCTTCAATCATCACGTCAATCATTCCAACCACTTCATTCTGGATCATACTCCGCGTATAGTTATTAAAGTGGTTTTCGGTTTAGACGAAGAGTATGTCCATAATCGATTCCGGTCTCTTTAATAACTTCCGTAATGATTACACCGATTGGTCATTTAATATATTTCAAAAACCAAATCAAATTCAATTTCAATTAGAAATTATACCATTATTTCATTTGTCTTTCTATATCAATTTCCAAAATTTACGTTTCAAAATTTCCAAATTACTATTTCAAAATCTTATATTTCAATTTCAATTTTTATTTAAAAAACCCCAAATATTGATTCAAGTTCGTATATAACTTTCATTCCATAATCATTTAAATAAATTCAATTTAACATTCAATCAATTTTAAATTCATTTATCAATTACATTCAATATTCGTTAAGTAAATTTAACATTCAAAACAATTTCTATTAAATTACCAATTCATTAAATCAATTACTTAAGTTCAATTACATTATCAAAGCTTACAAATTTAATTAAATTGGATTCGACAAATCAAATTCATTAAATTACAAGTCTTACATTAATTTCAATAAATCACATTTTATTTCTTGTTAAGGAAATTCAATTTCACTTATAAATTTCAAAACTCAATTAATAAAGAAGCTAAATTTCACATATTCAAGAAGTTCAATTTCGCTTATTAACTTACTTAAATAATTTTCCGAAACTTAATAAAAAAAAGAAACCCAATTTTATTCATTAACGAAGTTCAAATTCACTTATTCAAAATTTCAATTTATCTTATCAAAGAATTCAAATTTTATTTAATTATCAATTAATTCAATCTTATTCAATTATTAAATAATCTCAAAATTTAGTTATTAAATAATTTCAAAACTTAATAATTTTAAACTTAATTATTCAATAATTTCAAACTTAATTATTAAATAATTTCAAATTTAATTCAATGAATAATTCCAAATTTTATTGTCTTATTTTAAAACAACGTTCTTTCAACAACTACCATGTTAATATTTTGCTTTCGATTATTAAATATTAACATTTAAATTTCACTAGAATTCAAATTTCAACTTCATTTAAACCCTTATTATTTTATTCAAATAAAATCTTTATTTTTATTTTTAAATTAAATTATTGACCAATCGGGTTTTTATTTAATTCTCTATCCTAGGTCAAGTTCATTTGGGTATTTATCATTTCAACCCGATTCCAATTCAATTCAAAAACCAAATCATAGCAAAGGGAACCTGCAGTGTGATAATTGGGATGATGTCAAAGTAAACAAACAAGCAATCGCAACCATCAATAACAATCCAATAGTTTATTCAAATAATCCCGAAATAATCATATTAATTTACATTGTTGTTTGTGTAAATTAATATAATTATTTCTAGAATCTACACTATCGTTCCATGTAGATTAAAGATTATTATACTAATTATTCTATGCAATTCTACACTTAACATCAATTATTTGATTTCATGCTTCATCAATTAATACAACATAAATTAAAATGGTTCAAAGGTAATTAACCATTTCCTATGTGTCAAATAATTAAACATTTAAGGGTCATGTTATTCAAATTGACTAATCAAGTTCAACCCATATGTCGATTCAAATTTTTAAACTATCCTACATCAAATTCAATTGCATAATATTTATCATTTTATACATTACAACTTAACATCCAATATAAACAACAAACAATCAATCAATTATCAACCAAACTGGATTATCATCGCATAATTAACAGATATTGGTGTCAGATGTCACAGGTAAACAGTTACAGGTAATAACATATATTACAGCGCCAATAACCGACAGCAGTATATTTATCGTTTCAATTGAAATCAAATTTAATAAATAAAAGGATATTAATCGTGAGTGATTGCTCACCTTTCGAGGCTAGAGATGAACGAGAGTGAGATGAGTTATGAATCTAAGCACGAATTCCAAAGCAAAGCAAGGTTGGCATGAATGTTGACGACAAAGCTGATAAATAGGAATCGATGAGAACAAATCGAATCGGTTTTGATGTAAATTTAACAAAATATATATATACACACACACACATGCAAATTTAAGATCAATATTATTATAAACTTATATATACACACACTTGGAAATCAATGATATATATTTATATAACTGATATATAAGTTCGTATATATAAACTTACAGTAATCCGAACATATATAAAGTATATACTAAGATGAAAATAATACATATAAACAAGGTAACGTACACTTATATACATATTATATTTAAATATCAATACTTAAAACTCAAGTATAACCAAAATCAAATACTCACCAATATCATAAAACTGCAAATAATTTACAGCCCAAGAAATCAGAATAGCTTAAACTTATTATTTTATAAACAAAAAAGCTGTAAACATAAACTTTGCAATATATCTATTTTATAAGATACCCCTATTTTTATACACTTAAAAAATATCATATACGTATACAATATACGGCATCTACACTTTATATATAAAATAAAACAGACCAAACATATATTCATACATATACACTAAAATATATACACAAAAGAATGACCTGAAGATATATAAAAAATCATAAAGTTCTTATACTGTCTGATATTTAATAATATATGCAGGCTTAAGATATATATTAGTAAATATAAAACTAGCATCGAACTTACACATATAACAACATACACATATTATACTCATATATATACTTATACATATAATCTAACCGATATACATATAAACAAATATATACAGTGACTAATTAAGATATATATATATATATTTATATATATATATATATATCCTAAAATAAAGGCAAGGAGGAGGAGATAGCAAAGAACGGCAGACAGGGAAACAAGGTGTGTCATCGGCTGGGTTTAGGCGATGTGGAGATGGAGGGGGTCGCATGGCAAGGTTCAGACGTCTGAGGGGAGGAAAGAGATGGCATGGTTGCTGGAGATTGTTGAGTGGGAGAGCCTCGATGCGGTAAGGCTGTTCTAGCGAAGTTGCATCAGGAAAGGAGGGGAGGCTGCGTTGGTGGGTAGGAGGTTGACCGGTGCTTGGAGGGCGAGCGCGGTTGTTAGGTGAGGGGACGCATGGGATAGAGAAGTGAGGAAGGAGTTGCTATGGGAAGAAGCTTCAGGCAAAATGGGAAAAACGAGAATAGACATTTATTTCTCTTTTTTTCTTCTCAATGAAAAATGGATGAATGGGAGAAAAATATGAAACCATGTATTTTGAAACCTTGAGAACATAAAAAGTTAGTGTGTTTGAATTCAAGGCAACGATTAAAAGCTTATGACCTTTTGATTTTTGAATGTGGAATATTAAAAGTTAACAAGAACCAAAAAGGCACGAAATTAGTACCGATACGATTACCGAAGTTTTACAGATTTCGTCGCGTACTGGATTTCAAAACAAGGGTTGAATATACCGCAGAGATCAACACGACGAGACGATCAAAATGGTATACAAATATCAGTGGTACGATCATCCTATGAAAAGTCGATAATTGGTACCAAAAATGCTGTTAATTTGTCAGAAATAAGATAAACGAAGCAATAGCGGTCCAAATTTGAAGAAACAAAATATGACGTCTCACTCAGAAGATGATTTAGAATTTTTCTATGTAAAAATATTTAGGTTTCGAAAACGTTTTATTTTCATAAATTTTTAACTGATTAAATTGAAGTAAATTTACGCACGAAATAAACTTTCATATTTTTGGACGAAAATTTACCAGTTTCTATGTTTAACTAGATGCATTCCAAATATTAAATTTTTATTTCCAAAATTTTATTATTTAAAATTTCACAAAGATTTCAATTAATAACGTTATTAAAACCAGTTAAACTTTACGGGTCGTTACACTCTCCCCCACTCAGAACTTTTCGTCCTCGAAATTGAGGAAGGTAAGAGAATAGAAACAACCAAAAGAAAATAGACTTGAATTACATAATAAACAATTAATTTAAACCATATAAATTCCAATTTAAATAAATTTATATTCAACAATTTGTTTTTAAGTTCAAGGTTTCCGTCAAATTGATTTGATTTCATATTTATTAACGTTAGGTACAAAAGGTTTCTTTCAAATGAAATTTAATTTAATTTCAATTAATTCAAGATATTCTTTAATTTGGTTTAATTCAAAAAAAAATTTAACTTTCAAAACAAAATTTTATTTTATTTTATTTTATTAATCACATCTATTATTCAATTGACTTATTATTCAATTTATCTCTATAAACATTTTATAATAAAAATTTAAGTGTATAACATTTATTATACGCACTCAAATTTTATTTATAAAGACATTTTATATTGTATACTATCCAATTACATAGTTAACTTTTGAGCAATTTAGGTAAATTATATTGAATGCAATTGAGTATTATACAAATAAAATTTTACAATTCAGTTATTTCAGGTTAAATATTTATTCAAAATCTTTGGCTTCATTTTTAATTGAAAATCATCCTTTAACAAATTTAAGAATTAATTTCCGATTAGCTTCAAACAACTTAGAGAAAAAATAAATATATATCTATTCATAATATATCAAGTCCAATTTAAAATCTTCAATATATATTATAAATCAAGTCATGTTTAGAAATTTAAACCAATTTTTTTCTTTCATACAAAAGTGTAGCAGGGCTACAGAATAGTCTCTTCACTTCGAAACTCAAAAATGAATGTCGATGATGCGGCCGTCATCATCGAAAATTATTTCCCAGCGACAAAGAGACGAACACTGATTTAAACATTTAAAATCCTTTGAAACGGTTTCTATCTGAAAATATTTTAAATCCTATACACTTTAAAACTATTAAAATCAAAGTTTGAAATCACCGGAAATCAAATTCTCAAATTCCTGATTTACATTCATTTCAAATTTCCAAATCAATTTACAAACCAAGTTTATAAATTCATTTATTTATTATTTCTGACAACAACTCCATTATCAATTTAATTTCAGAAAATTTATACTTATATATAATATAATCATACAAATCTATTTTATTCACTAAATTCGAAAATACTATCGTGTCAGTTTGCTCTGTTCAAGTATTTTGGAAATCCTATCGATAGCGTTGATCAGACGAATCGATCGAAAACCCAAATCAACATCAACAGCTCAAACAACACAATACATAAAACATTTTTAATACTTATTTACAAATTCACTTCCTCGCTCAACGATACGAAAATCGTTTTCAAAGCAAGTATAGAGATTCAAATTTGATAGAAATCAAATCAAAGAGAATTTTGATTCGAAAATAGGTTCGAAACAGAAGATAAGATAATTCAATTAACAGAATCGGGAGATGGATGAGCTTATTTATTTCTCGGGCAACCTTAACCTGGTCGACCGTAACTTCAAGAATAAGATCAATGCTGAATTTCGAGGTAAATCAACATTCGATCTCAAGAAATAGAATTCTGGTATAGCAGGGAATAGATAGCATTGTAAATCGAGGATACGGAAATCTCCGGTAAAGCAAGCCCTATTGTAAAGGAGTTTCACCCATTTACAAATAATTCGAAGATTGGCGAGACCGCCGATCCATTATAAAGATCTTTCAAAGTGGAGTCATGGGATATTCCAGAATCCAGACGAATACGAATAGTGAGGGATAAGAATGAATTTCGGAACCAAGGGAATGTTCCAAAATTCAAAGAAGATTAATCAAAAGAAAGAGATTGAAACTTGAATGAGAGTGATTCTTTAAATACATTTACCCTATATGCTAAGTTTTGCCTAGAGCTACCAAAGTATTGATACCAACTGTAATGACCCGTTATTTTGGAATATTCGCATCCGCACATATCGGACTTGAATAATTCAAAATACCGAATTGTTAATTTAAATTTGGAAAACTGAACATATACAGTAAATAATCACATAATCACAAACACAGAGTAATAACATGCAGCGGAAACAGAAGATAGTAGTTCATGAAGCTACTATATATATATATATATATAACAGAGTAAAATAAGTTACAACAGAAGTCTCGAATACAATAGTCAAATACAAGAATCAGAATACATCACTGGAATCAACCGAATATCTGAAAGCTGGATAGATAGCTGGATCTCCAGGCGAAGCTCCAACTCCAAAGGTGAGTCTCAAAAGCTTAACCACTCAGTCTGACCCGAGCGTAAAGCAAAACACAAAACACTCGAGTCAGGATTAACATTCTTATATCAATAAATCCAACTCAACTTAAATAACAATTGAAATACAAGTAACTCAAAGGATGTTGGAATCACCGTCCTTTAAGGATCCGTTAAACTATCTACTATGTAGTAATATTCGCTAAATAGATAATGTCTATCAGTAATATAAGTATCAAAATAGTGTTAAGGTGTTACCATTATCCCCCTTAACACATTTTATATAAGCGTTATAGTCTATACATCACTGTATGGGATATCAGGGAGTACTCCATAGTATAACACAAAAGAAATTCGTAATGGTCGCGTATATAGGGATACAAGTATGACAAGGCACATGAGGCAATACCCAAGGTAGTGAAACTACCGTTTGCCTGATCCGGACTGTTAAAAACGCATCGCCACAACGATCGCAACACCGCGAAACAACACTCCCAAAATTACGAGGGTGCACCAATCAATAACAAGTAATGAGTAGTTTACGAAGAAGTGTGTTCGCTCGAGGTGGCTAACCCTATTTGGCCCAGCACGTCTCCTTCTTTAGTCATTTCAAATTTGACACAAGTGTCAAGGCTATCCATTATCGTTCTCATTCTTCAGTCATCACGTACAACATTCCAACCACTTCATTCTGGATCATACTCCGCGTATAGTTATTAAAGTGGTTTTTGGTTTAGACAGAGAGCATGTCCATAACCGATTCTGGTCTCTTTAATAACTTCCCTAATGATTACACTGATTGGTCATTTAATGTATTTCAAAAACCAAATCAAATTCAATTTCAATTAGAAATTTAAACCATTATTTCATTTGTCTTTCTATATCAATTTTCAAAATTTACGTTTCAAAATTTCCAAATTACTATTTCAAAATCTTATATTTCAATTTCAATTTTTATTTAAAACAACCCAAATATTGATTCAAGTTCGTATATAACTTTCATTCCGTAATCATTTAAATAAATTTAATTTAACATTCAATCAATTTGAAATTCATTTATCAATTACATTCAATATTAGTTAAGTAAATTTAACATTCAAAACAATTTCTATTAAATTACCAATTCATTAAATCAATTACTTAAGTTCAATTTCATTATCAAAGCTTACAAATTTAATTAAATTGGATTCGACAAATAAAATTCAATAAATTACAAGTCTTACATTAATTTCAATAAATCACATTTTATTTTTTGTTAAGGAAATTCAATTTCACTTATAAATTTCAAAACTCAATTAATAAAGAAGCTAAATTTCACATATTCAAGAAGTTCAATTTCATTTATTAACTTACTTAAATAATTTTCCAAAACTTAATAAATAAAGAAACCCAATTTTATTCATTAACGAAGTTCAAATTCACTTATTCAAAAGTTCAATTTCTCTTATCAAAGAATTCGAATTTTATTTAGTTATCAATTAATTCAATCTTATTCAATTAGTAAATAATCTCAAAACTTAATTATTAAGTAATTTCAAAACTTAATAATTTTAAACTTAATTGTTCAATAATTTCAAACTTAATTATTAAATGATTTCAAATTTAATTCAATGAATAATTCCAAATTTTATTGTCAAATAATTTATTTTAAAACAACGTTCTTTCAACAACTACCATGTTAATATTTTGTTTACGATTATTAAATATTAACATTTAAATTTCACTAGAATTCAAATTTCAACTTCATTAAAACCCTTATTATTTTATTCAAATAAAATCCTTATTTTTATTTTTAAATCAAATTATTGACCAATCGGGCTTTTATTTAATTCTCTATCATAGGTCAAGTTCATTTGGGTATTTATCATTTCAACCCGATTCCAATTCAATTCAAAAACCAAATCATAGCAGAGGGAACCTGCAGTGTGATAACTGGGATGGTGTCAAAGTAAATAAACAAGCAATAGCAACCATCAATAACAATCCAATAGTTTATTCAAATAATCCCGAAATAATCATATTAATTTACATTGTTGTTTGTGCAAATTAATATAATTATTTCTAGAATCTACACTATCATTCCATGTAGATTAAAGATTATTACACTAATTATTCTATGCAATTCTACACTTAACATCAATTATTCAATTTCATACTTCATCAATTAATACGACATAAATTCAAATGGTTCAAGGGTAATTAACCATTTCCTACGTGTCAAATAATTAAACATTTAAGGGTCATGTTATTCAAATTGACAAATCAAATTCAACCCATATGTCGATTCAAATTTTTAAACTATCCTACATCAAATTCAATTGCATAATATTTATCACTTTATTCATTACAACTTAATATCCAATATAAACAACAAACAATCAATCAATTATCAACCAAACTGGATTATCATCGCATAATTAACAAATAATGGTGTCAGATGTCACAGGTGAACATATACAGGTAATAACATATATAACAGTGCAAATAACTAACAATAGTATATTTCGATTGTCATTTCAATTAAAATCAAATTTAATAAATAAAAGGATATTAATCGTGAGTGATTGAGAGACGCCCCACATCTATTCCTACGCTAGCCAAGGACACTACGGGTAATGCCGTCTACTAGCGCGGAGAATAAGGCTGTTGAGGAGCGACCATCCGTGTAATTGCTTTGTGCGAGCACCGATATGTCAGATAGTTTAAGATGTATTTCATTTCAAGGGGGACTCCGACTTGCCGATACAAACTCAAAGCTACTACACAGTGGCCATATATATATATATAATCTCCGGAAACAAATATAGAAATAAGCATAACATAAATCAGTCACAGATAATTCATATTTCAAAGGCGGAAACAGATATGAATATTATACATGAAAGAGTACATCAGAGTAGTGGTCAAACAAGATCCACAATATCACAAAAGAATAGTTACAAGTGCTACACAAGAGAATAAGTATACATCATAGAGTCTATATCTCAAATCCATACAACAAAATGAACTACTAATCTAAGTAGTTAGGCAAAAATTAGAACAGTAAACACCAGTAGTGGAGTCAAGCAGAAGCACCTGTAACATCTCGGTCTGACCTGAGTATTATTTAATAAGAAAATAATAAACGGATCAGTCTAACAATAAATATCAGATAAAATTATATAGAATAAGAGATATGACAAAAACGTATAATAACCATAATGCCATACTGTGATAAGTATGTAATTGAAAATCTACTATAGATTAATCAATATCACAAGAATCTTCTCAAAGATCAAAAGAATGTCATACTCTTTATTTTTATTCACCAAACCATAAATATTGACAATTATATCAATGCTAATCACAAAAGTTAATGACAAACAAATTCACCAATGCACAAATATTGATAAAACTTATCAATGTAAATCACTAAAATTGGTGAAACACAAATTCTAGAAATCATCAATAGAAATCCAGAAATCACAAAAAGGGTGGGGCCTATCACAAAACGGGAGTATGAAAACTCACCAACACGTGTATCACAAAATGGAACGCTATTCCATGGTTGCTAACCATAAATTTTTAGCCGGAGCTCCACAAAACAGCCTGAAGACCATGGTCACTACCCCACCAATTTTGAGTCGAAACTCCACATAAACGGGGTTTAGTCTCCCTCGCAGACAAAGAGACATCGCACATTGCTAGTCTGAATCACAAAAATGATCATCATCGATCACAAGAAGTGTCAATTACAACAAGCTAGTAAATATACGAGCTTAGCTTCATGTCCCGTAACCACTAGCTTAACTTAAATATTTATGAACAAATTGTAGATTTCCACTCGAAAATTGTCAGAAGAGATTCAATCGAACAAGTCCAAGAATTAACCGATGAAGTAAACGCAAGCGTTTCATACCACTTGTTTTACTATGCCGTTTAATTACATTTCTCATACGAATGAGGTAAAGGTTTGTATACGTTAGTAGATTGGAAAACGGTTTAAGAAATGAGATTTGTAATAAAATAGTGTTGAAATCATTTTGATGAAATAATTTTGATATTTACTACTAGTATTGAAACCCCTTATATTTTTAAAAGTGACAAATCACAAAAATGATTGTAGAAACAAACAATCACTAGAATTCACATTCGAAGACGTGAATAGAATCCAAACAAATCGATACCGAATCCATCAAAGTGGAAATACCCAAAAATTCAAAAAATAGAAGTTATCAAAGTCTACAAAGGTGATAACAACTAATCGGAGAAGAAGAATCGATTAAAGATTGGAAAAGCAAAGCAAACGAGCACAAACAGGCGAAACAGGGAAATAGGAGAATAGGAGCAGGTCGGTTGACTAGACTTCCTGAGTCGGTCGACCGAAAATAGGCCAGAAAGTCTCGGCTACAGCTTCGGTCGACCGACCCAGGGGGTTCGGTCGACCGAACTGCAATTTCTGCAATTCCTACCCTATTTAATAGAAGTGCAATCTCTCACTCAATTTGCAACCGGTCGAGCACGGATGATAGGGGATTACGCCCATCGGCTACTCGGTCCTATTGGCTCCTCGATGCATCACTAAAAGCATGTTCAAACATTAAAGTTAGGATCTTTAAAGATTTGAACCCAAAACACTAAAAATTGGAATATTCACAAAACCAATCCAAATCAAAGTCAAATGCACATGAATAAGTGTTAGGAATTCATACCTAACAATCAAAGATAATCATAGACTTAGATGTGAGATAAAAATCCCACCTTTCCACAAAATCAATGAAGGAGAAGCTTGAAGCAAAGGAAGAATCAACCACACTTCAAAACAACCCATATGAGCTTGAATCTAAGCTCAAAAGAAGAACATTCCCAAAGTTAGGTTTAGGAATTTCTGAAATTGAAAGGAGAATGAGTTGGAGAAGAAGAAGATGATGCTTACCAATAGCTTCTCTTTGGATTTGGAGCTAGAACTTGATTTGCAAATAAAAACTAGGGCTTGGAGTTTTAATTTCCCATTCCTCTCTCCACTATTGCTAAAGCTTGAGTATTAGGAAATAGAAATGAAGTAATGAAGAGAAGATAGGTGAAGCTTGGGTCTAATGGGCTGAAACAAAACCAAAGCCCTAAGTGAAAAAGTAGCAAAATTCCGCTAACTCCAAACATATCAAAGTTTATACTCAAAAATGTCACAAACAACGTTTTGAACTCAATGGAAGTGGTCTCGAGTCCTAATTCGACCGTATGCAAATGGTAACTTTTCGGACTATAATTCGACTAACGATAAAATATTTAAATACTCAATCATAAAATATGCGGTTTGTTACAGACTCCACTCCTTAAAGAAATTGCGTCCTCGCAATATTTAAGATGAAAATATATGTAACAACCATGAAAGCATATTCAACACAAAGGAAATTTGAAATATGAAGTTCACCTTAAAGAGCACGAGAAAGTAAGTCTGGATATGTTCGCTCGATGAATTCTCTAGATTCCCAAGAGCAATCCTTAGGATTTGAGGACCATTGAACTTTAACAAGCGGAACATCTTTATTTCAAAGGCGTTTGACCTCCGAAGCAATAATACGAATAAGATGTTGCTCAAAAGTTAAATTAGGCGAAACTTCAACTTCTTCCACAACACCAGGCTCAAGAATAGAATCGGAATCTCGATGGCATTTCCGTAATTGAGAAACGTGTAACATGTCATGAATAGCAGAAATTGAGCCGGTAATAAGAGGCGATAAGCCACGGAACCAATACGTTCGGTGATAGGAAATGGACCAATATATCATGGTGCTAACTTTCCCGATCAACTGAAACGTACAACACCCTTCATAGTTGAAACACGAATAAACACAAGATCTCCCACTGAAAACTCTAATTTCCTTCTCTGGTTATCAGCATAGGATTTTTGCCTACTTTGTGCCTCTTTCATCCTATGAAGAATAAGATCAATCTTTTCTGTGGAATCACGAATAAAATTTGGACCTAAAACCAGCTTCTCACCGGCCTCAAGCCAACAAGAAGGAGATCGGCATGGTCTTCCATAGAGTGCCTCCAATGGTGCCATACCAATACTAGATTGGAAGCTATTATTATAGGAAAACTCAACAAGAGAAATATGATCTTCCCAACTTCCACCAAAATCAAGGACACATGCACGAAGAAGATCTTCAAGAGTTTGATTCACACGCTCGGTTTGTCCATCAGACTGTGGATGATAAGCGGTGCTAAAATTAAGCTTCATTCCCAAAGCTTTTTGAAGACTCTTCCAAAATCCACTAGTAAACAATGGATCACGATCACTAACAATAGAAGTAGGAACTCCATGCAATTTAACAATTTCTTTGATAAAAAGTTTGGCCAAAAGAGGTACGGTTCGATTGGACCGAACGGGAATAAAATGGGTGGATTTAGTAAGTCTATAAACTATCACCCATAAGATATCATGACCCGAACGAGAACGGGAAAGGCCGTCTATAAAATCCATGGAAATTTGGTCCCACTTCCAAATTGGAATTTCTAAAGGTTGCAATAACCCACCGGGCCTTTGATGCTCGGCCTTAATGAGTTGGCAAGTCACGCAAAACTTAACAAAGTTAGCAATATCAGATTTCATTCCCTCCCAATAATAAAGTCGCTTCATATCCACGTGCATTTTACTACTACCGGGATGAATGGTAAATTTAGAATGATGAGAATCTTCTAAAATGTCTTTATGAAGATCACTAATATTTGGCATGATAAATCTACCAAATTTTTGAATACCGCCACGAGAATCAATATCAATGTTTTTCAAACCTTCAATATCAATTTTATCCCTTAAATTTTGGCCAAGAAGAGCCGATTCGGGATCTAGCTTTTGAGCTTCAATAATGCGGTCTAAAAGAGAGGGATGAGCCTCAAGGCTACATAAAACAAGAGATGAACATAAATCGGAAACACGATCTCGAATCTCACAAGTGGATAAAACCCCGAGATCATTCCATTCGGATATCATCATAGAAACAACCACTTGTTGCTTGCGACTAAGTGCATCGGCAACAAGATTTCCCTTTCCGAGAGCATAAAGAATATCAAGATCATAAGATGCAAGGAATTCGAGCCAATGCTGTTGATGCAAATTAAGTTCCTTTTGGGAAAATAAATTCTTCAAAGATTTATGATCGGTATAGAGAACAAATTTCTCTCCCAAAAGATAACGACGCCAAATTTTAAGAGCGAAAACAATAGCCGCGAGCTCTAAATCATGAGTGGCGTATCTAGTCTCAGCTGGCTTCAATTGCCTAGAAGCATAAGAAATAACACGTTCACTTTGCATAAGAACACACCCAAACCAACGCGACTAGCATCGGTACAAACAATAAAATCTTGGTTTCCTTCGGGAATCACAAGAATAGGAGCATCTGAAAGGAGTTCTTTTAATTTCTGAAAAGAAGCTTCACATTTGTCCGACCAAATGTATTTAACACCTTTCTTTGTTAAGCTAGTAAAAGGCACGACAATTTTAGAAAAGTCTTTAATAAAACGACGGTAATAGCCCGCCAATCCAAGGAAGCTACGGATTTCCGTCACACTCTCCGGTCTCTTCCCATTTTGAATCGCTTCAATCTTTGAAGGATCAACGGAAATTCCGGATTCAGGAATAATATAACCAAGAAACCTCACACGAGATTGCCTAAAGTGGCGTTTAGAAAATTTTGCTTTCAAATGATTGCTCCTAAGAGTTTCCAACACAATCTGAAGATGCTTTTCATGCTTCTCCTTGGTTTTTGAACACACAAGAATATCATCAATAAAGATGAGAACAAACTGATCGAGGAAGTCTTTTAAAACTCGATTCATAAGGTCAACGAAATAAGCCGGAGCATTCGTTAAACCAAATGGCATAACAAGCCATTCATAAGATACATATCGAGTATGTAACGATGTCAAAGAAATACTATCCTCTGCAATACGAAGCTGATGAAAACCGGTAGCCACGTCCAATTGTGAAAAGACTCTAGCACCACTAAGTTGATCGAATAGATCATCAATCCGAGATAAAGGATATTTATTCTTGATAGTAAGATCATTAAGCTTACGTAGTCAACGCAAAGCCTAAGTGTACCGTCGGATTTTTTCACAAAAATAGCCGAAGCTCCCCAAGGAAAGGAACTAGAGCGAATAAATTGCTTCGTCTCCAATTCGGATAATTGTTTGCGCATCTCCTCATTTTCTTTATCGGACATACGATAAGGAGGACGAGTGATAGGTTGAGCTCCAGGGATGAGATTAATTTTGAACTCAATTGCTCGCTTAGGTGGTAATCCTAAAACGGGCTCAAATATGTCGGAAAATTCACGAACAACGTGAATAAGAGAAATAATATCTTCCTCATCATCATTACCGTCATCGTGAGGATTTAAAGAATATAAAGATGCGACTAAGCTGGAATCCGAATCATTAAGACCAATAGAAATCTGCTTAACAGATTTAGGATATTGAAGATGAATAGTCCGCTCAAGACATAGGATTTGAGCTTCATAGCGGTTAAGCCAATCCATTCCCAAAATCATTCCAAAGGCAAGGTAATGCATAACATGCAAATCGGCACGGAAAGAGTAATCACATAAAATAATTTCGACATCTTTACACAATAAACTGATTGTTGCGGATCCACCAACCGGATTCGCAATTCTCAAAGAAGTCATTAAACACGTAACATCCAAAGAAAAAGTATCAACATGTCCTTTTGAAATAAAAGAATGGGACGCACCCGTATCAAAAAGAACTCGAATAGGATGACCACGAAATAAAATATTGCCATCAAGGATAGAATGCGAAATACCTTGACCACGAGAAGTGTTACTAGGAGTTTGTACCACATTAAGCTTTCCCTCCTTCCTGTTTTGAAGTTTGGGACATGAAGATATATAATGGTCCGGGCTTTTGCAATAGCGACAAGCACGGGGTTTTGAACACTTATTCGCATAATGGTCCTTAGAACCACAGTTGTAGCATTGCCCACCACTTGAGGTAGAAGTCTTTGTTGTCAGAGAGGCTTGCTTCCCTTTCTTATTGTTGGGATAAGGACCTTCGAACTTATTAGGCCTTTTCTTGTTGGTGCAGTTCGGTTTAGCATTCCCAACCTCAACATCACTTACTCTATTAGCCTCTTCAAGTCGAAGAGCGATATCAATGAGTTAATCAAAAGAAACTTCTAATTTTAGAAGTAATGGCTTCTTGAGATTTTTATTCAAGCCATAGACAAATCTTTGGTTCTTCTTCAATGGGGTGTTTATGTAATCGACCCCGTATTTAGAAAGTGACTCGAAGGATGCGACATAATCTGCCACAGAGGATTCATCTTGAACAAGGTCAATGAAACGACGAGCCAAAGTCACCTTCTCAGCTTCTGGCATAAATTTTAATTCGAAGCGTTCCCGGAATTTCTCCCAAGTAAGACCCGCTTCATTTATTTCAAAAATCAGAAGCTCGTACCAGTCTAATGCTCTTTCTTGGAGCATACTCGAGGCTAACTAGATTCGGCAAAGATCAATAAGATTCATGTGAGAAAAGACTCGATTGCATGTTCTTAGCCAAGCCTGGACTTCAATAATGGTTTCAGAACCTTTGAATGGCTTCCCACCCAAATTGGTATAATCTTTACACAAACGTGCAAATCCAGACTTAGGGTGAGTAGACTCCGGATGAGAACCGGCTGCTTGAGCATTCTTTACTAGATCAAGAAGCTGTTGGGAAGACATAAATACTCCATCTTGAGGAGTAGCACTAGATTGACCGGCGCTGGGACGGCCTGGTCTAACCATTTCTCTTCATTAACAAAGAAAGAAGAAGAAGAAAAAGGTTATTCACAAAATGAATATCAAACAATAATGATTAATAAAATAAGGAATGACAAAAGAAAATAGGATAGGATGGTTCGAAGACCCGAATAAAATCCTAAGGCACGACTCCTAAGGTGGACTTAGGACATGATCCTTGCTAGACTATTCTATATTATTCCGAAGTCTGGCTTTGACACCAAGCTGTGACGCCCCACCTCTATTCCCACGCTATCCAAGGACACTACAGGTAATGCCGTCAACTAGCATGGAGAAAAAGGCTGTTGAGGAGTGACCATCCGTGTAATTGCTTTATGCGAGCACCGATATGTCAGATAGTTTAAGATGTATTTCATTTCAAGGGGGAATCTGACATGCCGATACAAACTCAAAGCTACTACACAGTGGCTATATATATTATCTTCGGAAACAAATATAGAAAAAATCATAACATAAATCAGTCATAGATAATTCATATCTCAAAGGCGGAAACAGATATGAATATTATACATGAAAGTGTACATCAGAGTAGTGGTCAAACAAGATCCACAATATCACAAAAGAATAGTTACAAGTGCTACACAAGAGAATAAGTATACGTCATAGAGTCTATATCTCAAATGTATACAACAAAATGAACTACTAATCTAAGTAGTTAGGCAAAAATCAGAACAGTAAACACCAGAAGTGGAGTCAAGCAGAAGCACCTGTAACATCTTGGTCTAACCCGAGTACTATTTAATAAGAAAATAATAAACGGATCAGTCTAACTATAAATATCAGATAAAATGATATAGAATAAGAGATATGACAAAAATGTATAATAACCATAATGTCATACTGTGATAAGTATGTAATTGAAAATCTACTATAGATTAATCAATATCACAAGAATCTTCTCAAAGATCAAAAGAATGTCATACTCTTTATTTTTATTTACTAAACCATAAATATTGACAATTATATCAATGCCAATCACAAAAGCTAATGACACACAAATTCACCAATGCATAAATATTGATAAAACTTATCAGTGTAAATCACTAAAATTGGTGAAACACAAATTCTAGAAATCATCAATAGAAATCCAGAAATCACAAAAAGGGGGAGGCCTGTCACAAAACGGGAGTATGAAAACTCATCAACACGTGTATCACAAAATGGAACCCTATTCCATGGTTGCTAACCATAAGTTTTGAGCCGGAGCTCCACAAAACGGCCCGAATACCATGGGTCGCTATCCCACCAATTTTGAGTCGTAACTCCACAGAAACGGGGTTTAGTCTCCCCCACAAACAAAGAGACATCGCACATTGCCAGTCTAAATCACAAAAATGATCGTCATCGATCACAAGAAGTGTCAATTACAACAAGTTAGTAAATATATGAGCTTAGCTTCATGTCCCATAACCACTAGCTTAACTTAAATATTTACGAACAAATTGTAGATTTCCACTAGAAAATTATCACAAGAGATTCAATCGAACAAGTCCAAGAATTAACCGATGAAGTGAACGCAAGCGTTTCATAACACTTATTTTACTATGCCGTTTAATTAGATTTCTCATACGAATGAGGTAAAGGTTTGTATATGCTAGTAGATTGGAAAACGGTTTAAGAAACGAGCTTTGTAATAAAATAGTGTTAAAATCGTTTTGATGAAAGAATTTTGATATTTACTACTAGTATTGAAAAACTTAATATTTTTAAAAGTGAAAAATCACAAAAATGATTGTAGAAATAATCAATCACTAGAATTCACATTCGAAGACGTGAATAGAATCCAAAGAAATCAATACCGAATCCATCAAAGTGGAAATACCCAAAAATTCCAAAAATAGAAGTTATCAAAGTCGACAAAGGTGATAACAACTAATCGGAGAAGAAGAATCGATTAAAGATTGGAAAAGCAAAGCAAACGAGCACAAATAGGCAAAACAGGAAATAGGAGAATAGGAGCAGGTCGGTTGACCGGACTTCCTGAGTCGGTCGACCGAAAATAGGCCAGAAAGTCTCGGCTACAGCTTCGGTCGACCGACCCACGGGGTTCGGTCGGCTGAACTGCAATTTCTGCAATTCCTACCCTATTTAATAGAAGTGCAATCTCTCACTCAATTTGCAACCGGTCGAGCATGGACGCTAGGGATTACGCCCATCGGCTACCCGGTCCTATTGGCTTCTCGATGCATCACTAAAAACATGTTCAAACATCAAAGTTAGGATCTTTAAAGATCTGAACCCAAAACACTAAAAATTGGAATATTCACAAAACCAATCCAAATCAAAATCAAATGCACGTGAACAAGTGTTAGGAATTCATACCTAACAATCAAAGATAATCATAGACTTAGATGTGAGATAAAAATCCCACCTTTCCACAAAATCAATGAAGGAGAAGCTTGAAAGCGAAGGAAGAATCAACCACACTTCAATACAACCCAAATGAGCTTGAATCTAAGCTCAAAAGAAGAACATTCCCAAAGTTAGGTTTTGGAATTTCTGAAATTGAAAGGAGAATGAGTTGGAGAAGAAGAAGATGATGCTTACCAATAGCTTCTCTTTGGATTTGGAGCTAGAACTTGATTTGCAAATGAAAACTAGGGCTTGGAGTTTTAATTTCCCATTTCTCTCTCCGTTGTTGCTAAAGCTTGAGTATTAGGAAATAGAAATGAAGAAATGAAGAGAAGAGGGGTGAAGCTTGGGTCTAATGGGCTGAAACAAAACCAAAGCCCTAAGTGAAAAAGTAGCAAAATTCCACTAACACCAAACATATCAAAGTTTATAGTCAAAAAGGCCTCGAACGACGTTTTGAACTCAATGTAAGTGGTCCCGAGTCCTAATTCGGCCGTATGCAAAAAGTAACTTTTCAGACTATAATTCGACTAACGATAAAATATTTAAATACTCAATCGTAAAATATGCGGGTTGTTACAGACTCCCCTCCTTAAAGAAATTGCGTCCTCACACTATTTAAGAAGAAAATATATGTAACAACCATGAAAGCATATTCAACACAAAAGAAATTTGAAATAAGAAGTTCACCTTAAACAGCACGAGAAAGTAAGTCCGGATATGTTCGCTCAATGAATTCTCTAGATTCCCAAGAGCAATCCTTAGGATTTGAGGACCATTGAACTTTAACAAGCGGAACATCTTTATTTCGAAGGCGTTTGACCTCCGAAGCAATAATACGAATATGGTGTTGCTCAAAAGTTAAATTAGGAGAAACTTCAATTTCTTCCACAACATCAGGCTCAAGAATAGAATCGGAATCTCGAAGGCATTTCCGTAATTGAGAAACGTGAAACACGTCATGAATAGCAGAAACCGAGCCAGTAATAAGAGGCGATAAGCAATGGAACCAATACGTTCGGTGATAGGAAATGGACCAATATATCATGGTCCTAACTTTCCCGATCAACTGAAACGTACAACACCATTCATAGGTGAAACACGAATAAACACAAGATCTCCCACTGAAAACTCTAATTTCCTTCTCCGGTTATCGGCATAGGATTTTTTCCTACTTTGGGCCTCTTTCATCCTATGACGAATAAGATCAATCTTTTCTGTGGAATCACGAATAAAATCTGGACCTAAAACCATCTTCTTACCGGCCTCAAGCCAACAAGAAGGAGATCGGCATGGTCTTCCATAGAGTGCCTCAAATGGTTCCATACCAATACTAGATTGGAAGCTATTATTATAGGAAAAGTCAACAAGAGAAATATGATCTTCCCATCTTCCACCAAAATCAAGGACGCATGCACGAAGAAGATCTTCAAGAGTTTGATTCACACGCTCGGTTTGTCCAACGGACTGAGGATGACAAGCGGTGCTAAAATTTAGCTTCGTTTCCAAATCTTTTTGAAGACTCTTCCATAATCCACTAGTAAACAATGGATCACGATCACTAACAATAGAAGTAGGAACTCCATGCAATTTAACAATTTCTTTGATAAAAAGTTTGGCCAAAAGAGGTACGGTTCGATTGGACCAAACGGAAATAAAATGGGTAGATTTTGTAAGTCAATCAACTATCACCCATAAGCTATCATGACCCGAATGAGAATGGGAAAGGCCGTCTATAAAATCCATGGAAATTTGGTCCCACTTCCAAATTGGAATTTCTAAAGTTTGCAATAACCCACCGGGCCTTTGATGCTCGGCCTTAATGAGTTGGCAAGTCATGCAATCTCTCACTCAATTTGCAACCGGTTGAGCATGGACGCTACGGGATTACGCCCATCGGCTACCTGGTCTTAATGGCTCCTCAATGCATCACTAAAAACATGTTCAAACATCAAAGTTAGGATCTTTAAAGATTTGAACCCAAAACACTAAAAATTGGAATAATCACAAAACCAATCCAAATCAAAATCAAATGCACATGAATAAGTGTTAGGAATTCATACCTAATAATCATAGATAATCATGGACTTAGATGTGAGATAAAAATCTCACCTTTCCCCAAAATCAATGAAGGAGAAGCTTGAAAGCAAAGGAAGAATCAACCACACTTCAACACAACACAAATGAGCTTGAATCTAAGCTCAAAAGAAGAACATTCCCAAAGTTAGGTTTAAGAATTTCTGAAATTGAAAGGAGAATGAGTTGGAGAAGAAGAAGATGATGCTTACCTATAGCTTCTCTTTGGATTTGGAGCTAGAACTTGATTTGCAAATGAAAACTAGGGCTTGGAGTTTTAATTTCCCATTCCTCTCTCCATTGTTGCTAAAGCTTGAGTATTAGGAAATAGAAATGAAGTAATGAAGAGAAGAGGGGTGAAGCTTGGGTCTAATGGGCTAAAACAAAACTAAAGCCCTAAGTGAAAAAGTAGCAAAATTCCACTAACTCCAAACATATCAAAGTTTATACTCAAAAAGGTCGCAAATGGCGTTTTGAACTCAATGGAAGTGTCTCGAGTCCTAACTCGACTGTATGCAGAAAGTAACTTTTCGGACTATAATCTGACTAACGATAAAATATTTAAACAAAATATTTAAATACTCAATCGTAAAATATGCGGGTTGTTACAGATTGCTCACCTTTTGAGGCTAGAGATGAACAAGAGTGAGATGAGTTACGAATCTAAGCACGAATTCCAAAGCAAAGCAAGGTTGGCATGAATGTTGACGACAAAGCTGATAAATAGGAATCGATGAGAACAAATCGAATCAATTTTGATGTAAATTGAACAAAATATATATATATACACACACATACAAATTTAAGATCAATATTATTATAAACCTATATATACACACACTTTGAAATCAATGATATATATTTATATAACTGATATATAAATTCGTATATATAAACTTACAGTAATCCGAACATATATAAAGTAATACTAAGATGAAAATATTACATACAAACAAGGTAACGTACACTTATATACATATTATATTTAAATATCAATACTTAAAACTCAAGTATAACCAAAATCAATTACTCACCATTATCATAAAACTACAAATAATATACAACCCAAGAAATCAGAATAGCTTAAACTTATTATTTTATAAACAAAAAAGCTGTAAACATAAACTTTGCAATATATCTATTTTATAAGATATCCCTATTTTTATACACTTAAACAATATCATATACGTATACAATATATGAAAATAGCATCTATAATTTATGTGTAAAATAAAAGACCAAAATATATATTCATACATATACACTAAAATATATATACAAAAGAATGACCTGAAGATATATAACAAACCATAAAGTTCTTATACTGTCTGATATTTAATAATATGTGCATGCTTAAGATGTATATTAGTAAATATAAAACTAGCATCGAACTTACACATATAACAACATACACATATTATACTCATATATATACTTATAAATATAATCTAACATATATACATATAAACAAATATATACAATGACTAATTAAAACAAATATATATATATATATATATAACATAAAAAAGGCAAGGAGGAGGGATAACAAAGAATGGCAGACAGGGAAACAAGGTGTCATGACCCGTCTTCCACTAACCAGAAAGACGTATCTTGAAATAAGAAAGAAAGAGATAGAAAGAGAAAGAAAGAGAAGAAAGAAGAAACAACAACATAATCTCAACAGCGGAATGAATAAATTATATTAATAACAAAAGTATTACATAGATATACAACAACTATCGGAGTTACACAAATAATACAACACATACTAGACAGTTATAAACACCTGTCTAGTTAGTACAACACAGTACAAAACAACTCAAACAAACGACTCAGAGATACCAACATAGCGGAAAACTAGATAACTACAACGCAGAAGCCTCCTGCTCCATTGCTCCTCCACAATTCGTCAAAGCTAACCTGAGTCCCTTGGCTACTCGTAAAAATTTGAGTACCCAAGAGTTTAAGAAAAACAGAAATAAACTTCGGGTCAGACATGGGTCTGGTGTGAGTAAGAGGTTAAATTTGCTTAACTTTTGACAAACCTTTAAAAAAAGTATCACGTAAGACTTCCCACACATAAACATGGAAAAGTTTTTACCTTACGCTAACCAAAACTTTTGATAGGAAATCTGGTGATATTATAATAGTGTCTAGGGTTTTCAGGTAAAATACAGAAATAGCTGGAATGCTTACATCTCACGTTCCAACATAGTTGGGCACAATCAATACATACGACACATATTGGATTTTGGATTACATACAATGGCAGGGGTACCGCCCATCACAGTATGTGGCCTAGATCACCGTACCGAGGAGTACGCCTACTCCCTTGCAACACAAGGCCGGAACCATCTCTTACTGGACAATCCCGAACAATACAACCCTGGCAGTTGTCGCGAATCAACCGCCCACACAGCCAAATAAAAAGGGACTTCTAGACGGGGAAAATCTCGTCCTACTTGGGCATGACCCACTTAGCCTTTTTGCACCTCCCCTGTTTTAGCCATTCCCGGTTGATGAGGTTTGAGGCTACGATTACCTTTAGAGGACACATCTCTTAGAATGCTCATCGTCCACCTGACGATGTTCTGAAAGCATTCAATCCATACAAGTTCGTTCCGGGTTCGAACGAAACCGAAAGCATTATCTCATTACACACATTTGGAATCACCCTCAGAGTTAACGATGATAACCCTTGCACTCTGAATCTTCATCTTCACTTGAGATTCACGACCTATCGCTAATTTGGATCGATGTGGTTTTCGGATATCCAAATATGGAAACACGATGCCGGTCTCATTGAAATCCAAAACGCCATCTTTTAGGTCCAACTTGTTTTGAGTTTAAAACAATCCAATTTAAACTATCTATATACACACCGATAGATAATTTACATCATCATAATAGATAACCATCACCATAGATAATCCATATTTTCATTATTAGAAGATAATCCATATCATCATCACAATGCAACCAATGCATCTATATCACACATCATTACTAATCTCATATCTGATATTCAAACCATTCAAGGAAATCTATATCATCCATATATAAACAAGGATTAATAATCACGCCATATATAATTAATTTAAAATGAATTAAATTAATTACATTATCTCTAATTAATTTAAAGTAAATTAAATTAATTATCTCATTCTATAAATCTTGCTTATATAACCATTGATTATAAACCAATCAACTAATTAATTAACCACTAATTAATTCCCTTGATTAATCATTCTTTAATTACATTCAAGTAATTAATTTCACAAATTACAGTAATTAACCTCCAATTACTTCATTAATTAATTAATTATAATTAATTGCATTAATCCTTAATTAATTACATTAATTAATTACTTTAGTCACTTATCATTGATTAATTAATCTCAATTAATTAATCTCAATCACATCATTAATTATATTAATGATTCCTAATTACATTTAAATAAATTAACTTCATTAAGTAATTAACCTTAATTATTAATCACTTTGATTAATTAACTTCAGTAATTAACTATTCTTAATTACTGCATTGAGTAAATTGATTATCCCTAAATTAATTATATTTAATAATTAATTAATTATTAATCATCCTTGATCAATTTCATTAGTAATTAATTACCCTTAATTAATTACATTCTTAATTATTTTCCAAATGATTTAATCAATCAATGCTTAAATTAATTACACTAAGTAATTAATTATTAATTACTTTCACAAAGAAATTATCCTCCATAATAATTACACAAGAAACTAACCCCAACTCTTTCATACTTCAATAAATTACATTCAGTAATTACTCATCTTAATTACTTCTCTAAGTAATCATCCTTCATTTATTACTTATCAACCCATCAATGATTATTCTAAATTAATTAAACTTATTTAATTAATTTAAACTAATCAAATAAATTAATTAATTACAATGAGTAATTAATAACTTTAATTACTTTTATAAAGTAATCATACCTAACCAAATTCCATAATGATTATTTAATTTAATTAATCAAATAAATTATCAAAATTAATTACATTAATTAATTAAATAAATAAAAGTTAATGACCCTCATTAACTTATCAACAATTTCCTTAATTACCTTTCTTAAGTAATTAACTTAAATTGATTATTATTAATCACAAATTTATTAATCTTTATAAATTATTTAATTAATCACTAATTATTTCATTAATTAAGATTTTAACTTAATTAATCTTAACCTCTTGATAAATTAATTTCTAATCATTAATTAAAATCTTAACTTATTCAATTAATGATCTTATTCCCAAATTAATTAATCCAAATTAATTAACTTCAATCTTAAATAATTAATTCAAAATCCTTACTTAATTAATTAAACTAATTAAGTAATTATCCATCTAATTACCTTATTGATTTAATAAATCAAAATCATTTAAATCTTTGATTGATTTAAAATGAAAGATTTCTTATTAATGATTACATTATCATTAACAAAGAAATTTAAACAACTTACTTTAAAATTTATTTTCAAATTACATTTTAAATTTTAAATTTAAAATGAAAACCAAACTTAAATTTAACAAAGTTTTAAAAACATTTAAAAAACCTTTTTAAAACTTCTACTAAATAATTTCTAATTTTATAAAAGATGTTTAAAGGAAATTTAAAACTCCTATTTAAATATGTTTCAACATCCAAAGTTGTTTAAACATTTAAAATTTTTAAAACTTCCTTTATTTTCAAAACATTGATTCAGATTGGATTTTTATTCCAGATTTAAAACTTATGTTTAAATCTTCTATTTTAATTTAAAGCTTTTTCTTTAATTTCAGATTATTTAAACTCTTTTAAAGTTGTTTAAACATTTAATTTAAAAAGTTTAAATTAAATTTTCAAACCTAGATTCAAACTCAGTTTGAAATCCATATTTTAAATCTAAGTTTTAAATTCTTGTTTAAAACCTGCATTCAGATTTTAAAACAAATTGAATTGAAAAATATACAAGTTTCAAAGAAACCTGTAACTATAGAAAAATGCCCGAGCTTCCCTTATTTAGCTTTGAGTAAAACCTTGATCATCTTCGAACAGAAACACGAATTACTCGAGTATGACCCGAGTACAAAAAGACTGCAAACCCAAACATTCACCTGACACATTCCTTTTCACCGTGCATATGCACGGTGGTCTTGGCCACCTCCGGCCACCACCAAGGCATCGAGCACGTCGACGCTTTCCCATAGATCCATCCACGATCATCAAAAACTCAATTTCTACTCGAAATCAAATTCGAGTCCCCTTAAACCCAAAACCTGGAAGAATACTGGAACAAGTTCGCCATCGAACCCCCAAACCTGGAAAACCTTCATTCTCCCTCCTCCGTCCATCAGAGGCTTTGCAATGCCGTCCAATGCTTCTTCGACACCCAAGCGGCCATCACCCCAAAAATAGAAGCGCTCGTTCACCTGTAGCCTTCATGCCAATCAAAACATTGCATAGCCCCGAAACTAGGTTTACAAACTTACGACAGTCGCCGCTGCCACCACCATTCCTTAATCACCACCGCAATAATTTTACCATCATCACTGTTCCCCCCCCACCATCACCAGAAGCAACCACGACCTCCCTGACCTTCAAGAGCATCAGCAAAACCCCAAAAACCAATTTCCAATATATCCTAAACTGCTCATTTGATCCAGCGTTAAAACTTATGATTTTATTTTTATAAATCATAATTTTGTATAAGCATTCAGTTTTCAATCCTGAATTAATGAGTTCAATAGTTTAAATTTACCCAAAAACTTAAACTTCACTGCTTATTTTTTTTTTCCAGAGCAAATTACAATTAATTTTAACTTAAATACAATTTTAAGCTTTCTTTATAATCAAACAAACAGATATTATTTGAATCTTAAATCCTAACATAAGTATTTTCATTAAAATCTTTACTTCTGAAACTAGGTACAGGAAAGAGCAGATACACAACACATACATTCAAACATTCATATGCATATCTACAGCAATGCATTTAAGATCATATACACAAGCATACTAATCCACATGCAACCAGATAAACATACACAAACATACTTTTTTAAGTAATAAATTTATACTTAAGTTTTAAATAGAAAGTGTTACTCACCTGGGAATAGCATGAAATAGAGCACAAATTTTTGAAAAGCTTTTGATAAAACTTGAGTTGCTTTTGAAACCTTTAAACTGAAATGCCATACTTCTATGAATCTGATAAAAACTTGAGTGTTTGCAGTTGTTTTAAACTTGCATGCAGGCTAAAGAAACTTGAACTTGCAGTTGCATGCTAATGAAATTTTGTTGAAGACAAACCCAGATTCCTTCTTATATTCCCAAATTGAAAATGCATGCAGACATATGCTTTGATTTTTCTTTTGAATGGAATTACAGGTTTAACATGCAATCTTTTCATTTTTATTTTGAAGGAAGAGTTTCAGATTGGATTTTGAGAATGAATTATAAGATATTGATTTGTTTTTTTTTTTGAGAGTTTGGAAACAAATTTGTTTCAGCTGAAATTTTATCTTCTTAACTTTGAAAAAATGGAGACTAGAAAAGGAAATATTGAAGAAAACATGTTTTCATAAGTGTAATTGATTTATTTAAAAATTAAAATAAAAATTAAAAAATAAAACACACTTGTTACATTAGTCTCTTAACTCTAGTACACTTGTCATTATACCCCCTTAATGTAATAACATGTGTCTTAAGTAATTTTATTTGTTTTTTTATTTATTTTAAAAGTAAATGAAATCCTCTTTCTTTATTTATTAAATACATACATATATAAATTATTTTCATAAATAAATGTATATGCATTGCTTTTTAAAGAAAATGAAATAAAACAATTTATAAAAAAATGAAAGCTTACTTACATGATTTAGATATGTTTATTCATTTGAATTTCAAAATTAATTCAAATTCAAATGTTATTCATACATTTAAAAATTCCATTTAAAATTAATTTATATTAACATATTTAATTTAACAATAATAATATTGTCTTTTAAATCTATCTATATTTATACTTTTATTTTTATTTGAAAATAAAATATTTACTAATTTAAATAATTTATAAAAGAAATTATACATTACTTATCTTTTTTATCTCAATTAAATGCATTTATGTTTAATATATAAATGGTATTTTAAATTTCCATATATAATTCCAAATTATAATTATTATGCTATATTCAAAAAGGAAATAAAATTAACCTTTGTTTATCTTATTTAAAATTTAAACTATTCTTTAAAATATATTTAAATAATTTAAAACAATTTCTTTAAGTATCTTAAAACCAAACAGTTATTTATCAAATAGTTTTGAATAGTTATTTATTAAATAAAATAATAATTTCCAAATTATCAAAATGAATATTAGAATTTAAAAACAAGATTTTATTTGTTTATTAAACTACAATCAAAACTTATCTATCTATAATATATATACATTATATATACATTATAAATATAAAGCAATTTATTAGCTTTTAAAAGATAAAATTCACCAATTAAACATTTATTTAATTAGATTCTTAAATCAAATCAAATTTTATTAACAGAATTTATTAACTCAATTTAATTTCAAATACAGATTATTAAACTGATATTGCCAAAATTTCCGGGATATCACATTCCTCCCCTCTTAAAAGAATTTCGTCCCCGAAATTTAAAAGCAAAGGTAATTTAATAATCCCATTAAAGATTTTAATTATAAATCACAAGCATACATCAATCATATGCTAACAACCATAGCAACCAATTTATCTAATCAAACAATCAAAACTACAAAGCTACAGAGCTCCTTCTCATCTATATCTACAGAACTAAACAAGATATCAGACTACAGATGAGTCTGATTCAACCACCAAACCTTCTGAACAGCTGGTTCCACAACTAGAAATAACTCATTGAATCCAATTATCCAACTGGCAATTCGACTCTTGAAAACCAAACACCAATCCAACCAAACACAGAAGAGATCCAAAATAAATCACCGACTCCGGAATCCGAATTTCTCGGGACGATCCTGGGCTGCCTACACCCTTACTGATCAGCTCAACCTCTGCTAATGCCTCCAAAAAGAAACAAGCTGGATCAAAAACAATCCAACACAACGATCTCCTCAAAATAAACCAAGACCAAGATCACCAACTCTACACTTCAAACATCAGAAGAACAAACTTACTTCTTCTATCCGGAAAAGACAAAACAGAAACACTCCCAAACTGCTCCGCTGCACAACTCTGATATGAGAAGAAGAATAATGCTGATGATGAATGCCAGCACAATCTGGACAACACATCCCAGAATATGGTTCAACAGATCCATAAAGGAAAACTCAGAAGTTCCACCAATCCTAAGCTGCTTCACCAACTCTTAACTCGAGAAACCATCCTTCCACTAGCTGATCCACCGGTAGCACTCCTGGAATCTGATCGATAAGAAAACTCAATCTCCAGATACAGAAAAACCTCTGACTTCTTAGAAGACATCCAGAAAAATCTTTGATAACCCAAGAGATCACTCAAACAATCGCAAGTCCCTTTTGCGATCAACACAGACCAATTCCCAAAGAAAACAGTTCTCTCTTTACCAAACAGAACAACTTACACTTAATTAGCCAATTCACTGAAGAAACAGATCTATGCTTCGGAACTCCACCTTCAGAAACTGCTAAGCCAGAAAACTTTCTGTTGACACAGAACACTTCGAGCTGCACCACTGACTCCAAAGCTAAAGACTTCCTAATCCCAAAGCTCTTCGAGAAAATCGGACCTCAAAGCCAAACACAAACAACCAGCTGGACTCTGCCACATCGCCGAAGCAAACACACTTCCTAAAACTTGTTCCAAATAAAACTTCTTCAGAGACATCCATATTCACTGCATCTCATCACGCAGCTACCACGTCCTGAGGTATAAAAATACCATCGCACATTTCTACTAAACCGACAGATCCAAACTCAACTTATCCAACTTCAGAGTTAGACTCCGAACCTTAACAGGTTACCTTCAGAAATCGATGAATCCTCTTCACCACTGCACAACTCACTCGAGACGGTATTAGGTCTATAGTCTCGACAGATACACTTCCAAACTCAACATTTAAACTCCAACTATTAGTAGTAGTCATGTTACACACTCCACTACCTTATATACCTTTGTAACCTATATTGGAAAACCCGAACAGGTAACCCAACAAATAGGTAGAAATAACTAAATATATATATATAAAATTACAAATACGCTCTCTCAAGATAGACACCACTCTAGAGCCTAGGTATTCACTCAACCTCGCTCTGATACCAACTGTCACGACCCGTCTTCCACTAACCAGAAAGACGTATCATGAAATAAGAAAGAAAGAGATAGAAAGAGAAAGAAAGAGAAGAAAGAAGAAACAACAACAGAATCTCAACAGCGGAACGAATAAATTATATTAATAACAAAAGTATTACATAGACATACAACAACTATCAGAGTTACACACATAATACAACACATACTAGACAGTTATAAACACCTGTCTATTTATTACAACACAGTACAAAACAACTCAAACAAACGACTCAGAGATACCAATATAGCAGAAAACTAGATAACTACAACGCAGAAGCCTCCTGCTCTATTGCTCCTCCACAATTCGTCAAAGCTAACCTTAATCCCTTGGCTACTGTAAAAATTTGAGTACCCAAGAGTTTAAGAAAAACAGCAATAAACTCCGGGTCAGACATGGGTCTGGTGTGAGTAACAGGTTAAAGTTGCTTAACTTTTGAAAAACCTTTAAAAAAAAGTATCACGTAATACTTCCCATACATAAACATGGAAAAGTTTTTACCTTACGCTAAACAAAACTTTGATAGGAAATCCGGTGATATTATAATAGTGTCTAGAGTTTTCAAGTAAAATACAGAAATAGTTGGAATGCGTACATCTCACGTTCCAACATAGTTGGGCACAATCAATACGTACGGCACTTATTGGATTTTGGATTCCATACAATGGCAGGGCTACTGGGTACCGCCCGTCACAGTACGTGGCCTAGATCACCGTACCGAGGAGTACGCCCGCTCCCCTGCAATACAAGGCCAGATCCATCCCTTGCTGGACAGTCCCGAACAAGACAACCCTGACAGTTGTCGCGAAACAACCGCCCCACACAGCCGAATAAAAAGGGACTTCTAGACAGGAGAAAATTTCATCCTACTTGGGCATGCCCCACTTAGCCATGCCGCACCTCCCCTGTTTTAGCCATTCCTGGTTGATGAGGCTTGAGGCTACGATTACCTTTAGAGAACACATCTCTTAGAATGCTCATCGTCCACCTGACGATGTTCTGAAAGCATTCAATCTATACAAGTTCATTCCGGGTTCGAACGAAACCGAAGGCATTATCTCGTTACACTCATTTGGAATCACCCTTAGAGTTAACGACGATAACCCTTGCACTCTGATTCTTCATCTTCACTTGAGATTCATGACCTATCGTTAATTTGGATCGATGTGGTTTTCGAATATCCAAATATGGAAACCCGATCCCTGTCTCATCGAAATCCAAAACGCCATCTTTTAGGTCAAAGTTTCTTTAAGTTTAAAACAATCCAATTTAAACTATCTATATACACATAGATAGTTAATTTACATCATCACAATAGATAACCATCACCACAGATAATCCATATTTTCATTATCAGAAGATAATCCATATCATCATCATAATGCAACTAATGCATCTATATCACACAACATTACTAATCTCATATCTGAGATTCAAACCATTCAAGGAAATCTATATCATCCATATATAAACAAGGATTAATAATCACACCATATATAATTAATTTAAAATGAATTAAATTAATTACATCATCTCTAATTAATTTAAAGTAAATTAAATTAATTATCTCAATCTATAAATCTTGCTTATATAACCACTGATTACAAACCAATCAACTAATTAATTAACCACTAATTAATTCCCTTGATTAATCATTCTTTAATTACATTCAAGTAATTAATTTCACAAATTACAATAATTAACCTCTAATTACTTCATTAATTAATTAATTATAATTATTACATTAATCCTTAATTAATTACATTAATTAATTACTTTAATCACTTATCATTGATGAATTAATCTCAATTAATTAATCTCAAGCACATCATTAATTATATTAATGATTCCTAATTACATTTAAATAAATTAACTTCATTAAGTAATTAACCTTAATTATTAATCACTTTGATTAATTAACTTCAGTAATTAACTATTCTTAATTACTGCATTGAGTAAATTGATTACCCCTAAATTAATTTTATTTAATAATTAATTAATTATTAATCATCCTTGATCAATTTCATTAGTAATTAATTACCCTTAATTAACTACATTCTTAATTATTTTCCAAATGATTTAATCAATCAATGCTTAAATTAATTACACCAAGTAATTAATTATTAATTACTTTCACAAAGAAATTATCCTCCATAATAATTACACAAGCAATTAACCCAACTCTTTCATACTTCAATAAATTACATTCAGTAATTACTCATCTTAATTACTTCTCTAAGTAATTATCCTTCATTTATAACTTATCAACCCATCAATGATTATTCTAAATTAATTAAACTTAATTAATTACTTTAAACTAATCAAATAAATTAATTAATTACAATGAGTAATTAATAACTTTAATTACTTTTATAAAGTAATCATACTTAACCAAATTCCATAATGATTATTTAATTTAATTAATCAAATAAATTATCAAAATTAATTACATTAATTAATTAAATAAATAATCCCAAGTTAATGACCTTCATTAACTTATCAACAATTTCCTTAATTACCTTTCTTAAGTAATTAACTTAAATTAACTATTATTAATCACAAATTTATTAATCTTTAAAAATTATTTAATTAATCACTAATTATTTCATTAATTAATTTTTTAACTTAATTAATCTTAACCTCTTAATAAATTAATTTCTATTCATTAATTAAAATCTAAACTTATTCAATTAAAGACCTTATTCCCAAATTAATTAATCCAAATTAATTAACTTCAATCTTAATTAATTAATTCAAAATCGTTACTTAATTAATTAAATTAATTAATTAATTATCCATCTAATTACCTTATTGATTTAATAAATCAAAATCATTTAAATCTTTGATTGATTTAAAATAAAAGATTTCTTATTAATGATTACATTATCATTAACAAAGAAATTTAAACAACTTACTTTAAAATTTGTTTTCAAATTACATTTTAAATTTTAAATTTAAAATGAACACCAAATGTAACTTTAACAAAGTTTTAAAAACATTTAAAAACCCTTTTTTAAAACTTCTACTACATACTTTCTTATTTTATAAAAGATGTTTAAAGGAAATTTAAAACTCACATTCATTTTAAAATACAAATCCTATTTAAATATGTTTCAACATCCAAAGTTGTTTAAACATTTAAAATATTTAAAACTTCCTTTATTTTCAAAACATTGATTCAGATTGGATTTTTATTCCAGATTTGAAACTTATGTTTAAATCTTCTATTTTAATTTAAAGCTTTATCTTTAATTTCAGATTATTTAAACTCTTTTAACGTTGTTTAAACATTTAATTTAAAAAGTTCAAATTAAAATTTCAAACCTGGATTCAAACTCAGTTTGAAATCCATATTTTAAATCTAAGTTTTAAATTCTTGTTTAAAACCTGCATTCAAATTTTAAAACAAATTGAATTGAAAATTATACAGGTTTCAAAGAAACCTGTAACTATAGAAAAATGCCCGAGCTACCCTTATTTAGCTTCGAGTAAAACCTTGATCATCTTCGAGCAGAAACTCGAATTACTCGAGTATGACCCGAGTACAAAAAGGCTGCAAACCCAAACATTCACCTGACACATTCCTCTGCACCGTGCATATGCACGGTGGTCTTGGCCACCTTCGGCCACCACCAAGGCATCGAGCACGTCGACTCTTGCCCATAGATCCATCCATGATCATCAAAAACCCAACTTCTACTCGAAATCAAATTCGAGTCCCCCCAAAACCAAAACCTGGAAGAATACTGGAACAAGTTCACCATCGAACCCCCAAACTTGGAAAGCCTTCATTCTCCCTCCTTCGGCCATCGGAGGCTTTGCAACGCCGTCCAATGCTTCTTCGAAACCCAGGCAACCATCACCCCAAAAATAGAAGCACTCAGTCACCTGTAGCCTTCATGCCAATCAAAACATTGCACAACCCCAAAACTAGGTTTACAAGCTTACGCCAGTCGTCGCTGCCACCACCATTCCTTAATCACCACTGCAACAATTTTCCCATCATCACTGTTCCCTCCACCATCACCAGAAGCAACCACGACCTCCCTGACCTTCGAGAGCATCAGCAAAACCCTAAAAACCAATTTCCAATATAACCTAAACTGCTATTTTAATCCACCATTAAAATTTGTGATTTTATTTTTAAAAATCGTAATTTTGTATAAGCATTCAGTTTTTAATCATGAATTAATGAGTTCAATAGTTTAAATTTACCCAAAAACTTAAACTTCACTGCTTATTTTTGTTTCCAGAGCAAATTACAATTAATTTTAACTTAAATACAATTTTTAAGCTTTCTTTATAATCAAACAAACAGATATTATTTGAATCTTAAATCCTAACGTAAAGATTTTCATTAAAATCTTTACTTTTGAAACTAGGTACAGGAAAGAGCAGATACACAACACATACATTCAAACATTCATATGCATATATACAACAATGCATTTAAGATCATATACACAAGCATACGAATCCACATGCTACCAGATAAACATACACAAACATACTTTTTTGAGCAACAAATTTATACTTAAGTTTTAAATAGGAAGTGTTACTCACCTGGGAATAGCATGAAACAGAACATAAATTTTTGAAATGCTTTTGGTAAAACTTGAGTTGCTTTTGAAACCTTTAAAATTGAAATGCCATACTTCTATGAATCTGATAAAAACTTGAGTATTTGCTGTTGTTTTAAACTTGCATGCAGGCTAAAGAAACTTGAACTTGCAGTTGCATGCTAATGAAATTTTGTTGAAGAAAAACCCAGATTCCTTCTTATATTCCCAGATTGAAAGATGCATGCAGACATATGCTTTGATTTTGCTTTTGAATGGAATTACAGGTTTAACATGCGGGCTTTTCATTTTTATTTTTAAGGAAGAGTTTCAGATTGGATTTTGAGAATGAATTATAAGATTTTGATTTGGTTTTTTTTTTGAGAGTTTGGAAACAAATTTGTTTCAGCTGAAATTTTATCTTCTTAACTTTGAAAAAAAATGGAGATTAGAAAAGGAAAGATTGAAGAAAACATGTTTTCATAAGTGTAATTGATTTATTTGAAAATTAAAAGAAAAATTAAAAAATAAAAGACACTTGTTACATTAGTCTCTTAACTCTAGTACACTTGTCATTATACCCCCTTAATGTAATAACATGTGTCTGAAGTAATTTTATTTGTTTTTTTATTTATTTTAAAAGTAAATGAAATCCTCTTCCTTTATTTATTAAATACATATATATAAATTATTTTCACAAAGATATGTATATGCATTGCTTTTTAAAGAAAATGAAATAAAACAATTTATAAAAAATGAAAGCTTACTTACAAGATTTAGATATGTTTATTCATTTGAATTTCAAAATTAATTCAAATTCAAATGCTATGCATACATTTAAAAATTCCATTTAAAACTAATTTATATTAACATATTTAATTTAACAATAATAATATTGTCTTTTAAAATCTATCTATATTTATACTTTTATTTTTATTTGAAAATAACATATTTATTAATTTAAATAATGTATAAAAGAAATTATAAATTACTTATCTTTTTTATCTTAATTAAATTCATTAATGTTTAATATATAAATGGTATTTTAAATTTCCATATATAATTCCAAATTATAATTATTAAGCTATATTCAAAAAGGAAATAAAATAAACCTTTGTTTATCTTATTTAAAATTTAAACTATGCTTTAAAATATATTTAAACAATTTAAAACAATTTCTTTAAGTATCTCAAAACCAAATAGTTATTTATTAAATAGTTTTGAATAGTTATTTATTAAATAAAATAATAATTTCCAAATTATCAAAATGAATATTAGAATTTAAAAATAAGATTTTATTTGTTTATTAAACTATAATCAAAACTTATCTATCTATAATATATATACATTATAAATAGAAAGCAATTTATTAGCTTTTAAAAGATAAAATTCACCAATTAAACATTTATTTAATTGGATTATTAAATCAGGTCAAATTTTATTAATAGAATTTATCAACTCAATTTAATTTCAAATACGGATTATTCAATTGATATTGCCAAAATTTCCAGGATATCACACAAGGTGTGTCATCGGTTGGGTTTAGGCGATGTGGAGGAGGAGGTCGCATGGCAAGGTTCAGACGGTTGAGGGGAGGAAAGAGATGGCACGGTTGCTGGAGATTGTTGAGTGGGAGAGCCTCGATGCGGTAAGGCTGTTCTGGCGAAGTCGCATCAGGGAAGGAGGGGAGGCTACGTTGGTGGGTAGGAGGTTGACCGGTGCTTGGAGGCCGAGGGCGGTTGTTAGGTAAGGGGACGCACGGGATAGAGAAGGGAGGAAGGAGTTGCTATGGAAAGAAGCTTCAGGCAAAATGGGAAAAACGAGAATAGACAATTTTTTTTCTTTTTTTTCTTCTCAAAGAAAAATGAACAAATGGGAGAAAAATATGAAACCATATATTTTGAAACCTTGAGAATATAAAAAGTCAGTGTGTTCGAATTCAAAGCAACGAGTAAAAGCTGATGACCTTTTGATTTTTGAATGGTGGAATATTGAAAGTTAACAAGAACCAAAAAGGCACGGAATTGATACCGATACGATTACCGACGTTTTACAGATTTCGTCGCGTACCGCATTTCAAAACACCGGGTTGAATATACCGCAGAGATCAACATGACGAGACGATCAAAATGGTATACAGGTATCAGTGATACGATCATCCTATCAAAAGTCGATAATTGGTACCGAAAATGCTGTTAATTTGTCAGAAATAAGATAAATGAAACAAGAGCGGTCTAAATTTGAAGAAACAAAATATGACGTCTCACTTAGAAGATGATTTAGAATTTTTCTATGTAAAAATATTTAGGTTTCGAAAACGTTTTATTTTCATAAATTTTTAACTGATTAAATTGAAGTAAATTTACGCACGAAATAAACTTTCATATTTTCGGACGAAAATTTACCAGTTGCTATGTTTAACTAGATGCATTCCAAATATTAAATTTTTATTTCCAAAATTTTATTATTTAAAATTTCACAAAGATTTCAATTAATAACGTTATTGAAACCAGTTCAACTTCACGGGTCATTACAATTTCCATCTTCTTCCCTTTGTTTTACGGTCCATCATTTTTCGATGATTATTATAATAAACTTTATATAATTAAGCCTTTATATATTTCGCCTATCGCATGCTTCCTCTTGAAACCCCATGTCACAGTCGAGTCTGCACGAAGCCACCCTCGCCCCATCACTTGCCACCGCATCAATTCTTGTCCCCTCTGCCGCAAGCAACCGACCATTCACCTTATTCCACCCTGACAACCGACTCCACCCTCCACTTTTCCCGATCCGCTCTCCACCCAGCAGCCCATGAAAAAGTAGAGCACCTCTGCTCTCATCCTTAACTTATCCTCACGCAATGACCGAGCTTCTCCCCTCTTCATTTTGGCACGTTAGTTACGTGACCATCTACCTCCTTCTCAACCTAAGCACACTGAGCCACTCTCTCCTCACTCAGCATGCATCACCTCGGAAGCAAGACTCTACTTGGATTGTATGTATGTGAGCTTTATATATTTGTATTTATATAGTTAAATATTTTACATACAGTAGTTTATATATACCAAAGTTATGTAGATATTTTTGTTTTGCATACATATATCTTTCAGTAGTTGTGGCTTAAGTATATTTATATACTATTTTATATAAACTTATACTTACATTATATATAGTTTATATATAGAGCCAGGTTATATTGATTTATATATATATATATATATAGTGTATATATGTTAGTCTATAATATATAAATGTTACATTTCAGCTTTATGTACAGTATATATATTCTAAGGTATGTAAGTATATATATTCGGGGGGCTTTACATATATATTTAGTTATGTATGTATTGTATACACATCTGTTTAGACTGTTTTACCAATATGTTTTAAGTGTATAAAAATTTATATTAATATTTTTATTGACTTAGCAGCTTATATATATATTATGTAAATTTTATATAAACTTATACATTCTATATTCTTTCCAGTGCATGCATTTATTTGAATGAGTACATTTTTATTTAATTTGTTCATCTGTTTTGTTTGTTATATTATTAGTCTGCATAGCATATTTATTTATTAACTATTGATTTAAAACTGCTCACATATATGGTTATTTTAATGATTGAAATATACATATCTCCTGTGTACAAAAGTATATATACTCTTGTTTACATGTTTTATTGAAATATATATTTTTAATTTAATTTGTGTTTAAATTTATTTTGATTTGAAAATAAATATGTTATATATATGTACCTTATTTTGAATATATGTACCTTATTTTGAATATATGTACCTTATTTTGAATATATGTTTGAAAATAGATCTAGAGTGAAGTTATAACATATATCTATTTTTGTTATATCAAGATTGTTCTGATTCGTTTTATCAATTTCTGTTATCACCCATGTTTGTCGAATTCATGCCAATTCAGCTTTGCTTTGAAATTCGTGCTGGGATCCGTAACTCATCTCATTCTCGTTCATCTCTAGCTTTAAAAGGTGAGCAACCACTCACGATTAACTTTCTTATATTTATTCAATTTGATTTCAATTGAAACGACAATTGAAATATGATGCTGTTAGTTATTTACATTTCTATATATACACTATCTGTTCACCTTTGACACCTGACACCATTATCTGCTATTTATATTGATGATATATGCCTCTTATATTATTATCATATCTGTTATCACTCTACAAGCTCCCGTTAGTATAGAATTTCCTATGAGATGAAATGATACATACCCGAACAATCTGTAGAATAGGAGAAAATCATTACGGGTTGAAATGATAAACCCAAGCGATTTTCATTGAATTGAATTTGGGATTGCGGGTTGAAATGATATATATCCGTATATATTTAAATTACGGATTAAAATGGCAAATATCCGTATCACTTGACCATAGGATAGAAAATTATATACAGACACCATTGGTCTATATATAAGTATTTTGAAAATGTTTTCTATGGTTTTGGAAAGATTGATTTCAAGATTTTATATATAAATGTATTTAGAAAGTTTAAATTCTTGATTTTTAAATTTATATCTTTTGAAAATTTTAAAATTATAAGTTGGTTTTGAAATTATAAATTTTAAGAATTTACTTATAAATTTACTATTTTAAAATATGTATAAATTAGTTTTAATATAAAATAAGTTTGACAATAAGATTTAATTTAATAAAGTTTGATTTAATTTATATATAATGTATTTAAGTATTATTTGAAATTTTATTTTTAAATATAGAGTTATAATAATTTTAAACAAATTAAGATTTGGAAGATGGATGTGAAATCGATTTGAAATGGTATTTAATTAAGAATTTATTTAATTAAATCAATTTGAAACTTCTGGAATTTGAAACTTTTAAAGGATATGATTTTATAACTTGTTTTGGTTTAAGGTGATTTAAATGAATATATAAAGTTTAAATAAATTAAAGGAATATTCAGTCATTTGAAATTGAAGTTTTATTTAAATGATATTTGATTTATTAAGCAAATATTTCAAACTAAATAATAGTAAATTGAATTTGATATATATATGAAATTGTCAAATTTAGTTTGAAATTGTTGAATGCTTAAAGCGTTGAAATATATTGAAGTTGAAATGTTTATTTATGGTTCAAAACTGTTTCTGAAAATTAATATAATTTGGAATGGTTTATTGAGAAACTGAACTGAATTAAAATTTATGGATTGAGATTTGATTAAATTTGAATTTTGGAATTCGAGTTGATTTGTAATTGATTTATGAAATTTGAGGAAGCTATTTTATTATATAAAGTATTTTCAAATTATATTTAAAACTATTTTATATTTTACTTTATAAACTATTTTTAATATAAACTATTTTAATATAAATTATTTTTAGTATAAACTATTTTTAATCTAAACTATTTTTAATATAAACTATTTTAATATCCTAACTATTTTAATATAAAATATTTTAATTTATAACCCTTTTATATAAAGTATTTTATTTTATAAACTATTTTAATAAATATATACTATTTTAATGTCTAAACCATTTAAGTGGTGGAAGTTAAGTTTTCAATGTTATGAACTTCAAAGTATTAAGTTTTAAAAGTGTTATAATTTCAAGTGTTTGGTTTCAAAAGTGTTATAACTTTGAAAGTGCTATGATTTTGAAAAAGGATATATTTGAAATCGAAATGATATCGTATTTGGTCTTAAAATGGAAATGATATTGTATTGATATGGCTTTTGAAAGTGGTGGTGCGGATCGTGCTATATGGAATTATACTATACTAGTGCGGAAATAAAATAAAATACTAGAGCAATGTAAATAAGTAAAAAACAAACAAGCACACCAGGAATTTTTATACTGGTTCGAACTTCTCGTTCTACGTCCAGTCCCAGACTCCTTCTGGAATTTCACTAACAACAATCCTCACTTAACCCGGAGGAACAAGTTTACAACAACCCTTGAACAGCCGAACAAGGGACCTGAGCAGCAGAATAGGATTTCGCCTCAACAGCCGAAGAGGACTTCACTTGCCTGAACGACAGAACATGACTTCAACTTATACAGAGAATATTTTACACAGTGTGTTCTTGATAACACGGATTTGTCTCTTGATAGTACAAACTTCCTATAATCTTTCTCCTTTATGATATATGTATGAATGCGTGAAGATTAAGAAAGTAGAAATTGAATTTGGATGATATTGAAAGCACAAGTGAGTTAGAATCAAGAATCTCAATAATAGAATAATAACCAATAGAAATTAGTGTTTTTATAAAACTTGATTCTAATGTGTTTATATAGGTAATAAATGGTTGTAATTGTTCATGAAGAGTTATCATCAAAAGCTGTTGAATTAAGGGTCGCAACTCTTCATGAATGGAAATGCCTTTTCAAACAAAAATAGCCGTTGTAAATATTCAGACGTCTGAAATTTAAATTTCAGACTTTTGAATTTAAACGATATTTGAAACAGAAAGCAAATAGGCCATTTTTGGTCATTTTCAGACGTCTGAATATCTCATTTCAGACGTCTGAATATTGTAATATACAATATTCTTTATTACAGATTCAGACGTCTGAAATGATCTATTCAGACGTCTGAATGTAACATGAAAATTGAATTTTCTTATTTTTGAAAAGATGATCATGCAATATATCATATAGGAGAGATTTTAACATACTATTATTACTAGACACAGACTCAATACATACTTTAAGTGTTGGAGCTCCTTTGAATCTGTCCTTTGATTGATTCCTGCAATAAGTATGTTAGTATACATAGTAACTTATATAGTTGTCATAGTCAAAATATCGTAATTACGAAGTATTGTACATACGAAGTTCCAACAATCTTCCCCTTTTTGATGATGGCAACTATATGAGTAAATGATCATATATATAAAGGAATTCTCCCCCTTACTATAAGCTCCCCCTTACTATAATTCTCCCCCTTTGACATCGACAAAAAAATTGAAAACCAAACCAGAGAATCAACATAGTCATTACTAGTATAAGGAAATCAAGTTGCAGGTAGTCTAAAAAGTTACACAAAATAATAGAAACAAACAACTAGTTAAAAAAAAGGTAAAATATGATGAGATGCAACAGAAATATTCATGCAATCAGAAGGAAGAATTGGGCTGATCTGAGCCTTCTTCATCATCATCATCATCATTGCCATTGCCCGAGCTAGAAGACCATTGAAACGGTGCGGGATTGAACACCTCGGTAGATGTGGAAGAAGAGCAACCAATACGTTCCTAAATTTTATTTAGGAAGCCTCGAATAGAATTAAGTTTCTTATTTGTTTGCTTTTCCAATCTTTCAATCTTGGCATTGAGTTTAGATTGATTCCAAGAGAGTGTAACTAAGGCATGTTTCGGTGTTGACTCAAGAGAAACCACTTCGATATCACCATCTTCATGCTCGGTAGCTTGTGGAGCCATTTGTTGTTGACGTTGATGAAGTTGGTGAGGTTGTTGAGGTTGGGGTATATTCTGATCCCTATTTGAGATCCATTCTTGAAAAGAAATAAAATTAAGATTCTGAGGACGTTTGGGCAAATTCATCAACCCTAATGTTTTGGAGACAAGTTCTTTTATGGGTGAAAATTCGGATTCGGGAAAAGTTACCCCATAGTGTCTAAGAATTTTCATAATATATGCTCCATAATGAAACATTTTATATCGGCGACGGCGATTAACATCCATAAATTCTTCAAGAATAACTTGCCCCCAATTAATAGGTTGTTCGGAATAAATGGCATATAAAGCTTGGAAGTTCCGTTTGCTTATGACTTCATAACTTCCGGTTCTTGGTAAAACGGAACGAATTAAAGCACGATGAAGAATACGGGCTTGAGGCCTTAGGTTGACAGAAGTTAACCTAGTGATATCATCCGATAGAAATCTATGAGAGACTTCATCTCTATTTTCTAGGGAGAGTGAAGCATCAATGTCATCTAAATCAGTCCCTGATGAAGGGCATTGCAAGATATCTCCAAGACGAACAAATGGGAGATATATTTTTACTCCACATACCCAAGTCCAAATACAATTTTCGCGATTATGTGGATGATGATGATCCAAATTCATGTTTGCATAAAATAACTTAACCAGTAGATGATTTATTTTGACATTATTCGCAGAAAATGACAATAAGGATTCTAACCCGCTTGAATTGGCAATTTGTTGAATCCTATAGGGTTGGAATTCATCATACTTCACAAAAGCTCCTGGAAAGAAGCCAGATCTGTCCATCTGAGCAAACCTTTTCTTGGCTTCATCATTCCACAACCATTGGTCTATATTGGGTGTAGAAGAAGAAGTTGAAGCTCTTGGTTGCTTTGCTTTTGGAGCCATTTGGAGTTTTTTGGTGAAAAATTTGAAGATTGGAGATGAAAAATTGGAGTTTTGAAGGGTGGTAATGGTGCTGGTTCGGTTATGTGGAGGAAAGGAAGAAGAAGATGGAAGTAATAAAGTTGGTTTGTTGGTGGAAAATTTATAAAAAAACCCTTGAATTTTGAATCACCATTTGAATTCAGACGTCTGGAATTCAATTTCAGACGTCTGAAATGTAAAGAATTTTGAACAGAAAAGAATTAGTTCATTTTTGTCTTGTTTCAGACGTCTGAATCTATTGGTTCAGACGTCTGAATCTGTAGAAAAAATTTAATTTTCTATAATATTCAGACGTCTGAATCAATAGTTTCAGACGTCTGAAACTTAAAAATTCAGACACTTGCATGAGAAAATAAATGATAGAAATAATATATTAATATCGAACAGAATGAGAAGATTTTTAAATATTTAATAAATGATAGAAACAACAAATAGAACAGAATTACAAGAAAATAAAATTAGAAGTTAATTTTCCGAAGCATTTGGAGATTTGCATTCTTCTGGTTCGATTTTTGTAATTTCTGTGAATGGTCGTATGGGAGACCAGTATGACGTACGTTCCCACGAGTTTGGAGAAACTGGAGGACGTTGTGGACTTGGTTCCCATAATTCCAACCTGATGTTTTTATTTGATGAGAAGTGGACGGTTCGACTACGTCTTTTTCTGGAGATGCACCACAAAATTTAAATGCCACTTTTTCAATGAAGCTAAGTCGTTTAGCATTTATTTTTTGTTCATAATACATCTCACGTTGCAAATCCAATTGCTCTTTTTGATAATGATGAATCTCGGATATTTTTTCTTTGGTTGATGGAGAACCAAAGAAACGAATTCGTCGAGATTTCTTCTTATCTGGCGTATAACCAGAGTGTTCACGAGGAGTTCGAGTTGCTAAAATCTCGAAAGAAGACGTTGAATAATCTGATGGAGAATTTTCAGAATTAGAAGCCATAGAGAGAAGTAAAATACTAGGTTGAATTTCATTGAAGAAGAATTTTATTTTGGTGTTTTAAAATGAGGTGAAAGGGATAATTAGTTTGAATATATAAATAACAAAAAAGGAAAAACTATTTAAAGAAATTAGTTTTATATTAATGGTTACATATTGTTAGTTTTGTTTAGTTACTAACTAATGGATAATAAAATTTTAAAAAAAATGGAAGGTTAGAAATATACATAACAAATGGAAGGTTATAAATATTTGTTACTAATTTGTTATTTATGAGATTTTTTTTAGAGAATAAACACATATGTTGGGAGCAAATATAATATAGATAGAAGATGTATAACTATATAAAAAAAATTGTTACAAAATTATAAATTTTTAACAGAAACAATACCAAGTTCTCGTCTTAGCTTAATAAAAATGTTTTCTAAAAGAGGTTTTGTAAAAATATCAGCTAACTGATTTTCAGAAGATACAAAATCTAAATTTATTGTTCCTTTTTCAACATTGTCACGAAGAAAGTGATGACGACTGTCAATATGTTTTGTTCGTGAATGATTGATAGGATTTTTAGACAAGTTAATAGCACTCGAGTTGTCACGGTATATTGTAGAGTTTGATAAATTAATATTGAAATCTTTGAGTGTTTGTTGCATATAAATTACTTGAGTACATGCTAGAGCAGCAGAAATGTATTATGCTTCGCATGTAGAAAGAGAAACACAGTTTTGTTTCTTACTAAACCAGGATACGAGAGATTTCCCAATGAATGGCACGTACCACTCGTACTTTTTCGATCTGTTCGAGAACCACCAAAGTCAGCATCACTATATGAGACTAATTCGAATGGACATCCTTTTGGATAAAACAGACCAAAATCCTTTGTGTTTGTAAGATAACGTAATATCCGTTTTACTGCTTTTAAATGTGATTCTTTTGGATTAGCTTGAAATCTAGCACACAAACAAACACTCATCATTATATCAGGACGACTTGCAGTTAAATATAGTAATGATCCAATCATACTTCGGTATAGTTTCTGGTCAACACTTTTGTCATTGTCATCTTTTTCAAGATGTGTAGTTGTACTCATTGGAGTTGGTTTGGCAGAAGTATTTTCCATTCCGAAACATTTGATTAGATTATTACAATATTTTTCTTGATTAATAAAAATGCCATTTGAAAGTTGTTTTATTTGTAATCCAAGAAAATATGTTAATTCACCCATATGAGACATTTCAAATTCTTTGGTCATTATTTCTGAAAATTCCTGGCATAATTTGTCATTCGTAGAACCAAAAATGATGTCATCAACATAAATTTGAACTATTAAAATATCCTTTTTAGAATGTTTTATAAAAAGTGTTTGATCAACTTTCCCAATTTGGAAACCCGAAGAAATTAGATAAGTCTTTAGACGGTCGTACCAAGCACGTGGTGCTTGTTTCAAACCGTAGAGTGCTTTTTTAAGTTTATATACGTGATCAGGGAATTTTTCGTGAATAAATAGAGGAGGTTGTTCAACATACACTTTTTCTTTTATGTAACCATTTAAAAAGGCACTTTTAACATCCATTTGATAAAGTTTGAAATTATGAAAACATGCATAGGCCATTAATATTCGAATTGCTTCTAGTCTTGCAACCGAAGCAAACGTTTCTTCATAGTCAATTCCTTCCTCTTGATTGTAACCTTGTGCAACTAATCTTGCTTTATTACTAGTGATATTCCTTGTTCATCTGCTTTATTTTTGTAAACACATTTTGTTCCAATAACAGCCTGATCACTCGGTCTAGGAACTAATTCCCAAACTTCATTGCGTTCAAACTGGTTTAGCTCTTCTTGCATTGCTATTATCCAGTAGTCATCTGTGGAAGCTTCTTTGGGATTCTTTGGCTCGATATTAGAAAGTAATGCTACGTGGCCCATTTGATTTAGTTGACTTCTAGTTCGAATATTTGAATTAATTTCCCCAATAATATTTTGTATAGGATGATCCCGTAATATTTTTGGTGAATTCCTTAATTCAATATTATTGTCAACAATGTTTTCATTATTTTCAAAATTTATAGTATCTGTATTTGTAATGTTATCTAGAAAATCATCATCCTTTTGAATACTTGGTTTTTGTAGAAAATTTTCATCGAAAGAAACATTTAATGTTTCTTCAACAATATTTGATTTTTTATTAAATACACGATAAGCTTTGCTGCGATCCGAATATCCTAGAAAGATTCCTTCGTCAGATTTCGCATCGAATTTTCCAAGCTGATCTTTTGTATTTAATATAAAACATTTTGAACCAAATACTTTAAAATAAGAAATTTTTGGTTTTCTTCCAATAAAAAGTTCATAAGGAGTATTTTTTGTTAGAGGTCGAATAGAAACACGATTTAAAACATAACATGCAGTTGCAACAGCTTCTGCCCAGAAATGTTTTGGAAGAGTGCTTCCATTTAACAAAGTTCGTGCACATTCTTGTAAAGTTCTATTTTTACGTTCTATAACTTCGTTTTGTTGTGAAGTTCTAGGAAACGAAAAATTATGAAAAATTCCTTTCTTTTTACAAAAATGATCAAAAGCTTCGTTTTCAAATTCTCCTCCATGATCACTTCTTATATTTTTTATTTTTAGACCTTTTAAATTCTGAATACGTTTAGCAAAAATTTTAAACTTCTCAAACGTATCATTTTTGTTTTTCATAAAAATAGTCCAAGTATATCTAGAGAAATCATCTACTATTACAAACACATATCTATTATGGTTAATGGATTGAACTTGGGTTGGTCCAAATAGATCCATATGTAGCAGTTCAAGTGGTTGTAAAGTAGAGATAACTTTTTTTGATTTAAAGGATGATTTTGTTAATTTTCCTAATTGACATGCATCACAAATATGATTAATTTTGAAGTTTATCTTCGGTAATCCTCTGACTAAATTATTTTAAGAAAATTTATTTATAGTTTCGAAGTTTATATGACAGAATCTTTTGTGCCATAGCCAAGGATCATTTTCATTAGCTATTAAACACATATCTGAATTATGATTGATTTTCATATTCAAAACATATATATTTTTATCTCTATATCCTTCAAAAATAAGATTTTGATTTCTATCAAGAATGCTACACTTATCTTCAGAAAAAGAGATTTTGAAACCTTTGTCACATAATTGGCTGATACTTAAAAGATTGTGTTTTAAATTTTTTACTAATAAAACATTTGAAATAAGAGGTAAATCAGGTGTACCGACATTGCTAACGTCGCCTTTTCCAATGATATATCCTTTGGAATTGTCTCCAAAAGTGACAGAGCCTCCATTTGAGTAAGTGATATTTGATAACATATTTTTGTCTCCAGTCATATGTTTTGAGCAACCGCTGTCGAGTATCCATTTTCCTCTTTTTAAAAGTGGGTCCTGCAAATAATAATAATAACATTGGTACCCACCTTTTGTAGGGTCCTAAGAGTTAGGTCTTAGGAAACCAAACCCAAGTAGGTTCAGTATTCCCTTTAAATATATAATTCTGATTTTTATGAACAGTTTCAAAAAAGAGATTTATATTTTTATTTCTAATTAGATTATTGTTTGTTTTGGGAACCCATATTTTTATGGTATTGGAATTTTTAGAATTAATACGAGAATTATTTCTCCTAATTATCTTTTAGATAGAGATTTCTTAAAATATCCTATTCCATTTTTATTTGAAGTGGACTGAGAATTTTCAATAATACTAGATAGATTTTCTCTTCCTTTATTAAAGTTGGAAATATTTTTAGAAATATTTTCTAATTTGGTTTTGAGACAAGTATTTTCTAATTCTATCATTTTAATCTTAGTTTTTAGCTCATGATTTTCAGAGATAAGAGAATCATTCTTTCCTTTTTGAGTTTCAATTTCTTGACTCAATGAAGTAAATTGAGAATTATCATTAGAAACTTTATCTTGAAGTTTTCCAATTTCTTCTTCTAATATTTTCTTTTCATCGTTAAGCATATCTCTTTCGAATTCTGCTTTTCTCTGATTTTCAAAAGCTTCTTTATATTTTCTTTTGATGCTTTTTAGATTATCAAGAAGTTCTGAATTTATTTCAATCATATCATCGAAAGTAAGATCACTTGCCTCATTTTCTGAAGCCATAAAACAAACATTTGCCTGTTCTTTCTCACTATCACTGCTGCTTTCTGAAGAAGATGAGGAATCTGAGTCATCCCATGTTACTGAAAATGCTTTTCTTCTTGATTTGTCCTTTCGATTCTTATTGTGATATGTTTTCTTCTGTTCTGGACAATCCTTTTGCATATGTCCTTTCTTGTGACAGTTAAAGCATTCTAATATGGATGAAGATGGCTTATTTGGATTGCTGTTGTAGTTCCTTTTGCCATTGTTTCGATTTCCTTTTCTGAATTTTAAATTTTTTTAAAAGTTTTTAGCAATGAATGCTAAATCTTCTTCATCAGAATCTGATTCTTCTTTTTCAGCATGGAATGCTATATTCTTTTTGTCTTGTGCTTGTACTCTTTTAGCCTGCAAATTTACTTCATATGACATTAGATTTCCTATCAACTCTTCTGGTTTCATAGTAGATAGGTCATTAGCTTCTTCAATAGCTAAAAATTTTCTTTCCCATTCATCCGTTAAAGAGTTAAGGATTTTTGAAACAATATCAAAATCGGAATAATTTTCTCCCAGTCCTAGTAAAGAGTGATATATATCTTGGAATCTAGAATACATATCATTTATAGTTTCATCTTGCTTCATTTTAAAATTTTGAAATTGATTTTTGAGCATGGAAATTTTGCTTTGTTTAACCTTGTTAGTTCCTTCGTGAGTAATCTTAAGTGTTCTCCATATTTCATAAGCAGTTCTACACATACTAACACGGTTAAACTCATTTCTATCTAACGCACAAAATAGCATATTCATAGCTTTGGCATTAGCGGTAGCATCTAGTCTTTGTGTATTTGACCATGTAGAATATTCTGTTGTAGGAATATTATATTTGGTTTGAGTAATATTCCATGAGTCAAAACCATTAGCTTGCATATAAATATGCATTCGAGTTGCCTAATAATTGTAATTTATACCATTGAATAGTGGAGGTCGAGTAGTGGATTGTCCTTCAATGAAACTAGTGTTGGTGTTGTTTCCCATTTTAGCAGAATATCAAATAACTGTGTAACGGTTATTAGACACCTTGCTTTGATACCAAATGAAAGTGGTGGTGCGGATCGTGCTATATGGAATTATACTATACTAGTGCGGAAATAAACTAAAATACTAGAGCAATGTAAATAAGTAAAAATCAAACAAGCACACCAGGAATTTTTATACTGGTTCGAACTTCCCGTTCTATGTCCAGTTCCAGACTCCTTATGGAATTTCACGAACAACAATCCTCACTTAACCCAGAGGAACAGGTTTACAACAACCCTCGAACAGCCGAACAAGGGACCTGAGCAGCAGAACAGGATTTCGCCTCAACAGTCGAAGAGGACTTCACTTGCCTAAACGACATAACAGGACTTCAACTTATACAAAGAATATTTGACACAGTGTGTTCTTGATAACACGGATTTTGTAACGACCCAGAATTTTGAACAATTTAATTTGAAAATATTTAATTAATTTTAAATATTTGAATGATGGTTTGAATTGAATTTCAAATTATCAGAATGATTTAGCGATTAAATTATAGAATTTAATCTATTGAAAGTTGAATAAAAATTTGAATCTTCAATTTTAAGCTGATTAAAAATATTTCAAACACTCGTAAATTTCACATTGATAATACTGAAGATAATCGAAGCTTCAGAATTGAATTTGGAAGTGAATTGTTCAGTTTTGAAATTAAATCGTTTGAATCGATATTTAAAAATAGCCGTCCGAGGCACAGTCTCGGAATTCGACGAAACTAGTTCCATTAGGTCCGTAATATTGAATTATTACCGGATTTCAAATTTCGTGGCATTTGAAGTTGTTATGTGAGCGTACAACACATAAACGCGTTGAAAGTTCTATCGAAACAAATTGAATTTAAAATTTAAATTTAAATTTAAAATAAACGACAGCATCCCTTGAATCACGCCTAAAATCTTGGTTAAAACGTGCAAACACGTTCTCTGTAAAGTCACGTAATGTTGTCTCCTTCCCTCTCCTTTTAAAAATCACGCAAGTCTTCATATTCAATTTGCAAAAGAAAAAAAATCCTATCTCCCTCTATTCAAAGTCAAGACGAGCTTTCCCTCTTCTTCGTTTCAACAGCTCCTTCCTCCTCTTTTATTCGTCTTCCCCAAATTAAAACAAATCGGCCGAAGCCCTCTTCTTCGATTAATAAAAAAAAAAATTAATGGCGCGTATGGGTCTGAAGCTCGAGCGATCAAAGCTCGGTGTCAGGAAGGCTCGCACGAAGTCGCGAGCAAGGCGGCGGTGCCCATTAGGGTTTCGCGATGTCTCGAATTGGGCGTGCGCGTAGCGGCGATGGGCTCGGGGTCATCATCGGCGAGCGTGCACGTGGCAATGGTGTGCGCGATGCCGATGGGGGGGGGGGGGTCACGATCGATTGGACGGAGGCTGCGTTCGAAGGGTACGGCGGCGCTAGGGTTGTGGGGTCGCGATCACTGCTCGATCAACGGCAAGGCGCACGTGTTTGGGGATGCGGCTGGAAATGGGGGCTCGAACGTTTTACAGTAAGGTTTTAAGTTGTTTAATTTGAATATTTTAATTTAGTGATAGGTAAAAATATATATATATATATATATACACACATAAATATGTTGTTATAATAGATGTGTATGCAGTTTCAAAATTTATATATATACATGCAGAAAATATATGTATAACTTTTATAGTAAAAGTAGAAAAAATTTCTCACTGTCTATTTATTAGCAGAAAATAAAATATATAAAGATTTGATCTTGAATCTATGAACATTGTTTTATAAGTATATTTATACATATGTAGTTTGAAAGGGAAGAATAATTTATTTAAGTAAATTTAGTTTTAAATTTAAGTTTAATTAGATAAATTTGTTAAAAGTAATCTGTTTAAAAATTAAAAGAAAATTTGTTGGAAATTTAAATTGTTAGAAAAAAATAGAGTACCAAACGAAAACGGGTATTCGATTTATTTCGGGTATTTATTAATTTATTTAACTTACTTGTTTAATTTATTTTTAGGAATGATTAAAGAAAAGTTAGTTTCAAAGTTTAAATTTTAGTTAAACAAATTTATTTAAAAGAAATTGATTTAAAGATATTAATTCAAAGTAATAATTAGTTAAATAAATTTATTAAAGGAGAAATTGGTTTAAAACGAAACTATCAGAATTAAACCATTAAAAACCGAAATTGGTTATTTAATTGGTTCGAATATTTAATAAATTGTGTAAATATTTATACAAGGTATAAATCAAGAAAATCGAGTCAAGAAGGAAATGGATTGCTATATAAAAGCAAATGTGAGAACTTCTCACTCAAATTTTTTTTTTATAAGTTGGATTTGCAGTTATTGATTGATTGCTATTTGGTTGTGATATTAGATATAGTAGGATATATCTATAAATATATAGCAATATATATATTGGCATATGTATATATTGCAGTTGATTTATTTCCCGCATTGTATAGCGGATGAGACCCTATTGCGCCGCCTATTAAGCGGATAATATTTTATAAAATCCCATATACCGCGATATTCCACCTCGAAGTTGAATGTGTATTGTGCTAATGTCTGTGGATGCAGGGAAACAGGCTGGAGGGATCCAACTGGATTCCTCACAAATATTTATTTGATTTTAGATATTGTGATGTTTGATTGTTTATCATATCGATATATGATATTTGAAAGTCGTGATTGACTATTTGATGTGTTGCATCATTGAATCCAATTTTGAAGTTTAAAAATAACGATTTTGATTTTAAGGGATTTCTAAAGTGATTTTTGAAAGTATACGTTTATAAAATATTTTTGGAATTGATTCATCTTAAATAAATAAACGTTATAATTTTAATATTATAAAAATTATGATTTTTGAGAAATACAGTTAAAAGTTGATTTTTGAAAATATGGGATTAATGATTTTATAAAATAGTTTAAATTGGGTTTTCTGAATTTATTATAAAAAGTTTAAAAAATAGGATTTATGAAATTTGATTATTTTATAAATCAAAATGATGAAATTATAAAGGAGTTTAAAGACGTTTTTAAAAAATAATATAAATTGATCTATATAAAAGATTTACAAATGGATATTTATAAATTTGAATAAATTTGAATTTTAAAACGAGCTTTTATAAGTGTTAGAACGAATTGTGAATGAATTTCATAAATAAATGAAATTTATAGAATTATAACGGTGAAGTTATAAATGGAATTTTATAAACAGTAGGTTTATAAAATGTGTAAAGTTATTTAAAAGAATAGATTTTGGATAAATAAATGAATCTTATAAGTTATAAGATTTATAATTTCGGAAGTTTAGAAGAACGTTTTTGTAAACGAATAAATTATAAGTATTTAACTTATAATATGAACTTTTACATTTAGATATGAAATTGAATAGGTTAATAAAGGAAATTTATAAAAGGAAGTGTTATAAAATAAATAGAAATGGAATTTATAAACATTGTTTTATAAATCCGCAACGACTTATTTTGATAAGTAAAATTTTTGTAATTTATTTATGGAGTTATATTCATGTTTTAGACAGTGGATAATCCTTTAAAATAAAATGAATAGAAATGATGAAATTGGTTAACAAGTATATTCACGTTTTTGAATAGTGAATAATATATTAAAGAAATTGTTTCGGATGTGATGTTTTAAATAGAATTAAAAGGATCTAAAGATGTTTTAAAATGTATTAACTATCGAAACCATAGATTTCAACATTCATTGTTGAAATAGACGTTTTCGAGAAATAGAAGGAAATAGTAGATTATAACACTGTTGTTATAATAGATGATTTCCGAAAGGAAATGTTTTGTATAGTATTGGGATTTATATATCTATTTTAATTTCAAATCCCTATACTAGTGATTTTGGGTTGTCGCAACGATGTTTTACACAACATTCGTTTTGGCCCAAATAAATATGTTTAAGAGAATGATTTCCTTAAAGAATGAAATATATACTTAATTTCGATTAGAGTATATTGAATATTTTCCAAGTATATAAAATAAAAAGACTTGTGAATTACTTATAAATAAATAAGTATGGAAATGTTTTTCCAATGTGAAATGAAGAGTTTAGAGAATTTATCTTTTTGAAGATAAATTGAAAATGAATAATTGAAAACGTATATTCATAAATATTTTGGAATGAAAATTCATTATGGAATTTGTAATGAAAAGGGGGAATTTGTTTACAAATAAATATTGATTTATTTTTGAAGAAGGGAAAATATATATCTTGTAAAGATATTTTTAGAAAATAAATAATTTGGAAAATTATTTGGAATCTGGTGATGTTGTGCATATCTATTGATAGTTCAATAACCGACTATCAATATTTACCTTTAAATAGGTATTTGTTGTGATTTGCTTGAATTTGAATGCCACACTTATTTTTTTTTTAAATAAGCGCTCACTATTCGGGTTGACCGGGAAAGGACCTTGGGGTCGTATAACCCATTCCGAATATGTGATACGTCGTTATGAATTGCATTTGAAGATCGGCGTTGAAGACCGGATATTTTCGAAAATGAAAGGGTTTCTTGTTGATTGTCTCTGCACTGGCTGATCCCCGGTATAGAGATCTCCATATGTGATGGGAAATCCGGACGTGATTAGAGATTATCCGGATTACTTCTTTGTAAGTGCCTTCGGTTCTGTTCAATCCCGGAACGGACTTGTATGGATAGTATGTCTGATATTACAAATTAAGATATAAAGCTGATTTCTTTCAAATATATTTCTGTTGGTGGCGGAGAATTTATTCTCTTAGCTTAACACCCTTCTCTGAGACGTACGAGCTCAGAGGTTATATAGTTGAAGGTTATCAGCAATATATTCCCAATTTGGTAATGTGACATGCTGAGTGTTGCTGTGAAATAATCATTGTGTTGATTATTTGTGATAGGATCATTTGTTTGATCGTCTACCTTGGTGATCATTTCTATGATCATTTGTTGACCCAAAGCATGACTTTGTATAAAGCGTGGCTTTGTGGACGAGACTTCGTCGAGCCTCACACCCCGGAATGGTCAAAACAGGAAAGATGCAGCAAGGTTATGAGGGGTAGCTCCCTTTAGGGTATGTGCATTTCCTTCTGGAAAAGGGTGGTATCATGGCATGGAGCCCAGATGCTTACTCATGTTGAAACACTTATTATTATGGTGTGATGTTGATTAGAAAGCTCTCGGATAAAGGTCCCAAAGGACCGGGGGATGGTATACTCATGTCAGTTGTTACCTAGTTTGAAAGGTAACCCCGCCTTGTGTTGGCAGAGATCCGGTTAGGTTCTCGGGACGTCCTTCCAGAGGCATTTCCATGTGGCAATGGGAAGTTCCTTGGCCTGACCATTCGTTGGAAATCCAAAGAAACAATACGAGATTTGTACGGTTTTAGTTGTAGAACCTGCCATTTAATATGGTAGCTATAGTAAGCATACTATAATGGTACCTATGCTGGCTATGATTTATATTCTACTTTCGAAATGTTTCCTACACTATGCACTAGTACTAATGTCAAATGTTTCTTTTTAATATGTATCAAGCATCTTTGACTAACATAAGAAGAAATCTCCTCCAAGTCTGCGTTTGCATTGTGTGTGTGGCGGGAGGTCTTATGGTAGTCTCATTTTAAAAGCATTGCGAATTGATTTTAAAAATATTCCTCTATTTTGATTTTAAAGAAAATAAACTGTTTTGAGTTCTCACACCAGTCACATGACTGACTCGGAGTTTAGTGTTTTCCTTCCTAAACTCTGGGTGCCCACCAATTTCCACACGGGCAGTCAAGAGTTAAGGTTTATCAGGATATTCTGGAATTCGAGAATTGCTGGAGGCAAGTTGGATGGCATGGCGTATTTACTAGTATATAGTACCTCTTTTTCTGCTGCATTGTTTGTTGTTGTACACTCTGATGTAATGAAATGAAATGTGATGTAATGTAATAACTGATATAGTTCTTTGTTTAAAGATTTTTCATTTATCTATTATATGTTGTTCCGCTGCGAATTGTGAGATTCTGATGTTGTTCTGTTGTTTCTTTCCGTTCTGTTTTTCTTTCTCTCTTCTTCTACCTCTTTCTTCTTTCTTAAAACCCTAAGGGTTCGTATTTCCGTTCATCTTGAGTTAATCACTGGAGATAGTGTCTATTCAAGGAGTACGGATTTGCGGGTCTTTACATTTGGTATCAGAGCATATGGTTAAGCCACAACCATGGCTCCGTTGGTGTTGGGTGTTACTCATTAGAGATAGAGTCAGTAGTACTCTAGAATGAGTTTGAGTGTAATAATAGATATGAGCGCGTATTTGTTAGTGAATATAAAATTGTTTTTGAATCGGGTAAATAAGATAATTTTGCCCAAAACTATTTTTGTATAGAGAAGAAATGATTTTCTATGAATTATTATAGTATATGGTTGCATGGTTGTTAGGAAGTAATAATATTAAATTATTATCATTATTATATGGAGTTAAATAATAAAATAAAATGGATTGAATTCAAGTAAACTAACTTGATAAATTCTTGGACTAATGAATTGGAATTTGAATTGGTTAAATTAAAGTTTAGTCGTGAGCTAAATTTGAAGATAAATTTGAATTTGTATATAAGTTCAAGTAAGTAAAAGAAATAAATTGAATTGGTATCAATTTAAATTAGCTATAAACTAGAATGGATATTCTATTAAGTGAATATCATTAAATTTGCATAGAAGTAATTATCGTTTGACACAAACAAGATTGTATAAAATTATATGAGTTAGTGAAAGCAAATAAAAATTGATTTTTGAATCAATTAAAATGGTATGAATTCGTTTTGCTTAGAAATGAATAGAATGAAGAAAATGAGTTGTAAACCACTTGATTTAATGGAAATGTCATGTGAATTAGTCGTAAGCGACTAAAGATGAATTAAAACCATATGTATTGCTAATGGAATTTATCTTGAATGTATTGCTAATGAAATCTATATATTTGTTATTGAAAATGAATGGAATGTTAATAGATTTCTTATATTTGTCACCGACGTGTTTAAACTAAGTAAGTACAGGTTCAGCGAAGTCGTTGGGCTGGATTTGATTGTGCTAATAAGCTAATAATTAGCCGCTTTGCTTAAAAATGCTAATAAGGTACGCCTACGCAATATAAAAATAGAAAATATGAACTGTTTTTCTATTTTCCGACCGTGTGGGTCGATGTATACATATTTATACATATTGTAAAATTGCAAAAGCTCCTCCGTACAAGGGAGACTCTGCCAAAATTTTCCGTGAATTTTGGGAGATAGAAATATTTTTGAAAATTTTTGGAAAATTTTAGTTAACGACAAATCAATTTAGAAATTTGCAAATTGAAATGAATTAGTGAATAAAACTAATTTAAAGTAGTCATATGAATTAGCAAATGAAAGTAAATCGTTAGAATTCAATATTTAGAATTGAGAATTGAATTCGAATGGAATTTAAATTATGAATTAAATTCGAATAAAATTGAAATTGGGAATTGAATTCAAATAGAATTTAAATTGTGAATTGAATTGAAGTAAAATTGAATGAGAATGAATGTGTAACTTCAATAGTGAAGTAAAAATGTATAAGAAGCATATATTGGAAAATTTGTAATGAATTGGCAAAATATTTGAATGTTGGAATTGGATATTATGACTAGCAGGATATACAGGTGCATAAAGGAATTGAGATTTTGATTTCAAAGATAAAATTGAATTGCTCGACAAAAAGGAGCCACTTGGCTTTCTCTTTTCTTTTTGATTCTGAGGGGCCGTGGTGCCATTTTGTAGTCGTACCGAGCTAGCCGCGCAAAGGAGACGCTGGCGAAATTTTTCGAAAATTTAGGGTGTTAGAAAATTTTTGAAAAATTCTGAAAGTTTGAAATTTAAATTTAAATTTAAATTTGAATTGTTAGGAGAACAATATTGTTTGAAACTTATAATTGAAGTTGGAAAGCTAGTTGAAATGATAATGAATCTCTAATAAAAAGATTTGTTTTAGTAAGTTGATAAAACTATTTGAATTGTGAAAAATAGTAGACGGATTAAGGGGCATTCTTCTTAACTTGTAATTTCGGGACGAAATTCTTTTAAGGGGGGAAGATTGTAACGAACCAGAATTTTGAACAATTTAATTTGAAAATATTTAATTAATTTTAAATATTTGAATGATGGTTTGAATTGAATTTCAAATTATCAGAATGATTTAGCGATTAAATTATAGAATTTAATCTATTGAAAGTTGAATAAAAATTTGAATCTTCAATTTTAAGTTGATTAAAAATATTTCAAAGGCTTGTAAATTTCACATTGATAATACTAAAGATAATCGAAGCTTCAGAATTGAATTTGGAAGTGAATTGTTCAGTTTTGAAATTAAATCGTTTGAATCGATATTTAAAAATAGCCGTCCGAGGCACAGTCTCAGAATTCGACGAAACCAGTTCCATTGGGTCCGTAATATTGAATTTTTACCGGATTTCAAATTTCGTGGCATTTGGAGTTGTTATGTGAGCGTACGACACATAAACGCGTTGAAAGTTCTATCGAAACAAATTGAATTTAAAATTTAAATTGAAATTTAAAATAAACGACAGCATCCCTTGAATCACGCCTAAAATCTTGGTTAAAACGTGCAAACACGTTCTCTGTAAAGTCACGTAATGTTGTCTCCTTCCCTCTCCTTTTAAAAATCATGCAAGTCTTCATATTCAATTTGCAGAAGAAAAAGAATCATATCTCCCTCTATTCAAAGTCAAGACGAGCTTTCCCTCTTTTTCGTTTCAACAGCTCCTTCCTCCTCTTTTATTCGTCTTCCCCAAATTAAAACAAATCGTCCGAAGCCCTCTTCTTCGATTAATAAAAAAAAATTTAATGGCGCGTATTGGTTTGAAGCTCGAGCGATCAAAGCTCGGTGTCAGGAAGGCTCGCACGAAGTCGCGAGCAAGGCGGCGGTGCCCATTAGGGTTTCGCGATGTCTCGAATTGGCCGCGCGCGTAGCGGCGATGGGCTCGGGGTCATCATCGGCGAGCGTGCACGTGGCAATGGTGTGCGCGATGCCGATGGGGGGGGGGGTCACGATCGATTGGATGGAGGCTGCGTTCGAAGGGTACGGCGGCGCTAGGGTTGTGGGGTCGCGATCACTGCTCGATCAATGGCAAGGCGCGCGTGTTTGGGGATGCGGCTGGAAATGGGGGCTCGAACGTTTTACAGTAAGGTTTTAAGTTGTTTAATTTGAATATTTTAATTCAGTGATAGGTAAAAATATATACACACACACATAAATATGTTGTTATAATAGATGTGTATAAGTATATTTATACATATGTAGTTTGAAAGGGAAGAATAATTTATTTAAGTAAATTTAGTTTTAAATTTAAGTTTAATTAGATAAATTTGTTAAAAGTAATCTGTTTAACAATTAAAAGAAAATTTGTTGGAAATTAAAATTGTTAGAAAAAAATAGAATACCAAACGAAAACGGGTATTTGATTTATTTCGGGTATTTATGAATTTATTTAACTTACTTGTTTAATTTATTTTTAGGAATGATTAAAGAAAATTTAGTTTGAAAGTTTAAATTTTAGTTAAACAAATTTATTTAAAAGAAATTGATTTAAGGATATTAATTCAAAGTAATAATTAGTTAAATAAATTTCTTAAAGAAGAAATTGGTTTAAAACGAAACTATCAGAATTAAACCATTAAAAACGGAAATTGGTTATTTAATTGGTTCGAATATTTAATAAATTGTGTAAATATTTATACAAGGTATAAATCAAGAAAATCGAGTCAAGAAGGAAATGGATTGCTATATAAAAGCAAAGGTGAGAACTTCTCACTCAAATTTTTTTTTTATAAGTTGGATTTGCAGTTATTGATTGATTGCTATTTGGTTGTGATATTAGATATAGTAGGATATATCTATAAATATATAGCAGAATATATATATTGGCATATGTATATATTGCAGTTGATTTATTTCCCGCATTGTATAGCGGATGAGACCATATTGCGCCGCCTATTAAGCAGATAATATTTTATAAAATCCCATATACCGCGATATTCCACCTCGAAGTGGAATGGGTATTATGCTAATGCCTGTGGATGCAGGGAAACAGGTTGGAGGGATCCAACTGGATTCCTCACAAATATTTATTTGATTTTAGATATTGTGATGTTTGATTGTTTATCATATCGATATATGATATTTGAAAGTCGTGATTGACTATTTGATGTGTTGCATCGTCGAATCCAATTTTGAAGTTTAAAAATAACGATTTAGATTTTAAGGGATTTCTAAAGTGATTTTTGAAAGTTAACGCCCCACCCCGTGACCCACCTTCGCAAAGAGAATTAACAAGTAATTCTGTCTACTAAAGCGGAGAATAGGGCTGGTTAAGGGCGACCATCTATAATTTTGTCTTAAACATCTATTGAATACGTCGATAAATGCAATATAATTTCCTTTTTGCAACTCAAGTGGATCGACATACTCAGTAAATGCTTAATCCAAAACTATAGGTGGCTAACGGATCTATCAGAACAAAATACAATAACTGAATGTAAATCACATCACAGAACAGTAACCAACATCATATATATACATATACACTGATATATGTTTAGTACAATACAATATGAATACAATAAAGGTGGTACTCAACCACACCATATACATTGAATCAAATATAATTACATCAGGGTATGCGGAAGAACAGAAATTGCTAAAGAAAAAGGAGAGCTGATATCCAGCATCAACTTCAAGCCAAGTCCAATTGATGATACTTGAAACAACTCGGTCTGACCCGAGTATAAATACACAGGTCAGTCTAGCTACACAAATCAGTTAATATCGGTAATATGAAGCAGAATAGACATGAAGATACTTCTTCTCGAAAGAGAAGAATGAATTGATAAACTCATAAGCTCAACACTTAAGTAAAAAACGCTAATTAAGTGAACAAATACCTCGAAGGAGGTAACTCAAATCAAACACAAGTGCCTCATATCATCGGCGACGTCCTAAAATGTCTACATGGTTTCCATGAACCATATTTCCTCAAAAGGAGAAACATCAATAAAAACTCTCGCTAAAATGGAAAACATAAAACATTCTCAAATAGGGTGATCCAAAACTCAATTATAGATGAATCTCCAAATTCAATTATACCTCATCTCATTGGTGTAAATGTGTATAAATCTCAATCTCAAGTCGCCAAAATGGCAAAACCCAGAATATCCTATAAAATCATGAAATTATCAAAACTCATAACTCAAGGAACTCGATAAGAGTTTAAAACATCATAATTGAAATCACCATATATATAACATCTCATATAGCACTAGGCTATCGATGTAATAAAACATCTTAAAAAGGTGAAATCATAATAAAACAGAAAACTTAGAAAACTCGGATTCGCCAAATCCCCGATTGCAATGCCGAAGTAATGCTGCACGTGCTAAACTCAAACAGCCAAAGCCTCAGACAAGGTCGCTAACACCTCTCAAAGCAGTTCGTCCTCATGACAAGGTTGCTGACACCTCTCTAAGCCGTTTTGTCAACGCTAACAAGGTCGCTAACACCTCCCAAAGCAATTTATCCTCATGACTAGGTCGCTGACACCTCTCCAAGCTGTTTTGTCAGCCCTAACAAGGTCGCTAACACCTCCCAAAGCAGTTTGTCCTCATGACTAGGTCGCTAACACCTCTCAAACCAGTTCTGTTAGGTAAACATCGTGAATGTGTCACAAACTCACGGATAGGAACCCGAAAAGTGTTAACGTGTGTCCCATACCACACATTCGCACTTAGCGGTTTACCACCCGTTAGTCGATGCCACACTAGAAACATCATAAAACTTAGAAAATTATATCTCGCCTAGTCTCATTGGCGAGTGATAAAGAGACATTATACTCATCTCGTCTCATCGACAAGTATTAAATGGCATCGTGACTTTCTCATCTCATCGACAAGTGAAAACATCATGACGGTTACTCATAAATCATAAATCTCAAAGTAGAAATCTCAAACCATAAAACTCGCCAAATATTGGCCTTCCCAAATAATTCCTAAATATAGGAATTATAATCTCAAACACCCGCCATAAATTGGCTAAGTAACTCAAAAATCATAAGACGGATAGTTTCGATCGTACAAGTCTGGAATTAACCGAAATAGTAAACGCACGTGTCCCATACCACGTGTTTTACTAAATCGTTTAATTCTCTTTCTCATACGTTCGAATAGTATATAAATGTGTATTTTAAATTTAAAATAATTTATTAGAGAAAACAAGCTTTTAAAACCATTTTCCGAAATCAATTTTGAAGACGATATTTGAAAATTCCCTTATTATGGAGAATAAATAGATTTTATAGATTAAAATAATACTATATAATAATTTCACAAGCCAATTTGTTTGAAAAACACTTTAAAATGCTTTATAAAACCCGTGCACGAAATCTATAGAGAAAACCCAAGAATTCGGGAAAATATCAAAAATGGTGGAAATTATTCTAAATATAAACACCGCTGAAATCAAGCTATGATCCCTAGCTCGACAGCAGGTTTGTACCTGAAAACAGAGTCCAAATGACATGAAATTTTTCAGTAATGTAGAATAACAGCCCTACTATAATCTGCAAAAAGATAGATCCAATTCCGACTTGAAATGAAGATTCTGCGTCGCTTCGAAGTCGGACTAAAACCACTATAAACTGCTGTGTAAAAACAGCGCAAATGTTCAACCTCGACGATGAGTTCGAAGGGGCAAATGAAGCCAGCTCTTTGTGAAATTTGGTCGAAGCATAGAATAATACTTCTACTACAATTTACAAAAAGAACCGTTCGATTTGGACTTGAAACGAAGAAGTGGCGTCATCTCAAAGTTGGACCGAAACTAGGATTTTCTGTTTATTCAAAACAGCGCAAAGGTCCGACTTCGGCAACGAGATCGTCATAGCTAACCAGACCAGATTTTTATGAAACTAAACAAAAGTGCAGATCATCACTTCGTCTTTCTAACAAGACCAAGAATGGCAGATTCCGACATCGGACGTGCCCAGGATGGCGTTGCAAAGTCGGGGTTCTGCGTTAAAAACAACGGGAGAAAAGAGTCTAAGGCCGGTAGCTATGCACTAACAGGCCAGAGAAGAAAAACCAAAATTTTGACATAGTAAACTTCGAATTCTGGCAAAAGGAATAATATAAAAGTTGTAGCTTAATTTCTAAGCTTTCCGGAATGACCAAGATTATCAAAATCGGTTAGGAAACGAAGAAGTTATGATCAAATTCGTTTCAGCTTCAATGACATAGCAATATTGCTCTCGGGTTAGCAGTAGAAAAATTGGATTTTGACATGGTTAACATCCAAATTACAGAAAATACAAAACATGAAAGTTGTAGCACATAAAATATTCTTTCTGGAGCATCCAAAATTACCAAAATCGGTTTGGAAACAAAAAAGTTATGATCAATTATGTTTCAGCTTCAATGAAAGAGCAAATATTGGATTTGCTCTAAGGTTTGCAGTAGAAAAACTGAATTTTGACATATCTAACATCAAAATTACAGAAAACACAAAACATAAAAGTTGTTGCACATAAATTAAGCTTTCCGGAACATCCATAATTATCAAATTCCGATAAACATTGAAAAAGTTACAACTAAAACAATTTTCATATTTAAAGTTCACATCTGCTGTCATTTTAGCCTCGGGACAGTGTCATTAGAAGCAACTTTCGATCATTTAAAGCTCAAAATTTCACAAAATACAAAACAAGAAAGATATAGAAGACAAGCTAAGCTTTCCAGAACATTAAGAATCGTTAAATTTGGATATAACATAAGAAAGATATGCTAAAATTACCAACAATGTTAAGCACAGTTTTCCAATGACAGGGCAGTAAGTTAGTATTGAGGTTATCGATGCTTTATGCTCAAAATTTGCGAAAGTGTTTAACATGAAAGTTATCACACTTTCTTCAAGCTTTCCAGAACATCAAACAAAATACAATTCCGAATTAAAACGAAAAAGATATGTCTAATTTACTGACAGTAATTCACAAATGAACATGCAATAAAAATAAAATTAAGATTTCTAACATTGAAATCTCAATCTACGCTAGAAAATATGAGTTTTCAACTCACCTTGAATTAGAGATGATCAAATCTTAGATTTTTGCTGAAATAAGCAAGTTTTGAGGAGAATAAAGCTTCCAACAACCTGTAGAAAGATTAGAACAGCACATGCAAAAGGAAATTAACAAACAACCTAAACATAAAAATTGGATTTTTGATGAATTAACCTCATGTTGGAGTTGATTACCTGTTGCAATCCTCTCTAATTGATAAAAGCAACCATTTTTATTTGAAGGTTTGGAGATTTAAGGCTTTAGATTGAACAAATGGAGGAATTTTGCTCTCATTTTCTATTTCTAGGCTAATGAAGAAGAAGAGGAACTAAAAATTGTGTACGTACAGTTAATTCATTCCTCTTTTTCTCCTTCCTGGTTATAATTTGCTAATGGGCTTTGGACCCAATAGAGAAAATAAATTAGACTAAGAAAATTTTTAATTCACCACTTAAACAAATATACACATAAACACAATGTTATAATGAGAACAATGTATTTTTCTTCAAGTTTTAATACAACCAATTTATGCAAACATACTTACATATGAAATAAAATATTTCACATCATATAAAATGTTAATTTTAGTTTTTAAAACATTATTATTATCAAAACCCTTATTTTATATAAATATACAATTTACACAATTCAATGCATAAATCCTCATTTTTAACTTTAAAAATTCTACAATAATTATTTCTTCGCTAGAAAATCTAATCAACCATTTCAAACTCAAATTTATAACCAAAATACATTTTTATACCAAATTCCATCTTTTTATTTTAATAAACACCTTTAAAAAAACAAATACTTCTGTTAAAAATTATTAAAAGAAGTAATTGGCAATAATTGCAATAATTATTGCATTTACTCAAAATAAAATCATACTTCATTTATTATTTTCACAATTAAACACAATAAAGTTACCAAAACTTTATTTCTACATTTTGTTTCCAAAATTCATTGTTTATTCCAAAAAACAATATAAAACTTTCAATTTTATTTAATTTATAATATTAAATTATAACCACCGTTATAATTTAATATTAACAGGTAATCTCCAAAACCAGGGTTGTTACAGACTCCCCCCTATCAAAATTGCGTCCTCGTAATTTTTAGAGAAGAGTTTGTATTCAACACAATTATTTCTCCAACCATAGAAGGATAGACAAGCACGGATCAAACTTCCTCATTTTCAACTCAAGATGAAAGAAGACCAATATAAAATTGCTCGATTAATTCTATTGTTTTAAAAGTGCAAATATGGAATTAGCGAACCATCGAATTTTCTGATCAATACATAAGATTTCGAAGGCGTCTCACCTTTGAATAAGAGCACAACATGATGCTACACAAAGATCAATCAAATATGATTGATTTCTCATATGCTCCTTGAGTAGAGTCAGGATTTAGCACAACTCCAACTCGAACTCTAATCAAAAAGATGATTATCGATATGATCTTTCCCTATCACACTACCGGGGAAAACCACACCGATACAAGATAGACACAATAGAGGCAAGATAATCCAACCAAAAGGTGGTTTCGACTCGAACGACCGCATAAATGCACGTCGTTAGAAAGTAGCACAAGAGTAAGACATTCACAAGGAACTAAAATATATGTATATACTTTCAATCAAAAATTCTTAGAGTTTCAAACATTCAATATCTTTATAGTTATAACCACAATTTTCAACATTTGAAAATTTTCAAACTTTTTACTATATTACTTAGTAAGTTATTTAAAACTCAAATTAAAAGTCCAAATTTCTTCTCTTACTTCAAAATTAATTTCCAAAGAAATTTGTAAATCCATAATAATATTCCTCAAAATAAATTGAGGGTTTAAATCCTCTACACTCTTCTATTAAACCACTTAAATAGTTTTTTAAACCAATCTTCAAATTCTCTTATTATACTCTTCTCTTAAAACATCCGATGTATATAATATAGATTCTAAAATCTAAAAATATACTTTCAATAAAGTATAGCTCAAGAATATTCTCATTTATTTTCATCTTTATAATTTCAAAATAAATAAATAAATAAATGGCATTGCCTCGCCCTTGAATCTCTAATAAATTGATACATCCGTTGGCTGCAGAGTCGATCAAGCGATCAAAACTGCCTCGCCACCCTGTTACTCGTCTCTGAAATCAATGGTTGCAATTACCATTCAAAAATAAATTTCATATATAATCTCAAAATATTATTTTCAAAACTTCAATTTTTAAAACACAAACCATCGTGTTTGATTGTCTCATCATAGCATTTAGGAGATTACTATCGATAACGTTGATCAAGCGTATCGACCAGAACTCTTAACTACTCGATGGATAACCCAACACTCTCAAATTATTTCTATGAAAGAATACTACTCATATAAATATATTCTCAAAACATTCTTTGATTTTTATTTTTTTAAATATCCCAAAACTCCAATTTCTCTTTTTAAAACTCATATTTATATAGCTTCAAAACTCAAACCAAAGAACATTAAGAGAATGCATCGAGATATGCCCAGAATACTCGATTCTCAAAATCAATAAAAGGAGATAGCGTGTTCATCAATCTTACGATGTCACGAGCCACTCCCAAAAATCATCAAGATACAGGATAAGCAAGATATTCTTCTCGAAGGAAAAAGAAGAAACAATCTACGAATCACTACTTCAGTCGGAGTAATGCTAAAGGACAACATTGATTGAGTATATGAAAAGAACACTCAAATGAAGCTGAATGATAAACTAAATCAAACTCGAACAATCTAGAAACTCACCTCATTCCTTAGTGGATGTCCTCGTGGAAGGATAACCAAAGAGCTAAGAGTCAGGAATAAGGTTATCTCAACACTCGATTGCCCGATTGGATGTCAAATCTAAAAGGACTCACAAAAATCAACAAAGTCACCTTGATTGGAATTCGAGATATGTCATCACATCTCGATACTCAAGAGAAAATTCAGAAACCTTGGAATCATCATCAACATTCCAAAGTGATAGAAATAATAAACCAATCAAGTTAGGATGCCTAAATAAATATAGGATCCTATAACAACAAAAAGATCGGACTTAACATCAAATAAGTCAATCCGTCTCAAATCAGATACATCTCAAGATAGTGAGTAATAAACAAATACTCACTAAAGCAGCAACAAATAGAAAACTCAGAATGCTCACAACAAGCCGCTCGTTGTGGATCCCCTCGATAGGATTCACAACTCTCAAAGGAATGCAACATGAATGCTCAAAGAAATCAATCAGCTCCATCGATACGAACTCACTCGTATCGACAAAAATAAGAACAGAATAGTCCCAAATAAGATTACTTATAAGATAAGATGACTTCAAACTCTATTGTGGAATACTACGGAATAATATATATATATATATATATTCCTAGACATATTCCACCTCAACAATCCCAAAACTCGAAAAAGAATTAAAGCACGATTCGAAAACAAGCTCGAAGAAAGGACAATGATTCACTCGTATTGTACTTCGATGTATCGTGATATACGTACTATTCTGTGTTTATTCTACTTTGTTCTGACCACAGCTCTGATACCATGTTGTAACGCCCCACCCCGAGACCCACCTTAGCAAAGAGAATTAACAAGTAATTCTGTCTACTAAAGCGGAGAATAGGGCTGGTTAAGGGCGACTATCTATAATTTTGTCTTAAACATCTATTGAATATGTCGATAAATGCAATATAATTTTTTTTTGCAACTCAAGTGGATCGACATACTCAATAAATGCTTAATCCAAAACTATAGGTGGCTAACGGATCTATCAGAACAAAATACAATAACTGAATGTAAATCACATCACAGAACAGTAACCAACATCATATATATACATATACACTGATATATGTTTAGTACAATACAATATGAATACAATAAAGGTGGTACTCAACCACACCATATACATTGAATCAAATATAATTACATCAGAGTATGCAGAAGAACAGAAATTGCTAAAGAAAAAGGAGAGCTGATATCCAGCATCAACTTCAAACCAAGTCCAATAGATGATACCTGAAACAACTCGGTCTGACCCGAGTATAAATACACAGGTCAGTCTAGCTACACAAATCAGTTAATATCGGTAATATGAAGCAGAATAGACATGAAGATACTTCTTCTCGAAAGAGAAGAATGAATTGATAAACTCATAAGCTCAACACTTAAGTAACAAACGCTACTTAAGTGAACAAATACCTCGAAGGAGGTAACTCAAATCAAACACAAGTGCCTCATATCATCGACGACGTCCTAAAATGCCTACATGGTTTCCATGAACCATATTTCCTCAAAAGGAGTGTAAAATCCCGAAGATTTTCGACTTTCGAAAATTCAACATCGATACTAACTTTTCGACTGTCAAGAAATCGAAGGCCAAAAAAAACTGAAATGTTATGGGTTTAAGAAAAAGAAAAGAAGAAGAGCTAAAGAAAAGATAGAAGAAGAGAGAAGATAGTAGAAAATAGATTAAAGAAAACAGAAAATAGAACATAGAACGGAACAGAAACAGAAAATAGAACAACATCAGAATCTCACAATTCGCAGCGGAACAACATATGATAGATAAATGAATAATCTTTAAACAAAGAACTATATCAGTGATTGCATTACATCACATCATATCATCAGAGTGTACAACAACAAACAAACAGCGGAAAAGAAAGTACTATATAAACTAGTAATACGCCATGCCATCCAGCTTGCCTCCAGCAACTCCTGAATTCCAGAATATCCTGATAAACCTTAACTCTTGACTGCCCGTGTGAAAATTGGTGGGCACCCAGAGTTTAGGAAGGAAAACAATAAACTCCGAGTCAGTCAGGTGACTGGTGTGAGAACTCAAAACAGTTTATTTTTCTTTAAAATTAAAATAGAGGAATATTTTTAAAGTCAATTCGTAATGCTTTTAAAAATGAGACTACCATAAGGCCTCCCGCACACACACAAAATGCAAACGCAGAATCGGAGGATATTTCTCCTTATGATAGTCAAAGATGCTTAATACGCATTAAAAAGAACATTTGATATTATTACTAGTGCATAGTGTAGAGAAAATTCATTTCAAAAATAAAGATATAAATCTTAGCCAGCATAGACATTTCGCACTTATGCTTACTATAGCTACCATGTTCAATAGCGGGTTACCGCCATATTCCATGACAGGTTATACAACTAAAACCGTACAAGTCTCGTATTTGAAGAATGGATTTTCCAACAAATGGTCAGGCCAAGGAACTTCCCATTGCCACATGGAAACGCCTCTGGAAGGACGCCTCGAGAACCACCGTTCTCCGCTAAACAAAGCCGGGAATCCCTTTTCCCAAGGAATATTACAAACCCTCAGATATGCCACTCCCGGTCCTTTGGAACCTTTAACCGAGCGCTCGTCACCATCATCACACAATCATAAAGTGTTTTCAACATGAGTAAGTATCTGGGCTCCATACCATGATACTACCCTTTTCCAGAAGGAATGGTCATACCCTAGGGAAGCGATCCCTGAAAACCTTGCCGCACAATTCCTGTTTCGACCATTACCGGTTTGTGAGGCTCGACGAAGTCACGTCCACAAAAACGTACCTTATACAAAAGCCATACTTTGGGTCAACAAATGATCATAGAAATAATCACAAAGATAAACGATCAAATAAATGATCCTATCACAAATAATCAACACAATGATCATTTACAGCTACACTCAGCATGTCACATTACCAAATTGTTAATATATCGCTGATAACTTCAACTATATAACCTCTGAGCTCGTACGTCTCATAGAAGGGTGTTAAGCTAAGAGAATAAATTCTCCGCCACCCATAGAAATATATTTGAAAGAAATCGGTTTTACATCTCAATTTGTAATGTCAGACACACAATCCATACAAGTCTGTTCCGGGCTCGAACAGAACCGAAGGCACTTACAAAGAAGTCCTTGCAATCCGAATAATCTCTAATCACGTTCGGATTTCCCATCACATATGGAGATCTCAATACCGGGGATCAGCCAGTGCAGAGACAATCAACAAGAAACCCTTTCGCTTTTGAAAATATCCGGTCTTCAACACCGGTCTTCGAATGCAATTCATAACGACGTATTACATATTCGGAATGGGTTATACGACCCCAAGGTCCTTTCCGGTTAACCCGAATAGTGAGCGCTTATTTAAAAAAAATAAGTGTGGCATCCAATTTCAAACAAATAACAACATATACCTATTTAAAGGTAAATATTGATAGTCGGTTATTGAACTATCAATAGATATGCCAACATCACCAGATTCCAAATAATTTTCCAAATTATTTATTTTCCAAAAAAAATATCTTTACAAGATATATATTCTCCATTCTTCAAAAATAAATCAATATTTATTTTTAAACTCATTTTCCAAATTTCATTTATAAATTCCATATTGAATTTACATTCCAAAATATTTATGAATATACGATTTCCATTCAATTTCTAATATTCATTTTCAATTTATCTTCAAAAAGATAAATTCCAAATATTCACTTAATATTGGAAAAGCATTTCTATACTTATTAAAAATAAGTAATTCACATATCTTTTTATTTTCTATACTTAGAAAATATTTAATATACCCTAATCGAAATTAAGTATATATTTCATTCTTTAAGGAAATCATTCACTTAACCATATTTATTTGGGCCAAAACGAATGTTGCGTAAAACATCGTTACGACAACCCAAAATCACTAGTATAGGGATTCGAAATTAAAATAGATATATAAATCCCAATACTATACAAAACATTTCCTTTCGGAAATCATCTATTATAACAACAGTGTTATAATCTAACATTTCCTTCTATTTCTCGAAAACGTCTATTTCAACAATGAATGTTGAAATCTATGGTTTCGAATCTCAATACATTTTAAAATATCTTTAGATCGTTTTAATTCTATTTAAAACATCACATCCAAAATAATTTCTTTAACATAATATTCACTATTCAAAAACGTGAATATACTTGTTAATAAATTTCATCACTTCTATTCATTTTATTTTAAAGAATTATTCACTGTCTAAAACATGAATATAACTCCATAAATAAATTACAACAATTCACTTATCAAAATAAGTCGTTGCGGATTTATAAAACAATGTTTATAAATTCTATTTCTATTTATTTTAAAACAACTTCCTTTTATAAATTTCCTTTATAAATCTATTCAATTTCATATCTCAATGATATACTAAAATTTCATATTATAAGTTAAATACTTATAATTTATTTGTTTATAAAATCGTTCCTTTAAACTTCATAAATTTATAAATCTTATAACTTATAAGATTCTTTTATTTATCCAAAATCTATTCTTTTAAATAACTTTACAAATTTTATAAACCTACTGTTTATAAAATTCCATTTATAACTTCACCGTTATAATTCTATAATTCCAATTTATGAAATTCATTTACAATTCATTCTAACTCTTATAAAAGCTCGTTTTATAATTCCAATATTTTTAATTTATAAATATCAATTTATAAATCTTTTTAATATAAAACAATTTATATTACTATTTTAAAGCGTCTTTCAACTCCTTATAATTTCACCATTTTGATTTATAAAATAATCAAATTTCATAAATTCTATTTCTAAACTTTTTATAATAGATTCAGAAATCCCAGTTTAAGCTATTTTATAAAATCATTAATCTCATATCTTCAAAAATCAACTTTTAACTGTATTTCTCAAAAATCATAATTTTTATAACATTAAAATTATAACGTTTATTCATTTAAGATGAATAAATTTCAAAAAATATTTTATAAATGTATATTTCCAAAAATCACTTTAGAAATAAAAATCGTTGTTTTTAAATTCCAAAAATTGGATCCGATGATGCAACACATCAATAGTCAATCACGACTTTCAAACATCATATATCATCCATGATAAACAATCAAATATCACAATATATGAATCAAACAAATATTTGTGAGGAATCCAGTTGGATCCCTCCAACCTGTTTCCCTGCATCCACAGACATTAGCACAATACCATTCCACTTCGAGGTGGAATATCGCGGTATATGGGATTTTATAAATATTATCCGCTTACTAACGGCGCAATAGGGTCTCATCCGCTATACAAATGCGGGAAATCAATCAACTGCAATATATACATATGCCAATATATATATTGCTATATATATAATATATAATACCAATTCCACTTCGAGGTGGAATATCGCGGTATATGTGTGTAATAAATAACCTCCGTTTACTAACGGCGTATAGGGTCTATTCACATCCAATATGTATGTATATATATATATAACAATCATCATTCAAGCATTCAATCAACACAACTAACAATTTTAAATCTAACTATTTAAAATTTAAATAAATCCTTTTGAGTGAGAAGTTCTCACCTTTATTCCCGTTTGCAATCCACTTCCAATTCAACTTGTTTTCTTCATTTATACCTTGTATAAATATTATACACAATTTATTAATATTCGAACAGATCGAATAATAAATTTCGTTCTTGATTGTTTAATTAATCAATAGTTTTATTTAAACCAATCTCTTCTTAAATAAATTTATTTTAACTATTTATTTTACTTTAAATTAATATCTTTAAATCAAATTCTTTCGATAAATTTATTTAACTAACCAATTTTATTTTTTTAAACAAATCTCCTCCTTTTTTATACAATATCTTTATTATCTTTCAATTAAATTTTGAACAAATTCTCCTTTTGTAAATTTAATTTAAATTAACCCATGATTTTCTTTAATATTTGAAAAATTCAAATCACCAATTTTCGTTCAATAGATTTAATTAACTAATTATTTAAATCTAAATTTAAAAATAAGCAGACTGTAATCCTTTATTACATTTTCAGAATATCTTAGTAAATCAATATTTCCAAATTCTCGTATATATATGTATATATATAATTTAAAAACTGCTTATGTATATTTTTATTTTCAAATCTTCCTTTAAATAATTTAATTTACTATAGATTTAATTTTAACTAAAGATTTCCTTTTTAGTAACTAAAATAGATAAAATAAATTAATTATCGTAAACTATTGTTCATAACAACTTAAACAAATAAATTTAAAGTTATACTTTCTTTTTCTTTTTTAAAATTTTTTTTCTTTTTTTTTCAATAGTTAAAATGATTAAATAAGTTATTTCAATAATTTACCACTTTAAATAATTTAGTTTTAACTTAACATAATAAACTAAATCATTAACTTTTTAAGCTAATTTCCTTAAATTAGTTTTCAACTTGAAATAAACATTATCATTTATTTTCTTCTTTTATTGTAAACAGATAGTATTTGTTTATTTTTATTTTTTTCAACTTAACTGTATTTTTTTTTTCTTTTTTTCAAAAACAAAACTGTATATATATATTAATTTAGAAATCGAATATAAAAAAAAATTACCTCACTGTACATGCGACCACCAATCGCAGTCGCGAGTCTCCTCCCCACCTTCGAGATGCCCTCCGCCACACGCGCTTCCCTACGCGACCTCGTGCCGCGCGCACGCGTGCCTTGTCGCCGCCGTCGTCTTCGAGCGTCGCGCGTACCCAAACGCGAGCGCCAATCGCGAGTTGCCCACTGCCTCCACAACATCTTGCGCCACCTCACTCCATCGTCATCGCCCCTCAAATCGCGTGCGCCGCCGTTGCCTCGTGCCGCGCCTCCACTGCGCGTGCGCTCGAGAATCCCCTAGTCGCTGCCACTCGCGTGCGCCATCTCCACGTGCGATCCCTCAATTTTTTTTATTTGATTGATTTTTTTTTTCATACGAAAAGGGCTTCGGCTATTCGATTTTATTTATCTGCGTTCGATTCAAATGGGGGAGCGGCCATTTTTTATTTACTGAGGGAAAGAGGAAGAGGGAATGAGTATTTAAAATCGTGAAGAGGCATGCTCGGCCATGCTCACACGAATTTAGGCGTGATAGAAGGCGTAGGTTTAGGCAGAACGTGCAGATGTTTGACTCAATTTAAATTTAAGTTTAAATTTAAATCATTGAAAATTTCAACGCGTTTATGTGTCATGTGCTCACATATTAACTCAGAAAAATACGAAATTTGAAACCCGGCAATAATTCAATATTCCGGACTCAATGGAACTGGTTTCGTCGAATTCCGAGACTGTGCCTCGGACGGCTATTTTTAAATATCGATTCAAACGATTTAATTTCAAAACTGAACAATTCACTTCCAAATTAAATTCTGAAGCTTCTATTATCTTCAATATTATCAATATGAATTTTACAAGCCTTTGAAATATTTTTAATTGGCTTAAAATTGAAGATTCAAATTTTTATTCAACTCTCAATAGATTAAATTCTATAATTTAATCGCTAAATTCATTCTGATAATTTGCAATTCAAATCAAATCATCATTCAAATATTTAAAATTAATTAAATATTTTCAAATTAAATTGTTCAAAATTCTGGGTCGTTACAATCTTCCCCCCTTAAAAGAATTTCGTCCTGAAATTACAAGTTAAGAAGAATGCCCTTATCCCGTCTATTATTTTTCACAATCCAAATAGTTTTATCAACTTGCTAACCTAAATTTTTTTATTAAAGATTCATTATCATTTCAACTAGCTTTCCAACTCCAATTATAAGTTTCAATCAACATTGTTTTCCTAACAATTTAAATTTAAATTCATATTCAAATTTCAAACTTTCAAATTTTTCTCAAAAATTTTCTAACACCCTAAATTTTCGAAAAATTTCGCCAGCGTCTCCTTTGCGCGGCTACCTCGGTACGACTACAAAATGGCACCACGGCCCCTCAGAATCAAAAAGAAAAGAGAAAATCCAAGTGGCTAGAGAAGAAAATCATCAAATTTCATACTGAAATTGAAATACGTACCTTTTTGTCGAGCAATTCAATTTTATCTTTGAAATCAAAATCTCAATTCCTTTATAATATCTGTATATCCTGTATAACAGTAGTATCCAATTCCAACATTCAAACCATTTTGCCAATTCTATTACAAAATTTTCCAATATATGCTTCTTTTACATTTTTACTTCACTGTTGAAGTTACATATTCATTTTCATTCAATTCTATTTGAATTCAATTCACAATTCTAAATATTGAATTCTATCGATTAACTTTCATTTAGTAATTCATATTACTACTTTAAAGTAGTTTCATTCACTAATTCATTTCAATTTATTTCTTTTACTTACTTGAATTTATATACAAATTCAAATTTAGCTCACGACTAAACTTTTAATTTAACCAATTCAAATTCCAATTCATTAGTCCATGAATTAATAATTTATCAAGTTAGTTTACTTGAATTCAATCCATTTTATTTCTTAGTTAATTCCATATAATAACGATAATAATTTAATATTATTACTTCCTAACAATCATGCAACCATATACTATAATAATTCATAGAAAAATCATTTCTTTTCTATACAAAAATAGTTTTGGGCAAAATTATTTTATTTACCCGATTCAAAAAACAATTTTATATTCACTAACATATACGCGCTCATATCTATTATTACACTCAAATTCATTCTAGAGTACTACTGACTCTATCTCTAATGAGTAACACCCAACAGAACCATGGTTGTCGCTTAACCATAAGCTTTGATACCAAATTGTAACGTCCCGAGATTTTTCGACTTTCGAAAATTCAACATCGATACTCACTTTTCGACTGTCGAGAAATCGAAGGCCAAAAAAAACCGAAATGTTATGGGTTTAAGAAAAAGAAAAGAAGAAGAGCTAAAGAAAAGATAGAAGAAGAGAGAAGATAGTAGAAAATAGAGTAAAGAAAACAGAAAATAGAACATAGAACGGAACAGAAACAGAAAATAGAACAACATCAGAATCTCACAATTCGCAGCGGAACAACATATGATAGATAAATGAATAATCTTTAAACAAAGAACTATATCAGTTATTACATTACATCGCATCATATCATCAGAGTGTACAACAACAAACAAACAGCGGAAAAGAAAGTACTATATAAACTAGTAATACGCCATGCCATCTAGCTTGCCTCCAGCAACTGCTGAATTCCAGAATATCCTGATAAACCTTAACTCTTGACTGCCCATGTGAAAATTGGTGGGCACCCAGAGTTTAGGAAGGAAAACAATAAACTCCGAGTCAGTCAGGTGACTGGTGTGAGGACTCAAAACAGTTTATTTTTCTTTAAAATTAAAATAGAGGAATATTTTTAAAGTCAATTCGCAATGCTTTTAAAAATGAGACTACCATAAGGCCTCCCGCACACACACAATGTAAACGCAGAATCGGAGGAGATTTCTCCTTATGATAGTCAAAGATGCTTGATACGCATTAAAAAGAACGTTTGATATTATTACTAGTGCATAGTGTAGAGAAAATTCATTTCGAAAATAAAGATATAAATCTTAGCCAGCATAGACATTTCGCACTTATGCCTACTATAGCTACCATGTTCAATAGCGGGTTACCGCCATATTCCATGACAGGTTATATAACTAAAACCGTACAAGTCTCGTATTTGAAGAATGGATTTTCCAACAAATGGTCAGGCCAAGGAACTTCCCATTGCCACATGGAAACGCCTCTGGAAGGACGCCCCGAGAACCACCGTTCTCCGCTAAACAAAGCCGGGAATCCCTTTTCCCAAGGAATATTACAAACCCTCAGATATGCCACTCCCGGTCCTTTGGAACCTTTAACCGAGCGCTCGTCACCATCATCACACAATCATAAAGTGTTTTCAACATGAGTAAGTATCTGGGCTCCATACCATGAGACTACCCTTTTCCAGAAGGAATGGTCATACCCTAGGGAAGCGATCCCTGAAAACCTTGCCGCACAATTCCTGTTTCGACCATTACCGGTTTGTGAGGCTCGACGAAGTCACGTCCACAAAAACGTACCTTATACAAAAGCCATGCTTTGGGTCAACAAATGATCATAGAAATAATCACAAAGATAAACGATCAAATAAATGATCCTATCACAAATAATCAACACAATGATCATTTACAGCTACACTCAGCATGTCACATTACCAAATTGGGAATATATCGCTGATAACTTCAACTATATAACCTCTGAGCTCGTACGTCTCAGAGAAGGGTGTTAAGCTAAGAGAATAAATTCTCCGCCACCAACAGAAATATATTTGAAAGAAATCGGCTTTACATCTCAATTTGTAATGTCAGACACACAATCCATACAAGTCTGTTCCGGGCTCGAACAGAACCGAGGCACTTGCAAAGAAGTCCTTGCAATCCGAATAATCTCTAATCACGTTCGGATTTCCCATCACATAAGGAGATCTCAATACCGGGGATCAGCCAGTGCAGAGACAATCAACAAGAAACCCTTTCACTTTCGAAAACATCCGGTCTTCAACACCGGTCTTCGAATGCAATTCATAACGACGTATCACATATTCGGAATGGGTTATACGACCCCAAGGTCCTTTCCCGGTTAACCCGAATAGTGAGTGCTTATTTTAAAAAAATAAGTCTGGCGTCCAATTTCAAACAAATAACAACAAATACCTATTTAAAGGTAAATATTGATAGTCGGTTATTGAACTATCAATAGATATGCCAACATCACCAGATTCCAAATAATTTTCCAAATTATTTATTTTCCAAAAAAAATATATCTTTACAAAATATATATTCTCCATTCTTCAAAAATAAATCAATATTTATTTTTAAACTCATTTTCCAAATTTCATTTATAAATTCCATATTGAATTTACGTTCCAAAATATTTATGAATATACGATTTCCATTCAATTTCTAATATTCATTTTCAGTTTATCTTCAAAAAGATAAATTCCAAATATTCACTTAATATTGTAAAAGCATTTCTATACTTATTAAAAATAAGTAATTCACGGATCTTTTTATTTTCTATACTTAGAAAATATTTAATATACCCTAATCGAAATTAAGTATATATTTCATTCTTTAAGGAAATCATTCACTTAACCATATTTATTTGGGCCAAAACGAATGTTGCGTAAAACATCGTTACGACAACCCAAAATCACTAGTATAGGGATTCGAAATTAAAATAGATATATAAATCCCAATACTATACAAAACATTTCCTTTCGGAAATCATCTATTATAACAACAGTGTTATAATCTATCATTTCCTTCTATTTCTCGAAAACGTCTATTTCAACAATGAATGTTGAAATCTATGATTTCGAATCTCAATACATTTTAAAATATCTTTAGATCGTTTTAATTCTATTTAAAACATCACATCCAAAATAATTTCTTTAACATAATATTCACTATTCAAAAACGTGAATATACTTGTTAATAAATTTCATCACTTCTATTCATTTTATTTTAAAGAATCATTCACTGTCTAAAACATGAATATAACTCCATAAATAAATTACAACAATTCACTTATCAAAATAAGTCGTTGCGGATTTATAAAACAATGTTTATAAATTCTATTTCTATTTATTTTATAACAACTTCCTTTTATAAATTTCCTTTATAAATCTATTCAATTTCATATCTCAATGATATACTAAAATTTCATATTATAAGTTAAATACTTATAATTTATTTGTTTATAAAATCGTTCCTTTAAACTTCATAAATTTATAAATCTTATAACTTATAAGATTCTTTTATTTATCCAAAATCTATTCTTTTAAATAACTTTACAAATTTTATAAACCTACTGTTTATAAAATTCCATTTATAACTTCACCGTTATAATTCTATAATTCCAATTTATGAAATTCATTTACAATTCATTCTAACTCTTATAAAAGCTCGTTTTATAATTCCAATATTTTTAATTTATAAATATCAATTTATAAATCTTTTTAATATAAAACAATTTATATTACTATTTTAAAGCGTCTTTAAACTCCTTATAATTTCACCATTTTGATTTATAAAATAATCAAATTTCATAAATTCTATTTCTAAACTTTTTATAATAGATTCATAAATCCCAGTTTAAGCTATTTTATAAAATCATTAATCTCATATCTACAAAAATCAACTTTTAACTGTATTTCTCAAAAATCATAATTTTTATAACATTAAAATTATAACGTTTATTTATTTAAGATGAATCAATTTCAAAAAATATTTTATAAATGTATATTTCCAAAAATCACTTTAGAAATAAAAATCGTTGTTTTTAAATTCCAAAAATTGGATCCGATGATGCAACACATCAATAGTCAATCACGACTTTCAAACATCATATATCATCCATGATAAACAATCAAATATCACAATATATGAATCAAACAAATATTTGTGAGGAATCCAGTTGGATCCCTCCAACCTGTTTCCCTGCATCCACAGACATTAGCACAATACCATTCCACTTCGAGGTGGAATATCGCGGTATATGGGATTTTATAAATATTATCCGCTTACTAACGGCGCAATAGGGTCTCATCCGCTATACAAATGCGGGAAATCAATCAACTGCAATATATACATATGCCAATATATATATTGCTATATATATAATATATAATACCAATTCCACTTCGAGGTGGAATATCGCGGTATATGTGTGTAATAAATAACCTCCGTTTACTAACGGCGTATAGGGTCTATTCACATCCAATATGTATGTATATATATATATATAACAATCATCATTCAAGCATTCAATCAACACAACTAACAATTTTAAATCTAACTATTTAAAATTTAAATAAATCCTTTTGAGTGAGAAGTTCTCACCTTTATTCCCGTTTGCAATCCACTTCCAATTCAACTTGTTTTCTTCATTTATACCTTGTATAAATATTATACACAATTTATTAATATTCGAACAGATCGAATAATAAATTTCGTTCTTGATTGTTTAATTAATCAATAGTTTTATTTAAACCAATCTCTTCTTAAATAAATTTATTTTAACTATTTATTTTACTTTAAATTAATATCTTTAAATCAAATTCTTTCGATAAATTTATTTAACTAACCAATTTTATTTTTTTAAACAAATCTCCTCCTTTTTTATACAATATCTTTATTATCTTTCAATTAAATTTTGAACAAATTCTCCTTTTGTAAATTTAATTTAAATTAACCCATGATTTTCTTTAATATTTGAAAAATTCAAATCACCAATTTTCGTTCAATAGATTTAATTAACTAATTATTTAAATCTAAATTTAAAAATAAGCAGACTGTAATCCTTTATTACATTTTCAGAATATCTTAGTAAATCAATATTTCCAAATTCTCGTATATATATGTATATATATAATTTAAAAACTGCTTATATATATTTTTATTTTCAAATCTTCCTTTAAATAATTTAATTTACTATTGATTTAATTTTAACTAAAGATTTCCTTTTTAGTAACTAAAATAGATAAAATAAATTAATTATCGTAAACTATTGTTCATAACAACTTAAACAAATAAATTTAAAGTTATACTTTCCTTTTCTTTTTAAAAAAATTTTTTTTCTTTTTTTTTCAATAGTTAAAATGATTAAATAAGTTATTTGAATAATTTACCACTTTAAATAATTTAGTTTTAACTTAACATAATAAACTAAATCATTAACTTTTTAAGCTAATTTCCTTAAATTAGTTTTCAACTTGAAATAAACATTATTATTTATTTTCTTCTTTTATTGTAAATAGATAGTATTTGTTTTTTTTTATTTGTTTTTCAACTTAACTGTATATATTTTTTTTTCTTTTTTTCAAAAACAAAACTGTATATATATATATATTAATTTAGAAATCGAATATAAAAAAAATTACCTCACTGTACACGCGACCACCAATCGCAGTCGCGAGTCTCCTCCCCACCTTCGAGATGCCCTCCGCCACACGCGCTTCCCTACGCGACCTTGTGCCGTGCGCACGCGCGCCTTGTCGCCGCCGTCGTCTTCGAGCGTCGCGCGTACCCAAACGCGAGCGCCAATCGCGAGTTGCCCACTGCCTCCACAACATCTTGCGCCACCTCACTCCATCGTCATTGCCCCTCAAATCGCGTGCGCCGTCGTTGCCTCGTGCCGCGCCTCCACTGCGCGTGCGCTCGAGAATCCCCTAGTCGCTGCCGCTCGCAGCGCGCTATCTCCACGCGCGATCCCCCATTTTTTTTATTTGATTGATTTTTTTTTTCATACGAAAAGGGCTTCGGCTATTCGATTTTATTTATCTGCGTTCGATTCAAATGGGGGAGCGGCCATTTTTTATTTACTGAGGGAAAGAGGAAGAGGGAATGAGTATTTAAAATCATGAAGAGGCATGCTCGGCCATGCTCACACGAATTTAGGCGTGATAGAAGGCGTAGGTTTAGGCAGAACGTGCAGATGTTTGACTCCATTTAAATTTAAGTTTAAATTTAAATCGTTGAAAATTTCAACGCGTTTATGTGTCATGCGCTCACATATTAACTCAGGAAAATACGAAATTTGAAACCCGGCAATAATTCAATATTCCGGACTCAATGGAACTGGTTTCGTCGAATTCCGAGACTGTGCCTCGGACGGCTATTTTTAAATATCGATTCAAACGATTTAATTTCAAAACTGAACAATTCACTTCCAAATTAAATTCTGAAGCTTCTATTATCTTCAATATTATCAATATGAATTTTACAAGCCTTTGAAATATTTTTAATTGGCTTAAAATTGAAGATTCAAATTTTTATTCAACTCTAAATAGATTAAATTCTATAATTTAATCGCTAAATTCATTCTGATAATTTGCAATTCAAATCAAATCATCATTCAAATATTTAAAATTAATTAAATATTTTCAAATTAAATTGTTCAAAATTCTGGGTCGTTACAAGGAGAAACATCAATAAAAACTCTCGCTAAAGTGGAAAACATAAAACATTCTCAAATAGGGTGATCCAAAACTCAATTATAGATGAATCTCCAAATTCAATTATACCTCATCTCATCGGTATAAATGTATATAAATCTCAATCTCAAGTCGCCAAAATGGCAAAACCCAGAATATCCTATAAAATCATGAAATTATCAAAACTCATAACTCAAGGAACTCGACAAGAGTTTAAAACATCATAATTGAAATCACCATATATATAACATCTCATATAGCACTAGGCTATCGATGTAATAAAACATCTTAAAAAGGTGAAATCATAATAAAACAGAAAACTCAGAAAACTCGGATTCGCCAAATCCCCGATTGCAATGCCGAAGCAATACTGCACGTGCTAAACTCAGACAGCCAAAGCCTCAGACAAGGTCGCTAACACCTCTCAAAGCAGTTCGTCCTCATAACAAGTTTGCTGACACCCTCTATGCCGTTTTGTCAACCCTAACAAGGTCGCTAACACCTCCCAAAGCAATTTGTCCTCATGACTAGGTCGCTGACACCTCTCCAAGCTGTTTTGTCAGCCCTAACAAGGTCGCTAACACCTCCCAAAGCAGTTTGTCCTCATGACTAGGTCGCTAACACCTCTCAAAGCAGTTCTGTTAGGTAAACATCGTGAATGTGTCACAAACTCACGGATAGGAACCCGAAAAGTGTTAACGTGTGTCCCATACCACACATTCGCACTTAGCGGTTTACCACACGTTAGTCGATGCCACACTAGAAACATCATAAAACTTAGAAAATTATATCTCGCCTAGTCTCATTGGCGAGTGATAAAGATACACTATACTCATCTCGTCTCATCGACAAGTATTAAATGGCATCGTGACTTGTCTCATCTCATCGACAAGTGAAAACATCGTGATGGTTACTCATAAACCATAAATCTCAAAGTAGAAATCTCAAACCATAAAACTCGCTAAATATTGGCCTTCCCAAATAATTCCTAAATATAGGAATTATAATCTCAAACACCCGCCATAAATTGGCTAAGTAACACAAAATCATAACCCGGATAGTTTCGATCGTACAAGTCTGGAATTAACCGAAATAGTAAACGCACGTGTCCCATACCACGTGTTTTACTAAATCGTTTAATTCCCTTTCTCATACATTCGAATAGTATATAAATATGTATTTTAAATTTAAAATAATTTATTAGAGAAAACAAGCTTTTAAAACCATTTTTCGAAATAAATTTTGAAGACGATATTTGAAAATTCCCTTATTATGGAGAATAAATAGATTTTATAGATTAAAATAATACTATATAATAATTTCACAAGCCAATTTGTTTGAAAAACACTTTAAAATGCTTTATAAAACCCGTGCACAAAATCTAGAGAGAAAACCCAAGAATTCGGGAAAATATCAAAAATGGTGGAAATTATTCTAAATATAAACACCGCTGAAATCAAGCTATGATCCCTAGTTCGACAGCAGGTTTGTACCTGAAAACAGAGTCCAAATGACATGAAATTTTTCAGTAATGTAGAATAACAGCCCTACTATAATCCGCAAAAAGATAGATCCAATTCCGACTTGAAATGAAGATTCTGCGTCGCTTCGAAGTCGGACTAAAACCACTATAAACTGCTGTGTAAAAACAGCGCAAATGTTCAAACTCGACGATGAGTTCGAAGGGGCAAATGAACCCAGATCTTTGTGAAATTTGGTAGGAGCATAGACTAATACTTCTAATACAATTTACAAAAAGAACCGTTCGATTTGGACTTGAAACGAAGAAGTGGCGTCATCTCAAAGTTGGACCGAAACTAGGATTTTCTGTTTATTCAAAACAGCGCAAAGGTCCGACTTCGGCAATGAGATCGTCAAAGCTAACCAGCCCAGATTTTTATGAAACTAAACAAAAGTGTAGATCATCACTTCATCTTTCTAACAAGACCAATAATGGCAGATTCCGACATCGGACGTGCCCAGGATGGCGTTGCAAAGTCGGGGTTCTGCGTTGAAAACAACGGGAGAAAAGAGTCTAAGGCCGGTAGCTATGCACTAACAGGCCAGAGAAGAAAAACCAAAATTTTTGCATAGTAAAATTCAAAGTCTGGCAAAAGGAATAAAATAAAAGTTGTAGCTTAATTTCTAAGCTTTCCGGAATGACCAAGATTATCAAAATCGGTTAGGAAACGAAGAAGTTATGATCAAATTCGTTTCAGCTTCAATGACATAGCAAATATTGGATTTGCTCTCGGGTTAGCAGTAGAAAAATTGGATTTTGACATGGTTAACATCCAAATTACAGAAAATACAAAACATGAAAGTTGTAGCACATGAAATATTCTTTCTGGAGCATCCAAAATTACCAAAATCGGTTTGGAAACGAAAAAGTTATGATCAATTATGTTTCAGCTTCAATGACAGAGCAAATATTGGATTTGCTCTAAGGTTTGCAGTAGAAAAACTGAATTTTGACATATCTAACATCAAAATTACAGAAAACACAAAATATAAAAGTTGTTGCACATAAATTAAGCTTTCCGGAACATCCATAATTATCAAATTCCGATAAACATTGAAAAAGTTATGACTAAAACAATTTTCATATTTAAAGTTCACATCTGCTGTCATTTTAGCTTCGGGACAGCGTCATTAGAAGCAACTTTCGACTATTTAAAGCTCAAAATTTCACAAAATACAAAACAAAAAAGGTATAGAAGACAAGCTAATCTTTCCAGAACATCAAGAATCGTTAAATTTTGATATAACATAAGAAAGATATGCTAAAATTACCAATAATGTTAAGCACAGTTTTCCAATGACAGGGCAGTAAGTTAGTATTGGGGTTTTCGATACTTTATGCTCAAAATTTGCTAAAATGTTTAACATGAAAGTTATCACACTTTCTTCAAGCTTTCCAGAACATCAAACAAAATACAATTCCGAATTAAAACAAAAAGATATGTCTAATTTACTGACAGTGATTCACAAATGAACATGCAATAAAAATAAAATTGAGATTTCTGACATTGAAATCTCAATCTATGCTAGAAAATGTGAGTTTTCAACTCACCTTGAATTAGAGATGATCAAATCTCAGATTTTTGCTGAAATAAGCAAGTTTTGAGGAGAATAAAGCTTCCAACAACTTGTAGAAAAATTAGAACAGCACATGCAAAAGGAAATTAACAAACAAGCTAAACATAAAAATTTGATTTTTGATGAATTAACCTCATGTTGGAGTTGACTACCTGTTGCAATCCTCTCTAATTGATAAAAGCAACCATTTTTATTTGAAGATTTGGAGATTTAAGGCTTTAGATTGAACAAATGGAGGAATTTTGCTCTCATTTTCTATTTCTAGGCTAATGAAGAAGAAGAGGAACTAAAAATTGTGTACGTACAGTTAATTCATTCCTCTTTTTCTCCTTCCTGGTTATAATTTGCTAATGGGCTTTGGACCCAATAGAGAAAATAAATTAGACTAAGAAATTTTTTAATTCACCACTTAAACAAATATGCACATAAACACAATGTTATAATGAGAACAATGTATTTTCCTTCAAGTTTTAATACAACCAATTTATGCAAACATACTTACATATGAAATAAAATATTTCACATCATATAAAATATTAATTTTAGTTTTTAAAACATTATTATTATCAAAACCCTTATTTTATATAAATATACAATTTACACAATTCAATGCATAAATCCTCATTTTTAACTTTAAAAATTCTACAATAATTATTTCTTCGCTAGAAAATCTAATCAACCATTTCAAACTCAAATTTATAACCAAAATACATTTTTATACCAAATTCCATCTTTTTATTTTAATAAACACCTTTAAACAAAACAAATACTTCTGTTAAAAATTATTAAAAGAAGTAATTGGCAATAATTGCAATAATTATTGCATTTACTCAAAATAAAATCATACTTCATTTATTATTTTCACAATTAAACACAATAAAGTTACCAAAACTTTATTTCCACATTTTGTTTCCAAAATTCATTGTTTATTCCAAATAAACAATATAAAACTTTCAATTTTATTTAATTTATAATATTAAATTATAACCACCGTTATAATTTAATATTAACAGGTAATCTCCAAAACTAGGGTTGTTACAGAAATATACGTTTATAAAATATTTTTGGAATTGATTCATCTTAAATAAATAAACGTTATAATTTTAATATTATAAAAATTATGATTTTTGAGAAATACAGTTAAAAGTTGATTTTTGAAAATATGGGATTAATGATTTTATAAAATAGTTTAAATTGGGTTTTCTAAATTTATTATAAAAAGTTTAAAAAATAGGATTTATGAAATTTGATTATTTTATAAATCAAAATGATGAAATTATAAAGGAGTTTAAAGACGTTTTAAAAAAATAATATAAAATGATCTATATAAAAGATTTACAAATGGATATTTATAAATTAGAATAAATTTGAATTTAAAACGAGCTTTTATAAGTGTTAGAATGAATTGTGAATGAATTTCATAAATAAATGAAATTTATAGAATTATAACGGTGAAGTTATAAATCGAATTTTATAAACAGTAGGTCTATAAAATGTGTAAAGTTATTTAAAAGAATAGATTTTGGATAAATAAATGAATCTTATAAGTTATATGATTTATAATTTAGGAAGTTTAGAAGAACGTTTTTTGTAAACGAATAAATTATAAGTATTTAACTTATAATATGAACTTTTAGTATATCATTTAGATATGAAATTGAATAGGTTAATAAAGGAAATTTATAAAAGGAAGTGTTATAAAATAAATAGAAATGGAATTTATAAACATTGTTTTATAAATCCGCGACGACTTATTTTGATAACTAAAATTGTTGTAATTTATTTATGGAGTTATATTCATGTTTTAGACAGTGGATAATCCTTTAAAATAAAATGAATAGAAATGATGAAATTGGTTAACAAGTATATTCACGTTTTTGAATAGTGAATAATATATTAAACAATTTGTTTCGGATGTGATGTTTTAAATAGAATTAAAACAATCTAAAGATGTTTTAAAATGTATTAACTATCGAAACCATAGATTTCAACATTCATTGTTGAAATAGACGTTTTCGAGAAATAGAAGGAAATAGTAGATTATAACACTGTTGTTATAATAGATGATTTCCGAAAGGAAATGTTTTGTATAGTATTGGGATTTATATATCTATTTTAATTTCGAATCCCTATACTAGTGATTTTGGGTTGTCGTAACGATGTTTTACGCAACATTCGTTTTGGCCCAAATAAATATGTTTAAGAGAATGATTTCCTTAAAGAATGAAATATATACTTAATTTCGATTAGAGTATATTGAATATTTTCCAAGTATATAAAATAAAAAGACTTGTGAATTACTTATAAATAAATAAGTATGGAAATGTTTTTCCAATGTGAAATGAAGAGTTTAGAGAATTTATCTTTTTGAAGATAAATTGAAAATGAATAATTGAAAACGTATATTCATAAATATTTTGGAATGAAAATTCATTATCGAATTTATAATGAAAAGGGGGAATTTGTTTACAAATAAATATTGATTTATTTTTGAAGAAGGGAAAATATATATCTTGTAAAGATATTTTTAGAAAATAAATAATTTGGAAAATTATTTGGAATCTGGTGATGTTGTGCATATCTATTGATAATTCAATAACCGACAATCAATATTTACCTTTAAATAGGTATTTGTTGTGATTTGCTTGAATTTGAATGCCACACTTATTTTTTTTAAAAATAAGCGCTCACTATTCAGGTTAACCGAGAAAGGACCTTGGGGTCGTATAACCCATTTCGAATATGTGATACGTCGTTATGAATTGCATTTGAAGATCGGTGATGAAGACCGGATATTTTCGAAAATGAAAGGGTTTCTTGTTGATTGTCTCTGCACTCGCTGATCCCCGGTATAGAGATCTCCATATGTGATGGAAAATCCGGACGTGATTAGAGATTATCCGGATTGCAAGGACTTCTTTGTAAGTGCCTTCGGTTCTGTTCGATCCCGGAACAGACTTGTATGGATAGTATGTCTGACATTACAAATTGAGATATAAAGCTGATTTCTTTCAAATATATTTCTGTTGGTGGCGGAGAATTTATTCTCTTAGCTTAACACCCTTCTCTGAGACGTACGAGCTCAGAGGTTATATAGTTGAAGGTTATCAGCAATATATTCTCAATTTGGTAATGTGACATGCTGAGTGTTGCTGTGAAATGATCATTGTGTTGATTATTTGTGATAGGATCATTTGTTTGATCGTCTATCTTGGTGATCATTTCTATGATCATTTGTTGACCCAAAGCATGACTTTATATAAAGCGTGGCTTTGTGGACGAGACTTCGTTGAGCCTCACACCCCGGAATGGTCAAAACAGGAAAGATGCAGCAAGGTTATGAGGGGTAGCTCCCTTTAGGGTATGTGCATTTCCTTCTGGAAAAGGGTGGTATCATGGTATGGAGCCCAGATGCTTACTCATGTTGAAACACTTATTATTATGGCGTGATGTTGATTAGAGAGCTCTCGGATAAAGGTCCCAAAGGACCGGGGGATGGCATACTCGTGTCAGTTGTTACCTAGTTTGAAAGGTAACCCGGCCTTGTGTTGGCAGAGATCCGGTTAGGTTCTCGGGACGTCCTTCCAGAGGCGTTTCCATGTGGCAATGGGAAGTTCCTTGGCCTGACCATTCGTTGGAAATCCAAAGAAACAATACGAGACTTGTACGGTTTTAGTTGTAAAACCTGCCATTTAATATGGTAGCTATAGTAAGCATACTATAATGGTACCAATGCTGGCTAAGATTTATATTCTACTTTCGAAATGTTTCCTACACTATGCACTAGTATTAATATCAAATGTTTCTTTTTAATACGTATCAAGCATCTTTGACTAACATAAGAAGAAATCTCCTCCAAGTTTGCGTTTGCGTTGTGTGTGTGGCGGGAGGTCTTATGGTAGTCTCATTTTAAAAGCATTGCGAATTGATTTTAAAAATATTCCTCTATTTTGATTTTAAAGAAAATAAACTGTTTTGAGTTCTCACACCAGTCACATGAATGACTCGGAGTTTATTGTTTTCCTTCCTAAACTCTAGGTGCCCACCAATTTCCACACGGGCAGTCAAGAGTTAAGGTTTATCCGGATATTCTGGAATTCGGGAATTGCTGGAGGCAAGTTGGATGGCATGGCGTATTTACTAGTATATAGTACTTCTTTTTCCGCTGCATTGTTTGTTGTTGTACACTCTGATGTAATGAAATGAAATGTGATGTAATGTAATAACTGATATAGTTCTTTGTTTAAAGATTTTTCATTTATCTATTATATGTTGTTCCGCTGCGAATTGTGAGATTCTGATGTTGTTCTGTTGTTTCTTTCCGTTCTGTTTTTCTTTCTCTCTTCTTCTACCTCTTTCTTCTTTCTTAAAACCCTAAGGGTTCGTATTTCCGTTCATCTTGAGTTAATCACTGGAGATAGTGTCTATTCAAGGAGTACGGATTTGCGGGTCTTTACAGAGTTGTCTCTTGATAGTACAAACTTCCTATAATCTTTCTCCTTTATGATATATGTATGAATGCGTGAAGATTAAGAAAGTAGAAATTGAATTTGGATGATATTGAAAGCACAAGTGAGTTAGAATCAAGAATCTCAATAATAGAATAATAATCAATAGAAATTAGTGTTTTTTTAAAACTTGATTCTAATGTGTTTATATAGGTAATAAATGGCTGTAATTGTTCATGAAGAGTTATCATCAAAAGCTGTTGAATTAAGGGTCGCAACTCTTCATGAATGGAAATGCCTTTTCAAAAAAAATAGCCGTTGTAAATATTCAGACGTCTGAAATTTAAATTTCAGACTTCTGAATTTAAACGATATTTGAAACAGAAAGCAAATAGGCCATTTTTGGTCATTTTCATACGTCTGAATATCTCATTTCAGACGTCTGAATATTGTAATATACAAATTCTTTATTACAGATTCAGACGTCTGAAATGATCTATTCAGACGTCTGAATGTAACATGAAAATTGAATTTTCTTATTTTTGAAAAGATGATCATGCAATATATCATATAGGAGAGATTTTAACATACTATTATTACTAGACACAGACTCAATTCATAATTTAAGTGTTGGAGCTCCTTTGAATCTGTCCTTTGATTGATTCCTGCAATAAGTATGTTAGTATACATAGTAACTTATATAGTTGTCATAGTCAAAATATCGTAATTACGAAGTATTGTAAATACGAAGTTCCAATAGCTTTGAAATGGCAATGATATTTTGGTTTCGAAGTATAAACTATTCTGAAATGACCGCGGTGTTATAATAACGATTGGTTGTTAAAGAGACCGGGATCGGATATTGTTATACTCTCTATGAATACTGTATACCACTTTAACAACCATGTACGCGGCGGAGATTACAGAATGAAGTAGGATGGTGGCGACGATCCTATATAATGTATGTACGTGGACCCGACTCCCGTGAGTTGACATAAGGTGGCTAAAATAGGATCCATTGATGGGCCAAGTGAGGTAGCTCTTTTGATCGGACACACTCCTTCGATACTATATTCTGACTTTGTGATTGATTTGGTAGCCAATTTTGATTTTTTTTGATTTGGGAGTGTGGCTTGAGGTGGCCGGTATTGGCTGTTGTGTGTTACCACTAGCACGGAAGTGTAATTGGTATATCTACCATGGCATTTCCTAGTTGTGTCGTGTCACCTACCCTAGCACGCGTTATACGAGTTTGATTTGTATCATACCTATGGAGTACCCTCTGGTAGCCTCCCGATCTAGAGATATTATGGTACTGTATAGACTATTGGCACTATAAAATGCGTTAAGAGGGATATGGGTAATGCCTTAACGTTATTTTAATAGTTTACTTTGCTATAGACATTATCATAATAGCGTATATTACTACATAGTAGATAGTTTAACGGATCCTAGAGTATGGTTATCCCAAACATCCTTTGAGTTACTTGTATTTCAGTTGTTATTTCACTTGAGTTGGATTTATTGATATAAGAATGTTAATCCTGATTCGAGTGTTTTGTGTTTTGATTTACGCTCGGGTCAGATTGAGTGTACCAGTATTCGAGACTTGCCTTTAGAATTGGAGCTTCGCTTGGAAGATCCATCTACATCCTTTCATCTTGCAGTCATTCAATTAATTCCAGTGATGTATTCTGATCTTGTATTTGACAATTGTATTGAGACATCTATGTATTCAAGACCTCCATTGTATGTTATTTAGCTTTGTTATATATATAGTAGCTTCATGAACTACTATTCTTCTATTTCCGCTGCATTATTGTTGTATTACTCCGTATTTGTGATTTTGTGATATGTTTATTTGCTAATATGCTGAGCTTTGAAAAATATAAATTAACAACTTGATATTTTAAGCAATTCAATTCCGACATGTGCGGATGCGAATGATTGAAAATATCAGGCTGTTACAATATATCATATATAATCCAAACAATCATCAATCATCATAAATAATATTTATTTCTCATTCATATAAAAATATTAGTGAGTTGGAAAGAGTGAGTTGTACTCACTTTGGTTCCAATAGCGTTGCGGTGTTTAATTCCGAATAAAATTAAACAACCATTTAATTTTATCCAAAATTTTCACTAGCTTCAATCAACCCCAAACTAGTTCGATAATGTAGAGCTCGTCAATACGGACGCAATGCAATTTGTTTCGTCCAAAAAGGACCTCGTATGAAAAAGTTATGATGTTACAAAGTTTATACGAATTAAAAGATAATTAATTTATAAATTTTTATTTATTTTTAAACCTAACTTCAATCAAGGCTGTACGTTTTCAACTTGAAATCCTGGCCGATTGCTTCGTCTTTTTCCCTACAGTTCATGCATGAAATTAAAACGTCGGTCGCTTGTAATTCGAATTGTCCCAACCTCCCACTCACGTTTTGACGACGATCAGGCATTGCGACGACGAAGCCCCACCCCGATACAACCTATGGCCTAAGACTGCATGCACTCGGCTGCACGTGCTTCTCAAAAATCGTGCATGACTATCGGTCGTTTGAGCTGAAATTTCCATTGATTCGTATCGCCAAATCCAATCTCAACCGTTGGATTGATAGAGCTCTACAACCTTGAAAAAGAAAATTTTTGCTAAAAGATGATGAATTGGGAGAGATCGAAGGGGAAAGTTTCGAGAAATTCCAGCCATTCAATGGTAAACGGCAGCTAACCTAGCCTCCTTAGGGTTTTAGCAAAATAAAGAAAAAGGAGGCCTTTTATAGGAAATTTTGCGACATTATTAACTCGGAAAATTTTAGAACTCGAAAAGAAGCATGCCGCCTGGCTTTTGTAATGTTTTACCCCTATTCTGAACATACCGGAATATATATCGAGAGCCAATTCAATCGTACTTGGAAGATAGGTTTTCGATTTGAGTACTTAAATTTAAAATTCGCTTAAACAGATTTATACGCGTTTTTGCTTGCCCCAGAAAAACTGTAAATCCGATTGAAACGAAATTTGAAATCTTACAATAATATAACATTACGAATCCAATGAAACTGGTTTCGTCGAAATCCAAGACTGTTTGAAAAATGATTTTTTTCACTCGTCAATTAAATATTAAAATATTTAATTTCTACAATTTAACTTTTAATTCAATTTTAAAAGTTCTCTAACATTTTTATAATTCAAATAGAATTTAATTCAAATTTATAAATCATTTTAATTCACATTAAATCCCAATTTCCAATTATTTCTGTAATTTCAAATATTAAATTGACGATTTAATTATCCAGTTAAATCTAGATATTCGAAACATAAGTTATTCGACTTATAAAATTTACTCTTGAATATTTAAAATTAATTAAATATATGAATTTCAAATGACTGAAATTCTGAGTCGTTACACTACCTCACTTGGCCCATCGATTGCTCCTGTATTACCGCCTTAAGCTAACTCATGGGAGTTAGATCCACGTATATACCTCATATAGGATCATCGCCAACCATCCTACTTTATTTTGGAATCTCCACCATGTACACAGTTATTAAAGTGGTTTTTGGTATTGGCAGAGAGTTTGACAATAACTGATCCCGGTCTCTTTAACAAACAAACGTTATTATAACACCGTGGTCATTCATTTCAAATAATTCATATTTCAAAACAAAAATATCATATATATTTCAAAAACCATATCAATACGATATTATTTCACTTAAAATATATCTATTTTCAAAAATCATAGCACTTCAAAGTTATAAGACTTTCGAAATTAGTAACATAGAAATTATAAAACTTTGAAAATCATAACACTTTGAAAACATAATACGTTCCACCTAAACAGTTTGGATATAGAAAATAGTATATATAATAAAATAGTTTATAAAATAATTAGTTAGTATAAAAATAGTTATAAGTTAAAATAGTTTATAAATTAAAATAATTAGCATATTAAAATAATTTATAAAGTAAAATATTAAAAATAGTTTTAAATATAATTTAAAATAATTTATATAATAAAAATAGTTTCCTCAAATTTCACAAATCGATTCAAATCGACTCAAATTCCAAAATTCAATTTATTTCAATCTCAATTCATCAAATTTCAGTTTAGCTTAACATCTAAATAAACCATTTTCAATTTATATCAATTTCAAATACAAATTCGAGTCACAAATTAAACCATTTCAACTCCAATAGATTTCAATGTTCAAATATTAAAACTTTTACAAAACTAAATTTGATATTTTCATTTATATTACAAATTCAACTTTACAATAATTTAGCTTTGAACATTCACTTAATCAATCAAGTAACATTTAAATAAACTTCAGATTACAAATTTAAATAAAACTAAATATCCCATTTTGATTTATTTAAATATAAAAATATTCATTTAACCACCTTTATCAAAAATCGAGTTATAAAACCATATCATTAAAATTTCAAATTCAATAAGTCTCAAATCAAACTTATTTGATTATTATTATTAAATAAATACAATTTCAAACCAATTTCTATTTCTAGTTCCAACCTTAATTTATTAAAAATTATTGCAAACTCTATATTTGACATAAAATTTTAAATAAATACTTAAACATATTCTTAAATTTATTTACATATTAAACCTATTTATATATTTTAAAAATAGTAAAATTATAAATAAATTCTTAAAATTTATAATTTCAAAATTAACTTTAATTTTAAAATTTTCAAAACATATAATTTTAAAAATCAAGAATTCAACTATATATAAAATAACATTTATATATAATATTAAAATCAATATTTATATAGAACCATATATATGTGTGTGTGTGTGTGTGTGTATATATCTTTTTAAACCTTAGAAATCATTTCAATATATATATATATATATATATATATATATATATATATATATATATATATATATAGACCAACGGTGTTTGTATATAATTTTCTATCCTATGGCCAAGTGGTACGGATATTTATCACTTCATTCCGCAATTTAAATACCTATGGGTATATATCCTTTCAATCCGCAATCCCAAATTGTAACAACCCTGTATTTTGTGATTATTTTAATTGTATATTTTAATTATTTTAAATTGAAATTCCTGATTTACAAACTTTATTTTATTTATAAAATGAATAATTTTGTTATTTTAAATATAAATTTTGGTTTTGATGTAAATTATAATTCCAAACATGAATAAATAGAATATTTTCCAAAAAATGTGAATTTTGGCCAATATGGTCAAACTTTGACTTTTAATTTAAAAATTTAGAATTTAGAATTTAGAAATTTATTTTTATTTGATGAAAGTAGATAAAATTTCAAGTATACTGCTTTTCGTTTTGTTGAAATCCGATTAATATTGTGAAAGTTATGCTTTTTAAACCATTGTATGTAAATTATTTTATTTAGCAAAATTGTTTATTTTAATTTATATAAATAATATTTTTTTTTGTTATATCATGTTCTATTATGTGTATTTATGTGTAACATGACATGTTATGTATAATTTTATTTTTTAAAACATTTTAAAAGTGTAGTTATAATTTTCCAATGTTTATTGTATTTTGTTTACAATTTTTAATTCTAGTTTCAATATAATAAACTATTTTCTTTATTTACATTTTATTTTTCTTAATAATAATTGTTTATTTTCTTTTCCACTTTATTTTTGTTTGTCTTTTATTTCTAGTTACTGAATTTTATTTTGTTTATTTTGATTAAAAGAAATTAGAAATTCAAAGAGTCAAAGACATTTCATTTCTGGTGACTTTTCATATAGCTTGTCTTTTCATTTCCTTTGGCTTTTCACTTGCTTGTTTTGGCCGCACACTTATATGCTTTAGCCATGTATTTTCGTTTTCTTTTCACATGAAAAATTTTCCTTCTCAACTTCACCAAAGGTTTTGGTGAATAATGGCCTCTCTTTTCTTCCTTGTCTTCTTCAATTTTTTACATTGTTTTGGCCATGCTTTCTCTTGCCTAGCTCAGCCTCAACCACCACCATCTTCTCCTTCCACCGCCACCATCTCCTCCTCTTTATCATCCTCTGCCAAACACTTACCCTTTAGATCATATCTGGCCGTGACTTTCTCCATGACCAAAACACCACAAAAAGTTGCAAAAACTCCTTAAAAACATTGCATAGCCGACCTTAGTTTCATCACCACCACCATATATTGCCTCGGCCACCTCCCCTTGCTCCACCACCACTATGATCTGACCTATGACCATCAGCCTCCCCTCTGTCCAGGCCTGAACCATGCATGGACGAACCCAATATTGCACTAGGCTGAGCCTACAAGCACCAAAAACTCCACCTAGTGGCCTTGTCCCTTTTCATTCTTGATGTTGTAACTCCTACCTCTTACAATTCCTTGTTAGCCGTGCCATATGAACCCATACCCAAGCCAAAACATCACCATGGCCAAGCATATGAACCCCCTAGGCCGAGCACATGAATGGTTAAAGCAAGGTCAAGTCATCTATTTCTTTGTTGCTTCTTATTTTCAATCGTTTCAATATTGTTTGGTGTTGAAAATATATGTTTATATGGTCTTGTTTTCTTTGTTGTTTACAAGATCAATATCAAGGCTCTCCATTCATTCAAATCAAAAATCATGTTGTATCGTGCATGTCGTGCCTTTGGAATCGTTCTTGTGTGTCGTAGTGGTCTCTAGCTTCGATAAAGGTGAGTCCTTCTCACTCTGATATCTTTACTCATGAAATGGTAAATTGATGACAAGTGATTAGTAATTAAAATGTTATGCAAGTAAATGATGATTTTATGATATGCTATACCATGTTATTACCAGGTTTACTTTGTTAATTATCACCTGACATATGATATATGACAATATATTATGACATTGACATGTTAATGTATTTATTTATATTGTTTATGTATATGATCACACTGCAAGTTCCCTGTTAGAATAGAATCACCGTATGTTGAAATGGTACATACCCGAACGGACATTAGAATAGGGGAAAATCATTATGAGCTGAAATGATAGGCTCAAGTGATTTTTATTGTGTTTTATTTGATTTGGGATTGCGGGTTTGAAATGATAGAACCCGGGTTTTCTTTTTAAACTCCGGATTGAAATGATATATATCCATATCACTTGACCTAGGTTAGAAAATTATATACAGACCCCATGGTATATTTTTAAATGATTATTCTTAAGATATGTATTTTTCAAGTATGAAATTTTGATTTAAAAATATATATTTCATGGTTTTAAGAAGGCTAAATATTAAGTTTTGATTTTGTGAATTTAAGCATGTAAATTTGAAGTAAATGTGATTTTAGACTTTAAATTTTATTTTAAAAATGTAAGTAAATAATGTAAATTACATTTAAAGTTTTGAAATGATATTTGAAGTAAAATGTTAAGTTTTATTTAATTTATAAGTTAAGAAAACAATGAATTTTGACTTAACAAATGAATTGAGTTTTTAATTGGATATTTAGTTATAAAATTTTATTGTGATAAATCATATGTTAAAATTATGTAAATGTGAAGTTTTGCAGTCTAGAAATATGATTTATAAGTTTAAAATAACAAAAAATTTGGAGTGTTAATGTTTCTGAAGTTATAATAAAATCTGAAATTTTATTAATCGCATTTCTAAAAATGCTGTGGTCTTATGACAGCATTTTTAAGTGCTGTTGTTTTGAATTTAACTATGTTTGAAATAACTAAATATCTATTACGGCATTTTATAAATGCCGTTGTTCCTGAACTAAACTATTTTGGAAACTATAAGCTACGATAGCACTTTATAAATGTTGTCGTTGCTATAATTTGACAATGTTTTGAAATACTACAGATTTTAACACTATTTGAGCTATATTTTAAAGTTTTAAATGATTTAACTTTTGGAATTGATTATTTGTGAAATTTAAGAAATTTTGAATATAATTTAATATTTAAATTTGAATTTTTTAAGGAATTTAAATTGAATTTGAATTTGAATTTAAATAAAGTTTACTTGGTTATGTGTTAAATGGAATAAAATGAAATGAGATAAATGAATTTTTGAATGAAATTTTGAAATGTGCTTTGTAATGTTATTTGAAATAATAAATGAATGACATATTTGATTTTAAAATGATATTTAAATCTAATATTTGAATTAAAGAATGATAATGAATTTATAATGGATTTGAAAAGGGAATGATTTTGAAATGGTTCTGAATGACATAATCTTTATTTTGATAAAGAATGTGAATTTAGAATGATATTTCATTTTGATTTATTCGACATATTCTATAAATGAATATTTGAAGTTTATATTAGTATGAAGGATACTTGGTTTACTTGTAATTCGAGTTTATTTAAATGATATTGGATTTATGAAATGAACATTGCAAAAACTAAGTAATAATGAAGTTAAATCAGAGATATACGAAATTATAAAAATTAGTTTTGAAATGAGGTATATTAAAGCTTTGAAATATATTAAAAATTGAATATTTTATTTTTTGAATAAAATCTGTATTTGAAATTTATAAGATTTGAAATGTTTTATTGGGAAACTGAATTGAATTGATACTGATGGTTTGAATTAAATTAAGTTGGAAATTTGAAATTTGGGTTTAATTGATTAACATTGTAAAATGTAAAGAATAGAAGGAATTCTTCATGATTTCAAATGTATGATTTCGAAATGTTTTGATTTTCAAAGTGTAATGTTTTCAAGTTTGGTTTCGAAAAAGTTATAACTTTGAAAGAATTGTGATTTTGAAAAGTGAACATATGTTTGAAATGGAAATGATATTGTATTGATTTGGATATAGTTTTGAAATAAAAATCGTATTGGTTTCGAAGTATAAACTATTTTGAAAGGGATATAGTTTTGAAATGAAGTGATTTGATTTTTGAAGTATAAACTATTTTGAAATGACCACGGCGTTATAATAACGATTGGTTGTTAAAGAGACCGGGATCGGAAGTTGTGATACTATCTGCCAATTTCGAAAACCACTTTAACAACTGTGTGCGCGGTGGAGATTCCAGAATGGAGTAGGATGGTGGCAACGTTCTTGAGGTATATTACATGGACCCGACTCATGTGAGTTGGCATAAGGTGGCTAAAACAGGAGCGATCGACGGGCCAAGTGAGGTCATTCCTCCTACCGGACACATTTCTTCGGTACTATACTCTTACTTATGATTGATTTGATGGCCATCCTTCGATTTTGATTGGGAGTGTGTTTCGAGGTGGGCGTAGTGGGTGCTACGTTACCACCAGCCCGGAAGCGTAATTGGTATATCTACCTTGGCATTGCTTAGTTGTGCCGTGTCACCTACCATAGCGAGCTTTACTACGAGTTTGTTTTTCTCCCGTAGCCCATGGAGTACTTAGGGTAGCCTCCCGATCTGGAGGTATGCTGATACTGGACTATTATGTGTTGAGGGCTATATGGATAACCCTTTAACGCTATTTAAAAGTAAGTTTATTTTACTATGAGACATTACTATAATAGCGCAATATTACTACATAGTAAATAGTTTAACGGAATCTTAGAGGATGGGCGGTCCCAAGCATCCTTTAAGTTACTGAAGTATTTTTGTTACTGTTCACTTGAGTTGATTTACAGTTCATAAGTATTTATGTCCTGACTCAAATGTTTTGTGTTTTGCTTTACGCTTGAGTCAGGCTGAGTGATTCATCATTCAAGACTCACCTTCGGAGTTGAAGCTTTGCTTGAAGATCCAGCTATCTACTTTGCTTTCAGTATCCAGTGTTTCTAGTGATGTATTTTGATTTGTACCTAATGTATCTTGGTACTCTTCTATTGTATCTTGTTTAAACTCTGATGTATCTTATATATATAGTAGCTTCATGAACAACTATCTCTTTTACTTCCACTGCATTATTAAATACTCTGTGTCTGTGTTATGTGATTATTTATTTACTATATATTCCGAGATTTGTCAAATTTTATTTACAACGCGGTATTTTGAGCAATTCAAATCCGACATGTGCTGATGCGAATAGTTGAAAATATCAAGTCGTTACACAAATTCAATGTCAATGAAAATCAATTATGTTTATCATTTCAACTCATAACGATTTTCTCCTATTTTACAAGATCGTTCGGGTATGTATCATTTCAACCAATAGGGAACTCTATACTAACAAGGAAATTGCAGAGTGAAAACAGATAAGGGAATAATATAAAAGGCATATGTCATCGATATAGATAATAGATAATGGTGTCAAACGTCACAGTTGAACAGATGCAGATAATAGCATATAGATAACAATGTAAATAACTAATAGCACCATATTTCAGTTGTCGTTTCAATTGAAATCAAATTTAATAAATATAAGAACGTTAATCGTGAGTGATTTCTCACCTTTCAAGGCTAGAGATGAACGAAAATGAGATGAGTTACGAATCGAAACACGAATTCCAAAATAAAGCTAGATGGACACGAATTCGATGGACAAGCTGATAGATAAGGAATCGATGAAATAATTAGAACAATTTGATAGAAACAACAAATATGTATATATGTATATGTTATTTCGATGAAATCCTTATTTAATTTAAAACAAATATTAAAATAGTATATATATACAGTTAAAATCATTATTTTAATTAAATACATATATTAAAATCAACATATATACATCATATATTTTGAAATAACCACTTATATATATACACATTGAAATAAACAATATATATATATATATATATATATCAATAATATATAAGTTATATACCGAACAACAAATAACTAATATATATAAACTATAACCAATATATAAACTATAGACCTTATATAAACCTATATATAAACATCTATGCATATACACATGTTGAAATTTAAGACAACATATATACCAAATAAGCACTGATAAAATCAAGTATGCAGTACAAACAGACATAAATATATAATATAAATATTTTAAAACAAAATTTCTTTGATTCAAAACCCACATTTGCTTTCAACAATCAACTTTCAAAACAAATACTTACAGTCACAGTAAACATATATTTTAGGCTACGTATATATTACATATACTTACAAATATTATATGTATTAGAAACATATACATACATTATACGTATAGAATAAAGACAAAAATTTATACAAAATAAACACCAAATGGCTCCTAAATAAACTCATATACAAATAGGCGATATATATGCACATATAAACAAGTTAGCTGACGTACATATGCAATATACGGAATATATATATATATATATATATATAACTTCCACAAATATCTAGGAATCAAACGTACATATATGATTACCCTTTTCTTTGAAATCTTTGGCATACTATATACTATAAATATATACATACCTTTTACAGAACTTTATATAGGCTCAACTGTCCTATATATAATAGGCATACCATTAAGCAATAAGTTATATATACTCATACTAACATAATAAAATATATATAAATATATAATGCCTATTATATATCAGTTTACAATAGATACAATATCAAAATGTAAAATATAAATCAAAGCTCACATATATCAGACTTATATCAGATATCGGGCTTATATAAATGAAAGCAAACAAAAAATAATAATACATCGACCTACAGACATAAACCACATATCAGCCTTACATATACATATACGTATATTAGATAACCAAACAATATAAAAAAATATAGCAAGTCTAATGAGTTTGGCTGCTGGATCCAAGGCGGAGAGGGGGATGAAGATAAGTTGAATGTTGGCCAGGGGACGAAGCTTGTAGAGAGAGGAAGTGGAGGTGGGTATGGTCAAGGAAGAAAGAGCACGTGGGGCTTGTGCTTGGCAGTCTTTGTGGTGAAAGTGGGAGGGATGGGCAGAGCAGGCTTCACCGGTGGAAGGCAAGGGTTAGGTGAAGGTAAGAGAGATGAGGATGGGGGCTAGGCCTAAGCTAGTGGCTGGGTTTCGTTGAAATGGTGAAGAAGCTGGAACAAGATTAGGAAGAGGAGAATCATGGGATGGAGAGGTAGGAACTTGGTTGAGGAAAACAAATTGAAAGAAGGTAGCAGTTTTCAATAGGAGAAGACGCACATGACTCCTTTTATTTTAATCTATAAACATTTATATTTCTGGGTGAACGAAGAACCAAGAAACGCGAAAGGACGAACCGGTTTAAAAAGTGAAATAGTGGGATAGTAAAAGTCGGTGGTTGATTTCTATGAATTATTAATTGTTTGTGGCCCGTGGTTAAATGGTGGAATAAGAAATGGTGTAACAAACCAAAAGACACAAATTGGTTACTAATATGGTTACCATTTACGTAGATTCCGCTGCGTACCGAACTTTAAAAAACAGAATTGAATATACTGCAGAGATCAGCATGACGAGACGATCAAAACGGTATATAGATATCAGTGATACGACCGAACTATCAAAAGTCGATATTCAGTACCGAAAATGCTGCTTAAACATCAGAATTAAGATAAATGGAGCAATAGCTGTCCAAATTTGGAGAAATGAAATATGACGTCTCACTCAAAAGATGATTTACAAATTTATGTATAAAAGTGTTCAGGTTTGGAAAACATTTCAAATATTAACTGATTTAAATTTAAATAAAATTACACAATAAAATAACTTCCATATTTTCTGATGAAAATTTACCAATTGCTATGCTAAATTAGACGTATTCCAATATCAAATTCTTATTTCAAAAATTTATTATTTAAAATTTCATAAAATTTCAGTTAATTACGTTACTAAAACAGTTAAAATTTACGGATCGTTACATGTGGCTCATGAAGAATCATGTGCTCCTCCTCTTGATCACTTGCCAACACCAAGTAAGGTTTTAAACGATGACCATTGACTTAAAAATCGATCCATCCCTAGGATTTCTATTTCTATTACACTATATTAGTACGTAACATGTATGATCCCGTCCACCTTGATTTTAATTTTTCATGGAACAAATGAAGTCGAGAGTCATACAAAAGAACTTTTTGATTTGGAAGAAATGTTTTACTTAGGATTGAATTATCATGAAAAACTTTTGTTCTTTCTTTGTAAATTTTCTTATTTTCTTACGCGTCGTTCCTGATCTCCTCTAATTTGTTGAGTTGCAATTTTCTGTTTTCGCCAGCGTTTTCAAGGTCAAAGTTTGGGTTCTTAATCACCCACAATACTGTATGCTCACGTTCGATGGGTAAATGGCATGATTTACCATATACTAACCTAAAAGGAGACATCCCTAGATTGGTTTTATACCTAGTTCTATAATCCCTAAGCGCATTTATCAATTCTTATGACCAATCTTTTTGATTTTTACTCATAGTTTTCTCCAAAATTTGCTTGATTTGGCGATTTGAAAATTCAATTTTGCCACAAGTTTGAAGATGATAAGGAGTGAATAACTTGTGGGTTATCGAGTATTTCTTCATTGGAGTTTCAAATGATCGATTACAGAAATGGGTTCCATTATTGCTTATTATTGTGCGAGGTGTTCCAAACCTCAAAAAGATATTTTCTTTTATGAATTTCCCAACAAATTTGTGGTAATTTGTATTAGATGGAATGGCCTCAACCTATTTAGAGACGTAATCAATAGCAAGAAGAATGTACAGATGTCCGAAAAAGTTGGGAAACGGACCCATAAAGTCAATACCTAAAATGTCAAAGATTTAATTGTAAGTTGAGTTTCAAATGCATTGTGTTTCATTGAGAGATATTTCCTAATATTTGGTAGAGATCGCAAGTTTTACAGAACTAAAATGCATCTTTGAAAAGGGTATGCCAGTAAAAACCACATTGAAGCACCTTTTCCGCTGTTTTCTTAAGACTGAATAGACCACCACAAGCTTGGTCATAACAAAACAAAAAAAAGGCTCTTAATTTCGCAATCTGTGATACAACGTTGAACGATTTGGTCTAAACAATACTTAAAAGGTATGGATCATCCTAAAAGAAGTACTAGACATGGGAAAGCGATTGTATTTATCTTATCTCGACTAAACTGAAGGAGTTTCCTTAGTGACTAAATAGTTCGCTATACCGGCATATCACAGATTGGCACAAACGGAAAGGAGTTGTTCATTATGTAAGTTCTTGTTGATCGAAGAAGAAGGTGGTGCATTTGAAAGAAATGACAAATGATCAGAAATGACGTTGTTAAATCATTTTTTATCTTTGATTATAAGGTCCAATTCTTGGAGTAAAAGGATCCAATGAATCAAACGAGACTTAGCATCCTTTTTAGCAAAAAAGTACCTAAGAGAGGAATGTTAAGTGTAAATAGTAATATGTGAGCCAATCGAATAAGTCCAGAACTTTTCGAGCGCTAAGATTACCGCTTGAAGTTCTTTTCAGTGGTTGTGTAATTTGGTTGAGCATTGTTAGGGTCATACTAGCGTAGTAAATGACATGATGAATTTTGTTAATATGCTATCCTAAGACAGCACCAAATGGAAAGTTAGAAGTTTCACACATTATTTCGGAAGGAAGATCCCGATCGGATGAATAAATTACGGGTGCAGAGATGAGTTCATTTTTAAGACGTTCGAAAGCGGAAACACGGTCAGAATTAAGGTCAAATGGAACATCTTTTCCAAGAAATGTTGTCAAAGGTCGAGCAATTTTACTAAAGTCTTTCATAAAGCATCGATAAAAACTAGCATGTCCTAGAAATGAACGAATGTTCTTGACAGATTAGGAATGGGTAGATTTGCAATCATGTTAACTTTTGCTTTATCTACCTCAATGCCTTTATTTGATATGACATACCAAGAACAATACCTTGTTTGACTATAAAATGGCATCTTTCTCAGTTTAATTTTATGTAATTTCCCTTGCATCAGTTCAAAACCATCTCGAGATGGTATAAGCATTCATAAAAAGACTTTCCAAAGATCGAAAAATTGTCTAGAAATTCTTGCAGAAAGCATGTCGAAAAAGATGCTGACCATGCATCTTTGGAAAGTAGAAAGAGCATTGCAATGGCCAAATGGCATATGTCGATAAGCAAAGGTGCCAAAAGGGCACTGAAAGTCGTATTGTCTTGATCTTTCCAAGCAATTAGAATTTGGTTATAATCGGAATAACCATCTGGGAAGCAATAGAATTCATGGCCGGCTAAACGTTAAAGCATTTGGTCATTGAAAGGACGTGGAAAGTGGTCTTTATGTGTTGATGCATTTATTTTTCGATAGTCAATGCAAACATGCCAACCCATTTGAGTACGAGTTGGAATGAGTTCGTTACGTCATTCGTGATAACGGTATGTCAAGACCTTTTAGGAACGACATGAATTGGGCTGCCCACGAACCATCAAAGATGGGATATATGATTCGGTTCTCGAGGAGTTTAAGAATTCGTCTTGAATCGCATCCTTCACTTTGGGGTTAAGCCTTCGTTGCGCGTCATGAACATGATTGACTTCATCAACTAAATGGATGCGATGTTGAACAAGAGCGGAACTAATTACCTTTATATCTATAATTGACCATCCAATTGCCTCTTTGTTTTTTGATAGAATTGAAACAAGGGAAGCTTCTTGATCAAGAGAAAGATTTGAAGAGATTATGATAGAAAACATTTCATTGTCACTTAAGTATGCATACTTAAGGTAATCGGGAAGAAGTTTAAGTTCCAACCTAGGAGGTTGCTTAATCGAAGAATTTGGTTGAAGTTCTAACTCAACTATGAAGGGGATAAAGGAACTGCATTTTCAATCTCGTTAGGCTCGTCTTAAAATAGTTGTTCATACTCAGTCTTATGTTCACGGTTAAGGTCAATTGTTTCATTGTCAAAATTTTCTTGAATTGAACTAACTTCCAAATTTGGCCAAGTGGTTCGTTCGATTGGTTTTCGAGTTTGAAATGTTTAAGATCCAAAGTCATGTTTCCAAAAGTAATTTTCATTGAACCATTTCAACAACTTATTAGGGAATTTGAAGTGGCTAAGAATGGTCTTGCTAGAATAAGTGAAATTTGACACATCAGATTATTCACAGGCTCTGTTTCAAGGATGATGAAATCAACAGGGAATATGAATTGACCGATTTTGATGAGTACATCCTCGATTTCTCCCACAGATTCGAACTATCGGCAAAATGAATAGTTACTTCCGTCGATTTTAGTTCATCTAAGCCAAGTTGCTGGTAAACTGAATAAGCTATCAAATTGGCACTTGCGTCTAAGTCTAGTAAGCAATTATTAATCATCATGTCTCCTATCGTGCACGAGATCGTTGAACATCCAGAATCTTAGTATTTGATGGGAATTGACTGAGATAAGACTTTGCTAAGACCGACAGCTAAGAAAACTTTCTTGGGTACATGGCTATGCCTTTTTTGAGTACACAAGTCTTTCAAGAATTTATCGTAAGTTGCGATTTGTTGAATGATACCAAGAAGAGTAATGTTCACTTTGACTTGTTTGAAAATTTCCAACATCTTTTCCATTTAATTGGGATGTTTCTTAAGTCGAAGTCGATGTGGAAATGGAATATGATAGTCAGTAGGTCATTCAGCTTGAGTAGAAGAAGAATTTGGATTAGAATTTGATTCAATATTTGACTCGACTTTTTATTCAGAATCACTTGTAATTTTCAAAGTGTCAAGCGAAGCTTTCAATAAATTGTTTGGGCTGACAACTTGATTATTGATTTGTTTACTGGAACGCAAAGTTGTGATAGCATTCATTTGGTTCGCATTGCTATCTTGAACGATATGAGCTTGATTCGAGTTCGTGTTTTGATTTCTAGGGTTTGGAGCTAGCTGACTTTGGAACATTCCTCATTCACATTCACTCACAGATGTGGATAATTGACATATTTTAATTTCAAGTTTAGTAATTGATTGAATTTTTTAGCATGTACGAGTTTAACAAATTTGCAAATTGCTATTTGATTGGTGGTTTTGAGTGGTCGCTTTCGCCATGGTTTCAAGACTTTTCTCATGTGAAGTTAATCGTTTATCATCTTAGGGAACAAAAAAATGTACCATTTATTCTGAGATGGAGGCACATTGTTGAAAGTGGTTGGGCTTAAAAGAAGGATTCGAAGCATTGTTCGAAAATGCTTGAAAATTGGGTCGATCCAAATTCACGTCAGAGTTATTTTGGTTCCACGCAAAATTAGGATGATTTCTCCAACCAGGATTGTACATTTGAGAAAATTGGCCATTCTTAACCTTGTTAAAAGCATTGAGTTGTTCTATCGAATAAGGGCACCGATCGGCAATGTGATTCGGATTCATTTGATTGGATTAGAAAACGTTATCGAATTTCTTGATCAATGCATCGATTTTAGCTTCCAAAGCCAACGATGATCTACCGAGTGTGCACTCGATCGTGAATAAATGGATTTTTCTTTAGAATGTTCCCATTGGGATGATTTTTTAGCTACTTTCTTAAGGAATTGCCAAGCATCATCGTGATGTTAGGTGAGAAAATTGCCTTGGCACATCAATTCAAGCATGGTTCGTGAGCTTTTTATAAGTCCATCATATAAGATTTGGCCAAGAGTTCATTTTTCAAAATTATGCTGTGGACATTTTATCAAAAGCTCTTTAAATCTTTCAAATTATTTTCTGTCAGGATCACCCCTAAATTGATGAAAATTCACAATTTCATTTCGGATTTTGGTTGTTTTTTCCAAGGGGTGGAAGTTTTTTAATAAAACCTTAACGAATTCCTCATAAGTTTTCATTGAGTTCAAAGGTAAGTTGTATAACCACTTTTAGCATAATCGGTAAGGGCGATGGAATTAACCAAAGTTTGATTACATCATCACATAATTGTTAGAGTTTAATGGTTACACATACTTGTTCAAATTTTGTAAAAAAAAGATGTGTGGGTCCTCGTGTTCAAATTTGCCAAATTTCGGGAGTGTGGAAATATGATTTGAATGAATTTTAAAGTGATTACCTATTGAGGCATGTAATGTGATACAGGAAGGAATAGAAACTCCATCGGGAAAGATTCTATACATGAGAGTTTGAAGAGGATTTTTATTGGCCATCGTTGGAGGATCGTTCATTCAGGTTAAATGATTCGTTGTTGTGTCACGAGTCCAACTACTCATGCACAAGTGAAAAGATCAAGGAGGGAAAGTGTGATATCCCGGAATTTCAAGGAATTTAAAATGTGATAATATCTTAATTAATTGATAAAATTTGTTAATTTCAAACAATAATAAATATATGTGATGTTTTTAAATATAGGTTTTAAATAGATTTTAAATAGACGTATTATTTTTCAAATTTAATAAGTGTATTTAAATATATATATATATAAATTAATTTTAAATAGGATAATTATTTACAATTAATAATGTGTTTGTTTAAAATTGATATCTATATTTATTTGAATTAATTTGATTTTAAAAATTGAATTTGAATTTGAATTTGAATTTAAAGGAATATACATATATTTTAAAATATAAATAATAATTTGGTTAGGATTTAAAATATATGGATAAAGTTTTTATTTAAAATAAGATTGTTCTCTATGATTTTATTTAAAGAAATTTATTTATATAATTTGGAAAAGTATTTATTTAATAGTAAATAAATACAAAAGCTTTCAAATTAGCATTTAAAAATGGATTAAATAATTTTATATGATTTTATTTAGAATCAATTGGTTTTATTTTATTTTCTTTTAAAAAGTTTTATTTATTTATATATAAGTTAGAAAAGCATTTATTTATTTACAAAGGTATTTACTAATTAGAAAGATTATTATAAAAACTTTTAAAATCCTTTTAAAAATAAATATAAATAAATAATGACAAGTGGAGCTCTTAAATCATGAAAAAATACATGTATAGTTTAAATAAAAATAATATTTGACAAATTTAAACAACGGAGACAAGTGTCACATTTATTTTAAAAACAATTTTTTTTTATAAAATCTAATTAACTTATATAAACTCCTATCTTCCACTTCATTTCCTTTTCCTTTTCTAAAACTAAGAAAAACAAACCTATATACTATCTTCAACACCTCAGTTCAAACTTATATAATGCAAACATCTTCAAATCTGAAATCAAATTCAAGTGTAAAAGCATCTTTCCAAAAATCAAAACCCTCTTATTCATTCCTCAAACCAAAATACAAGCTTGTAATTCATTCCTCAAACCAAAACCCTGCGAAAGCCTGTAGCCATTTTAAATCAAAATTTGTAACATCTTCAAAAGAGTAACCTGTAATATTCTCAAACCTGTAATCATCTCCCCTGAAACAATGTTCAACCAGAAATGGATCAAGCCCTGTAAACGAGAAAACAACTCATGTTCATATCCAGTAAACAACTTCCTCTCCTCAATCCTAGATCTGTAAACAAATTTAAGTATAAAAGCATTTTTCAAAACTACAACCTAGAATCAAAGATGGAATCACCATGTTCCAGTCCAGTCGAGCATTCCAGCTTCAAATTTTCAAGTATCAAAGCTTTTCTAGTTTTAAGGAAATCAAGCAATGCAAATTTTCAAATCCAGTTTTAAAGATATCTCATTTTCTAAGGTGAGTAAACATTTTGAATTAAAACTTAAGTAGCTAATTACCTGTTGCATGTGAGTTCTGTGATGATGTCTATTTTATATGTATGTATATAAGTATTCCTCTACGTATATATGAATGTGTACATATCTGTTCATTTTAATTCCTCTATTCTTAATTCAGAGCCTATGATTTTGATCAAAGTTCAAAATCTTTGCATATGTTCTCTGTTAAACTTTGAAATTTAAACAAGATAGTTTAGTTTAAGCTTAATACAGAAGTTAAAAATAGATTCAAATAATTTAGGATTTAAACTATGTTAAAACTGGAAAGTACAATAGAGATCCTTAAAAACATGTAAAATCAGTCATTTTAATATACTGATTCAAGATTATAACTTGAGTCATCTTTAAAATTAGGATTTTTAAAACATAAATCTCAATTTTAAATATTGATATAAATGAGAGTTTGGTGAATGACTGGAATTTGGTTTCTGGTTGTGTTTTGATGATCACAAGGTTTATGGTGATCGGAATCTTGGGTGGAGGTAGAGGTAGGATCAGGAAGTATGGCAAAAATGGTGGAAGCATTGAATGATCGCCGTGGTGACGGCGATGAGGTGATTTGGGTCTTTTTTACCTAATTTTGGTCGAATTGGAAATTGGGATTAGTGCTTTTTCTCTGGATGATCGAGTGCGACAAGACTCAGGGGGAAGGTAGTGGAGGTGTTGGCGGTGGTGTAGCCGAGATTTCAGACCCTTTGATGGTCGGAGATTTGAGAACGAGGCGTTTCCAGGTTGTTGGTCTAGGTTTGGATTTGAAGCTCGATTTCGATCTCGAGTTTGGGGTGACGATCTGATGATCGTGGTTAGGTGTGAGGGTGATTGGCGACTTGAGGAGGTCACCAGAGGTGGGTAGAGTTGATCAGCGCCACAGTGCATGTGCACGGTGCACTGTTTGATTTCTGATGAGTTTGGGTTGTTGCAGAGGGTTTGTACTCGAGAAATTCTCGAGTAATTCGAGTGTTTAACTCGAAGCGTGGTAAGGTTTTGCTCGAAGTCATTGGGGATGAGCTCGGGTAATTGATGGTTACAGGTTTAAACCTGTAAGTATTCTAAAAAAATTTAAAATGAAATTTTAAAATGTAAAGTAAAGTTTTAAATCAAAATTAAATATAGATTCAAATTTAAATTTGTATCCTAGTTTTGGAATAAAAGAAATTTTTTAAATTTAATTTTTTAAACAACTTTAAAGTGATTAAAGTGTATTTTAAATGGTTTGAATTTAAAAATGAATTTGGTTTAAATTCTTTTAAGTTTCTTTTATAAAATATTTCTTTATGATTTAAAAGGTTTTTGAATTTGTTTTAAACTTTAAGTTAAATTTGTACTCATTTTAAACCTTAAATTTAAAATGAAATTTGAAAGGTTTATACAAAGCAAGTTTTTAAATTCAAATTTGAATCTAGTTTTTTAAAACTATAAAATTGATAAATGTTTTAAGTATTTTTAAAAAAGTTATGTTTTGATAACTTTAATTTATCAAGTAAATGATTATTTTAAAACTTAATTAATGATTTAACTAAGTAAAGTTATTTTTTAAAGTGGTTTAAATTTGTAAATGGTAATTAAGGTATTAATAAGATAATGTCTTATCTTAAGATAATTAAAGTTTTATTATCTTGAAATTAATTAAGTTAATTAAAGGAAATTAAGTATAATTAATTAATTTAATTAATAATGATTAAGGATTAATTAAGGAATTAATTAAGAGTAATTTATTTATTTATTTATAAATCAAGGTATTATAATTTAATTAATTAGAGGTTAATTAATTTATAATTAAGAATTATTAAAGATTATTAATTAATGATTAAAGATCAATTAATTAAGTAATTTAGGTTAATTATTTGGTAATTGAAAAGGTACTTAATTTGTAATTTAGTTTTATTAATTAATAATTAGGCTTTATTAATTTAATAATTAAGAAATTATTAATCTAAAATTAAAGCTAACTAAGGATTAATTGACTGTTATTTAGGATTAATTAATTATAATTATGGATTGATTAACTACTTTATTAAGGGTTAATAAATTGGTTATTAAATTTTATTAATTGGCTATTAAGTTTTATTAATTGATAATTAAAGTTTTTTAATTAATAATTATGGATTAATTAATCTGTAATTAAGATTAATTATTTAAAGGGGTAATTAAGGGATGAATTACCCAATTGTAATTAAACAAATGTATGTGATTAATTAAATGGTTAATTAATTATGGATAATCTTGATAATTGATTAAGTATGAATACTTAATGAGATTAAATAGAGCAATTACTTAGTGAAGTAATTAGTATATAATTACTAGGATGTAATTAATTAAAAGGAAATTACTTAACGGAAAGTAATTAAAGGATAATTACTTAGTAGAAGTAATTAAGGGTTAATTACTTGGTGTAATTAATCAAAGGATTAATATAATTAATTAAGGAGTTAACTAATTAAGGTAAGTAATTACAGGATGGTAATTATTATTATGACTAATTAAAGTTGATTAATGGAAGTAATTAATTAAGGATCATTAATTAATGTAATAAATGAGAGTAGTTAAGGATTGATTAATTAAGATTAATTAATCAATAATAAATGATTATAATGTAACTAATTACAGTTAATGAAGTAATTAAGGTTAATTACTTTAATGGTTTGTAGATAATTAATTTATGTAATTAATTAAGGGTTAATTACTTAATGTAATTAAAGGATAATTAATCAAGGGTGATTAATTAAGATGATGATTAATTAATTGGTTTAATTAATGATTAAGTAAGCAATATTTATAGCAATGAAAGTAATTAACTTAATTTATTTTAAATTAATTAGAGTTGAAGTAATTAATTTAATTCATTTTAAATTAATTATAAATGATGTGATTAATAGATCATTGCTTATGGATGGCAGATTGATATTGAATGTCTTGATTGTTTGATATCTCTGATGAGATATGTGAGATATGTGATATGAGATGATTTAATTGAATGGTGATGATATGGATTATCTATTTGTGTGTATATGAATTATCTATTTGTGTGAATATAGATAATGATTTGAATTATTTTAACTTTAAAACAACTTGGACCTAAAAGATGGCGTTTTGGATTTCGTTGAGACCGGGATCGGGTTCCAGATTTGGATATCCGAAAACCATATTGATCCAAATTAACGATAGGTCGTGAATCTCAGTGAGGATGAAGATTCAGAGTACAAGGGTTTTTGTCGTTAACTCTGAGGGTGATTCCAAAATGAGTGTAACGAGATAATGCCTTCGGTTTCGTTTGAACCCGGAACGAACTTGAATGGATTGAATGCTTTCAGAACATTGTTAGGTGGACGATGAGCATTCTAAGAGATGTGTTCACTAAAGGTAATCGTAGCCTCAAGCCTCATCAACCGGGAATGGCTAAGACAGGGGAGGTGCAGCAAGGCTAAGTGGGTCATGCCCAAGTAGGATGAGATTTAGCCATGTCTAGAGTCCCTTTTTATTCGGCTATGTGGGCGGTTGATAGCTACAACCGGCGGGTTGTCTTGTTCGGAACTGTTTAGTAAGGAATGGCTCCGATTTTGTGTTGCAGGGGATTGGGAGTAATCCTCGGTACAGTGATCTAGGCCCCGTACTGTGACAGGAGGTACCCCAGTAGCCCTGCAATTGTATGGACACCCAAACTCCAATAAGTGCCCTCGGATTTGATTGTAAATCTATGTATGCTGGAATTTAATAATGTAACAATTTCGGCTATTTCTTATTTATTTGAAAACCCTAGACCCTATTATAATATCACTATATTTCCTATCAAATATTTTGGTTAGCGTAAGGTAAAAATTTACACATGTTTATGTGTCGGGAGTCTTACGTGATGCCATTTCTTTCAAAGTTTTTTAAAGTTAACCAACTTTAACCATTTACTCACACCAGACCCATGTCTGACCCGGACTTTATTCTATTTTCTTAAACTCTTGTGTACTCAAATTTTTACGAGTAGCCAAGGGATTTAGGTTAGCTTTGGCGAATTCGAGAGAAGCAATGGAGCAGAGGCTTCAGCGTTTGTAGATATATAGGTGGTTCCGCTGTGTTGTTCTCTGAGTCGTTATTTGTGTTATATATTGAGTTGTATGACAAGACAGGCATTTATAACTGTCTAGTATGTGTTGTATAAGCTGTGTAACTCTGATGTATATGATACTATGTAATATCTATGTGAATAATATAATTTATTCATTCCGCTGTTGAGATTCTGATTTTGTTTCTTTCTTTCTTCTCTATCTTTTTTCTTTTCTATCCCTTTCTTTCTTAAAAATGGTGTGTCTTTCTATCCCTTTGCTTTCTTTTGATTTTTTTCTTTTTTTCACAAGGAAAATATTTGAAAGGATTTTGTTTTTCGATTTTTATTTAAAAACTAAGTTAAGGAAAATGTAAAAACAATTACTTTTGGATTTTTTTGGTCTTTTTATATATGCATGAACTAATGCAACTAAATGAATGAAAGAAATTAACTACAAATTTTTTGTCCTTAGTAGCTCCTAACCCAAAATTATATAATCACACTTTGACTTAATCCTAAAAAATAGTTTTTAACCAAGTAATAGATAGGGGCTATCGGTGCACCATAAATCACACAGCACTGCAGCCAAAGGTTTAAGTATCTTTAGGGAAACAAACATTATAATATTTATGAATCACTGTAATAATTATAAATGATTATTGTTATATCATTGCTTAGATGCAAGGAAATTAGATTGTTGAAAGAAGATAATTCATCAAGATACAATTAAGCCCTAAATAAGCTCGTGATTACGTTAAGTCTAACGTCTAACCATTATTACTAGTTAAAAGCTATAATGAAATGTAATTTGTGCGCCAAGGAAGGAGTGATGAAATTCCCCACCTTATGTTAAATTGTGTATTGCCCTTAGAAAATAAAAACAAGATGAAATGAATGCAAAATTGAAACTAAATATTTATTAACAATGCAACTATAAATGAGATTTGATTTTGTTTTTGGATTTTTAAATGCAAGCAAACAATAATGCAAAGAAAATCATAACAAGAGATAAGAGCATGGTATTAGAGCATGCCGAATTACTTATGACTTATTTTAAAGCTACAATTTTTTAGCGCAATTTTTTTAGCAAGCAAGTAGTTTATTTTGGCAAGCAAATCCTCTTGTTCTGAATTCCTGCAAATTACAACCTGCAAAATTGTTGACCAAGAATATTTATAAGAATAAAATGAAAACAACTTTTTAAAAAAAACAGATCTACCCAAGCGAAAACAAAAAAATCATTTGAAAAATAAAAGGAAATTAAAAGAAAATATTTACAAGCCAAAACAAAACAACATAAATGAAATCTCCAAAATTTAAAAGCAAATAAAACTTCTTTTTCGTCATTTCTTTTTCCTTTTTTGTTTTTAACGAAGAAAAGTGCTTTTTCTTAAACTAAAAGGACTTCTATCCCGACTGCTTCTCCTTCGGAAATTCCCTCTTTTTTTTCAAAATGTTCACCCTGACCAGGATGCTTTCTCTAGGTTGAAATCTTATATAACCTCTGCTCCCCATCGGTTTAATGCTCCTATTATTGATGTTATTGTCTCTGTGTCTGGAGTTGCGAGTCCTGTTATGCTAGCTTCTCCTACCAAACCTTTTGAGCTTGTTGATTTGGATGTTGGTATTGAGTTTGGTAGTGGATATTTTTCCTACTTAAGTTACTTTTAGCTGTTCCTTTTGGTTATCTCTTTACTACGTACTCTATTTTGTAGCTTCTTCCCTGTGTGGGTTGTCATGTGTGGTGTGAGTTCTTGTAGTTGATGGGATACCTTTTCCTCTCACATGTACTTATATTGTTTATTAACTTAAAGTGGACAGTCCACTTAAAAAACCGGCTAGCTTTGCTGAAAAAAAGACTCTTCCCATGTACCCACAAAGCACAAAATCAAATTTAGCAGTCAAGTTCCCAACCAAAAAAAATAACTCAACATTTAAAAATCCCCTCAATTAGAATTCCCAAAGCCAAAATTACAAATTATAATTTCCTAAAGCTTGATTAGATGGTTGTGGGTTGATGGTCGATGAAGTCGCAATTTGTTCTGGTGTAGGGTCGCATATGGAAGCAACAATGAGGTTGATGGCTGAAATGTTTCAGGTTGGGGTCGTGGTTGGGTGAGTGTAACATCTCGCAATTTTGGACCATTCAAATCGACAATAAAACCACACATGTCAGACTTGAATAATTCAAAACAACAGATTGTTAATAAAATTTGGGGCAAATAAAATCAATCATAGAATCATAGACATAGAATATCATAATAACTCGCAACGAAATAAAATAACTATAGTAGTTCATGAGCTATTAGATACTGAGTATTAGAACTAATACATAGTACCAATGTCTGGAAACAAAATACACTTGGAAAGTTAGATACATAAGTTTTCTACTACAAAAGCAAAAGCTGAGTGGAAATAACTAGAATAAAATATCAAGTAGACTGCTAAATCTCCGGCGGATCTCTAGCTCCAAAAGAGGATGAAACCAAAGTTGTGAACTTAGGTTGACCCAAGCGTAAAGCAAAACACAAAAAATCGAGTTAGGACATACATACTTATAAAATGTAAATTAACTCAAGTGAACTGGAAAAGAAATGCATCAGTAACTTGAAGGATACTTGGTATCACCCATCCTTTAAGGATCTGTTAAACTATATACTATGTAGTAACATACGCTATTAAAAAAATGTCTAAAGTAAAGTAAACTATTTAAAAATAGCGTTAAGGCGTTACCCATTTCCCCCTTAACACATTTTTATAATGTCAGTAGTCTATATAGTACCGTAACTCCCTATAAACTGGAGCCACCAGAGGATAACCCATAGGTACGACATAAAAAAAACTCGTAGAGGGCAATCTAGGGTAGGTAACACGACACAATTAGGCAATGCCAGGGTAGATACGCCAATTAGACTTCCGTGCTGTTGGTAACGCATAGCTGCAACTACTGCCCAACTCGATCCACACTCCTGAATCATAGGTGCGCACCAAATCAATCATAAAGTAATAGAATGGCTAATGATGAAGTGTGTCCGATCGGAGGAGCTACCTCACTTGGGCCATCAATTGCTCCTGTTTTAGCCACTTTACACTAACTCGTGGGAGTTAGGTCCACGTAAATATACCTTTAGGATCGTCACCACCATCCTACTTCATTCCTTGAATCTCTACCGCGTACATAGTTGTTAAAGTGGTTTTCGGTATCAGCAGAGTGTATGCCAATGTCTGATCCCGGTCTCTTTGACGACCAATCGTTATTATAACCCATGGTTATATAAATTTCAAATGGTTTATATTTCAAATCAAATATATTCCATTTAAAACCATATAAATTCCATTTCATTATTCTTTTAAATTAATATTCATTTTTCTAAAGTCATAACACTTCCAAATTCAACTAATTATAACACTTTAAAACGTAAAAGTTTAGGGATCATAGCACTTTAAAATGTAACCCTTAGAACCATAACATATAACCCTTTAGAAAAATGTAGCATTCTGGAAATGTCACTTTTAAGAAAACGCAGTTGTACAGAAGTGCTACAGTAAGGATTCATAGTAGTGCAGACCTGTTACGGTAGGAATTCGCAGCAATGTAGAAGTGCTACTGTAAGAATCCGCAGCAGTGCAGAAACTTTAATGTAGATATCCATAGCAATGCAGAATTATTACAGTAAGGAAATCATAGCATTGCAGAATTGTTACAGTAGGAAATCACAGCAGTTTTGAATTGTTACGTAAGAAAATGCAGCAGTTTTGAATCGTTATTGTAATATATCCCACTACCCTAGTTTATCTAATCGAATAGTATATATATTTATAGTTTTTATCGTAGTCGTTCTATCATTTCTATTATATTACTCAAATTTTAGCTATTTTTACATTAACTTACCCTTTATTTTCTTTTTAGTAAGTATCATTTATCTTTTTTTTAATCAAATCATACCATTTACTTTACTTAAAACTTACATGTCAAATGTACGTTTTAACTTATATTTTTTCACAAAACCATTTATCATCTTAATCACTATTACATGAATAAAACATAAAATTTATAGATAAGAATAAAATACCATTATTAAGTCAAATCGGATTATTAAATTTCAATTAATCTTCATACTATAAATTATATTCCGAAATTACATTTCCAACTATTTATTTCTTATAAAAAAAATAACACATACAAACAAATTTACAGAAATCATTACATTAAATTTTAGCTGAGATTTATATATAAAAGTCCAAAATACTTAATAATTTTTAGAAAAACTCATTTTTAAAACAACCATGGAGTCTGTATGAAATTCTCTACCCTAGGGTCAAGTGAATATGGACATATATCATTTCAATCTGCAATTATTAAATTTTCGGGTTTTATATCATTTCAAACCCTCAATCCCAAGTCATATAAAATTGCTCAGGCCTATCATTTCAGCCCATAACAATTTTCCTTAATCTAAAGATCGTACGGGTATGTATCATTTCAACGCATAGTGAAGGAACTTGACGTGTGAGAATATTAAATGACATAACAATATTCAACATATCGTGGCGTATGATCAAAACATGTATAATATGATATGAAATAACATAATAAAATAATATGAATAACATAATGTAAACATATGAAATAACATGATATAAACATATGAAATAGCATAACATAACCATAGGTGAAATGTCAAACTTGCATATACATATCCTCACAATTCAGTTGTCATCAATTCACAAAAGTTATAAGTATGTTGTCAAGAGTGATTACTCACCTTTCTTTGGTTAGAAAAGTGATTCAAAGTGCAACACAACGTCGAAAAATTACAAACAAGCTTGAGTGAGAGGAGAATCCAAATCTGACGCTTTGAAAAATAAAATAAATTCCATACGTTAACAAATAATTCACATAAAAAATAAAATAGAAAAATATATTTTTGCAAAATACATAAGAGGGCTTGTCTAAGGGTTGCATAAGCTTGGTCTGGAGGTGGTTTGGGTTCGTCCATAGGGTCAGGGTTTGGGTTTGGTTTTGGCTATAGGGTTTTGTACTAGGTTATGCTAGGGTTTTGGTTTAGGTGGGTTCGACCTTAGGCTAGGTTTAGGGTTTGGGTGGCCAGGCTTGGCCTAGGTGAGTGGGTTCGGCTAGGCTAGAGTTTGGTGTTGGTGGAGATGGTCACGGCCAAGGCAAAGCAAAGAGAAAGGGTTTGAGGAAGTTCAGCTGTAGTTTTTGTGGTGGGAAGAAAATATGCAAGCCAAAATTTTGTGAGGAGGTGAAGGGAAAAGGAAAGGAAGAGAAGTGGGTTTTTGTTAGAATTTGGTGATGTGAAGGTGATGGAATAGGTGTGGCCGAAATTGCAAGGGAAGGAGAAGGAATAATTTGTAGAGGAGAAGAGGAAGAAGGTCTAGGATTTTGAGAAGGAAGATGAAGGAGAAGAAGATTTACATTTTTCTATGGAATCACAAATGAATGGATGAGGAGGCTAACCAAAATCCTAGGATCTTATATAATCATCTCAACAGGTGGCTTCTCATCTACTGAAGAGATTACTAGCCCATTAGTACAAACCCAAACAAATCACCATGTAAATAAGATAGAAGTCATAGGGAAAATAACTACGTGTAATACGCCAAAAGTTGCAAAATTTGAGAAGTAGAAATCAAAATTTAACAAAACGAAAAACAGAGAAAATGTTAGAATTGAATTCTTCTTCAAAAAAAAGTAAAAGTTAAAAATTCAAAATTTTAAATTTTAAATTTTCACAAAAAGTAAAGTTTTGACCAAAGTCGACCAAAATTTTCATTTTAAGAAAAAACTTTATTATATTAAATTTGGAAGAACATTTCACGTCAAATCCCAAAATTATACATTAAATTTCCAAATATATCAAATTTAAAATAATTACATTCAAGGTTCCAAATAAATTTTCATTTAAAATATGTTTAAAATTTTGCGGGTTGTTACACTCCCCCACTCAAAACTTTTCGTCCTCGAAAAGGAACGAGACCCAGAAAAACAAAGAAGGGTAAGATAGGATAGCTAATAGTAATTGGAATAAACAATTCCAGATTTGAAGCACGGACGCTCACTTCCGTTTTCTAAGTATAATCCTGATTATTAGTGCTCCTTTAACTTTGACTAGGTTGACAGATTTTCTTCGTAGCTGCTTCGAACCTCTTTCGATAATACGAAGTGGCTTCTTCTCGAGAGTAAGATTTGGCTCAACATCCAAACTCCCGAGGGCAGAAGGTTGGACAATCAGAGATGGATCATGAAGATACCGACAAAGATGCCAAACATGGAACACATTATGCACTCCAGAAAGTCTCTGAGCCAAATCCAAACGATAAGCTAACGAACCAATTCTCTTTAAGATGCGAAAAAGGCCAATAAACCTGGAAGCGAGCTTCCCTCTTCGACCAAACGAATCACATTTCTTAATGGAGAGACCTTAAGGAAAACCTGATCAACAACATAAAATTCCAAACTCCTCCTACGCCTGTCAGCATACTTATAATGTCTATCCTGAGTAATCCTCGTCTTTCTCCTAATCTCCTCAACCTTCTCAAATGCTTCTATAATCATACTAGGACCAAGAACCAAATTATTACCATATTCAATCCAACAAGATAGAGATTTGCATGGTCGTCCATAAAGAGCAGCAAACGAAACCATTTCGATACCAACCTGAATTCAAAAATGAGATAGGATAGATGAATGTTTAAGACAAACTTAAATAGATATTCGAGATTGTACCTGATAACTACTGTTGTAGGTGAATTCAACGAGATGTAGATGATCTTTCCAAGATCCTCCATAATCAAGGACACAGGCATGAATAAGATCTTCCAAAATTTGATTCACTCTTTCCATTTAACCGTCGGTTAGCGGATGGTAAGCATTGGTCAGATTCAAACGACTACCTAAAGATTCTTGAAAAGCTTTCCAAAACTGACTGGTAAAGATGGGTCTCTATCATAAACAATACTGACTGGAACACCATGAAAACGAACAATCTCTCTCATATAAATCTCAGCCAAAATAGAAGTAGAACGGTTAGATATAACCGGAATGAAATGGCTGACTTGATCAATCTATCCACAATAAGCCAAATATACTCATTACATCTCCTAGTCCTCGGTAATCCATAAATAAAATCCATATAAACTTTTTGACATTTCTAATTGGGAATCTTATGGAGTTGCAATAATCCAGTAGTCTTCTCATGATCAGTCTTAATCTGTTGACAAGTCATACATTTACAAACAAAAAGGGAGATATCACGCTTCATGCCAATCCACCAATACAGATTCTTCATTTCATGGTACATCTTCGTCATACCTGGATGAATATAAAGTCTGGACCAATGATTTTCTCGAAATAAGTCTTGCATCAATCCATCGACATTTGGGGCACAAATCCGATTATTAATCCTCAAAATCCCTTTATCATCAATCTGAGCTCCACTTCCATCTTCGCTACCACCACCTACTCTATTACGAACATTCACCTTAATAAGCCTAAGCATCTCATCCTCATTTTGCTTAGCAATAATACGATCCATAAGAGGAGAAGAAATAACAAGCTGACATAACATTGCCTTCTTTCGACTCAAGGCATCGGCTGCAACATTAGTTTTTTGGACGGCATAATTGATGTCAAGGTTATAAGAAGCTAGAAAATCAAGCCACCTAACTTGCCTCAGATTCAAGTCCTTCTGTGTGAAAATATATTTCAAAGACTTATGATCCATAAAGGGCTCAAACACAGTTCCCAATAGATGATGTCTCTAAAGCTTCAAGGCAAAAACTACGGCAAGCAAGTCCAAATCATGGGCTGCATGATTGGCTTCATGAGTTTTCAAATGACGACTGGCATAAGCGATAACCTTCCCATCCTGCATCAGAATGGCTCCTAAACCTTCACGACTGGCATCGGTTTATATCGTTAATCCCTCATTTCCATTTGGAACGGTAAGAACTGGTGTGGAAGTAAGCTTGCGCTTCAACTCATTGAATGCAGCTCCACACTTATCATTCCATCTAAACTTAGCATTCTTTCTAGTTAGAGCGGTGAGAGGTGCAGCAATCCGAGCGAAATTCTCAATGAATCTTCAGTAATAACCGCTAAGGCCCGAAAAACTACGAATATCAGATGGAGTCCTAGGAGTTTCCCAATTCTGAAATAGAATAGGGAAAATAAAAATCGAGAAAGAGATTGAATAATTAATGTACAAAGGAAATAAGAGAAGATAGACTTGCATTGATCCCAGCGATCTTAACTGGATCGATAGAAACTCCATTACTAGAAACAATATGTCCAAGAAATCGGACTTCGTCTTTCCAGAAATGGCATTTCATAAATTTGGCTTTCAATTGGTGGCTCCTAAGGGTCTTCCAAACAAGATTCAAATGGATTTTGTGCTCTGCCTTAGACTTAGAGAAAACAAGAATATCATCGACAAAGATTAGAACAAACTTATTAAGAACATCATGGAAAACCTAGTACATATGGTCGACAAAGAAAGTTGGGGCATTAGTCAAACCAAAAGGCGTAACTAACCATCCAAAGAAACCATCCTCAGAATGGAAAGAAGTTTGGGGAATACTTTCCTTGGCAATTCTGAGCTGGTGGAAACCGGTGGCAAGATCAAGCTGAGAGAATACAGTAGTGCCATACAGCCGATCGAACATATCATTAATATAAGGCATTGGATATCTGTTTTTCATAGTAAGCTTGTTTAGCTTCCTATAATCAACACACCTCCTCAAAAAACCATCAGACTTAGTGACAAAAACAACTGCTGCTCCCCATTCGTAATGACTGGGTCTGACCAAACCTTTGGAGAACAAGTCTTTGATTTTTTTCCTCAACGCATCCTTCTCATAAGGTGCCATTCTTCTGGGTGGAAGAACTACATGTCAAGCTCCAGGAATGAGATTAATACGAAATTCAATTTCCCGTTTAGGAGGTAAAGAAGTGACTTCACCAAACACATCGGGATAGAGTTTGACCATAGGGGTAAAATCAAGATCACTAAGGAAAGAATCAAAAAAATAGATTAAACCGCCTGCATACTCCTGAGGCATACGGCACTAAATCACTAACGGGTTTCCAAAATCATTAACAAGAGAAATGGTCTGGGTATTACAAGAGATAACAACTTCATGCGTTTTTAGTCAATCTCCAAGCTATAGATCAAAAGCATCGAAACCAAGAACATAGAAATTTCCAGAAAAGCGATGGTCAGAATGGAAGAATTTCACATGGGTTCAAATCCTACCATGGTTTGCGGGGCCACCAACAGGATTACTAACACATAAAGGTTCAGATGCGAAATTAGGTGAAAGGATGTGCTCAAACTTATCACAATGATCCATAGAAATGAAACTATGCGAAGCTCCAGTGTCAAATAAAACACGAACATGAAGATTTAACAAGGTAAAGGTGCTCTGAAGAGTACATTGAGCATCACTAGGAGCAGGTAGAGTAGATGAAGTAACTGGAAAGACACCAGATGGTTTGCCCTTCTGCTGAGTAGGACAATCCTGCTTGAAGTGGCCAGGCTGCAAGCAAATATGGCAAAGATCACGCCTAGTAACCTGAGCCGGAGGACAGCTGCTCCGGTTAAAGTAGGACAACTATTGGCAAAGTGCCTCTTCTGGTCACAGTTGAAGCAAGCAATGGAAGAAAGATCAATAGGCTGCCTTCGAGAAGAAGAAGATCCTAAACCTGGATGCTTAAGCCAATTCTGCTTCTAACGTTGGAAATTAGACCTTCTCTTCTTAGAGTTGCCAGAAGAAGGATGAGATGAAGGTGCACGAGCAACACATGATTCCTTGGAAGTGGGGTTCTCATATCTTATGGCCATATTCATCAATCCAGTAAAAGGGTTGTGCACATGAGAAATCAGACGATCATAAAACTCTGGGTGAGCTCCAGCTATAAACTTCTCATTCTTCTTAAGAGGGGTATCAATCAAGTTAGAACTAACTTTTGAAAGTTCATCAAACTTCCACTCATACTCAGCAAATGAAATATTCCCTTGCTTAAGATCCATAAACTCCCTGTATAGCCGAGACTTCCCAGCTTCTGGCATCCACTTCGTCACGAAAGCTTCCCTAAACAAGATATCCAAACTTAAGAAAGATTCCAAAGGGATAACCTAAACCAAATTCAAAAGGACTACCTAATGACAATATCTAAATTGTTCCCAAGAAATATCAGCCTCAATAGTGTTGGCTACATTAGACTACCACCAATCCAATGTTGGCTCCTTCAACTGCACGCTGCAAATCGGCGCTTCTGAGCGTTGGTGATCTCCAAACCAGGGAAAATCCTTTCCTGCGATTCAACTTATAAATTCAAGAATCAATTTTAGGACAAAGATAAAGGAAAAGAAAGAAGAAAAGACCCAACTAGACTGGAAATCTTAATCAAAGAATTCTACAAAACATGGTGGATTCGAAAGAAAGGAAAATTCTAAGGAAAATTTGATTTTAAACAAGAAAAATTTCATATCCAAAAATAATCTTTTAAACATCATTTAAAATCATTTTTAAAATCATTTTATATCTAAAAATACTTTTTCTCACAAAGAATGATTCTAAGATTGATTTTACTCATTCTAGGGTATTTCTACCCTATCTCCTTTAGAGTTTTTGCCCCGTCGGCTAAGGTTTGCCTAAAACCTGGCTCTGATGCCAACTGAACATCCTGCCATTTTGGACCATTCAAATCGACAATAGAACCACACATGTCAGACTTGAATAATTCAAAACAAAAGATTATTAATAAAATTTGGAGTAAATAAAATCAATCACAGAATCATAGACATAAAATATCAAAATAATTCACAGCGGAATAAAATAACTATAGTTGTTCATGAAGCTACTAGATACAAAGTCTCAAAACTAATGCATAATACCAAAGTCTGGAAACAAAACACACTTGGAAAGTTAGATACAAAATTTTTCTATTACAAAAGCAAAAGCTGAATGGAAATAACAAGAATAAAATATCAAGTAGATTGCCAAATCTTCGATAGATCTCTAGCTCCAAAAGATGATGAAACCAAAGCAGTGAACTCAAGCTGACCCGAGAATAAAGAAAAATAAAAAACAATCGAGTCAGGACATACATACTTATAAAATGTAAATCAAATCAAGTGAACTGCAAAAGAAATGCATCAGTAAGTTAAAGGATGCTCGGGATCTCCCATCCTTTAAGGATTCGTTAAACTATCTACTATTCAGTAACATACGCTATTATAACAATGTCTAAAGCAAAGTAAAATATTTAAAAATAGCGTTAGGCATTACCCATTTCCTCCTTAACACATTTTTATAATGTACATAGTCCATACACTACCGTAACTCCCCGCAAACGGAAGCCACCAGAGGATACCCCATAGGTACGACATAAAACAAACTCATAGAAGGCGAGCTAGAGTAGGTGATATGGCACAACTAGGCAATACCAGGTAGATATACCAATTACACTTTCGGACCATTGGTAACGCATAGCCGCAACTACCGTCCAACTCGATCCACACTCCCGAATCAAAGGTGCACACAAAATCAATCACAAAGTAATAGAATGGCTAACGATGAAGTGTGTCCGATCGGACGAGCTACCTCACTTGGCCCGTCAATTGCTCCTGTTTTAGCCACCTTATGCTAACTCATGGTAGTTTGGTCCACGTAAATATACCTTTAGGATCATCTCCACCATCCTACTTCATTTAGGAATCTCCACCGCGTGCACAATTGCAAAAGTGGTTTTCGGTATCGATGAAGGGTATGCCCATACCGGGTCACGGTCTCTTTAATAGCCAATCATTATTATGACCTGTGGTTACATAAATTTCAAATATTTATATTTCAAATCAAACATATTCCTTTCAAAACCATGTAAATTACTTATCATTATTCTTTTAAAATAATATTCATTTTTCTAAAGTCGTAACACTTTCAAATTCACTTAATTATAACCCTTTGAAGCGTTAAAAGTATAGGGATAATAGCACTTTAAAATGTAACCCTTAGAACCATAACATATAACCCTTTAAAAAATGTAGCATTCTGGAAATGTCACTTTTAAGAAAATGCAGCGGTACAGAAGTGCTACTGCAAGGATTCGCAGCAATGCAGAACTGATACGGTAGGAATTCGCAGCAGTGTAGAAGTGCTACTGTAAGAATCTGTAGCAATGCAGAGCTATTATTGTAAGAATCCACAATAGTACATAATTGTTACAGTAAGGAAATCGTAACAGTGTAGAATTTTACAGTAGGAAATCGCAGGTGTTTTGATTTGTTACCGTAAGAAATAGCAGCAATTTTGGATCGTTACTGTAATACGCCCCACTACCCTAGTTTATGCAATCAAATAGTATATATATTTACAGTTTTTATCATAGTCGTTCTATCATTCCTATTATATTACTCAAATTTTAGCTATTTGTACATTAACTTACCCTTTACTTTCTTTTCAGTAAGTATCATTTATCATTTTTGTTAACAAAATCATACTATTTACATTGGTTAAAACTTACATGTCAAATGTACATTTTAACTTACATTTTTTCACAAAACCATTTATCATTTTAAGCACTATTACATGAATAAAACTTAAAATTTACAAGTTAGAATAAAATACCATTAGCAAGTCAAATTGGATTATTAAATTTCTATTAACCTTCATATTGTAAATTATATTCAAAAATTTACATTTCCAACTATTTATTTCTTATAAAAATTTTGACACACATAAACAAATTTACAGAAATCATTACATTAAACTTTAGTTGAGATTCATATATAAAAATCCAAAATACTTAATAATTTTAGAAAAAAAATTATTTTTAAACCAACAACGGAGTTTGTATAATATTCTCTACCCTAGGGTCAACGAACATATATCATTTCAATCCGCAATTTATTAAATATCTGGGTTTTATATCATTTCAAACCCGCAATCACAAGTCATATAAAATTGCTTAGGCCTTCCAGTTCAGCTTATAACAATTTCCTTTATCTAACGATCGTCCGGGTATGTATCATTTCGACCCATAGTGAAGGAACTTGCAGTGTGAGAATAATAAATGACATAACAATATTCAACATATCATGACATATGATCTGTGATATTCCGGAATTTCGAACCAAATTTAAATGTGATAATCTCTTTAATAAGTTAATTAAAATTGATAAATTGTTATTTTAAACATTAATAATAATTGTGTTGTAAATATATTGATTTTAAATGGAATTAATATATACAAATGGAAATGGATTTGTAAAAATTATATGTACATATCAAATTTGATTTTTAAATTGAATTTGAAATTTATTTGAATTTGGGTATTTAAATTAGAATTCAAAGGATAGTTATTTATATCCTAAATCATACTTTGATTTTAAAGTGTATTTTTATGATTTTATTTAGAATATAAAATTTGTTTTATATTAATTTCTTTTTAAAAAAATTGATTTATATAAATTAAAAATGTATTTAAAAATTAGAAAATTTATTTAATAAAAACATTTAAAAATCTATTTTGCATGAGAATTACATATGTTAATTTATGAATCCCTCTTATAACATGTGTTAAGGAAATAACCATGTTTAGTGACAAGTGTCACATAATATATATATTACTTTCTTTAATTTTAATAAAACAAAATTTTTATCTATAAAAGTTTATTTCATCTTCTTCATTTAAACTTTCCTATCTCATTTTCTAAAATCAAGAAATAAATTACTACTTCATTCACAAAATTGAAAAATTGATCAATCTCTACTCTTTCAACGAAAAATTAAAACAAGAATTCAAATCACATTTCAAAGTTTCTAAATCTGCAAACAAAAATACATAAAAAATCTGTAAAAACAACTTCCAGCAAAAAGTTTTATTCAAGGGATTCAAGCTTCATCAAATCTGCAGCAAATCTTCACAGAATTAGGCATCATCAAGGAGCCTTCTCAGATTTGAAAATCAAATCTAGATCAAAATCAAATTCAGGAAACAAGAAAGAAACCTGTCTCCGTTCAAACTGGTGAGTAAAATTTTATTAAGAAAAGTTTAAGTGTTCAGACTGGTGAGTAAACTTTTATTAAGAAAAGTTTAAGTAAATAAAATTTGTTCTTGTGAATTCTGAGATGATTGATGTCTTGCATGTATATATATTAGTGAAATATTTGTATATATGTTGTATTGAACTGTGCATGTTTGAGTCTATCTGATTTTTCTCCGTTTTCAAGTTACAGAGTAAAACTTAAACAAAAATTCAAAATTTCCTTAACCAATCACTGTTAGGCTTTGAGTTTTAAACACAATAGGTTTGTTTAAACATAAATTAAAGTTTAAAATTTTATTCAATTAAAATTTGTTTAAATATCTTCTGAAATCAAGATGATACAGTAGAAATTTTAATAACATGTTAAAATCAAGTATTGTAATTTGTTGACTCAATTTTATATCTTGAATCAACTCTAGGAGATATGATTTTTAAAATAAAAATCATGATTTTTAAATTGGGTTTGGGCAGTGTTTCGATGATGACCATAAGATAGTTTTTGGGCAAATTCTGGTGGACGGAGGGACTATGGTGGTCAGGGTTTCGACTGGAGATGGAATGATGATGGGTGGTCACGGCAAAAATGTCAGGACCCGATTATTCGTCTTCCGAAAATTCAACATCGATACTCACTTTATCGACTGCCGAGCAATCGAACGACGGAAAACCGAACACTGAGGGTTTAAGAAGAAGAAAAGAAAAGAAAGAAGAAGAGAGGAAAGACAGAAAATAGAGAATAGAAAATAGAAAACAAAGAAAATAGAACGGAACAGAAAAACAACAGAACAACCTCAGAATCTCACAATTCGCAACGGAACAACATATAATAGATAAATGAATAATCTTTAAACAAAGAACTATATCAGTTATTACATTTTATACATTACATTTCATTACATCATATCATCAGAGTGTACAACAACAACAACATACAATGCAGCGGAAAAAGAAATACTATATAAGTAATACGCCATGCCATCCAGCTTGCCTCCAGCAACTCCAGAATATCCAGAATATCCTGATAAACCTTACTCTTGACTGCCCGTGTGGAAATTGGTGGGCACCCAGAGTTTAGGAAGGAAAACAATAAACTCCAAGTCAGTCATGTGACTGGTGTGAGAACTCAAAACAGTTTATTTATCTTTAAAATCAAAATAGAGAAATATTTTTAAATTCAATTCGCAATGCTTTTAAAAATGAGACTACCATAAGACCTCCCGCCACACACACAATGCAAACGCAGACTTGGGGAAGATTTCTTCTTATGTTAGTCAAAGATGCTTGCTACGCATTAAAATCAAATCAATTTTGATATTATTATTAGTGCATAGTGTAGAAGATATTTCGAAAGTAGAATATAAATCTTAGCCAGCATAGGTACCATTATATTATGCCTACTATAGCTACCTCCTGAGGAAGCAGGTTCTACAACTAAAACCGTACAAGATCGTATTGTTTCTTTGGATTTCCAACGAATGATCATGTTAAGGAACTTCCCATTGCCACATGAGAATGCCTCTGGATGGACATCCCCGAGAACCAAACCGGATCTCTACCAACACAAGGCCGGGTTACCCCTAACTGAGTAACAACTGACCGAATATGCCATCCCCCGGTCCTTTGGGACCTTTTCACCGAGCGCTCGTAATCAATTCACACAATCATAACAAAGTGTTTTCAATATGAGTAAGTATCTGGGCTCCATACCATGATACCACCCTTTTCCAGAAGGAAACGCACACATCCTAAAGGGCGCTACCCCTCATAACCTTGCTGCTTCTTTCCTGTTTTGACCATTCACGGGGTGTGAGGCTCGACGAAGTCACGTCCACAAAAACACACTTTATACAAAAGCCATGCTTTGGGTCAACAAATGATCATAGAAATGATCACCAGGATAGACGATCAAATAAATGATCCTATCACAAATAATCAACACAATGATCATTCACAGCAACACTCAGCATGTCACATTACCAAATTGGGAATATATCGCTGATAACCTTCAACTACATAACCTCTGAGCTCGTACGTCTCAGAGAAGGGTGTTAAGCTAAAAGAATAAATTCTCCGCCACCAACAGAAATATATTTGAATGAAATCGGCTTTATATCTCAATTTGTAATGTCAGACATACAATCCATACAAGTCTGTTCCGGGCTCGAACAAAACCGAAGGCACTTCTTACGAAGCCCTTGCAATCCGGGTATTCACAATCCCGATCGAATTTCCCATCACTTAAGGAATCTCTATACCTGGAGCTACCCAGTGCAGAGACAATCGATAGGTCATCCTATCGCTTTCGCAAATACTCGGTCTTCAACACCGGTCATCAAATGCAATTCATAACGACGTATCACATATTCGGAATGGGTTATACGACCCTATGGTCCTTTCTCGGTTAACCTGAATAGTGAGCGCTTATTCAAAAATAAGTGTGGCATTCAAATTCAAACAAATCACATCAAATACCCATTCAAAGGGAAATATTGATAGTCGGTTATTGAACTATCAATCGATATGCACAACATCACCAGATTCCAAATAATTTTCCAAATTATTTATTTTCAAAAATATCTGTACAAGATATATAATTTTCACACTTCAAAAATAAATCAATATTTATTTTTAAACAAATCCTACTTTCTTTTATAAATTCCATAATGAATTTATATTCCAAAATATCCATGCATATACGATTTCAATTATTCATTTCAATTTATCTTCAAAAAGATAAATTCCCAAAATATTCACTTTATATTGGAAAACATTTCCATACTTATTTAATAAGTAATTCACAAATTTTATTTATTTTCAACACTTAGAAAATATTCAATGTACTTAAATCGAGATTAAGTATATATTTCATTCTTTAAAGAAATCACTCTCTTAACATATTTATTTGGGCCAAAACGAATGTTGCGTAAAACATCGTTACGATAACCCAAAATCACTAGTATAGGGATTCGAAATTAAAATAGATATATAAATCCCAATACTATACAAAACATTTCCTTTCGGAAATCATTTACTATAACAGCAATGTTATAGTCCACTACTTCCTTTTATTTCTCGAAAACGTCTATTTCAACAATCAATGTTGAAATCTATGGTTTCGAATCTTAACATATCTTAAAACATCGTTAGATCGTTTTAATTCTATTTAAAATATCACATTCAAAACAATTATCTTTAACATATTGTTCACTATTCAAAAACGTGAATAGACTACGTTAACAATTTTCATCCTTTTATACATTTTATTTTAAAGGATTATTCACAGTCAAAAATGTGAATATAACTCCATTAATAAGTTTCAACAATTTACTTCTTAAAATAAGTCGTTTACGAATTTATAAAACAACGTTTATAAATTCCTTTATTAACCTGTTCAATTTATATCTCAATTATAAAACGAAAGTTCATATCATAAGTGAAATACTTATAAAACGATTATTTTACAAAATCGTTCTTTTTAACTTCCCAAATTATAAATCTTATAACTTATAAGATTCATTCATTTATCCAAAACCATTATTTTAATAACTTAATAAATTTTATAAACCTACTGCTTATAAAATTCCATTTATAACTTCACCGTATAAAATTCTATAAATTTCATTCATCAATGAAATTCATTTACAATTTATTCTAACACTTATAAAAGCTCGTTTTATAATTTCAATATTTCAATTTATAGATATCCATTTATAAATCTCTTATATAAATCAATTCATATTAATATTTAAAACGTCTTTAATCTCCTTTATAATTTCATCCTTTTGATTTATAAAATAATTAAATTTTATAAATCCTATATTTTCAACTTTTATAATAAATTCAAAAATCCTGATTTAATCATTTTTTAAAATCATTAGCATCATATTCTCAAAAATCAGTTTTTAACTATATTTCTTAAAAATCATGATTTTTATAACATTAAAAATTATACGTTTATTTATTTAAAATGGATCAATTCCAAAAATATTTTATATTTTCAAAAATCACTTTAAAAATCATTTTAAAATTCCAAAATTTGGTCCAATGATGCTACATACCAAATAGTCAATCACGACAACAACGATATCATATATCGATATGGTAATCCATCAAATATCAAAATATCTGAAATCAAATAAATACTGTTGAGGAATCCAGTTGGATCCCTCCAACCTGTTTCCTGCATCCACAAACATTAGCACAATACCAATTTCGCTCCAGTACGAAATTATCGCGGTATATGGGATTTTAAATATTATCCGCTTAATAGACGCCGCAATAGGGTCTCATCCGCTAAACAAAAAAATGCAGGAAATCAATAACTTCAATATATACATATGCCAATATATATATATTGCTATTATATATAATACCAATTTCACTGTTTATGAAATATTCGCGGTATATGTTTTTATTAAATAACATCCGCTTACTAACGGCGTATAATGTCTATTTTAACAATCAATAGATATCAATCATCATTCAAACATACATTCAAATATTTTAAATCTAATTATTTAAAATAAAATCGAAACTGATTCGATTGAGTGAGAAGTTCTCACCTTGATTTTAATTTCGTTTTAGCGATTTATTTCGAATAAAATTAAACGGACGTTTAATTTTACCCAAAATTATCACTAACTCCAAACGACTCCAATCCAATTTCATCGCGTAGTGCTCGTCCATACGATTCCAACGCAACTGGTTTCGCGCGTTTTCGACCTCGTATGAAAAAGTTATGAATTTTCTAAGATTACACGTATTTATATTAACTAATTTACAACTTAAATTAAAATTATAAACATACAACCATCATCCACCATCCATTTCTTTTTGCATCAGATCTGGCCGTGCACACCATCATCTCTCCCATGCACATCTCCAGGTCGCAACACACACACAATGAACCCATCACAACGAAATTAGGGTTAAATAATTCGGCCTCCACGTTAAACTATAGCACGATCAGGAAGTTGCATGTCGAAGGCCTCAACCAACTCCATGTTCGGCCTCAAAGGCTCTGAGCTCGGCCACCCCTACCTCCTTGAGTTGCGTGCGCAACTGGCCACAAACGGCCCCCCCTAGCTCCCTCCACGCGACACTAAACCCCATCATATCCATATGGATCTCTAGCTCTCTTCATGCTCTTCGACTTCCGTGTTGAACACTTTGGCTAATTCTTTGTAGATCGAGAGTGATTGAGGGATGAATGTGGGTGTTTTCTGGCCATCCATTATAAAAGAGGCGGCTGCAGTTTTAGATTAGGGTTTTGATATTTTTTTTTTATTTGTGAATGGTGGGCTATTTATAAGGAACCGACGAAACACTATTCATCCCGGAAATTCCGAACTCCGATTTACGCGCCGTAACCAGCGTTTCTAGGGTTTACCCCGCGTTCCGGACACAATGGAACAGGTTTCGAAAGCTAATTCGGACATCTGTGCGAGATATGGCTATAAACGCTCAATTTGAATTAAACCGATTTAAGCGATTTTCTAGGCGTTTTAATTTGTACCAGACAACGGTAAATCCAATTGACACGAAATTTGAAACCTTACAATAATATCACATTACGGATCCGATGAAACTGGTTTCGTCGAAATCCGAGACTTTTTGAAAAATGGCTATTTTAACTCGCCAAATTAATATTAAAAATAATTCGATGCGTTTCGAGCTGCCACGATCAAACGATAACTCCGATTGACACGAAAATTGAAATCCGGTAATAACTAACTATTACGGATCCAATGGAACTGGTTTCGTTCAATTCTGAGACTGTTCAAAAATTGACTATTTTCACTAGTCGATTTTAATATTAAAATATTCAATTTTCACAAATTAACTTTTAATTCGATTTTAAAAGTTCTAAAATATCGTTCTAACTTCCATATGATAAAATAAAATTTTACAAATCATTTTCAATCATATTTAACTCGATTTTCAATTATTTCTATAATTTCACATATTAAATTATCGATTTAATTATCCAATTAAATCCAATTATTCGAAAAAAAAATTATTTGACTTATATATTCACTTATTAATATTTAAAATTAATTAAATATTCAATTTTTAATTACAAAAAATTCTGGGTCGTTACAATCTTCCCCCCTTAAAAGAATTTCGTCCTCGAAATTATTAAGTAAGAAAAGTTACAGAATCTATTAATTTTCCAAAACAAGTTTAAACTTCTTACCATACTTTACCAAGTTTTCAAATCATACTTAGTTATCTTTTTAAAAACAACTACTATTGTTTAACTTTCAACTCCAAATCAAAGTCTAAATTTTCAAAATTTTCCAATTTTCTAAAATTTTTCTAACGCCTTAAATTTCCGGAAAAATTCGCCATAGTCTCCTTTGCGCGGCCCGATCCGAAAAAAAATGACAGTATATATATCACAAATATACATCTCATCAAGTAATGAGGCATCCCGAAGGGAAAAAAGTATAAAAGTACGGTATGTAATCCGAGATATGTACCTTATATTTTATTAGCGAGCATATACGGCTAATATAGCGCGAAAGCGAGCTCCAAATGCGAAGCAAACGCGATCCGCACCTACTAATCACTCAACAAACAACATAAGAATCATGCATATAGATAATAGTATCAATATACAACGTATAGCAACATAATAACTATATATGTCAACATAGCAAATGCAAACATCAACCAACTATCATTCATAACCAAATCAATATTCATTCATATTCTCATTAATATTAATGAATTGGTTTTCAATTTAATCACATTTGATTCATTAACAGTGGATGTTCTTACTAACATTCATTTTCATTTAGTTTATATTCACTAATTCATATTCAAGTTGGTTCACTTCCAAATCAAATTCAATTTTATTTAAGATTTACTTAACTTCAAATTGGATTTTAATCACTTTAGCTTTCAATTTCATTAACACTTAACGAATTATATACAATCAATCAACTAACAACCATATAACAATCAATGTATATTAATTACAACCAAATTTCCTTTGCTTACAATTGGTTTAATTAAATTGATTTTTATTCAACTATTCAACTTTCCAATAACATTAAGATTTTAATGAATTACCACTTATATCCATTATTTCATACCAACTAAATTCACATTTAATTGATTAACATTCAATCCTTTAATCCAATTCAATTTCCAATTCATTTATATAACTCAAGTTTATATTCATCACTTAACTTTAATAATTTACTTTGACACCAATATCAACTTCATTCAACATATTTTAAGTTATATTCATATAGTTTCACTTCTTATATATATATAAGTTTATTTCACAATTGTAAATTACTTTAATTATAATTCAATTCTTATAATTCTTTACTTATACAATTATTCTTTTATTTAGATTATTCAAACATCTAAACAATCCACTTATATACTTTAATAATTTTGAAAAATTATTTCTTTATATATGAAATATAATCAAGGTAAAATTATTTTATTTACCCAATTTTAAAACAATATTGTGTCGAATTGTTCTATTCAAGTGTTTAGAAACCCCTTCGGCATAGTCTTGCGGACCACGCTGACGAAAGCTCATATGCCACTCAATAAACCAATCATCACAATATAAAACAATTTTATATTCACTAACAAATACGCTCTCATAGCTATTATTACACTCAACTCATTCTAGAGTACTACTGACTCTATCTCTAAAGAGTAATACCCAACAGAACCATGGTTGTCGCTTAACCATATGCTCTGATACAACATTGTCAGGACCCGATTCTTCGTCTTCCGAAAATTCAACATCGATACTCACTTTGTCGACTGCCGAACAATCGAACGACGGAAAACCGAACACTGAGGGTTTAAGAAGAAGAAAAGAAAGAAGAAGAGAGGAAAGACAGAAAATAGAGAATAGAAAATAGAAAACAAAGAAAATAGAACGGAACAGAAAAACAACAGAACAACCTCAGAATCTCACAATTCGCAGCGGAACAACATATAATAGATAAATGAATAATCTTTAAACAAAGAACTATATCAGTTATTACATTTTATACATTACATTTCATTACATCATATCATCAGAGTGTACAACAACAACAGCATACAATGCAGCGGAAAAAGAAATACTATATAAGTAATACGCCATGCCATCCAGCTTGCCTCCAGCAACTCCAGAATATCCAGAATATCCTGATAAACCTTACTCTTGACTGCCCGTGTGGAAATTGGTGGGCACCCAGAGTTTAGGAAGGAAAAAAATAAACTCCAAGTCAGTCATGTGACTGGTGTGAGAACTCAAAACAGTTTATTTATCTTTAAAATCAAAATAGAGGAATATTTTTAAATTCAATTCGCAATGCTTTTAAAAATGAGACTACCATAAGACCTCCCGCCACACACACAATGCAAACGCAGACTTGGGGAAGATTTCTTCTTATGTTAGTCAAAGATGCTTGCTACGCATTAAAATCAAATCAATTTTGATATTATTATTAGTGCATAGTGTAGAAGATATTTCGAAAGTAGAATATAAATCTTAGCCAGCATAGGTACCATTATATTATGCCTACTATAGCTACCTCCTGAGGAAGCAGGTTCTACAACTAAAACCGTACAAGATCGTATTGTTTCTTTGGATTTCCAACGAATGATCAGGCCAAGGAACTTCCCATTGCCACATGAGAATGCCTCTGGATGGACATCCCCGAGAACCAAACCGGATCTCTACCAACACAAGGCCGGGATACCCCTAATTGAGTAACAACTGACCAAATATGCCACCCCCGGTCCTTTGGGACCTTTTCACCGAGCGCTCGTAATCAATTCACACAATCGTAACAAAGTGTTTTCAACATGAGTAAGTATCTGGGCTCCATACCATGATACCACCCTTTTCCAGAAGGAAATGCACACATCCTAAAGGGCGCTACCCCTCATAACCTTGCTGCATCTTTCCTGTTTTGACCATTCACGGGGTGTGAGGCTCGACGAAGTCACGTCCACAAAAACACACTTTATACAAAAGCCATGCTTTAGGTCAACAAATGATCATAGAAATGATCACCAGGATAGACGATCAAATAAATGATCCTATCACAAATAATCAACACAATGATCATTTACAGCAACACTCAGCATGTCACATTACCAAATTGAGAATATATCGCTGATAACCTTCAACTACATAACCTCTGAGCTCGTACGTCTCAGAGAAGGGTGTTAGGCTAAAAGAATAAATTCTCCGCCACCAACAGAAATATATTTAAATGAAATTGGCTTTATATCTCAATTTGTAATGTCAGACATACAATCCATACAAGTCTGTTCCGGGCTCGAACAAAACCGAAGGCACTTCTTACGAAGCCCTTGCAATCCGGGTATTCACAATCCCGATCGAATTTCCCATCACTTAAGGAATCTCTATACCAGGAGCTACCCAGTGTAGAGACAATCGATAGGTCATCCTATCGCTTTCGCAAATACTCGGTCTTCAACACCGGTCATCAAATGCAATTCATAACGACGTATCACATATTCGGAATGGGTTATACGACCCCATGGTCCTTTCCCGGTTAACCCGAATAGTGAGCGCTTATTCAAAAATAAGTGTGGCATTCAAATTCAAACAAATGACATCAAATACCCATTCAAAGGGAAATATTGATAGTCGGTTATTGTACTATCAATCGATATGCACAACATCACCAGATTCCAAATAATTTTCCAAATTATTTATTTTCAAAAATATCTGTACAAGATATATAATTTTCACACTTCAAAAATAAATCAATATTTATTTTAAACAAATCCCACTTTCTTTTATAAATTCCATAATGAATTTATATTCCAAAATATCCATGCATATACGATTTCAATTTATCTTCAAAAAGATAAATTCCCAAAATATTCACTTTATATTAGAAAACATTTCCATACTTATTTAATAAGTAATTCACAAATTTTATTTATTTTCAACACTTAGAAAATATTCAATATACTTAAATCGAGATTAAGTATATATTTCATTCTTTAAAGAAATCACTCTCTTAACATATTTATTTGGGCCAAAACGAATGTTGCGTAAAACATCGTTACGACAACCCAAAATCACTAGTATAGGGATTCGAAATTAAAATAGATATATAAATCCCAATACTATACAAAACATTTCCTTTCGGAAATCATTTACTATAACAACAATGTTATAGTCCACTATTTCCTTTTTTTTCTCGAAAACGTCTATTTCAACAATCAATGTTAAAATCTATGGTTTCGAATCTTAACATATCTTAAAACATCGTTAGATCGTTTTAATTCTATTTAAAATATCACATTCAAAACAATTATCTTTAACATATTGTTCACTATTCAAAAACGTGAATAGACTACGTTAACAATTTTCATCCTTTTATACATTTTATTTAAAGGATTATTCACAGTCAAAAATGTGAATATAACTCCATTAATAAGTTTCAACAATTTACTTCTTAAAATAAGTCGTTTACGAATTTATAAAACAACGTTTATAAATTCCTTTATTAACCTGTTCAATTTATATCTCAATTATAAAACAAAAGTTCATATCATAAGTGAAATACTTATAAAACGATTATTTTACAAAATCGTTCTTTTTAACTTCCCAAATTATAAATCTTATAACTTATAAGATTCATTCATTTATCCAAAACCATTATTTTAATAACTTAATAAATTTTATAAACCTACTGCTTATAAAATTCCATTTATAACTTCACCGTATAAAATTCTATAAATTTCATTCATCAATGAAATTCATTTACAATTTATTCTAACACTTATAAAAGCTCGTTTTATAATTTCAATATTTCAATTTATAGATATCCATTTATAAATCTCTTATATAAATCAATTCATATTAATATTTAAAACGTCTTTAATCTCCTTTATAATTTCATCCTTTTGATTTATAAAATAATTAAATTTTATAAATCCTCTATTTTCAACTTTTATAATAAATTCAAAAATCCTGATTTAATCATTTTATAAAATCATTAGCATCATATTCTCAAAAATCAGTTTTTAACTATATTTCTTAAAAATCATGATTTTTATAACATTAAAAATTATACGTTTATTTATTTAAAATGGATAAATTCCAAAAATATTTTATATTTTCAAAAATCACATTAAAAATCATTTTAAAATTCCAAAATTTGGTCCAATGATGCTACATACCAAATAGTCAATCACGACAACAACGATATCATATATCGATATGATAATCCATCAAATATCAAAATATCTGAAATCAAATAAATACTGTTGAGGAATCCAGTTGGATCCCTCCAACCTGTTTCCTACATCCATAAACATTAGCACAATACCAATTTCGCTCCAGTACGAAATTATCGCGGTATATGGGATTTTAAATATTATCCGCTTAATAGACGGCGCAATAGGGTCTCATCCGCTAAACAAAAAAATGCGGGAAATCAATAACTCCAATATATACATATGCCAATATATATATATTGCTATTATATATAATACCAATTTCACTGTTTATGAAATATTCGCGGTATATGTTTTTATTAAATAACATCCGCTTACTAACGGCGTATAATGTCTATTTTAACAATCAATAGATATCAATCATCATCCAAACATGCATTCAAATATTTTAAATCTAACTATTTAAAATAAAATCGAAACATGCATTCAAATATTTCGTTTTAGCGATTTATTTCGAATAAAATTAAACGGACGTTTAATTTTACCCAAAATTATCACTAACTCCAAACGACTCCAATCCAATTTCATCGCGTAGTGCTCGTCCATACGATTCCAACGCAACTGGTTTCGCGCGTTTTCGACCTCGTATGAAAAAGTTATGAATTTTCTAAGATTACACGTATTTATATTAACTAATTTACAACTTAAATTAAAATTATAAACATACAACCATCATCCACCATCCATTTCTTTTTGCATCAGATCTGGCCGTGCACACCATCATCTCTCCCATGCACATCTCCAGGTCGCAACACACACACAATGAACCCATCACAACGAAATTAGGGTTAAATAATTCGGCCTCCACGTTAAACTATAGCACGATCAGGAAGTTGCATGTCGAAGGCCTCAACCAACTCCATGTTCGGCCTCAAAGGCTCTGAGCTCGGCCACCCCTACCTCCTTGAGTTGCGTGCGCAACTGGCCACAAACGGCCCCCCTAGCTCCCTCCATGCGACACTAAACCCCATCATATCCGTATGGATCTCTAGCTCTCTTCATGCTCTTCGACTTCCGTGTTGAACACTTTGGCTAATTCTTTGTAGATCGAGAGTGATTGAGGGATGAATGTGGGTGTTTTCTGGCCATCCATTATAAAAGAGGCGGCTGCAGTTTTAGACTAGGGTTTTGATATTTTTTTTTATTTGTGAATGGTGGGCTATTTATAAGGAACTGACGAAACACTATTCATCCCGGAAATTCCGAACTCCGATTTACGCGCCGTAACCAGTGTTTCTAGGGTTTACCCCGCGTTCCGGACACAATGGAACAGGTTTTGAAAGCTAATTCGGACATCTGTGCGAGATATGGCTATAAACGCTCAATTTGAATTAAACCGATTTAAGCGATTTTCTAGGCGTTTTAATTTGTACCGGACAACGGTAAATCCAATTGACACGAAATTTGAAACCTTACAATAATATCACATTACGGATCCGATGAAACTGGTTTCGTCGAAATCCGAGACTTTTTGAAAAATGGCTATTTTAACTCGCCAAATTAATATTAAAAATAATTCGATGCGTTTCGAGCTGCCACGATCAAACGATAACTCCGATTGACACGAAAATTGAAATCCGGTAATAACTAACTATTATGGATCCAATGGAACTGGTTTCGTTCAATTCTGAGACTGTTCAAAAATTGACTATTTTCACTAGTCGATTTTAATATTAAAATATTCAATTTTCACAAATTAACTTTTAATTCGATTTTAAAAGTTCTAAAATATCGTTCTAACTTCCATATGATAAAATAAAATTTTACAAATCATTTTCAATCATATTTAACTCGATTTTCAATTATTTCTATAATTTCACATATTAAATTATCGATTTAATTATCCAATTAAATCCAATTATTCGGAAAAAAAATTATTTGACTTATATATTCACTTATTAATATTTAAAATTAATTAAATATTCAATTTTTAATTAAAAAAAATTCTGGGTCGTTACAAAAAATGATCGGAGGTGTTCTCGATCGATGAGGTGGCTGGACGATGTGAGTTTAGGGTTTAAGCTCTATGTTTGGTGAAAGTTGGGTTTTTGATTACTGCATTGTCTCTTAGTGATCGAGTAGCTTGAGGCTTTGGGTAATGATGGTGTGGAGGGTCGGCAAGGTGTGGTCGGAGTAGTAGGGATTTCGGTGATCGGCATTGGGAGTTCGAGGCGATTTTCCTGGCGACGGTTGGTGTAACTTTTTGATCGAGGTAGCTCGATTTCGTCTTCGAGGTTGATTGCCATTTCTGGGTGGTCAGGTGGCAAGTGAGGGTAGAAGGCGACGTGTCGGAGGTGATCATGAAGGCTGGATCGTCAGCGACGGCTGGTGCATGTGCACAGGAGTTTGGTGGTGTCAGCTGTTTGGGTGGTGGTTTTGACTCAAGTAGGGTCTCGGGGTAGCAGCGTTTTGACTCGGGTTCGTCTCGAGTTCGTCTCGTGTTTGCGTGAGTGTTAATGAATGTTAACAGTTTTTAACTTTATAACTAAGTTTTAATTTAAAAAAAAGAGAAGTTGAAGATCTCGAGTCAGTACTCGAGACAGTTACGGGTTAAACCCAAAGATTAGTTCTTATTTAAAAAGTTTTCAAACTAATTTTAAAATTAAACCTAAATTGTTTTAAACTACTACATGACAAACGAATTAAAAACTATATGATTTAAGAAAGTTTATACTTTGTTAACTTAAATTGAAATGTTTATGCTTTCTTAAAAAATAATAATAATAATATAATGATTAAGTTGAAATATTTTTAAGTAATTAATGGAATTGTTTTATTTAAAGGTTATATAAGTTTTATAATTTAAGATTACTTTAATTAATAAAGAAATTAAAGTTAAATTAATTAATAAGTTTAGATTGATTAATTTATAAAGGTCTAATTAATTAATTATGGATTAATTAATTGATAATTAAGAATTAATCTAATTAAATAATTAAGGATTTATTTAATTATCATTAATAGATAATAATTAAAGATTAACTAATAAATTATTATTAATTAAGTAATTAAGTGATTAGTGATTAATTAATTTATAGTTAAGAATTAATTAATTAATAATTAAGGTTAATTAATTAATTAATTAAACATTAATTAATTTATAATTAATAGTTATTTAATGATTAAGAATTAATTAATTAAATGATTAAGGTCATTTAATTATAATTAATTAAGTAATTAAGATAAATTAATTTATAATTTTTAATCAATTTAAACAATTAATTAAGATTAATTAATTGTTAATTAAGGATTAATTAGTAATTAATTAAGGAATGATTAATTTTTAATTAATTTTTATTAATAAATAAATAGAGTTATTAATTAATAGTTATAGAATAATTAATTAATTAATTAATTGATTATAAGGTTAATTAAGAAGTGATTAATTAATTAAATGATTATGATTAATTAATTAATGATTGGTTGAGCTAGGTAAATTGATTAATTCTTAAGTATTTAATTTAATTTGAATTAATTGAATTAATTATATGATGAATTAGAGATATGCTTGCTTATGGATGATTGTTTTGAATTGAATGTCTGGATTTGGTTGATATCTGTTGGATGATAATCTGAGATATTCTGTGATGAGATATTGTATATATATCTGTGATAGATGTTTGTTATTATCTGTGGATAATGCTGTGTGAATTCAATATTTAAAATTGAATTGAATTGTTTAAATCTTTAAACAACTTGACCTTTAAGATGGCGTTTGGATTTCGATGAGACCGGAGTCAGGAATCAAGTTTGATTTCCGAAAACCACATCAATCCAAGTTAAACGTTAGGTCGTGACATCTCAAAGTGAAGATCGAGATGGAGTTTCAGAATGCAAGGGTTATTGTCCTTAACTCTGAGGGTGATTCCAAAATGAATGTAACGAAATAATGCCTTCGGTTTCGTTCGAACCCGGAACGAACTTGTATGGATTGAATGCTTTCAACACATCGTCAGGTGGACGATGAGCATTCTAAGAAATGTGTTCTATAAAGGTAATCGTAGCCTCAAGCCTCATCAACCGAGAATGGCTAAAACAAGGGAGGTGCAGCAAGGTTAAGTGGGTCATGCCCAAGTAGGATGAGATTTACCCCTTTCTAGAAGACCCTTATTATTTCGGCTGTGTGAGCAGTTGTCAGCCACAACTGCAGGGTTGTCTTGTTCGGGACTGTCCAGTAAGGGATGGTTCCGGCCTTGTGTTTTAGGGGATTTAGGGTGGATCCTCGGTACGGTAATCTAGGCCCCGTACTATGACGGGCGATACCCCAGTAGCCCTGCCATTGTATGGAATCCGAACTCCAATAAGTGCCTGTACGGTTTTGATTGTGCCCAACTATGTTGGAACGTGAGATGTAAGCATTCCAGCTATTTCTGTATTTTATTTGAAAACCCTAGACCCTATTATAATATCACTAGATTTCCTATCAAATGTTTTGGTTAGCGTAAGGCAAAAAGTTACCCGTGTTTATGTGTGGAGAGTCTTACGTGATACCTTTTGTTTTCAAATAATTTTAAAGTTAAACAACTTTAACCTGTTTACTCACACCAGACCCATGTCTGACCCGGGGTTTATTTTGTTTTTTTATAAACTCTTGGGTACTCAAATTTTTATGAGTAGCCAAGTGATCAGGTTGGGATTGACAAACGTTTTGGAAGATGGAGCTAGAATCCAGACGTGCCTATCTATCTCTATCCGTTGTAGTGACATTTTGATGTTGTATTTTGGGTTGTATGGTTTGGAAGACTCTTATAAATGTCTAATGTAACGAAGTCATATTATTTTGTGTACTCAATGTGAAACTATGTAATGGATATATATAATATTATATTTTGTTCCGTTTCCGCTATGATTTCTATTTCTATCTCTTTCTTTTCTTATTGATGATACGTCTTTTTGTGGATAGAAAGACCGATCATCACAGTTGGTATCAGAGCATAGGTTGAGAAACACCTAGGCTCTGGAATAGTATCTATCTTGAGAGTGCGTATTTGTAATTTTCTTATATAACTATATCTTTATCTAAATTGGTTGGATTACCTATTCAGGTAGCCAAAATGAGTTCAAGAGGAAGAAGGGGAAGGGTTGTAGGAATCACATCGACCAATGATAGAAGAGGTCAGACTGATAATGAGGCTGTTAATCTAGTACCGCCTCCAGTCAGTTTTGCTGCTTTATGCAAGGACTTCATCAACCTTGGAGGAGGACCATTTAAATGGTCAGAGACTATAATTGAGGTCCAAGCATGGCTATGCTCTTGTGAGAGAATCTTTAAGAGCATGAAATTTTCAGATGAGCAGAAGAGGGTAATAGCTTCATGGCAATTATAAGGAGGTTCTGCAGCCTGGTGGGATACGGTGACTGCAAATGTCTCTGAGGACGATATGTCTTGGGAAGAATTTAAGGAGTTGTTTGAGGAGAAATTCATGCCTACAGTAGGGAAAACTCGTCTTTATTAGGATTTTTTGAATTTAGAGCAAGGAAGCATGACTGTAGCGGAGTACGAGACCAAATTCAATGAGTTATCTTGTTATGGTCCAGGGCTTATAGACACTCCTCTCAAAAAGAACGAGATGTTTGTGCGAGGATTGATGCCAGAATTTCATGAAAGGATGACAGCGCACTTGAAAGGACCTTTTGTGGAGTTAATTGATATGGCGTTAAGATATAAGGATTTGACGAATAAGAGATCAGTGGCACAAGTTGCGCCATCGGGAGGGAATTCTTCTAACCCAAATAAGAGAAAATTCAATACCAATTGGAAGAAGCAAAATAAGAGGAAGTCTGGAAGCAATGGACCTCGCAAGTGCTATAATTGTCAGCAAGTCGGGCATTTGGCAAATCAGTGTCCTCCAGAAAAAAAGCAGTAGCCACAACATAGTGGACCAGGTTCGGCTTTGGTTCTGAAATCTCTTTGCTTCAACTGCCATCAACCAGGTCATATGATCAAGGATTGCCCGCTCCTTCATAAAGTCCAGCAGAATAAGGTATTTTCTTTGGAAGGTGCGCCATCAACTTCATCTAAGGGCATGGGAGTATTGGAAGGTACATTACTTTTAGATGACAAGTACATTAAAGTTTTGTTTGATTCTAGTGCTTCTTTGAGTTTTATTTCTCTGGAATCTGTAGAGAAGTTCTTTCTTACCCCTAGTACTGTAGATAATCCCATCTTTGTATCTAATCCTATAGGGGAGTAAACAAATTAGATATGATCTATAAGGATTTGAGAATTTTCTATCTATCCCATAGTTTTTCTTTTAACCCTTATGTGTTGGATTTTAAGGGGTTTGACCTTATATTGGGGATGGATTGGTTTAATAAGTATAAGGTTGTCCTAAATTGTGATGAGAGAACAGATTCGTTGGAAACTGATATGGGTAGGATTGCTAGAGTAATGTGTGATAACTCTGGAATTCACTTGAGTAGTCTTTTACATGGAGTTGAGACTTCTCAAGAGGAGGTTGAAGATATCGAAGTGGTCCAGGATTTCTCAGATATATTCGAGGAAGTCAAGTGCTTACCTCCGCACCGAGAGATAGAGTTTCGTATAGATTTGGTTCCAGGAGCAGTACCAGTGATTCGGCCTAGTAGGAGGATGGCTCCTAGGGAGAGGGAGGAACTAGTGAAGCAAACTCAAGATCTGTTGGAGAAGGGATTGATTAGGCCCAATTTTTCTTGTTGGGGTTCTGCTGCGGTATTTGTCACCAAGTCGGATGGGTCGCTAAGGTTCTGCGTAGACTATCGAGAGTTGAACAAAGTGACCATTCGAAAATAAGTATCCTCTTCCTCAAATTGATGATCTCTTCGACCAGCTACATGGAGCTTCAGTCTTTTCTCGATTGGATTTAGCATCAGGTTTCCATCAGTTAAAGGTAGCCGAGGACAGTGTTTCCTTAAATGCATTTAGGGGACCTAATTGTTTCTATGAGTGGTTGGTTATGCCTTTCGGGTTAACCAACGCTCCTACCTACTTTGTCGACCCGATGAACCGAGTCTTTCATGATGTATTGAATAAATTCGTTTTGGTGTTCATCGATGATATCTTGGTTTACTCTAAGTCGGAAGAAGAGCACAAGCTGCACTTGAGAATAGTATTGGAAACTCTAAGAAGGCATGTTTTGAAGGCAAAGTTCTCTAAGTGACATTTTTGAAATCAGAAGTAAAATTTTTGGGGCACATTATTTCTGGGGAAGGAAACTTGGTAGATCCAGCGAAGGTTGAGACTATTGTGGAGTGGAAGAAGCCTCGGACACCAACTGAAGTTCGCAGTTTTCTGAGATTGGCTGGCTACTATAGGAAGTTTATTAAGGATTATTCCAAAATCTCTTCGCACCTAACTAAGCTGACAAGGAAGGGAGCTAAATTCAAGCGGACACCGGAATATGAGGAGGCTTTTCAGAATCTGAAGGCAAAGTCGACAAGTGCTCCTGTGTTGGCTATTCCGGATGGGAAGAGTAAGTTTGAGGTTTATACTGATGCCTGTATTATTGGATTGGGAGCAATTCTAATGCAAAATGGTAGGGTAATTGCGTATGCGAGTCGGCAATTGAAGCCACATGAAAGGAACTACGCTACGCACGATCTAGAGCTGTTGGCCATTGTTTTTGCTTGAAAGATCTGGAGGAACTATCTTTTAGGAGAAAAGTTCGAGTTATTCACGGATCACAAACCGTTGAAATATCTTTTCTCTCAAAAAGATCTTAATTTGAGACAGCAGCGATTGGTCGAATTTTTGGCATCGTATGATTTGGATATTCTGTATACCCCGGGAAAGGCGAACGTTGTGGCAGACGCTCTCAGCAGGAATGTAGTTCTATCTCCATTGGAAGTGGTTCCATCTCTTCTGGAAAGAATTTTGAGCAAGCAAATGGAGGATAGACCTTTAGAAGAACTGATTCTTGGAACCAAGGATGGTCGATATTCGGATTTCAAGGTGGACAATCAAGGAGCATTGAGGATTAATGGTCGTTTGTGTGTACCTGATATAGATGGATTGAGGCACGAAGTCTTATCTGAGTGTCATCGCTCCAGACTAAATATCCATCCAGGAATCTCAATGATGTATAAGGATATGAGAAGGGTTTTCTGGTGGCTGAGCATGAAGAAAGATGTAGCTGCTTTTGTTAATATTGTGCTATTTGCCAGCAAGTTAAAGGACATCAGCAGAAGTCAATCGGTTTATTATAGCCTTTGGAAATCTCGATGTGGAAGTGGGAGATAATTTCGATGGATTTCATCGACGGTTTTCCTAGAACCAAGAAGGGAAATGAGGAATATTGGTGATTGTTGATCGCCTAACTAAAAGCGCTCATTTTATACCCGTTAAGGCAGCCCGTACTGCAGCATTTCAGGCAAAAATTTTCTTGGGAGAGATAGTCAGATTGCATGGTGTTCCAGTTAGTATAGTAAGTGATCGAGACCCTATCTTCACCAGCAAATTCTGGGAGGCTTTGCAATTGGCTATTGGAACGAGTTTGAGATTGAGTACAGCATATCATCCTCAGACAAATGGGCAGACGGAGAGGCTTAATCGAATTCTAGAAGATATGCTGAGAGCCTGTGTATTGAATTTTGGTGGATCTTGGGAAGACCATCTATATCTTGTGGAATTCTCTTACAATAACAGTTACTAAGAAAGTATTAAGATGGCTCCCTATGAAGCCCTATATGGAAGACCGTGTAGATCCCCAACCTGTTGGATAGAGTCGAAAGACCATCTTGTGCTTGGACCAGATCTGATCCGTGAAGCATCTGCTAAAGTTGAGCTTATCAAGAAAAGGATGAGAGCTGCTTAGGATCGTCAAAAGAAATATGCAGATAAAAGATGAAGACAATTGGAGTTTGAGATTGGTAATTTTGTCTTTGTCAAAGTTTCCCCTATTAAAGGAGTAGTAAGATTTGGGAAAACAGGGAAACTCGCCCCGAGATATATTGGTCCATTCCGAGTGCTCGAGAGGATTAGTGCCGTAGCATACAAGATTGAATTGCCAGTCCGGATGGTTGGAATTCACAATGTTTTTCCACGTATCTCATCTACGGAAATACGTGCACGATCCCTCTCTTATTGTGGAGCCAGCTTTGCAGGAAGACTTAGAGGTTGAGCCGGACTTATCAGCTGTCAGACATCCTGTTCAGATTGTTGATCAAGACGAGAGGCAACTTAGAAGCAAGATAGTGAAGCTTGTTAAAGTCCAGTGGAGTGAGGATCCCAGAGATTGTACCTGGGAGACTTTGGATAGTTTTAGGAAGGCTTACCTGGATATGTGTCCGGATAGCTAATGATGTTTGCATTGGATGTACTGTTGTTTGGACGTTTTGTTTGATTGGATGCTTGTGTATGGATGATATGTATGCTTGAATTGTTGAAATAAAATGCAAATTTTGGATTATCTTTTATTTTAAATTTCGGGGACGAAATTCTTTTAGGGGGGAGGAATGTGATATTCCGGAATTTCAAACCAAATTTAAATGTGATAATCTCTTTAATAAGTTAATTAAAATTGATAAATTGTTATTTTAAACAATAATAATAATTGTGTTGTAAATATATTGATTTTAAATGGAATTAATATATACAAATGGAAATGGATTTGTTGAAATTATATGTACATATCAAATGTGATTTTTAACTTGAATTTGAAATTTAATTTGAATTTGGGTATTTAAATTGGAATTCAAAGGATAGTTATTTATATCCTAAATCATACTTTGATCTTAAAGTGTACTTTTATGATTTTATTTGGATTATAAAATTTATTTTATATTAATTTCATTTTAAAAAAATTTGATTTGTATAAATTAAAAATGTATTTAAAAATTATAAAATTTATATAATAAAAACATTTAAAAATCTATTTTGCATGAGAATTACATATGTTATTTTGTGAATCCCTCTTATAACATGTGTTAAGAAAATAACCATGTTTAATGACAAGTGTCACATAATATATATATATATATATATATATATATATATATATATATTATTTTCTTTAATTTTAATAAAACAAAAATTTTATCTATAAAAGTTTATTTCATCTTCTTCATTTAAACTTTCCTATCTCATTTTATAAAATCAAGAAATAAATTACTACTTCATTCACAAAACTGAAAATTTCATCAGTCTCTACTCTTTCAACCAAAAATTAAAACAAGAATTCAAATCTCATTTCCAAGTTTCTAAATCTGCAAACAAAAATACAAAAAAAAATCTGTAAAAAAAACCTCAAACAAAAAGTTTTATTCAATGGATTCAAGCTTCATCAAATCTGCAGCAAATCTTCAAAGAATTAGGCATCATCAAGGTGCCTTCTCATATTTGAAAAGCAAATCAACAATTAAGCTTTAGATCGAAATCAAATTCAGGAAACAAGAAAGAAACCTGTCTATGTTCAAACTGGTGAGTAAACTTTTATTAAGAAAAGTTTAAGTAAATAAAATGTGTGCTTGTGAATTTCTGAGATGATTGATGTCTTGCATGTATATATATTAGTGAAATCTTTGTATATATGTTATATTGAACTGTGCATGTTTGAGTCTGTTTGATTTTTCTCTGTTTTCAAGTTACAGAGTAAAACTAAAGCAAAAATTCAAAATTTCATTTGCAAATCACTGTTAGGCTTTGTGTTTCAAACACAGTAAGTTTATTAAAGCATAAATTAAAATTTAAAATTTTATTCAAATAAATTTGTTTGAATATCTTCTGAAATCAAGATGATACAGTAGAAATTTTAATAACATGTTAAAATCAAGTATTGTAATTTGTTGATTCAATTTTATATCTTGAATCAACTCTGGGAAATATGATTTTTAAAATAAAAATCATGATTTTTAGATTGGGTTTGGGGCAGTGTTTCGGTGATGACCAGAAGATAGTTTTTGGGCAAATTCTAGTGGACGGAGGGACTATGGTGGTCAAGGTTTCGACTGGAGATGGAATGATGATGGGTAGTCACCGCAAAAGTGATCGGAGGTGTTCTCGATCGATGAGGTGGCCGGACGATGTGAGTTTAGGGTTTAAGCCCTATGTTTGGTCAAGGTTGGGTTTTTGATTACTGCATTGTTTCTGAGTGATCGAGTGCTCGAGGCTTTGGATAATGACGGTGTGGAGGGTCGGCAAGGTGTGGTCGGAGTTGTAGGGATTCCGGAGGTCGGCAATGGGAGCTCGAGGCGATTTTCATGGCGATGGTTACTGTATCTTTTTGATCGAGGTAGCTCGATCTCGTCTTCAGGGTTGATTGGCATTTCTAGGTGGTCAGCGGCAAGTGAGGGTAGAAGGCGACGTGTCGGAGGTGATTATGAGGGTGGATCGTCGGCGATGGCCGGTGCATGTGCACAGGAGTTGGGTGGAGTTAGTTGTTCGGGCAGTGGTTTTGACTCATGTAGGGTCTCGGGGTAGCAGCGTTTTGACTCAGGTTTGTCTCGAGTTCGTCTCATGTTCGTGTGAATGTTAATGAATGTTAACAGTTTTTAACTTTATAGCTAAGTTTTAATTTAAAAAATAAAAAAAGAAGATGAAGATCTCAAGTCAGTACTTGAGACAGTTACGAGTTAAACCCGAAGATTAGTTATTGTTTAAAAAGTTTTCAAACTAATTTTAAAATTAAACCTAAATTGTTTTAAACTACTACATGATAAATGAATTAAAAACTATATGATTTAAGAAAGTTTATACTTTTGTTAACTCAAATTGAAATGTTTATGCTTTCTTAAAAAATATATAATAATAATAATATAATGATTAAGTTGAAATGCTTAAATATTTTTAAGTAATTAATGGAATTATTTTACTTAAAGGTTAGATAAGTTTTATAATTTAAGATTACTTTAATTAATAAAGAAGTTAAAGTTAAATTAATTAACAAGTTTAGATTGATTAATTATAAAGGTCTAATTAATTAATTATGGATTAATTAATTGATAATTAAGAATTAATCTAATTAAATAATTAAGGATTTATTTAATTATCATTAATAGATAATTAATTAAATAATTAAAGATTAATTAATAAATTACTAGTAATTAATTAATTAAGTGATTAGTGATTAATTAATTTATAATTAGGAATTAATTAATTAATTAATTAAGGTTATATAATTAATTAATTAAACTTTAATTATTTTATAATTAATAGTTAATTAATTAATGATTAAGAATTAATTAATTAAATGATTAAGATTAATTAATTACAATTAATTAAGTAATTAAGATAAATTAATTTAAAATTTTTAATCAATTTAAAAAATTAGTTAAGATTAATTAATTGTTAATTAAGGATTAATTAGTAATTAATTAAGGAATGATTAATTTTTAATCAAGTTTTATTAATAAATAAACAGAGTTATTAATTAATATTTATAGGATAATTAATTAACCGATTGATTGATTGTAAGGTTAATTAAGAAGTGATTAATTAACTAAATGATTGTGATTAATTAATTAATGATTGGTTAAGCTACGTAAAGTGATTAATTCTTAAGTAATTAATTTAATTTGAATTAATTAAATTAATTATAATATGAATTAGAGATATGTTTGCTTATGGATGATTGTTTTGAACTGAATGTCTGGATTTGGTTGATATCTGTTGGATGATAATCTGAGATATTCTGTGATGAGATATTGTATATATATCTGTGATAGATGTTTATTATTATCCATGGATAATGCTGTGTGAATTCAATATTTAAAATTGAATTGAATTGTTTAAATCTTTAAGCAACTTGACTTTTAAGATGGCGTTTGGATTTCGATGAGACCGGGATCGGGAATCAAGTTTGATTTTCCGAAAACCACATCGATCCAAGTTAAACGTTAGGTTATGACATCTCAAAGTGAAGATCGAGATGGAGTTTCAGAGTGCAAGGGTTATTATCGTTAACTCTAAGGGTGATTCCAAAATGAGTGTAACGAAATAATGCCTTCGGTTTCGTTCGAACCCAGAACGAACTTGTATGGATTCAATGCTTTCAGCACATCGTCAGGTGGACGATGAGCATTTTAAGAAATGTGTTCTATAAAGGTAATCGTAGCCTCAAGCCTCATCAACCGGGAATGGTTAAAACAGGGGAGGTGCAGCAAGGTTAAGTGGGTCATGCCCAAGTAGGACGAGATTTACCCCTGTCTAGAAGACCCTTATTATTTCGGCTGTGTAAGCAGTTGTTGGCCACAACTGCGGGGTTGTCTTGTTCAGGACTGTCCAGTAAGGGATGGTTCCGGCCTTGTGTTGCAGGGGATTTAGGGTGGATCTTCGGTACGGTGATTTAGGCACCGTACTGTGACTGGCGGTACCCCAGTAGCCCTGCCATTGTATGGAATCCAAACTCTAATAAGTGCCTGTACGGTTTTGATTGTGTCCAACTATGTTGGAACGTGAGATGTAAGTATTCCAGCTATTTCTGTATTTTATTTTGAAAACCCTAGACCCTATTATAATATCACTGGATTTCCTATCAAATGTTTCGGTTAACGTAAGGTAAAAACTTACCCGTGTTTATGTGTGGGGAGTCTTACGTGATACCTTTTGTTTTCAAATAATTTTAAAGTTAAACAACTTTATCCTGTTTACTCACACCAGACCCATGTCTGACCCGAAGTTTATTTTGTTTTTTTATAAACTCTAGGGTACTCATATTTTATGAGTAGCCAAGTGATCAGGTTGGGATTGACAAATGTTTTGGAAGCTGGAGCTGGAATCCAGACGTACCTATCTATCTCTATCCGCTGTAGTGACCTTTTGATGTTGTATTTTGGGTTGTATGGTTTGGTAGACTCTTATAAATGTCTAATGTAATGAAGTCATATTATTTTGTGTACTCAGATATGTGAAACTATGTAATGGATATGTGTAATATTATATTTGTTCCGTTTCCGTTGTGAAATTATGATGTTGTTGTTCATTTCTTTCTATCTTTTCTATTTTTATCTCTTTCTTTTCTTATTGATGATACGTCTTTCTGTGGACTGGTCGTCACATGATCAAAACAGGTATGATACGATATGAAGTAACATAATAAAATCATATGAATAACATAATGTAAACATATGAAATAACTTGATACAAACATATGAAATAACATAACATAATCATAGGTGAAATGTCAAACATGCATATACATATCCTCACAATTCAATTGTCATCAATTCACCCAAATTATAAGTAGGTTGTAAAGAGTGATTACTCATCTTTATTTGGTTAGAAAAGTGATTCAAAGCGCAACACAGCGATGACAAATTATGGACAAGCTTGAGTGAGAGGAGAATCCAAATCCGACACTTTGAAAAATAAAATAAATTCCATACATAAAAGAATAATTCACATAAAAAAATAAAATAGAAAATTAAATTTTTGCAAAATACATAAGAGGGGTTGTCTAAGCTTTGCATGAGCTTGGTCTAGAGGTGGTTTGAGTTCGGCCAAAGGGATGGGGTTTGGGTTTTGGTTCGGCCATAGGGTTTTGGACTAGGTTAGGCTAAGGTTTTAGTTTCGATGGGTTCGGCCTTAGGCTAGGGTTTGGGCGGTAAGGCTCGGCCTAGGGGTGTGGGTTTGGCTAGGATAGGGTTTGGTGGTGGTGGAGATGGTCACGGCCAAGGCGAAGTAAAGGGAAAGGGTTTGAGGAAGTTCGACTATAGGGTTTGTGGTGGGAAGAGAAAGCGGAAGCCGAAATTTTGTGAAGAGGAGAAGGGAAGAAAGAAGGAGGAGAAGTGGGTTTTGGTTGGAGTTTTGTGATGGGAAGGTGATGGAATAGGTGTGGCCGAAATTGCAAGGGAAGGAGGAGGAAAAATTTGTAGAGGAGAAAAGGAAGTAGGTCTAGGGTTTTGAGAAGGAAGATGAAGGAGAAGAAGACTTACATTTTTCTGTAGAGGCGCAAATGAATGGATGAGGAGGCCAACCAAAACCCTAGGATCTTATATAGTCATCTCAACAGGTGGCTTTTCATCTACTAAAGAGATTTCTAGCCCATTAGTACAAGCCCAAACAAATCAACATGTAAGCAAGATAGAAGTTATAGGGAAAATAACTACGTGTAATACGCCAAAAGTTGCAAAATTTGAGAAGTAGAAATCAAACTTTAACAAAATAAAAAATTGAGAAAATATTAGAATTAAATTCTTCTTTATAAAAAAAGTAAAAGTTAAAAATTCAAATTTTTTAATTTTCACAGAAAGTCAAATTTTGACCAAAGTCGACCAAAATTTGCATTTTAGGAAAAATCTTTATTTTATTAAATTTTGAAGAGCATTTCACATCAAATCCCAAAATTATACATTAAATTTCCAAATATATCAAATTTAAAATAATTATATTCAAGGTTCCAAATAAATTTTCATTTAAAATATGTTTGAAATTTTGCAGGTTGTTACAGTGAGGTTGATTGTAGAAGCAGATCACGGTGGGTTCTTTTATCGTCGAATGTTGCGGGGTTTATTAGTGTTCGATTGGTGGTCAGTTGTTGATTGTAGAGATAGGTCGTGGGTTTGATTTTGGTTAATAGGTATGTGATAAATCTAATTCGTGATGTGATGGGGAAATAGAATTTGGGTACTGGAGTTCGCATTTTTGGAAATCACAATTGGAGGAGGGGGTTCAGTTCGCTGCAATTTGGATAGAGATTGGGGATATTGGCGATGGTGATGTTGGTGATTGTTCAGGCTATTAATTGATGGTTTCTGTGATTGACGTGTTTGATTGGTTTTTCGGTTGAGGTTGTCGACTGCGTTGTAGTTGGAAGGTAGTGATCCAACTTGTAGGAGCAATTTGTGTAGGAAATGGTTAACGAGGTTGATTAATGCAGTTTCAGGGAGGTGCTGCGATTGTTGGATGGTGAAGTTATGGATGGTATGGGTAGGAAGAAGGTGAAATTAAAGGAAGAGGTCGTTGATGATGGTTTGAATAAAAAAGTTTTATGGAGCAAGAAGGAACTGAATTATAGTTATTTTGTTTAGGTGATATGAAACAGAGAGGAGTAGAGGAGCAGTTTGTTGTAAAGGTGGAGGAATTATGGCGATTGAAGTGCTATTGTAGTGGAGGAGTTGCAGCAATGGATTGATTGGGTGGATTCTCTTGTTAGTTGGATGGACGGCGGAGTTTTATGCACAATGTAAGGGCGGTTGCTACTTTGTAGGTTCAGGTGGGTTGAGGGTGGTTCAGCCTTGGTGATGTTTTTGGATTTACTAATTACCGAACTTGTTGCTAAGGCAGTGGGTGAAGGTGATGAAAGTAGGTTGAATAAAGATTTAAGGGTGATGGAATGTTTGATTGCGTTGAGTGGAAGTGATGTAGAGGTTTGTTTAGATGGATTGTAAAAAATAGAGCATGATAATGCATTAGAGAATGTAATAACAAAAATGAAATAGAAAGGCAACACTTGTTGTGGCAATGTTTGTAATGAAGTATGGTTGTAGCAGTAAGAATAGTGAACTATAGAAAGCAGAAAATGCAAAAAACAGTGAGCAAAACAAAGTGCAATAATAAGATGGACACAAAATGGAGAGAGATGTAGTGTAAGACAAAGAAAAAGAATGAAACGAAATTACAAAATGGAATTAAGAAAACAAATGCAATGAAATAAAAATTTGAAAACTAATAGTAAATAAAATAAAATAAAATAACACAAAACTAATTCGAAGAGTAATATTATAATTAAATTTCTTTCCTCGGCTACGACGCCAAAAACTTGTTAGATGACGGATTTTCTATCGATTAGAAAACCGCTGAAAAATATAATCTTTATAAAAAACGCAAGCGCACGGTGTACAATCATTGTATGTATGCGAGAATAGGTCCATCTACAGGGAAAGAATCAAATTCTAATAGTACTCAATCAAATTAGCACAAGGTTTTGAAATTGTTTAAACTAAGAAAATTGTAGAAAATAAACTTGAGTAAAAGTGAATAAAACTATGAGATTAAGGAGTAATTTAGAGGCAAATCCACTCCAATCCTTCATATAAATCAATACAAACTTCACATATAATCTCTCCTTTTAATTTTAAGTATGGTTTATTTGTGTTATTAATTAGCACAACTTATGAAAGTCTATAGTATGGTGGATCAATTATACAAATGACAAGTATATAACTAATTTAAAGTATAGTGTAACAATAGTAGAGTATGTAAATAAGAATAATCACACCAAGAATTTTATACTGGTTCGGACCTTCCGTCCTACGTCCAGTCATGAAGTTCCTCTTCGGAATTTCATTTCAACAAATATTTCTCACTTCACCCGGAGGAACAGGTTTACAATAGCAGAGTTTCTTTGTCAAGAATGTGTTCTCTATTACTCGGATTTTGACTATATAGTACAATTGAACTTCCTATATCTCTTGAATGATTGAGTACAATATTATTCGAGAGAATATGGAAGTGCATGATCTCAGATTTGCAGATTTGATAGCAAGTGGATGATAGAACAAGAGATGATTAAGATAGAGAGTAGAGTGAATTAGTAGAAAGTAAGTAAAAAAATGCTTTGATCCTTCTTGATTCTCGCATATATAGTTGTAGAAAGTTGCTTCTATAGTTGCATCTCTTCCCTTTCAGTCTAGAGTTGTCACTGTTCACTGGTAAAGAGTTGTGGAGGAGAGATGGAGTTGTGTCTCTTCGAAGATGACAGTTGTAATTTGAATTACCTGCCCCAAGCCCAGTTTCAGACGTCTGAATGGTGTTCTCGGACGTTTGAGAATCTATTATTATTTTTATTCCTCCTCTTCGTTCAGACGTCTGAACCTGTTAGTTGATGTTCTTCTGTGTTTATTCTTGAGTGCATCTCTCTTCGATCTTCGTGTAACTTTGTAGATGAATCTCTACAGTGCTTTAGTCTTCATCTTGTCACAGTAGTGGTTTGTCTTGCTTTTAGTTTGTATCTGCATAGTTGTATGATATATATGATTTCCATTGTATAGTTGTCATCGTCGAAATCATAAACTAAGGGTTCCAACATTCTCCCCCTTTTTGACGATGACAACTATATAATGTACTTAGATAATAATTATAGAAAGGTTCTCCCCCTAAATATGATCTCCCCTTATAAATGTGCATGTTTATTTTTCTCCCCCTTTGTCATTATCAAAAACAATTGAAGAACTCAAAAATAATCCAGAACCATAACATAAATATATTACTAAAAAAGGTTATGATTACATCATCATGTACATCAAAAAAGAGGAATTTTGATAGTGTTTTACCAGAATTTTTAGAACAATAAAACATTTACCTAATGAAATCAAGGTAGTTCATCATGAGAGGAGTCTAATTTCCCTTTCTCCTTATCGTCGGTTTTTGGCGAAGTGTGAGGGGATGGAGAAGATGTAGACCAGTCAGAAGAAGGTTGACGGAATTGTTGAAGTGCATGATCAAGTTTGAAAACCACTGAATTAAGAGAGTCTTCAACTTTTGAAAGCCGTGTGGACAACGTGTGATCAAGCTTTGCTACTTGTTTACCAAGGAGAATTTGATTTCTAGATAGGAGCACTTGTTTTGTATGGTTAAGTGAGCAATACTCTCATTGGCATTAGGCTGAGTTCGCGCTTCCAAAATTTCCATATCGGAGTGATATTCAAACGAGGAAGGAGGAGATGGAGATGATTGCCTTGGTAGTTCAACATCACTTTGTTGTTGTTGTTGTAGTTGTTGAGGAGGAGAGGTTGATCTTGTGCATTTCTCCATTCTAGAAAAGTCATATAAGATGGTGGTTCCTTCGGAAAATGCATAAGATTGAAAAATTTTGTTCCACTTTATTTGATAGGTAACTCCTCAAAAGAAGAAATGTACGATGGGATGTTTAATGCTTTGAGAATTCGCAGAATATAAGCCGGGTAAATGATTGTCTGGCGAGCATAATTCCAAAAACCTTTTAGTTCACCAAAAATGAACTGAGCCCAATTGATCTTAGTTCGATTAAATAGTGCATATAGTGCTTTGTGTTCAAGATCAGTAATTTGCTCATGGCTAACTAATCGAGGGATAATAGTATTTATAAGCATTTGGGTAAGGAGCCTAGCACGTGGCCTAAGAAATTTGGATGAAAATTGAGGCATTCGATTTTCCCATAATTGATGAGTTATTTTATCACGAAATTATAACTCGTATATGAGCATTCTAAGAATCGTCCAATTGTAGCGGGGTTTAACTTGATTGTTGTCCATAGACACTTGCTCATAACCATTCTTCATCATCGGTAGTCCATACTGATAGACTATCCAGATTAGCGTAAAAAAGATATATAGCTAGTTGGTCGATAGAAACATCATTGGAATTAAAAGAAATAAGAGTTTTCAATTCACCTTGTGTAACGATCCCGAATTTCAATTTTATTTAAATTGATAATAAATTTCTATTTTGAGTAAAAATTGTTAAAATATTTAGTAATTTATACAAACTGTTAGTAAAATTTTAATAATCGAATATTTGAAAATTATAAAACGGTAGAATGAAGTTGTGTTGATGTTAAACAAATATTTCAAACAAATATAATTATAAGATAAATTATAAAAATAACAAGCAATTAACATTATGTTATAAAATCAATGCACATTAACAAAACAAATAACAAGACACAATGTAAAATTATGAAACAAAAGAAATAAAATATAAACTATGGAAATAAATGTGTAGAAAAAATATAAAATAAGACATATAATACAATATAAGCACAAAAGTAATAAATACACTTAAACTTGAAAACAAAACTTTAACAAAGAATACCAAAACAAAGTATGTATACAAACAAGTAATAAAGTATTTGTAGGCAATATAATATGTACATAATGTAAAATAAATATCTATTAAACGTATAATTAACTCAAGCAAAGTACAAATAAAATCAACAAGTGATCTACAGCCACCCAAATAAAATGCAAGTATGTACGCTTAAAACAAAACCAAAGCAACATCTTCTCAGCCGAAGTCAATAAAACAAAATAAATTATGTTTGTACAAAACAAAGCATAAGACAGTAAATATCGATTGTACAAGCAAAATTGAATAAGTATAGGCTAGAAAGAACAAAGTATTTAGGCTGAGTAGGGAAAACAAAACACAGCAAAATAGGATGTGTATATAGCAATACATACAGATAGGTTATGTTGTAGCTAAGCAAGGGGGGACATGCATTTATTGCCATCATCTCAGCAGCACAAATAGTCAGTTCGAATTGTTTAAAAATATAATGCAGCCACAACTTTAGTACAGGGAAGAGATAACATCACCTGTACACTTTCTACTTTATATCAACAATCCTCATCTCAGTTCATTTATCACAACTGAGTAAAATGGAAGCAAACCAAAAATAATAGAAGTCAAAAACAAAGAAAAAAAACAATGCAAATATTCAACCTGGGATTGTAGATCACAAACAAACTCAATCAAAGTAAAAGCAAATCAAAGCATGCAAGTTTCTAGGCCTCTGTTTCAAAACCCATAGGTGAGCAAATTCACTAAAATTATCTATGTTTCTTGATTTTCTGGATTTATGATGGAAGTATGTCAGGAAAATGTTTTGTTTGTTTGCCTGCATGGTTATATGTACATCGGATATGATATTTGCATATCAGGATATATGAATTCTTCAGCCTCTATTTGTTTTTCTTCCAGACCAAATTTGTTTTAAAATCAAATTCTCTTCCTCCAATCTACCATAGAACCTAATCTTCAAAAGGAATATGTTAATACCAACCAGATTTTATTTTTAAAAATAATTCCAAAAAGAAATATTGTGAAACTATTTCAGAAAATAAAAATAACAGTAAGGTTATATATATAGGGTAAAAATCAATAAATTCAATTTCTGTCTTGAAATACATGAATGTGTTCGTGATCGAAAATCACGATTTTTAATATACATTTTGTAATTTTTAAATTGATAATCGATTGGGAATTTCGAAAAGTTTGTTTTGGGTATTTTGGGCAATCGTTGGTGATCAAAGTGATGGAGTTGGCCAATTCTTGGTCTGAAGGTGGTTCGTTTGATGGCGAGTGTAGGAAAAATAATAGAAAAAATTTCGAATGAATAAATTTTTGGGTTGGATCGAAACTAGGGTTTTGGGTTCGTTTTGATTTGCTGTTGTTCACGAGCAAAACGAATCATCATCACGGTAATCTGGGCGATCGCACCTATGGGGATGGACTCGTGGGTGAGTGGCGGAGGTTTGGTCAGGTGCGCGTGAATTCCGGTGACGTCACGTGGTGGGGCGAAGCGGGTTTTTGGTGAATGAATGGGTTCAGGAAGAAGAGAGGTTACTCTGTACTTGCTCGATTTTGTCTCGGTGATGATTTTACATCGTGGATGGCTCGAAACGTTTGGGATGGTCGTTGATGACTTGGGTGGCGCTGCGTCGTTGACCGGAGTTGGTCGTGGCGTTTGTGCACGTGTACGTGCAAGCTTGTGCAACTGGGAAATATAGGGGTTTGGAAAGAAGCAAAGTAATTTGGGTTTTCACTGTTCCTCTCATGCTCGTCTGGGGTAGGTAGGAGGGGATAGAGGCATGCTACTTCGAGTTCGCTCAAGCGTGGACTCGAGTCTATGTCAGGGATTGTGAAGAGTTGCTGGGGATTTTATTTTGAGGAGTTTAGGACCTGTACCAGTTTTGAAAAGAGCAAAGGAAAGGGGTTTTAAAGTTAAGTAAATAATACGAGGCCAGTATGAAACATATACCAAGTTGACTTGGAAGAAGAAGAAAATATAAATAATAATAACAATACAGAACGGAGGTTTTACAGCGTAAAGGAAAGCAACAAGATTTTTGAAGCTAAATATTAACAAGTATCAAATAAAATAAAAAAATTCATAAAGCAAATGTCTTGAATTTAAATTGTCTGACTTGATAATCTTCAAAAGAAATGTGATAATGATTAAATTAAGTAATTAATCAAGATTTGGGTTATATTTGATTAAAGAAGGACTAGATTAATTAAGGAATAATTAAGGTGTCTAAGTATTTTTTTCAGGATAAATAGTGATCGTAATCTTATTTGAGTCGGTGTAATTGAATCAAAGGATAATTAATAAATGGGGTTAATCAAATTGATGCATTAATTAAGATTGATTCGTCCGTAATTAAACGTGAATTAATAAATAAAAAAAGGGGATTTTAGTCTAAAATAAATTGAAATTAACTTAGGATAATTAACCCAGATTTATAATTAATACAGTTGATTCAAATTTATCAGACAACTAATGAATTTTACTTATGAATGTTTAAACTTGACTGAAAAATTAATTTGTTTGATATCCCTGTTATATGATGCTTTATGATTATCCTGATTTATGTTGTGATCTATGATGAAATTTATTATCTGTGATATATATATCTGTGAATCTGTGTATGAAAGATAAGCGTTGTAATTTATATCGCTTATTTAATATATTGTTGTATTTGATCTGTGATGATTGAATGATGTTGCACTATTGTGTTAAACCCCTGGACCACACCATACACACACAATTATGGATTTCACGAGGAAATCGATTAAGTCACAGATTTTGAAATGATTTTAAAAGTTGAATATTTAAATTCAAATGTTTTGGAAATGGAATCGAAATAAAAGTAAAAAGCTTTTTGAATGGAATTTCAAGTTTATTTTAATTTACTTGATTAAAGTTTGAAATTTAAATAATTTGATTTAAATTTAAATTCAAGATTTGAAATTGAATTCTATGATTTGAAATTAGAAATTAAAGAGGTTATACCAGTTATATATGAGTTAAACCATTTTAAATATATTAATTTTGAGAATTAGAGGGCTTTAATTCAAGCAAATATAATTGGATTTTTTTGAAACGAAAACTGTTTGTTTTCAATTAATAAAAGCTTTCACATAAGAAATGAACTTCCAATTTGAGTTAAAATGATCTCTAATTTGAAATGAAGATAATTTCCAAGTTATGAAAACGATTTGAAAGCTATGAGTTAAATCTTTAATTTAAAGATTTAATGGTTGATCCTATAGAAATGAAATTGTTTTGGAAATCTATGAATCGATCTTTTGTGAGAAAAATCTTTTGTTTAAAAATTTGAAATGGTAATTTGTTTAACCATTTAAAGAAAATTTTGGGTTTTAAGTTGTGACTTAATTGAAATCCCAATATCCATATGTTTTTGAACTATTTCGCTCACTATTCGGTTTAACCGGGATAGGACCTTTTTGTCATATATCCCATTCCGAATATGTGATTCGACGTTATGGATAGCATTTGAAGACCGGTGATGAAGACCGGATATTCACAAAAACGAAAGGATAACTCATCGATTGTCTCTGCACTGAGTCACGCCGGTATAGAGATTTTCCTAAGTGATGGGAAATCCGATCGGGATTGTGAATACCCGGATTGCAAGGGCTTCATAAGAAGTGCCTTCGGTTCTGTTCGAGCCCGGAACAGACTTGCTTGTCTTAGTGAAATGTGATGGGGGGTTCTTGCTTCGCGGTTTGGTGGCGAACGGGAGACTCTTACCCCCACATGGCCTCTTTACGGGGTTGGTTAGGGGTAAGCCGTGACAGTCGAGAGGCTGGCCGTAAAAGCAAGGTCTGGGGTACCATTGTAAGCCACGGTGGGGCTGGGATGGTTGAAAAGCCTACCGGTCGCTGCTGACGGAAATGTCGTTTCGTTACATTTGGTATCAGAGCTAAGGTTGAACTTTATCTCAGGAGTATAACACATTAAGTAGCTCATTAGAGATAGGGTGAAGTATCCCTAGAATGAGTATATCCCTAAGATATCCGTTTGAACGCCTCAGTAAATTCTCTTGCTATCCATTGATAGTGAGTATGAGTGCAAGAAGAGAACGAGATAGGGGACAGGGAAATAGGACTGTAATTGGTCGATACTCTGTAACAACAATGGGAACAACTTTCTTATCAATTTCCTTTGATTCATTTCCAAATTCTTTTGATTTCTTCGTGACAGCTACAAGAAGAAGTTCGATGTGATGATGGCTCTACGAATCGTTGTGGAAAATCCTTCGTATTTCATCAGATTCTTATCAGTTTTTCGATTTAAACCTTAATGAATATGAAATTGAAATTTGAAATTGGAAATTTAAATTGAGTTAAATTGGTTAATGAAAGATAAGATAGATTTGAATTATAGCGATAAGACGATTTCGTTCAAAACCAAAATTGAAATTCTATTGTAATTTATTGTAAATATTGAAGTCCGAAGAGGGACAAATTGGTATATATTTTGCAATATTCCGGTTTGAGTTTGGAGTTCATATCCGGAGTTTGAGGAATTATAGGAGATTGAATCCATTATCTATCTTTGTTGTTTTCGTACCTGCGAATTTCGAGGATGAAATTCTTTTTAAGGGCGGAAGTTTGTAACGACCCCGAATTTCAATTTTATTTAAATTGATAATTAATTTCTATTTTGAGTAAAAATTGTTAAAATATTTAGTAATTTATACAAATTGTTAGTAAAATTTTAATAATCGAATAATTGAAAATTATAAAACAGTAGATTGAAGTTGTGTTGATGTTAAACAAATATTTCAAACAAATATAATTATAAGATAAATTATAAAAATAACAAACAATTAACATTATGTTATAAAATCAATGCACATTAATAAAACAAATAACAAGACACAATGTAAAATTATAAAACAAAAGAAATAAAATATAAACTATGGAAATAAATGTGTAGAAAAAATATAAAATAAGACATATAATACAATATAAGCACAAAAGTAATAAATACACTTAAACTTGAAAACAAAATTTTAACAAAGAATACCAAAACAAAGTATGTATACAAACAAGTAATAAAGTATTTGTAGGCAATATAATATGTACATAAAGTAAAATAAATATCTATTAAACATATAATTAACTCAAGCAAAGTACAAAGAAAATCAACAAGTGATCTACAGCCACCCAAATAAAATGCAAGTATGTACACTTAAAACAAAACCAAAGCAACATCTTCCCAGCCGAAGTCAATAAAACAAAATAAAATATGTTTGTACAAAACAAAGCATAAGACAGTTAATATCTATTGTACAAGCAAAATTGAATAAGTATAGGCTAGAAAGAACAAAGTATTTAGGCTGAGTAGGGAAAACAAAACACAGCAAAATAGGATGTGTATATAGCAATACATACAGATAGGTTATGTTGTAGCTAAGCAAGGGGGGACATGCATTTATTGCCATCATCTCAGCAGCACAAATAGTCAGTTCGAATTGTTTAAAAATATAATGCAGCCACAACTTTAGTACAGGGAAGAGATAACATCACCTGTACACTTTCTACTTTATATCAACAATCCTCATCTCAGTTCATTTATCACAACTGAGTAAAATGGAAGCAAACCAAAAATAATAGAAGTCAAAAACAAAGGAAAAAAAAACAATGCAAATCTTCAACCTGGGATTGTAGATCACAAACAAACTCAACCAAAGTAAAAGCAAATCAAAGCATGCAAGTTTCCAGGCCTCTGTTTCAAAACCCGTAGGTGAGCAAATTCACTAAAATTATCTATGTTTCTTGATTTTCTGGATTTATGATGGAAGTATGTCAGGAAAATGGTTTGTTCGTTTTCCTGCATGGTTATATGTACATCGGATATGATATTTGCATATCAGGATATATGAATTCTTCAGCCTCTGTTTGTTTTTCTTCCAGACCAAATTTGTTTTAAAATCAAATTCTCTTCCTCCAATCTACCATAGAACCTAATCTTCAAAAAGAATATGTTAATACCAACCAGATTTTATTTTTAAAAATAATTCCAAAAAGAAATATTGTGAAACTATTTCAGAAAATAAAAATAACAGTAAGGTTATATATATAGGGTAAAAATCAATAAATTCAATTTCTGTCTTGAAATACATGAATGTGTTCGTGATCGAAAATCACGATTTTTAATATACATTTTGTAATTTTTAAATTGATAATCGATTGGGAATTTCGAAAAGTTTGTTTTGGGTATTTTGGGCGATCGTTGATGATCAACGTGATGGAGTTGGCCAATTCTTGGTCTGAAGGTGGTTCGTTTGTTGGCGAGTGTAGGAAAAATAATAGAAAAATTTTCGAATGAATCAATTTTTGGGTTGGATCGAAACTTGGGTTTTGGGTTCGTTTTGATTTGCTGTTGTTCACGAGCAAAACGCATCATCATCACGGTAATCTGGGCGATCGCACCTATGGGGATGGACTCGTGGGTGAGTGGCGGAGGTTTGGTCAGGTGCGCGTGGATTCCGGTGACGTCACGTGGTGGGGCGAAGCGGGTTTTTGGTGAAAGAATGGGTTCAGGAAGAAGAGAGGTTGCTCTGTACTTGCTCGATTTTTTCTCGATGATGATTTTACATCGTGGATGGCTCGAAACGTTTGTGATGGTCGTTGATGACTTGGGTGGCGCTGCGTCGTTGACCGGAGTTGGTCGTGGCGTTTGTGCACGTGTACATGCAAGCTTGTGCAACTGGGAAATATAGGGGTTTGGAAAGAAGCAAAGTAATTTGGGTTTTCAATGTTCCTCTCATGCTCGTCTGGGGTAGGTAGGAGGGGATACGAGGCATGCTACTTTGAGTTCGCTCAAGCGTGGACTCGAGTCTATGTTAGGGATTGTGAAGAGTTGCTGGGGATTTTATTTTGAGGAGTCTAGGACCTGTACCAGTTTTGAAAAGAGCAAAGGAAAGGGGTTTTGAAGTTAAGTAAATAATACGAGGCCAGTATGAAACATATACCAAGTTGACTTGGAAGAAGAAGAAAATATAAATAATAATAACAATACAGAACGGAGGTTTTACAGCGTAAAGGAAAGCAACAAGATTTTTGGAGCTAAATATTAACAAGTATCAAATAAAAAAAGTCATAAAGCAAATGTCTTGAATTTAAATTGTCTGACTTGATAATCTTCAAAAGAAATGTGATAATGATTAAATTAAGTAATTAATCAAGATTTGGGTTATATTTGATTAAAGAAGGACTTGATTAATTAAGGAATAATTAAGGTGTCTAAGTATTTTTTTCAGGATAAATAGTGATCGTAATCTTATTTGAGTCGGTGTAATTGAATCAAAGGATAATTAATAAATGGGGTTAATCAAATTGATGCATTAATTAAGATTGATTCGTCCGTAATTAAAAGTGAATTAATAAATAAAAAAAGGGGATTTTAGTCTAAAATAAATTGAAATTAACTTAGGATAATTAACCCAGATTTATAATTAATACAGTTGATTCAATTTTATCAGTCAACTAATGAATTTTACTTATGAATGTTTAAAATTGACTGAAAAATTAATTTGTTTGATATCCCTGTTATATGATGCTTTATGATTATCCTGATTTGTGTTGTGATCTATGATGAATTTAATTATCTGTGATATATATATCTGTGAATCTGTGTATGAAAGATAAGCGTTGTAATTTATATCGCTTATTTAATATATTGTTGTATTTGATTTGTGATGATTGAATGATGTTGCACTATTGTGTTAAACCCCTGGACCACACCATACACACACAATTATGGATTTCACGAGGAAATCGATTAAGTCACAGATTTTGAAATGATTTTAAAAGTTGAATATTTAAATTCAAATGTTTTGGAAATGGAATCGAAATAAAAGTAAAAAGCTTTTTGAATGGAATTTCAAGTTTATTTTAATTTACTTGATTAAAGTTTGAAATTTAAATAATTTGATTTAAATTTAAATTCAAGATTTGAAATTGAATTCTATGATTTAAAATTAGAAATTAAAGAGGTTATACCAGTTATATATGAGTTAAACCATTTTAAATATATTAATTTTGAGAATTAGAGGGCTTTAATTCAAGCAAATATAATTGGATTTTTTTGAAACGAAAACTGTTTGTTTTCAATTAATAAAAGCTTTCACATAAGAAATGAACTTCCAATTTGAGTTAAAATGATCTCTAATTTGAAATGAAGATAATTTCCAAGTTATGAAAACGATTTGAAAGCTATGAGTTAAATCTTTAATTTAAAGATTTAATGGGTTGATCCTATAGAAATGAAATTGTTTTGGAAATCTATGAATCGATCTTTTGTGAGAAAAATCTTTTGTTTAAAAATTTGAAATGGTAATTTGTTTAACCATTTAAAGAAAATTTTGGGTTTTAAGTTGTGACTTAATTGAAATCCCAATATCCATATGTTTTGGAACTATTTCGCTCACTATTCGGTTTAATCGGGAGAGGACCTTTGTGTCATATATCCCATTCCGAATATGTGATTCGACGTTATGGATAGCATTTGAAGACCGGTGACGAAGACCGGATATTCACAAAAACGAAAGGATAACTCGTCGATTGTCTCTGCACTGAGTCGCGCTGGTATAGAGATTTTCCTAAGTGATGGGAAATCCGATCGGGATTGTGAATACCCGGATTGCAAGGGCTTCGTAAGAAGTGCCTTCGGTTCTGTTCGAGCCTGGAACAGACTTGTATGGATTATGTGTCTGACATTACATTTTGAGATATAAAGCAGATTTCTTTCAAATACATTTCTGTTGGTGGCGGAGAATTTATTCTTTTAGCTTAACACCCTTCTCTGAGACGTACGAGCTCAGAGGTTATGTAGTTGAAGGTTATCAGCGATATATTCCCAATTTGGTAATGTGACATGCTAAGTGTTGCTATGTAATGATCATTGTTTGATCATTTGTGATATGATCATTTGTTTGATCATTTATCTTTGTGATCATTACTTTGATCATTTGTTGACCCAAAGCATGGCTTTGTACCAAAGCGTAGTTTTGTGGACGTGACCTCGTCGAGCCTCACACCCCGGAATGGTCAAAACAGGAAAGATGCAGCAAGGTTATTAGGGGGTAGCGCCCCTTTAGGGTATGTTCATTTCCTTCTGGAAAGGGGTGGTATCATGGTATGGAGCCCAGATACTTACTCATGTGGAAAACACTCTATTTACTATAGTGTGATGTTGGTTATCGAGCGCTCGATTAAAGGTCCTAAAGGATCGGGGGATGGCATACTCGTGTCAGTTGTTACCCAGTTAGGGGTAACCCGGCCTTGTGTTGGCAGAGATCCGGTTAGGTTCTCGGGACGTCCTTCCAGAGGCGTTTCCATGTGGCAATGGGAAGTTCCTTGGCCTGAACATTCGTTGGAAATCCAAAGAAACAATACGAGACTTGTACGGTTTTAGTTGTAGAACCTGCCATTCACTTATGGTGGCGCCCCACTGTTTGGATGGCAGCTATAGTAGGCATAGTCGAAATGTCTATGCTGGCTAAGATTTATATTCTACTTTCGAAATGTTTTCTACACCGTGCACTTATAATAATAATATCAAAGAAATTTTCTGCGTATTAAGCATGTTTGATTATCATAAGAAGAAATCTCCTCCAAGTCTGCGTTTGCATTGTGTGTGTGGTGGGAGGTCTTATGGTAGTTTCATTTTCAAAAAGCATTGCGAGTTTACTTTAAAATTCTCTTTTTGATTGTTTTTAAAGATAAACTGTTTTTGTTGCTCACACCGGTCCCATGACTGATCCAGAGTTTATTGTTCCTTTCCTAAACTCTGGGTGCTCATTATTTTCTACACGAGCAGTCTAGAGTTGGGTTTTTCAGATAGTTAGGTTCAGTGAATTATTTGGAGTTAGTTCAGTCTTTGGTTCGCACCAGTCTTGCCTAGCATGGTGCATTGTTATGGGGAGTTCGAGCTATTGCTGGATTGGTTCTTGGAGATGGAGTTCAGATTTGGAGTTCTTTGTTGAAGACCGTCTTAGAGTTAATTGTTCCGCTGCTAGATGTTATCTATTTTTCTTTTCCGCTGCTATTCTTTTGTATCATATCTCTGATGTATATTGATATTCATTGTATCACTCTGTTGTATCAGTGTTGTATATCAATGTATTATTCTTTTATTCCGCTGTGTTGTTTACTTAATGTTTTTATAAGCTCCGGGGAATCGGATTTGAATGGTCGAATCTACGGCATTTGAATACGATTTGAAGTATGGATGTCGATTTTCGAGCGAGCAAAAACCCCATTCGTTACACCTTGCTCACATATGTCGTCTATGTCATAAGAAGGAAACTGGATTAGGTTATAGAAAGGAACTAGATGCACCTTCTTACTCTTCAAGTCATCAAAGTGTCGTCTATTTATTGGATTTTGAAACAATCAATTGTTGATTTGAGTATCAGTTACCATCAATGGTTGAGAGGAAGATTCTCCACCATGCTTCCTTTTCTTAACTCCCATCTTTTAATTTGTGATGGCATTAGTTTAATAAGAAATTTGATTTTAGAGACTTTGACAAAGATAAATTTTAAGTTGAAAATGAATTGAAGTGGTGGAAAAGTAGTTGATCGATCAAGCATAGGGTTTAAAAAAATTGGCCTTTCCAGTTTCAGACGTTTGAAATAGTGGATTAGACGTCTGAAAATGCCTAATTTAGAAACAGAGACTAAAATCAGATGTCTGGAATCAGAATTCAGATGTCTGGAAAGTTTAAATATGAGACAGAGAGTAACTTCAGACGTCTAGAAGTGAGTTTAGACATCTAGGAACATTTATAAGTTGTTCCAGATTCCTATTTCAGATGTATGGAATCTATTTCAGACGTCTGAAAACTCCAGATTAGCTTTTTTTTTTACTTTTGTGAAAAAATTTATTTAATGAATAGAATATAGTACGTACAAATATATGTATACACACACACATAATCGTTTACAAATGTCCTGGTTTATTTGTCTTGGTTCCATTCCTGACGATCCCATGAATTTGGTTCGTAGGTGGGATCACTATATTTGATTGGGGACCAGGAAGGAGGCTTGAGTGACGAAGTTGACGACTCGTCTTTAGGAGTTTCAACAAAGCGTGGAGATTTTTTACGTAAACACTTCTTTGTTGGAGAATGATCACATATAGCATATAGAGCTTTTACCAAGAAGTTCAAATGCTTGATTGTTCCTTGCTGTGTGTTGTACATTTCCTTTCGAACATCCATCATTTCAAATTAGTAATGTTATATTTCATCAAGTTTTTCATGGATTGTAGGCGATTTTTCTCGTTTGGCTTTCTTCAGTAGAGGTGACAATCCCCATTGACTTTTTGAGACGTCAGGAGAGGGTAGGGAACGAGGAGGTGAAGGAGCACGAAGAGAAGGGGTGGATACGTTTGAGGATGGCGATCCAGAGTCATACAAAGTTATTTCTTGAGATGACATTATGATTTTAATATTTGTTATGTTTTTAAAGAAAAACTTCGAAAAGTTAGTTTTTATAGCAATCCAAATAAAAAAATAAGTAGTATTTTTATGGTGCAAAATTATTATCTAAATTTTTAAAGGTTTGTAACAAACTAATAAACTTTGTGGATATAAGAAAATTTTCTTAGTTTAAAAGTTCATTAAGCGAACAAAGGCCTAAGTCTCATCGTAATTTTACAAAATTTTATTCGTTTAATGGTTTTGTAAAGATATCGGCTATTTGATTTTTAGTGTAACATATTCTAGAGTTATAGTTCCTTTTTCGACATTATCTCTTAAGAAATGATGTCCTATATCTATACGTTTAGTTCTAGAATGATTTACCGGATTTTTAGATTGTTGATTGCGCTAGTGTTATCACAATAAATCGGGGATTTTTCAATTATTTTTCAAAAATCTTTTAAGGTTGTTGCATGAAAATTACTTGTGCACATTCTAATGCCACTGAAATATACTTGGCTTCACAAGTGGATAGAGAAACACAATTTTGTTTTTTTACTAAACCATGAGACGAGAGATTGTCCGATGAAATGACATGTTCCACTAGTACATTTTCTATCCATTTTGCATCCTCCAAAATCTGCATCGCTATATGGTACAAGATCGAAGGACGATCCTCTTTGATAGAATAGCCCATAGTTTTTCATGTTAGATAAATATCTCAATGTAACGACCCGTAAATTTAACCGGTTTTAGTACGTATTTTATTTAAATTTTGTGAAATTTTAACTATAAAATTTTGAAATATAAATTTGATATTTGGAATGCGTCTAGTTAAACATAGCAACTGGTAAAGTTTCGTCCGAAAATACGAAAGTTTATTTCGTGCGTAAATTTAATTCAATTTAATCAGTTAAAAAGCGATGAAAATAAAACGTTTTCAAAACCAAAATATTTTTACATAGAAAAATTCTAAACCGTCTTTTGAGCAAGTTGTCAGTATGTCGTTTTTTTCAAATTCGGACATCTTTGGCTCCGTCGATCTTATTTTTCTGCGATTTTTATGCATTTTCCGCAGTAGAAAATTTCGAATTTTTATAAACTCAATCGTACCACTGATATTTATATACCGTTTTGAGCGTCTCGTCATGCCGATCTCTACGGTATATTCAATTATGTGTTTGGGAGTTCGGTTCACAGCGGAATCCTTGAAAACGGTAAACATACCGGTACAGGGTTTATAAATCTTTGGTTTTTGGGTCTGAATTTATTTTGCATTGAACTCGCATATTTTATTGGCTAGACTAATCGACTGAAATGGAAATGGTCTATTGAACTGATGTATTTTTTTGGATTTCGAAAGGGGCATTCTTTGATATTAATGCACACGTCCTTTGAAAGATAACAGCATATCCCACCTGAACTCTTCTCTCATTTTCATTTTTCGTTCTTCTCTCAAAATGTTTCCAAAGCCTGTAAGCTTCTCATCTCCTCTTCCTTCTCACTGCCCAAATGACAACCTCCCATATAAAGGAAAAGGTGAAAACAAATTCATTCCCAGAAGCATTCACATATGTATTGGAAATTAGAACCACTTCCTCTTCACGTATGCTTCAAATCTAAGCCATGCATTCTTTTTCCTTCCACCCTCATTTTTCTCCTCTCACGTCCATCCTCAAGCCTCCGCTTGCTTCTACTTCCATAACCGCATGTTCGCTCCTTCTCACTTGCCTAGCCATCGCTTTCCGCGCCCCATCAGCCAAGGCCGATCACCATCACCTCACAGGCAAACATGCAGCCTCGTCCTAAAAAAAAAGAAAGAAAAAAAAACCAAAACCAGTCGCCGACTCCGCCTTCTCACTCCCAGCCTCCCCTTCCATTTGCCAAGATCTAAGCACCGTGTTCCTCCTGAAGCCGACCACGTCCCCGACACCGCTCCTCCGCAACAACTCCAGCCGCTTATCTAGGTATGCAGATATACGTGTGTCAGTAATGACATATGTACATAAGTTGTATATATTACATTATAGTGTTGATTTATTTTGTATACTATTAGATATAGTATAAGTATTGTATATAATTTGCATTTTTCCATTCACTGTTAGTTTGCGCGAGATGTGTGTGTGAGTATATATATGTATTTATATTATATTAAGTAGTTGTTTATTTATATATAATAGTCAAATTTGGTTTTCTTCTCCATACTTTGTTTTAAAGTTGTTAGTTTATGTATATTTGGAAAAATGAGTTCTGTTTATATAGTGCAAACTCTTTTTTTTATTTTTTATGAGGTACGATATGTGATATGTACTATATATTATCTTATATATATGTTGCGTGTACCTATTTTAGCTGTTGTTTATATAAGTTTAGTTTTAAAGTATGGAAGTAATATACATATTAGTATATTATAGTTTGCGCATATAATATAGTGTCTGCATATTTTTGTACAGTCTAGTTTTAAACATATATGGTAGTTTTAAAAGTATACTGGAAGGGGAAAAGAGATTACACTTATATATTATAAAGTGTTTGTTATACTTTCTCTAACTGGTATCTGTAGATTTAGTTACCGTATAAGATTTGCATACATAGTATTATATATGAATTTTATAATATGCTGTTGTATATAGATACGACAATATTGGTTCAAAACGAGGTATATGTGTAAGTTTTATACACTAATATTTATACAGTTAAATTTTAGAAAGTATGAATGCATGCGTTTATTCATTACAGTGTTTACATATAAACTAGTTTAAAAATAAAATAAAAGTGTTGTATTATATAAGTACTATACATATATTAGTTCAGATATATATGGTTATCAGATAGTGTACATACGATAAAGTATATTTTAATAAATCTGTATAGAATGTTCGGCTCTTGTTTGCATTGCTGTAGGTGTTTCGTTTTAACATACATGTGTATTACTTTCGCTAAGTTATGGATGCCTATATATATTTATGTTTGATTTCATATAACGACTATATGATGTATGAATATACGTATATTCTAAGTACGAAAAGTTTATGATTTGTAAAGTATACATATTTTGTAAGTTGGTCTGCATAGTAGATTTTGCTTTTGTGTCCACTTATACTTATATTCGCATGCAACGATTTTAATATAATCTATATAATAGTCCTTGAATAAAATCTGCATATTTTGTGCGTCATATACATGTAAACCATGATTTTTTTGAAAACGTATATATAATTTTAATGAGGGTTAAAAAAAAATATTTATTATTTGTTAAGTAAATGATATATTAGAATAATATATATATATATATTGGTCGGTCTACATCGAGCAGTTTCTGATCTATTTTCATCGATCCCTATTTATCAGCCCCGTCGTCCTACTCGTGCCAATCTTGTTCGTTGGAATTTCGCCTTGGATTCGTAACCCATTTCAAATTCTTCTAGCCTCGGAAGGTGAGTAATCACTCACGATTAATATTCTTTTATTTATTAAATTTGATTTCAATTGGAACGACAATTGAAATATACTGCTGTTATTTATTGCACTGTTATTTTTGTATCAGTTCACCTTTGACATCTAACACCGTTATCTGTTATGTATGCAATAATAATTCAGTTTGGTTGATAATTGATTGATTGTTTGCTGTTAATATTGGATGAAAATTGTAATGTATAAAGTGATAAATATTATGCAATTGAATTTGATGTAGGATAGTTTAAAATTTTGAATCGACATATGTGTTGAATTTGATTAGTTAAATATGACCCCTTTTAATTGTTAAGTTAATTGACATATAGAATTGGATAAATTACACTTTGAACCTTGAACGTATATTGGATAAATTGTTGTAAAATTGTAATTGAAATTGAACGACAAGTGGAAAACCGTAATGTAGAAATCTTTAATCTACATGAAATGATAGTGTAGATTCTAGAGATAATTATATTAATTCGCACAAACAACAATGCGAATTAATATGATTATTTTGGGATTATTTGGATTGATTATTGGATTGTGTTTGATTGTTGTTATTGCTTGTTTATTTACTTTGACATCATCCCTGTTATCACACTGCAAGTTCCCTTTATTGTGCTTGATCTTGAATTGAAATTGGAATCGGGTTGAAATGATAAATACCCAAATAAACTTGACTTAGGATAGAAAATTAAATAAACCCGATTGGTTAAATTTTGGTTTAAAATAAAATAAAAATTTATTTGAATAAATAATATGATTTTGAATGAAGTTGGAATTTGAATTTATGAAAGGAAAATGTAAGATTGAAATCTGAAACAAATATTAACGTAGAAATTGATGAAAGAACGTTGTTTGAAATTCAATTATATAATAATTAAATTTGAAATTATAAATAAATAATTTGGAATTAGTAATAATTGAGTTTTGAAATTATTAAGTTTGAAATCATTTAATAATTAAATTTGAAATTATAATTAAGTTTGAAATTATAATTAAGTTTGAAATTATTAAGTTGAATTTATGAGTAAGTTGAAATGATTTGATGATTAAGTTTGAATTCATAATTAAGTGGAAATGATTTAATAATTAAGTTTGAATTGATAATCAAGTTGTTAATTATGAAGTTTTGAAATTATTAATAATTAAGATTAAAATTATTAAATAATTGAATAAGATTAAATTATTTGATAATTGAATAAAATTGAATTCTTTGATAAGAGAAAATCGAACTTTTGATTAAGTGAATTTGATCTTCGTTAATGAATGAAATGGGGTCTTTATTTATGAAGTTTGGAAAAATATTTAAGTAAGTTAATAAGTGAAATCGAAACTTCTCGATTATGTGAAATTTAGTTCTTTATTAATTAAGTTTGAAATTTGTAACGAAGTTAAATAAATAAGTGAAAATTGAATTTCTTTAACAAGAAATAAAATGTGATTTATTGAAATGAATGTGATTTATTGAAATTAACGTAAGCCTTGTAATTTAAAGAATTGATTTGACGAATCTAATAGAATTCAATTTATAGGCTGATATAATGAAGTTGAACGCAAGTGATTGATTTAATGAATTGGAAATTAAATGGAAATTGTTTTCAGTGACAAATTTACTTAATGAACATTGAATGAAATCGATCAATGGACTTGAATTGATTCGAATGTTAAATTAAATTAATTTAAATGATTTTGGAATGAGACTTATATACGAACTTGAATCAATATTTGAATTTTTTAAACAAAAACTGAAATTGAATTATAAGATTTTGAAATGGTAATTTGGAAGTTTGAACGTAAATTTTGGAAATTGATTTGAAAGGACAAATGAAATGTTGGTTTACAAATCCTAATCGAAATTGAAATTAAATTGGTTTTGAAATATATTAAACGACCAATCGGTGTAATAATTACGAAAGTTATTAAAGAGACCGGAATCGGTTATGGATATACTCTCTGTCTAAACCGAAAACCACTTTAATAACTATACGCGGAGTGATGATCCAGAATGAAGTGGTTGGAATGATGTACGTGTTGACTGAAGAAAGTGAACAATATTGGATAGCCTTGACACTTGTGTCAAATTGAAAATGACTAAAATCAGGAGCCGTGCCGGGCCAAATGGGGTTAGCCACCTCAAGCGAACACACTTCTTCGTAACTACTACTCATTACTTGTGATTGATTGGTGCACCCTCGTACTTTTCAGGAGTGTTGTTTCGCGGTGTTGCGATCGCTGCGGCGATGCGTTCTCACCAGTCCGGATCAGGCGAACGGTAGTTTCACTACCTTGGGTATTGCCTCATGTGCCTTGTCATACTTGTATCCCTATATACGCGACCACTACGAATTTGTTTTGTGTTATACCTATGGAGTACTCCCTGATATCCCACCAGTTTACGGTGGAGTTTACAGTGCTGTATAGACTATAACATTTATAAAAATGTGTTAAGGGGGATAATGGTAACGCCTTAACACTATTTTGATATTTATATTACTGATAGACATTATCTATTTAGCGTACACTACTACATAGTAGATAGTTTAACGGATCCTTAGAGGATGGTGATTCCAACATCCTTTGAGTTACTTGTATTTCGATTGCTATTTCACTTGAGTTGGATTTATTGATATGAGAATATTAATCCTGACTCGAGTGTTTTGTGTTTTGCTTTACGCTCGGGTCAGACTGAGAGTACCAGCTTTCGAGGCTCATCTTTGGAGTTGGAGCTTTGCTTGAAGATCCAGCCATCTATTCTGCTTCCAGTATTCGATGATTCCAGTGATGTATTCTGATTTGTATCTGATGTATCATATTACTCTTCTGTTGTAAACTCTGATGTATCTTATATATTTATATAGTAGCTTCATGAACTACTATCTCTTTTACTTCCGCTGCATATTATTACTCTGTGTCTGTGATTCTGTGATTATTTATTTACTATATATCTGAGTTTTGCCAAATTTAAATTAACAATTCGGTATTTTGAATTATTCAAGTCCGACATGTGCGGATGCGAATAGTCCAAAATAGCTGGTCGTTACAGTTGGTATCAGAGCTTTTGGTAGCTCTAGGCAAAACTCAGCATATATGGTAAATGTATTTACAGAATCACTCCCACACGAGTTTCAATCTCTTACTTTTGACTCAATTCCTTTGATTTTGGAACGTTCCCTACGGTTTCAAAAATTCATTCGTGTCCCTCACTATTCGTCTTCTTTCAATTCTGGAGCGACCCATAACTCCACTTCGAATGATCTTTATAATGAGCCGGCGGTCTTGCCAAACTCCGAATGATTTGTAAATGGGTGAAATCTCATTTACAATAGACATCGATTTACCGGAGATTTCTGTATCCTCGGTTTACGATACTATCTATTCCCTGCTATACCTGAATTCTATCTCTTGAGATCGAATGTTGATTTACCTCGGAATTCAGCGTCGATCTTATTCTTGAAGTTACGGTCGATCCGGCTAAGGTTGTCCGTGAATTAAATAAGCTCATCCACCTCCCGATTTTGATAAATTGAATTATCTTATCTTCTGTTTCGAACTCATTATCGAATCAAAATTCTCTTCGATTGGATTTCCATCAATTTAAATCTTTATACTTATTTTGAAATCCATCGTTGTATCGTCGAGCGAGGAAGTGTATTTGAAAATTAAAATTTATAATGTTTTATGGATCTTGTGTTGTTTGAGTTGTTGATGTTGATTTGGGTTTTCGATCGATTCGTCTGATCAACGCTATCGATAGGATTTCCAAAACACTTTAACAGAACAAACTGACACAATATTATTTTCAAATTTGGTAAATAAAATGGTTTTGTATGATTATATTATATATAAGTCTAAGTTTTCTGAAATTAAAATGTTAATGAATCTGTTATTTGAAAGGTTAAAATTTAATTTTCATTTATTACTTTATAAATCATTGACTATTTCATAATATAAATAAATGAATTTATAAAATTTGGTTATAATTTTATTTGGAGTTTGTAATGAATTTAAATCAAGAATTTAAGAATTTAATTTCCGGCGATTTCAACTTTGATTCGGAAGTTTCAAAGTTTGTAGTTTTAAAAAATTTTCAAATTGAAATCATTTAGAAGAATTTAAAATTTTAAAATCAGTGCTCTTCTCTTTTGGCGCTGGGAAATAATTTCGGTGATGACGGCCGCATCATCGACATTTATTTTCGAGTTTCGAAGTGGAGAGACAAATTCGTAGCTTTGCTACTGCTTTGTTTTGGAAATTAAAATGATTTTAATTTCTTAAGTCTGATTTGATTTATTTATATATAGGTATATTATTTTAAATTTAATTGGATTTGATATATATAGCATATATATAATTATCTCTAAATGGTTTGAAGTGAAATCGGAAATTTAAATTCTTAAATGTATGATTAAAGATGATTTCAAGATATAAATCAAAGCAAGGATTTTGAATAACTATTTAACTTAAAATAACTAAAGTATAAATTTTATTTGGATAATACTCAATTGCATTATATATAACTTACCTAAATTTTCAAAATTTTATTATGTAATTGAATATTATACAATATAAATGATATCAAGGGAATTCATAAACAAATTTGAGTAGTTATAACAAAAGTAAACAGTCTTAATATATATGTGATAGGATATATTAAGTAGAATAAAGTTAATAATAATTTGGAATAAAGAAGAGTTAATTTGGCAAATAAGTATGATTATAATAAATGACCATTCAAATTTATGATCTTTGAAATTGTTAATTTAAGAAATTGGATAATATACAATCTAAATTGTCTTTATAAATAAAATTTGAGTGCATATAAAAAGGTTATACACTTTAAGTTTAATAATAAATTCGTTAATAGAGATAAATAGAATATTAGGTTAGTTGAATAACAAATGGACTAATAAAATAAATTGTTGTTTGAAATAAATTTTGTAATAAACAATGATAAATTGAAATAAACCAAGTTAAAGAAATTCCTTGAGTTTAAAGACAATTTTCGAATATAAACAAAAATTAAATTGAAATTTATATGGTTTAAATTAATTATTTATAAAGTAATTCAAGTCTATTTCCTTTTGGTTGTTTCTATTCTCCTACCTCCTTCCTTTTCGGGGACGAAAAGTTTTGAGTGGGGGAGAATGTAACGACCCGTAAATTTAACCGGTTTTAGTACGTATTTTATTTAAATTTTGTGAAATTTTAACTATAAAATTTTGAAATATAAATTTGATATTTGGAATGCGTCTAGTTAAACATAGCAACTGGTAAAGTTTCGTCCGAAAATACGAAAGTTTATTTCGTGCGTAAATTTAATTCAATTTAATCAGTTAAAAAGCGATGAAAATAAAACGTTTTCAAACCAAAATATTTTTACATAGAAAAATTCTAAACCATCTTTTGAGCAAGTTGTCAGTTTGTCGTTTTTTCAAATTCGGACATCTTTGGCTCCGTCGATCTTATTTTTCTGCGATTTTTATGCATTTTCCGCAGTAGAAAATTTCGAATTTTTATAAATTCAATCGTACCACTGATATTTATATACCGTTTTGAGCGTCTCGTCATGCCGATCTCTACGGTATATTCAATTATGTGTTTGGGAGCTCGGTTCACAGCGGAATCCTTGAAAACGGTAAACATACCAGTACAGGGTTTATAAATCTTTGGTTTTTGGGTCTGAATTTATTTTGCATTGAACTCGCATATTTTAGAGGCTAGACTAATCGGCTGAAATGGAAATGGTCTATTGAACTGATGTATTTTTTTTGGATTTCGAAAGGGGCATTCTTTGATATTAATGCACACGTCCTTTGAAAGATAACAGCATATCCCACCTGAACTCTTCTCTCATTTTCATTTTTCGTTCTTCTCTCAAAATGTTTCCAAAGCCTGTAAGCTTCTCATCTCCTCTTCCTTCTCACTGCCCAAATGACAACCTCCCATATAAAGGAAAAGGTGAAAACAAATTCATTCCCAGAAGCATTCACATATGTATTGGAAATTAGAACCACTTCCTCTTCACGTATGCTTCAAATCTAAGCCATGCATTCTTTTTCCTTCCACCCTCATTTTTCTCCTCTCACGTCCATCCTCAAGCCTCCGCTTGCTTCTACTTCCATAACCGCATGTTCGCTCCTTCTCACTTGCCTAGCCATCGCTTTCCGCGCCCCATCAGCCAAGGCCGATCACCATCACCTCACAGGCAAACATGCAGCCTCGTCCGAAAAAAAAAAAAAAAAAACCAAAACCAGTCGCCGACTCCGCCTTCTCACTCCCAGCCTCCCCTTCCATTTGCCAAGATCTAAGCACCGTGTTCCTCCTGAAGCCGACCACGTCCCCGACACCGCTCCTCCGCAACAACTCCAGCCGCTTATCTAGGTATGCAGATATACGTGTGTCAGTAATGACATATGTACATAAGTTGTATATATTACATTATAGTGTTGATTTATTTTGTATACTATTAGATATAGTATAAGTATTGTATATAATTTGCATTTTTCCATTCACTGTTAGTTTGCGCGAGATGTGTGTGTGAGTATATATATATATTTATATTATATTAAGTAGTTGTTTATTTATATATAATAGTCAAATTTGGTTTTCTTCTCCATACTTTGTTTTAAAGTTGTTAGTTTATGTATATTTGGAAAAATGAGTTCTGTTTATATAGTGCAAACTCTTTTTTTTATTTTTTATGAGGTGTGATATGTGATATGTACTATATATTATCTTATATATATGTTGCGTGTACCTATTTTAGCTGTTGTTTATATAAGTTTAGTTTTAAAGTATGGAAGTAATATACATATTAGTATATTATAGTTTGCGCATATAATATAGTGTCTGCATATTTTTGTACAGTCTAGTTTTAAACATATATAGTAGTTTTAAAAGTATACTGGAAGGGGAAAAGAGATTACACTTATATATTATGAAGTGTTTGTTATACTTTCTCTAACCGGTATCTGTAGATTTAGTTACCGTATAAGATTTGCATACATAGTATTATATATGAATTTTATAATATGCTGTTGCATATAGATACGACAATATTGGTTCAAAACGAGGTATATTTGTAAGTTTTATACATTAATATTTATACAGTTAAATTTTAGAAAGTATGAATGCATGCGTTTATTCATTACAGTGTTTACATATAAACTAGTTTAAAAATAAAATAAAAGTGTTGTATTATATAAGTACTATACATATATTAGTTCAGATATATATGGTTATCAGATAGTGTACATACGATAAAGTATATTTTAATAAATCTGTATAGAATGTTCGGCTCTTGTTTGCATTGCTGTAGGTGTTTCGTTTTAACATACATGTGTATTACTTTCGCTAAGTTATGGATGCCTATATATATTTATGTTTGATTTCATATAACGACTATATGATGTATGAATATACGTATATTCTAAGTACGAAAAGTTTATGATTTGTAAAGTATACATATTTTGTAAGTTGGTCTGCATAGTAGATTTTGCTTTTGTGTCCACTTATACTTATATTCGCATGCAACGATTTTAATATAATCTATATAATAGTCCTTGAATAAAATCTGCATATTTTGTGCGTCATATACATGTAAACCATGATTTTTTTTGAAAACGTATATATAATTTTAATGAGGGTTAAAAAAAAAATATTTATTATTTGTTAAGTAAATGATATATTAGAATAATATATATATATATATATATATATATATTGGTCGGTCTACATCGAGCAGTTTCTGATCTATTTTCATCGATCCCTATTTATCAGCCCCGTCGTCCTACTCGTGCCAATCTTGTTCGTTGGAATTTCGCCTTGGATTCGTAACCCATTTCAAATTCTTCTAGCCTCGGAAGGTGAGTAATCACTCACGATTAATATTCTTTTATTTATTAAATTTGATTTCAATTGGAACGACAATTGAAATATACTGCTGTTATTTATTGCACTGTTATTTTTGTATCAGTTCACCTTTGACATCTGACACCGTTATCTGTTATGTATGCAATAATAATTCAGTTTGGTTGATAATTGATTGATTATTTGCTGTTAATATTGGATGAAAATTGTAATGTATAAAGTGATAAATATTATGCAATTGAATTTGATGTAGGATAGTTTAAAATTTTGAATCGACATATGTGTTGAATTTGATTAGTTAAATATGACCCCTTTTAATTGTTAAGTTAATTGACATATAGAATTGGATAAATTACACTTTGAACCTTGAACGTATATTGGATAAATTGTTGTAAAATTGTAATTGAAATTGAACGACAAATGGAAAACCGTAATGTAGAAATCTTTAATCTACATGAAATGATAGTGTAGATTCTAGAGATAATTATATTAATTCGCACAAACAACAATGCGAATTAATATGATTATTTCGGGATTATTTGGATTGATTATTGGATTGTGTTTGATTGTTGTTATTGCTTTTTTATTTACTTTGACACCATCCCTGTTATCACACTGCAAGTTCCCTTTATTGTGCTTGATCTTGAATTGAAATTGGAATCGGGTTGAAATGATAAATACCCAAATAAACTTGACTTAGGATAGAAAATTAAATAAACCCGATTGGTTAAATTTTGGTTTAAAATAAAATAAAAATTTATTTGAATAAATAATATGGTTTTGAATGAAGTTGGAATTTGAATTTATGAAAGGAAAATGTAAGATTGAAATCTGAAACAAATATTAACGTAGAAATTGATGAAAGAACGTTGTTTGAAATTCAATTATATAATAATTAAATTTGAAATTATAAATAAATAATTTGGAATTAGTAATAATTGAGTTTTGAAATTATTAAGTTTGAAATCATTTAATAATTAAATTTGAAATTATAATTAAGTTTGAAATTATAATTAAGTTTGAAATTATTAAGTTGAATTTATGAGTAAGTTGAAATGATTTGATGATTAAGTTTGAATTCATAATTAAGTGGAAATGATTTAATAATTAAGTTTGAATTGATAATCAAGTTGTTAATTATGAAGTTTTGAAATTATTAATAATTAAGATTAAAATTATTAAATAATTGAATAAGATTAAATTATTTGATAATTGAATAAAATTGAATTCTTTGATAAGAGAAAATCGAACTTTTGATTAAGTGAATTTGATCTTCGTTAATGAATGAAATGGGGTCTTTATTTATGAAGTTTGGAAAAATATTTAAGTAAGTTAATAAGTGAAATCGAAACTTCTCGATTATGTGAAATTTAGTTCTTTATTAATTAAGTTTGAAATTTGTAACGAAGTTAAATAAATAAGTGAAAATTGAATTTCTTTAACAAGAAATAAAATGTGATTTATTGAAATGAATGTGATTTATTGAAATTAACGTAAGCCTTGTAATTTAAAGAATTGATTTGACGAATCTAATAGAATTCAATTTATAGGCTGATATAATGAAGTTGAACGCAAGTGATTGATTTAATGAATTGGAAATTAAATGGAAATTGTTTTCAGTGACAAATTTACTTAATGAACATTGAATGAAATCGATCAATGGACTTGAATTGATTCGAATGTTAAATTAAATTAATTTAAATGATTTTGGAATGAGACTTATATACGAACTTGAATCAATATTTGAATTTTTTAAACAAAAACTGAAATTGAATTATAAGATTTTGAAATGGTAATTTGGAAGTTTGAACGTAAATTTTGGAAATTGATTTGAAAGGACAAATGAAATGTTGGTTTACAAATCCTAATCGAAATCGAAATTGAATTGGTTTTGAAATATATTAAACGACCAATCGGTGTAATAATTACGAAAGTTATTAAAGAGACCGGAATCGGTTATGGATATACTCTCTGTCTAAACCGAAAACCACTTTAATAACTATACGCGGAGTGATGATCCAGAATGAAGTGGTTGGAATGATGTACGTGTTGACTGAAGAAAGTGAACAATATTGGATAGCCTTGACACTTGTGTCAAATTGAAAATGACTAAAATCAGGAGCCGTGCCGGGCCAAATGGGGTTAGCCATCTCGAGCGAACACACTTCTTCGTAACTACTACTCATTACTTGTGATTGATTGGTGCACCCTCGTACTTTTCAGGAGTGTTGTTTCGCGGTGTTGCGATCGCTGCGGCGATGCGTTCTCACCAGTCCGGATCAGACGAACGGTAGTTTCACTACCTTGGGTATTGCCTCATGTGCCTTGTCATACTTGTATCCCTATATACGCGACCACTACGAATTTGTTTTGTGTTATACCTATGGAGTACTCCCTGATATCCCACCAGTTTACGGTGGAGTTTACAGTGCTGTATAGACTATAACATTTATAAAAATGTGTTAAGGGGGATAATGGTAACGCCTTAACACTATTTTGATATTTATATTACTGATAGACATTATCTATTTAGCGTACACTACTACATAGTAGATAGTTTAACGGATCCTTAGAGGATGGTGATTCCAACATCCTTTGAGTTACTTGTATTTCGATTGCTATTTCACTTGAGTTGGATTTATTAATATGAGAATATTAATCCTGACTCAATTGTTTTGTGTTTTGCTTTACGCTCGGGTCAGACTGAGAGTACCAGCTTTCGAGGCTCATCTTTGGAGTTGGAGCTTTGCTTGAAGATCCAGCCATCTATTCTACTTCCAGTATTCGATTATTCCAGTGATGTATTCTGATTTGTATCTGATGTATCATATTACTCTTCTGTTGTAAACTCTGATGTATCTTATATATTTATATAGTAGCTTCATGAACTACTATCTCTTTTACTTCCGCTGCATATTATTACTTTGTGTCTGTGATTCTGTGATTATTTATTTACTATATATCTGAGTTTTGCCAAATTTAAATTAACAATTCGGTATTTTGAATTATTCAAGTCCGACATGTGCGGATGCGAATAGTCCAAAATAGCTGGTCGTTACACTCAAAATACGTCTAATGGCTCTTTGATGAGACTGTTTTGGTTTTTCTTGAAAATGTGCGCAAAAACAAACAGTCATCATTATATCGGGTCGACTTGCGGTTAAATATAATAACGAACCAATCATACTCCTATTATAATTTCTCTTCAAAATCGTTCCCGTTTTCATCTTTATCAAGATGAACCGTAGTAATCATAGGAGTAGGTTTACAAGATGTTTTATCTATACCAAAACGTTTTAATTGTTCATTGCAATATTTTTCTTGATGTATAAAGATACCATTCTATAGTTGTTTTATTTGTAATCCTAAAAAGAAATTTAATTCTCCCATATGTGAGATTTCAAATTCATTTTTTGTTATTTTAGAGAATTTTACACATAAATCTTCATTAGTTGATCCAAATAAGATATCATCGACATAAATTTGAATAACTAAAATATCATTATTTTCTCTTTTAACAAAAAAAGTCAAGTCAATTTTATCAATTTAAAATCTAATGAAATTAAATGAGTTTTAAGACTATCGTACCATGCTCTAGGAGCTTGTTTTAACCCATATAATGTTTATTTAATTTAACAACATGATTTGGGTACTTTTCATTTTAAAATAACGGTGGTTGTTCAACCTAAACTTTTTCTTTGATAAAACCATTCAAAAATGCACATTTGACATCCATTTGATATAATTTAAAATTGTTATGACAAGGAAAAGCGAGCAGTGTTCATATAGCTTCTAATCTAGCTACAGGTGCAAAAGTTTCATCGTAATCGATTCCTTCTTCTTGATTATACCCCTGTGCTACTAAACATGCTTTATTTCGAACTATATTTCTGGATTCATCGGATTTATTTTTTAGATACCCATTTAGTTCCAATGACAGATTGATCTTCCGGTCTTGGAACGAGTTCCCAAACATTATTTCGTTCGAATTGATTTAATTCTTCTTGCATAGCTAGAATCCAAAAATCGCCTTTAGAAGTTCAAAGTTTGAAATGAATGCAACATGACTTATTTGATTAATTTGATTTTGAGTTACTCTAGAATTTAAATCTCCAATAATGTTATCTATAGGATAATTCTTTCAAATCCTAGGAGGTTAAACTAGAGTATTATTTTGATCAATAGCTTCATTATTATTGTGAGGTGTGTTAGAAGAATTATTTGGATGTATTTTTTCTCCGTCGTTACTTTGTGCAGTTATAAAATTTCCATCAAAACAAACATGTAAACTTTATTTAATAATATTTGTCATTTGTCTATAAATTCTATAAGCTTTGCTACGATCCGAATAACCAACAAATATTCCTTCATCGGCCTTAGGATCAAACTTTCCTAGATTGTCTTTAGTATTTAATATGAAACATTTTGATCCAAATGTTCTAAAATATGATGCTTTAGGTTTCTTACCAAAAAATATTTCATAAGGTGTGTTTTTTGTCATTGGTCATAGTGTCACTCTATTCAAAACATAACAAGCTGTGACAATAGCTTCAGCCCAAAAATGTTTTGGTAGATTACCACTGCTTAATATTGTTCTTACACATTCTTATAATGTTCGATTTTTCAGTTCAACTATACAATTTTGTTATGGTGTATGTGGAATTGAAAAATTATGACTAATTCCCTTTTTATAAAAAGTTCATTTTTGAATTCTCCTCCATGCTCACTGCGAATATTTTTTAATTTTCAAATTCATTTGATTTTTAATTATTTTTGCACATATTTTAAACATGCCAAAAGTGTCACTTTTATGTTTTAAAAACAAAGTCCATGTATATCTTGAAAATTCATCAACAATTACGAAAACATACTTGTTATGATTTATTGATCTTACTTAAGTAGGACAAAATAAATCTAAATGCAAGAATTCTAATGGTTGTTTTGTTGAAATATTATTTTTAGATTTAAAAGAACTCCTTTTTAATTTTCCAATTTGACATGCATCGCACAAATTGTTTATTTTATAATTTATTTTTGTAAAACCTCTAACTATTTCATGTTTTGATAATTTATTTATACATTTGAAATTCATGTGAGAAAATCGTTTACGCCATAGCCATGGATCATCAAGTTTAGCGGTCAAGCATAAATTCGAATTTTGTTTTATATTCATATTTAAAATATAAATATTTTTATTTTTAAATCCTTCAAATGATAAATTTTTAATATTATCAAAAATATTGCATTGGTTTTTCTCGAAATTTATTTGAAAACCTTTATCACATATGACTAATGTTAAGTAAATTATGTTTTAAATTTTCGACTAATAAAACATTTGAAATAATAAGATAGTTAGAAATATCGATGTCTATGACTTCTCCAATTCCGAAGACATATCCTTTTGAGTTGTCTCCAAAGGTTGTGGTGCCTCCTTTGATATATTTTATATTTGAGAGCATCTTGGCATTCCCTGTCATGTGTTTGAAGCAGCCACTATCGAGTATCCATTTCTCCTTGCTTTTATTTTTGGGTACCTACAAAACAAAAATTATTCAATTAGTACACACTTCTTTTATTATGGTCCTAAATGTTAGGAGGGGAGGGTAACCATACCCAAGTGGGTTTGTGTCCTTTAAAAACATAATTATTATTAAATACTACACTTGATAGAAAACTATCAATATGTTTTTGTCTAATTATCTTATTATTAGACTTTGGTATCCAAATTTTTATATTTTTAGTTTTTACATCGTTACTTAACTTTGGTGACTTTTTGAAACTTTGATACAAGATACATTGCTTTATAGTGTTACCTTTTTTCTTTTGTGAATTCTTTTCAAATCCTAATCCATTTCGATTACCAGAAGGTTTTGTAATTTTAGTTAAATTATCAAGATCTTCTTTTCCTTTGTTAAACATTGAAACATTTTCTAGTTTATCCTTTAAATTACAAATTTCAGTTTTTGAAATTTCTATGTTACTTTTTAGTTCAATTTTTTCTTTAATCAAATTATTATTCTTAAGTTTCAACCTATCTATTTCACTAAGCTGTGTATCATATTCGATAGATTTTTTACACTTTTCTTGTGAAATCTCCAATTCTTCTTCTAAAATAAATTTTTCATCCTTTAATAATTCAATTTCTAGTTCGAATCGATTTATTTTGGCTAGGTGTTCTTTATTCAAATTTTTGATTTGTCTAAACTTATCATCAAGTTCCATACTTAATTCTAATAGTTCATTATAGCTAAGTTCAGGAATACCTCATCAGTGTTAGCCATAAAACATATATTAGCTTGTTCTTCATCGCTATCACTATCACTTTCGGAAGATGATGATGAATCAGAATCATCCCAAGTAACTTTAAAAGCTCTTTTCTCCTTAAATTACTCAAATTTGTTCTTTTTCTCATTGTTGCGTTTAGGACAATCCTTCTTCATGTGGTCGTATTGATCACATTCATAGCACTTGATTTGAGATGGATTTGTTGTATTGGATTTCCCTTCTTTTTGGAATTTTGTCATCTTTCTAAATTTCTTGAATTTATTGTAATTCTTGGCAATAAAAACTATCTCTTCTTTATCCAAATCCGAGTCATCATTCTTTTCTTGAAATGCTGTGTTCTTCTTTTCAACATTTTATTCTTTTCTTGCCTGTAAGTCAGCTTCAAAGGACATTAAATTTCCTATCTACTTTTCAACCTTGAGAGCAGAAAGATCGTTAGCTTCTTTAATAGCTAATACCTTCCTTTCCCCATCTGATGTTAAAGAGTTGAGTATTTGAGAAACTAAATCAAAATCGGTAAACTTAACTCCTAATGTCATAAGATTGTGTTGAATAGTTTGAAATATAGAGTACATGTCAACAATAGTTTCATTTTGCTTCATTTTGAATGAGGAGAATTGGTTTTGCAAAATTGAAATCTTAGTTTATTTGACCTTTGTTGTACCTTCGTGTGAAATTTGTAAGGTATGCCAAATGTCAAACGCAGTTGTGCATAACATGACATGTGAAAATTCATTTTTATCTAGGGAGCAAAATAAAACGTTCATAGCTTTAGCATTGTTTGAGGCTAAGGCATTTTGTGCATCGGTCCATGTGCGTATAGTAGTGTCAGGTGCTTCGTATTTATTTTGTGTAGCAGACCATATTTCTAGACCATTGGCTTCCATAAAAATACGCATACGGGTTGACCAATATGCATAGTTTGAGCCATTAAATAGTGGGGGACGTGCGGTAGACCGACCTTCTTGAAAGATACTTTCCATATTAGTGATTCAAAAAATTGTTACAGTACTTTTGATCAAACCAAGCGCTGATACCAATTAAAAGTCTATAGTATGGTGGATCGATTATAAAAATGACAAGTATATTACTAATTTAAACTATAGTGTAACAATAGTAAGTATGTAAATAAGAATAATCACACTAGAGATTTTATACTGGTTCAGACCTCCCATCCTACGTCCAATCCTGAAGCTCCTCTTCGGAATTTCCATTCACCAAATAACCCTCACTTCACCCGAAAGAACAGGTTTGCAACAGCAGAGTTTCTTTGTCAACAATGTGTTCTCTATTACACGGATTTTGACTATATAGTAGAATTGAACTTCTTATATCTCTTGAATGATTGAGTACAATATTATTTGAGAGAATACGGAAGTGTATTATCTCATAATTGCAGATTTGATAGCAAGTGGATGATTAGAGCAGGAGATGGTTAAGATAGAGTGTAAGTGAATCAGTAGAAAGTAAGTAAAAAATGCTTTGATCCTTCTTGATTCTCGTTTATATAGTCGTAGAAAGTTGCTTCTAGCAGTTGCATCTCTTCCCTTTCAGTGTAGGGTTGTCACTGTTCACTGGTGAAGAGTTGTGGAGGAGAGATGGAGTTGTGTCTCTTCGGAGATGACAGTTGTGATTTGAATTATCTACCCCGAGCCCAGTTTCAGATGTCTGAATGGTGTTATCAAAAGTCTGAGAATCTATTATTATTTTTATTCATCAACTTCATTTAGACGTCTGAAGTTCTGGATTTAGACGTGTGAACCTGTTAATTGATGTTCTCCTGGGTTTATTCTTGAGTGCATCTCTCTTCGATATTCATGTAACTTTGTAGATGAATCTTTGTAGTGCTTAAGTCTTCATCTTGTCATAGTAGTGGTTTGTCTTGCTTTGAGTTTGTATCTGCATAGTTGTATGATATATATGATTTCCATTGTATAGTTGTCATCGTCGAAATCGTAAACTAAGGGTTCTAACAAATTGAACCATCAAACACTAACACACCATTCAAACCCACTTATAAATTCTCATGAAAATGACATGAAATTAAAAATAAAATCTATTTTAAGCATGATCTATATTTCATGAACAAGTAATATGGATCATCAAGTTTTTAATCTAGTTTGACTTTCATCATCAAAATCACCTAGGAAAATGACTAAATAATTTATGTTTATATTGGATTAAGCATAGCCTATTTGGGATGTCAACATAGACTATCAAATTCACTTAAAATGAAATATAAATCATCATCATAAATGCAACCATGTTGTGTTGATTTAGTATGATTCATGAGAGCTTCATTACCCCTAAGTTGAAGGAGTTTAGTTTCTCGTGTTTGAATGCATATCAACACAAAATGTTTTATGCGTAAAAAGTAAGGAAAATGAAAGCTAATTAAAAGAAAAGAGAGCTAACTACTTGCACGAAATAAAACTGAACTAATTGCAAGAATTAGATCATTGCTACTATCATGAAATAAGAGAAGTATAAACTAAATAAGAGAGCATAAAATAAAAATGGCATAATAGAAAAGAACATGTAAACAAAAGAAAATAAGAAGAGGGCTGAAAAGCCATTAAAAAGACAGTTTATTTAACATTGATTTTTTGGCTACAACATGCATAAAAAAGGAGCTAATTACATGAAACATAAGGGCTATTTATACATGCTTAAAACCCTAATTCATTTTTAGGGGACTACCAAAAATACCCTTGAGATAGTGTACCTCCAAGTAATCATTAGGGAATTAATTAATCCCTGCTAACATGCCTTTAAGTTCTCATCAACATATGCATGCGCTTTTAATTATGGTACATTAGTTAATGGGCATTTGGGCTCCTCCATGTTGCATAAATTATTTTATTTCCTTTCTTCATTTGCTTTCAACATATGCATGCATTCATCCATGAAGCTCCATATAATTTTCACTTAGTTTTCCAAAATTAAAAATAATAATGTGCAAATAAATTTTCCCAAAATTAATTCATATAGAATATTATCGTTTTGGCCCCAAAATGAAGATGAATGAATGATAGTTTGAAAATAATTTAGATTTTAGTCTAAATATGTAAAAACCTTAATATGCTCACTTATTCTAACAAAAGAAGATTAAATGTGGGAGTAAAAATATACACTTCTACGTGCACATCAGGAATCTAGCATATAGAGTCGACTTACCCCAACTTGCACAATGTGCTTCATGTTCTCACTCTTGGAAGTTTGTGCACGGCTCAACCAGATCAGCTTGATGATAGTGAGATTGAACCAGAAACATTGAGCCTTATAGAACTATTTGTATCATCAAACGTGATATGAAGCAACTAGGAGGAAGACGGTAGAGGTGCTAAAGGTTCAGTGGAGTGAGAGCGAAAACGATTGCACTTGGGAGACCAAGAAGGGCATGCGCACCGCTGATCTAGAGCTGTTTACATGGTGGGACTTCTATTTATCTCATTTACATTTACTCCCAATATCATATAGGATAGTTTGGTATACAACATGTTATGGTAGGCATAGATATATTTATTTCTTTTGTGTGCATGAAAGATGTTTGACATGTTTGAGAATTGATGATAGGCATGTGGGGTTGCTATGTTTGACTTCACCTTATTTATATTGGCGATTTCAGCAGTGAAAGTCCTAAATGGGAGAGAGTGTAACGACCCGTATTTTACGTTTGGATGATCTTAAAATAGTATTTTTAAATTCATATGAGGTCATGTGATTCTATAACTTTAGGAAATGCCTTTTAGAGGCATTTTAAATATGAGGTCATGTGATTCTATAACTTTAGGAAATGCCTATTAGAGGCATTTTCTATATTTAAAATTTTTACGGATGATTTTACCCCCAGAAAATTATTTCAGCTATAACTTCCAATAGAAGTCGAATTAGCGTCCGAGACCACTCCATCGAAAATATATGATGATTTCCCTTTCCATAATGTGGTCGTAACAGAGATTTGAAATTTTTGGTTTGGGGATATGGCTGTTTGACGGTTGAGAGTCTTTGTAGTAGCTTAGTGGGTAATTATTGAGCTTGGGGCATGTCCACTAACGCATTTTGGTTTAAAGACCTTATATGGATGAACCATCATCCCTAAATCACTTTTACACCTCGTCCATTAGATCTAAGCCTCCATTAACTCATCCTCTATCCAAAACCTTCTCTTTTCTCCTCCAGATCAAGCCTACATCGTATATTAGTGATAGATTAGAAAGGAGATTTATTAGAGATCTTCAAATCTACATTTTGGGTAGGGAAAATCTAGTCTTTAATGTCCATTCTCGAAGTTGCATCGATTTGTGTGCAAAACTTTCATTTTTGTGTTATGGTGAGTAACTTATCATCCCTCACCTTATTATATATGTATCTATAGGTTTTAAAATGTTTTGAATCCATTTTTAAAGTCAAAATTAAGTATTAATGTTGCTCTATAATCTAACCCGTAGTAAAAACGTGAATAAATGGATTTTTGGTGTTCTAAACATGTTTGGGTATGTGATTACCTTGATAGACATTAGGCTATGTTATATACATATTGTATGATAGTTAATGTGGTTGATGCATGATTTAAATGTTTGAATGTTGTTTGGTGCATGTATGGTGTTTGTTTATGTGTATGTATGGTTGAAAATGATCATCGAAGAGAACTAAAGGTAGGAACCGTGAAACAAAGCTTCGACGGATTGGCTCTAGAGTGTTTGGAGTCATATCGTTGCATAGGTGATGCTTGAGATTTGAAGCATTAAATATAGTGATGAAATCCGTGTGATTTAGAGTGTAGGAAGTGCTACAAGATTTCTAGTCGGCAATGTAGGGTAGCTCTGTGGCCGGTCTGGAAATAAGGTTGGTTAGTGGGTTAGTCGGCGGTCGATCCTCGAAACCTTGTCGGTATGTGGGGTTGATCAATGGCCAGTCCTCGAAACTCGATTGGCATGTGGGGTAGGTCGGTTCTCGGTCGTCGAAACCTGATCGGTAGATGGCGGGTCGGTAGTTGGCATGAGAGTATGGTCAAGTGTTTGGCGCGGAGCATGGTTCAATGTTGATAGTTGGTACTTAACTCTGCAGTTGTATCCCGCTTAGTTTGGTCGTAAGATGGACCAATAGCAGTGGAGCATGAAATTTAGCTACGGACTTTGGGGGCAAGATTCGGGTTACTTGGTAGTCTATGAAGTTGGCTCGAGATAAGGGTGAATGACCCTATGACGGCTCTAGATGACTTTGAGACAACAATCAGCAAAGTATGATGACTTCGATTAGTCGATGTGGCAAGTGATAGTGGCATAAGTGGTGGATTGAAAGGACAAGTTCTGCGTGATAGCTCATAAAGTAGAAAATGAAGTTGTGATGCTCGTGGTTAGGACATAGTAGTTTATGTGTACCCATGTATTTGGACGTTTGCGTGCATCCACTCCTTAGCCATCTATGCAGGCGAGAGTGAGTATCTATAAAGTGGTTCTACTATCGATATGTATGCTAAGGGATTGGTGGATAACTCTATGGTTATAATGCTCATTAACAGGACTGGGTAGTCTGTGTATACCCAAGGTAGTTTGTGTGTACCCATATTTTGGACATCTACATGTGTCTAGTCCCTAGCCATAAGTGTGGGAAATGAGATGAACATCTGAGAGAGTTATCGTATATCTGGAGCACTTGAGTGAGAGAGGCAAGGCTGTGTGATGGATGATATGTTCACTATGTGCTTGGCATTTTATGCGATATCCCTATACCTTATATCTTAGATTTGTGGTAGTAATCTAGCATATATTGTATTTATGTGCTAACTCTTTGGATGCAGGGACATGTTAGGTATGGTTTTTCATACCCTATACCCTATTTACTATATACTAGTTTTACAGTATATGAGATGATATATCACTCACACCAGACTGTTGTCTGACCCAAGGTTTTACGCTTTTCTTCTTACTACCTCATGTACTCTTAAATGAGTAGATTTGGGATAATAGGTATGGATAGTGCATGGATTTTTATGTGGTACGAGCAGGAGGCTACACTTTCTTATATCCATACTAGAGCTTTATCGCCTATATTCTAATGTGTAGTACTATGGAGCTATGTCAATACTTGTATTATTTGAGAAAGTATAGAGTTTATTATGGACATTCGGGATGTATAAGATCTTTATTTGAGTTTATCTATATTATGTGAACCTGATGCACTTTGATGTACTTATTTACGGTTCATTTGATTATATCATTGTCTCACCTGTTTTACATCTATATTTTTATGTTATATTTTACAATGCACTATGATATGTTTTATAGGTTCTGTGTTTGGACATTTCTCTACTTTATATTTGGCTATCACCCTGCATCGGTCGAGTACCTCCACAACACATTACATAGGTATATTGGCTACCGAAGTTGTCGGGCAGAAGTCACATTTGATTTATAGAGGTAGAGTTGAGGCACATCAGCTTGATTTCGGCATTCATGAGCTTTGGTATTAATAGCGCATGGTGTTAGCTTCTTTTAGTAATGTCCTTTGGCATTCTTGGTTGCATAGTTGAGCTTTGGCGCTGCTCCAACAGAGATGGTATTCGGTATCAATAAAGAGCGACATTAATTTAAAGTTATTCTAGCATGAATCGACATTGATATGGAGCGGCGTTGCTATGGTACAATAGTAACATGTGGCGGCATTACTTTGTATGACGTTGGCCTTGATAACTCTTGTGAATGTTGATTTCTTTTGGCATCAACATCATATGTATAGATGTACGACATCAGTTTGAAGTGATATTAATGTAAATCAGTATTGATGAGGAGCGGCATTGAGATGGAGTGGCATTATAACCTTCATAGATATTGATGTTTTTCGGCGTCAATATCGCACATATGGATGTGCAGTGTCTTCTCTTTATTGATGAGATGCGACATACGCAGGAGCGACATTGATAAGAAGTGGCAATATTTAAAGATCAACATCAGCATGGGGCGACGCTAAAGAAGTGCGACATCGATGGGAGAAGGCATTGATCTGGAGCTGTACTGATGAGGTGCGACATCATTTAGAGGATAGCACCAGGATGAGGCAGTATTAGGAAGATCTGGCGTTGATTCATCTCTATACTTTGGCATTGACTCATCTTTATACCGTCGTCATTGGTTTATACCTTTGACATTAACCTGTTTCAACATCTTCGGCATTGGTTTATACTTTCAGCACTACTTATCATGACTATGTCACATGTCTTTGGGATTAATAATAATTGTAGTAACATTTGCTATCTTAATGCTAACTTAATATGCTTTACAATGGTTGCTATTATAAAGGCTTCAACATTCCTTCTTGTAATGAGTTCGATATCATCATTTTGAGGTCTTCAGTTCAACATCATACTCCCCTTAGAAGTTATGTGGATAACATTCCTCCTCCCAAAGTGTAGTGGAAGCATTGACTTTTCAATTCAATAATCTTGATAATAGTGCTTTATAGCTATTAGTATTCCTTGCAGACCCAACCAAACATTTAAAATTGATCCAATGGAAACTGAACATCTTTTCTCCCACTTTAAATAGTCAAGTCCTTTTCTTCTTTCTCTTTTACCTATCATAAAAACCTCAAGCAAGCAAACTTAAAATTTCACAAGATCATCTACATATTCTATTTTTTGTCACCAAAGCTACAATTAATTTACTACTCTCATAATTTTATTGATTATATCGACTAGTTAAATAAGAGGTCTTTGTATCAGAATTGGGATTAGGATTTACTTAAACAATTTGGATGTTAATAATAGCATTATTGAACTATGCTGGCATTACATATTGACGTCGGCAATCTCATTACTTCTACATTGATGATAATTGCGGCACTACATTATTGTTTTATAGAGTAACTCATATGGAATTCGATATTAATTCATTCAACGTGGATTTATTGATGCAACATAACACTTAGGATATTTTCATGATGATTCTTACTTTAAGTTTCTTGTAAACATGTATAGGCTTACTTTCTTACTTAAGTTTAACATTTATTTGTGCACTCTAAATTATCCTAAAGGTTTAAGTTTTCTATGAGTGAACTATTATGTGACAGTTTAGATTTTGCACATTTTGGTGTCATAATCTAAGCAATCAATGAGTTATTCCTTGTTTCAAAAAATAATATCCTATTTTATATCATAAGCATCCTAATAATCATCTTTCTAACTTGGAATAATATAACTTGGAAGGAAATGGAAGGTGAGAAGTCCAACAAAGGTTCAAGGCCCTTTCCTTTTTCAAAGAGAGGAGACTATATGCTTAGTGAACTTTCTCATTGTTGCTCAGTAAATGGTGCCATTTTACGACCATTTGGGATTGTGGGCATGGAATCTCTTCCTGAATTCCTTCTGTAACTTATTACCATGATTCAGTTGACTCCCAATTTTCCCACCCACTTAAGCAAGAGAAACTAATTTCATATGACTATTCTGAATCTTTAATCCAATGAATGAAAGTAGACATAGAGGTTGCTTGACTTCATCAAAGGGTATTTGATGTCGATTATTCTTTGGTTACTAGGGACTTGAAAAAGACGACACAAGGTTTTGGCTCTTATTATGCTTATAACCTTTTGACTAGATTCTTAGGTTGTTCAATCCTTTTATTCCTGTAATTCTCATACATAGTGTGTTAAATAAATTTGTACTTGAATGATTTTTACCTTGAATGTATTACATATCCATTCTTCCTTTTAAATTTGTCTAGGATACACACCTTTTTTTCAAGAGATATAATTTGATACAGTATAATATGTAATTCTTGGTTTGTCCTCTTAGTATAATTCTTGTCACTAAACCTGAAATATGCTTCAACGAAGAGGTTAGCAATCTAAGAAAATAGAAATTCAATTAACAGAAAACTAGAAAATTATTTGATACTGTTTTAAAGAGTAGGCCATAAACCTATTTAACATTAAGAAGATTAGAGTTTCATCTGATAATAAGAAATCCAGAGTACCATCCTCTGTAAATAGGAAATCTGGAATACCGTTTTTTGATAATAAGAAATCTGGAATACCATCTAATAATACGAAATCCTAAATACAATCTGATAATAAGAAATCTATCATCTAATTACAAGAAACTCAGAATACTATCCGATAATAAGCAACCCATAATACTATTTGATAATAAGAAAACTAGAAATCCCTATGATAGTAAGAAGACTAGAAAACCATATGGTAATAATAAGACTAGAAAACCATCTAGTAATAATAAGAAATCCAGCAAACCATCTGACAATTACAATCCGAATAGAAGACCAGAAATCCATTTGATAATGATAAGAAATCCGGAACATCATCTGATAATAAGAAAACCAGAAATCTCTCCGATGATAAGAAAACCAGAAAATCATCTGGTAATAATAATCCGAATATACCTAAAATAGAGTACCGGAATTCTATCTAACTATTCCCTTTTTTTTGAAAACCGATACTTTGAAAATAATGGAGATTCCTGTTGTTTAATGGAATGTCATATGCTAAGAGATAAGTGATCTTTAAGGTGTTTATTATTTATTATTATTATTTGTTTGTTTGTTTTTAGTTTCATATTAGAGTAGAGTAGTTCCTTTCAGCCATTTAGCAAAGTGCTTTCGTTCAGCTATTCAGCCATTCAGTAGAGTAGTTTCGTTCATCTCTGTATCATTTAGCTTACAAAAGGTCTAATACTTATAATCATCACATAAAACTTACTTTGAAGGCTTTCCTACCTTTGGGTTAGGACTGAACCTATTAGAAGTCTGTTTTGATCTATCCTTTGGATGAAATTATTCTCACCCTTCCAGTGAGGATTTATTCTTTACTTAACACCCTTTGCCTTCTCATTGGGCTTCAGACTTCTTCATCTCTTCTATCTTCGCCCCTTCTTTGGCTTTGCCTCTCTTTGGGCTTTGGAAATCTTAGTCCTTTTTTTCTTCACCTCTCCTTAGTCTTTGGACATCTTAGTCCTTTTTCTCTTTGCCTTTCTTTAGACTTTGGACTTCTTCATCCCTTCTTATTTTTGATTTTCTGTAGGCTTTGGACTTCTTCGTCCCTTTAGAAGTCTCTCTAGAAATGCATCGAAGGCTTTGTTCCTTCCTTTAAGTGGTGCTTTGGAAATGCGTCGGAGGCTTTGTCCCTCCCTCTAGGAGGTGCTTCAAAAATACATCGAAGGCTTTGTCCTTCTATCTAGGAGGTGCTTCGACAGTACATCAGAGGCTTTTTAGTAAAAAGGAGTTTTTTGGAAAAAAAATTGTGGGAATGTTTTTTGGCCAATCGATATGTTTGGGAAAACCCTTTTTTAATAACTAAACTTTAAATTTTTGATGTGAGATTTATCTTCAAAAGAAACGATTTTTCAAAATAGAACTTGTTCGGGAAATTTTCCCTTGGAATCGGTCTTACTGATGCTAAGTTATATTTTTCAATGATTTTATAAATCTTCCCTGAAATAGATAAATATTTTATTTCCCTAATCGATAGGGTAATTGGTAATTATTCTTTTAATTTTTTGAAATATTTTCTCAAAGATATGTTTGGTAAAATATTTGCAATAAAATTGTTTGTTAAAAAATAAGGTTGGCGTATATTACACCTTTGTATGTTAAGTACAACAGCACTACTTAAGATTTTGCTTAGCAAATAGGAATGTCATGTTTGTATGTCTAAAAAGTCATGATTCACGAATGGATAGACTTTGCAAATAAAACAGGTTTTTCATTAAGAATCCCTACTTTTAGGAGAGTTTTTAAGTATTTACCGCTTTTCTTAAGATCGGCTAATGCTGGAGGAATGACTAGGATTTAGAAGACTATAAGGAAACCTTTTTACTACATGAATTCAGGCCTTGGGATAGAGAGTTATTTTATCTTGAATATTTGAACTATCCACTTTTACGAAAAGCCAGAAATCTGTTATGCTTTAACAAGAAAATCTAAAACCTCCCAAATGTTATTCATAGTAGACTGGTTTTTGTTTCAACTTATAAAGAAACTTGAATTTTGTATTAGCATATAGTGAATTTTAAGCATAAATCAAATTAGAAATTTCGATGAGTAAAGGTGATCCATGGTGGGCATCTATCACAAAATGTTTTAGCCTGATTGGAGTCTAAATTTGAAGTAGCAAAAACTGCCTTTCCTCTACTAGGATATACTTGTTCTGGTTTCTTTATTTGCTTCTTGTAGAAAAAGCTAAGTTTCAAGGGCTTGGACTATTCTCCTTAGAGCAAGAAATATTTTAAGTTTCCTTAATGAATTCTTTTAGAAATCCTGATTCGATCATAATCTGATTATTCCTGAAAAGATGCGCATTCATCAGTCTTATGCCCATTTACTTTATGGTAGGCACAATCATCTCTTCCAATATTTGGTTCAAGATGACTACGTATTTTGTAAGAAATAGGGAAATTTTTATCATCTTTTATCATGGTGAAAATGTGGAAGCCATTTTGTTTAATTCTACATTACTGGATTCTGAAATCTTCTTCTGACTCTCTCTTCTACTTTCATCCCATTTTGGGTTTCTGTTAAAGCGACTAAAATCAAATCTTTCTTCATTCTTGTCTTGTTGAGATTTCTTCTTGTCATGGTACATCTCGTCTATATGGATGAATTTCTCAGCCCAAAATGAAATTATAGTTGATCTTTGTATCTATGAATATAAAGTTCTTCTCTAAAAAGGTGTTAGCTTAATTTTGCTAGGACAAACTAGCATCAGCCTTTATCCATCGGTCATATTTTGTTCTCTTAATGCTTCTGTATTAAATCTCATGAGGTGTTCACCAAGCACTTACCCTGGCCTTTGCTTGGTATTAGCTAATACACTAGAATTATAATTGGATCTTTATATAGGCAAAACTATGCTGAGAGTTCATAAGAAAATTGTTCCCTAGATTAGATGGTCTTCTCTTGGCAATGCCTATACCGTTTGACAGCTGCCCCATAAAACTTACATGGAAGAGCTTACAACGAACTGCCTAGGAGACATTGTACAAATCCATTTGACATTCAAAGTATAAGGGTTGATCAGTCAGTTCAGTAGTTCCATCATACTTTGGTAAAGGAAATTGATGTGAGGTGGAATTTTAATAGCCATCATTTCTTCTGTAAAATATGCTTTTCGAAACCTATTACTTTTCCTTAGGTTAAGGGCCTCTTTCTCCTTAAGAATATCTTTTGTCGTTTGGTTGGGAATGCCCCTTTGGTAGGCTTCATCACTATAGTAGTTTATATTATACTCTTTATACGGGATTGAGCTATCTAGCTCTTCAAAGGGATTTCTTGCTTGACTTCCTTGATTCTCGTTTTGTCGACTCATTTTAGCCATATTGCTTTCCTTCATTTGCGACTTTGGAGTGTATTTTTGGCCCCTCGTATTAGGTTTTGCTGGGAGATTCTGCTTCTTCCCTTTTTTTAATAAGCTTTATCATTTTATAATATTTTTGACATGGAGCTTTCTCAAGAAGCTCTTGCATAAGTATTAGTTGTTGTGTTAAATCCTGAACCTTGGCCTCAATGCTTGCGAGCTTTGTTAGAGTCGATGGTTATCTAGCTTCCATATTCCTTAAATTAAAGCTCGAGATGATAATATCCTCTAAAGTCATTTGTTGTGTGTCCTCTTTATTTGGGATGTTATTATTTCTTCTACCTCTCACCATTTTCCTTAAAGCAAAATAACTTTATGCAATCAGTTTATGGAGAGAATTATAAGGAATCAGAGGTTTGAGTCCCTCCTTTTGGCGCCAAAATATTAACAAATTTCTTCGTTAATACCCAAAAGGTGTATGGAAGGGAAACTTGGTTGAATGAAGGCTTGAATATCCCTTGTAAACCTTAACAAGTGTTGGCAATATGATTTGATTGAGTTAGGTCTTGGTAAATTAGGCTTAACATGTTCAAGTCCATGATGATGTTATACGCATGATCATGTCGAAGTCATGTAAGTTTGGAGTCAATCTATGTAGATCAATCAAATTTATGAGTGCTTTTGGAACTCAAAGAAGGCTATTATTTAAAAATTAGAAGTGCTTGGGAATTCAAAAGCAAGTCATAATTCAGGATGCCTTTTTTCGAATATCATGAAAATGTTGAATGTACAAGGTCGTATGTGAAAAAAGTTCAATCGACGCTAAATCCCCAAATCAATAGGTTACAAAGTTCAAAATATAATAAGTTGAGGAAAGATTGATTGGCTCTTTCTACAACGCCCCTGATTCCATATTTATAGGGGTAGAGTTACGGTACAACACCTTGATTTCGGCATTCGTGATCTTTGGCATTAATAGCACATGGCGTTAGCTTCGTTAATTATGTCCTTCGGCATTCTTAGATGCATAGTTGAGTTGGACGCCTCTCCAGAGGTGGTATTCGGCAATAATAAGGAGCGACATTGGTTTAAAGTTATTCCAACATGAATCGGTATTATATGGAGTAGCATTGCCATGGTGTGATAATAAAATATGGTGGCATCATTTTGTATGACGTTGGCCTTGATAGCTTCCATGAATGTTGATGTCTTTCAGCATCAATGTTGCATATATAGATATGCGACATCAGTTTGAAGTTATTTTAGTGTGAAGCAGTATTAATGAGCAGCAACATTGAGAAGGAGTGGTTTTAAAACCTTTGTGGATATTGATGGCTTTCGACATCAATATCGCATTTATAGATGTACGTGTATTCTCTTGATTGATGAGACGTGATATACATAGGAGCGACGTCGATAAGAAGTGGAAGTATTTGAAGGTCAAATCCAACATGGGGCGGCATTGAAGAAGTGTGACATTGATGGGAGACGACATTGATCTGGGGCAGTATTAATGAGGTGCGACATCATTTGGAGGATATCATCAGGATGAGGCAATATTACAAAGACGCGACATTAATTCTTCTCTATACTTCAGCATTGGCTTATCTTTATACTGTTGGCATTGGTTTATACCTTTGGCATTAACCTCTTCCAATATATTTAGCATTGGTTTATACTTTCGGCACTACTTAGTGGTACGATATCATGGCTTTGTCACATGTCTTTAGGATCAATAATAATAGTAGTAATGTTTGTTATCTTAATGCCACCTTCATGTGCTTTATAATGGTTTCTATTATAGAGGGTTCAACATTCCTTCTTGTAATGGGGTTCATATCATTCTTTTGAGGTCTTGAGTTCAACATTATACACCCCTAAAAAATTATATGGATAACAAGTTCTTCGAAACCTTACTCAAATAAGAATGGACTTGGATTTAAAAGTATTACTAAAAATAAACCTCACCATGCTTCTAAGACTAGAATTTTACAAAACCAAACTTATTATATGACAACATTAAAGTTTGTATTCCAAAGTGTAATAACCCTTTAATTATGAAGAAGCATATAGAAGATTTTTTATCTAAAGTTCATTACAATTTAAATTATATATATAAAGGTGGTACCACACCTGCATGGGTATTGTTTTCTAAGACTTAGAAACCTTGTAAATATAGGGTATCAGTCACTGTCATTTCTAATATTTTGATACCTTGGATAATATTTATTTTAATTTTTTAAAAGGGTAAACATAGCATTTCGTATAAAAATACCATAATTGATGCTGAAAAATATTTTCTACAACACTATATTACATCATTTTATTAAAAATTGCATCTCTTTATCAACTTGCGAAGCAGATTTGCATGTACTCAAGTAATTTACAAACAACAGTCTCGTAAACCTTTAAGTGAAGTTCTTTTTTAAGTTAAGAAGGAATTTAGGTATTTGTTATTACACAATTATCTATAATTTACATATATTTCTCGTTTTGTTTTTATAATGACAAAGGAAAAGAAATGTATCTGCATATTGATATGAGGAGATGTTATACTTAGGCGGAGCATTTTAGTCTTATCATAATATATTTTTTAATGAAAAATTATATATAGAATTGTATAGTTGTCATCGTAAAAAAGGGGGAGAATGTTAGAACATCTCTTGTTTTATTTTAATCACATCAACTATACAATCATATCAAAGAATCTGTAAGCTAACATGTAGGTACTTGATGATGAAAAAGAAGTATTAAATATAGACGTTTGGAGACATAAAGACATCGGAGACTCAATAAGCTACAATGACATAACGACAAATATGTGATGACCGTCCTGCACCTATGATGTAGAACATTTTTCAAAGGAAGGAAAAGAAGTAAAGAAGAGGAAATAGAAGAGAAGAGAACGGAAAAGGAGAAAATGGAAACATCAAACAACCGAATAATCTGTCATATGTCTCGCATCCCATCAGATAAAACATAATAGTCAACACGGATATAAAATAGTCGAGACAGTAATAACAATGTGAACTAATCATCATAGTACAAGATACACAGAGTTATATGACACAATAATAAATTTCATACAGCTAGAAAATAAACAACAAATACATTGTCTCTAGCAATAGAAAGTCAAACGCTGTTAAGGCTCTATAATGTCATACAGTGGAATATACAATAAAACTCAAATATAAGTATGAGTAAATGTCACTTCCTGCTAATCCATTTGCAAAACTCTGTTTGCCATTTACACATACTCTCTAATCTACTCATTTAAGAGTACTCAAGATTATAAGAAGCAAGGCATAAAACCTAAAGTCAGACAATAGTTTGGTGTGAGCGATAAAAAATCTCAAAATACTATAAAAACCAATTTAGTATATGAAACAAAGGGTATACGAATCATACCTGACCCGTCCTTGCAGCCAAAGAGTCACCACATATCATTGATAATATGCTACTCTACAACATCGTAAAAAAGGTATGTATACTCAGGATCTATCGAGGTGCGTATGTATCTCCATCCACAATACCTACTCCATACTAAGTAAATTATCAAGGGTGTCTAGGTATCCCTATGCATAATACCTACCACGTGTGACATCCTAGGGTGACAGGTGGCTAGTGAAGCAACCGTAGCAAAAGTAGCATACATAGCATCAATCAAACAATACTAATTATTATCTACTATGCTCTAGATATATGATAACTTGTATGGACTTTTATCTACCAAGGACTAGAGGGAATCTCGGTTCTCCATTGTACTCTCGTATCTCAAAGCCCAAAGATGAATACGTGTCTTGTATCCCAAAGCTGGACAATAGACCCAATGGGTCCAGGGTATATGGATCCTTGCTACCAATCCATAGGCTTTCCCACTATACAATACCCCTACTTTGAGTACAACAGAAAAAACTCCGAGTCATCAACGATCTCTTAGCACATACATATCCATCCGAGCCCTATTAGCTCAATACAATTTCCACTATCCGAAACCCATATGTTCCTCCACTCCATAACTACCAAAATGTGTCTCTTGAGTACCGGCTACCCCCACGAGCCATAGATTGAAGATACAGAGTGTCTAATTTTCCGTACCTGTTACCCCCACTAGCCACAAACCAAAGATAAAGACTTCCCATCATGCCGTACATCACCATCCCTCATATGCGAAGGAGACAACACCTCCAACACGATCTATAGACTACTAAAACAATCTACCATGGAACCTACTCCCAACACGAGCCAACTTCCGAAGTACCAACTCTTGTGTATAAGCATCACATCATCTCCTCGCTATCTAAATCGCCCACCGTAGAACAACATCAAGAGTCTAAGTTGGTTGCATGAACAAGCTATCAAATCACACACCACTAAATCTCTATAAAGTCCAAGCCAAAGATTGGCCAAATCGCCAATCAACAATAGCGATTGACATTGACCACTCCACAGTTGTCAATACCAACCACCTTGGTCCTGTACTTAACCAAAATGAGTGAGTATAAACCAAATGGAAATGTCTAGCATCCATCATGAAGTCCGAAGCCTCGTCTTCCACCTTAGATCCGCTGACACATCCTAACTACTCCTCTACAACTTATCTTGCTCGTTAGGTTTTCATGTGTGTGAAACCTCAACGTTTACAAGATATTCTCCTAACACCCGATCACCACTAGTCGGCGTCTTCAACCAAAAATAGCCAAATAACAAAACAAGCAAACAAGCATCCAACAACCATGCATACATCCAAAATAGCTTCCATATAAAATTTATAATACATCCATATCAACAAAATAGGGAAATCATATCAAAAATAGCCTAAACGAAATAATTCTGTAACAATGACACATCGATGGAAAATATGTGATATCCGATATAAATCGTTTTGAAATATTTTATTTTCTTTTAGAAAAATCTAGTAAGTATATAAGTATAGGAAAATATCATTTCAAAATCAAAATAATTCCCAAATGTCAATCTAATATTATACAACCAATTATAGCATGGAGAGAGATAATAGCATTTACCACAACATATGCTATCAAAACTAGTGCCAAAATGTAGATCTCTCCATTACGAGTGCAGTACAAGAAACCGCATCCAAAACAGGCCTGTTACGCAAAAGATATATCTAATATAAAATTTGAAATTATTGATTAATTAAATAATAATAATTAATTCTTAATTACCTTACTTAATCTAATCCGCCTTCGACAACCTATACATGTGCACAAAATCATGCATATCCATGGTCGCATGACAACCTCCAATTTCTCCCTCATTTTTCGATGAAAACTCGAATAGTCTTCGCCAATGGATTCCATTACTCAATCTCGTTAATCTGCACTCGAGTTCTAAGTCTCCGACTTCTCCCAACTCATAGCATAGGCATCAGTCTTTTGAAATGTTGCTCTCAGCTGTATTTGATTGAGTATAGCCAAACTTTTCGAGGAGATGTGCCTCGTCGAAAGCAATACAATGGTAACTGAAAGGGAGTGCAGATTAAGGATCTTAAGGCTAATTTAACACTAGAGGGGGGTGAGTAGTGCTTAATGATCCTAAGACTTATATAGACTAAATTGAAATTATGATAGAAACAAACGCAGAAATTAATCACAAAACAATCATAGAATCAAACACAAATGCAGAAAGTAAATAAAAAGCAGTAAAAGGAAAGAACACACCGGATTTTATACTGGTTCGGAGTTATTCTACATCGAGTCTTGCACCAAGGCAAACACCTCATACAGATTTTTATTATACCAATGTCGAGATTAAAATCCTCAATTTCTTAAGGCCTTGAGGTACCCTCCTGTCTTCGAGTCAGGGGCAAACTCTCTTGATTTATGGGACACAAGATCACCCAATTGATTTCCAGGCACAACCACACCTTATAGAGAGACTTGATAAACTTTTGATTACAAATTGATCCTATGACTCTGAATAGCACTTCGATCTTCGAGAGAGGGCAGAGAATCAAACAAGAATGAGATTTTAATTTGATTCACTAGAGAATTTCGGTAGAATTTCGGCACAATCTTAAGAATATGAAAATTTTAGAATATGGATTTGTGGAGAAGAAGGAGTGAAGAAAATAGTTGGTTAAAAAATTCGTTTGTGAAGGCTATTTATAGACAAGTAACGGTCATGACCATTCGTGAAGAGATTTAAATGAATAAACACATCTTTTGAAAATTTAAACTTTTGAATTTAACAGCCACCATGTCGAAATTGGGTATCCCATGATGTCGACATCCCTTAGCTAAAACAATGTAAAATTTGTTTTTAAAATGTTATTGAAAGAAAAACAAGATGAAATGATTCTGGAGTAAAATAAACTAATTTTCCAATGTTTTAAAACAAAGAAGAGTAGAAAAAATATTTTTAGAATGTATATGTAAATTTTATTTTAAATCTCACGTATATATATATATATATATATTATAAAAAATATTTAAAAATCAGAAGATAGTTTTAAAAACATATGAAGCTTTAAACAAGAGTTTATTTAAAAACAAAAAAAAGAATATTTAAGGCTAAAACACCTTTTTTGAAAATCATTTGAAAATATATTTTTAAGGCTAAAACATTTTGAAAAGCAGTTTTGAAAAACCATTTTGAAGTAGTTTTGCAAGCTTCTTCTTGCAGAATATCTCATCACATCAGGACTCGAGAACTTGTATAAAACCAAGGTGTTCGCGGGTTTATAAGCCACTTGTCGTAGATTTGTAAGCTACTTGTCGTGGGTTTGTAAGCCATTAAGAAGGTAGAAATGATTTCCATCCCAAATTAAATTTGAAATGAAGATTTCCATGCTGTTATGAAGTTTTAAAAAACTAGACACTTGTCATGAAATCCTGATCTTGATACTCTAGAGTCTTCAATCTTGATATCTCCATTCTGAATCTTTAGTCTTGAGTCTTTATGTTGATCAGTCTTCAGTAATCAATACATGTGCATATATATCTATCTAGACAATAGTATTAGTATATGTTTCATAATAAGATAAGTTAAAAAGGTTGTTGTCATCAAAACCAACATCTTAGTTCCTAATAATCTCCCCATTTTTGACGATGACAACCCGTATTCATAAAATATACTTACCATACCATAACTTCTATCATAACTCCCCCTTACTCCATGACTCCCCCTTACTCATAACTCCCCCTTACTCCAAGCCAACTACATTTAATTATTTCCTCCTTTGTCATCAACAAAAACTTATTACTAATCAATTCCCTGAACTTGATATAGGATAATTAACCATAATATAATAGAGTAATCCTTATATAAGCGTAATAAGTGCTAAGTGTGATCATAAGTATGAAATGTGATCATAAATGTGAAATGTGATCATGAGTGTTATCATAATTTTAATTCAGAAGTAAATCCATCGTCAATCATATTTACAGTAATTATTCATTCCAATCTTATATACAAACCACACCAAATACTTTAAATACGATAAATCAATCAAATTTGAAACACACCAATCAAATCAAACAAATAACATACAGAATGACTAGACATTCCTTGGTACTTCCACCCATCCATCTTCTCCAAAGATAGGGTCTGCTTTGATGGCATCCCATACTTCTTTATCATTGTCGAGAGTGACTGGTGGATTTCCTTCAAGATAGTCCTTGTTAAGGGCTGAGATCATCCAACGAAGGGCGCCGATGTCTCTCTTGCTCCTTGATCTGCATTTCACTCAATTCTAAGTGGCGCTGATTACGAAGTATGAATGTAAGGATATTCTTGAAGGAAGTGAGAGTTTCTTCAAGATTATCACTTAGATTCTTAATCGTAGAAGCCGTAATTGAAGAAATAGGAAGAAATATGAAAGGGAGTTATTAGAAATGAAGTTTGATAATTTATTCTAGAAGAAACAGGTATAAATAGGGTAGAAAGTCGATTAAAATGAATAGACGCAAGTTAGTTATATGAAATTAAAATTTGAAAATGTAACTACTTTCTGCCCATTGTATGTCGACATGGAAGATGGTGGATGTCGACATGCCTCTGCCTAGAGTGGCAATTTGGTTTGTTTTGAATATTATGAACAAATCTACACAACTAAAATTTGCATAATATAAAAACAAGCAATTACAGAGACAAGTGACGTTGAATAACATGATAAAGATTTCATTAATTATTTTAGTCAACATTACATAAAATAATATAATATTAACTAAAATAAAGAAAATACATGGACAAAACTTGAAGTAAACAAGATAACATGAACTAAAATTAATTAAATGAAGATGAAGAAGATGATAGTCCAAGCTTTCTACTAACTTTCCCGAAGAACTTGTCGATTTCAGTGGAAATCTTATCTATTTTCTTACTCATTGATCTTTTTAGTGTCTTTTGATTTTCCACTATAGTTCTTTGATTATTGAGAATGGTCTTATTGGATGGATTTGCGAGATTAGTAGGACATTAAATACTCTCTAAGGAAGTTTCTTGATCTTCCTCTTCCTCCTCTTCAATTTCCGTTCCTTCCTTTTCCTCTTCTTCTTCTTCTTCCAGTTCTTCCATTTCTTTGTGGGCAAGCCTTTCTTGGTTTTCCGTAAGGGTTTCATATGGTTGAAACACTAATGGAATTTGCATAAGGGAAATGTTTCCATGGTTGAACACTTTTCTAGTTATAAATTCCACCCTTTTGAAATCAACTACAAAGTAATTAAAAATTCGAGTGAGATAAACTCCATGATATAATATGCTTTAACCCACAATAAAATTCTTGGGCCTTAGCTCATCCAAAATAACTTAAGCCCAATTGGTATCATAATTTCCAAAAATTCAAAAAGAGCTTTGCAAACTTTCAAAGTTGGGTTGTCGTAATTTCCCGGTATAAGGGTGTGTTAAATTAGAAGGTTAACCATTCTTGCTTTTGGTCGAAAATAACAAATTTTGAATTAGAAATTGTCATCCCCTTCAAAGATGTGATGAAATGTCCCTCGATCATTTTCATTTATTTGAAATTCCGAGAGATTCATTCCGGTATACTTGCATCCCAAAATATTTCCTAAAATTTCACAATTCAAAACTATTTGTGTTTATTTAACACTACTCCAAATTTGTCCATCTTGCCCATCATAAAAACCACGATTCAAATTTGCATAAAACATCTTAACAAGATTTGGATAACATACAAAATCATTTTGTTTGTTATCTACTATACTAAGAATAAAACATTATTGAAAAAATATTTTCTATTTCATAAGAAGGAAAATCTTCAAAAATAGCAAACTTCCCTTTATGAATTTCACCAAAGTTTACATAGTTGATGTAAGCTTTAATAGCTTCCGGGTCATTAAAAAGAAAGTTTTTGATATCTTTTGGAAGCCTAATGGTGTTAGGAGTGCTTGAAGAGGCCACTGAAGAAGTTTGAGAGGAGATGAAGATAAATTTGAAATTTGAAATAAAAGTGAAAAGTGATGATAAGGAGAGTGAATTAAATGGAGATTCTATAGATATGTTCTCTGGTCAAGAGGCATCGTTCCAGAGCATTGAAGTTGGTGAAAAGGTGGAGGAAAATTCAAAGGTTTGAATTCAAATTTTGAATTCAAATTTCTAAGGGGCATGTCGACATGGGTTATCCAGGTATGTCGACATGTGCCTATTGAATCAAAGGACAAGTGTCTATTCCTAAATTCTAATAAATGTATATATTATATCCTATATTCTACTTGTATAATTCCAGTGATAACATTAAATATAATAATACTTAATATTAATAATTTAATATTTAAAAAGTTATTAAAATAATATTATTTTTAAATTTAGAATTCAAATTTCAAGGGATAAATTTTAGTTTAAAATTCAGGGAATTTAAAAAAATCAAGTAAAAAAACAAGCATCCATTCGAACAAGAAAAATTAAAAATAATGTAAATGCATACTTATTTTTAGATCCATACTCCCATCATCGTCTGTTTCATGGATAGCAGTGAAACACATATATGAATTATCCGTCTTCTTTTCATCGCCATTGGATGATGAGTCTGAGTCATTAAGAGTTGCTGTGTATGCTTTCTTTCTTTTCCTTGGTGAATCATTGTTTGAAGGGAACAACTGTTTATCTGGATACAGACAATCTTTCCTATGATGGCCGACTTTATTGCAATTTTAGCATTTATCATTGTTGAAGTTCTCCGTATTATTTTTGGAACTCCTTTTATCATTTATTTTGTAATTATTCATTTTTCTATATTTTAGGAATTTTCGAAAGTTTCTTGTCATGAAAGAAATCCCCTCATCATTATTGGTTTCGAATCTTCAGTTGTTGCATTGAATACTAATGGCTTCATTTCTGTAGCCTTGTTTTCTCTTCTTCCTTGAAATTGAACTTCATAAGACATCAGATTCCCAATCGATTCTTCTATTTTCATTAGACTAGTATCATTTGCTTCTTCGATTGCAAGTGTCTTTTGATCCCATTCTGGAGTGAGTGAATTTAGAATTTTTCTGACTTGATCTTCTTCCGAAAGGCTTTTTCCCAGTGCAATTAGTGAATGAATAATATCTTGAAATTGAAAATACATGTCAAAAATGGACTCATTTGCATGCATTTTAAACAATTGAAACTAATTAGTTAATACGGAAATTTTAATCTGTTTAATTTTGCTTGTTCCTTCATGAGTAACTTGCAAAGTTTTCCAGATTTCAAATGCAGACTTACAAGCAAACACTCTATTAAACTCATTCCTATCTAGTGAAAAAAATAATGTATTCATGGCCTTTGAATTTTTTTATGCAATACCCTCTTGCTCAGCAGTCCACTGGGCAAAATCGGTAGTTGGTTCAACATACTCAGTTTGTGTGATATTCCAAGCGTCTAATCCTACTGATTGTAAATAAATTTCATTCTACAACCACAATATGCATAATTACTGCCATTGAAAAATTGTGGTCAGACAGTAGACTAACCTTCTACAAATGAACTAATATTAGTGTTAACAAAACCAGTGCCAAAGTTGACATTACCAGTACTGGTAGCCATCAAAACAATTTTCGAGTTTCAAATTATGAAAACTGTGAAAACCAATGCTCTGATACCAATTGGAAGGGAGTGCAGATTAAGGATCTTAAGGCTAATTTAACACTAGCGGGGGGTGAATAGTGTTTAATGGAATCTAAGACATATATGGACTAAATTGAAATTATGACACAAACAAATGCAGAATTTAATCACAAAACAATCACAGAATCAAACAAAGATGTAGAAAGTAAGTAAAAAGCAGTAAAAGGAAAGAACACACCGGATTTTATACTGGTTCAGAGTTACCCTACATCCAGTCTTACACCAAGGCAAACTCCTAGTACAATTTTTATTATACCAATGTCGAGATTAGAGTCCTCAATTTCAAAAGGCCTTGAGGTACCCTCCTATCTTCGAGTATGGGGCAAACTCGCTTGATTTACAGGACATAAGATCACCCAATTGATTTCCAGGCACAACCATACCTCATAGAGAGACTCGATAAATTTTGATTACAAAATGATCCTACAATACTGAATAGCACTTTGATCTTCGAGAGAGGGCAGAGAATCAAATAAGAATGAGATTCTAATTTGATTCATTTGAGAATTCAGTAGAATTTCGGCACGATCTTAAAAATATGAAAATGTTAGCATATGGATTTGTGGAGGAGGAGTGAAGAAAATAGTTAGTTAAAAAATTCTTTTGTGAAGGCTATTTATAGACTAACGGTCATAACCATTCGTGAAGAGATTTAAGCAAAAAGATACTTCTTTAGAAAATGCAAACTTTTGAATTTAATGGTCACCATGTCGACATGCGGTATTCCATGATGTCGACATCCCTTGATTTAAAAAAATGTAAAATTTGTTTTGAAAATGGTATTGAAAGGAAAATAAGATGAAATGATTCTAGGGTAAAATAAACTAATTTTTCTATGTTTTAAAACAAAGAAGGGCAGAAAAATATATTTTTAGATTGTATATAGAAATTTGATTTTAAATTTCACGTATATATATTATAAAAATATTTAAAAATCAGAAGATAGCTCTAAAGACAAACGAAGTTTAAAAAAACAAAAACAAAGAATATTTGAAGGCTAAAACACCTTTTTGAAAAAAAAATTGAAAAGATAATATTTAAGACTAGAACATTTTGAGAAGCAGTTTTGAAAATCATTTTGAAAAACCATTTTGAAGTAGTTTTGCAAGCTTCTTCCTGCAGAATATCTCAACACATCAGGACTCGAGAACTTGTACAAAACTAGGATGTTCGTGGGTTTGTAAGCCACTTGTCAAAGGTTTGTAAGTTACTTGTCATGGGTTTGTAAGACACTAAGAAGGTAGAAATGGGTTCCGTCCCAAATAAAACTTGGAATGAAGATTTCCACGCTATTACGAAGTTTTAACAAAAACTAGACATTTATCTTGAAATCTTGATCTTGATACTCTAAAGTCTTTAATCTTGATATCTCCATTCTGAATCTTGAGTCTTGAGTCTTTATACTGATCAATCTTGAATAATCAATACTTGCATATACATATCTATCTAGACGATAGTATTATTATATAATTTATAATAAGATAAGTTAAAAAGGTTGTTGTCATCAAAACCAACATTTTAATTCCTAATAGTAACCTCTGGTACGTCGCTCACTGCCTCAAGATCCATTAAATAGAAACACAGAGCCACTGGAAAATGTCAAAGTTGGTCGATGACGGTCACACCCCAGATCAACCCCACTTTCTCGAAGCTCTCCTTGCTTGGATCACAACGAATCTGACCTTGTGATTTTTAATGGTCAGAATTAACAGATTTTGATTTTTGAATATAGGAAGGAGGAGCGGCCATTGTTCTTCGATAAAATAGTAAAGCAAGGAATGAATTTGGGGAGGGAAAAGGATTTTTGAGATACTTATAATATTATTTTATTCCATATATTTAATTTCCCAAGTAAATGGTCGTATGTTTCGACTCTTACGATCACACAATGCGTCTAACCGTGACGAAACTCATCTATGTACAACACCTAATTTTTCCAGATCCAATGGTATAGATCTCATTACAATCTGATATAATGCCTCGGGATGCTAATTTCTCAGCTTTGAAGATTGTTTCGGCCATCAAAACATCCAATCTTCAAACATAGCGATCCATATACTTATTTTTGTTTGCAATATCAGTCAAAACTCAACTGAAGTGGTCATGAGTCCTGATTCGGCCGTATGACAAAAATCATATCTCTAGGCCTTCATTTAATCGTTTAATTAATGATTAAATATTGTAATCAATTATTTAAATATCCGATCGATAAAATGTGTATTGTTAAGTTCTCCCCTCCTTAAAAAGATTTTGTCCTTGAAATCACAGAGCAAAGGGAATGTCTCCTAAACCAAAGGAAACCATAAGCCCCTCAAATTCCGAAGAAATTCTATAGCACCGCCTTTGCGCAGCTAGGTCAGTGAAAAAATCCCAATACAACAAAGATATATATACATCATATATCTTAACATACCAGATTATATATAGCAATCATCTCAAATAAGTATGTTATATCAACCCATAATGTAAAAACCCAGAATTTTAGTCATTTGAGTTTGAAATATTTAATTGATTTTAAATATTCAAAAGTTAATTTTATAGGTTAAATAACTTGAATTTCAAATATAGCGATTTATTGGATAACTAAATTATTGAATTTAATAATTGCATTTTTTTAAATAATTGAATATTGGGTTTTAAGTTGGATAAAAATAATTTCAAAGCTTATTTAAATTCTATTTAAAAGAATGAAGTTAGTAAAGGTGTTAATGCAAAGTATTAATTTGGTTTTTATAATAATTTATTTCAAATAATGTAAAAAAATAACCTTCTGGGGCACTGTCTCTAATTTCGACGATATCAGTGGCATTAGACCCGTAATAGTGAGTTATTGTATGCCGACGGTTTTCATGGCGATTGGACGTATCGTTTGGTCATGCGAGATCGAAACACTTATAGGTTAATTTCAGAAATTAATATAATAACCGGGTTTGAAAAGATATCTTCTGCATATGATCAAATTAGGTCTCGAAACAAATTACAATGTGTTCGAAATAGGGGTGTAACATACAGTACGCCAGGTGGCACCTCTTAATAGGAGTTCGAAATTTTTGAATGTTTCGAAGCTTGATATTGTAAATTTAAATAATGTATATATTATATATCAATCTATACACAAACATACTACCCCATACCTTAGCCCATACCTTCCCACCTCCCTAACCGTACCCTTCCAGTTATAAATAAATGCCTGCAACATTATTTTAAAGCTATCCTCCATTTCAAAATTTAAAGTCAAATTGAATACTCCATGGAAAATTCTAAAACTAATTATCTTGGATTTATCTTGCTTAGATCTTCATTTAGATAGGCGATTTGTTGGTGTTCGGTGATGTGGTTGATTGCGGCAGCCCAGAGCAGTTTGTACGTGGGTTTCAAGATCCAAGGCTTAGGTTTTTAGCCAATGGAGGAAGGTTAGGGGAATCGGAGGTTGTTTTCAGGTTCGTTGAAGGAAATCGCATCTTGAGTGAAGATTTAGTGAAGCTCGATGGCCTTGGGTAGTTCACGGCCTAGCGCGTAGTGGGGAGGTGCTGCAGTCACGTTTTTCTTGAGGTGGCCAAGCTTGAAGTCGTTGGGTCGAGTAGGTTGAAGTCGGCGAGGGCAGTTGGATGGCAGGAATGGTTTGGAGGATCATTGATTTGGGGGTGTTGCATAGTGCATGGCCGTGCACTTTAATGGCATGCACAACTTCAGCAAGGAGATGATTTATTTGGGGTAGAAAGGGATAGGTACGGTTGTAATTAAATTATAATTAGGTGTATTATTTAACTAAAAATTGCATAACTCTCTCATATAAGGTCCAATTAAGAAGTTGAATTTTGTGTTGCATCGTAACAACATAAGCTTCACGATGGAACTGGTTAGGAAAAATTTGGAGACAGTTTGAATTTGAAATAAAATCGAACGTCGTTCGATTTTGGTTTCAAATAAAAATTCCTCGGTGACAACAAAAAAACTTGATGAGTTAAACTCACCTTTTTGGTTAACTAGTATGATATGCAGTTTATAAAAATTGTTGAATGGATTGTTTGGATGAATGACTATATTTATTAGTTCGTTTGGATATATTCCCGCCCTTGGAGCGGATGAGATCCTATCATGTTCCATGTAAGAGCGAATGACGCTTTGTATACAAATCCTGCCTCGAAATGGTTGATTTATATTTTATGATTATATAACACTTGTGATGCAGGCGAAGCAGGTCGGGGGATCCAACAGGATTCCTCACCAATGTTGATTTTATTTACATAAATATGTGCTAATATATACAAATATGGGCTATAATGCAGGAGGATAGGTTAGAGGGATCCAACGAAATTCCTCGCTATTGTTGAATTGTTTCAATAATATTTCTTTTATATGGAATATTGAAAATGAACCTAATTGTGAACACTACGATTATAACATTATTATATGTTCGAAAAAATAAACCCTAGTAGTGATACAAAATTAATATCGATATTGGTTAAGCATTTGGTAGTTATTATTCTTAAATTAGTATTTTGAAATAATTTAAATCTCCATTGAGTTGGAATTGGTTTAAGATGGGAAAAGGTTTTTAAATCCGAAATCGGGTTTCGAAAATATTTTTTAAAAATTATTTAATTATATTAGTATTGTTTTAAAGCAATTAATTATTTTGCTATCTTTTTAAAGTTATTGAACTATATTAGTATTGTTTTAAAAGTTATTTGTTTATAGCTAAATATTATTTTAAATAATTTATCAAAATGTTAATATTTTGAAAGTTTAATTATTTCAAGAATAATTATGGTTTAAAATAATAAGGATTATTAACAAGGTTTTGAAAATAAATTATTATTATTTATAAAAATGGTAAAGATTAATAATTATTGTTTATTTAACAATATTTTAAAATTATTGATTATTATTTATAAGTTGTTTTAAATATAATAATTTTCATTTATTTATCATGTTTATTGTTAATAATTATTATTATATAATGGTTTTTAGAAGTAAAAGATTTTTAATTATGTATTGATGTTTTCGAGGCCCATGAATAGAGTTGAGAGACTTGGATTTTATAAAGGAGTTTATAAAACGGTTTGAAGACTTAAGGGAAGATTATTTACAAGGGAAAATATTTTTATAAATGGTTAGATATTTATAAATTGACTTAAGAAGTGGGTTAATATATTTATAAAATGATTTTATAAATGGTATTATTGATTTATAAACGGTTTATAAACAATTTTTGAGATGTACAAAGAGTTTATACGTGATTGAAGTTTTATAAAAGGGTTATAAATAATTTTTTGAAGATTTATAAATGGTTTATAAATGGTCTAGGAGAATTGTAAGGAATTTATAAATGATTTTTGAGTTGAATAAAAAAGATTTCTCAATTTTGTAGATATACTTATACCATTGAGATAAGTATATGGATATTTTCTAAATATTGAAAATACAGGTATTTGCGGATATACCTTTGTAAAAGTATTTTTGTACACGTAATTTATAAAGTGATTTTAATAAATGAGAGATTTATTAAAGGAGGTTAGTGGTTGCTTATGTGCTTAACCAATGTTGGTTTTCCTTACGGGATTAAATTTTTGATTGAATGATTGATATTCAATAATTAAATAACCGACTATCGAATTCGGACCCAAACGTAACTTTAGAAATATGAAGGAGAAACGCGTGAGTTATGTGGCGTAGTCACCTCCAATGATGTTGTACTCTGTGTGTAAACTCATTTTGTTCTCCTAGGACAATGATAAGGAAATCCATCCACTAACGGATAGAAGGTGATCTCTGATCAAATATTTGATTGTTTTTTCCTAAAGAACTGGGTTTGAGTTTAACGGGAATTATTGAAAAGTTGTTTCGAAAAGACCGAATCAAATATGTTACCCAAAAATAACTTCGATGCAACGAATGCATTTTGAAATCAAGAAAACTTTGAAATTGATGGAATTGGAGACGGAGCTCTCAAGTGTTTCATTTAGTCCCGGAACGAACTTGTATGGATAAATGCTAGTACTGCATTGTTGCATGGAGGGCAGTGTTGGCATTCCAAGATGGTCTGCTAGGAGGAAGAAGGAAAAGATGCGACCTCCCGAGCCTCACAAATTGGGAAACGAAAATAACAGGGATGTAGTAGAGCTATGTGGTCTGCTACCATTAAGATTCTCCATCACATTCTAAATTGTCCATATTCGAATTGTTTGGCACATAAACACCATGGTTGTATAAAGCTTCGGTGTCAAAAAGGGATGGTGTAATCCGGCTCATCATGTTAAAGGGGAAGCCAACTCTGTGTAGCAGGGGTATAAGAACTTCTTGTCAGACTGCGGTGCATTTTCTAGGGGTGTACCATCGGATCGGATGTTAGTCCCTTACCTTGTCGTAGTATGGAATCCATTCTCTAATATGTGTCTTTATGTTTTTGATTGTAGAGCCTAGTATGATGGAATTTAATATGGTAACAATTTCAGCTATTTTGATATTATTTATAACCGGGACATGATTATAATACCATTGGATTTTTATGTACAAATGTTTTAGTTATCGTAAGGTAAAAAAACCTTCTGTGTTTACGTACGGTGTGGTCTTACAAGATTCTTTTGATTTCAAAGATTTTTCTTATGACTTTAAATCTAGTTGGGTGTGTTTTCTCATGCTGTTTTTCCAGACTGACTTGGGTGCTATTTTATCATAATGCTTGGGTCAGACTGAGAATATTTACTGATTTTAATTGGAAGCTTTGGAGCTTCAGGAGGCAAGTTAGAGGTCTAAAGACATATTCACGTAGATGGTTATTTTTCCACTATATTCGTTGTTTATCTATCACCAATTGTAAGGACAAGCTGTTACAACTATCCGGGCTGTAATATATTTGTATACTTTGATTGATTTCTTTACATATACATATTGCAGTTTTGCTCTTGTGTAAATATTTGTTGTGTTTGTTAGATTATTCGTTCCACTATGAAATTCTTTGTTGTTTAGTTTTCTTCCTATCTTATTTCCACTTTTGTTTCCCTTAACTTTTGGTTTTTTTGGCATTCGATTGTTCGACATGCAATATAGTGGATGTATCAGGGTCGATTTTCGAGGGTCGAAAATCGTGGTCGTTACACATAACCATCCCACATGCCTAATAATCAGATAAGCATAGCTACCATATCAAATGCTAACAATCCAACATCAAACATGCATACATGGAATCAAACGTCATAAGGTAACATTCATACCTACCCTAGCATGTAGAATACTTAAATATATGGTACAAAACATCGATTATGATATCCAATATGAAAAATGACGATAAAAAATAAATCTCACAAAGTGAAGAGTTTCGGATAAGCAGCCCTCATGCTCTTCTCGGTCTCCCATATCATATCGCCTTCATATTCATTCCACTGAACCTCTAATACTTCATTTTTGTCCTCCTAACCTATTTCGTACTGCATCTATTGGTACTAAGAGGCCAGGAGGTCTCAAAGTTTCTGATTCAATCCCAATATCGTATAATTTATTCGATGTTAAATTACCAAATGCCTCTTGTATTTTCTCCTAAAACCCATTATCAAGCAATAGGTTTTGGCCACTTAGTAATGCTTTTAGCACATTATGGAATCATACTATCGATTCCATATATAATTCAACAAATACGCATGCCATTCTACTAGACTTGAGGTTTAAAAATCTAGCATTATTCGTTAATTAATCGAATGTGGCTTATGTTCTATCATGCTATCGTCGGTCATCGGTAATCCATCGATGTGGTCTATATATACATATATATATATATCCCCTTTACTCGAGAATAAATAATATCTCATCCTCACGGAACAAACAGTCTCGGCTGGGTCCGCACTACATCACCTCTGCAGACACTACTCGTTGTTCTAATTTAGCCACGATCTCCACTAATCTAGCCTAACGCCTTTGATTGGTACCAATCCACTAAATCAAAGTAGGTCTAATGGTCAAACTAGCCATCACCTTTGGCCTTAGCTCATCGAGTTATGAAGTCATATCCAGCGATAATCTCGAGCAATGCCCACTTTAGGAATATCACTCCTAAACTGGTATGTCCTCCACTCGAAGCATTAACAACTACATTTCCTTTGCGAACGTACTAGAAATGTTAAATCCATAGGAGGCTAAGAATTCTAACCATTGCCGCTGGCAAAGATCAAGATCCTTCTTGGAAAAGAGAACTCCAATAATGTTGTCTCACTGAACATCTCTAACTCCTCTCCTAATAAATAGAGCCTCCAAATCCCAAAGCGAACTCTATCGCTTCTAACTCCAAATCAAGAGTCGGACACTTCCTCCCGTGCAGTTCCAGTTGCCGACTAACATACGACAACCTTACCTTTCGTTATCAATACCGCATCTATATAAGTACTACAAGCATGTTTGTACTGTTGTTTCCTTATTCCCGTTCAGAATGAGTATCATCAGTGCACTCGTCAACCTCTCGATCAGACTCATTAATGAGTGTTCCCATTACTCATCTAAAATAAGTCTGATTCTCTCTTATTAAATCGGCTGACGACATTGCTACCTTCGGTCTTTTCAAATTTGAGACTGCCGTAAATACAAGATCTACAGTGATGTCCTACTTTGAAACAATATGACCCAAGCATCTCACTTCCCTTCTTAAGAAATGATATTACCAAAATCTCTTCAGCAATTGGTGTCTTCTCAACACCTAATATACAACCACCAACCATGCAATCTGCTCTACTTTCGTCCATTAGTAGATGAAAATATCATCCACGAGCACAAGCATAACTCACTTAAGTGACCCCTCAAAACTCGGTCCATAAGATCAACAAGGTGTGCCGACACATCGATTAGTCCGAACAGCGTAACGGACCAATCAAAAATTGAGGTAGCATACAAAATGTTGAAGTCAACGCACTCTCTCAAAATAATCTCAATTGGTGAAACCACATCGAAAGTTTCAACTTAGAGAACATCCTTGCACTATAGAGCTTGAACAAGCCATCGATAAACAGGAGTGGATACTTGTTCGTCGTCTCATTCAACTCACCACAATTAACAAACAACCCCTAAAGAGCCATCCGCCCTACTGGCAAACTCTAATAGTGTATCCTACCCAAATATGCTCCAATGAATGAACCATCACCTTAAGAGGTCATCCGCTCGCACCTTTAGTTTCCTAAGCTCTTTGGGCATCATATGCCTTAAAGGCATAACTACTGGTCCATCACCTTTAACCAGATCGATACAGAACTCAATCCTTATATGGTGGTAATACGGTCATGCCATCAATTATGCCCAGACAATCTATAGCTATAGGCACAGATGGAAAAACATTATGTGAAATATCAAGCGGATATAGAAAACTAACCATAACCCCATCCTCTATAGATAGCCAATCACTACTATTCGCTTCTCCATAACCCCAATCGTTACCAATGGCCTCTCACTATCCACCCAATTCCATACCTTCTTCAGCCAGTCCATTCTCAACTATAATACCAACTTAACTAACCCCAAAAAACCAATAGAAAAAAAACAAACCAAAATCCATGGCTCAATATTATGAAGTATTGATAGACGTGTATAAGTTGGTTGAGCCCCTAACTAGGTCCGTCACAACCAAAGGTCGATGAGCCATCTCGAATCTCAACCTAATCTATCTATTAAATAGATATGAAGAAATATAAAACCTTAACGTCAAATAAAACACAAATGGAAATGCCATAAATGGAAAGCATGCCTCAAGAGGTAATGCCATTTCCCTTCTCTCTTGTCGGTGGCGCACTCGACAAAATTGAGCAATCAATATATATGCTTCCACGGTTTATCCCTACTCAGCTGGTTCGGGACAACACTTCTACACTGGGTATAGGCCCTCTCATCATTAATCCTTCATGATCATCTTCTCGAAGGCCTCGTTAATATGACCAATCAATCGCTTCCCAAGACGATCACTCAACCCAATGATAAACTTTTCATTCTTTCTGTATGGGGTATTAATGGAAAATAGATCATACTTCGATTGCACATCGAATTCGGCCACATACTCCGACACAGGTATATCGCCTTACTTCAAATTGGCGAACTCTCTAACCAACAACGACTTCAAAAAAGTCAAGATAAATCTTCTTTGAAGCCAACTATAAACTAAACTCAAGTAAATGGATCCCCAAGAATCGAGGCTATAGAGACACTTAACTGGTTCATTGTTCTTCCCAGGAGTTATCTAGAGGTTAACTTTTACCTCACTACTTCATTTAACTCCAAGTCATCGAAGATCCTCTTATAAGTAACCATCCAATCTCACCTTTTAATAGCCAACTCCATTCCAAGGAATGATCTGCCTCCTAAACTTCTGTAGTCTCTATACAACTCGGCAAAGTCGACTCTAACCATTTGCACTTGAGCACCATAACCATCCATAAGAAATTGGTCATTCTAGAAGATGAATCACACCATCTCTACGAACATATCCTATCAATTAGGGTTAGTGTCCCGATCCTGCCCAATCCTCAACTTTGAAGATAGAGTCAATAGCAGTATTTATCACATGCTAAATCATTCATATCCTATAATAAGGACGATCAATCTCTCATAAGGAAAACTGCATCAATAGTGTTTGTATGTGTATTACAACTATATATACTATATACTACTATATAGTTTTGAAAACCAAAATATATAACAAATACAAACTCTCACATATATACACACACTATTTATCTCGTTTAAGAAAATAGCTCCTACCCTATCTCTACTGGATCGCGGTACCAACTTAGGTTAATCATACAACCTATGCTTTGATACCAAATGTGAGGACTGCCATACACTTACTATGTAGAACGGTTGTCAAAGGAAAGAAAAGAAGTAAAGAAGAGGAAATAGAAGAGAAAAGAATGGAAATGAAGAAAGGAAACATCAAATAAGCGAATAACCTATCCTATATCTCACGTCGCATTAGATAAAATATAATAGTCAACACGGATATAAAAAAATCAAGACAGTAATAACAATGTGAACTAATCATTAGAATACAAGATCCACAAAGTTATACAACATGGTAATAAAGTTTATACAAGTGGAAAATAAACTCAACGGATGCACCATCTTTGGCAATAGAAAGTCATACGTCGTCAAGGCTCCATAGTGTCATACAACGGAACATACAATAAAAACTTATGCGTAAACGCCACCTCCTACTAATACATCTGCAAAACTCCATATGCCATCTACACCTACTCTCTAATCAGCTTATATAAGAGTACCCGAGATAATAAGAAGTAAAGCATAAAACCTGGATCAAAAAATAGCTTGGTTTGAGCAATAAACAATCTCAAAATACTATAAATTCAATATGGTATATAGAACAATAAGCTTACGAATCATACTTGATCTGTCCCTACGACCAAAGAGTTAGCAAACAAAATCGATAATACGCTACTCTACCACATCATAAAAGGGTACTCTATAATCAGTATCTATCGAGGTGCCTAGGTATTCCATACTAAGTAAATTATCCAGGGTCTCTAGGTATCCCTATGCACAATACCTATTTCGTGTGACATCCCTAGGGTAACAGGTGGGTGGTGAAGCAAACATATCATCAATGAAACAATACTAACTATCATCCAGTATTCTCTAGGTATATGATAAGTCATATGGCCTCCTTTATACAAGGAACAAATGGAAATCTCGGTTCACCGTTGTGCTCTCATATCTCACTGCCCAAAGATGGAAAAATGTCTTGCAACCCAAATGTAACATCCCCTATCTATGGGCCCAAAGCTAAGTGCTACAGATGCTGAAGTCATCCATAGTATTAACTTCCATGTTTAAATACGGCAACGTTAAGGGTATCCATAATATTAGAAGCATTTGAACATGAAACAAAATCACATATTTCAAAAAACATCTTTTCACGTTACATTTTCAAAACACATGTTTCACATTCAAATTATATAATCCCATTATCATTCCCATGTTCAGATAAAAATAATTATAACATAAATACGCCAAGAGCAAGATATGATAATGCCACCTTAGTTGACTCGAATACTATATAGACATAATTGTCTTAATTACTACACAGCGGAATAAAATAAAACAAAACAGCAACTCTTATATAGCTATCCATCAGCCACCTGCTCATCTCTAGAAGCTTTATTCGTCAACTTACTATAACCTATAAAACCTCAACCCTCTGCCTACTCAAATCAATTTGGAGAACACGAGAGTTTAAAGGAAAAACATAAACTTCGAGTCAGATATAAAACCTAGTATGAATAATACTATACATCTCGGTTATTTGATATTAAGTGAGACCACACGGCTTAGCGGAATGGGCTTCCCCTCACTAATATCCTTTTAAAACATATCTTTTCCAAATCATAAATCTTCGCAAATCATAAACCATCAACCAAAGCTAGTTAAAACTATAAAGCATTATTATGTAAATATATGTATCAGATAACAAATGGACTATCTGTTTGAACACTATATTTTTGTTTGGCTAACTACTAACCATTGGCTGACTTGGGCCTACAAGACAATATAAAAGAATAGTCTAACACTTGTTAGATGCTCCTCTTTTGGACCATCTATCCTTAACTATCTGTTAAATACTTCTCTTCTGGACAGTCTGTCCCACCTGATCCTAATGGTTTTGCGGGATCACTAATAACCTATATGTATACAAATATATATTCCCTTTTGTGTGTAACTATTATTTTATTCTTACCTGTGATAAAGCCCTACACACTAGAATTTTGGACTAAATTAGCTAGGGCTAACAGCAAATGTATAGGGTGCGACCCTATACCAATCCCTTATGGCTATTTGAGTCATTTTACTTAGGGACACCTTCCTAAAATATTTCTTGAAAACCTTTTCATCTAAAATTGATTTAAACCCCTTTTAAACCAAACTTAAACAAGGAAAACACTTATACTCTATGCTTTACTCAAAATCTCCTTGTCATGTTATATATACTTTACTCAAACCCTCATTGATGAAAACATTTAACTTTTCAAAGCATCTCTTTTAATCCATTGAAAGCACCTTTTTCGAAGCCAAGTAAAACCCTTTATTCAACCTAGGCGAAAGGCCAAAACCTTCCTTTCAAAACCATTCTCAAAACCTTTTGAAACCCTTGAAAAACCTTTCCTTTGAAAGCTTTAAAACCTCAGATTTCTTTCTTTTAAAACACTTTAAATCAAAAATATTGGAAAAACCTTCCCTCTTAGACCTTCCAAAACCACTAGAAAAACTTCCTTTAAAACCATTCGAAATCATTGGGGAACACCCCTTCTAAACCTTCATTCAAAACCCTTTCAAAAGTAATAAAACATTAAACCTTTCAAAATCCTTTGGGTTCAATTAAAACGTGTAGAAACCTTTCGAAACCATTCAAAATTTATCCCTTCGAAATCTTTGAAAACCGTTGCAGTCGAAACCATTTGGATTATGCCATCAAGTGGAGTAAAAATGTAACAACCCGATATTTTCAGCCATTCGCATCCGCACATGTCAGACTTGAATTGCTCAAAATACCGCGTTGTAAATAAATTTGGAGCAAATGAAATACAATCACAAAATCACAGACACAGAAATATCAGAATAACTCGCAGCGGAAATAAAATACATAGTAGTTCATGAAGCTACTACGGCAGAGTCTCAAACCAAATACATAATACAGTCTGAAAACAACATAATAGAAATCCCAAATACATAGAAGTTCACTAATACATGAGATAAACTAGAACAGCTGAAACAGAGAGTAGATATAAATGTAGATAAGCAAAAACTCCAGCAAAGACCAGCTCCAGAAAGAGAATCCAAAGCTGTGAATACTCAGGCTGACCCGAGCGTAAAGTAAAACACAAAACACTCGAGTCAGGACAATATATACTTATATAATGTAAACCAACTCAAGTGAACTGTTGTAGAAGTACACAATAACTTAAAGGATGCTTGGGATCGCCCATCCTTTAAGAATCAGTTAAACTATAAATTAAATACATCCCGTGGTTAAAGTTTCAAAATGGTATTTTATACTTCAAAATCAAATATCATTTCAAAATTCAATATCATTCAAAATCCATTTCAAAATATCAAAATATAATATCTTCCAAACCACATTCATTTTTATTTAATTTAAATGCCATTACAAAACACATTTCAAAATAGTTTATATTTCGAAACAAATTACTTCATTTTAAATCATAAAATGAAGTTATTATATTTAATAATTAACTTATTAAATTTCCAAAATTTTAAATCTTTTCAAAGTTCATTCATTCCCTAAAATTTATCAAACAGTGAAAATTCACCTTTTCGCAGCATTTAGACAATGCTACGGAAAGTTACTTTTAAAACAATTCAATTTAATAAAAGACGGCATTTAAATGCTATAATAGGGTTACTTTAGTTCAAATAAAACCTTACTTAAATTCAACAATTATAGCACTTACTTAAATTTAGCCATTTAGTTCATTTCTATACACTACGGCATTTACAAATGCCATAATATCATTTACATTAGAAAATAATAGCATTTCAAAATTGCTATTAATTAAATTCCAAATATTCAATATAATTTCACAAAAAATTATATTTTTATTTAATTCATTTTTAACTTATAATTATACATTTTCACTTTTAAACCAATCATTTAAATACCCTTATATTCATGATTTTATAAGTTCAATTTCCATTCAAAATCAAATTTAATAATAATTTACTTATTAAAATTCCAACATTAAATCTTAAATTCATTAAATTAAATTTAACTTAACACTTAAGTTTAAATTTTCAAATATAACTCAATTTCATTTTTATTTACTTAACTTAAAATTCACTTTTAACCCAAATTCACAAATTTCCAATTTTAGTTATATTTTAAAATTTCAACTTAAATATTCATTCATTTCACATTTAACTTCATAAAAAAATCATTAATATATTATAAAATCATTTTAAATTCTTTTAAATTCAAAATATCATAAATTTATCATATTTTCATATCTAATTTAAATTCCATTTATCACCAAATTATAATTTCCAAAATAACTTACATTTCAGATTTTCTAATTTTACCATTTATTTATTTCACTTATAAAATTTTAGAAAATCAATAATGCTTTACAAAAATCATTTTTTTATCAAGTTTACATCAAAATATTATAATATTTACATTTCTAAAATATTTTAAATTTTTTTAGAAAAAAATATTTTAACAACGGGTTTGTATTTCATTTTCTAGCCTAGGTAAAGTGATATGGGTAATATATCATTTCAACCCGTAATATACAAAGAAAACCCGGGTTTGATCATTTCAAACCCGCAATCCCAAGTAAAAGAAAATAATTGAAAATCATTCAGGCCTATCATTTCAGCCCATAACGATTTTCTCATATTCTAAAGTCCGTTCGGCTATGTATAATTTCAACCCATAGTGATTCTAGTCTACAGGGAACTTGCAGTGCGATAAACTGATGAAAATAATAGAATAACATGAAATAACTGTAACATATGGTATAACAAGTGTAAATATAGGTGTGAACTTCATATGAATATAATATAGCAGTTATAACAGGATGATATGCATTTACAGATTCAGGTGATGGCAGTTTATCACTATATAAGGACATATTAGTCTGGTGAGATTTACTCACTGTTTTGAGCTGGAGACACAACGACGAATGCACGAATGAGATCCAAACAAGCACGATAACACGACAAAAAGATGAGTGGAAGAGCCAAAGATTAATTCTCCTTGGATACATGAGACAAAACAAATAAATATAACATAAGTTTTCAACCCTAATTCAATTAAACAAAGCTAGAAATGAATACACAAAACATCACCGAAGTGTTTGCACTTGCTTTCTACCACCTATGCTTCAACTCGAGGTCTGAAATGGCACGGCTGAAGGCATGGTTTGGATCTGGTTTGGGTTCTTAAAGGTCGGCCTAGCATGGCAAAATGATGGAGCAAAGATATATGAGCATGAAGTAACACTACAAGGCAAATATCATGGATTCCTATTCACTGGAGGGCTCGGCCAAGGCCAAGGAGGGCACGGCCAGGTCTGTAGTGGGCTGGAGGATGATGTGGAAGTGGGCTCAGGTCAAGAATTTGCTGGTGGTGGTGGTGTATGGTCGGCCAAAGTGATGGAGAGAGGTGGTGGAACAAGTTAGGCTAGGTTATGAACATTTAGGTGGAGTTTTGTTCATTTTTAGGTGGGTCTTCTTCATCAAGGGGCACGGCCATGGCTTGGGCCTGGGCTGGAGGAGGTGCTGACCAGATGTGGTGGTGGTGGAAGAGGCCAAGGTGGAGGAGGAAGGAGGAGCTGAGCATAGAAGGTGAGAAAACAAGTGAAAAATTATAAGAAAACAAGTAGAAGTTGCAAAGAAAAGAAGAAATTTTTTACCAAGCTTTTCACATAGGAGAGGCCGTACTTTTCTTTAGAGTTTGAGAAAGAAAATCACGTGAAATGATAGAGGAGGCGGCTGGAGAAATGAGTTAAGGCAGCCAATTGAATGAAAAGTAATGGTTGGAGTTGAAAAGGTGAGAATACAAAGAGCCTTAAGAAATAAAAAGTCACAGAACCTTTCAAATTACCTTTTATTATTTATATAAATTTATGTTGCTGAAATAATAATAATATCAGATAAGATTTCGAAATTTTTAACAAATATACAAATATATATAATATTTATCAATTATGTAAAGTAAAATTAAGGAAAATAGTTAAAACAGTGAACTAGACTAGCCAAATTTGGAGTTAAATGAAATAATTTTTAGAAAATTCATATAAGCTTGTAAAGTATTTTTAAACATAAATAATAACATAAAATACAAATATATTCACAAAATAAATATTTAAAATTTAATTTAAATATAAAATTTTAATGCAGAAAATAGCAGAAAATGGGAAAACAGCCCTTAAAAATAGGAAATCAATACAGTAATTTTTGGAAAAATTCTATTATTATTTTAAAAATATTTAGAGATGAATTTTCAAAAATAAAAAAAATTAAAATAAAATAAATAAATTTAAAATGAAGAAAATGACAGAAAATTAGAAAACAACCTTTAAAAATAGGAAATAAATGCAGTAAATTTTGAAAAAATTATATTATCATTTTAAAAATGTTTAGAAATGATATCACACAATTAAAACAAATTTAAAATAATTTCAAAATGAAATAAAGTCAAATTTAAATATATGAAAAATCTAGGGTTGTTACACTCTCCCCCACTCAAATCTTTTCGTCCTCGAAAAGGAAGGAAGCGGAGAAACAACAAGAAAGAACAATAGGTTGGAAGACATCCTCGAAAGAAGGTAGGGAAAAGGTAGCTAGGAAGGGAAGCATGTTGGAAGACAAGGGTGAACCATTATTTAAACCATTATACATTTCAATTAAAATTTCATAACATTTTAAACATTTTATAATATGATGAATAGTCATTTGATTCAAATCTGATGATTCAAAGTAAAAAAATTTTAAACATTTTAAAATCTTTAGAAGGGAAAATAACCGATCAAAATATTCTTTATATACTACTTTATCAACATACTTTTATAACTCGATGCCTTAACAAGTTTATCCTCGTTCCTGTAGATTCTGGCAGTGCGTTGATCAGGCGCAAAGCTAGAATTCTCCAAGTACTTAGTAGACTTGTTTCAACACCCAGTGAAAATAATGAAAACACTTTTAAAAACAGATATGGAAAGTACAATCCAAACAAATCAACCAAACCGAAACAGTTGTCTAACCATGGATCGCAGATACACAATGGTTACGCCTGGATCCCCCAGGAAACAATCCGTATCCGTAAGCTTTCTCAGCCCTGCGAGTTACGCCATGATGACGAGTAGAATGCAGGATACATAATGGTTACGCCTGGATCCCCCAGGAAACAATCCGTACCCCCAGGCCAGACTCAGCCAGGCACTTGCGCTACTCTTCGCGACCTACACGGATTGCAGGATACACAATGGTTACGCCTGGATCCCCAGGAAACAATCCGTACCCCTAGGCAAGACTCAGCCGTGCAGTTGCGCTACGTAGTCGCGATCATAAGACCACGGGGATCGCCGTGGAATTCGATGGACACTCGAGTATCATATCCGGAAAACCCAAATCAAAGAGAGAGAATAATATCGATAGAATGAATCCACAGTGTGGCCACGAAGCGGATATCAAGCAGAAGGCACTTTCCATATCTTTACTTCGAAAATATGTATCATATAGTACCTTTCAAAATCACTTTCAAATATCAAACTTATATAAAGTCCATTATATATAAGATTTCATTTCAAATCAAAGACTTTCCAAATCCATAGAATATCAAATCATACTTATATAGACTTCGATTATATAAGATTTCAATTTACAAATTGAGTACTTTTCAATTCAACATTTTCAAATCAACTTCATACTTATACAAATCAATTTTATATAAGTTCGATAACTCCTAAATCAAGTATTTAGTAAATCAAGGTTCTCAATTTTAATTCGTTCAATATCAATTCAGTTTCAAAAAAATCATATATGATTTCACCAAATCCTTTCTTCCAAATTACATATATTCAGTTTCAAATTTCTTAAAGCCATAGATTTAGAAAATAATCAAAATCAACAAAATTTAGGTCAAACAAATTCATTTCCATTTCAAACATATATTCACTTCAAAAATCATAATACTTTCAAAGTTATAAATCTTTCGAAACCATATACTTGAAATCATTACACATTGAGAATCATAACATTTAGAAATCATGCATTTGAAATCATAAAACATTCCTTTAGTTCTTTACATTTCACAAATTTATTCAATTAAACCAAAATCTAAAATTTCCAAATTTTAGTTCCATTCAAACCATCAGTTTCAATTCAATTTAGTTTTCCAACGAAACCATTTCAAATATTATCCAATTTCAAATGTAGATTTGATTTACAAAATAAACTATTCAATCTTAAATATGTTTCAAGGCTTAAATATACCATATTTCAAACTAAATTTTATAATTTCATATATCTCAAAATTTACTTCGTTATTACTTACATATGTCATTATTTCGCAACATTACATTCGATCCTCGCTTGATCACACAAGTTCGCTTTCGAACTAGTATTGTCCATTCGACTTCCCTAATGCGGACTTCGATATGGTTTCTTAACTAGAAGCCATCAGTCTCCTTGCATAGCTACATACTATGATAGAGAATTATAGAATCAAGCCCAAAAACCATATCAAATATTCGCCATCAAGAATCAAATGAAAAATCCTAACACGAAATGGTGCAATTCACCTCGAACTTGTGTACTCAAACTTGGATCAGATTAATTATGCGAATAAAACAGCATACATACAACTTATGTAACTATTCCAACTTGTTAAATAAATAGTTTCATAAAGATGTTACTATGTTAAAACATTTAAAACCAAATTTTTCTCAAACATTTGAAGACTAATTTTTATCCAAAACATTTCAAAACTAAATTTCATATTAGTATAATTCAAAATAGTCTTATTTATTTACTTAACAAAACAGTTTCAACTTATAAAAATCATATTATTTCATACTTGAAACATACAAACTAAACTTATATTCTTTATCAAATACCTTATACCTTTCAAAATTTCTTAGCTTTGAAAAGTTAACCTTGATTTGGAAGTGCTCGAACCTTCAAAATAGTTGAAGAAATCATATTTTCAAATCCAAGAGTTGGAAATCAACACTAAATCAGTGAATCAATTTCAAAAGTTAGGTTTCAAAATTTGAAACTCGAGGACTGAACACCGGCTTACTTTAAATCTTTTCAAATGTGTGTGTGTGTGTGTATATATATATATATCTTTCGAATATCAAACCATACTTCAAAATCAAAAATCAAAATTAGTTTCATAAAATCACTCGCATAGCACAGCTACTAGAGTGGCCTCTCCCTCACTCAGAAACTCGAAAATCAATGTCGATGATGCATGCATTCATCATCGAAATTATTTTCCAGCGACATAAGTGAGTTCTGGACTTCAATTAACTTTGAAAAACTTCTTTGAAATTCCTTCGAAATCATTGAAATCCATTCGAATACATTTGAAACTTTTCTTATTTGAAAAAAATATATATCTTTAAATCATATTATTATTATATTTTCCAAAATCTTAAAACCGATTTCAAAAAACCGGAATTCGATTCCTCGAAATTCAAATTCAAAACCCTTCAGTTATAAATCATTTTTGTATAAATCCGTTCTTATATAATTTTCAAAATTTCAAATTCTTTCGAAATTTCAAATTTTCATTTTTGAAAGGTATATAATCCTTATCGAAAACATTTCACTTTTATATATAAAAATATGGCCATCCTTAATAATTTGGATGTATGCACAATTTCAAAATACAACCAAACAAAATTTTCAAAGGATGATTCAAGGAAGGATTTCAAACAAACAAAGATTCAAAATTAGAGGAACTCTAATCAAATAGAATTCTAGTTCGAAGATAAACTCAAATGAAGATGAGATAATTTAATTACCAAATAGAGGATAGATAAGCCTATATAAATCACGGGCGACCTTAACCGGTCAACCGAGACTTTAGGAACATAATCAATACGGAAATCTAAGGCAAATCGACCTTCGTTCGCTAGAGATAGAATCCGGGTATAGCAGGAGATAGATAGCATCGACATCCGAGGATACAGAAATCTCTAGTGAATCAATGTCAATTGTAAAGGAATTCCACTCCCTTACAAATCATTCAAAGATTGGCGGAACTGCCGATCTTTAGAGGTTATTCAAAGTGGAGTTATGGAAAGCTCCAAAAATCAAAAGAATGCAATTAGGGGAGATAGGAATAGATTTCAGAACAAGTAGGAATGTTCCAAAATTCAAAGGAATCCTAATCGATAAGAATCTTAACCAAGAGATTTCTAACAAGGTGGATACCGAAGAGATGAAGTTTAGAAAATCTTGGTTTCAAAGTAAGAAGATTTTTATACCAAAATAATCTTTGAAAATACTTTAAAAATCATTTGGAAATCATTTTATACTTTGAAAATACGTTCTCTCACAAAGAAAGGATTCAGAGATTGATTTCACTCATCCTAGGGTATTTCTACCCTATCTCTAATGAGTTTTTGCTCCGCAGGCTAAGGTTTGCCTAAAACCAAAGCTCTGATACCAACTTTAACAACCCGATATTTTCAGCCATTCGCATCTGCACATGTCGGACTTGAATTGCTCAAAATACCGCGTTGTAAATAAATTTGGAGCAAATGAAATACAATCACAAAATCACAGACACAGAAATATCAGAATAACTCGCAGCGGAAATAAAATACATAGTAGTTCATGAAGCTACTACGGAAGAGTCTCAAACCAAATACATAATACAGTCTGAAAACAACATAATAGAAATCCCAAATACATAGAAGTTCACTAATACATGAGATAAACTAGAACAGCTGAAACAGAGCGTAGATATAAATGTAGATAAGCAGAAACTCCAGCAAAGACCAGCTCCAGAAAGATAATCCAAAGCTGTGAATACTCAGGCTGACCCGAGCGTAAAGTAAAACACAAAACACTCGAGTCAGGACAATATATACTTATATAATGTAAACCAACTCAAGTGAACTGTAGTAGAAGTACACAATAACTTAAAGGATGCTTGGGATCGCCCATCCTTTAAGAATCAGTTAAACTATAAATTAAATACATCCCGTGGTTAAAGTTTCAAAATGGTATTTTATACTTCAAAATCAAATATCATTTCAAAATTCAATATCATTCAAAATCCATTTCAAAATAACAAAATATAATATCTTCCAAACCTCATTCATTTTTATTTAATTTAAATACCATTACAAAACACATTTCAAAATAGTTTATATTTCGAAACAAATTACTTCATTTTAAATCATAAAATGAAGTTATTATATTTAATAATTAACTTATTAAATTTCCAAAATTTTAAATCTTTTCAAAGTTCATTCATTCCCTAAAATTTATCAACCAGTGAAAATTCACCTTTTCGCAGCATTTAGACAATGCTACGGAAAGTTACTTTTAAAACAATTCAATTTAACAAAAGACAGCATTTAAATGCTATAATAGGGTTACTTTAGTTCAAATAAAACCTTACTTAAATTCAACAATTATAGCACTTACTTAAATTTAGCCATTTACTTCATTTCTATACACTACGGCATTTACAAATGCCATAATATCATTTACATTAGAAAATAATAGCATTTCAAAATTGCTATTAATTAAATTCCAAATATTCAATATAATTTCACAAACAATTAAATTTTTATTTAATTCATTTTTAACTTATAATTGTACATTTTCACTTTTAAAACAATCATTTAAATACCCTTATATTCATGATTTTATAAGTTCAATTTCCATTCAAAATCAAATTTAATAATAATTTACTTATTAAAATTCCAACATTAAATCTTAAATTCATTAAATTAAATTTAAATTAAAACTTAAGTTTAAATTTTCAAATATAACTCAATTTCATTTTTATTTACTTAACTTAAAATTCACTTTTAACCCAAATTCACAAATTTCCAATTTTAGTTATATTTTAAAATTTCAACTTAAATATTCATTCATTTCACATTTAACTTTATAAAAAAATCATTAATATATTATAAAATCATTTTAAATTCTTTTAAATTCAAAATATCATAAATTAATCATATTTTCATATCCAATTTAAATTCCATTTATCACCAAATTATAATTTCCAAAATAACTTACATTTCAGATTTTCTAATTTTACCATTTATTTATTTCACTTACAAAATTTTAGAAAATCAATAATGCTTTACAAAAATCATTTTTTATCAAGTTTACATCAAAATATTATAATATTTACATTTCTAAAATATTTTAAATTTTTTTAGAAAAACATATTTTAACAACGGGTTTGTATTTCATTTTCTAGCCTAGGTAAAGTGATACGGGTAATATATCATTTCAACCCGTAATATACAAAGAAAACCCGGGTTTGATCATTTCAAACCCGCAATACCAAGTAAAAGAAAATAATTGAAAATCATTCAGGCCTATCATTTCAGCCCATAACGATTTTCTCCTATTCTAAAGTCCGTTCGGGTATGTATAATTTCAACCCATAGTGATTCTAGTCTACAGGGAACTTGCAGCGTGATAAACTGATGAAAATAATAGAATAGCATGAAATAATAGTAACATATGGTATAACAAGTGTAAATATAGGTGTGAACTTCATATGAATATAATATAGCAGTTATAACAGGATGATATGCATTTACAGATTCAGGTGATGGCAGTTTATCACTATATAAGTACATATTAGTCTGGTGAGATTTACTCACTGTTTTGAGCTGGAGACACAACGACGAATGCACGAATGAGATCCAAACAAGAACGATAACACGACAAAAAGATGAGTGGAAGAGTCAAAGATTAATTCTCCTTGGATACATGAGACAAAACAAATAAATATAACATAAGTTTTCAACCCAAATTCAATTAAATAAAGCTAGAAATGAATACACAAAGCATCACCGAAGTGTTTGCACTTGCTTTCTACCACCTATGCTTCAACTCCAGGTCTGAAATGGCACGGCTAAAGGCATGGTTTGGATCTGGTTTGGGTTCTTAAAGGTCGGCCTAGCATGGCAAAATGATGGAGCAAAGATATATGAGCATGAAGTAACACTACAAGGCAAATATCATGGATTCCTATGCACTAGAGGGCTCGGCCAAGGCCAAGGAGGGCACGGCCAGGTCTGTAGTAGGCTGGAGGATGATGTGGCAGTGGGCTCAGGTCAGGAATTTGCTGGTGTTGGTGGTGTATGGTCGGCCAAAGTGATGGAGAGAGGTGGTGGAACAAGTTAGGCTAGGCTATGAACATTTAGGTGGAGTTTTGTTCATTTTTAGGTGGGTCTTCTTCATCAAGGGGCACGGCTATGGCTTGGGCCTGGGCTGGAGGAGGTTCTGACCAGATGTGGTGGTGGTGGAAGAGGCCAAGGTGGAGGAGGAAGGAGGAGCTGAGCATAGAAGGTGAGAAAACAAGTGCAAAATTATAAGAAAACAAGTAGAAGTTGCAAAGAAAAGAAGAAATTTTTTACCAAGCTTTTCACATAGGAGAGGCCGTACTTTTCTTCAGAGTTTGAGAAAGAAAATCACGTGAAATGATAGAGGAGTCGGCTGGAGAAATGAGTTAAGGCAGCCAATTGAATGAAAAGTAATGGTTGGAGTTGAAAAGGTGAGAATACAAAGAGCCTTAAGAAATAAAAAGTCACAAAACCTTTCAAATTACCTTTTATTATTTATATAAATTTATGTTGCTGAAATAACTATAAGATCAGATAAGATTTCGAAATTTTTAACAAATATACAAATATATATAATATTTATCAATTATGTAAAGTAAAATTAAGGAAAATAGTTAAAACAGTGAACTAGACTAGCAAAATTTGGAGTTAAATGAAATAATTTTAAGAAAATTCATATAAGCTTGTAAAGTATTTTTAAACATAAATAATAACATAAAATAAAAATATATTCACAAAATAAATATTTAAAATTTAATTTAAATATAAAATTTTAATGTAGAAAATAGCAGAAAATGGGAAAACAGCCCTTAAAAATAGGAAATCAATACAGTAATTTTTGGAAAAATTCTATTATTATTTTAAAAATATTTAGAGATGAATTTTCACAAATAAAAAAAATTTAAAATAAAATAAATAAATTTAAAATGAAGAAAATGACAGAAAATTAGAAAACAGCCTTTAAAAATAGGAAATAAATACAGTAAATTTTGGAAAAATTATATTATCATTTTAAAAATGTTTAGAAATGATATCACACAATTAAAACAAATTTAAAATAATTTCAAAATGAAATAATGTCAAATTTAAATATATGAAAAATCTAGGGTTGTTACAAAAAAGATCTGAAACCTATTAAAGTAGAAAGCATTCCTTTCGAAAGATATTCTTAAGTAAAGAAGTGATGGTGTTGAAAACATCCTTTCGAAATAACTGGAGAAGTGGCCATGTTTTTAAATAGTGGTCCTTGCAAAACCGTTGACTTCGAAAGGTAAGAAAAGTGTCAGCTAAAGGGCTTCGACCTAGTCGAAAGCATGTATTTAAAAATAAAGGCGCAACCTCTTTAAACCACTTCTTTAAACCATTTGACCTGGTTGGAAGCCAACCAAGTTGAAAGAGATGTAGTCCAACGCAAAGCAGGCGCATTTTCACTTTAAAACAAAGCAGCGCTTCGACCCCTTCGGAACCCTAGGGTTTCGACCTTATACATTTTGCCTTCTTTCCAACTCATTGCGCACTAAGTCTTTGACACCATGCGCGTTGGTTTTGATGGTGATTGAGGCGAAGGTACTAAGTTGAAAGCCATCTATGTCGGAAGCAGGGTGCCGAAAGTGGCGAAATATGCTAAAAACATGTAAATTTTATCTTTAACTTAAAAGAGAAATAATTTTTTGACTAACCTGCTATTTTTTCAAAAAAAATTTGGTTGCAAATTTTTCTTTTCTAACAGCACTGCCATAATTTCAGAAATAATAATTAAATTTATTTTATAAAATATCCCTTCTCCTTTTATAAATATATAAAATATTTAAGGCCCGTAACTTAAATAATTTTATATATTCATTAAAAAACTTAGGAAAATTCTACAAAAATGCCAGAAAATCATTTTCAATATGTTTTCTAACATATATAAATTTCAAAGCCAAATAAATAACTAGTTAGCCTTAAATAATTTATAACCAAATAATCATTTTCTACACTAGAAAATTCATATAAATTCCAGAATTAATTCAGAAAATTGAGAAAATTGAAATCCATCTCTAAAATATCATTTCTGATCTAAATCTAAATTCGCAAGGCATTTGGAAGTCATTCAATAGAGTTTTCATATCAAAACATATCATAAAATCTATATGAATAAGCATAAATCGTCAGCAAGCATATTTACACACTTAATCATTCAGAAACATGGCATAAACTTGAAAAACACTTTGGATTTAAATTAAAACCAAAAAAACTTAAGAAAATGGGATGCAGTCATTATTCATCATAGCTGAGATTAAAGATTTGAGATTTGAATAGCTTTTGATTTGATTAATCTTCTTCTTTAGCTTTTTCTTCCTTAAGTTCTCTAAAATGGTGGTCGGCCTCTAGGCTTTTAGTTTGCAAATGAGAATGAATTGAGAGAATACACGGCTAAGGGGTTTAAGGTTTAAGGTATACAGATTTTCCTTGTTCCCATATTGCCCATGACTACTTCCTAATCCTTCGTCTATTTCATGTATCCCATTTTGATTTACTAATTAACATGGCACGGCTGCTCCTATTAATCACAAATCTCAATCCATTAATCACCTTACATTAATTTATTTTATTTAGCTAATTATATATCCTATATAATGTTGCTAAAAATACGTGGCGTTACAATCTCCCCTGCTTAAAGAATTTCGTCCTCGATATTAGGATAAGGTACACAACAAAACTATCAAAGATAAAACGTACCATCAAATAAATCAAGGTAAGCGTCTCTAATACTACTCTTAGTCTTTATCATTGTTACTCCATTGGACCTTTTTTAATCTGACTATCTTGTTCCTCAACTTCTTTTTATCTCTTATGACTATCCAGATAGGCTTCCTAACCATTGTAGAGTCTAGTTCCACTACTAAGTCTTCAATCATAGTCGGTGCTATTGTAGTGTATAGATCCCTAACATAGTTCCTTAGGTGAGACACATGGAAAATATCAACTACTTGGTAATTCTACTCTATACGTGAGTTTTTCGATCCTTTCTAAAATAGGAAATGGTCCTACGAATGTCGGTGCTAACTTCCCTGTCTTTCCGAACCTGATAACACCTTTCGTCGGCGATACTTTGACGAAAACATGATCTTCAATAGAGAACTCTAAATCTCTCCATCTTCTATCTACATAGATCTTCTGCCTAGACTGAGTTTCTGTCATCCTTTCCCTTATCAACTTCATCTTTTCTACTGCTTCCCTTACCAAATTAGGACCAATTACCAATCTGTCTTCGGTCTCCGACGAAAATGAAGTGGATTTACATAGTCTTTCATACAAAGCTTCAAATGGTGCCATCTAATACTAGTATGATAACTATTGTTATACGAAAACTCGACTAGGTGTAGATGGTCTTACCATGATCCCCCAAAGTCAAATACAAAAGTTCTTAACTAATCTTCCAAGATCTTGTTAACTCTTTCCTTTTGCCCATCTATCTGCAGATGGAAAGCGGTACTCATATTGAGCTTGGTTCCTAAACTCCCCTGCAGACTCTTTCAAAACTCGCTAGTGAATAAGGAATCTCTATCACCAACAACTCTACTTGGACTAACTACATTCTGCATAAATAACTTCGATAAAAAGGTGCCGTCCTAGTTGACATAACGGGAATGAAATGGGCGCTCTTGTTCAATCTCTCTACTATGACCCATATGCTTTCATTTCCTTTATTAGATCTCGGAAACCCGCCTACGAAATCCATATAAATAGAATCCTACTTCCACATCAAAATATCCAATGGCTAAGCAACCCGCTTGGGCTCAGATGCTTGAATTTCACCTGTTGATAGATCAAACTAACTGTTGAATATGCGAGTATATGATTTTTGTTTGATGATAATAAACATATATACATTCATTTAAATGTATTTGTTAGTGTACTATTTTATTTTTCATAGATTAAATAAATATTTGCGGAATAAAATAAATAACATAGAATTTGAATTCAAACAGAAATTTTATTCAAACAAATATTTATTACAATTTTTGAATAGTACAAATTTCAAGCTCTCACTATATATATACACAACTTCAATTATAATACAATTTTGATTGCATCACGATTAACATTTACAATTGACCTCACTACATATCTTCATTTACTCACTCATTCACTCAACTCGTATTTTATCTTCAACTTCATTCCAAACTGAATCCAGCATCTGAGCAATCTGCCAAAATAAATATTGATGCAGTAAAATTGAAAATAAAATATTTTTACAGTATAAAATAAAATGTGATCTTGAAAATAATATTTTCCTCGGTTATTTGGGTTGTTCGTCATCAATTAAGTTTGAATTCATCATACACGAACAGCTTGTGAAATACACAGTGTATCACTGGATATGTCACAAGGTCGTGTATACCGATACATACACTTGATAAAATTATAGGGATAGGTGACCACAGGTCAAACCTAAAACGCCGAGTTCAACTCAAAGTGCAATAAAAAAAATATCACAATATCAGCACAAGGTCAAACCCGAGCTCCAAGCTGGATTCAACATAGGTGCAAGTTCATGAAAATGGTCAAGACAACTAAAGCAAGCCTCAACCAAAATCCAAATGTACAAATGCAATATGAACCAAATAGTGCACAAAGGCAGTGGTACAAACTACATAAAGACAATACACAAACATATATATACATATGTATACATACATGCAGTGACAACATACATGTCGACTAGGCTACACATTGAAGAAAATGTGCAAAGCAAGTAGCATAAGCCGAGACAAAATCAAGTTCAAAAAATATCAAGAGAAGATGACAACAGTGGTGCAGTAGATCACAATGAAACCAAACCAATATGCATATACAACTACAAATGAAATGAAGTGGATTGTACGACCCAATTCAACATGCTTAGTTCAAGTGTACAACAGCTACAACTACAAATGCACTTGCAACAGAAACTATCTCAAAGTAAATGAAAACAAATGCAAAGACCAGTGATGCAACTCGATACATCAAAGACCAGGCACCAAGTATTAAGTGAACCAGATCGGTATGCCATGACCAGAGAGAAGCTAAAGCTAATGAACAACAAGTGATACAAAAACAACACCAAAACTGTATGCAAACTGCCCAAATTGACAAAACATTCATATACAAGTTTCACTAACTCAAAGGAGCAAACATATAGAACAAAGGATAGTGCAATGCAGACATTTTAGCAAGACCACAAATCTAAACCAAGTTCAACAGTCAAAGCATCATCAAAAAAGTGAAACTACATAGTCAAACTGCACCATATCAGTTCATACATGGGTGATATGCTACTAATGAATGCAACCCGAGCTCTAGACCACTACATGTCCAGAACTCAAGACTAAAACTACAAAGAGTAAATATACAGCATACATACATGCAAATACAAAATGAACCTGATAAGATGCAGAGAAAAATTCAATGGCCAAAGTCGAGCACAAAGAATGAAGTCGACCACAAACTCATGATACAGTGAACTACATGATGAACATGTATGCAGTGACAATACACAAAGAAAATGCAAAGTCAAATTCACTGTTTTCTCACAGTAGGTAATATGATAAACATGAGTTAACAAAAATCAATATCAAGTTTGAAAGTCACCTGCAGTTCAAATTAAAATGACCAGAAACAATATCAGTGCAACGGTGATGGCCGAAGACATTATCAAGTCATGGAATCGCATAAACAAAGTCAAGTGACCGAAGTCAACAGTTCAATATCAAAGAAACAGATCAAAGTCAGAACCGTGGTGAGCAAGGAAAACAACGTCAGAGAAATCAAAGCCGTGTGTGATATCCCGGAAAATTTTGGCAATATCAATTTAATAATCTGTGTTAAAAATTTAAATTAATTTGATAATAATTGTTAATAAGATTTAAATTGATTTAATAATCTTCTTTTAAATAAATATTTAACCGATAATTTATCTTTTAAAAGCTAATTTAATTATTTTCTATTTACAATATGTATCTATATATTTGTATACATATTGTAAATAGTTAATCTTTGTTTTAAATTAATAAATAAAGACATGTTTTCTAATTTTAATATTTTTGATAACTTGGAAATTTAGTATTAAGCTATTAAATAAAAAACTATATGGTTTTAAATACTTAAGATAAATGTTTAATAGCTAGAACTTATTCTAGCTTAAGTTTAAATTTAAAATTTATTAACAAAAAGATTGTTTTATTTTCTTTTTAGTATAGCTTGATAAAAATATGGTTTAAATATACTCAAGATAAAGTTAAAATTTATTTAGATGATTTTAGCTAAAATTTAAATTTAACAAAGGGTTTGTTTGTTCTTTTCTAAATATAGTTGATAAAATAAGTAATTAAGTGATAATTTCTTTTATAAATTATTTTAATAATGAGTTTCTAAAACAATAACAATAATGTAATATCTTCACAATGGATTTTAAATAAATAGGAACTGTTATTTTAAACTTATGTTTATATTTATACACATATTTTGGAAAGCTAAGATTGTAAATTTAAAATAAAATAAGTCTTATAACAAAAAATTAACATAAGTTTGGAATAATAATAAGTAAATTTAGTATTGATAATTTAGGTTTTAAAATTACAAGTGAAACAATAACAAGCACTTGTATTAGGAATAAAACTAAATACTTAAGTTAAAAAGGCTTTAACAATAACAAAGACAACTTTATATCTATATACATATAGTATAAAAACAAATCAGGTAAATAGAATCTCGTAGGGCAAAGTAAAGATAGCTAAGAAAACAAGGCAATGCAGATTTGTAGCTGCAAATAGATATGCAGGCTAAAGAGTAAACGAAACTTAAGCTAAAAATTTATATCAATAACTAAATAACTTTATATATGTACATGAGATAAATACAAAGCAGGTTTGTATATGTGTAGCCTGTAGGTTTTGAAATGCAAAAGCATAAGAAATATGTAGGTAGCCTGTAAATAAAGATGCAGGCAAGAAGTAAAAGAAATGAAAAGCTAAGAACAAAGAAAAAGCAAAATATCTAAACACAAAAATATCAACATACACTAATAAGATAAGGTTGTAGACATTAAGTTCATCAATATTAAAAGTTTTCATCTCAGCTTAAAACAAATCAGGCAAGAATCTTATATATGAAGATTAGATTAGATATGCTGCAAAGTGAAATATCAACATACACAAATAAGATAAGGTAAGTAGGAAACATAAAGCACTCAAATAATAATTGCTTTCATTTCTTAGCAGCAAATAAGTCAACCCGAAATGTATAAAAAGAACTCAGCCTCCTAATAAAAAAAAAAATCTTGCCTGACACAAACAAATAAGTCTGATCAAAAGAAAAGCCTAAACCCAGATATCACCTACCCTGTAAACTTCTTTATATATGTCTTCTTATATTTTGGCTCGTTCAAAACATATCAAACCTGAAACATAGTAATAATAGCAAACACTTCCATTTATACAAACTTAAATAATATTTACAACTGAACATGAGCAAGAAGATTAGGAAGATCAAAGCAAAACAGTTCTCAGTTTTTAAAGTTCAAAGCTTTTCAAAATAGAAGGCTCTGTTCTTCAAGTTTCAGTGAGTAAAATCAGAAGTAAGATTCAACTTAAACTTAAACAAAGTTCAATGGAAACAACTCGGATTTAAACAACAATACATCAATGCAAATTAGAGGATTTAACAGAGGAGATTACGACTTGTTTCGGATTTCATTTTCAAAGCCTGTTCCAAATTGAGAAAAAAAAACTCTGCTCATTTATGAAATACAGGTGAGTAACACTTTTAAATAACCTAAGTTTTAAACTTGTTGCATGTTAATGTTTGAAAATCCTTATATGATCATTTCTCTGTGTGTTGTGAGATGGAATGTCTACATATTGGAAACTCCGTAAGACAACCTGTTTATGAATCTTGAGCTCATATCTTACTTCAAAAATCATCTCTGCTTGATATATTGATTTATAGAGCTTAGTATCTAAACCAGATGGGTTTGTTTGATCATAAAGCGAATTTTAAAATTTGAATTTTTAGGTTGCAAGTTAGAAATGCTCTGAAGAAACTTAAAGAACAGGAAATGTTTGATATGAGTAAACTTTCAAACATTTTAAAATATCAATTCAAGTTTATAACTTGAATTCTTATCTGTAATTAGGATTTTTAAAATTATAATTACATTTTTGTGTTTAGTAATTAAAGAGCATTTCTGTGGTGATTATTTTGGGATTTTTAGAGGATCACTGGTGATCCCAGTGGTTGGAGAGGCTGGAATTTTGTCTGGAGGTAGTAGGGTGACTGGTGTGTTTGGAAAAATTGGGTGGTGGATGATCAGAAGCAGGTGGGGGCAGCGGTCATGAGTTTTAATTTCTAAACCTAATTTTTGTCTGGTGGTGGTTTTGGGTCGGTTGGATTTCTCTGGAGCATTGAGTATCTTGGGCTTTTGGGAATCGCTAGAGGGAAGGTGGTCGAAGCAGTAGCCGGAGGTGGTGGTACTGCGGTGGTCGGAATTTGAAGCGCGGCGAAGTTGCAGGTTTTGGGTTGTTTGCTTGTTGCGTTTCCAGGTTTGAGAGTGGGCGCTCGATTTTGATTCGAGCAAGTGTGGTGGCTTTGGAGGATCGTGATGTCATATGGAGATGATCGGCGATGGGATGAAGCGCTGGTGGATGGCGGGAGATGGCCAGAGCCACGGTGCACGTGCACCGTGCCGTTGAAGTGCTGAGCTTTTTTTTTTGGGTGTAGAGTTTTTGAACTGGGGGAATACTCGAGTCATTCGAGTATGTGACTCAAAGCAGGGAAGGTGAGGACTCGAGGCGATTTTGGTTTGGCTAGAGACAGTGAGTTGTTTCAGGTTTTGGAAAACCTGATTGTTTCAGGTTTAAATTTAGTTCAAATTTTTTTTAAAAAAGGGATGTAAACAGTCTTTTAAATTCAAAGTTTAAGTATAGATTCAAATGAAATTTTTGAATCTTAAGGTTTTAAAATGAATTTGGATTTTTAAATCAGAATTTAAAATCAAGTTTTTAAAAGCAAGTTAAAACCAAAGTTTTAAATCAAATGTTTAAATATGGAGTCAAGTTTTCCTGAATTCAAATCTGTGATTCAAATCAGTTTTAAATCTGAATGTTTTAAACAAGTTTAAATCAAATAGTTTTTTTAAAGTAATTTGTTTCAATTAAATATTTAAATTGATTTTGAGAGAATTCTTTTATAAAAGGTTTTTGAATGGAAGTTAAATAAATTGTTTAACTTGAATTTGCAAGTTAAAAAAACAATGTAATTTAAAAGCTAAATTTTTAACTAAAGTTAAGTAGTTTAATTTAAAGGCTTTTCTTATATAAGTTTCATATGTAAGTAATAAATGTTATTTACATTTATTTAAAAGATTATAAATTGAATCTAAATTTGGTTAATGTTTAAATAAATAATCATTTTGAATCTTAAATTCAAAATGGAATTTGAATTTAAATTTAAAATATAATGTTCTAATACACTTTAATATTAATGAAGTCATTAATAAAGAAATAAATTATCTTTGGAATAATTAAGGTATTTAAATGATTAAATGAATAAGTTAATTAAGGAATGACTTATGTATTTAATTTATAAATTAATAATTTAGATTAATTTTAATTAGAGATTAATTAAGAAGTAAATTAAGAAATGTTATTAGTTAATGAAGATAATTAACTAAGGATTATTAATTAATTAATGTGATTAATTTTGATAATTAATTAGATTAATTAATTTAGATAATCTATTGTAAATTGTTATGTGTAATTACTTGATAAAAGTAATTAGGAGATTAATTACTTTTTGTAATTAAATTTGATGATATGATTAAATTAAATTAATTACTTTTGTTTAATTAATTTAAGAAAATCATTTGATAAATTGATAAGTGTAATTACGTAGTGTATTTAATGGAGCATAATCATTTAGGGAAGTAATTAGATGATAATTACTTGACGTAATTAATACAAGATGATTTGTTAATGAAGTAATTTGGATAATTACTTTTGAAATTAATCAAAGGATTAATTAATGGAGATAATTAATTATGGAATAATTAATCAATATAAGTGATTAAGGGTAGTTAATTACTAGTTTGGTTATTAATCAAGGATGATTAGTAATTGTTTTTAAATAAAGATTAATCAGTTAATATACTAAATTTAAATAAAGTAATTTAATGTCAATATAACTAGAAATCATTAATTAATATAATTAATGATGGATTAATTAAGAAATAATTAATAATGTGGTGATTGATTTATGTAATTAATTAAGAATAAATGTAATTAATTATATTTAATTAATAAATGAAGTAATTAAATGTTAATTACTATAATTGGTTTAGAATAATTCATTTGAGAAATTAATTAAAGACCAAATTACTTATTGTAATTAGAGAATGATTAATTAATTTGATTTATAATTAATTAATGATTGTATAAGAAAGATTTATAGATGAAGTAATTAATTTAATTTACTTTAAATTAATTAGTGATAGAAGTAGTTAATTTAATTCATTTTAAATTAATTATAAACGGTATGATTATAAATCATTGCTTATGGATGAATGTTATTGATATTTCATTTGATGATTGTGATCTCAGATATGAGATGAGTAATATCTATATGATATGGATGCTTGGTTTAAGTATAATAATATTTATTATCTGATTGGGATGATAATATTAATTATCTGTTTATGATGATAATGTGATTATCTATTGTGATATTGTGAATTATCTATATGTGTGTATATTGATAATATTGAATTAAACTGTTAAGACTAAATAGACAACTTGGCCTCAAAAGATACGTTTTGGATTTCGATGAGACCGGGATCAGGTTTCCATATTTGGACATCCGAAAACCACATCGATCAAAATTAACGATAGGTCGTGAATCTAAAGTGTATATGAAGTATCTGAGTGCAAGGGTTATTGTCGTTAACTCTGAGGGTGATTCCAAAATGAGTGTAACGAGATAATGCCTTCGGTTTCGTTCGAACCCGGAACGAACTTGTATGGATTGAATGCTTTTAGAACATCGTCAGGTGGGCGATGAGCATTCTAAGAAATGTATTCACTAAAGGTAATCGCAGCCTCAAGCCTCATCAACCGGGAATGGCTAAAACATGGGAGGTACATCAAGGTTAGGTGGGTCATGCCCAAGCAGGACGAGATATTCCCCTGTCTAGATGTCCCTTTACTTTTCGACTATGTGGGTGGTTAATTGCAACAACTGCCGGGGTTATCTTGTTCGAGACTATTCATTAAGTAATGGTTCCGGCCATGAGTTGTAGGGGGTCGGGAGTGATCCTCGGTACGTTGATTTAGGCCACGTACTGTGACGGAAGGTACCCCAGTAGCCCTGCCATTGTATGGAATCCAAAATCCAATAAATGCCATCGGTTTTGATTGTATTACCCACTTTTGTGGCTAGTAGCGTGAATTTAATGAATGAAACAATTTCGGCTATTTTCTATTTACTTGAAAACCCTATACCTATTATAATATCACTAAATTTCCTATCAAATGTTTTGGTTAGCGTAAGGTAAAAACTTACCCATGTTTATTTGTGGGGAGTCTTACGTGATACCTTTTGTTTTCAAAAGGATTTTCAAAATTAAGCAACTTTAACCTGTTACTCACACCAGATCCATGTCTGACCCGGAGTTTATTTCTGTTTTTCCTAAACTCTCGGTTACTCAAATTTTTATGAGTTGCCAAGGGATTCAGGTTAGCTTTGACGAATTCTGGAGGAGCAATGGAGTAGGAGGCTTCTACGTTGTAGATATATATATATATAGTTCCGCTGTGTTGGTATCTTTGAGTTATTTGTTTGAGTTGTATCGAATTGTATTTGCTAGACAGGTATTTATAACTGTCTAGTATGTGATGTATTATATGTATAACTCTGAATGATGTTGTATATCAGGCAAGTACTTATGTGATTAATATAATTTATTCATTCCGCTGTGAGATTCCGATGTTGTTGTTCTTTCTTCTCCATCTATTCTATTTTCTCACCCCTTTCTTTCTTCAAGATGATACAGATTTCTGGTAGTAGAAGCCCGGGTCGTCACAGTTGGTATCAGAGCACTAGGTTGAGTGAATACTTAGGCTCTTGAGTGATTTCTTTCCTGAGAGAGCGTATTTGTAATTTTGATATATATTTATTTATTTATTTCTACCTATTTGTTGGGTTACCTGTTCGGGTTTTCCAATGAGCAATAAAGGTAGATAGGGTAGTGGTGTGCGTAACACGACTACCAATGGTTGGAGTTTGAATGTTTGAGGTTTGAAGTGTATCTGTCGAGACTGTAGACCTATTACCATCTCGAGTGAGCTTTGGGTGGTGTAAGAACTTCATCGATCTCTGAAGGAAACCTCTTGAGGTTCTGAGTTCGTCTTTGAAGTGTAAGTTTGGTTGAGCTAGAGTTTGGATATGCCGGGTGGACAGAAGCAAGTCATGTTATCTTGATACATTAAGGTGTAGTAGCTGTGTGATGAGACACAGTGACTATGGATGTCTCCGAAGATGTTTCTTTGGAATAAGTTAAGGAAGTGTGTCTGCTCGGTGTTGTGACGGTGTTCAGCAAGGTGGTTCTATTTGGTTTTAGGTTCGAGTTTCTTGAAGAGCTTTGGATTAGGAAGTTTCTGGCTTAGCAGTTTTTCTTGGAGTAACTTTAGAAGCACACTACAAGAAAATGTGTTTTCAACTGCAATAGTAGACAACGTTTTTACAATAACTGCTGACAAAGGAATTTTGCAAAATAAAAATTAGAACCATGAACGCTGTTTAAAGTGAGAATTTTTTTCATTACGCGGTCACTTGGCCGCCTTCCTTTTTTCCTTTTCAACTTCGCTCCACGTAAAAGTAAAATTCTAAATCCTCCTGCGAAATTTAAACCTAATTAAACATGAAATCTCCCATGAAAAATTGTTCCTTCCCTGACCTCTCCTATAATATCCCATAAACTCGAGCCCTAATTCCCTCTGAATCCATCATTGGCAATCGCTTGAGCCCTAAAGCACCGTGAATCCTTCATTGGCAAACACGAGAACATGAATCGAATTCTAAGTCCACTCAATAAATAAGAGGCCTCACTCAAGAATTCTTGGTCATTCGCTTTAGAAATCCGATTTGAGGTAATTTATTTAATCTTTAGATGCAACATGTGAGATTGCTTTCTTTATTATCATGCATAATACTGCGGTTATGTTTCCAAGTTCTAGAGAAAAAAGACAGGTCTTTGTGTGGTAGGGTTAGTCAATAATAGTTTGTTTTCAAATGGTTAGTAAAGATTTCATCGTTGCTCATCATAGAAAGTTTTAATTTTTATCACCGTTTTAATTACAAAGGTACAAATAATTTGATCATAAAGCATTTTGAAATCGACATGATTGGTGATAAAATAGTTTTTACCTGCTAAATATCATTGTTTTTTTATTCATGAATTAAAATCCAATGAAGATCCACTGGCTGAAATACTTTACTTGTGTCTCAATTCTCAATGGTCGCTTCTTAATACAATGCATTCACTTATTATCTAGTTTGAACTTTGTTTAGTGATGTATTTTATTTCTTCAATCTTGCACATACTTCTTTCTATCTGTGTTTAATCATCATTTTCTCTCTTTTTAAATTTTATAGTTTGCAAGCTACCAATCAGCACTAGATCGATTTATTAGCAATTGCTCAATCAATTTTACTTTTAGTGATTGAGGATGAGCTTCTTAACATAAAAAATGAAGTCTAATGCAATGTCGGCTTTATATTGGAGTTGACTGTCAAATATTTTTAGTCAAATATTGGAGAACATTAAAAGTGAGGCCATTTATCAGCAACCAAATTTATTGTTAATGGCGCAAGCCAAGTATCAGGAGAGGGGTAATGCATAGACATTACTCCGGTGCTACACAATAGCGCCGTTGTAATGGCAAATTTTTTGGAAACAGTTTGGCTTACAGAATTCCTTTTGGTTTGTGGCCTAAATTCATGTGGATGTTTCCCAGTGTAGCTTTGCAATGTTTATACATAACAACTAAATGTCAGAAGGTAACGCGTTAACCAATACATTTTGAATCGTTGTATATGCATTTTAGTTGTGTCCCTCAAAAGCCTCCAACTTTTAACAGTTTGTACTGTCTTAGATTATCCTTTGATATAACAATGTTAGCCTTAAAACTTATCTTGATTTTTATTAAACACTAATAATAAGACATTGTTACTTTATTCTGTTTGATTTTTATCAAATATCAGTAATAGGACATTGTTACATTATCCTGCTTGTTTTTATTATACATCGGCAATAGTTGTGACCCTCAAAACACTCCTCCTACTAATAACAATTTTTACTATTTAATTGGATCATCTTTTGAAACAGCAATATTCGCCGTAAACTTTCCCAGCTTGATTTCTATTAAATATCAAGAAAGGACAATGTAAGTCTGTAAAATGACATTCTGAAATTGTTACCTAGATTTCATTTTGGTGTTATGGGCTGGCAGCACATTGCATGTATCATGTAGGATTGTAAAAAAAGCCCACAAGTAAATGCATTCAGTGCATATGTATGGTTCTACTGAAGTTTGTAACTTGTTTGTGGACCACTTTTAGCTTGGTAGAAAAGTGTTAAATATATATTAGTAATTGCATTGTCTACTAATTAATTTTGGAAGGTGTCCCATAATATGGGATTTGATACTAAGCACGTGCTGTGTCGTAGGTCATGATTATGGTTAGCCCTCTGTATTTACGCGTCATGTTCAAATTGGTCAGCATAGGATATCACCTTGTTTATTTCTCACAGTTTCTCTCGTGGGGTCGCTTGGAGTATGGCTGTGGTTGATGCGTTTAAGTAAATGTGCGTATATGTTCTTATGCACATAGTCATCTATGTTACATAACTTTCAAAATACGCATACATACTGCCATATAACTAGCTAAGTTCATGTAGCCTGGATTGCAATTGACTTTAACGTTTACCTTCGGATCCCAGCTCAAAACTGGATGAATATTTAATCATTACATGATTGAAATAGGGTTCTATGGCGTGAACGTGTGAGTTCTGTGTTTATTTCAACTATAAGCATCTCATGTTCTTCTACATAAATCTGCTCCAGTTAGTGTCATGATCTTGAATCCATCAATGGCTGACATCCATCCACGTAACAAATTTCGCATGTGGGTGTTCATGTGATTTATCGCTTGTGGGTTCGGCCATTGTATATGTTCCAGCTCACTTTTCCAATTTGTTGAAGACTTTTTCATAATAGAGAGCTAAGGCAGTTTTGAAGGAAGTATGTGGGATGTTGGTCAGTGGTAGAAATAAAGGTGATGGAGTATGAATATGACAGAGGTTATGAAGGAAGATTGTGGATGTTAAGATGGGTTGTAATGGTGCAGTTTTGAAGCACTACGGTGAATGTTGAAGTTTGTATGACTTAAGTGAAGAACTGATGGCAGGCAGTGTTTTGAGATATGGTTGAATGCACTATCAGGGGTAATGGATAGTGATGTACAGTTTGTAAGTGAGAGTTAAAAGAGAAAGGTGGGTGGCACTGGTGTGCAGCGAGTAAAGAAGATGAAAATTGGCGATTGCTCTTGCAACGAGTATTTATTAAAATAGTTGCTAGTGATTCTTCATTGGGTTTTTTCTAGCAATCTCTCCTTTGTATTACTGTGTCATGCCTCTGTTGGTTACTTGTATGTTTTATGTTTCTGGCTTCATATTCCTATTGTCATGTCGCAGTGTTACACTCGTTTGTTGGTGATGCTTGCTTTGGAAATTTATGCATTTTTTTACTAGATTTGGTATCGGTAATCTCTACTTGATCTAGGTGATGATTATGGTTTAATCTTTTGTTTTGCAAATTTTTTGTTGCTGCATTTGGTTATGGTCTTCCCTAGCCATCTTTGAAATTTGCATCTCTATGAAATATGTTCTGTTGCTTTATGGCAATCTGGTTGTCTTCTGAATGCTAGCTTAGGCTATATTTTTTAGCTAGCTGTATTGGAAATTTGTAGTTGGTTTGGGTCAATTTTCATAGATAGTAGTGTCCTATCGTATCTAAGTTTGTTAGATACGTTTGTTTCTACAAGTTGCTTCCAGCGTGGAGCTTATATGCGTTTTCTTTTGCAACCTGGTTTGTATGTTGCACCATACGTGGTGCTTGAGTAAGTTTAGTCATTCAGACAATCGACCTAACTCCTGTTTTTAATACGTATTTATTACTTTTGTTGTGATAAAAGTGGACGGTCCACAATAAAAAACGGCTGGCCTTGCCAAAAAAATCAATCGTTTTAGTTATGGTTGAAATTAGTTAATTAATTATTTTATTAATGACTTGTTTAAAGATATTTAATTACTTTAACGATGGTTTAAAGTTAATTAATTGTTCATTTATGATGTTTAAAGGTAATCAATTAATTTAATAAAGGAGATTTACAAATGATATTTTGTAAAGAGGATTTATAAAAACAATATTATGTAAAAGAGTTTTGTAAATTGTTACTCGGTTGCTTGGCCCGGCTACGAGATGCTAATTATTGAGTTTCTTGGTTCCCATAATATCACTTAGCGAATAAAAGATGTTTAGAGCTTTAAGTCGTTCAATATTTACGCTGTAAAATTTAAACTAAATGGGACGTAGAACTTAGGTATATATTACTGTCAGAAATAGAACATTTCATACAAAGTTGTATTCCAACTGACACCAAAAATCTTATAATTCATTATCCTAATCGCCTTAACAAAGCATTGTTTCAATTATACAACAAAAGGAAACCAATTACAAGCTGTATGATTGGGGTGGGAGCAAAGAACTGGTTGCTGAAGGACGAGTGTACTCGAGTGATCCAAATCAGATAATTAATGGTATTCCTCTTGGACCAGATGCCAAGATAGTTTGGGTGGACAATCCGAAAAAAGAAGATGCATTTTTGTGGAGGCCTATAGTTGGCATGACATGTATTGGAGAAGCTATTGGTAAGAAAATAGCATGGCCAGAATCAACAGTGGTTGCTGAAACGGTTAACGCTAGCACATGTCCTGCTCCTATGATCAATGCTCCAACATCTCTTACGGTAACATGTTCATATTGCTAATATTCCTCTCAAAGAATTGTTGATATCGTATTACCATTTTTTTTGTTATGTGATAGAGTGCAAATTTTTCTGCAAATACCAAATGGAAGTTGATTGATTTAGAGGGTACGGGAAAAATAGTAGAAGAAGGAACCGTGTCTTCAACATATCCAAATTCTTTGGTACATTCTGTTCCACTAGGACCAAATGCGATAAGAGTTTGGGTGGATGTTGTAAAAGTCCCAAATGCACCTATATGGCGGCCTACATCCTTCATGGAATGCTTATCAGATGCTATTGGCTCGACTGTAGCATGGGCTGTTGCGAATGTTAGAATTGGCTCAACTTCCATGTAAGTTTCACATCTTGTTTATATGCAATAGACAAGATAAAAAACTACTATAGTTTCATTTGATTAAATATGCTAGTGTAAATGAGCATTGATTGGCTGTGAGCGGTTTTATTAAATCTCATAAATTCAAATCCATTGTTAACTCTCCTGATTTTGGGAAAAAATGTCCATTGTTTTTTTTTGGGAGTGAAGTGAAGTTTTTATGTAGTTCTGGTATTTGTTTTGGAGTTGAATAGTTGTATAACAAAGAAGTGTTATAGGCAGTAGCAAGAGGAGGAGCTTGGCAAAGGAAGGTGAGGATGTGAAGTGATAATGAAGTGTTGAAGTTGGGGTATTTATTGTATTTGATGGAAGTGTGAACTGATTTCAGTTTTATATGACAGTGGTGTAGTTGTTTGGTGATGCAACAGTATGTAGGCTGGTGATGACTGTATGCAGTTTTGATGTAGGGGAAGCTGTCGAAATGAGATGGTGTAACAGCAGTGAAGTACGTTGGTTATGATGTTTGGTGGAGGAGTTATGTGGGACAGTTTGATGGGGGAAGTTTGGAAATGGTGATAGTGAAGTTGAGGGAAGGCAAATGAAGTTTGCTAAAGGTTGATGTGTTGTATGCTGGTGGTAGGGGAAGTATGGTGTGGTCAGAGGGTATGCTTGGTTGCAGCAGAGGTGTTTTCTGAGATGGTGGTGGATGATTAGCACTGTTTAGGGTAATGCAGTGAAGTATTTGATGTGGGAGGAGGCGGGTGATTTAGCAACAGAGACTGTTGTGAGCAGTTGGAAGAGTTTGTAGTTTATATGCACAGATGGTGTTGGAGAAGTGAAGTATAAGGCAGTATTGAGTAGCAATGTTTGGTGATGTGGAAGTAGATTTGAAGTGGGGAACTGGTTGTAGGATGTGGTAATGTATGCGATGAATAGGTTGTGGATGACAGAGGTATGTGGACTGTCAGGTGTGTATATGCCAGAGAAGTGATAGGCAACTAAATTGGTAGAAGTAGGGTACGGTGGTTTTGGTTGTGGAAAATGCAATATGGCGGCGGCAGTGAGGTATAAAGTTGGTAGAACAGTGGAATGACTTGGTTTCAGGTTTGTGTGGTTGTGTTCAGGTTTTGAAACTGAGATGGTGTAGGGAGTGTTGAATGAGTAAGGGGAGTTTGAATGGTGATTGCAAGGCAAAGGTGACTGTTGGTGTAGGTTATAAGTTATTGACTGCTGGTGTTTGATGATGTGGTGCATGCGATTGGTGATTGGAATTGTCACAATTTGGGTATTGGGTATTCAGGAGTGGCCGCGTAGTGATTTGGGAGATGGCGATGGTTTGATTCAGGTGTTGGGGGTATTCGATTTATGCAATGGGTATTCAAATGTAAATCCGTTTACAGGTTGTTTATGTTGGCTGCAGTTTGTTCTGGTGGTTGGTCAGAAGCTCGTGCATAGTCATGGTAGCAGATGTATGCAGTGGGTATTTGGTCAGTTTGATAAGGAGAATGGAGTTTGAATGATTGTGTGGTTGAGTCAATGTATGTAGCAGGTTTCAAAGGAAGGCAGTTGAGGTGATGCAGGAAGGTTGAGGCACTGCAGGCGATGAAGGTTTGATTGTAGAAGTGATCGACTTGCTTGGTTTTGATGTCTAAATTGTTTGTTGAATTTGTGTGAAGGGTAGCAGCACAGTTGCAATTGTAATACAAACAGCACACTGGTTTAGACTTTCTGATACAAACAACAGTTCTTGATATATGGATGTAGTGGTATTGGGTAATGGCCAGTGAACAGGGTGGTTTGGTCGGAGTTGATTGAAACTATTTGTAGAAGTTGGAGCACTGGAACTGCTAATGCAATGGAAGGGTATTGCTGTTTAATTTGTCAGTGTGTAGATGTTTATTAGTGTGTATGTGGAAGTTTGTATGAGCTGGTGGTTAATGTATAGGGTGAATAGCAGGACGGTGACTGTTTTTGTGGTGAAAGGGTAGTGTATGTGGGTGATTGCAGAGATGGATGTCAGAGTGTGGTCAGTGAGAATGGTTGTGGTTTTTGAATTATATGGCAAGATTGTGGAGTTGTGAACAGCAGTGATTGTGAGAGGGGATGAAGGTGAGTATGCAATGGGGTAAAATGTAGAATAGTTGGTGGAAATGATGTCTGATAGCAGTCAGTTGGTTGTCAGGGGTGAAATGCAGAGGTGTTGGGGAGATATGGTTGTATGTGTTGAAGTGTTGATGGTAGGATGTTGATGATGTTGTGATGAATGCAGTAGCAGGGTAGGCTGTTGATATGTAAGGTAATTGGTTTGCTTGTGAAGTAGTGTAGTGCGGTACGTTGAAGAAATGGTGGGTAATGTGATGCATGATATGCTGATGACGAGATGAGTAGTAATGTGACAGTTTGAATGTGGTAGTAATGAAGGGTGTGTTCAGAGAGGAGAAGGGGCAGAGTGGGTGGTTTGGTCTGACCGGGTTTGAACAGGGGAGAAGCAGTGAAGATGAATGGTGGTGTAAATGTAATGACAATGCTTGGTGTCTGGTCGTGTAGTTGAGTGGATTTTGTTGCAGCTGTTATGGCCGTAGCAGAGTGTATTTAAATGGTGATGATGGAGGAATTTGCAATAGGGTGGTAGTGGGGGTAGTTGGGGATGGAATATGGTGCAGTTTGGTTTGATGTTCACTGGTGATGTGCACTGGTTTGTATTGATTATAGTGGTGGGTTGTTAAGCATTTACACACTGATCACTTCAAATTTTTAGATCCATATAGTGATTTTTTGGCGCAGTTAAGCATTTTTGCATATGAAACTTCAAATTTTTAGATGGCTTTTACTCACTGATCATTTCAAATTTCTTCATTACAGGTAATTAAAGATGGCGACGACACATTCTTCTTCCGTAGCAAGTAGCAAGCATATGAAACTTTTAAGATGCACATTTTGTTGTTGGCATTTGGTGTGGACTTACTGTATTGATATTATACTTTTACTTAACATATAACGTGTCTTTGTTTAACAGAATTTGTGGCAACTTGGTTTACTTTGTTATTTTTGTTTATGGATATTATTGAAACTTGGTTTATGGATGTCTTTTGTTTATTAATATTGTCTTAACTAGTTTATGTAACCAATTAATAGTTATTAGAACCTGTTATATATACACTAGTTGCTTGAATATGCTTAAAATATAGTTTTGGAATATTCAAAAATAGAGTGGAATATTAAAGCTGTTATATAAATAGAAGACAGCGTTTGATTAATGCTGTCAATGAAGAAACAATAGCGTTTAATTCGTGCTGTAATTATCTTGAAATTGTCAATAACAGCGTTTTTTACATGCTGTCGAAATAGTTGATGATTCAATAACAGCATTTTTAACATGCTGTGAAATTGTTGATGATTCAATAACAGCGTTTAGAAAAAGCTGTTGTAAACAGTTAAAGTAGAATATGAACATCTTCGACAACTAAATTATAAACGCTGTTGAAACATAATACAGCACGTCTGAAAACGCTGTAAAAACATTATTGACAGCTCGTAATAAATGCTGTCACAGAGATGTTTCAACAGCGTTTATAGAAAAGCTGTTGTAAGTTATGTATATACGACAGCATGTCGTTATACAGCGTTTGAAATAACGTTGTTGTATCATATTACAGCGTTTATCAAACGCTGTTAAAAGCCTTTTGTGGTGTAGTGGCAGCACAGTGGTTCCATTTCTTCGATGGATTGGATAATTAAGCATAGGTTGTTCTGTTTGGTAAAGCGAGAACAATTTTTCTTTGAAAGTAGGCTGGGTTGATCGCCAAAGTGACTTGCGGTAGTTTGAGTGTTCTCTTGCGTTTCTGAGATTTTCTGGATGTCTTCAGAGAGTCAGAGTTTTGTCCGCATCTTGAGATTGAGTTTTCCTATCAACTAGAGTGGTGCCAATGGTTCAGCTTGATAGTAGGATGGATTCTGGAGAGAGAGTTGGTGAAGTAGCTCAGGTTTTGGAGGAACTTCTGAGTTTTCTTTTTGGATCTATGGAACCGTAATGTTGGAATGGGTTATCCAGTCTGTGCTTGAGTTCATAATCAGAATTTTCATCTGTTCAGTCAGAGTTGCGCAGTGGAAGCATGACGGCAGCTGTTTTAGTTGGGAAGCAATTGGATGTTGCAATGTTTGGATTGGAGAGTTCTACAAGAATTTTTTTCCAGGATCTTAAGGCCAGATTGGAGTGCACCTGTTTTATCTTTTCCGGATGAGAGAAGTGAGTTCTGCTTTATGATTTGGAATAGAGTTTGTGCTCTGAGTTTTGGTTGATCTTGGAAAGATCATTTTGTTGAATTGTCTTTGGTTCAGTTTGTTTCTAAGGACATCTGCAAGGGTTGAGCTAATTAGGAAAGATGTAGGCAACACAGGTTTGTCCGAAGAGTTTTGTGGATAAGAGACGGAGGAATTTGGATTCCAAAATCGAAGATTCGATTTTGGATAAGTGTTTGGTCTTCAGGATTGAATTGTCAGTTTGGATAACTGAGATTCGTTGTGTTTCACGTATCTCTGAGGAAGTACGCGTAAGATCTATCTCTGGTTGTAGAACCAGCAGTTCAGGGAGTTTTGGATGTTGATTCAGACTTGTCTGTAGTCTGATATCCTATCTTGTTTTGTTAATCTAGATGAGTGGGCTCTGTAGCTTAGTAGTATTGATTGTTTGGCTTCTATAGAGCGAGTATCCCGGTATTTATATTTGGGAAACTCGAGGAAATCTATCCGGAATTTTGTTTGGATGGTTAGATTAGTTTGATTGGATAAATTGGTTGCTATGATTTTTAGCATCTAGTGGATATATGCTTGTGTTTAAAATTTAAATCTTTAATTGAATTATTAAATTACCTTTGTTTTAAATTTCGGGACGAAATTCTTTTAAGGGGGAAGGAATGTGATATCCTGGAAAATTTTGGCAATATCAATTTAATAATCTGTGTTAAAAATTTAAATTAATTTGATAATAACTGTTAATAAGATTTAAATTGATTTAATAATCTTCTTTTAAATAAATATTTAACTGATAATTTATCTTTTAAAAGCTAATTTAATTATTTTCTATTTACAATATGTATCTATATATTTGTATATATATTGTAAATAGTTAATCTTTGTTTTAAATTAATAAATAAAGACAAGTTTTCTAATTTTAATATTTCTGATAACTTGGAAATTTAGGATTAAGCTATTAAATAAATAACTATATGGTTTCAAATACTTAAGATAAATGTTTAATAGTTAGAACTTATTCTAGCTTAAGTTTAAATTTAAAATTCATTAACAAAAAGATTGTTTCATTTTCTTTTTAGTATAGCTTGATAAAAATATGGTTTAAATATACTCAAGGTAAAGTTAAAATTTGTTTAGATGATTTTAGCTAAAATTTAAATTTAACAAAGGGTTTGTTTGTTCTTTTCTAAATATAGTTGATAAAATAAGTAATTAAGTGATAATTTCTTTTATAAATTATTTTAGTAATGAGTTATTTTTAAAACAATAATAATAATGTAATATCTTTACAATGGATTTTAAATAAATAGGAATTGTTATTTTAAACTTATGTTTATATTTATACACATATTTTGGAAAGCTAATATTGTACATTTAAAACAAAAAAAGTCATATAACAAAAAAATTAACATAAGTTTGGAATAATAATAAGTAAATTTAGTATTGATAATTTAAGTTTTAAAATTACAAGTGAAATAATAACAAGCACTTGTATTAGGAATAAAACTAAATACTTAAGTTAAAAAGGCTATAACAATAACTAAGACAACTTTATATCTACATACATATAGTATAAAAACAAATCAGGTAAATAGAATCTTGTAGGGCAAAGTAAAGATAGCTAAGAAAACAAGGCAATGCAGATTTGTAGCTGCAAATAGATATGCAGCCTAAAGAGTAAACAAAAGTTAAGAAAAAAATTTACATCAATAACTAAAGTAACTTTATATATGTACATGAGATAAATACAAACCAGGTTTGTATATGTGTAGCCTGTAGAGTTTTGAAATGCAACAGCATAAGAAATATGTAGGTAGCCTGTAAATAAAGATGCAGGCAAGAAGTAAAAGAAATGCAAAGCTAAGAACAAAGAAAAAGCAAAATATCTAAACACAAAAATATCAACTTACACTAATAAGATAAGGTTGTAGACATTAAGTACATCAACATTAAAAGTTTTCATCTCAGCTCAAAACAAATCAGGCAAGAATCTTATATATGAAGATTAGATTAGATATGCTGCAGAGTGAAATATCAACATACATAAATAAGGTTAGGTAAGTGGGAAACATAAAGTACTCAAATAATAAATGATTTCATTTCTTAGCAGCAAATAAGTCAACTCGAAATGTATAAAAACAACTCAGCCTCCTAATAAAAAAAAAAATCTTGCCTGACACAAACAAATAAGTCTGATCAAAAGAAAAGCCTAAACCCAGATATCACCTACCCTGTAAACTTCTTTATATATGTCTTCTTATATTTTGGCTCGTTCAAAACATATCAAACCTGAAACATAGTAATAATAGCAAACACTTCCATTTATACAAACTTAAATAATATTTACAACTGAACATGAGCAAGAAGATTTGGAAGATCAAAGCAAAACAGTTCTCAGTTTTTAAAGTTCAAAGCTTTTCAAAATAGAAGGCCCTGTTCTTCAAGTTTCAGTGAGTAAAATCTGAAGTAAGATTCAACTTAAACTTAAACAAAGTTCAATGGAAACAACTCGGATTTAAACAACAATACATCAATGCAAATTAGAGGATTTAACAGAGGAGATTTCGGCTTGTTTCAGATTTCAGTTTCAAAGCCTGTTCCAAATTGAGGGAAAAAAACTCTGCTCATTTCTGAAATACAGGTGAGTAACACTTTTAAATAACCTAAGTTTTAAACTTGTTGCATGTTAATGTTTGAAAATCCTTATATGATCATTTCTCTGCGTGTTGTGAGATGGAATGTCTGCATATTGGAAACTCTGTAAGACATCCTGTTTATGAACCTTGAGCTCATATCTTACTTCAAAAATCATCTCTTCATGATATATTGATTTATAGGGCTTAGTATCTAAAAAAGATGGGTTTGTTTGATCATAAAGCAAATTTTAAAATTTGAATTTTTAGGTTGCGAGGTAGAAATGCTCTGAAGAAACTTAAAGAACAGGAAATGTTTGATATGAGTAAACTTTCAAACATTTTAAAATATCAATTCAAGTTTATGACTTGAATTCTTATCTGTAATTAGGATTTTTAAAACTATAATTACATTTTTGTGTTTAGTAATTAAAGAGCGTTTCTGTTGTGATTGTTTTAGGGTTTTTAGAGGATCACTGGTGATCCCAATGGTTGGAGAGGCTGGAATTTTGTCTGGAGGTAGTAGGGTGACTGGTGTGTTTGGCAAAATTGGGTGGTGGACGATCAGAAGCAGGTGGAGGCAGTGGTCATGAGTTTTAATTTCTAAACCTAATTTTTGTCTGGTGGTGGTTTTGGGTCGGTTGGATTTCTCTGGAGCATCGAGTATCTTGGGCTTTTGGGAATCGCTAGAGGGAAGGTGGTCGAAGCAGTAGCCGGAGGTGGTGGTACTGCGGTGGTCGGAATTTGAAGCGTGGTGAAGTTGCAGGTTTTGGGTTGTTTGCTTGTTGCGTTTCCAGTTTTGAGAGTAGGCGCTCGATTTTGATTCGAGCAAGTGTGGTGGCTTTGGAGGGTCGTGATGTCATTTGGAGATGATCGGCGATGGGATGAAGCGCTGGTGGATGGTCGGAGATGGCCAGAGCCACGGTGCACGTTCCTCCGTGCCGTTGAAGTGCTGAGTTTTTTTTTGGGTGCAGAGTTTTTGAACTGGGGGAATACTCGAGTCATTCGAGTATGTGACTCGAAGCAGGGAAGGTGAGGAGTCGAGGCGATTTTGGTTTGGCTCGAGACAATGAGTTGTTTCAGGTTTTGGCAAACCTGATTGTTTCAGGTTTAAATTTAGTTCAAATTTAAAAAAAAAAACAGAATGTAAACAGTCTTTTAAATTCAAAGTTTAATTATAGATTCAAATGAAATTTTTGAATCTTAAGGTTTTAAAATGAATTTGGATTTTTAAATCAGAATTTAAAAATCAAGTTTTTAAAAGCAAGTTAAAACCAAAGTTTTAAATCAAATGTTTAAATATGGATTCAAGTTTTCCTGAATTCAAATCTGTGATTCAAATCAGTTTTAAATCTGAATGTTTTAAACAAGTTTAAATCAAATAGTTTTTTTTAAGTAATTTGTTTCAAATAAATATTTAACTTGATTTTGAGAGAATTCTTTTATAAAAGGTTTTTGAATGGAAGTTAAATAAATTGTTTAACTTGAATTTGCAAGTTAAAAATACAATGTAATTTAAAAGCTAAATTTTTAAGTAATATTAAGTAGTTTAATTTAAAGGCTTTTCTTATATATGTTTCATATGTAAGTAATAAATGTTATTTACATTTATTTAAAAGATTATAAATTGAATTTAAATTTGGTTAATGTTTAAACAAATAATCATTTTGAATCCTAAATTCAAAATGGAATTTGAATTTAAATTTAAAAAGTAATGTTCTAATACACTTTAATATTAATGAAGTCATTAATAAAGAAATAAATTATCTTAGGAATAGTTAAGGTATTTAAATGATTAAATGAATAAGTTAATTAAGGAAGGACAATGTATTTAATTTATAAATTAATAATTTAGATTAATTATAATTAGAGATTAATTAATAAGTAAATTAAGAAATGTTATTTGTTAATGAAGATAATTAACTAAGGTTTATTAATTAATTAATTAATTAATGTGACTAATTTTGATAATTGATTAGATTAATTAATTTAGATAATCTATTGTAAATTGTTATGTGTAATTACTTGATAAAAGTAATTAAGAGATTAATTACTTTTTGTAATTAAATTTGATAATATGATTAAATTAAATTAATTACTTTAGTTTAATTAATTTAAGAAAATCATTTGATAAATTGATAAGTGTAATTACGTAGTGTATGTAATGGAGCATAATCATTTAGGGAAGTAATTAGATGATAATTACTTGACGTAATTAATACAAGATAATTTGTTAATGAAGTAATTTGGATAATTACTTTTGAAATTAATCAAAGGATTAATTAATGGTGATAATTAATTATGGAATAATTAATTTATCAATATAAGTGATTAAGGGTAGTTAATTATTGGGTTTGTTATTAATCAAGGATGATTAGTAATTGTGTTTAAATAAAGATTAATTAGTTAATATACTAAATTTAAATAAAGTAATTTAATGTCAATATAACTAGAAATCATTAATTAATATAATTAACGATGGATTAGTCAAGAAATAATTAATAATGTGGTGATTAATTTATGTAATTAATTACGAATAAATGTAATTAATTATATTTAATTAATAAATGAAGTAATTAAATGTTAATTACTATAAATGATTTAGAATAATTAATTTGAGAAATTAATTAAAGACCAAATTACTTATTGTAATTAGAGAATGATTAATTAATTTGATTTATAATTAATTAATGATTGTATAAGCAAGATTTATAGATGAAATAATTAATTTAATTTACTTTAAATTAATTAGAGATGGAAGTTGTTAATTTAATTCATTTTAAATTAATTATAAATGGTATGATTATAAATCATTGCTTATGGATGAATGTTATTGATATTTCATTTGATGATTGTGATCTCAGATATGAGATGAGTAATATTTATATGATATGGATGCTTGGTTTAAGTATAATAATATTTATTATATGATTGGGATGATAATATTAATTATTTTTTTATGATGATAATGTGATTATCTATTGTGATATTGTGAATTATCTATCTGCGTGTAGATTGATAATATTGAATTAAACTGTTAAGACTAAATAGACAACTTGGCCTCAAAAGATACGTTTTGGATTTCGATGAGACCGGGATCGAGTTTCCATATTTGGACATCCGAAAACCACATCGATTCAAATTAACGATAGGTCGTGAATCTAAAGTGAAGATGAAGTATCAGAGTGCAAGGGTTATTGTCGTTAACTCTGAGGGTGATTCCAAATTAGTGTACCAAGAAAATGCCTTCGGTTTCATTCGAACCCGGAACGAACTTGTATGGATTGAATGCTTTCAGAACATCGTCAGGTGGGCGATGAGCATTCTAAGAAATGTATTCACTAAAGGTAATCGCAGCCTCAAGCCTCATCAACTGGGAATGGCTAAAACAGGGGAAGTACAGCAAGGTTAGGTGGGTCATGCCCAAGCAGGACGATATATTCCCCTGTCTAGATGTCCCTTTACTTTTCGGCTATATGGGTGGTTGATTACAACAACTGCCGGGGTTATCTTGTTCGGGACTGTTCAGCAAGGAATGGTTCCGGCCTTATGTTATAAGGGGTCGGGAGTGATCCTCGGTACGTTGATCTAGGCCACGTACTGCGACGGGAGGTACCCAGTAGCCCTGCCATTGTATGGAATCCAAAATCCAATAAGTGCCATCGGTTTTGATTGTATTACCCACTTTTGTGGCTAGTAGCTGGAATTTAATGAATGTAACAATTTCGGCTATTTTCTATTTACTTGGAAACCCTAGACCTGTTATAATATCACTAAATTTCCTATCAAATGTTTTGGTTAGCGTAAGGTAAAAACTTACCCATGTTCATTTGTGGGGAGTCTTACGTGATACCTTTTGTTTTCAAAAGGATTTTCAAAATTAAGCAACTTTAACATGTTACTCACACCAGACCCATGTCTGACCCGGAGTTTATTTCTGTTTTTCCTAAAGTCTCGGGTACTCAAATTTTTACGAGTAGCCAAGGGATTCAGGTTAGCTTTGACGAATTCTGGAGGAGCAATGGAGCAGGAGGCTTCAGCATTGTAGATATATATATAGTTCCGTTGTGTTGGTATCTTTGAGTTATTTGTTTGAGTTGTATCGAGTTGTATTAGCTAGACAGGTATTTATAACTGTCTAGTATGTGATGTATTGTTTGTATAACTCTCAATGATGTTGTATATCATGCAAGTACTTATGTGATTAATATAATTTATTCGTTCCGCTGTGAGATTCTGATGTTGTTGTTCTTTCTTCTCTATCTATTCTATTTTATCACCCCTTTCTTTCTTCAAGGTGATACGGATTTGTGGTAGTAGAAGCATGGTTCGTCACATCGTGACTATCAAGAAATCATAAATATACGAAATTGATAAAGTCGGAATCAATCTAAAGCATCCAAGCAACATCGACCGGCCGAGCAAGATAAATTGACGAATTAAAATGATTATATACGAATGACAAGATAGGAATTCGAATCCTATATAAACCCATTCATCATCGTCTTTCGAATCCATCGAGTTCCAGTACGAAAAACACTAAAGCATAAATTACATACCGAAGCAAAAATCGAACTTGATCAAATTGGAGCAACCGAGCGCAAAATCAAAGAGACGGTCATTCGACAGAGCAAGCACACAAGAGCATATAATCGAATGATAAATTGAAGTAGCGCTTCAAAAAGCCCTAATTTTTAAAAACGAACGAGCAATGCAGAAGCTAATATTTTTCACAAGGAACGGCCGCCATTTGCATAAAAGGAAGAAACAGAGTAAATAAAACAGGAACCAGGCCTATAAAGAAATAAACGAAAAGGGGTCGGCCTTTATTGTTTACAATTATATTTGGGATTAATTTTTCAATTAGGGTTTTTGATTGTTTAAATTTGTTTTTAAATTTAAATTCTTCTTTTAAACATTGTAATTTCTAGTCGTGTGACTAGGGGACAAACTACGTGGCGTAGTTTGAGAATTCGCAACTCAGTGGCTGAGTTGTGGCAGGGTTTTGAGCGTAGAGTTAAGACTAGTCGATAGCAGGTGTCGCGAGTTTACATGTGTAAGAGTCTGACTGCTTAGTTTCTAGTATAAACCTTGGGGGCAGCATGTAGGCAGGGTTTTGCCGAAGTTGGGTAAATTCTGTGTCGTTTTTTTTGCATTTGTTATTCTGCTATTATCCATGCTGCTATTATTTTGATATATCTGTGTTGAAGTAATTTTTATAATTAAAAGCATCACCCTATTCACCCCCCTCTAGGGTGAAATCAATCCTACAAGTGGTATCAAAGCAAGGTACAAAAGCCATTTTTGTTTTAAAAATTTGATTTTTCAAAAACCAATTTTTGTTTTAAAATTTTGAATTTTTTAAATGGCTTCTTTTAATACTGCTTTTGCTGGGGTCCAGTCCATAGTTAGACAATGTTCAATGGTGAATATGCTTACTGGAAAAATAGGATGGAAATTTTTCTGAAAACCATTGACGCTTAGGACATTGTTGAAAAGGGATATAGAGCACCAACTATAATTGTAAATAATCAGGAAATAAATAAACCGAAGGATCAATGGACAGATCTAGAAAATAAGTTACAGAATACTAATGCCAAAGCTATGAATTCGATTATTTGTTCATTGGATCAGTTTGAATTTAATCGTGTCTCACATTGTCTAACTGTACAGGGAATATGGCACACACTTGAAGTGACTCACGAAGGAACGTCGCAATTCAAAGAATATCGCCTTGCCATGCTAAGCAGCGAATATGGGAACTTCACAATGGCGAAGGAAGAAAATGTCAAAGAGATGTATGGACAACTTTCCAATATCATATACAAATCAAAAGCTCTTGGAAAATTAGACACAGAGTTGGAGATAGTCCGAAAAATCCTCAGAGTCCTTCCATGAAGTTTTGAAGCAAAAGTAACTGCAATTCAAGAGTCGAAAGATTTAAAACAGATCAAAGTTAAAGAACTCATCGGAAATCTCACCACTTATGAGCTTGAAATGAAATTCAAGGAAGAGCATGAAGGAGGAGTACTCGAAAGAAATCAGTAGCTCTCAAAGGAATAACTGAAAGTGATGATGATGACGGTGATGATGGAGCAGTAGAATTGGAAATGGTAATAAAGAAATTAAAAAGGTGGAACAACAAGTACGGAAACCCATCTCTAAATCAAAAATTAAAAAGCAGAATAATCAAAGTTTTGGATAACACAGAATAGCGAAAAATCATCTGTCATAAGTGCAACCAACCCGGACACATCAAGCCCAATTGTCCTCAAAATCGACGCGACTTTGAAAAGAAATCAAAAAGGAGAAATTTTGCAGCCACGTGGAATACAAGTGATGAAGAAAATCAAATTACTAGCAGTGAGAGTGAGAAAGCAGATATGTGCCTTCGAGGTAATATAACTGATAGCGACGATGACGAGCCAAGCGAGGTATCAAAATTCACTCAGAATTACTTATATATTTCCACGAAGTATATGGCTATTTTGAATGACAGAGGGAGAAGTATGCTAAAGTTGAATCACAAAGAGATAGTTTGATAGAAGTAACTGAACAGCTTGAACAATTAGTCAAAACCTATCAAAGTAGGATACCTAAGTGTGGAAAGTGTCCAACATTCCAAGAAGAGATTAGAAAATCAGAGATCAAAATTAAATCGTTTGAAAATGAAATTATAATTTTAAAAGAGAGTGAAAATACGAGAAGAAATAATTCTATTAAAAGGTGCACACAATTGTTAAACGAAAATGAATCTCTCAAAACACAAGTCCAACAACTGTCAACGACTTTAGATAAATTTTCAAAAAGTGAAAAATCGTTGAATATGCTATTAGGAAAACAAACTGTTAATACAGTTAGACAATGACTTGGATATAATCAATCTAAAAATGAAATTAATCAAGTCGATTCAATATGCACAATTTGTAGAAAATTTGGACTCAATCAAAATATTTGTTGGTAGACCCAAACACGTGAAAACTATACCAATTTGGGTTCCAAAAGGCATAAATATAAAATCACTCAAAGTTAAACAAATCTGGGTGCCGAAAGGAACATATATAAATAGTTTTGGCTCTCTCCAAAATTATTTTTCAAAATATTATGCCACAAACAATCATGGACCTATAAAAACAAATAGGTCACAAAAATCTTTTATCGTGTAAGAGTGGTGGCAGGCTAAGGAACAACAACAGTGTTATCTGGATTCTGGCTATTCCGGAAACACAACGAGCAACAAAGCAAAGTTCCTTAGCCTAGTACAAAGGTGACAGAATCACAATGGGAAAAAACAAAAAATTATCATAAAGGTAAAACAGGTAATGGTGTATTCTATTTATTAAATGTGATAATCTGCACCATGGTCTGAATTAAATCTGCCAATAATGTGGTGACGAAATAAATAATGATGTTGATTCTGACTTATTCAAAATTATTGGCCAATTATATTCTTATGCCAAGAACACTATAAAAGTCTCTAGAATCTTTGAACTACTTCATATGTAATAGTTCGGATTGATGATAGTGTTTTATTTGATGATAATACATTTGGTTATTTTACGGCTGACTCCATATTCACGGTTTTTGATTATTTACACGGCTTCAATTCAAATTCAAGAGAATATCATTTAAAAAGCTATTAAAATTGATTTTAAGATATTTTGATGCACACTTCATGGTCTGGTCTATCAAATTCAATTAATATTAATTTTGAGCGAAAGAAAAATTCAGATGCAGATTACACTGGTAATCTAGTTGATAGAAAAACTACTAGTGGAACGTGATTTATGTTGAGGCATTTGTAACTGCATCAGAAAATATCTACATATTCTTCATTTCAAATAATTTCCAAATAGCATAAATTTTTCTCATAAAACCCCTTCTAGAAAATCATTTTTGACCTTGTTTTCAGATTGGTCATTTTTAGAAAAATTGATTTTATAATTATTTTTGAATTTAATTTTTAAATTACAACATTGACTAATCTGACTCCCTACTAGTTATCAAAAAGATAAATAGTGATTGAAAAAGTGATGAGTGTTGATATTTATCATATATTATGACTCGAGACGGTATAATTAGTAAATTTCTTTATAAATTTAAACAAGAATTATAAAAACTTTTTGTTGGTAAAAATTCCATGACCATCTCTATTTCTATCATATTTCTAACGACCATCACTCATCAAAATTCTATATAGTTTGTCGATATGTGGTACTTTAAACGGGAATCATTAATTTTTCATTTTCTATTTTTAATAAAAAAATTATAATAAAATAAAATAAAATCCAAAGTATTCACTCTCATTTAAAAGTCCTCACGGTTATGCATGGGTGAATTACTTATAATTTTTTATGTGCTTCCATGCTCATTTAAAAGTCCTCATGGTTATGCATGTACGGAACGCATATCAAAATTGATTTATTAAATAAACAAGTTGATTCCAGTCCCATTTAAAAGTCCTCACGGTTATGCGTGGTTAGAAGATACTTGAATTCATTTTTTTAAAATAAAATTGGAATACTACTAATCTCATTTAAAAGCCTAATGGTTATGCATGGTTGGTAGATATTCGAATTCCTGATATAAATATACCACAAATAGACACAACTGTATGGTTTTATATGATGACATTATTCCCATCATTCTAAAAGTGGAATATGCGCCAAACAGAGTATTTATGATTTTTGTTTGATTTTTTATTGGAATTTAATATTTATATGCAATTGAGTTTTAATGCTGTATTAATATCTATCACTTTATCTCTATTTTTCTAATACTATTACTCTTTTGCTGATAACAAAAGGGAGAGAGAAAAGTTAAGATTTTGTCAAATAAAAGCAAATAAAGGTCAAATATTTTCTATTTGCATCAAGGCTCATTTGCATATTTTTAATTATATGCGCATATGAAGGGGGAGCTTTGTGTAGAGAGGAAGCATTCAAATAGGGAGAGCAAATTGAATGATCAAATACATTTAACAAATTCAAAATCTTAAATATATGTTTGTTATAATCAAAAAAGGGAGATTGTTAGATATGCTAGTATATGACTTTTGTTTGACGATAATAAAATTATATACATTCATTTAAATGTATTTGTTAATGTACTATTTTATTTTTCATAGATTAAATAAATATTTGTTGAATAAAATTAATAACACAGAATTTGAATTCAAACAGAAATTTTATTCAAACAAATATTTATAACATTTTTTGAATAGTACAAATTTCAAGCTCTCACTATATATATATATATATATACACAACTTCAATTACAATACAATTTTGATTACATCACGATTCATATTTACATTTGACCTCACTACATATCACTCATTCATTCACTCAACTCGTATTTTATCTTCAACTTCATTCCAAACTGAATCCAGCATCTGAGCAATCTGCAAAAATAAATATTGACGCGGTAAAATTGAAAATAAAATATTTTTGCAGTATAAAATAAAATGTGATTTTGAAAATAATATTTGCCTCGGTTATTTGGATAGTTCGTCATCATTTAATTTTGAATTCATCATACACGAACAGCTTGTAACATACACAGTGTATCACTGGATATGCCAAAAGGCCGTGTACACCGATATATACACTTGATAAAATTACAGGGACAGGTGAGCACAGGTCAAACCCAAAACGTCGGGTTCACTCAAAGTGCAATAAAAATAATGTCACGGTATCAGCACAAGGTCAAACCCGAGCTCCAAGCTGGATTCAACATAGGTGCAAGTTCATGAAAGTGGTCAAGACAACTAAAACAAGCCTCGACCAAAATCCAAATGTACAAATGCAATATGAACCAAACAGTGCACAAAGGCAATGGTACAAACTACATGAAGACAATGCACAAACATATATATACATAGGTATATACACATGTATACATACATGCAATGACAACATACATGTTGACCGGGCTGCACATTGAAGGAAACATGCAAAGCGAGTAGCATAAGCCGAGACAAAATCAAGTTCAAAAAATATCAAGAGAGAATGACAAAAGTGGTGCTGTAGACCACAATGAAACCAAACCAATATGCATATACAACTACAAGTGAAATGAAGTGGATAGTACAACCCAATTCAACATGCTTAGTTCAAGTGGACAGCAGCTACAACTACAAATGCACTAGCAACTGAAACTGTCTCGAAGTAAATGAAAACAAATGCAAAGACTAGTGATGCAACTCGATACATCAAAGACCATGCATCAAGTATCAAATGAACCAGTTCGATATGCCATGACCAGAGAGAAGCCAAAGCTAATGAATAGCAAGTGATACAAAAACAACACCAAAACTGTATGCAAACTGCCAAATTGACAAAACATTGACATACAAGTTTCAATAACTCGAAGGAGAAAACATATAGAACAAAGGATAAGGCAATGCAGACATGTTAGCAAGACCACAAACCAAGTTCAACAGTCAAAGCATCATCAACAAAGTGAAACTACATAGTCAAACTGCACCATATCAGTTCATACATGCATGATAAGCTACTAATGAATGCAACCCGAGCTCCAGACCACTACAAGTCTAGAACTCAAGACTACAACTACAAAGAGTAAATATACAGCATACATATGGTTGCAGTTACAACCTAAGCATGCAAATACAAAATGAACCTGACAAGCTGCAGAGAAAAATTTAATGGCCAAAGTTGAGCACAAATAATGAAGTCAACCACAAACTCATGATACAGTGAACTACATGATGAACATGTATGCAGTGACAATACACAAAGAAAATGCAAATTCAAAGTCACTGTTTTCTCACAGTAGGTAATATGAGAAACACGAGTTAACAAAAATCAATATCAAGTTTGAAAGTCACCTATTCAAATTAAATGACCAGAAACAATATCAGTGCAACGGTGATGGCCGAAGACATTATCAAGTCATGGAATCGCATAAACAAAGTCAAGTGACCGAAGTCAATAGTTCAATATCAAAGAAACAGATCAAAGTCAGAACCGTGGTGAGCAAGGAAAACAATGTCAGAGAAATCAAAGCCGTGACCATTAAGAAATCATAAATATACGAAATTGATAAAGTCAGAGTCAATCTCAAGCATACAAGCAACTTCGACCGGCCGACCAAGATAAATTAATGAATTCAAATGATTATATACGAACGAGAAAATAGGAATTGAAATCCTATATAAACCCATTCATCATCGGCTTTCAAATCCATCGAGTTCAAGTACGAAAAACATTAAAGCACAAAAGCATTAATTACATACCGAAGCAAAAATTGAACTTGATCAAATTGGAGCAGCCGAGTGCAAAATCAAAGAGACGGTCATTCGACAGAGCAAGCACGCAAAAGTATATAATCGAATGATAAATTGAAGCGGTGCTTCAAAAAGCCCTAATTTTTAGAAACAAACGAGCAACGAAGAAGCTAATATTTTTCACAAGGAACGGCCGCCATTTTCATAAACGAAAGGAACGGAGCAAATAAAATAGGAACCAGGCCGATAAAGAAATAAAAGAAAAGGGGTCGGCCTTTATTGTTTACAATTATATTTGGGCTTAATTTTTCAATTAGGGTTTTTGATTGTTTAAATTTGTTTTTAAATTTAAATTCTTCTTTTAAACGTTGTAATTTCTAGTCATGTGACTAGGGGATAAACTACGTGGGTAATTTGAGAATTCACAACTCAGTGGCTGTGTTGTGGCAGGGATTTGAGCGTTGAGTTAAGGCTAGTCGATAGCGGGTGTCGCGAGTTTATGTGTGTAAGCGTCTGACTGCTTAATTTCTAGTAGAAACCTTAGGGGCAGCACATAGGCAGGGTTTTGCCGAAGCTGGGTAAATTCTGTGTCGTTCTATTTCTGCATTTATTATACTGCTTTTGTCTGTGCTGCTATTATTTTGATATATCTGTGTTGAAATAATTTTTATAATTAATAACATCACCTTATTCACCCACCCCTCCCCTCCCCTCTAGGGTGAAATCGATCCTACACAAACAATGTTTCACCCATAATCCAACATCTCTCTTCATTCCTTCCCAAAAGAAACTTCTCTTCATATCTTGATACATCTTCGTTTCTCCTAGATGAATAGTGAACTTCAAATAATGGCATTCCTCTAAAACTTCTTTCATTATGTCTCCCACATCTAGAACGCATAATCTACCCTTCTTTCTCAACCACCATTTTGGTCAAGACTTAAATCCTTTAAGTGATCGCTCTTCATTCCATCCCTTAATTTGCTAACCCTTTCAGATAACACTAGAGCTTTTCGTGTTCAGAAGCAATCTTCTCAATCAATACCGGTCGAACTTCTAAATAAGATAACATAGCAGATCCTCCACTAGACCTTGCCTCGGATCTCCACTGCACTCTGCAAGTTGAAAACACTTCCAAGTCTTTCCATTCTGCTATCATAGATAACACTGCATTGTGATGCTTCCTACTAAGCGCATCTGCAACCTTGTTGCCTTTCCCTAGTGTGTACTCAATTTGCAAATCATTAGCAGCTAAAAACTCTAACCACCTCTGTTGTCTCATGTTCAGCTTCTTTTGAAATAACAAGTACTTGAATGATTTATGATCCATATAAAGCTTGAACATCTCTCCCAGAAGGTAATTCCTCTACACCTTCAACGTAAATATCACCACGGCTAACTCGAAGTTATGTGTTGGATATCTAACCTCATGCAGCCTAAGCTGTCTAGAAGCGTAGGAAATCTCTTTATCTCTCTGCATCAACACAGCTCCTAATCCAGTTCCACATGCATCTGTATAAGCTACCAAGTCCTAGTTCCCCCCCGGAAGCACTAATATAGGTGCGTGGGTCAACAAGTGTTTCAAGCACTAGAACGCTTCCTCACACTTATCGGTCCACACAAAGTTTACATCCCCTCGTGTTAGCTTGGTCATCGGCGTTGCTATCCACGATAAATCTTTATAAACCTCCAATAATTTCCAGCCAGTCCAAGAAAACTTCTTATCTCAATTACCATTTTTGGTCTCTTCCAATTATTGACAGCTTCGATCTTATCTGGATCAATTGACAACACTTTCTCTAAAACCACGTGACGAAGAAACTTCACTTCTTTCTCCCAAAACAGCACTTCAAAAACTTTGCCTTTAGCTGATGCTACCTCCGCGTCTCAAGCACAACTCTAAGATGAATTTCATGCTCCTTCTCATCCTTTGAGTATATCGGAATATCATCTTTGAAAACCAACAAGAACCTATCCAAGTGCTCTCAAAAATCTGGTTCATCAAATCCACAAATAATGTCGGCGCATTTGTGAGTTCGAACGGAAAAATTAACCATTCATATGACCCATACTTTTCGAACATTGTTAAAGGTATACTATCTTTTGCTACTCTAAGCTGATGAAAACCTGTTGCTAAGTCTAACTAACAAAATATCTTGGCTTCACTCAACCGATCGAACAAATTGACAGTCCTAGGAAACAAAAATCAATTCTTTTTCGTTCTCTCATTCAATTTATGATAATCGACACATAGCCTTAACGATCCGTCCAGCTTCTTAGCAAATACTACGGCTGCTCCCAAGGTGAACCACTCGGTTTGATAAAACTCGTGCCTTCCAAATCTACTAACTGAGCCTTCATCCCCCTCGTTTGGTCAGTGTCATCCTGCTTGGTGGTCCACTTATCGGTTCTGCTTCAAGCACCAAATCTATCCAAAACTCAATGGCTAGTTTCGATGGAAATCCTACTACCAGTTTAAAAACATCTGAGAATACTCCAACCATGAAAATGTGATTCAATTCATCTTCGAACACCATGACTCCCAGTAGAGTGTTCACCTCATAGCTAGTGTTTTCCATGATATAAACTATCCGATCAATTCAGTCTAGGTGTCTAAGTCATATTTTCCTATTCTGGCAAAATATCCTTGCATCATATCTGCTTAACCAATCCATGTCCAATATGATTCCGAACCGTACAAAGTCAAATATATGCAAAATGTAAACAAAAATGTAACCTAGCAAGTCAAACTCTAAGTGGTCACACTTCATCCCAAGTGTCGCATACCCTCCTATCGGATTTGCAACCCTTAAGGAAATAACTAAATATGTGGGTTCTAGGTTAATCTTATCTACCAAACATCGAGATATAAAAGAATGTGATGCACCAGTATTAAATAACATGCTAACAGACATATCATGGATCTGAAGCGTACCTCCCAAAACTGCTTTTTCTTTCTCCTGCATTGTCGGCTTCGAAGTAGCATGCTTCAATGCAAATACATGACCTTTATCTTCTTAAGCTGGCACTTTGTACTGGTTCTTATAGTTCCCAACTTGATCACAGTTGAAACATCTAATTAGTTTATTCTCGGCAATGCTCTTTCCTTTGCCTGTCTGGCTCTCATGAGCATAATGGCCTTTCATATCACACTTGTAACAGACCACTTCAAACTTCCCCTTCTTTGCTGCTCCACCTTTCTGATCACCCTTCTTATGAAAAAATTCTCTCTTTTGACCTTGCCTTACCTAGGCCTCCTTCTCCTTCTTCTTCTCCAAACAAGCAAGCATCTCTTCATGTCTTAACGCCATCTCCACTACCACATCACAGGGATCTCTGATATGCGGTAAGGATGGCCTAGCCAATCAGGGTTCAATCCCCTGATGAACTTCTCATTTCTCTTCATCAATGTATCAACAGTGGCATACCAGTACCTAGCTAACTCTTCAAATCTACTAGCATACTTCAAAATAGTCATCTCTCCTTGTTCTAACTCAACAAACTTTCTTATGAGAATAGACTGTGCCATCATCGACATGAACCTCTGTAGGAATATTCTCCTAAACTCAACCATTTTCATCTCCTCTTCATTTACTCCAGCGGTCACACTATTCCACAAAAATAAAGCTTCTCCCTGAAGCTCTCTCGATGCAAGTCACTTTTTCTGCTCATCATTGAGCCCTAAGTCAGCAAATATCCTTTCATAGTGTAACAACTAGTTCTCCACTTCTATAGCATCTTCAGTTCCAAAAAACGGCTTCCCTCCAAGCCTAGCATTATCTATACTAAAATTAGCATAACGGTTGACAACCGGAGCTTCCTAAACTCCTCGTGCAGCATTTCCTCCAACAACCCCAGTGGCAATCCCAGCTTGCATCATGTTTACAAAAACTGATACATAGCCCCCATATCTACTTGTGGGACTCCAGCACCAACATTATATGCTTGAGCCTGACCTTGAGTCCTCCTTGTATTGGGTCGGGCAGTTCTATTGGCGGTGGTGTTGTCCCCTCCTAGGTTAACTCTGCCTCTTCTAGCATTCATGTCTGTATTCAACTCTCATGAGATATAGAAGAATGGCCTAATTGAGATAGGAGAATAAAGATGTAGTATATACTTATATATAGCAAATACAAGTACGTTACTATAACTTTATCCTATACCTCGATCTTACTCTAACTCCTAAGAATTGTGTTTTCGATAATCATTTTCAGTTAAAGTATTTCAAAAACCTATGCTCTGATATCAAGTTATAACATCCCCTATCTAGAGATGCAAAGCTAAGCGCTACAGATGCTGTAGGCATCTATAATATTAACTTCCATAACTAAGTACGACAATGTTAATGGTATCCATAATATCAAAAGCATTTGAATATGAAACAAAGTCATAGATTTCAAAAACATTTTATCATAATACATTTCCAAAACACACGTTTCACGTTCAAATTACAAAATCCCATAATCATTTCCCAGGTTCAGAAAAAATATAATTATTACATAAATACGCCAAGAGCGACATATGTTGATGCCCCTTTGATTGAACAGAGTACTATATAGACATAATGGTCTTAATTACAACACAGTGGAATAAAAAAAATAGAAACTCCTATATAGCTGTCCGTCAGCTACCTGCTCGTCTCCGGAATCTTTATTCGTCAACCTACTAAAACCTATAAAATATCAAACCTCAGCCTACTCAAATCTATTTTGAGCACTTGAGAGTTTAAGGGGAAAACATAAACTTTGAGTCTGACATAAAGCCTGGTGTGAATAATACTATACATCTTGTTATTTGATATTAAGTGAGACCACACCGCTTAGCGAAACGAGTTTCCCCTCACTAATATCCTTTTAAAACGTATCTTTTGCAAATCGTAAACCTGCAACCAAACTGGTTAAAACTGTGAAGCAATATTATGTAAACATACATATCAGGTAACAAATGGACTATCTGTCCAAACATTACAGTTTTGTTTGCTTAACTACTGACCTTTGGCTGACCTGGGCCTACTTAACAATATGAAAAAATAATCTGACATTTGTTAGACACTCCGCTTCTGGATGGTCTGTTCTAAACTATATGTTAAATAATTCTCTTCTGCATGATATATCCCTAACTTAATCTCTCCCTGGGTCACTTGATCCTAAAGGTTTTGCGGGCTCACCAATAATCTATCTGTATACAAATATATATTCCCTTCTTTGTGTAACTATAATTTTAGTCTTACCTGTTAAAAAGCCAAATACAGTGGAATTTTGGACTAAATTAGTTAGGGCTATTAGTAAATGTATAGGGCGTGACCCTACACAAGTCTCATCTGGTATTATAATATCTGAGTCATTTTACATAGGGATACCTTCCAAAAAAATTCCTCAAAAACCTTTTGATCCGAAATTGATTTAAAACCCCTTTTAAACCAAGCTTAAGCAAGGAAAACACTTATACTTTATGCTTTACTCAAAATCTCATTACCATGTTATATATATATACACACACACTTTACTCAAACCATTGATGATGAAAACATTTAACTTTTGAAAGCACCTATTTCTAATCCATTGAAAGCACCTCTTTTCAAACAAAGTAAAACCCTTTATTCAACCTAGGAGAAAGGCCAAAACCTTCCTTTCGAAACCGGTCTCAAAACCTTTCAAAACCCTTGAAAAACCTTTCCTTTGAAAGCTATAAAGCCTTAGACATATTTCTTTTAAAACACCTTCACTCGAAAACATTGGAAAAACCATCCCTCTTAGACCTTCCGAAACCATGGGAAAACCTTCCTTCAAAACCTTTCAAAATCTTTAGGGTACCACCCCTTCAAAACCTTCATTTAAAACCCTTTCAAAAGCAATAAAATTAAACCTTTCGAAAGCCTTTCAGTTCAATTAAAACATGTGGAAACCTTTCAAAACCATTCAAAGTTTAGCCCTTCGAAACCGTTGAAAACCGTTTCGATCGAAACCATTTGGATTATGCCTTCAGTACAGCAAATGATCTAAAACCCTTTAAAGTCGAAAGAATTCCTTTCGAAAACTATTCTTAAGTAAAGAAGTGACGGTATCAAAACCAACCTTCTGAAAGCATTGGAGAAGTGGCCAAGTTGTTAAACAAAGTATTCCATCCAAAACCTTCGACTTCGAAAGGTAAGAAAAGCAGCAGCTAAAGGGCTTCGACCTAGTCGAAAGCATGTATTTAAAAAAAGAAAAATCTCTTTAAAACAACTTCTTTAAATGATTTGACCTGGTCGGAAGCTAACCAATTTGAAAGCAATATAGTCGAAAGCAAAGCAGGTGTATTTTCACTTTAAAACAAAGCAGCGCTTCGACCCCTTTGGAACCTCTAGGTTTCGACCTCATACCTTTTTCCTTCTCTCTAATTCGTTGCGCACTAAGTATTTTATTCCATGCGCATTGGTTTCGATAGTGATTGAGGCAAAGGGACTAAGTTGAAAGCCATCTATGTCGGAAGTAGGGTGCCGAAAGTGGCGAAATAGACAAAAATCAAGTAAATTTTGTCTTTCACTTAAAAGAGAAATACTTTTTTGACTAAACTGTCATGTTTGTAAAAATCTAGTTGGTTTCTAATTTTTCTTTTCTAAAAGCACTGCTATAATTTCAGAAATAATAATTAAATTTATTTTGTAAAATACCCCTTCTCCTTTTATAAATATATAAAACATTTAAGTCCCATACCTTAAATAATTTTATGTATTCATTAAAACACTTAGGAAATTATACAAAAATTCCATAAAATCATTTTCAATATGTTTTCTAGCATATATAAATTTCAAACCCAAATGAATAATTATTTAGCCATAAATAATTTATAACCCAAATAATCATTTTCTACACTAGAAAATTCATATAAAATTCACAATAATTCTAAAAATATTGAAAATTTAAACCCTTCTCTAAAATTTCATTTCTAATCTAAATCTAAATTTGCAAGGCATTTGGAGGTAATTAAATAGAGTTTTCATATCAAAACATATCATAAAATCTATACGGATAAGCATAAATCATCAACAAGCATATATATATACACACACACATTTAATCATTCAAAAACATGACATAAACTTGCAAAACATTTTAGATTTAACTTAAAACGGGAAACACCTAAGAAAATGAGATGTGTTCATTGTTCACATTAGCTTGAGATTAAGGATTTAAGATTTGAATAGCCTCTAATTTGATTAATCTTTTTCATTAGCTTTTTCTTCTTTTAGTTCTTTAAAATGGTGGCCGGCCTCTAGGTTTATAATTTGCAAATGAGAATGAATTGATTTAATTCATGGTTAAGGGATTTAAGGTTTAGGGTATAAGGATTTTCCTTGTTCCCATTTCGCCCCTGCCTACTTCCTAACCCTTTGTCTATTTAATGTTTTCTCATTTTGATTTACTTATTAACATGGCATGGCAACTTCTATTAATCACAAATCTCAACCCATTAATCTCCTCACATTATTTTATTTAATTTAGCTAATTAAATATCCTAAATAATATTTCTAAAAACATGGGGTGTTACACCAAAGCTGGGAACTAAACCTAAAGGGTTAAGGCTACATGGATCCTCGCTACCAATCTTTGGGTGTCCCCACTATACAATACCCTTGCTTCGAGTACAACAAAAAATACTCTGATTCATCAATGATCCCTTAGCACATTCACATCCACCCGAGCCCTACTAGCTCAATACAATTTCGACTATCTAGAAACCACCATGTTCTTCCACTCCATGACTCCCAAAATGAGCCTCTTCGGTATATGCTACCCTCCACGAGCCACAAACCAAAGATACAATGTGTCTAATCTTCGGTACCTGCTAACCCCATGAGCTACAAACCAAAGATATAAGACTTTCCATCAATTTGTACATCGCCATCCCTCGTGATGTGAACGAGCCAACTCCTCTAGCGCGATCTATATATTCCAAAAACTATCTACCTTGGAACCTACTCCTAACATAAGCCAATATATAAGTGCCAAGCATCACGTCTTCTCCTTACCATCTAAATCGCTCACTGTAGAGCAAGAATATCAAGACTCTAAGTCGGTCGCACGAACAAACCATCAAATCGTGCACTACGAAATTTCCATAACCTCTAAGACAATGATTGGCAAAATCACCAATCAACAATGGTGATAGACATTGACCACTCTATATTAGTCAATACCAACCACCTTGGTCTTGTACTTAACCAAAATGAATAAGTACAAACCAAACGACAATGTCCAGCATTTCATCATGAAGTCTGAATCCTCATAGTTTACCTTAGATCTGTCGGCACGTATCCTAACCCTCCTCTACAAAAAAATTACTTGTTAGGATTGCGTATGTATGAAATCCCAATGTATAAGATATTCCCCTAACACACGATCATCGCTAATCGATGTTGTCAACCAAAAACAACCAAACAAGCAACCATGCAACTACTGACCATACAAACATCCAAAATAGCATCCATAAAACATGTATAATACATCCATATCAACCAATTGAGAAATCATGTCAAATATAGCCTAAATCTAATAATTCCCCATCAACGGCAAGTTGATGAATAATATGTAATATCCGATATAAATCATTTTAAAATACTTTTATTTTCTTTTATACAAATCTAGTAGGTATATAAGTACAGGAAAATCGTGTTTTAAAATCAAAAATCATACCAAAACGTCAATCTAATACTATACAACCAATCAAATATTGTAAGAGAAAATATCATTTGCCTCAATAAATACTGTTCAAACTAGTGCCAAAATGTAGATCTGTCCATTATGAGCGCAATGCAAGAAACCGCATTAAAATTGGACCTCGTATGCAAAAGATATTGCCATTATAGGATTCGAGATTATTGATTAAATAAATAATAATAATTAATCGTTAATTACCTTACCTAATCAAATCTTTCTCCTTCTCAACAAGTACACATGCATGAAATCATGCATATCCATGGTCACATTATTCAGTCTCCAATTTTTTGTTGATAAAATCTCGAATCGTCTAGACCAACTGGTTCTAGTACTCGATCTCCTCGATCTACACCCGAGTTCCAAGCCTCTACCTCCTCTAAAAGACTGCAACGCACAGCGCATGCATCCGCCTCCTAAAATGTCGCTCTCAGGTGTAGTTGATCGGATGTGGCCAAACTTTTCGAGGAGATGCGCTTCATCGAAAGCAATAAAATGGTAATTTGTGATCTATCCCTTCCTCCTTAAGGTCCATCAAATCAAAACCCAAGATCCATTGGTAAATGTCAAAGTTGGCCAATGGTAGTCGCATCCCAGATCAACTCCACTATCTCAAAGCTATTCTCGCTTCGATCTCAATGAATCCAACCTCATGATTTTTAATGGCCTGAATTAATAGATTTTGATTTTTGAACATATGACGGAGGAGCGGCCATTATTCTTTGATAGAACAGTAAAGTGAGGAATGAAATTATGGAGGGAAAAAGAATTTTAGGTATTTATAGTATTATTTTGTTCCATTTATTTAATTTCTCAAATTAATAGTCATATTTTCGAGTCTGTATGATTACACAATGCATCTGGTCGTAATAAATCTTCTTTGCGTACATCGTCTCATTTTTTTGATCCAACGATGTAAATCTCAACACCATCTGAGACTGTGCCATTTGATACTAATTTTACGCATTTCGAGAATGTTCAGCCCTCGGATCGTGTGATCTCCAAATATAATGATCCTACTTATTTTAATTCGCAACGTTAATTCAAACTCAATGGAAGTGGTATTGAGTCCTGAGTCGGCTGTATGCGAAAAATCATATTTTTGGGCCTTCATTTAATAACGACTAAATATTTAAATCAATTATTTAAATATCTGATCTCTAAAAATTCAGGTCATTATAAAAGATCTCACATGAAGAAAAATGTTTGTAAGAGTCGTATATCTTGTGTTAATGTCTTATGTATGCATGTACAATCTCCCATGACAGATATGAGCTAACACGTTTGCCTCGAAAAGATTTTAATTAATGAAAAAATGTTTTTAAGCATGTTTTAAAACTTACAAGGATTCAAATATCTAAAGCCATCCCATAGACGTGTAAAGTCATACGATTTTGAACTAGAACTTCTCTTGATTTTTATTTTAAAAAGTGGGAAATTTCTGATGTCTGACTACAAAATCCAAACGTTTGAGTTCATGACTTTTTAAACTATTTTTTTTCTAGAAAAACATTTTTAAACTCTAAACTTTTGACTATGAAATCCAAGTGTCTATATTCATGGTTTTTTTAACTATTTCTTTTCTAGAAAAACATTTATAAAATCCAGACGTCAGACTATAAAATCCAGACATATAAGTTGTTAAAAGTTGCCATATTTTGAAAAGACATATATCTTCTTCTTCAACAGTTCTAACCTATTATCAATGGGTTTTCTCTAAACAATTGTAACTCTTTAAAGAGACTTCTAGCAAATATATATAGATAGCAATTCCGACAGTTTAAAAATTGAATTCTTGGTTTCAACTTTCTTATCTCTTGAATTATACATTCTCTATTGCTTTTATCACCAACATCTATTCTATAGTCCTTAGTAATTTACTTCCTTAAGACTCACGTACTCACACTTATTCAACTCAATAAGAGATTACAGGAAGTTTTATGCAACATTTGACTATATTTGAGTTATCAAGAACTCAACAAAAGCCCAAGATTTATTCTCATATAGTGAAGTCATGTTGGAGATCTTCTAGAAAAGGTTAAAGTCTTATTTGGCTGCTCAGGCATATTGTATGATACTTATTCCTCCAGGTTAAGTGAGTGTTGATTACTTAATTCCAAAAGGAGTCTAGCACTGGATGGAGGATGGGAGGTCTGAACTAGTATAAAAATTCTGGTGTGATCATTTCGTACTTTACCATACTCCTTTAGTAAGTGCTGCTTAGTCTAGACTGGATACTTGAATACATATAAGCCATATTATGCGAGATCCGTGCATAATTTCAAAGACTGTAGTGTCGGGTTAGGTGACCTTACTCTAGAGCTAGCATGTGGTTATCGATCTCCCTTCTGGTTCTAACAGAGTGGTAGATTAGCACATACAACTGATACACCTCAGTTAAGTATAAATATAGGTTAGGGGACCCAGGGTAAGGTGACCACATATGATATATATATGATTCTACTTGGGTCATCGTGTCCATCGTATAGTCATTCCCCATCACGATATATTTTGATTTATTTATGTATGAGGAGAAGAAATTATATCTATATAGTTGTCCAGAATATAGTGGATTCTCGTATCTTTTATAGTATATGATAGGCAGCATATATTTTATATTGACGTTGGTATTCTGTTACTCGAAATTAAGAGTCATACTTAGACATTACTATTTGCTAACCTAATTATACTTGATGATATATCATATTTGATGATTTTTGGACTTTGATGATGATTTTAGATATGGATGATTGACCCATTTGATATTGTTTTGACTGGATAATATTTGGTGTGATTTTGTATAGGTGGTTGCATCTTTATGCTTGATTTCATGGTTGTTGTTTTATTATACTATTGGTTTGCATGTCATCACTATTATACCATACATATTCTACATCTATATATATGTCGGCCTCTATAATTAGATATAGTTGGCCTCTATATTTAGATATAGTCTGATCCATGTGTTATTTAGTTAACACTTGGGCGAGTCCGAGACATTTTTGGTTCACGAACGATGAGACTAGCTTGTGTTATTTGGGCATTGAGTAGACCAGTATATATTTTTTATTTTATATCATCTGAGTATTATATGGTTTCATGTATATATACTTGTATTGTATGTTAGATATACCTTGTATATTTTCATATTATATATCGTCGCTGCAATTCTGACTCGGTATTCTCTATTATTTACTATATATTATGTATTGTTCTACCTTGGAGGCACATGTATTTTTTGCTTTGGCCAATACCATGTACATTTGTGGTGGGTTATATTCGATGTTTTAATACGTAACATTATTAGTCCAAAGGAATATTCATGTGCGTACCCCATATAACCTCATTCTTTATATTATATGATAGTATTACTTAGTAGTACTCTTCAATAATAAATGTATAGAGGTGGTCTGTTCATAACAGGTTCTGAGTGCAAATCAAACCTCGAATGTGGCATATAGTTGGGTCTAGGCTCTCGTCCCTCATTCCTTTTGTCTTCCTCTCCTTTCTCCTCCAATCTTATCATTATCTCTCGAATAATCATGAGTGCTCCCTCCCCCACTTCAGCCATAGATGACCCCCAACACCCGAAGGCTGCAGATGCACCAAGATTCAGCCCCTCTAATCTAAGCCCCCAAATACCCCCTTCTTGACTAATAAGTCCATGTCATTCCCACGAGCCGTCAGCGTATGTTCATGCCATTTAAAACTCACTTCCCAAGATATCGCCTAAATCGAAGGGAACGACCAAAAAATCTCCATCTATGAAGCCTTGGCAAACCTTTCATTTTTGCAAGGAGGACCAGTAAAGTTCAGGGACTTCACAGCCTATGGACTAGGGGATCTAGTCACGGCCTCAGAACGAGAACCGATCGTGAGCAATGACAATTTTGGGTAGGTGTCTTACCGATGTTGTATGTAGCTATTTGATATTAATTTGGAATACGAGTTTGATGAAAACATTAATCATCTTATGTTGGAGGCAAAAGGTGCTGTAATTACTCTAATAATGATGATTTTGGGGATATCTTTCGTATAGTCGTAGAAGGAGCAGATTTGGGCGACATAGATACCACCAACACAAAGATTTTGTAGTAAATCTTTATTAGAGTAGTTAGTGTTTGGAGGCGAGACAACTTGCAACATACAAGCTGCATTATCTTTCGCACTATTTAGTAGAGCATTATTCCTAAGATGGGGAGTTTTGACTAGATTTATCCTCTAGTTCAGAAGGCCATCAACACTATCATGGCTGATATAGGTTATTGAACTAGGCCTAAACCATCATGAGTAACCATATGGTGCTAGGAGTAAGGACTTCGCGGAGCTACATTTCATATCATCATCTTTTCACTTGCGTCTTTAAGCAATATGAGTGATCCACCGTGGAGAGTTGATCTAGAGGAAGGCCCCTGCCCCATTTGATAAGACCTCCCTAAGGAGAGTGGGGATTATGGAGGCATAAACTAGGGTAGCGGCACCAGAGTCTGAGGAGCAAGCATAGCAGGTGGCAGAGCAAGGGCAGGGTGTTCAAAATGGAAAGTGGCTAAATTCAATTAAAGTTATATAGCCCTGAGCCTATAATGATCAGAAACTCTTAGCTCTGGATCAAGGCCAAGCTATGGGAGGCATAAGCCAAACAGCGGCGCCAAAGCCATGAGCTCAGATGCATAGCTACCATGCTATACCCATTCAGCGGTCGTGGAAATGGATCGAACTCTTGTACTGGATCAAGACCATCCTATAGCTCATAGATAGTATCAAGGATTAGTAGTAGTTGTTATTTTTCTTCCAAAATTTGTTCCTTTTTCTTTAGGTTACTTGTGTTGTAAATGTTAGTTGTCTCTTTTGTATAAAAGATGCGTACAATATATTATAAGATGTGTTCCTATTTATTTAATGTGCTAGTATCTATGGATATTTTTACCACTATAATTTAGATGAGAGAAATGGAATAAATATGGAAATCTCATATAGACATTGAATTATCAACAAAAGTAAAGTAAGATTGGGAGTTTACAAAATAAATTTAAGTGAGCAAAGGATATGGATAGGTTGCTATGAAACAATGATTCGTTATCTCTGTGCCTTAAAAGCTAAAATTTACAAATATGCTTGTGAGTTGTTTTGTTTTAAAATAAGAAGAAAGGTTTTTAAAATCTAGGATTAGCTGTGCTACGCTAGGGCCAATCATATGTATTAGCTCATTGACTGAATTCTGATTACATTTAGACGTTTCTAGGTTTGTTTTAAAAGGGGAAAAGGAAAATGCTTTTGAAATTTTTTGTCTAAATACACTTGAAAATTTTATTCAAATACTTTTGAAACAAATGGTTTTTATATTCTTTTGAAAAATTAATTTTCAAACTATTTTGCAAGTTCGATCAGAAGGAGAAAAAGGGTTTTTAATGGGAAATGAGAGGATTTATGATTTTCAAGGGCCACATACCTAGTGTAGGGAGAGTCAATATGTTAGTGGACACAAATTTAACTTTTTAATAAGGGTAGCAGTGTACGAAGCACATATAATAACAAGCGAAAAAACTATTTTAGCTTTGGAATTTAAATTTCCATACCTCATTAATAGATCCAAAACTATCTTTTTTTTTAAATTTCAAAATAAACCTCCTAATGCGAATAGTGCTTGAAAAAGTCGAAAAAGGATTTGCGGGGCAAAGGTGTATGTTCCAACGTACAATGGAATAAATATCCAAAAGAAGGTTGGAAATATAAATTTGGCTATCTAAATTCCTTTTACGGCATAGAGGTATATGTTTAGGAAATGAAATTTGAATGTTAGAGTTGATGTTTTATGTATTGGAAGGTAGGGATTCGATGTTAAAAGTGGTTGAACCATACTCATATTTGTAGCAGTATGGAAATTATTGTGTGAAAACAATGATTTTTAGTTTCTGGAAACTTGACTACATATAAAGGTACTAGTGTTTGTGGGTTGTTTGCATTATATTTTCAAAATTGTTTTAAAAGAATGCATTTATATAGGCAGCACCGACTTAGTATTACTCGGCATAATATATGTTGTGATACGCATTACTACGCGGTATGCTGCAAAATTGGTTGTACTCTAATTGGTTGGATAGTTTAGAATGGTTGTGTTCTATTTTACATGATTCAACCCTTGAGAAATTTCAGGGACGAAATTATTTTAAGGTGGAAAGAGTGTAACACCCCGTAAAATAAACAGTAATTAATAAGGCCAAAATATAATTTGAGCAAATATAAGAATTTAGCCACAGAACTTATAATATTGCGTTTGTGGTGATTTTTTAAGCAACTTCCATATATAAAATTTTGTGATCAGAGTTCAAAGAAAGATGTTATCGACATTTGAAATTTTCGAACTGAAAATAAATAAAAAGGAATTCAAGGAAATAAATAATAAATAAATGTGTGGACCTCATCGATCGATCCACTTCTTGGGCCGATCGACTGCTGCAGTTGACCTCCTATGAGGAACGATCGATCGGTTGAAGTGGCAACGGCTATGGTTGAATCTCAACCAAACAGCTCATCTTTAATAAATATAAATTGAAAGGATAGAATTGATTCGAGCATATATAAATAAAGGACTAGCCCCTTTCTATTCTTACTATATATTCTAGATAAGAGCAGTAGAGCTCTGCCATTTTCCCTTCTCCACTATTTCTTGAAACCATAAAAATATTATATATATATATATATATATATATTAGAGAATGGCAGAAAATAGAAGAGAAGAAGGAAGGAATGAATCAATTCTGTGAGAGAGGTAAATTCTATATTTATGAATCTTTATCTCACTTAACTCAAATTTCGTCTCAGATCTGTAATTCTAATATGTATGTATATTTCTTGGTTTACATATTTTTGGATTGGAAAAGAAAATGGAGTCAATTAAAGGGATGAATTTGAAGTTCGAAGATTTGAAAAGCTAGAAAGATAAGTGGGAAATTATATGATTTATATACAAAATTGAAATTTATATCGTTGAATATTATTTAACTATTATGGCTCTGCAAGATCGGTTGAGTTGTAGGCTTAGAATGAATGTATTCTATTGAAATCTTGTCTACATAATCTGTAAGTCATGTAATTGGAATGGAATGGTATGCTCCTCCTAATTTGGAAACTTAGAAATTGACCCTTAAAAATCTTTAAAAGTAGAATGTTGACAAGATTGTGAAGTTTATTCTAGATTTATGATAATTGGAGTGTAATTGTTTAATACTCAGTTGGATTGCCCTAATTTGATTTGGATTGTAAATTTCTATATTTTAAGTTATTGGAAGCATTAAGGATACAATTTAGTTTTATCTATTACCATGTAAATTTTCGTAAATTACCTAACTCCACAACCATTTATAAAAGATGCATCGTTTGGAATAATAAAGAATATACCAAAATGGAAGAGATGTGTAAAATATGGATGTTCTTCTCCATAGTTTGCACTATCTATTTCAATAAAAGAAAAGAGATAATTCGTTATAATTTCAAATGAAGCAAAAGTTTCCCTTTCAGGTATTTTATGGAACATTATAATGATAAACCTTTTTTGGAAGGATAGCACCAATATATTAAAATGTGGAAATAAGTGTTCTTTGTACAATGTACATATAAGGCATATTCTAAAAATTCCTAAATGAAGGAATTAAGGAGTAATAAACACAGACAGACACACATACATATAACCGCGTTTACTATTTAAAAATATCGATATGTGTAGGGTAACGAATAAAGCATAATAAATAAATAGTATTAATTACAATTAGGATGACTAAATATTAATAGCATAGTAAATCAAAGGATTAGGTGGTTGCAATGAAAAAGGTAGGAACTCCAAAAAATATGAACAATGTTTTCAAATTTTGTGGGAAATAAATGTGCTGTTAATTGGGACTTACACAAATTACATGCAGACATAAATGAAATTTATGGGTTTGATTTAATTGCAAATTTTAATATGACATTTATGGAAAAAAGGAATAGGCATAATAAGTTGAATTTTAAACAAATAAATAAATATCATTAGTGACTGTTCAATTTGAATATTAATGACCATTTTTTACGGACAATTGACATTTATTGGACATACGAAGGAAATGAATAATATAGGAAATAAGCCCATAAGATTGGAATAGGTTAGTAGTGAATAAATACTAATAAATAAACTTAGGAGGTAATACAGTTTCCATAGTGGAAACTATATAGCATCAATAATTGTCTAGGAAGAGCGTAAATTAGTGGGCTAAGCCCAATACATAGGTTTAGGATAAATGTCTTTGTTTAGTAGGAGTTGGTATGTGAAGTCAGCAGGGATACACAATAAAGGTTTGGCCTTCACCTGGAGGCTACTTGCAATTGTGTATATGTACTATTGACGTTGGACATCTCCAACTATAGGACCCATAGGGAAGGGATATACATTCCCATATAGGTGTGGAATAATACTAAGGTTTTGCCTCAGATTTGAAGTATTAAATGGACCAGTACCTTTATGGGTGTCTAAGGGTTTACATCAAAGTGGAAGGTATTAAATTGCTATTTGGTCAGCCTCCTTCCCATGATGAAATCTTATATAGCCTACAACGGTACCTAATAGGGAAATGAGGTCTGCTTCATTTCTAAACAAGAGTATTGAGTAACTAGAATGGACATTTTCCTTAACTTATGTTAGGTATGTCTAAACGAGATTTTGGCTCTGGGATGTTGGGGTGCTATATCAATTTGTTGGTAAATCAGTCTCGAGCAGTTTTTAGAAAAGACCTGGGTTATGCCTTGACGGACTTCGCTTCCTACTAGTTTAGAATCTGTATGAAATACATAAAGACCTCAAAGTTTAAATAATTATTTGTTTGTCAGAGGTGGTCTAGTTAACCCTTAGATAATCTTTGTGATGCATTAGTAATATGGCTAATTAAATCATAATGTCGTATCTAGGGGCATGGGCTTTGAACCTATGGCCGATTGACTATCGGTTACGTTATAAGGGGCCTGCTTCGGAGTTGAGGTATTAAATGGTTATAGGGTCTGCCTCCTCCCTATTTAAGATGTATTAAGTTGTCAGGGATTATTATTGAGTAGTGAATTCCTTATACACACATACGCATGAATATATATATATATAGTTATACCTTGAAGAAGGTTGGATATATCGTATATGCATATGGAATTAAACTGACAAGCATTGAATAGTGAATATAACACTTAAATAAAAATCAATCGGCATAAACTGTGTTATGCGTAAAGTATGTAATTTTCTAGTCACCAAAACGATATTCTGACCCCCTCCTCATTACAACCAACAGAATAGATTTAGAGGGACAAGCTACTAATGCAAGACGAGAACGATAGATGGTGAAGCCTTCTTGTTCATGCTCGGCACTGGCAAGGCTACTAGATACTCAAGGAATAATATTGATTCGAAGGTAGCAGTCTTAGTCGATATATAAGTTTCATTATATTTTACTATTCCGCTATGAGTTTTCTCTCTGTTATACTAATCTTTATTTTAGGTTAGCAACACCAACGATCCATACCTGTAACAACCATCTCGAAATAGACCTAATTTCGACCCAACAAAAACTAGTCGAACCTTAGTCCTATCTCAAAGAGAGTTGTTAGGTTGATAAAATTTACACAATACATAGTACACAGAATTATCTATCTATCCTTATAGAATGTCATAACGGAATGGGTAAAATATAATATCAGAAACAAGTACCCATTTCATAGAAGAAAACCATTTCAGAAATATACATGTTATTACCAAATCTCACAACATGTCTACATAAAATCTCTCAGTACAATATCTAAAATACACGATTGTTTGAACTGGATACAATAAAAATATTTAAAAAGCATAAATAGATGGATAACAACTACAAGTCTTCACATCAACCTTCATTTCCTAAATTAGCATTGTCTCCTGTAACATGTGTGTTGTAATGAGGAGTGGGTCAGAACAATAAATGTCTAGTGAAATGAAAATCTCAATCTTTACCATAATTGCACTTGGGAAGTGTTATTTAGACAAGAATATGTCTTAGTATATAAAACCACACCATACTAATAATTTTAACTGTAAGCCTAAAGGCCTTTCCAACCCAATTACAAAACACTAATGCAACTAACGTCAATGATGCAAGAGAAAGCGCCCAAATGAATAAATATAAAATACCCTATATTGGAGATTAGCAGACTCTAACCATTTAATACCTATAGAAATAGGCAAGTCCCCGTCACTTAATACCTAACCCATTTCCAAATTCTAATGCAACTATCGTTAATGATGTGAGAGCGAGAACCTCTAATCCATTTAATACATCTTTCCTGGGAACTTATGCAGCCTCTGAAAATTTAAGACCTCTAAAATAGGCAAGTCCTCGTTGTTTAATACCTAAATCGAGGTGGGTCCATACATGGTTCTCGCTGGCTATCATCGTAAGAAATCTCATTAGGTTACTAGTATTTCTCCTAAGGAAGAGGCCAACCCAACCATAGACACTTAACACCTCTAACCTGAAGCAGACCCCTCCTAATGATTTCTCCTATCTTCTCAATAGCGTAACTTATGACACGTAACCTAAATGTGATGTCTCAGTTTAATCTGATTATTCGTAGGTACTAGTAGACAGATTGTCTAGGCACATTTACCCTACAGAATTGGCACTAACCTTGTGTCCACCGAGGTTATTTATATAGGCGATATCCTACATCAGTCCGCAAAGCCACACCACTGGTGGCCAGCTTTAACTAGGCAGACTTCCATGTAACTTTGGACTGATCTTGCATCCCTATAACTTAGTCATACTTTGTATGTACACTAATTATATACATATACCATCCTACATGACCAATAATTGAGGCTATATAAGGTAACCCCTTATTACGTCTAACTAGGGATTAATTCACTAATTTATGTTAACTATCTTCCTAAGAAATTAATGCTATTTACCACCCTATTATTTCAAATCGATATGTTCAATATGTTATTATTATGTTATTATTAACTTCAATAATCAATACGTAAATAATATACACACACACAAGATTCGAATAAAATATTTCCAGTCACGTGCAAAGAAAATGCTTATTAATTTAAATGTCAAAACTCATACAAGTCCCAAACTTCAAACAATGGAATAGCTAATATCCTTAGCCATCAACTTGACTTGTAGACAAAAAGGAATAATGCCAAAGTTATCTCATATTAATTAAATCGACTTAACTCCTCTATTCAAGGAACAAACTTTATAATTCAGACCTTTTATATTCTATCCAACTTTTGCAATTACCACCTAGAGTGAAAAAAGGATTCAAATTTATATTAATTTATAGAAATAGGTGGTGCAAACTATAAATAATCAAAAATCATACTTTGCACACTATTTCTAATATTACTTATTTTTGGAATCCTTTAACACTACATGAGAAATCAAAAAAGATGAAGTGGTTAGATTATAAGTTGCTTAAATCTCAACACAGATCTGATTCTAATATATTAATACAAAACAATTGAAATTCCAACATATTCAAAGATTGATATTTTATTTAGGGAAATTTGAGGGTTTCAAATGTTATGTTTTCATTTACCAAAATTTCCTAAGGCATGCATCAAATCCAAATAAATATTATTTAATCACAAAAATGTGAAACTTGATATTTCCACTCACAGAGAATTGTTTGCCTTCTTACTAGATGTGATTCCACTATACCTAATTTCCTTTAGATCTCCCTCTTTTCGAATATGCAACAAAGCGAATTATTGGTAGAAGTTAGATCTAGGATTAGAAACTAGAGAGGAATAGAACCAGAAATCAAAACAATTAAACATCTACTTCTCTTATCCTAAAATCCTAACTGATTTTGGAATCTAAAGAAGAAGAAGAAGATGACGATGAGATCTAAATTATATTGCTCCTAATTCTCTATCAGATCTTCCCTTTTTTAGTATACAACAAATATATTGTGCGTGTGTGTATTTGATCTTAGAAATCAAAAAATAAGGAGGAGAAAGGTTGCGAATTTAATTTAAATTAGAGATTATAAATTTAAATTACTTACCAGAAACTTTATTATTTATGAAAACTTAAAGGGAAAGAATTTGACAAAGCTTCGTCTTTGCTACTGAATTTTTATGAAGAAAAATGAGGAAAGGAGGGTCCAGGGGTCTATTGATAGAGATGAGAAGGAACCAGAACCGTCAGTAAATAATTAAATTCGGACTATCAAAATAGTCAATATGCTGGCCACCTTCACCATTTACCGGTCGACGGCTGACCAAAATAACCGACTGCTAGCGGTCGAGCGCTTGCCTTTGGGCGGTCGATCGGTCTTTGTTTACGACCGTTGATTTCTTTTCTACTTTTATTTCTATTAGCTAATTATTTATTACTCGATTTAATTTTAACATTACCAACTTAAACCAAACATTCTCATAAACATTTTTCTCTGCCAAATTTTAAAATTCAAATTTAAAATTTTTCAAATTAATTTAAATTCGAAAACATCAAACTTCCATTACTTCTACATTTGAACTCCGATTTCAACATATTATATATGAAAATTGATCGAAAAATCATTACGGATTTAATGTTACCACTTCCATGACCTAATTCTGAGATTTACGATATTTACATTTTTATACTTAATTTTATTTACTTAATTTCTTATAAAATTTTACGGGGTGTTACAATACCCTATTGGACATAGATTTCGATTTAGTCAAAATTCATGCCCATTAAGGAGTAAGTTATTACAATGACTTCATGAGCATGTTATCTACGTACACTTCCATCATCTGTTCGATGTGATTCCTGAACATAGAATTCCTCAATATCTAATACGTGGCTCCTGCGTTCTTCAAACGGAGTGGCATTACTCGATTATAAGATAATCCCAAATCCGTTATAAAGCATGTATGCTTTTGATCTGGAACAATCGTCAATATTTGATTATAACCAGAATATGCAACCATAAAAGAAATTAACTTGTGTCTGGATGTCTTGTCTACCAGTTGGTCAATCCTGGGCAAAGGAAAGCTATCCTTAGAGCATGCTTTATTGAAGTCAAAATAATCAAATATGCCTGCCGCATTCTGTTTACTTTGTTGACCTACATGGGGTTTGACACCCATTCAGGTTACAAGCATTACAGATAAAGCCATTTTCCTTTAGCTTATCAATTTCCTCCTTCAACACAATGGATCGCTCTGCACCTATACTACGCCCCTTCTGTTTAATAGGTGGATATTTTTGGTCCACATTTAGTGCATTGCATGCTATCTCTGGTGATACCCTACACATACCAGAATGTGTCCAAGCAAACACATCTAAGTTTGCTCAAAGAAAACTAATAAATTCCTTACTTAATCCAGCACAAAGTTGTGATCCGATCTTAAGAACCCGAGTAGGATCATATATATCGGTCAGAATCTTGTCATCGGTTCAGTTGGTGCTGCCTACACTTCCTTTGACTTCTTTTAAGGACCAAATACGTATAGAACATGCAATAGTTCCCAATCCAAGGCTTAGACTTTACTCACTATGCATCCAAATTTTTAATGTAGAGAGGTTTTTCCTATATTTTTCCTTATATCGATCCAGACTCATTTTCTATAAGGAATTTCATAATCTAGCACCAAGGAGCTACTGCTATCCCAAAATCAGCAAGGGTTGTGGTATTCGAGTTTTTAACCCAACAGGATCCAATAGAAGAGGGAATAAGTTGATGAAGTTAGAATGACTCATAACTCAGCCAAAAGGGTTAGAGCAACAAGTTAAAGAGAGCCAAATGATACTACTAAAGCATCAGTTGAGTTTGATTAAACCAAAGGACCAGCGTCTCCAATCAACAGCTAAGCACAACCAGCTAGTAAATCAGCTAGTAGATCGTCATCGAAACAGAGCAATGTGCAACGAGACAACACGAACAACGTTAGGACAAAGCTATGGAAGCATTCCAAACTTCCAACTCCTAAATAATCCAAGTTTTTGGATCGACACCAATCCATGCAACATAATGGTTCGCTGAGGGAAACAGGAGCTAAGGAGCCTAGAATACAAAATATACTAAATGTATGGATCGCCATCGACCTATACACAATGGATCGCCAACGATCCATACACAATGGATCGCCAGCGATCCACATAAAGGCACGATGCACTTGCGACCTAGCATGGCAAAATGATGGAGATAGCAGCTAAGTCATTAGCTCGTGAGTGAGCTAAATCTATGGATCGCTAGCAATCTAGGCTTTTGGCTTGGGTCGTTAGCTAAACTCCTATAGGTGATCCTACATCCATCTCCAATCAATTAGCGAACTAGCCTAGCTCAAAAGCTCACCGATCATTGTAAGTGCCATCCTACCTACAACATAAAGCAGTGCTTCTTCCCTAGACTGGTTGCCGAAACTCTACTGGAAACTTTCTTCACTCTCTACCTCCCTCACAACAATCTCCAAAGGGATTCACTATGATTCTCTAATGGACTTAACTCCGGGGATTCAATCTAGCTAAGGACAATCAAAAACCTTGTAAGCAAACACTACTTGTAATAGCAATCAGTCTATAGTAAAACTGTAAACAGGATGTACGCTTCATGAACAGCCGAACCGCTATAAAATTCCATTGTCTTCTTTCTTTTACTATCTTTTTCTTTACCTATTATCTTTATTATTTCTCTATGAGGACAGGGCTGGTGCTTTCACACTCAAACTAGCATGTTTATCCATTTTTTGGGTTAACAGATTGGATGGCCCGAAAAGGCATTATACGCTGAATACTCTCTATAATTACAAATTTCAAAAACCGCACAATCTTTTAGCCTCTGCCTCCTAATTCCACAGACAAATCAATTGTCTTAACAGGTTACTTTCCCTCACCCATAAATCCATGAATCCTTGATTTGCAAGGCTTAACAACGTTTATACTTATCCTTATCTGATTGAAGTTCTTTTGAATAAAGTATAAAACGAGCTCCACTATCCACCAAGACTCATTGCACCGTAGCCGGGCCTACAACAGCCATAATCACCATGGAATAAAAGTTTGGCGCTCCACCCCATCAGAATCCCTATTCCAAAACACAATATCCTCAGTCGTCAACATTTGCTGCTTAGCTAGATCTCCATCCTCAATAGCAAAGCAGCTCTCCTATGTTACTTGTCTCAACTAACTCATGTACCGTTCCATTTCACTCTAGCTTTTCTTCTCCACTTGTGGTCCTCAATTTATGGTGTTGAGAACTATTCTTCCATCTGATGCCTGGGTACTTCTCCACCGAATCTAGGTTGGTTCCCTTCGGCATTCGTCCCTTAGGGTCTAGCATTCTGTCTGACGTCCTATGGCTCTCTTACATACTGTTGCAATTTCTTCTTCCCTATCAATTCTTCAATAAAATCTCTAAAATTTCTGCACTCGTTTGTATTATGCCCATGATTTTTACGGAAACGAAAATACTTGCCAAAGGATCTTTCTTCCTAAATCGCTTCCTTACCAGTTGCCTTTTCGTACCTTTTTGTACCTTATATGGCAAGGTATATGTTTCTAATTTTATCTTTTAATAGTGTGTATTCATCCAGCCTTATATTTTTGGGTACTTTTTGGCATCATTCCCAATTCCTCTTACATCTAGATTTCTCCTCTTTTGATCTTTAGAATTACCAGCATTCATAGCCGCATTACAGGAGCTCTTATCGGTTTTTTTAATTGCTACATTACTTTAAATCACTTCCTTCAACTGTCCACCACCATTATTCCTTGCAACCTGGCTTTCTTCCTCCAAACGCAAGAATTAATTGTCTTTTCGACAAAACTTTTCCATAGTTTCCAACTGCTTCATCCTCAGCCATTTTCAAAAGTCTATGTCCGAATGTATGCCCCGGACCAACGCCATCAACATCATACCCTAATTTGGATTGCTAACTTTAGTAACAGCAATATTGAACCTATTCATGTACCCCTTTAATTTCTTTTAAGGTCCTTGAGATTGGTTTGACAAGGACATCATGTTCATAGGTACAGCGGCATGTAGCCTGACCTACTCCAAAAAAATTTGCGAACTCGTCAAAAGCCAAGATGGATTTCGGCATGAGCTAAGTAAACCACATTGATGCAACCCCATCCAAAAAGATTGTGAAACACCTACATCTAACTACATCCTTTGGTCTGACACCATTCACATGCAACTTGTACGTAAGCTAATGTTGCCTGTGTACGATAGTCGTACTAAACGATGACACGTTAGGCATGTGAAACTCTCTGGAATACTCTTCCCTTAAGATATTCTATGTAAATGTTCTAATAGGTGCAGAAACGTAGTCTTCGTTCTTTATCCACTTATACTCCACCAATAACCGCTTAATCATGTCTGATATATGCTTCTCACTAGCTTGGTATGTCGAAGGACAACTATTAAGAGCTGCGCCAAGTGTTTAACTTCGCAAAAGGTCTTAATTTGCTCACTGACGTCTAGGTTCTCATGTCTCTAGGAGACCTACTCCTTTAGTTCTTGTTTAGTGTCTAGTTAACTCCATGGCGGTCGTTTTTGCTCCATCATCCCGAGTATCAACATCTGATCTGTCATGATCACCGGCATTCTGCAATCGTCCTTAGAATCAGATATGTTGATGGCCTCATCTCCCTTCTTCTTTGAGGTCCTCAAATTCAGTTCGGTATCGACCTGATTCTGGTTGGTACTAATCTGAATTCCCTTAGTGGAGGCTCTTCCAGTCCCTTCATCATTTCCCCCTATTGCTCCAGCAGTATGTCCCTTTTTTTCTCTCTTTCCCTTCTTTTTGTTCTCATCAGAAGCCGATGAGTTCTCCTCTTCATATCTAGTAGGTGATCCTCTCTCCTACCCCTCCTGATCCTCTATGACTGTTGGATCAGTAAGGCTATGCTAGCATCCATTTTATCTAATAAAACCTTCTTACTATCCGTCGTCTTCCAATTCATCTCTGTCATTATCTTATGAAATTCCACTCTTGTGACCAACTCCCGAGGGCCAGATGTTCCTGGCAACACTGCTGCCAATTGGTTAGTACTTCAGTATGGTATTAAGTTATTTCTTTCACACCAGCTACTACTCCAAATCTACTAGACTTTCTTGATGGTTCCACTGATTCCAATATGAAATTCCTTTAATCCTTTGATGAAAAGCCTTTGGATCTAATTTTTGGACACTTCAATCAACAATAGATTGCTAAATTTACGTTTGAGAAATGCCTTTTGTCAGTGGAAGCACCAAAGGTATTGAGCCAAAAATTTGTAGAACAACCCTAAAAGAAATTAAATAGAGAGGTCTAGCTAAACAAAATAAGAAATGCATGGAATTATTATAGTGGTTCAGCAAATCTAAGGCTTACATCCACCTTAATATTATTACTTAGAGATTTTGGTCAACAGTAAAAGGATTTTACTAATCTAACAGCCCATAATAAAAAAGAGTAACTTCCTTTTTGAAAAGGTGATGTAGAGAAAGGGATTAAAGAATATAAAGTACCAATGGTCCATTTTGAGTTGTTATATGCTTGCTATTTATAAAGAAATTGTGGTGACCTAGGATTTTGGGCAATATCAATTTAATAATCTGTATTAAAAACTAAATTGATTTGATAATCTTTGTTAATAAAATTTGAATTGATTTAATAATATTCTTTTAAATAAATATTTAATTGATAATTTATCTTTTAAAAGCTAATAAAATGTTTTCTATTTATAATGTATATATGTTTTTATACATTGTAAATAGAAAAGCTTTGGTTTGGAGTTTAATAAATAAAGCATATTTTCAAATTCTAATATATTTTGGTAATTTGGAAATTTTGTTTTAAATCTAATATATAAGTTTTCAAAGCTATTTAATAGTTAACTATATAGTTTTAAATACTTAAGATAAATGTTTAATTGTTTAAATCTTAGCTTAAGTTTAAATTTAAATTTAAATTAATCAACAAAAAGGTTTATTTTACATTCTTTTTAAATATTTCTTAATAAATATGATTTGTAATTAGATATGAAAATTTAAAACACAATATATCATATGAAACATTAATTCATTTTAGTGAAATAAGTAATTTATTAATAATAAGGTAATCTCTTTTATAAATTATTTCAAATTGATAAATGTGCTATTTTCAAACAATATTAATAATGTATTGTTTTTACAAATAGATTTTAATAAAAAAAGAATTTTTATTTCAAATGGAATTTGTGTAGTTATATATGTATCTATATAACTTGAGTTTTAAATTGGATTCTAGAATTTAATTTGATTTGGATTTGAATTTAAATTTTTGAAATTTATTAAAAGATAGATATTTTAAAATGTTTTGGATTCTACCAAAAATTTATATAAGCTTTTATTTATGAATATAATTGGTTTTATTTCTTTAAAATTGTCTATATATATAAATAAGTACTTATAAACTAATTAATTATGTATAAAGTTTATATTAAACTTTAAAAATAAATACTAATTACTTAAAAGACAAGTTTTATTATCTTAAGGCCTCATTTTACAAGTGTTAATTGATAAGTATATAAAAATGACAAAGGTTAAGATGATTAACAAGTGGAATTTTTTAAAATTTAGTTTTCTTTTATTTAAAATAAATCATTTCATCCTATATAAAGCATGCATTCTTTTTTTCATTTCTTTTTTTCATTCTTTTTCTTAAAGCTAAGAGAAAACCAAATACTCAAAAAAGCAATCTATACATTCCTCAAACCTGAAATGCAAATCAAAAACTAAATGAAACTCAAACTCTTTTCAAAAACCAGAAACAAGATCAAAATCAATAATCCCCTCCTCAAACAAGAAACTTGTTTCAATTCAATAAACTGAAGTTCATTTTCAACTCAAAGCATGCAAGCATTCTTCTTTAATCTGCCCGCATGCATTCCTAAATCTTGAGACAATCAAAGAAAATGTAAATGAAAGCCATAAAGCATTCTTTTCAATCTATGATCAAAATTAAATCAATAGCTTGAGCATTTTCTTTTAAACCTGGAAGCAAGCATGCAGTTTTAAAATCATAAAAGCGAATTACAGTAATTCAAGTTTTAAAGTTTAAAGTTGTTTCAAATTGGTTCAGAAGCTCTGTTCTTCATTTTCAAAAGGTGTGTAACATTATTTTTTAAAAATAATTCAAGTATAAATATGGTTGCATGTTAATTTCTATGGAAATTGTGTTTTGTGTGAATATATGTAGATGGTTTTGTGTGTGTGTGTGCGTATATATATATATATATGAATATATATATATGTGTGTGTGTGTATGTGTGTGTATGTGTGTGCATGTTGTTGTGTATCAGTGCTTCTCTGTTTTTAAATCCCAGGATCCAATTTTTAATTAAAAATCAATATCTTTTGATCTAATCTATGTTAGGGTTTAGGCTTTAAACAAATCATGCTTGTTTCATCATAGGTTATAGTTTAAAATTTATTTAAGATAAAATTAATTAGAGATTGCTCTGGAAATCAAAAACAAGAGTACAAGCACAAGATGAGTAAAAAAACCAAACATCCCATTTCCTTGTTTCACGCATATGATCTGAAACATAATCGAAAACCATGATTTTAGGAAGAGAAATCATAATTTTTAATTATGTTTTTAGTATGCATTGGTTTAACACAAAATGGAAATTTGGTGGTTTCTGGCGATCTTAATGGTCTGGGAGGTCGGAGTTCCTTATTGTGGTAGTGGGATGATCGGAGACTTGAGGAAAAATACCAGATGTGTGTGCAGGTGATCGTGGTGGCGGCGGCGATCGATTTTAGTTTGTAAACCTAGTTTTGACTAGGTCGGGGTTTTTGATCGGCATGACTTCTCTAGATGATCGAGTTCTACAGGATTTAGGGAGATGATGGCTGGAGTGCTGGCGACGGCGAAGCAGGAGTCTCAGTCAAGTCGGACGTGCGAGAGTAAGATGGATTCAGACTTGGGTGGTTTGTACCAGATTTTTATTCAGGGTACTCGATTTTGATTTCGAGTGAGAAACTATGGGTTTGGGTTTCGGCACATCTGAGGATGTGAACGCCGACTGTAGGATGGTCACGATGATGACAGGAGGTGGTTGGCAGCACCGTGCATGTGCATGGTGCATTTTCTTATATCAGGTAAGTTTAGGTTGAAGTTGAGGGTACTCGAGTTCTTCTCGAGTCAGTTGTGTGAAAGCTCGAAGATGTGGGTTGTTTGACTCGAAGTATTTGAGGTCATGGCTCAAGTCATTTGCCTGTTATAGGTTTTAAACCTGTCAGGTTTTCAAAATTTAAATTAAATTTGAAATTTGAAGCAAGATTTAAAACAAAGATTTAAATCAAGTTTAAATCTGGATTCAAATTTAATTTGTATCCTAGTTTTGAAATAAAATAATTTTTATAAAATTTAAATGTTTTATCAACTTTAAATGTTGAAAGTATATATAAAATGATAGAAATTTAAAAGGAATTTGGTTTAAACTCTTTTAGATTTCTTTTATAGGATAAGTATTTCTTTAATATGTGATTTAAAGAGTTTTTAAATTGTTTTTAATTTTTGTTAAAGTTAAATTTGTATTTATTTTGAATTTTTAATTTGAAATGGAATTTAAAAGCAAATTTGAAAGTAAAATGTTTTCAAATGCTTTTGTGAATGAAAATTAAATCATAAATAAGAATATTATTTTTATCTTAAAAGTTAATAAAGACTTAATGATTTGTGATTTATTCAATTATTAAGGTAAATAAAAAGGATAATTGATTAATTCAATTAATTTATGATTTGGATTAATTAATTTAGTAATTAAAGGTTTAAATTAATGAATTAAGGTTTAATTAAATTAATTAAAGGTTAATTAATTTGCAATTAAGAATCATTAATTAGATAAGTTAAGATTTTAAATTAATGATTAGAAATTAATTAATCAAGTAATTAAGGGTTAATTAAGTTACATTTAAGCACTTAATTAATTAAATAATTAGAGATTAATTAATTGGTTATCAAAGATTAATTAATTTGTAATTAATAACGATTCATCGAAGAATAATTACTTAAGAGAAGTGATTAAAGAATTGTTAAATAGTTAATAAAGATCGTTAACTAAGGATTATTAAATAATTAATTAATGTGATTAATTTTTATTGATTAATTAAAGATAATTACTTGTGGAAATTGTTTAAGTATAATTACTTAATGGAAATGATTAGAGGAATTAATTACTCAGTGTAATTAATTATATTAATGTGATTAGTTTAAGTTAACTAATTAGTTTAATTAATTTTAAATAATCATTGGATGATGGGTTAAGTATAATTACTTAATGAAGTATAATTACTTAGTGAAGTAATTAATGGATGTAATTAATTGAAGGGTGATTTATTAATAGAAGTAATTTGAGTTTAATTACTTTGTGTAATTAATCAAAGGATTAATTAAAGATAATTAATTAAGGAGTAATTAATTTATTTAATAAAGTAATTGAGGATAGTTAATTACTGAGATGTGATTAATCGAGAGTGCTTAATGAATGTGGTTTAATTAAAGATTAGTTATTTAATGTAATTAATTTAAATAGAGTAATTAATAATTAAAGAAGTAATTGGGATCATTAATTAGCATGATTAATGATGTAATTAACGATTGATTAATTAAAGGGTAATTAATCAATAATAAGTGATTATAAAGTAATTAATTAATTGTAATTAATTAAGGATTAATATAATTAATTATAATTAATTAACTAAGGTAATTAAAGGTTAATTACTACAAATGGTTAAGAATAATTAGTTTTTGTAATTAATTAAAAGACTAATTACTTAAAGTAATTAGAGAATGTCTAATCAAAGGTGATTAATTAAGATAAATACTAAAAGAATGATTAATTAATTGATTTGAAATTAATTAATGGTTAAGTAAGCAAGATTTATGCGATGGAAGCAATTAATTTAATTCATTTTAAATTAATTAGAGATGAAGTAATTAATTTAATTCATTTTAAATTAATTATAGATGATGAGATAAATAGATCTTTGCTTATGAATGGCTGATATTGAATGCCTTGATTATTTAATATCTTTGGAGAGATATGTGCTGATATGTGATATTAGGTGCTTTGGTTGAATTGTGAGGATAGTGTGGATTATCTATTTGTGATGATAATGTGAAATTGTCTATTTGTGATGATAATGGAGATTTTCTATTGTGAGATTGTGAATTATCTATCTGTGTGAATATAGATAACGAGTGGATTGAATTGTTTTAATTTTAAAACAACTTGGACCTAAATGATGGCGTTTTGGATTTCGATGAGACCGGGATCGGGTTTCCAGATTTGGATATCCGAAAACCATGTCGATCCAAATTAACGATAGGTCGTGAATCTCAAGTTAAGATGAAGATTCAGAGTGCAAGGGTTATCGTCGTTAACTCTGGGGGTGATTCCAAAATGAGTGTAACGAGATAATGCCTTCGGTTTTGTTCGAACCCGAAACGAACTTGTATGGATTGAATGCTTTCAGAACATCGTCAGGTGGACGATGAGCATTCTAAGAGATGTGTTCTCTAAAGGTAATCGTAGCCTCAAGCCTCATCAATCGAGAATGGATAAAACAGGGGAGGTGCAGCAAGGCTAAGTGGGTTGCACGCAAGTAGGACAATATTTACCCCTGTCTAGAAGTCCCTTTATATTCGGTTGTGTGGAGTAGTTGATTGCAACAACTGCCAAGGTTGTCTTGTTCGGGACTGTCCAGTAAGAGATGGTTCCGGCCTTGTGTTGCAGGGGATTTAGGATGGATTGTCGGTACGGTGATTTGGCCATGTACTGTGACGGGCAGTACCCTAGTAGCCCTGCCATTGATGAAACTCGTTCTTCCTACGTGCCCTTACGGTTTTGATTGTATTACCCACTTTGTGACTAGTAGCTGGAATTTAATGAATGTAACAATTTTGGCTATTTCTTATTTACTTGAAAACTCAAGACCTATTATAATATCACTGGATTTCCTATCGAATGTTTTGGTTAGCGTAAGGTAAAAACTTACCCATGTTTATGTGTGGGGAGTCTTACATGATACCTTTTGTTTTCAAAGGTTTTTCAAAGTTAAGCAACCTTAACCTGTTACTTACACCAGACCCATGTATAACCCGAGTTTATCTTCTATTTTCTTAAACTCTTGGGTACTCAAATTTTTATGAGTAGCCAAGGGATTCAGGTTAGCTTTTGACGAATTCTGGAGGAGCAATGAAGCAGGATGCTTCAGCGATTGTAGATATATATAGTGTTCGGTTGTGTGTTCTATGAGTCAAATGTTTGTGTTGTATTGAGTTGTAATAACATGAAAGGAGTTTATAACTGTCTAGTATGTGATGTATAATCTGTGTAACTCTTATAGATGTTGTGTACTATGTACTATTTTATGTGATTAATATAATTTATTCGTTCCGCTCTTGAGATTTGGATGTTATTTCTTTCTTTCTTCTCTATTTTTATCTTTGCTATCCCTTTCTTTCTTAAAGATGATGCGTCTTTATGTGGAGAGAAAGTGTGGTCATCACAGTTGGTATCAGAGTGCTAGATTGAGTGAATACCTAGACATTGGAGTGATTTCTTTCTTGAGAGAGCGTATTTGTATTTTTAATATATATTTATATATATTATTATTTCTACCTATTTGTTGGGTTACCTGTTCGGATTTTCCAATATAAGTTCTAGAGGTAGATGCGGTAGTGGGGTGTGTAGCACTATTACCGATGGAAGGAGTCCGAATGTTGAGGTTGGAAGTATATCTATCGAGACTGTAGACCTAATACCATCTCGAGCGAGCTTTGTTGTGGTATCAAGATTTCGTCGATCTCTGGAGGAAACCTTTTAAAGGTTCGGAGTCCATCTTTGAAGTTGGGGAAGTAGAGTTTGGATCTGTCGGTTGAACAGAAGCGTATGATGGTATCTTGGTAACTGCGAGAAGTGTGTCTGTATCAGTGTTGAGGCTCAGTCCAGCAGGGTGCTTGTGTTTGGCTTTGAGGCCCGAGTTTCTCAAGGAGCTTTGGGTTAAGGAAGTCTTTTGGTATCTATGGCAGCAGTGCAGCTCGGAGTGTTCTATGTGCCGGTAGGAAGGTTATCCGACTAAGCAGTTTTATGAAGGTGGAGTTCTGAAGCAGTTGAGTGAATCTGTTTCTTCGATGGATTTGTTAGATGAGTGTAAGATGTTCTAGTTGGTAAAAAGAGAATAGTTTTCATTGGATATTAGACTGGGTTGATCGCAAAAGTGACTTGCGATGGTTGAGTGTTCTCTTGGTTTGTCAGAAAATTTTTCGGACATCTTCAAGAGGTCAGGATCTACCATAGCATATGAAGATTGAATTTCCTTATCAACAAGGATTCCAGGAATGGTACCGGTGGTTCAGTAGTAGTAATATGGCTTCTAAAGAGAGGGTTTGGTGAGGCAGCTCAGAATTTGGTGGAACTTCTGAGATTTCTCTTTATGGATCTGATGAACCGTGTCCTCCGGGATGTGTGGAAAAATTTGTGCTCCTGTTCTTCATCAGTATTCTCATCTACTCCAGATCAGAGTTATGTAGCGGAAGCGAGATAGCAGCAGTTCTAGAGTGGAAGTTTTTAGGATCTGAGGCGAGTTTGTCAAGTGCTCCTGTTTTGTCTGGATAGGAGAAGTTAGTTTTTCTACTGATGATAGTAGAGTTTGAGTTCTTGATTTTGGTTGATCTTGAGAGGATCGTTTTGTTGGGTTGTTTCTAGTCCAGCTTGTTTCGTGAGGCATCAGTGAAGGTTGAGCTGATCAGAAAGGATGAAAGCAGTCCAGGATCGTCAGAAGAGTTCTGGGAATAAAAGACAGAGGAATCTAGATTTTGAAGTCAGATATTTGATTTTGGATAAGTTTTCTCCAATCGAAGGAGCTTTAAGTTTAGTAAAGCTGGGAAGTTAGCTCCAAGATATATTGGATCTATTCTATAATCTGTTTTGGATAAGTGCTTGGGTCTTCTGGGATTGAATTTTCAGTTTGGAAGACTGGAATTCAAAGTGTTTCACGTATCTCTGAGGGAGTACGTGTCTGATACATCTCTGGTTTTGGAACCGGCAGTTTGGGAGGATTTGGTAGTTGAGCCGGACTTGACTGAGGTCTAATATCCTGTTCAATTTTGTAGATTTAGATGAAATAGAAGCTCTATAGCTAGTAGTGTAGACTGTTTGGATTCTGTAGAGTGAATATCCCGGTATTTATACCTGGGAAACTCTAGGAAGTTCCATCCAGAATTTTGTCTAGATAGTTAGATTTGTTTGATTGAGTGAATTGGTTGCTATGCATGTTAGCATACAGTTGATACTATATGCTTGTAGTTAAAATTAAATTCTTTAATGGATTATTAAATTACCTTTGCTTTTAAATTTCAGGGACGAAATTCTTTTAAAAGGGGAGGAATGTGATGACATGGAATTTTGGGCAATATCAATTTAATAATCTGTATTAAAATTTACATTGATTTGATAATCTTTGTTAATAAAATTTGAATTGATTTAATAATCTTCTTTTAAACAAATATTTAATCGATAATTTATCTTTTAAAAGCTAATAAATTGTTTTCTATTTATTATGTATATATATTTGTATATATTGTAAATAGAAAAGCTTTGGTTTGGAGTTTAATAAATAAAGCACATTTCAAATTCTAATATATTTTGGTAATTTGAAATTTTTTATTTAAGTCTAATATATATGTTTTTCAAAGCTATTTAATAGTTAACTATATAGTTTTAAATACTTAAGATAAATGTTTAATTGCTTAAATCTTAGCTTAAGTTTAAATTTAAATTTAAATTAATCGACAAAAAGGTTTATTTTACATTCTTTCTAAATATTGCTTAATAAATATGATTTGTAATTAGATATGAAAATTTAAAATACAATATAGCATATGAAACATTAATTCATTTTAGTGAAATAAGTAATTTATTAATAATAAGGTAATCTCTTTTATAAATTATTTCAAATTGAAAAATGTGCTATTTTCAAACAATATTGATAATGTATTGTTTTTACAAATAGATTATGATAAAAATAGAATTGTTATTTCAAATTGAGTTTGTATAGTTATATATGTATATATATAACTTGATTTTTAAATTGGATTCTAGAATTTAATTTGATTTGGATTTGAATTTAAAGTTTTGAAATTCAAACGGTAGATATTTTAAAATGTTTTGGATTTTAAAAGACAATTTGTATAAGCTTTTATTTATGAATATAATTAGTTTTGTTTCTTTAAAATTATCTATATATATAAGTACTTATATACTAGTTAATTAAGTATAAAGTTTATATTAACCTTTAAAAATAAATACTAATTACTTAAAAGACAAGTGTTATTATCTTAAGGCCTCATTTTACAAGTGTTAATTGATAAGTATATAAAAATGGCAAATGTTAAGACGATTAACAAGTGGATTTTTTTAAATTTAGTTTTCTTTTATTTAAAATAAATCATTTCAGCCTATATAAAGCATGCATTATTTCTTTTATTTCTTTTTTTCGTTCTTGTTCTTAAAGCTAAGAGAAAATCAAATGCTCAAAAAAGCAATCTGTACATTCCTCAAACCAGAAATGCAAATCAAAAACTAAATGAAACTCAAACTCTTTTCAAAACCAGAAACAAGATCAAAATCAGTAATCCCCTACTCAAACCAGAAACTTGTTTCAATTCAATAAACTGAAGCTCATTTTCAACTCAAAGCATGCAAACATTCTTCTTCAATCTGCCTGCATACATTCTTAAACCCTGAGACAATCAAAGAAAATGTAAATCAAAGCGAGCAAGCATTCTTTTCAATTTGTAACCAAAATCAAATCAACGGCTTGAGCATTTTCTTTTCAACCTAGAAGCAAGCATGCCATTTTAAAATCATAAAAGCAAATTACAGCAACTCAAGTTTTAAAGTTTAAAGCTGTTTAAAATTGGTTCAGAAGCTCTGTTCTTCATTTTCAAAAGGCGAGTAACATTCTTTTCTAAAAATAACTCAAGTATAAATATGGTTGCATGTTAATTTCTATGGAAATTGTGTTTTGTGTGAATATATGTAGATGGTTCTGTATATATAAATATATGAATATATGTGGTTTCATTGCAGGTTATAGTTTAAAATTTATTTAAGATAAAATTAATTAGAGATTGCTCTAGAAATAAAAAAAAACAGTACAAGCACAAGATGAGTAAAAAAACAAACATCCTATTTTCTTGTTTCAGGCATATGATCTGAAACATAATCGAAAACCATGATTTTAGGAAGAGAAATCATAATTTTTAATTAAAGTTTTGAGTATGCATTGCTGGGTTGAACAGAAAATGGAAATTTGGTGGTTTCTGGCGATCTCAGTAGTCAGGGAGGTCGGGTTTCCTTCTTGTGGTAGTGGGATGATCGAAGAATAGAGGAAAAATACCAGATGTGTGTGCAGGTGATCGTGGTAGCGACGACGATCGATTTTAGTTTATAAACCTAGTTTTGACTAGGTCGGGGTTTTTGATTGGCACGACTTCTCTAGATGATCGAGTTCTATAGGATTTAGGGAGATGATGGCTGGAGTGTTGGCGAAGGCGAAGCAGGAGTCTCAGTCAAGTCGGTGGTTGGACATGCGAGATTGAGATGGATTCATACTTTGGTGGTTTGTTCTAGGTTTTTGTTCAGGGTACTCGATTTTGATTTCGAGTGAGAACCTAAGAGTTTGGGTTTCGGTTCATCTGAGGATGTGAACGCCGACTGTGGAAGGGTCGCGATGATGACCAGAGGAGGTTGGCAGCACCATGCATGTGCACAGTGCATTTTCTTGTATTTAGTGAGTTTGGGTTGAAGTTGAGGGTACTCGAGTTCTTCTCGAGTCAGTTGTGTCAAAGCATGAAGATGTGGGTTGTTTGACTCAAAGTATTTGAGGACTTGGCTCAAGTCATTTGCCTGTTACAGGTTTAAACCTGTCAGGTTTGCAAAATTTAAATTAAATTTGAAATTTGCATAAAGATTTAAAACAGAAATTTAAATCAAGTTCAAATCTGGATTCAAATTTAATTTGTATCCTAGTTTTGAAATAAAAAAGTTTCAATAAATTTAAATGTTTTAACAACTTTAAATGTTGAAAGTATATTTTAAATGATAGAAATTTAAAAGGAATTTGGTTTAAACTCTTTTAAATTTCTTTTATAGGATAAGTATTTCTTTTATATGCGATTTAAAGAGTTTTTAAATTGTTTTTCAAATTTGTTAAAGTTAAAGTTGTATTTATTTTGAATTTTTAATTTGAAATGGAATTTAAAAGCAAATTTGAAAGTAAAATATTTTCAAACGCATTTGTGAATGAAATTAAATCATAAATAAGAATAATGTTTTTATCTTAAAAGTTAATAAACACTTAATGATCTGTGATTCATTAAATTATTAAGGTAATTAAAAAGGATAATTAATTAATTTAATTAATTTATGATTTGGATTAATTACTTTAGTAATTAATGGTTTAAATTAATTAATTAAGGTTTAAGTAAATTAATTAAAGGTTAATTAATTTGTAATTAAGAATCCGTAATTAGATAAGTTAAGAATTTAAATTAGTGATTAGAAATTAATTAATCAAGTAATTAAGGATTAATTAAGTTACAGTTAAGCACTTAATTAATTAAATAATTAGAGATTAATTAATTGGTTGTCAAAGATTAATTAATTTATAATTAATAATAAATAATCTAAGTTTAGTTACTTAAGAGAAGTGACTAAAGAATTGTTAAAAAGTTAATGAAGATCATTAACTAAGGATTATTAAATAATTAATTAATGTGATTAATTTTTATTAATTAATTATATTAATTAATTAAAGATAATCATTTGTGGAAATTATTTAAGTATAATTACTTAATGGAAGTAACTAGAGGAATTAATTACTCAGTGTAATCAATTATATTAATGTGATTAGTTTAAGTAATTTTAAATAATCATTGGATGATAGGTTAAGTATAATTACTTAATAAAGTATAATTACTTAGTGAAGAAATTAATGGATAATTACTGGATGTAATTAATTGAAGGGTGATTTATTAATAAAAGTAATTTGAGTTTAATTACTTTGTGTAATTAATCAAAGGATTAATTAAAGATAATTAATTAAGGAGTAATTAATTTATTTAGTAAAGTAATTTAGGATAGTTAATTACTGAAATGTGATTAATCAAGAGTGATTAATAAATATGATTTAATTAAAGATTAATTATTTAATGTAATTAATTTAAATAGAGTGATTAATAATTAAAGAAGTAATTGGGATCACTAATTAGTATAATTAATGATGTAATTAAGGATTGATTAATTAAAGGATAATTAATCAATAATAAGTGATTATAAAGTTATTAATTAATTGTAATTAATTAAGGATTAATATAATTGATTAATTAATTAACTAAGGTAATTAAAGGTTAATTACTACAAATGGTTAAGAATAATTAGTTTTTGTAATTAATTAAAAGACTAATTACTTAAAGTAATTAGAGAATGTCTAATCAAAGGTGATTAATTAAGGTAAATACTAAAAGAATGATTAAATAATTGATTTGAAGTTAATTAATGGTTAAGTAAGCAAGATTTATGCGATGGAAGCAATTAATTTAATTCATTTTAAATTAATTAGAGATGAAGTAATTAATTTAATTCATTTTAAATTAATTATAGATGATGAGATAAATAGATCTTTGCTTATGAATGGCTAATATTGAATGCCTTGATTGTTTAATATCTCTGAAGAGATATGTGTTGATATGTGATATTGGGTGCTTTGGTTGAATTGTGAGGATAATGTGGATTATCTATTTGTGGTGATAATGTGAAATTGTTTATTTGTGATGGTAATGTAGATTATCTATTGTGAGATTGTGAATTATCTATTCGTGTGAATATAGATAATGAATGGATTGAATTGTTTTAATTTTAAAACAACTTGGACCTAAAAGATAGCGTTTTGGATTTCGATGAGAACGGGATCGGGTTTCCAGATTTGGATATCTGAAAACCATATCGATCCAAATTAACAATAGGTCGTGAATTTCAAGTGAAGATGAAGATTCAGAGTGCAAGGGTTATCGTCATTAAATCTGAGAGTGATTCCAAAATGAGTGTAGCGAGATAATGCCTTCGTTTCATTCGAACCCGGAACGAACTTGTATGGATTGAATACTTTTAGAACATCTTCAAGTGGACGATGAGCATTCTAAGAGATGTGTTCTCTAAAGGTAATCATAGCCTTAAGTCTCATCAACCGAGGATGGCTAAAACATGGAAGGTGCAGCAAGGTTAAGTGGGTAGCATCCAAGTAGGACAAGATATACCCCTGTCTAGAAGTCCCTTTATATTCGGCTGTGTGGGGCCGTTGATTGCAACAACTGTCGGGGTTGTCTTGTTCGGGATAGTCTAGTAAGGGATGGTTCCAACCTTGTGTTGCAGGGGATTTAGGGTGGATCCTCGGTACGGTGATCTAGGCCATGTGCTGTGGCGAGCGGTACCCCAGTAGCCCTGCCATTGATGGAAACCTATTCTTCCTACGTGCCCTTATGGTTTTGATTGTATTACCCACTTTTTGGCGAGTGGCTAGAATTTAATGAATGTAACAATTTCAGCTATTTCTTATTTACTTGAAAACCCTAGACCCTATTATAAGATCACTGGATTTCCTATTAAATGTTTTGGTTAGCATAAGGTAAAAACTTACCCATGTTTATGTGTGGGGAGTCTTACGTGATACCTTTTGTTTTCAAAGATTTTTCAAAGTTAAGCAACCTTAACCAGTTACTCACACCAGACCTATGTCTGACCCGGAGTTTATCTTCTATTTTCTTAAACTCTTAGGTACTCAAATTTTTACGAGTAGCCAAGGGATTCGGGTTAGATTTTGATGAATTCTGGAGGAGCAATGGAGCAGGAGGCTTCAACGATTGTAGATATATATAGTGTTCCACTGTGTGTTCCCTGAGTCAAATATTTGTGTTGTATTGAGTCATAATAACTAGATAGGAGTTTATAACTGTCTAGTATATGATGTATAATCTGTGTAACTCTGATAGATGTTGCATACTATGTACTATGTTATGTGATTAATATAATTTATTCGTTCCGCTGTTGAGATTCTGATGTTGTTTCTTTCTTTCTTCTCTATTTTTCTCTTTTCTATCCATTTCTTTCTTAAAGATGATGCGTCTTTCTGTGGAGAGAAAGTATGGTCATCACAGAAATCATCTAATAAAGTCGTCGAATCTTGAAGTACCAAATCTAACTTTAGATCCGAGAATGCAGAAGGAGAGACGATGTCCCTTATTCTAATAAAATCATCTTGGTACTAATTAGAAGTGAACGGTACCAACTAATTTTATGATGGCGAGTTCTTGCAACTTACTTCTCTTAGTCTCCTGCCTTCGATCCTTATAGTTCCAAGCACTTTCATCCTTGAACTAAATTTGTTGTCGAGAGGTTCTGACATCTTTAGTACTTGTCCTTTTCCTTTAGATCTTCCTTGGAGTTATGCAACTACTCCTTCGGAATAGGCCCTAGGATGATCACTCTAAGTAGAAACCATAGCCAAAGCTCCAGTGCTACATAAAGTGCTCAAAAAGTGCTCGGTGCCGACCTAAAAGGTGGTCGATTCTGTTTACTTGATTCGTTGTGCAATCTAAACTCAAAAGTCCTTTCCATTGTCCTTTCAAGCAAATTCAAGGTCCTTGAACCATTTTATCTTCATCCTGACATTCAATTTTGCTTGAAAATTGCTTGGTCAGCCAGATAATAATAATAATAACAATAATGGACTCTTCTCCTTTCTTTAGTTTTTTTTCCTGCTCCTTCTTCCAGTCTTCCCCCTGTTTGTTCTTTTACCATCAGGCATTCCACTTGGCCTCATTCCTTTCCTCCTCTCGTAGCTTCCAACTTTTGGTAGAACGTGATCTGTTACGTCCAATCTTTCCCTATCCACTACTTAGGCTTTACAATCCAACCTTTCAAATTGAAGCATAATTACTGGACTATGCTATTAGAAAAAACCAACTAAGAGACATATAACATGGAAAGAAACCTCTCTATCTCGTGTGGGTAGGTTAACCATCGTCAACTATGTACTCACCTCCCTCCTTACCTACTTTCTTTTTTCTACAAGGCCCCATCCTAGGTCATCAGTAGGATGGACTCCAATCGAAGAGCCTTCCTTTGGGAAGGTTCACAAATATCTCTCTAGCTAATTCCTTAGTGGCTTGAGATAGGGTTTGTAAACCTAAGTAGTAAGGGAGTCGAATGGCTATTATCCTATCGCAATTCAATAGGGCTCTCCTAAGTAAGTGGAGATGGGCTATGATCATAAGGTGTTCAAATCCTTCGGCCCAATGGGTAAATCAATACGATAACAATGGGAACTTCTTCTCGACCAACATCAGAGCCCTTTCTCCAGCATCTAGCTTCTAGAAAAATATCCTTTCCTTTTACCATCAATTGCATATTTGCACATCGATTCAAGTGGCAAATGGAAAAAGGTCAACTTTCTAGGCCGACCCATGGCTTGGTAGTGTAGCACTATACTCCATGTTCCATGTTATCTATAATCTAGCAATGGAAAAGAAAGTCACTTTACATCAAGTCTTTAATAGAGGAGGGAGTAATATTGTATTTAACAGCGTCATTAATGATAGCAACATCACTGCATTATGTTCATTGTTGCAGCTTACGACAGACTTCGGGTTAAATGTCGAGGAAGATCGATTCTTGTAGGGCATCAGGCACAATAGAATATCCATGATGAAATCTATATACCATCCTGGGGCCCTACAATTTTTCATTTTAGGAGCGGATGCTCAGGAATCAGTAGGAAGAAATAACAATGGGGACTAGTGATCGAGGGCTATGGATTAATCTAGGCTAATGTTGTTAGTGTTTCAGAAGTGTTGGTATTTTGCATGTTTGTATCATCAAGATCATGTATTTGGAACGATGTAGAGGAAACTATGTACTTGCTATTCTTTATGCTATTGACTAGGCTTGTTAGTCAGATATTAAATTTTATTTATGCTATGTACGGTTATGCAACTTTGTGCTGCATATCCTTTCCATCAAAACACACACACAAGTACGTGCGTGTGCGTGCTCACACACGCACACATATGTATGTATGTATGTGTATATATGTACGTGTGGTTTATAACACATATAGTAGAAATATATGTTAAGTCTAAATAAATAACTTAGGATAAGTCCCCTGGACCTTATATTATACGTAACGACCAGCTAATTTGACATTGCAAAGTATTAAATTAATTAAGAACGAATTTTAATAAAAGGGTAAATTAGAAATCATGTTTATAAACATTGCAACGATCATTTTGAGATGATCAGTGTGACGTACAGTTTTGCTACACTTGGAGTAAAGGTTTGCGAAATAGAGGTGATGTGGTATTTAAGTACATAGTTGTTTCTGCCTATACTGGATAAACAACCATAACCTAGCCTAACGACTATATAGGTGAGGCTACAAAACCCTAGTCATCACCTCTATCTTCAATTTTTTTACTTAGTCTAGAAATTAACCTAATTATTGTCTAATGGTGATTAACAAATTAATAAAAAGGGTATGAAATTCGAAATGTCCAAGCCCTATCGAATTATATATTGTTTGAAAGCTCTCGACGAATGGAACAGACGATACGTGTTCACTTTTAGATGGGACATTCGAGGTGGTTAGAAATCAGTGATTTAACCATTGTCGTCCATTCTATTTCTTTGCAATTGATGGGGGAATGTCGACTATAGGATGATCGGAGGTTACCGAGTGGTAGAGAACAACGAGTGGAATAAATCCATACTATTGTATTAGGTTGGAAGTGGCCGAGATTAGCAAAGGAATTGGCGAAACAGGGTCGCGGTGGCGATTTTTGACGAACTAGGAGTTGGCGATGGGCTTGGTGGCATCACACCTAAGCACTGATGGGGTCGTAGGGAAACATGGCAGCGGCAACTCCAAAGGAAATGTAGCAGCTAAGATGAATGAAGGAGAGATGGGTTTAGAGAAGGTAGCATTCACGCATTCTTTTTCTATTTTTAATTATTAAACCCGTAGAATTTTATCATTTATATCTTGTGCATACGAACGCTGAATCACATTTGTTTTCATCAATTGGACCAATGATGAAATTCCAAATGTTTTAGTACTAGTATTGCTATGTTTGGAGACTACTGAAAAAAGCACGTTAGCATGGTTTATTTCCATAGTTAATTGATTTCTAAAATATTAATTGCATATCCATCGATGACAAATTATAATGATAGATATGTGTTGTAATATATTGAAAATTGTTTTGATATTATGAATATTTTGAGTGAGATGTGCAGTGTTGATTATTTATTGTTGATTGTTGTAGGTGTCTAATTCTAAGAAATTATGGATTTAAAATTTGTATAATTGATTTATGAAGAAATAAATTAATAATGTGAAGATTGGATAAATAAATGATAAATTGGGTTATTTACATATTTTTAGTGGTGTTATAAATTAGAGTTGGTTAGTGAAGTAAATGAAACTAATGGAAGAAATATGATAGGATTAATGGTAGTTAAAGGCTGTGATCTCAAGCATTTATAAAACAATAGAGAACTGTTTGTCGAAACGATGAACTCTTTATGAAATAGCGTTCAAACTCAAACTTCATAAGTGGAATCGAATATAGTAAATTCATGTTCAACCATAATTAAGAAGCTTTAAGTTAGAGTGTTCCAATGAGAATGTAACTCTTCGCTATTTACAACATTTGAAATCAATTGCAAACATCTACGATTGCAACCAATTTATGATATTGAAAACAGTGGATTGTTTGTTTTATAATTTAATTTGTCAATGACTAAGAAAGGAAAAGGGAGACCTCACCACGGAATTAAATATCATTATAAATGAACATTATTTTGATAATACTATTATTTTACAACATTATCACATCAATTTAAATTTCAATACGTCAGTTATTGTTAACTTATAAATGATATAATTATGCTATAAAAAATATAGCAAATAAGCTATCCATAATATAGCCTAACAATCCATACTTCTATTTCCTCTTCTACTCCTACCCGCAACTTGATAACTATATGTATGTGTATATATAATAAAGGAGAAAAGGTGTCGACTATTTTTGGACTACACCTAACCCTATATAGTATGGTAATAAATTTGATATTGATTGCATAGAAAAAGACTGTCTATATACCCTTTTTAGCGGATCGAGCCGCATAGTTCTATTTTCTACTCTTCTCCTACATCCAAATAGTAGTTAGCACATAACAAGCATAGCATCCATGCAACTACTACAACCAATGCAACTAATGTAAGCATGAATCACTACTCCTACTACACCATCCAATCAATCAACATAAATACAGGATAACAACAATAATAGCACACTAAATATTATAAACATTTGACTACGCATAGTGTCAACCCAAACACCAAATAAGCTAATCACAACGTACACACGCATATACACCTACATATACTAATTATCAATTATTAGTAGTACACCATCAATGTAAGTATAAATCAATCATATTTTTACCAAACCACTATATTACCAATACAAACACCAGCACAATAAAACCATAGTTAACTATACACACGTAGTAATAAGGGAAAAATATAGCACGTATCCAAACGCTATTTCATCTTCTTAAAGCAACATATGCGACAATTCAATTCAACCATTAATCATATATTACAATCATCCAAAACATCATATTCATGACCATTATTGTATCTTAAGTATAAACTCATTTTATTATTATTCATCATAAAAGTACCTCTTATTTACCTCAATAATAATAATAATAATTCTCTCAAATTGCTTATATACTACAAAATAGTTTGTTGTAATCTCATTACTTCCAATCTCTACAAACATTGTATTTTATATCAAAAATAGTAATTCACATCAAATTACCTTTCAAACCAATAGTATTATTATTCACGTCAAAGTAATAACATGCATATTAAATCTCTTTTATATTCTCCAAAACTAATTTATTACAATTTATATCAAAACAGTGTAATTTTCACAAAAACATATTATTATTTATGAAACCTCGTTTGATTTAAACAATAATAATAAACTTCCCAATTTTAGTCTAAAATATATCTTCTGGTATTATTTTAGAATTTCCCCATAAATTCATAAATAATAACCCTATTAAATTTCTTTCATTGATTTTATCTTATTCACTAAACCACTATTATTTACAAACATTATACAAAAACTATAATAACCTTATTTATCATTTTTTTATCTAATTTTTCCTGCTTATTACATGATATCACCCATCATATTCAGTTAATTACATTTAAAGCTTAAATCCATAGTGGACTACAAATAAATACTCAATAATACAATAATCAACAATAAACTATTAATAAGACAACATATCCAAATATTCACAATACCCAAACGATCATCAATATATCACAACGTATATCAATAATTATAATTTTTCACCAATGGATATGGATTTATATTTTAAAATTCAGTTAATTAAATAAATAAACCATACTAACATGCTTTTTCAATATTCTCCAATCTTAGCAAACCCTAGGCCAAAATGTCTAGAATTTCACCACGAGTCCAATGGAAGAACTACATGTGAATTAAAGTACTTATGCATAAAATATGGGAATAAAAGTTCATAGGGGCATTTTTATAGTTTACTATTAAAATAAAATATGCACAATACCTCTTCCTTTCTCCATCATGTATACACATACCTGAATCCAACTCAAGCCACATATCCTTACTGCCACACCCCCTAAACTGCACTAGGGCAAGATCCTAGACCACTGATCGCCTCCTTGCTTCATCGTTGACTTCTTGACCGATCTCACTCCGTGACTTCCTCCACATCTGATAACCTATTCCTCCCTCCTATCATGTATGGGTACAAAGCCAGAAATTAGCCAAATCTGGTGAATTTGTGAAGTATCTCAATGATCCAACTGCATTGATGGACTCCCTATATCATCCTCTATAAGCCTATACACTTCGATCGACCAATAATCACCATTTCATCATTAAATCAAAAACCATAGTTTTTTCGGTTGAGAATTATTCAACACTTTTTAGCCGGTTGAAGCATCGGATGCAAAAACGGATCTCATACGCCTCTTCATCTTGTCAAGAGCTTCTAATTCATATATAATTCGATAGGTTTTGGTACTTTGGGTTTAGTCAATTTTTAATTAATTTTTCCAATCCCCATAGTGGATAATTAGTAATTTTAGGGTTAGTTAAGAAAATTGAAAATTGAGGTGAACGATAAGGTTCCGTAGCCTCACTTATATAGTCATTAGGCTGGATTATGGGTTTTTTATCGCATCTTGCCTGAACAACTATATACACAAATTAAATACTATAACACCTCTATTTCACATACCATAAGTCCCAATGCATTGAAACTATATACAAATTGATCATCTCAAAATGACCTTAAAAAATATTATAAACAAGATACCAAATTCACCCATCTTATTGAAATTTGATTTTTAGTTAATTTAATATTTTTCAGCGTTAAATTTTTGAGTAGTTACAAAGGTGTTATGGTAGACTTAACTATAAAGGTTAAGTACATCACCTTGAGTTGTACCACAATGAAATAAGTATATGTGAGCAAATTTATAAGAGAGCTAAGAATAATTTTCAATACTAGAATCCATTAGCTTGGTAAGGAATCTAAATATTTTCTTTACTACGAACACTTGATAAAAGAGTTTATCAGTAACAGGGTAGAGTAATAGAAAAATAGATACAAAATAATAATATTGCAAATCCATTCACTCCTCGGTCATGTTTAGGTATTGAAGAAATGGTAATGAGGCACCATAAGGGATCCCAAGTGCAAGTGTAAGATTGATGGAGTTAAGGATGTGCCCTAAGCAAAATTATATAATTTATTACGTCACTTAAATCTTATAAAAGAATCTTCTTTGAAATGATGTATGAATCTGGTTTATTTTTCTTCTATACATGTTTTGATACAGAGATATAAATAATAAATTAAATACATTAAACACGTATATGAAGAAAATCCTTAGTAGAAGTGTTTTATCAATGTTATTATAACCATGAGTATTGAATCAATTTATACAATAACACTAACTCCTTAAATGTTCATTGTCAAGATGTATTGTGAAAAGGATATTGATATATATGCTGAGACTAATGTATGTTAACTCTCTCCATACAATGGACGATGATTTACACATGGCCATTAGGTGCACCAAATGGTTTCATACATGTGGTTGTTGGAACAATCACATAAAGAATCAATGAAAGTCTTTTATAGGTTAAATAACTAAGCCAAAATAGAAGATCTGGAGGTAATGATAATGACATACAATGATCTTTAGATTTGAGGACACTATCGACCTCTATGTAGTTATGCTATACTTTGATTATGGTTGAATACTTAGCATGGAGAGCTTGTTATGAGCGTAGTAGGGTATACAACGAACTACTTGAAGTGAAACACTATCCAAGATAAGATTCGTCTCCTTCGTTATAAAAGGTTAGTAACATTGTAATTGGTAGTCAGCTTAAGGTAAAAAATTATTTGATTGGAGTAAAATTATTAATCTATAAATGTTATCGGATTGAACCAATGATTTTAATGTGGCCTATGCAATCAAATTAAAATATTAAAAGAATTTTTTTAACTTAGACCAAACTTTACATATCTAAGTGATACAATGACGATGAAAAGAATATGTGTAAAAAATCCATTACTAAGTGAGATTATTATATATTAGAAATCATATTTTTCCAAAATGATTTATAGATGTTGAACTCATGCTCGATATTGTGCTTTAGCTAAGTCTGTATATTCTTCAGTATTTAAATTTTTTAAATGTTAAATAAGGACTGAGTTTGCGTCAAAGAGTCAACACAACCACATTGTTGGTTATTATCGAATTCAATCAATGGGAAAATTAATTTGTAAATGTTATAAATTAATAATGTGTAACACCTCATAAAATTTAATAAGAAATTGATTAATTAAAATAAGGTTAAAATGGTAATTCTGTAAATATTGAAATTTGACCATAAAAGTTGCACCATGGATCTGTGGCGATTTTCTGATCGATTTTCATATATAATACGTTGAAATCAAATTTAAATAGAGAATTTATGGCCACTTGAAGTTTTCAAAATTAATATAATTCAAATGAGTTTAAATTTAAAATTTAAATATTTGGATGTGAAAGTTAACGTGAGAAGTTTAAAGATTAAGCTTGGCTAATGTTAATATATAATTAATTAAGAATTAATAATACTTAGGTTATAAGTAAAATGAAATGAATAAAGTAATATATGGTCAAAAAATAATGGCCAGCCAACTGCTTGTGGTCAGCGGTTCATCGGTTCTGTGTAGTTGGCAGCTAGAGTTTTGATGTAAATCATCATTCAGAATTTAACTATTTTAATACGACAGTTCCGGTTCCTTCTTACCTCTATAAATAGACTCCTAGACCCTCTATTTTTTCTCGTAAAATTCTGTAGCAACGGCGAAGTTCTGCAAAAATCTTTTCCCTTAGGTTTTTAGAAATAGTTAACTTTCTGGTAAGTAATTCTAATTTCTAATCTCCAATTAAATTCCCAAACTTTCTCCTCTATATCTTATGATTTCTAAAATCTAATACACACACATACATACAATTTATTTGTTATATACTCAAAAGGGGGAAGATCTGAAAGAGAATTAGGAGCGGCATAAATCAAATGCCATCTTCTTCTTTTCTTTAGATTCTAGAATCAGTTAGGATTTTCAAGTAAGAGGATTAGATGTTTAATTCTTTTAATTTTTGATTCTACTCTACTTTAGTTTCTAATTCTAGATCTAATTTCTATATATAATTCACTTTGTTGTATATTACAAAAGAGGGAGATCTGAAAGGGAATTATGTGTGGTGGAATCAAATAGAGTTAAGAAGCCAAAAGTTTTATATGAGTGGAAATATCAAGTTTTCATATTTTTGTAACTGAATAGTATTTATTTGGATTTGATAGATGCTTTGGGAAATTTCGGTGAACGAAAACATAGCATCTAAAACCCTCATAATTTCTCTAAATAAATGTCGATCTTTGAATATGTTGGAATTTCAATTTTTTTGTATTAATATAGTAAAATCAGATCTTTGTTCAGATTTAAGCAATTTATAATCTGTTCTATGTCACCTTTTTTAATTTCTCTTGTGGTGTTAAATGATTCTAAAAATGAATAAAGTAAGAAATGGTGTGCAAACTATGATTTTTGATTAATTGTAGTTTGTACTGCCTGTTTCTGTAAATTAAAACAAGTATGAATTCCTTTTTACTCCAAGGTGGTTATTGCAAAAGTTGGATAGAATATAAACGGTTTAAATTGTAAAGTTTATTCCTTTGATAGAGGAGTTAATTCTATCATACTAATATGAGATAAGTTCAGTATTATTCCATTTTATTCACAAGTCAAGTTGTTGGCTAAGGATATTAGCTATTTGTTTGTTTGGAATTTAGGACCTGTATGAGCTTGACATTTAATAAGCGTTTTCTTACCGTGTGATTGGAAATATTTCAAACCTCACATGTGTGTGTGTAGTACGAAAGTATTAACTATTAAAGTAATAACAATATTGTAATTATAGCATGTTGAACATACTGATTAGAATTAATAGGGTAGTAAATACCATTAATCTCTTAGGAAGATAGTTTAAATTAGGGAGTTAATCCATAATTGGAGGCATAATAGGGGGTTACCTTATATGGCCTCAAATATAAGTCTTGTAGAGTAGTATATGTATATAAATTGTATACATATAAGGTATGACTAAGTTATAAGGATGCGAGGTCGGTCCAAACTTACATGAAAGTCTACCCAATTAAATCTAGCTACAAGCGGTGTGGCATTGCAGACTAATGTGAGAAATCGCCTGTAATAAACAACCTTAGTGGATGCATGGTTAGTCTCGATTTTGTAGGGTAAATCTTCCCAACCAATCTGGCTATTAGTGCCCATGAATAGTCGTATTAATCCAAGATGTCATAGTTGGGTTATGGGTCAAATGTTATGTTATAGATACGGTAGGAGAAATCTTTGGGAGGGGTCCGCTTCGGATTAGAGATATTAAGTAGCTATGGTAGGGTTTGTCTCTTTCTTAGGAGAAGTATTAAGTGACCTGATGGGATTTCTTACGATGTTTTTTAGTGAGAACCATGTAGGGACCCGTCTTCGGTTAGGTCTTAAATGAAGGGGACCTACCTATTTGACAAGTGGTCAGAGTCTACCATAGTTCCCAAGAAAGAGGGATTAAGTGGTTTGGAGATTTTCGTTCTTGCATCATTAATGAGAATTGCGTTAGAGTTTGGAAATGGGCTAGGTTTTAAGTGACGGAGACTTGCCTATTTTATAGGTATTAAATGGTTAGAGTCGGCTTAATCTCCAATAAAGGATATTTATTATTTTGTGTGCTTTCTCTTGCATCATTTATGTTAGTAGCATTAGAATTTCAGAATTGGACCTTGAAGGGAATTGGGCTTACATTTAAAGTTATTAGTATTGTATAGTTTCAAATACGAAAGACCTATTTCTTATCTAAATAATACTGCCCAAGTATAATTATGATAAAGCTTGAGATTTTCATTTCACCTAACATTTATTGTTCTGACCCACTCCTTATTACAACACACGGCTTAATAGAGACAAGCTGATTTAGGAAATGAAGGTGGAGGTAAAGACTTGTGGCAATTATCCATCTATTTATGCTTTTCAAATATTTCTATTATACTCGGTTTAGAAAACTGTGTTATTTTTGAAATATTGTACGGTAGAAATTTTATGTAAACATGTTGTAATATTTCGTAATAACATGTACATTTCTAAAAGGTTTTCTTTTATGAATTGTGTACTTGTTTCTGATATTATATTTTAACATTCCATTATGAGGTTCTGAAAGTACAGATAGATAGCTTTTTGTACTGTGTATTGTTTAAATTTTATCAACCAAGAGCCAGCCTTGGAATGGTTCTAAGTTCTGATGGGCCTTTTCTGGATCGGGATTTAAGTCCATTTTGGGGAGTGTTGAAACACTTGGTATCAGAGCTTAGGCTACCGAATCAATGGAGATGTTATACGTATGAGTGGCATACTTCTATATTTTAAATTATTTTCAAAAACCCTACTATATTTTGATTTATAAGGAGTGGCGCCGTATAATTTCTATAGTTGTCTAATCCTTTAATTGAATCAAATGCGACGTTTGAATTGACAAGGGATATACCAAAAGGGAAAAGAAATGTGTAAGATATGAATATTCTTTTTCATAGTTTACACTATCTATTTTAATAAAAGAAAACGAAATAATCCTTGTAATTTCAAACAAAGCAAAAATATCACTTATGGTTAATTTATGGAAATTTTCGACTGTTATCTATTAGGAAGGATGTCTCTAATAAAATTAAATATGGAAATGAATGTTCTAGTTTAGTAATTGATAATTAAAAATAAGAAATACATAAATAGCTTAATTAACAACAGGATTCGCATTTATTGTAAACAACTTTGCAATGTAGGACAAAGATTATGTTTGTTAATTACAGATTTAATAGGTAATAAATTTGTAATTAATAAGAATAAAAAGGGATTAAATAGGTTGTTAATTAAGGAATCTAATATGGTCATTATGGAGGAATTGAATATTCATAATAAGAAAATCTTAAAACCAGTAAGAGGTTGAAATAGATTTAGAAAGGATTGATTAGAGATTGTCAATTTTGACATTAATAGCCAGTTATCATGGGTAATGGATATTTATTAGAACTAGGAAGAAAATTGAGGAAGGTGGGTGATGGTGGAATGACATTCTACGAATGTACATCTAAAATTGGTAAGAAGCACTAGGATCCTAGCATCATTAACATCAACTAAGGATTAAGGACAACTTCCACCAAAATTTTCTTTTAATGTTTTTGGGCTGAAATCTCTATTTCTCCCTTTTAGAAAAAGTGTTTTATATGGTATAAGGCATGTTCCTACTTTATCACTGTGTTGATTTTAGGGATGGGACTAGACCAATATATATATTTATACATATACATACATACATACATATATATATATATGTATATTAAGGAACATCGTAAATATGAAAATTTCATAAGGATACTTAACTAGCGATAAACCCAAGATAAGGTTGGTAGTTAGTAAGGAAATTAGAATAAATTGCTTCAAACCCCAAGCTTTTAGTGTGTCACCATTCATCTCGAGCGTGATAAGGTGTATAGGGATATGAAGAGAATTTTCTAATTGGTCAAGAATAAAGAGAGGGTCATTGAATTTATCTCTATATTTGATATGCCAAAGGTTTAAAGCTAAGAAGGGCATGGCTAGAAGATTGTCATTACCATTGGAGGTTTCAACTTGGAATTGGGAGTATAAATCGACGGACTTTACAGATAGGTTGTCTAGGAGTCAAAAGGGTAATGATGCTATTTAGTTTGACTCATTTTATTCCCTTTAGGGGTAGTAGGATTGCAACATCTTTAGCATGGACTTATTTCAAGGAAGCATGACTACATGGAGTTCAAATCAGCATTTTTGTGATAGAGAACTTTTGTTCACGATTGAATTCCAAGTTATTTGCAATCTTCTTTGGAAATGACTTTGAATTTATAAGATTTTTTGAGAGCTTGCATCATGGATCCTGGAGGACCTTGGAAAAGATAAAAGCATGTAGGTGGCAAATGAAGACCGCATAGGACCGTTAGAATTCCTATACTAACAGACGAAGAAAGCGATTGGAAATTTTAGTTAAGGAGCATGGTATTCTTTCTGGTTTTCCCTCTTAGAAAGGTTATGAAGTTTGCTGCGTCTGGAAAGTTAGTGCCTTGTTTTGTTGGGCCTTTTTCGATTTTAGAGAGGGTGCGGGGAACTTGAGCTTCTGGACTAGTTAATAGGAGTCCATGACATCTTTCATGTTCCATACTTGAGGAAATATCTGCATGACATTGCCTCTGTTGTATAGCCTGATCAGTTAATTAATATTGAAACAAAGCTCGTCGCTCCTCCCCTTCCCCCCTTACATGCAATCAAATGCATTACGGAGCACTATATTAAGAGGCTTTGTAACAAAGAAAATTGAGTTAGTTTAAGTAGATGGGGAGATAAGCCAGTGCAAAGCACATAAAAAAATGAAGAAAAGATGAATGTTTCTCATATCGAGCTTTTCTCTACTAACTTTTCTTCCTTAAAAACAAAGGTATTTGATTGTATTGTTGTTGTTAGATTTGATGGTAGGAGATGGCTTCCAAACATTTTATTGTTATTTCTGCACTTAAATAGAATTTCATGTATACATGCTTAGATGCCACAACTTTGCATTTACACTTGGATTGAGCGTACCCATAGTATGTTTGCACATATAATCACATTGCATTTTTGGCTGACTATATGGTTTTGTAGATTGTTGTTGATAAATTGGTTGTATAACATGGTTGTTGAGTGCGCATTACAATATCTTCCCTTAGTGATTTCGGGTACGAAATCCTTTTTTGGGGGAGAGAATGTAACATCATCTAAAATTTAATAAGAAATTAAGTAATTAAAATAAGGTTAAAAATAGAAATTTTGTAAAATGTCAAAATATGGCCATGAAAGTTACACTATTGCATCCATGGTGATTTTCTATTCAATATTCATATATATTATGCTAAATTCGGAGTTCAAATGGAGAAGATATGGAAGTTTGAAGTTTTCGAAATTAAAATAATACAAACGAGTTTAAATTTAAAATTTAAGTATCTGAATTTGAAAGTTAAATATGTGAAATTTAAGGGTTAAGCCTAGTTAATTCTAACATGTAATTAATTAAGAAATATGAATAATTAGGTAATAAATAAATGAACTGGAAACAAAGTTATCTATGGTCCAAAACTAAAGACCGATCGACCGCCTATGTGCAAGCGGTCAACCGATTGTGGTCAGCGGTCGACTGATTCTTGAGTGTTGGCGGCTTAGTTCTGTTGTAAATGAATTTCAGAATTGACTATTTTAATCAGACGGTTCTGGTTGCTTCATACCTCTATAAATAGACCCCTAAACCCTCCATTTTTCCTCATAAAATTCTATAGCAACGGCGAAGCTCTATCAAAATCTTTCCTCTTAGGTTTTCAGAAATAGTGAACTTTCTGGTAAGTAATAATAATTTCTAATCTCTAATTAAATTCCCAATAATTTATCCTATTTATCTTCTAATTTCTAGAATCTAATTTATATACATACAATTTACTTGTTGTATACTCAAAAATGTGAAGATCTGACAGAGAATTATGAGTGGCATAAATCAGACTCCATTTTCTTCTTCTTCTTTAGATCCCAGAATCAGTTATGATTATCGGATAAGAGAACTAGTTGTTTAATTCTTTTAATTTCTAATTCTATTCCTCTCTAGTTTCTTATTCAAGATCTAATTTCTATATATAATTCGCTTTGTTGTATATTCAAAAAGAGAGCGATTTTAAAGAGGATTGGACGTGGTGGAACCAAATCTAGTTAGGATGCAAACAATTCTCTGTGAGTGTAAATATCTAGTTTTTCATGTTCTTGTAATTGAATAGTATTTATTTAAATTTAATGTATGCCTTGAAAAATTTTGGTAAACGAAAACATAACATCTAAGACCCCTAGAATTTTCCTAAATAAATATCAATCATTGAATGTGTTGAAATTTCAATTTTTTTGTATTGATATAGTATAATCATATATGTGTTGAGATTTAAGCAATTTATAATCTATTACACTTCATCTTTTGACTTTCCTGATAGTATTAAAGGATTCTAAAAATAAATAAAGTTAGAAATGGCATTCAAAGTATAATTTTTGATTAATTGTAGTTTGCACTGCCTGTTTCTGTAAATTGCAATAAGTATGAATCCCTTTTTCACTCTAAGATAGTTATTGCAAAAATTGGATTGAATATAAAAGATTTAAATTATAAAGTTCATTTCTTTGATAGAGTAGTTATTCTATTATACTAATATGAGATAAGTTTGGTAATATTCCTTTTTGTTTACAAGTCAAGGTGTTGGCTGAGGATATAAGCTATTCTTTTGTTTAGAATTTGGGACATATATAAGCTTAATATTTAATATGCATTTTCTTCATGTGACTGGAAATATTTTATTTGAATTTCATTCGTATATATATATAATACTAACTATTGATTATTAATTTAATAATAATGTAATAATTATAGCATATTGATTGTATTGATTAGAATTAATAGGGTAGTAAATTGCATTAACTTCTTAGGAAGTGGTTATTATAAATTAGGATGTTACTCCCTAATTAGAGGCGTAATAAGAGATAACCTTATATGGCCTTAGCTACAAATAATGTAGGGTAGTATATGTGTATAATTAGTATACATATAATGAAAGTGTGTAGGACCATGTAATATGGATATATGATAAGGTAGAGTATAATGATGATAGTAATACAGTAAATAGTGTTGAATATAAAAGTAGTATGTAAAATGACACAGAGATTTTTATACTAGTTTGAAGCACCGTCCTACGTCCATTCCCAGATTACCTCTGGAATTTCACTAAAACAACAATCCTTACTTAACCCAGAGGAATAGGTATACACAGCCTGAGCAGCAGAACATGATTTTTGCCTCAGCGGCAGAAGATTACTTCACTAATACAAAAGAATATCTGACATTGTGTGTTCTTGATAACACTGATTTGTCTCTGATAGTACAAACCTCCTATAATCAAATCCTCAAGTATATCAAGTGTATGTGAAGATATTAAAAGAAGGTGATGCTAAGACTCGAAGATTATGAAAGTTTATATGGAGATTCAAAGCAATAAAATGCTTGTTTGCTGTTTGAATGCAAGTATGAGAGCACAAGAAGAATATAAGATAGTTAGAAAGATTTTCGGTGAATATGAAGTGTTTGGGAACATGTATATATAGTAGATAGAGGGTTGCTGCCATTGGTGAAGAGTTCTGACCAAAAGAAGCAACCATTTCCGTTCAGAGAAGGATTGCATTCTTTCGTAGAATGGAAAACTCTTTTCAAAATATGACAATTGGGTTCAGGTCAGTCGACTGATCATTCAACTTTTTAAAAAAGAAAAGCAGTGCTTATTCGTGCATGTACACCAGTCAATTGACTGGTTGTTTATAGCCAGTCAATTGACTATAGTGTATTTGCACTAGTAGCTCTGTTTAGTTTTAAAAAATGAGAACAATGAAGTACGGACTACTTGAGAATAGATGTTAACAATTTCTAAGACTCAAACACAAGTATTAAACAGTGAAAGCATAGATTCAAAGTCTTGAAATCACCATAGTCCTTTGATTATCTCTTTTTGTTGTGATTGATCGTGCATTCTTTGTATTCTTCTAAATTGCTTTGTCATGAATCAAAACTAGTGATTCATCATATAAGGTATGACTAAGTTATAGGATCCGAGGTAAGTTCAAAGTGCCAAGTTAAATTTGGCTACCAGCGGTGTGGCTTTGCGGACTGATGTATGACATTGCTTATAATAAATAACCTCAGTGGATGCAAGGTTAGTCCCAATTTTTTGGGGTAAATCTATCCGATGAATCTGGCTACTAGTATCTACGAATAGTCAGATTAATCTAAGATGTCACGGTTGGGTAATGGATTATAAGTTACACTATTTATATGGTAGTGGAAACCTTTAGGACGGGCCTGTTTCGAGTTAGAGGTGTTAAGTGGCTCTGGTGGGGTCCGCCTCTTTCTTAGGAGAAGTATTAAGTGACCTGAGTGAATTACGATGTCAGTTAGTGAGAATCATATAGTGATCCGTCTCGGATTAGGTCTTAAATGATGGGGACATGAATATTTTATAGGTCTTAAATAGTTAAAGTCTGCTTAAGTTACCAGAAAAGAGGTATTAACTGGTTGGGGGTTCTCGCTCACGCGTCATTAATGATAGTTGCGTTAGAGTTTGGAAATGGTTAGGTACTAAGTGATGGAGACCTGCATATTTTATAGGTATTAAATGGTTAGAGTCTGCCTAATCTCCAACAAAGAGTATTTTTTGATTTAGGTGCTTTCTCTTGCATTATTGGTGTTAGTTGCATTAGGGTTTTGGAATTGAACTGGGAAGGCCTTTGGGCTTACAGTTAAAGTTATTAGTATGTTATAATTTTAAATAAAGACATATTTATAATCTAAATAATATTGCCCACGTACAATTATGGTAAAGCTTGAGATTTTCATTTCACCAGACATTTGTTATTTAGACCCACTCCCCATTACAAAACATAGGTTAGAGGAGACAATGCTAATTTTGTAGATAAAGTGGAGGTGAAGACTTGTGGTAGTTATCTATCTATTTATATACCTAGTTCAGAAAATTATGTTATATTTGAAATATTGTACTGTAGGGATTTTATGTAAACTTGTTGTTGGTTGGTAATAGTATGTATATTTATGAAATGGTTTTCTTTTATGAAATGGGTACTTATTTATGATATTATATTTTATCCATTCTGCTGTGAGGTTCTAAAAGTATAGACGGACAGCTTTATGTACCATGTATTGTTTAAATTTTGTCAACTAACAGCCAGCCTTTAAATGGTTTTAAGTTTCGATGGGCCATTTCTAGGTTGGGATTTAGGTTCGTTTCGAGGCAGGTTGTCACATAATGAATTAACAAAAATGTTTTATTAATAATGTACAGCATTTAAAATTATTTATTTGAAGCTTAAGATCCATCAGAACGATGTATCTTAGTTGTATGGCGGTTCCAACTAATAAAGAACTTGAATAAAACAATTAAAATAATGACTCAAATAGGAGTCAAAGGGCCTTTCACCATGTTTGGTCTACGATATGGCCGCTCATATTTTTTTTAAACGAAGATGTGATGTTAAGTCTTCTAGGGCCAAAGAAAGAAGTGGAGATATTTTTGCATATCTTGGCTATTTAATAGATAGCCTCCGAACATTTTCTCAACACACTTTCTAATTGATATCTTGCTCCCATTAACTACCATTGGTGAAGCTAAGAAGTTAGCCTTGCAAACTTAACCTGAGGAGGAGAACCAAAGGATCAAATAGAAAATTCTAACAAATAACATGTTCGACTTTCGGCAGGACTTTAACGTGAAAAGATTTAATTTTTAACATAAATATATTCACATATATATTATAATCCATGCATGTTGTTATCCCATAATATAACTCCATTGAAAGAAATATTTTTAAGATGTCTATTTTAATATTTTATACAAATAAAACTATTCAAATGGTTATATATATACTGCATTGTTTTTCATTTTGGCAAAAAATATATTTTAATTTGATTATTTTTATGTACATTTATCTACTTTTAATTCTCTCTATGTGTATGTATTATAATAATAGTTTAGATTTTGTAAAATCACAAAATGGTTTGCATTCTAAAATTTTAATTTTGTTTTTTTTGCAAAAATATTATATATATATATGTGTGTGTGTGTGTGTGTGTGTAAATTTTAACAAATTTATATATGGAAATCAATGAAAAAACCATAACATTTTTTACAATTGGCTTATAATTAAAAAATGTATTATATATACATATATCTATATCTGAAAATCGTTATATATATTATGTTTAAAATTCTAAAACAATTAGAATTCAAGTTTTGAATTATTCAAGCGCATAAATTCATTCAGATTTATTTAATAAAAAAATTATTTTATAATATACCGGCGACATTTGAAAGAATAAAAAAATTTAACGATATTTATTTTGAGAAGGTAAAATTTTTAATTTTTGAATCTTAATTAATTTTATGAAAACAGAAAGAGAGAATTGGAGAAAATGACGAACTTTGAAAAAAAATTAGGTTGAAGGACATGAAGTTTTATTTTTAGGCTGAAGGACAAATGCTAATTATATTTGGCATGATATTCAATTTTTACACTATAAAAATGCTAGTTATAACTAGCGTTATATTCGGTTTTACACTATATGCAATGAAAGTTATGACTACCATTGTACTTCAGTGGAAAAAATAAACTTGTTGTCCTATAACCTAAAAAAATTACAAGTATGTCCTTGTTCCTATTTTCCTAAAATAAAAATATATTAATGAAATATTTCAAATATAAATTATACATATATATTATCTAAATTAAAGTTATAACACAAATCATTTTTCAAATAATATTTTTTATATATTTATTTACATACACACACATGCACACATAAACACGAAAATATTAATGGTCGAAAAAATAGTTTTTATTAGTATTGATATTAATTCATATATGTATACATTTTCATTTCCCTTTAATTTAGATCTTGACATTTTTATCACATTGACACTTATTGACGTAGGACACAATTTTCAATTTATCGATTATCCCCATAAGTTAGTGTTAACTCCGCCTCGGTTTTGACTCAGCGACTTGGAACGATGCCAACCTAAGGCTTAACAGGGGTGCCGACCTAAGGCCTAAGGGGTATGCCGACCTAATACTTCAACAAGTATGCTGACCTAATACTTTAAAAAGGCTACCGACTCAACATAGATGCCGACCTAACAGTCTAGGAAGATTGCCGACTTAACTGGTTGCCGACCTAACTGTCGTAACAGGAATGCCGACCTAAGGCCGAAAAAGGATACCGACTTAAGAAAGGTGCCGACCCAATGGTCTAACATGTGTACCAACCTAAGGCTTAAAGAACGCCGACCTAAGATAGCTACCGACCTAAGTCGCGGCCGACCTATGACCAATGTTAAGTCGGTCATGACCTAAGCAAAGGAAGGTAAGTTCAATGCCGCTACTTGGCACAGTGGCCTCTTAACTCGTACACGATCCAGGACTTACCAGTTGGACCGTGACTTGCGACTTACCAAGTTAACTCGTCCACGACCTAAGGCCACTGAATATAAACCCGATGCCATATTACTGAGAAGAGGGGGTGTTGACTCGGAGGCGACCTAGGACTTGTGCAAGGGAACCTTTGTGAAACCATGGAGGGGCCAGATGAGTCGGCCACGACTTACCTTGGACCGGCCATGAATTACCTTAGACCGGTCACGGCTTACGACCTAAGGAGGGAGATTTTCCTATAAATACCAACCTACCTCAAGCATCGAGGGGACTTTTGGCTAATCTCTTCAAGCGCCAATACTCTGCTGAATTCTCGACTCACTCGACACTTCAAGTTCGAAAGGCATCTCAACTAACTTCGAGGGAAAATCTAACGCAATCTACATGGATTCGTAGAATTCTTCTCCACCAAAGTTCTAGTTGTTTGTCTCGTCAGAATTGTAATTGAAGATTGTTGTAAAGTTGTAATTGATTCAGCATTAAAGAGAATTAAAGTGGACGTAGGCTTACCTTAAGCCGAACCACTATAAAAACTGTTGTCTTTTCTGCTTCCTCTGTGATTTTTCTACTTGTTTTTAGTTCCCGTGTTCACGGGTGGTGCTTTCGCTCATCTTCAATCTACACCGGGGTGTTAGCGTCTGATTTTTATGTTAACATTTTTGGTGCTTTCACTGAGAATTGAACTCAAGAAATTTCCACTATTGCTCCGCGAAGGATTGTTGAAAGAATTTCTTTTAAAACTATAAGTTTATTGGAAATAATGGCTCCTGGGAGAAAATGAAGTTCTGTAAGATCTGACAATGTTCAAGAGAATACTGCTACCTCTCCTCCTTCAAGTCAAGCAGCTCCAACTGTTGGAGTTACTCGAGTAGAGTTGGACGCCGTAGTTTTGGGATTGAATCAACAATTGAATGCTCAGAATGCACAGTTGGAAGCCCAGAATGCCCTGATCTTGAGTAAATTGAATGATTTACTTGGCGCAAACCGTCAACCGGGTAATAATGATGGGAACCCTACTGTGGGAGTTCAGGATGTTGAAGGGAACATTTCTCAAAGAGCCGCAGACCCTGTAGAAAGGACTCCTCTTCAAGCTGGAGGATCAGGGCTGCAGCCGACCCTCCGTGAACGATTGTCATGGCAGAATTCAGAAAGAGTGGCTGATGTATGCCCTCCAGAGCCTCTAAATGATGAAGAGTATTTTTCGGGAATGGTCCGTCAAATCATGAAGGAAAGTATGCGAAGAGATGAAGATGAGAAAGAGTGGGGTTTTGCTCCAAGCAAAACTCCATTTACCGAAAAGATATTGAAGGCGGAGTTCCCAAGGAAATTCGTTCCCCCTACTATTCCGGCTTACAAGGGGACGAGTGATCCTAACGAATTTCTGTATAAGTACGACTGGCATATGACTGGCGCCAGGGCGTCTGATGAAATTAAATGCCGATATTTCTCGGTTTATCTAGAAGGTGTAGCTCTATTGTGGTTTACAAAGCTGTCGGTCAGGTCCATCGATCAGTTCTCCGATTTGACCAGGAAGTTCAAGGAGCAATTTCGATTGTATGCTTCTAAAGCAGAGGACATAATGTCGCTGTCAAGTCTAGAGCAAAATCTGGGAGAATCTATCAGGTCGTTTTTGAATCGCTTTAACATAGCATTGGCTGAGGTAGATAATGCTGAGCCACGCATGGTCCTGACATATTTGATGAGGGCAATTGACAAATCGAGTGAATTTGGAAAATGGTTGAAAATGAAAGAACCAAACTCACCTGACAAATTCTACAAGAAAGCGGATGAATTCATGCGCTTGGAGAGACTCCAAACACCGGCTAAGGTGGTATCAGCGCAAGCCGGGAACAATGATGCTTCTTCAAACAACAAAGAACCTAACACTCAGAAAAGGGGGAACGATGGTGGAAAGAAACAGGGAGACGCTAAGAAAGGCCGTTCTTTCAATTTCACACCCTTGGCCGATACCCCTGAAAACATCTACTTTGCAACCAAAGATGATGTCAATTATCAGACACCACCTAAAATGAGAGTTACAATTAAGATGGAAAAAAGTGGAAGGTTCTGCCGGTTCCACAACCAGTCCGGCCATGACACCAACGAATGCCGTCAGTTGAAAGAGGTAATTGAACAACTCTTGAAGGAAAACAAACTCCAACAGTATGTGAAAAGGAACAGAAATGCCCCAGCTTCGTCAAATCAAGGACAGCAAGCTCCCGCTCACCGTCCTGGCTCAAGTGAGAAGGCCGTGGAACATGAATCGGAAAGGCCTGTCATCAATATAATAACTGGAGGACCTCACCCAGCAGGCAGAAGCTGGGGCGAGATGGAAAGGTATGCCCGGGCCTTAAGGCGTGTACCGGCTGAAGAGAATGTTTTTGTTTTAGAGAATGATGCGCCTTTAAAACAACAAAAGACTTCCACAGATGATAATGTGTTCAGCGCCAGGGATTCTTTGGGTATCGAGGCCCCGACCATAGATCCTTTGGTCATATCCGCTAGTATTGGGCCAGCAGCTGTGAGAAGAGTTCTAGTTGATTGTGGAGCTTCATGTAACATCCTCTTCAAGAAGACCTTCGATCAAATGAAAATTCCAATGGCTAACATTCAAGCTTCATCAGTTAAGATCGCTGGGTTTGCTGGAGAACACAAACAGCCGATTGGGACCATAGATTTGTTTGTAGAACTTGGAAAGGGACTGAGGAAGGTGGCTCGAAAGCAAACCTTTATAGTTGTTGAAGAATTCTCCGCCTACAATGCCTTTTTAGGCCGACCAACTCTTGCTGCATTCAAAGATGTTCTTGCTCCATGGTGTATGACTCTAAAATTCCCCACAGATAACGGAGTTGGTGTGATTAAGGGAGACCAGGACGCGGGGCGAGAATGTTATCTTACAGAGCTGCGTGAATCAAGGAAAAGAGAAATGGGAAAAGATGCGGTGGCTCCAGTCCGCATCAAAGAACTAACCTTGTAGTAATTACAGGGTGGGCCCTGCACTGGCGAATGTAGTGGGGCACGAAGAGAGATGGATCTAAGGAAAGCCAGTGCAGGGGAGAATAGGGTAGTACCGGTAGAGGTAACAATGCCGGTGCCCGTTGACCCAAAGGACCCAAACAAAGTGCTTAATGTGGGTTCACAACTCAGCACAATGGTTCAGAATGTTCTGATTTCATTTTTGAAGGCTAATTTGGATGTATTCGCTTGGACTCACGCTGACATGTGTGGAATATCCCCGGAGATTGCAGTGCACACTCTGAACATTGATCCAAAGTTTACACCTGTGAAACAGAAGAGAAGAACCCAGGGTCCTGAGAGAACGGCTGCGTTAAAAGAAGAAGTAGATCGGCTCATGGAGAACGGTTTCATCAGAGAATCTTCTTATCCAAATTGGGTATCAAATCCAGTGCTGGTGAAAAAGGCTAATGGAAAGTGGAGAGTATGCATTGATTTTTCAGATCTGAACAAAGCCTGCCCCAAAGACTGTTTCCCACTGCCCAGGATCGATCAGTTGGTGGATGGGACGGCAGGACATGAATTGTTATCTTTTATGGATGCATACTCCGGATATAACCAGATTATGATGCATGAGCCAGATCAAGAGGATACTAGTTTCATCACAGATGTTGGACTCTACTGCTACAAGGTCATGCCTTTCGGACTCAAGAATGCAGGGGCAACTTACCAAAGGCTTGTCAATGCCATGTTTAAACCACAGATTGGCAAGACAATGGAAGTTTATGTTGATGATATGCTAGTAAAGTCTAAGAAAGCAGTGGACCATATGGATCACTTGGCAGAGATGTTTGCAGTGCTCCGCAAGTACCGAATGAAACTTAATCCCCTGAAATGTTCATTTGGTGTGGAGTCCGGAAAGTTTTTGGGTTTCATTGTGAGCGCTAGGGGCATTGAAGCCAATCCAGCTCAGATCACTGCATTGAGAGAGGTCAAGGCTCCTAGAACGAAGAAGGAATTGCAAAGTCTCAATGGAAAGGTTGCTTCTTTGAGTCGGTTTATTTCCAAAGCTATTGACAAATGCATTCCATTCTTTGATGCTCTGAAGAAAGGAAGGAAAAACTTTGAGTGGACTCCTGAATGTCAGAAAGCATTTGATGAGTTGGTTCATCATATGGAAGTGCCTCCGATACTTTCAAAGCCTGACAGTGGTGAAGATCTCTTCGTATATTTGGCAATTTCATCTCATGCTCTCAGTGCAGTGTTGGTACGGGAAGATGCAAGGATTCAACGCCTAGTCTATTATGTCAGTAAAAGATTTACTGGGGCAGCGATGAACTATTCAAGATTAGAAAAGCTCGCCTATTGTCTATTGATCGCATCAAGAAAACTGAGGCCGTATTTCCAAGCTCATCCCATCAAAGTCCTCACTGATCAACCCCTAAAGCAAGTCCTATTCCGTCCTGAGACTTTGGGCCGTCTTTTGAAATGGAATATTGAACTCAGCCAATATGACATCACTTACCATCCCCTAAAAGCAATCAATGGACAAGCTTTGGCGGATTTCATCGCAGAATGTACGGATAAGGGTGATAGTGAGGAAGAAGTCACTGATAGCGTCCCAATCCAATGGAAATTGTATGTCGATGGCGCAAGGAATGATTACTGTTCTGGAGCGGGGGTTGTCCTTGAAACCCCAGAAGGGCGATCGCTATGTTATGCGCTGAGACTAGAGTTCCCTTCGACGAACAATGAAGCTGAATATGAAGCTCTCATCGCTGGATTGAGGATCGCTAAAGAACTAAACATCAAGGCGTTGCAAATCTTCAGTGATTCTCAACTCATTGTTTGTCAAGTCAGGAAGGAATTTCAAGCTAAAGGAGGGAATCGACCCGCCTATTTATCAAAAGCCTGGGAGTTCCTTCAAGATTTTGACCGTTATTCAATAAACCATATACCCCGAGAGGAGAACATGAAGGTGGATGCTCTCGCAAAGTATTCAAGTACCGGTGAAGCTCAACTATTGGGGTTAATTCCCGTCGAAGTCTTGTCAGCTCCGAGCACAGATGAAATGGATGTTGATTGGATTATGAATGTATCCCAAGAACAAGAATCATGGATGACTCCGATACTTGAATATTTTCTCAATGGTTCTTTGCCAGAAAGTTCAAAAGAACGACAGAAGCTAATGAGGAAAGCCTCCAGATACATAGTTCAAGATGGTCGTTTGTATAGACGAGGATTTTCAATGCCATTACTCCGATGTGTGACAAAGGAAGAAGCTAGGACAATTCTGACTGAAGTACACGGAGGGGAGTGTGGGGATCATACAGGTGGTCAAACTTTAGCAAAGAAAATCCTCCGCTATGGATACTTTTGGCCAGAAATTAATCAGGATGTTGCTAACTATTCCCGAAAATGTGATAAATGCCATAGATTCGCCAAAATTCCTAGAGCACCCTCTACTGAGCTAACTCAAATGGTCAGTCCATGGCCATTTGCCATCTGGGGAATAGATCTCATTGGGCCTTTGCCGACTGCCAAATCGAGGATTAAATATGCTATCGTTGTTGTTGATTACTTCACTAAATGGGCTGAAGCTGAACCATTGGCTACTATTACCTCTAAGAAAATTATAAGTTTTGTGACTAAAAATATCATTTGCAGGTATGGTGTGCCTCAGAAGATAATCACAGACAATGGTACTCGGTTTGAAAGTGAGAAGTTCCAAGATTTCTGCAAACGATTCAGGATCCGAAAAAGCTTCTCAGCAGTGGCTCATCCGCAGGCAAACGGGCAAGTGGAAGCAGTAAACAAAATCATCAAATCAACCATCAAAAAGCAGCTGGAAAAAGCAAGAGGTGGTTGGGTCGATAAGTTACCGCTTGCACTATGGGCATACAGAACCACCCACAAAACTACGACTGGGCATACTCCATTTTCATTGGCATACGGATCAGAAGCGATGATTCCGTTGGAAACTGAAATCCCTTCACACAGAAGGATCCATTTTGATCAAAATGAGAATGAAAAATTGCAATTGGAAGCACTTGACCTCCTCGATGAAAGAAGAGAAGAGGCTAGACTTAGAATTGCAGCTCACATGCAAAAAATAGCCAGGCACTTCAATTCCAAAGTTCGTCAGCACAGCTTTGAAGTTGGGGATTTAGTCCTGAAGAGAATTATGACAGCCGGAGGTGTGTTTGGGCCAAACTGGGAAGGGCCATATGTTATAGGCACGAAACTTCTTGATGGCACATTCAAACTCACAACTGTCAAAGGAGAGCCAATCCCAAGAGCTTGGAACAGTAATCATTTGCGTCCCTATTTTACTTGAAAGCTTTGCTGAAATGTTGTAAAAGAATTACAAATATATGATTCTTGTATTGAAAGCAATTGTAAAGCAAGTGAATAATGAAAAGCTATAAAGTGGATGTAGGCATAGCTATTGGCCGAACCACTATAAATCTTGTGTTATCTACTATTATAAACTGCTTTGTTTTATTTCGACATATAAAATACGTTAATTGTGTCGCTAAAATGTCGATTTAATAATGCAGGCCATAAAGGCAAAGCTTACCCATCGCAAGACCAAGCGACCCCCGACATCACTCAGTAAGCAAACACTAAACCATTCAAAATTTCCATACTCAAATCCTACAAAAGAAGTGCTTCGAACAAAAGTTAGCAATGCTGATGGAAGTGGACCATTTCTAACTAACTGCAAATGTTTGAACAAACAAACAACCAGTTAAATAGCATGTGTCTACCACCACCAACTCGCTTAACTATGAAGTATATTTCTTTGGATAAGGGAAATTATTGGCAACTAAAAAGTGATAACACTTGCAAAAGACAACGGGGATCGCCAACATGAACAGATGGCAAGGAGACATGGGCGAGCAAGCATCAATCAGCAAAAGACCTCTTCGGAGGCACAAGCCCTCTTCGGAGGCACAACTCTTCGGAGGATAAAGACCTCGAGCGGGCCCAGCCAGAAAAAGAGAGATCTTTCTTGATACAAAGTTGCGGAATGATCGGTCAATACACTCCCGTGAATCCGTCCAACCGAGAGAAAGAAACTCCAAACTTCCAGGCAAAAGCCCTACTCAGAGGCACACGTTTCACCGAGATTGAAATAAAACTTCCAAGTGTTGAAACGTGAAAAGCCCTCTTCGGAGGCCCATTTCACCACAGTTGAAATGCTAAAAGACCTCGAGCGGGCCAAACCAGAAAAAGAGAGATCTTTCTCGATACAAAGTTGTGGACTGATCGGTCGATACACTCCCGTGAATCCGTCCAACCGAGAGGAAGAAACTCCAAACTTCCAGGCAGTAACCCTACTCAGAGGCACACATTTCACCATGATCGGTGATACACTCCCGTGAGACGAAATGTGAAAAGCTCTCTTCGGAGTCCCGCTTCCCAACGAACAGGGAAAAATAAAAGCCTCTCCAAAGGGGCAGAAACAAAAAGACCTCTTCCCAGAGGCACAATCAAACAAAAAAGACCACTTCCCAGAGGCAGAGACAAAAAGACCTCCTTCCAGAGGCACAATCGAACAGAAAGACCTCTTTGGAGGCACACGTTTCACCGAGATTGAAATAAAACTTCCAGGTGTTGAAACGTGAAAAGCCCTCCTCGGAGGCACAACTCTTTGGAGGCACACGTTTCACCGAGATTGAAATAAAACTTCCAAGTGTTGAAACATGAAAAATCCCTCCTCAGAGGTACAACTTTTCAAAGAAGCATTTCGTCAGAAACGCAAAGCAAAAATCAGAAATCCCTTTACTGAGGCGTAAAAAAAGAAAAGAAAGAGAAGCCCTCTTTGAAGGCACACTTTAACTTTCAAAGGAAGAATGATCCACCTATTCTGGAAAATACTCTTCCTCAAAAAGAAGTTAAAGTGCCCTTCAGAGGCCCTCTTTACTACATAGAAGAATTCGCTTGGTAAAATGTGTGTATGCACAAAAGAAAAGTGATATCTTCGAAGGATAAAGCATAAAAAACTCATATGGAGGGAGTTGTACTCTATTTTTTAACAAGATAATATTCCTCCAAGTATGGAATAACTATTCTCTAGAAAATAAGAGTACAAGTCCCCTCAAAGTATAAAATATTGCAACGAGCTTATGGTGTAGGGGCAACATGGTATAGCTACATACAACATGGTATAACTACATTGGTAAAATTACGCTTGAACCACATACCACAAGCTCACTGCAATATCATATAAAGAAACTTGTACAAAAATGAATAGTAAATGCATTCTTAAATACAGACAGAAGTTTGTACAAACAAAAATAATCATTTTATTCAACACTGTCAAAATTTTGTACAGGTATAGGTTTCAAAATAAAGAAAAGCGGGGGCCGGTACCCGCACAATCTCCGGCCAGTACATGCAAAAAGCAAAAAGTAAAAATAAGTCGAAGCAGGACCCCTTACTTCTTCTTGCCACCACCCTTAGAGCCTTCACCTGACCTAATAGGCAGCTTTTCAGGACGGCTTGGGAGAGTCGGGGATGAAGGAGAAAGGATTACTGCCGGATCAACTTTCACTTCCTGAATGTCTTTCCCTCTCTTCTTGGAAGTGGCACGCTTCCTCCTCCCCCTTGAAGAAGACTCACTTCCCGGGGTAACAAGAGCAGATAATTTTATGTTATCAGAAGTGGTTCGCTCTGGAGACTCATTGCCTTCTCCAAGCCCTTCTCCCCCATGTTCTTGAGAAGCAATAGGATCATCTAAGCCATGAAGAGCTTCTATTTGCTCCTCTTGCGACCCGGGTTAAGAGGCGGACGGAGGAGTGACCTGGAGAACCAAAGGAGGAATAATTGGAGGAGGGGAAGTTTGAACAATGCTCGATGCTTTCTCTACAGAAGAAAAGAGGTTAAAGTCAGTAAAAAGAGGAGATAAAGGCTCGTTGAGATTCAGGAAATAGTCAAGAAGCTCATCAAGCTCGTAAGAAACAAATGAGCAGTCTACTTGAGCAAGATTGACAGTAGAGTTACCTGGAGAAGTCGGCTTCCTGATATCAACCTCGTAAGCCTGTGCTTCAGCACACTCGTCGCCTTCATCTCCACCCTGTATGCTTGTGATCTCAGTGGTAACTTTAGTAGGGGATGGAGAATGAGAACTGGAGCCGATAATGTCGATTTCGGCCAAAGGAGAAGGCTGAACTGGAGCAGTTGAGATAGTTTTTCCTAAATGTTCCCCTACTGCCATTTCAGCTCTTAATTTTGCAAGTTGTTCTTTTCCCTTGGCGAGAGCAGCGCGAGCATCTTCATCCAAGTAATGCTCCTCAAGAGCTGATTCGACATAGCCAGCACCTGTAGCACCAAGCATATCAAGGGCGGCCTACCACACTTCAGCTAAAGTAATTTCATACTTGGGGCCTAGAATGGCGAGACTACCGCGCCCCAAGACGCTATGCAGGTAGAAGTCAAACAGTGTCGAGCTGATGTTGGTCTTCGTTGCCTCATGAGATTCTTCAGCTGCAATTTTACCGGCAACGGCCTCATCACGCTCTCTTTCAGTCTTGGAAAGTTGAAGCTTTAGCATTTGAATTTCCGCCTCCTGAGAGTTGACTTTCTCCCGTAACTCTGTAACCTCAGCACGATACCTTCCCGCTGTTTTCTGCTCAGCTTCAAGTTGTGCCTCGGCATGTCGCTGAGCGGCATGAGCATCGCGAACTTGCTTTTGAAGTACTTCTTCTTTTTGAGTATATGTGGTAGAAGAAGTGGCAAGCTCTTGTTTAAGTTCCTCAATTTTTGCTTCAAGCTCTTAATTGTAAGTAGTGATGCTCCTCATTTCGGTATCATACTGCTCAAGAACCTTCTGCCATTCGACCTTACCATTCTCCATAGTAAGCATGGCCTCTATATTCGCACGGTTGACCCTTTGAAGCTCGTCAACAAGCTTTTGCCAGTTCGACATCCTTTCAATATCAAGCCTGACGGCATCGAGATTTCGCAGCATGGCAGGCTTGTCAATAGGGATCAAGTCAAGATCGAACCGCACTCCCTTCAGGCACCAGTGCGAGAACCGGCTTTGCAAAGTAGCTGGGCCTGATCCAACTTGAAATTTAGGCCTGCTGATTATTGTCTGAATGTCTGTCTTCCCGAGAGCGGGAGAGCCAGAAGGAATGTCAAGTGAGACAGGGGCAGTGACCTTTTCAAGAGTTGTAGAAGCGTGCTTTTCACCATGCCGGGCACGCTTGCTTGGGTCCTCAACTATGTGGCTTTTTCCCCGATCATCATGCGATTTTATCTTGTGAGAATCGTCACCTCTCTGGGAAGAATCATGGTGCTCTTGCCTTTCTTTTCTCTCATAACGCTCTTCTTGAGCCCTCCTCTCCTGAGCCTTTCGGGCAGCTCTCTCTTCATCGGTTTCTCTGTGAACGGAAAGGTAGCACCTGTAATCATATTGACTACGCCTCCCGTAGCGCTGGAAGTCATCATAGTAAGAGCCGCTGCGTCCCATCGGAGAATCTGAAATAAAAAAGAGAGACAAGTCTTAAAAGTCTTCAGAAAAAAGAAGCATAACTTTAGAATCTTCAAAGTACAAAGAGTTAGGAGTATAAAAGTGCCGAAAGATTCTAAGTGTGTGTAATGTGCAAGCTACGCGCATCAAACTACGAACCACTCTTTGATTGCGGAATAATCGTGGGGGTAGTAGTTAACGTCAACTCTTGGGTCGACGGAGCTTGTTGCAAAGAAGAAGTCGCTTCCACTACTGAAAAAGAAACCCTAAGAGTGACAGGGTAGTCTTTAAAGATCTCCTGTGAGGTGGCAAAGAGGTCGCTCAACCCTTCGAAAGTGTCGTCCCCGCTCTGCCTAACAGGGCTTGTTTTCCTGGCTTCTTCGCCGGACTTCTGTGAACGTTGGGGAGATACCTGAGGCTCTTCTTCCTCAATAACTGGGGCAAGTGTGAGTTTGCCAGAGGACCCCGCAACATCGACAGTAGTAGAGCATTTCACTAGAGATGCTTCGGAAGCGGGATCTTTTGGTACGGGTGCGTCGGAAGAAACCGGGGCATCTGATGCTCTAGCCGGGGAGTCTGGGATCTCATGTGGATGTGTAGAGCGAGAGATGTGTAAAAGCCCGTACTGATGTAAAAATTCATCCCTTAACAAAAACTTTGCACTTCGCTCTTCTGCGGCAACGGATATTTTCGAAAACGAAAGGGTTTCTTGTTGATTGTCTCTGCACTGGCTGATCCCCGGTATAGAGATCTCCATATGTGATGGGAAATCCGGACGTGATTAGAGATTATCCGGATTGCAAGGACTTCTTTGTAAGTGCCTTCGGTTCTGTTCGATCCCGGAACAAACTTGTATGGATAGTATATCTGACATTACAAATTGAGATATAAAGCTGATTTCTTTCAAATATATTTCTGTTGGTGGCGGAGAATTTATTCTCTTAGCTTAACACCCTTCTCTGAGACGTACGAGCTCAGAGGTTATATAGTTGAAGGTTATCAGCAATATATTCCCAATTTGGTAATGTGACATGCTGAGTGTTGCTGTGAAATGATCATTGCGTTGATTATTTGTGATAGGATCATTTGTTTGATCGTCTATCTTGGTGATCATTTCTATGATCATTTGTTGACCCAAAGCATGACTTTGTATAAAGCGTGGCTTTGTGGACGAGACTTCGTCGAGCCTCACACCCCGGAATGGTCAAAACAGGAAAGATGCAGCAAGGTTATGAGGGGTAGCTCCCTTTAGGGTATGTGCATTTCCTTCTGGAAAAGGGTGGTATCATGGTATGGAGCCCAGATGCTTACTCATGTTGAAACACTTATTATTATGGTGTGATGTTGATTAGAGAGCTCTCGGATAAAGGTCCCAAAGGACCGGGGGATGGCATACTCGTGTCAGTTGTTACCTAGTTTGAAAGGTAACCCGGCCTTGTGTTGGCAGAGATCCGATTAGGTTCTCGGGACGTCCTTCCAGAGGCGTTTCCATGTGGCAATGGGAAGTTCCTTGGCCTGACCATTCGTTGGAAATCCAAAGAAACAATACGAGACTTGTACGGTTTTAGTTGTAAAACCCGCCATTTAATATGGTAGCTATAGTAAGCATACTATAATGGTACCAATGCTGGCTAAGATTTATATTCTACTTTCGAAATGTTTCCTACACTATGCACTAGCAATAATATCAAATGTTTCTTTTTAATATGTATCAAGCATCTTTGACTAACATAAGAAGAAATCTCCTCCAAGTCTGCGTTTGCATTGTGTGTGTGGCGGGAGGTCTTATGGTAGTCTCATTTTAAAAGCATTGCGAATTGATTTTAAAAATATTCCTCTATTTTGATTTTAAAGAAAATAAACTGTTTTGAGTTCTCACACCAGTCACATGAATGACTCAGAGTTTATTGTTTTCCTTCCTAAACTCTGGGTGCCCACCAATTTCCACACGGGCAGTCAAGAGTTAAGGTTTATCCGGATATTCTGGAATTCGGGAATTGCTGGAGGCAAGTTGGATGGCATGGCGTATTTACTAGTATATAGTACTTCTTTTTCCACTGCATTGTTTGTTGTTGTACACTCTGATGTAATGAAATGAAATGTGATGTAATGTAATAACTGATATAGTTCTTTGTTTAAAGATTTTTTATTTATCTATTATATGTTGTTCCGCTGTGAATTGTGAGATTCTGATGTTGTTCTGTTGTTTCTTTCCGTTCTGTTTTTCTTTCTCTCTTCTTCTACCTCTTTCTTCTTTCTTAAAACCCTAAGGGTTCGTATTTCCGTTCATCTTGAGTTAATCACTGGAGATAGTGTCTATTCAAGGAGTACGGATTTGCGGGTCTTTACAGATTTGTCTCTTGATAGTACAAACTTCCTATAATCTTTCTCCTTTATGATATATGTATGAATGCGTGAAGATTAAGAAAGTAGAAATTGAATTTGGATGATATTGAAAGCACAAGTGAGTTAGAATCAAGAATCTCAATAATAGAATAATAATCAATAGAAATTAGTGTTTTTTTAAAACTTGATTCTAATGTGTTTATATAGGTAATAAATGGTTGTAATTGTTCATGAAGAGTTATCATCAAAAGCTATTGAATTAAGGGTCGCAACTCTTCATGAATGGAAATGCCTTTTCAAAAAAAATAGCCATTGTAAATATTCAGACGTCTGAAATTTAAATATCAGACTTCTGAATTTAAACGATATTTGAAACAGAAAGCAAATAGGCCATTTTTGGTCATTTTCATACGTCTGAATATCTCATTTCAGACGTCTGAATATTGTAATACACAATATTCTTTATTACAGATTCAGACGTCTGAAATGATCTATTCAGACGTCTGAATGTAACATGAAAATTGAATTTTCTTATTTTTGAAAAGATGATCATGCAATATATCATATAGGAGAGATTTTAACATACTATTATTACTAGACACAGACTCAATTCATACTTTAAGTGTTGGAGCTCCTTTGAATCTGTCCTTTGATTGATTCCTGCAATAAGTATGTTAGTATACATAGTAACTTATATAGTTGTCATAGTCAAAATATCGTAATTACGAAGTATTGTAAATACGAAGTTCCAATAGATTTGAAATGGCAATGATATTTTGGTTTCGAAGTATAAACTATTTTGAAATGACCGCGGTGTTGTAATAACGATTGGTTGTTATAGAGACCGGGATCGGATATTGTTATACTCTCTATGAATACTGTATACCACTTTAACAACCATGTACGCGGTGGAGATTACAGAATGAAGTAGGATGGTGGCGACGATCCTATATAATGTATGTACGTGGACCCGACTCCCGTGAGTTGACATAAGGTGGCTAAAATAGGATCCATTGATGGGCCAAGTGAGGTAGCTCTTTTGATCGGACACACTCCTTCGATACTATATTCTGACTTTGTGATTGATTTGGTAGCCAATTTTGATTTTTTTTGAATTGGGAGTGTGGCTTGAGGTGGCCGGTATTGGCTGTTATGTGTTACCACTAGCACGGAAGTGTAATTGGTATATCTACCATGGCATTGCCTAGTTGTGTCGTGTCACCTACCCTAGCACGCGTTATACGAGTTTGATTTGTATCATACCTATGGAGTACCCTCTGGTAGCCTCCCGATCTAGAGATATTATGGTACTGTATAGACTATTGGCACTATAAAATGCGTTAAGAGGGATATGGGTAATGCCTTAACGTTATTTTAATAGTTTACTTTGCTATAGACATGATCATAATAGCGTATATTACTACATAGTAGATAGTTTAACGAATCCTAGAGTATGGTTATCCCAAACATCCTTTGAGTTACTTGTATTTCAGTTGTTATTTCACATGAGTTGGATTTATTGATATAAGAATGTTAATCCTGATTCGAGTGTTTTGTGTTTTGATTTACGCTCGGGTCAGATTGAGTGTACCAGTATTCGAGACTTGCCTTTAGAGTTGGAGATTCGCTTGGAAGATCCATCTACATCCTTTCATCTTGCAGTCATTCAATTAATTCCAGTGATGTATTCTGATCTTGTATTTGACAATTGTATTGAGACATCTATGTATTCAAGACCTCCATTGTATCTTATTTAGCTTTGTTATATATATAGTAGCTTCATGAACTACTATTCTTCTATTTCCGCTGCATTATTGTTGTATTACTCCGTATTTGTGATTTTGTGATATGTTTATTTGCTAATATGCTGATCTTTGAAAAATATAAATTAACAACTTGATATTTTAAGCAATTCAATTCCGACATGTGCGGATGCGAATGATTGAAAATATCAGGCTGTTACAATATATCATATATAATCCAAACAATCATCAATCATCATAAATAATATTTATTTCTCATTCATATAAAAATATTAGTGAGTTGGAAAGAGTGAGTTGTACTCACTTTGGTTCCAATAGCGTTGCGGTGTTTAATTCCGAATAAAATTAAACAACCATTTAATTTTATCCAAAATTTTCACTAGCTTCAATCAACCCCAAACTAATTCGATAATGTAGAGCTCGTCAATACGGACGCAATGCAATTTGTTTCGTCCAAAAAGGACCTCGTATGAAAAAGTTATGATGTTACAAAGTTTATACGAATTAAAAGATAATTAATTTATAAATTTTTATTTATTTTTAAACCTAACTTCAATCAAGGCCGTACGTTTTCAACTTGAAATCCTGGCCGATTGCTTCGTCTTTTTCCCTACAGTTCATGCACGAAATTAAAACATCGGTCGCTTGTAATTCGAATTGTCCCAACCTCCCACTCACGTTTTGACGACAATCAGGCATTGCGACGACGAAGCCCCACCCCGATACAACCTATGGCCTAAGACTGCATGCACTCGGCTGCACGTGCTTCTCGAAAATCGTGCATGACTATCGGTCGTTTGAGTTGAAATTTCCATTGATTCGTATCGCGAAATCCAATCTCAACCGTTGGATTGATAGAGCTCATCGAGCTCTACAACCTTGAAAAAGAAAATTTTTGCTAAAAGATGATGAATTGGGAGAGATCGAAGGGGAAAGTTTCGAGAAATTCCAGCCATTCAATGGTAAACGGCAGCTAACCTAGCCTCCTTAGGGTTTTAGCAAAATAAAGAAAAAGGAGGCCTTTAATAGGAAATTTTGCGACATTATTAACTCGGAAAATTTTAGAACTCGAAATGAAGCATGCCGCCTGGCTTTTGTAATGTTTTACCCCTATTCTGAACATACCGGAATATATATCGAGAGCCAATTCAATCGTACTTGGAAGATAGGTTTTCGATTTGAGTACTTAAATTTAAAATTCGCTTAAACAGATTTATACGCGTTTTTGCTTGCCCCAGAAAAACTGTAAATCCGATTGAAACGAAATTTGAAATCTTACAATAATATAACATTACGAATCCAATGAAACTGGTTTCGTCGAAATCCAAGACTGTTTGAAAAATGATTTTTTTCACTCGTCAATTAAATATTAAAATATTTAATTTCTACAATTTAACTTTTAATTCAATTTTAAAAGTTCTCTAACATTTTTATAATTCAAATAGAATTTAATTCAACTTTATAAATCATTTTAATTCACATTAAATCCCAATTTCCAATTATTTCTGTAATTTCAAATATTAAATTGACGATTTAATTATCCAGTTAAATCTAGATATTCGAAACATAAGTTATTCGACTTATAAAATTTACTCTTGAATATTTAAAATTAATTAAATATATGAATTTCAAATGACTGAAATTCTGAGTCGTTACACTACCTCACTTGGCCCGTCGATTGCTCCTGTATTACCGCCTTAAGCTAACTCATGGGAGTTAGATCCACGTATATACCTCATATAGGATCATCGCCAACCGTCCTACTTTATTCTGGAATCTCCACCATGTACACAGTTATTAAAGTGGTTTTTGGTATTGGCAGAGAGTTTGACAATAACTGATCCCGGTCTCTTTAACAACCAAACGTTATTATAACACCGTGGTCATTCATTTCAAATAATTCATATTTCAAAACCAAAATATCATATCTATTTCAAAAACCATATCAATACGATATCATTTCACTTAAAATATATCTATTTTCAAAAATCATAGCACTTCAAAGTTATAAGACTTTCGAAATTAGTAACATAGAAATTATAAAACTTTGAAAATCATAACACTTTGAAAACATAATACGTTCCACCTAAACAGTTTGGATATAGAAAATAGTATATATAATAAAATAGTTTATAAAATAATTAGTTAGTATAAAAATAGTTATAAGTTAAAATAGTTTATAAATTAAAATAATTAGCATATTAAAATAATTTATAAAGTAAAATATTAATAATAGTTTTAAATATAATTTAAAATAATTTATATAATAAAAATAGTTTCCTCAAATTTCACAAATCGATTCAAATCGACTCAAATTCCAAAATTCAATTTATTTCAATCTCAATTCATCAAATTTCAATTTAGCTCAACATCTCAATAAACCATTTTCAATTTATATCGATTTCAAATACAAATTCGAGTCGCAAATTAAACCATTTCAACTCCAATAGATTTCAATGTTCAAATATTCAAACTTTTACAAAACTAAATTTGATATTTTCATTTATATTACAAATTCAACTTTACTATAATTTAGCTTTGAACATTCACTTAATCAATCAAATAACATTTAAATAAACTTCAGATTACAAATTTAAATAAAACTAAATATCCCATTTTGATTTATTTAAATATAAAAATATTCATTTAACCACCTTTATCAAAAATCGAGTTATAAAACCATATCATTAAAATTTCAAATTCAATAAGTCTCAAATCAAACTTATTTGATTATTATTATTAAATAAATACAATTTCAAACCAATTTCTATTTCTAGTTCCAACCTTAATTTATTAAAAATTATTGCAAACTCTATATTTGACATAAAATTTTAAATAAATACTTAAACATATTCTTAAATTTATTTACATATTAAACCTATTTATATATTTTAAAAATAGTAAAATTATAAATAAATTCTTAAAATTTATAATTTCAAAATTAACTTATAATTTTAAAATTTTCAAAACATATAATTTTAAAAATCAAGAATTCAACTATATATAAAATAACATTTATATATAATATTAAAATCAATATTTATATAGAACCATATATGTGTATATATATATATCTTTTTAAACCTTAGAAATCATTTCAATATATATATATATATATATATATATATATATATACCAACGGTGTTTGTATATAATTTTCTATCCTATGGCCAAGTGGTACGGATATTTATCACTTCATTCCGCAATTTAAATACCTATGGGTATATATCCTTTCAATCCGCAATCCCAAATTGTAACAACCCTGTATTTTGTGATTATTTTAATCGTATATTTTAATTATTTTAAATTGAAATTCCTGATTTACAAACTTTATTTTATTTATAAAATGAATAATTTTGTTATTTTAAATATAAATTTTGGTTTCGATGTAAATTATAATTCCAAACATGAATAAATAGAATATTTTCCAAAAAATGTGAATTTTGGTCAATATGGTCAAACTTTGACTTTTAATTTAAAAATCTAGAATTTAAAATTTAGAAATTTTTTTTTTGATGAAAGTAGATAAAATTTCAAGTATACTGCTTTTCGTTTTATTGAAATCCGATTAATATTGTGAAAGTTATGCTTTCTAAACCATTGTATGTAAATTATTTTATTTAGCAAAATTGTTTATTTTAATTTATATAAATAAATTTTTTTTTTGTTATATCATGTTCTAATATGTGTATATATGTGTAACATGACATGTTATGTATAATTTTATTTTTTAAAACATTTTAAAAGTGTAGTTATAATTTTCCAATGTTTATTGTATTTTGTTTACAATTTTTAATTCTAGTTTCAATATAATAAACTATTTTCTTTATTTACATTTTAATTTTCTTAATAATAATTGTTTATTTTCTTTTCCACTTTATTTTGTTTGTCTTTTATTTCTAGTTACTGAATTTTATTTTGTTTATTTTGATTAAAAGAAATTAGAAATTCAAAGAGTCAAAGACATTTCATTTCTGGTGACTTTTCATATAGCTTGTCTTTTCATTTCCTTTGGCTTTTCACTTGCTTGTTTTGGCCGCACACTTCTATGCTTTAGCCATGTATTTTCGTTTTCTTTTCACATGAAAAATTTTCCTTCTCAACTTCACCAAAGGTTTTGGTGAATAATGGCCTCTCTTTTCTTCCTTGTCTTCTTCAATTTTTTACATTGTTTTGGCCATGCTTTCTCTTGCCTAGCTCAGCCTCAACCACCACCATCTTCTCCTTCCACCGCCACCATCTCCTCCTCTTTATCATCCTCTGCCAAACACTTACCCTTTAGATCATATCTGGCCGTGACTTTCTCCATGACCAAAACACCACAAAAAGTTGCAAAAACTCCTTAAAAACATTGCATAGCCGACCTTAGTTTCATCACCACCACCATATATTGCCTCGGCCACCTCCCCTTGCTCCACCACCACTATGACCTGACCTATGACCATCAGCCTCCCCTCTGTCCAGGCCTGAACCATGCATGGACGAACCCAATATTGCACTAGGCTGAGCCTACAAGCACCAAAAACTCCACCTAGTGGCCTTGTCCCTTTTCATTCTTGATGTTGTAACTCCTACCTCTTACAATTCCTTGTTAGTCGTGCCATATGAACCCATACCCAAGCCAAAACATCACCATGGCCAAGCATATGAACCCCCTAGGCCGAGCACATGAATGGTTAAAGCAAGGTCAAGTCATCTATTTCTTTGTTGCTTCTTATTTTCAATCGTTTCAATATTGTTTGGTGTTGAAAATATATGTTTATATGGTCTTGTTTTCTTTGTTGTTTACAAGATCAATATCAAGGCTCTCCATTCATTCAAATCAAAAATCATGTTGTATCGTGCATGTCGTGCCTTTGGAATCGTTCTTGTGTGTCGTAGTGGTCTCTAGCTTCGATAAAGGTGAGTCCTTCTCACTCTGATATCTTTACTTATGAAATGGTAAATTGATGACAAGTGATTAGTAATTAAAATGTTATGCAAGTAAATGATGATTTTATGATATGCTATACCATGTTATTACCAGGTTTACTTTGTTAATTATCACCTGACATATGATATATGACAATATATTATGACATTGACATGTTAATGTATTTATTTATATTGTTTATGTATATGATCACACTGCAAGTTCCCTGTTAGAATAGAATCACCGTATGTTGAAATGGTACATACCCGAACGGACATTAGAATAGGGGAAAATCATTATGAGCTGAAATGATAGGCTCAAGTGATTTTTATTGTGTTTTATTTGATTTGGGATTGCGGGTTTGAAATGATAGAACCCGGGTTTTCTTTTTAAACTGCGGATTGAAATGATATATATCCATATCACTTGACCTAGGTTAGAAAATTATATACAGACCCCATGGTATATTTTTAAATGATTATTCTTAAGATATGTATTTTTCAAGTATGAAATTTTGATTTAAAAATATATATTCATGGTTTTAAGAAGGCTAAATATTAAGTTTTGATTTTGTGAATTTAAGCATGTAAATTTGAAGTAAATGTGATTTTAGACTTTAAATTTTATTTTAAAAATGTAAGTAAATAATGTAAATTACATTTAAAGTTTTGAAATGATATTTGAAGTAAAATGTTAAGTTTTATTTAATTTATAAGTTAACAAAACAATGAATTTTGACTTAACAAATGAATTGAGTTTTTAATTGCATATTTAGTTATAAAATTTTATTGTGATAAATCATATGTTAAAATTATGTAAATGTGAAGTTTTGCAGTCTAGAAATATGATTTATAAGTTTAAAATAACAAAAAATTTGGAGTGTTAATGTTTCTGAAGTTATAATAAAATCTGAAATTTTATTAATCGCATTTCTAAAAATGCTGTGGTCTTATGACAGCATTTTTAAGTGCTGTTGTTTTGAATTTAACTATGTTTGAAATAACTAAATATCTACTACGGCATTTTATAAATGCCGTTGTTCTGAACTAAACTATTTTGGAAACTATAAGCTACGATAGCACTTTATAAATGTTGTCGTTGCTATAATTTGACAATGTTTTGAAATACTACAGATTTTAACACTATTTGAGCTATATTTTAAAGTTTTAAATGATTTAACTTTTGGAATTGATTATTTGTGAAATTTAAGAAATTTTGAATATAATTTAATATTTAAATTTGAATTTTTTAAGGAATTTAAATTGAATTTGAATTTGAATTTAAATAAAGTTTACTTGGTTATGTGTTAAATGGAATAAAATGAAATGAGATAAATGAATTTTTGAATGAAATTTTGAAATGTGCTTTGTAATGTTATTTGAAATAATAAATGAATGACATATTAGATTTTAAAATGATATTTAAATCTAATATTTGAATTAAAGAATGATAATGAATTTATAATGGATTTGAAAAGGGAATGATTTTGAAATGGTTCTGAATGACATAATCTTTATTTTGATAAAGAATGTGAATTTAGAATGATATTTCATTTTGATTTATTCGACATATTTTATAAATGAATATTTGAAGTTTATATTAGTATGAAGGATATTTGGTTTACTTGTAATTCGAGTTTATTTAAATGATATTGGATTTATGAAATGAACATTGCAAAAACTAAGTAATAATGAAGTTAAATCAGAGATATACGAAATTATAAAAATTAGTTTTGAAATGAGGTATATTAAAGCTTTGAAATATATTAAAAATTGAATATTTTATTTTTGGAATAAAATCTGTATTTGAAATTTATAAGATTTGAAATGTTTTATTGGAAAACTGAATTGAATTGATACTGATGGTTTGAATTAAATTAAGTTGGAAATTTGAAATTTGGGTTTAATTGATTAACTTTGTAAAATGTAAAGAATAGAAGGAATTCTTCATGATTTGAAATGTATGATTTCGAAATGTTTTGATTTTCAAAGTGTAATGTTTTCAAGTTTGGTTTCGAAAAAGTTATAACTTTGAAAGAATTGTGATTTTGAAAAGTGAACATATGTTTGAAATGGAAATGATATTGTATTGATTTGGATATAGTTTTGAAATAAAAATCGTATTGGTTTCGAAGTATAAACTATTTTGAAAGGGATATAGTTTTGAAATGAAGTGATTTGATTTTTCAAGTATAAACTATATTGAAATGACCACGGCGTTATAATAACGATTGGTTGTTAAAGAGACCGGGATCGGAAGTTGTGATACTATCTGCCAATTTCGAAAACCACTTTAACAACTGTGTGCGCGGTGGAGATTCCAGAATGGAGTAGGATGGCGGCGACGTTCTTGAGGTATATTACATGGACCCGACTCATGTGAGTTGGCATAAGGTGGCTAAAACAGGAGCGATCGACGGGCCAAGTGAGGTCATTCCTCCTACCGGACACATTTCTTCGGTACTATACTCTTACTTATGATTGATTTGATGGCCATCCTTCGATTTTGATTGGGAGTGTGTTTCGAGGTGGGCGTAGTGGGTGCTACGTTACCACCAGCCCGGAAGCGTAATTGGTATATCTACCTTGGCATTGCTTAGTTGTGCCGTGTCACCTACCATAGCGAGCTTTACTACGAGTTTGTTTTTCTCCCGTAGCCCATGGAGTACTTAGGGTAGCCTCCCGATCTGGAGGTATGCTGATACTGGACTATTATGTGTTGAGGGCTATATGGATAACCCTTTAACGCTATTTAAAACTAAGTTTATTTTACTATGAGACGTTACTATAATAGCGCAATATTACTACATAGTAAATAGTTTAACGGAATCTTAGAGGATGGGCGGTCCCAAGCATCCTTTAAGTTACTGATGCATTTTTGTTACTGTTCACTTGAGTTGATTTACAGTTCATAAGTATTTATGTCCTGACTCGAATGTTTTGTGTTTTGCTTTACGCTTGAGTCAGACTGAGTGATTCAGCATTCAAGACTCGCCTTCGGAGTTGGAGCTTTGCTTGAAGATCCAGCTATCTATTTTGCTTTCAGTATCCAGTGTTTCCAGTGATGTATTTTGATTTGTACCTAATGTATCTTGTTACTCTTCTATTGTATCTTGTTTAAACTCTGATGTATCTTATATATATAGTAGCTTCATGAACAACTATCTCTTTTACTTCCACTGCATTATTAAATACTCTGTGTCTGTGTTATGTGATTATTTATTTACTATATATTTCGAGATTTGTCAAATTTTATTTACAACGCGGTATTTTAAGCAATTCAAATCCGACATGTGCTGATGCAAATGGTTGAAAATATCAAGTCGCTACACAAATTCAATGTCAATGAAAATCGATTATGTTTATCATTTCAACTCATAACGATTTTCTCCTATTTTACAAGATCGTTCGGGTATGTATCATTTCAACCAATAGGGAACTCTATACTAACAAGGAAATTGCAGAGTGAAAACAGATAAGGGAATAATATAAAAGGCATATGTCATCGATATAGATAATAGATAATGGTGTCAAACGTCACAGTTGAACAGATGTAGATAATAGCATATAGATAACAATGTAAATAACTAATAGCACCATATTTCAGTTGTCGTTTCAATTGAAATCAAATTTAATAAATATAAGAACGTTAATCGTGAGTGATTTCTCACCTTTCAAGGCTAGAGATGAACGAAAATGAGATGAGTTACGAATCGAAACACGAATTCCAAAATAAAGCTAGATGGACACGAATTCGATGGACAAGCTGATAGATAAGGAATCGATGAAATAATTAGAACAATTTGATAGAAACAACAAATATGTATATATATATATATATATATATATGTTATTTCGATGAAATCCTTATTTAATTTAAAACAAATATTAAAATAGTATATATATACAGTTAAAATCATTATTTTAATTAAATACATATATTAAAATCAACATATATACATCATATATTTTGAAATAACCACTTATATATATACACATTGAAATAAACAATATATATATATATATCAATAATATATAAGTTATATACCGAGCAACAAATAACTAATATATATATAAACTGTAACCAATATATAAACTATAGACCTTATATAAACCTATATATAAACATCTATGCATATACACATGTTGAAATTTAAGACAACATATATACCAAATAAGCACTGATAAAATCAAGTATGCAGTACAAACAGACATAAATATATAATATAAATATTTTAAAACAAAATTTCTTTGATTCAAAACCCACATTTGCTTTCAACAATCAACTTTCAAAACAAATACTTACAGTCACAGTAAACATATATTTTAGGCTACGTATATATTACATATACTTACAAATATTATATGTATTAGAAACATATACATACATTATATGTATAGAATAAAGACAAAAATTTATACAAAATAAACACCAAATGGCTCCTAAATAAACTCATATACAAATAGGCGATATATATGCACATATAAACAAGTTAGCTGACGTACATATGCAATATACAATATATATATATATATATATATATATATATATATATATATATATATATATATATATATATATAACTTCCACAAATATCTAGGAATCAAACGTACATATATGATTACCCTTTTCTTTGAAATCTTTGGCATACTATATACTATAAATATATACATCCCTTTTACAGAACTTTATATAGGCTCAACTGTCCTATATATAATAGGCATACCATTAAGCAATAAGTTATATATACTCATACTAACATAATAAAATATATATATAATGCCTATTATATATCAGTTTACAATAGATACAATATCAAAATGTAAAATATAAATCAAAGCTCACATATATCAGACTTATATCAGATATCGGGCTTATATAAATGAAAGCAAACAAAAAATAATAATACATCGACCTACAGACGTAAACCACATATCAGCCTTACATATACATATACGTATATTAGATAACCAAACTATATAAAAAAATATAGCAAGTCTAATGAGTTTGGCTGCTGGATCCAAGGCAGAGAGGGGGATGAAGATAAGTTGAATGTTGGCCAGGGGACGAAGCTTGTAGAGAGAGGAGGTGGAGGTGGGTATGGTCAAGGAAGAAAGAGCACGTGGGGCTTGTGCTCGGCAGTCTTTGTGGTGAAAGAGGGAGGGATGGGCAGAGCAGGCTTCACCGGTGGAAGGCAGGGGTTAGGTGAAGGTAAGAGAGATGAGGATGGGGGCTAGGCCTAAGCTAGTGGCTGGGTTTCGTTGAAATGGTGAAGAAGCTGGAACAAGACTAGGAAGAGGAGAATCATGGGATGGAGAGGTAGGAACTTGGTTGAGGAAAACAAATTGAAAGAAGGTAGCAGTTTTCAATAGGAGAAGACGCACATGACTCCTTTTATTTTAATCTATAAACATTTATATTTCTGGGTAGAACGAAGAACCAAGAAAGGCGAAAGGACGAATCGGTTTAAAAAGTGAAATAGTGGGATAGTAAAAGTCGGTGGTTGACTTCTATGAATTATTAATATTTTGTGGCCCGTGGTTAAACGGTGGAATAAGAAATGGTGTAACAAACCAAAAGACACAAATTGGTTACTAATACGGTTACCATTTACGTAGATTCCGCTGCGTACCGAACTTTAAAAAACAGAATTGAATATACTGCAGAGATCAGCATGACGAGACGATCAAAACGGTATACAAATATCAGTGATACGACCGAACTATCAAAAGTCGATATTCAGTACCGAAAATGCTGCTTAAACATCAGAATTAAGATAAATGGAGCAATAGCTGTCCAAATTTGGAGAAATGAAATATGACGTCTCACTCAAAAGATGATTTACAAATTTATGTATAAAAGTGTTCAGGTTTGGAAAACATTTCAAATATTAACTGATTTAAATTTAAATAAAATTACACAATAAAATAACTTCCATATTTTCTGATGAAAATTTGCCAATTGCTATGCTAAAGTAGACGTATTCCAATATCAAATTCTTATTTCAAAAATTTATTATTTAAAATTTCATAAAATTTCAGTTAATTACGTTACTAAAACAGTTAAAATTTACGGGTCGTTACATGTGGCTCATGAAGAATCATGTGCTCCTCCTCTTGATCACTTGCCAACACCAAGTAAGGTTTTAAACGATGACCATTGACTTAAAAATCGATCCATCCCTAGGATTTCTATTTCTATTACACTATATTAGTACGTATCATGTATGATCCCGTCCACCTTGATTTTAATTTTTCATGGAACAAATGAAGTCGAGAGTCATACAAAAGAACTTTTTGATTTGGAAGAAATGTTTTACTTAGGATTGAATTATCATGAAAAACTTTTGTTCTTTCTTTGTAAATTTTCTTATTTTCTTACACGTCGTTCCTGATCTCCTCTAATTTGTTGAGTTGCAATTTTCTGTTTTCGCCAGCGTTTTCAAGGTCAAAGTTTGGGTTCTTAATCACCCACAATACTGTATGCTCACGTTCGATGGGTAAATGGCATGATTTACCATATACTAACCTAAAAGGAGACATCCCTAGATTGGTTTTATACCTAGTTCTATAATCCCTAAGCGCATTTATCAATTCTTATGACCAATCTTTTTGATTTTTACTCATAGTTTTCTCCAAAATTTGCTTGATTTGGCGATTTGAAAATTCAATTTTGCCACAAGTTTGAAGATGATAAGGAGTGAATAACTTGTGGGTTATCGAGTATTTCTTCATTGGAGTTTCAAACGATCGATTACAGAAATGGGTTCCATTATCGCTTATTATTATGCGAGGTGTTCCAAACCTCAAAAAGATATTTTCTTTTATGAATTTCCCAACAAATTTGTGGTAATTTGTATTAGATGGAATGGCCTCAACCTATTTAGAGACGTAATCAATAGCAAGAAGAATGTACAGATGTCCGAAAAAGTTAGGAAACGGACCCATAAAGTCAATACCTAAAATGTCAAAGATTTAATTGTAAGTTGAGTTTCAAATGCATTGTGTTTCATTGAGAGATTTTTCCTAATATTTGGTAGAGATCGCAAGTTTTACAGAACTAAAATGCATCTTTGAAAAGGGTAGGCCAGTAAAAACCACATTGAAGCACCTTTTCCGCTGTTTTCTTAAGACTGAATAGACCACCACAAGCTTGGTCATAACAAAACAAAAAAAAGACTCTTAATTTCGCAATCTGCGATACAACGTTGAATGATTTGGTCTAAACAATACTTAAAAGGTATGGATCATCCTAAAAGAAGTACTAGACATGGGAAAGCGATTGTATTTATCTTATCTCGACTAAACTGAAGGAGTTTCCTTAGTGACTAAATAGTTCTCTATACCGGCATATCACAGATTGGCACAAACGGAAAGGAGTTTTTCATTAGGTAAGTTCTTGTTGATCGAAGAAGAAGGTGGTGCATTTGAAAGAAATGACAAATGATCAGAAATGATGTTGTTAAATCATTTTTTATCTTTGATTATAAGGTCCAATTCTTGGAGTAAAAGGATCCAATGAATCAAACGAGACTTAGCATCCTTTTTAGCAAAAAAGTACCTAAGAGAGGAATGTTAAGTGTAAATAGTAATATGTGAGCCAATCGAATAAGTCCAGAACTTTTCGAGCGCTAAGATTACCACTTGAAGTTCTTTTCAGTGGTTGTGTAATTTGGTTGAGCATTGTTTAGAGTCATACTAGCGTAGTAAATGACATGAAGAATTTTGTTAATACGCTATCCTAAGACAGCACCAAATGGAAAGTTAGAAGTTTCACACATTATTTCGGAAGGAAGATCCCGATTGGATGAATAAATTATGGGTGCAGAGATGAGTTCATTTTTAAGACGTTCGAAAGCGGAAACACGGTCAGAATTAAAGTCAAATGGAACATCTTTTCCAAGAAATGTTGTCAAAGGTCGAGCAATTTTACTAAAGTCTTTCATAAAGCATCGATAAAAACTAGCATGTCCTAGAAATGAACGAATGTTCTTGACAGATTAGGAATGGGTAGATTTGCAATCATGTCAACTTTTGCTTTATCTACCTCAATGCCTTTATTTGATATGACATACCAAGAACAATACCTTGTTTGACTATAAAATGGCATCTTTCTCAGTTTAATTTTATGTAATTTCCCTTGCATCAGTTCAAAACCATCTCGAGATGGTATAAGCATTCATAAAAAGACTTTCCAAAGATCGAAAAATTGTCTATAAATTCTTGCAGAAAGCATGTCGAAAAAGATGCTGACCATGCATCTTTGGAAAGTAGAAAGAGCATTGCAATGGCCAAATGGCATATGTCGATAAGCAAAGGTGCCAAAAGGACACTGAAAGTCGTATTGTCTTGATCTTTCCAAGCGATTAGAATTTGGTTATAATCGGAATAACCATCCGGGAAGCAATAGAATTCATGGCCGGCTAAACGTTCAAGCATTTGGTCATTGAAAGGACGTGGAAAGTGGTCTTTATGTGTTGATGCATTTATTTTTCGATAGTCAATGCAAACATGCCAACCCATTTGAGTACGAGTTGGAATGAGTTCGTTACGTCATTCGTGATAACGGTATGTCAAGACCTTTTAGGAACGACATGAATTGGGCTGCCCACGAACCATCAAAGATGGGATATATGATTCGGTTATCGAGGAGTTTAAGAATTCGTCTTGAATCGCATCCTTCACTTTGGGGTTAAGCCTTCGTTGCGCGTCATGAACAGGATTGACTTCATCAACTAAATGGATGCGATGTTGAACAAGAGCGGAACTAATTACCTTTATATCTATAATTGACCATCCAATTGCCTCTTTGTTTTTTGATAGAATTGAAACAAGGGAAGCTTCTTGATCAAGAGAAAGATTTGAAGAGATTATGATAGAAAACATTTCATTGTCACCTAAGTATGCATACTTAAGGTAATCGGGAAGAAGTTTAAGTTCCAACCTAGGAGGTTGCTTAATCGAAGAATTTGGTTGAAGTTCTAACTCAACTATGAAGGGGATAAAGGAACTGCATTTTCAATCTCGTTAGGCTCGTCTTAAAATAGTTGTTCATACTCAGTCTTATGTTCACGGTTAAGGTCAATTGTTTCATTGTCAAAATTTTCTTGAAATGAACTAACTTCCAAATTTGGCCAAGTGGTTCGTTCGATTGGTTTTCGAGTTTGAAAAGTTTAAGATCCAAAGTCATGTTTCCAAAAGTAATTTTCATTGAACCATTTCAACAACTTATTAGGGAATTTGAAGTGGCTAAGAATGGTCTTGCTAGAATAAGTGAAATTTGACACATCGGATTATTCACAGGCTCTGTTTCAGGATGACGAAATCGACAGGGAATATGAATTGACCGATTTTGATGAGTACATCCTCGATTTCTCCCACAGATTCGAACTATCGGCAAATTGAATAGTTACTTCCGTCGATTTTAGTTCATCTAAGCCAAGTTGCTGGTAAACCGAATAAGCTATCAAATTGGCACTTGCGTCTAAGTCTAGTAAGCATTTATTAATCATCATGTCTCCTATCGTGCACGAGATCGTTGAACATCCAGAATCTCAGTATTTGATGGGAATTGACTGAGATAAGACTTTGCTAAGACCGACAGCTAAGAAAACTTTCTTGGGTACATGGCTATGCCTTTTTTGAGTACACAAGTCTTTCAAGAATTTATCGTAAGTTGCGATTTGTTGAATGATACCAAGAAGAGTAATGTTCACTTTGACTTGTTTGAAAATTTCCAACATCTTTTCCATTTAATTGGGATGTTTCTTAAGTCGAAGTCGATGTGGAAATGGAATATGATACTCAGTAGGTCATTCAGCTTGAGTAGAAGAAGAATTTGGATTAGAATTTGATTCAATATTTGACTCGACTTTTTATTCAGAATCACTTGTAATTTTCAAAGTGTCAAGCGAAGCTTTCAATAAATTGTTTGGGCTGACAACTTGATTATTGATTTGTTTACTGGAACGCAAAGTTGTGATAGCATTCATTTGGTTCGCATTGCTATCTTGAACGATATGAGCTTGATTCGAGTTCGTGTTTTGATTTCTAGGGTTTGGAGCTAGGTGACTTTGGAACATTCCTCATTCACATTCACTCACAGATGTGGATAATTGACATATTTTAATTTCAAGTTTAGTAATTGATTGAATTTTTTAGCATGTACGAGTTTAACAAATTTGCAAATTGGTATTTGATTGGTGGTTTTGAGTGGTCGCTTTCGCCAAGGTTTCAAGACTTTTCTCAAGTGAAGTTAATCATTTATCATCTTGGGGAGCAAAAAAAATGTACCATTTATTCTGAGATGGAGGCACATTGTTGAAAGTGGTTGGGCTTAAAAGAAGGATTCAAAGCATTGTTCGAAAATGCTTGAAAATTGGGTCGAGCCAAATTCACGTCAGAGTTATTTTGGTTCCACGCAGAATTAGGATGATTTCTCCAACCAGGATTGTACATTTGAGAAAATTGGCCATTCTTAACCTTGTTAAAAGCATTGAGTTGTTCTATCGAATAAGGGCACCGATCGGCAATGTGATTCGAATTCATTTGATTGGATTAGAAAACGTTATCGAATTTCTTGATCAATGCATCGATTTTAGCTTCCAAAGCCAACGATGATCTACTGAGTGTGCACTCGATCGTGAATAAATGGATTTTTCTTTAGAATGTTCCCATTGGGATGATTTTTTGGCTATTTTCTTAAGGAATTGCCAAGCATCATCGTGATGTTAGGTGAGAAAATTGCCTTGGCACATCAATTCAAGCATGGTTCGTGAGCTTTTTATAAGTCCATCATATAAGATTTGGCCAAGAGTTCATTTTTCAAAATTATGCTGTGGACACTTTATCAAAAGCTCTTTAAATCTTTCAAATTATTTTCTGTCAGGATCACCCCTAAATTGATGAAAATTCACAATTTCATTTCGGATTTTGGTTGTTTTTTCCAAGGGGTGGAAGTTTTTTAATAAAACCTTAACGAATTCCTCATAAGTTTTCATTGAGTTCAAAGGTAAGTTGTATAACCACTTTTAGCATAATCGGTAAGGGCGATGGAATTAACCAAAGTTTGATTACATCATCACATAATTGTTAGAGTTTAATGGTTACACATACTTGTTCAAATTTTGTAAAAAAAAGATGTGTGGGTCCTCATGTTCAAATTTGCCAAATTTCGGGAGTGTGGCAATATGATTTGAATGAATTTTAAAGTGATTACCTATTGAGGCAGGTAATGTGATACAGGAAGGAATAGAAACTCCATCGGGAAAGATTCTATCCATGAGAGTTTGAAGAGGATTTTTATTGGCCATCATTGGAGGATCGTTCATTCAGGTTAAATGATTCGTTGTTGTGTCACGAGTCCAACTACTCATGCACAAGTGAAAAGATCAAGGAGGGAAAGTGTGATATCCCGGAATTTCAAGGAATTTAAAATGTGATAATATCTTAATTAATTGATAAAATTTGTTAATTTCAAACAATAATAAATATATGTGATGTTTTTAAATATAGGTTTTAAATAGATTTTAAATAGACGTATTATTTTTCAAATTTAATAAGTGTATTTAAATATATATATATAAATTGATTTTAAATAGGATAATTATTTACAATTAATAATGTGTTTGTTTAAAATTGATATCTATATTTATTTGAATTAATTTGATTTTAAAAATTGAATTTGAATTTGAATTTGCATTTAAAGGAATATACATATATTTTAAAATATAAATAATAATTTGGTTAGGATTTAAAATATATGGATAAAGTTTTTATTTAAAATAAGATTGTTCTCTATGATTTTATTTAAAGAAATTTATTTATATAATTTGGAAAAGTATTTATTTAATAGTAAATAAATACAAAAGCTTTTAAATTAGCATTTAAAAATGGATTAAATAATTTTATTTAGAATCTAATTGGTTTTATTTTATTTTCTTTTAAAAAGTTTTATTTATTTATATATAAGTTAGAAAAGCATTTATTTATTTACAAAGGTATTTACTAATTAGAAAGATTATTATAAAAACTTTTAAAATCCTTTTAAAAATAAATATAAATAAATAATGACAAGTGGAGCTCTTAAATCATGAAAAAATACATGTGTAGTTTAAATAAAAATAATATTTGACAAATTTAAACAACGGAGACAAGTGTCACATTTATTTTAAAAACAAATTTTTTTTTTATAAAATCTAATTAACTTATATAAACTCCTATCTTCCACTTCATTTCCTTTTCCTTTTCTAAAACTAAGAAAAACAAACCTATACTATCTTCAACACCTCAGTTCAAACTTATATAATGGAAACATCTTCAAATCTGAAATCAAATTCAAGTGTAAAAGCATCTTTCCAAAAATCAAAACCCTCTTATTCATTCCTCAAACCAAAATACAAGCTTGTAATTCATTCCTCAAACCAAAACCCTGTGAAAGCCTGTACCCATTTTAAATCAAAATTTGTAACATCTTCAAAAGAGCAACCTGCAATATTCTCAAACCTATAATCATCTCCCCTGAAACAATGTTCAACCAGAAATGGATCAAACCCTGTAAACGAGAAAACAACTCATGTTCATATCCAGTAAACAACTTCCTCTCCTCAATCCTAGATCTGTAAACAAATTCAAGTATAAAAGCATTTTTCAAAACTACAACCTAGAATCAAAGATGGAATCACCATGTTCTAGTCCAGTCGAGCATTCCAGCTTCAAATTTTCAAGTATCAAAGCTTTTCTAGTTTTAAGGAAATCAAGCAATGCAAATTTTCAAATCCAGTTTTAAAGATCTCTGCATTTTCTAAGGTGAGTAAACATTTTGAATTAAAACTTAAGTAGCTAATTACCTGTTGCATGTGAGTTCTGTGATGATGTCTATTTTATATGTATGTATATAACTATTCCTCTGCGTATATATGAATGTGTACATATCTGTTCATTTTAATTCCTCTATTCTTAATTCAGAGCCTATGATTTTGATCAAAGTTCAAAATCTTTGCATATGTTCTCTGTTAAACTTTGAAATTTAAACAAGATAGTTTAGTTTAAGCTTAATACAGAAGTTAAAAATAGATTCAAATAATTTAGGATTTAAACTATGTTAAAACTGGAAAGTACAATAGAGATCCTTAAAAACATGTAAAATCATTCATTTTAATATACTGATTCAAGATTATAACTTGAGTCATCTTTAAAATTAGGATTTTTAAAACATAAATCTCAATTTTAAATATTGATATAAATGAGAGTTTGGTGAATGACTGGAATTTGGTTTCTGGTTGCGTTTTGATGATCACAAGGTTTATGGTGATCGGAATCTAGGGTGGAGGTAGAGGTAGGATCAGGAAGTATGGCAAAAATGGTGGAAGCATTGAATGATCGCCGTGGTGACAGCGATGAGGTGATTTGGGTTTTTTTTACCTAATTTTGGTCGAATTGGAAATTGGGATTAGTGCTTTTTCTCTGGATGATCGAGTGCGACAAGACTCAGGGGGAAGGTAGAGGAGGTGTTGGCGGTGGTGTAGCCGAGATTTCAGACCCTTTGATGGTCGGAGATTTGAGAACGAGGCGTTTGCAAGATGTTGTTCTAGGTTTGGATTTGAAGCTCGATTTCGATCTCGAGTTTGGGGTGACGATCTGATGATCGTGGTTAGGTGTGAGGGTGATTGGCGACTTGAGGAGGTCACCAGAGGTGGGTAGAGTTGATCAGCGCCACAGTGCATGTGCATGGTGCACTATTTGATTTCTGATGAGTTTGGGTTGTTGCAGAGGGTTTGTACTCGAGAAATTCTCGAGTAATTCGAGTGTTTAACTCGAAGCGTGGTAAGGTTTTGCTCGAAGTCATTGGGGATGAGCTCGGGTAATTGATGGTTACAGGTTTAAACCTGTAAGTATTCTAAAAAAATTTAAAATGAAATTTTAAAATGTAAAGTAAAGTTTTAAATCAAAATTAAATATAGATTCAAATTTAATCCTAGTTTTGGAATAAAAGAAATTTTTTAAATTTAATTTTTTAAACAACTTTAAAGTGATTAAAGTGTATTTTAAATGGTTTGAATTTAAAAATGAATTTGGTTTAAATTCTTTTAAGTTTCTTTTATAAAATATTTCTTTATGATTTAAAAGGTTTTTGAATTTGTTTTAAACTTTAAGTTAAATTTGTACTCATTTTAAACCTTAAATTTAAAATGAAATTTGAAAGGTTTATACAAAGCTAGTTTTTAAATTCAAATTTGAATCTAGTTTTTTAAAACTATAAATTGATAAATGTTTTAAGTATTTTTAAAAAAGTTATGTTTTGATAACTTTAATTTATCAAGTAAATGATTATTTTAAAACTTAATTAATGATTTAACTAAGTAAAGTTATTTTTTAAAGTGGTTTAAATTTGTAAATGGTAATTAAGGTATTAATAAGATAATGTCTTATCTTAAGATAATTAAAGTTTTATTATCTTGAAATTAATTAAGTTAATTAAAGGAAATTAAGTATAATTAATTAATTTAATTAATAATGATTAAGGATTAATTAAGGAATTAATTAAGAGTAATTAATTTATTTATTTATAAATTAAGGGATTATAATTTAATTAATTAGAGGTTAATTAATTTATAATTAAGAATTATTAAAGATTATTAATTAATGATTAAAGATAAATTAATTAAGTAATTTAGGTTAATTATTTGGTAATTAAAAAGGTACTTAATTTGTAATTTAGTTTTATTAATTAATAATTAGGCTTTATTAATTTAATAATTAATAAATTATTAATCTAAAATTAAAGCTAACTAAGGATTAATTGACTGTTATTTAGGATTAATTAATTATAATTAAGGATTGATTAACTGCTTTATTAAGGGTTAATAAATTGGTTATTAAATTTTATTAATTGGCTATTAAGTTTTATTAATTGATAATTAAAGTTTTTTAATTAATAATTATGGATTAATTAATCTGTAATTAAGATTAATTATTTAAAGGGGTAATTAAGGGATGAATTACCCAATTGTAATTAAACAAATGTATGTGATTAATTAATTGTTTAATTAATTATGGATAATCTTGATAATTGATTAAGTATGAATACTTAATGAGATTAAATAGAGCAATTACTTAGTGAAGTAATTAGTATATAATTACTAGGATGTAATTAATTAAAAGGAAATTACTTAACGGAAAGTAATTAAAGGATAATTACTTAGTAGAAGTAATTAAGGGTTAATTACTTGGTGTAATTAATCAAAGGATTAATATAATTAATTAAGGAGTTAACTAATTAAGGTAAGTAATTACAGGATGGTAATTATTATTATGACTAATTAAAGTTGATTAATGGAAGTAATTAATTAAGGATCATTAATTAATGTAATAAATGAGAGTAGTTAAGGATTGATTAATTAAGATTAATTAATCAATAATAAATGATTATAATGTAACTAATTACAGTTAATGAAGTAATTAAGGTTAATTACTTTAATGGTTTGTAGATAATTAATTTATGTAATTAATTAAGGGTTAATTACTTAATGTAATTAAAGGATAATTAATCAAGGGTGATTAATTAAGATGATGATTAATTAATTGGTTTAATTAATGATTAAGTAAGCAAGATTTATAGCAATGAAAGTAATTAACTTAATTTATTTTAAATTAATTAGAGTTGAAGTAATTAATTTAATTCATTTTAAATTAATTATAAATGATGTGATTAATAGATCATTGCTTATGGATGGCAGATTGATATTGAATGTCTTGATTGTTTGATATCTCTGATGAGATATGTGAGATATGTGATATGAGATGATTTAATTGAATGGTGATGATATGGATTATCTATTTGTGTGTATATGAATTATCTATTTGTGTGAATATAGATAATGATTTGAATTATTTTAACTTTAAAACAACTTGGACCTAAAAGATGGCGTTTTGGATTTCGTTGAGACCGGGATCGGGTTCCAGATTTGGATATCCGAAAACCATATCGATCCAAATTAACGAAAGGTGGTGAATCTCAGTGAGGATGAAGATTCAGAATACAAGGGTTTTTGTCGTTAACTCTGAGGGTGATTCCAAAATGAGTGTAACGAGATAATGCATTCGGTTTCGTTTGAACCCGGAACGAACTTGAATGGATTGAATGCTTTCAGAACATTGTTAGGTGGACGATGAGCATTCTAAGAGATGTGTTCACTAAAGGTAATTGTAGCCTCAAGCCTCATCAACCGGGAATGGCTAAGACAGGGGAGGTGCAGCAAGGCTAAGTGGGTCATGCCCAAGTAGGATGAGATTTAGCCCTGTCTAGAGTCCCTTTTTATTCGGCTATGTAGGCGGTTGATAGCTACAACCAGCGGGTTGTCTTGTTCGGAACTGTTTAGTAAGGAATGGCTCCGACTTTGTGTTGCAGGGGATTGGGAGTAATCCTCGGTACAGTGATCTAGGCCCCGTACTGTGACAGGAGGCACCCCAGTAGCCCTCGGATTTGATTGTAAATCTATGTATGCTGGAATTTAATAATGTAACAATTTCGGCTATTTCTTATTTATTTGAAAACCCTAGACCCTATTATAATATCACTGGATTTCCTATCAAATATTTTGGTTAGTGTAAGGTAAAAATTTACACATGTTTATGTGTCGGGAGTCTTACGTGATACCTTTTCTTTCAAAGGTTTTTAAAGTTAACCAACTTTAACCATTTACTCACACCAGACCCATGTCTGACCCGGACTTTATTCTATTTTCTTAAACTCTTGGGTACTCAAATTTTTACGAGTAGCCAAGGGATTTAGGTTAGCTTTGGCGAATTCGAGAGAAGCAATGGAGCAGAGGCTTCAGCGTTTGTAGATATATAGGTGGTTCCGCTGTGTTGTTCTCTGAGTCGTTATTTGTGTTATATATTGAGTTGTATGACAAGACAGGCATTTATAACTGTCTAGTATGTGTTGTATAAGCTGTGTAACTCTGATGTATATGATACTATGTAATATCTATGTGAATAATATAATTTATTCATTCCGCTGTTGAGATTCTGATGTTGTTTCTTTCTTTCTTCTCTATCTTTTTTCTTTTCTTTCCCTTTCTTTCTTAAAAATGGTGTGTCTTTCTATCCCTTTGCTTTCGTTCGATTTTTTTCTTTTTTTCAGAAGGAAAATATTTGAAAGGATTTTGTTTTTCGATTTTTATTTAAAAACTAAGTTAAGGAAAATGTAAAAACAATTACTTTTGGATTTTTTTGGTCTTTTTATATATGCATGAACTAATGCAACTAAATGAATGAAAGAAATTAACTACAAATTTTTTGTCCTTAGTAGCTCCTAACCCAAAATTATATAATCACACTTTGACTTAATCCTAAAAAATAGTTTTTAACCAAGTAATAGACAGGGGCTATCGGTGCACCATAAATCACACAGCACTGCAGCCAAAGGTTTAAGTATCTTTAGGGAAACAAACATTATAATATTTATGAATCACTGTAATAATTATAAATGATTATTGTTATATCATTGCTTAGACGCAAGGAAATTAGATTGTTGAAAGAAGATAACTCATCAAGATACAATTAAGCCCTAAATAAGCTCGTGATTACGTTAAGTCTAACGTCTAACCATTATTACTAGTTAAAAGCTATAATGAAATGTAATTTGTGCGCCAAGGAAGGAGTGATGAAATCCCCCACCTTATGTTAAATTGTGTATTGCCCTTAGAAAATAAAAACAAGATGAAATGAATGCAAAATTGAAACTAAATATTTATTAACAATGCAACTATAAATGAGATTTGATTTTGTTTTTGGATTTTTAAATGCAAGCAACCAATAATGCAAAGAAAATCATAACAAGAGATAAGAGCATGGTATTAGAGCATGCCGAATTACTTATAACTTATTTTAAAGCTACAATTTTTTAGCGCAATTTTTTTAGCAAGCAAGTAGTTTATTTTGGCAAGCAAATCCTCTTGTTCTGAATTCCTGCAAATTACAACCTGCAAAATTGTTGACCAAGAATATTTATAAGAATAAAATGAAAACAACTTTTTAAAAAAAACAGATCTACCCAAGCGAAAACAAAAAAATCATTTGAAAAATAAAAGGAAATTAAAACAAAATATTTACAAGCCAAAACAAAACAACATAAATGAAATCTCCAAAATTTAAAAGCAAATAAAACTTCTTTTTCGTCATTTCTTTTTCCTTTTTTTGTTTTTAACGAAGAAAAGTGCTTTTTCTTAAACTAAAAGGACTCCTATCCCGACTGCTTCTCCTTCGGAAATTCCCTCTTTTTTTCAAAATGTTCACCCTGACCAGGATGCTTTCTCTAGGTTGAAATCTTATATAACCTCTGCTCCCCATCGGTTTAATGCTCCTATTATTGATGTTATTGTCTCTGTGTCTGGAGTTGCGAGTCCTGTTATGCTAGCTTCTCCTACCAAACCTTTTGAGCTTGTTGATTTGGATGTTGGTATTGAGTTTGGTAGTGGATATTTTTCCTACTTAAGTTACTTTTAGCTGTTCCTTTTGGTTATCTCTTTACTACGTACTCTATTTTGTAGCTTCTTCCCTGTGTGGGCTGTCATGTGTGGTGTGAGTTCTTGTAGTTGATGGGATACCTTTTCCTCTCACATGTACTTATATTATTTATTAACTTAAAGTGGACAGTCCACTTAAAAAACCGGCTAGCTTTGCTAAAAAAAAGACTCTGCCCATGTACCCACAAAGCACAAAATCAAATTTAGCAGTCAAGTTCCCAACCAAAAAAAATAACTCAACATTTAAAAATCCGCTCAATTAGAATTCCCAAAGCCAAAATTACAAATTATAATTTTCTAAAGCTTGATTAGATGGTTGTGGGTTGATGGTCGATGAAGTCGCAATTTGTTCTGGTGTAGGGTCGCATATGGAAGCAACAATGAGGTTGATGGCGAAATGTTTCAGGTTGGGGTCGTGGTTGGGTGAGTGTAACATCTTGCAATTTTGGACCATTCAAATCGACAATAAAACCACACATGTCAGACTTGAATAATTCAAAACAACAGATTGTTAATAAAATTTGAGGCAAATAAAATCAATCATAGAATCATAGACATAGAATATCATAATAACTCGCAACGAAATAAAATAACTATAGTAGTTCATGAAGCTATTAGATACCGAGTATTAGAACTAATACATAGTACCAATGTCTGGAAACAAAATACACTTGGAAAGTTAGATACATAAGTTTTCTACTACAAAAGCAAAAGCTGAGTTGAAATAACTAGAATAAAATATCAAGTAGACTGCTAAATCTCCGGCGGATCTCTAGCTCCAAAAGAGGATGAAACCAAAGTTGTGAACTTAGGTTGACCCAAGCGTAAAGCAAAACACAAAAACTCGAGTTAGGACATACATACTTATAAAATGTAAATTAACTCAAGTGAACTGGAAAAGAAATGCATCAGTAACTTGAAGGATACTTGGTATCACCCATCCTTTAAGGATCTGTTAAACTATATACAATGTAGTAACATACGCTATTATAAAAATGTCTAAAGTAAAGTAAACTATTTAAAAATAGCGTTAAGGCGTTACCCATTTCCCCCTTAACACATTTTTATAATGCCAGTAGTCTATATAGTACCGTAACTCCCTATAAACTGGAGCCACCAGAGGATAACCCATAGGTACGACATAAAAAAAACTCGTAGAAGGCAATCTAGGGTAGGTAACATGACACAATTAGGCAATGCCAGGGTAGATACGCCAATTACACTTCCGTGCTGTTGGTAACGCATAGCTGCAACTACTGCCCAACTCGATCCACACTCCTGAATCATAGGTGCGCACCAAATCAATCATAAAGTAATAGAATGGCTAATGATGAAGTGTGTCCGATCGGAGGAGCTACCTCACTTGGGCGATCAATTGCTCCTGTTTTAGCCACTTTACGCTAACTCGTGGGAGTTAGGTCCACGTAAATATACCTTTACGATCGTCGCCACCATCCTACTTCATTCCTTGAATCTCTGTAACATCCCCCCTTTTCGCACACTTTAAACCGACACACGTGCCAATTCAAAGCATACGCAAGGGCGGATTGTTATGGGGTAAATAAGAAAAACAGAAAAGAAATAAAGCAAAATAAAATCTCACAGCGGAAGGTTAAGATATAATAATCAATATACAGTTCATGATAACTGTTTACAAAATATTTATTTTACTTATATAATGAATATCAGAGTTACACATACCAATACAATCAATGCAGCGGAAATTTAGAGTGTGGTGCAATACTATAAATAATATAATACGGATTCTTCGTCTTCGTCCTCCAAAGCTAAAATCTTCGATCCTGAAATGCTCGGACTGACCCGAGCGAATTTGAAAAGACAAAAACACTCGAGTCAGACTAAAAGATCTTATGTGAGTTAAATTAACAGAAATAAATATGAGTACAGTAACTCAAGAGATGTTCGGGATTTACATCTCCTAAGGATCCGTTAAACTATTTACTATGTAGTATATTGCGCTATTATAATAGTGTCTATTTATAAAATAAACTTACTTTTTAATAGCGTTAAGGGGTTACCCATATAGCCCTTAACACAAATAATGCCAATAGTCTATACAGTACCGTAATACCTCCTGATCGGGAAGCTACCAGAGGATACTCCATAGGTACGACACAAATAGAAACTCATAGTAAAGGCTCGGTATGGTAGGTGACACGGCACAACTAGGCAATGCCAGGGTAGATATACCAATTGCTATCCAGGCTGGTGGAAACGCGTAGCCGCAGTTACCGCCCACCTCGAACTAACTCCCCAAAATCAAAATATAGAAGTGGCCACTGAATCAATCCAAAATCAAAGTATAATATCGAAGAGGAGGGTCTGATCAGATGAATGACCTCATTGGCCTGAGAATCGCTCCTGTTTTAGCCACCTTATGCCAACTCACGGGAGTCGGGTCCACGTATTTACCTTACAGGAAACGTCACCACCACCTACTTCATTCTGGAATCTCCACCGCGTACACGGTTAGTCAAAGTGGTTTTCGGTATCGACAGAGAGTATGTCCATAACCGATCCCGGTCTCTTTGCCAACCCATCGTTATTATAACACCGCGGTCATTTAAAAATAGGTTATACTTTAAAAATCAGAATAAACATTCCATTTCATAACCATGAATACGATATCATTTCAAAACCCAAAACCATATTTTATCACTTATCCCAAATATAATTCTTTTCCAAAATCATAATGCTTTAACTTCATAACGTCTGAAAATCAAATATTTTCAAATCATAATATTTTGAAAATCATAATTTAAAACCATAACTTCTATAAAAAAACTTGAATGGTTTGGACATTCAACGGTATATGAATTAAATGGTTTAACTTAAATGTTACTTTGTAAAGAAAATAGTTCTCATGGCTTTACAAATACATTTCTTTATTAAAGTCTAAACCAAAATTTATATTATCTCTCTCAAGTTCCAAAACCACTTCAATTTATTTATATATACGTATATCCATTTTGAGTAACAATATTTCAAACTAAAATTGGATTTTATTCTTTCAACAGATCAATTGTTCTATTAATTAGTCTTGAATATTCACATAAAATCCATAAATAATAAGTCTTCAATTTCTAGTAATAAAATATATATATTTTCCCAATTCAAATTATACTAGAATATTCATTTCAATTTATTTTGGGAAAAATCCAATTATAAATATCATATCTTAAAATTTCCAAACTTAACATTTAAACATATGATATAAATTATTAAACTCCATTTTTTTAATTTTCTTCCATTTTTAAATAAAGATTTTTATACACCTTTTAATTTCAAAATTTTCAACTTCATATGTATATATATGGAAGAATAATATTTATACAATATAAAATTTAAGATTATTAGAAACCGTATTCCATCCAAACCATAGAAATCACATTAAAATAGTTATATATAGACCGCGGTGCCTGTATAAAATTTTCTATCCTATGGTCAAGTGATACAGATATTTATCATTTCAATCCGCAATTTAAAAATAAAAAAAATTTGCGGTTATATATCATTTCAAACCAAAATCCCGAATGAAATGAAATATGCTTGATAATTTGCAATTTAATGATATACAATAAACATCCATTAATCAACATCATCCATCATCCAAATCGCAATCATCAATCAATATCAATCAATAACAATATTATTTTTGGTACTACATAACAGGTAATACTGGCAATTTTATTCAAATTAAATTTAACAGCTATTAATCTACAGTCTATATTCAGTAATAAATTATATAACTGTTAACTAGCAGTTCATATACAAACAAATAAATTTTAACTGTAAATTTATACGCAATAAATTAATTAAATTAACAGTTAAATTTAATAAATGCAATTCAACAGATATGAATAAAATAAACATGCCAAATACTCATAAATAAATTTCTATTCATTTCTAAAATTAATTTAACAAACATAAAAGCTTCTAGTAGTTGTGAGTGGGTTAAAACACTCACCTTTTGAATTTAAATCGAATTTAAATCCGATTTAAACCCAAAAATTCGACGGTCTCAGAATTTGTCCAAACCAGCGTCAATGGATCTGGAATTAAATTACGATCCTAACAAAAGAAATTTCGCGTGAATCGGAGAACGTATGAAAAAAATATTCATTTTAAACGATTTGAAAACAAAAATAAAAATAAAATAAAATAAAATAAAACAAAACCCACTTAACTTCAATGGCCACGTCAGCTAAAGGCTACAGCACATCGTCGAATTTTTTTCTGGTCAAACGAATATCCAAAACAGAAAACGAATTGTACCAGCAGATTACGTGTCTCGAGAACTTTATCATAAATTTTCTGGAATTTTTGTGGAGAGTTTGAATTTTATTAGAAAATTTGAATTGTAGATAGATTAGGTTTTGTAACCATTGAGGAAAAGAAAGAGATGAAGAAAAATGAACGTACAGCCAATTGACAATAGAAAGGAGGCTAGGGTTTATCACAGCATATTTATAGATAGATCGCAACAGGATAGGTGTGCACGAATTTTAACGTGCGAACAGAAGTGGTCCCAAAAGGATATTAATTATACACGTTACGGATTAAATTATTTCTTTCTCAACATTTACATTGCATTTTAAGCGTATTCACACATGTATAATTAGATGCTTCATTTAAATTTCCATATATATATTCACAACTCCATAAATTTCCAAATACGTAGATAAATTTCCAATTTCAACTAAATTCTAAATTACTGTAATAATTACAGATTAAATTTCTATCCATTCTCAATAGATTACGTTTACATACTAAAATCCACATTTCTATGTATATTTGAATTCCATATTATACATATTTTATTTATCTTAATTACTTCCAACTTAAATTTCAATGAACATAAAACGTTTTATTCAGTTTCCAAAAATTTCAATCATGCTTTAAATCCAAATGAATAAATAACTTAATTCCCATTTAAGCATTTTTCATTTGATTTGCAATCAACCTTTTATGATCAATTAAATCCCGATATATTAATTAAACGTTATTTCATCATTCTTTATCCTATGAAGAAATTTAAGTTATTCACACCTATTACTAAATTTCATATTAATGCACACAAATTTACATTTATTGCAATGGTTACCAAATATTTCCCTGCAATAATTCATTCCCCTATACATACTTACAATTTCACTTAAACTTTACTATACCCATTTATTTTCTCAACATTAAAACCAACGTTACCTCAATTCCACTAATGTACACTTATTCTATTATCACTTACTAACCATTCAAATTTTTATTAACAAATAGGCAGGTAATTCCTATGTTACAAATTTTTAATTCATCCTAATCCCTTACTATTGACATACATTTGCATTACTTACATATCATTTACAATGTTACCCAAAATCTCTATCCATTGTAATTAATACCTTAAATAAGTTTCAATTTATATTCAAGTGAATACATTACCCTTTTTCGTTATGTCATCCATTTTTCACAAGAAACGTTTTATCGTTTCGACAACATTTTATTTCTAATTACCTACATTGATTTGTGTACGTCTCTACTATTTAAAGCATTACCATTCTCGCCTTCATCTAAATCTTCATTTATGAGTATTTAAAATAAATTTCACTTATTTCCTATTTATACACTTATAAATTCCAATTCCAATAAATAGATAAATCTCCGTTTGCACTACTTAAATCAAAAATCAGCGATTATCCAATCTATACATTTTAAGTGGATGGATCAAATGTTGTATTCAAAAATCTACTTCTTAATATTCTTAGATTTAAACTCAACTCTCTATTAACAGATGTTTAAACATCTTTTATTACCATTAACTTATTATTATACATTAAACTTAAATATACTGACAAAGCTTGTTTTTGGTACTCTTTTCATTTCCATAAATAAAATTAGCAGTGGATTCATACCTTATTATGTAATTATCTTTAATTCCACCTAACTAAATATTTACATAATCTTTTATTTGCAATAAATCAAATATTTTATATTAATTAAATTTAATCTTCCTGGTTTACTTATTCATAGTATGTAATTCAGTTACTCACCCTAACCTATTTATTTGAAATCCAATCCAGATTATTTTTACTAAGTTCCAATTTCCAAAGGTTACTGCAATTAATCCAATTAATTGCAATAAATTCTAATAAATTTGATTTTATTGGATTACAACTCAAAATAAATCAATTATTACTCAACTACCTAATTAACATTTCTTTTATATTCCAATACATAAATATTTCCCAAAATTTCATCTTTTATTTGCATAACTTACCGTATCTAAATTTTATTGGAAATTTTGTTAACTTTACGCATGAATAAAGTTAGAACCTCAATTAATTCATTCCATTTTGGTTTCATTCTTTATATCACATCAATCATCATATTATGAATGGAAATTTATCTAGGTTACATCTTATTTATTCACTTACCAATATTCCACACTAACTGCAATAATTTAGTGCATTAATTGAAATTGATCAAAATAAAACTTAACAAGCTAATAGAATAAATAACGTACAAAAATTTATTGTCATTAATCTATTTCATAAGTCTACACTCAAATACTCACTTAAAATAAGTTTTACGTTTCCATTAATTCGCGTTCGCACACCCGTTACTATATTAAAAATTACTAAAGTAACGTTTTTCTTAATAACAACATTAAAATTTCTCAATATTTAAATGAACTTTATTTCCAATACATGCTACCTAATTGTATTTACTTATGATCTTATCCAAACGTTCATCTATATTTTATTTCCATCAATTAGTTAATATTTACATCCATTTATTAACAATTTACTTCCATTATACAATTGCAATTTATTATAGTTATTATTACATTAAATACTATTTCAATTTTATTCTTTTAGTATTAATTAAACAATCATATTTAAATTAAGATATTATAATGTTTTTCACTATTTATTTGCACTCCATTAAAACCCAACAGTCGTCTCAATCACTTTTGAATTTGCATTAAATTGGTTGTCCAGCAACTGCCATTTGTATTACTATCTTAATTCTTATACAGTTACCGTTTTACCAATTTACTAATACATAGGTAATTTAAATTTTTGTCTTTAATTCTTTATTTTATATTTTATTCAAGTGCAACAAATTACACTATTCCTTTATTGATATTTCACCTAACCTTTCAACAATTAAGTTAAATAACCATTTCTACAATTCATTATTAATTATAAATTTAATTCTCCTTTATTTATGCAACTTACACAAGGCTATAAATCTTCCATTATCTCAATCATTAGATTTCTATTAAATTTAACAATAATTAAGATTTTTAATTACCGTTGCTATAAATTTTCATTTAGCGTTCATCTAGTATTAATTTACCTCCTTTATATATATATATATATATATATTTCCCTTTTCTACAAAATTTAAATTTCAAAATCCTTTTTAATTAAAAATTTAATTGCCGAAATTTACGGGTCGTTACACTCTCCCCCACTCAAAACTTTTCGTCCCCGAAAAGGAAAAGAAGGGAAAAGAAGAATTTCGAAATCAATATTTTAAATTTACAAAATTAGTTAATTTAGCTAAAATATACAAATTTATATAAAGTGAAATATTTAAGTGGTTTCAACCATTAAACAACCAAACAAAACAACAACCATCAACCTTACAAACAACATACCTACACAAGACAAAGCAACCATTTAATTCATCAAACAAATAGTTATTCGGGTTCAGAACTTGAAATTTGTATGGAATGAAAATAACTATCAAGTGCATCCTTTACTCAACAGTCTTAGACGGAACAAAGATAGATTATTTATTCATCTAAAACATCAAATTCCTTACCCAACAACCATAAATCAAACAATACAATTCAAACCAACAACCAAATTAACTTATTATACATTTAATTCATGCTTTAGTTGTTTGATTTTTTTTTTTATGGAGGGATTTCTTCATTTCCTACAAATTTCATTTTCCATTTATTACAAAATTCATTATATTGGTATCCTATTTTATTTACTTAAGTTTATATCATCTATTTATAATCTTACCTTTACTTATATAGTAGAATTTCCAATTTAACTTAAGTTTATACAATTTAATTCTCATTTTATCACAGCAAATTCATTGATTACTTTCATTACCTTACTCTTCACTTGTAAGAATTTCCCTTACATTTTCTTACTAACTTTGCACTTTTCTTATATGGTAAGTTATATATGTTTTAAGAATGTAAGTGGAAATTTATACAAGTTTCTTCTCAATTCCTTTAATTAATTAATGGTTCATCAAATATATATTCGTTTTATAAATTAAAATTTCAACTTACCTTTAATTTCATTCATTTATTAAATGTTGATGTTTCTATTATATTTAATAGTAGTAACAATTTAATTTCCCACTTCCACTTATATTAAACTAGTAGCATTTAAATCACACTTAAGTTTATAACCCTACACATCAATCTTTATTTGTTAAAGAATTTCATTTTATTTACTTAAGTTTAAAATCACCTATTAATAATACTTATCTTAAATTATGGAAAAATTGAAATTATAACTTAAGTTTATACCATTATATTCTTATTTATAATAGCAATTCATTGAATCCTTCATTATTTCCCAAAATTCCTACTTGTAAAATATTCAATTCCAATCTCTCATTTAACATTTCAACTTTTTATATTTGGTAAGTTATATATATGTTAAAGAAAAATGCAATTGAACTTATACAAGTTTATCTAAATTCTTTTAATTCATTCATTGGTCAATAAATCTTTACCTCTCTTATAAGTTAAAATTTTAACTTCCTTTATAACTTAGCATTAATTCTCTAAATTAGAGGTTTCACTTCATTAATTACTTACCTTTTATTTCACTAAAATAATTTAAACCATTAATTAATGGAAATTTAAGAATTAAATACCGGGTCAAATTTCAAATTATCTTCAAAAAAAAAAAAAAATCTTACTACTTTTATATCTCAATTATATTTGTAAAAATTAAAATTTTAGATATTTTCAAAATAAATCTGCAGTAGAATTTACTGCAGTGGTCTTTCCCCTTCGAAACTTGAAAATGAAAGTCGATGATGCGGCCGCCATCACCGAAATTATTTTCCAACAACAGAGAGGAAAGTACAAAATTTATTTTCTCCAAAATCTTCTTTAAAACAATTCTTCTGAATTAAAATGAAATATTTATAGAAGAAAATACTTATAAACCAAAGCATTATATTTCATAAATCCTTTGAAAGAAAATTTTTAAAATCCCGGACTTAAGTTCTAAAATCTCCAATTTGATTTATTCTAATTTCAACTTAGCTTCAATTATTATAAATATTTTTATTTCCTAACACCCAATCTATATCAATCAAATATATACATAATATCATTTAAAACTTTATTTTATATATAGAAAATATAATAGGCAAAATTATTTCATTCACCTATATTAAAACGGATATTATGTCGGTCTGTCCTATTAAGTGTTTAGAAATCCCTATTGATGACATAGCGTCCCATGCATCAACCAGAATTTATAAATACAAAGCGGAACAGATTAACACAATATCAAAATCTTTTATTAATACTAACAAATACGCTCTCTCATATATATATACACTCAGCGACTCCCATAGGGCATTACTACCCTATTAACAAAGAGTCAAACCCCACAAAGCCAAGTTTATCGCTAAACCAAAGCTCTGATACCAACTGTAACATCCCCCCTGTTCGCACACTTTAAACCGACACACGTGCCAATTCAAAGCATACGCAAGGGCGGATTGTTATGGGGTAAATAAGAAAAACAGAAAAGAAATAAAGCAAAATAGAATCTCACAGCGGAAGGATAAGATATAATAATCAATATACAGTTCATGATAACTGTTTACAAAATATTTATTTTACTTATATAATGAATATCAGAGTTACACATACCAATACAATCAATGCAGCGGAAATTTAGAGTGTGGTGCAATACTATAAATAATATAATACGGATTCTTCGTCTTCGTCCTCCAAAGCTAAAATCTTCGATCCTGAAATGCTCGGACCGACCCGAGCGAATTTGAAAAGACAAAAACACTCGAGTCAGACTAAAAGATCTTATGTGAGTTAAATTAACAGAAATAAATATGAGTACAGTAACTCAAGAGATGTTCGGGATTTACATTTCCTAAGGATCCGTTAAACTATTTACTATGTAGTATATTGCGCTATTATAATAGTGTCTATTTATAAAATAAACTTACTTTTTAATAGCGTTAAGGGGTTACCCATATAGCCCTTAACACAAATAATGCCAATAGTCTATACAGTACCGTAATACCTCCTGATCGGGAAGCTACCAGAGGATACTCCATAGGTACGACACAAATAGAAACTCATAGTAAAGGCTCGGTATGGTAGGTGACACGACACAACTAGGCAATGCCAGGGTAGATATACCAATTGCTATCCAGGCTGGTGGAAACGCGTAGCCGCAGTTACCGCCCACCTCGGACTAACTCCCCAAAATCAAAATATAGAAGTGGCCACTGAATCAATCCAAAATCAAAGTATAATATCGAAGAGGAGGGTCTGATCAGATGAATGACCTCATTGGCCTGAGAATCGCTCCTGTTTTAGCCACCTTATGCCAACTCACGGGAGTCGGGTCCACGTATTTACCTTACAGGAAACGTCACCACCACCTACTTCATTCTGGAATCTCCACCGCGTACACGGTTAGTCAAAGTGGTTTTCGGTATCGACAGAGAGTATGTCCATAACCGATCCCGGTCTCTTTGCCAACCCATCGTTATTATAACACCGCGGTCATTTAAAAATAGGTTATACTTTAAAAATCAGAATAAACATTCCATTTCATAACCATGAATACGATATCATTTCAAAACCCAAAACCATATTTTATCACTTATCCCAAATATAATTCTTTTCCAAAATCATAATGCTTTAACTTCATAACGTCTGAAAATCAAATATTTTCAAATCATAATATTTTGAAAATCATAATTTAAAACCATAACTTCTATAAAAAAACTTGAATGGTTTGGACATTCAACGGTATATGAATTAAATGGTTTAACTTAAATGTTACTTTGTAAAGAAAATAGTTCTCATGGCTTTACAAATACATTTCTTTATTAAAGTCTAAACCAAAATTTATATTATCTCTCTCAAGTTCCAAAACCACTTCAATTTATTTATATATACGTATATCCATTTTGAGTAACAATATTTCAAACTAAAATTGGATTTTATTCTTTCAACAGATTAATTGTTCTATTAATTAGTCTTGAATATTCACATAAAATCCATAAATAATAAGACTTCAATTTCTAGTAATAAAATATATATATTTTCCCAATTCAAATTATACTAGAATATTCATTTCAATTTATTTTGGGAAAAATCCAATTATAAATATCATATCTTAAAATTTCCAAACTTAACATTTAAACATATGATATAAATTATTAAACTCCATTTTTTTAATTTTCTTCCATTTTTAAATAAAGATTTTTATACACCTTTTAATTTCAAAATTTTCAACTTCATATGTATATATATGGAAGAATAATATTTATACAATATAAAATTTAAGATTATTAGAAACCGTATTCCATCCAAACCATAGAAATCACATTAAAATAGTTATATATAGACCGCGGTGCCTGTATAAAATTTTCTATCCTATGGTCAAGTGATACAGATATTTATCATTTCAATCCGCAATTTAAAAATAAAAAAAATTTGCGGTTATATATCATTTCAAACCAAAATCCCGAATGAAATGAAATATGCATGATAATTTGCAATTTAATGATATACAATAAACATCCATTAATCAACATCATCCATCATCCAAATCGCAATCATCAGTCAATATCAATCAATAACAATATTATTTTTGGTACTACATAACAGGTAATACTGGCAATTTTATTCAAATTAAATTTAACAGCTATTAATCTACAGTCTATATTCAGTAATAAATTATATAACTGTTAACTAGCAGTTCATATACAAACAAATAAATTTTAACTGTAAATTTATACGCAATAAATTAATTAAATTAACAGTTAAATTTAATAAATGCAATTCAACAGATATGAATAAAATAAACATGCCAAATACTCATAAATAAATTTCTATTCATTTCTAAAATTAATTTAACAAACATAAAAGCTTCTAGTAGTTGTGAGTGGGTTAAAACACTCACCTTTTGAATTTAAATCGAATTTAAATCCGATTTAAACCCAAAAATTCGACGGTCTCAGAATTTGTCCAAACCAGCGTCAATGGATCTGGAATTAAATTACGATCCTAACAAAAGAAATTTCGCGTGAATCGGAGAACGTATGAAAAAAATATTCATTTTAAACGATTTGAAAACAAAAATAAAAATAAAATAAAATAAAATAAAACAAAACCCACTTAACTTCAATGGCCACGTCAGCTAAAGGCTACAGCACATCGTCGAATTTTTTTCTGGTCAAACGAATATCCAAAACAGAAAACGAATTGTACCAGCAGATTACGTGTCTCGAGAACTTTATCATAAATTTTCTGGAATTTTTGTGGAGAGTTTGAATTTTATTAGAAAATTTGAATTGTAGATAGATTAGGTTTTGTAACCATTGAGGAAAAGAAAGAGATGAAGAAAAATGAACGTACAGCCAATTGACAATAGAAAGGAGGCTAGGGTTTATCACAGCATATTTATAGATAGATCGCAACAGGATAGGTGTGCACGAATTTTAACGTGCGAACAGAAGTGGTCCCAAAAGGATATTAATTATACACGTTACGGATTAAATTATTTCTTTCTCAACATTTACATTGCATTTTAAGCGTATTCACACATGTATAATTAGATGCTTCATTTAAATTTCCATATATATATTCACAACTCCATAAATTTCCAAATACGTAGATAAATTTCCAATTTCAACTAAATTCTAAATTACTGTAATAATTACAGATTAAATTTCTATCCATTCTCAATAGATTACGTTTACATACTAAAATCCACATTTCTATGTATATTTGAATTCCATATTATACATATTTTATTTATCTTAATTACTTCCAACTTAAATTTCAATGAACATAAAACGTTTTATTCAGTTTCCAAAAATTTCAATCATGCTTTAAATCCAAATGAATAAATAACTTAATTCCCATTTAAGCATTTTTCATTTGATTTGCAATCAACCTTTTATGATCAATTAAATCCCGATATATTAATTAAACGTTATTTCATCATTCTTTATCCTATGAAGAAATTTAAGTTATTCACACCTATTACTAAATTTCATATTAATGCACACAAATTTACATTTATTGCAATGGTTACCAAATATTTCCCTGCAATAATTCATTCCCCTATACATACTTACAATTTCACTTAAACTTTACTATACCCATTTATTTTCTCAACATTAAAACCAACGTTACCTCAATTCCACTAATGTACACTTATTCTATTATCACTTACACTTACTAACCATTCAAATTTTTATTAACAAATAGGCAGGTAATTCCTATGTTACAAATTTTTAATTCATCCTAATCCCTTACTATTGACATACATTTGCATTACTTACATATCATTTACAATGTTACCCAAAATCTCTATCCATTATAATTAATACCTTAAATAAGTTTCAATTTATATTCAAGTGAATACATTACCCTTTTTCGTTATGTCATCCATTTTTCACAAGAAACGTTTTATCGTTTCGACAACATTTTATTTCTAATTACCTACATTGATTTGTGTACGTCTCTACTATTTAAAGCATTACCATTCTCGCCTTCATCTAAATCTTCATTTATGAGTATTTAAAATAAATTTCACTTATTTCCTATTTATACACTTATAAATTCCAATTCCAATAAATAGATAAATCTCCGTTTGCACTACTTAAATCAAAAATCAGCGATTATCCAATCTATACATTTTAAGTGGATGGATCAAATGTTGTATTCAAAAATCTACTTCTTAATATTCTTAGATTTAAACTCAACTCTCTATTAACAGATGTTTAAACATCTTTTATTACCATTAACTTATTATTATACATTAAACTTAAATATACCGACAAAGCTTGTTTTTGGTACTCTTTTCATTTCCATAAATAAAATTAGCAGTGGATTCATACCTTATTATGTAATTATCTTTAATTCCACCTAACTAAATATTTACATAATCTTTTATTTGCAATAAATCAAATATTTTATATTAATTAAATTTAATCTTCCTGGTTTACTTATTCATAGTATGTAATTCAGTTACTCACCCTAACCTATTTATTTGAAATCCAATCCAGATTATTTTTACTAAGTTCCAATTTCCAAAGGTTACTGCAATTAATCCAATTAATTGCAATAAATTCTAATAAATTTGATTTTATTGGATTACAACTCAAAATAAATCAATTATTACTCAACTACCTAATTAACATTTCTTTTATGATGCTTTAGTGCCACCTGCTGATGTCATTGATGCTGGCACGACGATTTGGAAAGATACTTTGGTGGGGTTCTTTCTTGATAAACCTCTTTCCTATACTGCAGTGATCTCCAAACTTAAACTGATTTGGAAACTTAAAGGCTCAGTGAAAGTTAAGTCTGACGGTATATTATTCTTGTTTAACTTTTCTTGTGCTGAGGACAGAGATAACATCCTTCAGTGTGATCCCATTATTTTGAACAAGAAGTTATTTATTCTTAAACCTTATGATCCTTCCATTAGCAACGTTGCTGGATCGGTAACAGCAGTTCCTGTTTGGGTTAATATGTATAACCTTCCAATTTTTGCGTGGTCTCCCCTTGGGATTAACTGGCTTTGTAGCCATCTGGGGAAGATGTTGTGCATGGACCAAATGACTGAAAAACAGGAAAGACTTAGCTATGCCAAATGCTTAGTGGAAGTAAAACCGAGTAAGGAGCTACCAGAAGAATTTATGGTCAAGTTGGTTGAAGGTGGGCAACAGAAGATACATGTTCAATACATGTGGAAACCTGACATTTGTGTGTTATGCAATGCTTTTGGACACAAGTCTGATGTTTGTAATAATAAGAAGGAAGAGTTGTATGAGAACAAAGTGGAAGATAATAGTAAGACAATCAAAGAAAAAGAAGTGATAAAAGCTAAACCAAAACAATTGAAAAGAAATGAAAGACAGGCTGTTAAACGAAACTTTAAGGTTTGGCAACGTGTAACCAGGAAAAGGATGGATCCAGTAAACAAAAGTAATAAGGAAGAAAAGAGAGAAGATATTATAGAAATGCAGAGAGAAGTGAGTGAAGTTAACAAAAGTTGTGAACTTACTCACTCAGGAAAAATTGAAGTAGAAAAACAAGTCACGAGAGAAATGGATGAAAGCAACGAAAAACACGAAGAAGACACTGTGAATATAGTGGTAGGAATCGAAGGAGCTGTGGAGTGTAGTGAAAGTGAAACTGAAGGCAACCCACTGACATATAACAAGTTTGCAGTGTTACTTACACTAGATGACGAGGAAAATGTCAGTGATAAGCAAGAAGAGGAAATGAACGTTAGAGATAAATGTCAATTTGTACAAAGTAAAGTGGATGCTAAACAACAGGAAAATAATATACAGAGACAAAATGAAGAAGAAGGCAGTAGCAAAACCAAAAAAGAGAAGCACAAGATGGTCCATACAAAGTTCGATACATGCAGGAGGGAAGTGGAAGTTGAAGAAAACAAAGGTGTTGGTGAAGCAAGTAATTGTGAATCGCTAGAGAGTGGTCTAAGGAAAAAGAACAACATCAAGTTACCAAAACACAGTACTAAATCACAAGAAGACAAGGAAGGGCACATCCCATGCACAGCAAAGCACACAAATCATTCTTCCAATACATTTAACCCTGACTTTAACTCATCCCCAAATACCCCTTTACCACACTTGTATTCCAATATCAAACCACCTCATGCTTTCAAAGCCCCGCCTTCTGCAGCTATCACTACTCTACCAACCAAACCTACCACACCAACTCATTCATTTTCCAAAATGCAAGAAGATTCTTCTAAACAAGCAGTGACCCCCCTATCAGCCACCATTCCTAATTACTTGTCTTCGAAACAAGCAGTTACTAGGAGTATGAAAATAGAGTTTCTCAACGCACAAATTGACCAATGATGCTACGCATTGGGGCATGGAATATACGTGGTGCACATCATGTAATTAAGCAGGACCAATGTAAGCAACTAATTTCTACTCACCAGCTGGCTGTCTTGGCAGTTCTTGAAACAAAATTGAACCTTGCCCTTTCTATCAAAGCTGCAGAGTACATCAATCCCAGATGGAAATTCATACACAACCACAATGAAGCAACTTATGGTCGGATTCTGATCCTTTACAATCCTAATCTTGTCCAACTATCCCCAATCCTATCCACTCCCCAGCTAATTCACTGCCATGCCTTAGATATCAATGAACAATCAACCTTCTATGTCTCCTTTGTGTATGCTTACAACTCTGTTAACACTAGAGAGTCTTTACTTTCTGTAATTCCTTCTCTAAGACAAAACACACATCCATGGTTAATTCTAGGAGATTTTAATTGCTGTCACTCTCTCTCTGATAGAATGGGGGGTAATCCCCTCTCCCTCAGTGAAATAAAGCCCCTTGCTGATGCTCTCTATGACTCTGACCTTGTCAAGATTAGAACTCTGGGCATGCAGTATACATGGAATAACAAAAGGAGGCATGGTTGTAGAACCTTCTCCACCATAGACCATTCATTCTCGAACCAATCTGCATATACTAAATGGCCTCTCCTGTTCAACCACATACCACCTCCTCTCCTATCTGACCACTCTCCTCAAATCATCCATCTTCGTGAAGCGGACTTGAGGGGGAAATCAAATTTTAAATTTTTTAACTCTTGGACATCTGAACCAGACTTCAAAAACATTGTTTTATCTGCATGGAATTTGCCTAAAATTGGTAATCACTTGTATGTTTTGCAGGAAAAAATCAGGGAAACTAGGAAAGTCTTGAAACAATGGGCGCATAACAAGTATGGTGAAGGAGACAAGATGAGCACAGTGATTAAAAGAAGACTTACTGATGTCCAGACAGCTATGATGGCCTCTGTCAACAATGCTAATCTATCAGAGGAGGAAAGTGTTCTCTCTTTGCAATACCAACAAGCTTTAATTAAAGAGAGTGAGATGATCAGGCAGAAAACGCGAATAAAATGGAGAGAAAAAGGTGATAAGAATAGTGCTTACTTTCACGCTAGTCTAAAGGACAAGCAAACTAGTCAGAACCTCTCTACAATATATGACACTCAAGGTAATCTTCACACATCTCCACAAATGGTCAAGGAAGCTGTAGTCAGACACTTCTCTGAATTATATGGAAATGCTAATCACTTCGTGCCGAATATTGATCTTATACCCAGTGACATTCTCCCTAGATTAAATTCAACTGATTATGACCTTCTCTGTAAGGAAGTAACCCCTGAAGAAATAAGAAATGCCATGTTTTCATTAAACACTGAATCTTGTGGAGGACCTGATGGTCTCAACACTCTATTCTATACTTCTTGCTGGTCTATCGTTTCTGCTGACGTAATCAATGCCATTCTCCTCTTCTTCAGAAAGGGTAAACTCTTCAGATCATATAACTACACTAACATAGCTCTTATACCCAAAATTAAAAATGCTCACTGTGTTAGTGATTATCGTCCCATCTCCTGTTGTAACACCATATACAAATGCATCACCAAGGTTATAGCTTCTAGACTCAAACTTGTGCTCCCCAATATTGTTTCCAAAAATCAGGCTGCTTATCTTCCAGGTAGGAGTATACTGGATCATGTTCTTCTTTCCCATGAACTCATCAAAAATTATAAGCGCAGGAACATATCTCCTAGAGCTATGTTGAAGTTGGACATCATGAAGGCATTTGATATGCTGCAGTGGAACAGTATTGTCAGAATCATGGGATATATGAACTTCCCTCCTCATTTCATTGCTTGGATATATGAGTGTATTACGTCTCCTACCTTTTCAGTTACTATCAATGGCAGGAGTGAAGGTTTCTTTACTAGTGAACAAGGGATAAGACAGGGGGATCCCATTTCGGCTTATATCTTTATCATTGTTATGGAGCTCTTAACGAGAATGTTTGAGAGGATAATAGCACATGGAAATTACAAACTTCACCCTGGATGTACTGAACCAAGGATCTCTGCATTGATGTTTGCAGATGATCTTGTTGTTTTTTGTACTCCTCAAACCAACACTCTCACAAGCATAATGCACTCACTTCAAGAATTTTACGAAATGACAGGGTTGAAAGTTAATCTCCAGAAATCTGACATCACCGTTGCTGGTGTTAGTACTGAGCACTGTAGTGTTATCTCGCATATCACTGGGTTGTCCATAAATCATGATACTACCAGTTATCTTGGTCTGCCTCTAACTAGTTCTAGGATTACTGCTAACCAATGTCTTCCTCTTTTTGACAAAATTACTGCTAGATTAAACTGCTGGACTTCCAAGTTGCTTAGTCAAGCTGGGAGATTAACTCTTATAAAATCAGTGATATTCTCAATGCAAGTCTACTGGGCTAGAATGTATATTCTCCCCTTCAAACTGATTAAACTGATTAGAGGAGCTATGATGAGATTCCTATGGAAAGGCAGGGTTACAGGCAGATACATAGCTCCGATCAAATTTTGTTCAGTGGAAAGGCCCATGGACAAGGGGGGGCTAGGCATTCTCAGCTTAAAGAATTGGAACATTGCTGCTTTTGCAAAACACATAGACACTTTTTTTAATAGTACTGACAGCTTATGGGCTATATGGTCTGATAAGAACGTGATTAAGGGGAGAAGCATATGGAGTATGACTAAGCCTCAAAATTTGAGTTGGACGTGGCAATGCATTTTCAAACTCAAAGAAAAAGTTCTTCCTTTAATGCTATTGAACACGAATCCCATATATAGTGTGAATTTTTGGGAAGACCCCTGGTTGAAACCGGGTCTTATTCTTAAACGTCAACTTACCCACAGTGAAATGCAACAGTCTGGAATACATCAGGAAGCTAAAGTTCGTGATACTCTTTACAACCTCCAAAACACGCGCTATTCAACATCTAATCCTAGGATACAACAAATATGGAACATGATACGTTGTCATAATGCAATCACTGATGTTACCAAGCGTATGGTTTGGGGCAATAAGAAGTCTGCCTACAGAATTGGAGACACATATGAATATCTGATGAAGAATGGTGATCGCCCTAAGTGGAGATGGTGCAAACGAACGTGGGGAAGAGACAGTAGCTTGAGACATGACCTAATGCTCTGGAAAGTGTTGAATGGTGCGATGCTAACATCTGCGAGACTTGCTAGTTTAGGTATGAGTATTGATATTCGCTGTAAGTTTTGCAATATTATGACTGAGACTGTGGATCACTTGTACTTTGAGTGCCACTATATTCATCAAATCTGGAAAAGAGTTATGGCGAAGTTTCACAGGAGGAATGTATCTACTGATAACCTGAGAGAGTGGAGAAGAATTTACGAAAGCATCAATAGAAATAATGACAGAGGAAGAACCCTAAATGCAGTGCTAAAATGCTTTTTAACATCGGTTTGGAGAGAGAGAAATGCTCGGTTATTTGATAATGCAAATGCAAAAAATGACAGCAGCTTCAAAAGTTGGGTTTTGAGTGAAATTAGGGATTGTGTGGGCCAACTGACTTATGCAATTGATCCTGGAATACGTGTTTCTCTTCTCTATAGCTTGTAATCAATGTCTTCTTTTGTTTTTGTTTGTTGTTGTTTGTTTTCCCCCTGTGCTTGCTGCGCCAAGTGTTCCCCGTTTTTCCATCTTCCTTGTGTTTGTTTGTCGTTCTTATTGGTGTAGCAATATATGGTCGAGGTCCATTTAACCTCGTCGGCCTTGCCAAAAAAAAACATTTCTTTTATATTCCAATACATAAATATTTCCCAAAATTTCATCTTTTATTTGCATAACTTACCGTATCTAAATTTTATTGGAAATTTTGTTAACTTTACGCATGAATAAAGTTAGAACCTCAATTAATTCATTCCATTTTGGTTTCATTCTTTATATCACATCAATCATCATATTATGAATGGAAATTTATCTAGGTTACATCTTATTTATTCACTTACCAATATTCCACACTAACTGCAATAATTTAGTGCATTAATTGAAATTGATCAAAATAAAACTTAACAAGCTAATAGAATAAATAACGTACAAAAATTTATTGTCATTAATCTATTTCATAAGTCTACACTCAAATACTCACTTAAAATAAGTTTTACGTTTCCATTAATTCGCGTTCGCACACCCGTTACTATATTAAAAATTACTAAAGTAACGTTTTTCTTAATAACAACATTAAAATTTCTCAATATTTAAATGAACTTTATTTCCAATACATGCTACCTAATTGTATTTACTTATGATCTTATCCAAACGTTCATCTATATTTTATTTCCATCAATTAGTTAATATTTACATCCATTTATTAACAATTTACTTCCATTATACAATTGCAATTTATTATAGTTATTATTACATTAAATACTATTTCAATTTTATTCTTTTAGTATTAATTAAACAATCATATTTAAATTAAGATATTATAATGTTTTTCACTATTTATTTGCACTCCATTAAAACCCAACAGTCGTCTCAATCACTTTTGAATTTGCATTAAATTGGTTGTCCAGCAACTGCCATTTGTATTACTATCTTAATTCTTATACAGTTACCGTTTTACCAATTTACTAATACATAGGTAATTTAAATTTTTGTCTTTAATTCTTTATTTTATATTTTATTCAAGTGCAACAAATTACACTATTCCTTTATTGATATTTCACCTAACCTTTCAACAATTAAGTTAAATAACCGTTTCTACAATTCATTATTAATTATAAATTTAATTCTCCTTTATTTATGCAACTTACACAAGGCTATAAATCTTCCATTATCTCAATCATTAGATTTCTATTAAATTTAACAATAATTAAGATTTTTAATTACCGTTGCTATAAATTTTCATTTAGCGTTCATCTAGTATTAATTTACCTCCTTTATATATATATATATATATATTTCCCTTTTCTACAAAATTTAAATTTCAAAATCCTTTTTAATTAAAAATTTAATTGCCGAAATTTACGGGTCGTTACACTCTCCCCCACTCAAAACTTTTCGTCCCCGAAAAGGAAAAGAAGGGAAAAGAAGAATTTCGAAATCAATATTTTAAATTTACAAAATTAGTTAATTTAGCTAAAATATACAAATTTATATAAAGTGAAATATTTAAGTGGTTTCAACCATTAAACAACCAAACAAAACAACAACCATCAACCTTACAAACAACATACCTACACAAGACAAAGCAACCATTTAATTCATCAAACAAATAGTTATTCGGGTTCAGAACTTGAAATTTGTATGGAATGAAAATAACTATCAAGTGCATCCTTTACTCAACAGTCTTAGACGGAACAAAGATAGATTATTTATTCATCTAAAACATCAAATTCCTTACCCAACAACCATAAATCAAACAATACAATTCAAACCAACAACCAAATTAACTTATTATACATTTAATTCATGCTTTAGTTGTTTGATTTTTTTTTTTATGGAGGGATTTCTTCATTTCCTACAAATTTCATTTTCCATTTATTACAAAATTCATTATATTGGTATCCTATTTTATTTACTTAAGTTTATATCATCTATTTATAATCTTACCTTTACTTATATAGTAGAATTTCCAATTTAACTTAAGTTTATACAATTTAATTCTCATTTTATCACAGCAAATTCATTGATTACTTTCATTACCTTACTCTTCACTTGTAAGAATTTCCCTTACATTTTCTTACTAACTTTGCACTTTTCTTATATGGTAAGTTATATATGTTTTAAGAATGTAAGTGGAAATTTATACAAGTTTCTTCTCAATTCCTTTAATTAATTAATGGTTCATCAAATATATATTCGTTTTATAAATTAAAATTTCAACTTACCTTTAATTTCATTCATTTATTAAATGTTGATGTTTCTATTATATTTAATAGTAGTAACAATTTAATTTCCCACTTCCACTTATATTAAACTAGTAGCATTTAAATCACACTTAAGTTTATAACCCTACACATCAATCTTTATTTGTTAAAGAATTTCATTTTATTTACTTAAGTTTAAAATCACCTATTAATAATACTTATCTTAAATTATGGAAAAATTGAAATTATAACTTAAGTTTATACCATTATATTCTTATTTATAATAGCAATTCATTGAATCCTTCATTATTTCCCAAAATTCCTACTTGTAAAATATTCAATTCCAATCTCTCATTTAACATTTCAACTTTTTATATTTGGTAAGTTATATATATGTTAAAGAAAAATGCAATTGAACTTATACAAGTTTATCTAAATTCTTTTAATTCATTCATTGGTCAATAAATCTTTACCTCTCTTATAAGTTAAAATTTTAACTTCCTTTATAACTTAGCATTAATTCTCTAAATTAGAGGTTTCACTTCATTAATTACTTACCTTTTATTTCACTAAAATAATTTAAACCATTAATTAATGGAAATTTAAGAATTAAATACCGGGTCAAATTTCAAATTATCTTCAAAAAAAAAAAAAATCTTACTACTTTTATATCTCAATTATATTTGTAAAAATTAAAATTTTAGATATTTTCAAAATAAATCTGCAGTAGAATTTACTGCAGTGGTCTTTCCCCTTCGAAACTTGAAAATGAAAGTCGATGATGCGGCCGCCATCACCGAAATTATTTTCCAACGACAGAGAGGAAAGTACAAAATTTATTTTCTCCAAAATCTTCTTTAAAACAATTCTTCTGAATTAAAATGAAATATTTATAGAAGAAAATACTTATAAACCAATGCATTATATTTCATAAATCCTTTGAAAGCAAATTTTTAAAATCCCGGACTTAAGTTCTAAAATCTCCAATTTGATTTATTCTAATTTCAACTTAGCTTCAATTATTATAAATATTTTTATTTCCTAACACCCAATCTATATCAATCAAATATATACATAATATCATTTAAAACTTTATTTTATATATAGAAAATATAATAGGCAAAATTATTTCATTCACCTATATTAAAACGGATATTATGTCGGTCTGTCCTATTAAGTGTTTAGAAATCCCTATTGATGACATAGCGTCCCATGCATCAACCAGAATTTATAAATACAAAGCGGAACAGATTAACACAATATCAAAATCTTTTATTAATACTAACAAATACGCTCTCTCATATATATATACACTCAGCGACTCCCATAGGGCATTACTACCCTATTAACAAAGAGTCAAACCCCACAAAGCCAAGTTTATCGCTAAACCAAAGCTCTGATACCAACTGTAACATCCCCCCTGTTCGCACACTTTAAACCGACACACGTGCCAATTCAAAGCATACGCAAGGGCGGATTGTTATGGGGTAAATAAGAAAAACAGAAAAGAAATAAAGCAAAATAGAATCTCACAGCGGAAGGATAAGATATAATAATCAATATACAGTTCATGATAACTGTTTACAAAATATTTATTTTACTTATATAATGAATATCAGAGTTACACATACCAATACAATCAATGCAGCGGAAATTTAGAGTGTGGTGCAATACTATAAATAATATAATACGGATTCTTCGTCTTCGTCCTCCAAAGCTAAAATCTTCGATCCTGAAATGCTCGGACCGACCCGAGCGAATTTGAAAAGACAAAAACACTCGAGTCAGACTAAAAGATCTTATGTGAGTTAAATTAACAGAAATAAATATGAGTACAGTAACTCAAGAGATGTTCGGGATTTACATTTCCTAAGGATCCGTTAAACTATTTACTATGTAGTATATTGCGCAATTATAATAGTGTCTATTTATAAAATAAACTTACTTTTTAATAGCGTTAAGGGGTTACCCATATAGCCCTTAACACAAATAATGCCAATAGTCTATACAGTACCGTAATACCTCCTGATCGGGAAGCTACCAGAGGATACTCCATAGGTACGACACAAATAGAAACTCGTAGTAAAGGCTCGGTATGGTAGGTGACACGGCACAACTAGGCAATGCCAGGGTAGATATACCAATTGCTATCCAGGCTGGTGGAAACGCGTAGCCGCAGTTACCGCCCACCTCGGACTAACTCCCCAAAATCAAAATATAGAAGTGGCCACTGAATCAATCCAAAATCAAAGTATAATATCGAAGAGGAGGGTCCGATCAGAGGAATGACCTCATTGGCCTGAGAATCGCTCCTGTTTTAGCCACCTTATGCCAACTCACGGGAGTCGGGTTCACGTATTTACCTTACAGGAAACGTCACCACCACCTACTTCATTCTGGAATCTCCACCGCGTACATGGTTAGTCAAAGTGGTTTTCGGTATCGACAGAGAGTATGTCCATATCCGATCCCGGTCTCTTTGCCAACCCATCGTTATTATAACACCGCGGTCATTTAAAAATAGGTTATACTTTAAAAATCAGAATAAACATTCCATTTCATAACCATGAACACGATATCATTTCAAAACCCAAAACCATATTTTATCACTTATCCCAAATATAATTCTTTTCCAAAATCATAATGCTTTAACTTCATAACGTCTGAAAATCAAATATTTTCAAATCATAATATTTTGAAAATCATAATTTAAAACCATAACTTCTATAAAAAAACTTGAATGGTTTGGACATTCAACGGTATATGAATTAAATGGTTTAACTTAAATGTTACTTTGTAAAGAAAATAGTTCTCATGGCTTTACAAATACATTTCTTTATTAAAGTCTAAACCAAAATTTATATTATCTCTCTCAAGTTCCAAAACCACTTCAATTTATTTATATATACGTATATCCATTTTGAGTAACAATATTTCAAACTGAAATTGGATTTTATTCTTTCAACAGATCAATTGTTCTATTAACTAGTCTTGAATATTCACATAAAATCCATAAATAATAAGACTTCAATTTCTAGTAATAAAATATATATATTTTCCCAATTCAAATTATACTAGAATATTCATTTCAATTTATTTTGGGAAAAATCCAATTATAAATATCATATCTTAAAATTTCCAAACTTAACATTTAAACATATGATATAAATTATTAAACTCCATTTTCTTAATTTTCTTCCATTTTTAAATAAAGATTTTTATACACCTTTTAATTTCAAAATTTTCAACTTCATATGTATATATATGGAAGAATAATATTTATACAATATAAAATTTAAGATTATTAGAAACCGTATTCCATCCAAACCATAGAAATCACATTAAAATAGTTATATATAGACCGCGGTGCCTGTATAAAATTTTCTATCCTATGGTCAAGTGATACGGATATTTATCATTTCAATCCGCAATTTAAAAAAAATATAAAATTTTGCGGTTATATATCATTTCAAACCAAAATCCCGAATGTAATGAAATATGCATGATAATTTGCAATTTAATGATATACAATAAACATCCATTCATCAACATCATCCATCATCCAAATCGCAATCATCAGTCAATATCAATCAATAACAATATTATTTTTGGTACTACATAACAGGTAATACTGGCAATTTTATTCAAATTAAATTTAACAGCTATTAATCTACAGTCTATATTCAGTAATAAATTATATAACTGTTAACTAGCAGTTCATATACAAACAAATAAATTTTAACTGTAAATTTATACGCAATAAATTAATTAAATTAACAGTTAAATTTAATAAATGCAATTCAACAGATATGAATAAAATAAACATGCCAAATACTCATAAATAAATTTCTATTCATTTCTAAAATTAATTTAACAAACATAAAAGCTTCTAGTAGTTGTGAGTGGGTTAAAACACTCACCTTTTGAATTTAAATCGAATTTAAATCCGATTTAAACCCAAAAATTCGACGGTCTCAGAATTTGTCCAAACTAGCGTCAATGGATCTGGAATTAAATTACGATCCTAACAAAAGAAATTTCGCGTGAATCGGAGAACGTATGAAAAAAATATTCATTTTAAACGATTTGAAAACAAAATTAAAAATAAAATAAAATAAAATAAAACAAAACCCACTTAACTTCAATGGCCACGTCAGCTAAAGGCTACAGCACATCGTCGAATTTTTTTCTGGTCAAACGAATATCCAAAACAGAAAACGAATTATACCAGCAGATTACGTGTCTCGAGAACTTTATCATAAATTTTCTGGAATTTTTGTGGAGAGTTTGAATTTTATTAGAAAATTTGAATTGTAGATAGATTAGGTTTTGTAACCATTGAGGAAAAGAAAGAGATGAAGAAAAATGAACGTACAGCCAATTGACAATAGAAAGGAGGCTAGGGTTTATCACAGCATATTTATAGATAGATCGCAATAGGATAGGTGTGCACGAATTTTAACGTGCGAACAGAAGTGGTCCCAAAAGGATATTAATTATACACGTTACGGATTAAATTATTTCTTTCTCAACATTTACATTGCATTTTAAGCATATTCACACATGTATAATTAGATGCTTCATTTAAATTTCCATATATATATTCACAATTCCATAAATTTCCAAATACGTAGATAAATTTCCAATTTCAACTAAATTCTAAATTACTATAATAATTACAGATTAAATTTCTATCCATTCTCAATAGATTACGTTTACATACTAAAATCCACATTTCTATGTATATTTGAATTCCATATTATACATATTTTATTTATCTTAATTACTTCCAACATAAATTTCAATCAACATAAAACGTTTTATTCAGTTTCCAAAAATTTCAATCATGCTTTAAATCCAAATGAATCAATAACTTAATTCCCATTTAAGCATTTTTCATTTGATTTGCAATCAACCTTTTATGATCAATTAAATCCCGATATATTAATTAAACGTTATTTCCATCATTCTTTATCCTATGAAGAAATTTAAGTTATTCACACCTATTACTAAATTTCATATTAATGCACACAAATTTACATTTATTGCAATGGTTACCAAATATTTCCCTGCAATAATTCATTCCCCTATACATACTTACAATTTCAATTAAACTTTACTGTACCCATTTATTTTCTCAACATTAAAACCAACGTTACCTCAATTCCACTAATGTACACTTATTCTATTATCACTTACACTTACTAACCATTCAAATTTTTATTAACAAATAGGCAGGTAATTCCTATGTTACAAATTTTTAATTCATCCTAATCCCTTACTATTGACATACATTTGCATTACTTACATATCATTTACAATGTTACCCAAAATCTCTATCCATTGTAATTAATACCTTAAATAAGTTTCAATTTATATTCAAGTGAATACATTACCCTTTTTCGTTATGTCATCCATTTTTCACAAGAAACGTTTTATCGTTTCGACAACATTTTATTTCTAATTACCTACATTGATTTGTGTACGTCTCTACTATTTAAAGCATTACCATTCTCACCTTCATATAAATCTTCATTTATGAGTATTTAAAATAAATTTCACTTATTTCCTATTTATACACTTATAAATTCCAATTCCAATAAATATATAAATCTCCGTTTGCACTACTTAAATCAAAAATCAGCGATTATCCTATCTATACATTTTAAGTGGATGGATCAAATGTGGTATTCAAAAATCTACTTCTTAATATTCTTAGATTTAAACTCAACTCTCTATTAACAGATGTTTAAACTTCTTTTATTACCATTAACTTATTATTATACATTAAACTTAAATATACTGACAAAGCTTGTTTTTGGTACTCTTTTCATTTCCATAAATAAAATTAGCAGTGGATTCATACCTTATTATGTAATTATCTTTAATTCCACCTAACTAAATATTTACATAATCTTTTATTTGCAATAAATCAAATATTTTATATTAATTAAATTTAATCTTCCTGGTTTACTTATTCGTAGTATGTAATTCAGTTACTCACCCTAACCTATTTATTTGAAATCCAATCCAGATTATTTTTACTAAGTTCCAATTTCCAAAGGTTACTGCAATTAATCCAATTAATTGCAATAAATTCTAATAAATTTGATTTTATTGGATTACAACTCAAAATAAATCAATTATTACTCAACTACCTAATTAACATTTCTTTTATATTCCAATACATAAATATTTCCCAAAATTTCATCTTTTATTTGCATAACTTACCGTATCTAAATTTTATTGGAAATTTTGTTAACTTTACGCATGAATAAAGTTAGAACCTCAATTAATTCATTCCATTTTGGTTTCATTCTTTATATCACATCAATCATCATATTATGAATGGAAATTTATCTAGGTTACATCTTATTTATTCACTTACCAATATTCCACACTAACTGCAATAATTTAGTGCATTAATTGAAATTGATCAAAATAAAACTTAACAAGCTAATAGAATAAATAACGTACAAAAATTTATTGTCATTAATCTATTTCATAAGTCTACACTCAAATACTCACTTAAAATAAGTTTTACGTTTCCATTAATTCGCGTTCGCACACCCGTTACTATATTAAAAATTACTAAAGTAACGTTTTTCTTAATAACAACATTAAAATTTCTCAATATTTAAATGAACTTTATTTCCAATACATGCTACCTAATTGTATTTACTTATGATCTTATCCAAACGTTCATCTATATTTTATTTCCATCAATTAGTTAATATTTACATCCATTTATTAACAATTTACTTCCATTATACAATTGCAATTTATTATAGTTATTATTACATTAAATACTATTTCAATTTTATTCTTTTAGTATTAATTAAACAATCATATTTAAATTAAGATATTATAATGTTTTTCACTATTTATTTGCACTCCATTAAAACCCAACAGTCGTCTCAATCACTTTTGAATTTGCATTAAATTGGTTGTCCAGCAACTGCCATTTGTATTACTATCTTAATTCTTATACAGTTACCGTTTTACCAATTTACTAATACATAGGTAATTTAAATTTTTGTCTTTAATTCTTTATTTTATATTTTATTCAAGTGCAACAAATTACACTATTCCTTTATTGATATTTCACCTAACCTTTCAACAATTAAGTTAAATAACCGTTTCTACAATTCATTATTAATTATAAATTTAATTCTCCTTTATTTATGCAACTTACACAAGGCTATAAATCTTCCATTATCTCAATCATTAGATTTCTATTAAATTTAACAATAATTAAGATTTTTAATTACCGTTGCTATAAATTTTCATTTAGCGTTCATCTAGTATTAATTTACCTCCTTTATATATATATATATATTTCCCTTTTCTACAAAATTTAAATTTCAAAATCCTTTTTAATTAAAAATTTAATTGCCGAAATTTACGGGTCGTTACAATCTCTACCGCGTACATAGTTGTTAAAGTGGTTTTCGGTATCAGCAGAGTGTATGCCAATGTCTGATCCCGGTCTCTTTGACGACCAATCGTTATTTATACCCATGGTTATATAAATTTCAAATGGTTTATATTTCAAATCAAATATATTCCATTCAAAACCATATAAATTCCATTTCATTATTCTTTTAAATTAATATTCATTTTTCTAAAGTTATAACACTTCCAAATTGAACTAATTATAACACTTTAAAACGTAAAAGTTTAGGGATCATAGCACTTTAAAATGTAACCCTTAGAACCATAACATATAACCCTTTAGAAAAATGTAGCATTCTGGAAATGTCACTTTTAAGAAAACGCAGTTGTACAGAAGTGCTACAGTAAGGATTCATAGTAGTGCAGATCTGTTACGGTAGGAATTCACAGCAATGTAGAAGTGCTACTGTAAGAATCCGCAGCAGTGCAAAACCTTTAATGTAGATATGCATAGCAGTGCAGAATTATTACAGTAAGGAAATCATAGCATTGCAGAATTGTTACAGTAGGAAATCACAGCAGTTTTGAATTGTTACGTAAGAAATCGCAGCAGTTTTGAATCGTTATTGTAATATATCCCACTACCCTAGTTTATGTAATCGAATAGTATATATATTTATAGTTTTTATCGTAGTCGTTCTATCATTTCTATTATATTACTCAAATTTTAGCTATTTTTACATTAACTTACCCTTTATTTTCTTTTTAGTAAGTATCATTTATCTTTTTTTTAATCAAATCATACCATTTACTTTACTTAAAACTTACATGTCAAATGTACGTTTTAACTTATATTTTTTCACAAAACCATTTATCATCTTAATCACTATTACATGAATAAAACATAAAATTTATAGATAAGAATAAAATACCATTATTAAGTCAAATCGGATTATTAAATTTCAATTAATCTTCATACTATAAATTATATTCCGAAATTACATTTCCAACTATTTATTTCTTATAAAAAAATTAACACATATAAACAAATTTACAGAAATCATTACATTAAATTTTAGCTGAGATTTATATATAAAAGTCCAAAATACTTAATAATTTTTAGAAAAACTCATTTTTAAAACAATCATGGAGTCTGTATGAAATTCTCTACCCTAGGGTCAAGTGAATATGGACATATATCATTTCAATCTGCAATTATTAAATTTTCGGGTTTTATATCATTTCAAACCCTCAATCCCAAGTCATATAAAATTGCTCAGGCCTATCATTTCAGCCCATAACAATTTTCCTTAATCTAAAGATCGTACGGGTATGTATCATTTCAACGCATAGTGAAGGAACTTGACGTGTGAGAATATTAAATGACATAACAATATTCAATATATCGTGGCGTATGATCAAAACATGTATAATATGATATGAAATAACATAATAAAATAATATGAATAACATAATGTAAACATATGAAATAACATGATATAAACATATGAAATAGCATAACATAACCATAGGTGAAATGTCAAACTTGCATATACATATCCTCACAATTCAGTTGTCATCAATTCACAAAACTTATAAGTATGTTGTCAAGAGTGATTACTCACCTTTCTTTGGTTAGAAAAGTGATTCAAAGTGCAACACAACGTCGAAAAATTACAAACAAGCTTGAGTGAGAGGAGAATCCAAATCTGACGCTTTGAAAAATAAAATAAATTCCATACGTAAACAAATAATTCACATAAAAAATAAAATAGAAAAATATATTTTTGCAAAATACATAAGAGGGCTTGTCTAAGGGTTACATAAGCTTGGTCTAGAGGTGGTTTGGGTTCGTCCATAGGGTCAGGGTTTGGGTTTGGTTTTGGCTATAGGGTTTTGTACTAGGTTATGCTAGGGTTTTGGTTTAGGTGGGTTCGACCTTAGGCTAGGGTTAGGGTTTGGGTGGCCAGGCTTGGCCTAGGTGAGTGGGTTCGGCTAGGCTAGAGTTTGGTGTTGGTGGAGATGGTCACGGCCAAGGCAAAGCAAAGAGAAAGGGTTTGAGGAAGTTCAGCTGTAGTTTTTGTGGTGGGAAGAAAATATGCAAGCCAAAACTTTGTGAGGAGGTGAAGGGAAAAGGAAAGGAAGAGAAGTGGGTTTTTGTTAGAATTTGGTGATGTGAAGGTGATGGAATAGGTGTGGCCGAAATTGCAAGGGAAGGAGAAGGAATAATTTGTAGAGGAGAAGAGGAAGAAGGTCTAGGATTTTGAGAAGGAAGATGAAGGAGAAGAAGATTTACATTTTTCTATGGAATCACAAATGAATGGATGAGGAGGCTAACCAAAATCCTAGGATCTTATATAATCATCTCAACAGGTGGCTTCTCATCTACTGAAGAGATTACTAGCCCATTACTACAAACCCAAACAAATCACCATGTAAATAAGATAGAAGTCATAGGGAAAATAACTACGTGTAATACGCCAAAAGTTGCAAAATTTGAGAAGTAGAAATCAAAATTTAACAAAACGAAAAACTGAGAAAATGTTAGAATTGAATTCATATTAAAAAAAAAGTAAAAGTTAAAAATTCAAAATTTTAAATTTTAAATTTTCACAAAAAGTAAAGTTTTGACCAAAGTCGACCAAAATTTTCATTTTAAGAAAAAACTTTATTTTATTAAATTTGGAAGATCATTTCACGTCAAATCCCAAAATTATACATTAAATTTCCAAATATATCAAATTTAAAATAATTACATTCAAGGTTCCAAATAAATTTTCATTTAAAATATGTTTAAAATTTTGCGGGTTGTTACACTCCCCCACTCAAAACTTTTCGTCCTCGAAAAGGAACGAGACCCAGAAAAACAAAGAAGGATAAGATAGGATAGCTAATAGTAATTGGAATAAACAATTCCAGATTTGAAGCACGGACGCTCTCTTCCGTTTTCTAAGTATAATCCTGATCATTAGTGCTCCATTAACTTTGACTAGGTTGACAGATTTTCTTCGTAGCTGCTTCGAACCTCTTCGATAATACGAAGTGGCTTCTTCTCGAGAGTAAGATTTGGCTCAACATCCAAACTCCCGAGGGCAGAAGGTTGGACAATCAAAGATGGATCATGAAGATACCGACGAAGATGCCAAACATGGAACACATTATGCACTCCAGAAAGTTTCTGAGCCAAATCCAAACGATAAGCTAACGAACCAATTCTCTTTAAGATGCGAAAAAGTCCAATAAACCTAGAAGTGAGCTTCCCTCTTCGACCAAACGAATCACATTTCTTAATGGAGAGACCTTAAGGAAAACCTGATCAACAACATAAAATTCCAAACTCCTCCTACGCCTGTCAGCATACTTATAATGTCTATCCTGAGTAATCCTCGTCTTTATCCTAATCTCCTCAACCTTCTCAAATGCTTCTATAATCATAATAGGACCAAGAACCAAATTATTACCATATTCAATCCAGCAAGATAGAGATTTGCATGGTCGTCCATAAAGAGCAGCAAACGAAACCATTTCGATACCAACCTGAATTCAAAAATGAGATAGGATAGATGAATGTTTAAGACAACCTTAAATAGATATTCGAGATTGTACCTGATAACTACTGTTGTAGGTGAATTCAACGAGATGTAGATGATCTTTCCAAGATCCTCCATAATCAAGGACACAGGCATGAATAAGATCTTCCAAAATTTGATTCACTCTTTCCATTTGACCGTCGGTTAGCGGATGGTAAGCATTGGTCAGATTCAAACGACTACCTAAAGATTCTTGAAAAGCTTTCCAAAACTGACTGGTAAAGATGGGTCTCTATCATAAACAATACTGACTGGAACACCATGAAAACGAACAATCTCTCTCATATAAATCTCAGCCAAAATAGAAGTAGAACGGTTAGATATAACGGGAATGAAATGGCTGACTTGATCAATCTATCCACAATAAGCCAAATATACTCATTACCTCTCCTAGTCCTCGGTAATCCATAAATAAAATCCATGTAAACTTTTTGACATTTCTAATTGGGAATCTTATGGAGTTGCAATAATCCAGTAGTCTTCTCATGATCAGTCTTAATCTGTTGATAAGTCATACATTTACTAACAAAAAGGGAGATATCACGCTTCATGCCAATCCACCAATACATATTCTTCATTTCATGGTACATCTTCGTCATACCTGGATGAATATAAAGTCTGGACCAATGATTTTCTCGAAATAAGTCTTGCCTCAATCCATCGACATTTGGGGTACAAATCCGATTATTAATCCTCAAAATCCCTTTATCATCAATCTGAGCTCCACTTCCATCTTCGCTACCACCACCTACTCTATTATGAACATTCACCTTAATAAGCCTAAGCATCTCATCCTCATTTGCTTAGCAATAATACAATCCATAAGAGGAGAAGAAATAACAAGCTGACATAACATTGCCTTCTTTCGACTCAAGGCATCGGCTGCAACATTAGTTTTTTGGACGGCATAATTGATGTCAAGGTTATAAGAAGCTAGAAAATCAAGCCACCTAACTTGCCTCAGATTCAAGTCCTTCTATGTGAAAATATATTTCAAAGACTTATGATCCATAAAGGGCTCAAACACAGTTCCCAATAGATGATGTCTCTAAAGCTTCAAGGCAAAAACTACGGCAAGCAAGTCCAAATCATGGGCTGCATGATTGGCTTCATGAGTTTTCAAATGACGACTGGCATAAGCGATAACCTTCCCATCCTGCATCAGAATGGCTCCTAAACCTTCACGACTGGCATCGGTTTATATCGTTAATCCCTCATTTCCATTTGAAACGGTAAGAATTGTTGTGGAAGTAAGCTTGCGCTTCAACTCATTGAATGCAGCTCCACACTTATCATTCCATCTAAACCTAGCATTCTTTCGAGTTAGAGCGGTGAGAGGTGCAGCAATCCGAGCGAAATTCTCAATGAATCTTCAGTAATAACCGCTAAGGCCCGAAAAACTACGAATATCAGATGGAGTCCTAGGAGTTTCCCAATTCTGAAATAGAATAGGGAAAATAAAAATCGAGAAAGAGATTGAATAATTAATGTACAAAGGAAATAAGAGAAGATAGACTTGCATTGATCCCAGCGATCTTAACTGGATCGATAGAAACTCCATTACTAGAAACAATATGTCCAAGAAATCGGACTTCGTCTTTCCAGAAATGGCATTTCATGAATTTGGCTTTCAATTGGTGGCTCCTAAGGGTCTTCCAAACAAGATTCAAATGGATTTTGTGCTCTGCCTTAGACTTAGAGAAAACAAGAATATCATCGACAAAGATTAGAACAAACTTATTAAGAACATCATGGAAAACCTAGTACATAGGGTCGACAAAGAAAGTTGGGGCATTAGTCAAACCAAAAGGCGTAACTAACCATCCAAAGAAACCATCCTCAGAACGGAAAGAAGTTTGGGGAATACTTTCCTTGGCAATTCTGAGCTGGTGGAAACCGGTGGCAAGATCAAGCTGAGAGAATACAGTAGTGCCATACAGCCGATCGAACATATCATTAATATAAGGCATTGGATATCTGTTTTTCATAGTAAGCTTGTTTAGCTTCCTATAATCAACACACATCCTCAAAAAACCATCAGACTTAGTGACAAAAACAACTGCTGCTCCCCATTCGTAATGACTGGGTCTGACCAAACCTTTGGAGAACAAGTCTTTGATTTTCTTTCTCAACGCATCCTTCTCATAAGGTGCCATTCTTCTGGGTGGAAGAACTACATGTCGAGCTCCAGGAATGAGATTAATACGAAATTCAATTTCCCGTTTAGGAGGTAAAGAAGTGACTTCACCAAACACATCGGGATAGAGTTTGACCATAGGGGTAAAATCAAGATCACTAAGGAAAGAATCAAAATAATAGATTAAACCGCCTGCATACTCCTGAGGCATACGACACTAAATCACTAAAGGGTTTCCAAAATCATTAACAAGAGAAATGGTCTGGGTATTACAAGAGATAACAACTTCATGCGTTTTAGTCAATCTCCAAGCAATAGATCAAAAGCATCGAAACCAAGAACATAGAAATTTCCAGAAAAGCGATGGTCAGAATGGAAGAATTTCACATGGGTTCAAATCCTACCATGGTTTGCGGGGCCACCAACAGGATTACTAACACATAAAGGTTCAGATGCGAAATTAGGTGAAAGGATATGCTCAAACTTATCATAATGATCCATAGAAATGAAACTATGCGAAGCTCCAGTGTCAAATAAAACACGAACAGGAAGATTTAACAAGGTAAAGGTTCTCTGAAGAGTACATTGAGAATCACTAGGAGCAGGTGGAGTAGATGAAGTAACTGGAAAGACACCAGATGGCTTGCCCTTCTGCTGAGTAGGACAATCCTACTTGAAGTGGCCAGGCTGCAAGCAAATATGGCAAAGATCACGCCTAGTAACCTGAGCCGGAGGACAGCTGCTCCGGTTAAAGTAGGACAACTATTGGCAAAGTGCCCCTTCTGGTCACAGTTGAAGCAAGCAATGGAAGAAAGATCAATAGGCTGCCTCCGAGAAGAAGAAGATCCTAAACCTGGATGCTTAAGCCAATTCTGCTTCTAACGTTGGAAATTAGACCTTCTCTTCTTAGAGTTGGCAGAAGAAGGATGAGATGAAGGTGCACGAGCAACACATGATTCCTTGGAAGTGGGGTTCTCATATCTAATGGCCATATTCATCAATCCAGTAAAAGGGTTGTGCACATGAGAAAATAGACGATCATAAAACTCTGGGTGAGCTCCAGCTATAAACTTCTCATTCTTCTTAAGAGGGGTATCAATCAAGTTAGGACTAACTATTGAAAGTTCATCAAACTTCCACTCATACTCAGCAAATGAAATATTACCTTGCTTAAGATCCATAAACTCCCTGTATAGCCGAGACTTCCCAGCTTCTGGCATCCACTTCGTCACGAAAGCTTCCCTAAACAAGATATCCAAACTTAAGAAAGATTCCAAAGGGATAACCTAAACCAAATTCAAAAGGACTACCTAATGACAATATCTAAATTGTTCCCAAGAAATATCAGCCTCAATAGTGTTGGCTACATTAGACTACCACCAATCCAATGTTGGCTCCTTCACCTGCACGCTGCAAATCGGCGCTTCTGAGCGTTGGTGATCTCCAAACCAGGGAAAATCCTTTCCTGCGATTCAGCTTATAAATTCAAGAATCAATTTTAGGACAAAGATAAAGGAAAAGAAAGAAGAAAAGACCCAACTAGATTGGAAATCTTAATCAAAGAATTCTACAAAACATGGTGGATTCGAAAGAAAGGAAAATTCTAAGGAAAATTTGATTTTAAACAAGAAAAATTTCATATCCAAAAATAATCTTTTAAACATCATTTAAAATCATTTTTAAAATCATTTTATATCTAAAAATACTTTTTCTCACAAAGAATGATTCTAAGATTGATTTTACTCATTCTAGGGTATTTCTACCCTATCTCCTTTAGAGTTTTTGCCCCGTCGGCTAAGGTTTGCCTAAAACCTGGCTCTGATGCCAACTGAACATCCTGCCATTTTGGACCATTCAAATCGACAATAGAACCACACATGTCGGACTTGAATAATTCAAAACAAAAGATTATTAATAAAATTTGGAGTAAATAAAATCAATCACAGAATCATAGACATAGAATATCAAAATAATTCACAGCGGAATAAAATAACTATAGTTGTTCATGAAGCTACTAGATACAAAGTCTCAAAACTAATGCATAATACCAAAGTCTGGAAACAAAACACACTTGGAAAGTTAGATACAAAATTTTTCTATTACAAAAGCAAAAGCTGAATGGAAATAACTAGAATAAAATATCAAGTAGATTGCCAAATCTTCGATAGATCTCTAGCTCCAAAAGATGATGAAACCAAAGCAGTGAACTCAGGCTGACCCGAGAATAAAGCAAAATAAAAAACAATCGAGTCAGGACATACATACTTATAAAATGTAAATCAAATCAAGTGAACTGCAAAAGAAATGCATCAGTAAGTTAAAGGATGCTTGGGATCTCCCATCCTTTAAGGATTCGTTAAACTATCTACTATTTAGTAACATACGCTATTATAACAATGTCTAAAGCAAAGTAAAATATTTAAAAATAGCGTTAGGCATTACCCATTTCCTCCTTAACACATTTTTATAATGTACATAGTCCATACACTACCGTAACTCCCCGCAAACTGAAGCCACCAGAGGATACCCCATAGGTACGACATAAAACAAACTCATAGAAGGCGCGCTAGAGTAGGTGATACGGCACAACTAGGCAATACCAGGTAGATATACCAATTACACTTTCGGACCATTGGTAACGCATAGCCGCAACTACCGTCCAACTCGATCCACACTCCCGAATCAAAGGTGCACACAAAATCAATCACAAAATAATAGAATGGCTAACGATGAAGTGTGTCCGATCGGACGAGCTACCTCACTTGGCCCGTCAATTGCTCCTGTTTTAGCCACCTTATGCTAACTCATGGTAGTTTGGTCCACGTAAATATACCTTTAGGATCATCTCCACCATCCTACTTCATTTAGGAATCTCCACCGCGTGCACAATTGCAAAAGTGGTTTTCGGTATCGACGAAGAGTATGCCCATACCCGATCACGGTCTCTTTAATAGCCAATCATTATTATGACCTGTGGTTACATAAATTTCAAATATTTAAATTTCAAATCAAACATATTCCTTTCAAAACCATGTAAATTACTTATCATTATTCTTTTAAAATAATATTCATTTTTCTAAAGTCGTAACACTTTCAAATTCACTTAATTATAACCCTTTGAAGCGTTAAAAGTATAGGGATAATAGCACTTTAAAATGTAACCCTTAGAACCATAACATATAACCCTTTAAAAAATGTAGCATTCTGGAAATGTCACTTTTAAGAAAATGCAGCGGTACAGAAGTGCTACTGCAAGGATTCGCAGCAATGCAGAACTGATACGGTAGGAATTCGCAGCAGTGTAGAAGTGCTACTGTAAGAATCTGTAGCAATGCAGAGCTATTATTGTAAGAATCCACAATAGTACATAATTGTTACAGTAAGGAAATCGTAGCAGTGTAGAATTTTATAGTAGGAAATCGCAGGTGTTTTGATTTGTTACCATAAGAAATAGCAGCAATTTTGGATCGTTACTGTAATACGCCCCACTACCCTAGTTTATGCAATCAAATAGTATATATATTTACAGTTTTTATCATAGTCGTTCTATCATTCCTATTATACTACTCAAATTTTGGCTATTTGTACATTAACTTACCCTTTACTTTCTTTTCAGTAAGTATCATTTATCATTTTTGTTAACAAAATCATACTATTTACATTGGTTAAAACTTACATGTCAAATGTACATTTTAACTTACATTTTTTCACAAAACCATTTATCATTTTAAGCACTATTACATGAATAAAACTTACAATTTACAGGTTAGAATAAAATACCATTAGCAAGTCAAATTGGATTATTAAATTTCTATTAACCTTCATATTGTAAATTATATTCAAAAATTTACATTTCCAACTATTTATTTCTTATAAAAATTTTGACACACATAAACAAATTTACAGAAATCATTACATTAAACTTTAGTTGAGATTCATATATAAAAATCCAAAATACTTAATAATTTTAGAAAAAAAATTATTTTTAAACCAACAACGGAGTTTGTATAAAATTCTCTACCCTAGGGTCAACGAACATATATCATTTCAATCCGCAATTTATTAAATATCTGGGTTTTATATCATTTCAAACCCGCAATCACAAGTCATATAAAATTGCTTAGGCCTTCCAGTTCAGCTTATAACAATTTCCTTTATCTAACGATCGTTCGGGTATGTATCATTTCGACCCATAGTGAAGGAACTTGCAGTATGAGAATAATAAATGACATAACAATATTCAACATATCATGACATATGATCTGTGATATTCTGGAATTTCGAACCAAATTTAAATGTGATAATCTCTTTAATAAGTTAATTAAAATTGATAAATTGTTATTTTAAACATTAATAATAATTGTGTTGTAAATATATTGATTTTAAATGGAATTAATATATACAAATGGAAATGGATTTGTAAAAATTATATGTACATATCAAATTTGATTTTTAAATTGAATTTGAAATTTATTTGAATTTGGGTATTTAAATTAGAATTCAAAGGATAGTTATTTATATCCTAAATCATACTTTGATTTTAAAGTGTATTTTTATAATTTTATTTAGAATATAAAATTTGTTTTATATTAATTTCTTTTTAAAAAAATTGATTTATATAAATTAAAAATGTATTTAAAAATTAGAAAATTTATTTAATAAAAACATTTAAAAATCTATTTTGCATGAGAATTACATATGTTAATTTGTGAATCCCTCTTATAACATGTGTTAAGAAAATAACCATGTTTAGTGACAAGTGTCACATAATATATATATATTATTTTCTTTAATTTTAATAAAACAAAATTTTTATCTATAAAAGTTTATTTCATCTTCTTCATTTAAACTTTCCTATCTCATTTTCTAAAATCAAGAAATAAATTACTACTTCATTCACAAAACTGAAAAATTGATCAATCTCTACTCTTTCAACCAAAAATTAAAACAAGAATTCAAATCACATTTCAAAGTTTCTAAATCTACAAACAAAAATACATAAAAAATCTGTAAAAACAACTTCCAGCAAAAAGTTTTATTCAAGGGATTCAAGCTTCATCAAATCTGCAGCAAATCTTCACAGAATTAGGCATCATCAAGGAGCCTTCTCAGATTTGAAAATCAAATCTAGATCAAAATCAAATTCAGGAAACAAGAAAGAAACCTGTCTCCGTTCAAACTGGTGAGTAAAATTTTATTAAGAAAAGTTTAAGTGTTCAGACTGGTGAGTAAACTTTTATTAAGAAAAGTTTAAGTAAATAAAATTTGTTCTTGTGAATTCTGAGATGATTGATGTCTTGCATGTATATATATTAGTGAAATATTTGTATATATGTTGTATTGAACTGTGCATGTTTGAGTCTATCTGATTTTTCTCCGTTTTCAAGTTACAGAGTAAAACTTAAACAAAAATTCAAAATTTCTTTAACCAATCACTGTTAGGCTTTGAGTTTTAAACACAATAGGTTTGTTTAAACATAAATTAAAGTTTAAAATTTTATTCAATTAAAATTTGTTTAAATATCTTCTGAAATCAAGATGATACAGTAGAAATTTTAATAACATGTTAAAATCAAGTATTGTAATTTGTTGATTCAATTTTATATGTTGAATCAACTCTGGGAGATATGATTTTTAAAATAAAAATCATGATTTTTAAATTGGGTTTGGGCAGTGTTTCGATGATGACCATAAGATAGTTTTTGGGCAAATTCTGGTGGACGGAGGGACTATGGTGGTCAGGGTTTCGACTGGAGATGGAATGATGATGGGTGGTCACGGCAAAAATGATCGGAGGTGTTCTCGATCGATGAGGTGGCTGGACGATGTGAGTTTAGGGTTTAAGCTCTATGTTTGGTGAAAGTTGGGTTTTTGATTACTGCATTGTCTCTTAGTGATCGAGTAGCTTGAGGCTTTGGGTAATGATGGTGTGGAGGGTCGGCAAGGTGTGGTCGGAGTAGTAGGGATTTCGGTGATCGGCATTGGGAGTTCGAGGCGATTTTCCGGGCGACGGTTGGTGTAACTTTTTGATCGAGGTAGCTCGATTTCGTCTTCGAGGTTGATTGCCATTTCTGGGTGGTCAGGTGGCAAGTGAGGGTAGAAGGCGACGTGTCGGAGGTGATCATGAAGGCTGGATCGTCAGCGACGGCTGGTGCATGTGCACAATAGTTTGGTGGTGTCAGCTGTTTGGGTGGTGGTTTTGACTCAAGTAGGGTCTCGGGGTAGCAGCGTTTTGACTCGGGTTCGTCTCGAGTTCATCTCGTGTTTGCGTGAGTGTTAATGAATGTTAACAGTTTTAACTTTATAACTAAGTTTTAATTTAAAAAAAAAGAGAAGTTGAAGATCTCGAGTCGGTACTCGAGACAGTTACGGGTTAAACCCAAAGATTAGTTCTTGTTTAAAATGTTTTCAAACTAATTTTAAAATTAAACCTAAATTGTTTTAAACTACTACATGACAAACGAATTAAAAACTATATGATTTAAGAAAGTTTATACTTTGTTAACTTAAATTGAAATGTTTATGCTTTCTTAAAAAATAATAATAATAATATAATGATTAAGTTGAAATATTTTTAAGTAATTAATGGAATTGTTTTATTTAAAGGTTAGATAAGTTTTATAATTTAAGATTACTTTAATTAATAAAGAAATTAAAGTTAAATTAATTAATAAGTTTAGATTGATTAATTTATAAAGGTCTAATTAATTAATTATGGATTAATTAATTGATAATTAAGAATTAATCTAATTAAATAATTAAGGATTTATTTAATTATCATTAATAGATAATTAATTAAATAATTAAAGATTAATTAATAAATTATTATTAATTAAGTAATTAAGTGATTAGTGATTAATTAATTTATAGTTAAGAATTAATTAATTAATAATTAAGGTTATTTAATTAATTAATTAAACATTAATTAATTTATAATTAATAGTTATTTAATGATTAAGAATTAATTAATTAAATGATTAAGGTCATTTAATTATAATTAATTAAGCAATTAAGATAAATTAATTTATAATTTTTAATCAATTTAAACAATTAATTAAGATTAATTAATTGTTAATTAAGGATTAATTAGTAATTAATTAAGGAATGATTAATTTTTAATTAAGTTTTATTAATAAATAAATAGAGTTATTAATTAATAGTTATAGAATAATTAATTAATTGATTGATTGATTATAAGGTTAATTAAGAAGTGATTAATTAATTAAATGATTATGATTAATTAATTAATGATTGGTTGAGCTAGGTAAATTGATTAATTCTTAAGTATTTAATTTAATTTGAATTAATTGAATTAATTATATGATGAATTAGAGATATGCTTGCTTATGGATGATTGTTTTGAATTGAATGTCTGGACTTGGTTGATATCTGTTGGATGATAATCTGAGATATTCTGTGATGAGATATTGTATATATATCTGTGATAGATGTTTGTTATTATCTGTGGATAATGCTGTGTGAATTCAATATTTAAAATTGAATTGAATTGTTTAAATATTTAAACAACTTGACCTTTAAGATGGCGTTTGGATTTCGATGAGACCGGAGTCAGGAATCAAGTTTGATTTCCGAAAACACATCGATCCAAGTTAAACGTTAGGTCGTGACATCTCAAAGTGAAGATCGAGATGGAGTTTCAGAATGCAAGGGTTATTGTCCTTAACTCTGAGGGTGATTCCAAAATGAGTGTAACGAAACAATGCCTTCGGTTTCGTTCGAACCCGGAACGAACTTGTATGGATTGAATGCTTTCAACACATCGTCAGGTGGACGATGAGCATTCTAAGAAATGTGTTCTATAAAGGTAATCGTAGCCTCAAGCCTCATCAACCGAGAATAGCTAAAACAAGGGAGGTGCAGCAAGGTTAAGTGGGTCATGCCCAAGCAGGATGAGATTTACCCCTGTCTAGAAGACCCTTATTATTTCGGCTGTGTGAGCAGTTGTCGGCCACAACTGCAGGGTTGTCTTGTTCGGGACTATCCAGTAAGGGATGGTTCCGGCCTTGTGTTTCAGGGGATTTAGGGTGGATCCTCGGTACGGTGATCTAGGCCCCGTACTATGACGGGTGATACCCCAGTAGCCCTGCCATTGTATGGAATCCGAACTCCAATAAGTGCCTGTACGGTTTTGATTGTGCCCAACTATGTTGGAACGTGAGATGTAAGCATTCCAGCTATTTCTGTATTTTATTTGAAAACCCTAGACCCTATTATAATATCACTAGATTTCCTATCAAATGTTTTAGTTAGCGTAATGCAAAAAGTTACCCGTGTTTATGTGTGGAGAGTCTTACGTGATACCTTTTGTTTTCAAATAATTTTAAAGTTAAACAACTTTAACCTGTTTACTCACACCAGACCCATGTCTGACCCGGGGTTTATTTTGTTTTTTTATAAACTCTTGGGTACTCAAATTTTTATGAGTAGCCAAGTGATCAGGTTGGGATTGACAAACGTTTTGGAAGATGGAGCTGGAATCCAGACGTGCCTATCTATCTCTATCCGTTGTAGTGACATTTTGATGTTGTATTTTGGGTTGTATGGTTTGGAAGACTCTTATAAATGTCTAATGTAATGAAGTCATATTATTTTGTGTACTCAATGTGAAACTATGTAATGGATATATATAATATTATATTTTGTTCCGTTTCCGCTATGAGATTCTGATGTTGTTGTTCTTTTCTTTCTATCTTTTCTATTTCTATCTCTTTCTTTTCTTATTGATGATACGTCTTTCTGTGGATAGAAAGACCGATCATCACAGTTGGTATCAGAGCATAGGTTGAGAAACACCTAGGCTTTGGAATAGTATCTATCTTGAGAGTGCGTATTTGTAATTTTCTTATATAACTATATCTTTATCTAAATTGGTTGGATTACCTGTTCAGGTAGCCAAAATGAGTTCAAGAGGAAGAAGGGGAAGGGTTGTAGGAATCACATCGACCAATGATAGAAGAGGTCAGACTGATAATGAGGCTGTTAATCTAGTACCGCCTCCAGTCAGTTTTGCTGCTTTATGCAAGGACTTCATCAACCTTGGAGGAGGACCATTTAAATGGTCAGAGACTATAATTGAGGTCCAAGCATGGCTATGCTCTTGTGAGAGAATCTTTAAGAGCATGAAATTTTCAGATGAGCAGAAGAGGGTAATAGCTTCATGGCAATTATAAGGAGGTTCTGCAGCCTGGTGGGATACGGTGACTGCAAATGTCTCTGAGGACGATATGCCTTGGGAAGAATTTAAGGAGTTGTTTGAGGAGAAATTCATGCCTACAGTAGGGAAAACTCGTCTTTATTAGGATTTTCTGAATTTAGAGCAAGGAAGCATGACTGTAGCGGAGTACGAGACCAAATTCAATGAGTTATCTTGTTATGGTCCAGGGCTTATAGACACTCCTCTCAAAAAGAACGAGATGTTTGTGCGAGGATTGATGCCAGAATTTCATGAAAGGATGACAACGCACTTGAAAGGACCTTTTGTGGAGTTAATTGATATGGCGTTAAGATATAAGGATTTGACGAATAAGAGATCAGTGGCACAAGTTGCGCCATCGGGAGGGAATTCTTCTAACCCAAATAAGAGAAAATTCAATACCAACTGGAAGAAGCAAAATAAGAGGAAGTTTGGAAGCAATGGACCTCGCAAGTGCTATAATTGTCAGCAAGTCAGGCATTTGGCAAATCAGTGTCCTCCAGAAAAAAGCAGTAGCCACAACATAGTGGACCAGGTTCGGCTTTGGTTCTGAAATCTCTTTGCTTCAACTGCCATCAACTAGGTCATATGATCAAGGATTGCCCGCTCCTTCATAAAGTCCAGCAGAATAAGGTATTTTCTTTGGAAGGTGCGCCATCAACTTCATCTAAGGGCATGGGAGTATTGGAAGGTGCATTACTTTTAGATGGCAAGTACATTAAAGTTTTGTTTGATTCTAGTGCTTCTTTGAGTTTTATTTCTCTGGAATCTGTAGAGAAGTTCTTTCTTACCCCTAGTACTGTAGATAATCCCATCTTTGTATCTAATCCTATAGGGGAGTAAACAAATTAGATATGATCTATAAGGATTTGAGAATTTTCTATCTATCCCATAGTTTTTCTTTTAACCCTTATGTGTTGGATTTTAAGGGGTTTGACCTTATATTGGGGATGGATTGGCTTAATAAGTATAAGGTTGTCCTAAATTGTGATGAGAGAACAGTTTCGTTGGAAACTGATATGGGTAGGATTGCTACAGTAATGTGTGATAACTCTGGAATTCACTTGAGTAGTCTTTTACATGGAGTTGAGACTTCTCAAGAGGAGGTTGAAGATATCGAAGTGGTCCAGGATTTCTCAGATATATTCGAGGAAGTCAAGTGCTTACCTCCGCACCGAGAGATAGAGTTTCGTATAGATTTGGTTCCAGGAGCAGTACCAGTGATTCAGCCTAGTAGGAGGATGGCTCCTAGGGAGAGGGAGGAACTAGTGAAGCAAACTCAAGATCTGTTGGAGAAGGGATTGATTAGGCCCAATTTTTCTTGTTGGGGTTCTGCTGCGGTATTTGTCACCAAGTCGGATGGGTCGCTAAGGTTCTGCGTAGACTATCGAGAGTTGAACAAAGTGACCATTCGAAAATAAGTATCCTCTTCCTTAAATTGATGATCTCTTCGACCAGCTACATGGAGCTTCAGTCTTTTCTCGATTGGATTTAGCATCAGGTTTCCATCAGTTAAAGGTAGCCGAGGACAGTGTTTCCTTAACTGCATTTAGGGGACCTAATTGTTTCTATGAGTGGTTGGTTATGCCTTTCGGGTTAACCAACGCTCCTACCTACTTTGTCGACCTGATGAACCGAGTCTTTCATGATGTATTGAATAAATTCATTTTGGTGTTCATCGATGATATCTTGGTTTACTCTAAGTCGGAAGAAGAGCACAAGCTGCACTTGAGAATAGTATTGGAAACTCTAAGAAGGCATGTTTTGAAGGCAAAGTTCTCTAAGTGACATTTTTGGAAATCAGAAGTAAAATTTTTGGGGCACATTATTTCTGGGGAAGGAATCTTGGTAGATCCAGCGAAGGTTGAGACTATTGTGGAGTGGAAGAAGCCTCGGACACCAACTGAAGTTCGCAGTTTTCTGAGATTGGCTGGCTACTATAGGAAGTTTATTAAGGATTATTCCAAAATCTCTTCGCACCTAACTAAGCTGACAAGGAAGGGAGCTAAATTCAAGCGGACACCGGAATATGAGGAGGCTTTTCAGAATCTGAAGGCAAAGTTGACAAGTGCTCCTGTGTTGGCTATTCCGGATGGGAAGAGTAAGTTTGAGGTTTATACTGATGCCTGTATTATTGGATTGGGAGCAATTCTAATGCAAAATGGTAGGGTAATTGCATATGCGAGTCGGCAATTGAAGCCACATGAAAGCAACTACGCTACGCACGATCTAGAGCTGTTGGCCATTGTTTTTGCTTGAAAGATCTGGAGCACTATCTTTTAGGAGAAAAGTTCGAGTTATTCACGGATCACAAACCGTTGAAATATCTTTTCTCTCAAAAAGATCTTAATCTGAGACAGCAGCGATTGGTCGAATTTTTGGCATCGTATGATTTGGATATTCTGTATATCCCGGGAAAGGCGAACGTTGTGGCAGACGCTCTCAGCAGGAATGTAGTTCTATCTCCATTGGAAGTGGTTCCATCTCTTCTGGAAAGAATTTTGAGCAAGCAAATGGAGGATAGACCTTTAGAAGAACTGATTCTTGGAACCAAGGATGGTCGATATTCGGATTTCAAGGTGGACAATCAAGGAGCATTGAGGATTAATGGTCGTTTGTGTGTACCTGATATAGATGGATTGAGGCACGAAGTCTTATCTGAGTGTCATCGCTCCAGACTAAATATCCATCCAGGAATATCAATGATGTATAAGGATATGAGAAGGGTTTTCTGGTGGCTGAGCATGAAGAAAGATGTAGCTGCTTTTGTTAATATTGTGCTATTTGCCAGCAAGTTAAAAGACATCATGTGACGATCGCGATTTTTCGTTGCCGAAAAATCGAACCGTTAGGTTTTAGAAGAAGAAAGAGGTAGAAGAAGAAAGAAAAGAAAGAGAAGAGAAAACAGAAAAAACAAGTAACAGAACGAGAAACAATAACAGAATCTCACAGTCGCAGCGGAACAACATATAATAGATAAATGAATATTCATTAAAACAAGAAAAACTATACATTTTATACATTACATCACATTACATCACATTAATCAGAGTGTATGACAACAACAGCGGAAAGAAATACTATATACAATAAATAATAGACTACGCTATCTGGCTCGCCTCCAGATCTGCACAGCAACTCCCTAATCCAGAATAACCTGATAACCTAACTCTAGACTGCCCGTGTGGAAAATAGTGGGCACCCAGAGTTTAGGAAAGGAACAATAAACTCCAGGTCAGTCATGTGACTGGTGTGAGAACTCAAAACAGTTTATCTTTAAACAAGCAACAACAGAATTTAAATTTAACTTTCGAAATTCGAAATGCTTTTTGGAAAAATGAAACTACCATAAGGCCTCCCGCCACACACACAATGCAAACGCAGAATTGGAGGAGATTTCTCCTTATGATAGTCAAAGATGCTTACTACGCGAAAATCAAATCATTTTTGATATTATTACTAGTGCATAGTGTAGAAAACAATTTCGAAAGTACAATATAAATCCTAGCCAGCATAGACATTCCGAACTATGCCTACTATAGCTACCATCCAAACAGTGGTGACCACCATAAGTGAATGGCAGGTAATACAACTAAAACCGTACAAGGCGCGTATTGGAGGAATGGATTTCCAACAAATGGTCAGGCTAAGGAACTTCCTACTGCCACATGGGATCGCCTCTGGCGGGACGTCCCGAGAAACTAACGTTACGGTTAGATCTCTGCCAACACAAGGCCGGGTTACCTCTGTAACTAGGTAACTACTACACGAATATGTCATCCCCCGGTCCTTTGGGACCTTTATCCGAGCGCTCGATACCAACAACACCACACAGAAATATATATAGTGTTTCAACATGAGTAAGTATCTGGGCTCCATACCATGATACCACCCTTTTCCAGAAGGAAATGACATACCCTAAAGGGCGCGACCCTCATAACCTTGCCGCATATTCCTGTTTCGACCATTTCCGGGGAGTGAGGTCCTGATAAAGTCTCGTCCACAAAGCTACGCTTTGTGTAACAAAGCCATGCTTTGGGTCCACAGATGACCAAAGCAATAATCACAAAGATAAATGATCAAACAAATGATCATATCCAAACGATCAACCAATGATCATCACACAGCAGCACTCAGCATGCCACATTACCAGATTGGGAAATATCGCTGATAACCTTCAACTACATAACCTCTGAGCTCGTACGTCTCAGAGAAGGGTGTTAAGCTAAGAAAATAAATTCTCCGCCACCAACAGAAATGTATTTGAAAGAAATCTGCTCTATCTCTCAAAATGTAATGTCAGACACGTAACCATACAAGTCTGTTCCGGGTTCGAACAGAACCGAAGGCACTTCCAAAGAAGCCCTTGCAATCCGGGTATTCACAATCCCGATAAAATTTCCCATCACAAAGGAAATCTCCATATCGTAGCTAACGATGCGGAGACAATCGATAGGTCATCCTATCGTTTTCACAAATACCCGGTCTTCAACACCGGTCTTCAAATGCAATCCAAACGACGTATCGCATATTCGGAATGGGATATATGACACAAAGGTCCTCTCCCGGCTAAACCGAATAGCGAGCGCTTATTTAAAAAAAAATAAGTGTGCATTCAATTCCAAACAAACACAATCAATACCATCCAAGGGTAAATATTGATAGTCGGTTATTTAACTATCAATAAAGATGCGCCACATCATCAGATTCCAAATAATTTTTCCAAAATTATTAAGTCCCAAAATATCTTACGAGATATATATATATATACACCATTTCCAAATAATTGTCCCAGTTACTTGTTTTACCAAAACCACTTCACGATAAAACTTTCCACACTTAACCAATTGAAAAACCAATTTTCAATTTACCTTTACCATTTGAAAACCAATTTTCAAATTACATTAACCATTTGCAAACCAATTTCAAATCACCTTAACCATTTGAAAACTAATTTCAAATCACCTTAACCATTTGAAAACTAATTTCAAATCACCTTAACCATTTGAAAACTAATTTCAAATCACCTTAACCATTTGAAAACTAATTTCAAATCACCTTAACCATATATACCTTTTGAAACAAATTTCAAACCACCAAATAAATCTTTACCGATTTATTTTAACTTACGTTCCAAATTCGTAAATTATATTTTCATATTTAAAAATAAATCAACATTTATTTTTAAACAAATTTCCCTTTATATATATAAATTCCAAAGTGGATTTAAATTCCAAGCATCTACTAGCATACGATTCCCAAATCGATTTCAAGTTATTTGCTTTCAATTACCTTAAAGGTGAATTCACAAAAACCGTTCCATTTCATATTAGAAAACCATTCCCATGCTTATTTTAAAAATAAGTAATTCACAAATTTATTTATTTTCAACGATTTGAAAATATTCCATATACTTAAATCACAGTTAAGTATTTATTCCATTCTCTTTAAGAAAACATTCCCTTATTCACATTTATTTGGGTTAAAAACGAATGTTGCGTAAAACATCGTTACGACAACCCAAAAACACTAGTATATGGATTCGAAATAAAAATGGATACATAAATCCACTACTATTCAAAATATTCCCTTCTATTTCTCGAAATCGTCTATTTCAACAATCAATGTTGAAATCTATGATTTCGATACTTAATATATCTTAAAACGTCTTTAATTAGTTTTAAATTCCATTTAGAACGTTCTTTTCCAAAAACACGTTCATTTAATAAAATAATACATTCACCGTTCAAAAATAGTGAATACAACCCCTTTAACAAATTCCATATTCAATTTATCAAATTAAATTGATTTTTCGGATTTATAACAATGTCCATACATCCCATTTCTATTTATGAAACTTCGTTTTAGAAATCTCCTTTTATTAGTCCAATTCGATTTACATAACTCGATTATATACTAAAATCAATATTATAAGTTAAATACTTATAATATTATCTATTTACCCAAATCGTTCTTTTGAACTTCACCAATTTAAAATCTTATCACTTACAAGATTTCTTTATGGTTTATAATAATTTCAACTAATGAAATCTTCATTTATTAACAATTTCTATAAAATTCCCCTTTTAATGCCCAAATCCATTTTTATAAGTTAATAACTTATAAGCTTAAAATTTTCCAATAACCATTCGTTTTATAAATTTCACATTTATAAATCTATAAATTCTAGTGAAATTCATGTTATACATCAACTTAACACTTTCTAAATTTATTCTATAACTTCAATAATTTTAATTTTAAAAACATCCATTTATAAAATCCTTTATATAAACCATTAATAATAATAACTTCCCGAAAACCAAATTTAACTATTTTATAAAAACCTATTATTGTTAAAAATTTCTTTTAAGTTATATTTTATAAAAATATAAATTTTTAAAACATAAAATTTTATCCATCTATTTATTTTAAAATTTAATCAATTCAAAATTTTTAATAAACCATATTCTTTGAAAAATCGATTTAAAACCCCTTTTAAATTCAAAACCGTTATTTTAATTTTTAAAAATTTGAATCCGATGATGCAACAACATCAGATGGTCAATCACGGGAATAAGTGTCATATATCAATATGATTATCAACAATCAACATAATATTTATAAACAAATAAATATGCGAGGAATCCAGTTGGATCCCTCCAACCTGTTACCCTGCACCCACAGACGTTAGCACAATACCAATTCCACTTCAAGGTGGAATATCGCGGTATATGGGATTTTATAAATATTCCGCTTAATAACGGCGCAACAGGGTCTCATCCGCTATACGAGGCGGGAAATCAAATCCGATATATACATATGCCAATATATATATATCGCTATATATAGTATATATCCTACTATATCTACTAACACAATCAATCAGCAATCAACAATCAATATTAACTATTCAAAATTTTAAACAAAACCTTTCGATTGAGTGAGGAGTTCTCACCTTGATTTTATTTCCGTTTTCGCGTTCGTTTCGAATAAAATTAAACGAACGTTTAATTTTACCCGAAATTCACACGAGCTCCAATCGACTCCAAACCAGTTGCATTGCGAAGAGCACGGCGATACGAAGCCAACGCAAAAAATCTCGTTCAATTTGGACCTCGCAGCAAAAAGTTATCACGTTTTTAAGTTACACGATTTGAATTTTAAATTTTAAACTAAAAACAAAACAAAGGAAATCACCTCACCCCTCTAACACGCGGGCCCCCCCACCTTTCTTCCTCCCGTTTGAAACGCGATTCCACCTCCAGGCTATATGCGTGCAAAATGAACCCATTCATAGCTAACTAGGGTTGAATCTTCCTCCCTCTCCGACGAACTATACGACGATCAAAGACCCCCAAATCGAAGCCACTGGAAGTCCTCACCCTCGGCCTGAGCCTTGTGGCACTCGGCCCCTCTTAGAGCATGGGAAACCGTGCGCAACTTGCAGCCATCGGCGCCACCTAGCCCCCTCCACGCTGCGTGAAACCCCATCTCGACCATATGGATTGAAAGATATCGCGGAGCTCTTTAACTTTGTAGTTGAACAAATTTGCTAATTCTCTACGGATTGAGAGAGATTAAGAGGAGAAGGATTGGATTATGGTGGCCATTGGAATTTTAGGGCCGGCTAGCAACATTAGGGTTAGGGTTTGAAAAAGAAATTTGTATTTATACCCAATTATTTTAATAATAAAATTCTTAATTTTACGCTTTTGCAAACGAACTCCAAACGACGCGTTCCGCCAGGCGATCCTAAGGTTTTTCCGCGTTCCGGACACAATGGAACAGGTTTCGTAAGCTAATTCGGAAGTATGTGTGAGATACGGCAATAAACGGTCGATTTAAATTTAAACCGATTTAAGCGATTTCTAGGCGTTTTGGCTTGTACCGGACAAACGATAAATCCAAACGACTTAAAATTTGAAATCTTGCAATAATATCACATTACGGATCCGATGAAACTGGTTTCGTCGAAATCCGAGACCGTTTGAAAAATGGCTATTTTAACTCGCCGAATTAAAATTAAAACGATATCGATGCGTTTCGAGCTGCCACGGTCAAACGACAACTCCGATTGCTACGAAAATTTGAAATCCGATAATAACTAACTATTACGGATCCAATGGAACTCGTTTCGTTCAATTCCGAGATTGTTCAAAAATTGGCTATTTTTCAGTCGATAATTAAATATTAAAATATTCAATTTTTACAAATTAACTCCAAATTCAATTTTACAAGTTCTAAAATATCTCTATAACTTCAATATGATATAACAAAATTTTCCAAACCATTTTCAATCATATTTAACCCAACATTAAATTATTTGTGGAATTTCACTATTAAATAATCGATTTAAATTACCCTATTAAATCCAATATTCGAAAAATAAATTATTCGACTTAAAAATTCCACTTATTAATATTAAAAATAAATTAAATATTCAAATTCAAGTTATCAAAAATTCTGGGTCGTTACAATCTTCCCCCCTTAAAAGAATTTCGTCCTCGAAATTACAAGTTAAGGAGAATGATCCTAAACCGTTTATTATTTTTCCAAAGCTAATCAGTTTTATTAACTTTCTAACCTAAATATTTTTATTAAAGATTCACTATTATTTCAATTAGCTTTCCAACTTCAATTATAGGTTTCAAACAACATTGTTTACTTAACAATTCAAATTTAAATTTAAATTCAAATTTCAAACTTTCAAAATTTCTCAAAATTTTACTAACTCCCTAAATTTTCGAAAAATTTCGCCAGAGTTTCCTTTGCGCGGCTAGATCGGTACGACTACAAAACGGCTCTACGGCCCCTCAGAATCAAAAAGAAAAGAGAAAGCCAAGTGGCTGGAGAAGGAAATCATCAAATCTCATATAAAAATTGAAATACGTACCTTTTTGTCGAGCGTTACAAATTTTTAACTTTGAAATCAAAATCCCAATTCCATTATATACCTGTATATCCTGCTAGTAGTAGTATTCAATTCCAACATTCAAACTATTTTGCCAATTCAATTATAAAATTTCCAATACATGCTTCTTATACCACTTTTAGCTTACTATTAAAGTTGCATATTCATTTTCATTCGTTTCAATTCCAATTCAATTCTATTCAATTTCATAGCTTCCAATTACGCTAGTTCAATTTCATTAACACTTAATGAATTTACATACAATCAACCAACAAGCAAATAACAACCAATGCACATCCAATACAACCAAATTTTATTCGTTTTACTTACATTCAATTTGGTTCAACTGTTTTAATTCCAATTGGTTTAACATTCAATTGATTTTCATTCTATTATTCAACTATTTTCAAACGAATTTACACTTGCATGCATCATTTCATATCAACTTATTCATATTCTATTGATTATCATTCAATTCATACTTTAACTCAATGGCTAGTTCTTTTTTACAAATAAAATTGAATTCCATTTATATAACTTAAGTTCACATCTTTTTAACAATTTCATTTACTCACTTTATTCATTTACTTTGATATTAACATCAATTCTTTCAACATTACTTAACTTGCATTCCATTTCAACTTTATTTACATCATTTAATTCACTTGATTATTTAACTTTGATGCAAAGATCGATTTTTTATTCAACTTCACTTAAGTTATTCCATTTAAACATCATTTGTTAATTAAACTTAAGTTTTACTTATCAATTCAATTCGGATTTTAAATTCCAAAGTAAATCCTATTTAACTTTTACTTAAGTCAAATTCATATCAATATTCAAATTCATATTCCATTTTACTTAACTTAATTGTTTAACCACTTCAACAACTGGTTTCACTTACATTTTCCCATTTAATAAGTTATAAAACTTATTATTCAACTTCTAACTTATATTATAAGTTCAAAACCTTTTTCACTTATATTATCAATTTCAAATTGAATTTTAATTTCAAATTGGTTTATTACAACAAAACTTCAATTTTAAATTCATTATTGTAGCAAATCCATCACATAGAAACTCGAAAATGATACTGATGATGCTGCAGTCATCACCCTTATTATTTCCCAGTGACAATAGTGAAATCAATGCTAAATATTCTTTCAAAAAGTTTTCTTTCTATTCATAAATCACTTTTATAAACCTTTTACTTATATAATTTTTTTACTTCTTATATACATACATGATTATCGTACAATTGTAAATCATCATTAATTATTATTTCATCTTATGATTCATTGGTTTATACCATTATTCTTTTACAATAGTTGCTTTTATTAGCTTATTCAAACAACTTTTAATTATTTTATATTTATATATATCATTTACAACAACCAAGCAATCAATTATATACACACTTCAATAATTCTGAAAAATTATTTTCTCTTTATATATAAAATATAATTGAGGCAAAATTATTTCATTTACCCAATTTAAAACAATATTGTGTCGAATTGTTCTATTCAAGTGTTTAGGAACCCCTTCGATTCAGTTTTCGAGGCTGCGCCGACGAAGGTTCATATACCACTCAACAAACCAATCATCACAATATAAAACAATTTTATACTCACTAACAAATACGCACTCATATCTATTATTACACTCACACTCATTCTAGAGTACTGCTGACTCTATCTCTAATGAGTAACACCCAACAGAGCAGGTTGTCGCTTAACCATAAGCTCTGATACCAAATGTAAAGAACCTCATTTCCGTCAGCAGTAACCGGTAGGCTTTTCAACCATCCCAGCCCCACCGTGGCTTACACTGGTACCCCAGACCTTGCTTTTACAGCCAGCCTCTCGACTGTCACGGCTTACGCCTAACCAACCCCGTAAAGAGGACGTGTAGGGGTAAGAGTCTCCCGTTCGCCACCTAACGCAAAGCGAGAACCCCCCATCACGTTTCACCTAGATAAGCAAGTCTGGTCCGGGTTCGAACAGAACCGAAGGCACTTCCAAAGAAGCCCTTGCAATCCGGGTATTCACAATCCCGATAAAATTTCCCATCACAAAGGAAATCTCCATATCGTAGCTAACGATGCGGAGACAATCGATAGGTCATCCTATCGTTTTCACAAATACCCGGTCTTCAACACCGGTCTTCAAATGCAATCCAAACGACGTATCGCATATTCGGAATGGGATATATGACACAAAGGTCCTCTCCCGGCTAAACCGAATAGCGAGCGCTTATTTAAAAAAAAATAAGTGTGCATTCAATTCCAAACAAACACAATCAATACCATCCAAGGGTAAATATTGATAGTCGGTTATTTAACTATCAATAAAGATGCGCCACATCATCAGATTCCAAATAATTTTTCCAAAATTATTAAGTCCCAAAATATCTTACGAGATATATATATATATACACCATTTCCAAATAATTGTCCCAGTTACTTGTTTTACCAAAACCACTTCACGATAAAACTTTCCACACTTAACCAATTGAAAAACCAATTTTCAATTTACCTTTACCATTTGAAAACCAATTTTCAAATTACATTAACCATTTGCAAACCAATTTCAAATCACCTTAACCATTTGAAAACTAATTTCAAATCACCTTAACCATTTGAAAACTAATTTCAAATCACCTTAACCATTTGAAAACTAATTTCAAATCACCTTAACCATTTGAAAACTAATTTCAAATCACCTTAACCATATATACCTTTTGAAACAAATTTCAAACCACCAAATAAATCTTTACCGATTTATTTTAACTTACGTTCCAAATTCGTAAATTATATTTTCATATTTAAAAATAAATCAACATTTATTTTTAAACAAATTTCCCTTTATATATATAAATTCCAAAGTGGATTTAAATTCCAAGCATCTACTAGCATACGATTCCCAAATCGATTTCAAGTTATTTGCTTTCAATTACCTTAAAGGTGAATTCACAAAAACCGTTCCATTTCATATTAGAAAACCATTCCCATGCTTATTTTAAAAATAAGTAATTCACAAATTTATTTATTTTCAACGATTTGAAAATATTCCATATACTTAAATCACAGTTAAGTATTTATTCCATTCTCTTTAAGAAAACATTCCCTTATTCACATTTATTTGGGTTAAAAACGAATGTTGCGTAAAACATCGTTACGACAACCCAAAAACACTAGTATATGGATTCGAAATAAAAATGGATACATAAATCCACTACTATTCAAAATATTCCCTTCTATTTCTCGAAATCGTCTATTTCAACAATCAATGTTGAAATCTATGATTTCGATACTTAATATATCTTAAAACGTCTTTAATTAGTTTTAAATTCCATTTAGAACGTTCTTTTCCAAAAACACGTTCATTTAATAAAATAATACATTCACCGTTCAAAAATAGTGAATACAACCCCTTTAACAAATTCCATATTCAATTTATCAAATTAAATTGATTTTTCGGATTTATAACAATGTCCATACATCCCATTTCTATTTATGAAACTTCGTTTTAGAAATCTCCTTTTATTAGTCCAATTCGATTTACATAACTCGATTATATACTAAAATCAATATTATAAGTTAAATACTTATAATATTATCTATTTACCCAAATCGTTCTTTTGAACTTCACCAATTTAAAATCTTATCACTTACAAGATTTCTTTATGGTTTATAATAATTTCAACTAATGAAATCTTCATTTATTAACAATTTCTATAAAATTCCCCTTTTAATGCCCAAATCCATTTTTATAAGTTAATAACTTATAAGCTTAAAATTTTCCAATAACCATTCGTTTTATAAATTTCACATTTATAAATCTATAAATTCTAGTGAAATTCATGTTATACATCAACTTAACACTTTCTAAATTTATTCTATAACTTCAATAATTTTAATTTTAAAAACATCCATTTATAAAATCCTTTATATAAACCATTAATAATAATAACTTCCCGAAAACCAAATTTAACTATTTTATAAAAACCTATTATTGTTAAAAATTTCTTTTAAGTTATATTTTATAAAAATATAAATTTTTAAAACATAAAATTTTATCCATCTATTTATTTTAAAATTTAATCAATTCAAAATTTTTAATAAACCATATTCTTTGAAAAATCGATTTAAAACCCCTTTTAAATTCAAAACCGTTATTTTAATTTTTAAAAATTTGAATCCGATGATGCAACAACATCAGATGGTCAATCACGGGAATAAGTGTCATATATCAATATGATTATCAACAATCAACATAATATTTATAAACAAATAAATATGCGAGGAATCCAGTTGGATCCCTCCAACCTGTTACCCTGCACCCACAGACGTTAGCACAATACCAATTCCACTTCAAGGTGGAATATCGCGGTATATGGGATTTTATAAATATTCCGCTTAATAACGGCGCAACAGGGTCTCATCCGCTATACGAGGCGGGAAATCAAATCCGATATATACATATGCCAATATATATATATCGCTATATATAGTATATATCCTACTATATCTACTAACACAATCAATCAGCAATCAACAATCAATATTAACTATTCAAAATTTTAAACAAAACCTTTCGATTGAGTGAGGAGTTCTCACCTTGATTTTATTTCCGTTTTCGCGTTCGTTTCGAATAAAATTAAACGAACGTTTAATTTTACCCGAAATTCACACGAGCTCCAATCGACTCCAAACCAGTTGCATTGCGAAGAGCACGGCGATACGAAGCCAACGCAAAAAATCTCGTTCAATTTGGACCTCGCAGCAAAAAGTTATCACGTTTTTAAGTTACACGATTTGAATTTTAAATTTTAAACTAAAAACAAAACAAAGGAAATCACCTCACCCCTCTAACACGCGGGCCCCCCCACCTTTCTTCCTCCCGTTTGAAACGCGATTCCACCTCCAGGCTATATGCGTGCAAAATGAACCCATTCATAGCTAACTAGGGTTGAATCTTCCTCCCTCTCCGACGAACTATACGACGATCAAAGACCCCCAAATCGAAGCCACTGGAAGTCCTCACCCTCGGCCTGAGCCTTGTGGCACTCGGCCCCTCTTAGAGCATGGGAAACCGTGCGCAACTTGCAGCCATCGGCGCCACCTAGCCCCCTCCACGCTGCGTGAAACCCCATCTCGACCATATGGATTGAAAGATATCGCGGAGCTCTTTAACTTTGTAGTTGAACAAATTTGCTAATTCTCTACGGATTGAGAGAGATTAAGAGGAGAAGGATTGGATTATGGTGGCCATTGGAATTTTAGGGCCGGCTAGCAACATTAGGGTTAGGGTTTGAAAAAGAAATTTGTATTTATACCCAATTATTTTAATAATAAAATTCTTAATTTTACGCTTTTGCAAACGAACTCCAAACGACGCGTTCCGCCAGGCGATCCTAAGGTTTTTCCGCGTTCCGGACACAATGGAACAGGTTTCGTAAGCTAATTCGGAAGTATGTGTGAGATACGGCAATAAACGGTCGATTTAAATTTAAACCGATTTAAGCGATTTCTAGGCGTTTTGGCTTGTACCGGACAAACGATAAATCCAAACGACTTAAAATTTGAAATCTTGCAATAATATCACATTACGGATCCGATGAAACTGGTTTCGTCGAAATCCGAGACCGTTTGAAAAATGGCTATTTTAACTCGCCGAATTAAAATTAAAACGATATCGATGCGTTTCGAGCTGCCACGGTCAAACGACAACTCCGATTGCTACGAAAATTTGAAATCCGATAATAACTAACTATTACGGATCCAATGGAACTCGTTTCGTTCAATTCCGAGATTGTTCAAAAATTGGCTATTTTTCAGTCGATAATTAAATATTAAAATATTCAATTTTTACAAATTAACTCCAAATTCAATTTTACAAGTTCTAAAATATCTCTATAACTTCAATATGATATAACAAAATTTTCCAAACCATTTTCAATCATATTTAACCCAACATTAAATTATTTGTGGAATTTCACTATTAAATAATCGATTTAAATTACCCTATTAAATCCAATATTCGAAAAATAAATTATTCGACTTAAAAATTCCACTTATTAATATTAAAAATAAATTAAATATTCAAATTCAAGTTATCAAAAATTCTGGGTCGTTACACATCAGCAGAAGTCAACCGGTTTATTACAGCCTTTGGAAATCTCGATGTGGAAGTGGGAGATAATTTCGATGGATTTCATCGACGGTTTTCCTAGAACCAAGAAGGGAAATGAGGAATATGGGTGATTGTTGATCGCCTAACTAAAAGCGCTCATTTTATACCCGTTAAGGCAGCCCGTACTGCAGCTTTTCAGGCAAAAATTTTCTTGGGAGAGATAGTCAGATTGCATGGTGTTCTAGTTATTATAGTAAGTGATCGAGACCCTATCTTCACCAGCAAATTCTGGGAGGCTTTGCAATTGGCTATTGGAACGAGTTTGAGATTGAGTACAGCATATCATCCTCAGACAAATGGGCAGACGGAGAGGCTTAATCGAATTCTAGAAGATATGCTGAGAGCCTGTGTATTGAATTTTGGTGGATCTTGGGAAGACCATCTATATCTTGTGGAATTCTCTTACAATAACAGTTACTAAGAAAGTATTAAGATGGCTCCCTATGAAGCCCTATATGGAAGACCGTGTAGATCCCCAACCTGTTGGATAGAGTCGAAAGACCATCTTGTGCATGGACCAGATCTGATCCGTGAAGCATCTGCTAAAGTTGAGCTTATCAAGAAAAGGATGAGAGCTTCTTAGGATCGTCAAAAGAAATATGTAGATGAAAGACGAAGACAATTTGAGTTTGAGATTGGTAATTTTGTCTTTGTCAAAGTTTCCCCTATTAAAGGAGCAGTAAGATTTGGGAAAACAGGGAAACTCGCCCCGAGATATATTGGTCCATTCCGAGTGCTCGAGAGGATTAGTGCCGTAGCATACAAGATTGAATTGCCAGTCCGGATGGTTGGAATTCACAATGTTTTTCCACGTATCTCATCTACGGAAATACGTGCACGATCCCTCTCTTATTGTGGAGCCAGCTGTGCAGGAAGACTTAGAGGTTGAGCCGGACTTATCAGTTGTCAGACATCCTGTTCATATTGTTGATCAAGACGAGAGGCAACTTAGAAGCAAGATAGTGAAGCTTTTTAAAGTCCAGTGGAGTGAGGATCCCAGAGATTGTACCTGGGAGACTTTGGATAGTTTTAGGAAGGCTTACCTGGATATGTGTCCGGATAGCTAATGATGTTTGCATTGGATGTACTGTTGTTTGGACGTTTTGTTTGATTGGATGCTAGTGTATGGATGATATGTATGCTTGAATTGTTGAAATAAAATGCAAATTTTGGATTATCTTTTATTTTAAATTTCGGGGACGAAATTCTTTTAGGGGGGAGGAATGTGATATTCCGGAATTTCAAACCAAATTTAAATGTGATAATCTCTTTAATAAGTTAATTAAAATTGATAAATTGTTATTTTAAACAATAATAATAATTGTGTTGTAAATATATTGATTTTAAATGGAATTAATATATACAAATGGAAATGGATTTGTTGAAATTATATGTACATATCAAATGTGATTTTTAAATTGAATTTGAAATTTAATTTGAATTTGGGTATTTAAATTGGAATTCAAAGGATAGTTATTTATATCCTAAATCATACTTTGATCTTAAAGTGTACTTTTATGATTTTATTTAGATTATAAAATTTATTTTATATTAATTTCATTTAAAAAAATTGATTTGTATAAATTAAAAATGTATTTAAAAATTATAAAATTTATATAATAAAAACATTTAAAAATCTATTTTGCATGAGAATTACATATGTTATTTTGTGAATCCCTCTTATAACATGTGTTAAGAAAATAACCATGTTTAATGACAAGTGTCACATAATATATATATATATATATATATTATTTTCTTTAATTTTAATAAAACAAAAATTTTATCTATAAAAGTTTATTTCATCTTCTTCATTTAAACTTTCCTATCTCATTTTCTAAAATCAAGAAATAAATTACTACTTCATTCACAAAATTGAAAATTTCATCAATCTCTACTCTTTCAACCAAAAATTAAAACAAGAATTCAAATCTCATTTCAAAGTTTCTAAATCTGCAAACAAAAATACAAAAAAAAATCTATAAAAAAAACCTCAAACAAAAAGTTTTATTCAATGGATTGAAGCTTCATCAAATATGCAGCAAATCTTCAAAGAATTAGGCATCATCAAGGTGCCTTCTCAGATTTGAAAAGCAAATCAACAATTAAGCTTTAGATCAAAATCAAATTCAGGAAACAAGAAAGAAACCTGTCTATGTTCAAACTGGTGAGTAAACTTTTATTAAGAAAAGTTTAAGTAAATAAAATTTGTGCTTGTGAATTTCTGAGATGATTGATGTCTTGCATGTATATATATTAGTGAAATCTTTGTATATATGTTATATTGAACTGTGCATGTTTGAGTCTGTTTGATTTTTCTCTGTTTTCAAGTTACAGAGTAAAACTAAAGCAAAAATTCAAAATTTCATTTGCAAATCACTGTTAGGCTTTGTGTTTCAAACACAGTAAGTTTATTAAAGCATAAATTAAAATCTAAAATTTTATTCAAATAAATTTGTTTGAATATCTTCTGAAATCAAGATGATACAGTAGAAATTTTAATAACATGTTAAAATCAAGTATTGTAATTTGTTGATTCAATTTTATATCTTGAATCAACTCTGGGAAATATGATTTTTAAAATAAAAATCATGATTTTTAGATTGGGTTTGGGGCAGTGTTTCGGTGATGACCAGAAGATAGTTTTTGGGCAAATTCTAGTGGACGGAGGGACTATGGTGGTCAGGGTTTCGACTGGAGATGGAATGATGATGGGTAGTCACCGCAAAAGTGATCGGAGGTGTTCTCGATCGATGAGGTGGCCGGACGATGTGAGTTTAGGGTTTAAGCCCTATGTTTGGTCAAGGTTGGGTTTTTGATTACTGCATTGTTTCTGAGTGATCGAGTGCTCGAGGCTTTGGATAATGACGGTGTGGAGGGTCGGCAAGGCGTGGTCGGAGTTGTAGGGATTCCGGAGGTCGGCAATGGGAGTTCGAGGCGATTTTCATGGCGATGGTTACTGTATCTTTTTGATCGAGGTAGCTCGATCTCGTCTTCAGGGTTGATTGGCATTTCTAGGTGGTCAGTGGCAAGTGAGGGTAGAAGGCGACGTGTCGGAGGTGATCATGAGGGTGGATCGTCGGCGATGGCCGGTGCATGTGCACAGGAGTTGGGTGGTGTTAGTTGTTCGGGCAGTGGTTTTGACTCATGTAGGGTCTCGGGGTAGCAGCGTTTTGACTCAGGTTTGTCTCGAGTTCGTCTCATGTTCGTGTGAATGTTAATGAATGTTAACAGTTTTTAACTTTATAACTAAGTTTTAATTTAAAAAATAAAAAAAGAAGATGAAGATCTCGAGTCAGTACTTGAGACAGTTACGAGTTAAACCCGAAGATTAGTTATTGTTTAAAAAGTTTTCAAACTAATTTTAAAATTAAACCTAAATTGTTTTAAACTACTACATGATAAATGAATTAAAAACTATATGATTTATGAAAGTTTATACTTTTGTTAACTCAAATTGAAATGTTTATGCTTTCTTAAAAAAAATATAATAATAATAATATAATGATTAAGTTGAAATGCTTAAATATTTTTAAGTAATTAATGGAATTATTTTATTTAAAGGTTAGATAAGTTTTATAATTTAAGATTACTTTAATTAATAAAGAAGTTAAAGTTAAACTAATTAATAAGTTTAGATTGATTAATTATAAAGGTCTAATTAATTAATTATGGATTAATTAATTGATAATTAAGAATTAATCTAATTAAATAATTAAGGATTTATTTAATTATCATTAATAGATAATTAATTAGATAATTAAAGATTAATTAATAAATTACTAGTAATTAATTAATTAAGTGATTAGTGATTAATTAATTTATAATTAGGAATTAATTAATTAATTAATTAAGGTTATTTAATTAATTAATTAAACTTTAATTAATTTATAATTAATAGTTAATTAATTAATGATTAAGAATTAATTAATTAAATGATTAAGATTAATTAATTACAATTAATTAAGTAATTAAGATAAATTAATTTAAAATTTTTAATCAATTTAAAAAATTAGTTAAGATTAATTAATTGTTAATTAAGGATTAATTAGTAATTAATTAAGGAATGATTAATTTTTAATCAAGTTTTATTAATAAATAAACAGAGTTATTAATTACTATTTATAGGATAATTAATTAATTGATTGATTGATTGTAAGGTTAATTAAGAAGTGATTAATTAACTAAATGATTGTGATTAATTAATTAATGATTGGTTAAGCTACGTAAAGTGATTAATTCTTAAGTAATTAATTTAATTTGAATTAATTAAATTAATTATAATATGAATTAGAGATATGTTTGCTTATAGATGATTGTTTTGAACTGAATGTCTGGATTTGGTTGATATCTGTTGGATGATAATCTGAGATATTCTGTGATGAGATATTGTATATATATCTGTGATAGATGTTTATTATTATCTATGGATAATGCTGTGTGAATTCAATATTTAAAATTGAATTGAATTGTTTAAATCTTTAAGCAACTTGACTTTTAAGATGGCGTTTGGATTTCGATGAGACCGGGATCGGGAATCAAGTTTGATTTTCCGAAAACCACATCGATCCAAGTTAAACGTTAGGTTATGACATCTCAAAGTGAAGATCGAGATGGAGTTTCAGAGTGCAAGGGTTATTATCGTTAACTCTAAGGGTGATTCCAAAATGAGTGTAACGAAATAATGCCTTCGGTTTCGTTCGAACCCAGAACGAACTTGTATGGATTGAATGCTTTCAGCACATCGTCAGGTGGACGATGAGCATTCTAAGAAATGTGTTCTATAAAGGTAATCGTAGCCTCAAGCCTCATCAACCGGGAATGGTTAAAACAGGGGAGGTGCAGCAAGGTTAAGTGGGTCATGCCCAAGTAGGACGAGATTTACCCCTGTCTAGAAGACCCTTATTATTTCGGCTGTTTAAGCAGTTGTTGGCCACAACTGCGGGGTTGTCTTGTTCAGGACTGTCCAGTAAGGGATGGTTCCGGCCTTGTGTTGCAGGGGATTTAGGGTGGATCTTCGGTACGGTGATTTAGGCACCGTACTGTGACTGGCGGTACCCCAGTAGCCCTGCCATTGTATGGAATCCAAACTCTAATAAGTGCCTGTACGGTTTTGATTGTGTCCAACTATGTTGGAACGTGAGATGTAAGTATTCCAGCTATTTCTGTATTTTATTTTGAAAACCCTAGACCCTATTATAATATCACTGGATTTCCTATCAAATGTTTCGGTTAACGTAAGGTAAAAACTTACCCGTGTTTATGTGTGGGGAGTCTTACGTGATACCTTTTGTTTTCAAATAATTTCAAAGTTAAACAACTTTAACCTGTTTACTCACACCAGACCCATGTCTGACCCGAAGTTTATTTTGTTTTTTTATAAACTCTAGGGTACTCATATTTTTATGAGTAGCCAAGTGATCAGGTTGGGATTGACAAATGTTTTGGAAGCTGGAGCTGGAATCCAGACGTACCTATCTATCTCTATCCGCTGTAGTGACCTTTTGATGTTGTATTTTGGGTTGTATGGTTTGGCAGACTCTTATAAATGTCTAATGTAATGAAGTCATATTATTTTGTGTACTCAGATATGTGAAACTATGTAATGGATATGTGTAATATTATATTTGTTCCGTTTCCGTTGTGAAATTCTGATGTTGTTGTTCATTTCTTTCTATCTTTTCTATTTTTATCTCTTTCTTTTCTTATTGATGATACGTCTTTCTGTGGACTGGTCGTCACATGATCAAAACAGGTATGATACGATATGAAGTAACATAATAAAATCATATGAATAACATAATGTAAACATATGAAATAACTTGATACAAACATATAAAATAACATAACATAATCATAGGTGAAATGTCAAACATGCATATACATATCCTCACAATTCAATTGTCATCAATTCACCCAAATTATAAGTAGGTTGTCAAGAGTGATTACTCATCTTTATTTGGTTAGAAAAGTGATTCAAAGCGCAACACGGCGATGACAAATTATGGACAAGCTTGAGTGAGAGGAGAATCCAAATCCGACACTTTGAAAAATAAAATAAATTCCATACATAAAAGAATAATTCACATAAAAAAATAAAATAGAAAATTATATTTTTGCAATATACATAAGAGGGGTTGTCTAAGCTTTGCATGAGCTTGGTCTAGAGGTGGTTTGAGTTCGGCCAAAGGGATAGGGTTTGGGTATGGGTTCGGCCATAGGGTTTTGGACTAGGTTAGGCTAAGGTTTTAGTTTCGATGGGTTCGACCTTAGGCTAGGGTTTGGGCGGTAAGGCTCGGCCTAGGGGTGTGGGTTTGGCTAGGATAGGGTTTGGTGGTGGTGGAGATGGTCACGGCCAAGGCGAAGTAAAGGGAAAGGGTTTGAGGAAGTTCGACTATAGGGTTTGTGGTGGGAAGAGAAAGCGGAAGCCGAAATTTTGTGAAGAGGAGAAGGGAAGAAAGAAGGAGGAGAAGTGGGTTTTGGTTGGAGTTTTGTGATGGGAAGGTGATGGAATAGGTGTGACCGAAATTGCAAGGGAAGGAGGAGGAAAAATTTGTAGAGGAGAAAAGGAAGTAGGTCTAGGGTTTTGAGAAGGAAGATGAAGGAGAAGAAGACTTACATTTTTCTGTAGAGGCGCAAATGAATGGATGAGGAGGCCAACCAAAACCCTAGGGTCTTATATAGTCATCTCAACAGGTGGCTTTTCATCTACTAAAGAGATTTCTAGCCCATTAGTACAAGCCCAAACAAATCAACATGTAAGCAAGATAGAAGTTATAGGGAAAATAACTACGTGTAATACGCCAAAAGTTGCAAAATTTAAGAAGTAGAAATCAAACTTTAACAAAATAAAAAATTGAGAAAATATTAGAATTAAATTCTTCTTTATAAAAAAAGTAAAAGTTAAAAATTCAAATTTTTTAATTTTCACAGAAAGTCAAATTTTGACCAAAGTCGACCAAAATTTGCATTTTAGGAAAAATCTTTATTTTATTAAATTTTGAAGAGCATTTCACATCAAATCCCAAAATTATACATTAAATTTCCAAATATATCAAATTTAAAATAATTATATTCAAGGTTCCAAATAAATTTTCATTTAAAATATGTTTGAAATTTTGCAGGTTGTTACAGTGAGGTTGATTGTAGAAGCAGATCACGGTGGGTTCTTTTATCGTCGAATGTTGCGGGGTTTATCAGTGTTCGATTGGTGGTCAGTTGTTGATTGTAGAGATAGGTCATGGGTTTGATTTTGGTAAATGGGTATGTGATAAATCTAATTTGTGATGTGATGGGGAAATCGAATTTGGGTACTGGAGTTCGCATTTTTGGAAATCACAATTGGAGGAGGGGGTTCAGTTCGCTGCAATTTGGATAGAGATTGGGGATATTGGCGATGGTGATGTTGGTGATTGTTCAGGCTATTAATTGATGGTTTCTGTGATTGACGTGTTTGATTGGTTTTTCGGTTGAGGTTGTCGACTGCGTTGTAGTTGGAAGGTAGTGATCCAACTTGTAGGAGCAATTTGTGTAGGAAATGGTTAACGAGGTTGATTAATGCAGTTTCAGGGAGGTGCTGCGATTGTTGGATGGTGAAGTTATGGATGGTATGGGTAGGAAGAAGGTGAAATTGAAGGAAGAGGTCGTTGATGATGGTTTGAATAAAAAAGTTTTATGGAGCAAGAAGGAACTGAATTATAGTTATTTTGTTTAGGTGATATGAAACAGAGAGGAGTAGAGGAGCAGTTTGTTGTAAAGGTGGAGGAATTATGGCGATTGAAGTGCTATTGTAGTGGAGGAGTTGCAGCAATGGATTGATTGGGTGGATTCTCTTGTTGGTTGGATGGACGACGGAGTTTTATGCACAATGTAAGGGCGGTTGCTACTTTGTAGGTTCAGGTGGGTTGAGGGTGGTTCAGCCTTGGTGATGTTTTTGGATTTACTAATTACCGAACTTGTTGCTAAGGCAGTGGGTGAAGGTGATGAAAGTAGGTTGAATAAAGATTTAAGGGTGATGGAATGTTTGATTGCGTTGAGTGGAAGTGATGTAGAGGTTTGTTTAGATGGATTGTAAAAAACAGAGCATGATAATGCATTAGAGAATGTAATAACAAAAATGAAATAGAAAGGCAACACTTGTTGTGGCAATGTTTGTAATGAAGTATGGTTGTAGCAGTAAGAATAGTGAACTATAGAAAACAGAAAATGCAAAAAACAGTGAGCAAAACAAAGTGCAATAATAAGATGGACACAAAATGGAGAGAGATGTAGTGTAAGACAAAGAAAAAGAATGAAACGAAATTACAAAATGGAATCAAGAAAACAAATGCAATGAAATAAAAATTTGAAAACTAATAGTAAATAAAATAAAATAAAATAACACAAAACTAATTCGAAGAGTAATATTATAATTAAATTTCTTTCCTTGGCTACGACGCCAAAAACTTGTTAGATGACGGATTTTCTATCGATTAGAAAACCGCTAAAAAATATAATCTTTATAAAAAACGCAAGCGCACGGTGTACAATCATAGTATGTATGCGAGAATAGGTCCATCTATAGGGAAAGAATCAAATTCTAATAGTACTCAATCAAATTAGCACAAGGTTTTGAAATTGTTTAAACTAAGAAAATTGTAGAAAATAAACTTGAGTAAAAGTGAATAAAACTATGAGATTAAGGAGTAATTTAGAGGCAAATCCACCTCCAATCCTTCATATAAATCAATACAAACTTCACATATAATCTCTCCTTTTAATTTTAAGTATGGTTTATTTGTGTTATTAATTAGCATAACTTATGAAAGTCTATAGTATGGTGGATCAATTATATAAATGACAAGTATATAACTAATTTAAAGTATAGTGTAACAATAGTAGAGTATGTAAATAAGAATAATCACACCAAGAATTTTATACTGGTTCGGACCTTCCGTCCTACATCCGGTCATGAAGTTCCTCTTCGGAATTTCATTTCAACAAATATCTCTCACTTCACCCGGAGGAACAGGTTTACAATAGCAGAGTTTCTTTGTCAAGAATGTGTTCTCTATTACTCGGATTTTGACTATATAGTACAATTGAACTTCCTATATCTCTTGAATGATTGAGTACAATATTATTCGAGAGAATATGGAAGTGCATGATCTCAGATTTGCAGATTTGATAGCAAGTGGATGATAGAACAAGAGATGATTAAGATAGAGAGTAGAGTGAATTAGTAGAAAGTAAGTAAAAAAATGCTTTGATCCTTCTTGATTCTCGCATATGTAGTTGTAGAAAGTTGCTTCTATAGTTGCATCTCTTCCCTTTCAGTCTAGAGTTGTCACTGTTCACTGGTAAAGAGTTGTGGAGGAGAGATGGAGTTGTGTCTCTTCGAAGATGACAGTTATAATTTGAATTACCTTCCCCAAGCCCAGTTTCAGACGTCTGAATGGTGTTCACGGACGTTTGAGAATCTATTATTATTTTTATTCCTCGTCTTCGTTCAGACGTCTGAAGTTCTACATTCAGACGTCTGAACCTGTTAATTGATGTTCTTCTGTGTTTATTCTTGAGTGCATCTCTCTTCGATCTTCGTGTAACTTTGTAGATGAATCTCTACAGTGCTTCAGTCTTCATCTTGTCACAGTAGTGGTTTGTCTTGCTTTTAGTTTGTATCTGCATAGTTGTATGATATATATGATTTCCATTGTATAGTTGTCATCATCGAAATCGTAAACTAAGGGTTCCAACATTCTCCTCCTTTTTGATGATGACAACTATATAATGTACTTAGATAATAATTACAGAAAGGTTCTCCCCCTAAATATGATCTCCCCTTATAAATGTGCATGTTTATTTTTCTCCCCCTTTGTCATTATCAAAAACAATTGAAAAACTCAAAAATAATCCAGAACCATACATAAATATATTACTAAAAAAGGTTATGATTACATCATCATGTACATCAAAAAAGAGGAATTTTGATAGTGTTTTACCAGAATTTTTAGAACAATAAAACATTTACCTAATGAAATCAAGGTAGTTCATCATGAGAGGAGTCTAATTTCCCTTTCTCCTTATCGTCGGTTTTTGGCGAAGTGTGAGGGGATGGAGAAGATGTAGACCAGTCAGAAGAAGGTTGACGGAATTGTTGAAGTGCATGATCAAGTTTGAAAACCACTGAATTAAGAGAGTCTTCAACTTTTGAAAGCCGTGTGGACAACGTGTGATCAAGCTTTGCTACTTGTTTACCAAGGAGAATTTGATTTCTAGATAGGAGCTCTTGTTTTGTAAGGTTAAGTGAGCAATACTCTCATTGGCATTAGGCTGAGTTCGTGCTTCCAAAATTTCCATATCGGAGTGATATTCAAACGAGGAAGGAGGAGATGGAGATGATTGCCTTGGTAGTTCAACATCACTTTGTTGTTGTTGTTGTAGTTGTTGAGGAGGAGAGGTTGATCTTGTGCATTTCTCAATTCTAGAAAAGTCATATAAGATGGTAAATGATTGATTTCATTATTTGGTAGGTAACTCCTCAAAAGAAGAAATGTACGATGGGATGTTTAATGCTTTGAGAATTCGCAGAATATAAGCCGGGTAAATGATTGTCTGGCGAGCATAATTCCAAAAACCTTTTAGTTCACCAAAAATGAACTGAGCCCAATTGATCTTAGTTCGATTAAATAGTGCATATAGTGCTTTGTGTTCAAGATCAGTAATTTGTTCATGGCTACCTAATCGAGGGATAATAGTATTTATAAGCATTTGGGTAGGGAGCCAAGCACGTGGCCTAAGGAATTTGGATGAAAATTGAGGCATTCGATTTTCCCATAATTGATGAGTTATTTTATCACGAAATTATAACTCGTATATGAGCATTCTAAGAATCGTCCAATTGTAGCGGGGTTTAACTTGATTGTTGTCCATAGACACACTTGCTCATAACCATTCTTCATCATCGGTAGTCCATACTGATAGACTATCCAGATTAGCGTAAAAAAGATATATAGCTAGTTGGTCGATAGAAACATCATTGGAATTAAAAGAAATAAGAGTTTTCAATTCACCTTGTGTAACGATCCCGAATTTCAATTTTATTTAAATTGATAATTAATTTCTATTTTGAGTAAAAATTGTTAAAATATTTAGTAATTTATACAAACTGTTAGTAAAATTTTAATAATCGAATATTTGAAAATTATAAAACGGTAGAATGAAGTTGTGTTGATGTTAAACAAATATTTCAAACAAATATAATTATAAGATAAATTATAAAAATAACAAACAATTAACATTATGTTATAAAATCAATGCACATTAATAAAACAAATAACAAGACACAATGTAAAATTATGAAACAAAAGAAATAAAATATAAACTATGGAAATAAATGTGTAGAAAAAATATAAAATAAGACATATAATACAATATAAGCACAAAAGTAATAAATACACTTAAACTTGAAAGCAAAACTTTAACAAAGAATACCAAAACAAAGTATGTATACAAACAAGTAATAAAGTATTTGTAGGCAATATAATATGTACATAAAGTAAAATAAATATCTATTAAACATATAATTAACTCAAGCAAAGTACAAATAAAATCAACAAGTGATCTACAGCCACCCAAATAAAATGCAAGTATGTACACTTAAAACAAAACCAAAGCAACATCTTCTCAGCCGAAGTCAATAAAACAAAATAAAATATGTTTGTACAAAACAAAGCATAAGACAGTAAATATCTATTGTACAAGCAAAATTGAATAAGTATAGGCTAGAAAGAACAAAGTATTTAGGCTGAGTAGGGAAAACAAAACACAGCAAAATAGGATGTGTATATAGAAATACATACAGATAGGTTATGTTTTAGCTAAGCAAGGGGGGACATGCATTTATTGCCATCATCTCAGCAGCACAAATAGTCAGTTCGAATTGTTTAAAAATATAATGCAGCCACAACTTTAGTACAGGGAAGAGATAACATCACCTGTACACTTTCTACTTTATATCAACAATCCTCATCTCAGTTCATTTATCACAACTGAGTAAAATGGAAGCAAACCAAAAATAATAGAAGTCAAAAACAAAGAAAAAAAAACAATGCAAATCTTCAACCTGGGATTGTAGATCACAAACAAACTCAATCAAAGTAAAAGCAAATCAAAGCATGCAAGTTTCCAGGCCTCTGTTTCAAAACCCATAGGTGAGCAAATTCACTAAAATTATCTATGTTTCTTGATTTTCTGGATTTATGATGGAAGTATGTCAGGAAAATGTTTTGTTTGTTTGCCTGCATGGTTATATGTACATCGGATATGATATTTGCATATCAGGATATATGGATTCTTCAGCCTCTGTTTGTTTTTCTTCCAGACCAAATTTGTTTTAAAATCAAATTCTCTTCCTCCAATCTACCATAGAACCTAATCTTCAAAAGGAATATGTTAATACCAACCAGATTTTATTTTTAAAAATAATTCCAAAAAGAAATATTGTGAAACTATTTCAGAAAATAAAAATAACAGTAAGGTTATATATATAGGGTAAAAATCAATAAATTCAATTTCTGTCTTGAAATACATGAATGTGTTCGTGATCGAAAATCACGATTTTTAATATACATTTTGTAGTTTTTAAATTGATAATCGATTGGGAATTTCGAAAAGTTTGTTTGGGGTATTTTGGGCAATCGTTGATGATCAACGTGATGGAGTTGGCCAATTCTTGGTCTGAAGGTGGTTCGTTTGATGCGAGTGTAGGAAAAATAATAGAAAAAATTTCGAATGAATAAATTTTTGGGTTGGATCGAAACTAGGGTTTTGGGTTCGTTTTGATTTGCTGTTGTTCACGAGCAAAACGCATCATCATCACGGTAATCTGGGCGATCGCACCTATGGGGATGGACTCGTGGGTGAGTGGCGGAGGTTTGGTCAGGTGCGCGTGGATTCCGGTGACGTCACGTGGTGGGGCGAAGCGGGTTTTTGGTGAACGAATGGGTTCAGGAAGAAGAGAGGTTACTCTGTACTTGCTCGATTTTGTCTCGGTGATGATTTTACATCGTGGATGGCTCGAAACGTTTGGGATGGTCGTTGATGACTTGGGTGGCGCTGCGTCATTGACCGGAGTTGGTCGTGGCGTTTGTGCACGTGTACGTGCAAGCTTGTGCAACTGGGAAATATAGGGGTTTGGAAAGAATCAAAGTAATTTGGGTTTTCACTGTTCCTCTCATGCTCGTCTGGGGTAGGTAGGAGGGGATACGAGGCATGCTACTTCGAGTTCGCTCAAGCGTGGACTCGAGTCTATGTCAGGGATTGTGAAGAGTTGCTAGGGATTTTATTTTGAGGAGTTTAGGACCTGTACCAGTTTTGAAAAGAGCAAAGGAAAGGGGTTTTAAAGTTAAGTAAATAATACGTGGCCAGTATGAAACATATACCAAGTTGACTTGGAAGAAGAAGAAAATATAAATAATAATAACAATACAGAACGGAGGTTTTACAGCGTAGAGGAAAGCAACAAGATTTTTGAAGCTAAATATTAAAAAGTATCAAATAAAATAAAATAAGTCATAAAGCAAATGTCTTGAATTTAAATTGTCTGACTTGATAATCTTCAAAAGAAATGTGATAATGATTAAATTAAGTAATTAATCAAGATTTGGGTTATATTTGATTAAAGAAGGACTTGATGAATTAAGGAATAATTAAGGTGTCTAAGTATTTTTTTTCAGGATAAATAGTGATCGTAATCTTATTTGAGTCGGTGTAATTGAATCAAAGGATAATTAATAAATGGGGTTAATCAAATTGATGCATTAATTAAGACTGATTCGTCCGTAATTAAAAGTGAGTTAATAAATAAAAAAAAGGGATTTTAGTCTAAAATAAATTGAAATTAACTTAGGATAATTAACCCAGATTTATAATTAATACAGTTGATTCAAATTTATCAGTCAACTAATGAATTTTACTTATGAATGTTTAAACTTGACTGAAAAATTAATTTGTTTGATATCCCTGTTATATGATGCTTTATGATTATCCTGATTTGTGTTGTGATCTATGATGAAATTTATTATCTGTGATATATATATCTGTGAATCTGTGTATGAAAGATAAGCGTTGTAATTTATATCGCTTATTTAATATATTGTTGTATTTGATCTGTGATGATTGAATGATGTTGCACTATTGTGTTAAACCCCAGGACCACACCATACACACACAATTATGGATTTCACGAGGAAATCGATTAAGTCACAGATTTTGAAATGATTTTAAAAGTTGAATATTTAAATTCAAATGTTTTGGAAATGGAATCGAAATAAAAGTAAAAAGCTTTTTGAATGGAATTTCAAGTTTATTTTAATTTACTTGATTAAAGTTTGAAATTTAAATAATTTGATTTAAATTTAAATTCAAGATTTGAAATTGAATTCTATGATTTGAAATTAGAATTAAAGAGGTTATACCAGTTATATATGAGTTAAACCATTTTAAATATATTAATTTTGAGAATTAGAGGGCTTTAATTCAAGAAAATATAATTGGATTTTTTTGAAACGAAAACTGTTTGTTTTCAATTAATAAAAGCTTTCACATAAGAAATGAACTTCCAATTTGAGTTAAAATGATCTCTAATTTGAAATGAAGTTAATTTCCAAGTTATGAAAACGATTTGAAAGCTATGAGTTAAATCTTTAATTTAAAGATTTAATGGGTTGATCCTATAGAAATGAAATTGTTTTGGAAATCTATGAATCGATCTTTTGTGAGAAAAATCTTTTGTTTAAAAATTTGAAATGGCAATTTGTTTAACCATTTAAAGAAAATTTTGGGTTTTAAGTTGTGACTTAATTGAAATCCCAATATCCATATGTTTTTTTGAACTATTTCGCTCACTATTCGGTTTAACCGGGAGAGGACCTTTGTGTCATATATCCCATTCCGAATATGTGATTCGACGTTATGGGTAGCATTTGAAGACCGGTGATGAAGACCGGATATTCACAAAAACGAAAGGATAACTCATCGATTGTCTCTGCACTGAGTCGCGCCGGTATAGAGATTTTCCTAAGTGATGGGAAATCCGATCGGGATTGTGAATACCCGGATTGCAAGGGCTTCATAAGAAGTGCCTTCGGTTCTGTTCGAGCCTGGAACAGACTTGCTTGTTTAGTGAAATGTGATGGGGGGTTCTTGCTTCGCGGTTTGGTGGCGAACGGGAGACTCTTACCCCCACATGGCCTCTTTACGGGGTTGGTTAGGGGTAAGCCGTGACAGTGGAGAGGCTGGCCGTAAAAGCAAGGTCTGGGGTACCATTATAAGCCACGGTGGGGATGGGATGGTTGAAAAGCCTACCGGTCGCTGCTGACGGAAATGTCGTTTCGTTACATTTGGTATCAGAGCTAAGGTTGAACTTTATCTCAGGAGTATAACACATTAAGTAGCTCATTAGAGATAGGGTGAAGTATCCCTAGAATGAGTATATCCCTAAGATATCCGTTTGAACGCCTCAGTAAATTCTCTTGCTATCCATTGATAGTGAGTATGAGTGCAAGAAGAGAACGAGATAGGGGACAGGGAAATACGACTGTAATTGGTCGATACTCTGTAACAACAATGGGAACAACTTTCTTATCAATTTCCTTTGATTCATTTCCAGATTCTTTTGATTTCTTCGTGACAGCTACAAGAAGAAGTTCGATGTGATGATGGCTCTACGAATCGTTGTGGAAAATCCTTCGTATTTCATCAGATTCTTATCAGTTTTTCGATTTAAACCTTAATGAATATGAAATTGAAATTTGAAATTGGAAATTTAAATTGAGTTAAATTGGTTAATGAAATATAAGATAGATTTGAATTATAGCGATAAGACGATTTCGTTCAAAACCAAAATTGAAATTCTATTGTAATTTATTGTAAATATTGAAGTCCGAAGAGGGACAAATTGGTATATATTTTGGAATATTCCGGTTTGAGTTTGGAGTTCATATCTGGAGTTTGAGGAATTATAGGAGATTGAATCCATTATCTATCTTTGTTGTTTTCGTACCTGCGAATTTCGAGGACGAAATTCTTTTTAAGGGCGGAAGTTTGTAACGACCCCGAATTTCAATTTTATTTAAATTGATAATTAATTTCTATTTTGAGTAAAAATTGTTAAAATATTTAGTAATTTATACAAACTGTTAGTAAAATTTTAATAATCGAATATTTGAAAATTATAAAACAGTAGAATGAAGTTGTGTTGATGTTAAACAAATATTTCAAACAAATATAATTATAAGATAAATTATAAAAATAACAAACAATTAACATTATGTTATAAAATCAATGCACATTAATAAAACAAATAACAAGACACAATGTAAAATTATAAAACAAAAGAAATAAAATATAAACTATGGAAATAAATGTGTAGAAAAAATATAAAATAAGACATATAATGCAATATAAGCACAAAAGTAATAAATACACTTAAACTTGAAAACAAAATTTTAACAAAGAATACCAAAACAAAGTATGTATACAAACAAGTAATAAAGTATTTGTAGGCAATATAATATGTACATAAAGTAAAATAAATATCTATTAAACATATAATTAACTCAAGCAAAGTACAAAGAAAATCAACAAGTGATCTACAGCCACCCAAATAAAATGCAAGTATGTACACTTAAAACAAAACCAAAGCAACATCTTCTCAGCCGAAGTCAATAAAACAAAATAAAATATGTTTGTACAAAACAAAGCATAAGACAGTAAATATCTATTGTACAAGCAAAATTGAATAAGTATAGGGTAGAAAGAACAAAGTATTTAGGCTGAGTAGGGAAAACAAAACACAGCAAAATAGGATGTGTATATAGCAATACATACAGATAGGTTATGTTGTAGCTAAGCAAGGGGGGACATGCATTTATTGCCATCATCTCAGCAGCACAAATAGTTAGTTCGAATTGTTTAAAAATATAATGCAGCCACAACTTTAGTACAGGGAAGAGATAACATCACCTGTACACTTTCTACTTTATATCAACAATCCTCATCTCAGTTCATTTATCACAACTGAGTAAAATGGAAGCAAACCAAAAATAATAGAAGTCAAAAACAAAGGAAAAAAAACAATGCAAATCTTCAACCTGGGATTGTAGATCACAAACGAACTCAACCAAAGTAAAAGCAAATCAAAGCATGCAAGTTTCCAGGCCTCTGTTTCAAAACCCATAGGTGAGCAAATTCACTAAAATTATCTATGTTTCTTGATTTTCTGGATTTATGATGGAAGTATGTCAGGAAAATGTTTTGTTTGTTTGCCTGCATGGTTATATGTACATCGGATATGATATTTGCATATCAGGATATATGAATTCTTCAGCCTCTGTTTGTTTTTCTTCCAGACCAAATTTGTTTTAAAATCAAATTCTCTTCCTCCAATCTACCATATAACCTAATCATCAAAAAGAATATGTTAATACCAACCAGATTTTATTTTTAAAAATAATTCCAAAAAGAAATATTGTGAAACTATTTCAGAAAATAAAAATAACAGTAAGGTTATATATATAGGGTAAAAATTAATAAATTCAATTTCTGTCTTGAAATACATGAATGTGTTCGTGATCGAAAATCACGATTATTAATATACATTTTGTAATTTTTAAATTGATAATCGATTGGGAATTTCGAAAAGTTTGTTTTGGGTATTTTGGGAGATCGTTGATGATCAACGTGATGGAGTTGGCCAATTCTTGGTCTGAAGGTGGTTCGTTTGATGACGAGTGTAGGAAAAATAATTGAAAAAATTTCGAATGAATAAATTTTTGGGTTGGATCGAAATTAGGGTTTTGGGTTCGTTTTGATTTGCTGTTGTTCACGAGCAAAACACCTTATCATCACGGTAATCTGGGCGATCGCACCTCTGGGGATGGACTCGTGGGTGAGTGGCGGAGGTTTGGTCAGGTGCGCGTGGATTCCGGTGACGTCACGTGGTGGGGCGAAGCGGGTTTTTGGTGAACGAATGGGTTCAGGAAGAAGAGAGGTTACTCTGTACTTGCTCGATTTTGTCTCGGTGATGATTTTACATCGCGGATGGCTCGAAACGTTTGGGATGGTCGTTGATGACTTGGGTGGCGCTGCGTCGTTGACCGGAGTTGGTCGTGGCGTTTGTGCACGTGTACATGCAAGCTTGTGCAACTGGGAAATATAGGGGTTTGGAAAGAAGCAAAGTAATTTGGGTTTTCAATGTTCCTCCCATGCTCTTCTGGGGTAGGTAGGAGGGGATACGAGGCATGCTACTTTGAGTTCGCTCAAGCGTGGACTCGAGTCTATGTCAGGGACTGTGAAGAGTTGCTGGGGATTTTATTTTGAGGAGTTTAGGACCTGTACCAGTTTTGAAAAGAGCAAAGGAAAGGGGTTTTGAAGTTAAGTAAATAATACGAGGCCAGTATGAAACATATACCAAGTTGACATGGAAGAAGAAGAAAATATAAATAATAATAACAATACAGAACGGTGGTTTTACAGCGTAAAGGAAAGCAACAAGATTTTTGAAGCTAAATATTAACAAGTATCAAATAAAAAAAAGTCATAAAGCAAATGTCTTGAATTTAAATTGTCTGACTTGATAGTCTTCAAAAGAAATGTGATAATGATTAAATTAAGTAATTAATCAAGATTTGGGTTATATTTGATTAAAGAAGGAATTGATTAATTAAGGAATAATTAAGGTGTCTAAGTATTTTTTTCAGGATAAATAGTGATCGTAATCTTATTTGAGTCGGTGTAATTGAATCAGAGGATAATTAATAAATGGGGTTAATCAAATTGATGCATTAATTAAGATTGATTCGTCCGTAATTAAAAGTGAATTAATAAATAAAAAAAGGGATTTTAGTCTAAAATAAATTGAAATTAACTTAGGATAATTAACCCAGATTTATAATTAATACAGTTGATTCAATTTTATCAGTCAACTAATGAATTTTACTTATGAATGTTTAAACTTGACTGAAAAATTAATTTGTTTGATATCCCTGTTATATGATGCTTTATGATTATCCTGATTTGTGTTGTGATCTATGATGAAATTTATTATCTGTGATATATATATCTGTGAATCTGTGTATGAAAGATAAGCGTTGTAATTTATATCGCTTATTTAATATATTGTTGTATTTGATCTGTGATGATTGAATGATGTTGCACTATTGTGTTAAACCCCTGGACCACACCATACACACACAATTATGGATTTCACGAGGAAATCGATTAAGTCACAGATTTTGAAATGATTTTAAAAGTTGAATATTTAAATTCAAATGTTTTGGAAATGGAATCGAAATAAAAGTAAAAAGCTTTTTGAATGGAATTTCAAGTTTATTTTAATTTACTTGATTAAAGTTTGAAATTTAAATAATTTGATTTAAATTTAAATTCAAGATTTGAAATTGAATTCTATGATTTGAAATTAGAAATTAAAGAGGTTATACCAGTTATATATGAGTTAAACCATTTTAAATATATTAATTTTGAGAATTAGAGGGCTTTAATTCAAGCAAATATAATTGGATTTTTTTGAAACGAAAACTGTTTGTTTTCAATTAATAAAAGCTTTCACATAAGAAATGAACTTCCAATTTGAGTTAAAATGATCTCTAATTTGAAATGAAGATAATTTCCAAGTTATGAAAACGATTTGAAAGCTATGAGTTAAATCTTTAATTTAAAGATTTAATGGGTTGATCCTATAGAAATGAAATTGTTTTGGAAATCTATGAATCGATCTTTTGTGAGAAAAATCTTTTGTTTAAAAATTTGAAATGGTAATTTGTTTAACCATTTAAAGAAAATTTTGGGTTTTAAGTTGTGACTTAATTGAAATCCCAATATCCATATGTTTTTGAACTATTTCGCTCACTATTCGGTTTAATCGGGAGAGGACCTTTGTGTCATATATCTCATTCCGAATATGTGATTCGACGTTATGGATAGCATTTGAAGACCGGTGATGAAGACTGGATATTCACAAAAACGAAAGGATAACTCGTCGATTGTCTCTGCACTGAGTCGCGCTGGTATAGAGATTTTCCTAAGTGATGGGAAATCCGATCGGGATTGTGAATACCCGGATTGCAAGGGCTCCGTAAGAAGTGCCTTCGGTTCTGTTCGAGCCCGGAACAGACTTGTATGGATTGTGTGTCTGACATTACATTTTGAGATATAAAGCAGATTTCTTTCAAATACATTTCTGTTGGTGGCGGAGAATTTATTCTTTTAGCTTAACACCCTTCTCTGAGACGTATGAGCTCAGAGGTTATGTAGTTGAAGGTTATCAGCGATATATTCCCAATTTGGTAATGTGACAAGCTAAGTGTTGCTGTGTAATGATCATTGTTTGATCATTTGTGATATGATCATTTGTTTGATCATTTATCTTTGTGATCATTACTTTGATCATTTGTTGACCCAAAGCATGTCTTTGTACCAAAGCGTAGTTTTGTGGACGTGACCTTGTCGAGCCTCACACCCCGGAATGGTCAAAACAGGAAAGATGCAACAAGGTTATTAGGGGGTAGCGCCCCTTTAGGGTATGTTCATTTCCTTCTGGAAAGGGGTGGTATCATGGTATGGAGCCCAGATACTTACTCATGTGGAAAACACTCTATTTACTATAGTGTGATGTTGGTTATCGAGCGCTCGATTAAAGGTCCTAAAGGACCGGGGGATGGCATACTCGTGTCAGTTGTTACCCAGTTAGGGGTAACCCGGCCTTGTGTTGGCAGAGATCCGGTTAGGTTCTCGGGACGTCCTTCCAGAGGCGTTTCCATGTGGAAATGGGAAGTTCCTTGGCCTGACCATTCGTTGGAAATCCAAAGAAACAATACGAGACTTGTACGGTTTTAGTTGTAGAACCTGCCATTCACTTATGGTGGCGCCCCACTGTTTGGATGGCAGCTATAGTAGGCATAGTTCGAAATGTGTATGCTGGCTAAGATTTATATTCTACTCTCGAAATGTTTTCTGCACCGCGCACTTATAATAATAATATCAAAGAAATTTTCTGTGTATTAAGCATGTTTGATTATCATAAGAAGAAATCTCCTCCAAGTCTGCGTTTGTATTGTGTGTGTGGTGGGAGGTCTTATGGTAGTTTCATTTTCAAAAAGCATTGCGAATTTACTTTAAAATTCTCTTGTTGATTGTTTTTAAAGATAAACTGTTTTTGTTGCTCACACCAGTCCCATGACTGATCCAGAGTTTATTGTTCCTTTCCTAAACTCTGGGTGCTCATTATTTTCTACACGAGCAGTCTAGAGTTGGGTTTTTCAGATAGTTAGGTTCAGTGAATTATCTGGAGTTAGTTCAGTCTTTGGTTCGCACCAGTCTTGCCTAGCTTGGTGCATTGTTATGGGGAGTTCGGGCTATTGCTGGATTGGTTCTTGGAGATGGAGTTCAGATTTGGAGTTCTTCGTTGAAGACTGTCTTAGAGTTAATTGTTCCGCTGCTAGATGTTATCTATTTTTCTTTTCCGCTGCTATTCTTTTGTATCATATCTCTGATGTATATTGATATTCATTGTATCACTCTGTTGTATCAGTGTTGTATATCAATGTATTATTCTTTTATTCCGCTGTGTTGTTTACTTAATGTTGTTATAAGCTCCGGGGAATCGGATTTGAATGGTCGAATCTACGGCATTTGAATACGATTTGAAGTATGGATGTTGATTTTCGAGCGGGCAAAAACCCCATTCGTTACACCTTGCTCACATATGTCGTCTATGTCATAAGAAGGAAACTGGATTAGGTTATAGAAAGGACCTAGATGCATCTTCTTACTCTTCAAGTCATCAAAGCGTCTATTTATTGGATTTTGAAACAATCAATTGTTGATATGAGTATCAGTTACCATCAATGGTTGAGAGGAAGATTCTCCACCATGCTTCCTTTTCTTAACTCCCATCTTTTAATTTGTGATGGCATTAGTTTAATAAGAAATTTGATTTTAGAGACTTTGACAAAGATAAATTTTAAGTTGAAAATGAATTGAAGTGGTGGAAAAGTAGTTGATCGATCAAGCATAGGGTTTAAAAAAATTGGCCTTTCCAGTTTCAGACGTTTGAAATAGTGGATTAGACGTCTGAAAATGCCTAATTTAGAAACAGAGACTAAAATCAGATGTCTGGAATCAGAATTCAGATGTCTGGAAAGTTTAAATATGAGACAGAGAGTAACTTCAGACGTCTAGAAGTGAGTTTAGACATCTAGGAACATTTATAAGTTGTTCCAGATTCCTATTTCAGATGTATGGAATCTATTTCAGACGTCTGAAAACTCCAGATTAGCTTTTTTTTTACTTTTGTGAAAAAATTTATTTAATGAATAGAATATAGTACGTACAAATATATGTATACACACACATAATCGTTTACAAATGTCCTGGTTTATTTGTCTTGGTTCCATTCCTGACGATCCCATGAATTTGGTTCGTAGGTGGGATCACTATATTTGATTGGGGACCAGGAAGGAGGCTTGAGTGACGAAGTTGACGACTCGTCTTTAGGAGTTTCAACAAAGCGTGGAGATTTTTTACGTAAACACTTCTTTGTTGGAGAATGATCACATATAGCATATAGAGCTTTTACCAAGAAGTTCAAATGCTTGATTGTTTCTTGCTGTGTGTTGTACATTTCCTTTCGAACATCCATCATTTCAAATTAGTAATGTTATATTTCATCAAGTTTTTCATGGATTGTAGGCGATTTTTCTCGTTTGGCTTTCTTCAGTAGAGGTGACAATCCCCATTGACTTTTTGAGACGTCAGGAGAGGGTAGGGAATGAGGAGGTGAAGGAGCACGAAGAGAAGGGGTGGATACATTTGAGGATGGCGATCCAGAGACATACAAAGTTATTTCTTGAGATGACATTTTGATTTTAATATTTGTTATGTTTTTAAAGAAAAACTTCAGAAAGTTAGTTTTTATAGCAATCCAAATAAAAAAATAAGTAGTATTTTTATGGTGCAAAATTATTATCTAAATTTTTAAAGGTTTGTAACAAACTAATAAACTTTGTGGATATAAGAAAATTTTCTTAGTTTAAAAGTTCATTAAGCGAACAAAGGCCTAAGTCTCATCGTAATTTTACAAAATTTTATTCGTTTAATGGTTTTGTAAAGATATCGGCTATTTGATTTTTAGTGTAACATATTCTAGAGTTATAGTTCCTTTTTCGACATTATCTCTTAAGAAATGATGTCTTATATCTATACGTTTAGTTCTAGAATGATTTACCGGATTTTTAGATTGTTGATTGCTCTAGTGTTATCACAATAAATCGGGGATTTTTCAATTATTTTTCAAAAATATTTTAAGGTTGTTGCATGTAAATTACTTGTGCACATTCTAATGCCACTGAAATATACTTGGCTTCACAAGTGGATAGAGAAACACAATTTTGTTTTTTTACTAAACCATGAGACGAGAGATTGCCCGATGAAATGACATGTTCCACTAGTACATTTTCTATCCATTTTGCATCCTCCAAAATCTGCATCGCTATATGGTACAAGATCGAAGGACGATCCTCTTTGATAGAATAGCCCATAGTTTTTCATGTTAGATAAATATCTCAAAATACGTCTAACGGCTCTTTGATGAGACTGTTTTGGTTTTTCTTCAAAATGTGCGCAAAAACAAACAGTCATCATTATATCGGGTCGACTTGCGGTTAAATATAATAACGAACCAATCATACTCCTATTATAATTTCTCTTCAAAATCTTTCCCGTTTTCATCTTTATCAAGATGAACCGTAGTAATCATAGGAGTAGGTTTACAAGATGTTTTATCTATACCAAAACATTTTAATTGTTCATTGCAATATTTTTCTTGATGTATAAAGATACCATTCTATAGTTGTTTTATTTGTAATCCTAAAACGAAATTTAATTCTCCCATATGTGAGATTTCAAATTCATTTTTTGTTATTTTAGAGAATTTTACACATAAATCTTCATTAGTTGATCCAAATAAGATATCATCGACATAAATTTGAATAACTAAAATATCATTATTTTCTCTTTTAACAAAAAAGTCAAGTCAATTTTATCAATTTAAAATCTAATGAAATTAAATGAGTTTTAAGACTATCGTACCATGCTCTAGGAGCTTGTTTTAACCCATATAATGTTTATTTAATTTAACAACATGATTTGGGTACTTTTCATTTTAAAATAACGGTGGTTGTTCAACCTAAACTTTTTCTTTGATAAAACCATTCAAAAATGCACATTTGACATCCATTTGATATAATTTAAAATTGTTATGACAAGGAAAAGCGAGTAGTGTTCATATAGCTTCTAATCTAGCTACAGGTGCAAAAGTTTCATCGTAATCGATTCCTTCTTCTTGATTATACCCCTGTGCTACTAAACATGCTTTATTTCGAACTATATTTCTGGATTCATCGGATTTATTTTTTAGATACCCATTTAGTTCCAATGACAGATTGATCTTCCGGTCTTGGAACGAGTTCCCAAACATTATTTCGTTCGAATTGATTTAATTCTTCTTGCATAGCTAGAATCCAAAAATCGCCTTTAGAAGTTCAAAGTTTGAAACGAATGCAACATGACTTATTTGATTAATTTGATTTTGAGTTACTCTAGAATTTAAATCTCCAATAATGTTATCTATAGGATAATTCTTTCAAATCCTAGGAGGTTAAACTAGAGTATTATTTTGATCAATAGCTTCATTTTTATTGTGAGGTGTGTTAGAAGAATTATTTGGATGTATTTTTTCTCCGTTGTTACTTTGTGCAGTTATAAAATTTTCATCAAAACAAACATGTAAACTTTATTTTATAATATTTGTCATTTTTCTATAAATTCTATAAGCTTTGCTACGATCCGAATAACCAACAAATATTCCTTCATCGGCCTTAGGATCAAACTTTCCTAGATTGTCTTTGGTATTTAATATGAAACATTTTGATCCAAATGTTCTAAAATATGATGCTTTAGGTTTCTTACCAAAAAATATTTCATAAGGTGTGTTTTTTGTCATTGGTCATAGTGTCACTCTATTCAAAACATAACAAGCTGTGACAATAGCTTCAGTCCTAAAATGTTTTGGTAGATTACTACTGCTTAATATTGTTCTTACACATTCTTATAATGTTCGATTTTTCCGTTCAACTATACAATTTTGTTATGGTGTATGTGGAATTGAAAAATTATGACTAATTCCCTTTTTATAAAAAGTTCATTTTTGAATTCTCCTCCATGCTCACTGCGAATTTTTTTTAATTTTCAAATTCATTTGATTTTTAATTATTTTTGCAAATATTTTAAACATGCCAAAAGTGTCACTTTTATGTTTTAAAAACAAAGTCCATGTATATCTTGAAAATTCATCAACAATTACAAAAACATACTTGTTATGATTTATTGATCTTACTTAAGTAGGACAAAATAAATCTAAATGCAAGAATTCTAATGGTTGTTTTGTTGAAATATTATTTTTAGATTTAAAAGAACTCCTTTTTAATTTTCCAATTTGACATGCATCACACAAATTGTCTATTTTATAATTTATTTTTGTAAAACCTCTAACTATTTCATGTTTTGATAATTTATTTATACATTTGAAATTCATGTGAGAAAATCGTTTACGCCATAGCCATGGATCATCAAGTTTAGCGGTCAAGCATAAATTCGAATTTTGTTTTATATTCATATTTAAAATATAAATATTTTTTTTTTAAATCCTTCAAATGATAAATTTTTAATATTATCAAAAATATTGCATTGGTTTTTCTCGAAATTTATTTGAAAACCTTTATCACATATGACTAATGTTAAGTAAATTATGTTTTAAATTTTCGACTAATAAAACATTTGAAATAATAAGATAGTTAGAAATATCGATGTCTATGACTTCTCCAATTCCGAAGACATATCCTTTTGAGTTGTCTCCAAAGGTTGTGGTGCCTCCTTTGATATATTTTATATTTGAGAGCATCTTGGCATTCCCTGTCATGTGTTTTAAGCAGCCACTATCGAGTATCCATTTCTTCTTGCTTTTATTTTTGGGTACCTACAAAACAAAAATTATTCAATTAGTACACACTTCTTTTATTATGGTCCTAAATGTTAGGAGGGGAGGGTAACCATACCTAAGTGGGTTTGTGTCCTTTAAAAACATAATTATTATTAAATACTACACTTGATAGAAAACTATCAATATGTTTTTGTCTAATTATCTTATTATTAGACTTTGGTATCCAAATTTTTATATTTGTAGTTTTTACATCGTTACTTAAATTTGGTGACTTTTTGAAACTTTGATACAAGATACATTGCTTTATAGTGTTACCTTTTTTCTTTTGCGAATTCTTTTCAAATCCTAATCCATTTCGATTACTAGAAGGTTTCGTAATTTTAGTTAAATTATCAAGATCTTCTTTTCCTTTGTTAAACATTGAAACATTTTCTAGTTTATCCTTTAAATTACAAATTTCAGTTTTTGAAATTTCTATGTTACTTTTTAGTTCAATTTTTTCTTTAATCAAATTATTATTCTTAAGTTTCAACCTATCTATTTCACTAAGCTGTGTATCATATTCGATAGATTTTTTACACTTTTCTTGTGAAATCTCCAATTCTTCTTCTAAAATAAATTTTTCATCCTTTAATAATTCAATTTCTAGTTCGAATCGATTTATTTTGGCTAGGTGTTCTTTATTCAAATTTTTGATTTGTCTAAACTTATCATCAAGTTCCATACTTAATTCTAATAGTTCATTATAGCTAAGTTCAGGAATACCTCATCAGTGTTCGCCATAAAACATGTATTAGCTTGTTCTTCATCGCTATCACTATCACTTTCGGAAGATGATGATGAATCGGAATCATCCCAAGTAACTTTAAAAGCTCTTTTCTCCTTAAATTACTCAAATTTGTTCTTTTTCTCATTGTTGCGTTTAGGACAATCCTTCTTCATGTGTTCGTATTGATCACATTCATAGCACTTGATTTGAGATGGATTTGTTGTATTGGATTTCCCTTCTTTTTGGAATTTTGTCATCTTTCTAAATTTCTTGAATTTATTGTAATTCTTGGCAATAAAAACTATCTCTTCTTTATCCAAATCCAAGTCATCATTCTTTGCTTGAAATGCTATGTTCTTCTTTTCAACATTTTGTTCTTTTCTTGCCTGTAAGTCAGCTTCAAAGGACATTAAATTTCCTATCTACTTTTCAACCTTGAGAGCAGAAAGATCGTTAGCTTCTTCAATAGCTAATACCTTCCTTTCCCCATCCGATGTTAAAGAGTTGAGTATTTGAGAAACTAAATCAAAATCGGTAAACTTAACTCCTAATGTCATAAGATCATGTTGAATAGTTTGAAATCTAGAGTACATGTCAACAATAGTTTCATTTTGCTTCATTTTGAATGAGGAGAATTGGTTTTGCAAAATTGAAATCTTAGTTTATTTGACCTTTGTTGTACCTTCGTGTGAAATTTGTAAGGTATGCCAAATGTCAAACGCAGTTGTGCATAACATGACACGTGAAAATTCATTTTTATCTAGGGAGCAAAATAAAACGTTCATAGCTTTAGCATTGTTTGAGGCTAAGGTATTTTGTGCATCGGTCCATGTGCGTATAGTAGTGTCAGGTGCTTCGTATTTATTTTGTGTAGCAGACCATATTTCTAGACCATTGGCTTCCATAAAAATACGCATACGGGTCGACCAATATGCATAGTTTGAGCCATTAAATAGCGGGGGACGTGCAGTAGACCGACCTTCTTGAAAGATACTTTCCATATTAGTGATTCAAAAAATTGTTACAGTACTTTTGATCAAACCAAGCGCTGATACCAATTAAAAGTCTATAGTATGGTGGATCGATTATAAAAATGGCAAGTATATTACTAATTTAAACTATAGCGTAACAATAGTAAGTATGTAAATAAGAATAATCACACTAGAGATTTTATACTGGTTCAGACCTCCCATACTATGTCGAATCCTGAAGCTCCTCTTCGGAATTTCCATTCACCAAATAACCCTCACTTCACCCGAAAGAACAGGTTTGCAATAGCAGAGTTTCTTTGTCAACAATGTGTTCTCTATTACACGGATTTTGACTATATAGTAGAATTGAACTTCTTATATCTCTTGAATGATTGAGTACAATATTATATGAGAGAATACGGAAGTGTATTATCTCATAATTGCAGATTTGATAGCAAGTGGATGATTAGAGCAGGAGATGGTTAAGATAGAGTGTAGAGTGAATCAGTAAAAGTAAGTAAAAAATGCTTTGATCCTTCTTGATTCTCGTTTATATAGTTGTAGAAAGTTGCTTCTAGCAGTTGCATCTCTTCCCTTTCAGTCTAGAGTTGTCACTGTTCACTGGTGAAGAGTTATGGAGGAGAGATGGAGTTGTGTCTCTTCGGAGATGACAGTTGTGATTTGAATTATCTACCCCGAGCCCAGTTTCAGACGTCTGAATGGTGTTATCAAAAGTCTGAGAATCTATTATTATTTTTATTCATCAACTTCATTTAGACGTCTGAAGTTCTGGATTTAGACGTGTGAACCTGTTAATTGATGTTCTCCTGGGTTTATTCTTGAGTGCATCTCTCTTCGATATTCATGTAACTTTGTAGATGAATCTTTGTAGTGCTTAAGTCTTCATCTTGTCATAGTAGTGGTTTGTCTTGCTTTGAGTTTGTATCTGCATAGTTATATGATATATATGATTTCCATTGTATAGTTGTCATCGTCGAAATCGTAAACTAAGGGTTCTAACAAATTGAACCATCAAACACTAACACACCATTCAAACCCACTTATAAATTCTCATGAAAATGACATGAAATTAAAAATAAAATCTATTTTAAGCATGATCTATTTTTCATGAACAAGTAATATGGATCATCAAGTTTTTAATCTAGTTTGACTTTCATCATCAAAATCACCTAGGAAAATGACTAAATAATTTATGTTTATATTGGATTAAGCATAGCCTATTTGGGACGTCAACATAGACTATCAAATTCAATTAAAATGAAATATAAATCATCATCATAAATGCAACCATGTTGTGTTGATTTAGTATGATTCATGAGAGCTTCATTACCCCTAAGTTGAAGGGGTTTAGTTTCTCGTGTTTGAATGCATATCAACACAAAATGTTTTATGCGTAAAAAGTAAGGAAAATGAAAGCTAATTAAAAGAAAAGAGAGCTAACTACTTGCACGAAATAAAACTGAACTAATTGCAAGAATTAGATCATTGCTACTATCATGAAATAAGAGAAGTATAAACTAAATAAGAGAGCATAAAATAAAAATAGCATAATAGAAAAGAACATGTAAACAAAAGAAAATAAGAAGAGGGCTGAAAAGCCATTAAAAAGGCAGTTTATTTAACATTGATTTTTTGGCTACAACATGCATAAAAAAGGAGCTAATTACATGAAACATAAGGGCTATTTATACATGCTTAAAATCCTAATTCATTTTTAGGGGACTACCAGAAATACCCTTGAGATAGTGTACCTCCAAGTAATCATTAGGGAATTAATTAATCCCTGCTAACATGCCTTTAAGTTCTCATCAACATACGCATGCGCTTTTAATTATGGTACATTAGTTAATGGGCATGTGGGCTCCTCCATGTTGCATAAATTATTTTATTTCCTTTCTTCATTTGCTTTCAACATATGCATGCATTCATCCATGAAGCTCCATCTAATTTTCACTTAGTTTTCCAAAATTAAAAATAATAATGTGCAAATAAATTTTCCCAAAATTAATTCATATAGAAAATTATCGTTTTGGCCCCAAAATGAAGATGAATGAATGATAGTTTGAAAATAATTTAGATTTTAGTCTAAATATGTAAAAACCTTAATATGCTCACTTATTCTAACAAAAGAAGATTAAATATGGGAGTAAAAATATACACTTCTACGTGCACATCAGGAATCTAGCATATAGAGTCGACTTACCCCAACTTGCACAATGTGCTTCATGTTCTCACTCTTGGAAGTTTGTGCACGGCTCAACCAGATCAGCTTGATGATAGTGAGATTGAACCAGAAACATTGAGCCTTATAGAACTATTTGTATCATCAAACGTGATATGAAGCAACTAGGAGGAAGACGGTAGAGGTGCTAAAGGTTCAGTGGAGTGAGAGTGAAAACGATTGCACTTGGGAGACCAAGAAGGGCATGCGCACCGCTGATCTAGAGCTCTTTACATGGTGGGACTTCTATTTATCTCATTTACATTTACTCCCAATATCATATAGGATAGTTTGATAAACAACATGCTATGGTAGGCATAGATATATTTATTTCTTTTGTGTGCATGAATGATGTTTGACATGTTTGAGAATTGATGATAGGCATGTGGGGTTGCTATGTTTGACTTCACCTTATTTATATTGGGGATTTCAGCAGTGAAAGTCCTAAATGGGAGAGAGTGTAACGACCCGTATTTTACGTTTGGATGATCTTAAAATAGTATTTTTAAATTCATATGAGGTCATGTGATTCTATAACTTTAGGAAATGCCTTTTAGAGGCATTTTAAATATGAGGTCATGTGATTCTATAACTTTAGGAAATGCCTATTAGAGGCATTTTCTATATTTAAAATTTTTACGGATGATTTTACCCCCAGAAAATTGTTTCAGCTGTAACTTCCAATAGAAGTCGAATTAGCGTCCGAGACCACTCCATCGAAAAGATATGATGATTTCCCTTTCCATAATGTGGTCGTAACAGAGATTTGAAATTTTTGGTTTGGGGATATGGCCGTTTGACGGTTGAGAGTCTTTGTAGTAGCTTAGTGGGTAATTATTGAGCTTGGGGCATGTCCACTAACGCATTTTGGTTTAAAGACCTTATATGGATGAACCATCATCCCTAAATCACTTTTACACCTCGTCCATTAGATCTAAGCCTCCATTAACTCATCCTCTATCCAAAACCTTCTCTTTTCTCCTCCAGATCAAGCCTACATCGTATATTAGTGATAGATTAGAAAGGAGATTTATTAGAGATCTTCAAATCTACATTTTGGGTAGGGAAAATCTAGTCTTTAATGTCCATTCTCGAAGTTGCATCGATTTGTGTGCAAAACTTTCATTTTTGTGTTATGGTGAATAACTTATCATCTCTCACCTTATTATATATGTATCTATAGGTTTTAAAATGTTTTGAATCCATTTTTAAAGTCAAAATTAAGTTTTAATGTTGCTCTATAATCTAACCCGTAGTAAAAACGTGAATAAATGGATTTTTGGTGTTCTAAACATGTTTGGGTATGTGATTACCTTGACAGACATTAGGCTATGTTATATACATATTGTATGACAGTTAATGTGGTTGATGCATGATTTAAATGTTTGAATGTTGTTTGGTGCATGTATGGTGTTTGTTTATATGTATGTATGGTTGAAAATGATCATCGAAGAGAACTAAAGGTAGGAACCGTGAAACAAAGCTTCGACGGATTGGCTCTAGAGTGTTTGGAGTCATATCGTTGCATAGGTGATGCTTGAGATTTGAAGCATTAAATATAGTGATGAAATCCGTGTGATTTAGAGTGTGGGATGTGCTACAATATTTCTAGTCGGCAATGTAGGGTAGCTCTGTGGCCGGTCTGGAAATAAGGTTGGTTAGTGGGTTAGTCGGCGGTCGATCCTCGAAACCTTGTCGGTATGTGGAGTTGATCAATGGCCAGTCCTCGAAACTCGATTGGCATGTGGGGTAGGTCGGTTCTCGGTCGTCGAAACCTGATCGGTAGATGGCGGGTCGGTAGTTGGCATGAGAGTATGGTCAGGTGTTTGGCGCGGAGCGTGGTTCAATGTTGATAGTTGGTACTTAACTCTGCAGTTGTATCCCGCTTAGTTTGGTCGTAAGATGGACCAATAGCAGTGGAGCATGAAATTTAGCTATGGACTTTGGGGGCAAGATTCGGGTTACTTGGTAGTCTGTGAAGTTGGCTCGAGATAAGGGTGAATGACCCTATGATGGCTCTAGATGACTTTGAGACAACAATCAGCAAAGTATGATGACTTCGATTAGTCGATGTGGCAAGTGATAGTGGCATAAGTGGTGGATCGAAAGGACAAGTTCTGCGTGATAGCTCATAAAGTAGAAAATAAAGTTGTGATGCTCGTGATTAGGACATAGTAGTTTATATGTACCCATGTATTTGGACGTTTGCGTGCATCCACTCCTTAGCCATCTATGCAGGCGAGAGTGAGTATCTATATAGTGGTTCTACTATCGATATGTATGCTAAGGGATTGGTGGATAACTCTATGGTTATAATGCTCATTAACAGGACTGGGTAGTCTGTGTATACCCAAGGTAGTTTGTGTGTACCCATATTTTGGACATCTACATGTGTCTAGTCCCTAGCCATAAGTGTGGGAAATGAGATGAACATCTGAGAGAGTTATCGTATATCTGGAGCACTTGAGTGAGAGAGGCAAGGCTGTGTGATGGATGATATGTTCACTATGTGCTCGGCATTTTATGCGATATCCCTATACCTTATATCTTAGATTTGTGGTAGTAATCTAGCATATATTGTATTTATGTGCTAACTCTTTGGATGCAGGGACATGTTAGGTATGGTTTTTCATACCCTATACCCTATTTACTATATACTAGTTTTAAAGTATATGAGATGATATATCACTCACACCAGACTGTTGTCTGACCCAAGGTTTTACGCTTTTCTTCTTACTACCTCATGTACTCTTAAATGAGTAGATTTGGGATAATAGGTATGGATAGTGCATGGAGTTTTATGTGGTACGAGCAGGAGGCTACACTTTCTTATATCCATACTAGAGCTTTATCGCCTATATTCTAATGTGTAGTACTATGGAGCTATGTCAATACTTGTATTATTTGAGAAAGTATAGAGTTTATTATGGACATTCAGGATGTATAAGATCTTTATTTGAGTTTATCTATATTATGTGAACCTGATGCACTTTGATGTACTTATTTACGGTTCATTTGATTATATCATTGTCTCACCTGTTTTACATCTATATTGTTATGTTATATTTTACAATGCACTATGATATGTTTTATAGGTTCTGTGTTTGGACATTTCTCTACTTTATATTTGGCTATCACCCTGCATCGGTCGAGTACCTCCACAACACATTACATAGGTATATTGGCTACCGAAGTTGTCGGGCAGAAGTCACATTTGATTTATAGAGGTAGAGTTGAGGCACATCAGCTTGATTTCGGCATTCATGAGCTTTGGTATTAATAGCGCATGGTGTTAGCTTCCTTTAGTAATGCCCTTTGGCATTCTTGGTTGCATAGTTGAGCTTTGGCGCTGCTCCAACAGAGATGGTATTCGGAATCAATAAAGAGCGACATTAATTTAAAGTTATTCTAGCATGAATCGACATTGATATGGAGCGGCAATGCTATGGTACGATAGTAACATGTGGCGGCATTACTTTGTATGACGTCGGCCTTGATAACTCTTGTGAATGTTGATTTCTTTTGGCATCAACATCATATGTATAGATGTACGACATCAGTTTGAAGTGATATTAATGTAAATCAGTATTGATGAGGAGCGGCATTGAGATGGAGTGGGATTAGAACCTTCATAGATATTGATGTTTTTCGGCGTCAATATCGCACATATGGATGTGCAGTGTCTTCTCTTTATTGATGAGATGCGACATACGCAGGAGCGACATTGATAAGAAGTGGCAATATTTAAAGATCAACATCAGCATGGGGCGACGCTAAAGAAGTGCGACATCGATGGGAGAAGGCAGTGATCTGGAGCTGTACTGATGAGGTGCGACATCATTTAGAGGATAGCACCAGGATGAGGCAGTATTAGGAAGATCTGGTGTTGATTCATCTCTATACTTTGGCATTGACTCATCTTTATACCGTCGTCATTGGTTTATACCTTTGACATTAACCTGTTTCAACATCTTCGGCATTGGTTTATACTTTCAGCACTACTTATCATGACTATGTCACATATCTTTGGGATTAATAATAATTGTAGTAACATTTGCTATCTTAATGCTAACTTAATATGCTTTACAATGGTTGCTATTATAAAGGCTTCGACATTCCTTCTTGTAATGAGTTCGATATCATCATTTTGAGGTCTTCAATTCAACATCATACTCCCCTTAGAAGTTATGTGGATAACATTCCTCCTCCCAAAGTGTAGTGGAAGCATTGACTTTTCAGTTCAATAATCTTGATAATAGTGCTTTATAACTATTAGTATTCCTTGCAGACCCAACCAAACATTTAAAATTGATCCAATGGAAACTGAACATCTTTTCTCCCACTTTAAATAGTCAAGTCCTTTTCTTCTTTCTCTTTTACCTATGATAAAAACCTCAAGCAAGCAAACTTAAAATTTCACAAGATCATCTACAGATTCTATTTTTTGTCACCAAAGCTACAATTAATTTACTACTCTCATAATTTTATTGATTATATCGACTAGTTAAATAAGAGGTCTTTGTATCAGAATTGGGATTAGGATTTACTTAAACAATTTGGATGTTAATAATAGCATTATTGAACTATGCTGGCATTACATATTGACGTCGGCAATCTCATTACTTCTACATTGATGATAATTGCGGCACTACATTATTGTTTTATAGAGTAACTCATATGGAATTCGATATTAATTCATTCAACATGGATTTATTGATGTAACATAACACTTAGGATATTTTCATGATGATTCTTACTTTAAGTTTCTTGTAAATATGTATAGGCTTACTTTCTTACTTAAGTTTAACATTTATTTGTGCACTCTAAATTATCCTAAAGGTTTAAGTTTTCTATGAGTGAACTATTATGTGAGAGTTTAGATTTTGCACATTTTGGTGTCATAATCTAAGCAATCAATGAGTTATTCCTTGTTTCAAAAAATAATATCCTATTTTATATCATAAGCATCCTAATAATCATCTTTCTAACTTGGAATAATATAACTTGGAAGGAAATGGAAGGTGAGAAGTCCAACAAAGGTTCAAGGCCCTTTCCTTTTTCAAAGAGAGGAGACTATATGCTTAGTGAACTTTCTCATTGTTGCTCAGTAAATGGTGCCATTTTTCGACCATTTGGGATTGTGGGCATGGAATCTCTTCCTGAATTCCTTCTGTAACTTATTACCATGATTCAGTTGACTCCCAATTTTCCCACCCACTTAAGCAAGAGAAACTAATTTCATATGACTATTCTGAATCTTTAATCCAATGAATGAAAGTAGACATAGAGGTTGCTTGACTTCATCAAAGGGTATTTGATGTCGATTATTCTTTGGTTACTAGGGACTTGAAAAGGACGACACAAGGTTTTGGCTCTTATTATGCTTATATCCTTTTGACTAGATTCTTAGTTGTTCAATCCTTTTATTCCTGTAATTCTCATACATAGTGTGTTAAATAAATTTGTACTTGAATGATTTTTACCTTGAATGTATTACATATCCATTCTTCCTTTTAAATTTGTCTAGGATACACACCTTTTTTTCAAGAGATATAATTTGATACAGTATAATATGTAATTCTTGGTTTGTCCTCTTAGTATAATTCTTGTCACTAAACCTGAAATATGCTTCAACGAAGAGGTTAGCAATCTAAGAAAATAGAAATTCAATTAACAGAAAACTAGAAAATTATTTGATACTGTTTTAAAGAGTAGGCCATAAACCTATTTAACATTAAGAAGATTAGAGTTTCATCTGATAATAAGAAATCCAGAGTACAATCCTCTGTAAATAGGAAATCTGGAATACCGTTTTTTGATAATAAGAAATCTGGAATACCATCTAATAATACGAAATCCTAAATACAATCTGATAATAAGAAATCTATCATCTAATTACAAGAAACTAAGAATACTATCCGATAATAAGCAACCCATAATACTATTTGATAATAAGAAAACTAGAACCCATGATAGTAAGAAGACTAGAAAACCATATGGTAATAATAAGACTAGAAAACCATCTAGTAATAATAAGAAATCCAGCAAACCATCTGACAATTACAATCCGAATAGAAGACCAGAAATCCATTTGATAATGATAAGAAATCCGGAACATCATCTGATAATAAGAAAACCAGAAATCTCTCTGATGATAAGAAAACCAGAAAATCATCTGGTAATAATAATCCGAATATACCTAAAATAGAGTACCGGAATTCTATCTAGCTATTCCCTTTTTTTTGAAAACCGATACTTTGAAAATAATGGAGATTCCTGTTGTTTAATGGAATGTCATATGCTAAGAGATAAGTGATCTTTAAGGTGTTTATTATTTATTATTATTATTTGTTTGTTTGTTTTTAGTTTCATATTAGAGTAGAGTAGTTCCTTTCAGCCATTTAGCAAAGTGCTTTCGTTCAGCTATTCAGCCATTCAGTAGAGTAGTTTCGTTCATCTTTGTATCATTCAGCTTACAAAAGGTCTAATACTTATAATCATCACATAAAACTTACTTTGAAGGCTTTCCTACCTTTGGGTTAGGACTGAACCTATTAGAAGTCTGTTTTGATCTATCCTTTGGATGAAATTATTCTCACCCTTCCAGTGAGGATTTATTCTTTACTTAACACCCTTTGCCTTCTCATTGGGCTTCAGACTTCTTCATCTCTTCTATCTTCGCCCCTTCTTTGGCTTTGCCTCTCTTTGGGCTTTGGAAATCTTAGTCCTTTTTTTCTTCACCCCTCCTTAGTCTTTGGACATCTTAGTCCTTTTTCTCTTTGCCTTTCTTTAGACTTTGGACTTCTTCATCCCTTCTTATTTTTGATTTTCCGTAGGCTTTGGACTTCTTCGTCCCTTTAGAAGTCTCTCTAGAAATGCATCGAAGGCTTTGTTCCTTCCTTTAAGTGGTGCTTTGGAAATGCGTCGGAGGCTTTGTCCCTCCCTCTAGGAGGTGCTTCAAAAATACATCGAAGGCTTTGTCCTTCTATCTAGGAGGTGCTTCGACAGTACATCAGAGGCTTTTTAGTAAAAAGGAGTTTTTTGGGAAAAAAAATTGTGGGAATGTTTTTTGGCCAATCGATATGTTTGGGAAAACCCTTTTTTAATAACTAAACTTTAAATTTTTCATGTGAGATTTATCTTCAAAAGAAACGATTTTTCAAAATAGAACTTGTTCGGGAAATTTTCCCTTGGAATCGGTCTTACTGATGCTAAGTTATATTTTTCAATGATTTTATAAATCTTCCCTGAAATAGATAAATATTTTATTTCCCTAATCTATAGGGTAATTGGTAATTATTCTTTTAATTTTTTGAAATATTTTCTCAAAGATATGTTTGGTAAAAAATTTGCAATAAAATTGTTTGTTAAAAAATAAGGTTGGCATATATTACTCCTTTGTATGTTAAGTACAATAGCACTACTTAAGGTTTTGCTTAGCAAATAGGAATGTCATGTTTGTATGTCTAAAAAGTCATGATTCATGAATGGATAGACTTTGCAAATAAAACAGGTTTTTCATTAAGAATCCCTACTTTTAGGAGAGTTTTTAAGTATTTACCGCTTTTCTTAAGATCGGCTAATGCTGGAGGAATGACTATGATTTAGAAGACTATAAGGAAACCTTTTTACTACATGAATTCAGGCCTTGGGATAGAGAGTTATTTTATCTTGAATATTTGAACTATCCACTTTTACGAAAAGCCAAAAATTTGTTATGCTTTAACAAGAAAATCCAAAACCTCCCAAATGTTATTCATAGTAGACTGGTTTTTGTTTCAACTTATAAAGAAACTTGAATTTTGTATCAGCATATAGTGAATTTTAAGCATAAATCAAATTAGAAATTTCGATGAGTAAAGGTGATCCATGGTGGGCATCTATCACAAAATGTTTTAGCCTGATTGGAGTCTAAATTTGAAGTAGCAAAAACTGCCTTTCCTCTACTAGGATATACTTGTTCTGGTTTCTTTATTTGCTTCTTGTAGAAAAAGCTAAGTTTCAAGGGCTTGGACTATTCTCCTTAGAGCAAGAAATACTTTAAGTTTCCTTAATGAATTCTTTTAGAAATCCTGATTCGATCATAATCTGATTATTCCTGAAAAGATGCGCATTCGTCAGTCTTATGCCCATTTACTTTATGGTAGGCACAATCATCTCTTCCAATATTTGGTTCAAGATGACTACGTATTTTGTAAGAAATAGGGAAATTTTTATTATCTTTTATCATGGTGAAAATGTGGAAGCCGTTTTGTTTAATTCTACATTACTGGATTCTGAAATCTTCTTCTGACTCTCTCTTCTACTTTCATCCCATTTTGGGTTTCTGTTAAAGCGACTAAAATCAAATCTTTCTTCATTCTTGTCTTGTTGAGATTTCTTCTTGTCATGGTACATCTCGTCTATATGGATGAATTTCTCAGCCCAAAATGAAATTATAGTTGATCTTTGTATCTATGAATATAAAGTTCTTCTCTAAAAAGGTGTTAGCTTAATTTTGCTTGGACAAACTAGCATCAGCCTTTATCCATCGGTCATATTTTGTGCTCTTAATGCTTCTGTATTAAATCTCATGAGGTGTTCACCAAGCACTTACCCTGGCCTTTGCTTGGTATTAGCTAATACACTAGAATTATAATTGGATATTTATATAGGCAAAACTATGCTGAGAGTTCATAAGAAAATTGTTCCCTAGATTAGATGGTCTTCTCTTAGCAATGCCTATACCGTTTGACAGCTGCCCCATAAAACTTACATGGAAGAGCTTACAACGAACTGCCTAGGAGACATTGTACAAATCCATTTGACATTCAAAGTATAAGGGTTGATCAGTCAGTTCAGTAGTTCCATCATACTTTGGTAAAGGAAATTGATGTGAGGTGGAATTTTAATAGCCATCATTTCTTCTGTAAAATATGCTTTTCGAAACCTATTACTTTTCCTTAGGTTAAGGGCCTCTTTCTCCTTAAGAATATCTTTTGTCGTTTGGTTGGGAATGCCCCTTTGGTAGGCTTCATCACTATAGTAGTTTATATTATACTCTTTGTACGGGATTGAGCTATCTAGTTCTTCAAAGGGTTTTCTTGCTTGACTTCCTTGATTCTCGTTTTGTCGACTCATTTTAGCCATATTGCTTTCCTTCATTTATGACTTTGGAGTGTATTTTTGGCCCCTCGTATTAGGTTTTGCTTGGAGATTCTGCTTCTTCCCTTTTTTTTAATAAGCTTTATCATTTTATAATATTTTTGACATGGAGCTTTCTCAAGAAGCTCTTGCATAAGTATTAGTTGTTGTGTTAAATCCTGAACCTTGGCCTCAATGCTTGCGAGCTTTGTTAGAGTCGATGGTTATCTAGCTTCCATATTCCTTAAATTAAAGCTCGAGATGATAATATCCTCCAAAGTCATTTGTTGTGTGTCCTCTTTATTTGGGATGTTATTATTTCTTCTACCTCTCACCATTTTCCTTAAAGCAAAATAACTTTATGCAATCAGTTTATGGAGAGAATTATAAGGAATCAGAGGTTTGAGTCCCTCCTTTTGGCGCCAAAATATTAACAAATTTCTTCGTTAATACCCAAAAGGTGTATGGAAGGGAAACTTGGTTGAATGAAGGCTTGAATATCCCTTGTAAACCTTAACAAGTGTTGGCAATATGATTTGATTGAGTTAGGTCTTGGTAAATTAGGCTTAACATGTTCAAGTCCATGATGATGTTATACGCATGATCATGTCGAAGTCATGTAAGTTTGGAGTCAATCTATGTAGATCAATCAAATTTATGAGTGCTTTTGGAACTCAAAGAAGGCTATTATTTAAAAATTAGAAGTGCTTGGGAATTCAAAAGCAAGTCATAATTCAGGATGTCTTTTTTCGAATATCATGAAAATGTTGAATGTACAAGGTCGTATGTGAAAAAAGTTCAATCGACGCTAAATCCCCAAATCAATAGGTTACAAAGTTCAAAATATAATAAGTTGAGGAAAGATTGATTGGCTCTTTCTACAACGCCCCTGATTCCATATTTATAGGGGCAGAGTTACGGTACAACACCTTGATTTCGGCATTCATGATCTTTGGCATTAATAGCACATGGCGTTAGCTTCGTTAATTATGTCCTTTGGCATTCTTAGATGCATAGTTGAGTTGGACGCCTCTCCAAAGGTGGTATTCGGCAATAATAAGGAGCGACATTGGTTTAAAGTTATTCCAACATGAATCAGTATTATATGGAGTAGCATTGCCATGGTGTGATAATAAAATATGGTGGCATCATTTTGTATGACGTTGGCCTTGATAGCTTCCATGAATGTTGATGTCTTTCAGCATCAATGTTGCATATATAGATATGCGACATCAGTTTGAAGTTATTTTAGTGTGAAGCAGTATTAATGAGCAGCAACATTGAGAAGGAGTGGTTTTAAAACCTTTGTGGATATTGATGGCTTTCGACATCAATATCGCATTTATAGATGTACGTGTATTCTCTTGATTGATGAGACGTGACATACATAGGAGCGACGTCGATAAGAAGTGGAAGTATTTGAAGGTCAAATCCAACATGGGGCGGCATTGAAGAAGTGTGACATTGATGGGAGACGACATTGATCTGGGGCAGTATTAATGAGGTGCGACATCATTTGGAGGATATCATCAGGATGAGGCAATATTACAAAGACGCGACATTAATTCTTCTCTATACTTCAGCATTGGCTTATCTTTATACTGTTGGCATTGGTTTATACCTTTGGCATTAACCTCTTCCAATATATTTAGCATTGGTTTATACTTTCGGCACTACTTAGTGGTACGATATCATGGCTTTGTCACATGTCTTTAGGATCAATAATAATAGTAGTAACGTTTGTTATCTTAATGCCACCTTCATGTGCTTTATACTGGTTTCTATTATAGAGGGTTCAACATTCCTTCTTGTAATGGGGTTCATATCATTCTTTTGAGGTCTTGAGTTCAACATTATACACCCCTAAAAAATTATATGGATAACAAGTTCTTCGAAACCTTACACAAATAAGAATGGACTTGGATTTAAAAGTATTACTAAAAATAAACCTCACCATGCTTCTAAGACTAGAATTTTACAAAACCAAACTTATTATATGACAACATTAAAGTTTGGATTCCAAAGTGTAATAACCCTTTAATTATGAAGAAGCATATAGAAGATTTTTTATCTAAAGTTCATTACAATTTAAATTATATATATAAAGGTGGTACCACACCTGCATGGGTATTGTTTTCTAAGACTTAGAAACCTTGTAAATATAGGGTATCAGTTACTGTCATTTCTAATATTTTGATACCTTGGATAATATTTATTTTAATTTTTTAAAAGGGTCAACCTAGCATTTCGTATAAAAATACCATAATTGATGCTGAAAAATATTTTCTACAACACTATATTACATCATTTTATTAAAAATTGCATCTCTTTATCAACTTGCGAAGCAGATTTGCATGTACTCAAGTAATTTACAAACAACAGTCTCGTAAACCTTTAAGTGAAGTTCTTTTTTAAGTTAAGAAGGAATTTAGGTATTTGTTATTACACAATTGTCTATAATTTACATATATTTCTCGTTTCTTTTTTATAATGACAAAGGAAAAGAAATGTATCTGCATATTGATATGAGGAGATGTTATACTTAGGCGGAGCATTTTAGTCTTATCATAATATATTTTTTAATGAAAAATTATATATAGAATTGTATAGTTGTCATCGTAAAAAAGGGGGAGAATGTTAGAACATCTCTTGTTTTATTTTAATCACATCAACTATACAATCATATCAAAGAATCTGTAAGCTAACATGTAGGTACTTGATGATGAAAAAGAAGTATTAAATATAGACGTTTGGAGACATAAAGACATCGGAGACTCAATAAGCTACAGTGACATAACGACAAATATGTGATGACCGTCCTGCACCTATGATGTAGAACATTTTTCAAAGGAAAGAAAAGAAGTAAAGAAGAGGAAATAGAAGAGAAGAGAACGGAAAAGGAGAAAATGGAAACATCAAACAACCGAATAATCTGTCATATGTCTCGCATCCCATCAGATAAAACATAATAGTCAACACGGATATAAAATAGTCGAGACAGTAATAACAATGTGAACTAATCATCATAGTACAAGATCCACAGAGTTATATGACACAATAATAAATTTCATACAGCTAGAAAATAAACAACAAATACATTGTCTCTAGCAATAGAAAGTCAAACGCTGTTAAGGCTCTATAATGTCATACAGTGGAATATACAATAAAACTCAAATATAAGTATGAGTAAATGTCACTTCCTGCTAATCCATTTGCAAAACTCTGTTTGCCATTTACACATACTCTCTAATCTACTCATTTAAGAGTACTCAAGATTATAAGAAGCAAGGCATAAAACCTAAAGTCAGACAATAGTTTGGTGTGAGCGATAAAAAATCTCAAAATACTATAAAAACCAATTTAGTATATGAAACAAAGGGTATACGAATCATACCTGACCTGTCCTTGCAGCCAAAGAGTCACCACATATCATTGATAATATGCTACTCTACAACATCGTAAAAAAGGTATGTATACTCAGGATCTATCGAGGTGCGTATGTATCTCCATCCACAATACCTACTCCATACTAAGTAAATTATCAAGGGTGTCTAGGTATCCCTATGCATAATACCTACCACGTGTGACATCCTAGGGTGACAGGTGGCTAGTGAAGCAACCGTAGCAAAAGTAGCATACACAGCATCAATCAAACAATACTAATTATTATCTACTATGCTCTAGATATATGATAACTTGTATGGACTTTTATCTACCAAGGACTAGAGGGAATCTTGGTTCTCCATTGTACTCTCGTATCTCAAAGCCCAAAGATGAATACGTGTCTTGTATCCCAAAGCTGGACAACAGACCCAATGGCTCCAGGGTATACGGATCCTTGCTACCAATCCATAGGCTTTCCCACTATACAATACCCCTACTTTGAGTACAACAGAAAAAACTCCGAGTCATCAACGATCTCTTAGCGCATACATATCCATCCGTGCCCTATTAGCTCAATACAATTTCCACTATCCGAAACCCATATGTTCCTCCACTCCATAACTACAAAAATGAGTCTCTTCAGTACCGGCTACCCCCACGAGCCATAGATTGAAGATACAGAGTGTCTAATTTTCCGTACCTGTTACCCCCACTAGCCACAAACCAAAGATAAAGACTTCCCATCATGCCGTACATCACCATCCCTCATATGCGAATGAGACAACACCTCCAACACGATCTACAGACTACTAAAACAATCTGCCATGGAACCTACTCCCAACATGAGCGAACTTCCGAAGTACCAACTCTTGTGTATAAGCATCACATCATCTCCTCGCTATCTAAATCGCCCACCGTAGAACAACATCAAGAGTCTAAGTCGGTTGCATGAACAAGCTATCAAATCACACACCACTAAATGTCTATAAAGTCCAAGCCAAAGATTGGCCAAATCGCCAATCAACATTAGCGATTGACATTGACCACTCCACAGTTGTCAATACCAACCACCTTGGTCCTGTACTTAACCAAAATGAGTAAGTATAAACCAAATGGAAATGTCTGGCATCCATCATGAAGTCCGAAGCCTCGTCTTCCACCTTAGATCCGCTGACACATCCTAACTACTCCTCTACAACTTATCTTGCTCGTTAGGTTTTCATGTGTGTGAAACCTCAACGTTTACAAGATATTCTCCTAACACCAGATCACCACTAGTCGGCGTCTTCAACCAAAAATAGCCAAATAACAAAACAAGCAAACAAGCATCCAACAACCATGCATACATCCAAAATAGCTTCCATATAAAATTTATAATACATCCATATCAACAAAATAGGGAAATCATATCAAAAATAGCCTAAACGAAATAATTCTGTAACAATGACACATCGATGGAAAATATGTGATATCCGATATAAATCGTTTTGAAATATTTTATTTTCTTTTAGAAAAGTCTAGTAAGTATATAAGTATAGGAAAATATCATTTCAAAATCAAAATAATTCCCAAATGTCAATCTAATATTATACAACCAATTATAGCATGGAGAGAGATAATAGCATTTACCACAACATATGCTATCAAAACTAGTGCCAAAATGTAGATCTCTCCATTACGAGTGAAGTACAAGAAACCGCATCCAAAACAGGCCTGTTATGCAAAAGATATATCCAATATAAGATTTGAAATTATTGATTAATTAAATAATAATAATTAATTCTTAATTACCTTACTTAATCTAATCCGCCTTCGACAACCTATACATGTGCACAAAATCATGCATATCCATGGTCGCATGACAACCTCCAATTTCTCCCTCATTTTTCGATGAAAACTCGAATAGTCTTCGCCAATGGATTCCATTACTCAATCTCGTTAATCTGCACTCGAGTTTTAAGTCTCCGACTTCTCCCAACTCATAGCATAGGCATCAGTCTTTTGAAATGTTGCTCTCAGCTGTATTTGATTGAGTATAGCCAAACTTTTCGAGGAGATGTGCCTCGTCGAAAGCAATACAATGGTAACTGAAAGGGAGTGCAGATTAAGGATCTTAAGGCTAATTTAACACTAGAGGGGGGTGAGTAGTGCTTAATGATCCTAAGACTTATATGGACTAAATTGAAATTATGATAGAAACAAACGCAGAAATTAATCACAAAACAATCACAGAATCAAACACAAATGCAGAAAGTAAATAAAAAGCAGTAAAAGGAAAGAACACACCGGATTTTATACTGGTTCGGAGTTATCCTACATCGAGTCTTGCACCAAGGCAAACACCTCATACAGATTTTTATTATACCAATATCGAGATTAAAATCCTCAATTTCTTAAGGCCTTGAGGTACCCTTCTGTCTTCGAGTCAGGGGCAAACTCTCTTGATTTATGGGACACAAGATCACCCAATTGATTTCCAGGCACAACCACACCTTATAGAGAGACTTGATAAACTTTTGATTATAAATTGATCATATGACTCTGAATAGCACTTCGATCTTCGAGAGAGGGCAGAGAATCAAACAAGAATGAGATTCTAATTTGATTCACTAGAGAATTTCGGTAGAATTTAGGCACAATCTTAAGAATATGAAAATTTTAGAATATGGATTTGTGGAGAAGAAGGAGTGAAGAAAATAGTTGGTTAAAAAATTCGTTTGTGAAGGCTATTTATAGACAAGTAACGGTCATGACCATTCGTGAAGAGATTTAAATGAATAAACACATCTTTTGAAAATTTAAACTTTTGAATTTAACAGCCACCATGTCGAAATTGGGTATCCCATGATGTCGACATCCCTTAGCTAAAACAATGTAAAATTTGTTTTTAAAATGTTATTGAAAGAAAAACAAGATGAAATGATTCTGGAGTAAAACAAACTAATTTTCCAATGTTTTAAAACAAAGAAGAGTAGAAAAAATATTTTTAGAATGTATATGTAAATTTTATTTTAAATCTCACGTATATATATATATATATATATATATTATAAAAAATATTTAAAAATCAGAAGATAGTTTTAAAAACATATGAAGCTTAAAACAAGAGTTTATTTAAAAACAAAAGAAAGAATATTTAAGGCTAAAACAACTTTTTTGAAAATCATTTGAAAATATATTTTTAAGGCTAAAACATTTTGAAAAGCAGTTTTGAAAAACCATTTTGAAGTAGTTTTGCAAGCTTCTTCTTGCAGAATATCTCATCACATCAGGACTCGAGAACTTGTATAAAACCAAGATGTTCGCGGGTTTATAAGCCACTTGTCGTAGATTTGTAAGCTACTTGTCATGGGTTTGTAAGCCATTAAGAAGGTAGAAATGATTTCCATCCCAAATTAAATTTGAAATGAAGATTTCCATGCTGTTATGAAGTTTTAAAAAACTAGACACTTATCATGAAATCCTGATCTTGATACTCTAGAGTCTTCAATCTTGATATCTCCATTCTGAATCTTTAGTCTTGAGTCTTTATGTTGATCAGTCTTCAGTAATCAATACATGTGCATATATATCTATCTAGACAATAGTATTAGTATATGTTTCATAATAAGATAAGTTAAAAAGGTTGTTGTCATCAAAACCAACATCTTAGTTCCTAATAACTCCCCATTTTTGACGATGACAACCCGTATTCATAAAATATACTTACCATACCATAACTTCTATCATAACTCCCCCTTACTCCATGACTCCCCCTTACTCATAACTCCCCCTTATTCCAAGCCAACTACATTTAATTATTTCCTCCTTTGTCATCAACAAAAACTTATTACTAATCAATTCCCTGAACTTGATATAGGATAATTAACCATAATATAATAGAGTAATCCTTATATAAGCGTAATAAGTGCTAAGTGTGATCATAAGTATGAAATGTGATCATAAATGTGAAATGTGATCATGAGTGTTATCATAATTTTAATTCAGAAGTAAATCCATCGTCAATCATATTTACAGTAATTATTCATTCCAATCTTATATACAAACCACACCAAATATTTTAAATACGATAAATCAATCAAATTTGAAACACACCAATCAAATCAAACAAATAACATACATAATGACTAGACATTCCTTGGTACTTCCACCCATCCATCTTCTCCAAAGATAGGGTCTGCTTTGATGGCATCCCATACTTCTTTATCATTGTCGAGAGTGACTGGTGGATTTCCTTCAAGATAGTCCTTGTTAAGGGCTGAGATCATCCAACGAAGGGCGCCGATGTCTCTCTTGCTCCTTGATCTGCATTTCACTCAATTCTAAGTGGCGCTGATTACGAAGTATGAATGTAAGGATATTCTTGAAGGAAGTGAGAGTTTCTTCAAGATTATCACTTAGATTCTTAATCGTAGAAGCCGTAATTGAAGAAATAGGAAGAAATATGAAAGGGAGTTATTAGAAATGAAGTTTGATAATTTATTCTAGAAGAAACAGGTATAAATAGGGTAGAAAGTCGATTAAAATGAATAGACACAAGTTAGTTATATGAAATTAAAATTTGAAAATGTAACTACTTTCTGCCCATTGTATGTCGACATGGAAGATGGTGGATGTCGACATGCCTCTGCCTAGAGTGGCAATTTGGTTTGTTTTGAATATTATGAACAAATCTACGCAACTAAAATTTGCATAATATAAAAACAAGCAATTACAGAGACAAGTGACGTTGAATAACATGATAAAGATTTCATTAATTGTTTTAGTCAACATTACATAAAATAATATAATATTATCTAAAATAAAGAAAATACATGGACAAAACTTGAAGTAAACAAGATAACATGAACTAAAATTAATTAAATAAAGATGAAGAAGATGATAGTCCAAGCTTTCTACTAACTTTCCCGAAGAACTTGTCGATTTCAGTGGAAATCTTATCCATTTTCTTACTCATTGATCTTTTTAGTGTCTTTTGATTTTCCACTATTGTTCTTTGATTATTGAGAATGGTCTTATTGGATGGATTTGCGAGATTAGTAGGACATTAAATACTCTCTAAGGAAGTTTCTTGATCTTCCTCTTCCTCCTCTTCAATTTCCGTTCCTTCCTTTTCCTCTTCTTCTTCTTCTTCCATTTCTTCCATTTCTTTGTGAGCAAGCTTTCTTGGTTTTCCGTAAGGGTTTCATATGGTTGAAACACTAATGGAATTTGCATAAGGGAAATGTTTCCATGGTTGAACACTTTTCTAGTTATAAATTCCACCCTTTTGAAATCAACTACAAAGTAATTAAAAATTCGAGTGAGATCAACTCCATGATATAATATGCTTTCACCCACAATAAAATTCTTGGGCCTTAGCTCATCCAAAATAACTTGAGCCCAATTGGTATCATAATTTCCAAAAATTCAAAAAGAGCTTTGCAAACTTTCAAAGTTGGGTTGTCGTAGTTTCCCGGTATAAGGGTGTGTTAAATTAGAAGGTTAACCATTCTTGCTTTTGGTCGAAAATAACAAATTTTGAATTAGAAATTGTCATCCCTTTCAAAGATGTGATGAAATGTCTCTCGATCATTTTCATTTATTTGAATTTCTGAGAGATTAATTCCGGTATACTTGCATCCCAAAATATTTCCTAAAATTTCACAATTCAAAACTATTTGTGTTTATTTAACACTACTCCAAATTTGTCCATCTTGCCCATCATAAAAACCACGATTCAAATTTGCATAAAACATCTTAACAAGATTTGGATAACATACAAAATCATTTTGTTTGTTATCTACTATACTAAGAATAAAACATTATTGAAAAAAAGATTTTCTATTTCATAAGAAGGAAAATCTTCAAAAATAGCAAACTTCCCTTTATGAATTTCACCAAAGTTTACATAGTTGATGTAAGCTTTAATAGCTTCCGGGTCATTAAAAAGTAAGTTTTTGATATCTTTTGGAAGCCTAATGGTGTTAGGAGTGCTTGAAGAGGCCACTGAAGAAGTTTGAGAGGAGATGAAGATAATGAAGATAAATTTGAAATTTGAAATAAAAATGAAAAGTGATGATAAGGAGAGTGAATTAAATGGAGATTCTATAGATATGTTCTCTGGTCAAGAGGCATCGTTCCAGAGCATTGAAGTTGGTGAAAAGGTGGAGGAAAATTCAAAAGTTTGAATTCAAATTTTGAAATCAAATTTCTAAGGGGCATGTCGACATGGGTTATCCAGGTATGTCGACATGTGCCTATTGAATCAAAGGACAAGTGTCTATTCCTAAATTCTAATAAATGTATATATTATATCCTATATTCTACTTGTATAATTCCAGTGATAACATTAAATATAATAATACTTAATATTAATAATTTAATATTTAAAAAATTATTAAAATAATATTATTTTTAAATTTAGAATTCAAATTTCAAGGGATAAATTTTAGTTTAAAATTCAGGGAATTTAAAAAAAATCAAGCAAAAAAACAAGCATCCATTCGAACAAGAAAAATTAAAAATAATGTAAATGCATACTTATTTTTAGATCCATACTCCCATCGTCGTCTGATTCATGGATAGTAGTGAAACACATATATGAATTATCCGTCTTCTTTTCATCGCCATTAGATGATGAGTCTGAGTCATTAAGAGTTGCTGTGTATGCTTTCTTTCTTTTCCTTGGTGAATCATTGTTTGAAGGGAACAACTGTTTATCTGGATACAGACAATCTTTCCTATGATGGCCGACTTTATTGCAATTTTAGCATTTATCATTGTTGAAGTTCTCCGTATTATTTTTGGAATTCCTTTTATCATTTCTTTTGTAATTATTCATTTTTCTATATTTTAGGAATTTTCGAAAGTTTCTTGCCATGAAAGAAATCCCCTCATCACTATTGGTTTCGAATCTTCAGTTGTTGCATTGAATACTAATGGCTTCATTTCTGTACCCTTGTTTTCTCTTCTTCCTTGAAATTGAACTTCATAAGACATCAGATTCCCAATCGATTCTTCTATTTTCATTAGACTAGTATCATTTGCTTCTTCGATTGCAAGTGTCTTTTGATCCCATTCTGGAGTGAGTGAATTTAGAATTTTTCTGACTTGATCTTCTTCCGAAAGGCTTTTTCCCAGTGCAATTAGTGAATGAATAATATCTTGAAATTGAAAATACATGTCAAAAATGGACTCATTTGCATGCATTTTAAACAATTTAAACTAATTAGTTAATACGGAAATTTTAATCTGTTTAACTTTGCTTGTTCCTTCATGAGTAACTTGCAAAGTTTTCCAGATTTCAAATGCAGACTTGCAAGCAAACACTCTATTAAACTCATTCCTATCTAGTGAACAAAATAATGTATTCATGGCCTTTGAATTTTTTTTATGCAATACCCTCTTGCTCAGCAGTCCACTGGCAAAATCGGTAGTTGGTTCAACATACTCAGTTTGTGTGATATTCCAAGCAGCTAATCCTACTGATTGTAAATAAATTTCATTCTACAACCACAATATGCATAATTACTGCCATTGAAAAATTGTGGTCAGACAGTAGACTAACGTTCTACAAATGAACTAATATTAGTGTTAACAAAACCAGTGCCAAAGTTGACATTACCAGTACTGGTAGCCATCAAAACAATTTTCGAGTTTCAAATTATGAAAACTGTGAAAACCAATGCTCTGATACCAATTGGAAGGGAGTGCAGATTAAGGATCTTAAGGCTAATTTAACACTAGCGGGGGGTGAATAGTGTTTAATGGAATCTAAGACATATATGGACTAAATTGAAATTATGACACAAACGAATGCAGAATTTAATCACAAAACAATCACAGAATCAAACAAAGATGCAGAAAGTAAGTAAAAAGCAGTAAGAGGAAAGAACACACCGGATTTTATACTGGTTCAGAGTTACCCTACATCCAGTCTTACACCAAGGCAAACTCCTAGTACAATTTTTATTATACCAATGTCGAGATTACAGTCCTCAATTTCAAAAGGCCTTGAGGTACCCTCCTATCTTCGAGTATGGGGCAAACTCTCTTGATTTACAGGACATAAGATCACCCAATTGATTTCCAGGCACAACCATACCTCATAGAGAGACTCGATAAATTTTGATTACAAAATGATCCTACAATACTGAATAGCACTTTGATCTTCGAGAGAGGGAAGAGAATCAAATAAGAATGGAATTTTAATTTGATTCATTTGAGAATTCAGTAGAATTTCGGCATGATCTTAAAAATATGAAAATGTTAGCATATGGATTTGTGGAGGAGGAGTGAAGAAAATAAGAAAATAGTAAGTTAAAAAATTCTTTTGTGAAGGCTATTTATAGACTAACGGTCATAACCATTCGTGAAAAGATTTAAACAAAAAGAAACTTCTTTAGAAAATGCAAACTTTTGAATTTAATGGTCACCATGTCGACATGCGGTATCCCATGATGTCGACATCCCTTGATTTAAAAAAATGTAAAATTTGTTTTGAAAGGAAAATAAGATGAAATGATTCTAGGGTAAAATAAACTAATTTTTCTATGTTTTAAAACAAAGAAGGGCAGAATAATATATTTTTAGATTGTATATAGAAATTTGATTTTAAATTTCACGTATATATATTATAAAAATATTTAAAAATCAGAAGATAGCTCTAAAGACAAACGAAGTTTAAAAAAACAAAAACAAAGAATATTTGAAGGCTAAAACACCTTTTTGAAAAAAAATTGAAAAGATAATTTTTAAGACTAGAACATTTTGAGAAGCAGTTTTGAAAATCATTTTGAAAAACCATTTTGAAGCAGTTTTGCAAGCTTCTTCCTGCAGAATATCTCAACACATCAGGACTCGAGAACTTGTACAAAACTAGGATGTTCGTGGGTTTGTAAGCCACTTGTCAAAGGTTTGTAAGTTACTTTTCATGGGTTTGTAAGCCACTAAGAAAATAGAAATGGGTTCCGTCCCAAATAAAACTTGGAATGAAGATTTCCATGCTATTACGAAGTTTTAACAAAAACTAGACATTTATCTTGAAATCTTGATCTTGATACTCTAAAGTCTTTAATCTTGATATCTCCATTCTGGATCTTGAGTCATGAGTCTTTATAGTGATCAATCTTGAATAATCAATACTTGCATATACATATCTATCTAGACAATAGTATTATTATATAATTTATGATAAGATAAGTTAAACAGGTTGTTATCATCAAAACCAACATTTTAATTCCTAATAGTAACCTCTGGTATGTCCCTCACTGCCTCAAGATCCATTAAATAGAAACACAGAGCCACTGGAAAATATCAAAGTTGGTCGATGACGGTCACACCCCAGATCAACCACTTTCTCGAAGCTCTCCTTGCTTGGATCACAACGAATCTGACCTCGTGATTTTTAATGGTCAGAATTAACAGATTTTGATTTTTGAATATAGGAAGGAGGAGCGGCCATTGTTCTTCGATAAAATAGTAAAGCAAGGAATGAATTTAGGGAGGGAAAAGGATTTTTGAGATATTTATAATATTATTTTATTCCATATATTTAATTTCCCAAGTAAATGGTCGTATGTTTCGACTCTTACGATCACACAATGCGTCTAACCGTAACGAAACTCATCTATGTACAACACCTAATTTTTCCAGATCCAATGGTATAGATCTCATTACAATCTGATATAATGCCTCGGGATGCTAATTTCTCAGCTTTGAAGATTGTTTCGGCCATCAAAACATCCAATCTTCAAACATAGCGATCCATATACTTATTTTTGTTTGCAATATCAGTCAAAACTCAACTGAAGTGGTCTTGAGTCCTGATTCGCCGTATGACAAAAATCATATCTCTAGGCCTTCATTTAATCGTTTAATTAATGATTAAATATTGTAATCAATTATTTAAATATCTGATCGATAAAATGTGTATTGTTAAGTTCTCCCCTCCTTAAAAAGATTTTGTCCTTGAAATCACAGAGCAAAGGGAATGTCTCCTAAACCAAAGGAAACCATAAGCCCCTCAAATTCCGAAGAAATTCTATAGCACCGCCTTTGCGCAGCTAGGTCAGTGAAAAAATCCCAATACAACAAAGATATATATACATCATATATCTTAACATACCAGATTATATATAGCAATCATCTCAAATAAGTATGTTATATCAACCCATAATGTAAAAACCCAGAATTTTAGTCATTTGAGTTTGAAATATTTAATTGATTTTAAATATTCAAAAGTTAATTTTATAGGTTAAATAACTTGAATTTCAAATATAGCGATTTATTGGATAACTAAATTATTGAATTTAATAATTGCATTTTTTTAAATAATTGAATATTGGGTTTTAAGTTGGATAAAAATAATTTCAAAGCATGTTTAAATTCTATTTAAAAGAATGAAGTTAGTAAAGGTGTTAATGCAAAGTATTAATTTGGTTTTTATAATAATTTATTTCAAATAATGTAAAAAAATAACCTGTAATCATATTGACTACGCCTCCCGTAGCGCTGGAAGTCGTCATAGTAAGAGCCGCTACGTCCCATCGGAGAATCTGAAATAAAAAAGAGAGACAAGTCTTAAAAGTCTTCAGAAAAAAGAAGCATAACTTTAGAATCTTCAAAGTACAAAGAGTTAGGAGTATAAAAGTGCCGAAAGATTCTAAGTGTGTGTAATGTGCAAGCTACGCGCATCAAACTACGAACCACTCTTTGATTGCGGAATAATTGTGGGGGTAGTAGTTAACGTCAACTCTTGGGTCGACAGAGCTTGTTGCAAAGAAGAAGTCGCTTCCACTACTGAAGAAGAAACCCTAAGAGTGACAGGGTAGTCTTTAAAGATCTCCTGTGAGGTTGCAAAGAGGTCGCTCAACCCTTCGAAAGTGTCGTCCCCGCTCTGCCTAACAGGGCTTGTTTTCCTGGCTTCTTCGCCGGACTTCTGTGAACGTTGGGGAGATACCTGAGGCTCTTCTTCCTTAATAACTGGGGCAAGTGTGAGTTTGCCAGAGGACCCCACAACATCGACAGTAGTAGAGCATTTCACTAGAGATGCTTCGGAAGCGGGATCTTTTGGTACGGGTGCGTCGGAAGAAACCGGGGCATCTGATGCTCTAGCCGGGGAGTCTGGGATCTCATGTGGATGTGTAGAGCGAGAGATGTGTAACCCGTACTGATGTAAAAATTCATCCCTTAACAAAAACTTTGCACTTCGCTCTTCTGCGGCAACGGATATTTTCGAAAACGAAAGGGTTTCTTGTTGATTGTCTCTGCACTGGCTGATCCCCGGTATAGAGATCTCCATATGTGATGGGAAATCCGGACGTGATTAGAGATTATCCGGATTGCAAGGACTTCTTTGTAAGTGCCTTCGGTTCTGTTCGATCCCGGAACAAACTTGTATGGATAGTATGTCTGACATTACAAATTGAGATATAAAGCTGATTTCTTTCAAATATATTTCTGTTGGTGGCGGAGAATTTATTCTCTTAGCTTAACACCCTTCTCTGAGACGTACGAGCTCAGAGGTTATATAGTTGAAGGTTATCAGCAATATATTCCCAATTTGGTAATGTGACATGCTGAGTGTTGCTGTGAAATGATCATTGTGTTGATTATTTGTGATAGGATCATTTGTTTGATCGTCTATCTTGGTGATCATTTCTATGATCATTTGTTGACCCAAAGCATGACTTTGTATAAAGCGTGGCTTTGTGGACGAGACTTCGTCGAGCCTCACACCCCGGAATGGTCAAAACAGGAAAGATGCAGCAAGGTTATGAGGGGTAGCTCCCTTTAGGGTATGTGCATTTCCTTCTGGAAAAGGGTGGTATCATGGTATGGAGCCCAGATGCTTACTCATGTTGAAACACTTATTATTATGGTGTGATGTTGATTAGAGAGCTCTCGGATAAAGGTCCCAAAGGACCGGGGGATGGCATACTCGTGTCAGTTGTTACCTAGTTTGAAAGGTAACCCGGCCTTGTGTTGGCAGAGATCCGGTTAGGTTCTCGGGACGTCCTTCCAGAGGCGTTTCCATGTGGCAATGGGAAGTTCCTTGGCCTGACCATTCGTTGGAAATCCAAAGAAACAATACGAGACTTGTACGGTTTTAGTTGTAAAACCTGCCATTTAATATGGTAGCTATAGTAAGCATACTATAATGGTACCAATGCTGGCTAAGATTTATATTCTACTTTCGAAATGTTTCCTACACTATGCACTAGCAATAATATCAAATGTTTCTTTTTAATACGTATCAAGCATCTTTGACTAACATAAGAAGAAATCTCCTCCAAGTCTGCGTTTGCATTGTGTGTGTGGCGGGAGGTCTTATGGTAGTCTCATTTTAAAAGCATTGCGAATTGATTTTAAAAATATTCCTCTATTTTGATTTTAAAGAAAATAAACTGTTTTGAGTTCTCACACCAGTCACATGAATGACTCGGAGTTTATTGTTTTCCTTCCTAAACTCTGGGTGCCCACAAATTTCCACACGGGCAGTCAAGAGTTAAGGTTTATCCGGATATTCTGGAATTCGGGAATTGCTGGAGGCAAGTTGGATGGCATGGCGTATTTACTAGTGTATAGTACTTCTTTTTCCGCTGCATTGTTTGTTGTTGTACACTCTGATGTAATGAAATGAAATGTGATGTAATGTAATAACTGATATAGTTCTTTGTTTAAAGATTTTTCATTTATCTATTATATGTTGTTCCGCTGTGAATTGTGAGATTCTGATGTTGTTCTGTTGTTTCTTTCCGTTCTGTTTTTCTTTCTCTCTTCTTCTACCTCTTTCTTCTTTCTTAAAACCCTAAAGGTTCGTATTTCCGTTCATCTTGAGTTAATCACTGGAGATAGTGTCTATTCAAGGAGTACGGATTTGCGGGTCTTTACAGATTTGTCTCTTGATAGTACAAACTTCCTATAATCTTTCTCCTTTATGATATATGTATGAATGCGTGAAGATTAAGAAAGTAGAAATTGAATTTGGATGATATTGAAAGCACAAGTGAGTTAGAATCAAGAATCTCAATAATAGAATAATAATCAATAGAAATTAGTGTTTTTTTAAAACTTGATTCTAATGTGTTTATATAGGTAATAAATGGTTGTAATTGTTCATGAAGAGTTATCATCAAAAGCTATTGAATTAAGGGTCGCAACTCTTCATGAATGGAAATGCCTTTTCAAAAAAAATAGCCGTTGTAAATATTCAGACGTCTGAAATTAAATATCAGACTTCTGAATTTAAACGATATTTGAAACAGAAAGCAAATAGGCCATTTTTGGTCATTTTCATACGTCTGAATATCTCATTTAAGACGTCTGAATATTGTAATATACAATATTCTTTATTACAGATTCAGACGTCTGAAATGATCTATTCAGACGTCTGAATGTAACATGAAAATTGAATTTTCTTATTTTTGAAAAGATGATCATGCAATATATCATATAGGAGAGATTTTAACATACTATTATTACTAGACACAGACTCAATTCATACTTTAAGTGTTGGAGCTCCTTTGAATCTGTCCTTTGATTGATTCCTGCAATAAGTATGTTAGTATACATAGTAAATTATATAGTTGTCATAGTCAAAATATCATAATTACGAAGTATTGTAAATACGAAGTTCCAATAGCTTTGAAATGGCAATGATATTTTGGTTTTGAAGTATAAACTATTTTGAAATGACCGCGGTGTTATAATAACGATTGGTTGTTAAAGAGACCGGGATCGGATATTGTTATACTCTCTATGAATACTGTATACCACTTTAACAACCATGTACGCGGCGGAGATTACAGATTGAAGTAGGATGGTGGCGACGATCCTATATAATGTATGTACGTGGACCCGACTCCCGTGAGTTGACATAAGGTGGCTAAAATAGGATCCATTTATGGGCCAAGTGAGGTAGCTCTTTTGATCGGACACACTCCTTCGATACTATATTCTGACTTTGTGATTGATTTGGTAGCCAATTTTGATTTTTTTTGATTTGGGAGTGTGGCTTGAGGTGGCCGGTATTGGCTGTTATGTGTTACCACTAGCACGGAAGTGTAATTGGTATATCTACCATGGCATTGCCTAGTTGTGTCGTGTCACCTACCCTAGCACGCGTTATACGAGTTTGATTTGTATCATACCTATGGAGTACCCTCTGGTAGCCTCCCGATCTAGAGATATTATGGTACTGTATAGACTATTGGCACTATAAAATGCGTTAAGAGGGATATGGGTAATGCCTTAACGTTATTTTAATAGTTTACTTTGCTATAGACATGATCATAATAGCGTATATTACTACATAGTAGATAGTTTAACGGATCCTAGAGTATGGTTATCCCAAACATCCTTTGAGTTACTTGTATTTCAGTTGTTATTTCACTTGAGTTGGATTTATTGATATAAGAATGTTAATCCTGATTCGAGTGTTTTGTGTTTTGATTTACGCTCGGGTCAGATTGAGTGTACCAGTATTCGAGACTTGCCTTTAGAGTTGGAGCTTCGCTTGGAAGATCCATCTACATCCTTTCATCTTGCAGTCATTCAATTAATTCCAGTGATGTATTCTGATCTTGTATTTGACAATTGTATTGAGACATCTATGTATTCAAGACCTCCATTGTATCTTATTTAGCTTTGTTATATATATAGTAGCTTCATGAACTACTATTCTTCTATTTCCGCTGCATTATTGTTGTATTACTCCGTATTTGTGATTTTGTGATATGTTTATTTGCTAATATGCTGATCTTTGAAAAATATAAATTAACAACTTGATATTTTAAGCAATTCAATTACGACATGTGCGGATGCGAATGATTGAAAATATCAGGCTGTTACAATATATCATATATAATCCAAACAATCATCAATCATCATAAATAATATTTATTTCTCATTCATATAAAAATATTAGTGAGTTGGAAAGAGTGAGTTGTACTCACTTTGGTTCCAATAGCGTTGCGGTGTTTAATTCCGAATAAAATTAAACAACCATTTAATTTTATCCAAAATTTTCACTAGCTTCAATCAACCCCAAACTAATTCGATAATGTAGAGCTCGTCAATACGGACGCAATGCAATTTGTTTCGTCCAAAAAGGACCTCGTATGAAAAAGTTATGATGTTACAAAGTTTATACGAATTAAAAGATAATTAATTTATAAATTTTTATTTATTTTTAAACCTAACTTCAATCAAGGCCGTACGTTTTCAACTTGAAATCCTGGCCGATTGCTTCGTCTTTTTCCCTACAGTTCATGCACGAAATTAAAACATCGGTCGCTTGTAATTCGAATTGTCCCAACCTCCCACTAACGTTTTGACGACAATCAGGCATTGCGACGACGAAGCCCCACACCGATACAATCTATGGCCTAAGACTGCATGCGCTCGGCTGCACGTGCTTCTCGAAAATCGCGCATGACTATCGGTCGTTTGAGCTGAAATTTCCATTGATTCGTATCGCGAAATCCAATCTCAACCGTTGGATTGATAGAGCTCATCGAGCTCTACAACCTTGAAAAAGAAAATTTTTGCTAAAAGATGATGAATTGGGAGAGATCGAAGGGGAAAGTTTCGAGAAATTCCAGCCATTCAATGGTAAACGGCAGCTAACCTAGCCTCCTTAGGGTTTTAGCAAAATAAAGAAAAAGGAGGCCTTTAATAGGAAATTTTGCGACATTATTAACTCGGAAAATTTTAGAACTCGAAATGAAGCATGCCGCCTGGCTTTTGTAATGTTTTACCCCTATTCTGAACATACCGGAATATATATCGAGAGCCAATTCAATCGTACTTGGAAGATAGGTTTTCGATTTGAGTACTTAAATTTAAAATTTGCTTAAACAGATTTATACGCGTTTTTGCTTGCCCCAGAAAAACTGTAAATCCGATTGAAACGAAATTTGAAATCTTACAATAATATAACATTACGAATCCAATGAAACTGGTTTCGTCGAAATCCAAGACTGTTTGAAAAATGATTTTTTTCACTCGTCAATTAAATATTAAAATATTTAATTTCTACAATTTAACTTTTAATTCAATTTTAAAAGTTCTCTAACATTTTTATAATTCAAATAGAATTTAATTCAACTTTATAAATCATTTTAATTCACAGTAAATCCCAATTTCCAATTATTTCTGTAATTTCAAATATTAAATTGACGATTTAATTATCCAGTTAAATCTAGATATTCGAAACATAAGTTATTCGACTTATAAAATTTACTCTTGAATATTTAAAATTAATTAAATATATGAATTTCAAATGACTGAAATTCTGAGTCGTTACACTACCTCACTTGGCCCGTCGATTGCTCCTGTATTACCGCCTTAAGCTAACTCATGGGAGTTAGATCCACGTATATACCTCATATAGGATCATCGCCAACCGTCCTACTTTATTCTGGAATCTCCACCATGTACACAGTTATTAAAGTGGTTTTTGGTATTGGCAGAGAGTTTGACAATAACTGATCCCGGTCTCTTTAACAACCAAACGTTATTATAACACCGTGGTCATTCATTTCAAATAATTCATATTTCAAAACCAAAATATCATATCTATTTCAAAAACCATATCAGTACGATATCATTTCACTTAAAATATATCTATTTTCAAAAATCATAGCACTTCAAAGTTATAAGACTTTCGAAATTAGTAACATAGAAATTATAAAACTTTGAAAATCATAACACTTTGAAAACATAATACGTTCCACCTAAACAGTTTGGATATAGAAAATAGTATATATAATAAAATAGTTTATAAAATAATTAGTTAGTATAAAAATAGTTATAAGTTAAAATAGTTTATAAATTAAAATAATTAGCATATTAAAATAATTTATAAAGTAAAATATTAATAATAGTTTTAAATATAATTTAAAATAATTTATATAATAAAAATAGTTTCCTCAAATTTCACAAATCGATTCAAATCGACTCAAATTCCAAAATTCAATTTATTTCAATCTCAATTCATCAAATTTCAATTTAGCTCAACATCTCAATAAACCATTTTCAATTTATATCGATTTCAAATACAAATTCGAGTCGCAAATTAAACCATTTCAACTCCAATAGATTTCAATGTTCAAATATTCAAACTTTTACAAAACTAAATTTGATATTTTCATTTATATTACAAATTCAACTTTACTATAATTTAGCTTTGAACATTCACTTAATCAATCAAATAACATTTAAATAAACTTCAGATTACAAATTTAAATAAAACTAAATATCCCATTTTGATTTATTTAAATATAAAAATATTCATTTAACCACCTTTATCAAAAATCGAGTTATAAAACCATATCATTAAAATTTCAAATTCAATAAGTCTCAAATCAAACTTATTTGATTATTATTATTAAATAAATACAATTTCAAACCAATTTCTATTTCTAGTTCCAACCTTAATTTATTAAAAATTATTGCAAACTCTATATTTGACATAAAATTTTAAATAAATACTTAAACATATTCTTAAATTTATTTACATATTAAATCTATTTATATATTTTAAAAATAGTAAAATTATAAATAAATTCTTAAAATTTATAATTTCAAAATTAACTTATAATTTTAAAATTTTCAAAACATATAATTTTAAAAATCAAGAATTCAACTATATATAAAATAACATTTATATATAATATTAAAATCAATATTTATATAGAACCATATATGTGTGTATATATATATATATATCTTTTTAAACCTTAGAAATCATTTCAATATATATATACCAACGGTGTTTGTATATAATTTTCTATCCTATGGCCAAGTGGTACGGATATTTATCACTTCATTCCGCAATTTAAATACCTATGGGTATATATCCTTTCAATCCGCAATCCCAAATTGTAACAACCCTGTATTTTGTGATTATTTTAATTGCATATTTTAATTATTTTAAATTGAAATTCCTGATTTACAAACTTTATTTTATTTATAAAATGAATAATTTTGTTATTTTAAATATAAATTTTGGTTTTGATGTAAATTATAATTCCAAACATGAATAAATAGAATATTTTCCAAAAAATGTGAATTTTGGTCAATATGGTCAAACTTTGACTTTTAATTTAAAAATCTAGAATTTAAAATTTAGAAATTTTTTTTTTGATGAAAGTAGATAAAATTTCAAGTATACTGCTTTTCGTTTTGCTGAAATCCGATTAATATTGTGAAAGTTATGCTTTTTAAACCATTGTATGTAAATTATTTTATTTAGCAAAATTGTTTATTTTAATTTATATAAATAATATTATTTTTTTTGTTATATCATGTTCTAATATGTGTATATATGTGTAACATGACATGTTATGTATAATTTTATTTTTTAAAACATTTTAAAAGTGTAGTTATAATTTTCCAATGTTTATTGTATTTTGTTTACAATTTTTAATTCTAGTTTCAATATAATAAACTATTTTCTTTATTTACATTTTAATTTTCTTAATAATAATTGTTTATTTTCTTTTCCACTTTATTTTTGTTTGTCTTTTATTTCTAGTTACTGAATTTTATTTTGTTTATTTTGATTAAAAGAAATTAGAAATTCAAAGAGTCAAAGACATTTCATTTCTGGTGACTTTTCATATAGCTTGTCTTTTCATTTCCTTTGGCTTTTCACTTGCTTGTTTTGGCCGCACACTTCTATGCTTTAGCCATGTATTTTCGTTTTCTTTTCACATGAAAATTTTTCCTTCTCAACTTCACCAAAGGTTTTGGTGAATAATGGCCTCTCTTTTCTTCCTTGTCTTCTTCAATTTTTTACATTGTTTTGGCCATGCTTTCTCTTGCCTAGCTCAGCCTCAACCACCACCATCTTCTCCTTCCACCGCCACCATCTCCTCCTCTTTATCATCCTCTGCCAAACACTTACCCTTTAGATCATATCTGGCCGTGACTTTCTCCATGACCAAAACACCACAAAAAGTTGCAAAAACTCCTTAAAAACATTGCATAGCCGACCTTAGTTTCATCACCACCACCATATATTGCCTCGGCCACCTCCCCTTGCTCCACCACCACTATGACCTGACCTATGACCATTAGCCTCCCCTCTGTCCAGGCCTGAACCATGCATGGACGAACCCAATATTGCACTAGGCTGAGCCTACAAGCACCAAAAACTCCACCTAGTGGCCTTGTCCCTTTTCATTCTTGATGTTGTAACTCCTACCTCTTACAATTCCTTGTTAGTCGTGCCATATGAACCCATACCCAAGCCAAAACATCACTATGGCCAAGCATATGAACCCCCTAGGCCGAGCACATGAATGGTTAAAGCAAGGTCAAGTCATATATTTCTTTGTTGCTTCTTATTTTCAATCGTTTCAATATTGTTTGGTGTTGAAAATATATGTTTATATGGTCTTGTTTTCTTTGTTGTTTACAAGATCAATATCAAGGCTCTCCATTCATTCAAATCAAAAATCATGTTGTATCGTGCATGTCGTGCCTTTGGAATCGTTCTTGTGTGTCGTAGTGGTCTCTAGCTTTGATAAAGGTGAGTCCTTCTCACTCTGATATCTTTACTTATGAAATGGTAAATTGATGACAAGTGATTAGTAATTAAAATGTTATGCAAGTAAATGATGATTTTATGATATGCTATACCATGTTATTACCAGGTTTACTTTGTTAATTATCACCTGACATATGATATATGACAATATATTATGACATTGACATGTTAATGTATTTATTTATATTGTTTATGTATATGATCACACTGCAAGTTCCCTGTTAGAATAGAATCACCGTATGTTGAAATGGTACATACCCGAACGGACATTAGAATAAGGGAAAATCATTATGAGCTGAAATGATAGGCTCAAGTGATTTTTATTGTGTTTTAATTGATTTGGGATTGCGGGTTTGAAATGATAGAACCCGGGTTTTCTTTTTAAACTGCGGATTGAAATGATATATATCCATATCACTTGACCTAGGTTAGAAAATTATATACAGACCCCATGGTATATTTTTAAATGATTATTCTTAAGATATGTATTTTTCAAGTATGAAATTTTGATTTAAAAATATATATTTCATGGTTTTAAGAAGGCTAAATATTAAGTTTTGATTTTGTGAATTTAAGCATGTAAATTTGAAGTAAATGTGATTTTAGACTTTAAATTTTATTTTAAAAATGTAAGTAAATAATGTAAATTACATTTAAAGTTTTGAAATGATATTTGAAGTAAAATGTTAAGTTTTATTTAATTTATAAGTTAACAAAACAATGAATTTTGACTTAACAAATGAATTGATTTTTTAATTGGATATTTAGTTATAAAATTTTATTGTGATAAATCATATGTTAAAATTATGTAAATGTGAAGTTTTGCAGTCTAGAAATATGATTTATAAGTTTAAAATAACAAAAAATTTGGAGTGTTAATGTTTCTGAAGTTATAATAAAATCTGAAATTTTATTAATCGCATTTCTAAAAATGTTGTGGTCTTATGACAGCATTTTTAAGTGCTGTTGTTTTGAATTTAACTATGTTTGAAATAACTAAATATCTACTACGGCATTTTATAAATGCCGTTGTTCCTGAACTAAACTATTTTGGAAACTATAAGCTACGATAGCACTTTATAAATGTTGTCGTTGCTATAATTTGACAATGTTTTGAAATACTACAGATTTTAACACTATTTGAGCTATATTTTAAAGTTTTAAATGATTTAACTTTTGGAATTGATTATTTGTGAAATTTAAGAAATTTTGAATATAATTTAATATTTAAATTTGAATTTTTTAAGGAATTTAAATTGAATTTGAATTTGAATTTAAATAAAGTTTACTTGGTTATGTGTTAAATGGAATAAAATGAAATGAGATAAATGAATTTTTGAATGAAATTTTGAAATGTGCTTTGTAATGTTATTTGAAATAATAAATGAATGACATACTTGATTTTAAAATGATATTTAAATCTAATATTTGAATTAAAGATGATAATGAATTTATAATGGATTTGAAAAGGGAATGATTTTGAAATGGTTCTGAATGACATAATCTTTATTTTGATAAAGAATGTGAATTTAGAATGATATTTCATTTTGATTTATTCGACATATTCTATAAATGAATATTTGAAGTTTATATTAGTATGAAGGATATTTGGTTTACTTGTAATTCGAGTTTATTTAAATGATATTGGATTTATGAAATGAACATTGCAAAAACTAAGTAATAATGAAGTTAAATCAGAGATATACGAAATTATAAAAATTAGTTTTGAAATGAGGCATATTAAAGCTTTGAAATATATTAAAAATTGAATATTTTATTTTTTGAATAAAATCTGTATTTGAAATTTATAAGATTTGAAATGTTTTATTGGGAAACTGAATTGAATTGATACTGATGGTTTGAATTAAATTAAGTTGGAAATTTGAAATTTGGGTTTAATTGATTAACTTTGTAAAATGTAAAGAATAGAAGGAATTCTTCATGATTTGAAATGTATGATTTCGAAATGTTTTGATTTTCAAAGTGTAATGTTTTCAAGTTTGGTTTCGAAAAAGTTATAACTTTGAAAGAATTGTGATTTTGAAAAGTGAACATATGTTTGAAATGGAAATGATATTGTATTGATTTGGATATAGTTTTGAAATAAAAATCGTATTGGTTTCGAAGTATAAACTATTTTGAAACGGATATAGTTTTGAAATGAAGTGATTTGATTTTTGAAGTATAAACTATATTGAAATGACCACGGCGTTATAATAACGATTGGTTGTTAAAGAGACCGGGATCGGAAGTTGTGATACTATCTGCCAATTTCGAAAACCACTTTAACAACTGTGTGCGCGGTGGAGATTCCAGAATGGAGTAGGATGGCGGCGACGTTCTTGAGGTATATTACATGGACCCGACTCATGTGAGTTGGCATAAGGTGGCTAAAACAGGAGCGATCGACGGGCCAAGTGAGGTCATTCCTCCTACCGGACACATTTCTTCGGTACTATACTCTTACTTATGATTGATTTGATGGCCATCCTTCGATTTTGATTGGGAGTGTGTTTCGAGGTGGGCGTAGTGGGTGCTACGTTACCACCAGCCCGGAAGCGTAATTGGTATATCTACCTTGGCATTGCTTAGTTGTGCCGTGTCACCTACCATAGCGAGCTTTACTACGAGTTTGTTTTTCTCCCGTAGCCCATGGAGTACTTAGGGTAGCCTCCCGATCTGGAGGTATGCTGATACTGGACTATTATGTGTTGAGAGCTATATGGATAACCCTTTAACGCTATTTAAAAGTAAGTTTATTTTACTATGAGACATTACTATTATAGCGCAATATTACTACATAGTAAATAGTTTAACGGAATCTTAGAGGATGGGCGGTCCCAAGCATCCTTTAAGTTAATGATGCATTTTTGTTACTATTCACTTGAGTTGATTTACAGTTCATAAGTATTTATGTCCTGACTCGAATGTTTTGTGTTTTGCTTTACGCTTGAGTCAGACTGAGTGATTCAGCATTCAAGACTCACCTTCAGAGTTGGAGCTTTGCATGAAGATCCAGCTATCTATTTTTCTTTCAGTATCCAGTGTTTCCAGTGATGTATTTTGATTTGTACCTAATGTATCTTGTTACTCTTCTATTGTATCTTGTTTAAACTCTGATGTATCTTATATATATAGTAGCTTCATGAACAACTATCTCTTTTACTTCCACTGCATTATTAAATACTCTGTGTCTGTGTTATGTGATTATTTATTTACTATATATTCCGAGATTTGTCAAATTTTATTTACAACGCGGTATTTTAAGCAATTCAAATCCGACATGTGCTGATGCAAATGGTTGAAAATATCAAGTCGCTACACAAATTCAATGTCAATGAAAATCGATTATGTTTATCATTTCAACTCATAACGATTTTCTCCTATTTTACAAGATCGTTCGGGTATGTATCATTTCAACCAATAGGGAACTCTATACTAACAAGGAAATTGCAGAGTGAAAACAGATAAGGGAATAATATAAAAGGCATATGTCATCGATATAGATAATAGATAATGGTGTCAAACGTCACAGTTGAACAGATGTAGATAATAGCATATAGATAACAATGTAAATAACTAATAGCACCATATTTCAGTTGTCGTTTCAATTGAAATCAAATTTAATAAATATAAGAACGTTAATCGTGAGTGATTTCTCACCTTTCAAGGCTAGAGATGAACGAAAATGAGATGAGCTACGAATCGAAACACGAATTCCAAAATAAAGCTAGATGGACACGAATTCGATGGACAAGCTGATAGATAAGGAATCGATGAAATAATTAGAACAATTTGATAGAAACAACAAATATGTATATATATATATGTTATTTCGATGAAATCCTTATTTAATTTAAAACAAATATTAAAATAGTATATATATATACAGTTAAAATCATTATTTTAATTAAATACATATATTAAAATCAACATATATACATCATATATTTTGAAATAACCACTTATATATATACACATTGAAATAAACAATATATATATATATATATATATCAATAATATATAAGTTATATACCGAACAACAAATAACTAATATATATATAAACTGTAACCAATATATAAACTATAGACCTTATATAAACCTATATATAAACATCTATGCATATACACATGTTGAAATTTAAGACAACATATATACCAAATAAGCACTGATAAAATCAAGTATGCAGTACAAACAGACATAAATATATAATATAAATATTTTAAAACAAAATTTCTTTGATTCAAAACCCACATTTGCTTTCAACAATCAACTTTCAAAACAAATACTTACAGTCACAGTAAACATATATTTTAGGCTACGTATATATTACATATACTTACAAATATTATATGTATTAGAAACATATACATACATTATATGTATAGAATAAAGACAAAAATTTATACAAAATAAACACCAAATGGCTCCTAAATAAACTCATATACAAATAGGCGATATATATGCACATATAAACAAGTTAGCTGACGTACATATGCAATATACAGAATATATATATATATATATATATATATATAACTTCCACAAATATCTAGGAATCAAACGTACATATATGATTACCCTTTTCTTTGAAATCTTTGGCATACTATATACTATAAATATATACATACCTTTTACAGAACTTTATGTAGGCTCAACTGTCCTATATATAATAGGCATACCATTAAGCAATAAGTTATATATACTCATACTAACATAATAAAATATATATATATATATATAATGCCTATTATATATCAGTTTACAATAGATACAACATCAAAATGTAAAATATAAATCAAAGCTCACATATATCAGACTTATATCAGATATCGGGCTTATATAAATGAAAGCAAACAAAAAATAATAATACATCGACCTACAGACGTAAACCACATATCAGCCTTACATATACATATACGTATATTAGATAACCAAACTATATAAAAAAATATAGCAAGTCTAATGAGTTTGGCTGCTGGATCCAAGGCGGAGAGGGGGATGAAGATAAGTTGAATGTTGGCCAGGGGACGAAGCTTGTAGAGAGAGGAGGTGGAGGTGGGTATGGTCAAGGAAGAAAGAGCACGTGGGGCTTGTGCTCGGCAGTCTTTGTGGTGAAAGAGGGAGGGATGGGCAGAGCAGGCTTCACCGGTGGAAGGCAGGGGTTAGGTGAAGGTAAGAGAGATGAGGATGGGGGCTAGGCCTAAGCTAGTGGCTGGGTTTCGTTGAAATGGTGAAGAAGCTGGAACAAGACTAGGAAGAGGAGAATCATGGGATGGAGAGGTAGGAACTTGGTTGAGGAAAACAAATTGAAAGAAGGTAGCAGTTTTCAATAGGAGAAGACGCACATGACTCCTTTTATTTTAATCTATAAACATTTATATTTCTGGGTAGAACGAAGAACCAAGAAAGGCGAAAGGACGAACCGGTTTAAAAAGTGAAATAGTGGGATAGTAAAAGTCGGTGGTTGACTTCTATGAATTATTAATATTTTGTGGCCCGTGGTTAAACGGTGGAATAAGAAATGGTGTAACAAACCAAAAGACACAAATTGGTTACTAATACGGTTACCATTTACGTAGATTCCGCTGCGTACCGAACTTTAAAAAACAGAATTGAATATACTGCAGAGATCAGCATGACGAGACGATCAAAACGGTATACAGATATCAGTGATACGACCGAACTATCAAAAGTCGATATTCAGTACCGAAAATGCTGCTTAAACATCAGAATTAAGATAAATGGAGCAATAGCTGTCCAAATTTGGAGAAATGAAATATGACGTCTCACTCAAAAGATGATTTACAAATTTATGTATAAAAGTGTTCAGGTTTGGAAAACATTTCAAATATTAACTGATTTAAATTTAAATAAAATTACATAATAAAATAACTTCCATATTTTCTGATGAAAATTTACCAATTGTTATGCTAAAGTAGACGTATTCCAATATCAAATTCTTATTTCAAAAATTTATTATTTAAAATTTCATAAAATTTCAGTTAATTACGTTACTAAAACAGTTAAAATTTACGGGTCGTTACATGTGGCTCATGAAGAATCATGTGCTCCTCCTCTTGATCACTTGCCAACACCAAGTAAGGTTTTAAACGATGACCATTGACTTAAAAATCGATCCATCCCTAGGATTTCTATTACACTATATTAGTACGTATCATGTATGATCCCGTCCACCTTGATTTTAATTTTTCATGGAACAAATGAAGTCGAGAGTCATACAAAAGAACTTTTTGATTTGGAAGAAATGTTTTACTTAGGATTGAATTATCATGAAAAACTTTTGTTCTTTCTTTGTAAATTTTCTTATTTTCTTACGCGTCATTCCTGATCTCCTCTAATTTGTTGAGTTGCAATTTTCTGTTTTCGCCAGCGTTTTCAAGGTCAAAGTTTGGGTTCTTAATCACCCACAATACTGTATGCTCACGTTCGATGGGTAAATGGCATGATTTACCATATACTAACCTAAAAGGAGACATCCCTAGATTGGTTTTATACCTAGTTCTATAATCCCTAAGCGCATTTATCAATTCTTATGACCAATCTTTTTGATTTTTACTCATAGTTTTCTCCAAAATTTGCTTGATTTGGCGATTTGAAAATTCAATTTTGCCGCAAGTTTGAAGATGATAAGGAGTGAATAACTTGTGGGTTATCGAGTATTTCTTCATTGGAGTTTCAAATGATCGATTACAGAAATGGGTTCCATTATCGCTTATTATTGTGCGAGGTGTTCCAAACCTCAAAAAGATACTTTCTTTTATGAATTTCCCAACAAATTTGTGGTAATTTGTATTAGATGGAATGGCCTCAACCTATTTAGAGACGTAATCAATAGCAAGAAGAATGTACAGATGTCCGAAAAAGTTGGGAAACGGACCCATAAAGTCAATACCTAAAATGTCAAAGATTTAATTGTAAGTTGAGTTTCAAATGCATTGTGTTTCATTGAGAGATTTTTCCTAATATTTGGTAGAGATCGCAAGTTTTACAGAACTAAAATGCATCTTTGAAAAGGGTAGGCCAGTAAAAACCACATTGAAGCACCTTTTCCGCTGTTTTCTTAAGACTGAATAGACCACCACAAGCTTAGTCATAACAAAACAAAAAAAAGACTCTTAATTTCGCAATCTGCGATACAACGTTGAATGATTTGGTCTAAACAATACTTAAAAGGTATGGATCATCCTAAAAGAAGTACTAGACATGGGAAAGCGATTGTATTTATCTTATCTCGACCAAACTGAAGGAGTTTCCTTAGTCACAAATAGTTCTCTATACCGGCATATCACAGATTGGCACAAACGAAAAGGAGTTTTTCATTAGGTAAGTTCTTGTTGATCGAAGAAGATGGTGGTGCATTTGAAAGAAATGACAAATGATCAGAAATGATGTTGTTAAATCATTTTTTATCTTTGATTATAAGGTCCAATTCTTGGAGTAAAAGGATCCAATGAATCAAATGAGACTTAGCATCCTTTTTAGCAAAAAAGTACCTAAGAGAGGAATGTTAAGTGTAAATAGTAATATGTGAGCCAATCGAATAAGTCCAGAACTTTTCGAGCGCTAAGATTACCACTTGAAGTTCTTTTCAGTGGTTGTGTAATTTGGTTGAGCATTGTTTAGAGTCATACTAGCGTAGTAAATGACATGAAGAATTTTGTTAATACGCTATCCTAAGACAGCACCAAATGGAAAGTTAGAAGTTTCACACATTATTTCGGAAGGAAGATCCCGATTGGATGAATAAATTATGGGTGCAGAGATGAGTTCATTTTTAAGGCGTTCGAAAGCGGAAACACGGTCAGAATTAAAGTCAAATGGAACATCTTTTCCAAGAAATGTTGTCAAAGGTCGAGCAATTTTACTAAAGTCTTTCATAAAGCATCGATAAAAACTAGCATGTCCTAGAAATGAACGAATGTTCTTGACAGATTAGGAATGGGTAGATTTGCAATCATGTCAACTTTTGCTTTATCTACCTCAATGCCTTTATTTGATATGACATACCAAGAACAATACCTTGTTTGACTATAAAATGGCATCTTTCTCAGTTTAATTTTATGTAATTTCCCTTGCATCAGTTCAAAACCATCTCGAGATGGTATAAGCATTCATAAAAAGACTTTCCAAAGATCGAAAAATTGTCTATAAATTCTTGCAGAAAGCATGTCGAAAAAGATGCTGACCATGCATCTTTGGAAAGTAGAAAGAGCATTGCAATGGCCAAATGGCATATGTCGATAAGCAAAGGTGCCAAAAGGACACTGAAAGTCGTATTGTCTTGATCTTTCCAAGCGATTAGAATTTGGTTATAATCGGAATAACCATCCGGGAAGCAATAGAATTCATGGCCGGCTAAACGTTCAAGCATTTGGTCATTGAAAGGACGTGGAAAGTGGTCTTTATGTGTTGATGCATTTATTTTTCGATAGTCAATGCAAACATGCCAACCCATTTGAGTACGAGTTGGAATGAGTTCGTTACGTCATTCGTGATAACGGTATGTCAAGACCTTTTAGGAACGACATGAATTGGGCTGCCCACGAACCATCAAAGATGGGATATATGATTCGGTTATCGAGGAGTTTAAGAATTCGTCTTGAATCGCATCCTTCAATTTGGGGTTAAGCCTTCGTTGCGCGTCATGAACAGGATTGACTTCATCAACTAAATGGATGCGATGTTGAACAAGAGCGGAACTAATTACCTTATATCTATAATTGACCATCCAATTGCCTCTTTGTTTTTTGATAGAATTGAAACAAGGGAAGCTTCTTGATCAAGAGAAAGATTTGAAGAGATTATGATAGAAAACATTTCATTGTCACATAAGCATGCATACTTAAGGTAATCGGGAAGAAGTTTAAGTTCCAACCTAGGAGGTTGCTTAATCGAAGAATTTGGTTGAAGTTCTAACTCAACTATGAAGGGGATAAAGGAACTGCATTTTCAATCTCGTTAGGCTCGTCTTAAAATAGTTGTTCATACTCAGTCTTATGTTCACGGTTAAGGTCAATTGTTTCATTGTCAAAATTTTCTTGAATTGAACTAACTTCCAAATTTGGCCAAGTGGTTCGTTCGATTGGTTTTCGAGTTTGAAAAGTTTAAGATCCAAAGTCATGTTTCCAAAAGTAATTTTCATTGAACCATTTCAACAACTTATTAGGGAATTTGAAGTGGCTAAGAATGGTCTTGCTAGAATAAGTGAAATTTGACACATCGGATTATTCACAGGCTCTATTTCAGGATGACGAAATCGACAGGGAATATGAATTGACCGATTTTGATGAGTACATCCTCGATTTCTCCCACAGATTCGAACTATCGGCAAATTGAATAGTTACTTCCGTCGATTTTAGTTCATCTAAGCCAAGTTGCTGGTAAACCGAATAAGCTATCAAATTGGCACTTGCGTCTAAGTCTAGTAAGCATTTATTAATCATCATGTCTCCTATCGTGCACGAGATCGTTGAACATCCAGAATCTTAGTATTTGATGGGAATTGACTGAGATAAGACTTTGCTAAGACCGACAGCTAAGAAAACTTTCTTGGGTACATGGCTATGCCTTTTTTGAGTACACAAGTCTTTCAAGAATTTATCGTAAGTTGCGATTTGTTGAATGATACCAAGAAGAGTAATGTTCACTTTGACTTGTTTGAAAATTTCCAACATCTTTTCCATTTAATTGGGATGTTTCTTAAGTCGAAGTCGATGTGGAAATGGAATATGATACTCAGTAGGTCATTCAGCTTGAGTAGAAGAAGAATTTGGATTAGAATTTGATTCAATATTTGACTCGACTTTTTATTCAGAATCACTTGTAATTTTCAAAGTGTCAAGCGAAGCTTTCAATAAATTGTTTGGGCTGACAACTTGATTATTGATTTGTTTACTGGAACGCAAAGTTGTGATAGCATTCATTTGGTTCGCATTGCTATCTTGAACGATATGAGCTTGATTCGAGTTCGTGTTTTGATTTCTAGGGTTTGGAGCTAGCTGACTTTGGAACATTCCTCATTCACATTCACTCACAGATGTGGATAATTGACATATTTTAATTTCAAGTTTAGTAATTGATTGAATTTTTTAGCATGTACGAGTTTAACAAATTTGCAAATTCCTATTTGATTGGTGGTTTTGAGTGGTCGCTTTCGCCAAGGTTTCAAGACTTTTCTCAAGTGAAGTTAATCGTTTATCATTTTGGGGAGCAAAAAAAATGTATCATTTATTCTGAGATGGAGGCACATTGTTGAAAGTGGTTGGGCTTAAAAGAAGGATTCGAAGCATTGTTCGAAAATGCTTGAAAATTGGGTCGAGCCAAATTCACGTCAGAGTTATTTTGGTTCCACGCAAAATTAGGATGATTTCTCCAACCAGGATTGTACATTTGAGAAAATTGGCCATTCTTAACCTTGTTAAAAGCATTGAGTTGTTCTATCGAATAAGGGCACCGATCGGCAATGTGATTCGAATTCATTTGATTGGATTAGAAAACGTTATCGAATTTCTTGATCAATGCATCGATTTTAGCTTCCAAAGCCAACGATGATCTACTGAGTGTGCACTCGATCGTGAATAAATGGATTTTTCTTTAGAATGTTCCCATTGGGATGATTTTTTGGCTATTTTCTTAAGGAATTGCCAAGCATCATCGTGATGTTAGGTGAGAAAATTGCCTTGGCACATCAATTCAAGCATGGTTCGTGAGCTTTTTATAAGTCCATCATATAAGATTTGGCCAAGAGTTCATTTTTCAAAATTATGCTGTGGACACTTTATCAAAAGCTCTTTAAATCTTTCAAATTATTTTCTGTCAGGATCACCCCTAAATTGATGAAAATTCACAATTTCATTTCGGATTTTGGTTGTTTTTTCCAAGGGGTGGAAGTTTTTTAATAAAACCTTAACGAATTCCTCATAAGTTTTCATTGAGTTCAAAGGTAAGTTGTATAACCACTTTTAGCATAATCGGTAAGGGCGATGGAATTAACCAAAGTTTGATTACATCATCATATAATTGTTAGAGTTTAATGGTTACACATACTTGTTCAAATTTTGTAAAAAAAAGATGTGTGGGTCCTCGTGTTCAAATTTGCCAAATTTCGGGAGTGTGGCAATATGATTTGAATGAATTTTAAAGTGATTACCTATTGAGGCAGGTAATGTGATACAGGAAGGAATAGAAACTCCATCGGGAAAGATTCTATCCATGAGAGTTTGAAGAGGATTTTTATTGGCCATCGTTGGAGGATCGTTCATTCAGGTTAAATGATTCGTTGTTGTGTCACGAGTCCAACTACTCATGCACAAGTGAAAAGATCAAGGAGGGAAAGTGTGATATCTCGGAATTTCAAGGAATTTAAAATGTGATAATATCTTAATTAATTGATAAAATTTGTTAATTTCAAACAATAATAAATATATGTGATGTTTTTAAATATAGGTTTTAAATAGATTTTAAATAGACGTATTATTTTTCAAATTTAATAAGTGTATTTAAATATATATATATAAATTAATTTTAAATAGGATAATTATTTACAATTAATAATGTGTTTGTTTAAAATTGATATCTATATTTATTTGAATTAATTTGATTTTAAAAATTGAATTTGAATTTGAATTTGAATTTAAAGGAATATACATATATTTTAAAATATAAATAATAATTTGGTTAGGATTTAAAACATATGGATAAAGTTTTTATTTAAAATAAGATTGTTCTCTATGATTTTATTTAAAGAAATTTATTTATATAATTTGGAAAAGTATTTATTTAATAGTAAATAAATACAAAAGCTTTTAAATTAGCATTTAAAAATGGATTAAATAATTTTATATGATTTTATTTAGAATCTAATTGGTTTTATTTTATTTTCTTTTAAAAAGTTTTATTTATTTATATATAAGTTAGAAAAGCATTTATTTATTTACAAAGGTATTTACTAATTAGAAAGATTATTATAAAAACTTTTAAAATCCTTTTAAAAATAAATATAAATAAATAATGACAAGTGGAGCTCTTAAATCATGAAAAAATACATGTGTAGTTTAAATAAAAATAATATTTGACAAATTTAAACAACGGAGACAAGTGTCACATTTATTTTAAAAACAAATTTTTTTTTATAAAATCTAATTAACTTATATAAACTCCTATCTTCCACTTCATTTCCTTTTCCTTTTCTAAAACTAAGAAAAACAAACCTATATACTATCTTCAACACCTCAGTTCAAACTTATATAATGGAAACATCTTCAAATCTGAAATCAAATTCAAGTGTAAAAGCATCTTTCCAAAAATCAAAACCCTCTTATTCATTCCTCAAACCAAAATACAAGCTTGTAATTCATTCCTCAAACCAAAACCCTGTGAAGGCCTGTAGCCATTTTAAATCAAAATTTGTAACATCTTCAAAAGAGCAACCTGTAATATTCTCAAACCTGTAATCATCTCCCCTGAAACAATGTTCAACCAGAAATGGATCAAACCCTGTAAACGAGAAAACAACTCATGTTCATATCCAGTAAACAACTTCCTCTCCTCAATCCTAGATCTGTAAACAAATTCAAGTATAAAAGCATTTTTCAAAACTACAACCTAGAATCAAAGATGGAATCACCATGTTCTAGTCCAGTCGAGCATTCCAGCTTCAAATTTTCAAGTATCAAAGCTTTTCTAGTTTTAAGGAAATCAAGCAATGCAAATTTTCAAATCCAGTTTTAAAGATCTCTGCATTTTCTAAGGTGAGTAAACATTTTGAATTAAAACTTAAGTAGCTAATTACCTATTGCATGTGAGTTCTGTGATGATGTCTATTTTATATGTATGTATATAACTATTCCTCTGCGTATATATGAATGTGTACATATCTGTTCATTTTAATTCCTCTATTCTTAATTCAGAGCCTATGATTTTGATCAAAGTTCAAAATCTTTGCATATGTTCTCTGTTAAACTTTGAAATTTAAACAAGATAGTTTAGTTTAAGCTTAATACAGAAGTTAAAAATAGATTCAAATAATTTAGGATTTAAACTATGTTAAAACTGGAAAGTACAATAGAGATCCTTAAAAACATGTAAAATCAGTCATTTTAATATACTGATTCAAGATTATAACTTGAGTCATCTTTAAAATTAGGATTTTTAAAACATAAATCTCAATTTTAAATATTGATATAAATGAGAGTTTGGTGAATGACTGGAATTTGGTTTCTGGTTGTGTTTTGATGATCACAAGGTTTATGGTGATCGGAATCTAGGGTGGAGGTAGAGGTAGGATCAGGAAGTATGGCAAAAATGGTGGAAGCATTGAATGATCGCCGTGGTGACAGCGATGAGGTGATTTGGGTTTTTTTTACCTAATTTTGGTCGAATTGGAAATTGGGATTAGTGCTTTTTCTCTGGATGATCGAGTGCGACAAGACTCAGGGGGAAGGTAGAGGAGGTGTTGGCGGTGGTGTAGCCGAGATTTCAGACCCTTTGATGGTCGGAGATTTGAGAACGAGGCGTTTGCAGGATGTTGTTCTAGGTTTGGATTTGAAGCTCGATTTCGATCTCGAGTTTGGGGTGACGATCTGATGATCATGGTTAGGTGTGAGGGTGATTGGCGACTTGAGGAGGTCACCAGAGGTGGGTAGAGTTGATCAGCGCCACAGTGCATGTGCACGGTGCACTATTTGATTTCTGATGAGTTTGGGTTGTTGCAGAGGGTTTGTACTCAAGAAATTCTCGAGTAATTCGAGTGTTTAACTCGAAGCGTGGTATGGTTTTGCTCGAAGTCATTGGGGATGAGCTCGGGTAATTGATGGTTACAGATTTAAACCTGTAAGTATTCTAAAAAAAATTTAAAATGAAATTTTAAAATGTAAAGTAAAGTTTTAAATCAAAATTAAATATAGATTCAAATTTAATCCTAGTTTTGGAATAAAAGAAATTTTTTAAATTTAATTTTTTAAACAACTTTAAAGTGATTAAAGTGTATTTTAAATGGTTTGAATTTAAAAATGAATTTGGTTTAAATTCTTTTAAGTTTCTTTTATAAAATATTTCTTTATGATTTAAAAGGTTTTTGAATTTGTTTTAAACTTTAAGTTAAATTTGTACTCATTTTAAACCTTAAATTTAAAATGAAATTTGAAAGGTTTATACAAAGCTAGTTTTTAAATTCAAATTTGAATCTAGTTTTTTAAAACTATAAATTGATAAATGTTTTAAGTATTTTTAAAAAAGTTATGTTTTGATACTTTAATTTATCAAGTAAATGATTATTTTAAAACTTAATTAATGATTTGACTAAGTAAAGTTATTTTTTAAAGTGGTTTAAATTTGTAAATGGTAATTAAGGTATTAATAAGATAATGTCTTATCTTAAGATAATTAAAGTTTTATTATCTTGAAATTAATTAAGTTAATTAAAGGAAATTAAGTATAACTAATTAATTTAATTAATAACGATTAAGGATTAATTAAGGAATTAATTAAGAGTAATTAATTTATTTATTTATAAATTATAGGATTATAATTTAATTAATTAGAGGTTAATTAATTTATAATTAAGAATTATTAAAGATTATTAATTAATGATTAAAGATAAATTAATTAAGTAATTTAGGTTAATTATTTGGTAATTAAAAAGGTACTTAATTTGTAATTTAGTTTTATTAATTAATAATTAGGCTTTATTAATTTAATAATTAATAAATTATTAATCTAAAATTAAAGCTAACTAAGGATTAATTGACTGTTATTTAGGATTAATTAATTATAATTAAGGATTGATTAACTGCTTTATTAAGGGTTAATAAATTGGTTATTAAATTTTATTAATTGGCTATTAAGTTTTATTAATTGATAATTAAAGTTTTTTAATTAATAATTATGGATTAATTAATCTGTAATTAAGATTAATTATTTAAAGGGGTAATTAAGGGATGAATTACCCAATTGTAATTAAACAAATGTATGTGATTAATTAATTGTTTAATTAATTATGGATAATCTTGATAATTGATTAAGTATGAATACTTAATGAGATTAAATAGAGCAATTACTTAGTGAAGTAATTAGTATATAATTACTAGGATGTAATTAATTAAAAGGAAATTACTTAACGGAAAGTAATTAAAGGATAATTACTTAGTAGAAGTAATTAAGGGTTAATTACTTGGTGTAATTAATCAAAGGATTAATATAATTAATTAAGGAGTTAACTAATTAAGGTAAGTAATTACAGGATGGTAATTATTATTATGACTAATTAAAGTTGATTAATGGAAGTAATTAATTAAGGATCATTAATTAATGTAATAAATGAGAGTAGTTAAGGATTGATTAATTAAGATTAATTAATCAATAATAAATGATTATAATGTAACTAATTACAGTTAATGAAGTAATTAAGGTTAATTACTTTAATGGTTTGTAGATAATTAATTTATGTAATTAATTAAGGGTTAATTACTTAATGTAATTAAAGGATAATTAATCAAGGGTGATTAATTAAGATGATGATTAATTAATTGGTTTAATTAATGATTAAGTAAGCAAGATTTATAGCAATGAAAGTAATTAACTTAATTTATTTTAAATTAATTAGAGTTGAAGTAATTAATTTAATTCATTTTAAATTAATTATAAATGATGTGATTAATAGATCATTGCTTATGGATGGCAGATTGATATTGAATGTCTTAATTGTTTGATATCTCTGATGAGATATGTGAGATATGTGATATGAGATGATTTAATTGAATGGTGATGATATGGATTATCTATTTGTGTGTATATGAATTATCTATTTGTGTGAATATAGATAATGATTTGAATTATTTTAACTTTAAAACAACTTGGACCTAAAAGATGGCGTTTTGGATTTCGTTGAGACCGGGATCGGGTTCCAGATTTGGATATCCGAAAACCATATCGATCCAAATTAACGAAAGGTCGTGAATCTCAGTGAGGATGAAGATTCAGAATACAAGGGTTTTTGTCGTTAACTCTGAGGGTGATTCCAAAATGAGTGTAACGAGATAATGCCTTCGGTTTCGTTTGAACCCGGAACGAACTTGAATGGATTGAATGCTTTCAGAACATTGTTAGGTGGACGATGAGCATTCTAAGAGATGTGTTCACTAAAGGTAATCGTAGCCTCAAGCCTCATCAACCGGGAATGGCTAAGACAGGGGAGGTGCAGCAAGGCTAAGTGGGTCATGCCCAAGTAGGATGAGATTTAGCCCTATCTAGAGTCCCTTTTTATTCGGCTATGTGGGCGGTTGATAGCTACAACCGGCGGGTTGTCTTGTTCGGAACTGTTTAGTAAGGAATGGCTCCGACTTTGTGTTGCAGGGGATTGGGAGTAATCCTCGGTACAGTGATCTAGGCCCCGTACTGTGACAGGAGGTACCCCAGTAGCCCTCGGATTTGATTGTAAATCTATGTATGCTGGAATTTAATAATGTAACAATTTTGGCTATTTCTTATTTATTTGAAAACCCTAGACCCTATTATAATATCACTGGATTTCCTATCAAATATTTTGGTTAGTGTAAGGTAAAAATTTACACATGTTTATATGTCGGGAGTCTTACGTGATACCTTTTCTTTCAAAGGTTTTTAAAGTTAACCAACTTTAACCATTTACTCACACCAGACCCATGTCTGACCCGGACTTTATTCTATTTTCTTAAACTCTTGGGTACTCAAATTTTTACGAGTAGCCAAGGGATTTAGGTTAGCTTTGGCGAATTCGAGAGAAGCAATGGAGCAGAGGCTTCAGCATTTGTAGATATATAGGTGGTTCCGCTGTGTTGTTCTCTGAGTCGTTATTTGTGTTATATATTGAGTTGTATGACAAGACAGGCATTTATAACTGTCTAGTATGTGTTGTATAAGCTGTGTAACTCTGATGTATATGATACTATGTAATATCTATGTGAATAATATAATTTATTCATTCCGCTGTTGAGATTCTGATGTTGTTTCTTTCTTTCTTCTCTATCTTTTTTCTTTTCTATCCCTTTCTTTCTTAAAAATGGTGTGTCTTTCTATCCCTTTGCTTTCGTTCGATTTTTTTCTTTTTTTCAGAAGGAAAATATTTGAAAGGATTTTGTTTTTCGATTTTTATTTAAAAACTAAGTTAAGGAAAATGTAAAAACAATTACTTTTGGATTTTTTTGGTCTTTTTATATATGCATGGACTAATGCAACTAAATGAATGAAAGAAATTAACTACAAATTTTTTGTCCTTAGTAGCTCCTAACCCAAAATTATATAATCACACTTTGACTTAATCCTAAAAAATAGTTTTTAACCAAGTAATAGACAGGGGCTATCGGTGCACCATAAATCACACAGCACTGCAGCCAAAGGTTTAAGTATCTTTAGGGAAACAAACATTATAATATTTATGAATCACTGTAATAATTATAAATGATTATTGTTATATCATTGCTTAGATGCAAGGAAATTAGATTGTTGAAAGAAGATAACTCATCAAGATACAATTAAGCCCTAAATAAGCTCGTGATTACGTTAAGTCTAACTCTAACCATTATTACTAGTTAAAAGCTATAATGAAATGTAATTTGTGCGCCAAGGAAGGAGTGATGAAATCCCCCACCTTATGTTAAATTGTGTATTGCCCTTAGAAAATAAAAACAAGATGAAATGAATGCAAAATTGAAACTAAATATTTATTAACAATGCAACTATAAATGAGATTTGATTTTGTTTTTGGATTTTTAAATGCAAGCAACCAATAATGCAAAGAAAATCATAACAAGAGATAAGAGCATGGTATTAGAGCATGCCGAATTACTTATAACTTATTTTAAAGCTACAATTTTTTAGCGCAATTTTTTTAGCAAGCAAGTAGTTTATTTTGGCAAGCAAATCCTCTTGTTCTGAATTCCTGCAAATTACAACCTGCAAAATTGTTGACCAAGAATATTTATAAGAATAAAATGAAAACAACTTTTTTAAAAAAACAGATCTACCCAAGCGAAAACAAAAAAAATCATTTGAAAAATAAAAGGAAATTAAAACAAAATATTTACAAGCCAAAACAAAACAACATAAATGAAATCTCCAAAATTTAAAAGCAAATAAAACTTCTTTTTCGTCATTTCTTTTTCCTTTTTTTGTTTTTAACGAAGAAAGGTGCTTTTTCTTAAACTAAAAGGACTCCTATCCCGACTGCTTCTCCTTCGGAAATTCCCTCTTTTTTTCAAAATGTTCACCCTGACCAGGATGCTTTCTCTAGGTTGAAATCTTATATAACCTCTGCTCCCCATCGGTTTAATGCTCCTATTATTGATGTTATTGTCTCTGTGTCTGGAGTTGCGAGTCCTGTTATGCTAGCTTCTCCTACCAAACCTTTTGAGCTTGTTGATTTGGATGTTGGTATTGAGTTTGGTAGTGGATATTTTTCCTACTTAAGTTACTTTTAGCTGTTCCTTTTAGTTATCTCTTTACTACGTACTCTATTTTGTAGCTTCTTCCCTGTGTGGGCTGTCATGTGTGGTGTGAGTTCTTGTAGTTGATGGGATACCTTTTCCTCTCACATGTACTTATATTATTTATTAACTTAAAGTGGACAGTCCACTTAAAAAACCGGCTAGCTTTGCTAAAAAAAGACTCTGCCCATGTACCCACAAAGCACAAAATCAAATTTAGCAGTCAAGTTCCTAACCAAAAAAAATAACTCACCATTTAAAAATCCGCTCAATTAGAATTCCCAAAGCCAAAATTACAAATTATAATTTCCTAAAGCTTGATTAGATGGTTGTGGGTTGATGGTCGATGAAGTCGCGATTTGTTCTGGTGTAGGGTCGCATATGGAAGCAACAATGAGGTTGATGGCTGAAATGTTTCAGGTTGGGGTCGTGGTTGGGTGAGTGTAACATCTCGCAATTTTGGACCATTCAAATCGACAATAAAACCACACATGTCAGACTTGAATAATTCAAAACAACAGATTGTTAATAAAATTTGGGGCAAATAAAATCAATCATAGAATCATAGACATAGAATATCATAATAACTCGCAACGAAATAAAATAACTATAGTAGTTCATGAAGCTATTAGATACCGAGTATTAGAACTAATACATAGTACCAATGTCTGGAAACAAAATACACTTGGAAAGTTAGATACATAAGTTTTCTACTACAAAAGCAAAAGCTGAGTGGAAATAACTAGAATAAAATATCAAGTAGACTGCTAAATCTCCAGAGGATCTCTAGCTCCAAAAGAGGATGAAACCAAAGTTGTGAACTTAGGTTGACCCAAGCGTAAAGCAAAACACAAAAACTCGAGTTAGGACATACATACTTATAAAATGTAAATTAACTCAAGTGAACTGGAAAAGAAATGCATCAGTAACTTGAAGGATACTTGGTATCACCCATCCTTTAAGGATCTGTTAAACTATATACTATGTAGTAACATACGCTATTATAAAAATGTCTAAAGTAAAGTAAACTATTTGAAAATAGCGTTAAGGCGTTACCCATTTCCCCCTTAACACATTTTTATAATGCCAGTAGTCTATATAGTACCGTAACTCCCTATAAACTGGAGCCACCAGAGGATAACCCATAGGTACGACATAAAAAAAACTCGTAGAAGGCAATCTAGGGTAGGTAACACGAAACAATTAGGCAATGCCAGGGTAGATACGCCAATTACACTTCCGTGCTGTTGGTAACGCATAGCTGCAACTACTGCCCAACTCGATCCACACTCCTGAATCATAGGTGCGCACCAAATCAATCATAAAGTAATAGAATGGCTAATGATGAAGTGTGTCCGATCGGAGGAGCTACCTCACTTGGGCGATCAATTGCTCCTGTTTTAGCCACTTTACGCTAACTCGTGGGAGTTAGGTCCATGTAAATATACCTTTAGGATCGTCGCCACCATCCTACTTCATTCCTTGAATCTCTGTAACATCCCACCTTTTCGCACACTTTAAACCGACACACGTGCCAATTCAAAGCATACGCAAGGGCGGATTGTTATGGGGTAAATAAGAAAAACAGAAAAGAAATAAAGCAAAATAGAATCTCACAGCGGAAGGATAAGATATAATAATCAATATACAGTTCATGATAACTGTTTACAAAATATTTATTTTACTTATATAATGAATATCAGAGTTACACATACCAATACAATCAATGCAGCGGAAATTTAGAGTGTGGTGCAATACTATAAATAATATAATACGGATTCTTCGTCTTCGTCCTCCAAAGCTAAAATCTTCGATCCTGAAATGCTCGGACTGACCCGAGCGAATTTGAAAAGACAAAAACACTCGAGTCAGACTAAAAGATCTTATGTGAGTTAAATTAACAGAAATAAATATGAGTACAGTAACTCAAGAGATGTTCGGGATTTACATCTCCTAAGGATCCGTTAAACTATTTACTATGTAGTATATTGCGCTATTATAATAGTGTCTATTTATAAAATAAACTTACTTTTTAATAGCATTAAGGGGTTACCCATATAGCCCTTAACACAAATAATGCCAATAGTCTATACAGTACCGTAATACCTCCTGATCGGGAAGCTACCAGAGGATACTCCATAGGTACGACACAAATAGAAACTCGTAGTAAAGGCTCGGTATGGTAGGTGACACGGCACAACTAGGCAATGCCAGGGTAGATATACCAATTGCTATCCAGGCTGGTGGAAACGCGTAGCCGCAGTTACCGCCCAGCTCGGACTAACTCCCCAAAATCAAAATATAGAAGTGGCCACTGAATCAATCCAAAATCAAAGTATAATATCGAAGAGGAGGGTCCGATCAGAGGAATGACCTCATTGGCCTGAGAATCGCTCCTGTTTTAGCCACCTTATGCCAACTCACGGGAGTCGGGTCCACGTATTTACCTTACAGGAAACGTCACCACCACCTACTTCATTCTGGAATCTCCACCGCGTACACGGTTAGTCAAAGTGGTTTTCGGTATCGACAGAGAGTATGTCGATATCCGATCCCGGTCTCTTTGCCAACCCATCGTTATTATAACACCGCGGTCATTTAAAAATAGGTTATACTTTAAAAATCAGAATAAACATTCCATTTCATAACCATGAATACGATATCATTTCAAAACCCAAAACCATATTTTATCACTTATCCCAAATATAATTCTTTTCCAAAATCATAATGCTTTAACTTCATAACGTCTGAAAATCAAATATTTTCAAATCATAATATTTTGAAAATCATAATTTAAAACCATAACTTCTATAAAAAAACTTGAATGGTTTGGACATTCAACGGTATATGAATTAAATGGTTTAACTTAAATGTTACTTTGTAAAGAAAATAGTTCTCATGGCTTTACAAATACATTTCTTTATTAAAGTCTAAACCAAAATTTATATTATCTCTCTCAAGTTCCAAAACCACTTCAATTTATTTATATATACGTATATCCATTTTGAGTAACAATATTTCAAACTAAAATTGGATTTTATTCTTTCAACAGATCAATTGTTCTATTAATTAGTCTTGAATATTCACATAAAATCCATAAATAATAAGACTTCAATTTCTAGTAATAAAATATATATATTTTCCCAATTCAAATTATACTAGAATATTCATTTCAATTTATTTTGGGAAAAATCCAATTATAAATATCATATCTTAAAATTTCCAAACTTAACATTTAAACATATGATATAAATTATTAAACTCCATTTTCTTAATTTTCTTCCATTTTTAAATAAAGATTTTTATACACCTTTTAATTTCAAAATTTTCAACTCCATATGTATATATATGGAAGAATAATATTTATACAATATAAAATTTAAGATTATTAGAAACCGTATTCCATCCAAACCATAGAAATCACATTAAAATAGTTATATATAGACCGCGGTGCCTGTATAAAATTTTCTATCCTATGGTCAAGTGATACGGATATTTATCATTTCAATCCGCAATTTAAAAAAAAAATTGCGGTTATATATCATTTCAAACCAAAATCCCGAATGAAATGAAATATGCATGATAATTTGCAATTTAATGATATACAATAAACATCCATTAATCAACAACATCCATCGTCCAAATCGCAATCATCAATCAATATCAATCAATAACAATATTATTTTTGGTACTACATAACAGGTAATACTGGCAATTTTATTCAAATTAAATTTATCAGCTATTAATCTACAGTCTATATTCAGTAATAAATTATATAACTGTTAGCTAGCAGTTCATATACAAACAAATAAATTTTAACTGTAAATTTATACGCAATAAATTAATTAAATTAACAGTTAAATTTAATAAATGCAATTCAACAGATATGAATAAAATAAACATGCCAAATACTCATAAATAAATTTCTATTCATTTCTAAAATTAATTTAACAAACATAAAAGCTTCTAGTAGTTGTGAGTGGGTTAAAACACTCACTTTTTGAATTTAAATCGAATTTAAATCCAATTTAAACCCAAAAATTCGACGGTCTCAGAATTTGTCCAAACTAGCGTCAATGGATCTGGAATTAAATTACGATCCTAACAAAAGAAATTTCGCGTGAATCGGAGAACGTATGAAAAAAATATTCATTTTAAACGATTTGAAAAAAAAAATAAAAAAAAAATAAAATAAAATAAAACAAAACCCACTTAACTTCAATGGCCACGTCAGCTAAAAGCTACAGCACATCGTCGAATTTTTTTCTGGTCAAACGAATATCCAAAACAGAAAACGAATTGTACCAGCAGATTACGTGTCTCGAGAACTTTATCATAAATTTTCTAGAATTTTTGTGGAGAGTTTGAATTTTATTAGAAAATTTGAATTGTAGATAGATTAGGTTTTGTAACCATTGAGGAAAAGAAAGAGATGAAGAAAAATGAACGTACAGCCAATTGACAATAGAAAGGAGGCTAGGGTTTATCACAGCATATTTATAGATAGATCGCAACAGGATAGGTGTGCACGAATTTTAACGTGCGAACAGAAGTGGTCCCAAAAGGATATTAATTATACACGTTACGGATTAAATTATTTCTTTCTCAACATTTACATTGCATTTTAAGCGTATTCACACATGTATAATTAGATGCTTCATTTAAATTTCCATATATATATTCACAACTCCATAAATTTCCAAATACGTAGATAAATTTCCAATTTCAACTAACTTCTAAATTACTGTAATAATTATAGATTAAATTTCTATCCATTCTAAATAGATTACGTTTACATACTAAAATCCACATTTCTATGTATATTTGAATTCCATATTATACATATTTTATTTATCTTAATTACTTCCAACTTAAATTTCAATCAACATAAAACGTTTTATTCAGTTTCCAAAAATTTCAATCATGCTTTAAATCCAAATGAATAAATAACTTAATTCCCATTTAAGCATTTTTCATTTGATTTGCAATCAACCTTTTATGATCAATTAAATCCCGATATATTAGTTAAACGTTATTTCATCATTCTTTATCCTATGAAGAAATTTAAGTTATTCACACCTATTACTAAATTTCATATTAATGCACACAAATTTACATTTATTGCAATGGTTACCAAATATTTCCCTGCAATAATTCATTCCCCTATACATACTTACAATTTCACTTAAACTTTACTATACCCATTTATTTTCTCAACATTAAAACCAACGTTACCTCAATTCCACTAATGTACACTTATTCTATTATCACTTACTAACCATTCAAATTTTTATTAACAAATAGGCAGGTAATTCCTATGTTACAAATTTTTAATTCATCCTAATCCCTTACTATTGACATACATTTGCATTACTTACATATCATTTACAATGTTACCCAAAATCTCTATCCATTGTAATTAATACCTTAAATAAGTTTCAATTTATATTCAAGTGAATACATTACCCTTTTTCGTTATGTCATCCATTTTTCACAAGAAACGTTTTATCGTTTCGACAACATTTTATTTCTAATTACCTACATTGATTTGTGTACGTCTCTACTATTTAAAGCATTACCATTCTCACCTTCATCTAAATCTTCATTTATGAGTATTTAAAATAAATTTCACTTATTTCCTATTTATACACTTATAAATTCCAATTCCAATAAATAGATAAATCTCCGTTTGAACTACTTAAATCAAAAATCAGCGATTATCCTATCTATACATTTTAAGTGGATGGATCAAATGTTGTATTCAAAAATCTACTTCTTAATATTCTTAGATTTAAACTCAACTCTCTATTAACATATGTTTAAACATCTTTTATTACCATTAACTTATTATTATACATTAAACTTAAATATACTGACAAAGCTTGTTTTTGGTACTCTTTTCATTTCCATAAATAAAATTAGCAGTGGATTCATACCTTATTATGTAATTATCTTTAATTCCACCTAACTAAATATTTACATAATCTTTTATTTGCAATAAATCAAATATTTTATATTAATTAAATTTAATCTTCCTGGTTTACTTATTCATAGTATGTAATTCAGTTACTCACCCTAACCTATTTATTTGAAATCCAATCCAGATTATTTTTACTAAGTTCCAATTTCCAAAGGTTACTGCAATTAATCCAATTAATTGCAATAAATTCTAATAAATTTGATTTTATTGGATTACAACTCAAAATAAATCAATTATTACTCAACTACCTAATTAACATTTCTTTTATATTCCAATACATAAATATTTCCCAAAATTTCATCTTTTATTTGCATAACTTACCGTATCTAAATTTTATTGGAAATTTTGTTAACTTTACGCATGAATAAAGTTAGAACCTCAATTAATTCATTCCATTTTGGTTTCATTCTTTATATCACATCAATCATCATATTATGAATGGAAATTTATCTAGGTTACATCTTATTTATTCACTTACCAATATTCCACACTAACTGCAATAATTTAGTGCATTAATTGAAATTGATCAAAATAAAACTTAACAAGCTAATAGAATAAATAACGTACAAAAATTTATTGTCATTAATCTATTTCATAAGTCTACACTCAAATACTCACTTAAAATAAGTTGTACGTTTCCATTAATTCGCGTTCGCACACCCGTTACTATATTAAAAATTACTAAAGTAACGTTTTTCTTAATAACAACATTAAAATTTCTCAATATTTAAATGAACTTTATTTCCAATACATGCTACCTAATTGCATTTACTTATGATCTTATCCAAACATTCATTTATATTTTATTTCCATCAATTAGTTAATATTTACATCCATTTATTAACAATTTACTTCCATTATACAATTGCAATTTATTATAGTTATTATTACATTAAATACTATTTCAATTTTATTCTTTTAGTATTAATTAAACAATCATATTTAAATTAAGATATTATAATGTTTTTCACTATTTATTTACACTCCATTAAAACCCAACAGTCGTCTCAATCACTTTTGAATTTGCATTAAATTGGTTGTCCAGCAACTGCCATTTGTATTACTATCTTAATTCTTATACAGTTACCGTTTTACCAATTTACTAATACATAGGTAATTTAAATTTTTGTCTTTAATTCTTTATTTTATATTTTATTCAAGTGCAACAAATTACACTATTCCTTTATTGATATTTCACCTAACCTTTCAACAATTAAGTTAAATAACCGTTTCTACAATTCATTATTAATTATAAATTTAATTCTCCTTTATTTATGCAACTTACACAAGGGTATAAATCTTCCATTATCTCAATCATTAGATTTCTATTAAATTTAACAATAATTAAGATTTTTAATTACCGTTGCTATAAATTTTCATTTAGCGTTCATCTAGTATTAATTTACCTCCTTTATATATATATATATATATATATTTCCCTTTTCTACAAAATTTAAATTTCAAAATCCTTTTTAATTAAAAATTTAATTGTCGAAATTTACGGGTCGTTACACTCTCCCCCACTCAAAACTTTTCGTCCCCGAAAAGGAAAAGAAGGGAAAAGAAGAATTTCGAAATCAATATTTTAAATTTACAAAATTAGTTAATTTAGCTAAAATATACAAATTTATATAAAGTGAAATATTTAAGTGGTTTCAACCATTAAACAACCAAACAAAACAACAACCATCAACCTTACAAACAGCATACCTACACAAGACAAAGCAACCATTTAATTCATCAAACAAATAGTTATTCGGGTTCAGAACTTGAAATTTGTATGGAATGAAAATAACTATCAAGTGCATCCTTTACTCAACAGTCTTAGACGGAACAAAGATAGATTATTTATTCATCTAAAACTTCAAATTCCTTACCCAACAACCATAAATCAAACAATACAATTCAAACCAACAACCAAATTAACTTATTATACATTTAATTCATGCTTTAGTTGTTTGATTTTATTTTTTTATGGAGGGATTTCTTCATTTCCTACAAATTTCATTTTCCATTTATTACAAAATTCATTATATTGGTATCCTATTTTATTTACTTAAGTTTATATCATCTATTTATTATCTTACTGTGACGACCCGGAAATTTTAAGCAATTTAAATCAGAATATTTAATCAATTTGGATTATTAAAAAGTTTAATTTTAACCTGAACTTCAAATATCAATATTTATTGGATAATTTATTGATGAATTTAATTTTTGGAAATTTGGTAAATTCTGAATCTGGAATTTTAAGCCTGTTAAAGATAAGTTGAAGGCTTGTAAAATTTATATTGACAATACTGAAGACAATAAAGTGACAGAATTGAATTTAAAGGCGCTTTGTTTAGTTTTGAAAATTTATATCGTTTAATTGAAATTAAAAATAGCCTTCCGAGATGCAGTCTCGGAATTCGACGAAACCAGTTCCCTTTGATCCGTAATATTGAATTATTATCGGATTTCAACTCTCGTAATGTTCGGAGTTGTTGTGTGAGCGTACGATATATAAACGCGTTGACATCTTATATCGAAAATTTAATTTAATTAATATATTTAGATATTTGGTAAGCTGTGAGATTTCTTTTCAATAGCCACCGTTCTTTCACTTCAGCGATCATCTTTCTGGACAAGCCTACACAGAGACAATTTGGTGTGCTAACGTCTTTTCTATGTCGCTTATCTTCTGAAGAAAGCTTATACTATATTTGCTAAATCGCGTTCGTTTCTTTCTTTCACCCATTCTCAAATTGAATTCACGTAAGTAATCCATGGCCGAACAAATATTAATGGAGGAAACGCAAATTTCTTTCATTATCAGGCAGTTAAAAATCGTGCTTCTCCTCCTCTTCAATTCACATACAATTCGAAAAGAAAAAAAAAACGCGAAGCGGAAAAAAAAGGGGGTTTTCCACTTCAAAATCGTACCTTGCCCCTACCAGTTCTTTCATTGTTTTCAAATTGATTTTTACCTAGTAAATAAAATGGGGAGAGCGGCGAACTTGATTTTGGGATCGAGGGAAGGCGAGTGGAGGGGAGCTCCAATCACATGCTTCTGTGCGTGAGGTCGAGATGAGTAGAGGCAGGCGCTCGCGATGACCGAGGTCGAGGCAAGGTTAAAAGCTCGTGGAGGTCGCGGTTGGCCAAGACATCGCGATGGCAAGTAGGTCATGGTGACGCAGTGAGGAGCGGCAACGTGGAGGGTCTCGATGTGGGTCGTTTGAGCAGGTCAGTTGCAAAATTATGATGCGACAGTGGAAGCTAGTTAGGTGGTCGTGAGGAAGGAAGTTCGCGTGAGATGCTCGAGTTTATGTGAGGTATATTATCTTAAATTTTTGAAACGTTGTTTTCTGAAAACAGAAATTTTACATTTGTAATTTGAAAACAGTTTTGTTGTTGTTATTTTTGGAAAAATATATGATGACGTGAATATGTATATATATTACAAAATAAATTCACAGCGAGGTAGATCAGTACTTCTTTTATTTAATATATATATATAGAAACAAGATTTGGGAAATATGGGGTTTTAAAATTGTAAACAGTAGATAAAATTTGATTTTAAAGCCTATATAGATTGTTTTTAATAAGCAGTTTGAAAATGAGAAATAGAATAGATATACATACACATTTCTTTTAAATTTGCCAGTCATTTTAAAATAATGAATTATGGAGATAAATTTGTGTAATAAATTGGTTAAATTAAAAAGGAAATAGTTTAAAATTTAAAAATATTAGTTTATATAAAAAAAATCACTGGTTAATTAAATTATCAAATAGGAATTTAATTATTTAATTTGACTCGAATATTAATAAAACACCTAATGTTTATACAAGGTTTGAAAATCGTGGAATCAAACTGAGAATGAAGTGGGTTGCAAACAGGAATCAAAGGTGAGTTAATCTCACTCAGTTTAAATTTAAATTTAAATGATTAAATTTAAATAATTGTTTGAATGGTTGAATTGTTGATGTGCTATTGTATGCTATATTTGTAAATTGATGCATTATATTGTGCTAACGTCTGTGGATGCAGGGAAAACAGGTTGGAGGGATCCAACTGGATCCCTCAACATTTATTTAAATTATTTAATTCCCTCAGTTGTGATTAACATTGATATTCTATGATGAATTATAGTGGAATATTGAATGCTATAGTTTGATTTGATATAATTGGGTATAACGAATTACCAAAAATTTAAATTTGATTGTTGGAAATGAAGATAAAATAAGTGAAATTGCAAGTAAAATAATTATAGAACAAATTTAAGAATGCATTGGGAATAAACAAAGTGACTGAGAAGTTTTAATAAATAAAATTAGAGTATAAAAAGGAAAAATTTGAATAATAAGAAGTTAAATGGATTTTAAACTGTAGTGTTATTATCTTAAAAGAACAGAACATTTATTTAAATTCAGGATTTAAATTATTGGAAAGAATAAAGGAAAATGTGGGAATAACCTGAATTTGGTATATTCCAGTTATAGGGGGTTTGAAATCACATAGGAAATAATAATAACTAAGTCCCTAACTAATGGATTTTTGAAATGAACTGATAAGTAAAGAAATTGATTACAAATAGAATAAAATTGGAAATCAATTTCTGAAATTGATTTAAATGGTTGAGATTTGGAAATTCTCCCTGAATAACCAAGTACAATTCATAGTAATTTTTTTATATAAGGTAAAAGATGTTATAGTTGATTTAGGAAGTATGTGTTGTAAAATTTATTATATTTTTTAATATTTAAATTTTAAAGTAAGTATTTCTTTCAAACCTACTATAGTAGTAATTACTTAAAAAGTGTCCTAGTATTTTGTTTTCAAAGGTGAAAATCTAGTTTTATATTCTATTAAGTAACTTTATTTTCAAATACTTATATAGTATGTATTTTTACAAAATATTGAAGTAATTTAATTTAAATGTTTAAAGTATATTTTCAAAGTAAAGTGTTTTTAAATTATTTTAAAAATCTAGTTTTGTGCTTGGTAATTTCAGAGAAGGGAAATAAATATTTGGGGAAGTTTATTCTGAAAGAAAGATGGTTTTGAAAACTGTTTTCAAAGGGTTGAAAATAGAAATATATCGTGTGAAGGTATTTTGAGATAAATAAATAATTTGGGAAATTATTTATTGTTTGATAGATGTTTGTGAATATTAATTGATAGTTAAATCACCGACTATCAATATTGGACAAATGCGCTGATCGTTTCGAAGAGACCGGGATCGAGATTTATTTCTCGAAAACCACTTCGATCCGGTTTGTACGTTTCGTGCGAAAAACGTGTTCGGAGTCGAAGATGGAGCAGTGAAGTGCAAGGGCTAGTCACTACTAATCCTGAGGATATTTCCAAAATGGATGTAGTAGGAATAGTGCCTTCGGTTCCGTTCGAACCCGGGACGGACTTGTATGGATGAATGCTTGCGAAACATCGTTAGGTGGGCGATGGGCATTCTAAGTGAAACGTTCTAAAAAGGTAACGCTTAGCCTCAAGCCTCATCAAATGGGAATGACTGAAAATCAGGGGATATGCAGCAAGGTTAGGTGGGTCATGCCCAAGCAGGACAAGATATTTCCCCTGTCTAGATGTCCCTTATTTATTTCGGCTTAGTGGGTGGTTGGTCGCGCCAACCACGGGGTTTATCTTGTTCGGGACTGTTCAGTAAGGAATGGTTCCGGCCTTGTGTTGCAGGGGATGAAGGGAGTAGTCCTCGGTACGGTGATCTAGGCCCCGTACTGTGACAGGTGGTACCCCAGTGCCTAGTCATTGTTGGAAATCCATTCTCCCTACGAGCCTTGTACGAGTTTTGTTTGTATTACCCACTTTTGTGGCTAGTAGCTGGAATTTAATGAATGTAACAATTTCGGCTATTTTATAAGTATTTGTATATAGACCCTATTATAATATCAGAGGACTTCTATATAAAAATTGTTTTAGCCATCGTAAGGTAAAAACCCGACATGTTTATTTGTGGCGTGGTCTTACGAGATGCTTTTGGTTTTCAAAGGATTTTTGAAACTTTAATAATCAATTGGGTGTGATTTTCTCACTCTGGTATTCCAGACTAACTCGGGTATTATTTAACTGTAATGCTCGGGTCAGACCGAGTATTATAGGATACAGGATATGATGTTGTGGGCTCAGGAGACGAGCTGGATGACGATACGTACTCTCGTACTTATATATATGTATTTCCGCTGAGTTGAGTTGTTATGTACCCATTGTATATTATTGATGTGAGCTGTGATTGATGTACTCTGATGATGTAATATATGTAAACAGATATATTTGATTTTGAGTAAAGATTATTTATTCTCTATTATATTTTATTCCGCTGCGATGGTTAGATTCTGATGTTGATTTTGTTTTCTATTCTTCTACCTCTTCTTCTTAAATCCTAATGGTTCGTATTTCTGTGCAACTTGAGTTGTTTGTTGTAGAATAGTGTAGACTCAAGGGGTACGGATTTACGGGCTGTTACAGTTGGTATCAGAGCTTAGGTTGGTAATAACCTTGGCTCTATTGGAAATTACTCAAATAGAGTCCGTAGTACTCTAGAATGAGTTTGAGCGTATTAATAGATATGAGCGCGTATTTTTAGTGAATATGAATTGTTTTAATATTGTGTTGATTGGCTTATTGAGTGGTATATGAACCTTCGTCGGCACGGCCTCGAAAACTGTATCGAAGGGGTTTCTAAACACTTGAATAGAACAATTGACACAATATTGTTTTAAATATGGGTGAATGAAATAATTTTACCCAAAAACATATTTTGATATAAAGCATAGTTTTTGTAAACTGTTTGACTAATATATGGTTGCTTGGATGTTAGAAATGGTAATATTAAAGTATTATCATGGTTAAGTGAAAATTTAATTAGAAATTGGAAATATAACCAAAGTTTGAAGGAATAAATTCATTATAAAAAGAAATTCATAAATATGGATTATAAACGTAAATAGTAAATGGAAATATAATTAAATGGGAATTTGTATAAGCCTAAACTATACAAATGAATTTTAGTTAAAATTTAAATTAAAACAGAATTTGAAATTGTAAAACCCGGAAGTTTTGAAAGTATTTTGAAGATAAATAAGTTATTTCCGAAAAGAAATTTGTTTTAAAATGGATTTTGAAAGTGATATAGCATTGAATTCACTTCAGTAGCTGGAAAATAACTTCGGTGATGACTGCAGCATCATCGATGTGCATTTTCGAGTTTCTAAGTGATGAATTGCTGCCAAATTGATTTGTTCAGAAAAGCTAGTTGTTTGAAATTTACAAAGGAAATGTGTGGGGAATAAAACCAGGATTGGTTTAATTTTTGAGAAATGTGATTTTGAGATGTTGGAGATTTCAAAATGATTTGGGACCAAAGTAGGTGTTTTTAAATTCCTGACGAGATAGCTGTAAGCTTATAAATTGTAAATTTATAAATTGAGATGACTTTTAAATCAGGAAGGAAATACAAGCTTTGAATGTCGAAAATTTAAATTTAAAGGGAAAGGTTAAAAATGGAATTAACTTTGATTGGAGAATAAAATTTAACTGGATAGGCTGGAAATAATATCCAGTTGTATTCGAATTAAGTTAAAATCGAACCGAGTCAAATAAATATGAGTTTAAAATAGAATTGAACTGGAATAAAAATTCAATTGAATAAATTGAATTGGAATTGATTCTTACCTAGATAACTAGAAAATAAGTTGGATAAGAAATAAATTGGATAAGAATTAGATTGAAATAAATAAACCAGAATAACTTATAAAAGGATTAAAATGCATGAATAAAATATGCTTGGGTTACAAAGAAGCATAAGGCTTGAGTTAAAATAAAAGAATAACATATTCAAGCCTATAATGGATGGAATTGTGTAAATAATAAGTTGTGGCTTATAAATTTTGAAAGTGAAATAGAAAATCCAAAATAAATATTGTTTGATGTTTTGGATAATGAAAGGAAAATCCAAATTTGTATTATTAAATAAATTGAACCAAGAAAATTAAATAAAGTGAAGTTTGGAAATGAACTCAAGTTATAAATTAAATTTGACTTAAATTGTGGATGAAGTGAAAGTAATTGAGGATGAAGTTGAATTGTGAGTTAATTAAATTGGATGGTAAATGGATAATAGATTTAGAACTTGAGTTATAAATTGAAAATTTAGCTTGAAGTGTTAACAAATTAAATATAATTGGGAATACATCGAATAAAAATGTGATTTGATTAAAATAGTAATGGGATGGTTTGTATTGTGAATAAAATCCAAATATGTGGAAATAAATTGGATATGGCTTTGTAATAAATCGAGTTAAGCTGAGTATAAAAGAGAAAATTTACTTGTAAAATGAAAATGAGCTTAAGTGTAAAATTTGAATAAATTGAGGTTAATGGATTTAGGCTAAATGAATGAAGGAAAGTTGTATTGAATTCAACTTAAAACCAAGTTAAAGATATTGGATGGAATTTAAACCAAGAAAAATATATTTGGGTCGGAATAAATTTTGGTGGGTTGTAAATAAAATTTAAGAAAATGAAAATTTAAAATAAATTGCATGTGGATAAACTAATTATATTGAATAAATAAATGATGGAATAAATAAGTATCAAATGAAATGTGGTTTAATAAGTTGAGAAATGGTTATTGAATGAAATAGCTTGGATTGTCTTCGAGCTAAATAAAATAGTGTGGAATAAACAAATATGGAATGAAATGTAAATAAATGGATGGTAAATGAAATTTAAATGGAATGTGTCGAGCTAAATAAATGATTGCGAATGGGTTAAAATAAAAAGGAAATTTAATTGGCAATTAAGATGTACCTAAATTGTTAATGGTTTTGAATGAACTAATTTTGGTTAATAAAATTGAAATGCAATGAAACTGAGAATATATGGATTGTGAATAAATCTGAAATGGAATAGAATTAAGTATAAATTGAGTTGGAGTCAATTTAAATTGGTTATAAACATAAATACTTATTTATTCACATAAATCTCGCCAAATTGCAAAGAATAAATTATCATTTGGTGTAAATAGAAGTAATTAAAAATGTTATGAGTTGATAGTAGTAAAATAAATTGATTTTGGAAGCAATTGAATTACATATGAGTTCAGTTTGCTTAGGAATAAATTGAAGGTAAGCTATTGTGTTTTAAACCATTCAAATTTGATAAAGATGTATACGAATGGATTGGAAACCATTCAAATTGAATAAAAATGGTTTATAAATAAATTGAAAGCAATTGAATCAGCATGGAAACTATATAAATTGCTTACGGAAAAATGTTTGGTGTGAATTGCTTTCAGAATTCATATGTTTTAACTATTGCTAATAAGTGAAATATAGTTAAACTGCATATATTTGGCACTTACATGTTTAAATTGAGTAAGTACAGGTACCTGGAAGCCGTATGGCTGGATTTGGGTTGGGCTATTTACTTAAAATAATAAGCCGCTTGCTTAAAATGCTAAATAAGGTACGCCTACGCAATTAAAATAGGAAATATGAACTGTTTTTGGTTTTTCCGACCGTGTGGGTCGATGTATATATATTTATTTCTTTTGTCAAATTGCAAAAGCTTCTCCGTACAAAGGGGACTCTGCCAAAAATTTTCAGAAATTTTGGGAGTTAGAAATTTTTTAGAAGATTTTTGGAAAATTTAGTTAACAACAAAACGATTTCAAACTAGGAATTGAAATAAGTTAGCAAATGAAACTAATTAAAGTAATGACTTAAATTAGTTATAAATGGAGGATAAAAGTTTAAAAAAATTAAAAATTCAAAGTTGAAAATAAATGGAATACATATGAAATGTGGAAATCGATTTGAATAGAAGTATAAACTAAAAGAGATAAAGAGAAATAAAGATAAGAAACATATAAAATGTTTATATTAATTTAAGAAGGGAATGGTGAATTCTTAATTGGAAATCGATGCTACAAATGAATCCTAAGATAATATTGAAATGAATAGATATTGACATTTTGTTAGAAAGTCGATAAAATATTTTGGTATATTGTGATTGGATGTTAGTGCTAAGCAGGATATGCAGGTATTATAAAAGGGAAAAGGAAATTGGATTTGATTTCAAAAGATAAATTTGAATTGCCCGACAAAAGGTACGCATTTAAATTTGGTATGGAAATTGATTGGGATTTGGATTTGGATTGAGCCACTTGGCTTTTTGTTTTCTTTTTGGGATTTAGGAGGCCGTAGAGCCATTTTGTAGCAGTACCGAGCTAGCCGCGCAAAGGAGACGCTGGCGAAATTTTTCGGAAAATTAAAAAGTTAGAAAAATTTTGAGAAATTTTAATAATTCAAAACTGATTTTAAGAATAAAACTTGAATGATTTAGCGAATAGGATGGTTTTCAAACTAGGGAAAGGATTGGAAAGTTAATAAGAATGATAATAATCTTTTATAGAAGATAGTTGGTTGGATATTGAATTGTTTGGTTTTGAGGAAAGGTAACGAGTATTGAACCATTCTTCCTAACCAGTAATTTCGGGGACGAAATTCTTTTAAGGGGGAAGGATGTGACGACCTGGAAATTTTAAGCAATTTAAATCGGAATATTTAATCAATTTGGATTATTAAAAAGTTTAATTTTAACCTGAACTTCAAATATCAATATTTATTGGATAATTTATTGATGAATTTAATTTTTGGAAATTTGGTAAATTCTGAATCTGGAATTTTAAGCCTGTTAAATATAAGTTGAAGGCTTGTAAAATTTATATTGACAATACTGAAAATAATAAAGTGACAGAATTGAATTTAAAGGCGCTTTGTTTAGTTTTGAAAATTTATATCGTTTAATTGAAATTAAAAATAGCCTTCCGAGATGCAGTCTCGGAATTCGACGAAACCAGATCCCTTTGATCCGTAATATTGAATTATTATCGGATTTCAACTCTCATAATGTTCGGAGTTGTTGTGTGAGCGTACGATATATAAACGCGTTGACATCTTATATCGAAAATTTAATTTAATTAATATATTTAGATATTTGGTAAGCTGTGAGATTTCTTTTCAATAGCCACCGTTCTTTCACTTCAGCGATCATCTTTCTGGACAAGCCTACACAGAGACAATTTGGTGTGCTAACGTCTTTTCTATGTCGCTTATCTTCTGAAGAAAGCTTATACTATATTTGCTAAATCGCGTTCGTTTCTTTCTTTTACCCATTCTCAAATCGAATTCACGTAAGTAATCCATGGCCGAACAAATATTAATGGAGGAAACGCAAATTTCTTTCATTATCAGGCAGTTAAAAATCGTGCTTCTCCTCCTCTTCAATTCACATACAATTCGAAAAGAAAAAAAAGAAAAAAACGCGAAGCGGAAAAAAAAGGGGGTTTTCCACTTCAGAATCGTACCTTGCCCCTACCAGTTCTTTCATCGTTTTCAAATTGATTTTTACCTAGTAAATAAAATGGGGAGAGCGGCGAACTTGATTTTGGGATCGAGGGAAGGCGAGTGGAGGGGAGCTCCAATCACATGCTTCTGTGCGTGAGGTCGAGATGAGTAGAGGCAGGCGCTCGCGATGACCGAGGTCGAGGCAAGGTTAAAAGCTCGTGGAGGTCGCGGTTGGCCAAGACATCGCGATGGCAAGCAGGTCACGGTGACGCAGTGAGGAGCGGCAACGTGGAGGGTCTCGATGTGGGTCGTTTGAGCAGGTCAGTTGCAAAATTATGATGCGACAGTGGAAGCTAGTTAGGTGGTCGTGAGGAAGGAAGTTCGCGTGAGATGCTCGAGTTTATGTGAGGTATATTATCTTAAATTTTTGAAACGTTGTTTTCTGAAAACAGAAATTTTACATTTGTAATTTGAAAACAGCTTTGTTGTTGTTATTTTTGGAAAAATATATGATGACGTGAATATGTATATATATTACAAAATAAATTCACAGCGAGTTAGATCAGTACTTCTTTTATTTAATATATATATATAGAAACAAGATTTGGGAAATATGGGGTTTTAAAATTGTAAACAGTAGATAAAATTTGATTTTAAAGCCTATATAGATTGTTTTTAGTAAGTAGTTTGAAAATGAGAAATAGAATAGATATACATACACATTTCTTTTGAATTTGCCAGTCATTTTAAAATAATGAATTATGGAGATAAATTTGTGTAATAAATTGGTTAAATTAAAAAGGAAATAGTTTAAAATTTAAAAATATTAGTTTATATAAAAAAATCACTGGTTAATTAAATTATCAAATAGGAATTTAATTATTTAATTTGACTCGAATATTAATAAAACACCTAATGTTTATACAAGGTTTGAAAATCGTGGAATCAAACTGAGAATGAAGTGGGTTGCAAACAGGAATCAAAGGTGAGTTAATCTCACTCAGTTTAAATTTAAATTTAAATGATTAAATTTAAATAATTGTTTGAATGGTTGAATTGTTGATGTGCTATTGTATGCTATATTTGTAAATTGATGCATTATATTGTGCTAACGTCTGTGGATGCAGGGAAAACAGGTTGGAGGGATCCAACTGGATCCCTCAACATTTATTTAAATTATTTAATTCCCTCAGTTGTGATTACATTGATATTCTATGATGAATTATAGTGGAATATTGAATGCTATGGTTTGATTTGATATAATTGGGTATAACGAATTACCAAAAATTTAAATTTGATTGTTGGAAATGAAGATAAAATAAGTGAAATTGCAAGTAAAATAATTATAGAACAAATTTAAGAATGCATTGGGAAGAAACAAAGTGACTGAGAAGTTTTAATAAATAAAATTAGAGTATAAAAAGGAAAAATTTGAATAATAAGAAGTTAAATGGATTTTAAACTGTAGTGTTATTATCTTAAAAGAACAGAACATTTATTTAAATTCAGGATTTAAATTATTGGAAAGAATAAAGGAAAATGTGGGAATAACCTGAATTTGGTATATTCCAGTTAAAGGGGGTTTGAAATCACATAGGAAATAATAATAACTAAGTCCCTAACTAATGGATTTTTGAAATGAACTGATAAGTAAAGAAATTGATTTCAAATAGAATAAAATTGGAAATCAATTTCTGAAATTGATTTAAATGGTTGAGATTTGGAAATTCTCCCTGAATAACCAAGTACAATTCATAGTAATTTTTTTATATAAGGTAAAAGATGTTATAGTTGATTTAGGAAGTATGTGTTGTAAAATTTATTATATTTTTTAATATTTAAATTTTAAAGTAAGTATTTCTTTCAAACCTACTATAGTAGTAATTACTTAAAAAGTGTCCTAGTATTTTGTTTTCAAAGGTGAAAATCTAGTTTTATATTCTATTAAGTAACTTTATTTTCAAATACTTATATAGTATGTATTTTTACAAAATATTGAAGTAATTTAATTTAAATGTTTAAAGTATATTTTCAAAGTAAAGTGTTTTTAAATTATTTTAAAAATCTAGTTTTGTGCTTGGTAATTTCAGAGAAGGGAAATAAATATTTGGGGAAGTTTATTCTGAAAGAAAGATGGTTTTGAAAACTGTTTTCAAAGGGTTGAAAATAGAAATATATCGTGTGAAGGTATTTTGAGATAAATAAATAATTTGGGAAATTATTTATTGTTTGATGGATGTTTGTGAATATTAATTGATAGTTAAATCATCGACTATCAATATTGGACAAATGCGCTGATCGTTTCGAAGAGACGGGAATCGAGATTTATTTCTCGAAAACCACTTCGATCCGGTTTGTACGTTTCGTGCGAAAAACGTGTTCGGAGTCGAAGATGGAGCAGTGAAGTGCAAGGGCTAGTCACTATTAATCCTGAGGATATTTCCAAAATTGATGTAGTAGGAATAGTGCCTTCGGTTCCGTTCGAACCCGGGACGGACTTGTATGGATGAATGCTTGCGAAACATCGTCAGGTGGGCGATGGGCATTCTAAGTGAAACGTTCTAAAAAGGTAACGCTTAGCCTCAAGCCTCATCAAATGGGAATGACTGAAAATCAGGGGATATGCAGCAAGGTTAGGTGGGTCATGCCCAAGCAGGACAAGATATTTCCCCTGTCTAGATGTCCCTTATTTATTTCGGCTTAGTGGGTGGTTGGTCGCGCCAACCACGGGGTTTATCTTGTTCGGGACTGTTCAGTAAGGAATGGTTCCGGCCTTGTGTTGCAGGGGATGAAGGGAGTAGTCCTCGGTACGGTGATCTAGGCCCCGTACTGTGACAGGTGGTACCCCAGTGCCTAGTCATTGTTGGAAATCCATTCTCCCTACGAGCCTTGTACGAGTTTTGTTTGTATTACCCACTTTTGTGGCTAGTAGCTGGAATTTAATGAATGTAACAATTTCGGCTATTTTATAAGTATTTGTATATAGACCCTATTATAATATCAGAGGACTTCTATATAAAAATTGTTTTAGCTATCGTAAGGTAAAAACCCGACATGTTTATTTGTGGCGTGGTCTTACGAGATGCTTTTGGTTTTCAAAGGATTTTTGAAACTTTAATAATCAATTGGGTGTGATTTTCTCACTCTGGTATTCCAGACTGACTCGGGTATTATTTAACTGTAATGCTCGGGTCAGACCGAGTATTATAGGATACAGGATATGATGCTGTGGGCTCAGGAGACGAGCTGGATGACGATACGTACTCTCGTACTTATATATATGTATTTCCGCTGAGTTGAGTTGTTATGTACCCATTGTATGTTATTGATGTGAGCTGTGATTGATGTACTCTGATGATGTAATATATGTAAACAGATATATTTGATTTTGAGTAAAGATTATTTATTCTCTATTATATTTTATTCCGCTGCGATGGTTAGATTCTGATGTTGATTTTGTTTTCTTTTCTCTAACCTCTTCTTCTTAAATCCTAATGGTTCGTATTTCTGTGCAACTTGAGTTGTTTGTTGTAGAATAGTGTAGACTCAAGGGGTACGGATTTGCGGGCTGTTACACTTACCTTTACTTATATAGTAGAATTTCCAATTTAACTTAAGTTTATACAATTTAATTCTCATTTTATCACAGCAAATTCATTGATTACTTTCATTACCTTACTCTTCACTTGTAAGAATTTCCCTTACATTTTCTTACTAACTTTGCACTTTTCTTATATGGTAAGTTATATATGTTTTAAGAATGTAAGTGGAAATTTATACAAGTTTCTTCTCAATTCCTTTAATTAATTAATGGTTCATCAAATATATATTCGTTTTATAAATTAAAATTTCAACTTACCTTTAATTTCATTCATTTATTAAATGTTGACGTTTCTATTATATTTAATAGTAGTAACAATTTAATTTCCCACTTCCACTTATATTAAACTAGTAGCATTTAAATCACACTTAAGTTTATAACCCTACACATCAATCTTTATTTGTTAAAGAATTTCATTTTATTTACTTAAGTTTAAAATCACCTATTAATAATACTTATCTTAAATTATGGAAAAATTGAAATTATAACTTAAGTTTATACCATTATATTCTTATTTATAATAGCAATTCATTGAATCCTTCATTATTTCCCAAAATTCCTACTTGTAAAATATTCAATTCCAATCTCTCATTTAACATTTCAACTTTTTATATTTGGTAAGTTATATATATGTTAAAGAAAAATGCAATTGAACTTATACAAGTTTATCTAAATTCTTTTAATTCATTCATTGGTCAATAAATCTTTACCTCTCTTATAAGTTAAAATTTTAACTTCCTTTATAACTTAGCATTAATTCTCTAAATTAGAGGTTTCACTTCATTAATTACTTACCTTTTATTTCACTAAAATAATTTAAACCATTAATTAATGGAAATTTAAGAATTAAATACCGGGTCAAATTTCAAATTATCTTCAAAAAAAAAAAAAAAATCTTACTACTTTTATATCTCAATTATATTTGTAAAAATTAAAATTTTAGATATTTTCAAAATAACTCTGCAGTAGAATTTACTACAGTGGTCTTTCCCCTTCGAAACTTGAAAATGAAAGTCGATGATGCGGCCGCCATCACCGAAATTATTTTCCAACGACAGAGAGGAAAGTACAAAATTTATTTTCTCCAAAATCTTCTTTAAAACAATTCTTCTGAATTAAAATGAAATATTTATAGAAGAAAATACTTATAAACCAAAGCATTATATTTCATAAATCCTTTGAAAGCAAATTTTTAAAATCCCGGACTTAAGTTCTAAAATCTCCAATTTGATTTATTCTAATTTCAACTTAGCTTCAATTATTATAAATATTTTTATTTCCTAACACCCAATCTATATCAATCAAATATATACATAATATCATTTAAAACTTTATTTTATATATAGAAAATATAATAGGCAAAATTATTTCATTCACCTATATTAAAACGGATATTATGTCGGTCTGTCCTATTAAGTGTTTAGAAATCCCTATTGATGACATAGCGTCCCATGCATCAACCAGAATTTATAAATACAAAGCGGAACAGATTAACACAATATCAAAATCTTTTATTAATACTAACAAATACGCTCTCTCATATATATATATATATATATACACTCAGCGACTCCCATAGGGTATTACTACCCTATTAACAAAGAGTCAAACCCCACAAAGCCAAGTTTATCGCTAAACCAAAGCTCTGATACCAACTGTAACATCCCCCCTTTTCGCACACTTTAAACCGACACACGTGCCAATTCAAAGCATACGCAAGGGCGGATTGTTATGGGGTAAATAAGAAAAACAGAAAAGAAATAAAGCAAAATAGAATCTCACAGCGGAAGGATAAGATATAATAATCAATATACAGTTCATGATAACTGTTTACAAAATATTTATTTTACTTATATAATGAATATCAGAGTTACACATACCAATACAATCAATGCAGCGGAAATTTAGAGTGTGGTGCAATACTATAAATAATATAATACGGATTCTTCGTCTTCGTCCTCCAAAGCTAAAATCTTCGATCCTGAAATGCTCGGACTGACCCGAGCGAATTTGAAAAGACAAAAACACTCGAGTCAGACTAAAAGATCTTATGTGAGTTAAATTAACAGAAATAAATATGAGTACAGTAACTCAAGAGATGTTCGGGATTTACATCTCCTAAGGATCCGTTAAACTATTTACTATGTAGTATATTGCGCAATTATAATAGTGTCTATTTATAAAATAAACTTACTTTTTAATAGCGTTAAGGGGTTACCTATATAGCCCTTAACACAAATAATGCCAATAGTCTATACAGTACCGTAATACCTCCTGATCGGGAAGCTACCAGAGGATACTCCATAGGTACGACACAAATAGAAACTCGTAGTAAAGGCTCGGTATGGTAGGTGACACGGCACAACTAGGCAATGCCAGGGTAGATATACCAATTGCTATCCAGGCTGGTGGAAACGCGTAGCCGCAGTTACCGCCCACCTCGGACTAACTCCCCAAAATCAAAATATAGAAGTGGCCACTGAATCAATCCAAAATCAAAGTATAATATCGAAGAGGAGGGTCCGATCAGAGGAATGACTTCATTGGCCTGAGAATCGCTCCTGTTTTAGCCACCTTATGCCAACTCACGGGAGTCGGGTTCACGTATTTACCTTACAGGAAACGTCACCACCACCTACTTCATTCTGGAATCTCCACCGCGTACACGGTTAGTCAAAGTGGTTTTCGGTATCGACAGAGAGTATGTCCATATCCGATCCCGGTCTCTTTGCCAACCCATCGTTATTATAACACCGCGGTCATTTAAAAATAGGTTATACTTTAAAAATCAGAATAAACATTCCATTTCATAACCATGAATACGATATCATTTCAAAACCCAAAACCATATTTTATCACTTATCCCAAATATAATTCTTTTCCAAAATCATAATGCTTTAACTTCATAACGTCTGAAAATCAAATATTTTCAAATCATAATATTTTGAAAATCATAATTTAAAACCATAACTTCTATAAAAAAAACTTGAATGGTTTGGACATTCAACGGTATATGAATTAAATGGTTTAACTTAAATGTTACTTTGTAAAGAAAATAGTTCTCATGGCTTTACAAATACATTTCTTTATTAAAGTCTAAACCAAAATTTATATTATCTCTCTCAAGTTCCAAAACCACTTCAATTTATTTATATATACGTATATCCATTTTGAGTAACAATATTTCAAACTGAAATTGGATATTATTCTTTCAACAGATCAATTGTTCTATTAATTAGTCTTGAATATTCACATAAAATCCATAAATAATAAGACTTCAATTTCTAGTAATAAAATATATATATTTTCCCAATTCAAATTATACTAGAATATTCATTTCAATTTATTTTGGAAAAAATCCAATTATAAATATCATATCTTAAAATTTCCAAACTTAACATTTAAACATATGATATAAATTATTAAACTCCATTTTCTTAATTTTCTTCCATTTTTAAATAAAGATTTTTATACACCTTTTAATTTCAAAATTTTCAACTTCATATGTATATATATGGAAGAATAATATTTATACAATATAAAATTTAAGATTATTAGAAACCGTATTCCATCCAAACCATAGAAATCACATTAAAATAGTTATATATAGACCGCGGTGCCTGTATAAAATTTTCTATCCTATGGTCAAGTGATACGGATATTTATCATTTCAATCCGCAATTTAAAAAAAATATAAAATTTTGCGGTTATATATCATTTCAAACCAAAATCCCGAATGAAATGAAATATGCATGATAATTTGCAATTTAATGATATACAATAAACATCCATTCATCAACATCATCCATCATCCAAATCGCAATCATCAATCAATATCAATCAATAACAATATTATTTTTGGTACTACATAACAGGTAATACTGGCAATTTTATTCAAATTAAATTTAACAGCTATTAATCTACAGTCTATATTCAGTAATAAATTATATAACTGTTAAATAGCAGTTCATATACAAACAAATAAATTTTAACTGTAAATTTATACGCAATAAATTAATTAAATTAACAGTTAAATTTAATAAATGCAATTCAACAGATATGAATAAAATAAACATGCCAAATACTCATAAATAAATTTCTATTCATTTCTAAAATTAATTTAACAAACATAAAAGCTTCTAGTAGTTGGGAGTGGGTTAAAACACTCACCTTTTGAATTTAAATCGAACTTAAATCCGATTTAAACCCAAAAATTCGACGGTCTCAGAATTTGTCCAAACCAGCGTCAATGGATCTGGAATTAAATTACGATCCTAAAAAAAGAAATTTCGCGTGAATCGGAGAACGTATGAAAAAAATATTCATTTTAAACGATTTGAAAACAAAATTAAAAATAAAATAAAATAAAATAAAACAAAACCCACTTAACTTCAATGGCCACGTCAGCTAAAGGCTACAGCACATCGTCGAATTTTTTTCTGGTCAAACGAATATCCAAAACAGAAAACGAATTGTACCAGCAGATTACGTGTCTCGAGAACTTTATCATAAATTTTCTGGAATTTTTGTGGAGAGTTTGAATTTTATTAGAAAATTTGAATTGTAGATAGATTAGGTTTTGTAACCATTGAGGAAAAGAAAGAGATGAAGAAAAATGAACGTACAGCCAATTGACAATAGAAAGGAGGCTAGGGTTTATCACAGCATATTTATAGATAGATCGCAACAGGATAGGTGTGCACGAATTTTAACGTGCGAACAGAAGTGGTCCCAAAAGGATATTAATTATACACGTTACGGATTAAATTATTTCTTTCTCAACATTTACATTGCATTTTAAGCGTATTCACACATGTATAATTAGATGCTTCATTTAAATTTCCATATATATATTCACAACTCCATAAATTTCCAAATACGTAGATAAATTTCCAATTTCAACTAAATTCTAAATTACTGTAATAATTACAGATTAAATTTCTATCCATTCTCAATAGATTACGTTTACATACTAAAATCCACATTTCTGTGTATATTTGAATTCCATATTATACATATTTTATTCATCTTAATTACTTCCAACTTAAATTTCAATCAACATAAAACGTTTTATTCAGTTTCCAAAAATTTCAATCATGCTTTAAATCCAAATGAATAAATAACTTAATTCCCATTTAAGCATTTTTCATTTGATTTGCAATCAACCTTTTATGATCAATTAAATCCCGATATATTAATTAAACGTTATTTCCATCATTCTTTATCCTATGAAGAAATTTAAGTTATTCACACCTATTACTAAATTTCATATTAATGCACACAAATTTACATTTATTGCAATGGTTACCAAATATTTCCCTGCAATAATTTATTCCCCTATACATACTTACAATTTCAATTAAACTTTACTATACCCATTTATTTTCTCAACATTAAAACCAACGTTACCTCAATTCCACTAATGTACACTTATTCTATTATCACTTACTAACCATTCAAATTTTTATTAACAAATAGGCAGGTAATTCCTATGTTACAAATTTTTAATTCATCCTAATCCCTTACTATTGACATACATTTGCATTACTTACATATCATTTACAATGTTACCCAAAATCTCTATCCATTGTAATTAATACCTTAAATAAGTTTCAATTTATATTCAAGTGAATACATTACCCTTTTTCGTTATGTCATCCATTTTTCACAAGAAACGTTTTATCGTTTCGACAACATTTTATTTCTAATTACCTACATTGATTTGTGTACGTCTCTACTATTTAAAGCATTACCATTCTCACCTTCATCTAAATCTTCATTTATGAGTATTTAAAATAAATTTCACTTATTTCCTATTTATACACTTATAAATTCCAATTCCAATAAATAGATAAATCTCCGTTTGCACTACTTAAATCAAAAATCAGCGATTATCCTATCTATACATTTTAAGTGGATGGATCAAATGTTGTATTCAAAAATCTACTTCTTAATATTCTTAGATTTAAACTCAACTCTCTATTAACAGATGTTTAAACTTCTTTTATTACCATTAACTTATTATTATACATTAAACTTAAATATACTGACAAAGCTTGTTTTTGGTACTCTTTTCATTTCCATAAATAAAATTAGCAGTGGATTCATACCTTATTATGTAATTATCTTTAATTCCACCTAACTAAATATTTACATAACCTTTTATTTGCAATAAATCAAATATTTTATATTAATTAAATTTAATCTTCCTGGTTTACTTATTCATAGTATGTAATTCAGTTACTCACCCTAACCTATTTATTTGAAATCCAATCCAGATTATTTTTACTAAGTTCCAATTTCCAAAGGTTACTGCAATTAATCCAATTAATTGCAATAAATTCTAATAAATTTGATTTTATTGGATTACAACTCAAAATAAATCAATTATTACTCAACTACCTAATTAACATTGCTTTAATATTCCAATACATAAATATTTCCCAAAATTTCATCTTTTATTTGCATAACTTACCGTATCTAAATTTTATTGGAAATTTTGTTAACTTTACGCATGAATAAAGTTAGAACCTCAATTAATTCATTCCATTTTGGTTTCATTCTTTATATCACATCAATCATCATATTATGAATGGAAATTTATCTAGGTTACATCTTATTTATTCACTTACCAATATTCCACACTAACTGCAATAATTTAGTGCATTAATTGAAATTGATCAAAATAAAACTTAACAAGCTAATAGAATAAATAACGTACAAAAATTTATTGTCATTAATCTATTTCATAAGTCTACACTCATATACTCACTTAAAATAAGTTTTACGTTTCCATTAATTCGCGTTCGCACACCCGTTACTATATTAAAAATTACTAAAGTAACGATTTTCTTGATAACAACATTAAAATTTCTCAATATTTAAATGAACTTTATTTCCAATACATGCTACCTAATTGCATTTACTTATGATCTTATCCAAACATTCATTTATATTTTATTTCCATCAATTAGTTAATATTTACATCCATTTATTAACAATTTACTTCCATTATACAATTGCAATTTATTATAGTTATTATTACATTAAATACTATTTCAATTTTATTCTTTTAGTATTAATTAAACAATCATATTTAAATTAAGATATTATAATGTTTTTCACTATTTATTTACACTCCATTAAAACCCAACAGTCGTCTCAATCACTTTTGAATTTGCATTAAATTGGTTGTCCAGCAACTGCCATTTGTATTACTATCTTAATTCTTATACAGTTACCGTTTTACCAATTTACTAATACATAGGTAATTTAAATTTTTGTCTTTAATTCTTTATTTTATATTTTATTCAAGTGCAACAAATTACACTATTCCTTTATTGATATTTCACCTAACCTTTCAACAATTAAGTTAAATAACCGTTTCTACAATTCATTATTAATTATAAATTTAATTCTCCTTTATTTATGCAACTTACACAAGGGTATAAATCTTCCATTATCTCAATCATTAGATTTCTATTAAATTTAACAATAATTAAGATTTTTAATTACCGTTGCTATAAATTTTCATTTAGCGTTCATCTAGTATTAATTTACCTCCTTTATATATATATATATATATATATATATTTCCCTTTTCTACAAAATTTAAATTCCAAAATCCTTTTTAATTAAAAATTTAATTGTCGAAATTTACGGGTCGTTACAATCTCTACCGCGTACATAGTTGTTAAAGTGGTTTTCGGTATCAGCAGAGTGTATGCCAATGTCTAATCCCGGTCTCTTTGACGACCAATCGTTATTTTAACCCATGGTTATATAAATTTCAAATGGTTTATATTTCAAACCAAATATATTCCATTCAAAACCCTATAAATTCCATTTCATTATTCTTTTAAATTAATATTCATTTTTCTAAAGTCATAACCCTTCCAAATTCAACTAATTATAACACTTTAAAACGTAAAAGTTTAGGGATCATAGCACTTTAAAATGTAACCCTTAGAACCATAACATATAACCCAATAGAAAAATGTAGCATTCTGGAAATGTCACTTTTAAGAAAACGCAGTTGTACAGAAGTGCTACAGTAAGGATTCATAGTAGTGCAGATCTGTTACGGTAGGAATTCGCAGCAATGTAGAAGTGCTACTGTAAGAATCCGCAGCAGTGCAAAACCTTTAATGTAGATATCCATAGCAGTGCAGAATTATTACAGTAAGGAAATCATAGCATTGCAGAATTGTTACAGTAGGAAATCACAGCAGTTTTGAATTGTTACGTAAGAAATCGCAGCAGTTTTGAATCGTTATTGTAATATATCCCACTACCCTAGTTTATGTAATCGAATAGTATATATATTTATAGTTTTTATCGTAGTCGTTCTATCATTTCTATTATATTACTCAAATTTTAGCTATTTTTACATTAACTTACCCTTTATTTTCTTTTTAGTAAGTATCATTTATCTTTTTTTTAATCAAATCATACCATTTACTTTACTTAAAACTTACATGTCAAATGTACGTTTTAACTTATATTTTTTCACAAAACCATTTATCATCTTAATCACTATTACATGAATAAAACATAAAATTTATAGATAAGAATAAAATACCATTATTAAGTCAAATCGGATTATTAAATTTCAATTAATCTTCATACTATAAATTATATTCCGAAATTACATTTCCAACTATTTATTTCTTATAAAAAAATTAACACATATAAACAAATTTACAGAAATCATTACATTAAATTTTAGCTGAGATTTATATATAAAAGTCCAAAATACTTAATAATTTTTAGAAAAACTCATTTTTAAAACAATCATGGAGTCTGTATGAAATTCTCTACCCTAGGGTCAAGTGAATATGGACATATATCATTTCAATCTGCAATTATTAAATTTTCGGGTTTTATATCATTTCAAACCCTCAATCCCAAGTCATATAAAATTGCTCAGGCCTATCATTTCAGCCCATAACAATTTTCCTTAATCTAAAGATCGTACGGGTATGTATCATTTCAACGCATAGTGAAGGAACTTGACGTGTGAGAATATTAAATGACATAACAATATTCAACATATCGTGGCGTATGATCAAAACATGTATAATATGATATGAAATAACATAATAAAATAATATGAATAACATAATGTAAACATATGAAATAACATGATATAAACATATGAAATAGCATAACATAACCATAGGTGAAATGTCAAACTTGCATATACATATCCTCACAATTCAGTTGTCATCAATTCACAAAACTTATAAGTATGTTGTCAAGAGTGATTACTCACCTTTCTTTGGTTAGAAAAGTGATTCAAAGTGCAACACAACGTCGAAAAATTACAAACAAGCTTGAGTGAGAGGAGAATCCAAATCTGACGCTTTGAAAAATAAAATAAATTCCATACGTAAACAAATAATTCACATAAAAAATAAAATAGAAAATTATATTTTTGCAAAATACATAAGAGGGCTTGTCTAAGGGTTGCATAAGCTTGGTCTAGAGGTGGTTTGGGTTCGTCCATAGGGTCAGGGTTTGGGTTTGGTTTTGGCTATAGGGTTTTGTACTAGGTTATGCTAGGGTTTTGGTTTAGGTGGGTTCGACCTTAGGCTAGGGTTAGGGTTTGGGTGGCCAGGCTTGGCCTAGGTGAGTGGGTTCGGCTAGGCTAGAGTTTTGTAACCTCCCGCCTTTTCGCACACTTTAAACGACACACGTGCCGATTCAAAGCATACGCAAGGGAGGAGTGTTATGGGGTAAATAAGAAAAATAGAGAAGAAATAAAACGAAAATAGAATCTCACAGCGGAAGGATAAAATATAGTAACAAGTATACAGTTCATAAACAGTTTACAAAAGCTTGATTTTTCTTATACAATGAATATCAGAGTTACACATACCAAATACAACAATGCAGCGGAATAGAAAGAGTGTGTAGTGCAATACTATATATAAAATAATACTGAATCTTCGTCTTCGTCCTCCAAAGCTAAAACCTGCTATCCTGAAACGCTCGGACTGACCCGAGCGAATTTGAATAGACAAAAACACCCGAGTCAGACTAGAATATCTTATGTGAGTTAAATAAACAGAAATAAATATGAGTACAGTAACTCAAGAGATGTTCGGGATTTACATCTCCTAAGGATCCGTTAAACTATTTACTATGTAGTATATTGCGCTATTATAATAGTGTCTATTTATAAAATAAACTTACTTTTTAATAGCGTTAAGGGGTTACCCATATAGCCCTTAACACGTAATAGTCCCAGTAGTCCATCCAATATCATAGCTCCTCCTACTCGGGAAGCAACTAGAGGATACCACACGGGCTACGGGAGAAAACCAAACTCGTACAAGGCGCGATAGGGTAGGTGACACGGCACAACTAGGCAATGCCAGGGTAGATATACCAATTACGCTTCCGGGCCGATGGTAACGCGAAGCCGCAGCAACCGCCCACCTCGAAACAACTCCCCAAATCAAAAAAATAGAAGTGGCCACTGAATCAATCCAAAGTCATAGTATAATATCGAAGAGGAGTGTCCGATCAGAGGAATGACCTCATTAACCCGTCGATCGCTCCTGTTTTAGCCACCTTATGCCAACTCACGGGAGTCGGGTCCACGTATTTACCTTACAGGAATCGTCGCCACCAACCTACTTCATTCTGGAATCTCCACCGCGTACACGGTTAGTCAAAGTGGTTTTCGGTATCGACAGAGAGTATGTCCATATCCGATCCCGGTCTCTTTGCCAACCCATCGTTATTATAACACCGCGGTTATTTAAAACAGTTTATACTTTAAAACCAGAATATAATCCATTTCAAAACCATAATATTACGATATCATTCCAAAACCCAAAACCATATTTTTCCACTTATTCCAAATATAATTCCTTTCAAAAAATTAAAAGGCTTTAGCTTCATAATATCTGAAAATCGAATATTTTCAAAGCTTAATATTTTTGGAAATCCATAATTTCAAACCATAACTTTTAAACTCAAATGGTTTGGATATTCAACGGTATGCGAATTAAAAAGGTTTAACTTTACTGTTGCTTTATAAAGAAATAAATTACACGGCTTTCCAAATATTTCTTCTTTTAAAGTTAAACCAAAATCCAAAATATTACCTCAAGTCCCAAAACCATTTCAATTTTATATATATTTATATCCATTTTTGAGCATTAATATTTCAACTAAAGTTGGATTTTTATCCTTTCAAAAATTAATGTTCTATTAATTAATCTTGACCATTCACATAAAATCCATAATTAATAAAACTTCAATTTCTAGTAAAATATATATATAAATTTTCCAATTCAAATTTTTACTAGAATATCCATTTCTATTTATTTTGGGAAAATCCAATTTCAAATATCATATCTTAAAATTTCCAACTTTACATTTAAACATAGGATATAAATTTACCAACTCCATTTTCTAAATTTCTTCCATTTCAATAAAGAAATTTATCCACCTTTTAAATTCCTAAATTTTAACTTCATAGGTATATAAATATGGAATAAAATATTTATACAATATAAAATTTAAGATTTATAAACCGTATTCAATCCAAACCATAGAAATCACATTAAAATAGTTATATATAGACCGCGGTGCCTGTATAAAATTTTCTATCCTATGGTCAAGTGATACGGATATTTATCATTTCAATCCGCAATTTAAAAATAAAACTTTGCGGTTTTATCATTTCAAACCACAATCCCGAAAATGTAAAATGCATGCTAACTGGCAGTTAATGATATCCACATAAATCATCCATTCAACAACACATCCATCACCCAATTTCAACCATCAATCAATATCAATCCATATCAATCAATAACAATATTAGTTCGATAATATGCAACGGGTAATAACTGTCAGTTTATTCAAATTAAATTTCAACTATTAATCTAACCATTTATATTTAGAGATAATTTATATAACTGTTAACTAGCATTTCATATGCAAACAAAATTCCTAACAGCAAATTAATACGCAATTAATCAACTTAATTAACAGCTAAATTCAATAAAATGCAATTCAACAGATATGGATGAAATAACATGCCCAAAAGCTCATAAATAAATTTCTATTCATTTCTAAAATTTATTTAACAAACATAAAAGCTTCTAGTAATTGTGAGTGGGTTAAAACACTCACCTTTTGAATTTAAATCGAATTTAAATTCGATTTAAACCCAAAAATTCGCCCGTCTCAGAATTCGTCCAAACCAGCGTCATCGAGTCCGGAATTAAATTACGATCCTAACAAAAAAAATTTCGTGTGAATCCGACTTCGTATGAGAAAGATATAGCCAAAAATGGATTTGAATTTCAATATTAAATTAAAACAAAAGAAATCAAAACTCACCCTAACTAATAGGCCACGTCACCCCACAAATTTACGTCATCTCCCTGCACCCTGAAACACACGCGCAAACAACAGGGACGAAACCCTACTTCGCGTACAGCAAAACCACGCCGCCACCAAACTCGAACACGCGCGACCCCCAACGTCCCTCATCATTGATCAGAGCTTGCCGCTGCGTCCCCCAGGCACCGCCGACCTAGGTGGCCCCATGCGCACGATAATCGAGGCCGAGACCTCCTCCGTTGCCGCCGCCTTCTATGGCCAAACGTGGCAAACCTCGGTCACTAGGAGGTGATGTAACCGCATGGATTTGAAGCCCCTGGCTTCCTCTACAGCCTGATGTTCCCCGATCGAGAAATCGTCGCAGATCCACCGTTGGATCGTCAAAGATTCCTTACGAACGGTCAGGAAAGAATTGCAAATTCTGGACAAACGACGCCTCGAAACCAGAAACGAATTCCACCACTGAATTACGCGTATTGAATACTTCAACATATATTTTTTCTGAAATTTTCTGAGGTGTTTGAATTTTTCACTGAATTTTGGATTGAAGCAGATCCAGATTTGCAGCCATTGAGGAGAAAGAGGAGATGAAGAAATATGTACGTATATCCAACTGACAGTAGGAAGGAGGCTAGGGTTTATCATGGTATATTTATAGTTAGGGTTAGGTTAGAGCGTATAGGCTAGAAGAGTGAACGTACGCAACAAACTATGGCCCAAAAGCCCGCTATGCCTCCGGAACCGAATCTATTAAATCTATATATCCAGATAGGTATTTAAAAATATTCTGAACGCAATGGAAAAAAGTCTCACGTCCAAATTTGATCGTATGAAGAAGTTATGCTAAAAACAAGATTTCCAAATTGATTTCAAATTGACTTTAATAAAATTGATTTCAAGGCGTTTCGCGTCCGTACGATCAAACGACAAGTCCGATCGATACGAAATTTGAAACCCTATAATAATTCACCGATACGGATCCGATGAAACTGGTTTCGTCGAAATCCGAGTCCGTGACAAAAATGGCTATTTTTAATATTTATTGAATAAATTAAATAAATTAAAAATCCAATTTCTATATTTCAATTTCTAATATAGGCCCCATTTCATTATTTATATACTTCAATCAATTCTAAATTATTTACCAAGCTTGGATGTGAATTAAAATCTATCAGTATATAAATTTGCAGCTAAATATCTGCACTTCCTTATTATTTAGAGATTATAAATTTTATTCTAAACCCAATTATTAAATCTTATACCTTTATTCTCACCTCTTAAATCAAATTAAATAAATACTTGATTTCCATTTCAACTCATCTTTGGATTGAAATTAACCTTTTTACTATAATTAAATTCCAAATTATCAATAACCCTTATTTTTCTTAACTATTTATTAATTCCAATCCAATTGAATTCAACACTATAAATTTGATTAATTTATTATATTCACTTCCTTTCTATTATTCAAAGTTATTGTTGTAAATACGACGAATACTAACATTAGTTTAAGATTTCACTCAATGTTTACAAATTCCATTTCAATTTAATAACGTAATATTTTACGTTCAATTCTATTTTATTTGTCGTACATACCACTTGTTGAATTAAATACTCAAATCATAAATAAATCTTGCTTCTAAAGTTATACCAACAATGGTCCAGTTAAATTTGAATTAGCTTTACCTTTATTTTATGAAATTAACTATTGCCATAAATCCAAATTAATAAAGAAGGTTAGATTCCTATACTACTTCTTTGGTCTTAATTAACCTTTTATGGCGAGTATGAATTTCAATGTATAATTGAAAACTTTATTTTCATTTAATTTCACTAATTCACCCAATATCTACATATTCTAGCTACATTTCAACTAACGTATAAATTAGCTATTCCTACTTCCTTTAATTGCGATTATCATACTATAGAAATTAAATTTCATTAAACACATAAATAAAGGTTGATCCCCATCTATTTACGACTTAGCTTTGTATAAATGTATGAATGCGGAGTCTTGTCTATTAACGTATTAATTAAGCCTTAAAATCAAGTAATGCCACTTTCTTAGTCTAACCTCTTTTTATCCATATTTATTTTAATGTAACCTTTGAATTCAATCCCCAATCCACCAAATTCAAATAAATTATACTTTACAAACGTGTTTCCAATATATAGGTATTTTATACTAATTGTTATCATACCCATACTTACACGCTTTTACTAAGTCCCACATTTACATAAATTTATTCCATGGTCACTTTTAATTAGTAACTATCCATTTTTCAATCCAAATGTAAATCTTTCCCTTTTGAATTCTTATATTAAATGAATTTTATTCTAGGTAATATTTTTACTAATATTTACTGATTCAACATTTATGTTTCTTAAAATTAGCTCCATCTAAATGTGACAATTTACATTTCATTTCTATTCAATATATACTCATTTTATTCCATTCATTTGGGTACTGCGTTGGAATCTATTTATTACTAATACTAACGTTATTATCATTAATTATGATTGGTTTCCAAATTTTTATTCAATCCTTTGAAAAATAACTTACATATAAATCAAATCCTTTTTATACTTAATTCAAATTGGATTATATTCCAATTCCTATAACTAGGTCTTAAGTCACCATTTACATATTTAGCGTTTATATTAAATCTCTGCTTATAAATGTAGAGTTTCTACTGAATTGAATTACACAACTTATGAACTTTAACAAATTAAGTCCACCTAATAAATATTCTAATGTTTATATATATTTGCAATCCAAATTCAGTTATCATTTCATTAATACCCTTTAAAACAACTAATTATAACTAATAACTACCCACTAATTCACGTTAATTCAATCTATGCCACATAAATATTTAATTGTTACCATAAAATTACAATCACTATATCAAATTCCTATATTTACTCAAATAAAAATCTTAAGACTTATATTTCCTTCTAAATTAGATTAGCAATTCTATTAAATTCAATTCATTAAATATTATTAATTTAACGGGTCGCTACAATCTCCCCCACTCAAAACTTTTCGTCCCCGAAAAGGAAAAAGAAGGGAGAAGGAAGAATAAACAGTACATCTTATTTCAAATATTAACTTATAAACAATATTTTACTGAATTAATTTCCTTTAATGAAATACCCTTATTTTATAATCATTATATCCTTTAATACTTGAATTATTAAAGTTGGAAAAATATTTTCAACAAAATTCTAAGTCCAAAATTTACGGAAAATTTTGGCAGAGTCTCCTTTGTACGGAGGGACTCTGGAGAAAATATACTATCCAAATATACAAATATATTACATATATATCAAAAATAAAATATCCCGCACGGGAAAATATATAAAACCGCGCTTTAAACGTAATCCGAAAACGTACCTATTTGTCGGGCAATACGCTTATTATTTTGGAACCAAAAGCAGTAGCAGTTGCTTCCATCACCTGTATTCACTTATATAATCTAAAAGGTTAAATATTTATTTTACAGTGAAATGTTTAGGTGGATTCAATCATTCATGTCCAATCAAATGTAACAACTACATATTTTAATAAACAGCACACACTACAAACAAACAATCATTCACTCAACAAACAATCAGTTGTTCGGGTTCGAATTCTGAAGTTGTACGAATGAAGAATAACTATCAAGTACATCAGTTGCTCAACAGCCCTAGATGGAACAAAATAGATTATTTATTCATCCAACATCTTCAAATTCCCTTACCCGACCAACCATACATCAAACAATAACAATTCAAATCAACAAATCAATCAACTCATTTTAAATTTTCATTTCATACATTAGCTGTTTGATCTTTTCATTCATATAACAGTTTATCTTTTATTTTCATTTATTTCTCTAAGTTATATTTAGAATAACTTCAACCCTTTCCTTAAGTTAAAAATTTTCTTTATTCATACCACCAAAGTTATCCTTTTGTAATTTACATTTATATCTAACAACCTTTAATTTTATTCGCTCAACAGTTGTTGTTTCCTTTATTTTTCTTATTACTTACAGTTATTCATTTTTATTTATTCAGGTCATGTAAGTTCCTTTTTGTTTGTATCACCTTAAATGTACTTCTCAAATTCAATCATTTATTTAATGCTTACATCTATTATATTAATTTACAGTAACTCCTTTTTACTAATTAATGGTTCACCAAACATATATTCGTTTTATAACTACAATCTCAACTTACCCTCAATTTCATTACTTTATTTAATGTTTACGTTTTTATAATATTAATTACAGTAACCCTCTACTTACACTTAACTTATTAACCTTAAAACTTGCATTCCTATAGGTGAAAGATTTTACTTATTCACTATCTATGGATTTCAGTCATTTAAATTTTTCTACTTTCCATCAAAATAGAATAGGGGAAAATTAAAACATACTTAAATTAATAATCCTTCAATCAATTTTTATTTAGGATTCATTTTATATACTTAAGTTCATATCACCTATTTATAATGCTTAACTTTATTTTCAGTAAAATTTCAATTATAACCTAAGTTTATACCATTAAATTCTTATTTATAACAGTAGTTTATTGAATACTTCATTATTTCCTAAATTCCTACTTGTAAAATATTCAATTCTAGTTTCTTATTTAACATTTCAACTTTTTATATTTGGTAAGTTATTTATGTTAAAGAAAATTTCAATTGAACTTATACAAGTTTAATCTCAATTCCTTTAATTCATTCATTCTTCAATAAATCTTTTCCATTATTTATCAGTTAAAACTTTTACTTCCTTATACCTAGCATAAATTTCTTACTTAAATTAAAGGTTTCAATCCATTTATTACTTACTTTATATTTCCCTAAAAATAATTTAAACCCTTAATTAGTGGAAAAATTTAGAATTAAATACCGGGTCAAATTTCAATTTATTTTAAAAATAATAGATAAATGAGTTCTTACAACTTATATCTCAAATTATATTTCAAACAATTAAAAATTCAATCAATTTCAAAAATAAATCTGCAGTAGAGTGTACCACAGTGGCCTTTCCCCTTCGAAACTCGAAAATGAAAGTCGATGATGCGGCCGCCATCACCAAATTTATTTTCCAGCGACAGAGAGGAAAGTACAGAATTTAATTCTTTTCCAAAATCTTCTTTAAAACAATTCTTCAAATTTATACGAAATATTTATATAAGAAAATACTTATAAACCGAACCATTATTTTTCATAAATTCTTTGAAAACATGTTTGGAAAAATCCCGGACTTAAGTTCTAAAGTCTCCAATTTGGTTCATTATAATTTCACTTAGCTTCAGTTATTATAAATATTTTATTTCCTAACACCCAATCTATAGCAACCAAAAAAATATATATATATCTTTATAAAACATTTTTATATATAGAAATATAATAGGCAAAATTATTTCATTCACCTATATTAAAAACAATATTATGTCGGTCTGTCCTATTAAGTGTTTAGAAATCCCTATTGATGACATAGCGTCCCATGCATCAACCAGAATTTATAAATACAAAGCGGACCAGATTAACACAATATCAAAATCTTTTAATAACACTAACAAATACGCTCTCTCATATATATACACTCAGCGACTCCCATAGGATATTACTACCCTATTAACAAAGAGTCAAACCCCACAAAGCCAAGGTTTATCGCTAAACCAAAGCTCTGATACCAACTGTAACCTCCCGCCTTTTCGCACACTTTAAACGACACACGTGCCGATTCAAAGCATACGCAAGGGAGGAGTGTTATGGGGTAAATAAGAAAAATAGAGAAGAAATAAAACGAAAATAGAATCTCACAGCGGAAGGATAAAATATAGTAACAAGTATACAGTTCATAAACAGTTTACAAAAGCTTGATTTTTCTTATACAATGAATATCAGAGTTACACATACCAAATACAACAATGCAGCGGAATAGAAAGAGTGTGTAGTGCAATACTATATATAAAATAATACTGAATCTTCGTCTTCGTCCTCCAAAGCTAAAACCTGCTATCCTGAAACGCTCGGACTGACCCGAGCGAATTTGAATAGACAAAAACACCCGAGTCAGACTAGAATATCTTATGTGAGTTAAATAAACAGAAATAAATATGAGTACAGTAACTCAAGAGATGTTCGGGATTTACATCTCCTAAGGATCCGTTAAACTATTTACTATGTAGTATATTGCGCTATTATAATAGTGTCTATTTATAAAATAAACTTACTTTTTAATAGCGTTAAGGGGTTACCCATATAGCCCTTAACACGTAATAGTCCCAGTAGTCCATCCAATATCATAGCTCCTCCTACTCGGGAAGCAACTAGAGGATACCACACGGGCTACGGGAGAAAACCAAACTCGTACAAGGCGCGATAGGGTAGGTGACACGGCACAACTAGGCAATGCCAGGGTAGATATACCAATTACGCTTCCGGGCCGATGGTAACGCGAAGCCGCAGCAACCGCCCACCTCGAAACAACTCCCCAAATCAAAAAAATAGAAGTGGCCACTGAATCAATCCAAAGTCATAGTATAATATCGAAGAGGAGTGTCCGATCAGAGGAATGACCTCATTAACCCGTCGATCGCTCCTGTTTTAGCCACCTTATGCCAACTCACGGGAGTCGGGTCCACGTATTTACCTTACAGGAATCGTCGCCACCAACCTACTTCATTCTGGAATCTCCACCGCGTACACGGTTAGTCAAAGTGGTTTTCGGTATCGACAGAGAGTATGTCCATATCCGATCCCGGTCTCTTTGCCAACCCATCGTTATTATAACACCGCGGTTATTTAAAACAGTTTATACTTTAAAACCAGAATATAATCCATTTCAAAACCATAATATTACGATATCATTCCAAAACCCAAAACCATATTTTTCCACTTATTCCAAATATAATTCCTTTCAAAAAATTAAAAGGCTTTAGCTTCATAATATCTGAAAATCGAATATTTTCAAAGCTTAATATTTTTGGAAATCCATAATTTCAAACCATAACTTTTAAACTCAAATGGTTTGGATATTCAACGGTATGCGAATTAAAAAGGTTTAACTTTACTGTTGCTTTATAAAGAAATAAATTACACGGCTTTCCAAATATTTCTTCTTTTAAAGTTAAACCAAAATCCAAAATATTACCTCAAGTCCCAAAACCATTTCAATTTTATATATATTTATATCCATTTTTGAGCATTAATATTTCAACTAAAGTTGGATTTTTATCCTTTCAAAAATTAATGTTCTATTAATTAATCTTGACCATTCACATAAAATCCATAATTAATAAAACTTCAATTTCTAGTAAAATATATATATAAATTTTCCAATTCAAATTTTTACTAGAATATCCATTTCTATTTATTTTGGGAAAATCCAATTTCAAATATCATATCTTAAAATTTCCAACTTTACATTTAAACATAGGATATAAATTTACCAACTCCATTTTCTAAATTTCTTCCATTTCAATAAAGAAATTTATCCACCTTTTAAATTCCTAAATTTTAACTTCATAGGTATATAAATATGGAATAAAATATTTATACAATATAAAATTTAAGATTTATAAACCGTATTCAATCCAAACCATAGAAATCACATTAAAATAGTTATATATAGACCGCGGTGCCTGTATAAAATTTTCTATCCTATGGTCAAGTGATACGGATATTTATCATTTCAATCCGCAATTTAAAAATAAAACTTTGCGGTTTTATCATTTCAAACCACAATCCCGAAAATGTAAAATGCATGCTAACTGGCAGTTAATGATATCCACATAAATCATCCATTCAACAACACATCCATCACCCAATTTCAACCATCAATCAATATCAATCCATATCAATCAATAACAATATTAGTTCGATAATATGCAACGGGTAATAACTGTCAGTTTATTCAAATTAAATTTCAACTATTAATCTAACCATTTATATTTAGAGATAATTTATATAACTGTTAACTAGCATTTCATATGCAAACAAAATTCCTAACAGCAAATTAATACGCAATTAATCAACTTAATTAACAGCTAAATTCAATAAAATGCAATTCAACAGATATGGATGAAATAACATGCCCAAAAGCTCATAAATAAATTTCTATTCATTTCTAAAATTTATTTAACAAACATAAAAGCTTCTAGTAATTGTGAGTGGGTTAAAACACTCACCTTTTGAATTTAAATCGAATTTAAATTCGATTTAAACCCAAAAATTCGCCCGTCTCAGAATTCGTCCAAACCAGCGTCATCGAGTCCGGAATTAAATTACGATCCTAACAAAAAAAATTTCGTGTGAATCCGACTTCGTATGAGAAAGATATAGCCAAAAATGGATTTGAATTTCAATATTAAATTAAAACAAAAGAAATCAAAACTCACCCTAACTAATAGGCCACGTCACCCCACAAATTTACGTCATCTCCCTGCACCCTGAAACACACGCGCAAACAACAGGGACGAAACCCTACTTCGCGTACAGCAAAACCACGCCGCCACCAAACTCGAACACGCGCGACCCCCAACGTCCCTCATCATTGATCAGAGCTTGCCGCTGCGTCCCCCAGGCACCGCCGACCTAGGTGGCCCCATGCGCACGATAATCGAGGCCGAGACCTCCTCCGTTGCCGCCGCCTTCTATGGCCAAACGTGGCAAACCTCGGTCACTAGGAGGTGATGTAACCGCATGGATTTGAAGCCCCTGGCTTCCTCTACAGCCTGATGTTCCCCGATCGAGAAATCGTCGCAGATCCACCGTTGGATCGTCAAAGATTCCTTACGAACGGTCAGGAAAGAATTGCAAATTCTGGACAAACGACGCCTCGAAACCAGAAACGAATTCCACCACTGAATTACGCGTATTGAATACTTCAACATATATTTTTTCTGAAATTTTCTGAGGTGTTTGAATTTTTCACTGAATTTTGGATTGAAGCAGATCCAGATTTGCAGCCATTGAGGAGAAAGAGGAGATGAAGAAATATGTACGTATATCCAACTGACAGTAGGAAGGAGGCTAGGGTTTATCATGGTATATTTATAGTTAGGGTTAGGTTAGAGCGTATAGGCTAGAAGAGTGAACGTACGCAACAAACTATGGCCCAAAAGCCCGCTATGCCTCCGGAACCGAATCTATTAAATCTATATATCCAGATAGGTATTTAAAAATATTCTGAACGCAATGGAAAAAAGTCTCACGTCCAAATTTGATCGTATGAAGAAGTTATGCTAAAAACAAGATTTCCAAATTGATTTCAAATTGACTTTAATAAAATTGATTTCAAGGCGTTTCGCGTCCGTACGATCAAACGACAAGTCCGATCGATACGAAATTTGAAACCCTATAATAATTCACCGATACGGATCCGATGAAACTGGTTTCGTCGAAATCCGAGTCCGTGACAAAAATGGCTATTTTTAATATTTATTGAATAAATTAAATAAATTAAAAATCCAATTTCTATATTTCAATTTCTAATATAGGCCCCATTTCATTATTTATATACTTCAATCAATTCTAAATTATTTACCAAGCTTGGATGTGAATTAAAATCTATCAGTATATAAATTTGCAGCTAAATATCTGCACTTCCTTATTATTTAGAGATTATAAATTTTATTCTAAACCCAATTATTAAATCTTATACCTTTATTCTCACCTCTTAAATCAAATTAAATAAATACTTGATTTCCATTTCAACTCATCTTTGGATTGAAATTAACCTTTTTACTATAATTAAATTCCAAATTATCAATAACCCTTATTTTTCTTAACTATTTATTAATTCCAATCCAATTGAATTCAACACTATAAATTTGATTAATTTATTATATTCACTTCCTTTCTATTATTCAAAGTTATTGTTGTAAATACGACGAATACTAACATTAGTTTAAGATTTCACTCAATGTTTACAAATTCCATTTCAATTTAATAACGTAATATTTTACGTTCAATTCTATTTTATTTGTCGTACATACCACTTGTTGAATTAAATACTCAAATCATAAATAAATCTTGCTTCTAAAGTTATACCAACAATGGTCCAGTTAAATTTGAATTAGCTTTACCTTTATTTTATGAAATTAACTATTGCCATAAATCCAAATTAATAAAGAAGGTTAGATTCCTATACTACTTCTTTGGTCTTAATTAACCTTTTATGGCGAGTATGAATTTCAATGTATAATTGAAAACTTTATTTTCATTTAATTTCACTAATTCACCCAATATCTACATATTCTAGCTACATTTCAACTAACGTATAAATTAGCTATTCCTACTTCCTTTAATTGCGATTATCATACTATAGAAATTAAATTTCATTAAACACATAAATAAAGGTTGATCCCCATCTATTTACGACTTAGCTTTGTATAAATGTATGAATGCGGAGTCTTGTCTATTAACGTATTAATTAAGCCTTAAAATCAAGTAATGCCACTTTCTTAGTCTAACCTCTTTTTATCCATATTTATTTTAATGTAACCTTTGAATTCAATCCCCAATCCACCAAATTCAAATAAATTATACTTTACAAACGTGTTTCCAATATATAGGTATTTTATACTAATTGTTATCATACCCATACTTACACGCTTTTACTAAGTCCCACATTTACATAAATTTATTCCATGGTCACTTTTAATTAGTAACTATCCATTTTTCAATCCAAATGTAAATCTTTCCCTTTTGAATTCTTATATTAAATGAATTTTATTCTAGGTAATATTTTTACTAATATTTACTGATTCAACATTTATGTTTCTTAAAATTAGCTCCATCTAAATGTGACAATTTACATTTCATTTCTATTCAATATATACTCATTTTATTCCATTCATTTGGGTACTGCGTTGGAATCTATTTATTACTAATACTAACGTTATTATCATTAATTATGATTGGTTTCCAAATTTTTATTCAATCCTTTGAAAAATAACTTACATATAAATCAAATCCTTTTTATACTTAATTCAAATTGGATTATATTCCAATTCCTATAACTAGGTCTTAAGTCACCATTTACATATTTAGCGTTTATATTAAATCTCTGCTTATAAATGTAGAGTTTCTACTGAATTGAATTACACAACTTATGAACTTTAACAAATTAAGTCCACCTAATAAATATTCTAATGTTTATATATATTTGCAATCCAAATTCAGTTATCATTTCATTAATACCCTTTAAAACAACTAATTATAACTAATAACTACCCACTAATTCACGTTAATTCAATCTATGCCACATAAATATTTAATTGTTACCATAAAATTACAATCACTATATCAAATTCCTATATTTACTCAAATAAAAATCTTAAGACTTATATTTCCTTCTAAATTAGATTAGCAATTCTATTAAATTCAATTCATTAAATATTATTAATTTAACGGGTCGCTACAAGTTTGGTGTTGGTGGAGATGGTCACGGCCAAGGCAAAGCAAAGAGAAAGGGTTTGAGGAAGTTCAGCTGTAGTTTTTGTGGTGGGAAGAAAATATGCAAGCCAAAACTTTGTGAGGAGGTGAAGGGAAAAGGAAAGGAAGAGAAGTGGGTTTTTGTTAGAATTTGGTGATGTGAAGGTGATGGAATAGGTGTGGCCGAAATTGCAAGGGAAGGAGAAGGAATAATTTGTAGAGGAGAAGAGGAAGAAGGTCTAGGATTTTGAGAAGGAAGATGAAGGAGAAGAAGATTTACATTTTTCTATGGAATCACAAATGAATGGATGAGGAGGCTAACCAAAATCCTAGGATCTTATATAATCATCTCAACAGGTGGCTTCTCATCTACTGAAGAGATTACTAGCCCATTACTACAAACCCAAACAAATCACCATGTAAATAAGATAGAAGTCATAGGGAAAATAACTACGTGTAATACGCCAAAAGTTGCAAAATTTGAGAAGTAGAAATCAAAATTTAACAAAACGAAAAACTGAGAAAATGTTAGAATTGAATTCATATTAAAAAAAAAGTAAAAGTTAAAAATTCAAAATTTTAAATTTTAAATTTTCACAAAAAGTAAAGTTTTGACCAAAGTCGACCAAAATTTTCATTTTAAGAAAAAACTTTATTTTATTAAATTTGGAAGATCATTTCACGTCAAATCCCAAAATTATACATTAAATTTCCAAATATATCAAATTTAAAATAATTACATTCAAGGTTCCAAATAAATTTTCATTTAAAATATGTTTAAAATTTTGCGGGTTGTTACACTCCCCCACTCAAAACTTTTTGTCCTCGAAAAGGAACGAGACCCAGAAAAACAAAGAAGGGTAAGATAGGATAGCTAATAGTAATTGGAATAAACAATTCCAGATTTGAAGCACGGACGCTCTCTTCCGTTTTCTAAGTATAATCCTGATCATTAGTGCTCCATTAACTTTGACTAGGTTGACAGATTTTCTTCGTAGCTGCTTCGAACCTCTTCGATAATACGAAGTGGCTTCTTCTCGAGAGTAAGATTTGGCTCAACATCCAAACTCCCGAGGGCAGAAGGTTGGACAATCAAAGATGGATCATGAAGATACCGACGAAGATGCCAAACATGGAACACATTATGCACTCCAGAAAGTTTCTGAGCCAAATCCAAACGATAAGCTAACGAACCAATTCTCTTTAAGATGCGAAAAAGTCCAATAAACCTAGAAGTGAGCTTCCCTCTTCGACCAAACGAATCACATTTCTTAATGGAGAGACCTTAAGGAAAACCTGATCAACAACATAAAATTCCAAACTCCTCCTACGCCTGTCAGCATACTTATAATGTCTATCCTGAGTAATCCTCGTCTTTATCCTAATCTCCTCAACCTTCTCAAATGCTTCTATAATCATAATAGGACCAAGAACCAAATTATTACCATATTCAATCCAGCAAGATAGAGATTTGCATGGTCGTCCATAAAGAGCAGCAAACGAAACCATTTCGATACCAACCTGAATTCAAAAACGAGATAGGATAGATGAATGTTTAAGACAACCTTAAATAGATATTCGAGATTGTACCTGATAACTACTGTTGTAGGTGAATTCAACGAGATGTAGATGATCTTTCCAAGATCCTCCATAATCAAGGACACAGGCATGAATAAGATCTTCCAAAATTTGATTCACTCTTTCCATTTGACCGTCGGTTAGCGGATGGTAAGCATTGGTCAGATTCAAACGACTACCTAAAGATTCTTGAAAAGCTTTCCAAAACTGACTGGTAAAGATGGGTCTCTATCATAAACAATACTGACTGGAACACCATGAAAACGAACAATCTCTCTCATATAAATCTCAGCCAAAATAGAAGTAGAACGGTTAGATATAACGGGAATGAAATGGCTGACTTGATCAATCTATCCACAATAAGCCAAATATACTCATTACCTCTCCTAGTCCTCGGTAATCCATAAATAAAATCCATGTAAACTTTTTGACATTTCTAATTGGGAATCTTATGGAGTTGCAATAATCCAGTAGTCTTCTCATGATCAGTCTTAATCTGTTGATAAGTCATACATTTACTAACAAAAAGGGAGATATCACGCTTCATGCCAATCCACCAATACATATTCTTCATTTCATGGTACATCTTCGTCATACCTGGATGAATATAAAGTCTGGACCAATGATTTTCTCGAAATAAGTCTTGCCTCAATCCATCGACATTTGGGGTACAAATCCGATTATTAATCCTCAAAATCCCTTTATCATCAATCTGAGCTCCACTTCCATCTTCGCTACCACCACCTACTCTATTATGAACATTCACCTTAATAAGCCTAAGCATCTCATCCTCATTTGCTTAGCAATAATACAATCCATAAGAGGAGAAGAAATAACAAGCTGACATAACATTGCCTTCTTTCGACTCAAGGCATCGGCTGCAACATTAGTTTTTTGGACGGCATAATTGATGTCAAGGTTATAAGAAGCTAGAAAATCAAGCCACCTAACTTGCCTCAGATTCAAGTCCTTCTATGTGAAAATATATTTCAAAGACTTATGATCCATAAAGGGCTCAAACACAGTTCCCAATAGATGATGTCTCTAAAGCTTCAAGGCAAAAACTACGGCAAGCAAGTCCAAATCATGGGCTGCATGATTGGCTTCATGAGTTTTCAAATGACGACTGGCATAAGCGATAACCTTCCCATCCTGCATCAGAATGGCTCCTAAACCTTCACGACTGGCATCGGTTTATATCGTTAATCCCTCATTTCCATTTGAAACGGTAAGAATTGTTGTGGAAGTAAGCTTGCGCTTCAACTCATTGAATGCAGCTCCACACTTATCATTCCATCTAAACCTAGCATTCTTTCGAGTTAGAGCGGTGAGAGGTGCAGCAATCCGAGCGAAATTCTCAATGAATCTTCAGTAATAACCGCTAAGGCCCGAAAAACTACGAATATCAGATGGAGTCCTAGGAGTTTCCCAATTCTGAAATAGAATAGGGAAAATAAAAATCGAGAAAGAGATTGAATAATTAATGTACAAAGGAAATAAGAGAAGATAGACTTGCATTGATCCCAGCGATCTTAACTGGATCGATAGAAACTCCATTACTAGAAACAATATGTCCAAGAAATCGGACTTCGTCTTTCCAGAAATGGCATTTCATGAATTTGGCTTTCAATTGGTGGCTCCTAAGGGTCTTCCAAACAAGATTCAAATGGATTTTGTGCTCTGCCTTAGACTTAGAGAAAACAAGAATATCATCGACAAAGATTAGAACAAACTTATTAAGAACATCATGGAAAACCTAGTACATAGGGTCGACAAAGAAAGTTGGGGCATTAGTCAAACCAAAAGGCGTAACTAACCATCCAAAGAAACCATCCTCAGAACGGAAAGAAGTTTGGGGAATACTTTCCTTGGCAATTCTGAGCTGGTGGAAACCGGTGGCAAGATCAAGCTGAGAGAATACAGTAGTGCCATACAGCCGATCGAACATATCATTAATATAAGGCATTGGATATCTGTTTTTCATAGTAAGCTTGTTTAGCTTCCTATAATCAACACACATCCTCAAAAAACCATCAGACTTAGTGACAAAAACAACTGCTGCTCCCCATTCGTAATGACTGGGTCTGACCAAACCTTTGGAGAACAAGTCTTTGATTTTCTTTCTCAACGCATCCTTCTCATAAGGTGCCATTCTTCTGGGTGGAAGAACTACATGTCGAGCTCCAGGAATGAGATTAATACGAAATTCAATTTCCCGTTTAGGAGGTAAAGAAGTGACTTCACCAAACACATCGGGATAGAGTTTGACCATAGGGGTAAAATCAAGATCACTAAGGAAAGAATCAAAATAATAGATTAAACCGCCTGCATACTCCTGAGGCATACGACACTAAATCACTAAAGGGTTTCCAAAATCATTAACAAGAGAAATGGTCTGGGTATTACAAGAGATAACAACTTCATGCGTTTTAGTCAATCTCCAAGCAATAGATCAAAAGCATCGAAACCAAGAACATAGAAATTTCCAGAAAAGCGATGGTCAGAATGGAAGAATTTCACATGGGTTCAAATCCTACCATGGTTTGCGGGGCCACCAACAGGATTACTAACACATAAAGGTTCAGATGCGAAATTAGGTGAAAGGATATGCTCAAACTTATCATAATGATCCATAGAAATGAAACTATGCGAAGCTCCAGTGTCAAATAAAACACGAACAGGAAGATTTAACAAGGTAAAGGTTCTCTGAAGAGTACATTGAGAATCACTAGGAGCAGGTGGAGTAGATGAAGTAACTGGAAAGACACCAGATGGCTTGCCCTTCTGCTGAGTAGGACAATCCTACTTGAAGTGGCCAGGCTGCAAGCAAATATGGCAAAGATCACGCCTAGTAACCTGAGCCGGAGGACAGCTGCTCCGGTTAAAGTAGGACAACTATTGGCAAAGTGCCCCTTCTGGTCACAGTTGAAGAAAGCAATGGAAGAAAGATCAATAGGCTGCCTCCGAGAAGAAGAAGATCCTAAACCTGGATGCTTAAGCCAATTCTGCTTCTAACGTTGGAAATTAGACCTTCTCTTCTTAGAGTTGGCAGAAGAAGGATGAGATGAAGGTGCACGAGCAACACATGATTCCTTGGAAGTGGGGTTCTCATATCTAATGGCCATATTCATCAATCCAGTAAAAGGGTTGTGCACATGAGAAAATAGACGATCATAAAACTCTGGGTGAGCTCCAGCTATAAACTTCTCATTCTTCTTAAGAGGGGTATCAATCAAGTTAGGACTAACTATTGAAAGTTCATCAAACTTCCACTCATACTCAGCAAATGAAATATTACCTTGCTTAAGATCCATAAACTCCCTGTATAGCCGAGACTTCCCAGCTTCTGGCATCCACTTCGTCACGAAAGCTTCCCTAAACAAGATATCCAAACTTAAGAAAGATTCCAAAGGGATAACCTAAACCAAATTCAAAAGGACTACCTAATGACAATATCTAAATTGTTCCCAAGAAATATCAGCCTCAATAGTGTTGGCTACATTAGACTACCACCAATCCAATGTTGGCTCCTTCACCTGCACGCTGCAAATCGGCGCTTCTGAGCGTTGGTGATCTCCAAACCAGGGAAAATCCTTTCCTGCGATTCAGCTTATAAATTCAAGAATCAATTTTAGGACAAAGATAAAGGAAAAGAAAGAAGAAAAGACCCAACTAGACTGGAAATCTTAATCAAAGAATTCTACAAAACATGGTGGATTCGAAAGAAAGGAAAATTCTAAGGAAAATTTGATTTTAAACAAGAAAAATTTCATATCCAAAAATAATCTTTTAAACATCATTTAAAATCATTTTTAAAATCATTTTATATCTAAAAATACTTTTTCTCACAAAGAATGATTCTAAGATTGATTTTACTCATTCTAGGGTATTTCTACCCTATCTCCTTTAGAGTTTTTGCCCCGTCGGCTAAGGTTTGCCTAAAACCTGGCTCTGATGCCAACTGAACATCCTGCCATTTTGGACCATTCAAATCGACAATAGAACCACACATGTCGGACTTGAATAATTCAAAACAAAAGATTATTAATAAAATTTGGAGTAAATAAAATCAATCACAGAATCATAGACATAGAATATCAAAATAATTCACAGCGGAATAAAATAACTATAGTTGTTCATGAAGCTACTAGATACAAAGTCTCAAAACTAATGCATAATACCAAAGTCTGGAAACAAAACACACTTGGAAAGTTAGATACAAAATTTTTCTATTACAAAAGCAAAAGCTGAATGGAAATAACTAGAATAAAATATCAAGTAGATTGCCAAATCTTCGATAGATCTCTAGCTCCAAAAGATGATGAAACCAAAGCAGTGAACTCAGGCTGACCCGAGAATAAAGCAAAATAAAAAACAATCGAGTCAGGACATACATACTTATAAAATGTAAATCAAATCAAGTGAACTGCAAAAGAAATGCATCAGTAAGTTAAAGGATGCTTGGGATCTCCCATCCTTTAAGGATTCGTTAAACTATCTACTATTTAGTAACATACGCTATTATAACAATGTCTAAAGCAAAGTAAAATATTTAAAAATAGCGTTAGGCATTACCCATTTCCTCCTTAACACATTTTTATAATGTACATAGTCCATACACTACCGTAACTCCCCGCAAACTGAAGCCACCAGAGGATACCCCATAGGTACGACATAAAACAAACTCATAGAAGGCGCGCTAGAGTAGGTGATACGGCACAACTAGGCAATACCAGGTAGATATACCAATTACACTTTCGGACCATTGGTAACGCATAGCCGCAACTACCGTCCAACTCGATCCACACTCACGAATCAAAGGTGCACACAAAATCAATCACAAAATAATAGAATGGCTAACGATGAAGTGTGTCCGATCGGACGAGCTACCTCACTTGGCCCGTCAATTGCTCCTGTTTTAGCCACCTTATGCTAACTCATGGTAGTTTGGTCCACGTAAATATACCTTTAGGATCATCTCCACCATCCTACTTCATTTAGGAATCTCCACCGCGTGCACAATTGCAAAAGTGGTTTTCGGTATCGACGAAGAGTATGCCCATACCCGATCACGGTCTCTTTAATAGCCAATCATTATTATGACCTGTGGTTACATAAATTTCAAATATTTAAATTTCAAATCAAACATATTCCTTTCAAAACCATGTAAATTACTTATCATTATTCTTTTAAAATAATATTCATTTTTCTAAAGTCGTAACACTTTCAAATTCACTTAATTATAACCCTTTGAAGCGTTAAAAGTATAGGGATAATAGCACTTTAAAATGTAACCCTTAGAACCATAACATATAACCCTTTAAAAAATGTAGCATTCTGGAAATGTCACTTTTAAGAAAATGCAGCGGTACAGAAGTGCTACTGCAAGGATTCGCAGCAATGCAGAACTGATACGGTAGGAATTCGCAGCAGTGTAGAAGTGCTACTGTAAGAATCTGTAGCAATGCAGAGCTATTATTGTAAGAATCCACAATAGTACATAATTGTTACAGTAAGGAAATCGTAGCAGTGTAGAATTTTACAGTAGGAAATCGCAGGTGTTTTGATTTGTTACCATAAGAAATAGCAGCAATTTTGGATCGTTACTGTAATACGCCCCACTACCCTAGTTTATGCAATCAAATAGTATATATATTTACAGTTTTTATCATAGTCGTTCTATCATTCCTATTATACTACTCAAATTTTGGCTATTTGTACATTAACTTACCCTTTACTTTCTTTTCAGTAAGTATCATTTATCATTTTTGTTAACAAAATCATACTATTTACATTGGTTAAAACTTACATGTCAAATGTACATTTTAACTTACATTTTTTCACAAAACCATTTATCATTTTAAGCACTATTACATGAATAAAACTTACAATTTACAGGTTAGAATAAAATACCATTAGCAAGTCAAATTGGATTATTAAATTTCTATTAACCTTCATATTGTAAATTATATTCAAAAATTTACATTTCCAACTATTTATTTCTTATAAAAATTTTGACACACATAAACAAATTTACAGAAATCATTACATTAAACTTTAGTTGAGATTCATATATAAAAATCCAAAATACTTAATAATTTTAGAAAAAAAATTATTTTTAAACCAACAACGGAGTTTGTATAAAATTCTCTACCCTAGGGTCAACGAACATATATCATTTCAATCCGCAATTTATTAAATATCTGGGTTTTATATCATTTCAAACCCGCAATCACAAGTCATATAAAATTGCTTAGGCCTTCCAGTTCAGCTTATAACAATTTCCTTTATCTAACGATCGTTCGGGTATGTATCATTTCGACCCATAGTGAAGGAACTTGCAGTATGAGAATAATAAATGACATAACAATATTCAACATATCATGACATATGATCTGTGATATTCTGGAATTTCGAACCAAATTTAAATGTGATAATCTCTTTAATAAGTTAATTAAAATTGATAAATTGTTATTTTAAACATTAATAATAATTGTGTTGTAAATATATTGATTTTAAATGGAATTAATATATACAAATGGAAATGGATTTGTAAAAATTATATGTACATATCAAATTTGATTTTTAAATTGAATTTGAAATTTATTTGAATTTGGGTATTTAAATTAGAATTCAAAGGATAGTTATTTATATCCTAAATCATACTTTGATTTTAAAGTGTATTTTTATGATTTTATTTAGAATATAAAATTTGTTTTATATTAATTTCTTTTTAAAAAAATTGATTTATATAAATTAAAAATGTATTTAAAAATTAGAAAATTTATTTAATAAAAACATTTAAAAATCTATTTTGCATGAGAATTACATATGTTAATTTGTGAATCCCTCTTATAACATGTGTTAAGAAAATAACCATGTTTAGTGACAAGTGTCACATAATATATATATATTATTTTCTTTAATTTTAATAAAACAAAATTTTTATCTATAAAAGTTTATTTCATCTTCTTCATTTAAACTTTCCTATCTCATTTTCTAAAATCAAGAAATAAATTACTACTTCATTCACAAAACTGAAAAATTGATCAATCTCTACTCTTTCAACCAAAAATTAAAACAAGAATTCAAATCACATTTCAAAGTTTCTAAATCTACAAACAAAAATACATAAAAAATCTGTAAAAACAACTTCCAGCAAAAAGTTTTATTCAAGGGATTCAAGCTTCATCAAATCTGCAGCAAATCTTCACAGAATTAGGCATCATCAAGGAGCCTTCTCAGATTTGAAAATCAAATCTAGATCAAAATCAAATTCAGGAAACAAGAAAGAAACCTGTCTCCGTTCAAACTGGTGAGTAAAATTTTATTAAGAAAAGTTTAAGTGTTCAGACTGGTGAGTAAACTTTTATTAAGAAAAGTTTAAGTAAATAAAATTTGTTCTTGTGAATTCTGAGATGATTGATGTCTTGCATGTATATATATTAGTGAAATATTTGTATATATGTTGTATTGAACTGTGCATGTTTGAGTCTATCTGATTTTTCTCCGTTTTCAAGTTACAGAGTAAAACTTAAACAAAAATTCAAAATTTCTTTAACCAATCACTGTTAGGCTTTGAGTTTTAAACACAATAGGTTTGTTTAAACATAAATTAAAGTTTAAAATTTTATTCAATTAAAATTTGTTTAAATATCTTCTGAAATCAAGATGATACAGTAGAAATTTTAATAACATGTTAAAATCAAGTATTGTAATTTGTTGATTCAATTTTATATGTTGAATCAACTCTGGGAGATATGATTTTTAAAATAAAAATCATGATTTTTAAATTGGGTTTGGGCAGTGTTTCGATGATGACCATAAGATAGTTTTTGGGCAAATTCTGGTGGACGGAGGGACTATGGTGGTCAGGGTTTCGACTGGAGATGGAATGATGATGGGTGGTCACGGCAAAAATGATCGGAGGTGTTCTCGATCGATGAGGTGGCTGGACGATGTGAGTTTAGGGTTTAAGCTCTATGTTTGGTGAAAGTTGGGTTTTTGATTACTGCATTGTCTCTTAGTGATCGAGTAGCTTGAGGCTTTGGGTAATGATGGTGTGGAGGGTCGGCAAGGTGTGGTCGGAGTAGTAGGGATTTCGGTGATCGGCATTGGGAGTTCGAGGCGATTTTCCGGGCGACGGTTGGTGTAACTTTTTGATCGAGGTAGCTCGATTTCGTCTTCGAGGTTGATTGCCATTTCTGGGTGGTCAGGTGGCAAGTGAGGGTAGAAGGCGACGTGTCGGAGGTGATCATGAAGGCTGGATCGTCAGCGACGGCTGGTGCATGTGCACAATAGTTTGGTGGTGTCAGCTGTTTGGGTGGTGGTTTTGACTCAAGTAGGGTCTCGGGGTAGCAGCGTTTTGACTCGGGTTCGTCTCGAGTTCATCTCGTGTTTGCGTGAGTGTTAATGAATGTTAACAGTTTTAACTTTATAACTAAGTTTTAATTTAAAAAAAAAGAGAAGTTGAAGATCTCGAGTCGGTACTCGAGACAGTTACGGGTTAAACCCAAAGATTAGTTCTTGTTTAAAAAGTTTTCAAACTAATTTTAAAATTAAACCTAAATTGTTTTAAACTACTACATGACAAACGAATTAAAAACTATATGATTTAAGAAAGTTTATACTTTGTTAACTTAAATTGAAATGTTTATGCTTTCTTAAAAAATAATAATAATAATATAATGATTAAGTTGAAATATTTTTAAGTAATTAATGGAATTGTTTTATTTAAAGGTTAGATAAGTTTTATAATTTAAGATTACTTTAATTAATAAAGAAATTAAAGTTAAATTAATTAATAAGTTTAGATTGATTAATTTATAAAGGTCTAATTAATTAATTATGGATTAATTAATTGATAATTAAGAATTAATCTAATTAAATAATTAAGGATTTATTTAATTATCATTAATAGATAATTAATTAAATAATTAAAGATTAATTAATAAATTATTATTAATTAAGTAATTAAGTGATTAGTGATTAATTAATTTATAGTTAAGAATTAATTAATTAATAATTAAGGTTATTTAATTAATTAATTAAACATTAATTAATTTATAATTAATAGTTATTTAATGATTAAGAATTAATTAATTAAATGATTAAGGTCATTTAATTATAATTAATTAAGCAATTAAGATAAATTAATTTATAATTTTTAATCAATTTAAACAATTAATTAAGATTAATTAATTGTTAATTAAGGATTAATTAGTAATTAATTAAGGAATGATTAATTTTTAATTAAGTTTTATTAATAAATAAATAGAGTTATTAATTAATAGTTATAGAATAATTAATTAATTAATTGATTGATTATAAGGTTAATTAAGAAGTGATTAATTAATTAAATGATTATGATTAATTAATTAATGATTGGTTGAGCTAGGTAAATTGATTAATTCTTAAGTATTTAATTTAATTTGAATTAATTGAATTAATTATATGATGAATTAGAGATATGCTTGCTTATGGATGATTGTTTTGAATTGAATGTCTGGACTTGGTTGATATCTGTTGGATGATAATCTGAGATATTCTGTGATGAGATATTGTATATATATCTGTGATAGATGTTTGTTATTATCTGTGGATAATGCTGTGTGAATTCAATATTTAAAATTGAATTGAATTGTTTAAATATTTAAACAACTTGACCTTTAAGATGGCGTTTGGATTTCGATGAGACCGGAGTCAGGAATCAAGTTTGATTTCCGAAAACACATCGATCCAAGTTAAACGTTAGGTCGTGACATCTCAAAGTGAAGATCGAGATGGAGTTTCAGAATGCAAGGGTTATTGTCCTTAACTCTGAGGGTGATTCCAAAATGAGTGTAACGAAACAATGCCTTCGGTTTCGTTCGAACCCGGAACGAACTTGTATGGATTGAATGCTTTCAACACATCGTCAGGTGGACGATGAGCATTCTAAGAAATGTGTTCTATAAAGGTAATCGTAGCCTCAAGCCTCATCAACCGAGAATAGCTAAAACAAGGGAGGTGCAGCAAGGTTAAGTGGGTCATGCCCAAGCAGGATGAGATTTACCCCTGTCTAGAAGACCCTTATTATTTCGGCTGTGTGAGCAGTTGTCGGCCACAACTGCAGGGTTGTCTTGTTCGGGACTATCCAGTAAGGGATGGTTCCGGCCTTGTGTTTCAGGGGATTTAGGGTGGATCCTCGGTACGGTGATCTAGGCCCCGTACTATGACGGGTGATACCCCAGTAGCCCTGCCATTGTATGGAATCCGAACTCCAATAAGTGCCTGTACGGTTTTGATTGTGCCCAACTATGTTGGAACGTGAGATGTAAGCATTCCAGCTATTTCTGTATTTTATTTGAAAACCCTAGACCCTATTATAATATCACTAGATTTCCTATCAAATGTTTTAGTTAGCGTAATGCAAAAAGTTACCCGTGTTTATGTGTGGAGAGTCTTACGTGATACCTTTTGTTTTCAAATAATTTTAAAGTTAAACAACTTTAACCTGTTTACTCACACCAGACCCATGTCTGACCCGGGGTTTATTTTGTTTTTTTATAAACTCTTGGGTACTCAAATTTTTATGAGTAGCCAAGTGATCAGGTTGGGATTGACAAACGTTTTGGAAGATGGAGCTGGAATCCAGACGTGCCTATCTATCTCTATCCGTTGTAGTGACATTTTGATGTTGTATTTTGGGTTGTATGGTTTGGAAGACTCTTATAAATGTCTAATGTAATGAAGTCATATTATTTTGTGTACTCAATGTGAAACTATGTAATGGATATATATAATATTATATTTTGTTCCGTTTCCGCTATGAGATTCTGATGTTGTTGTTCTTTTCTTTCTATCTTTTCTATTTCTATCTCTTTCTTTTCTTATTGATGATACGTCTTTCTGTGGATAGAAAGACCGATCATCACAGTTGGTATCAGAGCATAGGTTGAGAAACACCTAGGCTTTGGAATAGTATCTATCTTGAGAGTGCGTATTTGTAATTTTCTTATATAACTATATCTTTATCTAAATTGGTTGGATTACCTGTTCAGGTAGCCAAAATGAGTTCAAGAGGAAGAAGGGGAAGGGTTGTAGGAATCACATCGACCAATGATAGAAGAGGTCAGACTGATAATGAGGCTGTTAATCTAGTACCGCCTCCAGTCAGTTTTGCTGCTTTATGCAAGGACTTCATCAACCTTGGAGGAGGACCATTTAAATGGTCAGAGACTATAATTGAGGTCCAAGCATGGCTATGCTCTTGTGAGAGAATCTTTAAGAGCATGAAATTTTCAGATGAGCAGAAGAGGGTAATAGCTTCATGGCAATTATAAGGAGGTTCTGCAGCCTGGTGGGATACGGTGACTGCAAATGTCTCTGAGGACGATATGCCTTGGGAAGAATTTAAGGAGTTGTTTGAGGAGAAATTCATGCCTACAGTAGGGAAAACTCGTCTTTATTAGGATTTTCTGAATTTAGAGCAAGGAAGCATGACTGTAGCGGAGTACGAGACCAAATTCAATGAGTTATCTTGTTATGGTCCAGGGCTTATAGACACTCCTCTCAAAAAGAACGAGATGTTTGTGCGAGGATTGATGCCAGAATTTCATGAAAGGATGACAACGCACTTGAAAGGACCTTTTGTGGAGTTAATTGATATGGCGTTAAGATATAAGGATTTGACGAATAAGAGATCAGTGGCACAAGTTGCGCCATCGGGAGGGAATTCTTCTAACCCAAATAAGAGAAAATTCAATACCAACTGGAAGAAGCAAAATAAGAGGAAGTTTGGAAGCAATGGACCTCGCAAGTGCTATAATTGTCAGCAAGTCAGGCATTTGGCAAATCAGTGTCCTCCAGAAAAAAGCAGTAGCCACAACATAGTGGACCAGGTTCGGCTTTGGTTCTGAAATCTCTTTGCTTCAACTGCCATCAACTAGGTCATATGATCAAGGATTGCCCGCTCCTTCATAAAGTCCAGCAGAATAAGGTATTTTCTTTGGAAGGTGCGCCATCAACTTCATCTAAGGGCATGGGAGTATTGGAAGGTGCATTACTTTTAGATGGCAAGTACATTAAAGTTTTGTTTGATTCTAGTGCTTCTTTGAGTTTTATTTCTCTGGAATCTGTAGAGAAGTTCTTTCTTACCCCTAGTACTGTAGATAATCCCATCTTTGTATCTAATCCTATAGGGGAGTAAACAAATTAGATATGATCTATAAGGATTTGAGAATTTTCTATCTATCCCATAGTTTTTCTTTTAACCCTTATGTGTTGGATTTTAAGGGGTTTGACCTTATATTGGGGATGGATTGGCTTAATAAGTATAAGGTTGTCCTAAATTGTGATGAGAGAACAGTTTCGTTGGAAACTGATATGGGTAGGATTGCTACAGTAATGTGTGATAACTCTGGAATTCACTTGAGTAGTCTTTTACATGGAGTTGAGACTTCTCAAGAGGAGGTTGAAGATATCGAAGTGGTCCAGGATTTCTCAGATATATTCGAGGAAGTCAAGTGCTTACCTCCGCACCGAGAGATAGAGTTTCGTATAGATTTGGTTCCAGGAGCAGTACCAGTGATTCAGCCTAGTAGGAGGATGGCTCCTAGGGAGAGGGAGGAACTAGTGAAGCAAACTCAAGATCTGTTGGAGAAGGGATTGATTAGGCCCAATTTTTCTTGTTGGGGTTCTGCTGCGGTATTTGTCACCAAGTCGGATGGGTCGCTAAGGTTCTGCGTAGACTATCGAGAGTTGAACAAAGTGACCATTCGAAAATAAGTATCCTCTTCCTTAAATTGATGATCTCTTCGACCAGCTACATGGAGCTTCAGTCTTTTCTCGATTGGATTTAGCATCAGGTTTCCATCAGTTAAAGGTAGCCGAGGACAGTGTTTCCTTAACTGCATTTAGGGGACCTAATTGTTTCTATGAGTGGTTGGTTATGCCTTTCGGGTTAACCAACGCTCCTACCTACTTTGTCGACCTGATGAACCGAGTCTTTCATGATGTATTGAATAAATTCATTTTGGTGTTCATCGATGATATCTTGGTTTACTCTAAGTCGGAAGAAGAGCACAAGCTGCACTTGAGAATAGTATTGGAAACTCTAAGAAGGCATGTTTTGAAGGCAAAGTTCTCTAAGTGACATTTTTGGAAATCAGAAGTAAAATTTTTGGGGCACATTATTTCTGGGGAAGGAATCTTGGTAGATCCAGCGAAGGTTGAGACTATTGTGGAGTGGAAGAAGCCTCGGACACCAACTGAAGTTCGCAGTTTTCTGAGATTGGCTGGCTACTATAGGAAGTTTATTAAGGATTATTCCAAAATCTCTTCGCACCTAACTAAGCTGACAAGGAAGGGAGCTAAATTCAAGCGGACACCGGAATATGAGGAGGCTTTTCAGAATCTGAAGGCAAAGTTGACAAGTGCTCCTGTGTTGGCTATTCCGGATGGGAAGAGTAAGTTTGAGGTTTATACTGATGCCTGTATTATTGGATTGGGAGCAATTCTAATGCAAAATGGTAGGGTAATTGCATATGCGAGTCGGCAATTGAAGCCACATGAAAGCAACTACGCTACGCACGATCTAGAGCTGTTGGCCATTGTTTTTGCTTGAAAGATCTGGAGCACTATCTTTTAGGAGAAAAGTTCGAGTTATTCACGGATCACAAACCGTTGAAATATCTTTTCTCTCAAAAAGATCTTAATCTGAGACAGCAGCGATTGGTCGAATTTTTGGCATCGTATGATTTGGATATTCTGTATATCCCGGGAAAGGCGAACGTTGTGGCAGACGCTCTCAGCAGGAATGTAGTTCTATCTCCATTGGAAGTGGTTCCATCTCTTCTGGAAAGAATTTTGAGCAAGCAAATGGAGGATAGACCTTTAGAAGAACTGATTCTTGGAACCAAGGATGGTCGATATTCGGATTTCAAGGTGGACAATCAAGGAGCATTGAGGATTAATGGTCGTTTGTGTGTACCTGATATAGATGGATTGAGGCACGAAGTCTTATCCGAGTGTCATCGCTCCAGACTAAATATCCATCCAGGAATATCAATGATGTATAAGGATATGAGAAGGGTTTTCTGGTGGCTGAGCATGAAGAAAGATGTAGCTGCTTTTGTTAATATTGTGCTATTTGCCAGCAAGTTAAAAGACATCAGCAGAAGTCAACCGGTTTATTACAGCCTTTGGAAATCTCGATGTGGAAGTGGGAGATAATTTCGATGGATTTCATCGACGGTTTTCCTAGAACCAAGAAGGGAAATGAGGAATATGGGTGATTGTTGATCGCCTAACTAAAAGCGCTCATTTTATACCCACTAAGGCAGCCCGTACTGCAGCTTTTCAGGCAAAAATTTTCTTGGGAGAGATAGTCAGATTGCATGGTGTTCTAGTTAGTATAGTAAGTGATCGAGACCCTATCTTCACCAGCAAATTCTGGGAGGCTTTGCAATTGGCTATTGGAACGAGTTTGAGATTGAGTACAGCATATCATCCTCAGACAAATGGGCAGACGGAGAGGCTTAATCGAATTCTAGAAGATATGCTGAGAGCCTGTGTATTGAATTTTGGTGGATCTTGGGAAGACCATCTATATCTTGTGGAATTCTCTTACAATAACAGTTACTAAGAAAGTATTAAGATGGCTCCCTATGAAGCCCTATATGGAAGACCGTGTAGATCCCCAACCTGTTGGATAGAGTCGAAAGACCATCTTGTGCTTGGACCAGATCTGATCCGTGAAGCATCTGCTAAAGTTGAGCTTATCAAGAAAAGGATGAGAGCTTCTTAGGATCGTCAAAAGAAATATGTAGATGAAAGACGAAGACAATTTGAGTTTGAGATTGGTAATTTTGTCTTTGTCAAAGTTTCCCCTATTAAAGGAGCAGTAAGATTTGGGAAAACAGGGAAATTCGCCCCGAGATATATTGGTCCATTCCGAGTGCTCGAGAGGATTAGTGCCGTAGCATACAAGATTGAATTGCCAGTCCGGATGGTTGGAATTCACAATGTTTTTCCACGTATCTCATCTACGGAAATACGTGCACGATCCCTCTCTTATTGTGGAGCCAGCTGTGCAGGAAGACTTAGAGGTTGAGCCGGACTTATCAGTTGTCAGACATCCTGTTCATATTGTTGATCAAGACGAGAGGCAACTTAGAAGCAAGATAGTGAAGCTTTTTAAAGTCCAGTGGAGTGAGGATCCCAGAGATTGTACCTGGGAGACTTTGGATAGTTTTAGGAAGGCTTACCTGGATATGTGTCCGGATAGCTAATGATGTTTGCATTGGATGTACTGTTGTTTGGACGTTTTGTTTGATTGGATGCTAGTGTATGGATGATATGTATGCTTGAATTGTTGAAATAAAATGCAAATTTTGGATTATCTTTTATTTTAAATTTCGGGGACGAAATTCTTTTAGGGGGGAGGAATGTGATATTCCGGAATTTCAAACCAAATTTAAATGTGATAATCTCTTTAATAAGTTAATTAAAATTGATAAATTGTTATTTTAAACAATAATAATAATTGTGTTGTAAATATATTGATTTTAAATGGAATTAATATATACAAATGGAAATGGATTTGTTGAAATTATATGTACATATCAAATGTGATTTTTAAATTGAATTTGAAATTTAATTTGAATTTGGGTATTTAAATTGGAATTCAAAGGATAGTTATTTATATCCTAAATCATACTTTGATCTTAAAGTGTACTTTTATGATTTTATTTAGATTATAAAATTTATTTTATATTAATTTCATTTAAAAAAATTGATTTGTATAAATTAAAAATGTATTTAAAAATTATAAAATTTATATAATAAAAACATTTAAAAATCTATTTTGCATGAGAATTACATATGTTATTTTGTGAATCCCTCTTATAACATGTGTTAAGAAAATAACCATGTTTAATGACAAGTGTCACATAATATATATATATATATATTATTTTCTTTAATTTTAATAAAACAAAAATTTTATCTATAAAAGTTTATTTCATCTTCTTCATTTAAACTTTCCTATCTCATTTTCTAAAATCAAGAAATAAATTACTACTTCATTCACAAAATTGAAAATTTCATCAATCTCTACTCTTTCAACCAAAAATTAAAACAAGAATTCAAATCTCATTTCAAAGTTTCTAAATCTGCAAACAAAAATACAAAAAAAAATCTATAAAAAAAACCTCAAACAAAAAGTTTTATTCAATGGATTGAAGCTTCATCAAATATGCAGCAAATCTTCAAAGAATTAGGCATCATCAAGGTGCCTTCTCAGATTTGAAAAGCAAATCAACAATTAAGCTTTAGATCAAAATCAAATTCAGGAAACAAGAAAGAAACCTGTCTATGTTCAAACTGGTGAGTAAACTTTTATTAAGAAAAGTTTAAGTAAATAAAATTTGTGCTTGTGAATTTCTGAGATGATTGATGTCTTGCATGTATATATATTAGTGAAATCTTTGTATATATGTTATATTGAACTGTGCATGTTTGAGTCTGTTTGATTTTTCTCTGTTTTCAAGTTACAGAGTAAAACTAAAGCAAAAATTCAAAATTTCATTTGCAAATCACTGTTAGGCTTTGTGTTTCAAACACAGTAAGTTTATTAAAGCATAAATTAAAATCTAAAATTTTATTCAAATAAATTTGTTTGAATATCTTCTGAAATCAAGATGATACAGTAGAAATTTTAATAACATGTTAAAATCAAGTATTGTAATTTGTTGATTCAATTTTATATCTTGAATCAACTCTGGGAAATATGATTTTTAAAATAAAAATCATGATTTTTAGATTGGGTTTGGGGCAGTGTTTCGGTGATGACCAGAAGATAGTTTTTGGGCAAATTCTAGTGGACGGAGGGACTATGGTGGTCAGGGTTTCGACTGGAGATGGAATGATGATGGGTAGTCACCGCAAAAGTGATCGGAGGTGTTCTCGATCGATGAGGTGGCCGGACGATGTGAGTTTAGGGTTTAAGCCCTATGTTTGGTCAAGGTTGGGTTTTTGATTACTGCATTGTTTCTGAGTGATCGAGTGCTCGAGGCTTTGGATAATGACGGTGTGGAGGGTCGGCAAGGCGTGGTCGGAGTTGTAGGGATTCCGGAGGTCGGCAATGGGAGTTCGAGGCGATTTTCATGGCGATGGTTACTGTATCTTTTTGATCGAGGTAGCTCGATCTCGTCTTCAGGGTTGATTGGCATTTCTAGGTGGTCAGTGGCAAGTGAGGGTAGAAGGCGACGTGTCGGAGGTGATCATGAGGGTGGATCGTCGGCGATGGCCGGTGCATGTGCACAGGAGTTGGGTGGTGTTAGTTGTTCGGGCAGTGGTTTTGACTCATGTAGGGTCTCGGGGTAGCAGCGTTTTGACTCAGGTTTGTCTCGAGTTCGTCTCATGTTCGTGTGAATGTTAATGAATGTTAACAGTTTTTAACTTTATAACTAAGTTTTAATTTAAAAAATAAAAAAAGAAGATGAAGATCTCGAGTCAGTACTTGAGACAGTTACGAGTTAAACCCGAAGATTAGTTATTGTTTAAAAAGTTTTCAAACTAATTTTAAAATTAAACCTAAATTGTTTTAAACTACTACATGATAAATGAATTAAAAACTATATGATTTAAGAAAGTTTATACTTTTGTTAACTCAAATTGAAATGTTTATGCTTTCTTAAAAAAAAATAATAATAATAATATAATGATTAAGTTGAAATGCTTAAATATTTTTAAGTAATTAATGGAATTATTTTATTTAAAGGTTAGATAAGTTTTATAATTTAAGATTACTTTAATTAATAAAGAAGTTAAAGTTAAACTAATTAATAAGTTTAGATTGATTAATTATAAAGGTCTAATTAATTAATTATGGATTAATTAATTGATAATTAAGAATTAATCTAATTAAATAATTAAGGATTTATTTAATTATCATTAATAGATAATTAATTAGATAATTAAAGATTAATTAATAAATTACTAGTAATTAATTAATTAAGTGATTAGTGATTAATTAATTTATAATTAGGAATTAATTAATTAATTAATTAATTAAGGTTAATTAATTAATTAATTAAACTTTAATTAATTTATAATTAATAGTTAATTAATTAATGATTAAGAATTAATTAATTAAATGATTAAGATTAATTAATTACAATTAATTAAGTAATTAAGATAAATTAATTTAAAATTTTTAATCAATTTAAAAAATTAGTTAAGATTAATTAATTGTTAATTAAGGATTAATTAGTAATTAATTAAGGAATGATTAATTTTTAATCAAGTTTTATTAATAAATAAACAGAGTTATTAATTACTATTTATAGGATAATTAATTAATTGATTGATTGATTGTAAGGTTAATTAAGAAGTGATTAATTAACTAAATGATTGTGATTAATTAATTAATGATTGGTTAAGCTACGTAAAGTGATTAATTCTTAAGTAATTAATTTAATTTGAATTAATTAAATTAATTATAATATGAATTAGAGATATGTTTGCTTATAGATGATTGTTTTGAACTGAATGTCTGGATTTGGTTGATATCTGTTGGATGATAATCTGAGATATTCTGTGATGAGATATTGTATATATATCTGTGATAGATGTTTATTATTATCTATGGATAATGCTGTGTGAATTCAATATTTAAAATTGAATTGAATTGTTTAAATCTTTAAGCAACTTGACTTTTAAGATGGCGTTTGGATTTCGATGAGACCGGGATCGGGAATCAAGTTTGATTTTCCGAAAACCACATCGATCCAAGTTAAACGTTAGGTTATGACATCTCAAAGTGAAGATCGAGATGGAGTTTCAGAGTGCAAGGGTTATTATCGTTAACTCTAAGGGTGATTCCAAAATGAGTGTAACGAAATAATGCCTTCGGTTTCGTTCGAACCCAGAACGAACTTGTATGGATTGAATGCTTTCAGCACATCATCAGGTGGACGATGAGCATTCTAAGAAATGTGTTCTATAAAGGTAATCGTAGCCTCAAGCCTCATCAACCGGGAATGGTTAAAACAGGGGAGGTGCAGCAAGGTTAAGTGGGTCATGCCCAAGTAGGACGAGATTTACCCCTGTCTAGAAGACCCTTATTATTTCGGCTGTTTAAGCAGTTGTTGGCCACAACTGCGGGGTTGTCTTGTTCAGGACTGTCCAGTAAGGGATGGTTCCGGCCTTGTGTTGCAGGGGATTTAGGGTGGATCTTCGGTACGGTGATTTAGGCACCGTACTGTGACTGGCGGTACCCCAGTAGCCCTGCCATTGTATGGAATCCAAACTCTAATAAGTGCCTGTACGGTTTTGATTGTGTCCAACTATGTTGGAACGTGAGATGTAAGTATTCCAGCTATTTCTGTATTTTATTTTGAAAACCCTAGACCCTATTATAATATCACTGGATTTCCTATCAAATGTTTCGGTTAACGTAAGGTAAAAACTTACCCGTGTTTATGTGTGGGGAGTCTTACGTGATACCTTTTGTTTTCAAATAATTTCAAAGTTAAACAACTTTAACCTGTTTACTCACACCAGACCCATGTCTGACCCGAAGTTTATTTTGTTTTTTTATAAACTCTAGGGTACTCATATTTTTATGAGTAGCCAAGTGATCAGGTTGGGATTGACAAATGTTTTGGAAGCTGGAGCTGGAATCCAGACGTACCTATCTATCTCTATCCGCTGTAGTGACCTTTTGATGTTGTATTTTGGGTTGTATGGTTTGGCAGACTCTTATAAATGTCTAATGTAATGAAGTCATATTATTTTGTGTACTCAGATATGTGAAACTATGTAATGGATATGTGTAATATTATATTTGTTCCGTTTCCGTTGTGAAATTCTGATGTTGTTGTTCATTTCTTTCTATCTTTTCTATTTTTATCTCTTTCTTTTCTTATTGATGATACGTCTTTCTGTGGACTGGTCGTCACATGATCAAAACAGGTATGATACGATATGAAGTAACATAATAAAATCATATGAATAACATAATGTAAACATATGAAATAACTTGATACAAACATATAAAATAACATAACATAATCATAGGTGAAATGTCAAACATGCATATACATATCCTCACAATTCAATTGTCATCAATTCACCCAAATTATAAGTAGGTTGTCAAGAGTGATTACTCATCTTTATTTGGTTAGAAAAGTGATTCAAAGCGCAACACGGCGATGACAAATTATGGACAAGCTTGAGTGAGAGGAGAATCCAAATCCGACACTTTGAAAAATAAAATAAATTCCATACATAAAAGAATAATTCACATAAAAAAATAAAATAGAAAATTATATTTTTGCAATATACATAAGAGGGGTTGTCTAAGCTTTGCATGAGCTTGGTCTAGAGGTGGTTTGAGTTCGGCCAAAGGGATAGGGTTTGGGTATGGGTTCGGCCATAGGGTTTTGGACTAGGTTAGGCTAAGGTTTTAGTTTCGATGGGTTCGACCTTAGGCTAGGGTTTGGGCGGTAAGGCTCGGCCTAGGGGTGTGGGTTTGGCTAGGATAGGGTTTGGTGGTGGTGGAGATGGTCACGGCCAAGGCGAAGTAAAGGGAAAGGGTTTGAGGAAGTTCGACTATAGGGTTTGTGGTGGGAAGAGAAAGCGGAAGCCGAAATTTTGTGAAGAGGAGAAGGGAAGAAAGAAGGAGGAGAAGTGGGTTTTGGTTGGAGTTTTGTGATGGGAAGGTGATGGAATAGGTGTGACCGAAATTGCAAGGGAAGGAGGAGGAAAAATTTGTAGAGGAGAAAAGGAAGTAGGTCTAGGGTTTTGAGAAGGAAGATGAAGGAGAAGAAGACTTACATTTTTCTGTAGAGGCGCAAATGAATGGATGAGGAGGCCAACCAAAACCCTAGGATCTTATATAGTCATCTCAACAGGTGGCTTTTCATCTACTAAAGAGATTTCTAGCCCATTAGTACAAGCCCAAACAAATCAACATGTAAGCAAGATAGAATTTATAGGGAAAATAACTACGTGTAATACGCCAAAAGTTGCAAAATTTAAGAAGTAGAAATCAAACTTTAACAAAATAAAAAATTGAGAAAATATTAGAATTAAATTCTTCTTTATAAAAAAAGTAAAAGTTAAAAATTCAAATTTTTTAATTTTCACAGAAAGTCAAATTTTGACCAAAGTCGACCAAAATTTGCATTTTAGGAAAAATCTTTATTTTATTAAATTTTGAAGAGCATTTCACATCAAATCCCAAAATTATACATTAAATTTCCAAATATATCAAATTTAAAATAATTATATTCAAGGTTCCAAATAAATTTTCATTTAAAATATGTTTGAAATTTTGCAGGTTGTTACAGTGAGGTTGATTGTAGAAGCAGATCACGGTGGGTTCTTTTATCGTCGAATGTTGCGGGGTTTATCAGTGTTCGATTGGTGGTCAGTTGTTGATTGTAGAGATAGGTCATGGGTTTGATTTTGGTAAATGGGTATGTGATAAATCTAATTTGTGATGTGATGGGGAAATCGAATTTGGGTACTGGAGTTCGCATTTTTGGAAATCACAATTGGAGGAGGGGGTTCAGTTCGCTGCAATTTGGATAGAGATTGGGGATATTGGCAATGGTGATGTTGGTGATTGTTCAGGCTATTAATTGATGGTTTCTGTGATTGACGTGTTTGATTGGTTTTTCGGTTGAGGTTGTCGACTGCGTTGTAGTTGGAAGGTAGTGATCCAACTTGTAGGAGCAATTTGTGTAGGAAATGGTTAACGAGGTTGATTAATGCAGTTTCAGGGAGGTGCTGCGATTGTTGGATGGTGAAGTTATGGATGGTATGGGTAGGAAGAAGGTGAAATTGAAGGAAGAGGTCGTTGATGATGGTTTGAATAAAAAAGTTTTATGGAGCAAGAAGGAACTGAATTATAGTTATTTTGTTTAGGTGATATGAAACAGAGAGGAGTAGAGGAGCAGTTTGTTGTAAAGGTGGAGGAATTATGGCGATTGAAGTGCTATTGTAGTGGAGGAGTTGCAGCAATGGATTGATTGGGTGGATTCTCTTGTTGGTTGGATGGACGACGGAGTTTTATGCACAATGTAAGGGCGGTTGCTACTTTGTAGGTTCAGGTGGGTTGAGGGTGGTTCAGCCTTGGTGATGTTTTTGGATTTACTAATTACCGAACTTGTTGCTAAGGCAGTGGGTGAAGGTGATGAAAGTAGGTTGAATAAAGATTTAAGGGTGATGGAATGTTTGATTGCGTTGAGTGGAAGTGATGTAGAGGTTTGTTTAGATGGATTGTAAAAAACAGAGCATGATAATGCATTAGAGAATGTAATAACAAAAATGAAATAGAAAGGCAACACTTGTTGTGGCAATGTTTGTAATGAAGTATGGTTGTAGCAGTAAGAATAGTGAACTATAGAAAACAGAAAATGCAAAAAACAGTGAGCAAAACAAAGTGCAATAATAAGATGGACACAAAATGGAGAGAGATGTAGTGTAAGACAAAGAAAAAGAATGAAACGAAATTACAAAATGGAATCAAGAAAACAAATGCAATGAAATAAAAATTTGAAAACTAATAGTAAATAAAATAAAATAAAATAACACAAAACTAATTCGAAGAGTAATATTATAATTAAATTTCTTTCCTTGGCTACGACGCCAAAAACTTGTTAGATGACGGATTTTCTATCGATTAGAAAACCGCTAAAAAATATAATCTTTATAAAAAACGCAAGCGCACGGTGTACAATCATAGTATGTATGCGAGAATAGGTCCATCTATAGGGAAAGAATCAAATTCTAATAGTACTCAATCAAATTAGCACAAGGTTTTGAAATTGTTTAAACTAAGAAAATTGTAGAAAATAAACTTGAGTAAAAGTGAATAAAACTATGAGATTAAGGAGTAATTTAGAGGCAAATCCACCTCCAATCCTTCATATAAATCAATACAAACTTCACATATAATCTCTCCTTTTAATTTTAAGTATGGTTTATTTGTGTTATTAATTAGCATAACTTATGAAAGTCTATAGTATGGTGGATCAATTATATAAATGACAAGTATATAACTAATTTAAAGTATAGTGTAACAATAGTAGAGTATGTAAATAAGAATAATCACACCAAGAATTTTATACTGGTTCGGACCTTCCGTCCTACGTCCGGTCATGAAGTTCCTCTTCGGAATTTCATTTCAACAAATATCTCTCACTTCACCCGGAGGAACAGGTTTACAATAGCAGAGTTTCTTTGTCAAGAATGTGTTCTCTATTACTCGGATTTTGACTATATAGTACAATTGAACTTCCTATATCTCTTGAATGATTGAGTACAATATTATTCGAGAGAATATGGAAGTGCATGATCTCAGATTTGCAGATTTGATAGCAAGTGGATGATAGAACAAGAGATGATTAAGATAGAGAGTAGAGTGAATTAGTAGAAAGTAAGTAAAAAAATGCTTTGATCCTTCTTGATTCTCGCATATGTAGTTGTAGAAAGTTGCTTCTATAGTTGCATCTCTTCCCTTTCAGTCTAGAGTTGTCACTGTTCACTGGTAAAGAGTTGTGGAGGAGAGATGGAGTTGTGTCTCTTCGAAGATGACAGTTATAATTTGAATTACCTTCCCCAAGCCCAGTTTCAGACGTCTGAATGGTGTTCACGGACGTTTGAGAATCTATTATTATTTTTATTCCTCGTCTTCGTTCAGACGTCTGAAGTTCTACATTCAGACGTCTGAACCTGTTAATTGATGTTCTTCTGTGTTTATTCTTGAGTGCATCTCTCTTCGATCTTCGTGTAACTTTGTAGATGAATCTCTACAGTGCTTCAGTCTTCATCTTGTCACAGTAGTGGTTTGTCTTGCTTTTAGTTTGTATCTGCATAGTTGTATGATATATATGATTTCCATTGTATAGTTGTCATCATCGAAATCGTAAACTAAGGGTTCCAACATTCTCCTCCTTTTTGATGATGACAACTATATAATGTACTTAGATAATAATTATAGAAAGGTTCTCCCCCTAAATATGATCTCCCCTTATAAATGTGCATGTTTATTTTTCTCCCCCTTTGTCATTATCAAAAACAATTGAAAAACTCAAAAATAATCCAGAACCATACATAAATATATTACTAAAAAAGGTTATGATTACATCATCATGTACATCAAAAAAGAGGAATTTTGATAGTGTTTTACCAGAATTTTTAGAACAATAAAACATTTACCTAATGAAATCAAGGTAGTTCATCATGAGAGGAGTCTAATTTCCCTTTCTCCTTATCGTCGGTTTTTGGCGAAGTGTGAGGGGATGGAGAAGATGTAGACCAGTCAGAAGAAGGTTGACGGAATTGTTGAAGTGCATGATCAAGTTTGAAAACCACTGAATTAAGAGAGTCTTCAACTTTTGAAAGCCGTGTGGACAACGTGTGATCAAGCTTTGCTACTTGTTTACCAAGGAGAATTTGATTTCTAGATAGGAGCTCTTGTTTTGTAAGGTTAAGTGAGCAATACTCTCATTGGCATTAGGCTGAGTTCGTGCTTCCAAAATTTCCATATCGGAGTGATATTCAAACGAGGAAGGAGGAGATGGAGATGATTGCCTTGGTAGTTCAACATCACTTTGTTGTTGTTGTTGTAGTTGTTGAGGAGGAGAGGTTGATCTTGTGCATTTCTCCATTCTAGAAAAGTCATATAAGATGGTAAATGATTGATTTCATTATTTGGTAGGTAACTCCTCAAAAGAAGAAATGTACGATGGGATGTTTAATGCTTTGAGAATTCGCAGAATATAAGCCGGGTAAATGATTGTCTGGCGAGCATAATTCCAAAAACCTTTTAGTTCACCAAAAATGAACTGAGCCCAATTGATCTTAGTTTGATTAAATAGTGCATATAGTGCTTTGTGTTCAAGATCAGTAATTTGTTCATGGCTACCTAATCGAGGGATAATAGTATTTATAAGCATTTGGGTAGGGAGCCAAGCACGTGGCCTAAGGAATTTGGATGAAAATTGAGGCATTCGATTTTCCCATAATTGATGAGTTATTTTATCACGAAATTATAACTCGTATATGAGCATTCTAAGAATCGTCCAATTGTAGCGGGGTTTAACTTGATTGTTGTCCATAGACACACTTGCTCATAACCATTCTTCATCATCGGTAGTCCATACTGATAGACTATCCAGATTAGCGTAAAAAAGATATATAGCTAGTTGGTCGATAGAAACATCATTGGAATTAAAAGAAATAAGAGTTTTCAATTCACCTTGTGTAACGATCCCGAATTTCAATTTTATTTAAATTGATAATTAATTTCTATTTTGAGTAAAAATTGTTAAAATATTTAGTAATTTATACAAACTGTTAGTAAAATTTTAATAATCGAATATTTGAAAATTATAAAACGGTAGAATGAAGTTGTGTTGATGTTAAACAAATATTTCAAACAAATATAATTATAAGATAAATTATAAAAATAACAAACAATTAACATTATGTTATAAAATCAATGCACATTAATAAAACAAATAACAAGACACAATGTAAAATTATGAAACAAAAGAAATAAAATATAAACTATGGAAATAAATGTGTAGAAAAAATATAAAATAAGACATATAATACAATATAAGCACAAAAGTAATAAATACACTTAAACTTGAAAGCAAAACTTTAACAAAGAATACCAAAACAAAGTATGTATACAAACAAGTAATAAAGTATTTATAGGCAATATAATATGTACATAAAGTAAAATAAATATCTATTAAACATATAATTAACTCAAGCAAAGTACAAATAAAATCAACAAGTGATCTACAGCCACCCAAATAAAATGCAAGTATGTACACTTAAAACAAAACCAAAGCAACATCTTCTCAGCCGAAGTCAATAAAACAAAATAAAATATGTTTGTACAAAACAAAGCATAAGACAGTAAATATCTATTGTACAAGCAAAATTGAATAAGTATAGGCTAGAAAGAACAAAGTATTTAGGCTGAGTAGGGAAAACAAAACACAGCAAAATAGGATGTGTATATAGAAATACATACAGATAGGTTATGTTTTAGCTAAGCAAGGGGGGACATGCATTTATTGCCATCATCTCAGCAGCACAAATAGTCAGTTCGAATTGTTTAAAAATATAATGCAGCCACAACTTTAGTACAGGGAAGAGATAACATCACCTGTACACTTTCTACTTTATATCAACAATCCTCATCTCAGTTCATTTATCACAACTGAGTAAAATGGAAGCAAACCAAAAATAATAGAAGTCAAAAACAAAGAAAAAAAAACAATGCAAATCTTCAACCTGGGATTGTAGATCACAAACAAACTCAATCAAAGTAAAAGCAAATCAAAGCATGCAAGTTTCCAGGCCTCTGTTTCAAAACCCATAGGTGAGCAAATTCACTAAAATTATCTATGTTTCTTGATTTTCTGGATTTATGATGGAAGTATGTCAGGAAAATGTTTTGTTTGTTTGCCTGCATGGTTATATGTACATCGGATATGATATTTGCATATCAGGATATATGAATTCTTCAGCCTCTGTTTGTTTTTCTTCCAGACCAAATTTGTTTTAAAATCAAATTCTCTTCCTCCAATCTACCATAGAACCTAATCTTCAAAAGGAATATGTTAATACCAACCAGATTTTATTTTTAAAAATAATTCCAAAAAGAAATATTGTGAAACTATTTCAGAAAATAAAAATAACAGTAAGGTTATATATATAGGGTAAAAATCAATAAATTCAATTTCTGTCTTGAAATACATGAATGTGTTCGTGATCGAAAATCACGATTTTTAATATACATTTTGTAGTTTTTAAATTGATAATCGATTGGGAATTTCGAAAAGTTTGTTTGGGGTATTTTGGGCAATCGTTGATGATCAACGTGATGGAGTTGGCCAATTCTTGGTCTGAAGGTGGTTCGTTTGATGCGAGTGTAGGAAAAATAATAGAAAAAATTTCGAATGAATAAATTTTTGGGTTGGATCGAAACTAGGGTTTTGGGTTCGTTTTGATTTGCTGTTGTTCACGAGCAAAACGCATCATCATCACGGTAATCTGGGCGATCGCACCTATGGGGATGGACTCGTGGGTGAGTGGCGGAGGTTTGGTCAGGTGCGCGTGGATTCCGGTGACGTCACGTGGTGGGGCGAAGCGGGTTTTTGGTGAACGAATGGGTTCAGGAAGAAGAGAGGTTACTCTGTACTTGCTCGATTTTGTCTCGGTGATGATTTTACATCGTGGATGGCTCGAAACGTTTGGGATGGTCGTTGATGACTTGGGTGGCGCTGCGTCATTGACCGGAGTTGGTCGTGGCGTTTGTGCACGTGTACGTGCAAGCTTGTGCAACTGGGAAATATAGGGGTTTGGAAAGAATCAAAGTAATTTGGGTTTTCACTGTTCCTCTCATGCTCGTCTGGGGTAGGTAGGAGGGGATACGAGGCATGCTACTTCGAGTTCGCTCAAGCGTGGACTCGAGTCTATGTCAGGGATTGTGAAGAGTTGCTAGGGATTTTATTTTGAGGAGTTTAGGACCTGTACCAGTTTTGAAAAGAGCAAAGGAAAGGGGTTTTAAAGTTAAGTAAATAATACGTGGCCAGTATGAAACATATACCAAGTTGACTTGGAAGAAGAAGAAAATATAAATAATAATAACAATACAGAACGGAGGTTTTACAGCGTAGAGGAAAGCAACAAGATTTTTGAAGCTAAATATTAAAAAGTATCAAATAAAATAAAATAAGTCATAAAGCAAATGTCTTGAATTTAAATTGTCTGACTTGATAATCTTCAAAAGAAATGTGATAATGATTAAATTAAGTAATTAATCAAGATTTGGGTTATATTTGATTAAAGAAGGACTTGATGAATTAAGGAATAATTAAGGTGTCTAAGTATTTTTTTTCAGGATAAATAGTGATCGTAATCTTATTTGAGTCGGTGTAATTGAATCAAAGGATAATTAATAAATGGGGTTAATCAAATTGATGCATTAATTAAGACTGATTCGTCCGTAATTAAAAGTGAGTTAATAAATAAAAAAAAGGGATTTTAGTCTAAAATAAATTGAAATTAACTTAGGATAATTAACCCAGATTTATAATTAATATAGTTGATTCAAATTTATCAGTCAACTAATGAATTTTACTTATGAATGTTTAAACTTGACTGAAAAATTAATTTGTTTGATATCCCTGTTATATGATGCTTTATGATTATCCTGATTTGTGTTGTGATCTATGATGAAATTTATTATCTGTGATATATATATCTGTGAATCTGTGTATGAAAGATAAGCGTTGTAATTTATATCGCTTATTTAATATATTGTTGTATTTGATCTGTGATGATTGAATGATGTTGCACTATTGTGTTAAACCCCAGGACCACACCATACACACACAATTATGGATTTCACGAGGAAATCGATTAAGTCACAGATTTTGAAATGATTTTAAAAGTTGAATATTTAAATTCAAATGTTTTGGAAATGGAATCGAAATAAAAGTAAAAAGCTTTTTGAATGGAATTTCAAGTTTATTTTAATTTACTTGATTAAAGTTTGAAATTTAAATAATTTGATTTAAATTTAAATTCAAGATTTGAAATTGAATTCTATGATTTGAAATTAGAATTAAAGAGGTTATACCAGTTATATATGAGTTAAACCATTTTAAATATATTAATTTTGAGAATTAGAGGGCTTTAATTCAAGAAAATATAATTGGATTTTTTTGAAACGAAAACTGTTTGTTTTCAATTAATAAAAGCTTTCACATAAGAAATGAACTTCCAATTTGAGTTAAAATGATCTCTAATTTGAAATGAAGTTAATTTCCAAGTTATGAAAACGATTTGAAAGCTATGAGTTAAATCTTTAATTTAAAGATTTAATGGGTTGATCCTATAGAAATGAAATTGTTTTGGAAATCTATGAATCGATCTTTTGTGAGAAAAATCTTTTGTTTAAAAATTTGAAATGGTAATTTGTTTAACCATTTAAAGAAAATTTTGGGTTTTAAGTTGTGACTTAATTGAAATCCCAATATCCATATGTTTTTTTGAACTATTTCGCTCACTATTCGGTTTAATCGGGAGAGGACCTTTGTGTCATATATCCCATTCCGAATATGTGATTCGACGTTATGGGTAGCATTTGAAGACCGGTGATGAAGACCGGATATTCACAAAAACGAAAGGATAACTCATCGATTGTCTCTGCACTGAGTCGCGCCGGTATAGAGATTTTCCTAAGTGATGGGAAATCCGATCGGGATTGTGAATACCCGGATTGCAAGGGCTTCATAAGAAGTGCCTTCGGTTCTGTTCGAGCCTGGAACAGACTTGCTTGTTTAGTGAAATGTGATGGGGGGTTCTTGCTTCGCGGTTTGGTGGCGAACGGGAGACTCTTACCCCCACATGGCCTCTTTACGGGGTTGGTTAGGGGTAAGCCGTGACAGTGGAGAGGCTGGCCGTAAAAGCAAGGTCTGGGGTACCATTATAAGCCACGGTGGGGATGGGATGGTTGAAAAGCCTACCGGTCGCTGCTGACGGAAATGTCGTTTCGTTACATTTGGTATCAGAGCTAAGGTTGAACTTTATCTCAGGAGTATAACACATTAAGTAGCTCATTAGAGATAGGGTGAAGTATCCCTAGAATGAGTATATCCCTAAGATATCCGTTTGAACGCCTCAGTAAATTCTCTTGCTATCCATTGATAGTGAGTATGAGTGCAAGAAGAGAACGAGATAGGGGACAGGGAAATACGACTGTAATTGGTCGATACTCTGTAACAACAATGGGAACAACTTTCTTATCAATTTCCTTTGATTCATTTCCAGATTCTTTTGATTTCTTCGTGACAGCTACAAGAAGAAGTTCGATGTGATGATGGCTCTACGAATCGTTGTGGAAAATCCTTCGTATTTCATCAGATTCTTATCAGTTTTTCGATTTAAACCTTAATGAATATGAAATTGAAATTTGAAATTGGAAATTTAAATTGAGTTAAATTGGTTAATGAAATATAAGATAGATTTGAATTATAGCGATAAGACGATTTCGTTCAAAACCAAAATTGAAATTCTATTGTAATTTATTGTAAATATTGAAGTCCGAAGAGGGACAAATTGGTATATATTTTGGAATATTCCGGTTTGAGTTTGGAGTTTATATCTGGAGTTTGAGGAATTATAGGAGATTGAATCCATTATCTATCTTTGTTGTTTTCGTACCTGCGAATTTCGAGGACGAAATTCTTTTTAAGGGCGGAAGTTTGTAACGACCCCGAATTTCAATTTTATTTAAATTGATAATTAATTTCTATTTTGAGTAAAAATTGTTAAAATATTTAGTAATTTATACAAACTGTTAGTAAAATTTTAATAATCGAATATTTGAAAATTATAAAACAGTAGAATGAAGTTGTGTTGATGTTAAACAAATATTTCAAACAAATATAATTATAAGATAAATTATAAAAATAACAAACAATTAACATTATGTTATAAAATCAATGCACATTAATAAAACAAATAACAAGACACAATGTAAAATTATAAAACAAAAGAAATAAAATATAAACTATGGAAATAAATGTGTAGAAAAAATATAAAATAAGACATATAATGCAATATAAGCACAAAAGTAATAAATACACTTAAACTTGAAAACAAAATTTTAACAAAGAATACCAAAACAAAGTATGTATACAAACAAGTAATAAAGTATTTGTAGGCAATATAATATGTACATAAAGTAAAATAAATATCTATTAAACATATAATTAACTCAAGCAAAGTACAAAGAAAATCAACAAGTGATCTACAACCACCCAATAAAATGCAAGTATGTACACTTAAAACAAAACCAAAGCAACATCTTCTCAGCCGAAGTCAATAAAACAAAATAAAATATGTTTGTACAAAACAAAGCATAAGACAGTAAATATCTATTGTACAAGCAAAATTGAATAAGTATAGGGTAGAAAGAACAAAGTATTTAGGCTGAGTAGGGAAAACAAAACACAGCAAAATAGGATGTGTATATAGCAATACATACAGATAGGTTATGTTGTAGCTAAGCAAGGGGGGACATGCATTTATTGCCATCATCTCAGCAGCACAAATAGTTAGTTCGAATTGTTTAAAAATATAATGCAGCCACAACTTTAGTACAGGGAAGAGATAACATCACCTGTACACTTTCTACTTTATATCAACAATCCTCATCTCAGTTCATTTATCACAACTGAGTAAAATGGAAGCAAACCAAAAATAATAGAAGTCAAAAACAAAGGAAAAAAAACAATGCAAATCTTCAACCTGGGATTGTAGATCACAAACGAACTCAACCAAAGTAAAAGCAAATCAAAGCATGCAAGTTTCCAGGCCTCTGTTTCAAAACCCATAGGTGAGCAAATTCACTAAAATTATCTATGTTTCTTGATTTTCTGGATTTATGATGGAAGTATGTCAGGAAAATGTTTTGTTTGTTTGCCTGCATGGTTATATGTACATCGGATATGATATTTGCATATCAGGATATATGAATTCTTCAGCCTCTGTTTGTTTTTCTTCCAGACCAAATTTGTTTTAAAATCAAATTCTCTTCCTCCAATCTACCATATAACCTAATCATCAAAAAGAATATGTTAATACCAACCAGATTTTATTTTTAAAAATAATTCCAAAAAGAAATATTGTGAAACTATTTCAGAAAATAAAAATAACAGTAAGGTTATATATATAGGGTAAAAATTAATAAATTCAATTTCTGTCTTGAAATACATGAATGTGTTCGTGATCGAAAATCACGATTATTAATATACATTTTGTAATTTTTAAATTGATAATCGATTGGGAATTTCGAAAAGTTTGTTTTGGGTATTTTGGGAGATCGTTGATGATCAACGTGATGGAGTTGGCCAATTCTTGGTCTGAAGGTGGTTCGTTTGATGACGAGTGTAGGAAAAATAATTGAAAAAATTTCGAATGAATAAATTTTTGGGTTGGATCGAAATTAGGGTTTTGGGTTCGTTTTGATTTGCTGTTGTTCACGAGCAAAACACCTTATCATCACGGTAATCTGGGCGATCGCACCTCTGGGGATGGACTCGTGGGTGAGTGGCGGAGGTTTGGTCAGGTGCGCGTGGATTCCGGTGACGTCACGTGGTGGGGCGAAGCGGGTTTTTGGTGAACGAATGGGTTCAGGAAGAAGAGAGGTTACTCTGTACTTGCTCGATTTTGTCTCGGTGATGATTTTACATCGCGGATGGCTCGAAACGTTTGGGATGGTCGTTGATGACTTGGGTGGCGCTGCGTCGTTGACCGGAGTTGGTCGTGGCGTTTGTGCACGTGTACATGCAAGCTTGTGCAACTGGGAAATATAGGGGTTTGGAAAGAAGCAAAGTAATTTGGGTTTTCAATGTTCCTCCCATGCTCTTCTAGGGTAGGTAGGAGGGGATACGAGGCATGCTACTTTGAGTTCGCTCAAGCGTGGACTCGAGTCTATGTCAGGGACTGTGAAGAGTTGCTGGGGATTTTATTTTGAGGAGTTTAGGACCTGTACCAGTTTTGAAAAGAGCAAAGGAAAGGGGTTTTGAAGTTAAGTAAATAATACGAGGCCAGTATGAAACATATACCAAGTTGACATGGAAGAAGAAGAAAATATAAATAATAATAACAATACAGAACGGTGGTTTTACAGCGTAAAGGAAAGCAACAAGATTTTTGAAGCTAAATATTAACAAGTATCAAATAAAAAAAAGTCATAAAGCAAATGTCTTGAATTTAAATTGTCTGACTTGATAGTCTTCAAAAGAAATGTGATAATGATTAAATTAAGTAATTAATCAAGATTTGGGTTATATTTGATTAAAGAAGGAATTGATTAATTAAGGAATAATTAAGGTGTCTAAGTATTTTTTTCAGGATAAATAGTGATCGTAATCTTATTTGAGTCGGTGTAATTGAATCAGAGGATAATTAATAAATGGGGTTAATCAAATTGATGCATTAATTAAGATTGATTCGTCCGTAATTAAAAGTGAATTAATAAATAAAAAAAGGGATTTTAGTCTAAAATAAATTGAAATTAACTTAGGATAATTAACCCAGATTTATAATTAATACAGTTGATTCAATTTTATCAGTCAACTAATGAATTTTACTTATGAATGTTTAAACTTGACTGAAAAATTAATTTGTTTGATATCCCTGTTATATGATGCTTTATGATTATCCTGATTTGTGTTGTGATCTATGATGAAATTTATTATCTGTGATATATATATCTGTGAATCTGTGTATGAAAGATAAGCGTTGTAATTTATATCGCTTATTTAATATATTGTTGTATTTGATCTGTGATGATTGAATGATGTTGCACTATTGTGTTAAACCCCTGGACCACACCATACACACACAATTATGGATTTCACGAGGAAATCGATTAAGTCACAGATTTTGAAATGATTTTAAAAGTTGAATATTTAAATTCAAATGTTTTGGAAATGGAATCGAAATAAAAGTAAAAAGCTTTTTGAATGGAATTTCAAGTTTATTTTAATTTACTTGATTAAAGTTTGAAATTTAAATAATTTGATTTAAATTTAAATTCAAGATTTGAAATTGAATTCTATGATTTGAAATTAGAAATTAAAGAGGTTATACCAGTTATATATGAGTTAAACCATTTTAAATATATTAATTTTGAGAATTAGAGGGCTTTAATTCAAGCAAATATAATTGGATTTTTTTGAAACGAAAACTGTTTGTTTTCAATTAATAAAAGCTTTCACATAAGAAATGAACTTCCAATTTGAGTTAAAATGATCTCTAATTTGAAATGAAGATAATTTCCAAGTTATGAAAACGATTTGAAAGCTATGAGTTAAATCTTTAATTTAAAGATTTAATGGGTTGATCCTATAGAAATGAAATTGTTTTGGAAATCTATGAATCGATCTTTTGTGAGAAAAATCTTTTGTTTAAAAATTTGAAATGGTAATTTGTTTAACCATTTAAAGAAAATTTTGGGTTTTAAGTTGTGACTTAATTGAAATCCCAATATCCATATGTTTTTGAACTATTTCGCTCACTATTCGGTTTAATCGGGAGAGGACCTTTGTGTCATATATCTCATTCCGAATATGTGATTCGACGTTATGGATAGCATTTGAAGACCGGTGATGAAGACTGGATATTCACAAAAACGAAAGGATAACTCGTCGATTGTCTCTGCACTGAGTCGCGCTGGTATAGAGATTTTCCTAAGTGATGGGAAATCCGATCGGGATTGTGAATACCCGGATTGCAAGGGCTCCGTAAGAAGTGCCTTCGGTTCTGTTCGAGCCCGGAACAGACTTGTATGGATTGTGTGTCTGACATTACATTTTGAGATATAAAGCAGATTTCTTTCAAATACATTTCTGTTGGTGGCGGAGAATTTATTCTTTTAGCTTAACACCCTTCTCTGAGACGTATGAGCTCAGAGGTTATGTAGTTGAAGGTTATCAGCGATATATTCCCAATTTGGTAATGTGACAAGCTAAGTGTTGCTGTGTAATGATCATTGTTTGATCATTTGTGATATGATCATTTGTTTGATCATTTATCTTTGTGATCATTACTTTGATCATTTGTTGACCCAAAGCATGGCTTTGTACCAAAGCGTAGTTTTGTAGACGTGACCTTGTCGAGCCTCACACCCCGGAATGGTCAAAACAGGAAAGATGCAACAAGGTTATTAGGGGGTAGCGCCCCTTTAGGGTATGTTCATTTCCTTCTGGAAAGGGGTGGTATCATGGTATGGAGCCCAGATACTTACTCATGTGGAAAACACTCTATTTACTATAGTGTGATGTTGGTTATCGAGCGCTCGATTAAAGGTCCTAAAGGACCGGGGGATGGCATACTCGTGTCAGTTGTTACCCAGTTAGGGGTAACCCGGCCTTGTGTTGGCAGAGATCCGGTTAGGTTCTCGGGACGTCCTTCCAGAGGCGTTTCCATGTGGCAATGGGAAGTTCCTTGGCCTGACCATTCGTTGGAAATCCAAAGAAACAATACGAGACTTGTACGGTTTTAGTTGTAGAACCTGCCATTCACTTATGGTGGCGCCCCACTGTTTGGATGGCAGCTATAGTAGGCATAGTTCGAAATGTGTATGCTGGCTAAGATTTATATTCTACTCTCGAAATGTTTTCTGCACCGCGCACTTATAATAATAATATCAAAGAAATTTTCTGTGTATTAAGCATGTTTGATTATCATAAGAAGAAATCTCCTCCAAGTCTGCGTTTGTATTGTGTGTGTGGTGGGAGGTCTTATGGTAGTTTCATTTTCAAAAAGCATTGCGAATTTACTTTAAAATTCTCTTGTTGATTGTTTTTAAAGATAAACTGTTTTTGTTGCTCACACCAGTCCCATGACTGATCCAGAGTTTATTGTTCCTTTCCTAAACTCTGGGTGCTCATTATTTTCTACACGAGCAGTCTAGAGTTGGGTTTTTCAGATAGTTAGGTTCAGTGAATTATCTGGAGTTAGTTCAGTCTTTGGTTCGCACCAGTCTTGCCTAGCTTGGTGCATTGTTATGGGGAGTTCGAGCTATTGCTGGATTGGTTCTTGGAGATGGAGTTCAGATTTGGAGTTCTTCGTTGAAGACTGTCTTAGAGTTAATTGTTCCGCTGCTAGATGTTATCTATTTTTCTTTTCCGCTGCTATTCTTTTGTATCATATCTCTGATGTATATTGATATTCATTGTATCACTCTGTTGTATCAGTGTTGTATATCAATGTATTATTCTTTTATTCCGCTGTGTTGTTTACTTAATGTTGTTATAAGCTCCGGGGAATCGGATTTGAATGGTCGAATCTACGGCATTTGAATACGATTTGAAGTATGGATGTTGATTTTCGAGCGGGCAAAAACCCCATTCGTTACACCTTGCTCACATATGTCGTCTATGTCATAAGAAGGAAACTGGATTAGGTTATAGAAAGGACCTAGATGCATCTTCTTACTCTTCAAGTCATCAAAGCGTCTATTTATTGGATTTTGAAACAATCAATTGTTGATATGAGTATCAGTTACCATCAATGGTTGAGAGGAAGATTCTCCACCATGCTTCCTTTTCTTAACTCCCATCTTTTAATTTGTGATGGCATTAGTTTAATAAGAAATTTGATTTTAGAGACTTTGACAAAGATAAATTTTAAGTTGAAAATGAATTGAAGTGGTGGAAAAGTAGTTGATCGATCAAGCATAGGGTTTAAAAAAATTGGCCTTTCCAGTTTCAGACGTTTGAAATAGTGGATTAGACGTCTGAAAATGCCTAATTTAGAAACAGAGACTAAAATCAGATGTCTGGAATCAGAATTCAGATGTCTGGAAAGTTTAAATATGAGACAGAGAGTAACTTCAGACGTCTAGAAGTGAGTTTAGACATCTAGGAACATTTATAAGTTGTTCCAGATTCCTATTTCAGATGTATGGAATCTATTTCAGACGTCTGAAAACTCCAGATTAGCTTTTTTTTTACTTTTGTGAAAAAATTTATTTAATGAATAGAATATAGTACGTACAAATATATGTATACACACACATAATCGTTTACAAATGTCCTGGTTTATTTGTCTTGGTTCCATTCCTGACGATCCCATGAATTTGGTTCGTAGGTGGGATCACTATATTTGATTGGGGACCAGGAAGGAGGCTTGAGTGACGAAGTTGACGACTCGTCTTTAGGAGTTTCAACAAAGCGTGGAGATTTTTTACGTAAACACTTCTTTGTTGGAGAATGATCACATATAGCATATAGAGCTTTTACCAAGAAGTTCAAATGCTTGATTGTTCCTTGCTGTGTGTTGTACATTTCCTTTCGAACATCCATCATTTCAAATTAGTAATGTTATATTTCATCAAGTTTTTCATGGATTGTAGGCGATTTTTCTCGTTTGGCTTTCTTCAGTAGAGGTGACAATCCCCATTGACTTTTTGAGACGTCAGGAGAGGGTAGGGAACGAGGAGGTGAAGGAGCACGAAGAGAAGGGGTGGATACATTTGAGGATGGCGATCCAGAGACATACAAAGTTATTTCTTGAGATGACATTTTGATTTTAATATTTGTTATGTTTTTAAAGAAAAACTTCAGAAAGTTAGTTTTTATAGCAATCCAAATAAAAAAATAAGTAGTATTTTTATGGTGCAAAATTATTATCTAAATTTTTAAAGGTTTGTAACAAACTAATAAACTTTGTGGATATAAGAAAATTTTCTTAGTTTAAAAGTTCATTAAGCGAACAAAGGCCTAAGTCTCATCGTAATTTTACAAAATTTTATTCGTTTAATGGTTTTGTAACGATATCGGCTATTTGATTTTTAGTGTAACATATTCTAGAGTTATAGTTCCTTTTTCGACATTATCTCTTAAGAAATGATGTCTTATATCTATACGTTTAGTTCTAGAATGATTTACCGGATTTTTAGATTGTTGATTGCTCTAGTGTTATCACAATAAATCGGCGATTTTTCAATTATTTTTCAAAAATATTTTAAGGTTGTTGCATGTAAATTACTTGTGCACATTCTAATGCCACTGAAATATACTTGGCTTCACAAGTGGATAGAGAAACACAATTTTGTTTTTTTACTAAACCATGAGACGAGAGATTGCCCGATGAAATGACATGTTCCACTAGTACATTTTCTATCCATTTTGCATCCTCCAAAATCTGCATCGCTATATGGTACAAGATCGAAGGACGATCCTCTTTGATAGAATAGCCCATAGTTTTTCATGTTAGATAAATATCTCAAAATACGTCTAACGGCTCTTTGATGAGACTGTTTTGGTTTTTCTTCAAAATGTGCGCAAAAACAAACAGTCATCATTATATCGGGTCGACTTGCGGTTAAATATAATAACGAACCAATCATACTCCTATTATAATTTCTCTTCAAAATCTTTCCCGTTTTCATCTTTATCAAGATGAACCGTAGTAATCATAGGAGTAGGTTTACAAGATGTTTTATCTATACCAAAACATTTTAATTGTTCATTGCAATATTTTTCTTGATGTATAAAGATACCATTCTATAGTTGTTTTATTTGTAATCCTAAAACGAAATTTAATTCTCCCATATGTGAGATTTCAAATTCATTTTTTGTTATTTTAGAGAATTTTACACATAAATCTTCATTAGTTGATCCAAATAAGATATCATCGACATAAATTTGAATAACTAAAATATCATTATTTTCTCTTTTAACAAAAAAAGTCAAGTCAATTTTATCAATTTAAAATCTAATGAAATTAAATGAGTTTTAAGACTATCGTACCATGCTCTAGGAGCTTGTTTTAACCCATATAATGTTTATTTAATTTAACAACATGATTTGGGTACTTTTCATTTTAAAATAACGGTGGTTGTTCAACCTAAACTTTTTCTTTGATAAAACCATTCAAAAATGCACATTTGACATCCATTTGATATAATTTAAAATTGTTATGACAAGGAAAAGCGAGTAGTGTTCATATAGCTTCTAATCTAGCTACAGGTGCAAAAGTTTCATCGTAATCGATTCCTTCTTCTTGATTATACCCCTGTGCTACTAAACATGCTTTATTTCGAACTATATTTCTGGATTCATCGGATTTATTTTTTAGATACCCATTTAGTTCCAATGACAGATTGATCTTCCGGTCTTGGAACGAGTTCCCAAACATTATTTCGTTCGAATTGATTTAATTCTTCTTGCATAGCTAGAATCCAAAAATCGCCTTTAGAAGTTCAAAGTTTGAAACGAATGCAACATGACTTATTTGATTAATTTGATTTTGAGTTACTCTAGAATTTAAATCTCCAATAATGTTATCTATAGGATAATTCTTTCAAATCCTAGGAGGTTAAACTAGAGTATTATTTTGATCAATAGCTTCATTATTATTGTGAGGTGTGTTAGAAGAATTATTTGGATGTATTTTTTCTCCGTTGTTACTTTGTGCAGTTATAAAATTTTCATCAAAACAAACATGTAAACTTTATTTTATAATATTTGTCATTTTTCTATAAATTCTATAAGCTTTGCTACGATCCGAATAACCAACAAATATTCCTTCATCGGCCTTAGGATCAAACTTTCCTAGATTGTCTTTGGTATTTAATATGAAACATTTTGATCCAAATGTTCTAAAATATGATGCTTTAGGTTTCTTACCAAAAAATATTTCATAAGGTGTGTTTTTTGTCATTGGTCATAGTGTCACTCTATTCAAAACATAACAAGCTGTGACAATAGCTTCAGCCCAAAAATGTTTTGGTAGATTACTACTGCTTAATATTGTTCTTACACATTCTTATAATGTTCGATTTTTCCGTTCAACTATACAATTTTGTTATGGTGTATGTGGAATTGAAAAATTATGACTAATTCCCTTTTTATAAAAAGTTCATTTTTGAATTCTCCTCCATGCTCACTGCGAATTTTTTTTAATTTTCAAATTCATTTGATTTTTAATTATTTTTGCAAATATTTTAAACATGCCAAAAATGTCACTTTTATGTTTTAAAAACAAAGTCCATGTATATCTTGAAAATTCATCAACAATTACAAAAACATACTTGTTATGATTTATTGATCTTACTTAAGTAGGACAAAATAAATCTAAATGCAAGAATTCTAATGGTTGTTTTGTTGAAATATTATTTTTAGATTTAAAAGAACTCCTTTTTAATTTTCCAATTTGACATGCATCACACAAATTGTCTATTTTATAATTTATTTTTGTAAAACCTCTAACTATTTCATGTTTTGATAATTTATTTATACATTTGAAATTCATGTGAGAAAATCGTTTACGCCATAGCCATGGATCATCAAGTTTAGCGGTCAAGCATAAATTCGAATTTTGTTTTATATTCATATTTAAAATATAAATATTTTTTTTTTAAATCCTTCAAATGGTAAATTTTTAATATTATCAAAAATATTGCATTGGTTTTTCTCGAAATTTATTTGAAAACCTTTATCACATATGACTAATGTTAAGTAAATTATGTTTTAAATTTTCGACTAATAAAACATTTGAAATAATAAGATAGTTAGAAATATCGATGTCTATGACTTCTCCAATTCCGAAGACATATCCTTTTGAGTTGTCTCCAAAGGTTGTGGTGCCTCCTTTGATATATTTTATATTTGAGAGCATCTTGGCATTCCCTGTCATGTGTTTTAAGCAGCCACTATCGAGTATCCATTTCTTCTTGCTTTTATTTTTGGGTACCTACAAAACAAAAATTATTCAATTAGCACACACTTCTTTTATTATGGTCCTAAATGTTAGGAGGGGAGGGTAACCATACCCAAGTGGGTTTGTGTCCTTTAAAAACATAATTATTATTAAATACTACACTTGATAGAAAACTATCAATATGTTTTTGTCTAATTATCTTATTATTAGACTTTGGTATCCAAATTTTTATATTTGTAGTTTTTACATCGTTACTTAAATTTGGTGACTTTTTGAAACTTTGATACAAGATACATTGCTTTATAGTGTTACCTTTTTTCTTTTGCGAATTCTTTTCAAATCCTAATCCATTTCGATTACTAGAAGGTTTCGTAATTTTAGTTAAATTATCAAGATCTTCTTTTCCTTTGTTAAACATTGAAACATTTTCTAGTTTATCCTTTAAATTACAAATTTCAGTTTTTGAAATTTCTATGTTACTTTTTAGTTCAATTTTTTCTTTAATCAAATTATTATTCTTAAGTTTCAACCTATCTATTTCACTAAGCTGTGTATCATATTCGATAGATTTTTTACACTTTTCTTGTGAAATCTCCAATTCTTCTTCTAAAATAAATTTTTCATCCTTTAATAATTCAATTTCTAGTTCGAATCGATTTATTTTGGCTAGGTGTTCTTTATTCAAATTTTTGATTTGTCTAAACTTATCATCAAGTTCCATACTTAATTCTAATAGTTCATTATAGCTAAGTTCAGGAATACCTCATCAGTGTTCGCCATAAAACATGTATTAGCTTGTTCTTCATCGCTATCACTATCACTTTCGGAAGATGATGATGAATCGGAATCATCCCAAGTAACTTTAAAAGCTCTTTTCTCCTTAAATTACTCAAATTTGTTCTTTTTCTCATTGTTGCGTTTAGGACAATCCTTCTTCATGTGTTCGTATTGATCACATTCATAGCACTTGATTTGAGATGGATTTGTTGTATTGGATTTCCCTTCTTTTTGGAATTTTGTCATCTTTCTAAATTTCTTGAATTTATTGTAATTCTTGGCAATAAAAACTATCTCTTCTTTATCCAAATCCAAGTCATCATTCTTTGCTTGAAATGCTATGTTCTTCTTTTCAACATTTTGTTCTTTTCTTGCCTGTAAGTCAGCTTCAAAGGACATTAAATTTCCTATCTACTTTTCAACCTTGAGAGCAGAAAGATCGTTAGCTTCTTCAATAGCTAATACCTTCCTTTCCCCATCCGATGTTAAAGAGTTGAGTATTTGAGAAACTAAATCAAAATCGGTAAACTTAACTCCTAATGTCATAAGATCATGTTGAATAGTTTGAAATCTAGAGTACATGTCAACAATAGTTTCATTTTGCTTCATTTTGAATGAGGAGAATTGGTTTTGCAAAATTGAAATCTTAGTTTATTTGACCTTTGTTGTACCTTCGTGTGAAATTTGTAAGGTATGCCAAATGTCAAACGCAGTTGTGCATAACATGACACGTGAAAATTCATTTTTATCTAGGGAGCAAAATAAAACGTTCATAGCTTTAGCATTGTTTGAGGCTAAGGTATTTTGTGCATCGGTCCATGTGCGTATAGTAGTGTCAGGTGCTTCGTATTTATTTTGTGTAGCAGACCATATTTCTAGACCATTGGCTTCCATAAAAATACGCATACGGGTCGACCAATATGCATAGTTTGAGCCATTAAATAGCGGGGGACGTGCGGTAGACCGACCTTCTTGAAAGATACTTTCCATATTAGTGATTCAAAAAATTGTTACAGTACTTTTGATCAAACCAAGCGCTGATACCAATTAAAAGTCTATAGTATGGTGGATCGATTATAAAAATGGCAAGTATATTACTAATTTAAACTATAGTGTAACAATAGTAAGTATGTAAATAAGAATAATCACACTAGAGATTTTATACTGGTTCAGACCTCCCATACTATGTCGAATCCTGAAGCTCCTCTTCGGAATTTCCATTCACCAAATAACCCTCACTTCACCCGAAAGAACAGGTTTGCAATAGCAGAGTTTCTTTGTCAACAATGTGTTCTCTATTACACGGATTTTGACTATATAGTAGAATTGAACTTCTTATATCTCTTGAATGATTGAGTACAATATTATATGAGAGAATACGGAAGTGTATTATCTCATAATTGCAGATTTGATAGCAAGTGGATGATTAGAGCAGGAGATGGTTAAGATAGAGTGTAGAGTGAATCAGTAAAAGTAAGTAAAAAATGCTTTGATCCTTCTTGATTCTCGTTTATATAGTTGTAGAAAGTTGCTTCTAGCAGTTGCATCTCTTCCCTTTCAGTCTAGAGTTGTCACTGTTCACTGGTGAAGAGTTATGGAGGAGAGATGGAGTTGTGTCTCTTCGGAGATGACAGTTGTGATTTGAATTATCTACCCCGAGCCCAGTTTCAGACGTCTGAATGGTGTTATCAAAAGTCTGAGAATCTATTATTATTTTTATTCATCAACTTCATTTAGACGTCTGAAGTTCTGGATTTAGACGTGTGAACCTGTTAATTGATGTTCTCCTGGGTTTATTCTTGAGTGCATCTCTCTTCGATATTCATGTAACTTTGTAGATGAATCTTTGTAGTGCTTAAGTCTTCATCTTGTCATAGTAGTGGTTTGTCTTGCTTTGAGTTTGTATCTGCATAGTTATATGATATATATGATTTCCATTGTATAGTTGTCATCGTCGAAATCGTAAACTAAGGGTTCTAACAAATTGAACCATCAAACACTAACACACCATTCAAACCCACTTATAAATTCTCATGAAAATGACATGAAATTAAAAATAAAATCTATTTTAAGCATGATCTATTTTTCATGAACAAGTAATATGGATCATCAAGTTTTTAATCTAGTTTGACTTTCATCATCAAAATCACCTAGGAAAATGACTAAATAATTTATGTTTATATTGGATTAAGCATAGCCTATTTGGGACGTCAACATAGACTATCAAATTCAATTAAAATGAAATATAAATCATCATCATAAATGCAACCATGTTGTGTTGATTTAGTATGATTCATGAGAGCTTCATTACCCCTAAGTTGAAGGGGTTTAGTTTCTCGTGTTTGAATGCATATCAACACAAAATTTTTTATGCGTAAAAAGTAAGGAAAATGAAAGCTAATTAAAAGAAAAGAGAGCTAACTACTTGCACGAAATAAAACTGAACTAATTGCAAGAATTAGATCATTGCTACTATCATGAAATAAGAGAAGTATAAACTAAATAAGAGAGCATAAAATAAAAATAGCATAATAGAAAAGAACATGTAAACAAAAGAAAATAAGAAGAGGGCTGAAAAGCCATTAAAAAGGCAGTTTATTTAACATTGATTTTTTGGCTACAACATGCATAAAAAAGGAGCTAATTACATGAAACATAAGGGCTATTTATACATGCTTAAAATCCTAATTCATTTTTAGGGGACTACCAGAAATACCCTTGAGATAGTGTACCTCCAAGTAATCATTAGGGAATTAATTAATCCCTGCTAACATGCCTTTAAGTTCTCATCAACATACGCATGCGCTTTTAATTATGGTACATTAGTTAATGGGCATGTGGGCTCCTCCATGTTGCATAAATTATTTTATTTCCTTTCTTCATTTGCTTTCAACATATGCATGCATTCATCCATGAAGCTCCATCTAATTTTCACTTAGTTTTCCAAAATTAAAAATAATAATGTGCAAATAAATTTTCCCAAAATTAATTCATATAGAAAATTATCGTTTTGGCCCCAAAATGAAGATGAATGAATGATAGTTTGAAAATAATTTAGATTTTAGTCTAAATATGTAAAAACCTTAATATGCTCACTTATTCTAACAAAAGAAGATTAAATATGGGAGTAAAAATATACACTTCTACGTGCACATCAGGAATCTAGCATATAGAGTCGACTTACCCCAACTTGCACAATGTGCTTCATGTTCTCACTCTTGGAAGTTTGTGCACGGCTCAACCAGATCAGCTTGATGATAGTGAGATTGAACCAGAAACATTGAGCCTTATAGAACTATTTGTATCATCAAACGTGATATGAAGCAACTAGGAGGAAGACGGTAGAGGTGCTAAAGGTTCAGTGGAGTGAGAGTGAAAACGATTGCACTTGGGAGACCAAGAAGGGCATGCGCACCGCTGATCTAGAGCTCTTTACATGGTGGGACTTCTATTTATCTCATTTACATTTACTCCCAATATCATATAGGATAGTTTGATATACAACATGCTATGGTAGGCATAGATATATTTATTTCTTTTGTGTGCATGAATGATGTTTGACATGTTTGAGAATTGATGATAGGCATGTGGGGTTGCTATGTTTGACTTCACCTTATTTATATTGGGGATTTCAGCAGTGAAAGTCCTAAATGGGAGAGAGTGTAACGACCCGTATTTTACGTTTGGATGATCTTAAAATAGTATTTTTAAATTCATATGAGGTCATGTGATTCTATAACTTTAGGAAATGCCTTTTAGAGGCATTTTAAATATGAGGTCATGTGATTCTATAACTTTAGGAAATGCCTATTAGAGGCATTTTCTATATTTAAAATTTTTACGGATGATTTTACCCCCAGAAAATTGTTTCAGCTGTAACTTCCAATAGAAGTCGAATTAGCGTCCGAGACCACTCCATCGAAAAGATATGATGATTTCCCTTTCCATAATGTGGTCGTAACAGAGATTTGAAATTTTTGGTTTGGGGATATGGCCGTTTGACGGTTGAGAGTCTTTGTAGTAGCTTAGTGGGTAATTATTGAGCTTGGGGCATGTCCACTAACGCATTTTGGTTTAAAGACCTTATATGGATGAACCATCATCCCTAAATCACTTTTACACCTCGTCCATTAGATCTAAGCCTCCATTAACTCATCCTCTATCCAAAACCTTCTCTTTTCTCCTCCAGATCAAGCCTACATCGTATATTAGTGATAGATTAGAAAGGAGATTTATTAGAGATCTTCAAATCTACATTTTGGGTAGGGAAAATCTAGTCTTTAATGTCCATTCTCGAAGTTGCATCGATTTGTGTGCAAAACTTTCATTTTTGTGTTATGGTGAATAACTTATCATCTCTCACCTTATTATATATGTATCTATAGGTTTTAAAATGTTTTGAATCCATTTTTAAAGTCAAAATTAAGTTTTAATGTTGCTCTATAATCTAACCCGTAGTAAAAACGTGAATAAATGGATTTTTGGTGTTCTAAACATGTTTGGGTATGTGATTACCTTGACAGACATTAGGCTATGTTATATACATATTGTATGACAGTTAATGTGGTTGATGCATGATTTAAATGTTTGAATGTTGTTTGGTGCATGTATGGTGTTTGTTTATATGTATATATGGTTGAAAATGATCATCGAAGAGAACTAAAGGTAGGAACCGTGAAACAAAGCTTCGACGGATTGGCTCTAGAGTGTTTGGAGTCATATCGTTGCATAGGTGATGCTTGAGATTTGAAGCATTAAATATAGTGATGAAATCCGTGTGATTTAGAGTGTGGGATGTGCTACAATATTTCTAGTCGGCAATGTAGGGTAGCTCTGTGGCCGGTCTGGAAATAAGGTTGGTTAGTGGGTTAGTCGGCGGTCGATCCTCGAAACCTTGTCGGTATGTGGAGTTGATCAATGGCCAGTCCTCGAAACTCGATTGGCATGTGGGGTAGGTCGGTTCTCGGTCGTCGAAACCTGATCGGTAGATGGCGGGTCGGTAGTTGGCATGAGAGTATGGTCAGGTGTTTGGCGCGGAGCGTGGTTCAATGTTGATAGTTGGTACTTAACTCTGCAGTTGTATCCCGCTTAGTTTGGTCGTAAGATGGACCAATAGCAGTGGAGCATGAAATTTAGCTATGGACTTTGGGGGCAAGATTCGGGTTACTTGGTAGTCTGTGAAGTTGGCTCGAGATAAGGGTGAATGACCCTATGATGGCTCTAGATGACTTTGAGACAACAATCAGCAAAGTATGATGACTTCGATTAGTCGATGTGGCAAGTGATAGTGGCATAAGTGGTGGATCGAAAGGACAAGTTCTGCGTGATAGCTCATAAAGTAGAAAATGAAGTTGTGATGCTCGTGATTAGGACATAGTAGTTTATATGTACCCATGTATTTGGACGTTTGCGTGCATCCACTCCTTAGCCATCTATGCAGGCGAGAGTGAGTATCTATATAGTGGTTCTACTATCGATATGTATGCTAAGGGATTGGTGGATAACCCTATGGTTATAATGCTCATTAACAGGACTGGGTAGTCTGTGTATACCCAAGGTAGTTTGTGTGTACCCATATTTTGGACATCTACATGTGTCTAGTCCCTAGCCATAAGTGTGGGAAATGAGATGAACATCTGAGAGAGTTATCGTATATCTGGAGCACTTGAGTGAGAGAGGCAAGGCTGTGTGATGGATGATATGTTCACTATGTGCTCGGCATTTTATGCGATATCCCTATACCTTATATCTTAGATTTGTGGTAGTAATCTAGCATATATTGTATTTATGTGCTAACTCTTTGGATGCAGGGACATGTTAGGTATGGTTTTTCATACCCTATACCCTATTTACTATATACTAGTTTTAAAGTATATGAGATGATATATCACTCACACCAGACTGTTGTCTGACCCAAGGTTTTACGCTTTTCTTCTTACTACCTCATGTACTCTTAAATGAGTAGATTTGGGATAATAGGTATGGATAGTGCATGGAGTTTTATGTGGTACGAGCAGGAGGCTACACTTTCTTATATCCATACTAGAGCTTTATCGCCTATATTCTAATGTGTAGTACTATGGAGCTATGTCAATACTTGTATTATTTGAGAAAGTATAGAGTTTATTATGGACATTCAGGATGTATAAGATCTTTATTTGAGTTTATCTATATTATGTGAACCTGATGCACTTTGATGTACTTATTTACGGTTCATTTGATTATATCATTGTCTCACCTGTTTTACATCTATATTGTTATGTTATATTTTACAATGCACTATGATATGTTTTATAGGTTCTGTGTTTGGACATTTCTCTACTTTATATTTGGCTATCACCCTGCATCGGTCGAGTACCTCCACAACACATTACATAGGTATATTGGCTACCGAAGTTGTCGGGCAGAAGTCACATTTGATTTATAGAGGTAGAGTTGAGGCACATCAGCTTGATTTCGGCATTCATGAGCTTTGGTATTAATAGCGCATGGTGTTAGCTTCCTTTAGTAATGCCCTTTGGCATTCTTGGTTGCATAGTTGAGCTTTGGCGCTGCTCCAACAGAGATGGTATTCGGAATCAATAAAGAGCGACATTAATTTAAAGTTATTCTAGCATGAATCGACATTGATATGGAGCGGCAATGCTATGGTACGATAGTAACATGTGGCGGCATTACTTTGTATGACGTCGGCCTTGATATTGATGTACGACATCAGTTTGAAGTGATATTAATGTAAATCAGTATTGATGAGGAGCGGCATTGAGATGGAGTGGGATTATAACCTTCATAGATATTGATGTTTTTCGGCGTCAATATCGCACATATGGATGTGCAGTGTCTTCTCTTTATTGATGAGATGCGACATACGCAGGAGCGACATTGATAAGAAGTGGCAATATTTAAAGATCAACATCAGCATGGGGCGACGCTAAAGAAGTGCGACATCGATGGGAGAAGGCAGTGATCTGGAGCTGTACTGATGAGGTGCGACATCATTTAGAGGATAGCACCAGGATGAGGCAGTATTAGGAAGATCTGGTGTTGATTCATCTCTATACTTTGGCATTGACTCATCTTTATACCGTCGTCATTGGTTTATACCTTTGACATTAACCTGTTTCAACATCTTCGGCATTGGTTTATACTTTCAGCACTACTTATCATGACTATGTCACATATCTTTGGGATTAATAATAATTGTAGTAACATTTGCTATCTTAATGCTAACTTAATATGCTTTACAATGGTTGCTATTATAAAGGCTTCGACATTCCTTCTTGTAATGAGTTCGATATCATCATTTTGACGTCTTCAATTCAACATCATACTCCCCTTAGAAGTTATGTGGATAACATTCCTCCTCCCAAAGTGTAGTGGAAGCATTGACTTTTCAGTTCAATAATCTTGATAATAGTGCTTTATAACTATTAGTATTCCTTGCAGACCCAACCAAACATTTAAAATTGATCCAATGGAAACTGAACATCTTTTCTCCCACTTTAAATAGTCAAGTCCTTTTCTTCTTTCTCTTTTACCTATGATAAAAACCTCAAGCAAGCAAACTTAAAATTTCACAAGATCATCTACAGATTCTATTTTTTGTCACCAAAGCTACAATTAATTTACTACTCTCATAATTTTATTGATTATATCGACTAGTTAAATAAGAGGTCTTTGTATCAGAATTGGGATTAGGATTTACTTAAACAATTTGGATGTTAATAATAGCATTATTGAACTATGCTGGCATTACATATTGACGTCGGCAATCTCATTACTTCTACATTGATGATAATTGCGGCACTACATTATTGTTTTATAGAGTAACTCATATGGAATTCGATATTAATTCATTCAACATGGATTTATTGATGTAACATAACACTTAGGATATTTTCATGATGATTCTTACTTTAAGTTTCTTGTAAATATGTATAGGCTTACTTTCTTACTTAAGTTTAACATTTATTTGTGCACTCTAAATTATCCTAAAGGTTTAAGTTTTCTATGAGTGAACTATTATGTGAGAGTTTAGATTTTGCACATTTTGGTGTCATAATCTAAGCAATCAATGAGTTATTCCTTGTTTCAAAAAATAATATCCTATTTTATATCATAAGCATCCTAATAATCATCTTTCTAACTTGGAATAATATAACTTGGAAGGAAATGGAAGGTGAGAAGTCCAACAAAGGTTCAAGGCCCTTTCCTTTTTCAAAGAGAGGAGACTATATGCTTAGTGAACTTTCTCATTGTTGCTCAGTAAATGGTGCCATTTTTCGACCATTTGGGATTGTGGGCATGGAATCTCTTCCTGAATTCCTTCTGTAACTTATTACCATGATTCAGTTGACTCCCAATTTTCCCACCCACTTAAGCAAGAGAAACTAATTTCATATGACTATTCTGAATCTTTAATCCAATGAATGAAAGTAGACATAGAGGTTGCTTGACTTCATCAAAGGGTATTTGATGTCGATTATTCTTTGGTTACTAGGGACTTGAAAAGGACGACACAAGGTTTTGGCTCTTATTATGCTTATATCCTTTTGACTAGATTCTTAGTTGTTCAATCCTTTTATTCCTGTAATTCTCATACATAGTGTGTTAAATAAATTTGTACTTGAATGATTTTTACCTTGAATGTATTACATATCCATTCTTCCTTTTAAATTTGTCTAGGATACACACCTTTTTTTCAAGAGATATAATTTGATACAGTATAATATGTAATTCTTGGTTTGTCCTCTTAGTATAATTCTTGTCACTAAACCTGAAATATGCTTCAACGAAGAGGTTAGCAATCTAAGAAAATAGAAATTCAATTAACAGAAAACTAGAAAATTATTTGATACTGTTTTAAAGAGTAGGCCATAAACCTATTTAACATTAAGAAGATTAGAGTTTCATCTGATAATAAGAAATCCAGAGTACAATCCTATGTAAATAGGAAATCTGGAATACCGTTTTTTGATAATAAGAAATCTGGAATACCATCTAATAATACGAAATCCTAAATACAATCTGATAATAAGAAATCTATCATCTAATTACAAGAAACTAAGAATACTATCCGATAATAAGCAACCCATAATACTATTTGATAATAAGAAAACTAGAACCCATGATAGTAAGAAGACTAGAAAACCATATGGTAATAATAAGACTAGAAAACCATCTAGTAATAATAAGAAATCCAGCAAACCATCTGACAATTACAATCCGAATAGAAGACCAGAAATCCATTTGATAATGATAAGAAATCCGGAACATCATCTGATAATAAGAAAATCAGAAATCTCTCTGATGATAAGAAAACCAGAAAATCATCTGGTAATAATAATCCGAATATACCTAAAATAGAGTACCGGAATTCTATCTAGCTATTCCCTTTTTTTTGAAAACCGATACTTTGAAAATAATGGAGATTCCTGTTGTTTAATGGAATGTCATATGCTAAGAGATAAGTGATCTTTAAGGTGTTTATTATTTATTATTATTATTTGTTTGTTTGTTTTTAGTTTCATATTAGAGTAGAGTAGTTCCTTTCAGCCATTTAGCAAAGTGCTTTCGTTCAGCTATTCAGCCATTCAGTAGAGTAGTTTCGTTCATCTTTGTATCATTCAGCTTACAAAAGGTCTAATACTTATAATCATCACATAAAACTTACTTTGAAGGCTTTCCTACCTTTGGGTTAGGACTGAACCTATTAGAAGTCTGTTTTGATCTATCCTTTGGATGAAATTATTCTCACCCTTCCAGTGAGGATTTATTCTTTACTTAACACCCTTTGCCTTCTCATTGGGCTTCAGACTTCTTCATCTCTTCTATCTTCGCCCCTTCTTTGGCTTTGCCTCTCTTTGGGCTTTGGAAATCTTAGTCCTTTTTTTCTTCACCCCTCCTTAGTCTTTGGACATCTTAGTCCTTTTTCTCTTTGCCTTTCTTTAGACTTTGGACTTCTTCATCCCTTCTTATTTTTGATTTTCCGTAGGCTTTGGACTTCTTCGTCCCTTTAGAAGTCTCTCTAGAAATGCATCGAAGGCTTTGTTCCTTCCTTTAAGTGGTGCTTTGGAAATGCGTCGGAGGCTTTGTCCCTCCCTCTAGGAGGTGCTTCAAAAATACATCGAAGGCTTTGTCCTTCTATCTAGGAGGTGCTTCGACAGTACATCAGAGGCTTTTTAGTAAAAAGGAGTTTTTTGGGAAAAAAAATTGTGGGAATGTTTTTTGGCCAATCGATATGTTTGGGAAAACCCTTTTTTAATAACTAAACTTTAAATTTTTCATGTGAGATTTATCTTCAAAAGAAACGATTTTTCAAAATAGAACTTGTTCGGGAAATTTTCCCTTGGAATCGGTCTTACTGATGCTAAGTTATATTTTTCAATGATTTTATAAATCTTCCCTGAAATAGATAAATATTTTATTTCCCTAATCTATAGGGTAATTGGTAATTATTCTTTTAATTTTTTGAAATATTTTCTCAAAGATATGTTTGGTAAAAAATTTGCAATAAAATTGTTTGTTAAAAAATAAGGTTGGCGTATATTACTCCTTTGTATGTTAAGTACAATAGCACTACTTAAGGTTTTGCTTAGCAAATAGGAATGTCATGTTTGTATGTCTAAAAAGTCATGATTCATGAATGGATAGACTTTGCAAATAAAACAGGTTTTTCATTAAGAATCCCTACTTTTAGGAGAGTTTTTAAGTATTTACCGCTTTTCTTAAGATCGGCTAATGCTGGAGGAATGACTATGATTTAGAAGACTATAAGGAAACCTTTTTACTACATGAATTCAGGCCTTGGGATAGAGAGTTATTTTATCTTGAATATTTGAACTATCCACTTTTACGAAAAGCCAAAAATTTGTTATGCTTTAACAAGAAAATCCAAAACCTCCCAAATGTTATTCATAGTAGACTGGTTTTTGTTTCAACTTATAAAGAAACTTGAATTTTGTATCAGCATATAGTGAATTTTAAGCATAAATCAAATTAGAAATTTCGATGAGTAAAGGTGATCCATGGTGGGCATCTATCACAAAATGTTTTAGCCTGATTGGAGTCTAAATTTGAAGTAGCAAAAACTGCCTTTCCTCTACTAGGATATACTTGTTCTGGTTTCTTTATTTGCTTCTTGTAGAAAAAGCTAAGTTTCAAGGGCTTGGACTATTCTCCTTAGAGCAAGAAATACTTTAAGTTTCCTTAATGAATTCTTTTAGAAATCCTGATTCGATCATAATCTGATTATTCCTGAAAAGATGCGCATTCGTCAGTCTTATGCCCATTTACTTTATGGTAGGCACAATCATCTCTTCCAATATTTGGTTCAAGATGACTACGTATTTTGTAAGAAATAGGGAAATTTTTATCATCTTTTATCATGGTGAAAATGTGGAAGCCGTTTTGTTTAATTCTACATTACTGGATTCTGAAATCTTCTTCTGACTCTCTCTTCTACTTTCATCCCATTTTGGGTTTCTGTTAAAGCGACTAAAATCAAATCTTTCTTCATTCTTGTCTTGTTGAGATTTCTTCTTGTCATGGTACATCTCGTCTATATGGATGAATTTCTCAGCCCAAAATGAAATTATAGTTGATCTTTGTATCTATGAATATAAAGTTCTTCTCTAAAAAGGTGTTAGCTTAATTTTGCTTGGACAAACTAGCATCAGCCTTTATCCATCGGTCATATTTTGTGCTCTTAATGCTTCTGTATTAAATCTCATGAGGTGTTCACCAAGCACTTACCCTGGCCTTTGCTTGGTATTAGCTAATACACTAGAATTATAATTGGATCTTTATATAGGCAAAACTATGCTGAGAGTTCATAAGAAAATTGTTCCCTAGATTAGATGGTCTTCTCTTGGCAATGCCTATACCGTTTGACAGCTGCCCCATAAAACTTACATGGAAGAGCTTACAACGAACTGCCTAGGAGACATTGTACAAATCCATTTGACATTCAAAGTATAAGGGTTGATCAGTCAGTTCAGTAGTTCCATCATACTTTGGTAAAGGAAATTGATGTGAGGTGGAATTTTAATAGCCATCATTTCTTCTGTAAAATATGCTTTTCGAAACCTATTACTTTTCCTTAGGTTAAGGGCCTCTTTCTCCTTAAGAATATCTTTTGTCGTTTGGTTGGGAATGCCCCTTTGGTAGGCTTCATCACTATAGTAGTTTATATTATACTCTTTGTACGGGATTGAGCTATCTAGCTCTTCAAAGGGTTTTCTTGCTTGACTTCCTTGATTCTCGTTTTGTCGACTCATTTTAGCCATATTGCTTTCCTTCATTTATGACTTTGGAGTGTATTTTTGGCCCCTCGTATTAGGTTTTGCTTGGAGATTCTGCTTCTTCCCTTTTTTTTAATAAGCTTTATCATTTTATAATATTTTTGACATGGAGCTTTCTCAAGAAGCTCTTGCATAAGTATTAGTTGTTGTGTTAAATCCTGAACCTTGGCCTCAATGCTTGCGAGCTTTGTTAGAGTCGATGGTTATCTAGCTTCCATATTCCTTAAATTAAAGCTCGAGATGATAATATCCTCCAAAGTCATTTGTTGTGTGTCCTCTTTATTTGGGATGTTATTATTTCTTCTACCTCTCACCATTTTCCTTAAAGCAAAATAACTTTATGCAATCAGTTTATGGAGAGAATTATAAGGAATCAGAGGTTTGAGTCCCTCCTTTTGGCGCCAAAATATTAACAAATTTCTTCGTTAATACCCAAAAGGTGTATGGAAGGGAAACTTGGTTGAATGAAGGCTTGAATATCCCTTGTAAACCTTAACAAGTGTTGGCAATATGATTTGATTGAGTTAGGTCTTGGTAAATTAGGCTTAACATGTTCAAGTCCATGATGATGTTATACGCATGATCATGTCGAAGTCATGTAAGTTTGGAGTCAATCTATGTAGATCAATCAAATTTATGAGTGCTTTTGGAACTCAAAGAAGGCTATTATTTAAAAATTAGAAGTGCTTGGGAATTCAAAAGCAAGTCATAATTCAGGATGTCTTTTTTCGAATATCATGAAAATGTTGAATGTACAAGGTCGTATGTGAAAAAAGTTCAATCGACGCTAAATCCCCAAATCAATAGGTTACAAAGTTCAAAATATAATAAGTTGAGGAAAGATTGATTGGCTCTTTCTACAACGCCCCTGATTCCATATTTATAGGGGTAGAGTTACGGTACAACACCTTGATTTCGGCATTCATGATCTTTGGCATTAATAGCACATGGCGTTAGCTTCGTTAATTATGTCCTTTGGCATTCTTAGATGCATAGTTGAGTTGGACGCCTCTCCAAAGGTGGTATTCGGCAATAATAAGGAGCGACATTGGTTTAAAGTTATTCCAACATGAATCAGTATTATATGGAGTAGCATTGCCATGGTGTGATAATAAAATATGGTGGCATCATTTTGTATGACGTTGGCCTTGATAGCTTCCATGAATGTTGATGTCTTTCAGCATCAATGTTGCATATATAGATATGCGACATCAGTTTGAAGTTATTTTAGTGTGAAGCAGTATTAATGAGCAGCAACATTGAGAAGGAGTGGTTTTAAAACCTTTGTGGATATTGATGGCTTTCGACATCAATATCGCATTTATAGATGTACGTGTATTCTCTTGATTGATGAGACGTGACATACATAGGAGCGACGTCGATAAGAAGTGGAAGTATTTGAAGGTCAAATCCAACATGGGGCGGCATTGAAGAAGTGTGACATTGATGGGAGACGACATTGATCTGGGGCAGTATTAATGAGGTGCGACATCATTTGGAGGATATCATCAGGATGAGGCAATATTACAAAGACGCGACATTAATTCTTCTCTATACTTCAGCATTGGCTTATCTTTATACTGTTGGCATTGGTTTATACCTTTGGCATTAACCTCTTCCAATATATTTAGCATTGGTTTATACTTTCGGCACTACTTAGTGGTACGATATCATGGCTTTGTCACATGTCTTTAGGATCAATAATAATAGTAGTAACGTTTGTTATCTTAATGCCACCTTCATGTGCTTTATACTGGTTTCTATTATAGAGGGTTCAACATTCCTTCTTGTAATGGGGTTCATATCATTCTTTTGAGGTCTTGAGTTCAACATTATACACCCCTAAAAAATTATATGGATAACAAGTTCTTCGAAACCTTACACAAATAAGAATGGACTTGGATTTAAAAGTATTACTAAAAATAAACCTCACCATGCTTCTAAGACTAGAATTTTACAAAACCAAACTTATTATATGACAACATTAAAGTTTGGATTCCAAAGTGTAATAACCCTTTAATTATGAAGAAGCATATAGAAGATTTTTTATCTAAAGTTCATTACAATTTAAATTATATATATAAAGGTGGTACCACACCTGCATGGGTATTGTTTTCTAAGACTTAGAAACCTTGTAAATATAGGGTATCAGTTACTGTCATTTCTAATATTTTGATACCTTGGATAATATTTATTTTAATTTTTTAAAAGGGTCAACCTAGCATTTCGTATAAAAATACCATAATTGATGCTGAAAAATATTTTCTACAACACTATATTACATCATTTTATTAAAAATTGCATCTCTTTATCAACTTGCGAAGCAGATTTGCATGTACTCAAGTAATTTACAAACAACAGTCTCGTAAACCTTTAAGTGAAGTTCTTTTTTAAGTTAAGAAGGAATTTAGGTATTTGTTATTACACAATTGTCTATAATTTACATATATTTCTCGTTTCTTTTTTATAATGACAAAGGAAAAGAAATGTATCTACATATTGATATGAGGAGATGTTATACTTAGGCGGAGCATTTTAGTCTTATCATAATATATTTTTTAATGAAAAATTATATATAGAATTGTATAGTTGTCATCGTAAAAAAGGGGGAGAATGTTAGAACATCTCTTGTTTTATTTTAATCACATCAACTATACAATCATATCAAAGAATCTGTAAGCTAACATGTAGGTACTTGATGATGAAAAAGAAGTATTAAATATAGACGTTTGGAGACATAAAGACATCGGAGACTCAATAAGCTACAGTGACATAACGACAAATATGTGATGACCGTCCTGCACCTATGATGTAGAACATTTTTCAAAGGAAAGAAAAGAAGTAAAGAAGAGGAAATAGAAGAGAAGAGAACGGAAAAGGAGAAAATGGAAACATCAAACAACCGAATAATCTGTCATATGTCTCGCATCCCATCAGATAAAACATAATAGTCAACACGGATATAAAATAGTCGAGACAGTAATAACAATGTGAACTAATCATCATAGTACAAGATCCACAGAGTTATATGACACAATAATAAATTTCATACAGCTAGAAAATAAACAACAAATACATTGTCTCTAGCAATAGAAAGTCAAACGCTGTTAAGGCTCTATAATGTCATACAGTGGAATATACAATAAAACTCAAATATAAGTATGAGTAAATGTCACTTCCTGCTAATCCATTTGCAAAACTCTGTTTGCCATTTACACATACTCTCTAATCTACTCATTTAAGAGTACTCAAGATTATAAGAAGCAAGGCATAAAACCTAAAGTCAGACAATAGTTTGGTGTGAGCGATAAAAAATTTCAAAATACTATAAAAACCAATTTAGTATATGAAACAAAGGGTATACGAATCATACCTGACCTGTCCTTGCAGCCAAAGAGTCACCACATATCATTGATAATATGCTACTCTACAACATCGTAAAAAAGGTATGTATACTCAGGATCTATCGAGGTGCGTATGTATCTCCATCCACAATACCTACTCCATACTAAGTAAATTATCAAGGGTGTCTAGGTATCCCTATGCATAATACCTACCACGTGTGACATCCTAGGGTGACAGGTGGCTAGTGAAGCAACCGTAGCAAAAGTAGCATACACAACATCAATCAAACAATACTAATTATTATCTACTATGCTCTAGATATATGATAACTTGTATGGACTTTTATCTACCAAGGACTAGAGGGAATCTTGGTTCTCCATTGTACTCTCGTATCTCAAAGCCCAAAGATGAATACGTGTCTTGTATCCCAAAGCTGGACAACAGACCCAATGGCTCCAGGGTATATGGATCCTTGCTACCAATCCATAGGCTTTCCCACTATACAATACCCCTACTTTGAGTACAACAGAAAAAACTCTGAGTCATCAACGATCTCTTAGCGCATACATATCCATCCGTGCCCTATTAGCTCAATACAATTTCCACTATCCGAAACCCATATGTTCCTCCACTCCATAACTACAAAAATGAGTCTCTTCAGTACCGGCTACCCCCACGAGCCATAGATTGAAGATACAGAGTGTCTAATTTTCCGTACCTGTTACCCCCACTAGCCACAAACCAAAGATAAAGACTTCCCATCATGCCGTACATCACCATCCCTCATATGCGAATGAGACAACACCTCCAACACGATCTACAGACTACTAAAACAATCTGCCATGGAACCTACTCCCAACACGAGCGAACTTCCGAAGTACCAACTCTTGTGTATAAGCATCACATCATCTCCTCGCTATCTAAATCGCCCACCGTAGAACAACATCAAGAGTCTAAGTCGGTTGCATGAACAAGCTATCAAATCACACACCACTAAATCTCTATAAAGTCCAAGCCAAAGATTGGCCAAATCGCCAATCAACAATAGCGATTGACATTGACCACTCCACAGTTGTCAATACCAACCACCTTGGTCCTGTACTTAACCAAAATGAGTAAGTATAAACCAAATGGAAATGTCTGGCATCCATCATGAAGTCCGAAGCCTCGTCTTCCACCTTAGATCCGCTGACACATCCTAACTACTCCTCTACAACTTATCTTGCTCGTTAGGTTTTCATGTGTGTGAAACCTCAACGTTTACAAGATATTCTCCTAACACCAGATCACCACTAGTCGGCGTCTTCAACCAAAAATAGCCAAATAACAAAACAAGCAAACAAGCATCCAACAACCATGCATACATCCAAAATAGCTTCCATATAAAATTTATAATACATCCATATCAACAAAATAGGGAAATCATATCAAAAATAGCCTAAACGAAATAATTCTGTAACAATGACACATCGATGGAAAATATGTGATATCCGATATAAATCGTTTTGAAATATTTTATTTTCTTTTAGAAAAGTCTAGTAAGTATATAAGTATAGGAAAATATCATTTCAAAATCAAAATAATTCCCAAATGTCAATCTAATATTATACAACCAATTATAGCATGGAGAGAGATAATAGCATTTACCACAACATATGCTATCAAAACTAGTGCCAAAATGTAGATCTCTCCATTACGAGTGAAGTACAAGAAACCGCATCCAAAACAGGCCTGTTATGCAAAAGATATATCCAATATAAGATTTGAAATTATTGATTAATTAAATAATAATAATTAATTCTTAATTACCTTACTTAATCTAATCCGCCTTCGACAACCTATACATGTGCACAAAATCATGCATATCCATGGTCGCATGACAACCTCCAATTTCTCCCTCATTTTTCGATGAAAACTCGAATAGTCTTCGCCAATGGATTCCATTACTCAATCTCGTTAATCTGCACTCGAGTTTTAAGTCTCCGACTTCTCCCAACTCATAGCATAGGCATCAGTCTTTTGAAATGTTGCTCTCAGCTGTATTTGATTGAGTATAGCCAAACTTTTCGAGGAGATGTGCCTCGTCGAAAGCAATACAATGGTAACTGAAAGGGAGTGCAGATTAAGGATCTTAAGGCTAATTTAACACTAGAGGGGGGTGAGTAGTGCTTAATGATCCTAAGACTTATATGGACTAAATTGAAATTATGATAGAAACAAACGCAGAAATTAATCACAAAACAATCACAGAATCAAACACAAATGCAGAAAGTAAATAAAAAGCAGTAAAAGGAAAGAACACACCGGATTTTATACTGGTTCGGAGTTATCCTACATCGAGTCTTGCACCAAGGCAAACACCTCATACAGATTTTTATTATACCAATATCGAGATTAAAATCCTCAATTTCTTAAGGCCTTGAGGTACCCTTCTGTCTTCGAGTCAGGGGCAAACTCTCTTGATTTATGGGACACAAGATCACCCAATTGATTTCCAGGCACAACCACACCTTATAGAGAGACTTGATAAACTTTTGATTACAAATTGATCATATGACTCTGAATAGCACTTCGATCTTCGAGAGAGGGCAGAGAATCAAACAAGAATGAGATTCTAATTTGATTCACTAGAGAATTTCGGTAGAATTTAGGCACAATCTTAAGAATATGAAAATTTTAGAATATGGATTTGTGGAGAAGAAGGAGTGAAGAAAATAGTTGGTTAAAAAATTCGTTTGTGAAGGCTATTTATAGACAAGTAACGGTCATGACCATTCGTGAAGAGATTTAAATGAATAAACACATCTTTTGAAAATTTAAACTTTTGAATTTAACAGCCACCATGTCGAAATTGGGTATCCCATGATGTCGACATCCCTTAGCTAAAACAATGTAAAATTTGTTTTTAAAATGTTATTGAAAGAAAAACAAGATGAAATGATTCTGGAGTAAAACAAACTAATTTTCCAATGTTTTAAAACAAAGAAGAGTAGAAAAAATATTTTTAGAATGTATATGTAAATTTTATTTTAAATCTCACGTATATATATATATATATATATATATTATAAAAAATATTTAAAAATCAGAAGATAGTTTTAAAAACATATGAAGCTTAAAACAAGAGTTTATTTAAAAACAAAAGAAAGAATATTTAAGGCTAAAACAACTTTTTTGAAAATCATTTGAAAATATATTTTTAAGGCTAAAACATTTTGAAAAGCAGTTTTGAAAAACCATTTTGAAGTAGTTTTGCAAGCTTCTTCTTGCAGAATATCTCATCACATCAGGACTCGAGAACTTGTATAAAACCAAGATGTTCGCGGGTTTATAAGCCACTTGTCGTAGATTTGTAAGCTACTTGTCATGGGTTTGTAAGCCATTAAGAAGGTAGAAATGATTTCCATCCCAAATTAAATTTGAAATGAAGATTTCCATGCTGTTATGAAGTTTTAAAAAACTAGACACTTATCATGAAATCCTGATCTTGATACTCTAGAGTCTTCAATCTTGATATCTCCATTCTGAATCTTTAGTCTTGAGTCTTTATGTTGATCAGTCTTCAGTAATCAATACATGTGCATATATATCTATCTAGACAATAGTATTAGTATATGTTTCATAATAAGATAAGTTAAAAAGGTTGTTGTCATCAAAACCAACATCTTAGTTCCTAATAACTCCCCATTTTTGACGATGACAACCCGTATTCATAAAATATACTTACCATACCATAACTTCTATCATAACTCCCCCTTACTCCATGACTCCCCCTTACTCATAACTCCCCCTTATTCCAAGCCAACTACATTTAATTATTTCCTCCTTTGTCATCAACAAAAACTTATTACTAATCAATTCCCTGAACTTGATATAGGATAATTAACCATAATATAATAGAGTAATCCTTATATAAGCGTAATAAGTGCTAAGTGTGATCATAAGTATGAAATGTGATCATAAATGTGAAATGTGATCATGAGTGTTATCATAATTTTAATTCAGAAGTAAATCCATCGTCAATCATATTTACAGTAATTATTCATTCCAATCTTATATACAAACCACACCAAATATTTTAAATACGATAAATCAATCAAATTTGAAACACACCAATCAAATCAAACAAATAACATACAGAATGACTAGACATTCCTTGGTACTTCCACCCATCCATCTTCTCCAAAGATAGGGTCTGCTTTGATGGCATCCCATACTTCTTTATCATTGTCGAGAGTGACTGGTGGATTTCCTTCAAGATAGTCCTTGTTAAGGGCTGAGATCATCCAACGAAGGGCGCCGATGTCTCTCTTGCTCCTTGATCTGCATTTCACTCAATTCTAAGTGGCGCTGATTACGAAGTATGAATGTAAGGATATTCTTGAAGGAAGTGAGAGTTTCTTCAAGATTATCACTTAGATTCTTAATCGTAGAAGCCGTAATTGAAGAAATAGGAAGAAATATGAAAGGGAGTTATTAGAAATGAAGTTTGATAATTTATTCTAGAAGAAACAGGTATAAATAGGGTAGAAAGTCGATTAAAATGAATAGACACAAGTTAGTTATATGAAATTAAAATTTGAAAATGTAACTACTTTCTGCCCATTGTATGTCGACATGGAAGATGGTGGATGTCGACATGCCTCTGCCTAGAGTGGCAATTTGGTTTGTTTTGAATATTATGAACAAATCTACGCAACTAAAATTTGCATAATATAAAAACAAGCAATTACAGAGACAAGTGACGTTGAATAACATGATAAAGATTTCATTAATTGTTTTAGTCAACATTACATAAAATAATATAATATTATCTAAAATAAAGAAAATACATGGACAAAACTTGAAGTAAACAAGATAACATGAACTAAAATTAATTAAATAAAGATGAAGAAGATGATAGTCCAAGCTTTCTACTAACTTTCCCGAAGAACTTGTCGATTTCAGTGGAAATCTTATCCATTTTCTTACTCATTGATCTTTTTAGTGTCTTTTGATTTTCCACTATTGTTCTTTGATTATTGAGAATGGTCTTATTGGATGGATTTGCGAGATTAGTAGGACATTAAATACTCTCTAAGGAAGTTTCTTGATCTTCCTCTTCCTCCTCTTCAATTTCCGTTCCTTCCTTTTCCTCTTCTTCTTCTTCTTCCATTTCTTCCATTTCTTTGTGAGCAAGCTTTCTTGGTTTTCCGTAAGGGTTTCATATGGTTGAAACACTAATGGAATTTGCATAAGGGAAATGTTTCCATGGTTGAACACTTTTCTAGTTATAAATTCCACCCTTTTGAAATCAACTACAAAGTAATTAAAAATTCGAGTGAGATCAACTCCATGATATAATATGCTTTCACCCACAATAAAATTCTTGGGCCTTAGCTCATCCAAAATAACTTGAGCCCAATTGGTATCATAATTTCCAAAAATTCAAAAAGAGCTTTGCAAACTTTCAAAGTTGGGTTGTCGTAGTTTCCCGGTATAAGGGTGTGTTAAATTAGAAGGTTAACCATTCTTGCTTTTGGTCGAAAATAACAAATTTTGAATTAGAAATTGTCATCCCCTTCAAAGATGTGATGAAATGTCTCTCGATCATTTTCATTTATTTGAATTTATGAGAGATTAATTCCGGTATACTTGCATCCCAAAATATTTCCTAAAATTTCACAATTCAAAACTATTTGTGTTTATTTAACACTACTCCAAATTTGTCCATCTTGCCCATCATAAAAACCACGATTCAAATTTGCATAAAACATCTTAACAAGATTTGGATAACATACAAAATCATTTTGTTTGTTATCTACTATACTAAGAATAAAACATTATTGAAAAAAAGATTTTCTATTTCATAAGAAGGAAAATCTTCAAAAATAGCAAACTTCCCTTTATGAATTTCACCAAAGTTTACATAGTTGATGTAAGCTTTAATAGCTTCCGGGTCATTAAAAAGTAAGTTTTTGATATCTTTTGGAAGCCTAATGGTGTTAGGAGTGCTTGAAGAGGCCACTGAAGAAGTTTGAGAGGAGATGAAGATAATGAAGATAAATTTGAAATTTGAAATAAAAATGAAAAGTGATGATAAGGAGAGTGAATTAAATGGAGATTCTATAGATATGTTCTCTGGTCAAGAGGCATCGTTCCAGAGCATTGAAGTTGGTGAAAAGGTGGAGGAAAATTCAAAAGTTTGAATTCAAATTTTGAAATCAAATTTCTAAGGGGCATGTCGACATGGGTTATCCAGGTATGTCGACATGTGCCTATTGAATCAAAGGACAAGTGTCTATTCCTAAATTCTAATAAATGTATATATTATATCCTATATTCTACTTGTATAATTCCAGTGATAACATTAAATATAATAATACTTAATATTAATAATTTAATATTTAAAAAATTATTAAAATAATATTATTTTTAAATTTAGAATTCAAATTTCAAGGGATAAATTTTAGTTTAAAATTCAGGGAATTTAAAAAAAATCAAGCAAAAAAACAAGCATCCATTCGAACAAGAAAAATTAAAAATAATGTAAATGCATACTTATTTTTAGATCCATACTCCCATCGTCGTCTGATTCATGGATAGTAGTGAAACACATATATGAATTATCCGTCTTCTTTTCATCGCCATTAGATGATGAGTCTGAGTCATTAAGAGTTGCTGTGTATGCTTTCTTTCTTTTCCTTGGTGAATCATTGTTTGAAGGGAACAACTGTTTATCTGGATACAGACAATCTTTCCTATGATGGCCGACTTTATTGCAATTTTAGCATTTATCATTGTTGAAGTTCTCCGTATTATTTTTGGAATTCCTTTTATCATTTCTTTTGTAATTATTCATTTTTCTATATTTTAGGAATTTTCGAAAGTTTCTTGCCATGAAAGAAATCCCCTCATCATTATTGGTTTCGAATCTTCAGTTGTTGCATTGAATACTAATGGCTTCATTTCTGTACCCTTGTTTTCTCTTCTTCCTTGAAATTGAACTTCATAAGACATCAGATTCCCAATCGATTCTTCTATTTTCATTAGACTAGTATCATTTGCTTCTTCGATTGCAAGTGTCTTTTGATCCCATTCTGGAGTGAGTGAATTTAGAATTTTTCTGACTTGATCTTCTTCCGAAAGGCTTTTTCCCAGTGCAATTAGTGAATGAATAATATCTTGAAATTGAAAATACATGTCAAAAATGGACTCATTTGCATGCATTTTAAACAATTTAAACTAATTAGTTAATACGGAAATTTTAATCTGTTTAACTTTGCTTGTTCCTTCATGAGTAACTTGCAAAGTTTTCCAGATTTCAAATGCAGACTTGCAAGCAAACACTCTATTAAACTCATTCCTATCTAGTGAACAAAATAATGTATTCATGGCCTTTGAATTTTTTTTATGCAATACCCTCTTGCTCAGCAGTCCACTGGCAAAATCGGTAGTTGGTTCAACATACTCAGTTTGTGTGATATTCCAAGCAGCTAATCCTACTGATTGTAAATAAATTTCATTCTACAACCACAATATGCATAATTACTGCCATTGAAAAATTGTGGTCAGACAGTAGACTAACGTTCTACAAATGAACTAATATTAGTGTTAACAAAACCAGTGCCAAAGTTGACATTACCAGTACTGGTAGCCATCAAAACAATTTTCGAGTTTCAAATTATGAAAACTGTGAAAACCAATGCTCTGATACCAATTGGAAGGGAGTGCAGATTAAGGATCTTAAGGCTAATTTAACACTAGCGGGGGGTGAATAGTGTTTAATGGAATCTAAGACATATATGGACTAAATTGAAATTATGACACAAACGAATGCAGAATTTAATCACAAAACAATCACAGAATCAAACAAAGATGCAGAAAGTAAGTAAAAAGCAGTAAAAGGAAAGAACACACCGGATTTTATACTGGTTCAGAGTTACCCTACATCCAGTCTTACACCAAGGCAAACTCCTAGTACAATTTTTATTATACCAATGTCGAGATTACAGTCCTCAATTTCAAAAGGCCTTGAGGTACCCTCCTATCTTCGAGTATGGGGCAAACTCTCTTGATTTACAGGACATAAGATCACCCAATTGATTTCCAGGCACAACCATACCTCATAGAGAGACTCGATAAATTTTGATTACAAAATGATCCTACAATACTGAATAGCACTTTGATCTTCGAGAGAGGGCAGAGAATCAAATAAGAATGGAATTTTAATTTGATTCATTTGAGAATTCAGTAGAATTTCGGCATGATCTTAAAAATATGAAAATGTTAGCATATGGATTTGTGGAGGAGGAGTGAAGAAAATAAGAAAATAGTAAGTTAAAAAATTCTTTTGTGAAGGCTATTTATAGACTAACGGTCATAACCATTCGTGAAAAGATTTAAACAAAAAGATACTTCTTTAGAAAATGCAAACTTTTGAATTTAATGGTCACCATGTCGACATGCGGTATCCCATGATGTCGACATCCCTTGATTTAAAAAAATGTAAAATTTGTTTTGAAAGGAAAATAAGATGAAATGGTTCTAGGGTAAAATAAACTAATTTTTCTATGTTTTAAAACAAAGAAGGGCAGAATAATATATTTTTAGATTGTATATAGAAATTTGATTTTAAATTTCACGTATATATATTATAAAAATATTTAAAAATCAGAAGATAGCTCTAAAGACAAACGAAGTTTAAAAAAACAAAAACAAAGAATATTTGAAGGCTAAAACACCTTTTTGAAAAAAAATTGAAAAGATAATTTTTAAGACTAGAACATTTTGAGAAGCAGTTTTGAAAATCATTTTGAAAAACCATTTTGAAGCAGTTTTGCAAGCTTCTTCCTGCAGAATATCTCAACACATCAGGACTCGAGAACTTGTACAAAACTAGGATGTTCGTGGGTTTGTAAGCCACTTGTCAAAGGTTTGTAAGTTACTTGTCATGGGTTTGTAAGCCACTAAGAAAATAGAAATGGGTTCCGTCCCAAATAAAACTTGGAATGAAGATTTCCATGCTATTACGAAGTTTTAACAAAAACTAGACATTTATCTTGAAATCTTGATCTTGATACTCTAAAGTCTTTAATCTTGATATCTCCATTCTGGATCTTGAGTCATGAGTCTTTATAGTGATCAATCTTGAATAATCAATACTTGCATATACATATCTATCTAGACAATAGTATTATTATATAATTTATGATAAGATAAGTTAAACAGGTTGTTATCATCAAAACCAACATTTTAATTCCTAATAGTAACCTCTGGTATGTCCCTCACTGCCTCAAGATCCATTAAATAGAAACACAGAGCCACTGGAAAATATCAAAGTTGGTCGATGACGGTCACACCCCAGATCAACCACTTTCTCGAAGCTCTCCTTGCTTGGATCACAACGAATCTGACCTCGTGATTTTTAATGGTCAGAATTAACAGATTTTGATTTTTGAATATAGGAAGGAGGAGCGGCCATTGTTCTTCGATAAAATAGTAAAGCAAGGAATGAATTTAGGGAGGGAAAAGGATTTTTGAGATATTTATAATATTATTTTATTCCATATATTTAATTTCCCAAGTAAATGGTCGTATGTTTCGACTCTTACGATCACACAATGCGTCTAACCGTAACGAAACTCATCTATGTACAACACCTAATTTTTCCAGATCCAATGGTATAGATCTCATTACAATCTGATATAATGCCTCGGGATGCTAATTTCTCAGCTTTGAAGATTGTTTCGGCCATCAAAACATCCAATCTTCAAACATAGCGATCCATATACTTATTTTTGTTTGCAATATCAGTCAAAACTCAACTGAAGTGGTCTTGAGTCCTGATTCGCCGTATGACAAAAATCATATCTCTAGGCCTTCATTTAATCGTTTAATTAATGATTAAATATTGTAATCAATTATTTAAATATATGATCGATAAAATGTGTATTGTTAAGTTCTCCCCTCCTTAAAAAGATTTTGTCCTTGAAATCACAGAGCAAAGGGAATGTCTCCTAAACCAAAGGAAACCATAAGCCCCTCAAATTCCGAAGAAATTCTATAGCACCGCCTTTGCGCAGCTAGGTCAGTGAAAAAATCCCAATACAACAAAGATATATATACATCATATATCTTAACATACCAGATTATATATAGCAATCATCTCAAATAAGTATGTTATATCAACCCATAATGTAAAAACCCAGAATTTTAGTCGTTTGAGTTTGAAATATTTAATTGATTTTAAATATTCAAAAGTTAATTTTATAGGTTAAATAACTTGAATTTCAAATATAGCGATTTATTGGATAACTAAATTATTGAATTTAATAATTGCATTTTTTTAAATAATTGAATATTGGGTTTTAAGTTGGATAAAAATAATTTCAAAGCATGTTTAAATTCTATTTAAAAGAATGAAGTTAGTAAAGGTGTTAATGCAAAGTATTAATTTGGTTTTTATAATAATTTATTTCAAATAATGTAAAAAAATAACCTGTAATCATATTGACTACGCCTCCCGTAGCGCTGGAAGTCGTCATAGTAAGAGCCGCTGCGTCCCATCGGAGAATCTGAAATAAAAAAGAGAGACAAGTCTTAAAAGTCTTCAGAAAAAAGAAGCATAACTTTAGAATCTTCAAAGTACAAAGAGTTAGGAGTATAAAAGTGCCGAAAGATTCTAAGTGTGTGTAATGTGCAAGCTACGCGCATCAAACTACGAACCACTCTTTGATTGCGGAATAATTGTGGGGGTAGTAGTTAACGTCAACTCTTGGGTCGACAGAGCTTGTTGCAAAGAAGAAGTCGCTTCCACTACTGAAGAAGAAACCCTAAGAGTGACAGGGTAGTCTTTAAAGATCTCCTGTGAGGTTGCAAAGAGGTCGCTCAACCCTTCGAAAGTGTCGTCCCCGCTCTGCCTAACAGGGCTTGTTTTCCTGGCTTCTTCGCCGGACTTCTGTGAACGTTGGGGAGATACCTGAGGCTCTTCTTCCTTAATAACTGGGGCAAGTGTGAGTTTGCCAGAGGACCCCACAACATCGACAGTAGTAGAGCATTTCACTAGAGATGCTTCGGAAGCGGGATCTTTTGGTACGGGTGCGTCGGAAGAAACCGGGGCATCTGATGCTCTAGCCGGGGAGTCTGGGATCTCATGTGGATGTGTAGAGCGAGAGATGTGTAACCCGTACTGATGTAAAAATTCATCCCTTAACAAAAACTTTGCACTTCGCTCTTCTGCGGCAACGGATATTTTCGAAAACGAAAGGGTTTCTTGTTGATTGTCTCTGCACTGGCTGATCCCCGGTATAGAGATCTCCATATGTGATGGGAAATCCGGACGTGATTAGAGATTATCCGGATTGCAAGGACTTCTTTGTAAGTGCCTTCGGTTCTGTTCGATCCCGGAACAAACTTGTATGGATAGTATGTCTGACATTACAAATTGAGATATAAAGCTGATTTCTTTCAAATATATTTCTGTTGGTGGCGGAGAATTTATTCTCTTAGCTTAACACCCTTCTCTGAGACGTACGAGCTCAGAGGTTATATAGTTGAAGGTTATCAGCAATATATTCCCAATTTGGTAATGTGACATGCTGAGTGTTGCTGTGAAATGATCATTGTGTTGATTATTTGTGATAGGATCATTTGTTTGATCGTCTATCTTGGTGATCATTTCTATGATCATTTGTTGACCCAAAGCATGACTTTGTATAAAGCGTGGCTTTGTGGACGAGACTTCGTCGAGCCTCACACCCCGGAATGGTCAAAACAGGAAAGATGCAGCAAGGTTATGAGGGGTAGCTCCCTTTAGGGTATGTGCATTTCCTTCTGGAAAAGGGTGGTATCATGGTATGGAGCCCAGATGCTTACTCATGTTGAAACACTTATTATTATGGTGTGATGTTGATTAGAGAGCTCTCGGATAAAGGTCCCAAAGGACCGGGGGATGGCATACTCGTGTCAGTTGTTACCTAGTTTGAAAGGTAACCCGGCCTTGTGTTGGCAGAGATCCGGTTAGGTTCTCGGGACGTCCTTCCAGAGGCGTTTCCATGTGGCAATGGGAAGTTCCTTGGCCTGACCATTCGTTGGAAATCCAAAGAAACAATACGAGACTTGTACGGTTTTAGTTGTAAAACCTGCCATTTAATATGGTAGCTATAGTAAGCATACTATAATGGTACCAATGCTGGCTAAGATTTATATTCTACTTTCGAAATGTTTCCTACACTATGCACTAGCAATAATATCAAATGTTTCTTTTTAATACGTATCAAGCATCTTTGACTAACATAAGAAGAAATCTCCTCCAAGTCTGCGTTTGCATTGTGTGTGTGGCGGGAGGTCTTATGGTAGTCTCATTTTAAAAGCATTGCGAATTGATTTTAAAAATATTCCTCTATTTTGATTTTAAAGAAAATAAACTGTTTTGAGTTCTCACACCAGTCACATGAATGACTCGGAGTTTATTGTTTTCCTTCCTAAACTCTGGGTGCCCACAAATTTCCACACGGGCAGTCAAGAGTTAAGGTTTATCCGGATATTCTGGAATTCGGGAATTGCTGGAGGCAAGTTGGATGGCATGGCGTATTTACTAGTGTATAGTACTTCTTTTTCCGCTGCATTGTTTGTTGTTGTACACTCTGATGTAATGAAATGAAATGTGATGTAATGTAATAACTGATATAGTTCTTTGTTTAAAGATTTTTCATTTATCTATTATATGTTGTTCCGCTGTGAATTGTGAGATTCTGATGTTGTTCTGTTGTTTCTTTCCGTTCTGTTTTTCTTTCTCTCTTCTTCTACCTCTTTCTTCTTTCTTAAAACCCTAAAGGTTCGTATTTCCGTTCATCTTGAGTTAATCACTGGAGATAGTGTCTATTCAAGGAGTACGGATTTGCGGGTCTTTACAGATTTGTCTCTTGATAGTACAAACTTCCTATAATCTTTCTCCTTTATGATATATGTATGAATGCGTGAAGATTAAGAAAGTAGAAATTGAATTTGGATGATATTGAAAGCACAAGTGAGTTAGAATCAAGAATCTCAATAATAGAATAATAATCAATAGAAATTAGTGTTTTTTTAAAACTTGATTCTAATGTGTTTATATAGGTAATAAATGGTTGTAATTGTTCATGAAGAGTTATCATCAAAAGCTATTGAATTAAGGGTCGCAACTCTTCATGAATGGAAATGCCTTTTCAAAAAAAATAGCCGTTGTAAATATTCAGACGTCTGAAATTAAATATCAGACTTCTGAATTTAAACGATATTTGAAACAGAAAGCAAATAGGCCATTTTTGGTCATTTTCATACGTCTGAATATCTCATTTAAGACGTCTGAATATTGTAATATACAATATTCTTTATTACAGATTCAGACGTCTGAAATGATCTATTCAGACGTCTGAATGTAACATGAAAATTGAATTTTCTTATTTTTGAAAAGATGATCATGCAATATATCATATAGGAGAGATTTTAACATACTATTATTACTAGACACAGACTCAATTCATACTTTAAGTGTTGGAGCTCCTTTGAATCTGTCCTTTGATTGATTCCTGCAATAAGTATGTTAGTATACATAGTAACTTATATAGTTGTCATAGTCAAAATATCGTAATTACGAAGTATTGTAAATACGAAGTTCCAATAGCTTTGAAATGGCAATGATATTTTGGTTTCGAAGTATAAACTATTTTGAAATGACCGCGGTGTTATAATAACGATTGGTTGTTAAAGAGACCGGGATCGGATATTGTTATACTCTCTATGAATACTGTATACCACTTTAACAACCATGTACGCGGCGGAGATTACAGATTGAAGTAGGATGGTGGCGACGATCCTATATAATGTATGTACGTGGACCCGACTCCCGTGAGTTGACATAAGGTGGCTAAAATAGGATCCATTTATGGGCCAAGTGAGGTAGCTCTTTTGATCGGACACACTCCTTCGATACTATATTCTGACTTTGTGATTGATTTGGTAGCCAATTTTGATTTTTTTTGATTTGGGAGTGTGGCTTGAGGTGGCCGGTATTGGCTGTTATGTGTTACCACTAGCACGGAAGTGTAATTGGTATATCTACCATGGCATTGCCTAGTTGTGTCGTGTCACCTACCCTAGCACGCGTTATACGAGTTTGATTTGTATCATACCTATGGAGTACCCTCTGGTAGCCTCCCGATCTAGAGATATTATGGTACTGTATAGACTATTGGCACTATAAAATGCGTTAAGAGGGATATGGGTAATGCCTTAACGTTATTTTAATAGTTTACTTTGCTATAGACATGATCATAATAGCGTATATTACTACATAGTAGATAGTTTAACGGATCCTAGAGTATGGTTATCCCAAACATCCTTTGAGTTACTTGTATTTCAGTTGTTATTTCACTTGAGTTGGATTTATTGATATAAGAATGTTAATCCTGATTCGAGTGTTTTGTGTTTTGATTTACGCTCGGGTCAGATTGAGTGTACCAGTATTCGAGACTTGCCTTTAGAGTTGGAGCTTCGCTTGGAAGATCCATCTACATCCTTTCATCTTGCAGTCATTCAATTAATTCCAGTGATGTATTCTGATCTTGTATTTGACAATTGTATTGAGACATCTATGTATTCAAGACCTCCATTGTATCTTATTTAGCTTTGTTATATATATAGTAGCTTCATGAACTACTATTCTTCTATTTCCGCTGCATTATTGTTGTATTACTCCGTATTTGTGATTTTGTGATATGTTTATTTGCTAATATGCTGATCTTTGAAAAATATAAATTAACAACTTGATATTTTAAGCAATTCAATTACGACATGTGCGGATGCGAATGATTGAAAATATCAGGCTGTTACAATATATCATATATAATCCAAACAATCATCAATCATCATAAATAATATTTATTTCTCATTCATATAAAAATATTAGTGAGTTGGAAAGAGTGAGTTGTACTCACTTTGGTTCCAATAGCATTGCGGTGTTTAATTCCGAATAAAATTAAACAACCATTTAATTTTATCCAAAATTTTCACTAGCTTCAATCAACCCCAAACTAATTCGATAATGTAGAGCTCGTCAATACGGACGCAATGCAATTTGTTTCGTCCAAAAAGGACCTCGTATGAAAAAGTTATGATGTTACAAAGTTTATACGAATTAAAAGATAATTAATTTATAAATTTTTATTTATTTTTAAACCTAACTTCAATCAAGGCCGTACGTTTTCAACTTGAAATCCTGGCCGATTGCTTCGTCTTTTTCCCTACAGTTCATGCACGAAATTAAAACATCGGTCGCTTGTAATTCGAATTGTCCCAACCTCCCACTAACGTTTTGACGACAATCAGGCATTGCGACGACGAAGCCCCACACCGATACAATCTATGGCCTAAGACTGCATGCGCTCGGCTGCACGTGCTTCTCGAAAATCGCGCATGACTATCGGTCGTTTGAGCTGAAATTTCCATTGATTCGTATCGCGAAATCCAATCTCAACCGTTGGATTGATAGAGCTCATCGAGCTCTACAACCTTGAAAAAGAAAATTTTTGCTAAAAGATGATGAATTGGGAGAGATCGAAGGGGAAAGTTTCGAGAAATTCCAGCCATTCAATGGTAAACGGCAGCTAACCTAGCCTCCTTAGGGTTTTAGCAAAATAAAGAAAAAGGAGGCCTTTAATAGGAAATTTTGCGACATTATTAACTCGGAAAATTTTAGAACTCGAAATGAAGCATGCCGCCTGGCTTTTGTAATGTTTTACCCCTATTCTGAACATACCGGAATATATATCGAGAGCCAATTCAATCGTACTTGGAAGATAGGTTTTCGATTTGAGTACTTAAATTTAAAATTTGCTTAAACAGATTTATACGCGTTTTTGCTTGCCCCAGAAAAACTGTAAATCCGATTGAAACGAAATTTGAAATCTTACAATAATATAACATTACGAATCCAATGAAACTGGTTTCGTCGAAATCCAAGACTGTTTGAAAAATGATTTTTTTCACTCGTCAATTAAATATTAAAATATTTAATTTCTACAATTTAACTTTTAATTCAATTTTAAAAGTTCTCTAACATTTTTATAATTCAAATAGAATTTAATTCAACTTTATAAATCATTTTAATTCACAGTAAATCCCAATTTCCAATTATTTCTGTAATTTCAAATATTAAATTGACGATTTAATTATCCAGTTAAATCTAGATATTCGAAACATAAGTTATTCGACTTATAAAATTTACTCTTGAATATTTAAAATTAATTAAATATATGAATTTCAAATGACTGAAATTCTGAGTCGTTACACTACCTCACTTGGCCCGTCGATTGCTCCTGTATTACCGCCTTAAGCTAACTCATGGGAGTTAGATCCACGTATATACCTCATATAGGATCATCGCCAACCGTCCTACTTTATTCTGGAATCTCCACCATGTACACAGTTATTAAAGTGGTTTTTGGTATTGGCAGAGAGTTTGACAATAACTGATCCCGGTCTCTTTAACAACCAAACGTTATTATAACACCGTGGTCATTCATTTCAAATAATTCATATTTCAAAACCAAAATATCATATCTATTTCAAAAACCATATCAGTACGATATCATTTCACTTAAAATATATCTATTTTCAAAAATCATAGCACTTCAAAGTTATAAGACTTTCGAAATTAGTAACATAGAAATTATAAAACTTTGAAAATCATAACACTTTGAAAACATAATACGTTCCACCTAAACAGTTTGGATATAGAAAATAGTATATATAATAAAATAGTTTATAAAATAATTAGTTAGTATAAAAATAGTTATAAGTTAAAATAGTTTATAAATTAAAATAATTAGCATATTAAAATAATTTATAAAGTAAAATATTAATAATAGTTTTAAATATAATTTAAAATAATTTATATAATAAAAATAGTTTCCTCAAATTTCACAAATCGATTCAAATCGACTCAAATTCCAAAATTCAATTTATTTCAATCTCAATTCATCAAATTTCAATTTAGCTCAACATCTCAATAAACCATTTTCAATTTATATCGATTTCAAATACAAATTCGAGTCGCAAATTAAACCATTTCAACTCCAATAGATTTCAATGTTCAAATATTCAAACTTTTACAAAACTAAATTTGATATTTTCATTTATATTACAAATTCAACTTTACTATAATTTAGCTTTGAACATTCACTTAATCAATCAAATAACATTTAAATAAACTTCAGATTACAAATTTAAATAAAACTAAATATCCCATTTTGATTTATTTAAATATAAAAATATTCATTTAACCACCTTTATCAAAAATCGAGTTATAAAACCATATCATTAAAATTTCAAATTCAATAAGTCTCAAATCAAACTTATTTGATTATTATTATTAAATAAATACAATTTCAAACCAATTTCTATTTCTAGTTCCAACCTTAATTTATTAAAAATTATTGCAAACTCTATATTTGACATAAAATTTTAAATAAATACTTAAACATATTCTTAAATTTATTTACATATTAAACCTATTTATATATTTTAAAAATAGTAAAATTATAAATAAATTCTTAAAATTTATAATTTCAAAATTAACTTATAATTTTAAAATTTTCAAAACATATAATTTTAAAAATCAAGAATTCAACTATATATAAAATAACATTTATATATAATATTAAAATCAATATTTATATAGAACCATATATGTGTGTATATATATATATATATCTTTTTAAACCTTAGAAATCATTTCAATATATATATACCAACGGTGTTTGTATATAATTTTCTATCCTATGGCCAAGTGGTACGGATATTTATCACTTCATTCCGCAATTTAAATACCTATGGGTATATATCCTTTCAATCCGCAATCCCAAATTGTAACAACCCTGTATTTTGTGATTATTTTAATTGCATATTTTAATTATTTTAAATTGAAATTCCTGATTTACAAACTTTATTTTATTTATAAAATGAATAATTTTGTTATTTTAAATATAAATTTTGGTTTTGATGTAAATTATAATTCCAAACATGAATAAATAGAATATTTTCCAAAAAATGTGAATTTTGGTCAATATGGTCAAACTTTGACTTTTAATTTAAAAATCTAGAATTTAAAATTTAGAAATTTTTTTTTTGATGAAAGTAGATAAAATTTCAAGTATACTGCTTTTCGTTTTGCTGAAATCCGATTAATATTGTGAAAGTTATGCTTTTTAAACCATTGTATGTAAATTATTTTATTTAGCAAAATTGTTTATTTTAATTTATATAAATAATATTATTTTTTTTGTTATATCATGTTCTAATATGTGTATATATGTGTAACATGACATGTTATGTATAATTTTATTTTTTAAAACATTTTAAAAGTGTAGTTATAATTTTCCAATGTTTATTGTATTTTGTTTACAATTTTTAATTCTAGTTTCAATATAATAAACTATTTTCTTTATTTACATTTTAATTTTCTTAATAATAATTGTTTATTTTCTTTTCCACTTTATTTTTGTTTGTCTTTTATTTCTAGTTACTGAATTTTATTTTGTTTATTTTGATTAAAAGAAATTAGAAATTCAAAGAGTCAAAGACATTTCATTTCTGGTGACTTTTCATATAGCTTGTCTTTTCATTTCCTTTGGCTTTTCACTTGCTTGTTTTGGCCGCACACTTCTATGCTTTAGCCATGTATTTTCGTTTTCTTTTCACATGAAAATTTTTCCTTCTCAACTTCACCAAAGGTTTTGGTGAATAATGGCCTCTCTTTTCTTCCTTGTCTTCTTCAATTTTTTACATTGTTTTGGCCATGCTTTCTCTTGCCTAGCTCAGCCTCAACCACCACCATCTTCTCCTTCCACCGCCACCATCTCCTCCTCTTTATCATCCTCTGCCAAACACTTACCCTTTAGATCATATCTGGCCGTGACTTTCTCCATGACCAAAACACCACAAAAAGTTGCAAAAACTCCTTAAAAACATTGCATAGCCGACCTTAGTTTCATCACCACCACCATATATTGCCTCGGCCACCTCCCCTTGCTCCACCACCACTATGACCTGACCTATGACCATCAGCCTCCCCTCTGTCCAGGCCTGAACCATGCATGGACGAACCCAATATTGCACTAGGCTGAGCCTACAAGCACCAAAAACTCCACCTAGTGGCCTTGTCCCTTTTCATTCTTGATGTTGTAACTCCTACCTCTTACAATTCCTTGTTAGTCGTGCCATATGAACCCATACCCAAGCCAAAACATCACTATGGCCAAGCATATGAACCCCCTAGGCCGAGCACATGAATGGTTAAAGCAAGGTCAAGTCATATATTTCTTTGTTGCTTCTTATTTTCAATCGTTTCAATATTGTTTGGTGTTGAAAATATATGTTTATATGGTCTTGTTTTCTTTGTTGTTTACAAGATCAATATCAAGGCTCTCCATTCATTCAAATCAAAAATCATGTTGTATCGTGCATGTCGTGCCTTTGGAATCGTTCTTGTGTGTCGTAGTGGTCTCTAGCTTTGATAAAGGTGAGTCCTTCTCACTCTGATATCTTTACTTATGAAATGGTAAATTGATGACAAGTGATTAGTAATTAAAATGTTATGCAAGTAAATGATGATTTTATGATATGCTATACCATGTTATTACCAGGTTTACTTTGTTAATTATCACCTGACATATGATATATGACAATATATTATGACATTGACATGTTAATGTATTTATTTATATTGTTTATGTATATGATCACACTGCAAGTTCCCTGTTAGAATAGAATCACCGTATGTTGAAATGGTACATACCCGAACGGACATTAGAATAAGGGAAAATCATTATGAGCTGAAATGATAGGCTCAAGTGATTTTTATTGTGTTTTAATTGATTTGGGATTGCGGGTTTGAAATGATAGAACCCGGGTTTTCTTTTTAAACTGCGGATTGAAATGATATATATCCATATCACTTGACCTAGGTTAGAAAATTATATACAGACCCCATGGTATATTTTTAAATGATTATTCTTAAGATATGTATTTTTCAAGTATGAAATTTTGATTTAAAAATATATATTTCATGGTTTTAAGAAGGCTAAATATTAAGTTTTGATTTTGTGAATTTAAGCATGTAAATTTGAAGTAAATGTGATTTTAGACTTTAAATTTTATTTTAAAAATGTAAGTAAATAATGTAAATTACATTTAAAGTTTTGAAATGATATTTGAAGTAAAATGTTAAGTTTTATTTAATTTATAAGTTAACAAAACAATGAATTTTGACTTAACAAATGAATTGATTTTTTAATTGGATATTTAGTTATAAAATTTTATTGTGATAAATCATATGTTAAAATTATGTAAATGTGAAGTTTTGCAGTCTAGAAATATGATTTATAAGTTTAAAATAACAAAAAATTTGGAGTGTTAATGTTTCTGAAGTTATAATAAAATCTGAAATTTTATTAATCGCATTTCTAAAAATGTTGTGGTCTTATGACAGCATTTTTAAGTGCTGTTGTTTTGAATTTAACTATGTTTGAAATAACTAAATATCTACTACGGCATTTTATAAATGCCGTTGTTCCTGAACTAAACTAGTTTGGAAACTATAAGCTACGATAGCACTTTATAAATGTTGTCGTTGCTATAATTTGACAATGTTTTGAAATACTACAGATTTTAACACTATTTGAGCTATATTTTAAAGTTTTAAATGATTTAACTTTTGGAATTGATTATTTGTGAAATTTAAGAAATTTTGAATATAATTTAATATTTAAATTTGAATTTTTTAAGGAATTTAAATTGAATTTGAATTTGAATTTAAATAAAGTTTACTTGGTTATGTGTTAAATGGAATAAAATGAAATGAGATAAATGAATTTTTGAATGAAATTTTGAAATGTGCTTTGTAATGTTATTTGAAATAATAAATGAATGACATACTTGATTTTAAAATGATATTTAAATCTAATATTTGAATTAAAGATGATAATGAATTTATAATGGATTTGAAAAGGGAATGATTTTGAAATGGTTCTGAATGACATAATCTTTATTTTGATAAAGAATGTGAATTTAGAATGATATTTCATTTTGATTTATTCGACATATTCTATAAATGAATATTTGAAGTTTATATTAGTATGAAGGATATTTGGTTTACTTGTAATTCGAGTTTATTTAAATGATATTGGATTTATGAAATGAACATTGCAAAAACTAAGTAATAATGAAGTTAAATCAGAGATATACGAAATTATAAAAATTAGTTTTGAAATGAGGCATATTAAAGCTTTGAAATATATTAAAAATTGAATATTTTATTTTTTGAATAAAATCTGTATTTGAAATTTATAAGATTTGAAATGTTTTATTGGGAAACTGAATTGAATTGATACTGATGGTTTGAATTAAATTAAGTTGGAAATTTGAAATTTGGGTTTAATTGATTAACTTTGTAAAATGTAAAGAATAGAAGGAATTCTTCATGATTTGAAATGTATGATTTCGAAATGTTTTGATTTTCAAAGTGTAATGTTTTCAAGTTTGGTTTCGAAAAAGTTATAACTTTGAAAGAATTGTGATTTTGAAAAGTGAACATATGTTTGAAATGGAAATGATATTGTATTGATTTGGATATAGTTTTGAAATAAAAATCGTATTGGTTTCGAAGTATAAACTATTTTGAAACGGATATAGTTTTGAAATGAAGTGATTTGATTTTTGAAGTATAAACTATATTGAAATGACCACGGCGTTATAATAACGATTGGTTGTTAAAGAGACCGGGATCGGAAGTTGTGATACTATCTGCCAATTTCGAAAACCACTTTAACAACTGTGTGCGCGGTGGAGATTCCAGAATGGAGTAGGATGGCGGCGACGTTCTTGAGGTATATTACATGGACCCGACTCATGTGAGTTGGCATAAGGTGGCTAAAACAGGAGCGATCGACGGGCCAAGTGAGGTCATTCCTCCTACCGGACACATTTCTTCGGTACTATACTCTTACTTATGATTGATTTGATGGCCATCCTTCGATTTTGATTGGGAGTGTGTTTCGAGGTGGGCGTAGTAGGTGCTACGTTACCACCAGCCCGGAAGCGTAATTGGTATATCTATCTTGGCATTGCTTAGTTGTGCCGTGTCACCTACCATAGCGAGCTTTACTACGAGTTTGTTTTTCTCCCGTAGCCCATGGAGTACTTAGGGTAGCCTCCCGATCTGGAGGTATGCTGATACTGGACTATTATGTGTTGAGAGCTATATGGATAACCCTTTAACGCTATTTAAAAGTAAGTTTATTTTACTATGAGACATTACTATTATAGCGCAATATTACTACATAGTAAATAGTTTAACGGAATCTTAGAGGATGGGCGGTCCCAAGCATCCTTTAAGTTACTGATGCATTTTTGTTACTGTTCACTTGAGTTGATTTACAGTTCATAAGTATTTATGTCCTGACTCGAATGTTTTGTGTTTTGCTTTACGCTTGAGTCAGACTGAGTGATTCAGCATTCAAGACTCACCTTCAGAGTTGGAGCTTTGCATGAAGATCCAGCTATCTATTTTTCTTTCAGTATCCAGTGTTTCCAGTGATGTATTTTGATTTGTACCTAATGTATCTTGTTACTCTTCTATTGTATCTTGTTTAAACTCTGATGTATCTTATATATATAGTAGCTTCATGAACAACTATCTCTTTTACTTCCACTGCATTATTAAATACTCTGTGTCTGTGTTATGTGATTATTTATTTACTATATATTCCGAGATTTGTCAAATTTTATTTACAACGCGGTATTTTAAGCAATTCAAATCCGACATGTGCTGATGCAAATGGTTGAAAATATCAAGTCGCTACACAAATTCAATGTCAATGAAAATCGATTATGTTTATCATTTCAACTCATAACGATTTTCTCCTATTTTACAAGATCGTTCGGGTATGTATCATTTCAACCAATAGGGAACTCTATACTAACAAGGAAATTGCAGAGTGAAAACAGATAAGGGAATAATATAAAAGGCATATGTCATCGATATAGATAATAGATAATGGTGTCAAACGTCACAGTTGAACAGATGTAGATAATAGCATATAGATAACAATGTAAATAACTAATAGCACCATATTTCAGTTGTCGTTTCAATTGAAATCAAATTTAATAAATATAAGAACGTTAATCGTGAGTGATTTCTCACCTTTCAAGGCTAGAGATGAACGAAAATGAGATGAGCTACGAATCGAAACACGAATTCCAAAATAAAGCTAGATGGACACGAATTCGATGGACAAGCTGATAGATAAGGAATCGATGAAATAATTAGAACAATTTGATAGAAACAACAAATATGTATATATATATATGTTATTTCGATGAAATCCTTATTTAATTTAAAACAAATATTAAAATAGTATATATATATACAGTTAAAATCATTATTTTAATTAAATACATATATTAAAATCAACATATATACATCATATATTTTGAAATAACCACTTATATATATATACACATTGAAATAAACAATATATATATATATATCAATAATATATAAGTTATATACCGAACAACAAATAACTAATATATATATAAACTGTAACCAATATATAAACTATAGACCTTATATAAACCTATATATAAACATCTATGCATATACACATGTTGAAATTTAAGACAACATATATACCAAATAAGCACTGATAAAATCAAGTATGCAGTACAAACAGACATAAATATATAATATAAATATTTTAAAACAAAATTTCTTTGATTCAAAACCCACATTTGCTTTCAACAATCAACTTTCAAAACAAATACTTACAGTCACAGTAAACATATATTTTAGGCTACGTATATATTACATATACTTACAAATATTATATGTATTAGAAACATATACATACATTATATGTATAGAATAAAGACAAAAATTTATACAAAATAAACACCAAATGGCTCCTAAATAAACTCATATACAAATAGGCGATATATATGCACATATAAACAAGTTAGCTGACGTACATATGCAATATACAGAATATATATATATATATATATATATATATATATATATATATATATAACTTCCACAAATATCTAGGAATCAAACGTACATATATGATTACCCTTTTCTTTGAAATCTTTGGCATACTATATACTATAAATATATACATACCTTTTACAGAACTTTATGTAGGCTCAACTGTCCTATATATAATAGGCATACCATTAAGCAATAAGTTATATATACTCATACTAACATAATAAAATATATATATATATATAATGCCTATTATATATCAGTTTACAATAGATACAACATCAAAATGTAAAATATAAATCAAAGCTCACATATATCAGACTTATATCAGATATCGGGCTTATATAAATGAAAGCAAACAAAAAATAATAATACATCGACCTACAGACGTAAACCACATATCAGCCTTACATATACATATACGTATATTAGATAACCAAACTATATAAAAAAATATAGCAAGTCTAATGAGTTTGGCTGCTGGATCCAAGGCGGAGAGGGGGATGAAGATAAGTTGAATGTTGTCCAGGGGACGAAGCTTGTAGAGAGAGGAGGTGGAGGTGGGTATGGTCAAGGAAGAAAGAGCACGTGGGGCTTGTGCTCGGCAGTCTTTGTGGTGAAAGAGGGAGGGATGGGCAGAGCAGGCTTCACCGGTGGAAGGCAGGGGTTAGGTGAAGGTAAGAGAGATGAGGATGGGGGCTAGGCCTAAGCTAGTGGCTGGGTTTCGTTGAAATGGTGAAGAAGCTGGAACAAGACTAGGAAGAGGAGAATCATGGGATGGAGAGGTAGGAACTTGGTTGAGGAAAACAAATTGAAAGAAGGTAGCAGTTTTCAATAGGAGAAGACGCACATGACTCCTTTTATTTTAATCTATAAACATTTATATTTCTGGGTAGAACGAAGAACCAAGAAAGGCGAAAGGACGAACCGGTTTAAAAAGTGAAATAGTGGGATAGTAAAAGTCGGTGGTTGACTTCTATGAATTATTAATATTTTGTGGCCCGTGGTTAAACGGTGGAATAAGAAATGGTGTAACAAACCAAAAGACACAAATTGGTTACTAATACGGTTACCATTTACGTAGATTCCGCTGCGTACCGAACTTTAAAAAACAGAATTGAATATACTGCAGAGATCAGCATGACGAGACGATCAAAACGGTATACAGATATCAGTGATACGACCGAACTATCAAAAGTCGATATTCAGTACCGAAAATGCTGCTTAAACATCAGAATTAAGATAAATGGAGCAATAGCTGTCCAAATTTGGAGAAATGAAATATGACGTCTCACTCAAAAGATGATTTACAAATTTATGTATAAAAGTGTTCAGGTTTGGAAAACATTTCAAATATTAACTGATTTAAATTTAAATAAAATTACATAATAAAATAACTTCCATATTTTCTGATGAAAATTTACCAATTGTTATGCTAAAGTAGACGTATTCCAATATCAAATTCTTATTTCAAAAATTTATTATTTAAAATTTCATAAAATTTCCGTTAATTACGTTACTAAAACAGTTAAAATTTACGGGTCGTTACATGTGGCTCATGAAGAATCATGTGCTCCTCCTCTTGATCACTTGCCAACACCAAGTAAGGTTTTAAACGATGACCATTGACTTAAAAATCGATCCATCCCTAGGATTTCTATTACACTATATTAGTACGTATCATGTATGATCCCGTCCACCTTGATTTTAATTTTTCATGGAACAAATGAAGTCGAGAGTCATACAAAAGAACTTTTTGATTTGGAAGAAATGTTTTACTTAGGATTGAATTATCATGAAAAACTTTTGTTCTTTCTTTGTAAATTTTCTTATTTTCTTACGCGTCGTTCCTGATCTCCTCTAATTTGTTGAGTTGCAATTTTCTGTTTTCGCCAGCGTTTTCAAGGTCAAAGTTTGGGTTCTTAATCACCCACAATACTGTATGCTCACGTTCGATGGGTAAATGGCATGATTTACCATATACTAACCTAAAAGGAGACATCCCTAGATTGGTTTTATACCTAGTTCTATAATCCCTAAGCGCATTTATCAATTCTTATGACCAATCTTTTTGATTTTTACTCATAGTTTTCTCCAAAATTTGCTTGATTTGGCGATTTGAAAATTCAATTTTGCCGCAAGTTTGAAGATGATAAGGAGTGAATAACTTGTGGGTTATCGAGTATTTCTTCATTGGAGTTTCAAATGATCGATTACAGAAATGGGTTCCATTATCGCTTATTATTGTGCGAGGTGTTCCAAACCTCAAAAAGATACTTTCTTTTATGAATTTCCCAACAAATTTGTGGTAATTTGTATTAGATGGAATGGCCTCAACCTATTTAGAGACGTAATCAATAGCAAGAAGAATGTACAGATGTCCGAAAAAGTTGGGAAACGGACCCATAAAGTCAATACCTAAAATGTCAAAGATTTAATTGTAAGTTGAGTTTCAAATGCATTGTGTTTCATTGAGAGATTTTTCCTAATATTTGGTAGAGATCGCAAGTTTTACAGAACTAAAATGCATCTTTGAAAAGGGTAGGCCAGTAAAAACCACATTGAAGCACCTTTTCCGCTGTTTTCTTAAGACTGAATAGACCACCACAAGCTTGGTCATAACAAAACAAAAAAAAGACTCTTAATTTCGCAATCTGCGATACAACGTTGAATGATTTGGTCTAAACAATACTTAAAAGGTATGGATCATCCTAAAAGAAGTACTAGACATGGGAAAGCGATTGTATTTATCTTATCTCGACCAAACTGAAGGAGTTTCCTTAGTGACTAAATAGTTCTCTATACCGGCATATCACAGATTGGCACAAACGAAAAGGAGTTTTTCATTAGGTAAGTTCTTGTTGATCGAAGAAGATGGTGGTGCATTTGAAAGAAATGACAAATGATCAGAAATGATGTTGTTAAATCATTTTTTATCTTTGATTATAAGGTCCAATTCTTGGAGTAAAAGGATCCAATGAATCAAATGAGACTTAGCATCCTTTTTAGCAAAAAAGTACCTAAGAGAGGAATGTTAAGTGTAAATAGTAATATGTGAGCCAATCGAATAAGTCCAGAACTTTTCGAGCGCTAAGATTACCACTTGAAGTTCTTTTCAGTGGTTGTGTAATTTGGTTGAGCATTGTTTAGAGTCATACTAGCGTAGTAAATGACATGAAGAATTTTGTTAATACGCTATCCTAAGACAGCACCAAATGGAAAGTTAGAAGTTTCACACATTATTTCGGAAGGAAGATCCCGATTGGATGAATAAATTATGGGTGCAGAGATGAGTTCATTTTTAAGGCGTTCGAAAGCGGAAACACGGTCAGAATTAAAGTCAAATGGAACATCTTTTCCAAGAAATGTTGTCAAAGGTCGAGCAATTTTACTAAAGTCTTTCATAAAGCATCGATAAAAACTAGCATGTCCTAGAAATGAACGAATGTTCTTGACAGATTAGGAATGGGTAGATTTGCAATCATGTCAACTTTTGCTTTATCTACCTCAATGCCTTTATTTGATATGACATACCAAGAACAATACCTTGTTTGACTATAAAATGGCATCTTTCTCAGTTTAATTTTATGTAATTTCCCTTGCATCAGTTCAAAACCATCTCGAGATGGTATAAGCATTCATAAAAAGACTTTCCAAAGATCGAAAAATTGTCTATAAATTCTTGCAGAAAGCATGTCGAAAAAAATGCTGACCATGCATCTTTGGAAAGTAGAAAGAGCATTGCAATGGCCAAATGGCATATGTCGATAAGCAAAGGTGCCAAAAGGACACTGAAAGTCGTATTGTCTTGATCTTTCCAAGCGATTAGAATTTGGTTATAATCGGAATAACCATCCGGGAAGCAATAGAATTCATGGCCGGCTAAACGTTCAAGCATTTGGTCATTGAAAGGACGTGGAAAGTGGTCTTTATGTGTTGATGCATTTATTTTTCGATAGTCAATGCAAACATGCCAACCCATTTGAGTACGAGTTGGAATGAGTTCGTTACGTCATTCGTGATAACGGTATGTCAAGACCTTTTAGGAACGACATGAATTGGGCTGCCCACGAACCATCAAAGATGGGATATATGATTCGGTTATCGAGGAGTTTAAGAATTCGTCTTGAATCGCATCCTTCAATTTGGGGTTAAGCCTTCGTTGCGCGTCATGAACAGGATTGACTTCATCAACTAAATGGATGCGATGTTGAACAAGAGCGGAACTAATTACCTTATATCTATAATTGACCATCCAATTGCCTCTTTGTTTTTTGATAGAATTGAAACAAGGGAAGCTTCTTGATCAAGAGAAAGATTTGAAGAGATTATGATAGAAAACATTTCATTGTCACATAAGCATGCATACTTAAGGTAATCGGGAAGAAGTTTAAGTTCCAACCTAGGAGGTTGCTTAATCGAAGAATTTGGTTGAAGTTCTAACTCAACTATGAAGGGGATAAAGGAACTGCATTTTCAATATCGTTAGGCTCGTCTTAAAATAGTTGTTCATACTCAGTCTTATGTTCACGGTTAAGGTCAATTGTTTCATTGTCAAAATTTTCTTGAATTGAACTAACTTCCAAATTTGGCCAAGTGGTTCGTTCGATTGGTTTTCGAGTTTGAAAAGTTTAAGATCCAAAGTCATGTTTCCAAAAGTAATTTTCATTGAACCATTTCAACAACTTATTAGGGAATTTGAAGTGGCTAAGAATGGTCTTGCTAGAATAAGTGAAATTTGACACATCGGATTATTCACAGGCTCTATTTCAGGATGACGAAATCGACAGGGAATATGAATTGACCGATTTTGATGAGTACATCCTCGATTTCTCCCACAGATTCGAACTATCGGCAAATTGAATAGTTACTTCCGTCGATTTTAGTTCATCTAAGCCAAGTTGCTGGTAAACCGAATAAGCTATCAAATTGGCACTTGCGTCTAAGTCTAGTAAGCATTTATTAATCATCATGTCTCCTATCGTGCACGAGATCGTTGAACATCCAGAATCTTAGTATTTGATGGGAATTGACTGAGATAAGACTTTGCTAAGACCGACAGCTAAGAAAACTTTCTTGGGTACATGGCTATGCCTTTTTTGAGTACACAAGTCTTTCAAGAATTTATCGTAAGTTGCGATTTGTTGAATGATACCAAGAAGAGTAATGTTCACTTTGACTTGTTTGAAAATTTCCAACATCTTTTCCATTTAATTGGGATGTTTCTTAAGTCGAAGTCGATGTGGAAATGGAATATGATACTCAGTAGGTCATTCAGCTTGAGTAGAAGAAGAATTTGGATTAGAATTTGATTCAATATTTGACTCGACTTTTTATTCAGAATCACTTGTAATTTTCAAAGTGTCAAGCGAAGCTTTCAATAAATTGTTTGGGCTGACAACTTGATTATTGATTTGTTTACTGGAACGCAAAGTTGTGATAGCATTCATTTGGTTCGCATTGCTATCTTGAACGATATGAGCTTGATTCGAGTTCGTGTTTTGATTTCTAGGGTTTGGAGCTAGCTGACTTTGGAACATTCCTCATTCACATTCACTCACAGATGTGGATAATTGACATATTTTAATTTCAAGTTTAGTAATTGATTGAATTTTTTAGCATGTACGAGTTTAACAAATTTGCAAATTCCTATTTGATTGGTGGTTTTGAGTGGTCGCTTTCGCCAAGGTTTCAAGACTTTTCTCAAGTGAAGTTAATCGTTTATCATCTTGGGGAGCAAAAAAAATGTATCATTTATTCTGAGATGGAGGCACATTGTTGAAAGTGGTTGGGCTTAAAAGAAGGATTCGAAGCATTGTTCGAAAATGCTTGAAAATTGGGTCGAGCCAAATTCACGTCAGAGTTATTTTGGTTCCACGCAAAATTAGGATGATTTCTCCAACCAGGATTGTACATTTGAGAAAATTGGCCATTCTTAACCTTGTTAAAAGCATTGAGTTGTTCTATCGAATAAGGGCACCGATCGGCAATGTGATTCGAATTCATTTGATTGGATTAGAAAACGTTATCGAATTTCTTGATCAATGCATCGATTTTAGCTTCCAAAGCCAACGATGATCTACTGAGTGTGCACTCGATCGTGAATAAATGGATTTTTCTTTAGAATGTTCCCATTGGGATGATTTTTTGGCTATTTTCTTAAGGAATTGCCAAGCATCATCGTGATGTTAGGTGAGAAAATTGCCTTGGCACATCAATTCAAGCATGGTTCGTGAGCTTTTTATAAGTCCATCATATAAGATTTGGCCAAGAGTTCATTTTTCAAAATTATGCTGTGGACACTTTATCAAAAGCTCTTTAAATCTTTCAAATTATTTTCTGTCAGGATCACCCCTAAATTGATGAAAATTCACAATTTCATTTCGGATTTTGGTTGTTTTTTCCAAGGGGTGGAAGTTTTTTAATAAAACCTTAACGAATTCCTCATAAGTTTTCATTGAGTTCAAAGGTAAGTTGTATAACCACTTTTAGCATAATCGGTAAGGGCGATGGAATTAACCAAAGTTTGATTACATCATCATATAATTGTTAGAGTTTAATGGTTACACATACTTGTTCAAATTTTGTAAAAAAAAGATGTGTGGGTCCTCGTGTTCAAATTTGCCAAATTTCGGGAGTGTGGCAATATGATTTGAATGAATTTTAAAGTGATTACCTATTGAGGCAGGTAATGTGATACAGGAAGGAATAGAAACTCCATCGGGAAAGATTCTATCCATGAGAGTTTGAAGAGGATTTTTATTGGCCATCGTTGGAGGATCGTTCATTCAGGTTAAATGATTCGTTGTTGTGTCACGAGTCCAACTACTCATGCACAAGTGAAAAGATCAAGGAGGGAAAGTGTGATATCTCGGAATTTCAAGGAATTTAAAATGTGATAATATCTTAATTAATTGATAAAATTTGTTAATTTCAAACAATAATAAATATATGTGATGTTTTTAAATATAGGTTTTAAATAGATTTTAAATAGACGTATTATTTTTCAAATTTAATAAGTGTATTTAAATATATATATATATATAAATTAATTTTAAATAGGATAATTATTTACAATTAATAATGTGTTTGTTTAAAATTGATATCTATATTTATTTGAATTAATTTGATTTTAAAAATTGAATTTGAATTTGAATTTGAATTTAAAGGAATATACATATATTTTAAAATATAAATAATAATTTGGTTAGGATTTAAAACATATGGATAAAGTTTTTATTTAAAATAAGATTGTTCTCTATGATTTTATTTAAAGAAATTTATTTATATAATTTGGAAAAGTATTTATTTAATAGTAAATAAATACAAAAGCTTTTAAATTAGCATTTAAAAATGGATTAAATAATTTTATATGATTTTATTTAGAATCTAATTGGTTTTATTTTATTTTCTTTTAAAAAGTTTTATTTATTTATATATAAGTTAGAAAAGCATTTATTTATTTACAAAGGTATTTACTAATTAGAAAGATTATTATAAAAACTTTTAAAATCCTTTTAAAAATAAATATAAATAAATAATGACAAGTGGAGCTCTTAAATCATGAAAAAATACATGTGTAGTTTAAATAAAAATAATATTTGACAAATTTAAACAACGGAGACAAGTGTCACATTTATTTTAAAAACAAATTTTTTTTTATAAAATCTAATTAACTTATATAAACTCCTATCTTCCACTTCATTTCCTTTTCCTTTTCTAAAACTAAGAAAAACAAACCTATATACTATCTTCAACACCTCAGTTCAAACTTATATAATGGAAACATCTTCAAATCTGAAATCAAATTCAAGTGTAAAAGCATCTTTCCAAAAATCAAAACCCTCTTATTCATTCCTCAAACCAAAATACAAGCTTGTAATTCATTCCTCAAACCAAAACCCTGTGAAGGCCTGTAGCCATTTTAAATCAAAATTTGTAACATCTTCAAAAGAGCAACCTGTAATATTCTCAAACCTGTAATCATCTCCCCTGAAACAATGTTCAACCAGAAATGGATCAAACCCTGTAAACGAGAAAACAACTCATGTTCATATCCAGTAAACAACTTCCTCTCCTCAATCCTAGATCTGTAAACAAATTCAAGTATAAAAGCATTTTTCAAAACTACAACCTAGAATCAAAGATGGAATCACCATGTTCTAGTCCAGTCGAGCATTCCAGCTTCAAATTTTCAAGTATCAAAGCTTTTCTAGTTTTAAGGAAATCAAGCAATGCAAATTTTCAAATCCAGTTTTAAAGATCTCTGCATTTTCTAAGGTGAGTAAACATTTTGAATTAAAACTTAAGTAGCTAATTACCTATTGCATGTGAGTTCTGTGATGATGTCTATTTTATATGTATGTATATAACTATTCCTCTGCGTATATATGAATGTGTACATATCTGTTCATTTTAATTCCTCTATTCTTAATTCAGAGCCTATGATTTTGATCAAAGTTCAAAATCTTTGCATATGTTCTCTGTTAAACTTTGAAATTTAAACAAGATAGTTTAGTTTAAGCTTAATACAGAAGTTAAAAATAGATTCAAATAATTTAGGATTTAAACTATGTTAAAACTGGAAAGTACAATAGAGATCCTTAAAAACATGTAAAATCAGTCATTTTAATATACTGATTCAAGATTATAACTTGAGTCATCTTTAAAATTAGGATTTTTAAAACATAAATCTCAATTTTAAATATTGATATAAATGAGAGTTTGGTGAATGACTGGAATTTGGTTTCTGGTTGTGTTTTGATGATCACAAGGTTTATGGTGATCGGAATCTAGGGTGGAGGTAGAGGTAGGATCACGAAGTATGGCAAAAATGGTGGAAGCATTGAATGATCGCCGTGGTGACAGCGATGAGGTGATTTGGGTTTTTTTTACCTAATTTTGGTCGAATTGGAAATTGGGATTAGTGCTTTTTCTCTGGATGATCGAGTGCGACAAGACTCAGGGGGAAGGTAGAGGAGGTGTTGGCGGTGGTGTAGCCGAGATTTCAGACCCTTTGATGGTCGGAGATTTGAGAACGAGGCGTTTGCAGGATGTTGTTCTAGGTTTGGATTTGAAGCTCGATTTCGATCTCGAGTTTGGGGTGACGATCTGATGATCATGGTTAGGTGTGAGGGTGATTGGCGACTTGAGGAGGTCACCAGAGGTGGGTAGAGTTGATCAGCGCCACAGTGCATGTGCACGGTGCACTATTTGATTTCTGATGAGTTTGGGTTGTTGCAGAGGGTTTGTACTCAAGAAATTCTCTAGTAATTCGAGTGTTTAACTCGAAGCGTGGTAAGGTTTTGCTCGAAGTCATTGGGGATGAGCTCGGGTAATTGATGGTTACAGATTTAAACCTGTAAGTATTCTAAAAAAAATTTAAAATGAAATTTTAAAATGTAAAGTAAAGTTTTAAATCAAAATTAAATATAGATTCAAATTTAATCCTAGTTTTGGAATAAAAGAAATTTTTTAAATTTAATTTTTTAAACAACTTTAAAGTGATTAAAGTGTATTTTAAATGGTTTGAATTTAAAAATGAATTTGGTTTAAATTCTTTTAAGTTTCTTTTATAAAATATTTCTTTATGATTTAAAAGGTTTTTGAATTTGTTTTAAACTTTAAGTTAAATTTGTGCTCATTTTAAACCTTAAATTTAAAATGAAATTTGAAAGGTTTATACAAAGCTAGTTTTTAAATTCAAATTTGAATCTAGTTTTTTAAAACTATAAATTGATAAATGTTTTAAGTATTTTTAAAAAAGTTATGTTTTGATACTTTAATTTATCAAGTAAATGATTATTTTAAAACTTAATTAATGATTTGACTAAGTAAAGTTATTTTTTAAAGTGGTTTAAATTTGTAAATGGTAATTAAGGTATTAATAAGATAATGTCTTATCTTAAGATAATTAAAGTTTTATTATCTTGAAATTAATTAAGTTAATTAAAGGAAATTAAGTATAACTAATTAATTTAATTAATAACGATTAAGGATTAATTAAGGAATTAATTAAGAGTAATTAATTTATTTATTTATAAATTATAGGATTATAATTTAATTAATTAGAGGTTAATTAATTTATAATTAAGAATTATTAAAGATTATTAATTAATGATTAAAGATAAATTAATTAAGTAATTTAGGTTAATTATTTGGTAATTAAAAAGGTACTTAATTTGTAATTTAGTTTTATTAATTAATAATTAGGCTTTATTAATTTAATAATTAATAAATTATTAATCTAAAATTAAAGCTAACTAAGGATTAATTGACTGTTATTTAGGATTAATTAATTATAATTAAGGATTGATTAACTGCTTTATTAAGGGTTAATAAATTGGTTATTAAATTTTATTAATTGGCTATTAAGTTTTATTAATTGATAATTAAAGTTTTTTAATTAATAATTATGGATTAATTAATCTGTAATTAAGATTAATTATTTAAAGGGGTAATTAAGGGATGAATTACCCAATTGTAATTAAACAAATGTATGTGATTAATTAATTGTTTAATTAATTATGGATAATCTTGATAATTGATTAAGTATGAATACTTAATGAGATTAAATAGAGCAATTACTTAGTGAAGTAATTAGTATATAATTACTAGGATGTAATTAATTAAAAGGAAATTACTTAACGGAAAGTAATTAAAGGATAATTACTTAGTAGAAGTAATTAAGGGTTAATTACTTGGTGTAATTAATCAAAGGATTAATATAATTAATTAAGGAGTTAACTAATTAAGGTAAGTAATTACAGGATGGTAATTATTATTATGACTAATTAAAGTTGATTAATGGAAGTAATTAATTAAGGATCATTAATTAATGTAATAAATGAGAGTAGTTAAGGATTGATTAATTAAGATTAATTAATCAATAATAAATGATTATAATGTAACTAATTACAGTTAATGAAGTAATTAAGGTTAATTACTTTAATGGTTTGTAGATAATTAATTTATGTAATTAATTAAGGGTTAATTACTTAATGTAATTAAAGGATAATTAATCAAGGGTGATTAATTAAGATGATGATTAATTAATTGGTTTAATTAATGATTAAGTAAGCAAGATTTATAGCAATGAAAGTAATTAACTTAATTTATTTTAAATTAATTAGAGTTGAAGTAATTAATTTAATTCATTTTAAATTAATTATAAATGATGTGATTAATAGATCATTGCTTATGGATGGCAGATTGATATTGAATGTCTTAATTGTTTGATATCTCTGATGAGATATGTGAGATATGTGATATGAGATGATTTAATTGAATGGTGATGATATGGATTATCTATTTGTGTGTATATGAATTATCTATTTGTGTGAATATAGATAATGATTTGAATTATTTTAACTTTAAAACAACTTGGACCTAAAAGATGGCGTTTTGGATTTCGTTGAGACCGGGATCGGGTTCCAGATTTGGATATCCGAAAACCATATCGATCCAAATTAACGAAAGGTCGTGAATCTCAGTGAGGATGAAGATTCAGAATATAAGGGTTTTTGTCGTTAACTCTGAGGGTGATTCCAAAATGAGTGTAACGAGATAATGCCTTCGGTTTCGTTTGAACCCGGAACGAACTTGAATGGATTGAATGCTTTCAGAACATTGTTAGGTGGACGATGAGCATTCTAAGAGATGTGTTCACTAAAGGTAATCGTAGCCTCAAGCCTCATCAACCGGGAATGGCTAAGACAGGGGAGGTGCAGCAAGGCTAAGTGGGTCATGCCCAAGTAGGATGAGATTTAGCCCTATCTAGAGTCCCTTTTTATTCGGCTATGTGGGCGGTTGATAGCTACAACCGGCGGGTTGTCTTGTTCGGAACTGTTTAGTAAGGAATGGCTCCGACTTTGTGTTGCAGGGGATTGGGAGTAATCCTCGGTACAGTGATCTAGGCCCCGTACTGTGACAGGAGGTACCCCAGTAGCCCTCGGATTTGATTGTAAATCTATGTATGCTGGAATTTAATAATGTAACAATTTTGGCTATTTCTTATTTATTTGAAAACCCTAGACCCTATTATAATATCACTGGATTTCCTATCAAATATTTTGGTTAGTGTAAGGTAAAAATTTACACATGTTTATATGTCGGGAGTCTTACGTGATACCTTTTCTTTCAAAGGTTTTTAAAGTTAACCAACTTTAACCATTTACTCACACCAGACCCATGTCTGACCCGGACTTTATTCTATTTTCTTAAACTCTTGGGTACTCAAATTTTTACGAGTAGCCAAGGGATTTAGGTTAGCTTTGGCGAATTCGAGAGAAGCAATGGAGCAGAGGCTTCAGCATTTGTAGATATATAGGTGGTTCCGCTGTGTTGTTCTCTGAGTCGTTATTTGTGTTATATATTGAGTTGTATGACAAGACAGGCATTTATAACTGTCTAGTATGTGTTGTATAAGCTGTGTAACTCTGATGTATATGATACTATGTAATATCTATGTGAATAATATAATTTATTCATTCCGCTGTTGAGATTCTGATGTTGTTTCTTTCTTTCTTCTCTATCTTTTTTCTTTTCTATCCCTTTCTTTCTTAAAAATGGTGTGTCTTTCTATCCCTTTGCTTTCGTTCGATTTTTTTCTTTTTTTCAGAAGGAAAATATTTGAAAGGATTTTGTTTTTCGATTTTTATTTAAAAACTAAGTTAAGGAAAATGTAAAAACAATTACTTTTGGATTTTTTTGGTCTTTTTATATATGCATGGACTAATGCAACTAAATGAATGAAAGAAATTAACTACAAATTTTTTGTCCTTAGTAGCTCCTAACCCAAAATTATATAATCACACTTTGACTTAATCCTAAAAAATAGTTTTTAACCAAGTAATAGACAGGGGCTATCGGTGCACCATAAATCACACAGCACTGCAGCCAAAGGTTTAAGTATCTTTAGGGAAACAAACATTATAATATTTATGAATCACTGTAATAATTATAAATGATTATTGTTATATCATTGCTTAGATGCAAGGAAATTAGATTGTTGAAAGAAGATAACTCATCAAGATACAATTAAGCCCTAAATAAGCTCGTGATTACGTTAAGTCTAACTCTAACCATTATTACTAGTTAAAAGCTATAATGAAATGTAATTTGTGCGCCAAGGAAGGAGTGATGAAATCCCCCACCTTATGTTAAATTGTGTATTGCCCTTAGAAAATAAAAACAAGATGAAATGAATGCAAAATTGAAACTAAATATTTATTAACAATGCAACTATAAATGAGATTTGATTTTGTTTTTGGATTTTTAAATGCAAGCAACCAATAATGCAAAGAAAATCATAACAAGAGATAAGAGCATGGTATTAGAGCATGCCGAATTACTTATAACTTATTTTAAAGCTACAATTTTTTAGCGCAATTTTTTTAGCAAGCAAGTAGTTTATTTTGGCAAGCAAATCCTCTTGTTCTGAATTCCTGCAAATTACAACCTGCAAAATTGTTGACCAAGAATATTTATAAGAATAAAATGAAAACAACTTTTTTAAAAAAACAGATCTACCCAAGCGAAAACAAAAAAAATCATTTGAAAAATAAAAGGAAATTAAAACAAAATATTTACAAGCCAAAACAAAACAACATAAATGAAATCTCCAAAATTTAAAAGCAAATAAAACTTCTTTTTCGTCATTTCTTTTTCCTTTTTTTGTTTTTAACGAAGAAAGGTGCTTTTTCTTAAACTAAAAGGACTCCTATCCCGACTGCTTCTCCTTCGGAAATTCCCTCTTTTTTTCAAAATGTTCACCCTGACCAGGATGCTTTCTCTAGGTTGAAATCTTATATAACCTCTGCTCCCCATCGGTTTAATGCTCCTATTATTGATGTTATTGTCTCTGTGTCTGGAGTTGCGAGTCCTGTTATGCTAGCTTCTCCTACCAAACCTTTTGAGCTTGTTGATTTGGATGTTGGTATTGAGTTTGGTAGTGGATATTTTTCCTACTTAAGTTACTTTTAGCTGTTCCTTTTAGTTATCTCTTTACTACGTACTCTATTTTGTAGCTTCTTCCCTGTGTGGGCTGTCATGTGTGGTGTGAGTTCTTGTAGTTGATGGGATACCTTTTCCTCTCACATGTACTTATATTATTTATTAACTTAAAGTGGACAGTCCACTTAAAAAACCGGCTAGCTTTGCTAAAAAAAGACTCTGCCCATGTACCCACAAAGCACAAAATCAAATTTAGCAGTCAAGTTCCTAACCAAAAAAAATAACTCACCATTTAAAAATCCGCTCAATTAGAATTCCCAAAGCCAAAATTACAAATTATAATTTCCTAAAGCTTGATTAGATGGTTGTGGGTTGATGGTCGATGAAGTCGCGATTTGTTCTGGTGTAGGGTCGCATATGGAAGCAACAATGAGGTTGATGGCTGAAATGTTTCAGGTTGGGGTCGTGGTTGGGTGAGTGTAACATCTCGCAATTTTGGACCATTCAAATCGACAATAAAACCACACATGTCAGACTTGAATAATTCAAAACAACAGATTGTTAATAAAATTTGGGGCAAATAAAATCAATCATAGAATCATAGACATAGAATATCATAATAACTCGCAACGAAATAAAATAACTATAGTAGTTCATGAAGCTATTAGATACCGAGTATTAGAACTAATACATAGTACCAATGTCTGGAAACAAAATACACTTGGAAAGTTAGATACATAAGTTTTCTACTACAAAAGCAAAAGCTGAGTGGAAATAACTAGAATAAAATATCAAGTAGACTGCTAAATCTCCGGCGGATCTCTAGCTCCAAAAGAGGATGAAACCAAAGTTGTGAACTTAGGTTGACCCAAGCGTAAAGCAAAACACAAAAACTCGAGTTAGGACATACATACTTATAAAATGTAAATTAACTCAAGTGAACTGGAAAAGAAATGCATCAGTAACTTGAAGGATACTTGGTATCACCCATCCTTTAAGGATCTGTTAAACTATATACTATGTAGTAACATACGCTATTATAAAAATGTCTAAAGTAAAGTAAACTATTTAAAAATAGCGTTAAGGCGTTACCCATTTCCCCCTTAACACATTTTTATAATGCCAGTAGTCTATATAGTACCGTAACTCCCTATAAACTGGAGCCACCAGAGGATAACCCATAGGTACGACATAAAAAAAACTCGTAGAAGGCAATCTAGGGTAGGTAACACGAAACAATTAGGCAATGCCAGGGTAGATACGCCAATTACACTTCCGTGCTGTTGGTAACGCATAGCTGCAACTACTGCCCAACTCGATCCACACTCCTGAATCATAGGTGCGCACCAAATCAATCATAAAGTAATAGAATGGCTAATGATGAAGTGTGTCCGATCGGAGGAGCTACCTCACTTGGGCGATCAATTGCTCCTGTTTTAGCCACTTTACGCTAACTCGTGGGAGTTAGGTCCATGTAAATATACCTTTAGGATCGTCGCCACCATCCTACTTCATTCCTTGAATCTCTGTAACATCCCACCTTTTCGCACACTTTAAACCGACACACGTGCCAATTCAAAGCATACGCAAGGGCGGATTGTTATGGGGTAAATAAGAAAAACAGAAAAGAAATAAAGCAAAATAGAATCTCACAGCGGAAGGATAAGATATAATAATCAATATACAGTTCATGATAACTGTTTACAAAATATTTATTTTACTTATATAATGAATATCAGAGTTACACATACCAATACAATCAATGCAGCGGAAATTTAGAGTGTGGTGCAATACTATAAATAATATAATACGGATTCTTCGTCTTCGTCCTCCAAAGCTAAAATCTTCGATCCTGAAATGCTCGGACTGACCCGAGCGAATTTGAAAAGACAAAAACACTCGAGTCAGACTAAAAGATCTTATGTGAGTTAAATTAACAGAAATAAATATGAGTACAGTAACTCAAGAGATGTTCGGGATTTACATCTCCTAAGGATACGTTAAACTATTTACTATGTAGTATATTGCGCTATTATAATAGTGTCTATTTATAAAATAAACTTACTTTTTAATAGCATTAAGGGGTTACCCATATAGCCCTTAACACAAATAATGCCAATAGTCTATACAGTACCGTAATACCTCCTGATCGGGAAGCTACCAGAGGATACTCCATAGGTACGACACAAATAGAAACTCGTAGTAAAGGCTCGGTATGGTAGGTGACACGGCACAACTAGGCAATGCCAGGGTAGATATACCAATTGCTATCCAGGCTGGTGGAAACGCGTAGCCGCAGTTACCGCCCAGCTCGGACTAACTCCCCAAAATCAAAATATAGAAGTGGCCACTGAATCAATCCAAAATCAAAGTATAATATCGAAGAGGAGGGTCCGATCAGAGGAATGACCTCATTGGCCTGAGAATCGCTCCTGTTTTAGCCACCTTATGCCAACTCACGGGAGTCGGGTCCACGTATTTACCTTACAGGAAACGTCACCACCACCTACTTCATTCTGGAATCTCCACCGCGTACACGGTTAGTCAAAGTGGTTTTCGGTATCGACAGAGAGTATGTCGATATCCGATCCCGGTCTCTTTGCCAACCCATCGTTATTATAACACCGCGGTCATTTAAAAATAGGTTATACTTTAAAAATCAGAATAAACATTCCATTTCATAACCATGAATACGATATCATTTCAAAACCCAAAACCATATTTTATCACTTATCCCAAATATAATTCTTTTCCAAAATCATAATGCTTTAACTTCATAACGTCTGAAAATCAAATATTTTCAAATCATAATATTTTGAAAATCATAATTTAAAACCATAACTTCTATAAAAAAACTTGAATGGTTTGGACATTCAACGGTATATGAATTAAATGGTTTAACTTAAATGTTACTTTGTAAAGAAAATAGTTCTCATGGCTTTACAAATACATTTCTTTATTAAAGTCTAAACCAAAATTTATATTATCTCTCTCAAGTTCCAAAACCACTTCAATTTATTTATATATACGTATATCCATTTTGAGTAACAATATTTCAAACTAAAATTGGATTTTATTCTTTCAACAGATCAATTGTTCTATTAATTAGTCTTGAATATTCACATAAAATCCATAAATAATAAGACTTCAATTTCTAGTAATAAAATATATATATTTTCCCAATTCAAATTATACTAGAATATTCATTTCAATTTATTTTGGGAAAAATCCAATTATAAATATCATATCTTAAAATTTCCAAACTTAACATTTAAACATATGATATAAATTATTAAACTCCATTTTCTTAATTTTCTTTCATTTTTAAATAAAGATTTTTATACACCTTTTAATTTCAAAATTTTCAACTCCATATGTATATATATGGAAGAATAATATTTATACAATATAAAATTTAAGATTATTAGAAACCGTATTCCATCCAAACCATAGAAATCACATTAAAATAGTTATATATAGACCGCGGTGCCTGTATAAAATTTTCTATCCTATGGTCAAGTGATACGGATATTTATCATTTCAATCCGCAATTTAAAAAAAAAATTGCGGTTATATATCATTTCAAACCAAAATCCCGAATGAAATGAAATATGCATGATAATTTGCAATTTAATGATATACAATAAACATCCATTAATCAACAACATCCATCGTCCAAATCGCAATCATCAATCAATATCAATCAATAACAATATTATTTTTGGTACTACATAACAGGTAATACTGGCAATTTTATTCAAATTAAATTTATCAGCTATTAATCTACAGTCTATATTCAGTAATAAATTATATAACTGTTAGCTAGCAGTTCATATACAAACAAATAAATTTTAACTGTAAATTTATACGCAATAAATTAATTAAATTAACAGTTAAATTTAATAAATGCAATTCAACAGATATGAATAAAATAAACATGCCAAATACTCATAAATAAATTTCTATTCATTTCTAAAATTAATTTAACAAACATAAAAGCTTCTAGTAGTTGTGAGTGGGTTAAAACACTCACTTTTTGAATTTAAATCGAATTTAAATCCGATTTAAACCCAAAAATTCGACGGTCTCAGAATTTGTCCAAACTAGCGTCAATGGATCTGGAATTAAATTACGATCCTAACAAAAGAAATTTCGCGTGAATCGGAGAACGTATGAAAAAAATATTCATTTTAAACGATTTGAAAAAAAAATAAAAATAAAATAAAATAAAATAAAACAAAACCCACTTAACTTCAATGGCCACGTCAGCTAAAAGCTACAGCACATCGTCGAATTTTTTTCTGGTCAAACGAATATCCAAAACAGAAAACGAATTGTACCAGCAGATTACGTGTCTCGAGAACTTTATCATAAATTTTCTAGAATTTTTGTGGAGAGTTTGAATTTTATTAGAAAATTTGAATTGTAGATAGATTAGGTTTTGTAACCATTGAGGAAAAGAAAGAGATGAAGAAAAATGAACGTACAGCCAATTGACAATAGAAAGGAGGCTAGGGTTTATCACAGCATATTTATAGATAGATCGCAACAGGATAGGTGTGCACGAATTTTAACGTGCGAACAGAAGTGGTCCCAAAAGGATATTAATTATACACGTTACGGATTAAATTATTTCTTTCTCAACATTTACATTGCATTTTAAGCGTATTCACACATGTATAATTAGATGCTTCATTTAAATTTCCATATATATATTCACAACTCCATAAATTTCCAAATACGTAGATAAATTTCCAATTTCAACTAAATTCTAAATTACTGTAATAATTATAGATTAAATTTCTATCCATTCTAAATAGATTACGTTTACATACTAAAATCCACATTTCTATGTATATTTGAATTCCATATTATACATATTTTATTTATCTTAATTACTTCCAACTTAAATTTCAATCAACATAAAACGTTTTATTCAGTTTCCAAAAATTTCAATCATGCTTTAAATCCAAATGAATAAATAACTTAATTCCCATTTAAGCATTTTTCATTTGATTTGCAATCAACCTTTTATGATCAATTAAATCCCGATATATTAATTAAACGTTATTTCATCATTCTTTATCCTATGAAGAAATTTAAGTTATTCACACCTATTACTAAATTTCATATTAATGCACACAAATTTACATTTATTGCAATGGTTACCAAATATTTCCCTGCAATAATTCATTCCCCTATACATACTTACAATTTCACTTAAACTTTACTATACCCATTTATTTTCTCAACATTAAAACCAACGTTACCTCAATTCCACTAATGTACACTTATTCTATTATCACTTACTAACCATTCAAATTTTTATTAACAAATAGGCAGGTAATTCCTATGTTACAAATTTTTAATTCATCCTAATCCCTTACTATTGACATACATTTGCATTACTTACATATCATTTACAATGTTACCCAAAATCTCTATCCATTGTAATTAATACCTTAAATAAGTTTCAATTTATATTCAAGTGAATACATTACCCTTTTTCGTTATGTCATCCATTTTTCACAAGAAACGTTTTATCGTTTCGACAACATTTTATTTCTAATTACCTACATTGATTTGTGTACGTCTCTACTATTTAAAGCATTACCATTCTCACCTTCATCTAAATCTTCATTTATGAGTATTTAAAATAAATTTCACTTATTTCCTATTTATACACTTATAAATTCCAATTCCAATAAATAGATAAATCTCCGTTTGAACTACTTAAATCAAAAATCAGCGATTATCCTATCTATACATTTTAAGTGGATGGATCAAATGTTGTATTCAAAAATCTACTTCTTAATATTCTTAGATTTAAACTCAACTCTCTATTAACATATGTTTAAACATCTTTTATTACCATTAACTTATTATTATACATTAAACTTAAATATACTGACAAAGCTTGTTTTTGGTACTCTTTTCATTTCCATAAATAAAATTAGCAGTGGATTCATACCTTATTATGTAATTATCTTTAATTCCACCTAACTAAATATTTACATAATCTTTTATTTGCAATAAATCAAATATTTTATATTAATTAAATTTAATCTTCCTGGTTTACTTATTCATAGTATGTAATTCAGTTACTCACCCTAACCTATTTATTTGAAATCCAATCCAGATTATTTTTACTAAGTTCCAATTTCCAAAGGTTACTGCAATTAATCCAATTAATTGCAATAAATTCTAATAAATTTGATTTTATTGGATTACAACTCAAAATAAATCAATTATTACTCAACTACCTAATTAACATTTCTTTTATATTCCAATACATAAATATTTCCCAAAATTTCATCTTTTATTTGCATAACTTACCGTATCTAAATTTTATTGGAAATTTTGTTAACTTTACGCATGAATAAAGTTAGAACCTCAATTAATTCATTCCATTTTGGTTTCATTCTTTATATCACATCAATCATCATATTATGAATGGAAATTTATCTAGGTTACATCTTATTTATTCACTTACCAATATTCCACACTAACTGCAATAATTTAGTGCATTAATTGAAATTGATCAAAATAAAACTTAACAAGCTAATAGAATAAATAACGTACAAAAATTTATTGTCATTAATCTATTTCATAAGTCTACACTCAAATACTCACTTAAAATAAGTTGTACGTTTCCATTAATTCGCGTTCGCACACCCGTTACTATATTAAAAATTACTAAAGTAACGTTTTTCTTAATAACAACATTAAAATTTCTCAATATTTAAATGAACTTTATTTCCAATACATGCTACCTAATTGCATTTACTTATGATCTTATCCAAACATTCATTTATATTTTATTTCCATCAATTAGTTAATATTTACATCCATTTATTAACAATTTACTTCCATTATACAATTGCAATTTATTATAGTTATTATTACATTAAATACTATTTCAATTTTATTCTTTTAGTATTAATTAAACAATCATATTTAAATTAAGATATTATAATGTTTTTCACTATTTATTTACACTCCATTAAAACCCAACAGTCGTCTCAATCACTTTTGAATTTGCATTAAATTGGTTGTCCAGCAACTGCCATTTGTATTACTATCTTAATTCTTATACAGTTACCGTTTTACCAATTTACTAATACATAGGTAATTTAAATTTTTGTCTTTAATTCTTTATTTTATATTTTATTCAAGTGCAACAAATTACACTATTCCTTTATTGATATTTCACCTAACCTTTCAACAATTAAGTTAAATAACCGTTTCTACAATTCATTATTAATTATAAATTTAATTCTCCTTTATTTATGCAACTTACACAAGGGTATAAATCTTCCATTATATCAATCATTAGATTTCTATTAAATTTAACAATAATTAAGATTTTTAATTACCGTTGCTATAAATTTTCATTTAGCGTTCATCTAGTATTAATTTACCTCCTTTATATATATATATATATATATTTCCCTTTTCTACAAAATTTAAATTTCAAAATCCTTTTTAATTAAAAATTTAATTGTCGAAATTTACGGGTCGTTACACTCTCCCCCACTCAAAACTTTTCGTCCCCGAAAAGGAAAAGAAGGGAAAAGAAGAATTTCGAAATCAATATTTTAAATTTACAAAATTAGTTAATTTAGCTAAAATATACAAATTTATATAAAGTGAAATATTTAAGTGGTTTCAACCATTAAACAACCAAACAAAACAACAACCATCAACCTTACAAACAGCATACCTACACAAGACAAAGCAACCATTTAATTCATCAAACAAATAGTTATTCGGGTTCAGAACTTGAAATTTGTATGGAATGAAAATAACTATCAAGTGCATCCTTTACTCAACAGTCTTAGACGGAACAAAGATAGATTATTTATTCATCTAAAACTTCAAATTCCTTACCCAACAACCATAAATCAAACAATACAATTCAAACCAACAACCAAATTAACTTATTATACATTTAATTCATGCTTTAGTTGTTTGATTTTATTTTTTTATGGAGGGATTTCTTCATTTCCTACAAATTTCATTTTCCATTTATTACAAAATTCATTATATTGGTATCCTATTTTATTTACTTAAGTTTATATCATCTATTTATTATCTTACTGTGACGACCCGGAAATTTTAAGCAATTTAAATCAGAATATTTAATCAATTTGGATTATTAAAAAGTTTAATTTTAACCTGAACTTCAAATATCAATATTTATTGGATAATTTATTGATGAATTTAATTTTTGGAAATTTGGTAAATTCTGAATCTGGAATTTTAAGCCTGTTAAAGATAAGTTGAAGGCTTGTAAAATTTATATTGACAATACTGAAGACAATAAAGTGACAGAATTGAATTTAAAGGCGCTTTGTTTAGTTTTGAAAATTTATATCGTTTAATTGAAATTAAAAATAGCCTTCCGAGATGCAGTCTCGGAATTCGACGAAACCAGTTCCCTTTGATCCGTAATATTGAATTATTATCGGATTTCAACTCTCGTAATGTTCGGAGTTGTTGTGTGAGCGTACGATATATAAACGCGTTGACATCTTATATCGAAAATTTAATTTAATTAATATATTTAGATATTTGGTAAGCTGTGAGATTTCTTTTCAATAGCCACCGTTCTTTCACTTCAGCGATCATCTTTCTGGACAAGCCTACACAGAGACAATTTGGTGTGCTAACGTCTTTTCTATGTCGCTTATCTTCTGAAGAAAGCTTATACTATATTTGCTAAATCGCGTTCGTTTCTTTCTTTCACCCATTCTCAAATCGAATTCACGTAAGTAATCCATGGCCGAACAAATATTAATGGAGGAAACGCAAATTTCTTTCATTATCAGGCAGTTAAAAATCGTGCTTCTCCTCCTCTTCAATTCACATACAATTCGAAAAGAAAAAAAAAACGCGAAGCGGAAAAAAAAGGGGGTTTTCCACTTCAAAATCGTACCTTGCCCCTACCAGTTCTTTCATTGTTTTCAAATTGATTTTTACCTAGTAAATAAAATGGGGAGAGCGGCGAACTTGATTTTGGGATCGAGGGAAGGCGAGTGGAGGGGAGCTCCAATCACATGCTTCTGTGTGTGAGGTCGAGATGAGTAGAGGCAGGCGCTCGCGATGACCGAGGTCGAGGCAAGGTTAAAAGCTCGTGGAGGTCGCGGTTGGCCAAGACATCGCGATGGCAAGTAGGTCATGGTGACGCAGTGAGGAGCGGCAACGTGGAGGGTCTCGATGTGGGTCGTTTGAGCAGGTCAGTTGCAAAATTATGATGCGACAGTGGAAGCTAGTTAGGTGGTCGTGAGGAAGGAAGTTCGCGTGAGATGCTCGAGTTTATGTGAGGTGTATTATCTTAAATTTTTGAAACGTTGTTTTCTGAAAACAGAAATTTTACATTTGTAATTTGAAAACAGTTTTGTTGTTGTTATTTTTGGAAAAATATATGATGACGTGAATATGTATATATATTACAAAATAAATTCACAGCGAGGTAGATCAGTACTTCTTTTATTTAATATATATATATAGAAACAAGATTTGGGAAATATGGGGTTTTAAAATTGTAAACAGTAGATAAAATTTGATTTTAAAGCCTATATAGATTGTTTTTAATAAGCAGTTTGAAAATGAGAAATAGAATAGATATACATACACATTTCTTTTAAATTTGCCAGTCATTTTAAAATAATGAATTATGGAGATAAATTTGTGTAATAAATTGGTTAAATTAAAAAGGAAATAGTTTAAAATTTAAAAATATTAGTTTATATAAAAAAAATCACTGGTTAATTAAATTATCAAATAGGAATTTAATTATTTAATTTGACTCGAATATTAATAAAACACCTAATGTTTATACAAGGTTTGAAAATCGTGGAATCAAACTGAGAATGAAGTGGGTTGCAAACAGGAATCAAAGGTGAGTTAATCTCACTCAGTTTAAATTTAAATTTAAATGATTAAATTTAAATAATTGTTTGAATGGTTGAATTGTTGATGTGCTATTGTATGCTATATTTGTAAATTGATGCATTATATTGTGCTAACGTCTGTGGATGCAGGGAAAACAGGTTGGAGGGATCCAACTGGATCCCTCAACATTTATTTAAATTATTTAATTCCCTCAGTTGTGATTACATTGATATTCTATGATGAATTATAGTGGAATATTGAATGCTATGGTTTGATTTGATATAATTGGGTACAACGAATTACCAAAAATTTAAATTTGATTGTTGGAAATGAAGATAAAATAAGTGAAATTGCAAGTAAAATAATTATAGAACAAATTTAAGAATGCATTGGGAATAAACAAAGTGACTGAGAAGTTTTAATAAATAAAATTAGAGTATAAAAAGGAAAAATTTGAATAATAAGAAGTTAAATGGATTTTAAACTGTAGCGTTATTATCTTAAAAGAACAGAACATTTATTTAAATTCAGGATTTAAATTATTGGAAAGAATAAAGGAAAATGTGGGAATAACCTGAATTTGGTATATTCCAGTTATAGGGGGTTTGAAATCACATAGGAAATAATAATAACTAAGTCCCTAACTAATGGATTTTTGAAATGAACTGATAAGTAAAGAAATTGATTACAAATAGAATAAAATTGGAAATCAATTTCTGAAATTGATTTAAATGGTTGAGATTTGGAAATTCTCCCTGAATAATCAAGTACAATTCATAGTAATTTTTTTATATAAGGTAAAAGATGTTATAGTTGATTTAGGAAGTATGTGTTGTAAAATTTATTATATTTTTTAATATTTAAATTTTAAAGTAAGTATTTCTTTCAAACCTACTATAGTAGTAATTACTTAAAAAGTGTCCTAGTATTTTGTTTTCAAAGGTGAAAATCTAGTTTTATATTCTATTAAGTAACTTTATTTTCAAATACTTATATAGTATGTATTTTTACAAAATATTGAAGTAATTTAATTTAAATGTTTAAAGTATATTTTCAAAGTAAAGTGTTTTTAAATTATTTTAAAAATCTAGTTTTGTGCTTGGTAATTTCAGAGAAGGGAAATAAATATTTGGGGAAGTTTATTCTGAAAGAAAGATGGTTTTGAAAACTGTTTTCAAAGGGTTGAAAATAGAAATATATCGTGTGAAGGTATTTTGAGATAAATAAATAATTTGGGAAATTATTTATTGTTTGATAGATGTTTGTGAATATTAATTGATAGTTAAATCACCGACTATCAATATTGGACAAATGCGCTGATCGTTTCGAAGAGACCGGGATCGAGATTTATTTCTCGAAAACCACTTCGATCCGGTTTGTACGTTTCGTGCGAAAAACGTGTTCGGAGTCGAAGATGGAGCAGTGAAGTGCAAGGGCTAGTCACTACTAATCCTGAGGATATTTCCAAAATGGATGTAGTAGGAATAGTGCCTTCGGTTCCGTTCGAACCCGGGACGGACTTGTATGGATGAATGCTTGCGAAACATCGTTAGGTGGGCGATGGGCATTCTAAGTGAAACGTTCTAAAAAGGTAACGCTTAGCCTCAAGCCTCATCAAATGGGAATGACTGAAAATCAGGGGATATGCAGCAAGGTTAGGTGGGTCATGCCCAAGCAGGACAAGATATTTCCCCTGTCTAGATGTCCCTTATTTATTTCGGCTTAGTGGGTGGTTGGTCGCGCCAACCACGGGGTTTATCTTGTTCGGGACTGTTCAGTAAGGAATGGTTCCGGCCTTGTGTTGCAGGGGATGAAGGGAGTAGTCCTCGGTACGGTGATCTAGGCCCCGTACTGTGACAGGTGGTACCCCAGTGCCTAGTCATTGTTGGAAATCCATTCTCCCTACGAGCCTTGTACGAGTTTTGTTTGTATTACCCACTTTTGTGGCTAGTAGCTGGAATTTAATGAATGTAACAATTTCGGCTATTTTATAAGTATTTGTATATAGACCCTATTATAATATCAGAGGACTTCTATATAAAAATTGTTTTAGCCATCGTAAGGTAAAAACCCGACATGTTTATTTGTGGCGTGGTCTTACGAGATGCTTTTGGTTTTCAAAGGATTTTTGAAACTTTAATAATCAATTGGGTGTGATTTTCTCACTCTGGTATTCCAGACTGACTCGGGTATTATTTAACTGTAATGCTCGGGTCAGACCGAGTATTATAGGATACAGGATATGATGCTGTGGGCTCAGGAGACGAGCTGGATGACGATACGTACTCTCGTACTTATATATATGTATTTCCGCTGAGTTGAGTTGTTATGTACCCATTGTATATTATTGATGTGAGCTGTGATTGATGTACTCTGATGATGTAATATATGTAAACAGATATATTTGATTTTGAGTAAAGATTATTTATTCTCTATTATATTTTATTCCGCTGCGATGGTTAGATTCTGATGTTGATTTTGTTTTCTATTCTTCTACCTCTTCTTCTTAAATCCTAATGGTTCGTATTTCTGTGCAACTTGAGTTGTTTGTTGTAGAATAGTGTAGACTCAAGGGGTACGGATTTACGGGCTGTTACAGTTGGTATCAGAGCTTAGGTTGGTAATAACCTTGGCTCTATTGGAAATTACTCAAATAGAGTCCGTAGTACTCTAGAATGAGTTTGAGCGTATTAATAGATATGAGCGCGTATTTTTAGTGAATATGAATTGTTTTAATATTGTGTTGATTGGCTTATTGAGTGGTATATGAACCTTCGTCGGCACGGCCTCGAAAACTGTATCGAAGGGGTTTCTAAACACTTGAATAGAACAATTGACACAATATTGTTTTAAATATGGGTGAATGAAATAATTTTACCCAAAAACATATTTTGATATAAAGCATAGTTTTTGTAAACTGTTTGACTAATATATGGTTGCTTGGATGTTAGAAATGGTAATATTAAAGTATTATCATGGTTAAGTGAAAATTTAATTAGAAATTGGAAATATAACCAAAGTTTGAAGGAATAAATTCATTATAAAAAGAAATTCATAAATATAGATTATAAACGTAAATAGTAAATGGAAATATAATTAAATGGGAATTTGTATAAGCCTAAACTATACAAATGAATTTTAGTTAAAATTTAAATTAAAACAGAATTTGAAATTGTAAAACCCGGAAGTTTTGAAAGTATTTTGAAGATAAATAAGTTATTTCCGAAAAGAAATTTGTTTTAAAATGGATTTTGAAAGTGATATAGCATTAAATTCACTTCAGTAGCTGGAAAATAACTTCGGTGATGACTGCAGCATCATCGATGTGCATTTTCGAGTTTCTAAGTGATGAATTGCTGCCAAATTGATTTGTTCAGAAAAGCTAGTTGTTTGAAATTTACAAAGGAAATGTGTGGGGAATAAAACCAGGATTGGTTTAATTTTTGAGAAATGTGATTTTGAGATGTTGGAGATTTCAAAATGATTTGGGACCAAAGTAGGTGTTTTTAAATTCCTGACGAGATAGCTGTAAGCTTATAAATTGTAAATTTATAAATTGAGATGACTTTTAAATCAGGAAGGAAATACAAGCTTTGAATGTCGAAAATTTAAATTTAAAGGGAAAGGTTAAAAATGGAATTAACTTTGATTGGAGAATAAAATTTAACTGGATAGGCTGGAAATAATATCCAGTTGTATTCGAATTAAGTTAAAATCGAACTGAGTCAAATAAATATGAGTTTAAAATAGAATTGAACTGGAATAAAAATTCAATTGAATAAATTGAATTGGAATTGATTCTTACCTAGATAACTAGAAAATAAGTTGGATAAGAAATAAATTGGATAAGAATTAGATTGAAATAAATAAACCAGAATAACTTATAAAAGGATTAAAATGCATGAATAAAATATGCTTGGGTTACAAAGAAGCATAAGGCTTGAGTTAAAATAAAAGAATAACATATTCAAGCCTATAATGGATGGAATTGTGTAAATAATAAGTTGTGGCTTATAAATTTTGAAAGTGAAATAGAAAATCCAAAATAAATATTGTTTGATGTTTTGGATAATGAAAGGAAAATCCAAATTTGTATTATTAAATAAATTGAACCAAGAAAATTAAATAAAGTGAAGTTTGGAAATGAACTCAAGTTATAAATTAAATTTGACTTAAATTGTGGATGAAGTGAAAGTAATTGAGGATGAAGTTGAATTGTGAGTTAATTAAATTGGATGGTAAATGGATAATAGATTTAGAACTTGAGTTATAAATTGAAAATTTAGCTTGAAGTGTTAACAAATTAAATATAATTGGGAATACATCGAATAAAAATGTGATTTGATTAAAATAGTAATGGGATGGTTTGTATTGTGAATAAAATCCAAATATGTGGAAATAAATTGGATATGGCTTTGTAATAAATCGAGTTAAGCTGAGTATAAAAGAGAAAATTTACTTGTAAAATGAAAATGAGCTTAAGTGTAAAATTTGAATAAATTGAGGTTAATGGATTTAGGCTAAATGAATGAAGGAAAGTTGTATTGAATTCAACTTAAAACCAAGTTAAAGATATTGGATGGAATTTAAACCAAGAAAAATATATTTGGGTCGGAATAAATTTTGGTGGGTTGTAAATAAAATTTAAGAAAATGAAAATTTAAAATAAATTGCATGTGGATAAACTAATTATATTGAATAAATAAATGATGGAATAAATAAGTATCAAATGAAATGTGGTTTAATAAGTTGAGAAATGGTTATTGAATGAAATAGCTTGGATTGTCTTCGAGCTAAATAAAATAGTGTGGAATAAACAAATATGGAATGAAATGTAAATAAATGGATGGTAAATGAAATTTAAATGGAATGTGTCGAGCTAAATAAATGATTGCGAATGGGTTAAAATAAAAAGGAAATTTAATTGGCAATTAAGATGTACCTAAATTGTTAATGGTTTTGAATGAACTAATTTTGGTTAATAAAATTGAAATGCAATGAAACTGAGAATATATGGATTGTGAATAAATCTGAAATGGAATAGAATTAAGTATAAATTGAGTTGGAGTCAATTTAAATTGGTTATAAACATAAATACTTATTTATTCACATAAATCTCGCCAAATTGCAAAGAATAAATTATCATTTGGTGTAAATAGAAGTAATTAAAAATGTTATGAGTTGATAGTAGTAAAATAAATTGATTTTGGAAGCAATTGAATTACATATGAGTTCAGTTTGCTTAGGAATAAATTGAAGGTAAGCTATTGTGTTTTAAACCATTCAAATTTGATAAAGATGTATACGAATGGATTGGAAACCATTCAAATTGAATAAAAATGGTTTATAAATAAATTGAAAGCAATTGAATCAGCATGGAAACTATATAAATTGCTTACGGAAAAATGTTTGGTGTGAATTGCTTTCAGAATTCATATGTTTTAACTATTGCTAATAAGTGAAATATAGTTAAACTTCATATATTTGGCACTTACATGTTTAAATTGAGTAAGTACAGGTACCTGGAAGCCGTATGGCTGGATTTGGGTTGGGCTATTTACTTAAAATAATAAGCCGCTTGCTTAAAATGCTAAATAAGGTACGCCTACGCAATTAAAATAGGAAATATGAACTGTTTTTGGTTTTTCCGACCGTGTGGGTCGATGTATATATATTTATTTCTTTTGTCAAATTGCAAAAGCTTCTCCGTACAAAGGGGACTCTGCCAAAAATTTTCAGAAATTTTGGGAGTTAGAAATTTTTTAGAAGATTTTTGGAAAATTTAGTTAACAACAAAACGATTTCAAACTAGGAATTGAAATAAGTTAGCAAATGAAACTAATTAAAGTAATGACTTAAATTAGTTATAAATGGAGGATAAAAGTTAAAAAAAATTAAAAATTCAAAGTTGAAAATAAATGGAATACATATGAAATGTGGAAATCGATTTGAATAGAAGTATAAACTAAAAGAGATAAAGAGAAATAAAGATAAGAAACATATAAAATGTTTATATTAATTTAAGAAGGGAATGGTGAATTCTTAATTGGAAATCGATGCTACAAATGAATCCTAAGATAATATTGAAATGAATAGATATTGACATTTTGTTAGAAAGTCGATAAAATATTTTGGTATATTGTGATTGGATGTTAGTGCTAAGCAGGATATGCAGGTATTATAAAAGGGAAAAGGAAATTGGATTTGATTTCAAAAGATAAATTTGAATTGCCCGACAAAAGGTACGCATTTAAATTTGGTATGGAAATTGATTGGGATTTGGATTTGGATTGAGCCACTTGGCTTTTTGTTTTCTTTTTGGGATTTAGGAGGCCGTAGAGCCATTTTGTAGCAGTACCGAGCTAGCCGCGCAAAGGAGACGCTGGCGAAATTTTTCGGAAAATTAAAAAGTTAGAAAAATTTTGAGAAATTTTAATAATTCAAAACTGATTTTAAGAATAAAACTTGAATGATTTAGCGAATAGGATGGTTTTCAAACTAGGGAAAGGATTGGAAAGTTAATAAGAATGATAATAATCTTTTATAGAAGATAGTTGGTTGGATATTGAATTGTTTGGTTTTGAGGAAAGGTAACGAGTATTGAACCATTCTTCCTAACCAGTAATTTCGGGGACGAAATTCTTTTAAGGGGAAGGATGTGACGACCTGGAAATTTTAAGCAATTTAAATCGGAATATTTAATCAATTTGGATTATTAAAAAGTTTAATTTTAACCTGAACTTCAAATATCAATATTTATTGGATAATTTATTGATGAATTTAATTTTTGGAAATTTGGTAAATTCTGAATCTGGAATTTTAAGCCTGTTAAATATAAGTTGAAGGCTTGTAAAATTTATATTGACAATACTGAAAACAATAAAGTGACAGAATTGAATTTAAAGGCGCTTTGTTTAGTTTTGAAAATTTATATCGTTTAATTGAAATTAAAAATAGCCTTCCGAGATGCAGTCTCGGAATTCGACGAAACCAGATCCCTTTGATCCGTAATATTGAATTATTATCGGATTTCAACTCTCATAATGTTCGGAGTTGTTGTGTGAGCGTACGATATATAAACGCGTTGACATCTTATATCGAAAATTTAATTTAATTAATATATTTAGATATTTGGTAAGCTGTGAGATTTCTTTTCAATAGCCACCGTTCTTTCACTTCAGCGATCATCTTTCTGGACAAGCCTACACAGAGACAATTTGGTGTGCTAACGTCTTTTCTATGTCGCTTATCTTCTGAAGAAAGCTTATACTATATTTGCTAAATCGCGTTCGTTTCTTTCTTTTACCCATTCTCAAATCGAATTCACGTAAGTAATCCATGGCCGAACAAATATTAATGGAGGAAACGCAAATTTCTTTCATTATCAGGCAGTTAAAAATCGTGCTTCTCCTCCTCTTCAATTCACAGACAATTCGAAAAGAAAAAAAAGAAAAAAACGCGAAGCGGAAAAAAAAGGGGGTTTTCCACTTCAGAATCGTACCTTGCCCCTACCAGTTCTTTCATCGTTTTCAAATTGATTTTTACCTAGTAAATAAAATGGGGAGAGCGGCGAACTTGATTTTGGGATCGAGGGAAGGCGAGTGGAGGGGAGCTCCAATCACATGCTTCTGTGCGTGAGGTCGAGATGAGTAGAGGCAGGCGCTCGCGATGACCGAGGTCGAGGCAAGGTTAAAAGCTCGTGGAGGTCGCGGTTGGCCAAGACATCGCGATGGCAAGCAGGTCACGGTGACGCAGTGAGGAGCGGCAACGTGGAGGGTCTCGATGTGGGTCGTTTGAGCAGGTCAGTTGCAAAATTATGATGCGACAGTGGAAGCTAGTTAGGTGGTCGTGAGGAAGGAAGTTCGCGTGAGATGCTCGAGTTTATGTGAGGTATATTATCTTAAATTTTTGAAACGTTGTTTTCTGAAAACAGAAATTTTACATTTGTAATTTGAAAACAGTTTTGTTGTTGTTATTTTTGGAAAAATATATGATGACGTGAATATGTATATATATTACAAAATAAATTCACAGCGAGGTAGATCAGTACTTCTTTTATTTAATATATATATATAGAAACAAGATTTGGGAAATATGGGGTTTTAAAATTGTAAACAGTAGATAAAATTTGATTTTAAAGCCTATATAGATTGTTTTTAGTAAGTAGTTTGAAAATGAGAAATAGAATAGATATACATACACATTTCTTTTGAATTTGCCAGTCATTTTAAAATAATGAATTATGGAGATAAATTTGTGTAATAAATTGGTTAAATTAAAAAGGAAATAGTTTAAAATTTAAAAATATTAGTTTATATAAAAAAATCACTGGTTAATTAAATTATCAAATAGGAATTTAATTATTTAATTTGACTCGAATATTAATAAAACACCTAATGTTTATACAAGGTTTGAAAATCGTGGAATCAAACTGAGAATGAAGTGGGTTGCAAACAGGAATCAAAGGTGAGTTAATCTCACTCAGTTTAAATTTAAATTTAAATGATTAAATTTAAATAATTGTTTGAATGGTTGAATTGTTGATGTGCTATTGTATGCTATATTTGTAAATTGATGCATTATATTGTGCTAACGTCTGTGGATGCAGGGAAAACAGGTTGGAGGGATCCAACTGGATCCCTCAACATTTATTTAAATTATTTAATTCCCTCAGTTGTGATTACATTGATATTCTATGATGAATTATAGTGGAATATTGAATGCTATGGTTTGATTTGATATAATTGGGTATAACGAATTACCAAAAATTTAAATTTGATTGTTGGAAATGAAGATAAAATAAGTGAAATTGCAAGTAAAATAATTATAGAACAAATTTAAGAATGCATTGGGAAGAAACAAAGTGACTGAGAAGTTTTAATAAATAAAATTAGAGTATAAAAAGGAAAAATTTGAATAATAAGAAGTTAAATGGATTTTAAACTGTAGTGTTATTATCTTAAAAGAACAGAACATTTATTTAAATTCAGGATTTAAATTATTGGAAAGAATAAAGGAAAATGTGGGAATAACCTGAATTTGGTATATTCCAGTTAAAGGGGGTTTGAAATCACATAGGAAATAATAATAACTAAGTCCCTAACTAATGGATTTTTGAAATGAACTGATAAGTAAAGAAATTGATTTCAAATAGAATAAAATTGGAAATCAATTTCTGAAATTGATTTAAATGGTTGAGATTTGGAAATTCTCCCTGAATAACCAAGTACAATTCATAGTAATTTTTTTATATAAGGTAAAAGATGTTATAGTTGATTTAGGAAGTATGTGTTGTAAAATTTATTATATTTTTTAATATTTAAATTTTAAAGTAAGTATTTCTTTCAAACCTACTATAGTAGTAATTACTTAAAAAGTGTCCTAGTATTTTGTTTTCAAAGGTGAAAATCTAGTTTTATATTCTATTAAGTAACTTTATTTTCAAATACTTATATAGTATGTATTTTTACAAAATATTGAAGTAATTTAATTTAAATGTTTAAAGTATATTTTCAAAGTAAAGTGTTTTTAAATTATTTTAAAAATCTAGTTTTGTGCTTGGTAATTTCAGAGAAGGGAAATAAATATTTGGGGAAGTTTATTCTGAAAGAAAGATGGTTTTGAAAACTGTTTTCAAAGGGTTGAAAATAGAAATATATCGTGTGAAGGTATTTTGAGATAAATAAATAATTTGGGAAATTATTTATTGTTTGATGGATGTTTGTGAATATTAATTGATAGTTAAATCATCGACTATCAATATTGGACAAATGCGCTGATCGTTTCGAAGAGACGGGAATCGAGATTTATTTCTCGAAAACCACTTCGATCCGGTTTGTACGTTTCGTGCGAAAAACGTGTTCGGAGTCGAAGATGGAGCAGTGAAGTGCAAGGGCTAGTCACTATTAATCCTGAGGATATTTCCAAAATGGATGTAGTAGGAATAGTGCCTTCGGTTCCGTTCGAACCCGGGACGGACTTGTATGGATGAATGCTTGCGAAACATCGTCAGGTGGGCGATGGGAATTCTAAGTGCAACGTTCTAAAAAGGTAACGCTTAGCCTCAAGCCTCATCAAATGGGAATGACTGAAAATCAGGGGATATGCAGCAAGGTTAGGTGGGTCATGCCCAAGCAGGACAAGATATTTCCCCTGTCTAGATGTCCCTTATTTATTTCGGCTTAGTGGGTGGTTGGTCGCGCCAACCACGGGGTTTATCTTGTTCGGGACTGTTCAGTAAGGAATGGTTCCGGCCTTGTGTTGCAGGGGATGAAGGGAGTAGTCCTCGGTACGGTGATCTAGGCCCCGTACTGTGACAGGTGGTACCCCAGTGCCTAGTCATTGTTGGAAATCCATTCTCCCTACGGGCCTTGTACGAGTTTTGTTTGTATTACCCACTTTTGTGGCTAGTAGCTGGAATTTAATGAATGTAACAATTTCGGCTATTTTATAAGTATTTGTATATAGACCCTATTATAATATCAGAGGACTTCTATATAAAAATTGTTTTAGCTATCGTAAGGTAAAAACCCGACATGTTTATTTGTGGCGTGGTCTTACGAGATGCTTTTGGTTTTCAAAGGATTTTTGAAACTTTAATAATCAATTGGGTGTGATTTTCTCACTCTGGTATTCCAGACTGACTCGGGTATTATTTAACTGTAATGCTCGGGTCAGACCGAGTATTATAGGATACAGGATATGATGCTGTGGGCTCAGGAGACGAGCTGGATGACGATACGTACTCTCGTACTTATATATATGTATTTCCGCTGAGTTGAGTTGTTATGTACCCATTGTATGTTATTGATGTGAGCTGTGATTGATGTACTCTGATGATGTAATATATGTAAACAGATATATTTGATTTTGAGTAAAGATTATTTATTCTCTATTATATTTTATTCCGCTGCGATGGTTAGATTCTGATGTTGATTTTGTTTTCTTTTCTTCTACCTCTTCTTCTTAAATCCTAATGGTTCGTATTTCTGTGCAACTTGAGTTGTTTGTTGTAGAATAGTGTAGACTCAAGGGGTACGGATTTGCGGGCTGTTACACTTACCTTTACTTATATAGTAGAATTTCCAATTTAACTTAAGTTTATACAATTTAATTCTCATTTTATCACAGCAAATTCATTGATTACTTTCATTACCTTACTCTTCACTTGTAAGAATTTCCCTTACATTTTCTTACTAACTTTGCACTTTTCTTATATGGTAAGTTATATATGTTTTAAGAATGTAAGTGGAAATTTATACAAGTTTCTTCTCAATTCCTTTAATTAATTAATGGTTCATCAAATATATATTCGTTTTATAAATTAAAATTTCAACTTACCTTTAATTTCATTCATTTATTAAATGTTGACGTTTCTATTATATTTAATAGTAGTAACAATTTAATTTCCCACTTCCACTTATATTAAACTAGTAGCATTTAAATCACACTTAAGTTTATAACCCTACACATCAATCTTTATTTGTTAAAGAATTTCATTTTATTTACTTAAGTTTAAAATCACCTATTAATAATACTTATCTTAAATTATGGAAAAATTGAAATTATAACTTAAGTTTATACCATTATATTCTTATTTATAATAGCAATTCATTGAATCCTTCATTATTTCCCAAAATTCCTACTTGTAAAATATTCAATTCCAATCTCTCATTTAACATTTCAACTTTTTATATTTGGTAAGTTATATATATGTTAAAGAAAAATGCAATTGAACTTATACAAGTTTATCTAAATTCTTTTAATTCATTCATTGGTCAATAAATCTTTACCTCTCTTATAAGTTAAAATTTTAACTTCCTTTATAACTTAGCATTAATTCTCTAAATTAGAGGTTTCACTTCATTAATTACTTACCTTTTATTTCACTAAAATAATTTAAACCATTAATTAATGGAAATTTAAGAATTAAATACCGGGTCAAATTTCAAATTATCTTCAAAAAAAAAAAAAATTCTTACTACTTTTATATCTCAATTATATTTGTAAAAATTAAAATTTTAGATATTTTCAAAATAACTCTGCAGTAGAATTTACTACAGTGGTCTTTCCCCTTCGAAACTTGAAAATGAAAGTCGATGATGCGGCCGCCATCACCGAAATTATTTTCCAACGACAGAGAGGAAAGTACAAAATTTATTTTCTCCAAAATCTTCTTTAAAACAATTCTTCTGAATTAAAATGAAATATTTATAGAAGAAAATACTTATAAACCAAAGCATTATATTTCATAAATCCTTTGAAAGCAAATTTTTAAAATCCCGGACTTAAGTTCTAAAATCTCCAATTTGATTTATTCTAATTTCAACTTAGCTTCAATTATTATAAATATTTTTATTTCCTAACACCCAATCTATATCAATCAAATATATACATAATATCATTTAAAACTTCATTTTATATATAGAAAATATAATAGGCAAAATTATTTCATTCACCTATATTAAAACGGATATTATGTCGGTCTGTCCTATTAAGTGTTTAGAAATCCCTATTGATGACATAGCGTCCCATGCATCAACCAGAATTTATAAATACAAAGCGGAACAGATTAACACAATATCAAAATCTTTTATTAATACTAACAAATACGCTCTCTCATATATATATATATATATATATATACACTCAGCGACTCCCATAGGGTATTACTACCCTATTAACAAAGAGTCAAACCCCACAAAGCCAAGTTTATCGCTAAACCAAAGCTCTGATACCAACTGTAACATCCCCCCTTTTCGCACACTTTAAACCGACACACGTGCCAATTCAAAGCATACGCAAGGGCGGATTGTTATGGGGTAAATAAGAAAAACAGAAAAGAAATAAAGCAAAATAGAATCTCACAGCGGAAGGATAAGATATAATAATCAATATACAGTTCATGATAACTGTTTACAAAATATTTATTTTACTTATATAATGAATATCAGAGTTACACATACCAATACAATCAATGCAGCGGAAATTTAGAGTGTGGTGCAATACTATAAATAATATAATACGGATTCTTCGTCTTCGTCCTCCAAAGCTAAAATCTTCGATCCTGAAATGCTCGGACTGACCCGAGCGAATTTGAAAAGACAAAAACACTCGAGTCAGACTAAAAGATCTTATGTGAGTTAAATTAACAGAAATAAATATGAGTACAGTAACTCAAGAGATGTTCGGGATTTACATCTCCTAAGGATCCGTTAAACTATTTACTATGTAGTATATTGCGCAATTATAATAGTGTCTATTTATAAAATAAACTTACTTTTTAATAGCGTTAAGGGGTTACCCATATAGCCCTTAACACAAATAATGCCAATAGTCTATACAGTACCGTAATACCTCCTGATCGGGAAGCTACCAGAGGATACTCCATAGGTACGACACAAATAGAAACTCGTAGTAAAGGCTCGGTATGGTAGGTGACACGGCACAACTAGGCAATGCCAGGGTAGATATACCAATTGCTATCCAGGCTGGTGGAAACGCGTAGCCGCAGTTACCGCCCACCTCGGACTAACTCCCCAAAATCAAAATATAGAAGTGGCCACTGAATCAATCCAAAATCAAAGTATAATATCGAAGAGGAGGGTCCGATCAGAGGAATGACTTCATTGGCCTGAGAATCGCTCCTGTTTTAGCCACCTTATGCCAACTCACGGGAGTCGGGTTCACGTATTTACCTTACAGGAAACGTCACCACCACCTACTTCATTCTGGAATCTCCACCGCGTACACGGTTAGTCAAAGTGGTTTTCGGTATCGACAGAGAGTATGTCCATATCCGATCCCGGTCTCTTTGCCAACCCATCGTTATTATAACACCGCGGTCATTTAAAAATAGGTTATACTTTAAAAATCAGAATAAACATTCCATTTCATAACCATGAATACGATATCATTTCAAAACCCAAAACCATATTTTATCACTTATCCCAAATATAATTCTTTTCCAAAATCATAATGCTTTAACTTCATAACGTCTGAAAATCAAATATTTTCAAATCATAATATTTTGAAAATCATAATTTAAAACCATAACTTCTATAAAAAAAACTTGAATGGTTTGGACATTCAACGGTATATGAATTAAATGGTTTAACTTAAATGTTACTTTGTAAAGAAAATAGTTCTCATGGCTTTACAAATACATTTCTTTATTAAAGTCTAAACCAAAATTTATATTATCTCTCTCAAGTTCCAAAACCACTTCAATTTATTTATATATACGTATATCCATTTTGAGTAACAATATTTCAAACTGAAATTGGATATTATTCTTTCAACAGATCAATTGTTCTATTAATTAGTCTTGAATATTCACATAAAATCCATAAATAATAAGACTTCAATTTCTAGTAATAAAATATATATATTTTCCCAATTCAAATTATACTAGAATATTCATTTCAATTTATTTTGGAAAAAATCCAATTATAAATATCATATCTTAAAATTTCCAAACTTAACATTTAAACATATGATATAAATTATTAAACTCCATTTTCTTAATTTTCTTCCATTTTTAAATAAAGATTTTTATACACCTTTTAATTTCAAAATTTTCAACTTCATATGTATATATATGGAAGAATAATATTTATACAATATAAAATTTAAGATTATTAGAAACCGTATTCCATCCAAACCATAGAAATCACATTAAAATAGTTATATATAGACCGCGGTGCCTGTATAAAATTTTCTATCCTATGGTCAAGTGATACGGATATTTATCATTTCAATCCGCAATTTAAAAAAAATATAAAATTTTGCGGTTATATATCATTTCAAACCAAAATCCCGAATGAAATGAAATATGCATGATAATTTGCAATTTAATGATATACAATAAACATCCATTCATCAACATCATCCATCATCCAAATCGCAATCATCAATCAATATCAATCAATAACAATATTATTTTTGGTACTACATAACAGGTAATACTGGCAATTTTATTCAAATTAAATTTAACAGCTATTAATCTACAGTCTATATTCAGTAATAAATTATATAACTGTTAAATAGCAGTTCATATACAAACAAATAAATTTTAACTGTAAATTTATACGCAATAAATTAATTAAATTAACAGTTAAATTTAATAAATGCAATTCAACAGATATGAATAAAATAAACATGCCAAATACTCATAAATAAATTTCTATTCATTTCTAAAATTAATTTAACAAACATAAAAGCTTCTAGTAGTTGGGAGTGGGTTAAAACACTCACCTTTTGAATTTAAATCGAACTTAAATCCGATTTAAACCCAAAAATTCGACGGTCTCAGAATTTGTCCAAACCAGCGTCAATGGATCTGGAATTAAATTACGATCCTAAAAAAAGAAATTTCGCGTGAATCGGAGAACGTATGAAAAAAATATTCATTTTAAACGATTTGAAAACAAAATTAAAAATAAAATAAAATAAAATAAAACAAAACCCACTTAACTTCAATGGCCACGTCAGCTAAAGGCTACAGCACATCGTCGAATTTTTTTCTGGTCAAACGAATATCCAAAACAGAAAACGAATTGTACCAGCAGATTACGTGTCTCGAGAACTTTATCATAAATTTTCTGGAATTTTTGTGGAGAGTTTGAATTTTATTAGAAAATTTGAATTGTAGATAGATTAGGTTTTGTAACCATTGAGGAAAAGAAAGAGATGAAGAAAAATGAACGTACAGCCAATTGACAATAGAAAGGAGGCTAGGGTTTATCACAGCATATTTATAGATAGATCGCAACAGGATAGGTGTGCACGAATTTTAACGTGCGAACAGAAGTGGTCCCAAAAGGATATTAATTATACACGTTACGGATTAAATTATTTCTTTCTCAACATTTACATTGCATTTTAAGCGTATTCACACATGTATAATTAGATGCTTCATTTAAATTTCCATATATATATTCACAACTCCATAAATTTCCAAATACGTAGATAAATTTCCAATTTCAACTAAATTCTAAATTACTGTAATAATTACAGATTAAATTTCTATCCATTCTCAATAGATTACGTTTACATACTAAAATCCACATTTCTGTGTATATTTGAATTCCATATTATACATATTTTATTTATCTTAATTACTTCCAACTTAAATTTCAATCAACATAAAACGTTTTATTCAGTTTCCAAAAATTTCAATCATGCTTTAAATCCAAATGAATAAATAACTTAATTCCCATTTAAGCATTTTTCATTTGATTTGCAATCAACCTTTTATGATCAATTAAATCCTGATATATTAATTAAACGTTATTTCCATCATTCTTTATCCTATGAAGAAATTTAAGTTATTCACACCTATTACTAAATTTCATATTAATGCACACAAATTTACATTTATTGCAATGGTTACCAAATATTTCCCTGCAATAATTTATTCCCCTATACATACTTACAATTTCAATTAAACTTTACTATACCCATTTATTTTCTCAACATTAAAACCAACGTTACCTCAATTCCACTAATGTACACTTATTCTATTATCACTTACTAACCATTCAAATTTTTATTAACAAATAGGCAGGTAATTCCTATGTTACAAATTTTTAATTCATCCTAATCCCTTACTATTGACATACATTTGCATTACTTACATATCATTTACAATGTTACCCAAAATCTCTATCCATTGTAATTAATACCTTAAATAAGTTTCAATTTATATTCAAGTGAATACATTACCCTTTTTCGTTATGTCATCCATTTTTCACAAGAAACGTTTTATCGTTTCGACAACATTTTATTTCTAATTACCTACATTGATTTGTGTACGTCTCTACTATTTAAAGCATTACCATTCTCACCTTCATCTAAATCTTCATTTATGAGTATTTAAAATAAATTTCACTTATTTCCTATTTATACACTTATAAATTCCAATTCCAATAAATAGATAAATCTCCGTTTGCACTACTTAAATCAAAAATCAGCGATTATCCTATCTATACATTTTAAGTGGATGGATCAAATGTTGTATTCAAAAATCTACTTCTTAATATTCTTAGATTTAAACTCAACTCTCTATTAACAGATGTTTAAACTTCTTTTATTACCATTAACTTATTATTATACATTAAACTTAAATATACTGACAAAGCTTGTTTTTGGTACTCTTTTCATTTCCATAAATAAAATTAGTAGTGGATTCATACCTTATTATGTAATTATCTTTAATTCCACCTAACTAAATATTTACATAACCTTTTATTTGCAATAAATCAAATATTTTATATTAATTAAATTTAATCTTCCTGGTTTACTTATTCATAGTATGTAATTCAGTTACTCACCCTAACCTATTTATTTGAAATCCAATCCAGATTATTTTTACTAAGTTCCAATTTCCAAAGGTTACTGCAATTAATCCAATTAATTGCAATAAATTCTAATAAATTTGATTTTATTGGATTACAACTCAAAATAAATCAATTATTACTCAACTACCTAATTAACATTGCTTTAATATTCCAATACATAAATATTTCCCAAAATTTCATCTTTTATTTGCATAACTTACCGTATCTAAATTTTATTGGAAATTTTGTTAACTTTACGCATGAATAAAGTTAGAACCTCAATTAATTCATTCCATTTTGGTTTCATTCTTTATATCACATCAATCATCATATTATGAATGGAAATTTATCTAGGTTACATCTTATTTATTCACTTACCAATATTCCACACTAACTGCAATAATTTAGTGCATTAATTGAAATTGATCAAAATAAAACTTAACAAGCTAATAGAATAAATAACGTACAAAAATTTATTGTCATTAATCTATTTCATAAGTCTACACTCATATACTCACTTAAAATAAGTTTTACGTTTCCATTAATTCGCGTTCGCACACCCGTTACTATATTAAAAATTACTAAAGTAACGATTTTCTTGATAACAACATTAAAATTTCTCAATATTTAAATGAACTTTATTTCCAATACATGCTACCTAATTGCATTTACTTATGATCTTATCCAAACATTCATTTATATTTTATTTCCATCAATTAGTTAATATTTACATCCATTTATTAACAATTTACTTCCATTATACAATTGCAATTTATTATAGTTATTATTACATTAAATACTATTTCAATTTTATTCTTTTAGTATTAATTAAACAATCATATTTAAATTAAGATATTATAATGTTTTTCACTATTTATTTACACTCCATTAAAACCCAACAGTCGTCTCAATCACTTTTGAATTTGCATTAAATTGGTTGTCCAGCAACTGCCATTTGTATTACTATCTTAATTCTTATACAGTTACCGTTTTACCAATTTACTAATACATAGGTAATTTAAATTTTTGTCTTTAATTCTTTATTTTATATTTTATTCAAGTGCAACAAATTACACTATTCCTTTATTGATATTTCACCTAACCTTTCAACAATTAAGTTAAATAACCGTTTCTACAATTCATTATTAATTATAAATTTAATTCTCCTTTATTTATGCAACTTACACAAGGGTATAAATCTTCCATTATCTCAATCATTAGATTTCTATTAAATTTAACAATAATTAAGATTTTTAATTACCGTTGCTATAAATTTTCATTTAGCGTTCATCTAGTATTAATTTACCTCCTTTATATATATATATATATATTTCCCTTTTCTACAAAATTTAAATTCCAAAATCCTTTTTAATTAAAAATTTAATTGTCGAAATTTACGGGTCGTTACAATCTCTACCGCGTACATAGTTGTTAAAGTGGTTTTCGGTATCAGCAGAGTGTATGCCAATGTCTGATCCCGGTCTCTTTGACGACCAATCGTTATTTTAACCCATGGTTATATAAATTTCAAATGGTTTATATTTCAAACCAAATATATTCCATTCAAAACCATATAAATTCCATTTCATTATTCTTTTAAATTAATATTCATTTTTCTAAAGTCATAACCCTTCCAAATTCAACTAATTATAACACTTTAAAACGTAAAAGTTTAGGGATCATAGCACTTTAAAATGTAACCCTTAGAACCATAACATATAACCCTATAGAAAAATGTAGCATTCTGGAAATGTCACTTTTAAGAAAACGCAGTTGTACAGAAGTGCTACAGTAAGGATTCATAGTAGTGCAGATCTGTTACGGTAGGAATTCGCAGCAATGTAGAAGTGCTACTGTAAGAATCCGCAGCAGTGCAAAACCTTTAATGTAGATATCCATAGCAGTGCAGAATTATTACAGTAAGGAAATCATAGCATTGCAGAATTGTTACAGTAGGAAATCACAGCAGTTTTGAATTGTTACGTAAGAAATCGCAGCAGTTTTGAATCGTTATTGTAATATATCCCACTACCCTAGTTTATGTAATCGAATAGTATATATATTTATAGTTTTTATCGTAGTCGTTCTATCATTTCTATTATATTACTCAAATTTTAGCTATTTTTACATTAACTTACCCTTTATTTTCTTTTTAGTAAGTATCATTTATCTTTTTTTTAATCAAATCATACCATTTACTTTACTTAAAACTTACATGTCAAATGTACGTTTTAACTTATATTTTTTCACAAAACCATTTATCATCTTAATCACTATTACATGAATAAAACATAAAATTTATAGATAAGAATAAAATACCATTATTAAGTCAAATCGGATTATTAAATTTCAATTAATCTTCATACTATAAATTATATTCCGAAATTACATTTCCAACTATTTATTTCTTATAAAAAAATTAACACATATAAACAAATTTACAGAAATCATTACATTAAATTTTAGCTGAGATTTATATATAAAAGTCCAAAATACTTAATAATTTTTAGAAAAACTCATTTTTAAAACAACCATGGAGTCTGTATGAAATTCTCTACCCTAGGGTCAAGTGAATATGGACATATATCATTTCAATCTGCAATTATTAAATTTTCGGGTTTTATATCATTTCAAACCCTCAATCCCAAGTCATATAAAATTGCTCAGGCCTATCATTTCAGCCCATAACAATTTTCCTTAATCTAAAGATCGTACGGGTATGTATCATTTCAACGCATAGTGAAGGAACTTGACGTGTGAGAATATTAAATGACATAACAATATTAAACATATCGTGGCGTATGATCAAAACATGTATAATATGATATGAAATAACATAATAAAATAATATGAATAACATAATGTAAACATATGAAATAACATGATATATACATATGAAATAGCATAACATAACCATAGGTGAAATGTCAAACTTGCATATACATATCCTCACAATTCAGTTGTCATCAATTCACAAAACTTATAAGTATGTTGTCAAGAGTGATTACTCACCTTTCTTTGGTTAGAAAAGTGATTCAAAGTGCAACACAACGTCGAAAAATTACAAACAAGCTTGAGTGAGAGGAGAATCCAAATCTGACGCTTTGAAAAATAAAATAAATTCCATACGTAAACAAATAATTCACATAAAAAATAAAATAGAAAATTATATTTTTGCAAAATACATAAGAGGGCTTGTCTAAGGGTTGCATAAGCTTGGTCTAGAGGTGGTTTGGGTTCGTCCATAGGGTCAGGGTTTGGGTTTGGTTTTGGCTATAGGGTTTTGTACTAGGTTATGCTAGGGTTTTGGTTTAGGTGGGTTCGACCTTAGGCTAGGGTTAGGGTTTGGGTGGCCAGGCTTGGCCTAGGTGAGTGGGTTCGGCTAGGCTAGAGTTTGGTGTTGGTGGAGATGGTCACGGCCAAGGCAAAGCAAAGAGAAAGGGTTTGAGGAAGTTCAGCTGTAGTTTTTGTGGTGGGAAGAAAATATGCAAGCCAAAATTTTGTGAGGAGGTGAAGGGAAAAGGAAAGGAAGAGAAGTGGGTTTTTGTTAGAATTTGGTGATGTGAAGGTGATGGAATAGGTGTGGCCGAAATTGCAAGGGAAGGAGAAGGAATAATTTGTAGAGGAGAAGAGGAAGAAGGTCTAGGATTTTGAGAAGGAAGATGAAGGAGAAGAAGATTTACATTTTTCTATGGAATCACAAATGAATGGATGAGGAGGCTAACCAAAATCCTAGGATCTTATATAATCATCTCAACAGGTGGCTTCTCATCTACTTGTAACGACCCAGAATTTTTATAAATTAAAATTTGAATATTTAATTAATTTTAAATATTAGTAAGTGAATTTATAAGTCGAATAAATTTTATTTTGAATTATTGGATTTAATTGGATAATTAAATCGATAAATTTAATACGTTAAATTATGGAAATAATTGAAAATTGGGTTAAATATGATTGAAAATGATTTGTAAAATTTTATTTTATCATGTTGAAGTTAGAATGATATTTTAGAACTTTTAAAAATCGAATTAAAAGTTAATTTGTGAAAATTGAATATTTTAATATTTAATAATCGACTGTAAAATAGCCAATTTTTGAACAGTCTCAGAATTGAACGAAACCAGTTCCATTGGATCCGTAATAGTTAGTTATTACCGGATTTCAAGTTTCGTGTCAATCGGAGCTATCGTTTGATCGTGGCAGCTCGAAACGCATCGAATTATTTTTAATTTAAATTTGGCGAGTCAAAATAGCCATTTTTCAAAAAGTCTCGGATTTCGACGAAACCAGTTTCATCGGATCCGTAATGTGATATTATTGTAAGGTTTCAAATTTCAAGTCAATCGGATTTACCGTTTGTCCGGTACAAATTAAAACGCCTAGAAATCGATTTAAATCGGTTTAATTTAAATTGAGCGTTTGTAGCCATAACTCGCACATACTTCCGAATTAGCTTCCGAAACCTGTTCCATTGTGTCCGGAACGCGGGATAAACCCTAGGTACGCTGGTTACGGCGTCTAAATCGGAGTTCGAAATTCCCGGGATGAATAGTGTTTACGCTTGCTTTTCTTATAAATAGCCACCATTCTAAATAAAAAAAAAATATCAAAACCCTAGCCATCTTTTACAGCCGCCACCCCTGTTTTCAACGGCCAGAATTGTCCTAACTTCCTCCCTCAATCACTCACAATCCATCGACAATTAGGCGAAGTGTTCAACTGCAAGGTTGTAGAGGATGGAGAGAGCTTTAGATCCGTACGGTTGAGAAGTAGTTTGGTCGACTCGAGGCGGAGCAAATGGAGGCCGTTATCTACAGTTTTCGCACGCCATACGAGGCACATGTGCAGGCCGAGCTTGGCATGGTGGGGGGCCGAGTATAGTACGTGGCGTGCTCTTCGATTTGCAACTTCCCGATCGAGTTCAAATTGAGTGTGGAGATCGAATTGTTTAAACCTAATTTCTTGTAATGGGTTAGTTTGTTGCGTGCTCCTTCCTGTAGCCGTGCGTGGTGATGAAGGAGATGGAGGGGTGCGGCTATGATCTGATGGGGGTGGGATCCTATGGCTCAGATTGAATCTAGGTTTATAAATAGTTAAGTTTGTTGTATTTATATAAGTTAAATTCGAGTAAACTTGTAAAATCAATAACTTTTTCATACGAGGTCGAAAAAATGCAAACTCAGTTGCGTTGGAATCGTATGGACGAGCACTACGCGATGGAGTTGGTTTGGAGTCGTTTGGAGTTAGTGAGAATTTCGGGTAAAATTAAACGCGCGTTTAGTTTTATTCGAAATAAAAGCTAAAACGGAATTTAAAACCAAGGTGAGAACTTCTCACTCAATCGAATAGATTTCGATTTTATTTTAAATAGTTAGATTTAAAATATTTGAATGCATGTTTGAATGATGACTGTAAATTATTGATTGTTAAAATAGACATTATACGCCGTTAGTAAGCGGATGTTATTTAATAAAAACATATACCGCGAATATTTCATAAACAGTGAAATTGGTATTATATATAATATCAATATATATATATTGGCATATGTATATATTGCAGTTGTTGATTTCCCGCATTTTTCGTTTAGCGGATGAGACCCTATTACGCCGTTATTAAGCGGATAATATTTAATAAGAACATATACCGCGATAATTTCGTACTGGAGTGAAATTGGTATTGTGCTAATGTTTTTGGATGCAGGAAAACAGGTTGGAGGGATCCAACTGGATTCCTCAACAGTTTTTATTTGATTTCAGATATTTTGATATTTGATGGATTATCATATACGATATATGATGGATCGTTGTAGTCGTGATTGACTATTTGGTGTGTAGCATCATTGGACCCAGATTTTGGGATTTTAAAATGATTTTAAAAGTGATTTTGAAAATATACTATATTTTTGGAATTGATCCATTATAAATAAATAACGTTACAATTTTTAAAGTTATAAAAATTATGATTTTGAGAAATATAGTTAAAAGTTGATTTTTGAAAATAAGGAATTAGTGACTTTATAAAAGAGTTTAAATTGGGATTCTGAACTTGTTATAAAAAGTTTAAAAATAGGATTTATAAAATTTAATTATTTTATAAATCAGAATGGTGAAGTTTTTAAAAGAATTTAAAGACGTTTTAAAGAATAATATAAATTAATTTATATTAAGAGATTTATAAATGGATATTTATAAATTGAAATATGGACATTATAAAACGAGTTTTTATAAGTGTTTGAATGATGTGAGAATGAATTTCATAATAGAATGAAATTTATAAGAATTATAAACTGTGAAGTTATAAATGAAATTTATAAATAGTAAGATTTATAAATTTGGTGAAATTATTTGAAGAATAAATTTTGTTAAATAAATAAATCTTATAAGTTATAAGATTTATGGTTTGGAAAGTCTTTAAAAGAACGATTTTGTAAAATAATCGTTTTATAAGCAATTGACTTATAATATGAACTTTTAGTTTATAATTGAGATATGAAATCAAATAGGTTAATAAAGGAATTTATAAAAAAGAAGTTTTTATAAATAAATAGAAACGGAATTTATAAACGTTGTTTTATAAATCCGCAAACGACTTATTTTGATAAGTTAATTGTTATAACCTATTAATGGAGTTATATTCACGTTGTAAACAGTGAATAATCCTTTAAGTTAAAAAGAATAGAAATAATGGAATTTGTGAACATAGTATATTCACGTTTTTGAATAGTGAATAAGACGTTAAAGAAATGTTTTGAATGTGATATTTTAAATAGAATTAAAACGATCTAACGATGTTTTAAAAGGTGTTGAGATTCGAAACCATAGATTTCAACATTCATTGTTGAAATAGATGTTTCGTGAAATAAAAGGAAATGGTGGACTATAACACTGTTGTTATAGTAAATGATTTCCGAAAGGAAATGTTTAGAATAATATTGGGATTTATATATCTATTTTAATTTCGAATCCCTATACTAGTGATTTTGGGTTGTTGTAACGATGTTTTACGCAACATTCGTTTTGGCCCAAATAAAAATGTTTAAGAGAATGATTTCCCTTAAAGAATGAAATATATACTTAATTCGATTTAAGTATATTGAATATTTTCAAAGGTTGAAAATAAAAAGATTTGTCGATTACTTATTTTTAATAAGTATGGAAATGTTTTCCAATATGAAGTGAATATTTAGAATTTATCTTTTGAAGATAAATTGAAATGGATAGTTGAAATTGTATATGCATGATATTTTGAAATATAAATTCATTATGGAATTTATATGTGAAAGTGGAACTTGTTAAAAAATAAATATTGATTTATTTTTGAAGTGTTGAAATTATATATATCTTGTAAAGATATTTTGGAAAATAAATAATTTGGAAAATTATTTGGAATCTGGTGATGTATGCATATCCAGTGATAGTTCAATAACCGACTATCAGTATTTCCCTTTGAATGGGTATTTGATGTGAATTGATTGAATTTGAATGCACACTTATTTTTGAATAAGCGCTCACTATTCGGGTTAACCGGGAAAGGACCATGGGGTCGTATAACCCATTCCGAATATGTGATACGTCGTTATGAATTGCATTTGAAGATCGGTGTTGAAGACCGAGTATTTGTGAAAGCGATAGGATGACCTATCGATTGTCTCTGCACTGGGTAGCTCCTGGTATAGAGATCTCCTAAGTGATGGGAAATTCGATCGGGATTGTGAATACCCGTATTTCAAGGGCTTCGTAAGAAGTGCCTTCGGTTTTGTTCGAGCCCGGAACAGACTTGTATGGATTGTATGTCTGACATTACAATTTGAGATATAAAGCCGATTTCTTTCAAATATATTTCTGTTGGTGGCGGAGAATTTATTCTTTGCTTAACACCCTTCTTTGAGACGTATGTGCTCAAAGGTTATATAGTTGAAGTTATCAGCGATATATTCCCAGTTTGGTAATGTGACATGCTGAGTGATGCTGAAATGATCATTGTGTTGATTATTTGTGATAGGATCATTTATTTGATCGTCTATCTTAGTGATCATTGTGTTGATCATTTGTTGACCCAAAGCATGGCTTTTGTATAAAGTATGTTTTTGTGGACGTGAATTCGTCGAGCCTCACATCCCGGAAATGGTCAAAACAGGAAAGAAGCAGCAAGGTTATGAGGGGTAGCGCCCTTTAGGATATGTGCATTTCCTTCTGGAAAAGGGTGGTATCATGGTATGGAGCCCAGATACTTACTCATGTTGAAACACTTTGTTTTTATGATTGTGTGAATTGATTAGAGAGCGCTCTCGGATAAAGGTCCCAAAGGACCAGGGGATGGCATATTCGGTCAGTTGTTACTCAGTTAGGAGTAACCCGGCCTTGTGTTGGTAGAGATCCGGTTTGGTTCTCGGGGATGTCCATCCAGAGGCATTCTCATGTGGCAATGGGAAGTTCCTTGGCCTGACCATTTGTTGGAAATCCAATTCCCAATACAAAACTTGTACGGTATTAGTTGTAGAACCTGCTATTCACTTATGGTGGTCACCACTGTTTGGATAGTAGCTATAGTAGGCATACGATAATGGTCGTATGTTGGCTAAGATTTATATCTTTATTTTCGAAATGATTTTCCTCTACACTATGCACTAATAATAATATCAAATATTATTTTAAATGCGTATCAAGCATCTTTGACTATCATAAGGAGAAATCTCCTCCGATTCTGCGTTTGCATGTGTGTGTGTGCGGGAGGCCTTATGGTAGTCTCATTTTTAAAAGCATTGCGAATTGATTTAAAAATATTCCTCTATTTTGATTTTAAGGATAAATAAACTATTTTGAGTTCTCACACCAGTCACATGACTGACTCGGAGTTTATTGTTTTCCTTCCTAAACTCTGGGTGCCCACCAATTTCCACACGGGCAGTCAAGAGTTAGGTTTATCAGGATATTCTGGATATTCTGGAGTTGCTGGAGGCAAGCTGGATGGCATGGCGTATTACTAGTTTATATAGTACTTCTTTTTCCGCTGTTATGTTGTTGTATGTTGTTGTACACTCTGATGATTTGATGTAATGTAATATGATGATAATGTAATAACTGATATAGTTCTTTGTTTAAAGATTATTCATTTATTATTATATGTTGTTCCGCTGCGAATTGTGAGATTCTGTTGTTGTTCCGTTCTGTTTCTTCTGTCCCGTTCTATTTTAAAAAAAATTCTTCTATCTTCTATTATCAAATTTTCTATTTTTCTATCTTCCTCTCTCTCTATTTTCTGTTATCTTCTTCTACTTCTCTCTTTTTCTTTTCTTAAAATTTTTGTTAAAACCCATAACATTCCGTGTTTCCGGCCTTCGATTTCTCGGCAGTCGATAAAGTGAGTATCGATGTTGAATTTTTGAAAGTCGAAAATTTTCGGGGCGTTACACTACTGAAGAGATTACTACCCCATTACTACAAACCCAAACAAATCACCATGTAAATAAGATAGAAGTCATAGGGAAAATAACTACGTGTAATACGCCAAAAGTTGCAAAATTTGAGAAGTAGAAATCAAAATTTAACAAAACGAAAAACTGAGAAAATGTTAGAATTGAATTCATCTTAAAAAAAAGTAAAAGTTAAAAATTCAAAATTTTAAATTTTAAATTTTCACAAAAAGTAAAGTTTTGACCAAAGTCGACCAAAATTTTCATTTTAAGAAAAAACTTTATTTTATTAAATTTGGAAGATCATTTCACGTCAAATCCCAAAATTATACATTAAATTTCCAAATATATCAAATTTAAAATAATTACATTCAAGGTTCCAAATAAATTTTCATTTAAAATATGTTTAAAATTTTGTGGGTTGTTACACTCCCCCACTCAAAACTTTTCGTCCTCGAAAAGGAACGAGACCCAGAAAAACAAAGAAGGGTAAGATAGGATAGCTAATAGTAATTGGAATAAACAATTCCAGATTTGAAGCACGGACGCTCTCTTCCGTTTTCTAAGTATAATCCTGATCATTAGTGCTCCATTAACTTTGACTAGGTTGACAGATTTTCTTCGTAGCTGCTTCGAACCTCTTTCGATAATACGAAGTGGCTTCTTCTCGAGAGTAAGATTTGGCTCAACATCCAAACTCCCGAGGGCAGAAGGTTGGACAATCAGAGATGGATCATGAAGATACCGACGAAGATGCCAAACATGGAACACATTATGCACTCCAGAAAGTTTCTGAGCCAAATCCAAACGATAAGCTAACGAACCAATTCTCTTTAAGATGCGAAAAAGGCCAATAAACCTAGAAGTGAGCTTCCCTCTTCGACCAAACGAATCACATTTCTTAATGGAGAGACCTTAAGGAAAACCTGATCAACAACATAAAATTCCAAACTCCTCCTACGCCTGTCAGCATACTTATAATGTCTATCCTGAGTAATCCTCGTCTTTCTCCTAATCTCCTCAACCTTCTCAAATGCTTCTATAATCATACTAGGACCAAGAACCAAATTATTACCATATTCAATCCAGCAAGACAGAGATTTGCATGGTCGTCCATAAAGAGCAGCAAACGAAACCATTTCGATACCATAGATGAATGTTTAAGACAACCTTAAATAGATATTCGAGATTTTACATGATAACTACTGTTGTAGGTGAATTCAACGAGATGTAGATGATCTTTCCAAGATCCTCCATAATCAAGGACACAGGCATGAATAAGATCTTCCAAAATTTGATTCACTCTTTCCATTTGACTGTCGGTTAGCGGATGGTAAGCATTGGTCAGATTCAAACGACTACCTAAAGATTCTTGAAAAGCTTTCCAAAACTGACTGGTAAAGATGGGTCTCTATCATAAACAATACTGACTGGAACACCATGAAAACGAACAATCTCTCTCATATAAATCTCAGCCAAAATAGAAGTAGAACGGTTAGATATAACCGGAATGAAATGGCTGACTTGATCAATCTATCCACAATAAGCCAAATATACTCATTACCTCTCCTAGTCCTCGGTAATCCATAAATAAAATCCATATAAACTTTTTGACATTTCTAATTGGGAATCTTATGGAGTTGCAATAATCCAGTAGTCTTCTCATGATCAGTCTTAATCTGTTGATAAGTCATACATTTACTAACAAAAAGGGAGATATCACGCTTCATGCCAATCCACCAATACAGATTCTTCATTTCATGGTACATCTTCGTCATACCTGGATGAATATAAAGTCTGGACCAATGATTTTCTCGAAATAAGTCTTGCCTCAATCCATCGACATTTGGGGCACAAATCCGATTATTAATCCTCAAAATCCCTTTATCATCAATCTGAGCTCCACTTCCATCTTCGCTACCACCACCTACTCTATTACGAACATTCACCTTAATAAGCCTAAGCATCTCATCCTCATTTTGCTTAGCAATAATACGATCCATAAGAGGAGAAGAAATAACAAGCTGACATAACATTGCCTTCTTTCGACTCAAGGCATCGGCTGCAACATTAGTTTTTTGGACGGCATAATTGATGTCAAGGTTATAAGAAGCTAGAAAATCAAGCCACCTAACTTGCCTTAGATTCAAGTCCTTCTGTGTGAAAATATATTTCAAAGACTTATGATCCATAAAGGGCTCAAACACAGTTCCCAATAGATGATGTCTCTAAAGCTTCAAGGCAAAAACTACGGCAAGCAAGTCCAAATCATGGGCTGCATGATTGGCTTCATGAGTTTTCAAATGACGACTGGCATAAGCGATAACCTTCCCATCCTGCATCAGAATGGCTCCTAAACCTTCACGACTGGCATCGGTTTATATCGTTAATCCCTCATTTCCATTTGAAACGGTAAGAACTGGTGTGGAAGTAAGCTTGCGCTTCAACTCATTGAATGCAGCTCCACACTTATCATTCCATCTAAACTTAGCATTCTTTCGAGTTAGAGCGGTGAGAGGTGCAGCAATCCGAGCGAAATTCTCAATGAATCTTCAGTAATAACCGCTAAGGCCCGAAAAACTACGAATATCAGATGGAGTCCTAGGAGTTTCCCAATTCTGAAATAGAATAGGGAAAATAAAAATCGAGAAAGATATTGAATAATTAATGTACAAAGGAAATAAGAGAAGATAGACTTGCATTGATCCCAGCGATCTTAACTGGATCGATAGAAACTCCATTACTAGAAACAATATGTCCAAGAAATCGGACTTCGTCTTTCCAGAAATGGCATTTCATGAATTTGGCTTTCAATTGGTGGCTCCTAAGGGTCTTCCAAACAAGATTCAAATGGATTTTTTGCTCTGCCTTAGACTTAGAGAAAACAAGAATATCATCGACAAAGATTAGAACAAACTTATTAAGAACATCATGGAAAACCTAGTACATAGGGTCGACAAAGAAAGTTGGGGCATTAGTCAAACCAAAAGGCGTAACTAACCATCCAAAGAAACCATCCTCAGAACAGAAAGAAGTTTGGGGAATACTTTCCTTGGCAATTCTGAGCTGGTGGAAACCGGTGGCAAGATCAAGCTGAGAGAATACAGTAGTGACATACAGCCGATTGAACATATCATTAATATAAGGCATTGGATATCTGTTTTTCATAGTAAGCTTGTTTAGCTTCCTATAATCAACACACATCCTCAAAAAACCATCAGACTTAGTGACAAAAACAACTGCTGCTCCCCATTCGTAATGACTGGGTCTGACCAAACCTTTGGAGAACAAGTCTTTGATTTTCTTTCTCAACGCATCCTTCTCATAAGGTGCCATTCTTCTGGGTGGAAGAACTACATGTCGAGCTCCAGGAATGAGATTAATACGAAATTCAATTTCCCGTTTAGGAGGTAAAGAAGTGACTTCACCAAACACATCGGGATAGAGTTTGACCATAGGGGTAAAATCAAGATCACTAAGGAAAGAATCAAAAAAATAGATTAAACCGCCTGCATACTCCTGAGGCATACGACACTAAATCACTAAAGGGTTTCCAAAATCATTAACAAGAGAAATGGTCTGGGTATTACAAGAGATAACAACTTCATGCGTTTTAGTCAATCTCCAAGCAATAGATCAAAAGCATCGAAACCAAGAACATAGAAATTTCCAGAAAAGCGATGGTCAGAATGGAAGAATTTCACATGGGTTCAAATCCTACCATGGTTTGCGGGGCCACCAACAGGATTACTAACACATAAAGGTTCAGATGCGAAATTAGGTGAAAGGATATGCTCAAACTTATCATAATGATCCATAGAAATGAAACTATGCGAAGCTCCAGTGTCAAATAAAACACGAACAGGAAGATTTAACAAGGTAAAGGTGCTCTAAAGAGTACATTGAGCATCACTAGGAGCAGGTGGAGTAGATGAAGTAACTGGAAAGACACCAGATGGTTTGCCCTTCTGCTGAGTAGGACAATCCTACTTGAAGTGGCCGGGCTGCAAGCAAATATGGCAAAGATCACGCCTAGTAACCTGAGCCGGAGGACAGCTGCTCCGGTTAAAGTAGGACAACTATTGGCAAAGTGCCCCTTCTGGTCACAGTTGAAGCAAGCAATGGAAGAAAGATCAATAGGCTGCCTTCGAGAAGAAGAAGATCCTAAACCTGGATGCTTAAGCCAATTCTGCTTCTAACGTTGGAAATTAGACCTTCTCTTCTTAGAGTTGGCAGAAGAAGGATGAGATGAAGGTGCACGAGCAACACATGATTCCTTGGAAGTGGGGTTCTCATATCTAATGGCCATATTCATCAATCCAGTAAAAGGGTTGTGCACATGAGAAAATAGACGATCATAAAACTCTAGGTGAGCTCCAGCTATAAACTTCTCATTCTTCTTAAGAGGGGTATCAATCAAGTTAGGACTAACTTTTGAAAGTTCATCAAACTTCCACTCATACTCAGCAAATGAAATATTCCCTTGCTTAAGATCCATAAACTCCCTGTATAGCCGAGACTTCCCAGCTTCTGGCATCCACTTCGTCACGAAAGCTTCCCTAAACAAGATATCCAAACTTAAGAAAGATTCCAAAGGGATAACCTAAACCAAATTCAAAAGGACTACCTAATGACAATATCTAAATTGTTCCCAAGAAATATCAGCCTCAATAGTGTTGGCTACATTAGACTACCACCAATCCAATGTTGGCTCCTTCACCTACACGCTGCAAATCGGCGCTTCTGAGCGTTGGTGATCTCCAAACCAGGGAAAATCCTTTCCTGCGATTCAGCTTATAAATTCAAGAATCAATTTTAGGACAAAGATAAAGGAAAAGAAAGAAGAAAAGACCCAACTAGACTGGAAATCTTAATCAAAGAATTCTACAAAACATGATGGATTCGAAAGAAAGGAAAATTCTAAGGAAAATTTGATTTTAAACAAGAAAAATTTCATATCCAAAAATAATCTTTTAAACATCATTTAAAATCATTTTTAAAATCATTTTATATCTAAAAATACTTTTTCTCACAAAGAATGATTCTAAGATTGATTTTACTCATTCTAGGGTATTTCTACCCTATCTCCTTTAGAGTTTTTGCCCCGTCGGCTAAGGTTTGCCTAAAACCTGGCTCTGATGCCAACTGAACATCCTGCCATTTTGGACCATTCAAATCGACAATAGAACCACACATGTCAGACTTGAATAATTCAAAACAAAAGATTATTAATAAAATTTGGAGTAAATAAAATCAATCACAGAATCATAGACATAGAATATCAAAATAATTCACAGCGGAATAAAATAACTATAGTTGTTCATGAAGCTACTAGATACAAAGTCTCAAAACTAATGCATAATACCAAAGTCTGGAAACAAAACACACTTGGAAAGTTAGATACAAAATTTTTCTATTACAAAAGCAAAAGCTGAATGGAAATAACTAGAATAAAATATCAAGTAGATTGCCAAATCTTCGATAGATCTCTAGCTCCAAAAGATGATGAAACCAAAGCAGTGAACTCAGGCTGACCCGAGAATAAAGCAAAATAAAAAACAATCGAGTCAGGACATACATACTTATAAAATGTAAATCAAATCAAGTGAACTGCAAAAGAAATGCATCAGTAAGTTAAAGGATGCTTGGGATCTCCCATCCTTTAAGGATTCGTTAAACTATCTACTATTTAGTAACATACGCTATTATAACAATGTCTAAAGCAAAGTAAAATATTTAAAAATAGCGTTAGGCATTACCCATTTCCTCCTTAACACATTTTTATAATGTACATAGTCCATACACTACCGTAACTCCCCGCAAACTGAAGCCACCAGAGGATACCCCATAGGTACGACATAAAACAAACTCATAGAAGGCGCGCTAGAGTAGGTGATACGGCACAACTAGGCAATACCAGGTAGATATACCAATTACACTTTCGGACCATTGGTAACGCATAGCCGCAACTACCGTCCAACTCGATCCACACTCCCGAATCAAAGGTGCACACAAAATCAATCACAAAATAATAGAATGGCTAACGATGAAGTGTGTCCGATCGGACGAGCTACCTCACTTGGCCCGTCAATTGCTCCTGTTTTAGCCACCTTATGCTAACTCATGGTAGTTTGGTCCACGTAAATATACCTTTAGGATCATCTCCACCATCCTACTTCATTTAGGAATCTCCACCGCGTGCACAATTGCAAAAGTGGTTTTCAGTATCGACGAAGAGTATGCCCATACCCGATCACGGTCTCTTTAATAGCCAATCATTATTATGACCTGTGGTTACATAAATTTCAAATATTTATATTTCAAATCAAACATATTCCTTTCAAAACCATGTAAATTACTTATCATTATTCTTTTAAAATAATATTCATTTTTCTAAAGTCGTAACACTTTCAAATTCACTTAATTATAACCCTTTGAAGCGTTAAAAGTATAGGGATAATAGCACTTTAAAATGTAACCCTTAGAACCATAACATATAACCCTTTAAAAAATGTAGCATTCTGGAAATGTCACTTTTAAGAAAATGCAGCGGTACAGAAGTGCTACTGCAAGGATTCGCAGCAATGCAGAACTGATACGGTAGGAATTCGCAGCAGTGTAGAAGTGCTACTGTAAGAATCTGTAGCAATGCAGAGCTATTATTGTAAGAATCCACAATAGTACATAATTGTTACAGTAAGGAAATCGTAGCAGTGTAGAATTTTACAGTAGGAAATCGCGGGTGTTTTGATTTGTTACCGTAAGAAATAGCAGCAATTTTGGATCGTTACTGTAATACGCCCCACTACCCTAGTTTATGCAATCAAATAGTATATATATTTACAGTTTTTATCATAGTCGTTCTATCATTCCTATTATATTACTCAAATTTTAGCTATTTGTACATTAACTTACCCTTTACTTTCTTTTCAGTAAGTATCATTTATCATTTTTGTTAACAAAATCATACTCTTTACATTGGTTAAAACTTACATGTCAAATGTACATTTTAACTTACATTTTTTCACAAAACCATTTATCATTTTAAGCACTATTACATGAATAAAACTTACAATTTACAGGTTAGAATAAAATACCATTAGCAAGTCAAATTGGATTATTAAATTTCTATTAACCTTCATATTGTAAATTATATTCAAAAATTTACATTTCCAACTATTTATTTCTTATAAAAATTTTGACACACATAAACAAATTTACAGAAATCATTACATTAAACTTTAGTTGAGATTCATATATAAAAATCCAAAATACTTAATAATTTTAGAAAAAAAATTATTTTTAAACCAACAACGGAGTTTGTATAAAATTCTCTACCCTAGGGTCAACGAACATATATCATTTCAATCCGCAATTTATTAAATATCTGGGTTTTATATCATTTCAAACCCGCAATCACAAGTCATATAAAATTGCTTAGGCCTTCCAGTTCAGCTTATAACAATTTCCTTTATCTAACGATCGTTCGGGTATGTATCATTTCGACCCATAGTGAAGGAACTTGCAGTATGAGAATAATAAATGACATAACAATATTCAACATATCATGACATATGATCTGTGATATTCCGGAATTTCGAACCAAATTTAAATGTGATAATCTCTTTAATAAGTTAATTAAAATTGATAAATTGTTATTTTAAACATTAATAATAATTGTGTTGTAAATATATTGATTTTAAATGGAATTAATATATACAAATGGAAATGGATTTGTAAAAATTATATGTACATATCAAATTTGATTTTTAAATTGAATTTGAAATTTATTTGAATTTTGGTATTTAAATTAGAATTCAAAGGATAGTTATTTATATCCTAAATCATACTTTGATTTTAAAGTGTATTTTTATGATTTTATTTAGAATATAAAATTTGTTTTATATTAATTTCTTTTTAAAAAAATTGATTTATATAAATTAAAAATGTATTTAAAAATTAGAAAATTTATTTAATAAAAACATTTAAAAATCTATTTTGCATGAGAATTGCATATGTTAATTTGTGAATCCCTCTTATAACATGTGTTAAGAAAATAACCATGTTTAGTGACAAGTGTCACATAACATATATATATTATTTTCTTTAATTTTAATAAAACAAAATTTTTATCTATAAAAGTTTATTTCATCTTCTTCATTTAAACTTTCCTATCTCATTTTCTAAAATCAAGAAATAAATTACTACTTCATTCACAAAACTGAAAAATTGATCAATCTCTACTCTTTCAACCAAAAATTAAAACAAGAATTCAAATCACATTTCAAAGTTTCTAAATCTGCAAACAAAAATACATAAAAAATCTGTAAAAACAACTTCCAGCAAAAAGTTTTATTCAAGGGATTCAAGCTTCATCAAATCTGCAGCAAATCTTCACAGAATTAGGCATCATCAAGGAGCCTTCTCAGATTTGAAAATCAAATCTAGATCAAATTCAAATTCAGGAAACAAGAAAGAAACCTGTCTCCGTTCAAACTGGTGAGTAAAATTTTATTAAGAAAAGTTTAAGTGTTCAGACTGGTGAGTAAACTTTTATTAAGAAAAGTTTAAGTAAATAAAATTTGTTCTTGTGAATTCTGAGATGATTGATGTCTTGCATGTATATATATTAGTGAAATATTTGTATATATGTTGTATTGAACTGTGCATGTTTGAGTCTATCTAATTTTTCTCCGTTTTCAAGTTACAGAGTAAAACTTGAACAAAAATTCAAAATTTCTTTAACCAATCACTGTTAGGCTTTGAGTTTTAAACACAATAGGTTTGTTTAAACATAAATTAAAGTTTAAAATTTTATTCAATTAAAATTTGTTTAAATATCTTCTGAAATCAAGATGATACAGTAGAAATTTTAATAACATGTTAAAATCAAGTATTGTAATTTGTTGATTCAATTTTATATCTTGAATCAACTCTGGGAGATATGATTTTTAAAATAAAAATCATGATTTTTAAATTGGGTTTGGGCAGTGTTTCGATGATGACCATAAGATAGTTTTTGGGCAAATTCTGGTGGACGGAGGGACTATGGTGGTCAGGGTTTCGACTGGAGATGGAATGATGATGGGTGGTCACGGGAAAAATGATCGGAGGTGTTCTCGATCGATGAGGTGGCTGGACGATGTGAGTTTAGGGTTTAAGCTCTATGTTTGGTGAAAGTTGGGTTTTTGATTACTGCATTGTCTCTTAGTGATCGAGTAGCTTGAGGCTTTGGGTAATGATGGTGTGGAGGGTCGACAAGGTGTGGTCGGAGAAGTAGGGATTTCGGTGATCGGCATTGGGAGTTCGAGGCGATTTTCCGGGCGACGGTTGGTGTAACTTTTTGATCGAGGTAGCTTGATTTCGTCTTCGAGGTTGATTGCCATTTCTGGGTGGTCAGGTGGCAAGTGAGGGTAGAAGGCGACGTGTCGGAGGTGATCATGAAGGCTGGATCGTCAGCGACGGCTGGTGCATGTGCACAAGAGTTTGGTGGTGTCAGCTGTTTGGGTGGTGGTTTTGAGTCAAGTAGGGTCTCGGGGTAGCAGCGTTTTGACTCGGGTTCGTCTCGAGTTCGTCTCGTGTTTGCGTGAGTGTTAATGAATGTTTACAGTTTTTAACTTTATAACTAAGTTTTAATTTAAAAAAAAAGAGAAGTTGAAGATCTCGAGTCGGTACTCGAGACAGTTACGGGTTAAACCCAAAGATTAGTTCTTGTTTAAAAAGTTTTCAAACTAATTTTAAAATTAAACCTAAATTGTTTTAAACTACTACATGACAAACGAATTAAAAACTATATGATTTAAGAAAGTTTATACTTTGTTAACTTAAATTGAAATGTTTATGCTTTCTTAAATAATAATAATAATAATATAATGATTAAGTTGAAATATTTTTAAGTAATTAATGGAATTGTTTTATTTAAAGGTTAGATAAGTTTTATAATTTAAGATTACTTTAATTAATAAAGAAATTAAAGTTAAATTAATTAATAAGTTTAGATTGATTAATTTATAAAGGTCTAATTAATTAATTACGGATTAATTAATTGATAATTAAGAATTAATCTAATTAAATAATTAAGGATTTATTTAATTATCATTAATAGATAATTAATTAAATAATTAAAGATTAATTAATAAATTATTATTAATTAAGTAATTAAGTGATTAATTAATTTATAGTTAAGAATTAATTAATTAATAATTAAGGTTATTTAATTAATTAATTAAACATTAATTAATTTATAATTAATAGTTATTTAATGATTAAGAATTAATTAATTAAATGATTAAGGTCATTTAATTATAATTAATTAAGTAATTAAGATAAATTAATTTATAATTTTTAATCAATTTAAACAATTAATTAAGATTAATTAATTGTTAATTAAGGATTAATTAGTAATTAATTAAGGAATGATTAATTTTTAATTAAGTTTTATTAATAAATAAATAGAATTATTAATTAATAGTTATAGAATAATTAATTAATTAATTGATTATAAGGTTAATTAAGAAGTGATTAATTAATTAAATGATTATGATTAATTAATTAATGATTGGTTGAGCTAGGTAAATTGATTAATTCTTAAGTATTTAATTTAATTTGAATTAATTGAATTAATTATATGATGAATTAGAGATATGCTTGCTTATGGATGATTGTTTTGAATTGAATGTCTGGACTTGGTTGATATCTGTTGGATGATAATCTGAGATATTCTGTGATGAGATATTGTATATATATCTGTGATAGATGTTTGTTATTATCTGTGGATAATGCTGTGTGAATTCAATATTTAAAATTGAATTGAATTGTTTAAATATTTAAACAACTTGACCTTTAAGATGGCGTTTGGATTTCGATGAGACCGGAGTCAGGAATCAAGTTTGATTTCCGAAAACACATCGATCCAAGTTAAACGTTAGGTCGTGACATCTCAAAGTGAAGATCGAGATGGAGTTTCAGAATGCAAGGGTTATTGTCCTTAACTCTGAGGGTGATTCCAAAATGAGTGTAACGAAATAATGCCTTCGGTTTCGTTCGAACCCGGAACGAACTTGTATGGATTGAATGCTTTCAACACATTGTCAGGTGGACGATGAGCATTCTAAGAAATGTGTTCCATAAAGGTGATCGTAGCCTCAAGCCTCATCAACCGAGAATGGCTAAAACAAGGGAGGTGCAGCAAGGTTAAGTGGGTCATGCCCAAGTAGGATGAGATTTAACCCTGTCTAGAAGACCCTTATTATTTCGGCTGTGTGAGCAGTTGTCGGCCACAACTACAGGGTTGTCTTGTTTGGGACTGTCCAGTAAGGGATGGTTCCGGCCTTGTGTTTCAGGGGATTTAGGGTGGATCCTCGGTACGGTGATCTAGGCCCCGTACTATGACGGGCGATACCCCAGTAGCCCTGCCATTGTATGGAATCCGAACTCCAATAAGTGCCTGTACGGTTTTGATTGTGCCCAACTATGTTGGAACGTGAGATGTAAGCATTCCAGCTATTTCTGTATTTTATTTGAAAACCCTAGACCCTATTATAATATCACTAGATTTCCTATCAAATGTTTTGGTTAGCGTAAGGCAAAAAGTTACCCGTGTTTATGTGTGGAGAGTCTTACGTGATACCTTTTGTTTTCAAATAATTTTAAAATTAAACAACTTTAACCTGTTTACTCACACCAGACCCATGTCTGACCCGGGGTTTATTTTGTTTTTTTATAAACTCTTGGGTACTCAAATTTTTATGAGTAGCCAAGTGATCAGGTTGGGATTGACAAACGTTTTGGAAGATGGAGCTGGAATCCAGACGTGCCTATCTATCTCTATCCGTTGTAGTGACATTTTGATGTTGTATTTTGGGTTGTATGGTTTGGAAGACTCTTATAAATGTCTAATGTAATGAAGTCATATTATTTTGTGTACTCAATGTGAAACTATGTAATGGATATATATAATATTATATTTTGTTCCGTTTCCGCTATGAGATTCTGATGTTGTTGTTCTTTTCTTTCTATCTATTCTATTTCTATCTCTTTCTTTTCTTATTGATGATACGTCTTTCTGTGGATAGAAAGACCGATCATCACAGTTGGTATCAGAGCATAAGTTGAGAAACACCTAGGCTTTGGAATAGTATCTATCTTGAGAGTGCGTATTTGTAATTTTCTTATATAACTATATCTTTATCTAAATTGGTTGGATTACCTGTTCTGGTAGCCAAAATGAGTTCAAGAGGAAGAAGGGGAAGGGTTGTAGGAATCACATCGACCAATGATAGAAGAGGTCAGACTGATAATGAGGCTGTTAATCTAGTACCGCCTCCAGTCAGTTTTGCTGCTTTATGCAAGGACTTCATCAACCTTGGAGGAGGACCATTTAAATGGTCAGAGACTATAATTGAGGTCCAAGCATGGCTATGCTCTTGTGAGAGAATCTTTAAGAGCATGAAATTTTCAGATGAGAAGAAGAGGGTAATAGCTTCATGGCAATTATAAGGAGGTTCTGCAGCCTGGTGGGATACGTTGACTGCAAATGTCTCTGAGGACGATATGTCTTGGGAAGAATTTAAGGAGTTGTTTGAGGAGAAATTCATGCCTACAGTAGGGAAAACTCGTCTTTATTAGGATTTTCTGAATTTAGAGCAAGGAAGCATGACTGTAGCGGAGTACGAGACCAAATTCAATGAGTTATCTTGTTATGGTCCAAGGCTTATAGACACTCCTCTCAAAAAGAACGAGATGTTTGTGCGAGGATTGATGCCAGAATTTCATGAAAGGATGACAGCGCACTTGAAAGGACCTTTTGTGGAGTTAATTGATATGGCGTTAAGATATAAGGATTTGACGAATAAGAGATCAGTGGCACAAGTTGCGCCATCGGGAGGGAATTCTTCTAACCCAAATAAGAGAAAATTCAATACCAACTGGAAGAAGCAAAATAAGAGGAAGTCTGGAAGCAATGGACCTCGCAAGTGCTATAATTGTCAGCAAGTCGGGCATTTGGCAAATCAGTGTCCTCCAGAAAAAAAGCAGTAGCCACAACATAGTGGACCAGGTTCGGCTTTGGTTCTGAAATCTCTTTGCTTCAACTGCCATCAACCAGGTCATATGATCAAGGATTGCCCGCTCCTTCATAAAGTCCAGCAGAATAAGGTATTTTCTTTGGAAGGTGCGCCATCAACTTCATCTAAGGGCATGGGAGTATTGGAAGGTACATTACTTTTAGATGGCAAGTACATTAAAGTTTTGTTTGATTCTAGTGCTTCTTTGAGTTTTATTTCTCTGGAATCTGTAGAGAAGTTCTTTCTTACCCCTAGTACTGTAGATAATCCCATCTTTGTATCTAATCCTATAGGGGAGTAAACAAATTAGAAATGATCTATAAGGATTTGAGAATTTTCTATGTATCCCATAGTTTTTCTTTTAACCCTTATGTGTTGGATTTTAAGGGGTTTGACCTTATATTGGGGATGGATTGGCTTAATAAGTATAAGGTTGTCCTAAATTGTGATGAGAGAACAGTTTCGTTGGAAATTGATATGGGTAGGATTGCTAGAGTAATGTGTGATAACTCTGGAATTCACTTGAGTAGTCTTTTACATGGAGTTGAGACTTCTCAAGAGGAGGTTGAAGATATCGAAGTGGTCCAGGATTTCTCAGATATATTCGAGGTAGTCAAGTGCTTACCTCCGCACCGAGAGATAGAGTTTCGTATAGATTTGGTTCCAGGAGCAGTACCAGTGATTCAGCCTGGTAGGAGGATGGCTCCTAGGGAGAGGGAGGAACTAGTGAAGCAAACTCAAGATCTGTTGGAGAAGGGATTGATTAGGCCCAATTTTTCTTGTTGGGGTTCTGCTGCGGTATTTGTCACTAAGTCGGATGGGTCGCTAAGGTTCTGCGTAGACTATCGAGAGTTGAACAAAGTGACCATTCGAAAATAAGTATCCTCTTCCTCAAATTGATGATCTCTTCGACCAGCTACATGGAGCTTCAGTCTTTTCTCGATTGGATTTAGCATCAGGTTTCCATCAGTTAAAGGTAGCCGAGGACAGTGTTTCCTTAACTGCATTTAGGGGACCTAATTGTTTCTATGAGTGGTTGGTTATGCCTTTCGGGTTAACCAACGCTCCTACCTACTTTGTCGACCTGATGAACCGAGTCTTTCATGATGTATTGAATAAATTCATTTTGGTGTTCATCGATGATATCTTGGTTTACTCTAAGTCGGAAGAAGAGCACAAGCTGCACTTGAGAATAATATTGGAAACTCAAAGAAGGCATGTTTTGAAGGCAAAGTTCTCTATGTGACATTTTTGGAAATCAGAAGTAAAATTTTTGGGGCACATTATTTCTGGGGAAGGAATCTTGGTAGATCCAGCGAAGGTTGAGACTATTGTGGAGTGGAAGAAGCCTCGGACACCAACTGAAGTTCGCAGTTTTCTGAGATTGGCTGGCTACTATAGGAAGTTTATTAAGGATTATTCCAAAATCTCTTCGCACCTAACTAAGCTGACAAGGAAGGGAGCTAAATTCAAGCAGACACCGGAATATGGGGAGGCTTTTCAGAATCTGAAGGCAAAGTTGACAAGTGCTCCTGTGTTGGCTATTCCGGATGGGAAGAGTAAGTTTGAGGTTTATACTGATGCCTGTATTATTGGATTGGGAGCAATTCTAACGCAAAATGGTAGGGTAATTGCATATGCGAGTCGACAATTGAAGCCACATGAAAGGAACTACGCTACGCACGATCTAGAGCTGTTGGCCATTGTTTTTGCTTGAAAGATCTGGAGGCACTATCTTTTAGGAGAAAAGTTCGAGTTATTCACGGATCACAAACCGTTGAAATATCTTTTCTCTCAAAAACATCTTAATCTGAGACAGCAGCGATTGGTCGAATTTTTGGCATCGTATGATTTGGATATTCTGTATATCCCGGGAAAGGCGAACGTTGTGGCAGACGCTCTCAGCAGGAATGTAGTTCTATCTCCATTGGAAGTGGTTCCATCTCTTCTGGAAAGAATTTTGAGCAAGCAAATGGAGGATAGACCTTTAGAAGAACTGATTCTTGGAACCAAGGATGGTCGATATTCGGATTTCAAGGTGGATAATCAAGGAGCATTGAGGATTAATGGTCGTTTGTGTGTACCTGATATAGATGGATTGAGGCACGAAGTCTTATCTAAGTGTCATCGCTCCAGACTAAATATCCATCCAGGAATATCAATGATGTATAAGGATATGAGAAGGGTTTTCTGGTGGCTGAGCATGAAGAAAGATGTAACTGCTTTTGTTAATATTGTGCTATTTGCCAGCAAGTTAAAAGACATCAGCAGAAGTCAACCGGTTTATTACAGCCTTTGGAAATCTCGATGTGGAAGTGGGAGATAATTTCGATGGATTTCATCGACGGTTTTCCTAGAATCAAGAAGGGAAATGAGGAATATGGGTGATTGTTGATCGCCTAACTAAAAGCGCTCATTTTATACCCGTTAAGGCAGCCCGTACTGCAGCTTTTCAGGCAAAAATTTTCTTGGGAGAGATAGTCAGATTGCATGGTGTTCTAGTTAGTATAGTAAGTGATCGAGACCCTATCTTCACCAGCAAATTCTGGGAGGCTTTGCAATTGGCTATTGGAACGAGTTTGAGATTGAGTACAGCATATCATCCTCAGACAAATGGGCAGACGGAGAGGCTTAATCGAATTCTAGAAGATATGCTGAGAGCCTGTGTATTGAATTTTGGTGGATCTTGGGAAGATCATCTATATCTTGTGGAATTCTCTTACAATAACAGTTACTAAGAAAGTATTAAGATGGCTCCCTATGAAGCCCTATATGGAAGACCGTGTAGATCCCCAACCTGTTGGATAGAGTCGAAAGACCATCTTGTGCTTGGACCAGATCTGATCCGTGAAGCATCTGCTAAAGTTGAGCTTATCAAGAAAAGGATGAGAGCTGCTTAGGATCGTCAAAAGAAATATGCAGATAAAAGACGAAGACAATTTGAGTTTGAGATTGGTAATTTTGTCTTTGTCAAAGTTTCCCCTATTAAAGGAGCAGTAAGATTTGGGAAAACAGGGAAACTCGCCCCGAGATATATTGGTCCATTCCGAGTGCTCGAGAGGATTAGTGCCGTAGCATACAAGATTGAATTGCCAGTCCGGATGGTTGGAATTCACAATGTTTTTCCACGTATCTCATCTACGGAAATACGTGCACGATCCCTCTCTTATTGTGGAGCCAGCTGTGCAGGAAGACTTAGAGGTTGAGCCGGACTTATCAGTTGTCAGACATCCTGTTCAGATTGTTGATCAAGACGAGAGGCAACTTAGAAGCAAGATAGTGAAGCTTTTTAAAGTCCAGTGGAGTGAGGATCCCAGAGATTGTACCTGGGAGACTTTGGATAGTTTTAGGAAGGCTTACCTGGATATGTGTCCGGATAGCTAATGATGTTTGCATTGGATGTACTGTTGTTTGGACGTTTTGTTTGATTGGATGCTAGTGTATGGATGATATGTATGCTTGAATTGTTGAAATAAAATGCAAATTTTGGATTATCTTTTATTTTAAATTTCGGGGACGAAATTCTTTTAGGGGGGAGGAATGTGATATTCCGGAATTTCAAACCAAATTTAAATGTGATAATCTCTTTAATAAGTTAATTAAAATTGATAAATTGTTATTTTAAACAATAATAATAATTGTGTTGTAAATATATTGATTTTAAATGGAATTAATATATACAAATGGAAATGGATTTGTTGAAATTATATGTACATATCAAATGTGATTTTTAAATTGAATTTGAAATTTAATTTGAATTTGGGTATTTAAATTGGAATTCAAAGGATAGTTATTTATATCCTAAATCATACTTTGATCTTAAAGTGTACTTTTATGATTTTATTTAGATTATAAAATTTATTTTATATTAATTTCATTAAAAAAAATTGATTTGTATAAATTAAAAATGTATTTAAAAATTATAAAATTTATATAATAAAAACATTTAAAAATCTATTTTGCATGAGAATTACATATGTTATTTTGTGAATCCCTCTTATAACATGTGTTAAGAAAATAACCATGTTTAATGACAAGTGTCACATAATATATATATATATATATATATATATATATATATATTATTTTCTTTAATTTTAATAAAACAAAAATTTTATCTATAGAAGTTTATTTCATCTTCTTCATTTAAACTTTCCTATCTCATTTTCTAAAATCAAGAAATAAATTACTACTTCATTCACAAAACTGAAAATTTCATCAATCTCTACTCTTTCAACCAAAAATTAAAACAAGAATTCAAATCTCATTTCAAAGTTTCTAAATCTGCAAACAAAAATACAAAAAAAAATCTGTAAAAAAAACCTCAAACAAAAGTTTTATTCAATGGATTGAAGCTTCATCAAATATGCAGCAAATCTTCAAAGAATTAGGCATCATCAAGGTGCCTTCTCAGATTTGAAAAGCAAATCAACAATTAAGCTTTAGATCAAAATCAAATTCAGGAAACAAGAAAGAAACCTGTCTATGTTCAAACTGGTGAGTAAACTTTTATTAAGAAAAGTTTAAGTAAATAAAATTTGTGCTTGTGAATTTCTGAGATGATTGATGTCTTGCATGTATATATATTAGTGAAATCTTTGTATATATGTTATATTGAACTGTGCATGTTTGAGTCTGTTTGATTTTTCTCTGTTTTCAAGTTACAGAGTAAAACTAAAGCAAAAATTCAAAATTTCATTTGCAAATCACTGTTAGGCTTTGTGTTTCAAACACAGTAAGTTTATTAAAGCATAAATTAAAATTTAAAATTTTATTCAAATAAATTTGTCTGAATATCTTCTGAAATCAAGATGATACAGTAGAAATTTTAATAACATGTTAAAATCAAGTATTGTAATTTGTTGATTCAATTTTATATCTTGAATCAACTCTGGGAAATATGATTTTTAAAATAAAAATCATGATTTTTAGATTGGGTTTGGGGCAGTGTTTCGGTGATGACCAGAAGATAGTTTTTGGGCAAATTCTAGTGGACGGAGGGACTATGGTGGTCAGGGTTTCGACTGGAGATGGAATGATGATGGGTAGTCACCGCAAAAGTGATCGGAGGTGTTCTCGATCGATGAGGTGGCCGGACGATGTGAGTTTAGGGTTTAAGCCCTATGTTTGGTCAAGGTTGGGTTTTTGATTACTGCATTGTTTCTGAGTGATTGAGTGCTCAAGGCTTTGGATAATGACGGTGTGGAGGGTCGGCAAGGCGTGGTCGGAGTTGTAGGGATTCCGGAGGTCGGCAATGGGAGTTCGAGGCGATTTTCATGGCGATGGTTGCTGTATCTTTTTGATCGAGGTAGATCGATCTCGTCTTCAGGGTTGATTGGCATTTCTAGGTGGTCAGTGGCAAGTGAGGGTAGAAGGCGACGTGTCGGAGGTGATCATGAGGGTGGATCGTCGGCGATGGCCGGTGCATGTGCACAGGAGTTGGGTGGTGTTAGTTGTTCGGGCAGTGGTTTTGACTCATGTAGGGTCTCGGGGTAGCAGCGTTTTGACTCAGGTTTGTCTCGAGTTCGTCTCATGTTCGTGTGAATGTTAATGAATGTTAACAGTTTTTAACTTTATAACTAAGTTTTAATTTAAAAAATAAAAAAAGAAGATGAAGATCTCGAGTCAGTACTTGAGACAGTTACGAGTTAAACCCGAAGATTAGTTATTGTTTAAAAAGTTTTCAAACTAATTTTAAAATTAAACCTAAATTGTTTTAAACTACTACATGATAAATGAATTAAAAACTATATGATTTAAGAAAGTTTATACTTTTGTTAACTCAAATTGAAATGTTTATGCTTTCTTAAAAAAAATATAATAATAATAATATAATGATTAAGTTGAAATGCTTAAATATTTTTAAGTAATTAATGGAATTATTTTATTTAAAGGTTAGATAAGTTTTATAATTTAAGATTACTTTAATTAATAAAGAAGTTAAAGTTAAACTAATTAATAAGTTTAGATTGATTAATTATAAAGGTCTAATTAATTAATTATGGATTAATTAATTGATAATTAAGAATTAATCTAATTAAATAATTAAGGATTTATTTAATTATCATTAATAGATAATTAATTAAATAATTAAAGATTAATTAATAAATTACTAGTAATTAATTAATTAAGTGATTAGTGATTAATTAATTTATAATTAGGAATTAATAATTAATTAATTAATTAATTAAGGTTATTTAATTAATTAATTAAACTTTAATTAATTTATAATTAATAGTTAATTACTTTATGATTAAGAATTAATTAATTAAATGATTAAGATTAATTAATTACAATTAATTAAGTAATTAAGATAAATTAATTTAAAATTTTTAATCAATTTAAAAAATTAGTTAAGATTAATTAATTGTTAATTAAGGATTAATTAGTAATTAATTAAGGAATGATTAATTTTTAATCAAGTTTTATTAATAAATAAACAGAGTTATTAATTAATATTTATAGGATAATTAATTAATTGATTGATTGATTGTAAGGTTAATTAAGAAGTGATTAATTAACTAAACGGTTGTGATTAATTAATTAATGATTGGTTAAGCTACGTAAAGTGATTAATTCTTAAGTAATTAATTTAATTTGAATTAATTAAATTAATTATAATATGAATTAGAGATATGTTTGCTTATGGATGATTGTTTTGAACTGAATGTCTGGATTTGGTTGATATCTGTTGGATGATAATCTGAGATATTTTGTGATGAGATATTGTATATATATCTGTGATAGATGTTTATTATTATCTATGGATAATGCTGTGTGAATTCAATATTTAAAATTTAATTGAATTGTTTAAATCTTTAAGCAACTTGACTTTTAAGATGGCGTTTGGATTTCGATGAGACCGGGATCGGGAATCAAGTTTGATTTTTCGAAAACCACATCGATCCAAGTTAAACGTTAGGTTATGACATCTCAAAGTGAAGATCGAGATGGAGTTTCAGAGTGCAAGGGTTATTATTGTTAACTCTAAGGGTGATTCCAAAATGAGTGTAACGAAATAATGCCTTCGGTTTCGTTCGAACCCAGAACGAACTTGTATGGATTGAATGCTTTCACCACATCGTCAGGTGGACGATGAGCATTCTAAGAAATGTGTTCTATAAAGGTAATCGTAGCCTCAAGCCTCATCAACCGGGAATGGTTAAAACAGGGGAGGTGCAGCAAGGTTAAGTGGGTCATGCCCAAGTAGGACGAGATTTACCCCTGTCTAGAAGACCCTTATTATTTCGGGTGTGTAAGCAGTTGTTGGCCACAACTGCGGGGTTGTCTTGTTCAGGACTGTCCAGTAAGGGATGGTTCCGGCCTTGTGTTGCAGGGGATTTAGGGTGGATCTTCGGTACGGTGATTTAGGCACCGTACTGTGACTGGCGGTACCCCAGTAGCCCTGCCATTGTATGGAATCCAAACTCTAATAAGTGCCTGTACGGTTTTGATTGTGTCCAACTATGTTGGAACGTGAGATGTAAGTATTCCAGCTATTTCTGTATTTTATTTTGAAAACCCTAGACCCTATTATAATATCACTGGATTTCCTATCAAATGTTTCGGTTAACGTAAGGTAAAAACTTACCCGTGTTTATGTGTAGGGAGTCTTACGTGATACCTTTTGTTTTCAAATAATTTCAAAGTTAAACAACTTTAACCTGTTTACTCACACCAGACCCATGTCTGACCCGAAGTTTATTTTGTTTTTTTATAAACTCTAAGGTACTCATATTTTTATGAGTAGCCAAGTGATCAGGTTGGGATTGACAAATGTTTTGGAAGCTGGAGCTGGAATCCAGACGTACCTATCTATCTCTATCCGCTGTAGTGACCTTTTGATGTTGTATTTTGGGTTGTATGGTTTGGCAGACTCTTATAAATGTCTAATGTAATGAAGTCATATTATTTTGTGTACTCAGATATGTGAAACTATGTAATGGATATGTGTAATATTACATTTGTTCCGTTTCCGCTGTGAAATTCTGATGTTGTTGTTCATTTCTTTCTATCTTTTCTATTTTTATCTCTTTCTTTTCTTATTGATGATACGTCTTTCTGTGGACTGGTCGTCACATGATCAAAACAGGTATGATACGATATGAAGTAACATAATAAAATCATAAGAATAACATAATGTAAACATATGAAATAACTTGATACAAACATATAAAATAACATAACATAATCATAGGTGAAATGTCAAACATGCATATACATATCCTCACAATTCAATTGTCATCAATTCACCCAAATTATAAGTAGGTTGTCAAGAGTGATTACTCATCTTTATTTGGTTAGAAAAGTGATTCAAAGCGCAACACAGCGATGACAAATTATGGACAAGCTTGAGTGAGAGGAGAATCCAAATCCGACACTTTGAAAAATAAAATAAATTCCATACATAAAAGAATAATTCACATAAAAAAATAAAATAGAAAATTATATTTTTGCAATATGCATAAGAGGGGTTGTCTAAGCTTTGCATGAGCTTGGTCTAGAGGTGGTTTGAGTTCGGCCAAAGGGATAGGGTTTGGGTATGGGTTCGGCCATAGGGTTTTGGACTAGGTTAGGCTAAGGTTTTAGTTTCGATGGGTTCGACCTTAGGCTAGGGTTTGGGCGGTAAGGCTCGGCCTAGGGGTGTGGGTTTGGCTAGGATAAGGTTTGGTGGTGGTGGAGATGGTCACGGCCAAGGCGAAGTAAAGGGAAAGGGTTTGAGGAAGTTCGACTATAGGGTTTGTGGTGGGAAGAGAAAGCGGAAGCCGAAATTTTGTGAAGAGGAGAAGGGAAGAAAGAAGGAGGAGAAGTGGGTTTTGGTTGGAGTTTTGTGATGGGAAGGTGATGGAATAGGTGTGGCCGAAATTGCAAGGGAAGGAGGAGGAAAGATTTGTAGAGGAGAAAAGGAAGTAGGTCTAGGGTTTTGAGAAGGAAGATGAAGGAGAAGAAGACTTACATTTTTCTGTAGAGGCGCAAATGAATGGATGAGGAGGCCAACCAAAACCCTAGGATCTTATATAGTCATCTCAACAGGTGGCTTTTCATCTACTAAAGAGATTTCTAGCCCATTAGTACAAGCCCAAACAAATCAACATGTAAGCAAGATAGAAGTTATAGGGAAAATAACTACGTGTAATACGCCAAAAGTTGCAAAATTTGAGAAGTAGAAATCAAACTTTAACAAAATAAAAAATTGAGAAAATATTAGAATTAAATTCTTCTTTATAAAAAAAGTAAAAGTTAAAAATTCAAAATTTTTAATTTTCACAGAAAGTCAAATTTTGACCAAAGTCGACCAAAATTTGCATTTTAGGAAAAATCTTTATTTTATTAAATTTTGAAGAGCATTTCACATCAAATCCCAGAATTATACATTAAATTTCCAAATATATCAAATTTAAAATAATTATATTCAAGGTTCCAAATAAATTTTCATTTAAAATATGTTTGAAATTTTGCAGGTTGTTACAGTGAGGTTGATTGTAGAAGCAGATCACGGTGGGTTCTTTTATCGTCGAATGTTGCGGGGTTTATCAGTGTTCGATTGGTGGTCAGTTGTTGATTGTAGAGATAGGTCATGGGTTTGATTTTGGTAAATGGGTATGTGATAAATCTAATTCGTGATGTGATGGGGAAATCGAATTTGGGTACTGGAGTTCGCATTTTTGGAAATCACAATTGGAGGAGGGGGTTCAGTTCGCTGCAATTTGGATAGAGATTGGGGATATTGGCGATGGTGATGTTGGTGATTGTTCAGGCTATTAATTTATGGTTTCTGTGATTGACGTGTTTGATTGGTTTTTCGGTTGAGGTTGTCGACTGCGTTGTAGTTGGAAGGTAGTGATCCAACTTGTAGGAGCAATTTGTGTAGGAAATGGTTAACGAGGTTGATTAATGCAGTTTCAGGGAGGTGCTGCGATTGTTGGATGGTGAAGTTATGGATGGTATGGGTAGGAAGAAGGTGAAATTGAAGGAAGAGGTCGTTGATGATGGTTTGAATAAAAAAGTTTTATGGAGCAAGAAGGAACTGAATTATAGTTATTTTGTTTAGGTGATATGAAACAAAGAGGAGTAGAGGAGCAGTTTGTTGTAAAGGTGGAGGAATTATGGCGATTGAAGTGCTATTGTAGTGGAGGAGTTGCAGCAATGGATTGATTGGGTGGATTCTCTTGTTGGTTGGATGGACGACGGAGTTTTATGCACAATGTAAGGGCGGTTGCTACTTTGTAGGTTCAGGTGGGTTGAGGGTGGTTCAGCCTTGGTGATGTTTTTGGATTTACTAATTACCGAACTTGTTGCTAAGGCAGTGGGTGAAGGTGATGAAAGTAGGTTGAATAAAGATTTAAGGGTGATGGAATGTTTGATTGCGTTGAGTGGAAGTGATGTAGAGGTTTGTTTAGATGGATTGTAAAAAACAGAGCATGATAATGCATTAGAGAATGTAATAACAAAAATGAAATAGAAAGGCAACACTTGTTGTGGCAATGTTTGTAATGAAGTATGGTTGTAGCAGTAAGAATAGTGAACTATAGAAAACAGAAAATGCAAAAAACAGAGAGCAAAACAAAGTGCAATAATAAGATGGACACAAAATGGAGAGAGATGTAGTGTAAGACAAAGAAAAAGAATGAAACGAAATTACAAAATGGAATCAAGAAAACAAATGCAATGAAATAAAAATTTGAAAACTAATAGTAAATAAAATAAAATAAAATAACACAAAACTAATTCGAAGAGTAATATTATAATTAAATTTCTTTCCTTGGCTACGACGCCAAAAACTTGTTAGATGACGGATTTTCTATCGATTAGAAAACCGCTAAAAAATATAATCTTTATAAAAAACGCAAGCGCACGGTGTACAATCATAGTATGTATGCGAGAATAGGTCCATCTACAGGGAAAGAATCAAATTCTAATAGTACTCAATCAAATTAGCACAAGGTTTTGAAATTGTTTAAACTAAGAAAATTGTAGAAAATAAACTTGAGTAAAAGTGAATAAAACTATGAGATTAAGGAGTAATTTAGAGGCAAATCCACCTCCAATCCTTCATATAAATCAATACAAACTTCACATATAATCTCTCCTTTTAATTTTAAGTATGGTTTATTTGTGTTATTAATTAGCACAACTTATGAAAGTCTATAGTATGGTGGATCAATTATACAAATGACAAGTATATAACTAATTTAAAGTATAGTGTAACAATAGTAGAGTATGTAAATAAGAATAATCACACCAAGAATTTTATACTGGTTCGGACCTTCCGTCCTACGTCCAGTCATGAAGTTCCTCTTTGGAATTTCATTTCAACAAATATCTCTCACTTCACCCGGAGGAACAGGTTTACAATAGCAGAGTTTCTTTGTCAAGAATGTGTTCTCTATTACTCGGATTTTGACTATATAGTACAATTGAACTTCCTATATCTCTTGAATGATTGAGTACAATATTATTCGAGAGAATATGGAAGTGCATGATCTCAGATTTGCAGATTTGATAGCAAGTGGATGATAGAACAAGAGATGATTAAGATAGAGAGTAGAGTGAATTAGTAGAAAGTAAGTAAAAAAATGCTTTGATCCTTCTTGATTCTCGCATATATAGTTGTAGAAAGTTGCTTCTATAGTTGCATCTCTTCCCTTTCAGTCTAGAGTTGTCACTGTTCACTGGTAAAGAGTTGTGGAGGAGAGATGGAGTTGTGTCTCTTCGAAGATGACAGTTATAATTTGAATTACCTTCCCCAAGCCCAGTTTCAGACGTCTGAATGGTGTTCACGGACGTTTGAGAATCTATTATTATTTTATTCCTCGTCTTCGTTCAGACGTCTGAAGTTCTACATTCAGACATCTGAACCTGTTAATTGATGTTCTTCTGTGTTTATTCTTGAGTGCATCTCTCTTCGATCTTCGTGTAACTTTGTAGATGAATCTCTACAGTGCTTCAGTCTTCATCTTGTCACAGTAGTGGTTTGTCTTGCTTTTAGTTTGTATCTGCATAGTTGTATGATATATATGATTTCCATTGTATAGTTGTCATCATCGAAATCGTAAACTAAGGGTTCCAACATTCTCCCCCTTTTTGATGATGACAACTATATAATGTACTTAGATAATAATTATAGAAAGGTTCTCCCCCTAAATATGATCTCCCCTTATAAATGTGCATGTTTATTTTTCTCCCCCTTTGTCATTATCAAAAACAATTGAAAAACTCAAAAATAATCCAGAACCATACATAAATATATTACTAAAAAAGGTTATGATTACATCATCATGTACATCAAAAAAGAGGAATTTTGATAGTGTTTTACCAGAATTTTTAGAACAATAAAACATTTACCTAATGAAATCAAGGTAGTTCATCATGAGAGGAGTCTAATTCCCTTTCTCCTTATCGTCGATTTTTGGCGAAGTGTGAGGGGATGGAGAAGATGTAGACCAGTCAGAAGAAGGTTGACAGAATTGTTGAAGTGCATGATCAAGTTTGAAAACCACTGAATTAAGAGAGTCTTCAACTTTTGAAAGCCGTGTAGACAACGTGTGATCAAGCTTTGCTACTTGTTTACCAAGGAGAATTTGATTTCTAGATAGGAGCACTTGTTTTGTAAGGTTAAGTGAGCAATACTCTCATTGGCATTAGGCTGAGTTCGTGCTTCCAAAATTTCCATATCGGAGTGATATTCAAATGAGGAAGGAGGAGATGGAGATGATTGCCTTGGTAGTTCAACATCACTTTGTTGTTGTTGTTGTAGTTGTTGAGGAGGAGAGGTTGATCTTGTGCATTTCTCCATTCTAGAAAAGTCATATAAGATGGTAAATGATTGATTTCATTATTTGGTAGGTAACTCCTCAAAAGAAGAAATGTACGATGGGATGTTTAATGCTTTGAGAATTCGCAGAATATAAGCCGGGTAAATGATTGTCTGGCGAGCATAATTCCAAAAACCTTTTAGTTCACCAAAAATGAACAGAGCCCAATTGATCTTAGTTCGATTAAATAGTGCATATAGTGCTTTGTGTTCAAGATCAGTAATTTGTTCATGGCTACCTAATCGAGGGATAATAGTATTTATAAGCATTTGGGTAAGGAGCCTAGCACGTGGCCTAAGGAATTTGGATGAAAATTGAGGCATTCGATTTTCCCATAATTGATGAGTTATTTTATCACGAAATTATAACTCGTATATGAGCATTCTAAGAATCGTCCAATTGTAGCAGGGTTTAACTTGATTGTTTTCCATAGACACACTTGCTCATAACCATTCTTCATCATCGGTAGTCCATACTGATAGACTATCCAGATTAGCGTAAAAAAGATATATAGCTAGTTGGTCGATAGAAACATCATTGGAATTAAAAGAAATAAGAGTTTTCAATTCACCTTGTGTAATGATCCCGAATTTCAATTTTATTTAAATTGATAATTAATTTCTATTTTAAGTAAAAATTGTTAAAATATTTAGTAATTTATACAAACTGTTAGTAAAATTTTAATAATCGAATATTTGAAAATTATAAAACGGTAGAATGAAGTAGTGTTGATGTTAAACAAATATTTCAAACAAATATAACTATAAGATAAATTATAAAAATAACAAACAATTAACATTATGTTATAAAATCAATGCACATTAATAAAACAAATAACAAGACACAATGTAAAATTATGAAACAGAAGAAATAAAATATAAACAATGGAAATAAATGTGTAGAAAAAATATAAAATAAGACATATAATACAATATAAGCACAAAAGTAATAAATACACTTAAACTTGAAAACAAAACTTTAACAAAGAATACCAAAACAAAGTATGTATACAAACAAGTAATAAAGTATTTATAGGCAATATAATATGTACATAAAGTAAAATAAATATCTATTAAACATATAATTAACTCAAGCAAAGTACAAATAAAATCAACAAGTGATCTACAGCCACCCAAATAAAATGCAAGTATGTACACTTAAAACAAAACCAAAGCAACATCTTCTCAGCCGAAGTCAATAAAACAAAATAAAATATGTTTGTACAAAACAAAGCATAAGACAGTAAATATCTATTGTACAAGCAAAATTGAATAAGTATAGGCTAGAAAGAACAAAGTATTTAGCTGAGTAGGGAAAACAAAACACAGCAAAATAGGATGTGTATATAGCAATACATACAGATAGGTTATGTTTTAGCTAAGCAAGGGGGGACACGCATTTATTGCCATCATCTCAGCAGCACAAATAGTCAGTTCGAATTGTTTAAAAATATAATGCAGCCACAACTTTAGTACAGGGAAGAGATAACATCACCTGTACACTTTCTACTTTATATCAACAATCCTCATCTCAGTTCATTTATCACAACTGAGTAAAATGGAAGCAAACCAAAAATAATAGAAGTCAAAAACAAAGAAAAAAAACAATGCAAATCTTCAACCTGGGATTGTAGATCACAAACAAACTCGATCAAAGTAAAAGCAAATCAAAGCATGCAAGTTTCCAGGCCTCTGTTTCAAAACCCATAGGTGAGCAAATTCACTAAAATTATCTATGTTTCTTGATTTTCTGGATTTATCATGGAAGTATGTCAGGAAAATGTTTTGTTTGTTTGCCTGCATGGTTATATGTACATCGGATATGATATTTGCATATCAGGATATATGAATTCTTCAGCCTCTGTTTGTTTTTCTTCCAGACCAAATTTGTTTTAAAATCAAATTCTCTTCCTCCAATCCACCATAGAACCTAATCTTCAAAAGGAATATGTTAATACCAACCAGATTTTATTTTTAAAAATAATTCCAAAAAGAAATATTGTGAAACTATTTCAGAAAATAAAAATAACAGTAAGGTTATATATATAGGGTAAAAATCAATAAATTCAATTTCTGTCTTGAAATACATGAATGTGTTCGTGATCGAAAATCACGATTTTTAATATACATTTTGTAATTTTTAAATTGATAATCGATTGGGAATTTCGAAAAGTTTGTTTTTGGTATTTTGGGCAATCGTTGATGATCAATGTGATGGAGTTGGCCAATTCTTGGTCTAAAGGTGGTTCGTTTGATGGCGAGTGTAGGAAAAATAATAGAAAAAATTTCGAATGAATAAATTTTTGGGTTGGATCGAAACTAGGGTTTTGGGTTCGTTTTGATTTGCTGTTGTTCACGAGCAAAACGCATCATTATCACGGTAATCTGGGCGATCGCACCTATGGGGATGGACTCGTGGGTGAGTGGCGGAGGTTTGGTCAGGTGCGCGTGGATTCTGGTGACGTCACGTGGTGGGGCGAAGCGGGTTTTTGGTGAACGAATGGGTTCAGGAAGAAGAGAGGTTACTCTGTACTTGCTCGATTTTGTCTCGGTGATGATTTTACATCGTGGATGGCTCGAAACGTTTGGGATGGTCGTTGATGACTTGGGTGGCGTTGCGTCGTTGACCGGAGTTGGTCGTGGCGTTTGTGCACGTGTACGTGCAAGCTTGTGCAACTGGGAAATATAGGGGTTTGGAAAGAAGCAAAGTAATTTGGGTTTTCACTGTTCCTCTCATGCTCGTCTGGGGTAGGTAGGAGGGGATACGAGGCATGCTACTTCGAGTTCGCTCAAGCGTGGACTCGAGTCTATGTCAGGGATTGTGAAGAGTTGCTAGGGATTTTATTTTGAGGAGTTTAGGACCTGTACCAGTTTTGAAAAGAGCAAAGGAAAGGGGTTTTAAAGTTAAGTAAATAATACGAGGCCAGTATGAAACATATACCAAGTTGACTTGGAAGAAGAAGAAAATATAAATAATAATAACAATACAGAACGGAGGTTTTACAGCGTAAAGGAAAGCAACAAGATTTTTGAAGCTAAATATTAACAAGTATCAAATAAAATAAAATAAGTCATAAAGCAAATGTCTTGAATTTAAATTGTCTGACTTGATAATCTTCAAAAGAAATGTGATAATGATTAAATTAAGTAATTAATCAAGATTTGGGTTATATTTGATTAAAGAAGGACTTGATTAATTAAGGAATAATTAAGGTGTCTAAGTATTTTTTTCAGGATAAATAGTGATCGTAATCTTATTTAAGTCGGTGTAATTGAATCAAAGGATAATTAATAAATGGGGTTAATCAAATTGATGCATTAATTAAGACTGATTCGTCCGTAATTAAAAGTGAATTAATAAATAAAAAAAAGGGATTTTAGTCTAAAATAAATTGAAATTAACTTAGGATAATTAACCCAGATTTATAATTAATACAGTTGATTCAAATTTATCAGTCAACTAATTAATTTTACTTATGAATGTTTAAACTTGACTGAAAAATTAATTTGTTTGATATCCCTGTTATATGATGCTTTATGATTATCCTGATTTGTGTTGTGATCTATGATGAAATTTATTATCTGTGATATATATATCTGTGAATCTGTGTATGAAAGATAAGCGTTGTAATTTATATCGCTTATTTAATATATTGTTGTATTTGATCTGTGATGATTGAATGATGTTGCACTATTGTGTTAAACCCCTGGACCACACCATACACACACAATTATGGATTTCACGAGGAAATCGATTAAGTCACAGATTTTGAAATGATTTTAAAAGTTGAATATTTAAATTCAAATGTTTTGGAAATGGAATCGAAATAAAAGTAAAAAGCTTTTTGAATGGAATTTCAAGTTTATTTTAATTTACTTGATTAAAGTTTGAAATTTAAATAATTTGATTTAAATTTAAATTCAAGATTTGAAATTGAATTCTATGATTTGAAATTAGAAATTAAAGAGGTTATACCAGTTATATATGAGTTAAACCATTTTAAATATATTAATTTTGAGAATTAGAGGGCTTTAATTCAAGCAAATATAATTGGATTTTTTGAAACGAAAACTGTTTGTTTTCAATTAATAAAAGCTTTCACATAAGAAATGAACTTCCAATTTGAGTTAAAATGATCTCTAATTTGAAATGAAGATAATTTCCAAGTTATGAAAACGATTTGAAAGCTATGAGTTAAATCTTTAATTTAAAGATTTAATGGGTTGATCCTATAGAAATGAAATTGTTTTGGAAATCTATGAATCGATCTTTTGTGAGAAAAATCTTTTGTTTAAAAATTTGAAATGGTAATTTGTTTAACCATTTAAAGAAAATTTTGGGTTTTAAGTTGTGACTTAATTGAAATCCCAATATCCATATGTTTTTGAACTATTTCGCTCACTATTCGGTTTAACCGGGAGAGGACCTTTGTGTCATATATCCCATTCTGAATATGTGATTCGACGTTATGGATAGCATTTGAAGACCGGTGATGAAGACCGGATATTCACAAAAACGAAAGGATAACTCATCGATTGTCTCTGCACTGAGTCGCGCCGGTATAGAGATTTTCCTAAGTGATGGGAAATCCGATCGGGATTGTGAATACCCGGATTGCAAGGGCTTCATAAGAAGTGCCTTCGGTTCTGTTCGAGCCCGGAACAGACTTGCTTGTTTAGTGAAATGTGATGGGGGGTTCTTGCTTCGCGGTTTGGTGGCGAACGGGAGACTCTTACCCCCACATGGCCTCTTTACGGGGTTGGTTAGGGGTAAGCCGTGACAGTCGAGAGGCTGGCCGTAAAAGCAAGGTCTGGGGTACCATTGTAAGCCACGGTGGGGCTGGGATGGTTGAAAAGCCTACCGGTCGCTGCTGACGGAAATGCCGTTTCGTTACATTTGGTATCAGAGCTAAGGTTGAACTTTATCTCAGGAGTATAACACATTAAGTAGCTCATTAGAGATAGGGTGAAGTATCCCTAGAATGAGTATATCCCTAAGATATCCGTTTGAACGCCTCAGTAAATTCTCTTGCTATCCATTGATAGTGAGTATGAGTGCAAGAAGAGAACGAGATAGGGGACAGGGAAATACGACTGTAATTGGTCGATACTCTGTAACAACAATGGGAACAACTTTCTTATCAATTTCCTTTGATTCATTTCCAGATTCTTTTGATTTCTTCGTGACAGCTACAAGAAGAAGTTCGATGTGATGATGGCTCTACGAATCGTTGTGGAAAATCCTTCGTATTTCATCAGATTCTTATCAGTTTTTCGATTTAAACCTTAATGAATATGAAATTGAAATTTGAAATTGGAAATTTAAATTGAGTTAAATTGGTTAATGAAATATAAGATAGATTTGAATTATAGCGATAAGACGATTTCGTTCTAAACCAAAATTGAAATTCTACTGTAATTTATTGTAAATATTGAAGTCCGAAGAGGGACAAATTGGTATATATTTTGGAATATTCCGGTTTGAGTTTGGAGTTCATATCTGGAGTTTGAGGAATTATAGGGGATTGAATCAATTATCTATCTTTGTTGTTTTCGTACCTGCGAATTTCGAGGACGAAATTCTTTTTAAGGGCGGAAGTTTGTAACGACCCCGAATTTCAATTTTATTTAAATTGATAATTAATTTCTATTTTGAGTAAAAATTGTTAAAATATTTAGTAATTTATACAAACTGTTAGTAAAATTTTAATAATCGAATATTTGAAAATTATAAAACAGTAGAATGAAGTTGTGTTGATGTTAAACAAATATTTCAAACAAATATAATTATAAGATAAATTATAAAAATAACAAACAATTAACATTATGTTATAAAATCAATGCACATTAATAAAACAAATAACAAGACACAATGTAAAATTATAAAACAAAAGAAATAAAATATAAACTATGGAAATAAATGTGTAGAAAAAATATAAAATAAGACATATAATGCAATATAAGCACAAAAGTAATAAATACACTTAAACTTGAAAACAAAATTTTAACAAAGAATACCAAAACAAAGTATGTATACAAACAAGTAATAAAGTATTTGTAGGCAATATAATATGTACATAAAGTAAAATAAATATCTATTAAACATATAATTAACTCAAGCAAAGTACAAAGAAAATCAACAAGTGATCTACAGCCACCCAAATAAAATGCAAGTATGTACACTTAAAACAAAACCAAAGCAACATCTTCTCAGCCGAAGTCAATAAAACAAAATAAAATATGTTTGTACAAAACAAAGCATAAGACAGTAAATATCTATTGTACAAGTAAAATTGAATAAGTATAGGGTAGAAAGAACAAAGTATTTAGGCTGAGTAGGGAAAACAAATCACAGCAAAATAGGATGTGTATATAGCAATACATACAGATAGGTTATGTTGTAGCTAAGCAAGGGGGGACATGCACTTATTGCCATCATCTCAGCAGCACAAATAGTTAGTTCGAATTGTTTAAAAATATAATGCAGCCACAACTTTAGTACAGGGAAGAGATAACATCACCTGTACACTTTCTACTTTATATCAACAATCCTCATCTCAGTTCATTTATCACAACTGAGTAAAATGGAAGCAAACCAAAAATAATAGAAGTCAAAAACAAAGGGAAAAAAACAATGCAAATCTTCAACCTGGGATTGTAGATCACAAACAAACTCAACCAAAGTAAAAGCAAATCAAAGCATGCAAGTTTCCAGGCCTCTGTTTCAAAACCCATAGGTGAGAAAATTCACTAAAATTATCTATGTTTCTTGATTTTCTGGATTTATGATGGAAGTATGTCAGGAAAATGTTTTGTTTGTTTGCCTGCATGGTTATATGTACATCGGATATGATATTTGCATATCAGGATATATGAATTCTTCAGCCTCTGTTTGTTTTTCTTCCAGACCAAATTTGTTTTAAAATCAAATTCTCTTCCTCCAATCTACCATATAACCTAATCATCAAAAAGAATATGTTAATACCAACCAGATTTTATTTTTAAAAATAATTCCAAAAAGAAATATTGTGAAACTATTTCAGAAAATAAAAATAACAGTAAGGTTATATATATAGGGTAAAAATTAATAAATTCAATTTCTGTTTTGAAATACATGAATGTGTTCGTGATCGAAAATCACGATTTTTAATATACATTTTGTAATTTTTAAATTGATAATCGATTGGGAATTTCGAAAAGTTTGTTTTGGGTATTTTGGGAGATCGTTGATGATCAACGTGATGGAGTTGGCCAATTCTTGGTCTGAAGGTGGTTCGTTTGATGGCGAGTGTAGGAAAAATAATAGAAAAAATTTCGAATGAATAAATTTTTAGGTTGGATCGAAACTAGGGTTTTGGGTTCGTTTTGATTTGCTGTTGTTCACGAGCAAAACGCATCATCATCACGGTAATCTAGGCGATCGCACCTATGGGGATGGACTCGTGGGTGAGTGGCGGAGGTTTGGTCAGGTGCGCGTGGATTCCGGTGGCGTCACGTGGTGGGGCGAAGCGGGTTTTTGGTGAACGAATGGGTTCAGGAAGAAGAGAGGTTACTCTGTACTTGCTCGATTTTGTCTCGGTGATGATTTTACATCGTGGATGGCTCGAAACGTTTGGATGGTCGTTGATGACTTGGGTGGCGCTGCGTCGTTGACCGGAGTTGGTCGTGGCGTTTGTGCACGTGTACATGCAAGCTTGTGCAACTGGGAAATATAGGGGTTTGGAAAGAAGCAAAGTAATTTGGGTTTTCAATGTTCCTCCCATGCTCTTCTGGGGTAGGTAGGAGGGGATACGAGGCATGCTACTTTGAGTTCGCTCAAGCGTGGAATCGAGTGTATGTCAGGGACTGTGAAGAGTTGCTGGGGATTTTATTTTGAGGAGTTTAGGACCTGTACCAGTTTTGAAAAGAGCAAAGGAAAGGGGTTTTGAAGTTAAGTAAATAATACGAGGCCAGTATGAAACATATACCAAGTTGACATGGAAGAAGAAGAAAATATAAATAATAATGACAATACAGAACGGTGGTTTTACAGCGTAAAGGAAAGCAACAAGATTTTTGAAGCTAAATATTAACAAGTATCAAATAAAAAAAAGTCATAAAGCAAATGTCTTGAATTTAAATTGTCTGACTTGATAGTCTTCAAAAGAAATGTGATAATGATTATATTAAGTAATTAATCAAGATTTGGGTTATATTTGATTAAAGAAGGAATTGATTAATTAAGGAATATTTAAGGTGTCTAAGTATTTTTTTCAGGATAAATAGTGATCGTAATCTTATTTGAGTCGGTGTAATTGAATCAAAGGATAATTAATAAATGGGGTTAATCAAATTGATGCATTAATTAAGATTGATTCGTCCGTAATTAAAAGTGAATTAATAAATAAAAAAAGGGATTTTAGTCTAAAATAAATTGAAATTAACTTAGGATAATTAACCCAGATTTATAATTAATACAGTTGATTCAATTTTATCAGTCAACTAATGAATTTTACTTATGAATGTTTAAACTTGACTGAAAAATTAATTTGTTTGATATCCCTGTTATATGATGCTTTATGATTATCCTGATTTGTGTTGTGATCTATGATGAAATTTATTATCTGTGATATATATATCTGTGATATATATATCTGTGAATCTGTGTATGAAAGATAAGCGTTGTAATTTATATCGCTTGTTTAATATATTGTTGTATTTGATCTGTGATGATTGAATGATGTTGCACTATTGTGTTAAACCCCTGGACCACATCATACACACACAATTATGGATTTCACGAGGAAATCGATTAAGTCACAGATTTTGAAATGATTTTAAAAGTTGAATATTTAAATTCAAATGTTTTGGAAATGGAATCGAAATAAAAGTAAAAATCTTTTTGAATGGAATTTCAAGTTTATTTTAATTTACTTGATTAAAGTTTGAAATTTAAATAATTTGATTTAAATTTAAATTCAAGATTTGAAATTGAATTCTATGATTTGAAATTAGAAATTAAAGAGGTTATACCAGTTATATATGAGTTAAACCATTTTAAATATATTAATTTTGAGAATTAGAGGGCTTTAATTCAAGCAAATATAATTGGATTTTTTTGAAACGAAAACTGTTTGTTTTCAATTAATAAAAGCTTTCACATAAGAAATGAACTTCCAATTTGAGTTAAAATGATCTCTAATTTGAAATGAAGATAATTTCCAAGTTATGAAAACGATTTGAAAGCTATGAGTTAAATCTTTAATTTAAAGATTTAATGGGTTGATCCTATAGAAATGAAATTGTTTTGGAAATCTATGAATCGATCTTTTGTGAGAAAAATCTTTTGTTTAAAAATTTGAAATGGTAATTTGTTTAACCATTTAAAGAAAATTTTGGGTTTTAAGTTGTGACTTAATTGAAATCCCAATATCCATATGTTTTTGAACTATTTCGCTCACTATTCGGTTTAATCGGGAGAGGACCTTTGTGTCATATATCCCATTCCGAATATGTGATTCGACGTTATGGATAGCATTTGAAGACCGGTGATGAAGACTGGATATTCACAAAAACGAAAGGATAACTCGTCGATTGTCTCTGCACTGAGTCGCGCTGGTATAGAGATTTTCCTAAGTGATGGGAAATCCGATCGGGATTGTGAATACCCGGATTGCAAGGGCTTCGTAAGAAGTGCCTTCGGTTCTGTTCGAGCCCGGAACAGACTTGTATGGATTGTGTATCTGACATTACATTTTGAGATATAAAGCAGATTTCTTTCAAATACATTTCTGTTGGTGGCGGAGAATTTATTCTTTTAGCTTAACACCCTTCTCTGAGACGTACGAGCTCAGAGGTTATGTAGTTGAAGGTTATCAGCGATATATTCCCAATTTGGTAATGTGACAAGCTAAGTGTTGCTGTGTAATGATCATTGTTTGATCATTTGTGATATGATCATTTGTTTGATCATTTATCTTTGTGATCATTACTTTGATCATTTGTTGACCCAAAGCATGGCTTTGTACCAAAGCGTAGTTTTGTGGACGTGACCTTGTCGAGCCTCACACCCCGGAATGGTCAAAACAGGAAAGATGCAGCAAGGTTATTAGGGGGTAGCGCCCCTTTAGGGTATGTTCATTTCCTTCTGGAAAGGGGTGGTATCATGGTATGGAGCCCAGATACTTACTCATGTGGAAAACACTCTATTTACTATAGTGTGATGTTGGTTATCGAGCGCTCGATTAAAGGTCCTAAAGGACCGGGGGATGGCATACTCGTGTCAGTTGTTACCCAGTTAGGGGTAACCCGGCCTTGTGTTGGCAGAGATCCGGTTAGGTTCTCGGGACGTCCTTCCAGAGGCGTTTTCATGTGGGAATGGGAAGTTCCTTGGCCTGACCATTCGTTGGAAATCCAAAGAAACAATACGAGACTTGTACGGTTTTAGTTGTAGAACCTGCCATTCACTTATGGTGGCGCCCCACTGTTTGGATGGCAGCTATAGTAGGCATAGTTCGAAATGTCTATGCTGGCTAAGATTTATATTCTACTCTCGAAATGTTTTCTGCACCGTGCACTTATAATAATAATATCAAAGAAATTTTCTGCGTATTAAGCATGTTTGATTATCATAAGAAGAAATCTCCTCCAAGTCTGCGTTTGTATTGTGTGTGTGGTGGGAGGTCTTATGGTAGTTTCATTTTCAAAAAGCATTGCGAATTTACTTTAAAATTCTCTTGTTGATTGTTTTTAAAGATAAACTGTTTTTGTTGCTCACACCAGTCCCATGACTGATCCAGAGTTTATTGTTCCTTTCCTAAACTCTGGGTGCTCATTATTTTCTACACGAGCAGCCTAGAGTTGGGTTTTTTAGATAGTTAGGTTCAGTGAATTATCTGGAGTTAGTTCAATCTTTGGTTCGCACCAGTCTTGCCTAGCTTGGTGCATTGTTATGGGGAGTTCGAGCTATTGCTGGATTGGTTCTTGGAGATGGAGTTCAGATTTGGAGTTCTTCGTTGAAGACTGTCTTAGAGTTAATTGTTCCGCTGCTAGATGTTATCTATTTTTCTTTTCCGCTGCTATTCTTTTGTATCATATCTCTGATGTATATTGATATTCATTGTATCACTCTGTTGTATCAGTGTTGTATATCAATGTATTATTCTTTTTTTCCGCTGTGTTGTTTACTTAATGTTGTTATAAGCTCCGGGGAATCGGATTTGAATGGTCGAATCTACGACATTTGAATACGATTTGAAGTATGGATGTCGATTTTCGAGCGGGCAAAAACCCCATTCATTACACCTTGCTCACATATGTCGTCTATGTCATAAGAAGGAAACTGGATTAGGTTATAGAAAGGACCTAGATGCATCTTCTTACTCTTCAAGTCATCAAAGCGTCGTCTATTTATTGGATTTTGAAACAATCAATTGTTGATTTGAGTATCAGTTACCATCAATGGTTGAGAGGAAGATTCTCCACCATGCTTCCTTTTCTTAACTCCCATCTTTTAATTTGTGATGGCATTAGTTTAATAAGAAATTTGATTTTAGAGACTTGACAAAGATAAATTTTAAGTTGAAAATGAATTGAAGTGGTGGAAAAGTAGTTGATCGATCAAGCATAGGGTTCAAAAAAAATTGGCCTTTCCAGTTTCAGACGTTTGAAATAGTGGATTAGACGTCTGAAAATGCCTAATTTAGAAACAGAGACTAAAATCAGATGTCTGGAATCAGAATTCAGATGTCTGGAAAGTTTAAATATGAGACAGAGAGTAACTTCAGACGTCTAGAAGTGAGTTTAGACATCTAGGAACATTTATAAGTTGTTCCAGATTCCTATTTCAGATGTATGGAATCTATTTCAGACGTCTGAAAACTCCAGATTAGCTTTTTTTTACTTTTGTGAAAAAATTTATTTAATGAATAGAATATAGTACGTACAAATATATGTATACACACACATAATCGTTTACAAATGTCCTGGTTTATTTGTCTTGGTTCCATTCCTGACGATCCCATGAATTTGGTTCGTAGGTGGGATCACTATATTTGATTGGGGACCAGGAAGGAGGCTTGAGTGACGAAGTTGACGAGTCGTCTTTAGGAGTTTCAACAAAGCGTGGAGATTTTTTACGTAAACACTTCTTTGTTGGAGAATGATCACATATAGCATATAGAGCTTTTACCAAGAAGTTCAAATGCTTGATTGTTCCTTGCTGTGTGTTGTACATTTCCTTTCGAACATCCATCATTTCAAATTAGTAATGTTATATTTCATCAAGTTTTTCATGGATTGTAGGCGATTTTTCTCGTTTGGCTTTCTTCAGTAGAGGTGACAATCCCCATTGACTTTTTGAGACGTCAGGAGAGGGTAGGGAACGAGGAGGTGAAGGAGCACGAAGAGAAGGGGTGGATACGTTTGAGGATGGCGATCCAGAGACATACAAAGTTATTTCTTGAGATGACATTTTGATTTTAATATTTGTTATGTTTTTAAAGAAAAACTTCAGAAAGTTAGTTTTTATAGCAATCCAAATAAAAAAATAAGTAGTATTTTTATGGTGCAAAATTATTATCTAAATTTTTAAAGGTTTGTAACAAACTAATAAACTTTGTGGATATAAGAAAATTTTCTTAGTTTAAAAGTTCATTAAGCGAACAAAGGCCTAAGTCTCATCGTAATTTTACAAAATTTTATTCGTTTAATGGTTTTGTAAAGATATCGGCTATTTGATTTTTAGTGTAACATATTCTAGAGTTATAGTTCCTTTTTCGACATTATCTCTTAAGAAATGATGTCTTATATCTATACGTTTAGTTCTAGAATGATTTACCGGATTTTTAGATTGTTGATTGCGCTAGTGTTATCACAATAAATCGGGGATTTTTCAATTATTTTTCAAAAATATTTTAAGGTTGTTGCATGTAAATTACTTGTGCACATTCTAATGCCACTGAAATATACTTGGCTTCACAAGTGGATAGAGAAACACAATTTTGTTTTTTTACTAAACCATGAGACGAGAGATTGTCCGATGAAATGACATGTTCCACTAGTACATTTTCTATCCATTTTGCATCCTCCAAAATCTGCATCGCTATATGGTACAAGATCAAAGGACGATCCTCTTTGATAGAATAGCCCATAGTTTTTCATGTTAGATAAATATCTCAAAATACGTCTAACGGCTCTTTGATGAGACTGTTTTGGTTTTTCTTCAAAATGTGCGCAAAAACAAACAGTCATCATTATTTCGGGTCGACTTGCGGTTAAATATAATAACGAACCAATCATACTCCTATTATAATTTCTCTTCAAAATCTTTCCCGTTTTCATCTTTATCAAGATGAACCGTAGTAATCATAGGAGTAGGTTTACAAGATGTTTTATCTATACCAAAACATTTTAATTGTTCATTGCAATATTTTTCTTGATGTATAAAGATACCATTCTATAGTTGTTTTATTTGTAATCCTAAAACGAAATTTAATTCTCCCATATGTGAGATTTCAAATTCATTTTTTGTTATTTTAGAGAATTTTACACATAAATCTTCATTAGTTGATCCAAATAAGATATCATTGACATAAATTTGAATAACTAAAATATCATTATTTTCTCTTTTAACAAAAAAAGTCAAGTCAATTTTATCAATTTAAAATCTAATGAAATTAAATGAGTTTTAAGACTATCGTACCATGCTCTAGGAGCTTGTTTTAACCCATATAATGTTTATTTAATTTAACAACATGATTTGGGTACTTTTCATTTTAAAATAACGGTGGTTGTTCAACCTAAACTTTTTCTTTGATAAAACCATTCAAAAATGCACATTTGACATCCATTTGATATAATTTAAAATTGTTATGACAAGGAAAAGCGAGTAGTGTTCATATAGCTTCTAATCTAGCTACAGGTGCAAAAGTTTCATCGTAATCGATTCCTTCTTCTTGATTATACCCCTGTGCTACTAAACATGCTTTATTTCGAACTATATTTCTGGATTCATCGGATTTATTTTTTAGATACCCATTTAGTTCCAATGACAGATTGATCTTCCGGTCTTGGAACGAGTTCCCAAACATTATTTCGTTCGAATTGATTTAATTCTTCTTGCATAGCTAGAATCCAAAAATCGCCTTTAGAAGTTCAAAGTTTGAAACGAATGCAACATGACTTATTTGATTAATTTGATTTTGAGTTACTCTAGAATTTAAATCTCCAATAATGTTATCTATAGGATAATTCTTTCAAATCCTAGGAGGTTAAACTAGAGTATTATTTTGATCAATAGCTTCATTATTATTGTGAGGTGTGTTAGAAGAATTATTTGGATGTATTTTTTCTCCGTTGTTACTTTGTGCAGTTATAAAATTTTCATCAAAACAAACATGTAAACTTTATTTTATAATATTTGTCATTTTTCTATAAATTCTATAAGCTTTGCTACGATCCGAATAACCAACAAATATTCCTTCATCGGCCTTAGGATCAAACTTTCCTAGATTGTCTTTGGTATTTAATATGAAACATTTTGATCCAAATGTTCTAAAATATGATGCTTTAGGTTTCTTACCAAAAAATATTTCATAAGGTGTGTTTTTTGTCATTGGTCGTAGTGTCACTCTATTCAAAACATAACAAGCTGTGACAATAGCTTCAGCCCAAAAATGTTTTGGTAGATTACTACTGCTTAATATTGTTCTTACACATTCTTATAATGTTCGATTTTTCCGTTCAACTATACAATTTTGTTATGGTGTATGTGGAATTGAAAAATTATGACTAATTCCCTTTTTATAAAAATTTCATTTTTGAATTCTCCTCCATGCTCACTGCGAATTTTTTTTAATTTTCAAATTCATTTGATTTTTAATTATTTTTGCAAATATTTTAAACATGCCAAAAGTGTCACTTTTATGTTTTAAAAACAAAGTCCATGTATATCTTGAAAATTCATCAACAATTACAAAAACATACTTGTTATGATTTATTGATCTTACTTAAGTAGGACAAAATAAATCTAAATGCAAGAATTCTAATGGTTGTTTTGTTGAAATATTATTTTTAGATTTAAAAGAACTCCTTTTTAATTTTCCAATTTGACATGCATCACACAAATTGTCTATTTTATAATTTATTTTTGTAAAACCTCTAACTATTTCATGTTTTGATAATTTATTTATACATTTGAAATTCATGTGAGAAAATCGTTTACGCCATAGCCATGGATCATCAAGTTTAGCGGTCAAGCATAAATTCGAATTTTGTTTTAGATTCATATTTAAAATATAAATATTTTTTTTTAAATCCTTCAAATGATAAATTTTTAATATTATCAAAAATATTGCATTGGTTTTTCTCGAAATTTATTTGAAAACCTTTATCACATATGACTAATGTTAAGTAAATTATGTTTTAAATTTTCGACTAATAAAACATTTGAAATAATAAGATAGTTAGAAATATCGATGTCTATGACTTCTCCAATTCCGAAGACATATCCTTTTGAGTTGTCTCCAAAGGTTGTGGTGCCTCCTTTGATATATTTTATATTTGAGAGCATCTTGGCATTCCCTGTCATGTGTTTTAAGCAGCCACTATCGAGTATCCATTTCTCCTTGCTTTTATTTTTGGGTACCTACAAAACAAAAATTATTCAATTAGTACACACTTCTTTTATTATGGTCCTAAATGTTAGGAGGGGAGGGTAACCATACCCAAGTGGGTTTGTGTCCTTTAAAAACATAATTATTATTAAATACTACACTTGATAGAAAACTATCAATATGTTTTTGTCTAATTATCTTATTATTAGACTTTGGTATCCAAATTTTTATATTTGTAGTTTTTACATCGTTACTTAAATTTGGTGACTTTTTGAAACTTTGATACAAGATACATTGCTTTATAGTGTTACCTTTTTTCTTTTGCGAATTCTTTTCAAATCCTAATCCATTTCGATTACGAGAAGGTTTCGTAATTTTAGTTAAATTATCAAGATCTTCTTTTCCTTTGTTAAACATTGAAACATTTTCTAGTTTATCCTTTAAATTACAAATTTCAGTTTTTGAAATTTCTATGTTACTTTTTAGTTCAATTTTTTCTTTAATCAAATTATTATTCTTAAGTTTCAACCTATCTATTTCACTAAGCTGTGTATCATATTCGATAGATTTTTTACACTTTTCTTGTGAAATCTCCAATTCTTCTTCTAAAATAAATTTTTCATCCTTTAATAATTCAATTTCTAGTTCGAATCGATTTATTTTGGCTAGGTGTTCTTTATTCAAATTTTTGATTTGTCTAAACTTATCATCAAGTTCCATACTTAATTCTAATAGTTCATTATAGCTAAGTTCAGGAATACCTCATCAGTGTTCGCCATAAAACATGTATTAGCTTGTTCTTCATCGCTATCACTATCACTTTCGGAAGATGATGATGAATCGGAATCATCCCAAGTAACTTTAAAAGCTCTTTTCTCCTTAAATTACTCAAATTTGTTCTTTTTCTCATTGTTGCGTTTAGGACAATCCTTCTTCATGTGTTCGTATTGATCACATTCATAGCACTTGATTTGAGATGGATTTGTTGTATTGGATTTCCCTTCTTTTTGGAATTTTGTCATCTTTCTAAATTTCTTGAATTTATTGTAATTCTTGGCAATAAAAACTATCTCTTCTTTATCCAAATCCAAGTCATCATTCTTTGCTTGAAATGCTATGTTCTTCTTTTCAACATTTTGTTCTTTTCTTGCCTGTAAGTCAGCTTCAAAGGACATTAAATTTCCTATCTACTTTTCAACCTTGAGAGCAGAAAGATCGTTAGCTTCTTCAATAGCTAATACCTTCCTTTCCCCATCCGATGTTAAAGAGTTGAGTATTTGAGAAACTAAATCAAAATCGGTAAACTTAACTCCTAATGTCATAAGATCATGTTGAATAGTTTGAAATCTAGAGTACATGTCAACAATAGTTTCATTTTGCTTCATTTTGAATGAGGAGAATTGGTTTTGCAAAATTGAAATCTTAGTTTATTTGACCTTTGTTGTACCTTCGTGTGAAATTTGTAAGGTATGCCAAATGTCAAACGCAGTTGTGCATAACATGACACGTGAAAATTCATTTTTATCTAGGGAGCAAAATAAAACGTTCATAGCTTTAGCATTGTTTGAGGCTAAGGTATTTTGTGCATCGGTCCATGTGCGTATAGTAGTGTCAGGTGCTTCGTATTTATTTTGTGTAGCAGACCATATTTCTAGACCATTGGCTTCCATAAAAATACGCATACGGGTCGACCAGTATGCATAGTTTGAGCCATTAAATAGCGGGGGACGTGCGGTAGACCGACCTTCTTGAAAGATACTTTCCATATTAGTGATTCAAAAAATTGTTACAGTACTTTTGATCAAACCAAGCGCTGATACCAATTAAAAGTCTATAGTATGGTGGATCGATTATAAAAATGGCAAGTATATTACTAATTTAAACTATAGTGTAACAATAGTAAGTATGTAAATAAGAATAATCACACTAGAGATTTTATACTGGTTCAGACCTCCCATACTACGTCCAATCCTGAAGCTCCTCTTCGGAATTTCCATTCACCAAATAACCCTCACTTCACCCGAAAGAACAGGTTTGCAATAGCAGAGTTTCTTTGTCAACAATGTGTTCTCTATTACACGGATTTTGACTATATAGTAGAATTGAACTTCTTATATCTCTTGAATGATTGAGTACAATATTATATGAGAGAATACGGAAGTGTATTATCTCATAATTGCAGATTTGATAGCAAGTGGATGATTAGAGCAGGAGATGGTTAAGATAGAGTGTAGAGTGAATCAGTAAAAGTAAGTAAAAAATGCTTTGATCCTTCTTGATTCTTGTTTATATAGTTGTAGAAAGTTGCTTCTAGCAGTTGCATCTCTTCCCTTTCAGTCTAGAGTTGTCACTGTTCACTGGTGAAGAGTTGTGGAGGAGAGATGGAGTTGTGTCTCTTCGGAGATGACAGTTGTGATTTGAATTATCTACCCCGAGCCCAGTTTCAGACGTCTGAATGGTGTTATCAAAAGTCTGAGAATCTATTATTATTTTTATTCATCAACTTCATTTAGACGTCTGAAGTTCTGGATTTAGACGTGTGAACCTGTTAATTGATGTTCTCCTGGGTTTATTCTTGAGTGCATCTCTCTTCGATATTCATGTAACTTTGTAGATGAATCTTTGTAGTGCTTAAGTCTTCATCTTGTCATAGTAGTGGTTTGTCTTGCTTTGAGTTTGTATCTGCATAGTTATATGATATATATGATTTCCATTGTATAGTTGTCATCGTCGAAATCGTAAACTAAGGGTTCTAACAAATTGAACCATCAAACACTAACACACCATTCAAACCCACTTATAAATTCTCATGAAAATGACATGAAATTAAAAATAAAATCTATTTTAAGCATGATCTATTTTTCATGAACAAGTAATATGGATCATCAAGTTTTTAATCTAGTTTGACTTTCATCATCAAAATCACCTAGGAAAATGACTAAATAATTTATGTTTATATTGGATTAAGCATAGCCTATTTGGGACGTCAACATAGACTATCAAATTCAATTAAAATGAAATATAAATCATCATCATAAATGCAACCATGTTGTGTTGATTTAGTACGATTCATGTGAGCTTCATTACCCCTAAGTTGAAGGGGTTTAGTTTCTCGTGTTTGAATGCATATCAACACAAAATGTTTTATGCGTAAAAAGTAAGGAAAATGAAAGCTAATTAAAAGAAAAGAGAGCTAACTACTTGCACGAAATAAAACTGAACTAATTGCAAGAATTAGATCATTGCTACTATCATGAAATAAGAGAAGTATAAACTAAATAAGAGAGCATAAAATAAAAATAGCATAATAGAAAAGAACATGTAAACAAAAGAAAATAAGAAGAGGGCTGAAAAGCCATTAAAAAGGCAGTTTATTTAACATTGATTTTTTGGCTACAACATGCATAAAAAAGGAGCTAATTACATGAAACATAAGGGCTATTTATACATGCTTAAAATCCTAATTCATTTTTAGGGGACTACCAAAAATACCCTTGAGATAGTGTACCTCCAAGCAATCATTAGGGAATTAATTAATCCCTGCTAACATGCCTTTAAGTTCTCATCAACATATGCATGCGCTTTTAATTATGGTACATTAGTTAATGGGCATGTGGGCTCCTCCATGTTGCATAAATTATTTTATTTCCTTTCTTCATTTGCTTTCAACATATGCATGCATTCATCCATGAAGCTCCATCTAATTTTCACTTAGTTTTCCAAAATTAAAAATAATAATGTGCAAATAAATTTTCCCAAAATTAATTCATATAGAAAATTATCGTTTTGGCCCCAAAATGAAGATGAATGAATGATAGTTTGAAAATAATTTAGATTTTAGTCTAAATATGTAAAAACCTTAATATGCTCACTTATTCTAACAAAAGAAGATTAAATATGGGAGTAAAAATATACACTTCTACGTGCACATCAGGAATCTAGCATATAGTGTCGACTTACCCCAACTTGCACAATGTGCTTCATGTTCTCACTCTTGGAAGTTTGTGCACGGCTCAACCAGATCAGCTTGATGATAGTGAGATTGAACCAGAAACATTGAGCCTTATAGAACTATTTGTATCATCAAACGTGATATGAAGCAACTAGGAGGAAGACGGTAGAGGTGCTAAAGGTTCAGTGGAGTGAGAGTGAAAATGATTGCACTTGGGAGACCAAGAAGGGCATGCGCACCGCTGATCTAGAGCTCTTTACATGGTGGGACTTCTATTTATCTCATTTACATTTACTCCTAATATCATATAGGATAGTTTGGTATACAACATGCTATGGTAGGCATAGATATATTGTAACGACCCGTATTTTACGTGTCGATAAATCGTAGTATTTGCAGGTCGTTAGTGTTGTTGTGTTGTCTCTAGCCTGAGTCGTTTAGAAAGTTAACTCGTGTGTTTAGTGATGAGTCGTGACCGACTCATGGGCATGGTCGAGTTAAGGCTTGAGTCGTGACCGACTCATAGGGGTTAGCGAGTTAGTATGCTACGACCTAAGGAGTTGAAGGGTTAACTTGTTGCCGAGATAACTAGTGGCCGAGTTATGAGAATTAGCGAGTCAATGTGTTAAAAGGATTGAGTCTTGACCGAGTTAGCAGGTTGACCGACCTAAGGGTGTTGCCGAGTTAAGGTTTGGACCGACTCAAGGAATAGGGCCGACCTAAGGGTGTTGCCGAGTTAAGGTTTGGACCGACTCAAGGAATAGGGCTTGGATCGGCAGGAGGATGAGTCGTTAGTGGCTTAAGACTTATGTGTGTCGGCATCGTAGTTGAGTCGGCTAGGAGTTAGGTCGGTGGGCCGACTTAGTGTTGAGTCGTTGGGATCTTAGGTCGGTAGGAAGTAAGTCGGCAGTATATGTTGAGGCATTGGGTCGGTAGGAGGTTAGGTCGGCACCCAATATGGAGATGGTGGACATTGGTTAAGCCGTGACCGACTCATGTTGAGTCGGCAAAGGTTGGTTGGGACGTGTCTAGGATAAGTCGGCTTGGTGGGTGAGTCGGTATCACAGTTGAGTCGTATGGGATGTTGAGTCGTCGGACGACTTAGGATTTGGAGTGTTAGGTCGGCTCTAGTATTAAGTCGTAGGTCGGCCTGGTTTGTTGAGTCATGAGAGTGGCTTGTATTAGGTCGGCAAAGCAATGAGTCGTGAACGACTCATAGTGAGTCGGCTGTGTTGAGTCGGCAAGGGGATGAGTCGGGGACGACTCAGGAGTTGGGTCGGCGGCGACTTAGGACGGCCGAGACATGGGGGTTTCAGCCTATAAATAGTGGACTTTGGCTCACTTTTTGGCACCGGTTTTCGAAGCGACGAAGTGCTGCCATTTTGAGAGCTCGACTACAACATTTCTTCATCTCCTTTTCTCCATTCCAATCTAGTTCTAACATCCATCCAAGATTGAAGATCAAGATCAAAGATCAAGAGCCAAAGTTGAAGATTTTCATCCGAAGAAGCTAGATTTCACCGTTTCAAGTGAAATTTCTCCGGATCAAGCTCAAGTCCTTGCTGTCCAGATCTGAAGTTGATTGATTTTAGGTTGTTTTGGTGATTTGGTGAGTGGTAGTTATCTCTCACGCGGATCCAAAGGAGTATATGGGATTGGTGATATGTTTATGTGTTAAAGTTAGCGTTTTCTCGCATTTTCCTTAAGTCTGCATGTAGATCCATCATATTTGAAGATGTTTATCTATAGAAGCTATTTAATAAGTATTAGAGACAAAACCCATGTTTTAGATTTGATAGATCTATGCTAAAAACCATGATTTCACATATGTTGGACTTTTGCACACTTAATTACGAAATTGCAATTGTAGTTGATATTGCTTAATATATCTTGTTTGAATGCTTGAATGTTTGAATATATGATAGATTTGATTGAGCCAAGTTAGCTTGTAGTTGATTTGGAACAAGATGTTTGAAGGTGATTCAAAAGCTAAGTGGAAAGGCTCTTGAATGTTGAAAGCTGCCGATGGTATATGAAGCGGATGTGGAAGCTCATATGAACGGATTCGATGATGAGGGACTTTGCCATGATGCGAAGAGGCGAAGTATGAGATCGATATGGGACTTTGCCATGATGCGAGAAGGCAAGCCATGATGTTGAGATGAGACTTTGCTGTGATGCGATGAAGCAAAGTGTGATGTTGAGATGGAACGGGTCATGATGACGTTCCAAGCACGGGCTGCGACGACGTGCAAAGTTATGTTGATTACTCGGTGATGCGATCCGAGTTGGTGATAATGGTTAGCTTGAGAGGCGCTTGAGCTAGTATGGATGGTCGTCGAGGAGGATGACTTGGAGGCTTAGATCTCATCGTTGTTGAAGGTTCTAGCATGCTCAAAGCAAGGGTACGTTGGAACGGGCTGCGACGGCGTTCCAGGCACGGGCTACGACGGCGTGCTAGTACTCTGGGTAGTTGCGAAAATTCCTAGGCACGGGCTGCGACGACGTGCGGAGTTATGGCTAGAACCGGGGTTACCATTAGCCCTTGACGGATGGTCATTCAACTAACGGTGAAATCAAGGCAACGATGCAGTGATAGCCAGAGTCATGGATGTTTGGTTGTATTATCATTCGGCTTCAAGAGCGGTGTTTTCTGGGTGCTTATCTGATCTTGGTTTAGGCCTTGGGGGTTTGTATTTGGAAAACATTGCCCTTGACTCGAGTGGTTATTGCTTTACCTTATTTGTCTATATTGTTATGCTTGATTCTCCTTAGTGTGTGTCTGGGGGCTATCACTGTGAGATGAGGTGGAGTGGGATGGTTTGGTTCCTATTCCTTTATTTCCTTATGCTCTTTTGGTATGCTTGATTGTTAATTTACTACTCACTAAGACTTTGTCTGACTCAAGGTTTTATGTCTCCTCTTATTACCTTGGGCTGTTCATCCATGTTTGGGATGGGCAGACTAGGTAGCAGGTGGCAGGTGCTGTGCTTAGAGTTTTCCGCTGATGATGACGAAGACGAGCAGGAGGCTATGCATATTATTTTCTTATATGTACTGGGTATCCGCTGCTGTATTTGGTTGAGTGATTTGTAGTGAGGCTTTCATGTATGGGTTTGTGTGGATGATTGTATAAAACTGTTATGATGTTATATGATGATTTTCTGTTATGAGGCTTCACTATATATTTCTCTATTGTATTTTATCCATGCGCTGTGAGTTGCGATAGAGATTCTGCGATTTTAATTTACCCTGACTATCGTCCATGGCTACCTGGCACACCTTTTAGCGCACTTTCCTCTTGTTTTAGTGCGGGAGTCATGGGCGGTCGTCACATTTGGTATCAGAGCGAGGTTAATCGATTTTAGCCAACGCTCGCTGATGTAACTACGTAAGAGAGACGTAATTGTAATTTGATGGATGATTACTATATATAATATAGTAGTTTAGAAGGGTTTGAACTCCTTATGCAGTTGTTTCTTAAGGTGTTCTAATCATTCTTATTTACAGATATTAAGGATGAGTCGAAGTGAGAGACAAGCTGCGAGGGGTAGCCGTGATCCTAGGGAAGCTGTTGATTATGCTCCTATGTTTGAGGCCATGATGACTTCAATCATGAGGAGAATACCAGCTTCAGGATCATCTGTGGATGTGGGAGTTCAAGTCCAAGCTCCGAGACCGGTGGATTTTGCCAAGCTTTGCAAGGATTATACTGCTCTTGGAGGAAAAGCTTTCTTGGGGACGGAGTCGACTATTGAGGTGCAGAGATGGATTGATGCATGTCGAAGGATCTTTGGTGACTTAGGGATTGAGGATGCAACTAAGAGGAAGCTTGCATCGAGACAGCTTCAGGGGAGAGCTGCTGATTGGTGGAATTCTATCACCATCGATACCCCAGAAGAAGAGATTACTTGGGAGCAATTCCAAGTTAGATTTGAAGCTAAGTTCATCTCTACTTCTCAGAAATCTGTCTTGTTTAAGAAGTTTGTAGAGCTCAAGCAAGGGGGGAGACCTGTTCTTGAGTATATTTCTGAGTTTGAAGCTTTGTCCAAGTATGCCAGATCATATATTGATTCTCCCTACCAGAAGAATGAAAAGTTTGTGACTGGTCTGGATGCTTATCTAGGAAGGCAGTTAGTGGATCATCTGGACGATCCATTTGAGAAGCTTGTGGAGAAAGCTCTGAGGCATGAGAGCTTGTTTCCTAGGGAAAGTTCTGTTGTTGCTGTAACCAGGGAAGGATCTAAACCACAGCAGAGTGGCAACAAGAAGAGGAAGCAACAGCAACAGAAGGGAAAGGATGGTCAGAAGAAGCCAAAGGGCGAAGTGACTTGTTATAACTGCCAACAGAAGGGCCATCTTTACAAAGATTGTAAGAATCCCAAAGTGCCGGGAAAGTGTTATAACTGTGATAAGCCAGGGCATTTCAGGAAGGATTGCCCAGAGCCGAGGAAAGATAGGCAGATTGTGCAAGCCTATGCTTTGGGAGTTGTGCCGTCGTCTTCAAAAGCTCCGACTGCTGAAGAAAAGGGGAAGAGTGTGGTGGTTCAAGGTACTCTTTCTATCTGTGGTGTTCCAGTTAGAGTGTTGTTTGATACTGGAGCGTCGCATTCTTTTGTTTGTGATGATTTGGTAGGCCGGTTAGGTTTGAAACCGGATATTGTTGATAGGCCATTGGTTGTGACTAATCCGGTCGGGGGTTCGTCATGTTTGTGTATGATATGCCATGGTCTAGTTGTGTCGAGTCATGATTGCTCGTTTGTTTGTGATTGCTTTGTTCTGAACTTTGCGGGGTTCGGAATTATTTTGGGTATGGACTGGCTTAGGAAGTATGCGGCAAGGATTGATTGTGAGAGATTGGAGGTGACAGTCGGGAATGTGGAGGGGCGAAAGGTTGTGATACGATGTAAGCATGAAGAAGGCGTCTTCATGAGCTTCATGTATTCGCTGGTTGTTCCACGGGATGGACTGTCATCGATGCCAATAGTGAATGGATTTGAGGATGTCTTTGAGGAAGTCAAAGGGTTGCCGCCGCATAGGGAGATCGAGTTTCGTATCGATCTAGTTGAGGGAGCCAGACCTGTTGTGATGCCTCTTAGGCGGATGGCACCGAGGGAGCAGCAAGAGCTGAAGGTGCAAGTTGATGACCTTTTGCAGAAAGGATTCATTCGGAGAAGTGTGTCCGAATGGGGTGCGCCAGTTGTGTTCGCAACCAAAACGGATGGATCGTTGAGGTTGTGTGTTGATTATCGTGAGCTGAATAAGGTGACTAAGAAGAACAAGTATCCATTGCCGAGAATAGATGACTTGTTTGATCAGCTTCACGAGGCTAAGGTGTTTTCTCAGATGGATTTGGCAACGGGATTTCACCAGTTGAGAGTGGCAAAGGATAGTGTGCCGAAGACTGCTTTCAGGACACCATCCGGGTTTTATGAGTGGCTGGTAATGCCGTTTGGATTGACTAACGCGCCAGCATATTTTGTGGATCTTATGAATAGAGTGTTCAGAGATCAGTTGAATAAGTTCGTGCTTGTGTTCGTGGATGATATTCTGATTTATTCCAGAACTGAGGGAGAGCACAAGACGCACTTGAGGATTGTTTTGGAAATTTTGCGGAAACATCAGCTGAAGGCTAAGTTTTCGAAGTGTCACTTCTGGAAGAGTGAAGTGAGGTTCTTAGGCCATGTTATCTCTGGAAATGGAATAGCGGTTGACCCCGCTAAGGTGGCAGTGATCCAGGATTGGGTTAGACCTAAGAATGCATCTGATGTGAGAAGTTTTCTTGGATTAGCAGGATATTATCGTCGGTTTATCAAAGACTTTTCCAAGATAGCTGCACCGTTGACAGGATTGACGAAAAAGAACCAAGTGTTCAAATGGGATGATAAGTGTGAGCAAGCTTTTGTAATCCTGAAAGAGCGATTGACGAGTGCTCCTGTTTTGACTATTCCAAGTGGGAATGATGAGATGGTGGTTTACACCGATGCATGTGGCACTGGACTAGGAGCGGTGCTAATGCAGAAGGATAAAGTTGTTGCGTATGCAAGTCGACAACTGAAGCCGCATGAAAGGAATTATCCGACTCATGATTTGGAGTTAGCGGCGATTGTGTTTGCTTTGAAGATGTGGAGACATTACCTATTGGGAGTTAGATTCGAGCTGTTTACAGATCATAAGTCGTTGAAGTATCTGTTCTCCCAAAAGGATTTAAATCTTCGACAGCAACGATGGCTAGAGTTCCTAGCATCTTATGATTTTGGTATAGCCTATACTCCGGGAAAAGGTAACGCAGTGGCAGATGCGTTAAGTCGAAGACATGCAGGATTAGGAGCCATGTTTTCGGAATGGAAGAGTCTTGAGTATTTGGCTGGATTTGACTTCAGGCCTAGATGTGAATTGGAACCTAAGATGTTGGCAAACTTATCGATAAGGCCTACTCTTGTGGGAAGGGTTGGCGAGAGCCAAAAGGGAGATGATAAGCTTGTCAAGATTATCTGTGATTTGGAATCCGGATTGGACCCGGAGAAGGATAAGGGATTCGAGGTCGATCGAGAGGGTTGGCTTCGAAAGCAAGGACGATTGGTTGTTCCCGATATAGATGGATTGAGAGATGAAGTTCTGAGGGAAAGTCATCACTCGAAGTTGACAATTCATCCAGGTGGAAATAAGATGTATCGGGATATGAAGAGAGCTTACTACTGGGAAAGTATGAAGAAAGATGTTGGAAATTTTATTTCCAGGTGCATGAACTGCCAGTTGGTGAAAGCTGAGCAGAAGAAGCCCAGTGGATTGCTTCAGCCATTAGAGGTTCCTACATGGAAGTGGGAGCAAGTGTCGATGGACTTTATCGATGGTCTACCTAGGACAAGAGCAGGGAATGAAGGGATTTGGGTCATAGTAGATCGTTTGACCAAGAGTGCAAGGTTCATTCCTGTTCGATCGACTAGGACTGCATCGAAGTTGGCTGAATTATATGTGAAGTGGATAGTTCGTTTCCATGGTGTTCCGAAGAGTATAGTGAGCGATCGAGATCCATTGTTCACTAGTAGATTTTGGAAGAGCTTCCAGGAAGTTTTGGGAACTGAGTTGTGTTTGAGTACAGCTTATCACCCTCAAACAGATGGTCAGACTGAGAGAGTCAACCGAGTTTTGGAAGATCTTCTTAGAGCATGTGTTTTGGACTTCGGAGGATCATGGGAAGATCACCTTCATTTGGTGGAGTTTGCTTATAACAACAGTTATCAGTCTAGCATTGGTATGGCACCATATGAAGCCTTGTACGGAAGACCGTGTAACTCCCCGACATGTTGGTTGGAAACTGGAGAAAAGCTGATACTTGGGCCAGAGATGATTCGTCAAACTACGGATTGTATAGAGATCATTCGACAACGAATGAAGGCAGCCCAAGATCGTCAGAAAAGTTATGCCGATAATCGTCGTAAGGATTTGGAATTCGACGTAGGTGATATGGTTTTTGTGAAGATTTCTCCTCTGAAGAGTGTCATTAGATTCGGGAAGAAAGGAAAGTTAACTCCGAGATTTGTTGGGCCATTCCCGATTATCGAGCGTATTGGAAAGCTCGCTTATAGATTGGAGTTACCGGAAAAGATGGCGGGTGTGCACAGTGTTTTTCATGTATCTTATCTACGGAAGTATGTGCACGACCCAACTACGGTGGTTTCTGCTGATAGCTGTGAAGACTTGGAGGTTGATCCAGTTGTTTCGAGACCTCGTAAGCCGCTTCGTATTGTTGAAACCGATACGAAACAGCTTAGGAGGAAGACGATTACGTTGCTCAAGGTACAATGGAGTGACGATGTTAACGACTGTACATGGGAGGAGGAAGAGAGGATGAAGGCAGCTCATCCCGGACTCTTCGAGGTATGGCCCTAAAGTGTCGTGACATCTCATGAATTTGTAGCTTGTTCTAAGTCTTAGAATTCTGCATGCTAGGTTAGAATTGGATGCATGGTTTGTTGATTGCTATGGATGGTAGGCATGCGGAATATCTTTGATTGCTGTTGTTTGCTTGGAATTTCGGGGGCGAAATTCCTAAGGGGGAGAGAATGTAACGACCCGTATTTTACGTGTCGATAAATCGTAGTATTTGCAGGTCGTTAGTGTTGTTGTGTTGTCTCTAGCCTGAGTCGTTTAGAAAGTTAACTCGTGTGTTTAGTGATGAGTCGTGACCGACTCATGGGCATGGTCGAGTTAAGGCTTGAGTCGTGACCGACTCATAGGGGTTAGCGAGTTAGTATGCTACGACCTAAGGAGTTGAAGGGTTAACTTGTTGCCGAGATAACTAGTGGCCGAGTTATGAGAATTAGCGAGTCAATGTGTTAAAAGGATTGAGTCTTGACCGAGTTAGCAGGTTGACCGACCTAAGGGTGTTGCCGAGTTAAGGTTTGGACCGACTCAAGGAATAGGGCCGACCTAAGGGTGTTGCCGAGTTAAGGTTTGGACCGACTCAAGGAATAGGGCTTGGATCGGCAGGAGGATGAGTCGTTAGTGGCTTAAGACTTATGTGTGTCGGCATCGTAGTTGAGTCGGCTAGGAGTTAGGTCGGTGGGCCGACTTAGTGTTGAGTCGTTGGGATCTTAGGTCGGTAGGAAGTAAGTCGGCAGTATATGTTGAGGCATTGGGTCGGTAGGAGGTTAGGTCGGCACCCAATATGGAGATGGTGGACATTGGTTAAGCCGTGACCGACTCATGTTGAGTCGGCAAAGGTTGGTTGGGACGTGTCTAGGATAAGTCGGCTTGGTGGGTGAGTCGGTATCACAGTTGAGTCGTATGGGATGTTGAGTCGTCGGACGACTTAGGATTTGGAGTGTTAGGTCGGCTCTAGTATTAAGTCGTAGGTCGGCCTGGTTTGTTGAGTCATGAGAGTGGCTTGTATTAGGTCGGCAAAGCAATGAGTCGTGAACGACTCATAGTGAGTCGGCTGTGTTGAGTCGGCAAGGGGATGAGTCGGGGACGACTCAGGAGTTGGGTCGGCGGCGACTTAGGACGGCCGAGACATGGGGGTTTCAGCCTATAAATAGTGGACTTTGGCTCACTTTTTGGCACCGGTTTTCGAAGCGACGAAGTGCTGCCATTTTGAGAGCTCGACTACAACATTTCTTCATCTCCTTTTCTCCATTCCAATCTAGTTCTAACATCCATCCAAGATTGAAGATCAAGATCAAAGATCAAGAGCCAAAGTTGAAGATTTTCATCCGAAGAAGCTAGATTTCACCGTTTCAAGTGAAATTTCTCCGGATCAAGCTCAAGTCCTTGCTGTCCAGATCTGAAGTTGATTGATTTTAGGTTGTTTTGGTGATTTGGTGAGTGGTAGTTATCTCTCACGCGGATCCAAAGGAGTATATGGGATTGGTGATATGTTTATGTGTTAAAGTTAGCGTTTTCTCGCATTTTCCTTAAGTCTGCATGTAGATCCATCATATTTGAAGATGTTTATCTATAGAAGCTATTTAATAAGTATTAGAGACAAAACCCATGTTTTAGATTTGATAGATCTATGCTAAAAACCATGATTTCACATATGTTGGACTTTTGCACACTTAATTACGAAATTGCAATTGTAGTTGATATTGCTTAATATATCTTGTTTGAATGCTTGAATGTTTGAATATATGATAGATTTGATTGAGCCAAGTTAGCTTGTAGTTGATTTGGAACAAGATGTTTGAAGGTGATTCAAAAGCTAAGTGGAAAGGCTCTTGAATGTTGAAAGCTGCCGATGGTATATGAAGCGGATGTGGAAGCTCATATGAACGGATTCGATGATGAGGGACTTTGCCATGATGCGAAGAGGCGAAGTATGAGATCGATATGGGACTTTGCCATGATGCGAGAAGGCAAGCCATGATGTTGAGATGAGACTTTGCTGTGATGCGATGAAGCAAAGTGTGATGTTGAGATGGAACGGGTCATGATGACGTTCCAAGCACGGGCTGCGACGACGTGCAAAGTTATGTTGATTACTCGGTGATGCGATCCGAGTTGGTGATAATGGTTAGCTTGAGAGGCGCTTGAGCTAGTATGGATGGTCGTCGAGGAGGATGACTTGGAGGCTTAGATCTCATCGTTGTTGAAGGTTCTAGCATGCTCAAAGCAAGGGTACGTTGGAACGGGCTGCGACGGCGTTCCAGGCACGGGCTACGACGGCGTGCTAGTACTCTGGGTAGTTGCGAAAATTCCTAGGCACGGGCTGCGACGACGTGCGGAGTTATGGCTAGAACCGGGGTTACCATTAGCCCTTGACGGATGGTCATTCAACTAACGGTGAAATCAAGGCAACGATGCAGTGATAGCCAGAGTCATGGATGTTTGGTTGTATTATCATTCGGCTTCAAGAGCGGTGTTTTCTGGGTGCTTATCTGATCTTGGTTTAGGCCTTGGGGGTTTGTATTTGGAAAACATTGCCCTTGACTCGAGTGGTTATTGCTTTACCTTATTTGTCTATATTGTTATGCTTGATTCTCCTTAGTGTGTGTCTGGGGGCTATCACTGTGAGATGAGGTGGAGTGGGATGGTTTGGTTCCTATTCCTTTATTTCCTTATGCTCTTTTGGTATGCTTGATTGTTAATTTACTACTCACTAAGACTTTGTCTGACTCAAGGTTTTATGTCTCCTCTTATTACCTTGGGCTGTTCATCCATGTTTGGGATGGGCAGACTAGGTAGCAGGTGGCAGGTGCTGTGCTTAGAGTTTTCCGCTGATGATGACGAAGACGAGCAGGAGGCTATGCATATTATTTTCTTATATGTACTGGGTATCCGCTGCTGTATTTGGTTGAGTGATTTGTAGTGAGGCTTTCATGTATGGGTTTGTGTGGATGATTGTATAAAACTGTTATGATGTTATATGATGATTTTCTGTTATGAGGCTTCACTATATATTTCTCTATTGTATTTTATCCATGCGCTGTGAGTTGCGATAGAGATTCTGCGATTTTAATTTACCCTGACTATCGTCCATGGCTACCTGGCACACCTTTTAGCGCACTTTCCTCTTGTTTTAGTGCGGGAGTCATGGGCGGTCGTCACATATATTTATTTCTTTTGTGTGCATGAATGATGCTTGACATGTTTGAGAATTGATGATAGGCATGTGGGGTTGCTATGTTTGACTTCACCTTATTTATATTGGGGATTTCAGCAGTGAAAGTCCTAAATGGGAGAGAGTGTAACGACCCGTATTTTACGTTTGGATGATCTTAAAATAGTATTTTTAAATTCATATGAGGTCATGTGATTCTATAACTTTAGGAAATGCCTTTTAGAGGCATTTTAAATATGAGGTCATGTGATTCTATAACTTTAGGAAATGCCTATTAGAGGCATTTTCTATATTTAAAATTTTTACGGATGATTTTACCCCAGAAAATTGTTTCAGCTGTAACTTCCAATAGAAGTCGAATTAGCGTCCGAGCCCACTCCATCGAAAAGATATGATGATTTCCCTTTCCATAATGTGGTCGTAACAGAGATTTGAAATTTTTGGTTTGGGGATATGGCCGTTTGACGGTTGAGAGTCTTTGTAGTAGCTTAGTGGGTAATTATTGAGCTTGGGGCATGTCCACTAACGCATTTTGGTTTAAAGACCTTATATGGATGAACCATCATCCCTAAATCACTTTTACACCTCGTCCATTAGATCTAAGCCTCCATTAACTCATCCTCTATCCAAAACCTTCTCTTTTCTCCTCCAGATCAAGCCTACATCGTATATTAGTGATAGATTAGAAAGGAGATTTATTAGAGATCTTCAAATCTACATTTTGGGTAGGGAAAAATCTAGTCTTTAATGTCCATTCTCGAAGTTGCATCGATTTGTGTGCAAAACTTTCATTTTTGTGTTATGGTGAATAACTTACCATCTCTCACCTTATTATATATGTATCTATAGGTTTTATAATGTTTTGAATCCATTTTTAAAGTCAAAATTAAGTTTTAATGTTGCTCTATAATCTAACCCGTAGTAAAAACGTGAATAAATGGATTTTTGGTGTTCTAAACATGTTTGGGTATGTGATTACCTTGATAGACATTAGGCTATGTTATATACATATTGTATGATAGTTAATGTGGTTGATGCATGATTTAAATGTTTGAATGTTGTTTGGTGCATGTATGGTGTTTGTTTACATGTATGTATGGTTGAAAATGATCATCGAAGAGAACTAAAGGTAGGAACCGTGAAACAAAGCTTCGACGGATTGGCTCTAGAGTGTTTGGAGTCATATCGTTGCATAGGTGATGCTTGAGATTTGAAGCATTAAATATAGTGATGAAATCCGTGTGATTTAGAGTGTGGGATGTGCTACAATATTTCTAGTCGGCAATGTAGGGTAGCTCTGTGGCCGGTCTGGAAATAAGGTTGGTTAGTGGGTTAGTCGGCGGTCGATCCTCGAAACCTTGTCGGTATGTGGAGTTGATCAATGGCCAGTCCTCGAAACTCGATTGGCATGTGGGGTAGGTCGGTTCTCGGTCGTCGAAACCTGATCGGTAGATGGCGGGTCGGTAGTTGGCATGAGAGTATGGTCAGGTGTTTGGCGCGGAGCGTGGTTCAATGTTGATAGTTGGTACTTAACTCTGCAGTTGTATCCCGCTTAGTTTGGTCGTAAGATGGACCAATAGCAGTGGAGCATGAAATTTAGCTACGGACTTTGGGGGCAAGATTCGGGTTACTTGGTAGTCTGTGAAGTTGGCTCGAGATAAGGGTGAATGACCCTATGATGGCTCTAGATGACTTTGAGACAACAATCAGCAAAGTATGATGACTTCGATTAGTCGATGTGGCAAGTGATAGTGGCATAAGTGGTGGATCGAAAGGACAAGTTCTGCGTGATAGCTCATAAAGTAGAAAATGAAGTTGTGATGCTCGTGGTTAGGACATAGTAGTTTATGTGTACCCATGTATTTGGACGTTTGCGTGCATCCACTCCTTAGCCATCTATGCAGGCGAGAGTGAGTATCTATATAGTGGTTCTACTATCGATATGTATGCTAAGGGATTGGTGGATAACTCTATGGTTATAATGCTCATTAACAGGACTGGGTAGTCTGTGTATACCCAAGGTAGTTTGTGTGTACCCATATTTTGGACATCTACATGTGTCTAGTCCCTAGCCATAAGTGTGGGAAATGAGATGAACATCTGAGAGAGTTATCGTATATCTGGAGCACTTAAGTGAGAGAGGCAAGGCTGTGTGATGGATGATATGTTCACTATGTGCTCGGCATTTTATGCGATATCCCTATACCTTATATCTTAGATTTGTGGTAGTAATCTAGCATATATTGTATTTATGTGCTAACTCTTTGGATGCAGGGACATGTTAGGTATGGTTTTTCATACCCTATACCCTATTTACTATATACTAGTTTTAAAGTATATGAGATGATATATCACTCACACCAGACTGTTGTCTGACCCAAGGTTTTACGCTTTTCTTCTTACTACCTCATGTACTCTTAAATGAGTAGATTTGGGATAATAGGTATGGATAGTGCATGGAGTTTTATGTGGTACGAGCAGGAGGCTACACTTTCTTATATCCATACTAGAGCTTTATCGCCTATATTCTAATGTGTAGTACTATGGAGCTATGTCAATACTTGTATTATTTGAGAAAGTATAGAGTTTATTATGGACATTCAGGATGTATAAGATCTTTATTTGAGTTTATCTATATTATGTGAACCTGATGCACTTTGATGTACTTATTTACGGTTCATTTGATTATATCATTGTCTCACCTGTTTTACATCTATATTGTTATGTTATATTTTACAATGCACTATGATATGTTTTATAGGTTCTGTGTTTGGACATTTCTCTACTTTATATTTGGCTATCACCCTACATCGGTCGAGTACCTCCACAACACATTACATAGGTATATTGGCTACCGAAGTTGTCGGGCAGAAGTCACATTTGATTTATAGAGGTAGAGTTGAGGCACATCAGCTTGATTTCGGCATTCATGAGCTTTGGTATTAATAGCGCATGGTGTTAGCTTCCTTTAGTAATGTCCTTTGGCATTCTTGGTTGCATAGTTGAGCTTTGGCGCTGCTCCAACAGAGATGGTATTCGGTATCAATAAAGAGCGACATTAATTTAAAGTTATTCTAGCATGAATCGACATTGATATGGAGCGGCAATGCTATGGTACGATAGTAACATGTGGCGGCATTACTTTGTGTGACGTCGGCCTTGATAACTCTTGTGAATGTTGATTTCTTTTGGCATCAACATCATATGTATAGATGTACGACATCAGTTTGAAGTGATATTAATGTAAATCAGTATTGATGAGGAGCGGCATTGAGATGGAGTGGCATTATAACCTTCATAGATATTGATGTTTTTCGGCGTCAATATCGCACATATGGATGTGCAGTGTCTTCTCTTTATTGATGAGATGCGACATACGCAGGAGCGACATTGATAAGAAGTGGCAATATTTAAAGATCAACATCAGCATGTGGCGACGCTAAAGAAGTGCGACATCGATGGGAGAAGGCATTGATCTGGAGCTGTACTGATGAGGTGCGACATCATTTAGAGGATAGCACCAGGATGAGGCAGTATTAGGAAGATCTGGTGTTGATTCATCTCTATACTTTGGCATTGACTCATCTTTATACCGTCGTCATTGGTTTATACCTTTGACATTAACCTGTTTCAACATCTTCGGCATTGGTTTATACTTTCAGCACTACTTATCATGACTATGTCACATATCTTTGGGATTAATAATAATTGTAGTAACATTTGCTATCTTAATGCTAACTTAATATGCTTTACAATGGTTGCTATTATAAAGGCTTCGACATTCCTTCTTGTAATGAGTTCGATATCATCATTTTGAGGTCTTCAGTTCAACATCATACTCCCCTTAGAAGTTATGTGGATAACATTCCTCCTCCCAAAGTGTAGTGGAAGCATTGACTTTTCAATTCAATAATCTTGATAATAGTGCTTTATAGCTATTAGTATTCCTTGCAGACCCAACCAAACATTTAAAATTGATCCAATGGAAACTGAACATCTTTTCTCCCACTTTAAATAGTCAAGTCCTTTTCTTCTTTCTCTTTTACCTATGATAAAAACCTCAAGCAAGCAAACTTAAAATTTCACAAGATCATCTACAGATTCTATTTTTTGTCACCAAAGCTACAATTAATTTACTACTCTCATAATTTTATTGATTATATCGACTAGTTAAATAAGAGGTCTTTGTATCAGAATTGGGATTAGGATTTACTTAAATAAATTGGATATTAATAATAGCATTATTGAACTATGCTGGCATTACATATTGACGTCGGCAATCTCATTACTTCTACATTGATGATAATTGCGGCACTACATTATTGTTTTATAGAGTAACTCATATGGAATTCGATATTAATTCATTCAATGTGGATTTATTGATGTAACATAACACTTAGGATATTTTCATGATGATTCATACTTTAAGTTTCTTGTAAACATGTATAGGCTTACTTTCTTACTTAAGTTTAACATTTATTTGTGCACTCTAAATTATCCTAAAGGTTTAAGTTTTCTATGAGTGAACTATTATGTGAGAGTTTAGATTTTGCACATTTTGGTGTCATAATCTAAGCAATCAATGAGTTATTCCTTGTTTCAAAAAATAATATCCTATTTTATATCATAAGCATCCTAATAATCATCTTTCTAACTTGGAATAATATAACTTGGAAGGAAATGGAAGGTGAGAAGTCCAACAAAGGTTCAAGGCCCTTTCCTTTTTCAAAGAGAGGAGACTATATGCTTAGTGAACTTTCTCATTGTTGCTCAGTAAATGGTGCCATTTTTCGACCATTTGGGATTGTGGGCATGGAATCTCTTCCTGAATTCCTTCTGTAACTTATTACCATGATTTAGTTGACTCCCAATTTTCCCACCCACTTAAGCAAGAGAAACTAATTTCATATGACTATTCTGAATCTTTAATCCAATGAATGAAAGTAGACATAGAGGTTGCTTGACTTCATCAAAGGGTATTTGATGTCGATTATTCTTTGGTTACTAGGGACTTGAAAAGGACGACACAAGGTTTTGGCTCTTATTATGCTTATATCCTTTTGACTAGATTCTTAGGTTGTTCAATCCTTTTATTCCTGTAATTCTCATACATAGTGTGTTAAATAAATTTGTACTTGAATGATTTTTACCTTGAATGTATTACATATCCATTCTTCCTTTTAAATTTGTCTAGGATACACACCTTTTTTTCAAGAGATATAATTTGATACAGTATAATATGTAATTCTTGGTTTGTCCTCTTAGTATAATTCTTGTCACTAAACCTGAAATATGCTTCAACGAAGAGGTTAGCAATCTAAGAAAATAGAAATTCAATTAACAGAAAACTAGAAAATTATTTGATACTGTTTTAAAGAGTAGGCCATAAACCTATTTAACATTAAGAAGATTAGAGTTTCATCTGATAATAAGAAATCCAGAGTACAATCCTCTGTAAATAGGAAATCTGGAATACCGTTTTTTGATAATAAGAAATCTGGAATACCATCTAATAATACGAAATCCTAAATACAATCTGATAATAAGAAATCTATCATCTAATTACAAGAAACTCAGAATACTATCCGATAATAAGCAACCCATAATACTATTTGATAATAAGAAAACTAGAACCTATGATAGTAAGAAGACTAGAAAACCATATAGTAATAATAAAACTAGAAAACCATCTAGTAATAATAAGAAATCCAGCAAACCATCTGACAATTACAATCCGAATAGAAGACCAGAAATCCATTTGATAATGATAAGAAATCCGGAACATCATCTGATAATAAGAAAACTAGAAATCTCTCTGATGATAAGAAAACCAGAAAATCATCTGGTAATAATAATCTGAATATACCTAAAATAGAGTACCGGAATTCTATCTAGCTATTCCCTTTTTTTTGAAAACCGATACTTTGAAAATAATGGAGATTCCTGTTGTTTAATGGAATGTCATATGCTAAGAGATAAGTGATCTTTAAGGTGTTTATTATTTATTATTATTATTTGTTTGTTTGTTTTTAGTTTCATATTAGAGTAGAGTAGTTCCTTTCAGCCATTTAGCAAAGTGCTTTCGTTCAGCTATTCAGCCATTCAGTAGAGTAGTTTCGTTCATCTTTGTATCATTCAGCTTACAAAAGGTCTAATACTTATAATCATCACATAAAACTTACTTTGAAGGCTTTCCTACCTTTGGGTTAGGACTGAACCTATTAGAAGTCTGTTTTGATCTATCCTTTGGATGAAATTATTCTCACCCTTCCAGTGAGGATTTATTCTTTACTTAACACCCTTTGCCTTCTCATTGGGCTTCAGACTTCTTCATCTCTTCTATCTTCGCCCCTTCTTTGGCTTTGCCTCTCTTTGGGCTTTGGAAATCTTAGTCCTTTTTTTCTTCACCCCTCCTTAGTCTTTGGACATCTTAGTCCTTTTTCTCTTTGCCTTTCTTTAGACTTTGGACTTCTTCATCCCTTCTTATTTTTGATTTTCCGTAGGCTTTGGACTTCTTCGTCCCTTTAGAAGTCTCTCTAGAAATGCATCGAAGGCTTTGTTCCTTCCTTTAAGTGGTGCTTTGGAAATGCGTCGGAGGCTTTGTCCCTCCCTCTAGGAGGTGCTTCAAAAATACATCGAAGGCTTTGTCCTTCTATCTAGGAGGTGCTTCGACAGTACATCAGAGGCTTTTTAGTAAAAAGGAGTTTTTTGGAAAAAAAATTGTGGGAATGTTTTTTGGCCAATCGATATGTTTGGGAAAACCCTTTTTTAATAACTAAACTTTAAATTTTTGATGTGAGATTTATCTTCAAAAGAAACGATTTTTCAAAATAGAACTTGTTCGGGAAATTTTCCCTTGGAATCGGTCTTACTGATGCTAAGTTATATTTTTCAATGATTTTATAAATCTTCCCTGAAATAGATAAATATTTTATTTCCCTAATCTATAGGGTAATTGGTAATTATTCTTTTAATTTTTTGAAATATTTTCTCAAAGATATGTTTGGTAAAAAATTTGCAATAAAATTGTTTGTTAAAAAATAAGGTTGGCGTATATTACTCCTTTGTATGTTAAGTACAATAGCACTACTTAAGGTTTTGCTTAGCAAATAGGAATGTCATGTTTGTATGTCTAAAAAGTCATGATTCATGAATGGATAGACTTTGCAAATAAAACAGGTTTTTCATTAAGAATCCCTACTTTTAGGAGAGTTTTTAAGTATTTACCGCTTTTCTTAAGATCGGCTAATGCTGGAGGAATGACTATGATTTAGAAGACTATAAGGAAACCTTTTTACTACATGAATTCAGGCCTTGGGATAGAGAGTTATTTTATCTTGAATATTTGAACTATCCACTTTTACGAAAAGCCAGAAATCTGTTATGCTTTAACAAGAAAATCCAAAATCTCCCAAATGTTATTCATAGTAGACTGGTTTTTGTTTCAACTTATAAAGAAACTTGAATTTTGTATTAGCATATAGTGAATTTTAAGCATAAATCAAATTAGAAATTTCGATGAGTAAAGGTGATCCATGGTGGGCATCTATCACAAAATGTTTTAGCCTGATTGGAGTCTAAATTTGAAGTAGCAAAAACTGCCTTTCCTCTACTAGGATATACTTGTTCTGGTTTCTTTATTTGCTTCTTGTAGAAAAAGCTAAGTTTCAAGGGCTTGGACTATTCTCCTTAGAGCAAGAAATATTTTAAGTTTCCTTAATGAATTCTTTTAGAAATCCTGATTCGATCATAATCTGATTATTCCTGAAAAGATGCGCATTCGTCAGTCTTATGCCCATTTACTTTATGGTAGGCACAATCATCTCTTCCAATATTTGGTTCAAGATGACTACGTATTTTGTAAGAAACAGGGAAATTTTTATCATCTTTTATCATGGTGAAAATGTGGAAGCCGTTTTGTTTAATTCTACATTACTGGATTCTGAAATCTTCTTCTGACTCTCTCTTCTACTTTCATCCCATTTTGGGTTTCTGTTAAAGCGACTAAAATCAAATCTTTCTTCATTCTTGTCTTGTTGAGATTTCTTCTTGTCATGGTACATCTCGTCTATATGGATGAATTTCTCAGCCCAAAATGAAATTATAGTTGATCTTTGTATCTATGAATATAAAGTTCTTCTCTAAAAAGGTGTTAGCTTAATTTTGCTTGGACAAACTAGCATCAGCCTTTATCCATCGGTCGTATTTTGTGCTCTTAATGCTTCTGTATTAAATCTCATGAGGTGTTCACCAAGCACTTACCCTGGCCTTTGCTTGGTATTAGCTAATACACTAGAATTATAATTGGATCTTTATATAGGCAAAACTATGCTGAGAGTTCATAAGAAAATTGTTCCCTAGATTAGATGGTCTTCTCTTGGCAATGCCTATACCGTTTGACAGCTGCCCCATAAAACTTACATGGAAGAGCTTACAACGAACTGCCTAGGAGACATTGTACAAATCCATTTGACATTCAAAGTATAAGGGTTGATCAGTCAGTTCAGTAGTTCCATCATACTTTGGTAAAGGAAATTGATGTGAGGTGGAATTTTAATAGCCATCATTTCTTCTGTAAAATATGCTTTTCGAAACCTATTACTTTTCCTTAGGTTAAGGGCCTCTTTCTCCTTAAGAATATCTTTTGTCGTTTGGTTGGGAATGCCCCTTTGGTAGGCTTCATCACTATAGTAGTTTATATTATACTCTTTGTACGGGATTGAGCTATCTAGCTCTTCAAAGGGATTTCTTGCTTGACTTCCTTGATTCTCGTTTTGTCGACTCATTTTAGCCATATTGCTTTCCTTCATTTGCGACTTTGGAGTGTATTTTTGGCCCCTCGTATTAGGTTTTGCTTGGAGATTCTGCTTCTTCCCTTTTTTTAATAAGCTTTATCATTTTATAATATTTTTGACATGGAGCTTTCTCAAGAAGCTCTTGCATAAGTATTAGTTGTTGTGTTAAATCCTGAACCTTGGCCTCAATGCTTGCGAGCTTTGATAGAGTCGATGGTTATCTAGCTTCCATATTCCTTAAATTAAAGCTCGAGATGATAATATCCTCCAAAGTCATTTGTTGTGTGTCCTCTTTATTTAGGATGTTATTATTTCTTCTACCTCTCACCATTTTCCTTAAAGCAAAATAACTTTATGCAATCAGTTTATGGAGAGAATTATAAGGAATCAGAGGTTTGAGTCCCTCCTTTTGGCGCCAAAATATTAACAAATTTCTTCGTTAATACCCAAAAGGTGTATGGAAGGGAAACTTGGTTGAATGAAGGCTTGAATATCCCTTGTAAACCTTAACAAGTGTTGGCAATATGATTTGATTGAGTTAGGTCTTGGTAAATTAGGCTTAACATGTTCAAGTCCATGATGATGTTATACGCATGATCATGTCGAAGTCATGTAAGTTTGGAGTCAATCTATGTAGATCAATCAAATTTATGAGTGCTTTTGGAACTCAAAGAAGGCTATTATTTAAAAATTAGAAGTGCTTGGGAATTCAAAAGCAAGTCATAATTCAGGATGTCTTTTTTCGAATATCATGAAAATGTTGAATGTACAAGGTCGTATGTGAAAAAAGTTCAATCGACGCTAAATCCCCAAATCAATAGGTTACAAAGTTCAAAATATAATAAGTTGAGGAAAGATTGATTGGCTCTTTCTACAACGCCCCTGGTTCCATATTTATAGGGGTAGAGTTACGGTACAACACCTTGATTTCGGCATTCATGATCTTTGGCATTAATAGCACATGGCGTTAGCTTCGTTAATTATGTCTTTGGCATTCTTAGATGCATAGTTGAGTTGGACGCCTCTCCAAAGGTGGTATTCGGCAATAATAAGGAGCGACATTGGTTTAAAGTTATTCCAACATGAATCAGTATTATATGGAGTAGCATTGCCATGGTGTGATAATAAAATATGGTGGCATCATTTTGTATGACGTTGGCCTTGATAGCTTCCATGAATGTTGATGTCTTTCAGCATCAATGTTGCATATATAGATATGCGACATCAGTTTGAAGTTATTTTAGTGTGAAGCAGTATTAATGAGCAGCAACATTGAGAAGGAGTGGTTTTAAAACCTTTGTGGATATTGATGGCTTTCGACATCAATATCGCATTTATAGATGTACGTGTATTCTCTTGATTGATGAGACGTGACATACATAGGAGCGACGTCGATAAGAAGTGGAAGTATTTGAAGGTCAAATCCAACATGGGGCGGCATTGAAGAAGTGTGACATTGATGGGAGACGACATTGATCTGGGGCAGTATTAATGAGGTGCGACATCATTTGGAGGATATCATCAGGATGAGGCAATATTACAAAGACGCGACATTAATTCTTCTCTATACTTCAGCATTGGCTTATCTTTATACTGTTGGCATTGGTTTATACCTTTGGCATTAACCTCTTCCAATATATTTAGCATTGGTTTATACTTTCGGCACTACTTAGTGGTACGATATCATGGCTTTGTCACACGTCTTTAGGATCAATAATAATAGTAGTAATGTTTGTTATCTTAATGCCACCTTCATGTGCTTTATAATGGTTTCTATTATAGAGGGTTCAACATTCCTTCTTGTAATGGGGTTCATATCATTCTTTTGAGGTCTTGAGTTCAACATTATACACCCCTAAAAAATTATATGGATAACAAGTTCTTCGAAACCTTACTCAAATAAGAATGGACTTGGATTTAAAAGTATTACCAAAAATAAACCTCACCATGCTTCTAAGACTAGAATTTTACAAAACCAAACTTATTATATGACAACATTAAAGTTTGGATTCCAAAGTATAATAACCCTTTAATTATGAAGAAGCATATAGAAGATTTTTTATCTAAAGTTCATTACAATTTAAATTATATATATAAAGGTGGTACCACACCTGCATGGGTATTGTTTTCTAAGACTTAGAAACCTTGTAAATATAGGGTATCAGTCACTGTCATTTCTAATATTTTGATACCTTGGATAATATTTATTTTAATTTTTTAAAAGGGTCAACATAGCATTTCGTATAAAAATACCATAATTGATGCTGAAAAATATTTTCTACAACACTATATTACATCATTTTATTAAAAATTGCATCTCTTTATCAACTTGCGAAGCAGATTTGCATGTACTCAAGTAATTTACAAACAACAGTCTCGTAAACCTTTAAGCGAAGTTCTTTTTTAAGTTAAGAAGGAATTTAGGTATTTGTTATTACACAATTGTCTATAATTTACATATATTTCTCGTTTCTTTTTTATAATGACAAAGGAAAAGAAATGTATCTGCATATTGATATGAGGAGATGTTATACTTAGGCGGAGCATTTTAGTCTTATCATAATATATTTTTTAATGAAAAATTATATATAGAATTGTATAGTTGTCATCGTAAAAAAGGGGGAGAATGTTAGAACATCTCTTGTTTTATTTTAATCACATCAACTATACAATCATATCAAAGAATCTGTAAGCTAACATGTAGGTACTTGATGATGAAAAAGAAGTATTAAATATAGACGTTTGGAGACATAAAGACATCGGAGACTCAATAAGCTACAATGACATAACGACAAATATGTGATGACCGTCCTGCACCTATGATGTAGAACATTTTTCAAAGGAAAGAAAAGAAGTAAAGAAGAGGAAATAGAAGAGAAGAGAACGGAAAAGGAGAAAATGGAAACATCAAACAACCGAATAATCTGTCATATGTCTCGCATCCCATCAGATAAAACATAATAGTCAACACGGATATAAAATAGTCGAGACAGTAATAACAATGTGAACTAATCATCATAGTACAAGATCCACAGAGTTATATGACACAATAATAAATTTCATACAGCTAGAAAATAAACAACAAATACATTGTCTCTAGCAATAGAAAGTCAAACGCTGTTAAGGCTCTATAATGTCATACAGTGGAATATACAATAAAACTCAAATATAAGTATGAGTAAATGTCACTTCCTGCTAATCCATTTGCAAAACTCTATTTGCCATTTACACATACTCTCTAATCTACTCATTTAAGAGTACTCAAGATTATAAGAAGCAAGGCATAAAACCTAAAGTCAGACAATAGTTTGGTGTGAGCGATAAAAAATCTCAAAATACTATAAAAACCAATTTAGTATATGAAACAAAGGGTATACGAATCATACCTGACCTGTCCTTGCAGCCAAAGAGTCACCACATATCATTGATAATATGCTACTCTACAACATCGTAAAAAAGGTATGTATACTCAGGATCTATCGAGGTGCGTATGTATCTCCATCCACAATACCTACTCCATACTAAGTAAATTATCAAGGGTGTCTAGGTATCCCTATTCATAATACCTACCACGTGTGACATCCTAGGGTGACAGGTGGCTAGTGAAGCAACCGTAGCAAAAGTAGCATACACAGCATCAATCAAACAATAATAATTATTATCTACTATGCTCTAGATATATGATAACTTGTATGGACTTTTATCTACCAAGGACTAGAGGGAATCTTGGTTCTCCATTGTACTCTCGTATCTCAAAGCCCAAAGATGAATACGTGTCTTGTATCCCAAAGCTGGACAACAGACCCAATGGCTCCAGGGTATATGGATCCTTGCTACCAATCCATAGGCTTTCCCACTATGCAATACCCCTACTTTGAGTACAACAGAAAAAACTCCGAGTCATCAACGATCTCTTAGCGCATACATATCCATCCGAGCCCTATTAGCTCAATACAATTTCCACTATCCGAAACCCATATGTTCCTCCACTCCATAACTACCAAAATGAGTCTCTTCAGTACCGACTACCCCCACGAGCCATAGATTGAAGATACAGAGTGTCTAATTTTCCGTACCTGTTACCCCCACTAGCCACAAACCAAAGATAAAGACTTCCCATCATGCCGTACATCACCATCCCTCATATGCGAATGAGACAACACCTCCAACACGATCTACAGACTACTAAAACAATCTACCATGGAACCTACTCCCAACACGAGCGAACTTCCGAAGTACCAACTCTTGTGTATAAGCATCACATCATCTCCTCGCTATCTAAATCGCCCACCGTAGAACAACATCAAGAGTCTAAGTCGGTTGCATGAACAAGCTATCAAATCACACACCACTAAATCTCTATAAAGTCCAAGCCAAAGATTGGCCAAATCGCCAATCAACAATAGCGATTGACATTGACCACTCCACAGTTGTCAATACCAACCACCTTGGTCCTGTACTTAACCAAAATGAGTAAGTATAAACCAAATGGAAATGTCTGGCATCCATCATGAAGTCCGAAGCCTCGTCTTCCACCTTAGATCCGCTGACACATCCTAACTACTCCTCTACAACTTATCTTGCTCGTTAGGTTTTCATGTGTGTGAAACCTCAACGTTTACAAGATATTCTCCTAACACCCGATCACCACTAGTTGGCGTCTTCAACCAAAAATAGCCAAATAACAAAACAAGCAAACAAGCATCCAACAACCATGCATACATCCAAAATAGCTTCCATATAAAATTTATAATACATCCATATCAACAAAATAGGGAAATCATATCAAAAGTAGCCTAAACGAAATAATTCTGTAACAATGACACATCGATGGAAAATATGTGATATCCGATATAAATCGTTTTGAAATATTTTATTTTCTTTTAGAAAAATCTAGTAAGTATATAAGTATAGGAAAATATCATTTCAAAATCAAAATAATTCCCAAATGTCAATCTAATATTATACAACCAATTATAGCATGGAGAGAGATAATAGCATTTACCACAACATATGCTATCAAAACTAGTGCCAAAATGTAGATCTCTCCATTACGAGTGAAGTACAAGAAACCGCATCCAAAACAGGCCTGTTATGCAAAAGATATATCCAATATAAGATTTGAAATTATTGATTAATTAAATAATAATAATTAATTCTTAATTACCTTACTTAATCTAATCCGCCTTCGACAACCTATACATGTGCACAAAATCATTCATATCCATGGTCGCATGACAACCTCCAATTTCTCCCTCATTTTTCGATGAAAACTCGAATAGTCTTCGCCAATGGATTCCATTACTCAATCTCGTTAATCTGCACTCGAGTTTTAAGTCTCCGACTTCGCCCAACTCATAGCATAGGCATCAGTCTTTTGAAATGTTTCTCTCAGCTGTATTTGATTGAGTATAGCCAAACTTTTCGAGGAGATGTGCCTCGTCGAAAGCAATACAATGGTAACTGAAAGGGAGTGCAGATTAAGGATCTTAAGGCTAATTTAACACTAGAGGGGGGTGAGTAGTGCTTAATGATCCTAAGACTTATATGGACTAAATTGAAATTATGATAGAAACAAACGCAGAAATTAATCGCAAAACAATCACAGAATCAAACACAAATGCAGAAAGTAAATAAAAAGCAGTAAAAGGAAAGAACACACCGGATTTTATACTGGTTCGGAGTTATCCTACATCGAGTCTTGCACCAAGGCAAACACCTCATACAGATTTTTATTATACCGATATCGAGATTAAAATCCTCAATTTCTTAAGGCCTTGTGGTACCCTCCTGTCTTCGAGTCAGGGGCAAACTCTCTTGATTTATGGGACACAAGATCACCCAATTGATTTCCAGGCACAACCACACCTTATAGAGAGACTTGATAAACTTTTGATTACAAATTGATCATATGACTCTGAATAGCACTTCGATCTTCGAGAGAGGGCAGAGAATCTAACAAGAATGAGATTCTAATTTGATTCACTAGAGAATTTCGGTAGAATTTAGGCACAATCTTAAGAATATGAAAATTTTAGAATATGGATTTGTGGAGAAGAAGGAGTGAAGAAAATAGTTGGTTAAAAAATTCGTTTGTGAAGGCTATTTATAGACAAGTAACAGTCATGACCATTCGTGAAGAGATTTAAATGAATAAACACATCTTTTGAAAATTTAAACTTTTGAATTTAACAGCCACCATGTCGAAATTGGGTATCCCATGATGTCGACATCCCTTAGCTAAAACAATGTAAAATTTGTTTTTAAAATGTTATTGAAAGAAAAACAAGATGAAATGATTCTGGAGTAAAATAAACTAATTTTCCAATGTTTTAAAACAAAGAAGAGTAGAAAAAATATTTTTAGAATGTATATGTAAATTTTATTTTAAATCTCACGTATATATATATATATATATTATAAAAAATATTTAAAAATCAGAAGATAGTTTTAAAAACATATGAAGCTTAAAACAAGAGTTTATTTAAAAACAAAAGAAAGAATATTTAAGGCTAAAACAACTTTTTTGAAAATCATTTGAAAATATATTTTTAAGGCTAAAACATTTTGAAAAGCAGTTTTGAAAAACCATTTTGAAGTAGTTTTGCAAGCTTCTTCTTGCAGAATATCTCATCACATCAGGACTCGAGAACTTGTATAAAACCAAGATGTTCGCGGGTTTATAAGCCACTTGTCGTAGATTTGTAAGCTACTTGTCGTGGGTTTGTAAGCCATTAAGAAGGTAGAAATGATTTCCATCCCAAATTAAATTTGAAATGAAGATTTCCATGCTGTTATGAAGTTTTAAAAAACTAGACACTTATCATGAAATCCTGATCTTGATACTCTAGAGTCTTCAATATTGATATCTCCATTCTGAATCTTTAGTCTTGAGTCTTTATGTTGATCAGTCTTCAGTAATCAATACATGTGCATATATATATCTATCTAGACAATAGTATTAGTATATGTTTCATAATAAGATAAGTTAAAAAGGTTGTTGTCATCAAAACCAACATCTTAGTTCCTAATAATCTCCCCATTTTTGACGATGACAACACGTATTCATAAAATATACTTACCATACCATAACTTCTATCATAACTCCCCCTTACTCCATGACTCCCCCTTACTCATAACTCCCCCTTACTCCAAGCCAACTACATTTAATTATTTCCTCCTTTGTCATCAACAAAAACTTATTACTAATCAATTCCCTGAACTTGATATAGGATAATTAACCATAATATAATAGAGTAATCCTTATATAAGCGTAATAAGTGCTAAGTGTGATCATAAGTATGAAATGTGATCATAAATGTGAAATGTGATCATGAGTGTTATCATAATTTTAATTCAGAAGTAAATCCATCATCAATCATATTTACAGTAATTATTCATTCCAATCTTATATACAAACCACACCAAATATTTTAAATACGATAAATCAATCAAATTTGAAACACACCAATCAAATCAAACAAATAACATACAGAATGACTAGACATTCCTTGGTACTTCCACCCATCCATCTTCTCCAAAGATAGGGTCTGCTTTGATGGCATCCCATACTTCTTTATCATTGTCGAGAGTGACTGGTGGATTTCCTTCAAGATAGTCCTTGTTAAGGGCTGAGATCATCCAACGAAGGGCGCCGATGTCTCTCTTGCTCCTTGATCTGCATTTCACTCAATTCTAAGTGGCGCTGATTACGAAGTATGAACGTAAGGATATTCTTGAAGGAAGTGAGAGTTTCTTCAAGATTATCACTTAGATTCTTAATCGTAGAAGCCGTAATTGAAGAAATAGGAAGAAATATGAAAGGGAGTTATTAGAAATGAAGTTTGATAATTTATTCTAGAAGAAACATGTATAAATAGGGTAGAAAGTCGATTAAAATGAATAGACGCAAGTTAGTTATATGAAATTAAAATTTGAAAATGTAACTACTTTCTGCCCATTGTATGTCGACATGGAAGATGGTGGATGTCGACATGCCTCTGCCTAGAGTGGCAATTTGGTTTATTTTGAATATTATGAACAAATCTACGCAACTAAAATTTGCATAATATAAAAACAAGCAATTACAGAGACAAGTGACGTTGAATAACATGATAAAGATTTCATTAATTATTTTAGTCAACATTACATAAAATAATATAATATTATCTAAAATAAAGAAAATACATGGACAAAACTTGAAGTAAACAAGATAACATGAACTAAAATTAATTAAATAAAGATGAAGAAGATGATAGTCCAAGCTTTCTACTAACTTTCCCGAAGAACTTGTCGATTTCAGTGGAAATCTTATCTATTTTCTTACTCATTGATCTTTTTAGTGTCTTTTGATTTTCCACTATAGTTCTTTGATTATTGAGAATGGTCTTATTGGATGGATTTGCGAGATTAGTAGGACATTAAATACTCTCTAAGGAAGTTTCTTGATCTTCCTCTTCCTCCTCTTCAATTTCCGTTCCTTCCTTTTCCTCTTCTTCTTCTTCTTCCATTTCTTCCATTTCTTTGTGAGCAAGCTTTCTTGGTTTTCCGTAAGGGTTTCATATGGTTGAAACACTAATGGAATTTGCATAAGGGAAATGTTTCCATGGTTGAACACTTTTCTAGTTATAAATTCCACCCTTTTGAAATCAACTACAAAGTAATTAAAAATTCGAGTGAGATAAACTCCATGATATAATATGCTTTCACCCACAATAAAATTCTTGGGCCTTAGCTCATCCAAAATAACTTGAGCCCAATTGGTATCATAATTTCCAAAAATTCAAAAAGAGCTTTGCAAACTTTCAAAGTTGGGTTGTCGTAGTTTCCCGGTATAAGGGTGTGTTAAATTAGAAGGTTAACCATTCTTGCTTTTGGTCGAAAATAACAAATTTTGAATTAGAAATTGTCATCCCCTTCAAAGATGTGATGAAATGTCTCTCGATCATTTTCATTTATTTGAAATTCCGAGAGATTCATTCCGGTATACTTGCATCCCAAAATATTTCCTAAAATTTCACAATTCAAAACTATTTGTGTTTATTTAACACTACTCCAAATTTGTTCATCTTGCCCATCATAAAAACCACGATTCAAATTTGCATAAAACATCTTAACAAGATTTGGATAACATACAAAATCATTTTGTTTGTTATCTACTATACTAAGAATAAAACATTGTTGAAAAAAAGATTTTCTATTTCATAAGAAGGAAAATCTTCAAAAATAGCAAACTTCCCTTTATGAATTTCACCAAAGTTTACATAGTTGATGTAAGCTTTAATAGCTTCCGGGTCATTAAAAAGTAAGTTTTTGATATCTTTTGGAAGCCTAATGGTGTTAGGAGTGCTTGAAGAGGCCACTGAAGAAGTTTGAGAGGAGATGAAGATAATGAAGATAAATTTGAAATTTGAAATAAAAGTGAAAAGTGATGATAAGGAGAGTGAATTAAATGGAGATTCTATATATATGTTCTCTGGTCAAGAGGCATCGTTCCAGAGCATTGAAGTTGGTGAAAAGGTGGAGGAAAATTCAAAAGTTTGAATTCAAATTTTGAAATCAAATTTCTAAGGGGCATGTCGACATGGGTTATCCAGGTATGTCGACATGTGCCTATTGAATCAAAGGACAAGTGTCTATTCCTAAATTCTAATAAATGTATATATTATATCCTATATTCTACTTGTATAATTCCAGTGATAACATTAAATATAATAATACTTAATATTAATAATTTAATATTTAAAAAATTATTAAAATAATATTATTTTTAAATTTAGAATTCAAATTTCAAGGGATAAATTTTAGTTTAAAATTCAAGGAATTTAAAAAAAATCAAGCAAAAAAACAAGCATCCATTCGAACAAGAAAAATTAAAAATAATGTAAATGCATACTTATTTTTAGATCCATACTCCCATCGTCGTCTGATTCATGGATAGTAGTGAAACACATATATGAATTATCCGTCTTCTTTTCATCGCCAATGGATGATGAGTCTGAGTCATTAAGAGTTGTTGTGTATGCTTTCTTTCTTTTCCTTGGTGAATCATTGTTTGAAGGGAACAACTGTTTATCTGGATACAGACAATCTTTCCTATGATGGCCGACTTTATTGCAATTTTAGCATTTATCATTGTTGAAGTTCTCCGTATTATTTTTGGAATTCCTTTTATCATTTCTTTTGTAATTATTCATTTTTCTATATTTTAGGAATTTTCGAAAGTTTCTTGCCATGAAAGAAATCCCCTCATCATTATTGGTTTCGAATCTTCAGTTGTTGCATTGAATACTAATGGCTTCATTTCTGTACCCTTGTTTTCTCTTCTTCCTTGAAATTGAACTTCATAAGACATCAGATTCCCAATCGATTCTTCTATTTTCATTAGACTAGTATCATTTGCTTCTTCGATTGCAAGTGTCTTTTGATCCTATTCTGGAGTGAGTGAATTTAGAATTTTTCTGACTTGATCTTCTTCCGAAAGGCTTTTTCCCAGTGCAATTAGTGAATGAATAATATCTTGAAATACATGTCAAAAATGGACTCATTTGCATGCATTTTAAACAATTTAAACTAATTAGTTAATACGGAAATTTTAATCTGTTTAACTTTGCTTGTTCCTTCATGAGTAACTTGCAAAGTTTTCCAGATTTCAAATGCAGACTTACAAGCAAACACTCTATTAAACTCATTCCTATCTAGTGAACAAAATAATGTATTCATGGCCTTTGAATTTTTTTTATGCAATACCCTCTTGCTCAGCAGTCCACTGGCAAAATCGGTAGTTGGTTCAACATACTTAGTTTGTGTGATATTCCAAGCGTCTAATCCTACTGATTGTAAATAAATTTCATTCTACAACCACAATATGCATAATTACTGCCATTGAAAAATTGTGGTCAGACAGTAGACTAACCTTCTACAAATGAACTAATATTAGTGTTAACAAAACCAGTGCCAAAGTTGACATTACCAGTACTGGTAGCCATCAAAACAATTTTCGAGTTTCAAATTATGAAAACTGTGAAAACCAATGCTCTGATACCAATTGGAAGGGAGTGCAGATTAAGGATCTTAAGGCTAATTTAACACTAGCGAGGGGTGAATAGTGTTTAATGGAATCTAAGACATATATGGACTAAACTGAAATTATGACACAAACGAATGCAGAATTTAATCACAAAACAATCACAGAATCAAACAAAGATGCAGAAAGTAAGTAAAAAGCAGTAAAAGGAAAGAACACACCGGATTTTATACTGGTTCAGAGTTACCCTACATCCAGTCTTACACCAAGGCAAACTCCTAGTACAATTTTTATTATACCAATGTCGAGATTACAGTCCTCAATTTCAAAAGGCCTTGAGGTACCCTCCTATCTTCGAGTATGGGGCAAACTCTCTTGATTTACAGGACATAAGATCACCCAATTGATTTCCAGGCACAACCATACCTCATAGAGAGACTCGATAAATTTTGATTACAAAATGATCCTACAATACTGAATAGCACTTTGATCTTCGAGAGAGGGCAGAGAATCAAATAAGAATGAGATTCTAATTTGATTCATTTGAGAATTCAGTAGAATTTCGGCACGATCTTAAAAATATGAAAATGTTAGCATATGGATTTGTGGAGGAGGAGTGAAGAAAATAAGAAAATAGTAAGTTAAAAAATTCTTTTGTGAAGGCTATTTATAGACTAACGGTCATAACCATTCGTGAAGAGATTTAAACAAAAAGATACTTCTTTAGAAAATGCAAACTTTTGAATTTAATGGTCACCATGTCGACATGCGGTATCCCATGATGTCGACATCCCTTGATTTAAAAAAATGTAAAATTTGTTTTGAAAGGAAAATAAGATGAAATGATTCTAGGGTAAAATAAACTAATTTTTCTATGTTTTAAAACAAAGAAGGGCAGAATAATATATTTTTAGATTGTATATAGAAATTTGATTTTAAATTTCACGTATATATATTATAAAAATATTTAAAAATCAGAAGATAGCTCTAAAGACAAACGAAGTTTAAAAAAACAAAAACAAAGAATATTTGAAGGCTAAAACACCTTTTTGAAAAAAAATTGAAAAGATAATTTTTAAGACTAGAACATTTTGAGAAGCAGTTTTGAAAATCATTTTGAAAAACCATTTTGAAGTAGTTTTGCAAGCTTCTTCCTGCAGAATATCTCAACACATCAGGACTCGAGAACTTGTACAAAACTAGGATGTTCGTGGGTTTGTAAGCCACTTGTCAAAGGTTTGTAAGTTACTTGTCATGGGTTTGTAAGCCACTAAGAAGGTAGAAATGGGTTCCGTCCCAAATAAAACTTGGAATGAAGATTTCCACGCTATTACGAAGTTTTAACAAAAACTAGACATTTATCTTGAAATCTTGATCTTGATACTCTAAAGTCTTTAATCTTGATATCTCCATTCTGGATCTTGAGTTTTGAGTCTTTATACTGATCAATCTTGAATAATCAATACTTGCATATACATATCTATCTAGACAATAGTATTATTATATAATTTATGATAAGATAAGTTAAACAGGTTGTTGTCATCAAAACCAACATTTTAATTCCTAATAGTAACCTCTGGTACGTCCCTCACTGCCTCAAGATCCATTAAATAGAAACACAGAGCCACTGGAAAATATCAAAGTTGGTCGATGACGGTCACACCCCAGATCAACCCCACTTTCTCGAAGCTCTCCTTGCTTGGATCACAACGAATCTGACCTCGTGATTTTTAATGGTCAGAATTAACAGATTTTGATTTTTGAATATAGGAAGGAGGAGCGGCCATTGTTCTTCGATAAAATAGTAAAGCAAGGAATGAATTTAGGGAGGGAAAAGGATTTTTGAGATATTTATAATATTATTTTATTCCATATATTTAATTTCCCAAGTAAATGGTCGTATGTTTCGACTCTTACGATCACACAATGCGTCTAACCGTAACGAAACTCATCTATGTACAACACCTAATTTTTCCAGATCCAATGGTATAGATCTCATTACAATCTGATATAATGCCTCGGGATGCTAATTTCTCAGCTTTGAAGATTGTTTCGGCCATCAAAACATCCAATCTTCAAACATAGCGATCCATATACTTATTTTTGTTTGCAATATCAGTCAAAACTCAACTGAAGTGGTCTTGAGTCCTGATTCGGCCGTATGACAAAAATCATATCTCTAGGCCTTCATTTAATCGTTTAATTAATGATTAAATATTGTAATCAATTATTTAAATATCTGATCGATAAAATGTGTATTGTTAAGTTCTCCCCTCCTTAAAAAGATTTTGTCCTTGAAATCACAGAGCAAAGGGAATGTCTCCTAAACCAAAGGAAACCATAAGCCCCTCAAATTCCGAAGAAATTCTATAGCACCGCCTTTGCGCAGCTAGGTCAGTGAAAAAATCCCAATACAACAAAGATATATATACATCATATATCTTAACATACCAGATTATATATAGCAATCATCTCAAATAAGTATGTTATATCAACCCATAATGTAAAACCCAGAATTTTAGTCATTTGAGTTTGAAATATTTAATTGATTTTAAATATTCAAAAGTTAATTTTATAGGTTACATAACTTGAATTTCAAATATAGCGATTTATTGGATAACTAAATTATTGAATTTAATAATTGCATTTTTTTAAATAATTGAATATTGGGTTTTAAGTTGGATAAAAATAATTTCAAAGCATGTTTAAATTCTATTTAAAAGAATGAAGTTAGTAAAGGTGTTAATGCAAAGTATTAATTTGGTTTTTATAATAATTTATTTCAAATAATGTAAAAAAATAACCTTCTGGGGCACTGTCTCTAATTTCGACGATATCAGTGGCATTAGACCCGTAATAGTGAGTTATTGTATGCCGACGGTTTTCATGGCGATTGGACGTATCGTTTGGTCGTGCGAGATCGAAACGCTTATAGGTTAATTTCAGAAATTAATATAATAACCGGGTTTGAAAAGATATCTTTTTCATATGATCAAATTAGGTCTCGAAACAAATTACAATGTGTTCGAAATAGCGGTGTAACATACAGTACGCCAGGTGGCACCTCTTAATAGGAGTTCGAAATTTTCGAATGTTTCGAAGATTGATATTGTAAATTTAAATAATGTATATATTATATATCAATCTATACAAAAACATACTACCCCATACCTTAGCCCATACCTTCCCACCTCCCTAACCGTACCCTTCCAGTTATAAATAAATGCCTGCAACATTATTTTAAAGCTATCCTCCATTTCAAAATTTAAAGTCAAATTGAATACTCCATGGAAAATTCTAAAACTAATTATCTTGGATTTATCTTGCTTAGATCTTCATTTAGATAGGCGATTTGTTGGTGTTCGGTGATGTGGTTGATTGCGGCAGCCCAGAGCAGTTTGTATGTGGGTTCCAAGATCCAAGGCTTAGGTTTTTTGCCAATGGAGGAAGGTTAGGGGAATCGGAGGTTGTTTTCAGGTTCGTTGAAGGAAATGGCATCTTGAGTGAAGATTTAGTGAAGCTCGATGGCCTTGGGTAGTTCACGGCCTAGCGCGTAGTGGGGAGGTGCTGCAGTCACGTTTTTCTTGAGGTGGCCAAGCTTGAAGTCGTTGGGTCGAGTAGGTTGAAGTCGGCGAGGGCAGTTGGATGGCAGGAATGGTTTGGAGGATCATTGATTTGGGGGTGTTGCATAGTGCATGGCCGTGCACTTTAATGGCATGCACAACTTCAGCAAGGAGATGATTTATTTGGGGTAGAAAGGGATAGGTACGGTTGTAATTAAATTATAATTAGGTGTATTATTTAACTAAAAATTGCATAACTCTCTCATATAAGGTCCAATTAAGAAGTTGAATTTTGTGTTGCGTCGTAACAACATAAGCTTCACGATGGAACTGGTTAGGAAAAATTTGGAGACAGTTTGAATTTGAAATAAAATCGAACGTCGTTCGATTTTGGTTTCAAATAAAAATTCCTCGGTGACAACAAAAAAACTTGATGAGTTAAACTCACCTTTTTGGTTAACTAGTATGATATGCAGTTTATAAAAATTGTTGAATGGATTGTTTGGATGAATGACTATATTTATTAGTTCGTTTGGATATATTCCCGCCCTTGGAGCGGATGAGATCCTATCATGTTCCATGTAAGAGCGAATGACGCTTTGTATACAAATCCTGCCTCGAAATGGTTGATTTATATTTTATGATTATATAACACTTGTGATGCAGGCGAAGCAGGTCGGGGGATCCAACAGGATTCCTCACCAATGTTGATTTTATTTACATAAATATGTGCTAATATATACAAATATGGGCTATAATGCAGGAGGATAGGTTAGAGGGATCCAACGAAATTCCTCGCTATTGTTGAATTGTTTCAATAATATTTCTTTTATATGGAATATTGAAAATGAACCTGGTTGTGAACACTACGATTATAACATTATTATATGTTCGAAAAAATAAACCCTAGTAGTGATACAAAATTAATATCGATATTGGTTAAGCATTTGGTAGTTATTATTCTTAAATTAGTATTTTGAAATAATTTAAATTTCCATTGAGTTGGAATTGGTTTAAGATGGGAAAAGGTTTTTAAATCCGAAATCGGGTTTCGAAAATATTTTTTTAAAATTATTTAATTATATTAGTATTGTTTTAAAGCAATTAATTATTTTGCTATCTTTTAAAGTTATTGAACTATATTAGTATTGTTTTAAAAGTTATTTGTTTATAGCAAAATATTGTTTTAAATATCAAAATGTTAATATTTTGAAAGTTTAATTATTTCAAGAATAATTATGGTTTAAAATAATAAGGATTATTAACAAGGTTTTGAAAATAAATTATTATTATTTATAAAAATGGTAAAGATTAATAATTATTGTTTATTTAACAATATTTTGAAATTATTGATTATTATTTATAAGTTGTTTTAAATATAATAATTTTCATTTATTTATCATGTTTATTGTTAATAATTATTATTATATAATGGTTTTTAGAAGTAGAAGATTTTTAATTATGTATTGATGTTTTCGAGGCCCATGAATAGAGTTGAGAGACTTGGATTTTATAAAGGAGTTTATAAAACGGTTTGAAGACTTAAGGGAAGATTATTTACAAGGGAAAATATTTTTATAAATGGTTAGATATTTATAAATTGACTTAAGAAGTGGGTTAATATATTTATAAAATGATTTTATAAATGGAATTATTGATTTATAAACGGTTTATAAACAATTTTTGAGAAGTACAAAGAGTTTATACGTGATTGAAGTTTTATAAAAGGGTTATAAATAATTTTTTGAAGATTTATAAATGGTTTATAAATGGTCTAGGAGAATTGTAAGGAATTTATAAATGATTTTTGAGTTGAATAAAAAAGATTTCTCAATTTTGTAGATATACTTATACCATTGAGATAAGTATATGGATATTTTCTAAATATTGAAAATACAGGTATTTGCGGATATACCTTTGTAAAAGTATTTTTGTACAGGTAATTTATAAAGTGATTTTAATAAATGAGAGATTTATTAAAGGAGGTTAGTGGTTGCTTATGTGCTTAACCAATGTTGGTTTTCCTTACGGGATTAAATTTTTGATTGAATGATTGATATTCAATAATTAAATAAACGACTATCGAATTCGGACCCAAACGTAACTTTAGAAATATGAAGGAGAAATGCGTGAGTTATGTGGCGTAGTCACCTCCAATGATGTTGTACTCTATGTGTAAACTCATTTTGTTCTCCTAGGACAATGATAAGGAAATCCATCCACTAACAGATAGAAGGTGATCTCTGATCAAATATTTGATTGTTTTTTCCTAAAGAACTGGGTTTGAGTTTAACGGGAATTATTAAAAAGTTGTTTCGAAAAGACCGGATCAAATATGTTACCCAAAAATAACTTCGATGCAACGAATGCATTTTGAAATCAAGAAAACTTTGAAAATGATGGAATTGGAGACGGAGCTCTCAAGTGTTTCATTTAGTCCCGGAACGAACTTGTATGGATAAATGCTAGTACTGCATTGTTGCATGGAGGGCAGTGTTGGCATTCCAAGATGGTCTGCTAGGAGGAAGAAGGAAAAGATGCGACCTCCCGAGCCTCACAAATTGGGAAACGAAAAAAACAGGGATGTAGTAGAGCTATGTGGTCAGCTACCATTAAGATTCTCCATCACATTCTAAATTGTCCATATTCGAATTGTTTGGCACATAAACACCATGGTTGTATAAAGCTTCGGTGTCAAAAAGGGATGGTGTAATCCGGCTCATCATGTTAAAGGGGAAGCCGACTCTGTGTAGCAGGGGTATAAGAACTTCTTGTCAGACTGCGGTGCATTTTCTAGGGGTGTACCATCGGATCGGATGTTAGTCCCTTACCTTGTCGTAGTATGGAATCCAATCTCTAATATGTGTCTTTATGTTTTTGATTGTAGAGCCTAGTATGATGGAATTTAATATGGTAACAATTTCAGCTGTTTTGATATTATTTAAAACCGGGACATGATTATAATACCATTGGATTTTTATGTACAAATGTTTTAGTTATCGTAAGGTAAAAAAACCTTCTGTGTTTACGTACGGTGTGGTCTTACAAGATTCTTTTGATTTCAAAGATTTTTCTTATGACTTTAAATCTAGTTGGGTGTGTTTTCTCATGCTGTTTTTCCCGACTGACTTGGGTGCTATTTTATCATAATGCTTGGGTCAGACTGAGAATATTTACTGATTTTAATTGGAAGCTTTGGAGCTTCAGGAGGCAAGTTAGAGGTCTAAAGACATATTCACGTAGATGGTTATTTTTCCAATGTATTCGTTGTTTATCTATCACCAATTGTAAGGACAAGCTGTTACAACTATCCGGGCTGTAATATATTTGTATACTTTGATTGATTTCTTTACATATACATATTGCAGTTTTGCTCTTGTGTAAATATTTGTTGTGTGTGTTAGATTATTCGTTCCACTATGAAATTCTTTGTTGTTTAGTTTTCTTCCTATCTTCTTTCCACTTTTGTTTCCCTTAACTTTTGGTTTTTTTGGCATTCGATTGTTCGACATGCAATATAGTGGATGTATCAGGGTCGATTTTCGAGGGTCGAAAATCGTGGTCGTTACACATAACCATCCCACATGCCTAACAATCAGATAAGCATAGCTACCATATCAAATGCTAACAATCCAACATCAAACATGCATACATGGAATCAAACGTCATAAGGTAACATTCATACCTACCCTAGCATGTAGAATACTTAAATATATGGTACAAAACATCGATTATGATATCCAATATGAAAAATGACGATAAAAATAAATCTCACAAAGTGAAGAGTTTCGGATAAGCAGCCCTCATGCTCTTCTCGGTCTCCCATATCATATCGCCTTCATATTCATTCCACTGAACCTCTAATACTTCATTTTTGTCCTCCTAACCTATTTCGTACTGCATCTATTGGTACTAAGAGGCCAGGAGGTCTCAAAGTTCTGATTCAATCCCAATATCGTATAATTTATTCGATGTTAAATTACCAAATGCCTCTTGTATTTTCTCCTAAAACCCATTATCAAGCAATAGGTTTTGGCCACTTAGCAATGCTTTTAGCACATTATGGAATCATACTATCGATTCCATATATAATTCAACAAATACGCATGCCATTCTACTAGACTTGAGGATTAAAAATCTAGCATTATTCGTTAATTAATCGAATGTGGCTTATGTTCTATCATGCTATCGTCGGTCATCGGTAATCCATCGATGTGGTCTATATATACATATATATATATATATATATATATATATATCCCCTTTACTCGAGAATAAATAATCTCTCATCCTCACGGAACAAACAGTCTCGGCTGGGTCCGCACTACATCAACTCTACAGACACTACTCGTTGTTCTAATTTAGCCACGATCTCCACTAATCTAGCCTAACGCCTTTGATGGGTACCAATCCACTAAATCAAAGTAGGTCTAATGGTCAAACTAGCCATCACCTTTGGCCTTAGCTCATCGAGTTATGAAGTCATATCCAGCGATAATCTCGAGCAATGCCCACTTTAGGAATATCACTCCTAAACTGGTATGTCCTCCACTCGAAGCATTAACAACTACATTTCCTTTGCGAACGTACTAGAAATGTTAAATCCATAGGAGTCTAAGAATTCTAACCATTGCCGTTAGCGAAGATCAAGATCCTTCTTGGAAAAGAGAACTCCAATAATGTTGTCTCACTGAACATCTCTAACTCCTCTCCTAATAAATAGAGCCTCCAAATCCCAAAGCGAACTCTATCGCTTCTAACTCCAAATCAAGAGTCGGACACTTCCTCCCGTGCAGTTCCAGTTGCCGACTAACATACGACAACCTTACCTTTCGTTATCAATACCGCATCTATATAAGTACTACAAGCATGTTTGTACTGTTGTTTCCTTATTCTCGTTCAGAATGAGTATCATCAGTGCACTCGTCAACCTCTCGATCAGACTCATTAATGAGTGTTCCCATCACTCATCTAAAATAAGTCTGATTCTCTCTTATTAAATAGGCTGACGACATTGCTACCTTCGGTCTTTTCAAATTTGAGACTGCCGTAAATACAAGATCTATAGTGATGTCCTACTTTGAAACAATATGACCCAAGCATCTCACTTCCCTTCTTAAGAAATGATATTACCAAAATCTCTTCAGCAATTGGTGTCTTCTCAACACCTAATATACAACCACCAACCATGCAATCTGCTCTACTTTCGTCCATTAGTAGATGAAAATATCATCCACGAGCACAAGCATAACTCACTTAAGTGACCCCTCAAAACTCGGTCCATAAGATCAACAAGGTGTGCCGACACATCGATTAGTCCGAACAGCGTAACGGACCAATCAAAAATTGAGGTAGCATACAAAATGTTGAAGTCAACGCACTCTCTCAAAATAATCTCAATTGGTGAAACCTCATCGAAAGTTTCAACTTAGAGAACATCCTTGCACTATAGAGCTTGAACAAGCCATCGATAAACAGGAGCGGATACTTGTTCGTCGTCTCATTCAACTCACCACAATTAACAAACAACCCCTAAAGAGCCATCCGCCCTACTGGCAAACTCTAATAGTGTGTCCTACCCAAATATGCGCCAATGAATGAACCATCACCTTAAGAGGTCATCCGCTCGCACCTTTAGTTTCCTAAGCTCTTTGGGCATCATATGCCTTAAAGGCATAACTACTGGTCCAGCACCTTTAACCAGATCGATACAGAACTCAATCCCTATATGGTAGTAATACGGTCATGCCATCAATTATGCCCAGACAATCTATAGCTATAGGCACAGACGGAAAAACATTATGTGAAATATCAAGCGGATATAGAAAACTAACCATAACCCCATCCTCTATAGATAGCCAATCACTACTATTCGCTTCTCCACAACCCCAATCGTTACCAATGGCCTCTCACTATCCACCCAATTCCATACCTTCTTCAGCCAGTCCATTCTCAACTATAATACCAACTTAACTAACCCCAAAAAACCAATAGCAAAAAAACAAACCAAAATCCATGGCTCAATATTATGAAGTCTTGATAGACGTGTATAAGTTGGTTGAGCCCCTAACTAGGTCCGTCACAACCAAAGGTCGATGAGCCATCTCGAATCTCAACCTAATCTATCTATTAAATAGATATGAAGAAATATAAAACCTTAACGTCAAATAAAACACAAATGGAAATGCCATAAATGGAAAGCATGCCTCAAGAGTTAATGCCATTTCCCTTCTCTCTTGTCGATGGCGCACTCGACAAAATTGAGCAATCAATATATATGCTTCCACGGTTTATCCCTACTCAGCTGGTTCGGGACAACACTTCTACACTGGGTATAGGCCCTCTCATCATTAATCCTTCATGATCATCTTCTCGAAGGCCTCGTTAATATGACCAATCAATCGCTTCCCAAGACGATCACTCAACCCAATGATAAACTTTTCATTCTTTCTGTATGGGGTATTAATGGAAAATAGATCATACTTCGATTGCACATCGAATTCGGCCACATACTCCGACACAGGTATATCGCCTTACTTCAAATTGGCGAACTCTCTAACCAACAACGACTTCAAAAAAGTCAAGATAAATCTTCTTTGAAGCCAACTATAAACTAAACTCAAGTAAATGGATCCCCAAAAATCGAGGCTATAGAGACACTTAACTGGTTCATTGTTCTTCCCAGGAGTTATCTAGAGGTTAACTTTTACCTCACTACTTCATTTAACTCCAAGTCATCGAAGATCCTCTTATAAGTAACCATCCAATCTCACCTTTTAATAGCCAACTCCATTCCAAGGAATGATCTGCCTCCTAAACTTCTGTAGTCTCTATACAACTCGGCAAAGTCGACTCTAACCATTTGCACTTGAGCACCATAACCATCCATAAGAAATTGGTCATTCTAGAAGATGAATCACACCATCTCTACGAACATATCCTATCAATTAGGGTTAGTGTCCCGATGCTGCCCAATCCTCAACTTTGAAGATAGAGTCAATAGAAGTATTTATCACATGCTAAATCATTCATATCCTATAATAAGGACGATCAATCTCTCATGAGGAAAACTGCATCAATAGTGTTTGTATGTGTATTACAACTATATATACTATATACTACTATATAGTTTTGAAAACCAAAATATATAACAAATACAAACTCTCTCATATATACACACACTATTTATCTCGTTTAAGAAAATAGCTCCTACCCTATCTCTACTGGATCGCGGTACCAACTTAGGTTAATCATACAACCTATGCTTTGATACCAAATGTGAGGACCGCCATACACTTACTATGTAGAACGGTTGTCAAAGGAAAGAAAAGAAGTAAAGAAGAGGAAATAGAAGAGAAAAGAATGGAAATGAAGAAAGGAAACATCAAATAAGCGAATAACCTATCCTATATCTCTCGTCGCATTAGATAAAATATAATAGTCAACACGGATATAAAAAAATCGAGACAGTAATAACAATGTGAACTAATCATTAGAATACAAGATCCACAAAGTTATACAACATGGTAATAAAGTTTATACAAGTGGAAAATAAACTCAACGGATGCACCATCTTTGGCAATAGAAAGTCATACGTCGTCAAGGCTCCATAGTGTCACACAACGGAACATACAATAAAACTTATGCGTAAACGCCACCTCCTACTAATACATCTGCAAAACTCCATATGCCATCTACACCTACTCTCTAATCAGCTTATATAAGAGTACACGAGATAATAAGAAGTAAAGCATAAAACCTGGATCAAAAAATAGTTTGGTTTGAGCAATAAACAATCTCAAAATACTATAAATTCAATATGGTATATAGAACAATAAGCTTACGAATCATACTTGATCTGTCCCTACGACCAAAGAGTTAGCAAAAAAAATCGATAATACGCTACTCTACCACATCATAAAAGGGTACTCTATAATCAGTATCTGTCGAGGTGCCTAGGTATTCCATACTAAGTAAATTATCCAGGGTGTCTAGGTATTCCTATGCACAATACCTATTTCGTGTGACATCCCTGGGGTAACAGGTGGGTGGTGAAGCAAACATATCATCAATGAAACAATACTAACTATCATCCAGTATTCTCTAGGTATATGATAAGTCGTATGGCCTCCTTAATACAAGGAACTAATGGAAATCTCGGTTCACCGTTGTGCTCTCACATCTCACTGCCCAAAGATGGAAAAATGTCTTGCAACCCAAATGTAACATCCCCTATCTAGGGGCCCAAAGCTAAGTGCTACAGATGCTGAAGTCATCCATAGCATTAACTTCCATGTTTAAATATGGCAACGTTAAGGGTATCCATAATATTAGAAGCATTTGAATATGAAACAAAATCACATATTTCAAAAAGCATCTTTTCACGTTACATTTTCAAAACACATGTTTCACATTCAAATTATATAATCCCATTATCATTCCCATGTTCAGATAAAAATAATTATAACATAAATACGCCAAGAGCGAGATATGATAATGCCACCTTAGTTGACTCGAATACTATATAGACATAATTGTCTTAATTACTACACAGCGGAATAAAATAAAACAAAACAGCAACTCTTATATAGCTATCCATCAGCCACCTGCTCATCTCTAGAAGCTTTATTCGTCAACTTACTATAACCTATAAAACCTCAACCCTCTGCCTACTCAAATCAATTTGGAGAACACGAGAGTTTAAAGGAAAAACATAAACTTTGAGTCAGATATAAAACCTAGTATGAATAATACTATACATCTCGGTTATTTGATATTAAGTGAGACCACACGGCTTAGCGGAATGGGCTTCCCCTCACTAATATCCTTTTAAAACATATCTTTTCCAAATCATAAATCTTCGCAAATCATAAACCATCAACCAAAGCTAGTTAAAACTATAAAGCATTATTATGTAAATATATGTATCAGATAACAAATGGACTATCTGTTTGAACACTATATTTTTGTTTGGCTAACTACTAACCATTGGCTGACTTGGGCCTACAAGACAACATAAAAGAATAGTCTAACACTTGTTAGATGCTCCTCTTTTGGACCATCTATCCTTAACTATCTGTTAAATACTTCTCTTCTGGACAGTCTGTCCCTAACATAACATCTCCTAGGGTCACCTGATCCTAATGGTTTTGCGGGATCACTAATAACCTATATGTATACAAATATATATTCCGTTTTGTGTGTAACTATTATTTTATTCTTACCTGTGATAAATCCCTACACACTAGAATTTTGGACTAAATTAGCTAGGGCTAACAGCAAATGTATAGGGTGCGACCCTATACCAATCCCTTATGGCTATTTGAGTCATTTTACTTAGGGACACCTTCCTAAAATATTTCTTGAAAACCTTTTCATCTAAAATTGATTTAAACCCCTTTTAAACCAAACTTAAACAAGGAAAACACTTATACTCTATGCTTTACTCAAAATCTCCTTGCCATGTTATATATACTTTACTCAAACCCTCGTTGATGAAAACATTTAACTTTTCAAAGCATCTCTTTTAATCCATTGAAAGCACCTTTTTCGAAGCCAAGTAAAACCCTTTATTCAACCTAGGCGAAAGGCCAAAACCTTCCTTTCAAAACCATTCTCAAAACCTTTTGAAACCCTTGAAAAACCTTTCCTTTGAAAGCTTTAAAACCTCAGATTTCTTTCTTTTAAAACACTTTAAATCGAAAATATTGGAAAAACCTTCCCTCTTAGACCTTCCAAAACCACTAGAAAAACTTCCTTTAAAACCATTCGAAATCATTGGGGAACACCCCTTCTAAACCTTCATTCAAAACCCTTTCAAAAGTAATAAAACATTAAACCTTTCGAAATCCTTTGGGTTCAATTAAAACATGTGGAAACCTTTCGAAACCATTCAACACTTATCCCTTCGAAATCTTTGAAAACCGTTGCAGTCGAAACCATTTGGATTATGCCTTCAAGTGGAGTAAAAATGTAACAACCCGATATTTTCAGCCATTCGCATCCGCACATGTCGGACTTGAATTGCTCAAAATACCGCGTTGTAAATAAATTTGGAGCAAATGAAATACAATCACAAAATCACAGACACAGAAATATCAGAATAACTCGCAGCGGAAATAAAATACATAGTAGTTCATGAAGCTACTACGACAGAGTCTCAAACCAAATACATAATACAGTCTGAAAACAACATAATAGAAATCCCAAATACATAGAAGTTCACTAATACATGAGATAAACTAGAACAGCTGAAACAGAGAGTAGATATAAATGTAGATAAGCAGAAACTCCAGCAAAGACCAGCTCCAGAAAGAGAATCCAAAGCTGTGAATACTCAGGCTAACCCGAGCGTAAAGTAAAACACAAAACATTCGAGTCAGGACAATATATACTTATATAATGTAAACCAACTCAAGTGAACTGTAGTCGAAGTACACAATAACTTAAAGGATGCTTGGGATCGCCCATCCTTTAAGAATCAGTTAAACTATAAATTAAATACATCCCGTGGTTAAAGTTTCAAAATGGTATTTTATACTTCAAAATCAAATATCATTTCAAAATTCAATATCATTCAAAATCCATTTCAAAATATCAAAATATAATATCTTCCAAACCACATTCATTTTTATTTAATTTAAATACCATTACAAAACACATTTCAAAATAGTTTACATTTCGAAACAAATTACTTCATTTTAAATCATAAAATGAAGTTATTATATTTAATAATTAACTTATTAAATTTCCAAAATTTTAAATCTTTTCAAAGTTCATTCATTCCCTAAAATTTATCAAACTGTGAAAATTCACCTTTTCGCAGCATTTAGACAATGCTACGGAAAGTTACGTTTAAAACAATTCAATTTAACAAAAGACGGCATTTAAATGCTATAATAGGGTTACTTTAGTTCAAATAAAACCTTACTTAAATTCAACAATTATAGCACTTAATTAAATTTAGCCATTTAGTTCATTTCTATACACTACGGCATTTACAAATGCCATAATATCATTTACATTAGAAAATAATAGCATTTCAAAATTGCTATTAATTAAATTCCAAATATTCAATATAATTTCACAAACAATTAAATTTTTATTTAATTCATTTTTAACTTATAATTGTACATTTTCACTTTTAAAACAATCATTTAAATACCCTTATATTCATGATTTTATAAGTTCAATTTCCATTCAAAATCAAATTTAATAATAATTTACTTATTAAAATTCCAACATTAAATCTTAAATTCATTAAATTAAATTTAACTTAACACTTAAGTTTAAATTTTCAAATATAACTCAATTTCATTTTTATTTACTTAACTTAAAATTCACTTTTAACCCAAATTCACAAATTTCCAATTTTAGTTATATTTTAAAATTTCAACTAAAATATTCATTCATTTCACATTTAACTTCATAAAAAAATCATTAATATATTATAAAATCATTTTAAATTCTTTTAAATTCAAAATATCATAAATTTATCATATTTTCATATCTAATTTAAATTCCATTTATCACCAAATTATAATTTCCAAAATAACTTACATTTCAGATTTTCTAATTTTACCATTTATTTATTTCACTTATAAAATTTTAGAAAATCAATAATGCTTTACAAAAATCATTTTTTTATCAAGTTTACATCAAAATATTATAATATTTACATTTCTAAAATATTTTAAATTTTTTTAGAAAAACATATTTTAACAACGGGTTTGTATTTCATTTTCTAGCCTAGGTAAAGTGATACGGGTAATATATCATTTCAACCCGTAATATACAAACAAAACCCGGGTTTGATCATTTCAAACCCGCAATCCCAAGTAAAAGAAAATAATTGAAAATCATTCAGGCCTATCATTTCAGCCCATAACAATTTTCTCCTATTCTAAAGTCCGTTCGGGTATGTATAATTTCAACCCATAGTGATTCTAGTCTACAGGGAACTTGCAGTGTGATAAACTGATGAAAATAATAGAATAGCATGAAATAACAGTAACATATGGTATAACAAGTGTAAATATAGGTGTGAACTTCATATGAATATAATATAGCAGTTATAACAGGATGATATGCATTTACAGATTCAGGTGATGGCAGTTTATCACTATATAAGTACATATTAGTCTGGTGAGATTTACTCACTGTTTTGAGTTGGAGACACAACGACGAATGCACGAATGAGATCCAAACAAGCACGATAACACGACAAAAAGATGAGTGGAAGAGCCAAAGATTAATTCTCCTTGGATACATGAGACAAAACAAATAAATATAACATAAGTTTTCAACCCAAATTCAATTAAACAAAGCTAGAAATGAATACACAAAACATCACCGAAGTGTTTGCACTTGCTTTCTACCACCTATGCTTCAACTCCAGGTCTGAAATGGCACGGCTAAAGGCATGGTTTGGATCTGGTTTGGGTTCTTAAAGGTCGTCCTAGCATGGCAAAATGATGGAGCAAAGGTATATGAGCATGAACTAACACTACAAGGCAAATATCAAGGATTCCTATTCACTAGAGGGCTCGGCCAAGGCCAAGGAGGGCACGGCCAGGTCTGTAGTGGGCTGGAGGATGATGTGGCAGTGGGCTTAGGTCAAGAATTTGCTGGTGGTGGTGGTGTATGGTCGGCCAAAGTGATGGAGAGAGGTGGTGGAACAAGTTAGGCTAGGCTATGAACATTTAGGTGGAGTTTTGTTCATTTTTAGGTGGGTCTTCTTCATCAAGGGGCACGGCCATGGCTTGGGCCTGGGCTGGAGGAGTTGCTGACCAGATGTGGTGGTGGTGGAAGAGGCCAAGGTGGAGGAGGAAGGAGGAGCTGAGCATAGAAGGTGAGAAAACAAGTGCAAAATTATTAGAAAACAAGTAGAAGTTGCAAAGAAAAGAAGAAATTTTTTACCAAGCTTTTCACATAGGAGAGGCCGTACTTTTCTTCAGAGTTTGAGAAAGAAAATCACGTGAAATGATATAGGAGGCGGCTGGAGAAATGAGTTAAGGCAGCCAATTGAATGAAAAGTAATGGTTGGAGTTGAAAAGGTGAGAATACAAAGAGCCTTAAGAAATAAAAGTCATAAAACCTTTCAAATTACCTTTTATTATTTATATAAATTTATGTTGCTGAAATAATAATAATATCAGATAAGATTTCGAAATTTTTAACAAATATAAAAATATATATAATATTTATCAATTATGTAAAGTAAAATTAAGGAAAATAGTTAAAACAGTGAACTAGACTAGCAAAATTTGGAGTTAAATGAAATAATTTTTAGAAAATTCATATAAGCTTGTAAAGTATTTTTAAACATAAATAATAACATAAAATACAAATATATTCACAAAATAAATATTTAAAATTTAATTTAAATATAAAATTTTAATGCAGAAAATAGCAGAAAATGGGAAAACAGCCCTTAAAAATAGGAAATCAATACAGTAATTTTTGGAAAAATTCTATTATTATTTTAAAAATATTTAGAGATGAATTTTCACAAATAAAAAAAAAATTAAAATAAAATAAATAAATTTAAAATGACAGAAAATTATAAAACAGCCTTTAAAAATAGGAAATAAATGCAGTAAATTTTGGAAAAATTATATTATCATTTTAAAAATGTTTAGAAATGATATCACACAATTAAAACAAATTTAAAATAATTTCAAAATGAAATAAAGTCAAATTTAAATATATGAAAAATCTAGAGTTGTTACACTCTCCCCCACTCAAATCTTTTCGTCCTCGAAAAGGAAGGAAGCGGAGAAACAACAAGAAAGAAAAATAGGTTGGAAGACATCCTCGAAAGAAGGTAGGGAAAAGGTAGCTAGGAAGGGAAGCATGTTGGAAGACAAGGGTGAACCATTATTTAAACCATTATACATTTCAATTAAAATTTCATAACATTTTAAACATTTTATAATATGATGAATAGTCATTTGATTCAAATCTGATGATTCAAAGTAAACAATTTTTAAACATTTTAAAATCTTTAGAAGGGAAAATAACTGATCAAAATATTCTTTATATACTACTTTATCAACATACTTTTATAACTCGATGCCTTAACAAGTTTATCCTCGTTCCTGTAGATTCTGGCAGTGCGTTGATCAGGCGCAAAGCTAGAATTCTCCAAGTACTTAGTAGACTTGTTTCAACACCCAGTGAAAATAATGAAAACACTTTTAAAAACAGATATGGAAAGTACAATCCAAACAAATCAACCAAACCGAAACAGTTGTCTAACCATGGATCGCAGATACACAATGGTTACGCCTGGATCCCCCAGGAAACAATCCGTATCCGTAAGCTTTCTCAGCCCTGCGAGTTACGCCATGATGACGAGTAGAATGCAGGATACATAATGGTTACGCCTGGATCCCCCAGGAAACAATCCGTACCCCCAGGCCAGACTCAGCCAGGCACTTGCGCTACTCTTCGCGACCTACACAGATTGCAGGATACACAATGGTTACGCTTGGATCCCCCAGGAAACAATCCGTACCCCCAGGCAAGACTCAGCCGGGCAGTTGCGCTATGTAGTCGCGATCATAAGACCACGGGGATCGCCGTGGAATTCGATGGACACTCGAGTATCATATCCGGAAAACCCAAATCAAAGAGAGAGAATAATATCGATAGAATGAATCCACAGTGTGGCCACAAAGCGGATATCAAGCAGAAGGCACTTTCCATATCTTTACTTCGAAAATATGTATCATATAGTACCTTTCAAAATCACTTTCAAATATCAAACTTATATAAAGTCCATTATATATAAGATTTCATTTCAAATCAAATACTTTCCAAATCCATAGAATATCAAATCATACTTATATAGACTTCGATTATATAAGATTTCAATTTACAAATTGAGTACTTTTCAATTCAACATTTTCAAATCAACTTCATACTTATACAAATCAATTTTATATAAGTTCGATAACTCCTAAATCAAGTATTTAGTAAATCAAGGTTCTCAATTTTAATTCGTTCAATATCAATTCAGTTTCAAAAAAATCATATATGATTTCACCAAATCCTTTCTTCCAAATTACATATATTCAGTTTCAAATTTCTTAAAGCCATAGATTTAGAAAATAATCAAAATCAACAAAATTTAGGTCAAACAAATTCATTTCCATTTCAAACATATATTCACTTCAAAAATCATAATACTTTCAAAGTTATAAATCTTTCGAAACCATATACTTGAAATCATTACACATTGAGAATCATAACATTTAGAAATCATGCATTTGAAATCATAAAACATTCCTTTAGTTCTTTACATTTCACAAATTTATTCAATTAAACCAAAATCTAAAATTTCCAAATTTTAGTTCCATTCAAACCATCAGTTTCAATTCAATTTAGTTTTCCAACGAAACCATTTCAAATATTATCCAATTTCAAATGTAGATTTGATTTACAAAATAAACTATTCAATCTTAAATATGTTTCAAGGCTTAAATATACCATATTTCAAACTAAATTTTATAATTTCATATATCTCAAATTTTACTTCATTATTACTTACATATGTCATTATTTCGCAACATTACATTCGATCGCTCGCTTGATCACACAAGTTCGCTTTCGAACTAGTATTGTCCATTCGACTTCCCTAATGCGGACTTCGATATGGTTTCTTAACTAGAAGCCATCAGTCTCCTTGCATAGCTACATACTATGATAGAGAATTATAGAATCAAGCCCAAAAACCATATCAAATATTCGCCATCAAGAATCAAATGAAAAATCCTAACACGAAATGGCGCAATTCACCTCGAACTTGTGTACTCAAACTTGGATCAGATTAATTATGCGAATAAAACAGCATACGTACAACTTATGTACCTATTCCAACTTGTTAAATAAGTAGTTTCATAAAGATGTTACTATGTTAAAACATTTAAAACCAAATTTTTCTCAAACATTTGAAGACTAATTTTTATCCAAAACATTTCAAAACTAAATTTCATATTAGTATAATTCAAAATAGTCTTATTTATTTACTTAACAAAACAGTTTCAACTTATAATAATCATATTATTTCATACTTGAAACATACAAACTAAACTTATATTCTTTATCAAATACCTTATACCTTTCAAAATTTCTTAGCTTTGAAAAGTTAACCTTGATTTGGAAGTGCTCGAACCTTCAAAATAGTTGAAGAAATCATATTTTCAAATCCAAGAGTTGGAAATCAACACTAAATCAGTGAATCAATTTCAAAAGTTAGGTTTCAAAATTTGAAACTCGAGGACTGAACACCGGCTTACTTTAAATCTTTTCAAATGTGTGTGTGTGTATATATATATATATATCTTTCGAATATCAAACCATACTTCCAAATCAAAAATCAAAATTAGTTTCACAAAATCACTCGCATAGCACAGCTACTAGAGTGGCCTCTCCCTCACTCAGAAACTCGAAAATCAATGTCGATGATGCATGCATTCATCATCGAAATTATTTTCCAGCGACATAAGTGAGTTCTGGACTTCAATTAACTTTGAAAAACTTCTTTGAAATTCCTTCGAAATCATTGAAATCCATTCGAATACATTTGAAACTTTTCTTATTTGAAAAAAATATATATCTTTAAATCATATTATTATTATATTTTCCAAAATCTTAAAACCGATTTCAAAACACCGGAATTCGATTCCTCGAAATTCAAATTCAAAACCCTTCAGTTATAAATCATTTTTGTATAAATCCAGTTCTTATATAATTTTCAAAATTTCAAATTCTTTCGAAATTTCATATTTTCATTTTTGAAAGGTATATAATCCTTATCGAAAACATTTCACTTTTATATATAAAAATATGGCCATCCTTAATAATTTGGATGTATGCACAATTTCAAAATACAACCAAACAAAATTTTAAAAGGATGATTCAAGGAAGGATTTCAAACAAACAAAGATTCAAAATTAGAGGAACTCTAATCAAATAGAATTCTAGTTCGTAGATAAACTCAAATGAAGATGAGATAATTTAATTACCAAATATAGGATAGATAAGCCTATATAAATCACGGGCGACCTTAATCGGTCAACCGAGACTTTAGGAACATAATCAATACGGAAATCTAAGGCAAATCGACCTTCGTTCGCTAGAGATAGAATCCGGGTAGAGCAGGAGATAGATAGCATCGACATCCGAGGATACAGAAATCTCTAGTGAATCAATGCCAATTGTAAAGGAATTTCACTCCCTTACAAATCATTCAAAGATTGGCGGAACTGCCGATCTTTAGAGGTTATTCAAAGTGGAGTTATGGAAAGCTCCAAAAATCAAAAGAATGCAATTAGGGGAGATAGGAATAGATTTCAAAACAAGTAGGAATGTTCCAAAATTCAAAGGAATCCTAATCGATAAGAATCTTAACCAAGAGATTTCTAACAAGGTGGATACCGAAGAGATGAAGTTTAGAAAATCTTGGTTTCAAAATAAGAAGATTTTTATACCAAAATAATCTTTGAAAATACTTTAAAAATCATTTGGAAATCATTTTATACTTCGAAAATACGTTCTCTCACAAAGAAAGGATTCAGAGATTGATTTCACTCATCCTAGGGTATTTCTACCCTATCTCTAATGAGTTTTTGCTCCGCAGGCTAAGGTTTGCCTAAAACCAAAGCTCTGATACCAACTGTAACAACCCGATATTTTTAGCCATTCGCATTCGCACATGTCGAACTTGAATTGCTCAAAATACCGCGTTGTAAATAAATTTGGAGCAAATGAAATACAATCACAAAATCACAGACACAGAAATATCAGAATAACTCGCAGCAGAAATAAAATACATAGTAGTTCATGAAGCTACTACGGCAGAGTCTCAAACCAAATACATAATACAGTCTGAAAACAACATAATAGAAATCCCAAATACATAGAAGTTCACTAATACATGAGATAAACTAGAACAGCTGAAACAGAGAGTAGATATAAATGTAGATAAGCAGAAACTCCAGCAAAGACCAGCTCCAGAAAGAGAATCCAAAGCTGTGAATACGCAGGCTGACCCGAGCGTAAAGTAAAACACAAAACACTCGAGTCAGGACAATATATACTTATATAATGTAAACCAACTCAAGTGAACTGTAGTAGAAGTACACAATAACTTAAAGGATGCTTGGGATCACCCATCCTTTAAGAATCAGTTAAACAATAAATTAAATACATCCCGTGGTTAAAGTTTCAAAATGGTATTTTATACTTCAAAATCAAATATCATTTCAAAATTCAATATCATTCAAAATCCATTTCAAAATAACAAAATATAATATCTTCCAAACCACATTCATTTTTATTTAATTTAAATACCATTACAAAACACATTTCAAAATAGTTTATATTTCGAAACAAATTACTTCATTTTAAATCATAAAATGAATTTATTATATTTAATAATTAACTTATTAAATTTCCAAAATTTTAAATCTTTTCAAAGTTCATTCATTCCCTAAAATTTATCAAATAGTGAAAATTCACCTTTTCGCAGCATTTAGAAAATGCTACGGAAAGTTACTTTTAAAACAATTCAATTTAACAAAAGACAGCATTTAAATGCTATAATAGGGTTACTTTAGTTCAAATAAAACCTTACTTAAATTCAACAATTATAGCACTTACTTAAATTTAGCCATTTAGTTCATTTCTATACACTACGGCATTTACAAATGCCATAATATCATTTACATTAGAAAATAATAGCATTTCAAAATTGCTATTAATTAAATTCCAAATATTCAATATAATTTCACAAACAATTAAATTTTTATTTAATTCATTTTTAACTTATAATTGTACATTTTCACTTTTAAAACAATCATTTAAATACCCTTATATTCATGATTTTATAAGTTCAATTTCCATTCAAAATCAAATTTAATAATAATTTACTTATTAAAATTCCAACATTAAATCTTAAATTCATTAAATCAAATTTAAATTAACACTTAAGTTTAAATTTTCAAATATAACTCAATTTCATTTTTATTTACTTAACTTAAAATTCACTTTTAACCCAAATTCACAAATTTCCAATTTTAGTTATATTTTAAAATTTCAACTTAAATATTCATTCATTTCACATTTAACTTTATAAAAAAATCATTAATATATTATAAAATCATTTTAAATTCTTTTAAATTCAAAATATCATAAATTTATCATATTTTCATATCCAATTTAAATTCCATTTATCACCAAATTATAATTTCCAAAATAACTTACATTTCAGATTTTCTAATTTTACCATTTATTTATTTCACTTATAAAATTTTAGAAAATCAATAATGCTTTACAAAAATCATTTTTTTATCAAGTTCACATCAAAATATTATAATATTTACATTTCTAAAATATTTTAAATTTTTTAGAAAAACATATTTTAACAACGGGTTTGTATTTCATTTTCTAGCCTAGGTAAAGTGATACGGGTAATATATCATTTCAACCCGTAATGTACAAAGAAAACCCGGGTTTGATCATTTCAAACCCACAATACCAAGTAAATGAAAATAATTGAAAATCATTCAGGCCCATCATTTCGGCCCATAACGATTTTCTCCTATTCTAAAGTCCGTTCGGGTATGTATAATTTCAACCCATAGTGATTCTAGTCTACAGGGAACTTGCAGTGTGATAAACTGATGAAAATAATAGAATAGCATGAAATAACAGTAACATATGGTATAACAAGTGTAAATATAGGTGTGAACTTCATATGAATATAATATAGCAGTTATAACAGGATGATATGCATTTACAGATTCAGGTGATGTCAGTTTATCACTATATAAGTACATATTAGTCTGGTGAGATTTACTCACTGTTTTGAGCTGGAGACACAACGACGATTGCACGAATGAGATCCAAACAAGCACGATAACACGACAAAAAGATGAGTAGAAGAGCCAAAGATTAATTCTCCTTGGATACATGAGACAAAACAAATAAATATAACATAAGTTTTCAACCCAAATTCAATTAAACAAAGCTAGAAATGAATACACAAAACATCACCGAAGTGTTTGCACTTGCTTTCTACCACCTATGCTTCAACTCCAGGTCTGAAATGGCACGGCTAAAGGGATGGTTTGGATCTGGTTTGGGTTCTTAAAGGTCGGCCTAGCATGGCAAAATGATGGAGCAAAGGTATATGAGCATGAACTAACACTACAAGGCAAATATCATGGATTCCTATGCACTAGAGGGCTCGGCCAAGGCCAAGGAGGGCACGGCCAGGTCTGTAGTGGGCTGGAGGATAATGTGGTAGTGGGCTCAGGTCAGGAATTTGCTGGTGGTGGTGGTGTATGGTCGGCCAAAGTGATGGAGAGAGGTGGTGGAACAAGTTAGGCTAGGCTATGAACATTTAGGTGGAGTTTTGTTCATTTTTAGGTGGGTCTTCTTCATCAAGGGGCATGGCCATGGCTTGGGCCTGGGCTGGAGGAGGTTTTGACCAGATGTGGTGGTGGTGGAAGAGGCCAAGGTGGAGGAGGAAGGAGGAGCTGAGCATAGAAGGTGAGAAAACAAGTGCAAAATTATAAGAAAACAAGTAGAAGTTGCAAAGAAAAGAAGAAATTTTTTACCAAGCTTTTCACATAGGAGAGGCCGTACTTTTCTTCAGAGTTTGAGAAAGAAAATCACGTGAAATGATAGAGGAGTCGGCTGGAGAAATGAGTTAAGGCAGCCAATTGAATGAAAAGTAATGGTTGGAGTTGAAAAGGTGAGAATACAAAGAGCCTTAAGAAATAAAAAGTCACAAAACCTTTCAAATTACCTTTTATTATTTATATAAATTTATGTTGCTGAAATAATAATAAGATCAGATAAGATTTCGAAATTTTTAACAAATATACAAATATATATAATATTTATCAATTATGTAAAGTAAAATTAAGGAAAATAGTTAAAATAGTGAACTAGACTAGCAAAATTTGGAGTTAAATGAAATAATTTTTAGAAAATTCGTATAATCTTGTAAAGTATTTTTAAACATAAATAATAACATAAAATACAAATATATTCACAAAATAAATATTTAAAATTTAATTTAAATATAAAATTTTAATGTAGAAAATAGCAGAAAATGGGGAAACAGCCCTTAAAAATAGGAAATCAATACAGTAATTTTTGGAAAAATTCTATTATTATTTTAAAAATATTTAGAGATGAATTTTCACAAATAAAAAAAAATTAAAATAAAATAAATAAATTTAAAATGGAGAAAATGACAGAAAATTAGAAAACAGCCTTTAAAAATAGGAAATAAATACAGTAAATTTTGGAAAAATTATATTATCATTTTAAAAATGTTTAGAAATGATATCACACAATTAAAACAAATTTAAAATAATTTCAAAATGAAATAAAGTCAAATTTAAATATATGAAAAATCTAGGGTTGTTACAAAAAAGATCTGAAACCTATTAAAGTAGAAAGCATTCCTTTCGAAAGATATTCTTAAGTAAAGAAGTGATGGTGTTGAAAACATCCTTTCGAAATAACTGGAGAAGTGGCCATGTTTTTAAATAGTGGTCCTTGCAAAACCGTTGACTTCGAAAGGTAAGAAAAGTGTCAGCTAAAGGGCTTCGACCTAGTCGAAAGCATGTATTTAAAAATAAAGGCGCAACCTCTTTAAACCACTTCTTTAAACCATTTGACCTGGTTGGAAGCCAACCAAGTTGAAAGCGATGTAGTCCAACGCAAAGCAGGCGCATTTTCACTTTAAAACAAAGCAGCGCTTCGACCCCTTCGGAACCCTAGGGTTTCGACCTTATACATTTTGCCTTCTTTCCAACTCATTGCGCACTAAGTCTTTGACACCATGCGCGTTGGTTTTGATGGTGATTGAGGCGAAGGTACTAAGTTGAAAGCCATCTATGTCGGAAGCAGGGTGCCGAAAGTGGCGAAATATGCTAAAAACATGTAAATTTTATCTTTAACTTAAAAGAGAAATAATTTTTTGACTAACGTGCTATTTTTTCAAAAAAAATTTGGTTGCAAATTTTTCTTTTCTAACAGCACTGCCATAATTTCAGAAATAATAATTAAATTTATTTTATAAAATATCCCTTCTCCTTTTATAAATATATAAAATATTTAAGGCCCATAACTTAAATAATTTTATATATTCATTAAAAAACTTAGGAAAATTCTACAAAAATGCCAGAAAATCATTTTCAATATGTTTTCTAACATATATAAATTTCAAAGCCAAATAAATAACTATTTAGCCTTAAATAATTTATAACCAAATAATCATTTTCTACACTAGAAAATTCATATAAATTCCAGAATTAATTCAGAAAATTAAGAAAATTGAAATCCATCTCTAAAATATCATTTCTGATCTAAATCTAAATTCGCAAGGCATTTGGAAGTCATTCAATAGAGTTTTCATATCAAAACATATCATAAAATCTATATGAATAAGCATAAATCGTCAGCAAGCATATTTACACACTTAATCATTCAGAAACATGGCATAAACTTGAAAAACACTTTGGATTTAAATTAAAACCAAAAAAACTTAAGAAAATGGGATGCAGTCATTATTCATCATAGCTGAGATTAAAGATTTGAGATTTGAATAGCTTTTGATTTGATTAATCTTCTTCTTTAGCTTTTTCTTCCTCAAGTTCTCTAAAATGGTGGTCGGCCTCTAGGCTTTTAGTTTGCAAATGAGAATGAATTGAGAGAATACACGGCTAAGGGGTTTAAGGTTTAAGGTATACAGATTTTCCTTGTTCCCATATTGCCCATGACTACTTCCTAATCCTTCGTCTATTTCATGTATCCCATTTTGATTTACTAATTAACATGGCACGGCTGCTCCTATTAATCACAAATCTCAATCCATTAATCACCTTACATTAATTTATTTTATTTAGCTAATTATATATCCTAAATAATGTTGCTAAAAATACGTGGCGTTACAATCTCCTCTGCTTAAAGAATTTCGTCCTCGAAATTAGGATAAGGTACACAACAAAACTATCAAAGATAAAACGTGTTAACGCTAAAATTTGAACGCTAACACCCCGGTGTATGAAGTGTAATTGTGAAAGCACCACCCGATAGCTCGGGAACAGATTATAAGCAGATAATAGCGAAAAAGCAGTAAACAACAGTAATTTTATAGTGGTTCGGCTTAAGAGAGAGCCTACGTCCACTTTGAATATCTTTATTAACGATTTGATTACAAGTCGATGCAATTACACTTTGATTACAACACACTTCAAGTTACAAGTGACTTAGAACAAGTAGCCTAAACTTCAATGTCGATAAAAATCTTTGAACTCATGTTGGACATGTATGATTTCTTCGTGAAGTTCCCAGAGGCGTTCTTTGTATCTCAAAAGCTTTAAGTGTTGAAGTAGTTCGGAATGCAGTAGAGTAACGACGCTTGAAACGAATCAGCCAAAAGTCCATTTCTGTTGGAGTTATGGGCGTATTTATAGGCATCTTCGGAGTTAGGTCGTAACTCGTATACGACTCACGATGAGTCGTAACTCGTGTACGACTCACGATGAGTCGTAACTCGTGTACGACTCATGGTGAGTCGTAACTCGTGTACGACTCATGGTAGGTCGCGGCTGATTTACTGGGTTCATGGCTTGGCCCAGAGTTATGCACCCATCTGAATGAAAGATACAAGTTCTAAGTCGTTCACGAGTTAACCAAATGCAGTTTCCTTTATGCTAGCATGAGTCGTACACGACTCATCATAGGTCGTAAGTCGTCAGCGATTCTTCTTACTACAGCGTGGTGTTGAACTTGTCTCCAAGTCTTAGGTCGTGAACAACTTATCTTTTGAGCCGTAGACTTCCTGTCGCGCCATCTTCTAACTCGTAAGATTGTTATCTCGTAGACTCTTTAACTCGTGGAGGCCTTAAGCCGTAGATCCTTATCTCGTAGATCTTTTAACTCGTAGAGTCTTTAACTCGTAGATCCTTAACTCGTAGGTCGTTCAGCCCTTGAATTGTTAGGCCGTGAAGACCTTGAGTCGCACAGTTCTTGAGTCGTTGATCCACTGAGTCGGCCTGTCTCATGAACCGTTAACCCTCTTGAGTCGTTCCATTCCTCTAAGTCGCCTTGAACCTTAACTCGTTAAGTTGTGGCACTTCTTAGGTCGTCCAATCCTTGAGTCGTTAAGTTTATTGAGTCGTTACCCTTATTAAGTCGGCAACCTTGTTAAATCGGCAACCTTATTAAGTCGGCAACCTTATTAAGTTGGTAAGTCGTGCCACTTGTTAGCTCGTTAACCCGCTTCATCAGTTAGGTCGTTGACTTCGAGTAGAAGATAGGTCGCTCCATTCTCTAAGTCGTATACCGTTTTGGACGGGGCGCTGCCCCGCACCCCGCCGGGGGCGCTGCCCCTGGACCCCTGCGACCTGACCGGGCAGGTCGATCACCGTAGCGGTGGCGTTGCCCCCGCCCCCCCACCTTGGGGGGTTGGCACCCCCCTGGACCCCCCCTCCGTAGGGGATCTTATCTGAAAAGCCATTCAACAGAACTTGCTTTGTTGGGATGCTGAGTTGACTATTCTTCGAGACGAACTATCATTGGTTTCTCGGTCGATTTTTGATATCACTGCCATGCTGAAAATGTGGAGTTAACACTTGCCCCTCGAAGTATACGCCTAGGGACTAGGTTGTGTGCTTCGATTCTTCTTAACTCGTGCTTTACTGAGCTGCTGAGCTTGTACTTAGGCAACTTTGCTTTGTTTTGACCTGAAGCCTTTTAAACTTGACCAATGCGATTCAATGGAACTTTGACCTAAACTTGTTGCATCTCTTTACAGATTATTTTAACAACCTGTTAAACGCACCATTTGCAGAAAAATAGGGCGAATATACTCATCACCGATTGCCCATATCGATTGATGGATTAGATCAAAGAACTGGTATTTTACTGTAAGCAAATTAGTATGGTCTTGATGAAGTGTTGCGAATCAATTATCTTGAATGAAGTATCAACACAAAGTTTACACAGTTATAACTGCTATCTGCATTGACACCGCACTTACTTTCAAATAACAAGCCTTGAATTCTTCTGAATTGACATATGCCAACCAGTATTATTTCAAGTATTGCTTTATTTACTTGTTATTTTAGTAGCTTTGCACAACACTTCACACGCTTTTAGAAAACGTGCACCTTTACTTTTGAATATTCAGTTCTTCATATAGAATGTCTTTTCGATAGGAAGAGTAGTGGGGCAAACTGGATCTTCCCATTTCTTGGATTTTCAAAATCTGAGTTGTCCGGTACTAATTTCATTCTTTACTTTTGCAGCACTTCCTTCCTCTTTCCGAATATTCCAGCCAGAAGTCAATTTTTAAAAGACTAAGTGCTGTGACGGTTAAGGAGAGGAGCGTTAAATTATTTGCTGAAAGATGGATTTTTGCACTAATTCGGACTTTTTCACTCTTTTTGGTTGACTTAGCTTCACGATGCCCCTGGTTTTCAAGAAGAAACTTCAGATGCCCCAGCTTTCGCAAAGGAACTTGCATCAATGGAACCTATTGCGGAAGCCTTATTGGTGTAATGTTTTACTCCATTTGACGGTGTGGGGTCATCCTTCTTGTTTTGCCTTTTGAAACCCGCACGTGCATAACAAATTTTATAGAAACTTTTGTCTGTATTTGAGAATGTATTTATTCCTCATTTTCATACAAGTTTCTTTATTCTCTTTGCATGATATTGCAGTGAGCTTGTGGTACGTTGCTTGGGTACTGCTTTTATTAATGTAGCAATATTATATTGCCCCCATACCACAACTCATTGTAATATTCTCCATTTTGAGGAGATTTTGGAGAACAATTCTTCTGTTTTTAGAAGACTTGTACTCTTACTTTAGAGAATAACTCTTCCATTTTGAGAAGGCATGCACTCTTTCTTTATAGAATAATTTTCCATTTTTGAGGAAATATTATTCTTGCTTTAGTAGAGTGCGCCTTCTGTTGGAGAAGCCTTTCTTCTTTTCTTTTGTTGCGCCTCGCTGGAGGGCTTTGATTTGACATTTCAACTCTGGAGAAGTGGGCCTCCACAAAGATTGCACTTCTGCTCCAGTGAAATGTGCCCCCGAAGAGGTCTTTATTTGGCATTTCAGTTCTGGAGAAGTGGGCCTCCGAAGAGTTTGCACTTCAGCTCTGGTCAAATGTGCCCCCGAAGAGGTCTTTATTTGACATTTCAGCTCTGGAGAGGTGGGCCTCCGAAGAGTTTTCACTTCAGCCCTGGTGAAATGTGCCCCCCGAAGAGGTTTTTATTTGGCATTTCAGCTCTGGAGAAGTGGGCCTCCGAAGAGTTTGCACTTCAGCTCTGGTGAAATGTGCCCCCGAAGAGGTCTTTATTTGGCATTTCAGCTCTGGAGAAGTGGGCCTCCGAAGAGTTTGCACTTCAGCGGTGAAATGTGCCCCCGAAGAGGTCTTTATTTGGCATTTCAGCTCTGGAGAAGTGGGCCTCCGAAGAGTTTGCACTTCAGCTCTGGTGAAATGTGCCCCGAAGAGGTCTTTATTTGGCATTTCAGCTCTGGAGAAGTGGGCCTCCGAAGAGTTTGCACTTCAGCGGTGAAATGTGCCCCCGAAGAGGTCTTTATTTGACATTTCAGCTCTGGAGAAGTGGGCCTCCGAAGAGTTTTCACTTCAGCCCTGGTGAAATGTGCCCCCCGAAGAGGTTTTTATTTGGCATTTCAGCTCTGGAGAAGTGGGCCTCCGAAGAGTTTGCACTTCAGCTCTGGTGAAATGTGCCCCCGAAGAGGTCTTTATTTGGCATTTCAGCTCTGGAGAAGTGGGCCTCCGAAGAGTTTGCACTTCAGCGGTGAAATGTGCCCCCGAAGAGGTCTTTATTTGGCATTTCAGCTCTGGAGAAGTGGGCCTCCGAAGAGTTTGCACTTCAGCGGTGAAATGTGCCCCCGAAGAGGTCTTTATTTGGCATTTCATCTCTGGAGAAGTGGGCCTCCGAAGAGTTTTCACTTCAGCCCTGGTGAAATGTGCCCCCATACCACAACTCATTGTAATATTCTCCATTTTGAGGAGATTTTGGAGAACAATTCTTCTGTTTTTAGAAGACTTGTACTCTTACTTTAGAGAATAACTCTTCCATTTTGAGAAGGCATGCACTCTTTCTTTAGAGAATAATTTTCCATTTTTGAGGAAATATTATTCTTGCTTTAGTAGAGTGCGCCTTCTGTTGGAGAAGCCTTTCTTCTTTTTTTTTTTTTGTTGCGCCTCGCTGGATGGCTTTGATTTCACATTTCAACTCTGGAGAAGTGGGCCTCCATCGAGATTGCACTTCAGCTCCGGTGAAATGTGCCCCCGAAGAGGTCTTTATTTGGCATTTCAGTTCTGGAGAAGTGGGCCTCCGAAGAGTTTGCACTTCAGCTCTGGTGAAATGTGCCCCCGAAGAGGTCTTTATTTGACATTTCAGCTCTGGAGAAGTGGGCCTCCGAAGAGTTTTCACTTCAGCCCTGGTGAAATGTGCCCCCCGAAGAGGTTTTTATTTGACATTTCAGCTCTGGAGAAGTGGGCCTCCGAAGAGTTTGCACTTCAGCTCTGGTGAAATGTGCCCCCGAAGAGATCTTTATTTGGCATTTCAGCTCTGGAGAAGTGGGCCTCCGAAGAGTTTGCACTTCAGCGGTGAAATGTGCCCCCGAAGAGGTCTTTATTTGGCATTTAAGCTCTGGAGAAGTGGGCCTCCGAAGAGTTTGCACTTCAGCGGTGAAATGTGCCCCCGAAGAGGTCTTTATTTGGCATTTCAGCTCTGGAGAAGTGGGCCTCCGAAGAGTTTGCACTTCAGCTCTGGTGAAATGTGCCCCCGAAGAGGTCTTTATTTGGCATTTCAGCTCTGGAGAAGTGGGCCTACGAAGATTGCCTGGAAGTTACTCTCTCATGGTTGGAGGGTCATGACTCCTCCAATTTTTTTTTGGTTGAGTAGAGAACTTTCTTTTTTACGGCATATGCTTCGTTAGTGGTCTTTATCCTCCGAAGAGTTGTGCCTCCGAAGAGGACTTTAGTTGTTCCTTGTCCACTTGCTTATGCCTTGTCAGTGATCCTCTATTTTTTTTTTAAAGCTTGCACTCCCTTCTCTTACAAGTAGCCTGTTTAATCCAAAGAAGTGTACTTCATTGCTAGGCCAGTTCACGAGAACGGACATAAGCTTCTTAATTGGATGTTTGTTTGTTCAAACTTCTCAATTTATTAGCTAAAGCCCGTTTTCGGCGAAATCATTGACCGTTCAATTGAAGCACTTCTTATCTAGGATTTAAGCTCGGGAATTTTGCGACTTGGAATTTGTTTGTTGAATGATAACAAGAATCACTTGGTCTTGTAATGTGCAAGTTTTGTTTTCGTTGCCTGCAAAAATTTAAATCGACATTTCAGTAATACATTTAATGTACTTTTCATATCGAAAATAAAGCAAGCATGTAATAATAATAAGGAACACAAGATTTATAGTTTCTATTATTTATTTGCACTGTTTTTACAACGGCATTTTACACAGGAATCATAAATCCAGTATTATTCTATGAATTTTAAGCAAAAGCCGTTAAGTGAAATATGGCCATTAGGCATCATCTTCCAGAACAAGGATATTCTCTCCCTCCGGGGCTTGTCACAAAGCACGAGCATATCTTTCCATCTCGTCCCCACTTCTGTCCGCTGGGTGAGGGCCCCCTATGATAGCATTAATGATAAGCCTCTCAGATCCCTGCGTTGCAGTTCTTTCATTTGGGCCGTAGTGATGAGTGAGAAGTATTTGCCCCTGAGTGGATGAGGATGGATCATTCCTGTTTCTCCGGACATATTGCTGAAGTTTATTCTCTTTCAATAGCTTCTCAATTAGATCCTTCAAATGGCGACACTCGTCAGTGTCATGGCCAGGTTGATTGTGGAATTTACAGAATCTTTCACTTTGCGTGGCATTTTTCCTAAGTCTCAACTTTTGTGGTTTAGGATATTCAACAATATCCTTTGTTGCTAAGAAAATGTTCTTTGGAGTATCAGTTAAGGGAGTATAATCCGACGGTTCAAAGTGGCGGTTTTTCTTTGGATTTCCCTGCTTTTTCCCATCATCATTCTTCCTTTTCTGTCCTCCAGATTCTCCTTTATTAGAAGTAACATTGACATTCTGAATTTCGGTCACGACTGCTTTTGTTGGCACAGGAAAGCTTTCCAAGCGCATAAACTCGTCGGCCTTCTTATAGAATTTCTCAAGTGGGTTTGGCTCCTTCATTTTTAGCCATTTGCCAAATTCACTCAATTTATCGATAGCCCGCATCAGGTAAGTCAAAACCATCCGTGGCTCTGCGTTATCAACCTCGGCCAAGGCTATATTGAAGCGGTTTAAGAATGATCTGATAGACTCCCCGGGATTTTGTTCTAGACTAGAGAGTGACATTATATCCTTGGCCTTTGTAGAATATAGCCTGAACGGATCTTTGAACTTTCGTGTTAAGTCGGAAAATTGATCCACGGATCTAACTGGTAGCTTTGTGAACCAAAGTAAGGCCACTCCCTCTAAGTATATCGGAAAGTATCGGCACATGATTTCATCTGTTGCTCTTGCCCCGGTCATATGCCAATCGCACTTGTACAGGAACTGATTAGGGTCACTTGTGCCTCGATAGGCCGGGATAGTAGGAGGTACAGATTTCCTTGGAAACTTTGCCTTCATGATCTTTTCGGTGAACGGTGTCTTACTTGGAACAAACCCCCAATCATTTTCATCCTCTTGCCTCTGCATGCTCTCTTTCACAATTGAGCGAATCATCCCTGATAGGTACTCCTTATCATTCAGAGGCTTAGCCGGGCAGAAGTCAGCTGCTCTTTCAGAAGTTTGCCTGGGCAAATGTTCGCGAAAAATTGGCTGCGGCCTTGAACCTTCAGCTTGAGAAGGTGCCCCTGCGGCGGTGCCAACTGCTCTTTGAGGGATACCTTTCTCTTGGGAATCATGGGCATCATCTGCAAAGGTCTCTTCATTATTTTCTGTTTGACGGTTGCCCCCAAGTAAAGCATTCATTCTTTCCAGCATTAGAGCGTTCTGGGCTTCCATTTGCTGATATAACCCAGAAACTGCAGCATCAAACACCTCTTGTGTAATTCCAACACTCGGAGCTGCTTCATTTGGAGCAAGAGAAGTGGTAGTATTCTCATGAGCATCACCGGATCTATCAGATCTGAGCTGTCTTCCAGTGCCATTATCTCGGATAAACTTCTGGTCTTTAGAGAGATTCTTTCAACAAACTTTCGCGAAGCAATGGTGAAGGTATTCCTGAGTTGGGTTCTCAGTGAAAGCACCAAAAATGTTAACGCTAAAATTTGAACGCTAACACCCCGGTGTATGAAGTGTAATTGTGAAAGCACCACCCGATAGCTCGGGATCAGATTATAAGCAGATAATAGCGAAAAAGCAGTAAACAACAGCAATTTTATAGTGGTTCGGCTTAAGAGAGAGCCTACGTCCACTTTGAATATCTTTATTGACGATTTGATTACAAGTCGATGCAATTACACTTTGATTACAACACACTTCGAGTTACAAGTGACTTAGAACAAGTAGCCTAAACTTCAATGTCGATCAAAATCTTTGAACTCATGTTGGACATGTATGATTTCTTCGTGAAGTTCCCTGAGGCGTTCTTTGTATCTCAAAAGCTTTAAGTGTTGAAGTAGTTCGGAATGCAGTAGAGTAACGGCGCTTGAAACGAATCAGCCAAAAGTCCATTTCTGTTGGAGTTATGGGCGTATTTATAGGCATCTTCGGAGTTAGGTCGTAACTCGTATACGACTAACGATGAGTCGTAACTCGTGTACGACTCATGATGAGTCGTAACTCGTGTACGACTCATGGTGAGTCGTAACTCGTGTACGACTCATGGTAGGTCGCGGCTGATTTACTGGGTTCATGGCTTGACCGGGCAGGTCGATCACCGTAGCGGTGGCGTTGCCCCCGCCCCCCCCCCCCCCCCCCTTGGGGGGTTGGCACCCCCCTGGACCCCCCCTCCGTAGGGGATCTTATCTGAAAAGCCATTCAACAGAACTTGCTTTGTTGGGATGCTGAGTTGACTATTCTTCGAGACGAACTATCATTGGTTTGTCGGTCGATTTTTGATATCACGGCCATGCTGAAAAAGTGGAGTTAACAAAACGTACCATCAAATAAATCAAGGTAAGCGTCTCTAATACTAATCTTAGTCTTTATCATTGTTACTCCATTGGACCTTTTTTAATCTGACTATCTTGTTCCTCAACTTCTTTTTATCTCTTATGACTATCCAGATAGGCTTCCTAACCATTGTAGAGTCTAGTTCCACTACTAAGTCTTCTAACACAGTCGGTGCTATTGTAGTGTATAGATCCCTAACATAGTTCCTTAGGTGAGACACATGGAAAATATCAACTACTTGGTAATTCTACTCTATACGTGAGTTTTTCGATCCTTTCTAAAATAGGAAATGGTCCTACGAATGTCGGTGCTAACTTCCCTCTCTTTCCGAACCTGATAACACCTTTCGTCGGCGATACTTTGATGAAAACATGATCTTCAATAGAGAACTCTAAATCTCTCCATCTTCTATCTACATAGATCTTCTGCCTAGACTGAGTTTCTGTCATCCTTTCCCTTATCAACTTAATCTTTTCTACTGCTTCCCTTACCAAATTAGGACCAATTACCAATCTGTCTTCGGTCTCCGACGAACATGAAGTGGATTCACATAATCTTTCATACAAAGCTTCAAATGGTGCCATCTAATACTAGTATGATAACTATTGTTATACGAAAACTCGACTAGGTGTAGATGGTCTTACCATGATCCCCCAAAGTCAAATACAAAAGTTCTTAACTAATCTTCCAAGATCTTGTTAACTCTTTCCTTTTGCCCATCTATCTGCAGATGGAAAGCGGTACTCATCTTGAGCTTGGTTCCTAAACTCCCCTGTAGACTCTTTCAAAACTCGCTAGTGAATAAGGAATCTCTATCACCAACAACTCTACTTGGACTAACTACATTCTGCATAAATAACTTCGATAAAAAGGTGCCGTCCTAGTTGACATAACGGGAATGAAATGGGCGCTCTTGTTCAATCTCTCTACTATGACCCATATGCTTTCATTTCCTTTATTAGATCTCGGAAACCCGCCTACGAAATCCATATAAATAGAATCCTACTTCCACATCAAAATATCCAATGGCTAAGCAACCCGCTTGGGCTCAGATGCTTGAATTTCACCTGTTGATAGATCAAACTAACTGTTGAATATGCGAGTATATGATTTTTGTTTGATGATAATAAACATATATACATTCATTTAAATGTATTTGTTAATGTACTATTTTATTTTTCATAGATTAAATAAATATTTGCTGAATAAAATAAATAACATAGAATTTGAATTCAAACAGAAATTTTATTCAAACAAATATTTATTACAATTTTTGAATAGTACAAATTTCAAGCTCTCACTATATATATACACAACTTCAATTATAATACAATTTTGATTGCATCACGATTAACATTTACAATTGACCTCACTACATATCTTTATTTACTCACTCATTCACTCAACTCGTATTTTATCTTCAACTTCATTCCAAACTGAATCCAGCATCTGAGCAATCTGCCAAAATAAATATTGATGCAGTAAAATTGAAAATAAAATATTTTTACAGTATAAAATAAAATGTGATCTTGAAAATAATATTTTCCTCGGTTATTTGGGTTGTTCGTCGTCATTTAATTTTGAATTCATCATACACGAACAACTTGTGAAATACACAGTGTATCACTGGATATGTCACAAGGTCGTGTATACCGATACATACACTTGATAAAATTATAGGGATAGGTGACCACAAGTCAAACCTAAAACGCCGAGTTCAACTCAAAGTGTAATAAAAAAAATATCACAATATCAGCACAAGGTCAAACCCGAGCTCCAAGCTGGATTCAACATAGGTGCAAGTTCATGAAAATGGTCAAGACAACTAAAGCAAGCCTCGACCAAAATCCAAATGTACAAATGCAATATGAACCAAACAGTGCACAAAGGCAGTGGTACAAACTACATAAAGACAATACACAAACATATATATACATATGTATACATACATGCAGTGACAACATACATGTCGACCAGGCTACACATTGAAGAAAATGTGCAAAGCAAGTAGCATAAGCCGAGACAAAATCAAGTTCAAAAAATATCAAGAGAAGATGACAACAGTGGTGCAGTAGATCACAATGAAACCAAACCAATATGCATATACAACTACAAATGAAATGAAGTGGATTGTACGACCCAATTCAACATGCTTAGTTCAAGTGTACAACAGCTACAACTACAAATGTACTTGCAACAAAAACTATCTCGAAGTAAATGAAAACAAATGCAAAGACCAGTGATGCAACTCGATACATCAAAGACCAGGCACCAAGTATTAAGTGAACCAGATCGATATGCCATGACCAGAGAGAAGCTAAAGCTAATGAACAACAAGTGATACAAAAACAACACCAAAACTGTATGCAAACTGCCCAAATTGACAAAACATTCATATACAAGTTTCACTAACTCAAAGGAGCAAACATATAGAACAAAGGATAGTGCAATGCAGACATGTTAGCAAGACCACAAATCTAAACCAAGTTCAACAGTCAAAGCATCATCAAAAAAGTGAAACTGCATAGCCAAACTGCACCATATCAGTTCATACATGCGTGATAAGCTACTAATGAATGCAACCCGAGCTCTAGACCACTACAAGTCCAGAACTCAAGACTAAAACTACAAAGAGTAAATATACAGCATACATACATGCAAATACAAAATGAACCTGATAAGCTGCAGAGAAAAATTCAATGGCCAAAGTCGAGCACAAAGAATGAAGTCGACCACAAACTCATGATACAGTGAACTACATGATGAACATGTATGCAGTGACAAAACACAAAGAAAATGCAAAGTCAAATTCACTGTTTTCTCACAGTAGGTAATATGACAAACATGAGTTAACAAAAATCAATATCAAGTTTGAAAGTCACCTGCAGTTCAAATTAAAATGACCAGAAACAATATCAGTGCAACGGTGATGGCCGAAGACATTATCAAGTCATGGAATCGCATAAACAAAGTCAAGTGACCGAAGTCAACAGTTCAATATCAAAGAAACAGATCAAAGTCAGAACCGTGGTGAGCAAGGAAAACAACGTCAGAGAAATCAAAGCCGTGTGTGATATCCCGGAAAATTTTGGCAATATCAATTTAATAATCTGTGTTAAAAATTTAAATTAATTTGATAATAATTGTTAATAAGATTTAAATTGATTTAATAATCTTCTTTTAAATAAATATTTAACCGATAATTTATCTTTTAAAAGCTAATTTAATTATTTTCTATTTACAATATGTATCTATATATTTGTATACATATTGTAAATAGTTAATCTTTGTTTTAAATTAATAAATAAAGACATGTTTTCTAATTTTAATATTTTTGATAACTTGGAAATTTAGTATTAAGCTATTAAATAAAAAACTATATGGTTTTAAATACTTAAGATAAATGTTTAATAGTTAGAACTTATTCTAGCTTAAGTTTAAATTTAAAATTTATTAACAAAAAGATTGTTTTATTTTCTTTTTAGTATAGCTTGATAAAAATATGGTTTAAATATACTCAAGATAAAGTTAAAATTTGTTTAGATGATTTTAGCTAAAATTTAAATTTAACAAAGGGTTTGTTTGTTCTTTTCTAAATATAGTTGATAAAATAAGTAATTAAGTGATAATTTCTTTTATAAATTATTTTAATAATGAGTTTTTAAAACAATAACAATAATGTAATATCTTCACAATGGATTTTAAATAAATAGGAATTGTCATTTTAAACTTATGTTTATATTTATACACATATTTTGGAAAGCTAAGATTGTAAATTTAAAATAAAATAAGTCTTATAACAAAAAATTAACATAAGTTTGGAATAATAATAAGTAAATTTAGTATTGATAATTTAAGTTTTAAAATTACAAGTGAAATAATAACAAGCACTTGTATTAGGAATAAAACTAAATACTTAAGTTAAAAAGGCTATAACAATAACAAAGACAACTTTATATCTATATACATATAGTATAAAAACAAATCAGGTAAATAGAATCTCGTAGGGCAAAGTAAAGATAGCTAAGAAAACAAGGCAATGCAGATTTGTAGCTGCAAATAGATATGCAGGCTAAAGAGTAAACGAAACTTAAGCTAAAAATTTATATCAATAACTATATAACTTTACATATGTACATGAGATAAATACAAACTAGGTTTGTATATGTGTAGCCTGTAGGTTTTGAAATGCAAAAGCATAAGAAATATGTAGGTAGCCTGTAAATAAAGATGCAGGCAAGAAGTAAAAGAAATGAAAAGCTAAGAACAAAGAAAAAGCAAAATATCTAAACACAAATAATAATTGCTTTCATTTCTTAGCAGCAAATAAGTCAACCCGAAATGTATAAAAAGAACTCAGCCTCCTAATAAAAAAATATCTTGCCTGACACAAACAAACAAGTCTGATCAAAAGAAAAGCCTAAACCCAGATATCACCTACCCTGTAAACTTCTTTATATATGTCTTCTTATATTTTGGTTCGTTCAAAACATATCAAACCTGAAATAAAGAAATAATAGCAAACACTTCCATTTATACAAACATGAATAATTTACAACTGAACATTAGCAAGAAGATTAGGAAGATCAAAGCAAAACAGTTCTCAGTTTTTAAAGTTCAAAGCTTTTCAAAATAGAAGGCTCTGTTCTTCAAGTTTCAGTGAGTAAAATCTGAAGTAAGATTCAACTTAAACTTAAACAAAGTTCAATGGAAACAACTCGGATTTAAACAACAATACATCAATGCAAATTAGAGGATTTAACAGAGGAGATTACGGCTTGTTTCGGATTTCATTTTCAAAGCCTGTTCCAAATTGAGAAAAAAAAACTCTGCTCATTTCTGAAATACAGGTGAGTAACACTTTTAAATAACCTAAGTTTTAAACTTGTTGCATGTTAATATTTGAAAATCCTTATATGATCATTTCTCTGTGTGTTGTGAGATGGAATGTCTGCATATTGGAAACTCTGTAAGACAACCTGTTTATGAATCTTGAGCTCATATCTTACTTCAAAAATCATCTCTGCTTGATATATTGATTTATAGAGCTTAGTATCTAAACCAGATGGGTTTGTTTGATCATAAAGCGAATTTTAAAATTTGAATTTTTAGGTTGCAAGTTAGAAATGCTCTGAAGAAACTTAAAGAACAGGAAATGTTTAATATGAGTAAACATTTCAAACATTTTAAAATTATAATTACATTTTTGTGTTTAGTAATTAAAGAGCATTTCTGTGGTAATTATTTTGGGGTTTTTAGAGGATCACTGGTGATCCCAGTGGTTGGAGAGGCTGGAATTTTGTCTGGAGGTAGTAGGGTGACTGGTGTGTTTGGAAAAATTGGGTGGTGGATGATCAGAAGCAGGTGGAGGCAGCGGTCATGAGTTTTAATTTCTAAACCTAACTTTTGTCTGGTGGTGGTTTTGGGTCGGTTGGATTTCTCTGGAGCATTGAGCATCTTGGGCTTTTGGGAATCGCTAGAGGGAAGGTGGTCGAAGCAGTAGCCGGAGGTGGTGGTACTGCGGTGGTCGGAATTTGAAGCGCGGCGAAGTTGCAGGTTTTGGGTTGTTTGCTTGTTGCGTTTCTAGGTTTGAGAGTGGGCGCTCGATTTTGATTCGAGCAAGTGTGGTGGCTTTGGAGGATCGTGATGTCATATGGAGATGATCGGCGATGGGATGAAGCGCTGGTGGATGGCGGGAGATGTCCAGAGCCACGGTGCACGTGCACCATGCCGTTGAAGTGCTGAGCTTTTTTTTTGGGTGTAGAGTTTTTGAACTGGGGGAATACTCGAGTCATTCGAGTATGTGACTCAAAGCAGGGAAGGTGAGGACTCGAGGCGATTTTGGTTTGGCTCGAGACAGTGAGTTGTTTCAGGTTTTGGAAAACCTGATTGTTTCATGTTTAAATTTAGTTCAAATTTTTTTTAAAAAAAGGATATAAACAGTCTTTTTAATTCAAATTTTAAGTATAGATTCAAATGAAATTTTTGAATCTTAAGGTTTTAAAATGAATTTGGATTTTTAAATCAGAATTTAAAATCAAGTTTTTAAAAGCAAGTTAAAACCAAAGTTTTAAATCAAATGTTTAAATAAGGAGTCAAGTTTTCCTGAATTCTAATCTGTGATTCAAATCAGTTTTAAATCTGAATGTTTTAAACAAGTTTAAATCAAATAGTTTTTTTAAAGTAATTTGTTTCAATTAAATATTTAAATTGATTTTGAGAGAATTCTTTTATAAAAGGTTTTTGAATGGAAGTTAAATAAATTGTTTAACTTGAATTTGCAAGTTAAAAATACAATGTAATTTAAAAGATAAATTTTTAACTAAAGTTAAGTAGTTTAATTTAAAGGCTTTTCTTATATAAGTTTCATATGTAGGTAATAAATGTTATTTACATTTATTTAAAAGATTATAAATTGAATCTAAATTTGGTTAATGTTTAAATAAATAATCATTTTGAATCTTAAATTCAAAATGGAATTTGAATTTAAATTTAAAATATAATGTTCTAATACACTTTAATATTAATGAAGTTATTAATAAAGAAATAAATTATCTTTGGAATAATTAAGGTATTTAAATGACTAAATGAATAAGTTAATTAAGGAATGACTTATGTATTTAATTTATAAATTAATTATTTAGATTAATTTTAATTAGAGATTAATTAAGAAGTAAATTAAGAAACGTTATTAGTTAATGAAGATAATTAACTAAGGATTATCAATTAATTAATGTGATTAATTTTGATAATTAATTAGATTAATTAATTTAGATAATCTATTGTAAATTGTTATGTGTAATTACTTGATAAAAGTAATTAGGAGATTAATTACTTTTTGTAATTAAATTTGATGATATGATTAAATTAAATTAATTACTTTTGTTTAATTAATTTAAGAAAATCATTTGATAAATTGATAAGTGTAATTACGTAGTGTATTTAATGGAGCATAATCATTTAGGGAAGTAAGTAGATGATAATTACTTGACGTAATTAATACAAGATGATTTGTTAATGAAGTAATTTGGATAATTACTTTTGAAATTAATCAAAGGATTAATTAATAGAGATAATCAATTATGGAATAATTAATTTATCAATATAAGTGATTAAGGGTAGTTAATTACTGGTTTGGTTATTAATCAAGGATGATTAGTAATTGTTTTTAAATAAAGATTAATCAGTTAATATACTAAATTTAAATAAAGTAAATTAATGTCAATATAACTAGAAATCATTAATTAATATAATTAATGATGGATTAATTAAGAAATAATTAATAATGTGGTGATTAATTTATGTAATTAATTAAGAATAAATGTAATTAATTATATTTAATTAATAAATGAAGTAATTAAATGTTAATTACTATAATTGGTTTAGAATAATTCATTTAAGAAATTAATTAAAGACCAAATTACTTATTGTAATTAGAGAATGATTAATTAATTTGATTTATAATTAATTAATGATTGTATAAGAAAGATTTATAGATGAAGTAATTAATTTAATTTACTTTAAATTAATTAGTGATAGAAGTAGTTAATTTAATTCATTTTAAATTAATTATAAATGGTATGATTATAAATCATTGCTTATGGATGAATGTTATTGATATTTCATTTGATGATTGTGATCACAGATATGAGATGAGTAATATCTATATGATATGGATGCTTGGTTTAAGTATAATAATATTTATTATCTGATTGGGATGATAATATTAATTATCTGTTTATGATGATAATGTGATTATCTATTGTGATATTGTAAATTATCTATATGTGTGTATATTGATAATATTGAATTAAACTGTTAAGACTAAATAGACAACTTGGCCTCAAAAGATACGTTTTGGATTTCGATGAGACCGGGATCAGGTTTCCATATTTGGACATCCGAAAACCACATCGATCAAAATTAACGATAGGTCGTGAATCTAAAGTGAATATGAAGTATCAGAGTGCAAGGGTTATTGTCGTTAACTCTGAGGGTGATTCCAAAATGAGTGTAACGAGATAATGCCTTCGGTTTCGTTCGAACCCGGAACGAACTTGTATGGATTGAATGCTTTTAGAACATCGTCAGGTGGGCGATGAGCATTCTAAGAAATGTATTCACTAAAGGTAATCGCAGCCTCAAGCCTCATCAACCGGGAATGGCTAAAACATGGGAGGTACAGCAAGGTTAGGTGGGTCATGCCCAAGCAGGACGAGATATTCCCCTGTCTAGATGTCCCTTTACTTTTCGACTATGTGGGTGGTTAATTGCAACAACTGCCGGGGTTATCTTGTTCGGGACTATTCATTAAGGAATGGTTCCGGCCATGAGTTGTAGGGGGTCGGGAGTGATCCTCGGTACGTTGATTTAGGCCACGTACTGTGACGGAAGGTACCCCAGTAGCCCTGCCATTGTATGGAATCCAAAATCCAATAAATGCCGTCGGTTTTGATTGTATTACCCACTTTTGAGGCTAGTAGCTGGAATTTAATGAATGAAACAATTTCGGCTATTTTCTATTTACTTGAAAACCCTATACCTATTATAATATCACTAAATTTCCTATCAAATGTTTTGGTTAGCGTAAGGTAAAAACTTACCCATGTTTATTTGTGGGGATTCTTACGTGATACCTTTTGTTTTCAAAAGGATTTTCAAAATTAAGCAACTTTAACCTGTTACTCACACCAGATCCATGTCTGACCCGGAGTTTATTTCTGTTTTTCCTAAACTCTCGGTTACTCAAATTTTTACGAGTTGCCAAGGGATTCAGGTTAGCTTTGACGAATTCTGGAGGAGCAATGGAGTAGGAGGCTTCTGCGTGGTAGATATATATATATAGTTCCGCTGTGTTGGTATCTTTGAGTTATTTGTTTGAGTTGTATCGAGTTGTATTTGCTAGACAGGTATTTATAACTGTCTAGTATGTGATGTATTATATGTACAACTCTGAATGATGTTGTATATCATGCAAGTACTTATGTGATTAATATAATTTATTCATTCCGCTGTGAGATTCCGATGTTGTTGTTCTTTCTTCTCCATCTATTCTATTTTCTCACCCCTTTCTTTCTTCAAGATGATACGGATTTCTGGTAGTAGAAGCCCGGGTCGTCACAGTTGGTATCAGAGCACTAGGTTGAGTGAATACTTAGGCTCTTGAGTGCTTTCTTTCCTGAGAGAGCGTATTTGTAATTTTGATATATATATATATATTTATTTATTTATACCTATTTGTTGGGTTACCTATTCGGGTTTTCCAATGAGCAATAAAGGTAGATAGGGTAGTGGTGTGCGTAACACGACTACCAATGGTTGGAGTTTGAATGTTTGAGGTTTGAAGTGTATCTGTCGAGACTGTAGACCTATTACCATCTCGAGTGAGCTTTGGGTGGTGTAAGAACTTCATCGATCTCTGAAGAAAACCTCTTGAGGTTCTGAGTTCGTCTTTGAAGTGTAAGTTTGGTTGAGCTAGAGTTTGGATCTACCGGGTGGACAGAAGCAAGTAATGTTATCTTGATACATTAAGGTGTAGTAGCTGTGTGATGAGACACAGTGACTATGGATGTCTCCGAAGATGTTTCTTTGGAATAAGTTAAGGAAGTGTGTCTTCTCGGTGTTGTGACGGTGTTCAGCAAGGTGGTTCTATTTGATTTGAGGTTCGAGTTTCTTGAAGATCTTTGGATTAGGAAGTCTTCTGGCTTAGCAGTTTTTCTTAGAGTAACTTTAGAAGCACACTACAAGAAAATGCGTTTTCAACTGCAATAGTAGACAACGTTTTTACAATAACTGCTGACAAAGGAATTTTGCAAAATAAAAATTAGAACCATGAACGCTGTTTAAAGTGAGAATTTTTTTCATTACGTGGTCACTTGGCCGCCTTCCTTTTTTCCTTTTCAACTTCGCTCCACGTAAAAGTAAAATTCTAAATCCTCCTGCGAAATTTAAACCTAATTAAACATGAAATCTCCCATGAAAAATTGTTCCTTCCCTGACCTCTCCTATAATATCCCATAAACTCGAGCCCTAATTCCCTCTGAATCCATCATTGGCAATCGCTTGAGCCCTAAAGCACCGTGAATCCTTCATTGGCAAACACGAGAACAAGAATCGAATTCTAAGTCCACTCAATAAATAAGAGGCCTCACTCAAGAATTCTTGGTCATTCGCTTTAGAAATCCGATTTGAGATAATTTATTTAATCTTTAGATGCAACATGTGAGATTGCTTTCTTTATTATCATGCATAATACTGCGGTTATGTTTCCAAGTTCTAGAGAAAAAAGACAGGTCTTTATGTGGTAGGGTTAGTCAATAATAGTTTGTTTTCAAATGGTTAGTAAAGATTTCATCGTTGCTCATCATAGAAAGTTTTAATTTTTATCACCGTTTTAATTACAAAGGTACAAATAATTTGATCGTAAAGCATTTTGAAATCGACATGATTGGTGATAAAATAGTTTTTACCTGCTAAATATCATTGTTTTTTTATTCATGAATTAAAATCCAATGAAGATCCACTGGCTGAAATACTTTACTTGTGTCTCAATTCTCAATGGTCGCTTCTTAATACAATGCATTCACTTATTATCTAGTTTGAACTTTGTTTAGTGACGTATTTTATTTCTTCAATCTTGCACATACTTCTTTCTATCTGTGTTTAATCATCATTTTCTCTCTTTTTAAATTTTATAGTTTGCAAGCTACCAATCAGCACTAGATCGATTTATTAGCAATTGCTCAATCAATTTTACTTTTAGTGATTGAGGATGAGCTTCTTAACATAAAAAATGAAGTCTAATGCAATGTCGGCTTTATATTGGAATTGACTGTCAAATATTTTTAGTCAATTATTGGAGAACATTAAAAGTGAGGCCATTTATCAGCAACCAAATTTATTGTTAATGGCGCAAGCCAAGTATCAGGAGAGGGGTAATGCATAGACATTACTCCGGTGCTACAAAATAGCGCCGTTGTAATGGCAAATTTTTTGGAAACAGTTTGGCTTACAGAATTCCTTTTGGTTTGTGGCCTAAATTCATGTGGATGTTTCCCAGTGTAGCTTTGCAATGTTTATACATAACAACTAAATGTCAGAAGGTAACGCGTTAACCAATACATTTTGAATCGTTGTATATGCATTTTAGTTGTGTCCCTCAAAAGCCTCCAACTTTTAACAGTTTGTACTGTCTTAGATTATCCTTTGATATAACAATGTTAGCCTTAAAACTTATCTTGATTTTTATTAAACACTAATAATAAGACATTGTTACTTTATTCTGTTTGATTTTTATCAAATATCAGTAATAGGGCATTGTTACATTATCCTGCTTGTTTTTATTATACATCGGCAATAGTTGTGTCCCTCAAAACACTCCTCCTACTAATAACAATTTTTACTATTTAATTGGATCATCTTTTGAAACAGCAATATTCGCCGTAAACTTACCCAGCTTGATTTCTATTAAATATCAAGAAAGGACAATGTAAGTCTGTAAAATGACATTCTGAAATTGTTACCTAGATTTCATTTTGGTGTTATGGGCTGGCAGCACATTGCATGTATCATGTAGGATTGTAAAAAAAGCCCACAAGAAAATCATTCATTGCATATGTATGGTTCTACTGAAGTTTGTAACTTGTTTGTGGACCACTTTTAGCTTGGTAGAAAAGTGTTAAATATATATTAGTAAGTGCATTATCTACTAATTAATTTTGGAAGGTGTCCCATAATATGGGATTTGATACTAAGCACGTGTTGTGTCGTGGGTCATGATTATGGTTAGCCCTCTGTATTTACGCGTCATGTTCAAATTGGTCAGCATAGGATATCACCTTGTCTATTTCTCACAGTTTCTCTCGTGGGGTCGCTTGGAGTATGGCTGTGGTTGATGCGTTTAAGTAAATGTGCGTATATGTTCTTATGCACATAGTCATCTATGTTACATAACTTTCAACATATGCATACATACTGCCATATAACTAGCTAAGTTCATGTAGCCTGGATTGCAATTGACTTTAACGTTTACCTTCGGATCCCAGCTCAAAACTGGATGAATATTTAATCATTACATGATTGAAATAGGGTTCTGTGGCGTGAACGTATGAGTTCTGTGTTTATTTCAACTATAAGCATCTCATGTTCTTCTACATAAATCTGCTCCAGTTAGTGTCATGATCTTGAATCCATCAATGGCTGACATCCATCCACGTAACAAATTTCGCATGTGGGTGTTCATGTGATTTATCGCTTGTGGGTTCGGCCATTGTATATGTTCCAGCTCACTTTTCCAATTTGTTGAAGACTTTTTCATAATAGAGAGCTAAGGCAGTTTTGAAGGAAGTATGTGGGATGTTGGTCAGTGGTAGAAATAAAGGTGATGGAGTATGAATATGACAGAGGTTATGAAGGAAGATTGTGGATGTTAAGATGGGTTGTAATGGTGCAGTTTTGAAGCACTACGGTGAATGTTGAAGTTTGTATGACTTAAGTGAAGAGCTGATGGCAGGCAGTGTTTTGAGATATGGTTGAATGCATTGTCAGGGGTAATGGATAGTGATGTACAGTTTGTAAGTGAGAGTTAAAAGAGAAAGGTGGGTGGCACTGGTGTGCAGCGAGTAAAGAAGATGAAAATTGGCAATTGCTCTTGCAACGAGTATTTATTAAAATAGTTGCTGGTGATGCTTCATTGGGTTTTTTCTAGCAATCTCTCCTTTGGATTACTGTGTCATGCCTCTGTTGGTTACTTGTATGTTTTATGTTTCTGGCTTCATATTCCTATTGTCATGTCGCAGTGTTACACTCGTTTGTTGGTGATGCTTGCTTTGGAAATTTATGCATTTTTTTACTAGATTTGGTATCGGTAATCTCTACTTGATCTAGGTGATGATGATGGTTTAATCTTTTGTTTTGCAAATTTTTTGTTGCTGCATTTGGTTATGGTCTTCCCTAGCCATCTTTGAAATTTGCATCTCTATGAAATATGTTCTGTTGCTTTATGGCAATCTGGTTGTCTTCTGAATGCTAGCTTAGGCTATATTTTTTAGCTAGCTGTGTTGGAAATTTGTAGTTGGTTTGGGTCAATTTTCATAGATAGTAGTGTCCTATCGTATCTAAGTTTGTTAGATACGTTTGTTTCTACAAGTTGCTTCCAGCGTGGAGCTTATATGCATTTTCTTTTGCAACCTGGTTTGTATGTTGCACCATACGTGGTGCTTGAGTAAGTTTAGTCATTCAGACAATCGACCTAACTCTTGTTTTTAATACGTATTTATTACTTTTGTTGTGATAAAAGTGGACGGTCCACAATAAAAAACGGCTGGCCTTGCCAAAAAAATCAATCGTTTTAGTTATGGTTGAAATTAGTTAATTAATTATTTTATTAATGACTTGTTTAAAGATATTTAATTACTTTAACGATGGTTTAAAGTTAATTAATTGTTCATTTATGATGTTTAAAGGTAATCAATTAATTTAATAAAGGAGATTTACAAATGATATTTTGTAAAGAGGATTTATAAAAAAAATATTTTGTAAAAGAGTTTTGTAAATTGTTACTCGGTTGCTTGGCCCGGCTACGAGATGCTAATTATTGAGTTTCTTGGTTCCCATAATATCACTTGGCGAATAAAAGATGTTTACAGCTTTAAGTCGTTCAATATTTACGCTGTAAAATTTAAACTAAATGGGACGTAGAACTTAGGTATATATTACTGTCAGAAATAGAACATTTCATACAAAGTTGTATTCCAACTGACACCAAAAATCTTATAATTCATTATCCTAATCGCCTTAACAAAGCATTGTTTCAATTATACAACAAAAGGAAACCAATCACAAGCTGTATGATTGGGGTGGGAGCAAAGAACCGGTTGCTGAAGGACGAGTGTACTCGAGTGATCCAAATCAGATAATTAATGGTATTCCTCTTGGACCGGATGCCAAGATAGTTTGGGTGGACAATCCGAAAAAAGAAGATGCATTTTTGTGGAGGCCTATAGTTGGCATGACATGTATTGGAGAAGCTATTGGTAAGAAAATAGCATGGCCAGAATCAACAGTGGTTGCTGAAACGGTTAACGCTAGCACATGTCCTGCTCCTATGATCAATGCTCCAACATCTCTTACGGTAACATGTTCATATTGCTAATATTCCTCTCAAAGAATTGTTGATATCGTATTACCATTTTTTTTGTTATGTGATAGAGTGCAAATTTTTCTGCAAATACCAAATGCAAGTTGATTGATTTAGAGGGTACGGGAAAAATAGTAGCAGAAGGAACCGTGTCTTCAACAGATCCAAATGCTTTGGTACATTCTGTTCCACTAGGACCAAATGCGATAAGAGTTTGGGTGGATGTTTTAAAAGTCCCAAATGCACCTATATGGCGGCCTACATCCTTCATGGAATGCTTATCAGATGCTATTGGCTCGACTGTAGCATGGGCTGTTGCGAATGTTAGAATTGGCTCAACTTCCATGTAAGTTTCACATCTTGTTTATATGCAATAGACAAGATAAAAAAACTACTATAGTTTCATTTGATTAAATATGCTAGTGTAAATGAGCATTGATTGGCTGTGAGCGGTTTTATTAAATCTCATAAATTCAAATCCATTGTTAACTCTCCTGATTTTGGGAAAAATTGTCCATTGTTTTTTTTTTGGGAGTGAAGTGAAGTTTTTATGTAGTTCTGGTATTTGTTTTGGAGTTGAATGGTTGTATAACAAAGGAGTGTTATAGGCAGTAGCAAGAGGAGGAGCTTGGCAAAGGAAGGTGAGGATGTGAAGTGATAATGAAGTGTTGAAGTTGGGGTATTTATTGTATTTGATGGAAGTGTGAACTGATTTCAGTTTTATATGACAATGGTGTAGTTGTTTGGTGATGCAACAGTATGTAGGCTGGTGATGACTGTGTGCAGTTTTGATGTAGGGGAAGCTGTCGAAATGAGATGGTGTAACAGCAGTGAAGTACGTTGGTTATGATGTTTGGTGGAGGAGTTATGTGGGACAGTTTGATGGGGGAAGTTTGGAAATGGTGATAGTGAAGTTGAGGGAAGGCAAATGAAGTTTGCTAAAGGTTGATGTGTTGTATGCTGGTGGTAGGGGAAGTATGGTGTGGTCAGAGGGTATGCTTGGTTGCAGCAGAGGTGTTTTCTGAGATGGTGGTGGATGATTAGCACTGTTTAGGTAATGCAGTGAAGTATTTGATGTGGGAGGAGGCGGGTGATTTAGCAACAGAGACTGTTGTGAGCAGTTGGAAGAGTTTGTAGTTTGTATGCACAGATGGTGTTGGAGAAGTGAAGTATAAGGCAGTATTGAGTAGCAATGTTTGGTGATGTGGAAGTAGAGTTGAAGTGGGGAACTGGTTGTAGGATGTGGTAATGTAGGCGATGAACAGGTTGTGGATGACAAAGGTATGTGGACTGTCAGGTGTGTATATGCCAGAGAAGTGATAGGCAACTAAATTGGTAGAAGTAGGGTACGGTGGTTTTGGTTGTGGAAAATGCAATATGGCGGTGGCAGTGAGGTATAAAGTTGGTAGAACAGTGGAATGGCTTGGTTTCAGGTTTGTGTGGTTGTGTTCAGGTTTTGAAACTGAGGTGGTGTAGGGAGTGTTGAATGAGTAAGGGGAGTTTGAATGGTGATTGCAAGGCAAAGGTGACTGTTGGTGTAGGTTATAAGTTATTGACTGCTGGTGTTTGATGATGTGGTGCATGCGATTGGTGATTGGAATTGTCACAATTTGGGTATTGGGTATTCAGGAGTGGTCGCGTAGTGATTTGGGAGATGGCGATGGTTTGATTCAGGTGTTGGGGGTATTCGATTTATGCAATGGGTATTCGAATGTAAATCCGTTTACAGGTTGTTTATGTTGGCTGCAGTTTGTTCTGGTGGTTGGTCAGAAGCTCGTGCATAGTCATGGTAGCAGATGTATGCAGTGGGTATTTGGTCAGTTTGATAAGGAGAATGGAGTTTGAATGATTGTGTGGTTGAGTCAATGTATGTAGCAGGTTTCAAAGGAAGGCAGTTGAGGTGATGCAGGCAGGTTGAGGCACTGCAGGCGATGAAGGTTTGATTGTAGAAGTGATCCACTTGCTTGGTTTTGATGTCTAAATTGTTTGTTGAATTTGTGTGAAGGGTAGCAGCACAGTTGCAATTGTAATACAAACAGCACACTGGTTTAGACTTTGTGATACAAACAACAGTTCTTGAAGTATGGATGTAGTGGTATTGGGTAATGGCCAGTGAACAGGGTGGTTTGGTCGGAGTTGATTGAAACTGTTTGTAGAAGTTGGAGCACTGGAACTGCTAATGCAATGGAAGGGTATTGCTGTGTAATTTGTCAGTGTGTAGATGTTTATTAGTGTGTATGTGGAAGTTTGTATGAGCTGGTGGTTAATGTATAGGGTGAATAGCAGGACGGTGACTGTTTTTGTGGTGAAAGGGTAGTGTATGTGGGTGATTGCAGAGATGGATGTCAGAGTGTGGTCAGTGAGAATGGTTCTGGTTTTTGAATTATATGGCAAGATTGTGGAGTTGTGAATAGCAGTGACTGTGAAAGGGGATGAAGGTGAGTATGCAGTGGGGTAAAATGTAGAATAGTTGGTGGAAATGATGTCTGATAGCAGTCAGTTGGTTGTCAGGGGTGAAATGCAGAGGTGTTGGGGAGATATGGTTGTATGTGTTGAAGTGTTGATGGTAGGATGTTGATGATGTTGTGATGAATGCAGTAGCAGGGTAGGCTGTTGATATGTAAGGTAATTGGTTTGTTTGTGAAGTAGTGCAGTGCGGTACGTTGAAGAAATGGTGGGTAATGTGATGCATGATATGCCGATGACGAGATGAGTAGTAATGTGACAGTTTGAATGTGGAAGTAATGAAGGGTGTGTTCAGAGAGGAGAAGGGGCAGAAGTGGGTGGTTTGGTCTGACCGGGTTTGAACAGGGGAGAAGCAGTGAAGATGAATGGTGGTGTAAATGTAATGACAATGCTTGGTGTCTGGTCGTGTAGTTGAGTGGATTTTGTTGCAGCTGTTATGGCCATAGCAGAGTGTATTTAAATGGTGATGATGGAGGAATTTGCAATAGGGTGGTAGTGGGGGTAGTTGGGGATGGAATATGGTGCAGTTTGGTTTGATGTTCACTGGTGATGTGCACTGGTTTGTATTGATTATAGTGGTGGGTTGTTAAGCATTTACTCACTGATCACTTCAAATTTTTAGATCCATATAGTGATTTTTTGGCGCAGTTAAGCATTTTTGCATATGAAACTTCAAATTTTTAGATGGCTTTTACTCACTGATCATTTCAAATTTCTTCATTACAGGTAATTAAAGATGGCGATGACACATTCTTCTTCCATAGCAAGTAGCAAGCATATGAAACTTTTTAGATGCACGTTTTGTTGTTGGCATTTGGTGTGGACTCACTGTATTGATATTATACTTTTACTTAACATATAACGTGTCTTTGTTTAACAGAATTTGTGGCAACTTGGTTTACTTTGTTATTTTTGTTTATGGATATTATTGAAACTTGGTTTATGGATGTCTTTTGTTTATTAATATTGTCTTAACTAGTTTATGTAACCAATTAATAGTTATTAGAACCTGTTATATATACTAGTTGCTTGAATATGCTTAAAATATAGTTTTGGAATATTCAAAAATAGAGTGGAATATTAAAGCTGTTATATAAATAGAAGACAGCGTTTGATTAATGCTGTCAATGAAGAAACAACAGCGTTTAATTCCTTGTGTAATTATCTTGAAATTGTCAATAACAGCGTTTTTTACATGCTGTCGAAATAGTTGATGATTCAATAACAGCATTTTTAACATGCTGTCGAAATTGTTGATGATTCAATAACAGCGTTTAGAAAAAGCTGTTGTAAACAGTTAAAGTAGAATTTGAACATCTTCGACAACTAAATTATAAAGACTGTTGAAACATAATACAGCACGTCTGAAAACGCTGTAAAAACATTATTGACAGCTCGTAATAAACGCTGTCACAGAGATGTTTCAACAGCGTTTATAGAAAAGCTGTTGTAAGTTATGTATATACGACAGCATGTCGTTATACAGCGTTTGAAATAACGTTGTTGTATCATATTACAGCGTGTATCAAACGCTGTTAAAAGCCTTTTGTGGTGTAGTGGCAGCAGAGTGGTTCCATTTCTTCGATGGATTGGATAATTAAGCATAGGTTGTTCTGTTTGGTAAAGCGAGAACAATTTTTCTTTGAAAGTAGGCTGGGTTGATCGCAAAAGTGACTTGCGGTAGTTTGAGTGTTCTCTTGCGTTTCTGAGATTTTCTGGATGTCTTCAGAGAGTCAGAGTTTTGTCTGCATCTAGAGATTGAGTTTTCCTATCAACTAGAGTGGTGCCAATGGTTCAGCTTGATAGTAGGATGGATTCTGGAGAGAGAGTTGGTGAAGTAGCTCAGGTTTTGGAGGAACTTCTGAGTTTTCTTTTTGGATCTATGGAACCGTAATGTTGGAATGGGTTGTCCAGTCTGTGCTTGAGTTCATAATCAGCATTTTCATCTGTTCAATCAGAGTTGCGCAGTGGAAGCATGACGGCAGCTGTTTTAGTTGGGAAGCAATTCGATGTTGCAATGTTTGGATTGGAGAGTTCTACAAGAATTTTTTTTCAGGATCTTAAGGCCATATTGGAGTGCACCTGTTTTATCTTTTCCGGATGAGAGAAGTGAGTTCTGCTTTCTGATTTGGAATAGAGTTTGTGCTCTGAGTTTTGGTTGATCTTGGAAAGATCATTTTGTTGAATTGTCTTTGGTTCAGTTTGTTTCTAAGGACATCTGCAAGGGTTGAGCTGATTAGGAAAGATGTAGGCAACACAGGTTTGTCCGAAGAGTTTTATGGATAAGAGACGGAGGAATTTGGATTCCAAAATCGGAGATTCGATTTTGGATAAGTGTTTGGTCTTCAGGATTGAATTGTCAGTTTGGATAACTGAGATTCGTTGTGTTTCACGTATCTCTGAGGAAGTACGCGTAAGATCTATCTCTGGTTGTAGAACCAGCAGTTCAGGGAGTTTTGGATGTTGATTCAGACTTGTCTGTAGTCTGATATCCTATCTTGTTTTGTTAATCTAGATGAGTGGGCTCTGTAGCTTAGTAGTATTGATTGTTTGGCTTCTATAGAGCGAGTATCCCGGTATTTATATTTGGGAAACTCGAGGAAATCTATCCGGAATTTTGTTTGGATGGTTAGATTAGTTTGATTGGATAAATTGGTTGCTATGATTGTTAGCATCTAGTGGATATATGCTTGTGTTTAAAATTTAAATCTTTAATTGAATTATTAAATTACCTTTGTTTTAAATTTCGGGACGAAATTCTTTTAAGGGGGAAGGAATGTGATATCCTGGAAAATTTTGGCAATATCAATTTAATAATCTGTGTTAAAAATTTAAATTAATTTGATAATAACTGTTAATAAGATTTAAATTGATTTAATAATCTTCTTTTAAATAAATATTCAACCGATAATTTATCTTTTAAAAGCTAATTTAATTATTTTCTATTTACAATATGTATCTATATATTTGTATACATATTGTAAATAGTTAATCTTTGTTTTAAATTAATAAATAAAGACATGTTTTCTAATTTTAATATTTTTGATAACTTGGAAATTTAGTATTAAGCTATTAAATAAAAAACTATATGGTTTTAAATACTTAAGATAAATGTTTAATAGTTAGAACTTATTCTAGCTTAAGTTTAAATTTAAAATTTATTAACAAAAAGATTGTTTTATTTTCTTTTTAGTATAGCTTGATAAAAATATGGTTTAAATATACTCAAGATAAAGTTAAAATTTGTTTAGATGATTTTAGCTAAAATTTAAATTTAACAAAGGGTTTGTTTGTTCTTTTCTAAATATAGTTGATAAAATAAGTAATTAAGTGATAATTTCTTTTATAAATTATTTTAATAATGAGTTTTTAAAACAATAACAATAATGTAATATCTTCACAATGGATTTTAAATAAATAGGAATTGTCATTTTAAACTTATGTTTATATTTATACACATATTTTGGAAAGCTAAGATTGTAAATTTAAAATAAAATAAGTCTTATAACAAAAAATTAACATAAGTTTGGAATAATAATAAGTAAATTTAGTATTGATAATTTAAGTTTTAAAATTACAAGTGAAATAATAACAAGCACTTGTATTAGGAATAAAACTAAATACTTAAGTTAAAAAGGCTATAACAATAACAAAGACAACTTTATATCTATATACATATAGTATAAAAACAAATCAGGTAAATAGAATCTCGTAGGGCAAAGTAAAGATAGCTAAGAAAACAAGGCAATGCAGATTTGTAGCTGCAAATAGATATGCAGGCTAAAGAGTAAACGAAACTTAAGCTAAAAATTTATATCAATAACTATATAACTTTACATATGTACATGAGATAAATACAAACTAGGTTTGTATATGTGTAGCCTGTAGGTTTTGAAATGCAAAAGCATAAGAAATATGTAGGTAGCCTGTAAATAAAGATGCAGGCAAGAAGTAAAAGAAATGCAAAGCTAAGAACAAAGAAAAAGAAAAATATCTAAACACAAAAATATCAACTTACACTAATAAGATAAGGTTGTAGACATTAAGTACATCAACATTAAAAGTTTTCATCTCAGCTCAAAACAAATCAGGCAAGAATCTTATATATGAAGATTAGATTAGATATGCTGCAGAGTGAAATATCAACATACATAAATAAGGTAAGGTAAGTGGGAAACATAAAGTACTCAAATAATAAATGATTTCATTTCTTAGCAGCAAATAAGTCAACTCGAAATGTATAAAAACAACTCAGCCTCCTAATATAAAAAAATCTTGCCTGACACAAACAAATAAGTCTGATCAAAAGAAAAGCCTAAACCCAGATATCACCTACCCTGTAAACTTCTTTATATATGTCTTCTTATATTTTGGCTCGTTCAAAACATATCAAACCTGAAACAAAGTAATAATAGCAAACACTTCCATTTATACAAACTTAAATAATATTTACAACTGAACATGAGCAAGAAGATTTGGAAGATCAAAGCAAAACAGTTCTCAGTTTTTAAAGTTCAAAGCTTTTCAAAATAGAAGGCCCTGTTCTTCAAGTTTCAGTGAGTAAAATCTGAAGTAAGATTCAACTTAAACTTAAACAAAGTTCAATGGAACAACTCGGATTTAAAAAACAATACATCAATGCAAATTAGAGGATTTAACAGAGGAGATTTCGGCTTGTTTCAGATTTCAGTTTCAAAGCCTGTTCCAAATTGAGGGAAAAAAAACTCTGCTCATTTCTGAAATACAGGTGAGTAACACTTTTAAATAACCTAAGTTTTAAACTTGTTGCATGTTAATGTTTGAAAATCCTTATATGATCATTTCTCTGCATGTTGTGAGATGGAATGTCTGCATATTGGATACTCTGTAAGACATCCTGTTTATGAATCTTGAGCTCATATCTTACTTCAAAAATCATCTCTTCATGATATATTGATTTATAGGGCTTAGTATCTAAAAAAGATGGGTTTGTTTGATCATAAAGCAAATTTTAAAATTTGAATTTTTAGGTTGCAAGGTAGAAATGCTCTGAAGAAACTTAAAGAACAGGAAATGTTTGATATGAGTAAACTTTCAAACATTTTAAAATATCAATTCAAGTTTATGACTTGAATTCTTATCTGTAATTAGGATTTTTAAAACTATAATTACATTTTTGTGTTTAGTAATTAAAGAGCGTTTCTGTTGTGATTGTTTTAGGGTTTTTAGAGGATCACTGGTGATCCCAGTGGTTGGAGAGGCTGGAATTTTGTCTGGAGGTAGTAGGGTGACTGGTGTGTTTGGCAAAATTGGGTGGTGGACGATCAGAAGCAGGTGGAGGCAGTGGTCATGAGTTTTAATTTCTAAACCTAATTTTTGTCTGGTGGTGGTTTTGGGTCGGTTGGATTTCTCTGGAGCATCGAGTATCTTGGGCTTTTGGGAATCGCTAGAAGGAAGGTGGTCGAAGCAGTAGCCGGAGGTGGTGGTATTGCGGTGGTCGGAATTTGAAGCATGGTGAAGTTGCAGGTTTTGGATTGTTTGCTTGTTCCGTTTCCAGGTTTGAGAGTAGGCGCTCGATTTTGATTCGAGCAAGTGTGTTGGCTTTGGAGGGTCGTGATGTCATTTGGAGATGATCGGCGATGGGATGAAGCGCTGGTGGATGGTCGGAGATGGCTAGAGCCACGGTGCACGTGCCTCCGTGCCGTTGAAGTGCTGAGTTTTTTTTTGGGTGCAGAGTTTTTGAACTGGGGGAATACTCGAGTCATTCGAGTATGTGACTCGAAGCAGGGAAGGTGAGGAGTCGAGGCGATTTTGGTTTGGCTCGAGACAATGAGTTGTTTCAGGTTTTGGCAAACCTGATTGTTTCAGGTTTAAATTTAGTTCAAATTTAAAAAAAAAACAGGATGTAAACAGTCTTTTAAATTCAAAGTGTAATTATAGATTCAAATGAAATTTTTGAATCTTAAGGTTTTAAAATGAATTTGGATTTTTAAATCAGAATTTAAAAATCAAGTTTTTAAAAGCAAGTTAAAACCAAAGTTTTAAATCAAATGTTTAAATATGGATTCAAGTTTTCCTGAATTCAAATCTGTGATTCAAATCAGTTTTAAATCTGAATGTTTTAAACAAGTTTAATTCAAATAGTTTTTTTAAGTAATTTGTTTCAAATAAATATTTAACTTGATTTTGAGAGAATTCTTTTATAAAAGGTTTTTGAATGGAAGTTAAATAAATTGTTTAACTTGAATTTGCATGTTAAAAATACAATGTAATTTAAAAGCTAAATTTTTAAGTAATATTAAGTAGTTTAATTTAAAGGCTTTTCTTATATATGTTTTATATGTAAGTAATAAATGTTATTAACATTTATTTAAAAGATTATAAATTGAATTTAAATTTGGTTAATGTTTAAATAAATAATCATTTTGAATCTTAAATTCAAAATGGAATTTGAATTTAAATTTAAAATGTAATGTTCTAATACACTTTAATATTAATGAAGTCTTTAATAAAGAAATAAATTATCTTAGGAATAGTTAAGGTATTTAAATGATTAAATGAATAAGTTAATTAAGGAAGGACAATGTATTTAATTTATAAATTAATAATTTAGATTAATTATAATTAGAGATTAATTAATAAGTAAATTAGGAAATGTTATTTGTTAATGAAGATAATTAACTAAGGTTTATTAATTAATTAATTAATTAATGTGACTAATTTTGATAATTAATTAGATTAATTAATTTAGATAATCTATTGTAAATTGTTATGTGTAATTACTTGATAAAAGTAATTAAGAGATTAATTACTTTTTGTAATTAAATTTGATAATATGATTAAATTAAATTAATTACTTTAGTTTAATTAATTTAAGAAAATCATTTGATAAATTGATAAGTGTAATTACATAGTGTATGTAATGGAGCATAATCATTTAGGGAAGTAATTAGATGATAATTACTTGACGTAATTAATACAAGATGATTTGTTAATGAAGTAATTTGGATAATTACTTTTGAAATTAATCAAAGGATTAATTAATGGAGATAATTAATTATGGAATAATTAATTTATCAATATAAGTGATTAAGGGTAGTTAATTATTGGGTTTGTTATTAATCAAGGATGATTAGTAATTGTGTTTAAATAAAGATTAATTAGTTAATATACTAAATTTAAATAAAGTAATTTATTGTCAATATAACTAGAAATCATTAATTAATATAATTAATGATGGATTAGTCAAGAAATAATTAATAATGTGGTGATTAATTTATGTAATTAATTACGAATAAATGTAATTAATTATATTTAATTAATAAATGAAGTAATTAAATGTTAACTACTATAAATGATTTAGAATAATTAATTTGAGAAATTAATTAAAGACCAAATTACTTATTGTAATTAGAGAATGATTAATTAATTTGATTTATAATTAATTAATGATTGTATAAGCAAGATTTATAGATGAAATAATTAATTTAATTTACTTTAAATTAATTAGAGATAGAAGTTGTTAATTTAATTCATTTTAAATTAATTATAAATGGTATGATTATAAATCATTGCTTATGGATGAATGTTATTGATATTTCATTTGATGATTGTGAAAGTGCGGTGTGTATACAATTATATGTGCTAATATAGTACACACGGATCGTGTAATATGGTCTACAATATAAATGCGGAAATAGATGATAATAGCATAGTAAATAAAAATAGAAAAATCACACCAGAGATTTTTATACTGGTTCGGAGCACCGTCCTACGTCCAGTCCCAGACTTCTATCTGGATTTTCACTATTAACTTCCTCGCTTCACCCGGAGGAACAGGTTTACAACACCCGAACAGCCGAACGGGATTTCACGCCTCTAATACACTGAGGACTTCAACACTTGCCTCTTACAACACAGAGGACTTCAACAAAAGAACAAATACAATTGTTGTTGACAACTTGTGTTCTTGAAAACACGGATTTGTCACTAGCAGTACACCCTTCCTATAATCTTATCCTCAAAGTATGCGATATGATGTTTTGAAAAGATTAAGGAAAGTATATTACTTATTGAATCAAAAGATATGAAATAGTTTCAATGATTCAATAAATAATCGAGAGCTTTTAGAATGCAGGAGTATGTATACAGTAAGATCAGAGATTAGATTAAAAAGAATATAAAATCATGTTTTCATATATCTTGAATCAATGATTTAGATGAGTATATATAGAGAAAAATAGTTGTAACTCTTTGTGAACAGTTGCCATTAAGAGATATGATTATTTGATGAAAGGTAAGAGATGCAACCATTGGAGAAAGAAGTGTCTTTTGGAAAAGGTTGCTCTCTGTTTAAAAACGGTCGACAGGTCAAAAAATGACCAGTAGACAGGAATTTGAATATATATATACGTTATGTTCACTTGTGCACATTATCTGTGCATTCTGGGCAAAAACGGTCGACCACCTGGTTTTTGACCGGTCGACCGGTTTTGTCCAGACTGCACAGTTAATGTGCACTCATATATATTTATATATATATTCGAAGATTAAAGGCATAAGATTATTTGAGGATAGATTTTAACATAAATAATCATTACTAACATACCAAATAATCAACCTCTAATCATATGGAGCTCTTTGTGTCTAAATAACTTCTTTTTGTCGATCACGGCTTATCCCTTTGTCAGAAATCAAAACTCTATAAAAATCTTGACTCAACATTCTCCCCCTTTTTGATTGATGACAACATATTTATGAATCTCCCCCTGTATAAGATATCCCCCTGAGATTGTGTCCTGCATATATACTGTTAGCACAATTTTCTCCCCCTTTGTCATCGACAAAAAGGAGTTGTTTAAATGGAGGATGTAAAAGAGATTATAAGCAACATAAAACTACTACCATAGATCAAGAGTAACATTTTCACAAGATGATAATACACACAAGTCTAGTACGAATTAAAACACGACACTATTTAGTACAAGTGCCAGATAATATCTTTAAAGCTCCACCTAAGTATAACATCTCCCCCTAAGTATAATATCTCCCTCTATTTATATGCATATGAATTTCTCCCCCTTTGTCATTATCAAAAAGAAAGGGGAAATATATAAAATATCTTGTATATAACGAGATAAACTCATTATTAATTATGAAGGAAAAGTAAAATAAATTTTACCATATTTACCGAAGTCCATATTTTATTGTAAGCACATAATTCTATTAAACATATGGAACATTCTTTGAAATTCCAAAATCTATCATTTTCCTTTTGTTTCTCTGAGTACCTGCAAAAAATAATAATAATTTTCGGTACCCACTTACTATGTTAGGGTCCGGGGGGTTAGGTCTTTGGAAACCATACCCATTTGGGTGTGGTTGAAACTTTATAAATATAATTTTCATTACAAATTACATTCTTATAATAGTTGCTAATATAAAGTTGTTTATCATGATCAATCATATTAGCTGGAATCCATATCTTAATACTATTAGTCATTAGCTTAGTACTTGAAGAATAATTTCTATCATTTCTAAACAAAGTACTATTATGACTATAACTGGTTTTAAAACTATCTTGATTACTAGTACTAGCACTAAAGTTAGTATACATGAATGCATATCTAGTACTATTTTTACTTTTAGCTTGTTTATAGCCTACACCACTTCTATCATTGTGAGCTTTTGAATTCTTAACATAACCTAATCCCTTCTTATTTGAAGCAGGTTGAGAATTTTCAATAATCCTGCATAAATTTTCTCTCCCTTTATTAAAATTGGAAATATTTTTAGTAATGTCATCAAACTTTGTTTGTAAGCTAGCTTTTTCTAGGTCTAGAATTTTGACTTTTGCTTTAAGCTCATGATTTTCAGTAGTTAGAGCATTATTTTTCTCTTTTTGAGCTTCTATTTCTTGACTCAAAAGAGATATTTGAGAGTCAACATTAGATGATGATTCTTGAATATTTTCAAGTTCCTCTTCTAATATTTTCTTCTCATCTTTTAACATATCTCGTTCAAACTCTGCTCTACTTAAATCTGCTTTGACTATTTTTAATTGACGTTTTAAGTCTTTATATTTGACTATCAATTCAGCATTAATATCAAGTAATTCATCAAATGTAGGAATTTGTACCTCATCTTCTGTTGCCATAAAACAAACATTAGCTTGTTCATTCTCTAAATCACTTTCACTTTCTGATGAAGATGACTCTGAATCATCCCATGTTACTGAGAAAGCTCGTTTCTTAGATTTGTCCTTCTTATATTTGAATTTGTCATTTTCTGACTTCTTCTTTTGTTCTGGACAATCCTTCTGCATGTGTCCCTTTTTGTGGCAATTGAAACATTCTATAGCAGATGAAGATGGTTTGTTTGATCCATGTTTCCTTTTATTGTAACGACTGGCTTTTCGATATTTTAGGAATTTTTTGAATCCTTTCGCAATGAATGCCAAATCTTCATCTTCAGAATCTGATTCATTTTCATCTTTCTCAACATGAAATGCTACATTTTTCTTTTCTTCTTTCTGTTCTTTTCTAGCCTGCAAATTTGCTTCATAGGACATTAAATTTCCTATCAATTCATCTGGCTTCATGACGGAAAGATCATTAGCTTCTTCGATTGCTAATACTTTTCCTTCCCATTCACTAGTCAGAGAATGTAGGACTGTTGAAACAACATCGAAATCAGAATACTTTTGTCCTAAGCCAATAAGTGCATGGTGAATAGTTTGAAACCGTGAATACATGTCATTGATTGTCTCATTTGGTTTCATTTTGAAATTTTGAAATTGACTTTTTAGCATGGCTATTTTGGCTTGTTTAACCTTGTTAGTACCTTCATGAGTGATTTTTAGTGTTTGCCAAATTTGATATGCAGTAGTGCAGATACTAACACGGTTATATTCATTTTGGTCTAATGCACAGAACAACATATTTATTGCTCTTGCATTTACGGCTGCTGCCGTTTTCTCAGCTGTAGTCCATTCTGAATAATCAGTTGTTGGATTCACTATTTCTCTTTGAGTGGCATTCCAAGCATCATAGCTATTTGATTGCATAAAGAATGACATACGTGTTGCCCAATAACTATAGTTAAGACCATTGAAAAATGGAGGTCTTTGTGTCGATTGACCCTCCGTGTAAGTGGTGTTTTGAGTGCTAGTACTTACGTTATTTGCCATATTACTATAATATATCAAATAACTGTATTACGGTTATATGATGACCGTGCTCTGATACCAAATGAAAGTGCGGTGTGTATACAATTATATGTGCTAATATAGTACACACGGATCGTGTAATATGGTCTACAATATAAATGCGGAAATAGATGATAATAGCATAGTAAATAAAAATAGAAAAATCACACCAGAGATTTTTATACTGGTTCGGAGCACCATCCTACGTCCAGTCCCAGACTTCTATCTGGATTTTCACTATTAACTTCCTCGCTTCACCCGGAGGAACAGGTTTACAACACCCGAACAGCCGAACGGGATTTCACGCCTCTAATACACTAAGGACTTCAACACTTGCCTCTTACAACACAGAGGACTTCAACAAAAGAACAAATACAATTGTTGTTGACAACTTGTGTTCTTGAAAACACGGATTTGTCACTAGCAGTACACCCTTCCTATAATCTTATCCTCAAAGTATGCGATATGATGTTTTGAAAAGATTAAGGAAAGTATATTACTTATTGAATCAAAAGATATGAAATAGTTTCAATGATTCAATAAATAATCGAGAGCTTTTAGAATGCAGGAGTATGTATACAGTAAGATCGGAGATTAGATTAAAAAGAATATAAAATCATGTTTTCATATATCTTGAATCAATGATTTAGATGAGTATATATAGAGAAAAATAGTTGTAACTCTTTGTGAACAGTTGCCATTAAGAGATATGATTATTTGATGAAAGGTAAGAGATGCAACCATTGGAGAAAGAAGTGTCTTTTGGAAAAGGTTGCTCTCTGTTTAAAAATGGTCGACAGGTCAAAAAATGACCAGTAGACAGGAATTTGAATATATATATATACGTTATGTTCACTTGTGCACATTATCTGTGCATTCTGGGCAAAAACGGTCGACCACCTGGTTTTTGACCGGTCGACCGGTTTTGTCCAGACTGCACAGTTAATGTGCACTCATATATATTTATATATATATTCGAAGATTAAAGGCATAAGATTATTTGAGGATAGATTTTAACATAAATAATCATTACTAACATACCAAATAATCAACCTCTAATCATATGGAGCTCTTTGTGTCTAAATAACTTCTTTTTGTCGATCACGGCTTATCCCTTTGTCAGAAATCAAAACTCTATAAAAATCTTGACTCAACAGATTGTGATCTCAGATATGAGATGAGTAATATTTATATGATATGGATGCTTGGTTTAAGTATAATAATATTTATTATATGATTGGGATGATAATATTAATTATTTTTTTATGATGATAATGTGATTATCTATTATGATATTGTGAATTATCTATCTGTGTGTAGATTGATAATATTGAATTAAACTGTTAAGACTAAATAGACAACTTGGCCTCAAAAGATACGTTTTGGATTTCGATGAGACCGGGATCGAGTTTCCATATTTGGACATCCGAAAACCACATCGATTCAAATTAACGATAGGTCGTGAATCTAAAGTGAAGATGAAGTATCAGAGTGCAAGGGTTATTGTCGTTAACTCTGAGGTTGATTCCAAATTAGTGTAACAACAAAATGCCTTCGGTTTCATTCGAACCCGGAACGAACTTGTATGGATTGAATGCTTTCAGAACATCGTCAGGTGGGCGATGAGCATTCTAAGAAATGTATTCACTAAAGGTAATCGCAGCCTCAAGCCTCATCAACTGGGAATGGCTAAAACAGGGGAAGTACAGCAAGGTTAGGTGGGTCATGCCCAAGCAGGACGATATATTCCCCTGTCTAGATGTCCCTTTACTTTTCGGCTGTATGGGCGGTTGATTACAACAACTGCCGGGGTTATCTTGTTCGGGACTGTTCAGCAAGGAATGGTTCCGGCCTTGTGTTATAGGGGGTCGGGAGTGATCCTCGGTACGTTGATCTAGGCCACGTACTGCGATGGGAGGTACCCAGTAGCCCTGCCATTGTATGGAATCCAAAATCCAATAAGTGCCATCGGTTTTGATTGTATTACCCACTTTTGTGGCTAGTAGCTGGAATTTAATGAATATAACAATTTCGGCTATTTTCTATTTACTTGGAAACCCTAGACCTGTTATAATATCACTAAATTTCCTATCAAATGTTTTGGTTAGCGTAAGGTAAAAACTTACCCATGTTTATTTGTGGGGAGTCTTACGTGATACCTTTTGTTTTCAAAAGGATTTTCAAAATTAAGCAACTTTAACATGTTACTCACACCAGACCCATGTCTGACCCGGAGTTTATTTCTGTTTTTCCTAAACTCTCGGGTACTCAAATTTTTACGAGTAGCCAAGGGATTCAGGTTAGCTTTGACGAATTCTGGAGGAGCAATGGAGCAGGAGGCTTCAGCATTGTAGATATATATATAGTTCCGTTGTGTTGGTATCTTTGAGTTATTTGTTTGAGTTGTATCGAGTTGTATTAGCTAGACAGGTATTTATAACTGTCTAGTATATGATGTATTGTCTGTATAACTCTCAATGATGTTGTATATCATGCAAGTACTTATGTGATTAATATAATTTATTCGTTCCGCTGTGAGATTCTGATGTTGTTGTTCTTTCTTCTCTATCTATTCTATTTTCTCACCCCTTTCTTTCTTCAAGATGATACGGATTTGTGGTAGTAGAAGCATGGTTCGTCACACCGTGACTATCAAGAAATCATAAATATACGAAATTGATAAATTCGGAATCAATCTAAAGCATCCAAGCAACATCGACCGGCCGAGCAAGATAAATTGACGAATTAAAATGATTATATACGAATGAGAAGATAGGAATTCGAATCCTATATAAACCCATTCATCATCGTCTTTCGAATCCATCGAGTTCCAGTACGAAAAACACTAAAGCATAAATTACATACCGAAGCAAAAATCGAACTTGATCAAATTGGAGCAACCGAGCGCAAAATCAAAGAGACGGTCATTCGACAGAGCAAGCACACAAGAGCATATAATCGAATGATAAATTGAAGTAGCGCTTCAAAAAGCCCTAATTTTTAAAAACGAACGAGCAACGCAGAAGCTAATATTTTTCACAAGGAACGGCCGCCATTTGCATAAAAGGAAGAAACGGAGTAAATAAAACAGGAACCAGGCCTATAAAGAAATAAACGAAAAGGGGTCGGCCTTTATTGTTTACAATTATATTTGGGCTTAATTTTTCAATTAGGGTTTTTTATTGTTTAAATTTGTCTTTAAATTTAAATTCTTCTTTTAAACGTTGTAATTTCTAGTCGTGTGACTAGGGGACAAACTACGTGGCGTAGTTTGAGAATTCGCAACTCAGTGGCTGAGTTGTGGCAGGGTTTTGAGCGTAGAGTTAAGACTAGACGATAGCAGGTGTCGCGAGTTTACATGTGTAAGCGTCTGACTGCTTAGTTTCTAGTATAAATCTTGGGGGCAGCATGTAAGCAGGGTTTTGCCGAAGTTGGGTAAATTCTGTGTCTTTTTTTTGCATTTGTTATTCTGCTATTATCCATGCTGCTATTATTTTGATATATCTGTGTTGAAGTAATTTTTATAATTAAAAGCATCACCCTATTCACCCCCCTCTAGGGTGAAATCAATCCTACAAGTGGTATCAAAGCAAGGTACAAAAGCCATTTTTTGTTTTAAAAATTTGATTTTTAAAAAACCAATTGTTGTTTTAAAATTTTGAATTTTTTAAATGGCTTCTTTTAATACTGCTTTTGCTGGGGTCCAGTCCATAGTTAGACAATGTTCAATGGTGAATATGCTTACTGGAAAAATAGGATGGAAATTTTTCTGAAAACCATTGACGCTTAGGACACTGTTGAAAAGGGATATATAGCACCAACTATAATTGTAAATAATCAGGAAATAAATAAACCGAAGGATCAATGGACAGATCTAGAAAATAAGTTACAGAATACTAATGCCAAAGCTATGAATTCGATTATTTGTTCATTGGATCAGTTTGAATTTAATCGTGTCTCACATTGTCTAACTGTACAGGGAATATGGCACACACTTGAAGTGACTCACGAAGGAACGTCGCAAGTCAAAGAATATCGCCTTGCCATGCTAAGCAGCGAATATGGGAACTTCACAATAGCGAAGGAAGAAAATGTCAAAGAGATGTATGGACAACTTTCCAATATCATATACAAATCAAAAGCTCTTGGAAAATTAGACACAGAGTTGGAGATAGTCCGAAAAATCCTCAGAGTCCTTCCATGAAGTTTTGAAGCAAAAGCAACTGCAATTCAAGAGTCGAAAGATTTAAAACAGATCAAAGTTAAAGAACTCATCGGAAATCTCACCACTTATGAGCTTGAAATGAAATTCAAGGAAGAGCATGAAGGAGGAGTACTCGAAAGAAATCAATAGCTCTCAAAGGAATAACTGAAAGTGATGATGATGACGATGATGATGGAGCAGTAGAATTGGAAATGGTAATAAAGAAATTAAAAAGGTGGAACAAAAAATACGGAAACCCAGCTCTAAATCAAAAATTACAAAGCAGAATAATCAAAGTTTTGGATAACATAGAATAGCGAAAAATCATCTGTCATAAGTGCAACCAACCCGGACACATCAAGCCCAATTGTCCTCAAAATCGACGCGACTTTGAAAAGAAATCAAAAAGGAGAAATTTTGCAGCCACGTGGAATACAAGTGATGAAGAAAATCAAATTACTAGCAGTGAGAGTGAGAAAGCATATATGTGCCTTCGAGGTAATATAACTGATAGCGACGATGACGAGCCAAGCGAGGTATCAAAATTCACTCAGAATTACTTATATATTTCCACGAAGTAAATGGCTGTTTTGAATGACAAAGGGAGAAGTATGCTAAAATTGAATCACAAAGAGATAGTTTGATAGAAGTAAATGAACAGCTTGAACAATTAGTCAAAACCTATCAAAGTAGGATCCCTAAGTGTGGAAAGTGTCCAACATTCCAAGAAGAGATTAGAAAATTAGAGATCAAAATTAAATCGATTGAAAATGAAATTATAATTTTAAAAGAGAGTGAAAATACGAGAAGAAATAATTCTATTAAAAGGTGCACACAATTGTTAAACGAAAATGAATCTCTCAAAACACAAGTCCAACAACTGTCAACGACTTTAGATAAATTTTCAAAAAGTGAAAAATCGTTGAATATGCTATTAGGAAAACAAACTGTTAATACAGTTAGACAATGACTTGGATATAATCAATCTAAAAATGAAATTAATCAAGTCGATTCAATATGCACAATTTGTAGAAAATTTGGACTCAATCAAAATATTTGTTGGTAGACCCAAACACGTGAAAACTATACCAATTTGGGTTCCAAAAGGCATAAATATAAAATCACTCAAAGTTAAACAAATCTGGGTGCCGAAAGGAAAATATATAAATAGTTTTGGCTCTCTCCAAAATTATTTTTCAAAATATTATGCCACAAACAATCATGGACCTATAAAAACAAATAGGTCACAAAAATCTTTTATCGTGTAAGAGTGGTGGCAGGCTAAGGAACAACAACAGTGTTATCTGGATTCTGGCTATTCCAGAAACACAACGAGCAACAAAGCAAAGTTCCTTAGCCTAGTACAAAGGTGACAGAATCACAATGGGAAAAAACAAAAAATTATCATAAAGGTAAAACAGGTAATGGTGTATTCTATTTATTAAATGTGATAATCTGCACCGTAGTCTGAATTAAATCTGCCAATAATGTGGTGACGAAATAAATAATGATGTTGATTCTGACTTATTCAAAATTATTGGCCAATTATATTCTTATGCCAAGAACACTATAAAAGTCTCTAGAATCTTTGAACTACTTCATATGTAATAGTTCGGATTGATGATAGTGTTTTATTTGATGATAATACATTTGGTTATTTTACGGCTGACTCTATATTCACGGTTTTTGATTATTTACACGGCTTCAATTCAAATTCAAGAGAATATCATTTAAAAAGCTATTAAAATTGATTTTAAGATATTTTGATGCACACTTCATGGTCTGGTCTATCAAATTCAATTAATATTAATTTTGAGCGAAAGAAAAATTCAGATGCAGATTACACTGGTAATCTAGTTGATAGAAAAACTACTGGTGGAACGTGATTTATGTTGAGGCATTTGTAGCTGTATCAGAAAATATCTACATATTCTTCATTTCAAATAATTTCCAAATAGCATAAATTTTTATCATAAAACCCCTTCTAGAAAATCATTTTTGACCTTGTTTTCAGATTGGTCATTTTTAGAAAAATTGATTTTATAATTATTTTTGAATTTAATTTTTAAATTACAACATTGACTAATCTGACTCCCTACTAGTTATCAGAAAGATAAATAGTGATTGAAAAAGTGATGAGTGTAGATATTTATCATATATTATGACTCGAGACGGTATAATTAGTAAATTTCTTTATAAATTTAAACAAGAATTATAAAAACTTTTTGTTGGTAAAAATTCCATGACCATCTCTATTTCTATCATATTTCTAACGACCATCACTCATCAAAATTCTATATAGTTTGTCGATATGTGGTACTTTAAACAGGAATCATTAATTTTTCATTTTCCATTTTTAATAGAAAAATTATAATAAAATAAAATAAAATCCAAAGTATTCACTCTCATTTAAAAGTCCTCACGGTTATGCATGGGTGAATTACTTATAATTTGTTATATGCTTCCATGCTCATTTAAAAGTCCTCATGGTTATGCATGTACGGAACGCATATCAAAATTGATTTATTAAATAAACAAGTTGATTCCAGTCCCATTTAAAAGTCCTCACGGTTATGCGTGGTTAGAAGATACTTGAATTCATTTTTTTAAATAAAATTGGAATACTACTAATCTCATTTAAAAGCCTAATGGTTACGCATGGTTGGTAGATATTCGAATTCCTGATATAAATATACCACAAATAGACACAACTGTATGGTTTTATATGATGACATTATTCCCATCATTCTAAAAGTGGAATATGCGCTAAACAGAGTATTTATGATTTTTGTTTGATTTTTTATTGGAATTTAATATTCATATGCAATTGAGTTTTAATGTTGTATTAATATCTATCACTTTATCTCTATTTTTCTAATACTATTACTCTTTTGCTGATAACAAAAGGGAGAGAGAAAAGTTAAGATTTTGTCAAATAAAAGCAAATAAAGGTCAAATATTTTCTATTTGCATCAAGGCTCATTTGCATATTTTTAATTATATGCGCATATGAAGGGGGAGCTTTGTGTAGAGAGGAAGCATTCAAATAGGGAGAGCAAATTGAATGATCAAATACATTTAACAAATTCAAAATCTTAAATATATGTTTGTTATCATCAAAAAAGGGAGATTATTAGATATGCTAGTATATGACTTTTGTTTGACGATAATAAAATTATATACATTCATTTAAATGTATTTGTTAATGTACTATTTTATTTTTCATAGATTAAATAAATATTCGTTGAATAAAAGTAATAACACAGAATTTGAATTCAAACAGAAATTTTATTCAAACAAATATTTATAACATTTTTTGAATAGTACAAATTTCAAGCTCTCACTATATATATATACACAACTTCAATTACAATACAATTTTGATTACATCACGATTCATATTTACATTTGACCTCACTACATATCACTCATTCATTCACTCAACTCGTATTTTATCTTCAACTTCATTCCAAACTGAATCCAGTATCTGAGCAATCTGCAAAAATAAATATTGACGCGGTAAAATTGAAAATAAAATATTTTTGCAGTATAAAATAAAATGTGATTTTGAAAATAATATTTGCCTCGGTTATTTGGATAGTTCGTCATCATTTAATTTTGAATTCATCATACACGAACAGCTTGTAACATACACAGTGTATCACTGGATATGCCAAAAGGCCGTGTACACCGATATATACACTTGATAAAATTACAGGGACAGGTGAGCACAGGTCAAACCCAAAACGTCGGGTTCACTCAAAGTGCAATAAAAATAATGTCACGGTATCAGCACAAGGTCAAACCCGAGCTCCAAGCTGGATTCAACACAGGTGCAAGTTCATGAAAGTGGTCAAGACAACTAAAACAAGCCTCGACCAAAATCCAAATGTACAAATGCAATATGAACCAAACAGTGCACAAAGGCAATGGTACAAACTACATGAAGACAATGCACAAACATATATATATACATATGTATATACACATGTATACATACATGCAATGACAACACACATGTTGACCGGGCTGCACATTGAAGGAAACATGCAAAGCGAGTAGCATAAGCCGAGACAAAATCAAGTTCAAAAAATATCAAGAGAAGATGACAAAAGTGGTGCTGTAGACCAAAATGAAACCAAACCAATATACATATACAACTACAAGTGAAATGAAGTGGATAGTACAACCCAATTCAACATGCTTAGTTCAAGTGGACAGCAGCTACAACTACAAATGCACTAGCAACTGAAACTGTCTCGAAGTAAATGAAAACAAATGCAAAGACTAGTGATGCAACTCGATACATCAAAGACCGGGCATCAAGTATCAAATGAACCAGTTCGATATGCCATGACCAGAGAGAAGCCAAAGCTAATGAATAGCAAGTGATACAAAAACAACACCAAAACTATATGCAAACTGCCAAATTGACAAAACATTGACATACAAGTTTCAATAACTCGAAGGAGAAAACATATAGAACAAAGGATAAGGCAATGCAGACATGTTAGCAAGACCACAAACCAAGTTCAACAGTCAAAGCATCATCAACAAAGTGAAACTACATAGTCAAACTGCACCATATCAGTTCATACATGCATGATAAGCTACTAATGAATGCAACCCGAGCTCCAGACCACTACAAGTCTAGAACTCAAGACTACAACTACAAAGAGTAAATATACAGCATACATATGGTTGCAGTTACAACCTAAGCATGCAAATACAAAATGAACCTGACAAGCTGAAGAGAAAAATTTAATGGCCAAAGTTGAGCACAAATAATGAAGTCAACCACAAACTCATGATACAGTGAACTACATGATGAACATGTATGCAGTGATAATACACAAAGAAAATGCAAATTCAAAGTCACTGTTTTCTCACAGTAGGTAATATGAGAAACACGAGTTAACAAAAATCAATATCAAGTTTGAAAGTCACCTATTCAAATTAAATGACCAGAAACAATATCAGTGCAACGGTGATGGCCGAAGACATTATCAAGTCATGGAATCGCATAAACAAATTCAAGTGACCGAAGTCAATAGTTAAATATCAAAGAAACAGATCAAAGTCAGAACCGTGGTGAGCAAGGAAAACAATGTCAGAGAAATCAAAGCCGTGACCATTAAGAAATCATAAATATACGAAATTGATAAAGTCAGAGTCAATCTCAAGCATCCAAGCAACTTCGACCGGCCGACCAAGACAAATTGATGAATTCAAATGATTATATACGAACGAGAAAATAGGAATTCAAATCCTATATAAACCCATTCATCATCGGCTTTCAAATCCATCGAGTTCAAGTACGAAAACATTAAAGCACAAAAGCATTAATTACATACCGAAGCAAAAATTGAACTTGATCAAATTGGAGCAGCCGAGCGCAAAATCAAAGAGACGGTCATTCGACAGAGCAAGCACGCAAAAGTATATAATCGAATGATAAATTGAAGCGGTGCTTCAAAAAGCCCTAATTTTTAGAAACAAACGAGCAACGAAGAAGCTAATATTTTTCACAAGGAACGGCCGCCATTTTCATAAACGAAAGGAACGGAGCAAATAAAATAGGAACCAGGCCGATAAAGAAATAAAAGAAAAGGGGTCGGCCTTTATTGTTTACAATTATATTTGGGCTTAATTTTTCAATTAGGGTTTTTGATTGTTTAAATTTGTTTTTAAATTTAAATTCTTCTTTTAAACGTTGTAATTTCTAGTCATGTGACTAGGGGATAAACTACGTGGGTAATTTGAGAATTCACAACTCAGTGGCTGAGTTGTGGCAGGGTTTTGAGCATAGAGTTAAGGCTAGTCGATAGCGGGTGTCGCGAGTTTATGTGAGTAAGCGTCTGACTGCTTAATTTCTAGTAGAAACCTTAGGGGCAGCACATAGGCAGGGTTTTGCCGAAGCTGGGTAAATTCTGTGTCGTTCTATTTCTGCATTTATTATTCTGCTTTTGTCTGTGCTGCTATTATTTTGATATATCTGTGTTGAAATAATTTTTATAATTAATAACATCACCTTATTCACCCACCCCTCCCCTCCCCTCTAGGGTGAAATCGATCCTACACAAACAATGTTTCACCCATAATCCAACATCTCTCTTCATTCCTTCCCAAAAGAAACTTCTCTTCATATCTTGATACATCTTCGTTTCTCCTAGATGAATAGTGAAATTCAAATAATGGCATTCCTCTAAAACTTCTTTCATTATGTCTCCCACATCTAGAACGCATAATCTACCCTTCTTTCTCAACCACCATTTTGGTCAAGACTTAAATCCTTTAAGTGATCGCTCTTCATTCCATTCCTTAATTTGCTAACCCTTTCAGATAACACTAGAGCTTTTCCTGTTCAGAAGCAATCTTCTCAATCAATACCGGTCGAACTTCTAAATAAGATAACATAGCAGATCCTCCACTAGACCTTGCCTCGGATCTCCACTGCACTCTGCAAGTTGAAAACACTTCCAAGTCTTTCCATTCTGCTATCATAGATAACACTGCATTGTGATGCTTCCTACTAAGCGCATCTACAACCTTGTTGCCTTTCCCTAGTGTGTACTCAATTTGCAAATCATTAGCAGCTAAAAACTCTAACCACCTCTGTTGTCTCATGTTCAGCTTCTTTTGAAATAACAAGTACTTGAATGATTTATGATCCATATAAAGCTTGAACATCTCTCCCAGAAGGTAATTCCTCTACACCTTCAATGTAAATATCACCACGGCTAACTCCAAGTTATGTGTTGGATATCTAACCTCATGCAGCCTAAGCTGTCTAGAAGCGTAGGAAATCTCTTTATCTCTCTGCATCAACACAGCTCCTAATCCAGTTCCACATGCATCTGTATAAGCTACCAAGTCCTAGTTCCCCCCCGGAAGCACTAATATAGGTGCGTGGGTCAACAAGTGTTTCAAGCACTAGAACGCTTCCTCATACTTATCGGTCCACACAAAGTTTACATCCCCTCGTGTTAGCTTGGTCATCGGCGTTGCTATCCACGATAAATCTTTATAAACCTCCAATAATTTCTAGCCAGTCCAAGAAAACTTCTTATCTCAATTACCATTTTTGGTCTCTTCCAATTATTGACAGCTTCGATCTTATCTGGATCAATTGACAACACTTTCTCTAAAACCACGTGACGAAGAAACTTCACTTCTTTCTCCCAAAACAGCACTTCAAAAACTTTGCCTTTAGCTGATGCTACCTCCGCGTCTCAAGCACAACTCTAAGATGAATTTCATGCTCATTCTCATCCTTTGAGTATATCGGAATATCATCTTTGAAAACCAACAAGAACCTATCCAAGTGCTCTCAAAAATCTGGTTCATCAAATCCATAAATAACGTCAGCGCATTTGTGAGTTCGAACGGAAAAATTAACCATTCATATGACCCATACTTTTTGAACATTGTTAAAGGTATTCTACCTTTTGCTACTCTAAGCTGATGAAAACCTGTTGCTAAGTCTAACTAACAAAATATCTTGGCTTCACTCAACCGATCGAACAAATTGACAATCCTAGGAAACAAAAATCAATTCTTTTTCGTTCTCTCATTCAATTTATGATAATCGATACATAGCCTTAACGATCCGTCCAGCTTCTTAGCAAATACTACGGCTGCTCCCAAGGTGAACCACTCGGTTTGATAAAACTCGTGCCTTCCAAATCTACCAACTGAGCCTTCAACCCCCTCGTTTGGTCAGTGTCATCCTGCTTGGTGGTCCACTTATCGGTTCTGCTTCAAGCACCAAATCTATCCAAAACTCAATGGCTAGTTTCGATGGAAATCCTACTACCAGTTCAAAAACATCTGAGAATACTCCAACCATGAAAATGCGATTCAACTCATCTTCGAACACCTTGACTCCCAGTAGAGTGTTCACCTCATAGCTAGTGTTTTCCATGATATAAACTATCCGATCAATTCAGTCTAGGTGTCTAAGTCATATTTTCCTATTCTGGCAAAATATCCTTGCATCATATCTGCTTAACCAATCCATGTCCAATATGATTCCGAACCGTACAAAGTCAAATATATGCAAAATGTAAACAAAAATGTAACCTAGCAAGTCAAACTCTAAGTGGTCACACTTCATCCCAAGTGTCGCATACCCTCCTATCGGATTTGCAACCCTTAAGGAAATAACTAAATATGTGGGTTCTAGGTTAATCTTATCTACCAAACATCGAGATATAAAAGAATGTGATGCACCAGTATTAAATAACATGCTAACAGACATATCATGGATCTGAAGCGTACCTCCCAAAACTGCTTTTTCTTTCTCCTGCATTGTCGGCTTCGAAGTAGCATGCTTCAATGCAAATACATGACCTTTATCTTCTTAAGCTGGCACTTTGTACTGGTTCTTATAGTGCCCAACTTGATCACAGTTGAAACATCTAATTAGTTTATTCTCGGCAATGCTCTTTCCTTTGCCTGTCTGGCTCTCATGAGCATAATGGCCTTTCATATCACACTTGTAACAGACCACTTCAAACTTCCCCTTCTTTGCTGCTCCACCTTTCTGATCACCCTTCTTATGAAAAAATTCTCTCTTTTGACCTTGCCTTACCTAGGCCACCTTCTCCTTCTTCTTCCCCAAACAAGCAAGCATCTCTTCATGTCTTAACGCCATCTCCACTACCACATCACATGGATCTCTGATATGCGGTAAGGATGGCCTGGCCAATCAGGGTTCAATCCCCTGATGAACTTCTCATTTCTCTTCATCAATGTATCAACAGTGGCATACCAGTACCTAGCTAACTCTTCAAATCTACTAGCATACTTCAAAATAGTCATCTCTCCTTGTTCTAACTCAACAAACTTTATGAGAATAGACTGTGCCATCATCGACATGAACCTCTCTAGGAATATTCTCCTAAACTCAACCATTTTCATCTCCTCTTCATTTACTCCAGCGGTCACACTATTCCACAAAAATAAAGCTTCTCCCTGAAGCTCTCTCGATGCAAGTCACTTTTTCTGCTCATCATTGAGCCCTAAGTCAGCAAATATCCTTTCATAGTGTAACAACCAGTTCTCCACTTCTATAGCATCTTCAGTTCCAAAAAACGGCTTCCCTCCAAGCCTAGCATTATCTATACTAAAATTAGCATAACAGTTGACAACCGGAGCTTCCTAAACTCCTCGTGCAGCATTTCCTCCAACAACCCCAGTGGCAATCCCAGCTTGCATCATGTTTACAAAAACTGATACATAGCCCCCATATCTACTTGTGGGACTCCAGCACCAACATTATATGCTTGAGCCTGACCTTGAGTCCTCCTTGTATTGGGTCGGGCAGTTCTATTGGCGGTGGTGTTGTCCCCTCCTAGGTTAACTCTGCCTCTTCTAGCATTCATGTCTGTATTCAACTCTCATGGGATATAGAAGAATGGCCTAATTGAGATAGGAGAATAAAGATGTAGTATATACTTATATATAGCAAATACAAGTACGTTACTATAACTTTATCCTATACCTCGATCTTACTCTAACTCCTAAGGATTGTGTTTTCGATAATCATTTTTAGTTAAAGTATTTCAAAAACCTATGCTCTGATATCAAGTTATAACATCCCCTATCTAGAGATGCAAAGCTAAGCGCTACAGATGCTGTAGGCATCGATAGTATTAACTTCCATAACTAAGTACGACAATGTTAATGGTATCCATAATATCAAAAGCATTTGAATATGAAACAAAGTCATAGATTTCAAAAACATTTTATCATAATACATTTCCAAAACACATGTTTCACGTTCAAATTACAAAATCCCATAATCATTTCCCAGGTTCAGAAAAAATATAATTATTACATAAATACGCCAAGAGCGACATATGTTGATGCCCCTTTGATTGAACAGAGTACTATATAGACATAACGGTCTTAATTACAACACAGTGGAATAAAACAAAATAGAAACTCCTATATAGCTGTCCGTCAGCTACCTTCTCGTCTTCGGAATCTTTATTCGTCAACCTACTAAAACCTATAAAATATCAAACCTCAGCCTACTCAAATCTATTTTGAGCACTTGAGAGTTTAAGGGGAAAACATAAACTTTAAGTCTGACATAAAGCCTGGTGTGAATAATACTATACATCTTGTTATTTGATATTAAGTGAGACCACACCGCTTAGCGAAACGAGTTACCCCTCACTAATATCCTTTTAAAACATATCTTTTGTAAATCGTAAACCTGCAACCAAACTGGTTAAAACTGTGAAGCAATATTATGTAAACATACATATCAGGTAACAAATGGACTATCTGTCCAAACATTATAGTTTTGTTTGCTTAACTACTGACCTTTGGCTGACCTGGGCCTACTTAACAATATGAAAAAATAATCTGACATTTGTTAGACACTCCGCTTCTGGATGGTCTGTTCTAAACTATATGTTAAATAATTCTCTTCTGCATGATATATCCCTAACTTAATCTCTCCCTGGGTCACCTAATCCTAAAGGTTTTGTGGGCTCACCAATAATCTATCTGTATACAAATATATATTCCCTTCTTTGTGTAACTATAATTTTAGTCTTACCTGTGAAAAAGCCAAATACAGTGGAATTTTGGACTAAATTAGCTAGGGCTATTAGTAAATGTATAGGGCGTGACCCTACACAAGTCTCATCTGGTATTATAATATCTGAGTCATTTTACATAGGGATACCTTCCAAAAAAATTCCTCAAAAACCTTTTGATCCGAAATTGATTTAAAACCCCTTTTAAACCAAGCTTAAGCAAGGAAAACACTTATACTTTATGCTTTACTCAAAATCTCATTACCATGTTATATATATATACACACACACTTTACTCAAACCATTGATGATGAAAACATTTAACTTTTGAAAGCACCTATTTCTAATCCATTGAAAGCACCTCTTTTCAAACAAAGTAAAACCCTTTATTCAACCTAGGCGAAAGGCCAAAACCTTCCTTTCGAAACCGGTCTCAAAACCTTTCAAAACCCTTGAAAAACCTTTCCTTTGAAAGCTATAAAACCTTAGACATATTTCTTTTAAAACACCTTCACTCGAAAACATTGGAAAAACCATCCCTCTTAGACCTTCCGAAACCATGGGAAAACCTTCCTTCAAAACCTTTCAAAATCTTTAGGGTACCACCCCTTCAAAACCTTCATTTAAAACCCTTTCAAAAGCAATAAAATTAAACCTTTCGAAAGCCTTTCAGTTCAATTAAAACATGTGGAAACCTTTCAAAACCATTCAAAGTTTAGCCCTTCGAAACCTTTGAAAACCATTTCGATCGAAACCATTTGGATTATGCCTTCAGTACAGCAAATGATCTAAAACCCTTTAAAGTCGAAAGAATTCCTTTCGAAAACTATTCTTAAGTAAAGAAGTGATGGTATCAAAACCAACCTTCTGAAAGCATTGGAGAAGTGGCCAAGTTGTTAAACAAAGTATTCCATCCAAAACCTTCGACTTCGAAAGGTAAGAAAAGCAGCAGCTAAAGGGCTTCGACCTAGTCGAAAGCATGTATTTAAAAAAAGAAAAATCTCTTTAAAACAACTTCTTTAAATGATTTGACCTGGTCGGAAGCTAACCAATTTGAAAGCAATATAGTCGAAAGCAAAGCATGTGTATTTTCACTTTAAAACAAAGCAGCGCTTCGACCCCTTTGGAACCTCTAGGTTTCGACCTCATACCTTTTTCCTTCTCTCTAATTCGTTGCGCACTAAGTATTTTATGCCATGCGCATTGGTTTCGATAGTGATTGAGGCAAAGGGACTAAGTTGAAAGCCATCTATGTCGGAAGTAGGGTGCCGAAAGTGGCGAAATAGACAAAAATCAAGTAAATTTTGTCTTTCACTTAAAAGAGAAATACTTTTTTGACTAAACTGTCATGTTTGTAAAAATCTAGTTGGTTTCTAATTTTTCTTTTCTAAAAGCACTGCTATAATTTCAGAAATAATAATTAAATTTATTTTGTAAAATACCCCTTCTCCTTTTATAAATATATAAAACATTTAAGTCCCATACCTTAAATAATTTTATGTATTCATTAAAACACTTAGGAAATTCTACAAAAATTCCATAAAATCATTTTCAATATGTTTTCTAGCATATATAAATTTCAAACCCAAATGAATAATTATTTAGCCATAAATAATTTAGAACCCAAATAATCATTTTCTACACTAGAAAATTCATATAAAATTCACAATAATTCTAAAAATATTGAAAATTTAAATCCTTCTCTAAAATTTCATTTCTAATCTAAATCTAAATTTGTAAGGCATTTGGAGGTAATTAAATAGAGTTTTCATATCAAAACATATCATAAAATCTATACGGATAAGCATAAATCATCAACAAGCATATATATATATACACACACATTTAATCATTCAAAAACATGACATAAACTTGCAAAACATTTTAGATTTAACTTAAAACGGGAAACACCTAAGAAAATGAGATGTGTTCATTACTCACATTAGCTTGAGATTAAGGATTTGAGATTTGAATAGCCTCTAATTTGATTAATCTTTTTCATTAGCTTTTTCTTCTTTTGGTTCTTTAAAATGGTGGCTGGCCTCTAGGTTTATAATTTGCAAATGAGAATGAATTGATTTAATGCATGGTTAAGGGATTTAAGGCTTAGGGTATAAGGATTTTCCTTGTCCCCATTTCGCCCCTGCCTACTTCCTAACCCTTTGTCTATTTAATGTTTTCTCATTTTGATTTACTTATTAACATGGCATGGAAACTTCTATTAATCACAAATCTCAACCCATTAATCTCCTCACATTATTTTATTTAATTTAGCTAATTAAATATCCTAAATAATATTTCTAAAAACATGGGGTGTTACACCAAAGCTGGAAACTAAACCTAAAGGGTTAAGGCTACAAGGATCCTCGCTACCAATCTTTGGGTGTCCCCACTATACAATACCCTTGCTTCGAGTACAACAAAAAATACTCTGATTCATCAATGATCCCTTAGCACATTCACATCCACCCGAGCCCTACTAGCTCAATACAATTTCGACTATCTAGAAACCACCATGTTCCTCCACTCCATGACTCCCAAAATGAGCCTCTTCGGTATATGCTACCCTCCACGAGCCACAAACCAAAGATACAATGTGTCTAATCTTTGGTACCTGCTAACCCCATGAGCTACAAACCAAAGATATAAGACTTTCCATCAATTTGTACATCGCCATCCCTCGTGATGTGAACGAGCCAACTCCTCTAGCGCGATCTATATATTCCAAAAACTATCTACCTTGGAACCTACTCCTAACATAAGCCAATATCTAAGTGCCAAGCATCACGTCTTCTCCTTACCATCTAAATCGCTCACTGTAGAGCAAGAATATCAAGACTCTAAGTTGGTCGCACGAACAAACCATCAAATCGTGCACTACGAAATTTCCATAACCTCCAAGACAAAGATTGGCAAAATCACCAATCAACAATGGTGATAGACATTGACCACTCTATATTAGTCAATAGCAACCACCTTGGTCTTGTACTTAACCAAAATGAATAAGTACAAACCAAACGACAATGTCCAGCATTTCATCATGAAGTCTGAATCCTCATAGTTTACCTTAGATCTGTCGGCACGTATCCTAACCCTCCTCTACAAAAAAATTACTTGTTAGGATTGCGTATGTATGAAATCCCAATGTATAAGATATTCCCCTAACACCCGATCATCGCTAGTCTATGTTGTCAACCAAAAACAACCAAACAAGCAACCATGCAACTACTGACCATACAAACATCCAAAATAGCATCCATAAAACATGTATAATACATCCATATCAACCAATTGAGAAATCATGTCAAATATAGCCTAAATCTAATAATTCCCCATCAACGGCAAGTCGATGAATAATATGTAATATCCGATATAAATCATTTTAAAATACTTTTATTTTCTTTTATACAAATCTAGTAGGTATATAAGTACAGGAAAATCGTGTTTTAAAATCAAAAATCATACCAAAACGTCAATCTAATACTATACAACCAATCAGATATGGTAAGAGAAAATATCATTTGCCTCAATAAATACTGTTCAAACTAGTGCCAAAATGTAGATCTCTCCATTATGAGCGCAATGCAAGAAACCGCATTAAAATTGGACCTCGTATGCAAAAGATATTGCCATTATAGGATTCGAGATTATTGATTAAATAAATAATAATAATTAATCGTTAATTACCTTACCTAATCAAATCTTTCTCCTTCTCAACAAGTACACATGCATGGAATCATGCATATCCATGGTCGCATTATTCAGTCTCCAATTTTTTGTTGATAAAATCTCGAATCGTCTAGACCAACTGGTTCTAGTACTCGATCTCCTCGATCTACACCCGAGTTCCAAGCCTCTACCTCCTCTAAAAGACTGCAACGCACAGCGCATGCATCCGCCTCCTAAAATGTCGCTCTCAGGTGTAGTTGATCGGATGTGGCCAAACTTTTCGAGGAGATGCGCTTCATCGAAAGCAATAAAATGGTAATTTGTGATCTATCCCTTCCTCCTTAAGGTCCATCAAATCAAAACCCAAGATCCATTGGTAAATGTCAAAGTTGGCCAATGGTAGTCGCATCCCAGATCAACACCACTATCTCAAAGCTATTCTCGCTTCGATCTCAATGAATCCAACCTCATGATTTTTAATGGCCTGAATTAATAGATTTTGATTTTTGAACATATGACGGAGGAGCGGCCATTATTCTTTCATAGAACAGTAAAGTGAGGAATGAAATTATGGAGGGAAAAAGAATTTTAGGTATTTATAGTATTATTTTGTTCCATTTATTTAATTTCTCAAATTAATAGTCATATTTTCGAGTCTGTATGATTACACAATGCATCTGATCGTAATAAATCTTCTTTGCGTACATCGTCTCATTTTTCTGATCCAACGATGTAAATCTCAACACCATCTGAGACTGTGCCATTTGATACTAATTTTACGCATTTCGAGAATGTTCAGCCCTCGGATCGTGTGATCTACAAATATAATGATCCTACTAATTTTAATTCGCAACGTTAATTCAAACTCAATGGAAGTGGTATTGAGTCCTGAGTCGGCTGTATGCGAAAAATCATATTTTTGGGCCTTCGTTTAATTAACGACTAAATATTTAAATCAATTATTTAAATATCCGATCTCTAAAAATTCAGGTCATTATAAAAGATCTCACATGAAGAAAAATGTTTGTAAGAGTCATATATCTTGTGTTAATGTCTTATGTATGCATGTACAATCTCCCATGACTGATATGAGCTAACACGTTTGCCTCGAAAAGATTTTAATTAATGAAAAAAATGTTTTTAAGCATGTTTTAAAACTTACAAGGATTCAAATATCTAAAGCCATCCCATAGACGTGTAAAGTCATACGATTTTGAACTAGAACTTCTCTTGATTTTTATTTTAAAAAGTGGGAAATTTCTGATGTCTGACTACAAAATCCAAACGTTTGAGTTCATGACTTTTTAAACTATTTTTTTTCTAGAAAAACATTTTTAAACTCTAAACTTTTGACTATGAAATCCAAGTGTCTATATTCATGGTTTTTTTAACTATTTCTTTTCTAGAAAAACATTTATAAAATCCAGACGTCAGACTATAAAATCCAGACATATAAGTTGTTAAAAGTTGCCATATTTTGAAAAGACATATATCTTCTTCTTCAACAGTTCTAACCTATTATCAATGGGTTTTCTCTAAACAATTGTAACTCTTTAAAGAGACTTCTAGCAAATATATATAGATAGCAATTCCGACAGTTTAAAAATTGAATTCTTGGTTTCAACTTTCTTATCTCTTGAATTATACATTCTCTATTGCTTTTATCACAAACATCTATTCTATAGTCCTTAGTAATTTACTTCCTTAAGACTCACGTACTCACACTTATTCAACTCAGTAAGAGATTACAGGAAGTTTTATGCAACATTTGACTATATTTGAGTTATCAAGAACTCAACAAAAGCCCAAGATTTATTCTCATATAGTGAAGTCATGTTGGAGATCTTCTAGAAAAGGTTAAAGTCTTATTTGGCTGCTCAGGCATGTTGTATGATACTTATTCCTCCAGGTTAAGTGAGTGTTGATTACTTAATTCCAAAAGGAGTCTAGCACTAGATGGAGGATGGGAGGTCTGAACTAGTATAAAAATTCTGGTGTGATCATTTCGTACTTTACCATACTCCTTTAGTAAGTGCTGCTTAGTCTAGACTGGATACTTGAATACATATAAGCCATATTATGCGAGATCCGTGCATAATTTCAAAGACTGTAGTGTCGGGTTAGGTGACCTTACTCTAGAGCTAGCATGTGGTTATCGATCTCCCTTCTGGTTCTAACAGAGTGGTAGATTAGCGCATACAATTGATACACCTCAGTTAAGTATAAATATAGGTTAGGGGACCCAGGGTAAGGTGACCACATATGATATATATATGATTCTACTTGGGTCATCGTGTCCATCGTATAGTCATTCCCCATCACGATATATTTTGATTTATTTATGTATGAGGAGAAGAAATTATATCTATATAGTTATCCAGAATATAGTGGATTCTCGTATCTTTTATAGTATATGATAGGCAGCATATATTTTATATTGACGTTGGTATTCTGTTACTCGAAATTAAGAGTCATACTTAGACATTACTATTTGCTAACCTAATTATACTTGATGATATATCATATTTGATGATTTTTGGACTTTGATGATGATTTTAGATATGGATGATTGACCCATTTGATATTGTTTTGACTGGATAATATTTGGTGTGATTTTGTATAGGTGGTTGCATCTTTATGCTTGATTTCATGGTTGTTGTTTTATTATACTATTGGTTTGCATGTCATCACTATTACACCATACATATTCTACATCTATATATATGTCGGCCTCTATAATTAGATATAGTTGGCCTGTATATTTAGATATAGTCTAATCCATGTGTTATTTAGTTAACACTTAGGCGAGTCCGAGACATTTTTGGTTCACGAACGATGAGACTAGCTTGTGTTATTTGGGCATTGAGTAGACCAGTATATATTTTTTATTTTATATCATCTGAGTATTATATGGTTTCATGTATATATACTTGTATTGTATGTTAGATATACCTTGTATATTTTCATATTATATATTGTCGCTGCAATTCTGACTCGGTATTCTCTATTATTTACTATATATTATGTATTGTTCTACCTTGGAGGCACATGTATTTTTTGCTTTGGCCAATACCATGTACATTTGTGGTGGGTTATATTCGATGTTTTAATACGTAACATTATTAGTCCAGAGGAATATTCATGTGCGTACCCCATATAACCTCATTCTTTATATTATATGATAGTATTACTTAGTAGTACTCTTCAATAATAAATGTATAGAGGTGGTGTGTTCATAACGGGTTCTGAGTGCAAATCAAACCTCGAATGTGGCATATAGTTGGGTCTAGGCTCTCGTCCCTCATTCCTTTTGTCTTCCTCTCCTTTCTCCTCCAATCTTATCCTTATCTCTCGAATAATCATGAGTGCTCCCTCCCCCACTTCAGCCATAGATGACCCCCAACACCCGAAGGCTGCAGATGCACCAAGATTCAGCCCCTCTCTCGCCAAATCTAAGCCCCCAAATACCCCCTTCTTGACTAATAAGTCCATGTCATTCCCACGAGCCATCAGCGTATGTTCTTGCCATTTAAAACTCACTTCCCAAGATATCGCCTAAATCGAAGGGAACGACCAAAAAATCTCCATCTATGAAGCCTTGGCAAACCTTTCATTTTTGCAAGGAGGACCAGTAAAGTTCAGGGACTTCACAGCCTATGGACTAGGGGATCTAGTCACGGCCTCAGAACGAGAACCGATCGTGAGCAATGACAATTTTGGGTAGGTGTCTTACCGATGTTGTATGTAGCTATTTGATATTAATTTGGAATACGTGTTTGATGAAAACATTAATCATCTTATGTTGGAGGCAAAAGGTGCTGCAATTACTCTAATAATGATGATTTTGGGGATATCTTTCGTATAGTCGTAGAAGGAGCAGATTTGGGCGACATAGATACCACCAACACAAAGATTTTGTAGTAAATCTTTATTAGAGTAGTTAGTGTTTGGAGGCGAGACAACTTGCAACATACAAGCTGCATTACCTTTCGCACTATTTAGTAGAGCATTATTCCTAAGATGGGGAGTTTTGACTAGATTTATCCTCTAGTTCAGAAGGCCATCAACACTATCATGGCTGATATAGGTTATTGAACTAGGCCTAAACCATCATGAGTAACCATATGGTGCTAGGAGTAAGGACTTCGCGGAGCTACATTTCATATCATCATCTTTTCACTTGCGTCTTTAAGCAATATGAGTGATCCACCGTGGAGAGTAGATCTAGAGGAAGGCCCCTGCCCCATTTGATAAGACCTCCCTAAGGAGAGTGGGGATTATGGAGGCATAAACTAGGGTAGCGGCACCAGAGTCTGAGGAGCAAGCATAAAAGGTGGCAGAGCAAGGGCAGGGTGTTCAAAATGGAAAGTGGCTAAATTCAATTAAAGTTATATAGCCCTGAGCCTATAATGATCAGAAACTCTTAGCTCTGGATCAAGGCCAAGCTATGGGAGGCATAAGCCAAACAACGGCGCCAAAGCCATGAGCTCAGATGCATAGCTACCATGCTATACCCATTCAGCGGTCGTGGAAATGGATCGAACTCTTGTACTGGATCAAGACCATCCTATAGCTCATAGGTAGTATCAAGGATTAGTAGTAGTTGTTATTTTTCTTCCAAAATTTGTTCCTTTTTCTTTAGGTTACTTGTGTTGTAAATGTTAGTTGTCTCTTTTGTATAAAAGATGCGTACAATATATTATAAGATGTGTTCCTATTTATTTAATGTGCTAGTATCTATGGATATTTTTACCACTATAATTTAGATGAGAGAAATGGAATAAATATGGAAATCTCATATAGACATTGAATTATCAACAAAAGTAAAGTAAGATTGGGAGTTTACAAAATAAATTTAAGTGAGCAAAGGATATGGATAGGTTGCTATGAAACAATGATTCGTTATCTCTGTGCCTTAAAAGCTAAAATTTACAAATATGCTTGTGAGTTGTTTTGTTTTAAAATAAGAAGAAAGGTTTTTAAAATCTAGGATTAGCTGTGCTACGCAAGGGCCAATCATATGTATTAGCTCATTGACTGAATTCTGATTACGTTTAGACGTTTCTAGGTTTGTTTTAAAAGGGGAAAAGGAAAATGCTTTTGAAATTTTTTGTCTAAATACACTTGAAAATTTTATTCAAATACTTTTGAAACAAATGGTTTTTATATTCTTTTGAAAAATTAATTTTCAAACTATTTTGCAAGTTCGATCAGAAGGAGAAAAAGGGTTTTTAATGGGAAATGAGAGGATTTATGATTTTCAAGGGCCACATACCTAGTTTAGGGAGAGTCAATATGTTAGTGGACACAAATTTAACTTTTTAATAAGGGTAGCAGTGTACGAAGCACATATAATAACAAGCGAAAAAACTATTTTAGCTTTGGAATTTAAATTTCCATACCTCATTAATAGATTCAAAACTATCTTTTTTTTTAAATTTCAAAATAAACCTCCTAATGCGAATAGTGCTTGAAAAGGTCGAAAAAGGATTTGCGGGGCAAAGGTGTATGTTCCAACGTACAATGGAATAAATATCCAAAAGAAGGTTGGAAATATAAATTTGGCTATCTAAATTCCTTTTACGGCATAGAGGTATATGTTTAGGAAATGAAATTTGAATGTTAGAGTTGATGTTTTATGTATTGGATGGTAGGGATTCGATGTTAAAAGTGGTTGAACCATACTCATATTTGTAGCAGTATGGAAATTATTGTGTGAAAACAATGATTTTTAGTTTCTGGAAACTTGACTACATATAAAGGTACTAGTGTTTGTGGGTTGTTTGCATTATATTTTCAAAATTGTTTTAAAAGAATGCATTTATATAGGAAGCACCGACTTAGTATTACTCGGCATAATATATGTTGTGATACGCATTACTACGCGGTATGCTGCAAAATTGGTTGTACTCTAATTGGTTGGATAGTTTAGAATGGTTGTGTTCTATTTTACATGATTCAACCCTTGAGAAATTTCAGGGACGAAATTATTTTAAGGTGGAAAGAGTGTAACACCCCGTAAAATAAACAGTAATTAATAAGGCCAAAATATAATTTGAGCAAATATAAGAATTTAGCCACGGAACTTATAATATTGCGTTTGTGGTGATTTTTTAAGCAACTTCCATATATAAAATTTTGTGATCAGAGTTCAAAGAAAGAAGTTATCGACATTTGAAATTTTCGAACTGAAAATAAATAAAAAGGAATTCAAGGAAATAAATAATAAATAAATGTGTGGACCTCATCGATCGATCCACTTCTTGGGCCGATCGACTGCTGCAGTTGACCTCCTATGAGGAACGATCGATCGGTTGAAGTGGCAACGGCTATGGTTGAATCTCAACCAAACGGCTCATCTTTAATAAATATAAATTGAAAGGATAGAATAGATTCGAGCATATATAAATAAAGGACTAGCCCCTCTCTATTCTTACTATATATTCTAGATAAGAGCAGTAGAGCTCTGCCATTTTCCCTTCTCCACTATTTCTTGAAACCATAAAAATATTATATATATATATATTAGAGAATGGCAGAAAATAGAAGAGGTGAGAGAGGTAAATTCTATATTTATGAATCTTTATCTCACTTAACTCAAATTTCGTCTCAGATCTGTAATTCTAATATGTATGTATATTTCTTGGTTTACATATTTTTGGATTGGAAAAGAAAATGGGGTCAATTAAAGGGATGAATTTGAAGTTCGAAGATTTGAAAAGCTAGAAAGATAAGTGGGAAATTATATGATTTATATACAACATTGAAATTTATATCGTTGAATATTATTTAACTATTATGGCTCTGCAAGATCCGTTGAGTTGTAGGCTTAGAATGAATGTATTCTATTGAAATCTTGTCTACATAATCTGTAAGTCATGTAATTGGAATGGAATGGTATGCTCCTCCTAATTTGGAAACTTAGAAATTGACCCTTAAAAATCTTTAAAAGTAGAATGTTGACAAGATTGTGAAGTTTATTCTAGATTTATGATAATTGGAGTGTAATTGTTTAATACTCAGTTGGATTGCCCTAATTTGATTTGGATTGTAAATTTCTATATTTTAAGTTATTGGAAGCATTAAGGATACAATTTAGTTTTATCTATTACCATGTAAATTTTCATAAATTACCTAACTCCACAACCATTTATAAAAGATGCATCGTTTGGAATAATAAAGAATATACCAAAATGGAAGAGATGTGTAAAATATGGATGTTCTTCTCCATAGTTTGCACTATCTATTTCAATAAAAGAAAAGAGATAATTCGTTATAATTTCAAATGAAGCAAAAGTTTCCCTTTCAGGTATTTTATGGAACATTATAATGATAAACCTTTTTTGGAAGGATAGCCCCAATATATTAAAATGTGGAAATAAGTGTTCTTTGTACAATGTACATATAAGGCATATTCTAAAAATTCCTAAATGAAGGAATTAAGGAGTAATAAACACAGACAGACACATATACATATAACCGCGTCTACTATTTAAAAATATCGATATGTGTAGGGTAACGAATAAAGCATAATAAATAAATAGTATTAATTACAATTAGGATGACTAAATATTAATAGCATAGTAAATCAAAGGATTAGGTGGTTGCAATGAAAAAGGTAGGAACTCCAAAAATTATGAACAATGTTTTCAAATTTTGTGGGCAATAAATGTGCTGTTAATTGGGACTTACACAAATTACATGCAGACATAAATGAAATTTATGGGTTTGATTTAATTGCAAATTTTAATATGACATTTATGGAAAAAAGGAATAGGCATAATAAGTTGAATTTTAAACAAATAAATAAATATCATTAGTGACTGTTCAATTTGAATATTAATGACCATTTTTTACGGACAATTGACATTTATTGGATATACGAAGGAAATGAATAATATAGGAAATAAGCCCATAAGATAGGAATAGGTTAGTAGTGAATAAATACTAATAAATAAACTTAGGAGGTAATACAGTTTCCATAGTGGAAACTATATAGCATCAATAATTGTCTAGGAAGAGCGTAAATTAGTGGGCTAAGCCCAATACATAGGTTTAGGATAAATGTCTTTGTTTAGTAGGAGTTGGTATGTGAAGTCAGCAGGGATACACAATAAAGGTTTGGCCTTCACCTGGAGGCTACTTGCAATTGTGTATATGTACTATTGACGTTGGACATCTCCAACTATAGGACCCATAGGGAAGGGATATACATTCCCATATAGGTGTGGAATAATACTAAGGTTTTGCCTCAGATTTGAAGTATTAAATGGACCAGTACCTTTATGGGTGTCTAAGGGTTTACATCAAAGTGGAAGGTATTAAATTGCTATTTGGTCAGCCTCCTTCCCATGATGAAATCTTATATAGCCTACAACGGTACCTAATAGGGAAATGAGGTCTGCTTCATTTCTAAACAAGAGGTATTGAGTAACTAGAATGGACGTTTTCCTTAACTTATGTTAGGTATGTCTAAACGAGATTTTGGCTCTGGGATGTTGGGGTGCTATATCAATTTGCTGGTAAATCAGTCTCGAGCAGTTTTTAGAAAAGACCTGGGTTATGCCTTGACGGACTTCGCTTCCTACTAGTTTAGAATCTGTATGAAATACATAAAGACCTCAAAGTTTAAATAATTATTTGTTTGTCAGAGGTGGGCTAGTTAACCCTTAGATAATCTTTGTGATGCATTAGTAATATGGCTAATTAAATCATAATGTCGTATCTAGAGGCATAGGCTTTGAACTTATGGCCGATTGACTATCGGTTACGTTATAAGGGGCCTGCTTCGGAGTTGAGGTATTAAATGGTTATAGGGTCTGCCTCCTCCCTATTTAAGATGTATTAAGTTGTCAGGGATTATTATTGAGTAGTGCATTCCTTATACACACATACGCATGAATATATATATATATAGTTATACCTTGAAGAAGGTTGGATATATCGTATATGCATATGGAATTAAACTGACAAGCATTAAATAGTGGATATAACACTTAAATAAAAATCAATCGGCATAAACTGTGTTATGGGTAAAGTATGTAATTTTCTAGTCACCAAAACGATATTCTGACCCCCTCCTCATTACAACCAACAGAATAGATTTAGAGGGACAAGCTACTAATGCAAGACGAGAACGATAGATGGTGAAGCCTTCTTGTTCATGCTCGACACTGGCAAGGCTACTAGATACTCAAGGAATAATATTGATTCGAAGGTAGCAGTCTTAGTCGATATATAAGTTTCATTATATTTTACTATTCCGCTATGAGTTTTCTCTCTGTTATACTAATCTTTATTTTAGGTTAGCAACACCAACGATCCATACCTGTAACAACCATCTCGAAATAGACCTAATTTCGACCCAACAAAAACTAGTCGAACCTTAGTCCTATCTCAAAGAGAGTTGTTAGGTTGATAAAATTTACACAATACATAGTACACAGAATTATGTATCTATCCTTATAGAATGTCATAACGGAATGGGTAAAATATAATATCAGAAACAAGTACCCATTTCATAGAAGAAAACCATTTCAGAAATATACATGTTATTACCAAATCTCACAACATGTCTACATAAAATCTCTCAGTACAATATCTAAAATACACGATTGTTTGAACTGGATACAATAAAAATATTTAAAAAGCATAAATAGATGGATAACAGCTACAAGTCTTCACATCAACCTTCATTTCCTAAATTAGCATTGTCTCCTGTAACATGTGTGTTGTAATGAGGAGTGGGTCAGAACAATAAATGTCCAGTGAAATGAAAATCTCAATCTTTACCATAATTGCACTTGGGAAGTGTTATTTAGACAAGAATATGTCTTAGTATATAAAACCACACCATACTAATAATTTTAACTGTAAGCCTAAAGGCCTTTCCAACCCAATTACAAAACACTAATGCAACTAACGTCAATGACGCAAGAGAAAGCGCCCAAATGAATAAATATAAAATACCCTATATTGGAGATTAGCAGACTCTAACCATTTAATACCTATAGAAATAGGCAAGTCCCCGTCACTTAATACCTAATCCATTTCCAAATTCTAATGCAACTATCGTTAATGATGTGAGAGCGAGAACCTCTAATCCATTTAATACATCTTTCCTGGGAACTAATGCAGCCTCTGAAAATTTAAGACCTCTAAAATAGGCAAGTCCTCGTTGTTTAATACCTAAATCGAGGTGGGTCCATACATGGTTCTCGCTGGCTATCATCGTAAGAAATCTCATTAGGTTACTAGTATTTCTCCTAAGGAAGAGGCCAACCCAACCATAGCCACTTAACACCTCTAACCTGAAGCAGACCCCTCCTAATGATTTCTCCTATCTTCTCAATAGCGTAACTTATGACACGTAACCTAAATGTGATGTCTCAGTTTAATCTGATTATTCGTAGGTACTAGTAGCCAGATTGGCTAGGCACATTTACCCTACAGAATTGGCACTAACCTTGTGTCCACCGAGGTTATTTATATAGGCGATATCCTACATCAGTCCGCAAAGCCACACCACTGGTGGCCAGCTTTAACTAGGCAGACTTCCATGTAACTTTGGACTGATCTTGCATCCCTATAACTTAGTCATACTTTGTATGTACACTAATTATATACATATACCATCCTACATGACCAATAATTGAGGCTATATAAGGTAACCCCTTATTACGTCTAATTAGGGATTAATTCACTAATTTATGTTAACTATCTTCCTAAGAAATTAATGCTATTTACCACCCTATTATTTCAAATCGATATGTTCAATATGTTATTATTATGTTATTATTAACTTCAATAATCAATACGTAAATAATATACACACACACAAGATTCGAATAAAATATTTCCAGTCACGTGCAAAGAAAATGCTTATTAATTTAAATGTCAAAACTCATACAAGTCCCAAACTTCAAACAATGGAATAGCTAATATCCTTAGCCATCAACTTGACTTGTAGACAAAAAGGAATAATGCCAAAGTTATCTCATATTAATTAAATTGACTTAACTCCTCTATTCAAGGAACAAACTTTATAATTCAGACCTTTTATATTCTATCCAACTTTTGCAATTACCACCTAGAGTGAAAAAAGGATTCAAATTTATATTAATTTATAGAAATAGGTGGTGCAAACTATAAATAATCAAAAATCATACTTTGCACACTATTTCTAATATTACTTATTTTTGGAATCCTTTAACACTACATGAGAAATCAAAAGAGATGAAGTGGTTAGATTATAAGTTGCTTAAATCTCAACACAGATCTGATTCTAATATATTAATACAAAACAATTGAAATTCCAACATATTCAAAGATTGATATTTTATTTAGGGAAATTTGAGGGTTTCAAATGTTATGTTGTCATTTACCAAAATTTCCTAAGGCATGCATCAAATCCAAATAAATATTATTCAATCACAAAAATGTGAAACTTGATATTTCCACTCACAGAGAATTGTTTGCCTTCTTACTAGATGTGATTCCACTATACCTAATTTCCTTTAGATCTCCCTCTTTTCGAATATGCAACAAAGCGAATTATTGGTAGAAGTTAGATCTAGGATTAGAAACTAGAGAGGAATAGAACTAGAAATCAAAACAATTAAACAGCTACTTCTCTTATCCTAAAATCCTAACTGACTTTGGAATCTAAAGAAGAAGAAGAAGATGACGATGAGATCTAAATTATATTGCTCCTAATTCTCTATATGATCTTCCATTTTTTAATATACAACAAATATATTGTGCGTGTGTGTGTATTTGATCTTAGAAATCCGAAGATGAGGAGGAGAAAGGTTGCGAATTTAATTTAAATTAGAGATTATAAATTAAAATTACTTACCAGAAACTTTATTATTTATGAAAACTTAAAGGGAAAGAAATTGGCAAAGCTTCGCCTTTGCTACTGAATTTTTATGAAGAAAAATGAGGAAAGGAGGGTCCAGGGGTCTATTGATAGAGATGAGAAGGAACCAGAACCGTCAGATTTAAATAATTAAATTCGGACTATCAAAATAGTCAAAACGCTAGCCACCTTCACCATTTACCGGTCGACCGCTGACCAAAATAACCGACTGCTAGCGGTCGACCGCTTGCCTTTGGGCGGTCGATCAGTCTTTGTTTACGACCGTTGATTTCTTTTCTACTTTTATTTCTATTAGCTAATTATTTATTACTCGATTTAATTTTAACATTACCAACTTAAACCAAACATTCTCTTAAACATTTTTCTCTGCCAAATTTTAAAATTCAAATTTAAAATTATTCAAATTAATTTAAATTCGAAAACATCAAACTTCCATTACTTCTCCATTTGAACTCCGATTTCAACATATTATATATGAAAATTGATCGAAAAATCATTACGGATTTAATGTTACCACTTCCATGACTTAATTCTGAGATTTACGATATTTACATTTTTACACTTAATTTTATTTACTTAATTTCTTATAAAATTTTACGGGGTGTTACAATACCCTAGTGGACATAGATTTCGATTTAGTCAAAATTCATGCCCATTAAGGAGTAAGTTGTTACAATGACTTCATGAGCATGTTATCTACGTACACTTCCATCATCTGTTCGATGTGATTCCTGAACATAGAATTCCTCAATATCTAATACGTGGCTCCTGCGTTCTTCAAACGGAGTGGCATTACTCGATTATAAGATAATCCCAAATCCGTTATAAATCATGTATGCTTTTGATCTGGAACAATCGTCAATATTTGATTATAACCAGAATATGCAACCATAAAAGAAATTAACTTGTGTCTGGGTGTCTTGTCTACCAGTTGGTCAATCCTGGGCAAAGGAAAGCTATCCTTAGAGCATGCTTTATTGAAGTCAAAATAATCAAATATGCCTGCCGCATTCTGTTTACTTTGTTGACCTACATGGGGTTTGACACCCATTCAGGTTACAAGCATTACAGATAAAGCCATTTTCCTTTAGCTTATCAATTTCCTCCTTCAACACAATGGATCGCTCTGCACCTATACTACGCCCCTTCTGTTTAATAGGTGGATATTTTTGGTCCACATTTAGTGCATTGCATGCTATCTCTGGTGATACCCTACACATACCAGAATGTGTCCAAGCAAACACATCTAAGTTTGCTCAAAGAAAACTAATAAATTCCTTACTTAATCCAGCACAAAGTTGTGATCCGATCTTAAGAACCCGAGTAGGATCATATATATCGGTCAGAATGTTGTCATCGGTTCAGTTGGTGCTGCCTACACTTCCTTTGACTTCTTTTAAGGACCAAAGACGTATAGAACATGCAATAGTTCCCAATCCAAGGCTTAGACTTTACTCACTATGCATCCAAATTTTTAATGTAGAGAGGTTTTTCCTATATTTTTCCTTATATCGATCCAGACTCATTTTCTATAAGGAATTTCATAATCTAGCACCAAGGAGCTACTGCTATCCCAAAATCAGCAAGGGTTGTGGTATTCGAGTTTTTAACCCAACAGGATCCAATAGAAGAGGGAATAAGTTGATGAAGTTAGAATGACTCATAACTCAGCCAAAAGGGTTAGAGCAACAAGTTAAAGAGAGCCAAATGATACTACTAAAGCATCAGTTGAGTTTGATTAAACCAAAGGACCAGCGTCTCCAATCAACAGCTAAGCACAACCAGCTAGTAAATCAGCTAGTAGATCGTCATCGAAACAGAGCAATGTGCAACGAGACAACACGAACAACGTTAGGACAAAGCTATGAAAGCATTCCAAACTTCCAACTCCTAAATAATCCAAGTTTTTGGATCGATACCAATCCATGCAACATAATGGTTCGCTGAGGGAAACAGGAGCTAAGGAGCCTAGAATACAAAATATACTAAATGTATGGATCGCCATCGACCTATACACAATGGATCGCCATCGATCCATACACAATGGATCGCCAGCGATCCACATGAAGGCACGATGCACTTGCGACCTAGCATGGCAAAATGATGGAGATAGCAGCTAAGTCATTAGCTCGTGAGTGAGCTAAATCTATGGATCGCTAGCAATCTAGGCTTTTGGCTTGGGTCGTTAGCTAAACTCCTATAGGTGATCCTACATCCATCTCCAATCAATTAGCGAACTAGCCTAGCTCAAAAGCTCTCTGATCATTGTAAGTGCCATCCTACCTGCAACATAAAGCAATGCTTCTTCCCTAGACTGGTTGCCGAAACTCTACTGGAAACTTTCTTCACTCTCTACCTCCCTCACAACAATCTCCAAAGGGATTCACTATGATTCTCTAATGGACTTAACTCCGGGGATTCAATCTAGCTAAGGACAATCAAAAACCTTGTAAGCAAACACTACTTGTAATAGCAATCAGTCTATAGTAAAACTATAAACAGGATGTACGCTTCATGAACAGCCGAACCGCTATAAAATTCCATTGTCTTCTTTCTTTTACTATCTTTTTCTTTACCTATTATCTTTATTATTTCTCTATGAGGACAGAGTTGGTGCTTTCACACTCAAACTAGCATGTTTATCCATTTTTTGGGTTAACAGATTGGATGACCCGAAAAGGCATTATACGCTGAATACTCTCTATAATTACAAATTTCAAAAACCGCACAATCTTTTAGCCTCTGCCTCCTAATTCCACAGACAAATCAATTGTCTTAACAGGTTACTTTGCCTCACCCATAAATCCATGAATCCTTGATTTGCAAGGCTTAACAACGTTTATACTTATCCTTATCTGATTGAAGTTCTTTTGAATAAAGTATAAAACGAGCTCCACTATCCACCAAGACTCATTGCACCGTAGCCGGGCCTACAACAGCCATAATCACCATGGAATAAAAGTTTGGCGCTCCACCCCATCAGAATCCCTATTCCAAAACAAAATATCCTCAGTCGTCAACATTTGCTGCTTAGCTAGATCTCCATCCTCAATAGCAAAGCAGCTCTCCTATGTTACTTGTCTCAACTAACTCATGTACTGTTCCATTTCACTCTAGCTTTTCTTCTCCACTTGTGGTCCTCAATTTATGGTGTTGAGAACTATTCTTCCATCTGATGCCTGGGTACTTCTCCACCGAATCTAGGTTGGTTCCCTTCGGCATTCGTCCCTTAGGGTCTAGCATTCTGTCTGACGTCCTATGGCTCTCTTACATACTGTTGCAATTTCTTCTTCCCTATCAATTCTTCAATAAAATCTCTAAAATTTCTACACTCGTTTGTATTATGCCCATGATTTTTACGGAAACGAAAATACTTGCCAAAGGATCTTTCTTCCTAAATCGCTTCCTTACCAGTTGCCTTTTCGTACCTTTTTGTACCTTATATGGCAAGGTATATGTTTCTAATTGTATCTTTTAACAGTGTGTATTCATCCAGCCTTATATTCTTTGGGTACTTTTTGGCATCATTCCCAATTCCTCTTACATCTAGATTTCTCCTCTTTTGATCTTTAGAATTACCAGCATTCATAGCCGCATTACAGGAGCTCTTATCGGTTTTTTTAATTGCTACTTTACTTTAAATCACTTCCTTCAACTGTCCACCACCATTATTCCTTGCAACCTGGCTTTCTTCCTCCAAACGCAAGAATTAGTTGTCTTTTCGGCAAAACTTTTCCATAGTTTCCAACTGCTTCATCCTCAGCCATTTTCAAAAGTCTATGTCCGAATGTATGCCCCGGACCAACGCCATCAACATCATACCCTAATTTGGATTGCTAACTTTAGTAACAGCAATATTGAACCTATTCATGTACCCCTTTAATTTCTTTTAAGGTCCTTGAGATTGGTTTGACAAGGACATCATGTTCATAGGTACAGCGGCATGTAGCCTGATCTACTCCAAAAAAATTTGCGAACTCGTCAAAAGCCAAGATGGATTTCGGCATGAGCTAAGTAAACCACATTGATGCAACCCCATCCAAAAAGATTGTGAAACACCTACATCTAACTACATCCTTTGGTCTGACACCATTCACATGCAACTTGTACGTAAGCTAATGTTGCCTGTGTACGATAGTCGTACTAAACGATGACATGTTAGGCATGTGAAACTCTCTGGAATACTCTTCCCTTAAGATATTCTATGTAAATGTTCTAATAGGTGCAGAAACGTAGTCTTCGTTCTTTATCCACTTATACTCCACCAATAACCGCTTAATCATGTCTGATATATGCTTCTCACTAGCTTGGTATGTCGAAGGACAACTATTAAGAGCTGCGCCAGGTGTTTAACTTCGCAAAAGGTCTTAATTTGCTCACTGACGTCTAGGTTCTCATGTCTCTAGGAGACCTACTCCTTTAGTTCTTGTTTAGTGTCTAGTTAACTCCATGGCGGTCGTTTTTGCTCCATCATCCCGAGTATCAACATTTGATCTGTCATCATCACCGGCATTCTGCAATCGTCCTTAGAATCAGATATGTTGATGGCCTCATCTCCCTTCTTCTTTGAGGTCCTCAAATTCAGTTCGGTATCGACCTGATTCTGGTTGGTACTAATCTGAATTCCCTTAGTGGCGGCTCTTCCAGTCCCTTCATCATTTCCCCCTATTGCTCCAGTAGTATGTCCCTTTTTTTCTCTCTTTCCCTTCTTTTTGTTCTCATCAGAAGCCGATGAGTTCTCCTCTTCATATCTAGTAGGTGATCCTCTCTCCTACCCCTCCCGATCCTCTATGACTGTTGGATCAGTAAGGCTATGCTAGCATCCATTTTATCTAATAAAACCTTCTTACTATCTGTCGTCTTCCAATTCATCTCTGTCATTATCTTATGAAATTCCACTCTTGTGACCAACTCCCGAGGGCCAGATGTTCCTAGCAACACTGCTGCCAATTGGTTAGTACTTCAGTATGGTATTAAGTTATTTCTTTCACACCAGCTACTACTCCAAATCTACTAGACTTTCTTGATGGTTCCACTGATTCCAATATGAAATTCCTTTAATCCTTTGATGAAAAGCCTTTGGATCTAATTTTTGGACACTTCAATCAACAATAGATTGCTAAATTTACGTTTGAGAAATGCCTTTTGTCAGTGGAAGCACCAAAGGTATTGAGCCAAAAATTTGTAGAACAACCCTAAAAGAAATTAAATAGAGAGGTCTAGCTAAACAAAATAAGAAATGCATGGAATTATTATAGTGGTTAAGCAAATCTAAGGCTTACATCCACCTTAATATTATTACTTAGAGAATTTGGTCATCAGTAAAAGGATTTTACTAATCTAACAGCCCATAATAAAAAAGAGTAACTTCCTTTTTGAAAAGGTGATGTAGAAAAAGGGATTAAAGAATATAAAGTACCAATGGTCCATTTTGAGTTGTTATATGCTTGCTATTTATAAAGAAATTGTGGTGACCTAGAATTTTGGGCAATATCAATTTAATAATCTATATTAAAAACTAAATTGATTTGATAATCTTTGTTAATAAAATTTGAATTGATTTAATAAAATTCTTTTAAATAAATATTTAATTGATAATTTATCTTTTAAAAGCTAATAAAATGTTTTCTATTTATAATGTATATATGTTTGTATACATTGTAAATAGAAAAGCTTTGGTTTGGAGTTTAATAAATAAAGCATATTTTCAAATTCTAATATATTTTGGTAATTTGGAAATTTTGATTTAAATCTAATATATAAGTTTTCAAAGCTATTTAATAGTTAACTATATAGTTTTAAATACTTAAGATAAATGTTTAATTGTTTAAATCTTAGCTTAAGTTTAAATTTAAATTTAAATTAATCAACAAAAAGGTTTATTTTACATTCTTTTTAAATATTTCTTAATAAATATGATTTGTAATTAGATATGAAAATTTAAAACACAATATATCATATGAAACATTAATTCATTTTAGTGAAATAAGTAATTTATTAATAATAAGGTAATCTCTTTTATAAATTATTTCAAATTGATAAATGTGCTATTTTCAAACAATATTAATAATGTATTGTTTTTACAAATAGATTTTAATAAAAAAAGAATTTTTATTTCAAATGGAATTTGTGTAGTTATATATGTATCTATATAACTTGAGTTTTAAATTGGATTCTAGAATTTAATTTGATTTGGATTTGAATTTAAATTTTTGAAATTTATTAAAAGATAGATATTTTAAAATGTTTTGGATTCTACCAAAAATTTATATAAGCTTTTATTTATGAATATAATTGGTTTTATTTCTTTAAAATTGTCTATATATATAAATAAGTACTTATAAACTAATTAATTATGTATAAAGTTTATATTAACCTTTAAAAATAAATACTAATTACTTAAAAGACAAGTTTTATTATCTTAAGGCCTCATTTTACAAGTGTTAATTGATAAGTATATAAAAATGACAAAGGTTAAGATGATTAACAAGTGGAATTTTTTAAAATTTAGTTTTCTTTTATTTAAAATAAATCATTTCATCCTATATAAAGCATGCATTCTTTCTTTCATTTCTTTTTTTCATTCTTTTTCTTAAAGCTAAGAGAAAACCAAATACTCAAAAAAGCAATCTATACATTCCTCAAACCTGAAATGCAAATCAAAAACTAGATGAAACTCAAACTCTTTTCAAAAACCAGAAACAAGATCAAAATCAATAATCCCCTCCTCAAACAAGAAACTTGTTTCAATTCAATAAACTGAAGTTCATTTTCAACTCAAAGCATGCAAGCATTCTTCTTTAATCTGCCTGCATGCATTCCTAAATCTTGAGACAATCAAAGAAAATGTAAATGAAAGCCATAAAGCATTCTTTTCAATCTATAATCAAAATTAAATCAATAGCTTGAGCATTTTCTTTTAAACCTGGAAGCAAGCATGCAGTTTTAAAATCATAAAAGCGAATTACAGCAATTCAAGTTTTAAAGTTTAAAGTTGTTTCAAATTGGTTCAGAAGCTCTGTTCTTCATTTTCAAAAGGTGAGTAACATTATTTTTTAAAAATAATTCAAGTATAAATATGGTTGCATGTTAATTTCTGTGGAAATTGTGTTTTGTGTGAATATATGTAGATGGTTTTGTGTGTGTGTGTGCGTATATATATATATATGAATATATATATATATATGTGTGTGTGTGTGTGTATGTGTGTGTATGTGTGTGCATGTTGTTGTGTATCAGTGCTTCTCTGTTTTTAAATCCCAGGATCCAATTTTTAATTAAAAATCAATATCTTTTGATCTAATCTATGTTAGGGTTTAGGCTTTAAACAAATCATGCTTGTTTCATCATAGGTTATAGTTTAAAATTTATTTAAGATAAAATTAATTAGAGATTGCTCTGGAAATCAAAAACAAGAGTACAAGCACAAGATGAGTAAAAAAACCGAACATCCCATTTCCTTGTTTCACGCATATGATCTGAAACATAATCGAAAACCATGATTTTAGGAAGAGAAATCATAATTTTTAATTATGTTTTGAGTATGCATTGGTTGAACAGAAAATGGAAATTTGGTGGTTTCTGGCGATCTTAATGGTCTGGGAGGTCGGAGTTCCTTCTTGTGGTAGTGGGATGATCGGAGACTTGAGGAAAAATACCAGATGTGTGTGCAGGTGATCGTGGTGGCGGCGGCGATCAATTTTAGTTTGTAAACCTAGTTTTGACTAGGTCGGGGTTTTTGATCGGCATGACTTCTCTAGATGATCGAGTTCTACAGGATTTAGGGAGATGATGGCTGGAGTGCTGGCGACGGCGAAGTAGGAGTCTCAGTCAAGTCGGACGTGCGAGATTGAGATGGATTCAGACTTGGGTGGTTTGTACCAGATTTTTATTCAGGGTACTCGATTTTGATTTCGAGTGAGAAACTATAGGTTTGGGTTTCGGCACATCTGAGGATGTGAACGCCGACTGTAGGAAGGTCACGATGATGACCGGAGGTGGTCGGCAGCACCGTGCATGTGCATGGTGCATTTTCTTATATCAGGTAAGTTTAGGTTGAAGTTGAGGGTACTCGAGTTCTTCTCGAGTCAGTTGTGTGAAAGCTCGAAGATGTGGGTTGTTTGACTCGAAGTATTTGAGGTCATGGCTCAAGTCATTTGCCTGTTATAGGTTTTAAACCTGTCAGGTTTTCAAAATTTAAATTAAATTTGAAATTTGAAGCAAGATTTAAAACAAATATTTAAATCAAGTTTAAATCTGGATTCAAATTTAATTTGTATCCTAGTTTTGAAATAAAATAATTTTTATAAAATTTAAATGTTTTATCAACTTTAAATGTTGAAAGTATATAAAATGATAGAAATTTAAAAGGAATTTGGTTTAAATTCTTTTAGATTTCTTTTATAGGATAAGTATTTCTTTAATATGTGATTTAAAGAGTTTTTAAATTGTTTTTAATTTTTGTTAAAGTTAAATTTGTATTTATTTTGAATTTTTAATTTGAAATGGAATTTAAAAGCAAATTTGAAAGTAAAATGTTTTCAAATGCTTTTGTGAATGAAAATTAAATCATAAATAAGAATATTATTTTTATCTTAAAAGTTAATAAAGACTTAACGATTTGTGATTTATTCAATTATTAAGGTAAATAAAAAGGATAATTGATTAATTCAATTAATTTATGATTTGGATTAATTAATTTAGTAATTAAAGGTTTAAATTAATGAATTAAGGTTTAATTAAATTAATTAAAGGTTAATTAATTTGCAATTAAGAATCATTAATTAGATAAGTTAAGATTTTAAATTAATGATTAGAAATTAATTAATCAAGTAATTAAGGGTTAATTAAGTTACAGTTAAGCACTTAATTAATTAAATAATTAGAGATTAATTAATTGGTTATCAAAGATTAATTAATTTGTAATTAATAGCGATTCATCTAAGAATAATTACTTAAGAGAAGTGATTAAAGAATTGTTAAATAGTTAATAAAGATCGTTAACTAAGGATTATTAAATAGTTAATTAATGTGATTAATTTTTATTGATTAATTAAAGATAATTACTTGTGGAAATTGTTTAAGTATAATTACTTAATGGAAATGATCAGAGGAATTAATTACTCAGTGTAATTAATTATATTAATGTGATTAGTTTAAGTTAGCTAATTAGTTTAATTAATTTTAAATAATCATTGGATGATGGGTTAAGTATAATTACTTAATAAAGTATAATTACTTAGTGAAGTAATTAATGGATAATTAATGGATGTAATTAATTGAAGGGTGATTTATTAATAGAAGTAATTTGAGTTTAATTACATTGTGTAATTAATCAAAGGATTAATTAAAGATAATTAATTAAGGAGTAATTAATTTATTTAATAAAGTAATTGAGGATAGTTAATTACTGAGATGTGATTAATCGAGAGTGATTAATGAATGTGGTTTAATTAAAGATTAGTTATTTAATGTAATTAATTTAAATAGAGTAATTAATAATTAAAGAAGTAATTGGGATCATTAATTAGCATGATTAATGATGTAATTAAGGATTGATTAATTAAAGGGTAATTAATCAATAATAAGTGATTATAAAGTAATTAATTAATTGTAATTAATTAAGGATTAACATAATTGATTATAATTAATTAACTAAGGTAATTAAAGGTTAATTACTACAAATGGCTAAGAATAATTAGTTTTTGTAATTAATTAAAAGACTAATTACTTAAAGTAATTAGAGAATGTCTAATCAAAGGTGATTAATTAAGATAAATACTAAAAGAATGATTAATTAATTGATTTGAAATTAATTAATGGTTAAGTAAGCAAGATTTATGCGATGGAAGCAATTAATTTAATTCATTTTAAATTAATTAGAGATGAAGTAATTAATTTAATTCATTTTAAATTAATTATAGATGATGAGATAAATAGATCTTTGCTTATGAATGGCTGATATTGAATGCCTTGATTATTTAATATCTTTGGAGAGATATGTGCTGATATGTGATATTAGGTGCTTTGGTTGAATTGTGAGGATAGTGTGGATTATCTATTTGTGATGATAATGTGAAATTGTCTATTTGTGATGATAATGGAGATTTTCTATTGTGAGATTGTGAATTATCTATCTGTGTGAATATAGATAACGAGTGGATTGAATTGTTTTAATTTTAAAACAACTTGGACCTAAAAGATGGCGTTTTGGATTTCGATGAGACCGGGATCGGGTTTCCAGATTTGGATATCCGAAAACCATGTCGATCCAAATTAACGATAGGTCGTGAATCTCAAGTTAAGATGAAGATTCAGAGTGCAAGGGTTATCGTCGTTAACTCTGGGGGTGATTCCAAAATGAGTGTAACGAGATAATGCCTTCGGTTTCGTTCGAACCCGAAACGAACTTGTATGGATTGAATGCTTTCAGAACATCGTCAGGTGGACGATGAGCATTCTAAGAGATGTGTTCTCTAAAGGTAATCGTAGCCTCAAGCCTCATCAATCGAGAATGGATAAAACAGGGGAGGTGCAGCAAGGCTAAGTGGGTTGCACGCAAGTAAGACAATATTTACCCCTGTCTAGAAGTCCCTTTATATTCGGTTGTGTGGAGCAGTTGATTGCAACAACTGCCAAGGTTGTCTTGTTCGGGACTGTCCAGTAAGAGATGGTTCCGGCCTTGTGTTGCAGGGGATTTAGGATGGATCGTCGGTACGGTGATCTGGCCATGTACTGTGACGGGCAGTACCCTAGTAGCCCTGCCATTGATGAAACTCGTTCTTCCTACGTGCCCTTACAGTTTTGATTGTATTACCCACTTTGTGACTAGTAGCTGGAACTTAATGAATGTAACAATTTTGGCTATTTCTTATTTACTTGAAAACTCAAGACCTATTATAATATCACTGGATTTCCTATCGAATGTTTTTGTTAGCGTAAGGTAAAAACTTACCCATGTTTATGTGTGGGGAGTATTACGTGATACCTTTTGTTTTCAAAGGTTTTTCAAAGTTAAGCAACCTTAACCTGTTACTTACACCAGACCCATGTATAACCCGAGTTTATCTTCTGTTTTCTTAAACTCTTGGGTACTCAAATTTTTATGAGTAGCCAAGGGATTCAGGTTAGCTTTTGACGAATTCTGGAGGAGCAATGAAGCAGGATGCTTCAGCGATTGTAGATATATATAGTGTTCGGTTGTGTGTTCTATGAGTCAAATGTTTGTGTTGTATTGAGTTGTAATAACATGAAAGGAGTTTATAACTGTCTAGTATGTGATGTATAATCTGTGTAACTCTTATAGATGTTGTGTACTATGTACTATTTTATGTGATTAATATAATTTATTCGTTCCGCTCTTGAGATTTGGATGTTATTTCTTTCTTTCTTCTCTATTTTTATCTTTGTTATCCCTTTCTTTCTTAAAGATGATGCGTCTTTCTGTGGAGAGAAAGTGTGGTCATCACAGTTGGTATCAGAGTGCTAGATTAAGTGAATACCTAGACTTTGGAGTGATTTCTTTCTTGAGAGAGCGTATTTGTATTTTTAATATATATTTATATATATTATTATTTCTACCTATTTGTTGGGTTACCTATTCGGATTTTCCAATATAAGTTCTAGAGGTAGATGCGGTAGTGGGGTGTGTAGCACTATTACCAATGGAAGGAGTCCGAATGTTGAGGTTGGAAGTATATCTATCGAGACTGTAGACCTAATACCATCTCGAGCGAGCTTTGTTGTGGTATCAAGATTTCGTCGATCTCTGGAGGAAACCTTTTAAAGGTTCCAAGTCCATCTTTGAAGTTGGGGAAGTAGAGTTTGGATCTGTCGGTTGAACAGAAGCGTATGATGGTATCTTGGTAACTGCGAGAAGTGTGTCTGCATCAGTGTTGAGGCTCAGTCCAGCAGGGTGCTTGTGTTTGGCTTTGAGGCCCGAGTTTCTCAAGGTGCTTTGGGTTAAGGAAGTCTTTTGGTATCTATGGCAGCAGTGCAGCTCGAAGTGTTCTATGTGCCGGTAGGAAGGTTATCCGACTAAGCAGTTTTATGAAGGTGGAGTTCTGAAGCAGTTGAGTGAATCTGTTTCTTCGATGGATTTGTTAGATGAGTGTAAGATATTCTGGTTGGTAAAAAGAGAATAGTTTTCATTGGATATTAGACTGGGTTGATCGCAAAAGTGACTTGCGATGGTTGAGTGTTCTCTTGGTTTGTCAGAAAATTTTTCGGACATCTTCAAGAGGTCAGGATCTACCATAGCATATGAAGATTGAATTTCCTTATCAACTAGGATTCCAGGAATGGTACCGGTGGTTCAGTAGTAGTAATATGGCTTCTAAAGAGAGGGTTTGGTGAGGCAGCTCAGAATTTGGTGGAACTTCTGAGATTTCTCTTTATGGATCTGATGAACCGTGTCCTCCGGGATGTGCGGAAAAATTTGTGCTCCTGTTCTTCATCAGTATTCTCATCTACTCCAGATCAGAGTTATGTAGCGGAAGCGAGATAGCAGCAGTTCTAGAGTGGAAGTTTTTAGGATCTGAGGCGAGTTTGTCAAGTGCTCCTGTTTTGTCTGGATAGGAGAAGTTAGTTTTTCTACTGATGATAGTAGAGTTTGAGTTCTTGATTTTGGTTGATCTTGAGAGGATCGTTTTGTTGGGTTGTTTCTAGTCCAGCTTGTTTCGTGAGGCATCAGTGAAGGTTGAGCTGATCAGAAAGGATGAAAGCAGTCCAGGATCGTCAGAAGAGTTCTGGGAATAAAAGACAGAGGAATCTAGATTTTGAAGTCGGATATTTGATTTTGAATAAGTTTTCTCCAATCGAAGGAGCTTTAAGTTTAGTAAGGCTGGGAAGTTAGCTCCAAGATATATTGGATCTATTCTATAATCTGTTGTGGATAAGTGCTTGGGTCTTCTGGGATTGAATTTTCAGTTTGGAAGACTGGAATTCAAAGTGTTTCACGTATCTCTGAGGGAGTACGTGTCTGATCCATCTCTGGTTTTGGAACCGGCAGTTTGGGAGGATTTGGTAGTTGAGCCGGACTTGACTGAGGTCTAATATCCTGTTCAGTTTTGTAGATTTAGATGAAATAGAAGCTCTATAGCTAGTAGTGTAGACTGTTTGGATTCTGTAGAGTGAATATCCCGGTATTTATACCTGGGAAACTCTAGGAAGTTCCATCCAGAATTTTGTCTAGATGGTTAGATTTGTTTGATTGAGTGAATTGGTTGCTATGCATGTTAGCATACAGTTGATACTATATGCTTGTAGTTAAAATTAAATTCTTTAATGGATTATTAAATTACCTTTGCTTTTAAATTTCACGGACGAACTTCTTTTAAGAGGGGAGGAATGTGATGACATGGAATTTTGGGCAATATCAATTTAATAATCTGTATTAAAATTTACATTGATTTGATAATCTTTGTTAATAAAAATTGAATTGATTTAATAATCTTCTTTTAAACAAATATTTAATCGATAATTTATCTTTTAAAAGCTAATAAATTGTTTTCTATTTATAATGTATATATATTTGTATATATTGTAAATAGAAAAGCTTTGGTTTGGAGTTTAATAAATAAAGCATATTTCAAATTCTAATATATTTTGGTAATTTGAAATTTTTTATTTAAGTCTAATATATATGTTTTTCAAAGCTATTTAATAGTTAACTATATAGTTTTAAATACTTAAGATAAATGTTTAATTGCTTAAATCTTAGATTAAGTTTAAATTTAAATTTAAATTAATCGACAAAAAGGTTTATTTTACATTCTTTCTAAATATTGCTTAATAAATATTATTTGTAATTAGATATGAAAATTTAAAATACAATATAGCATATGAAACATTAATTCATTTTAGTGAAATAAGTAATTTATTAATAATAAGGTAATCTCTTTTGTAAATTATTTCAAATTGAAAAATGTGCTATTTTCAAACAATATTGATAATGTATTGTTTTTACAAATAGATTATGATAAAAATAGAATTGTTATTTCAAATTGAGTTTGTGTAGTTATATATGTATATATATATATAACTTGATTTTTAAATTGGATTCTAGAATTTAATTTGATTTGGATTTGAATTTAATGTTTTGAAATTCAAACGATAGATATTTTAAAATGTTTTGGATTTTAAAAGAAAATTTGTATAAGCTTTTATTTATGAATATAATTAGTTTTGTTTCTTTAAAATTATCTATATATATAAGTACTTATATACTAGTTAATTAAGTATAAAGTTTATATTAACCTTTAAAAATAAATACTAATTACTTAAAAGACAAGTGTTATTATCTTAAGGCCTCATTTTACAAGTGTTAATTGATAATTATATAAAAATGGCAAATGTTAAGACGATTAACAAGTGGATTTTTTTAAATTTAGTTTTCTTTTATTTAAAATAAATCATTTCAGCCTATATAAAGCATGCATTATTTCTTTCATTTCCTTTTTTCGTTCTTGTTCTTAAAGCTAAGAGAAAATCAAATGCTCAAAAAAGCAATCTGTACATTCCTCAAACCAGAAATGCAAATCAAAAACTAAATGAAACTCAAACTCTTTTCAAAACCAGAAACAAGATCAAAATCAGTAATCCCCTACTCAAACCAGAAACTTGTTTCAATTCAATAAACTGAAGCTCATTTTCAACTCAAAGCATGCAAACATTCTTCTTCAATCTGCCTGCATACATTCTTAAATCCTGAGACAATCAAATAAAATGTAAATCAAAGCGAGCAAGCATTCTTTTCAATTTGTAACCAAAATCAAATCAACGGCTTGAGCATTTTCTTTTCAACCTAGAAGCAAGCATGCCATTTTAAAATCATAAAAGCAAATTACAGCAACTCAAGTTTTAAAGTTTAAAGCTGTTTAAAATTGGTTCAGAAGCTCTGTTCTTCATTTTCAAAAGGCGAGTAACATTCTTTTTTAAAAATAACTCAAGTATAAATATGGTTGCATGTTAATTTCTATGGAAATTGTGTTTTGTGTGAATATATGTAGATGGTTCTGTATATATAAATATATGAATATATATGGTTTCATTGCAGGTTATAGTTTAAAATTTATTTAAGATAAAATTAATTAGAGATTGCTCTAGAAATTAAAAAAACAGTACAAGCACAAGATGAGTAAAAAAAACAAACATCCTATTTTCTTGTTTCAGGCATATGATCTGAAACATAATCGAAAACCATGATTTTAGGAAGAGAAATCATAATTTTTAATTAAGTTTTGAGTATGCATTGCTGGGTTGAACAGAAAATGGAAATTTGGTGGTTTCTAGTGATCTCAGTAGTCAGGGAGGTCGGGTTTCCTTCTTGTGGTAGTGGGATGATCGAAGAATAGAGGAAAAATACCAGATGTGTGTGCAGGTGATCGTGGTAGCGACGACGATCGATTTTAGTTTATAAACCTAGTTTTGACTAGGTCGGGGTTTTTGATTGGCACGACTTCTCTAGATGATCGAGTTCTATAGGATTTAGGGAGATGATGGCTGGAGTGTTGGCAAAGGCGAAGCAGGAGTCTCAGTCAAGTCAGTGGTTGGACATGCGAGATTGAGATGGATTCATACTTTGGTGGTTTGTTCTAGGTTTTTGTTCAGGGTACTCGATTTTGATTTCGAGTGAGAACCTAAGAGTTTGGGTTTCGGTTCATCGGAGGATGTGAACGCCGACTGTGGAAGGGTCGCGATGATGACCAGAGGAGGTTGGCAGCACCATGCATGTGCACAGTGCATTTTCTTGTATTTAGTGAGTTTGGGTTGAAGTTGAGGGTACTCGAGTTCTTCTCGAGTCGGTTGTGTCAAAGCATGAAGATGTGGGTTGTTTGACTCAAAGTATTTGAGGACTTGGCTCAAGTCATTTGCCTGTTACAGGTTTAAACCTGTCAGGTTTCCAAAATTTAAATTAAATTTGAAATTTGCATAAAGATTTAAAACAGAAATTTAAATCAAGTTCAAATCTGGATTCAAATTTAATTTGTATCCTAGTTTTGAAATAAAAAAGTTTCAATAAATTTAAATGTTTTAACAACTTTAAATGTTGAAAGTATATTTAAAATGATAGAAATTTAAAAGGAATTTGGTTTAAACTCTTTTAAATTTCTTTTATAGGATAAGTATTTCTTTTATATGCAATTTAAAGAGTTTTTAAATTGTTTTTCAATTTTGTTAAAGTTAAAGTTGTATTTATTTTGAATTTTTAATTTGAAATGGAATTTAAAAGCAAATTTGAAAGTAAAATATTTTCAAACGCATTTGTGAATGAAATTAAATCATAAATAAGAATAATGTTTTTATCTTAAAAGTTAATAACACTTAATGATCTGTGATTCATTAAATTATTAAGGTAATTAAAAAGGATAATTAATTAATTTAATTAATTTATGATTTGGATTAATTACTTTAGTAATTAATGGATTAAATTAATTAATTAAGGTTTAAGTAAATTAATTAAAGGTTAATTAATTTGTAATTAAGAATCCGTAATTAGATAAGTTAAGAATTTAAATTAGTGATTAGAAATTAATTAATCAAGTAATTAAGGATTAATTAAGTTACAGTTAAGCACTTAATTAATTAAATAATTAGAGATTAATTAATTGGTTGTCAAAGATTAATTAATTTATAATTAATAATAAATAATCTAAGTTTAGTTACTTAAGAGAAGTGACTAAAGAATTGTTAAATAGTTAATGAAGTTCATTAACTAAGGATTATTAAATAATTAATTAATGTGTTTAATTTTTATTAATTAATTATATTAATTAATTAAAGATAATCATTTGTGGAAATTATTTAAGTATAATTACTTAATGGAAGTATCTAGAGGAATTAATTACTCAGTGTAATTAATTATATTAATGTGATTAGTTTAAGTAATTTTAAATAATCATTGGATGATAGGTTAAGTATAATTACTTAATAAAGTATAATTACTTAGTGAAGAAATTAATGGATAATTACTGGATGTAATTAATTGAAGGGTGATTTATTAATAAAAGTAATTTGAGTTTAATTACTTTGTGTAATTAATCAAAGGATTAATTAAAGATAATTAATTAAGGAGTAATTAATTTATTTAGTAAAGTAATTTAGGATAGTTAATTACTGAAATGTGATTAATCAAGAGTGATTAATAAATATGATTTAATTAAAGATTAATTATTTAATGTAATTAATTTAAATAGAGTGATTAATAATTAAAGAAGTAATTGGGATCACTAATTAGTATAATTAATGATGTAATCAAGGATTGATTAATTAAAGGATAATTAATCAATAATAAGTGATTATAAAGTAATTAATTAATTGTAATTAATCAAGGATTAATATAATTGATTATAATTAATTAACTAAGGTAATTAAAGGTTAATTACTACAAATGGTTAAGAATAATTAGTTTTTGTAATTAATTAAAAGACTAATTACTTAAAGTAATTAGAGAATGTCTAATCAAAGGTGATTAATTAAGGTAAATACTAAAAGAATGATTAATTAATTGATTTGAAGTTAATTAATGGTTAAGTAAGCAAGATTTATGCGATGGAAGAAATTAATTTAATTCATTTTAAATTAATTAGAGATGAAGTAATTAATTTAATTCATTTTAAATTAATTATAGATGATGAGATAAGTAGATCTTTGCTTATGAATGGCTAATATTGAATGCCTTGATTGTTTAATATTTCTGAAGAGATATGTGTTGATATGTGATATTGGGTGCTTTGGTTGAATTGTGAGGATAATGTGGATTATCTATTTGTGGTGATAATGTGAAATTGTTTATTTGTGATGGTAATGTAGATTATCTATTGTGAGATTGTGAATTATCTATTCGTGTGAATATAGATAATGAATGGATTGAATTGTTTTATTTTTAAAACAACTTGGACCTAAAAGATAGCGTTTTGGATTTCGATGAGAACGGGATCGGGTTTCCAGATTTGGATATCTGAAAACCATATCGATCCAAATTAACAATAGGTCGTGAATTTCAAGTGAAGATGAAGATTCAGAGTGCAAGGGTTATCGTCATTAAATCTGAGAGTGATTCCAAAATGAGTGTAGCGAGATAATGCCTTCGTTTCATTCGAACCCCGAACGAACTTGTATGGATTGAATACTTTTAGAACATCTTCAAGTGGACGATGAGCATTCTAAGAGATGTGTTCTCTAAAGGTAATCATAGCCTCAAGTCTCATCAACCGAGAATGGCTAAAACATGGAAGGTGCAGCAAGGTTAAGTGGGTAGCATCCAAGTAGGACAAGATATACCCCTGTCTAGAAGTCCCTTTATATTCGGCTGTGTGGGGCCGTTGATTGCAACAACTGTCGGGGTTGTCTTGTTCGGGATAGTCTAGTAAGGGATGGTTCCAACCTTGTGTTGCAGGGGATTTAGGGTGGATCCTCGGTACGGTGATCTAGGCCATGTGCTGTGGCGAGCGGTACCCCAGTAGCCCTGCCATTGATGGAAACCTATTCTTCCTACGTGCCCTTATGGTTTTGATTGTATTACCCACTTTTTGGCTAGTGGCTAGAATTTAATGAATGTAACAATTTCAGCTATTTCTTATTTACTTGAAAACCCTAGACCCTATTATAAGATCACTGGATTTCCTATTAAATGTTTTGGTTAGCATAAGGTAAAAACTTACCCATGTTTATGTGTGGGGAGTCTTACGTGATACCTTTTGTTTTCAAAGATTTTTCAAAGTTAAGCAACCTTAACCAGTTACTCACACCAGACCTATGTCTGACCCGGAGTTTATCTTCTATTTTCTTAAACTCTTAGGTACTCAAATTTTTACGAGTAGCCAAGGGATTCAGGTTAGATTTTGATGAATTCTGGAGGAGCAATGGAGCAGGAGGCTTCAGCGATTGTAGATATATATAGTTTTCCACTGTGTGTTCCCTGAGTCAAATATTTGTGTTGTATTGAGTCATAATAACTAGATAGGAGTTTATAACTGTCTAGTATATGATGTATAATCTGTGTAACTCTGATAGATGTTGCATACTATGTACTATGTTATGTGATTAATATAATTTATTCGTTCCGCTGTTGAGTTTCTGATGTTGTTTCTTTCTTTCTTCTCTATTTTTCTCTTTTCTATCCATTTCTTTCTTAAAGATGATGCGTCTTTCTGTGGAGAGAAAGTATGGTCGTCACAGAAATCATCTAATAAAGTCGTCGAATCTTGAAGTACCAAATCTAACTTTAGATCCGAGAATGCAGAAGGAGAGACGATGTCCCTTATTCTAATAAAATCATCTTGGTACTAATTAGAAGTGAACGGTACCAACCTAATTTTATGATGGCGAGTTCTTGCAACTTACTTCTCTTAGTCTCCTGCCTTCGATCCTTATAGTTCCAAGCACTTTCATCCTTGAACTAAATTTGTTGTCGAGAGGTTCTGACATCTTTAGTACTTGTCCTTTTCCTTTAGATCTTCCTTGGAGTTATGCAACTACTCCTTCGGAATAGGCCCTAGGATGATCACTCTAAGTAGAAATCCATAGCCAAAGCTCCAGTGCTACTTAAGTGCTCAAAAAGTGCTCGGTGCCGACCTAAAAGGTGGTCGATTCTGTTTACTTGATTCGTTGTGCAATCTAAACTCAAAAGTCTTTTCCATTGTCCTTTCAAGCAAATTCTAGGTCCTTGAACCATTTTATCTTCATCCTGACATTCAATTTTGCTTGAAAATTGCTTGGTCAGCCAGATAATAATAATAATAACAATAATGGACTCTTCTCCTTTCTTTATTTTTTTTCCTGCTCCTTCTTCCAGTCTTCCCCCTGTTTGTCCTTTTACCATCAGGCATTCCACTTGGCCTCATTCCTTTCCTCCTCTCATAGCTTCCAACTTTTGGTAGAACGTGATCTGTTACGTCCAATCTTTCCCTATCCACTACTTAGGCTTTACCATCCAACCTTTCAAATTGAACCATAATTACTGGACTATGCTATTAGAAAAAACCAACTAAGAGACTTATAACATGGAAAGAAACCTCTCTATCTCGTGTGGGTAGGTTAACCATCGTCAACTATGTACTCACCTCCCTCCTTACCTACTTTCTTTTTTCTACAAGGCCCCATCCTAGGTCATCAGTAGGATTGACTCCAATCGAAGAGCCTTCCTTTGGGAAGGTGCACAAATATCTCTCTAGCTAATTCCTTAGTGGCTTGAGATAGGGTTTGTAAACCTAAGTAGTAAGGGAGTCGAATGGCTATTATCCTATCGCAATTCAATAGGGCTCTCCTAAGTAAGTGGAGATGGGCTATGATCATAAGGTGTTCAAATCCTTCGGCCCAATGGGTAAATCAATACGATAACAATGGGAACTTCTTCTCGACCAACATCAGAGCCCTTTCTCCAGCATCTAGCTTCTAGAAAAATATCCTTTCCTTTTACCATCAATTGCATATTTGCACATCGATTCAAGTGGCAAATGGAAAAAGGTCAACTTTCTAGGCCGACCCATGGCTTGGTAGTGTAGCACTATACTCCATGTTCCATGTTATCTATAATCTAGCAATGGAAAAGAAAGTCACTTTGCATCAAGTCTTTAATAGAGGAGGGAGTAATATTGTATTTAACAGCGTCATTAATGATAGCAACATCACTGCATTATGTTCATTGTTGCAGCTTACGACAGACTTCGGGTTAAATGTTGAGGAAGATCGATTCTTGTAGGGCATCAGGCACAATAGAATATCCATGATGAAATCTATATACCATCCTGGGGCCCTACAATTTTTCATTTTAGGAGCGGATGCTCAGGAATCAGTAGGAAGTAATAACAATGGGGACTAGTGATCGAGGGCTATGGATTAATCTAGGCTAATGTTGTTAGTGTTTCAGAAGTGTTGGTATTTTGCATGTTTGTATCATCAAGATCATGTATTTGGAACGATGTAGAGGAAACTATGTACTTGCTATTCTTTATGCTATTGACTAGGCTTGTTAGTCAGATATTATATTTTATTTATGCTATGTACGGTTATGCAACTTTGTGCTGCATATCCTTTCCATCAAAACACACACACAAGTACGTGCGTGTGCGTGCTCACACACGCACACATATGTATGTATGTATGTATGTGTATATATGTATGTGTGGTTTATAACACATATAGTAGAAATATATGCTAAGTCTAAATAAATAACTTAGGATAAGTCCCCTGGACCTTATATTCTACGTAACGACCAGCTAATTTGACATTGCAAAATATTAAATTAATTAAGAATGAATTTTAATAAAAGGGTAAATTAGAAATCATGTTTATAAACATTGCAACGATCATTTCGAGATGATCAGTGTGACGTACAGTTTTGCTACACTTGGAGTAAAGGTTTGCGAAACAGAGGTGATGTGGTATTTAAGTACATAGTTGTTTCTGCCTATACTGGATAAACAACCATAACCTAGCCTAACGACTATATAGGTGAGGCTACAAAACCCTAGTCATCACCTCTATCTTCAATTTTTTTACTTAATCTAGAAATTAACCTAATTATTGTCTAATGGTGATTAACAAATTAATAAAAAGGGTATGAAATTCGAAGTGTCCAAGCCCTATCGAATTATATATTGTTTGAAAGCTCTCGACGAATGGAACAGACGATACGTGTTCACTTTTAGATGGGACATTCGAGGTGGTTAGAAATCAGTGATTTAACCATTGTCGTCCATTCTATTTCTTTGCAATTGATGGGGGAATGTCGACTATAGGATGATCGGAGGTTACCGAGTGGTAGAGAACAACGAGTGGAATAAATCCATACTATTGTATTAGGTTGGAAGTGGCCGAGATTAGCAAAGGAATTGGCGAAACAGGGTCGCGGTGGCGATTTTTGACGAACTAGGAGTTGGCGATGGGCTTGGTGGCATCACACCTAAGCACTGATGGGGTCGTAGGGAAACATGGCAGCGGCAACTCCAAAGGAAATGTAGCAGCTAAGATGAATGAAGGAGAGATGGGTTTAGAGAAGGTAGCATTCACGCATTCTTTTTCTATTTTTAATTATTAAACCCATAGAATTTTATCATTTATATCTTGTGCATACGAACGCTGAATCACATTTGTTTTCTTCAATTGGACCAATGATGAAATTCCAAATGTTTTAGTACTAGTATTGCTATGTTTGGAGACTACTGAAAAAAGCACGTTAGCATGGTTTATTTCCATAGTTAATTGATTTATAAAATATTAATTGCATATCCATCGATGACAAATTATAATGATAGATATGTGTTGTAATATATTGAAAATTGTTTTGATATTATGAATATTTTGAGTGTGATGTGCAGTGTTGATTATTTATTGATTGTTGTAGGTGTCTAATTCTAAGAAATTATGGATTTAAAATTTGTATAATTGATTTATGAAGAAATAAATTAATAATGTGAAGATTGGATAAATAAATGATAAATTGGGTTATTTACATATTTTTAGTGGTGTTATAAATTAGAGTTGGTTAGTGAAGTAAATGAAACTAATGGAAGAAATATGATAGGATTAATGGTAGTTAAAGGCTGTGATCTCAAGCATTTATAAAACAATAGAGAACTGTTTGTCGAAACGATGAACTCCTTATGAAATAGCGTTCAAACTCAAACTTCATAAGTGGAATCGAATATAGTAAATTCATGTTCAACCATAATTAAGAAGCTTTAAGTTAGAGTGTTCCAATGAGAATGTAACTCTTCACTATTTACAGCATTTGAAATCAATTGCAAATATCTACGATTGCAACCAATTTATGATATTGAAAACAGTGGATTGTTTGTTTTATAATTTAATTTGTCAATGACTAAGAAAGGAAAAGGGAGACCTCACGACGGAATTAAATATCATTATAAATGAACATTATTTTGATAATACTATTATTTTACAACATTATCACATCAATTTAAATTTCAATACGTCAGTTATTGTTAACTTATAAATGATATAATTATGCTATAAAAAATATAGCAAATAAGCTATCCATAATATAGCCTAACAATCCATACTTCGATTTCCTCTTCTACTCCTACCCGCAACTTGATAACTATATGTATGTGTATATATAATAAAGGAGAAAAGGTGTCGACTATTTTTGGACTACACCTAACCCTATATAGTATGGTAATAGATTTGATATTAATTGCATAGAAAAAGACTGTCTATATACCCTTTTTAGCGGATCGAGCCGCATAGTTCTATTTTCTACTCTTCTCCTACATCCAAATAGTAGTTAGCACATAACAAGCATGGCATCCATGCAACTACTACAACCAATGCAACTAATGTAAGCATGAATCACTACTCCTACTACACCATTCCAATCAATCAACATAAATACAGGATAACAACAATAATAGCACACTAAATATTATAAACATTTGACTACGCATAGTGTCAACCCAAACACCAAATAAGCTAATCACAACGTACACACGCATATACACCTACATATACTAATTATCAATTATTAGTAATACACCATCAATGTAAGTATAAATCAATCATATTTTTACCAAACCACTATATTACCAATACAAACACCAGCACAATAAAACCATAGTTAACTATACACACGTAGTAATAAGGGAAAAATATAGCACATATCCAAACGCTATTTCATCTTCTTAAAGCAACATATGCGACAATTCAATTCAACCATTAATCATATATTACAATCATCCAAAACATCATATTCATGACCATTATTGTATCTTAAGTATAAACTCATTTTTTTATTATTCATCATAAAAGTACCTCTTATTTACCTCAATAATAATAATAATAATTCTCTCAAATTGATTATATGCTACAAAATAGTTTGTTGTAATCTCATTACTTCAAATCTCTACAAACATTGTATTTTATATCAAAAATAGTAATTCACATCAAATTACCTTTCAAACCAATAGTATTATTATTCACGTCAAAGTAATAACATGCATATTAAATCTCTTTTATATTCTCCAAAAATAATTTATTACAATTTATATCAAAACAGTGTAATTTTCACAAAAACATATTATTATTTATGAAACCTCGTTTGATTTAAACAATAATAATAAACTTCCCAATTTTAGTCTAAAATATATCTTCTGGTATTATTTTAGAATTTCCCCATAAATTCATAAATAATAACCCTATTAAATTTCTTTCATTGATTTTATCTTATTCACTGAACCACTATTATTTACAAACATTATACAAAAACTATAATAACCTTATTTATCATTTTTTTATCTAATTTTTCCTGCTTATTACATGATATCACCCATCATATTCAGTTAATTACATTTAAAGCTTAAATCCATAGTGTACTACAAATAAATACTCAATAATACAATAATCAACAATAAACTATTAATAAGACAACATATCCAAATATTCACAATACCCAAACGATCATCAATATATCACGACGTATATCAATAATTATAATTTTTCACCAATGGATATGGATTTATATTTTAAAATTCAGTTAATTAAATAAATAAACCATACTAACATGCTTTTTCAATATTCTCCAATCTTAGCAAACCCCAGGCCAAAATGTCTAGAATTTCACCACGAGTCCAATGGAAGAACTGCATGTGAATTAAAGTACTTATGCATAAAATATGGGAATAAAAGTTCATAGGGGCATTTTTATAGTTTACTATTAAAATAAAATATGCACAATACCTCTTCCTTTCTCCATCATGTATACACATACCTGAATCCAACTCAAGCCACATATCCTTACTGCCACACCCCCTAAACTGCCACTAGGGCAAGATCCTAGACCACTGATCGCCTCCTTGCTTCATCGTTGACTTCTTGACCGATCTCACTCCGTGACTTCCTCCACATCTAATAACCTATTCCTCCCTCCCATCATGTATGAGTACAAGGCCAGAAATTAGCCAAATCTGGTGAATTTGTGAAGTATCTCAATGATCCAACTGCATTGATGGACTCCCCATATCATCCTCTATAAGCCTATACACTTCGATCGACCAATAATCACCATTTCATCATTAAATCAAAAACCATAGTTTTTTCGGTTGAGAATTATTCAACACTTTTTAGCCGGTTGAAGCATCGGATGCAAAAACGGATCTCATACGCCTCTTCATCTTGTCAAGAGCTTCTAATTCATATATAATTCGATAGGTTTTGGTACTTTGGGTTTAATCAATTTTTAATTAATTTTTCCAATCCCCATAGTGGATAATTAGTAATTTTAGGGTTAGTGAAGAAAATTGAAAACTGAGGTGAACGATAAGGTTCCGTAGTCTCACTTATATAGTCAATAGGCTGGATTATGGGTTTTTTATCGCATCTTGCCTGAACAACTATATACACAAATTAAATACTATAACACCTCTATTTCACATACCATAAGTCCCAATGCATTTAAACTATATACAAATTGATCATCTCAAAATGACCTTAAAAAATATTATAAACAAGATACCAAATTCACCCATCTTATTGAAATTTGATTTTTAGTTAATTTAATATTTTTCAGCATTAAATTTTTGAGTAGTTACAAAGGTGTTATGGTAGACTTAACTATAAAGGTTAAGTACATCACCTTGAGTTGTACCACAATGAAATAAGTATATGTGAGCAAATTTATAAGAGAGCTAAGAATAATTTTCAATACTAGAATCCATTAGCTTGGTAAGAAATCTAAATATTTTCTTTACTACGAACACTTGATAAAAGAGTTTATCAGTAACAGGGTAGAGTAATAGAAAAATAGATACAAAATAATAATATTGCAAATCCATTCACTCCTCGGTCATGTTTAGGTATTGAAGAAATGGTAATGAGGCACCATAAGGGATCCCAAGTGCAAGTGTAAGATTGATGGAGTTAAGGATGTGCCCTAAGCAAAATTATATAATTTATTACGTCACTTAAATCTTATAAAAGAATCTTCTTTGAAATGATGTATGAATCTGGTTTATTTTTCTTCTATACATGTTGTGATACAGAGATATAAATAATAAATTAAATACATTAAACACGTATATGAAGAAAATCCTTAGTAGAAGTGTTTTATCAATGTTATTATAACCATGAGTATTGAATCAATTTATATAATAACACTAACTCCTTAAATGTTCATTGTCAAGATGTATTGTGAAAAGGATATTGATATATATGCTGAGACTAATGTATGTTAACTCTCTCCATACAATGGACGATGATTTACACATGGCCATTAGGTGCACCAAATGGTTTCAGACATGTGGTTGTTGGAACAATCACATAAAGAATCAATGAAAGTCTTCTATAGGTTAAATAACTAAGCCAAAATAGAAGATCTGGAGGTAATGATAATGACATACAATGATCTTTAGATTTGAGGACACTATCGACCTCTATGTAGTTATGCTATACTTTGATTATGGTTGAATACTTAGCATGGCGAGCTTGTTATGAGCGTAGTAGGGTATACAACGAACTACTTGAAGTGAAACACTATCCAAGATAAGATTCGTCTCCTTTGTTATAAAAGGTTAGTAACATTGTAATTGGTAGTCAGCTTAAGGTAAAAAATTATTTGATTGGAGTAAAATTATTAATCTATAAATGTTATCGGATTGAACCAATGATTTTAATGTGGCCTATGCAATCAAATTAAAATATTAAAAGAATTTTTTAACTTAGACCAAACTTTACATATCTAAGTGATACAATGACGATGAAAAGAATATGTGTAAAAAATCCATTACTAAGTGAGATTATTATATATTAGAAATCATATTTTTCCAAAATGATTTATAGATGTTGAACTCATGCTCGATATTGTGCTTTAGCTAAGTCTGTATATTCTTCAGTATTTAAATTGTTTAAATGTTAAATAAGGACTGAGTTTGCGTCAAAGAGTCAACACAACCACATTGTTGGTTATTATCGAATTCAATCAATGGGAAAATTAATTTGTAAATGTTATAAATTAATAATGTGTAACACCTCATAAAATTTAATAAGAAATTGATTAATTAAAATAAGGTTAAAATGGTAATTCTGTAAATATTGAAATTTGACCATAAAAGTTGCACCATGGATCTGTGGCGATTTTCTGATCGATTTTCATATATAATACGTTGAAATCAAATTTAAATAGAGAATTTATGGCCACTTAAAGTTTTCAAAATTAATATAATTCAAATGAGTTTAAATTTAAAATTTAAATATTTGGATGTGAAAGTTAACGTGAGAAGTTTAAAGATTAAGCTTGGCTAATGTTAATATATAATTAATTAAGAATTAATAATACTTAGGTTATAAGTAAAATGAAATGAATAAAGTAATATATGGTCAAAAAATAATGGCCAGTCGACTGCTTGTGGTCAGCGGTTCATCGGTTCTGTGTAGTTGGCAGCTAGGGTTTTGATGTAAATCATCATTCAGAATTTAACTATTTTAATACGACAGTTCCGGTTCCTTCTTACCTCTATAAATAGACTCCTAGACCCTCTATTTTTTCTCGTAAAATTCTGTAGCAATGGCGAAGTTCTGCAAAAATCTTTTCCCTTAGGTTTTTAGAAATAGTTAACTTTCTGGTAAGTAATTCTAATTTCTAATCTCCAATTAAATTCCCAAACTTTCTCCTCTATATCTTCTGATTTCTAAAATCTAATACACACACATACATACAATTTATTTGTTATATACTCAAAAAGGGGAAGATCTGAAAGAGAATTAGGAGCGGCATAAATCAAATGCCATCTTCTTCTTTTCTTTAGATTCTAGAATCAGTTAGGATTTTCAAGTAAGAGGATTAGATGTTTAATTCTTTTAATTTTTGATTCTACTCTACTTTAGTTTCTAATTCTAGATCTAATTTCTATATACAATTCACTTTGTTGTATATTACAAAAGAGGGAGATCTGAAAGGGAATTATGTGTGGTGGAATCAAATAGAGTTAAGAAGCCAAAAATTCTATATGAGTGGAAATATCAAGTTTTCATATTTTTGTAACCGAATAGTATTTATTTGGATTTGATAGATGCTTTGGGAAATTTGGGTGAACGAAAACATAGCATCTAAAACCCTCATAATTTCTCTAAATAAATGTCGATCTTTGAATATGTTGGAATTTCAATTTTTTGTATTAATATAGTAAAATCAGATCTTTGTTCAGATTTAAGCAATTTATAATCTATTCTATGTCACCTTTTTTAATTTCTCTTGTGGTGTTAAATGATTCTAAAAATGAATAAAGTAAGAAATGGTGTACAAACTATGATTTTTGATTAATTGTAGTTTGTACTCCTGTTTCTGTAAGTTAAAACAAGTATGAATTCCTTTTTACTCCAAGGTGGTTATTGCAAAAGTTGGATAGAATATAAACGGTTTAAATTGTAAAGTTTATTCCTTTGATAGAGGAGTTAATTCTATCATACTAATATGAGATAAGTTCGGTATTATTCTATTTTATTCACAAGTCAAGTTGTTGGCTAAGGATATTAGCTATTTGTTTGTTTGGAATTTAGGACCTGTATGAGCTTGACATTTAATAAGCGTTTTCTTACCGTGTGATTGGAAATATTTCAAACCACACATGTGTGTGTGTAGTACGAAAGTATTAACTATTAAAGTAATAATAATATTGTAATTATAGCATGTTGAACATACTGATTAGAATTAATAGGGTAGTAAATACCATTAATCTCTTAGGAAGATAGTTTAAATTAGGGAGTTAATCCATAATTGGAGGCATAATAGGGGGTTACCTTATATGGCCTCAAATATAAGTCTTGTAGAGTAGTATATGTATATAAATTGTATACATATAAGGTATGACTAAGTTATAAGGATGCGAGGTCGGTCCAAACTTACATGAAAGTCTACCCAATTAAATCTAGCTACAAGCGGTGTGACATTGCAGACTAATGTGAGAAATCGCCTGTAATAAACAACCTTAGTGGATGCATGGTTAGTCTCGATTTTGTAGGGTAAATCTTCCCAACCAATCTCGCTATTAGTGCCCATGAATAGTCGTATTAATCCAAGATGTCATAGTTGGGTTATGGGTCAAATGTTATGTTATAGATACGGTAGGAGAAATCTTTGGGAGGGGTCCGCTTCGGATTAGAGATATTAAGTAGCTATGGTAGGGTTTGTCTCTTTCTTAGGAGAAGTATTAAGTGACCTGATGGGATTTCTTACGATGTCAGTTAGTGAGAACCATGTAGGGACCCGTCTTCGGTTAGGTCTTAAATGAAGGGCACCTACCTATTTGACAAGTGGTCAGAGTCTACCATAGTTCCCAAGAAAGAGGGATTAAGTGGTTTGGAGATTTTCGTTCTTGCATCATTAATGAGAATTGCGTTAGAGTTTGGAAATGGGCTAGGTTTTAAGTGACGGAGACTTGCCTATTTTATAGGTATTAAATGGTTAGAGTCGGCTTAATCTCCAATAAAGGATATTTATTATTTTGTGTGCTTTCTCTTGCATCATTTTTGTTAGTAGCATTAGAATTTCAGAATTGGACCTTGAAGGGAATTGGCTTACATTTAAAGTTATTAGTATTGTATAGTTTCAAATACGAAAGACCTATTTCTTATCTAAATAATACTGCCCAAGTATAATTATGATAAAGCTTGAGATTTTCATTTCACCTAACATTTATTGTTCTGACCCACTCCTTATTACAACACACGGCTTAATAGAGACAAGCTGATTTAGGAAATGAAGGTGGAGGTAAAGACTTGTGGCAATTATCCATCTATTTATGCTTTTCAAATATTTCTATTATACTCGGTTTAGAAAACTGTGTTATTTTTGAAATATTGTACGGTAGAAATTTTATGTAAACATGTTGTAATATTTCGTAATAACATGTACATTTCTAAAAGGTTTTCTTTTATGAATTGTGTACTTGTTTCTGATATTATATTTTAACATTCCATTGTGAGGTTTTGAAAGTATAGATAGATAGCTTTTTGTACTGTGTATTGTTTAAATTTTATCAACCAAGAGCCAGCCTTGGAATGGTTCTAAGTTTTGATGGGCCTTTTCTGGATCGGGATTTAAGTCCATTTTGGGGAGTGTTGAAACACTTGGTATCAGAGCTTAGGCTACCGAATCAATGGAGATGTTATACGTATGAGTGGCATACTTCTATATTTTAAATTATTTTCAAAAACCCTACTATATTTTGATTTATAAGGAGTGGCGCCGTATAATTTCTATAGTTGTCTAATCCTTTAATTGAATCAAATGCGACGTTTGAATTGACAAGGGATATACCAAAAGGGAAAAGAAATGTGTAAGATATGAATATTCTTTTTCATAGTTTACACTATCTATTTTAATAAAAGAAAACGAAATAATCCTTGTAATTTCAAACAAAGCAAAAATATCACTTATGGTTAATTTATGGAAATTTTCGACTGTTATCTATTAGGAAGGATGTCTCTAATAAAATTAAATATGGAAATGAATGTTCTAATTTAGTAATTGATAATTAAAAATAAGAAATACATAAATAGCTTAATTTACAACAGTATTCGCATTTGTTGTAAACAACTTTGCAATGTAGGACAAAGATTTATGTTTGTTAATTACAGATTTAATAGGTAATAAATTTGTAATTAATAAGAATAAAAAGGGATTAAATAGGGTGTTAATTAAGGAATCTAATATGGTCATTATGGAGGAATTGAATATTCATAATAAGAAAATCTTAAAACCAGTAAGAGGTTGAAATAGATTTTGAAAGGATTGATTAGAGATTGTCAATTTTGACATTAATAGCCAGTTATTATGGGTAATGGATATTTATTAGAACTAAGAAGAAAATTGAGGAAGGTGGGTGATGGTGGAATGACATTCTACGAATGTACATCTAAAATTGGTAAGAAGCACTAGGATCCTAGCATCATTAACATCAACTAAGGATTAAGGAAAACTTCCACCAAAATTTTCTTTTAATGTTTTTGGGCTGAAATCTCTATTTCTCCCTTTTAGAAAAAGTGTTTTATATGGTATAAGGCATGTTCCTACTTTATCACTGTGTTGATTTTAGGGATGGGACTAGACCAATATATATATTTATACATATACATACATACAAATATATATATATACATGTATATTAAGGAACATCGTAAATATGAAAATTTCATAAGGATACTTAACTAGCGATAAACCCAAGATAAGGTTGGTAGTTAGTAAGGAAATTAGAATAAATTGCTTCAAACCCCAAGCTTTTAGTGTGTCACCATTCATCTCGAGCGTGATAAGGTGTATAGGGATATGAAGAGAATTTTCTAATTGGTCAAGAATAAAGAGAGGGTCATTGAATTTATCTCTATATTTGATATGCCAAAGGTTTAAAGCTAAGAAGGGCATGGCTAGAAGATTGTCATTACCATTGGAGGTTTCAACTTGGAATTGGGAGTATAAATCGACGGACTTTACAGATAGGTTGTCTAGGAGTCAAAAGGGTAATGATGCTATTTAGTTTGACTCATTTTATTCCCTTTAGGGGTAGTAGGATTGCAACATCTTTAGCACGGACTTATTTCAAGGAAGCATGACTACATGGAGTTCAAATCAGCATTTTTGTGATAGAGAACTTTTGTTCACGATTGAATTCCAAGTTATTTGCAATCTTCTTTGGAAATGACTTTGAATTTATAAGATTTTTTGAGAGCTTGCATCATGGATCCTGGAGGACCTTGGAAAAGATAAAAGCATGTAGGTGGCAAATGAAGACCGCATAGGACCGTTAGAATTCCTATACTAACAGACGAAGAAAGCGATTGGAAATTTTAGTTAAGGAGCATGGTATTCTTTCTGGTTTTCCCTCTTAGAAGGGTTCTGAAGTTTGCTGCGTCTGGAAAGTTAGTGCCTTGTTTTGTTGGGCCTTTTTCGATTTTAGAGAGGGTGCGGGGAACTTGAGCTTCTGGACTAGTTAATAGGAGTCCATGACATCTTTCATGTTCCATACTTGAGGAAATATCTGCATGACATTGCCTCTGTTGTATAGCCTGATTAGTTAATTAATATTGAAACAAAGCTCGTCGCTCCTCCCCTTCCCCCCTTACATGCAATCAAATGCATTACGGAGCACTATATTAAGAGGCTTTGTAACAAAGAAAATTGAGTTAGTTTAAGTAGATGGGGAGATAAGCCAGTGCAAAGCACATAAAAAAATGAAGAAAAGATGAATGTTTCTCATATCGAGCTTTTCTCTACTAACTTTTCTTCCTTAAAAACAAAGGTATTTGATTGTATTGTTGTTGTTAGATTTGATGGTAGGAGATGGCTTCCAAACATTTTATTGTTATTTCTGCACTTAAATAGAATTTCATGTATACATGCTTAGATGCCACAACTTTGCATTTACACTTGGATTGAGCGTACCCATAGTATGTTTGCACATATAATCACATTGCATTTTTGGCTGACTATATGGTTTTGTAGATTGTTGTTGATAAATTGGTTGTATAACATGGTTGTTGAGTGCGCATTACAATATCTTCCCTTAGTGATTTCGGGTACGAAATCCTTTTTTGGGGGAGAGAATGTAACATCATCTAAAATTTAATAAGAAATTAAGTAACTAAAATAAGGTTAAAAATAGAAATTTTGTAAAATGTCAAAATATGGCCATGAAAGTTACACTATTGCATCCATGGTGATTTTCTATTCAATATTCATATATATTATGCTAAATTCGGAGTTCAAATGGAGAAGATATGGAAGTTTGAAGTTTTCGAAATTAAAATAAAACAAACGAGTTTAAATTTAAAATTTAAGTATCTGAATTTGAAAGTTAAATATGTGAAATTTAAGGGTTAAGCCTAGTTAATTCTAACATGTAATTAATTAAGAAATATGAATAATTAGGTAATAAATAAATGAACTGGAAACAAAGTTATCTATGGTCCAAAACTAAAGACCGATTGACCGCCTATGTGCAAGCGGTCAACCGATTGTGGTCAGCGGTCGACTGATTCTTGAGTGTTGGCGGCTTAGTTCTGTTGTAAATGAATTTCAGAATTGACTATTTTAATCAGACGGTTCTGGTTGCTTCATACCTCTATAAATAGACCCCTAAACCCTCCATTTTTCCTCATAAAATTCTATAGCAACGGCGAAGCTCTATCAAAATCTTTCCTCTTAGGTTTTCAGAAATAGTGAACTTTATGGTAAGTAATAATAATTTCTAATCTCTAATTAAATTCCCAATAATTTATCCTATTTATCTTCTAATTTCTAGAATCTAATTTATATACATACAATTTACTTGTTGTATACTCAAAAATGTGAAGATCTGACAGAGAATTATGAGTGGCATAAATCAGACTCCATTTTCTTCTTCTTCTTTAGATCCCAGAATCAGATATGATTATCGGATAAGAGAACTAGTTGTTTAATTATTTTAATTTCTAATTCTATTCTTCTCTAGTTTCTTATTCAAGATCTAATTTCTATATATAATTCGCTTTGTTGTATATTCAAAAAGAGAGCGATTTTAAAGAGGATTGGACGTGGTGGAACCAAATCTAGTTAGGATGCAAACAATTCTCTGTGAGTGTAAATATCTAGTTTTTCATGTTCTTGTAATTGAATAGTATTTATTTAAATTTAATGTATGCCTTGGAAAATTTTGGTAAATGAAAACATAACATCTAAGACCCCTAGAATTTTCCTAAATAAATATCAATCATTGAATGTGTTGAAATTTCAATTTTTTTGTATTGATATAGTATAATCATATATGTGTTGAGATTTAAGCAATTTATAATCTATTACACTTCATCTTTTGACTTTCTTGATAGTATTAAAGGATTCTAAAAATAAATAAAGTTAGAAATGGCATTCAAAGTATAATTTTTGATTAATTGTAGTTTGCACTGCCTGTTTCTGTAAATTGAAATAAGTATGAATCCCTTTTTTACTCTAAGGTAGTTATTGCAAAAATTGGATTGAATATAAAAGATTTAAATTATAAAGTTCATTTCTTTGATAGAGTAGTTATTCTATTATACTAATATGAGATAAGTTTGGTAATATTCCTTTTTGTTTACAAGTCAAGGTGTTGGCTGAGGATATAAGCTATTCTTTTGTTTAGAATTTGGGACATATATAAGCTTAATATTTAATATGCATTTTCTTCATGTGACTGGAAATATTTTATTTGAATTTCATTCGTATATATATATAATACTAACTATTGATTATTAATTTAATAATAATGTAATAATTGTAGCGTATTGATTGTATTGATTAGAATTAATAGGGTAGTAAATTGCATTAACTTCTTAGGAAGTGGTTATTATAAATTAGGATGTTACTCCCTAATTAGAGGCGTAATAAGAGATAACTTTATATGGCCTTAGCTACAAATAATGTAGGGTAGTATATGTGTATAATTAGTATACATATAATGAAAGTGTGTAGGACCATGTAATATAGATATATGATAAGGTAGAGTATAATGATGATAGTAATACAGCAAATAGTGTGGAATATAAAAGTAGTATGTAAAATGACACAGAGATTTTTATACTAGTTTGAAGCACCGTCCTACGTCCATTCCCAGACTACCTCTGGAATTTCACTAAAACAACAATCCTTACTTAACCCAGAGGAATAGGTATACATAGCCTGAGCAGCAGAACATGATTTTTGCCTCAGCGGCAGAAGATTACTTCACTAATACAAAAGAATATCTGACATTGTGTGTTCTTGATAACACTGATTTGTCTCTGATAGTACAAACCTCCTATAATCAAATCCTCAAGTATATCAAGTGTATGTGAAGATATTAAAAGAAGGTGATGCTAAGACTCGAAGATTATGAAAGTTTATATGGAGATTCAAAGCAATAAAATGCTTGTTTGCTGTTTGAATGCAAGTATGAGAGCACAAGAAGAATATAAGATAGTTAGAAAGATTTTCGGTGAATATGAAGTGTTTGGGAACATGTATATATAGTAGATAGAGGGTTGCTGCCATTGGTGAAGAGTTCTGACCAAAAGAAGCAACCATTTCCGTTCAGAGAAGGATTGCATTCTTTCGTAGAATGGAAAACTCTTTTCAAAATATGACAATTGGGTTCAGGTCAGTCGACTGATCATTCAACTTTTTAAAAAAGAAAAGCAATGCTTATTCGTGCATGTACACCAGTCAGTTGACTGGTTGTTTATAGCCAGTCAATTGACTGTAGTGTATTTGCACTAGTAGCTCTGTTTAGTTTTAAAAAATGAGAACAATGAAGTACGGACTACTTGAGGATAGATGTTAACAATTTCTAAGACTCAAACACAAGTATTAAACAGTGAAAGCATAGATTCAAAGTCTTGAAATCACCATAGTCCTTTGATTATCTCTTTTTGTTGTGATTGATCGTGCATTCTTTGTTTTCTTCTAAATTGCTTTGTCATGAATCAAAACTAGTGATTCATCATATAAGGTATGACTAAGTTATAGGATCCGAGGTAAGTTCAAAGTGCCAAGTTAAATTTGGCTACCAGCGGTGTGGCTTTGCGGACTGATGTATGACATTGCTTATAATAAATAACCTCAGTGGATGCAAGGTTAGTCCCAATTTTTTGGGGTAAATCTATCCAATGAATCTGGCTACTAGTATCTACGAATAGTCAGATTAATCTAAGATGTCACGGTTGGGTAATGGATTATAAGTTACACTATTTATATGGTAGTGGAAATCTTTAGGACGGGCCTGTTTCGAGTTAGAGGTGTTAAGTGGCTCTGGTGGGGTCCGCCTCTTTCTTAGGAGAAGTATTAAGTGACCTGAGTGAATTACGATGTCAGTTAGTGAGAATCATATAGTGATCCGCCTCGGATTAGGTCTTAAATGATTGGGACATGAATATTTTATAGGTCTTAAATAGTTAAAGTCTGCTTAACTTACCAGAAAAGAGGTATTAACTGGTTGGGGGTTCTCGCTCACGCGTCATTAATGATAGTTGCGTTAGAGTTTGGAAATGGTTAGGTACTAAGTGATGGAGACCTGCATATTTTATAGGTATTAAATGGTTAGAGTCTGCCTAATCTCCAACAAAGAGTATTTTTTGATTTAGGTGCTTTCTCTTGCATTATTGGTGTTAGTTGCATTAGGGTTTTGGAATTGAACTGGGAGGGCCTTTGGGCTTACAGTTAAAGTTATTAGTATGTTATAATTTTAAATAAAGACATATTTATAATCTAAATAATATTGCCCACGTACAATTATGGTAAAGCTTGAGATTTTCATTTCACCAGACATTTGTTATTTAGACCCACTCCCCATTACAAAACATAGGTTAGAGGAGACAATGCTAATTTTGTAGATAAAGTGGAGGTGAAGACTTGTGGTAGTTATCTATCTATTTATATACCTAGTTCAGAAAATTATGTTATATTTGAAATATTGTACTGTAGGGATTTTATGTAAACTTGTTGTTGGTTGGTAATAGTATGTATATTTATGAAATGGTTTTCTTTTATGAAATGGGTACTTATTTATGATATTATATTTTATCCATTCTGCTGTGAGGTTCTAAAAGTATAGACGGACAGCTTTATGTACCATGTATTGTTTAAATTTTGTCAACTAACAGCCAGCCTTTAAATGGTTTTAAGTTTCGATGGGCCATTTCTAGGTTGGGATTTAGGTTCGTTTCGGGGCAGGTTGTCACATAATGAATTAAGAAAAATGTTTTATTAATAATGTACAGCATTTAAAATTATTTATTTGAAGCTTAAGATCCATCAGAACGATGTATCTTAGTTGTATGGCGGTTCCAACTAATAAAGAACTTGAATAAAACAATTAAAATAATGACTCAAATAGGAGTCAAAGGGCCTTTCACCATGTTTGGTCTACGGTATGGCCACTCATATTTTTTTTAAACGAAGATGTGATGTTAAGTCTTCTAGGGCCAAAGAAAGAAGTGGAGATATTTTTGCATATCTTGGCTATTTAATAGATAGCCTCCGAACATTTTCTCAACACACTTTCTAATTGATATCTTGCTCCCACTAACTGCCATTGGTGAAGCTAAGAAGTTAGCCTTGCAAACTTAACCTGAGGAGGAGAACCAAAGGATCAAATAGAAAATTCTAACAAATAACATGTTCGACTTTCGGCAGGACTTTAACGTGAAAAGATTTAATTTTTAACATAAATATATTCACATATATATTATAATCCATGCATGTTGTTATCCCATAATATAACTCGATTGAAAGAAATATTTTTAAGATGTCTATTTTAATATTTTATACAAATAAAACTATTCAAATGGTTATATATATACTGCATTGTTTTTCATTTTGGCAAAAAATATATTTTAATTTGATTATTTTTATGTACATTTATCTACTTTTAATTCTCTCTATGTGTATGTATTATAATAATAGTTTAGATTTTGTAAAATCACAAAATGGTTTGCATTCTAAAAATTTAATTTTGTTTTTTTTTGCAAAAATATTATATATATATATATGTGTGTGTGTGTGTGTGTATGTAAATTTTAACAAATTTATATATGGAAATCAATGAAAAAACCATAACATTTTTTACAATTGGCTTATAATTAAAAAATGTATTATATATACATATATCTATATCTGAAAATCGTTATATATATTATGTTTAAAATTCTAAAACAATTAGAATTCAAGTTTTGAATTATTCAAGCGCATAAATTCATTCGGATTTATTTAATAAAAAAATTATTTTATAATATACCGGCGACATTTGAAAGAATAAAAAAAATTTAACGATATTTATTTTGAGAAGGTAAAATTTTTAATTTTTGAATCTTAATTAATTTTATGAAAACAGAAAGAGAGAATTGGAGAAAATGACGAACTTTGAAAAAAAATTAGGTTGAAGGACATGAAGTTTTATTTTTAGGCTCAAGGACAAATGCTAATTATATTTGGCATGATATTCAATTTTTACACTATAAAAATGCTAGTTTTAACTAGCGTTATATTCGGTTTTACACTATATGCAATGAAAGTTATGACTACCATTGTACTTCAGTGGAAAAAATAAACTTGTTGTCCTATAACCTAAAAAAATTACAAGTGTGTCCTTGTTCCTATTTTCCTGAAACAAAAATATATTAATGAAATATTTCAAATATAAATTATACATATATATTATCTAAATTAAAGTTATAACACAAATCATTTTTCAAATAATATTTTTTATATATTTATTTACATACACACACATGCACACATAAACACGAAAATATTAATGGTCGAAAAAATAGTTTTTATTAGTATTGATATTAATTCATATATGTATACATTTTCATTTCCCTTTAATTTAGATCTTGACATTTTTATCACATTGACACTTATTGACGTAGGACACAATTTTCAATTTATCGATTATCCCCATAGGTTAGTGTTAACTCCGCCTCGGTTTTGACTCAGCGACTTGGAACGATGCCAACCTAAGGCTTAACAGGGGTGCCGACCTAAGGCCTAAGGGGTATGACGACCTAATACTTCAACAAGTATGCCGACCTAATACTTTAAAAAGGCTACCGACTCAACATAAATGCCGACCTAACAGTCTAGGGAGATTGCCGACTTAACTGGTTTCCGACCTAACTGCCGTAACAGGAATGCCGACCTAAGGCCGAAAAAGGATACCGACTTAAGAAAGGTGCCGACCCAATGGTCTAACATGTGTACCAACCTAAGGCTTAAAGAACGCCGACCCAAGATAGCTACCGACCTAAGTCGCGGCCAACCTATGACCAATGTTAAGTCGGTCACGACCTAAGCAAAGGAAGGTAAGTTCAATGCAGCTACTTGGCACAGTGGCCTCTTAACTCGTACACGATCCAGGACTTACCAGTTGGACCGTGACTTGCGACTTACCAAATTAACTCGTCCACGATCTAAGGCCACTGAATATAAACCCGATGCCATATTACTGAGAAGAGGGGGTGTTGACTCGGAGGCGACCTAGGACTTGTGCAAGGGAACCTTTGTGAAACCATGGAGGGGCCAGATGAGTCGGCCACGACTTACCTTAGACCGACCATGAATTACCTTAGACCGGTCACGGCTTACGACCTAAGGAGGGAGATTTTCCTATAAATACCAACCTACCTCAAGCATCGAGGGGACTTTTGGCCAATCTCTTCAAGCGCCAATACTCTGCTGAATTCTCGACTCACTCGACACTTCAAGTTCGAAAGGCATCTCAACTAACTTCGAGGGAAAATCTAACGCAATCTACATGGATTCATAGAATTCTTCTCCACCAAAGTTCTAGTTGTTTGTCTCGTCAGAATTGTAATTGAAGATTGTTGTGAAGTTGTAATTGATTCAGCATTAAAGAGAATTAAAGTGGACGTAGGCTTACCTTAAGCCGAACCACTATAAAAACTGTTGTCTTTTCTGCTTCCTCTGTGATTTTCTACTTGTTTTTAGTTCCCGTGTTCACGGGTGGTGCTTTCGCTCATCTTCAATCTACACCGGGGTGTTAGCGTCTGATTTTTACGTTAACATTTTTGGTGCTTTCACTGAGAATTGAACTCAGGAAATTTCCACTATTGCTCCGCGAAGGATTGTTGAAAGAATTTCTTTTAAAACCATAAGTTTATTGGAAATAATGGCTCCTGGGAGAAAATGAAGTTCTGTAAGATCCGACAATGTTCAAGAGAATACTGCTACCTCTCCTCCTTCAAGTCAAGCAGCTCCAACTGTTGGAGTTACTCGAGTAGAGTTGGACGTCGTAGTTTTGGGATTGAATCAACAATTGAATGCTCAGAATGCGCAGTTGGAAGCCCAGAATGCCCAGAATGCCCTGATCTTGAGTAAATTGAATGATTTACTTGGCGCAAACCGTCAACCGGGTAATAATGATGGGAACCCTACTGTGGGAGTTCAGGATGTTGAAGGGAACATTTCTCAAAGAGCCGCAGACCCTGTAGAAAGGACTCCTCTTCAAGATGGAGGATCAGGGCCGCAGCCGACCCTCCGTGAACGATTGTCAAGGCAGAATTCAGAAAGAGTGGCTGATGTATGCCCTCCAGAGCCTCTAAATGATGAAGAGTATTTTTCGGGAATGGTCCGTCAAATCATGAAGGAAAGTATGCGAAGAGATGAAGATGAGAAAGAGTGGGGTTTTGCTCCAAGCAAAACTCCATTTACTGAAAAGATATTGAAGGCGGAGTTCCCAAGGAAATTCGTTCCCCCTACTATTCCGGCTTACAAGGGGACGAGTGATCCTAACGAATTTCTGTATAAGTACGACTGGCATATGACTGGTGCCAGGGCGTCTGATGAAATTAAATGCCGATATTTCTCGGTTTATCTAGAAGGTGTAGCTCTATTGTGGTTTACAAAGCTGTCGGTTAGGTCCATCGATCAGTTCTCCGATTTGACCAGGAAGTTCAAGGAGCAATTTCGATTGTATGCTTCTAAAGCAGAGGACATAATGTCGCTGTCAAGTCTAGAGCAAAATCTGGGAGAATCTATCAGGTCGTTTTTGAATCGCTTTAACATAGATTTGGCTGAGGTAGATAATGCTAAGCCACGCATGGTCCTGACATATTTGATGAGGGCAATTGACAAATCGAGTGAATTTGGAAAATGGTTGAAAATGAAAGAACCAAACTCACCTGACAAATTCTACAAGAAAGCGGATGAATTCATGCGCTTGGAGAGCCTCCAAACACCGGCTAAGGTGGTATCAGCGCTAGCCGGGAACAATGATGCTTCTTCAAACAACAAAGAACCTAACACTCAGAAAAGGGGGAACGATGGTGGAAAGAAACAGGGAGACGCTAAGAAAGGCCGTTCTTTCAATTTCACACCTTTGGCCGATACCCCTGAAAACATCTACTTTGCAACCAAAGATGATGTCAATTATCCGACACCACCTAAAATGAGAGTTGCAATTAAGATGGAAAAAAGTGGAAGGTTCTTCCGGTTCCACAACCAGTCCGGCCATGACACCAACGAATGACGTCAGTTGAAAGAGGTAATTGAACAACTCTTGAAGGAAAACAAACTCCAACAGTATGTGAAAAGGAACAGAAATGCCCCAGCTTCGTCAAATCAAGGACAGCAAGCTCCCGCTCACCGTCCTGGCTCAAGTGAGAAGGCCGTGGAACATGAATCGGAAAGGCCTGTCATCAATATAATAACTGGAGGACCTCACCCAGCAGGCAGAAGCTGGGGCGAGATGGAAAGGTATGCCCGGGCCTTAAGGCATGTACCAGCTGAAGAGAATGTTTTTGTTTTAGAGAATGATGCGCCTTTAAAACAACAAAAGACTTCCACAGATGATATTGTGTTCAGCGCTAGGGATTCTTTGGGTATCGAGGCCCCGACCATAGATCCTTTGGTCATATCCGCTAGTATTGGGCCAGCAGCTGTGGGAAGAGTTCTAGTTGATTGTGGAGCTTCATGTAACATCCTCTTCAAGAAGACCTTCGATCAAATGAAAATTCCAATAGCTGACATTCAAGCTTCATCAGTTAAGATCGCTGGGTTTGCTGGAGAACACAAAGAGCCGATTGGGACCATAGATTTGTTTGTAGAACTTGGAAAGGGACTGAGGAAGGTGGCTCGAAAGCAAACCTTTATAGTTGTTGAAGAATTCTCCGCCTACAATGCCTTTTTAGGCCAACCAACTTTTGCTGCATTCAAAGCTGTTCTTGCTCCATGGTTTCTGACTCTAAAATTCCCCATAGATAACGGAGTTGGTGTGATTAAGGGAGACCAGGACGCGGGGCGAGAATGTTATCTTACAGAGCTGCGTGAATCAAGGAAAAGAGAAATGGGAAAAGATGCGGTGGCTCCAGTCCGCATCAAAGAACCAACCTTGTAGTAATTACAGGGTGGGCCCTGCACTGGCGAATGTAGTGGGGCACGAAGAGAGATGGATCCAAGGAAATCCAGTGCAGGGGAGAATAGGGTAGTATCGGTAGAGGTAACAATGCCGGTGCCCGTTGACCCAAAGGACCCAAACAAAGTGCTTAATGTGGGTTCACAACTCAACACAATGGTTCAGAATGTTCTGATTTCATTTTTGAAGGCTAATTTGGATGTATTCGCTTGGACTCACGCTGACATGTGTGGAATATCCCCAGAGATTGCAGTGCACACTCTGAACATTGATCCAAAGTTTACACCTGTGAAACAGAAGAGAAGAACCCAGGGTCCTGAGAGAACGGCTGCGTTAAAAGAAGAAGTAGATCGGCTCATGGAGAACGGTTTCATCAGAGAATCTTCTTATCCAAATTGGGTATCAAATCCAGTGCTGGTGAAAAAGGCTAATAGAAAGTGGAGAGTATGCATTGATTTTTCAGATCTGAACATAGCCTGCCCCAAAGACTGTTTCCCACTGCCTAGGATCGATCAGTTGGTGGATGGGACGGCAGGACATGAATTGTTATCTTTTATGGATGCATACTCCGGATATAACCAGATTATGATGCATGAGCCAGATCAAGAGGATACTAGTTTCATCACAGATGTTGGACTCTACTGCTACAAGGTCATGCCTTTCGGACTCAAGAATGCAGGGGCAACTTGCCAAAGGCTTGTCAATGCCATGTTTAAACCACAGATTGGCAAGACAATGGAAGTTTATGTTGATAATATGCTAGTAAAGTCTAAGAAAGCAGTGGACCATATGGATCACTTGGCAGAGATGTTTGCAGTGCTCCGCAAGTACCGAATGAAACTTAATCCCCTGAAATGTTCATTTGGTGTGGAGTCCGGAAAGTTTTTGGGTTTCATTGTGAGCGCTAGGGGCATTGAAGCCAATCCAGCTCAGATCACTGCCTTGAGAGAGGTCAAGGCTCCTAGAACGAAGAAGGAATTGCAAAGTCTCAATGGAAAGGTTGCTGCTTTGAGTCGGTTTATTTCCAAAGCTACTGACAAATGCATTCCATTCTTTGATGCTCTGAAGAAAGGAAGGAAAAACTTTTAGTGGACTCCTGAATGTCAGAAAGCATTTGATGAGTTGGTTCATCATATGGAAGTGCCTCCGATACTTTCAAAGCCTGACAGTGGTGAAGATCTCTTCGTATATTTGGCAATTTCGTCTCATGCTCTCAGTGCAGTGTTGGTACGGGAAGACGCAAGGATTCAATGCCCAGTCTATTATATCAGTAAAAGATTTACTGGGGCAGAGATGAACTATTCAAGATTAGAAAAGCTCGCCTATTGTCTATTGATCGCATCAAGAAAATTGAGGCCGTATTTCCAAGCTCATCCCATCAAAGTCCTCACTGATCAACCCCTAAAGCAAGTCCTATTCCGCCCTAAGACTTCGGGCCGTCTTTTGAAATGGAATATTGAACTCAGCCAATATGACATCACTTACCATCCCCGAAAAGCAATCAATGGACAAGCTTTGGCGGATTTCATCGTAGAATGTACGGATAAGGATGATAGTGAGGAAGAAGTCACTGATAGCGTCCCAATCCAACGGAAATTGTATGTCGATGGCGCAAGGAATGATTACTGTTCTGGAGCGGGGGTTGTCCTTGAAACCCCAGGAGGGCGATCGCTATGTTATGCGCTGAGACTAGAGTTCCCTTCGTCGAACAATGAAGCTGAATATGAAGCTCTCATCGCTGGTTTGAGGATCGCTAAAGAACTAAACATCAAGGCGTTGCAAATCTTCAGTGATTCTCAACTCATTGTTTGCCAAGTCAGGAAGGAATTTCAAGCTAAAGGAGGGAATCGACCCGCCTATTTATCAAAAGCCTGGGAGCTCCTTCAAGATTTTGACCGTTATTCAATAAACCATATACCCCAAGAGGAGAACATGAAGGTGGATGCTCTCGCAAAGTATTCAAGTACCGGTGAAGCTCAACTATTGGGGTTAATTCCCGTCGAAGTCTTGTCAGCTCCGAGCACAGATGAAATGGATGTTGATTGGATTATGAATGTATCCCAAGAACAAGAATCATGGATGACTCCGATACTTGAATATTTTCTCAATGGTTCTTTGCCAGAAAGTTCAAAAGAACGACAGAAGCTAATGAGGAAAGCCTCCAGATACATAGTTCAAGATGGTCGTTTGTATAGACGAGGATTTTCAATGCCATTACTCCGATGTGTGACAAAGGAAGAAGCTAGGACAATTCTGACTGAAGTACACGGAGGGGAGTGTGGGGATCATACAGGTGGTCAAACTTTAGCAAAGAAAATCCTCCGCTATGGATACTTTTGGCCAGAAATTAATCAGGATGTTGCTAACTATTCCCGAAAATGTGATAAATGCCATAGATTCGCCAAAATTCCTAGAGCACCCTCTACTGAGCTAACTCAAATGGTCAGTCCATGGCTGTTTGCCATCTGGGGAATAGATCTCATTGGGCCTTTGCCGACTGCCAAATCGAGGATTAAATATGCTATCGTTGCTGTTGATTACTTCACTAAATGGGCTGAAGCTGAACCATTGGTTACTATTACCTCTAAGAAAATTATAAGTTTTGTGACTAAAAATATCATTTGCAGGTATGGTGTGCCTCAGAAGATAATCACAGACAATGGTACTCAGTTTGAAAGTGAGGAGTTCCAAGATTTCTGCAAACGATTCAGGATCCGAAAAAGCTTCTCAGCAGTGGCTCATCCGCAGGCAAACGGGCAAGTGGAAGCAGTAAACAAAATCATCAAATCAACCATCAAAAAGCAGCTGGAAAAAGCAAGAGGTGGTTGGGTCGATAAGTTACCGCTTGCACTATGGGCATACAGAACCACCCACAAAACTACGACTGGGCATACTCCATTTTCACTGGCATACGGATCAGAAGCGATGATTCCGTTGGAAACTGAAATCCCTTCACACAGAAGGATCCATTTTGATCAAAATGAGAATGAAAAATTGAAATTGGAAGCACTTGACCTCCTCGATGAAAGAAGAGAAGAGGATAGACTTAGAATTGCAGCTCACATGCAAAAAATAGCCAGGCACTTCAATTCCAAAGTTCGTCAGCACAGCTTTGAAGTTGGGGATTTAGTCCTGAAGAGAATTATGATAGCCGTAGGTGTGTTTGGGCCAAACTGGGAAGGGCCATATGTTATAGGCACGAAACTTCTTGATGGCACATTCAAACTCACAACTGTCGAAGGAGAGCCAATCCCAAGAGCTTGGAACAGCAATCATTTGCGTCCCTATTTTACTTGAAAGCTTTGCTGAAATGTTGTAAAAGAATTACAAATATATGATTCTTGTATTGAAAGCAATTGTAAAGCAAGTGAATAATGAAAAGCTATAAAGTGGATGTAGGCACAGCTTTTGGCCGAACCACTATAAATCTTGTGTTCTCTACTATTATAAACTGCTTTGTTTTATTTCGACATATAAAATACGTTAATTGTGTCACTAAAATGTCGATTTAATAATGCAGGCCATAAAGGCAAAGCTTACCCATCGCAAGACCAAGCGACCCCCGACATCACTCAGCAAGCAAACACTAAACCATTCAAAATTTCCATACTCAAATCCTACAAAAGAAGTGCTTCGAACAAAAGTTAGTAATGCTGATGGAAGTGGACCATTTCTAATTAACTGCAAATGTTTGAACAAACAAACAACCAGTTAAATAGCATGTGTCTACCACCACCAACTTGCTTAACTATGAAGTATATTTCTTTGGATAAGGGAAATTATTGGCAACTAAAAAGTGATAACACTTGCAAAATACAACGGGGATCGCCAACATGAACAGATGGCAAGGAGACATGGGCGAGCAAGCATCAATCAGCAAAAGACCTCTTCGGAGGCACAAGCCCTCTTCGGAGGCACAACTCTTCGGAGGATAAAGACCTCGAGCGGGCCCAGCCAGAAAAAGAGAGATCTTTCTCGATACAAAGTTGCGGAATGATCGGTCGATACACTCCCGTGAATCCATCCAACCGAGAGAAAGAAACTCCAAACTTCCAGGCAAAAGCCCTACTCAGAGGCACACGTTTCACCGAGATTGAAATAAAACTTCCAAGTGTTGAAACGTGAAAAGCCCTCTTCGGAGGCCCATTTCACCACAGTTGAAATGCTAAAAGACCTCGAGCGGGCCAAACCAGAAAAAGAGAGATCTTTCTCGATACAAAGTTGTGGACTGATTGGTCGATACACTCCCGTGAATCCATCCAACCGAGAGGAAGAAACTCCAAACTTCCAGGCAGTAACCCTACTCAGAGGCACACATTTCACCATGATCGGTGATACACTCCCGTGAGACGAAATGTGAAAAGCCCTCTTCGGAGGCCCGCTTCCCAGCGAACAGGGAAAAATAAAAGCCTCTCCCAAGGGGCAGAAACAAAAAGACCTCTTCCCAGAGGCACAATCAAACAAAAAAGACCTCTTCCCAGAGGCAGAGACAAAAAGACCTCCTTCCAGAGGCACAATCGAACAGAAAGACCTCTTCGGAGGCACACGTTTCACCGAGATTGAAATAAAACTTCCAGGTGCTGAAACGTGAAAAGCCCTCCTCGGAGGCACAACTCTTTGGAGGCACACGTTTCACCGAGATTGAAATAAAACTTCCAAGTGTTGAAACATGAAAAAGCCCTCCTCAGAGGTACAACTTTTCAAAGAAGCATTTCGTCAGAAACGCAAAGCAAAAATCAGAAAGCCCTTTACTGAGGCGTAAAAAAAGAAAAGAAAGAGAAGCCCTCTTTGAAGGCACAATTTAACTTTCAAAGGAAGAATGATTCACCTATTCTGGAAAATACTCTTCCTCAAAAAGAAGTTAAAGTGCCCTTCAGAGGCCCGCTTTACTACATAGAAGAATTCGCTTGGTAAAATGTGTGTATGCACAAAAGAAAAGTGATATCTTCGAAGGATAAAGCGTAAAAAACTCATATGGAGGGAGCTGTACTCTATTTTTTAACAAGATAATATTCCTCCAAGTATGGAATAACTATTCTCCAGAAAATAAGAGTACAAGTCCCCTCAAAGTATAAAATATTGCAACGAGCTTATGGTGTAGTGGCAACGTGGTATAGCTACATACAACATGGTATAACTACATTGGTAAAATTACGCTTGAACAATATACCACAAGCTCACTGCAATATCATATAAAGAAACTTGTACAAAAATGAATAGTAAATGCATTCTTAAATACAGACAGAAGTTTGTACAAACAAAAAGAATCATTTTATTCAACACTGTCAAAATTTTGTACAGGTATAGGTTTCAAAATAAAGAAAAGCGGGGGCCGGTACCCGCACAATCTCCGGCCAGTACATGCAAAAAGCAAAAAGTAAAAATAAGTCGAAGCAGGACCCCTTACTTCTTCTTGCCACCACCCTTAGAGCCTTCACCTGACCTAATAGGCAGCTTTTCAGGACGGCTTGGGATAGTCGGGGATGAAGGAGAAAGGATTACTGCCGGATCAACTTTCACTTCCTGAATGTCTTTCCCTCTCTTCTTGGAAGTGGCACGCTTCCTCCTCCTCCTTGAAGAAGACTCACTTCCCGGGGTAACAAGAGCAGATAATTTTATGTTATCAGAAGTGGTTCGCTCTGGAGACTCATTGCCTTCTCCAAGCCCTTCTCCCCCATGTTCTTGAGAAGCAATAGGATCATCTAAGCCATGAAGAGCTTCTATTTGCTCCTCTTGCGACCCGGGTTGAGAGGCGGACGGAGGAGTGACCTGGAGAACCAAAGGAGGAATAATTGGAGGAGGGAAAGTTTGAACAATGCTCGATGCTTTCTCTACAGAAGAAAAGAGGTTAAAGTCAGTAAAAAGAGGAGATAAAGGCTCGTTGAGATTCAGGAAATAGTCAAGAAGCTCATCAAGCTCGTATGAAACAAATGAGCAGTCTACTTGAGCAAGATTGACAGTAGAGTTACCTGGAGAAGTCGGCTTCCTGATATCAACCTCGTAAGCCTGTGCTTCAGCACACTCGTCGCCTTCATCTCCACCCTGTATGCTTGTGATCTCAGTGGTAACTTTAGTAGGGGATGGAGAATGAGAACTGGAGCCGATAATGTCGATTTCGGCCGAAGGAGAAGGCTGAACTGGAGCAGTTGAGATAGTTTTTCCTAAATGTTCCCCTACTGCCATTTCAGCTCTTAATTTTGCAAGTTGTTCTTTTCCCTTGGCGAGAGCAGCGCGAGCATCTTCATCCAAGTAATGCTCCTCAAGAGCTGATTCGACATAGCCAGCACCTGTAGCACCAAGCATATCAAGGGCGGCCTCCCACACTTCAGCTAAAGTAATTTCATACTTGGGGCCTAGAATGGCGAGACTACCGCGCCCCAAGATGCTATGCAGGTAGAAGTCAAACAGTGTCGAGCTGATGTTGGTCTTCGTTGCCTCATGAGATTCTTCAGCTGCAATTTTACCGGCAACGGCCTCATCACGCTCTCTTTCAGTCTTGGAAAGTTGAAGCTTTAGCATTTGAATTTCCGCCTCCTGAGAGTTGACTTTCTCCCGTAACTCTGTAACCTCAGCACGATACATTCCCGCTGTTTTCTGCTCAGTTTCAAGTTGTGCCTCGGCATGTCGCTGAGCGGCATGAGCATCGCGAACTTGCTTTTGAAGTACTTCTTCTTTTTGAGTATATGTGGTAGAAGAAGTGGCAAGCTCTTGTTTAAGTTCCTCAATTTTTGCTTCAAGCTCTTCATTGTAAGTAGTGATGCTCCTCATTTCGGTATCATGCTGCTCAAGAACCTTCTGCCATTCGGCCTTACCATTCTCCATAGTAAGCATGGCCTCTATATTCGCACGGTTGACCCTTTGAAGCTCGTCAACAAGCTTTTGCCAGTTCGACATCCTTTCAATATCAAGCCTGATGGCATCGAGATTTCGCAGCATGGCAGGCTTGTCAATAGGGATCAAGTCAAGATCGAACCGCACTCCCTTCAGGCACCAGTGCGAGAACCGGCTTTTCAAAGTAGCTGGGCCTGATCCAACTTGAAATTTAGGCCTGCTGATTATTGTCTGAATGTCTGTCTTCCCGAGAGCGGGAGAGCCAGAAGGAATGTCAAGTGAGACAGGGGCAGTGACCTTTTCAAGAGTTGTAGAAGCATGCTTTTCACCATGCCGGGCACGCTTGCTTGGGTCCTCAACTATGTGGCTTTTTCCCCGATCATCATGCGATTTTATCTTGTGAGAATCGTCACCTCTCTGGGAAGAATCATGGTGCTCCTGCCTTTCTTTTCTCTCATAACGCTCTTCTTGAGCCCTCCTCTCCTGAGCCTTTCGGGCAGCTCTCTCTTCATCGGTTTCTCTATGAACGGGAAGGTAGCACCTGTAATCATATTGACTACGCCTCCCGTAGCGCTGGAAGTCGTCATAGTAAGAGCCGCTGCGTTCCATCGGAGAATCTGAAATAAAAAAGAGAGACAAGTCTTAAAAGTCTTCAGAAAAAAGAAGCATAACTTTAGAATCTTCAAAGTACAAAGAGTTAGGAGTATAAAAGTGCCGAAAGATTCTAAGTGTGTGTAATGTGCAAGCTACGCGCATCAAACTACGAACCACTCTTTGATTGCGGAATAATCGTGGGGGTAGTAGTTAACGTCAACTCTTGGGTCGACGGAGCTTGTTGCAAAGAAGAAATCGCTTCCACTACTGAAGAAGAAACCCTAGGAGTGACAGGGTAGTCTTTAAAGATCTCCTGTGAGGTGGCAAAGAGGTCGCTCAACCCTTCGAAAGTGTCGTCCCCGCTCTGCCTAACAGGGCTTGTTTTCCTGGCTTCTTCGCCGGACTTCTGTGAACGTTGGGGAGATACCTGAGGCTCTTCTTCCTCAATAACTGGGGCAAGTGTGAGTTTGCCAGAGGACCCCGCAACATCGACAGTAGTAGAGCATTTCACTAGAGATGCTCCGGAAGCGGGATCTTTTGGTACGGGTGTGTCGGAAGAAACCGGGGCATCTGATGCTCTAGCCGGGGAGTCTGGGATCTCATGTGGATGTGTAGAGCGAGAGATGTGTAAAAGCCCGTACTGATGTAAAAATTCATCCCTCAACAAAAACTTTGCACTTCGCTCTTCTACGGCAACGGCACTCGGTCTTTCAAAAACTTGTTTATGGATTGAATCTCTAGAAGGGAGAGGAAGTGCTGAAAAGAGCAAAGAATGAGATTAGCAATTGATAATTCGGATCTCGAAAAAGTTTGGAAATGGAGAAAATAGAAACAGGTAATCTTACTTCCTACTCTCCATATGGCATAAAACTCTGGGGGGCAGCGAGCAAAGAAAAACTGGTTCAAAAATCCGTGAACGCTTTCTGTAAGATCAGAAATAAGCTTGCGATTTCTAGCACTTCTCACGATAATGAGGGAAGGATGGTCTTTACTCTTTGCAAACGAGCATAAGTAGTGAATTTCTTCAAAACTTGGCAAGCGATCAAGAGTCCTCCTGAACAAGACACACAACCCCATCAAAATGGCATAGCCGTTAGGATGAAGTTGGAATGGAGAGATTGTCAACCGAAGGAGAAGGGTTCGAAGGAAGTCATTAAAGGGAGGAATCGCCCCGCTTAAACACATTTGACGATTGACTGCGACGAAACCATAGGGAGGACTGTCGGCAGTATCATTTGGCCCGGGAAGTATGGCATCATTTTCAGCAAAACCAAATTGAGTACGTAGCTGAATAAACGCTCTCGGAGTTAGGATAGTCGAAGTTCTCTCTGGAGGGTTCTCTATGGGAACAGCTATCGGAAAGGTCTCTTCAGCTTGAGCTACCCCTTCTTCTTCTTGATGGGAAGTCATTCTACACAAACAACTGGATATTCAAAGATGAAGGTGCACGTTTCCAAAAGTGTGTGGAGTGTTGTGTAAAATCAATCAAACAATAAGCAAATGCAACTGGAATAAAAACTAGCAAAATATTTGTCAGTTATAAAGTCCAAGGCTCATTGTTTTAACATGCAAGTGTAATGTTGATGCAAACAAATCAGTTCAAGTTAGCGATGCTTTGCATTAATACTTCACTTTAGTTGATTGGTTCATAGCATTTCATACAGTATATTTAAGTTGAATATGTTTTATATCGACTAATCTGTCATTTGATGTGGGCGATCAGTGACAAGTATATTTGTCCCATTTTTCTGCAAAGTGTTGTGTTTAATAGATCGATGGCAATAAAACTGGTGTAATCTGTAAGGAAATGCAACAAAGTTTAAGCAGTTCGGTACAATAGATCAAGTTAAGAAATCAAATTGGAACTATGCTTTTAAGTGAGAATTTGAGTTGAGCATCCAAGTGTTAACTCGGCTGCGACCCTAGGGATCTCTTGCGAGTTAAGATTAGGTTTCTGGTTCCTTAAAGCGGCAGTTCTTTAGGTCGTGAAGAATAGTAAGGAAGAAGGCTCTGGTTCAAAAAGTGGTGTGAAATTCTCCAAGGGATAACTCGGCCACGGCTTAAGGGATTACTCGGCCACGGTTTAGGGTTTAACTCAGCCACAGTTCAAGGTTAAATCGGTAGAAGATTAGATCGGCAGATTTCCCCCAAGGGTTAATTCGGCAACGATTTAAGGGTAAGACCAACCAAAGGTTAGGTCACCCAAAATTACTGGGTCACGTCCAGGTCAGTATCTCATTCCCCTCAACCTGTTAACCTGCTAACCGTTCCATCCAAAAAAAAACCCATCACTCCATTCACGCTGTCTCATTCATGATATCGGATCATCCACTAAGTCAATTCAAAATCACCCAAATTCAATGCTTAGCCATCCTAATGCAAATCAAAATCAACTAGCCAGAAGCAGTACACCATCTCCATCATCTAGTCGATCATTTAGAGCCAAAACCAAGCAAACTCGAGCTCACAAACTACTGGCGCAATGAGGTTCGCAGTAAAGCAGCGCGCAAGAGGTGGGTCCGGTTTGAATAGAATTCATGAATCGATAAGGGATCAAGAGAAGAGCAGGTTTTACTTACGTGATAAACAACAAAGATTATAGGTGATTGTTTGAAATGGAATCGCCTTTTGGAGCTTGAGAAAGTCTTTAATGGCAGAAGCAAGAGAGTAAGTAATGAGAAGAAAGGAGAGAATATGCGACTTATAGTAGAGAGACCCGAAGCGGCGCGAGTGACCAAACTTTTAGGTCGTACACGACCTACCGACCTAAAGAGTGGACGAGTTAGAGGATATCGAAGAACACGAACCAGTAGGCGTATACTTCGAGGAGCAATTGTTAACTCCGCCTCGGTTTTGACTCAGCGACTTGAAACGATGCCAACCTAAGGCTTAACAGGGGTGCCGACCTAAGGCCTAAGGGGTATGCCGACCTAATACTTCAACAAGTATGCCGACCTAATACTTTAAAAAGGCTACCGACTCAACATAGATGCCGACCTAACAGTCTAGGGAGATTGCCGACTTAACTGGTTGCCGACCTAACTTCCTTAACAGGAATGCCGACCTAAGGCCGAAAAAGGATACCGACTTAAGAAAGGTGCCGACCCAATGCTCTAACATGTGTACCAACCTAAGGCTTAAAGAACGCCGACCCAAGATAGCTACCGACCTAAGTCGCGGCCGACCTATGACCAATGTTAAGTTGGTCACGACCTAAGCAAAGGAAGGTAAGTTCAATGCAGCTACTTGGCACAGTGGCCTCTTAACTCGTACACGATCCAGGACTTACCAGTTGGACCGTGACTTGCGACTTACCAAGTTAACTCGTCCACGACCTAAGGCCACTGAATATAAACCCGATGCCATATTACTGAGAAGAGGGGGTGTTGACTCGGAGGCGACCTAGGACTTGTGCAAGGGAACCTTTGTGAAACCATGGAGGGGCCAGATGAGTCGGCCACGACTTACCTTAGACCGGCCATGAATTACCTTAGTCCGGTCACGGCTTACGACCTAAGGAGGGAGATTTTCCTATAAATACCAACCTACCTCAAGCATCGAGGGGACTTTTGGCCAATCTCTTCAAGCGCCAATACTCTGCTGAATTCTCGACTCACTCGACACTTCAAGTTCGAAAGGCATCTCAACTAACTTCGAGGGAAAATCTAACGCAATCTACATGGATTCGAAGAATTCTTCTCCACCAAAGTTCTAGTTGTTTGTCTCGCCAGAATTGTAGTTGAAGATTGTGGTAAAGTTGTAATTGATTCAGCAATAAAGAGAATTAAAGTGGACGTAGGCTTACCTTAAGCCGAACCACTATAAAAACTGTTGTCTTTTCTGCTTCCTCTGTGATTTTTCTACTTGTTTTTAGTTCCCGTGTTCACGGGTGGTGCTTTCGCTCATCTTCAATCTACACCAGGGTGTTAGCGTCTGATTTTTATGTTAACATTTTTGGTGCTTTCACTGAGAATTGAACTCAGAAAATTTCCACTATTGCTCCGCGAAGGATTGTTGAAAGGATTTCTTTTACAACCATAAGTTTATTGGAAATAATGGCTCCTGGGAGAAAACGAAGTTCTGTAAGATCCGACAATGTTCAAGAGAATACTGCTAGCTCTCCTCCTTCAAGTCAAGCAGCTCCAACTGTTGGAGTTACTCAAACAGAGTTGGACGCCGTAGTTTTGGGATTGAATCAACAATTGAATGCTCAGAATGCGCAGTTGGAAGCCCAGAATGCCCAGAATGCCCTGATCTTGAGTATATATGAATATCTCAAATCATTGTATATATAATTAAATAATAAATTAATTTTTAATAAATTGGTAATAATATATATTTTTAAACTAACGAACAAACGAATATCTTAAATAAATGATGAAAATTAAAATGCTACTATAATATAAATCTTATTCACATAAACATAAAATAAAATCTTGATTTAAATACGAAACCTAATGCAGATGATCCAACAAATAATAGGTTGGTGGTCACCATCTACTTTGGGGTGAGACGTCGCGCCAAGACATGAAAAAAAATGCAAAGTTGCAAACTTCATCTGATTGATTTCTTTGAAAGACCTAGGAAGCCAACATATGTGACAAAGACAAAGACAACACACGAGGAGACAAACACAAATCTCGTGGCAAGGAGTGTTGTAGAAGAGGGAACATCAGGAGCACAATAAGACAAGCTCTATATATGGCCAATAGTTCATGGTTGGGAAAAAAATAATGCCACTTCAAATTACGGCATGGAAACCATCTATCTCTTTATGAGGGACTGCGCCTCATACCAAAGGCCTCCTCTCACCTACTCAAGCCAAGAGGAGGAACCCCATAGAAATAGAAAATATTGCAAGTTCCATCAGTTGAACAACTACTCCATAATTGAGTGTCGTCACTTGAAAGGTGAGATAGAGGGGTTAATTCATGAAGATATACTTGTGCAATATGTCATGCAGTAACTAGATCAAAGGGCCGAACATCAAACTCTCCCCGACCCTCCTCAATAGACAGAGGGAAATAATGTTCACCATCAACAAAGAAATCTTATCTATATATGGTGGCCCTACATGTAGCTAGAAGAAGCAGAGGAGCCTTGATCCTTTAGAAGAGGGAGCAAAATCCTGCCAAACAAGTGTATTATGTAGAACTCAAGACCTTGAAAGCTTTATGGGTAGAGTTGAACAAAGAAAAAAATCACATTCACGACTGAGGATAAGAGAGTGTTGGATTTCCCTACCATGACTCCATGGTAATCTTCATCCATATCATAAACACCAAAGTGCGCCAGGGTCTTCATAAACAGAGGAAGATCAAAGAATGTTATGATCAAAAACGTCTTTGATCAAATGAAACTTCTGCAATTTAGCCTAACTCTGTGAAACATGCCCATCTATGGCTTCAGCAGCATTGGTGTCATCTCCTTAGGATCGACCTCATATATGGTCACCTTTGGCGAGGAAGACAACTCCACAAATATTAAGGTAAACGTTTTTTAATCGACTGCCCATCCACTTACAACATTCTTATAGGTAAACCAGGTTTGGTCATCCTGGATGTAGTAATTGCATACTAATGACTTATGATGAAGTTCCCTATTAAGGGGAAGTCAGTTGTATCCAATGCAGCTAGTATGACACTAAGACTGTTATAGCATTTCTCTCCAATAAGCCAAGAAAGAAGTGCTAATTCTCTAACAGAAGGTGACAACCATCATCAACAACAGCTAGCCCGAGAGGTTATCAGGGCACTCAACTGCTATTGGCTATGTCGGGAGAAAACCTAGCACTTTAACTTCCTACAAGAGATTGTAAGAACTCTTGGAAGCTCCCACACGTGCTGAAAGCAAGCAATCAAATCCTTATAAGAGAGTTTGAGAGCCCCAAAAACTCCCACTTATGCCAGAGGCAAGCAATCAAAATGTTTGAGAGAGTGTGAGAGCTCCCAAAAGTTTGCATACAAACCAAACCCACACAAGTGAAAAACTTTGAGAGCTTGCGAGAGCGATTTGATTCTTATAAATTTTTGTCAGAGGCATCCATCAATTCGACATAAGTCTAGTGGCTTCCTACACTGAGTTTGTTCCCAAGAGAATGCTAGAGCTAGTCAACACTCTGGTTCAGATTGGGGCCTCGATCGGAAACATTGAAGAATTGATCAGCATGACCGACAAGGCCATAACATAAGAACTTATCACAACATGTAATTAACGAATCCATCCCTATTAGCAGGTGAGAACCGGTAATACAACTATATTCACTTGTTAATCATCGACTGACTCATCTCTAAGAATTGTTGAAGTCCAAATCCTCGTGTTAGAGCATAAATGTCCATCACAGTTGAGGACTTCATCGAACAAATGATCTATAATTAGATTATTGCGAGTTAGAACTCGACATGAGGAGTGATAGCGATGATTCCTTCGAACCCCATGTAGGGTATCGACCCGGATAGTGGTCTGGCGACAAAAGTTGAAATCATCATCTTGGACAGCGGTGCCCAAAGCTAAACTGCCTAAACTGTTATGGAGTTGGATACGAGTGTGAGAATGGAGTCCATAGATTTCCTCAAATAGAGCATACGTATTTTAACCTAGGGGCATGTAGACATCACTGGCATAGATCCCTCAGTCATATGCCATGCTCTTCCAAAGCTTACCTAGTCCACTAAAAGGTGACCGCTCAACCCCGAAAGTCATAGAAAAAAGGTTTAGAAGCTCTTCGACAATGGGCTCATTAGAGAATTTGAACTTCCAGCATGGATGGCCAACTGTATATTATTCTAAAAGTCCAATGGTACTTGGAGGATATGAATTAAATTCTTTAAACTTAACAAAGTCGGTACTAAGTACAACTTCTCTACCTCACATTGATCAGCTTGTGGATGCAACCAATGAACATGAACTGTAGGACTTCACGTATGCCTACTCGGGGTATAATCAGATTGTTACGGACGGTCCCAACTAAGAGAATACTTCGCTCATTAGCAATATTCGACTTTATTGCTATAGAGTCTTGTCCTTGGGTCTTTGGAACATTAAGGCAACTTATCAAAGGTTCATAAATTAGATGTTCATTTAATAAATTGAGGGGTTGGTGGAAATCTATGTCGATGATATGTCGGTAAAGTATGAGAGAATCGGGGGAACATGTAAAACTTAACCAAAAGCTTTGGTATCCTCCAAAATATTATATAAAGTTGGACATGAAGAAGTGCTCCTTTGCCATCCACTTTGGTAAATTCTAAAGGTAAGTGGTGAGTGCAATGAGAATTAAGGTCAATCTTGATAAATTAAAGCAATATAGAACATGGAGATCCCTCACACTCTCAAAAAAGTCTAAAGCTTGAATGGAATGGTCGCTACCCTCAACCATTTCATCTCGAGCAATGGACAAGTGCATTGCCATCTTTGACATAATCGAGAAAGAAAAGTCCTTCACCTAGACGGACGACCATATTAAAGCATTTAAAGAGTTGAAACATCATCTATTTATACCTCCAATCCTCTTAAATCCCATAGACAGGAAAGACCTCTACCTTGTAATGACTACAATACGATCATTGTGGCCTTGGTGAGAGATGAAAAATGCATACAATGACCAATCTGCTAAAAGAGGACGAAGGGGCTAGAATAAAGATATGTCTTGCTTAAGAAGTTGGCATACTACATACTCATTGTTACTCACAAACTCCACCCATACTTCATGCCCCGCCACATCAAAGTACTCACCAACTACCAAAGAAATCTAGACCCGACACAACAAATAGGTTATGTCCTAAATGGGTGGTTAGAACTCGACCAACATCAGACACCTTCCATTTCCGCACCTCCATTAAAGGATAAGCTCTGACAAACTTCATCATCAAATGTTCTAGCCAAGACAACAATGAAGAAGAAGCATCAGCCAAACAATACTCTTGGAAAGTGTATGTTGATGGAGCATCAAACAAGAAAGAGACAAGGGACAAACTTTTCGTCGTCACCTCTGAGGGATTCAAAAATTGTTTCGCTGTGAGGTTAGACTTCAAAGATACTAACAATGAAGCTTAATATGAAGCTATACTGGTTGGCTTTCGGATGGCAAATGAACTCAAGGTTTGAGTCCATCAAGGTGTTTGATGACTCTTCATTCATAGTTGACCAGATCGGTAAGCACATCTAGGTGAAGGGAAAGATCTTGGTTCGGTATGTTGCCGAGGACGAGAAATTGATAAAATACCTTCTTTGACTTTAAGCTTGAGAAAATACCAACCGTTATAAAAATACAAAAACATGCCATTTTGCTAAGACTATGTGTAACCAATACTTGGATCCCATTGGAGATCTAAAACTTCTAATACACTAACTAAGGAAGGATGATCGTGGAAATCGGGAGTGAACAATAAGCCAGCTAGATGGCCTCTACCTTGAAATACTTGATGAACAAGGAACTACCTAGTGAGCACAAGGAATTCCAAGAAATTCTATGTCGAGTACCAAGCTGCATGACCATGGATGGCAAACTGTACCAAAGACTTTAGTATACCCCACTACAACGTTGCATCATTCAAGTCAAAAAGGTCTTCAAAGAACTAGATGAAGGCTTCTATGGGGACACAGACACTCATCTATCCTATGTTGGCTTTCATTTGTATTTATTTGGAATTCATCAATCCCTAACCGCTTGAGGACACATACCATGGCGAGCCCCTTATTCCCCAACCTTAAGGCAGTAAGTCTAGTGATGACTACCTAAGTGTATATGTTCGGGGAAGGCGAGATGGGTGGAGTCGGTCCTTGCTATGCTATAGGGAGAATGATGGTGACATATTACTGGGTGATCTTGGTGTTCTACTTGCCCTCGTCAAGCTTGGAGAAATAAATCTAAATCACTTCAAAAGGAATGAAGAAGAGTTAAACTCTTAAATAAGAATATGTATATAAAAAATGAACATAACATGTAAAATGGCTACGAACAAGGTAGTGATGAACAAAAAAAAATGATTACTAAAATTTTGTCAACCCTTGCTGGGAAATGTCCAACACTTTGTCTGATGCAGCTCAGGAGATAAGTCGTACTCGACTTAAGGTGGAAGGCCTATATCGTTCACGAGTTAAGGAAGCTTCGTTTGTAAACCTTAAGCCGTTCACGAGTCAAAATGGGGAGAAAGGTTTTAAGGCGCAGGAAGCATCGGTTTTAGGTCGGCAACGACCTAAGGACTTAGGTCGACAACGACCTAACAAAGCTCGGGGGACAAGGCCACGACCTAACTGGTCTGAAGAAGAAGGGCTGCGACCTAAGGAAGCGGCCTTGAGTCGGTCACGACCTAACAGGACAGAAGAAGAGAAGCTACGACCTAGTATATGGTCTTAAGTCGGTAATGAGTTGAGTCGTGTGATTTTAGGTCGTCACCGGCCTAAGTGGTGTAATTGTTGAGTAGTTATGTCGTGTACTTTGTGTTGTAGGTCGTAAGACATTGAGTCGTAAGTCGCTGATTCTGTTAAGTCGCGACATATTGATAGGTCGCATACCTGTGATTGTGTGAATCTGTTAAGTCGCGTACGACCTAAGTTGGGTCGTGAGTAATTGCCTTGAGTCGTAAGTGGTGAGTTCTTTTATAAGCCGTGTACGACCTATGTTAGGTCGGTGAAATTGAGTCGTGAGTCGAAGTGTGTTAAGTCGAATGCGACTTAAGGGTCAGGGTCAAAACTCTATAAATACGTGTGAGTTGTACATTTGAAGGGGTTGATTTTGAATAAAATTTCTTGTTGATTGCTGTGTGCTTTCTTCTAAAATTGGTAGTTGAGTATAATCTCCTATCTCCTCTTTCGGTTAATCGAGTGCGCTCGATTCAACGATCGTAGATGCCGATTCACGGTATCTAGTGCGCTAAATCAACGTACGAAGAATCATAGATCTTTGAACACGGTATAGTGCGCTATCAACGTGTTTGAGATAGTTAGAATTCGGTATCTTCGGATCAACGAATTTGGGCATTTGGTATTCATCAATCCGCCGATTGCTACACTTTCATCGTTATATCGATTTTTCTGTTAATCCGCTGCGTCAGTTTGGTATCAGAGCTAGACTTAGCCAATCATAGCTAAGTTGATTCTTGGAGCCAAGTATTTGAAGTTGAAATTTGAAGTTGTTGTTCATCGTGTTCATATTGAAGTTGCAACGAGTTTGAAGATTTTGATCCATTTCATTTTGGATCAAGAGTTGAAGAAGTGTTTGAAGTATTGAGGCCGAGCTAGTGATTGGAGCCATGCCTTGTTGTTGTTTGAATTGAAGGTTTGTAGTAGGTAGCCGAGCCAAGTGAAGTTAAGCCGTGAGTTCAAGCTGAGCGACCTAACTTTGAGTCGTTGCAAGTTGAGGCCAAGCCGAGTTGAAGTGAACCAAGATTTGTTTGTTTGTGTCGAAGTTTTGTGTTCTGTTTGTTGAAGTCTTTGAAGAGTTTTGAAGTGTTTGTGAAGAGTTTCCAATCATGCCACCAAGAAGAGCTAATCGTCATCAAAATGTTGAAGCGTTGTATAGAAGAGAAGAAGTCGAGCTTATGGAGCAACCTATTAATGTGAAATTTGATGAAGGCATTGGGAAGTTAGAGAAATAGATGAATGATTTAAATAAAACTCAAAGGAGGAGATCACCAAACTCGAACCATAGAGGAAACAGAGTTCGCCATCAGTTACGGAAGCGAGGAGGGTATCGCCGCATTCTTTTAGAGATAGAAGAGAAACATCAATTTCATCACGGAGAGATCATCATGACTATGGACATGAAGAGAGAAGAAGTCAACATGAATTTGACAATGAGGCGTATAGAGATGAAGAGAGACATAGTCGAAGAAGCATGCATGAACGAAGGGATGATAATGGTCGAGATCGATGTAGGCGTACTTTTGATTTTGATGAAGAGGGTGATAGAGCTAGCATTCATTATCGAGATCGGGACTAAGTTCGAAATTCTTATCAGGATATTGAAGATGATCGTCGATGGGAATCGGGTATGAAGATAGAAATTCCAGAGTTCAAGGGTGGAATGGTAGCTGAAGAATTTCTTGATTGGTTGTCTAATGTTGAAGAGATCTTTGATTTCAAGGAGGTTCCGGAGAATCGAAGGGTGAAGTTGGTTGCTACTAGGTTGAGGGGGAGAGCTTTGGCATGGTGGCAGCAAACTAAACTTACAAGGGAGAGAATGGGAAAGTCAAAGATAGAATCTTGGGAGAAGATGAAGAAGTTGATGAGAGCTACTTTCTTACCATACAACTATCAATCACTTATGTACCAGAGGTTGCAGAATCTGAGGCAAGGGACGAAGTCTGTTAGTGATTATGCTGATGAATTTTACCAACTCATTGCCAGGAATGATATTATGGAAACGGAAGAACAGCTAACTGCTAGATTCATTGGGGGATTGAGAATGCAGATCCAGGATATGGTTAATATGTTTGATCCTAGATCTGTAGCGGAGGCACATCAGAAAGCGTTGGCTTGGGAGAAGCAAGAAAGGCGTGGAGGTGGTGTGTTTACAAATTCCAATAATCAAGCGAAGGGTGTTAGTGGAAGTTCTAATGTTCCTAAACCTGTTAAAAAACCAGTGATGAAGGAGGATGAGAAGGCGAAGGTTAGTAGTGGTTTCAAATGTTATAATTGTCAGGAGTTGGGTCACAAAAGCAATGAATGTCCGAAGCCGAAGAAGAGAGCAATGGTTGCTGAAATTGAGGATGATGGTGAGGAGGCAGAATGTTCAAATGCACCTTATGTTGAGGAGGAAGAAGAATTGTCTGGGGATGAAGGTTGTAATCTTATGATGAGGAGGTCATGTCTTACACCAAAGCAAGAGGAGGATTCTAGTTGGTTGAGAAGCAATATTTTTCAGTCGACATGCACTATTTTGGGAAAAGTTTGCAAGTTCGTTATTGATGCTGGAAGCTGTGACAATATTATCTCTACAGAAGCGGTAAGGAAGTTGAACTTGAAAACTGAGAAACATCCTAAACCGTACAAGTTAGCATGGTTAAGGAAGGGTGGTGAAGTGAAGGTGTGTCGAAGAGCTTGTGTTAATTTTTCTATTGGGAAGAAGTACAAAGACGAAATTTGGTGTGACGTTGTAGACATGGATGTGTGTCATCTGTTGTTGGGCAGACCATGGCAGTTTGATAGAGCAGTGCAACATGATGGTCGTGCTAATAGCTATAGTTTCATGTTTGAAGGTACTAAAATCACTTTAGTTCCCAAGAAACAGCAACAGAAGGAAAGCAAGCTAGAGGAGATCGAAGAACTAAAAACTTTGCTATCTTTGAAGGAGTTTGTTAAGGAAGTTGAAGAGGAGCCTGAAGTCTATTTGTTGATTCGACGAGAGAGTCATGAAGAGGTTGAAATTCCAGAAGAAGCGAAGCCAGTTTTGAAAGAATTTAAAGATGTATTTCCAAAAGAGTTGCCTAAGGAGTTACCGCCACTGAGGGACATTCAACATCAAATCGATCTTGTTCCGGAAGCAGTATTACCGCATAGACCACATTATCGAATGAGTCCGAAGGAACATGAAGAGTTACGAAGGCAGGTGGAAGAGTTGTTAGAACAGGGACGTGTTCAGGAAAGCTTGAGTCCTTGTGCAGTACCAGCATTGTTGGTGCCGAAGAAGGATGGAACGTGGAGAATGTGTACCGATAGTAGAGCTTTGAACAAGATTACTGTTCGCTACAGATTTCCTATGCCGAGGTTGGATGACTTGCTAGATCAGTTGAGTGGGGCTACTATCTTTTGGAAGATTGATTTGAAGAGCGGTTATCATCAGATTCGGATTAGACCTGGAGACGAATGGAAGACAGCCTTCAAGACGAGAGAGGGGTTATACGAATGGTTGGTTATGCCATTTGGTTTATCAAATGCACCTAGTACATTCATGCGGGTGATGAATCAAATCTTTAGACCATTCATTGGGAAGTTTGTTGTAGTTTATTTTGATGATATTCTAATCTATAGTGCGAGCACAGAGGAGCATGTAGAGCATTTGAGAAAGGTGTTGATTATTCTTCGTGAGGAACAATTTTATGCAGCTACGAAGAAATGTGTGTTCATGACTCGAAGTGTCTTATTTTTGGGATATGTTGTATCTGAGAAGGGAATCCAGGTGGACCAGAGTAAAGTTGAAGCTATTAGAAATTGGCCACAGCCGAGATCGATCACTGAAGTTAGAAGTTTTCATGGATTGGCATCATTCTACCGAAGATTCATTCCACACTTCAGTAGTGTGATGGCACCGGTTACTGATTGTATGAAAGGGAAGCGGTTTTCTTGGTCGAAGGAAGCGGGGGTTGCTTTTGAACGAATCAAAGAACTTTTGACGACAGCGCCAATTCTTGTATTACCGGATTTTCAGTTGTTGTTTGAACTACACACTGATGCATCAAAGGTTGGGATTGGAGGAGTGTTGAGTCAGAGTGGGAGGCCAGTTGCTTATTTCAGTGAGAAGCTATCAGGGGCAAAGATGAGATACAGTACATACGATGTTGAGTTTTATGCTGTTGTGCAAGCTGTTAAACATTGGAGGCATTATCTATTTCAGAAAGAGTTTGTTCTTTACACTGATCATGAAGCTTTGAAGCATTTGTAGGGGCAGGATAAGATTTCAGCGAGACATGCATCGTGGATTGCATATTTACAGCAATTTACCTTTGTTGTTAAGCACAAATCAGGAGTAACTAATCGTGTGGCTGATGCTTTGAGTAGAAGGAACCATTTGTTGACTACAATGAAAGTTGGGGTGACAGGGTTTGAATTATTACCAGAATTGTATGAGAAGGACCCTTACTTTGCAAAGTTTGTTGAGAAAGTTAAGGATGGGAGTACTGATGAATTTATGTTGGTTGATGAATTCTTGTTTAAAGGAAATCGATTATGTATTCCAGAGAGCAGTTTGAGATTGAAGATTATCAAAGAGTTGCACGAGGAAGGACATGTGGGCCGTGATCGTACGTTGCATTTGATTTCTCAATCTTACTTTTGGCCGTCGATGAGGAAAGAGGTAGAGAGGTTTGTGGAGAGATGTCATATATGTCAGGTTTCGAAGGGAACAACGACAAATGCAGGATTGTATATGCCGTTACCTGTACCATCTAAACCGTGGGTTGATATCAGCATGGATTTCGTTTTGGGTTTGCCTAGAACTCAAAGGGGAAATGATTCTATATTTGTTGTGGTGGACAGATTTTCGAAGATGGCACTTTTTATTGCCTGCAAGAAGACAACGGATGCAATTCGAGTGGCACAATTATTCTTTAAGGAGGTGTATCAATTGCATGGTTTACCAGAATCTATTGTTTCTGATCGGGATACCAAATTTTTGAGTCACTTTTGGCTAAGTTTGTGGAAGATGGTTGGAACGAAGCTGAATTTTAGTAGTGCTTATCATCCGCAAACAGATGGACAGCCTGAAGTTATTAACAGATCACTGGGAAATTTGTTATGATGTTTGGTGAAAGATAATCTGAGAAGTTGGGACATGAAGTTATGCCAGGCAGAATTTGCACATAATCATGCAATGAATCGTAGTACAGGATTCAGTCCATTTCAGATTGTATATTCAAATCTACCCAGGGGACCATTGGACTTAGTCGTAGTGCCACAACCAAAGGGGATGGTTAAACGAGCTATAGACTTTGTTGATGGGTTGAATGAATGTCATAAAATCGTTCAGGAACGATTGGAAAAGTAAAATGAGAAATATAAGAAATTTGCAGACTTAAAGCGACGAAATGATGAATTTAACGAAGGAGATTTGGTGTATGCTGTGTTAACGAAGGATCGTTTTCCAGTAGGCGCTTATAACAAGTTGAAAGCCAGAAAAATTGGTCCTATAGAAGTTGTGAAACGGATCAATGAAAATGCTTACAAGTTGAAGCTACCGGAAGATGTATACACTTCTGACGTGCTCAATGTGAAGCATATTGTACCATATTTTGGGAATGAACAATCCGAAGTGAACGAATTTACAAATTCGAGGACAAATTTTTCTCAACCAGGGGAGAATGATGCAGCTCAGGAGATAAGTCGTACTCGACTTAAGGTGGAAGGCCTAAATCGTTCACGAGTTAAGGAAGCTTCGTTTGTAAACCTTAAGCCGTTCACGAGTCAAAATGGGGAGAAAGGTTTTAAGGCGCAGGAAGCATCGGTTTTAGGTCGGCAACGACCTAAGGACTTAGGTCGACAACGACCTAACAAAGCTCGGGGGACAAGGCCATGACCTAACTGGTCTGAAGAAGAAGGGTTGCGACCTAAGGAAGCGGCCTTGAGTCGGTCACGACCTAACAGGATAGAAGAAGAGAAGCTACGACCTAGTATATGGTCTTAAGTCGGTAATGAGTTGAGTCGTGTGATTTTAGGTCGTCACCGACCTAAGTGATGTAATTGTTGAGTAGTTATGTCGTGTACTTTGTGTTGTAGGTCGTAAGACATTGAGTCGTAAGTCGCTGATTCTGTTAAGTCGCGACATATTGATAGGTCGCATACCTGTGATTGTGTGAATCTGTTAAGTCGCGTACGACCTAAGTTGGGTCGTAAGTAATTGCCTTGAGTCGTAAGTGGTGAGTTCTTTTATAAGCCGTGTACGACCTATGTTAGGTCGGTGAAATTGAGTCGTGAGTCGAAGTGTGTTAAGTCGAATGCGACTTAAGGGTCAGGGTCAAAACTCTATAAATACGCGTGAGTTGTACATTTGAAGGGGTTGATTTTGAATAAAATTTCTTGTTGATTTCTGTGTGCTTTCTTCTAAAATTGGTAGTTGAGTGTAATCTCGTATCTCCTCTTTCGGTTAATCGAGTGCGCTCGATTCAACGATCGTAGAAGCCGATTCACGGTATCTAGTGCGCTAGATTAACGTACGAAGAATCATAGATCTTTGAACATGGTATAGTGCGCTATCAACGTGTTTGAGATAGCTAGAATTCGGTATCTTCGGATCAACGAATTTGGGCATTTGGTATTCATCAATCCGCCGATTGCTACACTTTCATCGTTATATCGATTTTTCTGTTAATCCGCTGCGTCATTGTCCTAACTAAAGAGGGACAATAAGACACATTGTCGCTCTCAATGCATGATCCCTCTATATACGGAATCGTACCAGAGGCAGATTATAGTTTGGTAGACCGTCCTGGGGGAGAAGGAACATCCTCGGAGAAAATGAAATTTTGTAATAACCCGTACTTCCAAACACAACGATCCAAAGCCTAATGTGACTTTGGAACTCACGTCATGCTAAGAAATATGAGATGATGGGTTTTTAAAACATTATAGAGTATAATTATAAGGGTAAGTTTTAAGACATTCTACACATTTGGATTTCACTCTAGAAAGAATTAAATATAAGTACTAAGAAATAGACGTTTTAGAAAATAGTCTCCATAATACTTTGTTTGCAATTTACATCGTTTCAAGTGTATACATACATACATACATATATATATGTGTGTGTGTGTATAGATTTCAAAAGATCATTTTGAAAAAGCTTTTAAAAAACCATTTTTTCTAAATATTTCAACTACGTTCTCTCAATACGTGTCTAATTTCTAGGGAACCTTAAACCTATGCTCTGATACCAAATGCAACAACCTACATTTTCGAACACACTGATCCAAAGCCTAGTGTGACATTCGGACTAGCGTTATGCCAAGAAATATGAGCTTAAAACATTATACAACATAAATATTAGGGTAAGTTCGAAGTTATTCTACACTTTTAGATCTCATGGTGGAAGGAATTAAAATATAAGTGCTGAGAAATTGACGTTTCAAAAAAAATCCCAAAATACTTTATTTTCCATTTGTACTATTTCAAATTACAACATATATTCACTAGACTTTTGTCTAGACCACTCCCTCCTTTCCATTTTTCCCCACTAAGGAATAACAGGTTAGCGTTGATTGGACATAGTACGTGGAGAAAAGAGCTTCACATTAGAGATCTCATATTATTGTTGTCCATTACATACCTATTTACTCTATTAAAATTCAGTAAAATATATGTTGTACTTTGGAACAGTGTAAATAGCAAATAAAGTATTTTGCGTACTGTTTTCTGGAAGGTCTATTTCTCAGTACTTCTATTTTAATTACTTCTACCATGAGATATGAAAGTGTAGAATATCTTAGAACTTACCCTTATAATAATTATGATATATAATGATTTAAAAACTCAACAACTCATATTTCTTATCATGACGCGAGTATGAAAGTCACACAACTTTGGATCGGTGTGTCCAAAAGTGTGGGTTGTTACAAATCTCCAGTGAATCCAGGGCCATGTCCATGCCCATATCCTCTCTTCCTTGTGGATTTGCAGCATCTACAACCCTTCTCGTTAGTTGATCCCATAAATCTCAGCATCTACTATGTCATAAAGATGGTGGTTATATGTCAACCACCACCCTCTTTGCCTTGATTGGTCGTCGCGGAGCTCGCTCCAATACCTAGTCCCTAATGGGCAGCGGATATGTTTGTACCCCCTCTCCTAGTGTATCTCATTGTTTCCTTCCTCAATTTAAATAACCACCATGACTAGATCTTTCTCTTTTTGGACTTATCACCCTTATCCCATCCCATAGCATACTACTCCCCATGTTTAGCAGCCCCACTTTATGTATGTTGGCACAAATTAAAATGACGGGTGCATTATCACAATTGTTGAACAGACTATAAATAGTCTTAACCTCATCCCTAAACCGTGATTGATCCTCATCCAAGTTCTAATGGAGAGTTGCATAAAAATACTGCAAACACATTAAAACAAGACAGAATGAAAATTACTTCGGAATACAAACCTATAAAAACTTACCGAGGGTTCGGAAATCCTGAACGAGCAGATCAAGGATGACCGCAGATGGCATGAAGAAAGGGCGATCTTAGTAGCTTATAACCTTGTTAATAAGCCAAGATAAGGACTAGGGTGATTTGGCTCTTTAAGTAGTTATACCAGCTTTTGTTAGAGCTGGCAAGCTTGAGAAATTTGTATATGCCCAGATGAATAGAGAAGGCTCCAGGAGGTAAAAGTCGTGGTAGATTATGTACATACTGGCCAGCAAATTGTAGTCGTTGGAAGCAAATTTGGCAAGTACCACGATGTAAGCATTCAAGCGAACAAAATATTGATGGAGTAGCAAGGATGGGCTGTAACTTATCGAGGGAGTGCCTATGTAAAATGATGCACTAGAGGTCTGTTCTCCCTATCACCTCACACCTATTTTATTCTTTCAATAAAAGTGGATAGTCCACCGTAAAAGCAGGCATACCTTGGCAAAAAAGTTTGGATTGAATATAAAACTGCATACACTTGGAAATATTATATAATACATATGCTATTAAAGCTCTTAGCGGTTTTGTAGTTATAGAGGTTCAAATGGCTATAGTACAAATTTATTCGAAAATAGCTGGGATATATGGGAAAATAGCAGAGGTTAAAATATGCATTAGAGATTAACTTAAATCTCTAAAATTGATTTAGTATCATTCACACATCACTTTCGTAGAAAAGAAACGGTGTACACTTCTACATAACAAAACCGAAGAATATCATGTTAATGTAGTTCAACTTGATGAATAGAATATAATTCTGATTTATGTTGAGCACTTATGACATGAACTTGCACCTATACCTTAAATTTGTTGATGTGGTTTATAAGAGAACGGTCAAATTAACTTTTATATGTTGAAGTTATTAAAACAGGTGGAAAAACCTCTGAGTTTAGCAAACATAGCAGAAAATAGTAGGGCTTTAAGCGGATCTACTATTTAATAGCATTTGATTGAAAAGACATAACGGTTGAAGTATGCTAAGCGCTTTAGCGAGGAATTAGTAAGACTTTCGTAGAACTTTAAATGCATAGGACGATGCTATAAACCAAAATTTCACCGATGATTCTGATATTTACCAATATACACATACATACATCAAAGATAATGAATCTAGTATGATAAATAAAATTTAAGTTCAGTGTATTAAGAGTTCTGACGCATGCATATAACAATTCTGGTTAGAAAGTAAAACTGTGTCGGCTTTAAAATGATTTCTGATACATTAAACCAAATTTAACAATATGGATATTGATCAGACTTAATACGAACACGCACATATGTTATGTATGTATGTGTGTATGTGTGATTATGTATGCATGATAGTTATAATACATGTATATAACAGTTCTTATGTATGTATATACTTGTTATGATACATATATATATCAGTTTCAATACATAATAAATGAAATCAATGTTGATCTTTTGTTTAATGATGGCGGATTTTATTTCTATTTGAAATTTAATTATTTTTCTCACCGGGTTAAGTAGATATGCTTCAGATTAAGCATTGTCATAATTATTAAAGTATTAAGAAGGTAAATTAAAGTATTTTTATTAAAAGAATGTCTTAATTTATAAATTTATTACGGTGGGGCTAAAAAATAAATAAATTATAGAATATGTTTCTTCGACTGAAAGACACTTCATTTGTAAAGACCCGGATTTTTAGCCATCTAATATTAGGATAATCAACTAATTTTAATTGTTGGAATATAAATTTTTATAAGCCAAATAGATAAATTTTGTGATAATTGAAATATCTGAATCTACTAATTTTGAAAAAAAACTATGATAAATTTAAAATGCGAACTTCTGAATACGATAAAAGACATATATATATATATATATATATATATATATATATATATCTGTGTGTGTGTGTATTTCACCATTTCAAACTTATGAAAAAATATCTGTATACAAATATATATATAAAAGCTCCATTTTGATGACAAAAATATATATATAAGTTATAAGCATGTATATATGTTTATAAAAATATTATATATGCAAATAAATATATATATATGAATGTATAAGCTTCATAATTGGCAATTTAAAACTTAAGATTATATATATAAATGGGTATATGTTTATAAAATATAGTGCATATATATATATATATGAGCAAGTATGATAAGGTAAATATGTATATGTGAATGTATGCATATCTATATATACATATAAATGTATATACATGCTTCATGATGGCAACCTCAAGTCAAGCCAACAAAAACATTAAATTACCAAAATCTCAAAATCAAGCACATAAAATAACAAATCACCTAATAAATCAAGTCACAGGAAAGGGAAAAAATCAAATCACACACATAAAATCAAATAAATTCATAAATCAAATCAGTCAAAGGAAGAGGAAAAAAAATGGAAGATGTGAAGCCTGTGAAAATCACAGCCACTCTATATACACAACCACCTTATGTTCACTGGCCTACCTTTTCCTTATATTTATACATACGGCCTTGCTTGGTTCATTGTTTACGTACAAAAGAAAGAAAAAAATATCACCTGCCATTAAATCAAAAGCAAGAGAAGTATTAAAGGCTTGGAAGAGGGGATGAAGCAACAGTGTGTTCATCATTTTTATCACTGTGAGTAAAACAATTTGAGGAGTTACTGGTTAACATATCTATAAATGCAAACAACTTTGATCTTTGAAAATCTTGGTTTGTACCAAAAATATATGTGTTACTATGGGTATATGTGTGCTTATACATGGATCAGGTCACCTGCATATCAAAGAACACTGCACATCTCCCAGGAAATACTTCCTGTACATGTTTTAGTCCAAATCAGTTATGCAGTCAACTTTGTAAAATCTATATCTCATCATATACTTAGCTTCAAATCTTAAATCCAAAAGCAATGTTATTTGATTTTGAGTATAGATTGTTTTAAAAAACCTTCCATCAATTTCGATAAGCACGAAGAAAGAAAAACTTAAAATACAGTAACAAGGTTAGTTAAGGCAAGTTCTCAACTGTCCTAATTTGATGTATGGATTACATAATCGTAACCATTGTTGAAAAACACGATTTTTAAAAATGGTTTGGGATTTTTTTTTGTTTATGGTGTGGGGTGAGAATATTGGAGATGATCGTATTTAGAGGTTTTGGAAAATTCTGGCGATCGAGCCGATTTCATGTGATGGAGTTAGCCGTGGAAGAGGTGTAGGCATCGACACAGATGGGAAATGCGAGATTTTCCTTTTGGTTTGTGCAACTGGGTCGAGGTAAGTTTAGGGATCAGGGTGGGTTTTGGGATAACTTCGCGTTCGATGAAATGACGAAGTGGAGGGGATGAGAGTGGCGTGCGCATAGGGGGAAGTAGGTAAAGGGGATGATGGCGTGCTTTAGAGCAAAGTTGGCTGGAAAATGGCGGTCGGAGATGGTGAAGCAAGTTGTTTTGGTGAGTTTTTCTTTATTCAGGGTTCGATGGAGTTTTGGGTTTTTGAATTGAAGCTTCGCCGTGTTTTCTAGGGTATAGACGAGATGCGATGGTGGTGAGCAACTTGTGGGGATGGTCGACGACTAGGGATAGTGGCCAGAAATGGCATACAGGTGCACATCGCCATGCTCAAACTGGTGCACGTCCTCATTTCTAAATGAAGAGGGAGGAAGTGAACTTAGAAGGGGAGGAGAAGGATAAAAGAAAGTGGGCTTTAAAATTTCTTGGGTCGGGTTCTTTCGAAGGGGGGCAGGATTGGAAAATAAGTAAATAAAATTTTAATATTTAAAAATCTATAAAGAAAAAAATTATTTCTCTTTCATTTTGAATCCAATGGATGCATAGATTCTTACATCGTGTCCCTATCGCCTAGTACTTCCATTTGAATAAATATGGTCATGTTCTCCAAATGTAAAAGTTTATCGATCAAAAACGAATCAAGTGAAGAAATAAGTAATGTTTTATTTAATTTATTATTCGTTAAATTATAAATTGATTGTTTAATTTAAATTTACTAGTAATAAATCATTTTATATATTTCTTGATTAACTAGTAATCTGGACATAAAAATATAGTTGATGCAAATAAATTGAAAAAGGGATCGGTTCGGATGTGTAAATTAATTTAATTGTAAATCATTAATTGAATTAACGACCTAGGATGGCTTGTATTTCTCTTAGATATTGTTTTCAAGTGTCCTTCGCCTGAGCCATTGAGTAGCTGAACAAATCAAGGTAGATAGAATAAAATGTCAACACGTTATATTGAGAGTAAATTGACTTGTCCTGATCACTATACCAGTTTCATAAAATTTAAGGGTTATAAGCAAATTGATTCTGATGGACGGGTCATGATAAAGAAAACATATGAAAGAAATTGCCATATGTGAATACTGACACCTGACTGTGAAATAGTTATTAACGACTTGGCATTAAGATTTAATCGCTTGGATTCGAAGAGCTCGGGATCGGATTCGAAGAGAACGGTTTTGATTATAGAGCCTGGTATACTGGATTTTAATTAATGTAACAATTTCGGCTATTTTAATTAGTACTTGTACTTAGACACTATTATAATATCACTGAATATTCTACAAAAATGTTTTGGTTATAATATGGGAAAAACCAGTCATGTTTATGTGTGAGGCGGTCTTATGGGATACCTTCATTTTTTGAAGGATTTTATAACTTTAGTAAATCAAATTAAGTGTGTTTACTCACACTGGTTTTCCAGACTGACTTGGCTGATACTTTAATGTAATGCTCGGGTCAGACCCCGAGTGTTACAGATTCAGGTTAGAGTGCTTTGGAGCTCAGATGACGAGCTAGATGACAGGGACGCATTACACGTACTTGGTTATATTCCGTGTATTATAAATTGTACATTAAGCACAATGAAGACAATATAATAAAATTGAACAGATTTCTATGTTGACGGTTGTACTATGAAAATTTATATGTGTATTAACAGTTATAGATTCTTTTGTATAAAAAAATTTTATTATATTATATTTGTTTCGCTGCGATTCTGAGATTCTGTGTTTTTGTTATTTCTGTTTTCTTCTTCTATCTCTTGCTTCTTAACCCCTAATTATTTGATATTTCCAGCACTCATTGCTCGGCGTTCTATACAGTGAATGTATTAATGACGATTTTAGAGTGTCAAAAATCCTCGGTTATTACACGTGGTATCGAAGTTGAAGCTAAGTGAGAACCTTAGCTCTGGTGGGGATTACTCTTTGGAAATAGGGTCGGTAAAGCTCTAGAATGAGTTAAGTGCACTATATATGAGAGCGTACTTGTTATTTTCTTAATAATAATTTTAAAGGATAAATGATTTTAAAATAATTTTTATATGAGGTAATATTATGATATAAAAAGAAATAATCTTTCTGAAAATTATTACAGTGATCGGTTGTTGTTATTATAATCAAATAAGACTATGAAATTTAATTGGTTATATATATTTAACAAAATAAAATTAGATAAGAATGAATTATACAAATGGGTTAAGCTAAAAAAATAGATTCAAACCATAATTTAAATCCCGAAGATTTTCAGAAAAGTTTTCCAAGGTGTTACCCTAATTATATCTTTATATATAAAGAAATAATTTTTCATAAGATTATTATTGAATGTGTTTGGTTTCTAGGTATGATAATATTGATTATTATCATAAATCGGTTGTTGGGCCTTAATAAAAGAATATTTATTATAACATAAGCAAAGATAAATCATTGTGAAATGTTAAGGAAGTGAAATTGTATAAGCATAATCTATAAATGTGGCTTATAAATTAAAATGGATTTAAATTGGTAAGTTTTGAATCTAAGTTTTAGAAATTTTTAAATGTGTTTGAGGGAATTATAAGTAATATTATTTAGAATATTTTTGATATGGAAAATTTTGTTTAAAGATAAGGGTTGTTTTTGGATATTCTGGAGAAATTGGTTTTGGATAAAACCATGGTTGGTTTAAATTTAAAAAGTGTGATTTGTGTAGGATCGATTTCACCCTAGAGTGGGGTGAATAGGGTGATATTAATAATTATAAAAATTTAATGTGGAAATATATAAAATAATTGCAACATAGATATCGTAGAATAATAGCAGCATAGATAATAGCAGAATAATAAAAACAGAAATAGAACAATACTGATTTACCCAGCTTTGGCAAAACCCTGCCTACGTGCTGCCCTCATGATTACTTCTAGATATTATGTAGTCAGACACTTATACATGTAAACTCGCGACACCCGCTATCGACTAACCTAACTCTACGCTCAAAACCCTACCACAACTCAGCCACTGATTTGCAATTATCGAACTACACCACCGTAGTTCGTCCCTTAGTCACACGACTAGAAAATTACAAAAGTTTAATAGAGAAATACAAATTTAAAAACAATTTAAAAACAAAAAACCCTACATAATATACTAAGCCCAAGTAGAGAAAAAAACTGGCCCAAAAAATCCCTTTTCTTTTTATATTATTTGGTCGGTATACTTTCTTTGTCTACTTCCTTTTTCGTTCTTTCTTCTTTAATAAATTAGGGCTTTGTGATATTCTTTGAAGCTGCAGCTTTCAGTTGTTGATTGAATGATGCTTCGAATGCTTTTTTCGATCGATTAGTTGGTTGCTTCAAATTGTGGAGATTGAATGATGCTTTGAATTGGTACGTTTGTCCCCTTTTCGATTTATATTATATTCGACTTGATTCGAGTTCTGGATTAATGCTTGCTCTTTGATTTTTTGCATGAACTCGAACAATTCAATATGCCGATGATATTTTGTTACCTCCGTGACTTTGGCACTTTGATTATGTGATGATATTTTGAGTTGAGAATTTTACTTCAAGTTGTTCATTATCACCTGACTTTGGCTTTGGTATTTAACCTTGACTTAGTTTGAAAAATCAGCTACCTAGATTTTTATAAAACCTGCTTCATTTAATAACTGTTTACTTAGAATGAAATCTGGTATGTCACTACATTTGTTGTTTATGACTTGGTCTTGAAGTTTGCATTACACTATCCACTGTCGTGTGCCTCAATATGCATTGTTCTGTTGGTTTGCGCCTCTATGTTTTCATTGATCCTTGAACTTGTTCCTGTTCATATCTGTGTTCATTTGTCTGAAGTTGCTAGTGTGCTTCATGGTTTCATCGAGTACATGTCCATATGCATTGCCATTTTATTTACTGCTCTGGTCTTGTTCATTTGATGGTTTGACAGATTTGTTTCACTTGAATTTATGTTGTATTTAGTATTTTTCTTGAGTCATGTATCATGTGTATGTCTGGTTGTCACTGCATATATACATATTGTCTTGCTGTGTGGTCCGGTGCACTTGTATATGCCATCATCATTGGTGTTGCTTCATTAGTTCACTGTATTTTGGAATTTTTCTACAGTTTTATACATTTTATATTGAACTACATTATGATGATTTTCATTCATCTTGAATTCCTTTTCTCTGTATACTTGAATCTGGTCTTGGCCTTAGTTTCTTTGTAGTCTGGTATAGATCGCTCTGACCAATTCAATGAACATGTTACATTGATGTTGTGTTGTAAGTGCATATGTGCTTGGTTCTTTGGTCTCTGTATCAATGTCTTCGGTTGAAGCGTGTTTATTAGTCTACACTGTGCACTTTGTTGCATTGTATATTCCAGTGTGCCTCTGATCATGTACATGACTTGTGTACTTGTCTCTGATCTGTTGGTCTTCATGGGTTATGAAATGTTCACACTGCTTTGACCATTCATGTTGTTTGCCTCCTTTGTGTATTGTTTACCACTATTGCACTAGTTCATTTTGTTGCTCCTTGATATTCCGATCTTCAATGATGATGTTTTTGTAGTGCACCTGAGTTGAACCTAGCTTTGGCTCGGGTTTGACCTTGTGCGCATATCATAACTTTATTTTTATTGCACATGACTTGAACCTAGCTTCGGCTTGGGTTTGACCTTGTGCTCACCAATTCCTACAGTTTTATCAAGTGTATATCGGTATGCACAGCCTTGTGGCATGTATAGTGATACACGGTGCATGTCACAGATTGTTCATGTTTGACGAATTCAAAATTAAATGATGACGAACAACCCAAATAACCGAGGAATGTAATATTTTCACAACACATTTTATTTTGCACTGCAAAAATATTTCTTTTTCAATTTTACCGCTTCAGTGTTTATTTTCCAAATCGTTTAGATGCTGAATTCAATCTAGAATAGAGTTGAAGATGAATACAAGCGAATGAGCGATATGTAGTGAGGTGCAAATGTAACTTAAAAATTGTGATATAACCGAAATTGTATTGTAATCAAAAATTTTATATATATATATATATATATATATATATATATATATATGTATGTATGTATGTATATATATATATATAGTGAGAGCTCAAATTTGTATTTTCAAAATTATAATAAAATATTTGTTTGAATAAAATATCTGTTTGAATTCAAATTCTGTGTTATTTATTTTATTCAACAAATATTTATTTATTTATGTGAAAAATAAAATAGTACATTAACAAATACATTTAAATGAATATATATATATATATATATCATCAAACAAAAATCATATACTAGCATATTCAACAATTTAGTATATAAATAGGATGTGTGTGTGTGTGTTTGATTTCAAGATGATTTGAAATAAATACCAGGTGTTTGAATTCTAGGATTCCCATTTAAATGAGGAGTAGAACCAAAGGAAAAATAAATTTTGAACTTATAAGTGGGAAGTGATATAAATAGGAATTGAATTTCGAAATGTAAGATTTTTAATTGAGTAAGTTAAATGGGTAGAATGAATTGAAAATTAACTCAGGCTAAGTTAAATAAATTTTGAACTTATAACCTGAAATTGAAAATTTAAAGATAAAAGTAAAATTTATTTATGCAAGTTTAATAAATTAAAATTTAAAAGGAAAAGTATAGATTTGATAAAAAGGTGCAAAATAAGTTAAGTATGTAGGAATGATTTCAAACGATTTTTGAAATAAAATGAGTTTCGAATTCTGGAAATTAGTAAGGAACCAAATTATCAAATTCGTGGGTTAAATTATAAGATTTAACCTTGGATATGGAAAATTTAACTTGTGCTGAGTAAATAAGGAAAACGAAGGAAATTGAATTTATTTGTAATAAATTAAAAATAGCAAGGGAAAACTAGTTAGTTATTCAATTTTCTTATGTTTTTTGAATCTTTAGAAGTATAAAAAAATGATCGGGAATAAATAAAGAAGTTATCTAGAAATAAGGATAATAATTGAAAATTCAATTAACCGAGGATTTAATTATATGTTAGGAAGTCCTATTAGAATTTAGTCCATTTTGAAAGAGATGACAAAAGGAGAAGAATGGAAGGCAAGACGTAGAGAGCGGAGAAAAGCTTCACGTAAGGCACATGAAGAAGCAAGAATGAAACTAGAGAAACGGATTAGTAAAAGAGTTGGACCAGGCCCTTACGTTAATATCACAAGTTATAGATGTCACAAGAAAGGACATTATGCCATCAAGTGCAGTAAACCAAGAAAGGAAAAGAGTGAGGAAGTCAAGCGTTTTCTCTCTAAGATTTCATGCTTTAAGTGTCGTTAGAAAGGTCATTTTCTAAACCATCGCCCTAAGGTGAGGAAGATGAAACATAAGCCCGTAGTATTAGTCGACGGTCAACCAATTGGTACCATTGTAAAATGACGAGACGCATCCCTAGAAATTGTCCCAGAGACCAAATAAAAAGAAAGTTGTGAAATGCCCCACGAACGGCGTGAAAATCATCAAGGATGGAAGTATAGAGTTCTTTTGTGGAAAATTCAAGAAATAGGGGCACGCTGTTATTGATTGCACGGACGATTTTGACGAAATATAAGGAAATCCTTATGGAAGTTTTTTTATAGAGGATGTAGAGTGGTGAGATATGGCAGGTAGTGTTCGTTGTAATATAAGTAGGGCTTGGTTCTTTCAAAAATTCCTATGTGGTGGTTAATGCGTCAAGGTTTATGACATTTTGTAAAACCTTTTATATGGATGAATGGATGTAATATTTTTTTTAACTTACTAGTCGTAGTCTATCGATGTTGTAAAATATTTTTAAAGAAATGTGATCTTATTCAAAACCAGTTTTTATATTGATTTGAATGTAAATTTATAATTACTTAAACGCATATGTGAAAATTTATTAGAGTAAAGATTGAATAGTAATCATAACTGAAATTTACTTTATAAGAAGTAAGAAATGTCACAAATAACTTTGTAAAGTAGTCGAACTTAGAAATCTTTGATTTAGCATTAATAACATTATATATGTTAGTTATATATGCAAACTCCCCTTGTTGAGTTTATAACCAGAAGGGAATGATCTTTGAAAAGTTTTTGAAAATACTAATGGAGATCTTATGTGTATATGAGAATGAAATTGAAAATAGTTCGGGAACCTATTGATTTTTAAAGACCTTTGATTTTGGCTGATAATCGATTTTGAAAATTGGATAAAACGAATTCGAAAACTATCGATTTTGAAGAGTTCGATTTTATATAGATAAAATTATATGTGATACATATAAAGTGTATGATTTGAAAGGTATAATGTATATAGGATGATATGTTTTGAAACTAAAAGTATGGAAAGGCACCCACCACGAAAGTTAAAAATTTAGGGTAGGAGATCCACTGGGCCGGTCTACTTAAAATCCATAGGGAGGGTTCAATTATAATTAGGATCCTGGAGGACGTTCGAACAAAAACTCATGAGTTCCTGGTGATTATTTGTTTACATAGCGTAACTCGAGGAATATTATACATACAGTTACGTATGGTTTTGCTGGGATAGCAACGCAACCATTCTGTAACTACGATCTATGAGAGTTGGTAGCGTAATTCGAGAGGCAATGATTGCTTACAGTTACGTATGGTTTTGTTGGGATGGCAATGTAACCTTGTGTAACTGCGATCTATCGTGGTTCCGTAGCGTAATTTGGGAGGCAGGGATTGCCTATAGTCTACGTTTGGTTTCGTTGGGATAGTGATGCAACCTTTGTGTAGCTGCAATCTATGTGGTTTTGTTTGATAGTGTAACTGGGGGGAAGAGATTGCCTAGAGACTACTTACAGTTTCGCTGGGATAGCAAAGCAACCATGGTGTAGCTGCGGTCTATCATGTTCCTATGGCATAAAACAAAGGATGTTGATGCCTACAATTTACTTATGATTTCTTTGGGATGGCGACGCAATCATCGTGTTAACCGCGATTCATGGTGGTAAAGAAGGAAAAGTGGGTGATACTTTCCATATCATTTTTGAAAAAAATTTCAAGTATTTTCACTGGGTGTTGAAATGGGTCTACTAAGTACTTAGAGATTTTTGGTCCTACGCCTGATCAAAGTATGACAAAAATTCTGTAAGAATAAGGATGGACTTGTTAAAACATTGAGTTATGGAAGAATATTTTTATATCATGCTAGCTTGGTAATAATATGTAATTTAAAGTGTATGTATCCAAATATGTATAATAAAAGAGTAAGAAGTTTAAAATGTCTTAAAAGATGGTTAATTTAGTAATATACATCAAAATTCTAATTCTCGCTTCGTTTCTTTTCGAGGACGAAAAGTTCAAAAGGGGGAAGATTGTAACGACTCAGATTTTTAGCCATCTGATATTGGGATAATTAACTTATTTTAATTATTGGAATATAATTTTTTATAAGCCAAATAGATAAATTTTCTGATAACTAAAATATCTGAATCTATTAATTTTGAATAAAAAAACTATAATAAAATTAAAATGTGAACGTCTGAATATGATAATATATATATATATATATATATATATATATATATATATTACTAATTCAAACTTATGGTAAAATATCTATATATCTATATACAAATATATATACAAGCTCCATTTTGATGACAAAAATATATATAAGTTATATGTATGTATATATGTTTGTAAAAATATTGTATATGCAAATAAACATATATACATGAATGTATAAGCTTCATAATGGCAAATTTCAAACTTATGGTTATATGTGTATATATAAATCGGTATATGTTTATAAAATATAGTGCATATGGAAATATATATATATATATATATATATATATATATATATATATATATATATATATATATGCAAGTATGATAGGATAAATATGTATATGTGAATGTATGCATATCTATATATACATATAAATGTATATACATGCTTCATGATGGCAACCTCATGTCAAGCCACCAAAAACATTAAATCAAGACCACCAAAATCTCAAAATCAAGCACATAAAGTAGCAAATCACCTAATAAATCAAGTAACATGAAAGAAAAAAATCAAATCAGACACATAAAATCAAATCAAGCCTTAAATCAAATCAGTCAAAGAGAAAGAAAGAAAAATGGAAGATGTAAAGCCTGTGAAAATCACAGCCACTCTATATACATAGCCAACCTATGTTCATTGACCTACCTTTTCCTTATATTTATATATATGGCCTTTCCTGTTTCATTTGTTTACATACAAAAGAAAGAAAAAATATATATCATCTGCCATCAAATCAAAAGCAAGTGAAGTATTAAAGGCCTGGAAGAGGGGATGAAGCAACAGTGTGCCCATCATTTTTTTAACTATGAGTGAAATAATTAGAGTAGTTACTGGTTAACATATCTATAAATACAAACAACTGTGATCTTTGAAAATCTTGGTTTGTATCAAAAATATATGTGTTACTATGGATATATATGTTCTTAGACATGGAAAAGGTCACCTGTACATCAAAGAACACTGCACGTCTCCTAGGAAATACTTCCTGTACAATTTTATTCCAATTAGTTACGCATTCAATTTTGTAAAATCTATATCTCAAAATATACTTAGCTTTAAATCTTGACTCCAAAAGAAATGTTATTTGATTTTGAGTATAGATTGTTTTAAAACTCCTTCCATCAATTTCGATAAGCAGAAAGAAAGAAAAACCCAAAATACAGTAACAAGGTTAGTTAAGGCAAGTTTTCAACTATTCTAATTTGATGTATGGATTACATAACCGTAACCATAGTTGAAAAGCATGATTTTTAAAAATGGTTTGGGATTTTTTTTTGTGGTGTGGGGTGAGAATTTTAGAGATGGTCATATTTAAGAGTTTTGGAAAGGTGTGTCGATCGAGGTGATTTTAGGTGATTTAGTTGGCTATGGAGGTGGTGTAGGCATCGACGCAGATGGGAAAATAGTGTGGGGTTTTTCTTTGGGTTTGTACAAGTGGGCGAGGTCAGTTTAGGGATCAGGGTGGGTTTTGGGATAGCTTCGGGTTCAATGAAATGATGAAGTGGAGCGGATGAGAGAGGCGTGTGCTTAGGAGGAAGTATGTAGAGGGGATGATGGCTAGCTTCTAGGAAAAGATAGCTGGTGCATGGAGATCGGAGATGGTGAAGTGAGGTGTTTTGCTGAGTTTTGCTTTGTTCATGGTTCATGGAGTTTCGAGTTTTCGAATGGAAGCTTCACCGTGTGTTTCCAGAGGATGGACGAGATGCGGTGGTGGTGAGTGACTTGTGGGGATGGTCGGCGACCAGGGATAGTGGCCAAAGATGGCGTACATGTGCAGATCACCATGCACAAACTCATACACGTCCTCATTTGCAAATGAAGATGGAGGAAGGGACCTAGAAGGGGAGGAGATGGATAAAAGTAAGTGGGCTTTAAAATTTATTGGGCCAGGTTCATTCGAACGAGGGCTGGGTTGGAAAATAAGTAAGTAAAAATTTTATATTTAAAAATCTATAAAGAAAATTTTTTATTTCTCTTTCATTTTGAATCCAACCGATGCATAGATTCTTGTTTTATATCCCTATCGCCTAATACTTCCGTCTGAATAAACATGGTCAAGTTCAGCAAATGTGAAAATTTATCAATTAAAAACGATTCAAGTGAAGAAATAAGTAATGTCTTATTTAATTTTTATTCATTAAATTATAAATTGACCGTTTAATCTTAAATTTACTAGTAATAAATCATTTTGTAAATTTCTCGATAAACTAGTAATCTGGACTTAAAAATATAGTTGATGCAAATAAATTGAAAAACAGATTGGTTAGGATGTGTAAATTAATTTAATTGTAATTTGTTAATTGAATTAATAACCTAGGATGGTTGGTATTTTCTCTTAGATATTGTTTTCAATTATCCTTTTTCTGAGTCATTGAGTAGCCGAACAAATCAAGGTAGATAGAATAAAACGTCAATGGTGGGTCATGATAAAGTAAACATATGAAATAAATTGCCATATGTGGATACGGACACCTAATTATGAAATAGTTATTAAACGACTTGGCCTTAAAGTTTAATCGCTTGGATTCGAAGAGACCGGGATCAGATTCAAAGAGAACGATTTTGATCATAGATCCTAGTATACTGGATTTTAATTAGTACAGCAATTTCGGCTATTTTAATCAGTACTTATACTTAGACACTATTATAGTATCACTGGATATTCTACAAAAATATTTTGGTTATCGTAAGGGAAAACAAGTCATGTTTATGCATGACGCGCTCTTACGGAATACCTCTGTTTTTCGAAGGATTTTGATAACTTAAGTAATTCAAATTAAGTGTGTTTACTCACACTGGTTTTCCAGACTGACTCGGATGTTCTTTATTGTAATGCTTGGGTCAGACCGAGCGTCGGTTAGAGTGCTTTGGAGCTCAAGAGACGAGTTGGATGACAGGGACGTATTACATGTACTTAACTATAATCCGCTGCGCATGTAGGCTGTATATTCAACACATTGAGGATAAGCTAATAAAACTGTCCAGATTTCTATGTTGATGGTCATATTCTGATAATTTGTATGTAACAGTTACAAATTCTTTTGTATAAAAATTTGTTATTATACATTATATTATATTTGTTCCGCTACGATTGTGAGATTCTGTGTTGTTGTTATTTCTATTTTCTTTTTCTATCTCTTCCTTCTTAACCCCTAATGATCTGATATTTCTAGCATTCGATTGCTCGGCATTCTATACAGTGAATGTATTAATTTCGATTTTCAAGTGTCGAAAATCCTCGGTTGTTACACGTGGTATCAGAGTTGAAGTTCAGTGAGAAACTTAGCTCTTGTGGGGATTACTCAATAGAAATAGGGTCGGTAGAGCCCTAGAATGAGTTGAGTGTATTAAATATGAGAGCGTACTTATTAAATATGTAACGACCCGTAAATTTAACCGGTTTTAATAAAGTATTAATTTAAATTTTGTGGGAATTTTAAAACGATAAAATTTTGAAATATAATTTTGATATTTGGAATGCGTCTAGTTAAACATAGCAACTGGTAAATTTTCGTCCGAAAATATGAAAGTTTATTTCGCGCGTAAATTTACTTAAAGTTAGTCAGTTAAAAAGCGATAAAATTAAAACGTTTTCAAAACCAAAATATTTTTACATAGAAAAATTCTAAACCATCTTTTGAGCAAGTTGTCAGTTTGTCGTTTTTCCAAATTCGGACATCTTTGGCTCCGTCGATCTTATTTTTCTGTGTTTTTCATGCATTTTCCCTAGTATAAAATTTCGAATTTTTAAAATTTAATCATACCGTTTTGATCGTCTCGTCGTGCTGATCTCTGCGGTATATTCAGACCTGTGTTTTGGAGTCCGGTACACTACGACAACCGTGAAACGGTAAATCGTATCGGTTTCAAGAATAGGCTTTTGACATTGTGGTGACCATTCAATTCCCCTCCGTGCATTACAAATAGCCATAGCTTAATAAATGAATATGCATGCTCATTTATAATGGGCACCCATATTCATGCACGTTCGAATCAGTTTATACATTCATCTCTTTGCCTACTCATATTCATATCTCTCTACCTATTCATTTAACCTTGATAAATTAAAGGCTAAAGCATGCATACGTAACCTTTCCCAAAGCTACCACTTGGTCTTCATTTCATTTATTCCATTCATAATAATATGTAACGTGTAGCTTAGTATCTCTGAACCTACTTGCTAAGATCTTATTTCCAGCTTCTTCTGTGAATTTTTTTATGCACTGAAGCTTTCTTTTCTCACATTTTCTCTCCACCTGTACTATTTCTTTCCTCTTGTCTTCATGATTACCGCCACTAACAAATGCCTAGTTCCTCCACCAGCAAACCTACCTCGTGACCCTTCTACCGAAGCTCGCCGCACCGAGGCCATCACCTTCCCATTCCTTCCTTACTTCCCTTGAACGACCACCTCCATTTCCCATTGCCTTCACCCCGGCGGCAACTGCATGGCCCCACGGCAGCACACCATGACCCGAGCGCAACGCAGTCTCCATTGTCTTCAACTCAACACGCAGTCCAGTGCTCCGCGATCCGACCAAGCACGCGCCATATCTGCAAATCGCCGAGCTCGACCAAACCAACATTGCTGCAACTCCTCCTCTTGACCGTGCACCCCACGGCCACCGCACCTCTGCTCGTCGCCTTATTCATCTGCTGCACGACAGCCTTGTGCGGCCTTCGCCACTCCAAGCACGGCCGAGCTTCCCCACCGCCGTTGCACGAGTTCGGCCACTCGCTCTCCCCTCCCTTCGAGTGCGTGTAAGCATATAACTATCAAGATACTTATATAATAGTTGGTATATGGAAATATATATGAGTTCTCAATTTTTTTTGTTTTTTTTTCTTTTAAGCTGTACATTTTATATTCAGTTATCTTGGGTTTTTGAACAAGTATTATTGATAACTATGGCTATATATTATAACTAGATTTCGTGTAAACTTGTTATGCTGTTTATATATAAATGTAATAAAAGTTTTGTAGTCTTTATATATAAATAATATTAGTTGAACATAGGTTATAGTGTTATACGATCCGTGTATAGTATATTTTATATGTTTAAAGGTTAGAAGTGGTGTTGTATTATATATGATTTTACTGTATATAGTATATAGTTTAAGTGTACATATATTTATAACAAGCTGTTCTAGTTTAAGTATACATTTATTTATTGAAGTAACAGTTCGTTGTTTATTCATTTTGTAGATTTATTCTTATTATATGAAACTATACTGTTGGTATCTATTTTAAATTTATTGAGATGTAAATGTAAGATAATATATGGTTGTATAGGTTATATAAGTTTCGATATTCTAGTCTGAGGATGCATATTTTTGTTTCTTTACGCAGTTCTAGATGTAGATTTTTAGTGTACACGTCTTGAATTTTCGAGTATACATATAGAACTTTTGGACGTGTTAACAAAATATATGTTTTTTTTTAATATATATGTGAGTTTTCAAAAAAAAAATACGGTTTCTTATATACCACTGGGTTGCTGTTTTGATGGGATCTATGTGATTTTTTTATATATTTAGTTAAAGGAGTTAAATGTTACTATATATATAGACATTGCAAAGTATGATGTGCAGTTCTCGTACCATGCTATGTTATAAATAGTATATGCTTTTATATGTGGGCTAGATGTGTGCAGATGTATTTACCTAATACCTTATACTTGCATTTATGTTAAAAGTCGGGAAAATGTAGATATATGTGCTGATTTCAAACTATATTGTGTGGATATGTATGTTTATTATATGCGTTTCATTTAAAAACAATGGATTTTGAAATACATATACGTATTTGATTTAAAATATTTTAAATAGAGAATATGATTTTATATATATAGTTAAATATATGTATATATATATATATATATATATATATTCAGTTATACCACTTGTCATCATCGATCGGTTCTAATTTGATTTCGTCAATTCTTTATCTACCAGCTTCCGGTCCATCGTGCCCGTTTCTTCTTCAAATTTGTACCCATCTCACTTTGCGCTGGATTCATAGCTTATTGTATATCAAACTCTTCTAGCCTCGCAAGGTGAGCGATCACTCACGATTAATATTCTTTTATTTATTAAATTTGATTTCAATTGAAACGAAAATTGAAATATGCTGTTGTTAGTTGTTTACACTGTTACATATGCTATTTACCTGTATCATTTCGCCTGTGACATCTGACACCATTATCTGTTAATTATTTATGCGATGATAATACAGTTTGGATGATAATTGATTGATTGATTGTTGTTTTATTGGATATTAAATTGTAATGTATAAAGTGATAAATATTATGCAATTGAATTTGGCGTAGGATAGTTTAAAATTTTGAATCGACATATGTGTTGAATTTGATTAGTTAATTTGAATAATATGATCCCTTAGAATTGTTAAATTAATTGACATGTAGAATAGTGATAATTACACTTTGAACCATCGATCGTATGTTAGATAAATTGTTGTAGTGTAAAATTGAAATCGAATGACAAATGAAGAAGTGTATGAATAATTAGTGAAATAATCTTTAATCTACATGAAATGATAGTGTAGATTCTAGAAATAATTATATTTATTCGCACAAATAACAATGCGAATTAATACGGTTATCTCGGGATTATTTGAATTAATTATTGGATTGTGTTTTATTGTTGTTGTTGTTTGTTTATTTACTTTGATACCATCTCAGTTATCACACTGCAAGTTCCCTTCGTTATGTTTTGATTTTTGAATTGGATTTGGAATCGGGTTGAAATGATATATACCCAAATGAACTTGACTTAGGATAGAAAATTAAATTAAATCCGATTGGTCAATGATATGATTTAAAAAAAAAAGAATAATGATTTTATTCGAGTAAAGAATAAGTTTTGAAATGAATTAAGTTTGAATCCATAATTAAGCGGAAATGATTTAATAATTAAGTTTGAAATTATTAAGATGAAATTATTATCAATTAAGATTGAAATTATTTAATAATTGAATGAGATTTAATTATTTTATAATTGAATAAAAATTGAAATCTTCGATAAGAGAAATTGAACTTTTGAATAAGTGAATTTGAACTTCGTAAATAATTAAAGTTGATTTTTTTTTAAGTTTTGGAAAATTATTTAAGTAAGTTAATAAGTGAAAGTGAACTTCTCGAATATGTGAATTTAATTTCTTCATTAATTGAGTTTGAAATTTGTAACCAAGTAAATAAATAAGTGGAATTGAATTTCTTTAACAAGAAATAAATGTGATTTATTGAAACAAACGTAAGACTTGGAATTTAAGAATTTGATTTGACGAATCTAATTTAATTAAATTTGTAAGTTGATATAATGAAGTTGAACGTAAGTAATTGATTTAATGAATTGGAAATTAAATGGAAACCGCTTGAATGATAAATAAACTTAACGAATATTGAATGAAATTGATTAATGAATTGAAATTGATTTTTGAATGTTAAATTTAATATAATTTAAATGATTTCGGAATGAAACTTATATATACGAACTTGAGTTATTATTTAAATAAAATTGAAATTGAATTGTAAGACTTTGAAATGGAAATTTGGAAAGTTGAACGTAAATTTTGGAAATTGATTTAGGAAGACAAACGAAATGTTGATTTACGAATTGAAATTGAAATTGAAATTGATTTGGTTTTTGAAATTACTAAAATGACCAATCGGTGTAATAATTACGAAAGTTATTAAAGAGACCGGAATCGGTTATGGATATACTCTCTATCTAAACCGAGAACCACTTTAATAACTATACGTGGAGTGATGATCCAGAATGAAGTGGTTGGAATGATGTACGTGATGACTGAAGAAAGAGAACGATAATGGATAGCCTTGACACTTGTGTCAAATTGGAAATGACTAAAATCAGGAGCCGTGCCGGGCCAAATGGGGTTAGCCACCTCGAGCAAACACACTTCTTCGTAAACTACTCATTACTTGTTATTGATTGGTGCACCCTCGTACTTTTCAGGAGTGTTGTTTCGCGGTGTTGCGATCGCTGCGGCGATGCGTTCTCACCAGTCCGGATCAGGCGAACGGTAGTTTCACTACCTTGGGTATTGCCTCATGTGCCTTGTCATACTTGTATCCCTATATACGCGACCACTACGAATTTGTTTTGTGTTATACCTATGGAGTACTCCCTGATATCCCACTAGTTTACGGTGGAGTTTACAGTGCTGTATAGACTATAACGCTTGTATAAAAATGTGTTAAGGGGGATAATGGTAACGCCTTAACACTATTTTGATACTTTATATTACTGATAGGCATTATCTATTTAGCGTACACTACTACATAGTAGATAGTTTAACGGATCCTTAGAGGATGGTGATTCCAACATCCTTTGAGTTACTTGTATTTCGATTGCTATTTCACTTAAGTTGGATTTATTGATATGAGAATATTAATCCTGACTCGAGTGTTTTGTGTTTTGCTTTACGCTCGGGTCAGACTGAGTTGTTCAGCTTTCGAGACTCACCTTTGGTGTTGGAGCTTTGCTTGAAGATCCAGCCATCTATTCTGCTTCCAGTATTCGATGATTTCTGTGATGTATTTTGATTTGTATCTGATGTATCGTGTTACTCGTCTGTTGTAAACTCTGATGTATCTTATATATTTATATAGTAGCTTCATGAACTACTATCTCTTTTACTTCCGCTGCATATATTACTCTGTGTCTGTGATTCTGTGATTATTTATTTACTGTATATCTGAGTTTTGCCAAATTTAAATTAACAATTCGGTATTTTGAATTATTCAAGTCCGACATGTGCGGATGCGAATAGTCCAAAATGGCGGGTCGTTACAGTTGGTATCAGAGCTATGGTAGCTCTAGGCAAAAGTTAGCATATAGGGTAAATTTATTTACAGAATCACTTCCACTCGAGTTTCAATCTCTTCCTTTTGACTCAATTCCTCCGAATTTTGGAACGTTCACACGGTTTCGAAATTCATTCTCGTCCCTCACTATTTGTATTCGTCTAGATTCTGGAGCATACCATAACTCCACTTCAAATGATCCTTATAATGAATCGGCGGTCTCGCCAATCCTTGAATTATTTGTAAATAGATAAAACTCCTTTATAATAGACATCGATTTACAGGAGATTTCTGTATCCTCGGTTTACGATGTTACTTATTCCTTGCTATACCTGAATTTTATTTATTGAGATCGAATGGTGATTTACCTCGGAATTCTGCATTGATCTTATTCTTTAAGTTACGGTCGACCCGGTTAAGATTTCCCGTAAATTAAATAAGCTTATCCATCTTCCGATTCTGTTAATTGAATTATCTTATCTTCTGTTTCGAACTTATTATCGAATCAAAATTCTCTTTGATTTGATTTCCATCAAATTTGTATCTCTATCCTTGTTTTGAAAATACATCCTTGTATCGTCGAGCGAGGAAATGTATTTGTAAATTAATGTTAAAAATGTTATATATATTGTGTTGTTTGAGTTGTTGATGTTGATTTGGGTTTTCGATCGATTCGTCTGATCAACGCTATCGATAGGATTTCCAAAACACTTGAGCAGGGCAAACTGACACAATATTATTTCAAATTTGATAAATAAGATAATTTTGACTGATTATATTATATAAGTATAAATTTTTCTGAAGTTAAAATGCTAATGAATCTGTTGTTCGAAACGTTGAAATTTAATTTTCATTTACTGTTTTGTAAACCGTTGATTTGACTAACATATAAATAAATGGATTTATAAAAACTTAGTTATAATTTGATTCGGAATTTGAAGTGAATTTAAATTAGAATCTAAGAATTTAATTTCTGATAATTTCGAACTACGGTTTTAAAGTTTTAGAATGTATATTATTTAAAATATTTTCGAATAGCAATGGTTTTCAAAGAATTTTAAATGATTAAATTAGAGCTCTTCTCTTCTGTCGCTGGAAAATAATTTCGGTGATGACGGCCGCATCATCGATATTCATTTTCGGGTTTCGAAGTGGAGAGACTATTCGTAGCCTTGCTACACTTTGATTTGAAAATTTTAAATAGATTTGAATTTCTAAATTATGGCTTGATTTATATATATTGGCAAATGATTATTATTTGATGTGATTTATTAGATGTGTATATATTTATTTCAAAATTGTTTGAAGTAAATTGAAAAGAAAATTCTTAAAAATTTATGTTAAGAATGATTTCAATTTTAAAACGAAGCCAAAATTTGAATGAATATTGAAACTTAACAAATTGGATTTGAAAATTTACTTATATAATACCTAATTACATTATAATACGACTTACCAAAACCATCCAAAGGTTGAATATGTAATTGAATAAATTTACAATGCGAAATGTTGTTAAAAGAAATTTAAAATTTGAGTAGTTATAATAACTGTAATTAAGCTTGATATATGTGATAGGATATTAAGTGGAATTAATTTAATAATAATTTGGAATAAAGAAGTATTAAATTTGTTAAATAAAATATGATTATAATAAATGATTATTCAAATTTGTGATTTTAGAAATTGTTTATAAAGGATAATTGGATAATAAAATGATGAATAAATGAGATAAATAAATAAAATTTGGTTCTGAAGGAATCTTTTGTTATCAAATATTAATAAATTGAAATGAAATCAACTTAATAAATTATCTTGGATTTAAAGTAAATTGTTGAATATGAATTAATTTAAATTGAAAGTTATATGGTTTAAACTAATTGTTTTATTTTGTTTTCAATCTATTTTCTTTCTGGTGGTTTCTATTCTCCTACTTCCTTCCTTTTCGGGGACGAAAAGTTTTGAGTGGGGGAGTATGTAACGACCCGTAAATTTAACCGGTTTTAATAAAGTATTAATTGAAATTTTGTGGGAATTTTAAAACGATAAAATTTTGAAATATAATTTTGATATTTGGAATGCGTCTAGTTAAACATAGCAACTGGTAAATTTTCGTCCGAAAATATGAAAGTTTATTTCGCGCGTAAATTTACTTAAAGTTAGTCAGTTAAAAAGCGATAAAATTAAAACGTTTTCAAAACCAAAATATTTTTACATAGAAAAATTCTAAATCATCTTTTGAGCAAGTTGTCAGTTTGTCGTTTTTCCAAATTCGGACATCTTTGGCTCCGTCGATCTTATTTTTCTGTGTTTTTCATGCATTTTCCCTAGTATAAAATTTCGAATTTTTAAAATTTAATCATAACGTTTTGATCGTCTCGTCGTGCTGATCTCTGCGGTATATTCAGACCTGTGTTTTGGAGTCCGGTACACTGCGACAACCGTGAAACGGTAAATCGTATCGGTTTCAAGAATAGGCTTTTGACATTGTGGTGACCATTCAATTCCCCTCCGTGCATTACAAATAGCCATAGCTTAATAAATGAATATGCATGCTCATTTATAATGGGCACCCATATTCATGCACGTTCGAATCAGTTTATACATTCATCTCTTTGCCTACTCATATTCATATCTCTCTACCTATTCATTTAACCTTGATAAATTAAAGGCTAAAGCATGCATACGTAACCTTTCCCAAAGCTACCACTTGGTCTTCATTTCATTTATTCCATTCATAATAATATGTAACGTGTAGCTTAGTATCTCTGAACCTACTTGCTAAGATCTTATTTCCAGCTTCTTCTGTGAATTTTTTTATGCACTGAAGCTTTCTTTTCTCACATTTTCTCTCCACCTGTACTATTTCTTTCCTCTTGTCTTCATGATTACCGCCACTAACAAATGCCTAGTTCCTCCACCAGCAAACCTACCTCGTGACCCTTCTACCGAAGCTCGCCGCACCGAGGCCATCACCTTCCCATTCCTTCCTTACTTCCCTTGAACGACCACCTCCATTTCCCATTGCCTTCACCCCGGCGGCAACTGCATGGCCCCACGGCAGCACACCATGACCCGAGCGCAACGCAGTCTCCATTGTCTTCAACTCAACACGCAGTCCAGTGCTCCGCGATCCGACCAAGCACGCGCCAGATCTGCAAATCGCCGAGCTCGACCAAACCAACATTGCTGCAACTCCTCCTCTTGACCGTGCACCCCACGGCCACCGCACCTCTGCTCGTCGCCTTATTCATCTGCTGCACGACAGCCTTGTGCGGCCTTCGCCACTCCAAGCACGGCCGAGCTTCCCCACCGCCGTTGCACGAGTTCGGCCACTCGCTCTCCCCTCCCTTCGAGTGCGTGTAAGCATATAACTATCAAGATACTTATATAATAGTTGGTATATGGAAATATATATGAGTTCTCAATTTTTTTTCTTTTTTTTTCTTTTAAGCTGTACATTTTATATTCAGTTATCTTGGATTTTTGAACAAGTATTATTGATAACTATGGCTATATATTATAACTAGATTTCGTGTAAACTTGTTATGCTGTTTATATATAAATGTAATAAAAGTTTTGTAGTCTTTATATATAAATAATATTAGTTGAACATAGGTTATAGTGTTATACGATCCGTGTATAGTATATTTTATATGTTTAAAGGTTAGAAGTGGTGTTGTATTATATATGATTTTACTGTATATAGTATATAGTTTAAGTGTACATATATTTATAACAAGCTGTTCTAGTTTAAGTATACATTTATTTATTGAAGTAACAGTTCGTTGTTTATTCATTTTGTAGATTTATTCTTATTATATGAAACTATACTGTTGGTATCTATTTTAAATTTATTGAGATGTAAATGTAAGATAATATATGGTTGTATAGGTTATATAAGTTTCGATATTCTAGTCTGAGGATGCATATTTTTGTTTCTTTACGCAGTTCTAGATGTAGATTTTTAGTGTACACGTCTTGAATTTTCGAGTATACATATAGAACTTTTGGACGTGTTAACAAAATATATGTTTTTTTTTAATATATATGTGAGTTTTCAAAAAAAAAATACGGTTTCTTATATACCACTGGGTTGCTGTTTTGATGGGATCTATGTGATTTTTTTATATATTTAGTTAAAGGAGTTAAATGTTACTATATATATAGACATTGCAAAGTATGATGTGCAGTTCTCGTACCATGCTATGTTATAAATAGTATATGCTTTTATATGTGGGCTAGATGTGTGCAGATGTATTTACCTAATACCTTATACTTGCATTTATGTTAAAAGTCGGGAAAATGTAGATATATGTGCTGATTTCAAACTATATTGTGTGAATATGTATGTTTATTATATGCGTTTCATTTAAAAACAATGGATTTTGAAATACATATACGTATTTGATTTAAAATATTTTAAATAGAGAATATGATTTTATATATATAGTTAAATATATGTATATATATATATATATATATTCAGTTATACCACTTGTCATCATCGATCGGTTCTAATTTGATTTCGTCAATTCTTTATCTACCAGCTTCCGGTCCATCGTGCCCGTTTCTTCTTCAAATTTGTACCCATCTCACTTTGCGCTGGATTCATAGCTTATTGTATATCAAACTCTTCTAGCCTCGCAAGGTGAGCGATCACTCACGATTAATATTCTTTTATTTATTAAATTTGATTTCAATTGAAACGAAAATTGAAATATGCTGTTGTTAGTTGTTTACACTGTTACATATGCTATTTACCTGTATCATTTCGCCTGTGACATCTGACACCATTATCTGTTAATTATTTATGCGATGATAATACAGTTTGGATGATAATTGATTGATTGATTGTTGTTTTATTGGATATTAAATTGTAATGTATAAAGTGATAAATATTATGCAATTGAATTTGGCGTAGGATAGTTTAAAATTTTGAATCGACATATGTGTTGAATTTGATTAGTTAATTTGAATAATATGATCCCTTAGAATTGTTAAATTAATTGACATGTAGAATAGTGATAATTACACTTTGAACCATCGATCGTATGTTAGATAAATTGTTGTAGTGTAAAATTGAAATCGAATGACAAATGAAGAAGTGTATGAATAATTAGTGAAATAATCTTTAATCTACATGAAATGATAGTGTAGATTCTAGAAATAATTATATTTATTCGCACAAATAACAATGCGAATTAATACGGTTATCTCGGGATTATTTGAATTAATTATTGGATTGTGTTTTATTGTTGTTGTTGTTTGTTTATTTACTTTGATACCATCTCAGTTATCACACTGCAAGTTCCCTTCGTTATGTTTTGATTTTTAAATTGGATTTGGAATCGGGTTGAAATGATATATACCCAAATGAACTTGACTTAGGATAGAAAATTAAATTAAATCCGATTGGTCAATGATATGATTTAAAAAAAAAAGAATAATGATTTTATTCGAGTAAAGAATAAGTTTTGAAATGAATTAAGTTTGAATCCATAATTAAGCAGAAATGATTTAATAATTAAGTTTGAAATTATTAAGATGAAATTATTATCAATTAAGATTGAAATTATTTAATAATTGAATGAGATTTAATTATTTGATAATTGAATAAAAATTGAAATCTTTGATAAGAGAAATTGAACTTTTGAATAAGTGAATTTGAACTTCGTAAATAATTAAAGTTGATTTTTTTTTTAAGTTTTGGAAAATTATTTAAGTAAGTTAATAAGTGAAAGTGAACTTCTCGAATATGTGAATTTAATTTCTTCATTAATTGAGTTTGAAATTTGTAACCAAGTAAATAAATAATTGGAATTGAATTTCTTTAACAAGAAATAAATGTGATTTATTGAAACAAACGTAAGACTTGGAATTTAAGAATTTGATTTGACGAATCTAATTTAATTAAATTTGTAAGTTGATATAATGAAGTTGAACGTAAGTAATTGATTTAATGAATTGGAAATTAAATGGAAACCGCTTGAATGATAAATAAACTTAACGAATATTGAATGAAATTGATTAATGAATTGAAATTGATTTTTGAATGTTAAATTTAATATAATTTAAATGATTTCGGAATGAAACTTATATATACGAACTTGAGTTATTATTTAAATAAAATTGAAATTGAATTGTAAGACTTTGAAATGGAAATTTGGAAAGTTGAACGTAAATTTTGGAAATTGATTTAGGAAGACAAACGAAATGTTGATTTACGAATTGAAATTGAAATTGAAATTGATTTGGTTTTTGAAATTACTAAAATGACCAATCGGTGTAATAATTACGAAAGTTATTAAAGAGACCGGAATCGGTTATGGATATACTCTCTATCTAAACCGAGAACCACTTTAATAACTATACGTGGAGTGATGATCCAGAATGAAGTGGTTGGAATGATGTACGTGATGACTGAAGAAAGAAAACGATAATGGATAGCCTTGACACTTGTGTCAAATTGGAAATGACTAAAATCAGGAGCCGTGCCGGGCCAAATGGGGTTAGCCACCTCGAGCAAACACACTTCTTCGTAAACTACTCATTACTTGTTATTGATTGGTGCACCCTCGTACTTTTCAGGAGTGTTGTTTCGCGGTGTTGCGATCGCTGCGGCGATGCGTTCTCACCAGTCCGGATCAGGCGAACGGTAGTTTCACTACCTTGGGTATTGCCTCATGTGCCTTGTCATACTTGTATCCCTATATACGCGACCACTACGAATTTGTTTTGTGTTATACCTATGGAGTACTCCCTGATATCCCACTAGTTTACGGTGGAGTTTACAGTGCTGTATAGACTATAACGCTTGTATAAAAATGTGTTAAGGGGGATAATGGTAACGCCTTAACACTATTTTGATACTTTATATTACTGATAGGCATTATCTATTTAGCGTACACTACTACATAGTAGATAGTTTAACGGATCCTTAGAGGATGGTGATTCCAACATCCTTTGAGTTACTTGTATTTCGATTGCTATTTCACTTAAGTTGGATTTATTGATATGAGAATATTAATCCTGACTCGAGTGTTTTGTGTTTTGCTTTACGCTCGGGTCAGACTGAGTTGTTCAGCTTTCGAGACTCACCTTTGGTGTTGGAGCTTTGCTTGAAGATCCAGCCATCTATTCTGCTTCCAGTATTCGATGATTTCTGTGATGTATTTTGATTTGTATCTGATGTATCGTGTTACTCGTCTGTTGTAAACTCTGATGTATCTTATATATTTATATAGTAGCTTCATGAACTACTATCTCTTTTACTTCCGCTGCATATATTACTCTGTGTCTGTGATTCTGTGATTATTTATTTACTGTATATCTGAGTTTTGCCAAATTTAAATTAACAATTCGGTATTTTGAATTATTCAAGTCCGACATGTGCGGATGCGAATAGTCCAAAATGGCGGGTCGTTACAGGTAGAGCCCTAGAATGAGTTGAGTGTATTAAATATGAGAGCGTACTTATTATCTTCTTAATAATAATTTTGAAGGATAAATTATTTTAAAATAATTTTTATATAAGTTTATATTTTGATATAAAAATAAATAATTTTCTAAAAAATATTATAGTGATCGGTTGTTATTATTATAATCAAATAAGACTATGAAATTTAAGTGGTTATATACATATAACAAAATAAAATTAGGTAATAATGAATTATACAAATGGGTAAAGCTTAAAAAAATAGATTCAAACCAGAATTAGATCTCGAAGATTTTCAGAAAAGTTTTCCAAGGTGTTACCCTGATTATATCTTTATATATAAAGAAATAATGTTTCAGAAGATTATTATGGAATGTTTTTGGTTTCTAGGTATGATAATATTGGTTATCATCATAAATCGATTGTTGGTCATTAACAAAAGAATGTTATTTCAACATAAGCAATGATAAATCATTATGAAATGTTGTAAGGAAGTGAACTTGTACAAGCATAATTTATAAATGTGACTTATACATTAAAATGGATTTAAATTGGGAAATTTTGAATCTAAGTCCCGGAAATTTTGAAATGTGTTTCAAAGTGTTTGAGGAAATAATAAGTACTATTATTTAGAATATTTTTGATGTGGAAACTTTTGTTTGAAAACAAGGGTTGTTTTGGAAATTACGGAGAAATTTGTTTTGGATGAAACCAAGGTTGGTTTAAACATAAAAAGTGTGATTTGGTATATAAATGGGATATGTGTGTGTATGATTTCGAGGTGATTTGAAATTAATACCATGTGTTTGAATTTCGGGATTCCCATTGAAATGAGGAGCAGAACCAAAGGAAAAATAAATTTTCAACTTATAAGTGGGAAGTGATATCAATAAGAATTAAATTTTGAAATGTAAAATTTTTAATTGAGTAAGTTAAATGGGTTGAATGAATTGAAAATTAACTCAGGCTAAGTTAAATAAATTTTGAACTTATAATCTGAAATTGAAAATTTAAAGATAAATTAAAATTTATTTATGCAAGTTTAATAAATTAAAATTTAAAAGGAAAGGTATAGATTTGATAAAAAGGTGCAAAAGAAGTTAAGTATGTAGGAATGATTTCGAACAATTTTTGAAATAAAATGAGTTTTGAATTCTAGAAATTAGTAATGAACCAAATTATCAAATTAATGGATTAACTTATAAGATTTAACACTGGATATGGAAAATTTAACTTGTGCTAAGTAAATAAGGAAAACGAAGGAAATTGAATTCATTTGTAATAAATTAAAATTGGGCAAGGGAAAACTTAGTTAGTTATTTAATTTACTTATGTTTTTTGAAACATTAGAAGTATATAAAAAATGATCGAGAACAAATAAAGAAGATACCTAGAAATAAGGATAATAATTGAAAATTCAACTAATCGAGGGTTCAATTATATGTTAGGAAGTCCTATTAGAATTTAGTCCAAGTTTGAAAGAGACGGCAAAAGGAGAAGAATGGAAGGCAAGGCGTAAAGAGCAGAGAAAAGCTTCACGTAAGGCATGTGAAGAAGCTAGAATGGAACTAGAGAAACGGATTTGTGAAAAAGCTGGACCGGGCCATTATGATAATATCATATGCTATAGATGTCACAATAAAGGACATTACGCCGTCAAGTGCAGTAAACCAAGAAAGGAAAAGAATGAGGAAGTCAAACGTTTTCGCTCTGAGATTTTATGATTTTAGTGTCATTAGAAAGGTCATTTTCTAAACCATCGCCCTAAGTTAAGGAAGATGAAACATAAGCCCATAGTATCAATCGACATGTCAACCATTTGTTACCATTGTAAAATGACGAGACACATCACTAGAAATTGTCTCGAGAGACGAAATAAAAAGCAAGTTGTGAAACGCCCCGCGAACGACGTGAAAATCATCAAGGATGGAAGTATAGAGTTCTTTTATGGAAAATTCAAGAATGGGGACACCCTGTTATAGATCGCACGGACGATTTTGACGAAATGTAAGGAAATCCTTAAGGAATTTTTTTTATAGAGGATGCGGAGTGGTGAGAAATGGCAGGCAGTGTTCGTTATAATATAAGTAGGGCTTGGTTCTTTCAAAAATTGCTAGGTAGTGGTTAATGCGTCAAGGTTTATGACCTTTTGTAAGACCTTTTATATGGATGAATGCATGTAGTATTTTTTTTAACTTACTAGTGTCATAGTCTATCAATGTCATAAAATATTTTTGAAGAAATATGATCTTATTTAAAATCAGTTTTTATATTGATTTGAATGTAAATTTATAATAACTTAAACGCATATGTGAAAATTTATTAGAATGAAAGTTGAATAGTAACTATAACTGAAATTTACTTTATAAAAAGTAACAAATGTTACAAATAACTTTGTAAAGTAGTCGAACTTGGAAATTTTTGATTTAGCATTAATAACATTATATACGTTAGTGATATATGCAAACTCCCCTTGTTGAGTCTATAACCAGAAGGGAATGATCTTTGAATTGTTTTTGAAAATACTAATGGAGATCTTATGTGTATATGACAATGAAATTGAAAATAGTTCTGGAACCTATAGATTTTAGATACCTTTGATTTTGGCAGATAATCAATTTTGGAAATTGGATAAAACGAATTCAAAAACTATCGATTTTGAAGATATCAATTTTATATAGATAAAATTTATATATGATACATATGAAGTGTATGATTTGAAAGGTATAATGTATATAGTATGATATGTTTTGAAACTAAAAGTATGGAAAGGCACCAGCCACAAAAGTTGAAAATTTGGGCAGGAGATCCACTGGGTCGGTCTACCTTAGAATCATTAGGGTGGGTTCAATTAGAATTGGAATCCTGGAGAACGTCCGGACAAAAACTCATGAGTTCCTGGTGATTATTTGTTTACATAGCGTAACCCGAGGGATATTATACCTACAGTTATGTATGGTTTTTCTGGGATAGCAATGCAATCTTAGTGTAACTACGATCCATGAGAGTTGGTAGCGTAATTCGAGAGGCAAGGATTGCTTCCAGTCACGTATGGTTTTCCTCTGATAGCCATGCAACCTTTGTGTAACTATGATCTATCGTGGTTCCATAGCATAATTCAGGAGGCAGAGATTGCCTACAGTCAACGTTTGGATTCACTGGGATAGTGATGCAATCTTTGTGTAGCTACGATCTATGTGGTTTTGTTTGATAGTGTAATTCGAGGGGAGGGGGTAGAGATTGCATGCAGGTTACTTACAGTTTCGCTGGGATAGCGACGCAACCATTGTGTAGTTGCGGTCTATTGTGTTCCCATGGCGTAAATCAAAAGGTGTTGATGCCTATAGTTTACTTATGATTTCATGGGATGGCGACGCAATTATCGTGTTAACCGCGATCCATAGTGGTAAAGAAGGAAAAGAGAGTGATACTTTCCATATCATTTTTGAAAAAAAAAATTCAAGTATTTTCACTGGGTGTTGAAACAAGTCTATTAAGTACTTAGAGAATTTTAGTCCTACGCCTGATAAAAGTATGAATAAAATTCTATAAGAATAAGGATGGACTTGTTAAGATACCGAGTTATGGAAGAATATTTTTATATCAAACTAGCTTGGTAATGCTATGTAATTTAAAGTGTATTATCCAAAAATGTATAATAAAAGAGTAAGAAGTTTAAAATGTCTTAAAAGATGGTTAATTTAGTAATATATATCAAAATTCTAATTCTCGCTTCGTTCTTTTTCGAGAACGAAAAGTTCTAAAGGGGGGAGATTGAAAAGACCCAGATTTTTAGCCATCTGATATTGGGATAATTAAATAATTTTAATTATTGGAATATAAATTTTTATAAGTCAAATAGATAAATTTCTGATAATTGAAATATCTGAATCTATTAATTTTGAAAATATAAACTATAATAAATTTAAAATGTGAACTTCTGAATATGATAAAATATATACGTGTGTGTGTGTGTTTCACTAATTCAAACTTATGATAAAATATTTATATATCTATATGCAAATGTATACAAGCTCCATTTTGATGAAAAAATATATAAGTTATATGTATGTATATATGTTTATAAAAATATTGTATATGCAAATAAATATATATACATGAATGTATAAGCTTCATAATGGCAAATTTCAAACTTATTATATATATATATATGGGTATATGTTTATAAAATATAGTGCATATATATATATATATATGGAAGTATGATAGGATAAATATGTATATGTGAACGTATGCATATCTATATATACATATAAATGTATATACATGCTTCATAGTGGCAACCTCATGTCTAGCCACCAAAAACATTAAATCAAGCCCACCAAAATCTCAAAATCAAGCACATAAAATAGCAAATCACCTAATAAATCAAGTCAGATGAAAGAAAAAAATAAAATCACACACATATAATCAAATCAAGCCATAAATCAAATCAGTCAAAGGGAAAGAAAAAAAAAAGGATTATGTGAAGCCTGTGAAAATCACAGCCACCCTATATACACAACCACCCTATGTTCACTGACCTGTCTTTCCCCTATATCTATATATACGGCCTTGCCTGGTTCATTTGTTTACATAAGAAAGAAAGAAAAGAAAATATATATCATTTCCCATTAAATCAAAAGCAAGTAAAGTATTAAAGGCCCAGAAGAGGGGATGAAGCAACAGTGTGTTCATCATTTTTTTAACTATGAGTAAAACAATTTGAGTTGATACTGGTTAACATATCTATAAATACGAACAATTGTGATCTTTGAAAATCTTGGTTTGTACCAACTAATATATATGTTGCAATGGATATATGTGTGCTTAGACATCGAAAAGGTCACCTGTACATCAAAGAACACTGCACATCTCCCAAGAAATACTTCATGTACACGTTTTAGTCCAAATCAGTTAAGCATTCAACTTTGTAAAATCTATATCTCAACATATACTTAGCTTTAAATCTTGACTCCAAAAGCAATGTTATTCGATTTTGAGTATAGATTATTTTAAAAATCCTTCCATCAATTTTGATAAGCAAGAAGAAAGAAAAACCCAAAATATAGTAACAAGGTTAATTAAGGCAAGTTTTCAACTATCTTAATTTGATGTATGGATTACATAATCGTAACCATTGTTGAAAAACACAATTTTTAAAAATGGTTTGGGACTTTTTTATTTGTGGTGTGGGGTGAGAATTTTGGAGATGATCGTATTTAGGGGTTTTGAAAATTCTTGCAATCGAGGCGATTTTAGGTGATGGAGTTGGCCGTGGAGGATGTGTAGGCATCGACGCAGATGGGAATAATTGTGCGGGTTTTACTTTTGGCTGTGCAAGTGGGACGAGGTCAGTTTAGGGATTAGGGTGGGTTTTGGGATAGCTTCAGGTTCGATGAAATGACAAAGTGGAGTGGATGAGAGAGGCGTGCACATAAGGGGAAGTAGGTCAACTGGATGATGACGAGCTTCGGGGTGTAGTTGGGTGGAGAATGGCGGTCGGAGATGGTGAAGCGAGGTGTTTTGGTGAGTTTTGCTTTGTTCAGGGTTCGGTGGAATTTCGAGTTTTTGAATTGAAGCTTCGTCGTGTGTTCCCAGAGGATGGACAAGATGCGATGGTGGTGAGCGAATTGTGAGGATGGTCGGCAACCAGGGATAGTGGCCAAAGATAGCGTACATCCTCGTTTCCAAATGAAGAGGGAGGAAGGGAACCTGCAAGAGGAAGTGGGCTTTAAAATTTGTTGGGCCGGTCCATTCGAACGTCGGCTGGATTGGAAAATAAGTAAATAAAATTTTTATATTTGAAAATCTATAAAGAAAACATTTATCTCTCTTTCATTTTGAATCCAATCGATGCACAGATTCTTGCATCGTAACCCTATCGCATAGACTTCCATGAATAAATATGGTCATGTTCTGCAAATGTAAAAATTTATCGATTAAAAATGATTCAGGTGAAGAAATAAGTAATGTCTTATTTAATTTATTATACGTTAAATTATAAATTGATTATCTAATCTTAAATTTACTAATAATAAATCATTTATAAAATTCTCGATTAACTAGTGATCTGGACTAAAAAATATGGTTGACGTAAATAAATTGAAAACGGATGGGTTCGGATGTGTAAATTAATTCAATTGCAAATCATTAATTGAAATAACGACCTAGGATGGATGGTATTTTCTCTTAGATATTGTTTTCAATTATCCTTTGTCTAAGTAATTGAGGAGCCGAAAAAATCAAGGTAGATAGAATAAATCATCAATACGTTTTATTGAGCATAAATTGACTTGTCCTAATCACTATTCCAATTTCAGAAAATGTAAGGGTTGCAAGCAAATTGATTCTGATGGACGGGTCATGTTAAAGTAACAAATGAAATAAATTGCCATATGTGAATATTGACACCTGATTGTGAAATAGTTATTAAACGCTTTGGCTTAAGGTTTAATCGCTTGGATTCGAAAAGACCGGGATCGAATATCAGCATTATCTGAAACCCACTTTGATCCAATATCCACCATAAACCTTAACGGTTTTGATTGTAGAGCCTAGTTTACTGGATTTTTAACTAATGCAACAATTTATGCTATTTTAGTCAATACTTATACTAAGACACTATTGTAATATCACTGGATATTCTACAAAAATGTTTTGGTTATCGTAAGGGAAAACCCGTCGTGTTTATGTGTGACGCGGTCTTACGGGGTACCTCTGTTTTTCGAAGGATTTTGATAACTTAAGTAATTCAAATTAATTTTGTTTACTCACACTAGTTTTCCAGACTTACTCGGGTGTTACTTTATTATAATTCTTGGGTCAGACCGAGTGTTACAGATTCAGGTTAGAGTGCTTTGGAGCTCAGGAGACGAGATGATAGGGATGTATTACACGTACTTGATTATATTCCGCTGTGTATTGTAGGTTGTATATTCAGCATATTGATGACAAGCAAATAAAACGGTCTAGATTTCTATGTTGATGGTTGTACTCTGATAATTTGTATGTATATTAACAGTTACAGATTCTTTTGTATACAAATCTGTTATTATATATTATATTACATTATAATTGTTCTGCTGCGATTGTGAGATTTTGTATTGTTATTTTTGCTTTCTCCTTCTATCTCTTCTTTCTTAACCCCTAATGATCTGGTATTTCCGGCACACGATTGCTTGGCATTCTATATATTGAACGTATTAATGTTGATTTTCGAAGGTCGAAAATCCACGCCGTTACATTATTTTAACCTAAATAAATTACTATCATCTTAGTTTATATGAGAGATTTCGGTAGCTTATTAATCAAAGGGGAGCCAAATTAGAAATTAATGCAGCGCATAATGAGTTAAGTCGCCCCAATTTCTTAAGTCGCTCGAATGATAGCGCAGTGGCTCTAGGTTGCTTGGGTTCCTTGAGTCGCGAACGACCTAGCGACTTACAACCTACCAAGATAGGTGATGCAGCGCTCAAGCTTAGGTCGTGAAGAAACGGAAGTCACAGGTCGCTCTTTAGAGAGCTACAACCTAGCGAGATACAGAGGAAGGAAGATACAGTGATACATGATATACCGCGTTCATTGGGTCGTTACGAAGTCCGAGCTACGACTTACCAGGATACGTGACCTAGCGAGCCAAACCGATACTGCCACATTGCTTTAGGTCGCCAGCGAGCTACGACCTAGCGTGTCAGGTTGTGTATGTTGCTCAGTTCACTTAAGTCGCATGAAATTATGCCGCTGCCATGTTTCCATAAGTCGCTCAAGCTTCCTGTTGCTATACTGCTTGTTTTAGGTCGTTCAAACTATTGTGATTAGTCCCTACAGCTTATGTCGTGTATTGTACGTATGTCGCATTGTACTGTTGTTAGGTCGCGTGAGTCTTATGTCGCATGAGTTTTTACATTTTGTTAAGTCGCGTAACGTTGTAGTTGTTAAGTCATTATTGTTGTAACTCGTGTTGTATATGTTGTTGTTGTAGCTCGTTTGTTTTAGGTCGTTGATGTTAGGTCGCGTCTGTTAGGTCATAGGTCGCGAGTACCTGTATGTGTAGGTCGTGAGTCGGCTGTATGCTGTTGTAACTTCTATAAATAGCGGGTGAGTTGTATCATTTGGAGGTTGATTTTGAATAAACTTTTGTTTGAGTGTTTTGTGCCTCTTTAAAATTGAAAGTTGAGTGTTATCTCCTTTCTCTATTTTCGGTTATTCGAGTGCGCTCGAATCAATCGATTTGAAGCCGATTCACAGAATCTCGTGCGCGAGATCAACGTCGAAGAATCGTAGATCTTCTAACACGGTATCGTGCGCGATTGATGCAGCACGATCTACAGAAGTTCAGAGGTTAGGTCATTCACAAGATAATGAAGCTTCGGTTCAAACTCTTAAGTCGTGCACGAGTCAAGAAGTTTCGGTTTTAACTCGTAAGTCGTGCACGAGTCAACTTAAGGAATCACGTGGGAAGGAAATACGAGTTAATGAAGAGGGCATAAGTCGTCTACGACTTAACAAGGAACCAGAGAGGGAAGTGGCATTAAGTTTACGACCTAACGAGTCTACGGGTTACGACCTAAAGGAAACCCGCCTCATCAACTTACGAGATAACGGATTAGTGCCATATTATGATGAGTCGTTTCCGCGACCTAACAGGAACGAGCTACGACCTATGGTTATACAACATAACGAAGGAACGAAGTTAAGTCACCTGGAGATGAGTCGTTCAGGGATGAGTCGCTCGGAGATGAGTCGTTCGGAGTTAAGTCGTATGGAGTTTTCTGAAGGCCTTCTTTAAGTCGATACCGACTTAAGCTAAGTCGTATGTCGTGTACTATGTTCTGATGTGTGTAAGTGTTGTTTCCTTGAGTCGTGTGTCGTGATGGACTTGTGTTGTACTGTTTAGGGTCGTTGTAACGAGTTAAGTCGGCCTGTGTTGAGTCGTAAGTCGCGTGATGTTGAGTCGTGTTATGTTCTTAAGTCGTGAGTCGTGGAGGATGAGTCGTATACGACTTAAGGGCCGGTTGTGAACTACTATAAATAGCGAGTGTGTTGTAACTTTTTGGTGGTTGATTTTGAAATAAAATTTCTTGTTGATTGCTGTGTGCTTTCTTCTAAAATTGGTAGTTGAGTGTAATCTCCTATCTCCTCTTTCGGTTGATCGAGTGCGCTCGATTCAACGATCATAGAAGCCGATTCACGGTATCTAGTGCGCTAGATCAACGTACGAAGAATAAAAGATCTTTGAACACGGTATAGTGCGCTATCAACGTGTTTGAGATAGCTAGAATTCGGTATCTTCGGATCAACGAATTTGGGCATTTTGGTATTCATCAATCCACCGATTGCTACTTTCACCGATTGAAGTTTATTTTGATTAATCCGCTGCGTCAGTTTTTGGTATCGGAGCTAGACTTAGCCAATCATAGCTAAGCCGAGACTTGGAGCCAATTTTTGAAGTTGAAGTTTGAAATTGTTGTTCATCGTGTTCATCTTGAAGTTGCAACGAATTGAAGATTTTGATCTATTTCATTTTGGATCAAACTTGGAAGAGTGTTTGAGTTTGGTCGCGAGATCTTTGCGCGTCAAATTTTTGAAGTGTGCGAGCCAAGTTAAGTCGTGAAGTGGTATAACCGAGCTAACTTTGGGTTGAAGCAAGTGTGCGAGCTGGAAGAAGCCGAACCGAGTTAGTGTTGAACCGAGCTAAGGAGTTGTGCGAGCTAGTGTGAGGCCGTGCATTGTTTGGCTTGTGTTGGAGAGTTTTGAAGTACATTTTTGTTGAAGTGTGAAGTTTTGAATTATTTGTGAATTTCAATCATGCCACCGAGAAGAGCTAATCGTCATCAAAATGTTGAAGCGTTGTATAAAAAAGAAGAAGCCGAGCTTATGGAACAACGTATTAATGAGAAATTTGATGAAGGCATTGGAATGTTAGAGAAGTTGATGAATGATTTGAATCAAACTCAAAGGAGGAGATCACCAAACTCGAACCATGGAGGAAACCGAGTTTCGCCATCGGTTACGGAAGCGAGGAGGGTATCACCGCATTCTTTTAGAGATAGAAGAGAAACATCAATTTGATCACGGAGAGATCATCATGACTATGGACATGAAGAGAGAAGAATTTCACGAGAATTTGACAATGAGGCACATAGAGATGAAGAGAGACATAGTCGAAGAAGCATTCATGAACGAAGGGATGATAATGGTCGAGATCGATGTAGGCGTACTTTTGATTTTGATGAAGAGGGAGATAGAGCTAGCATTCATTATCGAGATCGAGACCAAGTTCGAAATTCATATCGGGATGTTGAAGATGATCGTCGATGGGAATCGGAGATGAAGATGGAAATTCCAGAGTTTAAAGGAGGAATGGTAGCTGAAGAATTCTTAGATTGGGTGTCAAATGTTGAGGAGATCTTTGATTTCAAGGAGGTACCTGAACATAGAAGAGTAAAGTTGGTTGCTACTAGGTTGAGGGGGAGAGCTTTGGCATGGTGGCAGCAAACTAAACTTACAAGGGAGAGAATGGGAAAGTCAAAGATTGAATCATGGGAGAAGATGAAGAAGTTGATGAGAGCTACATTCTTACCATACAACTATCAATCACTTATGTACCAGAGGTTGCAGAATCTGAGGCAAGGGACGAAGTCTGTTAGTGATTATGCTGATGAATTTTACCTACTCATTGCCAGGAATGATATTATGGAAACGGAACAACAGCTAACTGCTAGATTCATTGGGGGATTGAGAATGCAGATCCAGGACATGGTTAATATGTTTGACCCTAGATCAGTGACAGAGGCACATCAGAAAGCGTTGGCTTGGGAGAAGCAAGGAAGGCGTGGAGGGGTGTGTTTACTAATTCCAATAATCAAGAGAAGGGTGTTAGTGGGAGTTCTAATGTTTCTAAACCTGTCAATAAGCCAGTGGTGAAGGAGGCTGAGAAGGCAAAGGTTAGCAGTGGTTTCAAATGTTACAATTGCTAGGAGTTGGGTCACAAAAGCAATGAATGTCCGAAGCCGAAGAAGAGAGCAATGGTTGCTGAGATTGAGGATGATGGTGAGGAGGCAGAGTGTCCAAATGCACCTTATGTTGAGGAGGAAGAAGAATTGTCTGGAGATGAAGGTTGTAATCTTATGATGAGAAGGTCATGTCTTACACCAAAGCAAGAAGAGGATTCTAGTTGGTTGAGAAGCAATATTTTTCAGTCGACATGCACTATTTTGGGAAAGGTTTGCAAGTTCGTTATTGATGCCGGGAGTTGTGATAATATTATCTCTACAGAAGCAGTAAGGAAGTTGAACTTGAAAACTGAGAAGCATCCTAAACCGTACAAGTTAGCATGGTTAAGGAAGGGAGGTGAAGGTGTGTCGAAGAGCTTGTGTGAATTTTTTTATTGGGAAGAAGTACAAAGACGAAATTTGGTGTGACGTTGTAGACATGGATGTGTGTCATCTGTTGTTGGGCAGGCCATGGCAGTTTGATAGAGCAGTACAACATGATGGTCGTGCTAATAGTTACAGTTTCATGTTCGAAGGTAATAAAATCACTTTAGTTCCTAATAAGCAACAACAGAAGGAAAGCAAGTTAGAGGAGATTGAAGAGCTGAAAACTTTATTATCTTTGAAGGAGTTTGTTAAAGAAGTTGAAGAGGAGCCTGAAGTGTATTTGTTGATTGGGCGAGAATGCAGTGAAGGGGTTGAAATTCCAGAAGAAGCAAAACCAGTTTTGAAAGAATTTGAAGACGTATTTCCAGAAGAGTTGCCTAAGGAGTTACCGCCACTGAGGGACATTCAACATCAAATTGATCTTGTTCCGGGAGCAGTATTACCACATCGACCACATTACCGAATGAGTCCGAAGGAACATGAGGAGTTGCGAAGGCAAGTGGAAGAACTGTTAGAGCAGGGACGTGTTCAGGAAAGCTTGAGTCCTTGTGCAGTACCAGCATTGTTGGTACCGAAGAAGGATGGAACATGGAGAATGTGTACCGATAGTCGAGCTTTGAACAAGATTACTGTTCGCTACCGATTTCCTATGCCGAGGTTGGATGACTTGCTGGATCAGTTGAGTGGGGCTACTATCTTTTTGAAGATTGATTTGAAGAGTGGTTATCATCAAATTCGGATTAGACCTGGAGACGAATGGAAGACAGCCTTCAAGACGAGAGAGGGGTTATACGAATGGTTGGTTATGCCATTTGGTTTATCAAATGCAACGAGTACATTCATGCGGGTGATGAATCAAATCATTAGACCATTCATTGGGAAGTTCGTGGTGGTTTATTTTGATGATATTCTGATTTATAGTGCAAGCACAGAGGAGCATGTAGAGCATTTGAGAAAGGTGTTAATTATTCTTCGTGAAGAACAATTTTATGCAGCTACGAAGAAATGTGTGTTCATGACGAGAAGTGTGTTATTTTTGGGATATGTTGTATCTGAGAAGGGAATCCAGGTGGATGAGAGTAAAGTTGAAGCTATTAGAAATTGGCCACAGCCGAGAACTGTCACTGAAGTTAGAAGTTTTTATGGATTGGCATCATTCTACCGAAGGTTTATTCCACACTTAAGTAGCGTGATGGCACCGGTTACTGATTGTATGAAAGGGAAGCAGTTTTCTTGGTCGGAGGAAGCAGGAGTTGCTTTTGAACGAATCAAAGAACTTTTGACGACAGCGCCAATTCTTGTTTTGCCAGATTTTCAGTTGTTGTTTGAGCTACACACTGATGCATCAAAGGTTGGGATTGGAGGAGTGTTGAGCCAGAGTGGGAGGCCAGTTGCTTATTTCAGTGAGAAGTTATCAGGGGCAAAGATGAGATACAGTACATACGATGTTGAGTTTTATGCTGTTGTGCAAGCTGTTAAACATTGGAGGCATTATCTATTTCAGAAAGAATTTGTTCTTTACACTGATCATGAAGCGTTGAAGCATTTACAAGGACAGGATAAGATTTCAGCGAGGCATGCATCATGGATTGCTTATTTGCAGCAGTTTACTTTTGTCGTGAAACATAAATCTGGGGTAACGAATCGTGTGGCTGATGCTTTGAGTAGGAGAAGTCATTTGTTGACAACATCGAAGGTTGAAGTGACAGGATTTGAACTATTGCCAGAGTTGATTGAAGAAGATCCTTACTTTGCAAAGTTCGTTGAGAAAGTTAAGGATGGAAGTACTGATGAATTTGTGTTGGTTGATGGTTTTCTGTTCAAAGGAAATCAGTTATGTATTCCTGAAAGCAGTTTGAGAATGAAAATTATCAAAGAATTGCATGAAGAAGGACATGTGGGCCGTGATCATACATTGCAATTGATTTCTCAATCTTACTTTTGGCCGTCAATGAGGAGAGAGGTTGAAAGGTTTGTGGAGAGGTGTCACATTTGTCAGATTTCAAAGGGAACAGCGACAAATGCAGGATTGTATATGCCGTTACCTGTACCATCTAAACCGTGGGTTGATATCAGCATGGATTTCGTTTTGGGTTTGCCGAGAACTCAAAGGGTAAATGATTCTATATTTGTTGTGGTGGATAGATTTTCGAAAATGACACATTTTATTGCTTGTAAGAAGACGGCGGATGTTGTTCGTGTTGCTCAGTTGTTCTTTAAAGAAATCTATCGTTTACATGGGTTGCCGGAGTCTATTGTTTCAGACAGGGATACCAGATTTTTGAGTCATTTTTGGCTTAGTTTGTGGAAGATGGTGGGAACGAAGTTGAAATTTAGTAGCTCTTATCATCCGCAAACAGATGGACAGATAGAAGTTGTTAACAGATCGTTGGGAAATTTGTTACGATGTCTTGTACAGGACAATCTGAAGAGTTGGGACATGAAGTTATGCCAGGCAGAGTTTGCTCATAATCATGCAGTGAATCGTAGTATGGGATTCAGTCCATTTCAGATTGTATATTCAAATTTACCAAAGGGACCGTTGGACTTGACGGTAGTACCGCAACCGAAGGGGACGGTTAAACGGGCTGTTGATTTTGTTGATGAATTAACTGAATGTCATAAAATCGTTCAGGAACGATTGGAGAAGTCAAATGAGAAGTATAAGCGAACTGCAAATTTGAAGCGACGAAATGTTGAATTTAACGAAGGTGATTTGGTGTATGCTGTGTTAACGAGGGATCGTTTTCCAGTAGGCGCTTATAACAAGTTGAAAGCCAGAAAAATTGGTCCTGTCGAAGTTGTGAAACGAATTAATGAAAATGCTTATAAGTTGAAGCTGCCGGAGGATGTATACACTTCTGACATATTCAATGTTAAGCATCTTGTGCCATATTATGGAGATAAACATTTTGATGGGGAAGAATTTACAAATTCGAGGACGAATTTTTCTCAACCAGGGGAGGATGATGCAGCATGATCTACAGAAGTTCAGAGGTTAGGTCATTCACAAGATAATGAAGCTTCGGTTCAAACTCTTAAGTCGTGCACGAGTCAAGAAGTTTCGGTTTTAACTCGTAAGTCGTGCACGAGTCAACTAAAGGAATCACGTGGGAAGGGAATACGAGTTAATGAAGAGGGCATAAGTCGTCTACGACTTAACAAGGAACCAGAGAGGGAAGTGGCATTAAGTTTACGACCTAACGAGTTTACGGGTTACGACATAAAGGAAATCCGCCTCATCAACTTACGAGATAACGGATTAGTGCCATATTATGATGAGTCGTTTCCACGACCTAACAGGAACGAGCTACGACCTATGGTTATACAACATAACGAAGGAACGAAGTTAAGTCACCTGGAGATGAGTCGTTCAGGGATGAGTCGCTCGGAGATGAGTCGTTCGGAGTTAAGTCGTATGGAGTTTTCTGAAGGCCTTCTTTAAGTCGATACCGACTTAAGCTAAGTCGTATGTCGTGTACTATGTTCTGATGTATGTAAGTGTTGTTTCCTTGAGTCGTGTGTCGGGATGGACTTGTGTTGTACTGTTTAGGGTCGTTGTAACGAGTTAAGTCGGCCTGCGTTGAGTCGTAAGTCGCGTGATGTTGAGTCGTGTTATGTTCTTAAGTCGTGAGTCGTGGAGGATGAGTCGTATACGACTTAAGGGTCGGTTGTGAACTACTATAAATAGCGAGTGTGTTATAACTTTTTGGTGGTTGATTTTGAAATAAAATTTCTTGTTGATTGCTATGTGCTTTCTTCTAAAATTGGTAGTTGAGTGTAATCTCCTATCTCCTCTTTCGGTTGATCGAGTGCGCTCGATTCAACGATCGTAGAAGCCGATTCACGGTATCTAGTGCGCTAGATCAACGTACGATGAATCGTAGATCTTTGAACACGGTATAGTGCGCTATCAACGTGTTTGAGATAGCTAGAATTCGGTATCTTCGGATCAACGAATTTGGGCATTTTGGTATTCATCAATCCACTGATTGCTACTTTCACCGATTGAAGTTTATTTTGATTAATCCGCTGCGTCAGCGATCAACGTGTTAAAGATAGCTAGAATCTGGTATCTCGCGAGATCAACGGATTTGGGCATTTATACTTAGTATCATTAATTCACCAATCCATATTTGATTCATTCCATCGTTGTTTTGTTGTTGTTTCTTGCATTTGAAGTTATCAGCTGCGTCAAATTGGTATCAGAGCTAGACTTAGCCAATCATAGCTAAGCCGAGCCTGTTCGGAGCCAAGTCAGAAGTATAGGAGTTTGTGCGTAGATTTGCCTCATTGAAAGTTGTGCTAGTTGAAGTGTGTGTTTGGATTTGTTGAAGATTCGACAATGCCTCCAAGAAGAGCTAATCGTCATAAGAATGTTGCAGATGTGTATCGAAGAGAAGATGCTGAACAAATGGAGCAACGAATTAGTGATAAATTCAATGAGAAGTTTGATGAGGGAATTGGTAGATTGGAAAGGCTCATGATGGATATAAATCAAACTCGACAAAGAGCATCGCCAGGTTCAAATCAAAGTGGTCATAGAATTTCGCCATCAAATTCCGAGAGGAGAAGAATGTCACCACTATCAGATCGGGAAAGAAGAGAACTATCAGTTTCGGGAGAAAGTGACGTGTGTGGTAGCAGAAATGTTGATGGTCAGTATCGGCATCGACGTACGTCAGATTTGGAGGAATCCGGTGATGGTGATAGTAGATCTTGTCGAAACCATGGCAAGGACGAAATCGAAATAGGGAGTTCGAATATGATCGTCGATGGGAGTCGGGGATGATAACAGAGATTCCAGAATTTAAAGGAGGAATGATAGCGGAAGAGTTTCTGGATTGGTTATCAACTGTTGAGGAAATTTTTGACTTCAAGGAAGTACCCGAGCATCGTAGAGTTAAGTTGGTTGCTACACGATTGAGGCGAAGAGCTATGGCATGGTGGCAACAAACTAAACTTACCCGGGAGAGAATGGGAAAGTCGAAGATTGTTTCATGGGAAAAGATGAAGTAGTTGATGAAGGCTACTTTCTTGCCTTATAATTATCAGTCTCTTATGTATCAGCGCTTATAGAATTTGAGACAAGGGACAAAATCGGTAAATGATTATGCAGATGAGTTTTATCAACTGATTGCTAGAAATGATATCATGGAGACGGAGGAACAGTTGACAGCTAGATTCGTTGAAGGATTGAGAATGCAAATTCAGGATATGGTGAATATGTTTGATCCAAGATCCATTGTTGAAGCACACCAGAAGGCTCTAGCTTGGGAGAAGCAAGGTAGAAGAGGAGGTGGTGTGTTTATGAATTCTAAAAACCAGAACAAAGGTATTAGTAGCAATACTAATGTTTCTAAGGCTGTTAGTAAACCGGTTGTCAATGAAGTTGCCAAGACCAAGGTCAACAACAATTTCAAGTGTTATAACTGTCAGAAGTTTGGTCATAAGAGCAATGAATGCCCGAAGCCTAAGAAGCGAGTGATGGTTGCTGAGGTTGAGGATGAGGATGCAGAAATAGAATGTTCCAACTCACCACTAGTTGAGGAGAAAGAAGAATTATTGGTGGGAGACGAAGGATATTCTTTAATGATGGGGAGATCTTGCTTGACGTCAAAGCAGAAAGAGGAGACTAGTTGGTTGAGGAGTAATATTTTTCAGTCGACGTGCATAATTTTGGGAAGGGTTTGTATGTTTGTTATCGATGCAGGAAGTTGTGATAACATCATTTCTACAGAAGCTGTAAAGAAGTTGGCATTAAAGACAGAGAAGCATCCCAAACCCTACATATTAGCGTGGTTGAGAAAAGGTGGGGAAGTGAAGGTTAGTCGAAGAGCTTGTGTAACTTTTTTTCATCGGAAAGAAGTATAAGGATGAAATTTGTTGTGATATGGTAGATATTGATGTTTGTCATTTGTTGTTGGGGAGACCGTGGCAATTCGATAGAGCTGTGCAACACGATGGAAGGACCAACTGTTATAGTTTCATGTTCGAGGGCACTAGAATCACTTTAGTTCCTAAAAATCGACAACAAAGTGAAAGTAAGTTGGAGGAAATCAAAGAATTAAAGACTCTGTTATCTTTGAAGGAGTTTGTTAAAGAAGTAGAAGATGAGCCTGAAGCATTTCTATTGATTGGACGTGAAAGTAGTGAAATTGTTGAAGTTCCTGAAGAAGTTAAACCAGTGTTGAAGGAATTTGAAGATGTGTTTCCCGATGAATTACCGAAAGAGTTACCACCGTTGAGAGACATATAACATCAGATTGATCTTGTTCCGGGAGCTGTGTTACCGCATAGACCACATTATAGAATGAGTCCAAAGGAGCACGAAGAGTTGAGAAGACAGGTGGAGGAGTTAATTGAACAAGGGCGCGTACAAGAAAGTTTAAGTTCTTGTGAAGTACCAGCTTTGTTAGTACCAAAGAAGGATGGAACTTGGAGAATGTGTACAGATAGTCGAGCACTAAACAAGATTACAGTGAGGTACATATTTTCGATGCCTAAATTGGACGATTTGTTAGATCAGTTGAACGGAGATGCTATCTTTTCAAAGATTGATCTGAAGAGTGGGTATCATCAGATTCGAATTCGACCAAGGAATGAATGGAAGACAGCATTCAGGACATGGGAGGGGTTGTATGAATGGCTGGTCATGCCATTTTGCCTTTCGAATGCACCTTGTACTTTTATGCGAGTGATGAATCAGATCGTTCAACCATTTATTGGAAAGTTCGTAGTGGTATACTTTGACGATATATTGATATACAGTGGAATCGCATAAGAACATCTACAACACTTGCGGGAAGTGTTGAGGATACTTCGTCAGGAGCAATTTTACGCGGCAACAAAGAAGTGCATATTCATGACACACAGTGTTTTGTTTTTGGGGCATGTGTTGTCCAAGGAAGGTATTCATGTGGATCAAGGTAAAGTTGAAGCAATCAAGGATTGGCCACAACCCAGGACCATAACTGAAGTGAGAAGTTTTCATGGGTTAGCCTCATTCTACCGAAGGTTTTTTCCATATTTCAGTAGCGTAATGACACCAGTGACAGATTGTACGAAAGGAAAGCAATTTATGTGGACGGAAGAGGCTGATTCTGCTTTCCAACAGATTAAGACATTTTTGACTACGACACCGATTCTTAGATATCCGGACTTTCAGTTACTCTTTGAGTTGGATACTGATGCATCTAAAGTTGGAAATGGAGGAGTGTTAAGTCAAAGGGGTCGACCAATTGCTTATTTTAACAAGAAACTTTCTGGAGCCAAGACAAGATACAATACCTATGACTTGGAGTTCTATGCTATTGTCCAAGCCATAAAGAACTGGAGAAACTATTTGTTTTATAAGGAGTTTGTATTGTATACTGATCATGAAGCATTGAAGCATTTGCAGGGACAGGATAAGATTGTAGCCAGGCATGCTTCATGGATCGCATACTTGCAACAGTTTACCTTTGTTGTAAAGCATAAGTCGGGAGTTACAAATCGAGTGGCAGACGCATTGAGTAGAAGAAATCATTTGTTGACTACGATGAGTGTTGAAGTGACGGGGTTTGATGTATTGCCAGAATTGTTTGTTGAGGATCCTTACTTTGCTAAGATTGTAGATGAAGTCGAGAAAGGGAAGACGGATGAGTATGTGTTGGTAGATGGTTTTCTATTCAAAGGAAATCGGTTCTGTATACCAGAGTGCAGTTTGCGAATGAAGATTGTGAAGGAATTGCATGAAGAAGGTCATGTGGGAAGAGATCGTACCTTGCAGTTGATTTCTCAATTATATTTTTGGCCTTCCATGAGGAAAGAAGTTGAAAGATTTGTGCAGAGATGTCACATATGTCAAGTTTCCAAAGGGACAGCCACGAATGCAGGATTGTATATGCCATTGCTCATGCCTACTAGACCATGGGTTGATATTAGCATGGACTTTGTTTTGGGTTTGCCAAGAAATAAACGAAGGAACGATTCTATATATGTTGTGGTGGATAGATTTTCGAAGATGGCACATTTCATAGCTTGTAAAAAGACCGCCGATGTAGTCCGTGTTGCTCAATTGTTTTTTAAAGAGGTTTATCGACTACATGTACTACCTGAGACCATTGTTTCTGACCGGGATACTCGATTTCTAAGTCATTTGGTTGAGTCTGTGGAAGATGGTTGGGACTAAGCTGAATTTTAGTAGCGTCTATCATCCACAAACGGATGGACAAACGGAAGTGGTGAACAGATCTTCGAGAAACTTGTTGAGATGTCTTGTGAAGGATAATTTGAAAAGCTGAGATGTGAAGTTGTGTCAGGCAGAATTCGCACATAATCATGTTGTTAATCGAAGCACTGGATTCAGTCCATTTCAAGTAGTATATTCAATAATTCCGAAAGGACCGTTGGATTTGTCGATAGTTCCATGTCAGAAAGGAATTGTTAAACGAGCTTATGATTTCGTGAATGAGTTGCAGGAGTGTCACAGGATTGTTCGTGAACGTTTGCTCAAGTCAAATGAGAAGTATAAGCAACTTGTAGATAAGAAACGAAGGAGTGTGGACTTCAAAGAGGGTGATTTTGTTTACGCAGTATTGACGAAAGATCGTTTTCCGGTTGAAACTTACAACAAATCGAAAGCTCGAAAGATTGGTCCAGTAGAAATCTTAAAGAAAATCAATGATAATGCTTATCAGTTAAGATTGCCGGATCATGTCCATACCGCCGACGTTTTTAACGTCAAACACATGATTCCGTATCATGAGGATAAGCGCCTTGAAGAAGAGGAAAGTGTGAATTCGGGGTCGAATTCTTGTCAACCGAGGGAGGATGATGCAGCGCATAATGAGTTAAGTCGCTCCAATTCCTTAAGTCGCTCGAATGATAGCGCAGTGGCTCTAGGTCGCTCGGGTTTCTTGAGTTGCGAACGACCTAGCGACTTACAACCTATCAAGATAGGTGATGCAGCGCTCAAGCTTAGGTCGCGAAGCAACGGAAGTCTTAGATCGCTCTTTAGAGAGCTACGACCTAGCGAGATACAGAGGAAGGAAGATACAGTGATACATGATATGCCGTGTTCATTAGGTCGTTACGAAGTCCGAGCTACGACCTACCAGGATACGCGACCTAGCGAGCCAAACAAATACTGCCACATTGCTTTAGGTCGCCAGCGAGCTACGACCTAGCGTGTCAGGTCGCGTATGTTGCTCAATTCACTTAAGTCGCATGAAATTATGTCACCGTCATGTCTCCATAAGTCGCTCAAGCTTCTTATTGCTATACTGCTTGTTTTAGGTCATTCAAACTATTGTGATAAGTCGCTGCAGCTTATGTCGTGTATTGTATGTATGTCGCATTGTACTGTTGTTAGGTCGCGTGAGTCTTATGTCGCATGAGTTGTTATATTTTGTTAAGTCGTGTAACGTTGTATGTTGTTAAGTCGTATTGTTGTAACTCGTATTGTATATGTTGTCGTTGTAACTCGTTTGTTTTAGGTCGTTGAGGTTAGGTCGCGTCTGTTAGGTCGTAGGTCGCGAGTACCTGTATGTGTAGGTCGTGAGTCGGCTGTGTGTTGTTGTAACTTCTATAAATAGCGGGTGAGTTGTATCATTTGGAGGTTGATTTTGAATAAAAAAAATTTTGAGTGTTTTGTGCCTCTTTAAAATTGAAAGTTGAGTGTTATCTCCTTTCTCCATTTCGGTTATTCAAGTGCGCTCGAATCAACGGATTTGAATCCGATTCACGGAATCTCGTGCGCGAGATCAACTGAAGAATCGTAGATTTTCTAACACGGTATCGTGCGCGATCAGCGTGTTAAAAATAGGTAGAATCCGGTATCTCGCGAGATCAACAGATTTGGGCATTTATCATTGGTATCATTAATCCACCAATCCATATTTGATTCATTCCATCGTTGTTTTGTTGTTGCTTGCATTTGAAGTTATCCACTGCGTCGGAAATAAATAATCTAAAAGGAAATTATAGGTGCGATAAATTAGGTTTATCACACTATGACGCTATATTTGATGTTCTTATGTATTTGTTATTATTTGATTTTTCCTGTTTGTCGATCCGTTATTTTTTATTATTATTACCATTATTGGATTGTTCACTCTTTGTTGATACCATTGGTGCTTAATTAACGGATTAAATATCAAGTTGTTCATATTTTTTCACAACAAACCAAACGGTAGATACATCTAATCGTTTTATAAAAGAAATTACATTTCCATTTCTACGAAATCATTGCGACCAAAATACTCAAGAACAAGTGCCTGGTTCAACTAAACCATTGCATGCATTCAAATGTTAAGCATGCATTCAAAACATCGGCCAATGCTCTATTTATTAACGAAACAAATTAAAGAAGAAGAAAGAAATGATCATATAAACGACGTTTATCTCTTGCCATTTTAGCAAATAGGCAAACATACGCACTTACACCATTTGAACATGTCCTGAACATAAATTTGATTTAAATGAGTCCCTGCTATTCTACATGGTACATACAAATTTCGTATCAGAAGAACTTCCCGATCCATACTAACATAATTATTGGATATAAAAAAGAAGTTCAGTCTTCATAAAATGGTGCTGAAAGACTGCCCATAACAGCAAACTGCATGCTCTCAGATGGCTTCCAATGGCGTTTTCGCTGGTTTATGAACCAGTTGTTTATTTGCTTCTGATCTAGTCCTGTCGATTCTGCCAATGCTATCTTATCTGCTTCCTAAAATGAATTTAAAAGAAGCTGATTACACTGCATTGTTAAACTCTAGTAATTATATGTTAAGGACATACATATATTAGAAGTACTCAACCATATGTAAATATAAAATATATTAGATGTACTCAAATGTATGTAAAGGTTTAAGGACATATATATACATCTATCAAGGTCAGCTTCCTGAAAAATTTCTTTTTCAGCCAGTGCTGAAGCCTTCTGTGAAATAAATAAGCCCATCCCGCTTCAGTACGATAATGTTAACTAAACTGACACAATATCTACTATATATACATGTTACTCAAATATTGTAAAAGTCTTCTGAAATACATACTCATATCTTACCTTGGTATGACGAAGGTGGCCAGTGTATATGTTGTTTACTGACCGTATATATGTTCTCGCATGAGCATAAAATAATGGTAAATGTTATTTTGGGTAGCATCAATATATCAAAGCAGGTAAACTGTGTCATACATTGGGTTTCTCTCCCTTCTAATTTCTCATCGTTGGGTTTAGTTTGGATGCAACTATGAAGATTTAGGAATGAACATTCAATTAGATACTGAATTCATGCTTAGTCAACCAAAGTACATTTAGGATATTGGAATTAATTGTACATTAGCTTTACAAGATTTTCTTAAGTGAAAATATGGATCCACCTCTTATATTAATAAACATGAAATTATTGTTAAGGACAAAATTTCATTTTTTGATATACCCCTCTATTTTTATTTTCAATAAAAATAATTTCATTTTTTTACGAAAAGTAAATCCGCACTTAATTGTATGTTTCTCCGATCAAAAGTAATAGATTTATTTTAAATTTTTTTGATAAAGTGCAAAACTGTAAGTATTTGCACTTTTACTGTAGATATTTGCACTTTCTAAAAGTGCAAATACTTGTACTTTAGTTGAAACTAAAAGAGGTTTTTTAGGCTCAAAGAAAAAGTTGAATAAAAATTTAGTTTCAGAGACAAGAAGTTTATTCTTTAGGCTGAAAGACTATTTTAGCGTAAACAAAAAAAACGACGGTTACAACTATTATTCTGTGATTTACACTAGAAAGTGTCCTTCAAATTAAAAACAAACCCGTTGTCCTTGAGCCTAAATTGTTTTGCTACTTCTTCCCTGTGTCTATTTTCCTAAAACTTTTAAAAATAGTGGCGATTTCTAAAAGTTGTTTTTAAAGAGTGACGGTTGTGTAGTCTGAATCTTAAAAATGTTATTTACAAAAGTTCCCTTAAACAGGGAGGAAAAGAAAATTAACATTTGCTCCTACATCGAAGCTTCTAAACTTCTATTTATTCCATGCATTGATGATTATCGTTCAAACTCTTCTTCCTAGAATAAATTAGAAAATTGCAAAGAATAGTTGATATATAGAAGCGACAGAGTATTACATACAGTTGGATAAGGCCACTTGTAATGAGAAGTCCACCACTCAAGAAGAGTTTGTCGAGCCTCTTTTGGAAGTTTTCCTTTCTTCTTCTTTTTAGAGAATTCTTGTTTCAAACTGCCCAAGTAACCACTATACTTTCTTAGTAGTTTATCTTTAAGGTCTTTATTTTCCCCTTTATAGAAGTTAGATGATTCTGGTTGCATTTCATTTTCTCCTCCACTCGCTTCTTCTTCCGACGACCCAACTGCATCATCTGATATGTACATGTTTTCAGTAAGTTGCAATTATACTCGGTTCCTATACTGGAATGACATAGTAATCTTACTCAGAACATGCAATATACCTATATATTTTTCATAGAATCGATCATCACCATACATACATATCAAACAACCATAGTACCTATAAATGGGCATGCAAATTCACCATATGTTATAAAAACTATAAAAGCCAAATTCAAATTAGCACCCTTGATTAGGCTTAAGGATCAACCATTTATAATTATACTCTTTATATTTATATGCACAATAGTAGGATTTCTTAATTACAATGTAAGAAGGCTATATATATATATATATATATATATATATATATATATATATATATAGAGAGAGAGAGAGAGAGAGATAACAAAATTAGGTTAGGGTTGAATGGGTAGACTAAAGAAGCAAAACATCAGGTGCTCCCACATGAAAAGCTACTTATGTTCATTCCTTGCAAACATGTACTAAACTAGAATTTATTCATGGGCCATGCATACATGTGCCAAAAGCTGAACATTGATTAATCCACACGAGCGATGGCTATGTAAGTAGATTTATTTTAGGGTACCCTCCCCTTTGGACCCATTTTCAGAGAAGAAGGAAAAAAAATGATCTACTGTAGCATACCACATGGGATAGGTGAAAATATTAGACTTCATACATGTATTGTCCCTTCTTTGTCAGTAAGTAAACAAGGTGAATGAATATTGGATATGAGATTGAGGAAACATAACCACAGGTTTCTGCTCCCATTTTGAAATCTTGTCGCCTTCCAAATATGAAAATTTCTTAGGGTCCATTTGAGGATGTTAAAATGGCTTTTTTTACATCCCTTGTAAATTTACATAAGCTTGCATCTACAATGGAAAAGAGAATTTTCGGGGTAACACAATATCATACCGATAATTTTATCGGCTGAGACATTCACAACGAAAACAAAATTGTAGAACTCCATTTCCTCTTTCTTTGAAAACTCTTACCACTTGGAAATTTTTTTGCCTTCTTCAATTTCAAATCTAGCGAAAAGTCAGGGCCCCGTTTGGCTTAGTTTTTATTTTGTGTTGCCTTCTTCAATTTCAAATCTAGCGAAGAGTCAGGTCCCCATTTGGTTTAGTTTTTATTTTGTGTTTCGGATTTGCAACATTAATTACAAACTGTGAGAAAAGTGAAGGAACGACGGACGTAATAGAAGAAAGATTGAGGAAATGATAGAGGGAATGGAGGGAAGATGAATTGTTTCTCGTGCTCCCTTATTTTCCAAAACACGAAAAATAAAAATAAAAATTTGTTTTCTATTTTGTATGTTAACTTCGTTTTCTAAATTGGTCGTTTTTCACAATATACATAAGTCGTGCGTATTTTTTTATGAGCGAAAACTCAAACTAAATATGTAAACCAACCGCAACCTAAGTTTTGATGGATAAATTATTTTATATAATTTTTTATTATCTAATCTTTATGACCATAAGAAGAATTGATTGCACATACGTTTCATCCACGATCATCGTTTCAACTGGTATCAAAGTTAATCCGTTTAAAAAATTCATACCGTATCGCATTTTCACAACATATGCGTGCATGTGTACATCGTACATGTCATATTTTAGTTATTTGGTAAAAAATATTTAACTAAAAATTATACATTTCAGTACCATACAAAAATAACATAACATTAATTCCACTTCAAATCTTACTTCCAAACTCAATTTCAAATTTAACACAAATAAACTATTTTTATTGAGACGGTTACGAGATGGGAAGATAGCAAGAAGTTCACTTCATGTCCCCAACATAGAGCATGTGAGTTTTGAGGATGGAGGAATTGAGCTAAATTGTGAAACCGTATTTAATTAACATACTTCCTTATGTAGTGATATGTTTAATAAATGCCAAGGGTAAGTTTAAAACAACAAAAAATTTGTAGTTAAGTAGTTTTGTGCAACATGACGTCTGTATATTTCTATGTATAGTGGTTCATCTAGGATGTAGTTTTCTATTGTAAGAATATTCTCAATGGAGACCATCATATATACAGTATATACAGGATATATACAAGATATATTTGTGCCAAACGTCTTTACACATACCAGAACTTGTGCACCACACCTTAATACACATATATAAGAAAGTGGAAAAATGATCTATGATCGTAGGCAGGTTAAAAAAGATAACAAAAGGACAAAAATAGTGGGTTCCAGTGATTAGACAGAAGCTAAAAAAATACAGAAGCAATTTATAGCAAATCGGTGGTAGTAATAATTGTGTGAAAGCAGCGATATTAGCGGGCGAGAAAGAGGGTTCATATAAATTAAACACTGAAAGGATTTACTACAGTGTGCCAACATTTATTAAGTACAGGTGAAGACATACTCAGCAAAATGACATTTTGGTGGGGGCATATGTATACATACAAATCTAGTTGATGCATGCAAATATGAAGCTAACAAGCTACTCATGCTATTGATAGTAAGCCGAAAGGAACTGGTTTTGTTTGTAAGGTTAAAATTTCATGACAAAAAAGAACATGTGTCTTTCAATAGTTCCGACAGTTTGTATTTGTATAATTAGAAGGACAGAGATGAATAGTTCAAAAAATAATTCCGGGGTGGATCAGAACATAGCATTTATTGTGCAGATAAAGACTTCACAACTACTTTATAACTACATCAACGTGTCCATACGGGGAATGTACCAACTCTGGTAAATAATTTTTTTAGAAAGACAAAAGAACATAAAATATAGAATAAGGTCCACGGTGATCATTTCATAAATCCAATACATGACCTTGCTTGACTTAGGCATGCTTAACATATGATCCAAAAGGAAAAATATATGATCTTGTTTACTATATGAATTAGTACATATAAGCGTACTGGTTTGAAACCCTAGATATAAAAGCATTTGCAATAGCCTAGCAATCATAATGCTCCCAAATAAATTATGAAAAACAAATATTTATGTGGATAATTTGGAAATGCAGGATTAAAAAATGCAGATTTTAGAAAGGATGTTTAGATTAAAGGAGTAGCAAAAGATCATTGTATAGATTGATTAATCAACCGAGAGATTTTGAAAATTTATACATTAAATGAAGATACGAACTTTTCAAAAGCAATTTTGCAGATCTCAGGGCCAAGGAATCAGATCGTCCGAAAAATATGTGAAAGCATATGCTTCGGAGAACAATTTGTGCACTCACATATGATTAATTAATCAACTTTGTTGCTCGAGAAATCAAGCAAAAAATGAAAGTGATATGGAAATGGCAGACAATTTATTTGGCTTAAAGCTCCGAGTCAAAAAGGATGCCTTTTATTTACTGTAGCGAGTTGAAGCATATCTCATATATTTCAGTAAAAAATTACCATCCCATTATAGAGTAAATACCCAAGAAACTTTTCTTAACGACTTATTTCTCAACAATGAATTTGATTAAGTAATAAATTTTAACTCTTTGCATATGACAGTTGCTTTGGGTGAGTGACATAAAGCAAAAAAGAAAGTAACTTTAAATGAATTGGTAGCTACTGTGCAAGTGCAGTTCATATAAAACATCAATACCATATTGAAATTTCATACAATATATCTTCCTATATGTTGTATAAATTAATTACATTACGAAAATGTAAAATTGAATTACTAGAAATCAAGTTACTCAGATACCAGTTAGCAAAGTCCTAAAAGGGGAAAAATCATTGAAACTCATTGGCATACTTAAGATGAATAATGTGCTATAACTCGGGTCAACTTGCAGTGTTGAATACAGTTAAATCAAGTTTACTAGATGTGAGGTTGTGCAGTTCCAATAACTTAAAGCTTGCTACATTGATGCTGCTAGCCTGCTAGTCTCAGCGAGAAAACAAATATTCATTAATCTATGTGCTATATACTTACCAAAGATTTATATTCTAACAGAGGCCAAATTGTTGTTGAGGAAAAAAAATTCAGGAAAGAAAGAAAATAACATGTAGCAACAACCTCACAATGAATATTTGATAGTAGACAAAACATTTAAATTTGATCATGTTGGTATAGTAACCTAATGCTACCTACATTGGATGACAAATAGAGAGTTTGCTGATTGTTATTTAAAATGATCAATAGTGAAGGAAATCTTTCTGTTAATATTAAAACATGTATTTGATAAGTAACTAAACATAAACTGGCACAATATTATCTTTTCTTTGACAAACAGTAATGAAACTTACCAAATTTACGCAGTTCCACAAAGTTTACACAAACAATAACAAAACTAAAATTTTATAACCACACGATTCTTATACTTGTTACACTACATTTATATTATTGACATACTCCACACAATTAACACAACCGTCGAAACAAAATTAGTGCTATATTCAAAAATCAATGATACGCCCAAATTTATACAACATCAATATTAGAAAAATAATCAGCGTTTAAAACTTATCCCGAGTTATAACATAGAACTTAACAAAAATTACATTCCCATTTCTCATATTTATATATCTGGATTATCAAAAAAATGCTAAACTTACCGATTTTAAGTTCATAACAAAAAAGAATATGACATGTGAAATCCACATGAACTGCGGATTTTATACGATTTTATCTATTGCTAGAAAGAATCACTTACTTAGAAGTTAGTAGCTGTAGTATTGTTCATGGACATTTTAATTTTTAAGATTTGCTCCATCTTATGAAATAATATGCACATAAAGTACAAATTAGGCTTTAGACTGAGTACAATATATGAAATTTTATTAGTAATTGTTCATCAAATTTGCCATTTTATAACGTGCTTTATATAAGAATATATGAAGGAAAAAAGTCAAAACTGGATAACTTGATATACACAGTCGTTCAATCATAATTCTACTAGGTTCAGGCATCCAATTTAATATTACATATAATGAGCAAGGATCCGTTACTCCTCAAATCCTCTGATATTATTAATTATTAACATGTTTGAATGAGATAATGAAATGAAGTGGAGAGAGAAAGAATATAACTACTAAAAGAGCAAAAGTATAATTATTTAAATTTGAACGGATTTAAGGTGTACCCAAAATGAGACTATATATGTATGTGTGTGTATTATATGTATGTGTGTGTGTATTATATGTATGTGTGTGTGTGTGTATTATGTGTATATATATATATTATAAGTGCATATATATATATATATATATATATGTATGTATGTATGTATATATATATATATATATATGTATGTATGTATATATATATATATATATATGTATGTATGTATGTATATATATATATGTATGTATGTATATATGTATGTATATATGTATATATATAGGAAAACCCTAGTAATATGGCAAAAATGTAAATATCCACAAATCCATCAAACTTTACTCCTCTACTGAACTCTGACAAAAAAAACCAGGAAATTAAGCCCTAAATGTCCGAGAACATAAAAAGCCCCAAGTCAGGGGGGGTCCAAGGACAAACTGACCTTCTAATTCCCACTATTTCTTCTTCATTACCACCGCTGCACACTTAAATTTTATCCTTTCCATAAAAAACACCAAAGAATTGAATATTTGTTACCTGCAGAAATTGTTCTAGAAGATCTTGACTTTGAGTTGCACAGATCAGAAAGCTGCGTTTCTATATTGTTCAAAAATGTAGTTGCTTCATCCAACGGTTTAGCCAAGTCCGATCTGTATTTCACTAAAACATCACAGTATATCTCCTGCAAAATAAATATATACATATAAAATGTTATAATTGATGTAAAAATGAATTAGCTATATATAAGCAAGTACCATGAACTTATCAAGCTCAGGATCAGATCTAAAGGTGCAGTTACTAGCACCAATATTATTAGTTTGCATAATATCATCAAGAACTGAAGTGATTTCATCAGGCGCGCCAACCTGAAAAATTCACATATAAAATCATCATCTAATATATTAATTTCAGGAAAGTATTAAATAAAAAGAGGACCTTTTGGCAATCAATATAAGCTTGAAGAAGAGAAGGGTAGCGAGGGTGAGAAGCAATCCTAGCTTTAAGCAATTGTTCATCTACTTCCTCCTCCACCTCATCGTCATTATTGGCGCTGTTGTACGATGTCATCGTCGACGACATCATTGCCGTCGTGTTGTTCCTGTTCTTGCGGCTCAGACCCGCGGCGGCGATGAGGCCGTGCAGATCCTCGGCCGGGTTCATGCTGGTCGACGACGAGGACTGATCGAGCCCGTACATCAGCTCTGCTTCCATGTTTTTATTTCTGTAGGTTTGAATATGTTAGGTAGGCAAGTAGACGAATTTGTAGTGGTGAAATTGATTGATGAAGGGAAAGAAAGGCGAAGGAATATAGGGATGGATGATGATGATGATGGGAGTCAGATATGCAGTGTGGAATTTTGTTTCGCATTTTATTATATAATGTACACAATGCATGTTTTTATTCTTGGAAGATTTCCTTTTTCCTCTCGTTTCGTTTCTATCCTCCGGTTTTTATACTGTGACCTTCTTATTACTCTACATTTATTGTCGTAAACAGTTATATTGTCAATACTTTAAATATTATGATTGAACTAAGGTGGTTCAAGTAAGATTAGGTATCATCATAATAATAACTACACTATTTCCTATTGTCAATGGTTGTCCATTTTAAGTTACAGCAGCTATAGCCGTTTTACATATTCATGTGATTAGTTGTTTTACATGCAATTAGAAATAAGCAGATTATTAGATTTAGTTCACTAATCTGATTCAAATGATGCGAGTTTCGTTTCATTTGCCTTGCTCATAGATTTCTTTTGTTAAAAGGACCTAATGAAATGCATAATGAGTTTTGATTTTTCGAAACAAATAGTTTTCGTTAATGTAGCGATTACAAATTCATTAATATTTCAACATTTGATATATACCTACATATCGTTAGCGCTAAATGCATGCAATTTTAGTTTATCAGTGAAATTGGTACGGTGAATGGTAGCCCTGACCATTTATAATAGATTTATTGAACAATATTAAAGCAGCCAACAATTAAGTAAATAATAATTCAATAAATGATACATTAGTAAACATGCAATCTTAAATACTTTTAGCACTAGATAATAGGAGATGTAAGATTATTTATTAATTTTATTTGATTAACCTATAAACATTTATTTAATTTATTAAACTGAATATTTATTAATCAATGTAACTAAAATTTATAATTAATGGTTTAATTATAGTAATCATATTTATTATCTAACGAGTGATAACTTAAATTTGCTAACCAAAAATTTAAAACGGAACCAATTACTTATAATAATTAGTTATAGTTTTGATAATTAGTATTTTAAATTCACTAAACATATTAAATATTTATTAAATCAATATTCAAATTAAGTTTAATAACTATTAAGTTAAGTTTCATTAGAACTAATAATTTAAATTTGATGATTAACTATTATAATTTACCAATTAATTATCGAAATTTAAAATTCAAGTACACACATGTATGTGTTATGTATGCGTGTGTTTGGGTGCCTATGTGTATTGTTTGTGTAACAACACACAATTTTAATGGTTGACTGTTTAAATGACCAATTTAAATATTTAATAGTTTATTAATGTAACGCTCTTTATACTCGTTTTTAAAGACGGATGAATTGGGACTCGAGGCACCCGTCGTTGAGACCACAATTCTATCATGAAAAAATGAGTATCGATCGGCTCCGTTTTTGAAATGAATAGTGATTTCTTGAGAATGAAATGAATTTGTGATAATGCCCTTGTTTATTAGTTGGTTAACCCCTTCATTACTTTCATTTTATTTTCATTCCACGTTACTTTTCTTCCTTCTCTTTTAATATTTTACCCAATCTCTCCTTAAGCCTAAGCCCTAAATCCCTAAATCCTTAATACATGCTTAAATAAATTCCTAAAAATCCCGATAAAATCAATATAATTCTTCTCCTCTCGTTCCTCGCAAAACACATCATTGGATTGACTTAAAGTGGAGTTCGGAGCTTAATATCGCATTTCAAGAGAGTTAAGGAATGGTTTTGGTGAATAGAGCTTGATTTGAGTAAAAAAAAAAGTGAGAGGGATAATTCTCTAACTATATTTACTTATTATACTTCATAGATTTATTTATTAATGATTATGGAGTTGTATGGAATGATTTAGAAAATGATGTGTGATGATTTAGGCTTATATTTGTGTAGTACTAATGATTATACCAATTCATTTTTTATTAGAAACCTTAAATTGTTATTTTTGAAGAAGTTGGTAAGCTTAAAAATGGATTAAGGGTTAATTAAATTATGTTGTGTGATTATGATTGATTTGATGCTAATTAAGTGATATGATTATGTACATATTATTAGTTAGTTTTAATTAAACTATTTGAATCAGTTTTATAGAAGTTAGTAAGCTAAGTTAGTTTTGGCTCTACACTTATCATTGGAGTGGCTAGAGGCTTGATGAAGCTTAGTTAATGCTTATAAATAATATTTAAGTAAAGAAATAATTTTATAAGAAAATGTGATACTTTATAAACTAGTGATGGATTTTATAAAATGGTATAAATGTGATATTTTATAAAATAATATGAGATTTTATAAAATAGTATAATATGATATATTATAAAATAGAATGAGATTTATAAAATAGTATAGTTGTGATATTTACAAAATAGCATGGGATTTTATAAAATAGCATGAAAGAGATATTTTATAAAAGAATATGAAATTTTATATAAAATAGTGGAAAGAAATTATTTTGTAAAAAGGCAATAGTTTATAAAATGATTATGAGGTGAATAGTTAATTTCAAATAAAGAAATTAGTGTTATAAAAGCTTGAATGATTAATAAGTTAGCACTGTATTTTATAAAATAGTACGAAGATATATTGGATTTTTATTGAAAAGATTTAGTAAATAAAAATAAGAATTGGTTGACTGGCAATTGAGTACTTATTTAAATATATGCATATATATTATATGTGTATGTGTATGTGTATTTGTATGCGTGTGCATGTGTATGTATATGTATATGTAATGTATATATGCGTATTTAAAAATATATAACAACCAAACAATTTATTCATTGTAATTAGAACTGTTGTGCATGTTTGTGTTATATATATATATATATATATATGTATGTATATGTATATGAATACATAAATATATTTTGTAAATTAATATATGGATGTGTATATGAATATCTATATTTGTGTATAAGCATGTTTGCGGACATCTCATGTAGCTAGAATGACTATTGTGCACGCTAAGTGACATAAGGGAATACTGGATTGAGTAATCACTCCAGTGAAGTTTGAAACATGATTTGTGAAGTAAAGACGTGCTTGCATATATAGGTGTGCAAAACATGTGCAAGTAGGTGCATCGACATGCTTGTGAGCATCGAGATTCAAGAAGATTGGTTGAGTTCATTTGGCATATGAAAAGGAAGCGTGTATGAAAGAATCGTCCCATGAAACTCTACGCGTAAAAGGTTGGTTTTCGCCTCAAAATTGGTTTTTCAAATACATAAGGAACCGATTCCAAAATATCAAGCAATAGACTCCATAATAGTCTGGTGTCATAGAAGCATAATAGATGAGCTAGGTGACTCGTTGGGTATAGTGACGAAGGAAAGGACGCGTGAATTGAGGGTTCGTGTGGCACCGAGGGTACCTGCCCAGGCTTACTGCCTGGTGCAGGCTACTACTGGTCCAACAGTGGCTATACCACTGGTGCATCGGAAGGGTGCAAGCCTGGGAAGTAAGCCTAGGAAGTATGCAAGTTAGGGGGTGTTTTACCCCAGTTTCGGATGCGATTCGACGGGAGGCTTTGGCATGACTTCAAGAAGGCTTTGTGCTACTCAAAAAAGTGGAGTGCAATGTGAAGCATGGGATTCGGATGCGGAAATAAAGTAAGGTATATGTGATCGGTAATAATCAATAAGGCGTTTGGGCATGCGATCGAGGAAGCAATTGAGGTAAGGGACTCAAGACATGGAATATTCCTACACGGGAATAGTAGAAGATCGAGATAGGGATCGAGGAACAATCGAACACGAGATCGGTATGGTGATTGGGTGTACAGTCACGTACGATGAGCACGCACAATTGGAAGGAGCACATAATGACAAGGAATCGATTACAGATTCAGGCAGATATATGAATACGTGATTATAGTGATCGGTACGAGATCGGGCGACCTGTAGATAGAAGGTTGGAATATACTCCATGGTTCAAAGCATTAATGTGTTGAGAGATCTGTTAGGGCTGAAGCAATTGTAGAGTGAGAGAGTCATGGAGTATGTGATTAAATTCAGGTCACGGCACTGTTCTAGTACTACGTATTCGTTTATACGTTCATTTTATGATTTCAGGTCAAGCCTTCGAGTGGGTTTGGAGCAGCGCTTAAAGGGATACTTGTATCCAGTAGCGGCAGCGTAGATATAGATGCTACGTAGCAATATGGTGGTAGGGATTTTCATTAGTTCTAAGAAAGCGATCTAGGACTATATGAAGGCACCTATGCAATAAAGAGGTTGTATAAGGATGCTTAGTTCCGCTTGTTGACTCTCAAAGGGTAAGAATGTATATTAATCCAAAGATCACACAAGGTGTAGTTGCTTTATTAATATTTCGTTCAGTAGGGGTCCACGGTAAATATTCCTTATTTGGCTCTTATCATTATGTTGTGTGTTACTAGTTGGTTGATAGTATTATTGTGCATTTTTCGATGGATTTATATTGTGATATCTATATTTCCCTTGCATTGTATATTGGGATATCTCTATAATAGTATACCATTACATATTAGTCGCATTATATTAGTTGTGCTAACTCGTTGATTACAAAAGAAAAGCATGTTATGATATGATTCCTATCTTTGAGATGGGTTTGCTTTACTTATTTTTTGGTAGTCTAGATTATCCTCGAGCCATGTCTGTGGAGAGGAGCGTCTTTGCTTTAGTATTTTCCTGTTTATCTATGTATAGTTTTGATATATAGCGTTTCGAGATAGTTTTCAGTCACACCATGCTTTAGTGTGACCTACATTTTATCTTATCTGTTTATGTCATGAAAACTCTTAGAGACTCAATTGAGCAGTTTGGGAATCAAGTGCTTTTAGGGATATGCAATCAGAGTGGAGCAACTGGAGCTTTGGAGGCATGCTGTCGATACCTTGGATATATACTTGATATTATAGTAGTACACGATATATATGTTATTTATGTACGAGACTTGTGTTATCTGACCTTTTGATCAGACTATATCCAGACTGATTGGACAAGTTAGACTCAATGATAGACAAAGCAACCCAAAGAGGTGATCATGTAGTCCAAAGGTCAAACACAAACAATGGTATGAAACAAACGATCAAGTGAGACCAAGAGATAGACTCTTTGGAATATTCTAAGTATGAATTAGCGCCTTCCTTAGATAGGGGATTAGTACATATCCCTTGCCCTAGGCGGGGGATTGGATTATATCACGATGGTCATGAACGACCTCAACTAACAGTTCAACTCAATGGGAATCGATCAATATCTCCAAAAACATTAAGACAATTTTGCAAACAACTTTGAAAACATGAGATTAGTATGGAGGGGACCCACTGGAGCGATCGTGAGCTGTCATGTGGCCGTATGAACCGATTGGTGCTAATCCCTATCATTGGCAAGTAGGCCATAAAAATTTTTGGGTAACCTCATCTACATTGTGAGATCCTGCTAGCAAAACTTTAGGAAGATATTCGTCGTCTACCCCTATAAATATAGAGTTCATTGTTAATTTTAGGGATTTAGACGCTGCTATTTTACTTATACTTCATTGTAATCAGGGATCAATCCAATCTGATCCCCTTGTACTTGGAAAACAAGTGATTAATAAAGCAATTTCATCAAAGTGGACATAGGCAATCAACATTGAACCACTATAAATTTGTGTGTTCTTATTTTTTGCTTGCTTCCACTATTTTAATTTTAGTTTTTCACTTTGTTTCTCTATGTTTAATCTATTGGTTGTTTGTGCCTACTTTTGGTGCTTTCACTAAGAACGAATTCTCAACTTGATTGGATCCCATTATCTACTTGCGGATTTTTATATTCACGAGATAGATCTAGATTTCTACTGACAAGTTTTTGTTTCTATTCAAATTTGAAGAAGATCTAAAATGAAGCTATTAGCCATGGCAAGAGAAAAGCCTACTGCTTCCCATATTGTTGAAGGCAATGATGATACCAGCGTTTAACAGGCTGACCAGAATGTGCAACCAGCGATTGCTGATGCCCCAAATCCTCCTGATTACATCACTAAAGCCAACTTTAAAGTCCTAATGAAGGAACTGCTTGATAGCCATCAGCAGTTCAATCAGAAAATCCAGGCCAATATTAACCTGATGAACCAGTTGAAAGACCAATGTGGCAATACAAGGAGCGAGCCCTCTCCAAACTCTAGGTCAGAGAACTCCTCTTCAACACATGACTATCATAAGATCAGATAGCACAAGATGGATGCATATGAAGGTGGAACCTCGAGGGGGAACTATGCAGCTGATTACCGCCGGATGAGATGGACCGACACCGAAACCCCCAAAGGGATTGGCACCGAACCCTGAAACTTGGAGGGTAATCTACATGCTACTGGAGGATCCAACTCTGGAGGCGCCACGATCAACCAAGGCGCTAGAGCTCAAGCGACTATGAATGAACCCTGGTTGAGAGATGATGATAGGATTGGTGCTCAGGAGGAACATCAAGAGCACACTGATCCAAGGCAACATGGTGCGGCCCGAAGGTATGGATTAGGTAATTGATGTGAGGTGGCCAACACGACCACCACCTGACACTAGCTCTTCAGACAACGAACTTAACAGCTATGTGAGCTAGCTTGTGAAAGAGAGTGACCAACAATGATAAGGGACTATCCAGAAGTCATACTTCATTCGCTAACAACATCCTACTCTCGAAGTATCAACAGAGGTTTATTTTGCTTTTAGTGCCTACTTATGCAGGAAAAACCACCTCACGTAGCATCTCATGAATACAAGTGGCACATGGAATCTGCATGAGCCACCAATGCAGTCAAGTGCAGATGTTTTCTCAATTTTTTTGAAGGAGTTGCAACCATGTGGTTCACCAAGCTACCACTGTGATTAATTTCTTCGGTCGATGATTTAGCAAGAAAGTTCGTTGAGCAGCTTCGCATGCACATGGCTCGCCTTAAAGATGTCATGTCCCTCTCCAACTTGATCCATGCACCATGGGAGTTGCTAAAAGATCATATGGAAAGGTTTAATATAGTTATTTCAAAAGTTAGTAATCCAAAGATGATGCGATATTGATGGCACTGATTAAGGGAGTCGAACATGATTCTGATTTTAGCGATCGGTTCATGGAGAAGCCCTCCTACTACGTTGGACCATTTTTACACAGAGGCAGCTTGATACCTGAGGAAGGAGGAGGCGAAGCAGACCAGGAAGAGAGATGTTGCAGCCTAGAATGCCAAGGGTGTACAAAGTAACGTGGCGGTTAAATAGTCTGGAGACAGTGACGAAAAATTTGAAGTTAATATTCAAAACAAAGCAAATGAGTAAAAGAGGGGCGATGATAGAAACCATGATCGAAGATGGTATTCTATGAGAGAGAAGCCAAGGATCCCAATATTTGACAGCTATACACCGTTGAATGTGTCATTAGAGAACACCTATCTATCGACTTGTAATACCATTCAGTATAGAAACCCTTGTAACGACCCGTAAATTTCGATAATTAAAATAGCAAATTTAATAAGGTTTCATGATTTAATGTTAGAAAAAAATTTGTAATTCGTTTGGAATAATAAATAACTGGAATGAATTGCAACAATAATTATCCAAGTAATGAAAAATAAAAGCTACTTAGTGAATGCCTTTGCAATCAATAGTTAAATAGGATAATAAATGTTGAATTCATTGGGAATAATAGAGTAATTGGTTGATAAGTAAAATCTATTTAAAATCAAATATTGAATATTGAACAGGTAAATTGTTTAAATTAAATATTTAAAACTTATTAAATAATTGAATAACTGTAAAATGAAAATAGCGTTCTAAATTGTGAATTGGTTTTAAAAGTTTAATCTTATAAGTTCAATATCAACATTTCAAAAGATAATGAATTATTGGATAACGAAATTGTTTAAATTTAATATTTGGAATTCATTGAATAATTTTATAATGGGAATTGAAGAACTGTATAATGGAAATGGTTGTTCTATACTTTTTATTCGTTTCAAAGGTAAAATTTTAAGTTCGTTTTGAATATCTCAAAGATAGTGATTCAAGAATAATAAAAATTGTTTAAATTTAAGATTATATATGTTTGAATAATTAAATTCCGAATTTGATATGATTAATTTGATATTGAAATTTAATTTATGGAAATAGAGTGAATAATTGAAATTTGATTTAATATGATTCAGATTGGTTTCCAAAGTGAATATAAGTTATATTGGGATTATAATAGAGTTAATAAGATTTTAAAATTGAAAATTATTGGATAATTGAATAACGGGTTTAATATGATTAAAAATGATTTGTAAATTTTATTTTATCATATTAAAGTAAGAATGATGTTATAGGACTTTTAAAATCGAATTAAAAGTAAATTTGTGAAAATTGAATATTTTAATATTTATTTATCAACTGAAAAATAGCCAAATTTTAAACAGTCTCAGAATTGGACGAAACTAGTTCCATTGGATCCGTAATAGTTAGTTATTATCAGATTCCAATTTTCGTAGCAATCGGAGTTGTCGTTTGACCGTGGCAGCTCGAAACGCGTTGAAATTATTTTAATATTAATTTGGCGAGTTAAAATAGTCATTTTTCAAACGGTCTCGGATTTCGACGAAACCAGTTTCATCGGATCCGTAATGTGATATTATTGTAAGATTTCAAATTTCGTGTCAATTGGATTTATCGTTTGTCCGGGGCAAGCCAAAACGCCTATAAAATCGTTTAATCAGTTTAATTTAAAATTGATTGTTTATTTCCGTAACTCACACAGACGATCGAATTAGCTTCCGAAACCTGTTCCATTGTGTCCGGAACGCGGGATAAACCCTAGTAATGTCGGTCACCGTGCGTAAATCGGAGTTCGGAAAACCCGGGATGAATAGTGTTCGTCGAAATTTCTATATAAGCACTTCATTATCTTCCTTTTTCAAAACAAAGGCAAACCCTATTTTATCAAAGCCGGCCGCCTCCATTAGGCATCAATGGCCGAAAAGCACTCATCTTCTTCCCTTAATCTCTTCATATCCAAGCATCGATTCGAGAAACTTTCTAAACGAAAAATGTAGAGCATTGAGAGATCTTCGATTTCATACGGCGATGATGGGTTATCGTCATCATCTGGAGGCACGAGATGGCCGCGTTCGTCTTCGGTTTGGCGCGGTTTTCGGAGGAGAAGGGGGGGCCGAGTCGCATGGGGTTGGGCGCGTAGGTGGAGCTCGTGATGGCGCACGACATGGTGGTTCTGGATCGAGCTATAACGGAGAGGAGGGGGATGCGTTCGAAACCCTAAGTGCGGCCAAGGTGGGTTCGTTTGCTGGGGAGTTCGCGTGAGGAAGGAGACGTGCGCATGCGGCCTGGATTCATCAAAGGAAAATCAACGGCCGAGATTTGGGAAGGTTATATAATATAAAGAATATTGTAAATTTGTTACATTATAAATCGTGCAATGTTTAAAATGCGATATCTTGTTGATACGAGGTCGGATTTTGACGAAACAAGTTGCGTCGTCTTCGTTTCGTCGAGCACTACGCTATGGAATTGGATTGGAGTCGTTTGGAGCTAAAGAAAATTTTGGGTTAAATCGAACGTCGTTCGATTTGATTTAAAATCGTAAAATCAAGGTGAGTGTTTTATAACGCTCACACCGTACTAAATATCTTTATGCTAGTAAAATTTGATATTACGAAGTGTTATGATTTTATTTGTCGTTGTTTGATAAAAATTTAACTGTCATATAGCTTGTCATTTGAATTAACCGTTGAAAAATTAAATTGACAGTTAAATTGAAATTAAAATTGAATTGCGATTAAATTACCTGACATTGATAACTATGAAATTGCCATGAATTGTATTGTCTATTGGATGATTTATTTCGATGGATGTTATTGGTTGATATTTAAATGTTTGGATGTTTATTTGCTTATATATATCCTGTTATGCATACATATGATACCGTGATTTAATTTAAGTGATATATATTCATCCCTGACATTTAATTGAAATAAATAATTACTTGGCCATAGGATAGAAAATTTTATACGGACACCGAATTGGCTAAATTAATAATTTTGGAATTGTCGATTTGAAATTATTTAAATGTTTTGATTTAAAAGTTATAAATAGAAATCGATTTATAGAAATTGAATTCATCGAAAAAATTGAGTTTGGAATGTTGAAATAAATTTTGGTTAAAGGAATTTTGTTAAATAATTAAGTTGAGACTTTGAAATTTGAAATTGGATATGATTAAATGTCGAAAATTGATTTGTTGAAAGATTTAACCTTAATTCGAGCTTTGAATATTACTAAGTAAAAGTGAAAAAATAAATAAAATGATATTTTGAAATCGAGTTTGGAATTGAATCATATTTGGAATTTGGATTTAAACTTGAATATTGTTGGAAATTTTGTTAAGTGTTATAAATTGATATTTTGAGAAATCAAGCTCCAAATCGATATAAATTGAAATTGAATAAATTAAAGGTGAATGAAAAATTGAATTAATTCGAAGTAAAAATTGACGTTGATTGAATTGAAATCGAAATTGAATCGGTAGAATGGAAATTGGAATTGATTTGAATTGGGAAGTTATAATTGAAATGGATTGATTTTGAAGCTGTTTTAAATTTGTTTTCCAAATTACTCTGTTATATAAACCATTTTGAATACTTAAACTATTTTAATCTATTTTTAATCTACTTAACCCAATTTAAATTATTTTAAACTAATTTATCTATTTTAAATCCATTTTAAAGATTTTAAGTATTTTTAAGTATTTTAATTATTTAAACTACTTTTAAACTACTTAAAACTATTTTCTAAAAATTTTCAAGATGGTTAATAAGGTGAAATGTTTATATTTAAATCTTGAATTTGAATACGAATTAAGTTAAATGAAGTTGCAACCTAAATTGAAATTCGAAATGATTTTGAAATCGAAATGAGATATTGATGCGAAAATTGATTTTTAAACGGAATCTGACATTTTGATAGATACGTTGATATTTGAAAAGGAATTGATTTTTGAAGCAAATATGATATTTTGATATCAATTATGAATCGATTTGAAATGTAAAAGAGCCAACGGTGTAATAATACGTAGTTATTAAAGAGACCGGGATCGGATATGGACATACTCTCTGTCAATACCGAACACCACTTTAATAACTATTATACGTGGAGTGTTGATTCAGAATGAAGTGGATTATTTGGTGAACGCGTTGACTGAAGAAAGAGAACGATATTGGATGACCCCTGACATGACTAAAACAGGAGCCGCGCCAGGCCATTGAGGTTCGCCACCTCTAGTGGACACGCTTCTTCGATACCATTTCTATTACATTTGTGATTCGATTTGGGTGCACCCCTTGATTTGGGAGTGTTGGTTCGCGGTGTTAGGGTAGCTGCTGGCTATGCTCAACATCAGTCCGGATCACGCAACTACTAGTAGTTGGTATCGCCTCATGTACCTTGTCATACTGATTATCCTATTCGCGGCCACTACGTTTTTGATTTGTACCTTGAGTATATGGATTGCCCTCTGGTGACTTCCGGTTTTGGGGAAACTACGGTCTTGTATATGCTTTTGGGAATATAAAATGTGTTAAGGGGGATTATGGTAACGCCTTAACGCTATTTTGATACTTTATATTACTGATAGACATTATCTACTTAGCGTACATTACTACATAGTAGATAGTTTAACGGATCCTTAAGAGATGGAAAATCCCGTAACATCTCTTGAGTTATTGCACACACGTTGACACTGGATATGAGATGTCAAACCCCGTAAACATCTCTGACGCCGTTACACTCATATTTATTTACGATTGTTTTAACTTTCATAAGGATATTTTAGTCCTGACTCGAGTGTTTTGTCTTTTCATTACGCTCGGGTCAGTCCTGAGTTTTTCAGATTTTTGAAGATCTATTCTGGAGGATGAAGACGAAGGTTTGGTATACTATTACTATTATTACCCTTGCATCATGCTATCTGCTGCATTATTTTAATTGTTCTGTTGTATATGTATAACTCTGATAAATGTTGTATAAATAATGATCAAAGTATAGTAAACAACTTCATGAACTGTTTATTTGATTATTATATTTTATCGTTCCGCTGCAAAAATTCTGTGTTGTTTCCTTTCTTTTATTTCTCTTTCCTCTTCTTTTCTTATTTACCCCAATAACCATCTGTCCTTTTGAATGGTTTGGAATCGACATGTGTATTTGATCGTCGGTTTAAACTGTCCAAAAAGGCGGGTCGTTACAGTTGGTATCAGAGCTTTGGTTAGCGATAACCTTAGCTTTGTGGGGTATGACTCTTTATAAGTAGGGTAGTAATACCCTATGATGAGTCGCTGAGTGAATATATATATATATATATATATATATATATATATATATATATATATATATGAGAGAGCGTATTTGTTAGTGATATAAAATGTTTTATATTGTGTCGGTTGATTTGTTGAGTGGCTTATGGATTCTGGTCAATACGAGTAATTAACGTCATTGATAGGATCTCTAAACACTTAAACAGAACAATTCGACATAGTATTGTTTTGAAATTGGGCAAATGAAATAATTTTGCCCTAATTATATTTTGTGTATAAAGAATTTATTTTCAAAATTTATTGTGACTTATCTAGCTTACCTGGTTGTTAGAAATTAAAATATTAGTTATTATCATGAATTGGATATTGTAATTTAATGAATAAGATGAATTACAAAATGAACAGTAATAAAACAACTTGTAGAATGTTTTAAGAAAAAAAAGATCCTATAAGACATTTTATAAAGGTGACTTATAAATTTAAAATAGATTTAAATTGGAAAATATTGAATTTAAAGACCCGGAGGTTTTGAAAAATGGTTCTCAAAGTTTTGAAGAAATATATAGTAATATTAGTTGGAAATTGTTTATGGAAATATTTTGAAAGGATTTTAAAGGAAAGAATGAATTCAGTATTCCTCTCTTATGTCGCTGGAAAATAATTTCGGTGACGACTGCGCAGCATCATCGACGTTCATTTTCGAGTCTCAAAGTGGGGGAGACTTCTAAGAAGCTTTGTTTTCTTTGAAATTATTTTGGGTAAATGGATTTTGGTTTAAACTTCAAAGGTATGATTTGATATATTAAAGATATAAGTGTATATGTTTATTTCAAACAATTTTGAAAGGAACCGGGCATTTAAAATTCTAAGTTATGTTAATTAGTAATTTTCAAATTATTTGAATGAAATGTGAATAACCAAAGTTTATAAGATAAGAGGATTAAGATATCTAAGCTTATTGGTTGGGGAAAACTTTAAAGTTGAAAGGTAAAGAGGATTTAAATAAATCAAATTTGTGTACATTCTAATCAAGAAAAATGAAATTCTATAAATTTGTATAATACCAAATTTGCATTCGGATAACATATAACAAGACTTACCAAATATTAAAAAGTTAAAATGATGTTTGGATATGTAATGAGATGTTGTACAAATAAACAGAACCTGAAAGTAATTGAAGTATATAAGTAAGGAAAACTCAAAATGAATTAAAATGTACGTAAATGGAAATTTTGGTTGTGAAAAAAATGTTATATACTTAAATATAACATGAAATGATGAATGGATAAATGATACAAGTAAGTGAACTTAAGAAAGAAGACAAATGAATCGTATTATATTTTGTAAATTGGTTATAGAAAATAAATATAAATTGCAAAGGGATTGTAACCTGTAAGATAACTGTAAACTAAGAAAAGTCATTTATGAAAGGTTAGACTTTTATAGGATGATTAATAAACTAAAGTGCTGGTTAATAAAATGTTCCATAAATAAATTTGTTATTAACTAAAATTATGAAATTGAACTAAATGAAAACAAAAGAATCTGGTATAGCTAAGAATCAATTGGAAAATGAAATTGAATTTAATTAAATTATATAGAATGTTTAAAATGAACTTGAGTAAGCAAATTCTTTGATATGATGCTTAAGAAAAGATAATGTTAAAGAGTATGCTATGTAAAGAAATGAATATACTAACTGAATAATGGATTGTGTGTAATTAAGTGAAAAAAATAGAAGTCAATAAAATAATTTAGTATAGATAAATTGGATAGAAATCCATTGGAAGGTAATACATGAGATTGTACGTATATTATTTTATTCGCATAACGATTTGATCCAAATTCGAGCACAAAATTTTGAGATGATTTATATCGATCCAAGTTAGGATTTTTCACTCGATTTTCGACGGCGAACCCTGGATATGGATTTTTAATTTGATTCTGGAATTCTCTATCATAGTATATGGCTATGCAAGGAGAGTAACAGTTTTCAATCAAGGAACCAAATCCGAGTCCACACTAGAGAGTCGTGTGAACGATACTAGTTTGGAAGTGAAATTGTGTGATCGAATAAGCGATTAGATTGATATTGCTCACGGATGATATATGTACGGCTTACGAACTTAATTAAAGTTAATATTGAAATTTAAGATGCCAAATATAAGATGATTCTTTTAAAATTATATAACAGGATATATATAAAGAGATAAACCAAATTGAATGTGAAATTAATAATTTAGTTATGTTGGGTATGATTTGGTTGTTATCTGATTGTTAGTTGATTGTATATAATTCACTAAGTGCTAATGGAATTGGGAGCTATCAATCATCGAAATCAAATTGGAAGTTAAATGAATTTAAAAGAATATAATTTGATTCAAATTGGAAGTGAACTAATGTAAATATAAAGTAGTGAATGTTAACTAAGTGAATTGAGAATGAATGTTAGTAAAAATCCAACGTTAATGAATTAACTGTGATTAAAAATTGAAAACCAAGTGAATAAATATTAATAAAAAGTGAATTTATATTGATTGGTTATGGACTTGTTGGATGATAGTTGATTGATGGTTGCATTTGTTGTTTTGTTGCATTTGCTATGTTGGCACATGTAGTTGTTATGTTGCTATAAGATGTATATTGATAGTATTTTCATATATGCATGATTCTCATTGTTTGTTAAGTGTTTAGTAGGTGCGGATTGCGCTTGCTTCGCATTTGGAGCTCGCTTTCGCGCTATATTAGTCGTATATGCTCGCTCAAATAATATAAGGTACACGTTTATTTTATCATTGGATTTGGTGATTTTTGATGAGCCACTTGGCTTTTTGATTTTCTTTTGTTGGTTTGGGGCCCGTAGAGGCGTTTTGTAGTTGTACCGATCGAGCCGCGCAAAGGAGACTCTGCCGAAATTTTCTGTAAAATCCGGGTGTTAGAAAATTTTTCAAGTTTTAAAATTTTTATAACTTGTTTTGATAACTAACTTTAAAGTTAGAAAGGCATTTGGAATAACTTAGTAAAAGTGTAGTAATGACTTTATAAATGGAAATTCATTGTTTTATAAGTTGGTAACTTTGAATAAAATATAGCTAATGTTGAATTCTATACTTAGTTCCTTTTCCCTTCTTTTCCCTTTTCGAGGACGAAAAGTTTTGAGTGGGGGAGAGTGTAACGACCGTAAATTTCGATAATTAAAATAGCAAATTTAATAAGATTTCGTGATTTAATGTTAGAAAAAAATTTGTAATTCGTTTGGAATAATAAATAACTGGAATGAATTGCAATAATAATTATCCAAGTAATGAAAAATAAAAGCTACTTAGTGAATGCCTTTGCAATCAATAGTTAAATAGGATAACAAATGTTGAATTCATTGGGAATAATAGAGTAATTGGTTGATAAGTAAAATCTATTTAAAATCAAATATCGAATATTGAACAGGTAATTTGTTTAAATTAAATATTTAAAACTTATTGAATAATTGAATAACTGTAAAATAAAAATAGCGTTCTAAATTGTGAATTGGTTTTAAAATTTGAATCTTATATGTAAAGAACCGTAAATCCGTACTCCTTGAATAGACACTAATCTCCATTGATTAACTCAAGGTGAACGAAAATACGAACCCTTATGGTTTTTTTTAGAAAGAAGAAAGAAAAAAAGAAGAAAGAAGAGAGGAAAGAAAAAAGAAAAGAAGAAAAGAAAGAAGAGAGAAGATAGAAGATAAAGGGAAAAGAAAAACAGGACAAAGAAAGAAGCAACAGAACCGGAACAGAAAACAGAAAATAGAACAACATCAGAATCTCACAATTCGCAGCGGAACAACATATAATAGATAAATGAATAATCTTTAAATAAAGAACTATATCAGTTATTACATTACATTACATCATATCATCAGAGTGTACAACATCAAACAAACAGTGGAAAAGAAGTACTATATACTAGTAATACGCCATGCCATCCATCTTGCCTCCACCAACTCCTGAATTCCAGAATATCCTGATAAACCTTAACTCTTGACTGCCCGTGTGGAAATTGGTGGGCACCCAGAGTTTAGGAAGGAAAACAATAAACTCCAAGTCAGTCATGTGACTGGTGCGAGAACTCAAAACAGTTTATTTTTCTTTAAAATTAAAATAGAGGAATATTTTAAAGTCAATTCGAAATGCTTTTAAAAATGAGACTACCATAAGGCCTCCCGCACACACACACAATGCAAACGCAGAATCGGAGGAGATTTCTCCTTATGATAGTCAAAGATGCTTGATACGTATTAAAAAGAACATTTGATATTATTACTAGTGCATAGTGTAGAGAAAATTCATTTCGAAAATAAAGATATAAATCTTAGCCAGCATCGACATTTCGCACTTATGCCTACTATAGCTACCATGTTCAATAGCGGGTTACCGCCATATTCCATGACAGGTAATACAACTAAAACCGTACAAGGCTCGTATTTGAAAAATGGATTTTCCAACAAATGGTCAGGCCAAGGAACTTCCCATTGCCACATGGAAACGCCTCTGGAAGGACGCCCCGAGAACCACCGTTCTCCGCTAAACAAAGCCGGGAATTCCTTTTCCGAAGGAATATTACAAACCCTCAGATATGCCACTCCCGGTCCTTTGGAACCTTTCACCGAGCGCTCGTCACCATCATCACACAATCATAAAGTGTTTTCAACATGAGTAAGTATCTGGGCTCCATACCATGATACTACCCTTTTCCAGAAGGAATGGCTATACCCTAGGGAAGCGATCCCTGGAAACCTTGCCGCACAATTCCTGTTTCGACCATTACCGGTTTGTGAGGCTCGACGAAGTCACGTCCACAAAAACATACTTTATACAAAAGCCATGCTTTGGGTCAACAAATGATCATAGAAATGATCACCAAGATAGACGATCAAATAAATGATCCTATCACAAATAATCAACACAATGATCATTTCACAGCAACACTCAGTATGTCACATTACCAAATTGGGAATATATCGCTGATAACTTCAACTATATAACCTCTGAGCTCGTACGTCTCAGAGAAGGGTGTTAAGCTAAGAGAATAAATTCTCCGCCACCAACAGAAATATATTTGAAAGAAATCGGCTTTACATCTCAATTTGTAATGTCAGACACACAATCCATACAAGTCTGTTCCGGGCTCGAACAGAACCGAAGGCACTTACAAAGAAGTCCTTGCAATCCGAATAATCTCTAATCACGTTCGGATTTCCCATCACATATGGAGATCTCAATACCGGGGATCAGCCAGTGCAGAGACAATCAACAAGAAACCCTTTCGTTTTCAAAAATATCCGGTCTTCAACACCGATCTTCGAATGCAATTCATAACGACGTATCACATATTCGGAATGGGTTATACGACCCCAAGGTCCTCTCCCGGTTAACCCGAATAGTGAGCGCTTATTTTAAAAAAAAATAAGTGTGGCATCCAATTTCAAAACAAATACCTATTTAAAGGTAAATATTGATAGTCGATTATTGAACTATCAATAGATATGCCAACATCACCAGATTCCAAATAATTTTCCAAATTATTTATTTTCCAAAAATATCTTTATAAGATATACATTCTCCATTCTTCAAAAATAAATCAATATTTATTTTTAAACCCAATTTCCAATTTCATTTATAAATTCCATATTGAATTTACATTCCAAAATATTTATGAATATACGATTTTCATTCAATTTCTAATATTCATTTTCAATTTATCTTCAAAAAGATAAATTCCAAATATTCACTTAATATTGGAAAAGCATTTCTATACTTATTAAAAATAAGTAATTCACAGATCTTTTTATTTTCTATACTTAGAAAATATTTAATATACCCTAATCGAAATTAAGTATATATTTCATTCTTTAAGGAAATCATTCACTTAAACATATTTATTTGGGCCAAAACGAATGTTGCGTAAAACATCGTTACGACAACCCAAAATCACTAGTATAGGGATTCAAAATTAAAATAGATATATAAATCCCAATACTATACAAAACATTTCCTTTCGGAAATCATTTACTATAACAACAGTGTTATAGTCTATCATTTCCTTTTATTTCTCGAAAACGTCTATTTCAACAATGAATGTTGAAATCTATGGTTTCGAATCTCAATACATTTTAAAACATCTTTAGATCGTTTTAATTCTATTTAAAACATCACATTTAAAATAATTTCTTTAACATAATATTCACTATTCAAAAACGTGAATATACTTGTTAATAAATTTCATCACTTCTATTCATTTTATTTTAAAGAATTATTCACTGTCTAAAACATGAATATAACTCCATAAATAAATTACAACAATTCACTTATCAAAATAAGTCGTTGCGGATTTATAAAACAATGTTTATAAATTCTATTTCTATTTATTTTATAACAACTTCCTTTTATAAATTTCCTTTATAAATCTATTCAATTTCATATCTCAATGATATACTAAAATTTCATATTATAAGTTAAATACTTATAATTTATTTGTTTATAAAATCGTTCCTTTAAACTTCATAAATTTTATAAATCTTATGACTTATAAGATTCATTTATTTATCCAAATTCCATTTCTTTAATAACTTTATGAATTTTATTTTCCTTTACAAATTTTTATAAACCTACTGTTTATAAAATTCTATTTATAACCTCATCGTTATAATCCCATAAATTTCATTCATTTGTGAAATTCATTCACAATTCATTCTAACTCTTATAAAAGCTCGTTTTATAATTCCAATATTCTTAATTTATAAATATCAATTTATAAACCCTTTTAATATAAATCAATTTATATTACTATTTTAAAACGTCTTTCAACCCTTTTATAATTTCATCATTTGATTTATAAAATAATCAAATTTCATAAATTCTATAGATTTCATTCCTTTATGCAATTCATTTACAAATCATTCTATCACTTATAAAAGCTCGTTTTATAATTCAAGATATTCTAAATTTATAAATATCAATTTATAAATCTTTTAATATAAATCAATTTATATTATTACTTTAAACATCTTTAAACTCTTTTATAATTTCATCATTCTGATTTATAAAATAAAATTTTTGTAAATCCTATTTCTAAACTTCTTATAATAAATTCAGAAATTCCAGTTTTAACTATTTTATAAAATCATTAATCTCATATTTTTCAAAAATCAACTTTTAACTGTATTTCTCAAAAATCATAATTTTTTATAACATTAAAATTATAACGTTTATTTATTTAAGATGAATCAATTCCAAAAATATCTTATAAACGTATATCTCCAAAAAAAATCACTTTAGAAATTAAAATCGTTGTTTTTAAATTTCAAAAATTGGATCCGATGATGCAACACATCAAATAGTCAATCACGACTTTCAAACATCATATATCATCCATGATAACAATCAAATATCACAATATATGAATTAAACAAATATTTGTGAGGAATCCAGTTGGATCCCTCCAACCTGTTTCCCTGCATCCACAGATATTAGCACAATACCATTCCACTTCGAGGTGGAATATCGCGGTATATGGGATTTTATAAAATATATCCGCTTACTAACGGCGCAATAGGGTCTCATCCGCTAAAAAAAATGCTGGAAATCAATCAACTGCAATATATACATATGCCGATATATATATATTGCTATATATATATAATATAATACCAATTCCACTTCGAGGTGGAATATCGCGGTATATGGGTGTAATAAATAACCTCCGCTTACTAACGGTGTATAGGGTCTATTCACATCCAATATATATATCAATCATCATTCAATCATTCAATCAACACAGTCAAGCAAATTTTAAATCTAACTATTTAAAATTTAAATAAACAATAAAATTCCTTTTGAGTGAGAAGTTCTCACCTTAGCTATTTATTTGCAGTCCATTTCCATCTTGACTCGATTCTCTTGTTTTATACCTATTTTAAATTATTTACACAATTCATTAATATTCGAAAAATCGAATAATAACTTTTTCATTTGATAATTTTATATTAACAAATTTCCTTTAAATGGGTAAATTTAATTAACTAACCATTTAATTTTAACCAATGATTTTTTTTCTTTTCAACTAAAAATTTAAAATTCGAATTGATTCCTTTTACATAAATCATTTCACTTAAAAAAATTTCCTTTTACAAATTTTCCTTGTAAAATAACTTTAAATTAACTAGTGATTTTATTTTAAAACCAATTCGTTTAATTTTTAACAGATTCTTTTTAACTATTTCTAAAATAAATTATACAAGTAAATAAATCAAACTTATTTCCACATTTATTTCCTTTTATACATTTCTTCCCAAAAATAATAATATTTTCTTTTGATAAGTCGTTTTATCAATTAAGTAAAATTTTCTAACTAATTTTCTTTAACAAATTATTTTTAGTTATTAAAATAGATTTCTAAATAAGCTAATACTTCTAATTTTTAACAAATTCCTTTTTTATAAATATCTTTTAGTAACTTAAAAACAATTTTAAATTAACCAATGTTTTTAATTTAAACTAAATTTTCTTTTCCTTTATTCCAAACTGCTTTCTTTATAACAACTTCCTTTTGATAAATTATAAAAATTAAGTTTTAATCTAAATTTTCTTTAAAAATTTATTTAACTAATTTTCCTTTTAAAATTTATTTAAATTAACCAAGGGTTTCACTTTTGAACTAATAATTTTGAATTGTAAACAAATTTTCTTTTACTGTATAAAACTATTTATTTATATATATATCTACAGTTTTCTAGATAATCTAAGAAATTATATTGTTTTAACTTACTGTATTTTAGAATAACCTACCCTAATTAAAATTAAAGATCCATTTTTCATTTATTCAAATCTCTTTTAACATTTTGATTTTAATTAATAATTTGATTTTAAATAAATGTTTCTTTTGAAATTACATACATATATCTATATATATATTTTTTCTGCCTCTATATATATAAAAATCAAAAATAAAAATAAAAATAAAACGATATACCTTACTGTAAAAATCTAGCTTCGAACTCGAACCCCCAAATTCAATCGCCTTCTGTCATTGCGACCTGCCATCGACGTCTCCACGCACGAGCACGCGCGCCATCGCTCCTGCGCGCGACCCAGTATCGCGACTGTGCTCGAGAAGACGAACCAAAAGCTGCGCCTCCACCTGACAACGCCGCCGCCGCCTTCGAATCGCGCGCCACAGCCGCGAGCCCTACGCTTGAACCGCCGCCGCCCCACGTGTCGCGCACCCCCAATCGACACAGCGCCCTATCACCATCAGCCTCGCGCTTCCCCACTTGCCGCCGCTACGCCCTACGCGAGTCGCCCCTGCTCCTCCACGTGCGACGCGATTTAGGGCTTCGGCCATTTGTTTTTTTTTTTATTCTGTTTGTTCCTGAGAGGCTACGGCTATGGTTTTTGAAAGAGGGAAGAAACGCGGCATGATTTGTTGAGGGACACGAGAATTTACTCGGCTAAAACGAATTCGAATTTGAGTAGAAAGGGCTTCGGCCATTCTTTCTTCTTCGTGATTTTGGTTTTTGAACGAGAGGAATGGGAGTATTTGAAATGGAATGAGAACATGGGTCGCACGATGTAACCAAGATTTTAGGCGTGATTTTAGGATGCTGTCGTTTATTTATAAATATAAATTTAAATTTCAAATTAAATTCGATTTAATTTCCATGCGTTTACACGTCGTGTGCTCACATATAAACTCCGAAAATTACGAAATTTGAAATCCGACAATAATTCAATATTACGGACTCAATGGAACTGGTTTCGTCGAATTCCGAGACTGTGCCTCGGACGGCTATTTTTAAATATCGATTCAAACGATTGAAATTCAAAACCGAACAATTCACTTCCAAATTAAATTCTGAAGCTTCTAAAATCTTCAATATTATCAATATGAATTTTACAAGTCTTTGAAATATTTTTATTCAGCTTAAAATTGAAGATTCAAAATTTTATTCAACTTTCAATAGATTAAATTCTATAATTTAATCGACATTTTCATAGTTATGTTGAAAATTCAATCCAAACCATCATTCAAATATTTAAAATTAATTAAATATTCCCAAATTAAATTGTTTAAAATTCTGGGTCGTTACAATCTTCCCCCCTTAAAAGAATTTCGTCCCGAAATTACAAGCTAAGAAGAATGCCCTTATCTCGTCTATTTTCCACAATCCAAATAGTTTTATCAACTTTCTAAAACAAATCTTTTTACTAGTGATTCATTATCATTTCAACTAGCTTTCCAACTTCAATTATAGGTTCCAAACAACATTGTTTCCATAACAATTCAAATTTAAATTCAAATTCAAATTTTAAACTTTCAAATTTTCTCAAAATTTTTCTAACACCCTAAATTTTCGAAAAATTTCGCCAGCATCTCCTTTGCGCGGCTAGCTCGGTACGACTACAAAATGGCACCACGGCCCCTCAGAATTAAAAAGAAAAGAGAAAGCCAAGCGGCTAGAGAAGAAAATCATCAAATTTCATACTGAAATTGAAATACGTACCTTTATGTCGAGCAATTCAATTTTATCTTTGAAATCAAAATCTCAATTCCTTTATAACCCTGTATAACCTGCTAGTAATAGCATCCAAATCCAACATTCAAACCATTTTGCAAATTCTATTACAAAATTTCCAACATATGTTTCTTATGCATTTTTACTTCCCTATTTGAAGTTACATATCCAATTTCATTAAATTTTACATTTCAATTCATTTGAATTCAATTCACAATTTCAATCCTATTTGAATTAAATTCAAAATTTTAAATTTCATTCGAATTCAATTCTTAATTCCAAACATTGAATTCTAACAATTAACTTTCATTTGCTAATTCATATGATTACTTTAAATTAGTTTCATTCACCAATATTCAATTCATCTCGAATTTACTTAATTACTAACAAAGGGAATTTCAATTCATTTCTTTTACTTACTTGAACTTATATACAAATTCAAATTTATCTTCAAATTTAGCTTACGACTAAACTTTAATTTAACCAATTCAAATTCCAATTCATTAGTCCATGAATTAATAATTTATTTCCATATACTAATGATAATAATTCAATATTATCCCTTCCTAACAATCATGCAACCATATATTATAATAATCCATAGAAAATCATTTCTTTTCTATACAAAAATAGTTTTGGGCAAAATTATCTTATTCACCCGATTCAAAACAATTTTATATTCACTAACAAATACGCGCTCATATCTATTATTACACTCAAATTCATTCTAGAGTACTGCTGACTCTATCTCTAATGAGTAATACCCAACAGAACCATGGTTGTCGCTTAACCATAAGCTCTCATACCAAATGTAAAGAACCGTAAATCCGTACTCCTTGAATAGACACTAATCTCCATTGATTAACTCAAGGTGAACGAAAATACGAACCCTTATGGTTTTTTTTAGAAAGAAGAAAGAAAAAAAGAAGAAAGAAGAGAGGAAAGAAAAAAGAAAAGAAGAAAAGAAAGAAGAGAGAAGATAGAAGATAAAGGGAAAAGAAAAACAGGACACAGAAAGAAACAACAGAACCGGAACAGAAAACAGAAAATAGAACAACATCAGAATCTCACAATTCGCAGCGGAACAACATATAATAGATAAATGAATAATCTTTAAACAAAGAACTATATCAGTTATTACATTACATTACATCATATCATCAGAGTGTACAACATCAAACAAACAGCGGAAAAGAAGTACTATATACTAGTAATACGCCATGCCATCCATCTTGCCTCCAGCAACTCCTGAATTCCAGAATATCCTGATAAACCTTAACTCTTGACTGCCCGTGTGGAAATTGGTGGGCACCCAGAGTTTAGGAAGGAAAACAATAAACTCCAAGTCAGTCATGTGACTGGTGCGAGAACTCAAAACAGTTTATTTTTCTTTAAAATTAAGATAGAGGAATATTTTAAAGTCAATTCGAAATGCTTTTAAAAATGAGACTACCATAAGGCCTCCCGCACACACACACAATGCAAACGCAGAATCGGAGGAGATTTCTCCTTATGATAGTCAAAGATGCTTGATACGTATTAAAATGAACATTTGATATTATTACTAGTGCATAGTGTAGAGAAAATTCATTTCGAAAATAAAGATATAAATCTTAGCCAGCATAGACATTTCGCACTTATGCCTACTATAGCTACCATGTTCAATAGCGGGTTACCGCCATATTCCATGACAGGTAATACAACTAAAACCGTACAAGGCTCGTATTTGAAAAATGAATTTTCCAACAAATGGTCAGGCCAAGGAACTTCCCATTTCCACATGGAAACGCCTCTGGAAGGACGCCCCGAGAACCACCGTTCTCCGCTAAACAAAGCCGGGAATTCCTTTTCCCAAGGAATATTACAAACCCTCGGATATGCCACTCCCGGTCCTTTGGAGCCTTTCACCGAGCGCTCGTCACCATCATCACACAATCATAAAGTGTTTTCAACATGAGTAAGTATCTGGGCTCCATACCATGATACTACCCTTTCCCAGAAGGAATGGCTATACCCTAGGGAAGCGATCCCTGGAAACCTTGCCGCACAATTCCTGTTTCGACCATTACCGGTTTGTGAGGCTCGACGAAGTCACGTCCACAAAAACATACTTTATACAAAAGCCATGCTTTGGGTCAACAAATGATCATAGAAATGATCACCAAGATAGACGATCAAATAAATGATCCTATCACAAATAATCAACACAATGATCATTTCACAGCAACACTCAGTATGTCACATTACCAAATTGGGAATATATCGCTGATAACTTCAACTATATAACCTCTGAGCTCGTACGTCTCAGAGAAGGGTGTTAAGCTAAGAGAATAAATTCTCCGCCACCAACAGAAATATATTTGAAAGAAATCGGCTTTACATCTCAATTTGTAATGTCAGACACACAATCCATACAAGTCTGTTCCGGGCTCGAACAGAACCGAAGGCACTTACAAAGAAGTCCTTGCAATCCGAATAATCTCTAATCACGTTCGGATTTCCCATCACATATGGAGATCTCAATACCGGGGATCAGCCAGTGCAGAGACAATCAACAAGAAACCCTTTCGTTTTCAAAAATATCCGGTCTTCAACACCGGTCTTCGAATGCAATTCATAACGACGTATCACATATTCGGAATGGGTTATACGACCCCAAGGTCCTCTCCCGGTTAACCCGAATAGTGAGCGCTTATTTTAAAAAAAAATAAGTGTGGCATCCAATTTCAAAACAAATACCTATTTAAAGGTAAATATTGATAGTCGGTTATTGAACTATCAATAGATATGCCAACATCACCAGATTCCAAATAATTTTCCAAATTATTTATTTTCCAAAAATATCTTTATAAGATATACATTCTCCATTCTTCAAAAATAAATCAATATTTATTTTTAAACCCAATTTCCAATTTCATTTATAAATTCCATATTGAATTTACATTCCAAAATATTTATGAATATACGATTTTCATTCAATTTCTAATATTCATTTTCAATTTATCTTCAAAAAGATAAATTCCAAATATTCACTTAATATTGGAAAAGCATTTCTATACTTATTAAAAATAAGTAATTCACAGATCTTTTTATTTTCTATACTTAGAAAATATTTAATATACCCTAATCGAAATTAAGTATATATTTCATTCTTTAAGGAAATCATTCACTTAAACATATTTATTTGGGCCAAAACGAATGTTGCGTAAAACATCGTTACGACAACCCAAAATCACTAGTATAGGGATTCAAAATTAAAATAGATATATAAATCCCAATACTATACAAAACATTTCCTTTCGGAAATCATTTACTATAACAACAGTGTTATAGTCTATCATTTCCTTTTATTTCTCGAAAACGTCTATTTCAACAATGAATGTTGAAGTCTATGGTTTCGAATCTCAATACATTTTAAAACATCTTTAGATCGTTTTAATTCTATTTAAAACATCACATTTAAAATAATTTCTTTAACATAATATTCACTATTCAAAAACGTGAATATACTTGTTAATAAATTTCATCACTTCTATTCATTTTATTTTAAAGAATTATTCACTGTCTAAAACATGAATATAACTCCATAAATAAATTACAACAATTCACTTATCAAAATAAGTCGTTGCGGATTTATAAAACAATGTTTATAAATTCTATTTCTATTTATTTTATAACAACTTCCTTTTATAAATTTCCTTTATAAATCTATTCAATTTCATATCTCAATGATATACTAAAATTTCATATTATAAGTTAAATACTTATAATTTATTTGTTTATAAAATCGTTCCTTTAAACTTCATAAATTTTATAAATCTTATGACTTATAAGATTCATTTATTTATCCAAATTCCATTTCTTTAATAACTTTATGAATTTTATTTTCCTTTACAAATTTTTATAAACCTACTGTTTATAAAATTCTATTTATAACCTCATCGTTATAATCCCATAAATTTCATTCATTTGTGAAATTCATTCACAATTCATTCTAACTCTTATAAAAGCTCGTTTTATAATTCCAATATTCTTAATTTATAAATATCAATTTATAAACCCTTTTAATATAAATCAATTTATATTACTATTTTAAAACGTCTTTCAACCCTTTTATAATTTCATCATTTGATTTATAAAATAATCAAATTTCATAAATTCTATAGATTTCATTCCTTTATGCAATTCATTTACAAATCATTCTATCACTTATAAAAGCTCGTTTTATAATTCAAGATATTCTAAATTTATAAATATCAATTTATAAATCTTTTAATATAAATCAATTTATAAATCTTTTAATATAAATCAATTTATATTATTACTTTAAACATCTTTAAACTCTTTTATAATTTCATCATTCTGATTTATAAAATAAAATTTTTATAAATCTTATTTCTAAACTTCTTATAATAAATTCAGAAATTCCAGTTTTAACTATTTTATAAAATCATTAATCTCATATTTTTCAAAAATCAACTTTTAACTGTATTTCTCAAAAATCATAATTTTTTATAACATTAAAATTATAACGTTTATTTATTTAAGATGAATCAATTCCAAAAATATCTTATAAACGTATATCTCCAAAAAAAATCACTTTAGAAATTAAAATCGTTGTTTTTAAATTTCATAAATTGGATCCGATGATGCAACACATCAAATAGTCAATCACGACTTTCAAACATCATATATCATCCATGATAACAATCAAATATCACAATATATGAATCAAACAAATATTTGTGAGGAATCCAGTTGGATCCCTCCAACCTGTTTCCCTGCATCCACAGACATTAGCACAATACCATTCCACTTCGAGGTGGAATATCGCGGTATATGGGATTTTATAAAATATATCCGCTTACTAACGGCGCAATAGGGTCTCATCCGCTAAAAAAAATGCGGGAAATCAATCAACTGCAATATATACATATGCCAATATATATATATATTGCTATATATATAATATAATACCAATTCCACTTCGAGGTGGAATATCGCGGTATATGGGTGTAATAAATAACCTCCGCTTACTAACGGCGTATAGGGTCTATTCACATCCAATATATATATCAATCATCATTCAATCAACACAGTCAAGCAAATTTTAAATCTAACTATTTAAAATTTAAATAAACAATAAAATTCCTTTTGAGTGAGAAGTTCTCACCTTAGCTATTTATTTGCAGTCCATTTCCATCTTGACTCGATTCTCTTGTTTTATACCTATTTTAAATTATTTACACAATTCATTAATATTCAAAAAATCGAATAATAACTTTTTCATTTGATAATTTTATATTAACAAATTTCCTTTAAATGGGTAAATTTAATTAACTAACCATTTAATTTTAACCAATGATTTTTTTTTCTTTTCAACTAAAAATTTAAAATTTGAATTGATTCCTTTTACATAAATCATTTCACTTAACAAATTTTCCTTTTACAAATTTTCCTCGTAAAATAACTTTAAATTAACTAGTGATTTTATTTTAAAACCAATTCGTTTAATTTTTAACAGATTCTTTTTAACTATTTCTAAAATAAATTATACAAGTAAATAAATCAAACTTATTTCCACATTTATTTCCTTTTATACATTTCTTCCCAAAAATAATAATATTTTCTTTTGATAAGTCGTTTTATCAATTAAGTAAAATTTTCTAACTAATTTTCTTTTACAAATTATTTTTAGTTATTAAAATAGATTTCTAAATAAGCTAATACTTCTAATTTTTAACAAATTCCTTTTTTATAAATATCTTTTAGTAACTTAAAAACAATTTTAAATTAACCAATGTTTTTAATTTAAACTAAATTTTCTTTTCCTTTATTCCAAACTGCTTTCTTTATAACAACTTCCTTTTGATAAATTATAAAAATTAAGTTTTAATCTAAATTTTCTTTAAAAATTTATTTAACTAATTTTCCTTTTAAAATTTATTTAAATTAACCAAGGGTTTCACTTTTGAACTAATAATTTTGAATTGTAAACAAATTTTCTTTTACTGTATAAAACTATTTATTTATATATATATCTACAGTTTTCTAGATAATCTAAGAAATTAAATTGTTTTAACTTACTGTATTTTAGAATAACCTACCCTAATTAAAATTAAAGATCCTTTTTTCATTTATTCAAATCTCTTTAACATTTTGATTTTAATTAATAATTTGATTTTAAATAAATGTTTCTTTTGAAATTACATACATATATCTATATATTTTTTTTTTCTGCCTCTATATATATAAAAATCAAAAATAAAAATAAAAATAAAACGATATACCTTACTGTAAAAATCTAGCTTCGAACTCGAACCCCCAAATTCAATCGCCTTCTGTCATTGCGACCTGCCATCGACGTCTCCACGCACGAGCACGCGCGCCATCGCTCCTGCGCGCGACCCAGTATCGCGACTGTGCTCGAGAAGACGAACCAAAAGCTGCGCCTCCACCTGACAACGCCGCCGCCGCCTTCGAATCGCGCGCCACAGCCGCGAGCCCTACGCTTGAACCGCCGCCGCCCCACGTGTCGCGCACCCCAAATCGACACAGCGCCCTATCACCATCGGCCTCGCGCTTCCCCACTTGCTTGCCGCCGCTACGCCCTACGCGAGTCGCCCCTGCTCCTCCACGTGCGACGCGATTTAGGGCTTCGGCCATTTGTTTTTTTTTTATTCTGTTTGTTCCTGAGAGGCTACGGCCATGATTTTTGAGAGAGGGAGAAACGCGGCATGATTTGTTGAGGGACACGAGAATTTACTCGGCTAAAACGAATTCGAATTTGAGTAGAAAGGGCTTCGGCCATTCTTTCTTCTTCGTGATTTTGGTTTTTGAACGAGAGGAATGGGAGTATTTGAAATGGAATGAGAACATGGGTCGCACGATGTAACCAAGATTTTAGGCGTGATTTTAGGATGCTGTCGTTTATTTATAAATTTAAATTTAATTTCAAATTAAATTCGATTTAATTTCCATGCGTTTACACGTCGTGTGCTCACATATAAACTCCGAAAATTACGAAATTTGAAATCCGGCAATAATTCAATATTACGGACTCAATGGAACTGGTTTCGTCGAATTCCGAGACTGTGCCTCGGACAGCTATTTTTAAATATCGATTCAAATGATTAAAATTCAAAACTGAACAATTCACTTCCGAATTAAATTCTAAAGCTTCTAAAATCTTCAATATTATCAATATAAATTTTACAAGTCTTTGAAATATTTTTATTCAGCTTAAAATTGAAGATTCAAAATTTTATTCAACTTCCAGTAGATTAAATTCTATAATTTAATCGACATTTTCATAGTTATGTTGAAAATTCAATCCAAACCATCATTCAAATATTTAAAATTAATTAAATATTCCTAAATTAAATTGTTTAAAATTCTGGGTCGTTACATTATAAGTTCAATATCAACATTTCAAAAGATAATGAATTATTGGATAAGCGAAATTATTTAAATTTAATATTTGGAATTCATTGAATAATTTTATAATGGGAATTGAAGAACTGTATAATGGAAATGGTTGTTCTATACTTTTTATTCATTTCAAAGGTAAAATTTTAAGTTCGTTTTGAATATCTCAAAGATAGTGATTCAAGAATAATAAAAATTGTTTAAATTTAAGATTACAGATGTTTGAATAATTAAATTCCGAATTTGATATGATTAATTTGATATTGAAATTTAATTTATGGAAATAGAGTGAATAATTGAAATTTGATTTAATATGATTCAGATTGGTTTCCAAAGTGAATATAAGTTATATTGGGATTATAATAGAGTTAATAAGATTTTAAAATTGGAAATTATTGGATAATTGAATAACAGGTTTAATATGATTAAAAATGATTTGTAAAATTTTATTTTATCATATTAAAGTAAGAATGATGTTATAGGACTTTTAAAATCGAATTAAAAGTAAATTTGTGAAAATTGAATATTTTAATATTTATTTATCAACTGGAAAATAGCCAAATTTTGAACAGTCTCAGAATTGGACGAAACTAGTTCCATTGGATCTGTAATAGTTAGTTATTATCGGATTCCAATTTTTATAGCAATCGGAGTTGTCGTTTGACCGTGGCAGCTCGAAACGCATTGAAATTGTTTTAATATTAATTTGGCGAGTTAAAATAGACATTTTTCAAACGGTCTCGGATTTTGACGAAACCAGTTTCATCGGATCCGTAATGTGATATTATTGTAAGAATTCAAATTTCGTGTCAATTGGATTTATCGTTTGTCCGAGGCAAGCCAAAACGCCTATAAAATCGTTTAATCAGTTTAATTTAAAATTGATCGTTTATTTCCGTAACTCCAACAGACGATCGAATTAGATTCTGAAACCTATTCTATTGTGTCCGGAACGCGGGATAAACCCTAATAATGCCGGTCACCGCGCGTAAATCGGAGTTTGGAAAACCCGGGATGAATAGTGTTCGTCGAAATATCTATATAAGCACTTCATTATCTTCCTTTTTCAAAACAAAGGCAAACCCTATTTTCTCAAAGCCGGTCGCCTCCATTAGGCATCAATGGCCGAAAAGCACCCATCTTCTTCCCTTAATCTCTTCATATCCAAGCATCGATTCGAGAAACTTTCTAAACGAAAAACGTAGAGCATTGAGAGATCTTCGATTTCATACGGCGATGATGGGTTATCGTCATCATCTGGAGGCACGAGATGGCCGCGTTCGTCTTCGGTTTGGCACGGTTTTCGGAGCAGAAGGGGGGGCCGAGTTGCATGGGGTTGGGCGCGTAGGTGGAGCCCGTGATGGCGCACGACATGGTGGTTCTGGATCGAGCTATAACGGAGAGGAGGGGGATGCGTTCGAAATCCTAAGTGCGGCCAAGGTGGGTTCGTTTGCTGGGGAGTTCGCGTGAGGAAGGAGACATGCGCACGCGGCCTGGATTCATCAAAGGCAAATCAACGGCCGAGATTTGGGAAGGTTATATAATATAAAGAATATTGTAAATTTGTTATATTATAAATCGTGCAATGTTTAAAATGCGATATCTTGTTGATATGAGGTCGGATTTTGATGAAACAAGTTGCATCGTCTTCATTTCATCGAGCACTATGCTATGGAATTTGATTGGAGTCATTTGGAGCTAGAGAAAATTTTGGGTTAAATCGAACGTCGTTCGATTTGATTTAAAATCGTAAAATCAAGGTGAGTGTTTTATAACGCTCACACCGTACTAAATATCTTTATGCTAGTAAAATTTGATATTATGAAGTGTTATGATTTTATTTGTCGTTGTTTGATAAAAATTTAATTGTCATATAGCTTGTCATTTGAATTAACTGTTGAAAAATTAAATTGACAGTTAAATTGAAATTAAAATTGAATTGCGATTAAATTACCTGACATTGATAGCTATGAAATTGCTATGAATTGTATTGTCTATTGGATGATTTATTTCGATGGATGTTATTGTTTGATATTTAAATGTTTGGATGTTTATTTGCTTATGTATATCCTGTTATGCATACATATGATACCACGATTTAATTTAAGTGATATATATATTCATCCCTGACATTTAATTGAAATAAATAATTACTTGGCCATAGGATAGAAAATTTTATACGGACACCGAATTGGCTAAATTAATAATTTTGGAATCGTCGATTTGAAATTATTTAAATGATTTGATTTAAAAGTTATAAATAGAAATCGATTTATAGAAATTGAATTCATCGAAAAAATTGAGTTTGGAATGTTGAAATAAATTTTGGTTAAAGGAATTTTGTTAAATAATTAAGTTGAGACTTTGAAATTTGAAATTGGATATGATTAAATGTCGAAAATTGATTTGTTGAAAGATTTAACCTTAATTCGAGCTTTGAATATTACTAAGTAAAAGTGAAAAAATAAATAAAATGATATTTTGAAATCGAGTTTGGAATTGAATCATATTTGGAATTTGGATTTAAACTTGAATATTGTTGGAAATTTTGTTAAGTGTTATAAATTGATATTTTGAGAAATCAAGCTCCAAATCGATATAAATTGAAATTGAATAAAATAAAGGTGAATGAAAAATTGAATTAATTCGAAGTAAAAATTGACGTTGACTGAATTGAAATCGAAATTGAATCGGTAGAATGGAAATTGGAATTGATTTGAATTGGGAAGTTATAATTGAAATGGATTGATTTTGAAGCTGTTTTAAATTTGTTTTCCAAATTACTCTGTTATATAAACCATTTTGAATACTTAAACTATTTTAATCTATTTTTAATCTAATTAACCCAATTTAAATTATTTTAAACTAATTTATCTATTTTAAATCCATTTTAAAGATTTTAAGTATTTTTAAGTATTTTAATTATTTAAACTACTTAAAACTATTTTCTAAAAATTTTCAAGATGGTTAATAAGGTGAAATGTTTATATTTAAATCTTGAATTTGAATACGAATTGAGTTTAATGAAGTTGCAACCTAAATTGAAATTCGAAATGATTTTGAAATCGAAATGAGATATTGATGCGAAAATTGATTTTTAAACGGAATCTGACATTTTGATAGATACGCTGATATTTGAAAAGGAATTGATTTTTGAAGCAAATATGATATTTTGATATCAATTATGAATCGATTTGAAATGTAAAAGAGCCAACGGTGTAATAATACGTAGTTATTAAAGAGACCGGGATCGGATATGGACATACTCTCTGTTGATACCGAACACCACTTTAATAACTATTATACGCGGAGTGTTGATTCAGAATGAAGTGGATTATTTGGTGAACGCGTTGACTGAAGAAAGAGAACGATATTGGATGACCCCTGACATGACTAAAACATGAGCCGCGCCAGGCCATTGAGGTTCGCCACCTCTAGCGGACACGCTTCTTCGATACCATTTCTATTACATTTGTGATTCGATTTGGGTGCACCCCTTGATTTGGGAGTGTTGGTTCGCGGTGTTGGGGTAGCTGCTGGCTATGCTCAACATTAGTCCGGATCACGCAACTACTAGTAGTTGGTATCGCCTCATGTACCTTGTCATACTGATTATCCTATTCGCGGCCACTACGTTTTTGATTTGTACCTTGAGTATATGGATTGCCCTCTGGTGACTTCCGGTTTTGGGGAAACTACGGTCTTGTATATGCTTTTGGGAATATAAAATGTGTTAAGGGGGATTATGGTAACGCCTTAACGCTATTTTGATACTTTATATTACTGATAGACATTATCTACTTAGCGTACATTACTACATAGTAGATAGTTTAACGGATCCTTAAGAGATGGAAAATCCCGTAACATCTCTTGAGTTATTGCACGCACGTTGACACTGGATATGAGATGTCAAACCCTGTAAACATCTCTGACGCCGTTACACTCATATTTATTTACGATTGATTTAACTTTCATAAGGATATTTTAGTCCTGACTCGAGTGTTTTGTCTTTTCATTACGCTCGGGTCAGTCCTGAGTTTTTCAGATTTTTGAAGATCTATTCTGGAGGATGAAGACGAAGGTTTGGTATACTATTACTATTATTACCCTTGCATCATGCTATCTGCTGCATTATTTTAATTGTTCTGTTGTATATGTATAACTCTGATAAATGTTGTATAAATAATGATCAAAGTATAGTAAACAACTTCATGAACTGTTTATTTGATTATTATATTTTATCGTTCCGCTGCAAAAATTCTGTGTTGTTTCCTTTCTTTTATTTCTCTTTCCTCTTATTTTCTTATTTACCCCAATAATCATCTGTCCTTTTGAATGGTTTGGAATCGACATGTGTATTTGATCGTCGGTTTAAACTGTCCAAAAAGGCGGGTCGTTACAACCCTCCTCCGAAAGAACCAACGGAGAAGCAGAAACAAACAGGGAAGTACTATAGATTCCATGAAAGTTATGCTCATACCACGGATGAATGCCTCCACCGTTGTAATGTCATTAAAAAGTTGATTTGTGAAACAAAATTTCAATAGTTCGTTAAATCCCTATAGGATGGTGGGAAGGGGACATCCGACCCTGATAGAGAACAAGCTCGGCATAGTGCTAAGGAACCTAGGCGAACGGGAGGATGGATAGTCATTAACACCATAATTAGAGGATTATTTACGGCCGTCAAAAGTAGGAAAGAAATGGAGCATTACGTGAACGCTATCAGGTATGTTGATATTGAATGTTGCTCGAATACGAAGGACTGTGCTCCGACAAAGCGATAGAGGACTATGACTGAGGACATCGTATTTTAAAGTAGAGAAGCAGACAAGGTAGAGTCCCCTACTATAGACCCAATGGTGATCGCATCCCTGATCGGCCCCACCTTGGTGAGAAAGATTATGATTGATTGTGGAAGTTCTATTAATACCATTTACAAGAAAGCATATGAACAGATATTACTAGAAGCCAAAGACATGAAACCTTGGAAAGCCCATATTCATGGCTTTAACGGTATTCCTATTGAAGCGGTAGACTATGTCAAGTTACTAGTGGAGATAGGAGATGGCAACCATAGGAGAGTGCGAGTGTTGTTATTTATTCTGATGGATGTTAACTCTTCGTACAATGATATTTTAAGCCTACCGTTCCTGCTGAATTCTGGGCAACTATGACCGCTTGGTGTTTAAAAATCAAATTCCCGAAAGAATATGGCGTGAGAATTATCCATGGAGATCAGGCAACTAACCGTGACTACTATGTTGTTGAGTCGATGAATACTCAATAAAAGAAAAGGAAAGATTGTGGAGATGACTCTCTGCATCAAAACTCTTAAAGCTTATCAATCAACGTTTGAGCCATGGCTCAGGCACCATAGTCGGTTCTATAAAGATATAGATATGAGAGATGAGGAAGAGTGGCCCAAATAACCCAAGGCTGCCCTTAAGCTAATGGGCTGACGATTGAGATCATGGTCAGCCACGACAACCCATCATGGATCCTGAAGATAAAATACAGCTCAGCGCAGTAATGATGAAAGAATTAGCTGGATTTCTCTGGCGAATCTTGATGTGTTCACTTAGACCCATTCTTACTATATAGGATCTTTCCAACCTTCGCGAGACATACATTGAATATTGACCCGAGGCATATCCCAATGTAATAACAATGACGCAGCAGGGATCTAGAGACATCCACTATTCTTAAGGAGGAGGTAGATAAACTCAAAAACAACGGTTTATTTGCGATACCCTCTACCCGAATTGGGTGTCTAATCCTGTATTTATGAGAAAAGCTAATCGAAAGTGGAGGACGAGTGTTGACTACTTAGACTTGAACAAAGCATGCTGAAAAGACAGCTTTCCGCTTCCAAGGATCGACCAGCTACTAGACTCGACCGCTGGACATAAACTGCTCTCATTTATAGATGCATACTCCAGATACAACCAAATCTCGATGCACGTCCCTAAATAGGAACATACCACTTCATTACCGACCTAGGATTGTACTGCTACATCGTGATGCCATTTGGACTAAAAACACTAGAGCTACTTATCGAAGACCGGTTAACAAGATGTTCAAAGGCCAGATTGAATGATCAACGAATGTATATGTGGATGATATGCTCATGAAGTCTTGATGATCAAACGAAAGCATCGATGATTTGGCGGAGATGTTTAGTGTTCTCCAAAAATATGGAATGAAAATTAACCCCCTGATATGCTCTTTTGTTATTATATCAGAATTTTTTTTGGGTTTCATCGTTAACTCTTGTGGAATCGAAGCCAATCCCAAAAAGATTCAGGAAATAAGAAATATCCAAGCACTGAAGATAATTAAGTAGGCACAAAGCCTAAATGGGAAGGTTGTCGCCTTGAGTTGACTCGTCTCTAGAACCATCGATAAGTGCATTCCCTTCTTTGACTTGATCGGAAGTGGGAAGTGGAACTTCTTATGGACGTAGGATTGTGTTGATGCATTTCAAGCTCCAGTACACCACTTAGAGAGACCCCATATCTTATCCAAGCCACTAGATCATGAAGACTTGTACATCTATTAGCGGTAGCGGTACATGCCATAAGAGTCGCGCTTCTACACGAAGAGAATCAGATCTAAATGCCAATATACTATGCTAGCAAGTGGTTGACAGGTGCTGAAAGAAATTATCTGAAATTGGAGAACTCACATACCACCTGCTAACCGTGTCAAGGAAGCTCCGCCCTTATTTTCAAATGCACCCTATCAACATCTTCACCGACCAACGTTACGATAGGATTTACCATGACCTGATACATCTGGAAGGTTACTGGAAGGAAACATCAAATTGAGCCAGTTTGTTATCATTTATCTCCCTCGAAGAGCCATCCAGAGCACAAGTGTTGGTGGACTTCATAGCTGAATTGACTGCATAAGATGACTCTCTGGAGAGTAGTGGATAATTTACCATCCAACGGAAGATATGCAAAGATGGAGCATCCAACGATCGGTGTTCTAGTGCCAAAGTTGTGCTAGTGACTCCTGAGGAACGCTCGATCTGCTACGCTCTAAAACTCGACTTCCCTATGGAAAATAACGAACATGAATAAGAGGACTTGATCTTCTAGCTTAAACCTGCTAAGGAGGTGGGAGTACAAGCTTTGTAAATTTTCTATGATTCCCAGTTAGTCTAGTGCCAAGTCAAAGGAGAATATCAGGCCAAGGGAGCACGACTTGCTCCTTACCTCAGCCCAGTCGAAGAGTTGTTGGTCAATTTGAACATTACACCATTACATATATCCTTAGAGAGCAGAATAAGAAAACCGACTCATTGGCCAAACTGGCCAGTTCTAGGGATGCATAGCAAATGGACCTTGTCCCAATCAATATACTTAACGCTTCGAGCATCGACCAGATAGAGATTAATTGGGTCTTAGATATGGAGCCCGAGAAGGAGTAGTGTATGACTATAATTAAAGATTATTTAGAGAAGGAAATCCTTCCCGAATGGAGAAATGAGAAACGAAAGATTCTTGGTAAATCTTCAAGACACATCCTCCAAGAAGGGTTCATATACAGGAAGGGTATTTTTGTTCCCTTACTATGGTATATCACCAACAATGAAATCAAATAAGTATTAAGAGAAGTCCATAAAGGAGAATGTGGCGATCACACCAGAGGGCAAACGTTAGTGAAGTGGATACTTCATTATGGTTATTACTGGCCAACTGTTAATCGAGACACAGCCGATAATGCTAAATGATGCTAGATAGTCACAAAAATTTCATGAGCCCCATTGACGGAGATTACCTAAATGGTCAATCCATGGTCGTTTTCTACTTGGGATATTGACATCATCAGCACTTTGCCGATATCCAAAGATGTTGCGAAGTACGCCATCATGGCAGTCGATTACTAATCTAAATGGGCTGAAGCTTAACATTTAGCCACAATCATTATGAAGAAAGTAATCAACTTTGTTGTTCGAAACATCATCGGTTGTTTTGGTCTCCTCGGACAATCATAACTGACAACGAGACCTAGTTTGACAGTACTGAATTCAAAGACTTCTGCCATGGACATCGTATTGAGAAAAAATTATTAGAGGTTACTTACCCTCAAGCTGATGGACGGGTCAAACTGGTAAACAAAATCATAAAGTCCATTCCGAAGAAGCATTTGGAAAGGGATAAAGGCAATTGGGTTAATGAACTTCCGTCAGCACTATGACATACAAAACCACCCACAAGTCCATGACTGGACACACTCCATTCACCCTTACCTATGACTCTAAAGCCATGATTCCCCTAGAACTTGAAGTCTCTTCTCATCGAGTGACTTATTATGACCCCAGAATAAAAAAGATCTTCTTTTGGAATCTCTAGACATTGTCGATAGGTAGTGCGAAGAAGCCGAGGGCAGCTGCACATCGACACCGAGTCGCCCGATACTATAATGTTAAAGTCCGAGCAAGGACCTTCGAAATTGGTGATCTTATTCTAAAATGGATCTTTCCAAGCTTTACCAATATGGGTCCAAGATGGAAAGGACCGTATGTCATCAATCAAAAGCTTGGAGATGGAGGTTTCAATCAAACGACTGTCGATGGCATTACACTCCCTAGAAAGTGGAATAGCGAGCATTTACGATGCTACTTCACTTGATTTTTTTTCATTCATTTGTGTTCTATTTAGAATTTACTTTTGCTTTTCAGTTTAAAGTCATGTAATAGGACAGACTCTGTCGCTTCCTCTTTTAGTTGGCAATAAAACTTGAAGTTTCTTCTATATCTATAAATTGTTTGTCTGTAGTATAATAGCTGTGATATGCAACCGACTTACATCTACATATGCCTAATATCAATCAGCAAGTACACTGAGTCTGGTGCCAATCAAGTTCTCGGGTCCTTGATCGAATTGATTAGAATGAATGTGACTCGACCATTCATCTGTTAAATCTCTCATACGATCTGACAAGATGAGTATAAAACATAGAAAAAATGTGACTTGACCATCTGTTATCTAATTCCTTTACCAGATTCGACGGGAGGGATGTAAAGTAAATGTGGACGCGATACGACCGATCACTCTTCGAGTTTTGCTCCCAATTGGGGGCAAAGTAATTAGCCACAAAAATTGTGGTTTGATCCTTTACGAAAATAAATCTAGTCTCCACAGTGTGGGCTTGAGTACAAACATCTAATGGGTGAGATGAACTACCCATCAACTAACTCTAGTCTCCATAGTGCAGATAAATTATAAACAAACGAATGAGTGTGACTCAACCACTTATTGACCTAAGCCCAACAAGAGGAGTATAAACTCACAATGGATGGGATCTGACCGTCCACGAGCTAACTCCGACAACCCGAGACTAGGGGTAGGAAAAAATCATTTATCCGATGAATATGACAGTGTAACACTGTGGCTTGCGCCTTGTGTTTGATACGACTTTAGGCCACGACCGAAAAGAGGCATTGAGATGATCTTATCGAATCGACGCTCGAAGAAATAGGCGACCGAATGGCATTACTAGTTAAATGACGAGCGATGAATTACGAGTACATTGAATGGAAAACGTAATAGGTCAAATGCTTAAACAAGTTGACACAGAGGTTAAACTAAAAATAAAGAAGTTTGTATTCACAAGCAAAAACTAGGAAAGCTAAGTTCAAGTTTATTCCTAGTGCTAGAAACCAAAAGCGGGGGCTATACTCGCACAATCACGGCCAACAAAAAAACTAGCTACCTAGTTATACATTACCCAAGCTGATTCAATGGCTATTTCTTGTCCCTTTTAGGCTTCTTAGGGGTAGGCTTACTAGAGCTCTCACCCTTGCCTCTCCTCTTCGATCTTCCTCCAACCTTGCCACTCTTAGGTAAAAACACTTTAGAGATAAAAACAGAAGCAGTTTAACTTTAGGATACGGAAGGGTCAACCTCTTTAGGGATGATACCGCCAGGAAGTATGGTTTGGAATAGAGTGACATCTACCTTAGCACCTTGCTTATCTAGCTCTTCCATTTCAATGCACTTTTTTAAGCCATTTTTATCTGTATGCTCAAAGCGTGTGTCACCACGACATCATCTCTCTCATCCCAAGCCTATTGATCATCGGCCTTTTCTTTATTCAAAGTCCCTATAAGTTAAGCATCTATTTCGGAAGCCTCAGTGGATAGGATGGCTAGAACCATCTGTGCAGTGGTGATTGCTGTAGACTCTGTGGTCAGTGCCTGCTATCCCTAGATGATATCACACCCAGAGTATGATGCAGATAAACCTATAATTTCACAAGGTTCAATGGTAATCCCGTGACTTCCGTACCTAAGATGTAAACCTTCTCGAATGTCGGGGAGGTAAGAGATATATCTTCGTCGGATTGGCTTCGATCGAAGCTGGAGTGCCACCTTCAAGAATCGAAGATAGCCTAAAAGACTTGTGGATTTCAGGATGACCTAGATCGTATCTTATCTCATTTTTTGGGGGGATGAGAAGCTAAGGCATCAGTTGCCTAATCGGTGAGAGGGTCTTGAGAGCTAGACCAAGAGGCTTCATCACCATCATTCCCCTCCTCGATGATCGTTGGGAACGGAGTAAACTAAGTTGAGTAGCAATGAGTTCGTCAGGCTCTTTATCGCGCAAGATTTCATGCATAAGCTGCTCTTCATCAACCTCAATGCTACTAAGAGATTTCTTCTTTAGCTCAACAATATAGTCAAAGGCTTCGATTAGCGACTCAGGGAACCCATCTCCAAGGACGCGAAGGTTGCGGTTCATAAGGACACTTGTATTGTAATATATCAATAGAGGATCAAAGTCTTCTTTTATCTCTGTTCGACCAACTTCCATAGCTTCCTCTATAGGGTCTCTATTTGCGCAAGTTGTTTATCAGCCTCAATATTGGTCAGGCGAGCCTTGACGGTTTCCTTGCAATATCTTTAGGATACCAATTGAGTCTGAAGTTTCTCTTGTTTTTCCTTCTCAAGCTCCTCCTCATGCCATCGAATACGGAGGGCAAGAGCATCGTTTTTGTTTTCTAACGCATCCTTTTCCTTTTACAAAACATCCTTCTCAAGGGCTAAAGTGCCACTATGGTGAACAGCGGTGTCCAGTTTAACTTGATGCACTTTCATCAAATGTTATACTACTTTAGAAGATTCGCTAGCTCTATTCTCAGCATCGCCAGCTTTGTATTTAGCCCCTTGACTTCTTCATCCAAGTGTTTGATGATGTTTTTGTCATGAATCGCTTTAATAGTTAAGTGATTGATCTCGTGCTTCCTTTCAATCGACACTTCAGAAATCTTCTTGGCCACTGAAGTGTTATGCCATGCTGGACATAGACATCATTAACATAAGGAAGCATTGTGACCTTGGCCTCTGGTGGAATCGGATGCAAATCAGGAATAAATTTGAACTCATCAAAACATAACTTAGGAAATATTACCTTGAGCTCGACCATCTTTTCTACAACAGTGGCATCAAGAGCAATTGGAGCTGAGAGGGTCCGTTTGTCATGCCTATAAGATTATGTATTAAGAATTCCTACGCTAGACTGGTGTTCAAAAGTTCATCGAATGCCATAAGAACTCGAATGTTGCTCGGGTAGTGTAGTCGAAGTAGGTACGTAGGAATCAAGTGTGGATCGACACCCTTATGATGAGAAGACTAGGACTTTGACTTGTGTCTAAACGACGAGTCCTTGGAACCTGTGAATAAAACAAAGGTGTATAAGTTCTATTAGAATTAAAGATGGATAGGTGTCGTGCAGTACACATGATCGTGAGTGTCCTAGTGCCCCAACCGCTCCCCCTCCCTCCGACGAACTAAGTACTAGACCTTTCCTAGCCGAAGTAATCTCTTCCATGCTAGTTGTAGGAATGTCAACATCGATTCGGATAAGAGACTCGAACCGCCCAAGGCTCATGTTAGCAAAATCATAACTCCCAATAATGCGTAGGATTAGGATGTTCGACAATCCTTATAATAAAATTTATGGAGGCAAAGAAGTAGGTTGATATGTGGTAGCAGTGGTTGCCTTAGGATGCTTGGCGACTTACCCTCGTCAAAGTTTGTAAATGAGCCTTTTTCATTTTCTTTCTCTAAGGCGGGAAGTCCTCTATCTTGAGAGGATCCGACTTTAGGCTCATGGCTTGAAACCGCACTATCACGACTGGGCTCATTAGTATCGTCCCTTACTTTGCCTTCTTTGAAAACATCCTGAACCTCATAAACTGGGGGTACAATAGGATTAACCTCACAACCTCCCTACTAAGAAGTGCCTTATCTCCCTTTCTGTAACGAATCTGAATTCCGATCTTTGGAAATTGACACTAATACGTCCACTGTATTATGTGCCGAGCAATTGAAGGCTGGAAAAACCCGATAGATAGAGAAAAAGAGGGAAGGAAGAAGATAAGAAGAAACACAACTACATAGAATCTTACAGTGGAACGAATAATCTTAGAACAAATCTTTAAACAAAAACAAACTGTAATATATGTATATAAAAAGATCAATCAAAGTATACTAACCTATTTCAGCCTGGATAGTTATAACAACCCCTACTCACAATTGTTGATAAATACAACAATGGATACAGCGGAAAATAACCATCTACGTGAATATGTCTCTGAACCCCCAACTCGCCTCTTGAAGCTCCAAAGCATCCAAACCCATCTGTAATATGCTCGATGTTAACCAAGCATTATAAAAAAAATAACATCCGAGTAAGTCTGAAAAACCAGCATGAGAAGGCACATCCAACTTTCAAGTTATATGAAAAATCTTTAAAGTCAAAAGTATCTCGTAAGACCATACCGCACATAAACATGGACAGATTTTTACCTTAAGATAACCAAAACATTTTCTGTAGAAAATCCATTTATATTATAATAATGTTTGGGGGTCAAAGTAAAATATGAATACAGCTGAAATGCTTGCATCTCACATTTCAGCATTGTTAGGCACAATTAAGTCTGTATGGCGCTTATTGGAGAATGAATTCCACACAATGACTGGGGTACCGTCCGTCACGGTGCATCTCTAGATAAAATAAAACACCTAAAATCATTTATAAAACTTCTTCTGTACACTTCAATCACTTATAAATTCCTTTTTGTACATTTCTAAAACTCATTTATAAATCCTTTATAAATCTCTAAACCACTTATAAATTTTCTTTTATAAATCAATAAAATCGTTTCTTAAGTCCATTTATAAATATCTAACCATTTATAAATATCATTATAAAACTCTTCACCTTGTAAATAATCTTCCTTACGTCTCCAAACCATTTTAAAAGCTCCTTTATAAAATCCAAATCTTTTAACTCTATTCATATGTCTTGAAAACATTTGTAAATAATTAGAAATCTTTTATTTCAAAACACCATTACATAATAACAATTATTAACAATAAACATCATAAATAAATAAAAATTATTAACTTTAAAAAACATCTTAAGAATAAAAATAAATAATTTCAAATATTATTAAACAAAAATAATAAATCTTTGCCATTTTAAAAAATAGTAACTACTTATTTCCAAAACCTTATTAATAATCCTTATTATTAATTTCAAAACCATAATTATTCTTAAAATAATTAAACTTTTCACATTTTTATAATTTCTTTAAACCGTATTACTAAAGAAAACAACTTTAAAAATTCTAGTATAATTAAATAAGCCTTAAATAATATTACTATAATTAGTCAACTTTAAAACAATATTAATATAATTAAATATTTTAAAAACAATATTAAATATAATAAAATAGATAATCTTTAAAATAAAATATTTCTAAAATTGAATTCCGAATTTAAAAATCATTTTCTGCCTCAAAAACCAATTCCAACTCAAATGGAAATTATAATATTTTTAAAATACTAATTTGAGGCCAATAGCCACCCAACACTTGACCAACATCGATGTTGATTTTCTTTCACTACTGGGTTATAATTTCAAACATATAATTATGTTTTAACCATAGTATCCACAATCATGTTCATTATTTAATAATCCATATAAAAGAAATTTATCGAAACAATTCAACAATAGCGAGGAATCTTGTTGGATCCCTCCAAACTGTCCCTAACATTACATCTCATATATATTAGCACATATACGTGTAAATAAAATTAACAGTTGTGAGGAATCCTATAGGTTCCCTCCAACCTATTTTTCTTGCATCACAAATGTTATAATCATAAAATATAAATCACACGCTTCAAGGCGAGAATCATACACAAAGCTTCATCACAAGAACGTAATAGGGTCACTTCTGCTCCAATGGACAGAAATATATCCAAACCAACTAATAAATATTGTAATCATCCAGACGACCATTCAATAATTTTTATCAACTATATATCATAATAGTTAACAAAATTTTCTATTGTCGTCGAGGAGTTACGGTCTGGAACTAAAACCGAACTACGTTTGATTTTTGCCCAAATTTCAACAGCCTCCAAATTCGTGCAAACTAGCTCCATTGCGAAGTTTTCGTCATTATGAGCGCGACGCAAAATTCCACACCTCGATTAGACTTCGTATGAGAGAGTTATGCAATTTTAAAGTTATCGCCTAAATTTTGAAATTATAAAATATAAATTTAAACATAATTACAAAGATACCCCTGCTTCGATCTTCATCTTCCCCGATCAGTGTCTCCTGTGCATGAAGTATCAGCGCACACCATAGCTGATTCTTCCATTACCCTATTCTCCCTTATTTCTCAATGAAATTCAAATCCTTCAACTTCAGCAAACTCAACTCCTCAATCTCTCCGACCCAGGCCCCATGAATCCACGCTCCAACCATCTAGTCGGAAAGTGACTACTGCCCATGCACATGATCATTATAGCGATGCGACTCGCCTCCCTCACTGGGTGCCACCAAATTTGGCCAAAAGCTATGATATTCGACGATGTCCTCAACTCCAATCTCCACTCATTGAATCGATGACCACTACCAACGAAAAATCCAACCCTAGCTTGAGCTTATCACTGTCGAATTCCCAGAAAAGCAAACACATCTATCAACATGTATATAAAAATGAAGATCTCCTTGAGTAAAGAATTTTAAAGCTTGTTTCAGATTCTTTTTATGGAGTAAATGTTGAAATACAAATTTTTGAATGTTGATTTTTTCCTCTTTTATTGACAGAGTTTATATAATGGAGGGAAGGTGAGAAATGAAAATGAGGAGGGTATGGGCTTGTATACGGGCCTAGCTTGATGGAGATGGAACTTGGCAGATGGAGATAGGCTTGGTTTTTTATGTTCAAATCAATATATTTTATTATTTAAATTTGAAATATCGAGCTATATAATTACGAACCCCAATCGTGACGTGCCGCTTGGCGTTCTATATGTTATACCCTTATTTTAATGCAATGGAACTTGTTCCAAGACCTAATTCGATCGTTGGCAGAAGATAACTGTTTGAACCCAATTATTATATTAATTTTTCGATATTAATTTCAACGCGTGTCTATCCTCCACGACCAAACGATACATCTAATCACCATGAAATTTGAAGGCGTATTATAACTCATTATTGCGAATCCAATAAAGCTGGTTTCGTCGAAATCCGAGGCAGTGACCCCAAAGGCTATTTATGCTCGTTAATTAAAACGAGTTGTTTTCAAAATCAGTTAAATCACTTTTAAATCCAATTTAAAAGTGTTATTATCTTCCTTCTTATTAAATAAAATTTAAATAAGCTTTAAAATTATTTTTATCCAGCTTAAAACCAAAGATTCAATTATTTCAACAGTTCCAATTATTGAACTCAACAATTAAATTATCTAATAAATCGCTATATTTAAAATTTGAGTTATTTGATCTATAAAATCAACTTTCAATATTTAAAATTAGCTAAATATTTCAATTTCAAATGACTAAAATTCTAGGTCGTTACATTCTTCCTCTCTTAAAAGAATTTCGTCCAAGAAATTGCCAAGGTAAGGAAAATGCTCAAACCCATTACTTTTTTTAAAACCAATTAGTTGAAATAACTTACTAAATCCTTTTAAGCCTTTAAATTTCAAAGATCAATTTTTTCGAAACCTTGTTATTACTCTTACTAAGGTTCCGAACTCATTCCTAGATTTCAACTAATATTATCACATTCAATCATTTCAGGTTATAACTCAAAATCAAATTTTAGTTATTAAAAATTTCTTCAAAATTTCCAACTCTTTAAATTTTCAATAAATTTCGCCAGCATCCTTTGCACGACTAGATCAGAACAACTACAAATCGCCATTGCGGCCTCAAACCAAAAAAGGAAACAAAGCCAAGTGGCTCAATCCTAAAACCATCAAATTCAAACAATAATACAAACATGTACCTTTTTATCGGCAACCAAAATTTTCTTATGAAACCAAAAGCGTCAGGTTAACTCTTATTTTTATATACCTACATTTTATTTACCAATGATACCAAATCATATGATTTATGTTCATATTATTTTGTATTTTCAATTTCAAAACTTGCTTTACAAAAATCGTACGGTGTATATTTATCATCCGTACACACAATGAAATTTAATCGCTTGCTCGATCACACAATCTCACTTCCCAACTAGTGTATTTCACACGATCACTCTAGTGCAGACTTAGATCCGGTTCCTTGATTAGAAACTGTCATTCTCCTTCCATAGCCATATACCATGGTAGAGAATTCTAAGATTAATCAAAAAAATCCATATCCAGTGTTCACCGTCGAGAATCGAATGAAAAATCCCAACTAGCATCATTGTAAATCATCTCGAAATCATGTACTCGATTATGGATCAACCATTATGCGAATAGAATAGTATATGTAGATCTTACGTATTTATTCCCATTGATTCCTTAACTATACCAAATCCCTTTTTATTCACATTCACTTCATTCTCATTAATTTTATTCACATTCAATTAATCTACATTCAATTATTCACATTCACTTATTTACTTGGTATATTTCCTTCAACACTAATGTTACATAAGAATTATTCCCTCAGATTTTATATTTAACAACATTTCACTCTATACCAAATTCATTTATGAATTATTTAATAAAATTTTACTCAAGTTTTATAAACATTTTATACAACTCTCACGTTTGTTTTCAATTTACAACTTAAGTCCATATAAATTTTAAATCAATTTCAATTCCATTTATCTCAATTCATCTTCCAATTTCAATATTCAATTTTGCCAACCATATTCCAAAACCATATTCAACTCACTAATTAATTTAATTAGTTCATTCACTAATTCGTTTCAATCACATTAATATTTATTCCCAAAATCTTTCATTTAACTTAACTCGGCTAATTTTTCTTTTCCAGAATCCATTTTAGTTAACTTAAGTTAAGATTCATTTCAATTTCGCTTTTCTTAACATTTATATTTAACATTTTAGACATTGTTTTAACTACTGATTCTCAAAAGTTTATAAGTTATAAAACTTGTTTTCTTATATTTTTCATAAATACTTAATGAAAATTTTCTACAGCTTTAAACACCTCGTTCTCATTTATTTCAAATCATATATATTCATTATCCCCTTTGGCATATCAAATCATCCTTTTGGATTTTAAAATCAAAGCTGGTTTTACCACAACTTAAAATCCCTATGGTAGCAATTCCTCTCTTGGAAACCTGCAAATAAACCTCGATGATGCTGTAGTCATCACTGAAATTATTTTCCAGCGACCGAAGTGAGCTTAGATCTTTCTATCTCTTTAAAATCCCTTTTTAAAAAAATTTCCATTCAAAAATATTTTTCAAATAATACTATTATTATTTTTCCAAAACTTTAGAATTTTTTTTCCAAAATGATGGAATTTAAATTCTCAAATTTCCAGCTTTTAAACCCATTTTACATACAAATCATTTTATAATATACTTCTGAAATTTCATTTTAATTTATAAATCACATTTATACTAATATAATCTCACTTTGGTTACATAATAAATCATTTTCTTAATTGTTTATCTTGTCTACATTATAATTTCAACAACTTTTATTAGAACACAACAACAACAAATTTTCATAATCAAATATTATCATTCTCTAACAACCAAACACAATATATACGATTATAATAACTTCTAAAAAAATTATTCCTTTATATATAAAATGTAATCAAGATAGAATTATTTCATTTACCCAGTTTCAAAACAATACCATGTCGAATTGTACGTTCGAGTGTTTAGAGATCCCTGTCAATAATGTTAATTACTCGTATTGACCAGAATCTGTAAGCACTCAAGAAAACAACCAACACAATATAAATTATTTTATATCACTACACACGCACACACTCTCAAACTCATTATAAGGTATTCCATTACCTTATCTCTTAATGAACTACCCCACCAAAGCCAAGGTTCTCACTTAACCTTCAGCTCTAATGCCAAATGTTACCATCCGGATTCTCGATCCTCAAAAATCGACACATGTACGTCCACTCTATTGCTGGCCAAGTACTCGAATGCTGGAAAAACTCAATTTTTAGAAAAAAGATAGAAGGAAGAAGATAAGAAGAAACACAATAACATAGAATCTCACAACATAACGAATAATCTATAATATACAACAAATTTTTACACAAAAAAAAACTGTAATATATGTATATACAAACATCAATCAGAGTATGCTAACCTATTTCAGCCTGGACAGTTATAATAACCTATCCTTATAATTGTTGATAAATACAATAATGAATATAGCGGAAAATAACCATCTACTTGAATACGTCTCTGAATTTCCAACTCGTCTCCTTAAGCTTCAAAGCATCCAAACCCATCTATATTATGCTCGGTCTGACCCGAGCATTATAATAAAATAAAAAAAGAGCCAGTTTGGGAAACCAGCGTGAGAAAAAACATCCAACTTGATTTTAAAGTTATAAGAAAAATCTTTGAAATCAAAAGTATCTCGTAAAACCATGCTGCACATAAACACGGACGGATTTTTACCTTACGGTAACTAAAAAAATTTCTATAGAAAATCCATTTATATTATAATAGCGTCTAGGGGTCAAAGTAAAATATGAATATAGTCGAAATGCTTGTATCTCACGTTTCTATATAGTTAGGCACAACTAAGTTCATATGACGCTTATTGGATAATGAATTCCATATAATGACTGGGCTAATGGGGTACTTCCCGTCATGATGCATCTTTAGATAAAATAAAACCGAGGACCTCGTCTGGATCCCCTGCCAACATAGGACCGGCCTACTCCTTGCTGGATAGTACTGAATATGATTACCCCTCCATTAATGGTCCCAAAGCGTACAAATGAGAGACAATATCGACTATATATAGGGATGATCATACCCTATTTGGGAGCAACCCACTAAGCCCTGCTACATCTCCCATGTTTTAGTCATTCTCGGTTGATGAGGCTTGAGGCTATGATTACCTTTCAAGAACATCTGCACTTACAATGCTCATTGCCCTCCAATGACAATGTGCTGATAGCATTCATCCATACAAGTGCTTTCTGGGTCTGAATGAAACCGAAGGCACTAGTCCCACTACATCCATTTTGGAATCACCCTCAGGATTAGTAGCGAGTAGCCCTTGAAATTCACATCTCTATCTTCGATTCCATACTTTCACGATGTCTTCAATTCACAACGCTTGAGATAGATCGAAATGGTTTTCGGATAACATATCTAATCCTGATCTCTTTGAATTTTTTTTCGATATTTTCCGGTAGACTCAAACCCGGTTCTTTTGGAAACAAATAGTCAAAGATAAGATCGGAGATCACCTCCTAACCATTAATAGACATATTTCCTTATCATTATCCTAGGAGAACGAAACATGATTTATACACAAAGTACAACATCATTGGAGATGACTATACCATATAACTCACGTATTTCTCTTAAATATTTCCAGAGTTACGCTTGAGTCCATTTCTGATAGTCGGTTATTTATCTATCAACAATAAACATTCAATCAGGGATTTACTCCATAGGGAAAAACCAATATTGGTTAAGCACCTAAGAAATCACTAGCCTCCTTTAATGAATCTTTCATTCATAAAAATCACTTTGTAAGTTACTTGTATAAGAATACTTTTACGAAAGTATAATGCAAATCCGTACATTTCAATACTTAGAAAATATCCATATACTTACCTCAACGATATAAGTATATTCATAAAACTAAGAAAGACTTCCTTTTTATTTAATTCAAAAATCATTTATAAAATGCTTGTAATTCTCTAAAACCATTTACAAAACTCCTTTTATACACTTCAATCACTTATAAATTCTTTTTGTACATTTCTAAAACTCATTTATAAATCCTTTATAAATCTCTAAACCATTTACAATTTTTCTTTTATAAATCCGAAAAATCATTTTTTTAAGTTCGTTTATAAATATCTAACCATTTATAAAAAAATCATTATAAACCTCTTCATCTTGTAAATAATCTTCCTTACGTCTCCAAACCATTTTAAAAGCTCCTTTATAAAATTCATGTCTTTCAACTCTGCTCATGGGCCTCAGAAACATTTACAAACAATTAGAAATCTTTTACTTCAAAACACTATTATACAATAATAACTATTAACAATAAATGTAACATCCCCCTACTTGGAGGCAAAAATCTAATGGCTACGGATGTTGTTGTCATCCATAATTATTAATCTTCGACGACCAAATACACGGCGGTGTCAGATACATTGATACACAGTTCATAAAAATATGGAAAATTTTAACAACTCAAAAACTCATTTCCACCTTCAAATTAAAACATTTTATGTTCATTACATAATCTCAAATTATGTTGACTACATTCAGCAAAATACAATTTTTACAAATATGCCAAGAGCGACATATATAGATGCACCCGTGATTGATCAGAGTATATAGTAAGGCTAATAAATCTGTCTTTACAAATAAAACATACAGCGAAAAGGAAACTCTAAATAACTATCTGCCTCCTGCATGCCTCTAGAAGCTTTATTCATCCAAGTGGGGAACCTGAAAACCCTAAACCTCAAATTAATCAAAATAAATTGAGTACCTGAGAGTGTAAGGGAAAAATCAAAACTTCAAGTCAGACATAAAGCCTAGTATGAATAATAATCTAACATCTCAATCCTTTTAGATATCTAGTGAGTCCACACCGCTTAGCGGAACGTATTTTCCCCTCACTAATATCCTAAATTTTTTATAAAACCAAATTCTGTGCTCCTGCGTCCACAATGGTTAAAACATACATTTCAAAACATTATGATGATATGCATTACGATGATATGCATGCTTGAAAATAAATAAGTTTTTCCCATTCCTAGTTTAATCTGACACGTTGTCATTATTATAGTTTCTAGGGTCACTATTAACCTTTTTAGTTTTCATGGGCTTACTAAAAACCTTGTTATAACTAATAGACAACCTGTCCTATTCATGGTTTTCATGGGATCACTAAGAACCTATAGGCTCCTACCAGTTAACTTAGTTAATTCATGGGTCCCCCTGAACCTATTAGTCATTCCAATAGCTAACCGCCTTATCCTAGTTTTCATGGGTTGACTAGGAACCTATGGACTTATCAGTAACTCACTCCACTTCCTAGTTTTCATGGGTTGATTAGGAACCTACTGATACTTCCATTAACCACATTCTTATCCTAGTTTTCTTAGGTTTACCAGGAACCTATTGACTGATGTCAATTCTTAATTCACATATAGTTTTCATGGGTTCACTGCAAACCAATTAGCCGCTGACAATTGTTCTTATGCATAGTTTTCAAGGTTAACTATGAACCTTTCGTATGCACCAATAACCACCTTATCATAGTTTTCATGGGTTTACTATGAACCTTATGGTATGCACCAATAACTACAAAGTTTAGGCATCCTATATTTTTTATCACCCTGACTCCATGGATGCAATTCTACTCATTCAAGAGTTTAAGTAATTGTATTCACTATTTGAGTTAACCTACTGGTTCTTCTACCCTTTTCTTTCCTAAATACAGTTATGGGTTATAATGTGAATATACTCATATTTGAAGAAGTAAAACATTAATTAACAATACCATTCCTGTGTTTTTAAGATCCTTGAAATATATCTCATAAAACATTGTTTACACCTTTAACTTATATTTTTATTAAGGCAATACTTCTTTAAAATTACATCTTTAAAACCATTACAAAATTCCTTTATATAAGTCGTGGATTTTCCTTTAAAAATTAGAATAAAGGCTTTCAAATCTTTTAAAACCAAACCTTTCGACCTTGTCGAAAGGTCTTCAAAATAACCTTTCGAATCCAAACCTCTCGAAACCATTGAAACCATTCAGCAATTCAAACCTTTCGAAAGCATTTAACTCTTAAAATATAAACCTTTCGAAGACTTATTGGGTTCAAGTTAAAACATGCGGAAGGTCCTCCTTTAAAATATTTCAACTACAATGGAAGCAATCTTTAGACCTTATCGAAAGGTCTGCTTCAAAAGCTTTAAAACATTTTATTTAAAACAATATACCTCCACCTTTTTAAAGCAACCGCTTCAAAAGCTTGGGCTATTCTTCAATTGTAAAACGAAGGAAAATCATCTAAGTCGAAAGCTTTGAAACCTTTCAAACGCAATGGAGAAGCGGCTGGTTTTTAAAACAAGTAAACCTTTCATTTTTGTCGAAAGCAACGACTTTGAAAGGTTAGAAAAAACCGCTATAACCTTTCGACTGTGTCAGAGGGTTCAAAACAAAACAATGGTAAGTGGCAGTAACCTTTCGAGCGTGTCGAAAGGTTTTTAAACAAATAGTGGTAAAGCAGCAGAAACCTTTCGACTTTGTCAGAAGGTTTAAAACCTTCCTTTTAAAAAATTTGACCTGGTTGAAGCAACCAAGTCGAAAGCTCTAATTCGAAAGCAAAGCAGGTGAAAGCTTTTAGTTTATAAAACAAACATACACCAACCTCTTTGGCCATTGACCTTTCGACTATGAACCCTTCGACCTTTTCCAATTCATTATGTACTAAGTAACTCGATACCAAATGCATTGGTTTGACCTTGTCGAAAGCTATGCACCTCTCGACCTTGTCAAAAGGTCTAGGTCGGAAGGTTTTCTACCGTAAAGGGCTAAAACATGCAAAAACTACGATTTTTTTGTTTTCAACTTAAAAAGGTTAACTTTTCAACTAACCTTCCTTTGTTTGTAAAATTCTCATTGGTTAATAATTTCTTTTCAGAAAATGATGCCACTAATTTTCAGAAATAAATAATAATTTTATTTTATAAAATGTCCCTTCTCCTCAATTAAATATAAAAAACATTTAAGTCCCATACCTTAAATAATTTTATATATTCATTAAAACACTTATAAAGAATACGAAAAAATCCCAGAAAGTCTATTCTAATATGTTTTCTGACATATAAAAATTTCAAACCCAAATAATATTATTTTGGCCGTAATTAATTTTTAACCCAATAAATCATTTTCTTCACTAGAAAATTTATATAAAATCCTTATATACTGAGAAAATTATGAAAATTGAAACCCATCTCCAAAATCATGTTTCTATAACATAAAATTTTCCCATGGCATTTAAAAATCATTTCATCTTCGCTTTGCCCCAAAACCGTGTATATCCCTTATTAAACAACCATGTTTAACGACTTATAAATCATAAACAAGCATATCATCATTTAATAGATCATAAAACAGATTTATCCTTAAATCCAATATGATGTATAAATCAAAATAGTGACGGATATATTATTGTTCACCTTAGATTGGATAAGGAAATCCAAATTTGATTGAGATTGATTCCTTCTAACTTGAATTCTAGCTTTTAGTTGATTTTCTCTTCTCTTTTAATGGTCGGCCTTGCTTACTTCTTATGTTTAAAATTTTGTTTGAGATAAAACAAACGTTTATGACTAAGGGGATAGTATGAGGGTGGGAAATATGGCCAGCCAATTATCCTAATTCCCTTGTTTAATTTCCTAATCATTTATGCAAGTTCATTAGATATTAAGTAAGCACGACCACCTAATTTATTAATCAACCTCAATATCCTTATCTACATTATTCTATTTAATTTATTATAATTAAATCTTCTGAATAATGTCAATAAAAGTAGATTTGTTATAGGCTACCTACCTTAAAGAATTTCGTCCTCGAAATTCAGTAAGGACCAACTAGCAACCATAGCAATCATTTGTAACATTTCCTAGCAACCAACCCATGTAAATCTACTATAGACATACCATCAAAACAGATCAGGATAAGCCTCTCGAATCTTGTCCTCCGTCTTCCAAGTACAGTCTTTCTTGTTTTTGCCCCATTGAACCTTCACCAAGTCAACTGTCTTGGTCCTCAGTCTTTTCTCATCTCTTGCTACAACCCGAACTGGTTTTCTAACAAAAGTCAAATCAGGCTCTATTACCAACTCCTCCAACTTCGTCTGGGGAATAGTAGCCTCTGGATCATGTACATACTTATGAAGATGAGACACATGGAATACATTATGGACACCTACCAAACTGCACGACAACTCTTCTCTATAAGCGAGCTTTCCAACCCTTTTTATAATTTGGAATGGACCAACATACGTCGGGGCCAATTTTCTCAACATTCCAAATTATACCACACCCTTCATGGTGATACTTTAATGAAAACCTTGTCACAAACTGAGAACTCTAAGTCCTTTCGTCTTTTATCCGTGTAACTCTTCTGCCTGGATTGAGCTTCCTTCATCCATCCTCGGATTAACTCATCCTTTTCTGATGCCTCTCTTACCAAATTTGGACATAAAACCAATCTGTCTCCAATCTCTAACCACCATGCTTGCGATCGACATGGTCTTCCAAACAAAGCTTCAAAAGGCGTCATTCCTATACTAGTATGATAACTATTATTATAGGAAAACACAATCAGATGTAGTTGATCTTCCCAAGATCCACCAAAGTCCAATACATAAACCTTCAACAAATCTTCGAGTACCTTGTTGACTCTCTCTGTCTGCCCATCCGTCTATAGGTGATAAGTTGTACTCATCTTGAGCTTGGTACCTAATACCTCTTGCAGACTCCTCCAAAATTCGCTACTGAACAATGCATCTCTGTCATTGACTATGCTACTGGGAATCCTATGAAGTCTAACTATGTTCTTCATGAACAACTTTGCTAAAACAGGTGCCGTCCTGGTTGACTTTACCGAAATGAAATGGGAACTCTTGGTCAGCGTCCACTATAATCCATATGCCTTCATTTCCTCTATTGTCCATGGAAACTCGTCCATAAATTCCATTTATATCGAATCCCACTTCCAAACTAGAATATCTAAAGGTTGAAGTAACTCACTTGGCTTCTGATGTTCGGCTTTCACTTATTGACAGTTAATACACTGCCTAACCCACAAGCCAACATCCCTCTTCATGCCTTCCCAATAAAAGCTTCTCTTCATATCTTGATACATCTGGTTCCTCCAGGATGAATCGTAAACTTTGATCGATAACACTCTTCTAGAACTTGTCTTCTTAAGTTCTCTACACCTGGAACGCATAACTGTCCCTTCTTTCTCAACTATCCTCTTTTGTAAATATTAAAATCCTTTAGGTCATCAATCTCTAATCTGACCTCAAGCTTTCTAATCCTCTCAACTAAAACTGAGTCTTCTCTCTGCTTAGAAGTTATCTTCTCAATCAACTCTGGTCGCACTTTTAAACAAGACAACATGGCAGTACCCTGACTAGAACTAGCATAGATCTCATCTGCACCCCACTACTAGCAAAAGCTTCTAGATCCTTCCATTCTGCCAACATTGCTAATACTACATTTTGATGTTCTCTATTGGGAGCATCTGCTACCTTATTTCCTTTTCATGGAGTATACTCTATACCAAAATCATAAGTAGCCAAAAACTCCAACCTCCACTGCTGTCTCATATTCAACTCCTTCTAAGAGAATAAATATTTTAATGACTTATGATCGACATATAAATCAAATCTCTATCCCAAAATATAATGCCTCCAAATCTTAAAGGAAAAACCACCACAGCCAACTCCAAGTAATGAGTAGGATATATAACTTCATGCGGTCTAAGATGCCAAGATGCGTAAGCAATAACTTTGCCCCTTTGCGTCAACACTGCTCCTAATCCAGTACCACATGCATCAGTGTATACTACCAAACCTTGATTATCATCAGGAACTACTAACACTGGCGCATCGCTTAACAAATGCTTTAACTTAAGAAATGCTTCCTCACATTTGTCGGACCAAACAAACTTCACTTCCTTCCTAGTCAACTTGGTCAAAGGTGCTGTTATCCACGAGAAATCCTTGATAAATCTCTGGTAATAGCCAGCAAGTCCAGGAAAACTCCTGATCTCGGTTACCGCCTCTGGTCTCTTCCAATTATTGACGCCTTGATCTTAACTAGATCAACTGACAGTCCTTCCTAAGAAACCACATGACCAAGAAACTTAACTTCTCTCTTCTGGAAATTACACTTGGAAAACTTCATCTTCAGCTGATTCTTCCTCAACATCTCCAACACCACTCTAAGAAGAATCTCATGTCTCTTTCATCTTTAGAGTACACGAAAATGTCATCTATGAGCACTAACACAAACCTATCCAAGTGCTTTCTGAAAACCTGGTTCATCAAATCAACAAAAAAAGTAGGCACATTCGTCAATCCGAATGGCATTACCAACCACTCATACGAATCATACCTAGTCCGAAATGTCATCGAAGAAATGTTATCCTCTGCCACTCTCAATTGATGGTACCCCATTGCCAAATCCAATTGGGAGAATACTCTGTCTCCACTCAGCCTATCAAACATATCATCTATCCTCGACAGAGGGTACCTATTTTTGACTGTCCTCTCGTTTAACTTACGATACTCGATGCACATCCTTAACGACCCATTTGGTTTCTTTACAAACACAATAGTTGCACCCCAAGGCAAACTACTTGATCTAATAAAATTCCTTTCCTAAAGATCCACTAACTACATCTTCAATTCCTTCATATCTATCGGTGGATCCTACTAGGTGGTCTACTGACAAGTACAACTCCAACCTCCATGTTACTCAACAAAGCATAACCACTCTTAATAGAATTCTCCACTGAGAAAATGATTCGGTTATGACTATCTGGGTGTCTCAATGATATTTACCGATCCTGGCAAAATATCCTAGACTCATACTTACCTATCCAATCCATACCTAAGATGACCCCAAAGCCCATGAAATCAAAAACATATAAATTACATGCAAACTTATGAACTAACAAATCAAGTTCTAACTGGTCACATCTTATTCCAAGAGTTGCATACCCTCCTATTAGATTCACAACCCTTAAGGAAGTAACAAGGTATGTGGGTTCTATACCTAACCAAACAACCAAATACCGAGATATAAATGAATATGATGCACCGGTATCAAAAAGTACCCTAACAGGTATACTATCAATCAAAAAATTACCTTCCATCACAATTTTTCCCTTTTCCACTGTGGTGGGTTTAGAAGAAGATGATGGTCTAATAGCAAACACCTTCCCTCTGTTTGCCTTGACTGGCTCTAGATGTTGGTTCTTATAACGCCCAACTTGGTCACAGTTGAAGCATTTCACATTATTCTTCTCCACAAACTTCTTTCCTTTATCAGCTCTGCATTCATGGGCATAATTGCCCTTCTTATCACACTTATAACACACCAAATCAGCTTTCTCCTTCGTAGCGGTCTCCCCTTTCTGGGCTCCTTCCTTCTTAAAGAATTTCCTTTTTCTTCCTTGAAAACCCTAGGACTCAACTGGCTTCTCCCTTGCTGAAACAGCAAGAATCTCCTCATGGCAAATGGCCATCTCCACTATCACATGGTAAGGCTCTCTCATATGAGTCATAGCCATTCTGCCTAGTCTATCCTCAAACCTCTAATGAATCTCTCAGTCCTTCTGACATCAGTGACAACCAAAGCATAACCATATCGAGATAGCTCATCAAACTTAGCAGCATACTCGATAACATACATCTATCCTTGGACAAGATCTGTAAACTTCCTCATTATTGCCGATTTGGCAACCTCAGACAAGACCTCTGCTTGAACCTCCTCCTGAAGTCAGCCCAAGTCAAATCTTCCTCCGGCACTCCAGCCATCACACTGTCTTACCAATGAAGCACTAAGCCCTGCAACTGTCTAGAGGCTAATATTCTCTCCTTTCCGTCATTCAAGACTAAATCTGTAAAGATCCTTTCAAAATTCAACAGCCAATTCTCTACTTAACAGCATCTTCTGTTCTAGGGAATGACTTTCCTCTAAGACTAACATAGTCTCTACTCAACTTAGCATAGTTATATCCACCCGGACCTATAGGATTAGTTCCACCAACATTCCTAGTAGCACCCGCTTGCAAAAGATTAGCCAACAAGTAATACGCTATCCCTGCATCTGCTAGCGGATTTCCAACACCTACACTGGCCTGAGCATTTTGGTTGGTATTAGCCTGTCGACCTTGCTTTCTCCGAGTATTAGGTTAAGCATTTCCATTGGTTGTGGTGCTTCCTCCACCCAGATTTCCTATTTCGTTTCCTACCCCCATATCCTCTTTCTCATATATCTGCATACAAGCATTAGTAAGATATAGAAGAATGGTCTGAAAGAGAGAGGGGAATACGTACTTAGATATATACCTATATATCAAATACAAGTACGTTACTACAGTGTTAACCAAACCCTAATCTTATTTTTAAATTCATTGGATTATGTTTGAAAAACTTTTAGGTTTAACTTTTTCTTTTAAAGTTTCATAAACCTCTACTCTGATACCAACTTGTAACATCCTCCTACCGAGGCCCAAAACTAATGGCTACAGATGCTACGGGCATCCATGGTTATTAATCATCGGTAACCAAATACGGCGGTGTTAGATACATTGGTACATAGATCACAGAAATATGAATTTTTTTTAACAATTCAAAAACACATTTCCACCTTTAAATTAATACATTTCATGTTCAGAACATAATCCCAAATTACGTTGACCACGTTCAGAAAATATAGTTATTAAAAGTACGCCAAGGGAGACATATGAAGATGCCCCCTTGGTTGATCAGAGTATACAGTAAGGCTATTAAATCCTCCTTTACAAACAAAAAACACAGCGGAAAGAAAATTCTAAATATCTACCTGCGTCGTGCACGCCTTCGGAAGCTTTATTCGTCTAAGAAGAGAACTTGAAAACCCTAAACCTCAAACTACTCAAAATCAATTGAGTGCCTGAGAGTTTAAAGGGAAAACAAAAACTTCAAACATAAAGCCTGATATGAATTATATTCTAACATCTCAATCTTTTAGACCACGCTGCTTAGCGGAATAGGTTTTCCCCTCACTAGTACCCTAAAACCTTTATAAAACCAAATTCTATGCTCCTGCATCCACAATGGTTAAAACATACATTTCAAAACATTATGATGATATGAATGCTTGAAAATAAGTAAGATTTTCCTATTCCTAGTTTAATCTGACACGCTGGCATTATTATAGTTTCTAGGGTCACTATTAACCTTTTTAGTTTTCATAGGTTTACTAATAACCTTTCTATAACTAATAGACACCATGTCCTGTTTATAGTTCTCATGGGATCACTAAGAACTTGTAGGCTCCAGCCAGTTAAATTAATTAACTCATGGATCCCCCTGAACCTATTAGTCATTCCAATAACTAATCGCCTTATAATAGTTTTCATGTGTTGACTAGGAACCTATTGACTTATCCAGTAATTCACTCCATATCCTAGTTTTCATGGGTTGACTGGGAACCTACTTATACTTACATTAACTCATTCTTATCCTAGTTTTCATGGGTTTACTAGGAACCTATTGACTAATGTCAATTCTTAATCCAGATATAGTTTTCATAGGTTCACTACAAACCGTTTAGTCCATGCCAACCATTCTTATGCATAGTTTTCATGGGTTAATTATGAACCTTTTGGGATGCACCTATAACTACCTTATCATAGTTTCATGGGTTTACTATGAACCTCTTGGTATGCACCAATAACTACAAAGTTTACACATCCTATATTTTTGGTCACCTTGACTCCATGGGTGCAATTCTACTCATTCAGGAGTTTAAATAATTTACATTCACTATTTGGGTTAACCTACTGGTTCTTCTACCTCTTTTCTTCCTAGAATACAGTTATGGGTTATCACGTGAATATGCTCATATTTGAAGAAGTAAAACATTAATTAACAATACCACTCCTATGGGTTTAAGGTCCCTGAAATATGTGTCATAAAACATTGTTTACACCTTTATCTTATATTTTTATCAAGGCAATACTTATTCATAATTACATACTTATACCCTTACAAAACCCCTTTATATTAGCCATGGGTTATCCTTTCAAAATTAGAGTATGGGTTTTCAAATCTTTTAAAACCAAACCTTTCGACCTTGTCGAAAGGTCTTCAAAACAACCTTTCGAATCCAAACATCTTGAAACCATTCAACAATTCAAACCTTTCGAAAGCATTCAACTTTTAAAATATAAACCTTTCGAAGACTTAGTGGGTTCAAGTTAAAATATTCAAAAGGTCCTTCTTTAAAACATTTCGATTATAATGGAAGCAACCTTTTGACCGTGTTGGAAGGTCTGCTTCGAAAGCTTTAAAGCATTTCATTTAAAATAATAGATCTTCTCCTTTTTAAAGCAACTCCTTCGAAAGCTTGGGTTATACTTCAATTATAAAACAAAAGGAAAATCATCTAAGTTGAATGCTTTAAAATCTATTCAACGCAATGGGAGAAGCGGCTGGTTTTTTTTAAAAGTAAATCTTTCATCTTTGTTGAAAGCAATGACTTCGAAAGGTTGGAAAAAGCGGCTATAACCTTTCGATTGTGTTGGAAGGTTGAAACAAAATAATGATAAGTGGTAGTAACCTTTTGATTGTATCGAAAGGTCTTTAAACAAAATAGTGGTAATGCAGAAGTAACCTTTTGACTTTGTCGAAAGGTTGAAAACATTTCTTTTTAAACATTTGACCTGGTTGAAGGTAGCTAAGTCGAAGGCTCTAATTCAAAAGCAAAGGAGGTGAAAGCTTTTGGTTTATAGAATGAACATACCCCTACTTCTTTGGCCATCGACCTTTCGACTATGAACCCTTCGACTTTGTCCAATTCATTACGTACCAAGTAACTTGATACCATATGCATTGTTTTGACCTTGTCAAAAGCTATGAACCTCTCAACCTTGTCTAAAGGTCTGGATCGAATGAATTTCTACAGTAAAAGGCTGAAACATGCAAAAATTATGATTTCTTTGTTTTTAACTTTAAAAGTCAACTAACCTTCTGTTTGTACCCGAAATTGGGCACAGCACTCTTTGGGTGTGTTTGAAGAAGTAAAATGAAGAAAATAAATCTAAAATGAGGTAGATCTAATAAACACACCAACCAACAAACAAGAAAATGTATAGAAATACACGAATTTAGAGTGGTTCAGCTTATGGCCTATGTCCATTATGAAATGGCTAACCTTTATTGATTTTTGCTTGCTGGTTACAATGGGTTACAACGGTATAATCAAAGTACAATAGTAATTTCGATAGAATCTGGACGTAGAAGAGAAAAAACATCCCTTTTGTGTAGGTCCAGGGTCACTATTTATAGGTGTAGGCGCCAAATATCTTGCCTGCATCTCGGAAGACTTCTTCTCTCACGTGAGTAGGCCGACGGGAGCATGTTCAAGCGATTTTGGCTTGATCTAGGAGCAATAGGAATCGAGTTCGTATCTATCCAAAAATAGTCCTTTGAGGCTAATATTTGTCAGGTACATTCTTGGGGTTTTATGCAAGCTCCTATGAATATTTGGTGGCATTTGGACTTGTAGATCGTAAGATATGATCGATGCAAGTTTGAGTTTGTTGAAGGCTGCCGAGTTCGCAGCACTTATGTTCGCAGCGCTTCTAGGCACATGATGACCGATGGCACAGAGCTAACTTTTAAGATTGATCCGCTTTTCGTGCCGAGTGACTAAGTCTTTCCTTCTTCACGTGTCTCCTTCATATCGCTCTCATTCCTGTGCATCGTATCCATGCCATTATCATCCATCGTCGTGGCTTCATTCGCATCGCTTCTAAACTCGTCCCATTCATATCGCTTCCTTCACTTCTCATTTGCATCGGTATTTGCAGGGGCTGCTTCACATCGATCAACAAGGATGTTATTCGTATCGATCCATCACGTATCATTCACAATGATCCTTGGCCGATCGAGACGAATAACATGTATAGGTGGATCAATACGAATAAGTTAGTGGACGATGGATGCGAAGCATGATCAATATGAACCGATATGAAGTAAGGCACGTTTGATCGATTCAAACAAATAAAGGTTCGATGGAGATGAATAGTGTTAGTTTTTCTAATAGATTCGAATGCAATCGATATGAAGGAGGCGAAATGGTGGATACAAAGGAGTTGATTTTTTTGGTTTGCATCGATCATATCTTGAGCGTACGAACTTCGATTGACTTGAAATTTGGAACATTGGCTTTCATAGCTTTGCTTGTCGTGTCATGTCAATTGTAACTCGATCCGGGCTCAGGCAAAATTTACAAGTATCCATAGTGAACCTATGTATAACCGATTTCCAGAACGAACTATCCTCAGTTTTCACTCATTTTCTTGGTGTCACGGCCTTACCAAAAGGCGAGATAACATTTTCCCCCCAAAGTACGTCTTGTGTGAACATAATGTGCTTTGAAAAGCTACAAACTTCATTCTAAAAAAGTCCTATCTGATTCGTTGAGTAGTTATTGTCTTTCCGTCGAAAGATGTAAGCATTGATTAATCTTCAGTAGTACAAATAATAAATTGTTGACTGCCAAGTGTTGTACCATGCACTGTTGCCACTGAGAGTTGAATGATAGCAAAATAATTATGTGCCAACCTAACTCCCGTTAACGTCATACCTTTACATGTCGTCGTCAGTTTTTTGCATCGAATTCTGTATCCATTTTCTCCTGAATCGATGTGAAATTCGAGTTATAACAATGCCTGATGGTTGTTTTGGAGTGTCTCTTCATATCGATCCTCTCCTTGGTCAATGTGAAAGGTTAAAAAGTTGTTCTTCGTATCGATGACAATCGATATGAATCAGTTGGCTCTTTAAATCATTTCGTATCGATGGATACGAATTCAGGTGGTCTTCAAAGTGATGAACATGAAGTTGTCACTTCGTATCGTGGAGTCGAACAATCAAAATATGACTTAGTAGTGGCGTACGCATCTTTGAAAGCCGATGGATACGAACAGCTATTGCTTTTGATAAAGGATGCATGGATGCGAACTGCCCTCTTTGCATCAATTGGGGAGGATACTCGTTTTAACCGGTCATAGTAATAGGGAATCTAATCACCATTTCCCTTTATTCCTCGTGCTCATATAAAGGCTTTGTGTACTTAGAAAAATACACTTGCTCTCATTTGTCTGATTTAGCTTTCGCATCATTCAAAAACTTGAGAAAAGAAAATCCATTCTTGCGCTCGAATTGAACAACACTCTATTCCCCTGAATCGATAATTTAATTACATAATTAACTAATTAATTCACATCAATAATGAGGAGACTCGAGCTCGAATGCTAATTCGTTCAAAGTCATGGCCGATTCCGGTGATATTGATGCCGGAGTTGGGTCAGAGCATGGTCGAGGAGAGAGTAATGGCATACAGGCTACTTGGGGAAGAAGAACCATTGATGGATACAAAATAAACATTGGAAGAAGCTTTATCTTAGAGCTCGTATCGATGGGGAATGCATTATTCGTATCGATCTGAGATGTGGAGGTCTGTATCGATCTGAAGACAATTGGAAGGCAACTTCGTATCGATTAGAAATGGTGGGAGTTCATATCGATTTGGGGTGATCGTTACGAAGACTTGACGTGCGATTGATACCAATTTCTGGATCTGATGATCGATGCGAAGTTGTTGCCTATGATCGATATGAATTCGAGGGTTTTGGATCGATATGAACTGATCCTCTTGCGACCGATACGAAATCCTAGATTCCACGATCGATACGAACTTGGCTTCTTGTGGAATGATCCAAGTTTGAACTTTTTATGGATATGAACTTTTTTCATACTCGAACATTTGACTCCGACGAGCTTTAGCCCTGCATAATTGGACTTAACATTTTCACTGCATATTTGACTGTTTTTCAAAGCTCGTCAATGGAACTGTAACTTTACAAAATTTGATGAATTTTAACTTGGATCGATTTCCAAAGTCACGATGGCACGGTTGTGACGGTCAGGGGTGACAGTCATTTCGTTTGGATTTGAAGTCTTATCGTTCTAACACTTTCTATATCTTGTATTCATTTATTAATTATATACAACATCACACTGCACAACACATTCATGCACTTCACACTAGGGAACATAAAGGCTTATTATTACCTAATATGGTTTTTGATGAGTTGATTAGTTATGGAACCTGGAGGTTCACTGCAACAAGAGGTTCAAAGTCCACCTCCTTTGATAATATAGTATGGGTCATTGCGGCCGAAGTCATAAGTCCAGCTCTGGATGAGCTACCGGGAGCAATTTTTATTGGGAATCCACAAGATTCTGTACCGTCTACCTTCTTCGAAGATATGTTGGGAAGAATCTGCTTGAGGCACGGGCTATCGTTAGATGATGTCTTGTTACCGGGGACGAATGATAGGCCACGTACTCCCACGGAAGGGTACACAGCCTTTAACCGATTTTCCTGCACAGGTGGGATGCTTCCACCATTTAATTAGTATATCCAGGAGGTGCTATCTAACTTACGAATTGCTCCATCACACTTGCATCCGAATGGATATGCATTGTTGAATGGCTTATTCTTTGTTTTTATGGGGCATCTCTTACGGCCCCCCCGACTCCGGAGGAAGTCAGATTCTTATTCAATGTCAAGAGTCGGGGAGACAATCCCTTGTTCACATTCTTAGAGGCGGTCAGGAATTGTTATATTGTGACTGGAACCTGGACCAGACTTAGCTACTTCAAGACCGAGTGGTTCTATCCTCGGTGCCCGCTAGGGTTTGTTAGACGGTGGTTAGTTAGACGTAAGTGTCGCAACTTCTCTAGTGACTAACGAGATAGTTGTAATCGACGTCGAGTCTAATATTTTCTTTCCTTTACATCCGCAATCCCACAACCCGAAGGTGCCCGATTTAAACAAATAGTGTGAATTCTTCAAGAGGTACCTGGTGAGATTAGAGAGATCGACTCGGTGCCCACGGATTAAAATTTGAGAGCCGTTAGGCTAATTGATCGAGACCAGAATATAGGACTTAAAGGATCTCTTAGGGTAGCCCTCGTAAGACAGGCTAAGCGTAGGGCACCCGGGATTGTAATAGCTGAACGGGGCAATGAAGAAGATGAACCCGTAGCCGAGCCTTCAGATAATCCTCGACATCCAGTGGGAAAGAGGAAAGGCAAGGTGGTTGCCTATAAGCTTCACAAGTCTTCAAGATGGAAATCTGTGGTCGTGTCCCTACCAACGGCCGGTGTCAGAATCTCGGAGGCTTCTCCCACACAATTGGAGAGTCCCATCGAAGGACTCGCTGACATTCCAATTTTGGACTATGTGTCACTCCAACAAGACATCGAATTAGAAGGGCTTCAAAGCGCTTTAGATTTAGGCGAGTCACTTCCTTCGAGGATGGCCGATATAACTGGTTGGTCAGGGGATTTGCACATGCATACATACACTTCATGGAACTACATGATTTTCAATGATAAGCTATTCATTTCTCAAGATTACCAACTCCGCTTCTCTTTTTATTTTACAGATATGATGACAAGGCAAGAATCTATGCTTGGAAGTCTCCGCTCTACATGCCATTCATCTGGTTCATATTGTGAGTCCCGCAGACGAGAGGCCGATAGAGACCTCGGTTGTGGTTACTCTAGTCAGGATAGGGAGCACTATGAAAGGGAGAGGGACACATAGAGAGAGAGAGTGAATATAGACAATCTTCTTGATCACTCACCTCGCCAGCTCGAGTTCCAACACAACCTTCTGCTCATGGAAAACAACCCTTGGAACCTTAGAGCCAAATTCAACCTTCTTAAGTGCCAAGACCTAACCCACATCTTCAAAGGTTCGAAACTGAAACTCCTGCTATTACTGAACAAGTTATCACAGAGCCCACTGGGGAGGGAGCGATCAGAGTCGCATAGCTGAAAAAAGATTTTCCAAATTTCCGAGTTGATGGCTTTATCTTTCCCCCGCACTTAAAGAAAATTCCTATCGAGGCAGAACAAACAATGCATGAATAAATTCACGATGTTTACAGCTAATACTGGGAATGGATGAAGACCGTGGACAAAGTATCAACGGTAGCCTTTAAGTGGGCGAAGATAACTGAAAAATTAGGGACCGATCTCGCTCAAAAGAGCCGCATAATCCAGGTTCTTAATGATGAGAATTAGTCCGCGAGAAACTCAAAGACAAAGGCCAATAAAAGGGCTGATGAAGCAACTCGGTGGATGGAAAAGATAAGGTCGATGCACTTAGCTCTGGTAGAGGAGATGGGACATCGGACCACCACAGTTATGGCCGAAAAAGATGGGGTTCTTAAAGAGCTTGAAGTACTTAATGCCAAATTTTCTGAAATTGTCAAAGAGAAAGACGATGCAAAAAAAGCAGCCCAAAAAGCATATGAACAGGCTATGGTGCTTAGGGATGAAAGGGATGCGGTAGTGCTCAAAGTTCAATAAACTAAAGCCAGGGTTGAGAATGAAGTGAAAGTGGTAAAGACCAAGTTAGAGGCTGATATAAAAGATCTTCTTATTACATACAACGCCAATGTCTCAAAGCATCAAAATTTAACCTGGCTCGAAAGCTATCCTTCACACTTATACAATGCTTGGTGCTACTTAGTGGACGATGAAAAAGCAGAGCATCAAGCCGAATCTATAAATGAATTTGAATTAGAGAATCGGGTGCTGAGCGAAGATTAGAGAAGAATTCTCCATGAAATCACTATCACATATGAAAAGGAGATACTCGCTACTCAGCATTCGTAGGCTGGAGATGGTTATGGCATTGAGCACCATGATGCGGGTTTTGAAACTACATACAATACCGATCAAACGCAGTTGTCTCCAGCTCGTGAGCATGTTTCTGAAGCTGCTCCGCCACTCGCGAACCAATATGAAGGTATTCTGAACATTTCTTACGCTCATTCAAAGTCGAAAGCGTTGCTTGAAGTAATCATTAACAATTTTTTTTGTCTCTATTCAGTTATAGGACCTACATCAGCCATGCCCCCTGCAATCCAAGAGCCACATCACGCGTAGGAGGCCCTCATGATAGAACCGACCACTACAACAACCACTGCACCAACCGACGGAGCAAAGGGGAGCAAGTTTACTTTTGATGAGCAGATGATGGAGGAGCTTCTTGTCTACCAAAGCGACCCTTTTGCCAATCTGCCAATTGTTATGAGCGGAGGTGCACCTACGGCTAGCACCTCGGGTCTAACCGGTAGCATCCTTGCGGATGCCCAAATAGTTCATGAAGAAGAGATAATAAATGAGAGCAATGCTAAAATGGTAGCGACTGCGCGGGCCAGTGGCATATTAGGTGGGATGGCAGCCCCTGGTCTAGCCCATCCATGGATGATTTCTCTCAATGGTACTAGTGTTGACATCTATGTGCCTCTCTCATCTTCTCACATTGATCCTATTCCTTTCACTCTGCCTTTAGGAAACATTCCAATTCATGTGAGTTCGGAGGAAGAGGTTACCATAATCCCCCCAGTTGGAGATCTAACGCCAAAAAGCAAGGGCTTGGAAAGGCATCCAAGCGGTAGTTCCAGCGGGTCAACACTGAAGAAAAAGGCAAGAGAATAAGCATGTCTTCTTAATGCATTTTTGGTAGATAGATAGGAATTTCCTTTTGCTTCTTATAGGTCGTGTATAGATGTGGGATCGGCCCCTGCTAGTAGGATTATGTAGGATACTTTTGTACTTATCCTTCTTTTTCAAAGAATGGTTGAAATAAAATTCAATTTTGTCTTTAGCATAATTTGTATTTATTTGCTTAAGTGTTTCAGTGTTCGAATTTCCATTCAATACACTTGTGAAGTTTTAGCCTTTGAGTTGGACTGAGTTTAGTTGTTATGTTCTGAAACTACGGCATCAGGTCGTAACCGATAGTTAAGTCGAGTTCCAATACTGCACTATCTCAATCAGTAGCTGGTATTCAAGCTTTGCCCTCAGTTCCGGGGATAAATTGAAAAGATTGGTCGACAGTTGCATTTTTCCTTCAATACATCGAGCTTAACTTTGTTGAATCGACTGAAACAAGATGAGTTTGGGTGGTCAAATCACATCCGCTCATCCATTGGTGATTGCATCCACGCTCTGGGGATTGCACTTGTTCGTCAGCGGTTAGTTATGTCCGCTTAAGATTCAGAGATATGTTCATGCTCTAGGGACTTAAGTTACTTTATTCATGGTCAGTCACGAGTGTTTGGTATTTAGATTTTCGTCCGTACTTTGGAGACTTAGATTGATTTGTGGGTGGTCAGCTACACCGATTTGCGTTTTATACACCGGTCCGCACTACGAGGACTCGAAGTTGTCCTATGGGTGGTCATTTCACACCCATATTCTGTTTATACTCCAATCCGCACTCTAGGGACATAGAGTTAGTTGCTCAAGGCCCACACTCTGGGGACTTAGAGTTAGTTGATGTTTATACTCCAGTCCACACTCTAGGGACTTAGAGTTAGTTGATTTTTATGCTCTAGTTCGACGGGAATTTGGAGTTAGTTAACAGATGGTCAATCACATCTATTGTAAGTTTCAGAAGTTCGTTCGTACTCCCAAAGCGATAGATGTATCAGGATCATGGATGGTTGGATCACATCCGCCCTGAGTTAACTAGTGAGTTTGTTAGATGGACGGGTCCATCCTCCTTGAACTTGGTTTAAACACGGGCGAATTCATTAGGTGGACATATCCACCCTCTTCAAGCCTGCATTTGTAAGTTTATACCCCAGTTCACACTCTGGGAATCTGGAGTTAGTTAGAGGATGTCGTGTATCAATCCTTTTTCGGCTTTACTATGATGACTTGACCACGAGCTTGGGTTTCACTTAGCGAGTGACCGATCATATCGTAGTCACTCCCTATTTAAATAAATCCCACCGTAGGATGGAACTTAGCTCTCTGTGCATTGTGATAGTCGTATGACGCATTTAGAAATCACTGCCATAGCTCAAAGAGATTGCATTTTATTGCTGAAATAAGGAAATATGGCAAAGTGAGTTTCCTTATTACAAATTCAAATTACGAAATGCATAAAAAAATTGTAAATGAAAAATAGACTGAATGAATAAGTAAAGCCTATTATGTGTAGTAGCGACGAAGACTTTCGTTGTTCCAGGCTCTCGGCAGAGTGAGACCGTCAACGGTCGACAATTTAAATGTGCCATCTCCGAGCCTGCATTCGATAACATATGGCCCTACCCACATTGGTTTAATATGTGGAGGAATCGGGTGAATTCTCTTAAGGACGAGATCGCCGAGTTAAAGTTTCGGGGTCGGACCTTGGCATTGTACAATTGGATGACTCGACTTCGGCACGCGGCTGCCCTCAAATCAGCCTCTTCTCGCTTCTTCTCCAATAAGTCAAGATATTCGACAAGTAATATAACATTCATCTTCAGATCATAATATGTCACAAGATAAGAAGGTATTTCTATCTCGATTGGAATAATGGCTTCTGAACCATAGAAAAGAGTGAATGGAGTGTGGCCGGTCGGGACTTGTGGGTTGTTCGATAAGCCCATAGGGCCATAAGGAGTTCATCGACCTATTTGCCCATGACCTTTTCCAGTAGTATCTTTAGAAATAGACTTTATAACTTTATTAACGGCTTCAACCTGTCCACTCGCTTGAGGGTGAGCAACGATAGAGAACTTTTTATGGATGTGGAATCGTTGACAGAAATTCTTAAATTTAACACTGTCGAATTGGGCTCCGTTGTCTGTGATGATGGTGTGTAGGAGACCAAATCGACAGATAATGTGTGTACAACAAAGTTGGTCACTTTCTTCATTATGATGGTAGCAAGAGGCTAAGCTTCTGCCCGCTTGGTAAAGTAATCAACTGCAACGATGGCTTACTTCGCACCATCTTAGGCTAGAGGTAAAGAACCAATAATGTCGATGCCCCACACCGCGAATGGCCAGGGACTGACCATTTGAGTTATCTCGGTAGGTGGGGCTCTTGGAATCCGAGCATATTTCTGACATCTATCACATTTCCTGGAGTAATCGGATGCGTCGCAATTTACAATCGGCCGATAGTATCCATATCGAAGAACTTTCTTGGCAAGAGCCTGCCGGTGTGATAGCCACATTCTCCTTCGCATACATCAAGCAATACTCGTTTGATTTCATTATGGGCGATACACCGGAGTAAAGGAACGGAGTACCCTCTTCTATACATGACTCCATTCTGAATAGTGAACCACGAAGCCTTTTGAAGAACTTGTCTTTTTTCACTCCTGTGCTTCGATAGAGTTCCATGCTTGAGATAGTTTTTGAACGGAGTCATCCATGACTCCTTATCGGGAATGATTTCAAATACCAAACCTATTTCCATCCGATCAATGCTTGGGGAAGATAATGTTTCTACGGGAACGAGTCCAATCTGTTATGCCTCACCGGTACTTGCTAACTTTGCCAAGGAATTGGCTTTCCGATTACGTTCTCAAGGTATGTAGTAGATGACATAATAATCGAATTGATTCAATATTTTCTAAAACCGAGTAAGATAAGTAGCCAGCCTACGGTCTTTGGCCTGGTACTACCCTCGAACTTTGCACTTAACCGATAGTGAATCATAGTAAATCTCCACAACAATAATTCTCAAATCTCTGGAAAGCCTTAATCCAGCGAGTAGGGCTTCATATTCGGCTCCATTGTTGGTCGCACGAAAATCGAATTTTAAAGCATATTATATAGATCGGTCTTAAGAGTTTCAAGAACAACCCGGCGCCTGAGCAACAGTCATTTGATGCGCCATCCGTATGTAGCTACGAGACATATTTAGGGATTCACTGGTTTTGGGAAAGTCCTTTGGGATAGTAAACTCAATGATGGAGTCTGCCTAGACTTGTCCTTCGGTCGCTCGCCTTGGAATGTAAGTGATATCGAACTGACTTAGCTCGATATTCCATTTAAGTAACCTACCAGACGTCTCAGGCCGTGTAAGGACCTATCGTAACGGCTAGTCGGTGTAGACAGTGATAGGATAAGCTTGAAAAAAGGAGCTTCCTTGAGGCAATGACAAGACAATAAGCCAAAATTTTCCGCTTTGGGTAATTTCTCTCTGCTTCGATCAGTCGTTTGCTAATTTAATATACCGGCCGTTGTATCCGGTCCTCCTCTCGAATTAAGACATCACCGATTGCATTTTCTATCATTGTCAAGTAGATGTACAATCTCTCATGATCAATAGGCTTTGATAGAATGGGCGGTGTGGACATGTGTTAAACCAGCGCTCGGAATGCACCCTCACATTCTATAGTCCATTCAAAATTTCATTTTCTTTTTCTGATTAGATCGAAGAAGGGGATGCATTTGTCGGTGGATTTCGAAATGAACTGGCTCAGTGCTGCTACTTTCCCGTTGAGGCTCCGGACTTGCTTTATAGTTCTTGGAGTTTCAAATTTTCTAATTACCAAGATCTTCTCGGGATTATCTTTGATTCCTCGAGAATTGATGATAAATCCAAGGAATTTTCCAAATGTGATCCCAAAGTGACATTTCAACAAGTTGAGTTTCATTCTGTAGTATAAGAGGATGTTGAACATCATTTCCAGGTCTTTGATATGATTAGTGGAGAATCACGACTTCACATGCATGTCGTCCACATATACCTCCATGGTTTTTTCGATCTGGTTAGCGAACATTCGATTAACAAGCCGTTGGTAGGTTGCCCCAGCTTTCTTGAGTCCAAAGGGCATGACTTTGTAGCAGCAAAGTCCCAGATCGATGATGAAGCTGGTATGCTCCTAATCAGGCAAGTGCATGGGTATCTGGTTGTAGCCAGAATACGCATCCATGAAGGATAAGAGTTTATGTCCAGTCGTCGAATCTACGAGCTGATCGATTCGGAGAAGTGGAAAACTATCTTAAGGGCAAGCTTTATTCAAGTCTGAGTAATCAATGCATGTTTTCCTTTTTCCGTTAGGTTTTTTGACAAGTACAGGATTGGACACCCATTCCGGATATTATGCATCTTGGATAAACCCATTTGACTTGAGTTTATCTACCTCTTCCCTAATAGCGGCAGATCCCTCTGGATCCATACCATGCCTTTTTTGCTCGACCAGGATGTGCCTTGGGTCAATATTCAATGTGTGGCTCGCGATGTCCGGGGAGATCCCACACATGCCGGAATGCATTCAGGCAAACAGGTCAAGGTTTGCCCGGATAAATTCAACCAATTCCTCTTATATCTGTTGGCTTAGCTAAGATCCAATCTTTACCATTTTAGAGTCATCATTATCATCGATTGGAACATCGATTGTCAGCTCTACAGGAGAAACCTGGCTGACTTTACTTTGTATCTCTCGGGTCAAGATCCCTTAGGAATTGTTGGGGTGCCTAGGCCTTGGCTCAGGCGTTAGCTGTGAATTCTCTACAAAGCGGACGCAGAGATTCTTCTATGCCCTTTGCCTTTTCTTTTCGCAGTGCCTCCCACAGCTCAGCAACATAACAGGCGCATCCAGCAACCTGGTCTCCCTGAATGACTCCAACTGCATTGTCGGTAAGGAACTTAAAAGTCAGGCACCAAGGGGCAATGGCAGCCCTGAACTTAGATAGGGCCTGTCGGCCCAAAAAAGCATTATATGGCGAGTCTATATCCAATAAAACAAACTGTAATATCCAAACTATCCTACGTTCTCGAACCCCCAACTCCACTATACCTCCACCATTCTGGTGGGTATGGTCGCACATCAATGAATCCATGAATACGAGACTGACAAGGCTTTAAATCTTTCTTTTCTATCTTCATTTTATCATAAGCTTGCTTAAAAAGTATATTCACTGAGCTTCCACTGTCCACTAAGATCCTCTTCATCCAAGCAGGATCTATTTGAGCTGAAATGACAGGTGTATCAATGGTTAAGGGTTTGACTCTATCGACATCCCTGTTTTGAAATATGATGTCGTCTGTCATCATATTTTATTTTTTGGCCAGATCCCCGTCTTCCAAATTACTACAACATTTGAAGCTCGCATGCCTAACATAGCTGGCATATGATTTCATTTTCCTCCAGCTCCGATCTGCTAGATGAGGACCACAATTGACAGTATTAATCACCAGCCTCCCGCCAGTACGAGCGGCTTCCTCCGGTCTCGCCTAATTTGGTATTTAGTTTTGATTTGATAGGCCCACATCTCCGGACTGCAGCGCCCTAACAAACTGTTCCAACTTTCTTTCTCATATCAGCTTCTCAATAATATCCTGTACATTTGTTCGTGTTATGGCCATAGCTATCGTGAAATCTACAAAACTTCCCCGTTTGAATCTGTTTTTCTAATGATTGTTTCGGAGCAGGTTTCTAATATTGAATGGTATTACAGGTTTGCAAATACAAATTTTCCAACGACTTATTCAAAAGGGACACGTGTCAAACATAGGAGCCCTACGTCATGGCCCACGATTTTGATCCCATTTCCTGTCTTGATTTCCATTGCCTTTCTGTTGATTCTATCAATTCTGTATGTTCAATTGCAACTTTTCGGAACTCTCCCATGTTTGTTTAACGACGGCATTGCTTTGGATTCCTTCCACACTAGGCCCTGCATCATCCTTTTTCTTAGACTGTTTCACATCCTCCCTTCTCAAGAACTGGGCTACCTTGGAATAGAAACGGTCCGTTGATGTAGGGGGTTTTCTGGCCGACCATTTCCAAATTTGAAATCGGGACTGATCCCCTTAGTTAGTGCCATCAGAATCGATTTGTCATTGGGATTACTAATCTTAGCGCGTGCAGCATGAAACCTCTTCAGATAATGTCTGAGTGTCTCTACAGGAGCTTGAGTAACACTGGACAAGGTATTAACATCTTTCAGCCTTGTGACATGCATGCATAACTGTTCAACAAATTTCGTTGTCAACTGGTCGAAACATGAGATAGATCAAGGTGGTAGATGAGTAAACCACGTAGTCGCTACGCCTCTAGGGAGATCGTGAAATTTCGGCATTTTACAGCATCATCAGCCCGTGCAGCATTCATTAACCATTCGTACTTTAAGATATGCAGGTTAGGACCATAGCTCCCTTCATAAACAGGTAGAGTTGGCATTCAGAATTGCCTAGGCAGTTCAGCATAGAGGATATCATCGGTAAAAAGGGTATGACTTTGGGAGATTCTCCAATCGTCATTGGTGAGGCCTTGACATCCACGGATCATCTAATGGATCATTGTTGGGATGTCCGACATCTGGATGTTTTGGGCATGCTATGCCAAGGTGTGGTTAGGTTCCACAATGCGAAGATGGGCCGATCGCGGTCGACAGTCCATATCTCGCCTCCTTGGTTCTAGGTCTTCAGGAACATAAGGCTCAGGAGTGTAGTTGCGTTGACGGTGGGTCGGATCCATTCGGTTCAAAGCGTCAACTCCCAACTCAATAGCGGAGGTAGCAGCGCAGTTGTCAGTAGTGTGATAAGGAACAGTACCTCCTCGAGAGGAAGGTCCAGTCTGATGACTGATTGACGGGCCAACTCTCGGTTGCCCAAGATTCAATGTGCGCTGATGTCCAATGGCTTGTGTATAGTCTGCATCCAGCTTTAGGTGCGTGGATCGGTGATTGTAGTCAAAAGAGGCTGAACTCTCAATGGATGAATAGGAAGCCCGATCCCTTCTGGATCTCCATCGTCTTTCATGGTTCATTCGATTGGTCAATTCCGCATTGGCACGGAGTTGTTGAGTAAGTTGTTGGCCGCTTTGCATCAGCTCTTGCATTAGCAGTTGAAACTCTTCCCTGGTGATAGGGCCTTGTAGATCTGAAGGTCCGACGACATTCTGGTCGGTAGAAGGAAGTTGCATGGAGTTATGTCTGTCCCGTCCTTCTAGATCTACAGCTATTGAAGTAGTCCTAGTGTTGACCATGGTGGATAGCAAAACTCTCTCCTAGACTAGATACAACTTGAATAGGATGGAAGAACTTCTAGGGTTGAAATCTAGATCTTCTTCTTAGATTGTCGCAATCTAATATTGGCAGTTGATCCAATAAGAAGGAGAAAAACGGGGTTTCTCAATGAAAGCACCAAAGTGTTTGGATCAAAATTAGGCACAACACTCTTTGGATGTGTTTGAAGAGATAAAATGAAGAAAATAAATGTAAAATGGGGTAGATCTAACAAACACACCAAACAAAAAATGAGAAAATGCACAGAAATACATGAACTTAGAGTGGTTCGGCGTATGGCCCATGTCCAATATGAAAAGGCTAACTTTTATTGATTTTTGCTTGCTTGTTACAATGGGTTACAACTGTATGATCCAAGTACAACAATAATTTCGATAGAGTCCGAACGTAGAAGAGCCAAAATGCCCTTTTTCTATAGGTCCAGGGTCACTATTTATAGGCGTAGGCAGTAAATATCTCGCCAAGATCTTGGAATACTTCTTCTCTGATGTGAGCGGGCCCATGGGAGCGAGTTCGGGTGATTTCGGCTTGATCTAGGAAAGATATGAATTGAGCCGTATCGAACCAAAATTAGTCCTTTGAGACAAAAATTTGTCAGATACATTCTTGGGGTTGTATGCAAGCTCCTATGAAAATTTGGTGGCATTTGGACTTGCAGATTGTGTGATATGATCGATGCAAGTTTGATTTTGTTGTAGCTACTGAGTTCGCATCGCTTCTGTTCGCAGCGCTTCTAGGCACGTGATGACCGATGACGTGGTGCTAACTTTTAGGATCGATCCACTTCTCATGCCGAGTGACTGAGCCTTTCCTTCTTCACGCGTCTCCTTCGTATCGCTCTCATTCATATGCTTTGTATCCATGCCATTCGCAACCATTATTGTGGCTTCGTTTGCATCGCTTGTAAGATCGTCCCATTTGTGTCGCTTCCTTCGCTTCTCATTCGCATTGGTATTCCCAGAGGCTGCCACGCATCGATCAATAAGGATGCCGTTCATATCGGTCCATCGTGTATCATTCACAACGATCACTGGCCGATCGATACGAATAGCATGTATAGGTGGATCAATATGAATAAATTAGTGGACGATGGGTGCGAAGCGGGATGAATATGAACCGATATGAAGTAAGGCACGTTTGATATATTTGAATAAATAAAGGTTCGATGAATACGAATTGTGCTAGTTTTTCTGATCGATTCAAATGAAACAGATACGAAGGAGGTGAAATGGTGGATACGAAGGAGTTGACTTTCTTAGTTTTCGTTGATCATATCTTGAGCACACGAATTCTGATTGAATTGAAATTTGGAACATTGGCTTTCATAGATGTGCTTGTTGTGTCATGTCAATTGTAGCTCGATTTAGGCTCGGGCAAAATTTACCAGTATCCATAGTAAACCTGCGTATAACCGATCTCCAAGACGAACTGCCCTCAGTTTCCAGTCAATTCCTTGGTGTCACGGCCTTGCCAAAATGCGAGATAACACCTTCCTTTATTCTTCAAATTCTAGCTGTTTAATAATTTCTTTTCAGAAAATGCTGCTGCTAATTTTCAGAAATAGTAAAATTTTATTTTATAAAATGCCCCTTCTCTTTAATTAAATATATAAAACATTTAAGTCTCATACCTTAAATAATTTTATATATTCACCAAACACTTAGGAAAAATGTGGAAAATCCCCATAAAGTCTATTTTAATATGTTTTCCAACATATAAAAATTTCAAACCCAAATAATCATTATTTTAGCCGTAATTAATTTGTAACCCAATAAATCATTTTTTTCACTAGAAACTTTATACAGAGTCCATATAAACTCATAAAATTATGCAAATTGAAACCTATCTCCAAAATCATGTTTTCTATAACATAAAATTTCCCATAACATTTAAAAATCATTTAATCTTCGTTTTGCCCTAAAACCGTGTATATCCCTTATTAAACAACCGTGTTTAACCATATATAAATCACAAACAAGCATATCATCATTTAACATATCATAAACTAGATTTATCCTTAAATCCGAAACCATATGATGATAAATCAAAATAGAGATGTAGAAATTATTATTCACCATAGATTGGATAAGGAAATTGAAGTTTGATTGAGAACGATTCCTTTTTACTTGAATCCTAGCTTTTAGTTGACCTTCTCTTCTCTTCTAATGGCGGCCTTGCTTGCTTCTTACTTTTAAAATTTTGTTTGAGATAAAATGAACGTGTATAACTAAAGGATAGTGTAAGGTTGGGAAATATGGGCGGATAATTACCTTAATGCCCTTGTGTTTAATTTCCTAACCATTTATACAAGTTCGTCTGATATTAAATAAGCACAGCCACCTAATTTATTAATCAACCTCAATCGCCTTATCTACTTTATTCTATTTAATTTATTCTAATTAAATCTTCTGAATAATGTCAATAAAATTAGGGGTGTTACAATAAACATCATAAATAAATGAAAATTATTAACTTTTAAAAACATTTTAAAAATAAAAGTAAATAATTTCAAAATATTATTAAACAATAATAATTAATCTTTACCACTTCTATAAATAATAATTATTTATTTCCAAAACCTTATTAATAATCCTTATTATTAATTTCAAAACCATAATTATTCTTAAAATAATTAATTTTTTCACATTTTTATAAATTCTTCAATACTATATTACTACAAACAATTAACTTTAAATTATTCTAGTATAATTAAATAACCTTAAATAATATTACTATAATTAATCAACTTTAAAACAATATTAATATAACTAAATATTTTTAGAACAATATTACATATAATTAAATAGATAATCTTTAAAAAAATATTTTCAAAATCCAATTCCGGATTTAAAAATCATTTTCTAGCTCGAAAACCAATTCCAACTCAAATGGCAATGATAATATTTTTAAAATACTAATTTGAGGCAAATAGCCAGCTAAACTTAACTAATATCGATATTGATTTTCTATCACTAGTAGTTTTAGTTTCAAACATATAACGATGTTTTAACCATAGTGTCCATAATCATGCTCATTATTCAGTAATTCGTAAAAAAGAAATATTATTGAAACAATTCAACGATAGCGAGGAATCCTGTTGGATCCCTCCAAACTGCCCCTGCATCACAGCTCATATATATTAGCACATAAATATGTAAAAATAATCAATAGTTGTGAGGAATCCTATAGAATCCCGCCAACATGCTTTCCTTGCATCACAAAGGTTATAATCATAAAATATAAATCAACCGTTTCGAGGCGGGATTCGTTACAAAGGGTCATCTGCTCCAATAGGCGGGAACATATCCAAACCAACTATTAAATATAGTAATCATCCAAACAACCATTCAACAATTTTAAACAACTAATTAAAAAGGTGAGTTTAACACACCGAAATTTTATGTTATCTTCGAGGCATTCTGGTTTGGAACTAAATCGAACGACATTCGATTTTAGCCTAAATTTCAACAGTCTCCAAATCTATCCAAACCAGCTCCTTTACGAAGCTTTCGTCATTGCGAGCACAACGCAAAAATCTACGTCTCGATTGGACCTCGTATGAGAGATTTATGCAATTTAAAAGTTATCTCTTAAATTTCAAAATTATAAAATACAAACTTAAACATAATTACAAAGAAACCCCTGCTTCCACCTTCATCTTCACTGATCAATGTCTCCTGTGCATGAAGTATTGGTGCACACCATAGACGATTCTTCCATCACCCTATTCTCCCTTATTTCTCAACGAAATCCAAATCCATCAACTCCGGCAAACTCCACTCCTCGACCTCTCCAACCTAGGCCCCCATGAATCCACACTTGAACCATCCAGTCGAAATGCGACTACTACCCCTGTGCGTGATCACTATAGTTACGCAAATCGCCTCGCCTCACCATGCGCCACCAAACTTCGCCAAAAGCTACAATATTCGATGACGAGCTTAACACCAATCTCCGCTCATCGAATCACCGACCACAACCACCAAAAAATGCATCCCTAGCTTGAGCTTCTCATCGTCGAATTCCCAGAAAAGCAAACACATCCATCTGTATGTAAATAAACATATGGGCCTAGCTTGATGGAGATGGAACATGGCAGATGGAGATGGGCTTGGCTGTGTATGCTCAAATCAATGTACTTTATTATTTAAATTTAAAACATCGAGCTATATAATTTCGAACCCCAATCGAGACGTGCCGGCTGGCATTCTATATGTTATACACCTATTCTGAATGCCATGGAACTATTTCGAGACCTAATTCAATTGTATGCAGAAGATAGTTTTTTGAACCCAATTTTTTATATTAAATTTTCGATATTAATTTCAACGCGTATTATAATTCATTATTACGGATCCAATAAAACTAGTTTCATTGAAATCCAAGACAGTGCCCTATAAGGCTATTTTTACTCGTTAATTAAAACGAGTTGTTTCCAAAGTCAATTAAATCACTTTTAAATCCAATTTAAAAGTTTTATTATCTTTCTTCTTATTAAATATAATTTAAATAATCTTTAAAATTATTTTTATCCAACTTAATACCCAAGATTCAATTATTCAAACAATTTTAATTATTAAATTCAATAACTAAGTTATCCAATAAATCACTATATTTGAAATTCGAGTTATTTAATCTATAAAATCAACTTCTAAATATTTAAAATTAACTGAATATTTCAATTTCAAATGATAAAAATTATGGGTCATTACACTTTCACTTCATTATCATCATTCCCGGTAACCCGGTACTATGACCCTCTTCTAGCAAGCCAAAGGCAAAGAGGCGCTTAGTAATAAGGGATCTAACATTTCTATCTTCTGAGTTTATACTCCTAAGCTCAGCAATCGCCTTTGAATATCTATTACCAATCAGATATGGTTAGCTATCTACAAGTTCAAAGAACCACTCAGTTCAAAATACGACTTGAATAAAAGCACTCAAGATTGGATAAATTGACACTTACGTCTTTCCAGCCATTGTCCAGTGGTGCCAGGATAGCAATACACATAAAACTTCTCATTTTTGAAAGCATTTAGCTTATTCCAAGCACCAGACATGACATGATAATTACTGATTGACTCGAGAAATGTATACAAAAGTCTTTCCTTTCGTCACTTGATATTGAAGATGAATCTAATGTCCTCCAGAGTTGGTTCTTGATATAAGAATTGGAGGAATATTATATATGTACAGTGAAGAAATGTAAAGCAGTTCAGATGCAATTGGGTCGAGTCAATCTTAAATGGTTTAACATTTTTCGGATGAATAGATTAAAAGACAAGATGCATCCTGCCCAGCGCATATACTTATTACAAGTAGTATGTCCTTCTGGAGGACAGTAAGCTCTATCATTACGAGAAGGGACTTGTACTTACTCATATGGGATCCCATGTTTGATGTAAAGTCTACTGAGAGAAACCTCATTTACTCTTAATGCCATGGAGTCTTCCGGATCTTCAAAAAATTATAGCATCTTCTAAAGTGTCAAGAGATCGTACGTCTTCTACTCCAAGATTCACATGAATTTCAAGCACTTGTTGAAAACTTTTGGGCTATTCTGATTGATTGCCCGAAGTGTACCGAGCAAATATTGTTGTAAAGTTTGACTTTGTCAAAATCGTCATATGAAGCAATCTGTTCAGTAGCCACAGCAGCTAAATGCACCAATCTCTGGAACTCATAGCCATCAAACTTAGTAGATAGTCATTGTTAATGGAAGAAACCAATTCCACCCTACGTAAAGTGTAAATTAGTGCGATTTGGAGCGGTGTTGTGCAGTTCAGTAGTAAATAATTCAAGATTAAGCGACAACTGTGATGAGACTCTGTGATTTGACCGGAGTGATCATCATCGCTGACTAGCCCAACAGGTGTTCACGTCGATGATTATGGATTCCATATGCGATCCAAGATCAGTTAATGACATATTGGACTGTGGTTTTGTATTCAAATCCCTATATTATGCATATAAAGTCATATGTGTTCGAAGGTAAAGTCCGAATGTTTAAGTCCAAGATCTATGAAAGTCCTAAATCATGTTTAGGTCATATTCCAAATCTCAAGTGTTCATGTTCAAGTTTGAAGTCATATGCATGTGTATTTCAGTCCAAATGCAAGTGTAAATTTCCAAGCTCGTGCTCTTGTGGTTTGAGTTTGGATCAATTTGTGCAAGCATCTTCGAGTGCTCAAGTTCACATATGCTGGAAAACGGCAGGGTCCCCATGGAGCAAGGGATCATGACTGATCCCTGGCCTTGGCAGTCTTGCCTTATCCAATTTCAAATTCCAACATGCCTGAACCGGTTGATCCATGACGACCAACAAGCCATCCTTCTATTTCGAACTCCATCTTCAACATGCCAACAATCGATCTAACGCATTACCACTGATCCTTTAGACTTCGCCTAGACTTAATCTCCACATTTACCTCAATTTCATGTTATTCCACATTCATCCGCAAATTCACCTCATCTCCAATAAATTCATACCAATCCAAAATATCATGACTGCCAGTGATCCCATTACCTCATTACAAAACCCTAATCTTAAATCTCATGTTACAAGTTGATAAACCACCTATGCAAATACGTACGACTGGGTCGTGATTATAGATTGGCTAATATGGATTGAATCAATAGCTGAGTCTTGAAAACTTACTTGATTTTGGGGATGAGAGGACTTATTTGAATGTGGGGATGAGGTCCCGAGTGTAGGTGGTGGTAGTGGAATAAAAAATGATCAGATATGTGACATATGAGGGTTGGGGTTTGAATTGATTTCTCTCGCTTGAACTCACTAATGGTGGAAATGGAAAGGATTCAGGGTTCGGGTGATAGGAAAATGAAACAAGTGAAGTGAGAAAAGCTAAGTATTTAGTTTATACATGGGTTCAGCCCTCTTCAATATAGCCATGAATTATCTAAGTCCATACTAGTGAAGGGATCGGATACCCAAACTAGGGGATTCATACCGATCCCTTGCTCATGCTTTTTTTAAATTTATTTTTTGCAATGCAATGGCATTTGAACTACAAAGAATTAGCAATGACCCATAATCATGTAAACGTGTTTGGGAGCCATTAACAAAGTGTGTACATGAACATGCATATGTGCATACCCAACATTCAATTTCTTGAATTAATATAAATTGAATTCTTACTTGGATTTCAAAGAAAAGTAGACAATGTCGATAGCCAAGGCCTATGAACTTAATCGACAAGCTCAATAGAACCGAGCATACAAAAGACTAAGGATTACATCCCGGATTTATATCGATTAATGTCGATCAAGCGCCATAACAAACAAAGATAGATACTACTCTTCGAAAAGACAATTCGATGGAACGATAATGACTGTTCAGGAAATTGAATGGAATCGTTTCTGGCAACTCTAACTTGTTTTGACTCAAAGCAGTTCATGTTTGAAACAAGACGTGCTTTGGGAGGTAAGTGTTATCTGGCCTTTTGACCCGGCTATATCCAGACTGATTGGTCAAATTAGACTCGATGATAGACAAAGCAATTAGCCCAAGGCGGTGATCATGACGTCCAAAGATCAAGCACAGACAATGGTATGAAGCAACGTTCAAGCAAGAAAAAGAGATACACTCTTCGAAATATTCTAAATGTAGTATTAGCGCCTCCTCTAGGCAAGGGATTAGTATCTATCCCTTTCCCTAGGCAAGGAATCAGATCGTATCACGATGCTCATAAACAACATCAACTAATAGTTCAACTAACCTGGAATCGATCAACATCTCCAAAAACATAAGGATAATTTTGCAAAAAACTTTGGAAACAAAAAACTAGCATGAAGGGGGACCCACTAGAGCAATTGCGAGCTGCAACGTAGCTGTAAGAACCGATCAGTGCCTATTCCCTATCATTAAGGATTGGGCTGTAAAAAATTTTGGGTGACCTCATCTACATTGTGAGATCCTAATGGTGAAATTTCATAAAGATATTCGAACATCTACCCTTATAAATACAAAGTTCATTGTTCATTTTTGGGATCTGAACTCCGCAATTTTACTTTTACTCCATTGCGATCAAGGATCAATCCGACCTGATCCCCCTATACTTAGAAAAGCAAGTAATTAATAAAGCAATTTCATTAAAGTGGACATAGAAAATCAAAGCCGAATCACTATAAATATGCGTGTTCTTGTTTTCTACTTATTTCTTTTGTTTTAATTTTAGTTCTTCACTTTATTTCTCTATGTTTAATATTTTGGGTGTTTGTGCCAACTTTTAGTGCCAACAACTTGTAGTACCAGATATTTTATTCAAGACTCTATCTATATGAGGTTGATGTATTTTGACTTTGTGTATTAATATTCATTTATCGGTTACTTCCGCCCGTGTAGTCTCATATATGTTGTTCATCCTATTATGTTCATGTATATTTAGTATATTATATGTTATCATTCTGTTGTGGGATTCTATTGATGCCTTGGTATGGTGTTTTGTTTTGATTTACCCCTAACAAACCATCTTTTATGGAAATCGAGAGTCAGATGTTGTCATTTAATGTTGACTGAGAGTTGTGCGAGGGACGGATTTGTTGCATTTGGTATCAAAGCTTAGGTTTAACACTCAGGACTAAGTAGACCGGTTTGAGTTAAACAACCTATTAGAAGGAGATATATAGAGAGAGCATATTTGTAATTTTCCAATATGATATTAATACACCACTTGTCTTTTGAACTTTGACTTATTTCTATCACTGGTTGCTAAAGTAACTTCATTTAGGCTACCAGTACGATAAGACTGTAAGACCTCAAAAATTTATGTAAAATTTAATAAGAATTTAATAGAGATTTAAGCAAAAAAATTAATAAGAAAATTAAATTAAAACAAAACAAGGACATAAAATGAAATTCTTACAAACATCCGAATATGGCTACAAAATTGCACCAATGCGTTTGTAATGATTTTCTAGACGATTTTCATGCATAACACTTCGTAATATGAGTTTGTATGGAGAAGTTATGCAAGTTAGAATGAATTAAGAAATTGAAATTTAAAATTAAAATTATACAAGGCTTTAGGGCGAACGAAGTAGGCCCTAGACGATCGGTAGCGATCGACCGTGGCTTAAGGGCGGTCAGCCTGACATTGATAAAATCGAGGGACTAGCAATCGAGAGAAATATGGATTAATGACATGGATTCATTGCTTGCATTTGAAGTGTTAGATGAGAGGGCCGGATATCCCTAAGCTAATCTAATGGTCTTAAACCAATCTCTAACTCTATAAATTTATAACTATTGAAACCCTAGTTCTCTAATGGAACCCTGCAGTAATGAAACTCTATGAATTATTCTCCTTAAAGTCTTAAATTTCTAAAATCAAAATCAAACTCTAAACGTCCTAAGAGGCTAGAGCGGGAAATCAAAGGAGGACTAAGGCAATTTAGGAAAGGAGCTATCGATTGGGGGCTAAATTCTCAAGAGGAAGAGCTTAGGCTAGTGGTAAGTGGGCACAAATTTGATAATTTGATTGCTGTAATTAAATTTAAACTATTGCAATTGATCTAGGAGGTTAGAACCCTAATTTGATATGCTAGGACCCTAGAATTGAACTTGTTAACTTAAATTGGAAATTGTCTAAACACTAATTTGATCCCTAAACCCATAGAAATCAACTTACTAGAATTGGAATTTTAATTTGTTAAATTAAACAATTATTTGATGTCTATCTTATAACCTAAAATCACAAACCCTAGAACTGATTACAACTGGAAAATTAATTAACTGGACATTAGGTTTAACTGGAATCATTAACTGTTGTAATTGATGAAAATTAAATAAAAATTAATTGCCAGTTAAAAATGAATAAATCTCTAAACATTTATACACGAATGGTCGACCCTGGGAATTCTAGGTCGATCGATAACGATCGACCTGAGGTTTGTTTATGTCGACCATTCGAATGAAAAATGCGTGAATTAAACCTTAACCTAAGGCCTAGTTTTACAACAAATTTATATGATTTCAAAAAAAATATAAATGGAAAATTGATTATTTGAGCTTATTTTTGAGCTAAGTAAACAACTATATATGGTAGGGCTGTAAATCCCCTATTAAGAGAATTGTAGAGCCGTAAATCTCATATAAAGAGATAGTAGAGCCATAAATCCCCTATCAAAAGACAATAATTTATTGAGGTTTGGGTAATAGTTGAGTGCCCAAATAAGAATGAGAGTTGGCTAGGACGATGTATTCTGCAAATATTCGGAGGGTATTCCGTCGTAGTGGCGTGCGACACTTACAGATAAACCAATTGAGTGAGCCCGAGCCTAACAAGAGTTCTCGTATGCATGGTTCTGGCATGACGTGGTACACGTGAATGCTGATGCAGGATAATAAAAGGCTACAACAAGAGACAGTTGGTACTACAATCGAGAGGTGGACAGTGGATGCATACTATGTAATGACCCACCTTTTTGGACAGTCTAAATCGACGATCAAATACACATGTCGATTCCAAACCATTCAAAAGGGCAGATAGTTATTGGGGTAAATAAGGAAAGAAAAGAGAGAGAAATAAAGGAAATGAAACAACACAGAATCTTGCAGCGGAACGATAAAATATAATAGTCAAATAAACAGTTCATGAAGCTGTTTACTATACTTTGACAATTATTTATACAACATTTATCAGAGTTATACATATACAACAGAACAATTAAAATAATGCAGCAGATAGCATGATGCAAGGGTAATAATAGTAATAGTATACCAAATCTTCGTCTTCATCCTCCAGAAGAGATCTTCAAAATCTGAAAAACTCAGGACTGGCCCGAGCGTAATGAAAAGACAAAACACTCGAGTTAGGACTAAAATATCCTTATGAAAGTTAAATCAATCATAAATAAATATGAGTGTAACGGCGTCGGAGATGTTTACGGGGTTTGACATCTCATATCCAGTGTCAACGTGCGTGCAATAACTTAAGAGATGTTATGCGATTTTCCATCTCTTAAGGATCCGTTAAACTATCTACTATGTAGTACAATACGCTAAGTAGATAATGCCTATCAGTAATATAAAGTATCAAAATAGCGTTAAGGCGTTACCATAATCCCCCTTAACACATTTTTATAATTCCATAGTCTATACAGCACCGTAATCCCCACCGTAAACTGGTGGTTATCAGAGGGTACCCCATAGGTATAACACAAAACATAACGTAGTGGTCGCGAATAGGATAATCAGTATGACAAGGTACATGAGGCGATACCAACTAGGATACTAGTAGTTGCGTGATCCGGACTGATGTTGAGCATAGCCAGCAGCTACCCCAACACCGTGAAAAAACACTCCCAAATCAAGGGATGCACCCAAATCGCATCACAAATGTAACAGATATGGTATCGAAGAAGTGTCTCCGCTAGAGATGGCGAACCTCAATGGCCCGGCGCGGCTCCTGTTTTAGTCATGTCAGGGATCATCCAATATCGTTCTCTTTCTTCAGTCAATGCGTTCACCAAACCATCCACTTCATTCTGGATCAACACTCTGCGTATGATAGTTATTAAAGTGGTTTTCGGTATCGACAGAGAGTATGTCCATATCCAATCCCGGTCTCTTTAATAACTACGTATTATTACACCGTTGGCTCTTTTACATTTCAAATCTATTAATAATTGATATCAAAATATCATATTCGCTTCAAAATTCAAATCCATTTCGAATATCATCGTATCTATTCAAATGTAAGATTCCGTTTCAAAAATCATTTTTCGCATCAATATCTCATTTCGATTTCAATATCATTTCGAATTTCAATTTAGGTTGCAACTTCAATTAATCCAATTCGTATTTAAATTAAAGATTTTAAATATAAACATTTCACCTTACTGATCAGCTTAGAATTTTAGAAAATAGTTTTAAGTAGTTTAAAAGTAGTTTTAAATAATTAAAATAGTTAAAAATACTTAAAATCTTAAACGGATTTGAAATAGATAAATTAGTTTAAAATAATTTAAATCGGGTTAAGTAGATTTAAAATAGATTAGAATAGTTTAAGTATTCAAAAATGGTTTATGTAACCGAGTAATTTTGAAAACAAAATAAAACAGCTTCAAAACCAATCCATTTCAATTATAACTTCCCAATTCAAATCAATTTCAATTTCCATTCTACCGATTCAATTTCGATTTCAATTCAAATCAATGTCAACTTTGACTTCAAATTAATTCAATTTTACATTCACCTTTAATTTATTCAATTTCAATTTATATCGATTTAGAGCTTGATTTTCAAAATATCAATTTATAACACTTAACACATTATCCTTCAGTATTCAAATTTAAATCCAAATTTCAAATATGATTCAATTCCAAGCTTGCTTTCAAAATATCATTTTTATGTCACTTTTGCTTAGTGATATTCAAAGCTCGAATTAAGGTTCAATCTTGTAAACAAATCAATTTTCGAAATTCAATTATATCTCGAATTTTAATTTCCAAAGTTTCCACTTTAATTATTTAACAATTTCATTTAACCAAAATTTATTTCAACATTCCAAACTCAATTTTTCGATAAATTCGATTTCTATAAATTGGTTCCTATTTATAACTTTTAAATCAAAACATTTAAATAAATTTCAAATCGACGATTTCAAAAATTGTTAATTTAGCCAATTCGGTGTCCGTATATAATTTTCTATCCTATGGCCAAGTAATTATTTATTTTAATTAAATGTCAGGGACGAATATATATCACTTAAATCAAATCACAGTTTCATATGTATGCATAACAGTATATATAAGCAAATAAACATCCAAACATTTAAATATCAACCAATAACATCCATCGAAATACATCGTCCAATAGACAATACAATTCATGACAGTTTCATAGTTATCAATGTCAGGTAATTTAATCACAATCCAATTTCAACTTCAATTTAAATTTAACTGTCAATTTAATTTCAATGTTTAATTTAAATGACAATCTATATGACAATTAAATTTTATCAAACAACGACAAATAAAATCATAACACTTCATAATGTCAATTTAACTAGCATAAAGATATTTAGTACGTTGTGAGCGTTATAAAACACTCACCTTGATTTTTACGATTTCAAATCAAATCGAACGACGTCGATTTAACCCAAAATTTTCTCTAGCTCCAAACGATTACAATCCAATTCCATAGCATAGTGCTCGTCCATACGATTCCAACGCACCCTATTTCGTCCAATTCTGATAACGAACGAAGAAGATACGGTATTTACAAGTTTATACGATTAATATAAAATTAAATCACTAATTTCTTTTAAATATTATAGCCTAAAATTCTTAGCCGTTCGATCCAAGCCCCCAGGATCTCGGCCGTGCTTTCACACTTCTTCCCCAACCTGGTAATCACGCTCGCGTTCCTCTAGTAAAACCGAACCCAATCAAGCGAGCTAGGGCTCGAGATTGCCGCCACCAACCTAGTCGAGACGACGATCAGAAGATGCCGTTCCAAAGCCCATCTCGTGCTCGACACTCGGCCTCAACATGGTGGAGATTGGCCTCCTTATGGCCCATCAAACTGCGTGCAAACGACAGGAAGTCGCAGCCCCCTTACTCCCTCCACGTTGCTCGAAACTCGATCATCTTCGTATGAAATCGAAGATCTCTCAATGCTCTATATTTTTGCAGTTGAGAGTTTTGCTTGATTGCTAATGGATTGAGAGGAAATTAGAGAGGAAAATCGAAAAATTCTAGCCCTGGTTTTAATGGTGGCGGCCGGCTGTAGAAGAAACCCTAGTTTTTTATTTTATTTTGTGAATAAAGGGGCTATTTATAGGAAACGACGAATACTACTCATCCGGCTTTTCCAAACTCCAAATTTCGCACGGCAACTGACGTTTCTGGGGTTTATCCCGCGTTCCGGACACAATGGAATAGGTTTCGAGAGCTAATTCGATCATCTGTGCGAGTTATGGCAATAAACGTTCGTTTTAAAATTAAATCGGTAAATCAAATTTCTAGGCGTTTTAGCTTGCACCGGACAAACGATAAATCCGATTGACACGCATTTTGAAATCTTACAATAATATCACACTACGGATCCGATGAAACTGGTTTCATCGAAATCCGAGACTGTTTGAAAAATGGCTATTTTAACTCGTCAATTAAATATTAAAACAATTTCGATGCGTTTCGAGCTGCCACCGTCAAACGAAAACTCTGATTGCTACGAAAATTGAAATCCGATAATAACAAACTATTACGGATCCAATGGAACTAGTTTCGTCCAATTCTGAGACTGTTCGAAAATTGGCTATTTTTCAGTCGATAATTAAATATTAAAATATTCAATTTTCACAAATTTACTTTTAATTCAATTTTAAAAGTTTTACAACATCATCCTTACTTTAATATGATACAATAAAATTTTAAAAATCATTTTTAATCATATTAAACCCGTTATTCAATTATCCAATAATTTCCAATTTTAAAATCTTATTAACTCTATTATAATCTCAATATAACTTATATTCACTTTGGAAACCAATCTAAATCATATTAAATCAATTTCAATTGTTCACTCTATTTCCATATATTAAATTTCGATATCAAATTAATCATATCAAATTCGAAATTTAATTATTCAAACATTCGTAATATTAAATTTTAACAAATTTTATTATTCTTGAATCACTATCTTTTGAGATATTCAAAACGAACTTAAAAATTTAACCTTTGAAACGAATTAAAATTATAGAACAACCATTTCCATTATACGGTTATTCAATTCCCATTATTAAATTATTCAATAAATTCCAAATATTAAATTTAAACAATTTCGATTATCCAATAGTTCATTATCTTTTGAAATATTGAAATTGAACTTATAAGATTCAACTTTTAAAACCAATTCACAATTTAGAACACTATTTTCATTTTACAGTTATTCAATTATTCAATAAGTTTTAAATATTTAATTTAAAAAATTTACCTGTTCAATATTCAATATTTGATTTAAATAAATTTTACTTATCAATCAATTACTCTATTATACCCAATGAATTCAATGTTTATTATCCTATTCAACTATTGTTTCAAAGGTATTCACTAAGTAGCATTTATTTTCCAATACTTATTACTATTCAAATCTTCGAAACCAATCTATTAAAATTTGCATTTCTACCTAAATAATTCGCAATTCTTATTCACTTATTTACATTTGTTTTTCCATATATTTCCTTATAACCAAGTTATAACATTTGAGTCAATTCAATTAGATTGGAACTCCATTCAATCTATAAATAATTATTTGGATAATTATTGTTGCAATTCATTCCTGTTATTAATATTCCAAACGAATTACAATTTTTTTTTCTAACATTAAATCACGAAATCTTATTAAATTAGCTATTTTAATTATCGAAAATTTACGGGTCGTTACACTCTCCCCCACTCAAAACTTTTTGTCCTCGAAAAGGAAAAAGAAGGGAAAAGTAACTAAGTAAAGAATTCAACATTAGATATATTTTATTCAAAGTTACCAACTTATAAAACAATGAAATTCCATTTATAAAGTCACAACTACGCTTCCACTAAGTTACTCCGAACGGCTTTCTAACTTTAAAAGTCAGTTATCAAAACAAGTTATACAAATTTTTAAAACTTGAAAATTTTTCTAACACCTGGATTTACGGAAAATTTCGGCAGAGTCTCCTTTGCGCGGCTCGATCGAAAAAAAAATGACAGTATATATATCACAAATATACATCTCATCAAGTGATGAGGCATCCTGCAGGGAAAAAAGTGTAAAAGTACGGTATGTAATCCGAGATATGCACCTTATATATTATTAGCGAGCATATACGGCTAATATAGCGCGAAAGCGAGCTCCAAATGCGAAGCAAGCGCAATCCGCACCTACTAAACACTCAACAAACCATGAGAAACATGCATTTATGAAAATAATATCAATATACACTATATAGCAACATAACAACTACATGTGCCAACATAGCAAATGTAACAAAACAACAAATGCATCCATCAATCAACTATCATCCCACTATCATCCAACAAATCCATAACCAATCAATATAAATTCACTTCTCATTAATATTTATTGACTTGGTTTCAATTTTAATCACAGTTGATTCATTAACGTTGGATTTTACTAACATTCATTCTCAATTCAATTAGTTAACATTCACTAATTTATATTTACATTAGTTCATCTTCCAATTTGAATCAAATTAAATTCTATTTAAATTCATTTAACTTCCAATTTGATTTCAATGATTTATAGCTTCCAATTTCATTAACACTTACTGAATTATATACAATCAACTAACAATCATATAACAACCAAATCATACCCAACATAACCAAATTATTAATTTTACATTCAATTTGGTTTATCTCTTTCATATATATATCCTGTTATATCATTTTAAAAGAATCATTTTATATTTGGCATCTTAAATTTCCACTATTAAATTTAATTAAGTCCGTAAGCCGTACATATATCATCCGTGAGCAATATCAATCTAATCGCTTATTCGATCACACAATTTCACTTCCAAACTAGTATTGTTCACACGACCCTCTAGTGTGGACTTAGATTTGGTTCCTTGATTGGAAACTGTTACTCTCCTTGCATAGCCATATACTATGATAGAGAATTCCAGAATCAAATTAAAAATCCATATCCAGGGTTCGCCGTCGAAAATTGAGTGAAAAATTCTAACTTGGATCGATATTAATCATCTTGAAATTTTGTGCTCGAATTTGGATCAAATCGTTATGCGAATAAAATAATATACGTACAACTCACGTATTACCTTCCAATGGATTCCTATCCAATTTATCTATACTAACTTATTTTATTGGTTTTTTTTATTACAATTAATTATTCACCATCCATTATTCAGTTAGTATAATCATTTCTTTACATAGCATTTTCTTTAACATTATCCTTTCTTAAACATCATATCGTGGAATTTGCTTACTCAAGTTCATTTTAAACATTCTATATAATTTAATTTAATTCAATTTCATTTTCCAATTGATTCTTAGCTATACCAGATTCTTCTGTTTACATTTACTTCAATTTCATAATTTTAGTTAATAACAAATTTATTTATGGAACATTTTATTAATCATCACTTTAATTTATAGTCATTCCATAAAAGTCTAACTTCTCATATATGACTTTTCTTAGTTTACGGTTATCTCAAAGTTACAAATTCATAATTTTTCTATGCAATTTATATTTTATTTTCTATAACCAATTTACAAAGATATAATACGATTCATTTATCTTCTTTTTTAAGTTCACTTACTTGTTCCATTTATCCATTCATCATTTCATGTTATATGTAAGTATATATAAATTTTTTCACAACCAAATTTTCCATTTGTATACATTTAATTCCCTTTGAGTTTTCCTTACTTGTATATTTCCATTACTTCAGGTTCTGTTTATCTATACAATATCTCATTACATATCCAAAACATCATTTTAACTTCTAACATTTGGTAAGTCTTGTTATATGTTATCAGAATGTAAATTTGTTATTATACAAATTTATAGAATTTCATTTTACTAAATTAGAATGTTCACAAATTTAATTTGTTTAAATCCTCTTTACCGTTCAACTTTAAAGTTTTCCCAAACAATAGCTTAGATATCTTAATCCTCTTATTTTATAAATTTTGGTTATTCACCCTTCATTCAAATAATTTGAATATTATTAATTAACAGAACTTAGAAATTTAAATGCCCGGTTCTTTTCAAATTGTTTGAATTAAACAAATACTTATATTATTATATTTTTTACATATCAAATCATACCTTTGGAGTTTAAACCAAAACCCATTTACCCAAAATAATATTGAAGAAAAGCAAAGCTTCTTAGAAGTCTCCCCCACTTTGAGACTCGAAAATGAACGTCGATGATGCTGCGCAGTCATCACCGAAATTATTTTCCAGTGACATAAGAGAGGAGTACTGAATTCATTCTTTCCTTTAAAATCCTTTCAAAATATTTCCATAAACAATTTCCAACTAATATTACTATATATTTCTTCAAAACCTTGAGAACCATTTTCAAAATCTCCGGGTCTCAAATTCAGTATTTTCCAATTTAAATCTATTTTAATTTATAAGTCACCTTTATAAAATATTCTTATAGGATTTTCTTTCTTAAAATATTCCACAAGTTGTTTTATCATTGTTCATTTTGTAATTCACCTTATTTATTAAATTACAATATCAAATTAATGATAATAACCAATACTTTCATTCCTAACAACCAGGTAAGCTAGATAAGTCACAATAATTTCTGAAAATAAATTCTTTATATACAAAATATAATTAGGGAAAATTATTTCATTTACCCAATTTCAAAACAATACTATGTCGACTTGTTCTATTTAAGTGTTTAGAGATCCCTATCAATGACGTTAATTACTCGTATTAACCAGAATCCATAAGCCACTCAACAAATCAACCGACACAATACAAAACATTTTATATCACTAACAAATACGCTCTCTCATATATATACACTCAGCGACTCATCATAGGGTATAACTACCATATTTATAAAGAGTCAAACCCCACAAAGCTAAGGTTATCGCTAAACCAAAGCTCTGATACCAACTGTAACGACCCACCTTTTTGGACAGTCTAAATCGACGATCAAATACACATGTCGATTCCAAACCATTCAAAAGGGCAGATAGTTATTGGGGTGAATAAGAAAAGAAAAGAGAGAGAAATAAAGGAAATGAAACAACACAGAATCTCGCAGCGGAACGATAAAATATAATAGTCAAATAAACAGTTCATGAAGCTGTTTACTATACTTTGACAATTATTTATACAACATTTATCAGAGTTATACATATACAATAGAACAATTAAAATAATGCAGCAGATAGCATGATGCAAGGGTAATAATAGTAATAGTATACCAAATCTTCGTCTTCATCCTCCAGAATAGATCTTCAAAATCTGAAAAACTCAGGACTGACCCGAGCGTAATGAAAGGACAAAACACTCGAGTCAGGACTAAAATATCCTTATGAAAGTTAAATCAATCGTAAATAAATATGAGTGTAACGGCGTCAGAGATGTTTACGGGATTTGACATCTCAAATCCAATGTCAACATGCGTGCAATAACTTAAGAGATGTTACGGGATTTTCCATCTCTTAAGGATCCGTTAAACTATCTACTATGTAGTACAATACGCTAAGTAGATAATGCCTATCAGTAATATAAAGTATCAAAATAGCGTTAAGGCGTTACCATAATCCCCCTTAACACATTTTTATAATGCCATAGTCTATACAGCACCGTAAGCCCCACCGTAAACTGGTGGTTATCAGAGGGTACCCCATAGGTATAACACAAAACATAACGTAGTGGTCACGAATAGGATAATCAGTATGACAAGGTACATGAGGCGATACCAACTAGGATACTAGAAGTTGCGTGATTCGGACTGATGTTGAGCATAGCCAGCAGCTACCCCAACACAGCAAAACAACACTCCCAAATCAAGGGGTGCACCCAAATTGCATCACAAATGTAATAGATATGGTATCGAAGAAGTGTGTCCGCTAGAGATGGTGAACCTCAATGGCCCAGCGCGGCTCCTGTTTTAGTCATGTCAGGGGTCATCCAATATCGTTCTCTTTCTTCAGTCAACGCGTTCACCAAACCATCCACTTCATTCTGGATCAACACTCCGCGTATGATAGTTATTAAAGTGGTTTTCGGTATCGACAGAGATTATGCCCATATCCAATCCCGGTCTCTTTAATAACTACGTATTATTACACCGTTGGCTCTTTTACATTTCAAATCGATTCATAATTGATATCAAAATATCATATTCGCTTCAAAAATCAAATCCATTTCGAATATCATCGTATCTATTCAAATGTAAGATTCCGTTTCAAAAATCATTTTTCGCATCAATATCTCATTTCGATTTCAATATCATTTCGAATTTCAATTTAGGTTGCAACTTCATTTAATCCAATTCGTATTTAAATTCAAGATTTTAAATATAAACATTTCACCTTATTGATCAGCTTAGAATTTTAGAAAATAGTTTTAAGTAGTTTAAAAGTAGTTTTAAATAATTAAAATAGTTAAAAATACTTAAAATCTTAAACGGATTTCAAATAGATAAATTAGTTTAAAATAATTTAAATCGGGTTAAGTAAATTTAAAATAGATTAAAATAGTTTAAGTATTCAAAAATGGTTTGTGTAACCGAGTAATTTGGAAAACAAAATAAAACAGCTTCAAAACCAATCCATTTCAATTATAACTTTCCAATTCAAATCAATTTCAATTTCCATTCTACCGATTCAATTTCGATTTCAATTCAAATCAATGTCAACTTTGACTTCAAATTAATTCAATTTTACATTCACCTTTAATTTATTCAATTTCAATTTATATCGATTTAGAGCTTGATTTTCAAAATATCAATTTATAACACTTAACAAATTATCCTTCAGTGTTCAAATTTAAATCCAAATTTCAAATATGATTCAATTCCAAGCTTGCTTTCAAAATATCATTTTTATGTCACTTTTACTTAGTGATATTCAAAGCTCGAATTAAGGTTCAATCTTTTAAACAAATCAATTTTCGAAATTCAATCATATCTCGATTTTTAATTTCCAAAGTCTCCACTTTAATTATTTAACAATTTCTTTTAACCAAAATTTATTTCAACATTCCAAACTCAATTTTTCGATAAATTCGATTTCTATAAATTGGTTCCTATTTATAACTTTTAAATCAAAACATTTAAATAAATTTCAAATCAACGATTTCAAAAATTATTAATTTAGCCAATTCGGTGTCCGTATATAATTTTATATCCTATGGCCAAGTAATTATTTATTTCAATTAAATGTCAGGGATGAATATATATCACTTAAATCAAATCACAGTTTCATATGTATGCATAACAGTATATATAAGCAAATAAACATCCAAACATTTAAATATCAACCAATAACATCCATTGAAATACATCATCCAATAGACAATACAATTCATGGCAGTTTCATAGTTATCAATGTCAGGTAATTTAATCGCAATTCAATTTCAATTTCAATTTAACTGTCAATTTAATTTCAATGGTTAATTTAAATGACAATCTATATGACAATTAAATTTTATCAAACAATGACAAATAAAATCATAACACTTCATAATGTCAATTTAACTAGCATAAAGATATTTAGTACGTTGTGAGCGTTATAAAACACTCACCTTGATTTTTACGATTTCAAATCAAATCGAACGACATTCGATTTAACCCAAAATTTTCTCTAGCTCCAAACGATTCCAATCCATTTCCATGGCGTAGTGCTCGTCCATATGATTCCAACGCACCCTGTTTCGTCCAATTCTGATAACGAACGAAGAAGATACGGTATTTACAAGTTTATACGATTAATATAAAATTAAATCACTAATTTCTTTTAAATATTATAACCTAAAATTCTTAGCCGTTCGATCCAAGCCCCCAGGATCTCGGCCGTGCTTTCACACTTCTTCCCCAACCTGGTAATCACGCTCGCGTTTCTCCAGTAAAACCGAACCCAATCAAGCGATCTAGGGCTCGAGATTGCCGCCACCATCCTAGTCGATACGACGATCAGAAGATGCCGTTCCAAAGACCATCTCGTGCTTGACACTCGGCCTCAACACAGTGGAGCTCGGCCTCCTTATGGCCCATCAAACTGCGTGCAAACGACAGGATGTCACGGCCCCCTTACTCCCTCCACGTTGCTCGAAACTCGATCATCTCCGTATGAAATCGAAGATCTCTCAATGCTCTATATTTTGCAGTTGAGAGTTTTGCTTGATTGCTAATGGATTGAGAGGAAATTAGAGAGGAAAATCGAAAAATTCTGGCCCTTGGTTTTAATGGTGGCGTCCGGCTGTAGAAGAAACTCTAGTTTTCTTTTTTTTATTTTGTGAATAAAGGGGTATTTATAGGAAACGACAAATACTATTCATCCGGCTTTTCCAAACTCCGAATTTCGCACGGTAACTGACGTTTCTGGGGTTTATCCCGCGTTTCGGATACAATGGAATAATTTTCGGGAGCTAATTCGATCATCTGTGCGAGTTATGGCAATAAACGTTCGTTTTAAAATTAAATCGGTAAATCAAATTTCTAGGCGTTTTAGCTTGCACCGGACAAACGATAAATCCGATTGACACGCATTTTGAAATCTTACAATAATATCACATTACGGATCCGATGAAACTAGTTTTGTCGAAATCCGAGACTGTTTGAAAAATGGCTATTTTAACTCGTCAATTAAATATTAAAACAATTTCGATGCGTTTCGAGCTGCCACGGTCAAACGAAAACTCCGATTGCTACGAAAATTGAAATCCGATAATAACAAACTATTACGGATCCAATGGAACTAGTTTCGTCCAATTCTGAGACTGTTCGAAAATTGGCTATTTTTCAGTCGATAATTAAATATTAAAATATTCAATTTTCACAAATTTACTTTTAATTCAATTTTAAAAGTTCTACAACATCATTCTTACTTTAATATGATACAATAAAATTTTACAAATCATTTTTAATCATATTAAACCCGTTATTCAATTATCCAATAATTTCCAATTTTAAAATCTTATTAACTCTATTATAATCTTAATATAACTTATATTCACTTTGGAAACCAATCTGAATCATATTAAATCAATTTCAATTATTCGCTCTATTTCCATATATTAAATTTTGATATCAAATTAATCATATCAAATTCAGAATTTAATTATTCAAACATTCGTAATATTAAATTTTAACAAATTTTATTATTCTCGAATCACTATCTTTTGAGATATTCAAAACGAACTTAAAAATTTAACCTTTGAAACGAATTAAAATTATAGAACAACCATTTCCATTATACGGTTATTCAATTCCCATTATTAAATTATTCAATAAATTCCAAATATTAAATTTAAACAATTTCGACTATCCAATAGTTCATTATCTTTTGAAATATTGAAATTGAACTTATAAGATTCAACTTTTAAAACCAATTCACAATTTAGAACACTATTTTCATTTTACAGTTATTCAATTATTCAATAAGTTTTAAATATTTAATTTAAACAATTTACCTGTTCAATATTCAATATTTGATTTAAATAAATTTTACTTATCAATCAATTACCCTATTATACCCAATGAATTCAATATTTATTATTCTATTCAACTATTGATTTCAAAGGTATTCACTAAGTAGCATTTATTTTCCAGTACTTATTACTATTCAAATCTTCAAAACCAATCTATTAAAATTTGCATTTCTACCAAAATAATTTGCAATTCTTATTCACTTATTTACATTTGTTTTTCCATATATTTCCTTATAACCAAGTTATAACATTTGAGTCAATTCAATTAGATTGGAACTCCATTCAATCTATAAATAATTATTTGGATAATTATTGTTGCAATTCATTCCAGTTATTAATATTCCAAACGAATTGCAATTTTTTTTTCTAACATTAAATCACGAAATCTTGTTAAATTAGCTATTTTAATTATCGAAAATTTACGGGTCGTTACATACTAAGAGTCGCATTATAGGTCCGCGGTATGAATTTGCACTTTAGGGTTCTCGTTTGGAGCATAGTAATGACAGGTTGTTTAACATAACTCGTTGGCCAATCATTAGTGTGAAGCTCGAAATAGACGTTCGACCCATTATGTTAGATAAGAATCCTTAAATGTTTGACCTTAGGAGTACAGAACACTTGTTATGCAACCTTCATCTCTTAGAGTTATTTTAAGTTAATTGCACTTTATCATCACGTATTAAACTTGTACTCATTCACCTGTCTTTTATCTGACCCACCCCATTCCTTTCCATTTTCCCTCGCCATGGGATGGCTGGTTATCAGTTTATTAGGCGTAGTACATGGAGAATGGGGCTTCGTATCTGATATCTCATATTATTCATTGTTACTCTTTTAGTCACCTACTGTACCAAAATGTCTATAAAACTCATATTATACTTTGAAAACAGTGCATATGTAAAACAAGTATTTTGAAGACCGTTTTTCCAAAATGTCTATTTGTGTGTACTTATATTTTAATTTATTTCGCCGTGAGATTTTAAATTGTAGAATGTCTTAGAACCTACTCTTATAATTATGCTCTATAATGTTTTAAAATCCCAACAGCTTGTATTTCTCGGCATGGCGATTTGAAATGTCACCCTAAAACTTCGGACTTATATGTCGAGGGTTAGTATCAGAGCTTAGGTTTATGATTTCCTAGACTTAGGTACATATTGAGCGAACATACTTTAAAAAGTTTTTGAAAATAAAATGGTTTTTCAAAAGGTTTTCAAAAATGGGTTTTCAAAATATATGTGTATATATATATTCAAAATGATTTCCAAAGATTATATATATAATTTCTTTTATTCATGCTTATATTATCTGTGGGAAAGTTGAAAATAATTCCCAAGCTTGGATAGTGAGAATGAGTACAAGTCTAAAGAATGGCTCAAAGATGGCAGCTTGGATTTTGAGCGTCAACATCCCTATATAGTTCTGTTGGTATCCATAAGCAAGGAGATAAGATGAGCCAAATATGACTGAGAACCAATTAGAAAAAATGGCGCTACAACAACAAAATATTAGTTGATACCATATAGATGAGAATAGGATACTTATAGGCTATGGGCAATCCAGGCATTGTATTGTCCTTTATAGGCTACGGGCATAGCGGATGGACAAGAATGAAAAGGTATCAATTTTATACATATTATTGGAATTATATCATTGTGGATGTGTTCTACATATGCCTATTGTAGATCTTTGAATTGTAGGGTTAAGTATAGCATAAACCGGAATAGGGGAAATAAGGGGAAAGTAATCTCTAAATTAATGAAAATCTTTATAAAGGAAATAGTATGATAAGTTATTGATTTGTAGACCTACATGACCCGAGCAACCAAAATGTTGAGTTAGTCATCGCAGAAAATTCTTAAGCAATTGACATGGAGTAGTAAACACCAAATTGGAATTTGTTATAAAATTGAGCGGGATTAGGGTAGCATTTTAATTTATTGGAATAAAGTATGTAGAAATGTAAATGTCTACAAATTATCCAGTTTCAGTACAAAAGTGTATCGTTTGATATAACAAGGATTATACCCAAAAGAAAGAAATGCATAAATAGGAATAGTTACCATATTTTGTACGGTATATTTCAATATTAACATAAAAGATAATTCCTTGTAATTTCAAACATGACTCAAATCTTCTTTTAGATAATTTATTGAAAGTTACAAAGTTCACATTTCCTTATAGGAATACAATAGTTTCAATGCATTAAAACACTGAAATCCCTAAGTAAAATATCAAAGTAATGGGTCAACATGTTTATTGGATTTAGATGGCATAGGGCCATTCCCCATTAGGTTGTCTCAACCATAAAATAAATGAAATAACAGAGTGATAAGAAACTATGGGAGGGAATTAAGAAGCTTTAAAGTTTTGGAAGCTCAAACCTTAAAGGTATCATCGATAAAAGTAGTAGTCTTCTTCAATGGAATGTTTATTCAAGGATTTGGGTCTCCATCGAGAAAAAGGATACTATTATTGAGCATTGAGAATGCAGAGGAAATTTATAGGAAATAAGATTGATTTTTTTGAATAAGACTTCGTGTAAGGGATAAAAAGAATTCTCTCCAGTCAACCCATGGATTGGGAGAAGACTAATTTGGAATAAGTATTTTTTGGTTGCATAATAATTACATGAGGTGATCGGTGCCAATGCTAAAATAGTCCAGCATTATTACTTCAATTAATTTTTAAATGACCGAGGAAACGATTCAAAAAGTGAAATGAGATGACGTAAGCGGAATCGAATTGGAATAGAGATTATACTATTTGCAATAGTTAAGGAGTCAACAAGTTTGGATACCCTTTGGGTAAAATGGAGAAATAGCATAGAGCTAAATAGGAAGTACCATGGGAAGAGACACCATTCACCTTTGGGTTGTCCCACCTGGTATATAGGGAATGAAGTGATTAGATATACCGCTAGATGATTTAAGATAATTTGGTTGTGCGCTGTGAATGGAATGAGGCTACAATTTCGCAAGAGCATACTTATGCTCAAGTTATCTAGAGTGGTGCAAGTTGACATCATTAAAGTTGTAGCAAGCACTGCAAAGGGATACTGATGCACATACAATTTGAATGAAGATTCATGCCAACGATAAAAAATGAGAAAGACATTTGGAAAATGAATTTGATTCATAGAGCGGCAAGGACTGCACAAGATAAGAAGAAAGCGTATACTGACATAAGACGGATGGAATCGAGAACCGCAGTGGTGATAAAGTCCGTGTGAACATCTTATGAAGTGGTATTGGATCGATAGTTCAGAAAAGTTAGCGCCAAGGATTATAGGGCCTTTTTTGATTGAGTTTTAGTGTTAGCTTATGGAACGGAGCTTCCCAGAGAGTTGGCGGAAGTTCACAATGTTTATTTTACATCACACTTGCAGATGTGTTTATGGGATGCAGTTACCATGATTGAGTCATGTCAGTTAAGGAAAGTTAGGAAGGATAGGTGAGGCCGTTATTCACCATGCACCTTCCTATATTTTGAGCATAGGACAAACCGATTCCGTAGTAAAGTAATAAAACCGGTTAGAGTCCAATAGGGAGAAAATCCAGTTGAGAGTGCATGGGAACTTGAGGAGAAAGTCTGAGTTACCCATCTCAAACTCTTTTCTTTCACGTTTCCATTTTAGTTAGGAAAGTACGTATTACTTCTGTATTTAGGTTCTAGCCTAGATAAAGACCATTGAATGGTAGGAATTTTTGTAAACATGTTAGTAGGACATGCTATGGATGATGGATGTATTTGGATGTATAGGTTGGATTGTTTGCTTTGACACGTTTACGACAGTATATCCTCAAGGTTGTACACATTCATTCACATTATCTCTTATTTATTTTCTAGCTAGTTAGATATCATATATATGGATGCTTGATTATTGTTTACCTTATTAGAGTATTATGCATATGGATGTTGCATATGGATGAAATGGTCACACATACATATAAAATTGCAAGATTACTTATTGAGGATGTTGCATACATTTGGATGCATGGATGAGCATTTTCATGACAGGAGGTCGACTGGATTAGTAGACACCTACTCCTTTGCATTAGTATAAGTCCATATGCATTTCGCATCACATATATATGTAGATATTGCATTAGAAGTTTTTTTTAAAAACTATAATTGCTCAGGGATATTGTTTAAGTAGATAGTTATAGTTATTGGTCAATGTATATATGGGTTGAATTTTCCATCCTTAGAGATTTTGGAGACGAAATCCTTTAAGGGAAAATGTAACATCTTGGATATTCATTTAAAATTTAAAAAGAATTTAACAGAGATTTAGATGAAAAATTTAATAAGGAAATTAATTTATAAAAACAAGAACATAAAAGGAAATTCTCACAAACGTCCGAATTTGGCTACGAAACTTGCACCATTGTATTCATAGCGATTTTATATACGATTTTCATATATAACACTTCATAATTTAAGTTAATATGGAGAATTTATGGGAGTTGGAAAAAATTAAGAAATTGAAAATAAAATTTAAAATTTTACAACGCTTGAGGTCGACTCAAGTAGACCTTAGGTCAACCGGTAACAGTTGATCATGGTTTAAGGATGGTCTACAGGACCTGAGTAAAATCAGGGGATTAAAGATCGAAAGAGTCGTAGATTAATGACATGGATTCATTACTTGAATTTGAAGTATTGGATGAGAGCACCAGATTTTCCCTAAGATAATCTAATGGCCCTAAACCTACCTCTAACTTTATAAATTTGTAACTAATGAAACCTTAATTCTCTAATGGAAGCCTACGGCAACCAAATCGTTCAATTTTTCTCTTCAATCTCTAATTTTCTTAAATCAAAATCAAGCCTTAATCAATCTAAGAGGCTAGAGCAAGCAATCAAGAGAGGACTAAGGCAACTTCGGGATGGACCTATCGACTAGAGGCTAAATTCTCAAGTGCAAGAGCTTAGGCTAGAGGTGGGTGGGCACAAATTTGATAATTTGATTGGTGTAATTAAATTTAAAATTTTGTAACTAATCGAGGATGCTAGAACCATAATTTGATACTATAGAACCCTAGAATTGAACTTATTAACTTGAATTGAAATTGTCTAAACACTGATTTGATCCCTAAAACCATATAAACCAATTTACAATAATTAGTACTTTGATTAGTTAAGTTAAACAATTGTTTAATGCCAAGCTTATAACCTTAAATCACAAACCTATAATTGATTGTAGCTAGAAAATTAATTAACTGGAATAGGCTAACTAGAATCGTTAATTGTCATGATTAACGAAAAATTAAATAAAAATAAATCAATAGTTAAAGACGAACAAACCCCAAAAATTTATAAGTGAATGGCCGACCTTGGGAATTCTGGGTCAACCTGTAGCAGTCGACCTGAGGTTTGTCTATGTCGACTGTTCAAATGAAAGATGCACGAATTGAACCTTGGACCGAGGCCCAGGTTTATAATAAAATTTATATAATTTTAGAAAAATATTATATAAATGGAAAATCAATTACTTGAGCCAATTTCTAAGCTAAATAAATATACTAGAGATGGTAGGGTCATAAATCTACTATAAAAAGAATTGTAGGGCCGTAAATCCCATATAAAGAGAGGGTAGGGTTGTAAATCACTAATTAAAGGACAATAGGTTATTACAGTTTAGATAACAGTTGAGCACCAAAATAAGAATGGGAGTTGGCAAGGACAACATATTTCATGGACGGTCAAGGGGTATTCCATCATAGTGGGGTGCAACACTTATGGAGATACCAGGTGAGTGAGCCCGATCCTAATAGGTCTTGTACACATGGTACTGGCGCTACTTGGTGTAGCTTGTCATTGGTGCAAGATGATAAGAGCTACTACAAGAGACATTGGTGCTGTGGTCAAGAGGTGGATGGTGGGTTCCTACTATGAGTCACAATGATTTGCAATACGAGTTTGCACTTTGGGGTTCTTCCCTCAAGCATAGTAATGATAGGCAGTTTCAGATAACTCAAAAGACGTTGGTCAATCGTTACTGAGAGGCTCGAACTGTAGTTCAATCAATTATGTTAGCTAAGAATCCTTAGGTATTGGACCTTAGGTACACAAACACTTGTTACACAACCTTTATCTCTTAGAGTGGTTTTAAAGTTAATCGCACTTAATCATAACAAGCTTATACTCATTCATCGGACTTTTGTCTGACCTACCCCCTTCCTTTCCATTTTTCCCCACCATATGATGACAAGTTATTAGCTGATTGGGCGTAGTACGTGGAGAAAGGAGATTCACGTTGGAATTCAAATATTATTCATTGTTCCTAGTGTGGTTACCTATTGTACTAAAATATTTGTAAAGCACACATTGTACTTTGAAAACAGCGTATATGTAAAATAGGTATTTTAGAGATTGTTTTTCTGAGATGTCTATTTTTGTGTACTTATATTTTAATTTCTTAAGCTATGAGATTTGAAAGTGTAGAATGTCATAGAGCCCACCCCTATAATTATGCTTTATAATGTATTTAAAAACTCCAATAGCTCGTATTTCTCGGCATGACAAGTTAGAAAGTCACCCTAAAACTTAGAATGGTATATCGGGAGGTATGGGTTGTTACAAAGATGTAATACACGAGCTACTACAAATTAACAGTTTGAGAAGCCAAATTGGTTCAGTGTCTATTTAGGCGCTACACCGAATGTTTTGCTACCTGCAAACATCCCAATAGCTAGGATCAGTACGTCAGGAGGTGTAGGTTGTTACAAAGATGTGATACACGAGCTACTATAAATTAACAGTTTGAGAAGCTGAATTGGTTCAGAGTATATTTGGGCACTACATAGGATGTTTCACTGCCTGCAAAAATCCCAATAGTCATGGTAGGTTTTGGAGGTGGTGTAGCGATCGGGAGTACTACCATTCGAACTTGATGCACCAGCTTTTGAGTTGAGTGGGGTTTGTCAATGAAGTGTGACATTGATTTGCATCCAAGTAGGATTCTGTGGATGCCTAGCACTGAGGCAAAGACCAAGCGAATGACTTATATGCATTTTGCATGGAGTCATTTATGTTAGAAGTTGTTTGTCCTTATGTTAGTAAAACTTAGGTGGTGGGGTGAATCCTATGTGTTGAAGAGATATTTTATAGAGATCGGTCCATTTACGTACAAATTCCTAATCCCTAGTTCTAGCTTGGGGGTTTTTCGATGATTTGCACCAATTGGGCAAGGAACTTCCACTTGATTCTTAAAGGCAAGAACTTGAATGGGTTCTTGAAATGACTAAGAAACTTTTGATGTTCGACTCTAGCTTTGCAAGGAAATTTTGGTGGTCCGCCTAAGGAAGCAGGTCAAAATTCACATAAGAAGAGACAGGTGCCAGACCTTAGTTCAATAAGGAAATCAAGCGGGAAAACAAAGGATTATAGTAAATTATTTTGTATGATATTTATTCATTTTAAAATATTTATAGTATAGTATAGTTTGGATAGCTTAGAATAATTCTAGGAAAGACTTCTTAACTAGTTTTGTGAAGATTGGATAATCTTCTAAGTGGTGATATGATACTTGCCTATGCGAGCATCATGGTACACTTAGTATATTATCCTTATTGACATTACGCGGTTGAGGTGAATTTGAACTCGAGCGAGCTCAATCATTTGTAGATTGTCATTTAATTAACTATTTAATTAGTAATGCTTTCTCCTTTGGAGAATGAATTCTATTCGGAAGAAGAGGAAAGTTGAAATATGGATTGCTAGTTTTATTTGAGAGTTTAAAGATCGACGATCAAGCATATTATATAATTTTTCATTTTCTTAGCCGGATATGTAATATATTTCATGCACTGTATTCGAGAGAGGGGTTGCACCACTCAGTCATTTTGTTCAACTAGGTTGTTGAATGGGGCTTTGTAGTTTGACATGCACGTTTAGAACACTGTTAGCCACCGTGCATGTTGCTGTAGACTCTTTTTGTGTTTTTGGTTGTTTTTCTCCTCATTATTATTTCTTGTTGATTGATGTTGTTTATTACTATTTATTGTTGTTGTTGCTTGTTGTTTTTGTTATTATTTGATGTTATTTGTCATTGGTTGTAATTGCTTGTTTTTTTATTGATATTTGATTATCTGTTGATTGATTTTTATTGCTTATTGATTACTCATTATTGTTTATTGGTTGCTTGTTATTACTTGTTAATTGCTTGTTATGGTTTGATTATTAATTTTTACTACTAGTTGTTTTTGGCTTGTATATTTAGTAGTATGTTAGTGAATTATAGCTACCTATTATAACATGTTTGGAGAGAGATAATAATAGTTATTTGAAATAGGTCAGATATCGCCTATGCCTATTGTAGGTTGAGGTGAGATCTAAACGAGTCGATGCATTTTGATTTGACTCAAAGTCTATGGTTTATTTGGATGCTGAATTATTTTAGCTTACTCTCCATTTGTTAGTCATGTAAATTGTAGTAATATCGGTTACTATGCTAAAATTATACGTTGTTAAATTCCTTCTTCTCATTGTTGTTATATTGGTGCATAATCTTCTTTATATAGTACAATTAGGTACTTGAGACCCAAAACATAGCTATTTAAGTGCTTATTTTTTCAGGTTTTCATTTGGAGGGTGAGAAATTTTATTAAAAAGAGGTACGTACTACAGAAAATATGGGATAATGTATGTTATCACATGTTTCCTAGTTGCGAGATACTCTCTAATTTGGGAGTTTCTGAATCACTAGCAGCGTAAGGAAAGTACTATTGAATTTTTTTAAAGTGGAGGATTGGGAATTTTAGTCAGTCCTTTAACTTTATTGTACTCATAGAAATTTCGAGGAAAAAATTATTTTAAGGAGGGGAGAATTTGACAACCTGCATTTTTAAAGACTGGATATTTAAATGATTCATTTAAATATTTAATCGTTGCTTAACGGAACATTAATATACTTATTTTTTAGAGACAAATGAATGCAGACTCGAGGCTCTTAACTTAGAAACCTCAACTTTGGCATAAGGAAAATGAGTATAAGTCGGCTTTGTTTGGAATCGATAAGCTTTTAGAGTGAATAGTGATTTCTTAAGCATGAAATGAATTTAGGCTAAGGCCCACTAGCTTGCCTATATGTTGTCCAATCACTTCGTTAGTTTCATTTCATTTTCTGTCTACGCTAATTTTCTTTCTCCTCTCTTAATCTTTTTCCTAGTCTCTCTTAAACCTAAGCTTTAAATCTTTTAATCCATGCTTAAATATATTCCTACAAATTCTGACAAAATCACTATAATTCTTCTCTCCTCATTCCTCACAAAACCCATCATTAGATTGCTTGAAGTGGAGTTTGGATCTTATTTTGAAAGTTCAACAGAGATAAGGAATGGGTTTGGGTGATTAGATCTTGATTTAGTGAAGAAGAAGGTGAGTGAGATGATTCTCTAACTATATTTACTTATTATACTTCATAGGTTTATTTATTAATGATTATGAAGTCGTATGTAATGATTTAGGGAATACTATGCGATGATTTAGGCTTATGTTTGTGTAGTAAACATGATTATACCAATTCAGTTTATTAGAAACCTTGATCGCTATTTTTGAAGAAGTTAGTAAGCTTAGAATAGACTAAGGGTTATTAAATAGTGTTGTGTAATGTTACGATTAATTTGAGGCTAATTAAGTGATATGATTATGTGCATATCATTAGTTAGTATTAACTAACTATTTGAATGAGTTTTAGAAAAGTTAGTAAGCTAGATAAGTTAGTTCGGGGATCTATATTTATTATTAGAGTGATTAGAGGCTTAATAAAGCTTAATTAGTGCTTATAAATAGTATTTTAAGTAAAAAATAATAATTTTATAAGAAAAGGTGATATTTATAAATTAAGAGATTTTATAACATAGTATAAATGTGATATTTTATAAAATAGTATGAGATTTTATAAAATAGGTTAATGTGATATTTCATAAAATAGTATGAGATTTTATAAAATACTATATAAGTGTTTTTTGTAAAAGAGTATGAGACTTTAAAAAGTAGCGGAAAGGAATTATTTTATCAAAAGGTTATATGATTCTATAAAATAATTATAAGGCGAATACTTAATTTCAAATGAAGAAATTAAGTGTTATAAAAGCTTAAATGATTAATAATCTACTAATGTATTTTATAAAATATTTGCACAATTTTATAAAATAGTGCGAAGAGTTACTGTACTTTCATTGAAAAGAGTTAATAAAAAAGTAACATTTGATTAAGTAATAATTGAAATACTTATTTAAATATAAGTTTATGTATATGTATATGGGTAAGTATTCATATAGTATTTTTTTAAAGATATATAACAGTTCAAAAATATATGCATTGTAATTAGGGTTGTTGTGTATGTTTGTGCATGAATATACAAACATATTTGTGTTAATGAATATATAGATGCATGTGTTACTTGAGTTAGGGGTATGCGCTAGGGGAAATTATGTAATTTATTACATATAACTAACTCGATAACCAATCTTGCTCAAATTAAAAGTCATTTTCTTCCTACTATACACTTGATATAATGTGTTATGTTAATTAATTTAATATTTAATAGAAAATTCATAAATGGTATCATTTGTAATAGTAGTTAAAAAGCATTGTAACTGTGAGTAATTCATCACAATGAAAACAAATATACTACTTTACATGTTCCTAGTTAATAAGCATGGAGAATAAATGTCAATTTATCCGTTAAGAATGTAATATGTAACGTTCTCTAAATGTTAGGTAGTGTATTACTCATGACTACTGGGCATTTAGGGGTTGCGTACTGATAGTTACCGAATAGCTGTGGAATGATTCACTAGATAGTTTTTGGTTGGTTAATATAACCAAGATCAAACAGAAAATTTTGATGCAACTAATTTACACAGTTCTCTCGATTGACAATACCATAGATCTTCAATATGAAAGCACCGTTTTGATTATAGTTAAATCATGGCATGGCGTCCATCGAGTGACTATAGTTGGGACGAATGGAAGTATTGGAAGTGAAGCGCTATTCAAGAGAGGATTTGTTTCCTAAGTTATATGGGGTTAGTATCATGGTAAACTAAAAGTTAAAGTCTCCAACCATAGCATCTTTGTTAATAATAATTGTTACAATTTAGCCAAGGACTTTGTGTTTGGACTATAGAGTTGAATGTGGACGATATTGGAATTTTAACCATTATCAAATTCCATAAGTACAAAGTGATATAGTTTTGACGAAGAGAATTGGTGTAAATAAATGTCACAACCAAATTAATAAAGTAAAATTGGATTTTACCGAAACTAAGTAAGTGATAAACTTGGCCAAAATTTCACACCACCTGCTGAGTAATGTGTGAACATTAACATACAAATAATACAATGTTAATCGCTGATTAAGTTTACACCTGACGAGTCACACAACCAAAACGATGAATTCTCTTCAGACCAAACGATTTAATTAGTTTATAACAGTTATAAATTAATTAAAGTAATTATTATTTATGAAAAATTAATTATAAAATTTCGTATATGATTTTAGGAATAAATATTAATGTATATATATTTATAATAATTATAAGTATATCAATCGATATGCGATATCAACAAGCAATTAAATTAGATTTAACTAATAATTTTTGTTTGAGCTTAAATTGGATGTTTGCCCTTAATGTTAAGATTTTATTTCAGCAATAATAGGGGTTGTAGGAGGTGGCTAAAATGGCAAGAGGGGTTTGGAGATGGGTTGTGGATATTTGATGAGAAAAGGTATGCGATGTGATCCATATTTCTCTCTATTTCGTCCACTATAAAAGGATCCCTAACTCTAATGCAAAACGAACTTTTTGGCTTCATTTATGGTCGACCACATCAACAAGGAGCTCTAACAAATTGATCTCAAATCAATTCAAAAGGCGACAGCTATTGGTTAGTTAAAGGTCTAAGGTTCAAAGATTAGCAATTCGTCGAATCGTCAAGATTTCTAAGGAGGGAGAATTCTTCATTACAAGATGTGCTCTAAGGCATTAGTATTAGGAATGTATTTACTATACTTTAGGATTTATAATTTCTTGATAATATTATATTATTCATATATATATATATATATTTATGTCATTACTATATTGCTAGTTAGGTGAGATTCTTATATGCATCATCAATGTTGTTACATATTAGATTAGTTATATGTATAATTTAATTTATAAAACAAACACATTTTTATATATAGATCTGAAGTGCACAGCCAAATAAATTTAATTTTAATTATTATCATTTTATTTTATTTTTTGGCATGGCCAACCGGTTTTATAATGGACCGTCCACTTTTATTACGAACGTAATAAAAACATTTTAGTATAGGATTAAGGTAGAAACACCTTAACTACTAATAAAAAGAAAAGTACAACATAGGATTGTGACAGAGATGTCATAGCTACTATAAATAACATATAGACTAGGTCTCCTTAGTAGAGGAAGAAGCATCATCGTCTGCTAACACATGGGTAGATTCCTTAGGGACATTCCCAAAAATACGAACCAAAGGGCGAAAAAGAACAGCAAGGCAAGGGTCATAATCCACAGAATCAGAGGAGTATATAAAAGATCAATCCCAGGCAGCATCAGCTAATATGGTAGCATTCCAATTCACATGCAGATCGTCCATATCGAGAACTAAGGAATCACCCGATGTACAGTAACGTAGGCATCTGAGGTTCAGATGATCATCAAAAACAAATCTAGAAAAGGAATTCTCCAAGGGGTTAAATCTCATATCAGATCTGAGATCAACAAAACACCTTTCGGCCTCAGCCCGAGCAATAGACAACTGTTGCGGCATAGAATCGGTGCAGCAATAGGCGATGATGGATCGTCACAAGGGACCACTGAATCAAGGTCAAAAGGGAGGCATTCCTAGTGACAGTCAGAAGGGAGGCATGCCTAGTGACAGAACAAGGAGGAGGATCTCGACCAGTAAATGGCACTGCAGGATGAATGACTGATTGAAATGCGGAGGAAGAAACCTTAGGAACCCATTTACTAAGCAGTGGGCGAGGCAGTGGAATCTTCAGAGCCGCTGCGGAGATGACATAATGCTTGCAATTGATGGCAATGTGGCCAAAGCAATGACAGGCAGTACATATGTCAAGAACCCATCCATAACGAACACGGACATCCACAACATGCCCAACAGCAAGTCGAACAGGAATAGAGGAAGGGAGGGGCTTATCAGGGGTAATTTCAATTAGTGCCTTTGGATACACCAATTTTTCACGTGCAACTATATTAGATTCAAAACATTTCAATTTGCCTACTTTACAAGCTATCCAATTCAAACAAAACAACGGCTGTAAAGTAGAGGGAATATGAGAAAAATAAACCCAAACAGGAATAGAAAGAAGCTGTTCACGTACACTAGCGACTGTTGGAGACCACGGAGTAATAATAAAAGATTTACCATCAAAAAAAGAAGGATCAGCCTTAAGAACAAGCCATCGCTCCTGGAAGGATGAAAACTTAAGAAAATACATCGAGTCAACAAGAATAACATGTAAATCACCACAAAGCTTCCAATCCCTACAACAAACTCTAGTCGCATCAAGAAGGTGGTGATTAGGATCGAAATAGAAACCATCCAAATAATCCACCCAATAGTCCAAACCAGCTTGCATCGCAATTAGAGGAGAGATCATAACTCCATTTTCCTCAATGATTTCAAAATCAATCGATTTGTAATCTCCCGCATTACGAGGAAGTGAAGTGAATAGAGACGACTAAGGTATAAAGCATGTCGGGGCAGGCACAGTAGGTGGCAGATCTTGCACGGTAGAAACGAGTTGCTCACCATTAATAAGAATACCAACAGAGGCACCACAATCACGAGAACCGAGATCTATTTTATTGTTAATCGCATCAATATTCTCATTGGCATTAAAAAAGCACCAGAGGCGCATAATCCATTACCAGATTCAACAGCTTGAGATATACACTTAAACCATTCAGATTGTTCTCCCTCCACTCATTTCTCGTTAGTATTCCCATAAGAGTACATCACGACTTCCTTTTGCTGACAACTGCTGACAGCGGCAATATTTAGGGGAGTAAATTGGAAATCATGGGAAGGAAGAAGCTCCCTAGTTTTTGGCGATTCGAACGAGTGCAAAAACCTAAACGAAGTTTGATAGGTTATTAAAAGATTGGCACTCGGTACCACTAGATTAGAATCATCGGGGACAGTAGCAGATTTTTTGCAAGGCTTGGTGGCTGTCAGCGGAGGGAAGTCAGAGTCAGAAAGACAGAGCGGCATAGCGCTAAATGGAGCGATAGGACATGCATGAAATAAACGTCGTGACATGGTAACTGAAGGACGGGCCGGCGAATCTAGGGATGGGGAAATAGAAGAAAAAGAAGGCATAGGGAAGAGAAGGGGAGGCGAGACGGAGGGGAGGGGAGGAGAGGCAAAATGGGGCCGGATCGATGAGGCACAAACAACAACGGCGGTAGTCAAAGAAGCATGAAAGAGACATGCACCAAAGGACACGCCATTGCTATGCAAACATTAAATCACTATTATTATCAATTTATTAATTATATATATATATGTGTGTGTGTGTGTGTATGTATTAATATACTACCTAATTTTAATTATATGACTTTTATTTAATTATGTCATCTTATCATATTAATAGTTGAACTTATATTTTATAAATGATATCTACGTAGATTATGTTTTTCGGTGGCTACAAAATAATTTTTAATGTTTTTTAATTAATATTAGTTAAATCAATATACTAATTAAATAAATCATATAAAATAAAATATGTTTTTCAAAGTAAATTTTAAATTTTATTAACTTTTCTTATCATTATATAAACTCTTGGCCAAAAAATCAGAATTAAAAAATCATTTTTTATATTTTGAATAAATCAATTTAATAAACGGCCGAAATTATATTATGTGTGTATATATATTTAATACTTAATAATGCAATGGTTATATATATATATATATATATATATATAAATCTTTAATATTTCAATAAATAAATTATATATATATATACGTATACGTATAAATATATATACACATATGTATGTATGTATATATATTCACATAGTTTTTAATATTTATATAAATAACAAGTTTACATGCATACGTATATTTGGACAACACACTACATATATGTAAATTCTAACATTTACATACAGACATATTAATACTTGCACGGATTATTATGTTACACATGCACACACACACGTACATATATGTAAATGATACATATGTGTACTATTATATTTAATTGAATATAAATTAAATAAAATTCTATTTATAATTTGTAAATTTAAATAAAATAAGAGATTTTATTTAAATAAAATTAAGAAATGTCCTAAATAAATTAGATTTCATAGGCCTAATAAAGATCCAATATGGTAGAAAAAACTTTGAAACTCACTGGTAACTTCCACTGCGGGATAGCCTAGTTCCAACAATGACATTAGAGCCAAATAGCCTACGCAGTTTAAATTAGCCATATTAGGGTTAACTATTAAGCTTACAGACCAAAGATTGTCCCCAATAAAAAATGCCTAAGAATTAGGTCTTGGGTTAATTTTCAAAATTGTTTGAAAATTAAAAATACAAGGTTTTAAATGTAAAAGTTAAATTTAATGTAAGATATAAATATATTATAAAATTTATAATATAACGAAAATTTCAAAAGGTTTGTAAATATATATTAATCTTAAAATTTTAAAAATTTATTAATTAGATTAATAGGATAAATTAATTAAATAAGTTAATTAATAAAAAATACTTATGCATGTATTATGCATTATCATATATGCTATAATATTTTAAAATATTTAAAATAATATAAGTATAAATGCATGTATATGTATTGAATTTCGTATAATTTAATTTAAATTGTTTAATTCAATAAATTAAGTAAAAATTAATTAATTAAATATATAAATTAAAGTTTAATTAATTAAATAAGTTAATTAAAAATTTATTGATTAAATAACACACACACACACACACATATGATATGCGTAACATACTATAAAGGTTATAGTATATAATAAATATGTAATATTAATGTTATATTAAAGTAATATAAAATTAATTAAAATGTTATAAACTAAGTAAATAAGGCTTAATTGATACAATATTAAACATAGGACTATTATATAAGTAATATGAAATATAAAAGTTATATAATAATAAAATTTGTATAATATAAATGTATAATAAAAGGTGGAACATTAAGAAACACTAAATATACTTAAGAAATAAATAGATACGTAAATGTACATATATCGCAATCATAGATATGCCTGACACTTGAATTACGAGAGTAATTCATAAGAATTATATTATTTCGTAAGTCGATATCACTCAATATTAAATATTAAAGATTACAAATCTTTAATATAATGTTGTCCTCTATCATATATATTAATAAATTACTTACATACTCCTTAATTGTTGAGCAGACTCAAGCTATGGATGTGATGTGTAGTATTATAAATATATTGAATAGATGAGGTAAGATAACTATTTGTATTTGTTGAGAAGACTCAAGATACATATATTTACGCCGTCGAGATTTGGTAAGTACGAGTGAACAATTTCGTTTCGATTTGTTGAACAAACTTAAGTTCAAAGTTGAATTAGGAAAATGTATCAAAAGGTTAAAAGTTGTATATGATACAACCGATAAAAAGTTATCCATCGTTTGTGGACCTATGACTTGTTGAGCAGGCTCAAGCTCGAGTCCTAACTCCCACTAGTGAAGTCGAAAGACTTCTATTTTTCTCTTAGGGTTTGGAGAGACATAAACTACTAGTTGGAGCCTTATTAGAAAAATAAAATGATAAAATTCAACCTTTCTAATATTGCAAAAACATATGCTATATAATGTTATAATGATCTGCAACGATAAATCTATGCATTTAATACGATTGATAAAATGTTTATTAATTAAGATATACAAATGGAATGAATTAAAGATTAATAAATAGAAATATAACATATACTTACTAATAAATGCTGCTTGTATGTTAATGTTTGAATACCCAAACAAGCGCTTGATTTTACAACTACTGAATACATTCGTAATTTGGTAGCTTACACGTTTATTTGGTTGAGACCGTGTATTGCATTTTATGAGTTTCTAAATCTAAATGTGATGTAATGCTATGGATATTTGATCCATATACTATCGCATATGAGCGTTACTTGGGGAATATTCGCATTTCGAAATGTACAATACTTCTATGAAGTTAGTTCATTCGAAATAAGCTAATAGACAGTAATATGAGATCTAGTATTCGATCTGATTGATTGTAATAAATATCATATTGTGTTAAATGTAACATTAGACCGAAACTACAAGATTAATATGAGAACTCGATCACTCAAGTGTCAGTTTGATCAATTTAAGTAAAGTTTAACATATTTGATTTCCTTAATTATTTAGGATAATCGAGTGCGCTTTCCTTAAAGAGTTCTTTATGATGTTATAGTAAGGGTAGCCTTTTTAAACCATTCAACCATTTAAAAGGAAAAATGAATGTAGAGTACTCGAAATTTAAGGTACAGTTGAGATGAAGAGAGTGAATGGTCATTTCTGCTTTATAAAGAAACATCGGGAATGAGAATAATTACAGTAATAATAATTAATACTTATCGTTGGAATGAAAAATATGATTTCTATTTTGAAATTTATTTTCATGCAGAAAATTTTCTTCTATAAGATTTTTTTTCTTTGATTTCAAGATATTTGATCAAAGAACTCTCTACTACAAACTAGTTGTAGTACACGAAATATATGATTTATATTAAGTGAATGATGGACCTCCAAACTTTGTATACTATTATAATGGCAGAAATAGTAGGAGATGCCATGTAGCACTTTTTGATTGCATCAAGTTACGAAAATTGTTTTCGAAAAACAAACCGAACATTATTTATAAAATAATGATTATGTTTCTATGTCGACTAAAAAATAGACATTTATATTTCAATGTGAATGTTATGAATATTCGTAATGAAATGAAACTATAATGTCGTATTTATTTTCACAACAAATATGATGCGCTAGAAAATACAAAAGTATCTAAAATTATTATGGAAATATAGACTAAGTCATAGTTTTGAGAAATAATTTTTATTGTATGATTACGAATGATATGATACAGATTAATTATACTCAAACAAATTAGGGGCTATGCAGCCACTTAGTGGGAGCATAATAAGAGTTTATGAACTCTTTGTATTGATACATATAAATCTATGTAATCATAATTCTATTAATACTAAAATGATTTAACACACTCGTTGTATTCATCGATGAGTTATCACCGATATGGACATGTGTATTTGAAACACATGCAGTATGTCTACGGTAGATGCAGAGTACAAAACGGAAGTAAATAAAATAATATGCAATAAAATAGAATGATTCAGCATGACCGAATATGTGAGCATTTTGGAAAGAGTTCTGAATGTACAAAAACATGAATAAATATTCAACCTCACAAGTTACTCCTCTCTATAATACAGAATGGTGTATTGATAAGGTGTAATCGAACCTTGTTGGATGAAATACGGTAAATTACATGTGAAGTTGAGTTAACTTCTTTCTTTAAGGTCGTGAATTTAAGAGTTGTACACAAGGTTAATATTATTTTATCTAAATAATAATTTACAAAATCATAAAAGGTAAGGACTTATAAAAACCCTAACATATCCTTGGCTAAGGAGTTGGCAGGTTGTGTGAGTCGATAGTCTGCATGTAATAAGTGTTTATGAGGGATCATGCATGAATCTCCCCAAACGAAGTTTAGGAAAGACGTTCATTAAATGACATATTTATATTTTGAACATAAGTTTTATAAATTAAAAACAAAATCTTTTTTATATAAAAGACAATTCATAAAGTATTTATGAAAACCTATTTCGTTGCACTTAGACACAATTGTTATTTCAAGAAACACTAACTTCATAATGAAGAAATTTGTTTGAAAAATTATTAGTAGTAAAATTGAATTGGATATGATCCAACGATCAAATTGATTACATGAGGTTAAGTGAATATAATTAAACTAAAACGAACACATCGAATTAGAGAGTATTCTTACATATTGAAGAGAAAATATGAGTTTCTTATCGATGTCAAAATTATATAATCCTCAGTTGTCCAATCAAGCAATTAAGCGTATCGAGTCTATGATATGATATGATGCGCAAATCCAAAAGAATTCCAAGTACTTTATCAAAATATGATTTTGGCAGTCATAACCGAAGGGATGTGATCCACCGACCGTGATTTTGTCTTTATGAGCAAGACTAATGCAATTGGAATTGTGTAACGATACAGAATTTAGTCGCTATTTAAACGGATATGAAATTATATTTTTAAATAAGTAACAAGTGAAATTTTATTAACCAATAAAACTATTTTAAATAATAACAAATAGTGGTAAAATCATTTTCAAAATTTGTTTACCAATATATGAAGTTCATAGAGAAATAGAAAATATGACTGGGAATAATTTTTCGAAATATCGATTTTTCATTCATTAAAAGTTATTTGAAATACTATAACACTGTTGTAAACACACATGTACACATTATAAACCACTTTAACATGGTGTGTACATGTATATATGTATGTATATATTAGCCCACTTAAACATATAAACATATAAGTTAAAATACGATTTTATTTCATTAAAACATATATACATAACTTATATAAAAATACACTTTTTTAACACAAGTACTTAGTGCATGGCTTGAATAGTGCAAGATAGGGGGTACAATGAGGACAGAAATGAAGGGAGGAAGTAGTATGGTAGTGCTGCATGTATATATTTTAATATAAGCACTTATATTATTTTTTATTAATTTCCTAAGCCTATACGTACCCCTTAACTTTCATTTTTCTCATCTTACAATCTTTCTACTTTAAATTTCCTAAAAGCTTAACAAAAACATCCATGGCTTCTTCTTCATAATTTTCAAAGTGAGAAAATCCACTTCGTTTTGTGGAAAATCTCCTTTTAAATTCACAAAAACACTTCTACATCTTCTACAACACTCCTCATCCAAGTAGCAAGCATTCAAATACCCTATAACGCCATGGTCGAGCCAAAAGCTCGTTAGGCCAAGCCCAAACTTTCCTTGGCCGAGCCTATTTAGGTGTTCGAGCAACTAAAGTTTCATATTTTGCAAGTTTCTAAAGCATTTCAAGTTTTGGAAAAGCTTCGTCATGAAATAAAAAAGTTTCTGCGTGTAAAACTTTTGCTTTTGGAAAAGAAAATACTTTATTTTGATGAACTATATGTTGTGAAAATAAAGTGGTTGTTGTGTTGAGTTATCATATTGCGTTGGATGACATATAACTATATGTCTATGTTTAAGCTTGGATTTGTGATTTGGTTGTTAATGATATGTTTGGACATGAATATGTGAATGGTTGGTTTTTATACGATGATAATATGTTTATGAAACAAAAACTAAGTGTATGTGATGTAAAATGTTGTGAAGTTAGCACCTTGAAAAGTCACACGCACTTGAGATCTGATTTGAAAAACAAAAGCTCTTTTTCTAGATTTGGATTTTTGAAATGTTTTTCCAAGTTTTTCACCTTTTGTTTAAGTTTTCAAACCTTTCCATTTGTGCTTTCAAACATGTAGTAGCTAGAGTTAAAGGGAAATTTTCACCTTGATATCAATTCTAGCAAATTGTGCTTGTAGCGATAGTCACTATGGATACAGTTCGGAAAATTTAATGATTTCAAGCTTTTAAGTGTTTTCTTTCAGATTAATTTTGAAAATTCATTTCACACTAATTAAGTAAGTCAAAAGTTTATGTTTAATTATTTAGTAATTTCTTTATTTAATTTATTAATTAGATTATTTAATTAAGTAATTAGGTTAAGTAATTAGAGTTTAAGAAATTGTTAACTGAGTTAATTATTTTTAATTAAGTAAGTTTTAAATAATGATTAATTAAGATAAAAGAAAGTTAATTTTTATTTAATCAAGTTTATTTACTTTAATTAACTATTTAATTAGAGTTAACTATTTAATTAATTATTATTTAATTAAAGGTTAATTATATCTAGTTAATTAGGGTTTAATTTCTTAAATAAATGTTATTTAAATTAAAGTTTAATTATGGATAATTTTATATTAATTAAAGTTCAAAGTATGATTTTTGATTTAATTTAAGGAAACTAAAGTTTAATTAAGTTTTAAACTTATGATTTAATTAAGGTTTATTTATTTTAAAGTTCCTTTCTAAACTCTATCGGTTATTTAATTTTAACCAATTTTCTAGTTGGGGTTATTAGGCTCAAGGAAAGATTTGAAGAAAAATTTAGCTTTAAGGACAAGAAGTTTGCTTTTTAGGCTGAAGGACACATTTTAGTGTAAATTACATAATTATAGTTGTAACTACCATTTTTTGTTTACACTAAAAAGCAAACTTGTTGTCCTCGAGACTAATTTTTTTTGCAACTTTTTCCTTGTATCTATTTTCATGTTTCTACTTTTAGTAAATTATTTTTAAACTAAGAATATCTTGTCTATGTTATTAAGTAGCCAAATGAATTAAAGTAATTGTAATAAAATGTCGACACATTTTATTGGAAGTAACTCGACTTGTACTTATCACAAATACCACACTTCGAAAATGTGATGAATGCATGGGTGTTAATTTCAATAAGCTGGTCAAGATAATATAAGAATATGAAATGTGTGTTCATATGTAATCTAACGACCCTGACTCGACCTTCGAAAATCGGCACCAATTACGTCACCAATTACGTCACCTATATTCAAATGCCGCAGATCCAAACATCGAATCTAGTTCGCCGGAGCTTATAACACAGTAAGTACAACAACACAACGGAAGAAATGAATAATATCATTGATACAACAATGAATACAATATCCGAATGATACAGCAATGATACAAATGATATTGACATAAATCAGAGATACAAGACACAACAGCGGAACAATATCAAAAACTTGAACTCCAAAGGAGGAAGTAGTCTTCAGAGGAGAACTCCAATGTCTGCACTCACCATCTCCAAAGAACCAATCTAGAAATAGCTCGAACTCTCAATCAAGATGTATTAAGCAAATCCAGGTCAGTCTAAATCCAAAGACTGAACTAGCTCCAGATAATCTACTAAACATGACTATCTGAAAACCCCAACTCTAGACTGCCCGTGTGGAAAATTATGGGCATCCAGAGTTTAGGAAGGGAACAATAAACTCCGGGTTAGTCATGGGACTGGTATGAGCAAAAAATAACAGTTTATTTTTTAAAAACAAACAGAAGAATTTAAATTTGAAATCCGTAAAGCTTGTTGGAAAATGAAACTACCATAAGGCATCCCGGCACACACCATGCAATCGCACACTTGGAGGAGATTTCTCCTTATGATAGTCAAACATGCTTACTACGTAGAAATCTTTTTTGATATTATTATTAGTGCATAGTGGAAAACATTTTGAAAGTATAATATTAATCTTAACCAGCATAGGTACCATTATATTATGCCAGCTATAGCTACCACTTGAGGTGGCAGGTTATACAATTGAAATCGTAAAGGGCTCATATTGTTTGATTGGATTTCCAACAAATGGTCAGGCTAAGAAACTACCTATTGCCACATGGGTACACCTCTGAAGGGACGCTCCGAGACCCTACCCGGCTCTCTGCCAACACAAGGCCAGTTTCCTCCTTGCTCGAGAGTAATACCTAAAGATATGCCACCCCTAGTCGTTTGCGACCCTTATCCGAGGATCCTCAACCACAAAGCAACATCACACAGTAATAAATATACAGTGTCCACATGAGTAAGTATCTAGGCTCCATACCATGAGACCACCCTTTTCCAGAAGTAACGGACATACCCTAGGGGCGCGACCCCTGCAACCTTACCGTATCTTTCCTGTTTCGACCATTACCGGGTTGTGTGGCTCGATGAGGTCTCGTCCACAAAGCTACTTTTTTTCACAAAGCCATGCTTCGATCAACAAATGATCAGCAGCACTTCGTATGCCACATTACCAAATTGGGAATGTATCACTAGTAACCATCAACTACATAACCTATGAGCTCTTACGTCTCAGAGAAGGGTGTTAAGCTAAGAGAATAAATCTCCGCCACCAAACAGAAATGTATTTGATAGGAACTGGTTTTACATCTCAAAGTGTAATGTCAGACACGCAGCCATACAAGTCTGTTTCGGGTTCGAACAGAACCGAAGGCACTTCCAAAGAAGCCCTTGCAATCCGGTATTCACAATCCCGATCAGACTTCCCATCACTTAGGGAATCTCTGTACCGGCGTGACTGGGTGCAGAGACAATCGACGAGTTATCCTTTCATTCTTGAAAATACCCGATCTTCACCACCGGTCTTCAAATGTTATCCATATACGACGTATCATTATTCAGAATGGGTTATATGACACAAGGTCCTCTCCCGGCTAAACCGAATAATGAGCGCAATATTTAAAACATATGGATATGGGATTTCGGTTAAGTCACAACTTAAAGTCCAAAACCTTTCTTTCAAATGGTTTAAACAAATTACCACTTCAAATCTTTTAAACAAAAAGGTTCATTTCACAAAGTTCACCACTTTTCCACCAAGGTTCATTCACGGCTTTTCAAAACAATTTCCTTTCCAAATTGGATTAACTCATCCAATTATTAAATCAAAAACTCTATTTATCACTTTCAAACCCATTTCCAAAGATTCATAGCTTTTAAAAACAATTCACATTTCAAATCTCTTTTATATAAAAGATACACCATTTAAAATCCTCTTCAATTTCAAAACAAGGTTCCACCATCTTTCACAATGATTAATTCATAGCTTCTGAAACAATTCTATTTCAAATTTGAAATCTTTTCAATACAAGTTGGAAATCCTTCCTTTATATGAAAGCTATCTTTATTTGAAAATAAATAGTTTTTGTTTCGGAAAAATCCGATTACATTTATACAAGTTAAAGCCCTCTAAGTATAAAACTTGGGTTTAAATTCAAATTCCCTAAACAATACTTTTTAAATGGTTTAAAACCCATAAAAACACATTTATAACTTTTATAACCTTTTTAAACCATAATTTTCAAATATAGAATTCAATTTCAAATCTTGGATTTAATTTCAAATCAAAGTATTTAAATTTAAAAACTTTGTCAAGTTATTTAAAATCACTTTTATTTTCAAAACTCCTTTCCAAAAACTTTTCGCATTTAACCCAATTCCATTTTTCAAAATCTTTTGGATTCAAAATTCAACTTTTAAAACTATTTCAAAAAATATCCGTGACTTAACCGATTTCCTCATGAAATCCATATTTTGTGTGTGTATAGTGTGGTCCAGGGGTTTTACACACAATAATAGTGCAACAACATCGTCAATCATTGCAGATTCAAACACATAAATATCGATAGGCAGTATAATCTATAACTCTAATCTTCATTCACATATCACAGATAAACAATATAAATTTATTACAGATAAATAAACTACATTCATCACAGATAAATGAATTACATCACAGATGAATAAATTACATCACAGTTCACAGCTTAATCAGAATAATTCATATCACACAATTCAAAGCATCCAATTCAAACATTCATAAGTTAGATCAGTTAATTGTCTTATAAATTTTAATCAAATTAATTACTTATGAATAATTTACTAATCCTAGTTAATTAATATTAATCAATTACAAACCATATTAATTAATTAACCTTAAAACATTACTTAACCTTTAATTGATAATTAATCCTTTGATTAATTATCCTTAATTAATTACCATAACTTGTTTAATTAATCCTTAATTAATAATCATTCCTCAATCACTTTCATTAATTAATTAACCTTTTAAATTAATAAATTATTCTTAACTTAATTATCTTAATTAATTAATCACACTAATTAACCATTCTTTAAATTAATTAACCTTTAATCACTTGATCAACCCATCCTTAAATCATCAATTATTCATCCTTAATTAATTTCATAAATTAATCAATCCTTAATTATAAATTAAATAACCTTAAATTAATAATTAATTAATCTTTAATTAATTATCCTTTAATTTCTTGATTAATCAAACTTAAATTTATTAATTAATTTATCTTAATTACTTTTATTAAGTCGTTAGCTTCAAGTAATTAATTTCCTTTAGCAGTTAAATTTTAACTTAAACTTTAAAAGTTAATTAACCATTAAAACATTCTTTTAATTAAATAACCTTTAATAGTATGAGGTTTATTTAAAATAAACTTTCAAAATAAAATCATTTTAAAACTTGATTAATTAAAACAATTTTATTCAAAAACCTTCTTTAACTAATTTTAAAAACTTAGATAACATCTAATATAAAAAGGAAATAGGTTTAAATAAGATTTAATTTTAAAAATTTGATTTCCTTTAAAATTTTAGAACTTTTTTTATATTGCATCAGATAACCCGAGCCAAATTCATTTTTACTCGAGACTTACTTCGGGCAACCTACCCTTTTCAACTACTTCGAGACACTCACGCGAACACTTCTAGTTCGAGCCGAGAGAAATGCTTCTTCCCAAACTACATCCCATTTTCCAGATGCACAACTTTTTCGTGTGCACGTGTACCGTTGTCTGGTCGACTTTCGGTCCCCGCTGACACCTCCAGTGTACCATCGGTGATCTCCTCTCCCTAAACAAACAATCAGTATCAACGAATTCGTCACGAAATTAAAATGGGCAATCGGGCTTAACCTGGAAACCCAAACCAATCACCTAAATCCTCCTTGTGTCGGCGAACTCTTCCACCGACAACCTCTCAACTTCGACCAAAGTTTCCCCATCGACCTCCAAACCTATTCCCCTAGGTGCGATCGAACTCGATGCCCCACAGTCAATGCAATCGCCGTGACTTCTTCGTCGAACAAAACAGTGATGGAAACCCTAGTTCATCATTATCCAGCCATCACGTTCATCAGAAAAACCACTAAGTATTTTTCATATGCTCACCACCGTCCCAGTCTTCTTCCATCTTAGCCTTGATGCTCATAGCTTCGCCGATCATCATGGATCAACGAAAAACTAAAATTCGTCCATTTTGAATTTCCTCAATGATTATAGATTTAAAAATTATGAAATTATTGTCAAAAATCATATTTTTCCAATATGAATTTATTCCTATAATCTAAATTTAATATAAAGATGATAAATTTTCTAACCATTTTTAGCTTATCACTACAAACTGTACATTTTGAAATGATTGCTAAATAAAATTTCCTGAGACCATTTTTAAAAATCATTTTACTTACATACAAGCATTTTTCATTTAGAGGTTAAAGCGTATAATCGTTTAGATGTAATGATTTTAAATTTTTTTTCTTAGATGGGTATTAAAACCTATAAATGAGACAGAGGCATATCTGCCTGGTCACAGCTTGCATGCATTTTTTACATTCAATGACATATACACGGCCATGCAAAGCATTTTCACAGCACATTTTCAAACATCAATCATATGTAAACCATATATAACTTATTCCAGATTTTATATGGGGAGTTTGCTCACCTGAATTGATAATGAACAGAGGACCAGATTTTGTTTTCATGAGCACTGAAGTTTAATCTTTTATCTATTGGATTATCTTGCTTTGATTCTGCGTTTTCCAGATTTCTTCTTTTCTTTCTTAAATTTGCTTTGAGCTCCTGAAACTTGATTTTGATCTATAACTAGATCATGTTGAACTTGAGCATTTTGTTCCAGGTTTGTAGCTTCCTGATTTTTTTTCAGGTTCTTTTTCTAGGTTCTCCAGGCTTTGATTTCAGAAAATTGTCTGTTGTTTGAACCAAATTTCATCTGGATCTTGTTTCCAGTTTGAAGATTTTGAGGTAATTTATTTTGAACTTTTGATTCTCTTTTTTGATTTTGTTGTTTTTCAGACTTTCATTTGTTTTTGGAAATGAAATTGGGAGGGTTTGATTAAATTTTCTTTTCAGGTTTTGAGGTACAGGATCGTTTTTGATTACTAACAAACGAAAATGAGATGAAACCTGATTTCTTCTTTTGTATGCTATTTTATTCTTTAATTTAAAAGAAAATTAAATTAAATGCCACTTGTTTAAAACATGTTAACACTTGTTATCATCTTACCTTCATGTTTTACAGTTGTCCTAATTTGTGTTATTTATGTAAAAACCCTTAACTCGATTCATTTAAAATTTTAGTTTTAAATCCTTACTTTATCATAAATTACTTAATTTATGTACAAACTACTTGTTTTAGCCCTTGTTCACTTAAACATTTATGTTTAGGTAATTGTCTTGAATTTATTTACAAACTATATTTGTTTTTCAAAAGATATGTACACATATAATTCTTAATTTAGAAAGCTTTTCAAATCTAATTTATTTATTAAATCAATTTAATTTACAATATATTTTATATTCATTCTTGTTTTAAATTTTAAATTCAAATCATTGTATAAATCATAACTTCCAAAGAAATTGATTTCAAAGTTTAGTTGTACTTTAACAATAAACACATATATAGATTATATATGTATATAAGTCTTTAGAATAAAGGTTTAACTTCAAATAACTTTTAAAATCCATTTCATAAAATTAAATTCAAATATCTTTATATTATTTTCTATATATATTTCCTTTTATAACTATTTATACATCCTTAAGAAAATGATTATTATATTGATCTTAAATCCCGTCTTCCAAATCATAATGTATATATTTACATGCATGTATATATAATAGAAAACAAATCTCTACTAGTTTATAAAGTTCTTAAATCCAATTTATTTCTCAAAATATTTATTCCTGAATCTCAAATCAAATTTAAGATTATAATCCATTTACATAAATAAATAAACATATATCTTATTTAATTTGGAAAATTCAAATATACCCCAAATTCTATTTACAATATATATATATATATATATATATATATATATTTAGAATTTCCAGCTTAAAATTCAATTCAATTTTATTTTTATATTTCAAATCCAAATAAATTATAAATAAATTCACAATTAAATCCAAAATTAAATTTAATTACCAAAAAATCTTGACTCAAAAATCGGGATCGTTACAGATTCCCCCTTTAAGAAAATTTTGTCCCCGAAATTTGCAAAGGAGACAACAGAGATAGATGAAAGTTAGAGAAATAGTTTTCCAGGTCAAACTGAATATATATTCTGCATTTGGCTTACCAAATCAGAATATCAACAATAAATATGAGAACAAACTCATTCAATATTACACAAGACACTCGGGTCACCAAATCTACGAAATATACAGGGGTATTGATTAGTTCAAAAGGATAACTAACCACTCGTAGAATATATCTGAACCCCAAAAGAACAAACAAATGGATTCAACTCAAGTTGAAATATCCCAAAGTATATATAACTTGTCCCTCTTCGGACTTTGATGCTCACAAGAAATTACAATAGAATTTTGAATTTGGTTGTAATCGAAATCGTTTTATCAATACAAATCTTCATATTCAACTTCATATTTAATTTACCAATTTATTTCAATTTAAATTTTCAAATTTACCAAAGTTAAAACGAAAAGCTGATAGAAAACCAACGAAGAGAATATGAAATAGAAACTTATCTATAAGGATTCGTAGGGCCACCATCACGTCGAAGCTTCTTCCTCGAGCTGCCACAAAGAGATCAGAGAATTTGAAACTGGATAAAAGGAGATTGAGAAGAAAGTTGTTTCCACTGTCGCAGGGTATTAACCATTTGTAGTGGTACTCCCCTGTCCCCTATCTCGTCATCTTCTTGCACTCATACTTACAATCAGTGAATAGTAAGAGAATTTACTAAGGCACACGAACAGATATCTTCGGGATATACTCATTCAAGGGTGTACTTCACCCTGTCTCTAATGAGTTACCTAATGTGTTATACTCCTGAGCCAAAGTTTTAACCTTCAGCTCTGATACCAATTCTAACGACCCTGACTCGACCTTCGAATATCCGCACCAAATACGTCACCCGTATTCAAATGCCGCAGATCCAAACATCGAATCTGGTTCGCCGGAGCATATAGCACATTAAGTACAACAACACAGTGGAAGAAATGAGTAATATCATTGATAAAATAATGAATACAATATCCGAATGATACAACAATGATATAAATGATATCGACATAATTCAGAGACACAAGACACAACAACGGAACAATATCAAAAACTTGAACTCCAAAGGAGGAAGTAGCCTTCAGAGGAGAACTCCAATGTCTGCACTCACCATCTCCAGAGCACCAATCTAGAAATAGCTCGAACTCTCAATCAAGAAGTATTAAGAAAATCCAGGTCAATCTGAATCCAAAGACTGAACTAGCTCCAGATAATCTACTAAACTTGAGTATCTGAAAAACCCAACTCTAGGCTGCCCTGTAGAAAATTATAGGCACCCAGAGTTAAGGAAGGGAACAATAAACTCCGGGTCAGTCAGGGGACTGGTATGAGCAAACAAAATAGTTTATTTTTAAAAACAAACAAAAGAATTTAAATTTGAAATCCACAATGCTTTTTGGAAAATGAAACTACCATAAGGCCTCCCGGCACACACACCATGCAATCGCACACTTGGGGGAGATTTCTCCTTATGATAGTCTTACTATGCAAAAATCCTTTTTGATATTATTATTAGTGCATGGTGGAAAATATTTCGAAAGTATAATATTAATCTTAACCAGCATAGGTACCATTATATTATGCCAGCTATAGCTACACCTGAGGTGGCAGGTCATACAATTGAAATCGTAAAGGGCTCGTATTGTTTGATTGGATTTCAAACAAATGGTCAGGCTAAGGAACTTCCTATTGCCACATGGTTACGCCTCTAGAGGGATTCCCCGAGAACCTACCGGCTCTCTGCCAATACAAGGCCGGTTTCCTCCCTGCCTAGGAGTGATACCTAAAGATATGCCACCCACGGTCGTTTGCGACCTTTATTCGAGGATCCTCAACCACCAAGCAACATCACATAGTAATAAATATATAGTGTTCACATGAGTAAGTATCTGGGCTCCATACCATGATACCACCCTTTTCCAGAAGGAATGGACATACCCTAGGGGCGCGACCCCTGCAACCTTGCCGCATCTTTCCTGTTTCGACCATTACCGGGTTGTGAGGCTCGATGAGGTCTCATCCACAAAGCAACGCTTTTTCACAAAGCCATGCTTCGATCAACAAATGATTAGCAGCACTTCGTATGCCACATTAACAAATTGAGAATGTATCGCTAGTAACCATCAACTACATAACCTCTGAGATCGTACGTCTCAGAGAAGGGTGTTAAGCTAAGAGAATAAATCTCCGCCACCAAACAGAAATGTATTTGATAGAAACTGATTTTACATCTCAAAGTGTAATGTCAGACACACAGCAATAAAAGTCTGTTCCGGGTTCGAACAGAACCGAAGGCACTTCCAAAGAAGCCCTTGCAATCTGGTTATTCACAATCCCGATCAGACTTCCCATCACTTAGGGAATCTCTATATCGACGCGACTTGGTGCAGAGACAATCGACGGGTTATCCTTTCGTTCTTGAAAATGCCTGGTCTTCACCACCGGTCTTCAAATGTTATCCATATATGATGTATCATTATTCGAAATGGGTTATATGACATAAGGTCCTCTCCCGGCTAAACCGAATAATGAGCGCAATATTTAAAAACATATGGATATGGGATCTCAGTTAAGTCACAATTTAAAGTCCAAAACCTTTCTTTCAAATGGTTTAAACAAATTACCACTTGAAATCTTTTAAACAAAAAGGTTCATTTCACAAAGTTCACCACTTTTCCACCAAGGTTCATTCACGGCTTTTCAAAACAATTTCCTTTCCAAATTGGATTAACTCATCCAATTATTAAATCAAAAACTCTATTTATCACTTTCAAACCCATTTCCAAAGATTCATAGCTTTTAAAAACAATTCACATTTCAAATCTCTTTTATATAAAAGATACACCATTTAAAATCCTCTTCAATTTCAAAACAAGGTTCCACCATCTTTCACAATGATTAATTCATAGCTTCTAAAACAATTCTATTTCAAATTTGAAATCTTTTCAATACAAGTTGGAAATCCTTCCTTTATATGAAAGCTATCTTTATTTGAAAACAAATAGTTTTTGTTTCGGAAAAATCCGATTAGATTTATACAAGTTAACGCCCTCCAAGTATAAAACTTGGGTTTAAATTCAAATTCCCAAAACAATTCTTTTTAAATGGTTTAAACCCATAAAAACACATTTATAACTTGCATAACCTTTTTAAACCATAATTTCCACATATAGAATTCAATTTCAAATCTTGAATTTAATTTCAAATCAAAGTATTTAAATTTCAAAACTTTATCAAGTTATTTAAAATAACTTTTATTTTCAAAACTCCTTTCCAAGAACTTTTCGCATTTAACCCAATTCCATTTTCCAAAATCTTTCGGATTCTAAATTCAACTTTTAAAACTATTTCAAAAAATCTGTGACTTAACCGATTTCCTCATGAAATCCTTTTTATTGTGTGTATAGTGTGGTCCAGGGGTTTTACACACAATAATAGTGCAACAACATCATCAATCATTACAGATTCAAACACATAAATATCGATAAGCGGTATAAACTATAACGCTTATCTTCATCACAGATCACATATAAACAATATAAATTTATTATAGATAAATAAACTACATTCATCCCAGATAAATGAATTACATTACAAATGAATAAATTACATCACAGTTCATAGCTTAATCAGAATAATTCATATCACACAATTCAAAGCATCCAATTCAATTCAAACATTCATAAGTAAGATCAGTTAATTGTCTGATAAATTTTAATCAAATTAATTACTTATGAATAATTTATTAATCCTAGTTAATTAATATTAATTAATTACAAACCATATTAATTAATTAACCTTAAAACATTACATAACCTTTAATTGATAATTATATCCTTAATTAATTACAATAATTTATTTAATTAATCCTTAATTAATAATCATTCCTTAATCACTTTCATTAATTAATTAACCTTTTAGATTAATCAATTATTCTTAACTTAATTACCTTAATTAATTAATCATACTAATTAATCATTCTTTAAATTAATTAACCTTTAATCACTTGATTAACCCATCCTTAAATCATCAATTATTCATTCTTAATTAATTTCATAAATTAATCAATCCTTGATTATAAATTAAATAACCTTAAATTAATAATTAAGTAACCTTAAATTAATCATCCTTTAATTTCTTGATTAATCAAACTTAAATTTATTAATTAATTTATCTTAGTTACTTTTATTAAGTCATTAACTTCAAGTAATTAATTTCCCTTAACAATTAAATTTTAACTTAAACTTTAAAAGTTAATTAACCATTAAAACATTCTTTTAATTAACTAACCTTTAATAATATTAGGTTTATTTAAAATAAACTTTCAAATTAAAACCATTTTGAAACTTGATTAATTAAAACAATTTTATTCAAAAACCTTTTTTAACTAATTTCAAAAACTTGCATAATATCAAATATAAAAAGGAAATAGGCCGCTCCCACTCCCGCCCATACCCATCCCCTTTCTTCGTCCTTTTTTTCTGACATCCCCGTTCTCTCTACTATTCCTCCTTCTTCCCTGCTTTCGGCAGCCCTTCCTAACTCCCCCCTTATCCTACCTCCCCCTGTTCCGCCTCCTGACTTACCTAATCCCATCCATCCCGTCTCTTCTTCCTTCACTTGGTCCTCTCTTTTCAAAATAAAACCGTGAAACGCTGGAGTTTATTCCCCTGTAGATTTTCAGCTTTCTTATGATGGCCAAGTGCTTGTGCCTCCCCCTAATGTGCTGGAAGCTGGCAATGCAGTTTGGGGAGGATGGTTAGTAGGTTTTTTCCTTGATAAACCCCTTTCATACATGTCAGTTATCTCTCATTTAAAAAAGCTGTGGAAGCTTAAAGGCGAAGTCACCATTAAATCTGATGGAACTTTGCTCCTCTTCTTTCTATCTTGTACTGAGGACAGAAGAAGAATAGTAGAGGCCGATCCAATCTTTCATCGAAACAAAATTTTCATAATAAAGGAATGGGATCCATACATTGGAAATAGCTGCAGTACTATCAAATCAGTTCCAGTTTGGTTAAAGTTATCGAATATACCTCTCTATGCATGGTCTCATTTAGGCATAAACTGGTTGGCTTCTAGAATTGGAAGATTGCTTTGTTTGGATACATCAACTGATAAACTAGAGCGCATAGGTTATGCCAAGTGTTTAGTTGACGTCACTCCAAATCAAGTTTTGGTTGACGAGTTTCCAGTTAAACTTGTTGATGGGTCAACTCAGATGATAAAGGTTAGTTATCTTTGGAAACCAAAAATTTGTACTAGTTGTAAAGTTTTTGGGCATTTGGCGAATGATTGCATGAAAGTGGGAGAGTGCAATGTGAGAGGAGAGAAAGAAATAAAATTGGAAAAACAAGGTGAATGAAGATTTTGAAACAGAGCAGAATTTCGGAAAGCAGACTAATAAGAATAAGCAGATTTGGAAGAGAGTTGTAAACAAGAAACAAAGAGATAAGATTGAAATTATTAATGAGAGGCAAGTTAAGGATGATAATCTAGTTTATGATGTTGATTCTACTGTTAACAGTTTTGAACGTGATAATGACACCAAGGCAAACAATAAGGATGAAAGTGAAAATGAGGTGCAGGTGGTAGAAAAAAAGTGGTCCTGAACATGTAACATTACTGACGAGCAACATTTTTGATGTTTTAAAAAATATGGAGAATGAGGATGACTGTGTTGTTATGACAACTTCAGGGGATGAAAATGTTGATTTAATAGCAACTTCAGTTCTTTTGCATGTTGGTAGTTCACAAATTGTGGATGGTGGGCAAGCTACTCTCAAACTACCAGATGATACATCTGCTGAACTAAATGACTTGTTTTGCCCTCGGGAAGGAAATAACAACCTAGCCGTGCATGCTTCTGTATCACACGTGCATGCAATCAATAGTGAAATCCCATGCAGTATATGTTCCCATCCCAATAATGAAACACCACTCCCCAAAAGACAGCAAGCAATTGTATCAAATGAAGACAATCTGGAGGAATTATTTTGTACCACATTGCAACAAGAAATTTTTGATTTTGTGTACACCTTGCATACCATCCCTCAACCCCCTTTGTCAACCTCTCCTTCCACCCCATCTCTTCCTACACCCAACAATCCAGCGCCACGTCAGCCTTATGTTTTTCTGGGCTCAATTCCAGGGTGGAAATCGCCACCCAACGAACCAACTGAAGACGGTAATCAACAAACTGTTGATGACAAAAGCAAAAGGCCGAAAAAGTTAAAAAACCAAAATCAAAAATTCAAAAGAATAAATTCTCCTGTCACTAGGAGCATGAAAGATGGTGCTCACTTAAACATGGTATAATCAATGTTACACAATATTGGTACTTGGAATATTCGAGGCTCGCATAATTTCCTCAAACTTGATCAGGTGAAACAGTTGATTTCTTTTCATCAACTGTCTGTTTTTGCTATTTTCGAAACCAAACTTAACTTCCCACTAACTCTTCATGCCGCCAAGTACATTAACCCTACACGGTCTTTACACCACAATCTTCTTAAAGCTTGCTACGAGAGAATCATGGTCATTCATAATCCTGAACAGCTTTCTCTTGATCTTATCCTTGCAACACCTCAAATTATGCATTTTCGTGCTAATTATAACAACTCTTCCCTTCCTTTCTATATTTCTTTCATCTAGCTTACAATTCCCCCTCTGTCAGACAATCTCTATTCGAACTTATTCCTACTTTTAGACAAGATTCTCATCCTTGGTTATTACTTGGTGATTTTAACTGCTGCTTGTCTTTATCTGATAAACATGGGGGACTTCCTCTCTTGCCTAGGGACATTATCCCCTTAAACACTACTGTTGATCAATCTTCTTTAATTCCTGTCAACAAATTCGGTGCCCCCTTCTCTTGGAATAACCGGTCAAGGAATGGCGCCCGTGTTTTCTCCAACATTGATCACACTTTCTCTAATTTCATAGCTCTGTCCATATGGCCTAATCTATCGACCTTTCTGTCCAATCCAATCTTATCTGATCACTCCCCCCTAACAGATCCATAATTTAAAATAAAATTACGGTTATATATCATTTCAAACTACAATCCCGAATGAAATAAAAATGCATAACAACTTGCAGTTTATAATAATATATAATACAACATCCATTCATCCATTAACAGATCACACATCCATCACAATCATCATCCAAAACAACCAATTAATATCAATAGACAACTGATAATATATATAACAGGTATTTGACTGGCGGTTATATTCGAAACAAAATTAAATAACGATTTAATTTAAATAAATGCAATTAACTGAGATGATGATTAAAAATATATGAAAATTCATAAATAAATGCATAATCACAACAAAATTTAATTTAACAAACATAAGAATTTTAGAAGTTGTGAGTGGGTTAAAACACTCAACTTTTGAATCTAAATTCAATTTAAACCCAAAATTTGACGGTCTCAGAATCCATCCAAACCATTGCCAAAATGTCCGGAATTCCAATACGAACCTAGCGGAGTAAACCGTGCGTGAAGCGGATTTCGTAAGCGAAAGTTATATCAGTTAGATCATTTGAAAAACAAAGTTTAAATTGAAAATAATAATAATAAAATAAAATAAACAACTCCCCAAAAACCTAGCCACGTTAGCGTCTATCTTCTCCAGGTCATTTTCACGAGACAAACCCTATTCCTAACTAACGAACGCGCCGTCACCTCCTCTTGAACGCGTGCGCTACCTGCCGCCGAACCACCTGGCACCACCGCCACTCCCACCAGTCCGACCACCCTCGTGATCGCGTACGCGATGAACTCGACCGAGTTCGAAGATTTTGCACAGCAGCCGCCACTTTGTTAAACCCTAGTCGAATTATGGCGAGCAATCCGACCATCAAAACGACGAATAACCCATATAGATGCGCTCCCCTTCGTCCTCTCTACACGACTGCACCATCGATTTGTCGATCTAACGAACTTGATCGTCGCGTGATGAACGGCCACAAACTGTTCATCAATTTCTAGACAAACAATGCCTCGAACTGAAAAACGAATCTCAGAATCGAGATGCACTCTTCGAGAGCTTCGAATCCATATAAAATTTGCTACATATTGTGGAGTTTGAAATTTTAGCTTTTGATTTGGTTTGGAATTGGATTTGGATCTGGAATTTGTTTGTCTGCCATTAAGGAGGAGAGATAGTTGAAATATACGTACAGAAAAATGAGAAATAGGAGTAGGCTGGGGTTTATAACCGGGTATTTATGGGTAGGGTTGAAATAGAATAGATGGATCGGGTTGAATATACGCGATAACGACAAAGTGGCCCAAAAAGCCCGTTTCGACTCCGGAATGAAATTGGGTCAACCCATATATCAAAATAGATGTTTTAAAATATTTTAAACCTAATGGAAAAGGTTTCAAGTCCAAATGCCAACGTATGAAGAAGTTATGCTAAAATCAATATTTTTCAAATTGATTTCAATTGATTTCAATTTCATTGATTTCAAGGCGTTTCACGTTCGTACGATCAAACAACAAGTCTGATCGCTACGAAACTTGAAATTCTACAATAATTCATCGTTACAGTTCCGATGAAACTAGTTTCGTCGAAATCCGAGTCAGTGGTCAAAATGGCTATTTCTACATTAATTAAAAATGTAATATTAAATTAATTAAATCCGGTTTTAAATTCCAATTCTATAATTGATAATTTTTATCACTTTTATATTTCTCAATCATTCACAATGATTTTGAACAAATTTAAATGTCAATTTTGGGTTGATTAATTCATCAATTCCAATGTTAACCTCAATTTCAATATTTAACTTCAATTTCATTAAATTAAGAAATTATAAAATAAAACTCCAAAATGCAATTATTAAATTCTTAACCCTTGTTATTCGAGTCTTATTGATGTGCACGTAAATATGCATATTTTTACCACCATATTTATTCTTTTTAAATTAAATAAATGATCATATTGGGTATTTTAACTTGTTTTAACCAAAATCCATATTAATTCCAAATTTTCACATATTCATCTACATATTGGGGTAAAACGGTCATTTGTGTGCATATATTTCTTTGAGAAAAATTTAATGGGAAATTTCTATATTATTTTGTAGGAATTTAAACTCAATTACAAGTGGTTTCATGAAGGAATATGCATGTACAAAGAAGATACAAAAGAATGAAGATGGAAATAATTCAAAGTGAAGAACATGGAGGACCCCACCTACCCACTACCTTGATGTACAAATTAAAGGCTAATGCACATGCTAAAAGACATTTAAAGCTTCATGTATATTTAAGTGGGGGATTATTGAAGCTAATGATAACTTGCCCACCACACTTCCTCCAAGGGCATTTTGGGTACTCCTCAAAAATATGCATTAGGGTTTATAACTTGTATAAATACCCCTTATGTTTCATGTAGCCCTCCTCCTCTTAGTTAGTTAGTTTTATTTTAGAAAATAAATCAAAGTTCTCTTTCTTTCCATGACTACTTAGCCATTTTATTTCATGTAATTTTGTTTTCTTTTATGCAATGTTAATTCTCTTTTATTTACATGCTTCTTCTCTTCTTATGTAATAGTGTAGATTTACCTTTATGCAATTAGATTAGTTGTCTTTTCCATTAGCTTTCATTTTCCTTTCTTTTTTCTTTCATGTTGCTTTCTACATTTGTTGATTTATAACAAATATGATAGCTTAATCCCTACAATTTAGGAGTAATGAAGCTCTCTAGTATGTAGATGCAACATTTTGATGGTTATACTCTCTTTTTGTGCTTTAATGGAAACACTTGAAGTGGTTTAATGATGTTGTTTTTGTGTTGAATTTGATAGCCTATATTGTTGACACCAAATAGGCTATGCTTAAACAATCACTAACACAAATGCCTCTTCATGAATATATGATTATGGCATAAGAAAGTGATTTGAAATTAAAATTTGATGGTCTATGTTTCTAATCAATAGTTAATAGGCCATACTTAAAATAGATTTAATTCTCATTTTCTTTATCAATTTTCATGAAAGTTAGTAAGTGTTTTAAGGGGTGTGTTATAGTTTGATGGCTTATGTTGGCTAATCAATAGCTCAAATATGCCATACTTATAATAAACACATCAAATAAAACACCAATGACCATAAAAGAGAGATTATGATTTCATGTGTTGAACTACATGATCTAGAGAGTGGATTTATTCTCTAAATTGTCATTTAACTCTCATATTTGCATTTCTTTTCTTTTTGTTAGTTAGTTCATTTTCTCATTTTCTAGCTAAACACACTCTCAACTTTGGGTTAATTTGATTGAGTAGGAAATTTAAATCAACAATTCCCTGTGGATCGACCCGTATTCGCCATGTGCTACATTCGTACGCCGTGCGCTTGCGGTTATTTTTATTTCAAAATTCGTTCGACGGTTTTCTAAACCGATAGAATTTCCGTCGACGAACACTTGTACCAATAAGAATATAGCTGACATTGCTTTTAAATCTTGGTTCATAATATTCTCCCATTTTAACTTAATTCCAATTAACGTACTATTTAATTACCATTAATTGCAATTAATCTTATTATCATTATAGTTCAAATCCCAATAATTTGATAAATCTTGATTTTCATTCTTCTTATCCGACCAATTGCTTTAATTAATTAAGATTGCACTAATTAAGTCAATTTCTACAATTGCTTTCAAATCAATTTCTATGAACTGAACAAATGGGTAATTTATAACAATTGTAACCATTAAACTTTAATTACCTTTAAGTTTATTTCCTTCAAACAAACATTATAATTACTTCCAGAACATTAACTTTATTCAGTGACAATTTATTATAATTTAAATTCATTAATCTAATTCAATGCTTACATTTTGTTTTCATATATTCAATTTGTAGCTAAGTATCCATCTGCATTATTTCCATTGATTTGAATTTCATTCAATTTGTTTATAGTCAACTTATATTAACATTTACTACCTTAAATTTTAATTATCAATTCATTCAAAAACCAATAACCATACCTTATTACTCAATATTATCTTAAATCTACACTAATGTAATATTTAATTATTGCAATAGGTTCCAATTAATAGTGATTGCGCTAAATTAGTTATTTATCAACTTGCATTAACGTTATCACATTAATATACATCCAATTACAATTAATATTCCCAGTAAATTTATTTAGCTTTCTATTACACCAATTACTATCTTAAAAATAAATTTTCCGTTTCCTTTTTAATTTACACCCACACTTTCCGTTATTATATTATTTATCATTAAAGTATATTTAGTTATCTTTATTCTTCCCAGCCAATTACTATATGTTATTATAACTTAACAATTTTAAATAAATTTATTAATTGACATTTCATTCTACCTATTAATTATAAATCTAAATATCACTTGTTACGTTTTAATTTACTTATTAGCTTACAACAAGTGCCACCATTAGTTCATACACTTATCCATTCCATTTCCATTCGTTATACATTATTTTATTGGTAAGTCAACATTCAAATTATAAATTTACCTTTCATACCCATTATAAATTAATGCACACATTAATTAAGATTTTAAATCAAATTAATCATTACATCTTGGTAACATTCTTTATTTACAATAAGAATAAAATTAACATTTACATTTTCTCACTTATTGGAAATACATCCAAGTTCTTAACAATTAACTTACATTTATACAGTTACATTCAAGTTATTAAAATTAACTTACCAATCTTATCCAAGTTATTATTTCCATTAATAATTCACTAAATTCTTATTCCTTTAAAAATTAAATTCCGAAAATCTAATTAAATTAACCAATTTTATTACAATTTTTATGGGTCATTACACTCTCCCCCACTCAAAACTTTTCGTCCCCCAAATGGAAAAGAAGAGAAAAGAAGAATTAGGAAATCAATATATCTTACTTAAAACTTTAAATTTATAAACAAATAAATTTTACAAAATTAATTAATTTATATAAAATACACCAATTTATAACCATTAAATCCTTTTTATACTTATATTAATAAAGTTTGGAAAACAATTTCAAAATATTTTCTAAGTCCAAAATTTACGGAAAATTTTGGTTGAGCCGCCTTTGTACGGAGAGGCTCAGGAGAAAATATAATATCAAATATAACAATATACAACATATACTTTCAAAAATAATATATATCCCAGCACGGGAAAAACAAATATAACAGCGCTATAAACCGTAATCCGAGTACGTACCTATTGGTCGGGTGATTTACGCTTATATTATGAAACCAAAACTAGTAGCAATTGCTTCCATAACCTGCATTTCACTTATATAATTCAAAAAATTTAATAATTATATAAAATGAAATGTTAATTTTGTTTCAACCAATAACAAACAAATCAACCCAAACAACAATCACTTGCATCCAGGCACCCAACCATCACATAGAATCATCATAAATCAATCATTCATTCACAACAACAAACAAATAGTTGTTCGGGTTCAAAACTTTAAATTGTACGGAATGAAAAATAAACTACTAAGTGCACCCTTTACTCAACAGTCTTAGGTGAAGCTAAATAGATTATTCATTCATTTAAACAATTTCAAAGCATTATTGCCCAACCAACCACAAAGCAAACAAATAACACTTCCAAACAAGAAATCAAGTTAAATTTTCAAATTTCATAGAATTTATTGTTTGATTTCCTTTATTTATATTACATTCATTTATTCACTGCTCAATTTCATTTATTTACAATATTCATCTTTCTATTTATTAAAATAATTGACTTCACATTTACTTAAGTATATAATTACTTTACTTAAAACATTTACCTTCTATCATAATTTGTTATAGTAAGATTTCCATTATAACTTAAGTTTATAACAATTACAACATCAATTCTTATAAATAAAAGCAATTTATTGAACACTTCATTACATACTTTTGCTTGTACAAATTTCCATTACATTTTCTTATTAAACATTTCAACTTTTAATATTTGGTAAGTTATACATATATATATATATATATATATATATATTTAAAGAATTTAATTGAAATCATACAAGTTTATCTTATTTCTTTTAATTAATTAGATGTTCAATAATTTTATCTTTTGTCTTATAAGTTAAAATTTCAACTTTCTATCAATCTCATTTATAACTTAGCATTAATTTCTTATTTCATTTAGAAGTTTCAATTATTACTTAAATTCCATTTCACTACACTAACTAAAACTATTTATTAATGGAAACTTAAGAACTAAATACAGGTTAAATTTACAAATCACTTTAAAATAATAGATAAATATATACTTACAACTCATATATATATTCCATTATATTTAAACAACATAAAATTTATACCTGTTTATCAAAATAAATCTGCAGTAAAACTACTACAGTGGCCTTCCCCCTTCGAAACTCGAAAATGAATGTTGATGACGTGGCCGCCATTACCGAAATTATTTTCCAGCGACAGAGAAGGAAGTACAAAATTTATTTCTTTCCAAATTTTATTTTAAAACATTTCTTTCAAATTATATTGAAATATTTATAAAAGAAAATACTTCTAAAATATTATTATTATATTCCAAAATCATTTCAAAGAAATTTTCAAAACCCCGTAACATAAGCTCTAAGATTTCCAATTTCTTCATTGATTTTATCTTCAATCTTATTTCAACTATTATTTATAAATTTCATTACCTAACAACCAATATATTGCAACCAAATATATATATCTTATTTATAAAAAATTATTTTATATATATAGAAAATATAATAGGCAAAATTATTTCATTCACGTATATTCAAAACAAATATTGTGTTGGTCTGTCCTATTAAGTGTTTAGAAATCCCTATTGATGTCATAGCGTTCCATGCACCAACCAGAATTTGTAAATACAAAATGGAACAAATTAACACAATAATAAAACCTTTTTATAACACTAACAAATGCGCTCTCTCATATATATATATACACTCAGCGACTTCCATAGGGTACTACTACCCTATTAGTAAGGAGTCGGACCCCACAAAGCTAAGGCTTATCGATAAACCTCGCTCTGATACCAGATGTAACGTCCCGCCTTTCCGTACGCTTTAAATCGACGATAACCCACACACGTAAGACTTAAACCATACAGAAGGGCGGATTGTTATGGGGTAAATAAGAAAAAGAAGGAAGAAATAAAACAAAACAAAATCTTGCAGCGGAACGATAAAATATAATAATAAAATATATAGTTCATGAAGGTGTTTTATAAAATATTTGATTATACTTATACAATACATATCAGAGTTACACATACCATAGAATGATAATTAATGCAGCGGAACAGATGTGATGTAGTGGACTAGTATAATATATAATAGTAATAAAATCTTCGCCTTCGTCCTCTAGAAGTAAGGTCTTCAAATCCTGAAATGCTCAGGCTGACCCGAGCGAATTGAAAAGACAAAACACTCAAGTCAGAACTAAAAGATCTTATGTAAGTTAAATCAACGGTAAAATATGAGTGGAACGGCATTAGAGATGTTTACGGGATTTGACATCTCCCATCCAGTATCTAACGTGAGTGTAGTAACTCAACAGATGCTCGGGATTCACATCTCCTAAGGATCCGTTAAACTATTTACTATGTAGTAATATTTGCTATTATAATAGTGTCTATTAGTAAAATAAACTTACTTTTAGATAGCGTTAAGGCTTTACATTTTCCACATTAACACGTAATAATGCCAATAGTCTATACAGTACCGTAATACCTCCTGATCGGGAGGCTACCAGAGGATACTCCAAAGGTACGACACAAATAGAAACTCGTACAAGGCGCAATAGGGTAGGTGACACGGCACAAATAGGCAATGCCAGGGTAGATATACCAATTATGCTTCCGGGCCGGTGGTAACGCGTAGCGCGTAGCTACTGCCCACCTCGGGCCACACCCCTAAATAAAAAATCAAAAGTGGCCACCGAATCAATCCAAAAGTCAAAGTATAATATCGAAGGGATGTGTCCAATCAAAGGTGCTACCTCATTAGCCCGTCAATCGCTCCTGTTTTAGCCACCTTATGCCAACCCACGGGAGTTGGGTCCACGTATTTACATCAAAGGAAACAACGCCACCATCCTACTTCATTCTGAAATCTTCAACGCGTACACGGTTGTTAAAGTGGTTTTCGGAGTTGGCAGAGAGTATGACAACTTCCGATCCCGGTCTCTTTAAATAACACCACAGTCTTTTTAAAATAATTTATATTTCAAAACTAGAATATAGTATTCATCTCAAAAACCATATAAATACGATATCATTTCCGTTTTAAAAGCCAATCAATATGCTATCATTTTTATTTCAAAATATATCATTTTCCAAAAATCATAGCCCCCCAAATCTATATATCTCGAAACCCATAGCTTTGAAACATAACTTCAATTACTTAAATGGTTTAAATATTAAATTACTTTATATAACAAAATAGCTTCTTTAATTTCACAAATAAATTTCAAATTCCGATTTGAACCTCCAAATAAACCATCTCAAATTTCCATATATTTCAAAGCTTTAAATATTCTACCATTTCAAAAATAATTCTTTGATAATTCCGTATATATCAAATTCAATTGCTATTATTTAGATTTGAAACGATTACTTAATAAATCCAATATAATTTAAGTAAAATGTTTAACTTCAAACAAATGGCTATTCTTTCAGTTTATTTAACTTGATAAATTCATTTATCTCAACTTTATATTCATTTAAATTATTTTAAACCAAATCAAGTTATAAGAATCATACCCTTTAAAATCTCCATTTTTATTTAAATTTCAAATCCAATTTATTCAAGTACAATTCTTAAATAATTCAATTTAAACCAATTCCATATTTATCTTCCAACTTAAATTTCATTTAAGTCATTTAAAACTCTATATATACAATATCTTAAATAGGTACTTAACCATATAATATAAAACAATCAAACTCCATTATTAAACTCATTTCTATTAATCAATTTTATACATAGCTTAAGTTCAAGAATTTAACTATATATATATAACATAATATTTATATAACATTAAAAATTAATATTTATTAAACAGCATATTCCTTTCCAAAACCATAGAAAATCATTTCAAAATATTTTTATATATATAGATCGCGATGCTTGTATATAATTTTCTATCCTATGGTCAAGTGATACGGATATTTATCATTTCAATCCGTAATTTAAAATAAAATTACGGTTATATATCATTTCAAACCACAATCCCTAATGAAATAAAAATGCATACAAATTACATTTTATAATAATATATAATACAACATCCATTCATCGATCAACAGATCACACATCCATCACAATCATCATCCAAAACAACCAATCAATATCAATAGATAACTGATAATATATATAACAGGTATTTTACTGGCGGTTATATTCGAAACTAAACTAAATAACGATTTAATTTAAACAAATGCAATTAACTGACATGATGATTAAAAATATACGAAAAGTCATAAATAAATGCATAATCACGGCAAAATTTAATTTAACGAACATAAGAATTTTTAGAAGTTGTGAGGGGGTTAAAACACTCACCTTTTGAATTTAAATTCAATTTAAACCCAAAATTTGACGGTCTCATAATCCATCCGAACCAGCGCAAAAATGTCCGGAATTCCAATACGAACCTAGCGTAGAAAACCGCCCGTGAAAAACGGAGTTCGTAAGTGAAAGTTATATCAGTTAGATCATTTGAAAAACAAAGTTTAAATTGAAAAAAATAAATAAACAGCTCACCAAAAACCAAGCCACGTCAGCATCTATCTTCTTCAGGTCGTTTTCAATAGACAAAGCCTATTCCTAACTAACGAACGCGCCGCCACCTCCTCTTGAACGCGCATGCTACCTTCCGCTGAACCACCTGGCACCATCGCCACACACTATTCCCACCAGTCCGACCTCCCTCGTGATCGATATGCGATGAACTCGACCGAGTTCGAAGATTTTGCCCAGATGCCGCCACTTTGTTAAATCCCAGTCGAATTTTAGCGAGCAATCCGATCATCAAAACAACGAATCACCCATATAGATGTGCTCCCCTTCGTCCTCTCTACACGACTGCACCATCGATTTGTCGATCCAACGAATTTGATCGTCGCCTGATGAACGGCCATAAATTGTTCATCAATTTCTGGACAAATAATGCCTCGAACTGAAGAAAAAAAATCTCAGAATCGAGATGCGCTCTTCGAGAGCTTCGAATCCATATAAAATTTGCTATATATTGTGGAGTTTGAAATTTTAGCTTTTGATTTGGTTTGGAATTGTATTTGGATCTAGAATTTGTTTGTCTGCCATTGAGGAGGAGAGATAATTGAAATATACGTACAGACAAATGAGAAATAGGAGTAGGCTAGGGTTTATAATCGGGTATTTATAGGTAGGGTTGTAATAGAATAGATGGATCGGGTTGAATATACGCGCTAACGACAAAGTGGGCCAAAAAAGCCGTTTCAACTCCGGAATGAAATTGGGTCAACCCATATATCAAAATAGACGTTTTAAAATATTTTAACCGCGATGGAAAAGGTTTCAAGTCCAAATTCCATCGTATGAAGAAGTTATGCTAAAATCAATATATTTTAAATTGATTCTAATTGATTTCAAGACGTTTCACGTTCGTACGATCAAACGACAAGTCCGATCGCTACGAAACTTGAAATCCTACAATAATTCACCGTTATGGATCCGATGAAACTGGTTTGTTGAAATCCGAGTCAGTGGCCAAAAATGGCTATTTTTACATTAATTGAAAATCTAATTTTAAATGAATTAAATCCAGTTTTAAATTCCAATTCTATAATTGACAATTTCTATCACTTCTATATTTCTCAATCATTCATAATGATTTTAAACAAATTTAAATGTCAATTTTGAGTTGATTAATTCATCAATTCCAATGTTAACCTCAATTTCAATATTTAATTTCAATTTCATTAAATTTAGAAATTATAAAATAAACCTCCAAAATGCAATTATTAAATTCTTAACCCTTGTTATCCGAGTCTTATACCAATAAGAATATAGCTAACATTGCTTTTAAATCTTGGTTCATAATATTCTCCCATTTTAACTTAATTTCAATTAACGTACTATTTAAGTACCATTGATTGCAACTAATCTTATTATCATTATAGTTCAATTCCCAATAATTTGATAAATCTTGATTTTCATTCTTCTTATATGACCAATTGCTTTAATTAATTAAGATTGTACTAGTTAATTCAATTTCTACAATTGCTTTCAAATCAATTTCTATGAACTAAACAAATAGGTAATTTATAACAATTGTAACCATTAAACTTTAATTACCTTTAACTTTATTTCCTTCAAACAAATATTATAATTATTTCCAGAACATTGACTTTATTCAATGACCATTTATTATAATTTAAATTCATTAATCTAATTCAAACTTACATTTTGTTTTCATATATTCAATTTGTAGCTAAGTATCCATCTGCATTATTTCCATTGATTTGAATTTCATTAAATTTGTTATAATCAACTTATATTAACATCACTACCTTAAATTTTAATTATCAATTCATTCAAAAACCACTAACCATACCCTATTACCCAATATTACCTTAAATCTGCACTAATGTAATATTTAATTCCATTTATTGCAATAGGTTCCAATTAATAGTGATTGCGCTAAATTAGTTATTTATCCACTTGTATTAACGTTATCACATTAATCTACATCCAATTACAATTAATATTCCCAATAAATTTATTTAGCTTTCTATACACCAATTACTATCTTAAAAATAAATTTTCCGTTTCCTTTTTAATTTACACCCACACTTTCCGTTATTATATTATTTATCATTAAAGTATATTTAGTTATCTTTATTCTTCCCAGCCAATTACTATATGTTATTATAACTTTACAATTTTAAATAAATTTATTAATTGACATTTCATTCTACCTACTAATTATAAATCTAAATAGCACTTGTTACGTTTTAATTTACTTATTAGCTTACAACAAGTGTTACCATTAGTTCATACACTAATTCATTCCATTTCCATTCATTATACATTATTTTATTGGTAAGTCAACATTTAAATTATAAATTTACCTTTTATATCCCATTATAAATTAATGCACACATTAATTAAGATTTTAAATCAAATTAGTCATTACATCTTGGTAACATTCTTTATTTACAATAAGAATAAAATTAACATTTACATTGTTTCAGTTATTTGAAATACATCCAAGTTCTTAACAATTAACTTACATTTATATAGTTACATTCAAGTTATTAAAATTAACTTACCAATCTTATCCAAGTTATTATTTCCATTAATAATTCACTAAATCCTTATTCCTTTAAAAATTAAGTTCCGAAAATCTAATTAAATTAACCAATTTTATTTCATTTTTTTACGGGTCGTTACACTTAATATATTAGAAATACTTTCTCTTATGAGAAAACATTAAAGCTAAAACCTTATATGAATCCTTCAAATGAGGATTTCATGTTTATGTGAAATTATAAGGAATTCATTTTATATTTTATCGATATAGGCTATACAAAATATGGTGCTTTCCAACCTTGTACATCTCTTTCACGTATTCCTTATAACTTGCACCAAACATCTTTATTTGTGATTCATAGAAAATTATTTCATTATTTATTTCATTCCAATAGATTAAAGTATGTTTACTCTATACTCACTTACATAGGATACTTCCTACTAAATTTATTAATTTAACGTACATTATTCTTCAAAAGAACTCATTTTCAAAACTGCTTTGATATTTTCGTAATTAGAAAATGATTTCATATACTTATTAAAATAATAAGTGTACATACAAAGCACTTTAGAAATCATATCCAGAGCTCATTTAGGTAAAACAGATGTTGCGTAAAACACCGTTACTACAACCCAAAAATACTATATGGATTCAATTAAAATAAATATTAATAAATCTCATATGCTATGTAAAAACATTTCCTTTGGGAGTCACCTACTATAACAATTGTGTCGTGGTCTATACTTCCTTTATTTTTACCGAAAATATATATTACAACAATAAATGTTACAACCTACGTTTCGATACTTAACACACTTTAGGTTTTTATATTTGAAAATCTTTGTTCACCTATAAGGAAACTAGTGAGCTATACGAGCTCTATAATTCTTCAAAAAGAATTTTACTTTTAACAAAATTTACATCATATAAAAAAAATTATATTTCATACCACTTGTTTTTTTTCGAAGGCCCAATATTTACTTCCTCAAACGTTAACAATTATATTTTTCAACTCTTCAATTCAAAAGTTTCGTTTTATTGGGTTAGACATAAAATGGATTTTCTTCTTCCTAAAACATATTATTCCTTCCAAAATAAAACACTATCCATACTCTCCCTAGGGAACTTTTCCACTTTCTATAACATATATATACTAATCTTCTCTCAATACATGGCTTATATGTATGCTATAAATCAGTAATTAACATAGGGCTCAACATACTAGGGCCATCCCAAACCCAACTAGCATACTATCTAAAAATTTCCATATGTTAAAATTTATAATAGAGGACTATTTGGATTTTAGTACATAATTTACTTGTATTTTATTCAAAAATACAAGTACGTTCACTCCCTATGCACCGAGGAATCCTAAACCTAGGCTTTGGTACCAAATATAACAACCCGAATTCCAGTAAGTCTGGATATTTTGCAAAAATGCTAAACTCCAAGCCCACTGAAGCCCGAGTTGGGAATCTAGTATCCTGCAAATAGGCGAAGACAAATATATCAGAGCTCAACAAATATCCCATAGGGGAACTGACTAAAATATAATAGTAAGTAAATACTCACAAATATAATAACACTTTCCAAACAAGTGTCTCAAAGTTGGAAACTCTCTACCATCTACCTAACCTATAGGATGTTATGAGGAGGGGGTCAGAGCTAAAATTCTAGTGAATGGACAAATTATACACTTCTAAGCTTAGTTCTACATATACCGTTTTATTTCCATTTACTTTTATATTAGGTTCATTGGGTCTATAATACTCTCGCCTCTATGTGTGAGTCGTGCCCATATACTTCCTAGTAGATTAAAACCAAATAACTAATATATATATGTAGCTATATGCCCAATGACTGCATCGGTCCTAGGTACTACCCATAGTACCTTCCATATCCTCCACACAAAGGAATCCATCATCTTTCTCTTATAGAGTCCTGTGACTACATCTATAAAGGATTTCTTCACAAGGCTTACAATACAGATGTTCCGTCATCTACTATGAAAAAGTAAAACTGCATCCGCACTAGTCTATACTAATGCTCGAACTTCCACAGTGCACCGTCCAGTGCATACCTTGAGGACTGTACGTCATTGTTCTGTCTACTCCCCGAATCCCACTTAACAAGGTCTACCTTGTATGGAACTCAGTTAGGGATTTTCTATTTCTGTAAAGGACTGCCTTGTTAGGCTGCAATACATATATTCTATTTGGTCTGTCTCTTTTCTCATCGTGGCTATGGCCCTACGTAGCCACCCCTCAACTAATCGAAAGACCTCTAAAGTGATAAGTGGTTGTGCCCTACTGCAAATAATCTAAACATCTAATTGACGGCACCCCTCCAATGCCTCAATAGTGAAAGGTTCATTAAACTGTTGGTTTAACTTTAGTCTTTCCCAAACTCGCTTCTTGGTTTGATGCTGGCCCCATATTCACATGCAATTATCCTTTTGGGTGCTGGCCACTAAAACTTACTTGCAAATACAGGGACATGAAAATATCATATTCCAAACATCAACCCCTTTTGACTACCTACAATGGTCCTGCCATGCAAAAAGCAGTCAAGGCATACTCTTTTGATGGATCACCTACAAACCTGCCTCTAGAGGACTATTTCGATATGCCTACCCTAGAGGGCCATCCTACAGTACCCCCACATTCCTTTGAAGTCTCGTACTTCCTTCTATCCCAAAATAACTAAGTTGGACGTGCTTCTTCCGTGCTGAAATCTGTGACGAACTGCTTCTTTAGGCTCTTCATCCTTTGGGCTGCTCCAAATGCATCTTACTCTTTTATTAGACCCTAAGTCTAATCTATAATTTTGCATTTAGTTTACTTTTCTTATCCTGTTGGCTACTTATTTACCCAAATTAGCATAACATTATCCCAGCCTCATCTAACTATTGTGAGACCATCAGTTCCTGACTGAAAGGGAATGTTGTTGGTATGAGCCACTTCTATTATCTTGCTTATTAACTCAATCCAAGTTCTAAGTTTATTAAAATAAGCCTCTTTTATTATTTCTGCTCTATTTTCTTATTAACTTCGTTTAAGTCTTAAAATAAGCCTTCTCAGTTCTTTCTACTTAATTATAACCTATGTTATAATTTTACATGTAATTGTCTCTTTTATTCTCTTTTATTCTCTTTTATAATCTATATATTATAAATATAATTACAAGTGCCTCTTTCCTATTGTAGTATGTCTTCTTTTACTATGATATTGAATTTTCTTTAAGTCTCTTGATATGACAATCTTGGCTTAGGACTACATCTGATTATCACAAATTCACTTACCATAATAACTGCTTTACTTTTATTCTATTATCTACGCAGTAAATGCAGAGCTTCTAGCCTTTTCTAATAATTAACTTATTCGTTCTTTAATTCCTTTAATTCTTCACTTTAACTTCTTTTGTTCTAGGAAGTAGTTCTATTCTATTTGGTTGGTTGAACTGTGCTAAAAATCCATTTCCATATTTTAATACCAAATAATGCTATAAACAATAATCCGTAACTGCAAGGTATCTCTTTTATTGTTGCTTTGCTTTTTGGATAGTGTAAAATATAGTAGTTTCTCTATTTTATACTAATTCCCTTTTCCTTTCTTTTATTCTTGTAATTACTTTTATTGTTATCTTTTGAATATTAAACTACAGAAATATATTCTCTTTTCTAAACCAAAAAATTAATCTATCACTTACTTCCAAATCAAGTTATTAGATTTATCCCTTTTTTCCATTTGTAACAACCCGCATATTTATCGATTTTATATTTAAATATTTTATTTAAATATTTTATCGTTAGTCGGATTTTAGTCCGAAAAGCTACTTTTTGCAAACAGCCGAATTAGGACTCGAGACCACTTCCATTGAGTTCAAAATGCCGTTTGCGACCTTTTTGAGTATAAGCTTTGATACGTTTGGAGAAAGTTGATTTTTTCCACTTTTTCACTTAGGGGTTTGGTTTGGGCTGAACCCAGTAGCCACTTACTAACTAAGCCCCAAACCCCCTCTTCTCTTCATTACTTCATCTCATATTCCTAACACTCAAGCTTTAGCAACAATGGTGGAGAAGAGTGGAAATTAAAACTCCAAGCCCTAGTCTTCATTAGCAAATCCATCTTCTAGCTCCAAACTCAAGTGAATCCATTGGTAAGCATCTCCTTCATCTTCTCCAACTCATTCTATCTTTGATTTTAGAAATTTCCTAAACCTAACTTAGGGAATGTTCTTCTTTTAAGCTTAGATTCAAGCTTCTAGTGTTGAGATTGAAGTGTGGTTGATCTTCCCTTGTCTTCAAGCTTCTTGTTCATTGTTTTCGGGTTCAAAGGTGCGATTTTTATCTCACATCCATGCTTATATTTATCTTCGATTATTAGGTATGAATTCCTAACACTTATTCGTGTGCATTTGCTTTTGGTTTGGATTGATTTGGTGAATATTCCAATTTTTAGTGTTTTGGGTTCAAATCTTTAAAAATCCTAAATTTGATGTTTGAATGTGTTTTTGGTGATGCATCGAGGAGCATATAGGGCCGGGTAGTCGATTGGCATAAACCCTTAGCGCTGTTGCTCGTGCGAATGCAATTTGATCGAGATTTTGTACCTCATCCAAAATAGGGAAGGGGAGTGCTGGCAACAGGTTCGGCCGACCGAGCTCAGGGTCCGGTCGACCGACCTGCTACCCAGGCACTTCCTACCTCTGTTTGGAAGTGCCGGTTACAGGCTTCGGCCGACCGAGCCCCTGGGCCGGTCGACCGACCTGGTGCCCGGGCACTTCCAACCCCTGGTTCGGTCAACCGACTCAGGGAGTCCGGTCGACCGACCTGCTGCTATTTGCCAACTATGCCTATTTTGCCTAGTTGTCTGAAATTCCAACTTTAATCGATTTGTGTTATTTCCCTATTTGTTGTTATCATTTGTTATTGACTTTGATGACTTATTTTCTTCGGGAATTCTTGAAATATCCATTTCGATGGATTCAGTATCGATTTCTTTGGATTTTATTCACGTTTTCGAATGTGAATCTTAGTGATTGATTGTTCCTACAATCTTCTTTGTGATTTGTCACTTTAAAAATATAAAGGTTTTCTATACTAGTAGTAAATATCAAAACTCTTTCTTCAAATGATTTCAACACTATTTTATTACAAAGCTCGTTTTCTTAAACTGTTTTCACATCTATTAGTATATACAAGCCTTTACCTCACTCGTATGAGAAATCTAATTAAACGACTTAGTAAAATAAGTGGTATGAAACGCTTGCGTTTACTTCGTCGGTTAATTCTTGGACTTGTTCGATTGAATCTCCTGTGACAATTTTCTAGTGGAGATCTACAATTTGTTCGTAAATATTTAAGTTAAGCTAGTGGTTATAGGACATGAAGCTAAGCTCATATATTTACTAGCTTACTGTAATCGACACTTCTCTTTGATCATGATGATCATTTTATGTTTTAGACTAGCCTGTGCGATGTCTTTGCTTTTGATACATTGGATGTACCGTTTGCACTACATCAATGTCTTTGCTTGTGATTCATTGGATGTACCGTTTGCACTACATCAATGATATACTTTTGATACATTGGATGTACCGTTTGCACTACATCAATGTCTTTGTTTTTGATACATTGGATGTACCGTTTGCACTACATCAATGACTTTGCTTTTGATTCATTGGATGTACCATTTGCACTACATCAATGATATGATTTTGATACATTGGATGTACCGTTTGCACTACATCAATGTCTTTGCTTTTGATTCATTGGATGTACCATTTGCACTACATCAATGATATGCTTTTGATTCATTAGATGTACAGTTTGCACTACATCAATGATATGATTTTGATACATTGGATGTACCGTTTGCACTACATCAATGTCTTTTCTTTTGATTCATTGGATGTACCGTTTGCACTACATCAATGATATGATTTTGATACATTGGATGTACCGTTTGCACTACATCAATGTCTTTGCTTTGTGATTCATTGGATGTACCGTTTGCACTACATCAATGTCTTGGCCATCCTTTTCTTGTGATTTCTGGATTTCGTGTGTTGAATTCTGGAATTTATGTTTCACCGACTTTTACGATTGGCATGGATATGTATGTCATTTATTGTGGCTTGGTGAATGAAATTAGGAGTATGACATTTCCTTTGATTCTTGTGTAGATCTTGGCGATATTGATTAATCTCTTATTGATTTTTCAATTATTTATTTATCACAGCTTGGCATGGTGATTATTATACGTTTAGTCATATCTCTTATTCTATATCATTTCATCTGATATTTATAGCTAGACTGATCCGTTTATTATTTTCTTCTTAAATAATACTCGGGTCAGACCGAGATGTTACAGGTGCTTCTTCTTGACTTCTCTTCTAGGGTTATCATATGATCTTTTGGCTAACTACTTAGATTAGTAGTTTATTTTGTTGTATACACTTGAGATATGGACTCATAGTTGTATTCTTTTGTATAGCACGTGTTGCTATTCTTTTGTATTATTGTGGATATTTTGACCACTACTCTGATATACACTTTCATGTGTTAGGGTTATATTCATATCTATTTCCGCCTTTGTGATATGAATTGTCTGTGACTGATTTGTGTTATGTTTATTTCTATATTTGTTTCCGAAGATTATTATAGCCACTATGTAGTAGCTTTGTGTTTGTATCGGTATGTCAGATTTCCTCTGGAAATAAAATGCATGTTATACTATCTGACATATCGGTGCTCGCGCAAAGCAATTACACGGATGGTCGCTCCTCAACAGCCTTATTCTCCGTGCTAGTTGACAGCATTACTCCATAGTGTTCTTGGCTAGCGTGGGTATAGAGGTGGGGCATCATAGCTTGGTATCAGAGCCAAACTTCGGAACAAAGTAGAATAATTTAACAAGGATCATAGTCCTAAGTCCATCTTAGGAGTCGTGCTTTAGGATTTAATTCGAGTCTTCGTACCGATTCATCCTATTTTCTTTGTTATTCCTTGTTTTATCTATCAAGATTGCTTGATATTCATTTGGAGAATAACTTTTCTTCTTCTTTCTTTCTTAAAGAAGAGAAATGGTTAGACCTGGCCGTCCCAGCGCTGGTCAATCTAGTGCTACTCCCCAGGATGGAGTATTTATGTCTGCCCAGCAGCTTCTAGATCTTGTTACGAACGCTCAAGCAGCCGGTCCCAATCCAGAGCCTACTCGTCCTAGATCCGGTTTTTCACGCTTGTGCAGAGACTATACCGATTTGGGTGGAAGGCCATTCAGGGGATCCGAGAGTGTTATAGAAATTCAAGCTTGGCTCAAATCATGCCATCGCATCTTTTCTCGCATGAACCTTATTGACCTTCATCGAGTCCAAGTGGCTTCTAGCACGCTCCAAGAAAGAGCATTAGATTGGTATGAGCTTTTAATTTCTGAAATCATTGAAGCGGATCTCACTTGGGAGCAATTCCGGGAAAGGTTCGAATTGAAATTTGTGCCGGAGGCCGAAAAAGTAACTTTAGCCCGGCGTTTTATTGACCTTGTTCAAGGTGAATCTTCTGTGACATACTATGTCGCATCTTTCGAATCTCTTTCCAAATACGGGGTTGAATACATTAACACCCCAATAAAGAAAAATCAGAGATTCGTCTATGGCTTGAATAAGAATCTTAAGAAGCCATTACTTCTGAAACTTGAAGTTTCATTTGATCAGCTTATTGATATCGCTCTTCGTCTTGAAGAGGCCGATAATGAAGGTGATGTTGAAGTTGTGCGTGCCAAACAGAACTTCGACAATAACTTGAAGAGGCCTATCAAATTCAAAGGCTCCAATTCTAATAAGAAAGGGAAGCAACAAATTCCGGTAGCAAAGACTCCTACCTCTAGTCGTGGTCAATGCTACAATTGTGGTTCCACGAACCACTATGCAAGGGAGTGCACGAAACCCCTCTTTTGTCGTTATTGCAAAGGTTCGGGTCATCTTTTATCTTCGTATCCTAAGCTTCCAAGCAAGAGAGAGGGAAAGCTGCGAGCCCCTAACAACACCTCTCGTGGTCAAGGTATTTCTCATTTAATCCTTGATGACATTTGCTTTGTGATTATCTTGTTCGTGTTCTTTTTGATATGGGTTCCATCTCACTATTTTATATCAAAAGAACTTGTCGATTCTTTTTCTTTGAATATTTTGGGCCTGGTGACTTCTTTGAGGATTGTGAATCTGGATGGTAGATCTGCAACACTCAATTTGTCTTTATTGATGTCGAAATTATTTTATGTGATTTTTCTGTCCGAGCCGATATTTTTTACTTAGGCTTCGGAATTTACTTTTGTAAGGATTGGCTTAATTATTATGAGGCCATATCCTTTGTCCCGTGTGGACTATTCATCTTTGACATTTTCAATCTGTTAAGCAGATTTCTATTTTCCTTTATGATTTTGATTCCAACTTGATGGCATCATTTTCTTCCTTAAGCCCACTTATAAGGAAAGTGTTATTTCTCTCATTCATGTAGTTAGAGAAATTTTCCGGTATTTTTGAGTTTGTCTTAGGATTATCACCTAAGAAATCTTTTGTGTGGTGTTAAGGTCTTTTCAGTTTGACTTTACCACCGGTTTTCGTTTGCTACGAGTTGCGGAAATTAGCATTCCACTTACCGCATTCCGCACTCGTTATGATTCTTATGAATGACTTGTTATGTCATTCAAATTGTCCATCTTATTTCATCCATTTTATAAATCGAATATTCTATGAATATTTCGATGAGACCATTCTTGAATTTATTGATTTTGGATGAAAATAGAAATTTAAAATTTTGCAAATCTTTTTCATAAGATTTATTTATAAGTAAAACTGGATTTTTGTTCTTGAAACGAACAAAGAATATTCTTAAAACTTTTAAGAGATTTAATTATCCTATAAAAGATGATTTTGTGATTGTATTGCCCGTTGAGTGCTTTAAGAATTTTGGTCGATGCGCTTGATCAACGTTATCGATAGGAATTTCCTAAACGCTTTGATGTGACAATCAGACACGATGTAATGAGTTGTAAAACGTAAATTTTTTCCAGAAAGATAATTACATAAAGATAAATGTAATTTTGAAAGTTTTAACTTTTCGGGAAAGAGGATTATTTAAAAGAACTCTTCCTTTCGATACTCTTATTCTTGTGATTCCTGAAGGGGAACCAAGACTTTGCTATTTCTACCGATACTAGTCGTATTGGTTTGGATGCCATTCTCTTGCAAATGGGAACGTGCTGTCACTTGTGCTTCTAAATCGTTATAGCTTATCGAGACTAGATATGCCGCTCATGATCTAATGCACGCGGCTATTGTTTTTACTTTTGGAATTTGGCATCATCATATTTGGATGAGAAATTTGTTCTCCACCTCGTTCATAAATCTTTGAAATATTTATTTCTCATAAGGAACTTAATCTGCGTCAACCTCGTTGGCTCGAGATTCCTTGTATCTTATAATCGTTTTACCAAGTTCATCGGGCGTTTTGACGTACTTCGTTTTATTGAGTTTCATCTCACCTCTTTTATGGACTAGCATCCGATGTTCTTTTATGGTGTTCGGTTCATCGGATGTACTGTTATTATAGTACATCGATGTTCCATCTTATCTGGATCAATGGATGTACCATTATTATACTACATCATTGTTCCGGTTTATCGGTTCATTGGACGCACCGTTTTTGTACTACATCGGTGTTTCGAAATTATTCGGGCTCTGCTTCATTGGGCGTACCGTTTTTGTACTACGCTGATGTCCCAAATTATTTGAGTTTCTAGTTCCTCGGGCATACCGTTTTTGTACTACGCCGTTGCACCAGCTCAATTTTCTGCTATTCTTGACGTTCTCCACGTCTTTTATCTACGGAAATGCTTTTATGTTTCCGGTTTTATTCTTGTGCCTGGTGATATTGTGGAAATTGAAGTTTCACCAGATTTGATTTATGAGCAACATTCCATTCGCATCATTACTTCGGAGGTTGAGCGCCTTCGGAATAAAGATGTTCTTTTTGTGATAGTTCAATGATTCTCAAATCCTAAGGATTGCTCTTGGGAATCCAGAGAATTCATTGAGCAATCCCGTTCAGGCTTACTCTTTCATGCTCCTTATGGTGAACTTCTTATTTCAATTTTCTTTTGTGTTGATATGCTTCTATGATTGTTACTTCTTATTTTCTTCTTAAGTATTGCGAGGACGCAATTTCTTTAAGGAGGGGAGTCTGTAACAACCCGCATATTTATCGATTTTATATTTAAATATTTTATCATTAGTCGGATTTTAGTCCGAAAAGCTACTTTTTGCAAATAGCCAAATTAGGACTCGAGACCACTTCCATTGAGTTCAAAATGCCGTTTGCGACCTTTTTGAGTATAAGCTTCGATATGTTTGGAGAAAGTTGATTTTTGCCACTTTTTCACTTAGGGCTTTGGTTTGGGCTGAACCCATTAGCCACTTACTAACTCAGCCTCAAACCCCCTCTCCTCTTCATTACTTCATCTCATATTCCTAACACTCAAGCTTTAGCAACAATGGTGGAGAAGAGTGGAAATTAAAACTCCAAGCCCTAGTCTTCATTAGCAAATCCATCTTCTAGCTCCAAACTCAAGTGAACCCATTGGTAAGCATCTCCTTCATCTTCTCCAACTCATTCTCTCTTTGATTTCAGAAATTTCCTAAACCTAACTTAGGGAATGTTCTTCTTTTAATCTTAGATTCAAGCTTCTCGTGTTGAGATTGAAGTGTGGTTGATCTTCCCTTGTCTTCAAGCTTCTTGTTCATTGTTTTCGGGTTCAAAGGTGAGATTTTTATCTCACATCTATGCTTATATTTATCTTCAATTGTTAGGTATGAATTCCTAACACTTATTCGTGTGCATTTGCTTTTGGTTTGGATTGATTTGGTGAATATTCCAATTTTTAGTGTTTTGGGTTCAAATCTTTAAAAATCCTAACTTTGATGTTGAATGTGTTTTTGGTGATGCATCGAGGAGCATATAGGGCCGGGTGGTCGATTGGCATAAACACTTAGCGCCGTTGCTCGTGCGAATGCAATTTGATCGAGATTTTGTACCTCATCCAAAATAGGAAAGGGGAGTGCTGGCAACAGGTTCGGCCGACCGAGCTCAGGGTCCGGTTGACCGACCTGCTACCCAGGCACTTCCTGCCTCTGTTTGGAAGTGCCGGTTACAGGCTTCGGCCGACCGAGCCCCTGGGCCGGTCGACCGACCTGGTGCCCGTGCACTTCCATCCCCTGGTTCGGTCAACCGACTCAGGGAGTCCGGTCGACCGACCTGCTGCTATTTGCCAACTATGCCTATTTTACCTAGTTGTCTGAAATTCCAACTTTAATCGATTTGTGTTATTTCCCTATTTGTTATTATCATTTGTTATTGACTTTGATGACTTATTTTCTTCGGGAATTCTTGGAATATCCATTTCGATGGATTCGGTATCGATTTCTTTGGATTTTATTCACGTTTTCGAATGCGAATCTTAGGATTGATTGTTCCTACAATCTTCTTTGTGATTTGTCACTTTAAAAATATAAAGGTTTTCTATACTAGTAGTAAATATCAAAACTCTTTCTTCAAATGATTTCAACACTATTTTATTACAAAGCTCGTTTTCTTAAACTGTTTTCCAGTCTATTAGTATATACAAGCCTTTACCTCACTCGTATGAGAAATCTAATTAAACGACTTAGTAAAATAAGTGGTATGAAACGCTTGCGTTTACTTCGTCGGTTAATTCTTGGACTTGTTCGATTGAATCTCCTGTGACAATTTTCTAGTGGAGATCTACAATTTGTTTGTAAATATTTAAGTTAAGCTAGTGGTTATGGGACATGAAGCTAAGCTCATATATTTACTAGCTTATTGTAATCGACACTTCTCTTTGATCATGACGATCATTTTATGTTTTAGACTAGCCTGTGCGATGTCTTTGCTTTTGATACATTGGATGTACCGTTTGCACTACATCAATGTCTTTGCTTGTGATTCATTGGATGTACTGTTTGCACTACATCAATGATATACTTTTGATACATTGGATGTACCGTTTGCACTACATCAATGTCTTTGTTTTTGATACATCAGATGTACCGTTTGCACTACACCAATGACTTTGCTTTTGATTCATTGGATGTACCGTTTGCACTACATCAATGATATGATTTTGATACATTGGATGTACCGTTCGCACTACATCAATGTCTTTGCTTTTGATTCATTGGATGTACCGTTTGCACTACATCAATGATATGCTTTTGATTCATTGGATGTACCGTTTGCACTACATCAATGATATGATTTTGATACATTGGATGTACCGTTTACACTACATCAATGTCTTCGCTTTTGATTCATTGGATGTACCGTTTGCACTACATCAACGATATGATTTTGATACATTGGATGTACCGTTTGCACTACGTCAATGTCTTTGCTTTGTGATTCATTGGATGTACTGTTTGCACTACATCAATGTCTTGGCCATCCTTTTCTTGTGATTTATGGATTTCGTGTGTTGAATTCTGGAATTTATGTTTCACCGACTTTTACGATTGGCATGGATATGTATTTCATTTATTGTGGTTGGTGAATGAAATTAGGAGTATGACATTTCCTTTGATTCTTGTGTAGATCTTGGCGATATTGATTAATCTCTTATTGATTTTTCAATTATTTATTTATCACAGCTTGGCATGGTGATTATTATACGTTTAGTCATATCTCTTATTCTATATCATTTCATCTGATATTTATAGCTAGACTAATCCGTTTATTATTTTCTTCTTAAATAATACTCGGGTCAGACCGAGATGTTACAGGTGCTTCTGCTTGACTTCTCTTCTGGGGTTATCATATGATCTTTTGGCTAACTACTTAGATTAGTAGTTTATTTTGTTGTATACACTTGAGATATGGACTCATAGTTGTATTCTTTTGTATAGCACGTGTTGCTATTCTTTTGTATTATTGTGGATCTTTTTGACCACTACTCTGATATACACTTTCATGTGTTAGGGTATATTCATATCTATTTCCGCCTTTGTGATATGAATTGTCTGTGACTGATTTGTGTTATGCTTATTTCTATATTTGTTTCCGAAGATTATTATAGCCACTGTGTAATAGCTTTATGTTTGTATCGGTATGTCGGATTTCCTCTTGAAATAAAATGCATGTTATACTATCTGACGTATCGGTGCTCGCGCAAAGCAATTACACGGATGGTCGCTCCTCAACAGCCTTATTCTCCGTGCTAGTTGACAGCATTACTCCGTAGTGTTCTTGGCTAGCGTGGGTATAGAGGTGGGGCGTCACACCATTTTAGCATAATTTACTGCAAATTTCTATTTTGCTCTGTTTATTTCTGGTTTTCTTATTTTACATCTAATTTCTATAAATCTAGTGTCTTTCTATTTTAGTCCTTATTTGCGAATTTTTCTCTTTGACTAATTTATTTGCGTAAAAAGAATAAAAAAAATCAAACATTTACAAGCTAAATTTCAACTTTAAAAATAGATGTAAATAATTGTATATTTCTTACTTCTAGGCTTATGCCTTTCTCTAACTGTCATGCCTAATATTAATTAAATATAAGATTCTTATACAATTTGCAGTCTTAGCATAACTAATTAACAGAATTAATTACTGAAATAAATACCGAATAAAATTATTTTATAGGAATCTAATGATAATATATCATAAACGTAAAAGATATATAATTAAATTCACTCACCTGTCGTCCTTAGCTTTAAATCTCCGTCTTCTAAAATTACTATGCCATCCTACAACTTCTCTCCTTTAATTTGTTGAAATTCCTCTATTTTATTCACATATATGTTATTTGGATTTATTTGGTGAAGATTTGTTGGAAATTGGAGAAATGAATGAAGAAAGAAGCCGTTGTTTACTGTAAGAGAGGGATGAAGAAAGTGACGGTTGATAGAATGAATTACATTACGTTCAAATTGATGTAGCCCACCAATTATCTAATTAATCCTCTACTTAATTGATCCTTCAATTAATTTTCATGTGCATCAATATGCTGCCTATATGTACACATTCAATCTAGGTGAACTATTATTTCTTTTTATTATTAATTGACATTTTCTACTGATTACGTTACAATGCTAATTAATAACCCCATTAATAGATTAACATGTCATCTCTATTAGTTAACTTTCTTAACTAATATTTTACACCTTGTAACGTTTCATTAATTGGCATGTCAATTAATTCCACCATTCAATTGACATGTATATTTAATATGCATATATTTTTTTATCCAGAGTTGAATTTGAACATTTATTTGTTACATTTATACGTAAACCTCTTTAAATTGAGGGATCTGATATATGCGCACGCACACGTTATATATTAATCTCCATTATTAATTCATATATTAATTAATTGCACTTTTTAGCTGATTCTGTTTGCAATATTAATTATTTCCTTTATTTTTTTTCTTACATCTAATTCTCTTAATAATTTACATTCATTACAAACATGATAATCTTTTTACTACTTTTATAAATATCCTATGAATTAATTGCAAATGTTTATAATTGATAAAATTGCCATGTTTGCATATGTAATTGTTTCTAATGCTAAAATTTCAAACGGATATAACTTTTCCATTTGAAGTCCATTCAGAAAACATTGTTTACGGAAGTTGATCAGAAAATTGCCACGAACACAATGGTATAAGTTTCGTAGTCATATTCAAACGTTAGCAAAAATTCATTTTTCACTGTTTTCATAGTTATCAATTAAATTTATTTTTAATTACATAAAAATGTGTGGTGTTACATCCTTGAAGGTACCTTACTGATTAATGGTATTTTTGTTCGAGTGTTATTTAATACTGGTGCCTTTCATAGTTTTATCTCTTGTGAATCAGCAGCTAAATTTCATCTTATTCCTAGTATTGTAGGAAGCCATACATGTCTAACCCCATAGGTGATGTAACCTATTTGAATATGATTTGTGATGATGCGCCTATGTCTTACCTTTCTCACCACTTTTCTTGTGACTCGTATTTCTTAGACTTTAAAGGAACTAATGTTATTCTTGATATGGGTTGGTTATCAAAATATGGAGCTGTTTTAGATTGTAACGAAAGAACTATATCATTCGTAACCAATTTGGGAAGAGTTGCTAAGTATCATGAAAGGAACCAGATATTCACATGTGTAGTTTCTTGTATTCCCTTGAGGCATCCCAAGAAAATCTAGGGTGTATTGAAGTTGTTAAGAATTTTTCGATGTATTCGAGGAGGTTAAAAGTTTACCTCCTCATCGATAAATAGAGTTATGCATTGATATGGTCCCTGGTGCAAGGCATGTAGTTCACTTAAGCGAAGGATGGCTTCGAGGGATAAAGAGGAGTTGATAATTCAAACCCGGGAGCTACTAAGCAGAGGATTGATTAGACCCACTCGTTCAAATCGAGGATCTGGTATGGTGTTTATGCTAAGTCTGATTGATCTTTAAGGTTGTGTGTGGATTATAGGGAGTTGATTAAGTTGACCATTAGGAACAAGCATCCCTTACCCCTAATCGATGAGCTTTTTGTCCAACTTCATTGAGCCATGTATTTTCTTAAATGAATCTAGCTACTGATTTCATCAGTTGAGGATTGCTGAAGATAGTATACTTTTGACTACATTTAGGAGGCCAGATTGCTTCTTTGAGTGGCTGGTTATGCCTTTTGGCCTAACCAGTGCACATGCATATTTTATAGATCTCATGAAGCATGTTTTCCGAGATGTTTTTAACAAGTTTGTGTTAGTTTTCATCGGTGACATCCTTATCTACTCAAAATCTGAAGAGGAGCATAAACAACATTTGGAAGTGGTGTTGGAGACATTGAAGAGAAATGTCTTGAAGGTGAAAATTTTCTAAGTGTAATTTTTGGAAATCGAAAGTAAGATTCTTAGGAAATATCATGACAGGAGAAAGTATTTCAGTAGATCCAGCCAAGGTGGAACCTGTTCAGGCATGGAAGCGACTGTCGAGTCCTACCTAGGTTCTCGGCCTCTTAGGATTGGCTGGATACTATAGGAGGCTTATTCTAAGATTCCATCCTATTTGACTAAGCTGACTAAGAAGGAGGATAGGTTTGTATGGACTTCAAAGTATGAATAAGCATTTCTGGAATTGAAGAAGGGATTGACCGGTGCATCGGTTTTGGTTGTTCCAAATGGAAAAAGTGGATTCATGGTTTACGCGGTTGCTTATGGAGTGAGACTAAATACTGTTGTGATGTAGCAAGGTAGAGTGATTTCATATGCAAGCAGACAGTTCAAGCCTGATGAGAAGAACTATGCTATGCATGACCTGGAGTTACCGGCAGTTGTCTTTGCATTGAAAATATAGAGACACCACTTATTGGGTAAGGATCCTTCTATGCCTCTTAATTTCTTTCTAATCTTTAGAGATTCTAGGAGTAAATTTCTTTCTTTAATTAGGTGAAAATTATGAGCTCTTCACAGGTCATAAATCTCTGAAGTATCTTTTAACTTAGAAGGATCTAAACCTGAGGCAACAGAGGTGGTTAGAATTCTTGTCGGGTAATGACTTGGATATTCCTTACACGCCAGGAAAGGCTAATATAGTCGCGGATGCCTTAAGAAGGAATGTTTTTTTTGACTCTTTTGGAGGTTACCTCGACTCTCCTAGAAAGAATAGCGAGTGGGCAAAGATTGGACAGAAGCTTGATGACAATCATTCGGATGGTTGATGAGGGACAGTGTACCATTTTTAATATTGATAATCGAGGAGTTTTAAGGATGAATGGACGAATCTATGTATCGAATATTAATGATCTTACGCTAGAATTTTTATCAAAATGGCATCGTTCTAAGTTGATTATCTATCCAAGAGTCTCAAAGATGAATAGGCATATGAAGCGGAAGTTTTGGTGGAAGAGAATGAAGAGAGATATCTCTATCTTTGTCAGCATGTGTTCGTGCTATCAAAAAATCAAAGGTGGTCATTAGAAGACAGCTGGACTATTACAAAACTTGGAAATACCTAATTGAAAATGGGAAAGGATATCAATGGATTTTACTGATAGCTTTCCCAAAACCAGAAAAGGAAATGAAGGAGTATAGGTTATCGTGGATCGGCTAACAAAGAGCGCACATTTTATTTTGGCGAAACCAATAAGGACCATTGCTTTTTTAGCTGAAAATTTTATGAGAGAGATAGCCAGGTTGCATTGAGTTCCCATAAGTATTGTAACTGATCGAGACCCCATATTTACTAGTTAATTTTGGAAAGCATTGGAAACAACTTTAGGAACAAAGTTGAGCTTAAGCACAACATACCACCTCCAAATCGACGGATAGACAGAGCATGCGAATCGAATTCTACAGTATCTCTTTATAGCGTGTATTCTTGATTTTGATGGATCATGGGAGGATCATCTGTATTTAGTTGGGTTCTCCTATAACAATAGCTTCCAAGCAAGCATCAGGATGACACCTTATGACGCCTTACATGGAAGACCATGCAAGTTACCAGCATGTTGAGTTGAGACGGGAGATAGAATAGTACTTGGACCAGACATGATCTAAGAGGCTACCGAAAAAGTTGCAGTGATTAAGAAAACAATGAAGAAGGCTCAAGATTGCGAAAAGAGTTATGCTGATAAGAGGCAAAGAGATTTGGAATTTGTGGTTGGAGACTTGGTATTCATAAAGATTTCACTAACAAGAGGAGATGTTTAGATTTGGAAAAGTTGGAAAGTTAGCGCCAACGTATGTTGGACCTTTCTGTATTCTTAAGAGGATCGGATCGCTTACTTATAGGGTCGAGTTACCAGATAGATTGGCGGCAGTTCATTATGTATTCCACATGTCTCATTTGCAAAAATATATTCATGACCCATCTTTAACTGTGCGGCCAAAGAATCAAGAGGAACTAGAAATATAACCAAACTAGATTGTGGTTAGACATCAAGTTTATGTTGTGGATCAGGATGAAAAGAGTTTGTGTAACAAGGTGATGCGACTAGTACAGATTCAATGGAGTGAGGATCTAAGATAATGCACTTGAGAGATTGTGGATCGTGTGAGAGAAACCTATCTCAAGTTGAGGTTGGAATAGCTAGTTGAATGTTGTGTGTATAGTGTATGTTTGTTTGCTATAGTTGCTTACTATATGTCTTTGTAGTGTTTCATGATATGAATATATAGCTTTTTGCGTAGTTTGAATTATCTCCTTGTTTGCTAATTTCGAGACGAAATTCTTTTAAGGGGGAAGAGGTAACGATGCAAAATTTAATCGTTATTTAATGGATATTTAGCTATATTTTTAGATAATTAACAAATGAATTTTATTAACAAAGAAAACTATTTTAAATAATAACAAACGATGATAAAATCATTTTCAAAATTTGTTAACCAACATATGTAGTTCATAGAGAAATAGAAAATGTGACCTGGAATTATTTTTCGAAATACCAATTTTTCATTGTTAAAATTATTCAAAATACCATAACACTATTTTAAACACACATGCACACAATATAAATTAATATGGTGTGTACATGTAGCCCATTTAAACATATAAACATATAAGTTAAAATCAAATTTTATTTCTTAAAAATTTATATACATAACATATATAAAAATACACTTTTTCAACACAAGTACTTAATGCATGGCTTGAATAGTGCAAGATGGGGGGGTACAATATGGACAGAAATGAAGGGAGGAAGGAGTATGCTAGTGCATGAATGTATATATTTTAGTATAATCACTTATATGATTTTTTTAATTAATTTCCTAAGCCTATATATACCCTCTAACTTTCATTTTTCTCATTTTTCAATCTCTTTCTCTAATTTAAAATTCCTAATTGCTTAAGCAAAACATCGATGGCTTCCTCTTCATAATTTTCAAAGCGAAAAATTTTCAAAGTGAAAAACCAACTTCATTTTGTTAAAAAAATTTACTTTTAAATTCAAAAAATCACTTCTACATCTTCTACAACACTCCTCTTCCAAGTAGCAAGCATGCAAACACCTGACAACCCAAGGCCGAGCCAAAAACCGATTAGGTCGAGCCTAAACTTTCCTTGGCCGTGCCCATCTAGGTGTTCGAGCAACCAAAAGTTTCATATTTTGCAATTTTCTAAAGCATTTTCAAGTTTTGGAAAATGTTCGTCCTGAATTTAAAAAGTTTCGGTGAGTAAAACTTTTGTTTTGGAAAAGAAAATACTTGATTTTGATGAACTATATGCTGTGAAAATATAATGGATGTTGTGTTGAATTATCATGCTGCGTTGGATGGCATATGATTATATGTTTATATATGAGCTTGGATTTGTGATTGTTTGTTAAATGATATGCTTGGACATGAATATGTGAATAGGCGGTTATGATATGATGGTAGTATGTTTATGAAATAAAAACCAAGTTTATATGATATAAATGTTGTGAAGTTTGCAATTTTGAAAAGTCACAAAAACTTGAGATCTGATTTGAAAAACAAAGGCTCTTTTTCTAGCTTTGGATTTTTGAAATTTTTTTCCAAGATTTCACCTTTTGTTTAAGTTTTCAAAAGCTTTCCATTTGCATTTTCAAACATGTAGAAGCTGGAGTTAAAATGAAGTTTTCACCTAGAAATCAATTCTATGGAATTATGCTTATAACGATAGTCGCTATGGATGTAGTTCGAGAAATTTCATGATTTCGAGTTTTTAAGTGTTTTCTTTCAGTTCGTTTTTGAAAATTCATTTCAAACTAATTAAGTAAGTCAAAAGTTTAAGTTTTAATTTCTTAATAATTTCTTTGTTTAATTTATTAATTAGGGTAATTAATAAACTAATTAAGTAATTAGGTTAAGTAATTAGAATTTAAGAAATTACTAACTAAGTTAATTATTTTTAGTTAAGTAAGTTTTAAGTAACGATTAGTTAAGTTAGCAGAAAATTAATTTTTATTTAATCAAGTTTATTTACTTTAATTAGTTATTTAATTAATCCTCATTTGATTAAAGGTTAATTATCCACTTAATTAGGGTTTGATTTCTTAAATGAATGTTATTTAAATTAAAGTTTAATTATAAATAATTGTAAATTAATTAAAGTTGGTAGTATGATTTTTTACTTAATTTAAGGTTAATTAAATTTTAATTAAGTTTCAAACTTATGATTTAATTAAGGTTTATTTATTTTAAACTTCATTTTTAAACTCCATCGGTTATTTATTTCTAACCAATTTTCTTGTTCAGATAAATTGTTTTAAAACCAAGGATCTCTTATCCTTGCTATTAAGTAACCAAATGAATTTAAGTAGTTATAATACAATGTTGATATGTTTTATTTAAAGTAATTCGACTTGTACTTATCACAAATACCGCACTTCGAAAATGTGATAAATAAAAGAGGGGTTAATTTCGATAAGCAGGTCATGATAATCTAAGCATGTGAAATGTATGTCATATGTAAGTCTTACACCTTGATGGTGGAAAAGTCCACTATAAACAACTTGACCCTTTAAAATTATCGAACGTTGGTTTGGAGAGACCGACATTGGATATTAGTTGTTATTCGAAAACCACTTCAAACTAACGCAAACGTTTGAACTAAAAATAGTAAAGGTGAGGCCTAAGACGAAGACTTTGAAGTGACAAGGCTATTAGCTATTAATCTTGAGGGTGATTCCAAAATGGGTGTAGTGGAAATAGTGTCATCGATTCGTTCATCTTCTGAATGACTTGTATGGACGAGTGCTGACATTGTGCTAATATCTGAAAGGCAATGTTAGCCTTCCAAGCCATAATGCTATAATAAAGGTAAACTATCCTCAAGCCTCATCGATAGGGAATGACTAAAATAGGGTTGATGCAGCAAGGCTAAGTGGGTCGCTCCCATTAGGGTTAGGTCATCCATATCTAGAATCCCTAGTATCAACTCATATATGCTTTGGCACGGTTGGTGATCCCAACCGAGGGGTTATCTTATTCGATACTATCCAATAAGGGGTAGGCTAGTCATATGTTGGTAGTGGATCCTGGCGAGGTCCTTGGTGTTATTTTATCTAGAGATGCACCGTGCTAGGCAGTACCCCAGTAGCGCAGTCATTGTATGGAATCCATTTCCCAATAAGTGCTTCAGTCTTAGTTGCATACATATTATGCATGAATTTAGTTAATGTAACAATTTCGGCTGTGTGAATTATTTACTTGAAACCCTAGTCATTATGATAATATCATTGTATTTATATATAAAGTGTTTTGATTATCGAAAGGTAAAAATCCATCCGTGTTTATGGGCGCGTGGTCTCATGAGATACCCTTGATTTTCAAAGTATTTTATAAAAGTAAAAAATTAAGTTGTTTAAGTTTACTAACACCATCCCCATGTATGACCCAAAGTTTTATTTTCTTTTCCTAAAATTCTTGGGTACTAAAATTTGTATAAGTAGCCAAGTAATCCAAGTTTCTTACGGAAGCATTTTGAAGGAACTGGTGTAGATGGCTTCACCATTAGCTAGCTATTATTTTATTCCGCTGTGTTATGTATGATCTATGTATTTTGTATTGATAGGTAGCTATAACTATTCAATTAAAGGTTGTAATATATTGACTCCGATGTACTATTATTATGGAAATGACAATTTAATATCCATGTTATCTATTATTTGTTGTACTAGTTTGTGGTGAGGTCATGTGATTGTGTAGTTTCTTCCTATCTTTCGTTTTCTTCTACCCTTAATGGCTCATCTATCGGTGCAAGAAAGGTGATCGTTATAAAGCAATGTTAATAAAGAATAATCTCGTATATTTTAATTATTGAAATTTGCATAATAGATTCATCATTTAACGTGATCAGGTTATTTAGGATTTACTCACAAGATTATTGCTTGATAAAAATTTGTGTTTTGGTACATTTGTGTTGAAATATAAAAATGCTAAATAATTATTTAGAATAGACTATTTGCACATAACAACCAAAGTGTCTTGAAGTAAGTGGAAGCGATATAAAGGTTGTGAGTTTTTGGATATGATCCAAGAAATGTACGAAAGTATCATTTTATGAGTATCAAAATTAAACAAGTGTTTTAATAGATGTATCAAATAGTTTGATTATCAGTCAAAATGCAGACGAAGCATGTGTTTATAAGAAATAACGTTTAAAGGTATATAGATATTTCTAATCATATGTAAACAATACACTGCACAATTTAACGACGTGCTTGTGTTAAAATCAGTTTTAAGTTATTTTAATTCTCAATGTTGGATTTATAAATGATGTCTTTCATAGTAAGTATAAAAGATGTCGGGAATGTCTTAAAACAATATACAAGGGCACCGTATTAAAATGGTCAATGCTGAACATGTAAGATGGATTTCTTATGTATTGGAAATAGGAATTAGCATACATGTTATATTGTCTATGCTATCGTAATTTTTTTATGTATTTGATATATGAAGCAAATATCTAATCCAAATTGATACGTGATAGTTCAAAGTGTTTTCGTGTATTTATGAAATACTAGAGAATTGTTTATAGAAACAACGAACTCCTTATGAAGGGGTATTTGAACTCAAATTTCATAAGCGATATTGAGTATAATATGTTAATAATAAATTCAAGTTAAGAATTTTTAAGATGGAAATGTTCCAAGTGAAAGACTCTCTCTGATTCAATGAAAAATATTTACATACCCTTGAATAGTCCCACAAATAAAAGCAATGTATATAAATATAAAAGCAAAAATTTATAACTAAGCCGAGGTTGGTTCCAAATGTTGAGAATCCCATAACAATGCTATATGATAACAATGTCACAATATAGTTCATAACATAACTTAGAGCTCACTGGAAGCAGAGAGACATACTTAAAATTGTTCTACATGATAAAGGTAATTTATCAGCGTTAAAGAGAGTTGATTGACAGAGTAGATAATTTAAACACAGCAGCATACCTATTCACTAAGGGATCAGCCCAATTTATTTTGAGGAAACCGATTGGAGAAGTTGGAATAAGATTCCATAACTGACTCCAAGTGAAAGTGGAAGATTGATAGAGTTAGGGGTATGCTGTAAGGGCAATTATGTAATGTGCTACATATATCTAACTCGATAACTAATCTTGTTCGAATTAAAGGTGTTTTCGTCCTATTATATACTTGATGGAACGTGTTATATTAATTAATTAATTAAATTAAAGTCATATTTAACAGAAAATCCACAAATTGTATGTTTTGTGATAGTTGCTATAAAGTGTTGTAACCGTGAGTAATTTTATCACAATGAAAACAAATATACCATTTTAAATGTTCCTAGTCAAGAGGCATGAAGACTAGATATCGATGCACCCGTTGAGACTAGAGTACATAACGCTCTCCAAATGTTGAGCAGTGTATTACTCATGACTACCGGGGGCACCTAGGGGTTGCATGCTGATAATTATTGGATTACTATGGAATGACTCACTTGATAATTTTTTGTTAGTTGATATAACCAAGGTCAAACAGTACATATCGATGTGACTAATTTACATAGTTATCTCGACAATACTATAGATTTTCAATATGGAAGGTCTGCTTTGATTATACTCAAATCATGGCATGGCATCCATCGAGTGGATATAGTTGGGTCGAGTGGAAGTATTGAATGTGAAATACTATTCCAGAGAGGATTCTTTTCTTCAGTTATATGGGGTTAGTATCATAGTCAACTCAAAGTCAAGTCTTTAGCCAGAGCATTTCGACTAACGATAATTGTTATATTGAACCACGGACCTTGTGTTTGGACTATAGAGTTGGATATGGACGCTATTGAAATGTTGACTATTACTAAATTCCGTAAGTCCAAAGTGATATAGTTTTGACGAAGAGAATTGGTGTAAATAAATGTCACAACTGGGTAACATTAATAAAGTGAAATCGAATTTTATCGAAACTAAGTAAGCGATAAATTTGGCCAAAATGTCACAGCACCTCAATGACATATTACGTTAACATTGGAATAGTTCGATGATAATCATTGACCAAATTTACACCTGACGAGTCATACAATCAAAATGATGAATTTTCTTTGGACTATAACTGTTATAAATTATTTAAATTAATTAATATCCATGAAATATTAGATTTAAAATTTTGAATATTATTTGAGGAATAAATATTATTGTGTATATATGTGTAATATTTATAAATGTAACGATCGATATGCAATATCGAGAAGCAATTAAATTAGATTAATTAATAGTATTTATTTAGGCTTAAATGGGCTTTTAGATTCTGATGTTAAGATGTTATTCAGTAGCAATAGGGCTCCTAGGAGGCTATTAAAAAGTCTAAAGGGCTTCGTAGATGGATGGTTGACATTTGATGAGAAATGGTATGAGATGTGATCAATATTTCTCTCTATTTCTTCCACTATAAAGGACCCATAACCCTAATGTAAAAAGAACTTTTAGGCTGTCGTTTCCCCATCATTGATGGCTGACCTCATCAATAGGAGCTCCAACAACATCTTAAGTCCATTCAAAAGGCAACAACTATTGGAAAGTTAAAGGTCTACGGTTCAAAGATTAACAATTTGTCGAATCGAGATGATTTCCAAGGAGGAAGAATTCATCATCGCAAGGTGCACCCTAAGGCATTAGTATTGGCTATTTATTTACTATACTATATGATTTATAATTTCTGGATAATATTACATTATTCATATATATATATATATATATATATATATATCATTATTATATTGCTAGTTATGCAAGATTCTTATATGTATCATCAATGTTGTCATATATTAGATTGGTTATATGTATAATTTAATTTATTAAGAAAACATTTTTATATATAGATCTGAAGTGCACAACCAAATAAATGTCATTTTCATTACTATCATATTATTAGTTAGAATAAAGTATTAATATATTACCTAATTTTTATTATATGACTTGTATTTAATCATATCATCATATCACGTTAATAGTTAAACTTATATTTTAAAAATGCATATCAACAGAGGTTATATATTTCGATAGCTGCAAATTAATTTTTAATATTTACTTACTATTAATTAATATTATTAAAATCAATATACTAATTAAAAATTCATATGAAAGTAAAATATGTTTTGAAAATTAAATTTTAAATTTTATCAAATTTTGTTATCATCTTATAAACTCTTAGTCAAAAAATCAGAATTTAAAAATTATTTGTTTATTTTTACAAAATCAATTTAATAAATGGATGAAATCAATTAATTAATTAAAATTATTATTTTGACCAAGAAAATTCTTTTTAAATTTTCATAACTTTACAATATCGTCCTTGATTTCCTAAAAGTCTAAAATTTGAATAATACAATAAGAAAATATGTTTATTATTATTTTATTGTATTTTGAATAATTAATACATATACTAATGTAGAAAAATATAACTAAACTTTTGTGCTATGCATTCGACCTGGGAAGGTTTGACCATACATATTTTTTAAATAAATAATTAGTATAATATATATCCATATAAATATTTAGATATTATAAATACACTTATATATATATTATTATAATAATAATAATAATAATTCTGTTACGATGATTCATAAATATATGTATACATGTAAAGTGGTTTAAAAAATTTATATTATGTATATAAATATATATACTTAATGTCTAATGTAATAGTATATAGATATAAATCGTTAATTTTTTTGCATATAAGTTGTATATATAAAAATATATACATACACGCACATATATCTAATATTTATATAAATAACAAGTTTATAGACATACATATATTTGGAATACATTTAATACATATAGGATGAGCTAACATGTCCATTGTAATGCAAATCCGAACATTTATATACGAGCATGTTATACCTTGCACGGATTATTATGTTATACATGCACACACATACATCTATGTATATGATGCATATGGGTTCTATTATATTCAACTTAATATAAATAAAATAAAATTCTATTAATAATTTGTAAATTTAAATGAAATAAGAGATTTTATTTAAATAAAATTTAGAAATGTTTTAAATAAATTAGACTTCATAGGCCCGATAAATATCCAATAGGGCAAAAGTAGTAAATTCAACCATAACTTTCTCTACAGGATAGCCCAGTTCTAACATATGTGAATATCTGTGTTTTTGTATATGCACGTTTGCGACACTCGTCAAGCTAGAATGACTATTGTGTGCGCTTAGCGACGTGAGATAATACCTAGTCGAGCAATCACTCTGGTGAAGTTCGAAACGTGATTTGTGAAGTAAATATGTGATTTGCATATTCATGTGTGCACAAGCGTGCACATGTTGGTGCATCGACACCAGAGTAAGCTGGGTCGCAAGAATTGCCCCGTGGAACTCTATTTGTAAAAGAGTGGTTTTCATATCGAAATCGATTTTCGAATACATAAGGAACCACGCCCAAAATATCAACCAATGGACTCTGAAAGCGATCTGATGTGGTGAAAGCAAACTATAGGAGCTAAGCAACTTATCTGGTTAAGTGACGGAGGAAATGGCGCACGAATCGGCAGTCGGTGTAGCACCAGATGTACTTGCTTAATCTTTCCACTAGGTGCAGGCTACCACCGATCTACCGGTAGCTATACCACCACTGCACCAGTAGGGTGTAGGCCTAGGTAATAAGTCCCGGTGGAGTGAAAGTTGAGGGTATTTTTCCACGGTTCCAAATGCGATTTGACGTGAGGCTTTAGCATGACTTAGTGAAGGCTTTGGGATACTTGGGAAAGTTGAATGCAAGATGAAGCATGGAATTCAAATTTGGAAATAAAGTAATATATATGTGATCAGTAATGGATTAATAAGGCGTTTAGGCATGCGGTCGAGAAGTGATCAAGGTGAGAGACGCATGCATTGAATGTTCTTACACGGGAATAGTAGAAAATCAAGATAACCATCGAGGAACAATCAAATACAAGATCGGTACAATATTCGATTGTATGGTCACATAGGATGTGCGTGTGCTATTGGAAGGAGCATATAACGATAAGGAATCGGTTGCAAATTCAGGCAGATGTGCGAATGCATGATGGTTGTGATCGGTAGGATTCCATGGTTCGAAGAGCTGCTGGGCTCGAGAGATCCGTTGGGGTTGAAGCAACTACATTGTAAGAGAGTCATGGAGTATGCAACTAGATCCAGGTCATAGCATGGTTCTAGTGCTATTAAATCTAGGCCAAGCCTTTTGGGATGGTCCAAAGCAGTGCTTAAGGGATACTTGTGTCTTGTCGTAGTAGCGTAGATATAGATGCTAAGGAGTACCGCGATGGTAGCGATTTTCATCAGTGCAAGGAGAGCGGTCTACATCTGCACGGGGGCATCTATGTAGCAAAGAGTTTATATGCAGATGCTCAGTTCCATTCGCGGAGTCTCAAAGCGTATGAATGTATATAAATCCAAAGATCAAAAAACATGCAGTTTCTTAAACTGATATTTCGTTCAGTACGGGACGGTGATAGATATTCCCTATTTGGCACTTATCATTGTGTTGTGTGTTATTAATTGGTGGATAGTATTATTGTGCATTTTGCATGGAATTATATTGTGATATATATATATATATATATATATATATATATATTTCCCATGCATTTGTATGTTTGGATACCTCTATCATAATATACTTTTACATATCAGTTACATTATGTTAGTTGCACCGATTCATCGATTACATGAGAAGAGCAGGTTATGTACTGTAGCAACCGACCATTTCAAAACCCCAAAACTACACAGTGAAGTCCTGAAATGGCGAGTCGTTGGAAGATTGTACATATTAATATATAGAGAGATCATATGAAAAAAACTATATTAACAATTAACTTTCAAAGTATCACAGCGGATAGTCACAAAAAATATTATATTATACAAATATGTATATATCTATGTGTGTGTGTGTGTATGTATATGTTTATTTGTGTATCTGATACCATGACATAAGTATATACAATCCAAATCAACTCCCCACACACACTATCTTATCATGTCTTGAATGTACGAATTATGTAGAACATTTACATATTTACAATATATATAAGTCTCACCTTCTGGTACAACACACCCCCAGAATCTATCAACCTGAACAATTTCTATAGGAGTGGGTCAGACATACGTCTGAGCGAAGCCAAACTAATAGAGGTACACTTCTACGACAGTGATATAACATGATTTACGCCTAGAGTATAATACCTTCTGGTCCCCCAGTGTGCTCAATAGATTGATATTACACTATATAAAAATGATCCGGTCCCCAACACCTACTGTAAAGGATCCCCTTATGTGAAATCCGATCTCCCACCTATGGTAAAGGATTCACGTCTACGTAATTCAGTCTCTTCACCTGTAGTAAAGGATTACAAATCTACAACTACTATCCAGTTTTGCCACTTATGGTTGTATTGGGCTAATGCATAGTCCTGCCACGTGTGTTACAAGCCGACTTTTGTCCACATCAAAAATCTCCTACACCGGCATTGTTGTTCTATAGGAGGCCGCTGATCAAGACCATGAATCAAGGACCCGTCGTGTGCACTACATGATTCAGGTATTCGTCCATCGTCCAAAACTATATACACTACATCGTTAGACTATGCAATTCAAAGCCGTATATACTATACTCATATCTCATCATTGTCGCCAAGTTCCACACATTTAGTTCATTTGTCTAAAAACTGCATACACAACATTTAGACATCGTCCTTGTTAAGTTACGCATCTATATGCAATTAAAGTATTCTCCCATCATTCCAAGCAACACTTTTGACTTCCATACTTCATCGTTATCATCAAACTATGCATCCAAACGGCAGCTATATGTGTCAAGTCATTACCATAGAGTCACTAGAGTACATCATGCAAAAGATTGAAACAACCTACCTTGACATGGGCATTTAAAAGCCAAAAATACCCTAATCTGGGTCATCCACTAGTGGACCGGTGAGCACCCACCAATGCATAAGTGCACAACCCAAACACGAGTTTCTAAAGTTATTTTGTTTTCTTTGTTTCTAGATTACGATTGTTTAGTTCTTGTTTCTAAAGGTTGTGCATTATATATATGCATTAACTACTAGTTTTCCAAAGCCCTAACATATTCCTATCGTCAAATTATAATTTCTATACGTTTGAATTCAGATCAATGTCCAATTTTGGTTTTCTGAATTTTTCAAATAGGCAATATGTGTATTTTGATTTCTTAAGTTCAAATATCATTGTTGAGGCAAATTTTGCAAGATACTTAAATCCTTAATTAGCCTTAAAGCATAATAATCAAATTGAGTGTGATTTCCTCACGCTGGTATTCCAGACTGACTCAGGTATTATTTCACTATAATGCTCGGGTCAGACCGAGTATTATAGATTACAAGAAGGATGTTGTGGAACTCAGGAGATGAACTGGATGGTGATCCGTACTTCCGTACTTGTTTAAAATATTACGCTGTGTTGATTAGCTGTGTATTCAGTTTTGTGAGGATAGGTTATGATTACTGTCCAGCTGTGTGTTATGTGTACTATGATGATGTAATATATAAACAGATTTTCTTTTGTGTAAAGTTCAGTTATTATCTATTATATTTTATTCCGCTGCGATGGTTAGATTCTGTGTTTGTTTGTTTTCTCTTCTTCTACCTCCTTCTTAACCCTAATGGTTCGATTTTTCGGCATTCGATTTGTTCGGAATTTGATACAGTGGACGTATTAATGTCGATTTTCAGGCATCGAAAAATCGGACCGTTGCATTTGGTATCAGAGCTGAAGGTTAAGCGAGAACCTTGGCTCTGGTGGGGATTACTCATAGAATATAGTCTGTAGTACTCTAGAATGAGTTTGAGTGTATTAATAGATATGAGAGCGTATTTGTTAGTGATTATAAAAATTGATTTTATATTATGTTAATTTATCGGTTGAGTGTTTATGGATTCTAGTCGATATGTGGGACGCCATGTTATCGATAGGGATTTCTAAACTCTCAAAAAGATAAACCGACACGGTATTGTTTTAAAATAGGGTAAATGAAATAATTTTACCCAAGTTATTTTTGTATATAAAAGAAATAATTTTTATAGTATATGGATTGCTTGGTTGTTAGGAAGTGTTAATATTAAATTATTATCATTGTTGTGAGGAGATTTAACTAGAAATTGAAAATATAACCAAAGGTTAAGGAAATAAATTCATTTATAGAATGAAATTTGAAATGTGAATTAGAAATGTGATTTATAATGAGATAAAATTCCTGAGTAATCTTTGAATATAGATTGGAAAGTTTTGGAGTGAAAATTTGGAAATTTAATTCCTTTTGAGTTGGAAATGATTTTCAAAGATTTTGGGAAAAATATAAGGATATTATTCAGAAATATTTTTGAATTGGATTTGAAATCTGTAGAGATTTGAAATTTAAAATATTTGAAGAGGTTTAAAAGAGATAAAAGCATTTAACTCTCTTCGATCGCTGGAAAATAACTTCAGTGATGATTGTAGCATCATCGATGTTTATTTTTGAGTTTCCAAGGGAGGGAATTGCTACTCAAATATTTTGAATTGGTTTTAGTTGCAAAATTAAGTTTGATTTTGTGATGCAAAGGAATAATTTGGTTTGATATAATTGATTACAAAAATGATTTTGAAACGTGGAGTAATTGATTAAAAGACTCTGGAATCTTATTTAAAATGTTTATGGGATTTAAATAAGTTGGAAACTTAAGGAAGTTTAAAAATTGAATGGAAATGGTATGTAATTAAATTTAGTAAATAAAAGTAAAAATTTATTTTATGGAAGTAAATTTGCGGGAGAACAAATTTATTTAAATTTATAAGTAATAGAGCTAGAATTAAAGTTGAATAATGGAATCAATTTAAATTGTGGAAAGAAAAGTGAATTGTAAATGTGTTCGAAGGAACTAAAAGAAGTAAAAGTTGAGAAATAAACTTTTATTTGAAATTTGAAATTTGTGGAATAAGATTAAACTTTAAAAGAGTTAAACAAAATGAGTTGGAAGGTAAGCTAATAAATTAAAGTGAATTTAAAGAAGTTAGCAAATGGAATTTAAATAAGTGGAAAATTTATAGAAGTTAAAATTTTGAATTAAAGTGTAATTGAAAAAAATGAATTTAAGGAAAATCTGAGTTGACTAAGAGAAATGGTCACTGGAATAAATTCACTAAAAAGTAAATTTATAAATAAACAAATGAATTTACATTTGAAAGTAAGTAAAATGAAAGCTAAATGCTAGAATTAAAATTGAATTGCGTTAAATTAGGTGGAATGGGTAAATTAGTTAGGCTGGACTAAATAAAACAAAGTTTGGAGATTAAAATTAGTAAGTAACTAATTTATGTAAATGGTATGCAAATGAAATGAAATCGAATATTGGATGGTACTTGATTTAAAATTGTGTAAAATGAAGTGTAGAATTAGTTCAAATGGACTAAAAATAATTAATGTTTGTAAATAAAACCCATTTAGATTTAAAATTAATTAGTAAGTGGAACTAATTGGAGAAATGGTTAATTAAGTATGGATTGTGATAATGTGAATAAAATTCAATATTCAAAATGAAAGGGAAATTGAGTTCAAGTAAAATTAAAAATTAAAATCTGGATGAAAGTGGGAAAAAGTGTTGAGATTTGAAATTAATTAACAAATTGAAGTAAATTGAATTTATATGGAATTGGAATCCAAATTGATTAAATGTAGATAAAAACCAAGTGATAAGGTGAAAGTAATAATATAAGAGTATATAAAATATTTATATTATACTTAAGAAGGAATGGTGAAATTATTAAGTAAATTTGGTATTAAGAAAATTATTCTAAGTGAATAACTGAATGAAGATTGAAACTGAAATTTGTGAAATGGGAAATTGTGAATAAGTATATAGAAATCAAATAAATGTGAGTAAAAGAGTATTGATATAGCTGATAATCAATGGAGATAAATACGTAGGATATACGTATATTATTTTATTCGCATAGTAATTTGATCCAGATTCGAGCATAGAATTTTGAGATAGTTATATCGATCTGAGTTGGGATCAGGTTTTCTACATTACAACATGATAGGGGGTTCTCGCTTTGCATTAGGTGGCGAACGGGAGACTCTTACCCCTACATGTCCTCTGAGGTAGTATAAGGCCTTGAGGGGTTGGTTGCGAGTCGAGAGGCTGGCCGTAAAAGCAAACCCGAGGTACCGATGTAAGCCACGGCGGGGCTGGGATGGTTGAAAAGCCTACCAGTCAAGAGTGGCCGTTGTCGATGGTTGAAAAGCCTAGACCGTTACATTCTGCCTATCCTCTATCGCCTTCATCCTTTTCCTTATCAACTCTACTTTCTCCAATATATCCCTTATCATCTGTGGTCCAAGTATCACCTTATCCATTGACTTCCTCCAGTACAAAGCTGATTTACACGGTCTATAGTATAATGCGTAGAACGGTGTCATCCCAATACTAGTTTGATAACTATTGTTATATGTGAATTCCACTAGTGGCAAATGATCTTCCTAAGCACCTCCAAAATCCAAAATACATGCCCTCAACAAATCTTTTAACTCCCTATTCACCCTCGTGGTCTGTTCGTCTGTCTACGGGTGATATGCCATGCTCAAACTCAATTTTGTGCCCAAACTATCCTATAGGTTCTTACAGAACTCACTTGTGAAGAGTGTGCCCTAGTCACTCACAATATTCATCGGTATACCATGCAATCTCACCACTTCCCTAATATATAATGTAGTTAAAGATGATGTTGTCCTCGTACTCTTACATAAATGAAATGTGCACTCTTCATCAATCGATCCACAACTACCCAAATACTCTCATTACCTCTTCTACTCCTTCGAAACCCATCTGTAAAATCCATGAAATCACTTTCCCACTGTCACTGCGGAACTTCTAAAGGCATTAGCAATCCACTTGGTTTCCTATACTCCACTTTAACCATCTGACAAGTGAGACATCTTGCCTCTCTCTTCATCCCTAGTCAATAATAATCTCTTTTCATATCCCTATACATTTTGTCACCACCAAGATGAATGGTCATCTTTGAATGATGACACTTCGCTAACACCTCATCAATCAACTCTTTCATCTTCAGCATACACAACCTTCCATCCCTCCTCAAGTATTATTACCCATTGTTTTTATTTCGTTCTAAATGACTCGACTTCTCACCTTTCTCAAGCTAATCCATTATCTCAACCAACTATGCATCCTTTCTTTGATTCATACTAAACATATCCATTCTCGTGAAGAGTGTGCCCTAGTCACTCACAATATTCATCGGTAATCCATTAGTTGGTGGTCGAAAATCGAATTCAAAAATACACTCTAACTGCTTCATCTCTAAAATCATGGCATTCAATTTCTCATGCTTCCTACTTAGAGCATATGCCATAATATTACCATTTCCACAGGTATAAGCAATATCGAAATCATAAGATCCTAAGAATTCCATCCACCTTTGCCGTCTCAAGTTTAAATCCATCTGTGAGAATAAATACTTCAGTGACTTATGGTCTGTAAACAACTCAAATCTCTCTCCTAGCAAATAGCACCTCCATGACTTTAAAACAAATGCAGTCGCGGCCAATTCCAAATTATTTGCAGGGTAATTTTTCTCGTGCATCTTCAGCATATGCTACAACTCTACCTTCCTGCATCAATACAACACTAAGATTAGTAACATAAACATCTGTGTAGATAGTAAATAGTTTGGTACCATTAGGGATAACCAAAAACAGGTGCGCTCATCAACATCTCCTTTAACTTGACAAATGCCTCACTCCACACTCTAAATAAAAACGAGTTCTCTTTCCTAAGCTTCATTAATGGTGTACATATCTTTTCAAAGTGCTTTATAAACATCTGATAGAATCCAGCTAATCCCAAGAATCTATGTATCTATGAAGCATGCTTTGGAACCTTCAAATATTTAATAGCTTTTACCTTTCCTCGGTCTACTGCCAACCCATTTCCAAACATTACATGTCCTAGAAATCGGACCTTGCTCCTCCAAAAGTGGAAATTCAAGATTTAGACCTTAACTAATTACTTTTCATTACATCCAACACTTCTCTCAAATGCAACCCATGCTCCTTCTCATCTCCAGAAAATTAAGGATATCATTAACAAATACAACCAAAATTGGTTCAGCTGCTTCTAAAAGATCCTATTCATCAAGTCAACAGAATAAGTTGGGGGCATTTATCCCAAATGGCATCACAACCTACTTAAACAATCCATTCGAATTACTAATAGCAGTCCATGGGATGCTGTCCTCGGCAACTCTCAACTGATGAAATCCTGTAGCGAGATTTAATTGTGAGAAAACATTTTCCCCAACAAGTTGGTCGAAGAGGTCATCAATGTGAGGTAATGGATAACGGTGTTTCTTCATCAACTTATTCAACACAAGATAATCAACACAAAGCCTTAGTGAACCTTATGCCTTAGTAGTGAAATAGACATGCACTATCCACTTCGAAATACTTTGCATAATAAATCCTTTCTGCAACAATTCCATTTTTTAATCCAATTCTCTCCTCTCCTTTGAAGCCATTTGTCTCAAAGCCTCATCATAAGCCTAGCATCTTTCTCAAAGTCAATCCTAAACATAATTTCACTGTAGGACGGAAGTTCAAAACCTCAATGAATACATCTAGAAAATATTTAACTAGGTGAATGAACGTCAACTCATCATGTGATAGTTTTAACGAATACAAATAAGACTTCATCATAGAAACATCTACCTCACACAGAACTATCAAATTACATTTCCCATGACTACTTAAATGAACAATCCTCCTATCACAATCGAAAATTACTCCATATCGAGTCGTCCAATCCATTCTGAAGATCAATTTGTATCCCGCAAAGCTAAACAAATTTGCATTACATTCCTTATCGAAAATCATAATTTTCCTTCAATCACAATCTACTTTCCTCTTTTTATAGCGCACGGTGGTCCATTTTCACTTAGACTCATTTCCCAAGCATTACCTTTCTCTTCTTTATTTTCTTTATAACACATCAAACAATTCTTTATTTAACCATTCAAAATTTCTTTTCATACTTTAATATAATAGTAAATCAAACTTCGACCATGTACTCGTTTCAATGTTAAAATTAAAAGTTTATTTTCTTCTTAAAATACATCAACACTTTTTGAAATATAGGTTTACAAGACATTCCATTTACTTAAAAGCCATACAGTACAATCCTTTCATCAATATATCATTGTTTTTATATTTTAACTTCGAAACCTCAATATTACCCACTTAAAATATATTTGAATTTTAATAAGTAATGGCTGTTTCAAAATTACCCTTACTTCATTTCAAAACATCATTTCAATGAATTTTGTAACAAACCATCTCGAAGTGGGCGTAATTTTCCCCAATAAAAGGCCATCGAACCTTAGGCCCATCCAAAGCTGACCGTTGGTCGGTAAAATTGATGAAATAAACAATATATAGAGCTATCTATCTATGCTACTAGAATTTCACAGCGTAAAAGATAAAATATAATGTCATAAATAAGTACACATTTCATAAAAATTCAAATATAAGAAATATAACATATTGGCCCTATTAACCAAAATACAATGTCTCAAAATGACAACAATGTTGAAAACTAGATATATCAAAATATATCTAAAACATAAATAGATAAATAAACTACCACAACTCTCTACCCTCGCCTTCATCTACTCCATCAGCATTATTTCTCTAACCTGTGTGTTGTAATAAGGAGGGGTCAGAACAACAATGCCTGGTGAATGGTAAACTTAAGTTTTACCATAATAATTTTAGGCAGTATCATTTATATAAGAAATATGTTTTGTGCATCCTATACTATATCCTACCAAGTATACCTCCAATTATAAGCCTAAAGGCTTTTCTAGTCTAACTTCATAACGTACAGTCAAATATAGGCCAAAGGTCATTCCTAAACCAATGCAACTAATGTCAATCATGTCCTAACAATGTAAGAGGAAGTACCTAAGTCACTTAATAACTCTTTAATGGAAATTAGGAAGACCTTGATCATTTTGTACCTATATCCTAGGTAGATTCCCATCATTTAATACCCAACTAAAGACGGACCCCTCTCTGACTTCCTAGCCGACATTGTGAAAAATCCCATATAGCCTCTTAATGCTTCATTTATTGGAAGAACAGACACTACAATAACCACTTAATACCTCAACCCCGAAACGGGCCATTTCTGAGACTTCCTATTACCACACCTAGTAGATAATCTGTATTAGGCCTCACACCCAAATAATGGTGTCTCCACTAGTCTAACTAATCATAGGTACTGGTAACCAGATTAGCTAGGTTGATTTACCCTGCAAAATTGGGACTAATATTGCATCTATGCGAGTACTTATTGTACGCTATATCTCAGATTAGCCCTAAAGTCGCACTATTGGTAGCCATATTAGCTGGGTAGACATCTTTCTGCTTTTGATTAACCTCGCATTTCTGTAACTTAGCGTTTTCCTATTATCCTAACGTGGCGCCATAAATATATACTATGTATGTAATATACCTCACCTACATTTAGACGCTAAGTCCATATAAGGAAAACTTCTTATTTTGCCTTTAATTATGGATTAATTTCCATAATTATCATTAACTCCTTCATATGGGTTTTAATGTTGTACATAACCAATTTATTCCATATGATTAAACAATATTAATTATACTCTAATAATATATTTATACACTAATATATTTATAAATACATAATTTAGGCTAACTAAATATTCATATGCGTGCGAAGATTTTGGCTTCCTATACTACTCTTTTAAAATTTCAAAACTTCCAAATTCATACAAGCCTAACTTCATATAATAACATACAAAATAACAAATATCCTTAGCCAAATAAATACACTTGCATTAATAAAATAAAATCAAATACCGAGCATATTTTATTTTAATATAGTAGAATCAATGTCTCTATTTCAAGGATTTAAACTTACGATTTAAACGCTTTATATTCCATTCAACTTTTACAACACTAACTTAAAGCGAAAAGGAGATTCATAATTATATTACGGCAATAGGTCATGCAAACTATAAATAAGAGAATTCATACCTTACATCATTTCCTGACTTATTTTCTTCTTAGAACCCTTTAGCGCATCAATAGAGAAAAGTTGGAAGTGGAATAGTTGTAAAATATTTAAATTGTAACAACAAGACAAATTCTACTATTTTAATACAAAATAATTGGGATTTAAGAATTAACTTTTCTTTTAGGGGAATTTTGGGGGGTTTTCATGAAAAAATTCCCCAATGCATAAAAAAATCCAAACTTCTACTATATAAATACTAAAAGCATGGAAAGTTATGATTTCCTTATATATATATATATATATATATATATATATATATATATATATATATATATATTTCTAGCAAAGTTAGCCGGCTTTACAGTGGGCTGTGCCACTGTATATATAAGGGGAAAACAGGTGTTCTGCATACGCACAGCACAACTAAAGGGAAAAAATTGCCCAAACCATAAATCACACAAAAATCACAGGAGCTAGACTAAGGTACCAAGACTACTAATACAATAGGATAGTCTCCCTCAACAGAGGAGGAACAACCACGACCAACTTCCGACGCTGGACAAATAACATGAGAAAAACCAAAGAAGAGAGTTGCTAGATTTGGATCATATCCTTCTAAAGCTGGAGAAATAAATAAATTTCCTATCCCAGCTGACATCATAAAAGTGACTTCTGTTCTACTCACCAATATCGCCGACCCTAGTAAGGGAGAGACCCTCACCCCCAATATGGTAGATAAGATAACGACTCCCACCCTCAATATCACTGATAAAGCCATAAAAGGTGCAGTCTCAGGCGAGTACCTCATATCTGTAGGGGCATGAATCCAGGCTCGTTCCTCAGAATTCCAAATAATTAGATCCGACGTTGCATCAGAAGCAACCCCAACCAGGGCCATATGAGAACTATCATAGGGAGGAACGATAGGATATTTACAATGGGAGCAAAAAAAAGGAGCGTCAAGACAAGACATTACAGTTGTGGGAGGAGCAGCCTTCAAAACCCATTTTCGGATAGATGGATGAGGTAGACGAATCCGAGGAGCAAGGGAATAATGCCAACAGAGGCTGGGCTAGCACACGCGTGTGAAAGGTTCCCAAAAGACTGACATGATGTACAAATCTCAGGTTTCCAACTGTAACGAGCTCTGACCTCAGCAAAATGGCGTTCATCCAGTCTGACTTTTATCACTGAAGGTAAAGATTTTGGCAGAAGTTATTTCGATCAGTGCTTTGGCATAAAGTATTCTCTTTCTAATCATAGTGTTAGCATCATAACACACCACCTTACCAATAAGACCTGCTAGCCAATCATTCCCGATAAAAGGCTGAAGTACAGACGAAATGTGAGAAAAGTGGACCCAGACAGGAATAGATAAAACCTGATCATGAGCCCTATCAACAGACAGACTCCAGGTTGTTATAATGAAAGTTTCCCATTTATGAGAATTGGGTCAACTTCTAGAATACACTGTCTTTCATCACTGCACGAGAATTTAAAATAGAACATTTCATTATCATAATGTACACTTAACCCCTTTGTCTTCCTCACCTAATTGCATCTAGCCTTAACAAGATGATAGGGTGGATTGTAGTCAAGGAAAAACCCCACCAAGTAATCTTTCCAAAAACCAACACCGGCCTCAAGCACTTCCATAGGTGGAATCATAATTCGTCAATCTCAACATCATCAAAACATCGAGGAGTATGCACACCTGCATCATTTAGCAATTTGGAGAACAACGACGACCATAAAGGGGCTGCCTTAGAGGGAGGAAGTTCCATAGGGGCAACAAGATTTACATTGGGCGAAGTACCACAAGGAGGAGTACAAGTTAATGGGATTATTGGTTCGACATTTCCACAAGCACCTGGAGTGCATCCACACAGAATTCCTTTGTCAGATATTTTGGTACTTGCTGCCTCAACTTCAAAAACATGATCAGCACAGCCGTCAACGATGACAGCCAAGGACCCAATAACAATTTTACTGTGCTCACTTTCGACATCACCAGTATTGTCTCCAACATTAAAACCAACGATAGATTGCGATCAAGAGGAATTACCAACAGTAGCTAAAAGCAGTGATAAAGGTTACTCACCAACAACCGGGATAGACATGTAGATTGGAAGCGGCAGTTTGTTGAGAGTTCATTTCAATGAGCAGACTAGCAAATGGATTTTCTCCAGCTGACATTTCCATTACAGGAACTTGTCGCAATAAGGTGAGAAGTGTTAAGGGAAAGAACTTTGATAGGCTGTAGTTTCAGTTATTATAGCAGCAACATGAGCTATTTCATCTTGATGTGGTTTATTGCAACAAACACTGGTAGGTGCACGCAAAGGTACTGTCCCAAACATGGAAGCAGACACAGACGGTGGACCAGAAGAAGAGAACATCGGCAAGGAGGCGACCCCAGAGCTCGATTAGGAGCCATCATGCACCAGATCTGGCAACTGCTTCTTCTTAGGCATAACAGAGACGAGGCTAAAACGTGGCAGGAAGAGACGAGGCAACAGATCGGAGGAGGAATGCGCACGCTCAGTCGAGAGGAGAAAGGGAAAACAAAAAAGCCAAAATCGCAGAAATAAAATTCATTGTCGCCATTACTTTATTTTATTTCAAATTGCAACGTTGGATTTTGTGAAAAGCTACTCACAAATCCAAGCTTCAATGTGGATTCGGTTCACATTGTTTCCTAACTGCTCATTCAGATTTCCTCTCTTTGAAATGTATAATAATTCGGTTGTATATTAGATTCCGATTTCAAAGATTGGAGAACAATAAAAAATAGAAAAACATATATCCATATAAACATATTACATTTTGCCCTTGAACTTGAACTCGAGGAAGAAGACTAAAAGGGCTTCGCTAACATTTCAAATATTTAGTGAATAAAAGTGAGGGGGCTAGCCTCTTATTAATAGTGCTTAGTAGGCGTCCAGATCGTAGAATCTCAGTCGGTTTAAAATAACAAAATCCGAATCGTTCGCACATAACAAAACCCTAGCCACCGCAACCCCATTGGTCGATCGCTTCTTCCTAGGCGATCGACCGCCCGAAGGGAGGCGATCAACCAGTCCCTTATATTTGGAACATAATCTTTTGCAATTATTTATTTTCTATTTATTTCCAATATTTCTAATTAACGTTAACGTTTATTTTAAACTTTCTTTAAACCTAAAGATTCTCATCAACGTTAAATTATTTATTAACATTTTTAATTTACAACATTAACATTAGTTAAATTTTTAAATTTAAAGTCATTTGAATTATTTTGAATTTGGAAACTTCAAACGCCGATACTTTTTCCATTTGAGCTCTAATTACAAAACTTTATATATGAAAATTGATTAGAAAATTGCCACAAATGCAATGATGCAACCTTCGTGGCAAAATTCCAATATTTATAAAATTTCCATTTTCATCCTCATTATTATTTAGTTAATTTCTTATTAATTTTTACAGGGTGTTACATTCTCTCCCTTAAAATGGACTTTGCCCCTGAAATTCCTAACAGACCGATAGTATAATGCGCACTCTACAACCATGTTACACAAACTTGTTATCTACGCAATTTTCCATTCAATCAAAAATGCAATCTGATTGTATATGCAGCATACTTTAAATGAGCTCGGTCCTAGCGTGAATGCAAAGACCATAACATATATGCATGTATGCAAGCATCCTAAATATGCATAAGCTTCTACGTGATTGCAAAAGTAATAGTAAAAAGTGTGGCAACCATCCCCTACCTTCTAATCTAGCAACCATTATGCAACCAATAACCTAAATTTTGGAGAGAGGAAGTTCACCAGAGAAAGGCTTGGGATGAGAAGCCTTCATCTTCTCCTTGGTTCTCCATGTGCTTTCCACTGGATCATCTCCCTATTGTACTCGGACATAATTTTTTTGTTACTAAGTTTTACAGTTATGTGCTGCACTATATTGCGGTGGCATAGGTATTGTTATCTCCATCTCAATATTTGCCAACTGATCAGGATCTACAATGGTGGCACTATCATGAAGGCATTTCCTCAAGTATGAAACATGAAAAATGTTATGGACTCCTGCTAACTTATCAGGCAGCTCCACTCTATATGCTAGTTTCCTTATACTTTCCAATATCTGGAAAGATCCAACAAATCTTGGAGCTAACTTCCTTGATGTGCTAAACCCAATAACCTTCCTAAGAGGGGAAACCTTAACGAACACCATGTCTCCAAACAAAAACTCCAATTCCATTCTTCGCCTATCAACATAAGACTTCTCACGATCCACATCAGCTTACGTTCATCATCTAATCATCCCTATGTTTTAAAAGGTCTCCTGAACTAAATATGGCCCAAGTAGAATTTTATCAGTGGTTTTCCAGAATAATTATGTGATTTGCTTGGTCTCCTGTATAAACTTAAAAGAGTTCCATGTCAATCACCGCTTTGTTACTATTATTGTATGCAAATTCTACTCAGGGTGAGTGTTGTTCCCTACATCCTCCAAAATCCATAATGCAAGCTCTCAACAAATCCTCCAAAATCCTACTTGTGGAATATAATAGTTTATGATTTTTGTTTGATGGAAATAATCACATAGATATACATACATACATACATACATACATATATATATGTATGTATCTGTGTGTGCGTTTGATGCTATACTATTATAAAATCATAGATAGAAGTAAACAAATGAAATGTTAGTTCAACAAGTAGTTTATTATAATATAGTTTCAAAAGCACATAATTACAAGAGCTTCCACAATATACATCATTCATAAACAACACTATTTTACACTTTCATGCATAACATTATTTTACACTCTCATATACAATAAACTCATTCACTCGCTTGAATTCAATCTTTTCCATTTACCTGGTCCAACTATCTTTTCTCTGATCATCTACTTTGCTTGTCAAATAACAATACAGTAAAAAAATTCAAACTATAGAAATATAAGTAGTTTTTTAAACTCGACAATTGCCTCAGTATGTTAGTTTTGTTGTTTTCATATTTCGAAATATGCACCAAAATTATAAATAATGTGCATGAGCAACCTAAGACATGCATAGTGTATCACAATATATGCCATAAGTCCGAGCACATACACAATTGCAATAGTTCAATTGTTGGCACAAATGTGAGGTCAAGCAAAATAGCTCAACACAAGTAGTGCGGTACAAGCTAGATAGTCAACACAAGCAAAGTGAAGTAGCAAATCAAATCAAATGCACATAAACGCACAAGACCAAAAACATCAAAAGGATGCACGTGATGGAACAAGTACACAAGCCAGTCAATTGCATGCACAGTAGCACAAAGTGCAACCAGATGCAACATACAAGCAAACCAATTCAGCATTTCATGCAGTATCATAAAGATAAAGCAAGGATGTAATTAGTTCAGAAAAGGATTTACAAGACAAAACTGGCAAAACAACCATGGTTCTGCATGTAAAAACATAGTCAAGCTCAAAATTCCAACCATCAATAAGGGTCAAAGAATAGTTCAAGATCATAGTCACAAGACAATTTCACACACACACACACACACACACACACACATATATATATATGCATGTATATGTATTTACATACATGGAAGTTAGGAGCATCGCTCAACAATTCAATTGCACGTGAACGATCTCATAATCAGTCAGAAACAAGCTTAGATGATTGAAACAACAAAACATAAAAAAGGGAATTTGCATGTTGAATAAGCAAGCACAATTCCTGGCACATGTGAAAAATTAGAAATTGAATGAGTCAAAAAATCATAGGCCATAGATCTAAAACTGATTAGAAAATAACAGCCAAGATCAACAAAAAATTCATGAGTAAAACATTCTGTGTCAAAATAAAAATCTAGCATATATAAAATATAGGGAGGCATATGAAATTTTTTACAAATACCGATTATCATCCTCGGCAATTTTCTAACAGTTGAGTTCGAATGCAATATCAGAAAAGCAAAACAAAATTCATACCAAATTAGCATCAATCAACTAACTTGACACTTGAAGCAATTGAGAGGGATCAACTAACAAGAAACCAATTGATTAACAAGAGAAATAGGCGTTAATTCATTGCTCGATCAAGGAATAACGCTTCCAGCAAAACGTTAATTAAAAACGAAGAGGAAAAATAGGATGAACTTGAGAAAGAAAACAATTTGCAAAGAAAGGATATGGACTGAAGAATTACATTTTTTAATTTTATTTCTATAGCCGTGTCTTTGTATCGATTAAATTAGGGTTTCATCTCTATTTTATTTTTATTGTAAATTACCTTTCAATTATGAACTCTAGTTTGCAACTAAGATCGAACTACGGGCGTAGTTTGAAAAACTCTCCACTTGGGGATAGAGTTGAGATAGGGTTTTGATCGTAATGTTTGAACAATAAGGTAAGAAATAACTACAAGTTTATAGAGTTTATAAGCGATCAATTATTTAATCTTAGTAGAAACCATAAGGGAAACAGTAATCAAGTGTTGCCGAAGTTGAGTAAAATTGTGTGTTACTTTTAATTTCTGTAATAACTTTGTTATTATATGTCCTGCAATTTTTTATTATTCTGTGAATTTATTATAAACCTTATCTCCCTTATAAGGTTAATTCGATCCTACAAGTAGTATTAGAGTGAGATTACTACTGAAAATGTCTAAACCCAGTTGTAGATCTAGAGAGAGTCGGTCTAAGTTAGCCCACCTATTTTTGACCGAGCAAATTTTTTTCAATAAGAAATCAATAATGGAATTTTATTTAAAAACTGTCAAGTACAAGTATTGGGATGTTGTTGAATGGGTGTGATATGGTAGAAAAGAAAAATATTTTGATTAACGCTTATGCTATGAATACTCTACTCTTAAATTAACAGAGTTGAATTTAACCATATTTCTCATTGTTTAATAGTAAAGGAAATCTGGAACACTCTTGGTGAAATATGTAGAAAGGACAACAACCACGAGAAACTCCCTAAATCGATTCAATTATTGAATTTTTCTTAATGGGATTTACAAAAGGCAATTTGGATCATAACAGTAACAATGGCAGTGATGATGATACAATATATGATGAGATAAGTAGTTTTTCATTCAAAGAGTTAGTTCACTTTTATCAAAAATTTACTAGAACTATTGTTGAACTTAAGATAAAAAACAATATGTTGAAAATTTTAAAAATCTAAACTACTCAGAAAAATGATGAATTGGAATATGAGCTTAAAAACATTTAGAAAATTGGAAACTCCAATTGCAAAAAATTTTGAATTATGAAAAGGAATTTTCTCGTTTTTATGAAAATTTTCAGAATCTAGAAAATAAAATATTGGTTTTGGTAAAAAACGAAACTGAATTGATTTATCGAAACAACATTTTACAAAAGGAGTCGGAAAGGTTTAAGATGTTTGAAAATTCCAAATTTGCAACTTTTGAAAGAAAATCAAATGAGGTCAAAGAAAATTTGAAAACGCTTGAAAACAAAAATTAATTTTGAAATTTAGCAAAACTAAAATTCTTTAAATAAATCATGAAATAGAAAATGAGACTGAAAAAATCAAGGATTTTGGACAACTTGAATTTGAAAAACGCTAATTCTTTGAAACTGAAATGCTTGAAATTAAAGCCAAAATAAAAGAGCTCAAAAATATAAATTTGGTCTTAAAAAGAAATGATTTTGAAAAGAGGAAGAACGCTGTTTGTATTTGTTCTAAGCTAATAAACAAGGATAATCTTTTAAAATATGAAGTTAATGAACTCGGTTTGAGTATTTGAAAATTTTCCAATGGTGAAAAATCATTTAATATGTTAGTAGGAAATCAACTCTTTGCGAATAACAAAAAAGAACTTAGATTTGAAAAAATGTCAACTTATAAACCATTAATTAGTCACATCACTAGGGGAAGAAGTGTGATCCCCAAATGCATAAAGTGTGGTAATATTGGACAATGCTAAAATAACTGTTAAAAAAGGAACAGACACAAAACCGTTATACAAACTTGAACTCAGATGGTACAAATATAAATATTCCAAAATTTAAACAAATTTGGGTTCCTAAGGATATGATTATTAAAATTAACGGTTTTCCTTTTAAACAAATTCGGGTACCGGAGGTTACAAACGAAAGTAAGACTGGTGCTACATCGTTTGTTAGACCACATGCTTCTTCTAACATTTAGGTGCAGAAATGGACTACGGAACAACTACGATAGAGATAACTTCGATTTTGCTCTATACATGGTTAAAGAGCAATAATTTCAATATTATTTTGACAAGTAAAATGAGATAGATATCGACAATAGGAATTTTGAACATGAACCCAACATGGAAGGTAAGTAAAGGTACGATATCTAAACCCTATTTTCTTTTCGTGCTGTTAATTCTATTTTTGTTGACATTGCCGTAGTATAATTACCATATCTTGAGCTCCTTAACTATGATTTGCAGTAGTCAAGATGATATGGAAAATAGATAGAAAATTCTATAGATTTTATTTTATGTTTTTTCCTAGATTTTGAACTTCATACAATTGAAAATTTGCAAAACATTCATTATATTGTTTGAAAACAGTTTTCAAAACTTCTTGATTCAGCATAGTAATTCGATCATAACTAGAACATCATTACTTCGAATTTTGAAATTCCTAAAATTTTAGAAAGCTAACTAATAGCACTACAACTTTACCATTTTCATTTTTTGCTGATTCATTTTGTAATTTTTTTTAAAACATCAATTATTTCAGTATATTACTTGAAAAGTATCTCCAATTTTTGCAAATAAGTTATGATATTTATAATACTTAAGATATAACTTTTGAGCCACACATCATGTTGACTTAAAACTAATTTTGGTGAGTAGAAAATCTAAGTATCTAATATTTTATGTTTTGTGCTGAATCAAATTATAGACTTAAAGCTTTCAAATAGTGGTTTCAAATGGACAGAATTTCCAAAACAGAATTTGTCGACTGCTATGGTATAATGTTATCCCGCTTTTTGGCAAAGCCGTGATACCAAAAGATTGGTCGAAAGCGAGAGACAATACGCCTTAGAAATTGGTTGCATTCTACTTCACTATGGATATCGATGAATTTTTTCCGAGCCCGAATCAGGCTGCAATTGATAGGACATGGCTAGAAAATCCAAGAGAGCCAACGTTTCAAGTTTCAAGTCAATCCAAGTTCGTATGCTCAAGATATGATGGATTCAATTTGAGAAAGATAGCCCTTGTTCGGTTCGAACCCATAGGATACCCCATAGTTCGAATCGATGGCCAGAGATAATGTTCGAACCCATTGGTTCGACTCCACCAACTTCGAATCCATCACCTTGGAATACTTCGAATCCATGAAGTTCGTACCCATCCTCATGTCTCAGCTCGACTCCATTTAGTTCGACTCCATGCTACTTCGTGTCCATTGCGTTTGCACCGGTCAGAATGGAATTAGCCTCGCGTCTACCTAGTTCGAATCCACCCTCGTATACCTTAGTTCGAATCCATCAGGTGTATATTGCTTTGAATCTGTGCTTCGACTCCATCAGGGCAAAGTACTCGTATCCATCCCACGGTCTTCCTTCGAATCCATCAGGTAGCCAAGCCTCGTATCCATCCCACGGCCTTCCTTCGAATCCATCAGGGCAAAGTACCTCGGGTCCGTAAATCAACCATACTTCGAATCCATCGCTGTAACACATAATCGAGTCCTTCATTTTGCCCCTGCTTCGAATCCATAGGCGTTGCTGAACTTCGCATCCATCCAAGGCACCCCTGCTTCGACTCCATGAATGCACCTTGCCTCGAATCCGTTCCCTCGAATCCACCAAGTCAAATGGCGAAAATGATGGAGTCGACCCAGTAAAACTCGGAGGAAAAGAAGGATTGACCCAAAGCACACGGACCACATCATCATCTTCACGTGCAGAACCATTGATTCGAACCTATGGATTCGAACCACATCGATTCGAACAAATCCATAGGACGAGAAACACCATCTTGAATCGATCATAACTCGAGATCTACAAGTCCAAATGCTATGAAATTTTTATAGGAGTTTCTTACATGTTGAAGAATGTCCACACCAAATTTCATCTCGATTGGACACTTTCTTGATCGATTCGAACCAAGGGTCGAATCGATCCCAAAGTGGGCCCAGACCTCCAGAATTCGGCCGTATGGGCCCCCTCACGTGCCAGAAGTGGTCTCCCCAGATTTTAGGCGAAATATCAGCCTCCTACGCCTATAAATAGAGCCCCAGGTCATTCAGGAAAGGGGATCAGAATTCGAAAGCGCCAAGACTCTACCGGATTCAATTCTATACCTTATCATCGTTGTTGCATTCGAGTTTCAGAGATATAGTCCATTGTAACTTGCGGTAACCAACTGTAATCATCAAGAGAATATCAATAAAGATAGAAAACTTCAAAGTGGACGTAGGCAAGATTGCCGAACCACTATAAATCCGGTGTCTTACTTGATTTATGCTGTTTCTGTTGAATGTTCATCATTTTCGTTATCTACAAATTTGTTATTTGTGACTTGCGACTACGAACGGGTGCTTTCATGACATTGGGTGTTTGTGACCAATTTTGACGCAAACATTTTGGTGCTTTCACTGAGAACGCTAATTCAGGAGTTCTACCAATTAGAAGTTGGTTCAGAAAGTTTGAAAGTTCAAATTTGAGAAATCATGACGAGACAGACAAGTAAGAAACAAAGGCCAGAGAGAAGTGAACACCAAGGAAGCCAAGAGGCTTCTTCAGGAGCGAACCAAGCATCGATCTTCATCACTAGGGACGAGATGGAGACGATGATGAAGAAATAGGAGGAGCTGATCCAAAGTTTGTTCCAACAGATAGGACAACTTGGAGCACAGAATAGAGTAGCGGACGGAGTTCAGAACGAAGCAGGACCATCCGGCATAGCGCCTGGATTAGGAGGCACACCCATGGAGAACGTTGACCCAATTTCATAGAGAGAGAGAGGAACATCTATGCAACCCGGGAGTAGTAGAGGAGCAAACGCTCAGTCGAGGGGGCAGATTCCGGGGTTCCCTCGTGAACTCAGGGGGCAGGTTGAAAGTGGTGAACGAAGATTGCATCTCGGAGACACTGACAAGTTGGCAGAGATAGTCAGGCGAGCCATGAGAGGCGGATTAGTGAACAAGGATTTGGAAGATGTTAATAAGAGTCCTTTTACTCCAGCAATCAGACGAGCTAGGAACCCACCGGATTTCAAATTACCATCGTTGGACATGTATGACGGGAGAACGAATCCCACGGTTCATCTAACGAAGTATATGAGGCATATGGAAGTTCTGGGGGCAATCAGAGGAGGTTATGGCCCGATGCTTTCCATTGTACTTGGCGGATATTGCAGCATTGTGGTTTAGACAATTGGAGAGTGGATCCATCGGAACGTGGAATGATTTAGTTGAGAGATTTATGAGGCAATTCAGGGTTCACATTACAAAACCTAAGAATGTGATGACTTTGGCAACCCTAAAGCAGAAAGCTGGAGAGACCTTGAGGAGTTATCTAGCACGATTCAATGCAGCAGTAGCTTCGGTGGATCGAGCAGATCCATCTATGGTGATGACGAAAGCTATGTCCGGAGTAGCTGACAGCACAGAGTTCAAAAATTCATTGACTAAAGATCCACCCATGGATCTAGAGGAATTCTACAATGAGGCAGAAAATTTTTTACGATTATAGGATGCGAATGCAGAAAGAGAAGAAGGGAAGGGAATAGAAGTTTATGTGCTTAAAGACAAAAAGCCTCTCGAAAAGGATCAGACAAAGATAAAGGAAAACGAAGGGCTGAGGATTATAATGACAGGTCAAAACGGCAACGGAGGGAGCCACGATTCACTACTTACACCGAGCTGACTGAGAGTTTGGAGCGGATTTATCAGGATACCAAAGAGCAGGTTCCCTATCTTAGACCGATGCGAAGGGATCCAACTTCTGACGAAAGGAGATCAGATAAGTTTTGTGTATTTCATGAATTAAATGGTCATAACACTAATGATTGTAGGCATCTGAAGGACGAGGTGGAAGGGCATATCAGGAACGGTATGCTCCTTCAGTATGTGAGGGGGCGAGCTTCAGCGGTAGAGCCGGAGCGACCACCGTCTACGTCAGCCAGGGGTGGCCCTAACCCGGGACACCGTTTGATCATCAATTGATTGAAATAACGATGAATAAGTCGTAAGCTTCCCACTAACGCAATTAAATCATTTACACATGTACGAGATCGCGAACGATCCCAAGGCATGCTCTGAATGATCATTGACTGTTTCGTCATGGGAACTTACACTTTGACATCTTTGCTTTGCTTTTTTTTCGTGTTGATTTGGACATTTGAACTTGGTTTGTTTGGACATTTCTGTTTTTAAAATTCATCTGTTGAATAGATATTTGATTCTGATAATTCTGAAATGGCTAAGCTACTTACACATGTACGGGGTCGCGAACGGTCCTTAGGCATGCTCTGAGATGGCGATGAACCACCCTGACAAACGATCCAGGGACCCACGCGAACGTGAGCCTGGTATCGATAATACCAAGCCCTCCCGGGCACACTTTCTCGCCTCGAATGGCATCCGACTTCGAACAGTCACCACTCGCCTCGAACGGCACCCGACTTCGAACAGTCACCACTCGCCTCGAACGACACCCGACTTCGAACAGTCACAACTCGCCACGAACGGCACCCGACCTCGAACGGTCACAAAAACGCCTCGAACGGCACACGATCGCGAACGGTCACAACTCGTCTCGAACAGGCACGACTCGCCCCGAACGGCACAACTCATCTCACCTCAAATGGCTCGATCGCGAACGGTCGTCATTTGAGGTCTGCCACTTGACCGTGCACGGTCACACTTCACCTCAAATGGCTCGATCCCGAACGATCGTCATTTGAAGTCGGGCGCTTGACCATGAACGGTCGCATTTCATCTCAAATATCTTAATCCCGAACGGTCGTTATTTGAGGTCACATAAAACTATAACTTCCTTTGCAAGACATCAACAGGATATGAACATCCAGCTCATGGCATTATAAAACACGCCTTCCTACCGCAAGGCATGTTTTGAGGGGCAAATGTTATCCCGCTTTTTGGCAAAGCCGTGATACCAAAGGATTGGTCGAAAGCGAGAGACAATACGCCTCAGAAATTGGTTGCATTCTACTTCACTATGGATATCGATGAATTTAGTCCGAGCCCGGATCAGGCTGCAATTGATAGGACATGGCTAGCAAATCCAAGAGAGCCAACGTTTCAAGTTTCAAGTCAATCCGAGTTCGTATGCTCAAGATATGATGGATTCAATTTGAGAAAGATAGCCCTTGTTCGGTTCGAACCCATAGGATACCCTATAGTTCGAATCGATGGTCAGAGATAATGTTCGAACCCATTGGTTCGACTCCACCATCTTCGAATCCATCACCTTGGAATACTTCGAATCCATGAAGTTCGTACCCATCCTCATGTCTCAGCTCGACTCCATTTAGTTCGACTCCATGCTACTTCGTGTCCATTGTGTTTGCACCGATCAGAAAGGAATTAGCCTCGCGTCTATCTAGTCGAATCCACCCTCGTATACCTTAGTTCGAATCCATCAGGTATATATTGCTTCGAATCTGTGAGAAGTTCCTTTGCTTCGACTCCATCAGGGCAAAGTACTCGTATCCATCCCACGGTCTTCCTTCGAATCCATCAGGTAGCCAAGCCTCGTATCCATCCCACGGCCTTCCTTCAAATCCATCAGGGCAAAGTACCTTGGGTCCGTAAAGCAACCATACTTCGAATCCATCGCTGTAACACATAATCGAGTCTATCATGTTGCCCCTTCTTCGAATCATAGGCGTTGTTGAGCTTCGCATCCATCCAAGACACCCCTGCTTCGACTCCATGAATGCACCTTGCCTCGAATCCGTTCCCTCGAATCCACCAAGTCAAATGGCGAAAATGATGGAGTCGACCCAGTAAAACTCGGAGGAAAAGAAGGATTGACCCGAAGCACACGGACCACATCATCATCTTCACGTGCAGAACCATGGATTCGAACCTATGGATTCGAACCATACGATTCGAACGAATCCATAGGACGAGAAACACCATCTTGAATCGATCATAACTCGCGATCTACAAGTCCAAATGCCATGAAATTTTTACAGGAGTTTGCTTACATGTTGAAGAATGTCAATACCAAATTTCATCTCGATTGGACACTTTCTTGATCGATTCAAATCAAGGGTCGAATCGATCCCAAAGTTGGCCCAGACATCCAGAATTCGGCCGTATGGGCCCCCTCACGTGCTAGAAGTGGTCTCCCCGGATTTTAGGCGAAATATCAGCCTCCTACGCCTATAAATAGAGCCCCAGGTCATTCAGGAAAGGGGATCGGAATTCGAAAGCACCAAGACTCTACCGGATTCAATTCTACACCTTATCATCGTTGTTGCATTCGAGTTTTAGAGATATAGTCCATTGTAACTTGCGGTAACCAATTGTAATCATCAAGAGAATATCAATAAAGATAGAAAACTTCAAAGTGGACGTAGGCAAGATTGCCGAACCATTATAATCCGGTGTCGTTTACTTGATTTCTGCTGTTTCTGTTGAATGTTCATCATTTTCGTTATCTACAAATTTGTTATTTGTGACTTGCGACTACGAACGGGTGCTTTCACGACATTGGGTGTTTGTGACCAATTTTGGCGCAAACATATAACAATTAACTTTTGTTGCTTTTCTTTTTGACTAACAATTCGGTGACTGGAGAATTTTTATATATGTTGCTTTTGTTTACTATAACTAGTTTTGCCTCTATTTGACAAAAATGACTTTGATGAGTTTTTTTGAATTAATTCAAATGATATTGAGGAGTACAACAGTATGCTTTTTTAATAATTTATCATTTTAGGCAACCAGATTACAAGTGGTATTAGACATCACTTCATTTAAGATCATATTTAGTTTTAAACTAATTTTAAAATTAACAGACGTCGTGTAATGATCAGCCTTTTCGACCCTCAAAAGTCAACACTAATACATCCACAGTATTCACGTTCCACGCATCCAAGTGCTGGAAAGGCAATTTATTGGGCTAAAATAAAAAAGATAGAAAAGAACCTCACATCGTGACGAGTAACATATAATATCCACAATATCTTTACAAAGGAAAACTTTAATATACATACATTAATTAGAGTGAGCTAAGCTATCATCACCTTGGACTGTTGTAAAACTTGTCCTCATTACTATTGATAATTACGAACAACAAATGCAGTAGAAAATAAAATATGTAAATAGGTCTTGGAGGCATCTAGCTCGTCTTCTTAAGCTCCAAAGCATTTTAATTAAATTGGGAAATATGCTTGGGCCGACTTGAGAATTATAAGAAAATAATGCCTGGATCGGTCTGGTAAACCAATATGAGAAACACAAATCAATTGGATTTTTATTGTTATAAAACCATTCAAAACAAAGGTATCTCTAAGGCCAGGCCGGACATAAACACGGTGGGTTTTTACATTACGATAACCAAACTATTTTATATGAAATCTTGTGTTATTATAATACTATCTAGAGTTTAAATTAAATATTAAATCATAGACGAAATGGTTAGATTAATCACGTAAAACAACATATTTAGTACACAACTAATCCATAATGGCACGCATTAGAAAATGGATTCCATATAGTGACAAGATAAGGGACTACCTTCCATACAGTACACCTCTAGGGAAAATGTACCAGAGTTGCAAACCTATTGCAATTTTGCCAACATAGAACCGACCCGCCCCTTACTTGATAGTACTGAATATGATCATCACCCTGGCCATTACCTAGATAAACCATTTTTGTGGGCCCAACATAAAAAATCCATAAATATAGATATAGAAACAAGTGATGATCATACCCTAATGATATCGAACCATATAGCCCTATCGCATCTCCCATGATTTAGTCATTTTCAGTTGCAAGCTTGGGTTTACGTTTTACATTTTAGCAAATCCCACTTGAAATGCTAACGCTACCCTCAGGCAACAATGCAATGCCAATATTCAACTATACAAGTTGTTCATGATATGAACAAGCCAAAGGCACTAATCTTACTACATCCTTAAGATTAGTAGCAAGTAGCCCATGCCCTTCGAAGAGCTCTGTCTTCGATTCCATTACCTTCAAGATGTTCCAAATTCGAACGATTATGCTGGTTCGAAGTGGTGTCCAGATAATTCATGTTTACCCGATTCTGGTCTCTCTGAACCAACAATCAATATTTCCAAAACCGGCTAAGGTCTAATAGTTGGTTATTTAACTATCAAATAGAAAATAATCAAACTAGAGATTTAATTTCATATAGAAACCAAGCATGGTTAAGCGCATGAGCAACCCTTAAGCCTCTTTAATTAATTCTTTCATTAAATAAAATCACTTTGTAAATACTTGTATAAAAATACCATTTACAAAAGATATATTCACAAACTCCCTCTACTCTTTTCAATACCTGAACACATTGATATACTTATCTCAATTGTATAAGTATACTCACAAAAAAATTCACTTTCTATACTTAGAAAATTTTCCATGTACTCATATCAACAATATACGTATGTTCACAAAACCTTATATTTTCAATACTTAGAAAATGTATCCATATACTTATCTCAATGATATAAGTATATTCACAAATCTTAAGAAAGATTCCATATTTCCAAAATAATATCTAAATGGGTTAAAACAAATGTCATTTAAGAACATTGTTTGTTATAAATCCAAACTTATATTCTAGTGTAAGTAAAAGGGTTATATAGAAATTAGATCAAGTATACTTACCCTTACTTTCCAATTTTAAACTTGTGCCATCCCTCGATTAACAATGTATTCTGATAGGTTAGCATAATAACCTTGCCCCGACATACATTCTTAATTCTCAGGATAGGAACAAATTTCCGTACCTCGGAATTCGGTCTTAAGTATAAAAAGAATACTTTCCATACGACCATAAGAAAGAAAGATCATTTATCGAAATCAAATCTTGTTCCTTTTATAAGAGCTCCTTTCTATAAATTTCTTTTATATTTATAAATTTTCTTTACAAATCCCCTTTCCTTATTTATAAAATTATTTTTATTAAACACCTTTTATCAATCTCTTTTATATATATTTATAAAACTCCTTTTTTAAATCTATAGATTTATTTACAAACTTATTTTATAAATCTTTAGATTTATTTACAAAACTTCTTTTGCAAATCTCCGGATGTATAACCCATATACTTATCACAAATCTTCAAATTCAAGATCGGACCAAATACTTTCCATAAAACAATCCTTCCATATATCACTATAAATTCAAAAATGTGATTCATTTTCTAATTCATCAAAATGATACAATTTTCCCATTTTATAAACATCATATAAAAATCTTTTCTTTTTTTATAAAATACCATTTATAATTCTATCTTTCTAGACAGTATTTTATATAAAATGCTTCATATAATTTATACCAAAATATTCCTATCTTCTTTTAGAATAGAATCACTTTATTATAAAGGACAAATTCCCCTTTTTCTTTAAAATAAACATCCGTTATTATATTAACGTTTCTGTAAAATAAATATTTTCTAAAATATTTTTAAATCATTTCCAGAAAGGTTGGAGTAAAATTGAGAAGTTCAAAAATCATTTTAAAATAAACTTCCATAACAATTCCAAAAGTCCCATTTAAAAATCATTCTCTGAATCAAAACAAATTTCAGATCTAAACAGTAAATAATAGTATTTCCAAATAATATAATGAGACCAATAGCTACCATAACATGTAGTCAATGCTACTACTGCCTTTACCACGAAAAAGGTTCAACTTTTAACATATCAATGTCATATCCAGTATGGTCAAGTGCCAAACTTTAAACATCCAACAATTTATACAAGTATATAATTGAAATTTAAAATCATAATGGTAAGGGTTTCAGATTCCTCTGCAAAATTCCTTGTATTTCATTTTATATGTCATTCGCTTTTTAAAGCATAAATTCAACCGAACCAAACTAATGATCCATTCAATCACAAAAATAATAATTTACATCTACCATAAATTATATATTGTTCTTCTAAAGTGGAGTAAATCATCAAAATTCTAGGATATACTTGAAAATTCCTGCTTGATTTAAAATCGAACGACATTCAATTTTAGCTTAAAATTCCACTTACTCATAACTCAATGGAATCAATTCTAATATGTAGATAATGCTTCTACACATAACGAAAAAGACATCACCTCGATTGGACCTCATATGCAAAAATTATTCATTTTATAAGATTTTGAATTTTAAAATATAATTAAACTAATTAATCACTTATTTGACGTTAACTACCCTCACTAAATCTTCTTCCATCTTACCTTAATCATTGTATATATACGCACGCGACCACCACTGTGCATGCATGGCCAAACTCCCTCCCCGATCCATGAATCTTCTTACCGACTTGACCAACAACTTTCTCCTCGCCTAAGCTTTGATTTGCTCCTACCAACATCGAGCTCGAACTACCAGAGGAGAACGCAACCTGCTCCTTTCCTCCCTTTGACTAAAATGTCGCATGCCTAAAACCCCACTGCACCCCCACCAAATTGCTGGCCTACATGCTCCTTCATATAAGAAACATGTTGACACCAACACCTTAGCCTATCACCGCATAAAACTCCACCAATACTTAACCCTAGGTCGGCCTTCACGACATCGATCAACCCATGCGATGCCGCACCCCTCAACCCCTACATATTTGAAGCTAATCTTCGTACGAGTTTAACGGGCCTGGTTTCTTTTTTTTATAGCCTAATTCTTTGGATTTTGATTCTTAATGGTGGATGTTTGATTTTCATGTTCACAGGAAAAGGATGAATAAAAAGTAAAAGGGAAAAAGAAAAGTGAAGAATAGTCTAAGGGTAGGAGTTTGTTTATTTTAATATTTATGACACTTTACTACACTGTATTACGTTCGTGTATGAAAAGCAAACGGCAGAAATAAAAATACGATCGCTCACAACAATGCGATACGATTCCAGAATAATAATAAAATATTGTGGTTATCTTATTCTGTGAAATTTCAAAAATACCAACTTTTACCACAAATACGGTAACCGATAATTTAAATATTTTTCGAATTAAAATTTATGGTATTATCCTATAAATTCACTTAAAATTACATCATTAAAAATCGAGTCGTTTTATTAAAAATAGTTGTTTCTCATTCTTTATTAGGTTTGAATCAAATTTAAATATCTAAATAAATTAAATATTAGCATTCGAAGCGTTAAAAACTGTGGGACATTACACATTGCTTTACAAAGCCCCATGTAGAATTAAAATAGAGTTTCATAATTTTTTGGATATAGAAATTGTTTCGAATGACTCGGGTTCTTTTCCTTGATATTTTAATAAAATGCTCCTGTCTACTTTGGTAAGTAATTTACTCTGAAAAGAAGGTTATTGACTGCTTGGACCTTTTCAAATTTATCAAAATTATTGATAGTGATGGAGAAAGCGATGGGTAGTGATTAAATTATACTTCATAACTAGAGGAAGTATATGTCAAAATTTCATGAAAATTGAACAAGTTTTATAATATTTTTAAAATTAGTACATATTCCATGATCATTTCTATTACTATCATCATTTTTGCAATCCATACAAAAAAAACTAATATAGTGTATAGAAGTTGGTATTTTGAAAAACTAGGGATTATAATTTTTAATAATGTATAATTCTATCCCAAAGTATTCATTGTCCTTTAAAAGTCCTGTAACGACCCGTAAATTTCGATAATTTAATTTGTTTATTTAATAGGATTTTTGTAATTTATTTTAGTAGAAACAATAAAGAGGATAAATAAATGTTAGAATGAAGGCTAAATTTAATTATGTAAATGGTGACTTAAAACCTATTTATAGAATTTGAATAAAATTCAAATGAGTTAAGTAAGAAAAAAAGGATTCTTACCTGGATATAAAATTTAATATGAGAAATTTATGAAAGTATTAATTTGATTTAATGCAATAAAAGTTTGTAAATGGTAATTGGAATAAATTAAGGAAACATATTAGTGCAAGTTAATAATTTATGACTTGAATGAGATTCCAATTCAATAAAATCATTTAAATGTTATGATTTGATTTTAATTGAATATGAGAAAAAAAAATGTAAGGTTTTGATTAATATATATGTTATTTGTTCAGGGTATTGAATAAAATAGGGAATAGATTCAAAGTTATAAATAAGCTGTTGAAATAATACATAATAGGTGCAATTTGAATGAAAATGTGAGTATAGATTTAAGCAATAACTGGGAACCATATCTTTGAAATGATAACGAGAATACAGGGTAATAAATGCCAATTAAGGGTAATAATTAGTAAACTTAATGAAATCCCAGTTTCATATAAAATAATTTAAAAGTCAGGTTTGGCTATAATTTAAACATAAGTAAATTGAATTTGTAGTATGAACATATATGCCAAAATTGATTTTTGTAATAAAAGATTTTGTAAGTGACAAAAAGGTAACGGTAATGTTTATGGTAGGTTGCTTATTCATTTATTTAGATTGTTAGTTGGAATTGGAAACAAGTGTAATAAATGTAAATAAATGATACATTTATGTGAAATGTAACCAATGTAAATTTCATTTATAATATAGTAAAGGGTGGATTTAAGAAGTGAAATTGTAGGATTTTAAAGCTAATGAATAATGGACATAGTAAAGATGGCAACCCAATCAAATACTTAGGAATCAAATTTATTTGGAAGGTAAGCAAATTTATAAATAAATGGTAAGTAATTAGGATTTAATTCTTTATAAATTGAAACCGATTGTAGATTTAGTGTAGTAACGTTAAGGCTAACTAAATTTGCTTTATAGATGGAATTATAATCAAGGTGGATAGGTAACGAACTTAAAAATATAATTAAGAACTAATAGGTGGCAAATTAATATAGTTGTATTGTGTAAGTAAACTTTGGTAAATCAAATTCTATCAATCCAAAGCTAACGTTTTGTTAATTTAGATTTAAGTATAGAAAGCAATATTTATTAATTTAATGAAGGTATTGCAAAATAACTGAAATTTAACGTTTAAATATTACGTTAATAGAGATTTAACTAAAATTCAAGAATATTAAAATAATAGTTTTTGAACCCAACCTTTGAATCCATCTACTTAAAATTCTAGATGGAATAATCATTGACCATTTAATTTAATAGAAATTTTGGGAACTTAATTTATAATTTTTGAATATAATGAAATAGAAGATTTGACACTGCAACTGATAGATGTATCAACTCTAAATTGACATAAAGATTTGTTTAAAACAATTTTAAATGTTGAGAAATATAAAGGTGATAAAATTTACAAATTTTAGAATTGGAATTTAAAATTTGATTTAATCAATAAATTGTAGATGTATTTAATTAATATTAAAATAGCCATTTTGTTCACGGACTCGGATTTCGACGAAACCAGTTTCATCGGATCCGTAGCAGTGAATTATTGTAATTTCTAGTTTCACGGACTCGGATTGATGATGATTGAATTAAATTGGTTGATGATTGATATTGGGTGAATGGATGATGTGTTCTATCTTATATAATCTGCAAGTTATCATGCATTTCTTTTCATTCGGGATTACGGTTTGAAATGATATACAACCGCATTTTTATTTTTAAATTGCGGATTGAAATGATAAACATCCGTATCACTTGACCATAGGGTAGAAAATTTTATACAGGCACCGCGGTATATATATACATATAAAAATATTTTGAAATGATTTCTATGGTTTTGTAAAGTTGTATATATATATATATATATATATATATATATGGTTTATGGGATATTGATTTGGTTATTGATAAAGGTTATTATATATATAGTAATTTCCAGTTTTTAAGCTTTGTATAAATTTGATTTGAAGTTTAAAATAAAGTTTGATTTTAAGATCAAATAAGATTAAGCATTTATTTAAAATTTAATTTCTGGAGTTTCATTGACTTAAATGAGAATAAGGTTGGAAGATGAATATTAAGTTAAATTGGAATTAAATAAAAAGTTAGAATTTTTAAAGGATATGATTTTGTAACTTGATTTTTTTTGTGTAGAGTGATCTAAATGAATATCAGGTTGATGTAAATGAATATATAATAAATTGGAAGATTTTCCAGTTATGTGAAGTTAAAGGTTTTTCTTAAATTATATTGAATTCATTAAGTAAATATTTCAAGTCTAAATAATAAGTAATTGAATTTAATATATATGGGATTGTCAAATGAGTTTGTTTTGAAATGGTGAAATATTTGAAGCTTTGAAACATAAGAATTGAAATGGTATTTGGAAGTTTAAATCGATATTTGAAAATTTGTTGTGAAATCTAAAGAAGCTATTGTGTTTTATAAAGTAATTTAATATCTAACCATTTAAGAGATGGAAATTTGTTTCGAAGTTATGATTTTCAAGGTAGTATGATGTGAAAATATTATATTCAAGAGTTTTGATTTCTAAATATTTTACCTTGAAAACCCTATGATTTTGGAAAAGGATATATATTGGAAAATAAAATGACATTATATGATTTTGGGTCTAAATGATATCGTATTGATTTGGGGTTTTAAAAATATAAATGATATCGTATTTATATTGTTTAAAATGGATATTTTATTCTGGTTTTAAAGTATAATTTTTTTTAATGACCGTGGTGTTATAATAACGTTTGGTTGTTGAAGAGACCGGGATCGGAAGTTGTCATACTCTCTGCCAACTCCGAAAACCACTTCAACAACCGTGTACGCGGTGGAGATTCCAGAATGAAGTTGGATGGTGGCGGCGTTCCTGTAAGGTAAATACGTGGGCCCAACTCCCGTGAGTTGGCATAAGGTGGCTAAAACAGGAGCGATCGACGGGTCAATAAGGTAGCACCTTTGATCGGACACATCCCATCGATATTATACTTCGACTTTGGATTGATTCGGTGGCCACTTTTGATTTTTATTTAGGGGTGTGGCTCGAGGTGGGAGGTAGCTGCGCGCTACGCGTTACCACCGACCCGGAAGCGTAAATGGTATTGTAATGACCCGGAATTTTGGGCAATATAAATTTAATAATCTGTGTAAATAATTAAATTTGTTTGATAATTTTCTTTGTAATTTTAATTTAAAATTGGTAAATTTATTCTTTTATGGTTAATACATATTTAATCTGATAATTGTAATTTATATCTTTCTGACAATTTAAATTTGATAAGATTTGTTTTTCAAAGCTAATCAGATTTTATTCTGTTTATAATATATACAATTGATATATATTGTGAATAGGAGATCTGCTGTTTTAATTAAAAATGAATTTTCAAATTTGTAATATATATGTTTGTATATGTTATAATTTGAGCCATTTTGAAATTTAAATTAATAAATTAATAATTTATAATGTATGAATATTATAGATTTAAGCTTTGTTTTAAAATCAATGTTTTCAAAAGTTAATTCAAAGATTTATTCATTTGCTTTCAAAATGTAAGATAATTGTTTATTTTAAATATGATAGTTTATAAAGGAAATTTATCAATGTTTTATTTTTGTTTTCTTTAAAATGTTCAAATTAAATTGGTTATAAATGCATATGTATAAATGTTTTAGATTTTAAATACATATATAAGAATTATTTGCATTAGAATATATTTTTTAAAAAAGGTAAGCTACTTATTAAATAAAGGTTTACAAAGATTTCACACTTGTATTTATTAAAATTCAAAAGCTTGTTTTCATAAAAACTTTTCATTCATGTGTATAAACATTTTATAAATACATATAAATACATAAGCAAGCATTTATTAACAAAGTGACTTAATTATGTAAGGTTATATTACATTTAAACTAAATGATAAATTAAATAAAATTATTCAAAACATGTGTAAACATGTTATCATCTCAAAAACACTTGTAAAGTAAGTAAGTTAATAAGATGACAAATGTAATTTTAGGGACAAGTGTCTTCTTTTTAAGAAAATTCACTTTCTTTAATTTTTATTAAATCAAAATTAAGTTTATTAAACATATTTGCATCCACTATTTCTCAGTTGATAAAAGATAATGTTAAGTTGAAACTAAAAAGCAAGATTAAATCTAAAAGCTCAAATCAGTAAATAACTTTCAAAACTGCAATTCAACAAACCTGCAATTCAATTCAAACTACAACTTCAATCTTCAACATTTCAAACCTACAACTGCAATCTGAAATGCTAAGGGATGATCAAGATCAGTTTCAACAGCAAGTTTAAAACAACTAATTGAAGCATGCAAAGGAAAGTTCAAAAGCAAAAGTATTTTCCAGATTTAAATTTCAATGCCTGGAATTAACCATAAGCCTGCTCTGCTCTGCAATAATACAGGTGACTAAATGTATTTTAAAAACAGTTTAACCTAATGCATGTGTTAATGTTTGAATTGATGATAGTATTTCATGAAAATCACACAGTATTATGTTATTGAATAAATAGAAAATTCTATATATAAGAGTAAAAAAAAACCTGTGTATGTATGTAAACACCCTGTTTCTATTTCAGACAGGATCTGTTTCAAAAATTTCAAATATCCCAATAAACATTATTATTTGACTTTGATGATTAGGTGGAAATTTTTTGTTAATGTTTGAAGGTAATTTTAAAAATAGTTTGTGGAATTTTTAAATTACAAATAATTTTTAAAATGGGAAATACAGTAAATTTCTATTTCATGTCAAGAATTAACAATTGTAATTTCTGCTATAGGTTATATATTTGGATTCGTAGTTGGAAATGATGATTTTTAACATGCTATTCAAAATTTTTAAATTGATATTCAAAATGAAATTTGGGTATGAACAGTTTTAGCAATTTGGTGAATTGCCACTGATCATGATGATGGTTTGAGATAAATTTAGGGACGAAGTTTGTTTATGGATTGTGGATGTTGGGAAAAATCTTCAAAAAAATTTCCTATGCTTAATTTGTTCGTAATCGAACAAAGTAGGGTTTTAATCTTGTTTTTCTGGGCTTTACTGATGCGATGTTTGCGACGCGAATAAAGGTTTGGGGGTGATCGCACATGGGGGAAAGTGGAGCTGAAGTCGTGGCGGTGATATGGAAGGTACGGCAGGTTGTACGGCGTCGTTGGCGATGGCCGTGGAGGAGAGATTTGGGGTCGACGTTTTTTTTTCCTTCTGCAGTGGTTCGAATTTTTGATTCGATGGTCGTTTTTCGTTTCGTGTATTGATGGGTGGTTCTGGGTTCATCTGAGTGCTCGCGAGAGGGTTTGGGACCGATGGGGATGGTCGCGATGATCAACGGCGGCAGGAGGCAGCGGGGCACGTACACGGTGCACAGGTTTGTGCACTGGAGAATTTCGAGTGGGGAAGACGAGTTGAACTCGAAGGTCGGCTCGCGTTTGCATCGTGTATAACTCGAAGTAAATGTGGCTGAGTGATGTCTCGGAGCAATGTCGGGGAATTTTGAGGTTGACTCGAGTTTGGGATGGGTGTTTGTCTGTTAAGTGCTGTAGGATGTTGTGTTGCAAATCAAACTTGTGGTTTGAATAAATAAAATTAAGCTTTGAATTATAGAACAAGTTTTGTATAAGGAAATGAAATTTCAAAGTTAAACTTGTTTCTTTGAAGTATGTATAAATCAAATTTTTAAAACTGATAATTGAATCTAATTTCAAATTTAAAATATTTTAGACGATTGAATTTGGAAGTAATTAATTTAATTAAATTTTGAAATTCAATTTACAAAGAAGTGTTTTGAATTTAAGGTATTAAATCAAAGTTTTAAGCAAAATTTTGAAGTAATGATAAAACTAAGTTTCAAATTTATTTAAAATGAATAGGTTTGAATTAGAAAGTTTAAAGTGTTTTAGATTTTAAAATTTGTTTTCTAAATGCTTTATTTTCAAATAAAGTAAAGTAATAATTTTGTAAACCAACTTGAATAAATTTGTTTTAAGTTATTAAAAATTTGATTTAATTCAAATAATTTATTTATGAAAATAAATAAGGATTAAATTATTTGAAAATTTAACTTAAGAATACTTATTCAATATGATTTGTTAATAAGTTAAGTTTGAATAAGATTTATGCTTTTCTTAATTAATTAAAGATTTTCTTTAATTATAAGAAGATTCGTTAATTAGTTAATTGTTTAATTAATTTTAAATAATTAGTTAATTATTTATTTAATTTTTAATAATCACTTAATTATGATTAATTAAGTGTAATTACTTAATGAAATAATTAATGGTTAATTATTGAATGAAATTAAGAAAGTTAATTACTTATGGAAGTAACTAATGGAAAATACTCATGGGAGTAATTAAGTTGAAGTGATTATGGGGTAATCTCTTGTTGTTATCAATTAAAGAATTGATTAATATAATTGTAGAAGTTAATTAATTATGAAGTGATTAATTAATTAAAGAATTATTTAGTGATGGAATTAATTATTTGTTAAGTAATTAATTTAGAGATTAATTAAGATTTCTTAATGAAAGTAATTAGAGATAATTACTTATTAAGAGTTAATTACTTAATTATTGTAGTTAATTAATTAATGTGATTAATTAATTAATAAATGAGATTAATTTAACATTAATTAATAAGTATAATTAATTAAATATAATTAATTAATAAAGTAATTAATTAAGAATTTATTTATTAATTTAATTGTTTAATAATTACTTAATGAAGTAATTAAAGATTAATTAATTGAATTAACTAATCAAGGATTAATATAACTAAATTAGAAATTAATTAATTAAGAAGTTCATTAATTAAAATAAGTAATTACAAATTGTTAATTACTGATTATGATTTACGAGTTGATTAATTATAAGATAATTAGTTAATTAATTAAAGATTTATTATTTAATAAGGATCATTAATTATTATAATTAATGATATTAATCAAGGTTGATTAATATAAGTGATTAATTTAAATGTGATTAATTAATTTTAATTAATTAAGAATTAATGTAATTAATTATAGTTAATTAATTAATGAATGATCATTAATTATTGTAATTAATGGTAGTAATTAAGGGTTAATTACTGTATATGATTAAGGATAATTACTTGTATGTAATTAAAGGATAATTAATCAAGGAAGATTAATTAAGGAAAATCATTAGAGATGATTAATTTATTCCATTTGGAATATTAATTAGTGAAGAAGGATTATGGTAATCCAATTAATTAAGAAATAATCAATTCTGTTTTGGATGGTTGATTAATATGGATTGATTGATTAATATTGGATAATTGACTAATATTGAATGATCAATATTTGGAGATTGATATTGGATGATTGGTTGATATTGGATGTTTGATATTGGTTGATACTGGTTGATATTGGATATCTTTGTTATATGATATGCTGCTTTGTGAAGATGAATATTGATATGAATTATCTACTGTGATAATATGATTCATATATCTGTTTATATATTATCCTAAATATAAGTTTAATTGTTTAAACCCTTAAGTATAACTTGGACATTAAAATGGCGTTTGGTTTCGGTGAGACCGGGATCGGGTTTCCATATTTGGAATCCGAAAACCACATCGATTCCAATTAAACGTTAGGTCGTGTATCCAAGTGGAGCAAGTGAAGACCCGAGGTGTAAGGGCAATACGTCAGTATAACTCTGTGGGTGATTCCGTAATGAGTTTGATGGAATAGTGCTTATAGATTCGAGATGGTGAATCAGAGTGCAAGGGCTATGGTCGTTGACTCTGAGGGTGATTCCAATAATGAGTGCAACGAGATAGTGCCTCGGTTTCGTTTGAACCCGGAACGAACTTGTATGGATTGAATGCTTTCAGAACATCGTCAGGTGGACGATGAGCATTCTAAGATAGATGTGTTCTCTAAAGGTAATCGTAACCTCAAGCCTCATCAACCGGGAATGGCTAAAACAGGGGAGGTGCAACAAGGCTTCGTGGGTAACCCCCACTTGATAGCGAGATTTACCCCTGTCTAGAGGTCCTTTTCTATTTCGGCTTAGTGTGTGGTTGGTCGCGCTAACTACGGGGTGGTCTTGTTCGGGACTGTCCAGTAAGGGATGGTTCCGGTCTTGTGTTGCAGGGGAGTGGGAGTACTCCTCGGTACGTTGATCTAGGCCACGTACTGTGACGGGCGGTACCCCAGTAGCCCTGCCATTGATGGAATCCAAAATCCAGTAAGTGCCTGTACGGTTTTGATTGTGCCCAACTATGTTGGAACGTGAGATGTAAGCATTCCAGCTATTTCTGTATTTTATTTTGAAAACCCTAGACACTATTATAATATCACTGGATTTCCTATCAAATGTTTTGGTTAGCGTAAGGTAAAAACTTTTCCATGTTTATGTGTGGTAAGTCTTACGTGATACCTTTTCTTTTCAATGGTTTTTCTAAAGTTAAGCAATTTTAAACCGTTTACTCACACCACACCCCTGTCTGGCCCGAGTGTTTATTTTCTGTTTTATTAAACTCTTGGGTACTCATATTATGTATGAGTAGTCAAGTGGATCAGGTTAGCTTGACGAATTCTGGAGGAGATATGGAGCAGGAGGCTTCGACGTGTAGATATATATTATGATTCCGCTGTGTATGTTGTGTCTGTATCTTGTATACTTGAGTTGTATAGTTAGATAGAAGTTTATAACTGTCTATTATCTGTTGTTTAAGTTGTGTACTCTGATGTAATGAGACACTATGTAATATTTTATGAGATATATTATATTTTATTCGTTCCGCTGTGAGTTCTCTGATGTTGTTTGTGTTCTTCTTTCTCTTTCTTTTCTTCTTCTATCCCTTTCTTTCTTCAAGATGATGCAATTTTCTGGGAGTAGAAAGTCGGGTCGTCACATTTGGTATCAGAGCATTAGGTTGAGTGAATACCTAGGCTCTGTAGTAGTGTTTTTCTTGAGAGAGCGTACTTGTAATTTATATTTATTTATTTATTTATTTATTTATTTATGTCTACCTAATCTGTTGGGTTATCTGTTCAGATTTTCCAACATAAGTTCTAGAGGTAGATAGATGGAGTAGTGGTTTGAGTGTGTAACACGACTACCACTGATGGAAGAGGTTCCATATGTTTGAGGTTGGAAGTATTTGTCGAGAATGTAGACCTAATACCATCTCGAGTAAGTTTTGTAGTTTGGAGTAAGGATTTCTCTGATATCCGAAGGAAATTTTTGAAGATTCGGAGTTTGTCTTTGAAATGTAAGTTTGGATTTCGCTCGGGTAAGCGAATTACTCTAGTGTTTGGATTTGTTGGAAGTGCAGAAGTAAGTAATGATAACTTGATAGCTGCGTGATGAGATGCAGTATTCATGGATATTTTCAGAAGGTGTTTTCTCTGAAAGAGTTTTAGAAGTGGTTGAGGAGCAGTCTTTACCTGCTACAGGGAAGACTCGTTTGTGTAGAAGTTGTTTGAATCTTTAGTAAGGAGTTTGGCTGTTTTGGAATATGAGACTAAGGTCTATAAGTTATTTGCTTTGGCATGGTCTCATTTGTTATTCCTTATGGAAAGCGAGTTGTGGATGCTTGGTTTGGAGTCCGAGATTCTTGAGAGGTTGTCTGCCATCTCGGAGGTCCGTTGTGTGGATTGTTGTTGGTTTTGGGTTTTGGAGAAGCCTTTGGATTAGAAGTTTTGGGTTAGCTATGGTGGCAGTTTCAGCTCAAAGTGTTCGGTGTGCTGACGAGGAGAACTTTTAGCTCTGTAGTATCATCAAGGTAGGGTTTAGAAGCAGCAGTGTTGGTTGTTTCTCCGATGGTCCTAGAATCTTGGTGTTTCTTCTAGCAGCAGCTTGGGCAGTTGGTGAAGTTTTCTTGAAAGGTTAACCTGGTTTGGAAAGTTTAAAGCTGTTCTAATTGGTAACGAGAGGACAGTTTCTTTGGAATCCGAACTAGGTAGGATCGCAAAAGTGACTAGCGATTAGTTTGGAATTTATATTGGGTGATCTTTTGTTTGAGACTGAGAATTCTCATGTGGAAGTAGGAGCTACTGATGTAATCAGGAGTTTTTCTGCATCTGGAGTTGAGTTCCATATTGTTTTGGTTTCCAGAAGTGATTTTGGTAGTTAGCCTGGTAGTTGGATGGTTCTTGGAGAAAGAAGAGTTGGTATAGCAGCTCAGAATAATTTTTGGAATTGGAATTGGACTGATCTAGCTTTTGAATAGGATTCTGTTGTAAGGATGTGCGACCGAGCCAGATGAGTAACTCGGATTTTTATGGATTTGATGAACAAGGTTTCGGAATTTAGTGGATAAGTTGTATTCGTGTTCATCAACAATATTCTTATCTATTTTAGAATCAGAGTTGTGCAGCGGAAGCAAGGTAGCAGCTGTGCATGGAAGGAAGCGAGTTCAGTTTGCTATTGCTTGAATAGTAAAGCTTGAATTCTAGATTTCGACGGATTTTGGAAGATTTTTCTGTTGAATAGGATCCATAGACTGCTTTTCTTTAGTCTAGTTGTTTCTGGAAGTATCAGCATAGGTTGAGCTGATCGGAAGAAGTTTGGCAGCCTTGGATTGTCTGTTGAGTTACAGATATGAGATATGAGATAAGGAGTTTGGTATTCGAAGTTGGAGACTTCAGTATTGTCAGATTTCTCTGGTTAAGAGAACAGTAATTGGATAAGATTGGTTGTGTAGTGCTGTGGCATTTTAAGATTTCTTATCTGCGTTTTGATAGGATAAGATTGATTTGCCAGTTTGGATAGCAGGAATTCATTTTGTAACATGTGTCTCTGAGGGAGTACGTGTATGATTCATCGTTGGTTGTTGAATCTGTAGTTCGGTTAGAGTTGGATGTTGAGCTGGATTTGAGAGTAATCTGATGTTCTGTTCAGATTGATTTATCTGGAGAAGAGAGGAGCTCTGAATTTTGGTGGTGTAGTCAGTTGAGCTTTTGTAGAGCGAGTCTCCCGGTGATTTATACTTGGGGAAACTTGAGATAGTATTAGAGATTTATTCTGATTTGTGTCAAAATAATTAGTTAGGTTTGTTTGTTTGTTTGATTGCTATGATTGTTAGTAATTGGTTGTTAGGAATGCTTTGCTAATTTAAATTAAAATCTTTGTTGGGTTATTAAATTACCTTTGCTTTTAAATTTCGGGGACGAAATTCTTTTAAGGGGGGAGGATTGTAACGACCCGGAATTTTGGGCAATATAAATTTAATAATCTATGTAAATAATTAAATTGGTTTGATAGTTTTCTTTGTAATTTTAATTTAAAATTGGTAAATTTATTATTTTATGGTTAATACATATTTAATCTGATAATTGTAATTTATATCTTTCTGACAATTTAAATTTGATAAGATTTGTTTTTCAAAGCTAATCAGATTTTATTCTGTTTATAACATATACAATTGATATATATTGTGAATAGGATATCTGCTGTTTTCATTAAAAATGAATTTTCAAATTTGTAATATATATGTTTGTATATGTTATAATTTGAGCCATTTTGAAATTTAATTTAATAAATTAATAATTTATAATGTATGAATATTATAGATTTAAGCTTTGTTTTAAAATCAATGTTTTCAGAAGTTAATTCAAAGATTTATTTATTTGCTTTCAAAATGTAAGATAATTGTTTATTTTAAATATGATAGTTTATAAAGGAAATTTATCGATGTTTTATTTTTGTTTTCTTTAAAATGTTCAAATTAAATTGGTTATAAATGCATATGTATAAATGTTTTAGATTTTAAATACATATATAAGAATTATTTGCATTAGAATATTTTTTTTTAAAAAGGTAAGCTATTTATTAAATAAAGGTTTACAAAATTTCACACTTGTATTTATTAAAATTCAAAAGCTTATTTTCATAAAAACTTTTCACTCATGTGTATAAACATTTTATAAATACATATAAATACATAAGCAAGCATTTATTAACAAAGTAACTTAATTATGTAAGGTTATATTACATTTAAATTAAATGATAAATTAAATAAAATTATTCAAAACATGTGTAAACATGTTATCATCTCAAAAACACTTTTAAAGTAAGTAAGTAAGTTAATAAGATGACAAATGTAATTTTAGGGACAAGTGTCTTCTTTTTAAGAAAATTCACTTTCTTTAATTTTTGTTAAATCAAAATTGTTTATTAAACATATTTGCATCCATTATTTCTCAGCTGATAAAAGATAATGTTAAGTTGAAACTAAAAGGCAAGATTAAATCTAAAAGCTCAAATCAGTAAATAACTTTCAAAACTGCAATTCAACAAACCTGCAATTCAATTCAAACTACAACTTCAATCTTCAACATTTCAAACCTACAACTGCAATCTAAAATGCTAAGGGATGATCAAGATCAGTTTCAATAGCAAGTTTAAAACAACTAATTGAAGCATGCAAAGGAAAGTTCAAAAGCAAAAGTATTTTCCAGATTTAAATTTCAATGCCTGGAATTAACCATAAGCCTGCTCTGCTCTGCAATAATACAGGTGAGTAAATGTATTTTAAAAAAAGTTTAACCTAATGCATGTGTTAATCTTTGAATTGATGATAGTATTTCATGAAAATCACACAGTATTATGTTATTGAATAAATAGAAAATTTTATATATATGAGTAAAAAAAAATCTGTGTATGTATGTAAACACGCTGTTCCTATTTCAGAAAGGATCTGTTTCAAAATTTTCAAATCTCCCAATAAACATTATTATTTGACATTGATGATTAGGTGGAAATTTTTTGTTAATGTTTGAAGGCAATTTTAAAAATAATTTGTGGAATTTTTAAATTACAAATAATTTTTAAAATGGGAAACACAGTAAATTTCTGTTTCATGTCAAGAATTAACAACTGTAATTTCTGCTATGGGTTATATATTTGGATTCGTAGTTGGAAATAATGATTTTTAACATGCTATTCAAAATTTTTAAATTGATATTCAAAATGAAATTTGGGTATGAACAGTTTTAGCAATTTGGTGAATTGCCACCGATCATGATGATGGTTTGAGATAAATTTAGGGACGAAGTTTGTTTATGGAATGTGGATGTTGGGAAAAATCTTCAAAAAATTTTCCTATGCTTAATTTGTTCGTAATCGAACAAAGTAGGGTTTTAAGCTTGTTTTTCTGGGCTTTACTGATGAGATGTTTGCGACGCGAATAAAGGTTTGGGGGTGATCGCACATGGGAGAAAGTGGAGCTCAAGTCGTGGCGGTGCTATGGAAGGTACGGCAGGTTGTACGGCGTCGTTGGCGATGGCCGTGGAGGAGAGATTTGGGGTCGACGTTTTTTTTTCTGCAGTGGTTCGAGTTTTTGATTCGATGGTCGTTTTTCGTTTCGTGTATTGATGGGTGGATCTGGGTTCACCTGAGTGCTCGCGAGAGGGTTTGGGACCGATGGGGATGGTCGCGATGATCAACGGCGGCAGGAGGCAGCGGGGCACGTACACGGTGCACAGGTTTGTGCACTGGAGAATTTCGAGTGGGGAAGACGAGTTGAACTCGAAGGTCGGCTCGCGTTTGCATCGTGTATAACTCGAAGTAAATGTGGCTGAGTGATGTCTCGGAGCAATGTCGGGGAATTTTGAGGTTGACTCGAGTTTGAGATGGGTGTTTGTCTGTTATGTACTGCAGGATGTTGTGTTGCAAATCAAACTTGTGTTTTGAATAAATAAAATTAAGCTTTGAATTATAGAACAAGTTTTATATAAGGAAATGAAATTTCAAAGTTAAACTTGTTTCTTTGAAGTAAGTATAAATCAAAATTTTAAAACTGATAATTGAATCTAATTTCAAATTTAAAATATTTTAGACGATTGAATTTGGAAGTAACTAATTTAATTAAATTTTGAAATTCAATTTACAAAGAAGTGTTTTGAATTTAAAGTATTAAATCAAAGTTTTAAGCAAAATTATGAAGTAATGATAAAACTAAGTTTCAAATTTATTTAAAATGAATAGGTTTGAATTAGAAAGTTTAAAGTGTTTTAGATTTTAAAGTTTGTTTTCTGAATGCTTTATTTTCAAATAAAGTAAAGTAATAATTTTGTAAACCAACTTGAATAAATTTGTTTTAAGTTATTAAAAATTTGATTTAATTCAAATAATTTATTTATGAAAATAAATAAGGATTAAATTATTTGGAAATTTAACTTAAGAATACTTATTCAATATGATTTGTTAATAAGTTAAGTTTGAATAAGATTTATGCTTTTCTTAATTAATTAAAGATTTTCTTTAATTATAAGAAGATTAGTTAATTAATTAATTGTTTAATTAATTTTAAATAATTAGTTAATTATTTATTTAATTTTTAATAATCACTTAATTATGATTAATTACGTATAATTACTTAATGAAATAATTAATGGTTAATTATTGAATGATATTAAGAAAGTTAATTACTTATGGAAGTAACTAATGGAAAATACTCATGGGAGTAATTAAGTTGAAGTGATTATGGGGTAATCTCTTGTTGTTATCAATTAAAGAATTGATTAATATAATTGTTGAAGTTAATTATTATGAAGTGATTAATTAATTAATTAAAGAATTATTTAGTGATGGAATTAATTATACGTTAAGTAATTAATTTAGAGATTAATTAAGATTTCTTAATGAAAGTAATTAGAGATAATTACTTATTAAGAGTTAATTACTTAATTATTGTAGTTAATTAATTAATGTGATTAATTAATTAATAAATGAGATTAATTTAAGATTAATTACTAAGTACAATTAATTAAATATAATTAATTAATAAAGTAATTAATTAAGAATTTATTTATTAATTTAATTGTTTAATAATTACTTAATGAAGTAATTAAAGATTAATTAATTAAATTAATTAATCAAGGATTAATATAATTAAATTAGAAATTAATTAATTAAGAAGTTCATTAATTAAAATAAGTAATTACAAATTGTTAATTACTGATTATGATTTATGACTTGATTAATTATAATATAATTAGTTAATTAATTAAAGATTTATTAATTAATAAGGATCATTAATTAATATAATTAATGATATTAATCAAGGTTGATTAATATAAGTGATTAATTTAAATGTGATTAATTAATTGTTATTAATTAAGAATTAATGTAATTAATTATAGTTAATTAATTAATGAATGATCATTAATTATTGTAATTAATGGTAGTAATTAAGGGTTAATTACTGTATATGATTAAGGATAATTACTTGTATGTAATTAAAGGATAATTAATCAAGGAAGATTAATTAAGGAAAATCATTAGAGATGATTAATTTATTCCATTTGAAATATTAATTAATGAAGAAGGATTATGGTAATCCAATTAATTAAGAAATAATCAATTCTGTTTTGGATGGTTGATTAATATGGATTGATTGATTAATATTGGATAATTGACTGATATTGAATGATCAATATTTGGAGATTGATATTGGATGATTGGTTGATATTGGATGTTTGATATTGGTTGATACTGGTTGATATTGGATATCTTTGTTATATGATATGCTGCTTTGTGAAGATGAATATTGATATGAATTATCTACTGTGATAATATGATTCATCTATCTGTTTATATATCATCCTAAATATAAGTTTAATTGTTTAAACCCTTAAGTATAACTTGGACATTAAAATGGCGTTTGGTTTCGGTGAGATCGGGATCGGGTTTCCATATTTGGAATCCGAAAACCACATCGATTCCAATTAAACGTTAGGTCGTATATCCAAGTGGAGCAAGTGAAGACTCGAGGTGTAAGGGCTATACGTCAGTATAACTCTGTGGGTGATTCCGTAATGAGTTTGACGGAATAGTGCTTATAGATTCGAGATGGTGAATCAGAGTGCAAGGGCTATGGTCGTTGACTCTGAGGGTGATTCCAATAATGAGTGCAACGAGATAGTGCCTTCGGTTTCGTTCGAACCCGGAACGAACTTGTATGGATTGAATGCTTTCAGAACATCGTCAGGTGGACGATGAGAATTCTAAGATAGATGTGTTCTCTAAAGGTAATCGTAACCTCAAGCCTCATCAACCGGGAATGGCTAAAACAGGGGAGGTGCAGCAAGGCTTCGTGGGTAGCCCCCACTTGAGAGCGAGATTTACCCCTGTCTAGAGGTCCCTTTCTATTTCGGCTTAGTGTGTGGTTGGTCGCGCCAACTACAGGGTGGTCTTGTTCGGGACTGTCCAGTAAGGGATGGTTCCGGTCTTGTGTTGTAGGGGAGTGGGAGTACTCCTCGGTACGTTGAACTAGGCCACGTACTGTGACGGGTGGTACCCCAATAGCCCTGCCATTAATGGATTCCAAAATCCAATAAGTTCCTGTACGGTTTTGATTGTGCCCAACTATGTTGGAACGTGAGATGTAAGCATTCTAGCTATTTCTGTATTTTATTTTGAAAACCCTAGACACTATTATAATATCGCTGGATTTCCTATCAAATGTTTTGGTTAGCGTAAGGTAAAACTTTTCCATGTTTATGTGTGGGAAGTCTTACGTGATACCTTTTCTTTCCAAAGGTTTTTCTAAAGTTAAGCAATTTTAAACCGTTTACTCACACCAAACCCCTGTCTGACCCGAGTGTTTATTTTCTGTTTTATTAAACTCTTGAGTACTCATATTATGTATGAGTAGTCAAGTGGATCAGGTTAGCTTGACGAATTCTGGAGGAGATATGGAGCAGAAGGCTTCGACGTGTAGATATATATTATGTTTCCGCTGTGTATGTTGTGACTGTATCTTGTATACTTGAGTTGTATAGTTAGACAGAAGTTTATAACTGTCTATTATCTGTTGTTTAAGTTGTGTACTCTGATGTAATAAGATACTATGTAATATTTTATGAGATATATTATATTTTATTCGTTCCGCTGTGAGTTCTCTGATGTTGTTTGTGTTCTTCTTTCTCTTTCTTTTCTTCTTCTATCCCTTTCTTTCTTCTAGATGATGCGATTTTCTGGGAGTAGAAAGTCGGGTCGTCACAGGTATATCTACCCTAGCATTGCCTAGTTGTGCCGTGTCACCTACCCCATCGCGCCTTGTACGAGTTTCTATTTGTGTCGTACCTATGGAGTATCCTCTGGTAGCCTCCCGATCAAGAGGTATTACGGTACTGTATAGACTATTGGCATTATTTGTGTTAAGCGCTATATGGGTAACCCCTTAACGCCGTCAAAAAGTAAGTTTATTTTACAATTAGACACTATTATAATAGCGCAATATATTATATAGTAAATACTTTAATGGATCCTTAGGAGATGTAAATCCCGAGCATCTCTTGAGTTACTGCACTCATATTTATTTCTGTTAATTTAACTCACATAAGATCTTTTAGTTCTGATTCGAGTGTTTTTGTCTTTTCAAAATTCGCTCGGGTCAGTCCGAGCGTTTCAGGTTTTGAAGATTTAGCTCTGGAGGACGAAGACTAAAATTTGTATTACTATTATCTAGTATATTATTCAACTAAACCATTTAATTCCGCTGCATTGTTATTGGTATGTGTAACTCTGATATGTGTTATATAAATAAAATCAAATGTTTTTTTAACAGATTATGAACTGTATATTTGATTATTATATTTTATCCTTCCGTTGTGAGATTCTGTTTTCTTTTTTTTTCTTTTTTTTTTCTTATTTACCCCATAACAATCCGTCCTTCCGTATGGTTTGAATCGACACGTTTGTCGGTTTAAAGTGTGCGAAAAGGCGGGATGTTACAAGTCCTCACTTTTATGCCTGGTTGAATAACTTTAATCTCGTGATACATGCTTTTATTCTCATTTAAAAGTCCTTACGATTATGCATGGATGGAATTGATATACAAGAGTAGGATAAATATTTAAGTAGTTTCTAACCTCATTTAAAAGTCCTAGTTGTTATGCATGGTTAGAAAATGCTGGACATTTTTTTAAAGTAACCAATGACTTCATTTAAAAGTCTTAATGGTTATGCTTGGTTAGAAGGTGCTTTACATTTTTTTCTATAATATTTAAAAGAGTAGTTACAAATTTTCCTTAATTATAAGTACCATACTACTTTCATTATATAAATTTTCACTAAACCATAATGCAATCGTCAGTCTAAAGTGGAATTTGTATCTAATAACTAAAATATTATGATTTTTGTTTGATTAATTGGTATTTGCCATATATATTTCTCTCTATAAGATTTATGGTTTTAATCAAAATTCATCACTATTTTAATTACTATTATTTTGATGATAACAAAAAGGCAGGAGAGGGTAAGATTTTGGTGGTTGAGTAATAACGCTACTGATATTTAAGAGTATTTTTTATTTTTCGACGATTATTTTTGCAATTAGTTTGGCAATAAACTTTTTTCATTGCATGTGTCTCTGTAGGGGAGTACGTAAGTAGAGGGAGCTTGTTCACAATTTATTAAACACATTTGCTTGGCGCAAAATCTTAATACATATTTGTTATAATCAAAAAGGGAGATTGTAGAACATGACAGTTTATGATTTTTGTTTGACGATAATAAACACACGCACATATATAGATACATTCATTCATACATACATACATATATATAAATGTGTTTGATATAGTACTACTATTAATCACAGATAGAAGTAGACAAATGAAATTTTATTTCAACGAATAGCTTATCCTAATAGTACATAATTACAAGGGCTTCCAAAATATTTTAAATACAACATTCATATACAACACTATTTTACATTCATATATACATCACACTCTCACATACAATAAACTCACTCGCTCGCTCACTCGAATTCAATCTTTTCTATCTACCTGCTCCAACTGTCTTTTCCCCAATCATCTACTTTTCCTATCAAATAACAACACAGTAAAAAGCAAAATGAAACAAATTCAAACAACAAAAATATAAATAGTTTTTCAAACTTGACAATTGCCTTGGTTTATTGGTTTTATTCTCTTAATATTTTGAAATAGGCATTAAAATTATCAATAATGCACACGAGCAACCTACGACATGGACATTGAATGCATGGTGTGTCACTGTATATGTCAAAAGGCCGAGCATATACATGATTATGTCAACTTAATTGCATGCACTAATGCGAGGTCAAGCTAAATAGCTCGATACAAGCAGTGTGAGATCAAGCTAGATAGCTCAATACAAGCAAAGTGAAGCTAAAAATCAAAATCAAGTGCACATAGACACATGAGATCAAAACCAGAGAAAGGATGCACAAGTGATGGAATAAGTACACAAGCCAATCAACTACATGCAAAGTAGCACAAAGTGCAACCAGATGCAACATACAAGCAAACCAATTCAACATTTCATGCAACAACACAAAGATAAAGCAAGGATGCAATAAGTTCAAAAAAAGGATTTACAAGGAAAAACTGACACCACAAGCCATGGTTGTGCACACAAATACACAATCAAGCTTAAAATTCCAGCCATCAATAAGGGTGACAGAACACTTCAAGATCACGATCACAAGACAATTTCACATAAACACATGTATGTACATGGAAGTTAAGGGCATCACACAATAATTCAATTATATGTGAACGATCTCAAAATATGTCAAGAACAAGCTCAGAAGGGCGAAACAGCAAAAACATTAAAAAAATTCATGTTGAATAAGTCAAGCACAGTTCTAGGCATACGTTAAAAAATAGAAATTGAACAAGTCCAAAAATCACCGATCCTAGATCCAAAACCGATCAGAAAATAAAAGCCAAGGTCATTAGAAAATTCATGAGTAGAAACATTCAAAGTCAAAATAAAAATCTAGTATATATGAAATATAAGAAGTCGTACGAAATCAATCCCTATAAATAGAAATTATCATCGTCGATAATTTCTAACAGTTGATTTCGAATACAAAATCAAAAGGGAAAAATAAAACTCGTACCAAATCAGCATCAATTAATTATTCGACACTTGTAGCAACCAAGAACAATCATTTGACAAGAAAGAAATCGATCGATAAGAGAGACAAGCATTAATCCATCGCTCAATCGACGAACTATGCTTTATGAGAAACCCTAATTGAGAACGAAGAGGAAAACGAGGATCAGCTCGAGCAGCGACGAAACCAGGATTTCAGGATTTTTGTTCGCGTTGGGAAGAGTCGTATAAATAGTCAAATATATATCAAGCAAAATTGAAATTCAACCGAAGTGCTTTGGTGTAGTACATTTTCAGACATGTTAAAATGATAAAGTTTAACTAGTTGCATAATACTGATAATTTTATAAACTTACATAAAAGTACATAATTCAACAATTAAGATGTTTTTTAATTCAAGGGTTGGATGCTTTCTTGAGAGACAATCTTTGTATGATCTAATCAAACAAATCAAATATGGAACAAATCAACGGATTAAATTAACATATTTGACAAGATTAAAAGGATAATTACCTACAACCGTATAACAAATAGGAAATTTTGATTTAAGTTTTCATATTAGGTCTGGATGGTGGACCGAAGACGGGAGACTGAATTGAGCAGCAGGCTACTGAACTGAACCCGGAATTAGGGTTTTGATTTACTTAATCAAATAAAGTATGAAGATTGAATTGAAGGAGACATGGATTTAAGGGAGCATGAGCGGCTAAGACGTGAGTGTGTGTGCTGAGCCTGAATGCGAGAGGAGAGCGTGTATTTTTTTTTGCCTAAATCATGGTTGGGCAACTGCCCACCCCACCCTTGCTTTGGTTTCGTCACTAAGCTCGAGGAAGAAAATGGTTTGCAAAAGAAAGGATACAGGACAAAGAATTATACTTCTTTTAATTTTATTTTTAGACTGTATCCTAGTATTTATATTGGGTCGTGTTTCTTAGATTGAATTAGGGTTTCATCTTTATTTACTTTTTATTGTAATTTACCTTTTAATCATAAAACTCTAGTTTGTAACTAGGATCGAACTACAGGAAATAGTTCGAAGAATTCTGAACCCGAGGAAAGAGTTAAGGTAGAGTTTTGACATAGGGTTAGAATAATTAGATAAGCAATAGTCACAAGTTTACAGGGTCTATAAGTGGTCGATTGCTTAATCTTAGTAGAAACCTTGGGGGAACAGTAGACTAGTATTGTTGAATATAGGTAAAATTGTGCCTGGCTTTTAATTTATGCATTTACTTTGTTATTATCCGTGTTGCAATTTTTTATTATTTTGTTAATTTGTTATTAACCCTATTCAACCCCATTAGGGTTAATTTGATCCTACACTATTCACCCTTTCCGTCTTGCTATTGGTCTACGAGTAAAAAGCGGCATTAAGATTCATTATCATTCCTAAAGTTGACTGCAAAATCCCCAAAAATTCACTAGTGGAAAAGGGGTCCTTTTCACTAACAATGCTAACTGGAACTTCGTGAAGTCGTGCCACTTCTTAAATATAAATTTATGTAAGGGATGTCGTAGTCCTATTACTCCTAACTAGAATAAAGTGGGCACTTTTATTGAGCCTATCCATTATAACCCAAATAGCGTCATTGCCACTATGACTTCTAGGCAACCTATCTATAAACTCCATCGATATATTCTCCCATTTCGAAATTGATACCTCTAGCGATAACAATAGTCCTCGGGTGCCTTTAACTTTTGAGACGTCAAACACCTAGAGACAAACTCCGCTACCCTCTTCTTTATCTTGGCCAATGGACAATTCATTTGATATCCCTATACATTTTATCTCCACCAGGGTTAATGTTCATCCTAGAATGGTGACACTCGGCCAGAACTTCCTCTAAAATATCCTCCACCAAAGGAACATAAAGGAATCCATCTCATATTAAACATCATCTTTGTTCATCGACGGAAATTCTATCGGTTTAGAAAACCGTCGAACGAATTTTGAGTTAAAAATAACCGCAAGCGCACGGTGTACGAATGTAGCACGTGGCGAATACGGGTCGATCCACAGGGAATTGATGATTTTAAAATTCTATTCAATCAAATTATACCAAAGTCGAGAGTGTGTTTAAGCTAGAAAATGAGAATATGAACTAACTAACAAAAAGAAAAGAAATGCAAATATGAGAGTTAAATGTCAATTTAGAGAATAAATCCACTCTCTAGATCATGTAGTTCAACACATGAAATCATGATCTCTCTTTTATGGTCATTAGTGCTTTAATTGATGTGTTTATCATAAGTATGACATATTTGAGCTATTAGTTAGCCAACATAAGTCATCAGACTATAACACACCCCTTAAAACAATTACTAACTTTCATGAAACTTGACAAAGAAAATTAAAATGAAATCTATTTTAAATATGGCCTATTAACTATTGATTAGAAACATAGACCATCAAATTTTAATTTCAAATCACTTTCTTATGCCATAATCATATATTCATGAAGAGGCATTTGTGTTAGTGATTGTTTAAGCATAACCTATTTGGTGTCAACAATATAGGCTAACAAATTCAAGGCAAAAAACAACAAATAAAACCACTTCTATCATCATCATTAAGCACAAAAAGAGAGCATGAATTAATAAAATGTTGAAGCTACATTAATTAGAGAGCTTCATTACCCCTGAATTGAAGGGGTTTAGCTTCTCATATTTGTTATTTTATTAACAAATGTAGCTAACAACATGAAAGCAAAATGAAGAGGAAAAAGAGAGCAAAATGAAAAATAAGCTAATTAACTTGCATAAAAGAAAAGAGATCTACACTACAACATGAAAGTAAATGAACATGTAAGTAAAAGGAAACACTAATTAACATTGCATAAAAAGAAAAGAAAATTACATAAAATAAAAATGGCTAAGTAGCCATGAAAAGAGAAAGAGAGCTTTCTTTTATTTTGATCTAAACTAAACTAAAGAGAAGGAGGCCTAAGAGAGACTAAGAGAAGAGAGGATTACATGAAACATATGGGGTATATATACAAGTTTTAAAACCCTAATTCACTTTTTGGGGAATGCCCAAAATGCCCTTTAGGAAGTGTGGAGGCCAAATAATCATTAACATGTCTTAATACCCCATTAAGTGTACATGAAACCATTAACTCCAAAAGCATGTGCTTTAGCCTTTAATTTGTACATTAAGGTAGGTGGGTGGATGGGGTCCTCCATGATCTTCACTTTGAATTATTTCCATCTTCATTCCTTTATATTCTTTGTGCATGCATATTTCTTCATGAAACCACTCCTATTTGAGACCAAATTCCTACAAAAATATATAAAAAAAATTCAATTAATTTTTCTCAAAGAAATATATGCACACAAATGACCTTTTTGCCCCTATATGAAGATGGATATGTGATAATTTGGAATTAATATGAATTTTGGTTAAAACAAGTTAAAATACCCAATATGATCATTTATTTAATTTAAATAGAATAAATATGGTGGTAAAAATATGCACATTTACGTGAACATCAAATACCCCCACACTTATCTTTTTATTCGTCCTCGAATAAAGAAAAACTAAGATAAATCCGGTTTCGTAGGGAGCATGATTGCATTGAGAATATGCAACAAGCCGTTAAACCTCTGGGTGTCCCCAGTAGGACGAGTGTTGTCTCGTGAGGGTTTTCAGCGGATACTACCCACAAAATCCAAATGCATGATGAAAATATTTACAAAATGCAAGATTTATTTACAAAGAGATGAATGCGAATTTTTGGAAATATTTACAATGAAGGATTTACTTTCAAATTGACACGAATATGTTAAATATAGGTTTTGGTTATTATCTTGAAAATTTATGTCATTTACTCGTCAAAATTTCCAACAAAAATCAAGTTATCATAACAAATAGACAATAGTTTAACTTGTTTCGGTTGATAACAAAGTGTAATTATAAAATGAATCCTTAGTTGATTATCAAACTTTATCAAAGTGGTATTTTCATTTCTTTTCAACAACAAATCAAATCAAATAAGTAAAAATAGTGCTAGGATTTCAATTGCTTGCTCTCTCATTATTTTCAAGAAAAATTACACACTTAGCTCAGGTAAACTGAGGCCATATATACTACCCATGCACTGCCTTTCGGGCTTATGTGAGAGGAGTACAGAGCATGGCGAGTGCACACACTTTCATGCATACACTATCGACCGTAGGTGGTTTTTATTAAGTCTTTTTTTTTACATGTGTTCCATACATCATAACTGTGAGGACTTTTAAATGAGTATGAAAGCACATAATCAAAAATTCCAAGTAATCACCCATGCATAACCGTGAGGACTTTTAAATGAGAGTGAATACTTGGATGTTATTATTATTTTTATTTTTTTATTTTTTTGAGTGGGAGTTTTGCAAAATCATCTTAGCACCATTTAACTTAGAAGACAAAACAAAATGTTATAGCCTTTACTTTAAATCAACCACTTTTTAAAACAACGATTTTCAATTAGGATGTACTTCATAATTAGCACGTATGAATCTTCCTATATACTAGTTAAACCATTATTATTTGTAATCAAACTTCATTTTTATTTTTGTTAAGACCAATAAATTTTCAAAAACTTCAATTTAATAAACCAAAGCCATATATTTATCTTACAGTGTTTTTTTAAACATAAATCAAAAAAAAATTTGTTTTTGGGATTTTTTTTTTAAAGAGCAAAAATAAACCATGAAAAAGAAAAAAAATGAAGCTGAGTCTCCCCCCACACTTGATTTTGACTGTGTCCCCCAGTCAACCCAAGTGAAAGGGATGTTATTATTATTTACATGAAAACGAATGGTATTTACACGAGATCAGAAAGTATATTGTCAAAAAGTAAATGAAACGGTCTTCCAAAAACCGATTCATTTGTCTCGTCGAGTATACGAGACACAGCTTAAGCTTGAAAAACCAAACCATAAAAGATTTTGAAGTTGAATTTTTATTTGGAAAAACGAATGTCGTTCTATTGAAAATTGAATGAGTTGTTTTGTTTTCGATGATTTTTGGGGCAGATAAAACAAGTGATTGAAATTCAAGTTTGTCATTGAAAAATTCTTCAAAATTATTGATTTTAAAATCAAAATGGTGATGTAAATCTTCCCCTTCATAATTTAACAACTCATTTCCGAAAAGTCCAAAGAATTCATATTCATTAAATTCGTCTTCCTTTGTTGTATTATCAACAACTTTATTACATGTCTCAAGTTCAAAATTCAAAGTAGTTGTATTCAAATTTTCGAAATCAAGAAAAGGAAGATCGAATTTCAAATTTGGTTCCACATCATTAAAAGAATTGAAATCCAATTCAATTACCATGTTTTCAACAACTTCATTAAGATTTCGTTTTTTATTTGAAAATCATCGATTTGGGTAAAAGATGGATTCTCACTTGACTCATCACACATTGGAATTTGATTTTGCTTTTCACGTTGTTTCATATAAGATTCAAACAACAAATCTATGTGATCATCGTAGATTTCATTCGTTTGTTCAACAAAATCCAATTTGTAATTATTAACTTGATAATTTTCGATTTGGATTGTTTTGAACAAAAAATTTCACTCGTATCGTAGTCAAGATTATTCCCATTGCCAAAATTATTTGAAAAGTGGATCACATTTTCGTTTTGATTTTGAAATTTATTTTGGAGTTCAAAATTGTATTGGCATGGGTTATACTCGAAATCATTTGAATTTTGAACTGAATTCAAATTTTGATTATTTTGAAAACTTTGATTCGAGTTATTGCACAAATATGAATTACACAATTTATTTATCATTTGATTTTTTTGTGTAGCGATTTCAAGTAAAGATGAAATGCTATTTTCAAGATTTGAAGGTTGGTCATCATTTTGAAAATTTTGTGGTTCAAAATTCGAATCGTTTAAACAATAGTTGTTGTTAAAATATCCATACGAATTTGGAGTGAACTCATATGGATTATATTGATTTTCACAACTAAATTCAAATGAGTAAGAGAGAGGAAACTCGGACATTTTCAAGATTTTTTTTTGTTGTTTTTTTTAATAAAGAAAAATATTTACAAGTGGAATTTATTTTTCAAAATGGAAAATTGATTTTTGTTTTGTTTTTGGATTTTCAAAATTTTTTGGCCTTTTTTTTAAGAACAAATTATATATATTTTTTTGGATTTTTGTTTTTCTAAATTTTTTGGATTTTAGAAATTTCAAAGGAAAAGGATTTAAAAATTGCAAAGAAAAATAAAAGGAATATTTACAATTTTTTTTTAGTTTTGGATTTTTGAATTTTTTTTTTGTTTTTTTTTAAATATGCATGAACAAATGCAACTAAATGAATGCAAGGGATAATTACAAATGATTTATCCTAAGTTAACCCAAAATTGTATATTCACAAATTGTCTTAAATCAATAAGATAGTTCTCAGCCAGGTAACGGGCAGGATTTATCGGTGCACCACGAATCACCGTAGCAATGCAGCCGAAGGTTTAAGTACCTTCAGAGGAACAACCACTATAATACTTACGAATCACCGTAATATTTATAAATGGTTATTACTCTGCCGTAGCCTAGACACCAAGAAATTAAATTGTTCAAAGAAGACAAATTGTTAATACACAATTAAGTGTTATCGATGTCTAACCGTTATTGTTAAAAAAAATTAGAATGAAATGCAAAGCAGAAATTAAACATGTATTAAAAATGCAACTATGATGTTTTTTTTGTTTTTTTTTAAAAATGCAAATGCAACCAACCAACAATTCAATTCAAATAAAACTAGAAATGAAAGCAGAATTTTTTAGCAAGCAGAGCAATTTATTTTGGCTAGCAAAAGAAGCAATTTCCAGCAAGCTATTCTTCCTTTATTTCCTGCTTTGGCAACCTGAAAATTAAAAACTAAGATATATACAATATTTTAATTTTTTTTTTGGTTTTTTTTTTGAAAAAATGAAAGAACTAACTAAAACAAAGGAAAAATTAAAACAAACGAAATCGAAAGAAACAAAACTTAGAAATTTTTATTTGTTACCCAAAGTCGAAAGAGAAAATCCTTTTTCCTTTTGTTTTTTTCTTTTTCTTTTTTTTAATTTGGAAAGACACTAACAAAAAGTCTTTTTTTTTGAATAAATCAAAACTAAACTAAAGAAACCAAACTTTTTTTTAATGGACTAAAAGCAATTTGATAAAATAAAATCAAAACCAAACAAACAAAAGAAAAAAAAATGAAGTTTACTCTGACTCGCCAACAAAAGTTTTATACCCGGCCCACTTACAAACTTTAGCAAACAAACTACAGTAATGACCAGAGACGAATTAAGACCAAACTAACAATCGATTTCAAAAATAAAATAAAAAATTCAGTCTCTTAAAATCATAAATAAATCGAATTCCCTTCCCAAATCCCAGAGTTTAAAAATTTCCAAAAGAAATTCGAATCTCAAGTTCGAACGTAGAATGTCTTGTGATGGCGTAGGTTCAGCGAGGGATCGCAGTTGGGTTTCAGGCGATTTGTAGTGGCGATTGGATTGGGATGCGGGTTGAGTTCAAGCGATTCAATTTGCAGAGGAAGGCGGTTCAAGGTTGGGTTTGTTGTTGGTGCTGTCTTGCGAGTTTCTGCTGTCGTTTCAGGTGGGAATTTGTGGTGGTTAGCATGGGGATACTAGAGGTAGCAGCAGTATTATTTTAGGAATGGCAGTGAATGTTGTATGAAGTCTGGGTGGTTAGGTGATGTTATGGTGATGTGGTTCAAGGCACTGGTTGCCGTTGTTATGTATGATAATGAGGGATGATGGTTTGTAGATGTACAGGGTATTGGTGATGATGTAGGCTGATAAAGGCAGGCGAGGGGAGGAGAGGCAAATTTCTAAAAACTTCACTGCAATTTCATGAAAATTCGTGTATGATTGGGGATGTTAGGTGATTGGTTTTTGGGGATTTGGGTCTGGCGAGTGGCGATGGGCGTTTTCGCTTTTGTTTGCAGCTTCGTGGTCTTTGGTTGTTCTTGCAAGAGGAGCAATGGCCACAGTTGGTGAAGAGACAGCGGGGTGAGTGGCTGTTATGGTTTGTGGCAGTTGATACGGTTGTGGTTGTAGCTATTATGGATGTTTATCGGTGGTAGGTTGTAGAAAGGCAGCAAGTGGTCGTTCAGTTGTATGAAGGGTTGATGAAGCAATTGTTTGGGGAAGATGACAGGCGTGATTGGCTTGATGACAGTGGAAAGCAAATGTGTAATGATGAGTCAAGAAGAAGTGGAAGAGTATGGCGGGGGGTCTGTCGAATGATGATGGAGCTGCAGTTGTCGGCACTGGGTAATGTTTGTAGCAGAAGTGAATACTGCTGCAGGGGACTGTGTTGTGTTTGGTAATGGTAGTGGTATGGGTTTAACTGTGGTAGTTTGAAGATGAGGTAGTGTGTTTTTGTGGATGGTATTGAATGGTGAAGATGGCAATATGAAGTCAGTGGTCAGTGGTTAGGGGTTGTAGACAGAAGTGGATATGGTTGTAGACAGAAGGCAACAGGCTATGGTTGAAGATGGTATGATTTTGTGATGCAAAGAAGAGGGGATTGTTTGATAATGGCAATGAAGGGGTAAGTGTAGTGCGACAGAGAATGGTAGGCGGGGGTGTAGAAGTTAAGTTGTTTGCTATGTATCGTGACAGAGAGTGTGCAACAGTGATTGTGCACAGAATGTGGGACTGGGAGGATGTGCAGGCAATGGATACGAGAGGGTTGATGGTGGTAGCGATTGCGGTCGAGGTGAATGTTGATGGTTTGGCACAGTTGAAGGTGAGGTACAGCCAGGAATGTTGGTATGCAGAAAGGTGCAACAGTGCACAGTTATATGCACAGTTTGAGGAACAGTGAAGCAAGGCAGATGCACAGCAACAGTAATTAGTCAATTTTTGTTTTTTTTGTTTTTGAAACAATGTAATACAAAAATTTGTACAAAACAAAAATGAAATAAAAAATGAAATGCAAACAGAAAGGGAAATAAAATATTTTTGTTTTTGAAATGAACTTGTGATGTTTTTTTATATAGAAATAGAAATGCAAATGCAAATTGAAATTAGAAAACAAACACACAAACGAATGCAAACACAAATCAAACTCACACAATTTTTTTTTTAAACACAACACACACAAAACAAACACACACTAAAATCAAACACAAATAATTCGAAGAATAGAAAACAAAAATCAAAACAACTCCCCGGCAACGGCGCCAAAAACTTGTTCGTCGACGGAAATTCTATCGGTTTAGAAAACCGTCGAACGAATTTTGAGTTAAAAATAACCGCAAGCGCACGGTGTACGAATGTAGCACGTGGCGAATACGGGTCGATCCACAGGGAATTGATGATTTTAAAATTCTATTCAATCAAATTATACCAAAGTCGAGAGTGTGTTTAAGCTAGAAAATGAGAATATGAACTAACTAACAAAAAGAAAAGAAATGCAAATATGAGAGCTAAATGTCAATTTAGAGAATAAATCCACTCTCTAGATCATGTAGTTCAACACATGAAATCATGATCTCTCTTTTATGGTCATTAGTGCTTTAATTGATGTGTTTATCATAAGTATGACATATTTGAGCTATTAGTTAGCCAACATAAGTCATCAAACTATAACACACCCCTTAAAACACTTACTAACTTTCATGAAACTTGACAAAGAAAATGAAAATGAAATATATTTTAAATATGGCCTATTAACTATTGATTAGAAACATAGACCATCAAATTTTAATTTCAAATCACTTTCTTATGCCATAATCATATATTCATGAAGAGGCATTTGTGTTTTTGATTGTTTAAGCATAGCCTATTTGGTGTCAACAATATAGGCTATCAAATTCAAGGCAAAAACAACAAATAAAACCACTTCTATTATCATCATTAAGCACAAAAAGAGAGCATGAATTAATAAAATGTTGAAGCTACATTAATTAGAGAGCTTCATTACCCCTGAATTGAAGGGGTTTAGCTTCTCATATTTGTCATTTTATTAACAAATGTAGCTAACAACATGAAAGCAAAATGAAGAGGAAAAAGAGAGCAAAATGAAAAGATAAGCTAATTAACTTGCATAAAAGAAAAGAGATCTACGCTACAACATGAAAGTAAATGAACATGTAAGTAAAAGGAAATACTAATTAACATTGCATAAAAAGAAAAGAAAATTACATAAAATAAAAATGGCTAAGTAGCCATGAAAAGAGAAAGAGATCTTTCTTTTATTTTTGATCTAAACTAAACTAAAGAGAAGGAGGCCTAAGAGAGACTAAGAGAAGAGAGGATTACATGAAACATATGGGGTATATATACAAGTTTTAAAACCCTAATTCACTTTTTGGAGAATGCCCAAAATGCCCTTTAGGAAGTGTGGAGGCCAAGTAATCATTAACATGTCTTAATACCCCATTAAGTGTACATGAAACCATTAGCTCCAAAAGCATGTGCTTTAGCCTTTAATTTTTACATTAAGGTAGGTGGGTGGGTGGGGTCCTCCATGATCTTCACTTTGAATTATTTCCATCTTCATTCCTTTATATTCTTTGTGCATGCATATTTCTTCATGAAACCACTCCTATTTGAGACCAAATTCCTACAAAAATATATAAAAAAATTCAATTAATTTTTCTCAAAGAAATATATGCACACAAATGACCTTTTTGCCCCTATATGAAGATGGATATGTGATAATTTGGAATTAATATGAATTTTGGTTAAAACAAGTTAAAATACCCAATATGATCATTTATTTAATTTAAATAGAATAAATATGGTGGTAAAAATATGCACATTTACGTGAACATCAATCTTTCATCTACTGCATATCTACTAACATGGAAGAAATTCTCTCCTCAACTTGGCTTGTCCAAAATACCTACTATCGTTGCATTTTTTTATTTTAACCCGATGCGATCCATTAACACTGGCCTAACCTCCATCGCTGCTAAATTGCCTAAAGTGGGTTCGGTTTGCATTGAAAATTGAAATTCGAGAGGAACTCCAACTAAATCCACTCATATATATATATATATATATATATATATATATATATATATCACCTAGAGTAGAATGCCTCTTGCTAAGAGCATCGGCGATAGGATTCCCTTTTTCGGGGGTGTATTGTATCTCAAAGTCAAATGATGCTATAAACTCCTTAAACCTCTCTCAAAGTCAAATGATGCTATAAACTCTATAAACCTCTGCTACCTATATTCAAATCTTTTTGGAAAAAGAGGTATTTAAAGGATTTGTGGTTGGTGAACAACTCAAACTTCTCCCCTAAAAGATAGTGCCTCCACATCTTCAAAGAAAAATGATAGTTTCTAATTACAAATTGTGAGTTTGGTACCTCTTCTCATGGTTTTTCAACTGCCTATTTGTATAGGCTATCGCACTTCCTACTTACATAAGAATGGCACCTAACCCTGTAACACATGCATTGGTGTAAATAGTAAAAGGCTTTGTCTCATATGGAATCATAAGTACTAGTGCACTAATCAATAGCTCCTTTAGCTTCTCAAATGCTTTCATGCATTTCTCATTCCACGCAAAAACTAGATTTTTTTTGGTTACGCGGGTTATTGTGACTGCTATCTTTGCAAAATCCTTGGTGAATTTCCTATAGTTACCTGCTACCCATAGAAAACTCTTAACTTTCATGGCATTCTTGGGAATCCTCTAGCCTTGAATAGCTTCCACCTATGTACGATCCACAGACAATCCCTTCTCGAAAACAATATGGACAAGAAATCTCATCTCCTTCTTCCAAAAATGACACCACGGGAATTTGGCTTTAAATTAGTGGCTTCTCAAAGTCCCTAGTACCTTCCTTTAGTGATTTTTATGCTCACCTTCACTTTTATAGAATGCTATGATATCGCCTACAAACACCATGATAACTTTGTTTAGCTGTCGCCTAAAGGTTCTATTCATCAAACCCACAAAATATGCAGGGGAATTTGTCAAGCCGAAAGATATCACTTCCCATTCATATAGTCCATCTAGATTGCAAAAAGACATATTCTGCTTGCTATCCTCAGTTATTCTAAATTGGTGAAACCCAGTGGCTAAATCCAATTGATAAAAGATTTTGGATCCAACAAGCTAGCTGAATAGGTCATCAATTCTAGGTAAGAGATACTTATTTTCCTTGGTCAACTTGTTCACCTCACGATAGTCAATGCGTAACCTTAAAGATCCATCTTCTTTAGTGGCAAAAACAACAGGTGCACCCATTCAAAAGTACTACGACGAATAAATCCCTTTTGCAATAGCTCCGAAATCTGCTTGTCCAACCGTCACCTATTCTTTAGAGCCATATACCTTAATGGCAGCGCAACAAGTCTAGTGTCCTTCTCCAAATCAATCGTAAATTGGATCTTTCTTCAGGGTGGGAGACCAAATTTTTTTTCAAAAATGTTTGGAAAGTCTCTGACTATGGGCATGGATGATATTTCATCGTGTGATAGGCTAAGAGAATATAAATAGATTAACTCGACTGAGTTTTGAGGTGTACGTCGAACATCTATATCTAGTCCCCTAAACTCCTTAACCAAATGACCTTCCTATCACAATTTAAGATAGCCTCATAGTAAGGTAACCAATCCATCCCTAGGATAAGTCCATACCCCTCAAAGCGAAGAACATAAGCATTACACATAAAATCGACGTTACATAGATCCATAACTAAGTCTTTGCAAATCAAAGAAAGATATGATGACCACTAATAGGATTTGATACGAACATTGGGTTGCTGACAACTTAGGATTTTTGACTTAAGGTCTCAACTACATTTCTAGCATTGAATGAATGTTATGCTTCGAGTCAAATAAGGTATGAATAGTATTCTCAAAAATAATAGTTATACATTCCATTACAGCTTTTTCTTGGTATCTAGAAAGAGGCTTACCAGAGATAGGTACCACCTCAATGGCATAATCTTGCCTACTCTATTCCTCCTTTGGTAGTTTTAGACACCGATTTTTGTAGTGTACCTTCTTATTGTAGTGATAGCATCTTCCTTTGAACTCCTCCCTCATCAGCTCACATTGAAGCCCTTAGCAACATGTCCATTTCTTCTGACATCTACCGCATGTTATATTTTCCTTCTTGATTTTCCCATTAGCCTTATTGTCTACCAAAATCCTCCTTCCTTAGCTCCACCTTGATTTTGTTCCAGTCCCCCTTCTCTTTTTCTTTACTACTCGTAGTTGCAGCATGGCCATTTGAATATCACCTCATAAGAAGCACCCACAAGTACTTGGGTCAAAAGCAGCTCCCTAAGTGGAGAATTTAGATCTTTAAGAAAATTTATATCCTTCTTTAATGGGGTGTCAATAAACTCAATCAAAACTTTTCTAACTCTATAAACTTATTGATATACTCCTTCAACTTGGAGTCTCCCTACCTAAGTTGTATAAACTTTTCCAATTGCAAACTTACTTCAGCTCTAGACATGAATCACGACTCAAAGTGGGTTCTGAATTTAGCTCAAGTGATACCTTTCTCAGCATTCTCCTCAACTACTGTGGTTCACCAGTTCAGCGCCTCCCTTTTAAGATGTCATACAACCATCCTCTTCTTGATATGGTCTTCTCATCCAAACTCCTGAAATATATATTTACAGTCGTTAATCAAAGCCTTTGTCTCCATGGAACCTTCAGCTCCTATCCTCCTATATTCTGGAAGACTTAACCCATTTTCGAAAGTGTAGTAGGTGAGGTGCTACATTAATTAGCCGGAGAAATGGGTTTAGCTGGTGTAGCATATTGAGGAATGAGAACGTTTCCTACATGCATCAGGTTCGATTAAACCATTCTGGCATCCTCGTAATCAAGAATATTTCTTGGGTAGAAGGGTTACCAGCCCCAGAGGTATGTTTTTCAGCCGCTATCAATTACGATAGCTTTAAAATTTTAGTTACAACTTCCTAAGATAGTTTATTTTATGAAATAAAAATTTTCCTAGTGGTTTTTGCGTATGTTCGATTTAGTGTGTGTATATATATATGTAGTAAGTTTTTGAAAAATACTTTCGAAAATAACAAATACGCATTCATACATATACCTTTCCCCATTGATTGGGAAACCTAACCTCTAATACCAAATGCAACAAACCACCTCGAAGCGGGCCTAATTTTCAACCCAATAAAAACCCATCGAACCATAGGCTCATTCCAAAGCGAGCTGTTAGTTGGTAAAATTGATACAATGAACAATATACAGAGATATATCTATCAATGCCATCATAATCTCACAGTAGAAAGTCTAAAATATAATGTCATAAAGCAGTACCTATTTCATAAAAATTCAAATCTTAGAAATACAGCATATCATCTCAATTATCCAAAATACAATGTCTCAAGATAATATCAATATATGAAATTGGGTACATCAAAATATATCAAAAACATAAATATATGGATAAATAGCCATAAGTCTCCACTGCCGCCTTCGTTTCCTTTATCACTATTGTTCCTCTAACATGTGTGTTGCAATGAGGAAGAAGTCAAAACAACAATGTCTAGTGAATGAAAATCGCAAATTATATTGTAATAGTATTTGGGCAATATCTTTTAAATAAGAAATATGTCTTACTCATCCTATACTATATCCTCTAAAGTATACCTACAACTGTAAGCCTGAAGGTTTTTTCAGTCCAACTCCTTAACGTACCTTCAACTGTAGGCCAAAGGCCCATCCCAAACCAATGCAACAACCATTAATTATGTCCTAACAATATGATAGGAAGTAACCAAGTCCATTAATACTTCTTTAATGGAAATTAGGTAGACCCTGATCATGTAAAACCTATATCTTAGGCAGATCCCCATCATTTAATACGTAACCCAAGGCGAACAACTCGTTGGTACTTTCTAGCCGGCTTCGTAAGAAATCCCATTTAGCCACTAAATTTATTGGAAGAGGTGGACCCTACAATAGTCATTTAATACCTCAACTTCGAAGTAGGCCCTTTTCTAAACAACCTACTACCACGCGTAATAGAAAATCTGTATTATGGCTCATACCCAAATCGTGACACTCACATTTGTCCTTCTATTCATAGGTACGAGTAGCTAGATTAGCTTGGTAGATTTACTCTAAAAAATTGGGACTAACCTTACATCCACCATGGGTACTTTATTACAGGTGACGTCTCACATCATCTCTAAAGGCACACTACTGGTAACCAGATTAGCTAGGTAGACTTCTGTGTGCTTTTGAATAACCTCGCATCTTATATCTTAACCATTTTCTTACTCACCTAACATACTACCATAAATATATAATATGCATATAACATACTTCACCCGCATTTACATGCTAAGTACATATAAGGAAACTCCTTATTTTGCCTCTAGTTGTGGACTAATTACCATAATTATCATTAACTTCCTTCCTGTGGGTTTTTTAATGCCATTTGTAACATATTTATTCTATATGATTAAAACGTTATTAATTATACGCTAATAATACATTTATACGCTAATATATTTATACGTTCGTAATTTAAGCTAACTAAATATTCCTAATCGTGCGATGATTTCCGGTTCATATACTAATTGTTTAAAATGTCAAAACTTCCAAATTCATACAAGTATAACTCCATACAGAATCAAATACAAACTTATTTATAATAATATAGTAGAATCTTCGCCTCTGTTTTAGGGATTAAAACATACAATTTAAACTCTTTATATTCTACTCAACTTTTACAAACACGAACTTCAAGTGAAGAAGGGATTCATAGTTAAATTACAAAAATAAGCGGTGCAAACAACAAATAAGAGAATTCATACCTTACACACCAGTTCCTAACTTGTTTTCTTCTCAAAACTCTGTAGTACATCAATAGAGAAAAATTGTAAGTGGAATATAATATAAAATATTCAAACTGCAATAACAAAAAAATTCTACTATCTTAACATAAAATAATTGAGATTCTAATAACTTAAGAATTGACATTTCTTTTAAGGGAATTTTGGGGTTTTACTTTTAGGGTTTTCAAGAACAAAATTACCTAAGCCATAAAACGAATCCTAACTTCTACTGCAGAAATACTAAAAATGTGAGAAACTAAGATTTCCACTCACAAATAGTATCAAGCGTCCCTTTGGATTCAATTCACGCCGTTTCCTAACTGCTCCTTCATTTTCTCTCCCTTTAAAATGTTCAATAATTAAATTGTATATTAGATTATAAATTCTGAGATTGGGGAAGAATAAGAAAAGAATAACATATATCTATATAAAACTTTTACATTTCCCTTTGAACTTAAACTCTTCAATCAATCGAGGAAGAAGACTGACAAAGATTCACTAGCATTTCAAATATTCTTGTATGTAAAAGTAAGAGAGCTAGCTTCTTATTTATAGCGGTTAGAAGGCATACTGATTGTAGAATTTAAGTCGGTTTAAAATAATAAATCATGGATCGTCGCGCCTAACAAAACCCAAGCCACCTCTACCCCACAGGTCGACCGCTCCTCCCTAGATGGTCGAATGCCAGCGATTGACCGGATCAAGGGAGGCAGTTGACTGATCCCCTATATTTGGAATGCAATTTATTATTACCGTTTAATTTCTATTTCTTTCCTATTTTTATAATTAACATTTATTTTTATGTTTCCTTAAACCCTAAGACTCTATGTAGCGTTAAAATATTTATTAATATTTTTAATTTAAAACATTAACATTGATTAAATTCTTAAATTTGAATTCATTTGAATTCAAAAACTTCAGATGCCAATAACTTTTCCATTTGAACTATAATTACAAAACTTTATACAAAAAGGTTGATTAGAAAATCACCACGAACGTAATGGTGTAACCTTTGTGGCCAAATTCCAACATTTACAAAATTTCCAATTTTTTGCTTATTATTAATTAATTACTTTCTTATTAATTTTTATAGGATATTACAAATTTATGATCATTTTATCATATATATTATGCAGAAATAGATGGAGAAGATAAAGAGGAATTAAAAAAATTAATGAGATCAAGAGGATCAAGTAGAACAAAGAGATCAAGAGGAACCAAGTAGATCGAGGAGATAAAGAATCAAGGTCAATGCAAGAAGGATATAACAGATTCAAGAAACAAAGACTAGAAGAGCACAAGACATTAGTTAGTCAAAAATAGTCTTAGAAATAATTGTCAAAGACCTTATAGCATAACTTTTAAAATCTCCCTTTTGATGATCTTTATTTTCTTCTTTGGAATCTTTTTACAAAAGTACAAGATTGATTTTTAATTTGATGAAGTTTGAAATAATATAATATCTATAAAGTAATTTTCAAAATTCATCAATATGTGTTGACTTACATTGAAAGTATATGTCGGTAAATAGCCATTTAAAAGTTTTTAAATCGTCAAGTAAATGTCGACGTAATGGCTATTTGGGAGTTTGTTTTAACCTAGGAGTGATTTCAAATATTGATAATCCCATAGCATTGTTATACCATAGCAACGTGATAGTGATTGCGAAAGAACCTAGATCTCACTATAAGTCAAGAAATATACTCTAAAAAGTTCAACATAACAAAGATGGTTTACCTACATCGAAGAGAGATAATTGATAGAGTAGATAAGTAAAACTACATAGCATTTCCACTCACCGAGGGTCTGGCTCGATCATTTTGAGGAAACTAATCAGAGGAATAGGAATAAGATTCCATAATTGACCCCGAGTGCAAGTGGGAGACTGATTAAGTAATGGTTACGCCTTAGGAGAAATTACATAATTTTCTACATCTATTTAACTTGCTGACCAATCTTATTCATAATAGTGGTAATTGATTTCTATTATATGCTTTTTTATACTATGATATGATTAAATAATTAATTAATTTAAATTACATTAATAAAAAATCCTTAAATGAAATGTTATATGACCGTAGTACCAAATAGTTGCAATCGTGAGTAATTGATCACAATATAAAATAACATTCTATTTTAAATGTTCCCGAGTTGGTTGAGTTGTATGTAAAATGGATAGCGCGATTCCATGATGTGTGGAAAACAATTACTTGCAACTCAGTACAGCCTTTCACCTGAAAACAAATGAGCAGACCGAGAGGGTGAATCATATATTAGAGTTTCTCTTGTGAGCTCGCATTCTCGACTTCATGGGCTTGTGGGACAATCACTTGCATTTGGTAGAGTTCACATATAACAATAGTTATCAGTCTAGTACCAGCATGACACCATTTGAAGCATTGTATGGCTGATCGTGTAATGCTCCTTCATGTTGCTAGTTATCTATTGTTACTTGTTCGCTTAATTTTTTTCATTTTTTGCCGACTTGATCTGTCTATCTTTATTTTATAGCGGTCCAAATCTACTTTGCCATCTTGGACACAACCCCCCAGGGCGACATGACCTCTGCTCAAGGCTCACGGTAGTAGGATGCCATAACCCCCTAATAAAGCAGAACTTCTTAGTAATAGATCCTCCTTGTGCTACACCATATTCCTCCTCCACCTCACATTGCAAGAGTGTGTTGACGTTCTCACCCTAATCCCCTTATCGTTCCCTATCAGGCCCGAATCTGTTGACCTTTCCAAGTGAATGAGACCAAATGAATAGATGGAGGGTTTAAACGAGGGCGTGTCCTAATAGTTATTTTATGTCTAGGAAGCTAAGTTGCTGGATGGCCGGTTGAATATCATGGGGGTGACTAGCTTTGCCGTCGACCGAGAGATAAACGAGACGCAGTTAAGTGGGTAGTTATGGACGCTTGCCGAGACAGCCATTGAAGTGATATGTAATGACCCTCAAATTCGATATTTATTAATTACTTACTATTAAGTGCTTAAATTAAATTGATAATAAGATGAATTTTAGTAGAGTTTTATTTCTAGGTATTTTGTTGTTCCCATTGCATTTGGAAATATCAAAAACCAATACTTTGATATATAACATGGTATACTTTTGTTAATATTCGAAAATGGAATTTTCAGGCGTTATAATCACTTTGGCCCAAAACGAACTTCTTTTGTCTGTAAATAGATTGCTATAGTGAAACGTTAGCAGCTTTTTCTCTATATCACCTTCGTTTTCTATTCTCCTCTTCATCCTTATGTATAATCCCTTTTCTGTAATGGAAAATAGACATGTTAATCCCAAAATTAACACCAAACGAGTTATGGCATCAAACCCATACATATCATATACCAGATTTCATATCTTGACGAGGGAAAGAGATATCCATGGTTGGTTTTTTAAATCGACAAACCATTTGGAGACAAACTAATGAACAAGTCTAGACAGTCGAATTTGTTGTTTCGCTAACGACCACGATAGGCGACATCATTGTTACTATTGGATCGGCGACCATGAGTGGAATATATCCATGGTGTCTAATCAAGATGAAGTGGTGCAGATTGATGGTGAAAATTCAATTAGGGTTTTAGTTAGAAGCATTAGCAGCACCTGATTCCAACATCAATGCTAGTTGCATTGCTTAGACTGGGAGTGGGCAGCATTGCGATGCAAGTAGAGATATTCGTCCAGAGGTTGATACGGTTGGGTGTCAACGACAAGTAATGAAAGGTGTGACTCTAGGTCAATCAATGGGAATGGATGCTTAATATGGCATGACAATTTTCTTTTCCATTTTAACCTCTAAAAAACTCATATTTGCATATTAACTTTAAACTTTCCAACTAGAATAATTTTTCCATACACACTCCATTTCATGTGCTGTTTATTCCATTGGACTCATGGCAAAATTTTGAATAGTTTAGCATGTGGTGTGCTAGCGTTTTGAGCTATGTCTAAAAGTGCATTGGTATGTTTAAATAACCATAAACTTTATATTTTAAAAATATTAAGTAGATATCTAATGTGCACGTCATATTTTTACTTCCATATTTAATCTAATTTAATTAAGTAAATGAGCATATAGGGTATTTTTACACGTTCAAAACCAAATTTCAAAAATGCTTTCAAGTCATTACTCATACATCAATTTGGGAGTAAAATGGTAATTTTGTGCATATATTAATTTTGAGAATATTCACTTGCAAACTTTATTTTAGTTATAGGAATTTAGATGGAAATATAAAGAGGGTTTCATGGAAATATGCATGCAAAAGGATGAAAACAAAGGAATGAAGATGGAAATAGTTCAACTCATGCATCATGGAGGACACCACTTGCCAACTTACCTTAATCTATAACTAGGAGCTAATTCACAAGTTATTGGATGTTAAAGTTTCATGCATACTTGATGATGGATTAATTAGAGACTAATTATATATTGGTGGCCACACTTCCTAAAGGGTACTTTAGGAAGCCCATAAAATATAGATTAGGTTTTTATGCATGTATAAATAGCCCTCTTATGTTCATGTAATGGATCTTTAATCACTTGTCATATTAAAATGCAAGTTATAGCCTCAAATTAAAAGAGAAATAAAAATGGCTTTCTAAGCCTCTTTCTTTTACTTGCTTTTATTTCATGCTTTCATGTTCTTTTATGTTTATTTTCATTTGTATGCTCTCTTTTCTTTTGTATTAGTAGCTTAGTTTTACTTTTATGCAAGTAGTTAGTTGATTTTTATTTTAATTAGCTTGCACTCTTCTTTTATTTTCTATGTTGAAATTTACAAGTGTTGAAATAATAACACAAATGAGTAGCTAAAACCCTTCAACTTAGGGGTAATGAAGCTCTCTAAATTATGTAAATTCAACGTATCTTGTCATTTATGATCTCTTTTTAATGCTTCATGAAAAGAGAATGTTGATGTAAGTTTATAAAGGGAATTTGTTAGCCTATGTTCTAATCACAAATGGGCTATGCTTAATCCACATAAACACAATTTACACCATCATTTATTTAGGTGATTTTGGTCATGAAATTAAAAAAGAAACAAAATTTGATGATCTATGTTACTAAAAAAATAGTAAATAGATCATACTTAAAATAGTTTTTGCTTTGATTTCATGTTCATCTTCATTCCAATTGATAAGTGTATTTGGTTGTTGTATTATAGTTTGATGGTTTATGTTATGTTAATTAATAACATAAATAAGCCATACTTATGATAATTACATTATTAATTGTACTTAACATAATATAGAGATCATAACTATTTTTGTGATGATTTATGTAAAAATATGAGAGCGGATTTGCCTCTAAATTGTTTTCTAATCATATATTTTTATTCACTTGTTTTAGCTAGTTTTACAATTTTTAGCTGCAAAAAAATTTCATGTTCTGTTTAACTTGATTAAGTAAAATTTTAAATCTATACAACTCCCTGTGGATCGACCTGTACTAGCTATGTACTAAAATTGTACATTGTGCGCTTGCGGTTAATTTTTAATTAAAATTTATCGACTATTTTCTAATTCGACGGAAAAATAGTTGTTAAACAAATTTTTAGCGGCGTTGCCGGGGAATTAGTTTGTTTTTATTTCTATTCTTCGAATTATTTTCGATTGATTTTTATTGTGTGTGCATTGCATTTTTTAAAATATTTTGTGCTGTGTGCCTATTATGTGATTTCTGTTTTCATTTTTGTTTGTATGCTTGTAGCTTTTTTAGTTGCTTTTGCATTTATATATATATATATATATATATATATATATATAAACATCCACAATTTTATTTCAAAACAATTTTTTTTAGTTTTCATTTCATTTACATTTACATATTTTTACTTTTCATTTACAATTGTGTAACGTACCGAAATTTTGGGTGTTTGAGATTTGAATATTAAATTGATTTTTAATATTTAAAAATTAATTTTAACTTGAAATTCAGAATATAACAAATTTTAGGATAGTTAATATTTGAATTTAATAATTGAAAATTGGATAAAATATTGAATCGGGAGTTTTAAGCTTGTAAAAAATAATTTAAAGGCATATAAAATTTATATTGATAATACTGAAGATAATTAATGTTTTAGAAGATAATTAAAGTTTTAAATTTAATTTGGAAGTGATTTGTTCAGTTTTAAAAATATATCGTTTAAATTGAAGTTTAAAAATAGCTTTCCAGGGCACAGTCTTGGAATTTGACGAAACTAGTTTCATTGAATCCATAATAGTGTATTATCGAATTTCAAATTTCGTAGCATTTGGAATTATCATGTGATCGTACGGTGTATAAACACGCTAAAATTTATATCGATAATTTTATATAATGATTGGGTCCAAAAAGCTATCTTCTCCATAAGATCAAATTAGGACTCGGAACCTTTTCCATTGCACTCGAAATAGGGGTATAACATTATGAACGCCTAGCGGCATGCCTCGATTAGAGGTCAAGATTTTAAGCTATGGTTTCGAGACGATTTAAATATGTATATATATATATATATATTGACCTTTCAAATCTGTATTCCCATCAACCTTTTTCATCCTTCATTCAATCACTGTAGCTAGTTGATTCAAACACATTTACATCTAATCGTGTTTCCCTTCCTCGTTTTCTTTTTAAACCGCAAACCGTTCGTAGTCGAGAAAAAAAACAAGAAACATAAAAATGGCCGAAAAATTAGAAAATGAAAACAAAATCAAAGGAGTGTTGCCATTTATTTCCCCTATGAATCGAGATTTAATCTTCCCTCCTCTTTCTATTTCAGTTCAGCAAATCGTATAAAAAAATGATGATGAATCGAATCGCATAGGGAATCGTGAGCGCGAGTAGCAGATGCAAAAAGGGTTCGAGCTCAAGCTCGAACTCGAGGCGCGAGGCATGAGCTGGGTCGTGATTTTGGAATGAAGGCGAGCGGTTGAGGTGAGTTGAGGAGGTGACGTAAGCGAAGGTAGAAGGGCGATGGATGCGCGACGTCAAGGGTTTGTCTGGTTCGTTCGTGCCTGGGGGATCATTTGAGGAGGGTGGCATTTCCTGTTGCGAGCAGAGGGGGTGGGAAGAGTCTGTTAGGTGTGTGTTTTTTTCGTTTTAGGTTAATCATTGATAAATGGTAAATAAAATTCTATTGATTTTACTATATGAATGCGGATGTTAATATAATTTATAATGTATATGAGGGCCAAAATCAAATGGAAGAAGTCGTTTTTGGTTTGTAGTTGTGAGGTCTACGCAGTGAAGTTTAATTGTAACGATTAGCGAAAATAAAATCGAAGGTGAGAATCTCTCACTCATTTGGATTAACGTTTTCAAATTTAAATGTTTAAATTTAAATTATTGGATGTTGATTGAACTGATAGATTTATAATTATCTATTGGATGATTACACATATAAGTAGTAGTATATATATTAGTATTGGATTGATTGATATTTCTGCACTATATAGCGGATGAGACCCTATGCACCCCGTAGAATAGTGGATGACCCTATATACCACGATATCCGCCTCGAAGTGGGATGGTATTTTTATATTGTATTACCATCTATGGATACATGGGAAAATAGGTTGAAGGGATCCAATTTGGTTCCTTAAAAATTTTGAATTTATTTTCATATTCAGTGATATGATTTATTGAATAATATGTGGTAGATTATATTGGGAATTGAATTTATTGGATGTTTGGTGTTATTGGACAGTTCTTGGAATTTTAAAATATCAAGAATATTAACATCGAATTTTTTTTTTGAGGAAAATAGAAAGGGAATTTTAAAGTAAAATATTTATAGTATAGTTGGATAAATATAAAAGTAATGAGTTTGGAAAAAATAGTCTGATTTTAAAATCCTATTTAATGATTTCGAGATATGAAAAATAGAGATTTTTGAATAAATGTGAATAAAAGGGTTTTTTTTAAAAACAGAACTCAAGCGATATTGTTTTAAGTATAATAGGAGGTATTTAAATTTTAAGATTTAAATAGTTTGGGAAAAATAAAGGAGAAATTTTGAAAATAAATATGAAATTGATGTCCCAGATTTAAATAAGATTTTAAATCATAAAAGGAAGAGGAATCTGAATTAGTGGGCGTTGGGATAAATTTTGGGTTAACTGAGAAATTAATGTAAAAATGGAATTGAATTTGGAAATCGATGAAAAATTAATTAAGTGTGTGTGTACAGTGATTAAAGGGGAAAATAGGACTATGGAATTTATAAACATAGTTTTTATTGATAAGTGAAGAAATTATCAGGGGATAATTTAAAATTATAAATTCATAGTAGGAATTTATAAGGAAATGGGTAAATCATTTAAAAATAAATGGTGGTTTTATTTTTGGAAATGTGAGAAAGGACGGGGTTGGAACGTAAATCAAATTGGAGATCAATCGAGAAGGATATATAAATGATTAGGCTAGCCATGTTGAAGTTAAAAAATTTCGATTTTTTTTTTGTATATTGGTAAAAGAAGGATTTTTAAGTATTAATTGGAGAATGTAAAAGTGTTTAATGGAATGTGTAGAAAAATGTATTATTTAGTGTTTAAAAATTTGTTAAAATAAATATTAATTGAGTAGCTATAGTAGTTAATTATCATCAAAGGTTAAATCAGCATTTTTATTTCAAAAGGTAAATTATTCAATATTAGTATTTTTATATAATTGTTTTTTTATTTAAAAGTAGTTTTTTTGTCTAAAGTAACTTGTAAATTTTTTATATAAATCCCTAAGTATTATTTTGAAAATTTGTAGTAAACTTTCAGAAAGTATTGGTATACCCACATGGCGAAATCAAAGGCGATGAGTGCCAGCAGTTAAGACTTGGATTTCTCTGGGATAGAGATATAACCATTGAACTGTGATCCATGGTTTGATACCGCAGTGGTACTTCCCAAATTATTTTAAAGGTTTTCTAATTTTCTTAAAAAAGGTAGTTTTTGGGAAATTTACTTAACTCGATAAGATAAGTACGTATTTTGGATAAGGAGATTTAATGCATAGAATTAAATTGAAAGAGATTTGGATTTTTTCGGTGGAAAGTGAAGTATTTGACTGAATTGATTGTTTATGTGATATTTAAATAACCGACTGAAATCTGGACCCAAATATAACTTTGAAAATATCTAGAAGAAGCACAGAATTCATATGGTACAGTTACCATTCGAGGTGCTATACTGTACGTATAAACTCGTTTCGTTCTTGTAGGACGTTTATAAGGAAATCGGTCCACAAACGGTTAGGAGGTGAACTCCGATCTTATTTTCGTCTGTTTATTTCCTAGAGAACCGTGGTTGAGTTTACCGAAAAATATCGAATGTTGTTTTGAAGAGACCGCGATCAGATTTGTGATCCGAAAACCACTTCGATCCAACGAGTATGTTTTCAAAATGAAGACAAGAGCTTGGAGTCAAAGATGGAGCAGTGAAGTGCAAGGGCTGATTGCTACTATTCCTGAGGGTGATTCCAAAATGGATGTAGTAGGAATAGTGTCTTTGGTTCCGTTTGGACCAGGAATGGACTTATATGAATGAATGCTATCAGTACATTGTCATTGGAGGACAATGAGCATTCTAAGTGAGTATTTCTAAAAAGATAATACGCTTAGCCTCGAGCCTCATCAACCGGGAATGACTGAAAATCAAGGGAGATGCAGCAAGGATAAGTGGGTCGCATCCAAGTAGGGTAAGGTTACTCCTATCTAGAGTCCCTTTTATTTGGCTGTGTGGTGATTGTTGATCCCAACCGCGGGGTAATCTTATTCGGGCTATCCAGTTTAAGGGGTAGTCTGGTCTTGTGTAGCAGGAGATCCCAAAGTGGTCCTCGGTACGCTGTTTTAGACGTGTACTGTGACAGATGGTACCCCAATGCCTACAATTGGAATCCATCATCCAATACATGCCTTTACGGTTTTGATTGTAGAGCCTAGTATTGCAGGAATTTAATTAACGTAACTATTTCATCTATTTGAATAAGTATTTATACTTAGACATTATTAATATATCCGAGGATTTTGATATGAAATGTTTTGGTTATCGTAAGGTAAAAACTCGTCATGTTTATTTGTGGCGTGGCCTTACGAGATACCTTTAATTTTTAAAGGATGTTGAACTTTAATAATTAAATTGAGTGCATTTTATAACGCTAGTTCTCCAGACTATCATACCGAGTATTACAGATTCTGGATGGGATGCTATGGAGCTCAGGAGACGAGCTGGATGACGAAACGTATCACACGTACTTGGTGTATTTTCCGCTGTGCATTGTAAGCTGTATAGTCAACTTTTGTGAGGGCAAGTTATTATAACTGTATAGTATTATGCTATTGATGTATTGTACTCCGATGATGTAATGTATAAAAGTAGTAATAGATCTTTTTGTATAAAGATCAGTTGTTATCTATTATATCTTGTTCCGCTGCGATTGTGAGATTCTATGTTGTTATTTCTATTTTCTTCTTCTATCTCTTTCTTCTTTCCCTAATGATCTGGTTTTTTCGGCCTTCAATTGTTCGGCATGAATACAGGGGGCGTATTAATATCAATTTACGAAGGTTAAAAATCTGGGTTGTGACAAATTGCATGCATTTTTTTCCTTATTTTGTTTGTCAACACATTTGATCATCATCACTATTCTCTGCTCCTCTACCATCACATTTAAAATGTCATTACCCTACAACTGCAGCCATCCCTTACCTCATACAAACCAACTTCCCTTACCTTTACATCAAATATTGCAGCATTCACTGCTTATACAAACTTTCTCTCTCATTGCCATCTACAGACAGCTACAATCCCTGCACACAACCCCAAACCCTGCACAAATATCCCAACACCACCCCATACACCCAATCACCATATTGGCTTCCTGCATTTCACAAACATATCAACATTTCACGGCAAACCTTCTTCACTTGCACTGTCACATTCACATCCAAACTCATACCACTGCCTCCGACCACTAATCACATCCACACCTACTTCAAGCAACTGCCTAAACTCTTTGTATACCACAACTACTTCAAACTGGCTCCTCGGTTTCTATAACGACATGTAAACTTTTGTTGGTTAAAATTGGTTAATTTAATTAGTTTAGTGTTTTAATATTGGGAGAAATAAAATTTGTAATTTAATAATGAAATAATAACTAAAATGAAACATAACAATGTTAATTAAAGTTAATCATTAACAACTTGAATGAAATTCTAATTAATTAAAATAATTTAAATGTTATACTTTGCTATAAATTGAATATAAGGAAACAAATGTAAATATATTTTTTTTGCAAGGCAAGCCGGTTTTATAGTGGACCGTCCACTTTTTACTACGAACGTAATAAAAGTTGAAGTACAGGAGCAAGGTAAAAGCACCTTAACTACTAAAGGAGAAATATAAAATACAGCACAGGTACGTGACGGCTATGTCACGGTAACTAAAAGTAACGTAATAAAACTAGCACTCCTCCGAGGAGGGAGTATCACCATCAACCGAAGTCACCAAAGAAGATCTCAAAAGGACAGACCCAGAACGACCAGCAAACGGGCGAAACCGGAGAGCAAGACAAGGGTCAAAAACCACATCATCAGTACAGTAGATAAACGATCGATCCCAGGATGGATCAGCAAGCATGACAGAATTTGAAGCCGCATCCACCCCGTCCATGTCAAGAACTATTGAATCTCCAGATTGTTTGTAGCGGAGGTATCTAAGGTCCAGTTGATCATCAGATACGAACCGGAAGAAAGATTCATTAACCGGGTTATATCTCATATCAGAAATAGGGTCAATCCAACAACCTTCGGCCTCATCCCAAGCAATAGGAGGCAGGGGCGATGAAGGGTGAGGAGCAACAAGAGGGATGACAGGAGCAGCACTAGGAACCACAGAACCAGGCGGAGAAACAGGCAAAACTAGGGGCAATGAAGGAACACTCAGAACTGGCAACGCAGCCTCAGCAGCAGGATTTAGGTGAGAGGGAGGGGCAGGAACTTTGGGGACCCAGATCCTAGGTCGGGGGCGCGGCAAAGGCAACTTTGGAGCAGCCGCAGTAGCTTCAGAATGAAGGCAATCACAAGCAAGGTGACCAAAAGAGTGACAGAAGGTACAAATATCTGGAATCCAGCCATAGCGAACCTTGACTTCCACAATATGGCCGACAGCAAGCTGAACAGGAATAGAAGAAGGGAGAGGCTTAGAGGGGGAAATCTCGAATAGTGCCTTCGCATACATTAACTTGTCACGCTCCACCGTGTTGGAGTCAAAGCATTTCAGCTTACCAACATTACAAGCTAACCAATTCAAGCCAATAAGAGGCTGAAGAACTGTGGGAATCTGAGAAAAATATACCCAAAAAGGGATGGAAAAAACTTGCTCACGAGCACTCGCCACAGTAGGAGACCATGGGGTAATAATGAAGGTCCTTCAAACGATGATGCAAGGCTCAACATCCAAAACATGCCGACGCTCTACAGGAGAGGAAAACTTTACGTAATACATCGTATCAATCAGTTTCACATTCAAATTACCATGAACCTTCCATGCCCTGCGGAGCATCGTAACAAATGTAAATATTAAATTAATTAATGAAATAATATATAATAAATGATAATTGAATAAAATCAATATTATATAGTTATTATAATAATTGGTTTTAAATAATAAACCCTTACAAATCTGATTAAAATTTAATGGTAACAATAATATTACCTATTTCTTTAGTCTGTTAAGCTGAATTGGAAATCAATTATAATTGAATGTAATTAAATGTTACATTTATGTGACTTAATACAATAACTGAAAAGTGTGAATGTAATAAAATAAATAGAAATGTAAATTATATTCATAAGGAAATAATTGATTTAATAAAAGATCCGAATCAAGATAAATAAATAAATTGGGATCTCAAAATTTAATTAATGATAAATTAGAGAAAAATTAAATATAAATGGAAATACAGTAGTTAATACAAATAAAGATGGAAATTGGAGGATATTAATGAAAGAAAAACAAATATTAATTATGCTATCTGAGTAATAATTGATTGAATATAAAATTGAAATCAAACTTAAAACAATTTATTGGAATTAAATTAAAGTTAATTGGATTTAATTACAGTTGAAAATTGAACGCTGTAATTAGTAAAATTTTGAATACTGAATCGATATGTAAACTTGTTTTGAATAATTATAATTGTCTAAGTAATCAAAAATGATGAAATTTGTTAGTTTACAAATGTTGAATTAAAAAGTGATTGATTAATTTAATATTAATTTATTTAACCAACTTAAAATAGCCATTTTGGCCACTGACTCGGATTTCGACGAAACCAGTTTCATCGGATCCGTAATGGTGAATTATTATTGGATTTTATATTTCGTAGCGATCGGACATGTCGTTTGATCGTACAGACTCAAAATGCCTAGAAATCAATTTAACTGAAATAAATTGAAATCAATTTGAAATAAGCTGATTTTAACATAACTTATTCATACGATAGAATTAGGACTTGAAACCTATTACATTGAATTTAAAAATATTGAAAACATATATTTTGATATATGGGATGACCCATTTTTGTTCTGGAGGCAGAACGGGCTTTTCGGGTCGTTTATCGTTCAATCCTAATGGATCTTGTCCGTTCTTTCTATTTTCAGCTCTGCTTATAAATAGCTCGTTATAAACCCTAATTGTTTCTCAATTTTTATTTGCAGTACGTACAATCCTTTATGTCACTCCCTTCCAATGGGAGAAACAAACTCCAATTCTCAAACCCTCAAATTCAATTTTAAAACCAACTCCAAAAATCAAACTCCTCAAACTAAATCGAATTTTATATCGTTGGGAAGGTATCGACGAATAGAACCTACATTTAGGGTTTGTTTTTTGTAACAGTGCATGGATCAACTTCAAATCGTAGTCAAAGTCGAATTGGGTGTTTTATGATTTCGTCGTCAATTGACGAAATTGAGATATGGGTTTTGTGGAGCTCGTCGTCTGGAGTCTAGCGGAGGTAGTCACATCGCCTAGTTTTGCATGTGGCGGTCAGAATTGGGGGTTTTGCGTACAAAACCCTAGTTTTTTTAACAGGCGGCGGCGAAGATAGGGTGTCGGAGGCGGAACAAGCGGCACTAGTAGGTGCGGCGGTAGAGTGCGAACTAGATGGTGGCGGTGTGGTCGTCTCTGGTGGTCATAGGCGTGAGAATTCAGTGGTCAAAGTTGAGCTCATGCTGCATGTTTGGGTTTGGGGGTCACGGCATGGGACAGAGGGAAGAGGTGACGTGTCTGCGTTTGATTTATCGATTAATTATAATATATATTTAATTTAAATGTTCTAACTCCTATAACTTTTACGCACGAGGTTCGATTCACGCGCGGTTTGTTCCACTGGGATTGTATTGAAATTCTGGCCATTTTGATGCTGATTTGGATGAATTCTGAGACTTTTGAATTCGGGCCCTAAATCGAATTTAAATTTGATTTAAATTTAAAGGTGGGTGTTTTAACTCACTCACAACTTCTAAAATTTCTTAGGTTGTTAAATTAAATTTACAGTGTGATTAGAAATTTAATTACGGCTGTTTAGTAATTTAAAGTGCTATTCCCGTTAATTTGAATTTATTTTGAATTGAATTGCCATTTAATTTATTATTGAATTTAAAGTGCCAGTTAATTTCATGTTATTGATAATTAGTTAATTGTTGAATTGAATGATGATTATGATGGATGTTTGATTGTTGATATTGGATTATTGAATGTCTTGTTTGAAATATATACTGTTATCACTCTGCAAGTTCCCTTAGTTATTATTATGAAAATCACTATGAGTTGAAATGATATATACCCAAACGATCTATAGATTAGGAAAAAATCGTTATGGGTTGAAATGATAAACTCGAGCGATTTTATGGATTTTTATATAAATTCGGGATTGCGGTTTGAAATGATATATAACCGTAAAATATTAAATAGCGGATTGAAATGATAAATATTTGTATCACTTGATCCTAGGGTAGATGATTATATACGGATACCGGATTGGTTAAATTAAATGATTTTAAAAATCCTAAATTTTTGAATTCTGTTAAAGGATATTTTGAAATAAAATTTAATTATATAAATTGAATTATTATCAAAAATCAGGTTTTATGTTGAAATTTGAATTGGTTTAAAGGAATTTCTTTAAGGAATTTAATTGAAATTTTAAGTTGATTTTTGAAGTATAATTGAAGTTTATAGGAATTGAGTTATTGAAATTATTTGAATATAACTTTGAATATGTATTGAAATTGAAGTAGCTAAATTTGTTAATTTCAACGTGAAGTGATATCAATGTAAATTTAAATATTTTATTAAGAAGTTAAATGGAAATTTGGAATTAGATTTTGTTGATTTAGAAACTGGAAATGGTTTAAGTGTGTTGGAATGAAATAAATAGTTTTATTTGCTATTTATTTTAAATTCACATTTTAATATAAGCTGGGAAAAATTATCACTTTAAATTTCTAATTATTAAGATTTTTAAATTTATCAAACTATTTTAACCTATATTAACTATATAAATTATTTAACCTATTTTAAACCAATTTAATTTACTTTAAACTAATTAAACCATTTAATCTATTTTATATCTAATTAATCTATTTTAAGCTAATTAATCTACTGTAACTATATTTAATCTATTTTAAATGTATTTAATTATCTTAAATCAAGAAACATATTTTTAGTCTATAGTAAACTATTTTAGAGTATTTAACTATTTATATCCATTTTGACTATTTATAACTATTTAAACTACTTTCTAAATTTCCAGACTAAGTGAAGTGAAAGCGTTTATATTCAAATTCATAGGTTAAAAGCAAATACGGTTAAATAACCTAAGTTGGGATTTAAATATTATAATTAATTAAATATGATGATTTTGAAGAAAGGATTTAACCTAATTGGAAATGTGATTTTTGAAAGAAATTATGATTTCAAAGGTGAATATGATTTCAAATTGAATATAATTTTGAAAGTGATATGGCTTGAATTAAATACGATATTTTGATATCCATTATGAAATGATTTTGGAAATTTAAAAGAACCTCCGGTGTGAAATAAGCGATTGGTTGTTAAAGAGACCGGGATCGGATATTGTCATACTCTCTACCAATACCGAAAACCATTTTAACAACTGTATATGTGGTGGAGATTCCAGAAATGAAGTAGAATGGTTTGGTGAACAATTTCTATATAGGTATGACGTGACCCTGACTCCCGTGAGTCAGCATAGATGTAAATAAAGCAGGAGCCATGCAGGGCCAAGTGAGGTCGCACCTCCGATCGGACACATTTCTTCGATACCATTCTATTACCTTGAGATTGATTTGGTGGCCACCCTCGATTTTGATTATGGTAGTGTGTCCGAGGTAGGCGGTAGTAGCTACTATGCGTTACCACCAGTTCGGATCCACAATTGGTATATCTAGTTTGGCATTGCCTCGAGTGCCATGTTCACATGCCCTAGAGCGCCTTCTATGAGTTTGTTTTGTACCATACCTATGGAGTGCCCTCTAGGTAAACCTCTAGTTTACGGAGGATCACACGGTAGTGTATAGACTATGGGAATATATAAAATGTGTTAAGGGGGACATGGATAACGCCTTAACGCTATTTTAACACTTTTACTTTACTGTAGACACTATTATAATAGCGTATTGTACTACATACGAGATAGTTTAACGGATCCTTAGGAGATGTGAATCTCGAACATCTTTTAAGTTACTACACTCACGTTAGACGCTGGATAGGAGATGTCAAACCCCGTAAACTTCTCCGACGCCGTTGCACTCATATTTATAGTTGACTTAACTTACATAATGTCCTTTAGTTCTGAATCGAGTGTTTTGTTTTTTCAATTCGCTCGGGTCAGCCCTGTGCAGTTAAAGCGCTCGGCAGATTCGAAGCGGTGGAGGTGTAAAAAGTCATAGCGGGGATACAACGAGTATATAGCGGGATATAGTGGGATATAGCGGATGACTCCTAAATAGCATATAAAACTCGTACTTATTGTTTTTACTAATATATAAATGGTAATTAAATGAAAATTTATCATTCAATTAAATTATAGTTAGTACATAAATAATTTTAAACAAAAAATATGTGCGAATATACTTTAAATAAACGTAAAACTGTTATATAACATAATTGAATTTAGTAGAATATTAGAGTATTTTCATTTCTGAAAATATATTAAAAATTAAATCAAATAAATTAGTTTCATAATTTTTGTAATGTATAAATGCAATTTTTTAATTCATTTTATTAAAGAAGATATAGCGGAAATATCAAAATATAGCGGGAATAACGGGATATAGTGGGGATTAAAGCGGAAAGGCTATATTTTGGGGCTATATGGAAAAATCATAGTGGTAGAAATCCGCTATGAGATATAGCGGGGTTGTAGCGGGGTAATAACGGGGCATTAACTACACAGTGTCAGCCTGAGCATTTCAGGGTTGAAGACCTTATTTCTTGAGGACGAAGACGAAGATTTGTACTATTATTATTTATGATATGTATCCCACTGCATCATGTTATTCCGCTGCATTTATTTATTTATTCTCATTGTCTGTAACTCTGATTTTGAATTGTATTAGTATAATCAAATTATTTGCAAACGGCTTCATGAAGTGTTACTTGATCATTATATTTTGTCGTTCCGTCGCGAGATTCTTTATTTGTTTTATTTCTTTTTCTTTTTTTCTTATTTACCCCAATAACAATTTGCCTCTTTGTATGGTTTGAGCCGGCATGTGTGTCTTCTTAAAACGTCAAAAAAGGTCGATCGTTACAGTTGGTATCAGAGCTTCGGTTTAGCGATAACCTTAGCCTTGTGTAGGCTGACTCATATTAAATAGGGTAGTAATACCCTAGAATGAGTCGCTGAGTGTATATATATGAGAGTGCATATTTGTTAGTGTTATAAAAAGGTTTTGGTATTGTTTTAATCTGTTTCGTTTTGTATTTATAAATTCTGGTTGGTGCATGGGATACTATGACATCGATAGAGATTTCTAAATGCTTAATGGGACAGACCGACACAATATTTGTTTTGAAACATAGGTAAATGAAATAATTTTGCCAATTATATAATTTGTATATAAAAGAATAATTTTTATAAATACTATAGTTGGTTGCTATATGTTTGTTTGTTAGGTAGTGAAATTTATAAGTGTTGGTTGAAAATGAGACTGTAAATAAAATGAATATAAACTGGAGATTTGAGAACTTAATTTCCTGGATTTTTGAAAATTTCTTTCAAAAGGTTTTGGAGTATAATATTTATATTATTTAAAAGTATTTTCTGATATAAATATTTCAGTGTGATTTGAAATAAATGCATTTAAAAGAAAATTTTAAAGGAAATAAGTTCGGTTCTCTCATCTTAGTCGTTGGAAAATAATCTCGGCGATGAGTGCACACATCATCGATGTTCATTTTCGAGTTTCAAAGTGGGAGGACCGTACAGTAATTTTACTGCACAATTTGTTTGATAGATTAATCTTGGTTTTAAATTCCAAATGTGATTTGCTATATATATAAGATATGATCATATATATTATTTTAAATAACTGAAATGAAACCCGGTTGTTTAGTTCTTAAGTTTTTGTAAATTAGAGATTTTAATTATTGTAATGAAATGAAACTTTAACTAATTAATAATTGAAACCTCTAAAATGAAAATAAGAAATTAAGTGCTAAGTTATAAATGAAATATACAAGAAATTTGAAATTTGTAAACTGTAAATTTAAAAAGGATATGAAAAATCTGAAAGATGTGATTATTGAACATCTTTGCTAATCAAAGCAAATAAGATAAACTGCTGTAACTTTCAATTTCATTTTTAAAACACACACACACACACACACACACACACACACACATATATATATAACTTACCAAATATTTAAAGTTGTAATGTTGATAAGGAGATATAATGGAATATTATGAAAGTAAAACTTAAGCAGTGAAAGTGTTCAATGAATTACTTTTATAAATAAGAATTTTGATATTATAGTTTCTATAAACTTGATTTATAATTGAAATACTACTAATTAAATGTAATATAAAAGTGAGTATTATAAATAAATGATCATAAACTTAAATAAATGTTTGAAGTTATTTATAATTAAAATAAGTAGAAAAGATAAATACTATAAGTAGATGGTTATAAACTCTAGTTACTGATGGAAGACATTTATAATTAAAATGAAACTATATTAAATTAAATGGTTATAACTTCCGAAAATTTGAAATGATTTAGGGAATGGATTTAATATTCAATAACATTAAATAAGAAAATTAATGTAAATTTAAAACGTAAGAAACTTAAGTATGAACTTATGCACTACTGAATATTAATATCTAATTGAAATCAAGTATATAAACTAATGTGAATTAAACTGCAATAAAAATTTGTATGAAATACTTGAATAATGAATTCAGTGACTGTTATAAACAATTGAATGGAAATAACTTATTTAAGAAATGAATATAAAGTAATGGAAAGAATTGACATTATTTGAACAAATGAAAATGAACGTTATAAACAATAAAAGAAAATAGATGAAAGTAAGCACCGAATGAATGAATGTGAATTTATTTACGAAGAAAACTATATAGTACTTTATGAATTGATTTATATATGTTTAAAGTTTTGTGTATGAGTAACATATGTAAGAAGATATAAATAACATATGCAAATAAGTTAATGTAAATAAAAGGAATTAAGTATTACATGAATAAATGGAAATTGAATTTTTGTAAGAAATCAATGTAAATGTAAAGAAGATAATATGGTATGAATGAGAAAGTGTGAACAATAAAGGTTGTAAAAGAAAATTAATAAGAGTAACTTATATAACATTAGAAATTATTGTTTGTTTTAGCTTATGAATTGTTTGGGGAAACGATACTTCTAATTGTTTGGATGTATGAATATCTATTGAGTTTTAATTTAAGATTGTTGAGTTTATGGTATACTTAGTAGTTTATTTGTCGTTCTATACGGTTAAAGGGTCTGAACCCAAATAAACCATTTGTTTTACTTGCTATGAATGCATGGTTGATTTCATGTGATGATTGTATGCTTGTTTGCAAGAGATTGTTGTTATGTTGCACTGATTTGTTTTGTTATTTATTCAAACAACTAAATTATTTCGCTTTATAAATTATTGACTTCTTTGGATTATATAAGTGAAATACAGGTTATGGAAGCAATAGCTACAGCTTTTGGTTTTGTAACATAAACGTTAATTGCCCGACAAATAGGTACGTTCTCGGATTACGGTTTATAGAGATATTATATTGTTTTTTCCACTGTTTTGGATATATTATTTGGAAATTATGATATATATTATTATTATTTGTATTACTATTTCTCCCGAGCCTCTCCGTACAAAGGAGACTCTGCCGAAATTTTTCGTGAATTTTGGACCTAGAAAAATTTTGTGAAATATTTTACAAATTTTGTTAACCTGAAAATAAAGGATTAAATTATTATAAATTGATATATTTATTTAAAGTATTTGATTATGTAAATTAATGATTTATAAATTTAATATTTTGAAAAAAGTATGTTGATTACTTAGTTCCTTCTTTCCCTTCTTGTTCCTTTTCGGGGATGAAAAGTATTATGTGGGGAAGAGTATAACAACCCATAAAATTTCATTAATTAAAATTGGTTAATTTAATTAGTTTAGTGTTTTAATATTAAGAGAAAAAATTGTAATTTAATAATGAAATAATAACTAAAATGAAACGTAACAATGTTAATTAAAGTTAATCATTAACAACTTGAATGAAATTCCAATTAATTAAAATATTTTAAATGTTATACTTGGCTATAAATTGAATGTAAGGAAGCAAATGTAAATATTGAATTAATTAATGAAATAATATATAATAAATGGTAATTGAATAAAATCAATATTATGTAAGTAATTATAATAATTGGTTGTAAATAATAAACCCTTACAAATGTGATTATAAGTTAATGGTAACAATTATATGTTACCTAATTATTTAGCCCGTTAAGCTGAATTGGAAATCAATTATAATTGAATGTAATTAAATGTTACACTTATGTGATTTAATATAATAACTGAAAAGTGTGAATGTAATAAAATATATATAAATATAAATTATATTCATAAGGAAATAATTGATTTAATAAATGATCTGAATCAAGATAAATAAATAAATTGGGATCTTAAAATTTAATTAGTGTATAAATTAGACAAAAATTCAACATAAATGGAAATACAGCAGTTAATGCAAATAAAGATGGAAATTGGAGGATATTAATGTGATGAAACACAAACAAATATTAACTATGCTATTTGAGTAATAATCGATTGAATATAAAACCGAAATCAAATTTAAAACAATTTATTGGAATTAAATTAAAATTAATTGGATTAATTACAGTTGAAAATTGGACACTGTAATTAGTAAAATTTTAAACACTGAATTGATATGTAAACTTGTTTTGAGTCATTATAAATGTCTAAGTAATCAAAAATGATGAAATTTGTTGGTTTATAAATATCAAATTAAAAAGTGATTGATTAATTTAATATTAATTTATTTCATCAACTTAAAAATAGCCATTTTGGCCACTGACTCGGATTTTGACGAAACCAGTTTCATCGGATCCGTATAGTGAATTTTTGTAGGATTTCAAGTTTCGTATCAATTGGACTTATCGTTCGATCGTACGGCTTTGAAACGCCTAGAAATCAATTTAATTGAAATAAATTGAAATTAATTTGAAATAAGCTGATTTTAACATAACTTCATCATACGATGGAATTAGGCTTAAAACCTGTTCCATTGAATTTAAAAATATTGAAAACTTATATTTTGATATATGGTATGATTCATTTTCATTCCAGAGGCAGAACGAGATTTTCGGGTCGTTTATCGTTCAATCCAAATAGATCTTGTCCGTTCTTTCTATTCTCACCTCTGCTTATGAATAGCTCGTTATAAACCCTAATTGTTTCTCAATTCTTATTTGCGGTATGTACAATCCTTTCTATCCCTCCCTTCCAATGGCAGAAACAAACTCCAATTCTCAAACCCTCAAATTCAATTTCAAAACCAATTACAAAAATCAATCTCCTCAAACTATATCGAATTTTATATCGTTGGGAAAATATCGACGAATGGAACCTACATCTAGGATTTATTTTTCGTAACAGTGCATGGATCAACTTCAAATCGCGGTCAAAGTCGAATTGGGTATTTTTTTTATTTCGTCATCAATCGATGAAGTTGAGATATGGGTTTTGTGGAGCTCGTCGTCTGGAGTCTAGCGGAGGTGGTCGCATCGCCTAGTTTGTCCTGTGGCGGTCGGAATTGGGGGTTTTGCGTATGGAACCCTTGTTTTTTAAGAGGCGACGACGGCGATAGGCGGGTCGGAGGCGGCACAAGCGGCACTGTCTAGGTGCGACGGTGGAGTACAAACTCGATGGTGGTGGTGTGGTCGTCTCCGGTGGTCGTGGGCAAGAGAATTCGGTGATCAATGTTGGGCTCGTGCTGTGTGTTTGGGTTTGGGGTTCACGGCATAGGACGGAGGGAAGAGGTGACGTGTATGCCTCTAATTTATCGATTAATTATAATATATATTGAAATTTAAATGTTCTAACTCACATAACTTTTACGTACAAGGTCCGATTCACGTGCGGTTTGTTCCGCTGGGATCGTATTGAAATTCTAAGCATTTTGACGCTGATTGGACGAATTCTGAAACTGTTGAATTTGGGCCATAAATTGGATTTTCGATCGATTTAAATTCAAAGTGAGTGTTTTAACTCACTCACAACTTCTAAAATTTCTTATGTTGTTAAATTAAATTTACATTGAGATTAGAAATTTATTTACGGCTGTTTAGTAATTTAAAATTGCTATTCCAGTTAATTTGAATTTATTTTGAATTGAATTTCCATTTTAATTTATTATTGAATTTAAATTGCCAGTTAATTTCATGTTATTGATAATTAGTTAATTGTTGAATTGGATGATGATTGTGATGGATGTTTGGTTGTTGATATTGGATGATTGAATGTCTTGTTTGAAATATATACTGTTATCACTCTGCAAGTTCCCTTAGTTATTATTAGGAAAATCACTATGAGTTGAAATGATATATACTCGAATGATCTACAGATTAGGAAAAAATTGTTATGAGTTGAAATGATAAACTCGAGCGATTTTATGAATTTTTATATAAACTCAGGATTGCGATTTGAAACGATATATAACCGTAAAATATTAAATTGCGGATTGAAATGATAAATATCTGTATCACTCGATCCTAGGGTAGAGAATTATATACAGACACCGGATTGGTTAAATTAAATGATTTTAAAAATCCTAAATTTTTGAATTCTGTTAAAGGATATTTTGAAATAAAATTTGATTTATATAAATTGAACTATTATCAAAAAATAGGTTTTATGTTGAAATTTGAATTGGTTTAAGGAATTGCTTTATGGAATTTAATTGAAATTTTAAATTGATTTTTGAAGTATAATTGAAGCTTATAGGAATTGAGTTATTGAAATAGTTTGAATATAACTTTGAATATGTATTAAAATTGAAGTAGCTAAATTTGATAATTTCAACGTGAATTGATATCGATGTAAATATTTTATTAAGAAATTAAACGGAAATTTGGAATTAGATTTTGTTGACTTAGAAAGTGGAAATGGTTTAAATGTGTTGGAATGAAATAAATAGTTTTAATTGATATTTATTTTAAACTCGCATTTTAATATAAGCTAGGAAAAATTATAATTTTAAATTTCTAGTTATTAAGATTTTTAAATTTATCAAACTATTTTGACCTATATTAACTATATAAATTATTTTAACCTATTTTGAACCAATTTAATTTACTTTAAACTAATTAAACCATTTGATCTATTTTAAATCTAATCATCTATTTTAAGCTAATTAATCTATTGTAATTATATTTAATCTATTTTAAATCTATTTAACTATCTTAAATCGAGAAACATATTTTTAATCTATAGTAAAATATTTTAGAGGATTTAACTATTTATAACCATTTTGATTATTTATAACTATTTAAACTATTTTCTAAATTTCTAGACTAAGTGAAGGGAAAGCGTTTATATTCAAATTCATGGGTTAAAAGCAAATACGGTTAAATAACCTAAGTTGGGATTTAAATATTATAATTAGTTGAATATGATGATTTTGAAGTAAGGATTTAACCTAATTGGAAATGTGATTTTTGAAAGAAATTATGATTTCAATGGTGAATATGATTTTAAATTGAATATGATTTCGAAAGTGATATGGTTTGAATTGAATACGATATTTTGATATCCATTATGAAATGGTTTTGGAAATTTAAAAGAACCATCCGGTGTGAAATAAGCGATTGGTTGTTAAAGAGATCGAGATCGGATATTGTCATACTCTTTGCCAATACCGAAAACCACTTTAATAACCGTGTATGTGATGGAGGTTCCAGAAATGAATAGGATGGTTTGGTGAGAAATTTCTATATAGATATGACGTGACCCTGACTCCCGCGAATCAGCATAGATGTGACTAAAACAGAAGCCATGCCGGGGCAAGTGAAGTCGCACCTCCGATCGGGCACACTTTTTCGATACCATTCTATTATTTTGTGATTGATTTGGTGGCCACCCTCGATTTTGATTATGTGAGTGTGTCCAAGGTGGACGGTAGTAGCTGTTATGCGTTACCACCAATCCGGATCCGCAATTGGTATATCTACCATGGCATTGCCTCTAGTGCCGTGTTCACATGCCCTAGAGCGCCTTCTACGAGTTTATTTTGTATCATACATATGAAATGCCCTCTGGGTAAACCTCCATTTTACGAAGAAGCATACGATACTATATAGACTATGAGAATATATAAATGTGTTAAGGGGGATATGAATAACGCCTTAACGCTATTTTAATACTTTTACTTTACTGTAGACATTATTATAATAGCGTATTGTACTACATAGTAGATAGTTTAATGGATTCTTAGAAGGCGTGAATCTCGAACGTCTTTTAAGTTACTGCACTTACGTTAGACAATGTATAGGAGATGTCAAACCCCGTAAACATCTCTGACACTGCTGCATTCATATTTATCGTTGATTTAACTTACATAAGATCTTTTAGTTCTGACTCGAGTGTTTTGTCTTTTCAATTCGCTCGGGTCAGCCTGAGCATTTTAGGGTTGAAGATCTTATTTCTGGAGAAAGAAGACGAAGATTTGTACTATTATTATTTATGATATGTATTCCACTGCATCATGTTTATTCTTATTATCTGTAACTCTGATTCTGAATTGTGTTAGTATAATCAAATTTATTTGTAAACAGCTTCATGAACCGTTATTTGATTATTATATTTTGTCATTCCGCTGCAAGATTCTGTATTTGTTTTATTTATTTTTCTTTTTTTTTATTTACCCCAATAACAATCTGCCTCTTTGTATGATATTAGTCGGCATGTGCGTCTGTTTAAAACGTCCAAAAAGGCTGGTCGTTACAGTTCCACTGCCATTACTAACATACATACCTTACAACTTTACTCACACTTTAATCATCAACATTCCCATATACTCCCGCTTGCTGCCTCACATCTCATCACTTTCACTGCTCAAAACTGCCTAGCACACTCCACCACTTATCCACTCAATACTGCAATCATACCTCACTGAAACATCATCCCACTACCCTCTTAGACCAAGTACACAACATCAAATACCCATAAACTTGCCAAACTACAGTGGCGTAAACTGCAACAACATAATACCATCATTCCACAAATCAAAATAGCACATACATACTGCACCGTCTACACACCTCACCACAACTGCTGCCATTTGCACCGCATATCCTCAATCAACAAACTACTGTCAATATCCATCCTTCATCAGAATTGCTTCACCACCCTTACCTGCCCTCTTCAATGTACAACCTCCAGTCACATACACTATACCTTACTGCCTCACTTCCATTTAACTAACACATAACCGCCTACATAACACTTCAACCATACGTTTGCCACTGACATTACACACACACTCCAACCACAAATCCACTCCACCACACAAGCAAACCAACAAGCAAATACAGTGCTTCACCACTACACAAGTAAACAATCACTGATACCATCTCCACCAGCCCCATCTCCATACTTCCACTTCTGCCATATTGCTACTGCACTTCCATCTCAACATATTGCCGCTTCACCATTTACATCACTTTCCCTCAAACACTGCTGCCTTGCATTGTTCATTCACTTCAACCTAGCATAGTTCATCAAACCCACTTCTAGAAACCCAATTCGAACATAAAACATCCCCCACTATCTTACAAACCCACTTCTACAACTTCTACCTTCAAATCCCTGGGCAGCTACACCAATCACCTAACTACTACATCACTGCTTTGCCGACCGTAGCATAACCACCTCAAAAAAACCACCCTGCACTTCCTTCTTACTGATCACCACACCATAGTGTCATTCCAGTTCACCACCACCACCTCACTGATCACAAACATACTTTCATCCACTGTCCACATCCCCGCTACAAAACAGTATTACTGCCATCCATCTTCCTGCCTCATTTCACAAGTACATACTACCTTCCACATAGTACATACATACCAACCTTCCCACCTCAGCAACCCAGTTAACCACCGCGACCAAAACCCAAAGACCCCGACCACCTCTTCTACCACCTTCATCACAAAACAATACAATTACCTGAACTTCTCCAAGATAAATCTGCCCACCACCCAAACCTTACATCAACCTGCATTTGAACCACCTCGGTACCATCAAACAACAACTTCCTTCCCAAACCCATCAACCAAATTCACCAGAACCACCAATCACCAGAACATCACCTCCTCTTACATACAAACTTCCTTAGCCTCTGCACATATCTTCATCAATCAGCACTGTCATCTTGACTACTTGCAGCATCACATCCCAACTCCAGCAACTCCATATTACCCAAACTCCCCCATATTCATTCCTCTACACAAACTGTTGCACAGTGCCCATCACATTTCTTCCTCTACAGCCGCGTCACTGGCAACTGGCTGCTTCAGAATCTCATCAGTTCACAGCCTAACTTTTGATTTTCTAAAAAAAATCACAATCGCCTGAAACCGTCGCAACCGTACGCAAAACCATCCCTTGAAACCATACGCAAAATGCCAAATTCGTTGTCGTAACCCTCCTACCCTCCTCCAATCACAATCGCCCACAACCAAACCACCATCAACCACTTAAAATTACACTTCAACCAAATGCCTGAACTTATCACACTGCTCACCAATTCAGCTAAGTCACGAAATGCGAAATTTTTGATTGACTGACTTGTGGTTTGCGGATTCGTGAATTGCGAAATTTTTGGATTAAAGACTTTAGTTTTCTTGGTTGGCTGATTATTGATTTGTGAAATTGCTGGTTATTGGTTTGAGATTTAATCTTGGCTTGTGAAATTGGCTCGTGGGGTTTTGTGGCCGTTTAATTTTTTTAATTTAATTTTATTTGTTTTCCTTTTCCTTCCCTTGAAATTTATTTAGGCATAAATTCCTTTTTTCTCTTCTTCCTATCTAAAAAAAAAGTTGTGATAAAGTTATTTTTTTAAAGTTTTTTCAAAACAAAATTTAAAAACAAAAAACAGAAAAAGAGAGAAGAGCAAGCAAATTTCCCTTTTTTGTTTTATTTTCAATTGTTTTGCTTTCAAATGTTTTAGCTTGATTTGTTTTATTTTTTATTTTTTTTAGTTTCTTCTTTGATATACATACATACATACATACAAATATATATATATATATATATATATATATATATATATGTATGTATGTATGTATGTGTGTATGTATATGTCTTGTTTTTATTTTCAGGTTGCAAAAGAAGAAATTAAAAGGAAGAATTGCCTACTTTGCTTAGCTTGCCAAAAATAAATCACTTTCTTAAAAAAATCGCTTTAAAATAAATTGCTAATAAATCCGCATGCTCTGGTATCGTGTTCTAATCTCCAGTGTTCTTTTAATTGCGTTGTTGGCTGCTTGCATTTGCATTTATATATATAAAAAAATTTCAAAAAAAAAATTCATTGTAGTTGCATTGTTAATTTAGGTTTAATTTCTGTTTTGCATTCATTTCATCTTATTTTTATTTTCTAAGCGCAACACCCAAATCCACATAAGGTGGAGAATTTCATCACCCCTTCCTTGGCCCATAAATTACATTTCATCTTAGAATATGCTAATAATAAAGATTAAATACTTGAATTAAGGGTGTCACGCGCTCACTTAGGGCTTAATTATATCTTGAAAATTTGTCTTCTTTGAACAACTTATTTTCTTGGTGTCTAGGCTACAGCAGAGCAATAATTAGTTATAAATATTATGGTGATTCGTAAATATTATACCGATTATTTCTCTGAAGGTACTTAAACCTTCGGTTGCATTGCTACTGCAATTCGTGGTACAACGATAAATCTTGTCTCCGTTGCCTGGCTCAGAACTATCTTGTTGGATTAAGACAAACTATGATTATACAATTTTGGGTTAGGAGCTATTTAGGACATCAAATTTGTAGTTAAGTCTTTTGCATTAATTTAATAGCATTAGTTTTTGCATATTTAAAAAAAGGAAAAAAATTCAAAAGCCAAAACTAAAAAAATTGTAAATATTTCTTAACTAATATTTTTTAAAATGCTTTGAAATTTTTCAATCAAAATAAAAAAATCCAAAGAAAAACAATTATTGAGTTAGTTTTTTTTAGAAAAACAAAAATCCAAAAAAATACAATCTTTTCAAAAAAAACATATAATTTTTTTTTGAAAATCCAAAAAACAAAAAAAAAATCAAATTTTATTTTTTAAAAATAAATTCCTTTTGGTAAATAGTTTTCCTTTATAAAAAAACATTCCTGAAAATGTCTGAGCTTCCATACTCACAAGAATTTTACAATAGTTATGAAAATTAATATAATCCATATAATTTCAAATCAAATTCTTATGGATATTTTAATGACAACTATTATACCAAAAATTCGAATTTTGAACAAAAATTTCAAAATTATGACCAACCTTCAAATCTTAAAAACAGTATTGAAATGATTTCGTTTTTACTTGAACTCTTTACACTAAATGATCAAACGATAAATGATTTGTGTAATTCATATCTGTGCAATAACTCAAGTCAAGGATTCGAAATTAATCATTATTTGAATTCTCTTCAAAATTCAAATGATTTCGATTATAACCCATGCCAATACAACTTCGAACTCCAAAATGAATTTCAAAATCAAAAACGAAAATGGAAACATCTATTTAAATGATTTTGGCAATGTGTATCATTTCAATGATGGTGAAAGTTTTCACTCTCAACAATTTTAAATTGAAAATCCTCGAATTAATGATTATAAATTTGATTTTGTTGAGCAAATAGATGAATTCACAAAGACCATATGGATTTGTTATTTGAAACATACATGAGACAATGTGAGCAACATAATCAAATTCCAATATGTGACGAGTTAAGTAATTATCCACATTTTACCAAAAATTATTACTTTTAAACAACAACTTTTGAACTTGAAAAAGACGATCATAATGAACTTGTTGAAAATATGGTAATTGAGTTGGATTTCATTTCTTTTGAGGAGCCAAATTTAAAATTCGATCTTCCTTTTTTTGATTTTGAAATTTTGCATAAAACAACTTTGGATTTTGAACATGATACATGAAATGAAGTTGTGAATAATTCAACAAAGAAAAACGAATTTAGTGAACACAAATTTTTTGGTTTTTTCGAAGATAAGTTGTTGAATTTTAAAGGAGCAGATTTAAATCACCATTTTGATTTCAAAATCAAAATTTCGAAGAATTTTTCAATGATGTGTTCGAACTTAAATTTGGTGAAAGTAAACTTGAACTTCAACCAATTGTTTTATCAACCCCAAAAAATCATCGAAAATAAAACAACTCATATGATTTTTGATAAAATGACATTCGTTTTTCGAACAACATTCAACTTTGAAATCTTTTATAGTTTAGTTTTCTATGCTTAAGCTATGTCTCTCATACTTGATGAGACAAATGAATTGGTCTTTGGAAGACCATTCCATTTACTCTTTAACGATATTTTTTTTGATGTCCTGTAAATAATAATCCTTTTATTTTCATATAAATATAGGTCGTGTTTTTATTTATTTTCTCCTTTTACTTGGGTTGATTGTGGGGACACAGTCAAAATAAAGTGTGGGAGGAGTCTCATCTACATTGTTAATTTTTCATGGTTTATTTTTTGCATTTTTCTTTTCAAAACCCAAAAAAAAATAAAAAAAATCCCAAAACAAATTTTCTTTTTAGCATATTGATTTACTTTTAAAGAAACACTATAGGATGATTACATGATTCTGGTTATTAAATTAAATTTTTTGAAATTTTGTCTGCCTTAAAAAAAATGAAGTTTGATTACAAGTAATGAAGGTTTAACTTGTATATAGGAAGATTCATGGGTGATAATTATGAATCACATCATAATTGAAAATCATTTTTTAAAAAGTGAGGGATTTAAAGTAAAGGCTATAACAATTTTGATCTTCTAAGTTAAATGATGTTAAGATGATTTTGCAACAATCTCTCTAAAAAAGAGAAAAGAAATACAAAAAGAAAAAAATATATAATGTGTGTGTGTGTATAACATAAAAAAACAAATATTATAAAAATAAGAAACACCTACAGTCATGTGTTTACACGCAAGTATGTACACTTGCCATGCTCTATATCCTTCTCACGTAAGCCCGAAAGGCAGTGCACGATCGGTATATATGGTCTCAGTTTATCTGAGTTAGGTGTATGTATATAAAATTCTTTCATTAATAATTTATACAGTCGATAGGTGTACACACTTGTGTGTATAGTCACCATGCTCTGTATTCCCCTCACGTTTGCCCGTAAGGCAGTGCATAGGTGATATATTTGGCCTCAGTTTATCAGAGTTTGGCATATGTTAATATTGTTGATATCGATAAAATTTTCAAATAAAAGAGAGAGTAAGCAATCGAAATCCAAACATTATTTTCACTTGTTTGATTTGACTTGTTATTCAAAAGAAATGGAAATACCACTTTGAATTTTTTTGATAATCAACTAAGGATCCATTTCATAGTTGCACTATGTTATCATCCGAAACAACTAGCCAAACTAGAATCTAATTGATGATAACTTAATTTTTGTTGGATGTTTTGATGAGTATAATGACTTAAATTTCTTGATAACTTTTTTTGGATGTTTTGACCAGAACATATATTTAACTTATTCGTGTGATGTTAAAAGTAAATTCTTCATTTTTAAATATTTTCAAAAACTTGCATTCATCTCTTTGGAAATAAATCTTGTATTTAGAAATTTCCATTTCGCATTTGGTTTTTGTGGATAACATCCGTTGAAAAGCCTTACGAGACAACACTCATCCTTTTAGGGATACCTAGAAGTTTAAAGGCTTGTTGCATATGCTCAATGCAATTATGCTTCCTACAAAACGGATTTATCTTATTTTTAATTTATTTGATGATGAATAAAAAGATAAGTGTGGGGGTATTTGATGTGCACCTAATTGTATATAATTTTACTTCCATATTTAATCAAATTTAATTAAATAAATGAGTATGTAGAGTATTTTTACATGTTTAAAACCAAATTTCAAAATGCTTCCAGGTCATCGCTCATACATCAATTTGGGGATAAAATGGTAATTTTGTGTATATATTAATTTTGAGAATATTCACTTACACATTTTATTTTTATTTGTAGGAATTTGGATGGAAATATAAAGAGAGTTTCTTGGAAATATGCATGCACAAGGATGGAAACAAAGGAACTGTAACGACCCGCATTTTTCCGATAACTAAAGTTTTGAATTAGGTAAGATTTTTGTAATTTAATATTGAAAGAAATTAAAATTTATGGTTTATTAATAAGAAATGACTAGAATGTAATGTTAAAAATGTTAATTCAAGACAGTTAATAATTACTTTAATGTATGTCCATTAGTTGAAATGATTGCAAAGTTAAAAAATTGGTTATAGGTTGTAAATAAAGAAATAGAGTTTAATAATGTAAATTTAATATAATAATGACTAATTAAATGAAATATCAAATAATTGTAATAAATTGTAAAGTTACATTGGCTGGAAATTGTAAATAAGAAAATCAAATCAGTGTGAAATTATTTATTTTGTCAGCTAACAATAAACTTGGAAATGTGTTTGAATTGGCAAATTGTAACAATGGTTAATTAATCCATTGAAATTTAATTAGTTATAAATGGTAAATAAAGGAATAAATTAAATGTTATAATTAATTGGTGAAATAATATGTAATTCATTGTAATTGGAAAAAATCAAGGTGGTGTAAGTAGTTATGACATTTATTTGATGATAATAAACTTATAAGTGTGATTAAAGTAGGAAAAGGTGACAATTGTTATATGTTACCTATTTAATCAATCTGTTGAATTTATTTTGGAATAAATTACGACTAAATATAATTAAATATTACGTTAATATAAATTAAGATGAAATTGGAGAATATTAATGTAATAAGATATAAACCAATGCTAACTATGCCATAGGGTAATGATTGCTTGTAATAATAGATGTTAACAAGAATGGAATAATTTAAGAAATAAATGTTGGAATATGAAACGAACAGTAAAGTTATGGTATAACGAGAATTCTTTTGAAATCTGATATTGAATATAAACTGCAATAATTGCTGTTGGAATCCTTTAATTGAAAACAAAAGACAAGTGCATTGTAATTAATAAGTTCAACATAAGAACTTACATTTTAAATTAAATTAAGATAAAGATTTTAATGAAATTTAAGCTTTGAATAGAAAAGAATAAATTGTATGTTTTCTTCTAATAGGAATAACAAATGTCCAATCTGAATAAAGGATGGAGTGAATGTTTTAGTAAACGAATAACATAATTTGTTATTTAAGATGCATCTTGGAGAAGTTGATTTTCAATCAGGTAAAAACATTTACTTTGTAAATAGTGTATAAATTTTGTTGTATATGAAATTTTATAAAACATGTTTGAATTGGTATAAAAGAAAAGAAAATAGTGTTTATAATATGGATTTGTTGAAATTAGTAATGAAATGAATTGAATTAGATTAACTGAAATGTTTCAATTAAAAGGAAACATGAATGAAATTGTATTGAATGAGTTAATACAGAAACTTGTATTTTGTGTCAATATAGAATGAATATTTTAATTAAGATAATTGCTTGTTTTGAGATGTATAAAAATAAAACTTTCATTCTGGATAAGTATGATTTTGGAAAAAAAATTGAATTTTAGGATAATACACACACACACACACACACTAATATCCAAATTTCTAAATATATCAGAGGGTTCATGGTTGTGTAAATGTTGTGGAATCAATTAGAATTTCCTTTAATTAACAATTGTACATTAATACACATGTTCACGTATATTTATTTTTCCTGTCATATATGGTTAAAATTTGTAAATTTGTTGCATTAATGTGACTGTTACAGTAATTTAAAGAAAGTAAAGTAAATCATTTTATAGTGCATAGATAGATATATATTCATTAATTAATGAAATTGGTTTGAGTAACATAAATAAATGAATAGATTGATTGATTGATTGTTAATTGACTGATTGCGCCAATGGAGTGTGCACATATATTAACGTAAAACGAATGTTTTAATAAAGAATTAAATGATAAATATGCGTATATTTGGGTTTGTTGAAATGAATTAATAGGAGTAAGTTTTGGAATTTGCATCTCAATGGTTTGTTTACAGTATATAGGTAGTCCCTTCGTTTACTTTGCATTTATTATCGCATCCACATTCTCTTTCTTTTCATCTTCAAGTTCTCCTTGTAGGTCTCATTTGAGTATCCATTTAATTATCAGACTACTCATTCGTTTCTTATTAATTAATAATTGTCTCATTCTTTTCATTCATTTCTCATTTGTTCGTTTGCTCATTTCAAGTGCTTTACCTGAAGTTTTTTTTCCTTTTTCTTTTTTCATTTTTAATGTGAACATCCAAATTAATTTTCATGCCATCTAATTAACATGTACTATTCTTCTTTTCTGAAGTTTATTTTTTTCATGTGTTGTTAGTTCTTGTAGTTTCCTTTCATTTGCAACTCTTTCTTTTAAAGCTTCATATTAAAGAACAAAGATTTATTTTTATCTTTATTTATATATTTATTCCTTTACTTTACCTCTTTCAATACTACCATTTTAAGGCTGTTCATTTTCTTACTTATTTCAATTACTAGTTTGTTTACATATACTTTATTAGCTTTTCATTTGTTTCCATCTTCATCCCTGTAGGCTCATTTCATTTTTCAAATCTCATCTTCTGTAGCTTCATTTCTCTAAACAAACTTCCATCTCATTTCTCTCTCTCTCTTCATTTTCCTCCTTCATTTTTTTCCTTCCTCAAACCTTCTTTTCTCATTTTTTTTCTTTCAAAGCTTTCCTTTTCTTATTCTTATTCTTCAAATCTTCTCTTTTTCAAAGCTTCTTTTTCTTTTTCAATTCTTCATCTTCTTTAAATTTTCTTCTTTTCCAAACATTCATCTTTTTCCAAATCATTTTTTTTCAAATCCAGATCTATACAAACTTCTTTGTCTCTTCCAAAAATTTCTGTAAAACAATATAAGATTAAGATAGCAAGAAAACAAATCAAAAAGGAGGAAGTAATAAAAATCCAAATCCGACTAGAAAAGGGAAATCCATAAAGCGAGTGTTATGATCCGCTCACAACTACTAAATTATCTTATGTTAGTTAAATTGAATTTATGATGTGATTTGGAATTGATTGGTTGATGTTTGGTATATTTAAATTGTCATTCTAGTTAATTTTAACTTTTATTGCATTTAATCATCGTTTAATTTAATATTGAATTTAATTGTCAATTTAGTACTTGTTAATGATGATCAGTTATTTACTGATGTTTATTGGTTGATTTAGGTGATGATTGTGATGTATGTTTAATTGTTGATATTGGATGATTTGATGTTACATTTATATTATTATAACGCTGCAAGTTTCCTTAGTTATTGTTAGAAAATCCTTATGGGTTGAATGGTACATACCCGAACGATCATATAGAATAGAAGAAAATTGTTATGGGTTGAAATGATAAACCCAAGCGATTTTCATTGATTTGGAATTAAGGATTGTGGGTTGAAATAATATATACCCGTAAATTTAAATTTTTAGATTAAAATGATAAATATTCGTATCACTTGGCCATAGGGTAGAAAATTATATACGGACACCAGATTGGTTAAATTAAACGATTTAAAACCTTTAAATCTTGAATTGGATTAAATGATATTTTGAAGGAAATTGATTTATATAAACTGAATTACTTTGAAAATCCAAGTTTGAAGGTTGGAATTGGAAATTGGTTTAAATCGAAATTCTGAAGTATTTTAATCTATTTTAAATCTATTTAAAGTATTTTAACCCATTTTAATTTATTTTAAATCTATTTCATCTATTTTAAATTATATTAATCTATTCTAATATATTTTAAAATATTTTAATCTATTTTAAAATTATATTTATCTATTTTAATCTATTTAAACTATATTAATCCATTTTAATCTATTTTAAAATATATTAATCTATTTTAATCTATTTTAACTGTCTTTAACTATTTTTAAAACTATTTTAGACTATCTAAACTATTTTATAAATTTCAAGTTTTGTAAAGTGGAAGTTTTATATTTAAATCCTTGATTTTTAAGTAGAATACGATTAAATGGAGTTATTACATTAGTAGGGATTTAAATAACATATTCGAGGAATATGATGATTTAAATGAGGATTTAATCTATTTTTGGAAATATAAATTCAAAAGTGACATGATTTCAAATGTGATATAATTTTGAAAGTAAATATGGTTTCGAAAATGATATGGTTTTAAGAATACGATATTATGATATAAATTATAAATCAGTTTTGGAAATGTAGAAGAACCATCCGGTGTGAAATAAGCGGTTGATTGTTAAGGAGACTGGGATCGGATATTGTCATACTCCTTGTCAATGCCGGAAATCACTTTAACAATTGTGTACGTGATAGAGATTCCATAAATGAAGTAGGCTGGTTTGGTGAACGATTCTGTATGAGGTATTTACTTGACCCAACCTCTTGTGAGTTAGCTTAGATGTGACTAAAACAGGAGCCACGTCGGGCCAAGTGAGGTCGTTCCCCGTATTGGACATGCTTCTTCAATGCAATATTATGATTTTGTGATGATTTGGTGGTCACCTCTTGATCTTGATTATGGGAGTGTGTTCCAAGGTGAGCGGTAGTAGCTGCTATACGTTACCACCATTCCGGATCTGCAATTGGTATATCTACCTGGGCATTGCCTCGAGTGCCATGTTCACTTGCCATATCGTGCCTTCTACGAGTTTGGTTTGTACCATACCTATAGAGTGCCATCTGATAGTCTCTAGTTTATAGAGGAATTACGGTACTGTATAGATTATAGGAATATATGAAAATATGTTAAGGGGGATATGGTTAATGCCTTAACACTATTTTAATAATTTACTTTACCGTAGACACTATTATAATAGCGTATTGTACTATGATATAGATAGTTTAATGGATCCTTAGGAGATGTAAATCCCGAACATCTCTTAAGTTATCACACTCACGTTGACACTGGATAGGAGATGTCAAACCCCATAAGCATCTCCGACGCCGCTACACTCATATTTATTTACTGTTGATTTAACTTACATAAGATCTTTTAGTTTTGACTCGAGTGTTTTGTTTTTTCAATCCACTCCTGTCAGTCTGAGCTTTTCAGTTTATCGAAGACTGCTTTCTAGAGGATGAAGACGAAAGTACTATTATTATTTATTATATTTAATCCACTGCACCATGTCATTCCGCTGCATCTATTTATAATTTTTTCTTGTTAAATGTAACTCTGATCGGTATTATAAAGGTTTAATCAGTCTTACCTGTAAACATCTTCATGAACTATTTAGTTGATTATTATAATTTATCATTCCGCTGCGTGATTCTATATACCCATAACAATCTGCCATTTTGAATGGTTTGAGTCTGACGTGTGTGGTTTATCATCGATTTAAACCGTCCAAAAAGGCAGGTCATTACAGGAATGAAGATGAAAATAATTCAACTCATGCATCATGGAGGACCCCACCAACTCACTTGCCTTAATCTACATTAGGAGCCAACGCACAAGTTAGTGGAGATTAGAGTTTCATGCATTCTTGTTGGTGGATTAATTAGAGACTAATGATAAATTGGTGGCCATACTTCCTAAGGGGTATTTTGGAATGCCCCCTAAAAAAATGAATTAGGGTTTTATGCATGTATAAATAGCCCTTTTATATTCATGTAATGGATCTATAACCACTTGTCATATTAGAATGCAAGTTGTAGCCTCAAATTAAAAGAGAAATAAAAATGGCTTCCCAAGCATCTTTCTTTTACATGCTTTTTATTTCATGCTTTCATGTTCTTTTATGTTTATTTTCATTTATATGTTCTCTTTTCTTTCATGTTAGTAGCTTAGTTTTATTTTTATACAAGTAATTAGTTGATTTTTTTAATTAGCTTGCACTCTTCTTTTATTTTTTATGTGGAAATTTACAAGTGTTGAAATGAAAACACAAACGAGTAGCTAAACCCCTTAAATTTAGGAGTAATGAAGCTATCTAAATTATGTAAATTCAACATACCTCGTCATTTATGATCTCTTTTTAATGCTTCTTGGAAAGTGAATGTTGATGTAAGTTTATAAAAGGGAATTTGATAGCCTACGTTGTATTCACAAATGGGCGATGCTTAATTCCTATAAACACAATTTACATCATCATTTACTTAAGTTAACTTGATCATGAAATAAAGGAGAAACAAAATTTGATGATCTATGTTACTAATAAAAAAATAGTAAATACAACATACATAATTTTTTTTAAAAATTTCATGTTCATTTTCATTCCAATTGGTAAGTGGCTTTGGTTGTTGTATTATCATTTGATGGTTTAATTATGTTAATTAATAACACAAATAAGTCATACCTATGATAAATACATCACCAATTCCACTTAAGATAAAAATAGAGATCATAGAATATTTTTGTGTTGATTTACGTAAAAATATGAGAGTGGATTTTCCTCTAAATTGTTTTTTAATCTCATATTTTCATTCACATGCTCTAGCTAGTTTTACAATTTTTAGCTTCCAAACAATATCAAGTTTGGTTTAATTTGATTGAGTAAAATTTTAAATCTATACAATTTCCTATGGATCGACCTGTACTCGTCACGTACTAAAATTGTACGCCATGCGCTTGCGATTAATTCTTAACTAAAATTTATCGGCTATTTTCTAATTCAATGGAAAATTGGTCGTTAAACAATATACATCGATGAAAATTTACATTTGTTGATATATGTTAAGTTCCATTAGTGATTGTTTATTGTCAACTGGTGTATTAATGGGTGTTGAACTTTTAATTGTAAATTTAAAGTTGAAATAATTAATTGATAGAAAATGGGAAAAATAATGCAATTCTAGAAGATAGGATTTTTTTTACCATTTCGAGAAATGTTTGTAAATAACAATGGTCTAATAAGTTATACTAAATAGATGTTAAAAATTATTAAGGTTATCATTTATGAATTTCTAGGAGCATAAATAATAGCGAAAATTCTATTTTAAAGAGAAACTGGAGAATTTATTAATTACAATTTGTAAAGAAAAGTGGAATTTAATAAATAATAATATGTTTTTTTTGTAAGGAGTGTATTCTTTCAATTAAGTAACAATGTAATTGTTTTTGCGGAGTTTTTGCAAAATATTTGTTGTTATTATTATTTTATCATCATGATCATCATCATCATCATCATTATTTGAGTAATATAAATAAGATATTTGTGGAATAGTAACAATAATGACAAAGATATGTTTTTAAAAGTATTTGAGCTATACTTATTTAAATAATAATAGATGGATCTTTTAAGATTTAAAACGGAATAGTATTATTTTTGGGGTGAATAGTAATAAGTTAATTATAAAAAATAATAAAATGGTTTGAGTATACATTATTATTGTGACATAAATTTTTGAAAGTAATTTGACGTAAATAACTAAATTTGATTAAATTACAATCTTTTGAGACATTTGAGGTAAAATATATAATGAATTTTGAAGTATATTATCCTTTTTGAGGAAATATTGTTTTTTTTATATAACATAAATTAGTATTTATCATAAATAATAATAAAACGGTTATATGCTTACGAGGAAAGAATTGGTATAATACCACAAACAAAACACATTAGAATGAATATTGCAAACAGAACACTTTATATTAACTTACGAAACACCGTGTCCGTAGCTTCTTAGTAGTGTGGTTAACTGTTGATTCTAAAATTTCACACCTTTAATACTTAACAATAGTTGTAATACTTTTGGTGTCACTCATTTTTGGTATCAGCGTGAATTACTAAAAACACCTCTCTATAGATAATAGATATTATTAGATCTTAATATAAATCAAAATAAGATCCTTTTTACAAATATTATCAAATTTTAACATCACTTAAAAGTAGAATCCAACAAATAAACTTTCTTGTAACTTCATCTTTATTAATTAATAATAGAAATAAAAATTCAAACTAATGAAAAATTAGATGTTACAACTTAGAAATAAAAACTCAAATCAAATATGATAAATATTCTAAATATTCATGCAATCATTTTCTTTTTAATCTGTTAAAGCATATACAAATTGTAGAAAAAAATTCACGTAAAGTGTGTGGTTAAGAAATAGAAAAAATTCTTTTCTTTTTCCTATGCTCATTCATTTTTCTCCAATCTTTTTGGTCGTGGATAAGAAAACACTCTTTTTGTTTGTGGGTAAAGCTCGTCAGTAAGAAAGGAGATGCTCTTAGTGGTTGTCCCTCATAATGTTCATTTTTCTCCAATCTTTTTGGTTGTGGATAAGAAAACACACTTTTCGTTTGTGGGTAACGCTCGTCAGTAAGAAAGGAGATGCTCTTAGTGGTTGTCCCTCGTAATGTTCATATTTCTCCAATCTTTTCGTTCACCAACTCCATCCCTCTGTCTTGACTTTCTTCTGGTAAATGCTCTTTCGCTCAAGCAGTAAAAGCTCCTCCTCAACAACCCACCTTAACTTTTCTAAACTCGACAACATACATCGCCTCTAGATTCATCTTCATATAGGCAAGACATTATTCCCTTGATGTGGGTGACTATCTCACACTGCCAGATCTTGTGGCGAGCCCATTAGATGCTTTGGTTGTGGAAAAGCCCAACACAAACTCGCAGGCTATCGTACGTCGTTTTATTTCAGATTGCCACAACTGGAGCCCATGTCCAAGGGGAGCACGACTTTAAATTTGTGCTTAGATGTACGAATCTATTCATACTTTCAATGTGTATCAACACTAGAAAGCGTGCAAGCATGCTCGAGGATATGCTTTCCTATCCCCCATATGAAACAAAATTTTTAGCTAATGCCCCTTACATGCTACGTTTTGACCCATTTGTTTCCAACGTTATCCATAAACAACCGAGCTTGACCCAAATTGAAACTGATGATGTGTAAGGAAATCTAGAATTCTTTAAGTGTTTCGATACCTCAAGTAGTTTTTCATTGGCAACCAGGATATCGGGAATTATGGTAGTGTATCATTTAGAATTGAAGAGGGTGGGTTAACAAGATTTGAAAACAAGGATGAGGAAGGGAATCCATTTATAGGCAACCAAAACGAAATAGGAGAGCCTCGTATAAATGAGGGAAAGGTTGCATACGTTTATACACGAGCAGTGCATGAAAATAAATAAAGGAGAAGTGGGTATCTTAGCTACGGTTGTAGGCGAATAATCATAATGAAATAAATGCTATGGAGAAGCAGTAGTAGGGGTGTTGGTGAGAATAAAGAAGAAACTAAAACTGAAAACACTTTAAAAAGAGGAAGGATAATTCTTTTCTTTTTTTCTGTTTTTTCTTTTCTAACAGATGACAGAAAACATTAATTCTTATAATGCGTGAACTACATTAGTCAAGAGACATGCCTATCCAATACTCGAGATACATGATTCCAATACTATCATTTATTACACATTACTAACATTCTCCCCCTTAATGTGTTGTTCTTGAACTCTAAGAGCATCTCTAAATTTATGGAATTTTTCTCTAGGTAAAGCTTTTGTGAAAATATCAGCAACTTGATTATTTGTTTTGCAAAAGTTCAGCTGCACCTCTTCATCCTCAATTGCTTCTCGAATGAAATGGTGTTTCATGGCTATATGCTTTGTTCTTCCATGAAAGACTGGATTCTTAGCCATAGCAATGGCTGATTTATTATCATAATGAATAGTCACGGCTTCTTGTTGTTCACCAAATTCTTCAAGTATTCTCTTCAACCATATTGCTTGTTGGGTAGCTAGGCCAGCTGAAATATATTCAGCTTCTGTAGAAGATCGAGCGACAGTTTGTTGCTTCTTCGAGCACCATGAAGCTGCTCCCGATCCTAGTGAAAACACAAATCCTGAAGTGCTTTTCATGTCATCCATACAGCCTGCCCAATCACTTTCGCAAAAGCCAATTAACTTAGTTTTAATCTTGTTGTCATATTTTATTCCATAGTCCAAAGTGCCTTGAATATATCTAAGTACCCTTTTTGCTGCACCTAAATGGACATGGCTTGGATCATTCATGAATCGAGAAAGTAAACTTGCTGCAAACATGATGTCAGGTCTTGTACTAGTGAGATAAAATAAATTACCAACCAGACTTCTATAGTTACCAGCATCAACTTTTCTTCCTCCGTCTTCTTTCTTCAGTTTTTCATTCACAACTAATGATGTATCAGTTGGATTACACCCAAACATCCCAAACTTTTTCAATATCTTCTCCGTGTATTTCTTTTGACAAATAAAAACTCCATCATCATCTTGGAAAATTTCTATTCCAAGAAAATGATGCAACATGCCCAAATTGTTCATCTCATATCTCATCATCATTTCTTTTCTAAAAAATTCGATCAACTTCAAATTGTTTCCGGTAAAATTAAATCATCCACATAGAGTGCAACAATTAGAATATTATCCATACCTTGTCGTTTGACATATAAAGTAGGTTTGTTCTTGCTCTTCTCAAAGCCTTTCTCCATGAAATAATTGTCAATATTGCTATACCATGCCCGTGGTGCTTGTTTTAGTCCGTAAAGAGCTTTCTTCAATTTGTAAACCTTTTCTTCTTGTCCTTCAATCTTAAATCCTTGAGCTTGTTCCACATAGATCTCTTCTTTCAATTCTCCATTCAAGAATGCTGATTTTACATCTAGTTGATATAACTTCCATCCTTTTTGGGCTGCGAGAGATATTAAAGCTCTAACAGTGTCAAGGCGTGCTACAGGAGCAAATGTCTCTTCGTAGTCAATACCGGGCTGTTGAGAATATCCCTTTGAAACAAGTCTTGCTTTGTTCTTTTGTACTAAACCATCTAGATTATGCTTTACCTTGTAGATCCATTTTACTCTGATAGCTTCTTTGTCTTTGGGCTTATCAATCAACAACCATGTCTTATTCCTTTCAAGTGCATCTATCTCTTCTTGCATTACCTTCCTCCAAGCATCTTCCTTAACAGCTTCTTCAAAATTTTCTGGTTCCATTGCACAATAGTTGCACCTAGAAAAAATATCATTCAAATTCTTCATTTTTATTGGGGTTGAGGTTGGAGAAGAAGAGTTAGTGCATGGTGAAGATGGAGTGCTGGGTGGGGAAGCAGGTGCAGGCATACCATGTTGGCTATTTGTAGATGAAGTTGGATTTTACTCTAAAATTACCATTGAAATTGTTTTCTCCTCAACTTTCTCCTTTTGCCAATTCCAAAAAGCCTTTTCATCAAATATAACATCTCGACTAATGATAACTTTCTTTGTCATCAAGTTGTAAAGTCTATAGCCCTTTGACACAGAACTATAGCCGATAAAAATGCATCTTTCACTTGCTTCTTGAAGCTTTGTTCTTTTTTTAGGTACTTGAGCATAGCAAATACACCCAAAAAAAATTTAAGGTGGTTTACTGAAGGCTTTCTTCCATTCCAAACTTCAAATGGTGTCATATTCCTTACAGCTCTTGTCGGGCCTCTATTCAGCAGGTACATGGCTATATTTATAGCCTCAGGCCAAATTTCTTTAGGCATCCCTTTCTCAAACAACATGGACTTAGCCATCTCCATAACGGTTTGATTCTTCATTTCGGATACGCCATTTTATTGAGGTGTGTAGCCAACGGTTAGCCGCCTCTCTATGCCTACTTCTTCACAAAATTTATCAAAATCATTAGAGTTATACTCCTTTCCCCCGTGACTTCTCAAAACTTTTATGGACCTGCCACTTTGTTTCTCAACAAATGATTTAAACTTCTTAAATATAACAAATACTTTAGATTTTTGTCTCATAAAATAAACCTATGTCATGCGGGTTAAATCATCAATGAACAAAAATAAAATACCTATTTTGAGCATGAGATAAGGTGCTCATAGGACCACACACGTCTGTATGTACTAATTCCAACACTTCATTGGCTCTTCTTGATCCTTCCTTTGGAAATGGTTATCGATGATGTTTTCCAAGTACACATCCTTCACACACTCCATGTTTTTTTTCAATTGTTGGCAGCCCATACACCATATTCTTTTGATAAAGCAAGGTGAGACTATTGTAGTTTAAGTGCCCAAGTCTCTTATGCCATAAACAAGAGTCACCTTCTTCTCTAGCCATTAAGTTGAGATTTTTCTCATAATTGAGAGACAATGGGAAGCTTCTGCTTTTGGTCGTTCTTACTACAGCAACAACTCTTCTTTTTTGAATCAAAAATTCTACACTCTCGGTTCTCAAATCGAAGAGAATAACCATGCTCTAAAAGTTGTCCAATGCTTAACAAATTCTCATCTAATTTAGGAACATAAAGGGTATCATGAATAACTTTACCTCCTTGCTTTGTTGCAACTCCAATGCTTCCTTTCCCTTCAACTTCAACATATTCTCCGTTGCCCAGTTTAACTTTGGAACCAAATGAATGTTCTATGTCAATGAATGCATGTTTATCTCCTGTCATATGATTACTACATCCGCTGTCCAAGTACCATACATTTTTATATTCTTCAGTTGCTTTTTGACAAGCAAAGAACAAGTTGCCTTCAATATTTTCCGCTTCTGCAAATGCTATGTGCTGCTAGTTTCCAATGTGACAGTCCTTTTGAATGTGCCCAAATCTTTGGCATTTATGACATTGTGGCTTTCTTTTTTATATTCCAACAATCCTTTTCTTCATGAGAGTTCTTCTTGCAAATTCCACACCATTTATTTGATCCTCCATCACTTCCTCATCTACTGTAGGTGTCTCGTCCTCTTCCAAGTGAGTTTCTTCCTCTTCCTTTTCCTCTGCCAAATCTGCCACCTCTAGAAGACTCACAATTATTTTGCTTCGTTGAGTTATCATTGTTTGATTGAATAGTGAGCTTGGACTGAAATGCACTTTCAACAAACTTTTCTATGTGGCGTAATAACCTTTGCTCATAGGATCTAAGTGACCCCATTAGCCCTTGAACGGTCATTGTTGACAATTCTTTGGTTTCTTCTATAACAGCCACCATAGGATCAAATCTTTCTGTTGAGCTAATCAAAATTTTATCAATAATTTTGCGATCGTCTATTGTATCTCCATGAGATTTCATTTGATTCACCAATTCAGACAACCTATTAAAATACTCATTCAAGTTTTCATTTTCTTTCGTTCTTTCATTCTTAAAATCTCTCTTTAGAGATTGAAGTTTGACTATTCTCATTTTTGAATCCCCTTCGAACTCTTGTTGCAAGGTTTCCCATGCTTCCTTGGCTGTTTTTGCTCTCATAATTCATGGAAATATGATATTTGAGACTCCTCTTTGAATCATCCCAAGAATTCCGGCATCTGTGAATTTTTTTCTTTTTATTACTTCTGTTTGTGTTTTTGTACTTTCTGCTGCAGTCGTTGGTTCTTCATTCCCTTGTTTGATGAACTCTAAGACATCCAAAGAGGTGAACAAAGTCTCCATGTTTACTGCCTAGAAATCATAGTTTTCTCCTTCAAATAAAGGAACTTGGACATTGCTATAGGTAGAGCCGATACTTGCTGAGGCATTATTGGAAGAAGCCATGAATCTTCACCTTTTTGTTTTTTTTATTGCAAGGATCTAAAGCTCCGATACCAATATGTTGGTGAGAATAAAGAAGAAATTAAAACTGAAAACACTTTAAAAAAAGGAAGGATAATTCTTTGCTTTTCTTGCTTTTCTAACAAATGACAGAGAACATTAATTCTTATAATGCATGAACTGGCATTAGTCAAGAGACATGCCTACCCAATACTCTAGATACATGATTCCAATACTATCATTTATTACACATTACTAACAAGGAGTTAGGGGAGGCAGTAGAGGCACGTAAAAAAAATTATCACTGATGTAAATGTTGCAAGTATCATGCATGGAGATAATTCATCCCCTGGTGTATGTTTTGTACATGTTGATCACATGGGTAGGTCGGCTACTTCAAAAGAGAGTGATGGGGAAGTGTTTTCAGATGTGGATTTTCAGGACAATTATATGAGATTAATTGGGATAGTGCATGGTATTTCAAATGAATGGGATCATTCTGGTATTTTACTTCTAGGAAGAGTGATGTCGGTCATAACAGTTAGGTTTAGTTCAGAACTTTAACGGGTAGGTTCAGTTCAGAACTTTACTCTAAGATTGCGGTGCATGACTCAATAAATTCGACGTCAATAGTGGATGCATTTACGGACAAAAAGTTCTTCAATGAGAAATTGCTTTAGTTTGGGGGTAATATGAGAAGTACATGACTACATGTGGCACGCTCCTATATGACTACTAGAGCTATAAGATCTAGCTTTGGTTCGATCAACCCCTGAAGTAGCACTTATTGTCCTATATTGTTGAATTATATATCTACTTGTTCTATGTTTGATCTAGTTAGGAAGTTAATGTAGGTCAATGAGATATAGAATATATTTGGAACAAGGAGCCTGAGAGGGCTAAATCTCTTATATCATGAGAATTGTTTGTTGGAACGTTAAGGGTATGAACAACCTAGGTAAATGCATCAAAATCGGGTCCTTTACAAATGATAATTACATTGTTATAGCTTTGTTGCAAGAAACTTAAATAGAATGTCATGACTACCATTTCTATAAAAGTTTAGGGATTTCTACCTTAGTAGTCTGGTTTGTCTCCCCATCCGGGGTAGGCCCTGGTGGGTGGGAGGCTATTTTGGAATGGAAACACAACTTTGTTAAACTAATGCAAATTATTAGTAACAGTCACTTAATGCATCTTATTTTCTTAGATCATAGAGACGATACGCTATTAAGTGTCTCTAAAGTATACGGGCCTCATAATAAAATTGATATGCAGGTTCTTTGGATCGAAGAGTTCGGATCCCTAACCATTGGTCCTTGTGTTGTAGGAGGGATTTCAGTGTGACTAGGTATTTAAGAGAATGCTCACCTAGAGAAGTTGATATCTTTGTAATGGAAGAGTTTGATTGATTTATTATTAATGGTAATTCGATTGAATTACAACTTAGTAATAGACGGTTTACTTGGTCGAGCTTAAAAGAGAATCCTTCGATGATGCTCCTAGATCATTTTTCAATAGCGAAGAGATGAAAGATAGGTGCCCGATTTTGCAAGTTAATGGTCTTCAAATCGTTTGTTTTGATCACTACCTTATTATTCTCTTTTGTGATAACCATAATCTAATACATATATATATATATTTAGATCTGAAAAGGTGTAACTTCAAAAGAGTAATTTTGTCGATTTAGTAATCAATAAATGGCTTTCTACAAGTTATAATAATGTTAAATTTTCGAGCAATATAACAAAGTTTTTTATAAGTAAACTAAGTGACTTAAGAATATTTAACAAAAAATGGAATAAAGACATTTTTGGCAGCATCATGAATAAAAAAAAGAAATTACTCAGTGATATTTTAAAATTCGATAAATTAGAAGAAACTGGAATCTTAAACATTTCTATGAAAAATGTACTTTTAAACCATAAATAAGAACTAGAAAAAATCATTGAGCAAAAGGAAAAAATGTGGAAGCAGAGGTCCAGGTTCTAGTGGATGGACAAGGAAGACAAAAATATCTAATTTTTCCATAGATCGTAAAGGTAGTAATACGATAAGCTCCTTATTCGTAAATTGTAATGCCCCGCCTTTTTGTACGTTTTAAATCGACGATAAACCACACACGTCAGACTTAAACCATACATAAGGGCAGATTCTTATTGGGGTGAATAAGAAAATGCAGAGAAAGAAAAAAACAAAACAGAATCTTGCAGTGGAACGACAAAATATAATAATCAAATAAACAGTTCATGAAGCTGTTTTACAAAACATTTGATTATACTTATACAATACAGAAGCAGAGTTACACATACCAAAGAACAATAAATAACAATGCAGCGGAACAATGGGATGCAGTGGAACGATATAGTAAATAATAGTAATGCAGTCCTTGTCTTCATCCTCCAGAAATAAAGTCTTCAAATCTTGAAATGCTGAGGATGACCCGAGCGAATTGAAAAGACAAAATACTCGAGTCAAAACTAAAAGATCTTGTGTAAGTTAAATCAACAATAAATAATATGAGTGGAACGGCGTCAGAGATGTTGACGGGATTTGACATCTCCTATCCAGTGTCTAACGTGAGTGCAATAACTTAAGAGATGCTCAGGATTCACATATCCTAAGGATCCGTTAAACAATTTACTATGTAGTAATATACGCTATTATAATAATGTCTAATAGTAAAATAAACTTACTTTAAAATAGCATTAAGGAGTGACCCAATATTCCCCTTAACAATAAATAGTGCCAATAGTGTAACGATCTGCAGTTTCGTACCCCTTGAGTCGATACTATTCTCCATCAATCAACTCAAGATGAACGGAAATACTAACCATTTGGGTTAAAGAAGAAGAGGTAGAAGAAGGAAAATATAAAACAACATCAGAATCTAACCATCGCAGCGGAATAAAATATAATAGATAACCACAGATCTTTACACCAACAATGAATACTATATCTGCTTATACATACATCATCAGAGTACATCATCAGAGTTCAACAACATCAATAATATACAACTGGATACACATCGGAACAATAATCAAGTACGGAAGTACATATCGCCATCCAGCTCGTCTCCTGAGCTCCACAACATCATATCCTGTATCCTATAATACTCGGTCTGACCCGTGCATTATAGTTAAATAACACCCGAGTCAGTCTGGAATACCAGCGTGAGAAATCACACTCAAATTGATTATTAAAGTTTCAAAATTCTTTTGAAAACAAAAGCATCTCGTAAGACCACGCCACAAATAAACATGTCGGGTTTTTACTTTATGATAGCTAAAACACTTTTATCAAAATCCTCTGATATTATAATAGGGTCTATTTACAAATACTTATTAAAATAGCCGAAATTGTTACATTATTAAATTACAGCTACTAGCCACAAAGTGGGTAATACAAACAAAACTCGTAAAAGGCGCGTAGGGAGAATGGATTTCCAACTAAAGACTAGGCACTGGGGTACCACCTGTCACAGTACCTGGTCTAGTCAGTATCCCGAGGATCACTCTCGACCCCGTGCAACACAAGATTGGGACTACCCCGTACTGGATAATCTCGAGTAAGATCACCCTACGGTTGTGATCGGCAACCGCACCACTAAGCCGAATAAAAAGGGACATCTAGACAGGGATAACCTCACCCTGAAATGGGTGCTACCCACCTAGCCTTGCTGCATAACCCCTGATTTTCAGTCATTCCCGGTTGACGAGGCTTGAGGCTAAGCATTACCTTTTAGAACATTTCACTTAGAATGCTCATCGTCCACCTGACGATGTTCTGAAAGCATTCATCATACAAGTCCGCCCCGGGTTCGAACGGAACCGAAGGCACTATTCCTACTACATCCATTTTGGAAACATCCTCAGGATTAGTAACGACTAGCCCTTGCACTTCACTGCTCCATCTTCGACTCCGAACTCGTTTTTCCACGAAAATGTACAAACCGGATCGAAGTGGTTTTTGAGAAATAAATCTCGATCCCGGTCTCAGCGCATTGGCCAATATTAATAGTCGGTTATTTAACTATCAATTAACATTCACAAACAACCATCAAACAATAAATAATTTCCCAATTTATTTATTTATCTCAAAATATCTTCGCAAGATATATTTCCATTTTCAACCCTTTGAAAACAGTTTCAAACTACCTTCCTTTTTACAGAATAAATTTCCCAAATATTTTCTATTTCCATTGAAATCACCAAGCACAAAACTTTAGATTTTTGAAATAATTTAAAAACACTTTATTGTAAAATATGCTTTAACATTTAAATTTAGCAAAAACTACTTTAATACTTAATTAAAAATATTACTTTAAGAATATTTAAAATAAGGTTACTTTATAAAATATAAAACTAGATTTTCTTATTTAAAACAAAATACTAAGTCACCTTTAAATAATTACTACGATAATAGGTTTTGAAAAACACTTACTTTAGAATTTAAAGATATAGCAATAATAAGTTTTGCAAAACACGCTTTTTAAAACAACATTAAAACTTTTACCTTATATTTAAAAATTTATTTTGAAAATGTACTTGGCTATCCAGGGAAATATACTTCTCTTCACCTTCTTTAAAAATAAATCACTATTTATTTTAAACAAATATTCCTATTCCTTTAATAAATTCCCATCGTGAATTTATTTTTTCAAATATCCACTGATATATTACTTTGCTTTTATAAACCCAGTTTATAAATTTCATAGCCACATTCTCCTTTAAAAATCCAGGTTTTACACACTTAAATCAATTCCCAAATTGATTTCCAATTTACTCCGTTAATTCCAAATTCCATTAACTTCAGATTTAATTCCTTAATTATGATTTAAAATACTTTTAACTGAAAATACCAATTTTAGATTTCCCAAATTTCTTCTTTATCCTTTTAAATAAATTTAAACCTTGAATTTTTAAAATAATTCTTTATTCCTTTAAATGATATCACTTAAGTTTACAATCCATTAATTTATGTTTATTCAAAATCCTTTTTTTTCATACTCGAAATCATTTATTAGTATTTTAATATCACTCCCATTTCTTTTCAATTCATTCTTAATTTTTTCAAATTCGCTATAATTATTTACTTAAAACTCCACTCTTTTATTGTCTTTCCAAAAATCTAATTTATATATTTTGATAACTCGGTGTACCAAAATATGTTCAAGCAAACCATAGCATTCAATATTCCAATATAATTCATCATAGAATATCAAATAATCACAACAGAGAATATTAAATAATTTAAATAAATGTTGAGGAATCCAGTTGGATCCCTCCAACCTGTTTCCCTGCATCCATAGACGTTAGCACAATATAAAATACCAATTCCACTTCGAGGTGGAATATCGCGGTATATGGGATTTATATAATATCATTCGCTATTATGCGGCGCATAGGGTCTCATCTGCTATATAATGCGGAAATCAATCATTCCAAGATGTATTATATACTATAATATAGTACATCAAATCAATTCAACCATTCAACCAATTATTTAAATTTAACCATTTAAATTTAAATTAACCCAGATAAGTGAGATTAACTCACCTTTTATTTTATTAGCATCCATTCCCAAATCCAGCTTGCTTCCTTCTTAATTTTTGACCTTGTATAAATATTATATGATTTATTAATATTTGAATTGTCCGAACAGTTAATTGCTACTTACCTATTTAATTTAAACTAATAATTTGGTTTTAAACAAAAAATTGAATTTAACAAATTAATCACCTAAATAAATTATGGTCACTGAAAATGTGTATATTTATTTTCTTTGAAATTAAACCTATAAAAATAATCTATATGGGTTAAAAATCTGATTTTTATATAAATTTCAACATTTTAAAATCCCTATTTTTATTATTTTCTTCTTTTCAAATATTATATAAGCTTTTCTGCTTTACTGCATACCCATATATCTATCTATATATATTATTAGTAAATTTCGAAATATGTAAACTGTGTATATATATAGTTAAAAATGAAACTTTACATTACCGTTAAAATTTTCTTTTCCTTAACCTACATATATATACATATAGATTAAAACAGAATTTCTTTTTAACCTTGCTAAAAAAATTTATACTGTAAATACGTACATATGTATATTTTATTGTTTTCAACAACCCATATCCAGGAATCAAATTAACTATAAAACAAAACCTTACTGACTCATCCCATGACTCGAGAGCCACTTGAGATGCTCGAAGTCGTGCTTCCTCCTTCGCAAACCCCACTGCCACCTACACGTGGTCGCAAAGCTTCCACCTCGAGACTGTCGACGTCGTGCCTCCATCAGGTCGCGACAAATCGCACGCGCCTCCGACGTCCTCAAGCTCAAAATCGAGCTACCCTCAACCCTTTGAATCCAAGCTCGCCTACACTCGATTGACCTCTTCGCCGCCACTCTTCCACGGCGCCACCTCGCGTGGTCGCTGCCTCTACGCGAGCGTGAACATGAGTGCACGCGACTCCAAGCCGCGCCTCCCCTCAATTCGATTCAAGTGGGAAGGCCTCGTTCAATTTTTGATTTAGGTTTTCTCGACTGAATTGAAAATGAAGAAAGAAGGTGCTTTGATCGGCCATTATAAATAAAAAAACGAAGTGAATTTTGATCTGAACGGAAAAGAAAGGAGGGACATTGATTTGAATGAAGGGAAAAGTTAGGTCGGCTATGTTCCGTGGGTACAATGATGTGAATGGAGATGAAAATAACGCTGACGTGAAAGAATGTCGGCTGGTGAAGTTTTCTTATATGAGAATATACATATATAATTTAAATTGAATTTTTGATGTACATTTCAATGCATTTATATATCGTATGATCACACAACAACTCCAAAAACTACGAAAATTGAAATCCGATAATAATACAATATTACAGACCCAATAGAACTGGTTTCGTCGAATTCCGAGACTGTGCCTCAGAAGGCTATTTTTAAATTCAACTTAAACGATAAAATTTCAAAACTGAACAAATCAGTGTTAATTCAAATTTAAAACTTTTATTATCCTCAACACTATCAATATAAATTTTCAAGCCTTCAAATTATTTTTAACAGGCTTAAAATTCCAGATTCAACATTTTACCCAACTTCAAATTATTTAATTCAATAAATTCAATCGACAAATTCAAACTGATATTTGAAATCCAAGTTAAACTAACGTGCAAATATTTAAAATTAATTAAATATTCCGATTTCAAACATTCAAAAATTCCGGGTCGTCACATTCCTCCCCCCTTTAAAGAATTTCATTCCCGAAATTACTTGTTAGGAAGAATGATCCAATACCCATTACTATTTTCCAAAACCAAACAGTTTTATCAACTTGCCATAACATATCTTTTATTAAAGACCCACTATTACTTCAACCAACTTTCCAAAACCTTCCATAGTTTCCATCAACATTATTTACTCCACTTATTCAAATTTCAATTTAAAATCAAATTTTGAATTTTCAAAATTTTCTCAAAATTTTTCCAACTCCCTAAATTTCCTCAAATTTCGCCAGCGTCTACTTTGCGCTGCTAGCTTGGTACAACTACAAAATGCCTCTACAGGCCCCCAGATTTCAAAAGAAAACAAAAGCCAAGTGGCTAGATCAAAAACCCAATCAAATTTCATACTGAAATTTAAACACATACCTTTTTGTCGAGCAATTCAAATTTATCATATGAAATCAAAACCAATTTTCCTTTTCCTTTAATAATACATGTATATTCTACTTAGCGATAATATCCAATCACGACATTCAAAATCATTTGACTAAAATTTCAATATTCATTCCATTTAAGCCCGTATGATGTCCCTATATCATTCGTACGCAATACCGAATCTGATCGCTTACTCGATCACACAATTTCACTTCCGAACTAGTATCGTCCATCCGACTTCCTAGTGCGGACTCAGATCTGGTTTGCTGATCAGAAACCATCATTCTCCTTGCATAGTCATGACAATGTTAGAGAATTTCCAGAATCAATCAAAATCCATATCCAGGGTTCGCCGTCGAAAATCGAATGAAAAATCCTAACTCGGATCGATATAACTATCTCGAAATTTTGTTCTCGAATCTGGATCAAATCGCTATGCGAATAAAATAAATACACGTACATCCTGCGTATTTATATCTATCGATTATTAACTATATCAATTTTCTTTATTCATATTATTATTTTGATTTTTATTCACTATCCACAATTACCCCGTTTCACAATTTTCAGTTTTCATCTTCATTCAATTATTCACCTAGAATAATTTTTTTCCAATATCAAATTTACTTAAGGATTTCACCATTTATTTCTTAAGTTTAATATAAATATTTTATACACTTTAAATATTTATTTTTATTTCACCACTTTATTTTATATATATTTCTATTCAAATTGGTTCACCCATCTCCATATGAATTTAATTTATCTTCAACTCTGAATATTTAATTTTATCTTCCATTTATACCAATTCATATCATTATTTTAAATTAGTTTCATTCCCTAATTTATTTCAACTTCTAATTTGAAATTGTTTTGTCGCTAAGAAAATTTTCCCAAAAATTTTCTAACTCCCAAAATTTCTGAATTTTTTTTGCAGAGTCTCCTTTATACGGAGGAGCTTTTGCAATTTGACAAGAGATATAAATATATATACTTCGACCCACCCGGTTGGAAAAACAAAAACAGTTCATATTTCCTATTTTTATTGCGTAGGCGTACCTTTATTTAGCATTTTTAAGCAAGCGGCTTATTATTTAGCAATTAGCGTGACCAAAATCCTGCCAAATGGCCTTCAGATATAGTACTTACTCAATTTAAATATGTAAGTGCCAAAATCATGTAATTTAGCAACATTTTACATATTTAACTAATAAACATACAAGTTTCTATAAGCAATGCAGGTTAAACAATATTTATAAGCAACTTATAGGGCTCCAACATTAATTTTAATTGTTTACAACCAATTCATATACAACTTCATTCAATTTAAATGGTTTACAACTCAATTGCTTACATTCAATTCATTTTTAAGAAAAATACACTCATATTCACTTCAGTTGATCTTAAAATCATCCTATTTCATTTCTAATAACTCATAGGATTTTATCTAATCTCGTTTACATCAAACGATCCATTTTCTTATGCAATTCGACAATATTAATGTGAATAAATAATTACTTAAGCTTTATGACCATTTAAATTGATTCCAACTCAATTTACACTTGATTCCATCCCATTTTAATTTACTCACAATCTTTTCATTGCATTTTCTTTCATATCCAAAAAGTTTGATTCCAAACCGTTTTATTAAACTCGACAACCAATATATTAAATAACCATCTCACAATTTACTTAAGTTATTTATTTTCCTCAAACTATTCCAACCAATAACTTAAGTTTATTTTATTCAACCAACTTCCACTTAGATCTTTGATTTGATTTTCCTTTGATCAAATCCCAACCATTTTACTAATTTATCCAATTAGTTTATTCTTTTATCCATTTTTAAATTTTAATTCACATTAACAATTCATTATTGAATTTATTAATAATAAGGTCATTCAATTTATGCTTGAATTGGATTTGTTTACAACTCACACCAAATCTATTTTAATCTAATTCAATACTTAGTTTACACTTATTTATTTAAGTAAGAATTTTATGCCATTCAATATTATCTATAACTCAACTGAATTCATTTCAATTCAATTTTGTTTAGCTTAACTCCAGTTAAATCTGGCTACATACCATTCTTTTGAATTTTGTTAAGCAAAGACTTAATTCCATTTAATATCATTACAATATCCAATTTCAGTTCATTTACTTACAATTATAAATTCATTTGTTCATTTACAGATTTATTTTCAATAAATAAATTCTATTTCCAAACATTAATTATTTTAAGTCCATTTGAACTAATTATACACTTCATTTTACACAATTCCAAATCAAACGTTATCCAACATTCAAATTTCATTTTAGTTGCATACCATATAAATCAATCAGTTACTTACTAATTTTAATCTCAAAACTTTGTGTTATTTACTCGAACATGACTAATTTTTTTTCCATTCAAACTTTAGTTCGACATTCAGTTTCAATTTCCTTTTTGCTTACAAGTTTAAACTCATTTATTCATCCGTAACTAATAAATTTATTTCATTAACTTATTTCATTTAGCCCACTTAGATTTATTTCCTCAACATTCACTTTTTATTTAACTTGGTTTTGTTACCTTCTAATTTAATTCAAATTTTAAGTCTACTTAAGTTCTCCAATTCACTTACCTTCTATTGCTAACTTCCTTTAATTCACTTAAATTATGTGGCTTACACTCTAACTTACTTTCGTTTTCTTACTTACTTAAAAATTTTAACCCTTATTTCCAGTTAAAATTTTCTACTCTAAACAAATCTTAAAATTTTATAAGTTTCCAAACTCATTCATTACTCTAGAACATTTTTAATAAGATTCCAGAGTTTTTGCTTAAACATACTAAAACATTTCAAACCAACCTCAGAGTTTAAACCATTACTAAAATGTCCAAAATTAAAATTTAAAAACATGTATATCTAAACCAAACTATTCCCTTTCACTTCCAAAATTAAACTCAATTTCTCAAACAAACATTAATCCAAAACATCCAGGTAGCAATCCCCCTCTTGGAAACTCGAAAATGAACACCGATGATGTCGCGATCATCATCGGAATTATTTTCCAGCGACCGAAAAGAGTTCAATGCTTTTATCACTTTAAAATCCCTTCAAATATTTTTAAATTCCGAATCTCTCTAGATTTCAAATCCGATTCAAAATATTTCTCAAATATATATTATTTTTCCTAACTCTTTGAGAATCATTTTCAAATTCAAAGGAATTTAAATTTCCAAATTTTCAGATTCCAAATCCTTTAAATTTATATCCAAACATTACTTTGGAATTTTATCTTATTTTAATTATTTATTATACTATAATTCACATTTGTAGTTCAAATTTATGAATTTCCGTTGTATATGAATTTATTCCTTAGGTTTAGTTATATTTTCAATATCTTATTAAATTTTACACATTAATGATAATAATTTAATATCATCATTCCTAACAACCAAGCATCCATATATAACTACAATAGTTTACGAAAAATTATTTCCTTTATATACAAAAATAATTTGGGTAAAATTATTTCATTTACCCTATTTAAAACAATACTGTGTCGGTTTATCTTGTTCAAGAGTTTAGAAACCCCTATCAATGACATGGTGTCCCACATATCGACCAGAATCCATAAACACTCAACCGACAAATCAACACAATCTAAAACAATTTTATATTCACTAACAAATACATGCTCATATCTATTAATACGCTGAAGCTCATTCTAGAGTACTATGGACTCTATTCTATGAGTAATTCCCACCAGAGCCAAGGTTCTCTCTTAACCTTCACCTCTGATACCAACTGTAACGACCCGTAGTTCCGTACCCCTTGAGTCGACACTATTCTCGATCAATCAACTCAAGATGAACGGAAATACGAACCATTCGGGTTAAAGAAGAGGTAGAAGAAGAAAAATAGAAAACAACATCAGAATCTAACCATCGCAGTGGAATAAAACATAATAGACAATCACAGATCTTTACACCAAAAACAAATACTATATCTGTTTATACATACATCATTAGAGTTCAACAACATCAATAATATACAACTGGATACACAGCAGAACAATAATCAAGTATGGAAGTACGTACCGCCATCCAGCTCGTCTCCTAAGCTCCACAGCATCATATTCTGTATCGTATAATACTCGGTCTGACCCGAGCATTATAGTTAAATAACACCCGAGTCAGTCTGGAATACCAGCGTGAGAAATCACACTCAAATTGATTATTAAAGTTTCAAAATTCTTTTGAAAACAAAAGCATCTCGTAAGACCACGCCACAAATAAACATGTCGGATTTTTACCTTACCATGGCTAAAACACTTTTATTAAAATCCTCTGATATTATAATAGGGTCTATTTACAAATACTTATTAAATAGCCAAAATTGTTACATTATTAAATTCTAGCTACTAGCCACAAAGCGGGTAATACAAACAAAACTCGTAAAAGGCGCGTAGGGAGAATGGATTTCCAACTAATGATTAGGCACTGGGGTACCACCTGTCACGGTACCTGGTCTAGATCAGTATATCGACGATCACTCCCGACTCCCTGCAACACAAGACCGGGACTACCCCTTACTGGATAATCCCGAGTAAGATCACTCCACGGCTATGATCAGCAACCGCACCACTAAGCCGAATAAAAAGGGACATCTAGGCAGGGATGACCTCACCCTGAAATGGGTGCTACCCACCTAGCCTTGCCGCATAACCCCTGATTTTCAGTCATTCCCGGTTGATGAGGCTTGAGGCTAAGCGTTACCTTTTAGAACGTTTCACTTGGAATGCTCATCCTCCACCTGATGATGTTCTGAAAGCATTCATCTATACAAGTCCGCCCCGCGTTTGAACGGTACCGAAGGCACTATTCCTACTACATCCATTTTGGAAACATCCTCAGGATTAATAGCGACGAGCCCATGCACTTCACTGCTCCATCTTCGACTCTGAACTCTTTTTTCTACGAAAACGGACAAACCAGATCGAAGTGGTTTTCCAGAAATAAATCTCAATCCCGGTCTCTTCGAAAAGATCAGCGCATTGGCCAATATTGATAGTCGGTTATTTAACTATCAATTAACATTCAAAACAACCATCGAACAATAAATAATTTCCCAATTTACTTATTTATCTCAAAATATCTTCGCAAGATATATTTCCATTTTCAACCCTTTGAAAACAGTTTCAAACTACCTTCCTATGACAGAATAAATTTCCTAAATATTTTCTATTTCCACTGAAATCACCAAGCATAAAACTTTAGATTTTTAAAATAATTTAAAAACACTTTATTGTAAAATATGCTTTGACATTTAAATTTAGAAAAAACTACTTTAATAATTAACTAAAAATAATACTTTAAGAATATTTGAAATAAGGTTACTTTATAAAATATAAAACTAGATTTTCTCATTTAAAACAAAATAATAAGTCACCTTTAAATAATTACTACGATAATAGGTTTTGAAAAATACTTACTTTAGAATTTAAACATTTAGCAATAATAAATTTTCCAAAACATGTTTTTTAAAACAACGTCAAAACTTTTACCTTATATTTAAAAGTTTATTTTGAAAAGGTACTTGGCTATCCAGGGAAATATACTTCTCTTCACCATCTTTAAAAATAAATCACTATTTATTTTAAACAAATGTTCCCATTCCTTTAATAAATTCCTATCGTGAATTTATTTTTCCAAATATCCACTGATATATTACTTTTCTTTTATAAACCCAGTTTATAAATTTCATAGCCACATTCTCCTTTAAAAATCCCGGTTTTACACACTTAAATCAATTCAAATTGATTTACAATTTACTCCATTAATTCCAAAATCCATTAACTTCAGATTTAATTCCTTAATTATGATTTAAAATACTTTTAACTGAAAATACCAATTTTAGATTTCCCAAACTACTTCTTTATCCTTTTAAATAAATTTAAACCTTGAATTTTTAAAGTAATTCTTTATTCCTTTAAATGATATCACTTAAGTTTATAATTTATTAATTTCTGTTTATTCAAAATCCTTTTTTTTCGTACTCGAAATCATTTATTAGTATTTTAATATCATTCCCATTCCTTTTCAATCCATTCTTAATTTATTTAAATTTGCTATAATTATTTACTCAAAACTCCACTCTTTTATTGTCTTTCCAAAAATCCAATTGATATATTTTGATAACTCAGTGTACCGAAATATGTTCAAGCAAACCATAGCATTCAATATTGCAATATAATTCATCATAGAATATCAAATAATCACAACAGAGAATATTAAATAATTTAAATAAATGTTGAGGAATCCGGTTGGATCCCTCCAACCTGTTTCCCTGCATCCACAGACGTTAGCATAATATAAAATACCAATTCCACTTCGAGGTGGAATATCACGGTATATGGGATTAATATAATATCATCCGCTATTATGCGGCGCATAGGGTCTCATCCGCTATATAATGCGGGAAGTCAATAATTCCAAGATGTATTACATACTATAATATAACACATCAAATCAATTCAACCATTCAACCAATTATTTAAATCTAACCATTTAAATTCAAATTAACCCAGATGAGTGAGATTAACTCACCTTTTATTTTATTAGCATCCATTCCCAAATCCAGCTTGCTTCCTTCTCAATTTTTGACCTTGTATAAATATTATATGATTTATTAATATTTGAATTGTTCGAACAGTTAATTACTACTTACTTATTTAATTTAAACTAATAATTTTGTTTTAAAAAAATAATTGAATTTAACAAATTAATCACCTAAATAAATTATTTGAAATAAACTGGTCACTGAAAATGTGTATATTTATTTTCTTTGAAATTACACCTATAAAAATAATCTATATGGGTTAAAAATCTGATTTTTATATAACTTTCAACATTTTAAAATCCCTATTTTTATTATTTTCTTCTTTTCAAATGTTATATAAGCTATTCTGCTTTACTGCATACCCATATATCTATCTATATATATTATTATTAAATTTCGAAATATGTAAACTGTGTATATGTATACTTAAAAATGAAACTTTACATTACCATTAAAATTTTTCTTTTCCTTAACCTATGTATATCTACATATAGATTAAAATAGAATTTCTTTTTAACCTTACTAAAAAAATTTATACTGTAAATATGTACATATATATTTCATTGTTTTTAAAAACCTAGATCCAGGAATCAAATTAAATTGACTGTAAAACAAAACCTTACTGACATGTCCCAGGATTCGAGAGCCACTTGAGATGCTCGAAATCGTGCTCCCTCCTTCACAAACCCCACTGCCACCTACACGTGGTCGCAAAGCTTCCACCTCGAGACCGCTAACACCGTGCCTCCATCAGGTCGTGACAAATCGCACGCGCCTTCGACGTCCTCAAGATCAATATCGAGCTACCCTCAACCCTTTGAATCCAAGCTCGCCTGCACTCGATTGACCTCTTCGCCACCACTCTCCCTCCATGGCGCCACCATGCGTGGTCGCTGCCTCTACGCGAGCGCGAACATGAGCACGTGCGACTCCAAGCCGTGCCTCCCCTTAATTCGATTCAAGTGGGAAGGGCTCGGCCGATTTTTGATTTAGGTTTTCTCGACTGAATTGAAAATGAAGAAAGAAGGTGCTTTGATCGGCCGTTATAAATTAAAAAACGAAGTGAATTTTGATCTGAACGAAAAAGAAAGGAGGGACATTGATTTAAACGAAGGGAAAAGTTAGGTCGGCTATGTTCTGTGTGTATAGTAATGTGAATGGAGATGAAAAAAACGCTGAAGTGAAGGAATGTTGGCTGGTGAAGTTTGCTTGTATGAGAATATACATATATAATTTAAATTGAATTTTCGATGTAAATTTCAATGCGTTTACATAACGTATGCTCACACAACAACTCCAAAAACTACGAAAATTTAAATCCGATAATAATACATTATTACAGACCCAATGGAACTAGTTTCATCGAATTCCGAGACTGTGCCTCGGAAGGCTATTTTTAAATTAAACTTAAACGATAAAATTTCAAAACTACAAAAATCAGTGTTAATTCAAATTTAAAACTTTTATTATCCTCAACACTATCAATATAAATTTTACAAGCCTTCATATTATTTTTAACAGGCTTAAAAATCCAGATTCAACATTTTACCCAGCTTCAAATTATTTAATTCAATAAATTCAATCACCAAATTCGAACTGGTATTTGAAATCCAAGTTAAACTAACGTGCAAATATTTAAAATTAATTAAATATTCCGATTTTAAACATTCAAAAATTCCGGGTCGTCACAAATAGTCTATACGGTACCGTATTACGTCCTGATCGGGAGGTCACCAGAGGATACTCCATAGGTACGACATAAATCAAACTCGTACAAGGCACACTAGGGTAGGTGACATGGCACACAAGGCAATGCCACGGTAGATATACCAATTACACATCCGGGCTAGTGGTAACGCGTAACGGCTACTACCACCCACCTCGAGCCACACCCCCAAAATCAAAAATCAAAAGTGGTCACCAAAACAATCCAAAGTCAGAATACAATATCGAAGGAGTGCGTCCGATAAGAGGGGCTACCTACTTGGCCCGAGAATCGCTCCTGTTTTAGCCACCTTATACCAACTCATGGGAGTTGGGTCCACATACATACCTCAAAGGAACGCCGCTACCAACCTACTTCATTCTGGAATCTCCACCGCGTACACGGTTGTTAAATTGGTTTTTGAAGTTGGCAGAGAGTATGACAACTTCCGATCCCGAACTCTTTAACAACCAAACGTTATTATAACACCGTAGTCATTTCAAAATAATTTATACTTCAAAACCAGAATATAGTATCCATTTCAAAACCATATAAATACGATACCATTTCCATTTCAAAAATCAAACCAATATGATATCATTTTTATTAAAACCCAAATCAATATAATATCATTTTTATTTCAAAAATATCCTTTCCAAAAATCATAGCACTTTCAGCGTTACAACACTTCGAAATCAAAACACTTGAAATATGACACTTTCAAATCATAATAGTTTGAAACTCATAACTATGAAACATAACTTCCACCACTTAAATGGTTTAAATATTAAAATACTTTATATAATAAAATAGCTTCTTCAATTTTACAAATCAATTCCAAAACAACTTGAATTTTTAGATTTTAAATTTAACCAAATCCCAAATCATAAATTTCAATACGATTCAGTTTCCAAATAAACTATACCAAATTATATTGATTTCAAAAATAGTTTTGATCCACAAAATAAACCATTTCAAATTCAGTATATTACAAACTTTAAGCATTCAATAATTTCATATATATATATATATATATATATATCAAATTCAATTTTCTATTATTTAGTCTCGAAACATTTACTTGATAAATCCATTATCATTTGAATAAAACTCAAATTACAAATCACTAATTATTTCCTTCAATTTATTTATACTTGGAATATTAATTTAATTCACCTTAAACCAAAATCAAGTTATAAAAATCATGCCTTCCAAAATCTCAAATTTAATACATTTCATATCAAACTTATTTGAGTTTAATTCTTAACTAAATTCAATTTCAAATAAATTTCAAATTTATCTTCCAACCTTAATTTATTTAAATCATTATACACTCTATATTAAAATATAATTTAAATACTTACCCATGTTATATTTTAACAAAATCAAACTCTATTAACTTATTTTTATTAAAAAAATTTATACATAGCTTAAATTCAAGAATTTAACTATATATAAAAATAATGTTTGCTTAATATCAAAAATCAATATTTATTGAACCATATATTTCTTTTCAAAACCATAGAAATCATTTCAAAATATTTTATATATAGACCACGGTGTCTGTATAAAATTTTCTATCCTATGGTCAAGTGATACGGATATTTATCATTTCAATCTGTAATTTGAAATACAAATACGGTTATATAACATTTCAAACCACAATCCCGAATGAAATAAAAATCCATAACAACTTGCAGTTTATAACAATATAAAAATACAACATCCATTCATCCAATATCAATCATCAAACATTTATCACAATCCTCATCCAATTCAATCAACAACATCCATATAGAACAGATAATAAATAACAGGTATTTACTGGCAGTTTATATTCAATAATAAATTAACTATTTTATCCAAATAAATCCAAATAAACTGAGATGATGATTCAAAATATGCCAAAAAGTCATAAATTAATTTCTAATCACATCATAAATCAATTTAACTAACATAAGAAATTTTAGAAGTTGTGAGTGGATTAAAACACTCACCTTTTGAATTTAAATCCAACACTCAAATAGTCTTTGAATCCGTCCAAACTAGCATCAAAATGCCTGGAATTTCAATACGATCCTAGTGGAGAAAACCGCACGTGAAACAAACCTCGTATGAAAATGTTATGCAATTTAGAACAAATGAAATACAAATTATAAATTAATTAAGAAATTTATATTATTATGCCACGTCACCTCTGCTTACCTCATGCGACCACAGCACTAGGCCGTTCGATCGATCAAATACACAAAGCGCCGCCACCTATCGTTTAAAATTCCGACCACCATCACCCTCCACGGCTGACCAGATCGACTTCATCTTCCACGTTTGGACGAGGCGCGTGTTGGGCGCGTTTCCACCCTTCACCGGTCCAAGTTCACCGAACCATCCGGTCCACCGAACCACCCACCTCTCCAAGCACAACCGGATCAACCCACCACCGGACCAAAGCAACTCCATCCACCACTGCCGAACCAAGTCATTACCGCTTCACTCACCACCGAATCAGATCCAACTCATCTCCTACCACCGAACTAAAGTTCCACCGGTCCACTCATCTCCTACCATCGAGCCAAAGTTCCACCGGTCCACTCATCTCCTACCACCGAACCAAGGTTCCACTGGTCCACCATACTCCTACCACCGAACCAAGGTAAACCGGACCTGCTCTGCCAGGCCAGATTGCATCGGTCCAGGCCCGCCAACTGCTATATACATCCAGGACCCCTGCCCCCAACCTCACTCTATAAATAGAGGGGCAGGGTACAACAATGGCAGACAAGTTTGAGAGCTCAAGCACGGATAGAACTTTCAAACAACTTTCATTTACTTGTAATCAGAGCTTTGTACTTGTAATCTGAATAGAAAAGGAGAATAACATATAAAGTGGACTTAGGCACGTTCTGGCCGAACCACTATAAATCTGTGTGTCTTTTACAGTTTAGTCCATCTATTTCATATATTTGCATAAATCACCCAAACCATTCAGAACAACATATAATCAACTAAATCATACGACTTGGAGGTGTTTGCTCATTTTTTGTGCAAACATTTTTGGTGCTTTCACCGAGAGCAGGAGCTCGAAGCTTCAGCTTCTCACACTCAACCCTTTTCCTATCAACATCGTTCATTGTTTGAAAAACATGCCTCCCGGATGGAAGAAAGATGCTAACGAATTAAAGAACATTGCAACTAGAAGTATCCCAGATCCAGTAATCAGAAATCAAGGCAATCGTCCAGTTCCTACAGCAAATGGAAATCAGGCAGATCCGACAGCCACTGCTACGGAACGACCAATTACAAGGACGGATCTGGATATGGTTGTGGCTGAAGTAACTAACCGCTTCGCATCTCAACAAGAAGCCTTGGTGGACCAACTCATATCACGCTTAAGGGATGCTGAAGAATCCAACCGCAACACTGAGTCATGGGGTGCGTCCCGGTCTGGAGGATCTGGGAGACGACAAAGGTCTTTCTTCTTCGAAGAGGTTAACAACAGAAACAACAATGGTAGGAGCCGAGCCCGGACTCAGCCCGAATTCTGACCCGAGGAAACACTTGGAATCGAACCCAACGGGGGAGGTGCCAGGCAGGGGTCAGATGTAGCTGAGCATGTCATGCTACCTAACCATGAAAACACCAGTAGACAGGGCCGAGTTGGAGTCCAGCCCGAAGTTGGACCCGAGGAAGTGCTGAGAACAGAACCCAGCAGGGGAAGATCAAGGCAACGGCCAATTGTGGCTGACCCCAGCATGGCCCCGGAAGACCAAAGACAGCCATTGGAGAATATTAGGAGTGACAGACGATACCATCCCTACAAGTCGTCTGGACGGAATCAATCCCGCCGGGAAGAACCAAACTCATTCCTATCCGCCCCAAATTTTGATGAAAGGATGGCGCGATTGTTCAGAGAATGCGTCCAACGGGACCAAAGGGATCGGGGGATAGGCGCTAGGGTAACCAGCCCCTTCACCCGCAATATCGAAACTGCCATCACCCCCCGAGAATGGAAAATGCCAACAAGGGAACCTCTGACCCCATCGTACACTTACAGAGATACACCCAGCATATGCTCATGAGCGGAGCAACGGAGGGAGTGTTGTGTAATTGCTTCCCACTTTTCTTGGTAGATCTGGCTACCTCCTGGTTCTGCCACCTACCCCAAGAGTCCATCAGCTCATGGGAAATGTTGAAAGAAAAGTTCATCAGCCAGTTCCACATTCATGTGGAACAAACCAAGGACGCTTATTCCTTATCTAATATCAAACAGAAACCCGGAGAGACAGTGCAACAATATCTAACCTGATTCAACGCCGCAGCGGCCGCAGTCCAAGATGCCAACGAGAAACTTATCCTAATGGCCCTCTGCAGTGGTGTACATCCGGATACTAAATTTGCTAGAAGACTAACCAAGGAAAAACCAGCTACCTTACCTGATTTCATCCATGAAGCTGGAAAATATATGAGACTTGAAGACGCTGCCACTGAGAGGCAGTCAGGGCAACAGGCTAAGACAGCTCCAGACAGGGTTCCGCTGCAGCAAAGGATGTTCGAAGAAATGACTCTAGAGACAATGCCAGGGGAAAGAAGGGAGAAAAGCGCTTATATCGACCAGGACCAAGATTTGACTCTTACACTCCTTTGAATGAAACAATCGAAAACATCTTCCTAGCCACTCAAGACGAAGTCAGATACAAGCGCCCCCCGCACAAGAAGGAATCAGATAACGCACTCAAGTCTGGAAAGTTCTGCCGCTTCCACGAATCCCATGGACATGACACCAATGAATGCCACCATCTCCGGGACTTGATTGAAGAACACATCAGAAGGAAGAGACTGGAACGCTATGTAAAAAGCCAAAACAGAACTCCAGCTTCCGCCAATGAAAACCCAGGGCTACCCCTCCCAGAAGTAGGCGGAGGAAATCGCAACGCCAGCGGCTCTAGTCAAGAGAAGATAGTGGTCCATACCATATCAGGACGACCACACATCGCCGATAGAAGCTGGGCAGAGATGGAAAGATACGGTAAGTCACTTAGTAACGATGAAGGCTACGTTATTTCTGTTATGGAAGAACGCCACCCGAAACGGAAAGAGAATGACGACATCACATTCAGTAGGCGTGATCTAGAGGGAAGGCAGTACCCACACATGGATCTTATGGTCATCTCTGCCTGGTTCGGTCCAGCCAAAGTTTTCCGAATTTTAGTAGACACTGGAAGCTCGGTAAATATCCTATTCAAGCATGCTTTCGACAAAATGAAGCTGTCAACGAAGGATGTGTCTCCCTGCAACAAACCACTACATGGTTTCACTGGAGATGCAAAGATGCCCCTCGGGCAACTGGACCTCTTTGTTGAAATAGGAAGTCATCCCTGCTCCGTTGTGCGAAAACAAACATTTGTACTAATAGAGAACCACTCGGCCTACAACGCCTTTTTGGGAAGACCAGCCTTGTCTGACTTCCAAATTGTCCTAGCCCCATGGTGCCTGAAGATGAAATTTCCAACAGATAACGGAATAGGAGAAATAGAGGGAGATCAAGACGCTGCTCGAGACTGCTATGTAACTGAACTTCGCAATAACAGCAGAAAAGATAAAGGGAAAAATGCAGAGACTACTCTCTGCATGAAAAGCTTGGAAGCGTAGCAACTAAAGAAAGCCCCTCCTCTTCGATATACCAGTGATCCTTTCAACGAATTAGACCCCAGGGACAAAGAGGAGGAGGCCACCGCCGAGCCTGCAGAGGCTATGGAATTCGTAGCTGTAGACAAACATGACTCAAGTAGACTATTGAAAATCGGATCTCAACTAAAAGGAGAATTAAAGGATCAACTCATTGATTTTCTTCGCCACAACATGGATGTATTTGCATGGACGCACGCCGACATGACTGGAATCTCCCCAGACGTAGCATGCCACGTGCTGAACATCGATCCCACCAAGGTGCCAGTAAAGCAGAAAAAGAGAAGCATGGGGGAAAAACGATCAGCAGCCCTCGAGGAAGAAGTAAAGAACCTACTTGCCAATAACTTCATACGAGAAGCCGTCTACCCAGAATGGATCGCCAACCCGGTACTGGTAAAAAAGGCTAATGGGAAGTGGCGAACATGCATCGACTTCTCCAACTTAAATGACGCTTGTCCGAAGGACTGCTTCCCACTCCCCCGAATCGATCAGCTCGTGGACAGCACAACCGTACACGAACTCTTATCCTTTATGGACGCATACTCAGGATATAACCAGATCACTATGCACGCCCCCGATCAGGACCACACTTGTTTCATCACTGACCGGGGATTGTACTGCTACAAAGTAATGCCTTTTGGACTTAAAAACGCCGGAGCTACTTATCAGCGCCTCGTTAACAAGATGTTTGCAGATAATAGGACGAACTATGGAAGTTTATGTGGATGACATGCTGGTAAAATCGAGAAGAGCCAACGATCATATAAGCCACCTGGAGGAGATGTTTCAAGTACTTCACCAATATGGAATGAAGCTGAGTCCCCTAAAATTCTCCTTCGGAGTATCGTCGGGAAAGTTTCTGGAATTCATCGTCCATGCCCGGGGGATTGAAGCAAACCCCGAACAAGTTCGGGCTTTGCAAGATATCAAGATACCATCCATTCGAAGAGAGATGCAAAGCCTAAATGGGAAAGTGACCGCCCTAAGCAGGTTCATCTCTAAAGCAACCGACAAATGCATCCCTTTCTTCGAAGCTCTAAAGAAAGACAAAGGAAAGTTCGAATGGACTGACGAATGCTCGACAACCTCCCTTTACTTAATCAAACACCTCCAGAGACCACCAGTACTCTTAACTCCAAATGAAGGCGAGGAACTATACCTATATCTTGCTGTATCGTCCCATGCTTTAAGCGCCGCTTTGGTGAGAGAAGACAACCGCGCGCAGCGGCCCGTATACTTTGTAAGCAAGAGATTTACGGGGGCAGAAGCCAGGTACCCTAAACTTGAGAAGCTAGCATACTGTCTGCTAATCACGCCACGGAAGCTACGACACTATTTCCAATCTCATTCCATCAGAGTTTTAACCGATCAACCGTTAAAGCAGGTACTCCATCGCCCCGACAATTATAGGCAACTACTTAAATGGTGTATTGAACTGAGTCAGTATGATATCACCTACCATCCTCGCACCGCCATCAAGGGGCAAGCCATGGCCAATTTTATTGCCGAATTCACTACCCACGAAGGTAAGGACCAATCTGAAATAGAAAAAGACATCAAGTGGAATTTCTTTGTAGATGGAGCATCAAACGAACAAGGCTCGGGGGTAGGTATTGTGATAATCACCCCCAGGGGAAGGAAGCTGCACCATGCCCTAAGGTTGGAATTTGCTGCCACCAACAACGATGCAGAGTATGAAGCAGTAATAGCAGGACTGGAACTTGCCTTAGAAATTGGAATCAATTCTTTATGTCTCCATAGCGGCTCTTAACTTATTGTAAATCAAATACTGGGAGAATTCCAAACTCGAGGAGAACGACTCACAACATATCCAAAGAAGACCAAGCTGCTGCTCAATCAATTGGATCACTATTTAATCAAACACATTCCTCGAGAAGAGAATCAGGAGGCCGACGAACTGGCAAAGCAAGCTAGCATGAAGGACGGCACCGCTTCCCGAACAATAACCATCTCAAAGCAACTAGCCCCGAGTTACGAGCCAATGAATATGATAGCTGCAATCGAAGAGGAAACTTGGATGACTCCCATCCGGAAGTACTTACAAAGTGGCACACAGCCCGACGGGCGTAACGAAGCTAAGAAAATCTTAAGGAAAGCTTCCCGCTACACATTACAAGAAGGCATCCTCTATCGGCGCGGCTTCTCTAATCCCTTATTAAGGTGTATCGCTGGAAGGGAAGCCAGGGAAGTCATGTCCAACATCCATCAAGGAAGTTGCGGAGATCACACCGGAGGGCAGACTCTAGCAAAGAAAATACTCCGGGACGGGTATTACTGGCCCACTTTAAACAAAGACGCCTTGGACTTCGTCAAAAAATGCGACAGATGTCAGAAATTGGCTAAGATTCCTCGACTACCCACAAACGAGATTACTCAAATGACCAGCCCTTGGCCCTTTGCAATATGGAGAATTGACTTGCTTGGCGAACTGCCAGTGGGCCGAGGTGGAGCCAAATATGCCATAGTGGCAGTTGACTATTTCACCACATGGGTGGAAGCGGAGCCTCTAAATAAAATATCTTCGGCAAAAGTTATTAACTTCTTGATCAAAAATGTTTTATGCAGGTACGAGGTTCCACTCAAAATCATATCGGACAATGGACTTCAATTTGACAGCGAGGAATTCACCGACTGGTGCCAAGAGCACGGAATCCACAAAAGCTTCTCATCTGTGGCTTATCCCCAGGCAAACGGACAAGTCGAATCTGTCAACAAAATTCTCAAAACTCTAATCAAGAAGAAACTTGAAAAGTCAAAAGGCGCTTGGGTGGATGAACTTCCTACGACACTTTGGGCCTACCGCACATCTTACAGAACATCAACAGGGCATACTCCGTTCTCTTTGGCATACGGATCGGAGGCCATGCTCCCAGTTGAAACTGTAGTGCCTTCCTACCGTAGAATCCACTACAACCCAGAAGAGAATGAAGAACTCCTCCACATGTCTTTGGATCTAATTGAGGAGAGAAGAAACGATGCAGCACTCAAAGCAGCAGCTCACAAGCAAAAAGTGGAAGCACAATACAACTCCAAAGTCAAGCACCGCAGCTTACAAGAAGGAGATCTTGTCCTCAAGCGGATCTTCCCGCGCCCCGGAGCGCTAGATCCAATCTGGGACGGACCCTATGTAATTCATAAAGATCTCCACAACAGAGCTTATATTTTCTCAACAGTGGACGGAAAGGCGTTCCAGAGGGCATGGAACATCCAAAACCTCCGTCGATACTTTTCTTAACTTGTACTGCCTATATGAAGTGAATTAACAAAGAGAATCAGTAGACGTAGGCATTTTCGTGCCGAACCACTTTAAAAATCTTGTCTCTTTTTAACTTGTTCCTTTATAACTTGGCTGCTTGTTAAGCTTTATCCTTTTCTGTTGAACAAAATCCTGTATAACGACATTTCCATTCTGGACACTTTACAGCAGAACCTCACCTGGACAAGACCCAACAGGTACTATGCGAATCTATGCACTCGCCAATGAGACACTTTTGCTCCAGCATCCCTCTACTGCGGGTTAACTCATTGCTCGCAACTACCCTCAAAGCCAACTGTAATGAGCCGATTATAAGCCATCAAGAAGGCCGACTATAGCCGATGGCAGCTCATTACGGCGTTCGGCCCGCCGACAACTGTGAACCTACTTTAAGCCCCAACATAAGGTGTGGCCAGCCAGGGGTAGTTCACGGTTGACGATCGGCACCCACGCTAGCCGGCCACAGTAAATCAAATAATACCCACGATTACGGGCCATAATGGCTCGGGTAGTTACTATGCGCAATCTCAGCTCCAATATGTCTTAAGTGCGGCTGTGGTAAAAAAGATAAACTCCCCGCGGAGGCGTAAGATGGGTGACAAATGTCTCCAAGACCCACAACTAGGGAAAGTGACTACAAAACCCGTTTGCCACGAACTTAAGCATATCGACGGCCTTCCGTGATTGGAAGTTTTACTGTTTCTCATATTTCCATTTCATTTAAAAACTTTTCTCCTATCCTATACAACAGTCCCTAAAGTACAGGTCACAAAATAGGGGAACTCTCGCTTGTGGAAATATGAACTCACATCCGGATGACGGAACACTCAGCTACATTCCATACTCAATCACGTAAGACATTCAGAGCAACCCTCTACATCTAAAACACGAAGGGCGGTACTTTCTTCTCTTGTATACAAATATGTAGCTTTAATTTAATCACACATCATGTTGACATTGCAAGACATGAAATAATATTTTGAGCAGAAACTTAGCATCAAATACGATCAAAACACATGCATAAACACGCAGCTGTATTTCTTATGCAACATATCAAAATAATAACCACATTCGAACATGACAGAGTCCGCTTATGTTATAAAGTTACATAAAGATGTTCGTTGCAATGACATAATTACATCCTGAAAATACAATAATGTTTTGGACTAGTATATACAGGAATGTCAAACAGACCAAATAAAAGAGTCAACTACATCGGGGCTCCACCTCTACCCTCCCCGCCATCCGGATCTACTTAACTGCAGGGTCAGAGCTCCCCGCATGTACTCCAGAGGTCCCGCCTGCCCATTCAGAAGAGAATCCATCAATAGTCACGAAAGATAAGCATTCAAATCATGAAAAGACTAAAAAGGAAGACTTACCAACATCCGCTCCCTGGTCATCGTCCTCCAACTGCACACCTACTTCCTCAGCGGTAAGCAGCCGCATGCCCTCCTTCACCGCCACTTTCTCCTCCTCCGTAAACTGGGCCGTGACCGCATCCATCCTGAAGGCCGCACCACCCTCCTTACCCGCATGAGCCTTAGCTTCCTCCAAAGCCCGAAGATAAATCCTAGCCATAACCCCAGGGTAATCATCCATCCAGGATAAGCCGCCCTGCTTCCAGGTCCGGAAGTAGATGTCCTGGAGCATCTCATCCATCATCCCCTCATTCTCCTCAAACTCTTTCATCCCGGCCTCAGAAGCCGACAGCCGTGCGAAGGCAGCATCTCTCTCCAATCGGTATCTCGAGCAGTCAGCCTGAAGGGATTTCCGCATCACTTCCATCTCCTCCTTCAGCTTGGCCTGAGCAAGCTCTGCGGCCTCAAGCCTCCCAGATAACTCCTCTACCTGCTCAAGATCCGCTCTCCGAACCTCATCCACCGTTGCGATGGCCATGTCAATTCGTTCTTTGCAAATAGCCTCCATTTTTCGCAATTCAGCCTTGCTAGCCTCTTCCATGGTTTTCTTTAGTCGTCTGGAGGTCGCCTCATGCTGGGATATCTGGATAGCCTGATCGGCAAGCTGTTTGGCCTGATCAGAAACCATTAGCCGCAACCGAATGTTAGCACTTCCGATTTCCTCTCCAGCCTTGGCCAGTCGAACGTGATGCTCCATTAGTCTCTTGGTCTCTTCAGCCACCCGATCTATGTTTGCCTTGGCCTCATCCCCCATGGTCACAATCCGAGTAGTAAGCAAATCGAGGTCTAAGGACTTGGCCTCATCCAGCACTCGTACCATGGGATTGCGGGGAAGAAGACGCTCACCCGTGGCCTCGTCAAAAGAAATGTCCTGAAAACTCGGGTCCAGATCCGGGTGGCCGACAAATGGGTTGCGAGCCAAACCAAGGTGGTCTATCGAGGTGAAAGTTGGATTTTCGGACGGATGTGGGGAAGGCATAAACTCAGTATCTTCCTCAGCAATAGGCTGGACTGGAGGCTGAGGGCCAAGTGAAGGTTCAAATAAAGATCGCCCCCTCTTCCTCTTTTGCATATCTTCTTCAATAACTCCGAGAAGGGGGCGATAGCCAACCACATCTCCGGGAAGGCTAGTTGACGGCTTCAGTTTGGCGGAAGCTTTGAGTAGCTTGTACTGTTCAAGGCGGTACCGAATATCCGATGTCTTGGCCACCTTACCCGTTCCTGGAATAAAAACCAAGTGTTACAAGCATGCATGAAACTATAATCCGAGAAATATGTTAAGTTAAAAGGAGTAGGAAAACGCGTTTATTTTACAAACCCTGAGGGGGAGTGGGATACTGCAATAAGTCCTGAATCTCATTCCAGGACGGGAGCTGGCCATAAAATATTACTAAGTCCTTATCATAAAGGGAGTCTGTGGAAGTTAAGAATTCACCTTGAATCGCCGGAGTTGCCTTAGCCGAAATACTCTCAGAAGATAGACTGGCCCCCGTCCCGGCCTTATCAGACTTCTTCGATCTCTCCACCAAGGCCGGCCCTTCCCCCAACCCCTCGAAGGCTTGACGGAAGGCATCATCCGTCCACTCTTGAATCTCACCCGCTTGCCCAGAAGTCAAGGCACCAACGCCACTACCACTCTGCCCTTCGCCACCGTTACCACCGTCACCTTCTCCATCGCCTCCGCTCTCCTCCTCGCCTCTTTCTTCCTCTCCACTTTCCTCCTCCGGAACATCTGGACATGTGTTGGGAGAGGGTCCATCAGATTTCTTAAGCTTCTTCCCCCCGACGACTTGAGGTACCGAAAAAGGTCTCCTCTTGCTACTCGCAGTAGCCCCGTCTTTAGCTTTGGCAGCCCTCTCCTCGGCTGTATCTCTCTGCTTAACCACAGATTGACGTGGCAGAATTAAGTTGTACTCCAGGAGAGTGGCATTCCTGATCAGTTAAGAAGCCGACCTATCCCGTCCCGAAATGGCCTTTATTTCCGCAGCCATCCGAGCCAAGGAATCATTCTCCACGACCGCAAAGCCACCTGTCGCTAGCAAGAAATAAAAGCATATAAGAAGTAGCACTGCGGTCGAGACAAGGAAAATATAAATGAAGTTCAACTTACAGCCGGAAGTGAAAAGATGGAAGGAAATGGAGTCATCCTTGATGAAGAACCATTCTTTCTTGAACATACTGAGCTTCGAATACAAATCCAGGACCGGCTTGAACGGCACGGCCGCTTCCAAGCTGATGTATGGAGACCCCTTCTTATAGCCTCTCAAGTTGTACAAATACCGGATCTCCCGGTTGGAAGGGGGACGCCCATATTTCATCTGAAAAATGATAAACAAGCACACCAGGATAGCATACGAATTGGGCTGAAGTTGGAATGGAGCCACCTTCAAACATGTAAGGAAGCTGACTATCCAGGCATTGATTGGGGGAATGGCCCCGCACATACAATGGTATCGTCTGTAAGCGAATTATCCTTCAGGAGGATCATACGGCATCATACCATCTCCCGGCAACAGCATACTCGCCCTGTTAATCCCAAAGGAGCGAGCGATGACATCAAGTTGCCCTTCTTTGAGGGAGCTTGGAAAGCAATCAGGAGGAGAGTTCAGAAGCTCCTGAGGGCCATATCCGTCCACTAATGACCTCGGGGCGGGTCCATGTTGCGCTGGTCCCGGCTGGATTGGGGGCACGGCGGAAGACACACTTCTGTCCGTAGATTTTTTTCTTTTCTGATCGGGTTTCCACTTTTTGAGACATTTATCTGCAACACAAGAAAGTACATCGTTAGAACAGAGGATATAAACAAACGAGTGTATATGGTCTGCAATTTCACTCGAATTCAAAACTCAAAAGACAAAGGTTTTCAGGATCATTCGTCACATAAGGTCCCTGAGCTCATTTGGTACTAAAAGATTTTCGAGTCCATTCGACGTTGAAAAGTTTTTTAGTTCATTCGGTACTGAGTGTCTTTATGCTCATTCGGTGAAACAAAGAAACCTCATTCGGCAAAAGAAACACACCTGAATCGGCACTAGATGATTCAGCACTAAGATGATTCAACACCTGGTGGATTCGGCTCTTAGATTCGGCACTTAGTTGATCCGGTATTCGACTGATTCGGCTATCTCAAAACGATGAAGGGATGATGAAGGCCTAACACCCCTATTTATAAACGAACATAGGATGACCGGACCGTATGGTTAGGCAGACAAGACCGGATGAGAATCACCTAAGCTAAAACAAAGCGCGACATATGATGGCATATGCCCCACTTCAGGGGGCAAATGCTGGGCGCGTTTCCACCCTTCACCGGTCCAAGTTCACCGAACCATCCGGTCCACCGAACCACCCACCTCTCCAAGCACAACCGGATCAACCCACCATCGGACCAAAGCAACTCCATCCACCACTGCCGAACCAAGTCATTACCGCTTCACTCACCACCGAATCAGATCCAACTCATCTCCTACCATCGAACCAAAGTTCCACCGGTCCACTCATCTCCTACCACCGAGCCAAAGTTCCACCGGTCCACTCATCTCCTACCACCGAACCAAGGTTCCACCGGTCCACCATACTCCTACCACCGAACCAAGGTAAACCGGACCTACTCTACCAGGCCAGATTGCATCGGCCCAGGCCCGCCAACTGCTGTATACATCCAGGACCCATGCCTCCAACCTCACTCTATAAATAGAGGGGCAGGGGTACAACAATGGCGGACAAGTTTGAGAGCTCAAGCATGGATAGAACTTTCAAACAAATTTCAGTTAGTTGTAATCAGAGCTTTGTACTTGTAATCTGAATAGAAAAGGAGAATAACATATAAAGTGGACGTAGGCACGTTCTGGCCGAACCACTATAAATCTGTGTGTCTTTTACAGTTTAGTCCATCTATTTCATATATTTGCATAAATCACCCAAACCATTCAGAACAACATATAATCAACTAAATCATACGACTTGGAGGTGTTTGCCCATTTTTTGTGCAAACAGCGCGCCCACCGGCCTCCCTCCGATCACCGATGAACGACGTTCGGCGTCGGAAAACTAGCAGCCGCCACCGAGTATCTTAACCCCAATCACAAATTTCCACCACATCCAACCGTTAACACGCCAAACCAACCACACCGATGGATAACACACTCGACTTTCAACACAGCCGTGCCCTTGATTCGTCGATTAGAGGACGATCATCAATCGCCAATGAACGGTCAAAAACTGTTCTTCAATTTCTAGACGAATAGTGATTTAAATCAGAAAATGAAATACAGATCTGAGATACGCTCATTGAGGGCTTTAGAATGATCTATAACTCGATATTACTTCAGGAGTTTGGATTTTTGAGTTGAATTTTGAATTGAAATTGAATTGGAAAATTTAGGGTTTGTCTGCCATTGGAAAGAGGAGCAATAGAAATTTTTGTACGTACAGAAATGAGAAATAGAAAGGTTGTTGGAGTTTTTAACTGGATATATATATTGGCAGATTAGAATAGAAATGACTGGGCTTGATTTGTTTGGAAAATAAAATGAACGATAATGACCTGAAAAGTCCGTTTCGACTCCGAAATGAAAATGAGTCAACCCATGTATCAAAATATATGTTTTTGAATATTTTAATGCAATGGAACAGGTTTCAAGTCCAAATTCCATCGTATGAAGAAGTCATGCTAAAATCAAGTTATTTCAAGTTGATTTCAATTTATTTCAATTTCATTGATTTCTAGGCGTTTCGATCTCGTATGATCAAACGACAAGTCCAATCGTTACGAAACTTGAAACCCTACAATAATTCACTATTATGGATCCGTTGAAACTAGTTTCGTCGAAATCTGAGTCAGTGGCCAAAATTGCTATTTTTCTAGTTAATTAAATAAATTAATACTAAATCAAATTAAATCAACTTTCCATTCAATTATCATTATTTCTTATTTCATCTTAGTTTCCCATTATCATAATATTTGAATATTTAATTTCATTTATTTGCAATAAATCCAATTACTATCCTTTAAATTCAAATAAATTAATAAATCGATTTCCATTCTTTTTACTTAACCAATTATCAAATTATGAATAAATTTAACATTACTTCCAATTATTAACTTAATTTACATTAACATAATATTTAATTACATTTATTGAAATTTATTTCCAATTTAAATTAAAATGCTAAATAGAGGGGTAATATACAATAATTGTTACCGTTAACTTTTAATTACACTTATAAGTTATTATTAACAAACAAATGTTACAATTACTTACATAACACTATTTTTATTCAATTACCAATAATTAGTTTTAATTACCATTGCTACGTTTCATTTTTAACATTCACTTCATTATAAATTATAAAGTTTTTTTATTTCTTTCTAAATCTAATTACAAAAATCTTATTAAATTAACCAATTTGATTATCGAAATTTACGGGTCGTTACACTCTCCCTCACTCAAAACTTTTGGTCCCTGAAAAGGAAAAGGAAGGGAAAAGAAAGAATTATGTCAACAATACATCTTATTCAAAAATATTAACTTTATGAACAAATAAATTTACAAAATTAATTAACTTAAATAAAATAAACCAATTTATAAACATTAAATCTTTTTATACTCAAATTAATAAAGTTTGGAAAACATTTTTCAAAATTTTTCTAAGCCCAAAATTTACAGAAAATTTTGGCAGAGTCTCCTTTGTACAGTGATGCTCGAAAGACAATATAATATCAAATATAACAATATATATCGCACTATAATATATCCCAACAACGGGAAAAACAATATAATAACGTTATAACCGTAATCCGAGAACGTTCCTATTGTCGGGCAATTAACGCTTAATTATGAAACCAAAAACAGTGGCAATTGCTTCCATAACCTGTATTTCACTTATATAATCCAAAAGGTTAACAATTATATAAAAATGAAATATTTATCTATTACTTAAATTGGAAAGGAGAATCCACATCTTTGTTATTCAACACGTGCCTTTTCTTTGCGTCCAACAATTTTCATTTCTTCCCTCCTTAGCATACATGATATGGCAGTTACTATCTCTCCCTCTCCACCCAATCGGTTCCAAAAAAATTCAAACAAAACCTAATAATATGAGAAATTTCCTACCGATATTCACACTTGGACCGACGAATTATATCACCACAAAAACAACATCGCAACATCCGCAAGTCTACCCTAAATCTCAATGTCTCTGGCGGCAATGAATTCACCGATCTACAACCTTCTGACGTTGATTTCGACGCCGCTCTTGTGGTAATTGAATCCAAACTCTATAAATTTTACGTGTCTAAGTTCTAAAAAGTAACATCTTTTTATACTTTTGTGAATGTCTCTGATGGAAGGAGAATATGTTTTCTATGGAGTAATCGAAGAAAAGTTCAATTGTAAAATGATTCTTTATTAAAGATTAGAGAATTTGAGTTATAATATGAAATTTATTTTGCCCAGTTTTAGAAATAAAGAAAGTTATTTGTTATTACGGCCTTAACATTGGTACTAATCAATGGATTTTACATTTTAAGAACTGAAATCTTTATATTAAGGGTACTTTTGATTTTAATTGATTAATTGTTTGACTTTAATAAATGAATATTCGCAACAATATTTCTTACTTATTTCTATATAGGAAACATGTCTGTTGTTGGTGGCAGTAAGTTCACTATGACACTTCTTAATGTATTCTCAAGCCAAGTCACATAGGAAACCCAAATCTATGAATTATTCATTTACTGTATTTCTACACAAGAAAAATGTCGCACATTATGAAAGATTTAAGTTTCGTTTCTCATCTACTATCTCCCTTCTCCCTTCCAATTTCTAGGCTGATCATAAATTACAGGATTGTGACCAAGACAAATACAAAAAATCTTCGTGTTTGTTATTTTAACCATTGTTAACTATATAATTCATAGTGTAACTAATTGAATGTTGATGACAAAATTTGGTAGCATGCTCCTACTAGAACTAAAACTGATAGCATAGGTATCTCTCAATTTAAGCATGTCTGACTGAGTGTGATACTACATGTTTGCTGTCTACTTTGTATTTTCTTCTCACATAGAACATTCTTTCTCATACCAATATTATTTTGTTCAAGTTACCATTATAATATATTTTACCATTGAATTAAAGTAAAAGAATTTGGAATATTTCCACAAAATTTTACAAAAACATCAGTTTGTGATTTGCATGGGACCTACCAATGTCATTATATAGTTCTATTTTTTTTCATCAGATAAAAATTGAAATGACTAGCAAAGATGAGACCAATCTAATGTGTTACATTTAATAAATATGGTATAGTGCAATATGAATAGATATCGTTAGTATCATTTTCCCCCCCTTAATGTCCATTCTAATTCAATAGACTTCAATAGGAGCAACCAAGACTGTTAATGAAACTTTTATTGCTGAAAAGTTTTTAGTGATCAAATTTAGCAATTGCCAGGTTGATCAAATCTTTATTCAATTTGGTTAGTTTATTAACTTACCTGACACACAACTTACACTAGAATGATCATACAATACTGCACTTTAGATGCGATAAAAATGAAAAGTTCTATCAACTGATCTTATGTGATTAATTATTTAATTTTTCTATAATATGTCGCTAACGAATATGATTCCAGTTTCTTTGTTCATAATATTTATAATTTTTGTCGGTTTATGATTTGTGTTTATTATTAAGGTGGAATACCAGCAATTTTTTTAATTCAGATAATTAATAAATATTTACTAGACTATTCAATTTTTAAACTTTTTGTTCACAATACAACAAATCAACTGTTTTATAAGTCGCATTCGCCAAATTATATGTACATCCTACAAATTATTATTCATCCTTCATTGGAAATAACTGTTTCAATAACTATTTTTTTACCCTCTTCTGTTCATTTGTTATATTGATACATTATACCTTGAATTAATTTTTTTTGACAATTCAAAATGTCAAATTCGATTTTGTTTTAACATTCTAGGGGTCTCTTGAATCCAGATTTTGATTTTGGTTTGTTTTAATAAATCAAAGTCTCATAGAAGACAAAACTAATATAATTTTGAAATTTAGAGTTTAACACCAATTCAAAATCCTAAAGTAAAATGAATTTAAGTTTTTTATTGTCAAAAAAAAACATAAAATTTTACTTTCAAAAATTGATGGTTCTTGACTGTATTTAGTGGAAGCACGTTAACTACATTATTAATATTATAAAATTTGCAACTCTCATCAAAGCTATTGAAATCAAAATAAGAGGTATGAATTTGTATATATACAGCATGAATAAATATTTCATTGTATTTTCAGTTGTCGTTCATGCTTTATTAAGGTTATGATATTTCTTACCTTTTTTCATATACGTGTGAACACTTAGTGGATTGGAGAAGAAAATGGAGAGCAATGACAGAATTGAAAGAAGAAAAGGAATTGAGAAGAGGTGAGTTTTAATAGAAGAGGAAATTATGTAAAGTTGCAAAAACATCACGTAGTAATATGGAAAGCAGAGTGGTAGTACTATTTTTATTATTTAACGATGTATAGTTTCTACCTCCATTTAATAATTGTATCAGCCTATTTATATCTTGGTTTGCTGATAAACTAATGTTACATTTGCTCGGTTCGTTGATCAATTCATGTTACATACACTTAATGTGTGTTTTAATGTCATTATTATTTCTATTTACAGTTGTTTTGAATAGATTTCAAAATATATAATTGGTTGGATTATATATAGATTTCCCTATCCTTTTGGATTTATGGAATGCAGTTCAAAGTAAAAAACATAGTGCCTGCAGATACAATATTATTCTTTGTATTAATAATTTTCATGTGGGCCAAATTAAAGCAGTGTTAATAATGGATATAATGAAATTTAAATAAATGATACGAGCAAATTAAAACTTATTTTTATGCTTAAATTTAAATGTCATATTGTTATAGTCAAACAAAATCACATTTAGATACATATTAGTTCAATAATGACAATAAGTATAATGCTTAAGCTTTTATACTGATAAATTTGAACCATACAGTTTATGCTATTAAAATTTATATAAGAAAATATAAAATTTACATGCATCAACTAATATGGTGTGTACAATTACATGGACCATTGGGAAGGCAATCATTTAAAAAATTCGCATATAAAAATATTGTCTTGGATATTTATAATCATTTTACAACCATGACATATTACTCACTGATCTCTGTTCAAAACAAAATCCATAAAATATTCTCCTTTTTATGACAACTCAATATCCCCATATCCCACCCACACACACCCTTCAACCCACACAAATAAAAAAATGGAGTTGCATTATGTATTCAGACAATAATGAATGGTTGTCATTATCTTTATATATGTGAATTTTTTAAAATATTTTTTTAACTGGCTCACTGGCAAACATGATTTTGATTTGTCGTTATCTTTAAATCCTATGGTCCAACTCAATCATGATACATATCATTTCAATGGAAGCTAATGTTGATTTTGGAAGTTTCAAAATTTTCTATGTTGATTTTTAGTGTTCTCTTGGTCATTATCGACGATGTTGCACAATTGCAAAGTTTGTGAATTTATGATTGTTGATGCTAGAAGTGAGCAATAACGTTAGTTAATGGTTAAAAAAAATTATTTTTATTTTGGAGACACAACCATTTTCTTCCACGTTATTAAATACATTTGTCTAGAAGCTTTATAGATCCTAATAGCTTTTAGAGAATTTATAAGCGGTGGAGAAAAATAAATTCGAAAGTTCGGTTTTAATTGAGTAAAATCATAGCGGTGAGAGTAGTTTAAATTGTATATGTGTTATGCAGTAGTTCCAATGCTCTCACAACCTTAAGTAATGTGTTTGGTCTCTCTCGCCACTACAATTACTTCTTTTTATCACTTTTCTGTAGTTTCAATGTAAGCTCCTTTTTCTGATGCGAAATATTGGTCAAAGTTTAAAAGAATTGTTTGTACCATTGGTCATTTGAACTTAGAAAATAGGTATAGTTAATAAATTATTTGATGTGACTATAGACATGTAGTTGTAATAGAACATTCTATTATTAACTGGAAAAAAACTGAACTAAACAACACTAATTTTTTGATTGATAAGAAATATGACAATATTGTATTATTCCAAAATCAAGTTATGCGAGAAAAATAATTAGCATTTGACATTTGAGCGAGGCATTCAAATCTATAAATGGGTGACGTACTGATTGCATACACTATATTTGGTTTATATCCTAGAAATTACGTATAGTTACTTTTAAAACTATTAAGTGTGCTACCATGAAAATAAATTTTCTCTTTTTTGGATTTAAAATATGCAGAGGTAGCAAAAAGTATAAGGAGCTGAGGTAAATTGCATTAATCAGACACCTTATGAATAGAAAACTATAAGAAATGTCACTTAAATAATTGATATTGTATGTAATATATTTAAAATTCAATTCTCACTTGAAATATCACTTGGCTCACTGCATAAAGGCACAAGTTAAGATAATCTTGATTTTAGGTTTCAAGCCATATGACCCTTTTCCCTTTTAATGATTTCTTTTGTTTAATGCACATCATTGTACCATCAGAAATCAAAATACTCAAGTTTTGAAGAACGAATAAAAGACCAATGAAAAGGAAATGCGTTATAAATATAAAAGACAATATCATCTCAAAGATCAATAACTTCACTTCATCTCTCACCTGCTTTTATCATCGAATAACTACCTTCTTTTCTTTCTTTATGCTTCATTTTTTAAACTGTCGACGGAAATGGTCAAATCTGGAAGATTCTACTGCTGCAAAATTTTAAACTGTTTGTGGTAACTTTTATGAGGTTAGCAATGTTTTTGCTGTTTGTTGATTAGCTTTGGAAAAACTGCATGCGTGTTTTGGAAAACTATATGCATGTTTGTACATTACCACCGCCTGCATGTCATTCAACTATTGCAATTACCTTTGACCAATTCATACAAATAGTGAACACGTTACATTTTTTTACATAGTGAGTTTTACTTTTATGGGTTGGGTTACATTTTTATTAATAGAAAAAAACTATTTCGATGAACATTTTTAAGGTTCTGCACACTACATTTAATAATTCGTTACAAATAGAAGATAATTTGTCCACTTGACTTTGCTAGCATTTTCTTTTCTGAAAAATTTGATTTTTTCTAACATGAGTTCATATAGTTTAACATAACAGTCTTCTTAAAAACATTATCAGGTTGGTGTTAAATTAATAGATAGGCCACATTTTTTGACCAAATGGAAACCATATTTACCACATGCGCTTATTATTATTCCTTTCTAGACATACAGATATGTAGTACTGAAGGTATTCATTCCATTTGTATCAATTAATTAGCCTTTTTATTTTGGTAGGAAATATATAAAATATTTCCGCATATGAGCATAATTGAATGTTGTTAGGAACTTAAAATAGACGTGTATGTGAATTCACTCCACTTATTAAGGCTGTCAATGGATACCCCTAAAAATTCGAAACCCATCCGGTATTCGAAGAACGAATAAATATCCGATAACCAAAAAAATAGATACGGATAGGGGTACGAAAGCATCCACATCCGAAAATTATCTGTCCAGTTTTTATCAAGATTATAGTTCATTTTATCTTATATATTTTAGTACAATAAGGGATATGTATGTATTTATGTACTAATTTAATAGTTTATATTATATGCATTTAATGCATGTTAAGTGCTCAAAACTATTTATTATCATAATATTTGTTGATTTTGCATACTTTTATAATAAATGAGATTGCAAAAAATACTTGCTTTGGACCAAATTTTGTTATTTATGTTTCTTGATTTATTGTGGATAGGATAATTATCTTATTTTCATCTATATCTATAGATGTAGATATTTGATATTTAAAAATGATTCCGGATGCAGACACGGAAATGTTATTATCCACATCCTGACGTATCCGTTGACAAGCCTATGACTTGTGGTTATGTTGAATGTACTACTAAAATTTTGCTTTCTCAAGTGAATGCATGCATAATAATGGAGAAAACACCTAGCGAAACTTACTCATCATGTAAGGTTTGTGATATAATATTGTTCACTTTGTTTGTAAAATGCATTATCACATTAAGAAAGGTGTCATTGTTTTATTTTAGGATAAATTATGAACATTTAAATTCACGGGAAATGTTATATATTAGAGTCGATCTACACAAGGAGTCAACGTGATGTGGTGCTACTTGGATATAACCTACGAAGAGGTCCAAGTAGAGATCGAAGTATTCCTTATTGATATGTAAGGGCGGAATTTGAACCCACGTTTAATCTATCCAATGTGTATTTATAAAGCAAATATCGAGTCTTCTCATATTGAATCGTGAGTATAACTTTTCTCTCTTTGGATTATATTCCTTAATATGTGTTTATATAGTAATTTGATTCCATATGAAATATTTGACAAGAAAAACAATGTAAAGCTTACCATTCAAACTCCATGTTAAAATGACAACGTTAGTCTTTTGAGAAACAACATGTTTGTTTGTTTCTTTTCAACTCAAGTTTGTAAATTAAATTAATATGGGTTTAAAAGGTTATATATCATTATAACTAATATTTTTCAGTATATTTTCATTGCATATCTTAAGCCTGGTCAGCCTGTGTACTTATATACATACATATACACACACATATATGTACGTGTAATAGTCATAATAGTTCAAAGCGGTGAAGCTTTTTGCCTGCTTCCATGATTGATTATTTTAAACCACGTGTTTATGGGGATATGTTTATTCATTTTTCACTCTAACCTCTATTAATTCTACCGCTTCCCATGTTTCACATATAAATTTTACCATCACTTGCTCTCTTTCTCTTTGTTTCGAACCTTGATTTTGCAATCCGATGTTTGAAAATAATGAACCAAATGATACACCGAATCTTCTCAACTTCCAGCTGCATGAATATGGCGATAGTGACATCATCGATGGCAATGACCAAGTTGATCACTCTACTAAGATATGCATAGTTATGAGTGTAAGTAAAGGGGTGATGTACCATGGCAGTTCGGTCTTAGGGCCAGGCTTGGACGTGTCGTTGAATAGTGAATATTTATGAATGTATAGCTGGAACTAATGAAATAATTTGATGCAGGGTAGAGTAAATGCTACAGGCTTCGTATTCTCTTCAAGAATGCAAATGTATTTTCTTCCTTTTAGGTAGTATTAGTTTTTATTTAGTGTGAGTTATATTATTTCAATAATTTTTTATAGCCTTTCTACTGTTTTATTTGGTTCCTCTCTCGGTTGTTATCTGCATCTTACTTGATCGAATTAATTTGCTCCAATAACCTTCTGTTTATGTGTACTTGCAGAAATATTTGTTATAACCAGCAGTGTATTATGACTATTTACAAATGTTTATTTATTGGTATGTTACTATTTTTCATATGTATTCAATAAATGTTCGATCTTAGTTCTTTGTTAATGCTATCAGTCCAATTGTTTTTTTAGTAGTGATGAAGCTCAATTTTTCTTTCTCTTCCATAATTGCAGTTCAATCAACACAATTCCTCAATTTTCATCAGGTTAAAGGAGAAACTTTCTTAATTATGTTAATGATCTACAATTATACAACTAACTGTACCTGAAGATCAAATCACATTATTTGTTTTGCTTTTTAGTTAACTGGGTGAAATAAATAATTTTGTGGATGTTCATATTATATTTTGGATGTCATTGGATGAAGCTAAAGGAGTTACTACGATAAGTTTGAAGAGCCAAATAAAATTAGAATTTCAAAAAACAGAAAACATCATATCTTTTTCTTTGTTTTATTCTGATATGTACAAACTGTATATTCCATTATTCTTTATCTAAAATGATATGCACAATTTTTACTCCATTTGTACTATGGCTTTTGAATTTCAAGTACTAACATAAGTTGCATAACTCCGAAACCTCAACAAAACTAGAATTGGATATGTTTACGCGTTGATTGACAATTTTTAAATTTGTAACTACTTCCCAAGTGTCTTATACTTTCAATTACCATCCAGCTTGCTATTAAATTTGGAATCTTTCCAAACGATTTAGGACAACTTATAATATCCAATTGACATTGTTGTTGGAAAACAAACAAAAACACCATGGAAAATATTCACCATTCGTGCACTAGGGAGTGTTTACACAAATGTATGTATGTGCACACAAATGTTTGTTTGCTATTCGGGTCAGATGTGGTAGATTCAAAGACATAAGCTAAACGATACTTCAAACTATTTCTAAGAATTTATGGTAATCTATAAGCAACTTAGTAGTACAAATTAAATAATTCTATATATCTTTAATAACGTTACAAATTCCTCAGATTTTAATTACACACATGCCCGTGTGCGTAGCACGGGCCATGCACTTGTTTAAACTTGTTTCAACACTAACAAACAAATCAATATAAACAACAATTACTTGCAATAAAGCATACAACCATCACACAAAATCAACACAAATCAATCATCCATTCATATCAAACAAAAAAAAAGTTGTTCGGGTTCAAAACTTTAAATTGTACAGAATGAAAAATAAACTACTAAGTGCACCATTTACTCAACAGTCTTAGATGAAACTAAATAGATTATTCATACATCCAAACAATTGTAAAGTATCCATGCCCAAACAACCATAAACCAAACAAACAACAATTCCAAGCATAAATTAAGTTCATCCTTATTAATTTCATTTCACAACATTTATTGCTTCACTTCCTTTTCATTCATAAAATAATTTATCTTTTTAATTTACATTTTACTTCTTACAGTTTCATTTCTTACAAAATCTCATTTTCATTTATTCATTTCATGTCAGTTTCCTTTTATTGCATCTTATTCATTTAGTCACTACTTAATTTCATTAATTTACCTCCATTTATTTACATTCATTTATGTACATTTATTTATTAATAATGTTCATGTTCAATTCAATTACTTTGTGTTACAATTCATTAACTTAAGTTTATATTCATCCACTTGCAATATTTCCTTCCTATCACATTTTATTATCGTAATATTTCATTTATAACTTAAGCTTATAACCACTATAACGACAAATTCTTATTTATAAAAGTAATTCATTGAACCTTTCTATTACATAAGTCTTGCTTGTAAATTCTCCATTACATTTTCTTATCAGACATTTCAACTTTTAAATCTTTTGGTAAGTTATATATATGCTTTTTAATAATGCAATTGAAAATTATACAAGTCTATCTTATTTCTTTTAATAAATCAAACGTTCAATAATCATATTTGTTTTTATAGGTTACATATTTCAACTTTCTAGAAATTTCCTTTATAACCTAGCATTTAATCTCTTATTTTAATTAGAGGTTCCAATTATTAATTAGTTACACTCCATTTCACTACCATAATTGAAACAATTAATTAACAGAAATTTAAAAACTAAATACCGGGTTAAATCTCAAACCATTTAAAAATAATAGATAGATGTATACACTTACAATTTATATATCCAAGTTTATTTAAAACAATTTAAATTTAAATTTGTTTATCAAAATAAATCTACAGTAAAACTACTACAGTGGCCTTCCCTCTTAGAAACTCGAAAATGAATGTCGATGATGCGTGCACTCATCACCGAAATTATTTTCCAGCGACGAAGAGGGGAGTACATAACTTATTTCTTTCAAAGTTTCTTTAAAGCAATTCTTTCAAATCATATTGAAATATTTATATCGGAACATACTTCTAAATAATATTACTATTACTCCAAAATCATTTGAATGAAATTTTCAAATACCTTGGAACTTGAATTCTAAATTCCAATTTTCGTTTATTTTATTGTAGAATCTTATTTCCATCCAATATTCATAAATTTCACTACCTAACAACCATTATATTACAACCAAATATATATCATTTATAAAAAACTTATTCTATATATAGAAAATACAACAGGCAAAATTATTTCATCCACCTATATTCAAAACAAATATTGTGTCGGTCTGTCCTATTAAGTGTTTAGAAATCCCTATTGATGTCATAACATCCTATGCATCAACCATAATTTATAAATACAAACGGAACAAATAAACACAATATCAAAATCTTTTATAACACTAACAAATACGTTTTCCCATATATGTACTCTCAGCCACTCAACATAGGATATTACTATCCTATAAATAAAGAGTCAGACCCTACAAAGCCAAGGTTTTCTCTAAACCAAAGGTCTAATACCAAATGTAACGTCCTGCCTTTTTGTACGTTTTAAATCAACGATAAACCACACACGTCAGACTCATACCATACAGAAAGGCGGATTGTTATTGGGATGAATAAGAAAATGCAAAGAAAGAAAAAACAAAACAGAATCTTGTAGCGGAACGACAAAATATAATAATCAAATAAACAGTTCATTAAGCTGTTTTACAAAACATTTGATTATACTTATACAACACAGAATCAGAGTTACACATACCAAAGAATAATAAATAACAATGCAGCGAAGCAATGTGATGTAGTGGAACGATGTAGTAAATAATAGTAATATAATCTTCGTCTTTGTCCTCCAGAAATAAAGTCTTCAAATCCTGAAATGCTCAAGTTGACCCGAGCGAATTGAAAAAACAAAACATTCGAGTCAAAACTAAAAGATCTTATGCAAGTTAAATCAACAATAAATAACATGAGTGGAACGGCGTCAGAGATGTTGGCGGGATTTGACATCTCCTATCCAGTGTCTAATGTGAGTGCAACAACTTAAGAGATGCTTGGGATTCACATCTCCTAAGGATCCGTTAAACTATTTACTATGTAGTAATATACGCTATTATAATAATGTCTAGACGTAAAATAAACTTACTTTGAAATAGCGTTAAGGAGTGACTCAATATTCCCCTTAACACATAAATAGTGCCAATAGTCTATACAGTACCGTAATACCTCCTGATCGGGTGGCTACCAGAGGATACTCCATAGGTACGACACAAATCAAACTTGTACAAGGCACGCTAGGGTAGATGACATGGCACACAAGGCGATGCCAGGGTAGATATACCAATTACGCATCCGAGCTGGTGGTAACACATAGCAGCTACTACCGCCCACCTCGAGCCACACCCCTAAAATCAAAAATCAAAAGCGGCCACCAAAACAATCCAAAGTCAGAATATAATATCGAAGGGGTGCGTCTGATAAGAGGGGCTACCTCCTTGGCTCGAGAATCACTCCTGTTTTAGGCACCTTATGCCAACTCACAGGAGTTGGTCCCACGTATATACCTCAAAGGAACGCCGCCACCAGCCTACTTCATTCTGGAATCTCCACCACGTCACGGTAGTTAAAGTGGTTTTCGGAGTTGGTAGAGAGTACGACAACTTTCGATCCCGGCCTCTTTAACAACCAAACGTTATTATAACACCGCGGTCATTTCAAAATAATTTATACTTCAAAACAGAATATAATATCCATTTCAAAACCATATAAATACGATATCATTTCCATTTCAAAAACCAAACCAATATGATATCATTTTTATTAAAACCCAAATCAGTATAATATCATTTTTATTTCAAATATATACTTTCCAAAAATCATAGCACTTTCAGCGTTATAACACTTCGAAATCAAAACACTTGAAATATAACACTTTTAAATCTAGTTTGAAACTCATAACTTTGAAACATAACTTTCCACCACTTAAATGGTTTAAATATTAAAATACTTTATATAATAAAATAGCTTCTTCAATTTCACAAATCAATTTCAAAACGACTCGAATTTCTAGATTTTAAATTTAACCAAATCCCAAATCATAAATTTTAATACGATTCAGTTTCCAAATAAACTATTCCAAATTATATTGATTTCAAAAACAGATTTGGTCCATAACATAAACCATTTCAAATTCAGTATATATCAAACTTTAAGCATTCAACAATTTCAAAACTAAGTTTGATAATTTCCATATATATATCAAATTCAATTTTCTATTATTTAGTCTCGAAACATTTACTTGATAAATCCATTATCATTTGAATAAAACTCAAATTACAAATAACTAATTATTTCCTTCAATTTATTTATACTTGGAATATTAATTTAATTCACCTTAAACCAAAATCAAGTAATAAAAATCATGCCTTCTAAAATCTCAAATTTAATACATTTCATATCAAACTTATTTGATTTTAATTCTTAACTAAATTCAATTTCAAATAAATTTCAAATTTATCTTCCAACCTTAATTTATTTAAATCATTATCCACTCTATATTAAAATATAATTTAAATACTTACCCATATTATATTTTAATAAAACCAAACTCTATTATTAAACTTATTTTTATTAAACAAATTTATACATAGCTTAAATTCAAGAATTTAACTATATATAAAAATAATATTTACCTAATATCAAAAATCAATATTTATTAAACCGTATATTTCTTCCAGAACCATAGAAATCATTTCAAAATATTTTTACATATAAACCACGGTGTCTGTACAAAATTTTCTATCCTATGGTCAAGTGATACTGATATTTATCATTTCAATCCGTAATTCAAAATACAAATATGGTTATATATCATTTCAAAACGCAATCTCGATTGAAATAAAAATCCATAACAACTTGCAGTTTATAACAATATAAAAATCCTACATCCATTCATCCAATATCAATCATCAAACATTTATCACAATCATCATCCAATTCAATCAATAACATCCATATAAAACAGATAATAAATAACAAGTATTTACTGGAAGTTTATATTTAATAATAGATTAGATAACTATTTAATCTAAATAAATTCAAATAAATTGAGATAATGATTCAAAATATGCGAAACAGTCATAATAAATTTCTAATCATATCATAAATCAATTTAACAAACATAAGAAATTTTAGAAGTTGTGAGTAGGTTAAAACTCTCACCTTTTGAATTTAAATTGAATTTAAATCCAATTTAAATCCAAAAATCAAACAGTCTCTGAATCGGTCCAAACCAGCGTCAAAATGTCTGCAATTTCAATATGATCCTACCGGAGGAAACCACACGTGAAACGAACCTCGCATGAAAATGTTATGCAATTTAGAACAATTGAAATACAAATTATAAATCAATTAAGAAATTTATATTATTATGCCACGTCACCTCTGCTTGCCTCACGCGGCCACAGTACTAGGTCGTTCGATCGATCAAATACACGAAGCGCCGCCACCTATCGTTCAAAATTCTGACCACCAACACCTTCCACGGCTGACCAGATCGACTTCATCTTCCACGTCTGGACGAGGCGCGCCTGCCGGCCTCCCTCCGATCACCGATGAATGACGTTCGGCGTCGAAAAATTTGAAACCGCCACCGAGTATCTTAACACTAATCGCAAATTCCCGCCACATCCAATCGTTAACACGCCAAACCAACCACACCGATGGCCAATGCACTCGACTCTCAACACGGTCGTGCCCTCGATTCGTCGATTGGAGGACGATCATCAATCGCCAACGAACAGTCGAAAAATTTTCTTTAATTTCTGGACGAATAGTGATTCAAATCAGAAAACGAATTAAGATCTAAGATACACTCGTCGAGGGCTTCAGATTGATGTATAATTCGATATTATTTGAGGAGTTTGGATTTTTGAGTTGAATTTTGAATTGAAACTGAATTGGAAAATTTATGGTTTGTCTGCCACTGGAAAGAGGAGCAACAAATTTTTTTATACATACAGAAATGAGAAATAGAAAGGCTGCTAGGATTTTCAACCGGATATATATAGGCAGATTAGAATAGAAATGACTGGGCTTGATTTGTTTGCAAAAAGAAATGAACGATAATGACTCGAAAAGTCCGTTTCAGCTCCAGAACGAAAATGGGTCAACCCATATATCAAAATAGATGTTTTTGAATATTTTAAATGCAATGGAATAGGTTTCAAGTCCAAATTCCGTTGTATGAAGAATTTATGCTAAAATCAAGTTATTTCAATTTGATTTCAATTTATTTCAATTTCATTGGTTTCTCGGCGTTTCGAGCCCATACGATCAAACGACCTGTCCGATCATTACGAAACTTGAAATCCTACAATAATTCACTGTTAAGGATCCGATGAAACTGGTTTCGTCGAAATCCGAGTCAGTGGCCAAAACGGCTATTTTTCCAGTTAATTAAATAAATTAATATTAAATCAAATTAAATTACTTTTCCATTCAATTATCATTATTTCCCATTTCATCTTAATTTCCCATTATCATAATATTTAAATATTTAATTTCATTTATTTGCAATAAATCCAATTACTATCCTTTAAATTCAATTAAATTAATAAATCTCGATTTCCATTCTTTTTAACTGATTATCATATTATGAATAAAATTAAGATTACTTCCAATTATTAACTTAATTTACATTAACATAATATTTAATTACATTTATTGAAATTTATTTCCAATTTAAATTAACAGGCTAAATAGAGGGGTAACATATAATAATTGTTACCGTTAGCTCTTAATTACACTTATAAGTTAATATTAACAAACAAATGTTACAACTGCTTACATAACACTGTTTTTGTACAATTATCAATATTTAGTTTTAATTACTATTGCTATATTTCATTTTTAACATTCATTTCATTATAAATTATAAAGTTTTTTTTATTTCTTTCTAAATTTAATTACAAAAATCTTATTAAATCAATCGATTTAATTATCGAAATTTACGGGTCGTTACATAAACAATAAGAATTTTTTTATCAGAATGAACTCAACAATGCTTTCACCAACTACTATAACAAAATCATTACAACTAACAAAATTCATAGAATTAAAGCAAGATGGAATGATTTATATCTTGAAAATGCAAGAATTATTTAAGATGATTTGGATGGTCCATTCATGGAAAATGTAACGACCTGGAATTTTCAAACCCGAAAACTCCAGATAGTTAGGAAAAGAAGAAAAGAGATAGAAGAAGAAGTAACAGAAAACCAAACTCAAAATCTCACATTCGCAGCGGATAAAATATAATATCAAATAATATTAGTTATACAAAGGAAAATTGTACTTGTCAAATTATACTTTAATACATCAGAGTTACAACATATACACAAACAATGGACAAATAAAAACAACTTGTCCTAGATAATTCATAATATCTCAAAGCGGAATATACTCCATATGCTCCTGCCATCCAGCTCGCCTCCTGAGCTCCAGAACAACCTTACCTGAAATCTGTAATACTCGGTCTGACCCGAGCATTACATCAAAGTAACACCCGAGTCAGGCTGGAAACCAGCATGAGTAAACCCATCTAGCAAGAGTATAAAATTTATATAAAATCCGAGGGTAACTTGTATCAATTTGCAAATTCACAATTTGTTATAGACATCACTTATTTCACACATCAATTTCTAAGTACCAAAACATAGATTAAATGGTCCAATTCACTTAAATCATTCCATTCCAACCTATTGATTTCACATATCGATTTATAAAGAATCGAAGGGGTTCGGGTATTTACTAATGCCCGACTCCGGTCTCTTCGAATCCAATGTCATCTTGTCCCAAGTTATTCGAGTGAATACAATATAATTTTATATACTAGATGTCACTTTACACAGCAATTCATCAAAGATAACCGCATTATCACTGTTCAACTCAAACATATCATATCATAAAAACATTTCATTTCACAAAGCATCACAATCACATATCAGGGATAACAAATAATCCAAGACATTCAAATATCCTTCAATCATTCATAAGCAAGATAAATTAGTCATACCATTTTTTATTAATTTAAATAACTACCAATGAATTAAATTAATTACTTTATTACTTAAAAACCTTGCTTATTTAACATTAATTAATTATATTCAATTAATTAATCATCCCTTAATTATTCATCTTGATTAATCATTCTTGATTAATCATTCTCTAATTACATTATGTAACTATCCTTAATTAATTACATAAATTAATTATTCTCAAACAATTATAGTAATGAACCCTTAATTACCCCTATTAATTAATTACATTAATTATCAATTAATTAAATTAATTAATTCGTCTATAATTACTTCATTGATTATTTAACCTAAATTAATCAGTCCCTTAATTACTTCATTAATTAACTATCCTTCTAATTAATTAAATAATTAATCTTTAATTAACCACATTCATAAATTAACCTCAATTAATCATAAACAGTAATTAATCATCTTGTAATTACTCACCTTAATCAATTAACTCCTTAATTATATTTATCCTTTGATTAATTACACTAAGTAATTAATCCTTAATTACTTCCATTAAGTAATTTTCCTTTAATTAATTACATTCTGTGATTACCCATTAATTACTTACACTAAGTATTTATACTTTATTAATTACATTGAGTAATTTTACTTAATCAATCAACATATGCTTATCTTTAATAAATTAAACTAATTAATTAATTTAAATTAGTCACATTAATTTAATTTATTATATTTATTAATAAAATCCTTTAATTACTTCTATTAATTAATTAATCCTTAACTTCTTTTTAAAAAAATCATTGTTAATTAGTCATAAAATTAAAATAATTACCTTTGAAACAAACTAAAATTATTAACTTTAACATTTCAAACTTTAAAACTTAATACAGTTCTTTGGAAACTAAGCCAATTTATACTTTAAGTCTTTAAATCTATATATGCTTTCAGTTCCTTCAAACCCCTGAAACCTAAACACTAAAACCTGAATCAATGATGCAACTACCCTGAGCTAAAATCTCAAATCACCGTGCAAAGATATGAAATCCACGAGAAAACTTAACGGCCTCGAGTCTAGCACGCAAACAACTCGAGTTCGACCCGAGCAAAGCTTCTTCCCCAAACTAACAACCAACATCGTGCACGAACATACTCCGTGCACGTGCACGACGAACTCGCACGTCGCCGACCAACACTCCGGTTCTCACCAAACTGCAAACGACTTCAACGAACCTCTCGATCAATCAAAACAACGAAAACAATGTCCAAGCAAAATCGAGTAACTCGATCAAAATTGGAACACGAACATAATCAGAAAACCATCGCTGGTCAACACCTTCGACCTTCGGAACACGCGCCTTCCAATCTGAAGCAACGCCATACTTCGACGAACAGTTTCCCCCTATCACGATCATCTCCTGTGATCAATCGACGACTCAGAGGCTTTCAAAAACTTCGATCAAAACTAGCCCCTGAACCATAGTTCGTCGCTGGCCGACCATCACGGCCCCTAATAAAATCTTCAACTATTTTTCTCGCGACCACCGAGCTGCCCTCCACCTCCAGGAACAACTATAAACCACCAGTCAATGCCGATCTACCGAAATCGATGAAATACTAAAAATCGCATAACTCCGACTAACTCAAAAATTCCCTATCTAAAAATCTAAATTTTCCCATCATAATTCATTATTTTACTTTGCAAATCAGATTATCTAATCAAAGATTGAATTTAGCTTGATCGATTTTAACCCATATTTTGATATTTACTGTAATATTTACTTTCTGAGATACTTACTTACATTTTTACTAGCATCAATTTTTTTTAAAATGAAGTTTCTCACTTACCAACAATTTTTACTCAAAGATCAAGCCCAAACAAAATCATTTTTTAGTAGAAGATTTGAATTTTAAAACCAGGTTTAAAACCTGTAATGATTTTAAACAGAGGAATGCATTTGCATGTTCCAGTCATGAGCACAGATACTAACTCACCTTTATATATAAATCATTTTAACAACATGCACAACATTATTTCATATCATACTTCAAGAATTAATCACAACCAAATTCAGATAAATCAGATCTTACGAAGTTTACTCACTTGTTTGTTAAACAGAGGAACAAGACTTTGCTTTTAAGCTGGAATTTGATTGTTTTATTTGAGTATGATCTCTCTTAAATCTGAACTGCTTGCTATACTTTGTTCAGTTTGAAGGCTTGAAGTTTTGAAAGACTTGTTTGCTGATTTATTTGCTTTAGCTCCCAGGCTAAATTTTTTGAAGGAGATTGTTTTACTGGAATTTGTTTTACAGGTGAAGATAAAAATGTTTACAGTTTTTTTCTTTCTTCTAGCTTGTTATTGTTTACTGAACAAAGAAAAGAAAATGAGAGATAAGGAAAGATATATTTATATAAATTTAATTTAGGTATTACTAAAAATAAAAGAAAAAGGAAATAAAGTGACACTTGTCCCTAAACTCATTTAATTTCTTAACACATGTATTTAGGAGTGATTACAAGATAACACATGTATCTTCATGCATAATTAGATTTTTAAATATTTAATAAAGCTTTTATGATTAATTTTTCTAGTTTATAAATACACATTTAATTTATATAAATAAATCTATTTAAAAATAAAATAATATAAATAAAATCATGAAAATACATTTTAAAACCATAGTATGATTTAAGATATAAATAACTAACTTTTGAATTTCAATTTAAATATCCGAATTCAAATTAAATTTCAAATTCAATTTAAAAATCCAATTGATCGATACATACTATTTTAACAAATCCAAATTCCATATGTATATAATAATTCTATTTAAAAAATATATATATATATACGACACAATTATTATTATTGTTTAACGTAACAATTTTATCAATTTTAATTAATTTATAATGGAGATTATCTCATTTAAATTTGGTTTGAAATTCCGGGATATCTCATTCCGCCCCCCTTAGAATCTTTTCGTCCTCGAAAAGGAACGAAGCCAAAATTTATTCAACACTTAAAATCAGATAAATTTTCTTTGATTATTTTTAAAAACACTTTTATAATCTATATAATATTACAAAACAGTTTTTATAAAAATACTTTTTATAACTCGATGTCCAACCAGTCCATCCTTGTTCTCACCGAAATTTGGTCATACGTTGATCAGGCGTAGGACTGAAAATCTATAAGTACTTGGTAAACCCGTTTTCAACACCCAGTGAAAATATTTGAAAAATAATTTTTTATTAAAAATATAGAAAACATTTTTGAAATAGAGGAAATATCTTTGGTGAGAATGCTCTGGAAATCATCACCCCCATCCACGGTCACATTTACATCCTGGGTTACTTTGCCATCGCAGTAAAAGTCCATGTAACTATAGGCACTCCGCTCCCCTCGATTATGCCATGGAACCCAAAAAAGATCGCAGTCACATTCCAAGGTTACGTTGCCATCACAGCAGAAGTCCATGTAACTGTAGGCATCAGCGCCCTCAATCTTCGCTGCCAAAAATGAAACTTCTTCACTCCCACATAGGTCGCAGTCTACGGATATAAAAATGAATGCAGACTGTTGGCTCTCAGCAGTGCATACGACTTTCGCTATGTTACCATAGGTCCCAGTCTACTGATATAAAATCAAACACAGACTGTTGGCTCTCAGCTGCACACATGACTTCTGCTATGGTCTGTAGTAGATCGCAGTGACATCGAGTTACACTATCGTCATAGCATAACCATAATGCCTCTGTAGGCATCAGCACCCTAGATTTTCGCTACACACTACACATAATCCTCAGGAACTAGTTTTGTCCGGACTCCTCACATGATCAACTTTAAAATCTCCCCCTTAGAGGCTCAAGGCAGTACCAACCTATTGTACTCCTGAGAAGTTCATTTCAAGGGAGCACCTTTTTCTCCAGAGCCATTTTTAATACACTTTATACTATACACATATAGTATCTTTCAAATCATACGCCTAGTATGATCTCATATAAAGCTCCTTTACACAAAATCGATTACCCCAAAATCGATAATTCTCAAACTAGGCTTTTCAAATTCCAATATTGATTTTACCCAAAAATAAAAAGCCTTTCCAAAGTCCATAGGTTCCAAAAACCTTTTCTCAAAATCATTCTCATGAGATCCTTTACATACACACACACACACACACACACACACACACACACACACACATATATATATATATGTATAACTTTTAAAAATCTTTAGATCACTTCAAACTAGTATAAATTCCATTTTTATACTTCACAAACTTTCAAAACCCTTTTCTTTTGGCAAAAGATTCAACAAGGGAAGTTTTATCTTATATAACAAAGATATATTTCTTTGTTTACTCCAAATCAAATATTCAAATTGATTACTCTATAAAGTCACTTAACAAATTAATTACTTCCCTAAAGTAAATTTTTACCATAGAAATATCCAATTTCCACTTTTATTCATTGTATATTTCACAAAATATAATTTTCATTTCAAAAACCATTTTACATTTCTTATCCACAAAATTTTCAATACCAATTTCATTCAAATCCGTACGATGTACACATATCATCCATATGCTATATCAATCTGATCGCTCACTCGATCATACAATTTCACTTCCGAACTAGTATCGTCCACTCGATTTTCTAGTGCGGACTCAGATCTGGTTTCTTGATCAGAAACCGTCATTCTCCATGCATAGCCATAACTATGAAAGAGAATATCCAGAACCAATCAACAATCCATACCAGGTTCGCCGTTGAAAATCGAGTGAAAAATCTCAACTCGGATGATAATACTTTCTCGAAATTCTGTGCTCGAATCTGGATCAAATCACTATGCGAATAGAATAATATACGTACATCCTACGTATTTATCTCCATTGATTATTAGCTAAATCAATTTCTCCTATCTATTCACATTCACTTTAATTTCTATCCACTTATTCACAATTGTTTCAATTCCATTTGGATTATCACTTTAACCCTTATCTCAATTTGTAATTAATCATAAACAGTTTGCACTCTGACCAACTTTTAAATTTAGAAAATAGCTTGAAAAATTTAAAATAAATAAGTAGTTGAAAAATAATTATTAGTTTGTAAAATAGCTGTAAAATAGTTAAGTAGTTATAAAATAGTTGGAAAATAGTCAATTAGTTATAGAAATTTTAAATAATTGCAAAATAGTTGTAAATAGTAATTAGTTATAAAGTAGTTGAAAAACAGTAATTAGTTTATAAAACAGTTCAAAAATTGTTAAATAGTTCCAAAAATAATTGTAAAACAAGTATAAGATAGTTTGGGGTTTAAGAAGAAAGACTATATAGTAAATAGTTTGGAAAAATAGATTTGTATTAAAACAATTTATTTTGAAAATAGCCAGAGCCAAACTGTTCAACTTCCCAACATCCATTTCCAATTAATTTCCCATCAATTCAATTTAAATTTCCACTCCCATTTAAATTGACTCAATAACTTCAATTTCCATTGAAATTGATTTAATCCCAATTCAAATTGAATTAACCTCAATTTCTTTCCAAATTCAAATCAAATTCCATTTGAATTTTAGACCTATTCAACTTTTAATCACAATTCCAAATTATTCAAACCAATTTGGATTAATCTCAAATTGAACCAGCTTCAATTTCAAATCATATCAATTCTAGTTTAAATTAATCCCAATTCCCATTTGAATTTGAACACATCCATCTTCAATTTCATTTCAAAACAATCCAATTCAAATTTTCCATTTGTATTTTTAAACTTATACATCTTCAATCACAATTCCAATTAATTCAAATCAAATCCAATTTGAACTAATTTAATTTAAATCTCAACTTTAAACCATCTTGAATTATAAATTCGAGTTAAATTTTAAAGGTTGATTTAATCCTTTAAATCAAATCAACTATATCTTTAAACCATTTAATTCTGAATCCAAATTCCATTTTAAACCTATTTCAAAGTTCAAATAATAATTCAAATCCCTTTTAAATAGCTAAATCTTTGAAATTCAATTTATCGTCAAATTTCAAATTTTGAAACCAAATCTTTGAAGTTTTATCTTAAACATTCAAATTTTAAGTCCAAAATGATTCCATTTTATCCTAATAATGGATATATTACGACATCCCATATCTCCATTCGTTTAAAAAAAAATCCAATTTTAGCTTAAAGATTATTAATTACAACAGGATGGTATCATTCAAATTATTTTAAAACATCCATCCATTTTCAATTTCCAGATCTCAAACCCATTTTGAGATCACACAAACTCGCAATTCAAATCAACCATTTAACTTTGCATGCTAAATCTCTATTTCATCTTAAAATTTCCAATTCAGGTTGTTTGTCAAAAACTTATTTAACTTTCCCAAAGTCAAATTTCAATTTACTTAATCCAGCCAACCTTACCCAATTTGAATTCCCATTTCAAATTCTAAACTTCACATTAATAATCTTCCCACTTATAAGTTCAAAAACTTATTACTTTGGGTATCGCATCTCATTCCAAATTTAAAACTCAACATTTAGAGTTTTATCCCAAATCATCTTTGATATTATGTATGTACATATTAATTTCCTTTACACACCAAGTTATACTTCAAATTTTAAACCACCTTTGGTTTTTAATTCAAAACAAATTCCTTCAAATTTTCAAACAACTCTTGTTTGAAATAGGACCCTTCATTTAAATACATTAAATAACATTATTTATTATTTCTTTATCACTTTGAAACTAATTTTTAAATTTATGGACCTAGATTTAAAACTTCAAAATTAGATCATTTCAGTTCCAATTTGTTGGTCTTGCTTACCTAAATGTTTTACTTCCCTAAAACATTTCATTTTGCTTACTCATTAATACACATTTTATTATTAAACACAACAATCATTTATGATGATAACCAAGATTATAATATCTGGAAACCAATTCATTATTAACTTATTTTGAAACTCTTCTCCAAATTCCAGATTTAAATTTTAGTTTGAATCCATTTCAAACTTACCTTTATTCAATTTAAATTTGGTTGTATTTCAATTACCACTTAATTTAATTCCAAAAATTTAACAACCAATTACTTAATATTTATTAGAAAGAAATATTGCTTTATATATCAAAATATATTCTTATATAAAATCATTTAAAATCTTTATACAAGAAAATAACATGTACACTCTCATATATATGTATACTCAACTCATTCTAGGGTACCATTGGCCCCATCTTAATGATAATCCCACCAGAGCCAAGGTTCTCACTTAACCTTCTGCTCTGATACCAAATGTAACGACCCGGAATTTTCGATCCCGAAAACTCCACATGGTTAGGAAAAGAAGAAAAGAGATAGAAGAAGAAGTAACAGAAAACCAAACTCAGAATCTCACATTCGCAACGGATAAAATATAATATCAAATAATATCAGTTATACAAAGGAAAACTGTACTTGTAAAATCACACTTTAATACATCAGAGTTACAACATATACACAAACACTGGACAAATAAAAACCACTTGTCCTAGATAATTCATAATATCTCTCAGCGGAATATACTCCATACGTTCCTGCCATCCAGCTCGCCTCCTGAGCTCCAGAACGTCCTTACCTGAAATCTGTAATACTTGGTTTGACCTGAGCATTACATCAAAGTAACACCCGGGTCTGGTTGGAAACCAGCTTGAGTAAACCCATCTAACAAGTATATAAAACTTATATAAAATCCGGAGGTAACTTGTATCAATTTACAAATTCACTATTTGTTATAGACATCACATATTTCACACATCAATTTCGAAGTACCAAAACTTAGATTAAATGGTCCAATTCACTTAAATCATTCCATTCCAACTTATTGATTTCACATATTAATTTATAAACAATCGAAGTGGTTTAGGGTATTTACTAATACCCGAGTCCGGTCTCTTCGAATCCAATGTCATCTTGTCCAAAGTTATTCAAGTGAATAAAATCTAATTTTAAATACTGGATGTCACTTTATATAGCAATTCATCATAGATAACCACATTATCACTGTTCAAATCATACATATCATATCATAAAAACATTTCATTTCACAAAGCATCACAATCACATATCAGGGATAACAAATAATCCAAGACATTCAAATATCCTTCAATCATTCATAAGCAAGATAAATTAGTCATACCATTTTTGATTAATTTAACTACCAATGGATTAAATTAATTACTTTATTACTTAAAAATCTGGCTTATTTAACATTAATTAATTATATTCAATTAATTAATCATCCCTTAATTATTCATCTTGATTAATTATTCTCTAATTACATTATGTAATTATCCTTAATTAATTACACAAATTAATTATTCTCAAACAATTATAGTAATTGACCCTTAATTACTCCTATTAATTTATTGCATTAATTCTCAATTAATTACGTTTATTAATTCTTCTATAATTACTTCATTGATTATTTAATCTAAATTAATCAATCTTTTAATTACTTCATTAATTACTATCCTTCTAATTAATTAAATAATTAATCTTTAATTTGCCACATTCATAAATTAACCTTAATTAATCATAAATAGTAATAACCATCCTGTAATTACTTACCTTAATTAATTAACTCCTTAATTATATTTATCCTTTGATTAATTACACTAAGTAATTAATCCTTAATTACTTCCATTAAATAATTTTCCTTTAATTAATTACATTCTGTGAATACCCATTAATTACTTACACTAAGTAATTATACTTCATTAATTACATTGAGTAATTTTACTTAATCAATCAACAAGTTCTTATCTTTAATAAATTAAAATAATTAATTAATTTAAATTAGTCACATTAATTTAATTTATTATATTGATTAATAAAATCCTTTAATTACTTCTATTAATTAATTAATCCTTAACTTCTTTTAAAAAAATCATTGGTAATTAGTCACATAATTAAAATAATTACCTTTTAAACAAACTAAAATTATTAACTTTAACATTTCAAACTTTAAAACTTAACACAGTTCTTTGAAAACTAAGCCTATTTATACGTTAAGTCTTTAAATCTGTCTATGCTTTCACTTCCTTTAAACCCCTGAAACCACTAAAACCTGAATCAATGATGCAACCACCTTGATCTAAAATCTCAAATCACCGAGCAAAGATATGAAATCCCCGAGAAAACTTAACAGCCTCGAGTCCAGCATGCAAACAACTCAAGTTCAACCCGAGCAAAGCTTCTTTCCCAAAATAACAATCAACATCATGCACGAACGTACCCCTTACACGTGCATGACGAACTCGCACGTCACCGACCAATGCTCTAGTTCTCACTAAACTGCAAATGACTTCAACGAACCTCTCGATCAATCAAAACAACGAAAACAATGTCCAAGCAAAATCGAGTAACTCGATCAAAACTGGAACAAGAACATGATCGGAAATCCATCGCTGGTCAACACCTCCGACCTCCGGAACCGCGCCTTCCAATCTAAAGCAACGCCATACTCCGACGAACAGTTTCCCCCTATCTCGATCATCTCCTGTGATCAATCGGCGACTCACGAGGCTTTCAAAAACTTCGATGAAAACTAGCCCCCGAACCCTAGTTCGTCGCTAACCGGCCATCACGGCCCCTAATAAAATCTTCAACTATTTTTTTTGAGACCACCGAGCTGCCCTCCACCTTCAGGAACAACTATAAACCACTAGTCAACGCCAATCAACCGAAATCGACGAAATACCGAAAATCGCATAACTCCAATTAACTCAACAATTCCCTATCTAAAAATCTAGATTTTCCCATCATAATTCATTATTTTGCTTTACGAATCAGATTATTTAATCAAAGATTGAATTTAGCTTGGTCGGATTTAACCCATATTTTGATATTTACTTTAATATTTACTTTTTGATATACTTACTTACATTTTTACTGGCATTAATTTTTTTTAAATGAAGTTTCGCACTTACCAACAATTTTTACTCAAAGATCATCCCCCAAAAAAATCATTTTTTTTAGTAGAAGATTTGAATTTTAAAACCAGGTTTAAAACCTGTAATGATTTTAAACAGAGGCATTCCTTTGCTTGTTCCAGTCATGAGCATAGATACTAACTCACCTTTATGTATAAATCATTTTAACAACATGCACAACATTATTTCGTATCATACGTCAAGAATTAATCACAAACAAATTCAGATAAATCAGATCTTAAGAAGTTTACTCACTTTTTTTTTTGTTAAAAAGAGGAACAGGACTTTGCTTTTGAACTGGAATTTGATTGTTTTATTTGGGTCCGATCTCTCTTGAATGTAAACTGCCTGGTATACTTTGTTCAGTTTGAAGGCATGAAGTTTTAAAAGACTTGTTTGCTGATTTCTTCGCTTTAGCTCCCATGTTAAAATTTTTGAAGGAGATTGTTTTACTGGAATTTGTTTTACGGGGTGAAGATAAAAGTGTTTACAGTTTTTTTTCTTTCTTCTAGCTTGTTATTCTTTACTGAACAAAGAAAATAAAAAGAGAGATAAGGAAAGATATATTTATATAAACTTAATTTAGGTATTACCAAAAATAAAAGAAAAAGGAAATAATGTGACACTTGTCCCTAAACTCATTTAATTTCTTAACACATGTATTTAGGAGTGATTACAAGATAACACGTGTATCTTCATGCATAATTAGATTTTCAAATATTTAATAAAGCTTTTATAATTAATTTTTCTAATTTATAAATACACATTTAATTTATATAAATAAATCTCTTTAAAAAGAAAATAATATAAATAAAATCATGAAAATACATTTTAAAACCATAGTATCATTTGAGATATAAATAACTAACTTTTGAATTTCAATTTCAATATCCGAATTCAAATTAAATTTCAAATCCAATTTAAAAATCCAATTGATGGATACATACTATTTTAACAAATCCAAATTCCATTTGTATATAATAATTCTATTTAAAATTTATATATATGTACAAAACAATTATTTTTATTGTTTAAAATAACAATTTTATCAATTTTATTTAATTTATAATGGAAATAATCTCATTTAAATTTGGTTTGAAACTCTCGGATATCACAGAAAAGGTATCTTTAGGGCTATCGATGATATGCTTAATGATAAATCTCTTGGATTGGATGGTTTCCCTATGTGATTTTATAAGAAATTCTGGCATGTTTTAAAATATAATTTAATTAAAATATTGGTCGATTTCTATAATGATAGCTTGCAAGTAGGAAGATTTAATTTTGCTAATGTGATTCTGCTACATAAAAACATGGGCGATTATGCGTATGATAGATCTATTTTATTTATAAATTGTTCTCTTAAAATTATTTCCAAAGGACTTAGGTAATAGGCAAAGATAAAAAATGAATAATCTAACCGACAATGTGCAATCTTCTTTTATAAAGGGTAGAAATATTATGGATGAGGTTACGGTAGTTTAAGAATTTAGTATTTATTGGTGTAAAAATAACATCACTGATGCCCTATTAAAACATGATTTCGTAAAAGCTTTTGACTCCATTGACAGGTTTTTCCTTATATATTTATTGCTGGCTAGGGCTTTAGCTCCAGATATATAGGTATGATTATAACTTCGCTCAAAACTGAAAACTCAAGTATAATGGTTAATCGTATTCTATGGAATAAAAATTCAATCTAGGTGTGGACTTAGACAAGGAAACCCTCTTTCGCCTCTACTTTCAACTTAGTAGTATGTGTTCACTAAGATTATAAAATGATCCATTAGAAATGGCATTCTTGATACTATAGGTAATGATATCACTAGCGAGGGACTTTCTGTTCTCCAGTTTGTTGATGATACCATTCTTTTTATCTTGCACTTTCCTCGTCATATTAGAGCTCTTAAATATATCCTATATGGTTTTGAAATGTTATTGGGGCTTAAAATTAATTTTAATAAGAACAAAGTAATAGTATTGAACAATATCTATAATGTTGAAAATCTTGTATCTAATACCCTAATTGTAAAATCATGAAATTCCCTATGCATATTTAGGGTTCTTGATTAGACCAACTAAGCTAATGAAGGAAGTTTAGCAAGTGATTATTGACAAAAGTAACAAGAAATTATCGAATTGGAACTATAGACTGTTATCTAGAGTAAGCCATTGATAAGTGATGAAGGTCAAAGATTGAATTTGGCAAATGCTTGAAGATAGGCGAGATCGAAATTTGGTGTCTAGAGGTAGATAACCAGAGTGTTGTTTCCTAGAAAAGGGAATGATACAAAGCTTGATGCTTCTCCAACCCCAACCATATTTATGGTTGGACAGAGCATAAACCATAATAAACAAAGCTGGCCATAGAGCTGGCTAAATAAACAATAGGTTTTGTTTAACCAAGAAAGAAATACTTTGGCAATGATAAACAGAACCGAACAAGGAAATATTGCTAAGAAATTGCAAAAAATTTCTTTTATTTACATAGTTACAGTAAGTAATGGCATTGCGCAGACAATGATATGTGTGTATATATATAAATGAAATAACATAATATATGATTGTATTATATATATAGGCAATGGTATATATACAGATAAATAAAAAGTGTAGAGATGTAAATATGAAAATGATCGTATTAAAAAATAGTTTTTATTTACGTTCACTTTTTATACAAGAACCAATGGGACTACTTCCGTACAATGCCAACTGATATGAAAAGAAAAACAAAATACAACGAAAAAGAAAATGAATTTGCTTTCACAAAATCTCAAGGAAAGAACTTACATCTCCTTCCCCCTTGCTACTGCTCTTGTAATCATCCTTCAACTGGAGCCAACCTTTTTCTCGAAAAATCAGCCTTCCCCTTCTTTAGAGTGCTACCTCCGAGTGGTGTATTTTATTTTAGTGGTCAGGTGAATAAGGTCTTCAGACTTGTCAATGGTAGGGTCAGAAGATTGTGAAGAACCACCAGGACCATAACCTTTTCGAGGCCTGTTTTCATAAGGAGGAAGCTTGGAAATAAGGCTTGGCTTACCGGAGCCGGCGGCGAGCTTTTAGCTCCCAATTCGAGCTTAGTATTGATTTTCTCATAGTAAATTTTCATCCTTTCCTCCATAGTGATATGACCATCTGGGTTCCTTTTGCTTTTAATAGTAACATCTTTCACGTAGAACTGAGTGACATCCTCTAACTCTTCCAATACCGCTATTTTCAGTGAATCTGGCCGGAAGGCAGAGTTGGAATGATTAGCTCTATAATAATGGAGTTTGACATGGTAGATATTGTGTTGGGACTCAAGCCTTAAGTTGCTAGTGCCGGATAAGGAAGTGATGGATGACCTGTAAGTTGACAAATAATAAAGTAAAGATTAGAGACTACCTTAGTTTAGAACTAAACCTTCTTGATCATTGGGGAGATGAGAGAAATACCTACGCTGGGTGAAGCTTCTTTGATTGGAGAGTTGGTAATTTCTCCTTCCTTGATAGATGGGTGAACGGGCTGATTGATAGGAAGAGGAACGTAAGGTCATCGGCGGTTGTTACAGTAGACAATGGGATTTCAGTGTGGGCGGCCTCAGAGATGGCCATGACAGAGGTTGTAATTATATTGTAGGCTCTTTGGATTTTAGGGTGGATGGTTCTACCTGATCTAATATAGTGCAATCGACATGAGCCTCAATAGCTGTTTTAACCACAGTAGTGTCTTGGGTGGCCAAAACAACTTTTCCCTCCTCCAAGAATGCAATGTCCGCCACATCCAAAAGTTTTTCCTTTAGGTCTTCTTTAGTTAAGCCTCCGCCAATAGTAGCTACTCGACACAATATTTCCTCCCAGGCATTTGCCAATATGATGACGTAGGTTCCCCTCGGCTATTTCACGTTTCTTATTTTCGACAACCTTAGCAAAAAAATTACGGGAGGGTAGCACTTGTCTCATACTGATTCTTAGCAACCTAGGCCATAAGCTCTATGATTTCGTTAGCATCCATGGTGAGGTCAATCTGAGCCTGAGCCTTGGAGTCTATTTTTGCTTTTAAACTGGCCTTAAGGCCATTGACTTTGGCTTGAAGTGCATTCAACTCTGACTCCCTGGCATGTAGCTTTTCGTCTTTAGCCTTGAGTTACGACATAAGCCTAGCATTCTCTTGGTGGGAAATTTTAATCTAGTTGTTCATTATGCTAGTGACTTGAGTGTAAACTTTTGACAACTCCTCATTTAGTTCTTTCATAAGATTGGTGGATTTTACACATTCTTCCTATTCTTTGGTGATGCTAGATAGTTTAGTTTTTTGCCCCTAACTATTCTGTCATCATCTATCATCTCGATCTCAAATGATTGGGTCAAAGTCTGGTTGATTCTATTAATGATGCAGAGGGATTTTATGAGTTTCTTCCACTCGAAGAATCGGTCCACTATTTCATTGACCCCGATAACCCCATGGCTACCTCTTCATGAGAAAAATCTTTGACATTATAGTTGAACATGAGCCCCATTAGGCAATAATCGAGCAAGGCAGCCTGCATCCTGGTATTGATGGCTTCAGATGGGCCTAGAAAGGGTGGAGGTGTAGCAATATGACTTATAACTTCTTTAGATTTACGTGAAGACGGGAGCATGGTTATAAGAGGCTGGATTATCAAGGTTTGCTGCTGAGGAATATGGGGTGAAGGTTACTGTTGAGGAATATAGGATGAAATTTGCCGTTGATAAGTGCTAAAGACATACACATATTATTCATGAAAATCGTGTAGCCTCTTCTCCGGATCATGGCACTCCTTTTCTACTGAAATGATCCTTTTCCTATACTCCTCATCTCGATATTCCTTCTCCTTCCTTCTTCGTCTCTCTCCTTCGAATCTAGTGTCAACTGGAATGACGAGTGTAGAGGTCAAGAGTCGAAGGGATGTGTTGACGCTCGAACGAAATAGTTCATGCGATTTATTGCAATTGTACTTGAAAAGTAGAAGAAGGTGTATCAGAACTAATGCACTTGATTAAGGATGAACGCAGAGTGTGGGTGTTCATGATCCTAGAAGTGTGTGAAGTGTGGATATTTCCGTAAGTACTATACGGACCACACTTAGAAAATTCCAAGGATGTGGTTTCATCACCCTCAGTAAGGATATCCGATATGGGAAGGTAAACCACCAGTGTGCTCATTCGTGATATCTTCAATGGCAATTCCTCTAATACTTAAGGCTAAATGAAGGTCGATATCACTCAAAGAAGCCAAATATGTTCACTGTAGAGCCTATAGATGGTGTTATCTCACCGACTGGTGCTTGACGTGGAGAAAAAGCCTGCTGCGAAGAATTTATGACAAATCACAATAAGCGAGATGGAACAAGAATCATAACACCTCCGGGGGACATTTTCCCAAACGATTCTTTCTTACCGAAACCATAGTCTTTGTCTTCGTCGTCGCCCCTTACGTCCTCTTCTTCCTTTCCTTCAACCTCTTCCTCTCCTTTACCTTCCTCTTCTCTTTCCCATCCTTCTTCTCATTCTCTTTCTTCTCCTTATATTTCTTCTCCTCTTCCTTCATCTCCTTCCCTTACCACATTCTTTTCCACAATCTTATCTACTTCTTCATCGATATTCACTTCTCTACCTTAGTCTTCGCCGTCCCCTTGATTGCCACCGGCGGAATCATGGATATGGAAAAAGGCCTGGCAACTGCTTGAGATTTCTTGGATGGGAGAAAAAGTGGAATGGCATGCCTAACAGGATGTTGAAGGCTATAATGGCAAAGCCTTTCATGATTGTGCAAGTAGAAGGTGGTGCATGATTGGAATCAACTTCCTTCTGGAGCTCTAGAGTTTCAACATAAACACTACTATCATCTCGATCAGAAAGCTCTATGAAGAGCATGAAAAAGAAGTTAAGTGTTTGAATAAAGAAAATCCAAAGTGAGGGAAAGTGATCAAAGAAGAGACTCGCGTCTAGACAACTAGAGGCAGTTGAAGCTATAAGGACAGAAAATGAACAAGTATTCACTTTCGAAACAATTGCACTATTGTGAAGCACCTCAATTACTTTACAACAATTTCAAGCTTTAAAGATTAGGAGGGGAGACGAATTAGCTCTCTTTTTGAAGCTTAAGAGGTGTATTAGCTCCCTAAAGTTTGAGTGACGTTGTAATCGCATCATGGACAAGACATATAGAGAATTGAGTAGGGCATACCCATTTAGATATACTTGAGTTGGAGCAAGCCCAATCTTTTGTAGGAAGAATTAAAGAAATCCATTGAATGATAGGATGGCTTTGCCTAAGCATATATATTTATTGTAGGTTGTATATTCTTGGGGTGGATTATGTGCCCGTTGGTCAATTGCCGTCAATAGAACATCGCTCTTTAGGATTCCATGCTGAACGTAGATGGTTTGAGCAATTCTGCAATTTGAAAATATGGTATCCGATCCAAGGTTGTTTAAGAATCTCGGAGCACATTTTTCGTTTGGTAGAGGAGGTTGATTTAAAACAGGTGCCATTGGAACAATTTTCCCCTATATTCAGCTGTTATTGAACGTCTTGCTCCAGATAACGCAGATGTAGAGATTTTAGCGACATAAGAGCCTATGTTAGGAGGAATTGAAGGACCAGTACCAACTTTGAGATAAGGAGATCATCGAATCATTGTGAACTAGAAACCTTGATACCGAACAAGGTCGGATATGTTTTATTTTAAAATTTACTTTATTTCAAACTCGTGTAGCCGATGTGCAGGATCCAACAAATGTCAACGTGTGTTGACCAATTGGATTCTAGACATCGACCGGAGCAGTATGACGTGTGAGTTTATGCAGTGTATGTCTTGTTTTGCAAAATATGGTTTAAGGATAGTTCTGTGTATATAGTCCACTCATATTGGCAAATAAACTCCGTCGCATGATGGAACGTCTGTCGAATCTTACTTATTATCGTGAATTGGACGATCACAAAACAGTCATCTAGAGAAACACCAAGCTTTCTTTCTAAGGACCAAGATGGTAATGTGACTTGGAGTATTGGCTTGTGTGGTTTATTTGGATGCTGAAGTGCGACTGATGCAACTGTTCTCTAGAAGCGTTTATCGAAGCTTAAACAACGATTCGTGATCGACCGAAATTCAGTAAGATTAATCCTAGTATTTTGCATGCATAAAAGGTTGTGGATGCTACAATTTTAAGGCCATCCATAGAAAATCCAAAATTTAAGCGATAATAATGCAAATCCAACACCAAAAAGGAGCGAAATAAACAAAAACTCGAGAATCTCGATTGTTAACCCTATGTAGAACTTGGATAATTCCCCAATATGACCTAAGTTTGCAATAGCCATAGGGAGCAAAGCATTGGCATTATGGTCGACCACTAATCAAAAATAACAAATGCTCCTTGGCCATTATTAAATGGAAACGAATAGAGCTTGGCCTCGACATCACCCCGTAATATCCTTAAATTAAGAAACCCACCTTGCTTCGAACTAAATCTAGAAATAGGAGATCAAAGAATTTCGGCCGAATTTTTTGATATAGTGAAAGGATTGGTGGTGATAATCTTTGAGGCCATACAAAACATCATTTTCTTGATGTTGAAGTCGAGATACTTGAATGCTCGTAAGAGGAAAAAGTCACAAATGCAAAACAAGTCAGGGTTTGGCAAATGAAAAGAGTGTAGAGAATATTCTAATTGCTAGACCATTTATGTTGCCTACCAATGTAAAAAAATTCTTGTCAATATCGACATGAAGTAGTTGTTATCAACATGATTCAACCATTAATTACGAAAAAAGTAAGAAAAAGAAAGAAGAAAATTTAAGGAAACTCACTTGGCCATGGCGTCATATGATCTTCTAGAATATTAGATCGCGACCTTAGTGTGGAAAATGGTATGTCAACTATTTGAAGTGATTGAATGGATGCTCTTGGAATAGAGACGATACTTCTAAGTGATGGTTAATCAAACAGTGAATTCAATATAGATGACTCCATTTCAATTGTCTTAATCCAAAGCTTGTTTTGTTTCCAACAAAAGCATAATTTGGAGGGTAAGTGTTATCTAGCGTTTGAGCGAATAGCTTTCAATTGAATATAGATGTTAAGACGAAGATGAAATGGTTCAAGAACTTGGAGGCACGCTAAAAATAGTTATGGAAAGTGGATATAAAGATCTCAATTCAATATGTGATGGGGAATTATGATCGGTATTGATCACAAAAGTGATAGATACAGATATGATTGCCTGTGGAATCTTCCCATTTCTTCAATAACCTATGAGTTAATCAAGGAGTGAAATAACAAAATAATCGTATTGATGCTAAGATAACTTTGCTTGAGGAATCTACTCCTGAAAGAGTAAGCGAACAACTCCAAAGCTGTGTAAAAAAAAGACAAGTGCTAGATAAAACAATCATACCGGAACCGAAATGTTTTGATGGAAAAAATTATGACCGAAGCTTAAAGACTTGATAGTGTGACCAAGTGCAAAGAAAATACCTTAACTCACATGCCCAAAATCATCTTGGTATCGATCTGATTGTAATTGATACTGATATGATTTTTATTACAGGATGACTCATTCTTCCTCCTTATTCTCTTGGATTTGGATCTTTCCTGGTCTTTCATGAAATGGTGACTGGGACAGATGTATCTCCTATAAATAGAAGCACTATGGCAACTTAGAATGGACTTTTTGACATTTATTGGTCTCCATCTTCTTCAACTTTTATTCTTTATTCAAACCATGTCATCTTGAGCTCACTTTTACTATTTTAGATCTAAAAACGGTCGTAAAGCTCATGTACTTATGATACATCCAACTTTAATAAGATTGAAGTGGAATTAGTCCATAGATTTACAACCCAAAATTGCATATATTATATTAAACAAGATGCAAACAATAAATATAAGGAAACATTTAAATCATTAAATTCTATAATATATTTAGAATTATATTGTTGGGAATATAAAATCATAAATTCATAACCTAAAACATAGTTTAATGCATATATTAATTTTAGTTTAGTTTATTAGTTAAAATAGATCATATCATTTAACTTATTATTTAAATTGTATTACTACTTCTAAATTATGGTGAGGCAATAATATGCGTATATAAAATTATGATAAGTATATTATATCGAAAAAAACAAATCAAATGTAGATTTTACCTTCATGATCTGGCCAATTAATGAAACTTTGATTTGATAATGCCTTCTTAGATTCTTAAATCATACCCAACTTTGCAAAAGAATGATAAACTACGTAGCCAATAATTTAATTAACGTTTTGATCTCTTTTGGAGTTGATAACATTAACAAAATGGAGAATAAAATTTCGGTCATCGATGGTGAAAGAAAGAGGAAAAAAAAAATAAGAATATGTTTTAAGGAAAGAATATAAAACATTCTCACTGTTTCTTTAAAACTGCCCCTGTTGATTCCTAATTAATTTTCATTCAAGCCAATTCTTCCCCTTTCCTTTGAATAGATGGCCAAGTCCGTCCTTTTCATGGACTAGTTTCCCAAAATGTTTGTTAGGTAATAAATTGCAATTAAAGCCCATTTAAATACATAATGATATTGTTAATGCTTAAAATTGAACGCTAACACCCCGTTGTAAGTAGAGATTAAGTGAAAGCACCACCAGTCAATACGGGAATTAGAAGTAAGTAGAAAAGTCATAGAGAAAGCAGTAAAAAGACAACAGTTTTATAGTGGCTCAGCTTCAAGTTAAGCCTACGTCCACTTTAATCTTCTTTATTGCTGAATCAATTACAACTTTACAACAATCTTCGATTACAACACTGATAGGACAAACAGCTAGAACTCCGATGTAGAAGAATTCTTTGAATCCATGTCGATTGTGTTAGATTTCCTCTTGAAGTTCATTGAGATGTCTTTCGTATTTGAAGTGTCGAGTGAGTCGAGAATTCAGCAGAGTATCGGCATTCCAGAAATGAGCCAAAAGATCCTTTTCCAGTTGGAGTAGGTGGGGTATTTATATGAAGTTTTCTGAATTAGGTCATAGGTCGCGAGCGACCCTGGAAAGGTCGTAGGTCGTGAGCGACCTAGTGGGAACGGTTTACGGCCTTATTAGGGTGTACTTGATCATCTCGAACAATCTAGCAAGTCATAGGTCATGACCGACCTAGGGAGGAAGCGGCATAATAAGTTACTTCGGTATTGTTTAGGTCATGAGCGGCCTAGGGGAGGATGGTTGGCGACCTAAGGTTGGGAGCGGCCTATAAACATGCGGCTTCATTCTGTGATAACTCGCTAGGTCGCTGGATCTTCTAGGTCGCTAGGTCGCAGGAGACCTTCTGGAGTTAGGTCGCAGGAGACCTTCTGAAGTTAGGTCGCAGGAGACCTTCAGGAGTTAGGTCGCAGCAGACCTTCTGGAGTTAGGTCGCAGGAGACCTTCTGAAGTTAGGTCGCAGGAGACCTTTAAGAGTTAGGTCGCAACATACCTTCTGGAGTTAGGTCGCAGGAGACCTTCTGGAGTTAGGTCGCAGCTTTCTTTATCTCATTAGGTCGTTAGCTTGTTTTAGATTGTTAAGTCGTGAGCCTTAGGTGGCTAAGCCGTTAGGTTGTTCGGTCACTAGGTTGCTGAGTCGCTGAACCATTAGGTCGCTGAGTCGTTGAACCATTAAGTCGCTGAGTCGCTAAATAATAGAGGGTTAACAATTGCCCCTCGAAGTATACGCCTTGGAGTTAGGTCGTGTGCTTCGATATCTCTTAACCCGTGCTACTTTAGATCGTTTAAGTCGTGAGCGACCTAGTGGGCAGAGTTAGGTCGTTCGTGATGATTCATGTTCCCCTGCTATATAAGCCGTTGAGACCACCTCTTCCTTTCTTTACCTGCTCTAACACTCTAACCCGCTTTCAAAGGATTTTTCAAGCTCTTAAAGAAGAAACCAATCAGTCGCCGATCATCTCTACTATTACACTACGTAAGTGAATTCCGATCATCCTCCAACCACGATCACCGTTGAATTGTGAACTCCTCATTTTTTAACCCTAACCCAATTTCACATGCCATATTTTGCTACGAATCACATTACGATAGACTTTTGACTGTTATTGGACATGTCGTCACTGTAATTCATGTGAGCACAGCAATGTATCGGGTTTATGATGGATCTGAGGCGTTTTAAGTTGGTTTTGGATGATTTGGATGATCTGGTGGTGTGGGGAGACGGCAGAATTTACTGTTGAGAGGATAATGGGCTATTGGGTTAACCCGTTAGTGGGTCAGGCGAATTGTTGAAAGAAAAGGAGTCCGTGAGTTAAGGAGAGTAAGGCCGTGCTCGACCTAAGAGCATTAAACGACTTAGGGCTTCAGCAGCATGAACATGAATCACACGTCTTAGTTCTGTGAACGACTTAGTGACTTAGCCATAAAACTCCAAACGACATAAGGGACAGCGACTTAACTTGCCAGGATTGCATGCGACCTGAGGTTGAACGACCTAAAGAACCAACGACCTAATTTACCAAAATAACACACGGCTTAAAACTAGGCGACTTAAAGAATCAATGACCTAACTTAACTCGCAGCATAGCTCTAACTTGTAGGAAGATAACTGATAAACTTCATAACTTGAGCAGAGCGACCTAAGAAAATAGTTGACTTAACCTCTTGCGGCATAGGTCGTAGGTCGCGTACGCATAGGTCGTAGGTCGCGTATGCATTTGAGCGACCTAGGACTTAGGCTGTTTTGCATTGCCTTGAACTCCTTTCAACTTGAATGAACATGATGTTGCTGAATTGAATTCCCAACTTGAACTGCCGAGAAAACATGCTTGAACTTGTTGTACTTCTTTACAGATTTCATTAACTTTAACGTTAATAACCTGTTAAATACAACATTTGCAGAAAAATGGGACGAATATACTGCCACTGATTGCCCACATTGAATGACAGATAAGTTGACAAAAGATAATCAACTTAAAGAAATTATATGAAATGCCGTGAATCAACAAATTCAAGTGAAGTATTAAAGCAAAGCCATATTAATCAATTAAGAATGATTTGTTTGCATCAACACTGCACTTGTATTTGGACTTAAAACAACAAGCCCTGAAACTTTAGAATTGACAAATGCATATTAGTTTAATTTCAGTTATATTTGCTTGTCGTTTTATTAGTTTTGCACAACACTTCACACATTTAGGAAACGTGCACCTTCATATTTGAATATACAGTTCCTTGTGTAGAATGTCTTCTCAAGAAGAGTTAATAGAGCAAGCTGAAGGGGTCTTCCCGATAGCCAATCCATTGGATAATCCTCCGGAAAGAACTCCAACTTCCCTGAGTCAACGGGTATTCAACCAATTACGTATTCAGTTTGGTATTGCTGAAGCAGATGCTATGCTTCCTGGGCCAAACGATACTGCTGATAGGCCACCTCTCGGTTTCATCGCCGTCAACCATCAGAGGTGCCTATGTGGTGCCATTCTTCCTTTCAATGACTTTCTTCAGCAACTCCTCCTCCGTTTGACTATCTCTCCTTTCCAATTGCATCCCAATGGACATGCCATCCTAATGGGACTTTGTGTGCTATTCAGGAGGACACTGGATCATCTTTCGAGTTTTGAATAAATCTATTACTTGTGCACATTTGCAAAGAATAAAGATCATCCCTCTATCACACTCGTGAGAAGCGCCAGAAACCGTAGATTGATTGTCGACCTTCCGGAAAGCGCCCACGGGTTCTTAAATCAATTCTTCTTCGTTCGTCGCCGTCCAGGATTTTATGCCATCTAGAGAGTAGGAAGTAAGATTGCTTATTCCCGCTTTTTCCATTTGAGCTTTTCAAAGTCCGAGTTCCTAGGTGCTAATTTTGTTCTTTACTTTTACAGCACTTCCTCCTACCTCTAGAGATCCCAGCCAAAAGCCGACTTTTGAAATATTAAGTGCCATGGTGGTTGAGGAAAAAAGTATTAAATTTCTGCTGAAAGACGAGTTTCTTCACCAATACGAACTTTTGCACTCTTCCCGTTCTACTCAGCCTCATGAAGTCCCTGATTCCCCAGTAGAGACATCGGATGCCCCAGTTTCCGTCGGAGAACTTACACTGAAAGAACCTACTGTTGAGGCTTCATTGGTAAAGTGTTCTACTTCAATTGATGTTGCGGGGCCATCCGGAAAACTTGTACTTGCTTCGGTCATTGAAGAAGAGGAACCTCCCCAACAATCCGAGAAATCTGGTGGCGAAGGAACCGAGAGAACAAGTCCCGCCAGGCATAATGGTGATGATACTTTTGAGGGGTTGAGCGACCTGATGATTACTTCACAGGAGCTTTTTAAAGATGATCCTATCACTGCTAAAGTTACTTCTCCAGCAGTTGAAGCAACATCCGCCCTGCAACAAATTCCATCAGCCCAAGAGTTGACACTAGCTGTAAAATCCACCATCACCCCCAACCAAGGAGTGGTTCATAGTTTGACGCGCGTAGTTTGCACGTTACACACACATAGAACTTTTCAGCACTTATATGCATTCAACTTCCTTGCTTTGAAAATTTCTTGAGTTTATCTTCTCTTCGTTTTCAGGTTCTCCAATGGGACGAAGTGGCTTCTACTACGATGATTTCCAGCATTATGGGAGGCGCGACTCTTATGACCCCAAGAGGTATCTTCTCGCCTCCTGGGAAGCTGACGAAGAAAGAGCTGCGAGGAAAGCTCGTGAGAAGCATGCTTATAAAGAACACTACGGGAGAAGGGACGAACGACATGATTCTTCTCAGAGAGAGGATGATTCCCACAAACGAAAATCCCGTGATGATAAAGTGAAAAGTCATGTCGTTGAAGATCCGAGCAAACGGGCCAAACTTGGTGAGAAACCGATATCTGAAATTTCTGAAAAACCTACTGCTCCCGTCTCTTTGGAAATTCCTTCCAGCTCTCCTGCCCTTCAAAGAGCTGATACTCAAACAATCATCAGTAGGCCCCCCTATCAAGTTGGACAGGGTCCGGCTACTCTTCAAAGCTGATTTCTGCATTGGTGCTTAAAGGGAGTGCGTTTCGATCTTGACTTGGTCCCGACTGATAAACAAGCCATGTTACGAAATCTTGATGCCATCAAACTCGATATCGAGAGAATGTCTGGTTGGCAGAAACTTGTTGACGAGCTTCAAAGAGTAAATCGCGTAATCCTCGAAGCCATGTTGACTATGGAAAATGACAAATCCGAGTGGCAGAAAACACTCGATCAGCATGATGCCGAGATGAAGAGTATCGTCGCTTATAATGAGAAGCTTGAAGTGGAAGTTGAAAAACCTAAAGAAGAACTCGCACTTCTTCCACTTCCTATTCTCAAAGAGAAGAAGTGCTTCAAAAACAGGTGAGAGATGCTCACGCTGCACAGAGAGATGCTGAAGCTAAGTTTGAAGCACAACAACAAGTTGTGGAAAGCTACCAGGCTGACGTTGCTCAGCTACGAGAAAAAACCAACTCCCAAACTTGAAAATTGAACTGCTAAAAGCTCGACTTTCTAAAACTGAAAAGGAGCGCGATGAAGCTATTGCCGGCAAAGCAGCAGCCGAGGAATCTCATATGGCAACTAAAGCCGAAGCCTGCTCTACTTTATTCGAGTTTTACATTCACAGTGTTCTGTGGCGTGGTAGCCTTAAATTTTTGGGACCGGAGTAGGAAATCACTTTGGCCAAAGTGTGGGAAGCCGCACTTGACATGCTTGGAGGAGCTGGATATGCTGAAGAAGATTTAATGGTGCACTATCTAGATGATGATGCATGTGCCGCTCTTGCCAGGGGAAAGGAGCAACTCGCCAAAGAGAGAGCCGAAATGGCAGAAGGAGAACATTTAGGGAAGGAAACTTCAACCAACCCAGTTCAACCTTCGATTTCAGCCGACATCGATATTGTTGGCTCCAGTTCTCATTCCCCACCTCCTGCTCAAGCTGTTATTGAAAGTGCCACCGCCCGCACTGGAGATGAGGCTCAAGAAAGCACTGAAGCATAGGACTTTGAAGTTGACATAGTAAAGCCTACTTCTCCAGGTAACCTCAATGTTGATCTCGCTTAAGTGGACTGCTTGTTTACTTCACATGAGCTTGATGAACTTTTTGATTATTACTTAAATCTTGACACGCCACTTTCTCCTCTTTTTATGAGAGATACTGACTTTAACTTCTCTTCCCCTGTAGTGAAAGCGCCAAGTGTTGTTCAGCCTTCCCCTCTTCCAGTTGTTTCCTCTCTGCCTCTTCAGATTACCCCCCTTCCATTTCTCAACCGGGGTCACAAGAGGAGAAGAGAGAAGCTCTTTAAGGCTAGGATGACCTGGTCGCTTCAAAAGAACAGAAGGATGAGGAACCTGAAGAAGGAGAAAGAACCCCGGAGCAAACTATTTCTAATGACATAAAGTTGTCTGTAATTTTCACTCCGGTCAGTGAGTCTTCTTCAAGGAAGAAAGGGAAGCGTGGAGTCTCAAAGAAAAGGAGAGAAGCTTCTACCGACGAACAAAAAGCAGAAGAAAGTCCAATTGCACCCCTTCCTCTTTCTTCCCCTACTCTCACAAGCCGACCCAAAAAGTTAATCATCCGGCCAGGCGAAGGCTCGAAAGGTAGTAGGAAGAAGAAGTGATGGGTTTGGGACTTATTCTTTTTGTCTCGCTTTTTTGCTTGTATATATAAAGACTTGTGTTGACCGTAGATTGTGCGGGTACCGGTCCCCGCCTTCTTTTGTTTTGAAACCTGCACATGTATAAATTTTTTATAGTATGGAATAAAATGATTCTTTTACTTGTACAAACTTCTATCTGTATTTGAGAATGCATTTATTATTCTTTTTCATACAAGTTTCTTTATTTTCTCTGTGTGATGTTGCAGTAAACCTATGGTATGTTTCTTGAGAATTGTTTTTATTTTTGTAAATATATTATATTGCCCTCATACCATGGTTCATTGCAATCTCTTTCACATTGGCAAAATTTTGGAGAACAACTCTTCTGTTTCAAGAAGACTTGTACTCTTTCTTTAGAGAACAACTTTTCCATTCGAAGGAGGTTTGCATCTGTACTTTATAGAATAATTTTTCCATTTTAAGGAAATATTTTTCTGATTTAGTAGAATGCACCTCGTATTGGAGAAGTCTTATCTTTCTCTTTTTTTTATGGAGAAGTTTTTACACTTCACTTTCGGAGAAAGTCACTTTTATTTTTGACAAGTGAACTTTCCTATGTGGTAAAGTGGGCCTCCAAAAAAGGGCTTTGACCTGTTTGTGCCTCCGAAGAGTGCTTTTGTTTGATTTTGCCTCTGGGAAGAGGGCTTTTTTGTGTGTGCCTTTGGGGAGAGGGCTTTTGTTTTTTCCCTGTACGCGGGGAAGCGGGCCTCCGAAGAGGGCTTTTTGTTTCTGCCTCTGGGGAGAGGCTTTTTATTTTTTCCCTGTTTGCTGGGAAGCGGGCCTCCGAAGAGGGCTTTTTGTTTCTGCCTATAGGGAGAGGCTTTTATTTTTTCCCTGTTCGCTGGAAAGCGGGCCTCCGAAGAGGGCTTTTCACATTTCGACTCATGTGAAGTTTTATTTCAGATCGCGGTGAAATGTGTGCCTCCGATGAGGTCTTTTAGCATTTCAACTCTGGTGAAATGGGCCTCCGAAGAGGGATTTTCACATTCCAACACTTGTGAAGTTTTATTTCAGATCTCGGTGGAATGCGTTCCTCCAAAGAGGTCTTTTCACCTTTCAACTCGTGTGAAGTTTTATTTCAGATCACGGTGAAATGTGTGCCTCCGAGTAGGGCTTTTGCCTGGAAGTTTCTTTCTCATGGTTGGATGGATTCACGGGGCGGACACAAGTTACTTGGATGTTTGTTTGCACAAACGTTCTCAGCTAGTTAACGGTGCCCTGTGCCACCGGTCATTCCACTAATCTTTTTTGTTGAGAAAGAGAACTTTATTTTTCTGGCAAGTCCCATTAGAGGTCTTTATCCTCCGAAGAGTTGTGCCTCCGAAGAGGGCTTGTGCCTCCGAAGAGGTCTTTGTAGGATCTAGATTAACCCTAGAGGGGGGGGGGGTGAATAGGGTTATAACAAATTTCTGCGAATTAAACACAAAAGCAAGCTGCAGAAATAAATATGCTGAAAAATAAATCACACACAGAATTTACCCAGCTTCGGCAACCCCTGCCTACTGCTGCATTCCCAGATTTCTATTAGAATTAAACAGTTTCTCGCTTACAAACACTTTAACAGACTTGCAAATCCTGCTACCGCCTATTGAGTTTTGCAAACTTGCAAACCCTGCTAACTGGACTAACTCTAACTAGACAATCTGTCAACACCTAAACCCTAGGTGATAAATTATCATGTTTTGTTTTGAAAAGAACATACGAATAAACCAAATTATAAAAGCAAGCACTAAATTTAAAACTATTTAAATTATCTTGCTTTTATAAAAAAAACTTAACCCAATACAAATATATGATATACGGTCACTTCCCTTTATTTTACCCGGTCCATTTTCTTTTGTTTGTGAGGAAAAAAAATGGCCGATCCTTTTCTTTTTCAATTTGGGGCTTCGGTTCTTCTGTGAGATTTGGGGCTTTGTTCTGATGACTGATTCTTTGACTTGTGTTGATCTTTCTCACGCTCGTTCTCTGATGATTTGATGCTTGTTGCTAGCTCGTTCTCTGATAATCGAGTTTACTGTTGCGGTATGTAATCTTTTTTTCTTGTTTGTGGTTTTGTGATTTTCGAACTCGATTGTTCTATGTCTATGATGATTTCTTGGGTGTATTTATAGGGTTGAAACCCTAATTAACACTGTCAGATTTGATTTCTTCATGTCGTTGATTATTTTCCTGAATTTGTTCTGGATTTGGAGTATTCCTTTCTTGATTCAATTTCGAATAAATGCTGACCATATTTGAATTCGAATTAATTGATTCGAAGATATCTTGCTGTATTTGCTGTCTCGGTCCTCATTTGAATTAATACTGTCCATATATAAATTCGAGAAATTTGCTGCAAAGATTTCTTTCCAAATTAGAAATCTTTGACTTAATCAAAGACTTAATCAAAAAAAATATGAATTTATTCTTTCGGCTTGATTTCTGCACTGCCTTGTACTTGCCACTGTCTTGTGTTCCTACTACACATTCACCAGTTTACTTTATATGTGCATATATACATTTGTATGTGTGTATGCATATATTTTTGGGTTTGTACTTTCATTGTGACTTGATTTTGCTATGGGATTGAATCAGAACTTCATTTGGTCTGTACTTGAATTTGAAGTCGTTGTTCACCTGTACTTACACTGTCTCTGGCTTCATCTGTAGTCTTCAAACATTTGTATAATTCTCGACCATTACTGCTGACTTCATTTGGTCTTTGTTCTCTTGTAATGTTGCACTGTCTTGGTTACATGCATTTGGTATTGGCATACATGTAAACTTGTGTATCTCTGACCTTTTGGTTGCAGTCTTGTGTTGGTAACCATCTTCAAGCATGTTGCAGTTTGTAGCTTTCATGCATTTTCTTTGACATGATTTACTTCACCTGTACTTGGTCATTTGTGTAGTCTTCGAGCATGTTGCCACCGTGTCGTTGTTTTGCATTGTTCATGTCATGTTGTTCATGTGCATATATGTTTACTGAGTTTGCATTTGTTAGTTTAGTCATGCACTTGGTCTCTTCACTGTGTTTTCTTCATGCCTGACTTGATGATTCCCTTCCTGTAGCTCCATATTCTTCACTGTTGCATTTCAGACTTGCTGTTGCATATGTATTCATTTTGCAGCTGGTCTTTGTATCTTTGCATGTGCATTGTTCTTGTGCACTTCTGTTTGCATTGCATTGTAGTCTTCGCCATGTTGTAACCTGGTGTGCACTGAGCACTTGAACTTGTATCTGTGCACATTGTTCTATGCACTGTTCTTGTATTACTTGGGTTACTTGTATGCACTACATATTTGGATTGCACCTTTGCTGGTTGGTCTGGCCATTGTAAATTAATTTTTGAGTTTGTTGGTTGGGTCTGCACATTTCTATGCTCTGCTCTCCATAACCTTTACCTGAACTCCACTTGAACATCTGGTATTCATGTATGCAGATCCACTGATACATGTTGTGCTTGTTCTTGCTCTCTGTTGCATGCTTCATTCTGATTCACTTGCACCTGTACATGGTCATTGCATTTGCTGTTGCACTTTTGTGCTTTGTGTCAGTGTAGTCATATACATTCATTAATGTTGACCTGAAGTGTATGTTGGCAACTTGTGATGTTCTTGTAATTGAATTTGTGTACTTGATGTCCACTATTTTCACTGGTTCCTCTGGTCTGCACTTGGTCTTTGTTCTTCTCTGTTATGTTGCTTTGAATGAATTTGTGTTTTGTTGTAGTTTGTGCACACGAGTTGGCGTGGCAGTGCACACGTATACGAATGTATACGTGTGTACTGCAGCCACTTATAATTGCCTGTTCCTGATAAAAAATACTGATATGCACAGATATTGCACAATCAAAGATGATGATAATAACCCATGTATCTGAGACACAAACAAATTTTATTTTTGCAAATTTAAATTTGTTTGTTTTCAGATTACTGTTGTAGTTGCTAATTATACAGGTACACAGAAGACAGGACGAGAAGTGGAGCTGGACAATGCAGATAGATGCAGATGTGCAGACAGAGTGAAAAACTGAGTGTTGAGTGTTGTAGTGAGAAAAGTAAAATGTATGAACTGATGTATGTATATATATAGAGAGAGCTGAAAACTTTGTATTGTTTAAGTGTTGTAATAAAATATTATATTGAATAAAAATTACTAGTTGAATTTTATAGATTCTGTGCAATAGTATAATTATTCAATATGAATATAGTCCAAACTGCAAACACATATATATATTGATATATATATGTTTGTGATCATCAAACAAAAAATCACATCAAACAATCTCCCCCTTTTGATGATGACAAACATATATATTAAGGATTTTGAAATGCTAATACATGTGTTTGAACACGAAATTTTTAGCTCCCCCTATTTGAATGCTCCCCCTACAACCAAGACCACTCCCTGTTTAGAAGATAACAAAAATTTCAAAAGAATAAAAGAACTAAAGAAAAATTAACTAACAATATTTAACCAAAATTGTTGAAATAGGTCAAAAATATTTACTTTCTCATCAAAATCTTGTTCTTCTCCCCCTTTTGTCATTATCAAAAGACTGACAAAAAAAATGGAATAGTAGGAACAAAAAATAATATATCATAACGAGATAAAAACTTCCATATTGTAGAGGATGGATCGATGATTAGTTTTAATAAGAAGAGAGATATTTTAACATTAATTTGAAATTTAAGCACAAAAAAAAAAGCACTTACTAACCACGCATAACCATAAGGACTTTTAAATGGGATTAGCAGTTACTTATAAGTCTAGCATCCAGACTTTTAAGTGAGACCAGAATACTTAGTTACCATACTCCATCCATGCATAACCATAAGGACTTTTAAATGAGAATGGAGTAATGATAAAAATAATTCACTCACATGCTCCATCCATGCATAACCATAAGGACTTTTAAATGAGAATGGATGCATGAGAGTTATTATTATTTATTTATTTATTTAATTAATATTTTTTTTATTATTTTTTTTTATTTTTTTTTTTAAATTTGAAATAATTCACTCTTCTTATTTTATCAAACCATTATGAATGATAGAAAGATGGTAGAAATAGAAATGATCGTGGAATAAGTTACCAAGTTAATTATATTATGTAATATCCAGTACTGAATACCATATTCGAATCAATCTTCGGAAAAATATCCAAAACTTGTTTGAATCCTAGAAATTGAAGTTGAAAGTATATATCCAAGAATATTTCAACCTAAAAATGAAAAAAAATGGTTAGTTAATTTCTATAATCCCCAAATCCAAACGTAATCTAGAAAATCTGTCTTCGGGGAGGGGTTTTGTGAAAATATCAGCAAGTTGAGCCTCAGTTGAAATATATTCAATGCAAATGTCTTCCTTAGCAATGTGATCTCTAAGAAAGTGGTGTCTCACATCAATGTGTTTTGTGCGTGAATGATGAACAGGATTATTTGATAAGTCTATTGCACTTTTACTGTCACATTTTAATGGAACTTGTTTATAAACTAAGCCAAAATCAGAAAGAGTTTGCATCATCCATAAAATTTGAGCACAGCAACTTCCTAAAGCAATATATTCTGCTTCAGTGGTGGATAATGCAACACAATTCTGTTTTCGACTTGACCATGAAACTAATGAATGTCCTAGCATGAAACATGTCCCACTGGTGCTTTTCCTGTCAACCAATGAACCAGCATAATCAGCATCAGAATAACCAACTAAATCAAAGTTTTCACAAGAAGGGTACCATAATCCAAATTTGTGTGTGTGTGAAAGATATCTCAAAATTCGTTTAGTTGATTTCAAATGAGATTCTTTAGGATTAGATTGAAACGTGCACACAAACACACAAAAAACATAATATCAGGTCTAGAAGCAGTAAGATAGAGAAGTGAACCAATTATCCCTCGATATTTTTTCTGATCAACAGCACTTCCTTTCTCGTCTTTGTCCAACTTTGTTGATGGGCTCATAGGAGTTCTCAATGGTTTGGAGTTCTCAACTCCAAATTTCTTCAACAGTTCCAACACATACTTGGATTGCGAAATGAAAATGCCATCACTGCTTTGCTTGATTTGAAATCCAAGAAAATATTTCAATTCTCCAACCAAGCTCATCTCGAATTTAGCCTGCATGACTTGTTCAAATTTCTCGCACAAGAGTTCATTAGTAGCACCATAAATGATATCATCCACATAAATCTGAACAATCAAAAAATCACTTCCTTTATATAATAGAAACAGTGTCGTGTCAGCACTCCCCTTTTCAAAGCCATTTTCTAGAAGATATGTACAAAGGCAGTCATACCAAGCTCTAGGGGCTTGCTTAAGACCATATAATGCTTTTTCAAGTTTATACACATGATTTGGAAAATCGTGTTTTTCAAAACCGGGGGGTTGTTCAACAAAAACTTCTTCTTTCAGATCACCATTTAGAAATGCACTTTTTACATCCATTTGTTTTAGTTTGAAACCTTTATAACAAGCAAAGCTGAGTAAAATCCTAATGGCTTCTAACCTAGCAACTGGTGCAAATGTCTCATCAAAATCTATGCCTTCTATTTGGTTATATCCTTTTGCGACCAACCTAGCTTTGTTTCTAATTACATTTCCTGATTCATCAAGTTTGTTTTTGAACACCCATTTAGTTCCTACAATTGGACAGTCATTAGGCCTAGGAACTAATTTCCAAACTTTATTTCTCTCAAATTGATTAAGTTCATCTTGCATTGCTAAAACCCAACTTTCATCATTAAGAGCCATTTCAACAGAATCAGGTTCTATTTCAGAAATAAAACCACTATGACAACAAAACGCACACAAATTTTTATCAAATGCAGAGCGAGTGCGTATTCCTTCCGTAGGATCTCCTATAACCAATTCAGGAGGATGATTGGATTTGAACTTCAATCTATCAGCATCAACAGTCCTACTTCCATCTTTCTCAGTAGATGTCCCTTCTTTAATGCCTTCATGATCTACCCCATCATCACCCGTTTTTTCAGTCGTCCTTTCCAGATCAGATTCATCAAATTTCACATTGACTGATTCAACAATTGTCTTTGTTCATTTGTTGTATATCCTGTAAGCCTTGCTCCTTGTTGAATAGCCCATGAAAATTCCCTCATCGGCCTTTGATTCAAATTTTCCAAGTTGATCACCTGTGTTAAGAATGAAACAAGGACATCCAAAAACACGAAAATAAGATATGTTAGGTTTCCTTTCATGCCACACTTCATAAGCAGTTTTGCCAAGTATTGGTCTAATCATTACTCTATTCATTACGTAGCACGAAGTATTCACCGCCTCTGCCCAAAAAGTTAGAGGCAGTTTATACTCACTCAACATGGATCTAGCCAATTCTTGTAATGTACGATTTTTCCTTTCAACCACCCCATTTTGTTGAGGTGTTCGTGGGGCAGAAAATTCATGTTTTAAACCATTTTCTTCACAAAAGTTTTCAAATTCTAAATTTTCAAATTCGCCTCCATGATCACTTCTCAAAGTTTTAATTGAAACTCCTTTTTCATTTTGAACAAGTTTAGCAAATTTTGAAAAATAATCAAAAGATTCAGATTTTTTGGCTAAGAAATAAACCCATGTAAATCTAGAATAATCGTCAACCAATACATAACAATAACGTTTTCCATTCAAGCTTGCAATTTCATTTGGTCTAAATAAGTCCATATGAATTAATTCGAGGACCCTTGATGTGCTAACAATGTTTTTAGGGCGAAATGATGATCGACTAAGCTTGCCCAAGGAACATGCTTTACACACTTTGTTATCTTTAAATTTCTGATGTGGTAACCCTCTGACTAATTCTTTCGTTTCAAGATTTCTTAAGAGACTCATGCTAGCATGTCCAAGTCTCCTATGCCATAATGATGCCTCTTCGTCAGTGGCTACCAAACATCTGGAAAGATTTAGATTGTCAAACGAAAGTGAGTAAACATTTCCTTTTCTTTTGCCCATAAAAACAATGTTATTAGAAGTTTTATCAATGATTTTGCAAGTATCACTATCAAAAACCACATTCATACCTTTGTCACATAGTTGGCTAATAGAAATGAGATTGTGATGCAAATTATCAACGTATAAAACATTAGTCAAGGAAAAAGTACCATTACTTACTTCACCTTTCCCAATAATCTTACACTTGCTATTATCTCCCATGATCACATTTCCACCTCTAAACTTCTCTAGGCTAAGGAACTTAGATTTATCACCTGTCATATGTCTAGAACAACCTGAATCTAGAAACCATTCTTGTTGCTCCTTAGCCCGCCAACAGACCTACATAAAGAGAGAGGAGAATGACCTAGAGAAACTCTTAGGTCCAATGATATTAGTAACTGAAGCATTGTGAACAAACAATCCCTTTGGAACCCAAACTTGTTTCGTCCTTTTATTTTTTTTCCTATAGACATGAAATTTGTTTGTAGAATTCTTAGGAACCCAAACTTGTATAAATTTTGTGTTCTTGTTCCTATGACTACAATTTTCAACACAATGTCCAATTTCACTTCTAATAAAGACACTCTTACCTTTTGCATGATCATCAGCCTGTGTTTTCCCAAAACCTAGTCCTTTTCTGTTGTTAGCAAAGAGTTGATTTCCCAATAACATGTTAAACGATTTTTCTCCTCTTGAAAAGTTATTCAGAGATTTCTCAAGATTTTGGACTTTGGTTTTTAGTGTTGTGTTTTCAGTCACAAGTGTGGTGCATCTATTTATAAAATCCCTTTTTCTAGTGTCAATGATTTCCTTAAGACTCGAGTTTTCTTTTTCAAGATTATCGAAGCTATTCTTAAGTCGTGATATTTCTGAATCTAAAATTTTACATTTTTTACAGTCTAGGTTTTGAATATTTTCAAGTTCAGTTTCTAACCTAGTGTTCTCATGAACGAGTTCTCTCCTGTTAGACTTCAATTTTTCAATTTTAGTTTCAAGAGTATCAATTGTATTAGTAAAATCATAACACATCAAAACAAGTTCTTTATAAGAATAGTTATGTACCTCACTGGATTCCTCTGAACTTGTTTCTGAATCTGATTTTGCCATAAGGCACAAGTTAGCCTCTTCTGAGCTATTATCTGAAACTTCTTCTCCTTCTTCATCATCCCAAGTTGCTGCAAAGGCCTTCTTCTTCTTTTTCTTTCCTTTGTTGTTCTTGAGAAGTGGACATTTTTGTTTGAAGTGGCCAGGCTTTTTGCAGTTAAAGCATGTTAATTCATTATCGGAATCATCAGAATCTTTTGACTTATTACCACTTGTTTTCTTCTTGCGTGGCCTGAATTTTGACCATTTTCTAAGATTATTGACAGCCATCGCAAGCTCTTCAATTGGATCTCCTTCTTCTTCACCGCTTTCTTCTTTGCTTTTTAAGGCAATCGTCTTCTTTTTTGATTCGGAGTTGTTACGTTCCTCCTTTGCCTTTAGCTCAAGCTCATATGTCATCAAGTTTCCGATCAACTCCTCCATGCTTAGTTTACTCAGATCTTTTGATTCTTGTATCGCAGTGACTTTTGCCTCAAAGTTCATTGGTAAGACTCGCAGTATCTTCCGTACAAGCTCTACTTCAGTGAAGACCTTCCCAAGCGCTCTAGCATTGTACACCAAAGTTGAAAATCGTCCAAACATATCTTTTATGCTCTCACCCTTTTCCATCACAAAGTTTTCGTATTCATTGCTAAATAAAGCTAGTCGTGACTCCTTGACTTGAGAAGTTCCCTCGTGTGTCACCTCCAGAGTGTGCCAAATCTCCTGTGCTGTTGTACAATGAGAAATTCTATTAAATTCATTTTTATCAAGAGCACAGATCAAAGCGTTCATTGCTTTGGCATTTGTAGTTTTTAATTTCTTATCGTTAGCATCCCACCTATCCTTAGGTTTAGGAATCTTAGTATCACCAACAACTATAGTGGGGGATTTATAGCCAGTTTCAATAATATCCCAAACATCATAATCGACAGAACTAAGATAAATACTCATTCTAACTTTCCAATAAGCATAATCATTCCCATTAAACATGGGTGGCCTAGCAATAGATTGCCCCTCAGAAAAAGCATTATTTGGTGGATTCATGACTCTAGAGTTAAAGTAAAATACCTTTCTCTGATACCACTTGTAGGATCTAGATTAACCCTAGAGGGGGGGGGGGGTGAATAGGGTTATAACAAATTTCTGCGAATTAAACACAGAAGCAAGCTGCAGAAATAAATATGCTGAAAAATAAATCACACACAGAATTTACCCAGCTTCGGCAACCCCTGCCTACTGCTGCATTCCCAGATTTCTATTAGAATTAAACAGTTTCTCGCTTACAAACACTTTAACAGACTTGCAAATCCTGCTACCGCCTATTGAGTTTTGCAAACTTGCAAACCCTGCTAACTGGACTAACTCTAACTAGACAATCTGTCAACACCTAAACCCTAGGTGATAAATTATCATGTTTTGTTTTGAAAAGAACATACGAATAAACCAAATTATAAAAGCAAGCACTAAATTTAAAACTATTTAAATTATCTTTCTTTTATAAAAAAAAACTTAACCCAATACAAATATATGATATACGGTCACTTCCCTTTATTTTACCCGGTCCATTTTCTTTTGTTTGTGAGGAAAAAAAATGTCCGATCCATTTCTTTTTCAATTTGGGGCTTCGGTTCTTCTGTGAGATTTGGGGCTTTGTTCTGATGATTGATTCTTTGACTTGTGTTGATCTTTCTCACGCTCGTTCTCTGATGATTTGATGCTTGTTGCTAGCTCGTTCTCTGACAATCGAGTTTACTGTTGCGGTATGTAATCTTTTTTTCTTGTTTGTGGTTTTGTGATTTTCGAACTCGATTTTTCTATGTCTATGATGATTTCTTGGGTGTATTTATAGGGTTGAAACCCTAATTAACACTGTCAGATTTGATTTCTTCATTTCGTTGATTATTTTCCTGAATTTGTTCTGGATTTGGAGTATTCCTTTCTTGATTCAATTTCGAATAAATGCTGACCATATTTGAATTCGAATTAATTGATTCGAAGATATCTTGCTGTATTTGCTGTCTCGGTCCTCATTTGAATTAATACTGTCCATATATAAATTCGAGAAATTTGCTGCAAAGATTTCTTTCCAAATTAGAAATCTTTGACTTAATCAAAGACTTAATCAAAAAAAAATACGAATTTATTCTTTCGGCTTGATTTCTGCACTGCCTTGTACTTGCCACTGTCTTGTGTTCCTACTACACATTCACCAGTTTACTTTATATGTGCATATATACATTTGTATGTGTGTATGCATATATTTTTGGGTTTGTACTTTCATTGTGACTTGATTTTGCTATGGGATTGAATCAGAACTTCATTTGGTCTGTACTTGAATTTGAAGTCGTTGTTCACCTGTACTTACACTGTCTCTGGCTTCATCTGTAGTCTTCAAACATTTGTATAATTCTCGACCATTACTGCTGACTTCATTTGGTCTTTGTTCTCTTGTAATGTTGCACTGTCTTGGTTACATGCATTTGGTATTGGCATACATGTAAACTTGTGTATCTCTGACCTTTTGGTTGCAGTCTTGTGTTGGTAACCATCTTCAAGCATGTTGCAGTTTGTAGCTTTCATGCATTTTCTTTGACATGATTTACTTCACCTGTACTTGGTCATTTGTGTAGTCTTCGAGCATGTTGCCACTGTGTCATTGTTTTGCATTGTTCATGTCATGTTGTTCATGTGCATATATGTTTACTGAGTTTGCATTTGTTAGTTTAGTCATGCACTTGGTCTCTTTACTGTGTTTTCTTCATGCCTGACTTGATGATTCCCTTCCTGTAGCTCCATATTCTTCACTGTTGCATTTCAGACTTGCTGTTGCATATGTATTCATTTTGCAGCTGGTCTTTGTATCTTTGCATGTGCATTGTTCTTGTGCACTTCTGTTTGCATTGCATTGTAGTCTTCGCCATGTTGTAACCTGGTGTGCACTGAGCACTTGAACTTGTATCTGTGCACATTGTTCTATGCACTGTTCTTGTATTACTTGGGTTACTTGTATGCACTGCATATTTGGATTGCACCTTTGCTGGTTGGTCTGGCCATTGTAAATTGATTTTTGAGTTTGTTGGTTGGGTCTGCACATTTCTATGCTCTGGTCTCCATAACCTTTACCTGAACTTCACTTGAACATCTGGTATTCATGTATGCAGATCCATTGATACATGTTGTGCTTGTTCTTGGTCTCTGTTGCATGCTTCATTCTGATTCACTTGCACCTGTACATGGTCATTGCATTTGCTGTTGCACTTTTGTGCTTTGTGTCAGTGTAGTCATATACATTCATTAATGTTGACCTGAAGTGTATGTTGGCAACTTGTGATGTTCTTGTAATTGAATTTGTGTACTTGATGTCCACTATTTTCACTGGTTCCTCTGGTCTGCACTTGGTCTTTGTTCTTCTCTGTTATGTTGCTTTGAATGAATTTGTGTTTTGTTGTAGTTTGTGCACACGAGTTGGCGTGGCAGTGCACACGTATACGAATGTATACGTGTGTACTGCAGCCACTTATAATTGCCTGTTCCTGATAAAAAATACTGATATGCACAGATATTGCACAATCAAAGATGATGATAATAACCCATGTATCTGAGACACAAACAAATTTTATTTTTGCAAATTTAAATTTGTTTGTTTTCAGATTACTGTTGTAGTTGCTAATTATACAGGTACACAGGAGACAGAACGAGAAGTGGAGCTGGACAATGCAGATAGATGCAGATGTGCAGACAGAGTGAAAAACTGAGTGTTGAGTGTTGTAGTGAGAAAAGTAAAATGTATGAACTGATGTATGTATATATATAGAGAGAGCTGAAAACTTTGTATTGTTTAAGTGTTGTAATAAAATATTATATTGAATAAAAATTACTAGTTGAATTTTATAGATTCTGTGCAATAGTATAATTATTCAATATGAATATAGTCCAAACTGCAAACACATATATATATTGATATATATATGTTTGTGATCATCAAACAAAAAATCACATCAAACAGTCTTTTGCTGTTTCCTGCCTGCTCGCCCATGTCTTTTCGCCATTTGCTCATATCAGCGGTTCCCTATTATCCTTTTCAAGCACACATTCCTTTCTTTTGCAAGTAGCTTATTTTATCCAAAGAAGTGAACTTCATTGTTAAAAGAGTTCGCAGGGGCAGACACAGGCTAATTAATCGGATGTTCGTTTGCACAAACGATCACAATTAGTTAGGAAGGGTCCACCTCTGGCGGAAACACTAACAGTTTGCTTGAAGCACTTCTTATATAGGATTTGTGTCTGGAATTTTTGTGGCTGAACATTTATATGTTGAGTGATGTCAGGGATCGCTTGGTCCTGTGATGGGTAAGCATTGTTTTAGTGGCCTGAAATATTAAATCGACATTTTAGCAATACAATTAAGGTACTTCATATATCGAAATAAAACAGGCAGCTTATAATAGTAGAGAATACAAGATTTATAGTGGTTCGACCAAGAACTGGGCCTACATCCACTTTATAGTTCTTATTATTCACTTGCACTGGCTTTACAATGACTTTAAATACAAGAATCATACATTCATAATTCTTTTACAGTATTTCAGTAAAGCTTTTAAGTAAAATATGGGCGCAAGTGATTGCTGTTCCAAGCCCTTGGAATTTGATCTCCTTCGACAGTTGTCAGTTTGAAAGTGCCATCGAGAAGTTTTTTGCCTATGACATACGGCCCTTCCCAGATTGGCGCAAACACTCCTGTTGCTGTCATGATCCTTTTCAAGACTAGATCTCCAATCTCAAAGCTGCGTTGGCGAACTTTGGAATTGAAGTACCTGGCAATTCTTTGCTGATGGGCTGCAATTCTGAGCTGAGCCTCTTCCCTTTTTTCATCAAGGAAGTCAAGTGCTTCAAGTTGCAACTCTTCGTTTTCAACTTGGTTGAAATGAATTCTTCTATTTGAAGGAACTTCTATTTCCACCGGAATCATTGCTTCTGATCCATATGCCAATGAAAATGGAGTTTGCCCAGTCGCAGTTTTGTGGGTAGTTCTGTATGCCCATAGTGCTAGTGGTAGCATATCGACCTAACCACCTTTCACTTTTTCCAGCTGTTTTTTGATGGTTGATTTGATATTTTTGTTTACTGCTTCCACTTGCCCGTTTGCCTGCGGATGAGCCACTGCTGAGAAGCTTTTTGGATCTTGAATCGCTTGCAAAAATCTTGAAACTCTTCACTTTCGAATTGGATTCCATTGTCTGTGATTATCTTTTGAGGCACACCATACCTACAAATGATATTCTTAGTTACAAAGTTTATCATCTTTTTAGAGGTAAAAGTAGCTAATGGTTCAGATTCAACCCATTTAGTAAAATAATCAACAATAACAATAGCATATCTGATTCTGGACTTGGCGGTTGGCAAAGGCCCGATGAGATCTATTCCCCAAATAGCAAATGGCCACGGACTGACCATCTGTGTTATCTCGGTGGAAGGTGCTCTTGGGATTTTTGCAAATCTCTGGCATCGGTCACATTTTCGGGCATAGCTTGCGGCATCATGATTAATATCTGGCCAAAAATACCCATAACGGAGAATTTTCTTTGCTAGAGTTTGACCACCTGAATGATCTCCACACTCTCCTCCGTGTACTTCAGCTAGAATTGTCTTAGATTCTTCCTTGGTCACACATCAGAGTAATGGCATTGAGAATCCCCGCTTGTACAATCGGCCATCTTGAATTATATATCTAGAGGCTTTTCTTAACAACTTCTGTCGTTCTTTTGAATTTTCTAGTAGAGAACCGTTGAGCAGATATTCCATTATCGGATTCATCCATGATTCTTGCTCTAAAGATATAGTCATGATCCAGTCAATATCCATCTCATCAATGCTTGGAGCTGACAGGACTTCCACAAGAACTAATCCCAATAATTGAGCTTCACCAGTGCTTGCGTACTTTGCGAGAGAATCTACCTTCATGTTCTCTTCTCGAGGTATATGATTTATCGTATAATGGTCAAGATCATCGAGAAGTTCCCAGGCTCTTGACAAGTAAGCAGGCAGATTTCCTCCTTTAGTTTGAAACTCTTTCTTGACTTAACATACTATAAGCTATGAATCACTGAAGATCTGCAACACTTTGACATTCAATTCTTTAGCAATTTTCAAGCCGGCAATAAGAGCTTCATATTCTGCTTCATTGTTTGTCGAAGGGAATTCCAATCTCAATGCATAGCACAATGACCGCCCTTCAGGGGTTTGAAGCACAACCCCAGCTCCGGAACAGTAATCGTTTCTTACACCATCAACATATAATTTCCATCGAATTGGGGTAGTATCAGTCGCCTCTTCCTCACTATCACCTTTATCTGTACATTCCGCGGTGAAATCTGCTAAATCTTGTCCATTAATTGCTCTCCGGGGATGATAAGTGATGTCGTATTGGCTGAGTTCAATATTTCACTTCAAAAGGCGACCCGAAGTCTCAGGGCGAAATAGGACTTGCTTCAGAGTTTGATCAATGAGGACTTTGATAGGATGAGCTTGGAAATATGGCCTCAATTTTCTTGATGCAATCAGTAGACAAGAGGCGAGCTTTTCCAATTTTGAATTATTCATCTCTACCCCAGTGAATCTTTTGCTGATATAATAGACCGGGGCGCTGAATTTTTGCGTCTTCCCGTACTAACGCTGCACTAAGAGCATGAGATGAGATTGCCAAATATACGAAAAGATCTTCACCATCGTCGGGCTTAGAAAGTATTGGAGGCGTTTCCATATGACGAATCAACTCATCGAAAGCTTTCTGGCATTCAAGAGTCCAGTCAAAATTTTTCCTTCCTTTCTTCAGAGCATCAAAGAATGGAATGCATTTATCAATAGCTTGGAATTGAATCGACTCAAGGCAACGACTTTTCCATTAAGACTTTGCAATTCCTTCTTCGTTCTAGGAGCCTTGACTTCTTTTAAGGCAGCAATCTGAGTAGGATTAGCTTCAATGCCCCTAGCACTCACAATGAAACCCAAGAACTTTCCGGACTCCACCCCAAACGAACATTTCAAAGGATTAAGTTTCATTCCGTACTTTCATAGGACTGCGCAAACATTTCTGCCTAGTGATCCATATGGTCTACTGCCTTCTTTGATTTCACCAGCATATCGTCAATATAAACTTCCATAGTTTTTCCAATCTGTGGCTTGAACATAGCATTTACGAGTCTTTGGTAAGCTGCCCCTACATTCTTAAGTCCGAAGGGCATGACCCTATAGCAGTAGAGGCCAACATCGGTGATGAAGCTCGTGTCCTCCTGATCCGGCTCATGCATCATGATCTGGTTGTATCCGGAGTAAGCATCCATAAAAGATAACAATTCATGCCCCGCTGTTTCATCCACCAACTGATCTATCCTGGGTAACGGGAAGTAGTCTTTGGGCAGGCTTTGTTTAAATCTGAGAAGTCGATGCATACTCTCCACTTCCCATTATCTTTCTTAACCAGTACTGGATTTGAAACCCAATTCGGATAAGTAGACTCCCTGATGAAACCATTCTCCATGAGCCTGTCTACCTCTTCTTTCAGTGCTGCTGACCTTTCAGGACCCTGGGTTCTTCTTTTCTGCTTTACCGGTGTAAACTTCGGATCAATATTCAGAGTATGTACTGCAATTTCTGGGGATATTCCACACATATCAGCATGAGTCTAAGCGAATACGTCCAGATTTGCTTTCAAGAATGATATCAAGGAATTTTGAACCGTCACACTAAGTTGTGAACCCACATTTACCACTTTGTTTGGATCTTTCGGGTCAACAAGTACTGGCACCGTTACTTCCACTGGCACCACTCTATTCTCCCCTGCACTAGCTTTTCTGGGATCCATTTCTCTTCATGCCCCGCTATGCTCGTCAGTGCAGGGTCCACCCTGTAATTGCTACAAGGTTGGTTCTTTGATGCGGACTGGGGTGCCGCATCTTTTCCCATCTCTCTCTTCCTCGCTTCACGTAACTCTATTAGATAACATTCTCGCCCAGCATTCTGATCCCCTTTAATAACTTCAACTCCATTATCCGTGGGGAATTTCATAGTGAGGCACCACGGGACGAGAATTGCCTTAAAAGCCGCAAGAGTTGGTCGGCCTAGGAAGGCGTTGTAGGCAGAAAATTCATCAACAATTACAAAAGTCTATTTTCGAACAACCTTTTTCTGCCCCTCTCCAAGCTCGACGAACAAGTCAATAGTTTCAATTGGCTGCTTCGATTCCCCAGTAGACCCAATAATTTTTTGCGATGAAGCTTGAACATCAGCCATTGGAATTTTCATTTGGTCAAACGTCTTTTTGAAGAGAATATTGCAAGAAGCGCCTCAATCTACAAGCACTCTTTTCACAATAGCCGGCCCAATGCCTGCAGAGATGACCAAGGGATCCATGGTTGGAGCTTCAATGCCCATAGAGTCCCTTGCTCTGAACACAATATCATCATTAAAAGTTTTCTGCTGCTTCAAAGGTGCAGTGTCTTCTAGGACAGAAACACTCTCTTCTGTTGGTGCATACTTCAAGGCACGGGCATATCTTTCCATCTCACCCCAGCTTCTGCCTGCTGGGTAAGGACCTCTTGTAATCACATTAATAACAGCCCTTTCTGATTCATGCACAGTATTCCTCTCACCCGAGCCAGATGGATGTGCAAGAAGTTGCTGGCCTTTAGTAGATGAAGTTGGGTCATTTCTACTTCTCTTAACATATTGCTGCAACTTGTTCTCTCTCAACAGTTCTTCAATCAAACTTTTCAGATGGCGACATTCGTTGGTATCATGACCGGGTTGATTATGAAACCGACAGAATCTCCCACTTTGAGCAGCTTTTTCCCCAACTCTCATCTCAGGCAGTTTAGGATATTATACCGCATCTTTGGTAGCAAAAAAGATATTCTTCGGGGTGTCAGTCAAAGGAGTGAAATCTGAAGGTTTTGAGAAGCGAGGTTTCTTCATATCTTTCTGTTTCTTCCCACCGTTATTCTCCCTTTTCTGACTTCCGGAATCCTTTTTGGTAGGAGCAGCTGTATTATCCTTAACCTCTGTCAATGCCACTTTAACTGGCGCTTGAAGGCTTTCCAAGCGCATGAATTCATCAGCTTTCTTATAAAACTTCTCAAGCGAATTCGGTTCTTTCATCTTCAGCCACTTCCCGAATTCGCTTGACTTGTCGATTGCCCTCATCAAGTATGTCAAAACCATCCGTGGCTCTGCATTTACCACTTCAGCCAAAGCTATGTTGAAGCGGTTCAAGAAAGATCTAGTAGATTCCCCAGGATTCCGTTCCAGGCTTGACAGTGACATAATATCCTTTGTCTTTGAAGCATACAACCTGAATTGCTCTTTAAACTTCCGAGTCAAATCAGCGAACTGGTCTATGGATCGGACCGGAAGCATTGTGAACCAGAGTAGAGCCACTCCTTCCAAGTATACCGGAAAGTACCGGCATTTGATCTCATCAGATGCTCTAGCACCAGTCATGTGCCAATCATACTTATACAGGAATTGATTAGGATCGCTTGTTCCCTTATAAGCCGGGATGGTAGGTGGAACAAACTTCCCTGGGAATTCCGCCTTTAGAATCCTTTCCGTGAACGGAGTTTTGCTCGGAACGAATTCCCATTCCTTCTCATCTTCTTCCCTCTGCATGCTTTCTTTCATGATTTGTCGCACCATGCCCGAAAGATATTCCTCAACATTTAAAGGATTTGCAGGACAGACTTCGGCCATTTTCTCGGAAGTTTGTCTGGACAAACGTTCATGGAGAGTTGGCTGCGGTCTCGATCCTCCAGCTTGGGGAGGTGTTTCTTTGGCGGGACTAGTTTCTCTTTGAGGAATATTCCTCTCTTCAGGATTATGAACATCATCTGCAAGGTTTTCTTCATTATTCACCGGTTGACGGTTAGCTCCGAGCAATGCATTTAACCTTTCAAGCATCAAAGCATTATGGGTTTCCATCTGTTGGTATAACCCAGATCCTACAGCATCTAACTCCGCTCGTGTAATTCCGGCTTTTGGTGCTACTTGACTTGACGAAGGAGAAGTGGCAGTATTCTTATGGACATTACTGGGTCTTGTAGATCCACGCTTTCTTCCAGGAGCCATTATCTCTGATAGACTTCTGGTTTTGAGAGAGATTTTTTCAACAAACTTTTGCGAAGCAATGACGAAAGTAGCCTGAGTTGGGTTCTCAATGAAAGCACCAAAAATGTTAATGCTTAAAATTGAATGCTAACACCCCGGTGTAAGTAGAGATTAAGTGAAAGCACCACCCGTCAATATAAGAATTAGAAATAAGTAGAAAGTCACAGAGAAAGCATTAAAAAGACAACAGTTTTATAGCGGTTCGGCTTCAAGTTAAGCCTACGTCCACTTTAATCTTCTTTATTGCTGAATCAGTTACAACTTTACAACAATCTTCGCTTATAACACTGATAGAACAAATAGCTAGAACTCCGATATAGAAGAATTCTTTGAATCCATGGAAATTGTGTTAGATTTCCTCTTGAAGTTCATTGAGATGTCTTTCGTGTTTGAAGTGTCGAGTGAGTCGAGAATTCAGCAGAGTATCGGCTTTCCAGAAATGATCCAAAAGATTCTTTTCCAGTTGGAGTAGGTGGGGTATTTATAGGGAGTTTTCTAAATTAGGTCGTAGGTCGCGAGCGACCTTGGATAGGTCGTAGGTCGTGAGCGACCTAGTGGGAACGACTTACGGCCTAATTAAGGTGTACTTGATCACCTCGAACAATCTAGCAAGTCATAGGTCATGACCGACCTATGGAGGAAGCGGCATAATAAGTTACTTCGGTATTGTTTAGGTCGTGAGCGGCCTAGGGGAGGATAGTTGGCGACCTAAGGTTGGGAGCGGCCTATAAACATGCGGCTTCATTCTATGATAACTCGCTAGGTCGCTGGATCTTCTAGGTCGCTATGTCGCAGGAGACCTTCTGGAGTTAGGTCGCAGGAGACCTTCTGAAGTTAGGTTGCAGGAGACCTTCAGGAGTTAGGTCGCAGCAGACCTTCTGGAGTTAGGTCGCAGGAGACCTTCTGAAGTTAGGTCGCAGGAGACCTTCTGAAGTTAGGTCGCAGGAGACCTTCAGGAGTTAGGTCGCAGCAGACCTTCTGGAGTTAGGTCGCAGGAGACCTTCTGGAGTTAGGTCGTAGCTTTCTTTATCTCGTTAGGTCGCTAGCTTGTTTTAGATTGTTAAGTCGTGAGCCTTAGGTGGCTAAGCTGTTAGGTTGTTCGGTCATTAGGTGACTAGGCGCTGAGTCGCTGAACCATTAAGTCGCTGAGTCGCTGAACCATTAAGTCGCTGAGTCGCTGAATAATAGAGGGTTAACAGATATCGTATATCGATACGTGCATATATAACTTTTACATTTACTTCCAAATAATTACTAATAATACCCAGAACATCAATTATAAATTAATAATTCAAAAATATTAATTAATTTATTTAATTTTTTATATTTTATGAACTAATTAAATCATTTGATTTTTTAGAGAACTAAAAAGTGCAGTTATGAGACATAGAGGTATGAATTTAGTTAGTGATTATATTGAACAATTTAATATTAACATTCACACGTCATCTTACGAATGGTGTGATAGTTTAGTTGAATTCATTACTTACATATCATGTTTGTAAATCCAATTTCACATTTTTATTAAGAGGCACTTTTAGTAATGATTATTTACACACATTCTCTTCATTAACACTATATCGCTTTTGGATTTATGCATTTGATTTTGGTCCAAATTCTAATGTTGTCCGTATCTAACTCGGTTAGTCCAAAAAACAAAGTCCTTGGTTCAATAATAACATTTATTATTAACCATATTACTCTGGCCAGAGATTTTGACTTTGAGTTGACTACAATTGATTGTTATAGTAACCTCATACAAGAGATGAAACAAATTCTCTATTGAATAGTTCTTCACTCCCAACGCTTCAACTCATATCCAACTATAGTCGCTTGATGGATCGTTATTGTAACGACCCGTAAATGTAACTGGTTTTAATAGCGATATTAATTGAAATTTTATGGAATTTTCAATGACAAAATTTTGAAATATAAATTTGATATTTGGAATGCGTCTAGTTAAACATAGCAACTGGTAAATTTTCGTTCGAAAATATGAACGTTTATTTCGTGCGTAAATTTACTTCAATTTAATTAGTTAAAGATTGATGAAAATAAAATGTTTTCTAAACCTAAATATTTTTACATAGAAAAATTCTAAATCATCTTCTGAGCAAGACGTCATTTTTCATTTTTCAAAATTCAGACTTTTTTAGCTCCGTCGATCTTATTTTTCTACGTTTTTCTTGCATTTTCCATAGTAGAAAAATTCGAATTTTTATAATTCAATCATACCACTGATATCTGTATACCGTTTTGATCGCCTCGTCGTGCTGATCTCTATGGTATATTCAATTCTATATTCGATGGCTGGTGCATGGTAGAATCTGCGAAACGGTACTCGTTTCAGTTCGTATCTTTGGTTTCCTTGTCCATTCATGTTCCACCGTAAATCCAATAGCCTGTTAATATTTCCTGAATTCAAATTTTGTGACTTTTGCTATTCGAACGGTATTAAATTCTGGTCAGCATTCATTTATTTGGCTTTGAAGCGCTGCCTAGATTCAAGTTAAAAACTAATAATCGTACCTCCTTTTAGCCTTTTATTTTTCTTTCCTCTGTTGCTTTCTTCCTCCACCTATTTGAAACTGCTCCACCATTATATTTTTCCATTTGCCTATGAACTCAAACGCCATTTTTCCCTCAACACTGCTACTTCATACCAAGCCTACCTCTCCTCCCTCTTCCACGCGACCTAGCATCCAAACCGAGCGCTGCCATCAAACATGCCCGAGCACGCATCCCCATGCTAGGTCGAGATAGCTTCCCACTATAAACTTCCTCGCCTCCTCCGGCCGTACGTGCCACCGCCACCTCTGCTGCCGTGGTTCTCTCCGCCCTAGGCCACCATCTCCAAACAACTGACAAAACCACTACCCTCCACGCATCCAACCCATCTCCGCTTCCTCGAAGCACCACAAAACCCTGACCTCGGCCTCACGAGTGCACACCCTTCGACGAAGCAGCAGCTGCCCTCTCTATTCACCTCCACCATTGCCGAGGTTTGCCGCCCCATATCCTATGTTCGTCATATATATATGTTTGTTTTCAGTTAGTTTAAACTAATATTTTTTCAAGAAATATTTAAACCAATAATTATTATATATATATCTGTTGTTTAGTATATACAAAGTGGTCTGCATATATTTCTATAGCTTGCGTGCGTCTGGTTTGGGCGAGAGAAAAAAAATGCATGCGTACATATTTATTTTGGGTCTGGAAGTTTATATATGAGCTACATTTATATTATATTGATGTGTTTATTGTTCTTAGTATATTTTGTTTTAAAAAATAAGTATTATACATATATCGTTATTCTATCCTATATGTATATATGCTGCGTTGCTTAGTCTCGAAGATGTTAGAAGATATGGTTTTATATTAGTCTGTTAAGGGAAATATAGATGGTTACTTTATATGTATTAGAAAAGAATAAAAAAAAATTGTGTTGCGTGTGTTTCCTTTAAAAATATTTTTTTTTGAAAACCTTGTTTGCTTTTGCCGTAGAGAAGAAAAATTATACATTGATAAGCTCTGTTTGCATTTATAATATGTTAAGTTGTATACTTGTTACAGTAGAAATATAAGTACAGTGTTTGACCATAAAAGTGTGTGGTGTTTATTTATATATCGGATGTAATATATTTATATTGTACTTTGTATATAGATCTGATTATAACTATTTTGAGTAACGTGAATTTAAGAGTGTTGTTTTGTGTGTAACTATATTAGTGTCTGTTATACATAAAATATTTTATACATAAAGTCGAGTCTGCACAATCTAATTTGCCTAATACTGAATATTACTTTGTAGCGCTATATATATATTTTAAAATGTAAGTGCTTTGCATTTATATGGATTTATTTCAAAATATAATGTATATATTTTATTTTATATATATAGTTATATATTTATATGGATTCGCTTATACTATTTATCTTCTTTGGTCTAGTTCTGACTTGATTTCGTCAATTTCTATTTATCAGCTCTGTTCGTCAAACTTGTTTCCATCCTGCTTTGCTTCGGAATCTATGATTCGTATGTCCCCTCTAGCCTCAAAAGGTGAGCAATCACTCACGATTAATGTTCTTTTATGTATTAAATTTGATTTCAATTGAAACGACAATTGAAATATGCTGCTGTTAGTTATTTACACTGTTATATATATGTTATTACCTGTATCAGTTCACTTGTGACATCTGACACCATTATCTGTTAATTATACGATGATAATCCCGTTTGGTTGATAATTGATTGATTGTTTGTTGTTTATATTGGATGTTAAATTGTAATGTATAGAGTGATAAATATTATGTGATTGAATTTGACGTAGGATAGTAAAAAATTTGAATCGACATATGTGTTAAATTTGATTTGTTAAATTTGTATAATATGACCCCTTTTTATGTTTAAATTAATTGACACGTAAAAAAATAGTTAATTACCCTTGAACCATTTGAATTTATGTTGTGTTAATTTATGAAGTATGAAATTGAATAATTGATGTCATGTGTAGAATCGCATAAAATAATAGTGTAATAATCTTTAATCTACATGAAAGGATAGTGTAGATTATAGAAATAATTTTATTAATTTTCACAAAGAACAATGTGAATTAATACAATTATTTCGGGATTATTGAATTAATTATTGAATTGTTATTGATTGTTATATTGCGTGTTTATATACTTTGACACTATCCCAGTTATCACACTGCAAGTTCCCTTTGCTATGCTTTGATTTTTGAATTTGAAATGGAATTGGGTTGAAATGATAAATACCCAAATGAACTTGACTTAGGATAGAGAATTAAATAAACCCGATTGGTCAATAATTTGATTAAAATAAAATAAAATAATGATTTTAGAAAAGAACAGAGAGTTTTGAAATGAAGTTGGAATTTAAAATTTAATGAAAGAAAAATGTTAATATTTAATAATCTGAAACAAAATATTAATAAAGTAATTGATGAAGGAACGTTATTTAATTTAAGAAATGATTGAATTAAGTTATGAAATTATTTAGTAATTAAGTTTGGAATTATTTAATAATTAGGATTGGAATTATTAATAATAAGGTTTTGGAATTTATTTGATAATTAAAATTTGAAATTATTAATTAGGTTTTGAAATTATTTAATAATTAAATAAAAATGAACTATTTGAGAATTAAATAAAACTGAATTATTTGATAATTGAAATTGAACTTCTTTAATAAGGGAAATTGAGTCCTGCAATAATTAAGTTTTGGAAATTAGCTTAAATTAAATAAGTAAATAAGTGAAATTGAATTTCTTTAACAAGAAATAAAATGTGATTTATTGAAATTAATATAAGACTTGTAAAATGATTTTGATTTGACGAATCCAATTTAATTAAATTTGTTAGCTTTGTTAATGAAGTTGAACTTAAGTAATTGATTTAATGAATTGGAAATTAAATAGAAATTGTTTGAATGATAAATTTACTTAACGAATATTGAATGAAATCGATAAACGAATTTAAATCGATTTGAATGTTAAATTAAATTTATTTAACTGTTTTCGGAATGAAACTTATAAACGAACTTGAATCAATATTTGAATTGTTTAAATAAAAGTTGAAATTGAATTATAAGATTTTGAAATGGAATTTTGGAAGTTTAAACGTAAATGATGAAATTTGATATAGAAAGACAAATGGAATGTTGATTTACAAAGTCTAATTGGAAGAGAATTTGATTTGGTTTAAAATTGGTTAAATGACCAATCGGTGTAATAATTATGAAGGTTATTAAAGAGTCTGGATTCGGTTATAGACATACTCTCTGTCTAAACCGAAAACCACTTTAATAACTATACGCGGAGTGTGATCCAGAATGAAGTGGTTGGAATGATGTGCGTGATGACTGAAGAAAGAGAACGATAATGGATAGCCTTGACACTTGTGTCAAATTGGAAATGATTAAAACAGGAGCCGTGCCGAGCCAAATGGGGTTAGCCACCTCGAGTGAACACACTTCTTCATAAACTACTCTTTACTTGTTATTGATTGGTGCACCCTCGGAATTTTGGGAGTGCTGTTTTGCGGTGTTGCGATCGTTGCGGCGATGCGTTTTCACCAGTCCGGATCAGGCAAATGGTAGTTTCACTACCTCGCATATTGCCTCATGTGCCTTGTCATACTTGTATCCCTATATATGCAACCACTGCGAATTTGTTTTGTGTTATACCTATGGAGTACTCCCTGATATCCCACTAGTATACGGTGGAGTTTACAGTGCTGTATAGACTATAACGCTTATATAAAAATGTGTTAAGGGGGATAATGGTAACGCCTTAACACTATTTTAATACTTTATATTGCTGATAGGCATTATCTATTTACCGTACACTACTACATAGTAGATAGTTTAACGGATCCTTAGTGGATGGTTATTCCAACATCCTTTGAGTTACTTTTATTTCAGTTGCTATCACTACTACAAAACAGGCCATTTGCATCACCTCATTTGAATCGGTTGAAGTAAAAACTGATGCAAATAGAACTATTTGCATCAGTTCTGTCTTAATAACCGATGCAATTGGTACGTGGTAAGCAGTAGGTAATAAAAAATCAAATTTGCATCCGTTGTCACCAAAAACCGATGCAAATACGTCGATGCAAATAGTTTTAGTCGCATCGGTTTTAAAGTCAACCGATGCAACTACGTCCAAAATAATAATTTTCGCATCGATTGCCTAATAGAGGCGATGCAATATTATTTAGCTTATTCGTTGCTCACGTATTACATCCCGCCTTTCTAATTTTTTTCCCGCTCCCATTTTTTCCTTAAATAATTCGTCCAGCTACAAAAAAAACCATAAAATTGATTGTCACCGTGCGTTATTTCGCGGATTAGATTGGCCTGCCAAATCACTGTTAACCGATCAATTTCTATAGATTCCACCGTTCGTATTCGAGAGCGATTCCACGATGGTAGTCGCTTTGGATGATTTGGGTTTACGAGGTGGTTCGCGGCAACTTGGCAAGGAAGACTTGGGTATTGGGTTCGAGATGTTGGTGATTGTAGTTTGGAGAAGATTGGGTTGCCGTGGTTTGTACGTGGGTTCAGAGACTTGAATTTCATGAATTTGCTTTGCAGGTAAAGCATGCTATTCTAGAAGAATATTGTTGCGTATAGGAGTTTATGATGCTAATAACTTTATATTTTTTCTATTCTATTGCATCTGGCTGTAGGCGATGTGCCGACTCATCTTCCATCACCATGTTCAATCAAACATCTAATTATTTGTGTCAATTTTGAAGATTTACAAGAATTGCTAGTAGCCTTTTGTATCTTCGGGAGTTCAATTTCAGATTTGTTCATTAAACATCAACTTTGGATGTAAAAAGCAATTGGAAATCTGGATTTTTTTTACCATGATTTGAAATTTCTGATGAAAGTCGTGAACTTTTTTTTCTTTTGCAATCATTTTCTTTGCTGTGAAAAAATCTTTAAAAAAATCCAAAATTTATCTGTAATAAGCAATTTAGCATTCATTTTTTGTCTCTGCTCTCAAGCGCACTATGAGTTATCAAAAGTTTTGTCATGATAAAGTATAATTTCTAAGGTAACCTATACATAGGATTTTCAGTCAATTTTATGCTTTTGGGATATCTTTGTTAGTTATGTTGTTTCTCAATTTCATTTAACATGTTTCAAGGATTTGCAAGATGTACAGATTAATTAAGTACTGCAATGCAATGGATCAACATGTTGTAACCTGATTACAAAGCTAAACTGATGTAAAATGTATGCGGTACAACATTGAGGCAATATAGTGGGTCAACAATGCAATGCATTTCCATGAAGTATAATAATAAGATTACATGGCATGTAGCTGCATGGTGACTAGAAGCCATGAGAAAGCTACAAGCTTTGTGAGGTAATGTACGGTGATCTGAAAAGTTATGCAAGCTACAGGCAAGTTTCTAATCACAAATGGCCCTAATTCCTCGCATCTTCGGACAAAGGAGCAACGTTATCGACCCATTCTCCCTCGATCTGTTTGAACCGTTCGCCCTCAACAGGTTTAATTGCGGAAGACTAGAATTAAACCTGTTTAGTTGATGGAGAGAAAGGAAAACACGACTTCAATTTCAGATTTGATCATCTCCAAAATGTTCAGGTGGCTTCTTTTACTGGGAATATTTTAAGTTATCATTTCCATTTTCTACTGATCCCTATGGCGACATATCTGTTAAATAAATAAATCACTTTGTTATCATTGCTTCATGCCGCAGATTATAGTAGTGAATCGAAAATAGTTGATACAATCAATATATGTTAGTAACATAGAATAGCCATCAATCTTCTAACCTTGTTTCCCCACATGAAAAAAAGAGCGGTTGTAAAAATCATCAATATCGGTTTCCATTTGCATAGATACAGTATGAGACATTGGCAAATAGCTGAAGCCGATTAGTCGTTATCAAAGTTAGTTGTATAAACTAAAACATTTCCAGAGCAACTATTTTGACATTAAATTTTACATAGGAATCATTCAAGTTATAACAAGTTGGAACAACTGTTTATTAGTATAATTAAGCTATGGTTTGAACTTTTAGTCTGAAGTGTGTTTTAACTTAACAAATTGGCCACAGTTTGACGTGCTTAATAAATATGAAAAATATAATATTCAGGTGTTATTAACCCCTAAACATCTTGCAATAGTAATGGAGTACGCCGCTGGTGGTGAACTGTTTGAGAGAATATGCACCGCTGGAAGATTCAGTGAAGATAAGGTAGAAACACAATAATGATATTGAACTAAACTTATCAAATTATATTCATTCCTTTTAGATATTAATGAATATGCATTTATATGATGTGTGACAGGCAAGGTTTTACTTTCAACAATTAATACCAGGAGTCAGCTATTGTCATTCCATGGTCATTAATTTTCTTATGGTGTCATAGAATCTCTGATCAAGATACTTTAACCTGCAGAAGCACTGTGTATTCCTGCCCAAGTAAAAGTGTTTATAACATGCATCATTGAATTAGTTTAGTTATTTGTTATGATTTTTTATAATGCAGCAAATTTGTCATAGAGATCTGAAGCTAGAAAACACTCTTTTGGCTACTTGAAGGTAGAATTGCTTTTCTATTAATGCAAAATGTTATCATTCATTCATACTAGGCATGTGACTGATTGAACTTAAACTGTGCAATTATTCACACTGGTTAATTTTCAATGATTGACAAGTCTAGCTAGTACTACACTAAAATGGAATAATCTATTATTATTATTATTATTTATAGTCATATGAGCTACATTCACAACCAAATCAACTGTGAGAACACCAGCCTACATAGCTCCTGAGGTTTTATCCAGAAATGAATACAATGGAACGACAAGCTTCTAATTTGTTCTCCTAAATACATAGAAGTGGTTTATTAATTCTTGAAAATGAAAACTTATAATGCATTATATATTTCTTTGGCATGAAATTTTACAATGAACCTATGTTTGTATGTACGTATAGACTGCAGATGTTTGGTCACACTACAAAATAAAGTACAACCAAATACTGAAAAATTTAGTCTTTAATCCAGCAATTTAGTCTTTAAATAATAATTAAAGACCGACTAAAGACGGAAATTTCAGTCACTAAATTCATAGTCCCAAAAAAAATTTAGGACTGATATTTCAGTCTAAAAACTTAAAGATCGTGCGTCAGTCTTAAATATTTTTAGTGACTTAATATTAAAGACTGAGACAGAGTCTTTAATTAGTCTCAAATCTTAAATATATATATGTATATATATGTGTGTGTACATATATGTATATATATGTGTGTGTACATATATGTATATATATGTTTGTGTATATATATGTGTGTGTGTATATATATGTGTTTGTGTGTAGATATATATATGTATATAAAAATATGCGCGTGCACAAACCGGAATTTCAATAGTAACCGACTTTTAGTTTTACTCTATATGATGCTTTATACTAATAAACTATGTTTTTGTATGTTTCTTCCACATAAAATAAGATTAAATACAACTTTGTTCACAATTAATACAAACGACCTAAAATATTTCCCCGATGAAGAAAAAAAATTACATCCGAACAATGAACTAACCCGCAATTCGTATACAACCACAAAACTAAGGTTAAAATGAACACATTTGAAGAAGCTTTTCAAGCATTTAATTGTGTTGTATTAGGTATAAAAAGAACATAGAAGTTGAACCTTTAGTCAACAATTTCAACTTCAAGACTAAGCCAAAAAACATTAATCTTCAAACTCTCCAATTTCTCCATGTTGTCTCTTCTTTATGATGGCTGCAATCCTGTTCTTGCGCTGAAACTACATTCCTTCTTTCATAATTGTCATTTACTTCCTCTACATCTAAATTCACTTGAGCTTTCTACCACAATGCTCTCATCTTTTGATTTAACCTGCTTATCCAGATAGATTTTTAAATAACTCCAAATATAAATAAAAAAAATTAATGTACTTATTATGTTACCTACAATTCCAGTTGAAGATACCCGAGTTTAGATTCAGTAAGCTGTCTTCTTATGCTTATAGTTGCATTTGTCGTTTTCATATTCCTCTGAAACTTTACGTTTGACTTCAAATGTCGCTTTCATCATTGATTGTAGCTCTGCTACATGTGTATCCAATCAAGAAAAATTGGCAGCCATATCCAAATTCTTCTTTTTGTTTGTAATCTTGAAAGGGAATTAGCTCTGCTACGCTTGCTCCTTGCACATAATTCACTATCAGTCATCAATTTCCAACTCTTCGTATAGTATATTGGTAATATAATAACATGGAATTGGAATATAATCAAGAGAATGCAGACCATTTCAAGACAAAATCAAACACATTTATCAAGTCACCTTTTCATGTGATAGATCTCAAATTCTTTCCAAAGACTTTAAATCTTAACTTGATTGGTTCAAATATCCAACGTTTTGATGTTTGATAGAGAAATGGATCTTGAATTTAGGACTTTGAACAATATGGAAAAGGAAGAATACAGGAATAGAGAGCTTCATGTAAATAAAGATGGTGAATGCAATAAAATTTTAGAGCATCCATTAAAAAGTGGGAACTATAAGCAAAGGAGTGTTTGTTTGTAAATGGAGGTAGTGGGAAACTTTTGTATGTGCTATAATGGAGCTTAATTTAGGGAAATAGTTTTTAAGTTTATTAAATATATTTATTAACTCGGTGATATTACAAGGATAATGACATAGATCATCAAATTAGCTATTTAATCATGAAAGCTAATAAAATCAAATCGTGCATACTTTGTTTTTTAAATAGTGATCGGTCATAGAGACAGAAATTTCGTTTTTGAATAGTCTTAAATTATTAGAGACTGACCAATGACTGAATTTCAGTCTTTACTATAAAGAATTAAAGACTTAATTTTTCAGTTACTAATCAGTTACAAAATAATAACCGAGAAAATTTAGTCTTTGTTTTAGAGTCTTTAATCAATTTTTTTTGTAGTGTCATGTGGAGTGACATTAATGTAATGCTGGTTGGAGCTTATCCATTTGAAGACTGAGATGATCCAAGAAATTTCAAGAAGACTATTGGGGTAAGCAGCAGTAGCAGCAGCAATATCAGTACCTATACAATTCATTCACACTGAACTAAAGTAATAAAAATATGTGCATATTTGCAGAGGATACTAAGTGTGCAATATACAATTCCAGATTATGTGCGCATATCAATTGAATGCAAGCAACTCCTTTCCAGTATTTTTTTTGCCAGCCCAGAATAGGTTGGTACATTTTTTTTTGTTTCCAGGTTGCTTTTTGACTGCTGATCAATTCAAATTTCTTTGAGGTATGATAGTATGTAATGACTGTAACAGAGAATAACAATAGAAGAGATCAAGAAACATCCCTGGTTCTTGAAAAGTCGGCCTATAGAGTTGAGTTGTGATTACAAAGCAATACATACAAGGAATTAGAAAATATATATATATATATATATACGGCAAAGCGAAGAAGAAATAGTGAAAATAATAGAAGAAGGAAGAAAAGCGGGAGAAGGCGTGATTACATAAGGAATGCATCATCTAGAAGGAGTAGAAGGAAGTATGGATCTTGATGGACAATGTAGAGGTGATGGGGGATGGTTTGAATTATGGTTGTGATGGTTTGGGAAGTTAGACAATGTTTGTAAATGATAATGAAATTTGTAAACTCGTGATGGTTCGGAAGGTGAAAATTTGTAAACCAAAGCAGAATTTGTATATGATAATGAAATAATCTTTTTTTTTAATTTTTTGTGTACGTTTTTTTTCTTTTTTTTATATATATAAAGATTATCAATAATATATATATATGTATATAGTCTATTTGAGTACTGTAATAATGGTTTCTGAAGGATTAGTTTGCATCGGTTGTTATAAAAAACCGATGCAATAGTGGGATTAGTTGCATCGGTTTTCAACAACAACCGATGCAACAAGTTCCTTTGTTGCATCGGTTTTCATTACAACCGATGCAACATGGGGGCAGTGTTCAAGCAACCAACCATGATATTTTGCATCAGTTGTTAGTAACAACCGATGCAAAAAGGACCTTTTTGCATCGGTTTCAGAACAGATGCAAAAATGTTAAGCCTGTTGCATCGGTTGCATATGCATCGGTTGTTGAACTGATGCAAGAGGGGGATAAACAACTGATGCAAATGGCCTGTTTTGTAGTAGTGTATTTCACTTGAGTTAGATTTATTGATATAAGAATGTTAATTCTGACTCGAGTGTTTTGTGTTTTGCTTTACGCTCGGGTCAGACTGAGTGGTTCAGCTTTTGAGACTCACCTTTGGAGTTGGAGCTTCGCTTGGAGATCTAGCTATCTATCAGCTTTCAGATATTCAGTTGATTCCAGTGATGTATTCTAATTTTTGTATTTTACTATTGTATTCGAGACTTCTGTTGTAACTTATTTAACTTTGTTATATATATAGTAGCTTCATGAACTACTATCTTTTACTTCCGCTGCATATTATTACTCTATGTCTGTGATTTTGTGATTATTTATTTACCGTATATCTGAGTTTTTCCAAATTTAAATTAACAATTCGGTATTTTGAATTATTCAAGTCCGACATGTGCAGATGCAAATAGTCTAAAATAGCGGGTCGTTACAGTTGGTATCAGAGCTTTGGTAGCTCTAGGAAAAACTTAGCATATATGGTAAATGTATTTACAGAATCCCTCTAATTCGAGTTTCAATCTCATCCTTTTGACTCAATTCCTTTGAATTTTGGAACGTTCCCTCGGTTCCGAAATTCATTCTGTCCCTCACTATTCGTCTTCTTTCAATTCTGGAGCATCCCATAACTCCACTTCGAATGACCATTATAATGAATTGGCGGTCTCGCCAATCGTCGAATAATTTGTAAATGGGTGAAACTCCGAAGGTATTGATTTACCGGAGATTTCTGTATCCTTGATTTACGATGCTATCTATCTTCCACTATGCCTGAATTCTATCTCTTGAGATCGAATGTAGATTTACCTTGAAATTCGGCATCGATCTTATTCTTGAAGTTACGATCGACCCGGTTAAGGTTACCCGTAAATTAAATAAGCTTATCCATCTCCTGATTCTGTTAATTGAATCATCGTATCTCTTCTTCTGAACTTTGTTTTGCGTCCATCTAATTTGAATCCCTATTCTTGTTTTGAAATCTATTCTTCTATCATCGAGCAAGGAAGTGTATTGTAAATTAATATTAAAAATGTTTCATATGTTGTGTTGTTTGAATTGTTAATGTTGATTTGGATTTTCGATCGATTCGTCTGATCAACGCTATCGATAGAATTTCTAAAACACTTGAGCATAGCAAACAGACACAATATAGTTTTCAAATTTAGTAAATAAAATAATTTTGAATGATTATATTATAAATAAGTATAAATTTTTCTGAAATTAAAATGTTAATGAATCTGTTGTCCGAAATATATAAAAAAAAATCATTTATTGTTTTATAAATCATTGACTATTTCATAATATAAATAAATGAATTTATAAAATTTGGTTATAATTTGATTTGGAATTTGAAATGAATGTAAATAAGGAATTTGAGAATTTGATTTTCGGTGATTTCCAACTTTGATTTTAAAAGTTTTAAAGTGTATAGTATTTAAAATATTTTCAAATAGAAATCATTCAAAAGAATTTTAAATGTTTTAAAATCAGCGCACTCTTATTTTATCGTTGGAAAATAATTTCGGTGATAGCAGTCGCATCATCGACATTCATTTTCGAGTTTGGAAAGGAAGAGACCAATTCGTAGCTTTGCTACAGTTTTGATTTGGAAATTAAATTGATTTAAATTTCTTAAGTATGATTTGATTTATATATAGGTATATTACTTTAAATTTAATTTGATTTGATATATATATATATATATATATGGTATTTACATAATTTCCTCTAAATTGTTTGAAGTTAATCGGAAATTTAATTCTAAAAATTTAGGTAAAAGATGATTTCAATTATAAATGAAACCAAAATTTTGTATTAATATTTAAATTTGAGAGCATTGAATTTGACATTTACTTGTATAATACCCAGTTGCATTCCAATATAACCTACCAAAATTATTCAGAGGCTAACTACGTAATTGGATATTATATTATATAAAATGATGTTAAAGAAATTTTAAATTAAGTTGAGTAAGTATAATAAGTGAAAATACACTTAATATATATGTGATAAGATGTATTAAGTAGAATAAATTTAAATAATAATTTGAAAAAAAAGAATTAAATTTGTCGAATAAAATATGATTATAATAATAAACTATTCAAATTTTGATTTAGAAATTATTAATTTAAGATAAATTGGATAATATAATATAAATTGTCTTTATAAATAAAATATGAGAGCATATAATAAATGTTATTCACTTAAAATTTTAACTATAAAATGTTTATGGAGATAAATAGAATAATAAGTTAAATAAATAATAAGTGTGATTAATAAAATATTTTTTTTTGAAAGTTAATAAATTGAAATTAAATCAACTAAATGAGGTATCTTGAATTAATTGAATTTAAATTTAATTTCATTTGAAAGAAACCTTTTGTACCTAACATTAATAAATGCAAAATCAAATCAATTTAATGAAAATCTTGAATTTAAAAACAAATTGATGAATATAAATTTATTCAAGTTGAAATTTATATGGTTTAAATTAATTGTGTTATTTGTAATTCAAGTCTATTTTCTTTTGGTCGTTTCTATTCTCCCACTTCCTTCCTTTTCGGGGACGAAAAGTTTTGAGTGAGGGAGAGTGTAACGACTCGTAAATTTAACAGGTTTTAATAACAATGTTAATTGAAATTTTTTGTAATTTTAAACGATAAAATTTTGAAATATAAATTTGATATTTTGTAATGCGTCTAGTTAAACATAGCAACTGATAAATTTTCGTTCGAAAATATGGAAGTTTATTTCGTGCGTAAATTTAGTTAAATTTAATCAGTTAAAGATTGATGAAAACAAAATGTTTTCGAAACCTAAATATTTTTACATAGAAAAATTCTAAATCATCTTCTAAGCAAGACGTCATTTTTCATTTTTCAAAATTCGGACTTCTTTAGCTCCATCGATCTTATTTTTGAACGTTTTTCTTGCATTTTCCATAGTAGAAAAATTCGAATTTTTATAATTCAATCATACCACTGATATCTGTATACCGTTTTGATCGTCTCGTCGCGCTGATCTCTGTGGTATATTCAATTCTATGTTCGATGGCTGGTGCATGATAGAATCTGTGAAACGGTACTCGTTTTGGTTCGTATCTTTAGTTTCCTTGTCCATTCATATTCCACCGTAAATCTAATAGCCTCTTAATATTTCCTGAATTCAAATTTTGTGACTTTTTCTATTCGATCGGTATTAAATCCCGGTCAGCATTCATTTATTTGGCTTTGAAGCGCTGCCTAGATTCAAGCTAAAAACTAATAATCGCACCTACTTTTAGCCTTTTATTTTTCTTTCCTCTGTTGCTTTCTTCCTCCACCTTTTTGAAAATGCTCCACCATTATATTTTTCCATTTGCTTGTGAACTCAAACGCCATTTTTCCCTCACCACTGCTACTTCATACCAAGCCTACCTCTCCTCCCTCTTCTACGCGACCTAGCATCCAAACTGAGCACTGCCATCAAACATGCCCGAGCACGCATCCCCATACTAGGCCGAGATAGCTTCCCACTACAAACATCCTCGCCTCCTCCGGCCGTACGTGCCACTGCCACCTCTGCTGTCGTGGTTCCCTCAGCCCTAGGCCACCATCTCCAAACAACCGACAAAACCACTACCCTCCATGCATCCAACCCATCTCCGCTTCCTCGAAGCACCACAAAACCCTGACCTCGGCCTCACGAGAGCATACCCTTCGACGAAGCAGCAGCTTCCTCTCTATTTACCTCCACCATTGCCGAGCTTTGCCGCCCCATATCCTCTGTTCGTCATATATATAGGTTTGTTTTCAGTTAGTTTAAACTAATATTTTTTCAAGAAATGTTTAAACCAATAATTATTATATATATATATCTGCTGTTTAGTATATACAAAATGGTCTGCATATATTTCTATAGCTTGCGTGCGTCTGGTTTGGGCGAGGGAAACATAATGCATGCGTACATATTTATTTTGGGTCTGGAAGTTTATATATATGAGCTACATTTATATTAAATTGATGTGTTTATTGTGCTTAGTATATTTTATTTTACAAAAAATTATTTTACATATATCGTTATTCTATCCTATATATCTATATATGCTGCGTTGCTTAGTCTTGGAAACGTTGGAAGATATGGTTTTTTATTAGTCTGTAAAGGGAAATATAGATGACTACTTTATATGTATTAGAAAAGAATAAAAAAAAATCGTGTTGCGTATGTTTCCTTTAAAAATATTTTTTTTGAAAACCTTGTTTGCTTTTGCCGTAGAGAAGACAAAATTATACATTGATAAGCTTTGTTTGCATTTATAATATGTTAAGTTGTATACTTGTTTCAGTAGAAATATAAGTACAGTGTTTGACTATAAAAGTGTATGGTGTTTATTTATATATCGGTTGTAATATATTTATATTGTAGTTTGTATATAGATCTGAATATAACTATTTTGAGTAACGTGAATTTAAGAGTGTTGTTTTGTGCGTAAACTTTATTAGTGTCTGTTACATATAAAATATTTTATACGTAGAGTCGAGTCTGCACAATCTAATTTGCCTGATACTGAATATTACTTTGTGGGGCTATATATATATTTTAAAATGTAAGTACTTTGCATTTATATGGATTTATTTCAAAATATAATGTATATATTTTATTATATATATATATAGTTATATATTTATATGGATTCGCTTATACTATATATCTTCTTCGATCTAGTTCTGACTAGATTTCGTCAATTTCTGTTTATCAGCTCTTTTCGTCAAACTTGTTTCCATCATGCTTTGCTTCGAAATCTATGATTCGTAACTCTATTTCAGTGTACATGTCAGTGGGCATATATGTGTCATCTCCTGTCCCCTCTAGCCTCGAAAGGTGAGCAATCACTCACGATTAATATTCTTTTATGTATTAAATTTGATTTCAATTGAAAAGACAATTAAAATATGTTGCTGGTAGTTATTTATACTGTTATATATATGTTATTAGCTGTATCAGTTCACCTGTGACATCTGACACCATTATCTGTTAATTATACGATGATAATCCCGTTTGGTTGATAATTGATTGATTGTTTGTTGTTTATATTGGATGTTAAATTGTAATGTGTAGAGTGATAAATATTATGTAATTGAATTTGACGTAAGATAGCAAAAAATTTGAATCGACATATGTGTTAAATTTGTATAATATGACCCCTTTTTATGTTTAAATTAATTGACACGTAGAAAAATAGTTAATTACCCTTGAACCATTTGAATTTATGTTGTGTTAATTGATGAAGTATGAAATTGAATACTTGATGTCAAGCGTAGAACCGCATAAAATAATAGTGTAATAATCTTTAATCTACAGGAAAGGATAGTGTAGATTGTAGAAATAATTTTATTAATTTGCACAAAGAACAATGTGAATTAATACGATTATTTCGGTATTATTGAATTAATTATTGAATTGTTATTGATTGTTATATTGCGTGTTTATTTACTTTGACACCATCCCAGTTATCACACTGCAAGTTCCCTTTGCTATGCTTTGATTTTTGAATTTGAAATGGAATCGGGTTGAAATGATAAATACCCAAAAGAACTTGACTTAGGATAGAGAATTAAATAAAACCGATTGGTCAATAATTTGATTAAAATAAAATAAAATAATGATTTTAGAAAAGAACAGAGAGTTTTGAAATGAAGTTGGAATTTGAAATTTAATGAAAGAAAAATGTTAATATTTAATAATCTGAAACAAAATATTAATAAAGTAACCGATGAAGGAACCTTATTTAATTTAAGAAATGATTGAATTAAGTTATGAAATTATTTAATAATTAAGTTTGGAATTATTTAATAATTAGGATTGGAATTATTAATAATAAGGTTTTGGAATTTATTCGATAATTAAATTTTGAAATTATTAATTAGGTTTTGAAATTATTTAATAATTAAATAAAAATGAACTATTTGAGTAAAATTGAATTCTTTGATAATTGAAATTGAACTTCTTTAATAAGGGAAATTGAGTTCTGCAATAATTAAGTTTTGGAAATTAGCTTAAATTGAATAAGTAAAAAAGTGAAATTGAATTTCTTTAACAAGAAATAAAATGTGATTTATTGAAATTAATGTAAGACTTGTAATTTAATGAATTTGATTTGACGAATCCAATTTAATTAAATTTGTAAGCTTTGTTAATGAAGTTGAACTTAAGTAATTGATTTAATGAATTGGAAATTAAATAGAAATTGTTTGAATGATAAATTAACTTAACGAATATTGAATGAAATCGATAAAGGAATTTAAATCGATTTGAATGTTAAATTAAATTTGTTTAATTGTTTTCGGAATGAAACTTGTAAACGAACTTGTATCATTATTTGAATTGTTTGAATAAAAGTTGAAGTTGAATTATAAGATTTTGAAATGGCATTTTGGAAGTTTAAACGTAAATAATGAAATTTGATATAGAAAGACAAATGGAATGTTGGTTTACAAAGTCTAATTGAAAGAGAATTTGATTTGGTTTAAATTTTGTCAAATGACAAATCGGTGTAATAATTACGAAGGTTATTGAAGAGACCGAATTCGGTTATGGACATACTCTCTGTCTAAACCGAAAACCACTTTAATAACTATACGCGGAGTGTGATCCAGAATGAAGTGGTTGGAATGATGTAAGTGATGACTGAAGAAAGAGAACGATAATGGATAGCCTTGACACTTGTGTCAAATTGGAAATGACTAAAACAGGAGCCGTGCCGGGCCAATGGGGTTAGCCACCTCGAGCGAACACACTTCTTCGTAAACTACTCTTTACTTGTTATTGATTGGTGCACCCTCGAAATTTTGGGAGTGTTGTTTCGTGATGTTGCGATCGTTGCGGCGACGCGTTTTCACCAGTCTGGATCAGGCAAACGGTAGTTTCACTACTTCGGATATTGCCTCATGTTCCTTGTCATACTTGTATCCCTATATACGCGACCACTACGAATTTGATTTGTGTTATACCTATGGAGTACTCCCTGATATCCCACTAGTTTACGGTGGAGTTTACAGTGCTGTATAGACTATAACGCTTATATATAAATGTGTTAAGGGGGATAATGGTAACGCCTTAACACTATTTTGATACTTTATATTACTGATAGGCATTGTCTATTTAGCATACACTACTACATAGTAGATAGTTTAACGGATCCTTGGAGGATAGTTATTCCAACATCCTTTGAGTTACTTGTATTTCAGTTGCTATTTCACTTGAGTTAGATTTATTGATATAAGAATGTTAATTCTGACTCGAGCGTTTTGTGTTTTGCTTTACGCTCGGGTCAGACTGAGTGGTTCAGCTTTTGAGTCTCACCTTTGGAGTTTGAGCTTCTCCTGGAGATCCAGCTATCTATCATCTTTCAGATATTTAGTTGATTCCAGTGATGTATTCTGATTTTTGTATTTGACTATTGTATTCGAGACTTCTGTTGTAACTTATTTAACCTTGTTATATGTATAGTAGCTTCATGAACTACTATCTTTTGCTTCCGCTGCATATTATTACTCTGTGTCTGTGATTATTTATTTACTGTATATCTGAGTTTTGCCAAATTTAAATTAACAATTCGATATTTTGAATTTTTCAAGTCCGACATGTGCGGATGCGAATAGTCTAAAATAGCGGGTCATTACAGTTATGCTATGATTTAACTATAATCAAAGTGGAGTATTCATATTGATGTTTCATGGTATTCTCAAGCTATAGGAACTATGTAACATTGTCACACTAAGATTTCACATTTGATATAGTTGTTATATGCCAACAAGAAACTCTTGGACAAAACATTCCATAGTTATCCAATAACTTCAAGTACGTTACCCTTGGTTTGCCTAGTAGTCATGAGTACTACACCATCCAACATTTGGAGTGTATTACTCATTGTGGTCTCAACGATTGAATTGATATTCTTTTCTCAAAACATCTTAAATAGAATTTTTAAAACAAAATATCATTTTATTTTGTGATTAGTTACTCACAGTTTTAACTATTTGCTACTACATTCATAACTTTTTATTTGACGATTTTCTTATTATATAATTTAGATATATTACTTGATTAATTATATCACAATATAAAAAAGTATATAAAAGAAAGCAAACATCACTACAATGAACAATATTGACTATAAAGTACAGAGTTAGATATGTGTAACAAGTTATATAATTCCACCAAAGGCATACCGCTAATTTTTTCAATCTCCCACTTGCATTTGAGGTCAATTATGGAATATTAATCCCATTACAGCAATGGGCCCAAAATTGATCGAGCTATTTCCTTAATAAATGGATCTACTATATTTTATCACTATCTACTCTGTCAGCCAGTATTTCTTCATCATTGATAAGCTACCTTCATAATGTGTAACTTTAAGAGTATGACATCTTCTGAGTCCTAGTTTCTTTTACGATCTATATTACAATATTGTTTTCACAAAGCAATGTCATAGGATTCTCAACATTTGGTTTTATTCCTAGCTTAGTTATAAAAAATTTCATTTATATTCATACTACTTTTACTGCGATGCTATTCATGGCGATGTATTTAGCACTTAGGTTGAATCAACAACAATTCTTATTTAAAGCATTTCAAACCCAAATCTCCTTAATTAAGGCGAACATGAATTTAGGATTGATATATGATATTTTATATCACTTATGAAGTTTAAATCTGAACTCTCTCTCATTGGGGGTTCATTGTTTTTATAAACAATTCTCTAGTATTTCATAAAAACTTATGAATACTCATAACCACATTTTAATGATATTAATCAGATTTGATATTCGCTCAATGCATCAAACAGTAGAATCATAGCATATATGATATTTATTACCGCCAATGCATAAGAAATCAATTCCAATGATCCATATTAAACATTTAAAAATAATAAATGTACATCTTTTGGGACAATCCAAACATTCTTTTATACTAGTCATAAAAGACGTTATTTTCAAACCTACACCGACATCCAAAATTAAATTGGGTTCCATGTGAGTATCATTGTTAACATTCTATAGTATGTTGTCTTACTTTTAGTTTAGAAATATCTTAGTAACTTTAATAATCTTTCTTATAGGTACATGCTTCCTCTGCATATCGACTGAAAATCAAAAAATTGATTTAATTTATCAATATATTTGCACAACTTTGACACTCGTCGAACGAAAGTATCGGTTTTTGGATCTTATCCAATACTTACAAACTCAACCATCGCTCCCACGGATGACATTTCCGTCATCATATGCAAATAGTCTACTCTAAATCATTATTCGAAATATCTATTCTAACCAAGATGTTTCGAAATTCAAAGTCATATTAATTGACAATTTTGCAAGTAAAATCCAAATTAACTTAAATATGTTGATTGACAAGTCTATCATGCTAATTTCAACAATTGAAATTTATAATGTTATTCTCATCGATGTTGCTAATTATATTCCAACCGCAATGGTCATTCATTCAAGAAACACCAACGGTCGATGGATCATATCCTTTGGGTGCAACTATCAAAATTTTATTTTGATAATTAGTTGGAATCTATTCCCGATTTTAGCATCATGCAATATTCTAGGGCTTAAACTCTTTATCTCTTATAGACATTTGAGGAAATTGTTATCGCTATCAATCTTTCTCGACATTGATAAGAAATTATAGTTTTGTTTTGATGTGCGAGAATTCTTATTAAACATTCTAATGAGTTGTGTCCATTTTAGGCTTGGTTAATTTCATTTCATCCTACACAGTCAGTTTCTATGTTAGAGTCCCTAGATTGCTTCCAAAAATTACATAAAAATAATTTAATTTTGAGTTCATGAAACTTATGTTCATAACATAAATTAGACGACCATTATTGGTCAGTCCCGAACTCCTTTGTAGTGGTCAACACAAGATCCCTCATGAGCAAAATTTATGTGCAACCCACACTCACACAACCTACCAACTACTTGACTTAAGACATATAGTATTTTCTTATTAACACATATCTTATTTGATTTTGTAAACTATGCTATGGATAAAATTAAACCTGACATAAGTACTTACTCCTAAACACATACCATTATAGAAATATTTTTACATAACCTCACTCATTATCAATCATTCCTTGTCCAACGGCCATCGATTACTGCTTATCAATACATCATTTTATGTCACGGGTGGAGTGACTTTGAGATTGAATTTTATTCATTTTAGGTACTTTTGGAACTCTTTCCAGTATCTCATCTAATTAGTCAAATCTATTTTTTTATTTTCTTTACATGTTATGTTTCTACTTCCATTTTAAATTCTATGAACTTATCAAAGGTATGCTACTTGTATATCAGATATACATGTTCTTGCCTATGATAATTCACTAGTGAATTTAATGAAATAAGTGGATTCATTAACTCTTTTGTCACTCCCACTGAATGAATGCTTTATCCTTAACCGGTTGAAATACAATTCAGCGGAACTATATAACTCATAATCACATTATTACAAAATTATTTCTCAAAGTTATGGATTAGTCCGCTGTTCCAAAATAATTGTTCAAAGTTTTAGATATTTTTTTCATTTTCTATAATTAATGCATCATTTTTATCAAGAAAATAAATACCGGATATTTATCTTATAATGAATATTCATGATATTCATATTAAAATAAAACTATATCGATTTTCTGTAAATGTTGAAAAACTATAATGATTTCATAAATAACACTTGGTATATATACAGAAAGATAGCTTTTCATAATTTTATGCATTCACTAAATAGGTGTAATTTAGCATGCTCCCACTATTTCCAATATTAAAATAATAGCTCATGAAATATGAGGCTCCATTCAATCATGTATTATGGAATTTTTTTACCCATTGTAACCAAATTACAGTCGTGAGTTTCAAATTAAATATCTTGAAATCATAGAAACAGCTCTCATAGAAAAAAATTCTATATAAAGTTACATTTGGAAAAAAAATCACATTTCTTATTCCGTATTAAATAACTACTAGTATTTTATAAAATTATTTTTTCTAGTATCCCTTGATGAAGCAGAGGTGACCATTCATGCTCTTCTTTTCAATTGTACCTAAGTTACATCCACTCTCGTACAATCGCTTTCCTTTCCAAATGGAAAAGCATTCAATGGAAATCCTAACTAAAAGATTACACCACTCTCTTTACAAAAGTTTAATTAGTCATAAATGACATTTAAGGATATCGAATATGTTGCACTTTACGTAATCTGATCAAAGTAACAGTTTGGTGATCGAGTTGCTTGATCTATCTATTACTTCTTGGTCTATATTGCTTCTAATAAAACAAGATATTCATTATATTTAATCGTATTAAATACATCATCTTGCACTATGGTTTACGTGCTCATTGTGAATGATCTACTTTTGGTCAAGGTTTCTTATATGACGAATCATGATTATTCACCATATAACATTTATATACGATCGAAAATGAATCATATATCCATATTATTACATTTCTTTAGAGTACAAAATTCATGAAAGACAATACATGGTCATGGACAAATAAAGACCTAAGTGATGAAGGTGTGAATGTATTTATTACTTGTATACATTGACTCTTGCTTGGGTCTCGAAGTGATAACATGCCAAAATATTTAGTTGTAAGTATATTTTGTATTGCTAAAATCCTAATAAGTTTAGTTGTATATTTTAACTGATAAACATTTTATCAATTATGTTAACTGTGCAAATTTATCTAAGTAGATTATTTTAACTTTGTATAGCATATATTCTTATAATATTAGAATGGTTAAAGTTATCATTTCATTTAAAAAAAAGCTCCCATTAGATTTTTCATATTCCTTAAACCTTAAGAGAAATATGAAAATCTTTTGATTTCTCTAATGAGTGTGAGGACTTGCTTGCCTTGAGATTTCGAATTTGAATTTTCTCACTAAACCATAGGCCTACAAGCGATGGATCGCTCTTTATCGATTGAATCACATGCAACTCTTAATTATGGTCTTTGTCCTAATATCGACCTTGAGCGTGCTCAACAAATCGAGAGACATTACTCATCCGTACCTGCCATTTCATGACAGCCTAAATATAATGAATCCCCTTAAGTTTGCTCAATAAATTCATGCATGTATCTTACATTGTCTAGTCAATATATTAAAAGTATTATACATAACATCGTTAGCATAAGATTTATCAACAATTAAAGTGTATAAAAATAATCAATTGATATATAAATGGTATAAGCCAACTTATATATTAGAGATTCAAAATTATATATATATATATATATATATATATATATATAAATATATGTATGTATGTATATATATTGAGTGATATTGATTTAAGGTTAATACTGTACCTTTTATGCAATACCCTTGTGATTCAAAGTGTCGGTTACATATGAAACCCCGGTATACGTACCAGATGTATAAATTTATCTTAAATTCTATTTTTTGCTTATTTCGATTATATATTATTTCAAAAGTTCAATTTATTTATAACTATTATAATTTAATTAACTTATACAATATTTAGTGGAAATTGTTGGCACATCCTTATTTTCTATTATTTTGTAATATAATCCCTCCCATTGTTTCATTATTTTTAATTTTCGTTACTGTGCTTATCAAAATTAAAATTTCCATGTCTACCCTTCTCCTTAAAAATTTAATGTCGATTTCGCTGAGAAGTAAGATTTTTCATTCTTTCAATCTCACGAAGATTCATTTTGTTTATGTTGTTATGATTGTTACACCTCATTCTCTTCTAGATATTGTGCTCTTCTACATTTTGAGTTGCTTATTGATTAGAGAAGTCATTTCATGAACTGAATTTGATTTGCAATCTTCTTCTTCGATTCTTGCTATTTTAATGGGTCCAAGGTCAGTTATTTTTGTTAGTAGTTTTTATTTATATTTTTGCTGTTTGTTAAAATATCATATTGAACTGAATTTGGACCTTTTGTCATTATTGTGGTTGTTTAGCTAAATTATGTGGTAATTGTTATAATTTAACTATGATGTTGGTGTTGTATAACATGAAAACTATACGATCATATATATATATATATATATATATATATATATATCTGTGTGCAAAATTTTATGTAGGCTATTATTCGCACGACAAATATTTGTTTGGAATATATGTCTGGAAAATATTTCCCATGGAAGTTTTTTTCCCTTTTTTTTGTTTATGATGGTGTTCTTTTATTTTAATATCACATATATATATTTATGTAAGTTTGATTCTATTAATGTTCTTATTATTTTTATGTTAGGGGACGGTACATGTAGTAGGCGACTTGGTTCAGTGATTATGTGTTGAGATTATGAAACAATTTTTTCTGACCAATGACCTAAATTTACACAAGGTTTTATCAAATTTATAATGAAAGATATTATAGAAAAAGAGTAATTGAAACTAATTTGGTTTGCTTGGTATATTGTTTCTTGTTGCTCATGGCCGTGATGATTTCTACTTGTTTTAGTTATATCAAAGCAGTGTAAAAGTATCTCGGTTTACATTTGTTCTTATAATTCTTCATTTTCTATTTATTTTACTCATGTTAGCTCATCTGCTTCTTCCATGGTTGGTTCTTTAACTTATTCTAGTTTCTATTTTAAAACAATTGTTAGAAAATGATTCTAGTAATCTAGTGTGTACTATTGTAAGCGAAGATTTCTTGGTGGTGTTGGAAATTTTCAATCGTATCTTAATATATATTGTATTATCAAAGGATATAAAGTTAACATTGTTAAAGATGATAGGGAGTGCATTACAATTATTTGTTTTTAGGAAGGTTGCATATTTTTTTCATGCTTCTCCTTAATTTAAGCTTCCATGTTATTTTGTTATTAAAACCATGTAACCCTTTCATTCTTGTGGAGCTGGTACTGTAAACATTAACCATCCGCCTGCTTGTAGCATATTAGGTAAGAAGTAGGTTACTGATATTATTCGATCGAATTCTTTAATGATAATGAATGATATTGTTCATTTATTTCTTGCTGAGTAAAAATATAGTGTTAAGCTACTATTTTGCATATATGGAAATGGCTTGTAACGACCCGTTAAATTTATGATATTTAATAAAATGAATTAATATAATTTCTAATTTGTTTAGGAGTAAATGTAGAAATTTGGTGTAGTGGTTGCAATTTAGAGTAACTATAAAATTTTATGATAATAGATGTGGATAATGTAAATTTTCACAACTTGATTTAAAGTAATTTTAAAGAAACAAATAAATGTGAATTTGTGAATGTTAGTATAAATATTAACTTAAATGGTGTTCATTAATACAAAGATGTAATTAGTGTAGATAGTAATAATTTATGCCTGTAGTGAAAGGAAAAGAAAACTAATAGAAACATAAAATTTATTTTATGTAAACAAAAGTATAGTTTTGAACAAACTTATGAAAATTGATAGAAACAGTGTTTGTAATCAGTTTGGTTATTTTATATTTGAAAGATAGAGATGTGTAAATACGTTAATGAATATAAAATGGGAAGGAATGGTAGAATGAAAAGAATATATATAATAATAAGCATTTGATTCAATTAAGGGAATTAAATTATAATAAATGGTCATTTAATAAATTCAACGTTTGTGAGAAATCATAATAGTTGTGTAAAATGTGTACAAACTTGGATTTGGAAGTTTATTTGATTTATAACGGTTTTGTTATTAAGTGTATGAGTTTAAAAGTTATTCCCTTTTGTAAAGTAATAGAAGAATGCATAAAGATATAAACAGGGCTTAATAGAATTGACACTTAATGAATTGAATAAATTACCCATTTATGTAGATATGTATAGTGAAATAAATGGCCTAAGCAAATTAAAATGGGATAATTATTGAGATTTGTACTAGGAAAATAAATAGTAACATTTATTTGAAAGGAATAAAAGCCTATTTAGGTGACTAGAATTTGGAGTAATGACTATTGTATGTTACCTACCCTTGTTTCTTGTTAATTTAGATTTTGGGAATCAAATTCAATTTATCCGCCAATTTACCGCAGTTAAAGTGAAATGAATTAGTGATTGAGAAATGTTAAATACAAATAAGATGTAAACCAAAGAAAATCCCATTTGTAATAAATTATGTAGAATAAAGTAAAGAAACTAGGAAATGAAAATGTGTAAGTGTGGATTGAGGAAATTTATAAAAATTTATTAGCTAATAAAATATTAGTGAAGATGTTTACTTTGGTTGTAATAAAGGTAAATGCTATTTAGTGGATGTCAACACTTAATAAAATTCATTTGGAATAAAAAGGGGTTTCAAAATGCATGTTTGCATTAAATGTGTAATTGATGAATTAGGGGTAAGTAATTAGAATTTAACCCTATAAGATTTGGATCTAAAATGTATGAAGATAGATTTGTAGAAATAATTTATTTACCTCCTAATTGTGCATACCCAATATATTTATGAACTAACCAAGTGAGAAATTTGGTAGTAAATAGAGAATAGGTTGATTTAGGAAATTTGTAATTTAATAAATGAATGCACTAAGTAAGTGGAAATTTATGCACAAAAATATTTTCATTTATAAGATTTTTGCAGAAGTGTACCCATTTATCTAATGCATATAAATGAATCTAATTAATTATTTTGGTTATTGTTGTGTCTAGTCAATAAAAGAAGAACTTTCAGACAATAAATTATAAATGAATAAATTTATAGAAACGTAGTAACGGAAGAATGAACATTATAGTAACGTAAAACGTATTGTAGGATAATAATTATGTATAGGCTTGTAAATTAGATGTATGACAATAAATTTTGTACGTAAATCTTTCTATTAGTTGATAAGTCTTATTTTGATCAATTTAAAGGAATACACTAAATTTTGTAGTTAGTACGGAATATTGATGAGTGAATGAATAAGATGAAACAAAGGTGGAATGTATTAGTTGAGGTTTTAAGTTTATTTATGTGATAAGTTACCAAAATTACAATTTTATCTAAATACAGTAATTTATGCAAACAAAAGATGAGCATTTTGAAATATTACTACAGTGACATATAAAAGAAACGTTAACTATGTAGTTGGAGAATAATTGATATATTTTGAGTTGAATAATAGAAATCAAGTTATTTTTAAGATGAGAGTATAAAAGTATAAGATAAAATAATGGGGTTTCGAGAATAAAATTTATAATTCCCAAATAATAAGAAGTGCAGTGATTTACACTGCAAATTGATATACTTATAGTTTTAATTTACATCCAAGCTTGCTAAATCATTTGGAATTGATTGGATTATATAAGTAATGAAATTTGGCCAATATTTAAAGTTGAAAGAAAATTTGGATTTTTATAATTTATTCAAATTTATTTAATAAATATTAAAAATAGCCATTTTGGGCACGGACTCGGATTTCGACGAAACCAGTTTCATCGGATCCGTAACGGTGAATTATAATAATGTTTCAAGTTTCGTAGCAATCGGACTTGTCGTTTGATCGTACGGACTCGAAACGCCTTGAAATTTATGCATTTTGAAATCAATTTGAAATTTTTGTTTTTTTAGCATAACTTCTTCATACGATCGAATTTGGTCACGAAACTTTTTCCATCGCGTTCAGAATATTTTAAAACACCTATTTGGATATATAGTTTTAACAAATTTGGCTCCGGAGGCATAGCGGGCTTTTTGGACCATGGTTTGTCACGCACGTTCGCGTATCCAGTCTAGCTACCCTACCTCTAGCCTATCTATAAATATACAGCTATAAACCCTAGTCTCTATTCTTTTGCTGTAAGTTCATTTCTTCACTCCTTTCTCTTCCCCAAATGTATACATCTCAGATCCAATTCCAGATCCATCCATAGTTCAAAATCAAAAGTCAAAACTCAAAAATTTCAGAAAATTCCAGAAAAAATATATGTTGAAGTATTCGATACGCGTAATATACTGGTCCAATTCGTTTTTCAATTGGAGCTGTCGTTCATCCAGAATAAATTCAAACAGCCCCAAAACCGTTCATCATCGTCGCACAAAACTTCGTCGGATCGAGAAACGGTTTCTGGGTTTTGGAGAGGGAACCGAGGGGATCGCATCTATGTAGTTTGTTTCGAGTTTCAACGGTTGGATTGGCGGGAATTTTCGATTAGGGTTGATAAAGTATGGGTGGCGGCTGTTGCGTGTTGCTTCTGCGAGTGAGGAGGAAGGCTTCTGTGCGTGCGTTGATTTTGTGATGACGTGTCACATTATATATTGTGAGTGAAATATGTGTCGTTTATTTATTTGAATTCAATCATTATTTTTCGCCATAACTTTCTCATACGAAGTCGGATTCACACGAAATTTCTTTTGTTAGGATCGTAATTTAATTCTGGACTCGATGATGCTGGTTTGGACGAATTCTGAGACGGGCGAATTTTTGGGTTTAAATCGGGTTTGAATTCGATTTAAATTCAAAAGGTGAGTGTTTTGACCCACTCACAATTACTAGAAGCTTTTATGTTGGTTAAATAAATTTTACAAATGAATAGAAATTTATTTATGAGTATTTGGCATGTTTATTTCATTCATATCTGTTGAATTGCATTTTATTAGATTTAACTGTTAATTTAATTGATTTATTGCGTATTAATTGACTGTTGGAAATTATTGTTGCATATGAATTGCTAGTTAACAGTTGTATAAATTATTACTGAATAAACTGTTAGATTAATAGTTGATAAATTTAATTTGAATAAACTGCCAGTTATCACCTGTTATATATGATCATATATATAAATTGTTATTGATTGATATTAATCGGTGTTATGATTGGATGATGGATGTGTTGTTGAATGAATGTTTTATTTGGATATCATTAAACTGCAAGTTAGTATGCATTTACATTTCATTCGGGATTGCGGTTTGAAATGATATACAACCGCAGTTTTATTTTTTTAATTGCGGATTGAAATGATAAATATCCGTATCAACTTGACCATAGGATAGAAAACTATATACAGGCACCGCGGTCTATATATAACTATTTTTAATGTGATTTCTATGGTTTGGATGGAATACGGTTTATAAAAATCTTAAATTTTATACTGAAGAAATGTTTTCTTCCATATTTATATACATATGAAGTTGAAAATTTTGAAATAAAAAGGTGTATAAATCTCTTTATTAAAATGGAAGAAAATTTAGAAAAATGGAGTTTGATAATTTATATCCTATGTTTAAATGTTAAGTTGGAAATTTTAAGATAGTATATTCACAATTGGATTTTTCCCAAAATATTTTGAAATGAATATTCTAGTAAAATTTGAATTTGGAAATATATATATATATATATATATATATATATATATATATATATATTTTACTAGAAATTGAAGTCTTATTAATTATGGATTCTATGTGAATATTCAAGGCTAATTAATAGAACATGTGATTTGAAAGAATAAAATCCAACTTTAGTTGAAATATTTATACTCAAATGGATATACGTATATATATGAATTTATTGAAATGGTTTTGGAACTTGAAGCGATATTAAATTTTGGTTTTAACTTTAAATAAAGAAATGTATTGTAAAGCCACGAGAAATATTTCTTTTCAAAGTAACATTTAAGTTAAACCACTTATTTTATATACTGTTGAATATCCAAACCATTTAGTTTTGAAAGTAATGGTTTTAAAAACTATGGATTTCAAAGTATTATGTTGAAAGTTAATATTCAAATATTTGGTTACAAGGAATTATAAATTTTAAAAGTGGCATAATTTTTGGAAAAGATTTATATTTGGGAAATGATATCATTGATTTGGGTTTTATAAAAATAATATCAAAATGAATCTTTTTGGGTTTTAAAGAAGAAATGATATCGTAATATTATGGTTTTGAAATGGATTATATTCTGGTTTTAAAGTATAAACTATTTTTAAATGACCGCGGTGTTATAATAACGATGGGTTGGCAAAGAGACCGGGATCGGATATGGACATACTCTCTGTCGATACCGAAAACCACTTTGACTAACCGTGTACGCGGTGGAGATTCCAGAATGAAGTAGGTGGTGGCGACGTTTCCTGTAAGGTAAATACGTGGACCCAACTCCCGTGAGTTGGCATAAGGTGGCTAAAACAGGAGCGATTCTCAGGCCAATGAGGTCATTCCTCTGATCGGACGCTCCTCTTCGATATTATACTTTGACTAGGATTTGATTCAGTGGCCACTTCTATATTTTGATTTTGGGGAGTTAGTCCGAGGTGGGCGGTAACTGCGGCTACGCGTTTCCACCAGCCTGGATAGCAATTGGTATATCTACCCTGGCATTGCCTAGTTGTGCCGTGTCACCTACCATATCGAGCCTTTACTACGAGTTTCTATTTGTGTCGTACCTATGGAGTATCCTCTGGTAGCCTCCCGATCAGGAGGTATTACGGTACTGTATAGACTATTGGCATTTTACGTGTTAAGGTGGAAAATGTAAAGCCTTAACGCTATTTAAAAGTAAGTTTATTTTATAAATAGACACTATTATAATAGCGCAATATACTACATAGTAAATAGTTTAACGGATCCTTAGGAGATGTAAATCCCGAACATCTCTTGAGTTACTGTACTCATATTTATTTCTGTTTATTTAACTCACATAAGATATTCTAGTCTGACTCGGGTGTTTTTGTCTATTCAAATTCGCTCGGGTCAGTCCGAGCATTTCAGGATAGCAGATTTTAGCTTTGGAGGACGAAGACGAAGAATCAGTATTATTTTATATATAGTATTACACCACACTCTTTCTATTCCGCTGCATTGCTTGTATCGGTATGTGTAACTCTGATATTTATTGTAAAAGAAGAATCAAGCTTTTGTAAACTGTTTATGAACTGTATATTTGTTATTATATTTTATCCTTCCGCTGTGAGATTCTATTTTGTTTTATTTCTTCTCTGTTTTTCTTATTTACCCCATAACAAATCCGCCCTTCCGTATGGTTTGAATCGGCATGTGTGTCGGTTTAAAGTGTGCGAAAAGGCGGGATGTTACATCTGGTATCAGAGCTTTGGTTTAGCGATAAACCTTGGCTTTGTGGGGTTTGACTCTTTGTTAATAGGGTAGTAATATCATATGGGAGTCACTGAGCGTATATATATGAGAGAGCGTACTTGTTAGTGTTATAAAAAGATTTTTATATTGTGTTAATCTGTTCCGCTTTGTATTTATAAATTCTGGTTGATGCATAGGACGCTATGTCATCGATAGGGATTTCTAAACACTTAATAGGACAGACCGACATAATATTTGTTTTTAATATAGGTGAATGAAAGAATTTTGCCTATTATATTTTCTATATATAAAGATATTTAAATATATATATATATATATTTGGTTGCTATAGATTGGGTGTTAGGCAATAAGAATATTTGTAATAAATTGAAGCTAAGTGAAATTATAATAAACCAAATTTGGAGATTTTAGAACTTAAGTCCGGGGTTTTGAAAATTTGCTTCCAAAGAATTTGTGAAATTTATTGATTTGGTTTATAAAATTTTCTTGCATAAATATTTAGTATAATTCGAAAGAATTGGTTTAAAGAGGATTTTGAAGAAAATAAGTTTGTACTTTCCTCTCTGTCGTTGGAAAATAATTTCGGTGATGACGGCCGCATCATCGACTTTCATTTTCGAGTTTCGAAGGTGAAAGGCCACTGTAGTAAATTCTACTGCAGATTTATTTTGAAATTTTCTAAAATTTTTCTTTTATTGTTCTAAATATAATTAGAGATATTGAGTTGTAAGAACTTATTTATCTATTATTTTGAAATAAATTGAGATTTAACCCGGAATTTAATTCTAAAATCTCCCATTAATAAATTGTTAGCGAAATAAAAGTTAAGTAATAAATGAATTGAAACCTCTAATTGAAATAAGAGAATAATTGCAAAGATATAAAGAGGAATTTGCATACATATGAGACAAAGGGTAATATGGATAAACATTAAATTTAATTAAAAGAATGGAGATTAAACTTGTATAAGTTCAATTGCAATTTCCTCAACATAAATAACTTACCCAAATATAAAAGTTGAAGTGTTAAATGAGAAACTGGAATTGAATATTTTACAAGTAGGAATTTAGGAAAAATGAAGTATTCAATAAATTACTGTTATAATAAGAATTAATGGTATAAACTTAGGTTATAATTGAAATTTTACTGAAAAAGGGTTAAGAATTATTAATAGATGATATGAACCTAAGTATATAAAATGAAATTCAAAATAAGAATTGATTGTATGATTATTGACTTAAGTATGTTTTAATCTTCCCTATTCTAATATAATGGAAAGTAGGAAAAATTGAAATGACTGCAATTAATAGTTGATGAATAAATAAAAACTTCCACTTATAAGAATGAATGTTAGCAGATTAAGAATTTAAGGGAAATCTTACAAGTGAAGAGTAAGGAAATGAAGATATTCAAAATCTTTGTTGTTATTAATGAGAATTTATTTTATAAACTTAAGTAATAAAAAGGAAATACAAATATAATGAATTTTGTGATAATTGGAAAATAAAACTTGTAAGAAACAAAGAAATTCCTCCATAAATGAAGGAAAGAAAATCAAACCACTGAATTATGAAATAAATGTAAATAAGCTATTTTGGTGTTGATTTGAATTGTTTGGTTGATGTATGGTTATTGGGTAAGGAATTTTGAAGTTGTTGGATGGAGAAATAATCTATCTTTGTTCCATCTAAGACTGTTGAGTAAAGGATGCACTTGATAGTTATTTTACATTTCGTACAATTTCGGAATTTGAACCTAACAACTAATTGTTTGTTTGATTGAATGATTTTGTTTGCGGTGTGTGCTATTTGTTAAAATGTATGGTTGTTGCATTTAATTGGATATGAATGATTGAATCCACTAGAATAGTTCATTTTAAAATAAATATTTAACCTTTTAGGCTTATAAGAAAATACAGGTTATGGAAGCAACTGCTACTGCTTTTGGTTCCGTAATAATAAGCGTATTGCCCGACAAATAGGTACGTTTCCGGATTACGTATAAAGCGCTATTTTATATATTTTTCCCGTGTGGGATATTTTATTTTGGATAATATATGTAATATATTTGTATATTTGGATATTGTATTTTCTCCAGAATCCCTCCGTACAAAGGAGACTCTGCCAAAATTTTTGTAAATTTTGGACTTTGAATTTTGTTAAAAATATTTTTCCAACTTTAATAATTCAAGTATTAAAAGATATAATGATTATAAAACAAGTATATTTCATTAAAGGAAATTAATCCAGTAAAATATTGTTTATAAGTTAATATTGGAAATAAGATGCACTGTAAATCTTCCTCCTCCCTTCTTTTTCCTTTTCGGGGACGAAAAGTTTTGAGTGGGGGAGATTGTAACGGCCCGTTAAATTTATGATATTTAATAAAATGAATTAATATAATTTCTAATTTGTTTAGGAGTAAATGTAGAAATTTGGTGTAGTGGTTGCAATTTAGAGTAACTATAAAATTTTATGATAATAGATGTGGATAATGTAAATTTTCACAACTTGATTTAAAGTAATTTTAAAGAAACAAATAAATGTGAATTTGTGAATGTTAGTATAAATATTAACTTAAATGGTGTTCATTAATACAAAGATGTAATTAGTGTAGATAGTAATAATTTATGCCTGTAGTGAAAGGAAAAGAAAACTAATAGAAACATAAAATTTATTTTATGTAAACAAAAGTATAGTTTTGAACAAACTTATGAAAATTGATAGAAACAGTGTTTGTAATCAGTTTGGTTATTTTATATTTGAAAGATAGAGATGTGTAAATACGTTAATGAATATAAAATGGGAAGGAATGGTAGAATGAAAAGAATATATATAATAATAAGCATTTGATTCAATTAAGGGAATTAAATTATAATAAATGGTCATTTAATAAATTCAACGTTTGTGAGAAATCATAATAGTTGTGTAAAATGTGTACAAACTTGGATTTGGAAGTTTATTTGATTTATAACGGTTTTGTTATTAAGTGTATGAGTTTAAAAGTTATTCCCTTTTGTAAAGTAATAGAAGAATGCATAAAGATATAAACAGGGCTTAATAGAATTGACACTTAATGAATTGAATAAATTACCCATTTATGTAGATATGTATAGTGAAATAAATGGCCTAAGCAAATTAAAATGGGATAATTATTGAGATTTGTACTAGGAAAATAAATAGTAACATTTATTTGAAAGGAATAAAAGCCTATTTAGGTGACTAGAATTTGGAGTAATGACTATTGTATGTTACCTACCCTTGTTTCTTGTTAATTTAGATTTTGGGAATCAAATTCAATTTATCCGCCAATTTACCGCAGTTAAAGTGAAATGAATTAGTGATTGAGAAATGTTAAATACAAATAAGATGTAAACCAAAGAAAATCCCATTTGTAATAAATTATGTAGAATAAAGTAAAGAAACTAGGAAATGAAAATGTGTAAGTGTGGATTGAGGAAATTTATAAAAATTTATTAGCTAATAAAATATTAGTGAAGATGTTTACTTTGGTTGTAATAAAGGTAAATGCTATTTAGTGGATGTCAACACTTAATAAAATTCATTTGGAATAAAAAGGGGTTTCAAAATGCATGTTTGCATTAAATGTGTAATTGATGAATTAGGGGTAAGTAATTAGAATTTAACCCTATAAGATTTGGATCTAAAATGTATGAAGATAGATTTGTAGAAATAATTTATTTACCTCCTAATTGTGCATACCCAATATATTTATGAACTAACCAAGTGAGAAATTTGGTAGTAAATAGGGAATAGGTTGATTTAGGAAATTTGTAATTTAATAAATGAATGCACTAAGTAAGTGGAAATTTATGCACAAAAATATTTTCATTTATAAGATTTTTGCAGAAGTGTACCCATTTATCTAATGCATATAAATGAATCTAATTAATTATTTTGGTTATTGTTGTGTCTAGTCAATAAAAGAAGAACTTTCAGACAATAAATTATAAATGAATAAATTTATAGAAACGTAGTAACGGAAGAATGAACATTATAGTAACGTAAAACGTATTGTAGGATAATAATTAAGTATAGGCTTGTAAATTAGATGTATGACAATAAATTTTGTACGTAAATCTTTCTATTAGTTGATAAGTCTTATTTTGATCAATTTAAAGGAATACACTAAATTTTGTAGTTAGTACGGAATATTGATGAGTGAATGAATAAGATGAAACAAAGGTGGAATGTATTAGTTGAGGTTTTAAGTTTATTTATGTGATAAGTTACCAAAATTACAATTTTATCTAAATACAGTAATTTATGCAAACAAAAGATGAACATTTTGAAATATTACTACAGTGACATATAAAAGAAACGTTAACTATGTAGTTGGAGAATAATTGATATATTTTGAGTTGAATAATAGAAATCAAGTTATTTTTAAGATGAGAGTATAAAAGTATAAGATAAAATAATGGGGTTTCGAGAATAAAATTTATAATTCCCAAATAATAAGTGCAGAGATTTACACTGCAAATTGATATACTTATAGTTTTAATTTACATCCAAGCTTGCTAAATCATTTGGAATTGATTGGAGTATATAAGTAATGAAATTTGGCCAATATTTAAAGTTGAAAGAAAATTTGGATTTTTATAATTTATTCAAATTTATTTAATAAATATTAAAAATAGCCATTTTGGGCACGGACTCGGATTTCGACGAAACCAGTTTCATCGGATCCGTAACGGTGAATTATAATAATGTTTCAAGTTTCGTAGCAATCGGACTTGTCGTTTGATCGTACGGACTCGAAACGCCTTGAAATTTATGCATTTTGAAATCAATTTGAAATTTTTGTTTTTTTAGCATAACTTCTTCATACGATCGAATTTGGTCGCGAAACTTTTTCCATCGCGTTCAGAATATTTTAAAACACGTATTTGGATATATAGTTTTAACAAATTTGGCTCCGGAGGCATAGCGGGCTTTTTGGACCATGGTTTGTCACGCACGTTCGCGTATCCAGTCTAGCTACCCTACCTCTAGCCTATCTATAAATATACAGCTATAAACCCTAGTCTCTATTCTTTTGCTGTAAGTTCATTTCTTCACTCCTTTCTCTTCCCCAAATGTATACATCTCAGATCCAATTCCAGATCCATCCACAGTTCAAAATCAAAAGTCAAAACTCAAAAATTTCAGAAAATTCCAGAAAAAATATATGTTGAAGTATTCGATACGCGTAATATACTGGTGCAATTCGTTTTTCAATTGGAGCTGTCGTTCATCCAGAATAAATTCAAACAGCCCCAAAACCGTTCATCATCGTCGCACAAAACTTCGTCGGATCGAGAAACGGTTTCTGGGTTTTGGAGAGGGAACCGAGGGGATCGCATCTATGTAGTTTGTTTCGAGTTTCAACGGTTGGATTGGCGGGAATTTTCGATTAGGGTTGATAAAGTATGGGTGGCGGCTGTTGCGTGTTGCTTCTGCGAGTGAGGAGGAAGGCTTCTGTGCGTGCGTTGATTTTGTGATGACGTGTCACATTATATATTGTGAGTGAAATATGTGTCGTTTATTTATTTGAATTCAATCATTATTTTTCGCCATAACTTTCTCATACGAAGTCGGATTCACACGAAATTTCTTTTGTTAGGATCGTAATTTAATTCCGGACTCGATGATGCTGGTTTGGACGAATTCTGAGACGGGCGAATTTTTGGGTTTAAATCGGGTTTGAATTCGATTTAAATTCAAAAGGTGAGTGTTTTGACCCACTCACAATTACTAGAAGCTTTTATGTTTGTTAAATAAATTTTAGAAATGAATAGAAATTTATTTATGAGTATTTGGCATGTTTATTTCATTCATATCTGTTGAATTGCATTTTATTAGATTTAACTGTTAATTTAATTGATTTATTGCGTATTAATTGACTGTTGGAAATTATTGTTGCATATGAATTGCTAGTTAACAGTTGTATAAATTATTACTGAATAAACTGTTAGATTAATAGTTGATAAATTTAATTTGAATAAACTGCCAGTTATCACCTGTTATATATGATCATATATATAAATTGTTATTGATTGATATTGATCGATGTTGTGATTGGATGATGGATGTGTTGTTGAATGAATGTTTTATTTGGATATCATTAAACTGCAAGTTAGTATGCATTTACATTTCATTCGGGATTGCGGTTTGAAATGATATACAACCGCAGTTTTATTTTTTTAATTGCGGATTGAAATGATAAATATCCGTATCAACTTGACCATAGGATAGAAAACTATATACAGGCACCGCGGTCTATATATAACTATTTTTAATGTGATTTCTATGGTTTGGATGGAATACGGTTTATAAAAATCTTAAATTTTATACTGAAGAAATGTTTTCTTCCATATATATATACATATGAAGTTGAAAAATTTGAAATAAAAAGGTGTATAAATCTCTTTATTAAAATGGAAGAAAATTTAGAAAAATGGAGTTTGATAATTTATATCCTATGTTTAAATGTTAAGTTGGAAATTTTAAGATAGTATATTCACAATTGGATTTTTCCCAAAATATTTTGAAATGAATATTCTAGTAAAATTTGAATTTGGAAATATATATATATATATATATATATATATATATATATATATTTTACTAGAAATTGAAGTCTTATTAATTATGGATTCTATGTGAATATTCAAGGCTAATTAATAGAACATGTGATTTGAAAGAATAAAATCCAACTTTAGTTGAAATATTTATACTCAAATGGATATACGTATATATATGAATTTATTGAAATGGTTTTGGAACTTGAAGCGATATTAAATTTTGGTTTTAACTTTAAATAAAGAAATGTATTGTAAAGCCACGAGAAATATTTCTTTTCAAAGTAACATTTAAGTTAAACCACTTATTTTATATACTGTTGAATATCCAAACCATTTAGTTTTGAAAGTAATGGTTTTAAAAACTATGGATTTCGAAGTATTATGTTGAAAGTTAATATTCAAATATTTGGTTACAAGGAATTATAAATTTTAAAAGTGGCATAATTTTTGGAAAAGATTTATATTTGGGAAATGATATCATTGATTTGGGTTTTATAAAAATAATATCAAAATGAATCTTTTTGGGTTTTAAAGAAGAAATGATATCGTAATATTATGGTTTTGAAATGGATTATATTCTGGTTTTAAAGTATAAACTATTTTTAAATGACCGCGGTGTTATAATAACGATGGGTTGGCAAAGAGACCGGGATCGGATATGGACATACTCTCTGTCGATACCGAAAACCACTTTGACTAACCGTGTACGCGGTGGAGATTCCAGAATGAAGTAGGTGGTGGCGACGTTTCCTGTAAGGTAAATACGTGGACCCAACTCCCGTGAGTTGGCATAAGGTGGCTAAAACAGGAGCGATTCTCAGGCCAATGAGGTCATTCCTCTGATCGGACGCTCCTCTTCGATATTATACTTTGACTAGGATTTGATTCAGTGGCCACTTCTATATTTTGATTTTGGGGAGTTAGTCCGAGGTGGGCGGTAACTGCGGCTACGCGTTTCCACCAGCCTGGATAGCAATTGGTATATCTACCCTGGCATTGCCTAGTTGTGCCGTGTCACCTACCATATCGAGCCTTTACTACGAGTTTCTATTTGTGTCGTACCTATGGAGTATCCTCTGGTAGCCTCCCGATCAGGAGGTATTACGGTACTGTATAGACTATTGGCATTTTACGTGTTAAGGTGGAAAATGTAAAGCCTTAACGCTATTTAAAAGTAAGTTTATTTTATAAATAGACACTATTATAATAGCGCAATATACTACATAGTAAATAGTTTAACGGATCCTTAGGAGATGTAAATCCCGAACATCTTTTGAGTTACTGTACTCATATTTATTTCTGTTTATTTAACTCACATAAGATATTCTAGTCTGACTCGGGTGTTTTTGTCTATTCAAATTCGCTCGGGTCAGTCCGAGCATTTCAGGATAGCAGATTTTAGCTTTGGAGGACGAAGACGAAGAATCAGTATTATTTTATATATAGTATTACACCACACTCTTTCTATTCCGCTGCATTGCTTGTATCGGTATGTGTAACTCTGATATTTATTGTAAAAGAAGAATCAAGCTTTTGTAAACTGTTTATGAACTGTATATTTGTTATTATATTTTATCCTTCCGCTGTGAGATTCTATTTTGTTTTATTTCTTCTCTGTTTTTCTTATTTACCCCATAACAAATCCGCCCTTCCGTATGGTTTGAATCGGCATGTGTGTCGGTTTAAAGTGTGCGAAAAGGCGGGATGTTACATGGCTCTTAAACAATTTAGTGGGAATGATTAGCTTTTGTATCATCATTTAAAATCTTTTTAAGAAGTTGTGGTTTATAATAAACCTGGTAGTACTATTGAACTTCATGGTGATCTTGTCAATCATGAATTTGAGAGGGTATTCATTGGGTTTGAAGCTTACAAATATGGAATTGATTATTGTTGTCCTTTGATTTTTCTTGATGGAAATTTATTGGAGGCAGAAGAAAATGTTGAATTTTATCGGTACTACTAAGAACGATAATCGAGGTATGATTTATTTTTAAAATTAGTAATATTATTGTTCGACATTTTATTTTTTAAATATTTCCATGTCAAATATGTGCCATATTTGGATGAAAAATATTTGATACAATTATGTTGTCATAGTTTATACATTTTGTATATTTATTTTTATTTATTTAAATATATTATTTAGTTATGAAAATAATAATGCAGTTGTTATTTTATCTAAGTAGAAAACCTTTTAGTATATTTATGCACTTGATTATTTTGAAAATTTAACCGTTTCAAATATTTATCATCTATTCCTAGCAAATATTTGATGTATATGTAATGTTGTAGTTTGTATATTTTCTTCCAAAATGTTAATTTATGAATGTAACATTTGTATTTATCTTTATTTTAGGTTTTCTCCACTTGTTGTTGGAATTATATCTAGTGAACATAAACCAATTTGGTATTGATTTTTAACAAATCTTAAGGAAAAGTTTTGTTACGACGATTGTTGGTTCACTTACATATGATCAACATCCCTGTATTTTGCTCATCGTTGTACATGTTTTTCCAGATTCAGCACATGGTTCTTGTTACTATCAATCAAATAATAATTTGAAAAGTTTTTCAATAGAAAGGTGTCCTCAAGGCAAAAGGAAATGGATTATTACTTTTTTTCCGAATTGTTAGTGCTTCTATAATAGATGTATTTAGTCAAGCTTTGTCTGTGTTTGCCACGTTTTTTATTGGAAATCGATATGGCGGAAGGAGTCCTAAATATGTAGAACTTTTTATTCAGTGAATTTTGAAGGAAAGATATTTATCTATTATTGTATGTTTAGATAAATTTGTTTGTAGCTCATGAAACTTATGTCAGATCACAATGAACTAAGAAAAACTAAGAATGGTCAATTGTGTCCTATAATGGAAAAGCATTTAAGGGATTTATAACTTAAGGTATTCGATGGAAAGTTACTATATCTAATGTTGACGTTTATGGAGTTCAATCAATTCAATCTTAACATGTAGATTTGAGAGTTCGACGCTATTGTTGTAATATATGGCGCATTGATGGATTTCCAAGTGCTCGTGCTATTAGAAGCATTCTCACTTTCTATTTAGATGTATATTCTGATATTACAGACTATTTCATATCATTTTTTCATATTCCTACCCAATTCGTCCACTTGTTAATTTTCATATCGAAGATGTTGAAGTAAAAATGCTTAATAGACGACATATTGCAGAAAGGCCACCTCCTTTCGAATGGATTAATTCTACAGATGAGGTAAATAAATACAAACACTGTGGTTTATATAAGAACTTAGGTCGGAATAAAATATCTTGTTTGTTACGAAATCAAGTGAAGTTATTTTTACCCTACACACGTTACGTTTTGAGGACATTCGACGTACTTTCATATTTTTCTTTTATTGAATTAAATGTCTTTCTTTGTGTTCTTATTGATTTTGTAGTAGTTCTTGTTGAATATAACTTATTCATGCAACTTTGTTTACTCGGCCGAGGACTATTTGCCAATCTAATTTTTAGTAGGCAAAATTTACTTGTGACGTTAGTCAGACATATATCATTTTTATCATGATAATCCGTGTTTATGCTTTATAAGAAATATTTCATTAGTTTGTTTCATTAATGAGATTGAATGTTGTAAATTTCAGAAGCATTTCTTATAAGTATTTAGTCAATCCATTTGATAATATTCATGATTAAGTTGTGCACCCGATTAGGAGTTGCTTAGTTATAAGATTGGTTAACCATTGATGTAACTTAGTTACATAATGGTGTTCCATTGTACCCGACTAGGTTATGCGTTTGGCTAGCTTTTGTTTTCGTTGGTTAAGCTCGATTAATCATTGCTCAAACCCTGTTACAGAATGGTTTCGCTGTGTATTCAATTATTGTGCATCCGGTTAGTTAAATTGTGCATCCATTTATCTTTTTCATCTACAGGTACCTGATTTGGTTGTGCATCTAGTTGGGTTTTCCTTTCATTGATATGCCTGGTTAACCATCGTTCTAACTCGGTTATAGATTAGTTTCTATATAGTTGATTATGTCGTGAATTTGGTTAGAGTTTGCATTCATACATACCCAATTAGGTTGTATACTCGATTCAGTTTTCATCCATACATATTTGATTAGGTTGTGATCCAATTAGCTTTTGTATCCATATATACTGACTAGATTGTGCACCCAATTACCTTTTTCTTTCATATGTACCTAATTGGGTTGTGCATTAGGTTAGTTTTTGTATCCATACATACCCTTAGTATTTCCAACCATACACACCTGATTATGTTATAAATCCTGTTAGTTTTTGCATCCATACGTACCTAATTAGTTGTGCATTCAGTTAGCATTTGCATCCGTACATACCAAATCAGGTTCTGCATCCGATTAGCTTTTGTATTTGGTGCTAAGACTAGTTAAACATTGTTTTAACTTAGTTACATATTGGTTTCCATACGTATCAGAATAGATTGTGTATCCAGTTAGCTTTTTCATCCCTGCATACCTAATTAGGTCATCCATCTGGTTAGCTTTTGCATCCATAGGCACCTGATTAGGTTGTGTATTCGATTAGCTTTGGCATTCGATGGTAAGCTCGATTGACCATTGTTCTAACTAAGTTACATATTGGCTTTCATACATTCCTGATTATATTGTGCATTCAATTAGCTTTTTCATTCCAATGTATCTGATTTTATTGTGCATTTAGTTAACTTTTGCACCCTTACGCACCCGATCAGTTTTTTCATTCAGTTAGCTTTGGCATTCGATTATAAGCGTCATTAATCATTATTTTAACTCGGTTACAAATTGGTCTCCATACATACTTGATTGGGTTGTGATCCTTTTAGCTTTTGCATTCCTATATGCTCAATTAGGTTGCGTATTTTGTTAGCTTTTACATCCCTACATGCCCGATTAGGTTGTGCATTCGGTTAGCTATTGCGTTCGGTGTTAAGCTTGGTTAACCATTGTTTAAACTTGGTTATAGACTGGTTCCCATAAGCACACGATTAAGCTGTGCATTTGGTTAGCTTTTGCATTCTTATGTACCCAAATAGGTTGTGCATCTGATTAGTTTTTACATCTCTATGTACTCGATTAGGTTGTGCATCCAGTTAACTTTTGCATTTGGTGGTAAGCTCGATTAACCATTGTTCTAGTTCAGTTACAATTAGTTTCCTTATGTACTTGTTTAGGCTGTGCATCTAGTAGATTTTTTCATTTAATGACAAGTTTGATTAGCCATTCATGAAACTCGATTATATTTTTTCTCTTAGGTACTCAATTAGATTATGTAGTCGATTAGGTTATGAGTTTGGCGATAAGCTCGGTTAACCAACAACAAAATATTAAATATTTAGACCTTTACTAATTATCAAATATTTTTTTGGAAAACATTTGCCTGGTAAATAGTTATCAGGAAAATATTTGGCCAGATAATACTTTTGGATCACATATTTGAACCGACTATACAAATTTTACAATGTTATATTGTACGATGACAACATTTCTTCTGAATATAGTGCATTACATTTCAGTTAAAAAATACAATACATTACATTTTGTTACCAAAGGCCAACATTCAAATTAACCATTTAACATCCAACAAGTGTTTTTAACGTTCAGTATGTCACATCTAACTTCTAATATTCTACACCACCATCTAATAGCACATTTCAATCAAATCAGATAAATTGTAATGATTTAAATAAAATTGCCTATAGCTATACAATCTTCAATATATTTGACAGTTCCTCTGACAACCCGCTTTTCCCGACAAACCGATCTAATGCTTAGGCTGACTTTCGAACTCGGCCTGTGCTAAGAAATACGAGCCATTGGGTTTTTTAAACAATTCAAAGACAAAAAATATACAGATATTGTCTATGATATATTACACTTTCAGAAATCATAGAGGACATAAACAAAATATAAATATAGAAAATAACAATGTCAGAAAAAGTCTCAAAGCACATGTCTAAAAAAATACGTAGTTTAATATAGAGTAAATACAACTCATAGTCTGATAAAATACTAAATACTGGATCAAATAGGCAGTTACATGGAGAGTAAATAAAATGCTAAGCAATTCCAGTGATAAGCTTGCTTCTCCACATACTAAAATCAGGCCTATAACCTGCTGCCCTATCCTCTTATGGTTGGGGAAAGTAAAGAAAAAGTGTCGGTAAAACAAAAATCCGGTGAATGAGTGTAGTATTAATATATGGTGATCATATGCAGTTGACTTTAATTCTACTCTATGTGGCCTAGGGTATTCTTGCATGTGTCCATGTATTTCTAGGGTTCTTTGCTTAAAGGTTTTTACTTGGTACACACCTACACTAACAACTTGCACAGCCTCTTACAAGGATCGAACTATGGATCGAACCATAATAACTAACGATTTACTGGTAGCTACTAAAATCCTCCAACATATGACCATCCTACAACTTTCCCTTATGTTACTCCATCTCACACATTACAACTATGCGTAACTGTCTTGCACAAGTTTTCCCTACAATATACATATAGGAATTAGTTTCCATAACAATGACGACATGTACCCCAACTACATATTATGAGAGAGCCCGTAATGCCGACTTGCTAAAGTGTCTCATCATCTACATCTGCGTCTACTCCTCAGTGGTAGTTTACGCCTCTTATTACACGCAGCGGGATCCATCAACAACATAGCATCATGTCGCATCAGGTATCCATGAATGCCAAGGAACTCCCATTATGCCAGGCCCACACACTTCATCATGCATCAGTAAGCATTGCGCGTCCAATGTAGAACCTCCTAGTGTACCATTTGCGATAGAATCGCCCTTAGTCGATAATTGACCCCCACTGGATATATGGCTTTTACCCAGTCCACAACGTCCTAACGCTATTTCATAGGAAACCAACTTCCCTACTATTCCTCACATACATACATACATACACACACACACACACATATAATATAAAAAATTACTTATTATTTATAACCAGGGCCTTAGGCCAAGGATCAACCCACGCATTTGGAATGCCTACCTGTTGACTACTATATATTGCGCGGTCAACCACTTATTGTCATTTTCTATAAGTAACGCGGTCAACTGGTCATGGTATAAAATTTAGGGTTGTTTAATTATCGTCAACTGTATACAAGATTAGGTATCTCGTTCTCAAGTACAGTGAACCCTAAATACCAATATACATTAACCCAATCTTTGCAATTTATTTCTCATTCAAATTAAATTCATAGATTTAAACAAGTTTACAGTAGATTAGTTCAACCTATGGTTAGTATTAACATCGTAGAATATCCTAATTTTTTAATTTTACAGATTATGTTTACAGAACTTAGTTAGAAAAGAGAATTTTGTTCATATAATAAAAATTTAATTAGATAATGTTTACAATTTAATTTCTAACAATCTAGATGCAATAGTGTAGATTAAAATTAACTACAAATAATCATCTAATTAAAATTGTTCCCACTCATCACGGATTCAAGCTTTGTTCCCAATCACCGCTCTAAAATATACCCTCATTTGCTTGCCTCTTCCTCGATCTGATGTTCTTGAGTTTGTTTTGTTTTATACATATATTATTTTTGAGAATTTTATAAGTTGAGGAGAAGAGATTTTGACAAAGTTTCGGCAGACTGATAATTTCTAATAAATTAGGGTTTGGGTTAGCTATGCATTTATAGGGGTTTTAGATTAGTCCTAACCGTTAAATTGACCCAAGATAATCTTAGGTTTCACTTAGAATGTACACCAATTACTTCAAGACCAAATAAAAATATAATGCAAACCGTTCGTTGCTTCAAATAATTGATTTTCAATGTTAATCGATCGACCGCAATGGAGCAGCATGTCGACCGCTACCTATCGACCGGTGCACGCAAGGGTTTCGACTGATAGAGTTGTTTAATTAGGGATAATTTAGTTTCGTTATTTACTATTTAATTAATTTAACTTTCAATTAAAAAGTTCATAACTTCTCCATACAAGCTTCGATTTCAAAGTGTTGCATATGAAAACTGTCCAGAAAATCACTACAAGCGTAACAACATAAGTTTCGGTGCCAAATTTAGTCATTTAACAAAATTATGTTTTTGCTCTTATTATATTTAAATGTAATCTTTATTAAATTTCTCCTCTTAAATCATCGGGGTTTTGCATCCTCCCTCCTTAAAAGATTTCATCCTCGAAATCCCCAAGGATGAAAAAATGTAACTCTTGCATACAACAATAAGTAACTACAACCATCTACTCATCCATCATCCACAGGCAATCATTGTCCTTTATAAATTTTCTAATGCAATATGTATATGCAAGTCGTGAAATGCATGCGATCTTATATTAACATAAAGGGTAGGCGGCCACCTGATCTAGTCGACCTCCTATTTTACATGTGCTTATGCCATGTATCGAAGATGTATGAAACAACCTAAGCAATTGTACTTGCAATTCTACATGTATGAATAACCATATGCACATAATTCAACAAAAAAATCAAGTGGTAGTGTGAGTGTGTGTACTATCTAGAGGAAACAATTACCTCAGTGTGCAAAGACCAATCTAGTCAATACATCCACTAGCATCCATCATTCATAACATGTCCAGATGACATGTTCACATCTACTCCTACCATCCAAAGGTCTCTAACTAAAGAATATACTATTAAGCTAAGTGCTAATATATAAGTAGCCTATACTTATTTAAATAAATTGAAAACATACCAAAAAAGAGCTGTGGTTGAGTAGCTCGGATCTTCTCCTCAGGCTCTCATGTACACTCCACTGGATCGCATCCCCACTGAACCTTAACAAGCTTAATAACCTTGTTATAGAGTTTCATTGTACCATGCTCAAGAAATACAAGTGGGTGCATAACAAACAAGTGACTCCCTCTCTACTTCCACCTCCTCTAGCTGACTCAGCTCGACTACGGTAGCTGAATCATGCAAGCACTTTCGCAAGCGCAACACATGGAATATATCATGTACTCCCGCTGACTTCTTAGGAAGCTTTACTCTATAGACTAACTTCCCTACCCAACCAGTAATCAGAAAAAGGCCCTACGAACCTCGGTGCTAGATTTCTCGAACTACCAACTCAGTACACATCTTGTCAACAAGGACTTCTACCTATCCTTCTCGATTTTCGTTCTCCTATGGATCAAGTGTACTTTCTTAGATGTCTCCATCCATGTCCGGTCCAGGAATAATCCCATTTATTGTGTCACACCAACACGATGGTAGATGTCTATCATGTAATGCCTCGAATAGTGTTGTCCTAATACTCGCTTGATAACTGTTGTTATAAGTAAACTCTACCAATAGCAAGTGTTCCTCCCAAGTGCCTCCAAAACCCATTATACACATCCAAAGTAAGCCCACCAATACCCGATCCACTCTCTTCGTCCGTCCGTCCATCCTTGGGTGATAAGCAGTACTCAAGCTCAACTTCATGCCCAAAGCCTTTTATAGACACCTCCAAAACGTTCTAGTGATAAGCGGATCTTACTCGCTAATGATGCTAGAAGCAAATCCATGTAACATGACAATCTCTTTCACATATAATGCCATAAATGGCATCGCGGTCCACGTACTCCTCAATGGAATAAAATGAGTACATTTGGTCAGTCGATCAATGATGACCCAAATACTTTCATTCTCTCTTCTACTCCTCAGTAAACCATCGATGAAGTCCATAGAAATACTCTCCCACTTCCATTGAGGATTACCTAATGGCCGCGACACTGTGTAGTTAATGTGTTCGGTAGATTCAAAGCGGTGGAGGTGCAAAAAGTCATAGCGGGGATACATCGGGGATATAGCGGGATATAGAGCATATAAAACTCGTACTTAATGTTTTTACAAACATACAAATGGTAATTAAATGAAAAATTATCATTCAACTGAATTATAAATAATACTTAAATAATTTTAAATAAAGATATGTGTGGATATACTTTAAATAAACGAAAAACTGTTATATAACATAATTAAATTTGGTAGAATATTAGAGTATTTTCATTTCTAAAAATATATTAAAAATTAAATCAAATAAATTAGTTTCATAATTTTGTAATGTATAAATGCAATTTTTCAATTCATTCTATTAAAAAAGATATAGCGGAAATAGCGAAATATAGAGGAAATAACGGAAAATAGCGAAAATAGCGGGATTAAAACGGAAATGCTATATTTTAGGGCTATATGGAAATATCGTAGCGTTAGAAATCCGCTATAAGATATAGCGGGGTTGTAGCGGGGTAATAGCGGGGCATTAACTACATAGCCGCGACAATCCTTCCTGCGTTTTCTGCTCCATCTTTACCCTGGTAAGTCATACACCAAGCCACATACTCCGCTACACGCTTTTGCATTCTAGGCCAGTAGAAGACTTTTTTCATGTCATGGTTCATTTTATCTTCGTCGGTATGAATGATCATTCTATAACGATGACATTTAGCTTGTACCATGTCGATCAAATCTATAATAAGAGGAACACACAATCGTCCATCTTTATATAACCATCCATTTGAGTCAATGGCATAATGCCTAAAATGCCTCAACTGCTCTCCCTACCAAGGTTATCAAAGATATGAACTAGCTACTTATCTTACTTCTGACTAGATCCAATATGTTCCATATGTGGAGGCTGCATATCTAAAACTGCTAACAATCCTAGAGTAATGTCTGATGATGGTCAAGAATCAAATGTAGAAATTGACTCCATCAAGAGAAAAGGACTGAATACTGCATGCCGTTTGCTCCAATCATCGACCACTACGTTGCTCTTGCCAAGAGTATATGAGATATCATAATCATATGAGGAAAAAAATTCCATCCATCTTTGCCGCCTTAGATTCAAGTCCTTTCAGGAGAAAAAATACTTCAGAGACTTATGATCCGTAATTATCTCAAATTGCTCTTCTAAATGATAATGCCTTCATGACTAGAACACAAAGATAATGGCTACTAACTTAAGATAATGGACATGGTAGTTTCCCTCGTGGACCTTCAACTGCTGACTAGCATAGCCCACCACTCTCTCTTCCTTATCAAGGCCGCGCCCAACCACATACCAAAAGCATCGGTATATATTGTGAATGCCTTCGTACCATTAGGTAAGACCAAAACGGGTGCACTAGCCAATGCCTCCTTTAGCCTAAGAAAAGAATCTTCGCAGTTCGCGTCCCATGAGAAAACTAAATTCTTCTAGGTAAGGAGAGCCAGAGGGGAAGAGATTTTCGCGAAGTCCTTATCTAACTTCCTATAGTAACCTACCAAACCAAGGATACTCCTTGCTTCCATGGAATTTTTTGGCACATGCCAATTCTAAACTACAACAACTTTATTGGAATCAGCCTCTAGTCCACTTTCCATGACAACGTATCCCATAAAATGTACATCCTCACGCCAAAAATGACACTTCGAATAAAATTCACTTTCAACTTATGCTCATGGAGTCTATCGAGCACTTTTTCTAAAGGCAGCATGCGCTCCTCCTTGCTTTTCGAATAGACCAAAATGTCATCCATAAATACCATAAATAAATTGTTAAGAAACCCTAAAAAAACTCGGCTCATTAGTTCGACAAAGTAGGCGGGTGCATTGGTTTGTCCGAAGTGCATGATTAACCACTCATAAAGTTCATCAGATATATATGAAAAGTAGCCTTCTAGAAACTATTCTCAGCTACATGCAATTGATGGAATCGGGTAGCCAAATTAAGCTGTGAGAACACCTTGGTTCCAAACAACTGATCAAAGAGATTGTCTAATACGAGGCATTGTATAGTGATTCTTTTTTGACAGCTTATTTAGATCCTTGTAAACAATGGAAAGAATTATAGAACTATCCGCCTTTATAGAAATGACGACTGCTGCTCCTCACTAAAAAATACTCATCCTAATAAAGCACTTATCCAACAGCTCATTCACCTGCTTGTTCAACTGACATCTCTCCTTTAGAGAAACATTCCTTAAGGGTAAATCCTAGGTCTGGAGTTTCTACAAGGTAAATTTGAACCTCAATCTCTCTCTAAAGCACCATGGGAATACGACTTAGAGCTAAACCTTAAACGAATTGGTTCAGCCCTTTAGCAAAATTTCAAAGCCTTTTATATGGGGTATTGACCAACCCATCCCGAACATAGCCATCTCGTTGAATTGATTGACATAATTCTTTACTGGCATGTCTCCTTGTTTCATGTGAATAAACTGACAAGTCATGCCCCTCAAGTGAGCTCTTCTCCATTAGTCTCGGCCTCAACTACCTCCCACTAACTCACGGCCACCCCTTATAGTTACTAAGTAGACATCTATCCCGACACCTCATCAACAAGACCCACTAACCTAAAAGTCCTCTTACAAGTATGGATCCAAGTCCTAAAATCTACATTTGACTCAATCCCCACATATGGCTTTTCTCTAAGGCATGAAAAATCCTTACACAACTTGACAAAATCGGCAACAGGTGCTAGGGAAGGAACTGCATCTGTCGCTCTCCTCGTAGGTCCTCTATTAGGATTAAGCTTCGCTTGTCCCTATGTCTGAAGATATCGGTAGAACCAAATTAGACATTCATGTTCTGAATCTCGACAACGTCGCCTGAGCTCGAATCACCAATCTTCTATCTATGATTTAGGAATTTATTAGCAACTTTCCACAAATAATATAAGCAATAACAATAGAAAGAGATTATGCTTACATAATATCTTTGGAAAACTTTATGGAAACTTTTATTTATACATAAATGTATATACACACATACACATATATATACATACACAAACATTTTGAAAATCCATTTTGAAAACTTTTGGGAAAACATTTGAAAAGCCATTTTTTGAAAACTTTTCAAGTACGTTCTCTCAGTACGCCTCTATCCCTAAGGATCCAAAACCCAGGCTCTGATGCCATATGTGATAACCCACACATCCCGACGCACTGATCCAAAGCTTATGGGTACTTTCAAACTCATGTCAATGCCATGAAATACGAGCTGTCGAGGTTTTCATAATAATTCAAAGACTAAAGATACACATATATGATCTAAGATATACTACACTTTCAGAACTCGTAGTGGTGGAAAACAGAATATAAATATAGAAAAGAGCCATATAAGAAAACATCTCAAAATACAGTCTTAGAAAATGGTACATAGTCAAATACAGAGTACATCAAAACCCAAGTCAAGATCAAATGAAATACCAAGTCCTGGATAAAATAGACAGTTACATGAAGAATAAATAAAATGATAAATAACTCCAGTTATGAGCTCGACTCTCCATATACTAAAATTGGGCCTATCTCCTATTGCATGTCCTTCTATAGTGGGGAAAAAGAAAGGAAAGGGATGGGTCCGAAAAAGTCTAATAAATGAGTATGCTATATTATATGGTGATAGTTGGCTTTAATTCTACTCTATATGACCTACGATGCTCTTACATGTGTTTGTGTATTTCTAAAGTTCTTTACTTAAGTATTTTTACTTGATACACACATACACTAACAACTTTTGCATTCTTCTAGAAGGATCAAACAATGGATCGAACCTTAATAATTGATGATCGACAAATATCTACTAGAACTCCTCTAACATAGGACCAACCTAAAAAATTTCTGTCTTGAACTCCGTCTCATAAATTACGACTATGCGTAACCATCTCACATAGGTTTTCCCTACAATTTCCAAATGGGAAGAAAATTTACACAACTAGGACTACAAGTACCCTACCCATGCATTGAGAGAAAGCCTGCAATGCCAACTCGTCAAAATGTCTCATCATCTACATCCATGTCCACATCTCCGTAGTAGTTTATTCCTCTTATTATGCGCTCCAGAAACATCAACAAGACATCATGTCACGTCAAGTATCCATGAATGCCAAGGAACTTCCGTTGTGTCCGACCTACACACTTTATCAGACATCAGTCAGTGATGTGTGTCCACTATAAAATATCCTGTTATTGTCGTTTGTGATAGAATCAGCCCCAATCGAATAATCAACCCCTGTTGGATAAATAGAATTTATCCAGTCCACAACATCCTAACGTCAATCTTATAGGGAACCAGCTTTCCTACTATTCCTAACATCCATTTGTATAGAAACAATGTATAAACAATTACTCATTATTTATAACCTAGTCCTTAGAACAAAGTTCAACCTGGACGTCCGGAATTCCCACCAGTCGATCGCTATATACTAGGCGGTCTATCGCTTTCTATCGATAAATCCAAGTAATGCGGTCGACCGATCATGGTATGAAATTCAGGGTTGTTTAATTATCATTAACTATATATTATATTAATTATCATTGTTCTAAAGCCGCTTGAAGTGAACCCTAACTACGAATTTATAATAACCCAACTTTTGCAATTTTTCCAAACTTCTTATTCAAACCAAATTAATTGATTTACACAAGTTTATAATAGATAGTTTAACAAAGGTTTGCTATAAACATGTCATGTTATCCTAATTTTTATAAATTTATTGATTAGGTTTACAGATCTAGAAAAGAGGAATTATATTCATATACTAACAATTAAATTTCAATTTTAATTAAACAATGTTTACGATTTAATTTCTAACAACCTCGATCCAATGGTGTAGATTAAAATTAACTACAAATAATCATCTAATTAAAAGGGTTCCCATTGACCTTGGATCGAAGCTTTGCTCCAAATCTCCACTACGAAACCTACCCTCATTTACTTGCCTCTTCGTCGACCTTATGTTCTTGAGTTTGTTTTATTTTATACTCGTAATATTTTTATGAATTTTATAAGTTGAGGAGAAAAGATTTTGACAGAGTTTCGATAAAATGATAATTTCTAATAAACTAGGGTTTAGGTTAGCCATGTACTTGTAGGTCTTTTAGGTTAGACCTAATCGTTACATTAACCCAAGAAAATTTTAGGTTTCATTAGAATGTCTAAAAATTATTTCATATCCAAGTAGAAATATTTCGTTCAACGCAAACTGTTCGTCGCTTCAAAATCATCAATTTTCAACATCAATCGATCGACCGCAATGGGAGAACATGTTGACCGCTACCTGTCAACCATTGCACGCAAGGGTTTCGATTGATGAAGTTGTTTAATTATGGATAGTTTAGTTTCCTTATTTATTATTAAATTAATTTCACTTTCAAATTTTAAAAAGTTCATAACTTCTCTATACTAGGTTCGTTTTCATAGTTTTGCATATGAAATTTGTCAAAAAATCACAACGAACGTAACAGTATAAGTTTCGGTGCCAAATTTAGACATTTGTAAAAGTTATGTTTTTGCCCTTGTTATATTTAAAATTTATCCTTATTAAATTTTTCTGCTTAAATTATTCTGGATGTTATGTTCTCCCCCATTAAAAGGATTTTGTTCTCGGAATCTCCAAGGATGGAAAAATGTAACTTTTTCGTACAATAATCAATAACTACAACCATCTACTCATCCATCATCCACGGCTAATAATTGTCCTTAGTAAATTTTCTAATGCAATATATATATATATATGTATGTATGTATATTCAAGTCATGGAATACACGTAAACTTATACTAATGCAAAGAGTAGGTAGTTTCTTAATCTAGTCGACCTCATGTTTTGCAGGTGCTTATGCCATGTATCCAAGCTATATGAAACATCCTAAATAATTATACTTGCAATTGTACATGTATGTAACTCAATAAAATAAAACAAATAAATCAAGTAGTAGTGTGAGTGAATGTACTATCTAGAGGAAACACTTACCTCAGTATGCAATATACAGTCTAGTCAATACAACCACTAGCATTCAATATTTTTAACATGTCTAAATGACATGTTCGCGTCTACTCCTTTCATCCAATGGTCTCTACCTAAAAGGTATACTATTAAGCCAACTGATAAAATACAAGTACCGTATGTTTATTTAATTAAATTAGAAATGTACCAAAAAAGAGTTGTGGGTAGGTAGTTCATATCTTCTCCTTAGGCTCTTATGTACACTCCATTGGATCGTCTCCCCATTGAAACTTAACAAGCTTAATAAACTTGTTACGGAGTTGCATTGTACCATGATCAAGAATACAAGTGGGTGCACAATGAACAAGTGATTCCCTCTCTTCTTTCACCTCCTCTAGCTCACTCGACTCGACTATGGTAGTTGAATCATGTAAGCACTTTCATAAGTACAACACATGGAAAACATCATGTACTCCCGCTAACTTATTAGGGATCTCTACTCTATAGGCTAACTTCCCTACCTACTAGCAATCAAAAAAGGCCCTACGAACCTCGATGCTAACTTTCTTGAACTACCAAATCACATGACGTGCCTAAGCGGCGAGACCTTCACAAATACCATGTTTCCTATTACAAACTCCAACTCAGTATGTCTCCTGTCAGCAATGACTTCTACCTATCATGCATGGTTTTCATTCTCCTACGGATCAAATGTACCTTCTTAGATGTCTCCCTAACAAGTCCGGTCCAAGAATAATCTATTCATAGTGTCCACCAACACAACGGTGATGTACAACATCTATCTTATAATGCCTCGAATAGTGCTGTCCTAATACATGCTTGATAACTGTTGTTACAAGTAAACTCTACCTATGGGAAGTGTTCCTCCCAAGAGCCTCCAAAATCCATTATACACATCCAAAGTAAGTCCTCAATTACCCGATCCACTCTCTTCGTCTGTCTGTCCATCTTTGAGCGATAAGAAGTAGCAAAGCTCAACTTGGTGCCCAAAGCCTCCTATAGACTCCTCCAAAACTCGCTAGTGAAAAGCAGATCTTGGTCGCTAATGATACTAGAAGCAACTCCATGTAACATGACGATCTCTCTCACATATAATGCCGCCAACGGTGCCACGGTCCTCGTACTCCTCAATGAGATAAAATGAGTACATTTAGTCAGATGATCGACTGTGACACAAATACTCTCATTCTCTCTCCTACTCCTCGGTAAACCATCGATGAAGTCCATAGAAATACTCGCCCACTTCCAATGAGGAATATCTAACAGCCACAACATTCCTCCTTGCTTCTTCTGCTCTGTCTTTACCTTTTGGTAAATCATACACCAAGCTACATACTCTGCTACATGCTTCTTCTTTCTATGCCAATAGAAGACTTTATTTATGTCACGGTTCATTTTATCTTCGTTGGTATGAATGTTCATCATAGAACGATGAGTCTTAGCTTGTACCATGTCGATCAAATCTATAATAAGAGGAACATACAATCATCCTTCTCCACATAACCATTCATTTGAGACAATGGCATAATGCCAAAAATAACTCGACTGCTCTCCTTACAAAGGTTATCAAAAATATCAACTGACTACTTATTTTACTTCTGCTTGGATCCAATATGTCCATATGTGTAGGGTGCATATACAAAGATGCTAACAATCCTAGAGTAATGTCTGACGATGGTCAAGAATCAAAGGTAGAAAGGAACTCCGCTAAGAAAAAAGGACTCGATACTGCATTCCATCTAATCAAGGCGTCGACCACTTCATTGCTCTATCTGGGAGTATATGAGATATCATAATCGTACGAAGCAAAAAACTCCATCCATCTTTGCCGCGTTAGATTCAATTCCTTTTAGGAGAGAAAATACTTCAGAGACTGATAATCCGTATACATCTCAAACCACTCTCCTAATAAATAATTCCTTCATTACTTGAGCGCAAAGATAATGGCTGCTAACTCGAGATCATGGGCATGGTAGTTTATCTTGTGGACCTTTGATTGCTAACAAGCATAGCTCACCAATCTCCCATCTTCTATCAAGGTCGCACCCAACCAAATACCATAAGCGTCCATATATATATATATTGAATGCCTTCATACCATCAGGTAATACCGAAATGGGTGCACTAGTCAATGCCTCCTTTAGTCTAATAAAAGAATCTTCAAAGTTCGTGTCCCACGAGAAAACTAAATTCTTCTTGGTGAAGAGGCTCAGAGGGGCAGAGATCTTCACTTAGTCCTTATTGAACTTCCAATAGTAACCTGCCAAACGAAGGAAACTCCTCGCTTCCATGGCATTTTTTGGCACTTGCTAATTATGAACTGCAATAACTTTACTGGAATCAACCGCTAGTCCACTTTCAGAGACAACATGTTTCGTAAATTCTACATCCTCGCATCAAGAATACAAAGCTGTGACGCCCCACCCTGAGACCCACATTAACAAAGAGTATTACTGAGTAATATTGTATGCTAATGTAGAGAATAAGGCTGGATAGGAGTGACCATCTATAGCCTTGTCTTCAATATCTATTGAATACGTTGAAAATGTCATTTTTTGTCTCAAGTGGATCGACGTATCCAATAAATACTTAATACAAAGCCATAGTTGGCTATAGGATCTTTCAGAACAAAATACACCAACTCAAATGCAGAACACATCACACAACAAAAAGTGATCCCATATACACACACATATACAGATACATCACAGAGTATACAAAATGATACATCACATATGTGGTATGACGACCACAATACAAATACCAGTCAAAAGAATATACATGTCAGAGCAGCAAACCAAAAAGGACTACACAAAAAGTTATGATAGAAAGAGCTTAGCAGAATCTCATCTCACATCTAGTGGCCAAAAATATTGACTCAGTAGCTAAATTTGTCGGTTATATGAGTTTTTGTTCATCGTTTTTCTTGTTTTCGTTTCTGGCCTCAAGTGCCAACTTTGGCAGTTCATAACTTTCATCTCTAGCAACGAAATGCTGCCGTATCTTTTTCTGAGTTAAGTTTATATGTTGAAATTTGTTTTTGAAAAATTTGATCGAAAAATAAGGTCATTTGAGTGTTCAAATCATTGTTGCAAAATTAACAAAACACAGTTTTTCTACATGTAGAAATTGTGTTTCCTGAGTTGCTGCAAACATGGCCTGAGTGCATGTTTGAGATAGCATAACTTTTTCATTTCTCACTGGAATTCGTCTATTCTTTTTTGTTTAAAATATGAAGTTCCCAACTATATTCATATCAAATTTTAGGTTATTTAACCTATATAGCATATAGAATTATGCTGCCGAACTTCGGTCCGGAGCATGTTTTAGTCCAGATTTTTATAGTGAAATCGTTGTCTGGGTTTAACTTTGAGACATCATAACTTTCTCCTTTTTTATCAAAATTGCATGATTCTTTTTTGTCTAAAATATGAAGTTTTCTACTACACACACATTTTTAGCTCAATCTAAAGTCATTCGATTCTCTGTTTCATGCCTGGAAGTTGAACCCATGAGGGTTTTCAGGCCTGTGCATTTTTGGTTTTCCAACTGTTATAAACATGGCATGAGTCCATATTTGAGACAATGTAACCTTTTCATTTCCAATTGGAATTCATTGATTCTTTTTTTGTTTGAAAGATGAAGTTCTCTACTTTATGTACACCAATCTTTAGTTCAATCAAAGATTGTTCGGCCATCTGTTTTATATCTAAAATTTGAACCCAGAGAAGACTACAAACCTGGGTATTATTTTGGCTAAGTGTTTTCATGTCCTTTTTCCATCTAACTTTTGACATTTACTTCAGTTTTTGTTGATATTTCTGAAGTATTTTGAGGGCTATAATGCCTATCAATAGGTTAGCCCAGTTTTGATGAATTCAAAATTCTAATTTTGAATTATTTGAATTTAATTTGAATTTAAATTTGAATTTCGGTTTGAGTGGAACTTTGTTTATTTTTGGTAGTTTTCGAGCATGGTTTTCTCCAATTCTTTTTGAAATGATGTTTTAAAATTTAGGGGATTTAAAAATAATTATTATGTAATATTTTAAAGTACTTTCAAGAATAAAACCTATTTATTCTTTATAATAAGGGAAATTTTCAAATATGGTTTCCAAATAGTTTTCGAAATCAGTTTTCAAAGCTTATTTTCAAGGTAAATTATTTTCTATAAAAATTACACTTTTTTGTACTGTCGAGCGAATGAGAAGGAGAGTTAAACGATTGGGTAAAACGCGTAGTATGGGATTCGTGCATTTATCCTTTCGGTTAATTCCCAACTTGTCCTTTGATCATTTTGGCCTATGGGTCTAGTTTACCGATAATATGAGGTAAACCTTTTACTGCTTTGAGTGTGAAATTTACTAGCGATTAGTAAACTGTTTAGTGCGAAGGGGTGGTATGAGACACACGTTAACACTTTTCGAGTTCCTTTCCGAGAGTTTGTGACACATTTTCCTTTTTGCATGCCAGTACCGAAGCTTCGGGTCATTTGCCATTGCGGCGTATTTGTCTTCGGACGTTTACCATTGCATCGTATTTGTCTTTGGACGTTTGTCATTGCGGTGTATTGCCATTATGGCATATTAGTCTTTTGACGTTTGCCTTTGGGCGAGGTACCTATTATGTGAAACAGTACTTGTCAAAAATAGCACGTGCAAAACGTTTTTGAGATGATTTTTACCCTTATATGTCGTCATTTTGGAAAAGGTCCTTTGAACCATTCGATGGTGATTACTTTGGGATTTTTGGACTCTTAGGAGTTCTTTTGAGATTTTCATTGCCTACACTGGCATGTTGTGATTTGCCTTTTGGCGTATATATATTGAGATTTCCTATTGGTTCTATTTATGGGATTTTCCTTTTGGCGTTGTATGAGATTTTTATCTCTTTGTTGACATTTGCTTTATGGCTTATGTTGAGATGGCTTTTTCTTATGTTTTCCTTGGAGTTGCCGATATGTTGGGTTTGGGAAATACTCTTTTGGGAGTTTAGATTATACTATTCCCTAAACCATTCTTATTTGATTTATTATTGCCTATGATATGAGGCATGATACATTTTAGTGATTCATGAGATTTTTCGTCTCCTTTGTGTTTTATGCTATTTGAAGCAATAGTGTTCTATCACCTAGTGTAACCATATATGCCATACATGATGTGTATCCTCTATATGTTTATGGTTAGCTTTCTTATTGTTTCTTCTTGTTTAAGAAGAATATCCACTACGCTCGTATTATCTCTTATCCTTGTTAACTGATTTGTTCTGCTAGACTGACCCGTGTATTTTATTCTCGGGTCAGACCGGGGTGTTTCATGTTAGGTACATTTGAACTAGCCTATTCTTGTTCTGCCTAGACTATTCTTCTAAGCTCTTTTTATTATAACTTTTTGTGCACTCCTTTTTGGTTTATTACTCTGACATGTATATTCTTTTGACTCGTGTTTGTATTGCGGTCGTCATACCACATATGTGATGTATCATTTTGTATACTCTGTGATGTATCTATTATGTGTGTATATGTGGGGTTACTTGTTGTTCTGCAATGTGTTCTACATTTGATTTGTTGTTTTTTGTTCCGATGATCCTATAGCCACATATGGCTTTGTATTAAGTATTTATTGGATACATCGATCCACTTGAGACAAAAAATGGCATTTTCGACATATTCAATAAAATTTTAAGATAAGGCTATAGATGGTCGCTCATATCCAACCCTATTCTCTGCATTAGCAGACAGTATTACCCAGTTATACTCTTTGTTAATGTGGGGTCCAAGCTGTGACGCCTCACCCTAAGACCCACATTCATAAACAGTATTACTGGGTAATACTGTCTGCTAATGCAGAGAATATGGCTTGATATGAGTGACTATCTATAGCATTATCTTAAATATCTACTGAATACTTCGAAAATGCCATTTTTTGGTCTTAAGTGGATCGACATATCCAATAAATACTTAATACAAAGCCATAGATGGCTATAGGATTTATCAGAACAAAATACAACAACTCAAATGCAGAACACATCACAGAACAACAAGTAATCCCATATATACACACATATACAGATACATCACAGAGTGTACAAAATGATACGTCACATACGTGGTATGACGACCGCAATATAAACACGGGTCAAAAGAATATACATGTCAGAGTAGCAAACAAAAAAGGACTATACAAAAAGTTAAAATAAAAAGAGCATAGTAGAATAGTTCAGGCACAAGCAGAATAGGCAAAGTCCAAATGTACCTAACCTGAAACACCTCGGTCTGACCCGAGTATAAAATACACGGGCCAGGCTAGCTAAACAAATCAGTTAACAAGGATAAGCGATAATATGAGCATAGTGGATATTCTTCTTAAACAAGAAGAAACAATAATAAAGCTAACCACAGACATATGGAGGATACACATCATGTATGACATATATGGTTACACTAGGTGATAGAACACTATTGCTTCAAATAGCATAAAACACAAAGGAGACCAAAAATCTCATGAATCACTAAAATGTAGCATGCCTCATATCATCGACAATCATAAATGAAATAAGAATGGTTTAAGGAATAGTATAACCTAAACTCCTAAAAGAGTAATTCCTAAACCCGCTATATTGGCAACTCCAAGGAAAACATAAGAAAAAACCATCTCGACATAAGCCATAAGGCAAATGTCAACAAAGAGATAAAAATCTCATAAAACACCAAAAAGAAAATCTCATAAATAGCACCAATAGGCAATCTCTATATATATACATCAAAAGGCAAATCTCAACACGCTAGTGTAGGCAATGAAAATCTCAAAAGAACTCCCAAGAGTCCAAAAATCCCAAAGTAATCATGATTGAATGGTTCAAAGGACCTATTACAAAATGATAACACAGAAAGGTAAAAATCATCTCAAAAAGGTTTTGCACATGCTATTTTTGCCTAGTACTGTTTCACATAATAGGTACCTCGCCCAAAGGCAAACGTCAAAAGACTAATACGCCGCAATGGCAAACGTCCAAAGACAAATACGCTGCAATGGCAAACGTCTGAAGACAAATACGCTGCAATGGCAAATAATCCGAAGGTCTAGTACTGGCACGCCAATAAGCAAATGCGTCATAAACTCTCGGAAAGGAACACAAAAGTGTCAACGTATGTCCTATACCACCAGTTTGCACTAAATGGTTTACTAGCCGCTAGTAAATTTCATACTCAAAGCAGTAAAAGGTCCACCTCATATCATCGGTAAACTAGACCCATAGGCCAAAACGATCAAACGGATAAGTTATGAATTAAACGAAAGGATAAACGCACGTATTCCATATTACGCGTTTTACCAAATCGTTTAACTTTCCTTCTCATTTGCTCGATAGTGCAAAAAAGTGTAATTTTTATAGAAAATAATTTACCTTGAAAATATGCTTTGAAAACCGATTTGGAAAACTATTTGAAAACCATATTTGAAAATTTTCCTTATTATAAAGAATAAATAGGTTTTATACTTGAAAATACTTTAAAATACTATATAATAGTTATTTTTAAATCCCTAAATTTTAAAAAATCATTTCAAAAAGAATTGGAGAAAACTATGCTCGAAAACAACCAAAAACAAGCAAAATTCAACTCAAAATGAAATTCAAATTTAAATTCAAATTAAATTCAAATAATTCAAAATTTGAATTTTGAATACATCAAAACTGGACTAACCTATCGATAGGCATCATAGCCCTCAAAATACTTCAGAAATATCACCAAAAACTGAAGTAAATGTCAAAAGTCGGATGGAAAAAGGACATAAAAACACTTAGCCAAAATAATACTCAGGTGTGAAATCTTCTCTGGGTTCAAATTTTGGATACAAAATAGGTGGCCAAATGATCTTTGATTGAACTAAAATTGGTGTACACAAAGTAGATAACATCATCTTTCAAACAAAAAAAGAATCAATGAATTCCTACTGGAAATGAAAAAGTTACACTGTCTCAAACATGGGCTCAGGCCATGTTTGCAATAGTACAAAAACCAAAAATGCACCAGGCCTAAAAACCCTCATTGTTTCCCCTCCCAGGAGTATACTCGATACCGAAATCATGAGCTGCCGAAAATTCCAGCCAACTAACCATATCAAAATAATTTAATTTCCATGCTAAATCACTTAGCAAAAATTCTTGAAATTCACTTTAATCATGTTATCTAACATATCAAAATTTCAGACCCAAATTCTTAATATAATTTCCAAAATAAATTTATAAACCCAATAACCATATTTTCCTTTAAAAATTCATAATTAATTCTCTACGTCTTGGAAAATTATAAAAATTGAAACCTAACTCCAAAATCATTTTTTTACATAACGTAAATTTTCTTCACGGCATTAAACATCATTTAACTTTGATTTTACCCAAAAATTATGCATACCTCCATTTAAACCAACTTGTTTAAACCACATAGATCATAAATCAAGCATATCATCATTCAATAAAACATAAAAACGAATTTATCCCTTAAATCCGAAACCCTATGATCATAACACCAAAATATAAATATGTAGAGATTGTTATTCACCTTTGATTGGATAAGGAAATTGAAGATTGATTGAGATTGACTTCTTCCAGCTTGAATCCTAAGCTTTACTTTAATTTCTCTTCTCTTCTGCCTTCCTAATGACCGGCCTACTCTTTCTTATGTCTGCAATTTTGCTTGTGATAAAAATGAACGTGTATGGATAAGGGAAATGGTATAAATGTAGGAATATGGGCGACTCTTTACCCTAACGCCCTTATGTTTAATTAGCCAACACTTTACCATTTATAAGTTCATCTAATTTAATAAGCATGGACACTACATATTTATTAATTAATCCTAATCTCCTTATCTACAATATTCTATTTAATTTATTCTAATTAAATCTTCTAGATAATGTTATTAAAATTCAGGGGGGTTACAGGAACGATATTAAAACTTGATAAGAAGAAATGGTAAATGAACTTGAAGAAGAAAAGTAAAACACATAATTAAATAATGACCTGTGGTCAACTATAATAATTAAAGAGGCAATGAAAGTAAAAGAATGTAAGAACGAGAATATTATGTGTTAACCCGCCTTTAGTCAAGGCCATGAACAGGCGGATTCAACCCAACCAACTTCACGATTATGAAGGCTGGAATAGGATGGATTTGGTTCAAAAGAATGAAGTTCACTTGGATATGTCATTTGGTCAAGAAATAGGGGGTTGCACGGCTCGGTTTGGAAGATAAGCTTCGATCAGCATACCTCCCCTCGATCGGCATACCTCCCCTCATTCGGCACACCTCCCCTCGGTCGGCACATCTCCCCTCGATCGGCACACCTCCCCTCGCTCGACACACCTCCCCTCGCTCGGCACACCTCCTATCGCTCGGCAAACCTTCCCTCGTTCGGCACACCAACTGCCCCAGGGTCGGTCGGCATAATGAAGTAAGGTTCGGCTATGGCCTTGGTGGGCCCAAACTACTCGGGAGGCCCAAAAACCTGGTTTTGCCTATAAATACAACATGTGGGTCTCCAGATATGAGATCTTCTTCTCTCCGCTCTCTGACTTTCTATTTTCTATGGCAAAAGGTTATTATATCAGTTTGTAGCTGTAATTGTTTCGAACGTCAATAAAAAGGAAACTTCTGGAGTGGACGTAGGCCGGAGCTAGCTGAACCACTATAAAATCTGTGTCCTTTACTGCTTTCATTTTAATTTCGACTGTTCTTCATATTATTACTCTCTACATATATTCTATCTGTTATCTGTGACCGTTAGTTGGTGCTTTCATTTACATTTGGGTGTTAGTGACCAATTTTGGCGCTAACATTTTGGTGCTTTCACTGAGAATTGAACTTAGGAATTTTGGAGCTAGGAACATGGATTCTAGGAAACAATGGCTAGACCATCAGCAAGGAAGCAAGTGACATAAAGGAGTAATTAGGAGGGAAGTAAAGAGGCTTCCTCTAGAGCAGGAGCAGGTCAAGCAACCATCTACATCACTAGAGATGAGATGGAAGCTATGTTGAAAAGACAAGAGGAGATGATGCAGGCTCTTCTCAGACAATTTGCACAAGCAGGAAATGTAGGAGCTCAGATCCGTAGACTTGATCAGAAGCACTCAACTAGCAAGCAGAGGGAGTGGCTCAATATGGGGCAGCCCCCAATCAGCAGGCGGCTAACAATCTAGATGACTTAGACTCGGGGGCACACCACCAGGAAATGTTGGACCAATCCATAGAGGGAACCAGATGATGTTGTGCAACCCAACACCAACAGGAGTGTTGGAGTACGAGATGAGGAGTATGTGCTTGAATTTCCTCATGAACTCGGGGAGTAGACCGGAGGCAACGTACAAGGATTACATCTTGGCGACAACGACAGACTGGAGGAGATGGTTAGATGAGTTATGAGAGGTGGATTGGTAAACAAAGACTTAGGAGATGTGAATAGGAGTCCCTTAACTCCTACTATCAGGCGTACTAGGAACCTACCGGATTTTAAGCTACCATCATTAGAGATGTATAATGGGAGAACGGATCCTACAGTTTATCTAACAAAGTATATTAGGCATATGGAAGTCCTGGGGATATCAGAGGAAGACATGGCCCGATGCTTTCCATTACATCTGACAGACATAGCACATAATGGTTTAGACAATTGGAGAGCGGTTCCATTGGAACGTGGACCGAGTTGACTGGGAAGTTTATGAGACAGTTCAGAGTTCACATTTCGAGACCTAAGAATGTGATGAGTTTGGCAGCGCTAAAGCAGAGGACCGGGGGATCTTTGAGAATCTTTTTGAAGCGATTCAATGCAGCGGCAACATTAGTGGATCGACCAGATCCATCCATGGTCTTAATGGCAGCTGTATCTGGCATAGCTAATGGAACAGAGTTCAAAAATTCACTGACAAGGGATCCACCTATGGACGTAGGGGAGTTTTATCATGAAGCCGAAGGATTTCTACGGTTAGAGGATGCAAATGCTGAGAGAGAGGAAAGAGAAGGAGATGATGTTTATGCTGTAAAGGGTGAAAATCCTTCTAAAAAGATTCACGAACTGATAAAGGGAAATGGAAGGCCACAGATAACGACGATAACCAATGCGACCATGAAAGGAACCGAGGTTCACCTCTTATTCAGAGCTGAACGAGACTTTAGAACGAATTTACCAAGACACTAGGGAGCAGATTCCCTATCGAAGGCCAATGAGAAGGGATCCGACCAGCAATGAAAGAAGATCGGACAAGTATTGTTTGTTCCATGAACTGAACGGTCATAGCACAAATGATTGTAGGCACTTGAAGGATGAAGTTGAGGGGCATATCAGAATGGTCTGTTATCCCAATATGTGTGAAGGAGGGCCACAACGGTGGAACAAGAACAACCACCACTTGCACCTACTAGGGATGTATAACGATCCTGACTCGACCTTCAAAAATCGGCATCGAATACTACACTCATATTCAAATGTCGCAGATCCAAACGTCGAATCTGGTTCGCCAGAGCTTATAACACATCAGGTACAACACAGCGGATGAAAAAGAATATCAATATATATAACATTGATACAATGACAGATACAATATCTGGAATAATATGATACAACAAAATGATACAAAAGATATCATACTATCAGAGATAAAAGAAATAGAGGAAAGAATATCTTCAATAGAATACGTCTCCAAAATGCAACTGCAACCCATCTCCAAACTAACGATGGCTCGAACAACCATCAAGTTGCACCAAGCTAAGTAAGGTCAGCCATGAAAGCTGAAGTGTAGAAAATGCAATCCACATCCAAAAGGCTTCGAAGGCTACCGAATCAATTTCTATTATTCGACTATCTGAAAAACCCAACTCTAGACTGCCCGTGTGGAAAATAATGGGCACCCAGAGTTTAGAAAAGGAACAATAAACTCCAAGTCAGTCAGGGGACAGGTGTGAGTAAACAAAAACGGTTTTTATCTTTAAAACAACAAGGAATTTAGATTGAAATCCACAATGCTTTTGGAAAATGAAACTACCATAAGGCCTCCCGGCACACACACAATGTAATCGCACACATGGGGGAGATTTCTCCTTATGATAGTCAAAAATGCTGGATACACGAAATTCTTCTTTTTATATTATTATTAATGCATAATGGAAAGCATTTCAAAAGTATAATATTAATCTTAGCCAGCATACGTACCATTATATTATTCCAGCTATTGCTACCATTTTAAATGACAGGTTCTACAACTAAAACCGTACAAGGCTCGTATTGGACGATTGGATTTTCCAACAAATGGTCATGCTAAGGAACTTCCTATTGCCACATGGGAACGCCTCTGGAGCGACGCCCCGAGAACCTACCCGGCTCTCTACCAACACAAGGCCGGTTTCCTCCCTGCCCGAGAGTAATACCTAAAGATATGCCACCCCCGGTCCTTTGGGACCTTTATCCGAGAGCTCTCAACACCAACAACATCACACAGTAAAAAATATATACTATAGTGCCCACATGAGTAAGTATCTGGGCTCCATACCATGATAATACCCTTTTTCAAAAGGAATGGTCACACCCTAGGGGAGCTACCCCTGAAACCTTGCCGCATCTTTCCTGTTTTGACCATTACCGGTTTGTAAGGCTCGATGAGGTCTCGTCCACAAAGCTACGCTTTACACGAAAGCCATGCTTTGATCATAAATGATCAACAAATGATCATCAACACACAGCAGCTCTTAGCATGCCACACTACCAATTTGGGAGTATATCGCTGATAACCTTCAACTACATAACCTCTGAGCTCGTACGTCTCAGAGAAGGGTGTTAAGCTAAGAGAATAAATTCTCCGCCACCAACAGATATGTATTTGAAATAAATTTACTTTATACCTCAAAGTGTAGTATCAGACATACAACCATACGAGTCTGTCTCGTGTTCGAACAGAACCGAAGGCACTTCCGAAGAAGCCCTTGCAAATCCGGGTATTTATAATCCCGATCGGATTTCCCATCACTTAGGAAATCTCTATACCGGCACGATTCAGTGCAGAGACAATCGACGAGTTATCCTTTCGCTCTCGAAAATACCTGGTCTTCACCACCTGTCTTCAAATGCTATCCATATCGACGTATCATTATTCAGAATGGGTTATATGACACAAGGTCCTCTCCCGGCTAAACCGAATAATGAGCATAATATTTAAAACATATGGATAATGGGATTTCAGTTAAATCGCAACTTATTATCCAAAACTTTTCTTTCAAATGGTTTGAAAAAATTACCATTTCAAATCTTTAAACAAAAAGATTTATTTCACAAAGTTCACCCAGTTTCACAAAGATCCATTTACAGATTTCAAAACAATTTCCATTTCGAATTGGATTAACTCATTAATCTTTCAATTAAAGATTAAATTCAGAACTTTCAAACCAATTCAAATCTTGTATATGGAAGATATACCATTTAAAATTCTCTTTGATTTCAAAACAAGATTTATTGTCTTCATAAAGGTTAATTCATAGTTTTCCCAAACTATTTACAATTTCATTTCAACTTAAATCTTTTGACACAAATTGGAAATCGTTTCTTTTTATGAAAGCTATTATTATTTGAAACAATTAGTTTTCGTTTGGGAAAACCTGATTACCATTACATAAGTTAAAGCCATTCAAGTATAAAACTTAGGTTTCAATTTTAAAATTTCCAAAACCATACTTTTTAAATGGTTAAAACCTATATAAACATCTTTATAACTTGTATAATCTTTTTAGATCATAATTTCCAAATTATTAAATTTAATTTCAAACATTGAATTCAAATTTAAATCAAATTATTTGAATTTCAAGCTTTATCAAGTTATTTAAAATAAATTTTATTTTTGAAAACTCATTTTCAAAAGCTTTCAATTCCAATTCCAAAACTATTTTGGATTCAAGAATTCAATCTTGAAAATTGTTAAAAATATATGACTTAGCCGATTTCCTCGTGCAATCCATATTTGTGTGTGTATGGTGTAGTCCAGGGGTTTTACACAATAGTGCAGCATCATAAATCATCACATTACATATTTAAGTACATCGATATTGATAAGCGGTATAATCTATAATGCTTATCATTCACTCACAGATTCAGAGATAAATAGTATAAATTTATCACAGATAAATAAACTACATTCATCAAAGATCACACTGAAACAATTCATAGCACAAAGCACAACATATCAGAAATATCGAACAGTTTGACAATCAATAGAATTCAAACATCCATAAGTAAACTCAATTAATTATCTGATTAATTTAAATCAGACGGGTCATCAAACATGGTTAATTAAATTAAATTGATTTCATATCATTTGATAATTGTCCTTCAATCATTTATTAATTTAATAAATCAACCTTTAAATTATTAAATAATTAACCTTTAAATTATTCAATTAACCTTTAATCGTTTCATTTAACTTATTAAAAATCTTTAATTAACCATCTTTGTAAATAATTATCATTAACAATTCTTAATTACAAATAAATCAGACACTTAATTATTAATTTACCAATTAATTAATTACAAATTGATAAACCCCAAATTAATTACAATTACAAATTAATTAACCAATCTTTGCTTACCATTATAAATTAATCATTCTTAATTACTTTCCAAAATAATTAAATAATAATTATTATCTTAATTAACATTTTAAAAACTTCCTTAACTTTGAAAACGAATTATTACTAATTTGAAAACTTTAATATTAATTAACTTTAACACTTAATTCAAAACAACTACTTAATTAAAGTATTAATTGGATTTTAAAACATTCTGAACTAAACTAATTAAAACTTGTAATAAAGTCTTAACTTAACATTATCAACGTTAATTAAGTCGACCATACTTAAAATTGTTTTAAAGAAAAATTCGTTTAACCCATTTTTTACAAATTTGCCGTTTTGAAAACCAACCCGAGAATGCTTCCGGGTTTACTCGAGTAACACTCGAGATTTCCTACCCATTTCCCCAAGTTAAATTCGGTTTAAAATCTTTAATCACTTTACAAAATACTTTAACAATTTAAAGTTATTAAAACATTTCATTTTTTTCCTTTATAAAACTTATTTATAATAACTGGAATTCAAACTCATTTTAAATTCAGATTTTAGATTTGTTTCAAAGCCTTTGTTTTAAACTTGCTTTACACTTTTAAGTTTTGTTTAAGTTTAAAAATCAAACTCTGTCAGGTTTCAAAAAAACCTGTAATAAACAATTTACTCGATCCCTAATATCAAAACCACGAGCCAAATTACCCCTGTGCTTCGAGAAATCCACGAAACAACTCATGTAAATACTCGAGTACAAGTCCACTGCACAACTTGTTTTCACCAGGAAACAAAACTGCACCGTGCATGTGCACGACGCGTTGCCGCCGTTCTGTCGAACTTCGCTACCAGCAGCAAGTCGCGTACTAACGCTACACTCGATTGCAAAGCTCGTTTCGACGCCACAAATTCGAAATCGAAATTATACCTCTCGTTCGAAACTGCCACTTGATCACGCCGAACGAAAATGCCTCGTTCTCGAAGCTCCGATCATCAGAACGTCAGCACTTTCGGTCACCCCATCGTCAACTCATCTACTTCGAATCCCCAAGGTCTTATTGTACTCGATCAAATGTGGAGGTCGAACAAACAAAACATTAACCCTTGAAAAAAACTAGGTTACCAGACTTCAAACTTCAATCCCCACCTCCACACTGATATGCACTAGCATCTGGAAATTTTCCCATCAACGCTGATCGCTCCTCCACCTCCAGGAGGAAGCTCGACCTCTTTGATCAACGAGATCAACCGGGACGACCAAAAATACACAATTCGAATAAACCCAAACCGCTCTTCATCCCTTAATCTAAAAATTATGATTTTTACTTTAAAAATCATGTTAAGGTATAAGAATTCAGATTATATACTTGAATTCATGAATTACAATGTTTGAATTTTTTGACTAAGATTGAAGCTGCCTGTGCTTTTAAAATTTCTAAGATAATCATTGATTTATTCCATTGAAATTTATTTCTAAACTTAAATCATGTTTAAATAAACAATTTCTGTTTAAATTCTAAAGCTTAACAAAAATCAGCGAAGAAGAAATTTGATTTCAAACAGAGTTTGAAAACCTGTTTCCAAACAAAGGTAGTCTGCCTGATACTAAATACGCGCAATCATTTTAAACACATACATATACACATCTTTGCATGCGTAAGGATACTTCACAATTCCTATTTCAAGCATGATTCAAACCATTGGCTAAACTTCAAAAATCTCAAAATTTTACTCACAGTGTTTTCCAGAAATGAACAGAGTTCTATTTGAAACAGGCTTTTGAACTGCAAGCTGAAACCCTCTTCTTTAATCTTTTTTTTGTTTTGTTGTTGCTCTAGTTTTGAAGATGCTTATGTTTGAATGAACTGAAATGAAAATGTTGATATATAGGAAAGAAGTTTATAGGGTAATCATATTGTTTTCTTCTTAGTACAATTTAGGATCAGAGATGTTTTTTTTCCTGTTCTTTTTGTTTGACTAAAGATTTTTTACTTTGGTGGCTGAAATCACATTATTTTGGCTGAAATGATTTATATGGTGTTCTTTGTAGAATTTTTTTTTCATTTGACTATGCAGATTTTCTACTTTTTTTTGGTGGCTGAGAGATATACATTGTGTGCTAAGATATTAATTGTTGTTGTCTTTTCTCCTTATGTCTTCTTATACAAGCCTACATACTTAAATATATTTTTATCTTTTTTTCTTTGTAATATAAGGAAATTGTATAATAAATATGTTGTTGGAGTCCACCCTAATGTATTGACTTTATATTTTATAAAATTGTATAATTTTATTAACATGTTGTTTACTTTGTTTTATTATCTTCTTGCATACACTTGTTTTTATTTCTATTCCAAGCCTACATATTGAATGAGTTTGTTCTTAGATTTATATCTATTTCTAGTATAATACTTACTTTTATTTCTTTGTTTTAAAGTTTAACTATCAAATATTTAATTCCTATTAATATATCATTATGCTTTTAAAACTAACTACCAATAAATTAATTTATATAAATAATATTTTAAAACCCAAATCATTTTCTAAGTCATTTAATTAAATTTTAAATTCAAGCATAAACTCAATCTTCAAATTCAAATTCTCAAGTCAAATTCAAATTTTCTCATATGTACACATACATATGTATTTCAAATTCAAATTAATTCCAAAATTTACATTAACTACTAATTTAAATTTAATTCAAAATTAGGGTCGTTACAGGATGGCTCAGGATCAAGGCGTCAGCTTATTATCAGCTGACTGAAATAATGACGAATAAGTAGCAAACTCCACACCAACGCGATTAAGTCATTTAACATGTACAAGACCACGAACGATCCTCAGGCATGCTCTAATACGACTATAAATCGCATCAATGTAGGTGTTTGCACTTCGACGGCCCTGTTTTGCTTTTATTTTCCATTTCTCATGTTTGGAGTTGATTTTGTATGACTTTTCTGCTGAAAGACATATTTCAGATGAAAGTTTGCCATCTGTGATTCCATAACGGCTTAACCACTTATTCATGTAAGGGATCGCGAATGGTCCTCAGGCATGCTCTAAGATGGCGATAAACCGCCATAACAAACAAGTCAGAAATTCACTCGAACGTGAAATCTGGCATTAATAATACTAAGTCCCACCCGAGCACACATAACTCGCCTCGAACGGCACCCGATCGCGAACGATCACAACTCGCCCCAAACGGCACCCGACCGCGAATGGCCCCAACTCGACTCGAACGACACCCGACCGCGAACGATCACAAATTGCCTCGAACGGCACCCGACCGCGAACGGTCCCAATTTGCCTCTTACGGCACCTGATTGCGAACGATCACAAATCGCCTCGAATGACACCCGACCGTGAACAGTCCTAATTCGCCTCGAACGACACTCGAACGTGAACGATCACAAATCTCCTCGAACGGCATCCGATCGTGAACGATCACCATTCGACGCGAATGACACCCGACCTCGAACGGTCACATACTACCCCGAATGACATACGATCACGAACGATCATCATTCACGGTCAGACAAGACTATCAATTTCTTTGCAGGTCATTAACAGGATACGAACATCCAGGTTATTGAGCTACAAAACACACCTTCCAATAGCAAGGCATGTTTTGGGGGGCAAAGTGTTAACCCGCCTTTAGTCAAGGCCATGAACATGCGGATTCAACCTAACCAACTTCACGATTATCGAGGCTGGAATAGGATGAATTCGGTTTAAAAGAATGAATTTCACTTGGATATGTCATTTGGTCAAGAAATAGGGGGTCGCACGGCTCTGTTTGGAAGATAAGCTTCGAGCGACATACCTCCCCTCGATCGGCATACCTCCCCTCGCTCGGCATACCTCCCCTCGTTCTTCACACCTCCCCTCGTTTGGCACACCTCCCCTCGGTCGGCACACCTCTACTCGCTCGGCACACCTCCTCTCGCTCGACACACCTCCCCTCGCTCGGCATACCAACTGCACAAGATCGGTCGACATAATGAAGTAGGGTTCGGCAATGGCTTGGTGGCCCAAACTACTCAGGAGGCCCAACAACCTGGTTTTGCCTATAAATACAGCATGTAGGTCTCCAGATAGGAGATCTTCTTCTCTCCACCCTCTAACTTTCTATTTTCTACGGCAAAAGGTTACTCTATCAGTTTGCAGCTGTAATTGATTTGAACATCAATAAAAAGGAAACTTCTGGAGTGGACGTAGGTCGGAGCTAGCCGAACCACTATATAATATGTGTTCTTTACTGCTTTCATTTTAATTTCGGCTGTTCTTCATATTATTACTCTCTCCATATATTCTATCTGTTATCTGTGACCGTTAGTTGGTGCTTTCATTTACATTTGGGTGTTAGTGACCAATTTTGGCGCTAATATCATGTATAAGAGATATGTATATAAGTAGCCTCAAATATGCGTTTATGATGGGTGTGAATAATTTAATGTATTTATAAATTATATAAAGAATATGATGAATGTTATTAGAGTATGTCGAAATGCAAGGTCGGTTGGGTTAAACAATAGAAATCTGTCTACCGTAGGGGCTATCAACTATTGTGTAAAATCATACTGATATGGGACATGTCCAACCATAGGACCCATGGAGAGTATACGCTTGCATGTAGATGAAAGAGTATCCTCAAGATAAACCAGTCCGCTTAAAATTTATTTTTAGAGGAGGGTACTGCCTTAATTGCACTAGGCAATCTAAAAAGACGATGAGAGGGATCGTGCACTATGCAACGAGTGTTGGTACCAAATTTAGAGGTAGGGCTGTCGTAGGGTGAGAACTTCATCGGTCCCAAGTGGTAAACAAGAAGGACAGGGTTACACCTACAGTGGCCTTGTCTATAGCGTAGCAAGGCGGACCATGCTAGGTCATGCACTACCATAGTTATTTGCTTGTTTGTTTGATAGGATAAGGATAGTTAACCCATAATGAGATTCCTTTAAAGCATGGACAGGGTGGTTAGAGGATCCGTGTCCACATTAGGAAACAAACAAATAGAATATAAGACTTATGAAAGGACGTCGAAAAGAGTATGAAAGGCCGTCGCAAGCACTATAGGAGTTACTTGAGTTATGCAGTATCGAGATTGTGACATGGCTAAGATGATTGACCCTGATAAGGTGCAAATGAAAGATACTAGAGGGGATAGTATATAGGTCCATTAGAGGACCATAGGTTATATATATATATACATAGATATAAATCTACAGAAGGTAAATAGAAACGGTTTGTACGTGGATACAGATCGGTAGAGATGACTAATAAAATGTAAACAAACATGACATAACATAGTGAATAATTGGCGTAAGATAGTCGTACATATAAGATGTATAATTTATCGGTCACCAGAACGTTATTCTGACCCCCTCCCCATTACTACCCATAGGATAGTTAGAAGGACATGTACTGGTGCTTGGCGTGTTCGGTGCTGACAAGGACACTTGATTTTGGAAAGTGTCAAATCTTGGTTAGTATTTATGTGATCTATTATATTTAATTATTCGGCTATAATTTATTTAACTAGAGCTCTGACATGTGTTCTTCTGTTTTATTTTCAGGATATCAAACAAACAATTCATGCTTTGGTAGACTTGGGTTTTCAATTTAGCGAAAATTTAGTCTCACTGGAGTGAACATATTTGTATTTTTTCCTATAAATGTAATATACATTGAATCCTAATAATTCCAAATAAAAAATAGTTACATATGGAAATCCCTGAAGGTGAATGGTACATGACTCCCTAATCTGACCTAGATTGCTTAATGATTGTAGATCCCCAAATGATTGCTAATTTATAATGTACAACAGGTCCAAATAAAGGGAAAATAGTAATCTATATGTTATAGATAGTGAGATATAGGGAAGTTCCTAAAGAAGGGTGTGAAATGATGTAAAAGCCTGGGATTTTCAACCATCTGCAATGGCACATGTCGGACTTGAATTGCTCAAAATATTAGATTGTTAATTTATATTTGGCAAAACTCAACATATACAGTAAATAAATTAAACACAAAATCACAGAATATAACAATATGCAGTGGAAACAAAATGTATAGTAGTTCATGAAGCTACTTTATATATATATATATATGTATATATATATATATCCGAGTTAAATTAGTTACAATAGAAGTTTCAAATATGATAGTCAAATACAAAATATGAATATATAACTGGAGTCAACTGAATAACTGAAAGCTGAAAGAAGTAGATGGATCTCCGAGCAAAGCTCCAACTCCAAAGGTGAGTCTCAAAAGCTCTATCACTCAGTCTGACCCGAGCGTAAAGTAAAACACAAAACACTCGAGTCATGATTAACATTCTTATATCAATAAATCCAACTCAAGTGAAATAACAACCGAAATACAATTAACTCAAAGGACGTTTGGGATAACCATCCTCTAAGGATTCGTTAAACTATCTACTATGTAGGAATATTCGCTATTATAATAATGTCTATAGTAAAGTAAACTATTAAAATAGCATTAAGGCTTTACATTTTCCACCTTAACACATTTTATATATACCCATAGTCTATATGGTACCGTAATCTCCCTCGTACTGGACGTCGTTAGAGGGCACTCCTTAGCTGTGGTACAAAACAAACTCGTAGTGATCTCGATAGGATAGCTGACACGACACAACAAGGCAATGCCAGGGTAGATATACCAATTACGCATCCGAGTTGGTGGTAAAGCATAGCAGCCACTACCGCCCACCTCGAAACTCATTCCCAAATCAAAAAATTAATTGTGGCCACCAAATCAATTATAAAGTCAGAATATAGTATCGAAGGAATGTGTCCGATCGGAGAAGCTACCTCACTTGGCCCGAGAATCGCTCCCGGTTTAGCCGCCTTATGCCAACTCATGAGAGTCGGGTCCACGTATATATCTCATATAGGATCGTTGCTACCATTGTACTTTATTTTGGAATCTCCACCGCGTACACAGTTGTTAAAGTGGTTCTCGAAGTTGGCAGAGAGTATGACAACTTCCGATCCCGGTCTCTTTAACAACCAAACGTTATTATAACACCGCAGCATTTCAAAATAGTTTATACTTCGAAATCAAAATATGCTATTTCAAAACCATATCAATACGAAATCATTTCCATTTCAAAATCAAATATGATATCATTTCCATTTCAAATATATCCATTTCCAAAGTCATAGCACTTCAAAGTTATAAGACTTTCGAAATTATAAAGCTTCTAAAACCATAACACTTCCCACTTAACCGGTTTAGATATTAAAACAGTATATATGATAAAATAGTTTATAAAGTAAAATAGTTAATATAAAATAATTATAATTTAAAATAGTTTATATTAAAATAGTTAGTATATTAAATAGTTTACGTTAAAGATGATTTATATTAAAATAGTTTATATTAAAATAATTTATAAAGCAAAATACAAAATATTTTTAAATATAATTTAAAAATACTTTATATAATAAAATAGTTTCCTCAAATTTCACAAATCGATTCCAAATCAACTCAAATTCCAAAAATTCAAATTTAATCAAATCATCCATTTCAATTTATTTCAGTTTCTAAATAAATCATTTCAAATTATATCGATTTCAAATATAGATTTTTAACCATATAATAAACCATTTCAATTCGAATATTTTTAAAGCTTTAAATTTTCAAACATTTCAAAACTAGATTTGATAATTCCATATACATATATATATACATATATACTTATATATATATATATATCAAATTCACTTTACTATTATTTAGTGTGAAATATTTACTTAATCATTCAAATAACATTTAAATAAAACTCCAAATTACAGATGGACTAAATACTTCCTTCAATTTATTTAAACTTGAAATATTCGTTCAAATCATTTTAAACAAAAATCAAGTTATAAAATCATATCCTTTAAAAATTTCAAATTCAATAAGTTTCAAATCGATTTAATTCAATAAATCCTTAATTAAATACCATTTCAAATCAATTTCAACACTATCCTCCCGACCTTCATTTATTAAAAATTATTATAAATTCTACATTTAAAAAATAAATTTTTAAATAATACCTAAACATATTATATATAAATTAAATCAAACTTTAACAAATTAAATCTTATTATCAAACTTGTTTGAAAATAAAACAAATTTGTACATATTTTAAAAAAGTAAAATTATAAGTAAATTCTTAAAATTTATAATTTCAAAACAATCTTATAATTTTAAAATTGCCAAAACATATAAATTAAAATCAAGAATTTAAAACTTTATAAAACACACACACACACATATATAATATCTTAAAATAATATTTATTAAACCATATATTTCTTTCCAAAACTATAGAAATCATTTTCAAAATATTTATATATTGACCAACGGTGTCTGTATATAATTTTCTATCCTATGGTCAAGTGATACGGATATTTATCATTTCAATCCGCAATTTAAATATATACGGGTATATATTATTTCAACCCGCAATCCTAATGAAAATCGCTCGGGTTTATCATTTCAATCCATAATGATTTTCTCCTATTCTACAGATCGTTCGGGCATGTATCATTTCAACCTACAGGGAATTCTATACTAAAAGGGAACTTGTAGAATGATAACATATATGGTAATAATATAACAGGCATATATCATCAATATAAAAAACAGATAATGGTGTCAGATGTCACAGGTGAACAGATACAGAAAATTACATATATATAAAAATTTAAATAACTAACAGCAGCATATTTCAATTGTCGTTTCAATTGAAATCAAATTTAATAAATGTAAGAACGTTAATCATGAGTGAATGCTCATCTTTCGAGGTTAGAGATGAATGAGAAATTGAGCTATGAATCCAAACAAGAATTTCGAAGCAAAGCAAGATTGACACGAATTCGATGAATAGAGCTGATAACAGAAATTATATGGCCGATCACCGTCGTCGAAGTTATATGGCCAGAACCGAGTGTGCATGTGCACACTCCTGATGCACAGAATTGTGGAGGAAGCAGCTGGAAGAAGAAGGGGAAAATAGGATTTTTGGGCACGGGTCGTTCTCGTAATAGTTGCGTGCATGTCTCGTTGTAGGTGGGAGATAACTCGAAGGGAAATAGTTAAGGGTGAGTTGATCAGGTATGAGGGTCGTTTGCTCGAGTGCATTCTCGAGTTATTCGCAAGGGGAAAGCACGGTCCAGTTTTTAAAAATTTAAACCAATCTAAGTTTTAGAATTTAGCAAAGTTTTTGCAAAAAGAAAAAAATTAGTCTGGACTCGAGTTATTCTCGGGTAGAACCTGAAGTAGTTTTAAATGCAGATTTTAAAGAAAACAAGTTTTAAATTTGAAATTGAATCTAATTCTAAACTATTTTGTAAAATTAAATGTTTCTTAAAAACATTGACGTAGAATTTTGGAAATTTGATCAACTTGAAATTTGTTAAGCTAGATTGGTAAGTTATTTTAAATCTTAATTTTAAATTTCAAAGTTTGGATTAAAGGTGGAATGTTTTAAAATGTATTTAAAATTATGATTAGGTTAAATAAAGGTAAAGTTGTATCTTAAGTTAATTAAAATTTTGATGATTAGTGACTAATTAATTTAATGAGAAATCAAGAGTAATAAATTATTAGCGGAAGAATAATTATTAATAGTGATTAATTATTGATTAAAGTTAATTAATCAATGTAACTAATTAAGGTAATTAATTAAATTAACCAATGGATAATTACTTGGTGAAAGTAAATAGAGGTTAATTAATGAGTATAACTGATTAAGGATAAATGTAATAAATCATTGTTAATTACTTTATAAGAGTAATTAAAGGATCATTTAATGTGATGGGTGAAGGTTAATTAATTTGTGAAATTAATTAGGAGTTAATTACTTATTGTAATTAAAGGATAATTAGTCAAGGATGATTAATTAAGATGGATAATTAAAAGATGAATAATTAATTGGTTTGTAATTAATAAATGTTAAGTAAAGGTAATCTAAGTGATTAAAGATTAGAAATTAATTTAACTAGAGATAAACTAAATTAATTTTGGAAGTGATCAATCTTGCTTATAAATGATTAAATGATGATAAATGCCATAAATTGGTTGATATCCCTGATATGAATGTTTTGTGATATGATATGTTTGAATGGACAGTGATAATGTGGTTATCTATCATTGATGAATTACAGTGTAAGTGACATCCTGTATTTAAAGTTGAATTGTACTTCACTTGGATAACTCGGGTTAAGATGATATTGAATTCGAAGAGACCAGGGTCGGGTATCAGTAAATTCCTGAACCCACTTCGATTTGTCACATACAATGACTTTTTATAGATTGATATGTGAGATCAATAGGTAGAAATGGACTAATATAGACCTTGAAACTAAGGAATTGATTTGTGACATAAGCATTGACTAACAAATTGTGAACTTGTACGGAATTATGTGTGACCCCGGGTTTTAAATAATTCATTTTGCATTTATATTTCTTGTTAGATGGGTTTACTCACGCTGGTTTCTAGCCTAACTCGGGTGTTACGTTGATGTAATGCTCGGGTAGACCAAGTATTACAGCTTTTTAGATAAGGACGTTCTGGAGCTCAAGGGGCAAGCTGGAGGGCAGGAACGTATGGAGTGATTACGCTGTGATATATTGTTGTGTATTTAGGACATGTTGTATCTGTCCAGTGTTTGTGTATATGTATTAACTCTGATGTATTAAAGTGTAATTTGACAAGTACAGTTTCCTTTGTATAACTATTATTATTTGATATTATATTTTGTCCGCTGCGAATGTGAGAATCTGTGTTTTTGGTGTTATTGTTTCTTCTTCTTCTTCTATCTCTTTTCTTCCTTTTCCTTTACTATTTGGGATTTTCGGGATCGAAAATCCTGGGTCGTTACATTTGGTATCAGAGCAGAAGGTTAAGCGAGAACCTTGGCTCTGGTGGGGGTGCTCATTAAGGATAGGGTAAGTAATACCCTAAAATGAGTTGAGTGTATATATATAAGAGAGCGTACTTGTTATTTTCTTATATAAAGATTTTAAATGATTTTATATAAGAATATCTTTTGATATATAAGGCAATATTTATTTCTATTAAATATTAAGGTAATGGGATGCTAAATTATTGAAATTAAATAAGAATTTAAGTGGCAAATATATGCATCCGAGTAGGAATTGAATGTACCATTCATATAAGGAACGTTAGAATCAAATTAGGTTTCAAATTGTTAAAGGGAATGATAAATAATATTATTCGGAATAGTTCTGAAAGTAATCATATTTTGAAATAAGAAGTTGTTTGAAACTTTATTTGAAATTAAAAAAAAAACCAAAGATGTTAAAACATAAGGTATAACTTAGTAGGCAAATTAATATAAGAGTAAAAGTTGAATTCCTCTAATTAAGCCTAATTTATAGGTTAGGAAGCCCCTCTAGAATTCAGTCTTTGAGAGAGATGACTAAGAGTGAAGAATGGAAGGCTAGGCGCAGAGAGAAAAAAGCAGCTGCACGTAGGGATCGAGAAGAAGAAATTCAAGAGTATGAGAAACAGCTTAAGGAAAGGGCTGAACCAGGACCTTATGATAATGTCACCTGTTACAGACGTTTCAATAAGGGTCATTACGCTGCCAAGTGCAGTAAAACAAGGGAGGAATTGAAGGGTACATTCCATCGGTTTCGCTTTGAGATCTTGTGCTTCAAGTGTCATAAGAAAGGACATTTCCTAAATCATTGCCCTGAAGTGAGGAAGGTGAAGCGTAAACCAGCTGAACCAGTCAATGAGTCGACTATTTGCTATCATTGTAGGAAGACGGGACACATTGCCAGGAATTATTCCGAGAGGCAGAAGAGGAGTAAGGCTGTGGAACGTACTGTTGGAGGCGTGAAGGTTATCCATATTGATGACGGGGTAGAAACATTTTGTGGCAAATGTTATAAGTGGACACCCTGTTGAGAAGTGTATGTTCGGGCTTTGCCCTTTGGAAGGAAGTCCATAGGAAGGATTCCTGTAGGAGTATTAGGACTCTGTTCTTTCCAAACCTCTGGGTAATAGAGAGGCATCTAGATTTATGACTTCTGTAAGACTCTTATTTTATATAAATGTATGTAATGTATGAACTACTAGCATGTAGTCAATTAATGTATGGAATATTTTGTGGTAGTACAATCTAATATAATTTCTCTTTATCTATTGAGAATTGGACTCAGAATTAAATTGTTTAATGATTTGGATTATTGATTGGTTGTGGATATTCTCTATCATAATTAGGCCATGCAAGGAGAATGACGGTTTATGATCAAGAAAGCAGATCTGAGTCCGCACTAGGAAGTCGGGTGGACGATACTAGTTCGGAAGTGTAATTGTGTGATCGAGTGAGCAATCACATTGGTATAGCGTATGGATGATATGTGTACCTCGTATGGATTTAAATAAAATTGATACTGAGAATTTGTGAATAAGAAATGTGAAATGATTTCTATTGAAATGAAAGTATAATTTGTGAAATATGCAATGGATGAAAGTGAAAGTTGGATATATTTTTATAATGATAAGCAAGATGGAAACAGCTTTAAAAAAAAAGAGTAATCAAATTTAAATATTTGATTTTGGATGAAAAAAGTTATATATCTTTGTTATATAAGATAAATCTCCCCTTTTTGAATCTATTGCCGGAAGAAAAGGATTTTTGAAAGTGTTTGAAGTATAAAAGGAATTTTATACAAGTTTGAAATGATCTAAAGTTTTTAAAACTTATATATATTTGTATATATATATATATAAAGGATTTTATGAGGATTTTGGAAAAAGGTTTTGGGAACCTTTGGATTTGGAAAGATTTTTGGGTAAAATAAATATTAGATTTGGAAAGCCTAATTTGAGAATAATCGATTTTGGGATAATCGATTTTGTGTAGAGGAGCTTTATATGAGATTCATACTAGGTGTATGATTTGGAAGATACTATATGTGTACAGTATAAAGTGTTTTGATAATGGCTCTGGGGAAAAAGGCGCTCCCTTCAAATGAACTTCTTGGGAGTTCCACCGGGTGGTGCTGCCTTGAACCCTAAGGGGGGGGGGTTCTAAAGTTGATCCTGTGAGGAGTCCAGACAAAACTAGTTCATGAGGATTATGAGTAGTGTGTAGCGAAAATCGAGGGGCGCTGATGCCTACAGAGGCATTTGGGTTATACTGTGACGACAGTGTTACTCGATGTCACTGCGATCTACTACAGACCATAGCGAAAGTCGTGTGTGCCGCAGAGAGCCAACAGTCTACGTTTGATTTTATATCGGTAGACTGCGACCTATGGCAACATAGAGAAAGTCGTGTGTGCCACTGAGAGCCAACCGTCTACGTTTGATTTTACATCGGTAGACTGTGACCTATGTAGGAGTTGAGAAGTTTTATTTCGATAGCGAAAATCGTGGGCGCTGATGCCTGCAGTTACATGGACTTTGCTGCGATGGCAATGTAACCCTGGGATGTAACTGCGATCTGTTGTAGGTTCCATGGCGTAATCGAGGGGCGCGGAGTGCCTATAGTTACATGGACTTTTGCTGCGATGGCAACGTAACTCAGGATGTAACTGCGACCATGGATGGGGTGATGATTTCAAGAGCATTCTCGCCAAGGATATTTCCCCTATTTCCAAAATGTTTTCAATATTTTCTATAAAATAATTTTTCCAAGTATTTTCACCGGATGTTGAAAACGGGTCTGCCAAGCACTTATAGATTTTCAGTCGTACGCCTGATCAACGTATGACCGAAGTTCTGTAAGGACAAGAGTGGACTGGTTGAGACATCGAGTTATAAAAAGTATTTTTTATAAAACTATTTTTGTAATATTATATAGATTTTAAAGTGTTTTAAAGATTTCTAAATAAAAAGGAGTTTTAGTTAAAATTGAGCAAAGAATAATTTAACCGATATTAAGTGTTTTAATAAATTCTGGCTTCGTTCCTTTTCGAGGACGAAAAGTTATAAAAGGAGGAGGAATGTGATGACCCGAATTTTTGGACGTCTGTTAATTGGGAAATTAACTGATTTTATTTTTGAAATATTAATATTAATTAATCAAACAAATGAATTTCTGATAATTAAAGATATTTGAATATATGTGTTGATTTGGAAACTAAAATAAAAATTGAATTAAAAACTATATTAAATATTTCATTTTTAAAAATCTCTGGGTATGATAAATCCTATGGAAAAGAAAAATAAACTTTTTGTATAGATAAACTTCGCCATTTAAATTAAGATAAGATATCCATAAAATATAGATATGAGTTTTATGTTAGATGATATATATGTATATATATATATATATATATGTAAATATAAGTGTATAAATATACAAATATAGGAAAGTTGTATGAATGTGAATAAATATATAAAGTAAAGCAATGTGTATGAATGTAAATGTATGAACATGAGGAAAATATATGTAAGTAAAAATATTTGTATGTATGTTACAATAAAAAAACGCACACAAGTGATGGATATGGAAAGATGTTATGTACATACAACAGAAATGGATATGTATACATACATCAATTCACATCAATGCACGTAAACAAAAGAGGAGACAAGCTTTTAGGCCTACCATACAAAACATGAAATCGGGTCAGAAAAAGGAAAAAATCAAATCACCACTTTTCATATGATTCCAAATCAAAGTTTAAAAAAAATGTGTTTATGAAAACGTAGATACAAATCACAGTCTGGCTTGCACAACACACTTCCTTTCTATGAATATATGTATTCATAGCTTATACCTCCACATAAACACTTTCGTTCACAAACATAAAGCAACTCGAATACGAGAAGATCAAAACAAAACGCAATCTAAAACAAGTGATAGGTCAAGAGGCTGGGAGGGGATAAGGAAGTAGGTTTCTCTATTCAAAAATACTCTGTGAGTAAACAGTTTTATTAAAATATAATCTATTATATCTTCATCAGGTGATAAGTGATTGAGGTATTGATGATTTCAAGATTGAACTAATATGGTTGCATGTTTATTCAAAAAAAATAAAAAAAAATAAACTGTGCATAACAGAGTATATAACTAGCCACACTTTGATTTGTTTTTTTCTTCAGGCTTTAACAAGTAGAAAAAAATATTTGAATTCTTTTTCTTCAATCTAATTCAGGATAGGATATTCAAATGAAATCTGTTAGAATTCACCAGATTTGATTTCTAAAAATTGTTTCAAATATTTATATTGAGAATCTATTTACAAAATTAGATATTGCAGTAAATAAACAAAAATATGGAAATTTCGAATTTCATAATTCAAACATCTACTTATATGGCGGAATTCGATGATGAAAATGATGATTTTTGAGCATAGTGTCGAGTTGTTTTGTTAATTATCAAGTGGGAATTTAGGAAATGAACAGGAGTTAGTTTTTCACAAAATTGCAGCGAACAGATAGATGGCGATGATCGATGTTTGGCCAATAGGTGACTAAAGGTGTGGCGAACTCTGGAAAATTGGAACTGTGATTTCTAGATGGCCGAGGAGGTTCATCGTGGAAGAACTAGGGTTTTAGTGTGGGTCTGGTTATCGATGAATGGTGGCGGTATGGGGCGAGAGGAGAGGTGCGGTCGTAAGGGGAAAGTTAGGGCAGATGGTGATGGAACTTCACGTGAGGTTGGAGGTTGATCGGTGGCACCAGGAGGTTGGTCGAAGCGTTTTTGGGTGGTTGCGAATTCTGACTCTTGCCTTGTTTTCGTTTTTTTCGATCAGAGTGGGTTTACGTGGTTCCATGTGGAAGAGAGTATTGTGAGGGTCAAGTCGAACTTGGCAGATCACCATCGTCAAAGTTATATGGCTGGAGCCGAGTGTGCGTGTGCACACTCCTGATGCACAGAATTGCAGAGGAAGCAGCTGGAAGAAGAAGGGGAAAATAGGATTTTTGGGAACGGGTCGTTCTCGCAATAGTTGCGTGCATGTCTCATTGTAGGTAGGAGATAACTCGAAGGGAAATAGTTGAGGGTGAGTTGATCAGGTATGAGGGTCGTTTGCTCGAGTCCGTTCTCGAGTTATTCGCAAGGAGAAAGCACGGTCCAGTTTTTAAAAATTTAAACCAATCTAAGTTTTAGAATTTAGCAAAGTTTTTGCAAAAAGAAAAAAATTAGTCTGGACTCGAGTTATTCTCGGGTAGAACCCGAAGTAGTTTTAAATGCAGATTTCAAAGAAAACAAGTTTTAAATTTGAAATTTAATCTAATTCTAAACTATTTTGTAAAATTAAATGTTTCTTGAAAACATTAACGTAGAATTTTAGAAATTTGTTCAACTTGAAATTTGTTAAGCTAAATTGTTAAGTTATTTTAAATCTTAAATTTAAATTTCAAGTTTGGATTAAAGGTGGAATGTTTTAAAATGTATTTAAAATTATGATTAGGTTATATAAAGGTAAAGTTGTATCTTAAGCTAATTAAAATTTTGATGATTAGTGACTAATTAATTTAATGAGAAATTAAGAGTAATAAATTATTAGCGGAAGAATAATTATTAATAGTGATTAATTATTGATTAAAGTTAATTAATCAATGTAATTAATTAAGGTAATTAATTAAATTAACCAATGGATAATTACTTGGTGAAAGTAAATAGAGGTTAATTAATGAGTATAATTGATTAAGGATAAATGTAATAAATCATTGTTAATTCCTTTATAAGATTAATTAAAGGATCATTTAATGTGATGGGTGAAGGTTAATTAATTTGTGAAATTAATTAGGAGTTAATTACTTATTGTAATTAAAGGATAATTAGTCAAGGATGATTAATTAAGATGGATAATTAAAAGATGAATAATTAATTGGTTTGTAATTAATAAATGTTAAGTAAAGGTAATCTAAGTGATTAAAGATTAGAAATTAATTAAATTAGAGATAAATTAAATTAATTTTGGAAGTGATCAATCTTTCTTATAAATGATTAAATGATGACAAATGCCGAGAATTGGTTGATATCCTTTATATGAATGTTTTGTGATATGATATGTTTGAATGGACAGTGATAATGTGGTTATCTATCATTGATAAATTGCAGTGTAAGTGACATCCTATATTTATAGTTGAATAGTATTTCACTTGGATAACTCGGGTTAAGATGATATTGCATTCGAAGAAACCGGGGTCGGGTATCAGTAAATTCCCAAACCCACTTCGATTTGTCACATACAATGACTCTTTATAGATTGATATGTGAGATCAATAGGTTGAAATAGACTAATATAGACCTTGAAACTAAGGAATTGATTTGTGATATAAGCATTGACTAACAAATTGTGAACTTGTAGGGAAGTATGTGTGACCCCGGGTTTTAAATAATTCTTTTTGCATTGATATTTCTTGTTAGATGGGTTTACTCATGCTAGTACCCAGCCTGACCCGGGTGTTACTTTGATGTAATGCTTGGGTCAGACCGAGTATTACAGCTTTTCAGATAAGGATGTTCTGGAACTCAAGGGGCGAGCTGAAGGGCAGGAACGTATGGAGTGATTCCGCTGTGATATATTGTTGTGTATTTAGGACATGTTGTATCCGTCCAGTGTTTGTGTATATGTAGTAACTCTGATGTATTAAAGTGTAATTTGACAAGTACAGTTTCCTTTGTATAACTATTATTATTTGATATTATATTTTGTCCGCTGCGAATGTGAGAATATGTGTTTTTGGTGTTTTTGTTTTTTCTTCTTCTATCTCTTTTCTTCCTTTTCCTTAACTAACTGGGATTTTCGGGATCGAAAATCCTAGGTCGTTACATATATATTAATAAAACATATACATATTAGAATTATATATATACCTCATAAAATTAAGAAGGTTATGGAGAGGCTGGGTACATGCGGTAGTGGAGGGGAAGAGTCAATGCACGAATTTTGAGACTAGAGTGGTGACGCGGGCCTGGCATTTGGTGATGGTGACAGGGCGTGGAGAGGTGGTCATGCTGTTCGGTGGAGGGAGGAGGCGACTGGGTTAGCAGGAGATAGGGTTATATTCGATGATGCTAAGGCACTGGCTGTGAAGGCGGTTGTGGTGTCACCGTGAGGAAGAAGGAGATATAGTCTAGGTGGAGGTGGAGAGGAAAGTGGGGGACAGAGGCTATGGTTAAAGGAGGCTAGATGTGTGGCATCCGCCATGAAAGGAATGAGGAGAAGAAAAATATATATTATGAGGTGAGCATGCTAAAGTTACGTAAGGGAGAGGAAAAGGCCGGTTCAATTTATATATGTTAACGTGTATATATATGTTTACTTTAAAACAAACAACAACCGAAAATATTAACCAAAATGGAATAATAAAAGTCACCAATTGAATTCGGGAGAATACTAAAGACTAGTATCCATTCATAAACACGGTGGAAAATAAAAAGGCACCGCGAACCAAAAGACTTTAGAAACGTACCGATACGATTGTCCATTTCACGGTTTCCGCCGCGCACCGAAACCCAAAGCACACAAATGAATATACTACATAGAGCAGCATGATGAGACAATCAAAAGGATATACAGATATCAGTAGTACGACCAACCTACCAAAAATTGATAATTGGTACCGAAAATGCTACTAATTCGTCAGAATTGAGATAGACGAATCAATAGAAGTTCAAATTTGAAGAAATGAAATATGACGTCTTACTCAAAATACGATTTACAAATTTATTATATAAAAATATTCAGGTATGAAAAGCATTTTATTTTCATCAAATTTAACTGATTTGAATTTAAATAAAATTACACAATAAAATAAACTTCCATATTTGCAAATGAAAATTTACCATTTGCTATGTTCAATTAGACGTATTCCAAATATTAAAATTTTAATTTTGAATATTAGCTTTTAGAATTTCCTAAAATTTCAATTAATTAAATAAATAAAACAATTAAAATTTACGGGTCATTACACTCTCCTCCACTCGAAACTTTTCGTCTCCGAAAAGGAAGGAGGTAGGAGAATAGAAACAACCAGAAAAAAATAGAATTGTAAAGCAAAATAAACAAATGATTTAAACTAAATAAACTTTATTTAAATAAAAGAATATTCAATAATTGATTCTAAATTCAAGGTATTTTATAAGTTGATTTAATTTCAATTTATTAATATTTGATACAAAAAGGTTTCTTTCAAAACAAAAATTTAATTTATCTCACTTATTATTCAATTAGCTAATTATTCTATTAATCTTTAATAAAATTTTTATAATTAAAATTTAAGTGTATAACGTTTATTATTATAACCACTCAAATTTTATTTATAAAATCATTTTATATTGTAAATTATCCATTACATATTCAACTGCAGAATAATTTAGGTAAGTTGTATTGGAATGTAATTAAGTATTATACAAGTAAAATTTCTAATTCAATTATTTAAAATTTAAATATTCATTCAAAATTTTGGCTTCAATTTATAATTGAAATCACCCCTTAACATAAATTTAAGAATTAAATTTTCGATTTCACTTTAACATTTAGAGATAAACGTATACATATCATATATATCAAATCAATTCTATAAGCATGCACTCATATATATATATATAATAATCAAATCGTACATAAGAAATTTAAATCAAATTCATTTTCCAAAACAAAGTATAGTGATGCTATTAAATGGTCACTCCACTCTGAAACTCGAAAATGAATGTCGATGATGGTGCAGTTATCACAGAAATTATTTTCCAACGACAATAGAAGAAAGTACTCATTTAAAACTTTACAAATTTTCTGGAAATAATTTCTATTTGAAAATACTTTAAGTGATATACATTTAAAGCTTTAAAATTTAAAGTTTGAAATCACCGAAAAATTAATTCCCAAATTCTTAATTTAAATTCATTTAGATTCCAAATCAAATTATAAATCATATTTTATATATTTATTTAGATTCCAAATCAAATTATAAACCATATTTTATAAATTCATTTATTTATATGTTGGTAAAAACAATGGTTTACAAAACAATAAATGAAAATCAAATATTATCATTTTCAACAACCAATTCATTTAACTTTTAAAACTAGAAGATTTTACAGATATATGCATATATATATATATATATATATATATATATATATATATCTTTACTACTAATAATAAAAGTTCTTTGAACATGGTTCATCCGTGTCTTCTCGAAGTACCAAAAATGCCCTTCCTTCTGCTATTTGTTCGCATCTTATTTCGTTCACTGCTATTCGCATACGCTAACGCGATTCACTGCTCATCCTCCCCAGAGATCAAACGCCTCTTGCTACAAAATCGATCGCATCGCTCATCCTCCTCATCTCTAATCTCTAATCGCCAAGGCGATTCACCGTTATTCTCCTCAAAAATCATCAACGCCTCTAAGTCGATCGACGCCGTTGCCCTAGATCAAATCCGCACTACCCATACATCCTGCATCCTCCAGATCGATTGAAAACATCGTCGCCATCATCATGTTTATCCGCGGTTGAGTCCAGTCTACCTATGAATCCTCCATCGTCCAGATTGACTTAAATATAATGTCATGAGGATCGGAGCAAACTTGATAAGCACTGACACTAAGATGTTTGGTTTTTTCCAAAGAAGATTGTTTGATTTGTGTTTTTTTTTTCACATTGAGGTGTTGGGTGTGCAGGTACGCAGCCTGGATGAGAGCTTCCCTTGGTGTCAAAGTGATGGTCACATTGCAAGAGGTATATATTATTAGTCCCCTTATGTATTTATAAAAATTTATTTTTTATTTTATTTGTTATTTCTCTTTGGGAAAGGGTGAAATAAAAGCATCAAAGCAGGCAAATCATAAGGGAAGATATATCAATCACGTTTATATAAGGATCACATACATAAGTTAAGATACATTTATTAACTTGAAATTAAATGCTAAAACTAAAAATAAAAAGGGATAAGAGAACACAAGCTAAGCATGTTCTGAGATGATTAGAAAAGTCCCTCATCTGTTACTTAAATATAGAATCTGGAAGCAAGGTTTGCTTACTTGGCAACACTAATTTCCATTATTTTTAAATGACAAAACCCCAGTCCACTCAATCCAAACCGCAGAGCCTTCTTCTACCGTACTTATACTGTTTGCTAAGTGAGTCTTGAGTTTTGAGACTAATCGTTTATGTTTATATATATTGCAGCAGTATGCATGTCGAAAGACATTGGCTGATAGTAGGCCGACAGTTAGAGGACCATTTGCAAGAAGTGGAGAGGTAGCACGCAGAAGGAGAGACATCAGAGACAAGTTATGAAACTAACATTAACCAAATTCCATAACCTCTTTGTTTCATTAATTTTACTACTATTTACAAACAGCATATAATGTTTTGTTTTTTGATAACGTTATACTGACATCCAAAGTTCATGACTACAGTTTGAAAATAACTTTAAAATTCCAAGAAAGATGATATGGCTTAATTCATGTATTTGATGACTTAGTGCTACAGCCAGAAGTATGCATATGATGTTTTTCATCTCGAACCCAAACATGTTGGTGCAGAAATTGTTGAGAATCCTTTTCTATTTTTTTATCATCAACCAGGTCTAGCAAGAGCAAGTAAGAATTAAGATTCATTTAAAATGAATTTGGAAGAAATTCATAGTAGTATTCCCTTTGTAAAGGCGAAAAGATGCTTATGAAATTTATAGAAAGAGACGGATAATAAGAGGGGAGTTTGAAGGTTATTAGTCTACCAAAATTATGTGCTATATTCCTTTTTTTGACTCAAGACATTAAAAAACAAGTAACTACATTTCAAAAACCTACGCATATTGATGGGCTTAATGTCATATATTAATTTTTGAATTGTAAAAGTTTCCTCGGGGGAAATTCTCAATGAAATCATTAACCATTATGGCTAGGATAAATTTTTGCAATAACAAGGGATTTCCATTCATACACAGAATAATATTGTAGTTCCTTACGACTAAAAAAAAATTTACTACGTTTGTGAGGAAACTTCATGTTTTAATGGATTTTTTTAGCTAGGGAAATTGGGAAGTATAACTGCACTATTGATTGTTGCCTCTTTTATTTCCATTCATACATGGAGTAATATTGTAGTCCCTTACGGCTAAAGGTAATTTACTGCGTTTATTAGGAAACTTCATGATTTAATGGATTTGTTAACTAGGGAAATTGGGAAGTATAACTGCACTATTGATTTTTGCCTCTTTTATTTCCTTAGTAATCATTTTAGGTACTATTAGTTAGTGCCTCCTCCTCATAACAAGAATCTGTTTCAACAAGCTGTCCACATCTATAAACTATTTATCCTGAAATGTAATTTATGTGCTTATATGTTTAGGTATTTGTGTTAACACTCTTATATAAATTTGAATTCAGTATGCTATATACAATCCAGAAATACTCAATAGATGCTATATCCAATTTAATTAAAAAACTGACTACATGAATGCATGTATATAACTTTGAGCATATTGATTCTAATTATTTCAGATGGAGTTACAAATTTGAGCTCTTACCTTATTCCTCTTCCTTAACTTTTGCAATTGCAGCTTTTTATATTTGATTCCATATTCAATTTTATTGTATACATTTATTACTCATTATTTTATCTTTCCATTCTTTTCGTTTACTCTTTTCGTAGTTTTCTTTTTCTTCCCTTTTAACAAATTAGAAAGTTGTCCTATATTCGACGGCAGACAAATATTATTTTCTTATTGTTTTATTCAACACATACACTACAACATAATAGGCATTGATGATACCAAGGTTTACGCACGTCAGATATATGAATAATAAATTAATATGTTGATGTTTTTAAATATACAGAAGCAAATACATGGTATCAGCATTTGTGGCAGCATTGATGGTGCCAACGGCAGCTTCCTTCTATCTTCTACTCATTCCTACAAAGGATTTTTTTTCCTCAACACTGCTGTCATTGGTGTGTCTATTGAGGCTATTAGTCACCTGCACGTGCATATACATGAATTACTTCCATTTATTCAACTTTTATATTAACCGTATTTTATGATATCTTTTACAATAAATGGGTTTCTTACCATTCCCTTTTTTATTAACAGTGCACTAATTGATTGAATAGTCAAATAATCTTTTCCTTTATTAAGTGCATGGTACACCAAAAAGCCTCAATTAAATGGATAGTTTGTTTCTTTAATTTCTAAATTACTGTTTTGCTTTGTATATGGCTTTTATAGGTAACAAATACCTTTAATGTAGGTCCTCATGGATATAATAGTGCTGAATTATATATTAGTATTGATCAAGTTTACAATACTTCAGTATCTCTCTCTTTGGTTCAAGACGAGCTTCCTCTTTATTGTCTTCACCGACTAATTTTGCAAAAAATATCGATGATATCAAGCTGAGCTGATGTCAGTTTTAAATTGTTAGAATTTTGAGCTCTTGCTTCTAGGATTTCCAGTTATTCTTGACATATACATATGCAACTGACCCGACTATCTTTTTGGAGAAATGAATATGTTGTTTTGAATATGCACAACAGTGATTTTATTATGAATAGGGCTCACATCATATTCAAAAGGATCAATGGCAAAATAGGGATTCATATATATGTACGTACGGAAGATGAGACTATGGGTCATGATGCATGGATGGACAGTTGGGAATCTTTGGAGCATGTTTGTAGAGTATTGTACTCAAAGATTGAACGGTGAATCTCATGTTGGGTTCTTGAGTTGGCTCAGTCCGGATCAAGTCAAGAACGCAGATGTGGATTATATGTCTGAATGGTGATCCTGAATTTGATAATTATGTAGGAATATTTGATGTGTTTATGTAACTTCAGTTATTTATGTAAATATGTTTGTTATTATTTGAAAGTGCTATGTTTTCCACAACAGATAAATACGACAGGTGGTGTGATTTCTTTGCAGTTTATTTTTATACACCCGACATTTCAGTGTGTGAAGTTTTCTTCTTTTTTTAGAATTTTTTTATTTTTTATTTTATGATCGTGTCATTTCACTTTTATGAAAGTGCTATTTTATGATCGCCATGCCACTTTCATCTACTGCTAAATAAAATTGAATTAGAACCTGAAAGCTGGGGAAAAGTATTTGGTTTTTCCTACTATTTTGAGGATTTGTACGAAGACTCCTTGGAGGTACATAATCTATGTTGTTTGCAATAGGTAAGTCCCTTTGGAATGCGCAAATTATATTATCCTTCCATCATTAACTTCTAATTCTGTGTATGTATTGTCTAAACATGGAAATCTTAGATGCAAGTATGTCAATAAAAATCACCGCCTTTGACATGGAAGCTGAAGGTCAGGATGCCGATGTAATTATTGCAATCTCCAAAAAGGTTAGTCTACTACCGCCTCTTCTTTTCTCGGTTTGTTAAACTGTTTAATATGTCATCTTCTCTACTGAAATGAATTTGTGCATAAAAATATTTCAACGACAAGTAATTACACACATTAATACAACAAAATTTATGAATTTAACTACTACGATTTGCAGGAAATGCATTGAAAAACAGCATTTTTGATTAAGTACAAATTATATATTGCTTAATAGGTATCAACGGTATTGATTAAACAGGAATCAACGGTATTGACACATGCATGGATAATTCTCATATGTACCCTTGATTGGATGCTAAATAAAAACTTATTTCATTTAACATAGTTATGTACTTCACTTATTTTGATATAAGACATTTACTTACAAATATCATGCTAATTATTGACTTACAACATACATAAAACAACTTATTAACCACATTGATGTAATCTGAAACACTAAAATGGTTCTTTTCTTAATTTGTATTTAGACATAGATGCTCTTCTTATCCTCCTAATTAGCTTATACAAGTGTTTAAATTCTTAAGTGCTCCGTTTGCCAAAGTTTGAGAATTAATTAAATGAAAATGTTAGGTGGATCGATTAACATTAGCATTTTAGTTTTTATGAGTTATATCGAGTAAGATAGGAAAAAAGGTTCATCCATTATTGCTTTTCTTATTTACTAACTAAAAGCGAGTTGAAGTATAAATTTCAATTCTACAAGTGTAGTATAACAAATATGAGGACAAGTGCAATAATTTAGTATGTGTACTGCTCAATTGCAGAAAAATAAATATTAGGACAAGAGCAAAATTTAGTATGTCTATGAAAAAAATAGATAACCAAATACTATAATTCAGTTTACTTGGTTTAGATTTCATTATAAAATTTGGAGAAGCGTTGCCTATGCACATGAATTACCAAAACATGACTATTGTCCAATCAAGAATTAAGGACAATAGAAGAGTTGCTTGCTTTGAACTTGGTTTTTCTTTTTGTTTCTATACAGTCAAGGCAACTATACCAATATTCTTCAAAGGAAATTAAAAGAAAATACTATCATTGGATGACAATGACCTATAGGAGCCCCAAACATAATATTACGTGCATAAATTTGATTGAATGAGCATTATGGAGCATGCTTTTATTATTTAATTTATAATCACTATACTAATACAAGCTAAAAAAGCTACAAGTTTAAAAAATGAGTGTTATAATTCAATAACGCTTAACTTTTGTCATGTGCCCACAAACTGGAAGAAATCCAAATCCCATTGATATATTTCCACCGAAATTATCAATACAACAAAACCTAAGATAATTCATATCTATGAAAGAGGTAATGATACATGAAGTAGAAAATATTTTCTTCATCATCGCCCATGAAATGAGCACTATGTAAAGACTCTAATTATGGTTTTGAGTGGAGAAATTGAGCTCCAAGTAAAGTTTTTGTTAATGCCTCAAAAAGTTGTCTTTACTAGGAAATAGGCAACTCACCATGTTTCCCTTTGGAACCAGCAAACAAATAGAATTCAAGCTAATTACCACGGGTTTTATCCCAGAATAGAATATAGGGTTGGAGCAATAAATAGTAGCCTCTTTATTATCATAATGAATTGCTGGCGGGTAGCAGAGGCAAACATCAAGTTGTAACAGAACTGCAGGTGAGCTGTAATCAATTCTTAATGTCATAGTGATTAGTCCAATTATGGTTTTCATAATATAACATTATAATTCAGTTCCTCTACTTCGCTATCCTTTTCATTTATGTACATATATACAAGATGTGGCGGTAACTTGATTTTATTTTACGTTACTGGAAGAGTATGTATTAACACATACCAACTATTTTCTCTCAGTTATGCATCCAAGTTACGGGATTAGATTAATAGAACAACCTAAAATATAAGATGGTTGTTGGTAATACAAAAGAGCTTAATCATATTTGTTTGCTTTTAGAAAAAGGAGGAGCATCATACATGATATTAAGAACTTCCTTAAATACCTTACCAAAATAAGAACGTCCACAAAGCAAGGACAATTTATGTAATTTACTACTTGACCAAGATCAACTGAATGCAGCGTCCTTATTGAGCAACTTATTTGATTGTCTAAGGTTGTGTATAAAGAAGAGCAACTGTATTGTTATTTCTTCCTCATTATTGATTACCATTATTTACTATCACATGATTTTATTCCTTTGTATAGATAATGAAGTTTTGAACTTTGATCTACATACTTATATATACACATTTATATATACAAGTATCTAGATGTTGATGGTGAAAAATTGTGAACCGCTAAACTTGACCCATCATTTGTTTCAACCTATATCATACAAATCATTGTCTTGGTTTAATTAGACATTATTTTGTTCAGAGTTTTGGCTGTGGCAGGCTAGGTTACCTATACCACGAGCCCAACCACTGTGGATTTGCAGGCCACAAGATGGACTGTCCATTTGCACCATCCAGCTTTCGAGCTTATACAACTGCAAAAATAAATGTCGATTCATCTCTGTCTAGCGCTATCATTTGCAATTGTGGCACGAACATAAAGCAAGTGTTGTTTTACTAGACCAAAAGTGGCTATTAGGGATGCTAATATGATCCAAAATTAAAGAATATTGAGCTGGAGGTGATCAGTTTGGTAAAGCGAGTGCTATAGTTCAGGAGCTGATTATGGCAATTAGGTGAGGCCCAACAGGCCAGAGGTTTCCAATGAAAAATGCAGGTTTTGGGCAAGTGCCTCCTGTTGCTGGTGGACACGGTGCCCTATCTTTAGGGCCAGGCTAAAGACAAAGATTTGTGATAATTTTAATAAAGGCATTTGCACCTTTGAGGATTAACGCAATTTTGCACATGGTGCCAGTCAGCTATGTAGAAGGGAGAGGTCTAAAGGTTTTGTGAAAGTTTGGGGGTAACTTTTGTTTTGGTTGATTTTCCAGCAATTTTTAGTATTGTATTAAGTTGGGGGAGAGTGTGTTAACAAACTATATTTTGAATCAGTATCTGCAACAAAATTGTGGATATTAAAAAAACAGAAGAGTGTTAGTTAGAGCAAGTTGTTGTCTAACGTTATCAAACTCTTGCCTTAGAATAGCTAAAAGAGACTACCACTAAAGAAACTCAGGTGATCATCCAAAGTTAATATATGTATTATAAAACGAGTCCTTGGAATAGATAAAAATTTGGAATCAATTTTGCCGTGCAACACACAAAATGATTTTGTTGTGAATTTTTAGATGTCCATGCAATAAAAGAAATATGAAACAAGCAGTACATGTGCAATCACTGTGTGATGTGTACTGGTTAATTTGATCCAAAGTTGATATATGTATGCTAAAATGGAAATAATCTACTTTTTTGGTTCAGTTTGTTAAAATTTCATTCTTATTATTTTTCATATGAGACATAATGAACCTTTATAACTGTACTTCGGAGAAGACAACAACGGTAACATGAGTTGGAAATTGAAGTAAGCAAGGCTTAAGTTGATTTATGTGTGTCTTAATCTTAAAAGAACTTTTTTTCATAATAATAAAAGTGTTGAACCATTTTCCTACTCATATTTGTTATTTATTTAAATGTAGATCAATGCTAGAATCAAGTAAGCATACACAACATACTCACTTACAGCCTAACTAGGCATGTCAATGGGCTGGGTTCTGTTCGAGTATCATAAAATCCAAACTCGAGTCTGATTATAATAATTAAAACCTAAGTCCGGTCCGAACCCGTAGAGTATTTCAAACCAATATTCGAGCCCGGCCTGTCGGGCTTTTTAAGACCGTTGGGTTATACCCGTCTACCTAACTAAGAATATTTATGTTAAAACCATATTTTAAAATTGCAACTTTGGTAAAATTTATATACAAACAATGTTAACATATTAACTGGACGGTGATGTAGTCAAGTTCACAATAAAAGTGAGCAAAAACATCTACATATAAACAAACAAAATGGTAAACAATTAACATACATAATCATGTTCTGATACGACGAAAAATTAATAGTCAGATGGATCCTAACTTGGGTGGGTTTTGGTAAAATTGTACTTGATCCTAATAGTAACCGGGTTGGGCTTGGGTAGTAAAAGTCAAAATATGTACCCGCATTAATAGGGCGGGTTCAAGCTGGGCTCGGACCGAAACCCGTACCATTGACAGGCCTACAGCTAATGGCATATGGTTTAACTAGGTGTTCGCAACAAAGTAAAAAAATGAGTGCACACATAGATGTTTTTTTAACACATTCACTGAGTAAATGCAGAACCAAACAACTAATTCATTAATATGCAAATTATATAATTACAGTTCATGTTCTTGGTGGAAGTGGTGGATGATAGAGTGGACCAAGAATTTTGATGCACTCAAATACAACTAGGATAGTGAGTAATGATTAATAGCACCAATGATAATTAAGTCAATGACACTAAATATAATAATCATCAAATAGGTTCTAATAAAAAGAAAAAATAATATGCTTATAGGTTGGAAAAAAAACAATATTGATATATAAAATCAAAGTACTCAGATGACTAAATGCAAGTCCAAATGGACGTGCATATATACTCGTATATATAATATAATCATACAAAATTATTTCATTTACCAAATTTGAAAACAATATTGTGTCGGTTTGCTATGTTCAAGTGTTTTGGAAATCCAATCGATGTCTTTGATCAGACGAATCGATCGAAACCCTAAATCAACATAACAACTCAAACAACACATTATTAAACAATTTAATTTTAATTATAAATACACTCCCTCACTCGATAATACCAGAATGGATTTCAAAGCAAGGATAGAGATTCAAATTTAGAGGAACTCTAACCAAAGAGAATTCTAACTAGAAGATAGGCTCTAAATGAAAATAAGATGATTAAATTATAAAATACGAAGATGGATATATTTATACAAATCGTAGGTGACCTTAACCGTGTCAACCGTTCTTCAAGAATAAGATCTATGCAGAATTCTGAGGCAAATCGATATTCGATTGCAAGAGATAGAATTCGAGCACAGCAAAAGATAGAAACATCTAAATAGAGGGCGCAAAAATCTTTAGGGAATCGATGTCTGTTGTAAAGGAGTTTCACCCCTTCATAGATAATTCAGGGGAGCTATGGGATGCTCCAAAATCAAGAATATGAATAGGGAGAGACAAGATTGGATTCAGAATGAATGGGAGAGTTCCAAAATTCAAAAGAAATCCGAGTTGAAAAGGAAGGAATTCAAGCTCGAACGAAAGTGATTCCATAATTAAATTTACCATATAGTTGAGTTTTGCCTAAAACTTGAACTCTGATACCACATGTAACAGCCTTGGATTTTCAACCATCCGCATCCGCACATGTCGACTTGAATTGCTCAAAATATCATATTATTAATTTGTATTTGGCAAAACTCAGCATGTACAACAAATATATAAATGAAGTAATATAACAATATGCAACGGAAACAAAATGAATAGTAGTTCATGAAGCTTCTATATAAATATCACAGTTAAATAAGATACAATAGAAGTTTCAAGTACAATAGTCAAATACAAAATCTAAATATATAACAGGATTCAACCGAATAACTAAAAGTTGAAAGATATAGATGGATCTCCAAGCGAAGCTCCAACTCCAAAGGTGAGTCTCAAAAGTTGTACCACTAAGTCTGACCCGAGCGTAAAGTAAAACACAAAACGCTCGAGTCAGGATTAACATTCTTATATCAGTAAATCAATCTCAAGTGAAATAACAACCGAAATACAAGTAACACAAAGGATGTTTGGGATAACCATCCTCTAAGGATCCATTAAACAATCTACTATGTAGTAATATGCGCTATTATAATAATGTCTATAGTAAAGTAAACAATTAAAATAGCGTTAAGGCTTTACATTTTCCACCTTAACACATTTTATATATTGCCATAGTCTATACAGTATCGTAATCTTCCCGTACTGGGCGTCGTCAGAGGGCACTCCATAGGTATGGTACAAAACAAACTCGTAGTGGTCCCGATAGGGTAGGTGACACGGCACAACAAGGCAATGCCAGGATGGATATACCAATTACGCATCCGGGCTGGTGGTAGCGCATAGCAACCACTATCGGCCACCTTGAAACACACTCCCAAATCAAAAAAAATCGAGTATGGCCACAAAATCAATCAAAAAGTCAGAATATAGTATCGAAGGAATGTGTCCGATCGGAGGAGCTATCTCACTTGGCCCGAGAATCGCTCCTATTTTAGCCACCTAATGCCAACTCAAGGAAGTCAGGTCCATATATATACCTCATATAGGATCTTCGCTACCATCCTATTTCATTCTAGAATCTCCACCGCGTACACAGTTGTTAAAGTGGTTTTCGAAGTTGGCAGAGAGTATGACAACTTCTGATCCTGGTCTCTTTAACAACCAAACGCAATTATAACACCGTGTTCATTTCAGAATAGTTTATACTTCAAAACCAAAATATCATTGCCATTTCAAAACCATATCAATACGATATCATTTCCATTTCAAAACCAAATAAGATATCATTTCCATTTCAAAACCAAATAAGATATCATTTCCATTTCAAATATATCCATTTCCAAAATCATAGCACTTCAAAGTTATAACAGTTTCGAATATAAATCTTCTAAAACCATAACACTTCCCACTTAACCAGTTTAGATATTAAAATAGTATATATGATAAATAGTTTATAAAGTAAAATAGTTTATATAAACGAATTATAAGTTAAACTAGTTTATATTAAAATAGTTAGTATATTAAAATAGTTTATATTAAAAATAGTTTAATTAAAAATGATTTATATTAAAATAATTTATAAAGTAAAATATAAAATAGTTTTAAATATAATTTAAAAATACTTTATATAATAAAATAGTTTCCTCAAATGTCACAAATCGATTCCAAATCAACTCGAATTCCAAAAATTCAAATTTAATCAAATCTTAAATCATCAATTTCAATTTATTTCAGTTTCTAAATAAACCATTTCAAATTTTATCGATTTCAAATACAGATTTTTAACCACAAAATAAACCATTTCAATTCCAATATTTTCAAATCTTTAAATAATCAAATATTTCATAACTAGATTTGATAATTCCATATATATATATATATATATATATATATATATATGTATGTATGTATGTATATCAAATTCACTTTACTATTATTTATTTTAAAATATTTACTTAATCATTCAAATAACATTTAAATAAAAATCCAAATTACAGATGGACTAAATATTTCCTTTAATTTATTTAAACTTGAAATATTCATTTAAATCACCTTAAACCAAAATCAAGTTATAAAATCATATCCTTTAAAAATTTCAAATTCAATAAGTTTCAAATTGATTTAATTAAATAGATCCTTAATTAAATACCATTTCAAATAAATTTCAAAACTATCCTCCCAACCTTAATTTATTATAAATTATCATAAACTCTTTATTTAAAATATAAAATTTTAAATAATACCTAAACATATTATATATAAATTAAATCAAACTTTATCAAATTAAATCTTATTATCAAACTTATCTTAAAATAAAACAAATTTATACATATTTTAAAAAGGCAAAATTATAAGTAAATTCTTAAAATTTATAATTTCAAAACCAACTTATAATTTTAAAATTTCCAAAACATATAAACTAAAATCAAGAATTTAAAACTTTATAAAATGCATATATATATATAATATCTTAAAGTCAATATTTATTAAACCATATATTTCTTTCCAAAACTATAGAAATCATTTTCAAAATATTTGTATATAGACAAACGTGCCTGTATATAATTTTGTATACTATGGTCAAGTGATACGAATATTTATCATTTCAATCTGCAATTTAAATATATACGGTTATATATCATTTGAACCCGCAATCCTAAATTCAATTCAATGAAAATCACTTGGGTTTATCATTTCAACCCATAACAGTTTTCTCATATTCTACAGATCGTTCAGGTATGTATCATTTCAACCCATAAGGAATTCTATAATAAAAGGGAACTTGCATAGTGATAATAGACATGATAATAATATAACAGGCATACATCATCAATATAAATAACAGATAATGGTGTCTGATGTCACAAGTGAACAGATAAATAAACTTGCATGTATATAACAATGTAAGTAACTAACAGAAGCATATTTCAATTGTCGTTTCAATTGAAATCAAATTTAATAAATATAAGAACGTTATTCGTGAGTGATTGCTCACCTTTCGAGGCTAAAGATGAACGAGAAATTGAGCTATGAATCCAAACACGAATTTCGAAGCAAAGCAAGATTGGCACTAATTCGACGAATAGAGCTGATAATAGAAATTGATGAGAATAATCAAATTTTGTTTTGGTATAAACTGAGAAAACATACATAATTATACTATATATATAAAAATTCAGTATTTTAGTATAAGACAAATAATAAAATAATATAAAGATTTCAAAATCATTAATCTTAAATTCAAATATTGAAAACCAAAGAGATATACAAATTTTAAAACCCATACTTATATCTACTTACCAATATAAATTAATATGTGAACATATACAAACTCACATTCATATTATATTTGAAATTGATATTAAACATATAAGAATTATTTTAATAAAGCTACTATGTAAAAGTATACATATATGTAAACTGTTTTGAAACCAAATGTTAGTATATCTCCAAAATCCCACATAATAACATATACATAATAACCGCAATTATATATATAGTTAACATACATAACAATATCATACATATTATATAAACTAACCCAATGCATACTATATAGAAATTACAACAACGTATTATATAACTTAGAAACTATATTATATATATAACAACAGCATATTCATACTTAAACAGTATTATATTTGAAAACAAGATATAAAGCATATTCATACTTAGAAAATATTATATTTGAAAACAAGATATAAGGCAGGTATACTATATATATAAAATGGAATATGCCATATAAATTCAATCGGATACTATAAAATTTGAAACACGGCAAACACATATACACATGATATATAACTCATGACGCCCACACCGTAGACATATATTTAACACATATATAGCTTATACTCCATATATAAGCAACAACTAATATATAAAATAATTCATTAAAATTTTATACATTAAGCTCAACAGTATCATATAAGAACTCATGTCTTATACATTTATACGAAATGTATATAGTTTGATATGGGAAAACAATTCTTTTTCTTATATCAGTTAAATAAACTTGCTTGTATACACTAAAGAGAATAAATATATAGTGACAAATACATTTACTTCAGCTTATAATATATACACAGTAAGTAGGTGTTGAAATAGCTATATACATACATACATACATATACATATACATATACATATACATATACATATACATATACATATACATATACATATACGTATACGTATACACACACACACACACACACACACACACATATATATATGGATACGCAACCCAATATGCATAATAAAACTAATATAGTTGAACACAAATGAAGCTATAATTAAAATATGCATACAAGTACAAATATAAACACATATATATCTTACTACCTTTATAGCATATGGTAACCTATATAAGCTTTTATAAATATACCGAAACTTGTATATATGGATACAACATAAACAACAACTTATACGCCTTTATAAATATACAAACTCACGGCAAAAAAGATATATAAACTATACACACTGGAAAAATATATATTAACAAAACATATACATATTAGAATTATATATATACCTCATAAAATAAAGATGGTTGTGTAGAGGCTGGGCACATGCGGCAATGGAGAGGAAGAGTCAATGCACAAATTTCGAGACTAGAGTGGTGATGCAGGCCTAGCATTTGGTGATAGTGACAGGGCATGGAGAAGCGAGAGGTGGTCATGCCATTCGGTGGAGGGAGGAGCCAACTGGGTCTACGGGAGATAGGGTTTGGTTCGGTGATGCTAAGGCACGGGCTGTGAAGGCGATTGTGGTGTAACCGTGAGGGAGAAGGAGATACAATTTAGGTGAAGGTAGCGAGGCAAGTGGGGGAAAGCGGCTATGGTGAAAGGAGGCTAGGCGTGTGGCATCCGCCATGAAAGGAATGAGGAGAGAAAAAATATATTAGGAGGTGAGCAGGCAAAAGTTACGTGAGGGGAAAGAAAAGGCCGGCTCGATTTATATATGCTAACGTGTGTATATATATTTATTTTAAAACAAGCAACAACCGAAAATATTAACCAAAATCGAATAACAAAAGTCACCAATCTAATTCTGGAGAATATTAAAGACTAGTATCTATGCATAAACATGGTGGAAAATAAAAAGGGCACCGTGAACCAAAAGACTTTAGAAACGTACGATGCGGTTGCCCGTTCCGCGGTTTCAGCCGCGTACCGAACCCCAAGCGCACAATGAATATACTACAGGGATCAACACGACGAGACGATCAAAATGGTAAACAGATATCAATGGTACGACCAACCTATCAAAAGTCGTTAATCGGTACCGAAAATGCTGCTAATTCGTCGGAATTAAGATAGACGGAGCAATAGAAGTTCAAATTTGAAGAAATGAAATATGACATCTTACTCAGAATATGATTTACAAATTTGTTATATAAAAATATTAAGGTTTGGAAAACATTTTATTTTCATCATTTAACTGATTTGAATTTAAATAAAATTACACAATAAAATTAACTTCCATATTTTCAGATGAAAATTTTCCATTTGCTATGTTCAATTAGATATATTCCAAATATTAAATTTCTAAATTTAAATATTTTTATTTAAAATTTCCTAAAATTTCGGTTAATAAGATAAATAAAACTACTAAAATTTACAGGTCGTTACAAATGGTCACTCCTAGTGGGTAATTAGATTTCCAATATTGAGAGAGGAACAAGTTAGTATGTTAAAGGAAAGATGTTCTTAAATGAATAGTTAGAAATACACTAAGAGACTAACCCAATAGAAAATAGTTTTAAAAGTTATATATGCATATATATATATAATATATTTGAACAAGTAAAGAAGCTAATATTGGATTTTGGAGAAAAATATATGATAATGGATTGTGGAAAAGTATTTACATAATAAAAGTTTTGTTGGAACTTAAACTGAAAAGTTTTCATAAAACGGTTTTATAAAAGCAACCTGCTTGAGAAAAATTATAGAGCGTATATAGCTCCTTGGTTTCTATGCAAAAAAGGAAAAGTGTAAATATGAAGTTTTAATAGAAATAAAGATTTATAGAAATCTAAAAATTTCAATATAGGAAATTTTGTTGAAAGTTATTTCTTTTGAAAGAAAAATAGTATAGTAGTATAGCTTATGGGTTTTCTGTAATGAAAATTGTTATGTTGTGAAGTAAAATTTATAGGTGGACAATAGGTGGTGGTGTAAGTTTCGAATATGGGTATGTAGTATAAAATAGAAGATTTGGAACCCTAAAACAAAGCTGCAAGCGAACTTATTACAATGGTTCAAGTAAAAGGAGAGCAAATTAAGAGAAAACAATTGGAATAAGTGCAGTGTAGGTAGAGGAGTTGAATTGTAGAAAAGTTATGAAATATAAATAGAAATGAGGTTTGATTTACTGTAATTAGGTTGGGATTTGAAATATTTTAATTCACCTGAATGAGAAGGGAAAACGGTATAAGTTTCTATGAAACAATCAAGTTACAAATGAAGGTGTTTTGTTTGAAATAATAAGGAATGTAAATATAAAGAAATAGATGTACGAAATATGGAAAATCTCATATTTTATATTGCCAACTTCAATAAGGAGATGAAGTATAATTCCTTTTAATTTCACACAAAACACAAATTCTCTTTTAAGTGATACATAAAGAATTTAAGCACTAACAATTCCTTTTGAATGGGAAAGTACTATCAATGCATTAATCTATAGTGTTATCTCACTTTTTGGCAAAGCTGTGATACCAAAAGATCGATCCAAAACAAAAGATAGTTCTTCTCAAAGATTGGTTATACTTTGCTTCACTATGGATATCGCTGAATTTTGTTCGAATCCAGATTGAGCTACAATTGATAGGGCATGACAAGCAAAGCCATAAGAACCAGTATTCCAAATTTCAAGTAAATCCGAGTTCGTATGCTCAAGTTATGATGGATATAAGTTGAAGGGAGAAGCTTCGGTTTTGTATCGATCACCAAGCTCCATTTCGTATCGATCGGTTTCGTATCGATCCAGCGGTTTCGTATCCATCGAAGTGCCGCAGTTCGCATCGATCAAGTTCGAATTCATCTAAGTGCCTCATTTCAACTCAATCTCATTTGAGTCCATCGGCTCCTCCTTATTCGAATCCATTGGCATCTCCCTACTTCACATCCATCAGCAGATAACCTACTTCGTATCGGTCAACTCCCATGAGTTCCTATCGATCACGATTTGCTATGTTCGAATCCATCGAGTTCGTATCGATGGACTTCGTACCCATCAGCAAATGATGCGCTTCGTAACGATCGACCAGTGTCTTCTTCGCATCCATCATGGAAACATCCCTTTGAATGCATCAAGATGCCTTGATTCGTCTCCATCCAGATACCCTGCTTCGTATCCATTGAGGAAGCCACTCTTCGAATCCATCTGGGCAGAGTAATTCGTATCCATCGAGTAAACAAGTCACCTCGATACGTACATGCCGAGATATATGGAGTCGGTGCGGTCAACTCGGAGTGAAGACCGGATCGAGACGAAGTTTGCGCTCTACGTCATCACGAAGACGCGTGCCACCATCGATTCGAAACGATCGATTCGAAGAGATGGATTCGAACCAAACAACCACTCGAGAATACTCATTTCGTATCGACTATATCTCCTAATCCACTGATCCAAATGCAATGAAATTTTCACAGGAGGTTTCCTACATGCCAAGGAGTGTTCACACCAAATTTCAGCTCGATTGGACATCATCTTGATCGATACGAAATGATTTCGTATCGATCACAGATCGACTTGAAACTTTCTGAGGTTGGTCGCGTGGGCCCACTCATGTGCTAGAAAAAGTCTCCCGGGATTTGAGCGAAGTCTCAGCCTCCTACGCCTGTAACTAGAGCCTCAGAGCCTACAGAAAAAGGATCTTTTGACTCTCAAGCGCCCAGACTTTGCCGGATCGAGATCTCCATCATCCTACATCATATTCTTGCTGTTGATTTCGAATTTCCAGTTGTAACTTGCTGTTGCTCGCTGTAATCACTTGTAATCATCGAAAAGAATCAATAAAATTGCAAAAATTTCACAGTGGGCGTAGGCAACATGCCGAACCACTATAAATCGCTTGTCTACGCATGTACTTTACTGTTATTTGGAGTTTTTATTAGATAATCCTCATTTTCAATTTACGTTCTTCATTATTATCTCTTCAAAGACTCCCGAAGAGTGTCATGACCAATTTTGGTGCAAACACTTTGGTGCTTTCACTGAGAAAACCCTGATTTTCTCCTTCTCGTTGGATCTGTCGTCGATACCGGATTGAATAAATCTAAGAGAGAGATCCAGATCATCTAATCCAAGTCCTTTCCCTTCTATTCAGATTAGCATAAAGTCTAGGAAAGGAATTCAACCTTCAAGATGGTTAACACAAGGGCCACCTCTAATGCTGTTAACCAAGAGGAACAGGATAGATAGAATCCTGTGACACTACCCCTCTCTAACCAAGATGCTACCGGACACTCGGAACCATAAGGTCCGGTTATCCGACAAGAGTTTTAGCTGCTGCTGTAAGAGCTGACCCAGAGTCGGCAATAACTAACAGAACAGCTACGCGCTAATGCCGAGCTCACCAATCAGCTGAATCGCCAGAAGTGAAGAAGATCTAGGAGAGACCATGCTTCTCACTCCTCCAGCGAAAGTTCTTCATCTTCTGATTATCGTCATCAATCTCCACAACCCCGGCTAGATGGGAGTCACATTCTAGCCGCTGGATATCAACCGGCAATGACTGTTGGACAACTGAGAGTTGGTCCATCAGCCAGCTACCAAATCAGGCCCTCCTTCCGAGGAGGTACCATTCCTCACTGCACCACAGAATACCGCGCCACGAATGCTGCGGATGAACCAAGGGTCGATGCCCCAAGTCAATCAAACCCGGACAGTCATCAGCATGGGCGTACCCTTGAACCATACGTCCCAGAGGACTACGAGCCAAGAAGACATGATTTGGACCGTCGACAGCATCCGGTCCAACTTTAGGATGTGGGATTCAATCACATTCCTGCCCGAGCCGCACAGAACATACAAATGCCGGATCTTCCGACCATGATACGTCAGATGATCCGTGAGAGCCAGGGTCTCACAAACGACGACTGGGGAATCTCTCGAAGTCACACTACTTTTACGGATGATATTCTTACTGCTGAACCCCCACTTGTGATTCAGAATGCTAACTCTACCCATGTACAAGGGAAACTCTGACCCCAACCAACATATTTTGAAATATGAATGGTCGATGAGCGCTACCAGAGCTGACGATGCGGTGAAGTGTCGTAGTTTCCCCATATCCTTGGGGGGGCATCGCTACCATGTGGTTCACTCGACTGCCACCTCGATCCATTTCCTCCTTTGACCAGTTGGCCACAAAATTTGTTGAACAATTCCGCATGCACATCGCAAGACCGAAAGACGTCAATACTCTGTCTAGCATCACCCAAGCTCCTGGAGAGACGCTCAGACACTACTTAGAGAGATTTCATACTGATTGTGCGAAAATCAGCAATCCGAACGATAACTCCATCCTTATGGCGTTGACAAAGGGGATTGACCCCGACTCTAAGTTTGGCAACTGGTTGGCTGGAAAACCACCTGCATCATTGGACCGTTTCCACGCCAAGGCGGCTCAATTCGTGATAAGGGAAGATGCGAAACATTCTAGGAAGCAGAATGATGCAGGGCCAAGCATGGAAGGGATCCAAAGCAATGTCGCGATCAAACAGTCCGGTGAGAGCTACGGAAAAGTTCAGTTGAATCTTCAAAACAAACAAACTTACCGAAGAGAGAGCGTGAATCAAAATAGAAAACGAGATCAAAATCATGGCCCACAGCGCAAAAATCCTATGTTTGACAGTTATACTCCTTTGAATACATCACTAGAGAACTTGTATTTACAAACCTGTAATACAATTCCAATACAAAAAACCTGCTCCAAAACCATCATCAGAGAGGCAAATCCAGACGGAAATTTTTTGTAGGTTTCATGAAAGCTACGGGTATAATACAAACGAGTGTCGTCACTTATAAGACCTCGTTGAAAAATTGATCAGAGAAAGGAAGCTGGAACAGTTTGTGCGGGCACCGCAGCCTGGTTATCCGGACCCATCAAATCAAAATATTGAACCCAATCGACCGAGACAGGAGGACTTTGCATGTCCCCGTGGGAGATTGGTGATAAACGCCGTCAGTGGCGGACCCACTTTGTCAAGAGCCTGGGACGACGAGGATCTTCGTCACTATTACGCATGACAGGCTCTATCTAGTCTATGAACACTTTGCAATTTCCTTTACATTCTCAAGTTTGAATTTGTAATAAGGCACTGACTTTGCCATGTTTTTTCCGTTCCAATAATAAATTACTATCTCTTCAAGCTAGAGCTGTGATTCACCGAATGCAGCATTCAACAATCACGACGCACGAAGAGCTAAGTTCTATCGCACGATGGAATTTATTCAAGTAGCGAGTGACTGTGATACGACCGGCCACTCACTAAGTGAAACCTCAGCTCGGGTGCAAGCCATCACACCAAAGGCTGAATTGGACCGACACACGACAGTCCTATAACTAACTCCAAATTCCCAGAGTGCGAATTGGAGTATAAAAATCAACTCTTGGTTCCCAGAGTGCGAACCGGAGTATAAATCCATCGTTCCCAGAGTATGAACGGACTCCAAATTCCCAGAGTGCGAATTGGAGTATAAACATCAACTCTTGGTTCCCAGAGTGCGAACCGGAGTATAAATCCATCATTTCCAGAGTGTCAACGGACTCCAAATTCCCAGAGTGCGAAGTGGAGTATAAATATCAACTCTTGGTTCCCAGAGTGCGAACCGGAGTATAAATCCATCGTTCCCAGAGTGTGAACGCACTCTAAATTCCCAGAGTGCAAATTGGAGTATAAACATCAACTCTTGGTTCCTAGAGTGCGAACCGGAGTATAAATCCATCGTTCCCAAAGTGTGAACGGACTCCAAATTCCCAGAGTGCGAATTGGAGTATAAACATCAAATTCAGGTTCCCGGAGTGCGTACCGAAACATTAATGCTAACTCCAAATTCCCAGAGCGTGAATTTGAGTATAAACATCAATTCCAGGTTCCTGGAGCACGAACCAAAACATCAATGCTAACTCCAAATTCCTAGAACATGAATTGGAGTATAAAATTCCAGGTTCCCGGAGTGCGAACCCAAACATACATGCTATCTCCAAATTCCCAGAGTGTGAATTGGAGCACAAATACCAAGTCGAAGTTCCCGGAAGTGCAAACTGTATTACAAACATCGATAACTCTCAAATTTCCAGAGCGCGAACCAGATTATCGATCACAGATTATCCTAAGTCCCTGGAGTGTGGACATGTGCTCAAGATTTGCAATAGGTGTGATCAACCACCGAAATACAAATGTTGTTCCCCGGAACTAGGGGCAAAAAACTTAAGTGTAAATCACTAACGAAGCAATACAATGTCCAAAGTTCAACTCATTCATCAATCACAACATGTGACCAAGATTTTCAGACTTGGCAAATAAAACAAACTCTACTTGACGGTAAAAACACCACAAGTACACCAGACGGAAGGCCAAACACTGCAAATACTTGAGCACAAAAGAAATGAGAATTGAAATAAAGAAATTGAATTTTATTTCAACTAACTGTATGTGAAGATTCATGTACAAGTTATTCCAAAAAATTCCTACTAGCAGGGGGCCAAGCCTGCATCTATACATAGCCTGTGAAAGAAAAATAAAAAAGTGCCTTCCTAACTGCCAAAAATGCACCAGAGGGGATCGTCTACTTTTTCTTCATCGGTTTTCTCTTCAACGCGGAACCACTGGAACCACTAACAGTCTTCCGCTTCGACCCCGTACCCTTTGGCAGATCTTCTTCTGGCGAAGGCATGATATCGATATATTCCTCCGAACTTGAACTCAAAGGAATATTCTCTTCTAGAGGAGTTAGAGGAGTCTTGTCTACCACGGGGGCGGAATGAGCGCACCGGTTCCGACAAGCGTGTACCCGGAAGATATCACCACAAGAGGAGTGGGCCCGGCTGCCGTCGTAACACTGTCAGAATTACCACAGTGTGCTGCCACTTCCATCTCTACATTGATTTGAGCAAGTATCTCAGCCTCACGAGCAGCACGAGATTCACGGTAGGCAGCGGTGGACTGTGACATAGAATAGAAACAGGTGGGAACGCACCAAGAACAAATGGCATGTCAACAAAAGGGTCACTGTGCTGGCTCAAAAGTTCATTCATCATCTGTTCGTCGAAAGTAATTGAACCCCCTGTGTCATCTTGGTCGGCACGGCTATCGTCGTGGCGATCGCTTCAGTAATAATGGCCTCTTGTTCTTGATGTAACTCTTGGACTGCAAGAGGCGCTGTCGGTGTAACCTTGCTCACTGGACAAGAAAGAAAAGAAGTTGTCAGAACACGCTTCAATACAAATACTTCAGTTCAGACACACAGTAGATTTGTGCAGAGTACCTTCCTCAACTTGACTCGTGGCTGACTGAACAGCTTCAAAAGAATGCTCCCTTATGGAAGATAAGCGTGGCTGCTCAGGGTCATAGCCTGGGACCAGTTGCGGCTCAGTCGCTGGCGTCAGCTCCGATTCAGATGAAGTAATCAACTCTGAACATGTAGCTGGGTGCACGACGCCAGACCTCTCACCAACTTCCAAGTGTTGGATACCCAGCCTCTCTCTAGCATGAGAGATCATGAAATCGTGGAGAACCTTCTTTTCATCATCCTCAAACTCGAACTCATCAAAAACTTCGCATGGTTGTGCTGCTTTCTCTTCTTCGACTAATAAATTCCAGCGCTGAACAAATGTGCCGGATAATCGTCAAGCCACGTCAAATTTTCGTGCATCAGCATATTAGCATTATAAGTAATGAGAAGTTCTTCTATCTCTGCCTCTAGCTTAATCTCTGCTTGACAAACTTTCTCATCGACTTCGGATTCCGTCTCGCAGACCTTTTCCAAGGCCACATCTCTTTCCCTCCGAAATTCCACCGCCTGATCACACTCTTCCTGTGCGAAAACGTTAGCGGTGTCCCTCTCTTTCATAATCTCTAAAACTTTGGCCTTGAGCTCGTTTAGCTCTTTCAAGGCCGCATCCCGCTCGGCAGTTACGATGGTGTTTCGGTGGCCCATGTCCTCCACCGTGGCATAATGCTCATGCTTCATCCTATCCATTGCTGCCTGAGCTTCATCAGCTTTTCTAAGAGCTTCAATCTCTGATTTTCGAGAGGACTCGGCCTCACTGCCGAGCGCCTGAATAATACGGTCCTTTTGACCAAGTTCCTTTTCCAACTTCTCAATCGTGGCCGCCCAATCAAAGGCCACCTTTGACGCTTTCTTTGCGGTCTTTGACCATTCTTGACACTGGAAAAATACATCTGAGAGATAATTATGTATCATAGGTGCAACTGTCGTCGGAACCCTTTTTAGATGTGGGGGAAAGACGAACCCGTCAAAGCAAATTTTAGGAAAATCTTTCTTTAGCTGAGCAAGCCTAACTGCTCCTTCCTCCGAAGGCTCCGACAATGTCTGCTCTGTTGACGGGGAGGCCGCGATCTTCGTTCTACGATGAGTATCAGACCTCGATGATTGGGAAGATGGCTTGGGCCGTGAAGTTTCTGGAGGCCTCGAAACGTGAACCGGAGGCGGTGCAGGAGCTTTAGGAGGTGTCGTGCGAGATCGAGACCGACGCCTATAATCTTTGTCTCTGTCAAAGCGCTCATGACTCGAGCGCCCATTGTCATAGTCTCTATCTCCTTCCCTCCTATATGATTCATAATATGAAGAAGACTTGCGTTTTTTGTGAAGACTGCCGAGCATCGAGCCTCTACCAGACATGGTATCTGCAAAGCAAAAAACATAAAATGAAATTGGTAATATCTCACAGTGAACGTATTACACTTAGAAATCATGTAGTGCCGTGAAATGTGAATGTAGGTGCAACCCCCCGACCAACCAGATGTGTCAACCGCACTAGTGGGCAGAGACTCGCTTAAAACTAAGGCTTCTGAAAGTTCATCCAATCCGACATCATGCTGTAAGGACACATCGTCCGGAATTGGAAGATCATCGAGCCCTTCAAAAAGATTCCCAGTTCTTGGGGGTGACATCTCCGAAATTCTAATTCCAGAGGTGGGTCGGGCCGTGACAACCGATTCCATCTTCCCTTTTTAGGTGGCTCAACAACGGCTGCCTTGCCTTTTCTTTGCTCTACGGTATCCTGGGCTACATCCGCAGAATCACCCAATGGTTCTTCACCGGTGTGAGTTCTTTCAGAATCAGCCTCCTTGATTATGACAACTTTGGGTTTTCTTCGTTTAACTCGTTCTTTCGAGGCAGTCCTTAAGGCACCGTCAAGCATTATACTTTGTCTTCGTTCAATCAGTCCAAGAATCCTAAGATTCCTATCTGTCAAGAGCAACTCGATATTCCTTTCTTCGCTTAGGATTTCTTGAAAAACCCTAACTATCTCCTTGAAATGTTCACCTTTAGGTCGCTGGATTATGGCTGAAAAAGAAAAAGAGATGTGAGTTCCACTTCATCTACATCAGTTGTATCAACTACCTGAAAAGATAGCAATACTCACTTCTAACTAGCCATCGCCTAGCAAACCCTGGGGGGCGTCTGACATAAAACCATTCCGTCCTGAAGTAGCTCAGTCAAGTCCAAGCCCCCGTGATCACTTGGCAATTTCTTACCGCCTCCAGGAATGTGAAAGATGGACTATCGGCCCGACTCTTAAAGTTAAACAAGTATCTGATCTCAATCGGGAGTGGCGGTCGATAGAGATACTCCATAAATGCAATGAACAAGCTATTGAGTGACGCATATCCATTCGGATGCAGCCGAGATGGGGCGATCCTCAAAAACAACAATACTTCTCTTATATACTGGTTAAACGGAGGGAGTGTCCCAGCTATGCACGCGTGACAATTGAATGCGGTATATCCCTCCGGTGGATTGTGCGGTCTATCATTTGGTCCCGATAGTAATACGTTGTCCATCGACAAACCATGCCTTAAGCATATTCTTCCTAGCATGTCTTCCGAAGTATTGGACGGAAGAGAGTCTGATGGGTTACCAATGAAGGATGCATCAGGTATCTCGTCCGGAGCTGGACCGATAACTTCAATCTCAATCTCCGGTACTTCAAGCACGGGAGGGACTGAACTCTGGGTTTCTTGCGGCTGCGAACTTGAAGTTTCCATAACTAGCTAACTCATGAGAAATCATCATTAGATGCTAAAGAGCCCGTGCATTCCCCGGTGTAAAGTGCATGAATGTGTCGTGCAGTGCCGTGCATTACTTGAGTAAATTCTACAGAATAAACTGAAATATATGAATGACAAAACTTTGAAAATCAAACCGGAAATGACCGTCATCACTGACCATCACAACCATGCCATCCAGATGCAAGCGGTCGATCCAAGTTAAAGTTCGTTATAATTTTGTTAAGTTACGGTTCCATCGGTGAGCTTCGAAAAGGTAGTCCAATATGCAGTTCTACGATCAAGTTCACTCATGCAAGGCAGAACCTCGTCGGAGTCAAGTATTCTAATGCGCAAGAGTTCTCTAAATTCATCTAATTTCAACTTGGAAACAGTCGCCGCAGTTCAAATTCGTATCGAGTCAGAGATATATCATCGACCATGTTCGAATCGATACGTTTCGTATCGATCAGGTTCGACTCGATACGTTTCGTGTCGATCCAGTTCGAAATGATACGTTTCGTATCAATCGAGGGAACGCCAGTTCGCATCGATCTGAGAACACTGGCTTTGCATCGATCGACGCTCTCGTATTCGTATCGATACTAAATAATATAATCTGGATCGATTCGAAAAATCCTATTATAGATCGACACGAAACGAAGGCAGAGTCGTTCCTCCACAACTCCTTCTTCTCCTAAAAGGCCTCAACTCCGTAGCCACGCTCCATCCCTAATCTTGCTCTCACTCGTCCAAATCTTAAATTCATCGAAACCAGTCATAAAAGCAAGAAGGATGGTTGAGATTTCGAGTTTCATAATTCCGAACATGATTCTATCCATTAATTACCTGATTTTAATGTATAATTTTGAAGGATTGAAGGACTGAATCGATTCGAAGGCTAAAACAGTTCTTTCTCTTGGACTCTCTATCGAAACGAAAGCAAAAGGCAGCAGTAAAAGTAAAAAGTGAAAAATGGCTAAGTCCTAGCTATTTATATAAAGCCTAGAAGGAACTGGGTCGATTCGCCTCCCAGTCCACTTAACCGATCGCAACCGGTCAAACCGCGAATCGAATCGAATGCCCTGTTTGAATCCATCGGATCAAGACTCTCTATCGATTCGAAATGGACAGTAGTTCCATCGATACGAAGCAAGCAACAAGGACGACTGAAGATTGTGAACTCCATCGGCTCAAAGCCCTCGTTCACATCAACAAGTTCGCAACTCCATCCACTGCATATCGATATGAACAACAATTTCGTATCCATCAAAACCTATTGATACGAACAGCAATTTCGTAACCATCAAAACCTATCGATACGAACAACAATTTCGTATCCATCATTTCTCATCGATACGAACAGATATTTTGTATCCATCCAAACTCATCGATACGAACGGATGTTTCGTATCCATCCAAGCTCATCGATACGAACTATCATTTTATATCCATCATTTCGACTCGCATTGATATGAAAAACTACTTTTCAACCTCTTACATCGATTCAGGAGAGGATCGATACAAGAGGATAGTCGAAAACAACCATCAAGCATTGTTTCAACTCGAATTTCAAATCGGTTCAGGAGAGAATCGATACGAAATCCAATAACAAACAAACTGACAACGACTCGTGAACACACAACGTTAATGAGAGTCAAATTAACATATGTGCATATATGTCAGACTAATATTCGATTTTAAACAATCACAGGGATCGAATACTCATCTTGTTACGATTACAACAACGAACAGCTAATCGCTATTACACAGCAATCAGTTATATCAACACAAGGTTACAGCAATACAAAGTACAACTTTCAACGAAAGAGAGCAATTATTGTTCAGAGACAAATTGCAACTTTTCAAAGCACGTCAAGTTTCCACAAGATGTACTTTGGGGGGCAAATGTTATCCCGATTTTTGAAAAAGCCGTGATACCAAAAGATCGATCGAAAACAAAAGACAGTTCGTCTTAAAAATTGGTTATACTTTGCTTCACTATGGATATCGCTGAATTTTGTCCGAGTCTAGATTGAGCTACAATAGATAGGGCATGACAAGAAAAGCCATAAGAACCAGCATTCCAAATTTAAAGTCAATCTGAGTTCGTATGTTAAAGTTATGATGGATATAAGTTGAAGGGAGAAGCTCCGGTTTCGTATCGATCACCAAGCTCCATTTCGTATTGATCGGTTTCTTATCGATCCAGCGGTATCGTATCCATCGAAGTGCCACAGTTCGCATCGATCAAGTTCAAATCCATCCAAGTGCCTCGTTTCGACTCGATCTCATTCGAGTCCATCGGCTCCTCCTTATTCGAATCCATTGGCATCTCCCTACTTCGCATCCATCAGCAGATAACCTACTTCGTATCGGTCAACTCCCATGAGTTCGTATCGATCAAGATTGGCCATGTTCGAATCCATCGAGTTCGTATCGATGGACTTCGTACCCATCAGCAGATGATGCGCTTCGTAACGATCGACTAGTGTCTTCTTCGCATCCATCATGGAAGCATCCCTTCGAATGCATCAAGATGCATTGATTCGTCTCCATCCAGATACCCTGCTTCGTATCCATTGAGGAAGCCACTCTTCGAATCCATCTGGGCAGAGTAATTCATATCCATAAAGTAAGCAAGCCAAGGTGACGTGTCATCCCTCGATATGAACAGGCCGAGATATATGGAGTTGATGCGGTCAACTCAGAGTGAAGACCGGATCGAGGCAAAGTTTGCACTCTACGTCATCACGAAGACGCGTGCCACCATCGATTCGAAAAGATCGATTCGAAGAGATGGATTCGAACCAAACAGCTACTCGAGAATACTCATTTCGTATCGACTATATCTCCCAATCCACTGATCCAAATGCAATGAAATTTTCACAGGAGGTTGCCTACCTGCCAAGGAGTGTTCACACCAAATTTCAGCTCGATTGGACATCATCTTGATCGATACGAAATTATTTCGTATCGATCACAGATCGACTTGAAACTTTCTGAGGTTGGTCGTGTGGGCCCACTCACATGCCAGAAAAAGTCTCTCGAGGTTTGAGCGAAGTCTTAGCCTCCTATGCCCATAAATAGAGCCCCAGAGCCTACAGAAAAAGGATCTTTTGACTCTCAAGTGCCCAGACTCTGTCGGATCGAGATCTCCATCATCCTACATCATATTCTTGCTGTTGATTTTGAATTTCCAGTTGTAACTTGCTGTTGCTCACTGTAATCACTTGTAATCATTGAAAGAGAATCAGTAAAATTGCAACTATTTCACAGTGGACGTAGACAACACGCCGAACCACTATAAATCGCTTGTCTCCGCATGTACTTTTCTGTTATTTGGAGTTTTTGTTAGATAATCCTCACTTTCAATTTACGTTCTTCATTATTATCTCTTCAAAGACTCCCGAAGAGTGTTGTGACCAATTTTGGTGCAAACATATAGGATTCTTAAGTAATAAAAAAATAGTTATTAGAAATATGTTGGAGATCATGGAACAAAATTTTGCTAGTAATCTAATTAGAAGAAACATAGGAAATTAAAGGCGGAATAAAGCAAAATGGAAAATCTCCATAATTGTGTGCACTTTAAGTATCTTTTAAAAGTCCCTCTTTCATGAGATTAAATACTGCACTAAAGGTTGGAAGTAGAGATAGAAAGAATAATAGAGTGAGAGTTGTCCTTATCTACTCCAGTTTTATTGTGTAAAATTTATAAACGATGTCTGGAAAAACTACAAAGTACATTTAGAAAAGAATGGTAGGTGTAAGGAATAATCTTTTGAAGGAAAAACTAAATAAATGGTTTGATTAAAAGTCTTGATTGTTAAGAAGTAAAAGTTAAGAAAAAATTAAAATAAAGGTTAATTTGAAAAAAGGGAAGAAAGTTTTAATCAAGTTATATTAACATTCTCTCTTAGGCTTAATGAATAAGTTAAATTCAATGAGTATAAATTAAAAAATTTAAGCGGTTAAAATACCAAGTATTTTTGAATTTAATAAACCATTTTAAGTTGTACTTTTAACGGCAAAGGTTTTGGGATTGCGCACTACAAAAAATTTGAAGTTTCCTATTTTTGAAAAAAAATGTATGGGCCAAACTAATATTTTAAATATGGAGTAGATATGAATTAGTGTCTGTGGAAGAAGCGGTAAGGATAAGGCTATGAATAGGATAGAAATGATTTCTTATGGAGTAATAATAAGGAATCCTCGTAGAGTGTAAAGAACACTAGAGAGAACCTAGGAATATTTTGTTAGTCATGCGTGCAAGCCATAAGAGGAACCCATAAGGGAATGATAAATGGTATTAAAGTATGCTTCTATGAGTGCCAGGATATGCTCGTATGAAGGATCATAGATAAAGAAATTAAATATTATTATTTGGGAAAACCATTAAAGGTTTTGGTAAAGGAGACGACAAAACACACATAGAGGACATTGGTAAACTTGCACCACATTAACATTAATTGGTAACATTAATGGATATTTTAAAGTTAAATTAAATTCTTAAAGAATTTATAAATGAGGAACGAATTGAACGAGATTAATTAATAGAGGAAACAAATTCATTGAATTGATTGACCGGGGGAAGAAAGTAATAACATTTATTTAATTAGAGAATTAAATAAGCGAGAATCTCAACATGTAATCAAATCACGATTTAAACAAGGCTTCGGTCAACCAAACATTTACCAAAGTCGACGATTAGTGACCTACCATGGGTATAGGGCGTCGATCCTAGGGTTTTTATATCAGCAATAAAGTTATGGCCATATGACTCGGATTTGGAATGGTTAGATCCAATAGTTAGCACTAATTTAAACCTCTATAAATATAGACCTTGGGCTTCATTTCCAACTTATAATTTTCTAATGAGCATGGTAGCTCTGACACTTTCTCTTCTCCCCGAAAATTTTAGATTTAATAGACATAGATTTAATTTACACATACGCGCTTTGGAGAAGGATAGAAGATGATAGAGAATAGAAAATAGGTTCAAGCCATGTTGTACATCAAAGGTAAACTATGAATCTAGTTTTAATTAATAAATTAATCCGAGTCACTTCTCTTTAATCCAAATTCTAATAGATTTATATGTAACTGATATTTGGAAATCTAAATAGAGAGTCAAAAGTTGAAATACAAATAACATGGATTAGATCTAGAGATTTGAGAGCGCTTAAAAAGGTGAATGAGAATATTATTTGTTTTTATATAATATTAGATTACATTGTTGCAGATCTATTTCAACATGCCTAAGGAATTGAATTTAAGTTGCAAGTAAATTCATATATATATATATATGTATATGTATATATATAATGTTGAAATTTACATGTGCCTATGAAATTTATATTGATGAATAAATACTTCCTTGTTTTTAAATCTTAATGTACCGTGTTATGATTAGGAATTTATATTTTTACGTCGAATATGAATTTGATGAAATCTTTATGAGTTGTGTAATGATTAGGAGTTTATATTTGTTTAACGGATTACGAATTTGATGAAAATAATGTTTGTTTTGATTTCTGATGTTTTAGTGATATTTTAGTTCATTGGAATATATTGTTGCAAGTAAAATTCTATATATTATCAAGTTTTAAATAAATAAAAGTGTGACATTTGAAATGATAAGGAATAGCTAATTATGTATATAAAAAGAAAGAGTTGTAAAAAAATAAATATAATTACCGTATTTTATACCATCTATTTTAAGATGTGAATGAAATAAGAATACTAATAAATTTGAAAACAAAGTGTTACCTGAAGTTTTGACCAGGCAACAAAGTACTTGACATTTGCATATTGTTTGGCATTTATGAGTCGTACGGCATCTAGAACGCTCGACATTCAGGAACGCTCGACATTTTGGAGCGTTCCGCATTAGAAAGCGCTCGGCTTCTAGAGTCGTCTGACATAACCGATTCGTTTGGCACTCTAGTTCATTCGGCATCTATGGGACAGTCAGCATGCAAGAGCGTTCAGCATTGAGAGCTGTTCGGTATTGTATATCGTTCGGCATCTACGGATGTTCGGCATGGCAGAGCCATTCGACATTTCATACTGCTCGGTATCCAAACCTTGTACGACACATCACTTCGTTTGGCATAAATCTCGTTCGGCATTCGAGATCGATCGACATCCGGAGTCGTTCGGCACAACGCAATGGGTCGGCTTCCAGTGTCGTTCGGTATAAATCTCGTTCGGCATTCGGGAACGATCGACTTCCAGTGTCGTTCGGCACAACACACTGGGTCGGCTTCCAGTGTCGTTCGGCACACATACTTCGTTCGGCATTCAGAGTGTTCGGCATCACTTCGGTCGGCATGAAGATATCGTTCGGCATCACTTCATTCGGCATGAGGATATCGTTCGGCATTCATGCCTTGTTCGGCATTTTGCCATTTGGCATATATGGATCGGCACATAGAAATAACTCTTTTTGGGCCAAGCTACTTAGTTACCTGACCCACCAGGGAAATCCAACCCATCTTCGCCTATAAATAGAGAGGTAGGGGCATAGTGAAATGGACCTTTTTTCAAGAACAGCAGGGAGACTCTGCCGTTAAAGACTCATTCAAGACTTATCTTTTCTGCTTAGCAATTGTATTCAATATAATTGGGATACGGATTGTATCTATGATCGATTATCGAGAAAAGCAATAAAGATTAACCTCAAAGTGGACGTAGGCAATTACGCCGAACTACTATAAATCTGGTGTTCGTATTTTCTGCATTTAAATCTGCGTACTGTTCTCTGTTTAACTTTACTTTCTTCATTAATCTCTCTACATAACTCTACTCAAGGGTGTTAGTGAACAACTCTGGTGCTAACATTTTGGTGCTTCCACTAATAACCGAATTCTCAGGACGATAGGATCTACTTTGTAGCTACTGGATTGAAAAATCCTCCCAAGGAGATCCAAATCATTCACAAGACATCTTTTGATTCTACTCAGAGTTACAGCCAACAACTCTACCATTGGGAGACCACGAACTAGATCGACCTCTCACAATGCAGATGTCAATGAAACTGGTAGTGTATAACAGATAGGACCTGTCAACCAACCAGCAATTCAAGGCGCAGGAACCTCTACCTAGAACCAAGCGGAGGTCGTTTTCCGAACAGAGTTCAACGACATGACAAGAGAACTCAGGAAAGTAGAAGGCAACTTGCTGAGCAGATCCAAGCCAATACTAATTTCATGACTCAGCTTGCCCAGTAGCAGCATCAGAATGCTGGAAGTAGTCCTGCTCCTTATTCTGAAGCTGATAGCACGACCTCAGCTGATGAACCTCCTAGGCGTAGACACCGTAGGGACGAAGCTGCACAAGCAGGTGCCACTGATCGATCCGCCAGGGATCAGGCATGTGATGAGACCGGACGCCTGGATCACCAAGACCCAAATCATGCGAGACATCAACCCGCACGGTCCCGTGGAATAGAAACCAACCTCCCACCCTCCATACAAACTCCGGATTTATCAGCCATGGTGAGGCAGTTAATGAGAGAAAACCAAGGCCTGACCAACGAATATTGGGGAGTGTCCAGGAGTCATACTCCATTCATAGATGTTATCCTACAAGCTGAGTACCCCAAGAAATTCAATATGCCGACTATCCCAGCCTATGAAGGGAAGACTGACCCTAGGCAACACGTGATGAGGTACGAATGGATGATGGATTCGGCAAGGGCGAATGACGCGACTAAGTGTAGGTGCTTCCCAATCACTCTGTCCGGAATCACCACTATGTGGTTTACTCGACTTCCTCCGCGATCTATATCCAGCTTCGACGAGTTGGCAATGAAATTTGTCGAACAATTCAGGATACATGCTACTCGTCCAAAGGGCGTGGCGTCCTTATCAAGCATAATCCAAGCTCCGAGAGAGTCTTTGAAAGCATACTTACAGAGGTTTCATGTTGCCGCCACTGAAGTTAGCAATCCTAACGACCATGCAATTTTGATGGCGGTAATGCGAGGTGTAGATCCAGACTCGGAGTTTGGAGATTGGTTGGCGGGAAAGCCCCCAGCTACGTTGGAACGATTCTATTCCAAAGCACGTTAGTTCATAAGGAGGGAGGAGGCTCGATGGACGAGACGAGATAAGGCACCAGGGCCTGTTCAGGAGACTGTGAAAAGTAACATCGCCGTGAAGCAGTCCAGCGATAGTTCGAGAAAAGTTCAAGTCAACGTCCAGAACAAGCCTGGGCAGTCCAAAGGATCCGGAGGTGGAAATCCCAGAAAGAAAAGAGAAGCAGGGAAATGGAAGCCAAGAATTCCAACCTACAATGAATACACCCTGCCGAATACTTCTCTTGAAAACATTTATCTATCTACCTGTAACACCTTTGAATACAAAAAGTCGTGCCCAAAGGAGTCCACTGAAGAACAGAAACGGACAGGGAAGTACTGTCGCATCCATGCGACCCATGGGCACAGTACTGAGGAGGGTAGACACCTCCATGATGCCATAGAAAAGTTCATCAGACAGAAAAAGCTGCAGGAATTTGTCAAAAACCCGCAAGATGGAAGGCAAGCAACGTCAGACCCCGTACGCGGGCCGGTTCCACGCCAAGCTAAACAACCTACTCGGATTGTGGGTAGATTGATCATAAATACTATTGTCGGAGGACCTCATCCCGCAGACAAGAATTTGCAGGAGATGGAACGATATGCTACCTCCTTGAGGCATGCAGACTATGAATGTTGTTTGAATGTGGAAGATGGAACCCTCGCAAAACAATAACGCATGGTGACTGACGATATAGTGTTTAGGATTCGAGACGCGGACAAGGTGGATGCTCCTACTATCGACCCGATGGTTATATCTGCAACAATTGGGCCAGCTTACGTGAAAAGAATCTTGAGTGATTGTGGAAGCTCAGGCAACATCATCTTCAAGAAGGATTATGACCAAATGAAGATGGAAACGAAAGATTTGAAACCATGCAAAGCCCGTATCCACGACTTTAACGGTGCTGCACCCGACGCGACGGGGTATATAGAGCTACCAGTTGAACTGGGGGAAGGTGAGCGTAGGAGAGTACGAGTCCTACCGTTCATAGTAATGGATGTGGAATCTCCATACAATGTCTTTTTGGGTCGCCTAGCCTTGGTAGAATTTAGGGCTGCTATGGCCCCATGGTGTTTGACATTAAAATTTCCAACGGACAAAAGAGTCGGTGTTGTACATGGCGATCAGGCGACCGGTTATGCTTGTTATATGGCAGAACTGAGAGAAGCTCAACGGAGAGAGAAGGGAAAGATTGCAGACAGCTCCATCCGCATCCTAAAGACTGATGATTGACAAGTAGTGCATGAGCCTTGGCTCGGGCAGCATTCTCGGATCCGTAGAGATATAGATCCGAGAGATAATGATGGGGAACCCAGGGAAACCAATGCAGCACCGGCTGAGCCGACGATCGACATTCCAGTCAGCCGGGATGACCCATCACGAGTTCTTAAGGTTGGATCACAACTCGACCCCTCAGTGGCCGAGGATCTTACTGATTTCCTCCGGTCGAATCTGGACGTTTTCGCTTGGACACACTATGATATGTGCAGGATTTCTCCAGCAATTGCGAGTCGTATGTTGAACATAGACCCGAAACACGTTCACGTAAAACAAAAAAGGAGAGGTATGGACCCGGAGAGGTCCCTGGCTCTCAAAGAGGAGGTGGACAAACTCAAAGCCAATGGGTTCTTCCGTGACGCCCTCTACCCTGAATGGGTATGTAACCCAGTGTTAGTGAAGAAAGCAAATGGAAAGTGGAGAACTTGTGTTGATTACTCCGATCTGAATAAAGCATGCCCGAATGATAGTTTCCCTTTACCTAGAATCGACCAGCTTGTCGACTCTACCGTCGGACATGAATTATTGTCAATTGTGGACGCATATTCAGGATACAATCAGATCTCGATGCACATTCCTGACCAAGAGCACACCAGTTTTGTCACAAATATGGGGCTATATTGCTACGTAGTAAAGCCCTTTGGATTGAAAAATGCGGGAGCAACGTATCAGCGTCTGGTGAATCAAATGTTTAAGGATCAGATTGGTAGAACGATGGAAGTCTATGTGGATAACATGCTCGTGAAGTCGTGGGGGCAACGTATCAGCGTCCGGTGAATCGAATGTTTAAGGATCATATTTGTAGAATGATGGAACTCTATGTGGATAACATGCTCGTGAAGTCGCGGCAGTCAAACGATCATATCCGAGACTTAGCAGAAATGTTTGATATACTCAGACATTACAGTATTAAGATCAACCCCTTGAAGTGCTCTTTTGGCATGGCATTAGGAAAGTTCTTGGGTTTCATCGTGAGTGCGCGTGGAATTGAAGCTAACCCGGAAAAGATTCAGGCTATTCGGGACATACAAGTGCCTAGAACTATAAAGCAAGTACAAAGCTTGAACAGAAAGGTGGCAGCGTTGAGCCGATTCATATCCAGAGCCATGGATAAGTGCATTCCTTTTTTTGATGCGATACAGAAGGGAAAAAGGAATTTCGAGTGGACATCCGACTGTGAGGAAGCATTTCGAGCTCTGGTAAGACATTTGGAGAGCCCCCCAGTGCTATCGAAACCAATAGACCATGAAATGTTGTATGTGTACTTGGCAGTATCGCAACATGCTATCAGTACGGCTTTGGTTCGTGAAGAGGACCGAGTTCAAAAACCATTTTACTATGTTAGTAAACGCCTGACGGAGGCGGAAAGAAACTATCCCAAGATTGAGAAATTAGCCTATTTCTTGGTGATTGCATCACGCAAGCTTCGTCCATACTTCCAGGCACACTCGATCAGTGTTTACACCAACCAACCCCTACGACAGGTACTCCAACGACCGCAACCGGAAGGATGTTAAAATGGAATATAGAGTTGAGTTAGTTCTATATTACCTACTTGCCGCGAAGGGCCATACAAGGGCAAACACTAGCGGATTTCATCACTGAATTCACCATGACAGACGAATCAAACGGCCGCAATGTCATACCTCCCGTCCGATGGAAGATGTACACCGATGGGGCATCTAACGACCATTGTTCGGGGATTGGCATAGTTCTTGTAACTCTTGAAAACCGATCAGTTTGCTATGCTTTGAAGCTCGAGTTCACAGCAACGAATAACGAAGTCGAGTATGAAGCATTGACCGCCGGCTTAAGATTCGTCAAAGAACTGGAAATAAGATCGGTTGAAATTTTTTGCGACTCGCAACTGGTGGTGTTTCATGTGCGTGGAGACTACCAAGCATGGGGTAGAGACTTGCCCCGTATTTTTCCCAAGTTCAGGAGATGCTAGCGAATCTCGATTATTATGATATTTCACATATTCTGCGTGAACAAAACAGAGTAGTTGATTCCTTGGAAAAATTTGCAAGCACTGGTGATGCACAGCAGATGGGATTGCTTCCCGTTGAAACCTTACATGTTCCGAGCATAAATATAATTGAGGTAGATTTTGTGTTAGAAACAGAAATAGAGAAGGAGTCATGGATGACCCCATTCAAGCAGTACTTCTTACACGGGGCCGTGCCCGAAAGAAGGAGCATAAGGCGACAAGTCATTCGTAAGGCTTCTCGTTATGTAATGCAGGATGGAATAATGCATCGGAGGGGATTCTCGACCCCATTGCTCTGGTGCATTGCCCATGATTAGATAAAACGAATCCTGACGAAAGTCCATGAAGGTGAATGTGGCGACCATACCGGAGGGCAGATGTTAGCAAAGAAAATCCTCCGCTATGGATACTATTGGCCAACTGTAAATCGGGATGCCGCAGACTACGTAAGAAGATGTGACAAATGCCAGAAGTATGCGAAAATCCCAAGAGCTTCGCCGAGAAACTCACACAAATGGTTAGTCCTTGGTTATTTGCAATGTGGGGGATCGATATAGTCGGTTCCTTACCCCTATCCAAAGGTGGTGCAAAATACGCGATTGTTGCGGTCGATTACTTTACTAAGTGGGCATAAGCAGAGCCTTTGGCCACTATCACCACCAAGAAAGTCATTAATTCCATTGTATGAAATATCATATGCCGCTTTGGCCTGCCACGAACCATCGTTACAGACAATGGAAATCAGTTTGAAGGCAAAGAGTTTGGGGAATTTTGTCAAAAATATGGTATTGAGAAAAAGTTTGCAGCAGTTGCTCATCCGAAAGCAAATGGACAAGTGGAGGCCGTAAACAAGATAATCAAATCCATATTGAAAAAACGTTTGGAAAAGGCTAGAGGCAAGTGGGTGGATGATCCTCTGACAGCACTTTGGGCTTACAGAACCACCCACAAGTCCACGACTGGCCACACTCCATTCGCATTAGCATATGGCATGGAAGCTGTCATATCCGTGGAACTTGAAGTCCCATCGCATCGGCTAACTTATTATGACCCTGAGTCAAATCAAGATCTCTTGCTGGAATCGTTGGACTTCATTGATGAAAAATGCGAAGAAGCTAGTTTAAGAGCGGTCGCGTACAGGTATCGAGTTGCTCGATATTATAATGAAAAAGTCCGACCGAGAAACTTTGGCATGGGTGATCTTGTTTTGAAACGAGTTTTCCCAATTCCATCAAACATGAGCCCCGCATGGGAAGGTCCATACGTCATTGAACGGATGCTTGGAGAAGGAACTTTCAAGCTAGCGACCGTCAATGATGTGACACTCCCCCGAGCATGGAATGGTGAACATTGGAGGCATTATTACACTTAGTTCATTTCAACCATATTTTCGTTGCTTTTATTTCCAGTAAGTTTTTATTCCTAGTTTACGACATGTAAAAAGACAATTTAGCTTATTTGCATTAATAAAGGCTTGAAGCCATTTCTTTTTCCTATGAATTATCGATGTTCCTGTGTATGATAACGTTGTAACAAATGACTAAGAGATACATTACTATGTCTGGCGTACGAATGAGTATAAACGATTTGAAATCTCTAAGTCCTCGGAGTGCGGACTGGAGTACTCTAAGTCCCCGGAGTGCGGACTCGAGTATAAACGATTCGAAATCTCCAAGTCCCCGGAGTGCGGACTGGAGTACTCTAAGTCCCCGGAGTGCGGACTCGAGTATAAACGATTCGAAATCTCCAAGTCCCCGGAGTGCGGACTGGAGTACTCTAAGTCCCCAGAGTGCGGACTCGAGTATAAACGATTCGAAATCTCCAAGTCCCCGGAGTGCAGACTGAAGTACTCTAAGTCCCCAGAGTGCGGACTCGAGTATCCCCGGAGTGCGGACTGGAGTACTCTAAGTCCCCGAGTGCGAACTCGAGCATAAACGATTCAAAATCTCCAAGTCCCCAAAGTGTGAAATGGAGTACTCTAAATCCCCAGAGTGTGAACTCGAGTATAAACCATTCAAAATCTCCAAGTCCCTTGAGTGCGCACTGGAGTACTCTAAGTCCCCAGAGTGTGGACTCGAGTATAAACGATTCGAAATCTCTAAGTCCTAGGAGTGCGAACTGGAGTACTCTAAGTCCCCAGAGTGCGGACTCGAGTATAAACGACTCAAAATCTCCAAGTCCCCGGAGTGCGGACTGGAGTACTCTAAGTCCCCAGAGTGCGGACTCGAGTATAAACGACTAAAAATCTCCAAGTCCCCGAAGTGTGGACTTGAGTACCCTGAGTCCCCGGAGTGCGGACCAGAGTATAAACGACTAAAAATCTCCAAGTACCCGTAGTGTAGACCGGAGTACTCTGAGTCCCCGGAGTGCGGACCATAGCATAAACGATTTAAATGTCCAAGTCCCCTGAGGACGGACTGGATATAAATGACTTGAAGTCATCGAGCTCTTGGCGTACGGATTGGAAAATATTCTAAGTGCCCAGAACGTAGGATAAAAGAATGTACAAATACCAAGAAAGTTGTCAACTTGTTTGTAAATGAATTGAGAAGTTCACGTAACTTGCAATAGCTCGGGTTTTGACCACGGTTATACAAAAAACAAAACAACAACAGTCCTCTGAGAGGGAAAAGAACTAAGTTTTATTCATCACAAACAATTTTATTTACATGAGCTACGAAAACAAAAATAATTACATAATCTAAATTAGCTCTTGTCGAACGAGAGCAAAGACTACTTCTTTGACTTCTCGACTTTTTGCTAGATGACTCCTCCCCGGTACGTTTACCCTTGATAGATTTCTTTGATGGGGGAATAACAGCCGAAGAAGTATGAGGAACGTCCATGGGTTTAGACCCGCCTGGGAGGATGACCTTCAACGGCTTGTTCAAAGGATCGTCCAGGTCCACAGCTTGAGGTTCGACCTTGATCTTGATCGCCTTTTCCTTCTCTTTCTCAAGCTTCTCCTTCATACACAGTTCGGATGTGTGCTCAGAGACGCCTGTAATTTCAACTTTATAACTCCCATCTATGGGAGAGGAAGTCTCAGATTTGTCCTCATCAAGCGCTCCGATCACCTGAGCATCTGGACTAGGAGCCTCCCTTGCGTGAGTGGCTTCACTCGTTTTTTCCCTCATCTCCTTAGCGACATCGCTCCTCGGAGTGGGCTCAAGATCAGAACGGCCTGCATAAAATCATGAAAAGCAAGTATTAGAATGCGATAACGTCTGATGAAAAACGAAAACTCTTGGAATGTTAAAGCAAAAGTGTTACTTACCAGGTTTCGGCTGGCTCTCAGCCGTCAGTGGGGTCTCACCCTCTAGAATAGGGGACAAAACGTGAACACCAAGGCCGGGGTCCTCCAGGTCATAGCCGATGTGCTGTTCAAAAGGATCGAGTATCGGCCGATCGGCCGGCTGGGTAGGCACACGAGCTGGAGACTCGATCTCGGATGGACCGGCGATAACTTCTTTCCCTTTTGTTGAGGAGAAGCCTTTGTAATAAAGGGCTTTAGCCGCTGACAGGTCCAAAGGCTCGTTTACCTTAAGGAACTCTTTTATCAAAGCCCCCTCATCAACCTCCTCAATACCATGTTCAGCCTTCTAGATTTCAAGTAAGGTCTCCCACGCCTCGTCCAAAGATTCGAGATAGCCCTCGCCTAGAAAAGTTAAGTCCCGGTGCATGAAAACGTGGGTATTGAATTCGGCAATAAGTGGGTCGAACATGTTTTTGACCTCTTCCCTACCTTCTTCCTTGGCCGCCACAAGACGGGAGTCGATCTCCCAGATGCTATCTTTTTTCCCTCTTCACGGGCTTCATCCTTCAGCGCCTCAACTTTTGAAAGCTCGCCCTCAAGTTTCGCCTTTAGAAGCCGTGTTGCAACAATCTCGTCGCAATACCGTTGCGACTCTTCTTGGGCAGCAATCTTCTCTTCATGCTCTTTGCACAGTCGCTCCTCAAGTTCTTTGACTCGGAGGTAGAATGCATCCCTCTCTTTTTGCACCGAGTCTTTCTCCAAAGCTAAATCACCACAGCGTTGTACCGCCTCGTCAATTTCTTTTTTGTGAGTAGATTCCAAACGAGTTACTGCTTCGGCAGTATCTTTGGCGTTCTGCTGGGCGGCCTCAAGCTGAGATTTGTAAGACGCAATCTCTTCATCCTGAGCTTTGATAATGTCTTTGTCATGAATAGCCTCAAGCTTCAGGCGATCAATATCATGTTGGCATTCTATGGAGACTTCTGACACTTTCTCAGCAAGATGAACGAATGCGTCATGCTAACATAGACGTCGTTAGTGCAGGCGATAGCACTCTGCTTGACATCTCCAGGAATATGATGGATTGTCGGGAGAAACTTCAAACCATTAAAGCAGATTTTTGGGAATTTAACTTTAAGCTCGGCCAGTCTCTCCGATACTGATGGATCTGTTGCAGGAACAGGAGGAGACGACTTTGAAAGTTTAGCTCTCCTGTGAGGATCCCGGGACTATCGGGTGGAGGAGGAATTGGAGTGTTGATCACGGGGAACATCCGATTATGACCCCTTATGGCCGTGCTTTTTTTGCTTTACCCCGAGTGAGAATAGAGATGTTGGTGGTATTTGGGCTGATAATACGTTTTCTTCCCAGATGATGAGTCCTAGGAATGATAATCCCTATCGCCATTGCCGTCTCTGTCCCGACGTTTTCCGGAACTTGAGTCCCGTCCAGAGTGATGGAAGATAGACGACCCACGGAGACGATCAATTCCGTGTGTATGCCCCATGTCACCTGCATAGAATTTAAATAACAACAAATTAGCAAAGAGTAGTGTGACGACGGAAATTAAAGTGCAAGGTGGAGTGCATGTGTTTGTGTGTGTCCTAGTGTTTCCCCCCGACGGACAAGTTTCTTTACTAATGGGAGTTTTTTCTCCCTGAGTTTGAACTTGAACGCCTGCATCACCTCTGATGGGCGAGTGAAGTTTAAGTGCCTCCGGATCATCAAAATCATAATTAAGTAGGTCGTCAGGTATGGAGAGGTTCGAGAGGCCCTTTAAAGAACTTTCTAAACATTGTGGGGAAGTCTCTTTCTCTGTTGAAATAAGAGTAACTTTAGAGGTTGCGCTAACTTTTTCCCTCCTTATCTTGTACGTCAGTCTCTTATTCCTCTTCGAGGAGAAGATGATGTTTCGATGTCGTGAACTTCGACTATCGGGTCCAGAGTGGGACAAACGTTCTCATCTTGGGCTTCAGGTGTTTCGGTTTCCTTGATTTCTCCTTCGTCTAGTGCGCCAGGAGCATTACGTGTTGAAGACTCAGCTTGTTTTTTCCCTTTGCCAGAAGCGGGCTTGGGAATGGTAACGCCCTGAGGAAGGCTTATCCGACGGCCTTCTGCCAACAATCCAAACGTTGTAAGTGACTCATTCAAAATAAGAGTTCGGATATCCGTTCTTCGATAGGAAGGGCTCTAATAGCTTCGACAGCTTCAGAATATCCGCGGCCGTTAGGACGTGGATTGATATCTGAAAAGATGGAAAAAAGAGTTAGAAAAGGCACGGCTTTGACCAAGAATGAATATCGATCCAGAGAAAAGACTTACTTCCTTCCACCCATCTCCTCATGAAACCAGGAGGGCAACGCACATAAAACCATACCTGCTTGTACAGGGCAAACTTGCTGCATGCCCCAGTCAAGATCTGGCATTTGTGGTGCGGCTCAACAAACACGAAGGAGGGCTATCTCTCCGCTTCTTGTTCATATATATATATATATATATATATATATATATATATATGATGTCACCCGGGGTTAGAGGCCTAGAAAGGATATTCATGAAGAGGATGTAGGTACCATAGATGAAGGCGTAACCGTTCGGGTGCAATTGTGATGGGGCAATGTCGATGTATTGCAGCACGTCCCGTAGAAATGAGTTGAAGGGTGGCACGCTGCCGGCCCAGCACATAAACTTATTACAAGCTGTGTATCCAACTGGGGGTAGATGTGGACGATCGTGCCCCGATGGAACTAATACGTCGTCGAAGGGGATTCCGTGGAAAGAGCATATCCGACGGAGTGCGCTTTCATTAATCTTCGAGGCCTGTGAATCGACCGGGTTGTCCAAGAAAATTGACGCCTCCAAGGCGTCGGGAGCTAAGTTATGAGAAGGGGAAGTCGACGGATTTGAAGTATCTGCGACTCCTTGTTTAGAAGACGGCCTAGGTCTATCTGAGGTCGTGGCAGAGCAAGATTTCCTAGACATCTTTAATAGAAATTGAATCTAGTAGAGCACCTGTTTTAACTATACTTGAAAAAACAATCGATGTTAGACTTAAAAACACAAGTATTCCCCCCGTGTGGTGTGTGAACTAGTGTGATGATTCAAATATAAGTGCTGAGAAATTGAAAGTCACAAAGTTGACGGTATAAACTTGAGCTTTGAATTGTCGCCTTCGAAGACCGTCATCGCTGACCGTCTCCAAAAGCCTGTCCTATGATGTTTTCAATTTCGGGCTCAAACATTGGCGCTGTATGTTAAAGGCAACTATCCATTTTTGTCCATTTAAGTTCAGTCTTGTGGTTACTAAAACTAGGAAGTTATCAGTCCAGATTAGTTCGATATGCCAGTTTGCTTAGGTCCTTGTCCTTGTTTCTGTTATATGATTAGGCAAAGTGAATAGGTGTTCGGCCTAAGTATCGTTCGGCCAAAAAGTTGATCGGCCTCGGCCGAAATGTTGGTCGGCCAAAATATCAATCGACATTCATGTCGTTCAGCATTCGTGTCGTTGGGCATAAGCGCCACTCGGCCTAAATATTGGTCGGCTTAAATACAAGCGTCATTCGGCATAAGCATCACTCTTCCAACCCTTCCTCTTGGCCGTTCGGCATGCGGAAAGTCATGCCGAACCGTGGTTGTGCCGAGCCATACCGCTCGGCACTCTGCCCTTAACATTATCTGCCTTTTTTCCACCCATCTCTGCCGATCGACATGGCCGAGTCGTTCCGCAAGTCGTGCCGAGCCATGACGTTCGGCATCCTGTCCATTCTCCACTTCCTTTCAATTTTTCCACTCAAATTTCCTTCGGCACGAGGAGGTCATGCCGAACCATGGCCGTATCAATCTACACCAACAGGCCTAATCTCTACCTCCATTCTTATGCTACCATAGGACCGCTCGGCATTGAAAGACCATGCCGAGCCACTACAATGCATCTTCCACCTTCCTCTTCTCCGACCCATCCACCTCGAAGTCATCTAAGAGAATACTAAGTTCCAGCCCTAGAACACGTCCGAGCCTTAATTCATCACCCTTATTCACACACCCCCTACTTTCTACGACCTATGAAAGATTCACAAGTTCGAGTAATATCTAATATCTCCTAATTTGAGAGGGTAATCGAAAGGTTCTTACCGAATAGTACGAAGGGAGCTTGGGGGTCTGTGAGTTTAGGATTGAAGGTTGTTAGAACTTAGCTTAGGAAAGGCATGATGGATTCCAGGTAGGAAAGTAAGATCGAAGAAGTGTGCGAAGACTCAAGGGATGAAAGTTGCGAGTTGTTGGAAAATAACGAAGGTAAAAAGTGAAAAGAGAAGAAGGAAAAAGCCGACCTTTATAGGAGAAAGGGAAGTCAAAGGGACAATGATCGGTAGAACCGGTCAAGACGACCTCATTCAGCATCGGCTTTTAAATTTGTTTGGCATACATGGAACGTTTGGCTTCGGCTGTACCGTTTGGCATTTGCATGACATTCGGCACACATCGCCTCAACTAGTGATCAAGGGAAGTCACCATCGAGGAAACTAAGCCACAGCTTGAAGCAAAGCACAATGGACTCATGGTTCAAAGCAAATCACGTTCGACCACGTGATGCACTTTGAGGGGCAAGTGTTACCTGAAGGTTTGACCAGGCAACTAAGTACTCGACATTTGCATATTGTTCGACATTTATGAGTCTTTCGGCATCCAGAACGCTCGACATTCAGGAACGCTCGGCATTAGGAGCGTTCGTCATTAGAAAGCGCTCACCTTCTAGAGTCTTCCGGCACAACCGATTCGTTCGAAACTCTAGTTCGCTCGGCATCTATGGGACGGTCGGCATGCAAGAGCGTTCGACATTGAGAGCCGTTCGGTATTGTATATTGTTCAACATCGATGGATGTTTGGCATGGAAAAAGCCATTCGGCATTTCATACTGCTCGGCATCCAAACCTTGTTCGGCCCATCACTTCGTTAGGCATAAATCTTGTTCGGCATTCAGGATCGATCGGCATTCGGAGTCATTCGGCACAACGCAATGGGTCGGCTTCCAGTGTCGTTCGGCATAAATCTCGTTCGACATTCGGGAACGATCGGCTTCCGGTCTCTTTCGGAACAACACACTGGATCGGCTTTCTGTGTCGTTCGGCACACATACTTCGTTCGGCATTCAGAGTGTTCGGCATCACTTTGGTCGGCATGAAAATATCGTTTGGCATCACTTCGTTCGGCATGAGGATATCGTTCGACATTCATGCCTTATTCAGCATTTTGCCGTTCGGCATCTATGGATCGACACACAGAAATCACTCTTTTTGGGCCAAGCTACTTAGCTACCTGGCCCACCAGGGAAATCCAACCCATCTTTGCCTTTAAATAGAGAGGCAGGGGCACAGTGAAATGGACCACTTTTCGAGAACACCAGGAAGACTCTACCGCATTCAAGACTCATTCAAGACTTATCTTTTCTGCTTAGCAATTGTATTCAGTATAATTGGGATGAGGATTGTATCTGTAATTGATTATCGAGAAAAGAAATAAAGATTAACCTCAAAGTGGACGTAGGCAATTCCGCCGAACCACTACAAATCTGGTGTTCGTATTTTCTTCATTTAAATCTGCGTACTGTTCTCTGTTTAACTTTACTTTCTTCATTAATCTCTCTACAGAACTCTACTCAAGGGTGTTAGTGGCCCACTCTGGTGCTAACATAAAGAAAAAGAAAGCATGGGAAATATGCAAGAAGAAATAGAGAATTTGACTTTGAGTTAACAATAGTTGACCATGATAGGAACCTTATACAACCTAGAAGACGAATTCTCTACTGAATTGTGGTTCCTCCCGTTCTTCAACTCAGACCCAATTATAGTCACCCAATGGATTTCCATGCAATGATTAACTATAATAAAGTGGAGTATTCACATTGAAGTTGCATAGTATTCTTAAGTCGGGGGAACTATGTAACATTGCCACTAGGAGATTTTCAGCCCGACCTAGTTTTTATCAACCAATAAGAAACTCTTGGACAAATCTTTCCATAGTTATCCAATAACCATGATTATGTGACCCCTTGGTTCCTCCAATTGCTAGGACTAATATGATGCCAAATATTTGGATAGCGTTATGCAGTCTCAACGGATGAATCGATATCATTTTCTCAAAACATCCCGACTAGGAATATATTTTTTAAATTTATTTTATTTTGTGATTAGTTGCCCATTACTGTAACTATTTGCGACTATAGTCACATAATATTTAATTTAATTATTTTCTTATTATATATGCTAAATTTATTATTCAATTTATTATATCATAGTACAATAAAGTATAAAAAAATGAACACCATTACTACGAATAATATTGACAACGGTATTAAATGTTGGCAACTAATTACATAATTTCTCCAATGCCATACCAATAATTCTTTCACTTAGTGTTGTCCCTATAGTTGTTGCTTCCTTCAACTACCAGATTTCATATTCTCTTGTTCCTAAGAACTTCTCTATCAACATCGACTAATGGTTATAATAGCCATCAAACCTTTGAGTAGACGATGACACAAATTTAAATATGGTTGCTCTACTTCTCTCACTCTCACACCTTTTATTGATTAGGTCACTTTCATGGATTTGATACCATCCATTTGAAACCCGAAATATTAGAAAATGAATAGAGGAAATGAATTATTGAATTCAACATGCTGATGGAAATTTATAGCCAATTACATAGAAAAAAAAAATCAAACTCTATGCTTTAAAATCCTAAATTGTGGTTGTAACGGCCTAAATTTTCAACGCTTGAAAATCAACATCAATACCTCCACTGTATTAATCGCCGAACAATCGAATGCCGAAAAACCGAACCAATAGGGTTAAAGAAGAAGGAGGTAGAAGAAGAAATAGGAAACAATATCAGAATATCACAAACGCAGCGGAACAATATGTAATAGTTAAAAGATTAATCTTTTAAACAAAAGAATCATATTTGTTTATATATTACAACATCAGAGTTCAACAACATCTATAGTACACAACTAGACAGTTATTATATCCTTCCCTTACAAATCTGACTATACAGTTAAACATACATAGCAGAATATTTATCAAATACGTGTGATATGTCTCGTCATCCAGCTCGTCTCCTGAGCTCCATAGCATCCTTTCATGTACTCTATAATACTCGGTCTGACCCGAGCATTATAGTTAAACAACACCCAAGTCAGTCTGGAAAACCAACGAGAGAAAATACATGCAATTGGATTATTAAAGCTTCAAAATTATTTGAAATCAAAGTTATCTCGTAAAACCACACCACGAATAAACATGCCGGGTTTTTACATTACGATAACCAAAACATTTCTCATGAAATCCCTTGATATTATAATAGTGTCTATATACAAATACTTATTCAAATAGCCGAAATTGTTACATTATTAAATTCTAGATACTAGCCACAAAGTGGGTTATATAAACAAAAACCGTAAAGGCACGTAGGGAGAATGGATTTTCATCAATGGCATGGCTATTGGGAACCGCCCGTCATGGTATGTGGTCTAGATCACCGTACCGAAGATCCACCCTGATCTCCTGCATCACAAGACCGGAGCTATCCATTACTGGATAGTCCGAATAAGTTTACGCCGCTGTTGGGATCAGCAACCACCCACAAAGCCAAAATAAAAAGACATCAAGACAGTGGTGACCTTACCCTAATTAGTTGCTGGCCACTTAGCCATGTGTGCACCTACCCTGTTTTAGCCATTCCCAGTTGATGAGGCTCGAGGCTATGCGTCATGTTTTTAGCACACATTCACTTAGAATGCTCACCGTCCTCCCGACAATGTTCTGAAAGCATTCGTCCATACAAGTACGTTTCGGGTTCGAACGGAACCGAAGGCACTACTCCAATTACATCCATTTTGGAATCACCCTTAGATTAGTAGCGATTAGCCGTTGCACTTATCTTCTCCATCTTTGACTTCAAACACTTGTCTTCCTCATGAAAACGTTCAAACTGGATCGAAGTGGTTTTCGGAAAATTAATCCCGATCTCGGTCTCTTCGAAACGATCAGCGCATCGGTCAATATTGATAGTTGGTTATTTAACTATCAAATAACATCCATAAACAGCCATCAGATTTAAATAATTTTCCAAATTATTAATTATTCAAAATATCTTCACAAGATATCTTCTTCATTCAGTCTTTTGAAATCAGTTTCAAATCTCTTTTCACTCGCGCAATAACTTCCCAAAATTGTTTATTTCCTACTGATAATTACCAAGTCCAAATACTTTAGATTTTAAAATAATTTAGATCACTTCATTCTAAAATATACATTAAAACATTTAAATTAAAACTACTTAAATACTTCATTCAAAAATATATACTTTAAAACTATAAAATATAAAATAAAATTTTAAAATAAAAGTTAAGCCAAATTAAATTTAAAATAAGAGTTACGAAATTCTATACAAGTTTTCAAATAAAACTTTAACCAAACTATCTTTAAAATGAAACTATTTAATAAAATATAAATATTAATAATTATCCTTAAAATCATAATACTAGTCAAACCCTTCAATTAATTACTACTATTATTAATTTAAATAAATGTTTACTTTTAAAATTTAAACAACTTAAATAATAATTTCTTAAAACCATTCCTTTAAACAAACTTTAAAACTTTTAACTTATACTAAAAATCTACTTTGAAAACAAAAACGTACTTGGGTTTTCAGGGAAATACACTTTCCTTTCTACACCTTTAAAAAATAAACCACTATTTATTTTTAAAACAAATTACCCATTTCTTTGAAAATTCCCATCCTGAATTTATATTTCCAAATTATCTTCTGATAGAAATTTCACTCTATTTATAAACCCTGTTTATAAATTCCCTAATATTTTTCTCTTTTGAAACACTATTTCAATCACATAATCGATTTAAAAATCGATTCTCTAAATTTAAATATCCTATAAAATTTATTCTCGATTTATTCAAAACTTATTTCATAAATCTATTTATTCCAGATTTACTTCCTAATTATGATTTAAAAATCTTATTTAAAACCGAAATCATAAATTCCATACTTTATTTCAAAAATTCCCTTTTATTTCTTCCAAGACCATTTGAATCCTGAATTTTTAAATAAATCTTTTATTTCTCTAGATAATATCACTTAAGTTAAAAATAATCATTTATTTCCATTTATTCAAAATCTCCTTTACCATACTCGGAATTTATTATTATAATTTAAAAAAAATCAACCTTTTATCCTTTTCCAATTCATTCTTTAATTTATCACAATTCTTTACAATTACTTACTTAAAATCCTCTTTTTAATTTCCTCAAAAATCCCATCTTTATATTCTGATATCTCAATATATCCAAATATATTCAATTTAAACCATAACATTCAAAATTTTCCATTTCCAATATACTATCACAGATTATCAAATATATCATATCACAGAGTATTAAACAAATCTAAATATTTTGAGGAATCCAGTTGGGTCCCTCCAACTTGTTTTCCCTGCATCCAGAAATGTTAGCACAATATAATAATACCAATTCCACTTCAAGGTGGAATATTGTGGTATATGAGTTTATATCATCTCATCCTCTATTATGCGGTGCATAGGGTCTCATCCGCTATATAATGCTGGAAAGCAATCACTCCAATACACACACACACACACACTACTATATAATATACCACATCCATTCAATTCAATCATTCAACCAAATATTTAAATTTAACTATTTAAATTTAAATAACAATCCAGAAGAGTTGGATTAACTCACCTTTGATTATTAACTTGCAACCCGATCCCACCGGCTTGATTCACCACAATTTAGACCTTGTATAAACATTATAGGGTTTATTAATATTCGAAATAAATTGAATCATTAAGTACCATTTAATAATTCAATTGATTAATGATTTACTTCAAACTAATTTTTCTTTTAATAATTTATATTTCAATAACTAGGATAAATTAGATGAGTTTATTAAATACATTACTTACCCCAAATGCATATTTTAATATTCCTTCTCTATATACAAAATGCTCAGGCTAATAAAACTTTCTTCTTTAACTATATATATTTCCTATTTATATATACGTATATTTATAAAATTATAATGATATAAAATATCCTCCTAACTTATATACTTATACATATATTAAATTAAATACAGAATGGATTTACTGTAAAATATATATATATTTCTGTAATAAACAAAAATAGCAATTCTCTTTATTGTAAAGACTTTTCTTCTTTATATACATATATATTTGTATAAATGACAACTGGCTTTAAATTTCTCTACCCTGTATATATATAGGTGTATATATATATGTATTACTAAGTTTAAACTGAAAAAAATAAATAGAAAAAAAAACAAACTGCAGATATATCTCATCCCAAGCAACACCGAAGAACCCAACATCAACTTAAGCACTCACGTTTCCCAAACCCACGCGTGCTCGCGCACTAATTCCCACAGCCACCATTGCTCGAACTCACCTCATGACTACACTCCACCATTAATCGCAAGCTCGCACTCACCCAAGACCATGAGGATCAGGCGAAACACCCTACAGTTACATGCTACCGCGGCCTTCACACAACTCACCACCATCCTACCCCTCCTTAAACTGCTCACCCAAGTCATGAGATTCACTCGCGCCCTTCACCTTCCTGTTTATCACGAATGGATTTCTAGATTTCAATAGCAAGAAACCCAAAAGGCAAAACGCGATCTGAAATCGACATAGAAGAGGGTTACTCTCTCTTCGTGAATTTGATTTTCTCTCGGCTATACGGTTTTGATTTCAAAAATCACTATGCGCGATTTTTTGCAACCATCATTATTTTTATTTTGAGTTCGATTATTTTTTTTATGAATGAAGGAAGGGTTTTTTCTTCTTTCTTTCCTTTGATTTCTCTCGGCCAATTTGATTTTTGATTTAGGGGAAAAGAACACCTGGTATGAAATTAGAGAAGGTGGTAGACACATGCTTAAAGGGGGTGAAACGTGTTCAAACTTGTCGATTGTACAAGAATATACATACATTTCCTTTTAAATTCAAATTCAAATTCAAATCGTCACGATAAATGCAATTCAAAATTTTGACCTCCTACCGATGTGTGCCACTAGGCATTTATAATGTTATACCCCCATTACGAACGAAATGGAAAAGGTTTTGAATCCTAATTCGGTTGTATGGAGAATATAGTTTTTTGGACCAGTTATTTTATTGAATTTCCGATATAGTTTCAGCGCGTTTACCTACCGTACATCCAAAGGATCACTCCAAACACTATAAAAATTAAAATCCAATAATAATACACTATTATGGATCCAATGAAACCGATTTCGTCGAATTTCGAGACTGTGCCTCGGAAGGCTATTTATAAATGTCCATTTTAAACTATATAAATTTCAAAACTTAACAAAACACATCCAAATTCAAGTTTAGCACTTTTACTATCTTCAGTACTAACAATATAAATGTTACAAGCCTTTGAAATATTTTTATCTAGCTTAAAATCCAAGATTCACTATTTAAACCAATTTCATATTATTAAATTCAATAATTTAATTATCAAATAAATAATGATATTTGAAATTCAAGTTAAATTACCTTTCAAATATATATTTCAATTTCAAATATCCAAAAATTTCGAGCTGTCACATTCCTCCCCTCTTAAAAGAATTTTGTCCCCGAATTACTAGTTAAGAGGAGTGGTCCATAACCCGTTAACTATTAATCCCACAACCAAACAGTTTTTAACACCACCCAAACAATCTTTTCATTAAAGACACTATCACACTTACTAATTTCCTAAACTCATCCGTAGGTTAAAAACAATACCACTTGCTCAACTATTCAAATTTAAATTCGAAACCACAGTTAAATTATCAAAAAATTTCTAACTCTCTAAATTTTGAAAAAATTTCGTCGGCGTCTCATTTGCGCGACTAGCTCGGTACAACTACAAAAATGCCACTGCTGGCCTCCAGATTTCAAAAGAAAAAAAAGACTAAATGGCTAGATCAGAAAATCATCAAATTTCATATAGAAAATTAAAATACATACCTTTTATCGAGCAATTCCTTTATCTTCTAAAATCAAAAATCGCAATTTCCTTTTACCTTTTTAACACCTGTATATCACTTTGCAAAAATATCCCATTACAACATTCAAAATCATTTTATACATTTCTTTACAACAGTTTCCATATTTGCTTTACTTAGGCCCGTTTGATGTACATATATTATCTATATGCAATACCAATTTTTGATCGCTTGAACACACAATTTCACTTCCAAAGTAGTATCGTCCACCCGACTTCCTAGTGTGGGCTCAGGTCTGGTTTTCTTGATCTGAAACCGTCATTCTCTTTGCACAGCCACAACTATGATAGAGTATTTCTAGAATCGATCAAAATCTATATCTAGGGTTCGCCGTTGAAAATCGAGTGAAAAATCCCAACTCGGATCAGTTTAACTACCTCGAAGTTCTATGCACGAATTTGGATCAAATCGCTATGCGAATAAAATAATATACATACATCCTACGTATTTATTTCCAATTGATTATTAATTATATCAATTTTCTTTTATTCACATACATTTTGATTTCTATCCACTTATTTACAATTATTCTTCTACACATCCTTATTAAACCTTCATTTGTTAACTTAAAATAATTTCCAATACCAAATTTTTAATCGGTATATTTCTCAATTCCAATTTTTACTTAAGAATTTACCACCCATTTCTTAAGTTCAAGATAAATATTTTACACTTAAATATTTATTTCTACTTCATTACTGAAGTTATATATCCATTTCTATTCAACTTTGCACTTTCACCTCTATTTGAATTCAATTTACCCTCCAAATTTAAATATTGAATTCTATTCACCCCAAACCATATTTAATTTTCTTTACTTAGTTTCAATTACTAATTTATCCCTATCTCAAACAATTTACTTCTAAACTTTTATTATTTTATTTCACTTTGAACTAGTTCTACAACAGCTCTTTACTTTACACAATCCCAATATTCAATTTCAATTCCATTCACAAGTTTAATTAATTTGTTTACTTAATAATTTTATTTCAATACTTTGCTTTATTTAGTCCAACTCGACAAAATTTTCATTTCACTCTATTAACACAATTCTAATACTCAGTTTCAATCCGAATTTTTAAGTTTCGATAATTTTTCAACTTATTTGTATCCCATTCACAATCTCTTGAATTTACTTTATTTAATTAACTTTCTTTAATAACTTATTTTATTATCACATTTACTTGAAATTGTAAATTCATTTATTAATTCACAAATTTATTTCTACCCTAATAAATTTTATTTAAGTAACCATTTTACTAAGCCTATTCTGATTCATTTCCTCAAAGCTCTCCTTTATTTGACATAATTTAAATTTAATTCAAATATTAAATTTCACTTCCATTTAGTTGCAAATTTTAAGCTTCTATTAAATTTACTAGTCTTTTTACTTCATTTATTTGACTTACTTTGCTAACTTATCGTATTGTTACATTTTACTTTAATTTAACTCTTCTTTAAGTCAAAATTTTCTATTCTAGATAATTTTCCAAATTTACTAGTTGTCAAACCCATTTACATTTCCGATTTATTTCCAGAGTTTAACAATTGCTTAAACACTCCAAAAAAAATTTAAACCAACTCCAGAGTTTTCAACAGTCCCTTAAGTACTTCAAATCAGTTATATCCGAAATTCTTCGGTATCAAATTAGCTATTGAATTTTAAAACCAAAGCAAGTTTGCAAACAACTTCATTCAAAATCTCCAGGCAGCAATTCCTCCCTTGGATACACGAAAATGAACATCGATGATGCTACAGTCATCACCAAAGTTATTTTCCAGTGATAGAAAAGAGTTCAGTGCTTTTACTCCCTTCAAAACATTTCAACTATTTTAAAATCCAAATCTCACCAGATTTCAAAGCCAATTCAAAAATATTTCCGAAATAATACCACTATTATTTCTCCAAAACCTTTGAAAACAATTTTCAAATTTAAAGGAATTTAAATTTCTCAAATTTTCAAATTTCAAATCCTTTCAATTTATTTTCAAATATTTCTCTGGAATTCTATTTTAAATTATAAATCACATTTACAATTTACATTTACAAATCCCATTTGCATATGAATTTATTTCTTAGCTTTTAGTTATGATTTCAATTTTTTATTCAAATTTTACACAACAACGATAACAATTTAATATTATCACTTCCTAACAACCACACAACCATATATATCTATAATAATTTACGGAAAATTACTTCTTTTATATACAAAAATAATTTTGGCAAAATTATTTCATTTACCTTATTTTAAAACAATATTGTTTTGGTTTATCTTGTTTAAGAATTTAGAAATCCTTATCGATGACATGGCGTTCCACATATCGACCAAAATCCATAAACACTCAAGCGATAAGTCAACACAATATAAAAACAATTTTACATTCATTAACAAATACGCGCTTATATATATTAATACACTCAAACTTATTCTAGAGTACTATAGGCTCTATTTCAATGAGTGATACCCACCAGAGCCAAAGTTCTCGCTTAACCTTCAGCTCTGATACCAAGTGTAACGACCCGATTTTTTGACGCCCGAAAATCGGCATCAATACGTCAACTGTATTACTTGCCAAACAATCGAATGTCGGAAAATCGATACATTAGTGTTAAAGAAGAAGGAGGTAGAAGAAGAAATAGAAAACAACATCAGAATCTCTCAAACACAGCAGAACAATAGATTAGATAAATGACTAATCTTTTAAACAAAAGAATCATATCTGTTTATATAGTACAACATCAAAGTTCAACAACATCAATAGTGCACCAATGGACAGTTATTATATCCTGTCCCCACAAATCTGACTATACAATTAAAAATAAACAGTAAAATATTTATCAAATACGTGTGATACGTCTCGCCATCCAGCTCGTCTCCTGAGCTCCATAGCATCCTTTCCTGTACTTTATAATATTCGGTCTGACCCGAGCATTATAGTTAAATAACACCCGAGTCAGTCTGGAAAACCAGCGAGAGAAAATACACGCAGTTGGATTATTAAAGCTTCAAAATCACTTGAAATCAAAGGTATCTCGTAAGACCACACCACAAGTAAACATGCCGGGTTTTTACATTACGATAACCAAAACATTTCTTATAAAATCCTATGATATTATAATAGAGTCTATATACAAATACTTATTCAAATAGCCGAAATTGTTATATTAGTAAATTCTAGCTACTAGCCACAAAGTGGGTTCTATAAACAAAAACCGTAAAGGCACGTAGGGAGAATGGATTTCCATCAATGGTAGGGCTATTGGGAATCGCCTTTCATGGTATGTGGTCTAGATCACCGTACCGAAGATCCACCTTGATCCCCTGCATCACAAGACCAGATCTACCCATTACTGGATAGTCCAAATAAATTTACCTCGCTGTTGGGATCAGTAACCGCCCACGCAGCCAAAATAAAGAGACATCTAGACAGTGGTGACCTTACCCTAATTGGTTGCTAGCCACTTAGCCATGTGTGCACCTCCCCTGTTTTAGCCATTCCCGGTTGATGAGGCTCAAGGCTTTGTGTTATCATTTTAGCACACATTCACTTAGAATTCTCATCGTCCTCCTGACGATGTTTTGAAAGCGTTCGTCCATACAAGTCCGTTTCGGGTACGAACGGAACCGAAGGCACTACTGCGACTACATCTATTTTGGAATCACCCTCAGTATTAGTAGCGATTAGCCCTTGCACTTCACTGCCCCATCTTTGACTTCAAACTCTTGTCTTCCTCACGAAAATGTTCAAACTTCAAACTCTTGTCTTCTTCACTCACAAAATCATTTGAAATCAAAGGTATCTCGTAAGACCACGCCACAAATAAACATGCCGGGTTTTTACCTTACGATAACCAAAACATTTCTTGTAAAATCCTTTAATATATAATAGTGTCTACATACGAATACTTATTCAAGTAGCCGAAATTTTTACATTATTAAATTCCAGCTACTAGCCACAAAGTGGGTTCTACAAACAAAAACCATAAAGGCACGTAGGGAGAATGGATTTCCATCAATGGCAGGGATACTAGGGTACCATCCGTCACAGTACGTGGTCTAGATCACTGTATCGAGGATCCACCCTGATCCCCTGCGTCACAAGACCGGAGCTATCCCTTACAAGATAGTCCGAATAAGTTCACCCCTCGGTTGGGATGAGAAACCGCCCACACAGGCGAAATAAAGGGACATCTAGACAGGGGTGACCTTACCCTAATTGGTTGCTGGCCACTTAGCCTTATGTGCACCTCCGCTATTTTTGTCATTCCCGGTTGATGAGGCTCAAGGCTATGAGTTACCTTATTATCACAAATTCACTTAGAATGCACATCATTCTCCTGATGATGTTCCGAAAGCATTCGTCCATACAAGTCCATCCCAGGTTCGAACGAAACCGAAGGCACTATTCCTACTACATCCATTTTGGAATCACCCTCAGAACTGATTAGCCCTTGCACTTCACTTCTCCATCTTCGACTCCAAACTCTTGTCTTCCTCATGAAAACGTTCAAACCGATCGAAGTGGTTTTAGGGAATTTAATCCCGATCTCAGTCTCTTTGAAACGATCAACGTATCAGTCAATATTGATAGTCGGTTATTTAACTATCAAATAACATCCACAAACAACCATCATATTTAAATAATTTTCCAAATTATTTATTATTCAAAATATCTTTGCAAGATATCTTCTTCGCTTCAATCTTTTGAAATTAGTTTCAAATCTCTTTTCACTCGTGGAATAACTTCCCAAAAATGTTTATTTCCCACTGATAATTACCAATTCCAAATACTTTAGATTTTAAAATAATTTAAATCTCTTTATTCTAAAATATACTTTAAAACATTTAAATTCAAACTACTTAAATATCTTATTCAAAAATATATACTTTAAAACTATAAAATATAAAAAAAATTAAAATAAAAGTTAAGCCAAACTAAATTTTAAAATAAGAGTTACGAAATTCTATACAAGTTTTCAAATAAACTTTAACCAAACTATCTTTAAAATAAAAATATTTTACAAAATATAAATATTAATAATTATCCTTAAAATCATAATACTGGTCAAACCCTTCAATTAATTACTACTATAATTAATTTAAATAAACGTCTACTTTTAAAATTTAAACAACTTAAATAATAATTTCTTAAAAACATTCCTTTAAACAAACTTTAAGACTTTTAACTTGTACTAAAAGTCTGTTTTGGAAAAAGAAATGTACTTGGGCTTTCAGGGTAATACACTTTCCTTTCTACACCATTTAAAAATAAACCACTATTTATTTTTAAAACAAATTACCCATTTCTTTAAAAATTCCCATCTTGAATTATATTTCCAAATTGTCTTCTGATAAATATTTCACTCATTTATAAACCCTGTATATAAATTCCATAATCTTTTTCTCTTTTGAAACACTGTATCAATCACTTAATCGATTTAAAAATCTATTTTCTAAATTTAAATTTCCCATACTATTTATTTCTAGATTTATTCAAAGCTTTTTTTAGAAATCTATTAATTCCATATTTACTTCTTAATTATGATTTAAAAATCTTATTTAAAACTGAAATTATATATTCCATACTTTGTTTCAAAAATTGCACTTTATTTCTTCCCAGACCATTTGAATCCTGAATTTTTGAATAATTCTTTTATTTCTCTAAATAATATCACTTAAGTTAAAAACAATCATTTATTTTCATTTATTCAAAATCTCCTTTACCATACTCAAAATTTGTTATTAGAATTTTAAAAAAACTCAGCCTTTATCCTCTTCCAATTCATTCTTTAATTTATCACAATTCTTTGTAATTACTTACTTAAAATCCTCGTTTTAATTTCCTCAAAAATCCCATCTTTATATTCTGATATCTCAGTATATCCAAATATATTCAATTTAAACCATAACATCCAAAATTTTCCATTTCCAATATAATCTATCACAGATTATCAAATATATCATATCACAGAGTATTAAACAAATCTAAATATTTTGAGGAATCCAATTGGATCCCTCTAACCCGTTTCCCTGCATCCAGAAATGTTAGCAAAATATAATAATACCAATTCCACTTCAAAGTGGAATATCGCGGTTATGGGTTTATATCATCTCATCCGCTATTATGCGGCGCATATGGTCTCATCCGCTATATAATGCGGGAAATCAATCACTTCAATATATATACACCTATATAATATATCACATCCAATCAATTCAATCATTCAACCAAATATTTATATTTAACTATTTAAATTTAAATAACAATCCAGATGAGTGAGCTAACTCACCTTTGATTATTAATTTGCAATCTGATCCACATCAGTTTGATTCATCACGATTTAGACCTTGTATAAACATTATAGGGTTTACTAATATTCGAAATAAATTGAACCATTGAGTACCATTTAATAATTCAATTGACTAATGATTTAATTTAAACTAATTTTTCTTTGAATAATGTATATTTCATTAATTAAGACAAATTAGATGAGTTTATTAAATACATTTATTACCCTAAATACATACTTTAAAATTCCTTCTCTGCATATAAAATCCTCTAACTAATAAAACTTTTTGCTTTAACTATATATATATATATATATATTTCCTATTTATATATACATATATTTATAAAATTTTAATGATATAAAATATCCTCCTAACTTATATATTTATACATAATTTAAATTAAATACAGAATGGATTTACTATAATATATATATATATATATATATATATATATTTCTGTAATTAACAAAAACAACAATTCTCTTTACTGTAAAAAATTTTCTCCTTTATATACATATATATTTGTGAAAATGACAATTAGTTTTAAATTTCTTTACCCTATATATATATAGGTATATATATATATGTATGTATGTATGTATTACTAAGTTTAAATTGAAAAAAAAACAGAATAGAAAAAAAAACAAACTGCAGATATACCTCATCCCAAGCGACATCAAAGAACCCAACATCAACTTGAGCACTCACATTTCCCAAAACACACGCTCGCGCACTAATTCACATAGCCACCATTGCTCGAACTCACCTCGTGACTACACTCCACTATCATTCGCGAGCTCGTACTCACCCAAGATCATGAGAATCACGACGAAACCCCCTACCGTTACACGCTGCCATGGCCTTCACACAACTCACCACCATCCTACGCCTCCTCAAACTGCTCACCCAAGTCACGAGATTCACTCGTGCCCTCTACCATCCTGTTTATCATGAATGGATTTCTAGATTTCAATAGCCAGAAACCCAACAGGGAAAGCGCGATCTAAAATCGACTTTAAAGAGGGTTGCTCTCTCTCTCTTCGCGAATTTGATTTTCGCTCAGCTATACGATTTTGATTTCGAAAATCACTATGCGCGATTACTTACAACCATCATTATTTTTATTCTGATTCGATTCTTTTTTGGGTGAATGAAGGAAGGGTTTGTTTTTTCTTCTTTCTTTCCTTTGATTTCTCTCGGCCAATTTGATTTTTGATTGAGGGAAAAAGAACACCTGGTATGAAATTTGAGAAGGTGGTAGACCTGTTTTTAAAGGGATGAAACGTGTTTAAACTTGACAATTGTGTAAGAATATATATAAATTTCCTTTTAAATTCAAATTCAAATCTTCACGATAAATGCAACTCAAAATTTTGACCTCCTATCGAGGCATGCCACTAGGCATTTATAATGTTATACCTCCATTGCGAATGTAATGGAAAAGGTTTTGAGTCCTAATTCGGTCGTATGGAGAAGATAGCTTTTTGGACAAGTTATTTTATTAAATTTTCGATATAGTTTCAGTGCATTTACCTACCATACGGCCAAACAATCACCCCAAACACTACAAAAGTTGAAATTCGATAATAATACGCTATTACGGATCCAATGGAACTGATTTCGTCAAATTTCGAGACTGTGCCTCGGAATTCTATTTTTAAATGTCCATTTTAAACAATATAAATTTTAAAACTTTACAAAATACTTTCAAATTCAAGTGTAACACTTTTACTATTTAGAATACTAACAATATAATTTTTACAAGCCTTTGAAATATTTTTATCCGGCTTAAAATCCAAGATTCACTATTTAAACCAATTTTAGATTATTAAATTCAATAATTTAATTGTCAAATAAATAGTTATATTGAAATTCAAGTTAAATTACCTTTCAAATATTTCAAATAAATTAAATATTTCAATTTCAAATATTCAAAAAATTTAGGTCCTCATAGTAATGATCAAGAAGAATAGATCTTACTTGAATAAATTAGTTTGATAGTAAACCAAAAGCAAAGCAGAAAACCATAATAGTACATGATGCAAAAGTATGACTTACTTTTGCGAATAAATTTTTATTGATATTTGATAGAAATACTCAAGGGCATAATAACATTACAACGACCCGTAATTTTGAACACTTTGTATTTAAATATCTGAATCATTTATATATTTGAATCTTGGATTTAATGTGGTAAAATTTATTTAATAGCCATGTGAACCTCCTTTTAAATAATGATTAATGATGGTAAACTTGTTTTTGAAAAATGTTTATAAAAATAGACACTTTGAAGAAATATCAATAATGTAACAAAAAATTGTTTTATCGATAAACATCTTTTTATTCAACAGAGGTTGTTCAAACTTTTTTACATACACCGAATAACTTAGAAGATCTTAGTAGCTAATAAAAACATTTTATATTATACCACTCTTAGAGAATCTTCTAGAAGCTTCAAGAAGGTTGATTGGAGATAAGGGTGGCAGGAAATATTTTCAATGGCATGGTGAGGTGGAAAGGTGAGATGATGGGCACATGGAGAAGGGTGGGATATGCCATGCTCTGAAGGCGTGAATGGAAGGGTAGACAATACCACTTAGTTCCCATATAAGCGCACACATTCACTCATTGATTCACTTTTACAGTTTTGCAAAATAAAATCAAATAATCTTCACTCTCCTCTCTTCATAATATCTTAAGATCTAAACTATTTAAAACAAAACTCCAAACTTCAACGAACTCTACTATATGGCCTAACACAACATAGCAACACATATTTTCAACTCTAACTTGGAAGATTGGAGCAAAAGGCCCCATACTATCTTGGTCCGTGAGCATAAGGAGGCCATTTGAACCTAGGCCGAGAGCAAGTTGAAGGTGGGAGGTGGTTTTGGTGGTTGTTTTGATTGAGGTAGGAAGTGGGCTTGTGGTGGCGATATGTAATTTGTGTTACCATGTTGATGGGTAAGCTAACTCACTATTTAAATAGTATATAAAGTATATAATGCTTGTTTATATTATAATACTTGTTTGAGTTATAGCTTTTCTCTTTTGTGATTATTTCTTTGGAAAGTAAACGACCTATGTAAATGATGCTTTTGAACTCGTATGACTTTATATTGCTTGTTGCATAGCCTTTAAAAAAGCACATAAGATTTGGTCGGACTCAATTTGAATAAGACTTGATTTGAAAGTGATTTAATAGTGATGCTATATATGCATTGTGGAAATACCCTGTGTTTGGCATTTTCTATAAAAATTTGTAGAGAGATCCTTAGGGGTTTCTACCCTATTTGTGATGTTTTATGTGTATATTAGTTACTGTAAAAAGTTAGGATGCTAATTTTTTTTATTATATCGAAAAGTGGTAAAACTTTCATTCTTATAAAACTGGCCTATTCCATAGCGACTCACAACAATCAGCCACATCACTTTGAAAACACCATCTTTGCTTATGAATCACTTTTTAAAGCATTTTAGAAATGTTTTATTTTCTATTTGAAGGTTTTAATTGCTTTTAAATGACTATAAACTTAAGTATTTCTCTTCAACCATTTTCGTAGACTTTTCTAACTTATACCAGAGTATTTTAAAAGCGGTTTGGAATTTTCATATATTTTTATAATTAATTATGAATTATCAAAGTAGATGGTATATTGAGTTTTCAAATAAATTATAAAATAAGATATTTTAAGTGAATGTTTTGGACAATATTAAAAGAATTTAAAGTATTTTTAATTATATGTCGTTTTTAGAACATTAGGTAATTACTTTATTAAGCATTCAAAAGCTTTTGTAATATAATATCTTTTATTATTTTTAGAATTTTATTAAATATCATAGGTTTATAAATAAATTAGTATATGTATCTATACATATATATATATAATTTTTAAAGGTTTTTAGTAAATATACAAATCTTGGAAAGGTTAAGTATTTTATAAAAGCATAAAAGGGAAGTTTTGTATTATAACACTTATGTTAAAATAATTGGTTTTGTAAATTAATTAAAAGTATATTACCTTGTTTAATAAATGTAGTCACACTTTAATCTTTAAATGAATGTTTTTATCGATAATGAAAAGTATAAACACGGTTTCAGTTCTATAGTAAACAATGTTTAGATCTTTAAAAGAATGTTTTAAAGGTAATTATAGGTGAAATGGGTTTGAGTTTTGTAGTAACAATGTTTTAATGACATTCGTTTTTAACCCATTAAATTATACTTGCTTAAGATTTGTAAATATTCTTAACCAATTAGAAATATGAATATAGATACATTTCGAAGTATTGAAAAGAGTATAAATGAATAGTGAAATAGCAGTGTATATATATATAAAACTTTTGTAAAGTTATTTTAAATATATATACATGTTTTTACAAGTAGCTTATAATTAATACACAGATTAACTAAATATAAAAGGGATTAGGAGTTGCTTAAGTAGCTTAATTGTGCTTTGTGTGACTTAATCGTGCTTTGTGTTTTTACTTGTTCATGGAAAGTATTTAGTCATATACTTATCACTAAAAGCGGATGAAGTAGGCTTGTCTATCCGTTAGAGCAAAGAATAATGTTCGCGTAGGGTTTAGAAGAAGTAGTTGTAACACCCCTAATTTTGATAGCATTATTCAGGAGATTTAATTAGCTAAATTAAATAGAATAATAAAAAGATTAATTGGTTAAGGGAATTGAGATTTGTATAATAAGGGTATAGCCATGCTTAATAGAATTAATGAACTAAGGAAAAACAAAATGAATTAGATAAGGGTAAAATAAGAATGATCCATATTAATATACCCTAAGCCTTCATACCATTATACTTTGCACGTTCATTTCATAAAATTAAAACCAACTTAGAGGCTGGCCAACATTAAAGAAGAAAAAGAGGGAAAGATAAGCTAAATCAAGAGGACAAAGCTAATCAACTTAAATCCAAGACCAAATCTCAACTCTTTAACATCAAAGAAAAGGTGAATAATAGGTTACATCTCATGTTTTTGTTTTCGATTACTAGATTGAGATTCGAAATTGTTTTGCAAACGTTTTGCCATATTTTAATTGACTAAAATGGATATATATATATATATATATATATATACTTGTTGATGATTTTGGCTATTTCATATGGATTTTATGATAAGAATTGATTTGAAAAACCAATTAGTTGAAATCCAATAGACTTGCGATTTTATTCCAAGGTCAGAAATATTATTATGGAAATGGGTTTCATGTTTTATAATTTTCTAAATAATTATGGAATTAATATTAATCTTCTACTGAAGAAAATGGTTATTCGGGTTTAAAACTAATTTTGGCAATTATGTATATGCTTTGGGTCTGATATTTAAATATGTTAGGAAACATATTAAAAGAGATTTATGTGAGTTTTTATAGAATTTTCCTAAGTGTTGTAATAGATTTATAAAATTATTTAAGGTACGAGAATTAAATGTTTTATATATTAAAAAAGGAGAAGGGGCATTTTGTAAATAATTTAATTAGTTTAATTTCGAAAATTTTGGCAGTACTTTTGGAAAAGAAAATTAGCAACCAATAATATATTGACAAACAACGCAGGTTAGTTAGAAAGATTACTTAAAAAGATTAAAAATCAGTTTAAACATGCATTATACATGCTTCACCACATTCGGCACCTAGCTTTCAACCGTATTCCTCTACCGCCACCACCATCGAAACCAATGTGCATGGCATCAAAGACTTGGTGCATAGCGAATTGGATATAGGCGGATGGTATGCGGTCGAAACAAGGGGTTCTGATGGGGTCGAAGCGCTACGCTGCTTTTAAATGAAAATGCACCTGCTTTGCTTTCAATAGTAGTGCTTTCGACTTGGTTTCCTACTGGGTTAAATTGTTTAAAGGAATGGTTTTAAAAATGGTTGCACCTTTTTTTAAGTAAACGCTTTTGAAGGGACCAAAACCCTAACTGCCACCTTTTATCTTTCGACCCAGATCGATTTCGAAAGGGTTGCCTTGTTTTTAAAACTTAGCCACTTCTCCAATGCTCTCAAAGGGATATGTTTCGACACTATCCACTTAATTTACTTATGAATTGCTGTCGAAAGAGTTGCTATTGACATGTTTTTTAGGCCCTTTTCTGATATTTGAAAGTTAAACCCAAACGTTTCAAAAGGAATGGTTTCCAAAGGTTTCAAAAGGTTTTCCACAAGCTTTTACTTAAACCCAATGCTTTCGAAATGTTTGTTTTTAGTAGTATACTTTAATGCTTTCGAAAGGCAACTGATATAGGTTTCGAAGGGGAGGTTCTACAGTATTTTCAAAAGTGTAAACTACGGTTTCAAAGGGGAGGTTCCCAGTGGTTTCAAAAGGTACTTAAAGCATTTTAAATGGAAGGTTTCTGATTACTTTCGAAAGGTAAGTTTAATGTTTTGAAAAGAGGATGTCTAAGGTTTATAAAGCTTTCGAAGAAGGTGTTAACAATGGTTACGAAAGAGATACTATCAATGGTTTCGAATGGGTTATTTAAGGATTTTAAACAAAGGTTTCGAATGATCTACCTTGCAATATAGCCTGTGTTTTAAGTTAAAAATGGGGTTTTAACTTATTTTGGAGGGATAAGTAATCCTCATTATATCACATTAACATTATTTACCCACAAATAGCTTAGAGTAAAGCAAAGAATATATTTTCCTTGTATAAGTATGATTTAAAGATTTAAATCATTCTGAAAAGGTTTTCAAGAAAAATTTTAAAGGATAGTTAACCCTAGGAATATGAATCAGAATAGAAGACCATATGGGACTAGTGTAGGGTCGCACCCTACTTATTAGCTATTAGCCCTTAGCTAATTTGGTCCAAAATTCCACGTATAGGACTTAATCACAAGTAGACTTAAATGTTGGTTACACACAAAAATGAATATGTGAATAGAAAAGAAGACAGGTTATTAGTGAGCCCGCAAAACCATTAGGATTAGGAGACCCTTGGAAATGTAAGTTAGGGACGGACCGTCCAGAAGACTTATCTAACGGTTGTTAGATCATATTTATTGTTTTGTATGGTAGGCCCCAATCAGCCAAAGGTTAGTTGTTGGCCAAACAGAACTACATTTGTTTTGGATAGCTGGTCCAGTAAATACCTGTTTTTAGCATGTATGGTATTGCTATTATTGATATAATCAGTTGATTAACCAGTTTGGTTGCAGGATTTTGATTTGCAAAAAGACGTGATTTAAAGAGATATTAGTGAAGGAAACTCGTTCCGCTAAGTGGCATGGTCTCGCTTAATATCAAATAACCAATATGTATTATATTATTCACACCAGGCTTTATGTCTGACTCGAAGTTTATGTTTTTCCCCTTAAACTCTTGGGTGTTCAAAATTGATTTGAGTAGACTGAGGGTTGAGGATTTTCAGGTTTTAGTAGGTGGATGAATAAAGCTTCCAAAGACGAGCAGGAGGCTGAAGTTAGATGTTTAGGATTTGTTTTGTTTTTATTTTGCTATGATGTATTAAATCAGTTATGACTATATAGTTCTCTAGTCAACCAAGGGGGCATCTTCATATGTCGCTTTTTGCGTATTTTGTAATAGTCATATTTGATCTAAACCTAGGAAACTATTGGGATTATGCAATGGAATATGAAACATGTTTTGAAACATAATCGTAAAAGTTATTTTTTTAAACCTGTGATTTTGTTTCATATTCATGTGCTTCTGATATTATGGATACCGCTAACATTAACGTATTTGGTCACCAGAAGTTAATAACGTGGATGTCTACAACATGCTTCTTGCCTCCAGATAGGGGATGATACAGTAGTGCTCTAACCTACCGGATTCACAATTAACTAAGGGAAGTTTGAAATATTGAAGATATGAGTACACAAGGCTTGGTTTCCATTTATGATCGTTTATTTTGGACTTGATAGTTGATTAGTTGACTATTGAATATGACCAAATATTAATTTAGGAAGTATATAAAAGCTTCACAGCTTTATACGATTTGAGATACCTCAAGGAGGTGCATTGCTATAAAACATCTCTAGCTTTAAGAACATCTGCATAGAAGATCCACGAGGGAGGACTCCTCCTTATATAGTTCGCTTACTTCTAAAAGAACCCAAATTGAGTTAACCGAAAATTCATCGAATTAGTTTTGAAGAGTCCAGGATCGTTAAGTGTTTTACTTACCGAACACCACTTCAAAACTGGTATAAGAGTTTATGTTTTATAAGCGTTTGTAAAGTTGAATGTTATGGATTTGAACTATCTATCCTAAGATTAATTCCAAGGGAGAGGTCAGCGTTAACATTTCAGTCTAATGTTGTAGAGTTGAACTATCTATCCTAAGGTTAAGTTCATGAGAGTGATCAATATTATCATTTCTCGTTCGACTTGTTCTAGGATCCTTATAGTGATCCGTGGACTTTTGAAATGCTGGAACCCAGCGAGAGATTTCAGACATTTTCGAGTGATGAAGACTTGTGTCTTTAGATGTTGAACGCGATTGCACCATTGGTAATGGTGGAAAGTAGAGTAGGATGCATAGCCCGATTCTTAACAACCTGTAACAGGGTCTATAAGCTCTATATCTAGAGAAGCTTACTGTAATACCTTGTAAATTTTTAAAATTAATGTTGAGGGGATTTTTGGTAATTATAACTAAAAAGAGGCAAATAGTAATTTTACAAACATTGAAATAAGACAACGGGACTTGTGCCGTTCCGTAGAGCTCATTTTTCTGGTCAAAATGGTATATTAGTTTGTTCGAATTGAAGTACATATGGAGGAGTTGTAGTAATTAAATTAGTGGGTTTTGAATTGTTGTTTAGGCCCAGCTCATTAGATTGGAGCAACGGTTCAGAACGCATATAATGGACTGAATAAGTTTTGAATTCATTCAGTTTCTCAATTCATATATAATTATGTTTCTCAACTTCTCCTTCTTCTTCAATCACTCTGATTCGTCACTTCCCTTTCCAGTATAATCTAAACGTTGGTATTATATATACAAAATTGAATGATGCCGATGTGCTCCGGAACAGAATTTACCCAGCTTCGGAAAAACCCTGCCTACGTGATGCCCCAAGGTTTCTACTAGAAATTAAGCAGTCAGACGCTTACACACGTAAACTCCCGACACCCGCTATCGACTAGCCTTAACTCTACGCTCAAAACCTTGCCACAACTCAGCCACTGAGTTGCGAATTCTCAAACTACGCCATGTAGTTTGTCCCCTAGTCACACGACTAGAAATTACAATTGTTTAAAATGGAAAATACAATTTAAACATAATTTAAAAACAAAACAAAACACTAATTATAATTATGAGCCTTATATAATTATAAACCCAAAACTAATATAAAGGTCGGCCCAAAATTATTCTCTCTTTTTCTTTTAACGGCCCTTTCCTTTGTGCTTGTGATAATTGCGGCTCTCGTTCGTTCGTTCCTCTCAAATTAGGGTTTGGAAAATTGAAGTGTGTCGGTTTCTGTCGATTCGATTAACGATGCTTCGATTTCTTTTCTCTCTGTTAATCTCCTTTGGCTACTTCAAATCGATGCTTTCTTCTTTGCACTCGGCTCGTTCAATTTCGATTGAGTTCAGAGTTGCTTCGGTATGTAATTTGTTACTTTTGCTTTACTGTTTTTGCTTCCTTGAACTCGATGATTTCGTAGCCGATGATGAATGGGATTTATAGAAATCGAATTCCTATATTTGCGTTCATCTGATAGTTGTTTGATTTCGTCAATACTATGCTCGGCCATTCGATCTTCATTTGGATGCTTGAGATTGATTACTGACGTTTTCAATTTACTTGAATAACACGGTGTTGATTTTGAACTGTTCATTTTTCTTGGCTACTACGGTGTTGATTTTGGTATTTTGTTTTTTGACCCACGGCTTGATTTCTTGGCTGTCACGGCTTGTTTGATTTCGTGGCCACCACGGCTTGATTTGCATTTGACTTCGGTCACTTGATTTTGTGAAAATACGAACTTGCTCGACACTTTGTTGACATCGGCCAGTTGATACTGATGCTTGATGTTGACCATTTTCTTTATGACTTCGGCACTGACTATATGTGTACATTTCGTAGCTGAAGTTTTTTTTGATAAATTTCTACTTGGATTTATGACGTCCCTTGGTTCTGATTGTGGTTGACTTCAATTTACCTTGGAGACGGAGGTTCGAGCCCTCTTTCCAGCGCCAAAATATTAACGAATTTCTTTGTCAACCCTAAAAGTGCAAGGATGAGAACCATAGCTAATTATGGAATTTTGAGAACCTAAGTTTAACCTCAATGAGTGTTGTCATAATGTGTATTTGAGTTAAGGCTTAAGAGGGGTGAACGAGCAGGCTTAGGTTCATAGTGAAACCATATGCACAACCAAGTGAAGTCATATATGCTTGAAATAAATCCATGTTAGACAATCATATGATCAAAAGAGAAACCAAGAATATGGTTACTTTTGAAATTCGAAACAATTTTTTATTAGCAAATCAAATGTGCTTTAGAATTTGAAAGTATGCCATAATTCGAGAAATCTTGTTTTTTCAATATAATGTAAAAAGTACAAAGTCCAATAGTTCAAGTGATACAATCGATTATGAATCCCCAAATCAATTTAGGGTTACAAAGTTTAAAATGAAAGAAGAGATATAAGAATGATTCGGCTCTTCCATTACATACCTAGATCCATATTTATACATTTGAAAAATGCCGCATGGCGCATGCTTTGGCATGCTTGGTCTCAGCGGCTTTAATGCTTTATGATGTTGAATTCACCTAACAACATCCTTTATCGTCCTTAGGTATAGCATAGGGCTTCAGCTTCGCCACATAAGTAAAACCCCACAGCATCAATGACGTTCAGCATTAATGGCTCCAGCAATGATGATCAACATTCTTTATTAAAGGGTGGTGACATCGTCTTGAATCGACGTGAGTATGAAGCAATATCAATAAGGAGCGACTTTATAGCTTCTGTGGATATTGACGACATCCACCATCAACATCGCATGTATGAGTAGGCGGAAACCGCCAAGTGTTATTGAACTGCAACGTGGCATTGATAAATGAAGGCGTTGATAATTATCAGCATTCCTAATGGCGATATGGGCAGTGATCGACCTTGATAACAAACAACTGTAACAACGAGTGACGTTGATAGAAAGCGGCATCACTTTAGAGGGTGACACTGGTAAAATATGGCATCAACGAGATGTGATGTAGGACACGTCGACATTCATTGATGGTTAGCTGTATTGATTGCAGTCAACATCATTACTTCCTTGAAGGGATGCAGCATTGGTTATTGGCGACATCAATGATCAGCAACATTGATTAGTTCAGTGTTATTTGAAAGACAACATTAGAGGGGTGACTGTATTACAATAGAAGTAGTGTCAAAGAGATGCGACATCATTACTTTACAGCTTCGGTTGCAGGTAGTGCTGGTGATGAGTGATGGTCATCATATTTTCATAAGTGAAGTGCAACATCGATAAGTTGCGATGTCAATGAGATGTAATGTAGATGGGAGGCGGCATCAAGGAAAAGCAATACCATATCATGCGTTACTGATCATATGTGGTATTGAACGATATTGATAAAGCACGGTATTACTTCAATCTTGAAAGGCAATGTCATATTCATGTCCAATGCTACATATCTTCGAGTTTAATAATAGTGATAACAACTGCTACTTTCCCTCCACCTATATAAATAATTCTTAATATAAATAAATAACTAGATAGTTAGTTATTCTCATTTCTCATATCAAAAACTTCCATTGCTTCATTCTTTTCTATTTCCCTCTTCTTTCCTTAACTTCAAATCATAGTTCTTGCCCAATTCTTGACGGATTTTCATGAAACTAGTAGCAAACTAAAGGGCATGGAGAATACTGTGCATTCATAACAAATGGAAGGAGAATCCTAGAGGCTAGTGGCACAACAGTGCGAACATCGAAGGTTGAAGCATTGGAGAGCATTTCGGTGCGTGATTCCATCTCAGTACATTATATAATGCAAAGTTAATACTTTATTGACGATATGCTAGCTAGAAAATGAAATTTAAATTAAGTAATCATTGATTTGAAAGAAAAAAATCAAAGGTCTTTTGGAAAACAAGAGCTACACTAATATTAAAAAACTACATTATACTGATTTGTAACAATTTTTGTGATTTCGACACTTAACCATACGAATTAAGCATCAAAATTTATATACAAGAGGAGTATTAAGGCCAAAAGTCGAATAGGCATCATCTGGAGGTAAAACAAACTCGATTGAAGGAGAAACAACGGACTAGAATGTAAAATTCTAACCTAGGCCAATCATCAGTCGACTTCTTATGACATGACCGGCTGACCAATGTGTTGATTGGTCAACCGTCCATGTCGATGGTCGTCGAATTTAGGCCCAAATTGAACATAGACGCAAACTATGCCATATATTATCGATTCAAATTTTGTTTCTTTTATTTTTAGTGTCGTTTATAGACATATTTAGAGATGTTTGTTAATGCCATAAATCCAATGAGAATTAAGTGGATGTTGATCATTTTATGGAGTTGGATTGTATGTTTATTCTACGATGGAATTAATTCAATGTTGATACAAACGTGTATGATCCTGTGGAAAAAGTAGATGGCCCATGATGTGAACTTGTGACACAAGAGCATGATTTAGGTATTGTGACTCTCCTCTGTAGTGCTAAGGGGTCCAAAGTGGACGAATGGATGTTAAATGATCCTGTTGTGCATGAGGCAAATCCATGGTATGAGTCTAGTTTTATATTCGAGGTACGGACAACAGGTGACTCTGTAGCGCATGAAGTGAGTCCAGGAAAGTGAGTCAAATATGAGTTTTGTGATGACCACTCTACACCTCTGGTACCCAATATATCTATAAAGTGCACCATGGAGGCACTCGGTCGATGCAAGATGGTAAGAATCCAACACGAAACCTATAGAACATGCATAGAAAAAATATAATATGATAAAATAAATGTAAAATAGATGAGATAATGATATAATAAAATGAACCATAAATAAGAACATCGGAGTGCATCAGGTTCATAGACTATAAAAAAACAAAATAAAGATTCTATGCATCCAAATCTCCAAAATAAACTTTTAAGAGCGTCTTTCAAAATAAAACTACCGACATAGCTCCACAGTACTGCACGATGGAATATAAGTGATAGTAAGCTCCTTGTATAGATATATGAAAGCATAGCCTCCTTCTCTTACTCCATACAGTTCCTTGCACTATCCAAACTTGTTATCCTTAATTTACTCATTTAAGATTACCCAAGGTAATAGAAACCAAAGCATTAAACCTCGGATCAGACAATAGTCTGGTGTGAATGATACATCATCTCAAAATACTATAAAAATTGTATAGTAAATAGGCTATAGGGTATGAACAACCATACCTCACCTATCCTTGCATCCATAGAGTTAGCACTTAAACATAATATACACTAAACTACTATCATATGTGAAACATAAAGGGTATAGGGGTATCACACATCATATCAAGCACACAACAAACATGCATCCGTAACACAGCCTCACATCTCTCACTCAAGTGCTTTAGAATACGATAGCTCTTTCAGATGCTAAACTCATTCCCTATATAGATGGCAAAGGATTGGACATATACATAGATGTCCAAAATATAGGTACATGCAGGATACCTTGTCCAAACAATGAGCATTACAACAGAATCATCCATCGATCCCTTAGAACACATACCGATAATAGAACTACCCTACAGATGCTGAATTCATCCCCACACAGAAGGGTAATGACAAACAAAGATATCCAAATACATGGGTACACATAGATTACCACGGGTACATGCAGGATACCCTGTCCTACTCATGAGCCTCATAACCTCATGTTCTACCCTATGAATTGTCTCGCAGAACTCGTCCTTTCGGTCCATCACCAAATACTATAGTCACTTGCCACATCGGCTCGTCGAAGTCGTTATATTTCATTGGCTGTTATTCCAAAGTCATCTAGAGCCATCCTAGGGTCATCCATCCTTACCTCGAACTAACTCCTAAGACCACCAAGCAACCCCAAACATTGGCACGAAGCCAAAACCCTAAAAGCCTCACTCCATGATCAGTTCGACCTCCCTTTTTTCGTCCTAAAGCCATACATCCCTCAAATAGAAGCAATACTGAACGGATACTCCTGTTCGGTTCCCCACCAACTAGACTGCACTTCCACTGAGCAGAAACCATACCGAATAGGAAATTCTGCTTTGCATTTCCCTATACCTGGACAAAGACCTACCGAACCACATTTTCTATTCGGTCATCCACTTGGCAAGCCAAGCCATTAACTAAACCAATATCTACCGGATAGGATCACCTCTCTGGTCCTTCACTTGCCAAGCCACCCAATGCTGAAATAACTAATGCCGAACCAAATACTCCCCTTCGTGAAGCCAACCACCAGACCAGGCTTCCACCAAACCAAACCCTGTAGCTCCTTAAGCACATTAACATCGTACTGATTCCATCTCTATGCTCAGCAATATATTCCTCATGCATTGCCTATGCAACGATAGGACTCTAAATGCTCTAGAGCCCATCCATCGAAGCCCAGTTTCACAGATCCTACCTTTAGTTCGCTCCGGTAAGCGTTTTTAGTCATACAAGCATACAAACAAACATCATACATACACAAAACAACATACAAACATGTAAATCATGCAATCCATTAAAGTAATCATCATACAAGGTGTATACAACATAGCCTTACACCGATTAAGGCAATCACATATCCAAATAACATATCTAGAACATCAAAAATCCATTTATTCACGTTTTTACCATAGGTTGGGTTCTAAAACAGTATTAAAAACTAATGTTGACTCTAAAAATGAATTCAAAACATGTTAAAACATGCATATATAATAAGGTGAGAGATGATAAATCACTCCCCAAAATCCAATTTTCGCACACAAATCGAGGAAAATCCAAAAATGAACAGCAAAGATGAAATTTTTTCTTCCCAAAACGTAGATTTGAATATCTCTAATGAATACCCTTGCTAATCTAACCTTAATATATGATTTTGATTTGATTTGGAGGAGAAAAAAAGAAGGTTTTGGGCAGAGGAAAGTTTATTGAAGTCTTGGATTTATGTGAGAAGGTCTGAAAATGATTTGGGAATGATGGTTTAGCCAAATATACCCTCTAAACCCGAAATGGGTTAGTGGGCTTCCTTGCCCCTAAGCTCACCAATTACTCACTAAGCTGCTCTAAAACTACCAATCTTCAAGTAGCCATATCTCCAAGCTAGAAGTATAAATTGATAGTATAACCACTCTATGGAAAGGAAACCCATCATATTTTTCCAATGCAAGTGGTCTCGAATGCTAATTCGGATTCTATCAACATTATAGGTTTTAAGGGAAAAATCGCCCAAAAAAATTCAAAAGATAGGAAATGTCACTGATAGGCATTTCCTAAAGTCATAGAATCATACGACCTCATATAAATTTAAATTAATATTTTACAATCTTTCGACAATTAAAATACGAATCATTACACACACCCCCTCTTTTAGAAATTTTGCCCCCCTAAATTCCTAACACAAATCAAGCATAGCTACACCGCATGCCAAATGCCCACGAGTAACCATATCAAACATCAACCAAGCAAATAAAAGAAAATTTGATATCTACGTTTACCATAGCAAGCATGATACTAAACTACCCTACATATTATGAAAGTGAAGGTAAAAGCGATAAACAGATGTCTAAGTAAAGAGCTATGGATAAGCAGTCATCATATTCTCCTCGGTCTCTCAAGGACAATTGCGTTCGCTTTCACCCCATTAAACCTTTACTAGCTCTACCGTCTTCCTCCTAAGTTGCTTCATATCATGTCCGATGATAGGAATATGCCTACAAGGTCTCAATACTTTTGGTTCAGTCTAGATATCATCAACCTGATTCAGTTCAACAATCATGCCTGAGCTATGCATAAATTTCCACAAGTGAGAGATGTGGAACACTTTGTGCATGCCTGCATTCTCTGAGGTAAATCGACTCTATAAGCCAGGTTCCTAATCCTCTCAAGTAGTAGAAGAGGACCAACGAATCTCTATGCCAACTTATCTTTAGTACCGAATTGAACAACATTTCTCAACAAGGGGATCTTGACAAACACCATATCGCCAATGGAGGAATCTAAGTCGCGCCTTCTCCTATCGACTTAGCTCTTATATTTATCCCGAGCAACTTTAGTTCTTTGCGGAATGATCTCAATCTTCTCCAAAGTGCCTATAATCATATCCGGCCTAAGTATCAGTTTCTCGCCCTTTTCCTACCAACATGAATGATCGTTGCACAATCGGCCATATAACGCCTTAAATGGCTCCATACCAATATTGGACCGATAATTGGTTTTGTATGCAAACTTTACTTAGTGCAAGTAATCATCACATGAGCCACCAAAATTGAGAATGAAAGCTTGCAAGAGATCATCTGGGTTATGATTTACCTCTTGATCTGCCCATCCATTTGTGGATAATAAGCTATACTAAGATGCAACTCTATCCCCAACGCCTCTTATAAACTCTTCCAAAACCCGCTAGTGAACAAAGGGTCTCGGTCGCTCATAATGCTCTTTGGCACACCATGCAACCACATAACCCACTTCACATACAACTCAGCTAATTTGCATGATGTTCTACTAGAATTGATGGGTATAAGTCTAGCACTCTTTGTCAATATATCGACTATGATCCAATTGGTATCTACTCTTCTCTTGTCTTCTGCAATCCATCAATGAAATCCATCGAAATTTGTTCCCGTTTCCACTCAAGAATCTCAGCGGTTGCAGCAAACTGCTCGACTACTTCTGCTCGGCCTATACAAGCTAACAATCTATGCATTTTTAGATGAATGCCCCAACGTCCTTCTTCATCACTTCCTAGTAACATGGTTGTCTCATATGGTGGTACATTTTATTTCCACTTGGATGTATAGTCAATCTCAAATGATGACACTCGCATAGCACCTCATCCCTCAACCTGTCAACATCAGGAACAAACAATCCCTTATTTTTATGGAGCCAATTATCACGAGTGAGCCCGTACAACTTTATCTCCTCAGACACTACCTATTCCTCTATCTTCACCATAATTTCCGCTAGTTTAAAAAATTGTCTAATACTAGTATTGATCCGCTCAATCAAGGTAGGTCTAATCTTCGGGCCAGCTAACACTTTTGGCTCTAGCTCACATTAAGGTCTAAAATCACAGCCGGCAGTAAACTCGAACAACTTCCACTCTAGGGTCATCACTCCCAATTGGCATGTTTCCTACTTAATGCATCAGCCACTGCAATTCCCTAACTAGGGGTATAGGAAATGTAAAAGTCATAGGAGGCTAGGAACTCTAACCATCGCTATTGACGAAGGTTAAGGTCCTTCTTGGAGAATAGATACTTCAACGACTTCTTGTCCGTATACAACTCGAACCTCTCCCGAAGAAAATAATGCCTCCGTATCTTTAAAGAAAATACTATTACTTCCAATTCCAAATCATGAGTCAGATACTTCCTCTCGTGTAGTTTCAGCTGTCGACTAGCTAGGCGACAGCTTTTCCCATCATCATCAGCACTGCACCAAGTCTAGTACCTAAGGCATCATTGTATACTATCATCTCCTCATTCTTTCTCAATATGAATAACATCGGTGTGCTCGTTAACCTGACCTTTAGACTCAAGTTCACATGCTCACACCTTGCATCTTAAATAAAAGTCTGATTCTTCTTCATCAAGTTGGTTAACTATGCTGCTACCTTAGAGAAGTCCTTCATAAAATGTCTGTAGTATCCCACTAGTCCAAGGAAACTCCTTAGTTATCTTAGGTCAATCGCAGTACTGTATTACTGCCACCTTCATAGGATCACGGTAATACGTTGCTCAGAAGGAATATGACCCAAGAATCGCACTTCCCTCCTTCCAAAGTGACATTTCAAAAACTTTTCCTTCAATTGGTGCTTCCTTAACTCCTCGAGCACAATCCTCAAATGCTCCTTGTGTTCTTCCTTCATCCTCGAATAAAAGGGATATCATCCTCAAACACATGTATGAGCTTACTTAGTTGATCCTTGAAAACATAATTCATAATATCAATAAAGTATGCAAGTGCGTTGGTTAGGCCGAATGGCATAATCAATCACTCATAGAATCCAAATAGCATTTGGAATGCTATAATCGACACATTCTTCTTTGCCATAGTTGATGATACCCCCATCACAAGGTCCAACTGAGAGAACATCTTCCCACCATCGAGCTGATCAAACAAGTCAACAATACATGGGAATGGATACTTGTCCTTCTTCGTCACCTTATTCAGCTCATAGTATTCTACATATAACCTCAAAGTGCCATCTGCCTTAGTGGCGTGCACTACAGGTGCACCCCACTCAGATATGCTTTTATGAATGAATCCTTGCCTCAATAGGTCATTCACTTGCTCCACCAACTCCTACTGCTCTTTGGGTGTGTTTGCTTCAAAGGAAAAACTATCGGTTTCATATCCTTCACCAAGTCTGTGCAAAAATCAATCCCTCATGTAGCGGTAATCTAGGTAATCTCTCATGATGGGAAATAATAATAGCTCATCCTATGGAATCGGATATAGAAAGCTAAAAATTACTCCATCCTCTTGTGGTAGCCAATCACTGCCTCCCACCCTTCCACAGCCCCAATCATCACCATCAACATCTCGCAATCTACCATTACTGCATGCCTCCTTAGCCAGTCCATCCACATTATAATACCGAACCCCACAAAACCTAAAACAAAGCAATCACAAGGAAATAAATATCCATAACTTGATAAGGCTAAGTCTCGACAAACCATGCACATGCTAGTCTATCCTCCAACAAGGATTATAATAATCAAAGGTTGGTAAACTATCTTGGGTTCCAGTCCTCTTTTATCTACCAAATCACAAGATATGAAGGAATGTGAAGCAATAGTATCGAATAAAACACGTATATGTATTTGAGAAATAGAAATCATACCCTGTGCAACGACACCCTTCCCCTTCTCCTTCGCTGATAGAACACTCAGCGAAGCTGGAACCGCGTTCAAAGTGCAAAGCATACAGAATTTGCGTATTCTTCAGTGGCTCTTGGTAAATCGTTTTCATATGCCATGGCTTGTTACAGTTAAAACATCTTTCTTCTCATTTCTGCAACCTTTCCTAAGATGGCTATTCTCTCTAGAATTGTAGCATGTAGGATCCCATTTGCCCTTCTTCTCACCACCTTTCTATAACCGCTACTTCTTCATGTTGTCCCACTTCCTCCTCCTCCCCAATCAGCTTGCATCTTTGATTCATCTCTTGTAGCAACAATCATCTTGATCAAACTTCTTCACCAGCCTCTCGATGGCTACATCGATATAACTCACAAGCTTTTTCCAAGATAACCATCCAAGCCCATGATGAACTTATCATTCTTCTTAAGAGGATTATTGATAAATGATCAGATTTACTTCCATAGTGTGTCAAACTCAACCATGTATTCTAATATAGGCATATCCCTCTATCTCAAGTAAGCAAACTTTAGGAAGAGCATCGACTTCTGAGCGGTTGATATATACTTCTCTTTAAATCTCCCATTAAAATGCTCCCAGGCAATATGGTCCCCGGGAGTAGTAATCTTAATGGAATTCCACCATCCCATAGCTCTTCCCTAAAGCTATGTGGATGGCTTCCTCTTTATAACATCCTTTTAACTCCATATCGTCAAAGATGCATAAGAAAGTGTCTAACTAATCCCGCACTTCGATGGCTGATTCTATTCTAAGAAAAGGTTTGCCGCCGAGTAGAGTAATCCTTGCTTAGTTTGGCAAAGTCAGCCCTTGCCGCTTGCATTGAAGCACCTCCACCAATAGCCGTAGCAGAAGCAACATAGGAATTCTGAACCAGGTTGTGCACCATCTTAGGGAACATGTTCTGCAAGTCGAGATTAGTAGCCCTCGATACCGCCCACTCTTGAACTCCAGAAATAGAGTTCCTAGCATCATTTCTTGTTAGCTGGCATTCTTACGAGTTACAATAAGAATGATCAATCTCTATAAAAGGAATAAGGGGTGTCCATGAATGCAATGTGACTTATATACCATATATACACTAGTATATAGCTTTGAAAACCACGATATAACAAGTATGCTCTTTCATATATCGATAGATCCATTTTAAGCCGATAACTCCTTCCTTATCTCTAATGGATCCATGGTATCAACTTAGGTCGTCTACGCAACCTAAGCTCTAGTACCAAATGTCATGACCACCTTATACACAATATACCTATAAAGTTCTCCATGGAGGTACCGACTGATGCAGGTTGGTAGCCAAAGGTAAAAAGGGAATCCAAATCAGAACCTATAGAACATCTCACATCGCAAAATATAATATGATAACATAGATGTAAAACAAGCGAGGTAGTGATATGATTAAATGAACCATAAATAAAAACATTAGAGTGTGTCAGCTTCACAGACTATAAAAAAACCGGAATAAAGAGTTTATACATTCCAAATCTCCAAAATAAACTCTAAAACCGTCTCTTAAAATATAACTACTAACATAGCTCCACAATATTGCACAGCGGAATATAAGTGATAGTAAGCTCCAAGTATAGATTTATGAAAGTGTACCCTCCTACTCTTACAACATACAACAACATGCGCTATCTAGACTTGTTATCCCTAATCTACTCTTTTAAGAGTACCCAAGATAATAAGAAGTAAAGCATAAAATCTCGGATTAGAAAACAGTTTGGTGTGAGCGATAAATCATCTCAAAAATACTATAAGAACTATATAGTAAATAGGGTATTGGGGGTGAACAACCATAACTGACATGTCCCTCCATCCAAAGAATAAGCACACATACACAATATATACTAAACTACTATCACATGTGAAATATAAGGGCCATAGAGGTATCACGTAGCAAATCAAGCACACCACAAACACAATCACACTACCTCGCACCTATCACCCAGGTGCTTCAAATATACATAACTCTTTTAGATGCTCAACTCATTGCCTGAGTAGATGGAAAAGGACCATATACATGAAAATGTCCAAAATATGGGTACACATTGGCTACCTTGGGTACACGTAGGCTACCCTGTCCCAACAATGAGGATTACAACCATAGAGTCATCCATCGATCCCTTCAACAGAACTACCCCACAAATGCTCAACTCATGCCCACGCAGATGGCTAAGTACTGGAGACACACAGACGTCCAAATACATGGGTACATGCAGACTACCCTAGGTACACACAGGTTAGCCTATCATACACACGTGCATCAAAACCTCATGTTCTACCTTATGAGATATCATGCAGAACTCATCCTTTCAGTCCATCACCAGACGCTATAGTCACTGGCCATTTCGAGTCATTGAGGACATTGTACTTCATTAGTTGCTATTCCAATGTCATCTAGAGCCATCCTAGGGTCATCCATCCATACCTGAACAAACTTCGAAGACCACCAAGCAACCCCAAGTCTTTCCTCCAAGTCTACACCATAAAAGCCTCACTACATGATTCGTTCAGCCTTCTTTTTGTTCTGCATGAAACCATACTGCTCCCGAAGCAACAACAAACAGATACTCTTATTTGGCTCCCCACAAATCAAACTACACATGAACTGAGTAGAAACTATACCAAACAAGAACTTCTATTCGGCATTTCCCTATATTCGAATAGAGAACTACCAAACCATATTTTCTTTTCGGCCCCCACTTACGGAACCAATCATCCGAGCCAATGTCTGCCAAACATGATCTCCTGTTTGTTCCATCACTTGCATGCCACCCATTGCTAAACCAACTAATGCCGAACCAAATTCTTCTCTTCTTGAAGCTAACCTCCTGAACTAGCTTCCACCGAATCGGACCATGTAGCTCCTTCAGCATATCAACATCACGCTGATTCCATTGCTATGCTCAATATTCGATCCTCATGCATCGCCTATGCAATGATATGACTCTAAACACTCTAAAGCCTCGAAGCTCGATTTCACAATTCGTACCTCTAGTTCGCTCCAATGAGCGTTTTCCACCATACAAGCATACCAACAAACTTCATACATGCACTAAACAATAAATAAACATGGAAAACATGCAATTCATTATAGTAATCATCACACAAGATGTATACAACATAGCCTAACAACGATCAAGGCAATCACATATCCAAATAACATGTCGAGAACACCAAAATTCCATTTATTCATGTTTTTACCGTAGGTTGGGTCTTAAAACAGCATTAAAACTTTTTTTTGACTTTAAATGAATCCAAAACATGTTAAAATCCACATATACATACATTAAAAGGGTGAGAGCTAATAAGTCACTCACTAAAAAACCCCCAAAATCCAAGTTTTGCATGCAAATCGAGGAAAATTCGAAAGTGAACATCAAAGATGAAATTTTCCCTCCCAAAATATTGATTCGAAGATCTCTAATATTTCCCTTTGGTAATCTAACTTAATCGATAATTCAGACTTGATTTGGAGGAGAAAAGCTAAGATTTTGGATAAAGGAAGGGTCAATGGAGGCTTAGATCTATGTGGGAAGGTGCAAAAGTAATTTAGGGATGATGGTTCAATCAAATTACTCTCTAAACCTGAAATGAGTTTGTGGGCTTGCCTTTAAACTCATAATTACCACTAAACTGCTCCAAAAACAACCAATCTTCAAACAGCTATATCTTCTATCCAAAAATTCCAAATCGCTATTATGACCACCCTATGGAAAATGAGCCATCACATTTTTCCAATGGAAGTGCTCTATGATATTAATTCAACATTCATCAAAAATTATGGCTGTTATAATTTTTTAATGGTAAAATTGCTCCAAAATATTCTCTAGGTAGTAGATGTCACTAATATGCATTTTCCAAAGTCATAGGGTCATATGACCGCATATTAATTTAAAAATAATACTTTATGATCCGCCAATACATAAAATACTTGTCGTTACAAGTTTGACATGATACGATCCTATATCGCAGACGGCAGGATCAAATAAATATGATAAGTTAAGTATAATGCGACCGGTAGAAACGAGACGAATTCAAAATAAGTTAGATAATTATCACATTATAGTATATCCATTGTAGTATATATGGAGCACGTATGATAAACTCACTCAGACATGTATCTGACCCACTCTTATTTTTCTTCTTTAGTTATATCAGAGGTTAATGCAGCATAGAGATGAGATGACGCTAGAGATGATGAACTTATTTTACATATTGTAAACAATTAACAATGATTTGGATTTGAACTATGTGTATGGATTGGTAAAATTGGTATTTTGAAGATATGTATGCATGACATTATGTAAATACTATGGTATTATGAAATGATTACGATTATTGATGTACTATGCTTTGTTTCCATTTACTATGAGATTATGAAAGTCATTAGTTAGAACTATATTTTTTTCTTGTCGAGGGGTTAACGTCGATTTGGGCGTTGAACCTAAGGGTTAAGAAAAAATGATGGATTGTTACATTTCGTATCAAAACAAAATATACCCTTAGAATGGGGACTTGGACCGAATTTAAAGAGCGTATTCGTATTTCTATTAGATATGTATATGAATATGTTATGTTGGAGTCTAGTGCACATGCACACACCATATACTATTCTAGTTCTATTTACTATCTATTGAGGAGTTGCTAACGAATCACATTTTTACAAAAAGTGAAAAACGAGCAGTTTAGTCACAACCAATACCGGTGCGGTAAAAACCAAAGCTGGGATAGCACAGAAGTAGTTATACTAGATATCCTAGGAGTTAATATTCCAATATAGTTCATGTATTATATCCAAGCAACTAACCAAGCTAGTACCAACCCCGCTAAACCTATATCCCCCAAAATCACTACTAAGCAAGATGTGATTTCAGCCTAAACACCACCATCCTTTGACTTTTCTAAGCCATGTAGGGATTTTTCTAATCTTTGTTAGAATTCTTTTGTTGGGACAAAAGCATACTCAGTGACTTGGGCATGGATTAGTTGTTGCAAGAAGATTTTCAACTTGTTAGGTCTCAATGATATTACTTGGAGGCAGCTGAACTCTTGCCACTTACAAGGTAAGGAAGCATGTTGGTGGGAGGTAGTGACGGTAGGGGTAGAACATGACATTATTACTTAAGGAATGTTTAAGAGGAAGTTTGAGATGAAGTTCTTTTCTAAGGCCAAGAGGGATCTTTTATTAGAGAGATTTATTGAGTCAAGGAGAGATAACAGTTGGGGAGTATATGATTTGGTTTAAAGAGTTTGGTAGGTTTGGTTTTGAGTTGGTGAACACCAAGGAGAATATGATATTAATGTTTGCAATGGCTTGCACTTGCCTCTACAGGAACTTGCACTGAATCAGAGTCCTTATAGGGCTATGTTTAAGGGACTAGTGGGGCATCGTTACTGAATTCTCTTAATGGAATAATAATTAAGAAGACTCCACTTTCTATTGGGAAATTCTTTTATCTATATGGAATCATATACCCTCCATGGGTCCTACGATTGGATATGTCTCACATCAATACCATGTATACACAACTGTGGGTAGCCCCTTGAAGGACAAAGTGGGCCAGCGTAAGGTAAGCATTATGGTAATGGCCACAAGGAGACAAGGCAAGAAATAAGCGATTACTTATAATAGATGACAAAAGGTAGGGAACATTAAGAAGAACTGTCAGGTGAACTTTTCGAAGGATAGATGCCATATCTATAACAAGATGGGACATTTATCAAAGGATTGTATGGCGACTCCAACTTAGCAAATTATTAAGTGCTACAACTATTATAAATTTGGCCATATAAAGAGAGATTTCCAAATTTGGAAGAAGCAATGACAAATGGTTAGGGCTTATGCTTTAGAAGTTGTTCCAATTTCAAATATTGAAACAACGCCGGCTCAAGAGAAATGGAAATAGATTATGATGGAAGATGTGCTGACTTTAATCGATTCTTCTATTTGTACTTTATTTGACACCGGTGCATCCCATTAATTCATAACTAGTGCATTAGTTGATGGCTTAGCCTTGAACCTGACATTGTGTGCAAATCCATTTCGGTGTCGAATCTTATTCGAGGATCGACATATTTATCGATGTTATGTCGTAGCTTAAAATTGGTCTTCTATGGTATGGAGTTCCCTTGTCACACGTATGTACTCAACTTTTCATGGTAGGGGTTGATTTTTGAAAGGGATTGGAAAAGGCACTATGGGATAGTATTGGATTGTGATAGCAGGATGGTTTGGTTGAGGAATAATAAAGGAATTGATTTTATTTTATGTTGTAAGCCTAATATTTCTATTATGGAGACTTATTTTTTTCACTTTTCCTATCATAAGAAGAGCTCTTGTCTATTCCTATAGTGAAAGATTTTCCACATGTTTCGAAGAAGTTAACGGTCTCACTGCTTGAAGAAAAATTGAGTTTTCGATCGATCTCAAAAAAGACGCATAATCAATAGTGCTACCTCTTAGGCATATAGCTTCGAAGAGGAGAGAATTGGATATATAGGTTTCTAAATTGCTGCAGAGGGGATTTATTTGGAGAATAATTTTAGAGTTGGGGGTGTTCCTATCATTTTTGCCACTATGGAAAATAGCTCCCTAAGGTTATGCATCAACCATCGAGAATTGAATACGCTGATGAGGAAAACCGATATCCCTTATGTCACATTGATGACCTCTTCAGTTAGTTAGTCGAGACAAAGGTTTTTCTCACAGCTCAGTCTAGCCATTGGATTTCACCAACTAAGAGAAGCTGAAGATAGTATCCCAAAGATAGCTTTTCGCAAACCTGATTAATTATATGAGTGGGTAGTCATGCCATTCGGACTGACTAACGCTCTGGTTTATTCTGTGGATTTGGTGAGTAGAGTATTCTGGGAGCAGTTGAAAATTTTTGTAGTTGCCCTTCGTAGATGACATTCTTATTTATTTCAGAAGTGTGGATGAGCATGAAGTTCATTTGAGAGAGGTAATGGATGTATTAAGGAGAAATCAATTGAAGGCTAAGTTCTCAAAATATCATTTCTAAAGGAAGGATGCACATTTCCTAGGGCATGTGATGTTGAAAAATCCATTGGAGGTAGACCTAGGGAAGATAGATGTAGTTAGAGATTGGATGACGCAAAAGAATACTATAAAGATTTGGATTTTGTAGGATTTATTAGAAATTTATTAAGAATTTTACACCGACTCGTTTGACTAAGAAGAACCAAACTTATATTTGGAACTCAAACTTTAAGGTGGCGTCTGTTAGATTGAAAGAGTTATTGATGAGCACCACAGTTTTGGTCATCACCAATGGTACTAAGCCTTTCACTCTGTATATCGATGCATGCGGTACTGGTCTCCATGCTGTCCTTATGCAAGAAGGGAAGATAGTGGCATACGCAAGTTGGCAGTTTAAGATTCATGAGAGGAATTACCTAACGCATGACCTTGAGTTGGCAGCTATTGCATATGCATTGAAGTATTTGGGACATTATTTATTGAGGGAGAGATTAGAGTTATTTACATATCACAAGTCCCTTAAGTACTTGTTATTTCAGAAGGACTAAATCTGAGATAGTAACATTTGATGGAGTTCTTATCATCGTATAATGTTGGGTTGTTTATATTTTAGGGAAGGGAATGTTCTTATAGATTCCTTGAGTAGCTATGTTAATAGAGTGGAATAATTTGGAATTTATTTTGTATTTTGATTTCCAACCAAACTTGAAATATGCACAAGGTTTGATAACAGCAATGGAAGTTAGACTTATGTTGATGGAGTGTATTACGTTGAGAAAAAGACATGTCATAAGTTGGTATCTTGGAGCAATTTGAATAATGTGAATGATCTAGTCGTTTAGATTGTTATTCCAAAGAATAGAAGGGCAATTTGACAGAGGAAGTTTCCGGTAAGTGTCACCATTCTAGGATGACTATTCATCCAGGAGGTTATAAGATGTATCGAGATGCAAAAAGGAAATTCCCTTGGCCAAGAATAAAGAGGCATATAGTAGAGTATGTAGCAATGTGTATGGCATGCCAAAGGGTGAAGATGGATTAGAAAAATCCAAGTGGGCTACTACTTCCATTAGATATACTACAATGGAAGTCGGAGTGCATATCTATAGATTTTGTGGATGGACTATATAAGAGTAGGCGAGGAAATAAAAGTATATAGGTTATAGTGGATCGACAAAAAGCGCGCACTTTATTTCAGTAAAGGGTACGAGGACGGTAGTGACACTGGTGATGCAGTATATCAAGGGGGTGGTTCAACTGCATGGAGTTTCAACAAATATAGTAAAGGACCTACTTTTCATAAGTGAATTCTAAAGCAATCTATAAGACACGTTGGGGATTGAGCTAAATCTGTGTACAACGTATCACCTTTAAATCGATGGCCAGGTTGAGAGGGTGAAATGTGTGTTGGAAGACTTGTTGAAAGCAAGTTTATTAGATTTTGGAGGAACCTGGGAGAATCATCTACCTCTAATGTAGTTCTCATATAGTAACAACTACCTGATTAGTATAGGCATGACACTTTTTGAAGTATTGTAGGAAAGGCCAAGTATATCGCCTTTATATTGGTGGGAGTCTACAGATAAGATCATATTGGGTCCAGAGATGGTTAGAGACACTATAAAGAAAGTAGTGCCTATTAGTAAGAGGATAAAAGCCATGCAAGATGGGGAAAAAAAGTCATACGCCAAGAGGCGAACAGTTTAGAATTTGCGGTTGGACATTTTTGTGTGTAAAGGTTTTGCCATTGAAGAGGGTAGTAAGGTACGAAAGTTCAAGGAATTTAGCACCTCGATTTGTTGGTTTATTTCTAGTGTCGAGAAGATAAGGAGTTTGGCATATAGAGTGAAGCTTTTAAAGAAGATAAGGTGAGTCCATAATGTATTCCATGTATCACATTTGCGAAAATTTGTACACGACTTGACTACTATATTGCATCTAGTTAGTTAGAGGAGCTAGCGCTGGAACCTAAGCCAAATTTGTCCTATGTCCCAACCTGCATTGCCAAACAAGGGTGAAACATCTTAAGAATAAAGTAGTGAAGTTGGTTAGAGTGCAAGGGGGATGGCCTGGTTGAGAGTACATGGAAGCTGAAGAGAAGATGAGGGCTACTCATCATCAACTCTTTTCTGGTACGTTCCTTAATTCCTTGAGGTTAGGTTATTAGTGAAGATTTGGATGCTTTAGATGATTTTCATCGCTAAGATAGATTATGATAGGTTTAGGATTGCATGATGCTTATTTGATGACTGTGATAAGACTATTGCATTCATCAAGAAATATATGCTTATATTTGAGTTTTATGCAAGCATGTCTGATACGTCATCATATTGCATTCATATAGGACGCATTAGCAGCAATTGTGCATAATTGATACAGAAAATGCAAGTTGCATGCATCATCTTTTTTTATACGATATTCATCTTATCATGTTCTATACAATTATACTTGTTAGATACATTGGATGCCATGTTCATGTGGTTGATATATGTTACATGGGATGAAATTTATACTACAATTTCTGTTCCTTAGGAATTTCGTGGACGAAATTCCTTTAAGGGGAATACAATACCCAAAATTTGAGCTATATTGTTGTTAAAATATTATCAACATAATAGTATCGAATAACTGGAATTAAGTTACAAATAAGATTAAATAAAAATAGAGAGAGCAAAATTTTCATTTTTCCAACTTATATAGTTGACGATGAAACCTACATCATTGCAACTGTCTCATTCAATTGGTTTGCGCAATATATTTATTTTTCATATGTGGAGATTGTACGAAGAAGTTATGGATGATCTCATGTCGAGCTAGTGAGCACCATAAGTTTGAATTTTGAAAATTGGAATATCATTATTTTCCCTCCGCCTATATAAACCAACTAAAGAGTACGTTGTTCCCATTTCTCATTTCAGAAACTTCTACCGCTTTATTTTTCCTATTTCCCTTTTCTTTCCCAAAACATCAAATTGTAATATCTTATTGATTCTTGGCGGATTTGCACAAAACTACTGGGAAACTGAAGAGCATGGAGAATACCACACATTCATGTGAAATTGAAGGTGAATTCCAAAGGCTAGGCGGTGTATCAGTCCAAACATCATAGGTTGAAGCATTGGAGAGCATTTTGATGATTGATTCTATCTACAAACATTATATAATGCAAAGTTAATATTTTAATAAGGACATGCTGTCTAGAAAATGAAATTTAAGTTAAGTAGTCACTAATCTGAAAGACAAAACCAACGAGCTTGGAGAAAACAAGAACTGCAGTAAAACAGAAAATTATAGTACACTAGTTTGCACTAATTTAATGATTTTGACACAAAATCTTATGAACTAATGCTAAAATTTTATATATAACTGGGTATGAAGGCCAAAAAAAAGAACGCATCATCTGGAGGTAAAGCAAACTCGATCGAAGGAGAAATGATGTACCAGAACACCAAAATTTGACCCAAGCCAACCACCGGTCAACCTCCTACGACATGACTGGTCAAATGTACGTTGAGCAGTCGACTAATCATGCCGATGGCGGTCAATCAGTTGCCATATTCAGGCCCAAATTGAATAGGGCCTGAATAGAACCATACTTATCGATTCAAATTTTTTTCTTTCATTTTAAGTGGTGTTTGGACATATTTTCCGGGATGTTTGTCCACGCTATGGATTCAGGAAGAATTGCATGGATACTGATCATTTTATAGAGTTGTAATATGTTTATTCGTTGATATAATTAATCTGATGTTGATATGAACACGTGCAAGCCTAGGGCGCAAGTAGGCAACCCAGGATACATACCTATGATACAAGTGGACGATCCATGTATTGTGTGCTCCCCCATAGTGCTTGGGCTGTCCATAGTGGATGAGTGGATGTTAAGAGATCTTATAGTGCATGAGGCAAGTCTAGGATGTGAGTCCAGTTTTATATTCGAGGAGCGAACAATATGAGACCCTATAACACAAGATGCGAATCCGGGGAAGTGAATCAAACATTAGTTTGATGTGATACGATCCTATACCACAGGCAGTGGAACTGGATGTATAAGACAGGTTAAGTATGATGCCGCTAGTAAGATGTGAGTTGGATTTAGAATGAGTAAGATACTAATCACATTATAGTATTGCCTTTGTAGTATATGTGGAGTATGTAGGATTTACTTACCCAAACATGTGTCTAACCCACTCTTATTTTTCCTTTTTCATTATATCACTAGCTTGATGGGGCATGGAGCCAAGATGGTGCTAGATACAATGACCTTATCATACATGTTGTAAATAATGCAAATGATTATTATGAACTGGATTTGAATTATATAAATGGATTGGGTTAAATTGGTACTGTGAAGACATATGTATATGACATTGCAAATGTATGATGGTGTTATGAAAGGATTATGGTTATTGACATATTCTACCGTGTTTCCTTTTGCTGTGTGATTCTCAAAGTCATTAATTAGAACTGTATTTTTTGTTGTTATCGTATACAACGACTTGTCTTTTTTTGGCTTTTGAGGTGTTAACGTTGACTCGAGCATTAAACCTAAGGCTTGACAAAGCGGATAAGTTGTTACAAAGGCCGAACTAGGAATTCTATTACCTGCCCATAAAGAATGGAGAGAACGAGCGAGGTAGCAAGCGGTAATGGAGATACGAACTCCCACATAATCAAAAGGGTATGGATCGAACCATTTTTTTGGGGTGCCAAATGGATTAGTGTTTAACCGAATGATCAACCCCCTGTCTAATAGTGCCATTCTAGCTAGAAGTCAATGTTAATGCTGGAACAACACAATTGGATGCTAAAATGGGGTCGCTAGGGATTGGGCCAGCTGGCCCACAAATGATCGATCCAATGCTCAAGAGGCATGATGTTTCCCTTCAAGCACTACAAGGAAGCACTACAACGAAGCAATAAAATGGTAGAGGAGTAAGTCGTTAAGAAAATACGTCCAGTATTTGGCAAGGAAAAGTGGGGACGAAAGTCGAAAATATAAATCAAAGTTAGTTCATTTCAAACATCCAATAACCCGAATAAGGGTGCCACAAACTCTAGTCCATAAGCCCTCAATGGAATCGAGTCCTTGTAGAGGAAGAGTACGACCCATGCTCAGAGGCACGATGTTGGATCCCTACGAATGTTAGAACATGTCCTTCTTCTACTAATCATCTAGAGACAGATGTGCATGTGATTCTAAAAAATAGAATGGGCATAAGTCCTTTCCATTTTTCGACTAACTGGATGGGTAAATCAAATGCCTCGTGGTCTTAAATTTATAAGTTCCTTTTGCTAATGAGTGAATGTTGGAGTTGTTGGATGCTTTCTGACCCAGAAGCAGAGAAACACTTGATGGAACCGGGCCTGTCGAAAGCAGGTCAAATAGGTAGGGTTTAAAAAATTTCTTGTTTTGGATCTATTGAGCCTATGAAGTTAAAAGGTTTGCTAGATCCAATCTAATAAACTTTTTAAATAAAATATAAATTTATCTATACTAAGCATACTATTATAATGAGTGTATCGAATACAATCATGTATGAATAATGCAAACGCAACATAGCATATAGTGTACATAGTTAATGTATACGTATATAGATGTTGGCTTTGCATCTGTAACAAATACACTATCCATTTATTTATGCAATATTTGTTATAAAGCACTTTAAACTTAAATAATAAGGTTTACAATTATGTGTAGGTCATAGTCTATTATGCATTAAAAGAACTAAATAACATAAATTACTTGAATAGATTCGACAAAAGGAATCAAATTATGAATGGGTAATTGTGCATTTAAGTGACAATAAAATAATGTGTAAAAGGAATTTGTGAAATGAGAGGTAAAGAAGGAATTTTTTTTGCATTCTTTTAACCTTTCAACAGCTTATTTTTAAACATTTCAAACTCGTATGCAAGTATATGTAAGTGTAGTTTTATTTTAAACATATATGCAAATGTGCTGTATGTTTATGTATATCAAATTAAATTCTACAATAAATAAAATAAATGCTTTAAAACATTTTATTATACTTGACTATATCAATAAAAGGAATCAAATTTGAGTGTGTAATGGTGTATGTATGTCGTTATTAAAAGAAAGAGTTAAAAGATATTTATTTGGAAATAAAGGAAATGAATGAATAGAAAACTATTAGTCTTCATTTAATCTTCCTTCATCTTAAAAATCTTAAACTTCTATATATATATATATATATATCTGTGTGTTTATATACATATATATATATATATATGTATGTATGTATGTATGTTTGTGTGTGTGTATATACATATGTATGTATGTACGTATTAAAATTAATTAATTTATTAAATGAAATAAATAATTAAAAGTTGGTGAATAGATTTGACTAAGTCTGTAAACTATCAAACTTAAAAACTATAATATCTAATTTTTCCAAGTAAATAATTTTTGAAACAAATTGGGAACTATAAAATAGTTGAAGATATTTTAAATATGAAAAATGAATACACACACATATATACATAGTTTTAAAAAATAAAAGAGTAGTTAAAAATAATTTTATTACTACTTCAAAATAGGTATACCACTTAAAATACACAAGCTTGAAATTTACATATAGTCACAAAGTTAACAACACTATATATATATATAAATAAATAAATAAATATATATATATATAGACACACATGCACATATTGAATTAGTTCAACCAAATATATTTTTGTGATACAAAATTTCAACAATAACATTTACAACATATAAAATATTCATATATATATATATATATGTATGTATGTATGTATGTAGATTCAAACATTTGTAGGTGATAACATTTTCATATGTAAAGTTATTATAAAAATATAAGTAATCTAACCTGTAGTAACAAGATTTGCTAAAAATAACTACAATTTAAATTAGCTAATTACCTTAAGAAGTAGCTTAAGAAGCACACCTTGAATGTACGAAGACTCCTAGATCTGATTGAACCATCTCTAAAAATTGCAATGATCTGAAGAGCCACCATTGATCCTTGAATTGTTTAGGGAGTTTCTTTTTATCAATTCATGAATTTTAAACCATTACCGGAGATGAGGAGAGCAAGAGAAATGAAAGTATTTTGTCAAAAGAATGAATCTCTACAAGAAATGAATTAGTGGAAATATTTAACTGAAATAATGAAACTTTCCCCACTCTTTAATTAAAACTTCACCAATTAATTCCTTTAATTCTCTCTCTCTCTCCATAATCCTTTCTCATTAAATGGTAAACCAAAATTACTTGCCATCAAATGGTATAAGATTCCTATAAATCGCTTCATGCAACTATATTTTATTTAAAACCATTTTAAAAATACACTGATATCGTATATCAATGCATGCAAATATAACTTTTATATATGCATTCAAATAATTATAGACAATTCCAAACATCAAATAATCAAATAATAATATTTCCTAAATATTAATTAATTTAATTAATTTATAAAATTTTATGGACTTTTGGGATGTCTGTTTCCTTTTGAAATTTTAATGGCGCCTGATCGTTCTTCTTCCTCATTCTCTCTTGATTCCGCCTCTTTTCCTCCTCTTTCATCTTCTCATTCCTCTGATTCCTCCTCTACCTTCTCATCTTATGTTTCTTCCTCTTCTACTGTTATCAAATCTGTCAATCCCATATCTTCTACTTCCTCTATTCCCATTGCTTCTGGTTCTTTGAAATCGAATTGGTCTTCACTTTTCAAATCCCTTCCTAAGAATGCTGGATCTTATAATCCGATTCACTTTGATATTCCTCGTGACAAGCCACCCACTGAGCTTCCAGATCTTGTTAGGGATGAAGGTATTAAGTATTGGAATGATCATCTTGTGGGGTTCTTTTTGGATGGTACTCTCTCATTTTTAACCGTTGTTAATTTCTTGAAGAGATACTGGAAACTCAAAGGTGAAGTAGATTTTAAATCGGATGGTTTTAATTTCTATTTCAAGTTTTCTAATCAGGAGGATAGGGATCTTGTTCTTGATTCGGATCCTTTATTCATTAGAGGTAGAATGTTCATAATTACAAAATGGGATCCATCATTTGGTTTATCGCAAGCTCAGATTAAGAAAGTTCCTATTTGGATTCATTTTCATAAGATACCCACCATACTATGGACTTTAGTTGGTATAAATTGGCTTGCTTGTCATATTGGTAGATTGATTTGTTTTGATAGTAGTACAGAGAAATTACAAAGATTCAAGTATGCTAAAGCATTAGTTGAGATTTCTCCTGATTGTGATTTACCTGACTCTATTCATGTTCCTCAACTGGGAAGTAATTGTCCAGATGTTCAACTGTCTTATGACTGGAAACCTAGCATCTGTACTCACTGTAAAATTTTTGGTCATAATACTATTTCCTGTGAATTTGTGAATAAGCAATGTGTGGGGGGTGATACTGGTGAAACTGTTGGAAAAATAAATCAGGTGGTAGGAGTGAATGTAAATATTAATAAAGGTGGCAATAGGGATGATAGTGCAATTAATCATAATTGGAGAATTATTAATAAAAGAAGCAAAGGGGTTTGGAAACAGAAGCAATCGGTGTTAAAGGAGAATATTATTTCTAATGTTAATTCTATCAATGAGTTAGATGTAGCAAAGGAAATTGGAGCTGTTGTACATCATGGTAATAGTTCAAGTATCCCTGAAAATCAAAATTCCTTTGCAGTCTTAAATGACTCCTCTCTTGCAACCCATAATGATAGTATCAATGAAGTTCACACTCTTATCATTAACTCTGTTGATTCTGGTCCTAATGTACTTTCACATATTAATCATACTTCATCTGATATTGTTTCTGATCCCTCAACATCATGTTTAGTTTCTGGAAATTTTTCATCTTCATCAACATCTTTTGTAGCTTCTTCTACTCTTCCCAATTCAATTGCATCTACTTCTACTTTTTGTTCCTCTCAATTTAGCACAAAATCACCCATTTCTAATTTTACTTCCCCTTATTTGCATCTGTCCCCACCAAATCATATTGAATTACCTCCTCCATCTGTTTCTGATGAGCTTTCTGAAGATACTACAAAGTCTGGTAATAAAATAGTTGTAAATTCTGATGATCTCAATAATGGTAAAAATTTTAAGCCTCATGAAGTTTTACCTTTATCATCATCAAAAAATAATAATCATCATAGACATACTAGGAAAAATCCATCACCTTTGTTACCACCACTTCCTATTAAATGATGAATATTGCTTTTTGGAATATTAGAGGGGCTAATTTATTAGCTAAGCAAGTTGAGATTAAGAATCTTATTTTTGAGGAAAACATTCATTTAATGTGTATATCTGAAACAAAACTTGATATACAAGCTACTATCAAAGCTAAGAATGTGATTGCTCCAACCTGGTTGTATGATGATAATTTTCTTCAAGCTAATTATGGAAGATTGCTTACTATTTGGAATCCTAACTTTTTCAAACTTTCTAGGTTAAATGCATCTGATCAATTCATTCACTATCTTTGTTTGCATTTGCCATCTAATGCTTCTTTTCATCTTACAACTGTCTATGCTCATAATTCCTTATCTCTTAGGCAGGCCTTTCTTGATTTCCTTCCATCGCTAAAATCAACTTCTATTCCTTGGATAATTGGTGGTGACTTTAATTGCATGTATGAAAGTAATCAGAAAAGTGGGGGCTGTCCTTTAACTCTTAAAGATATTTCTCCTTTGAATAGTGCTCTAATTCAATCTAACCTTTTCTCTGCTAAGCATATTGGTCATGATTTTACTTGGTCCAATTGTAATAGAAGTGGTAAATCTACATTATGTAAGCTTGATCATATTTTCTTAAACATTCCTTTTCTACATCTCTGGCCTAAATCTTATTATCAAATTTTGCATCCCTCTCTTTCTGATCATTGCCCTTTAGTATTTCATTGTGGAACAGATGACATTCGTGGTAGAACACATTCTTTTAAATTTTTTAATTTTTGGACTAAACAAGATGAATACTTTACTATTTTGTATCAGGTGTGGAATATGCAATATGGAAGTGATCCTCTTACCAATATTATTTTCAAAATGAAGGCACTTAAATTTCATCTTAAGAAGTGGTCTGCTATCAACTTTGGTAAGGCTTCTTTGCTATCCACACAGATTAGAAATGAGCTTCATATTATTCAAGCTATGCTCAATGATAGGCCCTTTGATACATCATTAATTCTTTCTAAACTAAAATTAAAAAATTCCTTGGAACAAACTATTCAAAAGGAAGTTTCTTCGCTCAAGCAAAAGATTCATTTGAGAATGGAAAGAGAGGCTGATAGGAATACTAAGTACTACCACAATTTTCTAAAGGTCAAGAGGAATTATGAATATATCTTTCAGATCAAGGATATGCTTGGTAACATGGTTAATACCTTTGATGGGATAAATGAGGCTTTTGTGCAGTATTTTAAATCTATTTTAGCACCTTCCAATTTATTCACTCCTGATATAAAGTCTCTTTTTAACATCAACCTCCCTACCATTACTACCAATCAATCAAATGAGTTAATTAATGCCATTTCTGAGAATGAAATTGAATCTGCAGTTTTCAGTTTAGACAGTAATAGTTGTGGTGGACCGGATGGATTTAATGCTCATTATGTTCAGAAGAGTTGGAAAATAATTGGATCAGATGTTGTTAAGGCCATCCAATATTTTTTCCTTCATAATAAACTCCCTGATTGTCTTGCTGCAACAGCAATCTCTTTGATTCCTAAAATTAAAAATCCATCTTCAGTTGCTGATTTTAGACCAATTTCTTGTTGCAATATTATTTACAAAATTATTTCAAAAATTTTGACAAATAGATTGCAAACAGTTTTACCTTCTATCATTTCAAATAATCAAGCAGCTTATATTCCTGGTAGATCAATAAGTGATAATGTTCTCTTGACACAAGAATTGTTGTATGGTTATGAGAGAGCTAATATTTCTCCAAGGTGTATGCTTAAACTTGATATTAAAAAAGCATTTGACTCTATTGCATGGCCATCTATTTTAGCTATAATGTCTAGAATGAACTTTCCAAAACCTTTCTTAGCCTGGATCTACACATGTATTTCTTCACCAAGGTTTTCTATTTCTAGAGAAGGTGGTTTGTATGGTTATTTTAAGGGCAAACAAGGTGTAAGACAAGGTGACCCAATTTCTGCTTATTTGTTCATTATTGTTATGGAGCTTTTGAATTCCATTCTGAAGGATCTTGTTGATAAAAAAAAATTGCAGCTTCATCCCAAATGTAAAAATCCTATTATCTCTCATCTTTTGTTTGCTGATGACCTTATTATCTTTACTAAGCCCACTTCCATCAATATTCAAAGTATCACATCATCTCTGGAATTTTTCTATTCTATTACTGGCTTGAGAATAAATTTTCAGAAATCTAATATCTTGGTTGCTGGTCTAAATACAATTCAAAGGAAAGAAATCATTGAATTCTCTGGCTTACAAGAATTGCCTAAGAATTCTTATTATCTGGGTTTACCTATCTTGAGTTCCAGAATCACTAAACATAATTGCTTACCTCTTTTTGAAAAGATAATTGAAAGACTTAGAATTTGGCCTATTGATAAGCTTTCCCAAGCTGGTAGGCTTACAATTGTTCAATCTATTGCTGTTGCTATGACTAATTATTGGACAAGGCATTATATACTTCCTGTCAAGGTGATCAACATGATATCTGGTGCTCTCAATAAATTTCTTTGGCATGGTGATCCTTTCTCAAGGAAACTCATCCCAATTTCTTTTTTAAAGCTGTTTGATCCAAAAAAATATGGTGGTCTTGGTATAACAAATATATTTCTTTGGAATAAGGCAGCAATGTCAGTATACTTCAATAAAATCTTTCAATCTGATGGCAATTTATGGTCACAATGGGTAAATCAAAATTTAATTGGTAAAAAGAATTTTTGGACAATGCATATTCCTCAGAACTGCAGCTGGAGTTGGAGAAGCATTCTTAAGCTTAGGCAGACATTCTTACCACTGTTGCAATGTAATTATTCTTTAATTAAAGGTCTTTCTTTCTGGCATTCTCCTTGGGCTAGTAAAGGTCTGATATTAAGTTCTGTTGTGGACTATAATCTCAGATGCAACTCTGGTATACCTGATTCAGCTATAGTTGATGATTTTATTCAGGGTGATACAATTGTTCTTCCTTATTCTAGTTCTGTTCAACTCAGGAAACTTTGGAATATTATTTCAAATAATTCCATCATTAATAATGGAAATGTTCTGATTTGGTCTGATAAAGGAAAGCAACATTCAATTAAACTTGTGTACAAATCTCTCTGTGGTAACAGTTTGTATTTTCCTTGGCATTCAAGAATCTGGAATACTGGTGGAAGTGCTAAAGAAAATCTACTTTTATGGAAGGTGATGGCAAATGCTCTGAATACTAAGGATAAACTATGTAGATTGGGTTTAATATCAGATGATATTTGTGTTCTTTGTAGATCAGAACAAGAAACAAATACTCATTTGTTCTTTCAATGTACATTTGTATATCAGATTTGGTTTAGACTTCTATCAAATGGTGGTTTCTATAAACCATCACAAGTCAGTGCTATTGAGTGGTTCAATGTGTTTAAGGCTACGAGATGGAAGACTAGAATGACTAATCTACTCCTAAAGTTGCTTAAGAAATTGGTGTATGCTGTGTGGACAGAAAGGAACAATAGAGTGTTTGGTATTGATGTTAAAAACTCCTCTCAACTCTATAATTCCATTCATGGTAGCATTCTTAGAGATTTGCAATCTGTTTGTAACTAAAGTGCAACTACTGCTTGTTTGATGCTTGGATTTTTAATAGCATGATTCCTGAATTTGCAAGTGAAGTATGATAATTCTGTTATCATGGCTTGGAGTGGATGATTGGTTAGAAGAAAGCATGATGATATGTTGATGACTGTATTATGGTTCATTTGTAGTAACAGTTAGTTGTCAATTTTTCTTTTCAGTAAAGTGTATTTGTATTGTGATTATATTTAGTTTAGTCTGTTGTCAAAAATGTACTGCAATTGCTTGTAATTTTGTGTTTTGTTGGTGTGTGTTGTAATTTGATTAAGTCAATAAAATGAGCTTATTGCTCTTTGCTTTTCAAATTTATAAAATTTTATAAATAAATTAAATCAAGTGGCTTTTTTAAAAATTCATTATCGTGGTTGTGCGACTCAAAGGTCTAAATTCAGTCAGCAATTTATATCAAGCAATCTAAATATTAACGTTCACACATCACCTAGTGGTGCGACATTTTGGTTGAATTTGTCAATTACACATTTTTTTAGTAAAATTTTATCATTTTAAGCGGTATTTGGTAGTAAAAGTATTTACACCAATTCTCTTAGTCAAAACTATATCACATTAGGACTAATGTAATTTAGTTTTTGTCAAAACTCAAACAACGTCCACATTTGTAATTCCAAATAAAAAATTATTGGTTCAATATAATAACCATTATTAACCTTACTGCTCTTGCCAGAGAATTTGATATTGATTTGACTACAATTCACCGTGATACTAAACCCCTATAACCGAGAAGAAGAATTCTCTATTGAATAGTGTTTCACTTTCAACGCTTTAAATCAGGCCCAGCTATAGTAGTTTGATGGACATCATGCCATGATTGAATTATGATTAAAGTGGAGTACTTGCATTGAAGTTCCATGGTATTGTCAAATCAAGGGAATTGTGTTACATTATCACTTCGAAATTGCTTGTTTAACCTTAGTTTTATAACAGACAAAGTACTCTCTAGTGAATCATTCCATACTTATCCAATAACTATCATTACGTAACCCCTTAGTGTCTCTGATAGCCATAAGAAATATATTGGCCTACATATTGAGAGCGTTACATACTCTAGTCTCAGTGGATGAATTGATGTCCTTTCTCGAAACATCTTAACTAGGAATATTTAAAACAATATGTTATTTTCATTATGATAAAATGCCCATGATTACAACACTTTGTAAATACTACCACATGCCATATCATTTAAGGAGTTTCCATCTATATACTTTAAATTAATTACTTAGTTATTTGAATCAATATATAACAAGTATATGATAGAAAGAAAAATACCTTGGTTTTAAACAAGATTGGTCACAGAGTTAAACATATGATACAAATTACATAATTGCCCCTATGGCATATCTCTTACTCTATCAATCTCCAACTTGCACTTGAATTCAAATATGGAATTTTATTTCAACTTCTTCGACTGGATTTGTTAATTAATGGGTCCAGTCCCTTTATGGATGGGTAGGCTATTTTTTTGTTTATCTACTCTGTCAATTAACTCTCTCCGATGTTGATTTACTGCCTTTATCATGCGAAATTATTCAGGGTATGTATCTCGACTTTTAGTGAGCTCTAGGTTCTTCTAGGAATTGTATCGCAACATTGTATCACATAATAATGTCATGGAATTCTCGATATTTGGAAACACCCTTAGCTTTGTTATAAATTTATGTACTTATTTATATTTCGTACATTGTAGTAGCCTTTAGTTGAATCAAGCACTACATATTGTTTGGAACAATTCCAACTTAAAGCTTCTTAATTAAGATTTGAACTTGCATTTAACATTGACATTTTATGCTCGATAACACTTGTGAAGTTCGAGTCGGAACATAATGTGTTCATCATTTTCGGAAATAATTCTCGGATGTTTCAAAAATAGTTGAGAACACTGCAAACTATCATTTGGTGGTCTTAATTTGGATTTGACATTCACTTCATGCATCAAATACCTAACCAAGATATGATACAACATGTATGATAATTTCAATTGTCAATACAGAAGGAACCAATTTTATATTTTCCATTTTGAATGTTTTAATATGGTGTCTTCGTATATTGTTTGGGACATTTCCAACATATTATAGAAGATATAATCTACAGATTTAGCATCGAGAATTAAAAAACGGACTATTACTAATTTTCGAGTATTAAACTACCAGACTATTACTAATTAGAAAACATAAGCAAGATATGATATTGTAGATAATACAACATGTATGACAATTCCAATTGTCAATACGCAAGGAACCTATCTTATATGTTCCATTTTAAACATTTTAATACAGTGGCTTAGTGTATTGTTTGAGACATTTCCAACATCTTACTTATTATAAAAGATACAATTTACAAATCCAATATCAAGTATTAAACAACAAGACTATTATTGATGTTAACATAAGTACATCATTAACAATCAGTATTATGTTGTTTACTTGTAATTTTAGAAACATCTATGTAACCTTTAATATTCTTTCTTATGGACACATGCTTCCTCTATAGTTTGACTGAAAATATAAATATTCGACATTTCTATTAAAATATTATTCAATTTTGGTAATTATAGAATGATACATCATACCAGTTCACAGATAATATTCCAAAAAATCACAAACTCAATATCGCGCACACAGACTTTGAGATACTTTTACTTTTATGTGCAAACAGTCTATTAGCAAATTTATTTGCTAACCAATTATGAACGGAAGTCCAAAGTTGGTTTGAATAAGGGCTTATGTAGCATTAAAAGCTTAAGTGAAATATACGACTTCAAGTATGAGTCCAAGTCCAAGGATTAATAATATGCATGTTCATGGTTTAAGTCTACACACCAAAAAGAACTCATATGCTTATCCATAGTCAAATTTTAATATTCTAAAGGAGTATGCTATGCAAAGGTTTATTGTCCAGAAACTTATGTGCAGAAGTTCGAATGTTACAATCAGCATTAAAATCCATAAATCAATTTAGGATTTACAACTTAAAAACTTGAGAAAGTAGGGAAGAAAGAGTCCCTCGCCCCCTTTTGGATGTCGATAGAGGTCTATTTATAGGGATGCAACAATGTGGGATGGTGTAGCAACCCATATCTGGAGGCCAAAAGCTAAGCGTTATGGATGCTTTAATCATCCATACTATTAACTTCTAGTGATGAAATACGGTACTATTAATGGTATCCATAATATCATAAGTACTTAAATATGATCAAAATCACAAATTCCTAAAAACCATAATTTGTGTGATTACATTTCAAATTAATCATATCAAAGTTACAAAAATCCCAGCGTATTCACAGGCAATGATCAAATATTATTGCAACAATATGCCAAGAGCAACATATGAAGATGCCCCCTTGGACGATCAAAGTAATATAGACATAAATGTCATAGTACGCAACGAAAACAAATCTAAAATAGAATTCCTTAATTTAGCTATCCGTCAGCTACTTGCTCATTTTCGAAAGCTTATTCGTCCAAATTTGTTAAAACCTGAAAACCTAAACCCTCAGCCTACTCAAATCTAATTTTGAGCACCGAGAGTTTAAGGGGAAACAAAAACTTCAAGTCAGACATAAAGCCTGGTATAATTAATTTCTGTTACATCTCAGTTTACTGATATATAGTGAGACAACGCCGCTTAGTGGAATGGGTTTCCCCTCACTAATATCCTTTTTTGTAAACATATATTTTGTAAATCCTTTCTTGCAACCGAGCTGGTTAATCAACTGATTATATTTATAATATTGCACTATCCATTATGCAAAAGAAGGAAATAAAATAAACTATCTATCTAAAATCTAAACTATCTTTTCTTTGCTAGACCATTTTTACTAAATTTTAAGCTAACTGCTCTATTGTAGACTATCTATCCTAAAAATGTTTACACCAAAATAGAAAATATCATTTATGCTAGATAATGGGCTATCTGTCCAAAATAGGTAAAAGAGTGGACTAACTGTCCTTAAAAAGTATCAAGGTCCGTTATGCTAATAAATGAACTATCTGTTCATATCAGAGATGACTGCTCTTTTACGGACTAACAGTCCTCTAGACTAACCGTCCTCTCGGCTGACTGCTCTCAAAATGGACTGAATGTTCGAATTTAAATGAGGTAGCTGCCCGAATTTTCTTTTGGGCTAACTACCCTTTAAAATATCTAGGTCGTCTACCCTTCAAATTTTCCTTGAAAGCATTTTCAATAATGATTTAGTCCGTCAAATCATATGTATATGAGGAAAATATATCTTTAGCTTTACTCTAAGCTATTTTTGCCATGTTATATACATTTTACTCAAAATAATATTGATGAAGTTCAACAAGGATTATCTATCTTTTTAAAATAAGTTAAAGTCCTCTATAACTTAATATACTTAGGCTATCTGCTTAGTCATTATATTCGAAACCTCTTTTTAAAACCATTAAACAACCTTTCGAAAATGTTGAAGGTAACTTCTTCGAAATAATTAATAAAGCCCTTTTAAATCATTGGAGTAACTCCTTCAAAACCTTTAAAAAGCATTACTTTCATAAGCTTTAAAACATATGACATCCGCTATTAAATCCTTTAAACTTTAGCCTTTCGAAAACATTAAAACCATACCTTCCGACCTTGTCGAAAGGTGTCTTTTCTGCATAGTCGGAAGATTTCACCTTTCGACTTGTCGGAAGCTTGGGGTACCTGCCCTAGAAAACCATTTATAAACCTTTCGAAAGCAATGAAACTCAAAATCTTTTGAAGACATTGGCTTCAATTTAAAACAAGTGGAAACCTTTCGAAACCATTCAAAGTCAACTACTTTGAAACCTTTAAAACGTTTCGACTTAAAACATTTGGATTATGCCTTCAAGTAGAGCAAAAGGATCAGAAAAACATTGGAGCCAAAAGCAAATACTTTGAAACCATTATAAAACATTTTGAAACCATTTGAAAACAATGAAGTGTTGGTATTGGAACCAACTGTTTGAACTCAATGGAGAGAGGCGGTAATTTTTAAAAAACAAAAAATAACATTTGACTCCATCTGTGACGAAAGGTTTGGAAGCGGCAGCTGCTTTCAACCTTATCGAAAGCTATACCTTTCGACTTTGTCAAAAGGTTTCAATCAAAACAAGAAAGCAAACCAATCGAAACCTTTTCTTCAAACCATTTGACAATGTTGAAAGCTTTTTGTCGAAAGCTAGTAGGTATATTTTCTTTAAAATCAAAACAAGGTTTCATCTCCTTCGAAAGCTATAACCATTCGTCCCTAAACCTTTCGACTCATTCCAATTCACTACGTGCGAGCTGTCTCATACCATATGTACTGGTATTTGACCTAGTCGAAAGGTACCGTGCGGAAAGGTTTGGAATGGAGGCGGAGGCTCTTGCGAAAAGGGTTTAAATTGTAGAAAAAACCATTTATTTGTACTTTAAAATAGTTCTTTGGTACCCAACTTGCCTTGTTTAACTAAATTTGAATGGTCACCAGAATTTATATTCAAAATGCTGCCGACTTTCCTTATTTGGAAATTTAAATAATTTTGAAAAAGACCATTTCTCCTTTATAATTATATAAAACATTTAAGTCCCATACCTTAATTAATTTTATATAACTATTAAAACACCTTGCAGAATTCTGGAAATGTTCTACAAAATTGATTAGTATGTTCTCTTCAACATATAAAACTTTTAGATCCAAACAACAATTGTTTTTCCCATAAATAATTTAACAAACCGAAATACCATTTTCTTCCTTAGAAAATTCCAAACAATTCCACATAAGTTCATAAAATTCTAAAAATTCAAACTCATTTTTAAAATAACTTTTTAGATCGTCATATAAATTTGCAAGGCTAATGGATGTCATTTAATAGGATTTTCATCTTGGAACAAGTCATAATATCCATATGAACATACATAAATCATCAACATGCATATATTATCGTTCAAAATCATGGGAAACCTTTGCAGAATCATTCTTATTAAATCTTAAAACCGAAACCATAAAAATTTAGAGATGTAAACATTATACACCTTTGCTTTAGAGATAAAGGAGCTTGAGATTTGAATGAGTTTGATTTGAATTTTCTTATCCTTTAGCTTTTCTTTAGTTTCCTCTACTTCTTTCCTTGTTAATGGTGGCCAACCTTGCTTTTAAATTTTTAAAATGAGAATGAACATGTTTGTGATACACGGCTTAAGGAAGGTGATCTAGGAATGGCCTCTTTCCCATAATACCCTTCCTCTAATTCATTTTAAACCCTTTTTAATTCATTAGTTTAAAAAGCACGGCTACCTTAAATAAATCAAATCTCAATCCCCTAATCAACACATTATTTTATTTAGTTTATCTAACTAAATCTTCTAAATAATGTTATCAAAAATCTGGGGTGTTACAGACTCCCCTCATTAAAGAATTTCATCCTCGAAATTTCAATAAGGCCCACAAAACAAACAAGAAGGTAAAACATACCATCAAACAAGTCCGGATAAGTATCTCTAATCCTGCCCCTAACCTCCCAAGTATAGTCTTTGTCATTGTCCCTCTATTGGACTTTGACTAATCTGACCGTCTTAGTTCTAAGCCTCTTCTCATCTCTTGCAATAACGCGAACTGGCCTTCTCACTATGGTCAAATCTGGTTCTAGCACTAAGTCATCTAGCATTGTTGCTGCATTAGCAGTCTTCGGGTCTCTAACACACTTTCTAAGATGAGAAATATGAAAAACATCATGGACACCTGCCAAACTGCTTGGTAAGTCAAGTCTATACGCGAGCTTTCCGATCCTCTCAAGAATAGGAAAATGTCCGATGAACCTAGGTGATAACTTTCCCGACTTCCCAAATCTAAGCGCACAATTCATCGATGATACTTTGACGAAAACCTAGCCCTAACCTAGAACTCCAAATCTTTCCGGCTTTTATCTGCATAACTCTTCCGCCTAGACCGAGCCTCCTTCATCCTAGCTCGAATGACCTTAGTCTTTTCTGCAGCTTCTCTAACCAAGTCTGGACCAAGAATCAACCTATCCTTGATCTCCAACCAAAAACGGCAGATTTGCATGGTCTTCCTTACAAAGCTTCAAATGATGCTACTCCAATAATAGTTTGATAACTGATGCTATATGAAAACTCGACTAGATGCAGATGGTCCTCCCATGAACCCCCGAAGTCCAAAACATAAGCTCTTAACATATTTTCCAAGATCTTGTTAACTCTTTCCATTTGCTCATTTGTCTGTGGATGGTAAGCGGTACTCATCATAAGCTTGGTTCCCAAAACTTCCTGCAGACTCTTCCAAAACTTGCTAGTGAACAAGGAATCTCTATCACTAACTATACTATTATGAACCCCATGCAGTCTAATCAAATTCTTCACGAACAACCTTGCTAAAATAGGTGTTGTCCTGGTTGACCTAACTGGAATGAAATGGGCACTCTTGGTCAATCTGTTCATTATAAACCATATACATTCACTTCCCCTATTCGGCCTTGGGAACCCGTCTATTGTAATGACCCGGTATTTTCAACCATTCGCATCCATTATAAGTGTATAGGTAGACACTCATGCCGGAATTGAATTGCTCAAAATACCCCGTTGTAAATAAAAATTTGGCAAACCTCAGAATATACAGTAAATAAAAATCACAGATCACAGACACAGAGTAATAATAATGCAGCGGAAGTAAAATAGATAGTAGTTCATGGAGCTACTATATAAATATATCAGAGTTACATAAGATACAACAGAAGAAATAAAGTACAAGAGAAGTCTCAATACATAGAAATCTACTAATACAAGAGCTGAAAGGATAAACAGACTGCAAAGGATAAAACTTGACAAGTAGATAATCTCCAGCGATTTCAATCTTCAGAAAGTGGAAATCCAAATCTGTGAATAACTCAGGCTGACCCGAGCGTAAATAAAATACAAACACTCGAGTCAGGACATACATACTTATACAATGTAAACCAACTCAAGTGAACTGTAGTAAAGTTACAAGTAACTTAGAAGATGCTTGGGACCGCCCATCCTCTAAGGATCCGTTAAACTATTAACTATGTAGTAATATACGGTATATACAGTAGTGTCTAATCAGTAAAGTATAATCATATAGAAAATAGCGTTAAGGGGATGGTGAACCTTAATGCGGTCGGATCTTTAAAACCAAAATCGTAGTGGGCTCGATATAAGGATATGACAAGGCACACGAGGCGATGCCAGGGTTGATACATCGTTTGCACTCCCGGACCGGTGGTGACGGCAAGCCAACAGCTTCCGCCCACCTCGAACAATACCCCCGAATCAAAGTGGCGCCACGTATCGAATCACAAAAGTAATAGAATGGTTTCCGATGGAGCATGCTCGATGAAAGGGTGCGACCCTTTGTGTAGCTCGGTATAGCTCCTGTTTTAGTCATATATGCCAACTCACGAGAGTTGGGTCCACGTAATATACCTCGAGAACGTCGCCACCATTCTACTTCATTCTGGAATCTCCACCGCGTACACAGTTGTTAAAGTGGTTTTCGGTATTGGCCGGCTATAAGACAATATCCGATCCCGGTCTCTTTAACAACCAATCGTTATTATAACCCGTAGTTATAACTTTAAAACAATATTTTATACTTCAAAATAAAATATCATTTCAGCCCAAATCTTTATCAAAATAAAGATTAAATCATTTCCAAACCATTTCAATAAATCATCATACCATATATTTCAATTCAAATATTTATCAAAATAAATATCAAGTCATTTCTAACCATTTCAATATATTAAATTATCATATCCTTTCAAAACTTCCTTTCAAATCATTTTAATATATCAAAACATCATAACCTTTCAGAGCTTCATTTTCAAAATATCATATCTTTCAGAACTTCTTTCAAATCATTTTAATATCAAAATATCATATCTTTCAAACTCCATTTTTCAAATCATTTAATATCAAAATATCATATCTTTCAAAACTCCATTTTTCAAATCATTTAATATCAAAATATCATATCTTTCTAAACTTCGTTTCAAATCATTTTAATATATCAAAATATCATATCTTTCAGTACCACATTTCAATCATTTTAATATATCAAAATATCATATCTTTCGAAACCATATTTCAATCATTTTAATATATCAAAATATCATCACCTTCGAAACTCCATTTTTCAAACATTTAATATCAAAATATCATATCTTTCAAAATTCCATTTTCAAATCATTTAATATCAAAATATCATATCTTTCAAAACTCCTTTTTAAATCATTTTAATATATCAAAATATCATATCTTTTCGAAACCACATTTCAATCATTTTAATATATCAAAATATCATATCTTTTCGAAACCACATTTCAATCATTTTAATATATCAAAAGATCATATCTTTCGAAACCACATTTCAATCATTTTGATATATCAAAATATCATATCTTTCGAAACTCCATTTTTCAAATCATTTAATATCAAAATATCATATCTTTCAAAATTTCGTTTCAAATCATTTTAATATATCAAAATATCATATCTTTTCGAAACCACATTTCAATCGTTTTAATATATCAAAATATCGTATCTTTTCGAAACCACATTTCAATCGTTTTGATATATCAAAATATCATATCTTTTCGAAACCACATTTCAATCATTTTAATATATCAAATAGCTATATTTCAAAACAAATTACTTCATTATTAAATCATAAAAATAAAGTTATTACATTTGATAATTAAATTATTAAATGCCAAAAGTTTAAACTTTCCAATGTTCATTTATGCACTTATATTTATTAAAACAATGAAAATTCAAGTTTCGCGGCATTTAGAAAATTCTACAGAAAGTTACATTAAAAAACAATTCAATTTAACAAAAGACAGTATTAAAAATGCTGTTAGTTAACTTCAGATATTCAATAGAATTTCACAAACACTTATATTTTTATTTAAATCGTTTTTAACTTATAAATCATACATTTTCACATTTATAAGCATCATTTAATTTTCCTTAAATTCATGATTTTATAAAGTTAAGTTTCCTTTCAAAAGTCAATATTTATTAATAATTCGCTTATTAAATTTCAACATTCAAATTTAAATTCATTACATTAAATTTCAACTTAACACTTAAGTTTAAAATTTCAAATATAACTTAATTCCATTTTATGTAACTTAACTTAAAATTTCACTTTTAAACCAAATTCATAAATTATAATTTAAGTTATATTTCCAAATTCAACTTAATATTCACTCATTAACATTTTAACTTTATTCAAAATCTTATAGATTTCCAGAAAATCAATAATACTTTACAAAAATTATATTTTTATTTAATTTTAAATCAAAATATTATAATAATTAATTTTCTAAAATATTTTAAATTTTTTAGAAAAACATATTTTAACTACGGGCCTGTATATAATTTTCTACGCTAGGTAAAGGGATACGGGTAATGTATCATTTCAACCCGTAATTTACAAAGAAAAATCCGGGTTTTATCATTTCAAACCCGCAGTCCCAAGTAAATAAAATAAGTTGAAAATCGTTCAGGCCTATCATTTCAGCCCATAACGATTTTCTCCTATTCTAAAGTCTGTTCGGGTATGTATCATTTCAACCCATAGTGATTCTAATCCAAAGGGAACTTGTAGTGTGATAAACTGATAAATAGCAGAACAACATAATATAATAGTAACAGATGTTATAATAGGTGTTGAAGCATGGGTGAACATCATGAAATCGTAATATTGTAGGTGTAACATGATAATGCATTTTACAGATTCAAAAGGGGTCAATTTACTAGTTATATATGTACATACTGTCTGGTGAGAATAACTCACATGTTCAAAGCTGGAGATCGCTGCCAAAGCACACATACCGACACTACGAAGGCACGACAACACAGATACGACAAGAGAGTGGAGAGCCAAAGCAATTAGACTTGTTCAAATATTTACACAAAACAATGCAAAAATATGTAAGTTTCAACGCAAGTTATCACCAAATAGCATTAGAAACAAAACCCCAAAACAACTTTAAACGAATTGCACTTGTTCTCAACCTCATATGCTTCAGTTAGACATAGAATAAGCTCAGCTAAGGCAGAGGATTGGGTCAGGTTTGGGGTCCAAAGTAGTCGGCCATCATGGTGTAAAAGTGATGAGATGGTATAGGTGCAAAACTATACAACTTCAAGGCAACTATAAGGAAACAACTTCATCTCTATGCTCCTATTGTGCTCGGCCATAGGCTAGGTGGGCCCAACTAGTGGTGCAGGTGGTGGTGGGTGATGTAGTAGAGGGTGGAGGTCAGGTCAGAGGTGGTGGTAGTGGAGGCAAATGGTGGTAGAAGGAGTAGATGACAATTCTAGGCCATAAGTGATAGTTTGTGATGATTTTTGGTTGATTTTGTGGTGGTCTTCACCTTGGATTGGCTTGGCCTAAAATGGAGAGGTAGTAGGATGGGAGATGGTCAGAGGAAGGGAGTGGTGGAGGTCAGTTCAGATCTGGTTGAGTAGGAGCAAAGCTATGAAGGTGAGAACAAGTACAAAATTCAAATAGAAAAGTAGAAAAACAAAGGAAGAAAAAGATGAAATGGAAGCCATTACCTTCAATACTTCTAGCCGTGAGTTTGATGATGAAAAGTGAGAAGTTTCTCACGTGAATAGGAAGGAAAATACATGGCTATTCAATAGAAAAAGAAAAAAAAGGGTCAAAGATTAAATGAGGAAACGGTAAAACAAACGACTTAGGAGGTGAAACGACTTTACGTTTCAAAGCTTTTAAAACCTATCAAACTTCCTTAATTTTGTTTATATAACTTGATATTTCTAGAAATAATAATAATCCCAGATAAAATTTCGAAAATTTATCAAAATATAAAAATATATATAATATTTATTAATTATATAAAGTTAAATTAAGGAAAATAGCTAAAAATAGTAAACTAGTCTAGAAAATTTGAAATTACATGAAATAAATTTTAGAAAATTCATATCAGCTTGTAATATATTTGTAAACATAAATAATAATATAAAATAAAAGTACATACACAAAATATAAAAAAAAAATTAAATATAATTCTAATGAAGAAAATAGCGGAAAATAAGAAAACAGCCCTTTTAAAAAAATAAGAAATCAACACAGTAAACTTTGGAAAAATTATAACATCACTTTAAAAAAAATATTAAAAGACAAAATATACTTAAAATAACCCATTAAAACATAAGAAAAAAATTAAAGAAAATATAAAAAGATTTAAAGAAATTTCTTAAAAATCCAAAACCATGTCCAGAAATTACAAATAAATCACCATTGACTTTGAAAAATTATTTACTTCATTTTAAAATAATTAAAATACAAAAATATACATACAATAACATATTAAAATAAAATATGACAAAGAAAATAAGATTTATATAATTTAAAATAGACAAAATTGTTAAATAAATCAAATTACACTCAAAATTGAAATGTACATAACTTTTACAGTTTAACTCCGTTTTCAACGAAACGAAAAGCAGTATTCAAGTTATTTCATCTATTTTCAAAAAAAAATTAAGATTTTACATAATTTAAATTTTAAGTTTAAAAGTCACAGTTTGAACAGCTTGACCAGAAATTCACCTTACAGTAAAATATTCCAATTATACTAGTTTGAACTCTAAATCACTTAATAATCATCATTTATATTTAAAAATGAAATGTTTGAAATAAAAATAAATTTAAAATAATTAAAATAAAAATAAAGTCAAATTTAAAATATATAAGCAAAAATCTAGGGTTGTTACATCTATGAAGTCCATAGAAATAGAATCCCACTTCCACAATGGAATATCTAACGGCAGAAGCAAACCACTTGGCTTCTGGTGTTCGGCATGTGCCTACTGGCAAATCAAGCATTGCCTTACACACAAACCAATATCCCGCTTCATACCTTTCCATAAGAAACTCATCATCGTATCTCGATACATCTTGGTACTGTTGAATATGCTAGTATATGATTCTTTTTATGATAATAAACATACGTGTGTGTATATATATATATTCATTTAACTGTTTTCATTATTGTACTATTTTATTTTTCACATAATTAAATAAATATTTGCTAAACAAAAAATTTATATTCAAACAAATATTTTATTCAAACAATTATTTTATTACAATTTTGCATAGTAGAAGTTTGAGCTCTCACTACATATATACATTTTCAATTACAATACAATTTCGATTACATCACAAATTTCACTTTATAATGTTCACCTCACTACATATCACTCATTCACATGTATTTTTCTTCAACTCTATTCCAGCGTGTATCAAGCATCTGAATTATCTACAAAATAAACACTAACGCAATAAAATTGAAAAGGAAAATATTTTGCAGTGCAAATTAGAGTATGTTATTTTGAAATGTTACTTGCTTTGGTTATTTGGGTTTTTCATCGGTTATTTCATTTAAATCCATTCATACATGAACAAGTTATGACATGCACAATGTATCGCTTTACATGCCACAAGGTCATGCACGTCGATATACACTTGACAAAATTGCAGGGATAGGTGACACAAGGTCAAACCCAAGGCAAAGCTGGCTTCAACTCAAGTGTAATATGAAAATAAGTCACAAAGTTTCAAATACACTAGAGCCGGCATATAAACATGTGTACACGAACACATGTGCACTGCCTCAGCGTCTCGAATTCCAGCCAAGAGACACAAGTACACATGAATATAAAATGAAACCAGTACAACAAGATATATACACAACGATAAGTGTGTCAAGACTTCAAGTTCAAAGAAAATTAATAATATAGACTCAAAGACACTTGAAGACCAATTCGAGCTAGCATATCAAGAGCAACAAAGACCGGTCCAGAATGAATGCAACAACAAAGTGGACCAGAGGAGAATTCAACATGAAATGATCAAGTACAAGCCCAAATACAATGTAGACTAGACTTGAAGCCAATGCAGACCAGGTCAGAGAAAGTGGTAATCAAACTACATAACTCAGGTCGAATGTAAAGGCCCGAAAATCCGTACTCCTTTGAGCTGGCAACATTCCACAACAATCCAGCCAAAGAGGAACGAACTTCCAAATCTTTAGGGTTGAAGAAGAAGAAGAAGAGGTAGAAGAAGAGAGAGAAAGGATAAAAGAAGCAGAAACAGACAACAGAACAGGAAACAATATCAGAATCTCACAATCGCAGCGGAACAACATATAATAGATAAATGAATATTCGTTTAAAACAAAAGAACTATACATTTCATACATTTCATCACATTACATTACATCACATCATCAGAGTGTACAACAATAAAACAGCGGAAAAGAAATACTATATACAATAGATAATAGACTACGCTATCTGGCTCGCCTCCAGATCTACACAGCAACTCCCGAATCCAGAATAACCTGATAACCTAACTCTAGACTGCCCGTGTGGAAATTGGTGGGCACCCAGAGTTTAGGAAAGGAAACAATAAACTGCAGGTCAGTCATGTGACTGGTGTGAGAACTCAAAACAGTTTATCTTTAAATAAGCGAACAAGAGAATTTAAATTTTTAAATTCGCAATGCTTTTTGGAAAATGAGACTACCATAAGGCCTCCCGCCACACACACAATGCAAACGCAGAATTGGAGGAGATTTCTCCTTATGATAGTCAAAGATGCTTACTACGTATAAATCAAATCGTTTTTTTTATATTATTATTAGTGCATAGTGGAGAAAACAATTTCGAAAGTAGAATATAAATCCTAGCCAGCATAGACATTCTGAACTATGCCTACTATAGCTACCATCCAAACAGTGGGGCGCCACCATAAGTGAATGGCAGGTAATACAACTAAAACCGTACAAGGCTCGTATTGTTTTGATTGGATTTCCAACAAATGGTCAGGCTAAGGAACTTCCTACTGCCACATGGGATCGCCTCTGGCGGGACGTCCCGAGAACCTAACCGGATCTCTGCCAACACAAGGCCGGGTTACCTCTGTAACTAGGTAACTACTACTCGAGTAAGTCATCCCCCGGTCCTTTGGGACCTTTATCCGAGCACTCGATTCCAACAACACCACACAGTAATAGGTATAGTGTATCCACATGAGTAAATATCTGGGCTCCATACCATGATACCACCCTTTTCCAGAAGGAAATGACATACCCTAAAGGGCGCGACCCTCATAACCTTGCCGCATATTCCTGTTTCGACCATTTTCCGGGGAGTGAGGTCTGACGAAGTCTCGTCCACAAAGCTACGCTTTGTGCAACAAAGCCATGCTTCGGGTCAACAGATGACCAAAGCAATGATCACAAAGATAAATGATCAAACAAATGATCATATCACAAATGACCAACCAATGATCATCACACAGCAGCACTCAGCATGTCACATTACCAGATTGGGAAATATCGCTGATAACCTTCAACTACATAACCTCTGAGCTCGTACGTCTCAGAGAAGGGTGTTAAGCTAAGAGAATAAATTCTCCGCCACCAACAGAAATGTATTTGAAAGAAATCTGCTTTATATCTCAAAATGTAATGTCAGACACGTAACCATACAAGTCTGTTCCGGGTTCGAACAGAACCGAAGGCACTTCCAAAGAAGCCCTTGCAAATCCGGATATTCACAATCCCGATAAAATTTCCTATCACAAAGGGAAATCTCTATACCAGGAGCTACCCAGTGCAGAGACAATCGATAGGTCATTCTATCGTTTTCACAAATACCCGATCTTCAACACCGGTCTTCAAATGCTATTCATTACGACGTATCACTATTCGGAATGGGTTATACGACCCCATGGTCCTTTCCCGGTTAACCCGAATAGAGAGCGCTTATTTAAAAATAAGTGTGGCATTCAAATTCACCCAATACACAACAATTACCTATTTAAAGGTAAATATTGATAGTCGGTTATTTAACTATCAATAGAGATGCGCAACATCATCGAATTCCAAATAATCTATCCAAAATTATTTAATTTCCCAAAATATCTTTACAAGATACATAATTTTTTCTCCACATTTCAGAAATAAATCGATATTCATTCTTAAAACAAATTTCCCCTTCCTTATATAAATTCCATATTGAATTTACATTTCCAAAATATCTATACATATACGATTCTCAAATCGATTTCAAAATATTCGCTTCAATTTACCTTTAAAAGATGAATTCTCAAAAGCGTTCCATTTCATATTGGAAAGGCATTCCCATACTTATTTAATAATAAGTAATTTACAAATTCTATTTATTTTCAACAGTTTGAAAATATTCGATATACTTAAATTAATATTAAGTACATATTTCATTCATTAAGGAAATCATTCTTTTGTTCACATTTATTTGGATCAAAACGAATGTTGCGTAAAACATCGTTACGACGACCCAAAAACACTAGTATAGGGATTCGAAATTAAAATAGATATATAAATCCCAATACTATTAAAAATATTTCCTTTCGGAAATCATTTACTATAACAACAGTGTTATAGTCCACCATTTCCTTATTTTCCCGAAAACGCCTATTTCAACAATAAATGTTGAAATCTATATTTTCGATACTCAATACATTTTAAAACATTTCTAAATCGTTTTAAATTACATTTAGAACATTCCTTTCCCAAAATATATCCATTTTCTTTAATAATATATTCACTGTTCAAAAACGTGAATATAACTTCTTTAATACTTCTATATTCAATTGATCAATTTCAATTGATTACGAATTTATAAACAATGTTTACAAATTCTATTCCTATTTATAACTTCGATTTATAAATTTCCTTTACCAATCCAGTTCAATTTATAAACCCAATTACATATACCAAAAGCTATATTATAAGTTAAATACTTATAATATTATTCATTTACCAAATCGTTCCTTTGAACTTCACAAATCTTGAATCTTATTACTTACAAGATTTCTTTATAAATTTCCTATTTCCCACTTATCAAATTCAATTTGATTTCGGATTTATAAAACGACGTTTATAAATCCCATTTATAATTTCATAAACTTCTATTTACCAAAAATCAATTTATTAGCAAATTCCATTTATATTCCATATAAATGACAAAGTCCAATTCATAAGTAATTTACTTATAACCTTTTGTTTTACCCAAGCTATTCATTTTATACTTCACAATTTAAAATTTTAGAAATTTTCTTTTACTAAGAAAAACAATTTATATTTCATTTATAACACTTGTGAAGCTCGTTTTATAAATCCAATAATTTTAACTTATAAAAAAATCAATTTAAAAATCTTTTATATACATTGTTCTTAATAATTCAAAAATTCCAATTTTATACCGATTATAAATTACTTAACTATTTATTTCCAAAAAATCTCAATTCGGTTATATTTTATAAAAATCTTAAATTCTATAACTTCAAAAATTAAATTTTTAATTTGATTTAAAATGAATCAATTCAAAATTTTACTAAAAACATATATTTGGAAAATCGATTTAAAAATCCTTTTAAAATTAAAAATCGTTATTTTTAACTTTAAAAACGAATCCGATGATGCCACAGCATCAATTGGTCAATCACTACACAAATATCATATATCGATATGATATTCACAATCATCAGAAATATTTATAAACAAATAAATATTTGTGAGGGGTCCAGTTGGATCCCTCCAACCTGTTTCCCTGCATCCAAAGAGTTAGCACAATACCCATTACACTTTGAGGTGGAATATCGCGGTATATGGGATTTTTATAAAATATTATCCGCTTACTAACGGAGCAATAGGGTCTCATCCGCTATACGAGGCGGGAAATCAAATCCAATATATACATATGCCAATATATATATATAGCTATATATAGTATATATCCTACTATATCTACTAGCACAATCAAACAGCAATCATCAATCAACATTAACTATTTATAATTTTAAACCATACTGTTCGATTGAGTGAGGAGTTCTCACCTTAGCTTTTATTTGCAATCCAATTTCCATCTTGACTCGATTCCTTTCAGGTTTTAACCTTGAATAAATATTAGATGATTCTATTAATATCCGAAACAAAAATTGAACTATTATGCACCACTTAATAATTCAATTGGTTAACGATTTAAATTTTTGAACTTACTTTCCTTTAAAAAAAAATCTTAGTAACTGATAATAATTTAGATCTTGTATAAATATTGTACGTTTTATTAATGTTCGAAGTAATACAAAAATCAAATTCCATTCAATAATTAAATTTAACTAATAATTTGATTTTAACTGATTCCCTATAATAAATAAAATAATTAATTAACCTAGTCTCATATATACATATATATATAAACTGCTTTTAATTTCTTTACTGTAAATGAAATATATTTTTTTTATATTGTAAAGATTTTTATTTTTTGTAAATTTAAACAAATTTAAAACATACCTTACTTGACGAAACCCAGATCGAAATTGCTGCCGATGCTCGAACGAGAGCCCACCAGAAAATCAAACACGCTCCCTCCATTGCTATTCCCTAACTCGACCTTGCGTGCCAAGAACCTCACTGCAAATCGAGTTGAACTCGATTGCTTCCTCGAACGCGGCGCCGAGATGTTGTCGCGCCACCTTCTAACGCTCACGCGAGCGCCTCCACTTGCGACACTCAATCGGCCTCGCCCCAACTCTCGTGCTTCCACCTCTCAACTTGCGACGCCGCCGGTTCCTGAACCGCCTTCGACGACGCGGCGAACCCTTCGATTAAATGTCACGATTCCCCCCGTTTTTTTTTATACGAGTGAATTTCGTTTGAAGTTTTGAATGGGAGAAGGGCTCGGCCGATATTTTGATTTTTAAACGAGATTTTTTTTTTTTTGTTTCCATCGGCCATTAATCTGGGTGGAGGCGGCTGAGCAAATGGATTAGGGTTTTGTGAAGAGAAAATATTAATATAGTATATGTTATTAATATTATTTTATTAATAAAATTCTCTTCTTAATAACTTATGCAAACGAACTCCAATTCGCACGTTCCGACAGGCGATTCTAAAGTTTTTTCCGCGTTCCGGACGCAATGGAACAGGTTTCGTAAGCTAATTCGGAAGTATTTGTGAGATACAGCAATAAACGATTGATTTAAATTAAAACCGATTTAAACCGTTTTCTAGGCGTTTTAATTCGTACCGGACAAACGGCAAATCCAATCGACTTGAAATTTGAAATCTTGCAATAATATCACATTACGGATCCGATGAAACTGGTTTCGTCGAAATCCGAGACCGTTTGAAAAATGGCTATTTTAACTCGCTAAATTAAAATTAAAACAAATTCGATGCGTTTCGAGCTGCCACGGTCAAACGACAACTCCGATTGCTACGAAAATTGAAATCCGATAATAACTAACTATTACGGATCCAATGGAACTGGTCTCGCTAAATTCTGAGACTGTCCAAAAATTGGCTATTTTACAGTCGATAATTAAATATTAAAATACTCAATTTTCACAAATTAACTCCAAATTCAGTTTTACAAGTTCTAAAATATTTCTATAACTCCAGTATGATTAAATAAAATTTTCCAAATCATTTCCAATCATATTTAACCCAATCAAATTATTTCTGGAATTTCAACTATTATATTATCGATTTAATTGACCAACTAAATCCAATATTCGAGAAATAAATTATTTAACTTCAAATTCCTACTTATTAATATTTAAAATCAATTAAATACTCAAATTTAAATTATCAAAAATTCTGGGTCGTTACAATCTTCCCTCCTTAAAAGAATTTCGTCCCGAAATTACAAGTTAGGAAAAACGATTCTTAATTCGTTTATATTTTTCACAAATCCAATAGTTTTATCAATTTACCATAAATCTTTTCTACTAGAGATTCATTATCATTCACTAGATTTCCTACTTCAATTTCAAGTTCCAAACAACCTTGTTTACTTCACAATTCAAATTTAAATTCAAATTCAAATTTTTAAATTTTTCTCAAAAATTTTCTAACACCCTAAATTTCCGAAAAATTTCGCCAGCGTCTCCTTTGCGCGGCTAGCTCGGTATGACTACAAAATGGCTCTACGGCCCCTCCAAATCAAAAAGAAAAGAGAAAGCCAAGTGGCTGGAGAAGGAAATCATCAATTCTCATATTAAAATTGAAATACGTACCTTTTTGTCGAGCAATCAAATTTATCTTTGAAATAAAAATCTCAATTCCTTTATATACCTGCATAACCTGCTAGTAGTAACTTTCAATACCAAATACAATATCCAAACCAATTTGCTAATTCTATTGCAAATTTTTTGATATATGCCTCTTATATCATTTTCAGCTTTACTATTGAAGTTACATAACCAATTTCATCAATTTTATATTTCAAATTCATTTGAATTCAATTCACAATTACAATTCTATTCAAATTCAATTTCATTGCTTAATTTCATTTACAACTAATTCCACATCACTATTTTAAATTAGTTTCAAATTACTAATTCAATTTAATTCCTATACGAATTTTAACTCATCTTTCATTTATAATATCATTTCCATTGCTTACAAATTTGAAATGAGTTTTAACATTCAATTCATATTTCTAATTTTACTTGCAATTGCAAATTTTATTTATTCATTCACAATTTACTTCCATTTGCAATTTATAGAGTTTCAATACAAATTAAATTGCTTACGACCAATTCACACACCATTTTTATTCAATTCAATGGTTTACAATTCATATTCATTTGAATTTATTTCACAAATAATTAAATTATCAAGTTAATTTTACTTGAATTCAATCCAAATCAATTCTATTCAAATACATTTACTTCCAATTTGAATTTAATTTCATAACTTCCAATTTCATCAATTCATTTTCATTAATACTTAATGAATTTTATTTTTTTTATAATCAACTAACAATCAAACTAACAACCAATGTATACCCAACACAACCAAATTTATTTACTCCTCCTTTATATTCAATTCGATTTAATATTAATTTGACTTCCATTCAATTTATTCAATTTCCAATTTATTAAATTTTTTTCTTATCAATTCAATTGTTAATTCCTTTTACATTTCAAATTGAATCTCATTTTATATAACTCAAGTTCACGTCATTTAATTCACTTGATTATTTTACTTCGATACAAAAATCAATTTCATTTAACTTCACTTAAAATATATTCTCTTTCAAACATCATTTGTTTAACTTAACTTAAGCTTCCACTTAGAAATTCAATTCTATTTATTTAACTTCCTATAGTTAATTTTTATTGTGCTTACCCACATTTATTTCAATCAACTTTTCCAAAGTTAAAATCATTCCTTTTATTTATAAATCACCTTTATAAATCTTTTCATTTAGTTTCACTTCCATATACAAGATTATTTCACAATTCGAAATCGTTTTAATTATAAGTTCATGTTTATAATTCATTTGTTTATACAATTCATCTTCTTTACCATTGTTGTTTTAATTTAACTTATGCAAACAACCTAACAATCAATTTATATACACTTTACTAATTTCTGAAAAATTATTCTTTTATATATAAAATATAATCAAGGTAAAATTATTTCATTTACCCAATTTTAAAACAATATTGTGTCGAATTGTTTTCCTCAAGTGTTTAGAAACCCTTTAGGCATAGTTTTGCAGACCACGCTGACGAAGGTTCATATGCCACTCAATAAACCAATCATCACAATATAAAACAAATTTTATATTCACTAACAAATACGCACTCATATCTATTATTACTCTCACACTCATTCTAGAGTACTGCTGACTCTATCTCTAATGAGTATCACCCAACAGAGCAGGTTGTCGCTTAACCATATGCTCTGATACCAGATGTAAAGGCCCGAAAATCCGTACTCCTTTGAGCTGGCAACATTCCACAACAATCCAGCCAAAGAGGAACGAACTTCCGAATCTTTAGGGTTGAAGAAGAAGAAGAAGAGGTAGAAGAAGAGAGAGAAAGGATAAAAGAAGCAGAAACAGACAACAGAACAGGAAACAATATCAGAATCTCACAATCGCAGCGGAACAACATATAATAGATAAATGAATATTCGTTTAAAACAAAAGAACTATACATTTCATACATTTCATCACATTACATTACATCACATCATCAGAGTGTACAACAATAAAACAGCGGAAAAGAAATACTATATACAATAGATAATAGACTACGCTATCTGGCTCGCCTCCAGATCTGCACAGCAACTCCCGAATCCAGAATAACCTGATAACCTAACTCTAGACTGCCCGTGTGGAAATTGGTGGGCACCCAGAGTTTAGGAAAGGAAACAATAAACTCCAGGTCAGTCATGTGACTGGTGTGAGAACTCAAAACAGTTTATCTTTAAATAAGCGAACAAGAGAATTTAAATTTTTAAATTCGCAATGCTTTTTGGAAAATGAGACTACCATAAGGCCTCCCGCCACACACACAATGCAAACGCAGAATTGGAGGAGATTTCTCCTTATGATAGTCAAAGATGCTTACTACGTATAAATCAAATCATTTTTTTTTGATATTATTATTAGTGCATAGTGGAGAAAACAATTTCGAAAGTAGAATATAAATCCTAGCCAGCATAGACATTTCGAACTATGCCTACTATAGCTACCATCCAAACAGTGGGGCGCCACCATAAGTGAATGGCAGGTAATATAACTAAAACCGTACAAGGCTCGTATTGTTTTGATTGGATTTCCAACAAATGGTCAGGCTAAGGAACTTCCTACTGCCACATGGGATCGCCTCTGGCGGGACGTCCCGAGAACCTAACCGGATCTCTGCCAACACAAGGCCGGGTTACCTCTGTAACTAGGTAACTACTACTCGAGTAAGTCATCCCCCGGTCCTTTGGGACCTTTATCCGAGCGCTCGATTCCAACAACACCACACAATAATAGGTATAGTGTATCCACATGAGTAAATATCTGGGCTCCATACCATGATACCACCCTTTTCCAGAAGGAAATGACATACCCTAAAGGGCGCGACCCTCATAACCTTGCCGCATATTCCTGTTTCGACCATTTTCCGGGGAGTGAGGTCTGACGAAGTCTCGTCCACAAAGCTACGCTTTGTGCAACAAAGCCATGCTTCGGGTCAACAGATGACCAAAGCAATGATCACAAAGATAAATGATCAAACAAATGATCATATCACAAATGACCAACCAATGATCATCACACAGCAGCACTCAGCATGTCACATTACCAGATTGGGAAATATCGCTGATAACCTTCAACTACATAACCTCTGAGCTCGTACGTCTCAGAGAAGGGTGTTAAGCTAAGAGAATAAATTCTCCGCCACCAACAGAAATGTATTTGAAAGAAATCTGCTTTATATCTCAAAATGTAATGTCAGACACGTAACCATACAAGTCTGTTCCGGGTTCGAACAGAACCGAAGGCACTTCCAAAGAAGCCCTTGCAAATCCGGATATTCACAATCCCGATAAAATTTCCTATCACAAAGGGAAATCTCTATACCAGGAGCTACCCAGTGCAGAGACAATCGATAGGTCATTCTATCGTTTTCACAAATACCCGGTCTTCAACACCGGTCTTCAAATGCTATTCATTACGACGTATCACTATTCGGAATGGGTTATACGACCCCATGGTCCTTTCCCGGTTAACCCGAATAGAGAGCGCTTATTTAAAAATAAGTGTGGCATTCAAATTCACCCAATTCACAACAATTACCTATTTAAAGGTAAATATTGATAGTCGGTTATTTAACTATCAATAGAGATGCGCAACATCATCGAATTCCAAATAATCTATCCAAAATTATTTAATTTCCCAAAATATCTTTACAAGATACATAATTTTTTCTCCACATTTCAGAAATAAATCGATATTCATTCTTAAAACAAATTTCCCCTTCCTTATATAAATTCCATATTGAATTTACATTTCCAAAATATCTATACATATACGATTCTCAAATCGATTTCAAAATATTCGCTTCAATTTACCTTTAAAAGATGAATTCTCAAAAGCGTTCCATTTCATATTGGAAAGGCATTCCCATACTTATTTAATAATAAGTAATTTACAAATTCTATTTCTTTTCAACAGTTTGAAAATATTTGATATACTTAAATTAATATTAAGTACATATTTCATTCATTAAGGAAATCATTCTTTTGTTCACATTTATTTGGATCAAAACGAATGTTGCGTAAAACATCGTTACGACGACCCAAAAACACTAGTATAGGGATTCGAAATTAAAATAGATATATAAATCCCAATACTATTAAAAATATTTCCTTTCGGAAATCATTTACTATAACAACAGTTTTATAGTCCACCATTTCCTTATTTTCCCGAAAACGCCTATTTCAACAATAAATGTTGAAATCTATATTTTCGATACTCAATACATTTTAAAACATTTCTAAATCGTTTTAAATTACATTTAGAACATTCCTTTCCCAAAATATATCCATTTTCTTTAATAATATATTCACTGTTCAAAAACGTGAATATAACTTCTTTAATACTTCTATATTCAATTGATCAATTTCAATTGATTACGAATTTATAAACAATGTTTACAAATTCTATTCCTATTTATAACTTCGATTTATAAATTTCCTTTACCAATCCAATTCAATTTATAAACCCAATTACATATACCAAAAGCTATATTATAAGTTAAATACTTATAATATTATTCATTTACCAAATCGTTCCTTTAAACTTCACAAATCTTGAATCTTATTACTTACAAAATTTCTTTATAAATTTCCTATTTCCAACTTATCAAATTCAATTTGATTTCGGATTTATAAAACGACGTTTATAAATCCCATTTATAATTTCATAAACTTCTATTTACCAAAAATCAATTTATTAGCAAATTCCATTTATATTCCATATAAATGACAAAGTCCAATTCATAAGTAATTTACTTATAACCTTTTGTTTTACCCAAGCTATTCATTTTATACTTCACAATTTAAAATTTTAGAAATTTTCTTTTACTAAGAAAAACAATTTATATTTCATTTATAACACTTGTGAAGCTCGTTTTATAAATCCAATAATTTTAACTTATAAAAAAATCAATTTAAAAATCTTTTATATACATTGTTCTTATTAATTCAAAAATTCCAATTTTATACCGATTATAAATTACTTAACTATTTATTTCCAAAAAATCTCAATTCGGTTATATTTTATAAAAATCTTAAATTCTATAACTTCAAAAATTAAATTTTTAATTTGATTTAAAATGAATCAATTCAAAATTTTACTAAAAACATATATTTGGAAAATCGATTTAAAAATCCTTTTAAAATCAAAAATCGTTATTTTTAACTTTAGAAACGAATCCGATGATGCCACAGCATCAATTGGTCAATCACTACACAAATATCATATATCGATATGATGTTCACAATCATCAAAAATATTTATAAACAAATAAATATTTGTGAGGGGTCCAGTTGGATCCCTCCAACCTGTTTCCCTGCATCCAAAGAGTTAGCACAATACCCATTCCACTTCGAGGTGGAATATCGCGGTATATGGGATTTTTATAAAATATTATCCGCTTACTAACGGCGCAATAGGGTCTCATCCGCTATACGAGGCGGGAAATCAAATCCAATATATACATATGCCAATATATATATATATAGCTATATATAGTATATATCCTACTATATCTACTAGCACAATCAAACAGCAATCATCAATCAACATTAACTATTTATAATTTTAAACCATACTGTTCGATTGAGTGAAGAGTTCTCGCCTTAGCTTTTATTTGCAATCCAATTTCCATCTTGACTCGATTCCTTTCAGGTTTTAACCTTGAATAAATATTAGATGATTCTATTAATATCCGAAACAAAAATTGAACTATTATGCACCACTTAATAATTCAATTGGTTAACGATTTAAATTTTTGAACTTGCTTTCCTTTAAAAAAAAAATCTTAGTAACTGATAATAATTTAGATCTTGTATAAATATTGTACGTTTTATTAATGTTCGAAGTAATACAAAAATCAAATTCCATTCAATAATTAAATTTAACTAATAATTTGATTTTAACTGATTCCCTATAATAAATAAAATAATTAATTAACCTAGTCTCATATATACATATATATATAAACTGCTTTTAATTTCTTTACTGTAATTGAATTTTTTTTTTTTATATTGTAAAGATTTTTATTTTCTGTAAATTTAAACAAATTTAAAACATACCTTACTGGACGAAACCCAGATCGAAATTGCTGCCGATGCTCGAACGAGAGCCCACTAGAAAATCAAACACGCTCCCTCCATTTCTATTCCCTAATTCGACCTTGCGTGCCAAGAACCTCACTGCAAATCGAGTTGAACTCGATTGCTTCCTCGAACGCGGCGCCGAGACGTTGTCGCGCCACCTTCTAACGCTCACGCGAGCGCCTCCACTTGCGACACTCAATCGGCCTCGCCCCAACTCTCGTGCTTCCACCTCTCAACTTGCGATGCCGCCGGTTCCTGAACCGCCTTCGACGACGCGGCGAACCCTTCGATTAAATGTCACGATTCCCCCCGTTTTTTTTATACGAGTGAATTTCGTTTGAAGTTTTGAATGGGAGAAGGGCTCGGCCGATATTTTGATTTTTAAACGAGATTTTTTTTTTGTTTCCATCGGCCATTAATCTGGGTGGAGGCGGCTGAGCAAATGGATTAGGGTTTTGTGAAGAGAAAATATTAATATAGTATATGTTATTAATATTATTTTATTAATAAAATTCTCTTCTTAATAACTTATGCAAACGAACTCCAATTCGCACGTTCCGACAGGCGATTCTAAAGTTTTTTCCGCGTTCCGAACGCAATGGAACAGGTTTCGTAAGCTAATTCGGAAGTATGTGTGAGATACAGCAATAAACGATTGATTTAAATTAAAACCGATTTAAACCGTTTTCTAGGCGTTTTAATTCGTACCGGACAAACGGCAAATCCAATCGACTTGAAATTTGAAATCTTTCAATAATATCACATTACGGATCCGATGAAACTGGTTTCGTCGAAATCCGAGACCGTTTGAAAAATGGCTATTTTAACTCGCTAAATTAAAATTAAAACAAATTCGATGCGTTTCGAGCTGCCACGGTCAAACGACAACTCCGATTGCTACGAAAATTGAAATCCGATAATAACTAACTATTACGGATCCAATGGAACTGGTCTCGTTCAATTCTGAGACTGTCCCAAAATTGGCTATTTTACAGTCGATAATTAAATATTAAAATACTCAATTTTCACAAATTAACTCCAAATTCAGTTTTACAAGTTCTAAAATATTTTTATAACTCCAGTATGATTAAATAAAATTTTCCAAATCATTTCCAATCATATTTAACCCAATATCAAATTATTTCTAGAATTTCAACTATTATATTATCGATTTAATTGACCAACTAAATCCAATATTCGAGAAATAAATTATTTAACTTCAAATTCCTATTTATTAATATTTAAAATCAATTAAATACTCAAATTTAAATTATCAAAAATTCTGGGTCGTTACATCGAACTAAAGCTAGTAACACATTAGTATAATTTGGAGCATGCAGCTCAAAGAATCAATGTAACAAGACTTCATTCAAAAACAAATCCAGACAACATCATCATCAATGAACCATAGGAAACAACCAATCAAGACTGCAAAATGCACAAGGCAACAAAACTTTGTATGAAAACAAAACGTTCAAGTAAAAACAAGACCAGGTTAGTGCAGTTAAAGCAAAACAGTGAACTAAGTGGTTATAGCTAAGTGAAGCACAAGGACTATGCAAGCAAATGCACTAGATCAGTGAAACTGCCTCAACAAGATCACAGTTCATACATACAAAACAAATACTCAAATGCGTCAAGACCTCATAAGCAAACCAGACCAAGAGTTTACAAATGAAGAGTGGAACAACACTGGTCACATGACAACAATGCAAAACAGCAACCAAAATAAAGTACACAGCATACATGGATGCATGTCTGAACATACATACATACATACATACATAAATATATATATATATATATATATATTGAAAACCAAAGATTCAGGCATGTGCACCAAAACAGTGACAATGAACCAGTGTGCATGAGTCAAATCATGGCGGACAGAGCATTAATATACATATATACAGACCAGAGAGCAACAACCATGAATAATCAATGAAACCAAGTAGATAGGCAACAATTGTACACAAATATACATGTTTGCATGTTTACAGTAAACACAATTGCAAGTCACATTTTGAAGAAAAGCAATAGTTTTGTTTCTTAAATTGATTAAGCCAAAAAAGTCAGTGAAATCAGAGAGTAACACAAAAATTAGAACAAAGTCAAGAGTGTGAACAAGTAAAGTTTATTCAAATAATCAAATGGTCGAAGTCATAGGTGAAAAAAATGAAATCGACACAAGGAAAACCAAAGAAATTCACAGAGCAAGTTCAAATTCATGAAGCAACGTATCAACTTATGATCAAATCAATATCATCACCAACGTTTTATCAAAAATCAATGGGCGAGCAAATCACGTGAAGAATACAAACAAGAAATATACGAATGATAATTAAGGGAAACGAACCCTATAAATCACCCAGTTCAACATCGGCAGAAGTATCGAATTCAAACATATCAAACAGATAAAGAAAAGTAAAATCGCATATCATAATTATTCAATTCGAACTCGATCAAATTGAAGCGACCACAAGAAAATTGAAGAACACACAACAAGGAGCATCGAAGCTAACTGAGGCAATTGATTCAAAGCGGCGCTTCAAATTACAAACCCTAGATCGCAAAAGCAATGACACAGACTAAAGGAGTATCGGGCTGAAGAAAACATCAAAATGGAAGATGAATTTTATTTTCTTAAGTTATAATTTGGGCCGGCCTATTTTTGGGTTAAGGGTTTAATTTTTTTTTATATGTTTTAAATTACTTCTACTATTTTAAAACTCTAGTTTTTAAGCCGTTTACGGACTACGGTGGTGTAGTTCAAGAATTAACAACTCAGTGGCTGAGTTGTGGTAGGGTTTCGAGCATAGAGTTAGGTTAGTCGATAGCAGGTGTCACAAGTTTACGGGTGCAATCGGCTGACTACTTAATTTCTAGTAGAAACCTTGGGGACAGCACATAGGCAGGGTTCGAAGCTAGGAAATCTGTGTTGTATTATTTTTCCTTTTGTTATTCTATTATTATTTGTACTGCAATTATATTATATATTTCCGCATTAATTTTTATTATTATTACTGTCACCCTATTCACCCCATCTAGGATGATCCTACAAGTGGTATCAGAGCTAGGAACTAAAATAATTTTTGTTTTAAAAATTTGATTTTTTTTCAAAAACCAAATTTTGTTTACAATATTTGATTTCTTTTTTAACGACTTATTCTAATAATACGTTTACTGAGGGTCTGCCCATAGTTAGGTCACCAATGTTCAATGGTGAATATGCATATTGGTAAAATAGAATGAAATTTTTTCTGAAAATCATTGACGCTTGGAATATTGTTGAGGCAGGTTATAGGACACCAACTATAGTGGTAGATAATCAGGAAATTGAAAACCAATGGATCAATGGACAGATTTTGAAAACAAACTGCAGAATGCTAATGATAAAGCTAAGAATTCTATTATTTGTCCATTAGATCAAATTGAATTTAATCGTGTCTCACATTGTCTAATTGCGTAGAAAATCTGGCGCACACATTTGAAGTGACTCACGATGGAACGTCTCAAGTCAAAGAATCTTGCCTTGCCATGCTTAGTAGCGAATACGCGAACTTCACAATTGCCAAGGATGAAAACGTCAAAGAGATGTGTGGACAACTTTCTGATCACGAACACAAATCAAAGCTCTTGGAAAACCATACGCATAATTGGAAATAGTCTGAAAAATCCTCAGAGTCCTTCCATGAAATTTTGAAGCGAAAGTTATTTCCATTCAAGAATCAAAGGATTGTAATAAGTTAAAATTGAAGAAATCATTAGAAATCTCACCACTTATGATCTAGAAATGAAATTCAAGGAAAAATGAGAAGGGAGTGATACTCGAAAGAAATCAATAGCTCTCAAAGGAACAACTAAAAGCTAAGATGACGATGATGGTGGTGAAGCTGAATTGGCACTAATAATAAAAAGATTCAAACCGGGGAATCGCAATTATGGAAATCCAGCTATAAATCGACAATTGAAAAGTAGAATAGTCAAAGTACTAGACAACTCAGAAGAGCAGGAGATCATATGTCACAAGTGCAATAAATCGGGTTATATCACACCAGATTGTCCTCGGAATCGACTCAGCTAAGGAAAGAAACCGAAAAGGAGAAGTTTTGCAGCTGCTTGGGATGAATCTGAAGAAACTGATGAAGTCATTAGCTGTGAAAATGAAAAAGCAAAATTGTGTCTTCAAGGAGAAAGAACTGACAGTGATGATGTCGAGCCAAGCGAGGTATCGAAACTTTCTTATTCGGAATTACTTATATATTTTCATGAAGTAAATGGTTATTTGAATGATTTAGGGAGAAATACGCTAAAATTGAATCACAGAAAGATAGTTTGATAGAACTAAATAAACAACTCGATCAGTTGGTTAAAAACTATCGAAATAAGAGCCCTAAGTGTGATAAGTGTCCATCATTAGAAGAAATTAAAAAATCAGAAATTAAAATTAAATCACTTGAAAATGAAATTCTGATTTTGAAAGATAAAATACTAGGAGAGAAAATTCTATTAAAAAGTGCATTCAATTATTGAATCAAAATTAATCTCTTAAAACCCAAGTCCAACAATTATCTACAACTTTAGGAAAAAAATTTCAAAAGAGAAAGATCGCTAAATATGTTATTAAGGAAACAAGCCATTAATACTGTTAGACAAGGACTTGGGTACACTCAATCTGAAAAGGTTAGAAGTAAAACCAATCGTGTCAAATCCGAGTGCACGATTTGTAGAAAAATTGGACACAATCAAAATAATTGTTGGTATAGGTCCAAACATGTAAAAAAAATACCAATTTGGGTTCCAAAAGGCACCAATATGAAATCCCTTAAAGTCAAACAAATTTAGGTGCCAAAAGGAACAAATATAAATTATCCTGGGTCTACACAAACTTATTTTTTAAAATCTTTTCTCACTAACAACCACGGACAAATAAAAAGCAATAGGCCACTAAAATCTTTTCTAGTGTAGGTGTGGTGGTAGGCTAAGGAACAATAATAGTGTTAACAGGATTCCAGCTGTTCCAGGCACACGCCGAGCGACAAATCTAAGTTCCTCAGCCTATTATAAAGGTGGTAGAATCACAATGGACACAAATGAAAAATTATCGATAAAGGTAAAATAGGTAACGATATATTTCTCTTGAACGATATATTATAAATCTGCACCAAAATCTAATTTAAATCAGCCAGTTATGTAATAAGGAAATAATGTTTATTTTGATTCTGACTTATGCAAAATTGTTGGCCAACTATCTTCAAATGCCGAGACACTATAAGTACCTCTACAGTCATTGAACTATTTCATATAATTTGTTTGGACTAACGATATTACAAGTTTAGGTTATAAGAGATGTTGTTTTGTATTGATTGATGATTATTCAAGATAAATGTGGATATATTTTTTTATTTTACAGATCGAGACCTGGCATCATCTTCACTGTTTGTTTATTTGCACGGTTTGAATTCAAATCCTAAAGAATTTCATTTAAAAGCTGTAAAATGATTATAAGTTATTTGTTGCACACTTCATAGTTTGTTCAATGATATCTATCGATTGATAACCTTGAGTCAAAGGGAAGTTTAGATGCAGAATATACTAGTAGCTTAGTTGATGGAAAAAGTACTAGTGCAACATGTTTTATGTTAAGACGTTCGTTAGTTGCATCATTTTCAAAGAAAACATCTACATATTTTTCATTTCAACTGATTTTCAGTTGGCAAACATTTTTTTATAAAACCCCTTCCAGAAAATAGTTTTTGTTGACTTCATTTTAGATTAGTCACTTTAGAAATTTTGATTTTATAATTATTTCTGGATTTGATCTTAAACGACCACATTAACTAATCTGACTCCCTATTGATTATTGAAAAGATAAATAGTGATTGAAAAAGTGATGAGTGTTGATATTAATCATATATTATGAGTTGAGACAATATATTTAGTAAATTTGCTTAAAAATTTAAATAAGATTTATAATGTCTTTTGATGGTAAAAATTCCATGACCATCTCTATTACTATCATATTTCTGACGACCATCACTCATCAAAATCCAATATAGTATGTCAAAATGTGGTATTTTAAATGGAAAATTATTCGTTTCTATTTTATTTTATTTTTAGTAATAAAGATATCTAAAGTATTCACTCTCATTTAAAAGACCTCACGGTTATGCATGGGTGAATTACTTGGAATATTTGTTTATGTGCTTTCATGCTTATTTAAAAGTCCATACGTTTATGCATGTATGGAACACATATCAAAATTGATTATCAAATAGATAAGTAGATTCTAATCCCATTTAAAAGTCCTCATGGTTATGCGTGGTTAGAAGATGCTTGAAATTCATTTTTTATATTAATTGGCAATGCTACTAATCTCATTTAAAAGTTCTAACTGTTATGCATGGTTGGTAGATATTCAAATTCCTGATATAATATACCACAAATAGACACAACTATATGGTTTTACATGCCGACATCATATATATCACTCCAAAGTGGAATATGCGCCTAACAGAGTATTCACGATTTTTGTTTGATATTTTTTATTTATTGAAAGTTAATATTTATACTCGATTGGGCATTAATGTTGCATTACAGTCTATAACTTTATCTCTGTTTTTCTAACACTATTACTCTTTTGCTGATAACCAAAGGGGGAGAGAAAAGTTAAGATTTTGGCAAATAAAGTTCAAATGTTTTACTTTGCATATTCTCATCTATTTGCATAACATTTTCACATATAGGCTTAATGCAATTAATTTTTATTTGCATATTTTTCATGCATATGTGAAGGGGGAGCTTGGTTATAGGGGGAGCATTAAAATAGGGCAAGCAATAGATTTCATTAATGAACAAATACATTTAATAAATTCAAAATCTTAATATATGTTTGTTATCATCAAAAGTGGGAGATTGTTGAATATGCTAGTATATGATTTTTGTTTGATGATAATAAATATATATATTCATTTAAATGTATTTTTTATTGTACTATTTTATTTTTCACATAATTAAATAAATATTTGTTGAACACAGAATTTATATTCAAACAAATATTTTATTCAAAGAAATATTCTATTACAACTTTGAATAGTGCAAATTTGAGCTCTCACTACATATATACATTTTCAATTACAAAACAATTTCGATTACATTACAAATTTCACTTTACAATGTTCACCTCATTACATATCACTTAATCACTCATATTTGTTCTTCAACTCTACTCTAGTTTGAATATAGCATCTGAATTATTTGCAAAATAAACACCGACGCAGTAAAATTGAAAAAGAATATATTTTGTTGTGCAAATTATAGTGTGATTTTGTAAATATTATTTTCCTCGGTTATTTGGGTTGTTCGTCAATTATTTCGTTTGAATCCATTCATACACAAACAAGTTGTGAAATGCACAGTGCATCACTATACATGCCATAAGGCCGTGCACAGTTATATAGACTTGATAAAATTGCAAGGATAGGTGAGCACAAGGTCAAATCCAAGGCTAAGCTGGATTCAACTCAAGTGCAATACGAAAACAAGTCACAAAGTTTCAAATACACTATAGCCTATACGTACACACATGTACACGTACACATGTGCACTGCCTAGGCATCTCGAATTTCAACCAAGAGATATAAGTACACATGAATATAAAATGAAACTAGTGCAATGAGATATATACACAAAGACTAGTGTGTCAAGACTTCAAGTTCAAAGTAAATGAACAGCACAGACTCAAAGACACTTGAAGACTAACTCGAGCTACCATATCAGGAGCAATAAATACCAGTCCAGAATGAATGCAACAAAAAAGCAGACCAGAGGAGAATTCAACATAAAATGGTCAAGTACAAGCACAAATACAATGCAGACTAGACTCGAAGCCAATGCAGACCAGGTCAGAGAAAGTGGCAATCAAACTACATAACTCAAGTCGAACTAAAGGCAGTAACACAACAGCTTATAGTGGAGCATGCAACTCAAAGAATCAATGCAACAAGACTTCGTTCAAAAACAAACCCAAACAACATCATCATCAATGAACCAGAGGAAACAACAAGTCAAGACTGCAAAATGCACAAGGCAACAAAACTTCGAATGGAAAAAATGTTCAAGTAAAAAAAGACTAGGTCATTGCAGTTAAAACAAAGTAGTGAACTAAATGGTTACAGCAACATAAAGCACAAGGACTGTGCAAGCAAGTGCACCAGATCAAAGAAACTACCTCAACTAGACCACAATGCATACAGACGAAACAAAGACTCAAATGAATAAAGCCTTCATAACCAAACCAGACCATGAGTTTACAAATGAAGCAGTGGAACAGTATTGGTCATAGAACAATGCAAAATAGCAACCAAAATGAAGTATACAGCATACATGAATGCATGTGTGAACATATATGTAACGCCCCGGAATTTTCGAACCCGAAAATTCCAGATAGTTATGAAAAGAAGAAAGAGATAGAATTAGAAGAAGAACAAAAACACCAAAATCTCACATTCGCAGCGGATAAAATATAATAATAAATAATATAAGTTTACAGAAGAATACTATATCTGTCGATTACATTTAAACACATCAGAGTTACACAAATATTCAACACTGGACATATACAAATCAACATGTCTCAGATTTACAATATTAGAATACAGCGGAAATACTCTACACGTTCCTGTCATCTAGCTCGCCTCCTGAGCTCCAGAACGTCCTTACCTGAAAATCTGTAAAACTCGGTCTGACCCGAGCATTACATCATAGTAACACCCGGGTCAGGCTGGAAACCAGCGTGAGTAAACTCAACTAACATGGAATGCCAAAGCAAACATCCTATAAAAACCCGGCGTAACTCGATTCAATTCACAAAGCCACAATTAGTTATAGACATCATTTATTCCACACATCCATTTCCTAAGTACCAAGGCTTAGATTTAAATAGTCCAATTTCCTTTAAATCACCTCACTCCAGCATATAGATTTCACATATCAATTTATAAAAATATTTCAAAGTGGTTTCGGGTATTTTCTAATACCCGACACCGGCCTCTTCGAGACTCGTGTCATCCTAACCCAAATTATCAAAATGAAATACACAACATTTCATATCAGGAATATCATCTCATTCAAGCATCCAATACCATTCCATCATTCATAACAAATTTGACCACTTCCAAATTAGATCAATTGATTCTAATTGAATTTCTAACCTCAGTCTCTTAGATTTCTTCATTTAACACTAATTAATTTCAAATCAATAAATCAATCAACCCTTCCCTATCCATTCATCTTAATTAATCTCCCTGGATTAATTATCTTCCAATTACATTCAAGTAATTATCCTTAACTAATGTCATGATATTAATTATTCTTAACCCAAAACCAATAAGTAATCTTAATTACCTCATGAATTAATTAACTATTTTAATTATATTAATCCATAATTACTTATATTAATTAACTTCTCATAAGTCACTTATATTGACTTATTTTCTTAACTAATCAATCTCTATTTACATTATTGATTATATAAATTAACGATTTCTCATTTACATTTCAATTTATTCTAATCTAATTTAATTTCATTAAATAATCAACCATCCTTAATTATTTCCATCAGTCTCATTCTTCCATTACTCATTAACTAATCATATTCAAAGATTAACTAACCTTTAACAAATCATACTTTAATTAACTATTAAATTAATTACTTTAAGTAATTAACCCTTTTTAGATATTCAAGTAATTATTCTTTAACAACCCTAAATAATTATACTTATTTTATTATTAAGTAACCATCACTTGATTTATTATCCTTAAAATTTTAACTAATTAACTTTAAAAATATCATTTTATAACCGATTTACTTATCATTCTCAAAACACATTTAAAGTGTTTTCTTTCAAATTCATTTTTTTAAATTTAAAACTATTTTCGTTCAACCAACGCAGATAGATAACAACAACCAATATAACTAAAGCTTTCACAAATTCAAAACAGCAAATCAATTGCACAGATCGAAGATTACTCACCTTTGCCTCACAATTGGCAATCTACTCCAGACCATCATATTTCGTCTCAGATTTCAAACTAGAATACCGAGCGAAACCTTACTGCTTTCCTTGTCCATTACCATAGCAGCGAACTCCGACATCAATCGTTCCCTCCACCATCGCTGCCATCAAAATTGAGCACGTGCCTGCCACTTTAGTTCGCACGTAACCCACACTGCTCTAATCGCATCTGAACAGTTGCCATCTCCATCAACATCGCACTATTGCATGTGCCATCATCAAATTGCCATCTCCCATCAGCTCGCCGTTCATCTCCAGGTCATGAGTTCGGCTTCAATGTCGCTCCCTCGTTCCTCCGCGTCAACCTGCTACTGCACCAATGCCCGCTTGAGAGCTGACGTACCTGCCTCTCACCTTTGAATCGATCGGCTTCGTGGTCGCGTCGCCCCATCAGCATCGTACGCCTATGTCGATTCTTTTTTTTTTAATTTTGGCATTGCCATTACATTAGAGGAATTAGGGCTTGAGAACGAACAATTTCGATTTCTGTTCTTAGATTTTGAGAGGAAGAAGGGGGATTAGATATAGGGTTGGGGATGGCTTTCTGAATACGGCTGATTATTATATAATTAATTATCGAACATACCTCGAATCACATCGTTAAATTTCGAACCCCAAATCAGACATGCCGACAGACGTTAATAAGGTTCTACCCGCATTCCAGACAAAATAGAACATGTTTCGGAGGCTAATTTGATCGTATGCGCAAGTTACGGAAATAAACGATCAATTCTAAATTAAATCGATTAAAATAATTCTAAGCGTTTTGAGCTGACAGGGTCAACCAACAACTCCAATTGCTACGAAAATTGAAATCCGATAATAACTAACTATTACGGATCCAATGGAACTGGTTTCGTCGAATTCCGAGACTGTGCCTCGGAAGGCTATTTTTAAATATCGATTTAAACGATATATTATTAAAATTGGAAAAATTACATTTAAATTAAATTTCAACCATTCTATTATCTTCAATATCATTATTATAAATTATAAGCCTTCAAACTATTTTAAACAGGCTTAAAAATTTTAGATTCAACAATTTACCCAATTTAAATTATTAAATTCAATAATTAAACTATATAATTCAATGATTTAATTATCAAGTAAATATTGATATCTTGAATTTAATTTAAAATTAACTTTTAAATATCTTAAAATCAATTAATTATTCCAATTTAAATTGTTAAAATTTCCAGGTCGTCACATTCCTCCCCCTTAAAAGAATTTCGTCCCCGAAATTATTAGTTAGGGAGAATGGACCAATACCCGTTTACTTTTCCCAAAGCCCACAATTCAACTTCCTACCAACTATCCTTTATTAAAGACCGACTATCACCCTAACCAACTTCCCTAACCTTTTATAGTTTTCAAACAAAACCCTGTTGCTCAATCATTTAGATTTCAATTTAAAACCAAATTTTGAATTATCAAAATTTTCTCAAATTTTTTTTCTAACTCTCTAAATTCTCGAAAATTTTTGCCAGCGTCTCCTTTGCGCGGCTAGCTCGGTACTACTACAAAATGCCCTACAGGCTCCCAAATGCCAAAAAGAAAACAAAAGGCCAAGTGGCTTGATCCAAAACCCAATCCAATTTCATGCAGAAATTTAAATACATACCTTTTTGACGGGTAATCAAATTTATCTTTCAATATCAAATCCAATTTTCTTTTTCTCTTTATAATACCTGCATAATTTTCCTAGCAATAATATCCAATCATACCCTTTTCAAATCTTTTCATACTTTCCTTACAGAAGTTTTCATATCCATTTCTATTCAAACTAGTTTTCCCCATTTCCATACGAATTCAATTTACTTTAAGTTTTGAATATTGAATTTTATCTTTCAAGTATAACTGATTCATATTAGTTCATCTACTAATTTACTTTAATTTTCAATTTGAAATCGTTTTGCCGTTAACAAAATTTTCCTAAAAATTTTCTAACTCCCAAAATTTTTGAAATTTTTTGGCAGAGTCTCCTTTGTACGAAGGAGCTTTTGCAATTTGACAAGAGATATAAATATATATACATCGACCCACACGGTCGGAAATTGCAAAAACAGTTCATATTTCATATTTTTATTGCGTAGGCCTACCTTTATTTAGCATTTTAAGCAAGCGGCCAATTTATTTTAGCAATTAGTGCAACCAAACCCAGCCAAACGGCCTTCAGGTATTACTTAGTCAATTTACACATAAAAGCACTAGATATGTAAAGTTTATAACATTTCTCTTATTTAAACAACTATAACAATTCAATCCTAAAAGAAATGCATTTAAAATAACTTCCTCGAGCAATTTATATGTTTTCAAAACTAATTCAATTGCTTTCAACCAATTTATATACCATTTCTTCGATTTTAATGGTTTGCAACTCAATTTCTTACATTTAATTGATTTTTAATCCAAATAAGCTCATATTCACTTCAAATGATTCAAAATCAATATTACTTCTCTCAACCCATATAATTTTAATTACCTTTGTTTACAACAACGACAACTATTTTTATGAAAATTTTGGCGATATTTGCTTAATAGAGTATCCATTTAAGTTTATAAATACTTCAATTTAATTTCAACTCATCCTGTATTTTATTCTGTTTCATTTCAAGTTTGTTCACCAACCATACATATGCATTCCATTCCATGTCCGCATCGTTTCCATTTTAAAACTATTTCAATCAGCTTGTCAACATTCAAATGCTTATTATTAATATCCATTTTTCCCAAATAAATTTAACCCAAGTCCTTATTTAATGGTTTACTATTCTCACTCAATCCAAGCTTTCATTGATTTAAGAAATTTTACTTCATATTTATTCGTCTCATAACTTAAGTCCATTCTGATAATCCAGTTCCAATTAAAACTATTTGTTAACCCCGTTAAGACAACGACTTATGACTTGAGGCCACCATGATCTAACAGTTAAAAGCACTCTGCGACTTAACAAGTTAAGGACTCAAGTTATGGACGATCTACGACTTATGAATGGTACGACTTAACGGTTTAACGTGTTAAAGAAATGGCCGACTCAACGACTCGAGGGGAATAGCAACTCAATGGATCAAGGAGGGTACACGACTTAGGGTCTGGACGAGTTAACGAGTTAAGGTCCAGACCACTTAAGAATTGAAACGGACCAAGAAGTCTACGACTTAAGGAAATCTACGACTTAAGAGATGGCCTGACTCAAGAGGGAAATAAGTTAACGACCTAAAGCTGTCTATGACTTACGACCTAGCATGAGTCGTAAATGACTTAGGCAAATAAAGCGACTCACATCTCAGAGAAATCCGCGACTTAAAGCCTCTGCGACTTAAAATATGTCATGTCTCAGGGAAAGCTTACGAGTTAGGGAGCTAACGACCTAACAGGATTAAGACCTAAGCGACTTAGGGAATGTCACGACTTAAGAAAGTCCACGACTTAAAGACGTTACGACCTAAGACTTAGAGAACAAGTTCAATACCATGCTGTAATAAGATGACTCGTCGATGACTTACAACCTAGTTTAAGTCGTACAAGACCTAAAACCGCGGAGCCAAGATTTTAGTTCTGCCTCACTTTAAACCGTGACCTCTTAACTCGCGAACGAGTTAGGACTTGATGAACGAAGAAAAACTCAGAACCACTTCACTTACTCCACTGCCTGAACATTGAGTAGAGCGCGACTTACGACGCTCCATGAGTCGTGAACGACTCATGACTTGAGAGAAAAACGGCTGCCCAGAATCACACCTATAAATACGCGACCACCTCCAACGTTCAAAGGACTTTTGGCTGATTCTCTCCAAGCACCGATACTCTGCTACATTCCAAACCGACTCGACACTCAAAGCTTTCAAGACACGTAGAACGCCATGAACAACTTCAAGAAGGAATCTCATACATCCGACATGGATTTGAAGACCTTCACTTACATTGAAGTTTAAGCTAAACGTATAAAGTGTTTAGTAGTTCAAAGTGTATTGTACTTGGAAAGAATTGTATTGACTTGTAACGAAATCATCAATAAAGATATTCAGAGTGGACGTAGGCAAACTATTGAGCCGAACCACTATAAAACCGTTGTTATTTACTGCTTTTTCTGTGGTTTTCTGCTTATACTCTGTTCCCGAATCATCGGGTTGTGCTTTCACAACTACACTTTACACACCGGGGTGTTTGCGTTCAAATTTTAGCGTTAACATTTTTGTTGCTTTCACTGAGAATTGAACTCAGGAGAATTATCATCATTGCTCCACGAAAGTTTGTTGGAGGAATCTCTCTGAAGACTAGAATTTTATCTGAAATCATGGCTCCGGGGAGAAGGAGTAGATCTGTTAGATCTGGAAATGTTCAAGAGGGAACCTCCGCTTCCCCGTACCTAATCAAGCCACTCCACCTGTTGGGGTTACAAAAGCGGAGTTGGATGCTGTAATCTTAGGGCTGAACCAGCAGATAAATGCCCAAAGTGCACAATTGGAGGCTCAGAACGCCCAAAATGCCCTAATTTTGAATAAGTTGAACGATTTGCTTGGGGTAAACCGTCAACCAGCGGGTAATGAAAGGAACTTTGCTGGCAACATTCATGATGCTGAAGAAAGAAACATTCCTGAGAGGGCTGCCAGCCCCTTTAAGCAGACATTTCCTGAAGTTGGTGGATCCAAAGCTCGAAATGATGAGGAGTATCTTTCTGAAATGGTTCGACAAATCATGAAAGAGAGCATGCAAAGGAATGAAGACGAGAAGGAATGGGGTTTCGCTCCAAGTAAAACCCCGTTTACCGAAAGGATCTTAAAAGCTAAGTTCCCAAGGAAGTTCGTCCCTCCAACTATTCCAGCTTACAAGGGAACAAGTGATCCGAACGAATTTTTGTATAAGTATGATTGGCACATGACAGGTGCCAGAGCTTTTGATGAAATAAAGTGTCGATATTTTCCTGTATATTTGGAAGGTGTAGCTCTGCTTTGGTTCACCAAGCTACCAATTCGGTCTATAAATCAATTTTCTGACCTAACCCGGAAATTCAAGGAGTAGTTCAGACTATATGCTTCAAAAGCCAAAGATATCATGTCGTTGTCAAGTTTAGAACAGAATCCAGGGGAAACTATCAGATCTTTCCTGAATCGCTTTAATATAGCGCTGGCCGAGGTAGACAATGCAGAACCACGGATGATCTTGACCTATCTGATGAGGGCCATCGACAAGTCGAGCGAATTTGGAAAATGGCTTAATATGAAGGAACCAAATTCCCTTGAAAAATTCTACAAGAAAGCAGATGAGTTCATAAGCCTGGAAAGCCGTCCTGTACCGATAAATGCAGTATTGGAAAAAGCTGAAGATAACGTTGCTGCTCCACGCAAGAATGAATCTGTAGGACAGAAAAGGGAAAGTAACGATGGGAAGAAACAGAAAAATCTGAAGAAGCCTCGTTCCTTCAAGCCATCGGAATATACTCCTTTATCGGATATGCCGGAGCGTATTTACCTTGCCACTAAAGATTCTGTTGATTATCCTAAACCTCCCGTTCTAAGAACCGGGAAAAAAGCTGTACAAAGCGGGAAGTTCTGCCGCTTCCATAATCAACCCGGTCATGATACCGATGAATGCCGCCAATTGAAAAATTTGATTGAAGAGTTGATAAGGGAAAACAAGCTGCAGCAATTTGTGGAAAAGAATAGCAGCAATCTTGCTTCGTCTAGTCAGGGGCAACGAGATCCTGTTCATCAACCCAGGACAAGTGAGAAGGCTGCAGGGCATGAATCCGGAAGGGCTGTTATCAATGTCATTACGGGAGGACCTCACCCAGCAGGCAGGAGCTGGGGTGAGATGGAAAGGTACACCCGGGCTTTGAAATATGCACCGGCCGAAGAAGATGTCTTTGTTTTGGAAGATGCTACGCCCCTGAAACAACAAAGAACTTTCAATGATGATATTGTGTTCAGAGCCAGGGATTCCACAGGTGTTGAAGCTCCTACCTTGGATCCCTTAGTCATCTCGGCTGGTATCGGGCCAGCTATTGTCAGAAGAGTTCTCATTGATTGTGCCACATCCTGTAATATCCTCTTCAAGAAAACATTCGACCAAATGAAGATCCCTATAGCTGATGTGCAAGCCTCGTCATAAAAAATCGCTGGCTTCACTGGGGAGCCAAAGCAGCCAATAGGAACCATTGATTTGCTTGTAGAACTCGGAAAGGGAGAAAGAAAAGTAGTCCGCAAGCAAACTTTTGTGATTGTTGAAGAATTTTCCTCTTATAATGCTTTACTTGGCCGTCCAACTCTTGCAGCGTTCAAAGCTGTTCTGGCCCCATGGTGCCTCACCATTAAATTCCCCACAGACATTGGAGTAGGAGTTATTAAAGGGGATCAAAATGTCGGGCGGGAGTGTTATCTGACAGAGCTGCGAGAAGCAAGGAAAAGAGAAATGGGAAAGGATGCGGCAACCCCAGTCCGCATCAAAGAACCAGCCTTGTAGCAATTACAGGGCGGATCCTGCACTGGCGAGCACAGCGGAGCACGAAAAGAGATGGATCCTAGAAAAGCCAGTGCAGGGGAGAATAGAGTGGTACCAGTGGAAACGACAGTACCGGTACCTGTTGACCCGATGGACCCAAACAAGGTGTTGAATGTGGGTTCACAACTTAATGCGTCAACTCAAAATATCTTAATATCTTTTTTAAAAGCAAATTTGGATGTTTTTGCTTGGACTCATGCCGATATGTGCGGAATATCCACAGAAGTAGCAGTACACGCTCTGAATATTGATCCAAAATTTACACCTGTGAAATAGAAAAGGAGAACTCAAGGTCCAGAAAGGTCAGCAGCGTTAAAAGAAGAAGTTGATCGGCTCATGGAGAATAACTTTATCAAAGAATCTACCTATCCGAATTGGGTTTCAAATCCAGTGCTGGTTAAGAAAGCCAACGGAAAATGGAGAGTGTGCATCGATTTTTCAGATCTAAACAAGGCCTGCCCCAAAGACTGCTTCCCATTACCCAGGATCGATCAACTGGTAGATGGAACAGCGGGACATGAATTGTTATCATTTATGGATGTCTACTCCGGATATAACCAAATCATGATGCATGAGCCAGATCAGGGGGACACGAGCTTTATCACCGATGTTGGTCTTTACTGCTACAAAGTTATGCCCTTCGGGCTGAAGAATGCGGGGGCGACCTACCAAAGACTTGTTAATGCTATGTTCAAACCACAATTGGGCAAGACTATGGAAGTCTACGTCGACGACATGTTAGTAAAGTCTAAGAAAGCAGTGGATCACATAGAACACTTAGCAGACATGTTCGCAGTCCTCCGAAAATACGGAATGAAGCTTAACCCTTTAAAATGTTCATTTGGAGTGGAGTCCGGAAAGTTCTTAGGTTTCATCGTGAGCGCTAGGGACATTGACGCTAGTCCAGCTCAAATTACCGCCTTAAAAGAAGTCAAAGCTCCTAGAACGCAGAAGGAATTGCAAAGTCTCAACGGAAAAGTCGCCGCCTTGAGTCGGTTCATTTCCAAAGCCACTGATAAATGCATCCCATTCTTTGACGCCCTAAAGAAAGGAAAGAAAAACTTTGATTGGACTCCCGAATGCCAAAAAGCCTTTGATGAATTGATTCGCCATATGGAAACGCCTCCAATACTTTCTAGGCCCGGCGATGGTGAGGATCTTCTTATATACTTGGCAGTATCATCTCATGCTTTAAGTGCAGCGCTGATACGAGAAGACAAGAGGATTCAACATCCACTTTACTATATCAGCAAAAGACTCACTGGGGCAGAGATGAATTACTCCAAGTTGGAAAAACTCGCCTATTGCCTACTGATTGCATCAAGAAAGTTGAGGCAATATTTCCAAGCTCATCCTATCAGAGTCCTCACTGATCAACCTTTAAAGCAAGTCCTGTTTCGCCCTGAGACTTCGGGTCGTCTTCTAAATTGGAACATTGAACTCAGTCAATATGACATCACTTATCATCCCCGAAAAGCAATCAATGGACAAGCTTTAGCAGATTTCATCGCAGAATTCACAGATAAGGGTAACAGTGAGGAGGAAACGATCGATGATTCCCCAATCCAATGGAAGTTATATGTTGATGGCGCGAGAAATGACTACTGTTTTGGAGCCGGAGTTGTACTTGAGACCCCTGTAGGTCGGTCATTATGCTATGCACTGAGATTGGAATTTCCTTCAACGAACAATGAAGCAGAATACAAAGCTCTTATCGCTGGCTTGAGAATCGCTAAAGAACTAAACATTCGAGCATTACAGATCTTCAGCGATTCTCAGCTTATTGTATGCCAAGTCAAGAAGGAATTCCAAGCGAAAGGGGGAAATCTGCCTGCCTACTTGTTAAAGGCTTGGGAACTCCTGTGTGACTTCGATCATTACACGATAAGCCATATTCCTCGAGAAGAAAACACGAAAGCAGATTCTCTCGCAAAGTACTCTAGCACAGGCGAAGCTCAATTTCTGTGGTTGACTCCAGTGGAAGTCCTGTCGGCTCCAAGCATTGATGAGATGGATATTGATTGCATCATGAGCGTGTCTCAAGAGCAAGAATCATGGATGACTCCGATAACAGAATATCTGCTCAATGGTTCTTTACCGGAAAATTCAAAAGAACGACAGAAGCTACTGAGGAAAGCCTCTCGCTATATAGTCCAGGATGGCCAATTATACAGACGGGGATTCTCAATGCCGTTACTTCGATGTGTATCCAGGGAAGAGTCCAAAACAATCCTAGCTGAGGTGCATGGGGGAGAATGTGGTGATCATTTAGGTGGTCAAACTTTAGCAAAGAAGATGCTCCGATACGGATATTTTCGGTCGGAAATTAATCGAGATGCAGCAGACTATTCCCGAAAATGTGACAGATGCCAAAGATTTGCCAAAATTCCTAGAGCACCTTCTACTGAACTCACACAGATGGTCAGTCCATGGCCGTTTGCAATATGCGGGATAGACCTTGTAGGACCTTTACCAACTCCCAAATCTGGAATCAAATATGTCGTTGTTGCTGTAGATTATTTTACTAAATGGGCTGAAGCTGAACCATTGGCTATGATCACCTCTAAGAAGATGATAAATTTTGTGACTAAAAGTATCATTTGCAGATATGGCGTTCCTTAAAAGATAATTACAGACAATGATACTCAATTCGAAAGTGAAGAATTCCAAGATTTTTGCAAGCGATACAAAATCCGAAAAAGCTTCTCAGCGGTGGCTCATCCGCAAGCAAACGGACAGGTGGAAGCAGTAAACAAAATCATCAAGTCAACCATCAAGAAGCAACTTGAAAGAGCAAAAGGTGGTTGGGTCGATAAGCTACCACTAGCACTATGGGCATACAGAACTACCCACAAAACTGCGACTGGGCATACTCCGTTTTCATTGATATACGGGTCAGAAGCAATGATTCCGATAGAAACAGAGGTCCCTTCACATAGAAGAATTCATTTCAATCAAGCAGAGAATGAAAAACTACAGCTTGAGGCACTAGATCTCGTTGAAGAAAAAAGAGAAGAGGCTGAGCTTAGAATCGCAGCTCATCAGCAAGGGATAGCCAGACATTTCAATTCCAAAGTCGCCAACGCAGCTTTGAGATTGGAGATCTAGTCCTGAAGAGAATCATGACGGCGACAGGTGTGTTTGGGCCAAATTGGGAAGGACCATATGTCATAGGTCAGAAGCTTCTTGACGGCACATTCAAACTCGCTACTGTCGAAGGAGATCAAATTCCAAGGGCTTGGAACAGCAATCATTTGCGTCCATACTTTACTTGATAGCTTTGTTGAAATATTGTAAAAAGAATTATGAATGTATGATTCTTGTAATTGAAAGCAATTGTAAAACTGATGCAAGTGAATAATGAAAGACTATAAAGTGGATGTAGGCCCAAATTCTTGGTCGAACCACTATAAATCTTGTGTTTCTTATTATTATTACATGTTTGCTTTATTTTCGATATGAAAAGTACATTAAATGTATTGCTGAAATGTCGATTTGAATTATTGCAGACAATGAAAATAAAACTTGCACATTACAAGACCAAGTGATTCTGGTTATCATTCAGCAAACAAATTTCGAGTCACAAAAGTCCCGAATTCAAATCCTAGATAGGAAGTGCTTCAATTGAACGACCAATGATTTCGCCGGAAACGGGCCATTGCTCATAAATTGAGATCGTTTGAACAAACAAACATCCAATTAAGAAGCTTATGCCCGTTCTCGTGAACTTGCCTAACAATGAAGTACACTTCTTTGGATTAAACAAACTACTTGTAAGAGAAGGGAGTGCGACCTTGAAAAGAAAAATAGAGGATCGCCGAAAAGGCATAAGCAAGTGGACAAGGAACAACAAAAGCCCTCTTCGGAGGCACAAGTCCACTTCGGAGGCACAACTCTTCGGAGGATAAAGACCTCTAACGAGGCATATGCCGCAAAAAAGAAAGTTCTCTACTCAACAAAAAAGATTGGAGGAGTCATGACCCTCCAACCATGAGAGAGTAACTTCCAGGCAATCTTCGGAGGCACATTTCACCAGGAGGTGAAGTGCAACAGCCGCTCTTCGGAGTTTCACTTCACTAGAGTTGAAATGTAAAACAAAATAAAAGCCCTCTTCGGAGGCCCATTTCACTAGGAGTTGAAGTGCGACAGCCGCTCTTCGGAGTTTCACTTCACCAAAGTTGAAATGTAAAACAAAATAAAAGCCCTCTTCGAAGGCCCATTTCACCAGGAGTTGAAGTGCGACAGCCGCTCTTCGGAGTTTCACTTCACCGGAGTTGAAATGCAAAACAAAATAAAAGCCCTCTTCGGAGGCCCATTTCACCAGGAGTTGAAGTGCGACAGCCGCTCTTCGGAGTTTCACTTCACCAGAGTTGAAATGAAAAACAAAATAAAAGCCCTCTTCGGAGGCCCATTTCACCAGGAGTTGAAGTGCAATAGCCGCTCTTCGGAGTTTCACTTCACCAGAGTTGAAATGCAAAAAAAAAAGAAAGCCTCTCCCAAGGGGCAGAAACAAAAAGACCTCTTCCCAGAGGCACAATAAGACAGAAAGACCTCTTCCCAGAGGCAGAAATGAAAAGACCTCCTCCTGGAGGCACAATCAAGCAGAAAGACCTCTTTGGAGGCACACGTTTCACCAAGATTGAAATAAAACTTCCAGGTGTTGAAACGTGAAAAAGTCTTCCTCAGAGGTGCAACTTTTCAAAGAATAACTTTCAAAGGAAGAATGAATTACTTATTCTAGAAAATTCTCTTCCTCAAAAAGAAGTTGAAGTACCTTTCAAATACCCGCTTTACCACATAGAAGATTTCATTCAGTGAAATGTGTATATGCACAAAATAAAAAGTGATATCTTCGAAGGATGAAGCGTAGAAACTTATTTGTACTCTTTTTTTTAACGAAATAATATTCCTCCAAATGTGGAATAATTATTCTTTAAAAAATAAAAGTACAAGTCCCTCATAAAATAAAATATTACAATGAGCTTATGGTATAGGGGCAACATGGTATAACTACATCGGTAAAATTGCGCTCGAACAATATATACCACAAGCTCACTGCAATATCGTACAAAGAAACTTGTACAAAAATGAATAGTAAATGCATTCTCAGATACAGACAGAAGTTTGTACAAAGAAAAAGAATCATTTTATTCAACACTATTTTATACAGGTACAGGTTCCAAAGTAAAAAGCAAAAGAAAAGCGGGGGGCCGGTACCCGCACAATTTCCGGTCAGTACATGCAAAAAAGGCAAAAAGCGATATGAAAGCCACAGAACCAGAGCCATCATTTCTTCTTCCGCCCACCTTTTGAGCCCGCACCTGGACGAGTAACCAACTTTTTAGGCCGGCTTGTAAGGGTAGGGGATGAAGGAGAAAGGGGCTCGGTCGGACTTTCTTCCGTCTCTTCTTCGCCAGTTAAAATCCCTTCTTCTTCTTCTTCTTGGAAACTCCCTGCTTTCCTCTCTTCTTGGAGGAAGACCCACTCCCTGGAGAAAGAAGTTTAGATAACGGTTCAGCGTTGGAGCCAGTTGGTTCTGGAGTCCTCTCGCTTCCTTCAGTTTCTTCTTCTCTCGGATCTTGAGAAGCAACAGGATCATCTAAGCCGTGAATAGCTTCTATTTGCTCCTCTTGTGACCCGGGTTGCGAGGCAGAAGGAGGAGTGACCTTAAGAGGCGGAGAAGGAATAATTGGAGGAGGAGAAGCCTGAACAATGCCCGACGTTTTCTCTACAGAAGGAAAAAAGTTCAAGTCAATAAAAAGCGGAGATAAAGGTTCGCTGAGATTCAAGAAGTAGTCAAAACGCTCATCAAGTTCGTAAGAAACAGATGAGCAGTCTACTTGGGCAAGGTTGTCAGTAGGGTTATCTGCAGAATTCGGTTACCTGACGTCAACTTCGTAAGCCTGTGCCTTAGCACTCTCGCCGCCTTCATCTCCACCTTGTATGCTTGTGATCTCAGTGGTAACTTTAGTAGGAGATGGGGAATGAGAACTAGAACCGATAATGTCAATTTCGGCTGAAGGAGAAGGTTGAATTGGAGCAGTTGAGATGATTTTCCTGAATATTCTCCTGCCGCTGTTTCGGCCCTTAATTTTGCAAGCTGTTCTCTCCCCCTAGCGAGAGCGGCACGAGCATCATCATCAAGATAGTGCTCCTCAAGAGCTGACTCAGCATAGCCAGCGCCGCTACCACCAAGCATATCGAGTGCGGCCTCCCAAACTTCAGCCAGAGTAATTTCATACTTGGGGCCTAGAAAGGCGAGGCTACCGCGCCCCAAGATGCTATGCAGGTAGAAATCAAATAACGTTGAGCTGATGTTGGTCCTCGTTACCTCGTGAGATTCTTCAGGTGCAATTTTGCCGGCAACGGCCTCATCATGCTCCATTTCAGCTTTAGAAAGTTGAAGCTTAAGCATTTGAATCTCCGCCTCTTGGGAGCTGTTTTTCTTCCGAAGCTCTTCAATATCAGCAACATAGCCCTCACTAATTCTTTTCTGCACTTCAAGCCTATCTTCAGCATCTCTTTGGCTGGCATGAGCATCTCTCACTTGTTTTAGGAGCACTTCTTCTTTTTGAGAATAAGAAGTAGAGGAAGCAGCAAGCTCTTGTTTCAGTTCTTCAACTTTTGCTTCAAGCTCTTCATTGTAAGAAGCAATGCTCCTCATCTCGGTGTCATGTTGCTCAAGAACCTTTTGCCATTCGGCTTTATCATTTTCCATAGTGAGCATGGCCTCTATGTTTGCACGATTAACCCTTTGGAGCTCGTCAACGAGTTTTTGCCAGTTCGACATCCTCTCAATATCAAGCTTGACGGCATCAAGGTTTCGTAACATAGCAGACTTGTCAATGGGGACCAAGTCAAGGTCAAACCTTACTTCCTTCAGACACCACTGTGGAAACCGACTTTGCAAAGTGGACGGACCCGGTCCGACTTGGAATTTGGGCCTGCTAATTATTGTTTGGATGTCTGTCTTCTCGAGAGCGGGAGAGCCGGAAGGAATGTCAAGCGAGGCAGGGGCAGTAACCTTTTGAGGAGTTGTAGAGGTGTGCTTCTCACCATGTCGGGCTCGCTTGCTCGAATCTTCAACCATATGACTTTTTCTTCTGTCATCATGGGATTTTCTTTTATGGGAATCGTCGCCTCTCTACGAAGAATCGTGGCGCTCCTCCCTCTCTCTTCTTTCATAACGCTCCTCTTGAGCCCTCTTCTCTTGAGCCTTTCGAGCGGCTCTTTCTTCATCAGATTCTCTGTAAGAGGGGAGGTAACGCCTGTAATCATATTGGCTACGCGTCCCGTAGCGCTGGAAATCATCATAGTAGGATCCGCTACGCCCCATCGGAGGATCTGAAATAAAAAGGAGCTAAATTTTAGAATTCTTCAAAGTACAAAAGTCAGTAGCATAAAAGTGCCGAAAAAATTCTAAGTGTGTGTGATGTGCAAACTACGCGCATCAAACTACGAACCACTCTTTAATTGAGGAGTGGTTGCGGGTGTAACAGTTAGCGTCAACTCTTGAGTTGACGGAGTCTGTTGCAGGATAGAAGTCGCTTCAACTACTGAAGAAGAAACCCCGGCAGTGATAGGATCATCTTTAAAGATCTCTTGCGAGGTGGCAAAGAGGTCACTCAGCCCTTCGAAGGTATCGTCCCTGCTCTGCTTGACAAGGCTAGTTTTCTCGGCTTCTTCGCCAGATTTCTATGAACGTCGGGGAGATCCCTGAGGCTCTTCTTCCTCAATAACCGGGACAAGTTCGACGGATGACCCCTCAACATTAACAGAAGTGGAGCACTTCACCAGCGAAGCCTCGGGAGCAGGTCCTTTTGGTATGGATGTGTCTGTAGAAACCGGGGCATCTGATGCTTTAGGTGGGGAATCTGGAACCTCGCAGGGGTGTGTGGAGCGAGAAGGGTGAAGAAGTCCGAACTGGTGAAGGAATTCGTCGTTCAGCAAAAATTTCATATCCCGCGCTTCAACCGGTACAGCTACAAGCCTCTCCAGAGTTGGCTTGTGACTGGGATCTTTACAAGGAGGGGGAGCGCTGAAATAAAAAATAATAATGATGAAGTTAACACTTGGCAATTTTAACTTCAAAAAATTCAGAGTATAGAGGAGCAAAAGGTAGATGATCTTACTTCCTTCTCTCCACACAACATAAGACCCCGGGGGGCAACGGACATAGAAAAATTGAGTCAAAAACCCATGAGCGCTGTCAGGAAGACCGATGATCAATTTACAATTTCGAGCACTTCTCACGACAGTAATAGAGGGGTGATGTTTAGTCCTGGTGAAAGAGCATAGGAAGCAAATCTCGTCAAAGCTTGGGAATCGATCAAGCGTCCTCCTAAACAGTACACACAACCCCATTAAAATGGCATAACCATTGGGGTGTATTGGGATGGGGCGATGGCCAATTGACGAAGATGTTGTTGGAGAAAGTCATTGAAAGGAGGAACGCCCCTACTCAGGCACATTTTTCGATTGACCGTTACAAAGCCAGGGGGTGCTATGTCAGCAGTGTTACTTCTCTCGGGAAAAATGGCATCTGATTCAGCAATGCCAAACTGAGCGCACAATTGGCGAAAAACTCTGTACGATAAAGTAGAAGAGGCTCTTTCGGGAGGATTGACCAGTGGAGCCGGAATAACAGTTGCCTCTCCAGTCTGAACCGTTGTATCTTCTTCCTGAGAAGTCATTCTACACAAGCAACTAGATATTCAAATGTGAAGGTGCACGTTTCCTAAAAGTGTGAAGTGTCGTGCAAAACTAGATCGATTACAAAATTTCAGAACTTGTTAATATACAGTTCAAGCATAATATTAGTGCAGGACGGTCAGTTTCAATTGACTATTTCAGTGTTGCTTTAATATTTTACTTGATATTGATGAAAGCACTTCGTTCACACAATTTATTTGAGTTAATTATATGTTATTAACTAATCTGTCATTTGACGTGGGCAGTCGATGGCAGTATATTTGTCCCATTTTTCTGCAAGTGTTGTGTTTAACAGGTTGATAGCGTTAAAGTTAGAATAATCTGTAAAGAAACGCAACAAAGTTCAAGCAGTATATTCTGGCAATTCAAATTGGAAGTACAATCAAGTTTCGACGACATCTTGAAGTTTTCAAATTTTTGTTCAAGCCATTTAGTCACAGTCCAAAAATCCTCTAAGCCCTAAGTCGTTCACAACCTAACAGAGGGATGAAATTGGCTTAGGCTAAATGAAATAATTCGGCCGTAAAAGATTATCTAAGTGCTGAGTCTTCCACGATCTAAAGGTCAAGTCGCCCACGACTTACAAGACTTCCTGCAAGTTAAGTCGTTGGCTCATTGAATCGTTGGACCTATAAGCCGTAAGACGTGTTGAGAAGAAAAGGCTTCGGTTTAAAATGGAGTGGGTCTCTCGAGGTCTTAACTCGGCTACGACTCAGGACTAAATTGTTCACAACCCTAAGGCCAAGTCATGAAAATCTCAAATCAAGACAAAGCAATGGAGTACAAATGAAGCTAAGTCTTAAGTCGTCCAGAAACAAACACAACCTGAAGGGTTAAGTCGTGCGTAATCAAGGTCGTAAGGGATCTTAAGTCAGTTACTTCGAGAATTGTGCAAATCGGCAGAGTTGTGAAAATCTCACAACATCTCACCTAACCCGTTAACCTTCTAACACTTAACCCGTTAGCCCGATAATCTCTCAATCGACAACAACCCCAGTTCTTCCATACCACCGAATCGTCGCAAGTCACGAGTCGTCTTAAGTCAAATCAAACAAACTTCGAGTTCTTCGACGACCAATGCAACAATACTCGCACAGTTAAAGGGGGGAATCAGAGACGGAAGACGGGGCTCAAAGATTGACAATGATAATCGGCGACTGGAAAATGGGGAAAATTGCTCACGTGATATGAAACTGGAGATGGTTGGAAGTAAATCAAGTCAGGATCGCCGTAGGAAGCTCGGAGAGATGCTGATGGCGAACACGACAGGAAGCTTGGAGAGATGTTAATGGCGGATACGACTTAGGAGATTGATAGTGAGCAGAAAGAAATAAGAGAAACGACACAAGCCTTTTATACACCAAAACAGCGGAACTTGAAACGGCACAAGCGAGTGAAGGAAAGTCGAAGCACACGACCTACGACTTAGGCGTGTGCTTCGAGGGGCAAATGTTAACCCCGTTAAGACAACGACTTATGACTTGAGGCCACCATGACCTAACAGTTAAAAGCACTCTGCGACTTAACAAGTTAAGGACTCAAGTTATGGACGATCTACGACTTATGAATGGTATGACTTAACGGTTTAACGTGTTAAAGAAATGGCCGACTCAACGACTCGAGGGGAACAGCAACTCAATGGATCAAGGAGGGTACACGACTTAGGGTCTGGACGAGTTAACGAGTTAAGGTCCAGACCACTTAAGAATTGAAACGGACCAAGAAGTCTACGACTTAAGGAAATCTACGACTTAAGAGATGGCCTGACTCAAGAGGGAAATAAGTTAACGACCTAAAGCTGTCTATGACTTACGACCTAGCATGAGTAGTAAACGACTTAGGCAAACAAAGCGACTCACATCTCGGAGAAATCCGCGACTTAAAGCCTCTGCGACTTAAAATATGTCATGTCTCAGGGAAAGCTTACGAGTTAGGGAGCTAACGACCTAATAGGATTAAGACCTAAGCGACTTAGGGAATGTCACGACTTAAGAAAGTCCACGACTTAAAGACGTTACGACCTAAGACTTAGAGAACAAGTTCAATACCATGCTGTAATAAGATGACTCGTCGACGACTTACGACCTAGTTTAAGTCGTACAAGACCTAAAACCGCGGAGCCAAGATTTTAGTGCTGCCTCACTTTAAACTGTGACCTCTTAACTCGCGAACGAGTTAGGACTTGATGAACGAAGAAAAACTCAGAACCACTTCACTTACTCCACTAACTGAACCTTGAGTCGAGCGCGACTTACGACTCTCCATGAGTCGTGCACGACTCATGACTTGAGAGAAAAACGGCTGCCCAGAATCACACCTATAAATACGCGACCACCTCCAACGTTCAAAGGACTTTCGGCTGATTCTCTCCAAGCACCGATACTCTGCTACATTCCAAACCGACTCGACACTCAAAGCTTTCAAGACACGTAGAACGCCATGAACAACTTCAAGAAGGAATCTCATACATCCGACATGGATTTGAAGACCTTCACTTACATTGAAGTTTAAGCTAAACGTTCAAAGTGTTTAGTAGTTCAAAGTTATTGTACTTGGGAAGAATTGTATTGACTTGTAACGAAGTCATCAATAAAGATATTCAGAGTGGACGTAGGCAAACTATTGAGCCGAACCACTATAAAACCACTGTTATTTACTGCTTTTTCTGTGGTTTTCTGCTTATACTCTGTTCCCGAATCATCGAGTGGTGCTTTCACAACTACACTTTACACACTGGGGTGTTAGCGTTCAAATTTTAGCGTTAACACCTTTATTTAATTTCCATTCAATCAGACTTCATCCATTTATTATTTAATTTAATTAACCAATTTATCACCCCATTTTAAATTTTTAATTCACCTGCTTAACTCATTCCGAAATTATTTTATTAATACAAATTCATTCTCAATTTATTTCTATTCACTTGGGTTTTATTTGCAACTCAAACCATTTTTATTACAATTCACATTCATTTCATTCGACAACACTCCTTTTATATCTAATTTACTTGCAATTTACATTTGATATTATTTATAACATACTTGAATTTTATTCATAGTTCCGACTATCACTATTTCGATCCAACTCTAATTTATTTTTATTTTTATAGCACCTCCACTTATTTAATTCATTATCAAATCCAAGTCGAATTCTATTTACAATTCGAATTCATTTCCAAACTCCATTATTAACTTACAATCCATTTTATTTAACCGAGTTAAATTTTATTAATATACTCCATCAATTAATTATTTAGTTTAGCTTACTTCCAACTTTTAAATCAATATTTGATTTTATTACAAAAATCACTTCATTAAATTTTCTTGAATTCAAAAATTTTCATAATTCCTGTTTGGATTTCTTCATTTTCCAAAATTCCAGCACCTTTAATTAAAAAATTTAGAAACGCTTTTAAATTCACATCATACTAATAAAATAGCTCTTTATAGAAAAAAATACTTCTTATAACTCAATGTCTCAACCAGTCCATCCTTGTTCTCATAGAAATTCGGTCATACGTTGATCAGGTGTAGGACTGAAAATCTATAAGTACTTACCCGTTTTCAACGTCCAGTGAAAATACCTTTGAAAATAATTTTATTGAAAATATTGAAAGCATTTTGAAATAGATTTCTTTGGTGGGAATGCTCTGGAAATCATCACCCCCATCCATGCTCGTAGTTACATTTCATGGTTTCGTTGCCATAACAGCAAAAGTCCATGTAACTGTAGGCTCTCCGCGGCCTGTCGATTATACCATGGAACCCACGACAGATCGCAGTTACATACCAGGGTTACGTTGCCATCGCAGCAAAAGTCCATGTAACTGCAGGCTCTCATTGGCCTATGATTTTCGCTGTCGAAATGAAACTTCTCCACTCCTACATAGGTCGCAGTCTACCAATATAAAATTAAACGCAGACTGTTGGCTCTCAGCAGCACACACGACTTTCACTATGTTACCATAGGTCGCAGTCTACCGATATAAAATCAAACGCAGACGGTTGACCTCAGCGGCACACACGACTTTCGCTATGGTATACACTACTCATAATCCCAAGGAACTAGTTTTGTCCGGACACCTCACATGATCAACTTTAGAACCCCCCTTGAGGCTCAAGGCAGCACCACCCGATGGCACTCCTGAGAAGCTCATTTCAAGGGAGCGCCTTTTTCCCCAGAGCCATCATTAAAACTTTTTATACTATACACTTATAGTGTCTTTCAAATCATACACCTAGTATGATCTCATACAAAGCTCTTTTACACAAAATCGATTATCCCAAAAATCAAAAGCCTTTCCAAATACAAAGGTTTCAAAAACCTTTTCCAAAATACTCATAAGATCCTTTATATATATATATTCAGACATATATGATTTTTAAAACTTTGGATCATTTCAAACTTGTATAAAACACCTTTTATACTTCAAACACTTTCAAAAATCCTTTCCTTCTGGCAATAGATTCATCAAGGGGAGATTTATCTTATATAACAAAGATATATAAGTTTATTTATTCCAAATCAAATATTTAAATTTGATTACTCTATAAAGTCATTAATCATAGAAATAACCAATTTCCTCTTTACTTCTTCATATACTTCACAAAAAGACACTTTCATTTCAAAAACCATTTCACATTTCCAATCCACAAATTCCCATTATCAATTTTATTCAAATCTTTTACGATGTACAAATATCATCCGTACGCTATACCAATCTGATCGCTCACTCGATCACACAATTTCATTTCCGAACCAGTATCGTGCTCCCGACTTCCTAGTGCGGACTCAGATCTGGTTTCTTGACCAGAAACCATTATTCTACTTGCATAGTCATTACTATGATAGAGAATATCCAGAACCACTCGACAATCCATATCCAGGTTCGCCGTCGAAAATCGAGTGAAAAATCCTACTCGGATCGATATAACCATCTCGAAATTTTGTGCTCGAATCTGGATCAAATCATTATGCGAATAGAATGACATACGTACACCGTACGTATTTATCTTTATTGGTTGTTAGCCCAATCAATTCTATTTCTATTCACATTCACTTTGATTTTCATTCACTTACTCACAATTGCTTCAATCCATTTGGATTATCACCTCTATTCTTATCCCGATTGGGTATTTAACCAATAACAGTTTGAACTCCGACCAGTTTATTTAGAAAATAGCTTGAAAATTTTAAAAATAGATAAGTAGTTGGAAAATAATTACTAGTTTGTAAAATAGGTGTAAAATAGTTAGAAAATAGTTACTAGTTTGTAAAATAGTAAGATAATAATTAGTTCTGTAAAATAGTTGGAATATAGTAATTAGTTTATAAAACAGTTGGAAAATCGTCAAACAGTTTCAAAAATAATTGTAAAACAAGTATAAGATAGTTTGGCTTTTAAAAGAAAGGTTGTATATATAATGAATAGATTGGAAAAAATAGGTTTATATTAAAACAATTTATATTAAAAATAGTCTAGAGTAAAAACTGTTCAATTGCCAATCTCCATTCTCATCAATTCAATTTAAATTTCCACTTCCATTTAAATTGACCCAATTCCAATTTTAAATAACTTCAATTTCCATTGAAATTGATTCAACCCCAATTCAAGTTGAATTAACCTCAGTTTCTTTCAAAATTTAACTTTATTCAACCTTGATCTCAAATTCTGCTAATTCAAATAAATTTCAATTGAACTAGTTCCAATTTCAATTCATTTCAACTCCAGTTTGAATTAATCGAAATGTCAAACTCCATTTCCAAATCAAGTTGAATTATTCTTGATTTCCTCTCAAATTCAATTCAAATTCCATTTGAATTTAAAACTATCCAACTTTAATTACAATTCCAAATTATTCAAATCAATCCAATTCAAATTTTCCATTTGAACCTTATACTCATACATCTTCAATCACAATTTCAATTAATTCAAATCAAATTCAGTTTGAACTAATTTCAATTCAAATTCCAAATTTAAACCATCTCGAATTATATAAATTCGGGTTAATACTTCAAATGTTGATTTGATTACTTTAAATCAATTTTCCTTTAAAGTTTTTAAACAATTCAATTCTGTGTCCAAATTATAAAATTCCATTTTAAATTTTCTTTACTTAACTCATTACAAGGTTCAAGTAAGAGTTTCAAACAATTTTAATTTACAAATTTATTTCCTAACATTCAAATCTTAAGTTCAGGGGAATTCCATATCTTAATTTTAATTTTAAGTTAAATTTTATTTATCCCTATAATGGATATATTACCACACTTCACTTCTCATTCATTTAAACAAATCCAATTCACAATTTAAAGATAATTAATAATAATAGGATGATATCATCCAATTCATTTTAAAACATCCATCAATCTCCAATTTCTAGATCTCAAACCCATTTTGAGATCACACAAACTCCCAATTCAGATTAACCATTTAACTTCCCAAGTTAAATCCCAATTTTATCTTGAAATTTCCAAATCAGGTTGACCATTCCAACTTATTTAACATTTCCCCAATTAAACTCAATTCACTTAATCCAGTCAACCATACCAAATTTGAACCTCCATTTCAAATTTTAAACTTCTCATAAATAATCTTCCCACTTATTAAGTTCAAAAACTTATCACTTTGGGTATCATATCTCATTCCAGATTTAAAACTCAATATTTAGAGTTTATTTCAAACCATCTTTGTTATTATGTATATCCACACATATACATAATTACTTCTTGGCTCACCAAGCCAAATTTTAAAATTTATACCATCCTTGGTTTTAATTCAAACAAATTCTTTTAAAGTTTACAAACAACTTCTTATTCTAGAATAAGATTACATTCAAATTAGTTTGAATAATATTATTTCTTTTAAAATTTTGAAAACAATTTTCGAATGTTTAAATTTAGAATTCAGATCTTTATAGTTTGAAACCCACTTTAATTTACATGTCATATTTATTTAAAGGTTACCGTCTTAAAACATTTTATTTTTGCTTACTCATTAATACACATTTTATTATTAAACACAACAATTATTTATGATATTAACCCAGATTATCGTACCAGAATTCCCATTTATTATTATCTTATTCTGAAACTCTTTCCCAAATTCAAATTTTAATTTCCGTTTGAATTTATTTCAAAATTTTCTTTATTCAATTTCAATTTGGTTGTATTCTATTACTTCTTAATTTAATTCAATAATTTAACAACCAATTCCCTTAATATTTATTAGAAAGAAATATTGCTTTATATATCAAAATATATTTTTATATAAAATCATTTAAAATCTTTATATAAGAAAATAACAAGTACGCACTCATATTATATATACACACACACACAGAGACACTCAACTCATCCTAGGTTACCTTACCCTATCCTCAATGAGTAATCCCACTAGAGCCAAGGTTCTTGTATAACCTTCAGCTCTGATACCAAATGTAACGCCCCAGAATTTTCGAACCCGAAAATTCCAGATAGTTATGAAAAGAAGAAAGAGATAGAAGAAGAAGAAGAACAGAAACACAAAAATCTCACATTCGCAGTGGATAAAATATAATAATAAATAATATCAGTTTACAGAAGAATACTATATCTGTCGATTACATTTAAACACATCAGAGTTACACAAATATTCAACACTGGACATATAAAAATCAACATGTCTCAGATTTACAATATTATAATACAGCGGAAAATACTCTACACGTTCCTGTCATCCAGCTCGCCTCCTAAGCTCTAGAACGTCCTTAACTAAAAATTTGTAATACTCGGTCTGACCCGAGTATTACGTTAAAGTAACACCCGGGTCAGGATGGAAATCAGCGTGAGTAAAATCAACTAACATGGAATACAAAAGCAAACATCCTATATAAAACCCGGGGTAACTCGATTCAGTTCACAAAGCCACAATTAGTTATAGACATCATTTATTCCACACATCCATTTCCTAAGTACCAAGTCTTAGATTTAAATAGTCCAATTTCCTTTATATCACTTCACTACAGCATACAAATTTCACATATCAATCTATAAAAATATTTCAAAGTGGTTTCGGGTATTTCCTAATACTCGACCCTGGCCTCTTCGTGGCTCGTGTCATCCTAACCCAAATTATCAAAATGAAATACACAACATTTCATATCAGGAATATCATCTCATTCAAGCATCCAATACCATTCCAACATTCATAACAAATTTGACCACTTCCAAATTAGTTCAATTGATTCTAATTGAATTTCTAACCTCAATCTCCTAGATTTCTTCATTTAACACTAATATTTTCAAATCAATAAATCAATCAACCCTTCCCTATCCATTCATCTTAATTAATCTCCCTGGATTAATTATCTTCCAATTACATTCAAGTAATTATCTTTAATTAATCTCATGATATTAATTATTCTTAACCCAAAATCAATAAGTAATCTTAATTACCTTATGAATTAATTAACTATTTTAATTACATTAATCCATAATTACTTATATTAATTAACTTCTCATAAGTCACTTATATTGACTTATTTTCTTAACTAATCAATCTCTATTTACATCATTGATTATATAAATTAATGATTTCTCATTTACATTTCAATTTATTATAATCTAATTTAATTTCAATAAATAATCAACCATCCTTAATTATTTCCATCAATCTCATTCTTCCATTACTCATTACCTAATCATATTCAGAGATTAACTAACCTTTAACAAATCATATTTTAATTAATTATTAAATTAATTACTTTAAGTAATTAACCCTTTTTAGATATTCAATAATTATTCTTTAACAACCCCAAATAATTATACTTATTTGATTATTAAGTAACTATCACTTGATTTATTATCCTTAAGTTTTTAATTAATTAACTTTAAAAATATCATTTTATAACTGATTTACTTATTATTCTCAAAGCACACTTAAAGTGTTTTCTTTCAAATTCATTTTTTTAAATTTAAAACTATTTTCTTCCAACCAACACAGTTAGATAACAGCAACCAATATAACTAAAGCTTTCACAAGTTCATAACAGCAAATCAGTTGCACAGATCGAAGATTGCTCACCTTTGCCTCACAATTGGCAATCTACTCTAGACCAGCTTATTTCTTCTCAGATTTCAAACTAGAATACCAGGTGAAACTTACTGCTTTCCTTGTCCATTACCATAGCAGCGAACACCGACATCAATCGTTTCCTCCACCATCGCCGCCATAAAAATTGAGCACGTGCCTGCCACTTTAGTTCGCACGTAACCAACACTGCTCTAATCGCATCTGAACAGTTGCCATCTCCATCTACATCGCACTATTGCATGTGCCATCATCAACTCACCATCTCCCAACTGCTCACCGTTCATCTCCAGGTCATGAGTTCGGCTTCAATGTCGCTCTCTCGTGCCTCCGCGTCAACCTGCTACTGCACCAATGCCCGCTTGAGAGCTAACATGCCTGCCTCTCACCTTTGAATCGATCGGCTTCGTGCCGCGTCGCCCCATCAGCACCGTACGCCTATGTCGATTCTTCCTTTTTTTTAAATTTTGAGATTGCGATTACATTAGAGGAATTAGGGCTTGAGAACGAACAATTTCGATTTCTATTCTTAGATTTTGAGAGGAAGACGGAGGATTAGATATAGGGTTGTGGATGGCTTTCTGAATACGCCTGATTATTATATAATTAATTATTGAACATACATTGAATCACACCGTGAAATTTCGAACCCCAAATCAGACATGCCGACAGACGTTAATAAGGTTCTACCCGCATTCCCAACGCAATGGAACATGTTTCGGGGGCAAATTTGATCGTATGTGCGAGTTACGGAATTAAACAATCAATTCTAAATTAAATCAACTAAAATAGTTCTAAGCGTTTTGAGCTGTCGGGGTCAAACTACAACTCCAATTGCTGTGAAAATTGAAATCCGATAATAACTAACTATTACGGATCCCATGGAACTGGTTTCGTCGAATTCCGAGATTGTGCCTCGGAAGGCTATTTTTAAATATCGATTTAAACGATATATTATTAAAATTGAACAAATTACATTTAAATTAAATTTCAACCATTCTATTATCTTCAATATCATTATTATAAATTTTATAAGCCTTCAAACTATTTTAAACAGGCTCAAAAATTTCAGATTCAACAATTTACTCAATTTCAATTATTAAATTCAATAATTAAACTATATAATTCAATGATTTAATTATCAAGTAAATATTGATATGTTGAATTTAAGTTAAAATTAACTTTTAGATATCTTAAAATCAATTAATTATTCCAATTTAAATTGTTAAAATTTCCAGGTCGTCACAATATATATATATATATATATATATATATCTCTGTGTGTGTATGTATGTATGTATGTATATAGTAAAAACCAGAGATTTATGCATGTGCACCAAAACAGTGATAATGAACTAGGACGCGTGAATCAAATCATGGAAGGCAGAGCATTAATATACATATATACAGACCAAAGAGCAGCAACCATGAACAATCAATGAAACCAAGTAAATAGGCAACAATCGTACACATATATACACGTTTATATGTTTACAGTAAACACAGTTGCAAGTCACATTTCGAAGAAAAGCATCGGTTTTGTTTCTTAAATTGATTAAGCCGATAAAGTCAGTTTCAGAGAGTAATATAAAAATTGGAACAAACTCAAGAGTGCGAACAAGTCAAGTTTATATCAAATAATCAAATGGCCGAGTCATAAGTGAATAGAACGAAACCGACTCAAAGAAAACCAAAGAAATTCATGGAGCAAGTTCGAATTCATGAAGCAACATATCAACTTATGAACAAGTCAATATCATCACCAACGTTCGATCAAAAATCAATGGGCGAGCAAATCACGAGAAGAATTCAAACAAGAAATATACGAACAAGAATTATGGGAATCAAACCCTAAAAATCACCCAATTCATCATCGGCAAATGTATCGATTTGAATTCAAGCACATCAAATAGAGAAGAAAAGAAAAATCTCATAGCATAATTACTCAATTCGAACTCGGTCAAATTGATGAGACCGTAGGAAAATTAAAGAACTTACAACAAGGAGCATCGAAGCTAACTGAGGCAATTGATTCAAATCAGCGCTTCAAATTAAAAACCCTAGATCGCAAAAAAGAACGGCATGGACTAAAAGAGTATCGGGCTGAAGAAAACATCAAAAGGGAAGACAAATTTTATTTTATTAAGTTATAATTTGGGTCGGCATATTTCTGGGCTAAGGGTTTACATTGTTTTTATTTTTTTCAAATTACTTCTATTGTTTTAAAACTCTAGTTTTTAAGCCGTTTATGGACAATGGTAGTGTAGTTCGAGAATTAACAACTCAGTCGCTGAGTTGTGATAGGGTTTTGAGCATAGAGTTACGTTAGTCGATAGTGGATGTCACAAATTTACGGGTGTAATCGTCTGACTACTTAGTTTCTAGCAGAAACCTTAGGGCAGCTCGTTGGCTGGGTTTTGCCGAAGCTAGGTAAATCTGTGTTGTTTTATTTTTTTCTTTAATTATTCTGCTATTATCTGTGCTGTAATTATTTTATATATTTCGGCATTAATTTTTATTATTATTACTATCACACTATTCACCCCCTAGGGTGAAATCAATCCTTCAGGTACCTCCGGGATGTACAGTGAACTTCGAACGATGATATTCCTTTAAGAGTCCTTTCATTATGTTTCGCACACATGGAACACATAATCTTCCTTTCTTTCTCAACCACCCTTTCTGGTCAAGACTAAAATCTTTCAATTCATCGCTCTTGGTTCCTTCTTTTAGCATTCTGATCCGTTCAACTAACACATGATCCTCTATCTACTTAGAAGCGATCCATTCGATCAACACTGGTCGAACTTCGAGATAAGACAATATAATTGTATTTCCATTAGATCCATCCTCGGTTCTCCACTGCACTTCGCAATGTACTAATGCTTCTAAATCTTTCCACTCAACCATCATTGTTAATACTGCATTCTGATGCTTCCTGCTAAGTGCGTCTGCAACCTTGTTGCCTTTCCCTGGTGTGTACTCAATCCCAAAATCATAAGCGGCTATGAACTCTAACCACCTCTGCTTCCTCATATTCAGCTCCTTTTGAAAGAACAAATACTTCAACGACTTATGATCTGTATACAACTCAGACCTTTCTCCTAACATGTAATGTCTCCACACCTTCAAAGCAAAAATCATTGCAGCCAACTCTGAATCACGCATTAGATACATGACCTCATATGGTTTAAGCCGTCTAGAAGCATAGGCAATAACTTTACCTCTCTGCATCAGCACAACTCCTAATCCTCTAATACACGCATCGGTATAAACTACCAAGTCCTGATTCCTTTCTAGAACACCCAAAACGGGTGCACGGGTCAATAAGTGTTTCAAACTTTGGAATGCTTCCTCACACTTATCGGTCTACACAAACATCACATCCTTCCTCGTCAGCCTGGTCATCGGTGCTGCTATCCGCGAGAAATCCTTAATGAATCATCAATAATAACCAGCCAACCCAAGGAAACTCTTAATCTCGGCTATTGTCTCGGGTCTCTTTCAATTATTCACTACCTCGATCTTAGTCGGATTTACTGATAACCCTTCCTCTGAGACTACATGACCAAGAAACTTCACCTCCTTCTTCTAGAAGTTACACTTTAAAAACTTCGCTTTTAGTTGATGATGCCTTAGCGTCTCGAGCACCACTCTAAGATGAACATCATGCTCTCTTTCATCCTTAGAATAAATCAAGACATCATCTATGAAAACTAGCAAAAACCAATCTCTGAAAATCCAGATCATCAAATCCACAAAGAAAGCTAGAGCATTCATCGGTCCGAACGGCATAACTAACCATTTGTACGATCCATATCTAGTCTTGAATGTTGTCAAAGGTATACTATCCCCTTCTACCCTGAGCCGATGGAAACCTATTTCCAAATCCAACTGAGAAAATACCTTTGCTCCACTTAGCTTGTTGAACAAATCGTCATTCCTAGGCAATGGATATCGATTCTTTATCCTCTTCTCATTCAACTTACGATAATCAATACATAGCCTCAACGATCCGTTTGGCTTCTTAGCAAACATCGCCGCTGCACTCCATATCGAACTGCTCAGCCTGATAAAACTCTTGCCCTCTAAATCCACCAATTGCACCTTCAATTCCCTCATCTATAAAGGGGTCATCCTACTTGGCAGTCTACTCACTAGTTCTGCTCCCAGACCAAATATTTTCGAAACGCAATGGCTCATTTCGGTGGAAATCCAACTACAGGCTCAAACATAACAACGAATTCTCTAACCATGAAAACTCGGCTCAACTCATCATCTGAATACAAAGAACCCAACAAGTCAAACACTGCACTGCCAGAACCTCTTGCGGTGAAAATAATTTGATCTCTACATTTGGGTCTATGAGATATCTTCCTACCATGGCAAAATATCTTGGCATCGTACTCACTTAACTAATCCATACCAAGGAAAATTCTTAACCCCACAAAATCAGTCACATGCAACTGCACACACAAGTATGACCTAACAGGTCAAACTCAAATTGATCACACCTCAACCTTAGAGTTGCATACCCTCCTATTGGATTCGCAACACGTAAGGAAGTAACTAAATATGTGGGTTCAAGGTTAAGCTTATATATCAAACATCTAGATATAAAAGAATGCGACACACCAATATCAATTAAAACGCTAACAGACATACCATGAATCTGAAGCGTTCCTCCAAGAATTGCCTTCCTCTTCTCTTGGGTTGTTGGCTTAGAAGAATCGGGCTCTAATGCATACACCTTGTCCTTACCATCTCTAATGGGCTCTTTGCACCGGTTCTTATAATGGCATATCTGGTCACAGTTGAAACACCTAGCATTCTACCCCTTTCCCACATCCTTCGCTTTCCCTGAGCGACACTCATTCGCAAATGCCCCTTCTTGTCACATTTATAGCAGACAACTTCAGATTTTCTTTCTTGGCTGCTCACCCTTTTGAGCACCTTTCTTGGGAAAGAACTTCCTCTTCTATCCCTGTCCATCCTGGACCCCTTTTGCCTTGCTCTTCTCCAGAGACTCAAGGACTTCTTCCTGTCTTAATGCCATCTCTACAACAATATCAGAAGGACCTTTAAGATGGGAAAAAGTAGAACAAGCCAATTCCAGCTTCAATCCTCTGATGAACTTCTCATTCCGCTTCAACACTGTATCTATAGAAGCATACCCATACCGGGCCAACTCTTCAAACTTCCTAGCATACTCAACAACTGAGATCTCACCCCGCACTAGCTCAGCAAACCGACTTATCAAAGATAACCGTGCCCATGAACCTCTCCTAGAATCTCATCTTGAAATCCTCCCAGGTTACTGTCTTCTCATCAACTATCGCTGTTACACTGTTCCACCAAAACAGTGCAGGTCACTGAAGCTGCATGGACGCCAATCTTCTCTTCTACTCATCATTGAGCCTTAGATCTGTAAAAATCCTTTCGTAGTGTGACAACCAATTTTCAACTCCAATGGCATCCTCCATTCGCATAAATGACTTTCCTTCGAGTTTCACATAATCATCGCTCATATTAGAGAAATGATTTACTATCGAAACTTTCGAAACCTTGCTCCTACAGCATTTCCTCCTAACACTCCGGCTGCAACTCCTACCTTCATCATATTCCCAAAAAAATGTTACATAACTTCCATTCCGACCTGCAGGACCTCAGCAGCAACATTCTCTGGCTGACCATGGCCCCTTCCTACATAGTTGCATTAGATCCGGCATTCCTCTCAACGCTTTCCCCTCCTTGGTTAACTCTGTTTCTTCTACCATCCGTATCTGTATTCAAACCTCATGTGATACAGAAAGATGACCTAATCAAAGATAGATGAATGGAGATAAAGCACATACTTATATATAAGAAATACAAGTACATTACTATAGCGTTAACCCAACCCCAACTATTACTCTAATTTCTTGGGATTTTTGTTCTCAAAACCAACTTTTAGTTAAAATTTTCATTAGCCTATGCTCTGATACCAAGTTGTAACATCCCGTACGTAGAGGCCAAAAGCTAAGCGCTATGGATGCTGCAGTCATCCACGGTATTAACTTCGGTGATGAAATACGGCACTGTTAATGGTATCCATAATATCAGAAGCACTTAAATATGAACAAAATCACGAATTTCCAAAAACAGTAATTTGTGTGATTATATTATCCAAGTTACAAAAATCCCAACATATTCCCAAGCAATGATCAAATATAATTACAACAATACGCTAAGAGCGACATATGAAGATGGCCCCTTGGATGATCAAAGAAATATTGACATAAATGTAATAATACACAGCGGATACAAATTTAAAACAGAATGCCTAAATTTAGGGATCCGTCAACCACCTGCTCGTCTTTGGAAGCATATTCGCCAAAATCTGCTAAAACTTGAAAACCTAAACCCCCGGCCTACTCAAATCAAATTTTGAGCACCATAGAGTTTAAGGGGAAACAAAAACTTCAAGTCATACATAAAGCCAGGTATGAATAATTTCTGCCATATCTCAGTTTACTGATATATAGTGGGACCACGCCGCTTAGTGAAACGTTTTCCCTTACTGTTATCCCTTTTCTAAACACATATTTTGCAAATCATTTCCTACAACCAAACTGGTTAATCAAATGGTTATAATAATAATATAGCAATATTCATTATGCTAAAACATGAAATAACATAGACTATCTGTCTAAAATCTGAACTATCTATTCTTTACTGGACCATCTGTCCTAATTTCTAAGCTAACTGCTCTATTCTGGACTATTTGTCCTAAAACAGATTAAACCAAAATAGCAATATCTTTTATGATAGATAATGGGCTATCTGCCCAAAATAGGTGAAAAGGGTTGACGAACTATCTTTAAAAAGTAGCAAGGTCCATTATGCTAATAAATGAACTATCTATTCATATCAGTGTTGGTTGCTCTTTTTTGGTCAACTATCCTCTGGACTAACTGTCCTCTGGGCTAACTACCCTCAGAATGGATCGACTGTTCGAATTTAATTGAGCTAACTACTCGAATTTTCTTTTTGCTTAACTACACTTCAAAATATCTAGGCAAACGTCCCTTCAAGTTTTCCCTGATTTTTTTTAAAAATGATTTAGTCCGTCAAATCATATATATATACAAGGAAAAATATCTTTAGCTTTATTCTAAGCTACTTTTCCATGTTTTATATACTTTACTTAAAATAATATTGATGATGTTCAATAAGGATTATTTATCCTTTTAAAAAAAGTTAAATTCCTTTATAACTTAGAACACTTAGGATATATGACTAGTCATTATATTCGAAACCTCTGTTTAAAACCTTTAAACAACCTTTCGAAAACATTAAAGGTAACTGCTTCAAAACCATTAATAAAACCCTTCGAAATCATTGAAGGTAACTTCTTAAAAACCTTTAAATAGACTTTCTTTTATAAGCTTTAAAACATATGACATCCGCCTTTAAATTCTTTAGACCTTAGCCTTTCGAAAACATTAAAACCATACCTTTCGATCTTGTTGAAAGGTCCTACCTTTCCACCTTGTCGAAAGGTTTCTTTTCGGCCTAGTCGAAAGGTTTCACCCTTCGACTTTGTAAGAAGCCCGGGTTACCTCCCCTATAATACCATTTATAAACCTCAAAATCTTTCAAATACTTTGGTTCAATTTAAAACAAATGGAAATCTTTCGAAACCATTCAAAGTTAACTACTTTGAAACCTTTAAAACATTTCGACTTAAAACATTTGGATTATGCCTTCAAGTAGAGCAAAGGGATCAGAAAAACATTGAAGTCGAAAGCAGCTGCTTTGAAACCTTTATAAAACCTTTCGAAACCATTTGGAAACAATGAAATGTTGATGTTGGAAACAAACCTTCTAAATCAATGTAGAGTAGCGACAAGTTTTAGAAAACAAAAGGTAACCTTTGACTCCATCTGTGTCGAAAGGTTTGGAAGCGGCAACTGTGCTTTCAACCTTGTCGAAAACTATACCTTTCGACTTTGTCGAAAGATTTCAATTAAAACAAGAAAGCAAACCAATCGAAACCTTTTCTTTTAAGCCGTTTGACAATGTCGAAATCTCTTTGTCGAAAGCTAGCAGTCGTATTTTCATCCCTAAACCTTTCAACTCCTTCCAATTCACTACGTACTAATTGCCAAATACCATGTGTATTTGTATTTGACCTAGTCGAAAGGTTTGATACATTTCGACCTCGTCAGAAGGTTCGGAATGGAGGCGGAAGCTCTTGCCGAAAGAGTTGAAATTATAGAAATACTCTTTATTTGTACTTTAAATTGTTCTTTTGCACTTAATCTGCCTTGTTTGTCTAAATCCGATTAGTTGCCAGAATTTTATATTCAAAAATGTTGTCGGCTTTACTTATTTAGTAATTTAAATAATTTTTAAAAAGCCCCTTTCTCCTTTATAATTATATAAAACATTTAAGTTCCAAACCTTAAATAGATTTGTATAACTATTAAAACACCCTAGAAAATTCTGAAAAAAAAATTCAAAAAATCATTTAATATGTTCTTTTCAACATATAAAATTTTCGGATCCAAAAAATAATTATTTTTCTCGTAAATAATTTAAAAATCCAAAATACCATTTTCTTTCTTACAAAATTCATAACAATTCCACAAAAATGCTGAAAATTGAAACCCATTTCTAGTAACTTTTTAGATCATCATAAAAATTTGTGAGGCTAATGGATATTATTTAATAGGGTTTTCATCTTAAAAACATGTCAGAAAATCTATATGAACATACATAAATCATCAATATGTGTATATTAGCATTCAAAATCATGGCAAACCTTTGCAAAATCATTTTGATTTAATCATAAAACCGAAACCAAAAAAATTTAGAGATGTAAACATTATTCACCTTTTCTTTAGAGATTGAGGGGCTTGAAATTTGAATGAGTTTGATTTGAATTTTCTCATCCTTTAGCTTTTCTTTAGTTTCCTCTTCTTCTTTGCTTGTTTTGGTGACGGCCTTACTTTTAAATTTTTAAAATGAGAGTGAATGTGTGTAGTGATACACGGCCTAAGTAAGGTGATATAGGAGTGGCATCTTTCCTATAATACCCCTTTTCTAATTGATTTTAAACCCTTTTTAATTCATTAGTTGAAAAAGTGTGGCTAATTTAAATAAATCGAATCTCAATCCCCTAATCAACACATTATTTTATTTAGTTTACCTAACTAAATCTCCTAAGTAATATTCTCAAAAATTTGTGTTGTTGCAGATGATTGACAAGTGGCAAGGATTTGAATCTAACGGTTTAGTTAGCACATCTTTGATGAAATTTCAACAACCATTGTTGAGGCTTGGCATCACTTGCTTACATAGTAGATATTCGACATCCTTCATATATGTTCATACTTGTCCACTTGCAATATGGAAGTCATTCGATAACCTGGTATATACTCGGTAACCTTCAAGATAGTAGATACTCGATATGGTTCAAAATCCCTTGCTTCCTGCAAAAGCTCAAAACCCTTTAATAAGATCATCATTATTGTGGAAAGTCGATATCGCTGTCTTATTTGTAAATGCATTACAATAGCTAATATTGTAAAGGTTCGATAACTTTTAAGCTATAGAAGTTTGATATCCCCTGTTCTTCCTAATCCGCTATAGCATGATACCCATAAGCACTTATTGACTCGGCACCTTCATCGCTTTACAAACTCGATACCATGATTAATTGTCAATGCTTGAAATCATCTTCTGCTTGTTTTATGCTCGACTTTCCTTATAGTCATTCAAATTTGACTCCTTTTTGGCCTTACATGCTAGACAACCTTTATGGATGTTGAGGCTCTATACCTTTTCTTTACTTTAATCAAGCTCGATAACCCTTATATTTGTTAACCACTTGAAGCTCGGCATCTTTAGATGTTCGATAACTTCTTGTTAATTGTTGATTGCTTATTAACTTGTCTTTCTTCTTGCTCGACACCCCTTGTCATTACCAAGCTTAATACGCTTCCTTTAGAATCACGACATTAATATTTGCAATAACATTTACCCCTCCCCCACCTCCCCCCTCTCCTGTGTAGAGAAAGAGTATTATACTTTAGTACATTCTTAACTTTCCATATTGTCATCTTTCAATATCAGCACTGCTTTTTGAGATCAACATTATCGCCTATAAGTATTATGCTTTATTCTCGTTTGTTCATTTGAATGGTAATTAATGCTCATCGCTACTTTTCTCTCCTACTACAAATACTTATCTCCTCTCCTAAAAGTCCTACCTGCAACATAAAATCAAAACCACGATTATAATTTTCTTCTTCTGAATTTCAAAATCTTAAAGTAAGGCATTTGATTCCTTTGATATTAGACTAAATTTAAGGCACAATTTTCCTTCTCTAATTGATTTAACTATGAAAGAGGGATTTTTGATATCAAAGTTATGGATTCAACAACCGAGTTTCCATGAATTGTTTGGGTTAATGAGCCATTGGATTCGAACACCATTTTGATCTTGATAATTTGCAATTCAGACTCAAGTGATGTATGTTATTTGTAAGTTTAATGATTAATATAAACCCGATGACCCATGGAATTTTATAATCATCCAACTCGATAGCCTGCTGGAAGCTCGGTAACTTACTGGACTTTTGATAATAGTTAAAATTTGACATCTACTCAAAGACTCGATATAGTACTAAGGGCTTGTTTACCATATATAGATTCGCTAACTAATTGTGAACTCTATAATCAATTAAAGATTTGGCAACTAATTAGAAGCTTGATAACCAATTATCAATCTTTCAAGTGCTTAAGGAATTGTGGGGTAATCATAAAGCAGAAAACCTTTTAATGAGTTGATAACCTTCCACAAGTTCGACAATTATTTAAAGGGTTGGTACTTAGTTACAAAATAAACATCTTATATAAATTTGACATCTTGTTGTGGATTCGGTAACTAATTAAAGCACTTTAAAATGGTTTTGAATTGATTAATTGCCTATTAATTCGATATCCTTTATGTACTCAATAGCTAGTTATGAGTTCGACATCTTTCTATGAATTCGATAACTATGCATAAAATCTTCAACTAGTTATGAGCTCACTTTTATGAGCTCGGTATCTCATTTTGGACTCGATAACAAATTAGTTGATCTCTAATTGGTTATGAATTTGACATTATACTTCAAACTCAATAATTATTCAAAGCACTTTTAGATAGTTCCAACTCACTAACTATACAAATGTACAACCCTTGTTATGGACTCGATAACTAGTCATAAGTTCGACACCTATTATGAACTCAATAATAAGATGTAAATTCGATATCTTATTGTGAACTCGATAAATAATTAATGAACATTCGAATAGTTATGAATTTACTAACCATCTATAAATTTGACATCTTGTTATAGATTCAATATCTAGCAATAGACCAAACAACTATTTGGTGAATTATCAAGTAGTCACAAACTCGATAACTATTTAGGGGTTTGGCATCTCATCATGTTTGATAACTAGTTAAAGGATTTTTGACTAAATACGAACCTGTTAACAAATCATAGATTTGGCAGCTAATCGTCCATTTTATATTTATATTCAAGGGTTCAAATTGTCTTTGGTGTTTTCTTTACATATTTTAAACTTTTATAAAACAAATAAAACTTCCTTGATATTGTATAATGTGATCTAACAGATAAATAGATGGCAATAAAGATTCCTACCTCTTCTTCTCAAGAACACTTGAAATCTCCTATTTTAGAGAAAGGAGTTTACAGGCTTTGCTTTTCCTCTATAACTTCCCAAAATGAAGTGGATACCATTCTTCAGTAGTTTGATATTATAGTCTTAGAAGCTATGAGAGATGGTATATCTAGTAGAATAGATAACTCTTCGGAAGGGTTTTTCTCTTTACTCCTATACATATTTGGCACTTGGGCTACCTTCCCTTCTAGATTTTTTATACAATTCTTGGAACGCTTGGGTATTGCTTCGACACAACTGACTCCCAACTCTTATACCTATCTGAGTTGCATAGAGATAAATATCAAGGAAGCCAACCTCCATACACTTAATGCTGAAACCCTTCATTCATTAGTAAATATTATGAAGATGGGCAAGCAATTAAAGAATTCCACGTATCACCTGCTTGGTCCAAGGACACTAAGGCTCCAGCTTTCGTTTCAGTTGTGACTGTTCCTATTAAGGATTTCATTGCTAATGATCTTAGGGCTATTTAAGATCACAAAAGGAAGATGGACTCTGACGACCTGTCTAGTGTTTGAACCCTTCACCCAGTAAAAAGGTTAAACTTTAAGAAGATCAAACTCTTTACATTATTAATTAAGAATCAAATGAAGATATGGCCATAAATTACCAAGATTCTAGTTTTATCGACTTAAGCTTGCTAGATCAAAATCCTAAAGGCAAAGTAGCCGCTACTAACACCCCAAGCCCTGCTACTATTATATCAATTTCTTCATCTACAAAAGCTATACTACGCTTGTATTGGTAATTAAGCCTAACTACTCCTTCCTTTGGATCTCTTCCTTACAAAACTACAGCTCAACATATCCCTTTAGGTTTTGATGACTTTTTAAGCTCAGACACTGCCCCCATGGCCTCTTTAATGCCATTGTAGCCTTTCACTTTTTCTAGGGATCATCTCCATATTCTTTTTCAATGGTTCTTATGATACATAGCCTTACGTGTCTGGCTAATTCAAACTTTTGGCTTCAAAAATTCTTATTTTTCATATATTTTCACATGTTTCAGGTGGCCAAGCACATAATTTTCCTCCAAGAAGCCTCTTAAGGATCTGTTAATCAATTTCCAGATCTTAAAGAGCGCATTTCTTTGTTAATGGCTAAAGTTAGATTCCATGGGGGCCAACTTTTTTATGTTACAACAACGAAGAATAATGTTATCTCAAAAAAGGGCAAACATTCCTCTAACTTAGATGAGGAAGGAAAAATTAGGCTAGCGACCAAAGAGAGGGTGAAGTCCCTAGAGATGGAGCTAGAGCAAGCCAGAAATGAAAAGGTTCAAATGGATGACCAGTTGGAAAGCAAAGACGTCGCCCTCTTCTATGAAAATGACACTATTAAAGGTGCCAAATGGAAAGTTTTCAATTTTTTCAATCCAACCCTCCCTAAATCAGTGAATGATGTTATGAGAATGCCCCCTTTATTACGTGTTTTGACAACATAAGGAAGTATTCAAATTAGACTTTTCTTCACCTCCAGGTTAAAATGATAAATTTAAATGGAAATTCGACCTTAAGCTAGGAAGAGCTCATGGGTCACCTCAAGATGAATTCCCAAAGAAGGAGCCTATCAATCATCAGCAGTTACTAACTTTTCATGATCCTCCGCTTTACGAAGATTAGGAGATGAAGGGGAAGATGAAAATGACGACGACGATAATGATGATAATGATGACGAAGATGAGGGTGATAATAACAAGGACCCTAAAGGATTAGGAAATGGCGGTAGTGGATCAGGTGGCCATGACTTAGGCCCGTCATCCCATGATATGGGATTTCCTGATCCTTTTGAATCCCATAACGTTCCTATAGAAGACATCTCATCGAAATATGCCCTTTCCTTAGTCATCAAATAAAAGAGAAAACTCAAGTCACCATCTCACAAGCTCCCGTAGTGTAGGTATGAACTTATCATTTTCAGATGCTTATAACTATTCATTACTTTAGTTAATAAGTTTGTTATTTTAGTTACGAAAAAGAAAAAATATCATTTCTAGATTTTGCATGAGAAAAATGAGAGAAAAGTGCCGCAATTAAATAGAGAAATTAACAAGCTGACCAAAGGAAATAACAGTTTATTCGAAAAATATTGGCATCTTCTCATTTATTTGAATCGATTGAAATATTTCAAAGAAAAACGGCATGTTCAGCTCTTGAAATGATCCCGCCTTCATTAGGAAAGAGTTATAAAAGAGAATGTAGAGCTGGCTACGCTTTTTTGGATGACTATTGAGGACAGGAACACTTTAGTAAAGTCCGTTTATTAAGTTTGTTCTAGTAATCTTTTTTCTGATTATTCTTTTATGGGGAAAGAGAGTGGGGATTACTTACACATTTCCATAATAGACATTTGCTTGATCATGGGTCTGATCCTCATCCTAGGGAATGGAACCTTCCCAGGGTTAAGGGCATCCCACTTTCCTCATACACTCTTCCTCCTAAAAAAAATCCAGTTTAACAAAAAGAAATTTATGTCTTAATTTTAAAAAAGGTCTTTGTTGTATGAACTAAAATGATTTATTATTGCAATATGTATTCAAACAATCTTTATAATATTAAATTTCTCATTTCTTTGTAGCTTAATTTGTTTTCCCTAAAATATACAAATTAAGGAATCATTGGGCACTCCCATTTCAAAAGATCATTTAAGTAAATTAGTCAAGTTAAAAAGTGATTTTATGAAGAAAACACTAACTCTCAAAATCCCCCGATTAGCAAAATACTCCTTTCTTGTGGATATTCAAGAAGTTTACACGTAGTTTCTCCACTTTTATTTTGACTTCTTAGGGGATGAAAAGGGCAACTTACTTATTGAGATGCAATTTGATTACGCGAAATTGTTATGCGAAAAGCCAGACCCTCTATCGGGAAATGAGATTATTAATGGTTCCCTCTCCCTACCAGTACTCCTCAAGGATTTAATATTTCCTTTGATTCTACTATCCCTATGTCTAAGGGTTCACTTAAAAAGGCTCAAACTGCCATTTCTAAACTTTAAGAATTGAATGTACAAAACCCGTATCATATGCAATTTGACCTTTTTCATGTTCGTAAATCTTATTGTTATTAATAAAAGAGCACACTTCTACCTGTACTGATCTCCTTTTCTTTTATTTATTTTTAATAGGAAAGTCAATTGATACTTGCTTCCAATGATTTGGATTTCTTTTCTCGAATACACAGTATTAAAACCAAACTGATGTTAGACATCAAGAAGAAACATTCTTCTAAAGATGTTTCAGTATTTCTACTTTTGAATAACTTAAAAGCACAAAAATGGTAAAACAAGTATCATAAATTGAGGTCGATACTAAGTGGCATGAAAGATGATGTAACGACATGGATTTTTTAACAATTTAATTAAGGATTCAACGACGATTTTGAAATAAAATTTATTTTAAAAATGAAAAATTAAAATTTGACAACAAAAATATTTGAAACACGTTCATTTTAATGATGCCAACGAAATTTGCATTGCGTCAAAATTCGTCTGAAACTCAGTTTGCACATTTTTCAGTGCGAATTGTAAAATTTTGAAGTATAATTATTTTTACATATAAATGATCTAGAAAATTTTCTAATTAAAATTTCAAATTTCTTTCCATCCAATTCTGACCTTTGTAGCTCCGTTTATTAAGAATTTTCGTTGCCATCCAATTTCGAAGCGGTAATAGCGGCGACTGCTGAAATTTTGCAATGAGTGTCATAACACAGATTTGAGTACATCGTTGGATACGTCTCGTCGTACAGATCTATGTGGTATATTTATTTTCGTATGTCGGCTTCCGTGGTAAAATGCTAAATGGTCGAAAAGTGGTCCGTGACTATGCCCTGGAATCATAATTACTTTCATTCCTTCCATACTTTTAACTGCCAACTTTCCTTTTCATTTCTTTTCCAGTCAATAAAACTTGCATATGTAGCCATAAATTTAAATGCTGCATTTAATTCCTGCCTTGCATCTCCCTTCTATATATATCTGTGCCTTTTCTTCCTCTTCGAGGCTTAATTCTGGAGAAAATTAAGCATATACAAGATTATATATATATATATATATATAGCCATGTAACTTTCCCCTTCTTCCTTATATTTTCTCCACTCCAACTCCTCTGCCCTTGCCTCCTCCACCACCCACCTGCCCCTCCCCTCGCTTGAAGCGCTGCCACCCCACATCCTCCAACCAACCACCATCCATTCCGCTCGGCTTCGACCGCACCACCACCTCCGCACCAGCACCCCGAGTTCACCCACCGCATAGAACCCCCACCTGACCACCTACCTCGCCTGTACACCCAGCCCCTCCTTCAGCCACCACCCTGAATCTCGCTCCCCTACTCCCATGCCGAACCCGAACCATTAGTCCCTGCCTGTCAACCCCACAGTCTCACTTCACAACCGATTGCCGAGCCCAGCCGAGCTCCCCCTCCACCGCTATCGCCTCCACCCACATCCCACGACCGAACCACCTAGTCTGACCCACCATAACCCCAGCCCCACCACGACCTGACCCGCACCCCCTCAGCCCACAATCCACAAACCTACCGCACCCGAACAACCTCCACCAGCCCAGCCTACTCCACCACCCATCTTACCACATGCCTCTACCCCACCAGAACCTGCTGACGAACCCCTACCCTCCGCTCGTCGAAGCCACAGCCCATGACCTGCACCCTCCATGTGCCTGTAACCCGTCGTCGCCTACCCGAAGTCCTCCTACCTCCACCGAGCCACTAGTAGCCCCTTCACCATCCCACCTCCTATCCGAACCTGCCACCAACCTTTCCCCGACCTTCACCCAAGCCACTTGACATATCCCACTTGCCATCCAAGCCCCTCCTAGCACCGAAACCAGCAGTCGAGCCTGCACCTTCCACCACTAAACGCCACCAGCACTCGACCAAAGCCTTGCTCCACAGTTTTTCTACTTCGTCGAACCCGTTTGCGAGAACGTTCACTAAAGGACATAGTCACATTCCTGCTATAGGGCATGTACACGTATCCGGATCCATATCGCCATTCTAGTTTTTCAAAGCCGTGAGCTCACAATTAGATTTTCATATTACAAGTATCCTGTGATTTTTTAAATAATTGGTTGATAAATATGATTAATATTGGGATGGGAAATCATGAATATTTGGTGCTGTGATATATGATTTTGCTGAAATAATTTAAACGGTTAATTGGGATCCCGCTTGCATGAAAAACCCATTAATTATGGAGAAATTTTGAATGTTGGATGTTGAATGATTTATCGATACCCTGTCACTTTTATATTGTTGCCATATGTATTAATTTGGACACCGAAATTTGAACCGGTTTGTGGGTTGAAATGATAAAAACCCAAATTTAAATCACTTGGCCTAGGACAGGAAATTAAATAATAAACACCGATTAGTCAAATGAAATTTATTTTGATATTCAATATTTAAATATGAAATTAAGAAATAATTTAAAATTAACATGAATTCGGAATTTAGATTTTACGTTGAAGCTAATATTTAATTTTGGAAATCTATTAAGTGAATTTAGATTTTAAAGTGAAATACCAATTGAACTGTTTTAAATGGTTAAATTGAATTAAAATGTTTATATCAAAGATTAATGATATTAAAACTCATTAATTATATTATTTGAAATTTAATGAAATTTATTAATATTGTATATGTAATTAAATTTTAATCAAATATTTTTTTAATGAAAAAGAGAATTTTGACCGATTTTATTGAATTAAAATGCAAATATTGAACTGAATTGTTTTGAAATAAAGTTTAATTAAAGTGTTAAATTAAGTAATTAAGTAAATTAATTTCAAAGTTTAATTAAATAGAATATTTAATAATAAAAATTTGTATATAAAGACTTAATTAAATTTGTAAATCTAAATTATATTGCAATTTGGCTAATTTTGTAAAAATGAAATATTTATTTAAAATTTAAATCTTTTGATTTTAAACCCAAATTTATTGAAGTCAAATGAGGATATATTATTTGAAAATAAGAAATATTTTAATTTAACAAAAATATCCAATCCGTATAAAAACGACGTTGGTTATTAAAGAGATCGGGGTCGGATATGGGCATACTCTATGTCGATACCGGAACCAGTTTAATAACTATGTGCATGGACTGATGATCTAGAATGAAGTAGTTGGATTTTGCGTACATTTATTGGATTTGAAGAAAGAGAATGATGATGGATTAGCCTCACTTGTGCCAATTTGAAACGACTAAAGCCATACCGGCCAAGCAGGCTAGCTACACCGAGCGAACACACTTCTTCGTATGAATATCCTTATTTTGGTTATTGCTGTTGACCACCCTTCAATTATAGGAGTGTTGGACGCGGTGGGCGATCATGGCTATGATGCGTTACCACCAGGCAGGAATGGTAAACTGGTAGTATCAAACCTGGGAGATTGCCTCACGTGCCTTGTCATACTTCTATCCCTATACAAGAGCACTAGGATTTTGGTTTAGGGTTGTCGTATCACGGCATATCCCCTATCCACCGACGGTTTACTGGTGCTTTAAATGCAAACTGTATGACAATGCTTAAAAAGTTGTGAAGGGGGATTAGTGTAAAGCCTTAATGCTATTTTGATATTTTATATTACTAATAGACACTACATATATAGCGTATTCTATTGTATATATAAATAGTTTAACGGATCCTTAAGAGATGGAAAATCTCATAACATCTCTTGAGTTACTTGTACATTTTCTCTTGAATGGGACTACTTACATGAGAACTTCTAGTCCTGACTCGAGTATATTGTTTTACTTTATACTTAGGTCAGCCTGAGTATTGTGGTGTGTAAGCAGTGCTTATTTTGGGAGCTAAAGACCTGGTTGAAGACTCCAATCTATCCAATATTAGTTATCTATTTCATTTTTATTGTATAAGTAAACTCCTATGTATCTCTAGTATTGTATAATTAAAGTCCGAAACTCCAATGTATTTTGCCGAACTAGTATGTATATTATTTATTTCCACTACAAGATTTTGTATTATTCTGTGTTTGATTTTATTCTAAAACCACATACTGATAATCTGTCTAATTTAAATGGTATAAGTTTGACAAGGATGGTTTATTGTTAGCTTAAGTTGTTCGAAAAAGGCGGATCATCACAGTTGGTATAAGAGCTTTGATTTAATGAATACCTTAGCCTGAGGGGCTAACTCATTAGGAATAGGGTTAGTAATGTCCTATAATGAGTGGAATCATTGTTGAAAAAGCATATTTTGAAAATATAAAATGTTTTTAAAAATCCAATCTATTTTCAAAATTACTATCAACTCGAATACATCTTCCTGGTTAAAATTTTCTTTGTTTAGGATTTATTTAAGTTTCATGCTTCTCCATGTTCTAAACCCACCCTTGACTTTTTAGGATGGACAACAGAAGAAACGCTCGAGGCCAGGGAAGAGCAAATGGCCCTATACCTGATGTTGCTGCACCAATTGCACTAGTTGCCCCAGTTAAGTTCACTACACTTTACAATGAGTACCATAGCTTGGTGGTACTAAATTCTTAAGGTCCAAAGGTATTATTGAAGCTCAGCAGTTGATTAAGAGCTTAGAAAGTATATTTATAGGACTTGTGATTTCTGATGCCCAAAAGTGTCAACTGTTCGCTTGGCAGTTGCAAGATGCTGCTCAAGATTAGTGGGAATCTATTAACACCCACACCGAGGAAGAAAACATGACTTGGGTGTAGTTCAAGGAAGTATTCATGACCCATTGGATGCTTGAAGCCGGAAAATCTCAGTTTTATCGTAACTTTATGGATCTTAAGTAGAGAAGCATGTCATTTTCGGAGTATGAAAGGAAATTTAACGAGCTATCCAAGTTTGGAATGGGCCTGATTGATACTCCACTCAAGAAAAATGAGAAGTTCATAGTCGGCGCTCGTCCAGAGTATTATGACCATTTGACCGCCCATGTTCATGGCCCTTTTACTAGTCTTATGGATACGGCCCTTAGATATGAAAACTCGAGTTCGGAGGGAGTATTGGTTGTTCACTCCGCAACTCCTTCAGCAGCTTCCAAAATTCCCAAAAGGAGAAAGTCTTAATTTCATCGGTAGAAGAAGAATTGGCAAAACATGAGTGGGATTAGCATTCTCAGAGAAAGTTTGATGTATCTTCTATCAATTGCTTCAAGTGTGACTAGAAAAGTAACTATGCCAACAGTTGCCCGGTTTTTGCAGGAGCATCTGTCCCACCAGTTCAGATAACAAGGAAAGATCTTTTCCACATTTGCTTACAGCCTGGCCACTTCAAGAGGGACTGTCCCACCTAGAGAAAAGGAACCCCATCGAGAGTCTTCATAGTGGCTGCTTCTACTCCTAAGGTAGAAGACGACAAAGGTACACATCAGGGTACTTTTTTATTGCGTGATTTACCTGTTCGTGTTTTATTTGACACCGGTGCATCTCTTAGTTTTATATCGATTGATTTATGTGAAAAACTAAAGCACATTTTGAAACCCGAACCTGCGTCTAATTCCTTATATGTATCAAATACCATCAGTGGACCTGCAAACCTTAGAATGATCTGTAAAGGAGTGAAACTCCTTAAGGATGGCAGACACCGTTTCATTGGAGATTTATTTGTATTGGGTTTCAAAGCATTCGATATATTATTAAGTGGAAACTGGTTAAGAAAATTCCATGCAGTTAATTCCTGTAAAGATCGAACAGTTTCTTTGTTCATCGATAAAGGTGAACCCTTAGAAATCAAATGTCTATTGCCTCAAGATTTTGCCGGAAGCTTTATCTTTTCTCATTATTCCCATCTTAGTGATCTTAACACTACTCCTATTGTCCAACACTTCCCCGATGTTTTCAGAGAAGTAACTTCTTTACATCTCATCACGAAATTGAACTTTGTATTGATCTTATTCCTGGAGTTAGGGCAGTTGTACTTGCTCCAAGAAAATGTTACCTAAAGAGAAAATTGAACTAAAAGTGCAAATATAAGATCTTTTCTCCTAAGGTTTGATTTGTCGTAGTCATTCAGAATGGGGCACGACATTGGTGTTTGCTATTAAATTTAACGGTTCTCTAAAGATGTGTGTAGATTATAGAGAGCTGAATAATCTTACCCACAAGAATAGATATCCGATGACTCATATCAATAACATGTTTGATCATCTGCATGGAGAAATAGTATTTTCTTAACTAGATCTTGATCCTGGTTTCCCTCAGCTTAGGATTGCCGAGGATAGCATTCCCAAAATCACTTTCCAAACCAAAGATGATTTCTATAAATGGTTACTTATGCCTTTTATTTTAACTAATGCACTGGCTTACTTTATTGACCTCATGAATAGATTATTCCGGGTGGTTCTAAACAAACTCGTTCTAGTTTTCGTTGATGATATTCTAGTCTTTTCTAAGGTTGAGAAGGAGCATGAGTAACATCTTAAATTTGTCGTTGAAACTCTAGAAGTCATCAATCGAAAGCTAAATTCTGTATATGCCACTTTTGGTGAAAAGAGGTTAGATTTCTTGGGCACTTGATTTCGAAGAATGGAATTTCGGTTGATTTTGTAAAGATCGCGTTAATCAATTATTGGTAAACTCCTAAAACTCCTACAGATCTTCGCAAGTTCCTAGACTTAGCTGATTATTACAGTAGATTTATTGAGAACTTTGCTTGAATTTTTTTACCACTCACAGCTTTGACTAGAAAGAAAGGTAAGTTTTTTTTGGAGGAAGAGGTGTAAGGAAGCATTCGAAGAACTAAAGCGCAGGCTAACCTCTGCCTCTATTGTCACTGTCCGGATGGAAGTAAAGGGTTAACTGTTTATACAGATGCTTGTTGTGAAGGATTAGGTGTTGTTTTGATGCAGCATGGTAAAGTTATTGCCTATGCTCATCATAAGTTGAAGACTCATGAGGCAAATTATGCTGCTTATGATCTGGAATTTCTTACTATTGTGTTTTCTTTGAAGTTATAGAGGCACTACCTACTTGGAAAAAAATTTGAACTCTTTACGGACCATAAATCACTGAAGTATATCTTTACCTAGAAGTATTTGAACTAGAGACAAGTTAGATGGCTCGAATTCTTAAAATATTATGACCTCGACATCAACTATACTCCCGAAAAAGCTAATGTTGGGGTCAACGCTCTGAGTAGGAGCAAAGCCATTTCATATCAACTTATTGCCTCTCCAACTTTTATGGATCGCACAGTCACTTAGCAGGATGAGGACCCGATGCTTAGGCGAATAAAGGAAAATGTTCTTGGTAGGAAGGACAATACTCAATGTGAATAGGGCACACAAATCGATAGGAATGGAATTCTAAGAATTAATAATAGAATTTGTGTTCCGAATGTTGTTGGTTTGAGGCAAGAAGTACTTAGAGAAAATCACCAATCCAGATTTTCCATTCATCCCGGAGTTACAAAGATGTATCAAAATATTAAAAAGTCATACTGGTGGAGTGGAATGAAGCGAGATATTTCTATCCATGTTAACAGATGTGCCACTTGCCAACAAGTTAAGGCCAATCACCAAAAGACAGAAGGATTATTGCAGCCTCTTGAGATTCTAAATTGGAAATGGGATGAGATTTCTATGGATTTTATTGATGGACTACCAAGGACCAGAAAAGGTAATGAGAGTATCTGGGTTATTTTCGATAGATTGACAAAGTCTTCTCACTTAATTCCTATGAAGACTACTCGAACTGCTGTGAGTTTATCGAGCTTTATATGAAAGAAATTGTTCGCTTCTATGGTATTCCGACTAGCATTGTATGTGATCGTGATCCTATCTTCACTAGCAATTTCTGAAAAGCTTTTCAGGACACTCTTGTGCTCAATTGAATTTGAGGACAGCTTATCGTCCTCGAATGGATGGCCATACTAAAAGGTTAAACCAAATTTTGGAAGATCTTCTTCAAGCTTATGTTTTAGCCTTTAGAGGATCTTGGGAAGAGCATCTCCATCTCGTTGAATTCACATACAATAATAGTTATTAAGCGAGTATTGAAATGGCACTGTTCGAAGCCCTTTATGGATTGCTATGTAAATCTCCATCTTGTTGGGTTAAATCGGAAATGAATTTGTTCTTGGTCTAGAAATGATTTTGGAAGTTTTCGAGAAAGTCAAAGAAATCAAAAGGAAAATGGGAACTGCCGAGGATCCACCGAATTATGCAGATAGAAGGAGAGGAGACTTGGAATTTGCAGTTGGAGATCAAGTATTTCTCAGAATTTCACCTTTGAAGAACGTTATCCGATTTGGAAGGAAAGGCAAGCTCGCTCCAAGATTTATTTGTCCTTTCCGCATCTAAGAGAGGGTTGGTACTTTGGCATATAGAGTTGACTTACCAAAGAAGCTATCGAGGGTGCATAATGTGTTTCATGTTTCACACCTCCGTAGATATGTGTGCGATCCATCCACGATTGTCCAGCCTGCTTTGTTTGAAGAAATGGATGTTGAGCCCAATTTAACTATTGAGAGAAAAACGCTTCGTATAGTAGGAAGAAGCATGAAGTAGCAAGCAAGGAAGGATGTAAATCTCATCAAGGTTCAGTGGAGCGAAACTGATCAAGATTACTTGGGAAACGGAAGAGAGTATTCATGCTTCAAATCCTGAAATGCTAATGTCGGGTATGTAGTCCATTCCTAAATCCATTATATCTTTTTGCTCTCGTATTCCGCTCTTTTCGAGGATGAAAAGTTTTGAGTGGAGGAGATTGTAATGACCTGGATTTTTCAACATTTTAAATAAGGATTTAACGAAGATTTGAAAATAAAATTTATTTTTAGAAATGAAAATTTGACAATGCAAACTAAATATTTGGAATGCGTCAATTGACATGAGGCCAACGAAATTTGTTTTGCGTCAAAATTCATCCGAAACTCGATCAGCACATTTTTCAGTGCGAATTATAAAATTTTATAGTCTAAATATTTTTACATAGAAATGACATAGAAAATTTTCTGCTAAAAACATCAAAGTTCATTCCGTTCAATTATGAACATTGTAGCTCCGTTTATCAAGAATTGTCATTATCGTCCAATTTCGAAGCGGTAACAGCGACGATAGATGAAATCTTGCTACGAGTGTCGTAGCACAGATTTGAGTATATCGTTGGATTCATCTCATCGCGCTGATCTCCATGGTATATTTGTTTCGTATTTCGACTTCCGTGGTATAACGCTAAATGGTCGAAATAGTGGTCTGTGATCGTGCCCTGGAATCAAAATTACTTTCATTCCTTTTGTTCTTTTCACAGCCAACATTCCTTTTCATTACTTTTCCAGCCAACAAAACTTGTGTGTGTAGCCAAAAATATTAAATCTTGCATTTAATTCCTGCCATGCATCTTCCTTCTATATATAATTGTTCCTTTTCTTCCTCTCTAAGACTTAGTGCTAGTGAAAATTAAGCATATAAAAGATTATATGTATATTTAGCCACATTACTTTCCCCCTCTTCCTTATATTTTCTCCACTCCAGCGCCTCTGCCCTCACCTCCTCCACCTCCAACCTGCCCCTCCCCTCGCCTGATGCGCTGCCACCAAACTTATTCCGCCCAACCATCATCCAGTCCCCTCGGCTTCGACCACCCCACCACCTCCGCAAACCCAACCCAAGTTCACCCAGCGCACAGAACCTGCACCTGAACACCTACCTCGCCCGTACACTCAGCCCCTCCTTCAGCCCACCATCCAGAATCCTACTTTCCCACTCCCCTGCCGAACCCGTACCACATGTTCCTACCTGCCATCCCGCCAGTCCCGCCTCACAAAAATTGCCTAACCGAACTCCCTATCCACCGTTGTCTCCTCCACCCGCATCTAATGACCCAACCACCGAACCACCCAGTCGGACCGTCCGTAACCTCAGCTCCACCATGATCTTACCTATACCCTCCTCAGCCCACAGTCCACAAACCTACCTCACCCGAACAACCTCCACCAGCCCAGCCTACTTCACCCTCCGCCACCCAACCTACCACAGGCCGACACCCTATAAGCCTGTCTCTGCCAGAACCTGATGTCGGACCCCTGCCTTACCCTCGCAGAAGACACATCCCATGACTTGTACCCTCCGCGAGCCGACAACGCGTCGCCACCTACCCGAAGTCCACATACCTCCATCGGGCCACCGTAGCCACTTCACCATCCCACCTCCTGCTCAAACCCAACACCAACCTTTCCCCGACCTTCACCGAGCCGCCTAACACATTCCACCTGTCATCCGAGCCTCTCTTAGAATCGAAACCAACGGCTGAGCCTGCACCTTCCACCGTCGAATGCCACCGATACTCGATCGAAGCCTTACTCCGCACATTATCTACTTCATCGAACCTGTAGACGACAATGTTCACTAAAGGTCGTAGTCGCATTCCCGCTATAAGACGTGTACACTTATTTGGATCCGTGTCACCATTCTTGTTTTTCACAGCCATAAGGGCGAGCGATTTTGAGCTTACGATTAAATTTTCAAATGGAAAGTACCCAGCGATTTTCCAAATAATTGGTTGATACATATGATTGATATAGTGATTAGAAATCATGAATACTCGATGCTGTGATATACAATTTTGCTAAAATAATTTAAATGATAGATTGGGATCCCAATTTCATGAAAAACCCGTTAACTGTGGAGAAATTTAAATATTGGATGTTGATTGATTTATTGATAACCTGTCGCTCTTAAATTGTTGTTGTATGCATTGATTTAGACACTGAAATTTGAACCGGGATATGGGTTGAAATGATATATACCCAAATTTAATCACCTGGCCTAGGACACAAATTTAAATAATAAACACCGATTGGCCAAATGAAATTTATTTTAGATATTTAATATTTAAATTTGAAATTAAGAAATAATTTGGAAATTTAATGTGAATTTGGAATTTAGATTTTATGTTGAAGTTAATATTTAATTTTGGAAGTCTATTAAGTAAATTTGGATTTTAAAATTAAATATCAGTCGAATTGTTTTAAATGTTTAAATTGAATTAAAATGGTTATGTTGAAAATTAAAGATATTTAAATTCATTAAGTTGATTGCTGAAATTTTTTAATATTGTATATGTAATTAAATTTTAACCAAATATTTAATTTAATTAAAAAGAGAGTTTTAATTGATTTTATTGAATTAAAATATAAAGATTGAACTGAATTGTTTTGAAATAAATCTACTTAAAGTGTTAAAATAAGAAATTAAGTAACTTAATTCCAAAGTTTAATTATGTTGAATATTTAATAATAAATCTTTTGTATTTAAAAACTTAATTAACTTTGTAAATCTGAATAATAATGCAATTTGGCTAATTTTATAAAATGAAATATTTGTTTAAAAGTAGAATCTTTTGATTTTAAATCTAAATTTTTTGAAGTCAAATGAGGATATGTTATTTCAAAATAAGAGATATTTTGATTTAACAAAAATATCGAATCGATGTGAAAATGACGTTGGTTATTAAAGAGACCAGGGTCGGATATGCACATACTCTCTGTCGATACCGGAACCACTTTAATAACAGTGTATGTGGAGTGATGATCCAGAATGAAGTAGTTGGATTTGGTGTAAATTTGCTGGATTTAAAGAAAGAGAACGATGATGGATTAGCCTGACACTTGTAACAATTTGAAATGACTAAAACAGGAGTCGTATCGACCAAGCGGGCTAGCTACCCCGAATAGACACACTTCTTCGTATGAATATCCTTATTTCGGTCGTTGTTGATGATTACCCTTTGGTTATGGGAGTGTTGCACGTGGTGGGCAGTCATGGCTATGATGCGTTACCACCAGCCAAGAAGGGTAAACTGGTAGTATCTTACCTTGGGCATTGCCTCAGGTGTCTTGTCATACTTTTATCCCTATATGAGACCACTGCGATTTTGGTTTAGTGTTGTTGTATCACAATGCGTCCCTATCCACCATTGGTTCACTGGGGTTTTATATGCAAACTTGACGACAATGCTTAAAAACGTGTTAAGTGGGATGAATGTAAAGCCTTAATGCTATTTTGATATTTTATATTACTGATAGACACTACATATATGGCGTATTCTATTGCATATACAAATAGTTTGACGGATCTTTAAGAGATGGAAAATCCCATAACATCTCTTGAGCTACTTGTACATTTTCACTTGAGGAGGACTATTTGCATGAGAACTTCTAGTCCTGACTCGAGTATATTGTTTTACTTTATGCTTGGGTCAGCCTAAGTATTGCAGTGTGTGAGCAGTGCTTATTTTGGGAGCCGAAGGCCTGGTCGAAGACTCCACTATTTAGTATTAGTTATCTATTTCATTTTGGCTTATACCAGTAAAATCCTATGTATCTCTAGTACTGTATGATTAAAGTCTGAAATTTTAATGTATTTTGTTGAACTACTTTTTATATTATTTATTTCCATTGTGAGGTTTTGTATTATTCTATGTTTGATTTTAATATAAAACCCCAAATCGATCTGTTTAATTTGAACTGTTTAAGTTGAACAAGGATGGTTTATTGTTATCTTAAGTTGTTCAAAAAACGCAGGTCGTGATTGATGACCTCGAGCAAAGAGGACAAAATTAAAGTGAACGAATGTCGTTGGCAATCTTGTCCTTTAGATTAGAAAATCAAGGCTGATTAAAAAATTGCTTGATTACATCAAAGGGTTGAGGACCATGAAGTGTGCTTGTTAAAAAGCCAAGTATCTTGTCAATTTCTTGAACTTATTGCAAGTGGAGGTGAATCTAGCCTTTTCACTCCTACTCCTATGAGAACGACTAGGTCCAAATCTTCGGCCCACAAAAAAAGAAATTCTCTTCCTATTAAAACCCGCGTCTGGTTTGGATGATGGAGAAATCTCTAGATGGTAGCAAAAGTTTAGGTATGGATGTATCCAATTTTCGGAAGGAAAATGTAATGAAATTTTTTCTCAATATCTTGATAAATATCAAAGTCAAGTCGAGGAGCTGAGAAATACGCTTTTGAGAAGAAAGTTAAGAAACTACAGAGTAAGGTCAAAACTCTTAATGGAGCCAACTAAACGCTCGATCATTCATTAAAAATTAAAATTAGCTCTATCGATGATATAGACATCATCCGAAAGAAGGAAAAGAAACTTAAAGAATATTTAGATGTCGCGGTTCATCATATCATAGAACCTTCTTTGAATGTTAAAGTCTTGAAGGAAAAAGCGCAAGACCTTGAATCTTAATAATGGATAATTAAAGTGGCATTGCCTGGAAACCCTTGACTGAATTCTCTTATTGATTACCCTTTTTTGATATTTATAACTTTTTTATGCAATATGTAAAATGTAAAATGATAAATAAATTTGTACCTGAATGATTTATACTTCTGTATAGATCTGTATTCTCTTCCATACTCTTTGTGTTGTAACTGAAATCATTGAGTTGTTTGTGAATTGTAATTCACTTCGGTTTTATTAATCTAATTTCATCCGATCCGTGCTATCTGATTAAGCGTAGATTTGCTTGCTCTTTATTTCCCTAAAAATGCTTTAGACGGGCCTCCGGTTCTTACTTTTTAACTTTTTTTATAAACTAAATGATGATGACTTCCATAATTTCAAGAAAATACTTCTCTTAAATTGATCATTTTTTTGCAAATGCTAATGAAATTAGTAAAAGTTTTCTTGTTGATCTTATAAACTTAGCTTTGGAATTCATTTTTTGGAATAATTATTGAATTAGCAAAATTTAGACGAGTAGGGCCAATTTATTTTCTCATCTTTTCTTGGTTGAATGAATTCATAAACGAATCTCTATGGCTTAAACTTCCTTCCCTTGGTCTGGATTTCTAGATTGATTATTTGATGACTTTCCCTTGTCATTTTAGATTATACGGGCATGAAAAGTTACTTGGCAGCTTAATAAGAGACCAAAATTCATACCTAATGTAAAAAGAACAGAAAATCATTTTACAAGAAAACAATAAATTCATCCAGCAAGAAGACCATAAATTCACTTAATAAGAAGAATAGAAATTCCCTTGGCAAGGAGATCATGAATTCATTTCATAAGAAGACCAGAAATCTTCTGGCAAGATTCACATTACAACAAATGAAAGACTAGAAATTCAACTAATAATGGATACTCCCATTAATTTACAAAATATTTCTGACAAGAAGATTCTAAATTTCTCAAATGTCCGTATTTGATGCTGAGATCCTTAGTTCTGGGCAGTAGATAATTTTGAACTCTTCCTTCAAAGGCTACTTTGATTTTAGCTTAGACCCAAATTGGTTGTTTTTAATTACACTTCCTCTTAGTATATTTCTTTAATATATTTTTAGGATGAACTTACACTTGCTTGATTGATCTCTCTTGCCCCTTACTACCTTTTAGGTAAAGATCGTACCTATGAATCTCTTTTGCCCCTTATTACCATATAGGTAATGATTTAAGCTTTGAATCTCTTTCGCCCATTCTTACCTTATAGGCAATGATTTAGGCTTTGATTGATATCGTTATTATCTTATAGGTAAGGATTTAGGCTGGTCGGTGCGTTTAGCTAGTCATCTTAGACTGAACCAAATTTTTACCCATCCTGCCTCTAGGGAGTGCTTCGGTAAGGCCAAGGAACTAAAGGCTTGTTGGTGCTTTGGCCAGGTTATCAAAGGCAAGACAAAAGGCTTGCTCCATCCCTCCTCTAAGAGGCGCTCCAACTAGGCCATGTGGTAGGACCAAAGGCATGCAGTGCTTTGGCCAGGCCATCTAAGGCGGAACCAAAGGCTTACTCTGACCTCCCTCTAGGAGATGTTCCAGTCAGGCCACATAGGCGGGACCGAAGGCATGCAGTGCTCTGGCCAGGTGTTTTAGGCGAGACTAGAGCAGGACTAGTGGCTTTGTAACATCTCCCATTTGGAGGCCTAAAACTAACGGCTATAGATGTTGCAGTCATCCATTGTTATTAATCCTCGATGATTAAATATGGTAATGTTAGACACATTGATATTAGAAGCACATGGATATTGAAAAATTTAAAATCTTTAAACAACTTTCACATTCCCTTTAAAAAAAAATCATATTCATCACATAATCCCAAATTCGAGAAACATGTTTAGAGAATATACAATTATTACAACATACGTCAAGAGCGACATATGAAGACACCCCCTTGGATGGTCATAGTATATAACTAGGCAATTAAACAACTTTTCCTTTACAACAAAACATAGTGGAATCAAAATAGAAAATAACTCCTAATAGCTATCCTGCCTCCTTCACATCTTTGGAAGCTTATTCGTCTAAAGAGGTACCGGAAAACTTCAACTCTCAAACTACTCAAAGTTAACAGAGCACCCAACAGTTTAAAGTGAAAACATAAACTTCGAGTCAGACATAAATCCTGGTATGAATAATAACCTACCATCACAAACAATTTAGATATCTAGTGAGACCATGCCGCTTAGCGGAACAGGTTTTCCTCTCATTGGTATCTTGTCAAAAACTTATAATAACCATATACTTTGCTCCTACATCCATAATGGTTAAAAGAGAAGGAATTTAAAATATTATGATGATATGCAAACAAGTAAATTATTCTGGATTTCCCCTTCCCCATTCATTTGACTATCTGTCTCATTTATAGTTTCTAGGGTCACTATTAACCTATTAGTTTTCATGGGTTGACTAGTAACCTACATAAAATTTATGGACTATCTGTCTGGTTTCATAGTTTTCATGCGATCAAATAACCTATTGGCCCCCGCCGACAACTTCATTCAACTATTTCATGGGTTCTTCATGAACCAATTTGTATCTCTAATAACTCCCCTTAAATTATAGTTTTCATGGGTTGAATAAGAAGCTATTGTCTTCTGTCAATAAGTTTATCAGAAATAGTTTTCATGGGTTCATTACAAACCTATTGGCCCTTACCAATAACTCTTTCAAAACATAGTTTTCATGGGTTTACTATAAACATGTCTATCTGATAACTTCTTTAATCAGCATTAAGGCATCCTATATTCTGGTCTACCTAACCTTCTGGATGCAATTCTACTCATATAGGAGTTAATTCAATTTATATTCACTACTCCATCAACCTAGTTGGTTATTCTTTCCTTCGCTTCCCAAAATATAGTTATGGGTCCATTATATAGTTGATATGTATATTAGAAGAAGTAAACATAATAACATAATAACACCCACACCTATGGTTTAATATCCTTGAACTTATTGTCATATAAAACATGATTAATCCCTTTAACCTATTATTTTATCAAGGAAAGCTTCTTCAAGAACTCCATATTTTCAATCCATTTCAAAACTCATTTATTTTGCCGTGGGTTTTTCCTTTCAAAATTGAGATCAGGTTCTTTTTTTTGAAAACTAAGGCTTTCGAAACCTTTGACCTTTACTTTCGTAACCATTGGAAAGCCTCCTTCAAAAGCGTTTCAAATCTTCTTTCCAAAACAATAAACATATGCCTTTCAAAGCACTCAAAATATATGACTTTCGAAACCTTTCAAAAGTATCAAAACCTTCCTTTCGAAACCATCAAAACAATCCTTTCAAAAGAATTAAAGTATACATAAAAGCGTTGCTTCGAAATCATTTGAAAGTACCTCTTTCGAAACCATTACGTTTATCTTTGAAGTATACTTTGGGTCAATGTGAATATAAACAAAAGTACCCCTTTCGAAATCATTAACCTTCATACAGAATAGTTTGGGGATAAATTGATGGCTTCGGAACCATCCTTTCGAAAGCTTAAATCATTTAAGTAAAACATTTGGAAGGATGGCTTCGAAACCCCTTTCGAAGCCATTGCCTTGGAAACCCATATGTTGCTACTGCATCCCTTTCGAAAGCTGTGGGAAGTGGCTTATTATATTTATAAACCAAAAGCCACCTTTCAAACTAGTTGATGACTTCAATCCATTTGAAAGGTATAAGGTCGGCAGCATAGTTTCGACTGGGTTAAGGCTACCCTTTCGAAAGCATTGATTTAAAAACATGGTAACTCATTCGAAAGCTATTTTTTCGAAACAAAAAGGCGACGATTTCTTCGAAAGCTATAGTAAACCCTTTTCAAATGAATTCTTTTGAAAACAAGACAAGCGCATTTCTTTGGATAGTAAAACAAAAGTTTCAACCCCTTTGAAAGCGAGGTTTCCACTCCATGCTTGTCGCCATTCTCTATTACACTACGTACCAGCACATTGATACTTGGTGTATTGGTTTCGACTTGGTTGAGGAGGAAGTATAGGATTGAAAGGTAGCTTCAAAAACTATTTTATTGCCTTTTCAAAAGCTTGCTTTTTAACTAGCCTGCCTATTTGTAAAAATTTCATTGGTTGCCATAAAATTTTCAAATTCATTCCAAAATAAAACTGCCGCATTCATTTCAGATCTAATTGAAATAATTAACAAATAAGCCCTTTCTTAAGCAAAACAAATAAAACATTTAAGTCCTCCATTTAAAATAATTTAATTTTCATAGTAAATTACTTAGGAAAAATCCACAAAAATCATAATAATTCAATTTTAGTATGTTATCTAGCATATAAAAATTTCATATCTAAATTCCTTCATATAATAACCGAAATAATTTTAAACTCAATTTATTCATTTTTCCTTCAAAAATTCATAATAAATTTTCCATAGCTTGGAAACTTATAGAAAATTAAACCCATCTCCAAAATAATGTTTTACATAATATGTTAAATCCTCATTGCATTTGAAACCCAATATAAATTATTTTAGCCTTAAAGTTGAATAAAACATTTATCAAACAAACTTGTTTCAAAATAACAAATCATGAAATCCAAGCATATCGTCTTTAAAATCATCATAATGGGTTTAAACTTAAACCCGAAATCACATGCTCTTTAAAAACTAAACTAGAGATGGTTTTGATTATTATTCACCTTGATTAGAATAAGGAACTTGAGATTTGATCTTTGATTAGTTCTGCTTGCTTGATTTCTTAACTTTAGTTTATTTTCCCCTTTTTCTTTCCCTAGATTATGGTTGGCTTGCTTTTCTTCTTTTCTTTATGTTATTGAATAACAAAAATATGAAAGAGAAGAGAAATGGGAATGTGTGTTTTAAGGTTTATGTTATTATGGTGCGGCAATTTCCCACTATGCCCTTGTTTTATTCTCTTATTAGTTATCTAATAAACCATTTCCACAAACTGATTCATTATTTTTTATTAAGCACGACCTCTAGTTAAGTTTTCGAATATCAATCCCCTTAGCACTCTAATATTTATATTATTCTAATATATCTAATTAAATCTCCTGAATAATTAAATTAAAAATTAGGGGTGTTGCAGGATCCCTCCTAAAAGAATTTGTCCTTGAAATTCAGTAAGGACCAAGTACCAAACATAGAACCATTTGTAACAGCTCCTAACTACCATATCAGTCTATCTGACTAGCAACGGTCTATATAAAGCAGTATAGAAATACCCTCTAGATTAGGATAAGTATCACTAATCTTGCCTTCTGTCACCCAAGTACAATCTTTCTCATTGTCACTCCACTGTACTTTCACCAACTTGACTGTCTTGTTCCTTACATTTTCTCATATCTTGCTACCACCTGAACTGGTTACCTAACAAAGTAAAATTTGGTTCTATTATCAACTCTTTCAACTATGTCGGTGGAATAGTAGTCCCTGGATCATGCACATACTTGCAAAGATGAGACACAAGAAATACATTATGGACGTCTGTCATACTGCTTGTCAACTTTACTCTGTATGTGAAGTTTTTGATCCTCTTTATAACTTGGAACGAACCAACATATCTCGGTACCAGTTCCCTAACTTTCCAAATCGTACCACACCCTTCATTGGTGATACCACTCCTTTTATCTATGTAACTCTTCTATCTAGACCGAGCTTTCTTCATCCTTTCTCGGATCAACTCAATCTTCTATGTTGTCTCTCTAACCAGATTTAGACCCAAGACTAATCCGTCTTTAGTTTCCAACCAACATGCTGGCGACTTGCGTGGCCTTCCATACAAAGCTTCAAAAGGCGTCATTTCTATACTAGTATGATAACTATTATTATAGGTAAACTTCACTAACTGTAGGTGATCTTCCGAAAATCCAACAAATTATAACACATAAGCTCTTAGTAAATCCTCGAGTGCCTTATCTACTCTCTCTGTTTGCCCATCCGTCTGAGGGTGATATGTTGTACTCATCTTAAGCTTGTGCCTAACACATCTTGTAGACTCTTCGAAAATTCACTAGTAAGCAAAGCTTCTCTGTCACTAACTATACTATATGGAATTCCATGTAGTCTAACTACGTTCTTCTTGAACAACTTAGCTAAAATAGATGTTGTTCTTGTTGACTTAACTAGAATGAAATGGGCACTCTTGGTCAACCTATCCACTATGGCCCATATACTTCCATTTCCTCTATTTGATCTCGGTAACACGTCTATAAAATCCATGGATATTGAATCCCAATTCCAAACTGGTATCTCTAAAGGTTGAAGTAATCCACTCGGCTTCTGATGTTCGGACTTCAATTGCTGATAGTTTGCACACTGCGTAACCCACAAGCCAACATCCTTCTTCATTCCATCCCAGTAGAAGCTCCTCTTTATATCCTGATACACCTTGGTCCCTCCAAGATGAATTATGAATTTTGGATCAATGACATCCTTAAAAACTTCTTTCCTTATGTCCTCAACATTCGAAACACACAACCGTCCCTTCCTTCTCAATATCCCTTTTGGTCAAGACTAAAATCCTTTAGATCATTGATCTCAGTTCCCACCTTAAGCCTTCTAATCCTCTCGACTAATAATGAATCTTCCCTTTGCTTAGAAGCAATCCTTTCGATCAATAGGGTCAAACTTCTAAACAAGATAACATGGCAATGCTCTGACTAGAACTACCTGTCGATCTTAACTGCACACTACAAGTAGTCAAGGCTACTAAATCTTTCCATTCTGCTAACATAACTAACACTACATTCCGATGTCTTCTGCTAAGAGAATCCACTACTTTATTTCCTTTCCTAGGCGTATACTCTATACCAAAATCATAAGCTGCTAAAAATTCTAGCCATCGTTGTTGTTTCATATTCAACTCCTTCTGAGAGAATGAATGCTTAAGGACTTATGATCTGTGTGTAGCTCAAATATCTCCCTAAGAGATAATGTCTCCAAATCTTCAATGCCAAAATCACCGCAGCCAACTCTAAATCACGAGTAGGATATTTCACTTCACGCGATCTTAGCTATCGTGAAGCATCGGCAATAATTTTACCCTTCTACATCAACACAGCTCCTAACCCAGTTTCGCGTACGACGGTATACACCATCAACCCTTATTTTCCATCTGGAACTAAAACATGGTCATTGGTCAACAATGCTTTAACTTAAGGAATGCTTCCTCGCATTTGTCGAACTAGACAAACTTCATATCCTTCCTGGTCAACTTAGTCAATGTCATGGCTATCCACGATAAATCCTTAATAAATCTCCGGTAATAGCCAACTAATCCAAGAAAACTTCTAGTCTTAGTCATCGTCTTTGGCCTCTTCAATTTATTAACAACTTTGATCTTATCTTGATCGACTGACAAACCCTTCTCTGAAACCACATGGCCCAGAAACTTAACCTCTTTTCTCCAGAAATAACCCTTGAAAAACTTCACTTTCAGCTGATGGTGCCTCAGCGTATCAAGCACTATTATAAGATGATCTTTATGCTCCCTTTCATCCTTAGAGTATACTAAAATGTCATCTATAAACACCAACACGAACCTATCCAAGTACTCTCGGGAAACTCGATTTATGGATCCATGAAGAAAGCAAGTGCATTCATTAACACAAACCTATCTTCATACAAACCATACCTAGTTCGAAATGCTATCAATGGGATACTATTCTCTACCACTCTTAACTGATGGAAACTTGTCCTAAATCCAATTGGAAAAATAATATAGCTCCATACAACTGATCAAATAGATCTTCTATTCTCATCAAATAATACTTATTCTTAATCGTCTTCTCGTTCAAATTACGACAGTCAATACACATCCTCAATGACCCATATGGTTACTTCATGAACACCATGGCAGCTTCCCAAGGCGAACTGTTTGGTCTAATGAAATTCCTTCCTACTAGATCCACTAGCTGCAACTTCAATTCCTTTATCTCGGTCAGTGTCATCCTACTAGGTGGTCTACTTAAGTGATCAGCTCCTAGCACAAGATCTTTCTGAAACTCAACAACTCTTTATGGTGGTAGTCCCATAACCAGCTCAAAAACATCTGCAAAATCTCTTGCTATCTGAACTCACTAGTACAAAAAGTGCATATTGCTTCGCTTCACTTGAATCGGCTAAAGGAAAAACTGATGCAAATAGAACTATTTGCATCATTTCTATCTTAATAACCGATGCAACTGATACATGGAAAGCAATAGGTAGTAAAAAATCAAATTTGCATCAGTTCTCACCAACAACCGATGCAAATAGTTTTAGTCGCATCGGTTTTAAACTCAACCGATGCAACTACATGTTGATGGCAATATGAAATTTAGGAGGGAAATAATGAAAAATTGGCTCCAAAGTAAATATTTTGAACAGATGTACTCCTTTCTCCAAAACAATTACATAGTTCCATTAGAAAATCGCATGCACCCAAATCTATTCCACACCAAATTTCACAGAAAAGATTCTCAATTCAACATCGATTCTAGTCATTGCTGCTTGGAGCTTGCAATTTGTCGATGACTTGGGTCAGAGGTCAACTTGTTCACGTCGATTGCGATGATTGTTGTGGATGAAGGCGGAGTTCTGGTGGTTGTAGGCTGTGATGTTGCTTATTGGAGTTCGCGAGTAGTTGTAGGGTCTGGAAGTTGGGTATCGAAGTGTTCGAGGCGATTGTTGAACTGATTTGGTTTAAAGGAGTTGTCGCGATTGAGTTGAGGTTGAAGGTCACGGTGATGTTTGGGTGGCGATCGTGGTTGCATGAAGTCATGGTAAAATTGAGGGCGAGTGCAGTGGTTTCTTGAGTTTGTTGATGGTCAGGGACGTAAAAGTGTGATTTATGGGGTTACTGGTTTGGAGATGATTTGTGGGGTTACAAGGTTGACGAATTACACGGTGATGTTGAGGGGATGTCTGATGTGATGATGGTTCAACTGCAGTGTTTCTCTGATGGCAGGTCAGTGATTGAAATTGTTGTGAATTGGTTTTAATTTTTGTATTATTAGTAACACTGATGTTGAGGGCTTGTTGAATTGCAGTATTTCCAACCGCACCATAACTGAAAAAAATTGTGAATTGGTTTTAATTTTTGTATTATTACGTTGTAGGTCAAAGGAGTGGCTTCTAATTCTAATCATTGTCTTTGTCTTTGTCTTAGCCTGTAGCCAACAAGGTGTTTGTTGATATTATAATGTGATTTCTCCTCTTATATGTTAATGTCCAGATATCATTTGGAAAACTAATTCACTCAAAAGATTTTTACATGATTCCTAGTTATAATATACACATATTATACTAATATATAATCAAATGGATTTTGACCATCTTCAGCAGCGCCCAAAGATCTTTCTATACCTCTTCTCTTTTATACAAAAAAGCTAAGATCCGACAGAGAATTTAAAATGAGGTAAATAATGCGTTTTCAATTTGAATTGCTACACCCACTGTATTGGATAATTGTTTCAACTTTCAAGGCACCCAAGATTCTTTATCTTCACTGAATTGAAAAGTTCTAAATTATGGTCTTAGCATCCTAATTAGTCTTGTTCTACTAAAGTTGCACATAGGTCTAACAAGATCTTAGTTTCTGGTAAGCTCGGTTGGATATTATGGGCTACAAAGGAGATGTTATCCGCTCATATTTTGCTAGCCAAAAATTTTTTAAGTGGTAACTTTTTTGTTTTGAATGAACACCTCTTTTATAATACACATTATCGAGTCTAAGTTATGAAGTAGGAAGTAATATCATAAATAATTTTTTTAGATTTATATTATATGAACTTGTGTTTCAGCCATAAATTGTTATGACAAAACTTTGAATTGATGACATGAATATATTTTCTGATTTATCTTTTCTTCCTACAAAGCGACATTTTAAGCTATAAATTCCAACTTTACTTGTCTAACAAAAAATTAATTAATACAACAACCTCCAAACATGTAAACAATACAATTTAATCATTTATTTGCTGTCAAACTTTGTGTTTTCTAGCACTATTAACAATTTATATTGCTAAAATATCTGTATAAGGTGGTCTAACATTTTTTTTTATTCTCCGGGTTTTAGATTTGGGTGCATAACTACGTGTAATGTCAATAAATATATTATGTTAACCTGTAGTGTTTTAATAAAAAGATGACACAATACCCTTTTATGTTATTATATTGTTCAAGTTACATCACCATGATTAGAATAAAAAAATATCCCTATTAGTCTTAGAGATCACATTGGTTGTGCAAATGTTTATGCACATCAAAGCAAGGATACCCTTTTCCGCTCGCCATTGGTAGTATTAAACATGATGAAAGAGTATGATGCAATATCTCCATGCTCTTGAGCTATTGTTAGCGAACCAGCAAAAATAATATGATTCTTAATTAATAATATTTCATGCTCTCAAAATCATTATCTACCATTTCCAATATATCTTTGGACAACAATATTTATAACACTGTAAACAACTTTTTGGACTGACTTCAAAGTTTTCAAATTACATTTGGCGCACAAATAATTAATAAATAGTTTTACTCTGTTCAGAAGGCTTTATTTTACATACATTCATTTAGTATTTACTTACTTGGCTCACTATTATCATGTTAGACGATTCTCTTCATAGAAATTATATCGAAACTGGTATTTGATTATTTAAATCCATTACAAATTCCAAAAATTGTCTCCAACGATGTTGTGTTTTATTAATTATATAATACGTAATTAAACCTATAAATCAAATGCATGTTCACTTATCAACAAGTTTTCTCCTACATGATAACAAATGGTCTTATATTACAATGATTCTCAAAATGGATCTAACTAATGCTAAAAAAGGGTCCAATTTCCTTATTTGTCTAAACCATGTGGATACTGAAAAGGACATACGATTAAATGAAGTCAGCTACCATTTGAACCAACTTCTACGCATTTGATTAAAGCAATTAGTAATGCATCATCAAATCTAGTATTCTACCAAGTACAAATTCAAATGATAATGACCAATTTGGCAATTCCATACATGCTTGGCTACAGATCACTTATGTCTCCTAATCAAAAACTTTCATGACACCGATTCTTTTGGTATCCAAATAAACCAAATAGTGTTCATATACTCCCAAGTTATTATGCATATACTTAAAAAGATATTTACTTGCACCACTGGGTTTGATTTTCTCATACCTCTCGTTAGTAAGCTGATGTTTTGGACCGGATAAGCCAACTATAAGAATTTGATAAATAACTTATAACTAAGTACAAATAAAAAACAGACCTGATATTAACTCCATCACTGACATGACACATTCCTGGCCACCCAATTCTCTGCAGATTGCAAACTAGTAGCCAAACTTTGTAGCAATTCATTTGGGATACCAACCATAACCTTAATATTAGTCTTCTTTAGTGCAATAAGAGTTGCATCTTCATCTGGGATACCAACCAATTCTCTGCAGATTGCAAACTAGTAGCCAAACTTTGCAGCAATTCATTTGGGATACCAACCATAACCTCAATGTTAGTCTTATTTAGTGCAATAAGAGTTGGAATTTTAGACAAGCATTTATTCTTTCTGATTTTTTGTTAACAATATATTTTCTGATTTATCGAGTCTAAGTTATGGTCACGTGCTTCTGCTCCCAGGTACCGCATATCTGGAACATCTTTGCTTGTCGCAATGGATTTAAGCTCGAGTTCTTCTGCATAAATTGATAGCCACGACCATAAGGATCAAAATGAAGCTATAAGCAGAGCAGAAGATCAAAGTGGAACAGCTTAAACTACAGTTGATGTAGCTAAGATACTGAGACGTTGGACCCATGCTTTACAACGTATACACAAACAATCACTTCATCTGGTATGCTCTTTTCTTCTTTCGATTAAGCTAGTAGAAATAATTTTTAGTTTGATATTTTTCCGCAAAAAATTTGAGAATGAGTACAGATTTTATTGATTTATCATCAACTTATAATGTAATGTAATATGGTAGAAATAAAGTTTTTCTTGATAAATGTTTGGACCAATGAACTTATCTGTCTGATTGAGTTTAACTTTTATGTTTAATGTTTTTTTTTTGTTGAAAAATTGTTTAATAAAGTTCTGTTTATGCAATTTTGTTTGTGAAAAAAAAATTTATGCATATAAAATATTTTATTTTGTTGTACCTTTTGATATCTTATCTCAAAATTTGGGTAATTTTTAAAATTTGTAAAGTTCCCGTTTCATCCATTTAACACATAAATTTTTTCAGGATATTAATTATGGCAACCTTATACATATAGTATATAACAAGGGAAATAAAATAGAACAGATACTTTTACTATAAATAATAAGTTTAATGTAGTATGGGTATGGCAAATCTAAACTTTTACACTTGTGTTGGGAATTATATTTCTAATAGGTAAAGATTTTTTAATTGATTTATGTAGACCCATAGATTAGATATACTAATCTATAAAAACTCCAAACATTTGAAGCCATGATCCCAGGATTTGGTCATTTACGGCCAATATGGACCCTTCATAGCATTTGACATCAGGACTCCTTTTTGAGAAACAGGCAAAGGCTAATGGAGAGGGCCCTGAACTTCTACGGTGTGCATCCGATAGTGGTACAAGTGGACATGCTGAATCTTTAGCAGCAACAGTAGCTGAGCATCGCCAACATCTAGCTAGCATACAGGTATGCAACCTGAGAATCCTTTGAGTTTTATTTATTTTTTCTTGTGCAGTTTTGACTGAAGATCCTTTGAGTTTTATTTATTTATTATGAATTGTCGCTTTGTGTTCAAATGTGCGGTAGTTTTTGTGGCTGAAGTTTTGAGTATTGATAGATGTATTGCAGTTTGGAGTTGTAAGTTGATGATGTAGGCAGAAGGCAGAAGGGCAGGGATTTGCTGCTGGGTGGTGAGCTGTGAAGGACAGAGAGGGTGGATGAAATGATAGGAGAAGTTTGTGATGATGTTGGTGTGGAGATGTATTGTTGCAGAAATGTTGGTGTGGTGTGATGATGTTGGTGTAATGATGTTGGTAGGAGATGTAGGAGAGGTTATTATATGCAGTTGACAGTAAGTTGATGAAGGGGGTTGAGATGCTTGAACCAAGGTTGTGAGATTGTCGAAGCTGAGAAAGTGGGTTATATGTTGTAGTGAATGTTGTGATCATGGGAAGAAGGGGAGGCAAGGCACTGTTGATGGAAAGTGAGTAGTGGTGGAGGTTATATGTTTGTTTGAGGGTATTGACAGTGATGAAGAAGGGATGGACACAGCAATTTTGGTGATGAAGAAGGATGATCAGTGGTTTGGTGATGAAACAAGGCAGTGAGGGTTTGGTGATGTGTAAGTTATGTATGTATGCAGTAGTTTTTTTTTTTGCACAGAAGTATGTTTGAGGTAACTAGCAGATTATTTGATGTAACCAGATGGTTGCACAGTTTGATGTATCCACACTTATTTTGTATAGATTATTAACACTAATTGATATATGCTTATTTTGGTATTATGTTATTCAGTTTGTATTTGCCATCAAATTTAATTTTGAATGATTGTAATATTGCATGCAATAATTGTTTGTTATAATCAACATATATATATAGTCTATTTGAGTACTGTAATAATGATATTTTGCATCAGTTGTTAGTAACAACCGATGCAAAAAGAACATTTTTGCATCGGTTTTAGAACTGATGCAAAAGTGTTAAGCTTGTTGCATCGGTTGCATATGCATCGGTTGTTGAACTGATGCAAAAGGGGAGTAAACAACCGATGCAAAAAGGACCTTTTTGCATCGGTTGTTGAACTGATGCAAAAAGGGGGTAAACAACCGATGCAAAAAGGACCTTTTTGCATCGGTTTCAGAACTGATGCAAAAGTGTTAAGCATGTTGCATCGGTTGTTGAACTGATGCAAAAGGGGGGTAAACAACCGATGCAAATGGCATGTTTTGTAGTAGTGACTTGACTTAACTCCTCTTCCAATTCCATAGTATTTAACAAAGCACAAGCACTCCAGCAAGAATTCTCTACTGAGCATATGATTCGGTTATGACTATCAGGGTATTTTAACGATATTTCCTTATCCTAACAAAATATCCTGGCATCATATTTACCCAACCAATCCATACCCAAAATGATCCTGAAATCTGCGAAATCAAAAACATACAGACTACATGCAATCTTATGGCCTAAAAAATCAAGTTCTAACTGGTCACGTCTCTTCCCCAAAGTTGCATACCCTCCTATCATATTCGCAACCCTTAAGGAAGTAACAAAGTAGGTAGGTTCTAAACATAAACTATCAACCAAACACCGAGATATAAATGAATGTGATGCATCGGTATCAAAATGCACCCTAATTTGTATACTCTGAATCAAAAGTGTACCTTCAATCATAGCCTTTCCCTTCTCAAAAGTAGTTGGCCTAGCTATGATGGTCGAACAACAAAGACTTTTCCCTTAACTGCCCTGACTAGTTCTAGACACTGACTCTTGTAATGCCCAACATAGTCGCAGTTAAAGCACTTTACGCTCTTCTTTTCTACAGCCTTCATTCCCTTACTTTTCCGGCATTCATGTGCATAAAGACCCTTCTTATCACACTTGAAACATGTCATCTCAGCCTTTTCCTTCTTGGTAGCCTCTCCCTTCTGGGCTACCTTCTTCTTAAAGAACTTCCTCTTGTTTCCCTGAGAACCCTTGGATTCACCCGGCTTTTCCTTTCCACCAATAGTAATCATTTCTTTATGTCAGATTTCCATCTCCACAACAACATTACAAGGATCATGAATATGTGGTAGGGTCGCTCTAGCAATCGTGAGTCTCAATTCCCGAATAAACTTCTCGTTCCTCTTGATGACGATGTCAATGGTAGCATACCCATATCGGGATGGCTTTTCAAACTTAGTAACATACTGAATTAACAACATTTCCCCTGCAAAAAATCCATAAAAGTTCTCAATAATGTTGACTTGGCAACTTCATACAAAACTCTTTGCTCGAGTCTCCTTCGAAATTATGCCTAAGTCAACTCTTCCTTGGGAACTCCAATAGTAACACCACCAACGGAGCACTGCTCCCTACAACTACCGAGAGGCCAGTCTCCTCTTCTACTCAAAATTCAATCCTAAGTCGACGAAGATCCTCTCACAATGCATCAGCCAATTTTCAACTTTCATGGCATCCTCCGTTCCCTCAAATGGATTCCCACCAAGACTGGTGTAATCTCTGCTCAACTTAGCATGGTTATTCCCAATTAGAGCCATAGGATTAGTTCCTCCAACATTCATGGCTACTCCAGCCGCTGCTCCAGCTTGCATCAGGTTGACGAAGAACTGATACGTTATCCCTATATCCACTGGTGGATTTCCAGCACCTATGTTGGCATCTGCGTTATGATTAGCATTAGCCTATCGACTTGGGTTTCTCCTGGTATTAGGTCAAACATTCCCATTTATCATAATGCTTCCTCCACTGAGATTTCATCTTCATTTTCCTGCCTCCATGTCTTCCTTTTTCGCAAAATCTGCATACGAGCCTTAGTAAGATACAGAAGAACGGTCTAAGAGAGAGGGGAATACGTACTTATATATATACATCAAATACATGTGTGCTTCTATAACGTTAACCCAGATTAATTGGATTATGTTTTAATAACCTTTGAGTGTTGAATATGCTAGTATATGATTTTTGTTAGATGATAATATATACATATACATATATATATATATATTCATTTAAATGTATTTGTTATTATATTATTCTATTTTTCACATAATTAAATAAACATTTGTTGAATAAAATAAATAACACAGAATTTAAGTTCAAACAATTATTTTACTGAAACAAATATTTTATTACAATTTTGAATAGTACAAAATTTGAGCTCTCACTATATATATAAAATTAAAATTACATTACAATTTCGATTACATTACAAATTTCAAATTTATAATGTTCACCTCACTACATATCAATCATTCACTCGTATTTATCTTTAACTCTATTCCACATTGAATCCAGCATCTGAATTATCTTTAAAATAAACACTGATGCAGTAAAATTGAAAAAAAATATTTTTGCAATGCAAAATAAAATATGTGTTTTTGAAAATATTACTTACCTCGGTTATTTGGGTTGTTCGTCATCATTTCTTTTGAATTCACCATACATGACGAACTTGTGACATGCACAGTGTATCATTGTACATGACATAAGGCCTTGCACAACAACAAGCCTCAACATATTAAGTGGATGCTACGCAGCAATGACAAATAGAATAATGCACATGAGCACGGTGGAGCATGCAAACAAGTATACACAAGTCTTTAGACCGCCACAACACAATGAAGAAATGAATGAAATAGATGAGACCAGACTTAGAGCGAACCAAGACCAGACTCATGCAACCAGGTTCATCAGATCAAAAAACAAGAACAATCAACGTGAACAAGATATCAAAGGCAACAAGAACACAACCAGACTCCAACCAGCTATAACATGGAACAAAAAAATTCAACAAAGAGATTCAGACATGCTCAGACTTCAGAGATTACAAAAATATAAATGCAAAACATCAAGAATTCAGACAAGCTAGCATGGTCAGAAAATGCAAGAGCATATGCACTTATATACATATACAATAGAAAATGAAAAATCAAAATTCATGGTTAAGAGCATGCAAGTGAAGCCTCAATTAAGACTACAGGAACAGACTCATGAACACACACTTACAAACCAACATGAAATATGAACCAGTTTCAACTACTAGTGCATAAGAAAAATGCAAGCAGCTGGAAATATACTCAAAGCAATCCGACCACAATGCCCTAGATCAATAAAACAGCCTCAACACAAAATGTACACATGACAACAGTGAAAGGATACTACTAGACCACACACAAATGACTCAACCAAAGCAGACCACAATAACAATGCAGTCTAGGCTCAAATCAACATGTGTTGCATAAGCATTAGTGAACCTAATCTACATTTCAACCCATCACGAAGACCATAACAATGACACATACACTGCAAACCAGAGCTCAATTCAATGCAGACTAGAGGCACACATGCAGACAACACAAAACAAACAGTGTTGGACAGCAGCCTAACATGAACATGAAACCAAGTTTAAAGTAGGTTACATGTGTGTGAAGCAGTTTATATGTTTAAAGTTATTAAAAGCAGCAGTGTTGAATTTGTCAACCATGAAATATGGTCGAAATATACCAAACAAATCAACGCAGTTTGATGAAAGTCAGGAAGTGTTTTGACAAGTCAAAGAAAGGTGATAACATTGATTTAATTAATGAGTCGAAGTCAAAATTCGTCAAGTTTATATCTATACTCATAATACCGAAGTCATAGGAGGAAAGATCGAAACCAACTTAGAGAAAATCAAACAATATCAGAAATAGAATGAAAAATCAGAAAACTAAACAAGCCGTGGTGACCAAGCAAAGCATAACAGAAAAATATTCGAATTGAACCAGTCAAAATAAATCAACATCGTCCAGGCATAGAGCAACGTAAGGATAAATTCATGAAAAATTCAAATGGAATTACACAAATTTAAATATAGTGCTTTCATCCCTCTTTAAACCCTGGCATCATCATCAGTAGTCGCATTCGAAATAAAGCAAAAAAAATCATAGAGCCAAATTTAAAATTAAATCCCAAATCAATAACTCGAACTAATTTCAAACCAAAGCAATCAACAGAGAAATTAAAGCTAAAATCACATACCGATTCTAGTCTAATTTGAACTTGACCTTGAAGCAGCTAGAAGCCAGCGAAGCAAATTGAAGAACAAAAGATAATAAATTTAGACTCCAAGTTGCAACTTCAAGGGATTCAACAAATCCCTAAATTCCAGAATGAGAAATAAAAGGGAGCGGCCCTGAAAATAAGAAACGGGAAGACCTTCTCTTCATTTAAGTATTGAATGGGCTGGTTATATATTATATTGGGCTTAAATTATATAAAAAGGGTTTTGTTTTTGTTTAGTTTTATTTTGTAATTTTCTTTTAAACTTTTGTAAAATTCTAGCCATATGACTAGGGACAAACTATGGTGGTGTAGTTCGAGAATTCGCAACTTAGTGGCTGAGTTGTGGCAGGGTTTTGAGGGCAGAGTTAGGTCAGTCGATAATGGGTGTCGTAAGTTTATGTATGTAAGCTTTTGACTACTTAATTTCTAATAGAAACCTTGAGGGCAGCATGTAGACAAGGTTTTGCCGAAGCTGGATAAATCTGTGTTGTTCTATTATTGCTTTTATTATTCTGCTATTATCTATGCTGTAATTATTATATATATTTTTGTATTAATTTTATTATTATTAGTGTCACCCTATTCATGCTTCTCTAGGGTGAAATCGATCCTATAAGTGGTATTAGAGCTAGGAACAAAAACATGTTTTTAAAAAAAATGATTTTTTTAGCAGCTTCTTTTCATAATGCTTTTGCTAAGCGTCAGTCCGTAGTTAGACCACCTATGTTCAATGGTGTATATGCTTACCGGAAAATAGAAGGAAAAAACATTTCTATAAACCATTGATGCTTGCTATATTGTTGAGACACGATGTAAGACACCAACTATAGTGGTAAATAAACAAGAAATTGAAAAACCGATGGATCAATGGACAGATCCTGATAATAAACTACAGAATGCTAATGCTAAAGCTATGAATTATATTATATGTTCATTGGATCAAATTAAATTTAAGCGTATCTCACATTGTCAAACTGCGTGGGAAATTTGGCACACACCTGAAGTGACTCACGAAAGAACTTCCCAAGTCAAAGGAACTCGCCTTGCCATGCTTAGTAGCGAATACGAGAACTTCACAATGGCCAAGGATGAAAATGTCAAAGAGATGTATAGACGAATTTCTAATCTTGTACACAAATCAAATGCTCTCGAAAAACCATACACGAAATTGTAAATAGTCCGAAAAATCCCCAGAGTCCTTCCATAAAATTTTGAAGCAAAAGTTATAGCCATTCAAGAATTAAACGATCTGAAACAAATCAAAGTTGAAGAAATCATCGGAAATCTCACCAATTATGAACTAGAAATCAAATTCAAGGAAGAACGCGAAGGAGGTGATATGCGAAAGAAATAAATTGCTCTCAAAGGGACAACGGAAAGTGAGGTTGATGAAGATGGAGCAGTAGAATTGGCACTATTAATAAAGAGATTCAAAAGATGGAACTGCAAGTATGGAAATCCAGCTTTAAATCAACAACTAAGAAGCAGAATAGTCAAAGTACTAGACAACTCCGAAGAGCAAGAGATCGTTTGTCACAAGTGCAACAAACTCGGTCATATCAAGCCAAATTATCCTCAGAATCGATTCAGCCAAGGAAAGGAACCGAAAAGGAGAAGTTTTGCAGCTAGTTGGGATGAAACTGATGAAGATGATAAAAGCACAGGTAATGAGAGTGAAAAGGGAACTCTATGTCTTCAAGGAGAAACAACTAGCGGTGATGATGATGAGCCAAGCGAGGTATCAAAACTTACTCATTCGGAATTACTTATATATTTTCATAAGGTAAATGGCTATTTGGAAAGATTTAGGGAGAAATACGCTAAAATTGAATCACAAGGAGATGGTTTGACATAATTAATTAAACAGCTTGATTAATTGGTTAAAAACTATCGAAAGCAGAGCCCTAAGTGTGATAAGTGCCCATCATTTAAATAAGAAATTAAAAAAAATCAAAATAAAATCACTTGAAAATGAAATTCTGATTTTGAAAGACAGTGAAAATATTAGGAGAGAAAATTCTATTAAAAGTGCACTCATTATTAAATGAAAATAAATCGCTCAAAACACAAGTCAAACAATTGTCTGCAACTTTAGGAAAATTCTCTTGAAGAGAAAAATCACTAATACGCTATTAGGGAAACAAACAGTCAATATTATTAGACAAGGACTTAGGTATACTCCATCTGAACGTGTTGGTAGAGAAATTAATCTAGTCAATTCCAAGTGCACAATTTGTGGAAAAACTGGACACAATCATAATAATTGTTGGTATAGACCCATACACGTGAAAACCTTACTAATTTGGGTTCCAAAAGGCACAAGTATAAAAGCCCTCATAGTCAAACAAATTTGGGTGACAAAAGGAACAAATATAAATTGTCTTGGGTCTACATGAACTTATTTTTCAAAATCTGTTGTTACTAGCAACCATGGACCTATAAAAACGAATAGGTCACAAAAATCTTTTCTCATGTAGGTATAGTGGCAGGCTAAGGAACAACAGCAGTGTTAATTGGATTCTAGGTGTTCCAGGCACTGAAGAGCGACAAATCTATGTTCCTTAGCCTAGTACAAAGGTGGCGGAATCACAATGGGCATAAATGAAAAATTATCGATAAATGTAAAGTAGGTAACCGTATATTTATCTTAAACGATATATTTTATTTAAATCGGCCAGTTATGTGATGAAGAAATAAATATTGATTTTGATTTTGATTTTGATTTATACAAAAATGTTAACCAATCATCTTTTCATCCTTGAAATAGTTTATATTACTGTTTCTAGATCTAACACTATGTTCACTAGTTGTTTATGTGCACATTTTCGATCAAATCCTTAAGGAATCACATTTTAACACGATTTGGTCTATGATATCTATCTAATGATAACCACGATTCAAAAGTTTTTTTTAGATGCAGATTATGTTGTTGTCTAGTTAATAGAAAAAGTATTAGCGGAACGAGTTTTATGTTGAGACATTCACAAGTTGCATCACACTTCCAAAGAAAATATCTGCATATTTTTCATTTCAACTGATTTTAAATTTGTACAAAATTTTTTATATATAAAACCCTTTAAGAAAATAGTTTTTGTTGACTTCGTTTCACATCAGGCATTTTAGGAAATTTGATAATTATTTTTGAACTTGATCTTAAACGACTACATTAACTAATCTGACTCTCTACTAATTATCGAAAAGATAAATAGTTATTGAAATAATGATGAGTGTCGATATTAATCATATATTATGACTTGAGAAAGTATATTTACTAAATTTCTTTAAAAAAAATTAAACAAGATTTGTAATAACATTTGTTGTTAAAAATTCCATGAACATCTCCGTTTATATCATATTTCTAATGACCATCACTCATTAAAATCCAATATAGTATGCAAAAATGTGGTATTTTCAACAAGAAATTATTCGTTTTTATTTTATTTATTTATTTTAATAAAAACATCCAAAGTATTCACTCTCATTTAAAAGTCTTCACGGTTATGCATGGGTGAATTACTTGGAATTTTTGATTATGTGCTTTCATGCTCATTTAAAAGTCCTAACCGTTGTGCATGTATGGAAACATATCAATAATGATTAATTAAATAGACAATTTTATTCTAATCCCATTTAAAAGTCCTCACAGTTATGCGTGGTTAGAAGATACTTGATTTCATTTTTTTTTAAATGGAATACTACTAATCTTATTTAAAAGTCCTAACGGTTATGTATGGTTAGTAGATATTCAAATTCCCGATAAAAGTATACCACAAATAGGCACAACAATTATTGAATATCCTAGTATATGACTTTTGTTTGATGATAATAAACATATATATATATATATATTCATTTAAATTTATTTGTTAATGTACTATTTTATTTTATTTTCACATAATTAAATAAATTTGTTGAATAAAATAAATAACACAGAGTTTAAATTCAAATAGATATTTTACTCAACAAATTTATTACAATTTTGAATAGTGCAAATTTAAGCTCCCAATACACACACACACGCACAAAAATTTCAATTACAATACAAATTTGACTACATCACAATTTTCAATTTACATTGCAACTCGCTACATATCACTTTCACTCGTTTTTATCTCCAACTCTATTGATAGAATCCAACATCTGAATTATCTATAATGAAAACACTGGCGTGGTAAAATTGAAAAAGAAATATTTTTGCAGAGTGAACTAAAATCTGTTTTGAAAATATTTTGCCTCGGTTATTTAGGTTGTTCGTCATCGTTTGATTTTAAATTCATCAAACAGAACAGCTTGTGGCATGCACAGTATATTACTGTATGTAACGACCCGTATAAATTCGATGTTTAAAATGAATTAAATTAATAAGATTTTAATTTAAATTTAGAAAGAAATAAAAATCTTATTTATTTATATGAAAGCGAATGTTGAAATTAGATGTATCAAGGGTAATTAAAATTTACAAATTAAATTATTTATTGCAAGTAATTGTAATAGTGGAAATTGTCGCATTTGGATATAAAGTTAAAAATAAGTAAAAAAGGGACAAATATTGAATTCATCAATGGAATTAAATATTGATTTATGGAAAGTAAATGTAAATGGAGGTAATAAAGTAATGCAGGACAATAAATAAATAAATAAATTATAGTACAATCCTTTTTTTTATTTGTAAACTATTGTAAGATGTTAATTGAAATGTGAAGATTAGGAGATAGATTCAAAATTTATGTTAGACAATGAATTGCAATAATTAGAGCTAATAATTAATGGATTAAATGGAATACCAATTTACTCATAAATGTGAATATAAGAGAACTAATAAATATTGAATAAATTTTGAAATACTTGCAATAAATGTTAATTGAGTAAAACCAGTGTATGTATGTAATTACAATGTTGGGGTGTAAATAATGAACCTCTAAAAGTGTAATTAAGAGTTAAGGACTATATTTATTGTACGTTACTTATTTTATTAGGTTGTTAAGTTAATTGGTAATCAATTTCAATTAATTCGCTAAATTATGGCAGTTAATGTGGAATAAATTGGTAAGTAAAGAATGTTGAATTCAAATAAGATGTAACCAAAGTAAAATTCCATTCATATTAGGATAATAAATGTGATAAAAAGAAATGAGACCAAAATAAAATTTGGAAAATATAAATGTAATGAAATCTAAAATAATAATTAACTATGTTGGTTAAGTAATAAATTGATTCAATATTAAGTTGTAACCGAATAGAAATCAAATTCGGAATTAATTTGCAATCAATTGGATTAATTGCAGCTGACATTTGAACACTGTATTTGCTGGAATAATTGACACTAAATTGATATGTGAATTTGCTTTTAGTTAATGTATAGAATGGACAATTGATATTAAATGAAAGGAATAAAATTTAAGTGGGTCGAATAATTTCCCGATCTAATTAAACGTTAAAAATAACTTAGTGCCTGATGTGGGGAAGGGGTCTCCTGTAAATGGACCTTTGATTCTTTTTTTTAAGAATAAAAAAAAATCCTACCTATTTTCTATTATGGATTGGAAACTAATGTGTAGAAGAAACAGTATACTGACAAAAAAATTTCCACGTCGAAACATATAAATGTTGGCTAATCTGGCTAACGTTGAACTTGGTAAAATGAAATGGTTGAATAATTGAAATATGAGATTATTCAGGAATACACATTGAATGCTGAGATTACGCATGGAATTTCTGGTAGTAGATCCATAATCAAAAAAGTTTTTGTGATTGTTCCAGAAGAAATGAAACAAAAGATTCTTAACAATAGGTCCGGGAGATTTCTTGGTTCCGTAGCTGAGTGAGAGCCGACTTCCTTTCTTCTAAGAGTAGTCTACAATTAATATACCGGGGAATTCTTCTCATTAGCTCGATCCCCTATTAATATACTGCTTTCGGAACACTCTTTCTTCATTCTTTCCCTTTATATAATAGATATTATAGGCGGTGCCGATAAGTAAGCCTGCCCCATCAATCCAGGGATTGGACCGATCCACAACGGGGGAAAGGACGCAAGAGGAAAGCAACCGAACTGATCTTCGTCTAGTAACCAGGAAACTTGGGAGTGCTGGGACTTGTTCGCATGAGTTAAGCCATTCATTTGATACGTTAGGTCTTTTGCTTTAATAAGAAAGGCAGATTGCACATGAGGCCGGGTTTATACTGGCCAGAAAGACAACGTTCACTCACTTGACAGAAAACTCAACCACAACTTTCTTCTGGTACCGCAGACCAATCAACATGATCAATCAAACATCTAAATGTTATGTTAATAGAAATTTAAAATGGAATTTAAGAATATTTGTATAATAGATTTTGAGTCAAATGTTGATTTCATCCAGTGTAACATTGAATTTAATAAAAAAATGTAGTATTAACTTATATTTTCTAAATTTAATCAAATTTGGAAATTAACACTGAAATGGATAGATTTATCAACTTCCAATGTACATCTAAACTTGTTTAAACTTCTGCAAATGATTAAGAAATATAAAAGGGAATTTCTGAATTCGATAAATTTAGGAACTTTCAATTAACTTTCAATTGTTAAACTATTGCAATTGATTTAGAAACATAAAGAGTTGCTTATTTATTTGAAGTTAAATTTTGGAAATTGGGTTATTTCAATTTAATGGGAATAAAATGTTAAATGTTACGTTAATGGAGTTTAAGTTGAAAATTTAGAATAACAATATATTAGACCATTAACCAATGCTAATTTATCCACTTGGTGATAATGGAGTGAATAAAAGAATTTAAAAACCAAATAAATGAAATTTAACACTTAATTTTTACGTTAATAGAAAGTTAGATGGAATGTAAGAATATTATGATAGTTTGCAAATTCAATGAAACATTTTATCCGTTTAAGAATAGTGAATTGAATAATAGATATGAAACAAAAATAATTATACTATAAGAAGAATGTATTGGAAATAAATGGAAAGCTAATTTCATTGAAAATTTTGGAAGATTTAATGTATAATCTATAAACAATTGAAATAAAAGTTAAAGCTTTGAAAGTGTGGAATTTGCAACATCTAATCGATATGAGGAATCTTTGAATTAAAAGGAAAGAGAAGTTAATTGAAATTTATGGAAATTAATATAAAAAACGTACATTTTTGGGTTAAATAGAAAGAGCATTTTTAATGAAAATAAAAGAACGGTTTGAGAAAAATAAAATGAACGTTTCATTTTAAAGATAAGTAAAATTTTATAAAAAGGAAAATTTTGAATTTTGAAACAACATTTTACATTCATTTTATAACAATCAGAGGCAGTATAGAAGTGATTTTAAGGCTAACCTTATATTTTAAAGTAAATTTAATATTTTGAATCGTGATTGCGCGCTGAGAAAAACACCATTTTTAAATTTGAACTTCCAGTCTCGATTCATCTTTTATTGTGTGCAGTGGTGGTCCCCAGTGGCATTAATTAGAGTGTTACATTTTATTTAATGTGTGTTAATAAAATTTAATTGGGTGTTAATAAGGTGTATAATTAGGGTAAATAGAAATAAATTTAGCGGAGTAGACGTTTTGAAATTGGATCTCAAAGTTTTAGTACAACTGGTCCATTTGTTACTTTATATTTATCCGTTACCACCTCTTTGTTTGAAATGTATAAATTTTCATTTTGCTACCTGAAGCATTCATTTCATTGGTTCAATCCTTGAAATGACCCTAAACTAAAATAAAATGAAAGTTATATTTATTTCAAGAATTTCAGAAGTTATAAAAAAAAACAAATAAACTTGTGTGTATGTATAATTTTTTTTATAACACATATATATATAAATATATAAAAGTTGCTGTTTTAAGGGGTGGAATAAAAGTAATATAGTATAAATAATTTTTATATCACATAATAGTATATGATGGTGTATATAATTTAATGGAAAAGGTGGCTAGGTAGAAAATGCAAACAGGTTACGGTTTTTTATAAAGATAGAGCAAAAAAATAAAAATGTACAAGGTCACATGCATATGGCATGAATGGGATGAGATCATAGAAATAGCATGCAGAAATTAAAGTATTGGAAATCCCGAAATAACTACTAAAGGAAATCAAGTGGGGATAATTCCAATTGAGGACCATGCATCAGTGTAAACTGTGTATAAAAAAAAGGGTATCAAAGGAATTACCCATTTCTTTAAATCCTAAAAACAGCTTTATAAAACCTGCACACCACAAGGATCATCATCATCATCCTCTCAGAAAAACATATACATATAAAACAAATAGAAGAAAAATGAGTATGCAGTCCTGAAGGCATATGCAGAGTAGAGGAGCAAGATAATACAGAAAAAAAATAGGTGAGCATTAATTCATTCTATGCAATGGCATTAAGTCCTCTGGTAGGCAGCCTAAAAGTATTAAAAGTAGTATTAAAATCTTTGAAATGGTTTGATATGGATGAAATGGATGTTGTTGTATATTTCTGTTTGGAGTTTTGTATGATAGTTTTTCCAAGCTTATATGGTTTGAGCATTTTTAATTCTGTTTTCACTATTGTTAAGTATGGATCTAAATTATTTTGAACATAGGCAGCAAGATGAAGGTCTAGCTCATGTTTATATTCTAAATAATAAGATAGGAGGCTTTTCTGGGTTTTGATGAATTTTTAATAAACACCTCTGTCCATACCTCTGCAATAGAATAATAACAGGATCATAATGCTTAAGTTAATATAGGAAAGATCATATACATGATGAAAAATCTCTGCAATAAGAAAAGACTGTACTAAAGAGTATTTATGTTTTCTGAAAACATGAATGGGTTGAAGTTTTTATGAATAAGCTATAAGCAGGGGCTTAATAAGCTAACCATAAAAATTGGAGGGGGAGTTTTCAATAAACTCTATGATTAAATAAAGAAAATTAATCAGGTCACTTGGAGTTAGTCAATGATCTGCTTTCTTCAGGTGGGGGAAAGTATATGCATGGTGCAAATGCACCCTGAGGCCCTTGTGTGATTGGAATAAGAAAGACTAACTGGGAGATTTCCTTCACAATGCATACTTGTGTTCATTTGACAGGGGGATTTAGACCTTGAATAAAATGGGGTATGAGATTTAAAATCTCTAGGTTATAATATCTGAACAAAGCTGTAAATTAAATAAGGTTTAATGTGGTAACCTTAATGATCTGCTGGGGGAAAGAAAAAAAATCTGGGAGAACATAACCTGAATTTATTTATGATGTTGTGAATAATGCATGGCTTGTTGCATGTATGTTGAATGTATGGTTGTATACTTGAGGTCACCTAGCTATTTTGCTGATGTGCCTAGTTTATAAACTGCTAGATTATGAAAGTGACAAAAGTTCATAAGATTTGTAAACTTGTATAGAATTTATTAATGCTCATACCAGTGTAAACTGACCCTTTTGATTGCCTTGCAAACATCTGGGTGTCTCATATAAATGGGGCAACTCAATGATTTGCATGCAGGTAAGTAAAAAGTGACATGATGAATGAAGGAGGCATTAGCTGCTAGTATAAATAAGAGAAACAATGCTTGTATTTGCAGATTGCCTGTAGTGGAAGACCTGATTATTATTAGTAATTAAAAGTTAGATAGTGAAGATGTTTTTCTTTTTCCTGGGTGTTTGGATTATGACATGTATTTAACTAATATTGTGATGAGTGAAGTCTTATGGCAAGTAGCTAGATGATGCTCTTATAAAATGTTTAGTTATCTTTTGAGGTCTGTGAAAATCTGATATATCATAGCTATATAATATATGTGCATATCAGTCCCTTGTTCTTTTGTTTGAAACTGATTGGTGTTATAATAATGACAATTAAGAATGGCAAGTGCAACAGATTTTGCATAAAAACAAAATAAGCTTGTGAAATTTGAACAAGATAAATTATGCTTGAACTGTAATGTACATTGGGTGGTGTATTATCCTTGAGAAAATGCATGACTTATGTTTATGCAGTTGATTTAAAAACAGAAAGAGTTTCAAAAGAAATAGATTTAGAAACATTTGGTTTGGTGTCTGAAAACCTGGGAAAATAAAATCTTATAGAAACTTTTATAAGATAAAAGCAAAGTGGAGGTAAGAAAGAATGTTTGTGGAAATGATTTACACAGAAATATGGTTTTGAATATTGAAGGAATGGGATCATGACCAACTCAAATGGTTAAGTGTCAGATCCTTATAGTCTGGAATCACTTCTCTGCAATTCATGTGGTGCAAGTGTTTCCAACTCGAAGAAAGCAACTGAAAAACTCCAAGTTTTTGAAATATAAACTCGAAGCAAACCAGTATGTATTTTCAACCAACCTGAAAAATGTAGAGCAAATATAACTGTGTAACCTGAAATGAAAATTTGATAGTGAAAGTAGATTTGTAAGTTCATACTAACAATTATACTCCTTTCAGTTATATTTCTTAACACTTAAATATTGTATCATATATCAGTAGTTATATATATGCAGAATGAGTAATAAAAAAAAAAAAGGTGCACAGTGCCTGCACCATCATACTTATATGTATAGAAACTGATGTAAATATCACCTCATTCAAAAATAAAAAGAAGCAAACATATCATCAAATATGTAGAGCTATTATATGGTGAATTATGAACTGGTATAATTATATTGGTAACTTAGGATCTTGGGAAACAGATTAAATGAATTTCCTAAATATTTAAACTTAACACCATGGAATATATATATATTTCCTCATGCAATAAAAAAAAACAAAAATATAATAATTTTTGGGATAGAAATATATGGGGTGACCACAGTTGGTATCAGAGCTATGTTTTAAATAACATAGTAAACATTATAGTATGTATATGGATGATTGAATGCATTGATTGAATTATTGAGGTTGGATGTTTTTGTATGAATGAAATGTATGCTTGAGATACATGTATAGGGTACACCTAAATCAAATAAATGAACAAAGTAAAGATATTAAGAATATGGGGGTAAATAAACTAACTTAAAAATTATATCTATAGCATTATGGTAGGACCCAGACACCACGCAGGTGCAGGACCATCACGTGAGCCACCTGTGATAAGCATGGAAGATTTTATGAGGGCTTTGAGGGATGGAATGGCACCAAGGCAAGATAATCCTCATGAGGAGCTCTCCAGACTGCTCAAGACTTGTACCAATTTGGAAGGAAAGGATTTTGAAGGCACTGAAGGAGCTATGGGTGTTCAAATGTGGATAAGGACTATGGAGAGGGTCTTTACAGATATGCAAATCAATGACCAAAGGAAAAGACAAATAGCTTCAAGGAAATTGAAGGGGGTTGCACTGGACTGGTGGGAGGTTGTGATAGTAGGAAGGCCAGAAAATGATATCACTTGGAATGATTTCAAAGTCATGCTTGAGGCCAGATTTATCCCAGCATCTGCCAAAGCCACACTGCTTGAAGATTTTATTAGATTAAGGCAAGGAAGCATGAGTGTAAATGAGTATACTCAGAAGTTTGAAGCATTATCTAAATATGGAATGGTGTTGATAGGGAATGCAGAAGCAAAGAATGCAAGGTACATTCAAGGCTTGAACCCCAATCTATCCAGGGCAATGTTACCATATAAAGATAAAACTTTTGATCAAGTGATTGATCTAACACTCTCTTTTGAGCAACATGATACCACAAGAGAGAAATTCAGGAACATGAAGCTCAATAAGAAGAAGGGAGGCCAGAACAAAGTGCAACCTTATGACAAGAGAAATGCAAGTAAAGGAGTTAAGAAAGGGGAAGGAGCAATAGCATCTGAAAGCAAGAAATTTACTCATTGTTTTAACTGTGGAAAAGCTGGACATTACAGTAACCAATACCCTGACCCAATAATACCAAAAGGAAGCTGCTATAACTGTGGAAAGATGGGACATTTAAAGAAGGACTATCCAGAGACTCATAAGAAAACAGCAAGGGTAGGAGCCTTGGCAACCAACACCACTGAAAATGTTGGACAACTTGAAGGTATAATTCTAATCAATACCCAACCAATATCAGTAGTATATGACACTGGTGCCTCACATTCACTGATATCTTTGGAAATTGTAAATAAATTAGCACTTGCTTGTGTTTCTATTGAACAACCCTTAACTATACACAGTCCCATAGGGAGTCATTGTATGCTAAGAATGTAGTGTATGGGTCTGAAATTAATTATAGGAGGTTATGGTTTTGATTCAGATCTATATACTTTAAATTATCCTGGTATTGGGATTATATTGGGGGTAGATTGGTTAATGAAAAATAAAGCAATTTTAAATTTAGAAAATCTTACTATTTCTTTGGAGACAAATGAAGGCAAAAGAATTACAGTTCTAAGTGAAATAGCAAAGAACACATGTTTTAATAAAATTTGGAGTATAAATGAAATTCAAAAGGAATTAAAAATAGAGGAAATTCCAGTAGTTAATGAATATACAGATGTGTTTGGAGAAGTGAGAGGAATTCCTCAGAATAGACCAGTTGAGTTCAAAATAAAGTTAATGCCAGGAACAAATCCAATCATTAAAAAGCCTTATAGGATGGGTCCAAAAGAACTGGTAGAATTAAAACATCAACTAGAAGAATTAGAAGAGAAAGGATTTATAAGATCAAGTAGTTCTAGTTGGGGTTCCCCAGTGCTCTTTGTCAAGAAACATGATGGAACAATGAGGTTGTGTGTAGACTATAGGGATTTAAACAAGGTAACTATTAAAAATAAGTACCCACTGCCTAGAATAGATGATCTATTTGATCAATTACATGGAGCTAGAATATTTTCAAGATTAGATTTAGCTTCTGGATTTCACCAAATGAAAGTTGCAGAGGAAAGCATTGAGTACACAGCCTTTAATACCAGATATGGCTTATATGAATTTTTAGTAATGCCATTTGGCTTGACCAATGCTCCCTCCTATTTTGTAGATTTAATGAATAGAATTTTCAGAGACTTTTTGGATAAATTTGTTCTAGTATTTATAGATGATATATTAATTTACTCCAAGACAGAAGATGATCATGCTATGCATTTACACTTAGTATTATCCAGACTTAGAGAACATGAATTAAAAGCCAAGTATTCAAAATGTACATTTTGGCAACATGAAGTAAAATTCTTAGGACACATAGTGTCACAGCAAGGGGTAAGTGTAGATCCAAGCAAAGTGATTGCAGTTCAATCATGGAGTAGACCCAGAACAGTGACTGAGGTGAGATCATTCTTGGGATTGGCAGGGTATTATAGAAGGTTCATCAAAGATTTTTCAAGAATAGCCGCACCAATGACTAAGTTGACAAAAAAGAACCAACCATATGTGTGGACTGAGCAGTGTGAACAAGCTTTTGAGAAATTGAAGCAAGCACTGGTAGAAGCTCCTGTTTTGCAAATCCCAGAAGAAAATGAAGGAATGGTTGTATATACTGATGCTAGTGGGTCTGGACTAGGTGCAGTGCTTATGCAACATGGCAAGGTAGTGGCATATGCATCAAGACAGCTTAAACCCAATGAAACCAAATATGCAACTCATGATTTAGAATTAGCTGCAATAGTGTTTGCATTAAAACTTTGGAGGCATTATTTGCTTGGAGAAAAATTTGAATTATTTACAGACCATCAAGCATAGAAATATTTATTTTCTCAAAAAGATTTGAATATGAGACAAGCAAGGTGGATGGAATTTCTAGCTGCATATGATTTAGATATTTTGTACACCCCTGGAAAAGCCAATAGGGTGGCAGATGCCTTGAGTAGGCATCAAGTTAGGTTAGCAAGTCTAATGATTGATGAATTTAAAAACCTAACAATGCTTGGGGAGGCAGATATACATAGCAAGAATGAAAAGAATTTTGGTGAGCACAATGATATGGTAGAATATGGCACACTAGGGTTGATTATAGTAAAATCTAATCTAGTGGAGAAAATTGGTAGCATGCAAGACCAAGACAAGGATTTGAAGGAGAAGAAAGAAATGTTACATAGCAATATTGAGTTGGAAAATTTTAAAATAGATCACAAAGGATATTTGAGGAAGAATGAGAAGCTGTGTGTACCAAACATTGCAGAGTTGAAGGAAGAAATCATGAATGAGCATCACAAAACCAAGTACACCATACACCCTGGTGGTACTAAAATGTATCATGATTTAAAAAGAAGCTACTGGTGGCCAGGAATGAAACAAGCAGTGGCAAGATATGTGGCAAAGTGTTTCACTTGTCAACAAATTAAAGCAGACTACCAAAAGCTCTCTGGCATGCTGCAACCATTGGAGGTACCTCAGTGGAAATGGGAAAGTATTTCCATGGATTTTGTGGATAGTTTGCCTAGAACTAAGAGAGGCAATGATAGTATATGGGTAATTGTTGATAGGCTAACCAAATCAGCTCACTTTGTCCCTGTCAGGTCAGATAGAAATGCATCTAAACTTGCACAATTATTTATTAAGGAAGTGGTAAGGCTACATGGTATACCTAAGACCATTGTAAGTGATAGGGACACTTTGTTCACCTCAAGATTTTGGGAAAGCTTCCAAGAAGCAATGGGAACACAATTATGCTTAAGTACTGCCTACCATCCTCAAAGTGATGGGCAGACAGAAATAGTAAATAAAATATTGGAAGATCTATTAAGAGCATGTGTGCTTGACTTTGGGGGTAATTGGGAGGACCACATTCATTTGGCAGAGTTTACATATAACAATAGTTACCAGTCAACCATAGGAATGGCACCCTTTGAAGCCTTGTATGGGAGACCCTTCACATCCCCTGCCTGTTGGTTGGATATGGGAGAGGGTATACTAATAGGACCGGATCATGTTAAAGAAACTTCCAACATGATTGAGTTAATTAGACATAGAATGAAAACAGCACAGTCAAGACAGAAGTCTTATGCAGATAAAAGGAGAAAGCCAATGGAGTTTAAGGAAGGAGAGTATGTTTTTCTAAAAGTATCACCAATGAGAAAAGTGTTCAGGTTTGGGAAATCTGGTAAGTTATCACCAAGATTTGTAGGGCCATATGAAATTATGCAAAGAATTGGTGCTATGGCCTATAAACTTAAATTACCTGAAGAATTAAGTGGTGTACATCCAGTGTTTCATGTTTCTCAATTGAGAAAATGGGTGCATGATGAAGGAGCAATTCTGGAGTCACCTACTCAAATTCAAGTCCAAAAGAATTTGGTTTATGCAAATGAACCAGTGGGGATAGTTGCTCAGGAAGAGAAAAAGCTGAGGAACAAGGTGATCAAACTGGTAAAAATTCAATGGAGCTTGGACACCAATGATTGTACATGGGAGGTGGAGGACAAAATGAGGGCTAAATACCCCAACTTGTTTACTGATGGAAAGGTATGTTTAAGTAGTTTATAATAATTCTCTGAATATTCTTATGCATTGCTTGCTTTCATAAAATGTGAGTATGGGATTATGGAATTAAAACAGGCTATGAATTAATATTTTTAATTGGAGAAATTAGAAGAAATTATGGGGACATAATTCCTTTAAGGGGGAGGGTATGTAATGACCCTAAACTAAAATAAAATGAAAGTTATATTTATTTCAAGAATTTCAGAAGTTATAAAAAAAACAAATAAACTTGTGTGTATGTATAATTTTTTTTATAACACATATATATATATAAATATATAAAAGTTGCTGTTTTAAGGGGTGGAATAAAAGTAATATAGTATAAATAATTTTTATATCACATAATAGTATATGATGGTGTATATAATTTAATGGAAAAGGTGGCTAGGTAGAAAATGCAAACAGGTTACCGTTTTTTATAAAGATAGAGCAAAAAAATAAAAATGTACAAGGTCACATGCATATGGCATGAATGGGATGAGATCATAGAAATAGCATGCAGAAATTAAAGTATTGGAAATCCCGAAATAACTACTAAAGGAAATCAAGTGGGGATAATTCCAATTGAGTACCATGCATCAGTGTAAACTGTGTATAAAAAAAAGGGTATCAAAGGAATTACCCATTTCCTTAAACCCTAAAAACAGCTTTATAAAACCTGCACACCACAAGGATCATCATCATCATCCTCTCAGAAAAACATATACATATAAAACAAATAGAAGAAAAATGAGTATGCAGTCCTGAAGGCATATGCAGAGTAGAGGAGCATGATAATACAGAAAAAAAAATAGGTGAGCATTAATTCATTCTATGCAATGGCATTAAGTCCTCTGGTAGGCAGCCTAAAAGTATTAAAAGTAGTATTAAAATCTTTGAAATGGTTTGATATGGATGAAATGGATGTTGTTGTATATTTCTGTTTGGAGTTTTGTATGATAGTTTTTCCAAGCTTATATGGTTTGAGCATTTTTAATTCTGTTTTCACTATTGTTAAGTATGGATCTAAATTATTTTGAACATAGGCAGCAAGATGAAGGTCTAGCTCATGTTTATATTCTAAATAATAAGATAGGAGGCTTTTCTGGGTTTTGATGAATTTTTAATAAACACCTCTGTCCATACCTCTGCAATAGAATAATAACAGGATCATAATGCTTAAGTTAATATAGGAAAGATCATATACATGATGAAAAATCTCTGCAATAAGAAAAGACTGTACTAAAGAGTATTTATGTTTTCTAAAAACATGAATGGGTTGAAGATTTTATGAATAAGCTATAAGCAGGGGCTTAATAAGCTAACCATAAAAATTGGAGGGGGAGTTTTCAATAAACTCTATGATTAAATAAAGAAAATTAATCAGGTCACTTGGAGTTAGTCAATGATCTGCTTTCTTCAGGTGGGGGAAAGTATATGCATGGTGCAAATGCACCCTGAGGCCCTTGTGTGATTGGAATAAGAAAGACTAACTGGGAGATTTCCTTCACAATGCATACTTGTGTTCATTTGACAGGGGGATTTAGACCTTAAATAAAATGGGGTATGAGATTTAAAATCTCTGGGTTATAATATCTGAACAAAGCTGTAAATTAAATAAGGTTTAATGTGGTAACCTTAATGATCTGCTGGGGGAAAAAAAATCTGGGAGAACATAACCTGAATTTATTTATGATGTTGTGAATAATGCATGGCTTGTTGCATGTATGTTGAATGTATGGTTGTATACTTGAGGTCACCTAGCTATTTTGCTGATGTGCCTAGTTTATAAACTGCTAGATTATGAAAGTGACAAAAGTTCATAAGATTTGTAAACTTGTATAGAATTTATTAATGCTCATACCAGTGTAAACTGACCCTTTTGATTGCCTTGCAAACATCTGGGTGTCTCATATAAATGGGGCAGCTCAATGATTTGCATGCAGGTAAGTAAAAAGTGACATGATGAATGAAGGAGGCATTAGCTGCTAGCATAAATAAGAGAAACAATGCTTGTATTTGCAGATTTCCTGTAGTGGAAGACCTGATTATTATTAGTAATTAAAAGTTAGATAGTGAAGATGTTTTTCTTTTTCCTGGGTGTTTGGATTATGACATGTATTTAACTAATATTGTGATGAGTGAAGTCTTATGGCAAGTAGCTAGATGATGCTCTATAAAATGTTTAGTTATCTTTTGAGGTCTGTGAAAATCTGATATATCATAGCTATATAATATATGTGCATATCAGTCCCTTGTTCTTTTGTTTGAAACTGATTGGTGTTATAATAATGACAATTAAGAATGGCAAGTGCAACAGATTTTGCATAAAAACCAAATAAGCTTGTGAAATTTGAACAAGATAAATTATGCTTGAACTGTAATGTACATTGGGTGGTGTATTATCCTTGAGAAAATGCATGACTTATGTTCATGCAGTTGATTTAAAAACAGAAAGAGTTTCAAAAGAAATAGATTTAGAAACATTTTGGTTTTGTGTCTGAAAACCTGGGAAAATAAAATCTTATAGAAACTTTTATAAGATAAAAGCAAAGTGGAGATAAGAAAGAATGTTTGTGGAAATGATTTACACAGAAATATTGTTTTGAATATTGAAGGAATGGGATCATGACCAACTCAAATGGTTAAGTGTCAGATCCTTATAGTCTGGAATCACTTCTCTGCAATTCATGTGGTGCAAGTTTTTCCAACTCGAAGAAAGCAACTGAAAAACTCCAAGTTTTTGAAATATAAACTCGAAGCAAACCAGTATGTATTTTCAACCAACCTGAAAAATGTAGAGCAAATATAACTGTGTAACCTGAAATGAAAATTTGATAGTGAAAGCAGATTTGTAAGTTCATACTAACAATTATACTCCTTTCAGTTATATTTCTTAACACTTAAATATTGTATCATATATCAGTAGTTATATATATGCAGAATGAGTAAAAAAAAAAACAAAGGTGCACAGTGCCTGCACCATCATACTTATATGTATAGAAACTAATGTAAATATCATCTCATTCAAAAATAAAAAGAAGCAAACATGTCATCAAATATGTAGAGCTATTATATGGTGAATTATGAACTGGTATAATTATATTGGTAACTTAGGATCTTGGGAAACAGATTAAATGAATTTCCTAAATATTTAAACTTAACACCATGGAATATATATATATTTCCGTATGCAATAAAAAAAGAAAACAAAAATATAATAATTTTTGGGATAGAAATATATGGGGTCACCATAATCCTCCATTAGCCTCATTTCAATTTTCCAATCTCACTGAACTTCATTATGCAAACATGACCCTATTTCATTTTCTCCCTCACCTGCTTGCAACACTTTTTCCTAATCCTTCTTAAAGCTTTGAGTTGCGTGAAAGCCTCTCCACCTCACCCAATCCTTTCCACCACCTTGTTAGCAGGTACCCTAGTCGCCTTATCCCAAAACGTGAAATTTGGTATTTATTTTGTTTATTTCAATATCACTGTATATATATATACACACTTTATTATGGAAATGGTCATCTTATAACTTGAATAACTTTCGCATACAATGTCCGATTTACGCATGATTTTTTTTGAAGGATCGTATTAAGATTTATGACATTTTGACGCTAGTTTGGGCAGATTCTGAGGCTGTTAAATTTTTGGGTTTAAATTGGATTTCAATTCAATTTAAATCCAAAAGGTGAGTGTTTTAACCCACTCACAACTTCTAAAATTTCTTATGTTTGTTAAATTTATTTGAGATATGAGTAGAAATTTCTATATGACTGTTTTGCATATTTTATTCATCATCTTAGTTAAATCGCATTTATTTAATATAATTGTTAATTAATTTTATTATTGCATATAAATTGACAGTTAAAATTTATTTATTTTGCATATAAACTGATAGTTAAAAAGTTAAATAAATTTATTGTTGCATATAAACTGTCAGTTAATAACTGTCATTTTACCTCTTATATTTCATATGCTCTATATTGATATTTGTTTAAATTGGATGATGATTGTAATAAATGGTTGATTATTTATATTTGGATGAATGGATGCTATATTTTATATTGTATAAACTGCAAATTATTATGCATTTTCATTCATTCGGGATTGCGGCTTGAAATGATATACAACCGCAAATTTTTATTTTAAATTGCGGATTGAAATGATAAATATCCGTATCACTTGACCATAAGATATAAAATTTTATACAGGCACCGCGGCATATATATAAAATTATTTTTGAAATGATTTTTATGGTTTGGATATGATACGGTTTAATAAATATTAAATTTGAATATGATATAAAAATATCTTATACATACATAGTTAAATTGTTGAATTTAATCTATGCATAAATCTGTTAAATAAAAATGAATAAGTTGAAAAATGGCATTTGATAATTTATATTATACGAGTAAGTACAAGTTTAAGATCTTGTGTGTATATATATATATAGTTTTAAACGATTCAAATCAATCAAGATTGAAAGATAAATTGGAAATTTAATTGGAATTGAGCTTATTTGAAAAATTAACTCCATAAGTGATGTTAATGTACTAAAATTGGAAATTTTAAGGTATGATATTTATAACGGGATTTAATGAATAATTCTAGTATAAATAAATGGAAGGAAAAAAATTTAGTGTTAATAAATTTATTTTATTTTAAATGGTTATGGATTTATCATGTAAACCTTTCAAACTAAATAATAGAAAAATGAATTGTTGATTTGAAATTCCCAACCTCAGTTTTGAAATTCATTTAATACTCAAAGTTTGAAAATATTGAAATCAAAGTGTTTTATTCAAACTGAAAGTGAATCTAAAAGTTATGGGTTTAGACTGAATTTAAAGTGAATAAAATTGTGAAGGCGTGGAAATTATTTACTTTTAAAGAAATTTTAAATTCAACTGTTTTATTTTATATACTGTTGAATATCCAAACCATTTAAGTTTGAAAGTTATGGTTTTAAAACTATGGATTTCGAAGTATTATGTTGAAAGTTAAAATTCAAATATTTGGTTTCGAGGTATTATAAATTTTAAAAGTAGCATGATTTTGGAAAGGAAATATATTTAAAATAAAATGATATCACATTTATTTGGGTTTAAAAGGAAATGATATCGTATTCATGAGTTTTGAAATGGATAATTATATTCTGGTTTTGAAAGCATAAACGTTTTTAAAGACCGCGGTGTTATAATAATGTTTGGTTGTTGAAGAGATCGGGATCGAAAGTTGTCATACTCTCTACCAACTCCAAAAACCACTTTGACAACCGTGTACGCGGTGGAGATTCCAGAATGAAGTAGGTTGGTGGCGGCATTTCCTGTAAGGTAAATACGTGGACCCAACTCCCGTTAGATGGCATAAGGTGGCTAAAACAGAGCGATCGACGGGCCAAGGGGGTTAGCACCCTTTATCGGATACTCCTCTTCGATAATATACTCTGACTTTGGATTGATTCGGTGGCCACTTTTACTTTTGATTTTAGGGGGGAGTTTGTCCGAGGTGGGTGGTAGCTGCGGCTACGCGTTACCATCAGCCCAGAAGCGTAATTGGTATATCTACCCTGGCATTGCCTAGTTGTGCCGTGTCGCCTACCCTAGCGAGCCTTATACGATTTTTTTTTTGTACCATACCTATGGAGTGCCTTCTGACGACGCCTAGTACGGGGGAGATTACGGTACTATATAGACTATGGGAGTATATTTTGTGTTAAGGGCTATACGGATAACCCCTTAACGCTATTTAAAAGTAAGTTTATTTTACAAATAGACACTATTATAATAGCGAAATATACTATATAGTAAATAGTTTAAGGGATCCTTAAGAGATGTGAATTCCGAGCATCTTTTGAGTTACTGCACTCATATTTATTTCTGTTGATTTAACTTACATAAGATCTTTTAGTTCTGACTCGAGTGTTTTGTCTTTTAAATTCGCTCGGGTCAGTCGGAGCGTTTCAAGATCGAAGACTTTAGCTCTGGAGGACGAAGACGGAGATTTCTATTATTATTATTTAATATATATTCCACTACACTCATATTGTTTCGCTGCATTGATATTGGGATGTGTAACTCTGATAAATGTTGTAAGTGTAATCGAATATTTTGTAAAACAACTTTATAAACTGTATATTTGATTATTATATTTTATCCTTCTGCTGTGAGATTCTATTTTGATTTTTTTTCCTTGTTTTTCTTATTTACCCCATAACAATCCGCCCTTCCATATAGTTTGAATTGGCACGTGTGTCGGTTTAAAGCGTACGGAAAGGGAGGACGTTACATCTGGTATCAGAGCTTTGGTTTAGCGATAAACCTTAGCTTGGTGGGGTTTGACTCTTTACCAATAGGGTAGTAATACCCTATGTGAGTCGCTGAGTGTGTATATATGAGAAAGCGTATTTGTTAGTGTTATAAAAAGGTTTTAATATTGTGGTTATCTGTTACGTTTTGTATTTATAAATTCCGGTTGATGCATGGGACGCTATGACATCAATAGGAATTTCCTAACACTTAATAGGACAGACCGACATAATATTTGTTTTAATATAGGTGAATGAAATAATTTTGCCTATTATATTTTCTATATATAAATTTTTTTCAAATAATGTCTATATTTGGCTGCAATAGATTGGTTGTTAGGCAATAAAGTGTATAAATAATAATACAAACAGGATTGAAAAATAAAATAAATGAAATTTGAAAATTTAGAACCTAAGTTCCGGGGTTTTGAAATTTCTTCCGAATAAATTTTGGAATATAATAATATTGTTTAGAAGTATTTTCTAATAAAGATGATTTTGGAGAAAATAAGTTTTGTACTTTCCTCTCTGTCGCTGGAAAATAATTTCGGTGATGGCGGCCGCATCATCGACTTTCATTTTCGAGTTTCGAAGGGGAAAGGCTACTGTAGTAGTTTTACTGTAGATTTATTTTTGAAAAATATATAAATTTTGAATTGTTTTAAATATAAGTAGAGTTATATAAGTTGTAAGAATATATTTATCTATTATTTTAAATTAAATTGAAAATTAACCCGGTATTTAGTCTTAAGATTCCATTAAATAATAGTTTCAATTATTTTAGTAAATTGGAAAGTATGTAATTAATAATTGAAACCTTTAAAGTAAATAGATATTTAATGAAATTAAAGGTAATTTGAAATTGCAACTTATAAAACAAAGATGAAATTATAGAACCATTGATTAATTAAAAGAATTGAAAAAAAAACTTGTATAACTTTCAAATTACACACTTAAATAACATATATATGACTTACCAAATATTAAAAGTTGAAATGTTTAATAAGAAATGTAATGAAATTATACAAGTAAAAATAGGTAATGAAGTATTCAATGAATTTGCTATTATAAATGAGAATTTAATGTTATAAACTTAAGTTATAATTGAAATTTTACTATAAGTAAATATAATTAAAGGTAAGTAATTCAAATAGATGATTTTCAACTTAAGTAAATAAAATGGAAATACTAAGAAATTAAATGGGACATGAATACTATTGATAGACAAATGTAAATAAATAAGGGCATGCAATAAATGAATGAATAATTATAATGAAATAAAAAGAACTGGCATGACCTGAGTTAATGGAAATGAATAATTTTAAGTAATAAGGGAAATTAAATGAAACAAACATTTAATGAGTAAATGAAATTAAAAGTTTTTTATAAATAAATGTAAATTATAAAAGGAAAATTTATGCGGTATGAGAAAAAAAAAAGAAAAAAAAGGGAAATTAAACAACAAATGTATGAATGAAATTAATAAGGATAAAAAAAAAAGTTGTTCAAATTTGGTTGTTGTTTGGTTATGGGTGTTTGGGTAAGATACTTTAAAAATTGGGTTTGGGAGAATGAATAATCTATTTAGTTTGATCTAAGACTGTTAAGTAAATGATGCGCTAGTAGTTTATTCTTCATTCCGTACAATTTAAAAGTTTTGAACCCAAACAACTATTTGTTTGTTTGATTGAATGGTTGTTTTGTATTTGTTGCATATGCTGTTTGTGAAATTTTGGTTGTTGTATTCATTTGGTGTTAGTGATTGAAACCACTTAAATATTTCACTTTATATAAATTGTTAACCCTTTTGGATTTTATAAGTGAAATGCAGGTTATGAAAGCAATTGCTACTGCTTTTGGTTCCATAAATTAAGCGTAAAATGCCCGAATAATAGGTACGTTTCGAATTTCGGTTTATAGCGCTATTTTATATATTTTCCCGTGTAGGGATATATTAATTTGAAAAATATATGTTGTATATGGTTATATTTAATACTATATTTTCTCTCGAGCCTCTCCGTACAAAGGAGACTCTGCCAAAAAAATTTGTAAATTTTTGGACTTAGAATTTATTTTGAAAATGTTTTCCAAACTTTAGTAATTTAAGTATAAAAAAAATTAATGGCTATAAATTGATATATTTTGTCTAAATTAATTAATTTTATAAATTTAATTGTTTATAAAATTAATGTTGAATAAGGTATATTGATTTCTTAGTTCTTCGTTTTCCCTTCTTTTCCTTTTCGGGGACGAAAAGTTTTGAGTGGGGGAGAGTGTAACGACCCATATAAATTCGATGTTTAAAATGAATTAAATTAATAAGATTTTAATTTTAATTTAGATAGAAATAAAAATCTTATTTATTTATATGAAAGCGAATGTTGAAATTAGATGTATCAAGGGTAATTAAAATTTACAAATTAAATTATATATTGCAAGAAATTGTAATAGGGGAAATTGTCGCATTTGGATATAAAGTTAAAAATAAGTAAAAAGGGGCAAGTATTGAATTCATCAATGGAATTAAATATTGATTTATGGAAAGTAAATGTAAATGGAGGTAATAAAGTAATGTAGGACAATAAATAATAATTTTTTTAGTACAATCCCTTTTTTTTATTTGTAAACTATTGTAAGATGTTAATTAATTGAAATGTGAAGATTAGGAGATAGATTCAAAATTTATGTTAGACAATGAATTGCAATAATTAGAGTTAATAATTAATGGATTAAATGGAATACCAATTTACTCATAAACGTGAATATAAGAGAACTAATAAATATTGAATAAATTTTGAAATAGTTGCAATAAATATTAATTGAGTAAAACCAGTCTATGTATGTAATTACAATGTTGGGGGTTAAATAATGAACCTCTAAAAGTGTAATTAAGAGTTAAGAACTATATTTATTGTACGTTACTTATTTTATTAGGTTGTTAAGTTAATTTATAATCAATTTCAATTAATTCGCTAAATTATGGAAGTTAATGTGGAATAAATTGGTAAGTAAAGAATGTTGAATTCAAATAAGATGTAACCAAAGTAAAATTCCATTCATATTAGGATAATAAATGTGATAAAAAGAAATGAGACCAAAATAAAATTTGGAAAATATAAATGTAATGAAATCTAAAATAATAATTAACTATGTTGGTTAAGTAATAAATTGATTCAATATTAAGTTGTAACCGAATAGAAATCAAATTCGGAATTAATTTGCAATCAATTGGATTAATTGCAGCTGACATTTGAACACTGTATTTGCTGGAATAATTGACACTAAATTGATATGTGAATTTGCTTTTAGTTAATGTATATATCAAAGGGATTAATTGCAATTAAATGGATTTAGTATTTAAAGATTTTATATATATTTATTTAGATGAAATTGAAGCCATTATATGAGTATGAATCTAATGTAAATTTTTACTTATAGAAAGGACAATTGATATTAACTGAAAGGAATAAAATTTAAGAGGGTCAATAAATTGAAATTTAATGAAATCAAACATCTAAATGTTATGTAAATAGAAATTTAAAATGGAATTTAAGAATATTTGTATAATAGATTTTGAGTCAAATGTTGATTTCATCCAGTGTAACATTGAATTTAATAAAAAATGAAGTTTTAACTTATATTTTCTAAATTTAATGAAATTTGGAAATTAACACTGAAATGGATAGATTTATCAACTTCCAATGTACATCTAAACTTGTTTAAACTTTTGCAAATGATTAAGAAATATAAAAGGGAATTTCTGAATTCGATAAATTTAGCAACTTTCAATTAACTTTCGATTGTTAAACTATTGCAATTGATTTAGAAACATAAAGAGTTGCTTATTTATTTGAAGTTAAATTTTGGAAATTGGGTTATTTCAATTTAATGGGAATAAAATGGTTAATGTTATGTTAATGGAGTTTAAGTTGAAAATTTAGAATAACAATATATTAGACCATTAAGCAATGCTAATTTATCTACTTGGTGATAATGGAGTGAATAAAAGAATTTAAAAACCAAATAAATGAAATTTAACACTTAATTTTTACGTTAGTAGAAAGTTAGATGGAATGTAAGAATATTATGATAGTTTGCAAATTCAATGAAAAAATTTATCCGTTTAAGAATTGTGAATTGAATAATAGATATGAAACAAAAATAATTATACCATAAGAATAATGTATTGAAAATAAATGGAATGCTAATTTCATTGAAAATTTTGGAAGATTTAATGTATAATCTATAAACAATTGAAATAAAAGTTAAAGCTTTGAAAGTGTGGAATTTGAAACATCTAATCCATATGAGGAATCTTTGAATTAAAAGGAAAGAGAAGTTAATTGAAATTTATGGCAATTAATATAAGAAACGTACATTTTTGGGTTAAATAGAAAGAGCATTTTTAATGAAAATAAAAGAAAAGTTTGAGAAAAATAAAATAAACGTTTCAATTTAAAGATATGTAAAATTTTGTAAAAAAGGAAAATTTTGAATTTTGAAACAACATTTTTCATTCATTTTATAACAATCAGAGGAGGTATAGAAGTGATTTTAAGGCTAACATTATATTTTAAAGTAAATTTAATATTTTGAATTGTGATTGCGTGTTGAGAAAAACGCTGTTTTTAAATTTGAACTTCCAGTCTCGGTTCATGTTTTATTATGTGCAGTGGTGATCCCTAGTGGCATTAATTGGAGTGTTATATTTTATTTAATGTGTGTTAATAAAATTTAATTGGGTGTTAATAAGGTGTATAATTAGGGTTAATAGAAATTAATTTAGCGGAGTAGACGTTTTGAAATTGGATCTCAAAGTTTTAGTACAACTAGTCCATTTGTTACTTTATATTTGTTCGTTACCACCTCTTTGTTTGAAATGTATAAATTTTCATTTTTCTATTCATTTCATTGGTTCAATCCTCCATTAGCCTCATTTCAATTTTCCAATCTCACTGAACTTAATTATGCAAACATGACCCTATTTCATTTTCTCCCTCATCTGCTTGCAACACTTTTTACTAATCCTTCTTGAAGCTTTGAGTTACGTGAAAGCCTCTCCACCTCACCCAATCCTTGCCACCACCTTGTTAGCAGGTACCCTAGTTGCCTTATCCCAAAACGTGAAATTTTCTATTTATTTTGTTTATTTTAATATCACTATATATATATACACACTTTATTATGGCAATGGTCATCTTATAACTTGAATAACTTTCGCATACAATGTCCGATTTACGCACGATTTTTTTTGAAGGATCATATTGAGATTTATGACATTTTGACGCTAGTTTGGGCATATTCTGAGGCTGTTGAATTTTTGGGCTTAAATTGGATTTTAATTCAATTTAAATCCAAAAGGTGAGTGTTTTAACCCACTCACAACTTCTAAAATTTCTTACGTTTGTTAAATTTATTTGAGATATGAGTAGAAATTTATTTATGACTGTTTTGCATATTTTATTCATCATCTTAGTTATATCGCATTTATTTAATATAATTGTTAATTAATTTTATTATTGCATATAAATTGACAGTTAAAATTTATTTATTTTGCATATAAACTGATAGTTAAAAAGTTAAATAAATTTATTGTTACATATAAACTGTCAGTTAATAACCGTCATTTTTCCTGTTATATTTCATATGCTCTATATTCATGTTTGTTTAAATTGGATGATGATTGTAATAACTGGTTGATTATTGATATTTGGACGAATGGATGCTATATTTTATATTGTATAAACTGCAAATTATTATGCATTTCATTCATTCGGGATTGCGGCTTGAAATGATATACAACCGCAAATTTTTATTTTAAATTGTGGATTGAAATGATAAATATCCGTATCACTTGACCATAGGATAGAAAATTTTATACAGACACCGCGGCATATATATAAAATTATTTTTGAAATGATTTTTATGGTTTGGATATGATACGGTTTAATAAATATTAAATTTGGATATGATATAAAAATATTTTATACATACATAGTTAAATTGTTGAATTTAAGCTATGCGTAAATCTGTTAAATAAAAATGAATAAGTTGAAAAATGGCATTTGATAATTTATATTATACGGGTAAGTACAAGTTTAAGATCTTGTGTATATATATATAGAGTTTTAAATGATTCAAATCAATCAAGATTGAAAGATAAATTGGAAATTTAATTGGAATTGAGCTTATTTGAAAAATTAACTCCATAAGTGATGTTAACTTACTAAAATTGGAAATTCTAAGGTATGATATTTATAACGGGATTTAATGAATAATTCTAGTATAAATAAATGGAAGGAAAATTTTTTAGTGTTAATAAATTTAGTTTATTTTAAATGGTTATGGATTTATCATGTAAACCTTTCAAACTAAATAATAGGAAAATGAATTGTTGATTTGAAATTCCCAACCTCAGTTTTGAAATTCATTTAATACTCAAAGTTTGAAAATATTGAAATCAAAGTGTTTTATTCAAACTGAAAGTAAATCTAAAAGTTACGGGTTTAGACTGAATTTAAAGTGAATAAAATTGTGAAGGCGTGGAAATTATTTACTTTTAAAAAAATTTTAAATTCAACTATTTTATTTTATATACTGTTGAATATGCAAACCATTTAAGTTTGAAAATTATAGTTTTAAAACTATGGATTTCGAAGTATTGTGTTGAAAGTTAAAATTCAAATATTTGGTTTCGAGGTATTATAAATTTTAAAAGTAGCATGATTTTGGAAAGGAAATATATTAGAAATAAAATGATATCACATTTATTTGGGTTTAAAAGGAAATGATATCGTATTCATGGGTTTTGAAATCGATAATTATATTCTGGTTTTGAAAGTATAAACATTTTTAAAGACCGCGGTGTTATAATAACGTTTGGTTGTTGAAGAGACCGGGATCGGAAGTTGTCATACTCTCTGCCAACTCCGAAAACCACTTTAACAACCGTGTACGCGGTGGAGATTCCAGAGTGAAGTAGGTTGGTGACGACGTTTCCTGTAAGGTAAATACGTGGACCCAACTTCCATGAGTTGGCATAAGGTGGCTAAAACAGGAGCGATCGACGGGCTAAGGGGGTTAGCGCCCTTTATCGGATACTCCTCTTCTATACTATACTCTGACTTTGGATTGATTCGGTGGCCACTTTTACTTTTGATTTTAGGGGGGAGTTTGTCCGAGGTGGGCGGTAGCTGCAGCTATGCGTTACCATCAGCCCGGAAGCGTAATTGGTATATCTACCTGACATTGCCTAGTTGTGCCGTGTCACCTACCCTTGCGAGCCTTATACGATTTTGTTTTGTACCATACTTATGGAGTGCCCTCTGACGACGCCCAGTACGGGGGAGATTAAGGTACTGTATAGACTATGGGAATATATTTTGTGTTAAGGGCTATATGGTAACCCCTTAATGCTATTTAAAAGTATGTTTATTTTACAAATAGACACTATTATAATAGCGAAATATACTACATAGTAAATAGTTTAACGGATCCTTAAGAGATGTGAATTCCGAGCATCTTTTGAGTTACTGCACTCATATTTATTTCTGTTGATTTAACTTACATAAGATCTTTTAGTTCTAACTCGAGTGTTTTGTCTTTTAAATTCGCTCGGGTCAGTCCGAGCGTTTCAGGATCGAAGACTTTAGCTCTGGAGGTCAAAGACGGATATTTCTATTATTATTATTTAATACATACTCGACTACACTCATTTTGTTCCGCTGCATTGATATTGTTATGTGTAACTCTGATAAATGTTGTAAGTGTAATAGAATATTTTGTAAAACAACTTTATAAACTGTATATTTGATTATTATATTTTATCCTTCCGCTGTGAGATTCTATTTTTTTATATTTCTTCCTTGTTTTTCTTATTTACCCCATAATAATCCGCCCTTCCGTATGGTTTGAATTGGCACGTGTGTCGGTTTAAAGCGTGCGGAAAGGGGGGATGTTACACTGTACATGCCACAAGGCCGTGCACACCGATATACACTTGATAAAATTACAGGGACAGGTGAGCACAAGGTCAAACCTAATCAAAAGCCGGGTTCAAATCAATTGCAATACAAATAAAGTCACGACATGAGGACAAGGTCAAACCCGAACTATAAGTTGGATTCAATACAGGTGCAAATCCAAATGTACAAGTTCAACAAAATGGCCAAGACAACTAAAACAACTCGACCAGTCCAAAATCAAAAATGAACAAGTACAAAAAGTAGTGAACAATACAAAACTGAGGAGACTAGACAGTCCAACGAGACTCAAGTGAACCTGAGAAAAGTACAAAACTAAAATATGCAACAACAAAATGCACATGTCAACAGTCTCAACAACACATATACACACATATGCATATACATGTGTGCACATGGTGACATGTAACAAAGACCACAATTACGAATTGATCAAGTGCTACAAAGGTTAGAGCCAGTGAAACTACAACAAGCCTCAACAGTCAAAATGTAAAAAAGTAGTGAATGCAACAACAAATTTAACTTGAACCACCAAACAACTTCTTTAACAAGTGACTCAAACCAGAGCAGTCGAGACAGACCACATAATCAAACATGTAAACAGTGAAACAACACTATATACTTACGTATATGTAACTACCAAACTCCAATAGTGCAATCAGACTCATTGAAACAGAGGAGCAACTCGATAGCGGTGGAATCAGACAAAGCTAACGAACAAACAAAAGGGCCTGGCAACAAGAACTACTCTAACCACCTGTATGCAGTGCACAACAACTATATACAAGCAAGGCTACCACTTCAAGTACAAATGCATGTCAACAATACACTAGATGACAAAATAATGGACACAGGCTATACACATGAATGCAATGACCAATAGCCTTAACAGTAAATGAATCACATGACAACAATAAACATGTATACAAAGGCAACAGGACAACTCGGCTAACATCATCATGGAAGACCAGAAAATCAGTGCAGACCAACCCCGTGAAATAAGAACATGCATAAGCACAAGCAAGCCATGGTCACACACTTTCAGTCAGAGCAATACAAAAACACATGTATACATATATGTATACACATGCATATACGATGAAACTACAGCGGGTTGAACCAGCGTAAGCAAGGGTAACAACAGTTTCAAGTCAAGTCGAAGCCGTGAGTCAAATAATTTTAAAAAGAAATATATATGGTAAATCAAACAAAGTCCAGAAGTCCTTTCATATGGCCGAAGTCAACCACGACCAAAGTCAAGATAAATCAACATCGTCAGGGAATTCAAAGCCGTGGTAATCAAGGAATCGAGCAAGTTCAAAATCAAAGCCGTGATTATCAAGTAATCACAAAATATACGAATTTGAACAAGTCGGTACAAATCACAAGAATTGATGCAAAATCGAACGACAGAACTAAAATTATCAGACGAATTCAAATAACATATTCTAATGAAAATTACAGAAATTGGTCCCTATAAAATCCCAAGTCATCATCGGCATGAAAAGCATCAAGTTCAAGCATATCAATGAGAATAACAAGGCCAATTACATACCAGATTTTTCAAAATGAACTCAAGAATTGAAGCAGTCGAGTGTAGTAAAACGGAAAAATGATCGATCAACTACACAAGAATATCTATTCAATCGATCAATTTAAAGTCAGCGCCTTTCAATTCCCACGAAGCCCTAATTATCAGAAATTAAGAGAAACGAACGAGCTAAAGGAAGGCACCATTTTTTTCAAAAGGAAAGAGATACCAGGCCGAAGAAATAACAAAGAAAAGGGGATTTCTTTTTAATATTTATTGGGCCTGTTTTTCTTTTTTGGGCTTAGTATATTAATTAGGGTTTTTGTTTTTAAATAGTTTTTAATTTATATTTTTCGTTTAAACCTTTATAATTTTTTAGTCGTGTGACTAGGGGTAAACTACGGGGCGTAGTTTGAGAATTCGCAACTCAGTGGCTGAGTTGTAGTAGGGTTTTGAGCGTAGAGTTAGGTTAGTCGATAGCGGGTGTCGCGAGTTTACGTGTGTAAGCGTCTGACTACTTAATTTCTAGTAGAAACCTTGGGGCAACACCTAGGTAGGGTTTTGCGGAAGCTAGGTAAATCTGTGTTGTTCTGTTTCTGTTTTTACATTCTAATATCATTGCTGCAATTATTTTATATACTTCCGCTATAATTTTTATAATTAATAGTATCACCTTGTTCAACCCCCCTTCTAGGGTGAAATCGATCCTACAAGTGGTATCAGAGCTAGGAACAAAATCAATTTTTGTTTTAGAAATTTATTTTTCAAAAACTAATTTCTGTTTCTATAACGGCCCTGAATTTTGAACAATTTAAATTGAAAATATTTAATTAATTTTAAATATTTGAATGATAATTTAAATTGAATTCCCAATATAACTGTGAATTTGGCGATTAAATATTAAAGTTTAATCTATACAAAGTTGAATAAAAATTTAAATTTGACCTTGGAGTTGAAATTGAATATTGAATTTGTATTTTAAATTCAAACTAATGACTTAGGAAAATAATTTGGATACAAGTATTATTTAGGTAAATTTATAAATAGGTGGTTAGTTTTTAAATAACATTTTTCTTTTCTTTAAAATAAAAAGGAATAAAATTTTATTCAATACAAAATAGATAAATAAATACACATAGTAAGGAATTCAAACAACATATTTATAAATTTTGAAAAAGACATAATGTAACTATATTGGAGAAATTTTAACAACATAATTTAAAAAAATTTACAAAACAAAGTAAAGAAAATAATTATAAAAAACAAATTGAATTTAAAATGAAAGAAGAAAAAATATATGTAAAAAAAAATAAGTACAAAATAAAGAAGAAAGAAAAAAATCCATTGCCTTATTCATTTCGACCCGATACCCATCCCACTCTCTATTCATTTTCATTTCGTTCGAAACCCTTCACCCAAAATCATTAAGAAAAAAAAAAGATTAATAATGGCAGCTCTCGATTTCCTTCTTCCTCAGATCGACTCAGTTAAGGCTTGCGATCCAATTTGGGGCTTCGATTTTTTTTCTTCGATTGTGCTCATAACTCACCCCGGCTGTTTCGATTCGTGATAAGGTGAGTTGTCTCACGATTAATTCTTATTCAAGTTTTTAAATTTGTTTTGAATTGGGTGTTTAGTTGCATGCTATGATTTGGTGTTATTGGCTTCCAGTTGCTCGGTTAATTTGAATTTTAAACTAATAAGAACAGATAAAAAACACTGCATGGTTGTTTGTTGGGTGTTATCTGTTATCATTTGCTCGGTTACTTGAATCTAAACTGATAAAAACAGATGCTATTTGGAATTTATTTTTAAACTGATAAGAACAGATGCTATTTGTAATTTATTTTTAAATTGATAAGAACAGATGCTATACAAAAAAAAAACTTTGCTTGTTTGTTGTTGCTGCATGTGATGGATCGTTAAATCTAGATGAGGAAAATTTCGTTTGCATGTGCTTGTTTGAACTTCTGTTCATGTGTGTTGTATATATGTGCCTATAAACCCCCCCCCCCTTATGGTTTGATGTTTTGCTGTGTATCATGCTCGCATGCCTATATATGAATGATCCCAGTTATAAAGGTCTGTGAACATCCTATAATCTGAAAATAACAAAATTGACAAGTTTAAAACAATTGTTTGATGAAAATGATGCATGCTAAAATTCTTGGAACCATCATGTAAAGCTTGAATGTTTGTTTAAGTATGGAATTAAAAGTATGTATGTGAATATGTATTTTTGCATATACATGTCACTGTGAGTAAACATACCTGATTTAAAAAGTTTTTTTTTAATCTGTTAAACCCCTGTTGCATGCAGAAACTTAAGCTTAAATAGGCAAAAAAAAAAATGGTTTGCATGTTGTAATTAAATGATTTTGTGTATATTTGTTATGGTTCCCAGGCTCTGGTTTAACTGGCTTGAATTTAGAGCAGTGGTTGCTTGCTGTTGGTTTCCAAATAAATTAACTTGTTTAAATTTGAAATCTGTGATATATTTGAAGCTTTGGTTAAGTGGTTATTATGAGAAATGATGAATGAATGTATATCAAGCGTGCATGTCTGTTTAGTGTATGCATGTCTGTTGTATGCATATACTTCTCTGATTTGAAGTACAGGCTTTAACAAATTTACAAAAAATCCAAATCCTTATTTTGCTAATCCTCTTTAGATCCTAGGATTCAAACAAAATGTGTTTGTTAAATCATAATTCAGCTCTTAATAATATCTTTAAAAAGATCAGAAAGTAAATTTTATCTGAAACAAGGATTTGCAGTGAAACTCGAATAAATGCAAAATTCTAGGCTTCCCTTCTGCTTCTCTGTTTGCAGATATAAAGGTGAGCAAACCACATTTTTAAAATCTCGAATTTGGTTTAAATATTGATCCGCATGTGATGATCTTGGATGGAATATATTTGCAAGTATATATGTGTAATTTATGGATGCATGCCTGTATAGTGAAGATGTTTCTTTCTGTTTTGAAGTAACAGTTTAGATTTCAAGTTTCAAATTTAAACTGCTATAAATAAAACTGTTCTGTCTTCATTTTTAAAGTGTATGCTTTGTATGGCTGTACTGTGATGGCTATTCTATGTATATAATAAAGTAAATATATTTCTGGGTTTACAGGTATCTGTATACTTGTTTTTTTAAAACTAAAACTTTAAATAGAATCCATTACCTCTTGATTTGATCTCAGCTAGGATTTGATATGTAAATGAAACATGTTTGTTTAGTATGGGTTCAAGTTATAAATTATAATCAAGTTAAATTAAAAATCTGTTGTTTCTGTAAACTATAAGAACAGTTATGGTTTCAAATAAGTAAAACTTCAAACTTCTTAAAATAATAAATTAGGTTTATAACTTGAATGCATATATTGAAATCATGATTTTTAAAACTAAAATCACATTTTTAATTTAGTATGGAGTGAGTATTGCTGGATTGATATGTGTGTTCTCTTGTACACTTATTTTCTCAAACTGTCTTGGGTCCCTGTGTTGAACCAGTTTCATTGTCTTGACATCATTGCTTTGAGTTCACTGTCATACTTCCATGTACTCAGTTGAGTTGACTGTTAAAATTGGTTTATTTTGTTTCCACTCATTTGTAGTCTGCACCACCATATGTTTTTTTATGCCTGATTGATGCTAATTGGCTCCTCTATTTTCAAAATAATGTGGACAAAACTTAAAAAAAACTTAAGACTAAGATCTGTTACAATTTGGTGGTACTTGAAAGAATTTTGTGTGATGTGTTTGCATGTGAAATTTGAGTAACTTCACTCTTTAAATCCAAAGTAAAAATTATGGTTGCATGATGAGACCTGGAATGAATGTGATGATTTCCTATATATATATATATATATATGTACATGTCCCAGTGTTATCTCTGTTACCAGTTTTCAAGCTTAAAACTTGGATCAAAATTCATATTCTCTTGAACTCTTTGATGTTAGTACTTAGAATTTAAGTAAAACTTGTTGTTATGTTACACAGCATGTTTTAAAATTTGGTTTATGTTAAATTAAATTTTAAAAATCTCACTGTAAGTATAAAACAACAGTGAATGTTATTCAAAGTGAAAAAAAAACTCTGTTCTGGTTCATGTATCACTTGTATACATTTGCCACCATCTTGATTGCTGCTGTGTTGTGTAGTAACTGTGGTCTCTATAGTTATAGTCATGCATTGCTGTTGAGTCGAGTTGTCTGCACCTCATATGCTGTTGCATTGGTGCATTGGGTTTGTCTCAGCCTTGAACCTTTGTACTTGTAGTCATGCATTGCATGTTGTTATTTCCAGTTGCACTTGGTTTGTGATTTTGTTGGGCCTTGTTCTTGTGCACTGACTATATGGTCTTTGCTTATTTGTAGCTGGTATCACTTGTTCACCTGCACTTGTTTGGATTTACGGTTCATCCTGTTGCATTTTGGTCTGTCCACTGCAGTATGTGTCTTGTTCAATTGAGTCAGTAATAATGGTCACTGTGTTGCATTGTTCCATGTACACTTGAGGTCTTGCAATTTGTTATTGATGCATTCAAGTGTTCACTGCCTCGTAGTCTCTGTTTGTGACTTTCATCACTGGTGCATGCTGTTCTTTATTCATTGTACTCGAGCACTTTGCACTCTGATGCTTGTTGTTGTATATTTGTGACATTGAGCATTTGGTTTGCATACATGATTTCTTGTAGTTTTCATTTTGTACTTCTTTGTTCTCTGGTATGCTGCAGCATGCATCACTGTTGCCTTTGTGTTTGTTGTATTCACTGTTGGTCTCTTCATCCATTCATCGCTATGCCTCGACCTTAACCATTGTCCACACATGTTCATGCTTTACTGCTGTCACTATTTTATTCAGTTCATTGCAAATTTGTTTACTTGAATAAAGATTAATCCCGACTCGAATGTTTTTGTGTTTTGCATAAAACGATCGGGTCAGACCGAGTATTTTACAGCTTGAAGATTTTCGCGCAGCGAAGTTAGAGAGAGGGGAAAGCACTTCACTAAAGCTTTTCAGAAAAATTTTCTTGTACTTTAAAAAGATATATGTATATTCCGCTGTATTAAAATGTAATTCATTGTATAACTCTGATATTTGTATACAAAAGAAAAGGCTCATTTATGTGAAATATATTTATGGTTCTGTGATTCTGTGACTGATTCTGTTTAAATGTTATAAACTAAATAACAATCCTTCATTTTGAACGTTTCTAGTTGGTTTAATTACCGACTAGAGGCGGTCAGAACGGCGGGTCGTTACAAAAGTGGTATCAGAGCTTTGGTTTACTCAAAGCTTAGTTTATGGCGTTTAATATGAATAGTTACTAGAGTCACTTTAAAGAAAGTGTTTTCAAATCTAAAGAAGTTTAAAATTGTTTTCTTTAAAATAAAAAGTATTTTGAAAATTAGAATTATTTTTGAAAAATTCCCCTCTCTAAATTTAGGTTTCCGATAGTTTCTATTCGGTGAGGTCTCCTTAGATTTGAGTTTCGATTGTTCGGAAACTCGTTATCGAATTGTTGAGATTTACGGAAAGTGAAATATAAGTTAAGTGAATTAATGAATTGGTTTAAACCAAATATTTTGAATATCTCCGAAATAAATGGGAAATGAAATGACATGTCAATTTGGTTATAATCAGGAGAATTATTGAACTATAACTTGGGGATTTGATTCTGAATTCTTTTGAAAATTGATTTCAAATGTTTTGAAGAACGATTTAGTAAATAAATGGATTATAAGTATTTAACTTATAACATGGATTTTGGTATATAACCGAGTTATATAGATTGAATCAAATTAATGAAGGAGATTATAAATCGAAGTTTTATAAATAGAAATGGAATTTGTAAAGATTGTTTATAATTCGAAACCAATTGAATTTGATAAATGAAACATAGAAGTTATTAAAGAAGATATATTCGTGATTTTGGACAGCGAATTATGCTTTAAGTTAAATATTGTGATAATAAGAGTTTGGTTAGGAATTATATCCACGATTTTGGACAGTGGATAATTCTGAATTAAATGCGTAAAATATTGAAATTGGTTAACGAAGTATATTCACGATTGTGGACAGTGAATATATTATTAAAATAAAACGAATATGTTTTAGGGAAGTAATATTATGAAATGGAGTAAATCCATTTGAAAGTTGTTTTGAAATGTGTTAAGAATCGAAAGCATAGATTTCAACATTCATTGTTGAAATAGACGTTTTCGAGTGAAATAAAAGGAAATGGTGGACTATAACATTGTTGTTATAGTAAATGATTTCTGAAAGGAAAAGTTTTATCTAGTATTGGGATTTATATATCTATCTTAAATTCGAATCCCTATACTAGTGATTTTGGGTCGTCGTAACGATGTTTTACGCAACATTCATTTTGACTCAAATTAATGTGTTTAAAAGAATGATTTCCTTTAAGAATGAAATATATACTTGATTTTGGTTTAAGTATATCGAATATTTTCAAAGTGTTGAAAATAAATGGATTTGTGAATTACTTATTATTGAATAAGTATGGAAATATTTTCCAATATGAAATGAAAGGTTTGAAATTTTATCTTTTAAAGATAAAGTGAAAAGTGAATGTTCTGAGATTTTATCTTTTAAAGATAAATTGATAATGAATATGTGAAATCGATTTGATAATCGTATATTCATAGATATTTTGGAAATGTAAATTCACTATGGAATTTATAAAAGAAAGGGAAATTTGTTTAAAAATAAACATTGATTTATTTTTCTGAAGTGTGAAAATAAATTTACGGATTTGGAACGTATGTTTAAAATAAATCGGTAAGGATTTATTTGATTGATTTTAATGAGCCATTTTAAGTTAAAATGGATAAATATTTGGAAATGTTTCCGTTTAAGGAAATTGATTTGAAATTTGTTTTCAAAGATTGAAAGGTGAAAAATGATTTGAAATTTGTTTTCAAATGGTTAAGTGTGGAAAAAATTATATATATCTTGTGTAGATATTTTTGGAAAATATGAACAACTAGTTCAACTTGGAAATTTTCAAAGGATTGAATTTTGAGTTAAATTGAGTTTAATTTTGACACCCAAAAACAATATAAGTTGAACTTTGAATTTTGAATGGTTGATTTGGATTGTATGTCTAACATTGTGAATTGACGACATAGCAATTGATCTCTATTGAATATATATCTGTTGGTGGCGGAGAATTTATTCTCTTAGCTTAACACCCTTCTCTGAGACGTACGAGCTCAGAGGTTATATATCGGTAGACATCAATTATGTGTTGAGAATTGACGATGTAACATGAAATCCAAATCGAGTGTGAAGTCGATAATAAATTGGATTATGAATGTGAATTAGGTTTGAGATAACCTTAAATTTCCAAATCGACTTAGAGGAAAATTTTAAATGGATAATGAAATGGAAAATTTATGAATCCTCTATTTGTTATGGGTATGAGATATTGAGGTTTTCAGAACGTATATATGAGAATACGATAAATTCGAAAACCATCAGTTTGGAAAGAAATTGTTGTGGAAAACTTATGTAAGTACATGAGTATGATATGTACGAATTGTGAAATGAAATATTATATATGTATGTATGATATTATGTTTTCCAAATTGAGGATATGGAAAAGTACCTTTCATTTAAAATTTGTGAAGGTTGTTGGAACTCGAGATGAGTGTCCATTTGAAAATGTAGCTATGTAGAATTTCCATTAATTGGATTGACCATTTGAATTCCATTAGTTGGATTGACCATTTGTTTTCCATTAGTTTGATTGGCCATTTGTTTTCCATTAGTTGGATTGGCCATTTGTTTTCCATTAGTTGGAGTGACTAGCGTAATTTGAGGGGCGAGATGACTACAGTTACAAGCGATTCCACTGGATAGTGGCGTAACCGCCGAGTAAACTGCAATCTAGATGCCAAAGCGAAATTCGAGGGGCGAGATGCCTACGGTCACAAGCGATTCTACTGGGATAGTAGCGTAACCGCCGTGTGGACCACGATCTATGGCAACAACCATGGCGAAATTCAAGAGATGAGAAATCTACGGTTACAAGCGATTCTACTGGGATAGTAGCGTAACCGCCGGGTAACTGTGATACATGGGGGAACGTGCTTTCCATATCCATTTTTAAAAGATTTTTAAAAGTATTTTCACTGGGAATTGAAGCAAGTATATTTAGTACTTGGAGATTTCTAGACTTGCGCCTGGCCAGCGTATGCCTAATGTCTTTAAGAACGACAATAGACTTGTTAAATTTCGAGTTAGCAAGTATTTTCAAACTTTAAATAGAAAATCAGTAGTCTGAAATTAAAGTAACATAAATTCCAACCCAATGAACTAAGGAAGAGGATTTTTGAAATTTTTTGAAAGTCCACAGCTTTGGAAAAGTTATACTATGTAAATTTCTTAAATGAAGAATTTCAAATTTAAAATTTGGGTTTTGTAAGTTGAAAACTTTAGTAAAAGACTTTTGCGTCTTAATTGTAGAAAATGATGAGAAAATGAGTTAATTAACAAAGCTAATGAGACCAAACAAATAAAATGAATCCTATACTTATTTATTTATTTTTAATAAGTTTCAAACTTGATAAAATTGAGTAGGGTATAAATATTAGTGAAATTTTAACAATCATTTTTCCTTACTTGTAATTTCGGGACGAAATTCTTTTAAGGAGGGGAGATTGTAACGGCCCTGAATTTTGATCAACTTAAATTGAAAATATTTAATTAATTTTAAATATTTGAATGATAATTTAAATTGAATTCCCAATATAACTGTGAATTTGGCGATTAAATATTAAAATTTAATCTGTACAAAGTTGAATAAAAATTTAAATTTGACCTTGGAGTTGAAATTGAATATTGAATTTGTATTTTACATTCAAACTAATGACTTAGGAAAATAATTTGGATACAAGTATTATTTATGTAAATTTATAAATGGGTGGTTAGTTTTTAAATAACATTTTTATTTTCTTTAAAATAAAAAGGAATAAAATTTTATTCAATACAAAATAGATAAATAAATACACATAGTAAAGAATTCAAACAACATATTTATAAATTTTGAAAAAGTCATAATGTAACTATATTGGAGAAATTTTAACAACATAATTTAAACAAATTTACAAAACAAAGTAAAGAAAATAATTATAGAAAACAAATTGAATTTCAAATGAAAGAAGAAAAAATATATGTAAAAAAAAATAAGTATAAAATAAAGAAGAAAGAAAAAAAATCCATTGCCTTATTCATTTCGACCAGATACCGATCCCACTCTCTATTCATTTTCATTTCGTTCGAAACACTTCACCCAAAATCATTACGAAAAAAATAATTAATAATGGCGGCTCTCGATTTCCTTCTTCCTCAGATCGACTCAGTTAAGGCTTGCGATCCAAATTGGGGCTTCGATTTTTTTTCTTCGATTGTGCTCATAACTCACCCCGGCTGTTTCGATTCGTGATAAGGTGAGTTGTCTCACGATTAATTCTTATTCAAGTTTTTAAATTTGTTTTGAATTGGGTGTTTAGTTGCATGCTATGATTTGGTGTTATTGGCTTCCAGTTGCTCGGTTAATTTGAATTTTAAACTAATAAGAACATATAAAAAACACTGCATGGTTGTTTGTTGGGTGTTATCTGTTATCATTTGCTCGGTTACTTGAATCTAAACTGATAAGAACAGATGCTATTTGGAATTTATTTTTAAACTGATAAGAACAGATGCTATTTGTAATTTATTTTTAAATTGATAAGAACAGATGCTATACAAAAAAAAAACTTTGCTTGTTTGTTGTTGCTGCATGTGATGGATCGTTAAATCTAGATGAGGAAAATTTCGTTTGCATGTGCTTGTTTGAACTTCTGTTCATGTGTGTTGTATATATATGCCTATAAACCCCCCCTATGGTTTGATGTTTTGCTGTGTATCATGCTTGCATGCCTATATATGAATGATCCCAGTTATAAAGGTCTGTGAACATCCTATAATCTGAAAATAACAAAATTGACAAGTTTAAAACAATTGTTTGATGAAAATTATGCATGCTAAAATTATTGGAACCATCATGTAAAGCTTGAATGTTTGTTTAAGTATGGAATTAAAAGTATGTATGTGAATATGTATTTTTGCATATACATGTCACTGTGAGTAAACATACCTAATTTAAAAAGTTTTTTTTAATCTGTTAAACCCCTGTTGCATGCAGAAACTTAAGCTTAAATAGGCAAAAAAAATGGTTTGCATGTTGTAATTAAATGATTTTGTGTATATTTGTTATGGTTCCCAGGCTCTGGTTTAACTGGCTTGAATTTAGAGCAGTGGTTGCTTGCTGTTGGTTTCCAAATAAATTAACTTGTTTAAATTTGAAATCTGTGATATATTTGAAGCTTTGGTTAAGTGGTTATTATGAGAAATGATGAATGAATGTATATCAAGCGTGCATGTCTGTTTAGTGTATGCATGTCTGTTGTATGCATATACTTCTCTGATTTGAAGTACAGGCTTTAACAAATTTACAAAAAATCCAAATCCTTATTTTGCTAATCCTCTTTAGATCCTAGGATTCAAACAAAATGTGTTTGTTAAATCATAATTCAGCTCTTAATAATATCTTTAAAAAGATCAGAAAGTAAATTTTATCTGAAACAAGGATTTGCAGTGAAACTCGAATAAATGCAAAATTCTAGGCTTCCCTTCTGCTTCTCTGTTTGCAGATATAAAGGTGAGCAAACCACATTTTTAAAATCTCGAATTTGGTTTAAATATTGATCTGCATGTGATGATCTTGGATGGAATATATTTGCAAGTATATATGTGTAATTTATGGATGCATGCCAGTATAGTGAAGATGTTTCTTTCTGTTTTGAATTAACAGTTTAGATTTCAAGTTTCAAATTTAAACTGCTATAAATAAAACTGTTCTGTCTTCATTTTTAAAGTGTATGCTTTGTATGGCTGTACTGTGATGGATATTCTATGTATACAATAAAGTAAATATATATATGGGTTTACAGGTATCTGTATACTTGTTTTTTTAAAACTAAAACTTTAAATAGAATCCATTACCTCTTGATTTGATCTCAGCTAGGATTTGATATGTAAATGAAACATGTTTGTTTAGTATGGGTTCAAGTTATAAATTATAATCAAGTTAAATTAAAAATCTGTTGTTTCTGTAAACTATAAGAACAGTTATGGTTTCAAATAAGTAAAACCTCGAACTTCTTAAAATATTAAATTAGGTTTATAACTTGAATGCATATATTGAAATCATGATTTTTAAAACTAAAATCACATTTTTAATTTAGTATGGAGTGAGTATTGCTGGATTGATATGTGTGTTCTCCTGTACACTTATTTTCTCAAACTATCTTGGGTCACTATGTTGAACCAGTTTCATTGTCTTGACATCATTGCTTTGAGTTCACTGTCATACTTCCATGTACTCAGTTGAGTTGACTGTTGCATTTGGTTTATTTTGTTTCCACTCATTTGTAGTCTGCACCACCATATGTTTTTTTATGCCTGATTGATGCTAATTGGCTCCTCTGTTTTCAAACTAATGTGGACAAAACTTAAAAAAAACTTAAGACTAAGATCTGTTACAATTTGGTGGTACTTGAAAGAATTTTATGTGATGTGTTTGCATCTGAAATTTGAGTAACTTCACTCTTTAAATCCAAAGTAAAAATTATGGTTGCATGATGAGACCTGGAATGAATGTGATGATTTCCTGTATATATATATATATATATATATATATATGTACATGTCCCATTGTTATCTATGTTACCAGTTTTCAAGCTTAAAACTTGGATCAAAATTCATATTCTCTTGAACTCTTTGATGTTAGTACTTAGAATTTAAGTAAAACTTGTTGTTATGTTACACAACATGTTTTAAAATTTGGTTTAAGTTAAATTAAATTTTAAAAATCTCACTGTAAGTATAAAACAACAGTGAATGTTATTCAAAGTGGAAAAAAAACTCTGTTCTGGTTCATGTATCACTTGTATACATTTGCCACCATCTTGATTGCTGCTGTGTTGTGTAGTAACTGTGGTCTCTGTAGTTGTAGTCATGCATTGCTATTGAGTCGAGTTGTCTGCACCTCGTATGCTGTTGCATTGGTGCATTGGGTTTGTCTCAGCCTTGAACCTTTGTACTTGTAGTCATGCATTGCATGTTGTTATTTCCAGTTGCACTTGGTTTGTGATTTTGTTGGGCCTTGCTCTTGTGCACTGACCATATGGTCTTTGCTTATTTGTAGCTGGTATCACTTGTTCACCTGCACTTGTTTGGCTTTGCGGTTCATCCTGTTGCATTTTGGTCTGTCCACTGCAGTATGTGTCTTGTTTAATTGTGTCAGTGATAATGGTCACTGTGTTGCATTGTTCCATGTACACTTGAGGTCTTGCAATTTGTTATTGATGCATTCAAGTGTTTTCTGCCTTGTAGTCTCTGTTTGTAACTATCATTACTAGTGCATGCTGTTCTTTGTTCATTGTACTCGAGCACTTTGCACTCTGATGCTTGTTGTTGTATATTTGTGACATTGAGCATTTGGTTTGCATACATGATTTCTTGTAGTTTTCATTAAGTACTTCTATGTTCTCTGGTATGCTGCAGCATGCATCACTGTTGCCTCTGTGTTTGTTGTATTCACTGTTGGTCTCTTCATCCATTCATCGCTATGCCTCGACCTTAACCATTGTCCACACATGTTCATGCTTTACTGCTGTTACTATTTTATTCAGTTCATTGCAAATTTATTTACTTGAATAAAGATTAATCCTGACTCGAGTGTTTTTGTGTTTTGCATAAAACGCTCGGGTCAGACCGAGTATTTTACAGCTTGAAGATTTTCGCGCAGCGAAGTTAGAGAGAGGGGAAAGCACTTCACTAAAGCTTTTCAGAAAAAATTTCTTGTACTTTAAAAAGATATATGTATATTCTGCTGTATTAAAATGTAATTCATTGTATAACTCTGGTATTTGTATAGAAAAGAAAAAGCTCATTTATGTGAAATATATTTATGGTTCTGTGATTTTGTGACTGATTCTGTTTAAATGTTATAAACTAAATAACAATCCATCATTTTGAACATTTCTAGTTGGTTTAATTACCGACTAGAGGCGGTTAGAACGGCGGGTCGTTACAGTTTTAAAAATTAAAATTTTTAGATGGCTTCTTTTAATAATGCTTTTGCAGAGGCTCGGTCCATAGTTAGACCACCAATGTTCAATGGTGAATATGCTTACTGGAAGAATAGAATGAAAACTTTTCTAAAAACCATTAATGCTTGTAATATTATTGAGATAGGTTATAGGGCACCAACTATAGTTGCGATAACCGAGAAATAGATAAATCGATGGATCAGTGGATAGATCTTGAAAATAAATTACAGAATGCTAATGCCACGGCTATGAATTGTATTATTTGTTCATTCGATCAAATTGAATTTAATTGTGTCTCACATTGTCAAACTGCGTAGGAAATATGGCACACACTTGAAGTGACACATGAAGGAACATCTCAAGTCAAGGAATCTAGCCTTGCCATGCTGAGTAGCGAATACATGAATTTCACAATGGCCAAGGAAGAAAATGTAAAAAAATGTATGGACGACTTTCCAATATCATATACAAATCAAAAGCTCTTGGAATATCATACACAGAGTCGAAAATTGTTCGAAAAATTCTCAGAGTCCTTCCACGAAGTTTTGTAGCAAAAGTCACTGCTATTCAAGAACCAAAGGATTTGAAATAAATCAAATTTGAAGAGCTCATCGGAAATCTCACCACTTATGAGCTAGAAATGAAATTCAAGGAAGAGCGTGAAGGAGGTGATACTCGAAAGAAATCGATAGCTCTCAAAGGAATAACTGAAAGTGAAGATGATGATGATGATGGTGAAGCTGAACTGGCACTATTAATAAAGAGATTCAAAACGTGGAACCCCAAATATAGAAATTCATCCAAAAATCATCAACTTAAGAGCAGAATCAACAAAGTTCTAGACAACTCAAAAAAACAAGAAATCATCTGCCACAAATGTAATAAACCAGGCCATATCAAGCTAAATTGTCCTCAAAATCGACTCAGCCAAGGAAAGAAAAAGAAAAGGAGAAGTTTTTGCGACCACTTGGGATGAAAGTGATGAAGATGAAAATGATAGCACTAGCAGTGAGAGTGAAAATGCAAATCTGTGTCTTCGTGGAGAAATAACTGACAGCGATGATGACGAGCCAAGCGAGGTATCGAAACTTCATCATTCAAAATTACATATATATTTTCACAAAGTAAATGATTTTTTGAATGACTTAAGGAGAAGTATGCAAAGATTGAATCATAAAGAGATAGCTTGATAGAATTAAATAAACAGCTTGATCAATTAGTTAAAAACTATCAAAACAAGTGCCCTAAATGTAATAAGTTTTCATCACTTGAAAAGGAAATTAAAAAATCAGAAAATAAAATTAAAACACTTGAAAATAAAATTCAGATTTTAAAAGAAAGTTAAAATACTAGGAGAGAAAATTCTATTAAAAAGTGCACTCAGTCGTTGAACAAAAATGAACCTCTCAAAACACAAGTCCAAAAACAACCTACAACTTTAAAAACAATTCCAAAGGAGAAAGATTGTAAAATATGTTATTAAGGAAACAAGCTGTTAATACAGATAGACAAGGACTTGGATATAATCAACCTGAACTTGTCAGAAGCAAAATTAATCGAGTCAAAACTGTGTGGACAATTTGTAGAAAAATTGGACATAATCAAAACATTTGTTGATATAGACCTAAAAACGTAAAAACCATACCAATTTGGATTCCAAAAGGCACAAATACTAAATCCCTTAATGTTAACCAAATTTGGGTGCCAAAAAGAACAAATATAAATTGTTTTGGGTCTACACAAACATTTTTATAAAACCTTTTGTCACTAACAATCATAGACCTATAAAAACAAATAGGTCACTAAATTCTCTTCTTGTGTAGGTATGCTGGCAGGCTAAGCAACAACAACAATGGTATTTAGATCGTGGCTGTTCCAGGCACGTGATAGGCGATAAATCAAATCCTTAGCCTAAAGATGTTCAAAGGTGGAGAAGTCACGGTGGGTAACAATGAAAAATGTAGAATTATCGGTAAAGGTAAAATAGGTAACAGTGCATCTTCCTTAGAAAACGTATTATATGTTGAAAATCCGCACCACAATTTGATATCAATCAGCAAGCTATGTGATAAAGGAATGAATGTTATTTTTGACTCTGACTTATGCAAAATTGTTGACCAATCATCAAAAGAAATATTGTTTTCAGGTAAAAGGAAAGGTAACACATATTCTGTGGTTTTTGATGATCTTTCTCTTTCAAAATGCCTAATAGCTAAGGATGTAGAAGTAAACCTATGGCACAGATGATTAGGACATGCTAGTATGAATCTAATAAACAAGTTAAAATGAAAAGACTTGGTAAGTGGTTTACCACCTCATGATTTTAAAACAAAAAATCTATGTAAAGCATGTACTTCGGGAAATTTTAAGAAATCATCTTTTCATGTCAAAAACACTGTAAGCACTTCTAGAATTCTTAAACTAGTTGATATGGATCTATTTGGACATAACGATCTTGCTAGTTTAGGTGGTAAGAAATATTGTTTGTGTTGGTTGATGATTACTCAAGATATACATGGGTGTACATCGTAGCTAAAAAATCAGAAACCTTTTCATACTTCACTAAATTCACAAAATTAGTTCAAAATGAAAAAAGAGTTTCTATCATTTCATTAAGAAGTGATCATGGTGCGGAATTTGAAAATTATGAATTTGAAAATTATGAATTTGAAAATTTCTATGATGAAAATTGATTTAAACTTGAATTTTCTGCTCCACGCACTCTACAACAAGATGGGGTACTCGAGAGAAAGAATCGAACATTACAAGAGTTGGCTAGGTCTATGATAAATGAGTATGAACTAACTTTGTTCTTTTCGGCAGAGGCACTAAATACAGCTTGTTGTGTAATGAATAGAGTTACGATTAGACCGATCCTTAAGAAAACACCCTATGAGCTATGATTCAAAATAAACCAAACATTGCATACTTTAAAGCTTTTGGATGTCCGTGCTATATTCTCAATACAGGTGATCAATTAGTAAACTTTAAAGAAAAGCTAATGAGGGTATGTTCATGGGATACTCTTCTAGAAGCAAAGCTTTTAGAGTCTACAATAAAAAGACTAAAGCAATTGTGGAGTCAATCAATGTGAAATTTGATCAAGGCATTGATGATCAAAACAATGAAACAATCAAAGGTAATGTTGAAGAGGAGAACGAAAAAGATGAAAATGTAAAACCAAAAGAAACTACAACCACAAAAGAAGTCTGAAGGAATTTGGATCTAGAGAGATTGAAATGCAAGAAGAGCTAAATCAATTTGAGCGAAATGATGTTTGAAGTCTAGCACCTAGACCTAATGATTATCCATTCGTAGGAACAAAATGGATTTTTAAAAATAAATATGATGACACTGGAAATGTGATTTGGAATAAAGCTAGGTTAGTTGCTAAAGGATATAATCAGACTGAAGGAATTGATTTTGTTGACAATTTTGCACCAGTAGCCAGACTATAATCCATTAGGATACCGTTAGTTTTTCTTGATATAAAGGATTTAAACTAAGACAAATGGATATTAAAAGTGTTTTGCTTAATGAAATTTTAAAATAAGATTTATTTGTCGAACAACCAGAAGGTTTGAAAGTCATGATTATCCTAATCACGTATATAAACTTAAAAAGGCATTATATGGATTAAAACAAGCCCTTAGAGCTTAGTATGAATGTCTTGTACTTATCTCCTTGAAAATGGGTACAAAAAGGGCCGTGTAGATACCACTATTTCTATTGCATGAAAATGATAATATTCTAATTGTTCAAATATATGACATTATTTATGGTGCCAATAACAATTTGTTGTATGAGAAATTTGAAAAAGTTATGTAGGAAAAGTTTGAAATGAGCTAAGTTGGAGAGTTAAAATTCTTTTTAGGATTTCAAAACAAACAAAGCGATAAAGGCACATTTATTTCTCAAGAGAAATATATTAAGGAACTTGTCAACAAATTTGGATTGAAAGATGCTAAATCAGCAAGAACCCCCATGAGCACAACAATTAAACTTGACAAGGATGAAAAAAGGTAAGGAAGTTAATCAAAAGCAATATCGATGTATGATTGGATCACTTCTTTATCTTACCGCTTCTAGACCTGACATCATGTTTTTTGTCTGCTTGTGTGCACGATTTCAATCTAATCCAAAAGAATCTCATTCAAAAAATGTTAAAAGAATATAATATATTTGTTTCACACCCCACATTTTGGTCTTTGGTATTCAACTAATGATAAATTTAAAATTAAAAGGATATTCAGATGCAGATTACACTGGAAGTGTAGTAGATATAAAAAGTACTAGTGGAACGTGTTTTATGTTAGGACATTCGTTAGTTGCATGGTCAAGTAGAAAAAAGAACTGTATTGCATTGTCCACCACAGAGCAGAGTATATTGCTCTAAGTGGTTGCTCTGATCAAATTTTATGGATGATACAAACTTTGCAAGACTATGGTCTAAATTTCAAACATGTACCACTATTGTGTGATAGCAAAAGTGCAATTAATCTCCAAAATAATCAAATACATCACTCATGATCAAAAAAATTAGATGTTAGACGGCATTTTATTAGAGATCATATTTCCGAAGAAAATATCTGCATAAATTTCATTTCAATCGATTCTCAATTGGCAGACAATTTTACAAAACTACTTTGAGAAAATAGTTTCTGTAAACTTCGTCTCAGTTTAGGTGTTTTAGAAATTTGATTTTTGCCTATTTTAACAAATCTGACTCCATATGGTTTATAGAAAAGATAAATAGTGATTGAAAAAGAAACGAGTGTTGGTATTAAATATATATTATAACTTAAGACAGTATATTTATTAAATTTCCTTAAAAAATTTAAACAACAGTTGTAAAAAAAATTGTTGGTGAAAATACCATGACCATTTCTATTTCTATCATATTTCTATCGGCCATCACTCATCAAAATCAAATATGGAATGTCACTACGTGGCATTTTAAATGGAAAATTATTTGTTTTTTATTTCATTATATTTCTAACAAATAAAAACATCCAAAGTAATCATTCTCATTTAAAAGTCCTCATGGTTATGCATGGGTGAATTACTTATACTTTTTTATTATGTGCTTTCATGCTCATTTAAATGTCCTCACGGTTATGCATGTATGGAACACATATTAATATTGATTAATTAAATAGACAAGTTGATTCTAATCCCATTTAAAAGTCCTCACGGTTATGCATGGTTAGGAGATACTTGAATTCATTTTTAAAAAAAAATGGAATAATACTAATCTCATTTAAAAGTCCTAACGGTTATGCATGATTAGTAGACATTCAAATTCTCGGTGTAAATATACCACAAATAGACACAACTATATGGCTTTGTATACCAACATTATCTCTATCACTCTAAAGTGGAATATGCATCAAACAGAGTATTTATGATTTTCGTTTAATTTTTTATTGAAATTTAATATTTATACCAGCTTGAGTATTAATATTGTATTAATTTCTATCACTTTATCTCTATTTTTCTAAAAATATTACTCTTTTTCCGATAACGAAAGGGGAGAGAAAATTAAGATATTGGCAAACAAAGGTCAAATATTTTATTTTATATTTTCTATTTGCATCTAGGTTCATTTGCATATTTTTATGCATATATGAAGGGGGAGCTTTATTGTAGAGAGGGAGCATCGCAATACGGGGAGCAAAATTGAATTATCAAACACATAAAATAAATTCAAAATCTTAAATATATGTTTGTTATCATCAAAATGGGAGATTGTTGAGTATGCGAGTATATTATTTTTGTTTGATGATAATAAACACACACACACATATATATATACATTTAAATGTATTTGTTAATGTTATATTTTATTTTATTTTTTGTGAATAAAATAAATAACATAGAGTTTGAATTCAAATAGATATTTTATTCAAACAAATGTTTATTACAATTTTGAATAGTACAAATTTAATCTCTCACTATACACACACACACACACACGCGCGCGCGCGCGCACACACACAATTTTCAGTTACAATACAAATTTGACTACATCACAATTTTCAATTTACATTTGCACCTCACTATGTATCATTCATTCACTCGTTTTTATCTTCAACTCTATTCCAGATTGAATCAAGCATCTGAATTATCTACAAAGAAAACATTGAAGCAGTAAAATTGAAAAAGAAATATTTTTGCAGTGTAAAATAAAATGTATTTTGAAAATATTATTTGCCTTAGATATTTTGGTTATTCCTCATCATTTAATTTTGAATTCATCAAATACGAACAACTTGTGACATGCACAGTGTATCGATGTACATGCCACAAGGTTGTGTATACCGATATACACTTGATAAAATTACAGGGACAGGTGAGCATAAGGTCATACCCAATCAAAAGCTGGGTTCAACTCAAGTGCAATACAAATAAAGCCAAGACATGAGGACAAGGTCAAACCCAAGCTATAAGCTGGATTCAACACAGGCGCAAATCCAAATGTACAAGTTCAATAAAAGTGTCAAAACAACTAAAGCAACTCGATCAGTCCAAAATCAAAAAAGAAGAAGTACAAGATGTAGTGAACAATACAAAACTGAGGAGACTAGACAGTCCAACCAGACTTAAGTGAACCAAAGAAAAGAACAAATCTAAAATATGCAACAACAAAATGCACATGTCAACCGTCTCAACAACACATATACACACATATGCATATACATGTGTACACATGGTGACATGTAACAAAGACCACAATTACGAACTGATCAAGTGCTACAAAGGTCAGAGCCAGTGAAACTACAACAAGCCTCAACAGTCAAAATGTACAAAAGTAGTGAATGCAGCAGCAAATTTAACTTGAACAACTAAACAACTTCTTTAACAAGTGACTCAAACCAGAGTAGTCGAGACAGACCACATAATCAAACATGTAAACAGTGAAATAACACTGTATATACATATGTATATGTAACTACGAGACTCCAACGGTGCAATCAGACTCATTGAAACAAAGGAGCAACCAGATAGCAATGGAGTCAGACCAAGCTAATGAACAAACAAAAGGACCTGGCAACATGAAATACTCGAACACACATGTATGCAGTGCACAACAACTATATTCAAGCAAGGCTACCACTTTAAGTACAAATGCACATCAATACTACACCTGATCACAAAACAATGTACACAGACTGTACACATGAATGCAATGACCAATAGCCCTAATAGTAAATGAATCACATGACAATAGTAAACATGTATACAAAGGCAACATGACAGCTCGGCTAACATCATCATGGAAGACCATAAAATCAGTGCAGACCAATCCAGCGAATCAAGAACAGGCATAAGCACAAGCAAGCCATGGTCACACATTTTCAGTCGGAGCAATACAAAAACACCTGTATACATATATGCATATGTATGTATACACATGCATATATACATACATATATATATATATCGATGAAACTATAGCAAGTTAAACCAGCATAAGTAAATGTAACTACAGTTTCAAATCAAGTCGAAGCCGTGAATCAAACAATTTCAAAAAGAAATATATACAGTAAATCGAACAAAGTCCAGAAATCATTTCAAATGATCGAAGTCAACCACGACCAAAGTCAAGATAAATCAACATCATTAGAGAATTCAGAGTTGTGGTAATCCATGAATCGAGCAAGTTCAAAATCTAAGCTGTGATAATCAAGTAATCACAAAATACATGAATTTGAACAAGTCGATACAAATCACAAGCATTGATGCAAAATCAAACGGCAGAACTAAAATTATCACATGAATTCAAATAACATATTCGAATGAAAATTAGGGAAATTGATACCTATAAAATCCCTAGTCATCATCGGCATGAAAAGCATCGAGTTCAAGCATATCAATGAGAACGACAAAGAAAATTACATACCATATTTTACAAAACAAACTTAAGAATTGAAGCAGCCGAGTGGAGTAGAAAGGAAAAAAATCGGTCAACTAAGCTACACAAGGATATCTATTCAATCAATCAATTTGAAGTCGATGCCTTTCAATTCCCATGAAGCCCTAATTATCAGAAATAAAGAGGAATGAACGAGCTAAAGGAAGCTTCCCTTTTTCCACAAGGAAAGAGATACCAGGCCAAAGAAATAACAAAGAAAAGGGGATTTCTTTTTAATATTTATTGGGTCGGTTTTCTATTTTGGTCTTAGTATACTAATTAGGTTTTTGTGTTTTTAATTGTTTTTAATTTGTATTCTCTTTTAAACCTTTATAATTTTTTAGTCGTGTGACTAGGGAAAAACTACGGGGCGTACTTTGAGAATTCGCAACTCAATGGCTGAGTTGTGGCTGGGTTTTAAGCATAGAGTTAGGTTAGTCGATAGCGGGTGTCGCGAGTTTACGTGTGTAAGCGTCTGACTACTTAATTTCTAGTAGAAACCTTGGGGGCAGCACGTAGGTAGGGTTTTGCCGAAGCTGGGTAAATCTGTATTGTTTCGTTTCTGTCTTTTATATTCTACTATTATCTATGTTGCTATTATTCTGCTGTTATCGGTGCTGCAATTATTTTATATACTTCCGCAATAATTTTTAAAATTAATAGTATCACCCAATTCACCCCTCCCCCCTCTAGGTTGAAATCGATCCTATAGCTATATGGTTTATATGCCGACTCATAATTATCACTCTAAAGTGGAATATGCGCCTAACAGAGTATTTATGATTGTGTTTGATTTTTTATTTAAATTTAATATTTATACTCGATTGGGTATTAATGTTTTAATAATGTCTATCACTTTATCTCTATTTTTCTAACACTACCACTCTTTTGCTGATAACAAAAGGGGGAGAGAAAAGTTAAGATTTTGGCAAATAAGGGTCAAATATATTATGCTTTATTTTGCATATTCCCATCAAGGTTCATTTGCATATTTTACTTATTTTCCTGCATATATGAAGGGGGAACTTGTTGTAGAGAGGGAGCATTCAAATAGGGTGAGCAAATAGAGTTCATCTATGCCCAAATACATTTAATGATTTCAAAATCTTAAATATATGTTTGTTATCATTGAAGGGGGAGATGGTTGAATATGCTAGTATATGATTTTTAATTGATGATAATATATATATATATACACAAATTTAAATGTATTTGTTATTGTACTATTTTATTTTTCACATAATTAAATAAATATTTGTTGAATAAAATAAATAATACAGAATTTTAATTCAAACAAATATTTTATTACAATTTTGAATGGTACAATATTTGCGCTCTCACTATATATATATATATATATATATATATATATATATATCAATTTCAGTTACATTACAATTTCGATTACATCACAAGTTTCAAATTTACGATGTTCACCTCACTACATATCACTCATTCACTCGTATTTATCTTCAACTCTATTTCAGATTGAATCCAGCATCTAAATTATCTGCAAAATAAATACTAACGTGGAAAAATTTAAAAAGAAGTATTTTTGCTGTGTAAAATAAAATGTGTGTTTTTGAAAATATTATTTGGCTCGGTTATTTGGGTTTTTCTTCATTATTTCTTTTGAATTCATCATACACGAACAACTTGTGACATGCACAGTATATAACTGTACATGCCATAAGGCCGTGCACATCGATATACACTTGATAAAATTGCATGGATAGGTGAGCACAAGATCAAACCCGAGCCGAGGCTGGATTCAACTCAAGTGAAAATGCTCGATCAAAGCAATAACCGGCATACATGTGTATGCATGTACAAATATGCAGTAACCTTCACTACACACAAATATATATATATGCATATGCATGCATGTATATACAAGAATATGCGCATGTTTTTCAAAATCAATGAGCTATAGTTCAAGTGCACAACAACAACATGAAACCACCTGAATAACAAGCAAGTGGGTCAAGACAACATGAAAAAGACGACCAGACCTGACCAGACTTCAAGAAGTGTTAGACATGTCAAGCAGGTTAAAAGTCAATTCATATGAAAATAAGTATGCAGCAGTAACATGCACACATGGCCAGGCTCATAAATCAAAGACATAAACACAACAACAAGCCTCCACTTGTGAAGTGGATGTTAAGCAGCAATGACAAATAGAATAATGCACATGAACACAGTGGAGCATGAAACAAGTATACACAAGATTTTAGACTGCAACAACATAATGAAGAAATGAATGAAATAAATGAGATTAGATTTAGAGCGAACGAAGACTAGATTCATGCAACCAGGTTCACCAGATCACAAAACAAGACCAATCAACTTGAACATGGTATTAAAGGCAACAAGAACATAACCAGATTCCAACCAGTTATAATATGGTACAAAACAATTCAACAAAGAGATTTAGACATGCTCAAACTACAGAGATTACACAAATATAAATGCAAAACAATAAGAATTCAGACAAGTGAGCATGGTTAGAAAATACAAGAGCACGTGCACTTATATACATACACAACAGAGAATGAAAAATCAAAATTCAGGGTTAAGAGCATGCAAATGAAGTTTCAATCAAGACTACCGGAACAGATTCATGAATACACACTTACAAACCAACATGAAAATATGAACTAGTTTCAACTACTAGTGCATAAGCAAAATGCAAGCAGCTGGACATGTACTCGAAGCAACCATACTACAATGCACCAGATCAACAAAACAGCCATAACACGAAATGTACACATGACAGCAGTGAAAGGAGACCATTAGACCACACACAAATGACTCAACCAAAGCAGACCACAATAACAATGCAGTCTAGACTCAAATCAACATGTAATGCATAAGCATTGGTGAACCGGATCAACATTTCAACCCACCATGAAGACCAGAACAATGAAAAGTACACATGAAACACGATGAAACCAAAGCTCAATGCAACACAGACCAGAGGCACACATGCATATAACACAAAACAAACAGTTGTGGACAGCAGCCCAAACATGAACATGAAACCAAGTTCAAAGCAGGTTAGATGTGTGTGAAGCAGTTTATATGTATATGTTTAAAGTTATTAACAACAGCAGTGTTGAACTTGTCAACCCGGGAATATGTTCGAAATATATCAAACAAATCAGCGTAGTTCGATGAAAGTCAAGAATTGTTTCATCAAGTCAAGGCCAGGTGATAACATTGATTTAGTTAGCGAGTCGTAGACAAAATTCTTTAAGTTTATGTCTATATGCACGATGTCGAAGTCATAGGAGAAAAGATCGAAACCAACTCATAGAAAATCAAACAATATCATAAATAGAACGAAAAATCAAAAAACCAAACAAGTCGTGGTGACCATGCAAAGAATTCATGAATCTACATACTCCAGGAACAAAGCAACGCAAGGGATAAATTCATGAAGAATTCAAATGTAATAATACGAACGTAAACATAGGGCTTTCATCCCTTTTTAAACCCAATCGTCATCATCGGCAGTTGCATTCGAGTTAAAGCAAAAAAATCACAAAGCCAAGTTTCAAATTAAATCCCAAATCAATAACTCGAATGAAGTTCAAACCAACACAATCAATAGAGAAATTAAGGCTAAAATCACATATCGATTCTAGTCTAATTCGAACTCGACCTTGAAGCAGCCAGAAGCAAGCAAAGCGAATTGAAAAACGAAAGATAATAAATTTGGACTCCAAGTTGCGGCTTCAAGGGATTCAACAAAACCTTGAATTCCAAAACGAGAAACAAAAGGGAGCGGCCTCGAAAATAAGAAACGGGAAGACTTACTCTTCATTTAAGTATTGAGTGGGCCGGTTATATATATTATATTGGGCTTAAATATTATAAAAAGGGTTTTGTTTTGGTTTGGTTTTATTTTGTAATTTTCTTTTAAACTTTTGTAAAATTCTAGCTGTGCGACTAGGGACGAACTACGAGGGTGTTGTTCGAGAATTCGCAACTCAATAGCCAAGTTGTGGCGAGGTTTTGAGCATAGAGTTAGGTTAGTCGATAGCAGGTTTCTCAAGTTTAAGTGTGCAAGCGTCCGACTACTTAATTTCTAGTAGAAACCTTGGGTAAATCTGTGTTGTTTTATTTCTGCTTTTATTATTCTACAATTATTTGTGCCGCAAATATTATATATATTTCCGCATTAATTTTTATTATTATTAGTATCACCCTATTCACCCCTTCCTCCCTCTAGGGTGAAATCAATCCTACACTTAGGCTTGAATTTATTTTAAGTTTTCATAAACCTATGCTCGATACCAACCTGTAACATCCCCTACATGAAGGCCTAAAACTAATGGCTACTGATGCTGCAGTCATCCACAGTTATTAATCCTCAATGACCAAACACGGTATTGTTTGATACATTGATATAACAGAAACACATGGATATGGAAAAAATTTATAATCATTAAACAACTTTCACATTCCATTTCAAAACATTTCATATTCATTACATAATCCAAGATTCGAGAACCACATTCATAGAAAATATAGTAATTTCAGCATATGCTAAAAGCGACATATGTTGCCCCCTGGATAATCAGAGTATTTAACTAGGCAACCAAGCAACTTTTCCTTTACAACAAAACACAAAGATATCAAAATAGAAAAGAACTCCTGATAGTTATCATGCCTCCTGCACGTCTCTGGATGCTTATTCGTCTAAAGAGGTACTTATAAACCTTAACTCTCAAACAGCTCAAAGTTAATTGAGCACCTGAGAGTTTAATGGGAAAATATCAACTTTGAGTCAAATATAAAGCCTGGTATGAATAATAACCAACCATCGCCAAACATTTAGATATCTAGTGAGGCCACGCCACTTAGAGAAACGGGTATTCCCCTCACTGGTATTTTAATAAAAACTTATGATAACCATATACCATGCTCCTGCATCCACAATGGTTAAAAACATAGCAATATAAAATATTATGATGATACACAAACAATTAAAATATTCTGGATTTCTCCATCCCCATTCATTTGAATATCTATATCAGTTATAGATTCTATGATCACTATTAACCTATTAGTTTTCATGGGCTGACCAATAACCTATATATCATTTATGGACTATCTGTTCGGTTTCATTGTATTTGTGTGATCACTAACGACCTATTGGACCCTGCCAACAACTTCATTCAACTATTTCATGGGTTCTCCTTGAACCTATTAGTATCTCCAACAACTCCCCTTATATCATAGTTTTCATGGGTTAACTAAGAACCTATGGTCTTCTGTTAATAACTTTATTCGGATATAGTTTTCATGGGTTCACTACAAACCTATTGGCCCCTGCCAATAACTTTTTGTAAACATAGTTTTCGTGGGTTTATATAAACATGTCTATCTGACAACTTCTTTAATCAGCATTTAGCCATCCTATATTCTGGTCTACTTGACCTCCTGGATGCAATTCTACTCATACATGAGTTAATTCAATTTATATTCACTACTAGGTCAACCTACTTAATTATTCATCCCTTCATTCCCCAAAATACAGTTATGGGTCCATTATACGGTGAACACACACACACACACACACACACACACACACACATATATATATATATATATATATATATATATATATATATTAGAAGCAAACATAATAACACAATAACACCCAAACCCGTGGTTTAATATCCTTGAAATCATTTTCATATAAAACATGGTTAATCCCTTTAACCTACTATTTTATCAAGTAAAGCTTCTTCAAGACTCCATATTTAAAAGCCATTTCAAAACTCTTTTATTTTGCCATGGGTTTTTCTCTAGAAAATGGGATCGGGTTCTTTGTCTTAAAAACTAAGGCTTTCGAAACCTTTGAACTTTACTTTTAAACCATTGGAAAGCCTCCTTTGAAAGCGTTCAAATCTTCTTTCCAAAACATTAAACATATGCCTTTTGAAACACTGAAAATATATGAATTCCAAAACCTTTCAAAAGCATCAAAACCTTCCTTTCGAAACCTCAAAAAAATCCTTTCGAATGAACTGAAGTATACATAGAAGCACTGCTTCAAAATCATTTGAAAGTACCTCTTTCGAAACCATTGGGTTTATATTTAAAATATCTTTTGGGTCAAAGTGAATTAAATGAAAGTACCCATTTCGAAACCATTAACCTTCATATAAAAGAGTTTGGGGAAAAACTGATGGCTTCAGAACCATCCTTTCGAAAGCTTAAATCATTCATGTAAAACATTTGGAAGGATAGCTTTGAAACCCCTTTTGAAGCCGTTGCGTTGGAAACCATTATGTGGCTACTGCAGCCCTTTCGTAAGCTTTGGGAAGTGGCCTATTATATTTGTAAAACAAAAGTTACCTTTCGAACTAGTTGATGATTTCAATTCATTCGAAATGCACAAGATCGGCGACAAGGTTTCGACTGGGTTCAAACTACCCTTTCGGAAGCATTGATTTAAAAATATTGTAACTCTTTCGAAAGCTTTCTTTTCGAAAGAAAAAGACGGCGATTTCTTCAAAAGCTATAGTAAACCCATTTCGAAAGCATTCTTTTGTAAACAAGGCAAGCACATTTCTTTGGATAGTAAAACAAAGGCTTCGACCTCATCGAAAGCGAGGTTTCGACTCCATGCCTGCCGCCATTATCCAATCCACTACATACCAATACATTGATACCTTGTGTATTAGTCTCTACTTGGTTGAGGCGTAAGTATGGGGTCGAAAGGTAGCTTCTGGAAGTGGAGAAACATTATTTTTTTGTAAAAACTATTTTATTGCCTTTTCAAGAGCTTGCTTTTTACTAACCTGCCTATTTGTAAAAATTTAATTGGTTGCCATAAACTTTTAAAATTCTTTCCAAAATAAAACTACCGCAATCATTTCGGATCTAATTAAAATAGTTTAACAAAATGCCCTCCCTGAAACAAAATAAAATAAAACATTTAAGTCCTCGATTTAAAATAATTAATTTCCATAGTAAATTAAATAAGAAAAATCCTCAAAAATCGGAGAAATTCACTTTTACTACGTTATCTAACATATAGAAATTTCAGACCCAAATTCCTTCGTATGATAACCGAAATAATTTTAAACCCAATTTATTCATTTTTTCCTTCAAAAATTCATAATAAATTTTCCATAGCTTGGAAAATTATAGAAAATTAAAATCATCTCCAAAATAATGTGTTACATAACATATTAAATCATCATGGCATTTGAAACCCAATATAAATGATTTTAGACTTAAATTCGAATAAAACATTTATCAAACAAACATGTTTGAATATAACATATCATGAAATCCAAGTGTATCATCATCAAAAAATCATCATAATGGATTTAAACTTAAACCTGAAATCATATGCTTTTTAAAAACAAAAATAGAGATGGTTTTGATAATTATTCACTTTGATTAGGATAAGGAACTTGAGCTTTGATCTTTGATTAATTCCCCTTGCTTGATTTCTTAACTTTTTTAGTTGATTTTTCCCTTTTTCTTTCCCTAGATTATGGCCTACCGGCTTTTCTTCTTTTCTTTACTTTTTTAAGCAATGAAAATATGAATGTGAAGAGAAATGGAAACATGTATTTGAAGGGTTATGGGGTTATGATACAGCAATTACCCATTGAGCCCTTGTTTTATTCTCTTATTAGTTATCTAATAAACCATTTCCATAAACTCGTTCATTATTTATAATTAAGCACAGCCTCTAGTTAAGTTTTAAAATCTCAATCCCTTTATCACTCTAATATTTACATTACTCTATTTAATTTATGTAATTATATCTCCTGAATAATGTTATTAAAAATTAAAGGTGTTACAGGCTTACTCTGACCCCCCCCCTCTAGGAGGTGCTTTGACTAGGCCCTTATGAAGGAACCAAAGGCTTTTCCATTATTTTATAAGTTCTTTCCATGAAGTCTTTCATCCTATTAAGCACTTTATCTTTGTAGATACATTTGCTCATTTGCTCAAATATTATTAAAAAATTCCCGAAGTTCTCCTTTTTCTAAGAAATTCTCAATCATTCCTTTAAAGGCTCGACATTGATTAATTTCTTGTCCATTCATTTAGTGATGCTAGTATAATCATCCTCGAGATATCTTTCATTTACTTATCGCTTCTTCTTTGAAGGTAAATAGTCCAACTTCTCATTGTTGGAAGGTAGATATTTTTATACGAGGTGGTAAAGGAACAGGCTCTTGTAGATTGGAGATTTCTTGAGGATTGTGTCTTTATTCCCATTATGCTTTCTTGTAACACTGGGTAGGCTTTTAAGTTTTAACGGCAAGGTTTATCTTTAAAAATTCTCGAGTTCTGATTGATATTGGGGAGCGTATGACGCCTTTCCACTTTTGGGCAAACTTATTGAAATCCTTTGTTATTTCATTTTCGAAGATTGTTCCTTTAGCTTGGATTTATATAGTTTTTCTCATTTACCAGAACTGATCATTCCTTTTCTTGTTTTCTTTTCTAAGAGTAGAATATTAAGAGAAGATCAGAGTAGATCCTATGTGGAATGGATTTATACTCTAGTTATCCAGGTTATAAGGAATTTTATGTTTCTTTTCAGCTAAAGCCATCCGTGCTATTTCTCTTAACACTTGTTTCTCATGGAGTTGAAGAATATGGGTAACTTGATAAGTTGACTTATGGAAGTAAGGCTCGGATGATCCTTGTTTAAAAATAGGCATTATGTGGACTAATAGGTTCATGTAGGATACTGAAAGTCATCAACAGGAATATGCTGCATATGGTAAGTTAAAGTCCTCTAAAGGGATATGCAGGAAATGAAAAGTCCCTAAAGTCTTTCGTAGGGATATGCAGGATATTGAAGTCTCTGAAGCCTTCTATAGGGAGATGCACAAAATTGAAGGTTTGAGTCCTTTTAGCACCATAATGTTAGCAGATTTACTTGCTAACCAATTATGCAAGACAGACCAAGGTTTGTTTGAATAAGGGATTAGGTAGCCTTATGCAAGCTTAAGTGAAATAAGCGAGTCCAAGTTTGGGTCCAAGTCCACGGATTAATAATATGCATGTTCATAGTTTAAGTCTACACCCCAAAAAGAGGTCATATGCTTATACATAGTCAAGGAGTAGTATTCGAAAGGAGTATGCTATGCAAAGGTTTGTTGTCCAAAAATTATGTGCAAAAGTTCGAATGTTACAATTGGCACTAAAATCTCCAAATCAATTTAGGGTTTACAAATTGAGAAAATAGGAGAGATAGAATCGCCCCCTCTTGGATGTCGATAGGGGTCTATTTATATAGGTGCAACCATGCCGGATGATTGACATTTGGCACAGATCTGAATCCAACCGTTCTGATAGCGGCATCTTTAATGAAACTTTGGCATCCATTGATGAGGTTCAGCATCACTTGCTTGCATAGTAGGTATTCGACATCCTTTATGTTTGTTGATACTTGTCCTCTTGCAGTATGGCAGTCATTCGATAACTTGGTATATACTCGATAACCTTCAAGATGTTAGATACTCGATATGGTTCGACATACCTTGCTTCCTCTAAAAACATGAAACCCATATTAAGATCATCATTCTTATAAGAACTCAATATAGCTAGCTTGTTTGTAAATACATTGCAACAGCTAATGTTGCAAAGGCTCGATAACTTTTGAGTTGTAGAAGTTTCGATATCCCCTGTTCCTCCCGACCTGCTGTAACTTGATGCCTAAAAGCACTTATTGACTTGGCAACTTAATCACTTTACAAACTCGATATCCTGATTCATTGTCAATGTTCGAAATCATCTTCTGCTTCTTATATCCTCGGCATTCCTTATAACTGTTGAGACTCGACACCTTTCCCGCCCTACATGCTCTGTGTCGACCCGAGAATTTTAACCGTTTTATAACGTAATTAACTAAAATTTATTGAAATTTAGAGAATAAAATTTTGAAATAATAGTTGGATATTTGAAATGCGTCTATTCAATTATAGTGAATGGTAAAATTTTATTGAAAAATACAAAAATTAATTTATTTGTGAAATTTCAAAATACAAATTTAATCAGTTTAATTGTTGGAAATTTAATACTTTCAAAATCTAGATATTTTTATATAACAAAAATGTAAATCATTTTCTGAGTGAGACATCGAAATTCGTTTCGTCAAATTTGGACTTTTACAGCTCCATTTATCTTATTTTTTGCGTTTTAGCTATTTTCGGTAGCAGAAAAATTTAAGTTTTTATAACTTGATCATACCGACGATATCTAGGTACCATTCTATTCGCCTTGTCATGCTGACCTCTGAAGTACATTTATTTTTGTATTTTGAGGTCCGATATGCAACAGAAATAATAATAACGGTTCGTTGTAATGGTACCAAATTTGTGACTTTCTGCTTTCTTACCTTTTATAATCTAAATGTGCAGCCCAAGCAAACAATAAATTGCTTTAATTATTCAGCTAAATCATGGTGTGACCATTGCTATTACATTGATTTCTATATCAATATATATTCTTGTTTTTCCTTTGCAAAAATTCTATTCACAAACCAGGTGAGTCTTTAATCTTCCTATACCTCGTGGTTCTTTTTTATATTATTTTTGTGTTAGTGTTGCTTCTTCTTCCCAGATCCAACCTGTGCAAATTTTCCGTTTTCCCCAAGCAAACGCTTATGCCACTCTCTTCAACGAAGCAACCCACACCGAGGCCATCCCTTCCACCACTCGCCTACACCCTGACCGAGCCCACTGCCCTTCACCCATCCCCTGACCCGAAGCAATCCACTCCGACCCAAGCAAGCCAAGCCCATCGTACCCTATGGCTTCCTCTCCACCTTCGTGCCTAACCTAGATCTAACTCAAAGAGAACCTCAACCACCCTCGACAAACTCCTGAACCGCCTATCACCGAAGCAGACCCCATCAAAACCGAAGCAATCACCTCTCTAGGCCAAGCACACCACAGACCACCTCTGCCTAGAACCATCGCCCACGTAAAACCCCGAACGCCGACCAGCTATCGCATGCACCTCTGAATCTGTTCATCTCCTTTGTTTTTTCTATAAAAATATGTATATACGTTATGTATACACATATATATTTTAGCAGGAAGTAACATATGTTGATATATATATATATATATATCTGTGTGTGTGTGTTGGATTTGACATCTCATCCGAGTTATTCTTTGTTGCTTATTGGAATATATATATATATATGCATAGTGTTATATATATATATATATTAATGCTTGCTCTTTGTTGTTAGATGGAACTCATACTTTGTGTTGCAATTTACATCTTCTACCAGTATATATATGCACAGTTGTTTGTATATATGTTGAACGCATATGTATATATGTTGAACGCATATGTACATATGCCCCACAAACTATTATATACTATCTTAACCTCATGCTATCACAAACGCATATTTATATATGTACATGCGTACATGTTTTTCGTAATAATGTGTGTGTCTATATATATATATAAATATATATATATATATATATATAACGTACAATTGCGGGAACTATATGTGTTATATATACATGTATATTCCATTCCTTCTATGTTTGAAAAAAACAAATTCGTATGTCTATATATATATCGTGTGTGTATATGTATGTATATTGGTTTGGTTTTCATCAACTTATCGTGCTAAAATCCATTTTGTGCTTATCGCAGCTAATTGACTTGTCGTGCCCGATTTTCTCCGTTGCATTGTTCAGTTGTCGTACTTATTTTCCATTGTTCTCCAGCCATGAAAGGTGAGCAATCGCTCACGATAATATTCGTATGCTTATTAAATTGATTTCATAGGAAATGACAATTTGAATGTACTGTTAAAAATTTAACTGCCAGTTATTAACTATTGAATACGATAAGTTATTATTTAAAATTGATCACTTATGTAAACTGACACCATTATATGTTAATTGATTATTTTATATAACTATTATTATTATTGATCATATACGCCGGTAATTGTTATGTTATGTTATTTATTGTTCTCACTCTGCTAGTTCCCTTAGTTTTAAAAATCACTATAGGTTGAAATGATACATACCCGATCGGGCTTTAGAATTGGAGAGCTTCGTTATGGGTTTAAATGATAAACCCAAGCGATTTTCAATTATTATTGAAATTTTGGGATTGTAGGTTTAATAATATAAACCCCTAAATTTAAACTATTGCGGATTGAAAATAACAAATATCAGTATCAATTGACAATAGGATAGAAAATTATATACGGACACCGTTGGTTTATTTTTGAAAAATGATTTCCAAATATTTAAAAGGAAATGTTTGAGTTTGATTTTGAAATGTAATAAGTATTCTATTTTACTATTGTAAAATTTATAACCTTAAGTGTTGATTTTGGAAATATAGAAATTATGAGTTTAATTTAATGGTAATTTTTTAAAATCTTACTTATAGTTTTATTTTCTAAAATATCTAAAATAAGATTTTAAATTAAAAAGTTTAATTTATTTTTAATTTGTATAAAAAAATTATTTAATATATATAATTTTTAAAAAGGTTCATGTAATGGATATTTAAAATAGTTTTTTATAACTTTAATAAATAAAATGGTTGGAAAGGTACATTGAAATTTTATTGGTAACTTAAACTGGTTATTAATTGAATATAAATAAAGATTCATTCAGAACTTAATGATTTTGAAATGATTTATAACTTGTTTTAATAAAAAGTAATTAAATGAATACTTTAAGATTTAAAGAGAATTAAAATTGAATATTCAATTTGATTTAAATTTGTATTTGAGATTTTATTTAACTATTTATAAAGCAATTTTATAAATGACCACGATGTGAAATAACGAATGGTTGTTATAGAGACTGGGATAGGATATTATCATACTCTCTGCCAATACCGAAAACCACTTTAACAACTTTGTAGGTTGTGGAGATTCTAAAATAATGGAGGATGGTTTGGCGAACGATTCTGTATGGTATTTACATGGCCCAGACTCCCGTGAGTCAGCTTGATGTGACTAAAACAGGAGCCATGCTGGGCCAAGTAAGGTTGCACCTCCGATCGGGCGCATTTCTTTGAAACCATATCTTTATTCTTTTATGATTTGATTTGGTGTGGACGCCTTTGATTTGGGAGTGTGTCTTGAGATGGGCTGTAGTAGTTGCTATGCATTACCATAAGTCCGGATCCACAAAATGGTAGAATCCTACTCTGGGCATTGCATCACATGCCTTGTCATATGCCTTATCGTGCCTTCTAGGAGTTTGTTTTGTACCATACCTATGGAGTGCCCTCTGGGTAAACCTCCAATTTACGGAGGAGTGTGCGGTACTGTATAGACTATGAGAATATATTAAATGTGTTAAGGGTGATATGGTAATGCCTTAATGCTATTTTGATATTTTACTTTACTATAGACATTATATATATAACATATTGTACTATGTATGTAGATAGTTTATCGGATCCTTAAGGGATGGAATCCCAACATCTTTTAAGTTACATTGCATTTACTTGACATTTCACTTGAGCTTGATTTATCTATATAAGAATGTTAATCCCGATTCGAGTGTTTTGTTTTACTTCATGCTCGGGTCAGCCTGAGTGTCACAGTTTGAGATTCATCTTTTGGAGCCGGAGCTTGTTTGGAAGATCTAGCTTATCTATTTCAGCCTTTAGTTTTTTTCGATTATTGAGTTGAATGTCTCAGACAGTCATTTGCTTTGTATTAGAAACTTCTGTATATTGGGATTTCTATTGCATTCTGTTTTGGACTATGTTATTTCTATAGTAGCTTCATGAACTACTATTTTTCTTTTTCGCTGCTTATTGTTGTAAACTCTGTATCTGTGAATCTGTGATTGATTTATTTACTGTATATGTTAAGTTTTCCCAAATTTAAATTAAAAATATGTTATTTGGAGCAATTCAAGTCGGATAATTGTCGATTTGAATGGTTCGAAATAGTGGGTCGTTATATGCTCATCAACCTTTATGGTTGTTGAGGCTCGATACCACCTCTTTTCTTTATTCAAGCTTGATAACATTAATATTTTTTAAACATTTGGAATTTAGGACCTTTAAATGTTTGACACCTTCTTGCTAAATGCTGATAGCCTATTGACTTGGTTTTCTTCTGGCTTGACACCCTTTGTCGTTACTAAGCTCAACATGCTTTCCTATAGAAGCTCAACATCATTATTTGTAATAACACAGTCTGTTCTAAATTATTATTTAGAGTTTTCCATTTCAACATGTATAATAAAGCAAAAGGTCATATCAAGCGATAATTTTATTAGTAAATTTCGAGTTGCCTTGAGCACATTGAATGACAAATCTATTATGCTAATTTCAATAATTGAAATTCACGATGTTATTCTTATCGATATGGCTTACTATATTCCAACTACATTTATCTTTTCTTAAAGGCACTTTTATGATTGTTGGATTATATATCTTCGAGCACAACTGTCAAATTCATATTTTGATAACGTATCTTAAATCTATTTTTGATTTGTGCATCGTACCATATCATACAATACTTTTAGTAGTTCAATAACACAACATCGGATTACATATCCTTGGCATGGACATGAAACTCATAGTTTCTCTTTGTTGTGCAAGAATACACTTTAGACATTCTAATATGTTATGTTCACTTAAGTTTGTTTAATTTCATTTAATCCCTTGCAATTAATTTTAACCTTGGATCGTACCCATATATATTTTACTACCAATAATATCTGTAACGACCCAGGATTTTGGCAATATTATTTTAATAAATATTTAATCAAATTAAATAAAATGAAAATTATCATTTTAAAAAAAAAATAAGGCATTTGGAATATTTTCCATTTATTTATATACATATGTATTTTGAAAAGGAAACTTGCCTTTCAAAAATATTTACAATAAAATCTATCTTATTCAATTAAATTAAAGGCTTTACCTTATTAACATTTGGTATAAATATATATATGGATGTAATATTGATAATAATGTTTAAAATGAAATTAATCATATCAATATTAAATATAAGTATAAAATACATGAATATAAATTAAGTGTTGATAGTTTAAGCTTAAAATAGAAAAAAAATATGAAAATAAATATTTAAATGGTTATTGTGTGAAGAAACATAAGATAAACACATAAAAATAACTATAATAATTTTATATTAAGCACAAAGTTAAAGCAAAACCAGACAAAATGTATGCATGTGAATGCAAGGCAAATACAATATCTATGTCATAAGAGAACAAAATGTCTACCTGCAAAGTGCCTATGTACATATAAAAAAAGTATGTGAGCTTGAAAGGAAACAATTACATTAAATGCTATCATCTTAGCCAAAACAAATTCATTTCAAATATTTACAAATCTTTTCATTTCAGAAAAAAATCCCGTTTAGTCAAAGAAAAAAAAATCCGATCAAAACAAAAAGGAGAAAACTAAACCAGTTAAAGCCTACCCTGTACAAACTTTTTCTTTATATATACCTGTATTCCAGTTCGTTCGGTGATAACTAAGCAAAACCAGAAGAAAAAAAATAAGTATCATTATTTTACAGTACTCAAATTCAATTCAACAAAGTAAGCAACAGGATTCAAAGGCAGATTTAAACTGCAGTTTTCAAAACAGGAAGCAGCTCTTTGTTCATAAATATTTCAGGTGAGTAAACATATATTTTAAAGTTTTAAGTTTAATTAAAAACAATATAGGTTATTCATTGATAATATGGTTTTGTATATGCTTTATTTTTGAATATAGTGTTGTGTTATATATAGGTTGTTCTATGAATATTGAATATACTGTACTTCTCTGTTTATTGTTACAGAGTTGAATATTTAGTCAAGCTCAAAATATTTTCCGCTAATCATCGTTAAGCTTAGAGTTTTCAAATAAACAAGAAGTTTAAACCTAAATTAAGATTTTTTAAATCTGTTTTAAACTTGTTGGTGAGGTATCATGTGACGCCCCACCTCTATACCCACGCTAGCCAAGAACATTACGGTGAATGCTGTCAACTAGCACAGAGAATAAGGCTGTTGAGGAGCGACCATCCGTGTAATTGCTTTGCGCGAGCATCAATATGTCAGATAGTATAACATGCATTTCTTTATCAAGAGGGAAATCCGACATACCGACACAAACTCAAAGCTACTACGCAGTGGCTATAATATCTTCAGAAGCAAATATAGAAATAAACATAACATAAATCAGTCACAGACAATTCATATCACAAAGGCGGAAATAGATATGAATATTACACTAGGAAGTGTACATCAGAGTAGTGGTCTAAAAAGATCCACAATATCACAAATGAATAGTTACACGAACTACACAAAAGAATAAGTATACATTATGGAGTCTATATCTCAAATGTATACAACAAAAACTACTAATCTAAGTAGTTAACTAAAAGTCAAGGTGGTAATCCCGGATGTAAAGTCACGCAGAAGCACCTGTAACATCTCGGTCTGACCCGAGTATTATTTAATAAGAAAATAATAAATGGATCAGTCTAACTATAAATATCAGATTAAACGATATAGAATAAGAGATATGACTAAACACATAATAATCACAATACCAAGCTGTGGTATATATATAAGTAATTGAAAATCAACAAGAGATTAATCAATATCACAAAAATCTACACAAGAATCAAAGAAATGTCATACTCATTTCGTTCACCAAACCACAAATATTGACGATTATATCAATGTCAATCACAAAAGTCAATGACACACAAATTCACCAATGAACAAATATTGATAAAACTTATCAATGGAAATCACGAAAATTGGTGAAGCATAAATTCTAGAAATCATCTCAAGAAATCCAAAAATCACAAAAAGGGGTAAGGCCTATCACAAACGGGAGCATAAAGCTCACCAACACGTGTATCACAAACGGAACGCTAATTCCATGGTTGCTAACCATCACAAATTGAGCCGAAGCTCCACAAACGGCCCGAAGACCATGGGTTGCTACCCCACCAATTTGAGTCGAAACTCCACAAAACGGGGTTTAGTCTCCCTCGCAGACAAAGAGACATTGCACATTGCTAGTCTATATCACAAAGATGATCGTCATGATCAACGAGAAGTGTCAATTACGCTAAGCTAGTAAATATATGAGTTTAGCCTCATGTCCCATAACCACTTGCTTAACTTAAATATTTACGAACAAATTGTAGATCTCCACTATAAAATTGTCACAAGAGATTCAATCGAACAAGTCCAAGAATTAACCGACGAAGTAAACGCAAGTGTTTCATACCACTCGTTTTACTAAGTCGTTTAATTAGATTTCTCATACGAGTGAGGTAAAGGTTTGTATATAGTAATAGATTGGAAAATGGTTTAAAAAACGAGCTTTGTAATGAAATAGTGTTAAAATCATTTGAAGAAAGATTTTTGATATTTACTACTAGTATAGAAAACCATTATATTTTTAAAGTGACAAATCGCAAGGAAGATTGTAGGAACAACCAATCTCTAAAATTCACATACGAAGATGTGAATAAAAATCCAACGAAACCGATAAAGAATCCATCGAAATGGATATTCAAAAATCCCTAAAAAGGAGTCATCAAAATCATAATAATGAAAACAACAAATAGGAAACAACATGAATCGATTAAAGTTGGAAATTCAAGAAACTAGGCGAAATAGGCAAAATATCATCAGGTCGGTCGGCCGGCAATAGGGCTCGGTCGACCGGACCCTGATTCAGAAATTTTCTCGGGAAGCAGGTCGGTCGGCTGAGCCCTGTAGCCAGTCGACCGGACCAGAGACAGAAAGGTGCCTATGCACCTTAGTAGTAGGTCGGTCGACCGGCCCAGGGGTTCGGTCGGCCGACCCTAATGTTCTGCAAATTGATACCTGCTTAATTGATATGCAAACTCCACCAATTCGCAACCGAACGAGCATCGGCACTAAGGATTTATGCCAATCGACTACCCGGCCCTATGAGCTCCTCGTTGCATCACCAAAAACACATTTGAACATCAAAGCCATGATTTTTAAAGAATTGAACCCAAAACACCAAAAATTAGAATATTCACCAAATCAATCCAAACCAAAAGCTAATGCACACGAATAAGTGTTAGGAATTCATACCTAACATTCGAAGATAATTATAAGCATAGATGTGAGATAAAAATCTCACCTTTGAACCCAAGCAATTGAAGAAGAAGCTTGAAAGCAAAAGGGGAATCAACCACTCTTCAAATCCAACTCAAGAAGCTTGATTCTAAGCGAAAAAGAGAAACATTTCCCAAATTAGGTTTAGGAATTTTCTGAAATCAAAGAGAGAAAGAGTTGGAGAAGAAGAAGAGAAGCTTACCAATGGGTTCTTCTATTAGTTTGGAGCTAGAGTTTGATTCGCAAAAGAAAACTAGGATTTTGGAGTTTTAATTTCCCATCTCTTCCACCATTGATGCTTTAGAACTGAAAAGAGGAGAAAGTGAGGGTGAATGGGGAGAAGTGGCTCAGATATGAGTATAAGTTAAACATAGGGCTGAACCCAAACCCAAACCCAAAGTGAAAAAGTAGCAAAAAATCAACTTTCTCCAAACATATCGAAGCTTATACTCAAAAAGGTCGCAAACGGCATTTTAAACTCAATGGGAGTGGTCCCGAGTCCTAATTCGGCCGTATGCAAAAAGTAATTTTTCGGACTAAATTCCGAGTATCGACAAAATATTTAACTAAAATATTTAAATATAAAAATCGATAAATATGCGGGTTGTTACAACTCCCCTCCTTAAAGAAATTGCATCCTCCCAATATTTAAGAAGAAGATATATAGTAACAACCATAAAAGCATATTCAACACCAAAGAAGTTTGAAATAAGAAGTTCACCTCAAAGAGCACGAGAAAGTAAGTCCGGATGTGTTCGCTCGATGAACTATCTAGATTCCCAAGAACAATCCTTAGGATTTGATGACCATTGAACTTTAACAAGCGGAACATCTTTATTTCGAAGTCGTTTGACTTCCGAAGCAATAATTCGAATAGGATGATGCTCCTAAGTTAAATTAGGTGAAACTTCAATTTCTTCCACAACACCGGGCTCAGGAATAGAATCGGAATCTCGAAGACACTTCCGAAGTTGAGAAACGTGAAACACGTCATGGATAGCAGAAAATTGAGCAGGTAATAGAAGGCGATAAGCCATGGAACCAATACGTTCAGCGATAGGAAATGGTCCAATGTGTCGAGGCGCTAACTTTCCCGATCGACTGAAACGTACAACACCCTTCATAGGTGAAACACGAATGAACATAAGATCTCCCACAGAAAATTCTAACTTCCTTCTCCGGTTATCGGCATAGGATTTTTGTCTACTCTGGGCTTCTTTCGTCCTATGACGAATAAGATCAATCTTTTCTGTGGAATCACGAATAAAATCTAGACCTAAAACCAGCTTCTCACCGGCCTCAAGCCAACAAGAAGGAGATCGGCATGGCCTTCCATAGAGTGCCTCAAAAGGTGCCATACCAATACTGGATTGGAAGCTATTATTATAGGAAAATTCAACAAGAGGAATATGATCTTCCCAGCTTCCACCGAAATCAAGCATACAAGCACGAAGAAGATCTTCAAGAGTTTGATTCACACGCTCGATTTGTCCATCGGACTGGGGGTGATCTTCGTTCCCAAAGCTTTTTGAAGACTCATCCAAAATCCACTAGTAAACAATGGATCACGATCACTAACTATAGAAGTAGGAACTCCATGCAATTTAACAATTTCTTCGATAAAGAGTTTGGCCAGAAGTGGAACGGTTCGGTTAGACTGAACGAGAATAAAATAGGCGGATTTAGTAAGTCTATCAACAATCACCTATAAGCTATCATGACCTGAACGAGAATGGGGAAGGCCATCTATAAATTCCATGGAAATCTGATCCCACTTCCAAATTGGAATTTCTAAAGGTTTCAATAACCTACCGGGCCTTTGATGCTCGGCCTTAACGAGTTGGCAAGTCATGCAACGCTTAACGAAGTTAGCGATGTCAAGTTTCATTCCCTCCCAATAATAAAGTCGCTTCATATCCGCGTACATTTTACTACTACCGGGATGAATGGTAAATTTAGAACGATGTGAATCTTCTAAAATATCTTTACGAAGATCACTAATATTTGGCACGATAAGTATGAAAGAGGAGGCTATGCGGTAGGATCGTGTAATATGGAATAATGAAATAGTCTAGGTATATAAAGTAGGTCAATGCAAGGAGACACCAGGATTTTATACTGGTTCGTACCTCTCGTCCTACGTCCAGTCTCTAAACTTCACTTTGGAATTTCACTAACTAACACCCTCACTTCACCCAGAGGAATAGGTTTACAACTTACCCGAACAACCGAACGGGATTTCTTGCCTCAACTACCAAAGAGGACTTCAACTCAATTACTAAAATACAATATTCGACTTGTTGTGTTCTTGTCAACACTAATGAGTCTAATGTAGTACAATATTCCTATAATTTTATCCTCGAGAATATACAATGTGTTTGTGAAGATTTAGGAAATGTGAATTGCTATGAATCAAAAGAATGTTATAAACAAAAACAGTGATTCAAGCAATAGATTGGTGATTGCTTTGAGAATATCTAGAGAATACGAACAAGAGAATAGTAAGATTAAAGCAAGAGAATTCGGTCTATTAAATGATGTTATAATCATGTATTTATACTTGTAGAAGAGATGCATATGTTGTCAAAGGTTACAAACAAGAGATGCTTCCATTTCCATTGATGAAAGGTTGCAACTCTTGGGAAGAAGAAGGTGTCTTTTCAGAGAAAATTCGCAGGTTTAAATTCAGTCGACTGAGCAGGAGATTCAGTCGACTGAAAATATGAAGAAAAATTTTCAGGAATAATTTCAGTCGACTGCACAGGTAATTCAGTCGACTGAAACTGTGCAATTTTGTATATGTGTACAGTTTCAGTCGACTGGCCATGTCTGTTCAGTCGACTGAAGTATAAAAGTATGCATAGTGAACATGTGAATGAAGTTTTTATGAATGTGTTCTAATGTTCGTGCAAATCTCTTGAGGATAGATTTTAACAAATAATCTAGACTAAGACACATAGAAAATCATACTAATGTTTATACTATGGTCTTCATCCATCTTCTTCTAGCTTTTGCATTCTCTTCCTATTTGTTGAAGCTTATTGTCATTGATCAAAATCTTCGTGTATCAACATTCTCCCCCTTTTTGATTGATGACAATACTATTCTAGAGATGTATATACTTACTTTCTCCCCCTGAATGTATGCACTATCTTTTCTACAAAACAAAGTTAGTACCATAGATTTTCTCCCCCTTTGTCATCGACAAAAAGGAAGAACTAACAGCAGTAATAATATATCAAAACAATCACTAAATCATAGAGAATATAAGCATGAATTAAGAGAAATAAAAAATGTTATGACAGACAAGCATAAAATGGCTATTTATACAAGCCATTAGAAAGTTTAAAAATAGATATATAAAAAATCACTCATCCTTATCCCAGTCATATGAACCTTCCCTTCCAGTTGGTTCACGTATGACGGGTCCTCCTATTGGTGGTCTAGGTGCTCTTCCTCCTTGGCCACAACTAGCTCCGCTTGCGCTGCTACTTGTATGCTCTTCGGATGTCGTCCATGTAAACGTGGGTGCCGGACGTTTGCAGCGAGATGTTGAAGCAGTAGTGGTGCTTGAGCACGAGATTGCATCCCAAAGCTTGTTGAAGAATCCCTTGATTTTATCAAGCTTATGATCTACCTTTTTAATACGAGTGTCAAGAATTTGTTGATTTCTTGACAATATCCCCAAGGATTGGTTGGTAGTGAAGCTTGGGTCAACAAGACGAATTTCATCATCTTGCTCGAGATGTTCTTCGTGGCGAGGTTGAGGAGGTTGTTGTTGTTGTTCTTGATGCCTTGCTTCCCATTCGGCAAGTGATATTATGCGAGGAGGTCGAGATGGGAGTTGCATTAGGCTTATGTTCCGATGGTTAATCTGATGGACCATTGTATTCTCTGATTCAGGTAATGGCGTATCGACATTTAGGAGAAGCCGCATGATGTACTCTCCGAAGTAAATAGTGCGCATTTTGCCATTGTTGAAAGTGAGAAACTCATCAAGAATAAGCTGTACCTAATTAACTTGTATATTGCCAAAAATAGCATATAAAGCTCGATAGTTATTTGGGTAGACAATTTCGTATGAGCCCGTGCGAGGACTCATTGTTCTCATTAGGGCTTTATGGAGGATTCTTGCCATAGGTCAAAGGTAGGTGGACTTAAGATCCGTGAAGTTGATGTTATCATCCACAAATCGATGGTTGATGTTGTCACGAATGTGTGGATTGAATTCTATCTCCTCGAGCTTTCTTCCAACATTTGGGGACTCTAAAATGAGTGCTATTCTATCCAAGGAGAACCAAACTTTCTTTCCACACACCATACTCCAAACACTATTGTTTGGATTTCTTGGAGTTTGGTGTCCAAGATTAAGATCAGCATAAAATAATTTTACCATTACATGATTAATGGCATGATCATTTCTTTTCAAATCTAGAAGTGGAGTCAAACCTGCCGGATCTGTCAACACTTGAAGGTTGTAGGTTTGAAAGCTTTGAAAATCAACGAAAGAATGCTCAAAAATTCGAGAATTCTTCATCTTGTTCCATCGAGTGACAACGGTTCCATCATAAAGCCATTGTGCTATTTGAGCATCAATCGGCTTGGAGGATGAAGAAGATGAGGCTCTTGATCTTTTTGGTGCCATTTTGGTGAGAATTGATTTGATTTTGAAGAATTTGAGAGCTAGGGTTTCGAAATTAATTTGGGGAAGAAGGTTTGTAGGAGGTAAAAGTGAATTGGTAGGGTAAAATCTGGTGGTTAAAAGGAGAAATTCTGCCTGGGAAGCAGCGTTCAGTCGACTGAATGTTCTGTTCAGTCGACTGAATCAAAGGCCGAAGTGTTCTGTGATAGATTTAGTCGACTGAGCGGTACATTCAGTCGACTGAATTTTGTTGCTGAAATTTTCTGTTGAATTTTCAGTCGACTGTGCAGATGTTTCCAGTAGGCTGAACTTTGCATATATTGTTTTCTGTCATATTTTCGGTCGACTAAGTAGGGGAATTCAGTCGACTGAAACATGCAATGTTGTTCTTTCAGTTAATTTTTGAAATTAAACAATTTATTTAAAGGAATAGTTACAAAAATATTGATATAAATATTTCAAAATTCAACTATTTCTTTGGGGATGGACTTGGAGTCTTCTGTCCTTCATTCTTCATGTAATTTATATCCCATGAATTTGGACTATATTGAGGAGTCTTAGGAGACATCCAAGGATTCACAGGATCAACTGGTGTATGATAAGATGAAGACGGATCAAGTGAGCTAACAGGGCGAGGTAGAGGTTCAGCCACTTCGTTCTTCTTTGATCCATAGAAGCGTAAACCGATTTGTTCTAGAAAACTCAAACGTCGTGCCGTAACTTTTTGCTCGAAGTATAGCTCTCGTTGAAGATCTATCTGTTGTTGTTGAAAGTGACGAATTTCATCAATCTTTCTTTTTGTGTCAGGTGAAATAAATAGTCCGTGTTTCGCCTTTTTAGATTCTGGTGTGAAACCAGTACGATAATTTTCCCATTTGTAAACCGGCTCATGTGCTGGTGTTGGTGTGGGAAGATTTGGCGATGTTGGAGTGTTATCAACTGACGAGGTGATATTGATCGGAGAGAAGGAGTTGTTTGACGACATTTTATATTGAAATTGTTTAAGCTTTTAATCGTAAAATCGAGATGTGAAAAAAAAATTAGAATTTATTTATAGTTGAATTTTACTAAACAACTAATGGTTATAATTTATTTAGATTTTTAACCGCATAATGATTTAATGGTTAGGAGAATTTTGTTAGAAAAATTTGATTCTTATTAAAAATTCAGTTTTAAAAATGTGTGGTCTATAAATTATATAATGTAGCATATAACATTTTCGAAAAATATTTGATATGTTCATTCAGTCGACTGAACAGATTGTTTTAGTCGGCTGAAATGTGTGAATATTTCAAATGTATCTCTAATTGTTATCTTTAAAGGATATTATACCTAATTCTCGTCGAAGTTTTATAAAGGAGTTTTCTAATTGAGGTTTAGAAAATATATCGGCAATTTGATTTTCGGTAGAAATATGTTCTAAATTAATTATTCCTTTTTCGATATTGTCACCTAAAAAATGGTGACGAATATCTATATGTTTTGTACGAGAGTGATTAACCGGATTTTTAGATAAGTTTATTGTACTTGTATTATCACAATATATTGTAGAATTTTTTAAATTTATATTAAAATCTTTAAGTGTTTGTTGCATGTATATAACTTGAGTGCAAGCTAAAGCAGCTGATATATACTCTGCTTCGCATGTGGAAAGCGAGGCACAATTTTGTTTCTTACTAAACCAAGATACAAGTGATTTTTCAATAAAATGGCAAGTATCACTTGTACTTTTTCTATCCGTTCGGGATCCGCCAAAATCAGCATCACTGAATGACACTAACTCAAACGAACATTCCTTTGGATAGAAAAGACCGAAATCTTTAGTTTGGTTAAGATATCGCATTATTCGTTTTACTGCTTTTAAGTGTGAATCTTTAGGATCGGATTGAAAACTTGCACATAAACAAACACTCATCATTATGTGAGGTCTACTAGCGGTTAAATAGAGCAAAGAACCTATCATACTTCTAAATAATTTTTGATCTACACTTTTGCCATTTTCATCTCGATCGAGATGTGTAGTGGTACTCATAGGAGTAGGTTTAGCAGAAGTGTCTTCCTTACCAAATCGTTTTATTAGATTATCACAATATTTTTCTTGGTTTATAAAAATTCCATTTGTTAATTGTTTGATTTGAAGTCCGAGAAAATATGATAGTTCTCCCATATGAGACATTTCGAACTCATTAGTCATTATATTTGAAAATTCTTTACACAAATTTTCATTTGTTGAACCATCTACATATATTTGAATTATTAAAATATCTTTGGCAGTATTTTTAATAAAAAGTGTTTGATCTACTTTTCCAATTTTAAATCCTGAGTTTAATAAATAACTTTTAAGTCTTTCATACCAAGCACGAGGAGCTTGTTTAAGACCATATAGTGCTTTCTTTAATTTAAATACATGATCCGGATATTTTTCATGTATAAATAACGGAGGTTGTTCTACATATTCATTTTCTTTAATAAAACCATTTAAAAATGCACTTTTAACATCCATTTGATAAAGTTAAAATTGTGAAAACAAGCAAAGGCTAATAATATGCGTATTGCTTCCAATCTTGCAACGGGAGCAAAAGTTTCTTCAAAATCAATACCTTCTTCTTGATTATACCCTTGTGCCACTAGTCTTTCTTCATTCCTTGTTATATTACCTTGTTCATCTAATTTATTTTTGTAAATCCATTTTGTTCCAATTACTGATTGATTATAAGGATGGGGAACTAATTCCCAAACATTGTTACGTTCAAATTGATTTAATTCTTCTTGCATTGCGATAATCCAATAATCATCTGTTGATGCTTCTTTTGGATTTTTAGGTTCTATAGATGAAATGAAAGCTACATGACCCATTTGATTTAGTTGATTTCTTGTTCTAACTTGAGAACTTATTTCTCCTACTATATTTTGAGTTGGATGATCTCGTAATATTCTAGGAGGAGATATTAGTTCAATATTATTTTCAAGGTTTATTTCTTCTATATTTATCAATTCTTCATCGTCTTTTATATTTACATTTTTATTAAAATTTTCATCAAAAGATATATGCAAAGTTTCTTCAACTAATTTTGTTCGTTTATTAAATACTCGGTATGCTTTACTTCGTTCAGAATATCCTACAAAAATTCCTTCATCAGCTTTTGAATCGAATTTTCCCAATTGATCTTTTGTATTTAAAATAAAACATTTTGATCCAAATATTTTAAAATTAGATATATTTGGTTTTTTATTATTGAATAGTTCATAAGAAGTATTTTTAGTTAAAGGTCTAATTGAAATTATATTTAATACATAATATGCAGTAGCAACGGCTTCTGCCCAAAAATGTTTTGGTAGAGAACACCCATTTAACAATGTTCTTGCGCATTCTTGTAATGTTCTATTCTTTCTTTCTACAACTCCATTTTGTTGAGGAGTTCTAGGAAAAGAGAAATTATGATTAATTCCTTTCTTTTTACAAAACGTTTCAAATACTTCATTTTCGAATTCGCCTCCATGATCACTTCGAATATTTTTAATTTTCAAATTTTTAATGTTTTGAATTCTTTTGACAAATGTTTTAAAATGCTCAAAAGTGTCTCTTTTATTTTTCATAAAAATAGTCCATGTATATCTTGAAAAATCATCAACAATTACAAATACGTATCGATTATGATTAATGGATTGAACTTGTGTTGGTTCGAATAAATCCATATGTAGTAATTCTAATGGTTGTAAAGTTGAAATATTTTTCTTAGATTTAAAAGATGATTTTGTTAATTTTCCTTTTTGACAATCATCACAAAAATTATTTATTTTAAAATTTATTTTGGGTAATCCTCTTACTAAATCATTTTAGAAAGTTTTCTAATAGTTTTAAAATTTATATGACAAAATCTTTTGTGCCATAACCAAGGATCATTATCTTTGGCAAGTAAACACATACTTGAATTATGATTAATATTCATATTTAAAACATAAATATTTCTATCTCTATTTCCTTCAAAAATAAGATTTTGGTTTTGATCAAAAATACTACATTTATTATTCGAGAAAGTTATTTTAAAACCTTTGTCACACAGTTGACTTATGCTAAGTAGATTATGTTTTAAATTTTCAACTAATGAAACATTTGTTATAAAAGGTAATTTTGATGTACCGTAATTGTTCACATCTCCTTTGCCAATGATATAGCCTTTTGGATTGTCTTCGAAGGTAACCGAGCCACCATCAAAGTATGTGATGTTTGTAAGCATATCTTTGTCTCCGGTCATGTGTTTTGAACAACCACTGTCTAATATCCATTTCTTCTTTTTTAGTGGGACCTGAAAAATAGATATGAAATTATTGGTACCCTCTTTTTAATAGGGTCCTAAGAAGTTAGAGTTTTAGGAAACCAAACCCAATTTGGTTTAGTGTCCTTTTTATAAATATAGTTTTTATTATGATGAACATTATCCATAAATGTTTTAATATGTTTATTTCTTATTAATACATTGTTAATTTTTGGTAACCAAATTGTAATTACCTTGTTTTCTACTTTCGTTTTAACAGGTTTCTTTATTAATATTTGTTGTTTTGAATACATATTCCACTTAAAATGTGTATTTTTCTTTTTAGGAATTTTTGACTCCTTTTTATATCCCAATCCATGTTTACTTCAAGAGGATTGAGAATTTTATAAAATCTTAGATAAATTTCTCTTCCTTTGTTGAAGTTAGAAACATTTTTTGTGATGTTATCTAATCTAGCTTGAAGACTATTATTTTCTAACTCAACTTGTCTAATTTTAGTTTTTAACTCATGATTTTCAGAAACAATCATATCATTCTTTATCTTTTGAGTTTCAATTTCTTGACTTAAAAGTGATAATTGAGTTACTGAATTTGAATAAGATTCTTGAACTTTTTCAAGTTCTTATTCAAGAATTTTCTTTTCATCATTTAACATATCTCTTTCAAATTCAGCTTTGTTTTGATTTTCACGAGTTCCTTTGAGTTTCTTTTTAAGAGTTTTTATTGTGTTCAAAAGTTCAGTGTTTACTTCAATTAAATCGTCAAAAGTTAAATTATTTACCTCAGATTCTTGAGCCATGAAGCATACATTTGCCTGTTCATTGTCGCTATCACTATCATTTTCGAATGATGATGAATCTGAATCGTCCCATGTTACAGAAAATGCCTTCTTTTTGAATTTATCCTTCTTGTTTTTGAAGTTTTTCTGATTTTCCTTCATTTGTACTTGACAATCTTTTTGCATATGTCCTTTCTTATGACAATTGAAGCATTCTATATTTGAGGATGATGGTTTGTTCAAGACATTCTTTTTGAATCCGTTTTTGTTTCCTTTTCTATACTTTAGGAATTTCTTGAAATTTTTGGCTATAAATGCTAGATCCTAATCTTCAGACTCTGATTCTTCCTTTTCCGCATGAAAAGCAATATTCTTTCTTTCTTGAGCTTGATCCTTTTTAGCTTGCATATTTACTTCATACGACGTAAGATTTCCAATCAATTCTTCTGGTTTCATTGTAGATAAATCATTTACTTCCTCGATTGCTAGTACTTTTCTCTCCCATTCATCAGTGAGTGAATTTAGAACTTTAGACACAATGTCAAAGTCCGTGTATCTTTCTCCTAGTCCGATTAGAGCATGATGAATGTCTTGAAATCTTGAGTACATGTCATTGATGGATTCATTTTGTCGCATTCTAAAGTTTTGAAATTGATTCTTCAGCATGGATATCTTTGTTAGTTTAACCTTGTTTGTGCCTTCATGTATGATTTTAAGAGTTTCCCATATCTGATATGCAGTAGTACATATGCTAACACGGTTGAATTCATCTCTATCCAGGGCGCAAAATAGCATATTCATAGCTTTAGCATTTGCACTTGCTTCATTCTTTTCAATTTGTGTCCATGTAGGATAATCGGTTGTAGGTACAACGAACTCTGCTTGAGTAGCATTCCAGGCTTCGAAACTTGTTGCTTGCATATAAATCCTAATCCTTTTAGCCCAATAGTTATAGTTTAGTCCATTAAATAGAGGAGGTCTTTGGGTGGATTGTCCTTCCTTAAATGTAGAACTATAGGCAGACGTTGTGCTTGTAGTTGCGTTATTTTCCATATTATCAATATGTCTAATAACGGTGTTATGGTTATAGGACGACCTTGCTCTGATACCAATTGAAAGAGGAGGCTATGCGGTAGGATCGTGTAATATGGAATAATGAAATAGTCTAGGTATATAAAGTAGGTAAATGCAAGGAGGCACCAGGATTTTATACAGGTTCGGATCTCTCGTCCTACGTCCAGTCCCTAAGCTTCACTTAGGAATTTTACTAACTAACACCCTCACTTCACCCAGAGGAATAGGTTTACAACTTACCCGAACAACCGAATGGGATTTCTTGCCTCATCTACCGAAGAGGACTTCAACTCAATTACTAAAATACAATATTCGACTTGTTGTGTTCTTGTCAACACTAATGAGTCTAATGTAGTACAATATTCCTATAATCTTATCCTCGAGAATATGCAATGTGTTTGTGAAGATTTAGGAAATGTGAAGTGCTATGAATCAAAAGAATGTTATAAACAAAAACAGTGATTCAAGCAATAGATTGGTGATTGCTTTGAGAATATCTAGAGAATATGAACAAGAGAATAGTAAGATTAAAGCAAGAGAATTCGGTCTATTAAATGATGTTATAATCATGTATTTATACTTGTAGAAGAGATGCATATGTTGTCAAATGTTACAAACAAGAGATGCTTCCATTTCCATTGATGGAAGGTTGCAACTCTTGGGAAGAAGAAGGTGTCTTTTCAGAGAAAATTCGCAGGTTTAAATTCAGTCGACTGAGCAGGAGATTCAGTCGACTGAAAATATGAAGAAAAATTTTCAGGAATAATTTCAGTCGACTGCACAGGTAATTCAATCGACTGAAACTGTGCAATTTTGTATATGTGTACAGTTTCAGTCGACTGGCCATGTCTGTTCAGTCGACTGAAGCATAAAAGTATGCACAGTGAACATGTGAATGAAGTTTTTATGAATGTGTTCTAATGTTCGTGCAAATCTCTTGAGGATAGATTTTAACAAATAATCTAGACTAAGACACATAGAAAATCATACTAATGTTTATACTTTGGTCTTCATCTATCTTCTTCTAGCTTTTGCATTCTCTTCCTATTTGTTGAAGCTTATTGTCATTGATCAAAATCTTCGTGTATCAACAAAGTCTACCAAATTTTCAAATGCCGCCTCGAGAATCAATATCAAAGTCCTTCAAACTTTCAATATCAATCTTATCCTTAATATTTTGGCCAAGAAGAGCCAAGTCGGGATCTATACTTTGAGCTTCAAGAATGCGGTCTAAAAGAGAGGGGGAAGAGCCTCAAGGCTACATAAAATAAGAGATGAACATAAATCGGAAACACGGTCTCGAATTTCGCAAGTGGATAAAATCTCGAGATCGTTCCATTCGGATATCATCATAGAAACAACTGCTTGTTGTTTACGGCTAAGAGCATCGGCGACACGATTACCCTTACCGGGAGTATAAAGAATATCAAGATCATAAGGTGCAAGGAACTCGAGCCAACGTTGTTGACGCAAATTAAGTTCCTTTTGAGAGAATAAATACTTCAAAGACTTATAATCGGTATAAAGAACAAATTTCTCTCCTAAAAGATAATGACGCCAAATCCGAAGAGAAAAAACAATAGCCGCGAGCTCTAAATCATGTGTGGCATATCTAGTCTCGGCCGACTTTAATTGCCTAGAAGCATAAGCAATAGCACGTTCTTTTTGCATAAGAACGGCACCCAAACCAACGCGACTGGCATCGGTATAAACAATGAAATCTTGATTCCCCTCGGGAATAACAAGAATAGGAGCATCAGAAAGAGTTCTTTTAATTTCTGAAAAGAAGTTTCACATTTGTCCGACCAAATGTATTTAACATCTTTCTTCGTTAAACTAGTAAGAGGCACGGAAATCTTAGAAAAGTCTTTGATAAAACGGCGGTAATAACCCGCCAACCCAAGAAAATTACGAATCTCCGTCACACTCTCTGGTCTCTTCCAATCTTGAATCGCTTCAATCTTTGAAGGATCCACGGAAATTCCGGATTCGGAAATAATATGACCGAGAAACTTTACACGAGATTGCCAAAAATGGCATTTAGAAAATTTTGCTTTTAATTGATTACTCCTAAGAGTTTCCAACACAATCCGAAGATGTTTTTCATGCTCCTCCTCGGTTTAGAATACACAAGAATATCATCAATAAAGATGAGAACAAATCGGTCGAGAAAATCTATGAAAACTCGATTCATAAGGTCAACTAAATAAGCTGGAGCATTCGTTAGACCAAATGGCATAACAAGCCATTCATAAGATCCATAACGAGTACGAAACGATGTCAAAGGAATGCTATCCTCTGCAATACGAAGCTGATGAAATCCAGTCGCTCAGTCTAATTGTGAAAAGACTCTAGCACCACTAAGTTGATCGAATAGATCATCAATCCAAGGTAAAGGATATTTATTTTTGATAGTAAGATCATTAAGCTTGCGGTAGTCAACGCAAAGCCTAAGTGTTCCATCAGATTTCTTCACAAAAATAGCAGAAGCTCCCCAAGGCGAGGAACTAGAGCGAATAAATTGCTTCGTCTCCAATTCGGATAATTGTTTACGCATCTCCTCGTTTTCTTTATTGGACATACGATAAGGAGGGCGAGTGATAGGTTGAGCTCCAGGAATGAGATTAATTCTGAACTCAATTGCTCGCTTGGGTGGTAATCCTAACATGGGCTCGCATATGTCGGAAAATTCACGAACGACGTGAATAAGAGAAATAATATCACCCTCATCATCATCGTCGTCATCACGAGGGTTTAAAGAATATAAAGATGCAACCAAAATGGAATCCGAATATTTAAGATTAATAGAAATCTTCTTAACAGATTGAGGATGTCGAAGATGAATAGTCCGCTCAGGACATAGGATATGAGCTTCATAACGGTTAAGCCAATCCATTCCCAAAATCATTCCAAAGCCTAAATAATGCATGACATGCAAATCGGCTAGGAAAGAAAAATCACACAAAATAATCTCGACATCTTTACACAATAAACTGATTGTTGCGGATCAACCAACTGGATTCGCAATTCTCAAAGAAGTCATTAAAGCAACAACACTTTAAGAAAAAGTATCAATAAGCTCTTTTGATATAAAAGAATGGGACGCACCCGTATCAAGAAGAACTCGAATAGGATGATCACGAAATAAAATAATGCCATCAAGGATAGAATGAGAGATACCTTGGCCACGAGATGTGTTGCCAGGGGCTTGAGCAACATTTAACTTTCCCTCCTTCTTGCCTTGAAGCTTAGGGCATGAAGATATAACATAACCGGGACCCTTGCAGTAGCGATAAGAGAGAGACTTTGGACACTTGTTCGCGTAATGGTCCTTCGAACCACAATTATAGCATTCCCCATGACCAAAGGAAGAAGTCTTTGCCACAGGGGTTGCTTGCTTCCCTTTCTTATTGGGATAAGGGCCTTTGAATTTGTTTGGCCTCTTCTTGTTGTTGAAGTTTGGTTTGGAACCCACCACTTTAACATCATTCTCCCTATCCGCCTCTTCAAGACGAAGAGCGATATTAATGAGTTGGTCAAAAGAAACTTCTAATTTTAGAAGTAATGGCTTCTTGAGATTTCTGTTTAAGCCATAGACGAACCTCTGATTTTTCTTCAATGGGGTGTTGATATATTCAACCCCGTATTTGGAGAGAGATTTAAAAGACGCGACATAATCTGTCATGGAAGATTTACCTTGAACAAGGTCTATAAAACGGCGAGCCAAAGTCACCTTCTCAGCTTCTGGTATGAATTTTAACTTGAAGCGCTCTCAGAATTTCTCCCAAGTGAGATCCTCTTCATTAATCTCAGAAATAAGAAGTTCGTACCAGTCCAATGCTCTTTCTTGGAGCATACTAGAAGCCACCTGAACTCGGTGAAGATTAATGAGGTTCATGCGAGAAAAGATTTGATCGCATGCCCTTAGCCAAGCCTGTACTTCAATAACAGTTTCGGAACCTTTAAATGGCTTCCCACCCAAATTAGTGTTGTCGTTGCACAGGCGTACAAATCCAGATTTAGGGTGAGTAGGTTCCGGATTAGAACCACCTGCTTGAGTATTCGTAACAAGGTCAAGAAGTTGCTGGGTAGTCATAAAAACTCCATCTTGAGGAGTAGCACTAGATTGACCGGCGCTGGGATGGCCAGGTCTAACCATTTCTTTTCCCTTTGAAAGAAATAAAGAAGAAGAAAAAGGTTATTCTCAAGATAAATATCAAGCAATTCTTGATAGGAAAAACAAGGAATCATAAAGAAAATAGGATGAATCGGTACGAAGACTCGAATTAAATCCTAAAGCACGACTCCTAAGAAAGACTTAGGACGATGATCCTTGTTATAATATTCCATATTGTTTCGAAGTTTTGCTCTGATACCAAGATGTGACGCCCCACCTCTATACCCACGCTAGCCAAGAACATTACGGTGAATGCTGTCAACTAGCACAGAGAATAAGGCTGTTGAGGAGCGACCATCCGTGTAATTGCTATGCGCGAGCATCGATATGTCAGATAGTATAACATGCATTTCTTTATCAAGAGGGAAATCCGACATACCGACACAAACTCAAAGCTACTACACAGTGGCTATAATATCTTCAGAAACAAATATAGAAATAAACATAACACAAATCAGTCACAGACAATTCATATCACAAAGGCGGAAATAGATATGAATATTACACTAGGAAGTGTAAATCAGAGTAGTGGTCTAAAAAGATCCACAATATCACAAATGAATAGTTACATGAACTACACAAAAGAATAAGTATACATTATGGAGTCTATATCTCAAATGTATACAACAAAAACTACTAATCTAAGTAGTTAACCAAAAGTCAAGGAGGTAATCCCGGATGTAAAGTCAAGCAGAAGCACCTGTAACATCTCGGTCTGGCCCGAGTATTATTTGATAAGAAAATAATAAACGGATCAGTCTAACTATAAATATCAGATGAAACGATATAGAATAAGAGATATGACTAAACACACAATAATCACAATGCCAAGCTGTGATATATATAAGTAATTGAAAGTCAACAAGAGATTAATCAATATCACAAAAATCTACACAAGAATCAAAGAAATGTCAGACTCCTTATTTCGTTCACCAAACCACAAATATTGACGATTATATCAATGTCAATCACAAAAGTCAATGACACACAAATTCACCAATGCACAAATATTGATAAAACTTATCAATGGAAATCATGAAAATCGGTGAAGCACAAATTCTAGAAATCATCTCAAGAAATCCAAAAATCACAAAAAGGGGGAAGGCCAATCACAAACGGGAGCATAATGCTCACCAACACGTGTATCACAAATGGAACGCTAATTCCATGGTTGCTAACCATCACAAATTGAGCCGAAGCTCCACAAACGGCCCGAAGACCATGGGTTGCTACCCCATCAATTTGAGTCGAAACTCCATAAAACGGGGTTTAGTCTCCCTCGCAGACAAAGAGACATCGCACATTGCTAGTCTAAATCACAAAGACGATCGTCATGATCAACGAGAAGTGTCAATTACACTAAGCTGGTAAATATATGAGTTTAGCTTCATGTCCCATAACCACTTGCTTAACTTAAATATTTACGAACAAATTGTAGATCTCCACTATAAAATTGTCACAAGAGATTCAATCGAACAAGTCCAAGAATTAACCGACGAAGTAAACGCAAGCGTTTCATACTACTCGATTTACTAAGTCGTTTAATTAGATTTCTCATACGAGTGGTGTAAAGGTTTGTATATACTAATAGATTGGAAAACGGTTTAAGAAACGAGCTTTGTAATAAAATAGTGTTAAAGTCATTTGAAGAATGAGTTTTGATATTTACTACTAGTATAGGAAACCTTTATATTTTTAAAGTGACAAATCACAAAGAAGATTGTAGGAACAATCAATCACTAAAATTCACATACGAAGATATGAATAAAAATCCAATGAAACCGATAAAGAATCCATCGAAATGGTTATTCAAAAATCCCTAAAAGGGAGTCATCAAAGTCATAATAAATGATAACAACAAATAGGAAACAACACGAATCGATTAAAGTTGGAAATTCAAGCAACTAGGCGAAATAGGTAAAATATCATGAGGTCGGTCGGCCGGCAACAGGGCTCGGTCGACCGGACCCTGATTCAGAAATTTTCTCGGGAAGCGGGTCGGTCGGCTGAGCCCTGTAGCCAGTCGACCGGACCAGAGACAGAAAGGTGCCTATGCACCTTAGTAGCAGGTCGGTCGATTGGCCCAGGGGTTCGATCGGCCGACCCTGATGTTCTGCAAATTGATACCTACTTAATTGATGTGCAAACTCCTCCAATTCGCAACAGAACGAGAATCGGCACTAAGGATTTATGCCAATCGACTACCTGGCCCTATGAGCTCCTCGTTGCATCACCAAAAACACATTTGAACATCAAAGCCATGATTTTTAAAGAATTGAACCCATAACACCAAAAATTAGAATATTCACCAAATCAATCCAAACCAAAAGCTAATGCACACGAATAAGTGTTAGGAATTCATACCTAACATTCGAAGATAATTATAAGCATAGATGTGAGATAAAAATCTCACCTTTGAACCCAAGCGATTGAAGAAGAAGCTTGAAAGCAAAAGGGGAATCAACCACTCTTCAAATCCAACTCAAGAAGCTTGATTCTAAGCTAAAAAGAGAAACATTTCCCAAATTAGGTTTAGGAATTTTCTGAAATCAAAGAGAGAAAGAGTTGGAGAAGAAGAAGAGAAGCTTACCAATGGGTTCTTCTATTAGTTTGGAGCTAGAGTTTGATTTGCAAAAGAAAACTAGGGTTTGGGAGCTTTAATTTCCCATCTCTTCCACCATTGATGCTTTAGAACTGAAAAGAGGAGAAAGTGAGGGTGAATGGGGAGGAGTGGCTCAGATTTGAGTATAAGTTAAACATAGGGCTGAATCCAAACCCAAACCCAAAGTGAAAAAGTAGCAAAAATCAACTTTCTCTAAACATATCGAAGCTTATACTCAAAAAGGTCGCAAACGGCATTTTAAACTCAATGGGAGTGGTCCCGAGTCCTAATTCGACCGTATGCAAAAAGTAACTTTTCCGACTAAATTCCAAGTATCGACAAAATATTTAAATAAAATATTTAAATATAAAAATTGATAAATATGCGGGTTGTAACATGTCACCACTGGAATCTTGTTTTACAGGTAAATATGTAATATTTTGTTAAATTTGAATGTCATGAAATGCTAATTCAATTTCGTAACTTGAATCCACACTGCAAAATAAGATTTTGAAAATAAAAATGGTAACTTTTAGTTTAGTATGCCACGAGCATTTCATAGTCGAACAGAATATGTATTTTAACAATTTTCTGATGATCGATCCAATATTGGACGTTGAAATTTTGCGCGAAACTGGTTTGAACATCGACGATTTCTGAAAAATTGTCAAATAAATTTTCTATTGCAAAAATTGAAGGAACGAGGTGAATTTAGGGTTTATGTTCGAGTTTTGGACATGTCTGGAAACGAGGTGATTTCGTCACCTCTGATGCATCGAGTTGCACGAGCTTCGGGGGAATGGTAGTGTGGGGGGTGGACGTGGTGTGGACGGAGTTGGAGCATCTCCGATAGTCGGAGCGACCGAGGCGAAGCGTTCTTGTGGGTGTGTTTGAGTTACAGGTTTAGTACGAAATGCTAAATTTCGATTTGTAAACTTTAGCGCGAGTTGATTGTGGTAATAGAATATAGGGGTGATTCGCGGCTTACCGGGGGTCGTGAAGTCCGCCAGAGGGTCGGCAAGGCGCCGTGCACGTGTACGGCAACGTTATGGTGACCGCGGTTGTTGAGTGGTCAGCGACTTGAGTTGATACTCGAGAAAATAGAGGGCTTGCTTCGGGTTGTAGCGCGAAATTCTCGAGCATGGAAACAGTATATTAAGTTTAAACTTAAGTTTTAAAATAAAAGAAGAGGAAGAAGAAAGTACGTGAGGGAGAGAGAGAACTCGGGAAAGATAGTAGGGAAACTCGAGTGTTTACTCGAGTAAACAAGGGGAATTACTCAGGTTGATTTCCCAAACCTACAGTATTATAAAAGTAAGTTAAGCAAAATATTTAAACAATTATAAGTTGTGATGACTAATTAATGTTTGACAATTTTAAGTTAAGACTTTAATACAAGTTTTAATTATTTTAGTTAATACTTTAGAATGTTTTTAAAATCCAATTAATACTTTAACTAAGTAATTAATTTAAGGTAAGTGTTGAAAGTTAATTAACATTAAAGTTTTCAAATTAGTAATAATTTGATTTTGAAGTTTAAGGAAGATTTTTATATGTTAGTTAAGATAAATAATTATTATTTAATTAATTATTTTGGAAAGTAATTAAGAATGATTAATTTATAATTGTAATTAAAGATTGGTTAATTAATAAATAAGTGTCTAATTAATTTGTAACTAAGAATTGTTAATTAGATAATTAAAGTTAATTAATTTATAATTAGTAGTTAATTAAATAAATAACTAAGGATTAATCAATTTTAAATTAAGTTTTATTTATTAATAATTAAGGTTATTAATTAATAATTAAGGGGTAATTAATTAAGTAATTAAGGACTTAATAAATTGATTAAGAAGTGATTAATTAATTAAATGTTCGAAGTGGAATAGTTAATTAATTGGTGATTAACTAAACAGGATTAAGTGATTAGTTCTCAAGTAATTAATTTAATTAATTATAATAAAGATTTAAGATGCTTGCTTATGGATGATTGTATAAGTAGAATATCTGGATTTGTGCTATCTATTTAGTGATATTATGTGATACTCTGTGATATGCCTTAATATATCTGTGTTGACTGTGTATGATTTATCTATGATAAATGCTATGTCAATTCAAAGTGTTTAATTAAATTGTCCAAACTATCAAACAACTTGACTTTTAAAATGGCGTTTGGATTTCGATGAGACCGGGATCGGGTGTCAGTTATGATTATCCGAAAACCACATCTATCCAAATTAAACGTTTGGTCGTGACATTTGCAAGTGAAGATCGAGATGGTATCTCAGAATGCAAGGGTTATTGTCGTTAACTCTGAGGTTGATTCCAAAATGAGTGTAACGAGATAATGCCTTCGGTTTCGTTCGAACCTAGAACGAACTTGTATGGATTGAATGCTTTCAGAACATCGTCAGGTGGACGATGAGCATTCTAAGAGATGTGTTCTATGAAGGTAATCGTAGCCTCAAGCCTCATCAATCGAGAATGGCTAAAACAGGGGAGGTGCAGCAAGCTTAGGTGGGTAGCACCCAAGCAGGACGAGATATACCTCTGTCTAGATGTCCCTTTTTATTCAGCTGTGTGGGCAGTTGCTAGCTACAACCGCGGGGTTATCTTGTTCGGAACTGTTCAGTAAGGAATGCTTCCGGCCTTGTGTTGTAGGGGGTTGGGAGTGATCCTCGATATGGTGATCTAGGCCCCGTACTGTGACGGGCGGTACCCCAGTAGCCCTGCCATTGTATAGAATCCAATCTCCAATAAGCGTCGTACGTTTTGATTGTTCCCAACTATGTTGGAATGTGACATGTAAGCATTTCAGCTATTTTTGTATTTTACTTGAAAACCCTAGACACTATTATAATATCACTGGATTTCCTATTAAATTGTTTTGGTAGCGTAAGGTAAAACTTACCCGTGTTTATGTGTGGGAGTCTTACGTGATACCTTTATTTTCAAATGTTTTCAAAGTTGAACAACTTTAAACCGTTTACTCACGCCAGACCCATGTCTGACCTGGAGTGTATTTCTGTTTTTCATAAACTCTTGCGTACTCAAATTTTTATGAGTAGCCAAGTGATAGGTTTTGGATTGTTTAGTTCTGAAGGAGCTTGGAGCAGGAGTCCAGACGTATCTATCTATCTAGTTCCACTGTGTTAGTTGATGTATGTTGTATTTTGGGATGTATGTAATGGCAGAAGTATATATGACTATCATGTTTAAATGATGTTGTGTAACTCTGTTATATGTAAACTATGCAATAGTTATGTGATGTATTATATTTTGTTCCATTTCCGCTGTGAGATTCTAATGTTGTTATTCTTTCTTTCTATTTCTATCCCTTTCTTTTCTTATTGATGATACGTCTTTCTATGGTTAGAAAGGCGGGTCGTCACAGTAGGTATCAGAGCATAAGTTGAGATAACACCTAGGCTCTGGAATAGTATCTATCTTGAGAGTGCGTATTTGTATTTTTATACAATTATATACCTATCTAAATTTGTTGGGTTACCTATCCAAGTGGCCAACATGAGTTCTGGAAGAAGAGGCAGAGGTAGGGCCAGTACCTCGATTGATAATGGACGAAGTCAAACTGCTAGTGAGGCTGTAGATCCAGTACCGCCTCAGGTTAGTTTTGTCGCTTTATGCAAGGACTTCATCAACCTTGGAGGTAAACCATTTAAAGGGTCGGAATTGATAATTGAAGTCCAAGCTTAGGTACGCTCTTATGAGCGAATCTTTAAGAGTATGAAGTTGTCTGATGAGCGAAAAAGGGAAATGGCTTCATGGCAATTGCTGGAAGGCACTGCAGACTGGTGGGATGCAGCGATGGCAAATATTTCTAAGGATGACATCTCTTAGAAAAGATTTAAAGAGTTGTTTGAGGAGAAATTCATGCCAACAGTAGGGAAAACTCGTCTGTACAGGGATTTCCTGAATTTGAAGCAGGGTAGCATGTCTATATCGGAGTATGAGACCAAATTCAATGAACTTTCTTGCTACGGACTAGGACTCATAGACACTCCCCTAAAAAAGAACGAAATGTTTGTGCGAGGATTGAGGCCGGAATTTCATGAAAAGATGACAGCGCATTTGAAAGGGTCTTTTTTTGGGTTAATAGATATGGTTCTGAGATATGAGGATTTGATGAACAAGAGATCAGTGGCACCAGTAGCAGCATCGAGAGGAAATTTTACTAATCCAAATAAGAGGAAGTTCAATCCCAATTAGAGGAAGTAGAACAAGAAGAAGAGTGGAAGCAACAACGGACCTCGCAAATGCTATATATGTCAACAAGAAGGTCACTTGGCGAACAAGTGTCCCAGGAAAGGATTTCAGCAATAGCAGCAGTAGTCGCATTAGAGTGGACCAGGTTCGGCTTTGGTTCAGAGATCTCTATGCTTCAATTGCCACCAACCAGGTCATATGATCAAGGATTGCCCGCTTCTTTATAAAGCTCAGCAGAATAAGGTATTTGCTTTGGAGGGTGTACCATCTACTTCATTTAAAGGCATGGGAGTATTGGAAGGTACATTACTTTTATATGGCAAGTATATTAAAGTTTTATTTGATTCGGGTGCTTCTTTGAGTTTTATTTCTATGGAATCCGTAGAGAAGTTCTTTCTTACCCCTAGTACAGTAGACTATCCCATCTTTGTATCTAATCCTATAGGAGGGGTAACCAAATTAGATATGATCTGTAAGGATTTAAGGATATTCTATCTATCCCATAGTTTTCCTTGTGACCCTTATGTGTTGAATTTTAAGGGGTTTGACCTTATATTGTGGATGGATTGGCTTGTTAAATATAAGGTTGTTCTGAATTGTGATGAGAGAACAGTTTCGTTGGAAACCGATCTGGGTAGAATTGCTAGAGTGACGTGTGATAATTCTGAAATTCACTTGAGTAGTCTTTTACATGGAGTTGAGACTTATCAAGAGAAGGTTGAAGATATCGATGTGGTCCAAAATTTCCCTGGAGGAAGTCAAGTGTTTGCCTCCGCATCGAGAGATAGAGTTTCGTATTGATTTGATTTCAGGAGCAGTACCAGTGATTCAGCCTAGTAGGAGGATGGCTCCTAGAGAGAGAGGAGTTAGTTAAGCAGACTCAGGATCTTTTGGAGAAGGGATTGATTAGGCCCAGTTTTTCTTGTTGGGGTTCTGCTGCAGTGTTTGTCACTAAGTCGGATGGATAGCTAAGGTTCTGTGTGGATTATCGAGAATTGAACAAAGTGACAATTCGAAATAAATATCCTCTTCCTCGTATTGATGATCTTTTTGACTAGATGCATGGATCTTCTGTCTTTTCTCAACTGGATTTAGCTTCATGTTTCCATTAGTTAATGGTAGCTGAGGACAGTATCCCTTTAACGGCATTTAGAGGACCGAATTTTTTCTATGAATGGTAGGTTATGCCTTTCGGGTTAACCAACGCTCCTGCTTACTTTGTCGATCTGATGAACCGAGTCTTTCGAGATGTATTGAATAAGTTTGTTTTGGTGTTCATAGATGATACACTGGTCTACTCTAAGTCTGAAGAAGAGCACAAGCAACATTTGAGAATAGTGTTGGAGACACTGAAGAGGCATGTTTTGAAGGCGAAGTTCTCTATGTGCCATTTTTGGAAATCGAAAGTCAAATTTTTGGGGCACATTGTTCTGGAGAAGGTATCTCTGTAGATCCAGCGAAGGTTGAGACTATTCTGGAGCGGAAGCAACCGCAGACACTGACTGAAGTTCGTAGTTTTCTAGGATAGCTGGCTACTACAGAAAGTTTACAAAAGACTATTCCAAGATTTCTTCGCAACTAACTAAGTTGACAAGGAAAGGAGCTAAGTTCAAATGGACACCACAGTGTGAAGAAGCTTTCCAAGAGTTGAAGACGAGGCTAACCAGTGCACCGGTGATAGCTATTCCGGATGGGAAAAGCAAATTTGAAGTTTTAACAGATGCCTTCATAGTTCGGCTGGGAGCAGTGTTGATGCAAAATGGAAGAGTAATTGCGTATGCGAGTCGGCAATTAAAGCCACATGAGAGAAACTATGCTACGCACGATCTTGAGTTGTTAGCCATTGTTTTTGCTTTGAAGATCTGAAGACACTATCTTTTGGGGGAGAAGTTTCGAGTTATTCACGGACCACAAACCGTTGAAATATCTTTTCTCTCAGAAGGATCTCAATCTGAGGCAGCAGCGATGGGTTGAGTTTCTGGCATCCTATGATTTGGATATTCTGTATACCCCGGGAAAGGCGAATGTTGTGGTTGATGCTCTTAGCAGGAATGCGGTTTTGTCTCTTTTGGAAGTTGTTCCACCTCTCCAGGAAAGAATCATAAGCAAGCAAATGGAGGATAGATCTTTTGAGGAACTAATTCTTGGAACCAAGGATGATCGATATTCGGATTTCAAGGTGGACGATCAAGGTGCTTTGAGGATTAATGGTCATTTGTGTGTACCTAATATAGATGGATTAAGGCAAGAAGTCTTAGCTGAGTGTCATCGCTCCAGACTGAATATCCACCAAGGAATTTCTAAGATGTATAAGGACATGAGAAGAGTTTTCTGGTGGCGAGCATGAAGAGGGATGTAGCTTCTTTCGTTAATAGTTGTGCTATTTGTTAGCAAGTGAAAGGAGATCAGTAGAAGTCAGCCGGATCATTGCAGCCTTTGGAAGTTCCAGAATGGAAATGGGGGATAATTTCGATGGATTTCGTCGATGGTTTGCCAAGAACCAAGAAAGGAAACGATGGAATATGGGTTATTGTGGATCGTCTAACTAAGAGCGCCCATTTTATACCGGTTATGGCAACTCGTATTGCAGCTTCTCTAGCAGAGATTTTCTTGAGGGAGATAGTTAGATTGCATGGTGTTCTTGTTAGTATAGTAAGTGATCGCGATCCTATCTTTACCAGCAAATTCTGGAAGGCTCTGCAATCATCTATGGGAACGAGTTTGAGATTGAGTACAACCTATCATCATCAGACAGATGGGCAGACGGAGAGGCTGAACCGAATTATAGAAGATATGCTACGAGCTTGTGTTTTGGATATTGGTGGATCTTGGGAAGACCATCTACATCTGGTAGAATTCTCGTACGACAACGGTTACCAAGCGAGCACTAAGATGGCTCCTTATGAAGCTCTATATGGAAGACCGTGTAGATCCCCATCCTGTTGGATAGAGTTGAGAGATCGTCTTGTGCTTGGACCAGATCTGATTCGTGAAGCTTCTGCGAAAGTTGAGCTTATCAAGAAAAGGATGAAAGCTGCTCAGGACCGTCAAAAGAAGTACGCAGCTAAGAGAAGGAGACAATTGGAATTTAAGATCGGAGATTTAGTTTTTGTCAAAGTTTCCCCGATCAAAGGAGCTATTAGATTTGGAAAGAAGGGAAAACTTGCCCCGAGATATAAAGAACCATTCCGGTATTGGGAAGAATTGGTGTTGTAGCGTACAGAATTGAGTTGCCAGAATGGATGTCTGGAATCCATAATGTATTTCATGTATCTCATCTAAGGAAGTTTGTTCATGATCCATCATTGATTGTCGATCTAGTAGTCTAGGAAGATTTGGAGGTCGAGCCAAATTTGACTGTGGTCAGGAATCCAGTTCGGATTGTTGATCAAGACGAGAGGCAACTCAGGAGCAAAGTAGTGAAGCTCGTCAAAGTGTAGTGGAGCAAGAATCCCAGAGATTGCACCTGGGAAACTCTGGATAGTTCTAGGAAAGCCTATTCGGACTTGTGTCCGGATAACCAGTAATGTTTGTTAGGATAGATTGTTTGGTTGATTTGATGTATGAATGATATGTATGCTTGGATTGTTGATATAAAAGCTTTTGAATTATCTTTGTTTTTAAATTTCGAAGACGAAATTCTTTTAAGGGCGAAGGAACTTAACAACCCGGGATTTTGGCAATATTATTTTAATAAATATTTAATCCAATTAAATAAAATGTAAACTTATCATTTTAAAAAAAGATAGGACTTTGGGAATATTTTCCATTTATTTATATACATATGTATTTTGAAAAGGAAACTCGCCTTTCAAAAATATGTACAATAAAATCTATCTTATTCAATTAAATTAAAGGCTCTACCTTATTAACATTTGGTATAAATATATATATGGATGTAATATTGATAATAATGTTTAAAATGAAATTAATCCTATCAATATTAAATTTAAGTATAAAATATATGAAAATAAATTAAGTGTTGATAGTTTAAGCTTAAAATAGAAAAAAAATATGAAAGTAAATATTTAAATGGTTATTGTGTGAAGCAACATAAGATAAACACATAAAAATGACTATGATAATTTTTATATTAAGCACAAAGGTAAAGCAAAGCCAGACAAAATGTATGTATGTGAATGCAAGGCAAATACAATATCTATGTACAAAAGAGAACAAAATGTCTACCTGCAAAGTGTCTACGTACATATAAAATAATAATAATAATAATAATAAGTATGTAAGCTTGAAAGGAAACAATTACATTAAATGCTATCATCCCAGCCAAAACAATGTCATTTCAAATATCTACAAATCTTTTCATTTCGGAAAAAAAAATCCTGTTTAGTCAAAGAAAAAAAATTCGATCAAAACAAAACGAAGAAAACTAAACCAGTTAAAGCCTACCATGTACAAACTTTTACTTTATATATACCTGTATTCTAGTGCGTTCAGTGATTACTAAGCAAAACCAGAAGAAAAAAATAAGTATCATTATTTTACAAAACTTAAATTCAATTCAACAAAGTAAGCAACAGGATTCAAAGGCAGATTCAAACTGCAGTTTTCAAAATAGGAAGCAGCTCTCTGTTCACAAACTTTTCAGGTGAGTAAACATAGATTTTAAAGTTTTAAGTTTAATTAAAAATAGTACAGGTGATTTATTGATAATATGGTTTTGTATATGCTTTATTATTTAATATAGTGATGTGTTATATATAGGTTGTTCTATGAATATTGAATATACCGCACTTCTCTATTTATTGTTACAGAGTTGAATATTTATTCAAACTCGAAATATTTTCATCTAATAATTGTTAAGCTTAGAGTTTTCAAATAAACAAGAAGTTTAAACCTAAATTAAGATTTTTAAATCTTTTTTAAACTTGTTGGTGAGGTATGACCACTGGAATCTTGTTTTACAGGTAAACATGCAATATTTTGTTAAATTTGAATGTCATGAAATGCTAATTCAATTTCATAACTTGAATACTGCAAAATAAGATTTTTAAAACAAAAATAGTAATTTTTAGTTTAGTATGCCACGAGCAGTTCACAGTTGAACAGAATATGCATTTTAACCATTTTCTGATGATCGATCCAATATTGGATGTTGAAATTTTGCGCGAAGCAGGTTTGAACATCGATGATTTCAAAAAAATTGTCAAATAAATTTTCTATTGCAAAAATTGAAGGAACGAGGTGAATTTAGGGTTTATGTTCGAGTTTTGGACATGTCTGGAAACGAGGTGATTTCGTCACCTCCGATGCATCGAGTTGCACGAGCTCCAGGGGGATGGTAGTGTAGGGGGTTGACGTGATGTGGACGGAGTTGGAGCATCTTCGATGGTCGGAGCGACCGAGGCGAAGCGTTCTTGTGGGTGTGTTTGAGTTACAGGTTTCGTATGAAATGCTAAATTTCAATTTGGAAACTTTGGCGTCGAGTTGATTGTGGTAATCGAATATAAGGGTGATTAGTGACTTGCCGGAGGTCGTGAAGTTCGCCAGAGGGTCGGCGAGGCGCCGTGCACGTGTATGGCAACGTTATGGTGCCAGCGGTAGTTGAGTGGTGAGCGACTCGAGTTGATACTCGAGAAAATGGAGGGCTTCCTACGGGTTGAAGCGTGAAATTCTCAAGCCTGGAAACAGTATATTAAGTTTAAAGTTAAGTTTTAAAATAAAAGGAAGAGGAAGAAGAAAGTACGTGAGGAAAAGAGAGAACTCGGGAAAGATTGTGGGGAAACTCGAGTGTTTACTCGAGTAAACAAGGGGAATTACTCGGCTTGATTTCCCAAACCTGCAGTATTATAAAAGTAAGTTAAGTAAAATATTTAAACAATTATAAGTTGTGATGACTAATTAATGTTTGACAATTTTAAGTTGATACTTTAATATAATTTTTATTTATTTTAGTTAATACTTTTGAATGTTTTTAAAATCCAATTAATACTTTAACTAAGTAATTGATTTAAGATAAGTGTTGAAAGTTAATTAACATTAAAGTTTTCAAATTAGTAATAATTTAATTTCAAAGTTTAAGGAAGATTTTTAAATGTTTGTTAAGATAAAAAATTATTATTTAATTAATTATTTTGGAAAGTAAGTAAGAATGATTAATTTATAATTGTAATTAAAGATTGGTTAATTAATAATTAAGTGTCTAATTAATTTGTAATTAAGAATTGTTAATTAGATGATTAAAGTTAATTAATTTATTATTAGTGGTTAATTAAATAAATAATTAAGGATTAACAAATTTGAAATTAAGTTTTATTAATTAATAATTACGGTTATTTATTGATAATTAAGGGGTAATTAATTAAGTACTTAAGGATTTAATAAATTAATTAAGAAGTGATTAATTAATTAAATGGTTTGAAATGGAATAGTTAATTAATTGGTGATTAATTTAACAGGATTAAGTGATTAATTCTTAAATAATTAGTTTAATTAATTATAATAAAGATTTAAGATGCTTGCTTATGGATGATTGTATAAGTAGAATATCTGGATTTGTGCTATCTATTTGGTGATATTCTGTGATACTTTGTGATATGCCTTGATATTTCTGTGTTGACTGTGTATGATTTATCTATGATAAATGCTATGTCAATGCAAAGTGTTTGATTGAATTGTTCAAACTATCAAATAACTTGACTTTTAAAATGGTGTTTGGATTTCGATGAGACCGGGATCGGGTGTTAGTTATGATTATCCAAAAACCACATCGATCCAAATTAAACGTTAGGTCATGGCATTTGCAAGTGAAGATCAAGATGGTGTCTCAAAATGCAAGGGTTATTGTCGTTAACTCTGAGGGTGATTCTAAAATGAGTAATGAGATAATGCCTTCGGTTTCGTTCGAACCGGAAATGAACTTGGATGGATTGAATGCTTTCAAAACATCGTCAGGTGGACGATGAGCATTCTAAGAGATGTGTTCTATAAAGGTAATCGCAGCCTCAAGCCTCATCAACCGGGAATAGCTAAAACAGGGGAGGTGCAGCAAGGTTAGGTGGGTAGCACCCAAGCAGGACGAGATATACCTCTATCTAGATGTCCCTTTTTATTCGGCTGTGTGGGAGGTTGCTAGCTACAACCGCGGCGTTATCTTGTTCGAAACTGTTCAGTAAGGAATGGTTCCGACATTGTGTTGTAGGGGGTCGGGAGTGATCCTCGGTACGGTGATCTAGGCCCCGTACTGTGACGGGAGGTACCCCAGTAGCCCTACCATTGTATGGAATCCAATCTCCAATATGCGCTGTACGTTTTGATTGTGCCCAACTATGTTAGAATGTGAGATGTAAGCATTTCAGCTATTTCTGTATTTTACTTGAAAACCCTAGACACTATTATAATATCACTGGATTTCCTATTAAATTGTTTTGGCTAGCGTAAGGTAAAAACTTACCCATGTTTATGTGTGGGAAGTCTTATGTGATACCTTTATTTTCAAATGTTTTCAATGTTAAACAACTTTAAACCATTTACTCACACCAGACCCATGTCTGACCCGGAGTTTATTTTTGTTTTTCATAAACTCTTGGGTACTCAAATTTTTATCAGTAGCCAAGTGATAGGTTTTGGATTGTTGAGTTCTGAAGGAGCTTGGAGCAGGAGTTCAAACGTATCTATCTATCTAGTTCCGCTGTGTTTGTTGATGTATGTTGTATTTTAGGATGTATGTAATAGCGGATGTATATATGACTATCATGTTTAAATGATGTTGTGTAACTCTGATATATGTAAACTATGTAATAGTTATGTGATGTATATTTTGTTCTGTTTCCGCTGTGAGATTCTGATGTTGTCATTCTTTCTATCTTTTCTATTTCTATCCCTTTCATTTCTTATTGATAATACGTCTTTCTGTGGTTAGAAAGGCACGTCGTCACAATATCTCAAAGAAATTCCTTCGCAATTAAGTTGGTATTTCTTGAAACAACGGTTGTCTCTCAGTGCAACGGAATGAGCATTCATAAACATTTTGTGAATTGTCATATAAAATACAGATTTGGTATTAATTCAAACTATTAATGTTCACAACGTAAATTAGTCAACCAATGACTATCTTTCCCAAACTTCTTTTGTTGTGCTTCACAAAAGACCACTTACGTACAATTATTACTTGCAGTCTTTTGACTCACACAACCCACCAACTCATTGGCCTAAGACATGATGGGGTTTCTTATAAACCCTTATATTGTATGATTTTATAAACTATTCTTTAATGGTATTAATTTTAACCTTCTATACTACTCGTAAGTACACACCTTATAGGAAGAATTTAACTCAACTTCACTCAATATTAATCGTGCTTCGTCCATCAAAGTTTGATTGCTCCATTTCAATATATCATTATGTATTATAGAAAGAAGTAACTCTTAAGATTAAGTCTATATTCATTTTAGGTTCGGAGCTCTTTCCAACATACTTACCCATTTAATCAAATTGAACCATTTTGATGCATGTTATTATATTTACTTCCATTTTATATTTTACGAACTTATCATAGACATGCACCATATGTATTAAATACATATATTCGTACTTATGATAATTTATCGATGAATATAATAAAGTACGTGGAACCATTTTGGGATTAATAGACATTTGATTGCATACATCTATATGTATCAATCCGTAAAGTTTATCAACTTTTATGATGCACCCACTGAATGGATGTTTTATCTTTAATTGTCTGAGATATAATTTACTAGTACCATATGATTCATAATCATATAATCAATGAATTATCCCTCTAAATTATGGCTTTGTTCATAATTTCAAAAAAATAGTTGCAAATAAATTTTAGATAATTCAATATTTTTCAATGCATCACAAATACCACTATTATAGTTTTATTTTATAACGAATATTTAGAATATTCGTAATAAAAAAATATGTCTAATTTTAGACAATATTTAAAAAAAGGTTGTTGTTTCAAAAATAATATTTTTTATGTTTTACGGAAACATTTTTTATAAATTGATGTGACTAATAAGTGTTATAAGGCATGTTCCCACTATTTCTTCCATTACTAATAGCGAACATAATATGAAGCTCCATCAAACCACTCAATATACGCTACTTTTCCATCTACTATAACTAGATTATAGCCGAGAGTTTTCATATCAAATATTTTAAACTCAAGAAATAAATCTCTAAGGAAACAATTTTCTATATGAAAATAATGTTTTGGAAAAGAAATCATATTTCTTATTCTAACGTTAGGTATCTATTATTATTTTACAGTTCTTGTTTTTAATGTTTCTCTATAAAGTAGAAGTGACTATCCAGTTTCTTTATCCCTACCATGCCTTATGTTACATTTACTCTTATACATTCAATTTCCATCCTAAACAGTTGAATCATTCAAAGAAAATACTTACTATAATATCGTAAACAATTCTTTAGAAAAATGCATTTGATCCTCCTTAACATTTAAGGATATCAAATATATTTCATTTTATGTAAACTAAAGACTGACATTTCGGTGATTGAATTCTTATATCCATCTTGTAGCTCTTGGTCTAATGTTACATTTAACATGACAAGACCATCATTGTAATCAATCATATTGGATAAATGATTTCACATTATGGTTTACTTGCTTATTTCAACCGAACAGATTTTATCGAAGTTCCGTGCACTAGGAATTATGACTGTTCACCATATAACATTTGTATGAACGAATATGGATCAAACATCCATATTCAGCTATTGTTTCTAAAGTTCGAAACTCATGAAAGATAATACACGATCTTGGGAAAAAAAACGTGTAAATGACCAATTATGAATGCATTTAGTGGTGTAAAATTTGCTCTTGCATGGATATTGTAAAAAACATGCAAATGTTATTTATCAGTAAGTATTTTAAATTTCTATTTATTTATCATTAATGTAGTTCATTTATGTATCTAATTGATAAACATTTTATCAATTATATTAATTGCACAGTTTTATCAATGTAGATTATTATAACTTTATATGGTAGATGTTCTTACAATATTCGAAAGGTTAAATGTTACCTTATTTCATTTTTGATAAGGCTCCCAATACTCTTTTATATTTCTTCAAAACCCTAAAATGAAACATAAAAGTCCTTCGACTTCACTAGCGGGTGTTAGGACTCGTCTGTTGGGATTCTGGCCTTGATTTTGTTCAACATGTCATATGCAACTCCTAACACGTGCAACTCCCAATTCATGGTTCCTTGTCCTAATCTCATTTCGACCATGAGTTTGCTCAATAAATCAGAATAAACTATTCACTCGAACCTTTATGTTTCTTGAGTTTTCTTAACAAAAACATATAGTTATCTTACCCCGTCTAGTCAACATATTAGTAATACTACGCATAACATCTCTGGCTTGATTTTGGTTAACAACAAGAGAACTGCAAGTTATTTATTAATATTTAAATGGTAGAGGACAACACTTATATTAAAAATTCATAATCTACAATATATTAATTGAGTGACATCGACATATCAAATAATACATTTCTTATGAAATACCCTTATGATTCAAGTGTTGGATACACCAAAAATCATGTTATACATATTGAACTATTACTTCATCATCAAGAAGGTCCTACATTGTAACAATTCAGATATTTAACGGTTTAAGTAACGTAATTAACTGAATTTTTGTGAAAATTTAAACTATAAAATTTTGCGATTTAAATTTTATATTTGTAATGCGTTTACTTAAACACGGCAAATGGAAAATTTTATTGAAAAATATGAAAGTAAATTCTGTTGCGTAATTTTCAATTTCAATTGAAAATCAGTTAGATTGACGAAAATAAAATGTTTTCGAAATCTGAATATTTTTACATAATAAAAATTTAAATCATTTTTGAGTAAGATGTCATATTTCGTTTCGCCAAATTTGGACTAGTATAGCCTCGTTTATCTTATTTTCAGCGAATTAGCAGGAGTTGGCAGCGAATATCGATTTTTGATAGGATAATCCTATCGCTCATATCTGTATACCATTCTGTTCATCTCGTCATGTTGATCTTCACAGTATATTAATCTGTGCATTTTAATGTCCGGTACACGGTGGAATCTGTGTAATGGTTCGCTGCGTCGGTATCGGTTTTGAACCATTTTGGTTTCCCTGACCATTGCTTTTCCTTTGTGTAACCAATAGCCCTAAGTTTTAATAATTTCCTCAGATTTAACCCCGGCCTTTGCTTTTCCCTATTTCAATTTATTGTTTGTTGGTTCGTTTTCTCTTACTTTCTTTGTTCTGTTCTGTTCATTCGCTTGAAAATATATATTGTTAAGTTTATATTTTGCAACTGTTCATTTTCTTCTACTCGCTCCTTCCCCTTTGAATTCGTGCCCCACTTTTTGCTCCTCCATAAATTTTTGCGTACCTGCCACCACGACAACGCACGCAAGTGCCTCACCTCCCTCTAGTTCTATTTTCGACCATTACCTCACCACTCCGACCACTCAACCCATCACACGTGGCCAAACTGTAACGACCCAGAATTTATGTCAATTTAAAATTCGAATATTTAATTAACTTTAAATATTAACAAGTAAAATTTATAAGTCGAATAATTTATTTTTCGAATATCTGGATTTAATTGGATAATTAAATCGATAATTTAATAATTGAAATTGCGTAAATAATTGAAAATTGGGTTTAATGTGATTGAAAATGATTTATAAAGTTATATTAAACCATATTGAAGTTATAATTATGTTATAGAATTTTTAAAATTGAATTAAAAGTTAATTTGTGAAAATTGAATATTTTAATATTTAATCGACTAGTGAAAATAGCCATTTTTCAAACAGTCTCGGATTTCAACGAAACCAGTTTCATCGGATCCGTAATGTTATATTATTGTATGGTTTCAAATTTCGTGTCGATCAGATTTACCGTTTCTCCGGGGCAAGCCAAAACGCATGGAATTTGGTTTAAAACGATTTAATTTAAATTTGATCGTTTATTTCTGTAACTCGCACAGATAATTGAATTAGCCTCCGAAACATGTTCTATTGTGTCCGGAATGAGGGGTAAACCCTAGAAACGCCAGTCACCGCGCGAGATTTGGAGTTTGAAAAATTTCGAGTGAATAGCAATTTGGGCAATTTTCTATAAAAGGCCTTGGATTATTCTCATTTGCAAAAAAAGAAAAAAAAACCTAGGGTTTGTGAGCCGGCCGCCACCATTAAAACCAAGGGCCAAAATTTATCTATCTTCTTCCCTCAATTACTTCCAATCCACAACTAATTACAGAAAACTTTCAACATGAGAAACGTAGAGCTTGGAGTGATCTTCGAATCCATACGGAGATGATGGGATATGGAGCGACGATGGTGGAGATTTTTGGCCATGTTCATCAGGGTGTCGGCACGAATTTCGAGGCGAATTAGGGGGCCGAGCTCGTTCATGTTCGGGGCATGGGTGGAGTTGTTAATGGCGGTTCGTATGGTGGTGGTTTGATGAGCTCTCGATGCTCGTGGAGGCCGTGGTGATAAACCCTAGTTCGGCTTGGATGGGTTCTTGCGCGCGATGAATACTGGAGAGGGAAGAAACAAATGCGGCCATGATTCTCTCAGTTTGAACGTGCGGCTGAGATCTAATTTAGGTTAAATTGAAAATAGAAATTGAAATTTATTTATATTATAATGTGTGCAAACTTTAAAATATCATATCTTGTTCATACGAGGTCGAAAAATTACGAAACAAGTTGCGTTGGAATCGTATGGACGAATACTACGCTATGGAGCTGGATTGGAATCAATTGGAGCTAAAGAAAATTTTGGGTAAAATTAAACGCATGTTTAATTTTATTCGAAATAAAACGCTACAACAGTTATTGGAAACTCAAGGTGAGAACTTCTCACTCAATCGAATTGTTTCGATTTAAATTTTAAATAGTTAAATTTAAAATTTGCTTCATTGTATGCCTGGATGATAAATTATTATCTATTGATTGTTAAAATAGACCCTATACGCCGTATATTAAGCGGATGTTATTTATTAAAAACATGTACCGCGATAATTTCAACTTGTATGGAATTGGTATTATATATGTACTTGGAGTTTATTTCAACTTGTACGGTCTTAGTTGTAGAACCTGCCATTTAAAATGGTAGCTATAGCAGGCATAATATAATGGTACCTATGCTGGCTAAGATTTATATTCTATTTTCGAAATGATTTCATCACTATGCATTAATAATAATATCAAAAATGATTTGTTTTGCGTAGTAAGCATCTTTTACTATCATAAGGAGAAATCTCCTCCAATTCTGCGTTTGCATTGTGTGTGTGTGCGGGGAGGCCTTATCATAGTTTCATTTTCCAAAAGCATTGCGGATATTTTTCACTTCCCTTGTTGTTGTTATTTTAAAAGATAATAACTGTTTTAAGTTCTCACACCAGTCCCATGAATGACCTGGAGTTTATTATTCTCTTTTTAAACTCTGGGTGCCCATAATTTTCCACACGGGCAGTCTAGAGTCAGGTTATCAGGTCATTCTGGAATTCAGATGTGCTATGAAGCTCAAGTGGCGAGCTGGATGGCGAGGCGTATTACTTATATATGATATTATCTTTCTGCTGTATAATTCACTTGTAGGGACATGTTTGTATAGCTGCCCATTCTTGTATTGTGTTGTATATTGTTATTGTATACTCTGATGTAATATAATGTAATAACTGATATAGTTCTTTGTTATAAATGTTATTCATTTATCTATTATATGTTGTTCCGCTGCGATATATGAGATTCTGATATTGTTTCTGTTCTGTTTTCTTTCTTCTTCTGTCTTTTTCTTCTACCTCTTCTTTTTAACCTAACAATTCGGTTTTCCGGCATTCGATTATGCGGCATTTGATACGGTGGACGTATTGATGTCGGGTTTTCGAAAGTCGAAAATCTGAAAGCGTTACATTTGGTATCAGAGCAAACGGTTAAGTGACAACCTTGGCTCTGTTGGGGATTACTCATTAGAGACAGAGTCAGCAGTAATCTAGAATGAGTTGAGTGTAATAATAGATATGAGCGCGTATTTGTTAGTGAATATAAAATTGTTTTGTATTGTGTTGACTGATCGATTGATTGTTCATAGATTCTGGTCAGTGCAGTCTGGCCAACTATTTCGATAGGGGTTTCTAAACTCTTAAACAAGATAAACTGACACAGTATCGTTTTGAAATAGGGTAAATGAAATAATTTTTACCCAAAGCTATTTTTGTATATAAAGGAAATGATTTTATTTAAATATTTATAATATATGATTGCTTGGTTGTTTGGAAGTGATGATATTGAAGTATTATCATTATTATATAGAAATTGAAATAATAACCAAAGGAATGAATTCATATACAAATGGAATTTGAGTATGAATAGAAAAATGTGATTTATAATTTGGGATAAAATTCATTAATGGAATGAAATTGGTAATGAAAATGTATAAATGAGTTTTATAAATTGAAATGAGATTTGATTCGGATTAAGTTGAATAAAAATCCAAACTTGGAAAGAATGGATTGAATCCAAGTAAATTAATATGATAACTAATTAATTCATGATATAGAAAAAGTTGAATTAGTTAAATTAAAACTTGAATTGTAAGTTAAATAGAAATGATTTAAATTTGCAGGAAAATTCAAGTAAGTAGAAATAAATTGAAAATTGAATTTTGTTATGATAAACAAATTTGAAATTAAAATCCAAGTTAAAATTGATGAAAATAAGTTGTCAATTTTTTGAACTTATAATATGAGATAATAAAATTTTAACTTTGGCAAAGTTGAAATAGATTTGAATTGGTATGATAAAATATATGATGTGAAATATAACTAAAGGAAGTTAAATAAATTAAATCAGATTTGGAAGTTGAATAATAAGTTGTATAACTTATTAAATGTGAAGATGTAAGTAAAACCAATTATTAAAATGGTTAAACAACTTTGTTAAGCAAAACGAAGTATGAATTTGAATAAGTGAAAAAATTGACTTTGGTAAAATTTAAATAGAATTTACTTCAGAATTGGAATTTGAATTGGATTTTGACTGGATTGGATATGTTGTTGAAATGGAAATTTAAGTTAAGTTAAACAAATGATGTTTAAAAGGAATATGACTTAAGTAATGTTGAATGAAGTTGATTTTGGTATCAAAGTGAATTAATGAAATGAAGTCATTAAATGGATGTGAACTTGAGTTATATAAAGGAGATTCAACTTTATTTGTAAAGTAAATTGGTAATTGAACTAATGAATTGAATATTAATCAATCGAATGTGATGAATTGATATAGAATAATGGATATAAGTGTAAGCGAATATGAATGTTGAATGTAAAGTGAATAAATTTGGTTGTGTTGGTTATACATTGGTTGTTAGATTATTGTTAATTGATTGAATAATAATTCATGTGTAATTGAATGAATAAAATTGAAAGCTAAAGCAATTGAATTCAAATTGGAAGTTAAGTAAATTTAAATTGAATGGAAATTGATTTAAATTGAAAGTGAACCAATGTGAATGTTAATTAGTGAATGTAAACTAATTGGAAATGAATAATTGAATGTCGTTGTGTATGAATTGGTTGTAAACAATTATAAGTAATGTCAAAAATCATATAAGTTGCTTATAAACCTTGTTTGGTATGCATTTCTTTTATTATGCATGTGTTGTAGTTGTTTAAAAGGGTAAATTGTTCATAACTTCTTATATATGTCACTTACACTGTTTGCACAAAAAATGGGCAAACACCTCCATGTCGTATGAATTAGTTGATTTTATGTTGTTTCTAGTGATTTGGGTGATTTACGCAAATATATAAAAAAAGAAGGGACTAAACTGTAAAAGACACACAGATTTATAGTGGTTCGGCCAGAACGTGCCTACGTCCACTTTATATGTTATTCTCCTTCTCTATTCAGATTACAAGTACAAAGCTTTGATTACAAGTAACTGAAAGTTGTTTGAAAGTTCTTTCCGTGCTTGAGCTCTCAAACTTGTCTGCCATTGTTGTACCCCTGCCCCTCTATTTATAGAGTAAGGCTGGAGGCAGGGGTCCTGGAGGTATATAGCCGCTGGTGGGCCTGGGCTGAAGCAATCTGGCCTGATAGAGTTGATCTGGAACGTGTTGGTTCGGTGGAGAGTGGTATGTTGTCCGGTGGTGCCTTGGATCGGTGATGTGGAGTTGGAGAGGCTTTTGGTTCGGTCGAGGGTGTAGCTTGGTCCGATAGTGGTCCTTCTCCATCTGGTTCGGTGGTCTGGTGGCACGTTGGTCCGGTGATTCTTGGGAGGTAGGTTGGTTCGGCATTGGTGTGGGGCGGGTCTGGTTCGGTGAGATCCTGGTTCGGCGAGGCTTTGGACCGGTGGCAGGTGGTCCGATGGTGAAGTGGTTCGGCAAGCATGGGAGAGATGGTTGGGTCGGTAGTGCGTAGGAAGTGAGTTGGTTCGGCGATGTTGAGCCGGTCGAAATACTGCCAACACTTGCCCCCCAAAGTAGGGCATATGTTTAACATAGGTCGTGCTTTGTTTTAATTGGACAACCATATTCGGCCCGAGAGCCGAACCTGCTGGTCCGGTTATTCAACTTTCCCTTATAAGTATGGGCCTAGGGATTTCGTTATTCCCTACCGAACGAGATAGCCGGACCAGAATTTCCTGCCGAATCAATCACTTTGCCGAGCCAACCCTTAGCTGCCGAATCAGGTGACTGCAGAATGGCTTCTTTGTTTTGCTTCGCTTTACCGAATGAACTTAAAGATTTAATACCGGATGGACCTTATACTGAGAATGTCGAATGAATCCTGGTATTAGGAATGCCGAATGAGACTCGTGTTCGAACCACCGAATGGGAACGGGAAACGCCGAAAGAACTCATTCTTGAATCACCGGATGAACCCTGAGACTCTGAATACTGAATGAAATTTTACATTTGCTTTACCGAATGACACTGGGAGTTTGAGCATTTTGATTTATGAGTGAAATTTCAGACTATATATACTGTTTATATCATCTGTTCTAACAATATGTTTTTCTTTTTGCAGGAAAATGTCTCGCAAAGTGCAAACTCGATCAGAAAAAAGAAAATCTACGGATAGACGAGAGTCCCCCGTTGTGCCCCAAGCCCAGCCAGGACCGAAACGTCGTGGACCTACCCCGAGGTCGCTAGTAGACGGGTATGGTCCCTAAGAGCTTCTGAATTCTCCTCCTGACTGCTCTCTGAGCTCTCTCAGAGAGGAGCAACTTGACGTTATCTCCCGCTCCTTTGGGATTGATAGAGCATGCATGCTGTTGCCAAGGGAGGGGGTCATGCCATATAATCCCCCCGAAGGATACTTCGCGTATATCCGATACTATTGCATGTGTGGGGCCATTCCTCCGATCAATGCGTGGATAGTCAGCTTCATTACTTACCTGAAAGTGGCTCCTTTTCAGCTTCAACCCAACTCCTATGCCATCTTAGTGTGTCTATTCGTTATCCTCCAGAGGAGATATGGGCGCCCCCTTCTAACCGGGAAATCCGATATCTATATAATCTGAGGAGCTACAAGAAGGGGTCTCCGTACATTAGTTTAGAGTCGGCCATGTCCTTCAAGCCGGTCTTAGACTTATACTCGAAGTTTACCATGTTTAAGAAGGAATGGTTCTTCGTCAAGGACGACTCCGTTTCTTTTCTCCTTTTCACTTCTGGCTGTAAGTTGAATTCCATTTGTAATTTCTTTGTCCCGACTGCAATGCTTCCTCTTATATGCTTTTATTTCTTGCTAGCTACAGGTGGCTTTGCGATCGTGAAGAATGATCGCCTGGTACAGATGGCCGCGGAGATAGAGGCTATCTCTGGAAGGGACAGGTCGGCTTCTTACCTGATCAGGAATGCCACTCTCCTGGAGCACAACTTGATTCTTCCACGTCAATCTGTGGTTAAGCAGAGAGATACAGCCGAGGAGAGGGCTGCTAAAGCTAAAGATGGGGCCACTGCGAAGAGTAGCAAGAGGAGGCCTTTCACAAAACCTCCAGTTGTCGGAGGTAAGAAGCTCAAGAAGTCTGATGGCCCTTCCCCTAGCATGTGCCCAATTACTCCGGGGGAGGAAGACGTGGAGGATAGAGGTGAAGGCGAAGGAGGCGATGTAGGAGGAGAGGCAGAGAGTGGAGACGACAGAGAAGGTGATGGTGGTGGTGATGGGGCCGGGGATTTGCCTCCTGGGCAAGCAGGCGAGATTCAAGAGTGGACGGATGATGCCTTCCTCCAGGCTTTTGAGGGGTTGGAGGAAGGATCAGCCTTGGTGGAGAAGTCAAAGAAGTCTGATAAGGCCGGGACTGGTGCCAGTCTATCTTCTGAGAGTATTTCAGCTAAGGCAACTCCGGCGGTTCAAGGTGAATTCTTAACTCCTTCTTTTAACTTCACATGTTTCTTGAATCATAGTTTCATGCATGCTTGCAACACTTGGTTTTTATTCCAGGAATAGGTAAGGTGGCCAAGACATCAGATATTCGGCACCGCCTTGAACAGCATAAGTTACTCAAAGCTTCCGCCAAACCAAAACCGTCAACTAGCCATCCTGGAGATGCGGTTAGATATCGCCCTCTTCTCGGTGTTATTGAAGAAGATATGCAAAAGAGAAAGAGGGCCCGATCTTCGTTTGAACCTTCACCTGGCCCTCAGCCTCCAGTCCAGCCTATCCATGATATTACTGAGGAGGATACTGAGTTTATGCCTTCCCCACATCCGTCCGAAAATCCAACCGTCACCCCGATAGGCCATCCTGGTTTGGTTCGCAACCCATTTGTCGGCCATCCGGATCAGGACCCAAGCTTTCAGGACATCTCTTTTGACGAGGCCATGGGTGAGCATCTTGTTCCCCGCAATCCCTTGGTACGGGTGCTTGATGAGGCTAAGTCCTTAGACCTCGATTTGCTTACTACTCGGATAGTTACCATGGGGGACGAAGCCAAGGCTAATATTGACCGGGTCGCGGAGGAGACCAGGAAGTTGATGGGGCATCATGCCCGTCTGGTCAAGGCTGGAGAGGAGATTGGGAGTGCCAACATCCTACTGCGGTTAATGGTTTCTGACCAGGCTAACCAGCTCGCTGATCCAGCCATTCAGATTTCTCAGCATGAGGAAGCCTCTAGGCGGTTGAAGAAGACTATGGAAGAGGCTAGTAAGGCAGAACTATGAAAGATGGAGGCTGCCTGCAAGGAACGGATTGACATGGCCATCGCAACAGTGGACGAGGTTCGGAGAGCGGATCTTGAGCAGGTAGAGGAGTTATCTGGGGGGCTTGAGGCCGCATAGCTTGCTCAGGCCAAGCTGAAGGAAGAGATGGAAGTGATGCGGAAGTCCCTTCAGGCTGACTACTCGAGATACCGATTGGAGAGAGATGCTGCTGTCGCACGGCTGTCAGCTTCTGAGGCCCGGATGAAAGAGTTTGAGGAGAACGAGGGGATGATGGAAGAAATGCTCCAGGACATGTATTTCCGCACTTGGAGGCAGGGCAACCTGTCCTAGATGGACGATTATCCCCGGGTTATGGCAAGGATATATCTCCGGGCTTTGGAGGAAGCTAAGGCCGATGCGGATAAGGAAGGTGGTGCGGCTTTCAGGATGGAGGTAGTTACGTCCCAATTCACTAAGGAAGAGAAGGCGGCGGTTAAGGAGGGCATGCGGCTGCTTGCTGCGGATGAGGTAGGCGTACAGCTAGACGATGATGGTCAGGGAGCAGGTGCTGGTAAGTTTTTCCTTTTAACCTTTTCATGATTTGATTGCTTATCTTTCATGATTATTGATGGATTCTCTTCTGAATTATGCAGGCGGGACCTCGGTAGCACATGTTGTGAGTTCCGATCCTGCAGTTAAGTAGATCCGGAGTGCTAGCGGGATGGAGGCGAAGCCCTGATTCTTTGACTTGACTTGTACATATTTTGGTTGCTGTCTATGTTAATGTAACTTGTAATTATATTATTTGTAAAGAACGACTTTATGTAATTTTATAACATAAGCTGATTCTGTCATGTTTGAAAGCTGTCGTCATTTTGATATGTTGCATAAGAAATACAGCTGTGTGTTTATGTATGTCACTCAATCGCATTTAATGCTAAATTTCTGCTTAAAATATTATCTCATGTCTTGTAATGCCAATATGATGTGAATAAATTAAAGCTACGTATTTGTATAAAAGACAAGATAGTACCGCCATTCGTGTTTTAGTTGTAGAGGGTTGCTTTGAATGTCATGCGTGACTGAGTATGGAATGTAGCTGAGTGTTCCGTCGTCCGGATGCGAGCTCATATCTCCACAAGCGAGAGTTCCCCTATTTTGTGACCTGTACTTTAGGGATTGTTATATAGGATAGGAGAAAAGTTTTTGAATGAAATGGAAATATGAGAAACAGTAAAACTTCCAATCACGGAAGGCCGTCGATATGCTTAAGTTCGTGGCAAACGGGTTTTATAGTCACTTTCCCTAGCTGTGGGTCTTGGAGACATTTGTCACCCATCTTACGCCTCCGCGAGGAGTTTATCTTTTTTACCACAGCCGCACTTAAGACATATCGGAGCCGAGATCGCGCAAAGTAACTACCCGAGCCATTATGGCCCGTAATCGTGGGTATTATTCGATTTACTGTGGCCGGCTAGCGTGGGTGCCGATCGTCAACCGTGAACTGCCCCTGGCTGGCCACACCTTATGTTGGGGCTTAAAGTAGGTTCACAGTTGCCGGCGAGTCGAACGCCGTAATGAGCTGCCATCGGCTATAGTCGGCCTTCTTGATGGCTTATAATCGGCTCATTACAGTTGGCTTTGAGGGCAGTCGCGAGAAATGAGTTAACCCGCAGTAGAGGGATGCTGGAGCAAAAGTGTCTCATTGGCGAGTGCATAGAATCGCATAGTACCTGTTGGGTCTTGTCCAGGTGAGGTTGCGCCGTGAAGTTCCAGTATGAAAATGTCGTCATACATGATTTTGTTCAACAGAAAAGGATAAAGCTTAACAAGCAGCCAAGATATAAAGGAACAAGTTAAAAAGAGACAAGATTTTTAAAGTGGTTCGGCACGAAAATGCCTACGTCCACGGATTCTCTTTGTAATTCACTTCATATGGGCAGTACAAGTTAAGAAAAGTATCGACGGAGGTGTCGGCTGTTCCATGCCCTCTGGAACACCTCTCCGTCCACTGTCGACAAAATATAGGCTCTGTTGCGGAGATCTTTATGAATTACATAGTGTCCGTCCCAGATTGGATTTAGCACTCAGGGGCGCGGGAAGATCCGCTTGAGTACAAGTTCTCCTTCTTGTAAGCTGCAGTGCTTGGCTTTGGAGTAGTATTGTGCTGCAACTTTTTGCTTATGAGCTGCTGCTTTGAGTGCTGCATCGTTTCTTCTCTCTTCAATTAGATCCAAAGACATGTGGAGGAGTTCTTCGTTCTCTTCTGGGTTGTAGTGGATCCTGCGGTGGGAAGGCACTACGGTTTCAACTGGGAGCATGGCCTCCGATCCGTATGCCAAAGAGAAAGGAGTATGCCCTGTTGATGTTCTATAAGATGTGCGGTAGGCCCAAAGTGCCGTAGGAAGTTCATCCACCCAAGCGCCTTTTGACTTTTCAAGTTTCTTCTTGATTAGGGTTTTGAGGATTCTGTTGACAGCTTCGACTTGTCCGTTTTCCTGGGGGTAAGCCACAGATGAGAAGCTTTTGTGAATTCCGTGCTCTTGGCACCAGTCGGCGAATTCCTCGCTGTCAAATTGAAGTCCATTGTCCGATATGATTTTGAGTGGAACCCCGTACCTGCATAAAACGTTTTTGATCAAGAAGTTAATAACTTTTTCCAAAGATATTTTATTTAGAGGCTCCGCTTCCACCCATTTGGTGAAATAGTCAACTGCTACTATGGCATATTTGGCTCCGCCTCGGCCCTCTGGCAGTTCGCCAATCAAGTCAATTCCCCATATTGCAAAGGGCCAAGGGCTGGTCATTTGAGTAATCTCGGTTGTTGGTAGTCGAGGAATTTTAGCAAATTTCTGACATCTGTCACATCTTTTGACGAAGTCTAGGGCGTCTTTGTTTAAGGTGGGCCAGTAATATCCATATCGGAGTATCTTCTTTGCCAGAGTCTGCCCACCAGTGTGATCTCCGCAACTTCCTCGATGTATGTTGGATAAGATCTCCTTCGCTTCCCTTCCAGCGACACACCTTAATAAGGGATTAGAGAAGCCGCGTCGATAGAGGATGCCTTCTTGTATCGTGTAGCAGGAAGCTTTCATCAAGATTTTCTTGACTTCGTTACACCCGTCGGGCAGTGTGCCATCTTGTAAATATTTCCGGATAGGAGTCATCCAAGTTTCCTCTTCGATTGCAGCTATCATATTTATTGTCTCGTAACTCGAGGCTAGTTGTTGTGAGATGGTTATTGTTCGGGAAGCGGTGTCGTCCCTCATGCTAGCTTGCTTTGCCAGTTCGTCGGCCTCCTGATTCTTCTCTCGAGGAATGTGTCTGATTAAATAGTGATCCAACTGATTGAGCAGCAGCTTGGTCTTCTTTATATATGCTGTGAGTCGATCTCCTCGAGTTTGGAATTCTCCCAGTATCTGATTTACAATAAGTTGAGAATCACTATAGAGACATAAAGAACCGACTCCAATCTCCAGGGCAAGTTCTAATCCGGCTATCACTGCTTCGTATTCTACATCATTGTTGGTGGCAGCGAACTCCAACCTTAGGGCGTAGTGCAGCTTCCTTCCCCTGGGGGTTATTATCACAACACCTGCCGCGAGCCTTGCTCATTTGATGCTCCATCAACGAAGAGACTCCACTTGATATTTTCTGCTACTTCAGATTGCTCCTTACCTTCGTTAGTAGTGAATTCGGCAATGAAATCAGCTATGGCTTGTCCCTTGATAGCGGTGCGAGGATGGTAGGTAATATCATATTGACTCAGTTCAATGCACCACTCAAGTAGTCGCCCAGAAGTGTCGGGGCGATGGAGTACCTGCCTTAGCGGTTGATTGGTTAAAACTCTGATGGAATGAGATTGGAAATAGTGTCGCAGTTTCCGTGACGTGATTAGTAAACAGTATGCTAGCTTTTCAAGTTTAGGGTATCTAGCTTCTGCCTCTGTAAATCTCTTGCTTACAAAGTATACTGGTTGCTGTGCGTGGTTGTCCTCCCTCACCAAAGTGGCGCTTAAAGCATGGGACGATACAGCAAGGTATAGGTATAGTTCCTCGCCTTCATTTGGAGTTGAGAGTACTGGTGGTCTTTGGAGGTGTTCGATTAATTTAAGGAAGGCTGTCGAGCATTCGTCAGTCCATTCGAACTTTCCTTTGTCTTTCATAAGAGCTTCGAAGAAAGGGATGCATTTGTTGGTTGCTTTAGAGATGAACCTGCTTAGGGCAGCCACTTTCCCGTTTAGGCTTTGCATCTCCCTTCGAGTGGATGGTATCTTGATATCTTGCAAGGCTCGGACTTGTTTGGGGTTCGCTTCAATCCCCCTAGCATGGACGATGAATCCCAAGAACTTTCCCGACGATACTCCGAAGGAGCACTTTAGAGGATTCAGTTTCATTCCATATTGGCGAAGTACCTGAAACATCTCGTTCAGGTGGTTTATATGATCGTTGGCTTTCCTTGATTTTACCAGCATATCATCCACATAAACTTCCATAGTTCGCCCTATTAATTTCGCAAACATCTTGTTGACGAGGCGCTGATAAGTAGCTCCAGCGTTTTTAAGTCCAAAAGGCACTACTTTGTCGCAGTACAATCCCGGATCAGTGATGAAACTAGTGTGGTCTTGATCGGGGGCGTGCATAGGGATCTGGTTATATCCTGAGTATGCGTCCATAAAGGATAAGAGTTCGTGTCCGGCTGTGCTGTCCACGAGTTGGTCGATTCGGGGGAGTGGGAAGCAGTCCTTCGGGCAAGCATCATTTAAGTTGGAGAAATCGATGCATGTTCGCCGCTTCCCATTAGCTTTCTTTACCAGTACCTGGTTGGCGATCCATTCTGGGTAGATGGCTTCTCGTATGAAGTCATTGGCAAGTAAGTTCTTTACTTCTTCCTCGAGGGCCGCTGATCGTTCTGCCCCCATGCTCCTCTTTTTCTGCTTCACTGGCACCTTGGTGGGATCGATGTTCAGCATGTGGCATGCAACGTCTAGAGAGATTCCTGTCATGTCGGCGTGCGTCCATGCAAATACATCCATGTTGTGGCGAAGAAAATCGACGAGTTGATCTTTCAACTCCGCAGTTAACTGAGACCCGACCCTCAGCAGTCTACTTGGGACGTGTTTGTCTACAGATACAAATTCCATAGCCTCTGCAGGCTTGGTGGTGGCCTCCTCCTCTTTGTCCCTGGGAGGATCGCTGGTATATCGAAGAGGAGGGGCTTTCTTTAATTTCTATGCGTTTTTTCTTATAGAGAGAAGTCTCTGCATCCTTCCCTTTATCCTTCCTGCGGTTATTGCGAAGCTCAGTTACATAGCAATCTCGAGCGGCGTCTTGATCTCCCTCTATTTCTCCTACTCCGTTATCTGTTGGGAATTTCATCTTCAGGCACCATGGGGCTAGGACAATTTGGAAGTCAGACAAGGCTGGTCTTCCCAAAAAGGCGTTGTAGGCCGAATGGTTCTCTATCAGTACAAATGTTTGTTTTCGCACAGCGGAGCGGGGATGACTTCCTATTTCAACAAAAAGGTCCAGTTGCCCGAGGGGCATCTTCGCATCTCCAGTGAAACCATGTAGTGGTTTGTTGCAGGGAGACACATCCTTCATTGACAGCTTCATTTTGTCGAATGCATGCTTGAATAGGATATTCACTGAGCTTCCAGTGTCTACTAAAATTCGGAAAACTTTGGCTGGACCGAACCAGGCAGAGATGACCATAGGATCCATGTGTGGGTACTGTCTTCCCTCTAGATAACGCCTACTGAATGTGATGTCGTCATTCTCTTTCCGTTTTGGTGGCGTTCTTCCATAACAGAATTAACGTAGCCTTCAGCGTTTCTAAGTGACTTACCGTATCTTTCCATCTCTGCCCAGCTTCTGTCGGCGATATGTGGTCCTCCTGAAATGGTATGGACCACTATTTTCTCTTGACTATAGCCGCTGGTGTTGCGATTTCCTCCGCCTCCTTCTGGGAGGGTAACCCTGGGTTTTCATTGGCGGGAGCTAGAGTCATGTTCTGGCTTTTTACATAGCGTTCCCGTCTCCTCCTTCTAATGTGTTCTTCAATCAAGTCCCGGAGATGGTGGCATTCATTGGTGTCATGTCTGTGGGATTCGTGGAAGCGGCAGAACTTTCCAGACTTGAGTGCGTTATCTGACTCCTTCTTGTGCGGGGGGCGCTTGTATCTAACTTCGTCTTGAGTGGCTAGGAAGATGTTTTCGATTGTTTCATTCAAAGGAGTGTAGGAGTCAAATCTTGGTCCAGGTCGATATAGGCGCTTTTCCCCCTTCTTGTCCCCAGCATTGTCTCTAGAGTCATTTCTACGAACATCCTTTGTTGCAGCGGAAACCCTGTCTGTAGTTGTTTTAGCCTGTTGCCCTGACTGCCTCTCAGTGGCAGCGTCTTCAAGTCTCATATACTTTCCAGCTTCATGGAAGAAATCAGGTAAAGTAGCTGGCTTTTCCTTGGTTAGTCTTCTAGCAAATTTAGTATCCGGATGTACACCACTGCAGAGAGCCATTAGGATAAGTTTCTCGTCGGCATCATGGACTGCGGCCGCCACAGCGTTGAATCGGGTGAGATATTGTTGCACTGTCTCTCCGGGTTTCTGCTTGATATTAGATAAGGAATAAGCTTCCTTGGGTTGTTCCATATGAATGCGGAACTGGCTGATGAATTTTTCCTTCAACATTTCCCATGAGCTGATGGACCCTTGGGGTAGGTGGCAGAACCAGGAGGTAGCTAGGTCTGCCAAGAAAAGTGGGAAGCATTTACACAATACTCCCTCTGTTGCTCCGCTCATGAGCATATGCTGGGTGTATCTCTGTAAGTGTACGATGGGGTCAGAGGTTCCCTTGTAAGGTTGCATCGTTGGCATTTTCCATTCTCGGGGGGTGATGGAAGTTTCGATATTGCGGGTGAAGGGGCTGGTTACCCTAGCACCTATCCCTCGATCCCTTTGCTCCCGTTGGACGCACTCCCTGAACAATCGCGCCATCCTTTCATCAGAACTTGGAGAGGGTAAAAATGAGTTTGGTTCTTCCCTGCGGGATTGATTCCGTCCAGATGACCTGTAAGGATGGTATCGTTTATCACTTTTGACATTCTCCAATGGCTGCCTCTGGTCTTCCGGGGGCATGCTGGGGTCAGCCATAGTTGGCCCTTGCCTTGATCTTCCCCTGCTGGGTTCTGTTCTTAGCACTTCCTCGGGTCCAACTTCGGGCTGGACTCCAGCTCGGCCCCGTCTACTGGTGTTTCCATGGTTAGGTGGCATGACAGGTTCAGCCACATCCGACCCCTGCCTGGCACCTCCTCCGTTGGGTTCGGTTCCAAGTGTTTCCTCAGGTCGGAATTCGGGCTGAGTCCGGGCTCGGCTCCTACCATGGCTGCTTCTGTTGTTGGCCTCTTCGAAGAAGAAAGACCCTTATCGTCTCTTAGATCCTTCAGACTGGGACTCACCCCATGATTCAGTGTTACGGTTGGATTCTTCAGCATCCCTTAAGCGTGACATGAGTTGGTCCACCAAGGCTTCTTGTTGAGATGCGAACCGGTTAGTTACTTCAGCCACAATCCTGTCCAGATCCACCCTTGTAATTGGTTGTTCCGTAGCGGGGGCTGTCGGATTTGCCTGATTTAAATTTGCCGTTGGAACCTGACGACTGTCTTGGTCCCTAATTACTGGATCTAGGACACTGCCAGTTGCAACGTTATTTCCTTTGTTAGCATCTTTCTTCCGTCCGGGAGCCATATTTTCCAAGTAATGAACGATGCTGACAGAAAAAGGGTTAAGTGGGAGAAGCTGAAGCTTCGAGCTCCTGGCTCTCAATGAAAGCACCAAAAATGTTTGCACAAAAAATGGGCAAACACCTCCAAGTCGTATGAATTAGTTGATTTTATGTTGTTTCTAGTGATTTGGGTGATTTACATGAAAATATAAAAAAGTAGGGACTAAACTGTAAAAGACACACAGATTTATAGTGGTTCGGTCAGAACGTGCCAACGTCCACTTTATATGTTATTCTCCTTCTCTATTCAGATTACAAGTACAAAGCTTTGATTACAAGTAACTAAAGGTTGTTTGAAAGTTCTTTCCGTGCTTGAGCTCTCAAACTTGTCTGCCATTGTTGTACCCCTGCCCCTCTATTTATAGAGTGAGGCTGGAGGCAGGGGTCGTGGAGGTATATAGCTGCTGGTGGGCCTGGGCTGAAGCAATCTGGCCTGATAGAGTTGATCTGGAACGTCTTGGTTCGGTGGAGAGTGGTATGTTGTCCGGTGGTGCCTTGGATCGGTGATGTGGAGTTGGAGAGGCTTTTGGTTCGGTCGAGGGTGTAGCTTGGTCCGGTAGTGGTCCATCTCTATCTGGTTCGGTGGTCTGGTGGCACGTTGGTCCGGTGATGCTTGGGAGGTAGGTTGGTTCGGCATTGGTGTGGGGCGGCTCTGGTTCGGTGAGATCCTAGTTCGGCGAGGCTTTGGACCGGTGGCAGGTGGTCCGGTGGTGAAGTGGTTCGGCAGGCATGGGAGAGATGGTTGGGTCGGTAATGCGTAGGAAGTGAGTTGGTTCGGCGATGTTGAGCCGGTCGAAATACTCCCAACATACACATTTATATTGAGTAAGTACAGGTACCGGGGCTACCGTTAGCGGTATTTGGGTTTCGCAAAATGCTTAATAAATAACTACTTTGCTTAAAAATGCTAAAATGTACGCCTACGCAATAAAAATAGGAAATATGAACTGTTTTTCTGTTTTTTCCGACCGGGTGGGTCGATGTATATATATTTATCTCTATTGTGATATTAAAAAGCTCCTCTGTACAAAGGAGGTTATGGCGAAATTTTTTGAAAATTTAAGGCGTTAGAAAATTTTCGGAAAATTTTGGATAATTTTGAAAACTAAAAGTTTGATTTTTGAGTTATAAAAGTTAAACGATATAGTTGGTTTTGAAAAGATAACTATATATGGATTTGAAAATATTAGTGAAGTTTTGTAAGAAGTTTAACTATGAATTTTGGAAAATTTAAACGCTTAAGAGATTTGTAAATCTAATTTGAACAGTTTGTTTTGGAAAGTTAATGGATTCTGTAATTTTTCTTACTTGGTAATTTCGAGGACGAAATTCTTTTAAGGGGGGAAGTTTGTAACGACCCAGAATTTCTGTCAATTTGAAATTCGAATATTTAATTAATTTTAAATATTAACAAGTAAAATTTATAAGTCAAATAATTTATTTTTCGAATATCTGGATTTAATTGGATAATTAAATCGATAATTTAATGATTGAAATTGCGTAAATAATTGAAAATTGGGTTTAATGTGATTGAAAATGATTTATAAAGTTATATTAAATCATATTGAAGTTATAATGATGTTATAGAATTTTTAAAACTGAACTAAAAGTTAATTTGTGAAAATTGAATATTTTAATATTTAATCGACTAGTGAAAATAGCCATTTTTCAAACAGTCTCGGATTTCGACAAAACCGGTTTCATCGGATCCGTAATGTTATATTATTGTATGGTTTCAAATTTCGTGTCCATCAGATTTACCGTTTGTTTGGGGCAAGCCAAAATGCATAGAATTTGGTTTAAATCGATTTAATTTAAATTTGATCGTTTATATCTGTAACTCACACAGATGATCGAATTATCCTCTGAAACATGTTTCATTGTGTCCGAAACGAGGGGTAAACCCTAGAAACAACAGTCACCACGCGAGATTTGGAGTTCGGAAAATTTCGAGTGAATAGTAATTTGGGAAATTTTCTATAAAAGACCTTGGATTATTCTCATTTGCAAAAAAAGAAAAAAAAACCAAGGTTTTGTGAGCCGGCCGCCACCATTAAAACCAAGGGCCGAAATTTATCTATCTTCTTCCCTCAATTACTTCCAATCCACAACCAATTACAGAAAACTTTCAACATGAGAAACGTAGAGCTTGGAGTGATCTTCGAATCCATACGGAGATGACGGGATATGGAGCGATGATGGTGGAGATTTTGGGCCATGTTCATTAGGGCGTTGGCATGAATTTCAAGGCGAACTAGGGGGCCGAGCTCGTTCATGTTCGGGGCGTGGGTGGAGTTGCTAATGGCGGTTCGTATGGTGGTGGTTTGATGAGCTCTCGATGCTCGTGGAGGCCGTGGTGATAAACCCTAGTTCGGCTTGGATGGGTTCTTGCGTGCGATGAATACTGGAGAGGGAAGAAACAAATGCGGCCGTGATTCTCTCAGTTTGAACGTGCGGCTGAGATCTAATTTAGGTTAAATTGAAAATAGAAATTGAAATTTATTTATATTATAATGTGTGCAAACTTTAAAATATCATATCTTGTTCATACGAGGTCGAAAAATTACGAAATAAGTTGCGTTGGAATCGTATGGACAAATACTACGCTATGGAGCAGGATTGGAATCGATTCGAGCTAATGAAAATTTTGTGTAAAATTAAACGCACGTTTAATTTTTTTCGAAATAAAACGCTACAACTGTTATCGGAAACTCAAGGTGAGAACTTCTCACTCAATCGAATTGTTTCGATTTAAATTTAAAATAGTTAAATTTAAAATTTGCTTGATTGTATGCCTGGATGATAAATTATTATCTATTGATTGTTAAAATAGACCCTATATGCCGTATATTAAGCGGATGTTATTTATTAAAAACATATACCGCGATAATTCTAACTTGTATGGAATTGGTATTATATATGTACTTAGAGTTGATTTTCCCGCATCATATAGCCAATGAGACCCTATTGCGCCGCATAATAGCGGATAATATTTTATAAATCTCATATACCGCGATATTTCGTCTTGAAGCGAAATTGGTATTGTGCTAACATCTTTGGATGCAGGGAAACAGGTTGGAGGGATCCAACTGGATTCCTCAAATAATTGAATTGGTTTCAATGTTGTGTGTTGATCTATTTATTGATCTATTTATAATCTGTGTGATTATCTCTGTGATTAAAATCGTTAAAGGCTAAAATTTGGCCGAATATATTTTGGTATCGTCAGATGCCGAAAATAAATATAATTTGATTTTTGAGAATTTAAGTTGAGAATTCATAATAAAATTTAATTTTTAAATTGATTCATTTTAAATAAATAAACGTTGGAAATTTTTATGTCATAAAGATTATGATTTTTGTGAAATATAACCGAAATGTGATTTTTGAAATAAGTAGCTGATTTATTTATGAAATGGTTTAAATTGGGATTTTTGAAGTATTATAAATGATTTATATAAAAGATTTATAAAATTGATATTTATAAATAAAAAAATTGGAATTATAAAATGAGTTTTTATAAGTATTAAAATGAAGTATAAATGGGTTTCTTAAGTGAATGAAATCTATGGATTTATAAATTGTAAGTTATAAAATGAATAGATTTCGTAAAATAAAAGATTTATAAGTAATTAACTTATAAACTGGATTTTGGCGTGCAAATGGAATATGGATAGAATTTGTTAATAAAGTGATTTTATAAGTTGAAGTTGTTATAAAATATAAATAGAATTTATAAATGTTGTTTATAAATTCGAAACCGACTTATTTTAATAAGTTTAATGATTATAACTTATTAAAGGAAATATATTCATGATTTTGGACAGTGAATAATATGTTAAAGAAATATTTTGGGAAAGGGATATTTTAAATAGAACTAAACGATTTAAAGATGTTTTAAATTGTATTAAGTGTCGAAACCATAGATTTCAACATTTATTGTTGAAATAGATGTTTCGAGGAATAGAAGGAAATGGTGGACTATAACACTATTGTTATAGTAAATGATTTTCGAAAGGAAATGTTTTATATAGTATTGGAATTTATATATCTATCTTAATATCGAATCCCTATACTAGTGATTTTGGGTTGTCGTAACGATGTTTTACGCAACATTCATTTTGACCCAAATAAATGTGTTTAAGTGAACGTTTTCCTTAAAGAATAAAATATATACTTAATTTGGATTTAAGTATATTCAATATTTCCAAAATGTTGAAAATAAATAGATTGGTGAATTACCTATTATTAGATAAGTATGAAAATGTTTTTCCAATATGAAGTGAATGTTTTAAGATTTTATCTTTTAAAGATAAATTGAAAATGAATATTACAAATCGATATGGAAATCGTATATTCATAGATATTTTGGAAAGGTAAATTCACTATGGAATTTATAAAATAAAGGGAAATTTTTTTTAAAATAAACACTGATTTGTTTTGAAGTGTGGAAATAAATTTACAAATTTGGAACGTAAATTTAATAAATCGGTAAGGATTTAATTGAATTGGTTTAAAATGAACCACTTTGAAATGAAAGTTGTAAGGGTGTAAATTGATTTGAAATTGGTTTTCAAATGGTTGAAGTGTGGAAAATTGTATCTTGTAAAGATATTTTTGAAAATAAATCATTTGGGAAATTATTTGAAATCGGGTGATGTTGTGAATATTGATTGATAGTTAAATAACCGACTATCAATATTGACCCTTGAGTGGCTATTTGTTGTGAATTGGTTGAAATTGAATGCTACACTTATTTTTAAATTATTGAGCTCGTTATTCGGATTACCCATTCCGAATAGAGATACGACGTAATGGATAGCATTGAAGACCGGTGGTGAAGATCGGGTATTTGTGAAAACGATAGGATAACCTACCGATTGTCTCTGCACCGTTAGCTACGTTATGGAGATTTCCTTTGTGATGGGAAATTCGATCGGGATTGTGAATACCCGGATTACAAGGGCTTCTTTTGAAGTGCATTCGGTTCTGTTCGAGCCCGGAACAGACTTGTATGGTTACGTGTCTGACATTACATTTTGAGATATAAAGCAGATTTCTTTCAAATACATTTCTGTGGTGGTGGAGAATTTATTCTCTTAACTTAACACCCTTCTCTGAGACGTACAAGCTCAGAGGTTTTGTAGTTGAAGGTTATTAGCGATATATTCCCAATTTGGAAAGGTGGCATGCTGAGTGTTGTTGTGTGATGATTATGTATTGATCATTTCATGATCAAAGCGTGGCTTTGTGAAAAAGCATAGCTTTGTGGACGAGACTTCGTCGGACCTCACACCCCGGAAATGGTCAAAACAGGAATATGCGGCAAGGTTATGAGGGTCGCGCCCTTTAGGGTATGTCATTCCCTTTTGGAAAAGGGGTGGTGTCAGGTATGGAGCCCTGATGCCTAACCTATGTGGTTGCTCCAATCTCATTTTTCTGTGTGGTTGTTGCTTGGTGATAGAGGACCCTCGGATAAAGGTCCCAAAGGACCGGGGGGTGGCATAGTCGTGTAGTAGTTACCTAGTTACAAAGGTAACCCGGCCTTGTGTTGGCAGAGAGCTGGTTAAGTTCTCGGGACGTCCCGCAAGAGGCGATCCCATGTGGCAGTAGGAAGTTCCTTAGCCTGGCAATTGTTGGAAATCCAAACAAAACAATACAAGCCTTGTACGGTTTTAGTTGTTGAACCTGCCATTTAAAATGGTAGCTATAGCAGGCATAATATAATGGTACCTATGCTGGCTAAGATTTATATTCTATTTTCGAAATTCTTTCATCACTATGCACTAATAATAATATCAAAAATGATTTGTTTTGCGTAGTAAGAATATTTTACTATTATAAGGAGAAATCTCCTCCAATTCTGTGTTTGCATTGTGTGTGTGCGGGGAGGCCTTATGCTAGTTTCATTTTCCAAAAGCATTGCGGATATTTTTCACCTCCCTTATTGTTGTTGTTTTAAAAGTTAATAACTGTTTTAAGTTCTCACACCAGTCTCATGACTGACCTGGAGTTTGTTGTTCTCTTCCTAAACTCTGGGTGCCCATAATTTTCCACACGGGCAGTCTAGAGTCAGGTTATCAGGTCATTCTGGAATTCAGAAGTGCCATGGAGCTCAAGTGGCGAGCTGGATGGCGAGGCGTATTACTTATATATGATATTATCTTTCCCTTGTATCATTCACTTGTAGGGACATGTTCGTATAGCTGCCCATTCTTGTATTGTGTTGTATGTTGTTGTTGTATACTCTGATGTAATATAATGTAATAACTGATGTAGTTCTTTGTTATAAATGTTATTCATTTATCTATTATATGTTGTTCCACTGCGATATGTGAGATTCTGATATTGTTTCTGTTCTGTTTTCTTTCTTCTTCTGTCTTTTTCTTCTACCTCTTCTTTTTAACCTAACAATTTGGTTTTTCGGCATTCGACTATGCGGCATTAGATACAGTGGACGTATTGATGTCGGGTTTTCGGAAGTCGAAAATATGGAAATGTTACATTTGGTATCAGAGCATATGGCTAAGTGACAACCTTGGCTCTATTGGGGATTACTCATTAGAGATAGAGTCGGCAGTACTCTAGAATGAGTTGAGTGTAATAATAGATATGAGCGCATATTTGTTAGTGAATATAAAATTGTTTTGTGTTGCGTTGACTTATCGGTTGATTGTTTATAGATTCTGGTCGGTGCAGTCTGGCCAACTGTTTCGATAGGGGTTTCTAAACTCTTAAACAAGATAAACTGACACGGTATCGTTTTGAAATAGGGTAAATGAAATAATTTTTACCCAAATCTATTTTTGTATATAAAGGAATGATTTTCTGTAAATATTTATAATATATGATTGCTTGGTTGTTTGGAAGTGATGATATTGAAGTATTATCATTATTATATAGAAATTGAAATAATAACCAAAGGAATGAATTTATATACAAATGGAATTTGAGTATGAATAGAAAAATGTGATTTATAATTTGGGATAAAATTCATTAATGGAATGAAATTGGTAATGAAAATGTATAAATGAGTTTTATAAATTGAAATGAGATTTTATTAGGATTAAGTCGAATAAAAATCCAAACTTGGAAAAAATAAAAATAGAATGGATTGAATCCAAGTAAATTAATATGATGACTAATTAATTCATGATATAGAAAAAGTTGAATTAGTTAAATTAAAACTTGAATTGTAAGTTAAATAAAAATGATTTAAATTTGCAGGAAAATTCAAGTAAGTAGAAATAAATCGAAAATTGAATTTTGTTATGATAAACAAATTTGAAATTAAAATCCAAGTTAAAATTGATGAATATAAGTTATCAAGTTTTTGAACTTATAATACGAGATAATAAAATTTTAACTTTGGCAAAGTCGAAACAGATTTGAATTGGTATGATAAAATATTTGATGTGAAATTTAACTAAAGGAAGTTAAATAAATTAAATCAGATTTGGAAGTTGACTAATAAGTTGTATAATTTATTAATTGTGAAGATGTAAGTAAAACCAATTATTAAAATGGTTAAACAACTTTGTAAGCAAAACGAAGTATGAATTTGAATAAGTGAAAAAATTGACTTTGGTAAAAGTTAAATAGAATTTACTTCAGAGTTGGAATTTGAATTGGGTTTTGACTGGATTGGATATGTTGTTGAAATGGAAATTTAAGTTAAGTTAAACAAATGATGTTTAAAAGGAGTATGACTTAAGTAATGTTGAATGAAGTAGATTTTGGTATCAAAGTGAATTAATGAAATGAAGTCATTAAATGGATGTGAACTTGAGTTATATAAAGGAGATTCAACTTTATTTGTAAATTAAATTGGTAATTGAACTAATGAATTGAATATTAATCAATCGAATGTGATGAATTGATATAGAATAATGGATATAAGTGTAAGTGAATATGAATGTTGAATGTAAAGTGAAGAAATTTGGTTGCGTTGGTTATACATTGGTTGTTAGATTATTGTTAATTGATTGAATAGTAATTCATGTGTAATTGAATGAATAAAATTGAAAGCTAAAGCAATTGAATTCAAATTGGAAGTTAAGTAAATTTAAATTGAATGGAAATTGATTTAAATTGAAAGTGAACCAATGTGAATGTAAATTAGTGAATGTAAACTAATCGGAAATGAATAACTAATATCGTTGCGTATGAATTGATTGTAAACAATTATAAGTAATGTCGCAATCATATAAGTTGTTTATAAACCTTGTTTGGTATGCATTTCTTTTAATATGCATGTGTTGTAGTTGTTTAAAAGGGTAAATTGTTCATAACTCCTAATATATGTCACTTAGACATTTATATTGAGTACGTACAGGTACCGAGGCTATCGTTAGCGGGATTTGGGTTGCGCAAAATGCTTAATAAATAACTGCTTTGCTTAAAAATGCTAAAAAGGTATGCCAAAGCAATAAAAATAGGAAACATGAACTGTTTTTCTGTTTTTTCCGACCGGGTGGGTCGATGTATATATATTTATCTCTATTGTGATATTGTAAAAGCTCCTCCGTACAAAGGAGGTTATGGTGGAAACTTTTTGAAATTTAAGGCGTTGGAAAAATTTCGGGAAATTTTGGTAAATTTTCAAAACTAAAAGTTTGATTTTTGAGTTATAAAAGTTAAACGATATAGTTGTGTAACAACCCGCATATTTATCGACTGTGTATTTAAATATTTCATCGTTCGTCGGATTTTAGTCCGAAAACCTACTTTTTGCAAACAGTCGAATTGGGACTCAAGACCCCTTCCATTGAGTTCAAAATGCCGTTTGCAACCTTTTTGAGTATAAGCTTCGATATGTTTGGAGTAAGTTGAATTTTGCTACTTTTTCTTTAGGGCTTTGGGTTGGGTTTCAGCACATTAACCCCACTTATACTCTAGCTCAGCCCTCTCCTCTCCATTCACTCATTCCCACTCCTCAAACTCAAACTCAAGCTCCAACTGAAAATGGTGGAAAGGAAAGGGAATTAGAAACTCCAAGCCCTAGTTCCTCTTGCTAGTTCAAATTCTAGCTCCAAATTCAAGAGAACCCATTGGTAAGTTTCTCTTCATCTTCTCCAACTCATTCTCTTAATCAATTTCAGAAATTCCTATACCTAAATTTGGGAGTGTTCTTCTTTTAAGCTTAGAATCAAGCTTCTTGAGTTGGATTTGAAGAGTGGTTGATTCTCCTTTGCTTTCAAGCTTCATCTTCATTTGTTTGGGTTCAAAGGTGATATTTTTATCTCACATCTTAGTCTATAATTATCTTCGTTTGTTGGGTATGGATTCCTAACACTTATTCTTGTGCAATTGATTTTGGTTTGGATTGATTTGGTGTATTCCAATTTTTAGTGTTTTGAAATCAAAATCTATGAAAATCCTTTTATGGATATTTGGACATTGATATTTGAGGCGTATCGGAGAGCCGTTAAGCTGGGTTGTCCCTCGACGTAAATCCTTAGTCGTCGTTTGCTCGTCCGAATCGCTTCCGATATTCGTTTGGCCATTTTTGGCCTAGGTTCAGGGAATGCCCTAAACCCAGGTTTCAGACGTCTGAAACGTAGTATTCAGACGTCTGAATATTATACTAGGAATTTTTATTCCCCAGTATTCAGACGTCTGAATCTAAATTTCAGACGTCTGGAATGGTTTCTTTTGGACCAGAAAGGAAATAGGCTAAAAATTGCCTATTTTGAGACGTCTGAAATATTGGGTCCAGACGTCTGAATTGTGTTCTGGAAAACAATTAGTCTTCCAGATCCAGACGTCTGAATCCTTGATTTCAGACGTATGAATCTGCTGTTTGGGCTCTATTTTGCCTATTTAGCTTGAGATTCCAATTTTATCGATTCACGTTGATTCCCTTTTGTTGTTATCATCTATTATCGACTCTGATGACATTTTCTTCGGGATTTTTGTAAATATCCATTTTGATGGATTTGATATCGATTTCTTTGGAATTAACTCACATCTTCGTATGTGAATTTTAGTGATTGATTGTTCCTACAATCAATTTTTGTGTTTTCTCACTTCAAAATATAGAGGTTTTGAATACTAGTAGTAAATATCAAAACGATTTCAACACTATTTTATTACAAAACTCGTCTCTTAAACCGTTTTCCAATCTATTAGTATATACAAACCTTTACCTCACTCGTATGAGAAATCTAATTAAACGGCTTAGTAAAACGAGTGGTATGAAACGCTTGCATTTACTTCGTCGGTTAATTCTTGGACTTGTTTGATTGAATCTCTTATGACAATTTTCTAGTGGAGATCTGCAATTTGTTCGTAAATATTTAAGTTAAGCTAGTGGTTATGGGACATGAAGCTAAGCTCATATATTTACTAGCTTACTGTAATTGACACTTCTTGATGATCATGACGATTATTTTTGTGATTTAGACTAGCGATGTGCAATGTCTCTTTATCTGCGAGGGAGACTAAACCCTGTTTTGTGGAGTTTCGACTCAAATTGGTGGGGTAGCAACCCATGGTCTTCGGGCCGTTTGTGGAGCTTCGGCTCAATTTGTGATGGTTAGCAACCATGGAATTAGCGTTCCGTTTGTGATACACGTGTTGGTGAGCTTTATGCTCCCGTTTGTGATAGGCCTTACCCCCTTTTGTAATTTCTGGATTTCTTGAGATGATTTCTAGAATTTGTGCTTCACCAATTTTAGTGATTTTCATTGATAAGTTTTATCAATAATTGTGCATTGGTGAATTTGTGTGTCATTGACTTTTGTGATTGACATTGATATAATTGTCAATATCTATGGTTTGGTGAACGAAATAAGGAGTATGACATTTCTTTTGATCTTTGAGTAGATTTTTGTGATATTGATTTATCTCTTATTGATTTTCAATTACTTATTTATCACGGCTTGGCATTGTGATTATTATGTGTTTAGTCATACCTCTTATTCTATATCGTTTCATCTGATATTTATAGCTAGACTGATCCGTTTATTATTTTCTTATTAAATAATACTCGGGTCAGACCGAGATGTTACAGGTGCTTCAGCTTGACTTCTCACTTGGGATTGCTTTCTCTGACTTTTGGCTAACTACGTAGATTAGTAGTTTATTTTGTTGTATACACTTGAGATATGGACTCATAGTTGTATTCTTTTGTATAGCACGTGTTGCTATTCTTTTGTATTATTGTGGATCTGCTTGACTAATACTCTGATGAACACTTTTATGTGTTATATATATTCATATCTATTTCCGCCTTTGTGATATGAATTATCTCTGACTGATTTGTGTTATGTTTATTTCTATATTTGTTTTCGAAGACATAATAGCCACTGTGTAGTAGCTTTGAGTTTGTACCAGTATGTCGGATTTCCTCTTGAAATAAAATGCATGTTATACTATCTAACATATCGGTGCTCGCGCAAAGCAATTGCACGGATGGTCGCTCCTCAACAACCTTATTCTCCGTCCTAGTTGACAGCATTACGCCGTAGTGTTCTTGGCTAGCGTGGGTATAGAGGTGGGGCGTCACAGCTTGGTATCAGAGCCAAACTTCGGAACAATGTAGAATAATCTAGCAAGGATCATGTCCTAAGTCTTTCTTAGGAGTCGTGCTTTGGGATTTTATTCGGGTCTTCGTACCGTCCTATCCTATTTTCTTTTATGATTCCTTGTTTTATCTATCAAGATTGCTTGATATTTATTTTGAGAATAACTTTTCTCCTTCTTTATTTTCTAAAGGAAGAGAAATGGTTAGTTCCAGCAGTCCTAGCGCTGGTCAATCCAGTAGCCCTTCTCTGGATGGCGCGTTCATGTATGCCCAACAACTTTTGGATCTTGTAAAGAATCAAGAGTTTATCTATGCTTTGAGTAAGAACCCCGAAATGGTTCTACCTTTGAAACTTGAAGTTTCTTTCAATCAGCTTGTGGATGTTACTCTTCATCATGGAGAGGTTGGTAAAGGAAGTGTTTGTGATATTGGGACTTCCAAGAAGAGGAATATTAAGTTCAAGAGCCTTAATCCCAATAAGAGAGTGAAGCAAACTACTTTTGTAGCAAAGACTCCGATCCCTAATCGTGGAGGATGCTACAATTGTAATTCCACGGACCATTATGTAATTAAGTGCTCGAAACCCCTCTATTGTCGCTATTGCAAAGGCTCGAGTCATTACTTATCTACATGTTCCAAACTCCCTAGCAAGAGGGAGGGAAAGTTGAAAGTCGTGCAAGCCCCTTATGACACTTCTCTTGGTCAAGGGATTTTACATTCAATCCTTGATGCTATTGTTTTATTACGTGATCTTTCTATTTGAGTTCTTTTTTGATATGGGTTCATCTCATTATTTTTATATCAAAAGAACTTGTCGATTCATTTTCTTTGAATATTTTGGGCTTGATGTCTTCTTTGGGAATTGTGAATCCGGATGGTGGATCCGCAACACTCAACTTACTTTCTATTGATGTCGAAATTATTTTATGTGATTTTTCTTTCCGAGCCGATATTTTTACTAGGATTCGGAATCGATTTGTGTGAAAGAATTGGCATAATCATTATGAAGCCATACACTTTGTCCCTAGTGGACTACTTATCTTCGACATTCTTCATCTGCTAAGCAGATTTCTATTTCTCGTTTGTGATTTCGATTCCAACTTGATGGCATCATTTTATTCTTTAAGCCCTCAAGATGAGAAAAGTGTTATTTCTCTTATCTAAATAATTTGTGAAACTTTTCCGGTATTTTTGAGTTTGTCTTAGGATTATCACCTAAGAAATCTTTTGTGTGGTGTTAAGGTCTTTCTAGTTAGACCTTGCCACCGATTTTCATTTGGTTACGAGTTGCGGGAGTTAGCATTCCACTTACCGCATTCCGCACTCGTTACGATTCTTACGAATGACTTATTATGTCATTCAGTTTGTCCAGCTTATTTCATCCATTTTATAAATCAAGTATTCTATGAATATTTCTATGAGACTATTCTTGTATTTATTGGTTTTGGATGAAAATAGCAATTTAAAAATTTTACAAATCTTTTTCATAAGATTTATTTATAAGTATAGATGATTTTGTGATTATATTGCTCATTTAGTGTTTTAAGAATTCTAGTCGATGCGCTTGATCAACGTTATCGATAGGAATTTCCTAAACGCCTTGATGAGACAGTCAGACACAATAAATTGACTTGTAAAAATGTAAATTTTTCTAGAAAGATTATTACATAAAGATAAATGTAATTTTGAAAGTTTTAACTTTTCAGGAAAGAGGATTATTTAAAAGAAATTCTTTCTTTTCGATACTCTTATTCTTGTGATTCCCGAAGGGAACCAAAACTTTATCTTTTGTACCAATGCTAATCGTATTGGTTTGAATGTCGTTCTCTTGCAAAAGATAACGTGCTATCACTTGTGCTTCTAAATCATTAAAAGCCGATTGAGACTAGATATGCCACTCATGATTTAAAGCTCGCGGCTATTGTTTTCGCTTTTAGAGTTTGGCATCATCATTTTTAGGGGAGAAATTTGTTCTCCACCTCGATCATAAATCTTTGGAATATTTATTTTCTTATAAGGAACTTCATGTCGACTCGAGTTCCTTGCATCTTATGATCTTGATATTCTTTTTATTCCCGGAAGGAGAATTGTGTTGCCTATGCACTTGGTCATAAGCAACAAGTGGTTGATTCTTTGATGATGTCTGAATGGAATTATCTTTTTATTAATTTCATCGGACGTTTTGACATACTTCATTTTATTGAGCTTTATCTCATTCCTTTTATGGACTAGTGTCCCGTGTTCTTTTATGGTGTTCGGTTCATCGGATGTACTGTTATTATACTACATCGATGTTCCGTCTCATCTGCATCAATGGATGTACCATTATTATACTACATCGTTGTTCTGGTTTATCGGTTCATTGGGCGTACCGTTTTTGTAGTACGCCGTTGCACTGGTTCAATTTTCTTCTACTCTTGACGTTTTCTGCGTCTTTTAACTATGGAAATGCTTTTAGGTTTCCTATTTTTATTCTTGAGCCCGGTGTTATTGATGAAATTGAAGTTTCACCAGATTTGACTTATGAGCAACATTCTATTCGCATCATTACTTCGGAGGTTGAGCGCCTTCGAAATAAAGATGTTCTCCTTATGAAAGTTAAATAGTTCTCAGATCCTAAGGATTGCTCTTGGGAATCATGAGAATTCATCGAGCGAACCCGTTCGGACTTACTCTTTCGTGCTTTTTATGGTGAACTTCCTATTTCAAATTTTCTTTTGTGTTAATATGCTTTTATGGTTGTTACTCTTTATTTTCTTCTTAAGTATTGCGAGGACGCGATTTCTTTAAGGAGGGAAGTCTGTAACAACCCGCATATTTATTGATTGTGTATTTAAATATTTTATTTAAATATTTCATCGTTCGTCGGATTTTAGTCCGAAAACCTACTTTTTGCAAACAGTCGAATTGGGACTCGAGACCCCTTCCATTGAGTTCAAAATGTTGTTTGCAACTTTTTTGAGTATAAGCTTCGATATGTTTGGAGTAAGTTGAATTTTGCTACTTTTTCTTTAGGGCTTTGGGTTGGGTTTCAGCCCATTAACCCCACTTATACTCTAGCTCAGCCCTCTCCTCTCCATTCACTCATTCCCACTCCTCAAACTCAAGCTCCTACTGAAAATGGTGGAAAGGAAAGGGAATTAGAAACTCCAAGCCCTAGTTCCTCTTGCTAGCTCAAATTCTAGCTCCAAATTCAAGAGAACCCATTGGTAAGTTTCTCTTCATCTTCTCCAACTCATTCTCTTAATCAATTTCAGAAATTCCTAAACCTAATTTTGGGATTGTTCTTCTTTTAAGCTTATAATCAAGCTTCTTGAGTTGGATTTGAAGAGTGATTGATTCTCCTTTGCTTTCAAGCTTCATCTTCATTTGTTTGGGTTCAAAGGTGAGATTTTTATCTCACATCTTAGTCTATAATTATCTTCGTTTGTTAGGTATGGATTCCTAACACTTATTCTTGTGCAATTGATTTTGGTTTGAATTGATTTGGTGTATATTCCAATTTTTAGTGTTTTGAAATCAAAATCTATGAAAATCCTTTTATGGATATTTGGACATTGATATTTGAGGCGTATCGGAGAGCCGATAAGGCTGGGTTGTCCCTCGACGTAAATCCTTAGTCGTCGTTTGCTCGTCCGAATCGCTTCCGATATTCGTTTGGCCATTTTTGGCCTAGGTTCAGGGAATGCCCTGAACCCAGGTTTCAGACGTCTGAAACGTAGTATTCAGACGTCTGAATATTATACTGGGAATTTTTATTTCCCAGTATTCAGACGACTGAATCTAAATTTCAGACGTCTGGAATGGTTTGTTTTGGACCAGAAAGGAAATAGGCTAAAAATTGCCTATTTTAGACGTCTGAAATATTGGGTTCAGACGTTTGAATTGTGTTCTGAAAAACAATTAGTTTTCCAGATCCAGACGTCTGAATCCTTGATTTCAGACGTCTGAATCTGCTGTTTGGGCTCTATTTTGCCTATTTAGCTTGAGATTCCAATTTTATCGATTTGCGTTGATTCCCTTTTGTTGTTATCATCTATTATCGACTCTGATGACATTTTCTTCGGGATTTTTGTAAATATCCATTTTGATGGATTTGATATCGATTTCTTTGGAATTAACACACATCTTCGTATGTGAATTTTAGTGATTGATTGTTCCTACAATCAATTTTTGTGTTTTCTCACTTCAAAATATAAAGGTTTTGAATACTAGTAGTAAATATCAAAACTCTTTCATCAAAACGATTTCAACACTATTTTATTACAAAGCTCGTCTCTTAAACCGTTTTTCAATCTATTAGTATATACAAACCTTTACCTCACTCGTATGAGAAGTCTAATTAAACGGCTTAGTAAAACGAGTGGTATGAAACGCTTGCGTTTACTTCGTCGGTTAATTCTTGGACTTGTTCGATTGAATCTCTTGTGATAATTTTCTAGTGGCGATCTACAATTTGTTCGTAAATATTTAAGTTAAGCTAGTGGTTATGGGACATGACGCAAAGCTCATATATCTTCTTCATGATCATGACGATCATTTTTATGATTTAGACTAGCGATGTGCAATGTCTCTTTGTCTGCGAGGGAGACTAAACCCCATTTTGTGGAGTTTCGACTCAAATTGGTGGGTAGCAACCCATGGTCTTCGGGCCGTTTGTGGAGCTTCGGCTCAATTTGTGATGGTTAGCAACCATGGAATTAGCGTTCCGTTTGTGATACACGTGTTGGTGAGCATTATGCTCCCGTTTGTGATAGGCCTTACCCCCTTTTGTGATTTCTGGATTTCTTGAGATGATTTCTCGAATTTGTGCTTCACCAATTTTAGTGATTTTCATTGATAAGTTTTATCAATATTTGTGCATTGGTGAATTTGTGTGTCATTGACTTCTGTGATTGACATTGATATAATTGTCAATATCTATGGTTTGGTGAACGAAATAAGGAGTACGACATTTCTTTTGATCTTTGAGTAGATTTTTGTGATATTGATTTATCTCTTGTTGATTTTCAATTACTTATTTATCACAGTTTGGCATTGTGATTATTATTTGTTTAGTCGTACCTCTTATTCTATATCGTTTCATCTGATATTTATAGCTAGACTGATCCGTTTATTATTTTCTTATTAAATAATACTCGGGTCAGACTGAGATCTTACAGGCGCTTCGGCTTGACTTCTCACTTGGGATTGATTTCTCTGACTTTTGGCTAACTACATAGATTAGCAGTTTATTTTTTTGTATACACTTGAGATATGGACTCATAGTTGTATTCTTTTGTATAGCACGTGTTGCTATTCTTTTGTATTATTGTGGATCTGCTTGACTACTACTCTGATGAACACTTTTATGTGTTATATATATTCATATCTATTTCCGCCTTTGTGATATGAATTATCTGTGACTGATTTGTGTTATGTTTATTTCTATATTTGTTCCGAAGACATAATAGCCACTGTGTAGTAGCTTTGAGTTTATTCTAGTATGTCGGATTTCCTCTTGAAATAAAATGCATGTTATACTATTTGACATATCGGTGCTCGCGCAAAGAAATTGCACGGATGGTCGCTCCTCAACAGCCTTATTCTCCATGCTAGTTGACAGCATTACTCCGTAGTGTTCTTGGCTAGCGTGGGTATAGAGGTGGGGCGTCACAAGTTGGTTTTGAAAAGATAACTATATATGGATTTGAAGATATTAGTGAAGTTTTGTAAGAAGTTTAACTATGAATTTTGGAAAAGTTAAATGCTTAAGAGATTTGTAAATCTAATTTGAACAGTTTGTTTTGGAAAGTTAACGGATTCTGTAATTTTTCTTACTTGGTAATTTCGAGGACGATATTCATTTAAGGGGGAAAGTTTGTAACGACCCAGAATTTCTGCTAATTTAAAATTCGAATATTTAATTAATTTTAAATATTAACAAGTAAAATTTATAACTGCTTCAAGTGCCCATGTCCTTGGTTTCGTTCCGGAACCGCCGGTCATCTATGATCACTGGCAATATAACTCCCAAAACCATAATTTGGACGTCTTCATTGCTATTTTCTGTTGGTGTATATGGAAAGAGCGAAATGCACGTGTGTTTGGCAAACCTAAATCTCATCTCGTGGGTATCGGCAGGCGTATCTCTTACCTATTCAGCATTTTTACAGGTTGCAGTTTATCAGCTCCATTTGGACTTCGCATCCCTCATCGCAGTTCATCGCCAGTGGATTCCCAAGGTAGCATTTCTGATTTCCCTCCTGCCCGCGGTTAGTTGTTGGTGGTCTCGGACTTCTCTCTGATTATATTTTGCTGATGTGTTGGGTCTGTTCTTTTCACTAGTTTGTTTTATGATATCAGTGTTGATACTTAAACTTCATTCTGGCGCTAGCGATCAAGCGTGTTGATCGACTTGTATCTCTCTTTATATATATATATATATATATATATATATATATATGTATGTATGTATGTATATGCTATTAATCGGCTGTGTAGTATCACGCTACACACCCGTCTTGCTCTAAAAAAAGTCGAATAATTTATTTTTCGAATATCTGGATTTAATTGGATAATTAAATCGATAATTTAATAATCGAAATTGCATAAATAATTGAAAATTGGGTTTAATGTGATTGAAAATGATTTATAAAGTTATATTAAATCATATTGAAGCTATAATGATGTTATAGAATTTTCAAAACTGAATTAAAAGTTAATTTGAGAAAATTGAATATTTTAATATTTAATCGACTAGTGAAAATAGACATTTTCAAACAATCTCCGATTTCGACGAATCCAGTTTCATCAGATCCATAATATTATATTATCGTATAGATTCAAATTTTGTGTCAATCAGGTTTACCGTTTGTTTGGGGCAAGCCAAAACGCATAGAATTTGGTTTGAATCAATTTAATTTAAATTTGATCGTTTATTTCTGTAACTTGCACAGATGATCGAATTAGCCTCCGAAACATCTTCCATTGTGTCCGAAACGCGGGGTAAACCCTAGAAATGCCAGTCACCGCGCGAGATTTGGAGTTCGGAAAATTTCGAGTGAATAGTAATTTGGGCAATTTTCTATAAAAGGCCTTGGATTATTCTCATTTGCAAAAAAGAAAAAAAACCTAGGGTTTGTGAGCCGGCCGCCACCATTAAAACCAAGGGATCTATCTTCTTCCCTCAATTACTTCTAATCCACAACCAAATACAGAAAACTTTCAACATGAGAAACATAGAGCTTGGAGTGATCTTCGAATCTAACGGAGATGATGGTATATGGAGCGACGATGGTGGAGATTTTTGTCCGTGTTCATCAGGGTGTCGGCATGAATTTCGAGGCGAATTAGGTGGCCGAGCTCGTTCATGTTCGGGACGTGGGTGGAGTTGCTAACGGCAGTTCGTATGGTGGTGGTTTGATGAGCTCTCGATGCTCGTGGAGGCCGTGGTGATAAACCCTAGTTCGGCTTAGATGGGTTCTTGCGCGTGATGAATACTGGAGAGGGAAGAAACAAATGCGGTCGTGATTCTTTAGTACGAACTTGCGGCTGAGATCTAATTTAGGTTAAATTGAAAATAGAAATTGAAATTTATTTATATTATAATGTGCGAAAAATTTAAAATATCATATCTTGTTCATACGAGGTCAAAAAATTACGAAACAAGTTGCGTTGGAATCGTATGAACGAATACTACGCTATGGAGCTAGATTCGAATCGATTGGAGCCAATGAAAATTTTGGGTAAAATTAATCGCACGTTTAATTTTATTCGAAATAAAACGCTACAACTGTTATCGGAAACTCAAAGTGAGAACTTCTCACTCAATCGAATTGTTTCGATTTAAATTTTAAATAGTTAAATTTTAAATTTTCTTGATTGTATGCCTGGATGATAAATTATTATCTATTGATTGTTAAAATAGACCATATACGCCATATGTTAAGCGGATGTTATTTATTAAAAACATATACCGCGATAATTCCAACTTGTATGGAATTGGTATTATATATATACTTGAAGTTGATTTTCCCGCATTATATAGCGGATGTGACCCTGTTGCGCCGCATAATAGCGGATAATATTTTATAAATCCCATATACCGCGATATTTCGTCTTGAAGCGAAATTGGCATTGTGCTAACATCTTTGGATGCAGGGAAATAGGTTGGAGGGATCCAACTGGATTCCTCAAATAATTGAAGTGGTTTCAATGTTGTGTGTTGATCTATTTATAATCTGCGTGATTATCTTTGTGATTAAAATCGTTATAGGCTAAAATTTAGCTGAATATATTTTGGTATCGTTAGATGCCGAAAATAAATATAATTTGATTTTTGAGAATTTAAGTTGAGAATTCATAATAAAATTTAATTTTGAAATTGATTCATTTTAAATAAATAAACATTGAAATTTTAATGTTATAAAGATTATGATTTTTGTGAAATATAACTGAAATGTGATTTTTGAAATAAGTAGCTGATTAATTTATAAAATGGTTTAAATTGGGATTTTTGAAGTATTATAAATGATTTATATAAAAGATTTATAAAATAAATATTTATAAATAAAAAAATTGGAATTATAAAACGAGTTTTTATAAGTATTAAAATGAAGTATAAATGGGTTTCTTAAGTGAAAGAAATCTGTGGATTTATAAATTGTAAGTTATAAAATGAATAGATTTCGTAAAATAAAAGATTTATAAGTAATTAACTTATAAACTGGATTTTGGCGTGTAAATGGAACATGGATAGAATTTGTTAATAAAGTGATTTTATAAGTTGAAGTTGTTATAAAATATAAATAGAATTTATAAATGTTGTTTATAAATTCGAAACCGACTTATTTTAATAAGTTTAATGATTATAACTTATTAAAGGAAATATATTCACGATTTTGGACAGTGAATAATATGTTAAAGAAATATTTTGGGAAAGGGATATTTTAAATAGAATTAAACAATTTAAAGATGTTTTAAATTGTATTAAGTGTCGAAACTATAGATTTCAACATTATTATTGAAATAGATGTTTCGAGGAATAGAAGGAAATGGTGGACTATAACACTATTGTTATAGTAAATGATTTCCGAAAGGAAATGTTTTATATAGTATTGGAATTTATATATCTATCTTAATTTCGAATCCCTATAATAGTGATTTTGGGTTGTTGTAACGATGTTTTACGCAACATTCGTTTTGACCCAAATAAATGTGTTTAAGTGAACGTTTTCCTTAAACAATAAAATATATACTTAATTTGGATTTAAGTATATTGAATATTTTCAAAATGTTGAAAATAAATAGATTGGTGAATTACTTATTATTAGATAAGTATGGAAATGTTTTCCAATATGAAGTGAATGTTTTGAGATTTTATCTTTTAAAGATAAATTGAAAATGAATATTACAAATCGGTATGGAAATCGTATATTCATAGATATTTTGGAAAGGTAAATTCACTATGGAATTTATAAAAGAAAGGGAAATTTGTTTAAAAATAAACATTGATTTATTTTGAAGTGTGGAAATAAATTTACGAATTTGGAACGTCAATTTAATAAATCGGTAAAGATTTAATTGAATTGGTTTAAAATGAACCATTTTGAAATGAAAGTTGTAAGGGTGTAAATTGATTTGAAATTGGTTTTCAAATGGTTGAAGTGTGGAAAATTATATCTTGTAAAGATATTTTTGAAAATAAATCATTTGGGAAATTATTTGAAATCGGGTGATGTTGTGAATATTGATTGATAGTTAAATAACCGACTATCAATATTGACCCTTGAGTGGCTATTTGTTGTGAATTGGTTGAAATTGAATGCTACACTTATTTTTAAATTATTGCGCTCGTTATTCGGATTACCCATTCCGAATAGCGATACGACGAAATGGATAGCATTGAAGACCGGGTATTTGTGAAAACGATAGGATAACCTATCGATTGTCTTTGCACCGTTAGCTACGCTATGGAGATTTCCTTTGTGATGGGAAATTCGATCGGTATTGTGAATACCCGGATTGCAAGGGCTTCTTTTGAAGTTCCTTCGGTTCTGTTCGAGCCCGGAACAGACTTGTATGGTTACGTGTCTGACATTACATTTTGAGATATAAAGCAGATTTCTTTCAAATACATTTCTGTGGTGGCGGAGAATTTATTCTCTTAGCTTAACACCCTTCTCTGAGACGTACGAGCTCAGAGGTTTTGTAGTTGAAGGTTATCCGTGATATATTCCCAATTTGGTAATGTGGCATGCTGAATGTTGCAGCGTGATGATTATTTATTGATCATTTTTTGATCAAAGCGTGGCTTTGTGAAAAAGCGTAGCTTTGTGGACGAGACTTCGTCGGACCTCATACCCCGGAAATGGTCAAAATAGGAAGATGTGGCAAGTTTATGAGGGTCGCGCCCTTTAGGGTATGTCATTCCCTTCTGGAAAAGGGTGGTGTCAGGTATGGAGCCCTGATGCCTAACCTATGTGGTTGCTCCAATCTCATTTTTCTGTGTGGTTGTTGCTTGGTAATAGAGGGCCCTCGTATAAAGGTCCCAAAGGACCTGGGGGTGGCATAGTCGTGTAGTGGTTATCTAGTTACAAAGGTAACCCGGCCTTATGTTGGTAGAGAGCTGGTTAAGTTCTCGGGACGTCCTGCAAGAGGCGATCCCATGTGGCAGTAGGAAGTTCCTTAGCCTGACCATTTGTTGGAAATCCAAACAAAATAATACGAGCCTTGTACGGTTTTAGTTGTAGAACCTGCAATTTAAAATGGTAGCTATAGCAGGCATAATATAATGGTACCTATGCTGGCTAAGATTTATAGTCTATTTTCGAAATTCTTTCATCACTATGCACTAATAATAATATCAAAAATGATTTGTTTTGCATAGTAAGCATTTTTGGCTATCATAAGGAGAAATCTCCTCCAATTCTGCGTTTGCATTGTGTGTGTGCGGGGAGGCCTTATGGTAGTTTCATTTTCCAAAAGCATTGCGGATATTTTTCACTTCCCTTGTTGTTGTTGTTTTAAAAGATAATAACTGTTTTAAGTTCTCACACCAGTCCCATGACTGACCTGGAGTTCATTGTTCTCTTCCTAAACTCTGGGTGCCCATAATTTTCCACACGGGCAGTCGAGTCAGGTTATCAGGTCATTCTGGAATTCAGAAGTGCTATGGAGCTCAAGTGGCGAGCTGGATGGCGAGGCGTATTACTTATATATGATATTATATTTCCCCTGTATAATTCACTTGTAGGGACATGTTTGTATAGGTGCCCATTCTTGTATGGTGTTGTATATTTTTGTTGTATACTCTGATGTAATATAATGTAATAACTGATATAGTTCTTTGTTATAAATGCTATTCATTTATCTATTATATGTCGTTCCGCTGCGATATGTGAGATTCTGATTTGTTTCTGTTCTGTTTTCTTTCTTCTTCTGTCTTTTTCTTCTACATCTTCTTTTTAACCTTACAATTCGTTTTTCCGGCATTCGATTATGCGGCATTTGATGCAGTGGACGTATTGATGTCGTATTTTCGGAAGTCGAAAATCTGGAAACGTTACACAAACCCTCCCCATCCAGTCCCGGCCCAATCCACTCTGTTGCCCTAGGCAAAAATGAAATTTTATGGTGATAAAAATAGCTTAATTTCCAAACGCTAGAATCGAACCAAGGACACTACTTTGGAAGCTACACACATGACCACTGGAATACAATACCATTTGAAGAATTTATAAAGTAAAAACGTATCATCTATCCAAATTCATGGATTATTGCCCCCCTCCACCCTGTTGCCCGAGGCGGCTGGCTTGCCAGCCTTACCCTAGGGCCGGGACTATCCCCATCTTCCACCGTATGCCTATTCCTAGCCAAGAACGACAGCCCATCACCGAACTAAGCTCCAGCCGTGTCTCCCACTCTCCGCCCCACTGACCCAGCCAGCCACTAACGCACCTCCAAATGCCGAAGCACCACCTCAAACCCGCAATGAGCAACCGAGCCTATAGTTGCAGCGGCTACCAGACCCCTGCCACTCCATCCTTTCAGACGCAACCATCCGCCTGCTCCATTTCCATCATCTATCCGAAGTCGTGCCACTCCTCACCAATAGCCTGTGCCTCCTCCAAACATTCTTGCTTTCTTGTCAGTCCAGCCTCTACTGGTTGCTTTGTAATTTATCTGTGCTTGATTCACATATATTATGTATATATTTCATACGTATATAGATATATTATAGTTGAGGTTTGATATATATATATATATATATATATATATATATATATATACATAAAGAAGTCTGGGTTTTATCATTGAGAAAAAATGGTACATAGCTTTTATATGTATGTTTTTTGTGTGTGTATTTATATATTTATTGACCTTGTTTAAAATGTTTACAATATGTTTATCTATCTAAATTTATGACTATATTTTGAAACAGATTTTTGTAATAATATATATTCTGTTTGTATATTTATTTGGAATTTGGAAAAGAAATGTATGGATTTTAGTAAATATTGTTTTAAAAAGATAAAGTATACACATATGTATATCATATATATTTGATCTATCTAATCTAAGCTAGCTTTGCCCTTTTTCTCCGCTGTCCTCGCTAGTGTCGTAGCAGTTTTTGAGCTTGCCGCTGGCCGAATCCACATTTTAGCTGCATTTTTTAGCTTTGTCCAATTATTCGTGCTTATCTATGCCCGCTTGCATATTCCTGTTCTTTCTCTAACCTCAATAGGTGAACGATCACTCATAATTAACATTCTTATATTTAGTAAATTCAATTCACATGAAATGACGATTGAAATATGCTGCTAAATTTGAATTGTTAAGTTATTTAATGGTTAAATTTGATATGTCATTATATGCAATTGTTTACCTATGACATATGACAACATAACCTGTTGTATATATTATATTTAATATATTGATCATGATCGTATTTGCCATCGATATGTTATGCCATTTTTATTGTTACTTATTGTTTTCACTCTACAAGTTCCCTGTTAGTTCAGAAAATCCCTATGGGTTGAAATAATACATACCCGAAAGACTTTATAGAATAGGGGAAAATCGTCATGTGTTGAAATGATAAACCCAAGCGATTTCATTGATTTTGAATTTTGGGATTGAGGGTTGAAGTGATATATACCCATAAATTTAAATAATTGTGAATTAAAATGATAAATATCCATATACTTGACCATAGAATAGAAAATTATATACGGGAACCATTGGTCTATTTTATGAAAATGATTTCCAAAATTTTGAAAGGAAATATATAGGTTTTCTTAAAATTTGAATTTTTGAATATAATATAAAGATATTTTGATTTTAATATATGTGTAAAATTTTGATTCTTGAAATTATATGTTTTGGAAATTCAAAATTTATAAGCTAAGTTTGAAAATTTAAATTATAAAATTTTACTTATAACCTTATTATTTTTAAAATAGATTTAATAATAAAATTTATTGAGAATTTAATTTAACTAATAATATATATATATATAATATCTTTTAAGTACCTATTTAAATTTATATTAATATTTTGAAATTAAATTTTTAACAACTTTAATAAATTAAGGTTGGAAGGATAAATTAAAATTGATTCGCAATTTAATTTGTTAAGAATTGAATTTAAATAAGAATTGATTCGGACTTATTGATTTTGAGATTTTAAAGATATGAAATTTATAACTTGATTTTGATTAAAGGTGACTAAATGAATACTTTCGAATTTATATAAACTGAAATTGAATATTTAATTTTGATTTAAATGTGTATTTTGACATTTTATTCAAATGTTTACAAAAGTGATTAGGTGAATGTTTTAGAAATAAATGTAATTAAAGTTAGATATTTAATTATTGATTTTGATTTAAATGTATAACTCAAGATTTTATTTATATTTCTATAAAAGTGATTAGGTGAATGTTTTAGAATTAAAATATAATCAAAGTTAGATATTTAATAATTGATTTTATTTAAATTTGTAAGTTGAGATTTGTATTTAAATGTTATTGGAAATGATTAAGTGGATATTTTGAAATTTAAATAATATTAAAGTTGAGTTTTGAAGTATAAATGAGATTTATCAGAATGAGTGATGTAAATTGTTTGAATATTTAAAATTTAAAATCTATTGAAATTAGATGCGGTTTTAAATTTGTAATTCAGACTTGGATTTTGAAATCGATATAAATTAAAATTGTTTAATGAGAATTTGAATTAAATCGTTAAACTTCTCAATTGAAATTGTTAAACTAAAATTAATTTAAATTGAATTGTGGAATTAAAGTTGATTTGAATTGATTTGTGAAATTGGAAGAAATTCTAACTTGAAACTATTTTCGATATATATTTTTAAATATAAACTATTTTAAGGTATAAACTATTTTAAACTATAACCCATTTTAAATATATATATATATATATTATTTTTAATTTACAACTATTTCAATATATACAAACTATTTTGAATATTTAAAATATTTAAGTTGGAACTATTATGATTTAGATTTAATGGAATTAAATGCGAATACTTTGATATGATGGTTTAACCTATTTTAATGTTATGATTTTGGAAGTGAATTATAATTTAAAGTGAATTATAATTAAAGCGAATTATAATTTAAAGTAAATATGATTTTGAAAGACTTCGAAAGTGTATATGACTTCGAAAGTGATGTGATTTTGAAATGAATATGATATTTTGATATGAAATATGAACTGTTTTGAAATAAAATGACTACGGTGTGAAATAAGCGTTTGGTTGTTAAAGAGTTCGGGATCGGATATTGTCATACTCTCCACCAATTCCAAAAACCACTTTAACAACCGTGTACATAATGAAGATTCCAGAACGAAATAGGATGGTTTAGCAATGATTCTATATGAGGTATTAATGCAGCCCTGACTTCCACGAGTTAGCTTGATGTGGTTAAAACAGGAGCTATACCGAGCCAAGTGAGGTCGCACCTCCGATCGAGCATGCTTCTTTGATATCATTCTATTACTTTATGATTTGATTGGGTGCACCTTTGATTAGGGAGTGTGTCTCGATGTGGGCAGTAGTAGCTGTTATGCGTTACCACCAGTCACTACAGCAAAACAGCCATTTTACAACGGGCAATGCCCGTTGTAATATGGATTTCGTAACGTGCATGCGTCCGTTGTATTAGGCCTCGTTGTAATAGGACGACCATATTTTACGACGGACAATGAACGTGGTAATACACCTTTTAACAACGGTCATCGGCCATTGCAATAGGCTCTATGACAACAATTAAAGCCCGTTGTAAAAGACTATAATGCAACTAGCATAGCCCGTTGTAATACATGATATTGCAATGGTTTTTGACCGTTGCAAAATAAATGCAAATTTAAAAAAAAATTAGAGCAGCATCCATGCAGTACATCCATACCAATAATGAATAATTTAATGAGTAATAAATATTATCATAAAACAACCAAAATCATTTCATTTCAAGTGTGTTTGCATTTCATTTACATTTTCACTGCGCACTGTACATTTCTTTATAAAAAATAAAAAAGAACAGTTACAATCACATAAACACTACGCAAACCACTGCATTACTTCAAAACTGGGCGCATTACTTCAAAACTGTGCATTACTTCAACACTGCAAATACACTGTGCACACAGCAACTTCCATATCAACATCCCACTTCACCATTCATACATACATACTACACATCCTTCCTCCATCATCCTTGCTGCCTACCTCCATCGAAACTGTCACTGCTGTGTTTGATTGCTAGCTCCTACATGCAAATGAAATTTTACAAATTCCACAATTAAGAGTCGCTGCCGATAACAGACAGCAGTTAAACGGTATATTTGTATATCAACTAAGTGTAAGAGGAAGTTCAGATTTAATACTGGTCAGAAATTTACCTCCTTCACAGTTTCAGCAAGTTTCATCATTGTAAATTCACCTGCAAAAATAACATATTTCCACCATACAACAGTTCATCAAAATTCAACCACAATCACACAACCTTCCTCTACAACTTACTGACCCCTTTGGACAACTTCTAATACAAATCTCCACTTCCAACATTCAACCATTCAAACTTCCTTCTGCCTGCCCTTTCAACTTGAACCAACATCACCAAACTTCCATCAACAATCTCCTCTACACTTACTGCCACCATCAAAAACATCACCACACTGTGTCAACTTCACCACATCGAACAATTCCTTCTCTACCAATACTATGTCAACTACATTGAATCTGATTCTGACTACTTCAAGTTCCTCGGACTGCCATATCACAACATATCACCACCATATCACCACTTTCCGTACTCCTCTCTGCAACTACGCTATCAAACCACTGCCAAAACATTTGCCCACCCCTGTCACTAAACTTTCAAACACCCTACCTTCCTTCTGACCAGAACCAGCGAGCAACTCACCTCCTCCAAACCAAACATCATGTAAACTCTACAACAACCCACCGCCCATAACAGTTTCAAACCTCTCCAACATCATCACTGAAAACCACCATCATCCCATTTTCTTAACCACAACATCCTAGTCAGTGGCATCACCAAACCACAAGCCAAACCGCAATACCATACAATCACTTCTTACTTCATTGATAGTTCACCACAACATTCCATGTCCACAATATCAGCCCAAATTTCATCTCCCCTTCACTAGAGACACGTCGTAACTTACATACAACTCACCACTTCCAAACTCAACTCGCCTTCCACCATTGAAATCACGATCAAATCAGTGAACTTGCAACCTCACCGCACTTGACCAATTAAACTCCAATATGAACAGCAATCAAACAACTCATGGCACCCCCTAAATTCAAATGTGCACTCTTGCTAGCTCCTACATGCAAATGAAATTTTACAAATTCCACAATTAAGAGTCGCTGCTGATAACAGACAGCAGTTAAACGGTATATTTGTATATCAACCAAGTGTAAGAGGAAGTTCAGATTTAATACTGGTCAGAAATTTACCTCCTTCACAGTTTCAGCAAGTTCCATCATTGTAAATTCACCTACAAAAATAACATATTACTTTCTGTATTTCAAATCTCCGGAATATAAATCAAATTACAAAACAAGCAAAAACATCAACTTCAATTATGCATCTTGCACAACACATATATATATATATATATTCACATTTATTTATTTATTTATTATTATTCACAGTGTTTAAGAGCCCTAGAGTCTTTGAAATACATATTTTTTAACAATAAATATATCATTTTCTTATAGTGACTATTACTAATACTTTTAATTTTTATAAATTTATTTAAATTTATAGAACTTAGTTTATTTTTGTAAAACGTAGTTAATTTTTATAAATTTAGTTAACTAAGCCAAATATTTATGGAACGTAATAAATCCTTGGAAATTTAAGCTAATTTAGTTAAATTTTTATTAAACGTTGTTTAACTTTTATAAACTTGTTTATTTTTAAAGAACTCGGTTAATTTTTATAAAACTTAGTTAAATTTTTTTAAACTTAGTTAATTTAGAAATGTTTGGAAAACTTGGTTAGCTTTTATAAAAATTAGTTAAATTTTACTAACTTCGTATTATTACAAACTTGGTTATCTTTTTACAACTTTGCTAATTTTTATACATTTGGTTATTTTTATAAACTTATTTGATTATTACAAAACTTGTTTAACTTTTAATAAAGTTAGCTAATTTTTATAAATTTAGTTACTTTTTATAAAACTCAGTTATTTCTAGTTAAATTTTAATATAACTTAGTTAATTTTTATAAATTTATTTAACTTCTATAAAAAATTAATATTTAGAAGATTATTTAATGTTTATAAAACTAGGATAACTTAGTTTAAATTTTATATAACTTAGTTAATTTTCATAAATTTATTAAAAAAATTTAAAATTTAGTTAATTTCTAGAAAACTATATAATTTTTATAAAATTGAATTAACTTGGTTAACTTTTATGCACTTGGTTAACTTGGATAAATTTATAAAAATTGTTAGTTTAAATAAACTTTTAGTCAAGTTAATTAGATTTGTATAAAAATTAATTTTTTTGTAAAGTTAACTACTGCGTTCTAAAATTTGTTAAGTTGAAACTTTATTAGTTTTTAAATGTGTTTAATTTCTCTAAAACTTGCTTAATATAGTAATTTTTTGTAAAATAAAGTTAACTTTGGTAAACTTAGTTCATTTTTATAAAAATTCAAGTTTGTTAAATTCTTATACAACTTAGTTAATTTTCATAATTTTATTGCATTTTATATAATTCCAACAGCACCTCCTTTGCAAGGTAAATGCTTTCCTGCACATCCCAATTCAAGATATATTTACACGATCAAAACAAGATCAGATTCATATTATATATAACAAAATATACTCCTTGATAGCATACACATTTAAAAGCATAAAGGTGTACCGTTCACTAATAATTTTAGCCAACAATCTTCCATATAGCATAACAATATTTTATGTACCTATATAGCAAAGTAGACTGAATATTCAGGATGCAAAATAATGACATACTATATATGAATGAATTACGCCTTGGCATGAGTATAAATTTTACAAAATGTCTGAAAAGTACCGTAGGTTGTCAAGGGTGATGAAGCGGAACCTCATGCCCTGCTCTAGTGACGTATTATATTGAGTTGTATTTTGCAATGTAATTGTAGTCTCCAGGTCTATTTTTCAAAAGCATGAGCTAGTAAGTCAGTATATGTACCATCGACTACATTAGATTAAGCTAAAATACAACAGATTTATTACAACAATGAGTTATATTGGATTTAACTAAAAATACAACAGATAGATTACAATCAAAACTCAATTTTAAAGGATAGGAAATTGATTGATGGCACAAAAATTGACTATGTATTTGTATACTAGTTATAACAAGTGCAAAGAATTCGAGTCCAATAAAATCTTGCAATGATAGTGAAAAATCATTTACACTAGTCCAATACATATGGATCCATGACATAAAAGGGAAAACGACCTCTACGTATGTATAGAAGATGGCTTGGCATTTAACCAATCATCCATAATGTGTGATACAATTGCACAGGACATGTTGAAGTGATAAAAATAAGTAGAGTTAAGAAAGTGCTTTGTCCAAAAATGATGGAAGTGTAAACATGCGGTTAAGGGATATACGAACCACTGTGGTCGACCACAACAGTACATCACATCACAGCACTCGAGCATCACCGCAACACCATTGAAGTTCTTCCTTCATCCTCAACATCACCGCGAAAAACCCAAAGAATAATCCATCCCCAACCAAACTCGAACTCGAACTCTTCGCCAATCGCCGAATTAACAGAGAATCACCTACAACTCGCATCCAAATCCTCATCGCCACCACCTGCACCCAAGCTTCGAATACCCAAGACTAGACAAATTGAATCTGGGAAATGCGAAATGAGTAAAACAATTTCTAGAATTGAACATGTGGAAGAGCAACAGAAGAGAAGAGGTACATAGAAGAATCAATTTAAATCCTATAAAACCCGTAATCATCACTAGCAGCAAAAACATTCGAGTCGAAAAGCAATGGAGAAGAATCAATTCAGTAACTCGAATCAAAGGTCGGGCAGAATCAATATCGAAAAAAGGAAAAAATCGCATACCGTTTTTGACAATCGAACTCGACCCAATTGAGGCAGCCGCAGGCAATCACTGATAGAGGAAAATATTCGAAGCATCATCGACAAATTGAAGCGGCGCCACAAAACCCTAATTTATTGAAGAGGAACGAACGAAGAGCAAAGCTGCCATTTTTCCCAAAGGAATCAAGCCAAAGATAATATAAAAATTAACAGGGGAATAATTTTTTAGCTGGGTTGGCTACTTTATATTATAAATTGCGCTTTTAGTTTTATATATTACAACGGGCGTAATATGCGTTGTAAAATTGGCACCTTTTACAACGGGCATTTTGTGACCGTTCTAAAGTTGGCAACTACTACAACGGCCTGAACGGACCGTTGTAATAGCCTTCTATTACAATGGGCAACCAATGCCCGTTGTAAAAAGGGCATTGTATATGGCATCTTTTACAACGGGCCTGAATGGACCGTTGTAATAGCCTTCTATTACAAGGGCGACCAAGCCCGTTGTAAAAAGAGCGATGTAATAGGGTATTTTTGTTGTAGTGAGTCCGAGAGTGCAAATGGTAGAATCCTACCCTGGCATTTCCTCGCGTGCCTTGCCACATGCATAATCGCGCCTTTTGCGAGTTTGTTTTGTGTCGTACCTATAGAGTGTTCCCTGATAGCCCACCGGTTTGGTGGAGTTTACAGTACTGTATACACTACGACATTTATATAAAATATGTTAAGGGGGATATGGGTAACACTTTAATGCTATTTTAATAGTTTACTTTATCATAGACATTATATATGTAACGTACTATACTATATATGTGGATAGTTTAACGGATCCTTAGATGATGGGTATCCCAAACATCCTTTAAGTTATTTGTATTTCAGTTGACATTTTACTTGAGTTGAATTTATTGGTATAAGAATGTTAATCCTAACTCGAGTGTTTTGTGATTTTCTTTATGCTCGGGTTAGACTTAGTGTAACAGCATTTGAGATTCACCTTTAGAGCTTGGAGCTTTCCTTGAAGATCAGTCTTATATATGTTCAGCCTTTTATAATTTTCAGTAGCTTATGTTCAGTCTTGTCGGTTACTTTTTTATTTGACACTACTCTGTATTTGAGATTTATGTTGTTTTGTTTTGAAATCTGATGTTTATATAATAGCTTCATGAACTACTATTTATTTATTCCGTTCTTATTGTTGTAATACTCTGTATTTGTGATTTTGTGGTTGATTTATTTACCGTATATGCTAAATTCTGCCAAATATAAATTAACAATCTGTGGTTTTGTGCAATTCAAGTCTGACATGAGTGGATGGTTGTTGATTTAAATGGTTCGAAATACCAGGTCGTTACATGTGGTATCAGAGTTCTGGTTTAAGCAAAAATTAGCATATGGAGCAAAAACTCATTACAGATAGGGTAGTAATATCCTAGAAGGAGTTGAATCAATTACAGACACACATTTGTTCGAGCTTGAAATTCTTTTTTAGGATCCTCCTGGATTAGGATTTCTTTTGAATTTTGGAACTTTCCCTTTGTTCTGAAATCCATTCTTGTCTTCTCTAGTTTGCGTTCTTCTGATACTAGAACATCCTATAGCTCTATTTCTATTGAACTCTGTAATAAATTTGAGCACATCCTGCCACCCCAATTGGAAAATTCATTCTTGTGTGTGACTAATCCCATCGGCGGTCCCGCCAACCGTAGAATTATTCGCAAAGGGGTGAAACTCCTTTACAGCACGCGTCGAATCGGCGGATATTTCTATGTCCTCGATTTTGATGATGTTATTTCTTACAAAGCCATAACTGTTTCTCTAATAGATGACCCAGGTAATTCCCTTATGAACGAATGTCGAATGCCTCAAGATTTTTCTGGCAGTTTTATCTTTTCACTTAATTCTTAGCCTATTGATCTTCACTCTACCTAATAGCCAGGGATTATCCTGACGTATTGGTGAAGTCACTTCTCCTTCCCTCAAGCGGGAAAATTTATTTTGCATCGATCTTATTTCAGGAGCTCGACATATTTCTATGAATATTAGTCTTGCCCTTTAGATTAAGGAATACACCTGCCTTCTTCGTTGATCCCACGAATCGTATATTCGACGCTATGCTCAACAGGGTTGTCCCCCTTTTAGTTGATGATATTCTCGTCTTTTCTAGGTCTTGGTTGACATGTTAAGGTCGTCGCGATTAATCTAAGTCTATCTATCTTTCCTCTTCTGCAAATTGGTTATCTTATCTTCCTTTCGAGCCCATCTTCTTAGTTGAAATGCTTTTGATTAGGTTCCCTCTAATTTGAATCTCTATCCTTGTTTCATTATGCATTCTTGAATCATCATGTAAGGGAGTATACTTGTAGTTAATATAAAAATGTTTTATATTGTGTTGTTTGAGTTGCTAAGTTTGTTTAGGTATCGATCGATTCGTTTGGCCAACCTTATCGATAGGAATTCCAAAACACTTGAACAGAGCAAACTGACACAATATTATTTTCGAAACTGGTAAATAGAATAAATTTTTTTTTGCAAAGTAAGCGAGGTAGTAAACTGGACCCGTACCAGCTTTATTAAAAAGGAGAAGAGAATACAAACAAAAGAAAAAAGGAACAGACCAAAAAAACAGGGAAAAGAAGAGGTGCTACAGAACACATGGCTCAATCTGGTCTTCAATAAAATCATGCTTACTAGCTCTCATTCCACTAAATATTTCATGCTTAAGAACAGCCCAGAGAACAAGTTCAAACCTGTGGTGTCCTTCAAATATCCTTTTATTCCTTTCACTCCACACAAGTCTCATCAGTTTTTTTAAAATGAAGAAAAAGGAAGTTCTTCTCACATAATTCCACTTGGTAGCAGTCCAAATCATTGACCACTGCTCAGAGGAAGTTTGAGGAACAGCAGCCATCCCAAACTTACAAAACATCTCACTCCAAAGTTTGAGGACTAAGGGACATTCGAAGTAAATATGCTATGCGGTTTCATCATAAGCATTGCACAAGATACGGTTTGAAGGAACATCCATACCATAATCAATTATCTTATTCCTAGTTAGCATAGCATTATTCACAACCTTCCAGTACAACAAATTTTCACTACAAGGAGATATATCATTGCAAGTTGCCCTGTACCATTTGCAACCAGGCATATTTCCAATACCAAGAAGAGATTCATAAACACAACCTATTGAGTGGGGTCTGCCATTCCAAAGCACTGCTTCCTGATCATGAAAGTCATACCTGTGACATGCTAATTGGTTCCAAAGGGACCTAACAGTTTGATTGCTGCAATAAGGAAGAATCAGTTTACCATCCAAAATATGATCAACAGCTTTGGCATTTATGCCAACACCAGATTGGAATTTCTGTTGAGAATTGAAAATGCAATCAAGAATGACACCTCTGCAAATCCAAGGATCATGCCAGAAACTGCAATCACTCGTAACAGAGAGTTGAATTTGGATAAAAGGCTTAAAAATATCTCTCAAATTCAAAATGCTCCTCCAAATCCAACTGCAAGATTGAGGAACATCCATCTGCCAAAAAAAATTTTAGAACTAATATTATGCAGAAGAGTCCAACAAATCCAAAGTGAGTCCTTCTTATTCATAAGAGCATTGAAGTGAATGCTGTATGTATCCCTATTCCAAACTGAAATGTTGATGATGCCTAGTCCACCTTTGCTAAATGGCTTCTTAAAAGCTGAGAATGAACAAGGAAAAATCTTCTTAGCATGTATGGAACCAAACCAGAAGAATCTAAACATAGCAGATCTGACTAAATTCAATAGCTTAGATGGTAGGATGAATGCCCTAGCCCAGTAGATCATCACAGAAAATCACACAGATTTTATGAGAACGAGCCTGCCTGCTTGTAACAAAAATCTAGTAGACCACCTCTTCATGGTAGAAGTTATTTTGAGAAATAGAGGTAGGCAATCAGATAGAGACACCTTGGAAGTACAAAGAGGCAAACCAAGGTAAGTCATATCATGATGCATGATTTGCGTCCCAACACATGAGGATAGAATTTGCCTTTGTACAGAAGATACTCCAGCAAATAAAATACTAGATTTTTGAAGATTTAATTCAAGTCCTGTCATCAAATAGAAGCTATGAAGAGCACGTCTAATAGTTTCAATTGACTGAATATTAGGTTTAGTGAATAACATGATGTCATCAGCGAAAAGAAGAGATGTTAACTGAATGTCTTTGCACTTGGAGTGAAAATGAATTTTCCTGGGCAGATACAAAGGCCTAATATAGCATGTAAAAACTTCCATGACCAAAATGAAAACATAGGAGGAAAGCGGGTCGCCCTACCTAATCCCTTGCTTGGAAGCTAAGAAACCAGAATTTGCTCCATTCAAGATCAGAGAGAATGATGGAGTGGAGATGCATTGATAGATCCAAGCAACAAATACTTTAGGAAACCCCATAAGGGACATAATTCTGACAACAGAAGACCACTGAATGCTGTCATACGCCTTCTTGAGATCAAGCTTTAACATTGCTCCTTGAGTGGCATTAGCACTGTTGTATCCTTTTAATAGTTCATGAGCAAGCATGACATTATCAAGGATGTTCCTATTAGGAAGAAAGGCAACTTGATTCTTGGAAATAATTCTCCCAAGCACAGGAACAAGTCGCATGGCAATGATCTTTGAAATACACTTGTAAACAACATTACAACAGGAGATTGGTCTGAAGGATGTTACATTTGTTGGATGCAAGCACTTGGGAATTAAAACTAAATTCCTAGCATTAACAGATTTAAGAAGATTGAACTTGTCGAAAAAGTTGTGAACAGCCTTGCAGAATTGCACATCAACTATATCCCAAGAAGAAATGAAAAACTGAACGTTGAATCTATCAGGATCTCCACTCTAATTCTTGTTCATAGAAAAGAGAGTATTCTTAATTTCATGGTCAGTAACTTTTACCATAAGCAAAGCGGCTTCATCACTATTCACTTTAGGCAAAGAAATAGAAGAAAGCTCATCCAATTGAGGAATAAAGTTTATATCATTTCCCAGCAGACGAGAAAAATGCTGATGAAAAGCCCTGATCACTGTCTCAGGAGAAGAATGCAAGTTCCCCTCATCATCATGTATGGAAAATATATTGTTATTTGATTGCCTATCCTTAAGGGAAGCATGGACAAATTTTGTGTTCCTGTCTCCATCAGAAGCCCACTTAAATCTTGACTGTTGCTTTTTCATGTCACTTTCAATATCCAAAGCATGATTAAGCTCATGGAATAGGGCAGCTTCCTTAGAAGCAAGATCATCAATATCAGGATGTGCCATCATCATCTCCTGAGCTTCTCTATGATGTTCCTTGAGTATAGTGGATCTGAGGTTGCCATTACCAAACTTGTGCTTAGCCCAAACTCTTAAGGCATCCTTAATAGCCCTTAGTTTCCTGCAAAAAATATACATAGGGTTTCCAAAAAAATGATTAGCCCAAACAGATTGTGTTATAGTAATAAATTCAGGATCAAGGATCCATGAATTATAAAATTTAAATCCTCTTTTGAAATCGTGGAGCTTCCTTCCAGTGGATGTGATAAGTGGAGAGTGATCAGACAGGAATGAAGGTGGAAGAAAGGTGGATAGCTCAGGCCAAGTAGATAAGGCTTTGAAATTGGAGAAGGAGTGATCAATGTCGGAAAATGTCCTAACTCCACTTCTGGAACGATTGTTCCAAGAAAAGAGAGCACCTTCCCTATGAATTGGAATGAGTGATGAATCAAAAATTGCAGTGTTCAGGGGATAAATATCCTTTAGCATGAGAGGTCGACCACCTTGCTTGTCAGACAAGGCAAGACAGCAATTGAAGTCGCCAACAATTATCCAAGGATGTGATTCTTGTCTTAAGGTAGGTATCAAGTTGAAGAGAATTGTCCTGTGAGTTGAGAGTTAGATGCATACACAAAAGAGATATAAAAGGAGGATGGAGGATACTGATACTTGGCATGAAAATGCATAATCTGAGAAGAAGCATGAAGAAGTTCAAGTGAAAGGACAAAAGGATTATGAACCACCGTAATACAACCATATCTAGCTTCATTAAGGTTATGCGTCAGAGACCAGGAAGGGTTGACATACTTTGCAGCATATATAGTTAGGGGAAGATTTAATTTTGTTTCAAGTATAGCAAAAATTGACAAATGATGTGCAGAGATTAAATGCTTGACATGGTCCAACTTAACGAAGTTGTGACAACCTCTAATATTCCAAGCACCAATGTTGTGCGATATTATTAAACTAATGATTGGTGAGAAAGTTCTTTCATGATCCTTGTGACAGGAGATTCTGTTCTGGATGGGACGTGGTTTTGTTTCAAAGGTTTTCTTTTATTCCTGAAGTTGGCATTTGAGCAGGGGACACGGTCATTTTGCACATCCTCACATAGAGACAAGGGTGGTGATTTCCACCTAGGAATTGTTCCAGTGAAAACATAAGATTGGCTTGGAGTTGTTTGATTTGTGATCAAAGATGAAGAAGGGGGTGGTTTTGATTGAGGAAGAGAAGAATATTTCATTGAGATAACTTAATCAGTTATCTTTCTTTGCAAAGATATGAAAAAAAGCACATCAGGATCAATTTCAGGGAGGGGTTGGTAATTGTCTTCAGAAGAGGAAATTGGGTTATTGAATGTAACAACAGTTTCTTGATTATTCAGGTTATATTCAGGTTGATGAGAAATCAAGTGGGTGCCAACTTCAGCAGGCATAGAGTGAATTCCATGTACAAATGAAATACTGCAAATATCATTGGTATCATTAAGGACAGTGCCTAAAGGATATACAGCATCAGTTTCAACGTTCTTATTTCTTTTAATTTAACTATGTATCTGCTCATCATAGACAACCTCCTCAACAAGTGTAATTACCTCTTCAACATGATCCTTCCCACTATTTACTTCATTCCCTCCTCGAGCATCATTCAACCCATTTAACACTCCAAATCTATTGTTGGAAAGTTGAACATCTTGCTCCTTGTCTGCTATACAATTTTGTGGATTATTTACATTTACATCAACAACATCAGGACTCACAGTTCCTTTTTGTATTTGCTCAACAATAGTTATTTCATGATCAGAAACTAAAAACTTGTTAACATTCAAATCAGTTATTTCACGAGTGGGAAGTTCTTTGGAAATGTTTTTCCTTTTTGATACTTTCTGCCTGACTTGTTTACCTCTCTTATGTGCTATGCCTACTCCAATATATGGTTTAGCTAATTCCTGATAAAAACTCTTTAGTTCAGCAGCATCATTACTTTTAACATTATCATCATGAAATTTCAGGCATGAAATGTCCAAATGACCAAACTCCTTGCATTCATTACATATGTCAGGCCTCCACAAATAACTGACTTTGACTATCTGAGAAGAACCATCAAGTAATTTGACAGGGAACACATCAACTAATTTTCGATCAGGAGATACATCAACCAAACATTTCGCAAAACCAATCCTCTCAAGCTTCTCAGTGGACGAGTCCATGCATAAAAGCCTTCCAATTCTGGAAGCTAGCCAATTGATACCAATATGTGACCAAGCATAGATAGGAATGTTGGAGAGTTTGAGCCATACAGGAACAGATCTGATGGAACTGAAACTATTACCAATAGATGGATCCCATGCTTTAACTATGAAAATTTTGTTCCTAAGGAAGATAGGGTCAGCTTCCAAAATTCTCCTTCTGACCTCAGCACAAGACAGATTGAGCAGGAACAAAATTCCATCAGATTTAACCACGATCTCCCCCTTCAACTTCCACAATTTCTTAAGATGGGTGATAATAAGATAAGACAGAGGTTTATCAAGAAAGAAACCCACCAACCATTCACTCCAAATTTTTGTACCAGCCTTAATAACCACATCTGGAGGAACAAGAGCATGACCATCAAAAACAAAGGGAAAATCCACAGGCGAATATTGCCCAGCATTATGGGGTTTGGCCTTGAAAAGAGAGGACCATGAGAAAGTTTTAACAGATGGTTGAGTGGAGGAAGAAGAAATAGGCGGGGGAACAGGGGGAGGTAAAGCTGGAGGAGAAGTTGGCAGATGACAGGGACGGGAAGAAGGAGAGTGAATAAGAGAAAGTATGGGGTGAACATAATAGATGATTATATTATATATATATATATATATATATATATATATAAGTGAAACTTTTTAAAATTAGATAGTTAAATGGGTTAGTTGTCAAAAATGATAATACTAGATTATCATGTATTGATTTGTCAGCATTTCCTAAACCATTAACTATTGCTATATGTTACAAGAAGTTGAAATTATATAGACATGGTTTATAAATTTGTTTTGAAAATGAAATGAAATGAATTTAAAATTTAAGATTTGAGAATTTAATTTCTGGCGCTTTTCAAAATTTGGTTTTCAAACTTTTGGGAAAATATATTGTTTAAAAGTATTTTGGATGGGAAATTGTTTCTAAAGAAATTTTAAAAGCAGTAAGTCGGTACTCACTTCTTATGTCACTGGAAAATAATTTCGATGATGATTGCGGCAGAATCGACATTCATTTCTGAGTATTAAAGTGGAGAGACCAGTTAGTAGCTTTGCTACACTTTTGTTTTGAAAAAAGAATTCGATTTGAATTTCTTATATGATTTGATTTACAATATATGTATGTATGTATGTATGTATGTATGTATGTATGTATGTATGTATGTATGTATGTATGTATGTATATTTTTTGGTAATGAAATTGGAAATTTAACTCCTAAGTTTTATAATGGTTCTCAATTATTGAAATGGAGCAAAAAAATTGAATAATTGAAGTGTCTAAAATGAGAAATGAAACCGAACCAACTTGTAACAGTTAAACTAAGATAAAATTTATTTGTATAATACTCAATTGCATTCTAAAACATATATAACTTACCTGAAATATTCAAAAGCTCGAATGTAATGAGAATATGTACATGAATAATATACAATATAATATAGGTAATAAGATGTAAAATTTGAAATTTATATGGTAGAATTAATTATTATATCTGGTATCTGGTATTTTGTATTTTGAATCTATCTATCTTTCTGGTTGCTTCTTATTTCGTTCCTTTTCAGGAACGAAAAGTTTTGAGTAGGATAGAGTGTAACGACCCGATAATTGAACGGTTTAAACAACGTAATTAACTGAATTTTTATGAAATTTAAATTCTAAAATTTTGCGATGGAAATTTGAAATTTGAAATACGTTCATTTAAACATAGTAAATGGTAAATTTTTATTCGAACATATGAAAGTAAATTCTGTTATGTAATTTTTAATTTCATTTTAAAATCATTTAAATTGATAAAAATAAAATGTTTTCGAAATCTGAATAGTTTTACATAATAAAAATGTAAATCATTTTTCGAGTAAGACATCATATTTTGTTTCGCCAAATTTGGACAGCTATAACCCTGTTTACCTTATTTTCGGCGAATTAGCAACAATTTGGAAGCGAATATTGACTTTTGATAGGATGATCGTATCACTCATATCTGTGTACCATTCTGTTTGTCGTGCTGATCTCCATGGTATACTCATCTGTGCATTTCGGTGTCTAGTACACGACGGAATCTGCATAACGGTTCACTGTGTCGGTGCCTGTTTTGAACCATTTTGGCTTCCCGTGACCATTCTTTTTCCGTCATGCAAAACCAATAGCCCTCAATTTTAATAATTTCCTTGGATTCAACCCTAGCCATTTCTTTTCCCTATTTCAATTTATTATCTGTTGGTTCATTTCCCATTACTTTCTTTGTTCTGTTCATTCACTTAAAAATATATATTATTAAGTTTATATTTTGCAACTATTCAATTTCTTCAACATGCTCCTTCCTCTTTAAATTCATTCCATACTTTTGCTCGCCCATAAATTTTCGCCTACCTGCCACCATAACAACACATGCAAGTGCCTCGCCTCCCTCCAATTCCGTTACCGACCATTGCCTCACCACTCCGATCACTCAACCAATTTCACGTGGCCAAACTCTACTCATCTTCCACCGGACGCCTATCCCTAGCTGATAACGACAGCCCATCACCGAACTAATCTCCGACTGTGTCTCCCCCTCTCTACCCTACTGACCCTTCAGTCCCTGACGCACCTGCGGATGCTGAACTATGTATGTAGATAGTTTAACAGATCCTTAGAGGATGGGTATCCCAAACATCCTTTAAGTTATTTGTATCTCAGTTAACATTTCACTTGAGTTGAATTTACTGGTATAAGAATGTTAGTCCTGACTCGAATGTTTTGTGTTTTGCTTTATGATTGGGTCAGACTAAGTGCCATGGCATTTGAGACTCACATTTGGAACTTGGAGCATTCCTCGAAGATCTATCTTATATTGGTTCAGCCTTCTATTATTTCCAATTGCTTATGTTTAGTCTTGTTGGTTACTTTTACATTTGAGACTACTTTGTATTTGAGATTTATGTTGTATTGTGTTTTAAACTCTGATGTTTATACAGTAGTTTCATGAATTACTATTTATTTATTATGTTGCTTATTTTTGTAATACCATGTGTCTTTGATTCTGTGATTGATTATTTACTATAGCTAAGAACTACCAAATATAAATTAACAATATGTGGTTTTGAGCAATTCAAGTCTGTCATGAGTGGATGATTGTCGATTTGAATAGTTTGAAATACCAAGTTATTACATACATAACATTCAACCTCGACATTGTTAGAAACAGTAACGTCAATGATGTAGCAAAGGTTGCCGCTATCATTGACATCATCAAGGAAGCCTACACATCAGCTAACCTCGACATCATTAACATGACGATGTTGTCATCAATAAACACAATCAAAAGAGCAATATCGAAGCTATTAGACTCATCGAGGAACACCAAGCCTCCATCTCAACATCATCGCCAGTCTACAAATAGTTGTAGTTAGGACTCACTAAGGATCAATATTGCCATTCATCGAGCCAAATGGGGAGCTCTAATGTCTACACATGCGATGTCGATATCCATCAATGTCGAAGTCCATAGATGATGTCAATGTCACGTTCTATCAACAATGAGGAGCCGACGTTGAGTATTGAGACTGCGAAGGCCATGCCGAGGAAGATACAATTATGCAGACTTTGATGCGCAATGACGTTGATCATGTCGAGACCGAAAAAGTGTTCACCTTTGACACTCGACGAAGCTAAAGATGCCGAGATTCATGGATGTCGAAGTTGGTCACCTGCCAAACTATATAAATAGGGACCGAGGGTCTTCATTTTAGGGGTCGAACTCTTAGATTCTCTCTTCTTACTCCTTTAAAACCCTAAATCACATTGGGGATTTTTCTCATTGTAATATTGAAAGTGTTGTATCTACAATGTTCTGCTCAATTGACAAGGAGTTGGTCCAACTAACTTGATTTGAGCTATGATTTACACATTTATATGTTATATCGAGTTTTATCTGAGCTTATAACCTCGCTATCATCGATCACGATAATATAAACAATGTCGAGCCTTGTAATTTTTTAAAACCTTGTTAACCTCTATATTAGTCTGATTTTGAATAACTTCTTCCTTGATAATATCAAAGACTTTGATATCAAAGCTAAAGCTCGACATGAGTAAACATACAAACTTGATGACTATGACAGCTTCACATATAATCTCAATGACTTCATGCCCACCCTTGATGACTCTTATTTACCTCAACAAGGCGCTTCTATAAAACAATTCCTTTCCTATACACATTTTGATGTTGACGAATTTATTTGTTAACAGACATCATGCGCAACCCTTATGACTCCTATTGACCTCGACAAGACTCTTCTCTAAAACAATTCTTTATGTTTACACTTTGAAGTATTGATTAATTTATTCTTCAACTTTTTAGTGCTAAAATGAGGGCTCGAACCTTTGATCTCTTACAATCCTCTCCATAGACTCATTTCATAGAGCTCTTTTGTTTCTCTTAAAGGTAGTAAGGGCCAGAAGCAATAACGACATCCTAAATAAAGAAGTTGCGTCACAAGCGACATTGGAAGACAATATCATCCCAAACTTCAATTTGGAAAGTATGGAAGATGGATAACTTCTACTCTAACTTGATTTACAAGCAATGGGGCTAAAGCCTCGAATCTACTACAACAAATGATGATTATGTGACAATTTCTTGAAAGAATTCCGTCTCAAAGATCTTTAAAGATAAAGGAACTTATGGAAGGAGGAGATGAAGCGCAATCTCCAACTAAGATGCAAAATGAAAAGCAAAATGAAAACTGAGAAAGTCTAGCTAAAAGGCCCCTTGAGCAATCAAATAGTTCGATCCAAAGAGATAATGGAGATTACTACGATGATGAAACTGACCAAAAGGACATCCTTAATCAAATAGTAAAGGATATACTCCTTGGCCTAGAGAAAAATGGTTACCTTCGAAAGGCTCATTTTTCAGAAGAAATAATGGCTATTAGAATCCCCTCTCATAGGGAAATTCCCCCACTGAAGTTTGATGGAACCACTAATCCAAATGATCACCTGGTATGTTTTGAAACTCGAATGAATCTATATAATTCCTCAGGAGCAATATGTTCTTGGGAACAATTCTCTTATGAATTCTTGACACAATTTTATATATTCAAGGACCAACAATGGATTTTAACATATTAGCCATTATCAGGCAAACACCAGGGGAATTGATTGGCTAATGCTCGAAGAGATTCAATATAAAAGCATTAAAAGAAGAAAATACAATCGACAAAGAAAAGCATATGGTGGTCCGTTCTGGGTTGATCGAGCAAACTCCTTTTTGGAAAGAACTCTATGTTCATGGATGTAAAGAGATCTACAGTACTTCTATTCTCAAGATGAAAAGTTTATTCAAATGGAGGAGAGGTATCCCACCATATGGGAATCTCAATAAAATTAAAGAGAACGAAGGTTCAACTCCTAACATCCTAGTAAAAGGTTAAAGGATAGTGAAGATATAAAAAGGGCTTGAAAAAGGCCAATGAATGTAACATTTTGGCAGGAATGGTTCAGATGGACGTAACTCCTAACTATACAACTATCACAAAGTAAATGGACATAAGACCAATGAATGTAGCATTTTGGCAGGAATAGTTCAGAATATGAATTCAAAGGAATTCATTAGAGAAGGTTAAATGGTCTCTTGCACTTAAAAGAATATTCCAAACACTTGAAATTTAACTTAGCAACCTCAAATATAAACTTCTGTTAGGCTATGAAGCCCAATGGAAATAACCCGCTGTGAATTATCTTTGCTCGTAGAACTTTTAAAATTTAATTTGTATTTTTATTTGTATTTTGATTTGTACTTAAAGTCAATCATGTATTAACATAAAATTCGAGCGTCTTTACAGGTAAAAACAAAACCAATCCACTGCATTCAAAAGATTCTAGGATTCTCCATTAAACCATGATAGATTCCTTGCCATCTCTGAAAGGATATAGCTCAAATATCTAGAATAAAGTAGTTCTTTATCTCAAAGTTTGAATCAGTGCAACATGAAGAATTTCTTCATGGAACTTTAAAGTATCACCAATCTTCTATCGCAAACCAGTTTCTAGTTAAAGACTCAAAACAAGACATTTCTTTTTTGCTAAGCAAGACCATCAAAGGTATATATATATGTGTGTGTGTGTGTGTGTGTATGTATGTATGTATGTATGTATGTATGTATGTATGTATATGTATATGTATGTATGTATATGTATATGTATATGTATATGTATATGTATATGTATATGTATATGTATATGTATATGTATATGTATATGTATATGTATATGTATATGTATATGTATATGTATATGTATATGTATATGTATATGTATATGTATATGTATATGTATATGTATTATACAAGGATGAAAGTAAATACACCGACCTCATTTTCATCAAGTTATTTTATTACCAAAAACGGATCTTCTAAACATATTTTCAAGAGAAATTACTATCGAAAATCAAGAAAGAATAATTTTAATTACCCTGCATATCAGGGAAGACAAATGCTTATCTATTTCAAGAAACGATTATACAATCTTTAAAAATGTTACATTGCATTAGTAAATGCATGAGATAGATTTTAGTTAAGCATGTTTTGACAGAAACAGTTTTAAAGCTTTCTAAAACCATTGACAAGGAAAATCTATTCATATTTTCTTAAGAAAAGTTTTTAGAACTATCAAAAGCCCATTGACAAAAACTCTAATTGAAGAATCCTACTCTCGACTAAAAGACCGGTGGTTCATGAATCATGACCACCCGATCTCCTACTTGAGATTCGTGTTTCTTCTATGAGAATAATTTAAAAACCCTTATTAGAGACAACATCAAGAAATGATTCTTTTATCAAAAATTCAAATTTCAACTCCTTTTCATAAATAATCCCTCAACTTGTTAGGGGACTTCTTTACAAAAACTCTTTCTCTCCAAAGAAGTTTCATGATAAAAGAATTGATGTTCAAAAAGGATTTTCACAAACATTATAATTAGCCAAAACTTATTTAAGCCCTTACCAAAGGCACCTCCTATATGGTGGGTCAAAACATCTAAAAGTGTTCTTCGAAAGCACCTCCTAGATGGAGGGCTAAAACCTGTAATGTCCAGTCCAGAGTAGAGGGAGGGTCTAGTCTAGCACCAACTAACAGCCTTTTAGAGGAAGGTCAATCAAACATAAAGTGCAACATTTCAAGGCGAAGTCACAGCCCAAAAGGGGCATAGACAAAGGAAATAGACGAAGATGTCCATAACTCAAAATAAACTCGAAAGCCTAAAAAGGTGGTACAAATAAGGAAAATGAATGAAGATTTCCAAAACCATAATTTAAGCGGATGTCAGCAAGGTCAAAGATGTCAAAGGACAGAAAACAAGTAAATGGATGAAGATATCCATGATTCAAAACAAAAAAAGAAAAGGACAAACAAGAATAAAGATTAGTTCACACAAAACTCGAAAAGATGTATAGATGGAAGACATATATAAATTTGGAAACCAGTGTAATGATGAAAGGAATAAACTATAAAGCCCATTCTTACCAAAAGGATAAACGTAATGTCGTTTGAAGAATAGATCAAAGCATAATTTTGATAAGTCCAATCTAGGTCTTGGAATAAGGAGGTCTTAAGGTAAGGATTATATGCTATAAATATTAATAAGTTAATTTGACCCTTGCACTACTGAATGGCTTAACAGTAGGATGGAATTTGCACGGTTGAAAACCTGAATTGTCGAACGGAACTTGCACTGTTAAATGGCCAAGTAATCGAATGAAACAATTTGCTGAATGGATGAACGGCTAAAAAGATGAATAGATGAATGCAACTATCTGTGTTTTTATATTTGATTGGTCTTATGGAACCACTATTCTGAATGATTGTTTGTTCTTACGGAACTACTATTCTCAATGACTGAATGGCTTTACGGAACTACTCAGCTCCAATATAATAATTGTAATAGTAGGTTATAAGTACTTTAGGTCTATTCATCTATTAGCAGGAAACTTTTCTTTAAACAATGGGATTCCTCGTTGCTATTCAAAGCATTAGTCCCTAATAAGTTTTAGGTAAGTTATTTGAATTAACGCTTGATAGAATTGGGAATCAATTACTATTACTAGATTTTCTACTGCTATTGAATGAATTTTTTAGTTCTTTATTTGTCATATGAGATCTTGTAAAACTTTTGATTAAGATTTGGTCGGATTTCTGATTTTATTCTCGATTTCATACTGAATTTCGTGATGATTTGTCGATTTCCTTTTTGAATTCCTAGTTTTGTGGATCCTGATCTTCCTTCTGGTTTTTATGATAATTTTTGGATTTTCCATTGAATTAATGATTTTCTAAGGAATTCAATGTATTCACGCTATTATCATACCGGAGTTCTGAATAAGGATCTCTTGTCACCAGATGGATTTTCGGTCTTCTCATTACTAGAATGAATGTCTAATTTCTTAAAATTATTAATATATTATCAAAGTAAAACATAGGATTAAGAATAAAAATTGCAATAAGAAGACCAGCTAAGGATTACATAACCTTGCACCAAACTAGAGTTCTCAAGGAGCAAAGCTTGGACAAGAAGGAAGTCTGATTTAAAAGTTCCACAAGTAACCCAATGATGAAAACCAATTTCTGATAGCCGATGAAAAGTTGATTCAAAAGGATGTTTTGAACTTACATTAACCTTTTAAAGGGGTTCATAGAAGGACCCTACATTCCTCAACTAGGTGACATTGTCCTATTAGCGGTGCTAGAAAGGCCTTATCATCTTAATTTTTGAAGAAAGTTCAGGTTTTCTATTCGATACTGTTACTCCTTTGGATTTCTATTTTAAAATTTTATAATTTGAACTTATGTTTAATTTTTTTTTATCGGTCTCTTACACAAAAATTATCATCTTCACAAAAGCTATTATTTGTTTTATGTTTTGCAAGAAAGGAAGATTACTAAGAAAAACTCACTGAACATGAAGTAATACAAAAGACTTATTGGGTTTATGTCCTGAAGAAAAAAAAAGCATTTTATACATTAGGGGGCCTAGCGTTACTACTACTATCATCATCAAGAAGGTCTTACATGATATTAAACCTCGACATCGTTAGAAACAGTGATGTTATTTTCATCATCAAGGAAGCCTTACACATCAGCTAACTTCAACATCATTAACATAATGATGTCATTATCAATAAACACAATTAGAAGAGCAACATCGGAGCTATTAGACTCGTCGAGGAACACTAAGCCTCCATCTCAACATCGCAGGCAATATATAAATAGTTGCAGTTGGGACTCGTTGAGGGTCAGTATTGCGAAGTCATCAAGCCAAATGGGGAGCTCTAATATCTACACGTGCGATGTCGGTATCCATCAATGTCGATGTCCATAGATGATGTCAAGGTCACGTTTTATCAACAATGGAGAGCCGACGACGAGTATTGTGACTGCAAAGGCCATGCTGAGGAACAATTGTGTAGACTTTAATGCGCAACGATGATGATCATGTCGAGGCCGAAAAAGCATTCACCTTTTAAACTCGATGAAGCTAAAGATGCCGAGATTCATGGATGCCAAAGTTGACCACCCGCCAAACTCTATAAATAGGGACCAGGGGTGTTCATTTTCGAGGCCAAATTCTAGGATTCTTTTTTCTTACTCATTTAAAACCCTAAATCGAATTGAGGATTTTGGTCATTATAGTATTGAAAGTGTTGTATCTACAATGATTTGTTCGATTAACAAGGAGATGGTCCGACTAACTTGATTTAAGCCATGATTTACACATTTATATGTTATGTCGAATTTTATCTGAGCTTATAACCTTGCTATCATCGATCACGTTAATATAAACTTCGCTAAGCCATATAATTGTTCAGAAACTAACTGGCCTCTATATTAGTCTCATTTTGAGTAACTTCTTCCTCGATAATATCAAAGACATCGTTATCAAAGCTAAAGCTCGTCATGAGTAAACATACAAACTTGATAACCGTGATAGCTTTGCATATAACCTCGATGACCTCAATGACTTCATATCCACCCTCGATGACCCCCATTTGGCTCGACAAGGCTCTTCTCTACAACAATTTCATTCTAATATACATTTTGGTATTGACGAACTTATTCGTTAACAAGCATAATACCCAACCTCGATGACTCCTAGTGACCTCGACAAGACTCTCCTCTAAAACAATTCTTTACTTTTACACTTTGAGGCGTTGATGAATTTATTCACTAACAACATACTTTTACATATGTAATTATTCCTTAACTCTATTAGGGTTTCTTTAATGTGCCACCTTTAGTTTATACATTTATATTACATAAGGTTTATTATTGTATAACTTTTATACTTTATTTAACTCGTATGGTATTTTATGTATAACATTATATTAATTAAATCTTGTTCAATTAATTTAATCAACTAACATTTTAATTAATTTATGTTACCTAATGAAACATTTTAATTGAATATATGCACCATAACATTTATGGTTATACAAATATATCTATATGTATGTATATTATTATTCATTAATTAACTTATTTAATTAGATAATTTAATCAAATATTGATTTCAAAAATTTCTTATGTATGTGCATATATATTTACATCATCCTAAATAATTCAAGATAATGTAACATATATTTATATATATTGAATATGTATATATTTTAATTAATTAACTATTTAATTATTTGAATTAAATTATTAATCTTGTTAATAAATATTAAATTTTTGGAATATGCTTATTATATTTTCAAAGCACTTTTGAAAATTTATATTATAAAAATTATAATATATATTGTTTTCAAAGCCAAATTTGAAAATCATATTACAGTATTTATAATGTAATTTGATTTCAAATTAAAATTTTATACTTAAAATTTTATTTTAATTTCAATTTTTTAAATCACATTATAACATTTATTGTAACGACTCAGAATTTCGAACATTTCATATTTAAATATTTGAATTTTGGATTAAATGTTGTTGAAATGATTTAATATCATCGTTATCCCCCTTTTAAGTAATAACAAATGATGATAAACTTATTTTAGAAATTTTTTTACAAAAATAAATACTTTAAATAAATATCGATAATGCGACTGAAAATCATTTTATCGATAAACAGCTTTTTAATCATCTAAAGTTGTTCAAATTCTTTTTTACATACACTAAAACACTTAGAAAACTAATAATATGAAATAAAAATATTTTGTCATTTATGAAAATAAAGTGATGATGATGTCATGCATGATGTCATAGGAGATATTTTGTGTGTAAGGGTAAAAAGGTAATTTGTTAAGGAAAATGAGGTGTAAAGTTAAAAAAACACGCAGCATATGGAGGGTGTTGGCTGTGTAAGGGAGGTTCTTAGACTTGTGTATACATTCAATATCTCCTAAAGCTTGAAAATATCAAAAGGAATAAAACCGGTGGAAGTGAACTAGCATTAATCCACTATGTTCTTCACTGAACTTTGTCTAATTAGTCAAATCCCTTCTAAGCTCCATCAAACTTTCACCAACACCTTATAACACCTTAGTAAGCATGGATCAAAATTCAAAGTCGAAGGAAGTTAAAGAAAATGGTGGATCTTAGTTTGGTTGTGTCTAAAAGGAAGGAGGGTAAGGAGTTGCTGTGTGATTTTGAGCTTTTGGGTGATGGTAGGAAGTTATTCTTTATTCTAGACTATTTGAGCTTGTTGCAGGCTTAGAATTAGATAAGTTATATCGCTATCTTGTATGTGTACATTGTGCGCATATATATGTGTCCAGATATAAAGTTAAAGTGATATTAACAAATTAAAGTTATAAACTTTGAACCCTCTTGCTTTTGAAAGCAAATGAAAACTTTATATTGTATAACATCATTTATACCTTTATGAAAGTGGCATGGCCTTAACTAGATTTTTAAATGGTTATTTGGATTGTTCTTTGAATTGAAGTGTGTTTGGAAGTGTTTGATGCGATAATATTCGCTATAAGTGCACTTTGATATCCCTTATCTTAACCTTATGTAAATGAAAGATTTATGAACTTAACTTGGGATAACTTGTTTTGCTTGTTCTCTACACATAATTTTGTATATGGGATAGTAAATAAATGGTTTTAAAAGTTATAGAAATTTTAAAACAAAGTTGCGAAAGTTAGAAGCGAAAAGGTCGCTATGGATGTATTTTTAAAACGCCTTGTGCTCGGTGATTTTCAAAGTAAACATTGAGAGAAGTACTAAGTGTTTCTTTGAATTTTTGATAAGTACTATAAGAGTACTTATTATTGGAAAAGTATTAAATATAAATCATTTATTAACTTGTGAAACAAAGTTGAAAAAAGTTATAGTGAGAAGAAAGTCGTTATATGAGCACTTTAGAATACCTTGTTTTTGGGAATATTTGCAATTAATTTGAAAGATATACTTAGGGATTTCTTTGAATTTTCATAAATACTATATGTGTACTTATTACTGGCAAAAAAATAAGGCTTAAAAGATCTTAAAACTGGTCAAACAAGGTGGCTAAAGTTAGAGCAAAAATTTGATCACAAATACACTTTGAAATATAGCTTGTTTTTGGGAATTTCATAATTAAATTAGAAGATATTCCTAGGGGTTTCTTTTCGTAGTTTTTAGTTACCCTAAATGTAGTACTTACTATAAAAATTCAAGTCTAAAACCAAGTTTTTGATGTGAAACTGGCCATAGAGAATGGGCATTTTCATGTTGGTTATCCAACTTAAAACTTTAGATATCATTTATAAATGCTATCCTTGACTTATTATAACAATCCTTGGTTGTTGCATTGCTTTGTTAAAAATGTGACGTTTTAGCTAATCTTTCGTGATCTAAATGGTTTTTAAATTATTTTCTTTTTGCAATGTTTTTATGGAAGCTCTAATAAAATGTATTGGAGTAAAAAAAGAGATTAAAAGTTTAAATATAGTTTTAATAATTATTGATGAATTTTGAAAGTAAAGTGCTATTATATGTAAAAAAATGTTTTTGGTTTTATCAAATTTCAATTTTTTTTATTTTTAAGTAATATTTTATATAGATATTTAAAACATATTTATAAGTGTTTTTAAAGTATTTATACATATAAGTTTGAAAAAAAATCAAGTTAAGTATTTTAGAAAGGAATAAAGGAAGTTTTGAATTATATTACTTATGTTATAATTAATGGTTTTGTGAAGTTATATAAGTATATCATCTTGTAAATAAATTTACTTAGATCATTTAAAAGAATTTCTTAAATATAATGACAAATATGAAATGGTTTTGGACTTCTTGTGATAATATATCGATAACATTTGCCTTTAATCCTTTTTTATTATACTTATAAATGTAAATAGATCTCTGAAAAGAATGTTTTAAAGGTAAGCATAAGTGAAATGGTTTTGTGTTCGTAATGACAATCTTTAAGTAACTTTTGTCTTAAACCTTTTGAATCAGATCTATAAATATAATTAGTACTTCTATATGAATATTTCAAAGGCAATAACAAGTGTGGAATCTTTTGAGAAAGGTAGAAAAAGTAAAGGTTTAAAATAATAAATCTTGTTAATGATTTACAAATATACTTATACCATTTGAGATAAGCATATGAATTCTTTTTGAAGTATTGATAAGAGAACAAATGAATAGTAGAAATTGATAAATGAAGTTTTATTATATAAAATAAGTTTTCCTAATAAAAGATGTTTTAATTAATAAAAGAATTAATTAAATAAAAAGGGGATTAAAAGTCGCTTATTTGACTTAATGGTGCTTTGTGTGACTTGAGCGTGCTTTGTGTGTTTACTCATTTATGGAAAGAATTTAATCATGTACTTAGCACTAAATGCTAACTAAGTAGTCTTGTATATCTATGAGAATTAAGAATGAAGCGTCTAGGCAAGGCTTTGATGTGACTAGTGCTAACTTACATGGCTTCACTCTGAATGAGGGATAATGTAAGTTGAAAAGTTTCAAAATGTGATAAGTATACAGGACTTGGTTCCCATATGCATTCATCTGTTTTGAACTTGACAGCCAATTAGTCGAGTATCAAGCTTGACCAAGTTACCTTGAGAAGTATCTAAAAGCTTCATGGTTTCATATGATTTGAGAGCCTCTGGGAAGGAGCATTGGTTTGAAATGTCTATTGCTTTCAAAAAAAATACATGTGAGATCCCTGAGGACTCCTCTTTGTATGCTTTTCGTTTACTTCTATAAGAACTAGAATTGAGTTTACCAAAAATTCATCGATTTAGTTTTGAAGAGACCGGGATCGGCAAGTATTTTACTTATTGAATACCACTTCAAAACTGATATACGTGTTCTAAGTTTTGAAAGTGGTTGTGAAATGGAATGCTACAGAGTTAAACCATATATCCCAAGGTTACGTCCATGGGAGGCAACTTTAGCATTTGTTGGAGGACTTTTGCAGGAATCTATATGGAGATTCGAGATCCTTTCGAGATGCTGGAATATAATTGGGGATTTGTGTTCTATTCGAGTGATGAAGACTCGTGTGAGAGATGTCGAACGTGACTTCGACATCAGAAACAGCTAAAGACATAGTAGGATGCACAACCTAGGGATTTACTAACCCACGATAGTTTATGTCAACTACATATCTAGAGTATGCTTATCGATATTATGTATGGGAGTTGATGATACTTGGTTCCACATGGTTCATACCAATGTTTGTGCATGGGCTAGTTGTATATATGTTATGGTATATTTTTCTAGAGATTTATATGGTCAGAAGCTAGTTTCTAATCCATATGCATGGAGTTCGAGTTCGGCTTGACCGAAGATATCCTCGTGGAGAATCCATTGTGTGAACATACCTTAACGGTTTTGATTGTACTTCAACATTGTTGTGGTGTGATTAATTTAATCACCAAAAGCTATTTTATGATATATTTCTCCACCCTAAAGATTATCTATTATATCGCAATATGTGCTTATTAGATGGTTGGCTCTCTTGGGTAGATAACCGTACGATGGTCTCAAAAGGTGCTATTGTATGTTGTACACATATTTCTTGAGTTTCTCACATCAGACTTAGGTCTGATATGTGGTTTTTGTTTTCCCTTAATTCATCATGTGCTCTTGCGAGTAGTTTGAGATATGTAGGCTTTAAGTGGATATTCACTGGAGCTCGAGGAGACAAGCAGGTTGTTTCATCTACCGTAGTGTTCTTATTTTCGTCTCATTACTGTTATGTAAATTTAACGACCCAGATTCGACCTTCGAAAATTGACACCCAAATACTTCACGCGTATTCGAATGTCGCAGTTTCAAACGTTGAGTCCGATTTGTCGGAGCTTATAACAACATTAGGTGATAATAACACAGCGGAAACAGAAGAATAATTTTATTGATACACAAATGGATACAACAATATGATACAAAGGAAGTGATCAACATTATCAGAAATATAGAGAACAGTGGAAAAACAAAGAAGCAGCAGCGAAAAGATAAAATCTCCATTGCCAAAGCTCCAAAACATTAAACCAAAAACTCGAACCACCATCATGCTGAACTTGTAGCAAACTCGGTGCACAATGCGATTGCCAAAATCCAAAGACTCCAGAGAATGCCAAAAGCTACACCTACTGGTTGACTATCTGATAACCTGACTCTAGGCTGCCCGTGTGGAGAATTGTGGGCACCCGGAGTTTAGAAAGGGAACAATAAACTCCAGGTCAGTCATGGGACTGGTGTGAGCAAACAAAAATAGTTGTTTTGAACAAAAAGAAACAACAACAGAAATAAAAGAAATTCGCTATGCTTTTTGAAAAATAAAACTACCATAAGGCCTCCCGTCATACACATAATGCAATCGCACAATTGGAGGAGATTTCCCCTTATGATAGTCAAACATGCTTGAAATGCAAAATCATTTTGATATTATTATTAGTGCATAGTGCAGAAAATATTTCGAAAGTATAACATAAATCTTAGCCATCATACGTACCATTACAGTATGCCTACTATAGCTACCATGTTAAATGGCAGGTTCTACAACTAAAACCATACAGGGCTCATATTGGGTGACTAGATTTCCAACAAATGGTCAAGGCTAAGAAACTTCCTTCACCGAATGGGTACGCCTCTGGAGGGACACCCCGAGAACCTAACCGGCTCTCTACTAAAACAAGGCCCGGTTACCTCTGTAACTAGGTAACTAATTGTCACGAGTATGCCATCCTCGGTCGTCACCGACCTTTATCTGAGGCCTCACCAACAAATTCCAACAAATCCACATAAGTTAAGTATCTGGGCTTCATACCATGATATCACTTTTTATCTAGAAGGAAATGCACATACCCTAAAGGGCGCGACCATCATAACCTTGCTGCATCCTTCCCGTTTCGACCATTTTCGAGGTGTGAGGTTCGACGAAGTCTCGTCCACAAAGCTACACTTTTCACAAAAGCCATGATTCGATTAACAAATGATCAGCACTCAGCATGCCACAGTACCAAATTGGGAATATATCACTAGTAAATATCAATTACATAACCTCTGAGCTCGTACACCTCAAAGAAGGGTGTTAAGCTAAAAGAATAAATTCTTCGCTGCCAAACAGAAATGTATTAGATAGAAACCAACTTTACATCTCAAAGTGTAACGTCAGACATACGTCTATACAAATCCATCCTGCGTCTGAATGGAACCGAAGGCACTTTAAAGAAGCCCTTGCAAATCCGGGTGTTCACAATCCCGACGGACACTCCATCACAAACGGATATCTCTATACCGAAGCAACTCAGTGCAGAGATTCAACGGGTAATCCTTTCGTTCTCGAAAATACCCGGTCTTCACCACCATCTTCAATTGCTATCCATTTCATCGTATCATTATTCGGAATGTGTTATATGACATAAAGTCCCCTTCCGGCTAAACTGAATAATGAGCACTTATTTAAAAACATATGGATATATTGGGATCTTAGTTAAGTCACAACTTTTAGCCCAAAACCTTTCTTTTTGAATGTTTTAAACAAATTTCCATTTTAAATCTTTTATACAAAAGATACACCTTTAAGATCCTCTTCAATTTGAAAACAAAGTTCACCAATCTTGAAAAAAGATTCATTCATAGCTTTCAAAACTATTTCCATTTCAACTTGATATCCTTTCAACAAAAACTAGGAACTCTTCCTTTATATGAAATCCATTATTATTTGAAAACGAAGGTTTTCATTTCAAAAAATTCCGATCAAATTTACTCAAGTTATAGCCTTTTAAATTAAAATCATAAAATCAGCGAACTACCGTATCCTTGGCATGTTCCATTTGAGGTAAATTCAAACTCCCAAAATAATTACATTTAATATACTTTAAAAATGGTTCAAAATCCATATATGTATTGCATAACTTATATAACCTTTCAAACTATAGTTTCCAAAATAATTTCAAAACTTTAACCAGACATAGTATATTCAAACTAAATTTTAATTTCAAATCTTCCTTTTCCAAAAGCTTTTCATATTCAACTCAATTTCACTTTCAAACCATTTGGATTCAAAGTTCATCTTTTAAACAAAATAGTTTTTAAATTCAAAATATCTGTGACTTAACCAATTTTCCATGAAATCCATATTTGTGTGTGTGGTGTAGTCCAGGGGTTTCATAGGCAACAATAAAATATCAACCATTATCAATTCAAGCACAACAATATTGATAAGCGGTATAATCTTATAACGCTTATCTATCATTCACAGATAAATATATAAATTCATCATAGATAAATAAATCACAGTTCACAGCACAATCCTCACAATTCATATCACAGAACATCACACATTAGAGATGTCAAACAATTCAAGGCATTAAATAGAATTCAATCATCCATAAGTAAGATCAATAAATCACCTGATTATAATTAATTTAAACTAGATTAATTACTTATGAATAAATTACAAATCCTGGTTAATTAACATTAATTAATTACAAACCAATTATTATTATTTTAATTAATGAAATTAATTAATCAACCTTAATTACCCATCTTAATTAATTATCCTTAATTAATAAATTAATTATCCTCAATTAATCACATAAATAAATTAACCTTAAGTTAATTACATAAATTAATTAATCCTTCAATAAATTAACTAACCTTTAATTATAAATTAATCATCCTTAATTAATAAATCAATCAACCTTTATTCATTAAATAATTAACCTTTAATTACTTATCCTCAATTAATTACATTAATTAACCCTTAATTAATTACCATTTAAATAATTAATTATCCTTCATTAATTACGATAAGTGATTATCCCTAATCACTTATATTAATAAATCACAAATTAATTACAATGAGTAATTATCCTTTAATTACTCTTTATTGATTAATTAACTTTTAACAAATAAATTAATCCTTAATTAATACTTAATTAATCTATAATTAAGTAATTATCATTAAATTTCAAATTAATGATTCTTTAATCTTAAGGTGACCCATTTATCTTAATTAATTACATAATCATCATTTAAATCTTATTTCAAATAAACCTTTTAAAACAATTTATCCAACTTAAAACCTTTAAGTTAATTAATAATAAAAAACATTATTTAAGATAAACCATTTTTAAGCTTATTTAAATAACTTACGAATAAATTCAAATAATAGGTATATAATAAAAATACATTAAATTTATTAATTTAAAATAATTTATTTCAAACCCTTAACCAATTCCAAAATTAGAATCATACATTTATTATTTTACAAGAATTTAATCAAGATAAAGGTTTTTTAAACTTGATTTAATCTTAAATTTGACAACTTGTTAAGTTTATTTTTTAGATTTCTGACCCGAGACTACTTCGGGTACTTACCCGAGCCAAAGCATGAATCACCCGAGAAACAACCCGAGCCATCCCTTTTTCTCTTTTTTTATCTTGTTTAAAATTTTAAAACTACTGTTACACACGAGACAACCTAATGGAAAACTCAAGCTCAAACCCTACTTCCCCGAGATCAACTTCGAGCCTCCCTCCTTCTTCTACTTCTTCTATTCTTCCAGACACAAGGATGCACGTATACGTGCATAAATGATTGGAGCTTCTTCGATCATCGCCGTGATCATCCACACATCGACCATCACTGATGAACTCGACAACCCAGTTCAACAAAATTACCAAGAAAATGAAATCAAGCTACCAAGCATCTATCTAGAACCCAACACCACATTGAAAAACACCACGCTATGACGCCACCCATCGCCCGAACCCATGCCGATCCACCCGAACCGCCGCCTGAGTCCCCTGCTTCTGTTCCCCCGGGTCCAATTGACCCTGATGCATCGACGTCAATGAAATTACCTTGATTTTATCATTGACCAAAGTAGGTCGATAAACCCTAAATCCTCATCATGTCGCTGCCAAGTCACCTAAAAATCCTCCGGCCATTTTTCTGACGATCACCATCCCACCATCTTCCTTCACCAACGACCACGACATCCCATTCGTAGCCGATTGACGGGAATCGACAAAAACAAAAATTGTGATCAACTTGAGATTTCTCATCAAATGTCAACTTAAAAATTCTAAAACGATCATCAAAAATCATGATTTTGAAATACGAATCCATTCCTATGATCAAATTTTAAAATCAAGACATTCGATTTTAGGCTTATTTCAAATCATCGTTGTTATATATTGTTTTTGAAATAAATACTTTATCTAAATACTTGAATTTATTTTTAAAATTGGTACTACATGGTTACAATCCTTTTTCATTCAAAGATCATAACCTAAAACAGATCGAAGCAAGTGAATTTGAATTTTTTTATGAGTTTTAGCCTGTAAATGTTTAAAACAGAAAGATATATGCATGTAAACAGACATGCACACAACAATCTATGTATATATATACAATATGCAGGCACATTTCAAATCCATACAAACGTTATCACAATCATATCTTCAAATATTGTCACATGCAAACAGGTTTGAGATTTTAAAAAAAAGTTTGCTCACCTGGAAGAAAAACGGAGAAGCCAGAGAAACTTTGAAAACCTGGAATGCTTGTTTTGATTTCTGAAATTCTAGAAAATGTTCTGGAAATTGTATTTGATATGGAACCTTTTGATCTGAAGCTTAATGCTTATTTGAAATGATCTATGTTTCTTTGTATTTGAATTTGAACTAAGCTTGATCTTTGAAAAAACCTGGAACTTGTTTAGTTGCTTGATTAACTGAGATGGTCTGATCTTGATTTTGTTTTGATGTTCAATTTGTTTTCTGGTTTAAGTTCTTCTTTTCTGATTTGTTTTACAGGTTTTTAGCTTTTTGAAATTATGTAAGAAAATGAAAGAGAAGGGGAAGTAGTATATTTATAGCCTTGATTTCTTCTTCTTTTTTTAAATGAAAAGAAATTTAAAAACATGACATTTGTAATCTTTCATGTTAGAATTATTAACACTTGTTAAGTTTCATATTAAGATCATTACACTTGTTTTAATCTCTTGTTATAATGCTTACACATGCCTCATTTATGTTATTAAATATTTATATATATATATATATATATATATATTTATGTTTAAACCCTTTTTAATTAATTAACTATGTATTATCTTTATATTAATATGTGTTATGTATTTAAATGTATATATTTGTATACAAATTACATTTAATTATGTGTAAATTTAAAATTAAACTTAAGTTATTATACTAAAATTTATATAAACAAATACTAGTGTTGAAAATGTTCAATTTTAACTTTAATTAACTTTTAGAAAATTGTTATGTTGAATTCAAAACATAACTTCCAAAATATATGTTACATATATATATATATTACATATATATATATATTACATATATATATTACATATATATATATTATAATTAGAAAACAAATTCTATTAATTTTAAAATATAGTGTTTTCAAATCCAATTTATTTTCAAAATATTTATTTTTGAATTTCAAATCAAAATTTTATTCACAACCTATAAAACAAACACATTTCTTATTTGTTCTGGAAAATCCAAATTAATTTACAAATTAATCCAAAAATGTATATTAATTATCAAATTAAATTTGGCTTAAAACCGGGATCGTTACAGTAAATATAACTATTTATGAGGATAGGCTATTATAACTGTCCAGGCTGATGATAATATTTAGAATTGTAACTTTGTAATGTTATGTATCTTAGAGTGATAAGTTTGTACTATCTTTTGATATTATATGTTATCATTCTACTGTGAGATTCTGATATTGTGTTTTTTCTTTCTTGTTCTTTTTATTCTACCCTAACAATATGTCTTTTCGACATTTGGATGTTCGACACAAGAATACCGTGGATGTATTAGTATCAACATTTGTCGATCGAAAAGGCGGATCATTATATCTTGCATTAGAGCTGAAGTTTCAGCGAGAACCTTAGCTTTTGTGGGGTATGGCTCATTAAGAGATAGGATGATGGAATGTCCTAGTAGGAGTTGAATGTATTATAAAAATGCATATTTGTATTTCTTATAAACATATGCCTTAAAGGTAATTTTAATTATGAAAATTAAAGATCTTATGTAAAGTCACTTATATAAGTATGGATTGTAAAATTGTAGTTTAATTAATGTAGGGATTAAAGCTATTCATTCGTTACCCCTTATTACTTAGTTTAGCCATGCTCGGGCAGTTTATAAGCATTACTATCCTTTATGGATTTAACATCCTCGACCAGTTTATGAGCATTATTAACAATTTTAAAATTATTAGCTTAATATTGCCCAGCCAGTTTATGAGCATTGTTATCAGTTATTGATTAATTAGTTGTGCTCGGCCAATTTATGACCACTGACTATTGTTTGTTGATTGTTGATTTGCGCTCGACTAGTTAATGAGTAGCTTTTCCTTTTCACTATATGGGTTTGGTAGAGAGTATTTGTGGATGCATTGAAAACGGACACCTTGTGAATTTGGTTCCACAAATTTAATAAAAGATGTTTATTAAAATAAAAATGAAAGATAAGATATTTTGTAAATAAATATTTATGAAATGATTTTATATAAGAAAGCAATTTTATAGAAGTATGGTTTATATAAACATTGTTTATAAACAAAAAGGATTTAAACTAATATTTTGAGAACTTAAATCTTGGTGTTTTTGAAAATTTTATTCAATATTTTGGAGAAAAAAATAGTATTATTTGAAAGTAAATATTTAGAAAATTGGTTTATGAAATTGAGATAGTGATACTTAGTACTACTATACAAACTATTTGATACCGCTTTGAAATGATTTTGGGTTAAGTCTAAAAGGTATGATTTAGATGTACTAGACTCACTTTTGTCACTTGAAAATATTCTGGTGATAATTGCAATATCACCGGTGTTTATTTTCGAGTTACAAAGTAGGGGGTGCTACATAGTGGTTTTGGTAAAAATAGATTCTGATTTAATCCCTAAAGTATGATTTAATATGCAAAAGATATATGTATGTATTATTGTTTCAAAACGATTTGAAATGAAACTCTAATGTTTAGTTCTAAAGTTTTCCTTAAAGAAATTTGAGATGATATATAGAGTTTTAATAAAGATTTTTCAATATGGAAAATATTTGTATATATGCTATGTTGGGTGCCCAAGTGGTAGTGGCATAACCCAAGTAATTGTGATACCCTTTCATGTTTTTCCTTTTTAGGTAAGGCGTGTTTAAGAAATAATTGAAACTTTGTTAAGTTATTTTATAGGCACATATCATATGTATTAGGATAATATGGTATGTGCATCATGTTATGGTATGTTGTTGGTAATTTTAATTTGTTAAAATGAAATGGGATTTACATCGATTTTGGATAGTAGGAAACTACTGAATCGTTATAGAACTTGAAGCTAAGCGTTCTGGGTGAAAATGTAAAAGTTGAGTTTCTATAACTCTTGAATTAAGAAGGTAGTAAGTTAAAACAAGTTGAAATTGTTGAACAAACTTGTTAAGTACTATAATTTGATGCTTGACATATACTCTTAAGATGTAATGGATTATAATACGAGTATAAACTTAAGTAAAATGTTGATAACTTGAAGTTATGTTTTTATAAGATGATTTATAAATGTTTTAGTATTGAATGATATATTATTTGTGCAAATGATGTTATTAAAAATAAAATTGGTGTAGTTAAGAAACCGATAAGATGAATATGTAAGTTGTAAGTAGATCATTTTATTTACATGATTATTCTTGATCCAATGTTCGAGTAAATGGTTTTAAGGTGATTTACATCGGTCAAAATAAGGATTTTTCACTCCATTCTTGATGGAAAGCACTTGATACAGGTTCTTAACATAATCCCAAGTTTTATATCATAGTATATGGCCATCTAAGGAGGATAGAAGTTTCAAATCAAGTAAATTGATCGAAGTCCGCACTAGAAAAGTCAAGTGGTCTACACTAGTTTGGTAGTGGAATTTAAATGATTGAGCAAGTGATCAAATTGGATATTACGTACGTATGATCCATGCACTTAGTACGAGCTATGGTATATGTATACAATGTTTTGTTGGTTTATGGAGAGTTTAAGGGGCTACTCTTAAATTTATTATGACGTAGCACGAATAATCGACTAAGTAATAACTTGTGACTGTTGAGTGTAAGGTACGCTTAGTAGATTGTATATCGTCCTTGAGCAATAAGAGAATTTTTGAACTTAAGCAAATCACGAGCTATGTTTGCTAGTAATTTTGAATACTATTAACTATTGATGTGTGATTATTTCCTTTGGTTTCTCGTGTCGGAATTTCAAGGAAGAAATGTTTTAAGTGTGGGAGAATGTAATGACTTTGAATTTCAAACACATCATATTTTGATATTTGAATTGTTTAAATATTTGAATCTTCGACTAAATGTTATTAAAGTGATTTAATAACCTTGATAATCACCTTTTAAGTAATAACTAATTGTGACAAAATTGTTTTTGAAAAATGTTTACAAAAATAAATACTTCAAAGAAATATCGATAATGTGACTGAAAATCGTTTTATCAATAAACATCTTTCTACTCATCATAAGTTATTCAAACTTTTTTACATACACTACAATACTTATGAAATCAATAATATGAAATAAAAATATTTTGCCATTTCTGAGAAATAAAGTGATGATGATGTCATGCATGATGTCATAGGAGATATTTTGTGTGCAAGGGTAAAAGGTTAATTTGTTAAGGAAAATGAGGTGTAAGGTTAAAAAAAATGCAAGGCATATGGAGGGTGTTGGCCATGTAAAGGAGGTGCTTAGACTTGTTTATATAGTCATTATCTCCTAAAGCTTGAAAATATGAAAAAGAAAAAAAATTATGGAAGTGGATTAATACTAATTCACTTTGTTCTTCACAAATCTTTCTCTAATTAGTTCAAATCTCTTTCAACTCCACCAAACTTTCAACAACACCTTATAACACATTAGGAAGCATGGATCTAAGTCAAAGTGGAATAAAGTTGAAGAAAATAAGGGATCTTGTTTGTCTATGAGCATTAGAATGGAGGGAGAGGAGTTTCTTTGTGATTTTAAACTAAAGGTAGTGTTTTTAGGCTTTTAGGTGATGATAGGAGCTTATTCTTCATTCTTGAATGTTTAAGCTTGTATAGGCTTAGATTTTGGTGATTTATCTATCTTTTATGTGTATATATTGTGTATGTGTGTGTGTGTGTGTGCAAATATAAAGTTAAAGTGACATTTACTAATTAAAGTTATAAATTTTGGACCCTTGTGCTTTTGAAAGAAAATGACAACTTTATATTATCTAATATAACTCCAATTAGCTTCGATAATATGTGGCATAACCATGAATTGATGTTTAAATGGTTGTTTCGATTATATGCTGAATTGAAGAATGTTTGAAAGTGTTTAAAGCAAGAATAGTCGCTATAAGTGCACTTTGATATCCCTTGACTTTAACTTATGTAAATGAAAGATTCATGAACTTAACTTAGTATAATTTGTTTTGGTTGTTGTTTACATATATTTTGGTGTATGAGATAGTTTGGAAAGTCATAGAATTTGTGAAACAAAGTTGTGAAAGTTAGAAGCGAAAAGGTGCTATGGATGCACTTTAAAAATGCCTTGGTTTGTTGATTTCCAAAGTCAAATTTAAGAGACATCCTGAGGGATTGTTTGCATTTTTCAACAGTACTATATGATTACTTATTATGAGAAAAATATTGAAGTTTAAATCATTTATTAACTGGTAAAACAAAGTTGCAAAAAGTTGTATCGAGAAGATGGTCGCTGTATGAGCACTTTGAAATACCTTGTTTCTGGGAATTTTTGTAATGAGTTTGAAAGATATCTGTAGGGGTTTCTTTAAATTTTTAATAAGTATTATATGTGTATTTATTAATGGAAAAAAAATAGAAGTTTAAAAGATTTTAGAACTGGTCAAACAAAGTGGCTAAATTTGGGGCAAAAGTTGGTTATAAATACACTTTGAAATGTACTTTGTTATCGGGAATTTTTATAATTATATTGGTTGATATTCTTAAAGGTTTCTTTTCATGTTATTTAGGTAACCTAAGTGTAGTACTTACTTTAAAAACTCAAGTCTAAAATTATATGTTTGAGTGGTGAAAGATGACCATATAAGAACGGGCACTTTCTTGTTGATTCTCTGCCAAAGACTTTAGATAGTATTTATAAATGCTACCCTCGACCTATTAGAACATTTCGGGGCTGTTGCATTGTTTTGCTTTAAATGCGATGTTTTGGGTAGTTTTTTGTGATTTAAATGGTCTTAAATTATTTTATTTTGTGGAATATTTTTATGGAGCTTTAAAAATGTATTTGAGTATGAAAGAAAGATTAGAAGTTTAAATATAGTTTTAATAATTATTACTGAATTTTGAAAGTAAAGTGTTGCAAAATGTAGAACATGTTTTTGTTATTTTATCAAATTTCTAAATGTGTTATTTTTAAGTAATATTTTACATAGATATTTAAAAAATATTTATAAGTATTTCTAAAGTATCTATATGTATAAGTTTGGAAAAAGAAAGTTAAGTATTTTATATAGGAATAAAGAAAGTTTTGAATTATAACACTTATGTCATAATAAACGGTTTTGTAAAGTTATGTAAAAGTATTTTATCTTGTAAATAAGTATAGTTAGATCTTTAAAAATAATGCTTTAAAGAAAATGGCAAGTATGAAATGGTTTTAGGTTTGTTGTGACATGTGTTAACAACATTTTTCTTTAACCCCTTTTTATTATACTTATGAATGTAAATAGATCTTTGAAAAGAATGTTTTAAAGATTAGCATAAGTGAAATGATTTTGGGTTTATAGTGACAATTTTTGATAACATTTTTCTAAACCTTTTGAATTAGATTTTTGAATGTAATTAGACCTTTTAAATGCATATTTAAAGGTAATAACAAGTATAGAATCTTTTGAGAAAGATCGAAAAACTAGAGGTTTAAACTAAGAAATCTTGTTAATGATTTGTGATATACATATACCATTTGAGATAGGCATGTGACTACTTTTTTAAGTATTGAAAGTAGTACAAACGAATAGTAGAAATTTATAAACGAAGTTTTATTAGATAAAAGAAACTAGTAAAAAAAGGTTTTAATTAATGAAATAATTAACTAAACAAAAAAGAGACTAGAAGTCGTTTATTTGATTTAATCATGATTTGTGTGACTTGATCGTGCTTTGTGTGTTTACTCATTTGTGGAAAGTATTTAATCATGTACTTAGCACTAAAAGTAGACAAAGTATACTTTTCTATCTATGAAAGTTAAAAATGAAGTGTCTAGGAAAGGCTTTGATGTAAACAGTGCTCTCACTTACCAGGCTTCACTCTTGACCAAGGGATAGTGTAAGTTGAAAATTTCAAAAACATGATAAGTATACGAGACTTGGTTTCCATACGCGATCATCTATTTCGAACTTGGTAGCCGATTAGTCAACTATCGAACTTGACCAAATTAACTTGGAAAGTATCTAAAAGCTTCGTGGTTTCATATGATTGAAGAACCTATGGGAAGGAGCATTGGTATAAAGTGTCTCTAAATTAAGAGTCATATATATATGGGATCCTTGAGGACCCCTCTTTATATACTATTTGTTTACTTCTAAAAGAACCAAAATTGGGTTTACTAGAAATTCATCGATTTAGCTTTGAAGAGACTGGGATCGGTAAGTGTTTTACTTATCGAATACCACTTCAAAACTAATATACGGGTTCTATTTTTGGAATTGATTGTGAAGTAGGATGTTATAGAGTTGAATGTTCTATCCTGAGGTTAAGTCCAAGGAAAAGGTCAGTGTTAGCATTCGTCAGAGGAATTACGCAAGAATATATATGGAGATTCGAGATCTATTCCATATGCTAGAGTCCATTTAGGGATTTATGTTTTGTTCGAGTGATGTAGACTGGTGTGGGAGATGCCGAACGTGACCTCGAAATCGAAAATGGCTAAAGTCAGAGTAGGATGCATAACCTGGGGTTTTGCTAACTTATGATAAGGTATGTCAACTGTATATATCTAGAGTATATTTATTAATGTTGCATTCAAGAGTTAAGGATACTTAGTTGCACATGGATCGTACCAATGTTCATGCATGGGCTAGTTGTATTTGCCTTATGGTATATTTTTCTAGAGATATACAATGCTAATAAGGTAGTTTCTGATTCTTGTGCATGGTGTTCGGATTCGGCTTGACCGAAGAGATCTCCATGGAAAATAAATTTTGCGAACGTACCTTAGTGGTTTTGATTGTACTTCAATATTGTTGTGATGTGATTAATGTAAGCACCAACAACTATTTTTTGATTTATATCCTATACCACATACATTATCTATTATATCACAATATTTACTTATTACATGGTTTAGCTCCTTTGAGGGGATAATCGTTCAGTCTCAAAAGGTGATGTTATATGATGCACACATAATCCTTGAGTTTCTCACACCAAACATAGGTCTAACATGTGGTTTTTGTTTTTTCTAAATTCCTCATGTGCTCTTTCAAGTTGTCTGAGAAAAGCATGTTTTATTTGGATGTTCATTTGAGCTCGAGGAGACGAGTTAGATGTTTCACCTACCATAGTATATTTATTTCTGCTACATTATTGTAATGTAGATATCAACATTTATGAGGACAAGCTGTTATAACTGTCCATGTTGATGATAGCAATTAGAATTGTAACTCTGAAACGATGTGTATCTAGAGTGGCAGTTTTGTACTTTTGGTATTATATATTAGAGCGGCAGTTTTGTACTTTTGGTATTAGGTGTTTCACCTACCATAGTATTTTTATTTCTTCTACATTACTGTTATGTAAATATCAACATTTGTGAGGAAAGCTATTATAACTATCCAAGCTGATGATAGCAATTAGAATTGTAACTCTAAAAAGATGTGTATCTTAGAGTGGTAGTTTTGTACTTTTGGTACTATATGTTCCTTCTTTCTTGTTCTCTTTCTTTTTCTTTTTCTTTTTCTTTTACCATAACAATCTGTCTTTTCAGCACTTGAATGCTCAGCATAAGGATACTGTTGATGTATTTAGTAATGACATTCAAGGGTTGAGAAGGCGAATCAACATTGCGACAACCTGCCTTTCATTCCACAGAAAGACGTATCATCAATAAGAAAGAGATATGTGGAAAAAGAATAGATAGAAAGAAAGAACAACAATCATTAGAATCTCACAGCGGAAATGGAACAAAATATAATATATCACATATCTATTACATAGTCAATATATATCAAAGTTACACAGATACAACATCATCACATTGACAGTCGTGAAGACCCGTCTATCCATTACTTCCAAAATAATATGGACAAAAGATACAACACAGCGAAAAGATATATAGATATGCCAGGACTCCTGCTTTAAGTTTTTCCAAAATTCGTCAAGCAAAACCTGATCACTTAGCTACTCAATAAAATTTAAGTACCCAAGAGTTTAAGAAAAATATAATAAACTCCGAGTCAGACATGGGTCTGGTGTGAGCAAACGGCTAAATTGTTTAACTTGAAAAACCTTTGAAATAAAAGGTATCTCTTAAGACTCTATGAAAATAAACATGGATAAGTTTTTCCCTTACGATAACCAAAAAATTTGATAGGAAATCCAGTTATATTACAATAGTGTCTAAGGTTTTCAATATAAAATATAGAAATAGCCGGAATGCTTACATCTCACATTCCAACATAGTTAGGCACAATCAAAACCGTACAGGCACTTATTGGAGATTGGATTCCATACAATGGCAGGGCTACTGGGGTACCGCCCGTCACAGGACGTGGTCTAGATCACCGTACCGAGGATCCACCCTGATCTCGTACATCACAAAGTCGGAGCTACCCCTTACTGGATAGTCCGAATAAGGCAACCCCACGATTGTGGCCAACAACCGCCCACACATCCAAAATAAAAGGGACCTCTAGTGTGACGACCCGACTTTCTACTCCCAGAAAATTGCATTATCTTGAAGAAAGAAAGGGATAGAAGAAGAAAAGAAAGAAGAGAAAGAAGAAACAATACTAGAAACTCAACAGCGGAACATATTTACATAATATACAACAATAATCGGAGATACACAGCATACACATCACATATACTAGACAGTTATAACACCTGTCTAGTATTTACAACTTAATACAAACACAACACAGAGAATACACAGCGGAAACTATATATCTAACGCAGAAGCCTCCTGCTCCATTGCTCCTCCAATATTCGTTAAAGCTAACCTGAATCCCTTGGCTACTCGTAAAAATTTGAGTACCCAAGAGTTTAAGAAAACAAAGATAAACTCCGGGTCAGACATGGGTCTTGTATGAGTAATAGATTATGGTTGCTTAACTTTAAAAACCTTTTGAAAAGAAAGGTATCACGTAAGACTTCCCACACATAAACATGGAAAAGTTTTTACCTTACGCTAACCAAAACATTTGATAGGAAATCCGATGATATTATAATAGTGTCTAGGGTTTTCAAGTAAATAAGAAATAGCCGAAATTGTTACATCTATTAAATTCCAACTACTAGCCACAAAAGTGGGTAATACAATCAAAACTGTTGGTACTTATTGGATTTTGGATTTCATACAATGGCAGGGCTACTGGGGTATCGCCCGTCACAGTACGTGGCCTAGATCACCGTACCGAGGAGTACGCCCGCTCCCCTGCAACACAAGACCAGAACCATTCATTACTGAACAGTTCCGAACAAGACAACCCCGTAGTTGTTTGCAACCAACTGCCTACACAGCCGAATATATAGGGACTTCTGGACAGGGGTAAATCTCGCTCTCCAGTGGAAGCTACCCACGAAGCCTTGCTGCACCTCCCCTGTTTTAGCCATTCCTGGTTGATGAGGCTTGAGGCTACGATTACCTTTAGACAATACATCTCTTAGAATGCTCATCGTCCACCTGACGATGTTCTGAAAGCATTCAATCCATACAAGTTCGTTCCGGGTTCGAACGAAACCGAAGGCATTATCTCGTTACACTCATTTTGGAATCACCCTCAGAGTTAATGACGATAACCCTTGCACTCTGAATCTTCATCTTCACTTGAGATTTACGACCTATCGTTAATTTGGATCGATGTGGTTTTCAGATATCCAAATATGGAAACTCGATCCCGGTCTCATCGAAATCCAAAACGCATCTTTTAGGTCCAAGTTGTTTTAAATGTTTAAAACAATTCAATTCAATATTATCTATATATACACAGATAGATAATTCACAACATCACGATAGATAATCAATATTATCTTCTCAATAGATAATCTATATTATCAACTCAAACAGATAATTCATATTATCAACTCAATGCAACCATAACATCCAAATCACACAACATCATTTATCTCATAACTGAGATCTCAACCATTCAGGGCAATCAGTATCAATCAACATTCATAGGCAATAACTTATTAATCATTCTATAATTAATTTAAAAATGAATTAAATTAATTACTCATCCATATAAATCTTGCTTACATATTCCTTAATTAATTGTAAATCAATCAATTAATTATCCTTAAATAAATTACCCTAATTAATCATCTTGATTAATTATTCTTCAATTACATTCAAGTAATTAAACTCTAATTAATTTCACAAATTAATTATTCTAAACCAAATTCAGTAATTAACCTATAATTACTTTATTAATTAATTAATTATAATTAATTACATTAATCCTTAATTAATTACATTAATTAATTCCTTCATTGATTAATTGTTCTTGTTAATCAATCCTTAATTATATCATTAATTATTTAAATTAATGATCCCAAATTATTTTATTTATAATTATCCTATTTAAATTAATTATCAGTTATCCATATTGATTAATCATTCTGGATTAATCACATTAAGTAATTAACTATATCAATTTCATCTTCAATTATCTTTAAATAACTTAATTATCAAAACCCAAAATTAACTACACTAGGTAATTAATTATTAATTACTTACTTTAAGTAATTATTCAACATACAAATTACATATTAATTACACAAAGTAATTGAATTCCAAAACTCCTATATTATCCAAGTATCCTTTAATTAAATTACATTAAGTAATTTATCTTTTTAATTACTTCACTAACTAATTATTCATTTTTAATTACATTGGTAATTACTTCTCAAATCAATCAGTGATTAAATTAAATTAATTAAACTTAATTAATTAACTTAATTAATCAAAAATAAAATTAATTAATTACAATTAGTAATTAATTTCCTTAATTACTTTCATTAAGTAATTATACTTAAATAATTCTCAAATGATTATCTTTAAATTAATTAATACAATTAATCATTAAAATTAATCACATTAATTAATTATAAATTAATATTAAATTAATGACCTTCATTAATCAATAACAAAACTTTAATTACTTTTCTAAAGTAATTAACTGAAATTAATCAATATTAATTCTTAATTTATTTATAAAACTCATTAATTTATCTCTAATTATTAAATTAATCGAGTGATAATTAAAAACTTAATTAATTATTAATTACTTGATTAATAAATTCAATTCATTATTTAAATTAAATCAAATCTTATATAATTAATTGATTTCTAAATTACACTTTAATCAAGTTTAATTAACTTACTTAATCCTTTTAATTAATTAAATAAAACCCTTACTTATTTAATTAATTAACCTAATTATTAATTAATTAAATTAATTAATTATAAACTTAATTACCTTGATCAAATAATAGATTATTAAGTTCAAAACAATTTTAATGAAAATCATTAATCTCATTAATGATTTAATTTTCATTATCAAAATAATTTAAAAATAATTTGCTTTTAAATTTCTCTAAATTCCATTTTAAATTAAAATTTAAAATGAAGTCAAACTTAAACAAGATTTAGTTATTTAAAACCTTTTTATTTCATATTAAAGAATTACTTAAGGTATTTAAAAAAATAGTTTAACCCATACTTAATTTAAATAAATTTAAATTATACTTTAAATATATTCAAGTGATTTTTGAAACATTTAAATTCAAATCTTATTTCATTTCAAACCAGAATTCAAATTATGTTTTCAGATTCAGGTTCAAATAATTAAATTTCAAACCCTGTTTTAATTTTCATTTCAGATTTATAAAACATATGTTATAAAATACTAAAATATTCAACTTGATTATAACATTTGAATTTATCAACTTATTTCCTTTTTAAAACTTTCAGATTCAAATTTCAAATTTGAATTCAGGATTTCAATTCCAGATTTTAACTTAAATTTCAAATCTTATTTTAAATTTCATTTCCAGATTTATAAATCATTTATAAAACACTGTACAGGTTTTAGTCTTTAAATATTTTATTACTACAAATTTATTTATTTAAAATCTGGAATTCAAATTCATTTGAATTCAAATTTTAACCCTGCTTCAAATTTAGTTTTAAACTGCTTTGCTTTCTTTTTAGTTTAAATTTAGTTTTAAAATTTTAAAAACTTGAAACTGACAGGTTACAGAAAATAGAACCGGGAAACTAACATGCTCGAGCTCGTACCTATTTTACTTTGAGACATCTCACACTTTACTTCGGGTAAACTCTGTAATGACTTCAGTATTCACTCGAGTACCATACCCTCGCCAATATTTCCAGTTCAACGGAAAATATGAGCACCGTGCACATACACAGTGGCTCTGACCATCACCGGTCAACTCCGGCAGCGTCAACACACCAGAATACAACCTCACTCCTCAACACAATCATCAAACAATCCCAAGCACCTACAAATCAAAACCAGCCTCTCTTCACAAACCTAGAAACACAGTACACCCAGAACCTCAAAACCCTGTCAATGGCGAGTTCTCCTCCCTCCGACCATCGTTTGAGTCGAAACTTCGGCCACAACCTTGTCATAGTCCCAGCCACACTTCCCCAAAACAGCTTCACACTCGAACAACCAGAGAAAGAAAACGATCCTAATTCCTAACATGTTCAAGAAACAGGGTTACAGAACTATTTCTCGTACCTCTGCTAATCCAAAAATTTATTCATCAAATTGATAATTTTTATAATGTTCCCGATCACTCATCTTCATTCACAAGAAACTTCAAACTCCCAAATGTTTCAAATCATTAAAATTTCCCAAAATCATCTTTTTAGTTCATCACAGGACTACTCCCCCAAATTCCAATAAATATTATGTTTTTTGATTTAAAAATCATGTTTTCATATGGGCTTTCAAATCATAGTCTTAAATTAATAAATTAAGGAATTTATGTTTTTAAACAAAATCATGTTTCAGGTCATTTTTGATTTCCAGAGAAGGTTTGATTTTAATTTACCTTATTTAAATTTTTATGCTTCAGATTTATGTTTAACAAACAAATTTGTTTGTAATCCATTTTCACAATAATGATTAAGTCATGAGACTACTAAAAATTTGAATTTAAAAGCTTAAATCAAGAACACAGCAATTTACTGATACTAACAGAGTATGCATACTTATTTAAGTACAAAGTAATTTTCCAGAAACTCATATACATACAAACAAATAGCTTCAATATTATCATGCATCTATATTTGAGATTAGGAAGATGTTGATGTTATTCACAAGCAACGTTTTTCAGAGACAATCAGACAACCTACAATTTACTTAATTATATTTGATTAAAAGTTACTCACCTTAAATCTGAAGAACAGAGCCATCATGATTTTAGTAAAGCCTTTGAATTCTGTCTGATTTAATGTTGTAGTGTCATGCTAATTGAACTGAAGTGCTTCTGATTTTAAGTTCATGCATGCAGGCTTAATCTTTAAAATTTTGAAAAAGATGCAGACTTCAACCCAGGTTGCTTGCATTTGAATTTCTGACCAACATTAGATGTATGCAGGCCTTTTGATTTGCTCAAATTTCCAGGTTTTGTAAGAATGTAGTTTGCATGTGCTTTTAGAAAATGCAGAAATTTGAATTGCAGGGATTGAATTTGAAACTCTTGTTACAGGGTATTGATTTGCAATTGTAATTTGAGGAGAGAAAATTTTTAGATTTGCTCTGAAACAATTTTGAGTTTTTTTCAGATTTTTTTCTTCTTTTGATTCATTTATCTTTGGTTTTGAAAAGAGAATGAGGGGAGAAATGAAAATGTTTAAAAAAAGGGCTGAAATAAATTTTAATTAAAATAAAAGAAAGAGATAAAACATAATGACACTTGTCATTAGAGTTATTAACTACTTAACACATGTAGCTTAGATTACTAAATAGGTTACACTTGTCTTTAAATTAAATTTAGTTATATTTTCTTTTTATTTAAATGTTTAAAAAGAGTTTTCTTTAATTTATTTTATGTTTATATGAATATATATGATTTTCTTATTTTAAGAAAATGTAAATAAAACAATTTATAAATTAAAACTTATACAAGTATTTTAAAGAATCAATTAATTTGAATTTCAAAAACAATTTCAATTCAAATTAAATTTTTGAATTCCAAATTAAAATCAATTTATTCAAATTAAAAATGAAGGTTCTATTTCCTTATTTTAATTCTTTTTATATTTATGGAAAATAATACATTTATTATTATGGCTTGAAAATAACAATTTAACAAATTTTATATGATTTATAAAAAGAATTATAAATCACTTTTATAAATAAATAAATTTTAAACTATATGCTATTTTGTATTTTAAACCTATATAAAATATTCCCAAATCATATTTATCAAATAATATTTAATAAGAAATAAAACAAACTTTTTATTTAAATTTAAAAATATTAAACTAAGATATATTTTAAATAATTTCAAACCATATAGTTATTAATTTAAATAACTTTGAAAAGCTTAAAATTAATTTAAAACATAATTTTCCCAATTACTAATATATTATTAGAATTTAAAAACAAAAAATTATTTATTTATTAAATTCTAAAACAAATATTATCTATGATATATATACAACTATATATATACATATACATTATAGTTTAAAACATTTATTTTAGCCTTTAAAAGGTAAATCACTAATTAAATATTTATTTATTCTGATTATTAAACCAAATCATATTATTGTTAATCAATATTGTCAATATCAATTTAATTTTATATAAAGATTATTAAATTGATATTGTCAAAAATTCCAGGATATCACATCTAGACAGGAGAAAATCTTATCCTACTTGGGTGCTACCCACTTGGCCTTGCATGCACCTCCCCTGTTTTAGCCATTCCCGGTCGATGAGGCTTGAGGCTACGATTACCTTTACAGAACACTTAACTTGGAATGCTCATTATCCTCCATTGACGATGGTCTGGTAGCATTTATCCATACAAGTTCATTCCGGGTTCGAACGAAACCGAAGGCATTCTCTCGTTACACTCATTTTGGAATCACCCTCGGAGTTAACGACAATAACCCTTGCACTTTGAATCTTCGTCTCGATCTCTACTTGAGATTTCATGACCTATTGTTTAACTTGGATCGATGTGGTTTTCGGATAATCAAATTTGATATCCGATCCCGGTCTCATCGAAATCCAAACGTCGTCTTAAAGGTCAAGTTGTTTAAGGTTTAAACAATTTAATTCAATTCAATACTTTGAATTCACATAGCATTCATCACAGATAAATATCACATATTATCACACTATATCCAAAGTATATCACATCACAGAATATCACAGATTATCAAACTATAGATATCAATCAATCCAGACATTCTATACAATCAATCATCCATAAACAAGACTTATTAATCCATACTATAATTAATTTAATTAACTCAAATTAAATTAATTACTTAAGAATAGATCACCTAACCCTGCTTAATCAATCATTAATTAATTTCAAATCATTTGAATTAATTAATCATTCTTTAATTACCTTATAAATTAATTATAATCATTAATTACTGATTAATTATCCTTTAATTGTTAATTAATAAACCTTAATTATTAATTAATAAACCTTAATTATTAATTAATAAAACTTAATTACTAATTGATTAAACCTTAACTACTAGTTAATCAATCCTTAATTATCAATTAATTAATCTCTAATTAATTACTTAATATTAATGCTTAACTACAACTTAATTAATCTTTAATTACTTAATTAATTAATCTCTAATTATAAATTAATTAATCTTAATTAATTAATTAATCAATCCTAATTACGAATTAATTAATCCTAATTACAAATTAATTAATCCTAATTACTAATTAATTAATCCTCATTACTAATTAATTAATCTCTAATTACTTAATCCTTAATCATTAATTAATTAAATTAATTAACTTCTATTTAATTACCTTATTAATTTAATTAATTATTAATTATCCAAGACTTTAATTAACTTTAAGACAAACCCTATTATCCTTATTAATTACTCAATTATCATTACATCAAAATTTTAAAACATTTTATCTTTTGATTAGCACTTAATTACATTTCCAAATTAAGTTTTAAAATAACTTAAAACGAATTTTAAATTAATAAATTTAAGTTAAACAAATTATAGAACTTCCTTAAATCAATTATTAAAAAACATTTATTATATAAAGAATTAGATTTAAGAAACAATTTAAACTAGATTTATTTTAAAACTTGCTTTTGTCTAAAATTTAAAACTTGTTAAAACTTTTACTTCAGGTTCAACCTGGCTCCTACTCGAGTCATGCCCCGAGTATTTCTTCTCTTTTTTTTAAAAAAACTTGATATGTTTAAAAACTTTAAAACCTGATAACATGTTTACACTCACGAATGTCACCAGACCCTACTCGAGCCACAACCACACTACCCCAAGGCTTTCCCGAGACAGATCCCCTTCCCAAAACACTGACACACCACCTCGTTGTGCATATGCACCGGTGATCGAGGCGTCGTCGACCACCAACGCTACCTCCGGCACGTCACTGACCCTCTCTACTTACGATTTCGACCACGTAAACTCCATCACAAAACCAAAATTGAAATCGAGCTATTTGAACAAGCCTGTAACCAACCCATCGCTTGAAAACTTCCACGAACTGTCGACGCCGACCACCAGCATCCGTGAAATTCCGACCACACCTCTGCCGACCATCACTCAACCGTTCCTCCAGGTCCGATGAACGCTGATCTTCCAAAGATGACGCAGCAGCCAATTTTCTGACCTCGACCAATTAGGGTTTTAAACCCTACACCATCGCTGCGACGCTTCCTCGGTGGACTAAAAATCCACCTGACATTTTTGCCGAGACCACCAATCTTCCCTCTACCTTCAGCAAAGACCACGACTACCCCGAGTACACTGATCACTAGAAATTGCTCAAAGTTCCATTTCTGATCAACTTCGAATTACTCACTCGGTCCCAAACTAAAAATCCCGATTCAACTCTTAAAAATCATGAATCTTGATGGTGATTAAGATTATATAAGTAAATCAAAGAATTATGATGCTTGAATTCCAACATGTTTTAAGTTTCCACTGTATTCTCTTAATTTCCAGAGATATACAAACTTATTTTACTTAAGTGTATTTTTAAATCTTAATCTATGTTTAAACAAACATATTTTGTTTGAAATCCAGAGCCTATCAGAGTTTAGTTAAAGATATGTTGAATTTTGACTTATTTTAAAACTCTGTAACTTGAAACAGAGATGAACCAGACATATTCAGACATGCACTATTATATATTTGCATATTTATAACATACAAGCCAAAATTTCATCCGTGCAAACAATTATCACAGCACCTATTAACTATATTCATCACAAGCAACAATTTAAAACAAGTGTTAGTTCTTTACTCACCACGAAAAAGATGTTAAACAGAGCTTTTTGAAATAGATTTATACTTCGAAAACTGGACTACCTCTTTGGTTTTGAAAACTGAATGCTATGATGATCTTTTGAAAATTGAAGCTTGAAAACGCTTGAAATTTGAAGCTTTGATGATTCAAGTTGAAGAGTTGTTGCTTGATTAGATTACTATTTGAATTTATTTCTGGTTTGAGAATGTTTACGGTCTTTTGTTTTTCTCTGGTTTGAAAATTGTTTACAGTTTACAGGCTTTATTCTTTGAGTTTGAAATGAAGATAGGAAAAAGAAATGGAAGAGAAGAGATAGATGCATACATAAACTTAATTTATGATTTTTTAAAAAATAAAAGAAAATAAAATAAATTGGTGACACTTGTTTAACTTTCTAACATTTGTCATTTACATATATTAATCTACTTACACTTGTTATTAACATGATTTCATTAATTTACACTTGTTATTGTGCATGTGTTTATTAATTTTAAGTGGTTTATAAAACTTTTATATTTAATTTACTATTTAATAAATACTTTTCTTAATTTATATAAATAAAATCCTTCAAAGAAAATAATATAAAACAAATTATATACTAATAAAAATTACATATATATAATATTTTTAAAACCAAATTTATTTTGAGATATTTATCTTTTGAATTTCAAATTCAAATTCAAATTAAAAATCCAATTTAAAATCAACTCATATATATATATATATGTGTGTGTGTGTGTGTGTGTGTGTGTGTGTGTGTGTACATTTAAACAAACACATTGTTTAATTTGTTTGAAAATAATAATTTTATTTAAAATCTAATTATATATATATATATAAACAATCCACTATTATTTGTTTTAAAAGAACAATTTTGCCAACTTTAAATAATTTATAAAAGAGATTATCACATTTTAATTGCTTGAAATTTCCGGGACATCGCATTCCTCCCCCTACAGAAGAATTTCGTCCCTAAAATTTAAAAGCAATAGATAATCCAAAAACATTCATTTCAAACAATCCAAGCGTACATAGTAGTCATACACTAACAACCAAGCAAACAATTCATCCCAACAAACATTACTAGCTATCCGAAGACAAATTCGGATAAGCTTTCCTAAAACTATACAGAGTTTCCCAGGTACAATCTTTGGGATCCTCGCTCCACTGCACCTTGACCAGCTTCACCACCTTGTTTCTGAGTTGCTTCTCATCTTGATCAACTATCTGGATTGGATGCCTGACTACAGATAAGTCTGGGTTCGATCTCTAAAACTTCTTGCACTGCTGGCTCCACTACAAGAGATGGGTCGTGCACATACTTTCTTAGAGGAGATACGTGAAAAACATTGTGAATTCCAGCCATCCGGACTGGCAATTCAATCCTATAGGCCACAACACCAATTCTCTCAAGCACTCGGAACGGACCAATGTACCTTGAGGCAAGCTTTCCTGTTTTTCCAAATCTGATCGCTCCTTTTACCGGGGAAACCTTGACAAAGACCAAATCTCCGAATTCGAATTCCAATTTTCTCCGTCTCTTGTCTGCATAACTCTTCTGGTGATCCTGGGTTGCTTTCATTATCTTCTTGATAAGCTCCACCTTCGCAAATGCCTCTCGGATAAAATCTGGACCAATAACAAGACAATCTCCCGACTCTACCCAATAGGACGGTGGTCACAAGGTCTTCCATACGAAACTTCATAGAGTGCCATCTTGATACTCGCCTGATAACTATTATTGTATGAGAATTTCACTAAATGCAGGTCTCCTTCCAAGACCCACAAAAATCCAAAACACAAGCCCTTAGCATATCCTCTAGAATTCGATTCAGCCTTTCTGTTTGTCCGTCAGTCTGGGGATGATAGGCTGTACTCAAACTCAATCTCGTACCCAAAGCTGATTGCAAAGCCTCCCAAAATTTACTGGTGAAGATTGGGTCACGATAATTTACTATGTTGACTAGAACACCGTGTAGTCTGATGATCTCCTTCAAGAAAATATCTGTCAAAGACGTTGCATTCCTGGTCGCCTTAACCGGAATAAAATGGGCACTCTTGGTCAACCGGTCTACGATTACACATATTCCTTCATTTCCCTTTCTAGTCCTTGGCAAACTGTCGACGAAATCCATAGATATCATTTCCCACTTCCACTGAGGAACTTCCAGAGGCTGCAACAATCCTACGGTCTTCTTTTGATCACCTTTAACCTGCTGACAAATCGCATATCCATTGATGAAAACAGAAATATCCTTCTTCAGCCCGGCCACCAGAAGACTCTCTTCATATCCTAATACATCTTTGAGATCCCTGGGTGGATACTCAGCCTTGATTTGTGGCCTTCCAACAAAACTTCCTGCCTCAAGCCATCCACATCTGGCACACACAAACAACCGTTGATCCTCAAAATTCCTTGATCGTCTACCTTGAATCCGAACATCGACCATCCTTAGTTCCAAGAATCAATTCCTTAAAAGATCTATCCTTCATCTGACTGCTTATGATTCTTTCCTGTAGGGATGGAACAACTTCCAAAATAGACAGAACTGCATTCCTACTCAGAGCATCCGCCACAACATTTGCTTTCCTCGGAGTATAGAGGATATCCGAATCATAAGATGCCAAAAATTCTACCTACCTTTGTTGCCTCAAATTCAAATCCTTCTGTGAGAAAAGATATTTCCAAGGTTTGTGATCCGTGAAAAGCTCGAATTTCTCTCCCAACAGATAGTGCCTCCAGATCTTCAAAGCAAAGACGATGGCCAACAATTCCAGATCGTGCGTAGCATAATTCTTTTCATGTGGCATCAACTGCATGCTCGCATACGTAATTAGTTTCCCATTCTACATCAGCACTGCACCCAGCCCAACTCCACAAGAATCCATATAGACTTTGAACTTACTCTTACCATCAGGAATAGCTAGAATAGGTGCGCTGGTTAGCCTTGCCTTCAAATCCAGGTATGCCTCTTCACACTTGGGGGTCCACTTAAACTTTTCTCCTTTCCGAGTCAACTTGGTTAAGTGCGAAGAAATCTTAGATTAGTCCCTGATAAATTTCCTGTAGTACCCTGCCAAACCAAGAAAACTGCGGACTTCTATCGGAGTCTGTGATTGCTTCCACTCCTGAATAGTTGCTACCTTGGCTGGATCTACAGAAATACCCTCTCTAGAAACAATATGCCGTAAAAATCTGACTTTCGATTTTCAAAAATGGCACTTCGAAAACTTAGCCTTCAGAACATGCCTCCACAAAATCTCTAACATTATCCCCAAATAATGCTTATGCTCCTCTTCAGACTTGGAGTAGACAATAATATCGTCGATGAACACGAGAATGAACTTATTCAACACATCTCAGAAAACATGGTTCACAAAATCCACAAAATAGGCAGGAGCATTGGTTGACCCAAAAGGCATAACCAGCCACTCATAAAAACAATCGGGTCCCCTGAACGCAGTCAAGGGTATACTGTCCTCAGCGACCTTTAACTAGTGGAAACCTAAAGCTAAATCTAACTGAGAGAAAACAGAAGCTCCATGGAGCTGATCAAAAAGATCGTCTATATGGGGCAATGGATACTTATTTCTAATAGTAACGTTATTCAGCTCCTTGTAATCCACACAGAATCTTAGTGAACCATCTGATTTGGTCACAAAGACAACGGCAGAACCCCAACTGGAAAAACTGGGCCGGATGAAACCTTTCTCTAAGAAATCCTGGGTCTGCTTCACCAGCTCTTCTCTCTCTCTCCGCGCCATGCTTCTACTGGGTTGAGCAACAGGTATTGCTCCCGGAACCAAATCAATCTGAAACTTTATCTCTCAATGCGGGGCAAACCTTTAACTTCCTCGAAGACATCCGTAAAATTTCTGACCACTTCGATGGATTTAACGCCTTCTGGAGATACCTCGATTCCATGCAAAAGATTACTCAAGTGAACTCTGGAATTATCGCAAGTCACTTTTGCGATCCTTCCCAACTCAGTTTCCAAAGTCATAGTTCTCTCTTCATAAATCAAAATAGCCTTATACTTATCCAACCAATCCATACCCAGAATAAGGTCATACCCTTTGAAATCCAATACAAATGGGTCGTAAGAAAAACTATGAGACAGATAAGAAGTCCTTAGGTCTCTACAGATCTTATCTAACTTGGTTACCCCGCCTATAGGATTAGATACAAAAATAGAACGGTCTACCAAACTAGGGGAAAGACGAAACTTCTTTGCTGAATCCAAAGAAATAAAACTAAGAGATGCACCGGAATCAAACAGAACTCTAATAAAATTGCCATCCAAAAGCAAAGTACTTTCCAAAATGCCTTTGCCTTTAGAAGAAGTTGATGGACCACCTTCAAAATCAAACACCTTATTCTGCTGGGCCTTCTGAAGAAGCAAACAAGCCTTCACCATTCGCCCTGGATGATGACATTTAAAACACAAGGATTGCTGAACCAAACCTGAACTCGGTCCACTCTGACGCTGCTGCTGCTGCTGAGATATACCTCTAGGGCACTGCTTAGCCAAATGTCCCTCTTGCTGACACACGTAGCACTTACGAGGTCCATTGTTGCTTCCTCCCTGCTTCCCCTTGCCTTGCTTCTTCCAATTTGGGTTAAATTTCCTTTTATTTGGATTGCAAGAAGTTCCACTTGGTGCTGCTGCAGATGCCAACGGTTTCTTGTTCATAAGCTCCTCATACCTTAATGCCATGTCGATCAATTCCACGAAAGATCCCTTAAGATGTGCCATCATCTTTTCGTGGAACTCATGCCTCATTCCATGCACGAACATCTCATTCTTCTTGAGGGGCGTGTCGATAAGTCTAGGTCCTTAGCGAGATAATTCATTAAACTTGTTCTCATATTTTGAAACCGACATACTCCATTGCTTCAGATCTAGAAAATCTCTATATAGACGAGTCCTTCCGGCTGTAGGCCTGAACTATTCCTCAAACAATTCCTTAAACTTACTCCAAGAAATATCGTCCTTTGAAATATTTGCTGTAACTGCATCCCACCAAGCTGCAGCCCCTTCTTGAAGTTGCCATGATGTCATGACTCTCTTTTGCTCGTCGGATAAATCCGAACTCTTAAAGATTCGCTTGCACGAGCGTAACCAAGCCTGAACTTCTATGATGGACTCTAATTAAAAGGTCTTCCTCCCAGATTGGTGAAATCCTTACACAAAGCAGCAAAACTTACTCAAGGCGGTGTTGGATTCACGGCCTCGCTAGTAGTCGGACCTCTTCCATTATTAGTCGTCGTGTTGCCCACAACTCTGCCTCTCCTTCCTCTTGAACTCATGTTGGCAACCGGGATAGGTAACCCAACAATTAAGATAGGTATATAAAAAAATTACAAATACGTGCTCTTAAGATAGATACTACTCCAAAACCTAGGTATTATCTCAACCTAGCGCTCTGATACCAACTGTGACGACCCGCCTTCTTTCCATAGAAAGACGTATCATCAGTTAGAAAGAAATAGGTAGAAAAAGAATAGACAGAAAGAAAGAACAACAATCATCAGAATCTCACAGCGGAAAGGGAACAAAATATAATATATCACATATCTATTACGTAGTCAATATATAACAGAGTTACATAGATACAACATCATCACATTGGACAGTCGTGAAGACCCGTCTATCCATTGCATTCCAAAATACTACAAACAAAAGATACAACACAGTGGAAAGATATATAGATACGCCAAGACTCCTACTCCAAGTTTTTCCAAAATTCGTCAAGCAAAACCTGATCACTTGGCTACTCATAAAAATTTGAGTTCCCAAGAGTTTAAGAAAAATATAATAAACTCCGTGTCAGACATGGGTCTTGTGTGAGTAAACAGTTAAGTTGTTTAACATGAAAAACCTTTGAAATAAAAGGTATCTCGTAAGACTCTCCGCAAATAAATACGGACAAGTTTTTCCCTTACGACAACCAAAACATTTGATAGGAAATCCAGTTATATTATAATAGTGTCTAGGGTTTTCAATATAAAATACAGACATAGCTGCAATGCTTACATCTCACGTTCCAACGGAGTTGGGCACAATCAAAATCGTATAAGCACTTATTGGAGATTGAATTCCATACAATGGCAGGGCTACTGGGGTATCGCCCGTCACAGTACGTGGTCTAGATCATCATACTGAGTATCCACCCTAATCCCCTGCATCACAAAGCCGGAGCTACCCCTTACTGGATAGTCCGAATAAGTCAACCCCACGGTTGTGGCCAACAAACGCCTACACAGCCAAAATAAAAGGGACCTCTAGACAGGGGAAAATCTTATCCTACTTGGGTGCTACCCACTTAGCTTTGCGTGTACCTCCCCATTTTAGCCATTCCTGGTTGATGAGGCTTGAGGTTACGATTACCTTTAGAGAACACTTAACTTGGAATGCTCATCGCCCTCCATTGATGATGGTCTGATAGCATTCATCATACAAGTTCGTTCCGAGTTCGAACAAAACCGAAGGCATTGTCTCGTTACACTCATTTTGGAATCATCCTTAGAGTTAACGACAATAACCCTTGCACTTTGAATCTTCATCTCGATCTCTACTTGAGATTTCACGACTTATCGTTTAACTTGGATCGATGTAGTTTTCGGATAATCAAATTTGATATCCGATCCCTGTCTCATCGAAATCCAAATGCCATCTTAAAGGTCAAGTTGTTTAAGGTTTAAACAATTTAATTCAATTCAATACTTTGAATTCACACAACATTCATCATAGATAAATATTACACATTATCACATCTATATCCAAAGTATATCACATCATAGAATATCATATATTATTAAACTGTAGGTATCAATCAATCCAGATATTTTATACAATCAATCATCTGTAAGAAAGACTTATTAATCCATACTATAATTTATTTAATTAACTCAAATTAAATTAATTACTTAGGAATAAATCACCTAACCCTACTTAATCAATCATTAATTAATTTTAAACCATTTGAATTAATTAATCGTTCTTTAATTACCTTATAAATTAATTAATTAATCATTAATTACTGATTAATTATCCTTTAGTTATTAATTAATAAACCATAATTATTAAGTAATAAACCTTAATTATTAATTAATAAAACTTAATTACTAGTTGATTAAACGTTAATTACCAATTATTCAATCTTTAATTATCAATTAATTAATCTCTAATTAATTACTTAATTAATTAATGCTTAATTACAACTTAATTAATCTTTAATTACTTAATTAATTATTCTCCAATTATAAATTAATTAATCTTAATTAATTAATCATAATTACAAATTAATTAATCCTAATTACAAATTAATTAATCCTAATTATTAATTAATTAATCTCTAATTACTTAATTACTTGATCCTTAATCATTAATTAAATTAATTAACTGCTCTTTAATTACCTCATTAATTTAATTAATTATTAATTATCCAAGACTTTAATTAACTTTAAGACAAACCCTATTATCCTCATTAATTACTCAATTATCATTGAATGTAAATTTTAAAATATTTTATCTTTTGATTAGCACTTAATTATATTTCTAAATTAAGTTTTAAAATAACTTAAAAAGAATTTTAACTTAACAAATTTAAGTTAAACAAATTATATAACTTCCTTAAATCAATTATGTAAAAACATTTATTATATAAAGAATCAAATTTAAGAAATAATTTAAACTAGATTTATATTAAAACTTGCTTTTATCTAAAATTTAAAACCTATTAAAACTTTTACTTCGGGTTCAACCCGGCTCCTACCCGAGTCATGCCCCGAGTATTTCTTTTTTTTAGAAAAAACTTGATATGTTTAAAAACTTTAAAACCTGATAACATGTTTACACTCGCGAATGTCACGAGACCCTACTCGAGCCACAACCACACTACCCCAAGGCTTTCCCGAGACAAATCCCCTTCCTAAAATACTGACACGCCACCTCGCTGTGCACATGGACCGGTGATCGAGGCGTCGCCGACCACCGACGCTACCTCCACGTCACTGACCCTCTCTACTTACGATTCCGACCACCTAAACTCCATCACAAAACCAAAATCAAAATCGAGCTATTTGAACAAGCCTGAAACTAACCCATCGCCTAAAAACTTCCTCGAACTGTCAACACCGACCACCAGCATCCATGAAATTCCGGCCACACCTCCGCTGACCATCCACTCAACCTTTCCTCCAGGACCGATGAACCCCGATTCTCTAGAGATGACGCAGCAGCCAATTTTCCGACCTCGACCAGTTTGGGTTTTAAACCCTAAACCATCACCGCGACGCCGCCTCAGTGGACTAAAAATCCACCTAACACTTTTGCCGAGACCACCAAACTTCCCTCTACCTCCAACAGAGACCCCGACCACCCCGAGTTCACCGAACACAAAAAAATCGCTCAAAGTTCCATTTCTGATCAACTTCGAATTACTCACTCGATCCCAAACTAGAAATCCTGATTCAACTCTTAAAAATCATGAATCTTGATGGTGATTAACATTATATAAGTAAATTCAAGAATTGTGATGCTTGAATTCCAACATGTTTTAAGTTTCCACTATATTTTCTTGATTTCCAGAGATATACAAACTTATTTTACTTAAATGTATTTTTAAATCTTAATTTATGTTTAAACAAACATATTTTGTTTGAAATCCAAAGCCTATCAGAGTTTAGTTAAAGAGATTTTGAATTTTGACTTATTTTAAAACTTTGTAACTTGAAACAGAGATGAACCAGACATATCCAGACGCGCACCATTATATGTTTGCATATTTATAACATGCAAGCCAAAATTTCATCCATGCAAACAATTATCACAGCACCTATTAACTATATTCACCACAAGCAATAATTTAAAACAAGTGTTAGTTGTTTACTCATCAAGAAAAAGATGTTGAACGGAGCTTTTTGAAATAGTTTTGTACTTTGAAAACTAGAATGCATCTTTGGTTTTGAAAACTAAATGCTATGATGATCTTTTGAAAATTGAAGCTTGAAAATGCTTGAAATCTGAAGCTTTGATGATTCAAGTTGAAGAGTTGTTGCTTGATTAGATTACTGTTTGAATTTATTTCTGGTTTGAGAATGTTTAGAGGCTTTTGTTTTTCTCTGGTTTGAAAATTGCTTACAGGTTACAGGCTGTGTTCTTTGAGTTTTGAAATGAAGATAGGAAAAAGAAATGGAAGGGAAGAGATAGATGCATATATAGACTTAATTTATGATTTTTTTCTAAAAAATAAACAAATTGGTGACACTTGTTTAACTTTCTAACATTTGTCATTTACAAATATTAATCAACTTACACTTGTTATTAACATGATTTCATTAATTTACACTTGTTATTGTGCATGTGTTTATTAATTTTAAATGGTTTATAAAACTTTTATATTTAATTTACTATTTAAAATTATTTTCTTAATTTATATAAATAAAATCCTTTAAAGAAAATAATATAAACAAATTACATACTAATAAAAATTACATATATATGATATTTTTAAAACCAAATTTATTTTAAGATATTATCTTTTGAATTTCAAATTCAAATTCAATTAAAAATCCAATTTAAAATCAACTCATATGTGTATATATATACGCACACATTTAAACAAACACATTATTTAATTTGTTTGAAAATAATAATTTTATTTAAAATCTAATTATATATATATATATATAATCCACTACTATTTGTTTTAAAAGAAATTTTTTGCCAACTTTAAATAATTTATAAAAGAGATTATCACATTTTAATTGCTTGATATTTCCGGGATATCACAAATACATTTATAATGTATTTCTTATTTTTAATTTAAATTTTAAACTTTAAATTTCATTCTAATTTTCAACAATTTTGAAAATCAGCCCAAGGTCCAATTCAAATTGGGCCTTTTCTTTTAGGGGCAACCTTTGGACTCACATCACTTTTTGAGTCAGGCCGATAGCCAAGGAGGGTATGGTATTTGATTACCTAAACCAAGCTTAGACATTACTTTGCTAGACACCCTACTATATTGGTAAGCTTAACTAGTTAGCCCTAACATGACTAATTTAGAGCACGTAGACTATTGGCTCCGGTATCATTAATGGAACCAGGCTTATTGGAAACGGGTTAAGTAGGTAGATTTTAAGTTTTTTCTATTTTGGATCTATTGAGTCTACGAAATCTAGAGGTATATTAGATCCAATCTAATATTTGTTTTAAATAAGATCTCATTTTATTTAAATTGTCTAAAATGAAAGTATTATTTTTATTTATTCTAATCATATTATTATAATGAGCGCATCAAAAACACTCATGTGTGAATACCAGTAGTGCAAATGCAAGATAACATAAAGTGTGCATAGGTAATGTGTACGTACATAGATGTCGGGATTTTCATCTATAACGTACACACTATCCATTTATACGTGCAATGGTTGTCCCAAAGTATTTTAAACTTATATAATAAAGTTTACATATGTGTAGGTCATAGTCTACTTATGCATCAAAAGAAATAAATCACTTAAATAGATTTGATTAAAAGAAGAAAAAAATCATGAATGGGTAATGATGAAATTAAATGACCATAAAATAATAAGTAAAAGGAATTTATGAAACAATTAATGAGAGGTAAAGAGTGGAATCTATTGAGATTCCTTTGACATTTCCTTAGCTTATTTTCAAAACATTTTAAACTTGTATTCAAGTATATGTATGTGTAGTTTTATTTTAAACATATATGCAAATATGTATACAAGCATGCATGCATGTATGTATGTATGCGTGCATGCATATCAAAATTAACTTATGCAATAAACAAAATAAATTCTTTAAACATTTGATTATACTTGATTACATCAATAAAAGAAATCAAATTTGGTGTGTAATAATGCATATAAGTGGTTATTGGATGAAAGAGTTAAAAGACATGTATTTGGAAATTAAGGAGATGAATAGATGGAAAACTATTAGCCTTTATTTAATCTTTCTTTATCTTGCATTAAAAAATCTTAAACTTCTATTTGTGTGTATCAAAATTAATTGATTTATTAAAAGAAATAAACAATCAAAAGTTTCTAAATAGATTTGACTAAGTCTGCTTACTATAATCAAATTTAAAAACTATAATATCTAATTTTCTTGAAGTAAATAATATTAGAATCAAATTGGGAACTATAAAGTGGTTGAAGATATTTTGAAGATGCAAAACGTATATATATACATAATTTTGTAAAAATAAAAGAGCAGTCGAGAATTATTTTGTTACTATATTGACATAGGTAAACCACTTAAAATACACAGGTCTAAAATTTACATAGAGTTACAAAGTTGACAGCATTTAATACACACACACACACACACAAATATTGAATTATTTCAACCAAGAAATATATTTTTGTGATACTAAACTTCAGTGATAATATTTAAGCATATAAAAGATTCAATAGGAGTGTGTGTGCATGCATGTGCATACATATGTTTGTAGATTCTAATATTTGTAGGTGATAAAATTTGCTTATATAAAATTATTGTAAAAATATAAGCGAATTAATTTATATTAACAAAATTCGATGATTATTAAAATTAAAGTTAGATAATTACCTTAAGGAATAGCCCAAGAAACACACCTTGAATGTATAAAGACTCCTAGATCCAACTGAATGATCTTAAGAAATTGCAACAATCTAAAGAAGCACCATTGTTTTTATTTTATTTGATGCCTGAATTGTTTGGGAATTTTTTGATGAAGTCATGAATTTTTAGTTATTACAGGGGATAAGGAGAGCAAGAGAAAGGAAATGGATTTTTTTCACGAAGAATAAATCTCTATAGGAAATGAATTAGTGGACATGCTATAATTGAAAGAATGAAACTCTTCCCATTCTTTTAATTAAAACTTCCATAATTAATTCTCTTAATTCTCGCTCTCCCTCCACTCTTTCTCTTTACATAGTAAGGCCAAAATTACTTGCCATCGAATGGACTATAAATTCCTTTATGCAACTATATTTTATTTAAACCCATTTTGAAAATACACCGATATCATATATCGATGCACACAAATATAACTTTATATGTGCATTCAAATAATTATAGACAATTACCAAACATCAAATAAATTAAATAATAATTAATATTTCTCAAATATTATTTAATTCCATTAATTTATAATATTTTATAAATTAATTAAATCATGTGGTTTTTTGGTGAATTCATCATTACGGTTATGCAACTCAAGGTGTAAATTCTTTCAACAATTAATATTGAACAATAAATATTAACGTTCACACGTCACTTTAACCAGTGATTTAAAATTATGGTTAAATTTATTATTTACCCGTATTTTTGCTAAAAATCAAATTTTATTACTATAAGTGGTACTTGATAGTAAAGAATATTTACACCAATTTTCTTCGTCCAAAATATATCACATTAGGATTTATGGAATTTGTTTTTTCTCAAAACTCCAACATCATCCACATTCATCTTTGTAATTCTGAAAACAAATTCATGGTTCAATAATAACAAATGTTATTAACCTTACTACCTTAGCAAGAGACTTTAATTTTGAGTTGACTATATTTGACAGTGATACTAATCCTATATAACTGAGGAGTCGAGTTCTCTATTGAATAGATTTTCACTTCCAACGCTTCAGCTCAAACCCCAACCATAGTCGTTCGATGGATGTCATGGCATGGTTTAACTATAATCAATGTGGAGTGTTCATATTGACGTTTCATGGTATTCTCCAGTTGAGCGAATCGTGTAACATCATCACTTCATGATTATCGGTTTAACCTCGGTTATATTAACTAATAGAGAACTTCCAAGTGAGTTATTCCATAGTTATCCAATAACTAACAATATGAATCCTTTGGTGTCCCCAACAGTCATGAGAAATACACTGTCCAATATTTGGAGAGCATTACATACTCTAGTCTCAATGGATGAATCGATATCCTTTCTTAAAACATCTTGATTAGGAATATTTAAAACAATATGTTATTTTCATTGTGATAAAATTCTCATGATTACAACACTTTGTAATTACTATCACATAACATATCATTTAAGTATTTTTCATCCATATACTTTAAATTAACCACTTAACTGTTTCTATCACTATATAACAAGTGTATAGTAGAAATCAAAACACCTTTTGTTTTTAACAAGATTGTCACTGAGGTAGATATATGTAACAAAATACATAATTTTCCCTAGGGCATACCCCTAGCTCTATTTCCCCTTTCACTATCAAATGCTTGAAATGATGGTTATTCTTCAACTCTATAAGAGTCAATGGAGTATAAACCCAAATTACTTCACTAGAGACAGTGGAGTATAAGCCTAGATAACTCTATCATATCAGAGTATAAACTCAATTAACTCCACCCAATGACAATGGATCATAAGCTCATTCCACTCGACTAGAGACAGTGGAGTATTAACTCATTCAATTCTAACAGAGATGGTGGAGTATAAACTAATCTAACTCTATCAAAGATAGAGAAGTATAAACTTTCTAGCCTCAAAGATAAGGTTCGACTCCATCAGAGACAATTAAGTATATTTTTGGTTAACCTTAGAGACAAGGTATAAATTCACCAGAGGTACTAAAGTATCTAGTTGTTTATCCTCAAAGACTGGGCTCTACTCCCTATGGATTAGGCTCTAATCCCCCGGAGATGGTGGAGTATAACGCTAACTAATCCTGGAGATAGGACACAACTCTATTGGAGGCTATGAAGTGTAATTCACCAAAAAAGCACTAAGGTCAACTTGATCTGAACATGAAGCATGATACTCCAAGATTGAGTACCTTATATATTGTAGTAACTGCAACGTAAAGTTATGACTTAATTTTACGAATAAATCTTGATTGACATTTGATAGAAACGCTCGAGGCGTAATAACACCATCTCACTCGAATATGCGACACTCACCTAAGTGGGTGAAAAGACTTAAGTTGGATAGACCTCTTTATTTAAAGGCTAGAAGAAAGGTTGCACCTGAGCATTGTGTAATTTACCTCAACTGCACCATTCCCCTACAATTATTGGATCTCGAACAAAGAACACTTCGTACTCGCAAAACATACCTTTTAGGAGCAAGGTGTCAAGAGAAAATTTTGTACAATCCCAGAACAGACCCAAATCAGTTGGAAAATACGCTTAAGTCGGGATATGCCATGGTCAAAACTGCATCTTAATCCAAAGTACATATTAAAAGATATGGTCATCTTAAAATCTATCATCTACCTAACCAATTTGGGTCGCATCTTAGAGAGCTACTGACTATGTCACTCATGTGGAATATCCACGGGCACTGAACTTCTCTACTCGATGATATAAAGCTATTGGTCCAAGTTTTACTCAATTCCGATTTGAAATGTAGAAGCCATAACACCAAGAAGATCGGACTAGAAAGGAGCAGTAACAGTCCGATGAGGAGTAAGTGTTGAATAGGGAAAACTATCTGATAATGTGCTTACCGAGCCGAATCTCTATCGAACCAAATCCTTACTACATTGAATCTCTAGTGAACAGAATTGATCATGCGTGAAAAGTGCTTCTTCTATAGGAACCCTGCACATAAAAATACCTTATGGATGAACAACAATGGGGAATAAATTTAGAGCCTAAGAAACTACCGAATCGAATTAATCAAATCAAAACTCTATTTGAACAGTAAGGAATCATTTTAATCTAATCCAATCCAACATCGAGTTGTAATGGACCAACCTCAAGATCTACGATATCTGAGCTTTGCAAATCACAATTCTATTAATCGACAATTGTTGTAACTGATGTAGGGAGATCTAACACGTGTTATAGAAACTGCAAACCGAAGAATCATTATAAAAGATATAACGTTGATTACTCGAGAGATTGTCGAATCATTATACAAATTTCGTATGTCATTTATTTTTTGTACACTTTATTTTATGCTTTATATTATATATTATATGACTCGTGATCTGAACTAAAGTAAGAACTTAACATATTTGATGAACGTAAATCTTATCAACTAGAAACAAGCATTAGAACCACATTTAGGATCTTAGCCTATACCACATCTTTTTCTGGGGTGTTTGGTCATATTCGATGCAAAAATTATTTGAACATTTGTAATCATAATTTTCAGTTATTAAATAAAAGTTGGCCCTTGTTATAATAATTAGTAAATTAAAATTTGATTTGCCATCTACTACGCCTGTTAGTAGCCTTTTGATTTATATAATTATAAATATTATTAAGCACTCTCTTCAATAGTTGAAGGGTCACTTTTTCATCAAGAAAAAAACTAAAGTTGATCTATATTTTTTCCTTCGTATATTAAGTTAATTTTCAACTTTAGTAGATTGAACTTTTGTAAAACACTCTATTTACGTTTCAAAATGCACAGTCATCCCTTCTCAAAAATAAGTTTAAAGAAAACTCATGTTTTTTAGTTTTAGTATATTTTGCAGAAAAATCTGCAAATATTTTCAGAAAAATTTGTAAATATTTGAAGTTTATTAACGACAAATATTTAAAGAAAAATCTGCACATATTTGCACAAAGAAATAACTGCACGTTTCCAAAAAAATTGCAAAAAAATAGTTTTTATCGTACAAACATACGATTAAAGTTGAGAATTAATTTTCGAAAAAAGAAAAAAAAAATTGATAATAAAGTTAGAGGTTTAATTTAAATCATGTTTTTTAGAAGAGATTTTCACGTACTTCAAAATATGGAGCGAATTCTAATTTCCGTCAAATAAAATTATATGAAGTTAATATTTCTGAAATACACACATACATACATGTGTATTTGTATGGGGAAAGAGGGAGCGTGTTGCTATACCTTATATGCAACTCTTATACACACATATATACGCACACGCATACAAATACATGGAGAGAGAGTTTTTCTACACCTCATTTGCAGTTCTTTTATTTTTCGATCTGCACCGTTCGAAATCAAAGAAAAATTTATAGATATATTTTTACATAATTCAATATCGTCTCTATAAAATTTGACCTAATTTGAATTATTCTAACATGTTCAAAATCATGTTCCTAATCAACAGTCAAACTAAGTGACTAAGTGTTTTAATGGTTAATATCCGACTTAACATTTTAAACATGTTAGAAGCTTTAAAATGTTCTCAGTTTTTGTGGATACGACGTTCACAATGTAGACTAAACATTTCCGGAGTTATGTTTGATTTAGAACCGCGTAGCATCGGAAAACGCATGAGGGAGAAAAAAGGAACCGTTTAAAATATGGTCAGGTTATATATAAATTGTAAAGAAATCCAGCGGACATGGCATAGAAAGTGAGCCTAGAGCTTAGTACGCATAGTTTTTACCAGAGAAACAGGGATTTGATTGATATGATGTGCACACTGATTGATTGATTGATGTCTGTCTCTTCTAATTTTGGCTTCTTTTTACCACCAGTGCATTTTACATTCACCAACTACAATTTCTTTCTTATTCTTTTTTACAACAATCGCTTCTTTAACAGCAGTAATAAAAAAGCTAAAAATAAATAAATAAATAAATAATCGAACTAAATTCCTTGCCAGCCCATTACTTGTTCGAATTATGGGCCGAATCCAACAATAACCCGGCTCCAATATATTTGTTCAATTGTAGTTGTAAGGAAGGAGGGATGCACCACACGCTATTATATGCATAGGCTGTCTTCTTCAAGTTCAATGCTGGGGGATTCTGTGACAGGTACATGTGCTCCTAGACTTGATGAGATGAACCGTCCTACGAGTGCCTGGAATTATGGGCTCTGTGGGAGCCCAGTGCCATAAGGACTACACACCCTTTATCTATGTGGTTTTTCACCACCTTTTATTCATAATGTGCCACCTAGCTCATATGGTTTTGGGCTGGGCAGTGATGGTATAAGTCCGGATCCGCATAGTCTAACACCAAGCACTGAGTGTGTTAGGCTTAGGCTTAGGCTTAGGAATAATAATCTTGCGCTATAATGTACTATATCAGAATTATGTAATCATTGACTCTTATTTAAAAGACTTAATTTGTATATGTAATTGATGTCACACACTGGTGTTTTCTTGGAGACGAAGATAATTGTTTGTAGATTTACATTGTCTTTTACTCTTTTATTAAAGTTATAACGAGGTTGGTAATAAATATATTCCGATCCAAAGACCTGGAGATGGTTTATTCACAAAGCACTATTTTTCAAATCTACCTTATAATAAAATATCTTGTTCCCTGATAATATGATATTAGTCGCCTATATACTAATAGTTAACCATTTTTTACTTTAAACCTAACAAACACAGCAAATGAGTTGGCACACTGTGGACACAACAACTTTTGGTTTCAATAATATAGTTGTTTTTCCATAGTGACTCGTTCTATTTAGTAAATTGTAAGTTTCACATGCATCAGCCTGTTTAGTCTCTTGTCCACCAAAAAGAAATAGCATTTTTGGCCTTTCAAATTTTTAAACGGGAGCCTTTGTCATACATTAACGATAAGGTTTGAAAATTCACAAAATATTCCTCCATTTTTTTAACAAGTTTCTGGTGTCTGTTTTTAAATTCACGCGTGCATAAAGACCTAAATATCTTCCATTTTTTTTCAAATCTGCAAATTATTGCATATAATTGCAGGCATTTCTACAATTATATGGTACTGCAATTATTGCATATAGTTGCAGAAATGTCTACAACCATTTTATATAATTGTAGACAGTTCTACAATTATACAGTATAATTGCATACATGTCTGCAACTATATTGTATAACTGCAGACACGTATGCAATCATTGCATATGTTGCAGAAATGTTTACAACCATTGCATATAGTTGCAGAAATGTCTCCAACCATTGCATATATTTGTAGATAGTTCTGCAATTATATGATATAATTGCATACATGTCATGTCTGCAATTATTGCATACGATTGTAGAAATATCTACAACTATTGCATATAGATGCCAACATTTCTACAATTATATCATACATGTCTGTAATTATATGGTATTATTGCGTATAGTTGTAGAAATGTCTACATTTATTGCGTATAACTGTAGATTGTCTGCAACTATTGCATATCGTTGCAGACATTTCTGCAATGATTGCATATAATTGCTGAATTGTCTACAATCATACCATATAATTATTTATCCTGCTATTGTTTTTACATACACACAATGTCACTCGTTAGAAAGATAATAAAATCTATGATCTAACGGTGAAAACAGTTTGTTGATCCATCGTTTCTACAAGAAGTTCTTGAGTTTTAAAAATTGATAATTAATGGGGTGCAAATTTTTATCATGGATGTGAGAATAACATCCATATATGATAGAATCAACATTGTTGCAGTGGAGAAGAGGAGTATTATAGGGAAGAGAATTGTAGTATTTGAAAATAGGAAGAATGATGTTTTGTGTCTTAAGTTTGACTTTAAGGATGTGTGCTTATTTTCATTGATAAAAATCAGTATATCCACCTATTACATTTCTTTCTTTTTTCTTAGATTTTTATTATACGTCGTATTTTCTTCTGCTAAAACCCTACAGCAAAATCAAATCTATTATGGATTACGACAGCAGCCCGATACATTGAATCAAATGAGATGCTGTTGTAATATATAGATGTCGACACGAAGACATCTACATCTAAAAATTATCCTTTCGGTTTTATCAAAATTATAGTTAATGTTATGTATATTTTAATACAATCAAACATATGCATTTATTGTTGTTTTGAGTTAATAATTTATATTATATGCATTTAATGCATATTTACTTTTCAAAACTATCAATTACCACCATATTTATTGATTTTGCATACCTTTATGTTAAATCAAAATTTTCAACTTGTATTTTTTGACTTATTGATCGTTAGCGGATATGATAATTATTCAATTTTGTTTGTGTCTGTGGATATAAATATCTAATATTCAAAAATAATTTCAGATTCAAATACGGATATTGCACTATCTACATTCGAAATTATCCTTTTGTCAACCCTAATGGCATCACGTGAATTTTTGTGGTCCATATTCTTAAGTTGCTTATGTGTAACGACCCAGAATTTTTGGATATTTGAAATTGGAGTATTTAATTGATTTCAAATATTTAAAGTTAATTTTTAACTTGAATTTCAAATATGACCATTTATTGGATAATTTAATGGTTGAATATTGGGTAAATTAGTGAATCTTGAGTTTTAAGATTGTTAAAAATAATTTAAAGGCTTATAAATTTATATTTATAATAAAGAAGATAATAAAAGTTTTAAAATGAATTTAAATGTGATTTGTTTAGTTTTAAAAATATATCGTTTAAATTTACATTTAAAAATATCATTCCAAGGCACAGTCTCAAAATTCAACAAAACCAGTTACATTGGATCTGTGATAGTGTATTATTATCGAACGTCAAATTTTATAGCGTTTGGAGTTATCATTTGGTCGTACGGGATATAAACGCGATGAAATTTATATCGAAAATTAATATAATAATTGGGTCCAAAAGCTATCTTCTCCATACGATCGAATTAGGACTCAAAACCTTTTCCATTGCGTTCGGAATAGGGGTATAATATTATGAATGCCTAGCGCACGCCTCGATAGGAGCTCAAGATTTTAAACTACGAATTCGAGATGACTGGAATTTAAATAAAATATTATATGTTTAGCAGTCAAAATATATTCACATCAACTTTTCCCCCTTCACTTCTGTCACTGTAGATGACCTGTTGTAACACGAAAAGCATCTATTTCCCTCCTCTTTTATAAACTCATGGCCGAGCATAGAAAAAAATTCAAAAAAAAATCACGCAACAGCTAAAGAAAGAAAGGCAAGCTTCAATCTCAAAATCAAGGTAAAATACAATCACCTATTCTCATCTGCTTCCTTAAAAAAAAATCGAAATCCTCCAGCTAAAAAAAAGAGCGGGCTTCATTTTCGAATCAATTGAGAGAGAGGGGAGTCGCGACTTAGCCTAGGCGCATGTGAGGCCAGGCGTAGCACCGCATGGGGGTTCGTGTGATGATGGGACAATTCGCGATCGTTTGGGTGCGATAGGGGGAGGTGAGACGCCGTGAACGGTGACAACGATTTTTAGGCTGAGAGAACGTCGTCGAAGTTATGGGTCGGTGGCGGCGCGGAGAAGGCGGAGGTGTGGAGTATAATTGGCAGTCGAGGCAAGGTTGAGGGATCATGAGGAAGGGTTTGGGTCAGGCGGTAGCTCCTCGCTTGGTGGCATACGAGATTTGAGTGTCACGAGTCGAAAGAGAAGGCTGGGAGTATTTCGCGCAGAAGAAGGAGATGATTTGGGTAATTAATTTTTATTAATTTTAGTAATTGTGTTAACATTAATTATTTTAAATTTATTCGAATGTTTGAAAAATTATAACTTGTGCATCCGAGGTTGAAATCAAACAAAACAAATTGTGTCGCGATCGTGATGGCGATAACTTTACAATAATATTGGTTGGAGATAGTCGGTCGGGATTTTGGTTTTTCAAAATCTGGATGTTCGAAAAGAAAATAAATCAAGTTGAGTTAATCTCACTCAAATTTGAAATACTACAACTAATTTTGAATAGTTAAAATTAATTATTGATTGATTGTGAAATTTGATAATTATTATCAGTTGGATGTTATTATATATAGTAGTGTGTGTGTGTGTGTTGGAGTGATTGATATTCCCGCATATATATAGCGGATGAGGCCCTATGAGTCCCGCATAATAGCGGATGACTCTATATACCGCGATATCTCTCTCGAAGTGGAATTGGTATTTTTCTATTATGCTAACACCTGTGGATAGAGGGAAACATGTTGGACGGATCCAACTGGATTCTTCAAAAATATTGAATTAATTTCATACATTGATATATGATTTGTTTCAATAATTGATGGTAGATTATAGTGTAATTTGAATGTACCGAATGCTATGGTAGTTTTGGCCTGTATTTTGGTTTTTTTTAATAACAAAAATAAATATTTTGAATTTGGAATGAAAACAAAAAGGGAATTTGAAAGTAAACTATTTATAGTGGAAATTGGATTTATTAAAGGAAATGAATTTTGGAAAAAAATAAATAAAGGATTTTAAAAGTTTTATTTGATAATTTCGGGGTATGAAAATATAGATTTGGAATAATTTAAAAGGATTTTTAAAAAAAAAAAAACTTAAACGACCCCTGTTTAAGTGTAAAAGGATTTTAAATCAAGATTTTAAACAGTTGGAAAAAATAAAAGAGAAATTTGAAAATAAAATATAAAATTGTTATGCCAGATTTGAATAAGATTTCAAATGATGAAAAGGAAAGTGGGTTATGGTTGGGTTATTTAAGAAGTTAATTTAAAATGGAATTTAATTTAGAAAATCGATTTAAATCGATTAAGTATTGTGAAAAAAAGGGTTATAAACAAGAAAAGAGACTATGGAATTTATAAACTAGTTTATAAATAAAGTAAGGTGATTTTCAGTGGATAATTGAAGTTACAAATTCACGGTGATGATTTATGAGGAGATGGGCAAATCGGGTTAAAATAAATGGTACATTTATTTTTAGAAATATGAAAAGGAAATTTATGGAATTGGGACGTAAATAAAATTGGAAATAAATCGAGAAGGATTTATTAATATTGGACTTGCTATTTGTGAGTTGAAAAACATATTTTTCTGAGAAGCTAAGTTTATTTTTTAAGGGAATTTTTAAGTATTTACTAGAAAATTTAATTTTTTTTAAAGAATATTTCAAAAATTAATTTTTTAATCGTTTAAAATTGCTTTAAGTATATTTTAAATTATGAATTAAGTTAGTTTATATTAAATTAATTATTATTTGAGGATTAATCAATATTATTATCTCAAAGGGATAAATTATTCAATAATTATGTTCTTTTCATATAATAACTTTTATTTTAAAGAGTATTCGCCTAAATTTAACTTGGAAGTTATCATAGAAATTTCATAAGTATTATTTTGAAAATATTTAAATAAAGTTTTCAGGAAGTAATGGTATACTCCCATGGCGAAATCGGAGGCAATGAGTGCCTGCAGTTAAGTCTTCGATTTCTCTGGGATAGAGACGTAACCATTGAGGTGTAAACCCATGGTTTGATACCGCAGTGGTACTTCTCGTATTATTTTAAAAAGGGGTTTCAAATATTCTTTTGAAAAGGGATAGTTAGTGAATTTACTAAATTCGATAAGTTAAGTACATATATTTTGGTCAAAGAGATTAAATTTATTAAAATTAAATTAAAAGTGATTTGGAGTTTTTCAGTGGGAAATGGAATAATTGGTTGAACGATTGTTTATTTGATAGTTAAATAACCAAGTATCATATCTAGACCTAAAATATAAATTTGGGAATATCTAGGAGAAATACAGAAATTATATGGTACAGTTACCATTTTAGGTGCTATACTATATGTATAAACTCATTTTGTTCTTCTAGGACGATGATAAGGAAATCCATCCACTAACAATTTGGAGGTGATCTCCGATCATATTTTCATCTGTTTATTTCCTAAAGCACTAGGGTTGAGTTTATCGGAAAATATCGAACGTTATTTTCGAAGAGACCGGGATCAGATTTGTTATTGGAATAACGCTTCGATCCATCGAGTACGTTTTCGATGTGAAAACAAAAGCATGGAGTCAAAGATGGAGCGGTGAAGTGCAAGGATAATTGCTACTAATCTTGAGGATTATTCCAAAATGGATGTAGTAGGAATAGTGCCTTCAGTTTTGTTCGGACCCAGAACAGACTTGTATGGATGAATGCTATCAGTACATTGTCATTGGAAGATGATGAACATTCTAAGTGAAATTTTCTTAAAAGGTAATCGCAGCCTCCAACCTCATGAACCCGAATGACTGAAAAGCAAGGGAGATGTAGCAAGGCTAAGTGCGTAGCACCCAACTAAGGTATGTTTATCACCTTTTTAAATTCCTTCGGATATTATTACTACGATACATGGAAGGAGCTTGAAAAAAGGTAGGAACACCTGGGGTGATAGCACATTCGGTCTATCCAGGTTAGGTGTAGACCGGTCTTGTGTTGCAGGGGATCCTGACTTAGTCTCGGTAGGCTGTTCTAGACGTGTACTGTGATAGATGATACCCCAGTACCTAGTCATTCATATGGAATCCATTCTCCAATAAGCACTGTACAGTTTTGATTGTGCCCAACTATGCTGAAACGTGAGATGCAAGCAGCTATTCGAATAAGTATTTGTACTTAGACACTATTATAATATCATAGGATTTGATATGAAAAGTTTTGGTTATCGTAAAGTAAAACGCGTCGTCTTTATGTGTGGCATGGTCTTACGAGATACCTTTGATTTTCAAAGGATTTGTTAACTTAAATAATTCAAATTGAGTATGTTTTCTCACGCTAGTTTTCCAGACTGACTCGGCTGTTATTTTATTATAATGCTCGGGTCAGATCGAGTATTACAAATACAGGATAGGATGCAATGGAGCTTAGGAGACGAGCTGGATGACGAAACATACCACACTTACTTGGTTTTTTTATTCTGATGTGTATGGTATGCTGTATATTCAGCATTTGTGAGGACAAGTTATATCACTGTCAAGTATTGAGTTATTAAAGTATTTTACTCAGATGATGTAATGTGTAATTAACATTTGTAGTTCCTTTTTGTATAGAGACATGTTGTTTTCTATTATACATTGTTTCGCTGTGATTATGAGATTGTGTTCTTGTTTCTGTCTTCTTCTACATCTTCTTCTTTTCCCTAGAGATCTGGTATTTCTGGCATTTGATTGCTCGGCATGTAATATAGTGGACGTGTTGATTTCGATTTCCAAAGGTCGAAAATCATGATCGTGACACTTGGTATCAGAGCTAAAGGTTAAGCTAGAACCTTAGCTCTGGTGGGAATTACTCATTAGAAATAGGGTTGGTGGCACCCTAGAATGAGTTTGAGAGTATTAATAGATTTGAGCATGTATTTATTAGTAAATATAAAATTGTATTATATTGTGTTAGTTGGTTTATCGAGTGGTTTATGGATTTTGGACAACACAAGTAATTAACGTTATTGATAGGGATCTCTAAGCACTATAATAGAAAAAATTCGACATAGTATTGTTTTAAAATGAGGTAAATGAAATAATTTACACAAATTACTTTTATGAATAAAAGTAATAATTTTTAAAAAATTATTATAGTTATATATGTTGTGCTTGGTTGTTAGGAAATGATAATATTAAACCATTATCATTTGTTGTTGTGATTATTGAATAAAAGATGATATTATAACCAAAAGTAAGAAATTTATTCATATAACAAAATGGATTTTGTAAAAATGAATTTATAAATGTGATTTATAAATTGAAATGGAATACAATTCCAAAGGTATATTGAATATGATTTTGTAAATGTGGTTTATAATTTGAAAGGAAATGAAATTCCTAGGAGTATTTAAAGATGATATAGTTTACAAAAACAATATATAAAGGAATTAAAATATGGAAATTTTGAAATTTGGGAATTTAAATTCCGTTGGTTTTGAAAATGTTTTTCAAAGTTGGAAAATAATAGTGGTATTATTTTAAGAAAAATATTTTTAGATTTACATGTTTGAAAATGATTTTTAAAGAAATAAAAGCACTGAACTCAATTCGGTCGCTGGAAAATAATTCTGAGGATAATCGCGACATCATCGATGTTCATTTTCAAGTTTCCAAGGGAGTAATTGCTACCAAAAATGTTTGAATTGGAATTTGTTTGCAAAAATAAAACTGGTCTGATTTTGAAATGCAAAGGAAGAATTTGATATACCAAAGGATTTTGGATATATATGATTTAAAAGTGATTTTGAAATGCTTAAGTAATTGTTTAAACTCTGGAGTTTGATCTACAATGTTTTATGGAATATAAATAAGTTTAAAAACTTATAGAATTTGAAATTTGTTTGGAATGAAATTTAACTTAAGAAGAGTTAAATGAAAACAATTGTGATAATGGGATAAATTAGTAAAGTAAGCCAATTAAATGAAGTGAATTGGAAGAAATTGGTGAATAGAATATTAGTAAGTTTGATAACTTAAGAAATTTGATTTTGTGGAGCGAAATTTAACTTAAGTCAAGTCAAATAAGAGTGAATTTTGGAAAAACTAGCCTTAGTAAGCTAAACGAAATAGTTATTGAAGTAGAATTTATTAAGTTGGGAATAAATTAGTGGATGAACAAATTAATTTAATTTGTAAGTAAATGGAATTGAAATTTAATACTGGAATGAAATTTAATTCGAATTATGTTGAATAAAGTGAAGCTGAAAAAATAGTTCTAGTGGACTAAATAAAATTTATTGAAATTTGGAATGTATTAGTGGATAGAGCTAATTACGGTAATTAGTGAATTGAAGATGGTTTGAGAAATGGTTGATAAAATTCAATACTTAAAATTTGGAAGGTGAATTGAGTTCAAATGGAATTGAAAATTTAATTTGAATAAAAATGGATGTAAAATTAAGTGATGAAGTGAAAATAAATATAAGAAGTTGTATAAAATATTTATAATAAACTTAAGAAATTGATGGTGAAGTTCTTAAGCAAAATTGGTTTTAGGAAATATACTAAGTTAATATTTGAATGAAGATTAAATAAAAGTTGTGTAAAAGAATAATTGTGAATAAGTGAATGGAAATTAAAATAAATGCGAATAGAAAGAATTTTATATAGCAAAGAATCAATTGAAAATTAATAGGTAAGTTGTACGTCTATTATTTTATTCGCACGACGATTTGATCCAGATTCGAGCATAGAATTTCGGGATAGTTATATTGATTCGAGTTAGGATTTTTCACTCGATTTTCGACGACGAACCTTGGATATGAATATTTGATTGATTTTGGAATTCTCTATCATAGTATATTTCTATACAAAGAGATTGACGGTTTCCAATCAAGAAACCAGATCTGAGCACGCACTAGAGAATCGTGTGAATGATACTAGTTCGAAAACAAAATTGTGTGATCGAGTGATCGATTTGATTTTGCATACGGATGATATATGTACATCGTACAGGTTTTGGTGAAATGAATATAGGGAATTGAAAAGAAATAAATAAAATGATTTTGAATCATGTGATTGGATATTATTGGTAAATAAGGTGTAGGTAATTAAAACCAAAAGCTAAATTGATGTCTTCGATTTCAGAAGTAAAATTTGATTGCCCAACTAAAAAGGTATGTGTTTAAATAGAGTTTTAAATTTATGGTTTTATAATTGAGCCACTTGGCTTTTATTTTCTTTTGATGATTTGGGCCCGTAGAGGCAGTTTTGTAGTTTTTCGGATCTAGTCGGGCAAAGGAGATGCTGGCGAAATTTTTCGAAAATGTAAGGAGTTAGAAAAATTTTGAAGAAAATTTTAATAATTTAAAATTTGGTTTTAAATTATAAATTGAATGATTGAGGGGATAATATTGGTTGTAATCTATGGATGAATTTGGAAATTAGAAAAGTGATAGTGTGTTTCAATAAATTGATTTGGGAAAGTTATTTAAACTAATTGCGTTTTGGAAAAGTAAATGGGTTTTGGACCGTTCTTCTTACCTGACAATTTCGGGGACAAAATTCTTATAAGAGGGGAGGAATGTAACGACCTAGCACTTTTGGATATTTGAAATTGGAGCATTTAATTGATTTTAAATATTTAAAAGTTAGTTTTTAACTTGAATTTCAAATATAACCATTTACTGGATAATTTAGTTATTGAATTTAATAGTTGAATATTGGGTAAATAAGTGAATCTTGAGTTTAAAGCTTGTTAAAAATAATTTAAAGGCATATAAAATTTATATTTATAATAAGGAAGATAATAAAAGTTATAAAATGAATTTAAAAGTGATTTGTTCAGTTTTAAAAATATATCGTTTAAATTTACATTTAAAAATAGCCTTCCAAGGCACAGTCTCAAAATTCGACGAAATCAGTTCCAGTAGATCCGTGATAGTGTATTATTATTGGACTTCAAATTTCGTGGCGTTTGGAGTTATCATTTGGACGTACGGGATATAAATGCGTTGAAATTTATATAGAAAATTAATATAATAATTGGGTCCAAAAAATTATCTTCTCCATATGATCGAATAAGGACTCGAAACCTTTTCCACTACGTTCAGAATAAGGGTATAACATTATGAACACTAGCGGCACGCCTCGATAGGAGATCAAAATTTTATGCTACGAATTTGAGACGATTTGAATTTAAATAAAATATTATATGTTGACCAGTCAAAATATGTTCACATCAACGTTTTCCCTCTCACTTCAGTCACTGTAGATGACTTGTTTGAATACGAAAAACATCTTTTTCCCTCCTCTTTTATAAATCCATGGCCGAGCATAGAAAACAATTCAAAAAAAAAATCACGAGACAGCTAAAGAAAGAAATGCAAGCTTCAATTTCAAAATCAAGGTAAAATACAATAACCTATTCTCCTCTGCTTCCTTCAAAAAAAATTTGAAATCCTCTCAGCTAAAAAAAGAGCGGGCTTCATTTTCGAATCAATTGAGAGAGAGGGGAGATGCAACTTCGCCTGGGCACGTGTGAGGCCACACGCGGCACCGCGTAGGGGTTCATGTGATGATAGGGTAAGTCGCGATCGTTTGGGTGCGATAGGTGGAGGTGCGACGCCGTGAATGACGACATCGATTATTAGGCGGGGAGAGCGCCGTCGAAATTATGGGTCGGTGGCAGCACAGAGATGGCAGAGGTAAGGAGTGGAATCGACAGTCGAGGCAAGGTTAGGACGGCAGTGAGCAACCGTGAGGAAAGTTTTGGATCAGACAGTTGCTCCTCGCTTGGTGGCGTACGAGATTTGAGTGTCGTGAGTCGAACGAGAAGGCTGGGAGTATTTGCATGGAAGATGGAGTGATTAAGTTAATTAATTTTTATTAATTCCAGTAATTATGTTTACATTAATTATTTTAAATTCATTCGAATGTTTAAAAATTTATAACATGTGCATACGAGGTTGAAATCAAACAAAACAAATTGTGTCGCAGTCGTGATGGCGAGAACTTTACAATAATATTGGTTGGAGATTTTTGAAGTCGGTCGGATTTTGGTTTTACAAAATCTGGATGTTCGAAAAGAAAATAAATCAAGATGAGTTAATCTCACTCAAATTTGGAATACTGCAATTAATTTTAAATAGTTAAAATTGATTATTGGTTGATTGTGGAATTTGTTAATTATTATCAGTTGGATGTTATTATATGTAATAGTATATATATTAGAGTGATTGATATTCCCGCATATATATAGCGGATGAGACACTTTGTGCCCCTCATAATAGCGGATGACCCTATATACCGCGATATCCCCCTCGAAGTGGGATTGGTAATTTTAAATTGTGCTACCACCTATGGATGCAGGGAAACAGGTTGGAGGGATCCAACTGGATTTCTAAAAAATTTTGAATTAATTTCATATATCGATATATGATTTGTTTGAATAACCTATGATATATTATAGTGTAATTTGAATGTACTGAATGCTATGGTAGTTTTGGTCTAGATTTTGGTGTTTTTAAATATAAAAATAAATGTTTTGAATTTGGAAGGAAAACAAAAAGGGAAACTGAAAGTAAAATATATTTATAGTGGAAATTGAATTTATTAATGGAAATGAATTTTGGAAAAAAATAGAGGATTTTAAAATTTTAATTTGATAATTTCGTGATATGAAAATAGAGTTTTGGAATAATTTAAAAGGATTTAAAAGGATTTAAAAAAAACGTAAACGACCCTTGTTTAAGTGTAGAAGGATTCTAAATCGAGATTTTCAACAATTGGGAAAAATAAAAGAGAAATTTGAAAATAAAATATAAAATTGTTACGCCAGATTTGAATAAGATTTCAAATGATGAAAAGGAAAGTGGGTTATGGTTGGGTTATTTAAGAAGTTAATTTAAAATGGAATTTAATTTAGAAAATCGATTTAAATTGATTAAGTATTTTGAAAAAAGGGTTATAAACGGGAAAAGAGACTATGGAATTTATAAACGAAGTTTATAAATAAAGTAAGGTGATTTTCAGTGGATAAATTGAAGTTATAAATTCACGGTGGATATGATAATAGGCGATTTTTCTGAAAAGTTAAGTTTATGTTTTTAATGGAATTTTTAAGTATTAACTAGAAATTTTAAAAGCGATTAAAGAATATTTTAGATGTTAATTATTTAGTTGTTTAAAATTGTTTTAAGTATATTTTAAATTATGAATTAAGTTAGTTTATATTATATTAATTATTATTTAAGGATTAATCAATACTATTATCTCTAAGGGATAAATTATTCCACAATTATGATCTTTTTATATAACAACTTTTATTTTAAGGAGTATTCGCCTAAATTTAACTTGGTAGTTATTATAAAAATTTCATAAGTATTATTTTGAAAAATTATAAATAATGTTTTCGAGTAGTAATGGTATACTCGCATGACGAAATCGGAGGCAGTAAGTGCCTACAGTTAAGTCTTTGATTTCTTTGGGATAGAGACGTAACCATTGTGCTGTGAGCGCATGGTTTGATACCGCTGTGGTACTTTTCATATTATTTTGAAAAGGGGTTTCAAATATTCTTTTGAAAAGGGATAGTTGGTGAATTTTACTAAATTCGATTAGTTAAGTACATATATTTTGGATAAAGAGATTTAATTTATTAAAATTAAATTAAAAAGGGATTTGGAGTTTTCAGTGGGAAATGGAATAATTGGTTGAATGATTATTTATTTGATAGTTAAATAACCGACTATCAAATCTGAACGAAAAATATAACTTTGGGAATATCTAGGAGAAATATGAGAATTATATGGTGCAGTTACCGTTCGAGATGTTATACTGTATGTATAAACTCGTTTTGTTCTTTTAGGACGATGATGAGAAAATCCATCCACTAATTGTTAGGAGGTGATCTTTGAACTTATTTTCTTCCGTTTATTTCCTAAATAACCAGGGTTGAGTTTACCGAAAAATAACGAACGTTGTTTTCGAAGAGACCGGGATCGAATTTGTTATCCGAATACCACTTCTATCCAGCGAGCACGTTTTCGATGTGAAAACAAGAGCGTGGAGTCAAAGATAGAGCGGTGAAGTGAAAGAGCTAATCGCTACTAATCCTGAGGATTATTCCAAAATGGTTGTAGTAGGAATAGAGCCTTCGAATCCATTCGGACCAAAAATGGACTTGCATGGATTAATGCTATCAATGCATTGTCATTGGAGGACAATGAACATTCTACGTGAAATTTCCTTAAAAGATAATCGTAGCCTCCAGCCTCATTTACACGGAATGACTGAAAAGCAGGGGAGATGCAGCAAGGCTAAATGGGTAGCATCCAATTAGGGTTTGTTTGTCACCTTTCTAGATACCCTCGGATATTATTACTATGATATATGGAAGGAGCTCGAAAAAGAGAGAACACTCAGGGTGATAGCATATTCGGTCTATCCAGGTTAGGGGTAGTCCGGTCTTGCGTTGCAGGGGATCCCGACGTGGTCCTCGGTATGCTATTCTAGACGTGTACTATGACAGGTGTTACCCCAGTACCTAGTCATTCATATGGATCCATTCTCCAATAAGCGCTATACAGTTTTGATTGTGCTCAACTAGTCTGAAACGTGAGATGCAAGCATTTCAGCTATTTGAATAGCATTTGTACTTAGACATTATTATAATATCAGAGGATTTGATATGAAAAGTTTTGGTTATCGTAAGATAAAATCCCGTCGTGTTTATGTGTGGCGTGGTCTTATGAGATACCTTTGATTTTCAAAGGAATTGATAACTTAAATAATTCAAATTGAGTGTGTTTTATCACACTGGTTTTCCAGACTGACTCGGGTGTTATTTTATTATAATGCTCGAGTCAGATCGAGTATTACAGATACAGGATAGGATGTTATGGATCTCAGAAGATGAGCTGGATGACGAGACATATCACACGTACTTGGTCTTTTTATTCTGCTGTGCATGGTATGCTGTATATTCAGCATTTGTGAGGACAAGTTGTATAACTATCTAGTATTGAGTTATTGATGTATTGTACTCTGATGATGTAATGCAGTGGACTGCTATTTCTTGCATTCGATTGCTTGGCATGTAATACAGTGGACGTATTGATGTCGATTTTCGAAGGTCAAAAATCATGGTCGTGATATTATGTTCATTTAATTCATGCATAAATATACACACACACATAGCGCTCTACAACACCCCATTTTGCAACATCCTTCCTGCTCTCTGATTTCCACCACACATCCTCATTTAAAAACAGTACTTTCTCTCACCTTCCACTAACTCTATTATTTAAATGCTGATGTGTGATGGAAATAAGGGGGCCAGGAGGGGTGCTATTGAACGCTGCTCATATACATCTACATATACATGTACATATGCATGCATACATACATATATATAAATATATTTGTGTGTGCGTGTATACATATAGATATATAAATATATTTGTGTGTGCGTGTATACATATATATGTGTATGTATGTACACACAAAGATACACACACACACACATATACACACACTTATGTATATACATTCAAAGATATATATACATATACACATACACATATACATATACATATACATATACATATACATATACATATACATATGTACATGTATATGTATATTTATGCAAAATGGAGGTGTTATTGAATGGTTCTTATATATATGTATATGTATATGTATGTGTATGTGTATGTACAATCATATATACGTGTATATATGTATGTACATACATATACACGTATACATGTATATACGTATATATGTGTGTGTAATGGACACGTATCTATGTGCATGTATATACATCTTCCTGTTTTTTATTATATATTTTTCTTAGGTTGAAGTTGTATAAATTTTGATGTATCAGATTTGTTTTCAAATATTTTAGGCACCATTTACAAATACTCGCGTAATAATTCTTTTTCATAAAATTATCATTATCGTTGTTATTCAATAGATGTAGGGAAAAGTTATTTTGTGATATGGAAAAATGAAAGTAAAAAAAGCTTGTTATATCGTCATCCTACAAAGTTATGTTTGCTAAATGTATAATTACAGTTACCATCATCTTTGTATGACTTAGAATGACTATATTAAGATGGTTTCTTTTGTTAATGCATGATTATGATTTACATTTTTTGCTTTGCAAAGAAATTATAATTGAATCAATAAACATATTTAGAATAATAATTTAGGTTTGAGCATGACAAGTAAAATTGATTTTTAAAGTGAGGCATTGTAAAACATTGGTAATCTATTTTGAAAAAAAGTAAAGCTATTACTTTGGTTTTTTCCCCAATTTAACTATAATAATTTTAAAGTTCAAAAAATAATCTTTAAATAGACATCAAAAATTATTTTTTTTAATGCTTTTTCTTCATTAAGTATATTAATTTAGCAATTTAAATTAAATGTTATGGAAAAGTCCGAATTCAAACAATCTTTTAGAATGATTATAACAAAACGTCTAACTTAATTAGTGCAATTATAATGCTACAAGAAAACAAACAAAGATTCACTGGTAATCAGAAAAAATAATATAGATACAATATGTATGTGAAGCACGAGTTCGCTCTAGTATTAAAAGAATTAAAGGGTAACTTAACCATATGCCAACTTGAAAAGATCTAAACTACTTTTAGCAAAACAATTAAGATGCGAAAATTTAAGAAAATAGTAACAAATATTACAAAAAAGCAAGGCCCAGTTGGATCACCTACATGATGAAAGGATTCATTTGTCCATCAAAATCATCTCATCACTCTCTCCTCTCCATCATAGCCTAGGAACAAATCTTCGAGTTAGTTTAGCAACAAATAAAAAAATGGCGACTTTTATTGTTTAATCTTACTAGAAATAAAATTAAAATATGGTATTCTTAGAAGAACAACAATAAGAATTATAAAAGACCTTTCATGTACTATACTAAAGCAGTATCTAACATAATATAATTTTAACTTAATTTTGAAGATATGTTTTACAATCAATAAATACATTGGCATTCCTAAGGATTATACCACTAGCCAAAACAACATTTCCTTACATTATTATATCTTAGTCTGCATTTACCACCGTATTACTATATTTTGTTATATATTTACCTCTTCAAATATGGGAAAAACATCATTTTGATATATTACCATGTTGATACATATTATTACAATACGACATTTTGATACATATCTACCCCTTCCATATATAGCAAAAACACGCCATGTTTATATAAAACCGTGTTTGATACATATTCACTACTATGTTACAATTCTAATACATATTTTCTGCTTAATTTCAGCTAGCATTTATTATCTCTTTCCCAAGCAATGAGAAGAAGATCAAAGAGCTTCAACAATCAAAATGCACAAAAAAAGAGGATTACAAAATAATTTTAGAAATTAAACAATGGATTAGAGGTGGGCTTTGTGATTGCTATTACCTTCCAATGATTAGATTAAAACTCCTTTGACTTTAATGGAGATTAATGAAGCTTTGCTCTACGTTTGGAGGCCATTATTTAGTGTTTTGCTCTAGGGTTTAAGGGTTTATGGAATGAGATGATGACTGAAACAAATGGGTAGAAGATGGTTTATAGGCTAATGGAAGTGGGTTAGTGGGGCTAATACCCATTAGGACTTGGAATATGTTCTATATCTCAAGTTAGCTAATTTCTCTAAGTACAAACTACACATTATTTACCCATAAAATTTTAAAATATGTTACCAAAATAATTTAGCTGTAGTTATAAAATTTTACATCACAATATTTGCCAACTTACAATTTAACCCCTAATTATTCCAAAACACCTTTTAGTCAAAATTGCCCAAAAATCACCGTTTTGCAATTAAATTGTAAATTAAATTCCCAATTCACATATTGCACTATTTTATACATATAAAATTTTGCAATATTATAAATTTCCATTTACCCTAATTAATTTCCATATACAAGTCCCCAATTACTCAACCAAATTTATCAAAACATAATTTTTTACTACTTAAGTGCACAGTTTTACATTAAAGTTCACACCAATACATGGTATTGTTTGCATAGCCACATGCAGAATAATTAGTTTGGAATTGGATGGTCATACAAGTGGTGGCATAACTTTTTATTTAGAACTTGGTTCATTCCCATAAGGACATACAGGTAGTAAGGATTGAACCATCGACCTTACATGAGAGCTCCGCTTCCTAACCAACTACGCTACCCCTGTTGATAGTGTTGCATAACATTAATCCTAAAAGTCGAGTATTTAAGAATATTTTATAGCAGCTTGTAATTATTTTATACATTCAGTAACACAATTGTACATGATTTTTCAAACTGAAAATTAGTTTCCTGTCCCTATTTTTTAGCGTACATATAAAGCGGATCCTTTCCACTTTTTTGTAAAGTAGGACCTGTATATACAATTTTATTGACCTACCTCTTAACTTTTTTCCCATGTGTAACCTATGTGTATTCTGGAATATATATTATTTTTATACAGTTTTTTAATTTCGTTTTTACAACAACAGAAACATTTCGATAACATGCTTCTTTCGTTGATCAAATTTATGCTTGCAATCTCGAATAAAGTTATACGAAGAAAATTAAGTTTGAAATGAGGATGAGTAGGAGTAAAGGTGTTGAAGCTACTGCTGAGATAGAGGGTTCTCAGCATAGTATTTTGAAATGCAGAGTCAGGTCATGTGGCTAAAGTGCCTAGGAAGTTAATTTATATTGCAACAAACGTTGTAAAGTGTATGAATCAAAAAAGGTATAATTGTTCACCGGTGTCATATGAACCGAAAAAGGTATTGTCATAGAAAGTATGATTAATTTTAGTGCATTAGCATTACCCAGTTGGTTTTTGTGTATTAGGGTTATGACAATTAGTATGATTGATTTTGTTCATGTTTAACTGCATTAGGTTTATGCAGTTATCTTTCAGTTCATTAATGTTATGATAATCAACATAGTTATTATGTTTGTATTTTACTACTTTGGCATTATGCAGTTCTGTCACATTGATAACAGCTAATTGTTTTTAATAATAGTTTCTATTAAAAAGGTTATTTTGTTTTTTAAATCTTATTGCATTTGAATTATGAAGTTGTATTTTTTAAGTTATACATTAATATAATTGCATTTACTTACAATATTCTAAAAAAATAGATGCTTACAACTACATCATTTACTAAGTGCGGTCGAAAATAGATATTTTTAGTTAATTGATAATTTATTATTACCATTTTGATAAATTTTATTAGTGCATGTATTATATGTTGTTACAAAATATAGTTATAATATTTTAAAAACTAAAATCTGATCATTACATTCACAAAATGTAGTCAAATTTTAAATTATAATGTAACTGCATTTGTGTTATGCACTATTAAAGTGCATTTTGGTAACTGCATTTAGTAACTATTACTTTCACTTTAGTTGTATTTTATCAGTTAAAAAATGCATTTAGTTACTGCATTTATAATAAGGTATATTTTAGTTAATAGTTTAATCTAATTCAAAAAATTTACATATTTATATTTACTGCATTTTTGAAATGCATTTAAAGTTTAACTTGTTATTATTTTTGTTTAAGGTTAGAATAACTGCATCTATAAAATGTAGTAACTTTTTTATGCTTGATTTGATAATTACTACATTTACAAAATGCTAAAATGTATAGAAATATATGACTTGTTTATATTGACTGATTTACTGAATTTATTTTTTAATGTTTTTATAAGAAATTAACTGAGAAATCTGTTCAAGAAGATGTAGATGTTGAAAATTTTGGTGATTATGAAGATACTGATGAAAATTTTGGTGATTCTAAAGAGACTGATTCTACAGTGTAACGATTCGCCTTTTCAACCCCCAAATGTTGACATTAATACATCTATTGTATTCACATTCGAACCTCAAGTATTGGAAAGACAAATTGTTAGGGTAAAAATAAAAGAAAAGAAAATAGAACAAGAAAGAAGAGAACATAGTATCTGAATCTCATAATTGAACGATAGCATATAATATCGAAAGATAGTACAAACTGTCACTCTAAGATACATAGCATTTTAAAGTTACAATCCTATGTACTGTCATCAGTCTAGATAGGTATAATGACTTGTTATCACAAATGCTAATATATACATAGTGATAAAGCGGCGAAGATAAGAATGGTATGGTAGGTGAATGAAAGCAGCTCGCTCATCTCTAGAAGCTCCAAAGAACATCAGCGAAAACTTACCTTTCATAGATTATTCGAAAGAGCACCCATGGAAATAAGGGAAATATAAAACCATGACTAGGACATAAGTCTACTGTGTGGAACTCAAGAAATATTCAATCCACATATAATAGTACTTTTGAGATCCCACGGATCACCATATCGATTTTCCCCTCAAAAGAAACACACATCTAATAAGTACATAAGTTGATATAATAGATAATGTCTAAAGTAAAGAATATAAATCATAAAATAGTATGCTTCTTGCATCTCACAACACAACTATATTAGAATTACAACAAAAACCGCTAAAGTACGTATGCATATGGATTTTCCATAGAGATGACTCTAGTAAACTAAAGAAAATATCCTGACAAGTGTGACGCCCCACCTCTATACCCACGCTAGCCAAGAACATTACGGTGAATGCTGTCAACTAGCATGGAGAATAAGGCTGTTGAGGAGCAACCATCCGTGTAATTGTTTTGCGCGAGCACCGATATGTCAGATAATATAACATGCATTTTATTTCAAGAGGAAATCCGACATACCGATACAAACACAAAGCTACTACACAGTGGCTATAATAATCTTCGGAAACAAGTATAGGAATAAGCATAACACCAATCAGTCACAGATAATTCATATCACAAAGGCAGAAGAAGATATGAATATATAACTAACACATGAAGGTGTATATCAGAGTAGCGGTCTAAAAAGATCCGCAATATCACAAAAGAATAGTTACAAGAACTACACAAAAGAATAAGTATGCATCATGGAGTCTATATCTCAATTGTATACAATCCAAAAACTACTAATCTAAGCAGTTAGCCAAAAGTCAGAGAAATCAATCCCAAGTGAGAAGTCAAGCTGAAGCACCTGTAACATCTCGGTCTGACCCGAGTATTATTTAATAAGAAAATAATAAACGGATCGGTCTAACTATAAATATCAGATGAAACGATATAGAATAAGAGATATGACTAAACACATAATAATCACAATGCCAAGCTGTGATAATATAAGTAATTGAAAATCAATAAGAGATTAATCAATATCACAAAATCTACACAAGAATCAAAAAAATGTCATACTCCTTATTTCGTTCACCAAACCATAAATATTGACGATTATATCAACGTCAATCACAAAAGTCAATGACACACAAATTCACCAATGCACAAATATTGATACAACTTATCAATGGAAATCATGAAAATTGGTGAAACACAAATTCTAGAAATCATCACACGAAATCCAGAAATCACAAAAGTCAATGACACACGAATTCACCAATGCACAAATATTGATAAAACTTATCAATGGAAATCACGAAAATTGGTGAAACACAAATTCCAGAATTCAACACACGAAATCCAGAAATCACAAGAAAGGGGGGAAGGCCTATCACACGAACGGGAGCATTAAAGCTCACCAACATATGTATCACACGAACGAGAAGCTATCTCATGGTAGCTAGCCATTAATTTTTGACACACGAATGGCCCGAAGAACATGGGGAGCTACCCCACAAAGAAATGAGACGAAGCTCAATAAAATGAGTTACTGTCCTCCACGTGGACAAAAAGACATCGCACAATTGCTAGTCTAAATCACAAAAATGATCGTCATGATCATCAAGAAGTGTCAATTACAGTAAGCTAGTAAATATATGAGCTTAGCTTCATGTCCCATAATCACTAGCTTAACTTAAATATTTACGAACAAATTATATATCTCCACTAGAAAATTGTCACAAGAGTTTCAACCGAACAAGTCCAAGAATTAACCGGCGAAGTAAACGCAAGCATTTCATACCACTTGTTTTACTAAGCCGTTTAATTAGATTTCTCATTCGAGTGAGGTAAAGGTTTGTGTATACTAGTAGATTGGAAAACGGTTTTATAAACGAGTTTGATATTGAAAATATAGTTGAAATCGTTTTGATGAAGAGGTTTTGATATTTAATACTAGTATTGAAACCTTTATATATTTAAAGTGACAAATCAAAAAAATGATCGTAGAACAATCAATCACCAAAATTCACATCCGAAGACGTGAATAAAATCCACAGAAATCGATACCAAATCCATAGAAATGGATATTTCCAAAAATCCATAAAAAGAAGTCATCAAAGTCGATAATAAGCGATAACAACTAATAGGATCGCTAAAATCGATAAATAATGGAAATTCACACAAAACAGCCTGAATAGGCAAAAATAAACATCTCCAGACGTCTAATTTGGAATCCAGACGTCTGGATTTGTTTTCTGAAAAATAGTTCAGAAAGCTACCCAGACGTCTGGAATAGCCAAAACAGACGTCTGAGCCATGGCCAGACGTCTGGTTTTGAATCCAGACGTCTGGTTTTGTTCTCTGGAAATAACCCAGAGGACACCCAGATGTCTGAAATATTAAGTCAGACGTCTGAGACCTATCCAGACGTCTGATCCTAAATTTCAGACGTCTGGAATTAGTCTCTGGCATTTTTTTATAATATGCGTGCACACATTTTTCTTTCCAGGTCCAAACCAGACGTCTGGACTTGGTCACCAGACGTCTGGTCACTTGGTCTGGGCAACAATTTGCCTAGGCCAAAGTGGCCAAAACGTATCGGGAGCGATCGGACGAGCAACGACGACTAAGGATTTATGCCTAGCAACAACCCAGCCTTAAAAGCTCTTCGATACACCCCGAATATCAATGTCCAAATGTCCATAAAAGGATTTTCATAAAATTGGACCAAAACACACTAAAATTTGGAAAATTCACCAAATCAATTCAAATTGAAAGCCAATGAATATGCACAAATGTTAGGAACTCATACCTAACCACAAAGATAGATATAGAAAAAGATGTGAGATAAAAATCTCACCTTTATGCACAAGAACACGGAGGAAGAAGCTATAAAACAATGACAATGACAATCACTCTTCAATTCCAACTCAACAAGCTTGAATCTAAGCTAAAAAGGGAAACATTTCCTAAATTAGGTTTAGGAATTTCTGAATTTGATAAGAGAATGAGTTGGAGAAGAAGAAGAGAAGCTTACCAATGGGTTCTTCTATTAGTTTGGAGCTAGTGCTTGATTTGCAAAAGAAAACTAGGGTTTTGGAGTTTTAATTTCCCATCTCTCCCACCATTGATGCTTTAGAAAGAAAGTGAGAGTGAATGGGGAGGAGTGGTTCAGATTTGAGTATAAGTTAAACATAGGGCTGAACCCAAACCCAAACCCAAAGTGAAAAGTAGCAAAATTCTACTATCTCCAAACATATCGAAGTTTATACTCAAAAAGGTCGCAAACGTCATTTTGAACTCAATGGGGGTGGTCTCGAGTCCCAATTCGACTGTTTGCAAAAGGTAGCTTTTCGGACCAAAATCCGACAAACGATAATATATTTAAATATAAAATCGATAAATATGCGGGTTGTTACAACAAGGGTCAGAAGATACTTATCAAAACCACGCATATCTCTATATAAAATATATCTCAAAGGTAAACACAATTGGTACACGTCTAATATGTGATCCTAACTATCATCATCTCTCACGTGCAACATCCATAAGAATCTCTAAATAGAGTTAATACACCCTATTGTGAGTTAGTTAAGCTCTAGGCTGTGCATCCTACTTTGTTTTCTATCATTCCTAATGTCGAGGTCCAGTTCAGCATCTCTTACACCACTCTTCATCAATCGAAGAGAACTCGAATCTCATTTTGGATTCCAACATCTTGAACATTCTACGGATCTATACAGGGATCCCACCATAAGTCGTCCGACGAATGCTAACGCTAACCTCTTCGTTGGACTTAACCGTAGGATAGACAGTTCAGCTCTATAACATTAGTATGAAATTTTAACGCCGACCTCTTCCTTGAACTTAACCTTAGAATAGACAGTCCAACTCTATTGTAACAACCCGAATATTTTAACAGTTTTAATTAATTTAATTAACTGAATTTGTGTGAAATTTAATAAAAAATAAAATAAAATTTTGAAATTAAAATTTAATATCTGAAATGCGTCTAGTTAAACATAGCAACTGGTAAATTTTCGTCCGAAAATATGAAGTTTATTTTCGTGCGTAAATTTATTTCAATTTAATCAGATAAGAATTTGTGAAAATATAACACTTTCAAAACCTGAATATTTTTACACAGAAAAATTCTAAATCATCTTCTGAGCAAGACATTATTTTTCGTTTTCCAAATCCGGACTTCTTTTGCTCCGTCGATCTTATTTTTCAGCGTTTTTGCTGCATTTTCTGCTAGTAGAAAATTCGAATTTTTATAATTCAATCGTACCACCGATATCCATATACCGTTTTGATCGTATCGTCGTACTGATCTCAGCGGTATATTCGATTCTGTGTTTTGAAACTTGGTACACCGCAGAATCCATGAAAACAACTATATCGGTACCCGATGCCTTTTGATTCCTTTCGTCTATTCAATTTCCACCATATTATATCAATAGCCATCGTCAATAAATATTCTCGGTAATTACTCACCATTGCCATTTCCTATGACAATCCATTCAATTTTTGTTCGTTGAGTAATATTATATTTCAAAGTTTGTATGTACTCACTGCTTTGCTGTCAAACAACTACTCTTCTCTTCTTCTAAGCTGCTAGTATCCATTCCAAACCTTCTGCCATGCTCTCTAAAATAAAATAAAATAAAAAATGAAATGAGCATGGTGTATTGAATGGATGTGCGCATTTCTCCTGATGCGACGACTGGGTTCGAGTACCACCTGTGCTGCTCAAAGCTCGCGCAACATTCCTCCAACATCACTGCAACCACCGTCCTCCCTCTCTCTCGCCTCCGCCTCGTCTTTACCACCTGCCACTGTTTCCAGACCTTCAGCCGAACCCAATGCAAACCGAGCCTCCAACCACCATTGTTCCTCCACGGCTCCACTTCGCCGCATTTGCACCTCACATCCCTGATCCGTGCCAAGCCTATCCAATAGCCACCCTTCCCTCGGCCATAGCAACCCAAGCCTCCATGGTGAACCGCCTCCTCCTCCTGACTGGAAGTCATACCCGAGCTTCCCCTTGTTTGGTTCAAATCTATACCTGAAGACTCCTAGTCCAATTAGTGTATATAGGTATAGTATATATCTTGTTTCAAAGAATATCATTGATGCTCTGTTTTGATTTTGTTCAAGCCGAAAATATATTATATAAAGTATATGACATTTTGTTACAACAGTATCATATATGATGATCATAACAAATTTATATAAAGTTGTCTGCATACTAAAGCTATTGTTGGATTAGTTGTTATATTATATAAAAATTTATACATTTGTTTACAAAGTTGTATAAGATGTTATATTTTAATTTGTTAGTGGTATACACATGTTTGTTAAGTGTATAAGTTCTGTCAATAGTATACTATTAGTATACAATAGATACATTTATAATACGAGTCTGCATTTATATTGCTATATATACTTCTCTAAAATCTATACAGATCCTTTACTTTAAAAAAGTATGGTAGTTTTATGTATTCTTTAGATGTCCGTATAGTGTTCATTATATTACGTAAAGCAGCAATGAATATGTACAGCAGTTTACATCTTTTATATAATATATATTAGTAGTACATTATATGACAGTTATATTTACCATGTCCATTTCAGAATGTATATAGATACGTGCTAGTTTATAAAGTATTAGTTATAAAATAAGTTGGTTTATATAGTAGTTTGTATATATACACAGGTATGTATACGTGTGTTTTGGTTTTTTTCCAAAATGAAATAATAGCATATATGAATGATTCATGTAAACTGTTATACTGTAGTTCATTGTTTTGTTTTTACTTACTTACAGTTTAGCAGTTTTATGTACATGATGTGTAGCAGCACATCTACACTATTGGTATATATATGTTCCTTTTGGAAAGTAAAATATATGGTTCCTATATAGTACGTTTTGGTGATAGTTGTATATTGTGTCTATAAAGAATATTTTATGAATTTTAGTTTAAACAATGATTTTAAAGTACATATATATTTGATTTAATAGGGTTTGAAATTCAAAAATATGATTTTTATTTTTTAGTGTTATATAGTTATATATATATAAGTTCAATTATACCATCTATCTTCATTTATCCGGTTTTGATTCGTTTTATCGATGTCTATCTATCAGCTTGATCGTCCAAATTCATGTCAATCTAGCTTTGCTTTGGAATTCGTGCTTGGATCCGTAACTTATTTCATTTGTCAAAACTTCTCTAGCCTCGAAAGGTGAGTAATCACTCACAATTAATGTTCTTTTATTTATTAAATTTGATTTCAATTGAAACGGCAATTGAAATATGCGACTGTTAGTTATTTAGACTGTTATATATGCTATTACCTGTATCAGTTCACCTGTGACATCTGACACCATTATCTGTTATATTATACAATGATAATCCAGTTTGGTTGATAAATGATTGATTGTTTGATGTTGACATTGGACGTTGAATAATGTTGTAAGTGATAAATAATTTAAAATTGAAATTGACGTAAGGTAGTTAGATTTGAGATATGCGTTAAATTTGATTAGATGACATTTGCATAATATGACCCCTTTAAATGTTTAAATAAATTGACATGCAGGAATACGGTTAATTACACCTTGAACCATTTGAATGTATGTTGTTTAAATTGATGAAGTATGAAATTGAATAATGGATATCAAGTGAAGAACCGTATAAGTATTAGTGTAATAATCTTTAATCTACATGAAATGATACTGTAGATTCTAGAAATAATTATATTAATTTACATAAACAACAATGTAAATTAATACGATTATTTCAAGATTATTTAAATTAATTATTGAATTGTTATTGATGTTTGATATTGCTTGTTTATTTACTTTGACACCGTCCCAGTTATCACACTGTAAGTTCCCTTTACTATGATTTGTTTTTTGAATTGAAATTGAATCGGATTGAAATGATAAATACCCAAATAAACTTTGACCTAGGATAGAGAATTAAATAAAACACGATTAGTCAATAATTTGATTTAAAAAAGATTTTATTTGAATAAAATAATAAGGGTTTTAAATGAAGTTGGAATTTGAATTCTAGTGAAATTTAAATGTTAATATTTAATAATATGAAACAAAATGTTAACAATGTAATTGATGAAAGGACGTTGTTTAATTTAAGAAATGATTGAATTAAGTTTTGAAATTATTTAATAATTAAGTTTTGAAATTATTTAATAATTAAGTTTTGAAATTATTCAATAATTAAGATTTGAAACTTTTTAATAATTAATGAGGTTGAATTATTTAATAATTAAATAAAATTGGATTCTTTACTAAGTGGAATTGAACTTCTAGAAAAAGTGAAATTAAGTTTGTTTATTCATTGAGTTTGAAATTTGTAAACAAGCACATAAATAAGTGAAATTGAATTTCTTTATCAAGGAATAAATGTGATTTATTGAAATTAATGTAAGACTTGTAATTTAAAGAATTTGATTTGACGAATCCAATTTAATTCAATTTGTAAGTTTTGATATTATGAAGTTGAACTTAAGTAATTGATTTAATGAATTGGAAATTAAATAGAAATTGTTTTGAATGATAAATTAACTTAACAAATATTGAATGAAATCGATAAATGAATTTAAATTGATTTGAATGTTAAATTAAATTAATTTAAATGATTACGGAATGAAACTTATATACGAACTTGAATCAATAATTGAATTGTTTAAATAAAAATTGAAATTGAACTATAAGTTTTTGAAATGGAATTTTGGAAGTTTGAAACGTAAATTATGGAAATTGATTTAGGAAGACAAATGGAATTTTGGTTTACAAATTCTAATTTAAATTGAAATTGATTTGGTTTTTGAAATTTATTAAACGACCAATCGGTGTAATAATTACGAAAGTTATTAAAGAGATCGGAATCGGTTATGGACATACTCTCTGTCTAAACCGAAAACCACTTTAATAACTATATGCGGAGTGTGATCTAGAATGAAGTGGTTGAAATGATGTACGTGATGACTGAAGAAAGAGAACGATAATGGATAGCCTTGACACTTGTGTCAAATTGGAAATGACTAAAACAGGAGTCGTGCTGGGCCAAATGGGGTTAGCCACCTCGAGCAAACACACTTCTTCGTAAACTACTCATTACTTGTTATTGATTGGTGCACCCTCGGAATTTTGGGAGTGTTGTTTCGCGGTGTTGTGATCGTTGCGGCGATGCGTTCTCACCAGTCTGGAGCAGGCAAACGGTTGTTTCACTACCTTGGGTATTGCCTCATGTGTCTTGTCATACTTGTATCCCTATATACGCGACCACTACGAATTTGTTTTGTGTTATACCTATGGAGTACTCCCTGATATCCCACTAGTTTACGATGGAGTTTACAGTGCTGTATAGTCTATGACACTTATATAAAATATGTTAAGGGGGATAATGGTAACGCCTTAACACTATTTTGATATTTTATATTACTGATAGACATTATCTACTTAGCGTACACTATTACATAGTAGATAGTTTAACAGATCCATAAAGGATGTTTATTCCAACATCCTTTGAGTTACTTGTATTTCAATTGTTATTTCACTTGAGTTGGATTTATTGATATAAGAATGTTAATCCCGACTCGAGTGTTTTGTGTTTTGCTTTACGCCCGGGTCAGACTGAGTGTACCAGTATTCGAGACTCACCTTTGGAGTTTGGAGCTTCGCTTGGAGATCGAGCTATCTATCCAGCTTTCTGATGTTCTGTGTCTGTGATAATTTATTTACTATATATGTTTCGTTTTGCAAAATTTAAATTAACAATTCGGTATTTTGAATTATTCAAGTCCGACATGTGTGGATGCGAATAGTCCAAAATAGCGGGTCGTTACAGTTGGTATCAGAGCTTTGGTAGCTCTAGGCAAAACTCAGCATATAGGGTAAATGTATTTACAGAATCACTTTCATTCGAGTTTGAATCTCTTCCTTTGACTCGATTCCTTTAAATTTTTGAACATTCCCAGCGGTTCCAAAATCCATTCGTGTCCCTCATTATTCGTCTTCTTTCAATTCTGGAGCATCCCATAACTCTACTTCGAATGACCCTTATAATGAATCGGCGGTCTCGCCAAACTTCTAATAATTTGTAAAGGGGTGAAACTCCTTTACAATAGCATTGATTTACCGGATATTTCTATGTCCTCGGTTTAGATGCTAATATCTCTAGATATCCCGAATTCTATCTCTTGAGATCGGATGTAGATTTGCCTCGGAATTCTGCATCGGTCTTATTCTTGAAATCTCGGTTGATCCAGTTAAGGTCGCCCATGATTTATATAAACTTATCCATCTTCCTATATTCGTTATTTAATCATCTTATCTTTGGTTTCGAAGTTCTCTTCGAATCAAAATTCTCTTTGATTTGAGTCCACCTAATTTGAATCTCCAATCCTTGCTTTGGAAATCCATTCCTGTGTCGTCGAGCGCGGAAGTGTATGTGTGAATTAATATTAAAAATGTTTTATATATTGTGTTGTTTGAGTTGTTGATGTTGATTTGGGTTTTCAATCGATTCGTCTGATCAACGTTATCGATAGGATTTCCAAAACACTTGAACAAAATAAACTGACACAATATTGTTTTCAAATTCGGTAAAAATAAATAGCTTTGTATGATTATATTATATACAAATATAAGTTTTTTGAAATTAAATTGTTAACTAAAATGGGTTGTTTAAAAATGATATTATTTGATTTTCATTTATTGTTTTGTAAACCATTGACTATTGCATAATACAAATAAATGAATTTATGAAACTTGGTTATAATTTGATTTGGAATTTGAAAGGAATTTAAAACAAGAATTTGAGAATTTAATTTCCGGTGATTTCAAACTTTGATTTGAAAGTTTTAAAGTGTATAGTATTTAAATATTTTCAAATAGAAATCATTTCAAAGAATTTCAAATGTTTAAATTAGAGCTCTTCTCTTTTGTCGCTGGAAAATAATTTCGGTGATGACGGCCGCCTCATCGACATTCATTTTCGAGTTTCGAAGTGGAGAGACCAATTCGTAGCTTTGCTACAGTTTTGTTTGGAAATTAAATCGATTTAAATTTCTAAGGTATGATTTGATTTATAATATATATATTAGTATCTAATTATGGATTTGATTGTATGTATATAATTATCTCTAAATTGCTTGAAGTTAATCAGAAATTTAATTCTTAAAATTTGGGTAAAAGATGATTTCAATTATAAATGAAACCAAAATTTTGAATTAATATTTAAACCTGAGAGAATTGAATTAGAAATTTACCTGTATAATACTCAATTGCATTCTAAATATAACTTACCTAAATTATTCAGAAGTTGAATATGTAATTGGATAATATACAATATAAACTGATCTTATAAATAAATTTGAGTGTTTATAATAAATGTTATACACTTACTTTTATTATAAAATGATAATAGAGATAAATGGAATAATAATTTAATTGAATAATAGGTGTGATTAATAAAATAAAATAAAATTTGTTTTGAAAGTTAATAATTTGAAATTAAATCAACTTAATGAGATATCTTGAATTAATTGAATTTCATTTTGAAAGAAACCTTTTGTATCTAACATTAATAAATGAGAAATTAAATAAATTTAATGGAAACCTTGAATTTAAAATCAACTGTTGAATAGTAATTAATTAAAACAGAAAGTTATATGGTTTAAACTAATTGTTTTATTTTGTTTCAATCAATTTCCTTTCTAGTTGTTTTTATTCTCCTACCTCCTTTCTTTTCGAGGATGAAAAGTTTTGAGTGGGGGAGAGTGTAACAACCCGAATATTTTAACGGTTTTAATTAATTTAATTAACTGAATTTTTGTGAAATTTAATAAAAAAATAAAATAAAATTTTGAAATAAAAATTTAATATTTGAAACGCATCTAGTTAAACATAGCAACTGGTAAATTTTCGTCCGAAAATATAAAGTTTATTTTCGTGCGTAAATTTATTTCAATTTAATCAGTTAAGAATTTATAAAAATAAAAAGTTTTCAGAATCTGAATATTTTTACATAGAAAAATTCTAAATCATCTTCTGAGCAAGGCGTCATTTTTTGTTTTTCCAAATCTGGATTTCTTTAGCTCCGTCGATCTTATTTTTCAGCGTTTTTGCTGCATTTTCTACTAGTAGAAAATTCGAATTTTTATAATTCAATCGTACGACTGATATCCATATACCGTTTTGATCGTCTCGTCGTACTGATCTCAGCGGTATATTCGATTCTGTGTTTTGAAACTTAGTACACCGCAGAATCCGTGAAAACAAACAATATATCGGTACCCGATGCCTTTTGATTCCTTTCGTCTATTCAATTTCCACCATATTGTACCAATAGCCATCATCAATATATATTCTCGGTAATTACTTACCATTGTCATTTCCTATGACAATTCATTCAATTTTTATTCGTTGAGTAATATTATATTTCAAAGTTTGTGTGTACTCACTGCTTTGCTGTCAAACAACTACTCTTCTCTTCTTCTAAGCTGCTAGTATCCATTCCAAACCTTCTGCCATGCTCTCTAAAATAAAAATAAATAAATAAATGAAATGAGCATGGTGTATTGAATGGATGTGCGCATTTCTCCTGATGCGACGACTGGGTTCGAGTACCACCTGTGCTGCTCAAAGCTCGTGCAACATTCCTCCAACATCATCGCAACCACCGTCCTCCCTCTCTCTCGCCTCTGCCTCGTCTTTACCACCTGCCACCGTTTCCAGACCTTCAGCAGAACCCAATGCAAACTGAGCCTCCAACCACCATTGTTCCTCCATGGCTCCATTTCGCCGCATTTGCACCCCATATCCCTGATCCGTGCCAAGCCTATCCAATAGCCACCCTTCCCTCGGCCATAGCAACCCAAGCCTCCATGGTGAACCGCCTCCTCCTCCTGACTGGAAGTCAGACCCGAGCTTCCCCTTGTTTGGTACAAAGCTATACCTGAAGACCCCTAGTCCAATTAGTGTATATAGGTATAGTATATATCTTGTTCCAAAGAATATCATTGATGCTCTGTTTTGATTTTGTTCAAGCCGAAAATATATTATATAAAGTATATGACATTTTGTTACAACGGTATCATATATGATGACCATAACAAATTTATATAAAGTTGTCTGCATACTAAAGCTATTGTTGGATTAGTTGTTATATTATATAAAAATTTATACATTTGTTTCAAAGTTGTATAAGATGTTATATTTTAATTTGTTAGTGGTATACACATGTTTGTTAAGTGTATAAGTTCTGTCAATAGTATACTATTAGTATACACTAGATACATTTATAATATGAGTCTGCATTTATATTGTTATATATACTTGTCCAAAATCTATACAGATCCTTTTGCTTAAAAAAAGTATGGTAGTTTTATGTATTCTTTGTATGTCCGTATAGTGTTCATTATATTACGTAAAGCAGCAGTGAATATGTATAGCAGTTTACATCTTTTATATAATATATATTAGTAGTGCATTATATGATAGTTATATTTACCATGTTTATTTCAGAATGTATATAGATACGTGTTAGTTTTATAAAGTATTAGTTATAAAATATGTTGGTTTATATAGTAGTTTGTATATATACACAGGTATGTATACGTGTGTTTTGGTTTTTTTCCAAAATGAAATAATAGCATATATGAATGATTCATGTAAACTGTTATACTGTAGTTCATTGTTTTGTTTTTACTTACTTACAGTTTAGCAGTTTTATGTACATGATGTGCAGCAGCACATCTACACTATTGGTATATATATGTTCCTTTGGGAAAGTAAAATATATGGTTCCTATATAGTACGTTTTAGTGATAGTTGTATATTGTGTCTGTAAAGAATGTTTTATGAATTTTAGTTTAAACAATGATTTTAAAGTACATATATATTTGATTTAATAGGGTTTGAAATTCAAAAATATGATTTTTATTTTTTAGTGTTATATAGTTATATATATAAAAGTTCAATTATACCATCTATCTTCATTTATCCGGTTCTGATTTGTTTTATTGATGTCTATCTATCAGCTTGATCGTCCAAATTCGTGTCAATCTAGCTTTGCTTTGGAATTAGTGCTTGGATCCGTAACTTATTTCATTTGTCAAAACTTCTCTAGGCTCGAAAGGTTAGTAATCACTCACGATTAATGTTCTTTTATTTATTAAATTTGATTTTCAATTGAAACGACAATTGAAATATGCGACTGTTAGTTATTTAGACTGTTATATATGCTATTACCTGTATCAGTTCACCTGTGACATCTGACACCATTATCTGTTATACTATACAATAATAATCCAGTTTGGTTGATAAATGATTGATTGTTTGATGTTGACATTGGACGTTGAATTGTTAATGTTGTAAGTGATAAATAATTTGAAATTGAAATTGACGTAAGATAGTTAGATTTGAGATATGTGTTAAATTTGATTAGATGACATTTGCATAATATGACCCCTTTAAATGTTTAAATAAATTGACATGCAGGAATACGGTTAATTACACCTTGAACCATTTGAATGTATGTTGTTTAAATTGATGAAGTATGAAATTGAATAATGGATATCAAGTGAAGAACCGTATAAGTATTAGTGTAATAATCTTTAATCTACATGAAATGATACTGTAGATTCTAGAAATAATAATATTAATTTACATAAACAACAATGTAAATTAATATGATTATTTCGAGATTATTTAAATTAATTATTGAATTGTTATTGATGTTTGATATTGCTTGTTTATTTACTTTGACACCGTCCCAGTTATCACACTGTAAGTTCCCTTTACTATGATTTGATTTTTGAATTGAAATTGAATCGGATTGAAATGATAAATACCCAAATAAACTTTGACCTAGGATAGAGAATTAAATAAAACACGATTAGTCAATAATTTGATTTAAAAAAGATTTTATTTGAATAAAATAATAAGGGTTTTAAATGAAGTTGGAATTTGAATTCTAGTGAAATTTAAATGTTAATATTTAATAATCTGAAACAAAATGTTAACAATGTAATTGATGAAAGGACGTTGTTTAATTTAAGAAGTGATTGAATTAAGTTTTGAAGTTATTTAATAATTAAGTTTTGAAATTATTTAATAATTAAGTTTTGAAATTATTCAATAATTAAGATTTGAAACTTTTTAATAATTAATGAGGTTGAATTATTTAATAATTAAATAAAATTGGATTCTTTACTAAGTGGAATTGAACTTCTTGTATAAAGTGAAATTAAGTTTCTTTATTAATTGAGTTTGAAATTTGTAACCAAGCAAATAAATAATTGAAATTGAATTTCTTTATCAAGGGATAAATGTGATTTATTGAAATTAATGTAAGATTTGTAATTTAAAGAATTTGATTTGATGAATCCAATTTAATTCAATTTGTTAGTTTTGATATTATGTAGTTGAACTTAAGTAATTGATTTAATGAATTGGAAATTAAATAGAAATTGTTTTGGATGATAAATTAACTTAACGAATATTGAATGAAATCGATAAATGAATTTAAATTGATTTGAATGTTAAATTAAATTAATTTAAATGATTACGGAATGAAACTTATATACGAACTTGAATCAATAATTGAATTGTTTAAATAAAAATTGAAATTGAATTATAAGATTTTGAAATAGAAATTTGGAAGTTTGAAACGTAAATTATGGAAATTGGTTTAGGAAGATAAATGGAATGTTGGTTTACAAATTCTAATTGAAATTGAAACTGATTTGGTTTTTGAAATTTATTAAATGACCAATCGGTGTAATAATTACGAAAGTTATTAAAAGACCGGAATAGGTTATGGATATACTCTCTGTCTAAACTGAAAACAAATTTAATAACTATGCGCGGAGTGTGATCCAGAATGAAGTGGTTGGAATGATGTATGTGACTACTGAAGAAAGACAACGATAATGGATAGCGTTGACACTTGTGTCAAATTGGAAATGACTAAAACAGGAGCCATGCCGGGCCAAATGAAGTTAGCCACCTCGAGCGAACACACTTCTTCGTAAACTACTCATTACTTGTTATTGATTGGTGCACCCTCGAAATTTTGGGAGTGTTGTTTCGCGGTGTTGTGATCGTTGTGGCGATGCGTTCTCACCAGTCCGGATCAGGCAAACGGTAGTTTCACTACCTTGGGTATTGCCCCATGTGCCTTGTCATACTTGTATCCCTATATACGCGACCACTGCGAATTTGTTTTGTGTTATACCTATGGAGTACTCCCTGATATCCCACTAGTTTACGGTGGAGTTTACAATGCTGTATAGTCTATGACACTTATATAAAATATGTTAAGGGGGATAATGATAACACCTTAACACTATTTTGATATTTTATATTACTGATAGACATTATCTACTTAGCGTACACTATTACATAGTAGATAGTTTAACAGTTCCTTAAAGGATGGTTATTCCAACATCCTTTGAGTTACTTGTATTTCAATTGTTATTTCACTTGAGTTGGATTTATTGATATAAGAATGTTAATCCTGACTCGAGTATTTTGTGTTTTGCTTTACGCTCGGGTCAGACTGAGTGTACCAGTATTCGAGACTCACCTTTGGAGTTTGGAGCTTCGCTTGGAGATCGAGCTGTCTATCCAGCTTTCTGATGTTCAGTTGTATCCTAGTGATGTATTCTGATTCTTGTATTTGACTATTGCATTCGAGACATCTATTGTGCCTTATTTAATTCTGATATCTATATAGTAGCTTCATGAACTACTATCTTTTGTTTCCGCTGCATTTATTACTCTGTGTCTGTGATCTGTGACTATTTATTTACTGTATATGTTCAGTTTTGCAAAATTTAAATTAACAATTCGGTATTTTGAATTATTCAAGTCCGACATGTGCGGATGCAAATAGTCCAAAATAGCGGGTCGTTACATCTATACCATTCCACTTCATAACCGTTTCCAAAATATAGAATCCCTATCTCAGTTATGAAGTGATATTCGTTAAGTAAAAAACATACCGATTCCAGTTTCTTCAAAACTAAATTGATGAATTTCTGGTTAACTCAATTCCAGTTCTTTAAGAAGTAAACGAACAATATAAAGGAATCATCCTCGGGGGATCTCTTATAAATACACATTCTTAAAGCAAGTGACGGTTCATATGAATAAGTCCTCCTTAGAGGATCTTAAACCATATTAATATGCGATTCTAATATATGCTTCCAAAGTTAATTTGATTAATTTCAATATTCGGCTAATTGACTATCAAGTACAAATAAATGATCATATATGGAAACCAAGTCTAGTATACTTACCATGGCTCTGACTTTTTCAATTTATATTATCAAATGGTCAAGAGTGAAGTTTGTAGGTTAGTGCACTGTTGCTTCTAACCCTACTTGAACAATAGTCTTAACTTTCATAGATAGAATACATTTACTTTATCGGCTTTTAATGCTAAGTATAGGATTAAATACTTTCCATAAACAAGCAAACATACACAAAGCACGATTAAAACACATACGTGGCTTCTAATTCCTTTTTATTTTATTGATCCTTTTATTAATTAAAATCTCTTTGTAAAGACCTGTATATATATATATATAATACCTTTAAAAAGGATTTATACATGTATACTACTATTTCATTATTCATTTCTACTCTTTTCAATACTTAGAAAGGTATTCATATTCTTATTCCAAGTGGTATAAGAATATCCGCAAATCTTAAACAAGATTTCACATTTACACATGTATACTTTAAATGAGTGAAAACAAATGTCATTAAAACACTGTTACTATAAACCCAAAATCATTTTGCTTGTAGTTATCTGTAAAACATTCTTTTAAAGATCTAATTATATTACTAAGTATGATAAAAAAAAGTATAAAAATAAGTGTTGCTCAAAATATTGTTTGCTATGAACCTAAAACCATTTCACTTATAACTATCTTTAAAACATTTATTTAAGACTTGAGTATACCTACACTTATTAAACAAGGTAATACTAGTACAAAATATGTCTGTTGCATCGCCTAATTCACTTCGATTGTATTAACAATTGAAGTAAATAGTATCATTTGTTTCGGTTTTTCCTTAACAACTAAAGAAATTGGTACACGCAAAGCATTAGAAAATGCATTTTTCTTCAGTTGTTGTTTACATCTGAAGCAAATGCACCAAAGCAGCTAGTAACCGAAGCAAATAGTCATTTTCTTGGTTTGCTACTACAACTGAAGCAATTGATTCTAGCCCCTCTAAAACATTTGGTGCATAACTTATCAAACCCGTACTCGAGTCAATCACAAACCAAAACTCCCCTAAACAAAAAAATAAAAATGGCAGGGAGACCTAAATCAAAAGCCCTAGTTCCCAAATGAAAATTTCCACTGCGCAAAAAAAATCGATGCACGACATGCGTCGTGGAGGATCGTGTCTTCCATCGACCAGAAGGAGGAGTCTCTCGACAATGAGGACCACATGGTGGCGATCAAAAACTTCATATGAAAGATCAAATCGGAGTTGACTTCGATTTGTTATGGGATTTTGAAGTTGCTTGATAACAATTTCATGTCTACGCCGAGTGCCAGTGTTTCTAAAGTGTTCTATTTGAAGATAAAGGGTGATTATCATTGTTATTTGGCGGAATTTGGACTGGTGATGACAAGGAAAGCTACGGTGGGGGTATGCTTTCTGCTTACAAGGTTGCTAAGGTATGGCTAATAATTTTAGAGCCCTATCCCATTTTATTACTTTCAATCTCTTTAGAGTCATTTTAAATCATATGTTGGTTAATTTTTATTTAAAAAACCACAAATATTCGTAGTTCTAGTGGTTTATTTTAATAATCTTTAGCATATTATAAAATTCTTACTGAATTGTACTATATTTTAATTAACTTTACAAAACAATTTACTATAACATAAGTGTTATAATCAAAAAGTTCATTTATTATTTTGTAAAAGACTTGACTTATTTTTCCAAACTTATATATTTATTAATTTATTTATAAAGCTAAGATATTTAATAAAATTCTAAAAGTAGTTTATAAGATATTATACCACAAAAGCTTTTAATACTTTAATAAATATTTCTAACTAATTTTTTAAAAACTATATATACTTAACATATACTTTAAATTACTTATAATGTGGTTTGAAACATTTATTTTACATATTTCATAAAATATCTATTTTGTATTTTATTTAAAACTTAAAAATAACTTATTTTCCTCTATTTATAAATGAGCCTCTTACTTTAAAAATTCATAATAATTCTTAAAAGCATATAAAAATTCAAAATCACTTTTAAAACTCTCTAATATATGTTAAAAAAGACTAGTAAAAAAATTAAGGTAAAATACTTAAGTTTAAAGTCATTTTTAAACATTTAAATTTCATAACAGCAACTAAATCATTTAAAAAGCATTATCTTTAAATGTTGTTAAAGAGTATAGACCGGGGCAGTTTTGATTACTTGCAAGTTTGATCGACTTTCAATATGCAAACATTTTAACATCCACTCTTTTTATAGCAAGTAACATATAAATAAAACATCATAAATATTATGAAAACCCCCACTTCTTGGCACATCATCTAGAGCCTTAGGTTACATTCGGACTAGTGTCATGTCGAGAAAGCGAGCGGTTAGATTTCTAAAACATTACATAGCATAATTATAAGGGTAAATTCTAAGGAATTATGCACTTTTAGATCTCATAGCGGAAGGAATTAAAATATAAGTACATAAAATAAACATTTTAGAAAACAGTCATCAAAATAATTGATTTCAATATAAATAGTTTCCATAGTACAATATAAGTTAAATAGCCATTTACTACAATAAGTATCCACATGAGGAACAATAAAGAATATGATAACTCTAATGTATAGCTTCTTTCTCCACCAACTATGCCTAATCATCTACTAACACGTCATCATGTAGTAGGGAAAAAAGAAAATAAGAGGGTGGGTCAAACAAAAGTCTGGTGAATGAGTACAAGTTTAATAAATGATGATCATGTGCAATTTACTTTAAATCTGCAACGACCTGTAAATTTTAGTGGTTTTATTTATTTAATTAATTGAATTTTGTGAAATTTTAAATAATAAAATTTGGAAAATAAAATTTAATATTTGGAATACGTCTACTTAAACATAGCAACTGGTAAATTTTCATCTGATAATATGGAAGTTTATTTTATTGTGTAATTTTATTTCAATTTAAATCAGTTAAATTTGATAATAATAAAATGTTTTCCCAAACCTGAATTTTTTCTATGGAAAATTTGTAAATCATCTTCTGAGTGAGACGTCATGTTTTGTTTCTTCAAATTTTGACTATTATTGCTCCGTTTATCTTATTTCTGGCAAATTAGCAGCATTTTTGGTACCGATTATCGACTTTGATCTGATGATCGTACCGTTGATATCTGTATACCGTTTTGATCATTTCGTTATCCTGATCTCTACGGTATATTTATTTTTGTATTCTGAGGTCCGATACGCGACGGAAACGATAAAATGGTTAACCGTATTGGTACCACTTTTGAGCTTTCGATATCCCGTGTTCATTTAAATTTCAAACAGCTAAAATAAACAGCCACTAACACTTATTGTTTGCAGAATTAATGGCCAACTGTTACCATTTCCATGGTTTTAATTATTTGTTTTTGGTCCGTTCATTTCTTCACATCTTTCTGCCTGTTGCTTTTGAAATGAAATTTAATGTATATAGTTAATATAAACGTTTCGAGCTGTGCTCTAAATGAATAAAGTTTATAATAAACATTTGCATTTCCTTTTTGCCTAAAATGGTTCATACTTCATGCCACCCTTTTGACCACGCTCGCTCTCTTTTCATCTTCTGTTGTTTATTTATTCCAATTCTTTTTTTCTTTTTGAAAGCCTGTTCAACGCTTATCCCTTCTCCTCCCCTCTCACTTGTTCATTTATCCAAGCCGGCCTTCACCTTCCTCCACTGACTAGCCATTCATCGCCTCAACCAAGCCAATCAAATTCCTCCGATATCTTCCCTCTGGCCCGCCTGCCCTCCATGAGTTGTTGCGCCCATCAACCCATCCGCCAAACCGCGCGCCATCGGCCAGCCACCTCTTCGCCGAAGTACTCCATTTCCGACGCCCTGACTTTCCCTCTCTGGTTAGCCACCATGCCTTTGCTTCTACTCACATCAAAGCTTACGTAAGTGTGTATATTTATATCTAGTTTCATGGAATAATAATCTATGGTTTATATGTATTTATATAGATCGTATATAGCTGTTGTGCGTATATTGTTTACCTACAGTATTTAAACTTATTTGTCGAGTCTATCTATATAAGCTCTATATTTTTATATTCTATATGTGTTGTACGGTGGTATATGAGTTATATAATAATATTAAATTATAAGCACATGTACATTTTATTGTATATATAAATATTTTTTAAATATAAGTTACATTAGTTTGGGTTTTATCTGTTGTGTTAGATAGGGTCAAGTGAGTACATATGTATATATTTATACTTTATGATATTAATATATATATAATGTTTATAAATTTATATATATTCGATATATAATACAGATTTTTCATGTAAGATCTGTTATATATAGATATTAAGTTATGTATTCTAATTATATGAGTCTGCAATATACATATATCCAGGTATAGGTTAGCTCACATATATATATATATATATATATATATATAAAGCTTGAAAAAATTTTGAAGCATAAAATACGTTGTTTATAACATGCCAGAGTATTGTATGAGTTATGTAAGTTGATATTTTACTGTATATGTTTATACTGTTTTTATATACATGTTTTGTACTGTTTTATATATAGCCGATGGGTCTGCATGCCTTTCGATTTTTATAAAATATTATGTGAGTATATACATTTATTATATACAAGGAATACTTGCATTCCACGTCTCAAGTATTATATATATAATAGGCGTTGAATATTATATTCTTTGTTTAAAAAATATGTAAATTTTATGTGTCCATAGTTATAATTTTTATGTAGTACTTTATATTTTGATAGTTCGATCTGTTATATATAGTTGGTCAGTAAGTATTATTTGAGATCAGCGTGTATTTAATATATATGTAAGGTTATAGTTAGTATGTGTTACTATTTTATACGGTTTTAGATATGTTGATTCTTTGTGGGTTGCTTTTATACAACATATTCACATTTACATGTTTTTACAAGTCGAGTTACTTGTTATTCATATATCACAGTGACATGTTTATATATATATATATATATATTGATTTATAGAAATGCAAAATGTAAGTAAGTTGTATTGTTATAGTATATTTGGTTCTGTAATCTATGTCATGTGAGTTGTATATGTTTTCCAGGTTCTATATATAATCCTACAAAGTTTATCTCGATTTATGGTATAAAAGTTTTATTGTATAAATGTTTGGGGAATATATGTATGGGTATATATATACTGATATATATATATATATGTGTACATATGTCCATAACAATAATGTTTTTTAAATTTTTATATTATTTGATATTTGCCTTAAATTACAATATTGAAAAGTGTATATATCATATATAGTAATGATGTATATATTTTCAGTTAATATCAAAATTGACTTGATTCATTCTTATCGATTTCTTATTCGTCAGCTTTGTCCTTCAATTTCGTACCAATCTTGCTTTGCTTGGAAGTTGTGTTTGGATTCGTAACCCATCTCATTTTTTTCTTGGTCCAATCTATCTAGCCTCGAAAGATGATCAATCACTTATGATTACATTCTTATATTTAGTAATTTTGATTTCAATTGAAACGACAATATAAATATGCTGCTGTTAGTTATTTACATTGCTATTTATATGCTATTATCTATATCTGTTCACCTGCGACATCTGACACCATTATCTGTTAATTATATTGATGTTATATGCCTGTTATATTATTATCATATCTGTTATCACTCTGCAAGTTCCCGTTAGTGTAGAATTCACTCTGGGTTGAAATGATACATACCCGAACTGACTTTAGAATAGGAGAAAGTCGTTATGGGTTGAAATGATAAACCCAAGCTATTTTCATTGAATTGAATTTGTGATTGCGGGTTGAAATGATATATACCCGTATTTATATTTAAACTGCGGATTGAACTGATAAATATCTGTATCATTTGACCATAGGATAGAAAATTATATGCAGACACCGTGGTCTATATATATATATATATATATATATTTTGGGATGATTTCTATGGTTTTGGAAAGAAATATGTGGTTTTATATAATATTGATTTTAGATATTACATAAATGTTATTTTATATGGTTAAATTCTTGATATTAAGCTATGTATAAATTTGTTTTAATATAGAATAGGTTTAATAATAAAGTTTGATTTTACTAAAGATAATATGGTTAAGTATTTAAATTATATTTTAATATAGAGTTTATAACGATTTCAATAAATTAAGGTTGGAAGATAAATTTGAAATTTATTTGGATTTGAATTCATTTAAAAATTAAACTCAAATAAGTTTGATTTGAAATTTATTAAATTTGAGATTTTAAAGGATATGATTTTATAACTTGATGATTGGTTTAAAGTGATTAATAAATACTTCAAGTTCGAGTTTATTTAAATGATATTGAATTTATTAAGTAAATATTTCAAAACTAAATAATAGCAAATTGAATTAAGATACATATAAAATTATCACCTTTAGTTTTGAAATTACAGAATATTTAAAGCTTTGAAATATATTTTTTGAAATGGTTTCTTTGTGGTTCAAATCTGTATTTGAAATCGGTATAATTTTGAATGGTTTATTTAGAAGCTAAATTGGAATTAATGATTTGAGATTCTGATAAAATTTGTATTTTGGAATACGAGTTGATTTGGAACTTATTTGTGAAATTTAAGGAAAATAATTTTATTCTATATACTATTTACATATTTAACTTAGTTAAGTGGGAAGTATTATGGTTTCAAAGTATTATCATTTCTAATTTATGATTTCTGAAGTGTTATGATTTCCTGAGTGTTATAATTTCAAGTATTTGGTTTCGAAAGTGTTATAACTTTGAAATGTTATGATTTGGAAAAGGATATATTTGAAATGGAAATGATATCGTATTTGGTTTTGAAATGGAAATGGTAATGTATTGATATGGTTTTTGAAATGGCAATGATATTTTGGTTTTGAAGTATAAACTATTTTGAAATGACTGCGGTGTTATAATAACATTTGGTTGTTAAAGAAACCGGGATCGGAAGTTGTCATACTCTCTGCCAACTCTGAAAACTACTTCAACAACCGTGTACGTGGTGGAGATTCCAGAATGAAGTAGGATGGTGGAGACATCCTATTGAGGTATATACGTGGACTCGACTCCCATGAGATGGCATATGGTGGCTAAAACAGGAGCGATTTCGGGCCAATGAGGTAGCTCCTCTTATCGGACACACCTCTTCGTATGCTATTCTATTATTTGTGATTGATATGTGCGCACCTTTGATTTTTGGGAGTGTGGCTCGAGGTGGGCGATAGTGGCTGCTATGCGTTACCACTAGTCTGGATGCGTAATTGGTATATCTACCCTGGCATTGCCTAGTTGTGCCGTGCCACCTACCCTAGCGCGTCTTGTACAATTTTGATTTGTGTTGTACCTATGGAGTATCCTCTGGTGGCTTCCCAATCAAGAGGGACTACGGTACTGTATAGACTATTGGCACTATAAAATGTGTTAAGAGGGATATGGGTAATGCCTTAACACTATTTTAAATATATTATACTTTACTTTAGACATTATTATAATAGCATATATTACCACATAGTAGATAGTTTAACGGATCCTTAGAGGATGGTTATCCCAAACATACTTTGAGTTACTTATATTTCAGTTGTTATTTCACTTGAGTTAGATTTATTGATATAAGAATGTTAATCCTGCCTTGAGTGTTTTGTGTTTTGGTTTACACTTGGGTCAGAATGAGTGGTTCAGCTTTCGATACTCAACTTTGGAGTTGGTGCTTCGCTTGGAGATCCAGCTATCTATCCAGCCTTTAGATATTCAATTGATTCTAGAGATATATTCTGAGCTTGTATTTGACTATTGTATTGGAGACTTCTGTTGTATCTTATTTAACTCTGTTATATATATAGTAGCTTCATGAACTATTATTCCCTTGTTTCCGCTGTATTATTGTTATATTACTCTATATCTGTGATTCCGTGATTATTTTATTTACTGTATATGCTGAGTTTTGCAAAATATAAATTAACAACTTGATATTTTGAGCAATTCAATTCCGGCAAGTTTGGATGCGAATGGTTGAAAATATCAGGATGTTACAAAATCTATCATATGCAATCTAGGGTGTTCTACAAGTATCCGTGTACTTCCTTGGGTCTCAAATTAATGGTTTTTGTCCACAACGCCCCTACACTACAACTTGTATAGGCTACTACAAGGATCGAGCTATGGGTCGAACCTCAATAATTAACGATGGACCACTGCTCCTAGAGCTACCTAATAAAATAACACTACCGCTGGGCTATTGTGGAAATAAATTTCCATTTATATCATCGCAAAATGCTACTGTGCGAACTACTCCCCATTAATATCACCGCCACTAGATTACCGAGGAATGAATTTTCCCCTAGCTACGATTACATATAACCTAACTATGCATCGAGGAGGAATTTGTAATGTCGACTAATCAAAGTGTCTCGTCGTCCACATTCATATCCACCTCTTGATCATAGTGTATGCCTCTTACTACATGCATTGGAATCCTCCATTCGAACCGTATTACGTCGCATCAGTATCTGTGCATACTAGGACTCCCATTGTGATGGGCCACACTTCCTCGGGCATCATAATCAGTGTTGCACATCTGTAACAACCCGCACCTTAATGGGTCCAAATTTTGACAAAAATCGAAACCCTAGTTCACCAAAGCACAGATCATTGGATTTGGTATCTACAAATAAGCATGAGCATCATTAGAGATTGATTGAAATCTGAACTCACAATGGAAAGAATAATAGTATAAGAATACTAACTATAACTAATACCTTAGAACTATTGGTATTTGTTGGATAACAGATTGTCACAACGGTATTGATCATATGAGAAAGAAGACTTCTCCAATAACAAATCACATCCAGGTCATTGATCCATTCCTTCTAAATTCTATTATATGGGTTTTAAAGAGGAGGGGGTCAAAACAACGTTCTAGTGACTGAAAAAATATAAACCGTCCATAACATATATTTATGCTGATTGGTTTTATTTTAATAGTTATGTCCATTAAGGTTAGCAATTTTAATCTAACCTTGCATTGCACACATGATTGCATACTTACCCCTTCCAAGGATATGAAATACTAATGAAGCCATATCAACCATCCAATGCTTCCAAACCCATTTCCCACTTAATTGTTCTATATATAAAGCGGGCTTCTATAATACTTTTAAAAAGAGAAATAGGCAGACTTTGTCATTTACAAACTTAATGTAGGTAGACCGCGTCTTTTGAGAACTATTCCCAAAGTGGTTTCCTAACAATGCTGTCAATGGTTGGTAGGTCCTAGCTACAAGACCTCTTACCACTATCTAAGGCTTCTGACATTTAATGTTCAACTATTACCATATCTATCATGGATAAAATCATAGCCATGTAATAAACAATACCCAAGCCACTTATTACCTCCAAGCGGAAAATAGGCAAACTCTGGTCATTTAAGATGTTAACTAAGGCAGACCCCATCATTTAAGACTTATCCCTAAAGCATGCTCCTAAATAGTGTTATTGTTATTACGGCCTTAGCAATGTAAGAGACTGTACCCAAGTTTTAATACTTTCGAGTGGAAAATAGGCAGGTCTCGTCATTTAAGACCTATTTCCAGAAGCATGCTCCTCAATGGTACCATCTAGCTGTCATTGCTTGGAAATCTCATTGGGCTACTTAATACTTCTTTTATAGGAAAGAGGAGGCCCTACAGTCACATAAGGTCCCAAACCTAAAGTGAACCCTTCCCGAGATATCCACTCTCACTCTTTAATTATAAATATAACATCTTATTAGGTTACTTCTTTCGGTAGGGAGACGGACCCATCATCCACTTAAGACCTCAATACTGAAATAAATCCTTTTTTAGAGATATCCTTATTTATTTATTTGTAATCTTACTAGGTTACCTAATACTTCTACCCTTCAGCCACTTACGACCTCAAAGCAGAAGCGAACCCCTATGGAGATATCCCTCGCTTCTACTAATTCCAAATTTGGAGCATTTAATACTTTCCAATTAAGAAAGCGATCCCAATCTCTCACATCGTTACGTGTCCTAAGTTCATTGATATCTCACATCTGTAGTAAGTATACCCGACTGCTGGTAGCCTCAAAGTGAGGGGCATTCTTCCGTCGAGTGACTCTACTGACCTCGCATCACTAACCCACTAAATCCAATTAACCATCCTAAGTCTTTATTTATGTTAGCTTAGGTAGACATTGGACTTATCTTACTAATTAACTTTTTATTTAAGGTAATAAGTTTTACCTTTAATATTTATCTACCCATAAATACCCGCTTAATGATCATAAATGTTAATTTGTCCATAAAATCCTAATGGACATTTTCTAAGATATTTATGTATGATTACTGATTTAAATTTAGTAACCTTTTATATCTATTCCACTTTTATCAGTCCTATTAATCCATTTATCCTATCAAATTATTGCAACTCCTAAATTTATTATCATTTATAGGAGTTACGATCTTTTAAATTCTTTTCTCATTAGTTAATTATCCTAAATGCGAATATTATGTGCAAGCGTCATTATTACATTTTTATTTAATTATTATAAGCGTAGTAACTACATACAAATATATATTTTTATCAAATATGTTCTAGTTATATATCTTTACAAGAATATACCTTTCCACGTTAAATTATTGGAATCATATCTAAAAAGATTATCCACTATAGTTCCCATAAATTAATCCAAAATAAAAGATTTAACTTTAGAATATAAAAGATTACATCGTTAGAAATTACAAGAACTAATCATTTCTTTTTATTAATGAAACATACAGTATAAATTACTACTTCACACATCTCTTTCTATTTGCATATATTCCTTGTTAGATCACACGTTGTATTTTTCTAAAAGGGAAAGTATCAAACTAATTTACAAATATTAAACGGATCTAAATTCCAACAATTCCAAGTATAGAAAAGTTTATTTTCAAACAAGATTAGGGTGATAATCAAAATTTATAAAATTATTTTACAACCTATTTCAGATCTGAATAAATTTCATTCAAATCGATATTCTAAATTCATACTTTTGAGACCGATTTCCAGATCAGGTTGTATATAATGCAAATAAATTCATAAACAAGAATATGTAGGCGATATTTATTATATTCAGATTGTATTCAATTCATTGCCCACAACTCATATACAATTATCCAATTAGACATAAAAATCAAACGAACACCAGTGGGATAATTTTCATATTATAACAATCTATAAAAATTTCCAAGCGATCCAAATCTCCAGATCTGAAGTAGAACCTTTGATTCATCTCCAAATCCTTTATAATCTAAGAGATATGTATAAAAGGGTGCGTGTATGTACACACACACATTTAAATTACAGATCTGAGAAGAGATTGGAATTGGAAGAGAATATTATTGTAACGACCCGTAAATTTTCGTCAGTTAATTTTGTCATTTTAATAAGATTAGATAATTTAACTTTAGAAAGAAGTAAAGATTTATAATTTATAATGAAGCATATGTTGAAAAGGAAATGAAACCATAGGAATTTAAGCTAGGTATTATCGGTTGGTATAAAATGACGAATAAATTGAAATGATGTAAATGGTTATACTAGGCTAAGAAGAGAATATAGGAAAACAAAGGGTAAGTTGTGAATTTATTTAATGGATTAATAATATTAAATAGTACATTGAATTAAATCAATGTCCTGTAGAGGTTGGAGTATGGTTAGTAATAAAAGCTTTTAAAGGAAAAACCTTTAATTTATAAATGAAAATCAATGCATTAAATTAGGTGTAACTGAATGCATGTAAATAATTTTGTAAGAATAAGTTAATAAACAATTTATTTGTGCATACCCGATTTAATTGAAATAACAGAAAAGACAAGAACTTGATTTGCCTAGGTATATATATATTTATAAACTATAACTAAATAGAAAGTTTGGTAGTAAATAGGATATAAGAAGACAAAGGCAACTAGTAAATTAATAAATGAATTCATAATAATAAGTAGTAATTAATGCATATATATTTGGCATTAGTGATAATTACAAAACTTTACCCATTTATCTAATTTATTTAATTAAATCTAAATCTATGACAACATTGTTGTAATGATGGTTGTAAGTGAATTTGAACGTAAAAGGGTAACAATTATTTAGGTTAACCATTTTGAGTATGTTAAGTTAAGAATGGCAATCGATTGAAATAAATCTAAATTAATTATTTTGTTTTGGTTAATGTGTTCTAGTTAATAAAGGGGAGTTTATAAGAAATGAAGCATGCACTAATGACATGTGTTATAATTCAAATGTTATTTATACCCATAAAATGTCTATTTACTGAATAGAAAGATTTTAAATCAATAAACGAATTTATTGAGGTTCCAATTTATAATTTATAACATTTAATGTAGACTCAATTACAATTAATTGACTTAAATCGTGCAGTTAGCGTAGATTTGTTTTGTAATTGGAGTAGTTAATCCTATAAGATGAAGTTAATGCCAATTCTATTTATAATTGGACCATTTGTTGATATAGATTGTAGAAAGCAAGATGTATAAATTTAATTAAAGTATCAACATTCAACAATTGTAATTATTGAAAATTAAAATGGAATTTGAGGATAATAACGTGAAACCATGAACAAATGTTAATGCATCCTTATTACTGGTAAAAGATGAGTAAATAAAAGTTTGAAAATCAAAAATAGGTTTTTGAAAACTTAATTTATAATTTCTAAATATAAGGAAGTGGAGAAATTAACACTGCAATGGATAGACTTATCAGCTTTTAATTTACATCTAAATTTGTTTAGATCAATTTGGAAATTAATAAAATTGTTGATATATTTTGAAACGTAAACGAAACGTCTAGATTTACATTTGTAAATACGTTTAAAATAAAATGTAAATGATAAGGAATTTATTTATTTCCTAAATCCGCAACGTGTGTAATTAATATTATTTATCTTTTGGGACCACTTCCGTTTGCACGTTAAAATTCGTGCACACCTATTCTTTTGCGATATATCTATAAATAGACGATCAAAAACCCTAGCCTCCATCATCTATCATTTGTCTGTACGTTCTTTTCTTCAACTCCTTCTCCTCCTCAAATGGATGCAAACCTAGATCTATTTCTATTCAAATTTCAAATGAAAATTCAAACATCTCAGAAAAATTCCAAAAAAAATATATGTTGTAGATTTCATCCATACGAATCTACGCGCAGTCTCTGTTTTCGAAATCGATACTCGAGTCAGCGGCAAATCGCGGTCAAAATCAGGAAATTTGAAACCTAAGTCAATTTGGGGGTTTTGATTTGGAGCGACTATTTGCAAATTGGTTTCTGGGTATTGGAGAGCTCGGCTAGGGAAGTCGTAATGGTGGAGGCGCGACACCATCTGGTGGCCTGGGGCGGTCTAAAGGCACGGTCAAAGATGGGGAGGGCGTGCATTGAAATGGGTTCATTCCCTGGACGAGCATACGTGAGTTGAGAAGAAGCTTTATGACGTGGCAAGCTTTAATTAGGTTGTTGTTTAATTTTGTTTTATTTAATTTTTGTTTCAACTTATTAAAATTGAACAACTTTTTCATATGTTATCCTTTTCACACGAATTTTTTTTGTTAGGATCGTAATAAAATTCCTGACACGTTGACGCTGGTTTGGATAGATTTGGAGACCGTCAAATTTTTAGGTTTAAATTAGATTTAAATTCGATTTAAATTCAAAAGGTGAGTGTTTTAACCCACTCACAACTTCTAAAACTTCTTATGTCTGTTAAGTTAATTTTAGATACGAGTAGAAATTTATTTATGACTGTTTGGCATGTTTTATTCATTATCTCTGTTAAATTGCATTTATTTAATTTAACTGTTAATTTATTTTATTTATTGCATATAAATTTGACGGTTAGAATTTATTTATTTGCATATTAACTGCCAGTCATAGTTATGTTAAATTTTTATTTCATATCAACTGACAGTTAAATTTGAATTTATTTTTGCATATAAACTGCTAGTAACAGTTATTAAATTTATTATTGAATATAAACTGTAATATCCCGGAATTTTGGACAATATAAATTTAATAATCTGGACTTAAATTTATATTGAACTGATAAATTTTGTTAATAAATTTGATAATTATTCAATAATCTTCTTTATTTAAATTTTTAATCTGTGAAATTATTTTAATGAGCTAATAAATTGTTTTCTATTTAATAATGTATATGTATTTATGTATATATTTTAAATAGACAAGTTGTTTTTATTTAAATTAGTATAGCATCTTTTTAATGTTTTGAAAACAGAAATGGTGATATATTTTTAATTTGAGCTTTTCAAAAATATTTAATTAAATACTATATGATTTTAAATATGGAATGAATGTTTTAATTAGTTTAAATTTCATTCTTATTTCAAGTTGTATATTAAAATATGTTAATACAAACTCTTTTATAAATTTGTTTTAAAAGTTTCTTTTTCAAAATGATTTAATTGTGTATTGTTTTTCTTTGTTCTTTAGAATTATTTATATTCATAATTATGTATATAAGAATTAATTAACAAGGCTTAATGCTTATTTACTTTAATTAAACATGTTTATTAATTTATGAAGACAAGTGTATGTATATTAAGACTTAAGCTAACAAGTGTTTATTTTAAAGTGACAAGTGTCAAATTTATTTTCTTTTTCTTTTATTTCATTTTCTGAAAATACATTCATATCATTTTGCTATTCATTCATATTCATTTTCTCATTCCTTAATCAAGAAAACCAAACTTCATTCTCACAACCCAAATTCAAATCTGCACATTTCAAACTTGCATACATTCATGTATTCAAAACTCCTCTGTTTCAAAACAAATTTGCATTCTTCAACCATATACAAACCTGCATGTTCCATTGAGAAGCGAACATGCATTTCAATCTTCACCATTTAAAGCTCTGCATATCATTTATAAACAAAGAAGCTCTGCAAATTTCAAGCATAAAGAACTGCATTCCCCAAAGTTCAGACCTGCATGTTCTAGCATCTGTAAAATGAGGTCTGCAACATGTGTTTGGATCTGAAGCCTTGCATATCATCTACAATCAAAGATTTAAGGCCTGCATGCATCAATTATTAATCAAGTTAAAGCTCTGCATTCTTCAAAATACAAACAAGCCTGCATGCATTTATTTTCAAGTCTGATACTCTGCAATTGGAATGTGCTCTGCAATTTTCAAAACTGGAACCTGCATGTTGAAAACTGAAGCATGTAAAGCAAGAAGGGAGTCTGCATTTCATAATTTGGAATCTGCAAGTTGACATATGCTCTGCACTTTGAATAGAGGTGAGTAACACTAAATTTAAATAAAGTTAGGTAGGAATGCATGTTGCTTATTTGCTGAGTTAAATTTGTGTTCATGTTTTCTATTGTCTGTGCATATGTGATTTGCATTGTTGAAAAACTGTATTTTACATATTTGCTTAGAACTGTTGAAACATGGTTTTAACTTGGATTGAAATTGTTTCTGGAAGTAGTTTATAAATCATAGATCACAAGAAATTTTTTTGAATTGATTTTCATTTCAAGTTTGGATTGAAATTTGGGGTTGAATTGTGGCATTACTGTGTAGAACCCTAGTTTATTTGGGGTTTCTGTTTTTGGGTCAATCTTAACTCCTCAGTGCATCGAGTCTGAAGCTTTTGGGGGTGATGGTGGATGGTGAGGTGAAGAAGCTATCACCAAAGTTCGGTCGATGATAATGGTCGGAGTTGAGAGGTACGGGTGTTGACAGGTTTGAAGGGTAGGGTTGTGGTCTGTTTTCAGGTCTGGGTTGATTGTTTGGGTTGTAGGGATTTTTTTTACTCGGCTTGGTGTCGGGAAAAATAGGAAATGACTCGAAGCATGCAAGCTTCTGACTCGAAGCAAAGATTGAGTGACTCGAGTATACTTTTGGTTTCAGGTTTTATTCACAGAACTGTTCTGTTTTAGGAATTTTAAAAATAAAGTTTAAATTTAATCTGAAATCCTGAACTTAGAATCTAACTTGGGTCTGAAAATGAATTCAAATTGTTTGAATTATTATTTTGTAATAAATTTAAATGCAGAATTTCAAATTGGTTAAAAATATAGAAAGAGAGAAAGGGGAAACAGAAAACTGTTTCCAGATTTTTTAAAAATTTGAATTAAGGTGCAACTGAAATTGTGGCTTAGGTTTTTAAACTGAATTCAAATATGAATTTGAATAAGTTGAAATTCTGTTCTTTTGAAATTATTTAAGTTCTGGAAATTTCAAAGTTTAAGTTTTAAAATAAACAGAAAACTGTTTTCTATTTTAAGTATTAAGATAAAGTTTAAAATTTGCAGGTGTAGGTTTAAAACTGAGATTAAGTTTGAAATTTGAATATGAATTCAAATTTAATTTATCAGAGGTTTGAAAGTAATTGTGTTTCAAATTCAAATTTGATGTTAAACTCTCAAGTGTAAATGCATTGTTGTTTTGCATATTGAATTGGAAGGGTATGTATTTAAAATTAGAAGTTCAAATGAATTGAAATCTGAGCTTTTAAATCTGGATTTAAATTTTTAAACTTCAGTTTAAAATAAAGATTTGAATTTAAATTGTTTTCAAATGGCATACATTTGAATTGAAAGTGCAAATTGTAGGAAGAGTTTTAGAGAGTTTAAACTAAATTAAGTTTGGAAGTTATATTTAAATTTTGAAATTTTAAAGTAATTTTTAAATTGATTTGAATTTAATTTGAATTGAAATTTAAATTCTTTTTAAAACTTATTAAGTATATGTTTCTTGTAAACATATAAGATTAAATTGTATTGTTTTAAAATCTTGTTTTAAATAAGTTTGAGTCTTAAAGTTAAAAGAAATGTTAAATGGAAATTAATGTAAATTTAAAAACATTTTTGTTTTTAAATGCATGATTTAAATAAGAAATGTTTTATCTAAAAGATAAATAAAGGTTTAATGATTGGAATCATTTAATTATTAAGGTTATTAAGATGAATATTAATTATTTAATTAATTGATAAGGTGGATGTTTAATTAAATAATTAATGATTTTTAATTTGATTTAAGATTAATTAATTAAGTTTAATTAATCCATAATTAAAAATGGTTAATTTAATTTTAATTTATGATTAAGATTTATTTAATCAAGTGATTAATGATAATTAAGTTTTTAATTAACACTTAGTTAATTAATAATTAGAGATTAATTAAATAGTAATTAAATATTAATTACTTAATAACTAATGATGATTAATTTAAGTAATCCTTAATTAAGTAATTAAGAAATGATTAATGAAGTCATTAACAGTTAATTAATGTGATTAATTTTTGATAATTAATTAGATTAATTAATTAATAATCAATTATTTAGGTTTAATTACTTAATGAAAGTAATTAGTGAATTAATTACTTAATGTAATTAATTAAGGTTAATATGATTTGTTTAGATTAATTAATTAAGTTTAATTGATTTAGACATTTGTTGAATTGTTTGATAATTACTTTATGTAATTTAGGAATTTGTAATTACTTAAGGAAGTAATTAATTTAATAATTACTGAATGTAATTAAGAATATTGTTATAAAGGTAATTTGGATTTTAATTACCTTGAAATTAATCAAGGGGATTAATTTAGATAATTAATTAAGATAATTAATTATTGTATTGAGTAATTAATGTAGTTAATTACTGAATGATTATTAATCAAGGGTGATTAATATATGTGTAGGGTTTAATATAATTAACTTGTGTGATTAATATTAAATGCTAACTATTTATTGTAATTAGAGATAGTTAATCAGTAATGATTAATTGGAAAGAATAATGAGATGATTATTTATAAATTGATTTGAAATCAATTAATGGTTAAGTTAAGCAGAATTTTGATGATGAAGTAATTAATTTAATTCATTTTAAATTAATTAGAGATTGAGTAATTAATTTAATTCATTTTAAATTAATTATAGAAAGTGAGATCAGTAGATCATTTGCTTATGTTTGATGAATGGTATTGATTGTTTGGTATAGTTTGTAATCTCAGTTGTGAGACGAATGGTGTATGTGATATGGATGCATTGGTTGCTCTTGGATGATAATATAGATTATCTGTTTATGATATAAATTATCTGTTGATAATGATAAGGTTGATTATCTATTGTATTGTGAATTATCTATCTGTATTTAGATAATGAATTGAATTGTTTTAAACTTAAAACAACTTGGCCTTAATAAGACACGCTTTGGTTTTCGATGAGACCGGGATCGGGTTTCCATATTTGGACATCCGAAAACCACATTGATTCCAAATAACGTTAGGTCGTTTATCCAAGTGGAGCGAGTGAAGACTCGAGGTGTAAGGGCTATACGTCAGTATAACTCTGTGGGTGATTCCGTAATGAGTTTGACAGAATAGATCTTATAGATTCGAGATGGTGAATCAGAGTGCAAGGGTTATTGCCGTTAACTCTGAGGGTGATTCCAAAATGAGTGTAACGAGATAATGCCTTCGGTTTCGTTCGAACCCGGAACGAACTTGTATGGATTGAATGCTTCCAGAACATCGTCAGGTGGACGATGAGCATTCTAAGTGATGTGTCCTATAAAGGTAATCGTAACCTCAAGCCTCATCAACCGGGAATGGCTAAAACAGGGGAGGTGCAGCAAAGCTTCGTGGGTAGCCCCCACTTGAGAGTAAGATTTACCCCTGTCTAGAGGTCCCTTTATATTTCGGCTGTGTGGGACGGTTGATCATGACAACCGTCGGGGTTGTCTTATTTGGAACTGTTCAGTAAGGAACGGGTCCGGCTTTGTGTTGCAGGGGATGAAGGGAGTAATCCTCGGTACGGTGATCTAGGCCACGTACTGTGACGGGCGGTACCCCAGTAGCCCTGCCATTGTATGGAATCCAAAATCCAATAAGTGCCAACGGTTTTGATTGTATTACCCACTTTTGTGGCTAGTAGCTGGAATTTAATGAATGTAACAATTTCGGCTATTTCTTATTTACTTGAAAACCCTAGACACTATTATAATATCATCAGATTTCCTATCAAATGTTTTGGTTAGCGTAAGGTAAAAACTTTTCCATGTTTATGTGTGGGAAGTCTTACGTGATACCTTTTCTTTCAAAGGTTTTTCAAAGTTAAGCAACTTTAACCTGTTACTCACACCAGACCCATGTCTGACCCGGAGTTATTTCTGTTTTTCTTTAACTCTTGGGTACTCAAATTTTTATGAGTAGTCAAGGGAATTCAAGTTAGGATTCAGGATTGCTTTGACGATTTGTGGAGGAGCATATGGAGCAGGAGGCTTCTGCGTATAGTTATTTAGTTCCGCTGTGTTTGGTATCTCTGAGTCTTGTGTTTGTATTGAGTTGTAATAACTAGACAGGTATTTATAACTGTCTAGTATGTGTTGTATATGTCTGTGTACTCTGATATTTGATGTATACTATGTAATACTTTGTTATTAATATAATTTATTCGTTTCCGCTGTTGAGATTCTTGTGTTGTTTCTTCTTCTCTTCTTTCTTTTCTCTTTTCTATCCCTTTCTTTCTTCAAGATGTCGCGATTTTCCGGGAGTGGAAAGTCGGGTCGTCTCATTTGGTATCAGAGCGTTAGGTTGAGTGAATACCTAGGCTCTGTAGTGGTGTCTATCTTGAGAGAGCGTATTTGTATTTTTAATATATATATATATATATTATTGGTTCTACCTATTTGTTGGATTACCTGTTCGGGTTATTTTTCCAATATAAGTTATAAGGTGGATGAGGTAGAAGTGTGTGTAACACAACTACCATTGGTTGGAGTTTAATGGATGATGTTGGAAGTGTATTTATCGAGACTGTAGATCTAATACCGTCTCGAATGGGTTCTGTTTTGATGAGTACTTCATCGATCTCTGAAGGTAACCCGTAAAGGTTCGGAGTTCATCTTTGAAGTACAGAATTGAGTTTTGATCTGTTGGTAGGGCAGAAGCAAGCAAGTGATGATATCTTGATATCTTAGGAAATAGTAGCTGCGTGATGAGATGCAGTGACTATGGATATTTCCGAAGATATTTCTTTGGAATAAGAGTAAGAAGTGAGTCTGCTCGGTGATGTGGCTGAGTTTAATAGAGTGTTCTGAGTTGGTAGGAGTCTTCTGGCTAGATAGTTTTTCTGAAGTGGAATTCAGAAGCAGTAGAGTAGATCCGTTTCTCTGGTAAGTTGGCTAAGTCAGCATAAGCTGTTCTGTTTGGTTGAGAGAGAGCAGTTTCTTTGGATTTAGGCTGAGTTGATCGCAAAAGTGACTTGCGATAGTATGTTCTCTTATGTTTGTTGGAGATTATCCTAATTTCTTCCAGGAAGTCAGAAGTTTGTCTGCATCTGGAGATCGAGTTTTCTTTCCAGGATTGGTACAGGTGGTTCAGATGGATGGTTCCTTGAGATAGAAGTTGGTGAGCAACTCAGGTTTGGGAGAGACATCTGAGTTTTCTCTATGGATATGTGGAACCTTATTTCTGTGCTGGGTTGTTTTAGTCTGTGCTTGTGCTCTTTGTCAGCATTTTCTTCTGTTTCGGATCAGAGTTGAGCAGCGGAAGCAGTTTGGAGGTGTTTCTGTTTTGTTTCTCGAATAAGGAGAAGTTTGTTCTGTCTTCTGTTGTTGAGGAGCAGGGTTTGTGTTCTTGGTTTTTGAGTGATCTTGAGGAGATCATTGGATTGTGTTGATTCAGTCTGTTTCTGATGGAATCAGCAAGAGTTGAGCTGATTAGGATGGGTATTGGTAGCCCAGGATCGTCCGAAGAGTTTTTGTGGATAAGAGACAGAGAAATTTGGATTCTGGAATTGGAGATTGGATTTTGGATAAGTTTTTCTCTGATCCAAGGAGCTATAAGTTTGGGAAGCTAGCTCCGAAGTGTTTTGGTTTCTTCTGTGTTGGGTTAGATCAGTGTTTGGTTTTCAAGAGTTGAATTGCCAGCTTGGATAACTGGGATTCAGTATGTTTCACGTATCTCTGAGGGAGTTCGTGTTTGATATTTCTGGTTTTAGAACCAGCAGTTTAGAATGGTTTGTTTGTTAAGCCAGACTCGTTTGTAGTCTGATACTCTGTATAGAATTGTTGTTAGGAGCTCTATAGCTTAGTAGTATTGATTGATTGGATTTTATAGAGCGAGTATCCCGATATATATATACCGGGGAAACTCGTGAAGGTTTTATCCAAAATTCTTTTGGATAATTAGATTTGTTTTTATTGTGTGAATTGGTTGCTTTGGTTGTTGGCATATGTTTAACATATGCTGTGTTTTAAAATAAAATCTGTAAATGGATTATTAAATTGCTTTTGTTTTAAATTTCGGGGACGAAATTCTTTTAAGGGGGAAGGATTGTAATATCCCGGAATTTTGGACAATATAAATTTAATAATCTGGACTTAAATTTATATTGAACTGATAAATTTTGTTAATAAATTTGATAATTATTCAATAATCTTCTTTATTTAAATTTTTAATCTGTGAAATTATTTTAATGAGCTAATAAATTGTTTTCTATTTAATAATGTATATGTATTTATGTATATATTTTAAATAGACAAGTTGTTTTTATTTAAATTAGTATAGCATCTTTTTAATGTTTTGAAAACAGAAATGGTGATATATTTTTAATTTGAGCTTTTCAAAAATATTTAATTAAATACTATATGATTTTAAATATGGAATGAATGTTTTAATTAGTTTAAATTTCATTCTTATTTCAAGTTGTATATTAAAATATGTTAATACAAACTCTTTTATAAATTTGTTTTAAAAGTTTCTTTTTCAAAATGATTTAATTGTGTATTGTTTTTCTTTGTTCTTTAGAATTATTTATATTCATAATTATGTATATAAGAATTAATTAACAAGGCTTAATGCTTATTTACTTTAATTAAACATGTTTATTAATTTATGAAGACAAGTGTATGTATATTAAGACTTAAGCTAACAAGTGTTTATTTTAAAGTGACAAGTGTCAAATTTATTTTCTTTTTCTTTTATTTCATTTTCTGAAAATACATTCATATCATTTTGCTATTCATTCATATTCATTTTCTCATTCCTTAATCAAGAAAACCAAACTTCATTCTCACAACCCAAATTCAAATCTGCACATTTCAAACTTGCATACATTCATGTATTCAAAACTCCTCTGTTTCAAAACAAATTTGCATTCTTCAACCATATACAAACCTGCATGTTCCATTGAGAAGCGAACATGCATTTCAATCTTCACCATTTAAAGCTCTGCATATCATTTATAAACAAAGAAGCTCTGCAAATTTCAAGCATAAAGAACTGCATTCCCCAAAGTTCAGACCTGCATGTTCTAGCATCTGTAAAATGAGGTCTGCAACATGTGTTTGGATCTGAAGCCTTGCATATCATCTACAATCAAAGATTTAAGGCCTGCATGCATCAATTATTAATCAAGTTAAAGCTCTGCATTCTTCAAAATACAAACAAGCCTGCATGCATTTATTTTCAAGTCTGATACTCTGCAATTGGAATGTGCTCTGCAATTTTCAAAACTGGAACCTGCATGTTGAAAACTGAAGCATGTAAAGCAAGAAGGGAGTCTGCATTTCATAATTTGGAATCTGCAAGTTGACATATGCTCTGCACTTTGAATAGAGGTGAGTAACACTAAATTTAAATAAAGTTAGGTAGGAATGCATGTTGCTTATTTGCTGAGTTAAATTTGTGTTCATGTTTTCTACTGTCTGTGCATATGTGATTTGCATTGTTGAAAAACTGTATTTTACATATTTGCTTAGAACTGTTGAAACATGGTTTTAACTTGGATTGAAATTGTTTCTGGAAGTAGTTTATAAATCATAGATCACAAGAAATTTTTTTGAATTGATTTTCATTTCAAGTTTGGATTGAAATTTGGGGTTGAATTGTGGCATTACTGTGTAGAACCCTAGTTTATTTGGGGTTTCTGTTTTTGGGTCAATCTTAACTCCTCAGTGCATCGAGTCTGAAGCTTTTGGGGGTGATGGTGGATGGTGAGGTGAAGAAGCTATCACCAAAGTTCGGTCGATGATAATGGTCGGAGTTGAGAGGTACGGGTGTTGACAGGTTTGAAGGGTAGGGTTGTGGTCTGTTTTCAGGTCTGGGTTGATTGTTTGGGTTGTAGGGATTTTTTTTACTCGGCTTGGTGTCGGGAAAAATAGGAAATGACTCGAAGCATGCAAGCTTCTGACTCGAAGCAAAGATTGAGTGACTCGAGTATACTTTTGGTTTCAGGTTTTATTCACAGAACTGTTCTGTTTTAGGAATTTTAAAAATAAAGTTTAAATTTAATCTGAAATCCTGAACTTAGAATCTAACTTGGGTCTGAAAATGAATTCAAATTGTTTGAATTATTATTTTGTAATAAATTTAAATGCAGAATTTCAAATTGGTTAAAAATATAGAAAGAGAGAAAGGGGAAACAGAAAACTGTTTCCAGATTTTTTAAAAATTTGAATTAAGGTGCAACTGAAATTGTGGCTTAGGTTTTTAAACTGAATTCAAATATGAATTTGAATAAGTTGAAATTCTGTTCTTTTGAAATTATTTAAGTTCTGGAAATTTCAAAGTTTAAGTTTTAAAATAAACAGAAAACTGTTTTCTATTTTAAGTATTAAGATAAAGTTTAAAATTTGCAGGTGTAGGTTTAAAACTGAGATTAAGTTTGAAATTTGAATATGAATTCAAATTTAATTTATCAGAGGTTTGAAAGTAATTGTGTTTCAAATTCAAATTTGATGTTAAACTCTCAAGTGTAAATGCATTGTTGTTTTGCATATTGAATTGGAAGGGTATGTATTTAAAATTAGAAGTTCAAATGAATTGAAATCTGAGCTTTTAAATCTGGATTTAAATTTTTAAACTTCAGTTTAAAATAAAGATTTGAATTTAAATTGTTTTCAAATGGCATACATTTGAATTGAAAGTGCAAATTGTAGGAAGAGTTTTAGAGAGTTTAAACTAAATTAAGTTTGGAAGTTATATTTAAATTTTGAAATTTTAAAGTAATTTTTAAATTGATTTGAATTTAATTTGAATTGAAATTTAAATTCTTTTTAAAACTTATTAAGTATATGTTTCTTGTAAACATATAAGATTAAATTGTATTGTTTTAAAATCTTGTTTTAAATAAGTTTGAGTCTTAAAGTTAAAAGAAATGTTAAATGGAAATTAATGTAAATTTAAAAACATTTTTGTTTTTAAATGCATGATTTAAATAAGAAATGTTTTATCTAAAAGATAAATAAAGGTTTAATGATTGGAATCATTTAATTATTAAGGTTATTAAGATGAATATTAATTATTTAATTAATTGATAAGGTGGATGTTTAATTAAATAATTAATGATTTTTAATTTGATTTAAGATTAATTAATTAAGTTTAATTAATCCATAATTAAAAATGGTTAATTTAATTTTAATTTATGATTAAGATTTATTTAATCAAGTGATTAATGATAATTAAGTTTTTAATTAACACTTAGTTAATTAATAATTAGAGATTAATTAAATAGTAATTAAATATTAATTACTTAATAACTAATGATGATTAATTTAAGTAATCCTTAATTAAGTAATTAAGAAATGATTAATGAAGTCATTAACAGTTAATTAATGTGATTAATTTTTGATAATTAATTAGATTAATTAATTAATAATCAATTATTTAGGTTTAATTACTTAATGAAAGTAATTAGTGAATTAATTACTTAATGTAATTAATTAAGGTTAATATGATTTGTTTAGATTAATTAATTAAGTTTAATTGATTTAGACATTTGTTGAATTGTTTGATAATTACTTTATGTAATTTAGGAATTTGTAATTACTTAAGGAAGTAATTAATTTAATAATTACTGAATGTAATTAAGAATATTGTTATAAAGGTAATTTGGATTTTAAATTACCTTGAAATTAATCAAGGGGATTAATTTAGATAATTAATTAAGATAATTAATTATTGTATTGAGTAATTAATGTAGTTAATTACTGAATGATTATTAATCAAGGGTGATTAATATATGTGTAGGGTTTAATATAATTAACTTGTGTGATTAATATTAAATGCTAACTATTTATTGTAATTAGAGATAGTTAATCAGTAATGATTAATTGGAAAGAATAATGAGATGATTATTTATAAATTGATTTGAAATCAATTAATGGTTAAGTTAAGCAGAATTTTGATGATGAAGTAATTAATTTAATTCATTTTAAATTAATTAGAGATTGAGTAATTAATTTAATTCATTTTAAATTAATTATAGAAAGTGAGATCAGTAGATCATTTGCTTATGTTTGATGAATGGTATTGATTGTTTGGTATAGTTTGTAATCTCAGTTGTGAGACGAATGGTGTATGTGATATGGATGCATTGGTTGCTCTTGGATGATAATATAGATTATCTGTTTATGATATAAATTATCTGTTGATAATGATAAGGTTGATTATCTATTGTATTGTGAATTATCTATCTGTATTTAGATAATGAATTGAATTGTTTTAAACTTAAAACAACTTGGCCTTAATAAGACACGCTTTGGTTTTCGATGAGACCGGGATCGGGTTTCCATATTTGGACATCCGAAAACCACATTGATTCCAAATAACGTTAGGTCGTTTATCCAAGTGGAGCGAGTGAAGACTCGAGGTGTAAGGGCTATACGTCAGTATAACTCTGTGGGTGATTCCGTAATGAGTTTGACGGAATAGATCTTATATATTCGAGATGGTGAATCAGAGTGCAAGGGTTATTGCCGTTAACTCTAAGGGTGATTCCAAAATGAGTGTAACGAGATAATGCCTTCGGTTTCGTTCGAACCCGGAACGAACTTGTATGGATTGAATGCTTCCAGAACATCGTCAGGTGGACGATGAGCATTCTAAGTGATGTGTCCTATAAAGGTAATCGTAACCTCAAGCCTCATCAACCGGGAATGGCTAAAACAGGGGAGGTGCAGCAAAGCTTCGTGGGTAGCCCCCACTTGAGAGTAAGATTTACCCCTGTCTAGAGGTCCCTTTATATTTCGGCTGTGTGGGACGGTTGATCATGACAACCGTCGGGGTTGTCTTATTTGGAACTGTTCAGTAAGGAACGGGTCCGGCTTTGTGTTGCAGGGGATGAAGGGAGTAATCCTCGGTACGGTGATCTAGGCCACGTACTGTGACGGGCGGTACCCCAGTAGCCCTGCCATTGTATGGAATCCAAAATCCAATAAGTGCCAACGGTTTTGATTGTATTACCCACTTTTGTGGCTAGTAGCTGGAATTTAATGAATGTAACAATTTCGGCTATTTCTTATTTACTTGAAAACCCTAGACACTATTATAATATCATCAGATTTCCTATCAAATGTTTTGGTTAGCGTAAGGTAAAAACTTTTCCATGTTTATGTGTGGGAAGTCTTACGTGATACCTTTTCTTTCAAAGGTTTTTCAAAGTTAAGCAACTTTAACCTGTTACTCACACCAGACCCATGTCTGACCCGGAGTTATTTCTGTTTTTCTTTAACTCTTGGGTACTCAAATTTTTATGAGTAGTCAAGGGAATTCAGGTTAGGATTCAGGATTGCTTTGACGATTTGTGGAGGAGCATATGGAGCAGGAGGCTTCTGCGTATAGTTATTTAGTTCCGCTGTGTTTGGTATCTCTGAGTCTTGTGTTTGTATTGAGTTGTAATAACTAGACAGGTATTTATAACTGTCTAGTATGTGTTGTATATGTCTGTGTACTCTGATATTTGATGTATACTATGTAATACTTTGTTATTAATATAATTTATTCGTTTCCGCTGTTGAGATTCTTGTGTTGTTTCTTCTTCTCTTCTTTCTTTTCTCTTTTCTATCCCTTTCTTTCTTCAAGATGTCGCGATTTTCCGGGAGTGGAAAGTCGGGTCGTCTCATAAACTGTTAGTTAATACCTGTTATTTATTACCTGTATAATTTATATGCTCTATATCGATGATTGTTTAAATTGGATGATGATTGCAAATAATGGTTGATGATTGATATTTTGATGAATGGATGCTATATTTTATATTGTATAAACTGCAAGTTATCATGCATTTCATTCATTCGGGATTGCGGTTTGAAATGATATACAACCACATTTTTATTTTAAATTGCGGATTGAAATGATAAACATCTGTATCACTTGACCATAGGGTAGAAAATTTTATACAGGCACCGCGGTATATATATATATATAAATATTTTGAAATGTTTTTCTATGATTTTGTAAAGTTATATATATATATGGTTTATGGGATATTTATTTGGTTATTGATAAAGGTTATTATATATATAGTAAATTTCCGGTTTTATGCTTTGTATAAATTTGATTTGAAGTTTAAAATTAAGTTTGATTTTAAGATCAAATACGATTAAGCATTTATTTAAGATTTAATTTTTGGAGTTTCATTGACTTAAAAGAGAATAAGGTTGGAAGATGAATATTAAGTTAAACTGGAATTAAATAAAAAGTTAGAATTTTTAAAGGATATGATTTTATAACTTGATTTTGTGTAGAGTAATCTAAATGAATATCAGGATGATTTAAATGAATATATAATAAATGGAAAGATTTTCCAGTTATGTGAAGTTAAAGGTTTTTCTTAAATTATATTGAATTCATTAAGTAAATATTTCAAGTCTAAATAATAAGTAATTGAATTTAATATATATGGGATTGTCAAATGAGTTTGTTTTGAAATGGTGGAATATTTAAAGCTTTGAAACATAAGAATTGAAATGGTATTTGGAAGTTTAAATCGATACTTTAAAATTTATTTTTAAAATCTAAAGAAGATATTGTGTTTTATAAAGTAATTTAATATTTAACCATTTAAGAGATGGAAATTTTGTTTCGAAGTTATCATTTTCAAGGTAGTATGATTTGAGAATATTATATTCAAGAGTTTTGATTTCTAAATATTTTACTTTGAAAACCCTATGATTTTGGAAAGGAATATATATTGGAAAATAAAAATGACATTATATGATTTGGGTCTAAATGATATCGTATTGATTTGCGGTTTTAAAAATATAAACGATATCGTATTTATATGGGTTTTAAATGGATATTTTATTATAGTTTTAAAAGTATAATTTTTTTTAAAATAACCACGGTGTTATAATAACGATTGGTTGGCAAAGAGACTGTGATCGGATATGGACATACTCTCTGTCGATACCGAAAACCACTTTGACTAACCGTGTACGCGGTGGAGATTCCAGAATGAAGTAGGTTGGGGGCGGCGTTTCCTGTAAGGTAAGTACGTGGACCCAACTCCCGTGAGTTGGCATAAGGTGGCTAAAACAGGGGCGATCGACGGGTTAATAAGGTAGCACCTTTGATCGGACACATCCCTTCGATATTATACTTTGACTCTTGGATTGATTCGGTGGCCACTTTTGATCTTTATTTGGGGGTGTGGCTCGAGGTGGGCGGTAGCTGCGGCTATGCGTTACCACCGACCCGGAAGCGTAATTGGTATATCTACCCTGGCATTGCTTAGTTGTGCCGTGTCACCTACCCTAGCGCGCCTTATACGATTTTGGTTTTGTACCATGTCTATGGAGTGCCCTCTGACGACGCCCAGTACGGGGGAGATTACGGTACTGTATAGACTATGGGAATATATAAATGTGTTAAGGTGGAAAATGTAAAGCCTTAACGCTATTTAAAAGTAAGTTTATTTTTTAAATAGACACTATTATAATAGCGCAATATACTACATAGTAAATAGTTTAACGGATCCTTAGGAGATGTAATTCCTGAGCATCTCTTGAGTTACCGCACTCATATTTATTTCTGTTAATTTAACTCACATAAGATCTTTTAGTTCTGACTCGAGTGTTTTGTCTTTTCAAATTCGCTCGGGTCAGTCTGAGAGTTTCAGGATCGAAGACTTTAGCTCTAGAGGACGAAGACGGAGATTTCTATTATTAATATTAATTATATTCCACTACACTCATATTGTTCCGCTGCTTTGTCGTATGGTATGTGTATTCTGATATGTATTATATGAATGTTTTGTAAACAAATGTATAAAATGTATATTTTATTATTATATTTTATCCTTCCGCTGTGAGATTCTGTTTAGTTTTTTTTCTTTCTCTGTTTTTCTTATTTATCCCATAACAATCCGCCCTTACGTATGATTTGAATCGGCACGTGTGTCCGTTTAAATCATGCGAAAAGGCGGGACGTTACAGTTGGTATCAGAGCTTTGGTTTAGCGATAACCTTAGCTTTGTGGGGTTTGACTCTTTATTAATAGGGTAGTAATACCCTATGGGAGTCACTGAGTGTATATATGAGAGAGCGTATTTGTTAGTGCTATAAAAAGGTTTTAATATTGTTTTAGTTTGTTCCGTTTTGTATTTAAAAATTCTGGTTGGTGCATGGGACGCTGTGACATCAATAGGGATTTCTAAACACTTAATAGGACAGACTGACATAATATTTGTTTTTAATATAGGTGAATGAAATAACTTCGCCTATTATATTTTCTATATATAAAATATTTTATTAGGGTATTATATTTATATATATTGTTGGTTGCAATAGATTGGTTGTTAGGAATAAAATTTTAAATAATAGGTAAAATGAGATTGAAATTAAAATCAATGAAATTTGGAAATTTTAGAACTTAAGTCCGGGAATTTGGAAATTTGCTTTCAAAGGATTTATGAATTATAATAATTTTGTTTATAAGTATTTTCTTATATAAATATTTAGTATAATTTGGAAGAATTGTTTTAAAGAAGATTTTGGAGAAAATAAGTTATGTACTTTCCTCTCTGTCGCTGGAAAATAATTTCGGTGATGGCGGCCGCATCATCGACTTCTATTTTCGAGTTTCGAAGGGGAAGGCCACTGTAGTAATTCTACTGCAGCTTTATTTTGAAAATATCTAAATTTTTAATTGTTTTAAATAAAACTAGAGGTATATAAGTTATAAGAATGTACTTATCTATTGAAATTTAACCCGGTATTTAATTCTTAATTTCCATTAATTAATTGTTTCAATTATGGTTGTGAAACAGAAAAAAATTAATAATTGAAACCCTAAATAAAATAAGAGACTAAAATACTAAGCTATAAAGGAAGTTAAAATTTTAACTTATAAGGGAAATTTTAAGATTTATTGAACATTAAATTAATTAAAAGATGAGATAAAACTTGTATAAGTTCTTTTGCATTTTCTTTAACATAAATAACTTACCAAATATGAAAAGTTGAAATGTTAAATAAGAGATTGGAATAGAATATTATACAAGTAGAAATTTTGGAGATAATGAAGTATTCAATGAATTGCTATTATAAATAAGAAGTTAATGGTATAAACTTAAGTTATAATTGGAATTTTACTAAAATTAAAGGTAAGTATTATTAATAGGTGATTTTAAGCTTAAGTGAATAAAATGAAATTCTTTAATAAATAAGGATTGATGTGTAGGATTTTAAACTTAAGAATGATTTAATGCTACTAGTTTAATATAATAAAAGTAGGTAATATAAATAGATGACTGCAAACCCTTGGTAATGAGTTAATAAAATCCTTTATTTATAAGAATGGATGTTATAAGGTTAAGAATTTAAGTGAAATTAAAAAGGGTTACTATAATTATATATAATAGAAATGTAAGCATTAAATAAATGATTGAAATTGAGGAGTGCATTAAATATAATACAAATAAAAGAAACTTTCATGACCTAAATAAATGAAAATGAATAATTGGAAGTAATAAGTAAAAATAAATGAAGCAAACATTTAATGAGTAAATAAAATTAAAAGTTGTTGGAAATAAATGTAAATTATAAAAGGATAATTTAAAGAAATAAATGAAAATAAAAGATAAACTGTTATATGAATGAAAAGATCAAACTGTTAATGTATGAAATATAAATTTATAATAAGTTAAATTGATTTGTTGGTTTAAATCAATATTGTTTGCTTTATGGTTGGTTGGGTAAGGATATTTGAAGTTGTTGGATGAATAAATAATCTAATTAAGACTGTTGAGTAAATGATGCACTGGATGGTTATTTTTCATTCCGTACCATTTCAAGTTTTGAACCCGAACAACTATTTGCTTGTTTGACTGAATGGTTGTTTTGTTTGTTGTGTATGCTGTTTGTTGAAATCGATGATTGTGTATTGATTATTGTTAGTAGTTGAAACTCTGAAAATATTTCACTTTAATATAAATAGTTAACCTTTTAGGTTATATAAGGGAAATGCAGGTATGGAAGCAATCGCTACTGATTTTGGTTCCATAAATTAAGCGTAATTTGCCCGACAAATAGGTACGTTTCCGGATTACGTTTTGTAGCGATATTTTTATATATTTCCTGTGTTGAGATATACTATTTTGAATATTCTATATGATACTTTGTTATATTTTGGTATTATATTTTTCCCGAGCCTCCCCGTACAAAGGAGACTCTGCCAAAAATTTTCCGTAAATTTTGGACTTAGAAAAACTTTGAAAATGTTTTACAGACTTTAATAATTTAAGTATCAGAAGATATAATGATTATAAAATGGAAATATTTTATTTAAGGCAATAAATTTAGTAAATTATTGTTTATAAGTTAATTTTTGAAATAAGATGTACTGTTATTAAATTCTTCCTTCTCTTTTCTTTTTCCTTTTCCGGGACGAAAAGTTTTGAGTGGGGGAGAGTGTAACGACCCGTAAATTTTCGTCAGTTAATTTTGTCATTTTAATAAGATTAGATAATTTAACTTTAGAAAGAAGTAAAGATTTATAATTTATAATGAATCATATGTTGAAAAGGAAATGAAACCATAGGAATTTAAGCTAAGTATTATCGGTTTGTATAAAATGACGAATAAATTGAAATGATGTAAATGGTTATACTAGGCTAAGAAGAGAATATAGGAAAACAAAGGGTAAGTTGTGAATTTATTTAATGGATTAATAATATTAGATAGTACATTGAATTAAATCAATGTCCTGTAGAGGTTGGAGTATGGTTAGTAATAAAAGCTTTTAAAGGAAAAACCTTTAATTTATAAATGAAAATCAATGCATTAAATTAGGTGTAACTGAATGCATGTAAATAATTTTGTAAGAATAAGTTAATAAACAATTTATTTGTGCATACCCGATTTAAATGAAATAACAGAAAAGACAAGAACTTGATTTGCCTAGGTATATATATGTTAATAAACTATAACTAAATAGAAAGTTTGGTAGTAAATAGGATATAAGAAGACAAAGGCAACTAGTAAATTAATAAATGAATTCATAATAATAAGTAGTAATTAATGCATATATATTTGGCATTAGTGATATTTACAAAACTTTACCCATTTATCTAATTTATTTAATTAAATCTAAATCTATGGCAACATTGTTGTAGTGATGGTTGTAAGTGAATATGAATGTAAAAGGGTAACAATTATTTAGGTTAACCATTTTGAGTATGTTAAGTTAAGAATGACAATCGATTGAAATAAATCTAAATTAATTATTTTGTTTTGGTTAATGTGTTCTAGTTAATAAAGGGGAGTTTATAAGAAATGAAGCATGCACTAATGACATGTGTTATAATTCAAATGTTATTTATACCCATAAAATGTCTATTTACTGAATAGAAAGATTTTAAATCAATAAGCGAATTTATTGAGGTTCCAATTTATAATTTATAACATTTAATGTAGACTCAATTACAATTAATTGACTTAAATCGTGCAGTTAGCGTAGATTTGTTTTGTAATTAGAGTAGTTAATCCTATAAGATTAAGTTAATGCTAATCTATTTATAATTGGACCATTTGTTGATATAGATTATAGAAAGCAAGATGTATAAATTTAATTAAAGTATCAACATTTAACAATTGTAATTATTGAAAATTAAAATGGAATTTGAGGATAATAAGGTGAAACCATGAACAAATGTTAATGCATCCTTATTACTGGTAAAAGATGAGTATATAAAGTTTGAAAATCAAAAATAGGTTTTTGAAAACTTAATTTATAATTTCTAAATATAAGGAAGTGGAGAAATTAACACTGCAATGGATAGACTTATCAGCTTTTAATTTACATCTAAATAATTTGTTTAGATCAATTTGGAAATTAATCAAATTGTCGATATATTTTGAAACGTAAACGAAACGTCTAGATTTACATTTGTAAATACGTTTAAAATAAAATGTAAATGATAAGGAATTTATTTATTTCCTAAATCCGCAATGTGTGTAATTAATATTATTTATCTTTTGGGACCACTTCCGTTTGCACGTTAAAATTCATGCACACCTATTCTTTTGCGATCTATCTATAAATAGACGATCAAAAACCCTAGCCTCCATCATCTATCATTTGTCTGTACGTTCTTTTCTTCAACTCCTTCTCCACCTCAAATGGATGCAAACCTAGATCTATTTCTATTCAAATGAAAATGAAAATTCAAACATCTCAGAAAAATTCCAAAAAATATATATGTTGTAGATTTCATCCATACGAATCTACGCGCAGTCTCTGTTTTCGAAATCGATACTCGAGTCAGCGGCAACTCGCGGTCAAAATCAGGAAATTCGAAACCTAAGTCAATTTGGGCGTTTTGATTTGGAGCGACTATTTGCAAATTGGTTTCTGGGTATTGGAGAGCTCGGCTAGGGAAGTCGTAATGGTGGAGGCGCGACACCATCTGGTGGCCTGGGGCGGTCTAAAGGCACGGTCAAAGATGGGGAGGGCGTGCATTGAAATGGGTTCATTCCCTGGACGAGCATACGTGAGTTGAGAAGAAGCTTTATGACGTGGCAAGCTTTAATTAGGTTGTTGTTTAATTTTGTTTTATTTAATTTTTGTTTCAACTCATTAAAATTGAACAACTTTTTCATACGCTATCCGTTTCACACGATTTTTTTTTGTTAGGATTGTAATAAAATTCCTGACACGTTGACTCTGCTTTGGATAGATTTGGAGACCGTTAAATTTTTAGGTTTAAATCAGATTTAAATTCGATTTAAATTCAAAAGGTGAGTGTTTTAACCCACTCACAACTTCTAAAACTTCTTATATCTGTTAAGTTAATTTTAGATATGAGTAGAAATTTATTTATGACTGTTTGGCATGTTTTATTCATTATCTCTGTTAAATTGCATTTATTTAATTTAACTGTCAATTTATTTTATTTATTGCATATAAATTTGACAGTTAGAATTTATTTATTTGCATATTAACTGCCAGTCATAGTTATGTTAAATTTTTATTTCATATCAACTGACAGTTAAATTTGAATTTATTTTTGCATATAAACTGCTAGTAACAGTTATTAAATTTATTATTGAATATAAACTGTTAGTTAATACCTGTTATTTATTACCTGTATAATTTATATGCTCTATGTCGATGATTGTTTAAATTGGATGATGATTGCAAATAATGGTTGATGATTGATATTTTGATGAATGGATGCTATATTTTATATTGTATAAACTGCAAGTTATCATGCATTTCATTCATTCGGGATTGCGGTTTGAAATGATATACAACCGCATTTTTATTTTAAATTGCGGATTGAAATGATAAACATCTGTATCACTTGACCATAGGGTAGAAAATTTTATACAGGCACCGCGGTATATATATAAAAATATTTTGAAATGTTTTTCTATGATTTTGTAAAGTTATATATATATGGTTTATGGGATATTGATTTGGTTATTGATAAAGGTTATTATATATATAGTAAATATCCGGTTTTATGCTTTGTATAAATTTGATTTAAAGTTTAAAATTATGTTTGATTTTAAGATCAAATACGATTAAGCATTTATTTAAGATTTAATTTATGGAGTTTCATTGACTTAAAAGAGAATACGGTTGGAAGATGAATATTAAGTTAAACTGGAATTAAATAAAAAGTTAGAATTTTTAAAGGATATGATTTTATAACTTGATTTTGTGTAGAGTGATCTAAATGAATATCAGGATGATTTAAATGAATATATAATAAAAGGAAAGATTTTCCAGTTATGTGAAGTTAAAGGTTTTTCTTAAATTATATTGAATTCATTAAGTAAATATTTCAAGTCTAAATAATAAGTAATTGAATTTAATATATATGGGATTGTCAAATGAGTTTGTTTTGAAATGGTGGAAAATTTAAAGCTTTGAAACATAAGAATTGAAATGGTATTTGGAAGTGTAAATCGATACTTTAAAATTTATTTGTAAAATCTAAAGAAGCTATTGTGTTTTATAAAGTAATTTAATATTTAACCATTTAAGAGATGGAAATTTTGTTTCGAAGTTATCATTTTCAAGGTAGTATGATTTGAGAATATTATATTCAAGAGTTTTGATTTCTAAATATTTTACTTTGAAAACCCTATGATTTTGGAAAGGAATATATATTGGAAAATAAAAATGACATTATATGATTTGGGTCTAAATGATATCGTATTGATTTGGGGTTTTAAAAATATAAACGATATCGTATTTATATGGGTTTTAAATGGATATTTTATTATGGTTTTAAAAGTATAATTTTTTTTAAATAATCGCGGTGTTATAATAACGATTGGTTGGCAAAGAGACCGGGATTGGATATGGACATACTCTCTGTCGATACCGAAAACCACTTTGACTAACCGTGTACGCGGTGGAGATTCCAGAATGAAGTAGGTTGGGGGCGGCGTTTCCTGTAAGGTAAGTACGTGGACCCAACTCCCGTGAGTTGGTATAAGGTGGCTAAAACAGGAGCGATCGACGGGTTAATAAGGTAGCACCTTTGATCGGACACATCCCTTCGATATTATACTTTGACTCTTGGATTGATTCGGTGGCCACTTTTGATTTTTATTTGGGGGTGTGGCTCGAGGTGGGCGGTAGCTGCGGCTATGCGTTACCACCGACCCGGAAGCGTAATTGGTATATCTACCCTGGCATTGCCTAGTTGTGCCGTGTCACCTACCCTGGTATATGAATGTTTTGTAAACATATGTATAAACTGTATATTTTATTATTATATTTTATCCCTCCGCTGTGAGATTCTGTTTAGTGTTTTTTCTTTCTCTGTTTTTCTTATTTATCCCATAACAATCCGCCCTTACGTATGGTTTGAATCGGCACGTGTGTCCGTTTAAATCATGCGAAAAGGCGGGACGTTACAATTATATATATATATATATATATATATATATATATAAATTACCTCAAATACGCATATGGTTGGTTCTCTTCCCCTTTTTACTAGATTTCCACACTTATCGATTTGTATGAATATAAAACTGAAATATCTTAGCCTATATTTTAGAAAGAAAGTGGAGAAGAAGAAATGGCAAAGCTTCGTTGCTGCCTCCATAAAAATATGAGAAGAGAAAGGATGGCTGGGCCTGAATTTATAGGTGCTAGAATCAACTAGAACCGTTATATCGAAATATATTAAATCGGGGCCATTGCGGCCTAGGTTTATTGGAGCTACCATGTCACCATCGGTCAAACGCATATGGGTGACGGGTCGGCCTATTGGCCCTGGTAATTAATATAAAAACATTATTTTTTCTTATTTAATTACTTTCATCTTGAATCCGATTTCATCCGTAACTTCTTCGTTCGGACTCCGATCGTAAAACTTCAAATACGAATATTGCTCAAAATTTTACCACAAATGCAATGGTGCTAGTTTCGTTGTCAAATTCCATCATTTACAGGAATTCAATTAAATAATTAATGCCATATTACGGGGTGTTATGTTCTTCCCCCTTAAAAAGAATTTTGTCCCAAAATTTTACCAATGACTAAGTCAATGTTTTAGCTCCTAATTATCCTAAACTACACAACCAATGGGTGCACAAATTTTTTTGTAACCAAACGTGTATAAATGCATAGTGTATTACTGTATACCACATTTAAAATATATATGCTGAATGATTCTAAATTGGATCCTCCTATATGAATGTATTTCTTTTGAAAACATTTATGAAAACATGATGCAAACAACCATATATATGCACTACCAGTTCTATATGTATGCAGCTTTTTGAAAAATCTTTTCAACAAAAACCTCCATACTCCTATAAATAGAAGTATCAAGCAACCCATTTTTCATCCACTTCCTGCCATCCATAAATCTAACTCATCGAAAATCGCTTTTAAATTTTACTCCTATGCTAAAAAAGGAATTTAGGCAGAGAATCCAACATTCTTACCACACTATAATCTCCATATTCCCATGGTATAGTGAAAATTTCTTTGCTGCTCCAGATTTACTCTAAATTTTCCATGCACAAAACACATTAGTAGGCATATTTCAAGCTCTAAAACAGAATTAAGTCTAAAAATAGACTTGCACGCATTGCCGACGAGGTATAGAAATAGAAATTCCAAGGCTAAAACAGCTTTTCCCTTGTTACATTTGCATTAATCGCATCGTCGACCCTAATGCACTACTAAATTGATAGGTTTTAACTTTATTTGCCTTCCCTATGCCTAACATGTGGCCTTCAAGGTAAAAGTTTGCGCAAAAACCTTTCTCATTTGTTAAATTTGTGCGTCATTCGAAAATAAAATCTCAAAATATTTAGTCACACATTTTCCCTTGAGATAAAATTTGGAACAAAACTCCGAAAATAATCTAAGGGTCAAAAATAATTAAAACGTAAAACTTTCTCTTATTTTTTTTCCAAAAGGGAACTTTTCTATTCAAGGTGAATTTTTTCAAAATATTTTCCTTCTAAAATTTTTTGATAAATCAAGCCATAATTTCAACGTAGTCGGAAGTCGATTATGTGCTAAAAGCATAAACTAAATTCCAAAATTTTTCAACTAATCTTTAGAAAACTTGAAATTTTATTTAGAAAAGCCAACACATCTATAATTTTAAATTTTTAGCTTTTAAGGAACACGAGCAATGTCCCGTGATAACGAAACAAATTTATCACGTCCTTTACTAAAATTTTCAACTATTATAAACTTCCAGTCTTTTATTGCTTTTACAGTTAGTTAAGTGACTTAACGAGATTCCCACATTTATATTATTTCTCTACTATGCATATATAAATATATATAGGAGCGGTTTGCATATTTAGAAACAATAACATAGAAAATGAATAGAAACTTATAATATCATGCATGCCATTTATAAGAGACAACTAACAGTTACAACCCAAGCAACCTGCAAAAAAAGAACAAATGCAGGAAGTGAAAAGACAACAACACCATAAATCCTAGAATAATGCCAATAGACTACGAGATGCCTTGCTCCACGAATGGAGCTCGATCCATTATTGCGACCGTTGAATGGTCATAGCATGGCGGCTATACACACAATCTCATGCCACTGGCGCTGCTGGTGTTGCTAACGGCTTCGAAATTACCATCTTCCTAAGTAAGAATCTAATGATCGCGGAAGGAACCTTCTACTAAATTGCCTCTCCATGGTGGTTCACCTGTAATACCTAAAGACAAGAGTGGATACGCGAAAATATAGAAAGTGACTCTATGGAGTGCTAATCATTGCTCAACAAATTAAATCAAAAGTGTGTGGGTCCAATTCACGGTGATTACTGCCAATACTAGTCTTTACACCATGGGATAAATCTGGTCGTAACTTCTCGTCTTAGGGATTACGTTGTGCCGAAGGATGCATAATTAGACGGGCTAACACAAGTAGATTATCCATCTTCTAAACACCAACATTTTGGAAAAAGATCCGCTGCAAAAAATCTTTGAGTCGGTCACTTTAAAATCATCCAGGTGCACGTCCTTCACGGAGGCCTCCAAAATCTCAATAAGATCATCATTAGATAGCTAAATCAAGGCATCTTCACCTTCAAACTAATCAAACTATTGCCTCCATATAAATTCCACGCTGACAGGAATCGAAAAGTCAAATCTAGCATGGATAACATTTATGTTCAAAGGTCTCAAAGTAGAGGATCAATGCAAATACTACCAAGACAAATAGCTCTTTTAATCTAAAAGCGACGAAACCTTATGCTCATTTCGGTCTAGCTAAGTGGCTTCTTGAGGGTTAGGACCATGATGGTGCGAGGAAAAACCGTTAGTGCGGAAAGGTGTGTTGGGCTAAGAAGTGGTCCAAGGGAGGGAAAGGGGTTTAGATCTAGAGTGATGGTGGGGCAAGTTCTAACGTGCAAAACTAGTACAAGGGGGAGGCGAGGCTGTTGCTCCTAGGAAAAAACAGCATTACCTAAGGGAGGAATGGAAGAAAGAGGCTGATACTTGAATGACTAGGAGGATGGAGATTGGTTCGGCTTGTTGAGGAAGGAGGAACGAAAGATGGCAACCGGGGAAATTCGCATGCGGCTTTTATAGTCCCATTCTAGGTTCAAGTTATGCCAAAACTCATAAATTGGTAGACCTCTGTAGGTTTACCGCAAGGTGGTCAATCGTTAGAGGATCTTTCGGCGTTAATTGAACCTAGACCCAATTATGGTCAGATTAAATAACAATAATCGTTTCGTGTCGTCTCCTTCAATTTGACATGATCCAGAAAATTCCTATCCTCATCACGTTGGTGTCAAAGCCTACTGCCTAGTCTCGTACCATGCTCCAGCAATTCAAGGTAGTCCCAACAAAATTGCTGCGATCAACAACAATTTAAAAATTCCAAAAATATTTCAATTGCTATTTCCTGCCTACTTTGCGCGGGGATATTTCTTCTTGTAGCCAGTGGATTCAACAAAACATCAAACTAATACCCTAATAAAATTGAACGTTTTTCCTATTTTGTCGGTTCCTTAAAGAGAGATAATTTTAGAGAAAACCTCCATTTTATAATCCAAAAAATCACCGAGCTAAATATATGTCTCCTTATACATGTTTCCAAATAATAAAAACTACTTCATACCAAAACTTCCAATAATGGTCAAACTCATATATATATATATATATATATATATATATATATATATATGAATATATATATAGTTTAGGATTTCCAAAATCCTTTCTCATATACAAACTTCCCAAATTGGAAATTTATTTTCTTACCAAAAATCAATATCAAGCCTATACTGATACATGCGTATAAATATTTAAGGATTTAAAGAATTAATCTTTCATAAACCAAAAATTTCTTAACACGATCAACCTATTGGTATGCGTGTTTCTTTAAAAGTTATAATTTCAAAACTTCGCCAAAACTAAATTTCCAAAATAAATTTTTGGAAAAAGAAGTCCTTTGAAAACCTCTTTTTAAAAAATCAAAGGCATTTCTAAAAGATGCTTTATAATAATTCTCTCACGTGTTTTAGTCGAAGGAATAGAGATTTATTATTTAAATAAAAATCCGCTTTGCCTTCAGAGAGCGATCAAAGAATGCACCCTACAAAACTTACTTCCGAAAATTTTTGACATACAGAATCAAATTTCCCATCCATATATAATAATTATGTCTCTCCGATTGGAACTCAAAATCCAAGATTACAAAGTAGCTAGAATCTCAACCGTCAAGTCGAACACCTCTACTATTTGGTTTCAGCCATACGTTGTACTCATGCTCTTCATCAACAATGCTTTACATATCTTTAGCACTTTATGGGGTACTTCAAAGTCGACATGAATATCTTAGCTCTAAGATATTTCCAACTCATAGTTTCTTTACCCATTCCTTCAGAGTGAAACTTCTACTACTTCTATAGTCGAAACTCTTAGAATCTAACGTAAAAATATACAATGTTACTAGATAGGAAAGTGCAAATATGTTGTATCAATTTATCTTAATTCCTCTGATCTACTAACCTAGGCTCTGATACCAAATGTAACAACCCGCACCTTAATGGGTCGAATTTTTGGCCAAATCGAAATCTAAGTCCATTAAAGCAAAGATTGTTGGATTTGGTTCCCGTAAATGAGCAAGAGCATTATCAGAGATTGATAGAAATCTAAAATCATAGCTGAAACAATGATATGAGAAGAATACTGAATATTACTAATGCCTTGGAACTAATGGTATTCCTCGGATAGTAGAATGTCAAATCACTATTGAGCATGAGAGAAAGAAGGCAACTCCAACAATAGAGCACATTCAACTCCAGTGACATGTTCCTCTAAATTCGATCTTCTTGGTTATAATGAGGAAGGGGTGAGAACAACGTCCTGGTGACTGAAAATATATAAACCATCCGTAACATAAATTTATACCGATTGGTTTCCATTTAATAGTTATGCCCATTAAGGTTAGTAATTCTAATCTAAGCTTACATTGCACACACGATACATACTTACCCCTTCCCAAGGTACGAAATACTGATGAACCCATATCAACCACCCAATACATCCAAACCTATTTTCCACTTAGTACTTCTAAATATGAAGCGGGCTTCTATAATACTTCTAAAAAGAGAAATAGTTAGATTCTATCATTTATGATCTTAATCAAAGTAAACCCCGTCGTTTAAGACCTATTCCTAAGGTGGTTTTCTAATAATGTTGTCAATGGTTAATGGGCCCTACCTACAAGACCTCTAACCATTATTTAAGGCTTTCGACACTTAATGTCTAACCATTACTGCATCCATCGTCGATAAAATCGTAGCCATGTAATAAACAATACCCAAGCCAGTTAATATCTCCAAGTGGAAAGTAGGAAGACTCTGGTCATTTAAGACGTTAACTAAGGCAGACCCCATCATTTAAGACCTATCTCCAAGGCATGTTCCTAAATGGTACTATTATTTTTATGGCCTTAGCAATGTAAGGACTATTCCCAAGCCACTTAATACTTCCCAGGGGAAAATAAGGAGACCCATCATTTAAAACTTATTTCTAGAAGCATGCTCTTCAATGGTGCTATCTAGTTGTCATTGCTTGAAAATTTCATTGGGCTACTTAATACTTCTTTTATAGGAAAGAGGAGGACCCTACAGTCACTTTAGACCCCAAACCTGACGCGAACCCTTCCCAAGATATCCACTCTCACTCTTTAACTATAAATATGACATCTCATTAGGTTACTTCTTTCGGTAAGGAGGCGGGCCCTTCGGCCACTTAAAAACTCAACACTGAAGTAAACCTTTTTTAGAGACGTCCTTATTTATTTATTCGAAATCTCACTAGGTTACTTAATTCTTCCATTTAGGAGAGAGGCAGAGCCTTCAGTCACTTAAGACCTCAAACTTGAAGCGGACTCTTATGGAGCTATCCATCACCGCTCCTAATTACAAATTTGGTCCATTTAATACTACTCAATTAAGAAAGCAAGCCCAATCTCTCATGACGTCAAAGGTCCGAGGATTAGAGATATCTCACATCAGTAGTAAACCGACTGTTAGTAGCCTCGAAGTGAAGGACGGTCTTGAATCGAGTGACTCTACTGACCTCGCATCACTAATCCACTAGTTCTAATTAACCATCCTAAGTCTTTATTTATATTAGCTTAGGTAGACATTATACTTATCTTGCTAATTCCCTTTTTATTTAAGACAATAAGATTTACCTTAAATATTTATCTACCCATAAATCCCACCTTAATCTCATATATGGAAATTTGTCCATAAAATCCTAATGGACTTTATTAATAAGCTTTTAAATCTATTCCATTTTATCAGTCCCATTAATACATTTATCCTATCAAATTATTGCAACTCCTAAATTTATTACCATTTATTGGATACAACCTTTTAAATTCTTTTCCCATTAGTTAATTATCCTAAACGCAAATATTACGTGCAAGCATCGCTATTTGCTTTTTTAATTATTATAAGCGCAATAGTTACATACAAATATTTACTTTTATCAAATATGTTATAGTTATATATTTTAGCTACAATATATCTTTCTATGTTAAATTGTTAGGATCATATCTAAAAATATTATCTACTTTAGTTTCCATAAATTAGTCCAAAACAAAAGATTTAAATTTAAAATATAAATGATTACATCGTTTGAAACTATAAGGAATAATAATTTCTTTTTATTACTAAAATAGACAGTGTAAACTACAATGGATTCATACTTTACACGTCTCTTTCACTTTCTATTTGGATATATTCCTTGTTAGATCAAACACTGTATCTTTCTAAAAGGGAAAGAATTCAAAATTTACAAATATCAAACGGATCTAAATTCCAACAATTACAAATATTAAAAAAAAAATTCTAACAAGATTAGGGTAATAATCAAAATTTATAACATTATTATACAACTATTTAGATGTGGAATAAATTTCATTTAAATCAGTATTCTAAATTCATACTATTGGAATCGATTTCCAGTTCAAGTTGTATACAATGCTAAATCAATTCATAAACAAGAATATATAGGCGATATTTATTATATTCAGATCGTATTTAATTCGTTGCCTACAACTTATATACAATTATTCAATTAGACATGAAAATGAAACAAACACCGACGGGATAATTTTCATATTATAACAGTCTATAAAATTTCCGACTCACTTTTTAAAAGTGATGCAAATCTCCAGATCTGAAGTAGAACCTTTGATTCATCTCCAAATCCTTTACAATCCAAGACTTATGTATAAAAGGGCATATACATACATTAGAATTACAGATCTAAGAAGAGATTTTGGATTTGGGGAGAAAATAGATACAAATATATATAAACATATAAACTACCTCAAATACACATATGGTTGTTTGTCTTCTCATTTTTATTAGATTTCTAGTGTTCTCTGATTTGTATGGATATATATACATATATCTTGTCTTTATAATTTAGAAAGAAAGCGGAGAAGAGGAAATGACAGACCTTCGCTACTGCCTCCATAAAATTATGAGAAGAGAAGGGAGTGCTAGGCTAGAATTTATAGGTTCTAGAGTCAACGTGAACCATTAGATAAAAATATATTAAATCTGGGTCATTGTGGCCTAAGTTTATTGGAGCCGCCAGGTCGCCATCGGTCAAATGCATATGGGTCATCGGTCGACCACTAGGGGTCAACGCCCCAAATGACTGGTTGGCTTGTGGGTCTGGGTAATTAATATAAAAACATTAATTTTTATTATTTAATTATTTTCTTTCCAAATTCGGTTTTCATCCGTAACTTCTTCATTTGGACTCAGATTGAAAACTCCAAATATGAAAGTTGCTTAGAATTTCACCACAAACGCAATGGTGTAGTGTCCCGGTTAAGTTCTATCGTTTGCAGAAATTCCATTTTCTGAGCCTAATTAATTAAATTAACTATTTAAGTAACTAACTCTAAATTACGGGATGCTACAACATCCATCGTAGAATCTCCTACTAGTGCTACTTGTAAAAAAAGTTCGACCCTTATTGGGTAAAGAACATTTACCCAACACCACTACATCCTAACGTCATCTACAGCGAACTAGCTTCCGTATAGCTCCTAAAATACATAAAAATAGCCCAAAATAGGCTTACATAATGTTTTACATTTATATTTATTTTTATTACTAACCAGGGCCTTATGCCGAGGTTCAGGATTTGCATTTCGGCCTTTAACCGATCGACCGCTCCACCTTATTGATCGATCGCTTTTGGTCATCCGCTTAGGGTAAGTGATTGACCTGTCACATACAAAACTTAGGGTTCATTCATTCTTCTGATTGGATTTCTAATAAATGTTGATTATATTAATTATGCCATTTATAGTAAACCCTAAACAACTACAGTGACTAGTCTATATATTCCAATTTCCTATATTTACACAATTTAAATATGGTTGTTTTAGTCTAGGGTTTAAATTTAACGACAAGGGGTTTAAGTGTAATGACCTGCCTTTTTTGGATGTTTTAAGCAGACACACATGTCGAACTCAAACCATTCAAAATGGCAAATTGTTATGGGGTAAATAAGAGAAAGAGAAGAGATAAAAGCAAATATAGAATCATGCAGCGGAATGATAAAATATAGTAATCAAAATAACTGTTCATAAAGCTGTTTACAAAACATTGATTATACTTATTCAACATAGAACCAGAGTTACACATATCAGAGATAAATAAATGACAATGTAGTGGAACAGTATGATGTAGTGGAATAATATAGTAAATAATAATAAAATCTTTGTCTTCGTCCTCCAAAAACAAGTCTTCAAATCCTGAAATGCTCAGGCTGAACCAAGCGAATTGAAAAGACAAAACACTCGAGTCAGAATTAAAAGCTCTTATATAAGTTAAATCAATGGTAAATATGAGTGCAATGACGTCAGAGATGTGAACACGACACAACTAGGCAATGCCAGGGTAGATATACCAATTACACTTCCGGGCTGGTGGTAACGCACAGCCGCAACTACCGCCCACCTCGGAACACACTCCCAAATCAAAATCAAGGGTGGCCACTAAATAAATCATAAAGTCATAATATAGTATCGAAGGAATGTTCCCGATCGGAGGAATGACCTCACTTGGCCCGTCGATTGCTTCTGTTTTAGTCACATCTAAGCTGATTCACGGGAGTCAGGGTCACGTCATACCTCATACAGAAATCGTTCGCCAAACCATCCTACTTCATTTCTAGAATCTCCACCACGTACACAGTTTTTAAAGTGGTTTTCGTTATTGGCGAAGAGTATGACAATATTCGATCCCGATCTCTTTAATAACCAAACGCTTATTACACACAGGATGGTTCTTTTACATTTCCAAAGTCAATTAACAGTTTATATCAAAATATCATATTCTTAAAACTATCGCTTTCGAAAATCATATTCACTTTGAAATCATATTTCCAAAATAGTTTAAAACCCTCATTTCAAACTTCATATTCAAATCAAATATATATAGTTAAGTCCCAACTTAGGTTATAATATCACGTAACCATATTCACTTTAACCTCGAGGATTTCAAAAGATAAACACTTCTATTTTATTTAGTTTGAAATTTGAAAGATAGTTTAGATAGTTATAAATAATTTTAAATAGTTATAAAGAGGTAAAATACTCTAAAATAATTCAAAATAGATTAAAATAGTTTAACTTGATTTAAGATTGTTGAATAGATTTAACATAGATTAAACATAATTAATATAGATTAAATAGCTTTAACATAGATTAATTAGATTTAAAATAAGTTAAAATAGGTTATGTGACGACCCGCCGCCCTGACCGCCTCTAGTCGGTAATTAAACCAACTAGAAACGTTCAAGATGACGGATTTTTATTTAGTTTATAACATTTAAACAGAATCAGCCACAGAATCACAGAATAATCATAATATTATTCATAAATGAATTTTTCTTTTACATATACAAGTATCAGAGTTATACAATAAATTACATTTGAATTTATACAGCGGAAACAATTTATTATTAAGTACAAGAAAAATTTTGCTGGAAACTTTAGTGGAGTGCCGAAATCCCCCTCTCTCTAACTTCGCTGCAAGAAAATCTTCAAGCTATAGAAATACTCGGTCTGACCCGAGCGTTTATTGCAAAACACAAAAACACTCGAGTCAGGATTAATCTTAACTCAAGTAAATAAATTTGTAATGAACTGAATAAAATGGAAACAGAGATGATGAAACAAATTGGATTAGTCCTAATAAAAGAGGATGTAAATAATATAAATTCCCACAAATGAGCATAAGGGGTGTACAGGAGTACACTTATATCAAACCAGCAAGAACAAATCTGGGCAGCCAACCAAGCCAAACTACAGGGACGTGCAAATCAAAGTAACATACTTTGGGCTATATGTTCAATTTCAAGGTATAAAGCAACAAGGACAAAATAAGTTAATGCATAGGCATAGTGCTTGACTAACTGTTTAAAGCAAATATCGAAATAAAAATCTAACAACAGTAACGATCCACGAAAATCAGGCAACATCAAGTAGTTTACACAGCGGTTACGCCACTATCCCAGTGGAATCGCTTGTAACTGTAGGCATCACGCCCCTCAAATTACGCTACCACCCGAGTGTAACTAGATCGCGGTATACACGGCGGTTACGCCACTATCCCAGTGGAATCGCTTGTAACCGTAGGCATCTCGCCCCTCGAATTACGCTAGCACACTATACCAGTCCAAAAGGACATTCCAACTAATGGAAATACAACGTAGCTACGATTTTCAAATGGACACTCATCTCGAGTTCCAACAACCTTCACAATTTTAAATGGAAGGTACTTTTCCATATCCTCAATTTGGAAAACATAATATCATACATACATATATAATATTTCATTTCACATTTTTGTACATATCATACTCATGTACTTACATAAGTTTTCCATAACAATTACTTTTCCAAACTAATTGGTTTTCGAATTAATCGTATTCACACATATACGTTATGAAAACCACAACATTTCATACCCATAACAAATAGAGGATTCACAAATTTTCCATTTCATTATCCATTTAAAATTTTCCTCTAAGCCGATTTGGAAATTTTTAAGGTTATCTCAAACCTAATTCACATTCATAATCCAATTTATTATCGACTTCACACTCGATTTGGATTTCACGTTACATCGTCAATCCTCAACACATAATTGATGTCTATCGATATATAACCTCTGAGCTCGTACATCTCAGAGAAGGGTGTTAAGCTAAGAGAATAAATTCTCCGCCAGCGCAGATATATATTTAATAGAGATCAATTGATATGTCGTCAATTCACAATGTTAGACATACAATCCAAATCATCCATTTAAAATTCAAAGTTCAACTTACATTGTTTTTGTGTGTCAAAACTAAACTCAATTTAACTCAAAATTCAATCACTTTGAAATTTTTTTTATTTTTTTTATTTTTTTTATTTTTATTTTTTATTTTTTTTCCAAGTTGAACTAAGTGTTCAAATTTCCCAAAAATAATATCTTTACAAGATATAAAATTTTTCACACTTAACCATTTGAAACAAATTCAAATATTCACCTTTCAATTTATCTTTAAAAGATAAAATCTCAAAACATTTACTTTTCACTTTATCTTGAAAAGATAAAATTTCAAACCTTTCATTTCATATTGGAAAATATTTCCATACTTATTCAATAATAAGTAATTTACAAATCCATTTATTTTCAACATTTTGAAAATATTTGATATACTTAAACCAAAATCAAATATATATTTCATTCTTAAAAGAAATCATTCTTTTAAACACATTTCAAAACAACTTAAAATGAATTTACTTCATTTCATAATGTTGCTTCCCAAAAACATTCCCATTTAAGTTTTTCAACTTCAACTTAATTCATAGTTTGAATTCTGCATACATTTCAAAATATTGGTTTTAAACCAACTTCAAATTTCCAATATTAAGTTTTCCACTTAACTTATTTCCATGCCCATTCAAATTCAAATTCTTCATTGCATCTATTTAAATCTCTTATAAATTTTCATTAGATTCATATCTCTTTTTATATCTCATTTATTGTCCAAAACCATAGATATAACACCTTTAATAAGTTACAATAATTTATCAAAATAAGTCATTTGCGGATTTTATAAACATCTTTAGAAATTACATTTCTATTTATAAACTTTGTTTTATAATCTCCTTTACTAATTTGATTTAAACCAATTCATATAACTTAGTTATATACCCAAAATCCATATTATAAGTTAAATACTTATAATCCATTTATTTACTAAATCGTTCTTCACAACATTTGAAATCAATTTTCAAAAGAATTCAAAATTAAATTTCCAAGTTATAGTTCAATAATCCATTTGATTATAATCAAATTGACATATCATTTTATTTTCCAATTACTACTTTGAAGATATTCAAAATATTTGATTTAAGCCAATTTAAACCAATTCATTAATTCTCTTAACTCATGTTTCATTTTCCATAACTCTCAAAAATTCGATAATGAGTTTCCGAATGATCGAAACTCAAGTCTAACGAGACCTCACCGAAGAGAAACGGTCACAAACCTAAATTTAGAGAGGGGAATCTTCAAAATAATTCTAATTTTCAAAATACTTTTTATTTTAAATTTTTTTTTTTTTATACTTCTTTAGATTTGAAAACACTTTCTTTGAAGTGGTTCTAGTAACTATTCATATTAAATGCCATAAACTAAGCTTTGTGTAAACCAAAGCTCTGATACCACTTGTGACGACCCGCCGCCCTGACCGCCTCTAGTCGGTAATTAAACCAACTAGAAACGTTCAAGATGACGGATTGCTATTTAGTTTATAACATTTAAACAGAATCAGCCACAGAATCACAGAATAATCATAATATTATTCATAAATGAATTTTTCTTTTACATATACAAGTATCAGAGTTATACAATAAATTACATTTGAATTTATACAGCGGAAACAATTTATTATTAAGTACAAGAAAAATTTTGCTGGAAACTTTAGTGGAGTGCCGAAATCCCCCTCTCTCTAACTTCGCTGCGAGAAAATCTTCAAGCTGTAGAAATACTCGGTCTGACCCGAGCGTTTATTGCAAAACACAAAAACACTCGAGTCAGGATTAATCTTAACTCAAGTAAATAAATTTGTAATGAACTGAATAAAATGGAAACAGAGATGATGAAACAAATTGGATTAGTCCTAATAAAAGAGGATGTAAATAATATAAATTCCCACAAATGAGCATAAGGGGTGTACAGGAGTACACTTATATCAAACCAGCAAGAACAAATCTGGGCAGCCAACCAAGCCAAACTACAGGGACGTGCAAATCAAAGTAACATACTTTGGGCTATATGTTCAATTTCAAGGTATAAAGCAACAAGGACAAAATAAGTTAATGCATAGGCATAGTGCTTGACTAACTGTTTAAAGCAAATATCGAAATAAAAATCTAACAACAGTAACGATCCACGAAAATCAGGCAACATCAAGTAGTTTAGGAAATCCAACATGCATCACATTCATACTTATAAAAACACAGCATTATCTAAATGTTCAGATCCACCTCAAAAATATGATTTCTGGTCATTTCCAGATTGCATGCTCATAGGCACACATTCACATTAAATCACAAGCAAACATTATATACTTACATGCAACAGGTCTCATCAACCATACACTGTTTTAACTAAATTTCAAAACCAATTTAAATCTGGTTTAAAACATTTAAATTTGCTCAATATTTAAAACATACAAACTTGTTTAAATTCAAAGGTCAGGTTTTAAAAGTAAACCTGAACTGTTTTTAGTCTTGGTTTAAACAGAATTTAAAACTTGTTTAAATTTAAGATTCTCATTTTTTAAAACTTTTGAATTCAAAACTACATTTGAATTAAGATTCAACTTCCATTTGAATCAGATTTTATTAAAGAAAAATATGAATTCATTTAAACTAAAACTGCAAAATTACTCTCTGGCTTTAAAAACCTGAAACAGTTTTTACTTTTAGAAAGATTGGATTAAATTTAAAAACTGGAATTCAAATCTCAGTTTGAAATTCATACTTTTGAAATTTAAGTTTTAAACTCCTGTTTAAAACTGCTTCAGATTTCCTTTTCTTAAAAAAAAAACTCAATTTCTTTTAAACTGGAAATATACAGGTTTCCAAAGTAACCTGTAAATATTTAATTCAAAAAGTTTGAATTAGGTTTAAAAACTGAGATTCAACTTAGATTGAAAACCATTCTTTAAATCTAGTTTTAATTCCTTGATAGAAAACCTGCACCTAGATTTAAAACAAACTTTAAATTAAAACTACAGTTTTTCCAAAAACCTGCAATTACAGAAGCAACCCGAGTTCCCCCTTTGTTTGCTTCGAGTAAAACATTACTCAACTTCGAGTAAAAACTCGATTTACTCGAGTTATGACCCGAGTCAAAAAGAACACAGCAACCAAAACTTAAACCTGTCACCACTCTTCACCGTGCATATGCACGGTGGCTGTAGCCACCTCCGGCTACCTCCCAGGCCATGAGCAAGTCGCCGACCTTCCTTACATCACCTCGCGATCATCACAATCCCTCAACACACTCGAAATCAGATTCGAGTTTTCCCCAATTCAAAATCTGTCTGCAATAGGCACTTCCACCCAATCTGTAAACCCTCATTTCCTCCTCCTCCGACCACCTTATCGACAACTACACCGACCACACCTGCATCAATGCTCCAACTACCATTAACCCAAAAATCAAGACACTCGGTCACTTGTGGTTTCCTCCCGATCAATCAAAGCAGTGCCAAATAAAACTAGGTCTAGCATTCCCCTTTCCCAGATAAAACAGCAATGCACCAAAAATTCATCACTAAAAATTTGCAATTTGATTTTAAAAAATCACAATTTAGTTTTAACTTTGATTCATACACCTGAGACTAACAATCAACTGGATTTTGACAGATTTTAATTTGCTTTGCTATAACTGTGTTACCAGTAAAACTACAGGTATATTTATCTTTTATTCATCTTAAACAAAATCTTAACCTTATCATTTATGCTATATTAAACATACATTGACCAAATCTCTTATATTATTAAAGGTTAATTTTTTAAAAACACTTAAGTTTTTCTTTTAAAATTTTAGACCTGGAACTTAGGAGAATACTGTAAAATCATAGAACAGTAACTTATACTCATATACTCAATACAATTACAGGAACAAACATACATCATCATAACTATACTTGAGTTTTTAAACTAATGAGGCAAATCATACAAATCAACTTGAAATCCAGGTAAACATACACAAGTCATAAATCAAGCAACAGTTTAATACTTAAATTTTTGAAAAGAAAAAGTTACTAACAAGCATACTACTCATCATGCAATCAGATAACATACTTAGAGCATACTTATTTAAGCAACAATTTATACTTAAATTTCCTTTTAAAATAAATGTTACTCACAACAGAGATATGCATTTATACATACTCATACATTTATATCCATAAAAATATGTAAATTCAAACATGCAGTCATCTAAACCATCATACTTCAAGAGTCAACCATAAAATCAGAAACATATAGGTAGATAAATGAGTTTGCTCACAAGCATGGAAACAGAGAAGCAATTAACAACAGAGTTTTATATATGCATCAGATAAAGAGGATGAAGGATTTCTCACAAATAAACACATGCAAGCAATAACATATATCAGAGAAGAAAATAAATGCAGGCATCCGCGCATGACAGATTTAAGGCCAAGTTTAAATAGCATCTGTTCTCATCAGATTTAAAAGCAAAATTACAAATAGCATCTGTTCTTATCAGGTTAAAAAGCAAGATTACAAATAGCATCTGTTCTTATCAGATTTAAAAGCAAGATTTGATTGCATCTATTCTTATCAGTTTAAAACAAATTTAAGCAGCTTCTGTTCTTAACAGTTTAAATAAAAATCGAAATAGCATTTGCTCTCAACAGTTCAAAACAAATATAAATTCCAAATTTGTGTCTGTTCTTACCAGTTTAAATAAAATTAAATTCAATAGTATTTGTCCTCATCAGTTTAAGTAACAAATTAACAGAGCAATTCATAGCAAAAGAACAACCAACAACCAACATGCAGTGAGTCATCTGTTCTTATTAGTCTAGAATTCAATTTTAACCGAGCAACTGAAAACCACAACCCCCAAATCATAGCATGCAACCAAGCATTCAAATTCAAACAAATTTAAATACTTGCATTAAAATAAATCGTGAGCCAAAAGACTCACCTTTCACCGAATCAAAATGGAGCGCACGCGAGTCGAAACAAAAATGAAGCCGAAGCCCTAATTTCCTGAAGGTGCCGCGAGCGAGTTGAAGCTGAAGCAAGGGAAAGTCGAGCAAATTGAAGTTGTCGCTTTCGATTTTGAAAAGCCCTAACTTGAAACGAAGACGAAGAGGAACGCGGCCGCCATTATCCTTCGCCCCCTTTTTTTTTTCTTTTTGTTTGATAATGAAATGATAGGGAGGGGTTTGGTCGGGTATAAAATAGAAAGGAGAACGTGTTTTAAGCATGGGTCACGGCATGTTGAAGGTAAGGTAACGTATACTTATTTTTATATTCATTTTATTTATTTATTTATTTTTTTTTTTTATCTTTTCTTATTTTATTTTATTTTTTCATTTTTAAATTCAATTGTTTTGTATATTTTGCTTGATTAATCTTGTTAAAATTTTAACTAATATCTTCTTTATTTATTTTATTATATATATATATATATTTATATTTATATTTTTATTTTGAATTAAATTTTGTTTTTGTAAATTGTTTTCTTTAATAAACTTAGAACGTTTTGAAGTTCAACTATCAACACAAATTTATATTAACGTGTTTCTCATTTTATTTTATATTGATTAAAATTTGATTCTTCTATTTAAGAAAATGTTATTAAACTAACCACAAATTTATAAATATAAATAATAATTCTTGTATCTAAATTTATTTTTCTTCTTATTTTAAATCCAATTTTTTTTTTTCTTAAGTCATTAGTTTAAATTTATAATACAAGTTTAATATTCAATTTCAACTCCAAAGTCAAGTTTAAATTTTTATTCAGCTTTGTATAGATTAAATTTTAAAGTTTAATCGCCAAATCATTGAAATGTTTTATATAGCATTGGGAATTCAATTTAAATTATCATTCAAATACTTAAAATTAATTAAATATTCACAATTTAAATTGTTCAAAATTTAGGATCGTTACAGGTTAATTAGTTTTAAAATAAATTAAATGGTTTAAAATAAGCTAAAATGATTTAATATTGTTGATATATGCTAAATTGGTTTAATAATTTGAAAATCTTAATAATTAGAAATATTTATTTTGTTCAACAAATCTGAACCATTCAAATTTCCAAATCCACAAACCCAATTTCAATCTTTTATTCAACTCGCAATAAAAAATTTAAACGTTATATTACTTCCTAACCATGTTGAAATATCAATATAAATCACTCACATTCCAATATATTTCAAAGTTATGTTTTTAACCAATTTCAATAACTCGGTTCCGTTTAATTCCATTTATACTTCAAAATTCAATTTAAATTGTAAACCTAATTTCTTTAACCCATTCTAGCCAATTCAAATTTCAACATAGCTTGATTTCAATAAAAAATTGAATTTATATAAAACAAGTTTATTTCAAAATATCATTCAATTTAAATTTCATAATTAAGGATTTAAAATCACTTAATTTAACCAATCCGGTAACCGCATATAATTCTCCACCCTAAGGTCAAGTGATACGGATATTTATCATTTCAATCCGTAATTTAAAATTTTATGGTTATATATCATTTCAAACTGCAATCCCAACTTCAATAACATCAATAAAATCGCTCGAGTCTATCATTTCAACCCATCATGATTTTTCCCTAATCTATAGATCATTCGAGTATGTATCATTTCAACCCATAGGGAACTTGTAGTGTTTAACAATATAAAAATAACGTCCAGTCATATAATATCAACAATCAAACATTCTTCACAATCATCATCCAAATCAACCAATAAATGCCAATAGATAATTGATTATCATTAACAGGTATTAAATTGACAATTAAATTGAACATTAAATTTAAACGATGATTAAATGCAATAAAAGTCAATTTAACTATAATGACAATTTTAACATACCAAACCTCAATCAATTTATTTCTAGTCACATCATAAATTTAATTTAACTAACATAAGATAATTTAGTAATTGTAAGTGGGTTAAACACTTACCTTTGAATTCAAATCAATTTAAAATTCAAAATAAGGTCCAAATTTGAACGGTCTTAGAATCTGTCGAAACAAGCGTCAAAGCGTCCGGAATTTCAATACGATCTCGATGCAAGAAACCGCACATAAATCGGACCTCGCAAGAAAAAGTTAAACATATTAGAACATTCGAAAATAAAATTTAAATAGAAAAATAAAATATGGGAAGAATTTGAACTCACTCAACAGCCACATCATCTAGAATCAACGAAACCTAAATGCACACACTCACGCGAACCCGCCGCCGTCTCGTTCTCGCAAAACCATCGCCGCCTGGAAGCCCAAGCCTCTGATCCAAAGCATCCAATAACTTCGCCTTGCCACGCCGTCCAACTGGCACTAACTTCGAGAGTCGCGACGTGGCCTAACGCTTCCCAGGCCGAGAGGATTTCCGGCCACAAAGTCGCCAGTTTCTATCTATTCGTGGCACTTCACTTCGATGAGTCGTATGGATCGACTCAGCACCGCCTCCTCTTCTCCGCACCACTCCCCGATCGCCAAATCGTCAAAGATATATCGTCGAATCAGAAAGCCCTAAAAAGAACGGCTGAAGATCTCCGTCGAATTCTGGTCAAACGGTGGTTCGAATTGAAAAACGAATTGCACCAGTGAAATACGCTCATCGAGAGCTTTGAATTGATATATAATTCGATATAGTTTGAGGATTTTGATTTTTAATTTGATTTTTTATTTGGATTTGCAATTCGGGAATTAGGATTTACAACCATTGGGAAGAGAGAAGAAAATGGAATTGTAAGTACAGACAAACTGAGTTGAGAAACACTAGGGTTTATAACAGGTTATTTATAGGTAGATCAGAAAGTAGAAAAGAATGGACCAGATTGGTTTGGGTTCGAACGATAAACTACCCGAAAAGCTCGTTCTGTCTCCGGAACGAAAATGGGTCATCTAGAAATTTTCAATAATTTTAAACTCGATAGAACTGGTTTCAAGTCCTAATTTCATCGCATGAAGAAGTTATGTTAAAATCAGCTTATTTCAAATTGATTTTAATTAATTTGATTTCAAAGCGTTTCGAGTCCGTACGATCAAACGATAAGTCCGATCGCTACGAAACTTGAAATCCTACAATAATTCACCGTTACGGATCCGATGAAACTGGTTTTGTCGAAATATGAGTTAGTGGCAAAAATGGCTATTTTCACGTTCATTAATTAAATTAATTAATCCACTTTTCAATTCAATATTTATTAACTAATGAATTTCACCATTTTTGAATACTTAGACATTTGTACTAATTCAAAACAAGTTTACGCATCAATTCCGTGTTTAAAGTTTTTCTGATTACAGTGTTCAATTTCAACTGCAATCAAATCCAATTAATTATAATTTAATTTTAATAAATTGCTTTAATTTGATTCCAACCTTTATATTCAACCAATTAAAATCTAATAAAATATTTAACATTTGTTTTACATTTCATTACATTAATATATTCCAATTTCCATCTCTCATTTGTATTAACTGTTTTATTTCCATTTTATTGAATTTTTGTCAATTTCACACATTAATTGTAAATAAAAATCTCAATTAATTTTATTTACCTTGGTTTCATTCTCTTATTAAGTCAATTATTACATTATGAATATAATTAACATTTCTATCCATTTTATTACATTCACACTGTTTAGTTATTGTATTAACTCACATTAGTTAACATCTAATTACACTTAATTGCAATAAATCCATTTATAATAATGTAAATTCAAATTTAATTTAACAGGTTAAATAAATAGGTAACATATAATAGTTTGTCACTAATTAACTTTTATTCACATTAATAAGTTTATTATTTTAACCAAATGTTATAATTACTTTCCTAACACTAATTTTATTCAATTACCTTTTAACTATAAATTGTTCTTTATCTAACTATAAATTAATGCACACATTACCAATTTAATTACAATCTATAAATTTTAACTCTTAATCATTCTAATTAATAGGAATTTCACTAACATTGTTAATGATTAACTTTAATTAACATTGTTACACTTCATTTTAGTTATTATTTCATTATTAAGTTCCAAAATTTTATTTCTCCTTATATTAAATCACAGAATCTTATTAAATTAACTATTTTTAATTGTCGAAATTTACAGGTCGTTGCATTAAGATTTACCAATTTAAAGAAATTTAATTTCTAATCCAGATTCCAAGTTTAGTTGTTAGGATTTAACTTCAATTTAAATGAGATTAGCTAATTCATATCAGTTCCCATTTTTACTTCAGATTTCAGATCTAGCAATTAGATTTGAGGATCAGGGTTTTATTTTACTGTTTAAATTACTAACATCCTAGATCAAATAGAATATGTTGAAATTAACTGTAAATAATCAACTTATTAAACTTGTTCCCACTCACCTCAGATCCAAATTTACTTCTAATCTATGTGTGTTTACTAGTCCTTCCTCTGATCCAATCTTCTTGGATTCCTATGTTTTACTTTTATTTTATTTTGAAGAATTTTAGGTTTGTAGACGAGAAGAAAAATTGACAGAATTTTGGTATACTGATCTATTTTGTGGTAAACTAAGGTTTTGGTTATGTGTATATTCATAGGAGATTTGAATTAATTCAAACCGTTGATTAACCCAAGGAGAATCTTTGTTTACATCCTATATGCTAATCAATTATTTCGTCCTCAAGAAAAAATATTTAGTTAATTATGGATTGTTCGATTAAAATATCAAATCTGGATATCTAGTTAATGCTTCCTTTATCATTAAATTCTATTTATTTAAATTTTCTTTAAGATTAAGAATCTATAAGCGTTCTTTTTACCATTAACATTAACTAATTAATATTTATTTCCTTTTACTATATTAAAAGTAACGCTTTCATTATCCTAATTAATACTAATATAATTCCAATCAATATCACCGATACACACACATAGAGAGATATATTATTAACCATTGTAGGGCATCTTAAGCATAAATATATATACCTATATATCTTGACAATGATTAAAAACTTTACCTTTTTCAATAATTAACTAGTATTTATCTTTTAAAATCTAAGTTATTAAATTTCCCCATTATTCCTTACAAAGAAAGAAATAACATACCTATTTAACAATAAATTTCATTATTACTTAATTGATATTTCTTTACAAAGAAAGATACAACATGCGTACATGTATGTGTAATTATTTACAATAATTAGAAATATTATTCTCTACTACTTAATTACACGATCAATTTTTAGTTGATAAATATTTATGCTTCCAAATTCAAATTGATTCTACCTTTTTATTTTTATTTTTAATAATAAGGAGAAAGCGTGAAACCTCCAAGGATCTCTCTATAAATTTCTATAGAAATGCCGAACAGAAGGCATTTTTGAAGTACGTTTATAGCGACTAGCGCTATAAAACCACTTTAAATTCAAGTTCTACTCAAATCAAAGTCCAATCAAACCCTATATGCATTGTTACAAGGCTATATAACAAGACATAGAAAGTCATACAAGTCCAAATACATCATTTACATATGCCAATTGCTTTCTAAAGCAATAATCATAAGAGAATAAGCAATAATATACAATTGAACAAATACTTTGATATAAAAAGCATTATAAACTTCATAAAATTTTTAAATGGTGAGATCTCACCCATCGACAAGTATAAACAATGCTTAAGCCTCTACCAAGCTTCCTTCTTCCTACCTTAACTGAACAACCATCAAAACACCTTCCTACCTTCACCTTGCTCTGTGCCTAGGGTAAAATACCACTAATTGCTCACAAACCATGCTCTTCTTGGTGTTTGTGCTCCAAATCTTCTAGCTTTGAGTTGCTAATATATGTTACTATGTTGTTGTAAGGCTTCTACAAGAGTTTGGAGTGATTTGAAGTTGTTTTGAATTTATTTGTTCTTAGGAAATTATGAAAGAGAATAGGATGAAGAACTTTAATTTAACTTTGTAAAAATGCAGAAGTGAATGTATGAACTATACATGGCTTTTATAGGGTTCAAGTGGTATGCCTGAAGCTCTAACTCAGCCCTCATTCTGGCCAAGAAGGCGCACTCCCTATTTTATGCCTCCAAGTGATTACCTTTCGGCCATGCCCTAGAAAATATCTCCTTATACCCTTATCTCCACTCAACCTTCTAAGAGCTTCTAGACGATTCCCTAAAAGTGGTTTCATGAAAAATATTTTTATTACCTACTAACGACCTTCTAAGTTATTGATTGTACGTAAAAAAAAATTGAACAACTTCAAATGAATAAAAAGCAGTTTATCGATAAAATGATTTTCGGTCGCATTATCAATATTTCTTCAAAGTATTTATTTTTGTAAAAAAATTTCAAAAACAAGTTTACCATCATTAGTTATTAATTAGAAGGGGATTGACAAGGTTATTAAATTAAATTAATCACATTTAATCCAAGTTTCAAAGATTTGAATAATTTACATATTTAAATACGAAGTATTCAAAATTCCAGGTCGTTACATATATATTTTTGTTCCCAATATGGAATCCATTTTAGAAAAAAAAGAACTCATGCATGGAGATAATGTAGAAGAATCAGATGATAGTGTTGAAAATTAAGAAAGAAGCTTTTGTATCAAAAGAGTCACGTTGATGTAACCTGGAATCACTTTTAAATATGTTCAAGTATTACCAAAAAAACAAAAGAAGACAAGTAACTAGATTTACTCAAAAGATCTATTTGTTGGAAATTCTTTTGGGGTTTATTTGATAATTATTATGATTCTAGTGCAAGGAAATATAACAGTGATATTGATAAATCATATCTTATTATGATGGTGGAAGTGTTTTTGTTTTGGGAAATAGGAAAGTTACTATTTTACCAGATGATATTGTTGATATTTTTGGATTAGAGTAAAAAGGTTTATTTGTTTATGAAATAAGCGTAATTAATTTTTTATATTAAATTAAATAATTAAGTCTAACTTGTTTTTTTAAAGGGTTACAGATGTTTCCTTTGAAAGAAGAAGTTAGAGTTGGTTCATTTTCTTAAGCTACTCAAAGTTTTATTAGCCATTATCTGAAATCAAAAAGGGTTTATTGGGAAAGATGTTTATGTATGGGTTTTGATAATTATTGATAAAAAAGGACTAAAGGAAATGATGTCAATTTCTATAGACTTACGATTATGTACTTACTTGGTACATTTTTCTTAGCAAATAATTTGTTACATTTTTATGATACGGTATTCCATATTTAAGTAGATTTTGAAGATATTCGAGTCTAGGTGGAATTATGACTCAAATACACAGTTTCTTTTATAGATTTTGGACAGTGATTAACTTCCTTTTCCATTGCATTAAAGAAGGCAATGAATTATCTACATGGGAAAATTTATAGATGCATTCAATAGCTTCTCAAAGAAGATATTTTATCAAGACTATTATATATATATATATGCATGCAGAGTGTTAATTAGATATGTGTGGGAAAAAAATTATTTTTCTAAGGTTTTAGGAATTAAGATATCTTTCCTATTTTAGACTTTCTCTTGCATCTTTTGGTAAATTTATAAAGGTTTTGTTTGAAGGAATTTGTTTTCACTATTTTTCTTCACTTTTTATCTTTTCTAAAATCTACTTATGTAAGGATCCTAGGAAAAACCCTAACAGTTAAGTATTGTGTAACGACCCACCTTTCATTCCATAGAAAGACGCATCATTAGTAAGAAAAAAGGGATGGAAAAAAGAAAAGATGAGAAAGAAAGAACTAAACAAAATTAGATTCTCACAGCGGAACGAATAAATTATATTACATCACACAAGATATTACATAGTATCATATACATCAAGTTACACAACCTATACATCAAGTTACACAACCTATACATCTCAATTAGACAGTTATAAAAGTATGTCTAATCATTACAACTCTAGTACATCACAGAGATATAGAAACATTAGCATAATGGAACCATAATATCTATATACGCTGAGCCTCCTGCTCCAAGTCTCCTCCATAAATTCGTCTAAGCTAACCTGAATCCCTTGGCCACACGTAAAAATATGAGTACCCAAGAGTTTAATAAAACAGAAATTAAACTCTGGATCAGACATGGGTCTGGTGTGAGTAAACGGGTTAAAGTTGTTTAACTTTGAAAATCATTTGAAGAGAAAGGTATCTCGTAAGACTTCCCACACATAAACATGGAAAAGTTTTTACCTTACGATAACCAAAACATTTGATAGGAAATCTAGTGATATTATATACAGTGTCTAGGGTTTTCAAGTAAAATACAGAAATAGCTAGAATGCTTACATCTCACGTTCCAACATAGTTGGGCACAATCAAAACGTACGACGCTTATTGGAGATTGGATTCCATACAATGGCAGGGCTACTGGGGTACTGCCTGTCACAGTACGTAGCCTAGATCACCGTAACGAGGATCCACCCTAATCCCCTGCAACACAAGGCCGGAACTACCCCTTACTGGATAATCCCGAATAAGACAACCCCGTAGTTGGCGCGTCCAACTGCTCACGCAGCCGAATAAAAAGGGACCTCTAGACAGGGGAAAATCTCATCCTACTTGGGTGCTACCCACTTAGCCTTGTTGCACCTCCCCTGTTTTAGCCATTCCCGGTTGATGAGGCTTGAGGCTACGATTAACTTTTTAAAACACATTTCTTAGTATGCTCATCGTCCTCCAATGGCGATGTTCTGAAAGCATTCAATCCATACAAGTTCATTACAAGTTCGAACGAAACCGAAGGCACTATCTCGCTACACCCATTTTGGAATCACCCTCAAAGTTAACGGCAATAGCCCTTGCACTCTGAATCTTCATCTCGAATCTGGAAGCACTATCTCCGTCAAACTCATCTTGGAATCACCCTTAGAGTTTAACGACACATAGCCCTTACCCTTTGAGTCTTCATCTTGATCTTCATTAAAGATTTCACGACCTATCGTTTAATTTGGATTGATGTGGTTTTCGGATATTCCAATTTGGAAATCTGATCCCGGTCTCACCGAAATCCAATACGCCGTCTTTTGAGGCCAAGTTTTTTTTATGTTTTAACAATTCAATTTATTATTTAGAATAAGATATTCACAGAGACAGATAATTTATTATCACAGATAGATAATCCATATGATCACAATTCGACCAAAGCATCTCATATTACCAAGGAGTACATATCAAATGTTTGAGATATCACATAATCCAAGGCATTCAATATCATTCAATCATCCATAAGAAAGAATAATTGTCACACTATCTAATTAATTTAATTAACCACAAATGAATTAAATAAATTACTTTAATTATAAATCCTTCTTACTTAACATTAATTAGTTACAACCCAATTGATTAATCATCCTTAAATTTCTTCTTAATTAATCATCCTTGATTAATTATTCTTAACCATTCACATTAATTAACCTTATATTATTTTAATTAATTACATTAATTAATGATCCTCTAGTTACTTTCATTCTTTTAAGTATTCTTTTAGTTTATTACACTTAACAAGTAATCTTTAATTAGTCACATTCATTAATTACCCTTAATTAATCATATTCAGTAATTAACTATCCTTTAATTACTTACATTAATTAAATAACTCCTTAATTAATTATATTAATTAATCCTTTAATTAATTACACCGAGTAATTCATCCTTAATTACTTCCATTAGTAATTATTCTTTAATTGCTTTCCATCAAGTAATTCCCCTTTAATTAATTACATCCAGTAATTACCTATTAATAACTTATACTAAGTAATTACACTTTATTAATTACATTAAGTAATTATAATTAATCAGTCATCAAGTGAATTTCTTAAATTAATTTAATTAATTAATTATCTTAAACTAATTACATTAATTAATTTAATTAATTATATTGAGTAATTAATCCCTCCATTAATTAATTACTCTTTAATTAATTGACCTTAATTATTTTGATTAATTAATCCTTAATGAATCAAGTAATTAACTATCCTTAATTAATTACCAATTACATAAATTAATTATTTCTTAATCACTTGTTAATGATCCTTAAATTAATTACACTCATTATCAGTTCTTTAATTACTTTCATTAAGTAATTATACTTGATTATTAACATAAATCAATTAACCCTTATCAATTACATTAAGAAACCTTTAATTATTTTCACTAATTAATTATCTTTAATTAATCACAACCTTAATTAATTTAAGGATAAATTCCTTATCTTAATAAATTTCTTAATTTCATCATTAAACTTTATTACATTTGAACCACTTAGGGATTTAATTACAAAATTAGTCTAATATATAATTTCTTTAAACAAAACAAATTTAAAACATTTAATTTTAAACTTTGAAATTTGTTCAAAAACTTATTTAATACGTTGTTATGAAAACTTGGTTACATCCCTTAAACCTAAATCTTTTAAATGTACATTAAACTTGGCCAAACATTTTCTGTTAAAAAACTAATCATTATAATAACTTTTAAAAACTTGTTAAGCATTTTATTTTGGAAAACTTAATAAATATTTAACTTGGAAAACTTGTTTTTGCTGATTTTTAAATCTTTATACCTTTTTCTTTAAGCTTGAAACTTGAATTTTCTTGCTTTTTATAAAACCTGTACATACTTACTTTAAAATTTTAAAACAAGTTACACAAATAACCAACCGGAGCCAGCTTCGATCCCTTCCCCGCGTAAACCCCAAGTCCATTCATGTCCACACTCAACTTCGAGCCAAACCCCGTAAATCTTCGAGCCCATACCCGAGCGTCACCCTTCTTCCCCGAACCTATCAAACAACAATAGATACATCCAATACTCGTGCACGTGCACGTGCACGGATGCTTCGGCCACCATCGATCAACGCCACGACCCTCCTCAAGTTGACGACCACCTCCTCTGACGACCTGACCACCCAGAATCGACTATCTCGCCCGAAATCGAAAATTAGCTAATCGATCAATCTTGGAACCAACCCAAAAATGACAAACCACTTCGCCAACGATGAACCACTCCCCCAGAACTCAAACTCCTTCGTCCAAAGCATCGTTACGAACTCCGACGACGATTCCCCACCTCGCGATCACCTCTGGCCTCATCACGGTGATGCAATCACCGTGAAAACCATTGGCTACCCATACCGATGAAAAAACCCTACTTCGCCGAACTCTGGCCACCATGGCCATTGATAAAATCTAACACTATTTTTTCAGAGATCATCATTACTTAAACCACCTTCGACAACAAACCCGAGCTTCCAATCATCATCGATTGACGATAATCAATGAAAATACCCAAATCGATCATCTCGAGATATCTCACCATTTGCTTATTTAAAAATCATGATCTTACTACCTAAATTCATCATTTTCCATGACGAATCACATTCTATAATCCAAAAATTCAAATTAGCATGATTGATTTTTAACTTATTTCAAATCATCTCTGTATTTTTCTATTTTTGTAAAAGTTACTAAATATAAAATCTTGAAACCATTTTTAAAATTAACTTTACACCAAAATAATCATCTTTCATTCAAAGATCAAGGATTAAATTTGATTGTAGAGAGAGATATGAATTTTTCCATATGAAATTTAACCTTGTAAATAAGAATAGAGAAGATATATATATATATATACACACACAGAAGTTATATATACACAGACTTATCATATTTATAACATGCATCCACAGCCAACATTCATGTAAACATATATTAATCATCACAACACAAACCTATCACATGCGTCAAAGTTTAATCATAGATTTTTAAAACTATTTCAAAAAAAGATTTACTCACCTTTTTAAAATAGAGAACAAGCCTGTTTTTATTTCCCGGAACTTTGTTTTTTTTTTTAAAAAAAAAATCTGTACTTGAAGTTGATTTTGCTTGATCTACTGCTTGATAGCTTGTTGTTTATCTTCATAATGTTTGCATGATCTCAGTTGAAAATTTTGAAACTGATGTTGTATATATCCTTGATTTTCTTTTATTTTCTGGTTTTTAGATTATATGTTTAGGAAGAAAGAAAGTACTGAGGAAATTTGAACTGAAAGAAATAAAATAGATTTTCCTCTCTAAAACATTAGTTATATACTTAAATTTTTAAAACGAAAGTGTTTGCCACTTGTTATTTTGAATTATACAAAGCTTCCACATGTTATCATATTCTACGAATGTTTTAAATACATTGTTATCTTCTTACAAATGTTAAATATATGGATTATTGTGTTCAAACCCTTATTTTACAAAGTACTTAAGTTTTTATAATTATGCAATGTGATTTAATTTATTTATGTAATGATATTTTATTAATTTATGTTTTATATTTATTTATATATTTGCAAACTATTTTATTTAAATTTTAAACTTACGTAAAAATATATTTTAAACAAATAAACATTTACCTTAAATGTTCTGAAAATATATGGTTAACTTTTAAATATCTTTTGAAAAGTTTTATACTAAATTCAATCATAACTTCCCAATTTAAAAATATATATAAAAATTTGGAAACATGATTTTATTTGTTAAATTCAAACCAAAGCTTTCCCATTTATAATATATATAAATATATATACATTATAAATAGAAAACAATTTAACATTAGCCTTGAAAATTATTATATTAAATTTTAGAACATAACTTCAAATCACAATACATACATACATACATACATACATACATATACACATATATATTACAATTTGAAAACATATCTTTTATTAAATTAAAACCAAAGACTTCCTATTTACAATATATGTGCCAATATATATATTAGAAATAGAAAACAATTTTATTAGCTTTAAAAGATAAAATTTACCAATTAAATATTTGTAAAAGAAGATTATTAAACCAATTTAAATACTTATTAATAAAGATTATCAAATTGTTATTGTCCAAAATTTTGGGTCATCACATTCCTTCCCCCTTAAAAGAATTTCGTCCCCAAAATTTAAAAGCAAAGATAATTTAATAATCCAACAAAGGTTTTATTTACAAACAACATAACATACATATCAACCAGTTACTATCAACCATAGCAACCAATTTATTCTAACAAACAAATCTAACTATCCTGATACAAAGTTAGGATAGGCCTTTCTAATATTATCAAGAGTTTCCCAGGTACAAACATTGAGATACTCGCTCTACTGAATCTAAACTAGCTACACCACTTTGATCCTGAGCTCCTTCTCATCACGATCTACAATTTGAACAGGATATCAAACCATAGTCCAGTCCTGCTCAACTTCCAAATCCTCCGTGAACTGCAGATTTCACAATCAGTAATGGATCATACACATACTCCCTCAAAGATACGTGAAATACATTATGAATTCCAGTCATCCAAACTGGCAATTCAATCCTGTAAGCCAAAACACTTATCCTTACAAGAACACAGAAAGATCTAGTATACTTCGAGATAGCTTCTCAGTCTTACCAAATCTTACTAGTCCCTTTACCGGAGAAACCTTAACAACAACGAAGTTTCCAACTTCGAATTCCAAATTCCTCCGTCTATTATCCACAAAACTCTTCCGAAGATCCTAGGCTGCTTTCATCCTTCCTGATCAATTCAACCTACGCAGATGCCTATCGAAACGAATCTGGACCAAGACTAAAATGATCTCGGGATTCTACTCAACAAGGTGATCTTCTCAGGATCTATCGAAATCTAGAACACAAGCTTCACCTCACAAGCATCAGTAGACTTCGAACTAACTTCTCCTATATGGAATAGCCAAACAGGTGCACTAGACAACCTAGCCTTCAGATCCCGAATAAACTTCCTGTATGAATTCTCTAATCCAAGAAAACTATGAACTTCCAAGGAGTCTAGGGTTGCTTCCACTCTTGCACAGCTGCTACCATGCTTCCGCTGCGCAACTCTGATCTGAAGTAGATGAGAATGCCGGCGATAAGCACAGACTTGTCTAAGACATCCCCGAAGACACGGTTCATCGAATCCATAAAATCTTAGTGACCTATCCAATTCAGTCACAAACACCATGGCAAAAATCCAGCTAGAAAACTAGATCCGATCAATCCTATCCAAGAAATTCTGAGCTGTTTTACCAAACTCTCTCTAGGAGCCATCCTGAACCACCGATATCGCTCCTGAACTCAAGTCGATACGGAACTCAATCTCCAGATGTCGACAAACCTCTGACTTCCTCGAAGACATCAGGAAAAAAATCTTCAACAACTTCGATAGCTTCTACTTCCTCAAAAGAAGCCTCAACCTCAAACAAAGATTACTCAAATAAACTCCTGAACAAATCGAAAGCCCCTTTTGCGATCCTATCCAGTTTAGTTTCCAAAGATACTGTTCTCTCTTCATAATCAGAACAGCTTATGGTTAACCAATCTATTTCCAAAATAAGGTCAAACCCTTCAAGACCGCCTTTGCTTATCCTTATCAGAAGGAACTTATGGTCCACCTTCAAAAGCAAACACCTAATCCTGCTGAACCCTCTGAAAAAAATGGCAAGCTTCCACCAAATGTCCGGCTGCTGACAAATTGAAACACAAGGACTTCTGAACCATCAAAGCAAAATGATCCACTCTGCTGCTTCTGAATTCTATATCTAAGACATTGCTTAGCTAGATGACCTTCCTGCTGGCACACAAAACACTTCTAAGTTGCACTTCATCGACAGATGCCAAAAGCTTCTTATCCATAAGCTCTTCGAATCTCAAATCCATATCATCCAATTCCACAAGGAGCCTTGAGATGGGCAGACATCTCCTTAAGAAACTCGAGCCCCAAAAGCTTCCTAAACTTGCTCCAAAAGTAAAAATCTTCGAGAACATCCATGGTCACTGCGTCTCACCACGCAGCTGCTCCTTCCTAAAGTGTCCAATATACCATTACTCGCTTCTGCTTAGCCGATTGGTCCAAACTCTTGAAAAACAGCTCACACGAGCACAACCAAGCTTACACTTCAATGATGGATTCTGAACCTTCAAAAAATCATCCTCCGAGATTAATGAAATCCTTACACCAAGCTACAAAGCATACTCGAGGTGGTATTGGATCTACAGCCTCTACAGATATTCTTCCAACTTCAACACTCGGACTTCTTCTATTCGTGGTAGTCGTGCTACACACATCACTACCCCTCCGACCTGTAGAACTCATGCTGCCAGCCTATCTCATGTGGGTAACCCGGACAGGTAACCCAACAAACAGGTAGTAGATATATAGATATATATAATAAAATTACAAGTACGCTCTCTCAAGATAGATATCACTTCAAAGCCTAGGTATTCTCTCAACCTAGCGCTCTGATACCAACTATAATGACCCGCCCTACATTCCACAGAAAGACGCATCATTAATAAGAAAGAAAGGGATAGAAAACAGAAAAGATGAGAAAGAAAGAACTAAACAAAATCATAATCTCACAGCAGAACAAATAAATTATATTACATCGCATAAGATATTACATAGTATCATATACATCAGAGTTACACAACTTATACATCTCAAATTAGACAGTCATAAAAGTCTGTCTAATCAATACAACTCAGTTCACCACAAAGATACGGAAACACTAGCACAGCGGAACCATAATATCTATATACGCTGAAGCCTCCTGCTCTAAGTCTCCTCCATAAATTCGTCAAAGCTAACCTGAATCCCTTGGCGACTCGTAAAAATTTGAGTACTCAAGAGTTTAGTAAAATATAAAATAAACTCTGGGTCAGACATGGGTCCGGTGTGAGTAAAACAAGTTAAAGTTGTTTAACTTTAAAAATCATTTGAAAAGAAAGGTATCTCGTAAGACTTCCAAAATATAAACATGGAAATTTTTTTACCTTACGATAACCAAAACATTTGATAGGAAATCCAGTGATATTAAATATAGTGTCTAGGGTTTTCAAGTAAAATACAGAAATAGCTGGAATGCTTACATCTCACGTTCCAACATAGTTGGGCACAATCAAAATGTACGGTGCTTATTGGAGATTGGATTCCATACAATGGCAGGGCTACTAGTGTACCACCCGTCATAATACGTGGCCTAGATCACCGTACCGAGGATTCACCTTGATCCTCTACAACACAAGGCCGGAACTACCCCTTACCGGATAATCCCGAATAAGACAACCCCGTAGTTGGCGTGCTCAACTGCCCACACAACCGAATAAAAAGGTACCTCGAGACATGGGAAAATCTCATCCTACTTGGGTGCTACCCACTTAGCCTTGCCGTACTTCCCCTATTTTAGTCATTCCCGGTTGATGAGGCTTGAGGCTACGATTACCTTTTTAGAAAACATATCTTAGAATGCTCATCGTCCTCCAATGACGATGTTCTGAAAGCATTCAATCCATACAAGTTTGTTTCGGTTTCGAATGAAACCGAAGGCACTATCACGCTACACTCATTTTGGAATCACCCTCAGAGTTAATGAGAATAACCCTTGCACTCTGAATCTTCATCTCGAATCTGGAAGCACTAACTACATCAAACTCATCTTGGAATCACCCTCAGAGTTTAACGACACATAGATTTACACTTTGAGTCTTCATCTTGATCTTCATTAGAGATTTCACGACCTATCGTTTAATTTGGATCGATGTGGTTTTCGAATATTCCAATTCGGAAATCCGATCCCGGTCTCACCGAAATCCAAAACGCCGTCTTTTAAGGCCAAATTGTTTTAAGTTTTAGCAATTCAATTTATTATTTAGAATAACATATTTACAGAGATAGATAATTTATTACCACAGATGGATAATCCATAAGATCATAATTTGACCAAAGCATCTCATATCACAAAGCAGTACATATCACATGTTTGAGATATCACATAATCCAAGGCATTCATTATCATTCGATCATCCATAAGCAAGATTAATTGTCACACTATCTAATTATTTAATTAACCACCAATGAATTAAATTAATTACTTTAATTACATTTAAATCCTGCTTACTTAACATTAATTAATTACAACCCAATTAATTAATCATCCTTAAATTTCATCTTAATTAATCATCCTTAATTATTCTTAACCATTCACATTAATTGACCTGATATTACTTTCATTAATTACAATAATTAATGATCCTTAATTACTTTCATTCTTTTAATTATTCTTTTAATTAATTACATTCAACAAGTAATCTTTAATTAATCACATTCATTAATTACCCTTAATTAATCACATTCAGTAATTAATTATCCGTTAATTACTTACATTAATTAAATAACTTCTTAATTAATTATATTAATTAATTCTTTAATTAATTACACTGAGTAATTAATCCTTAATTACTTCCATTAAGTAATTATTCTTTAATTACTTTCCATCAAGTAATTCCCCTTTAATTAATTACATCCAGTAATTACCCATTAACTACTTATACTAAGTAATTACACTTTATTAATTACATTAAGTAATTATACTTAATCAATCATCAAGTGATCATCTTAAATTAATTAAATTAATTAATTATCTTAAACTAATTACATTAATTAATTTAATTAATTACATTGAGTAATTAATCCCTTCATTAATTGATTACACTTTAATTAATTGACCTTAATTATTTAGATTAATTAATCCTTAACATATCAAGTAATTAACTATCCTTAATTAATTACCAATTACATAAATTAATTATCTCTTAATCACTGGTTAATGATCCTTAAATTAATTACACTCATTATCAATTCTTTAATTACTTTCATTAAGTAATTATGCTTGATTATTAACATAAATCAGTTAACCCTTATTAATTACATTAAGTAATTAACCTTTAATTAATTTCACTAATTAATTATCTTTAATTAATCACAACCTTAATTAATTTAAGAATAAATTCCTTATCTTAATAAATTTCTTAATTTCATCATTAAACTATATTACATTTGAACCACTTAGGGATTTAATTACAAAACTAGTCTAATATATAATTTCTTTAAACAAAACAATTTTAAAACATTAACATTAAATTTAAACTTTGAAATTTGTTCAAAAACTTATTTAATAAGTTGTTATGAAAACTTGGTTACATCCCTTGAAACCTAAATCATTTAAATATACATTAAACTAGGCCAAACATTTTCTTTTAAATACTAATCATTTAATAACTTTTAAAAACTTGTTAAACATTTTATTTTGGAAAAGTTAATAAATATTTAACTTGGAAAACTTTTTTTGTTGATTTTCAAATCTTTACACCTTTTTCTTTTAGCTTGAAACTTGAATTTTCTTGCTTTTTATAAAACCTATACATACTTACTTTAAAATTTTAAAAACAGGTTACACAAATAACCAACCCGAGCCAGCCTCGATCCCTTCCCCGTGTAAACCCCAAGTCCATTCGCGTTCACACTCAACTTCAAGCCAAACCCCGTAAATCTTCGAGCCCATACCCGAGCATCACCCTTCTTCCCCAAACCTATCGAACAACAACAGATACATCCGATACTCATGCACGTGCATGGATGCTCCGGCCACCATCGATCAACGCCACGACCGTCCTCAAGTCGACGACCACCTCCTTTGATGACCTGACCACCCAGAATCGACTATTTTGCCCGAAACCGAAAATTAGCTAATTGATCAAGCCTGGAACTAACCCAAAAATGACAAACCACTTCGCCGACGACGAACCACTCCACAAGAACTCAAATTGCTTCGTCCAAAGCATCGTTACAAACTTCGACGACGACTCCCCTCCTTGCGATCACCTCAGGCCTCACCACGGCCACACAATCACCACAAAAAACATCGGCTACCCAGACCTATTAAAAAATCTACTTCACCGAACTCTAGCCACCACGGCCATTGATAAAATCGACCATTATTTTTCCAGAGATCATCATCACTTAAACCACCTTCGACAATAAACCCGAGCCTCCAATCGTCATCGATCGACGATAATCAACGAAAATACCCAAATCGATCATCTCAAGATATCTCACTATTTACTTATTTAAAAATCACGATCTTACTACCAAAATTCATCATTTTCCATGACGAATCACATTCTATAATTCAAAAATTGAAATTAGCATGATTGATTTTTAACTTATTTCAGATCAACTCTGTATTTTTCTTTTTTTGTAAAAAATATTAAACATAAAATCCTGAAACTATTTTTAAAATTAACTTTACACCGAAATAATCATCTTTCATTCAATGATCAAGGCTTAAATTTGATTGTAGAGAGAGATATGAATTTTTCCATATGAAATTTAACCCTGTAAATAAGAACAGAGAAGATATACATATATACAGAACTTATACATGCACATAGACTTATCATATTTATAGCATGATTCCATAGCCAACATTCATGTAAACATATATACATCATCACAACACAAACCTATCACATGCATCAAAGTTTAATCATAGATTTTTAAAAATGTTTTTAAAGAAAGATTTACTCAACTTTTCAAAAAAGAGAACATGCCTGTTTTTATTTCCTGTAACTTTGTTTTTTTAAGTCTGTACTTAAAGTTGATTTTTCTTAATCTACTGCTTGATAGCTTGTTGTTGATCTTCATTATGTTTGCATGATCTCAGGTTGAAAATTTTGAAACTAATGTTGTATGTAGCTTTGATTTTCTGGTTTTTTGTTTATATGTTTAAGAATAAAGAAAGTACTGAGGAAATTTGAACTGAAAGAAATAAAATAGGTTTCCTCTCTAAAACATTAGTTTTATACTTAAATTTTAAAACAAAAGTGTTTTCCACTTGTTATTTTGAATTATACAAAGCTTCCACATGTTATCATATTTTACAAATGTTTTAAATACATTGTTACCTTCTTGCAAATGTTAAATATATGGACTATTGTGTTTAAACCCTTATTTTAAAAAGTACTTAAGCTTTTATAATTATGCAATGTGATTTAATTATTTTATGTAATGAGATTTTATTAATTTATGTTTTATATTTATTGATATATTTACAAACTATCTTATTTAAATTTTAAACTTAAGTAAAAATATATTTTAAATAAATAAACATTTATCTTAAGTGTTTTGAAAATATATGGTTAAATTTTAAATATCTTTTGAAAAGTTTTATATTAAATTCAATCATAACTTCCCAATTTCAAAAAATATATAAAAATTTGAAAACATGATTTTATTTGTTAAATTCAAACCAAAGCTTTTCCATTTATAATGAATATAAATATGTATACATTATAAATAGGAAACATTTTAATATTAGCCTTGAAAATTATTATATTGAATTTTAAAATATAACTTCAAATCACAATACATATATATATATATATATATATATATATATATATATATATATATATATATATATTACAATTTGAAAACATATCTATTATTAAATTAAAACCAAAGACTTCCTATTCACAACATATATATTATAAATAGAAAACAATTTTATTAGCTTTAAAAGATAAAATTTACGAATTAAATATTTATAAAAGCAGATTATTAAACCAATTTAAATATTTATTAATAAAGATTATCAAATTGTTATTGCCCAAAATTCTGGGTCATCACATATTGGAGCCCACTACATAATTTTTTTAAAGAGAGTTTGGTTACGGAGAAGATAACCGTGGAAAAACTTGATAGGAAAAATTGAGGGTCATAGAAGCAAAGATGGAGGTTTTCTATACCTCCATGATCATCACCAATCATTGGAGAATATAGGGGAAAACCTAGTAATTATCTGAAGTAAAGTAGGAAACCTTGGATAGGAAGGCTATGGCGGCTATTTGTTATTTCTTATAGAATATGGTATTTCATATTATTGCTAATGAAACATCTTCTTTTGGAATTTGAAAGAAATTGGAACAAATTTATGCAAAGAACTTCACACAAATAAGGCGCTTCTTATGAGAAATTCGTGAATCTGAAATTATAAGGAAGGTGGATTAATTAAGAGCATCTCAATGATTTTCAAGCAATTGTGAACCAATTAGCGCCCATGAATTACAAGGTGGATGATGAAACATAAGCCCTGATGTTGATGAGTTCATTATCAAAGAGTCGGGAAACGCTTGTAGTTGCATTGAATAATTTAGATTGAGTTGTTTCAATGGGGTTGGTTGTTATCAGTCTGCTTAATGAGAAGATGCAGAGGATGAACCTAATGGAAGGAAATGATGTGGAAAGGGAATGTGAAAATCCGATTTAAGAGGCTAATCTTGCTAGAAGTGGTAAACATCCAAATATGGACAAATGATCAAATAGATCGAACATGGAAAGGGAATTTTTCTACTATTACTCTGAAAAACCTGGCATAGCCGAGATTTAGCAAAAAGCTTATAAAGGACAAAGGAAGAATGAAAGCATTAGAGGAAGATAAAGACAAGCTTGACGAAGGTAGCAATTTACGAGGTGAATTTCCGTATTAATATTGACATTCTTTGTGTTGATAGAAGAAAAAAAGATAGATGGGTGCTTGATTCGGGTCCGTAGCTATGAATTATTGTAAGGTTTCAAGTTTCGTAGCGATCAGACTTGTCCATTGATCGTACGGACTCGAAATGCGTAGAAATAAATTTAACTAAATTCAATTGAAATCAATTTGAAATAAGCTAATTTTAAGCTAATTTCTTCATACGATGGAATTAGGACTTGAAACCTATTCCATTGAGTTAATTTTTTTGAAAACATCTATTTTGATATATGGGATTACCCATTTTCGTTCTGGAGGCGAAACGGGCTTTTCAGGTCGTATTTATCGTCTCAAATCAATTCGAGTATTGTTTATATTTCTTATCGGGCTTCGTTGGTATATATTATTTTATTCTAAACCCTAGTAGCCTTTCAATCGTTAATAATGTACGTACAATTCTTTGTGTCTGTTCTTTCTTCAATGGAAGAAGCCAATTCAACATCAAAACCCTATTCCAATTTCAAATTCAATTTCAAAATCAAACTCCTCAAAAATATAACGAATCGTATATCAATTTGTGCTTCTATGTGGCCAGAATTGGACGATTAATTTTCGGCCGTCCATCGCGCCTTGAACAACTTCGTCCGATCGACGAATCAAGGGCACAGTTTTGTGGAGAGTAGTATGGGGATCGTAGTGGTGGCATTTGTTTGGTCTGATGATGGTCAGATCAACAGCTAAAATTCGACCTAGGGTTTAATAGAAGCGGCGGCTGTGCAAATTCGAGGCTTTGGTCGATGTCGAGCGCGTGGCCGTGGTTAGGAGTTAGGCGATGGCGGCACGTCTCTGGTGGCCGCGATAGCCACTGGTGGTGGCGCGTGCATCGTGTTCTAGCGACGGTCGAGTTCCTCGTGAAGACTGTTCCTGGAACAAGGTAAACACAGCTCGGATCGCGTTTAATCAGCAGTTACGTGGCACAGTATATAATTACTTTATTGATTTTATAATGTAAATCGAATATCTTCTTATGTCCATAACTTTTGTTTACGAGGTCGGATTTATGCGCAGTTTGTTTCAATGTGATCGTATTGAAATTTCGGACATTATAGAACTAGTTTGGATGAATTCTGAGACTGTTTGAATTTTAGGCTATTTTGGATTTTTAAATTGATTTAAATCCAAAGGTGGGTGTTTTAACCCACTCACAATTACTAATCTATTTTATGTTAGTTAAATTAAATTTATGATATGATTAGAAATCAATTGATTGATGTTTGTTATGTTTAAATTGTTATTCTGGTTAAATTTGACTTTTATTGCATATAATAATTGTTTAATTTAATATTGAGTATAAATTGTCAATTGAATACCTGTAATTGATTATCAGTTATCTATTGATGTTTCTCTGTTGATTTGGATGATAATTTTGATGGATGTTTAAGTGTTGATATTAGATGACTAGATGTTTTATTTTATATTGTTATAATATTGCAAGTTCTCTATGGTCTGAAATGATACGAACTCGAATAATCTATAGATTAGGAAAAAATTATTATGGGTTGAAATGATAGACTCGAGCGATTTTATGGATTTTGTTTAATCCAAGATTGCAATTTGAAATGATATATAACCGTAAAAATATAAATTACAGATTAACATGATAAATATCTGTATCACATGACCATAGGGTATAAAATTAAATACGGACACCGGATTGGTTAAATTTAATGATTCTTAAAATCTTTAAATTCCGAATTCAGTTAACTAGTTATTTGAAATTGAAATTGATTTATATAAATTGATTTTTTTTCCAGAAATCCATGTGTAAACGCTGAAATTGGAATTTGATTTAATGAATTGTTCAAAGAATTTAAATTGGAATTTCAAAGTTGAAGTATCAAATATAAATGAATTTATCCGAATTGAGTTATTGAAAAGGTTTGGATATAACTTTGAAATCTATTTTAAACTAATTTAAACTATTTAAATGAAATTAACTATTTTGATCAATTTAAACTAATTCATTCTTTCATTCCCTACTCTACATAAAAGATTTCTGCCATTATTAAGTGTGTAATATAAAAGTGTGTAAAATAAGGAAGATCTTGCTACTTCTACTTGTGCTATCTTTTGTAAGTTTTCATTTTCAAGTTTTTGTATTAATATTTTGAATATAGCCTGAACGGCAGGTTAATATAGTTGTATGTTGAATTACTTCTGTGTTGTATGTATGTTTTCATGTGTTTTTCAAAAGATAATGACACACATTTTAAACTTTTAGATATTTTTAAGAAAATTATTATTCAGAATGGCTTAGTAATATCAAAAGAAAAAATATCTTTGTCTTAGACAAATGTGAGATTTTTTAGGCCATAATATCGAAAAATGGAAAATAATTCCCATAAATAGAAGTATAGAATTTGCTTTAAAACTTCCTAATATAATTACTGGTAAAACACAGCTACAAAGGTTTTTGATCAGATTTTGAAATTTGGATCTGCCAATAGCCAGATTTTAAATTAAAATTAGAAAATATAATAGAATCATAAATCCTATCTAATAAATCCTTTTTATTAGGAATTAGAAGCCTAATCCATTTCAAAACCTTATTAAGAGATTTGTAATTTATTACTAATCTAGGTACCCCTCTTTCTTGTTCACTATGTTTATTTACATAAAATGCAGTACATGACCAGAGTGATTGGGATGGTTTTGTTAAACCTTTTTGTAATAATGATTCAATTTCTTTTTTTACACAATTCTAGATATTCAGAGTTCATTTGACATGGTCTTGCTTTAGTAGGGATTTTATTTTCATCAAAATTCTCTTCATATGAAGACTAACAATATGTTTCTTTCTATTCCAAAAAACATTTGGATGGTCATTACAAATTTCTATAGAAAATTTGTTATAAATCATTTTAATTTTTTCTGTAATTTTGGATTTTGGAGTTTTTCTTCTATATTAAGAGAAATAACTTCTTATTTTAGATAATTTAAATGAAATCTTTTGAGTTAGGTGATCTTTTATTTCATGTAAGACTTCTGTAAAGGGTTTAGTTATAAATTCAAAAGTAATAGTTTTATTTTCATAAATACCTATTATTCCATTTTTGTCAATATTTATTAAAGGATAGATTTTCTCTATAAATAGTGTTCCAAGTATGACTTGATTAGTAATATTTTTTACTAGTAAAAAGCTTGTAGGGATACAAGTCTTATTTTTACATATATAAGCATGTGGTAATTTAAATTTAATATCAAGTTTTCCTCCACCTGCATGACTTAACGAATTAGTGGTTTTATGAAAATATCTAGTTGGAATTATTCCTTCTTGAATCACATTCATGTCTGCACCACTGTCTATAAGCACAGTTAACTCCTTTTTAAAATGATTATCAATTAAAAGGGTTGTTTTGATAAACCATTTTTGGGATTTTATAATACCCAATTTTGGAAGAAATCTTTCTTGTTTTGGAAGTTTTACTTGAGAACAATGTATTTAATTGCTTTCAATAGGAATAATTTGTTTTGACTGTTCTAGAAAAGAGAGTTTATAATCAAGATTTCTATTTTCATTTTTTATGATTTGAATTTCCTTTTTAAGATTTTGGATTTCATTATTAAGGTCTTTTATAGTAGTAGGATATTCAACTCTTTTTCGTTCTTTTAAAAGCTTATGAACTTCATTCATAGAATATGGATTTTTAGAGCTTCCAATATTTTGCAACATCTATGTTGATTCATTACTTTTGCTTGTTTCTGGAATATCTTCCATTTGATCTATCATTTTTTATCTTAACTTCGGGTCTTTTACTAATTTTAAGAATTATATAATATTATTATTAGTTAATACGGTTATATTTAAATCTTGAAATTGTGAGAAGATTTTATAAAATTCATCTTTTTCGCCTTCTCTTTCTAATATTGGGTTTAGACAGGGTTTCCCTGTCTATATGGTTCACAGCATCCATCAGATTCTGATGATTCTTCGTCAAGACCTTTAAGTTTTTTAGAAGTACCCGAATAATCTGAATCATTTTTAGATTCTATTTCTGAACCAGTTTCAGAGCTAGAGTCTAGCAAATTTTTTAATAATGTTTCCTTTAATTCATTATCAATCTGTAAATTATCAATTTTATTTTTTAGTTTACATCTGTTCGCATAATATCCAACTTTTCCACATTTATAACAGTGGATAATTTTATTTTTCTTTTTGTTTAATCTTTCCTCTTTTATTTAAACTTTTCGTTCCATCTTTTTATGAGAATAAAGTTTCTTCTTTTTTTGAAAAGATTCTTTGAATTTATTATCTTTTCTATGGGTTTTTTTGATGTTTGGAACATCCATCCCAAGTTGACTCAAAATTGCCCTAATTGATTTCTTTCAGTTAAATTTTGGCATTTTAATTGTTGATTTAATTTTATTTCATTGCACAATGATAAGCTTTCTTGGATGCATGTTCCAATAAGCCTACCAGAAGTATAACTTTCGTAAGGAACATTTATTTTACCCTTTCTTAGGGACTTTCTTACCCTTTCTACAAATAAGGAGGGGAGTCTATCAATAAATTTTGGTTTCCAATGAGAGCTATTACTCTTTGGTAATTCCATTACTCTATTTAAAAACGTATCTTTATACCATCTAAAATCGGTTAATTTTTTATACTTTAAATTTTGTAGAAGTGTACGGACACTTTCATTATTATCTGATACTCTTTTAGTAAAATGTTCTAGAATAGTAACTATTAAAGTGTATATAGCATTTTTGACCATTTTTCCATATTCTTGTTTTACCGTGTTGCAAATTTCATTTTTATGAGATGTAGGAAGATAATTATCCCACCATCCTTTACGTAGGCCAGTAAAACCAGCTACTATCATTCTTGCAACAGTAACATCATTATTACCATTATTTTTGCAAACTATACTATACATTAGCATACGATGAGCTACATTAAATATTTTTTTTTCACTGAATGTGTCAATATTCCATTCATAAATACTTTTCCCATTGTAACTATTATTACTTATAAAATCTGGTTCTTCAGGTAAAGTAACCATAGGAGAAGGTCTCCTATATTAAAATAATTTTTTAGAAGGCTTATATGCATATTTTTCAAGTTTATTTATCTCATCTTGGACTATATAGTAGCTATTATTTTGTTAAGAAGATACTTCTTCAAGATATTTACCCTAAGATTATGCATTCTTTCTTTTAGAAATCTTTCCAAGTCAGATTTGGATTTTGATTTAAAAATCTTTTCTAATTCTGACTCTGTTTTTAACATAAAACCTTTAATTTCAGGGGGAGGTTGAAGGCTTGAAGTTACAATTACTTCACTTACCTCTTCATTTATAATTGAAACAGTAGGTTTTATATTATTAATAGCAGAAAACATTTTTTCTATTTTGTTATGTAGTGAAGTAACTTTTTCACCAATAACAGCCAAATAAAGATTTGCATAATTTTGTTGTTCAAATATTTAGTTTATTTGCCTTACAGTAATTTGCAATGTATCATTTTCTAATATTTTAGAAAATGCATTAAAACTTAAGTACTTCCCATTTTTTTTATTTGAAAAGATTGTTGGGGAGGATGGACTACTTTTAGTAGATTTTCATTTGATAGTTTATAATCTCTTTCTATTACAAAAATGTATTGTTCAATATAATTTGCTGTAAACTAGGGAATAAAGGGAAACATTGTATTCCTTTCAGTGGTGAATTTATAGAATTCTTCTTGAAAATATTTCTGTTCTTGTTTTGAAATAAAAAAACAACCATTTTCTAAATGGTCCCCACTTCGGAATATTAAATTCAGATTTAATTCTTTGTCTAGCCTGAGAGCCAGGGTTGAAATCTAATTTAGTTATATAATTCATTGGATAGAGAAATTCATTTCTGATTCGGTTATATCCGCTTCTCGGCTATTGTATATACCTTTTACAATATTATTTCTATTTATATATAACTTTTCTACAGTGTTATCTTTTAAAGATCCATCATTAGACGAATTTCTTTCAGTTTCTATAATTTGAGATGTGGACATTCTTGATGGAGATTCAACATTATAATCAAAAGGTGAAATATGAGAGTGAAAATATTTTGTTCTTGATAAACATGTGTTACTAGAACTGGGTCTAGAAAGATTATTGTCCATTTGTATTTGAATAGTTCCTTCAAGGGTTTATATGATATTAGTAATATTATTATTTGTCATTGGTTGAGAAGGAATGGCTCTTCCTATTTTCCAATTTTCTGGAAGAGGAATTTCTTTCCATTTTTTTGACCTTCTTGTAGTTATGTTAGACTGACTAAAATTTGTTTCTATTAAAATAGTTTGGTTTAAAGGTTTATCAACCAATTTAGATTGCGGATTTAGAGTATATAAAGGTTTATAATAAATCTATAACAAATACACATTACTTCAGATCCTGGAATATAATTATATCCATGAGTTTTACATATAGCTTCAGAGTAATTCAACACATACTTAATAAAATGAATATGATTAGAAAAAGAGATACTGTTGAAAATAGTATTAAACAAGAATATGATATTCCTCAAAATTTAGATTTACTAAATAAATGGATAATTCCCAAAATTGAAGCTAAGGTAATATACTAATACGTACTTTTAAAAGACTCGGCTTAAAAAAAGTAGTTAAAACTACAGAAGAGTCAATTTCTCTAGATAATGATGAAATTATAACTAAACTATTAAGTGAAAGAGATTTACAGCCTTATAGGCAATCACACAAATTTATTCACATAGGTTTAATACAAATTGCTTTTAAACCTTTAACTCTTAAAGGATTACCAGAAAGCTTTATAGCAGCTTTAAGAGATGGTAGAAATTTAGATCGAAAAAAAATCATTAATGGGATTAATACAGTTAAGTCTGGCACATGGCCCAGTCTATTTTAACGTTTATCCAAATTTTCAACTATCTTTATCTGATGTTAATATTTTAGAAGTTATTACTTTAAATGTTAAAACCCATGGATATAATTATATTCTAGGATCTGAAGTAATGTGCATGTGTTACAGAATTTATTATAAACCTTTTCAATTTATTTTAATCTATTATAACCTATTTAATCCAATTTAATCTATTTTACATATTTTAAACAAATTAACTTTACTTAATCTATTTTAAATCCATTTAATATATTTTAAATTTATTTAATCTATTTTAAATCTTTTAAATCTATTTTAAATTTATTCAATCTATTTTAAATTTATTCAATCTATTTTAAATCTATTTAATATAATTTAAATCCATTTGATCTGTTTTAAACTTATTCTTATCATTTTAAATCAAATTTAAATATATTTAAACTATTTTACTATTTAAACTATTTTAAATCTAATTTAAACTAGAAACTATTAAAATTATTTATGGCGACCTAAACTATTTTTTAATTTTTCAGACTGTGTAAAGTTAAAATATTTATATTTAAATCCTTGATGATGATACAACCTAAGTTGGAATTTGGAATTGATACCATTTGTGAAATGATATATTTGAGTAAATATGATTTTGAAAGCTAATATAGTTTTGAAAGTGAATATAATTTCGAAAGTGATATGGTTTCGAGAATATGATATTTTGACATCAATTAAGAATTGACTTTTGTAATGTAAAAGAACCATCCGGTGTTACATAAGCGTTTGGTTGTTAAAGAGACCGGAATCGATTATTGTCATACTCTCTGCCAATACCGAAAACCACTTTAACAACTGTGTGCGTGGTGGAGATTCCAGAAATAAAGTAGGATGGTTTGGTGAACGATTCTATATGAGGTACTTATGTGACCCTGACTCCCGTGAGTCAGCTTACATGTGACTAAAACAGGAGCCACACAGGGCCAAGTGAGGTCATTCCTCCTATCGGGCATATTTCTTCGATACCATTCTATTACTTTGTGATTGATTTGGTGGCCACCCCTTGATTTTGATTTGGGAGTGTGTTTCGAGGTGGGTGGTAGTGGATGCTATGAATTACCATCAGTCCGGATCCCCGATTGGGATATCTACGCTGGTATTGCCTCGAGTACCATGTTCACATGCCCTATCACACATTCTACGAGTTTGTTTTGTGTCATACCTATGGTGTGCTCCCGGATAGCCCGCCTACGGGTGGAGTTTACAGTATTTGTATAGACTATGACATTATGTAAAATGTGGTAAGGGGGAAATGGGTAACGCCTTAACGCTATTTTAATACTTTACTTTGCTTTAGACACTATTATAATTGCATATTGTATGATGTATGTGGATAGTTTAACGGATAGTTAGAAGATGTAAATCTCGAACATCTCTTAAGTTATTGCACTCATTTCGACACTGGATAGGAGATGTCAAACCCCGCAACTATCTTTGACGCTGTTACACTCATATTTATTTACCGTTGATTTAACTTACATAAGATCTTTTAGTTCTAATTCGAATGTTTTGTCCTTTCAATTCGCTCGGGTTAGTCTAAGCCTTTCAATTTATTGAAGACTACTTTCTGGAGGATGAAGACGAAGATTTTGCACTATTATTACTTATTACATGTATTCCGCTGCATCTTGTTGTTCCACTGCATTTATTTATTTATTCTTGTTTCTGCAAACGTAATTTTGTGTTGTAAAAGAATAATCAAATGTATTTATAAAATAGCTTCATGAACTGTTATTTGATTATTATATTTTTTCATTCCGCTACGAGATTCTGTACTTGTTTTTTCTTTCTCCACGTTTTTCTTATTTATCCAATAACAATCTGTCCTTTTGTATGGTTGAGTCTGACGTGTGTGTCTACTTATGCACTTGGTGCAGTTGGTATCAGAGCTTTGGTTTAGTGATAACTTTAGCTTTGTGGAGTTTGACTCATATAATATAGGGTGGAAATACCCTAGAATGAGTCGCTGTGAGTGTGTGTGTGTGTGTGTGTGTGTGTGTGTGTATGAGAGAGCGTATTTGTTAGCGTTATAAAAGGATTTTTTATTATGTTAATATGTTTCATTTTGTATTTATAAATCCTCGTCAGTGCATAGGACGTTATGACATCGATAGGGATTTCTAAACACTTAATAGGGAAGACCGACACAGTATTTGTTTTGAAAAATAGATAAATGAAATAATTTTGCCTATTATATATATTTTGTATGTAAAATAATAAATTTTATAAATGATATAGTTGGATGTAATATGTTGTTTGTCAATAGAGAAATCTTATAAATACTGATTGAAAAATAAGTTTTACAAATAAAATAAATATAAAGGGGAAACTTTAGACTTAAACTCCGGGATTTTTGAAATTTCTTTTAAAGGGTTTTGGAATATAATATTAGTACTATTTAGAAGTATTTTCTGATATGAATATTTCAATATGATTTGAAAGAAAATTTTTAAAGGAATTTTGGAATGAAATAAGTTTGTATTCCCCTCTCTGTCGTTGGAAAATAATTTCGATGATGAGTGCACTCATCATCGACGTTCATTTTCGAGTTTAAAAATGGGTAGACAGTTGTAGTGGTTTTACTACACCTTGTTTTGATAAACGAATCTTAATTTTAAATTTCTAAATATGATTTGATCTATAAAGGATAAATATATATATATTAGTTTCTAAGTGACTAAAATGAACCCGGAGTTTAGTTCTTAGATTTTTCAAATAATTAGTAGTTTCAACTATTTTAAAGAATGGAATCTTGAGTATATTAATAATAAGAAGCTTCCAAAATGAAAATAATAAATTTGATATTAAAATGATAAATGAAATAGATAAAAAACTAAAATTTTGAAAACAGTACATAAAAAGGAAATGGAAACAATAAATAATAACTATTGAACATTTTGTCGACTAAATAAATAAGAAAAACTTGGATAATATCAATTGCATTCTTAAGGCATATATATATATATATATATATATATAACTTACCAAAATGTTAAAAGTTGAAATGCTAATAAGAATATATAATAGGATATTATACAAGTAAAACTTGAAAAAAAAATTGAAAGTGTTCAAATGGAATTACCTCTATAAATAAGAATTCTAATGTTATAAATTGTTGTAAACTGAAGTTAATAGTTGAAATGCTATTAATTAAATGTAATAAAGGTGAATAATGTAAGAAAATGATTATAAACATAGGTTAACATTTTAAGCTATTTATAATCAAATTTAATGGTAAAGGTGAATACTGTAAGTAAATAATTATAAGCTTGAACTAATATTGAAGCCATTTATAATTAAAATGAGTACAATATTAATTGAATGATTATAACTTCAGAGAACATTTAAATGATTTAAAAATGGAATTTAATATTCAATAATACTATATATAGAAGAATGAATGTGCAAAAGAAATAATCTATTAATGGTGAATTTGATTTTAAAGAGACTTACATAATAATGGATAATCTTATAATTGAAATGGAAATAACTTATGTAAGCAATGAATGTAAAATAATGAAAAGAAAAATGGTATTGTATAATTGAATGGAAAATGAATTTTGTAAGCGATAAATGTAAAGGAATTAAATAAGCATTGTATGAACAATGAAAGTGAACAATAAATGATAAAAAGAAATCTATGTAAGTAAAAAAAATAATGTGAAGTAAGCTGGAATAAAAAGTATGCAACACTTAAAAAATGAATTAATTGATTGTTCCAAATAATTGGAAAAAGGTGATCATGTAAGTAAATGAATGTGAAGAAATGGAAATTAGCATTTATCTATAAATGAGAAATGGAATTTTTGTAAGTAATGAATGTAGATTAAAAAAAAATCGCTGAAGAAAAAAGTAATAAGAATAAAACTTAAATATTATAGGAAATTATTGTTTGTTTTGGCTTATGGATGTTTGGGAAGTGATACTTTAAATTGTTTAGGATGTATAAATAATATATTAAGCTTTATCTAAGACTGTTGAGTGTAGGGCATACTTAGTAGTTTATTTATCATTCTATACAATTAAAAGTTTTAAACACGAACAAACCATTTGTTTTGGTTGCTATGGATGTATGATTGATTACATTGATTTCATGTGATGATTGTATGCTTTTGTTTGCAAGTGATTATTGTTATATTATATTGATTTGCTTTGTTATTACTTAAGACAACTTAAAGATTGACTTTAATATAATTATTAACTCTTTTGGATTTATAAGTGAAATATAGGTTATGGAAGTAATTGCTACTGCTTTTGGTTTCGTAAAAAAAGCATTGTTTGCCCGACAAATAGGTATCTTTTCGGATTATGGTTTTCTAGAAATATTATATTGTTTCCCCATTATTTTGGATATAATATTTTCGAAAATATGATATATATATATATAAATATTTTTATTATTAATATTATTTTCCCCTAGACCTCTCCGTGCAAAGGAGACTCTACCAAAAAAATTCATGAATTTTAGACTTAGAAAAATTATGTGAAGTGTTTTTCAAACTTTTGTTAACTTGAATATAAAGGAATTAATTATTATAAATCGATATATTTTATTTAAATTATTTAATTATTTAAATAAGTTGTTTACAAATTCAATATTTTGATAAGATATATTGATTACTTAATTCCTTCTTTTCCCTTCTTTTTTCCTTTTTGGGGACGAAAAGTTTTGAGTGGAGGGGAGTGTAACGACCCATAATTTTCGTTAATAAAAAATGGTTAATTTAATGAGATTTGTGACTAATGTTGGAAGGAATAAAAAATTGTCATTTAATAATAAAAATATAACTGGAATGAAATTAATAGTATTAGTTTAAGGTATTTGATAACTGCTTTAAATGTAATTCTGATTAATTAAAATGATAAAAGAGTTATAATGGGTGATAGAATGTAAATTAATTGTAATAAGGTGTGTATTAATTGATAATTGGATTAAAAGTGCAATTGATAATTTAAATGTTGATTAATTAATAAAATAATGTGTAATAAATGGAAATTGAACAAAAATAGTGTAATGAGAATTGTTATAACAATTGTTTGTAAATAATAAACTTACAAATGTTATTAAATGTAGAAAAGGTGATAATTGTTATTTGTTACCAATTCATTTAAATCAGTTATAATTAAATGCAACAAAATGTAACCTTAATATGAGTTAACATGATAACTGTAAAATGTGAATGCTATAAAAGCTGTAGAAACGTTAATTATATTTCCAAGGCAATAATTGACTTAATGAAAGAGTGAAACATGGATAAGTTTATTTGTTGGGATTAAAATCATAATAAAATTTACAAAAAGTCAATATAATGGAAATATAGTAGTTAATACGAATAAAAGATGGAAATTGGAGAATATTAATGTAATGAAATATAAGACAATGTTAACTATATCTATAGAATAATTATTGATTAAATAAAAAGATTGAAATCAAAGTATAACTCGGTTTTTTAGAATTAAATTTTAATTAATTGGATTTAATTACAATTGAAATGAAACACCGCAATCAGTAAAATAATTAACATTGAATTGACATGAAAATTGTATTACATTATTGTAAATGTTTAAGTAATCAAAAATGATGAAATTTGTTAGTTTATAAATATTGAATTAAAAGGTGATTAATTAATTTAATAATAATTTATTTAATTAACGTAAAAATAGCCATTTTGGCCACTATTTTGGATTTCGATGAAACTAGTTTCATCGGATCCGTAATAGTGAATATTTGTAAGGTTTCAAGTTTCGTAGCGATCGGACTAATCGTTTGATCATACGGACTCAAAAGGCATAGAAATCAATTTAATTAAATTCAATTGAAATTAATTTGAAATAAGCTGATTTTAAGCTAACTTCTTCATACGATGGAATTAGGACTTGAAACCTTTCCATTGAGTTTAATTTTTTTGAAAACATCTATTTTGATATACGGGAATACCCATTTCTGTTCCAGAGGGGAAACCGGCTTTTCGGGTCGTATTTGTCATTTCAAATCAATTCGGATATTGTTTATATTTCTTATTGGGATTCATTAGTATATATTGTTTTGTTCTAAACCCTAGCAGCCTTTCATTCCTTAATACTGTACATACAATTCCTTCTGTCTGTTCTTTCTTCAATAGCAGAAGCCAGTTCAACTTCAAAACCCTATTCCAATTTCAAATTCAAATTCAAAAACAAACTCCTCAAAAATATATCGAATTATATATCGATTTAAAGCTCTCAACGAGCAAGCCAAATTTGCAATCTTTTTTTTGATTTGTGTTTCTAGGTGGCCAGAATTGGATGATTAATTCTCGACCATCCATCGTGCCTTGATCAACTTCGTCCGATCGACGAATCATGGGTACGGTTTTGTGGAAAGTAGTATGGGGATCGCAGCGCTGGCATTCGTTTGGTTTGGTGATGGTCAGATCGACAGTTAAAATTCAACCTAGGGTTTAATAGAGGCGGCAGCTGTGCAAATTCGCGGCTGTGGTCAACGTTGAGCGTAGGCGTGTGGTCGTGGTGAGGAGTTAGGCAATGGCGGCAGGTCTGGGGTGGACGCGATAGCCAACGGTGGCGGCACATGCGTCGTGCTATGGCGGCGATCGAGTGATTTTGTGGATTTTATTTAATCCGGGATTACGGTTTGAAATGATATATAACCGTAAAAATTTAATTTGCGGATTGAAATGATAAATATCTGTATCACTTGACCATAGGGTAGAAAATTATATACGGACACCGGAATGGTTAAATTTAATGATTTTTAAAATCTTTAAATTTTGAATTCGGGTAACTGTTATTTTGAAACTGAAATTGATTTATATAAGCTGAATTATTTTCAGAAATCTAAGTGTAAACGCTGAAATTGGAATATGATTTAATGAATTTTTCAAAGAATTTAAATTGGAATTTCAAAATTGAAGTGTCAAATATAAGTGAACTTATCGGAATTGAGTTATTGAAAAGGTTTCGATATAACTTTGAAATCTATTTTAAACTAATTTGAACTATTTAAATGAAATTAACTATTTTAATCAATTTAAACTAATTCAATTTATCTTAATCTGTTATAACATATTTAATTCAATTTAATCTATTTTACATATTTTAAACTAATTAAATTTACTAAATCTATTTTAAATCCATTTAATCTATTTTAATTTTATTTAATCTATTTTAAATCTATTATCTATTTTAAATCTATTTAATCTATTTTAAATTTATCCAATATATTTTAAATCTATTTAATTGTTAGCACCAGAAATGGTCAGTAACACCCTTAAGAAAGATTGTGTGGAGAGATTAATGAAGAAAGTAAATTTAAACAGAGAACGGTACGCTAGATTAAATGCAAAGACAAGTACATCAGATTTATAGTGGTTCGATGTATCTGCCTACGTCCACTTTGAAGTTAATCTTTAATGCTTTACTCAACAATTGATTACAGATACAATCCGTACACCAACTATTTGAATACAATTGCTAAGTAAAAGGAACGAGTCTTGAATGCGGAAGAGTCTCCCCAGTGTTCTCGAAAAAGGTCCTTTTCACTGTGCTCTTGCCCCTCTATTTATAGACGAAGATGAGTTGGACTTCCCTAATGGGCCTAGGAGCAAGATACCTCGTTCGGTGGTGAGTGACTTCTGTTTGCCGAGCCACAAATGCCGACCGAGAAATGCTGAGCCATATCTCCAAGCCGAACGAGACAGTGTGTTGAGTGAAGTGCTTTGGCCGAACGAGATCCGAAGCCGGTCGAGGGGAGATGCCGAACGACATACTTATGCCGAGCGAGGCTATGTGCCGAGCAAGGCTGGAATGCCGAACGAGGCATGAATGCCGAGCGAGGCTGGAATACGAAACGTGGCTGGAATGCCGAACGTGGCTGGAATGCCGAACAAGGCTGAAATGCCGATAGAGACTCATGACGAACGAGGCTCATGCCGAACAACTCTGCTATGCTGAGCGACATTGCTATGCCGAGCGACCTTGCTATGCCGAGCGACCTTGCTGTGCCGAGCAACCTTGCAATGCCGAACGAGGTTCACGTCGAACGACCCTGCTATGCGGGACGGCCTAGATGCCAAACGGTGCTGGATGTCGGTCGAGGCTTCTCTGCCGAATGGGGTCGTGTCAAACGATATGGAATGTCGAACGACCATGCTGTGCCAAACGACCTTCAATGCCGAACGATCCTTCTACACTAAGCCTCTTGTTACTCGGTCAAACCACCGGGTAACACTTGCCCCCCAAAGTGTGTCATGTGATGATCATGATACACTTTGAACCATTAGCGCTCCGTGTTTCTCTTTAGAGTCCTCATTCTGTCTTTATATAACGTTTTTCTTCGACCTCTCGAATGCCGAACGACATACTAATGCCGAATGATAAAATAATGTCGAGCGACATACAAATGTCGAACGACATAATGCCGAATGTGGGTGGTGCATTGACCGGTTCTACCGGTCATTGTCCATTCAACTTCCCTTCTCTCTATTTAAGCCGAGACTTCTTCTTTCTCCCCCTTTTACTTTTACCTCTACTCTTCAGAATCTGCAAATTTGTCTCAAACTCCTATAAATTATTTAGCTTTCCCTTCCTTTTTCGAAATCAATAAGTTGCCTCACCTCCTTTCCCAAATCAAAGAAACCGACCAGAATCGTGCTTCCTACTCCAGAATATCCCCAAGCTTCGAGTGACTTCTTAGGTAATGGCCTTAACTTTAAACATGTCATCTCAAAGAGGAAACATAACACGAGATTCGAACTCGTGAATCTTTGTAAGACAGAGGATAGTTGGAACCGCGTGGATAAGGACATCAAATTCGAGGTCAAAACACATTTTAGGGCTAGGCGAAGTGATGGAAGGAAGGAAGTGTCAGAGGTGTTTAGGATATGAGGGAGTAAGGTGTAGTAAAGTTTGGTGATGTAAATTGAGCATGGCATGTGATTTGGAAAAGAGATGGCCATGGCTCGGCATTACTCTTGCGTGTCGAGCGACGAAGAGAAATTGGAGGGGAGCAGTGAGTTATGCCGAGCAAGGAAAGATGGAGAACGGAGAAGAAGCGAGGGTTGAGCTTGGATGCCGAGCAATGAAGCTCGGTATGCTCTTGGCTTAGCACAATTCTTTTATGCCAAACGAGGTAGGAAGGAGTGTTGGAGAAAAGTAAGAGCTAGGCAAAATGCCAAGCGCAGCGGATTAGTGTGATTGCGGCTCGGCATGACTAGGCAAATGTCGAACGACGAAGTGGATAGGTAGAAGAGTGTTGGTGTTGAGGGTGAAGTGCCGAGCGAGGCGGCTTGGCATGTTTACGGTTTAGCATGACTAGCCGAATGCCGAATGGTGGAAAGGATAGGTGGGAGAGTTATACACAACAGTAACACTAGTCGAACCTAATGCATAGTTGACTCAACACATCCCTTGCCTGAATATACGATAATGAACAATGACAGACTTACACAACTAAGCATATCGGACAATCAAGACTGATAACTCCCATGTTTAGACAACTGTAAACTTGAACTTAACTTGCTTAACAGTTAATAACATTTCATATGCAGTGTCGATGCGGAGTTCAAAACATTAATTATCTTACGATAAGCTCTCGTAGAAGGTCAGCGATGACGGTCTTCGAAGAAGATAATTCGAATCTTAACTTTATTTCGCCAACCCAGTGACTTTTAATTTCTTGGCACTTACATTTCAATGATCGCACTAGTTCACACACCACGTGAGGGGAATATTTATGTTGTTAAGTCTAATGTCGATTGTTTTTCAAGTATAGTTCAAACAGGTGTTTCGTCAGATTCAATCTTCATTAGAGATGTCTAGGAAATCTGGCTCTGCTACGATCTCGGATAAACCCGGGCCATCCTCTCAACAAGAAGTAGTAGGAACTTCAAATCCGTCAACTACTCCTTTACAAGACATGTCGAGCCCTGCGACCGCATCTGTCGACTTGGCTCCTGACACCCTGGAGGCGGCCATCTTCTTAGACGATCTGATCGATTCCCAAGCCTCGAAAAATTTACGAAAGTACGCTTCGTCGTATATGCTCAGTCCGTGGAATCACCTTCGACGACGTGTTGATTCCGTCGGGACGGGATCATCCCCACTTGCCCCCTGTCGGGTATACATCCTGCAACAGATTCATGTGCTGGGTCAGTAGCGTTCCGCCATTCAACTCCTTTCTTCGGGACCTGTTACAGTACATCGAGATCGCCCCTTCACAATTACATCCAAATATCTATGCATTCATATACAGCACTTGCATTCTCTTGATGAGTGTGCTTTTCAGGCTACCGACTCCAGGAGATATACGCTAATCTACCGCTTCAAGAGACGGTCAGATAACCCAACTTTTTTATTCCTCGAGCCATATAGCAAATGCCAAATCCTGACTGGGACATGGAGCAAGTTTGCCCAGTACAGGAAAGAGTGGTTCTACGTGCGTTGTCCTCCTAGATTTGCCATGAGATGGGTAGAACGAAATAAGTTCCCTTTCTGAACGAATCCTTGAGTTTGGTGAAATTTTCATCTTTTCCGACTCTTCATTTACTTTCACAGGTATCAACCCACATCCCGAAGCCTCCGGCTACTCTGAAGCTGTCGAAGCTATCCGAGCCATCCCCGCTGAAGATCGAGACATTAGATCTCTCATTTCAAATGAGTCGCTCATGAAGTTTATCCTGCTGGCAGAAGGTCGTCCAATAAGCCTACCTCAATGCGTCACACTAACCAAGCCTGCTTCGGGCAAAGGGAAAAAGCAAGCTAGGTCTTCAGCGCGTAATGCCCCTGACACACCAGAGGAGGGGGGATTAAAGAAGCTGAAACGCCCAAAGTATAAGGCAAAAATGTTAGTCCATCTCGGGACCCAATAGTCGAAGTTCATGACATTGAAACGATGCCTTCCCCTTCGAAGGTGAAGAAGAAACTGACATATAAGCCGAGGAAGAAAACAGTGGGCGGAACTTCTAAGCTTACCCTCATTCTAGTAGAGAAAGAAGCTTCCTCGCAGCACTTTGAAAGTTCTCTGAAAGGTCTTTCGAACCTTACCATACCCGATGATCTACTTAACTATGGTTTCGACGATCCAGAGGCCCTTATACTTCATTCACCCATGAGAGGCGATACAAGCGCTCAAGCTCAAAACCAAGAAGAAAAAACTCCTATTAGTAAAGAAACTGGTTCGTTGGAGGGAAACACAAGGACACACACAAACACATGCACTTCACCTTGCACTTAAATTTTCTGTCATCACCCTACTCTTTGCTAACTCGTCGTTATTTAAACTCTGTGTAGGTGACATGGTGCGTACACATGGACTTGACCGCCTTCGCGGTTCATCGATTTTTCACCAATCCGGATGGGATTCGGGTTCTGGCAAGCGATGAGATAAAAATGACTCCAGCGATCGAGACTACCACCGCTGAGAATCGTCCTACCGAAAAAAACTTATATTCAGCCCTCCTACCCTCGTGATCCTCCTTCTCAACCGGAGCACGGCAAAGAGAAACCTGCACATAAGGGGTCCGAGCCTGAGGCCCATCGGGATCAACACTCCGGTTCATCAAGTACCAGGCAATCTCGAGATCCACACATAACACCTGCAGTCTCCAAGCAGACTCCTCTTGCTTATGTATCTGATCTATTGGTAGCAAAACGACTTGCTGAGCTTAAAGCCTCGTTTCCAAAGATATGCTTCGATGGCTTAAAATTTTTCTGGCGATTCTCCAGATTCCAGGACATGTTAAGCAAAGCACTATTGCTTGCACTAATGATGTCTATGTTCAGCACGACGCATTCGTGCACTTAGTCGAAAAAGTTTCAGAAGTCTCCATTGAGCGTCAGTATGAAATTAATCGCTTGAAGCTCGAGGCTATCCATGATAAAGATATTATTAAAGCTCAGGACGAAGAGCTTGCTTCTTACAAATCTCAGCTTGAAGCCGCCCAACAAAGCGCTAAAGATACAGCGGAAACCGTCAATCGTTTGGAGATAACTCATAAAAAAGAAATTGACGAGGCATCCAACGCTATGGGGCCCTGACTTTAGAGAAGGATTCAGTGTAGAAGGAAAGGGATACATTTGCCCTTCGCGTCAAAGAGCTGGAGGATCGATTCTGCACAGAAAGAGAGGAGAAGATCGCTGCCCAAGAAGAGTCGCAACGATATTGCGACGAGATCGTTGCTACACGACTTCTGAAGGCGAGGCTTGACGACGAGCTTTCTAAAATCGAGATGCTAAAGGATGAAGCCCATGAAGAGGGCAAGAAAATAGCATCTACGGAGATTGACTCTCGTCGTGAGGCGGCTGAAGAGGCTGGTAGGGAGGACGTCAAATGCATGTTCAACCCACTGATTGCAGAATTCAACGCCCGTGTCCTCATGCATCGGGACTTAACTTTTCTGGATGAGGGCTACCTCGAATCCCTAGCTGAGGCATCAAAGACTTTAATAAAAATCAGGAAGGTCGAACTTGGCACTAAGGAGGTCGATGAAGATGCTTTAATAAAAGGATTTCTTAGGGGGAACAAGCCTTCAGACTTGTTTGCAGCGAAGGCTCTTTAGTGCAAAGGTTCCTCCTCATCGAAAGGGAAATATGTTATAGCTAGTCCATCCGGGACCGAGTCTCCAGCTCATGCTCCTACTCAGTCGGCTGATCGGCCAGTACTTGATCCATTTGAGCAACATGTTGGTTATGACCCAGAGGACCCTGGCCTTGGTGTTCACATTCTATCTCCCATTCCAGAGGGTGAGACCCCTCAAACGGCTGAGAGTCAGCCAGAAGCCGGTATGTAACCCTTCATTTTAAAATTCCAAGAGTCATCGTTTTTGACGAGAGGTCATTATATTCTAATTTTTTTTTCCGTGATTTTGCGCGGGCCGTTCTGATCCTGAGCCCACTCCATGGAGCGATGATGCCAAGGAGGCGAAGGGGAAAACAAGTTAGACTACTCACGCAGGGGAGACTCCCGATCCAGATACTCAGGTGATCGGGGTGCTTGATGAGGATAAGTCCGAGACTCCATCACCCATCGAGGAAAGTTATGAAATCGAGATCACAAGCGCCTCTGAACATACTTCTAAAATGAGCATGAAGGAGCAGCTTGAGGAGGAAAAGAAAAGGACGGCCGAAATTAAAATCGAGCCTCGAGTCGTGGACCTAGATGATCCTCTGAATAAGCCGTTGAAGGTCATCCTCCCTGGTGGGTCCAAGCCTCGGTTGTTACCTCCCTATCAAAGAAAATTTCCAAGGGAAAACGCACGGGAGAGGGGTCGTCTGAGAAGACGAAGGAGGGAAAGAAGTTGAAGAAATCCAAGAAGTAATTGTTATTCTCGTTCAACGTGAGTTAGTTTAGATTATGTAATTATTTTTATTTATTTTCTTTGTCCATGTAAATAGACTTTTGACTCTGAGTTTTGATGGAGTTGTAGTAGAAACTTATTTTTGAATAAATAAAGCATAGTTCTTTTGTCTTTCGAAGGACTTTTACCGTTCAGCTTTCTGTATGATTGTGGCCGAAACCCAAGCTATTGTGAGTTACATAAACTTCTCGGTTCATCTTCATATAAATCGAAAACTCTTTGGAATTGTACATCCTTTATTCCATGCTTCGGGTACATAGAATAATTTTCAGTCCGCATGTCGGGGACTTGATGACTTCAAGTCATTTGTGTCTTAGTTCGCACTCCGGGGACTTGGAGAATTTAAATCGTTTATACTCCAATCCGCACTCTGGGGATTCAGAGGGCTCCAGTCCGCACTCTATGGACTTAGAGATTTTTAAGTCGTTTATACTCTGGTCCGCACTCAGGGGACTCAGAGTACTCTAATCCGCACTCAGGGGACTCAGAGATTTTAAGTCGTTTATACTCTAGTCCGCACTCTAGAGGCTCAGAGTACTCTAGTCCACACTCAGGGGACTTGGAGATTTTGAGTCATTTATACTCTAGTCCACACTCAGGGGACTCAGAGTACTCCCGTCCACACTCGAGGGACTTGAAGATTTTAAGCGGTTTATACTCTGGTCCGTACTTAGTGGACTCAGAGTACTCCAGTCCGCACTCAGAAGACTTAGAGATTTTGAGTCGTTTATACACTGGTCCGCACTCAGGGGACTCTAAGTACTACAGTCCGCACTCAGGGGACTTGAATATTTCAAGTCATCTATACTCTGGTCCGCACTCAGGGGACTCAGAGTACCCCAGTCTGCACTTAGGGGACTTAAAGATTTTAAGTTTTTTATACTCTGATGCGCACTCTGGGGTTCAGAGTACTCCAGTCCGCACTTAGAGGACTTAAAGATTTTGAGTCGTTTATACTCTGGTCTGCACTCATGGGACTCAGAGTACTCCAGTCCGCACTCAGGGGACTTGGAGATTTCAAGTCGTTTATACTCTGGTCCGCACTTAGGGGACTTAGAGTACTCTAGTCTGCACTTAGGGGACTTAGAGATTTTGAGTCCTTTATACTGCGGTCCGCACTTAGGGGACTCAGAGTACTCCAGTCCACTAAGGGGACTTAGAGATTTTGAGTCGTTTATACTCTGGTCCGCACACAGGGGACTCAGAGTACTCCAGTCCGCACTTAGGAGACTCGGAGATTTTGAGGCGTTCATGTGTGTTTGTTTGTTAGACGGAATAATGCAACTTCAGTGGTTTGCCATAGAATTATCATACACAGAAACATCAATAATCAAAGAAAAAATGGCTTCAAGCCTTTATTATTGAAAATAAGATAAATTGTCTTATTACATACCGAAAAATAAGAATAAAAATATGATGGAAATAAGTGCAACTAACATATGTAAAAAATGGACTAAGTATAATAATGCCGCAAATGCTCGCTATTCCATGCTCGGGGGAGTGTCGCACCATCAACAGTCGCTAGCTTGAAAGTTTCCTCTCCAAGCTTCCGTTCAATAAGGCATGGACCTTTCCATGTGGGATTCATATGCGATGGGACCAGGAAAACTCGTTTCAAAACGAGGTCACCCACATCAAAGATTCTCAGCCGGACCTTTTCATTATAATGCCGAGTGACTCGATGTCTGTATGCAGCCACTCTTAAATCAGCTTCTTCACGTTTTTCATCAACGAAGTCAAGTGATTCCAGAAAAAGATCCCGATTCGACTCAGGGTTGTAGTAAGTTACCCGATGTGATTTCAAGTTCTACGGGTATAACAGCTTCCATGCCATATGCCAACGCGAATGGAGTATGGCCAGTCGCGGACTTGTGGGTGGTTCTATAAGCTCAGAGCGCCGTCAGAAGTTCATCCACCCACTTGCCTCTAGCCTTTTCCAAACGCTTTTTTAATATGGACTTGATTATTTTGTTTACGGCTTCAACTTGTCCATTAGCTTTTGGATGAGCAACAGCTGCAAAAATTTTCTCAATACCATATTTTTGGCAAAACTCTTTGAACAGCTGCAAACTTTTTCTCAATACCATATTTTTGGCAAAACTCTTTGAACTCCTTGCTTTGGAATTGAGTTCCATTGTCTGTAATGATAGTTCGTGGAAGGCCAAAACGACATATAATATTTCGTACAACAAAATTGATGACCTTTTTGGTGATGATAGTGGCCAAAGGCTCTGCTTCTGCCCACTTGGTAAAGTAATCGACCTCAACTATTTCGTATTTTGCACCACCTTTGGATATGGGTGAAGAACGGTCTATATCGACCCCCCACATTGCAAACGGCCAGGAACTAACCATTTGTGTGAGTTCCATCGGCAGAGCACTCGAGATTTTTGCATATTTCTAACATTTGTCACATCTTCTTACATAGTCTACGACATCCCGATTCACAATCGACCAATAGTATCCATAGCAGAGGATTTTCTTTGCCAACGTCTGCCCTCCAGTACGGTCACCACACTCTCTTTCATGGACTTCCCTCAGGACTCATTTTCTCTCACCGTGGGCTATGCACCGGAGTAAGGGGGTCGAGAATCCCCTCTGATACATTATCCCGTCCTACATTACATATCGCGAAGCCTTACGAACGACTTGTCGTCTTTCGCTCCTTCTTTCGGGTATGACCCCGTGTAGCAAGTATTGCTTGAACGGGGTCATCCATGATTCCTTCTCGATTTCTGTTTCAAACATGAAATCTACCTCCATCATATTTATACTCGGAGCATGTAAGGTTTCAACGGGAACCAATCCCATTGGCTGTGCATCGCCAGTGCTTGTAAATTTTGCCAATGAATCGGCTGCCCTATTTTGTTCACGCGGGACATGCGAGATACATAATATTCCAGATTTGCTAGCAGCTCATGAACCCATGCACGGTATGGGGCAAGTATCTGTCCCTTCGCTTGATAGTCTCGCCGCACTTGGTACACCACCAGTTGTGAGTCACAAAAGATTTCAACTGATCTTACCCTCAATTCTCTGATAAGTCTCAAGTCAGCAAGCAATGCTTCATACTCGACTTCATTATTTGTTGCTGTGAATTCGAACTTCCAAGCGTAAAAAACTAATTGGTTTTCAGGAGTCACAAGAACTATGCCAGCCCCCGAATAACGGTCGTTAGATGCCCCGCCGGTGTACATCTTCCATCGAACGGGAGGTATGACATTATGACCGTTTGACTCGTCGGACACGGTGAATTCAACAATGAAGTCTGCTAGCGCTTGCCCTTGTAGGACCCTTCGTGGCATGTAGCTAATTTCGAACTGACTCAACTCGATATTCCATTTTAACATCATTCTAGAGGTTTTTGGTCATTGGAGTACCTACCTTAAGGGTTGATCAGTGTAAACATTGATTGAGTGTGCCTGAAAGTATGGACGAAGCTTACGTGATGCAATCACCAAGCAGTAAGCTAGTTTCTCAATCTTAGGATACTTTCTTTCTGCCTCCGTCAAACGTTTACTCACATAATACACTGGCTTTTGAACTCGATCCTCTACGCGAACCAAAGCCGTACTGATAGCATGTTGGGATACGGCCAGGTACACATACAACATTTCATGATCAATTGGTTTTGATAGCACCGGGGGACATTCTAAATGCCTGAACAGAGCTCGGAATGCTTCCTCACAATCGGATGTCCACTCAAAATTTCTCTTTCCTCTCTTTATCACATCGAAGAAGGGAATGCACTTATCCGTAGTTCTGGATATGAATCGACTCAGCGCGGCTACCTTTCCATTCAAGCTTTGTACTTGCTTTATAGTTCTGGGTACTTGTATGTCCCGAATAGCTTGAATCTTCTCCAGGTAAGCTTCGATTCCCCGTGCATTCTCAATGAAACCCAAAAACTTCCCTGACGCAACGCCAAAGGAACACTTCAAAGGATTGATTTTCATCCCATAATGCCTGAGTATATCAAACATCTCTGCTAAGTCTCGAATGTGGTCATTTGACTGTCCTGACTTCACGAGCATGTCATCCACATAGACTTCCATTGTTCTACCAATCTGATCTTTAAACATTTGGTTCACCAAACGTTGATAAGTTGCTCCCGCATTTTTCAATCCGAAGGGCATCACTACATAGCAATATAACCCACCGTCCGTGACAAAACTGGTGTGTTCTTGATCTGGAATATGCATTGGGATTTGATTGTATCCCGAGTGCGCATCCATAAATGACAGTAACTCGTGTCCGGGCGTCGAATCAACTAGCCGGTCGATTCTAGGTAAAGGTAAACTATCCTTCGGGCATGCTTTGTTTAAATCAGAATAATCAACGCAAGTTCTCCACTTCCCATTCGCTTTCCTCACTAGCACAGGGTTAGATACCCATTCAGGGTAGAGGGCGTCGTGGACGAACCCATTGGGTTTGAGTTTGTCCACCTCCTCTCTGAGAGCGACGGACCTCTTCGTGTCCATGCCTCTCCATTTCTGTTTTACTAGGACGTACTTTAGGTCTATGTTCAACATATGACTTGCAATGGCGGGAAAAATCTTGCACATATCAGAATGTGTCCAAGCGAAAACGTCTAGGTTCGCTCGAAGGAAATCAGTAAGATCCTCGGCCATTGACGAGTCGAGTTGCGATCCGATCTTAAGAACTCGTGACGGGTCATTCCGGCTGATTGGAATGTCAATCGTCAGCTCAGCTAGTGCTGCATTTGCTTCCTTGGATTCCTATCATCATCTCTCGGATCTACGTCTCTATAGATCCGAGAATGTCGCCCGAGCCAGGGCTCTGCTTGTCAATTGTCAGTATTTCGGATGCGGACGGAGTTGTCCACAACCTTTTCTTTCTCTCTCCGCTGAGCCGCTCTCAGCTCAGCCACATAACATGCACGACCGGTAGCCTGATTGCCATGCACTACACCGGCTCCTTTATCTGTCGAAAATTTTAACGTCAAATACCATGGGGCCAAAGCTGCCCTAAACTCCGCCAGGGCCGGACGACCCAGAAATACATTATATGGAGAATCAACATCCAACACTATGAACGGTATGATTCACACCCTCCTACGCTCACCTTCTCCCGGTTTAACTAGCAACTCAACATACCCCATCGCGTCAGTCGTCGCACCATTAAAGCCGTGGATAGGGCTTTAGATGGATTTAAATCTTTTATCTCCATCTTCATTTGGTCATATGCCTTTTTGAAGATGATATTGACGGAGCTTCCGCAATCAATTAAAATTATTTTGTTGTATCCTGGCCCGATCGTCGCAGATATGACCATCGGGTCGACGGTAGGAGCCTCCACCTTGTCCGCATCTCGGCTCCTAAACACTATATCGTCTATCTTCATGCGTTGTTGTTTTGCGGGGGTTCCATCTTCCACATTCGAACAACACTCATAATCTGCATGCCTTAAGGAGGTAGCATATCGTTCCATCTCCTGCTAATTCTTTTCTACAGGGTGAGGTCCTCCGACTATAGTGTTTATGATCAATCAACCGACGGTTCAGGCAGGTTCCTCTGGATGGCGTTGAGCCGGCCCGCGTCCAGGGTTTGATGTTCCTTGCCTACCCTCTTGTGGGTTCTTAACAAATTCCTGCAGCTTTTTCTACCTGATCATCTTTTCTATGGTGTCATGGAGGTGTCTACACTCCTCTGTATTGTGCCCGTAAGTCTTATGGAAGCGACAATACTTCCCCATCCGCTTCTGTTCCTCTGTGGAATTCTTTGGTCAAGACTTTCTATATTGAAAAGTGTTACAGTTTGATAGACAAATATTTTCAAGAGACGCATTCAGGGGGGTGTGTTCGTTGTAGGTTGGAATCCTTGGCTTCCATTTCCCTACTTCTCTTTTCTTTCCAAGATTTCCTCCTCTGGACCCTTTAGACTGTCCAGGCTTGTTCTGAACGTTGACTTGAACCTTTCCTAAGTTATTGCAGGATTGTTTTACGACGATATTGTTTTTCACAGTCTCCTGAACAGGCCATGGTGCCTTATCTCACCTCGTCCACTTGGCTTCTTCTCTTCTTATGAATTGATGGGCCTTTGAATAGAAACGCTCTAGCATTGTTGGAGGCTTTCCTCCCAACCAATCCCCAAACTCCAAGTCTGGATCTACACCTCGCATTACCGCCATCAAAATATCATGGTCGTTAGTGTTGCTATCTTCAGTAGCCGCAACATGAAATCTTTGCAAATACTCTTTCAAAGACTCTCCCGGGGCTTGAATTACACTTGATAGAGACATCACATCTTTAGGATGAGCTGCATGTATCCTGAATTGTTCTACAAATTTCGTTGCCAGTTCGTCAAAACTGGATATAGACCGCGGGGGAAGTCGAGGGAACCACATGGTGGCGATTCCGGATAAAGTGATCGGGAGCACCTATATTTGGTCGCATCATTTGCTCTAACAGAATCCATCATCCACTCATACCTCATCACAAGCTGTCTGGGATCAGTCTTTCCTTCGTAGGTCGGGATAGTTGGCATGCTAAACTTCCTGGGATACTCCGCCTGTAGAATGGTATCGGTGAATGTAGTATGACTTCTGGATACCCCTCAATCTTCGTTGGTTAGGCCTTGATTCTCCCTCATTAACCGCCTGACCATAGCTGATAAGTCCGGAGTTTGTATGGAGGATGGAAGGTTGGGTTCTGTTCTACGGTACCGCTCTGGTTGATGTTCCCACTGCTGGCGATCGGCCAAACATGTATCTTGAAGGCCAGCTTCATTAGGATCTTGGTGGGCCGGGCATTCGGTTTCCACATGCGCTCCCGCTCTTAAGTTTCCTGTTCCGGCTTGGGCATGGTCTCCAAGATATGACTGATCCCTGGTTGATCGATCAGTAGCACCTGCTTGTGCAGTTTCAGTTTTACGGCGTCTACGCCTACGAGGTTCATCAGATGAAGTCGAGCTATCAGATGAACAATAAGGAGTAAGGTTACCACCAGCATTCTAATGCTGTTGCTGAGTAAACTGAGTCATCAGGTTAGTATTAGCTTGAATCTGCTCAGCGAGTTTTCTTCTACTTTCCATGAGTTCTCTCATTAAGTCGTTGAACTTTTTCCTTGTAACGACTTCCGCTTGATTTTGGGTAGTAGTCCCTGCACCTAGGTTTGCTGGTTGGTTGCTAGGTCCTATCTATTGTACACTAGCAGTCTCGTTGACGTCCGCATTATGAGAGGCTGATCGGGTACGTGGTCTTCCCATAGTAGAGTTATTGATAAGAAATCTGAGCAGAATCAACGGATGTCCTGTGAATAGCTTGGATCTCCTTTGAGGGATTTATTTAATCCAGTAGCTGCAAAGCAGATCCTAACGGCCTGAGAATTCGATTCTCAGTGAAAGCACCAAAATGTTAGCACCATAATTGGTCACTAACACCCTTAAGAAAGATTATGTAGAGAGATTAATGAAGAAAATAAATTTAAACAGAAAACAGTATGCTAGATTAAATGCAAAGACAAAAACACCAGATTTATAGTGGTTTGTCGTATCTTCCTACGTCCACTTTGAAGTTAATCTTTATTACTTTACTCAACAATTGATTACAGATACAATCCGTACACCAACTATTTGAACATAATTGCTAAGTAAAAAGAATGGGTCTTGAATGCGACAGAGTCTCCCCAGTGTTCTCGAAAAAATGTCCTTTTCATTATGCCTCTTCCCTTCTATTTGTATGAAGATGGGTTGGACTTCCCTAATGGGCCTAGGAGCAAGATACCTCGGCCCGTGGTGAGTGACTTCTATTTGTCGAGCCACAAATACCGATCGGGAAATGCCGAGCCATATCTCCAAGCCGAACGAGACATTGTGTTGATTGAAGCGTGCAGGCCGAACGAGATCCGAAGCCGGTCGAGGGGAGATGCCGAACGACATACTTATGCCGAGCGAGGCCATGTGCCAAGCGAGGTTGGAATGCTGAACGAGGCATGAATGCCGAGCAAGGATAGAATACCGAAGGAGGCTGGAATGTCGAACGAGGCAGGAATGCCGAACAAGGCTGAATGCCAAACGAGACTCATGATGAACGAGGCTCATGTCGAACGACTCTGCTATGCCGAACGGCCTTGCTATGCCGAGCGACCTTGCTATGCCGAACGACCTTGCAATGCCGAACGAGGTTCACGTCGAATGACCCTACTATGCCGAACGGCCTGGATGCCGAATGGTGCTGGATGCCGGTCGAGGATTCTCCGTCAAATGGGGTTCGTGTCGAACGATATGGAATGCCAAACGACCATGCTGTGACAAATGACCTTCAATGCCGAACGAGCCTCTACACTAAGCCTCTTTTTACTCGGTCAAACCACCGGGTAACATTAATATAATTTAAATCTATTTAATCTATTTTAAACTTATTTAAATCATTTTAAATCTAATTAAATCAAATTTAAATTTATTTAAACTATTTTACTATTTGAACTATTTTTAAAACTATTAAAATTAATTTTGGCGACCTAAACTATTTTCTAAAATTTCAGACTGGGAAAAGTTGAAATATTTATATTTAAATCCTTGATGATGATACAACCTAAGTTAGAATTTGGAATTGATACCTTTTGTGAAACGACATATTTGAGTAAATATGATTTTGAAAGTGAATATTGTTTTGAAAGTGAATATAATTTCGAAAGTGATATGGTTTTGAGAATATGATATCTTGATACCAATTAGTTGATTTTTGAAATGTAAAAGAACCATCCGGTGTGAAATAAGCATTTAGTTGTTAAAGAGACCGGAATCAGATATTGTCGTACTCTTTACTAATAACGAAAACCACTTTAACAACTATGTACGTGTTGGAGATTCCATAAACGAAGTAGGATGGTTTGGTGAACGATTCTGTATAGGGTATTTACGTGACCCTGACTCCCGTGAGTCAGCTTAGATGTGACTAAAATATGAGCCACGTCGTGCCAAGAGAGGTCATTCCTTCTATCGGGCACATTTCTTCGATGCCATTCTATTACATTATGATTGATTTGGTAGCCACCCCTTGATTTTGATTTGGGAGTGTTTTTCGAGGTGGGCGGTAGTAGGTGCTATACGTTACCACCAATCCGGATCCGCAATTGGTATATCTACCCTGGCGTTGCCTCGAGTGCCGTGTTCATATGCCCTATCGTGCCTTCTACGAGTTTGTTTTGTGCCGTACCTATGGAGTATTCCCTGATAGCCCACCTGCGGGTGGGGTTTATAGTATCTATATAGACTACGGCATTATGTAAAATGTATTAAAGGGAAAAATAGGTAACGCCTTAATGCTATTTTAATACTTTACTTTACTATAGACACTATTATACTAGTGTATTGTACTATGCATGTAGATAGTTTAACGGATCCTTTGGAGATGTAAATCCCAAACATCTCTTAAATTATTGCACTCACGTTGACACTGGATAGGAGATGTCAAACCCTGTAACCATCTCCGACGCCCTTACACTCATATTTAATTACCTTTGATTTAACTTACATAAGATCTTTTAGTTCTGACTTGAGTGTTTTGTCTTTTCAGTTCGCTCAGGTCTGTCTGAGCTTTTCAATTTATCGAAGACTACTTTCTGGAGGATGAAGACGAAGATTTTGTACTATTATTACTTATTACATGTATTCCACTGCATCATGTTGTTCCGCTGCATTTATTTATTCTTTTTTCTGCAACTTTGATTTTTCATTGTAAAAGAATAATCAAATGTATTTATAAAATAGCTTCATGAACTGTTATTTGATTATTATATTTTATCATTTTGCTGTAATGTTTTTTTCTCCACTTTTCCTCATTTACCCCATAACAATCTGTCCTTTTGTATGGTTTGAGTCTGACATGTGTGGTTTATCGTTGATTTAAACCGTCCAAAAAGCTAGGTAATTACACTAAATACCATAAATGTTATTTTTGGAATTCTAAAGGATTTGAAAGGAAATTTTGAATTTAAAAATATTTATATCGAAATTTGGATTATTTTAAAAGAGACTGATATAGATAAACTAATAAATTGATTTAGAGTTGTACTTAACTATTCGTAAAGTATTTTCATTAGAGATTTGAAAAAAATAAGCTATATAAAGGATTTTTAACAAGCGGGATTTCAAGTGGTGTTCTGGATTTATGGGAGTGGAAATCGGTATTAAAATAGATTGGTAAAATAAGTGGAATTTATAAGGAAATGGATTTATAAAATGGAATTTCATAAATAAGATTAATTTTTATAAACAAGTAAAACAAGGGAGTTTGTAAATTTATAAACGATGTTTTATAAATAGGGAAATAATATCATTGATAAATTGGAATATAATTTCACAAGGTGAATTCAAATCGAGATATGAAAAACAGATTTTTGGGAAAAATAGTGAATTCTATTTTTGAAAAGTGAGCATGGTTAGAAAATCGGAATGGGATCAATGTGCGGTAAATTGAGAGGATTTATAAATTGAATTGGTCTTAGGATTTTAAAAATATAATTATTTAAGAAGTTTAGTTTTGGTTTAAAAAGGAAATTTATTTATTTAACTATGTAATTAAAACTAGTTAGAGATTGAAATACATCGAAGAGTGAATTTCTCAAATATTTAATATTTATTTTAATAAATTTTATTTTTTTAAAATCATCTTTAAAGATTGATTATTGATGTTTATAAAAAGTGTTCGATTTTTTTAATAATTACTTGTACATGTTTTTTTTAAAAGTAAATAAATTATTATTCTTTGAAATACTTATTTAATTATACATATATATAGAGTTTTGTAATGATTGACATTTAATTATAATCCTTCTCGAGAATCTGGAAATGGGGTTTGTGCAATCGATGGGATTTCTAGGAGAATTCTAGAATATGGGATTTGAGTAGAAGTAAGGAAATTTCCAAAATAGATAAATAAATGTGAACTTCGAGAAATCAATTAGAATTTATGGAAGAAGTTAGAAATGGATATTTGGAATTTTAGACAGTTTGACTTGGGAAATATTAAAGGAAAATTATTTAAGGAATTCCAGGCTTAAGGAAGTAGTTATAAATGAGTTAAGGATTTTACATATAAATTGTAAATTAATTTTGATAAAATAGGAATAGGAAATAAATGGAATACTTCCTAAGTGTTGAATATAAAAATAGAGTTAGAGGAAAATATTCTAAGTATTGAAATGTTTGGAAATATTCCACTGAAATATAAAGATTTGAAATCGTTTCAAATGTTGGAAATTTTGGAAGGGATTTGAATATATATCTTATAAAGATATTTTTAAAATGAATGTTGAGAAATTTATAATATGGGCCTAGTAATTGCTTATGTATGTTATTTGATATTTAAATAACCGACTATCAAATATTAGCCAAATTCGTTGATCGTTTCGAAGGGACCGGGATCGAATTTAATTATCCGAAACCACTTTGATCTGGTTTGAACGTTACGAATGGTTATCGTGAAGATAGTGAAGGCAGTAATTCGGTTTGTCCAGGTCCAGGACAACTTGTATGGACTAATGCTATCAGAACATCGTGATTGGAGGACGATGTGCATTCTAAGTGGAATTGTCCTTGAAAGGTAATCATAGCCTCAAGCCTCATCAACCGGAATGATTGAAAATCAGAGGAGATGCAGCAAAGCTAAGTGGGTCGCACCCAATTAGGGTATGTTATCACCTTTATTGATACCCTAGGATATAATAAAATTATGGATATGGTTGTGTATGAAAAAGTGAGCGCTTGATTTTAAAGTGTGGGAGCACCCAGGGTGCTAACATATTCAGTTCTATCCAGGTTTGAGATTGGGTCGGTCGTGTGTTGTTAGGGATCCCGGTGAGGTCCTCGGTACATTTTTCTAGAAGGGTACTATGATAGATGCTGCTCCAGTGCCTAGTCATTATATGGTATCCATTCTCCAATAAGCGCCGTACGGTTTTGATTGTGCCAACTATGCTGAAACGTGAGATGCAAGCATTTTAGCTATTTTCTATTTACTTTGTTTAGACGCTATTATAATATCATATGATTTTGATAAAAATGTTTTGGTTATCGTAAGGGAAAAACTCGTCATGTTTATGTGTGACGTGGTCTTAGGAGATACCTTTGTTTTTCAAAGGATTTTAATAACTTTAATAATTCAAATTGAGTGTGTTAGCTCACATTAGTTTTCTAGACTGACTCGTGTGTTATTTTATTATAATGCTCGGGTCAGAACGAGTGTTATAGATTTAGGTTAGGATGCTATGGAGCTCAAGAGACAAGATGGATGACTAAGATGTATTACACGTACTTGGTTATATTCCGTTGTCTGTGTGAACTGTATAATCAGCACTAGTGATGACAAGTTATAACAACTGTCCGTATTGATGTATTGATTGTTGTACTGTGATGATTGCATGTAAATTAACAGCTACAGATTCTTTTATATGAAAAATCTATTATTATTTATTATATATCGTTCCGCTGCGATTGTGAGATTTTGTGATATTGTTATTCTATTGTTCTTCTATCTTTTTCTTCTTATTCCTAAAGATTCGTATATCCATCAAACTTGAGTTGAACTGATCTGAATTATGGTTGAGTCAAAGGGTATGGAGATACAGGCCTTTACAATATAGTTATATTCACTTATATTTTTGTATGAAGTTTTATTTTTGTGGATTATTGATGGGTATGGTAAATATCTTGAAGAAGTCTTTAATATGCATATTTTTTCAAACTTATGCTGCAGTTTGGTTGTTTATATTTAATTAGTTACTTTTTCTTATTTGTTATAAATATAACTAATTTCTTTCTCGTAGTATGAAGTTTTAAATAATGCTAAGGATTATATCAAAACATATGTTGAAGGTTTGATCGAAGCTACTGATCCTTCGATTGAAATTCATGGTACGTTTTTTCCTATTATGAATGTTGAGCACTCTATATTGTTAATTTTTGATAATGCTGTAAGAAAGTGGATATATTTCAATTCTTTAAAAAACCCAACTCATTGGATTCATACAGAATTAGCAGGAAAGATTGTAAGTATATTATGAATTTTTATTTAATATGATCTTTCATATGAAATTATTAATTTACTGATTATTTGAATAAAAAACAAATATATTTGAATTAAGTTCAGTGTAAAATTTAACTGCATTAGTCTAATGCAGTTTAATATAAGTAGTGTATTGTATATTTATAGGCGAATTTAAGTGCATGAGTTTAATGCGATTAAATATAAACAACGAACTATTTAATTTTTTAGTGAATTTTAACTACATAAGTCTAACGCAGTTATGTGCACATGGTGAACTATATGTTTCTACAAGTGAAATTTGTCTGCAATACTGTAATGCGGTTAAATATGAATACTGAACTTTATAGTTTTTATGTGAATTTTAACTACGTCGGTCTAATGCAGTTAAATTCAAACAGTGACTTGTATTGTTTATAAGTGAAATTTAACTGCTTGAATCTAATGTGGATAAATATAAGTAGTGAACTGTATATTTTATAGGTGAATTGAACTGCATGAGTTTAATGCAATTAAATATAAAAGTGAAGTGTTTGGTTTTTGGGTAAAGTTTAACTATGTAAGTTAACACAGTTATATGTACATCGTGAACTATATGGTTTTATAAGTGAAATTAACTGGATTAGTGTAATGCAGTTAAATATAAATAGTGAAATATGTAGTTTTAGGTGTATTTTAACTGTATAATTCGCAGTTAAATTTGAACAACGACCTGTATTGTTTTATAGGTGAAATTCAATTGCTTAAATGTAATGTAGTTAAATATAAGTAGTGAATTGTATGGTTTTATATTATTGTGTAAGTTTAATGCAATTAAATTCAGAATACTTATTTAGAATATATTGGAATTAATTATTAATAATATTACTATTCTTGTGTTTGTTGGTTTTTAGAAAATTTTTATTGAATCAATTATAAAAAAAGGCAAACGAGAAAAAATTATGCAGTTTATAAGCTGCAGCATGTCTTGAATTTACACAATATCCTCAGTAGAACAATAGGTAATATTTTTATTCAAATTATATATATATATATATACATATATATATATAATTAGTGTTTACTAATTGTTTTCTTTTTTATGATTACAGTTATGATTATGCTTTATATGTTATGAGATTCATGTTTCATGAAGTTTAATTTGGTAAAATTCAAAAGAAAATGTCACCAGAAAATGTTACAATGGATAGAGGTACGTTGCTGTACAATATGCTTAGTAATTATCCAAGAAGTATGTGCATTTCTAAAATTAATAAAGAGTTGAAGGAATGAAATTTGGTGAAGTTTTTTTTATATTTTTTGTATGCATGAAATGCTAACTGATTGTATTGTTTGGATAATATGTGTTGGTATGAAAGTTAGTGAAGTTGATGTATGAAGAATTTTCGATGTACATAATTGATTATTATTGTCAAAGAACTAATTTTACTGGATTTATCATTAAGGTTATGAATTGGATATTTCGTCATTATTTTTGAAGAGTGTTTATTGTATGATAAAATATAATACTATTACGAATACAATATGTTTATTATTCTTTATCATTTTATAATCTATTTTGGTGGCATTTGATAATCTATTCAAATCTAAAACAATTTGTAATTTAATTGGATTAAGTAAAAGAAATAATATTTTATTTTTATCTAGATTTTAAATGCTTTTAAAATAACCGAGAGAAAGGAAACGGTTGTACTATTATAATTCACTACTTGAAAAGGAAGTCATATCTATCTCTAAATCTCCATCCACCATTGCAATTATAGTTTATTATAGTGCAAATTTTAAATGGTTCAAAGTAATTGAGAGAGAGGATGGAACCGATGAACAAAGGAAACTCTAATGTGTACACTAATGAATGCAATATTGGTCTTGATGTTGTTCTTATTATGCAAGGAGAAAAAGTGGGGGCACATGAAAGCCAGCATGAAGAACCATCAATGGAATTATGCGATGCACAAATTGGATTTTTGTAAGCTCGGTTAAATAATAAATCTCAACTATAGATTGCTTTTCGTACGTATCCGATTAAGCTAGGTATTTGATTGGCTTTTGTATCCATACATACTTGATTAGGTTTGGTATTCGAATAATTATTACATTCGTACATACCTAATTAGGATGGACATCTAGTTAGCTTTTTTATCCATACGTACCCGATTAGGTTTAGCATTTTGATTATAGATTGCTTTTCATATGTACCCGATTAGATTTGGCATATGGTTTACTTTTTATCCATACATACTTTGGCATCTAATTGGCTTTTATATCCACAATGCTATCTAGCCTTTTGGCCATGTTATATTCAGATGAATTGAGTTGACTAAGTACAAAAACAACCAAGCAGAAAGCCGATGTGATAATTGTCAAACTCGGATATTGAGCAAAACCGAGAAGTGAAGTCATAACACTTGACAAGTAACTTCAAAGTGCCAACTCACATAGAACATAAAGCCCGAAAGCCAAGATCAATGCTAAGGCATGGATCGATACCAATCCATGATCAATGGTCGGTATTGATCCCTAACTTTTTCTCAAATCTGACTGGTTTCATACAATATGAAGTTGAAGCACGTAGGAACTAGTACATTTCATAGAAGATAGTTGTTACCCGGAGGCTTGACCATGTAACAAGAGGCTTGATGTGGAAGGCTCGCCCGGCACATCTAGATTGTTCGGCATTTCATGTCGTTCGGAATAGAAGCCTCGATCGGCATCCAGTCTCGCTCGGCATTCCAGCCTCGTTCGACATTCCAGCCTCGACCGACATCCAGCCTTGTCTAGCATCTGGCATCGTTCGGCATGGAGCCTCGCTCGGCATTCCACCCTCGTTCGGAATGGGGCCTCGCTCGGCATTCCAGGCTTGACTGGCATCCAGCCTCATTCGACATCTAGCACCGCTCGGCATGGAGACTCTCTCGACATTCCAGCCTCGTTCGGCATTCCATCCTCGATCGGCATCTAGCCTCGTTCGGCATCTGGCACCGTTCGACATGGAGCCTCACTCGGCATTCCAGCCTCGTTCGGCATGGAGCCTCGCTCGGCATTCCAGCCTCGACCGGCATCCAGCCTCGTTCGACATCTGGCATCGTTTGACATGAAGCCTCGTTCGGCATTCCAGCCTCGTTCGGAATTCCAGCCTCGTTCGGCATTCCAGCCTCGTTCGGCATTCCAGCCTCGATCAGCATCCAGCCTCGTTCGGTATCTGGCACCTTTCGACATAGGTATGCCGCTCGGCATCTCCGCTCGACCGTCATCGGGTCTCGTTCGGCCTACAGACTTCACTCATCACACTGCCTCGTTTGGCATAGAGGTACCGTTCGGCTTGGATATTTTCCGTTCGGCATTTATGGCTCGGCAAAAAGAAGTTACTCACCACGGTTGAGGTATCTTACTCCTAGGCCCATTAGGGAAGTCCAACCCATCTTCGTCTATAAATAGAGGGGTAAGCGCATAGTGAAAGGGACCTTTTTTCGAGAACACCGGGGAGACTCTGCTACTTTCAAGACTCACTCTATTTTACTTAGCATTTGTATTCAAGTCTTTATTGTACGGATTGTATCTGTATTCAGTCACTTGTGAAAGCAATAAAGATCGAAACTTAGAGTGGACGTAGGCAATTGCACCGAACCACTATAAATCCGGTGTTCTTGTTTCTGCATTTAACTTAATACACAGTTCTTTGTTTTAATTTACGTTTTCATTAATCTCTCTATACAATCTTTCTCAAGGGTGTCAGTGACCAATTCTGGTGCTAAAATTTTGGTGCTTACATTGAGAATCGAATTCTCAGGCCGCTAGGATCTGCTTTGTAGCTACTTGATTGGATAAATTCCCCAAAGGAGATCGATTTATTTACAGGATGTCCGTTGAATCTACTCAGAGTTTCGATCAACAACTCTACAATGGGAAGACCATGTACCCAATCAGCCTCTCATAATGCGGATGTCAATGAGACTGCTAGCATACAACAGATAAGACCTAGAAACCAACAAGTAAACCTAGGTGCATGGACTACTATCCAAAATCAAGCGGAAGTCATCATTAGGAGAAAATTTAATGACTTGATGAGAGAACTCAGGGAAAGTAGAAGGCAACTTTCTAAGAAGATTCAAGCTAACGCTAATCTCATGACTCAGCTTACTTAGCAGCCGCATCAGAACGCTAGAGGAAGCCTTGCTCCTTATTCTTCATCTGATAGCTCGACTTCATGCGATGAAACTCCCAGTCGTAGATGCCGTAAGACTGAAACTGCACAAGCAGGTGCCACTGATCGATCAACCATGGAACAATCACATCTTGGAGACCACACCCAAGCTGGAACAGATAACTTAGGAGCCGGAATACGTGTAGAGACCAGACGCTCAGCTCATCAAGACCTTAATGAAGCTGGTCTTCAAGATACACGTCTGGCAGATCGCCAACAGAAGGGACATCAACCTGAGCGGTCCCGTAGAACAGAACCCAACCTTCCATCCTCCATCCAAACTCCAGACTTATCAGCTATGGTCAGGCAGATAATGAGGGAAAAACAAGGCCTAACCAAAGAAGATTAGGGGGTACCCAGGAGTCATACTCCTTTCGCCGATACCATTCTACAGGCTGAGTATCCGAGGAAGTTTAGCATGCCAACTATCCCGGCCTACAAAGGAAAGATCGATCCCAGACAACATGTGATGAGGTATGAATTGATGGTGGATTTTGCCAGAGCAAATGATGCGACCAAATGTAGGTGCTTCCCAATCACTTTATCCAGAATCGCCACCATGTGGTTCACTCGACTTCCCCTACGGTCTATATCCAGATTTGACGAATTGGCAACGAAATTTGTAGAACAATTCAGGATACATGTAACTCGTCCTAAATACGTGATGTCCCTATCAAGTGTAATTCAGGCCCAGGGAGAGTCATTGAAAGAGTATTTGCAAAGATTTCATGTTGCGGCAACTGAAGATAGCAACCCTAACAACCATGCAATTCTGATGTCGATGATGCAAGGTGTAGATCCGGATTCAGAGTTTGGAGATTGGTTGGCAGGAAAACCTCCAACAACCCTGGAATGTTTCTATTCAAAGGCTCATCAATTCATAAGGAGGAAGGAAGCTAGATGGAGATGAGACGAGATAAGGCACTAGGGTCCGTTCAGGAGACTATGAAAAGCAACATCGCTGTAACACAATCCGGCGATAACTTGAGAAAGGTTTAAGTCAACGTCCAGAACAAGCCTGGGCAATCTAAAAGGTCCGGAGGAGGAAATCCTAGAAAGAAAAGAGAAGCAGGGAAATGGAAGCCAAGGATTCCAACCTACAACGACCCGAATGCTTCTCTTGAAAATATTTATCTGTCAACCTGTAACACTTTCAATATAGAAAGCCATGCCCGAAGGAGTCCATAGAGGAATAGAAATGGACAGGGAAGTACTGTCGCTTCCATTAGACTTATGGGCATAATACAGTGGAGTGTAGACACCTCTGCGACGCCATAGAAAAGTTGATCAGACAAAAAAAGTTGCAGGAATTTGTGAAGAACCCATGGAAGGGTAGGCAAGGAACATCAAACCCCAGACGCGGGCCTGCTCCACGCCAATCAGAGGAACCTGCCCGAATCGTGGGTAGATTGGTCACAAACACGATAGTCGGTGGACCCCATCTTGTAGACAGGAACTGGCAGGAGACGAAGCGATATGCTAACTCCTTAAGACACACGGATCATGAGTTTTGTTCGAATGTAGAGGATTGGACCTCGCAAAGCAGCAACGCATGATGACAGAAGATATTGTATTTAGGAGCAGAGATGCGGACAAGGTGGAGGCTCCTACCGTTAACCTGATGGTCATATCTGCGATGATCGGGCCGGAATATATGAAAATAATTTTAATTGATTGTGGAAGTTTCGTTAACATCATCTTCAAAAAGGCATACGACCAAATGAAGATGGAAACAAAGGATTTGAAACCATCTAAAGCCCGAATCCATGACTTTAATGGTGCAACGACTGATGCAGTGGGGTATGTTGAGTTGCTAGTTGAATTGAGAGAAGGTGAGCGTAGGAGGGTGCGAATCCTACCGTTTATAGTGTTGGATGTTGATTCTCCATATAATGTGTTTCTGGGTCGTCCGGTCCTAGCAGAGTTTAGGGCAGCTTTGGCTCTGTGGTGTCTGACTTTGAATTTTACGAAAGACAAAGGAGTTGGTGTGGTGAATGGCGATCAGGCGACTGGTCGCGCATGTTATGTGGCTGAGCCGAGAGAGGCTCAACGGAGAGAGAAAGGAAAGGTTGCGGGCAACTCCGTCTGCATCCGAAATGTTAACAATTGACAAGTAGTTCCCAAGCCCTGGCTCGGGCGACGTTCTCGAATCCATAGAGACATAGACCCAAGAGATGATGATGGGGAACCCAGGGAAGCGAATACAGCACCGGCTGAGCTGACGATTAACATTCCAGTCAGCCGGGATGACCCGTTACGAGTTCTTAAGATTGAATCACAACTCGACCCCTCGGTGGCGGAGTATCTCACTGATTTCCTCCTAGTGAATCTGGATGTTCTTCGTTTGGGCACATTCCGATATGAGCGAGATTTCTCCCACCATTACGGGTCATATATTGAACATTGACCCAAAGTACGTTCCTGTAAAACAAAAAAGGAGAGGCATGGACCCAGAGAGGTCCGCTGCTCTTAGAGAGGAGGTGGACAAACTCAAAGCAAATGGGATCGTCTGCGACGCCCTCTACCCTAAATGGGTGTCTAACCCTGTGCTAGTGAGGAAAGCAAATGGGAAGTGGAGAACTTGCATTGATTATTCTGATTTAAACAAAGCATGCCCGAAGGATAGTTTTCCTTTACCTAGAATCAATCGGCTAGTCGACTCAACGGCCGGACATGAGTTATTATCGTTTATGGATGTGTACTCAGGATTCAATCAAATCTCGATGCACATTCTAGATCAAGAACACACTAGTTTTGTCACAGATGTTGGGTTATATGGCTATGTAGTGATGCCTTTTGGATTGAAAAACGCAGGAACAACTTATCTGCGTTTGGCGAATCGAATGTTTAAAGACCAGATTGGTAGAACGATGGAAGTATATGTGGATGACATGCTCATGAAGTCACGAAAGTCAAATGACCGCATTTGAGACTTGGCAGAGACGTTTGATATACTCGGACAATATGGGATGAAGATCAATCCTTTGAAATGTTCCTTTGGCGTTGCGTCAGGGAAGTTTTTCGGTTATATTATGAATGCGCAAGGAATAGAAGCTAACCTAGAGAAGATTCAAGCTATTCGAGACATATAAGTTCCCAGAACTATAAAGCAGGTACAAAGCTTGAATAGAAAAGTGGTCGCGCTGAGTCGATTCATTTCCAGAGCCACAGATAATTGCATCCCCTTCTTCGATGTGATAAAGAAAGGAAAGAGAAATTTCGAGTGGACATCCGATTGTGAGGAAGCATTCCGAGCTCTGGTAAGGCATTTAGAAGGTCCCTCGGTGCTACTAAAACCAATTGACCATGAAATGTTGTATGTGTACCTGGCTGTATCCCAACATGCTATCAGTACGGCTTTGGTTCGCAAGGAGGTCCGAGTTCAAAAGCCAGTGTATTATGTCAGTAAACGTTTGACGAGGGCAGAAAGGAATTATCCGAAGATTGAGAAACTAGCCTATTGCTTGGTGATTGCATCACGCAGGCTCCGGCCATACTTTCAGGCGCACTCAATCAGTGTTTATATCGATCAGCCCTTGAGATAGGTACTCCAACGACCGAAAACTTCTGGAAGGATGTTAAAATGGAATATCGAGTTGAGTCAGTTCGATATTACCTACCTGCCGCGAAGGTCCATATAAGGGCAAGCACTAGCAGACTTCATTGCCGAATTCACCGTATCGGACTAATCGAATGATCATAACACTATACCTCCCATTCGATGGAAAATGTATACCGATGGGGCATCTAACGACCGTTGTTTGGGGGCTGGCATAGTTCTTGTGACTCCTGAAAGCCGATCGGTTTGTTATGCTTTGAAGCTCGAATTCCCAACAACAAATAACGAACCCGAGTATGAAGCACTGAACGCTCGCTTAAGACTCATCAAAGGACTGGGGGTAAGATCGATTGAAATCTATTGTGACTCACAACTGGTGGTATAACAAGTGCAGGGGGACTATCGAGCAAAGGGACAGAGACTTGACCCATCCCTGGCATAGTTCAAGAGCTGCTAGCAAATCTGGAATATTATGATCTTTCGCATGTACCGCACGAACAAAACAAAGAAGCCGATTCATTGGCAAAATTTGCGAGCACTGGCGATGCACAGCAAATGGGATTAGTTCCCGTTGAAACCTTACATGCTTCGAGTATAAAGAGGATGGAGGTAGATTTCGTGTTAGAAACAGAAATCGAGAAGGAATAATGGATGATCCCATTCAAGAAATACTTGCTACATGGGGTCTTGCCCGAAAGAAGGAGTGAAAGGCGAGAAGTCATTCGTTAGGCTTCGCGAATGTAATGCAGGACGAAATAATGTATCGAAGGGGATTCTCGACCACCTTACTCCGGTGCATTGCCCACGATGAGATAAAACGAGTCTTGAGGGAAGTCCATGAAGGAAAATGCAGTGACCATACTAGGGGCAAACATTACCAAAGAAAATCCTTCGCTATGGATACTTTTGGCCAACTGCAAATTGGGATACTACAGACTATGTAAGAAGATGTGATAAATGCCAGAAATATGCAAAAATCCCAAGAGCTCCGCCTACGGAACTCACGCAAATGGTTAGTCCCTGGCCGTTTGCAATGTGGGGAATCGACATAGTCGGTTCATTATCCATATCCAAAGGGGTGCGAAATACGCGATAGTTGGTCGATTACTTTACTAAGTGGGCGGAAGCAGATCCTTTGGCCACGATCACCACCAAAAAGATCATTAATTTCATTGTACGAAATATTATATGCCGTTTTGGCCTTCCACGGACTATTATTACAAACAACGGAACTTGGTTCGAGAGCAAAGAGTTCAAAGAGTTTTGGAAAAGATATGGCATTGAGAAAAAGTTTACACCAGTTGCTCATCCATAAGCTAATGGCCAAGTGGAAGACGTGAACAAAATAATCAAGTCTATATCAAAAAAGAGTTTGCAAAAGACTAGAGGCAAGTGGGTGGATGAACTTCCGACAGCGCTCTGGGCTTATAGAACCACCCACAAGTCCGCGACTGGCCACACTCCATTCGTATTGGCATATGGCATGGAAGCTGTTATACCCGTAGAACTTGAAGCTCCATCACATCGGTTAACTTATTACGACCCTGAGTCGAATCGGGATCTTTTGCTGAAATCACTGGACTTCATTGATGAAAAACTTGAAGAAGCTGATTTAAGAGCGGCTGCATACAGACACCGGGTCGTTTTATATTATAATGAAAAAGTCCGGCCGAGAATCTTTGATGTGGATGACCTCGTTTTGAAATGAGTTTTTCTGGTCCCATCGCATGTGAATCCCGCATGGGAAGGTCCATATGTCATTGAACGGAAGCTTGGAGAGGGAACTTTCAAGCTAGCGATCGTTGATGGTGCTACACTCCCCCGAGCTTGGAATAGTGAGCATTTGCGGCATTATTATACTTAGCCCATTTCTTTCGTATGTTAGTTGCACTTATTTCCAGCATGTTTTTATTCTTATTTTTCAGCATGTAATGAGACAATTTAGCTTATTTTCAATAATAAAGGCTTGAAGCCATCTTTTCCTTGATTATTGATTTTTACGTGTATGATAATTCTGTGGCAAACCACTAGAGTTAGATTATTCTGTCTGACGTACGAATGTGCACGAACACCTTGAAATCTCCAAGTCCCCTGAGTGCGGACTGGAGTACTCTGAGTCCCCTGAGTGCGGACCAGGGTATAAACGACTCGAATTCTCCAAGTCCCCTAAGTGCGGATTGGAGTACTCTGATTCCCCTGAGTGCGGACCATAGTATAAACCACTCAAACTCTCCAAGTCCCCTGAGTGTGGACTGGAGTACTCTTAGTTCCCTAAGTGTGGACCAGGGTATAAACGATTCAAAATCTCCAAGTCCGCTGAGTGCGGAATGGAGTACTTTGAGTCCCTTGAGTGCGGACCAGAGTATAAATGATTCAAGATCTCTAAGTCTCCTGAGTGCGGACTGGAGTACAAACGACTCGAACTCTCCAAGTCCCTTGAGTGCAGATTGGAGTACTCTGAGTCCCCTGAGTGCAGATCAGAGTATAAACAATTCGAGATCTCCAAGCCCCCTGAGTGCGGACTGGAGTACTTTGAGTTCCCTGAGTGTGCACCAGAGTATAAACGACTCGAACTCTCCAAGTTCCCTTAGTGCAGACTGGAGTACTCTGAGTCCCCTGAGTGTGGACCAGAGTATGAATGATTCGAGATCTCCAAGTCCCCTGAGTGCGAACTGGAGTATTCTGAGTCCCCTGAGTGCGAACCAGAGTATAAACGACTCGAACTCTCCAAGTCTCCTGAGTGTGGACTAGAGTACTCTGAGTCCTCTGAGTGCGGACCAGGGTATAAACGATTCAAAATCTTCAAGTCCCCTGTATGCGGACTGGAGTACTCTGAGTCCCTTGAGTGTGGACCAGAGTATAAACAATTCGAGATCTCCAAGTGTTCTAAGTGCAGACTGGAGTATTCTGAGTCCCCTGAGTGCGGATCAGAGTATAAATGACTCGAACTCTCCAAGTCCCCTGAGTGCAGACTGGAGTACTCTGAGTCCCCTGAGTGCAGACCAGAGTATAAATGACTCGAGATCTCCAAGTCTCCTAACTGCGGACTGGGGTACTTTGAGTCCTCTGAGTGCGGACCAGAGTATAAAAGACTTAAAAATCTCCAAGTCCCCTGAGTGCGGGCTGGAGTACATTGAATCCCCAGAATGTGGATTGGAGTATAAACGGTTTAAAACTCTCTAAGTCCCCGGAGTGCGGACTAGGATACAAATGACTTGAAGTCATCAAGTCCGCGACATACGGACTGAAAATTATTCTGTAGCCGAAGCATGGAATAAAGGATGTACAATTCCAAATAATTTCTGACTTATATGAAGATGAATTGAGAAGTTTATGTAACTCACAATAGCTTGGGTTTCGACCACGATCATACAGAAAGCTTAACAATGAAAGTCTTTTGAAAGACAAAAGAACAAAGCTTTATTTATCCAAAACCAAGTTTCTACTACAACTCCTCCAAAACTCGAAGTCAAAAGTCTATTTACATGGACTATGAAAATAAATAAAAATAATTACATAATCTAGACAAACTCTCGTTGAACGAGAGTAGAAATTACTTCTTTGATTTCTTCGACTTCTTTCCCTCATTCGTCTTCTCAGACGACTCCTCCTCCGCGCGTTTTCCCTTAGAAATTTTCTTTGATGGGGACGTTACAACCAAGGAAGTATGGGGAACCTCTAGTGGCCTGGACTCACTATGGAGGATGACCTTCAAAGGCTTGTTCAGAGGATCATCTAGGTCCACGACTCGGGGCTCGACTTTGATTTCGGCCGTCTTCTTTCTTTCTTCCTCAAGCTTCTCCTTCACGCTCATTTTAAAAGTATGTTCAGAGGTGCTTGTGATCTCGATTTCATAACTTTCATCGATAGGAGATGAATTTTCAGACTTATCCTCAGCAAGCGCCTCAATCACTTGAGTGTCTGGACCGGGGGTCTCTCCCGCGTGAGTGGCTTCGCTTGTTTTCCCCTTCTCCTCCATGGCGTCATTATTCCTTGGAGTGGGTTCGGGATCAGAACAGCGTGCGCAAAATCACAAGAAATAGACATTATAATACAATAATCTTTCACCGAAAATGACAGCTCTTCGAACTTTAGAAAGGAGAGGTATGTACCGGCTTCTAGCTGGCTCCCAATCGTTCGGGGAGTCTCACCCTTCGGAATGGGAGATAGAATGTGAATGCCGAGCCGGGGTCAACTGGGTCATAACAAGCATGTTGCTCAAATGGATCGAGTACTGGCTGATCAGCCGGTTGAGTAGGAGGAAGGACTAAGGGCTCCGTTCCAGACGGACCGGCAGTGACGTCTTTTCCTTTGGAAGAGGGGGAACCTTTGCAGTAGAGCGCCTTCACTGCAGACATATCCGAAGGCACGTTCCCCCTAAGAATTTCTTTTACTAAAGCATCCTCATCGACCTCCTCAGTGCCAAGTTCGACCTTCTTGATCTTTATTAAAGTCTCCCATGCCTCAGCTAAAGATTCGAGGTAGCCCTTTCCAAGGAAAGTTAAGTCATGACGCATGAGGACAAGGGCGTTGAATTCTACAATGAGTGGGTCGAACATGCACTTGATCTCCTCCCTGCCAACCTCTCCAGCCGCCTCAAGGCGAGAGTCAATCTCCATAGACACTATTCTCTTGCCCTCTTCACGGGCTTCATCCTTTAGCATTCCGACCTTGGAAAGCTCGTCGTCAAGCTTCGCCTTCAGAAGTAGCGTGGCAACGATCTCATCGCAATATCGTTGCGGCTCTTCTTGGGCGGCAGTTTTCTCTTCTCTTTCTTTGCGGAGTTGACCCTCCAGCTCTTTGACTCGGAGGGCAAATGCATCCCTTTCTTTCTGCACTGAATCCTTCTCTAAAGCCATGGCCGCACAGCATTGGACCGCCTCATCTATTTCTTTTTTATGAGTTGACTCCAGACGATTGATGGCCTCCAAAGTATCTTTGGCACTTTGTTGGGAAGCTTTAAGTTGAGATTGTATGCAGAGTGCTCTTCTTCCTGAGCTTTGATAATGTCTTTATCATGGATAGCCTCGAGCTTCAGGCGATCAATTTCATGCCGACGCTTAATGAAGACTTCTGAAACTTTTTCGGCTAAGTGCACGAATGCATCATGCTGGACATAGACGTCATTAGTACAAGCAATAGCGCTATTCATGACATGTCCTGGAATCCGGTGAATCACCAGAAGAAATTTTAAGCCATCTAAGCATACCTTTGGAAACGAGGCTTTAAGCTTAGCAAGTCGTTCTGCTACCGATGGATTGTATACATGAGCAAGAGGAGTCTGCTTGGAGACCGCATGTGTTCTATGGGGATCCCGGGATTGCCTGGTACTGGATGAGCCGGAGTGTTGGTCCCAATGGGCCTCAGGCTGAGACCCCTTATGTGCAGATTTCTCTTTAATGAGCTCCGACCGAGGAGGAGGATTTCGAGGGTAGGAGGACTGACTATAATTTATTTCAGTAGGACGATTCTCGATGGTGGTAGTCTCGATCGCCGGAGTCATCTCTATCTCGACGCTTGTCGGAACCCGAATCCCGGCCGGATTGGTGAAAAATCAATGAACCGTGAAGGCGGTCAAGTCCATGTGTATGCCCCATGTAACCTACACAGAATTTAAATAACGACAAGTTAGCAAAGAGTAGAGTGATGACAGAAACTTAAGTGCAAGGTGGAGTGCATGTGTTTGTGTGTGTCCTAGTGTTTCCCCCGAATGGACCAGTTTCTTTAATAATAGGAGTTTTTTCTCCCTGGTTTTGGGCTTGAGCGCTTGTATCGCCTCTCGCGGGCTAATGAAGCTTAAGGGCCTTTGGATCGTCGAAACCATAGTTGAGCAAATCATTAGCTATAGTAAGGTTCGACAGGCCCTTCAGAGAACTTTCTAAATGCTGCGAGGAAGCTTCTTTCTCCATTGGAATAAGAGTGACTTTAGAAGTTCCGTCCACTTTCTTCTTCCTCAACTTATAGGTCAATTTCTTCTTTCCCTTTGAAGGGGAAGGTGTTGTTTCGATGTCATGAACCTCGACTACCGGGTCCCGAGTGGGACTAACAATTTCAAACGGTATTTTGGGCGTATTGCCTTCCCTAATCTCCCCCTCCTTGGTGTGTCAGGGGCGTTACATGATGAAGACCCAACCTGCTTTTTTCCTTTGCCCGAAGTAGGCCTGGTTATAGTAATTCCTAGTGAGAGGCTTATTCGGCGTTCTTCTGCCAACAACCCAAACTTCATGAGCGATTCGTTTGACATGAGATTTCTGATGTCCCAGTCTTCAGTGGGAATAGCTCGGATAGCTTCGAGGGCTTCAGAATATCCGGAGCCCTCAGGATGTGGGTTAATACCTACAAAAAATAGAGGAAGAGTTAGAGAAGGTACAACTTCATCCAAACATGAGTATTGACCTAGAAAAAAGACTTACTCACTTCCACCCATCTCCTCACAAAGCCGAGAGGACAGCGTACATAGAACCACTCCTGCTTGTACTGGGAAAACTTGCAACATGCTCCAGTCAGGATTTGATACTTGCTGTGCGGCTCGAGGAATACGAAAGATGGGCTATCTGATCGTCTCTTGATGCGATAGATATAGCGGATATGTCCCGGAGTCGAAAGCCTGAAGAGGACACTCATGAAGAAAATGCAAGTGTTGTATATGAATGCGTGGCTGTTTGGATGCAATTTCGATGGGATGATCTCAATATACTGCAACACATCTCGAAGAAAGGAGTGGAATGGCGGCACGCTGCCGACCCATCACGTGAATCTGTTACAGGCTATATATCCGTCTTGGGGCGAGCGAGGACGATCCTGACCCGATGGAACCAACACATCGTCGAAAGGTATTCTGTGAAATGAGCATATATGATGAAGCGTGCTTTCGTTAATCTTCGAGGCCTGGGAATCGATCAGATCATCTAAGAAGATCACTGCCCCCAAGGCATCGGGAGCCAAGTCGACAGATGCGGTCGCAGGGCTCGGCATGTCTTGTACAGGAGCAGCTGACGGGTTTGAAGTTCCAACTACTTCTTGTTTAGTGGATGGCCCGAGCCTATCCGAGATCATAGCGGATCTAGATTTCCTAGACATCTCTGGTGAATGATTGAATCTAGCAAAACACCTGTTTGAACTGTACTTGAAGACAATCGGCATTAGACTTAACAACATAAATATTCCCCCCGTGTGGTGTGTGAACTAGTGCGATCATTCAAATATAAGTGCCAAGAAATGAAAAGTCACTGAGTTGATGAAGTAAGTTTAAGCTTTGAATTATCATCTTCGAAGACCGTCATCATTGACTGTCTACGAGAGCTTGTCATAAGATGGTTTATGTTTTGAACTCGACATCGTCGCTGTATGTGAAAGGTTATTAACTATTTTCAGCAAGATAAGTTCAAGTTTACAGTTGTCTAAACAAGGGAGTTATCAGTCCGGATTGTTCGATATGCTTAGCTATTTTAGTCTATATACTTGTTCATTGTCATATGTCCGGGCATAAAGGATAGGTTGAGTCAACTGTGCACTGAGTTCAAGTTAAGTTGGTTCTGACTGCCATAAGTACACCGCTCTCACACTTTCACTCTCCACCGATCGGCATGCGACAAGTCATGCCGAACCACAATCATGTCGAGTCATATCGCTTGGCATTTTACCCTCAACACCAATTTTCTTCCAACACATCCTCCCTACCGCTCGGCACGGACGAGTTATCCATTAAGTTATGCCAAGCCGCCTTGTTCAGCACCTTGCCCACCTCCCATTTTTCACCTGCACTCCCACTAACATCGTTCGGCATAAAAGAATCATGCCAAGCCATGGTCGTGCCAAGCCACATCGCTCGACACGCTGAACCTAACTGCAACTTCACTCTAGTGCTTCTTCTCCAATGTCGTTCGGCATGAGGAAGTCATGCCGAGCCACATCAACATGTCGCCTCTTACATCCTCCACTCCATCTAATCCTAAGGCTAACGTAAACCTCAGACGCATCTCCCTTATCTACGCGTATTCGAGGGTTAGAGAAAGGCCGTAAATTCGAGTCATGTTCAAAGTCCCTAATTGGATAAAGTCGAGAAAATGAAGGGTTGATACCTAGTAGAAGTAGGTGATGTCAAATGGAATGCTCAAATTAGAGGCTGAATCTTCTCAAGTTTATGGTTGAGAGCAGTCGAGGAAGTGGCGTGTAGGATTCGGGAGTCAAAAAGGAGGTTGAGGTATTGGAAAAATCTGGAAGGAGGCAAGTTCATAAGTTCTATAATGTGGAGGTAAAAGTAAAAGGGAGAAGAAGAAGTATCAGCTTATATAGAAAGAAGAGAAGTCGAATGGACAGTGACCGGAAGAACAGGTCAAGGCACCTTCCTCGCTCGGCATCAATGTCGTTCAGCATTGGCATGTCGTTTGGCATTGGTATGTCGTTCGGCATTGGCATGACGTTCGGCATTGGTATGTCGTTCGGCACCTCGCTCATCATTCTGGAAGACATTATCGAGAAGACAAAGCCAAGGATTTAAGAGAAACACGGAGTGCTAATGGTTCAAAGAGCATCATGTTCATCCACATGATTCACTTTTGGGGGCAAGTGTTACCCAGAGGCTTGACCAAGTAACAAGAGGCTTGATGTTGAAGGCTCGTTCGGCATAGCTAAGTCATTCGACATTTCATGTCATTCTGCACGAACCTCGTTCGGTAGAGTAGCTTCGATCGACATCCAGCGTCGCTTGGCATTCCAGCCTCGCTTGGCATTCCAGCCTCGTTCGGCATTCCAGCCTCGTTCGCATTCTAGCCTCGACCTGCATCCAGCCTCGTTCGGCATCTGGCAAAGTTCGGCATGGAGCCTCGCTCGGCATTCCAGCCTCGACCGACATCCAGCCTCGTTCAGCATCTGGCACCATTTGGCATGGAGCCTCGCTCGGCATTCCAGTCTCATTCGGCATTCCAGCCTCGCCCGGCATCCAGCCTCGTTCAACATCTGGCACCATTCGGAATGGAGCCTTGCTCGGCATTCCATCCTTGTTCGGCATGGAGCCTCGCTCGGCATTCCGGCCTCGACCGGCATCCAACATTGTTCGGCATCTGGCATCGTTCGGCATGGAGCCTTGATCGACATTCCATCCTCGTTCGGCATTCCAGCCTCGTTCGACATTCCAGCCTCGACCGGCATCCAGCCTCGTTCAGCATCTGGCACCGTTCGAAATAAGTATGTCGCTCGGCATCTCCCCTCGACCGGCATCGGGTCTCGTTCGGCCTACAAACTTCACTCAACACACTACCTCGTTGGGCATAGAGGTACCGTTCGGCTTGGATATATGGCTCGACATTTTCCGTTCGGCATTTGTGGCTCGACATATAGAAGTTACTCACCGTGGGCCGAAGTATCTTGCTCCTAGGCCCATTAGGGATATCCAACCCATCTTTGTCTACAAATAGAGGGGCAGGGGCATAGTGAAAGGGACCTTTTTTCGAGAACACTGGGGAGACTCCGCCACTTTTAAGACTCACTCTATTTTACTTAGCATTTGTATTCAAATCTTTATTGTACGGATTGTATCTGTATTCAGTCACTTGTGAAAGCAATAAAGATCGAAACTTAGAGTGGACATAGGCAATTACGGTGAACCAATATAAATCTGGTGTTCTTGTTTCTGCATTTAACTTAGTATATAGTTCTCTGTTTTAATTTACTTTCTTCATTAATCTCTCTACACAATCTTTCTCAAGAGTGTTAATGACCAATTCTGGTGCAAATAATGGTTCACTAGCAAGGACAACTCAAACGATTGATGGGAAAACAAAAGGCTTTTAAGCAACATTTAAACCAAGGAATTTACTCAAACTCAAGCTCATATCAATGCAACTTGATGCCAAGGACCAAGATACAAGTCAACATGTCAAAAAAGTATTCGTGAAAAGGGAGTCATGGTCCAATAAGCAAGTTCGTGGATCAGTACCTATCCTTGGCGTGGATTGTTACTGATCCCTGAACATTAATGACGTGGTCACTATTTTTTTGGTTAGCACTTTCTGGAAGAGGAGAAAGTGGATGATAAAATTTCGGCGACCCTCGGCTTTAAATAGAAGGGGAGGGTGATGCTTTGAAGTATAAATTTTGGCTCTCTTAACAATTTTTCATACTTCTTTGATAATCTCGAGGATCGTCGTCGATCCATAAGAATGGCTCTTGTAAATAGTACCCAAATCAATGATGAAGTTAAGTGGACGTAGCCAATGATTAGCCAAACCACTATAAAGTTTGTATGTCTTATTATTTTGTGTTTTCATTTACTTTCTATATATTTTCCTCTCCACTTTAATTCTCTAGGTGTTTGTACCACATTCCGGTCTAAACATTTTGATGCTTTCACTGAGAAACTTAGATTTGTTAACTTGAAATGCAAATATGGAAAAGATAATGAGGCCCTCAACCGGGAAAAGCGTTGTTGGAGGAGGCTAATAAGGACTTAGGGGAAGCAAGGAAGCTTCCTATGGATCTAACTCCCTTCCATCTACATAACCATGATGAGAAGGAAACAATGATGATAGAAATGCAAGAGAGTATGATAGCCCACCAAGAAGAGATGATGGAGGGATTCTTCAAAAGAATGGAACAATAATAGATGATTAGAATGGCTAGAAAACCTAAATCAAAGGCCAAAATGTAGGCAAACGCAGTTGGAATCGGAGCAGAGCATGTCGAAGCAACCTTCACATGGGCGCCTTAGATTGGTACCGGTCCAAGGACCCCCAAGGGAAATGTTGACTTTAATCCAGAATTTGGAGATGCTCATTTGTGTAATACCGTTGGACAATGGAACGTGAATCTAAATGCAAACGTACTACCAAAGGAGTACATGCTAGAATATCCCCATAGGAATGGGGGGTAGAACGAAAATTTAGAGCGGAGACCTCCGTTAGATGACGATGATAGAATTGCTAAGCTAGTCCGATAAGCAGTGAGAGGTGGACCATCAGACCAAAACTTGGAAGACGTAACTAGAATCATATTCACACCTAACATCCGATGCGCAAGAAATCCACCTAATTTCGAGCTGCCAACACTAAATTTGTACGATGGAAAAACCAGTCCAACAGTTCATTTAATCAGATACATCTAACATATGGAGATGTTAAGTTCATCTGAAGAAGTAATGGGATGGTATTCTCTTTGTATTTGACAGACTTAGCGGTGATATAGTTTCGACATTTGAAGAATGGTTCCATCAAGCATGAAGCAAAAGGCCAGAGAGAACCAAAGGGTTTTTTTGACTAGGTTTAATGCAGCATCCACTGCGGTTCATAAGCCGGACCTATCGATTGTTCTGATGGTGGCAGTTTCAGGAGTTGCCAGTAAGACATATTTTAAGGTTGTCTTGGAAAGGGATCCACCAATGGATCTTGTAGAGTTTTATCATGATGTTGAGAGATACTTGCATAGGATGATGCCAAAGCTGAAAACGAAGAAGTTAATGCTGTGGGTGGCAGAGGACCATTTCAAGTAGGATCTAGTAAAAATAAAGGAAAATGAAAGGTGGATGATAGCTTTAGAGGGTCAAAGTTGCAAAGAAGGAATCCAAAATTCTCTTCTTGCATAGAACTCTCTTCCTTTATGAAACTGAACGAAACTCTAAAGAGGATTTACCTTGATACCAAGGGGAAGATCCCCTACCAAAAACCAAAGAAGAGCGAGACCATCCATTGTGAAGGGAGATTAGGAAAGTATTGTATGTTCTATGAGTTGGATGGGCATGGGACAAATGATTTCAGGCACCTTCATGAATTGATTGAGGAACATGTTACGAAAAACCGGTTGTGGTAATGCATGAGAAACCGAACTACGGCGATGGAACAGGAGCATCCATCATCTATAGCAAATTGAAGCGGCCCTAGATCTAGGTTGAGGATAATTATCTCATGATCGAGATTGCAGGGAGTTAGGTTCGTTCCCTGTGCTTTGTCATTCTCTTTAATAAGTGATGTGGTTTTATAGTCAAGCCATTTACTTGTGTATGTGGGACTCAATCAGTGTAACACCCCTAATTTTTATTTAAAAATATTCAAGAGATTTAATTAGATTAATTAAACAAAATAATGTGTGGCGTTAAAAGGAGATGAGATTTGTTAATTAATTGGGTTAGGCCTTAACTAATAAACATATAAGATTATTTTAACTTCAACATAAGTAGGAAAATTTATTAGAGGGATAAAATAGGAATAAACTTCATTTCCTAAACATAAACCCTTCCACCCTCATATCTTCATACATTAAACACAAACAACGTAAATGCCATTGCTGAAACTTTTAAAGGAAGAAAAGTTAGAGAATCATGCTTAAGCTAAGGAGAATCAAATCAACAACTCAAATCTCAATTCTTTTTCGCAAATCATGGTGAATAATAGTACCCATCTCATTCTTACTTCTTAAATTTTGGATTTTTGATTTATTCTGAATTGTTTGTTGATGATATGGTTGATTTTACCATTGTTTGCATGATGGTGATTTATTGGAATTTTTATGAAATTATTATGATAGGTTTCAAGGGAAAAACCTTAGTGAATGACCTTTAAACGATTTCATTTTGGATATGTTGTATAATACATAATTTTGGAGATGAGTTTTTAATTTCATAATTTTCAGAATTAGTAGGAATATTTTATGAATTTCCTAAGGTGGAAAGGGCATTTATTTCAGATTTTAATTATTAAAAATAATTAAATAATGAATTTTGTGTTCAAATTTTTAAATGGTAAATAAAATGTTGTTTCAGATTTTTGATGAATTTTTGAATTTTTTCTATGTGTTTTCGATTTATTATGAATTTTCTAAGCTAGAAATGCTCAATGGTTATATTATAATATTAATATAATTTAATGGTTTGAAAATAATTTTGAAAATTATGAAATCTGATCTATAGCAGTTTTCCTACAAAGAAATTGATGAAGAATTTCTCTAACTAAAACGAATTTTGCAAGCAATAAGAGTTGGTGAAAAGAACGTACTTTATTTAGCAAAATAGCAGTTCTTACGTTAATTATGAGTCTGCCACTATACCCCTTCATCGACATAGCTTTCGTATTGCTACAGTACCAATACTTTCGTAGCCATGCTATAGTACCAATGCTTTCGTAGCCATGCTACAATAACTTTAGCCTTCGTAGCTATGCTATAGTAACATCTGTCTTCGACACTGTTACTTCCGCCGGCTTTGATTTTACAGTTTAAAACATGTATAATTTTTAACTGTAAGTCCATTCTTCTATTATGACCACTCTATAAAAGGGTAAACTATCATTTGGAAACAAGGCAATAGGTTAGAGACCTTAATTCTGCACGTATAAAAATTTATAGCCCAAACAAAGTTTTTATTATTTCGTCACTTTATTTTCGATGGATACGGAGGGGTCATTCCGCACTATTTGAATACATGCAGAAGCCTCCTTCCAAAATGAATCCAACAAAGAGGGAAAGGTTATTCCACCTTATTATTTTGAATAGGGGTAGAGGGGTCTTCTACCTTAGTTTTAATAGGTGTGGCAGGGTCCTGTCGCATCGCTTTGCCTTTTTAATTGAAGATAAAGGTGGATAGCCTTATTTGATGGTGCTGCCATAATTGTGGCATCTCAGTTATTTTTAAAAGACAAACGAGGGGTGGATAGCCCTAGAATTTTTAAAAGTTGCTTTTGGACCTTAGGGACACTAAGGCATATGTTAATAAAGTCGATACTACAATTGAGGATACTAATAATTGTAAAACTTTGCCATTTGTATTAGAGGACACCAACGTATGTCTTATAAAGGAGTTATGTATGCTTTGGTAATTTATTCACTTCACGTATAACCCATAACTGGATTTTGGGGTACTAAGGGAAGGATAACCAGCTAGGTTGACCCAGTAGTGAATATACATTTATTTTACCCCTGTGTGAGTAGAATTGCATCCAGAAGGTCAGATAGACCAGAATATAGGATGCCCAAAACTAGTTAAAAGATTATTGATTTAAATAGGTTTTTAATTAGCCCATGAAAACTATGCCTTGAGAAATGTTATTGACAAGGGCAATAGTTCTTAGTGATCCCATGAAAATTATGTCCCAAAAAGGTTATTGGTATAGATCAATAGGTTCATAGTTAGCTAATGAAAACTATGACCTAAGAGATGTTATTAGAGAATCCAACAGGTTCATAGTCAGCCCTTGAAAACTATGATTGGATGATGTTATTGGTAGGCACCAATAGGTTCTTAGTAATCTCGTGAAAACTATGATGTAGGATGGATAGTCTGTAGCTTGGAACATGTTATTAGTTATCCTATGAAAACTAATAGGTTAGTAGTGACCCTGGAACTATAACTTGAGAAAGATAGTCAGATGAATGGGGATGGAAAATCCAGGATATATTGTATAATTACATATCATATGTTATGTTATGTTTTAACCATTGTGGATGCAGGTGCATAGCATATGGTTAATTAGTTTTTGCTTAAGTACTAACGAGGAGAAAACCCGTTTCGCTCAATGGCATTGTATCACTAGTTATCTATTTGGTTCGAGATGGTATATTATTATTCACAAGACTTTTTGTCTGACTCGAAGCTTTTATTTTTCCCACTAAACTCTCGGGTGCTCAAAATTAATTTGAGTAGGCCGAGGGTAAGGGTTTTTTAGGTTATTAGTTGACGAATAGGCTTCCGAAGACATGCAATAGGCAAGCTAGCTATTTAGGAGATTCTATCTATTGTCCGCTGTGTTATTTGGATGTAAGGGAAAATTTGTCTAATTGCCTAGTATTAGATTCAGATCAACCAAAGGGGCATCTTCATAGTTTGCTCTTGGAGTATTTTATAATAATTATAATTTCTCGGAAAGGGTTGCGTATAGGTTTATGTAACAAATATGAAGCGTCTTTCATGAAATGAAATTTGAAGTTTGAATTTAATATGTGCTTCTGTATTATTAATGTATCTAACATTATCGCATTTGGTCATCAAAAATTAATTACTACGGATGACTATAGCATCAGTAGCAGTTAGTTTTGGGCCTTCAGATGGGGGATGTTACAATTTGGTATCAGAGCATTGGTTTATGTAAATTTAAAATAAATTTGAACCTGAAAGATTTTCAAAACATAACACAACGAATCGGAGAGTTAGAATAGGGTTTGGGTTAACGCTATAGTAACGCACTTGCATTTGTGCTATATATTTATAGGTATGTATTTCCCTTTTCTCTTAGACCGTTCTTCTGTATCTTACTATGGCTCATATGCAGATATACAAGAAAGGAAGATATGGAGGTAGGAAACGGAAGAGGAAATCTAGGTGGAGGAAGCACGACAACTAATAGAAATGCTCAACCCAATACCATGAGGTATCCAAGTCGACAAGCAAATGCTACTCTAAACCCAAATGCTAGTGTAGGTGCTGGAACCCCGCCAGTAGATTGGGAATGATGTATCAGTTCTTCATCGAACAGATGCAAGCTAGAGCAGCTACAGGGATGGCTAGGGGAAATGCCGTGAATGCTGGGGGAGCAAATCCTATAGCCCCAATTGGCAATAACTATGCCAAGCTGAGCAGGGATTACATCAATCTTGGCGGGAAGCCATTTTTGTGGACAAAGTATGATGTCGAAGTAGAAAACTGGTTATTGTACCGTGAAAGAATTTTCGCTGACTTGGGATTAGATGATGAACAGAAGAGAAGACTTGCTTCTAGACAGTTACAGGGAGAAGAATTATATTAGTGGAACGGGGCTATTGTTAGATTACCTAAAGAAGAATTAACTTGGACCGAGTTTCTATGGAGATTTAGAGAGAGGTTTCTATTTGAAGTGGCCAAGTAGGCATTGATGAGGAAGTTTATGGATATAGAGCAGGGGAGATGTCGGTGATCGAATATGCCACGAAATTTGATGATCTATCTAGATACGAATGCGCCATGATTGACGCCATCATCAAGAGAAATGAAAATTTTATTCGAGGACTGAAGCCAAAGATTTCCAGGGCAACAATGCCACACCTCCGTGACCCAAGCAACATCGTTGTGGAGATGGCCATCAAGAACGAAGAGATGCTCTCTACATTTAGTAAGAGGAAGTCAGTTGAGGCTCAAGATCCTCAAGGAAAGAAGAGAAATTTCTTTAAACATAAAGGAGCTCAAAAAGGAGTAACTGCTAAGAAAGGGAAGGCTAATGTAGTTTGCTACAAGTGCGATAAGAAAGGACCTTTTGCTCATGAATGTCGAACTAGAAAAGGGAAGAAATTTGCAGATAAGAAAGGAGTGAAGCGCTTCAACTGTGACCAGATCGGGCATTACAAGAATCAACTCCAGTAACGGTTAGAGCAGATAAGGGAAAAGTTTTTACCTTAGAACCATCTTCTTCTAGACCAACAGTTGAGAAGGGGAAATCCATGATGGAAGATACGCTTTTAATTCATAGTATACCAGTTAGGGTACTATTTGATACCGTTGCATCGCATTCATCTATATCTCAATGTTTGGTAGATGAATTATGTTTAGAACCATCATATCTACTTACTTCCTCAAGGGTTGCGAATCCAATAGGAGGGTATGCAACTCTGGGAATGAGATATGATCAGTTAGAACTTGACTTGTTAGGCCATAAGTTTGTATACACTCTACATGTTTTTGATTTTCAGGTTTCAGGATCCTATTGGGTATGGATTGGTTAGATAGATACGATGCATGAATATTTTTCCAGGATGAAAAAAATATCATTGAAACGCCCTAACAGCCGTAACCGAATCATATACTCGATGGAGAAGTCAGACTCTGGTGCTTGTGCTTTGTTGAATGCATTTGAAGTGGAAGAAGAATTAGATTGGGTGTTGGTAGCAAAAGAGTTTGCAGATGTTTTTGAACTTGTGTCTGGGATACTGCCAAAGCGAGCTATCGAATTTCGAATAGATCTTGTGCCAGGGACATGACCTATAGTAGACCACCTAGATGGATGACACCTACGTTGATGAAAGGGCTGAAAGTGTAGCTAGTGGACTAGAAGGGAAGAGATTTATTAGGGAAAAGTAGTTCTCCTTGGGGAGCAGCTACGGTATTCGTGAAGAAGTCAGATGGATCTCTAAGGTTGTGTATTGACCGCCACAAGTTGAACAATAGGACGAACAAGAATAAGTATCCTTTGTCGAGAATCGACGATTTGTTCGATCAGTTGAATGGATTGGAGTGTTCTCTTAGTTGGATTTGGCAACACATCAATTAATAGTGGCGGAGGATAGTATCATGTTAATGGCTTTCAGGACTAGGTACGTGTCATATGAGTGGTTGGTTATGCCATTCTGGTTAACGAATGCACCAGCTTTCTCCATGGATTTGATGAACTAGCTTTCTCCATGGAATGCACCAAAGGGAGTGTGAAGGTCATTTAAGAGTGGTGCTTAAGACGTTAAGGCAACATCAACTGAAAGCAAAGTTTTCAAAGTGTCATTTTTGGAAGAAATAAGTTAAGTTTCTTGGTCTCATGGTTTCAGAGAAGGGTTTTTCAGTTGAGTCGGATAAGATCGAAGCTATTAACAACCAGAAGAGACCAGAGACGGTGGATGAGATTATAAGTTTCCTTGGGATTGCTAGTTACTACCGAAAGTTTATTTAGGATTTCCCACGGATAGCAGCGCCTTTGACTGGGTTGATCAGGAAGGATGTGAAGTTTACTTGGTTTGCCAAATGTGAGGAAGTGTTCCTTAAGTTAGGCATTTATTGACCAATGCACATGTATTAGTAGTTCCAGACAGGAATCAAGGATTAGTAGTGTATATCGATGCATGTGGAACAAGATTAGAAGCCGTGTTGATGCAAAAGGGTAAGGTCATTGCATATGCTTCTCGACAGCTTAGACCCCATGAAGTGAGATACCCTACTCATGATTTAGAGTTGGAAACGGTAATCTTCGAATTAAAAATATGAAGACACTATCTCTTGGAGAGAGATTCGAGTTATATACCGATCATAAGTCCTTAAGATATCTATTCTCTCAGGAGTTAAATATGAGGTAGCAAAGGTGGTTGGAGTTTTTAGCAACTTATGCCTTTGGTATAGAGTATACACCGGAGAAAGTAATAAGGTTGCGGATGCACTTAGTAGGAAACATTAGAATGTGGTGTTAGCCAAGTTGGTCGAATGGAAGGATCTTGAGGCGTTGACTACATGGAGTGTGTAGTTAAGATTTATTTCTAGTTCTAGTCAAAGCACTATCAAATTGTTCTGCTTGGAAGTTCCACCAAGATTGATCGAAATGATTTCATCTAAGAAGAAAGATGACCCAGTGTTAGTTCATAAGATTAGAAGGCTAGAGGCCAGAACTGAGATTGATGATCCGAAGGACTTTAGACTTGATGAGAGAGGGTGGTGGAGAAAGAAGGGACTACTATGTATCTCGAATGCAGAAAACCTAAGGAAGGAGGTCCTTAAAGAATGTCATCGATCAAAATTTACGATTCATCCTAGGGGGACCAAGATGTATCATGGCATGAAGAGGAGTTCAACTGGGAAGGTATGAAGAGGGATGTTGGCTTGTGGGTAAAGCAGTGTGTGAACTGTCAACAAGTGAAGTCGAACATAAGAGCTGAGTGGGCTGCTTTAACCATTGGAGATGCCAGTTTGGAAATGGGATTCAATATCTATGGATTTTATAGACGGGTTGCCAAGGTTGAACCGGGTAAATGAGAGTATATGGGTCATAGTGGATAGGTTGACCAAGTGTGTCCATTTCATTCTAGTCAAATCAACCAGGACGGTAACAATTTGGCTAAATTGTTTATGAAGAACATAGTTTGACTACATGAGATTCCTAGTAGCATATTTAGTGACAGAGATGCCATGTTCATTAATGAACTTTGGAAGAGTCTACAAAGAATGTTGGGAACCAAGCTTAAGATGATTACCGCTTATCACACATTAACGGATTGGCAAACCGAGAGAGTTAACAAGGTACTTGAGGATCTATTAAGAGCTTGTGTATTAGATTTTGGTGGTTTATGGGAAGACCATTTGCACTTGGTTTTGTTTTCCTTTAATAATAGCTATCAGGCTAGTATAGGGGTGACACCTTTCATGGAAGGTCATGCTAATCACTAGTGTATTGGTTAGAGACTGAAGACAGATTGATCCTTGGTCTAGATATGGTGAGAGAAGCAACATAGAAGAGAGTTGATCCAAGGTAGGATGAAGGAAGTTCAATCTAGATAAAAGAGTTACGTAGATAAGAGATGTAAGGATCTGGAGTTCTCGGTTGAAGATAGGGTTTTCATTAAGGTATCGCCGATGAAGGGTGTGGTGCGATTTGGAAAGTCAGGGAAACTGGCACCGAGATATGTTGGACCGTCCCTAGTTATAGAGAGGATCAGAAAGCTCACATACAGAGTAGAGTTATTGAGCAGTTTGGCAGGTGTCCATAATGTGTTTCATGTGTCTCATCTTCATAAGTGTGTATATGATCCAGAGATTACTATCTCTCCGATTGCATTGGAAGACTAAATAGTAGAACCAGATCTGACTTTTGTTAGACAACCAGTTTAGGTTGTAGCAAGAGATGAGAAGAGGTTAAGAAACAAGACAGTCATGTTGATAAAAGTTTGGTGGAGGGACAACGAGAAGAACTGTACTTGGAAAACGAAGACTAGATTAGGGTTACTTATCCTAGGCTGTTATAAGGGTATGTCTTATATTTGTTTTACATAGACTTTTCACTGGTAGGATGTACTAGCTTTGTTTGCATGATTGATATGCTTGTTTTGTAGTCCTTACTAAATTTCTAGGATGAAATTCTTTAAGGGGGAGCCTGTAACACCGCTAATTTTTCTTTAACATTATTCAAGAGATTTAATTAAATTAATTAAACTGAATAATATGTAGCATGAAAAGGAGATGGGATTTGATAATTAATTGGTTCAGGCCTTAACTAATCAACATGTAAGATTATTTTAACTTAATAATAAGTAGGAGGATTTATGAGAGGGGCAAAAGAGGAATAAGCTTCATTTTCTAAACATAAATCCTTCCACCCTCAAATCCTCATTCGTTTTTACGTCCATACAAAACAAAAACAAAGTAGAGGCCATTGCTAAAGCTTTCAGAAGAAGAAAAGTTAGAGAATCAAGCTAAAGCTAAGGGGAATCAAATTAACAACTCAAATCTCAACTCTTTTTCTCAAATCAAGGTGAATAATAGTATCCAACTCATTCTTGTGTGTTAAATTTTATATTTTTGATGTATTCTGAATTGTTTGTTGATGATATGGTTGATTTCACCATTGCTTGCATGTTTGTTGGATTTTTTATGAATTTTTATGATAGGTTTCAAGGGTAAAACCTTGGTGAATGACCTCTAAATGACTTGATTTTTGGATATTCTTTGTAATACATAATTTTGGAGAAGGATTTCTAATTTCATAACTTTCGAAATTAATAGAAATATGTTATGAATTTCCTAAGGTGAAAAGGGCATTTATTTCGAGTTTCAATTGTTAAAAATAATAAAATAATGAATTTTTCCCCAAAATGTTTATATGGTAAAGAAAATGTTGTTTCATATTTTTGATGAATTTTTGGAATACTTCCCAAGTGTTTTCTATTTATTATGAATTTTCTAAGCTAAAAATGTTTAATAATTATTTTAAAATATTAATACAATTTAGTAATTTGAAAATAATTTGGAAATTATGAAATATGAATTGTAACAGTTTTCTGCAAAGAAATTGATAAAGTATATCTCCAACTAATAGGAATTTTACAAACAATAAGAGTTGGTGAAAAGAATATAATTTATTTAGCAAAATAGTAGTTTTTACGTTAATTACGAGTCTCCCACTGTACCCCTTCGTCACCATAGTTTTCATATTGCTATAGTGTTAGTTAGCTTTCGTAACGCTACAACATCAATTAGCCTTCGTATGCTATAGCACCAACGCTTTCATAGCCTTGCAATAGTACCAATGCTTTCATAGCTATGTTACAGTACTAATGCTTTCGTAGTCATGGTATACTAACTTTAGCCTTCGTAGCTATGCTACAGTAACATCTACCTTCATCACTATTGCTTCTGCCAGCTTTGTTTTCAAAATTTAAAACATGTATAGCTTATAAAGGATAAGTCCATTTTTCTATTATGACCACTCTACGAGAAGTGAAACCATCATTTGACAGCAATGGAAGAGGTTAGAGACCTTAATTCTACACCTATAAAAAGTTATAGTCCAAACAAAGTTTCTACGGTATCGTCACTTTATTTTCGATGGATACGGGTGGTCATTCCATACTAGTTGAATACATACTAGTTGAATACATGCGGAAGCTTCCTTCTGTAATGACTCCAACCAAGACGGAAGGGTTATTCCGCTTTATTCTTTTGATAAGGGCAGAGAGGTCCTTCTACCTTAGTTTAAATAGGTGCGACAGGGTCCCGCCGCATTGCTTTGCCTTTGTAATTAAAGATAAAGGTGGATTCCTTTATTTGATGGTGCCGCCGTGGTTATGGCGTCTCACTTGTTTTTAATAGAAAAACGAAAGAGTGGATAGCCTTTGAATTTATTAAAGTTTCTTTTGGACCTTAGGGACACTGAGGCATATTTTAATAAAGTCGATACCATAATTGGGGATACTAATAATTGTAAAACTTTTGCATTTACATGAAGTGACACCAATATATGTCTTATAAAGGAGTTATGTATGCTTGGGTAATCATATTCAGTTCATTTATAAACCATAACTGCATTTTGGGGTGCTAAAGGATGGATAACTAGCTAGGCTGACACAGTAGTGAATATATATTTATTTAACCCCTGTGTGAGTAGAATAGCATCCAAGAGGTTTGGTAGACTAGAATATAGGATGCCCAAAACTGGTTAAAAGATTAATAATTGAAACAAGTTCTTGGTTAGCCCAGGAAAACTATGCTTTGAGAAATGTTATTGGCAGGGGCCAATAGGTTCTTAGTGATCCTATGAAAACTATGCCCGAAATTGGTTTTTGATAGAGATCAATAAGTTCATAGTCAACCCATGAAACTATAATCTGAGAGATGTTATTGGGGAATCCATTAAGTTCTTAGTCACCCCATGAAATTTATGATTGGATGGTGTTGTTGGTAGACACCAATAGGGTCTTAGTAATCTCATGAAAACTATGAAACCAGACAGATAGTCCGTAAGCTTAGAATAAGTTATTAGTTCCTCATGAAAACTAATAGGTTAATAGTGACCGTAGAAACTATAACTTAAGACAGATAGTCAGATGTATGGGGATGGAAAGTCTAGGATATTTTGTATAATTGTGTATCATAACATTATGTTATGTTTTAATCATTGTGGGTGCATGTGCATAATATATGGTTAATTAGTTTTTGGTTAAGATACTAGCGAGGAGAAAACCCGTCCCGCTCAACGTTGTGATCTCACTACATATCTACTTGGTTCGAGATAGTATATTATTATTCAGACCAGACTTTTTGTTTGACTCGAAAGTTATGTTCTCCCCCTTAAACTCTTGGGTGCTCAAAATTAATTTGAGTAGGTTGAGGGTAAGGTTTTTTCAGGTTATTAGTTGATAAATAAGCTTTCGGAGACGTGCAGGAGGCAAGCTAGCTATTTAGGAGATTCTATGTATTGTCCGCTGTGTTATTTGGTTATAAGGGAAAATTTGTTTAATTGCCTAGTATTAAACTCCGATTAACTAAGAGGGCATCTTTATAGGTCACTCTTAGAATATTTTGCAATAATTACAATTTCTATGAATGTGGGTTACGTATGAGATTATGTAATGAATATGAAGCGTCTTTTGTGAAATGAAATGTGAAGTTTGAATTTAAATCGTGTTAAAAAAAATTCATATTCATGTGCTTCTATGTTATTAGTATATCTAACAATACCGCATTTGGTCCCCAGGAATTAATAAATGCGGTTGACTGCAGCATCAGTAACGGTTATTTCCAGGCCTCCAAAGAGGGGATGTTACAATCGATCTTTAGGTACGCTCTTGGTGAGATGCTAGGTCGTAATACCTAAATGGATGTTGTTATATGTGTTTGGTATCTGATATTGAACTTTGTAAATGAGTGCTTGATTTTTTAAAACCTTTTGAACGTGATAAATGATATTGATCGTGGTAGCCCTGCCTAGAGAGATAGTGTGATGACCATAAGGTACAAGTCCCCTGGTCGAAGAGCAAGCGGATTAGGATTGTATGAGAGTAAGTCCCTTTACCGGAATGTGAATGAATGGACTTACTTCGATTTTGAGTACCCTTGTCTAAGGGCAAGCGGATTGGACTTGGCAAGGATCCGGAGAGATCGAGCCCTAATTTGGATTCTAGACAGTTCAGAGAAATCATAGATTGAAATAACGATCCAAATAGATTAAGATTTAATTAATAGCCTAGAAAGGCTGTAGATTCTGCTAACGATATGTAGAGATCGAGATTTCAACTAACGATCCGGAGCGATTAGGAGTTGAATTGGTCATTGCGCATGTGACCCGGGGAAATTAAAATTTAGACCTTGGTTTTGAATACCATTTAACCTTGAAACGATTCATAAGCAATTATTTAATTGATCCGTTGATGTTGATATAAGGTTGTTAAAACCTCGAAGAGCATGATTCTGATTTACGGTGTAGTGCACGATATAACAATTCTGATAGAATATAGAATGATTGTTTGTGACTAACACCTAGGCAAGGACTCAATTCCTTAGCTATCATAGTCAGGAACAATCTTCGATTTACAGGTGGATCCAAAGGAACTAGATGATTCATTGCAGCTTGGTCGATTGATAGCAAGATTAGCCCAACTATTAATGTCTTATCAGCTTTAGTGTTTGTTTTTAAGCAAAGATGCCTTCCATTCGCAAGGCATGCTTTGGGAGGCAAATGTTATCTAGCCTTTTCGTCAAGTTATATTCGGATGAATTGAGTTGATCAAGTAGAAAAATAACCAAGCAGAAATCCAAAGTGATAATTGCCAAACTCGGATATCGAGCAAGATCGAGAAGTGAAGTCATAAAACTTGCTAAGTAACTTCAAACTACCAACTCGCTTCAACCACAAGGCTAGACACCCAAGATCAATGCTAAGGCTTGGATCAGTACCGATCCATGATAAGGGATTGGTACCAATCACCAAATTTTTCTCGAATACACCGGTGTTTCATACAACACGAAGTTGAAGCATATGGGAACTAGTACATGCCATAAAAGATGGTTCGCTAGCAAGGAGCAACTCAAAAGATTGATGGGCAAACCAAAAGCTTTTAACCAACATCCAAACCAAGGAATTCACTCAAACTCAAGCTTATATCAAAAAAAAACTTAATGCCAAGGACTAAGATACAAGTCAACAAAGTATTTATGAGAGGGTAGTCATGGTTTAGGAAGGAAGTTCGTGGATCAGTACTGATCCCTGGGATGGATCATGTAACACCCCGCGTTAAATTACAATTATATATGCAAATAATTTAATTAAGTTATATACGTTTGAAATTTTAAAACAAAGAAATGTTTGTAAATAGGGCAACTAATTAATATTATTTAGAATACATATATATTTGTGTAACAACTAAATTAGGGAGAGAAATTATATAGAATCAATTAATAAGGAAGATTAATTGATGGTGTTTGTTTAAAAGGGAAACTAATATTCAATTAATTAGTAGTGGTGATTAATTGATAGGAACTGACAAGAAATGGAACATATATTGTAGCAACTAATTGATATGACTAGAAACATATATGTCATAGCAAGAGAATAAAATGGAGGAAGAGTAACTTATGCAAGTAATCAATTGTCAATTAATAAACATGGAGACTTATGGTGACATATATAATTAAGATTGTGATTCAAAGTTCAATTGTACAATATATGCACGTAGGAATTATGGGAATAAAATAAATTAATATACATATATGTGACGAATTAATATGGTATTGATTGACATATTAATTTGGTAATAAATCACAGTGCAAGCAGGGATTAATTCGATAGTAAATTAATTCTAGGTATATATGAAATCTATTAATTGGGTGATTAATAGGGGAATCTTATTTAAAAGAAACATAACATTTAAAAAAAAGTTTCCATAGATTGCAAGAGAGAAGAGAAAAGTGATCAATGAAAAGATTGTTGGAGAATCAATTTGAAATAAAAACAAATGCAAAAGAAAACATATTAATTTAGTGTCCATAGACTGAGTGTATGCTTTAGATTTTAGGGTTTTATATCTAATGATTAGCACTAGTTTGAATCACTATAAATATAGGTGCAGTGCCTCATTTTTATTCTCATCATTTTTCTTTGCCTACAGAAGCTCTGCCATTTTTCTATCTCTTTTACACTTTCTTAATAACAAAATTTAAGATCTAATTCACATGAATTTAGATCTAAATAGAAAGAGAATAGAATTAATTAGGGAACTAGGAATTGGTTCAAATCAAAAGGCAATGTCAAAGGTGAAACCCAAGATTTGAGTTTTATTTGCTATTTCTAATCCAAATCTCTTCCTTTTCTCTTTCAAATATTAAAGATCTGTAAATATATCATTTGCAGTTCCAAATAGGGATTACAAGGGAGGTGAATATAGATGTTAACGTAGATTTTAAATAAAAGCAGGGAGATTTGGAAAGCTAGCAATGCAAGTGGATTGAATTATATCTTTTACGTTTATGATATATTATCGTTTATGTTAAATAATTTTATTCAGCAATTCAGTAATTAATTCTGTTAATTAGTTATGATGAAGTGTAAGAAATTTACAGTTATCTACATCTAATTTGAAGTTATAATTTAGCCTAAATGCTAGTTTCTTTTTATTCTCGCTGTACGCAAATAACATAGTTAAAAAGAAAATTCACAATTATGGATTAAAATGGAAAAATACTAAATTAGATGTAAAATATGAAAAGTTGGAATAAAGTTAGAAAAATGGAATTCTGCAATAAACTACGCTAAAACGAAATAATAAATTAATCTAATAATTTGATTTGGAAGTAAGTAATAGATTAATTTGTTGGTTTAGAAAATATGATACATTTCTATAATATAATATATAAAAGATAACGATAAACGTAACTGCAAGAATAAAAGAAAGAAAAAGGGAACTGGTGTAAAATAGAGAAACCACTGTATTTTACACTATTCCAAAATAATAAAAGAAATACCTTGCAGTTGCCTATTATTGTTTATAGTATTATTTAGTATTAAAATATGGAAATGGATTTTCAGTATAGTTTTCATACCCAACCAAATATAATAGAATTACTTTATATAATAGAAGAAAATAAAGTAAGTATGAAAGGAATTAAGTAAATTATTAGAAAAGAATTTGAAGCTGTAAATGATAATGAACTTAGATCTGCATTTACTGTGTGGACTATACAATAAGATAGTTATTATGATAAGTGAATTATATAATATAAGAGAATTAAAGAGAATTCTGTATCATAATAAAAGAAGACAGCCTAGAACAGAAGAGAGACACTTGTTATCATATACAGATTATGAAAGAAGATAAAAGTGACAATTACAAGTAAAATTATAACATAGGTTATAATTAAAGTAGAAAGAATGGAAAGGCTTATTTAATATTTAAATTAAGTTAAGCAAATAGAACAGAGATAATAAAAGATGCTTATTTAATAAACTTAAGACTTAAATTGAGTTAAATAAGCAAGGTAATAGAACTAGTAGTACCAACATCATTCCCTGTTAGATCAATGGTGGTCTCACAATAGCCAAAAGTGAGACGAGGACAAAAATATGCTAATTAGGGTAAATAAGTTGCCAACAAAATAAGAAAAGTAAACTAAATGCAAATGAGAAGATTAGACTTAGGGTCTAATAAAAAACGGAGATGCGTTTGGCATAGCCCAAAGGATGAAGACCCCAATGAAGCAGCTCATCATAGATTTCAGCAAAGTAGAAGCACCTCCAACTTAGTTATTTTGGGCTAGAAGGAAGTACGAGACTTCAACGGGACGTGAGGATATTCTAGGATGGCCCTCTGGGTAGGCCTAACGAAGCTGCATCACCAGAGGCAGGTTTGTAGCTTTTCTATCAAGAGAGTATGCCTTGATTGCTTTCTGCATGGCAGGACCATTGTGGGCAGTTAGAAGGGGTTGGTGTTCGGAGTAGGATATTTGTATGTCCTAGTACTTGCTAGTAAGTTTAGTGGGAAGGACCCAAAAGGATAGTCACATGCGGATATCGGCGAGCATCAAAACCAAGAGAGAGTTCGGGAAAGGCTAGAGTTAAAACCAAAAGTCCAATGATTCTTTCACTATCGAGGCATTAGATGAGAGGCACCGCCAATTGGATGTTAGATTGTTCGCAGTAGGGCACGACCACCTAACTCTTTAGAGGTCTTTCTATTAGTTGAAGGGTGGTTGCATGGGGCCATAGCCACAATGAGAAAAGAGACAAACCAACTATAATATCTATATTGTAGGCCTAACGAAGCTCTTTAACGGATATAGAAAATCCCCGACTGAGTTTCGTACAAGGTAGGCCATGTTGGCGGAATTCAGAGAGTAGATAGAACGATTACGTATAGTCCTCAATGTATGCATTGGGTGGTGCATTGTGGATGTCTGAGCATTAGTATAGACTAATGCGGACGCAATTTTACATTTTCATAGTAGATGATGGAACATCTACATTGTAGGCCTCACGAAGCTGTCCTTTACAGATGTAGTCATAGAACGCTGGAGGAGCAAGACGATGGAGTCCTTTGCGAGGTGGATACGGAAGGTACTACGGGTAGTACCTAGGACCAATATGGTCATTGGGCATATAGCTACATATATATATATATATAACGGTTGTTAGTTTTTAATCTACTAAAGAGTAGATGGGTATGGTTCATGCATAGAGGCGAGAGTACGATAAACCTGGTGAACCTAATAGAACAGTAAATGGAAATAAAATAGTATATGTAGAATTAATCTTAAAAGTGTATAACTTATCCATTCACCAGAACTTTAGTTCCGACCCCTTCCTCATAACATCCTACAGGTTAGGTAGATGGCAGAGACTTTCCAGCTTTAAGACACTTGTTTAGAAAGTGTTATTATATTTGTGCGTATTTACTTACTATTATATTTCAATCAATTCCGCTGTGAGATATTTAATTGTGCTATGATACATTTGTCTTTGCTTATTTGAAGGATACCAGATTCCCAACTCGGGTTTCAATGGGCTTGGGTTTTAGCATTTTTGCGAAAAATTCGGACCTATTGGAATTTGGGTTATTACAAATTGGTACCGATCCTAGCATGGATTAATATCGTTCCTTGAACATTGATGATGTGGCCACTAGCTTTTTCGGTTAGCACTCCATAGAAGTGGGGAAATGGGCGAGAATGTGGGTAAGAAAATTCCGGCAATCCTCAGCTATAAATAGATAGGGAGGGTGATGTTTTAAAGGATTTATTTGACACTCTTAACAATTTTCTGTGCTTCTCTTATAATCTTAGGGATTGTCACCGATCCATAAGAACAACTCTTGCAAACAACATCCAAATCTGTAATAACGTTAAGTGAACGTAGGCAACGATTAGGCGAACCACTATAAAGTTTGTGTGTCTTGTTATTTTACATTTTCATTTACTTTCTTCACCTTTTCTTCTCCACTTTAATTCCCTGGATGTTGGTGCCACATTCTTGTGTAAACATATATGTACTCGACTAGGTTTGGCATTTGGTTATCTTTTTCATCCATACGTACCTATAAGGTTTGGCATCCTATTAACTTTTGCATTTGATGGTGTGCTCGGTTAAAAGACGTATCTCGATTATAGATTGGTTTCCATATATACCCAATTTGGTTCGACAGCCGATTTTCTTTTGTATCCTTACGTACCCGGTTAAGTTTGGCATTTGGTTAGCCTTTGTATCCATATGTACTCGATTAGGTTTGGCATTACGTTAGCTTTTACATCCATATGTACTCGATTAGGTTTGACATTCGATTAGCTTTTTCATCCCATGGTATGCTCGGTTAAACAATATATCTCGGTTACAAATTCATTTCCATATGTACTTAATTAGTTTGGCATCTAATTTTCTTTCATGAATATGTGCTCGGTTATGTTTAGCATGCTATTATCTTTTCTATCCATGTGTACCCATTTAGGTTTGGCATTTGATTTGCTTTTGTACCCATACATAACCATTTAGGTTTGGCATCCAGTTAGCTTTTGTATCCATATGTACTCGATTATGTTTGGCATTTGGTTAGCTTTTGCATCCATATAAACTTAATTAGGTTTGGCATCCGGTTAGCTTTTTCATTCGGTGGTATGCTCGGTTAAACAATATATCTTGGTTATATATTGATTTCCATATGTACCCGATTAGGTTTGGCATCCAGTTTGCTTTTGCATCCATACGTAATCCGATTAGGTTTGGCATTTGATTAGCTTTTGTATCCATATGTAAGTGATTAGGTTTGGCATTTAGTTAAGGTTTGCATCCATATATACCCGATTAGGTTGGGCATTCGGTTATCTTTTGCATCCATACATACCAGATTAGGTTGGGCCTTCAACTAGCTTTTGCATCCATACGTACCCGATCATATTGGACGTCTAGTTTGCTTTTGCATCCGTATATACTTAATTAGGATGTGCATTTTGTTCATTTTTATATCCATATGTACCCGATTAGGTTTGGCATTCGATTATCTTTTGCATCCATGCGTACTTATTTAGGTTTGGCATCCTATTAGCTTTTCCTTTCCATTGTATGCTTGGTTAAACAATATATCTCAGTTATAGATTGGTTTCCATATTTACCTAATTAGGATTGGCTTTCGATTTTCTTTTGCAATCTTATGTAACCAACTTGATTTAGCCTGCAATTTGGTTTTATATCCATGTATACCCTATTAGATTTCAGATCCGATTTGCTTTTGTATCCATAAGTAACTGATGAGGTTTGGCTTCCGGTTAGCTTTTGTATCCATATGTACCCAATTATGTTTGGCCTCGGGTTAGCTTTTGCATGCAGATGTATCCAATTAGGTTTGGAATCATATTAGCTTTTGCATTGGGTAGTATTCTCAATTAAACAATATTTCTTGATTATAGATTAATTTCCATATGTACCCAACTAGTTTTGGCATCGTGTTTGCTTTTGTATCCATGTATACCAAATAAGTTTTGTCATTGCTTAGTTTTTCTATCCATATGTATTCGATTAGGTTTGGCATTCGATTAGCTTTTGAATCGGTGGTATACTCGGTTAAACAATGTATCTTGGTTATAGATTGGTTTCCATATGTACCCGATTAGATTTGGCATCTGGTTTGTTTTGCACCCATATGTACCTAATTAGGTTTGACATCCACATAGCTTTTGTATCCATATGTACTGGATTAATTTTGGCATTCGGTTAACTTTTACATTCATACGTATCTAACTAGGTTGGGCATCTGGTTAACTTTTGCATTCGATGGTATGATCAATAAAATAATATGTCTGGATTTTATATTAGTTTCCATATGTACCCGATTAGGCTTAGAATGTTGTTTGTTTTTGTATCTTTACTTACCCAATTAGGTTTGGCATCCAGTTAGCCTTTGTATCCATATGTCACCGATTAGGTTTAGCATTATTTAGCTTTTACTACTATATGTACTTCATTAAGTTTGGCATTGAGTTAGCTTTTGCATTCCTTGATGTGCTTGGTTAAATAATATACCTCAGTTACATGTTGGTTTCCATATGTACCCGACTAAGTTTGACATCCAGTTTGCTTTCGCATCTATACGTAATTGACTAGGTTTGGCATGCAGTTAGCTTTTGTATCAATATGTACTCGATTAGGTTTGGCATCAGTTTTGCTTTTGTATCCATATTTACCAAAGTAGGTTTGGCAACCGTTATCTTTTGTATCAATATGTACCTAATTAGTTTTGTCATTCAGTTAGCTTTTACAACCATACATACCTAATCACATTTGGTATCCGGATAGCTTTTGAATTTTGTGATATGTTGGGGTAAACAACATATTTCGGTTATAGATTGATTTCCATATGTCTCCGATTGGGTTTGGTATCTAGTTATTTTTTGCATCCATATGTACCTGATTAGGGTTTACATTCAGTTAGCTTTTGTATCAATATGTCACTGATTAGGTTTGGCATTCAATTATCCTTTGCATTCATATATATCCAAATAGATTGGACATTAAGTTATCTTTTTCATTCATACATACCTAATTAGGTTGGGAATTCGGTTAGCTTTTGCATCCTTACATACTCAATTTGGTTGGGCATCAGGTTAGCTTTTGCATCCATATATACCTAATTAAGTTGTGCATCCAGTAGCTTTTGTATCCATATGTATGTGGTTAGGTTTGGAATTCGATTAGATTTTTCTCTATATGTACTTGATTAGATTTCGCATCCTGTTAGCTTTTGCATTTTATGGTATGCTCGGTTAAATAATATAGCTTGGTTATATATTGGTTTCCATATGTACTCGATTAGGTTTGGCATTTGGTTTGCTTTTGCATCCTTACATACCCGACTAGGTTTGGCATGCGGTTAGTTTTTGAATCTATATGTACCCGAGTAGATTTGACATCCAGTTTGTTTTGTATCCATAAGTACCCAGTTAGGTTTGACATCTAGTTAGCTTTTATATCCATATGCATCCGATTAGGTTTGGCATTCTGCTAGCTTTTACATATAACGTATCCAATTAGGCTGGCATTCGGTTAGCTTTTGAATTCAGGGGTATGCTTGGTTAAACAATATATCCCGGTTATAGATTAATTTCCATGTAAACCCAATTAGGTTTAGTATTCGGTTTTCTTTTGCATCCATTAGTACTCGATTAGGTTTGGTGTTAGGTTAGTTTTTGTATACAGATGTACTCATTAGGTTTATTATTCAATTAGCCCTTTTATATATACATACATGATTAGTTTGGTATTCGGTTAGCTTGTGCATCCATACATACCCAATTAGGTTGGCATTCGCTTAGCTTTTACGTCTAGACGTGCCCGATTAGGTTTGACATCCAGTTAGCTTTTGTATTCTTATGTATCTAATTAGGTTTGGTATTAGTTTAGCTTTTCTTTCTATATGTACTAGACTAGGTTTGGCATCTAGTTAGCTTTTGCATTTGGTGGCAAGCTCGGTTAAACAATATATCTTTCTTATAGATTGGTTTCCATATGTACTCGTTTTAGTTTGGCATCTAGTTTTCTTTTGTATCTATACGTACTCAACTAGGTTTGGCAACTGGTTAGCTTTTTTATCCATATGTACTCGATTAGGTTTAGCATTTGATTAGCTTTTGCATCCATACGTACCCGATTAGGTTTGGCATCTGGTTAGCTTTTGCATTCGATGGTGTGCTCGATTAAACAATGTATCTTGGTTATAGATTGGTTTCCATATGTACTCGACTAGTTTTGGCATCCGACTTGCTTTTGGTATTCGTACATATCTAATTAGGTTGGCATTTGGTTAGTTTTTGTATCCATATATATCCAAAGGGGTTTTCCATTTGGTTAGCTTTTACATCCATATGTCCTTGATTTGGTTTGACATCCGATTAGGTTTGGCATTCGATTAGCTTTTGCATTCTGTTATATGCTCGGTTAAACAATACATCTCGGTTATAGATTGGTTTCCATATGTACCCTATTAGGTTACACATCGGGTTCATTTTTACATTTATATATACTCGATTTGGTTTGGCATGCAATTAACTTTTATATACTTATGTACTCGATTAGGTTTAGCATGCAATTAGCTTTTTTACCCATATGTACTCGTTTAGGATCAACATCCGGTTAGCTTTTGTATCCATACGTACCCGATTTGGTTTGACATCAAATTAGCCTTCGTATCCATATGTACCCCCATTAGTTTTGAAATTCGATTAGCTTTTGCAACCATATGTACCTAATTAGGTTTGGCATTCGGTTGGTTTTTTCATTCATTGGTATGATCGGTGAAACAATATATCACGGTTATAAATTGATTTTAATATGTACCCTATTAGCTTTGGCATACGGTTTGCTTTTGCATCCATATGTACCCAATTAGGTTCGGCATTCGGTTAGCTTTTGTATCCATATGTACCCGACTAAGTTTGGTATTTGGTTAGCTTTTGTATCCAATGTACCTAATTAGGTTTGTATTCCATTAGCTTTTGTATCCATACACATCCAATTTGGTTGGTCATTCAATTAACTTTTTCATCCATACGTACCCGACTAGGTTTAACATTCGGTTGGTTTTTGAGTCCATACATACCGAATTAGGTTGTCTATTTGGTTAGCTTTTGTATCCATATGCAATTACATTGTCCATCTGGTTAGTTTTTGTATCCATATGTACCTGATTAGGTTGGTATTCGATTAGCTTTTGCATCTAAACGTACTCGATTTGTTTTGGTACTTGATTTACTTTTGCATCCTATGGTATGCTTGGTTAAATAATATATCTCGATTATAGATTGGTTTCCATATGTACCAGATTAGGTTTGGCATTTGGTTTGCTTGTGCATCCATATGTACCCAATTAAGTTTGACATACTATTAACTTTTGTATCCATATATACCCGATTAGGTTTGGCATCCTGTTTTCTTTTGTATCCATAGATACCCGATTAGGTTTTTGCATTATGTAAGCTTTTGTATCCACAGGTACCCGATTAAGTTTGGCGTTCAGTTAGCTTTTATATCTAGACATCTCCAATTAGGTTTGACATCCGATTAGCATTTTCATTTGGTGATATGCTTGGTTAAACAATATATCTTGGTTATAGATTGATTTCTATATGTACTAGAGTAGGTTTGGCATTCGATTTGCTTCTGCATCCATATGCACATAATTAGGTCTAGCATTCGGTTAACTTTTGTATCCATGTGTAACTGATTAGGTTTGACGTTCAATTAGCTTTTTCATCCTTGCGTACCCAGTTATATTAGGGATTGGTTATCTTTTGTATCCATATGTACCTAATTAGGTTGGGCATCCGGCCAGCTTTTGCACCATACATACCCGATTGGGTTGGGCATTCAGTTAACATTTGAATTCGTATGTACTAATTATGTTGTACATACAATTATCTTTTGTGTCCTATGTACCTAACTAAGTTATGCATCTGGTTAGCTTTTTCATTTGGTTGTAAGCTCAGCTAAATAATATATCTTGGTTACATATTTGTTTTCATATGTACCCCAATTAGGTCGGGTATTTGGTTAGCTTTTGTATCCATATGTACCTAATTAGGTTTGGTATTTGGTTAGCTTTTGCATCTATACATAACCAAATTAGGTTAGACATCTAATTAGCTTTTTCATCCATACATACCTGATTAGGTTTGGCATTCGGTTAGATTTTGAATTCGGTGGTACGCTTGGTTAAACAATATACCTTAGTTATAAATTGGTTTCCATATGTACCCAATTAGCATTGAAATCCGGTTTGCTTTTGCATCCATATATACTCGATTAGGTTTGGCATTCTGTTAGTTTTTATAGCCATACTGTTAACCCGCCTTTTGGTCAAGGCTGGGATACCAACAAATTGGCTAAAAAGGATGGATATCAGCATTGAAGATTGATTAGAAACAAGGCTATGATCAATACCGTCAAAATTTGACTGAGCTCTAATTGACATGTGATCAATTGGGAATGATGAACATGGCTAGGAAAGGCTACGTTTCGAATCTCAGGTCAGTTGGAGTTCGTATGTTGATTCATGGGAAATCGGTTCGCATCGATGTGGTTCGTATCGATCGACATAGGCTCGGCTATCTACTTCGGATCGACAATCAGGAATGTACTCGATGCTTTCGTAACGATCATAATGGATAAGGATTGTTATCAGGATAGATACGGGTTTGGACTAACGCATGTGCTTGGCATTTGGTTTGGATCGATCCATCTTCGTCCCGATGCATTTCGTATTGATTGGAGCTTGGGATTGATACGAAGAGCATGGTGTTAGATTGATACGAAGGTTGTGGTGCTACATGGATACGAAGGATCTGTACATCGTATCGATGGATACTAAAGAAGCGATCGAGATGGAGCGAAGGATGTGGATCAAAGAGCGTGAAGTTCTGATCGATGCGAAGGCTATGGCTATGGATATGGGAACCGATGGATAATTGAGGAATCGATAGGAAGAGTAAATTGGGCAGATGGATACGAGGCTAAGGGTGCAGGGGAAAGCATCTCGTACCAATAGATTATTGATCAATACAAAGGGCACACCCTTGGGATCGATATGAAAATGGGTACAAGGGCACAAGAACGATACGGAAGGCATGCATTAATGGAGCGATGCGAAAGAAAGAGCAGCTGATGGATATGAAGGTGGTAACATTGGATGGATACAAAAAAGGGAATAGGTTGAAGGATACGAAACCCATGGATACGAAGCTTCCAGCCGACTCGCAAATACCAACTTGTATCGACCGTAACTGGAAATCTACAACTCCAAATGCTATGAAATTTTCACAGAAGCTTTCTGATGCACTTGATAATGTTCATGATCGACCTCGACTCGATTGGAGCTAATTTGGATCGATACGAATTATTCTTGGATCGATCCAAAATAGCTCTGGATCGATCTGGTGGGCCCACCTGCGCAAGAGAAGAGGTATTTCAGGTTTTGAGGCGGAATTTTTGGGTCTATACCTATAAATAGGAGTCCTGTGGAAACTATAAAGGGAATCTTCTCCTTCTCTTATGCATAACTCATCCATTTTTGCTATTGATTTCCAAATGCTTGTAATTGTAAAACAAAAGGAATAAAAGGATCAATTCAAAGTGGACGTAGGTCAGAGATAACCGAACCACTATAAACTCTTATGTTCTTTACTTGCTTTTTTACGTTTTACATTTGCTATCTCTTCAATTTTATTATCTAATATACCTAGATCTGACATCTGTGTTGGAATATTGTGGATCCATGTGTATATACTGGTGCTTTCACTATTTCTGGGGTTTGTGGCCAATTTTGGTGCAAACACTTTGGTGCTTTCACTGAGAAGACTATCACCTGCTACTTTGGATTTGAGGTCCATATTTGGAGAGATACAGTATCATATCTAAGGGGAACCATGACAAAGCAGTCAGCTAGGAGACAAAGAGTGGAAAGGAGTCAGCATGAAGGGAGTCAAGAGGCTTCCTCAGTAGCGAATCAAGCCTCAGTTTTCATCACTAGAGATGAGATGGAGATGATAATGGGAACTATGCAGGAAGAATTGTTAAAAAGGCAGGAGGAAATGATGTAGAACCTTCTCAAATAGTTTAGGCGGGTAGGAAAAGTTGGAGCTTCAGGAATTCAGATCCATGAAGCAGGAATAGAAGGACCCAACAGGCAACCGGATGGATCAGCTCAATAGGGTGCAAACCCCAACCAGCGCAGAACAACCAATATGGATGGATCCAGACTCAGAGGCTCACCACCTTGACATGGTATACAATTCATTAGGGATTCCAGGTGACAGCGCACAATAAGATGTCGATAGGAACACAAGAATACGTGATGAAGAGAACGTAGCAGAATTCCCTCGGGGACTCGGGGGCAACCCTTGGTGTACAACAATGGATTAGCTGAGATTATCAGATAAAATATGGTGGAGGTTTAGCAAACAGAGACCTGGAAGGAGTAAACATGAGTCCATTTACCCATGACGTCAGAATGGCTCGGAATCCACCAGAGTTCAAGCTACCTACTCTGGAGGTACAAAACTGCAAGGTTAATTCGAATGATCACTTGATAAGGTACACGAGACAAATGGAAGTGCTGGGAGCATCGGTGGAAGTTATGGCCTGATGTTTCCCTCTGCACTTGATGGATACAATTGCTATAGGGTTTCGGTAGTTGGAAGATGGATCTATTAGGACATGAATGAAATTGGTGGATAGGTTTTTGAAGCAGTTTCAGGTTCACATCAAAAGGCTGAAGAACGTAATGACGCTAACGTCAGTAAGGCAAAGGACAAGGAGAATCGCTTAAGGCTTTCTTAACTCGATTCAATGTAGAAGTTGCTTCAGTGGATCGACCGGATTCATTGATGTTCTTGATGGCGGTAATGTTAGGAGTCAGGGATAACTCAGATTTCAAGGGATCATTGATACGAGATCCTCCAATGGATCTCGGGGAGTTCTTTCATGAGGCTGAAAGATTTCTTCGACAGGAAGATGCTATTCGAAATTGAAGTTGAAGGAAGTAAACGCGGCTAAGGATGGAGACCATCCGGTGGAATCTCGGGCAAGAATAACGATAAAGAAAAAAGGAAATTGGATTAAAACTCTGGCCAGACAAGAAAGCACTGGGGAGAACCGAAATTCTTACTTGCATAGGATTGAATGAAACATTGAAGCGGATATACATGGAAACTCAGGATCGCCTTCCTTACCGAAGGCTGGCAAGGAGGAACCATCGAAATGCGAGAGGACATCCGGAAGGCACCGTCTATTTCATGATTTGGACGGGCATGATACCAACAGCTGTAGGCATCTAAAGGATACAATAGAGGAGCATGCAAGGAGTGGTCAGTTGTGGCAGTATGTTGGAACTCAGAATGAGGCGGTGGATTAGGAGAGGCCACCGTCTACCTCAAACGACGATGGCATGAGGCCTAGAAATGATGGTCGATTGGTTATCGACTGACAGGGATTATATGGAATAAGTAGCAAACTTTGGGCAAACGGCCAAGTCACTTACTCATGTACAGGTATGGTGATATCCCATAAGCATGCTCTGAGACGATGATAAACAACGACGCTCTAGTTTGCGGAATCTGCTTTTTCATTTTTGGTTTAGACATTTACTCTTTCTGATTTGATTTCGGAGTTTGGTTTGAACTCCTGGTTTTGTTTATTTTCTGGCATAGACTTTAGTTTGGATGCTTGTTTTCTGGTTTGGATATTGGTTCAGATTTCTAATATGGATTTTTTGTTTTATGATTTAATTTGGATTTCGAATTGGATTTTGAATGGATTTTTATCTAGTTTTTGGTAAATGGTCGTCGGGTATGGATTATACCTGGCAAGGGGTAAGTCGCCTCGTCCGAATGTGGCGAATCGACTTATTCAGGTCATCAAGTGTGGACTATGCTTGGCAAGGGTCCGAAGAAAAAAGGATTCGGCCCAGGACTTAGGTTCTATATTATCGGTTACTATTTCAGGTCATCGGGTATGGACTATACTGGGAAAGGGTCCGGAGCGACCAGGATTCGGCTTTGGACTTAAGCCATGGCATTACTCAACGTTTAGGGACACTGGACTAAAAAAACCAAGGCATTGCTTAGTACTGGTCGTCGAGTGTGGACTGCGCTTGGCAAGAACCAACAAAGGTTATGGATTCGGATATTGGCTATGAACAGTTAAGAATTCGGATAAGGGCCCGAAGTCATCCCATTTTTGGATATCAACTCGGAGAGGTCCTGGATTCGTTTATTAGTCATTGAATATGGATGGATTAAAATTCGGTTAAAGAGTTCAGATGGATATGATGGTTCAGTAATGGATTGGATTGTGAATCGGATGGTATGGCTATGAATGGAATATGAACTTTGGATGTCGGATTCGGAGCTATTCAAAACACACCTTCTTAACACAAGGCATATTTTGGAGGGAAAATGTTACCCCGCCTTTTGGTCAAGGCCAATATACCAATAAATTGGCTAAAAAGGATGAATATCAGGATTGAAGATCGATTAAAAATAAGGCTATGATCGATACCGTCAAAATTTGACTGAGCTCCAATTAAGACCAGATGGACTAGAAATGATGAACAAGGCTAGGAAAGGCTATGTTTCAAATCTCAGGTCAATCGGAGTTCGTATGCTCGAGTTATGGATGAATCAATATTCATAGGAAATTGGTTCGCATCGATGTGGTTCGCATCGATTGACATAGGCTCGACAATCTACTTCGGATCGATACTTTCGTATCGATCAGGAATGTACTCGATGCTTCGTAACGATCATAATGGATATGGATTTTTACTAGCATGGATATGGGTTTGGACTAATGCGTGCGCTTGGCATTTGGTTTGGATCAGTCAGTCTTCGTCTTGATGCATTTTGTATTAATCAAAGCTTGGGATCAATATGAAGAGCATGGTGCTGGATCGATACGAAGGCTGCGGCGCTAGATGGATACGAAGGATCTGTACATCGTATCGATGGATACTAAGGAAGCGGTCGAGATGCAGCGAAGGATGTGGATCAGAGCGTGTGAAGTTTGGATCGATGCGAAGGCTATGGATATGGGCGCCGATGGATAATTAAGTGATCAATACGAAGAGTAAAGTGGGCAGATGGATACGAGGCAAAGGTTACAGGGGAAAGCATCTCGTACCGATGGATTATTGATCGATACGAAGGGAACACACTTGCGATCGATTTGGAAACGGGTACAAGGGCACAAGATCGATACGAAAGGCAAGCATTCAGGGAGCGACATGAAAGAAAGAGCAGCTGATGGATACAAAGGTGGTAACATTGGATGGATACGAAAAAGGGAACGGGTTGAAGGATACAAAACCCATGGATACGAAGCTTCCAGCCTACTCGCAAATACCAACTTGTATCGATCATAACTGGAAATCTACAACTCCAAATGCTATGAAATTTTCACAGAAGCTTGTTGATCCACTCGAGAATGTTCATAATCGACCTCGACTCGATTAGAGCTAATTTGGGTCAATACGAATTATTCTTGGATCGATCACAAATCACTCAGGCTCGATCTGGTGGGCCCACTGCGCAAGAGAAGAGGTATTTCAGGTTTTGATGCGGATATTTTCGGGTGTACACCTATAAATAGGAGTCCTATGGCAGCTAAAAAGGGAATCTTCTCCTTCTCTTACGTGGAAACTCTACCATTTTTGCTATTGATTTTCAAAATCGTGTAATTGTAAAACAAAAGGAATAAAAGGAGCAACTCGAAGTGGGCGTAGGCCGGAGATAGCCAAACCACTATAACTTTTGTGTTCTTTACTTTCTTTCTTACATTTTGCATTTGCTATCTCTTTAGTTTTATTCTCTACTATACCTAGATTTGAGATCTGTGTTGGAATATTATGGATCTGTGTGTATATACTGGTGCTTTCACTACTTCTGGGGTTTGTGGCCAATTTTGGCGCAAACACATACATACTCGATTAAGTTTTGTATTAGGTTAGCTTTTGCATTCATACATACCTAATTAGGTTGGAAATTTGATTATCTTTTGCATCCATACGTACCTGATTAGGTTGGGCATCCGGCTAGCTTTTGCGTCCATATGTACGTGATTAGGTTGGGTATTCGATTAGCTTTTGTATCCACACATACCTTATTAGGTTTGGTGTTTGGTTATTTTTTTTCATCCATAAATACTTAATAGGTTGAGCATCTGGTTAGCATTTTCATCCATACATAGCCGATTAGGTTGACAATGGATGAGATAGTATTCCGCAATCGGTATTTGTTGAGAATTGAAGCATCAACGTTTGATCCCATGGTTATATGAATCATTGTACGTCGGAAGGACTATGGAAGCTCGATGAATATTCTGTTCAAAAGTACGTTTGAATTATACTGCCATTAAGTGACATCATTTTGTTTGAAGAAAAGATGGATCTACTTACTAGAGGTTGTTAAATTCCATATTTAGGAACCAGATTGGGCAGATCATCGATGTTTATACGAATGATATGCTTCATCGGTTTAGTGATGTCTGCTCAAGCATTAAGCATAACATTGGTATGTAAGGAGGCAAGGATTCAAAGGCCAGTTTATTATATCAATAAGTGATTTACCGAAACTGAAAGGAACTATCTGAAGTTGGAAAAATTCTTATTGCTACAACCAACAAACCGTTATCATTTAGTTTTATATATATTTGAATATGATATTGGTTTGGTTTGATTTTATATTTTCATGTATGGCATTGCAAAAATTGCTTGTTTTTATGCAATAGTTTGTCTAGTGGAATTTTGATTATTTTGATTTATAGTAATATAAATAGTTTTATATTATGAATAATTATTTTTTAACTGCAAAAATCAAATGCAGTTAACAGTAAATTGTAATCATGCCCAGTAGACTCTAATACAAGAAGTTTAAAATATAAGGTTTATTCAATTATTAATACAGATGATTTTTAATTTTGTATAAAACACATTTGAATTTTTTATGATATATTTAATTTTAATTATTGAATTTTTATTAATTTTTGATTTAACTGCTCAAGTAAAATGCAGTTAGACTTATAAATTTTTTGGAGTTGTCATATTAAAAATATATTAAGTTACTACATTATAAAATATAGTTAAATTTTTAACTGATTTATGCATAGAAATATTAATAGTTTTAAATTAAGAACAATTATTTATTAACAGGTTTAAGTCAAATGAAGGTAAATATAAACTATAATCTTATAAAGTAGAGTTTAGTACAACAATAATCAAATCTAAGGTTTACCGCATTATAAAATATAGATATTTGTAGTTATTTAATTTGCTATAAAAGGCAGTTAATTTTTTTATCTTTTTAATTATAATTATACAAATTTTGAATTCATGTATGATTATTTGAATTTTAAATTTACATTAATTTTTTTCAGGAGTATGGTAAGAACACCTTAACTACTAATAAGTAGAAAAATACAAGACATGAGTGTCACCGATATGCCACAGCTACTATAAATAACCTAACGACCATGTTTCTTTAGGAGAGGAAGAAACACCATCATCCGCTAACACCTGGGTAGAACCCACTACAAATCCCCAAAAACACAAGCATAGGACCGAAAGAGCAATGCAAGACAAAGGTCGTAATCCATTGAATCAAAAGAGTAAATAAACGATCGTGCCCATGAAATGTCAGATAACATCTCAGCGTTCCAAAACCCCATTTGACCATCAGTAGCAAGAACTAAAGTGTCACCAAAGATACAGTAATGAAGGCGTGTGAGGTCCAGATGATCATCAGAAACAAAACGACAATAGGAATCGTCCACAGGGTCATATCTCATATCAGACTTAAGATCAATCCATCGCCTCTCAGACTCAAACCAAACGACAGATAACTTCAAAGGCACAGTATCAGGATCAGAAATAGGAAAATCCGAGACTACAGGTGGAACCGCGGAAACAGAGAGTGTAGCATCGGAATAAGGAAATGGATCAGAAACTATAATTAAACTACTCAATTTACATTAGTTTTTGATTTAACTACTCAATTTAACTATAATTAAACTTACAATTTTTTAGATTTGATATTTTACAAGTATATTAAGTTACTACATTATAAAATGTTGTTAAATTTTTAGCCGTTTTTATGCATAGAAATACTAATATTTTTAAATTAAGAACAATTATTTGTTAACTACTATCATGTCGCCTTTTGGTAAGGCCGTGACACCAAGGAATTGACTAGAAACAAAAGACAGTCTGTCCCGAAGATCGATTGTACACAGGTTCACTATGGATGTCGATAAATTTTATCCAAGCCCAGATCGAGCTACAATTGATGTGACAGGACTAGCAAAGCAATGAAAGACAAAATTTCAAGTTATAGGTCAATCGAAGTTCGTATACTCAAGGTACGATCAACGCGATCCAAGGAAATCAACTCACACGCATCCGTCTGTTCGTACCCATCATTTCGCATCCATCTATTTGTATCCATCACATTATCTGTTGTTCATATCCATCATGCGCATTCAACTTCATATCCACTCAGCCTGGTTCTACTTCATATCCATCAAATTGGTTCGACTTTGTATCGATCAGTTGGAGTCAATTCGCATCGATCATAGTCGCACAACTCGTATCGATCGATCAACGATCGATACGAATAAAACATCAAACAGATGATACGAAAACAACCTCCAGCTATCGATATGGAATGGCCAGCAGCTATTGATGCGAAGTAGCCTATGAGTATCGTTATGAATAAGGCCATGACAATCGATACGAACAGAACAACTTCGATCGATACAAACATGCCTTGAACGATCGATACGAAGGGTACACGCCGGCATCAATTTGAAGGGCATAGCACTCAATGGATACAAAGGGAGAAATAGCCAACTCGGCACGAAAAGTGGATCGATTCAAGGAGTTAGCACCATGTCAACTTGCAAGCACGTTCCCACAAAACGATACGAACTGATCGATATGAAGAGTATTGATGCGAATTCAATAGCGTTGAGAAAACACAAGTTTGCATCGATCATAACTCACAATCTATAGGTCCAAATACCACCAAATTTTCATAGGAGCTTGCGTACATCCTCAGCATCATTCACGATCGATCCCGACTCAATTGGATGAAGTTTTGATCGATAAGAAGCTCGTTCGTATCGATCCCAGATCATGTGCAAATCACATTAGATCGATCGCGTGGGCCCACCCACGTGCCAGAAGAGGTCTCCCAAGATCTGAGCGATTATTTGCACCCTACGCCTATAAATAGCATCCTAGAGCCTATAGAAAAAGGATCTTTCGGCTCCTCGACATCCAAACTCTGCCCGAATCATTTTTGTACTCAAAGATCACTTTTATACTCGAAATTCTCTGTTGTAATCCGTTGTAATCAGCAATTAAACATCACTAAAATCACCAGTTTCATAGTGAACTTAGGCCATACGTCGAACCACTCTAAATCTCTATGTTTCTGTGTGTTTTCGTATATATTTGAAGTGTTTGTTAGATAATCCTCTTTTTACATTTACTTTCTTCGTTTTATCTCTTCAAATACTTCCGAAGAGTGTTGTGCCCACATTGGTACAAATATTTTGGTGCTTTAACAGAGAAAACACGGTTTATCTCCTACTCGTTGGATCTACTATCGATATCGGACTGCATAAATCTAAGGAGAAGATCCAGATCTCAAGATCGAAGATTTTCCATCCTATTTATATTTGCATCAAGTCTAGGAAAGAGCTTCACTATTCATCATGGTTAACATAAGGACCACTTCTACTGCTGCAGATCCAGAAGGACGGGATCGATAGAATCCAGCATAGTTACCAATGATTGATCAGAATGCCGTCGAACCATCAGATCCGCAAGGCCCTGTCACCAGGGAAGAGTTTCAGAGGCTAATGCAAGAGTTGACACAGAGCCGTCAGCAACTTGTTCAACAGCTGCGTACCAACGTAGAATTGACCAATGAGCTGAATCGCCAAAGGCGTAGGAGATCCAGGTGGGATCAGGCTTTCTATTCATCTACTAAGAGTTCAGCTTCTTCAAATTATCATCACAGATCCACGCGCCCACCACTAGATGAGAGTTATACCCAAGCTACTGGACATCAGCATGCACTGAGCCTTGGGAGACTAAGAGTTGGCCCGTCCACCAGCCATCAGACTGGACCTTCCTCCCAAGGAGGTACAATTCCATATCATGTTACAGACAACCGCACTACCACCATTACTACTGAACCGGGAGCTGATGCTCGAAACCGGACAGATCCGATCCAATATCAACATACTCCCGAGCCTTATATCCTTGAAGACTTAGAACCAAGGAGGCAAGACTTGGACCGTCGACCACGTCCGACCTAGCCTCGCATTGTGGAACCCGACCACACCATGGCCCAGCGTGCTCAAAATGCCAAGATGCCAGATATACCGACGATGATACGTCAAATAATCCATGAAAGTCAGGGTCTCACTAATGATGACTGGGAATCTCACGGAGTCATACCCCTTTCACTGATGACATACTCTACGTTGAACCACCTTGACGATTCATGATGCCAACTCTACCCATCTATGAAGGGAGCTCAGATCCTAATCAACATATTCTAAAGTACGAATTGTTGATGAATGCTACACGAGCTGATGATGTGGTTAAATGTCGAAGTTTTCCGATCTCTATTAGAGGCATAGCTACCATGGGGTTTACCCGTCTGCCACCTCGGTCTATCTCGTATTTTGATCAGTTGGCTACAAAGTTTGTTGAGCAGTTCCAAATTCATGTAACGAGACCGAAGGATGTTAACACTTTGTCTAGTGTCACTCAAGCTCCTAAAGAGACACTTAGACGTTATTTGGAAAGGTTTAATGCTGAGTATGCTGAGATTAGCAATCCCAACGATAACTCTATTCTGATGCCACTGACTAAGGGGATTGATCCCGATTCTGAATTCGGTAACTGGCTGGCCGAAAAACCCCCTACATTGTTGGACCGTTTCTATTCCAAGGTAGCCCAATTCTTGAGAAGGAAGGATGCGAAATAGTCTAGAAAAATGGATGACATAAGGCCCAGTGTGGAAGGAATCCAGAGTAATGTAGTTGTTAAACAATTCGGGGAGAGCTCCAGAAAAGTGCAATTGAATATTCAAAATAAATAGAACTAGCAAAGAGGTAATGGAGATCGAAATAAAAAATGGGATCGGAATCGTGGTCCACGACATAGAGCTCCCATGTTTGATAATTATACTCATTTAAATACATCGTTGGAGAATGTGTACTTACAGACTTGTAATACCATTCAATATAAGAAACCTACCCCAAGATCATCATCAGAGAAACAAATCCAAACGGGAAATTCCACGATAGCTACGGCCATAACAAGAATGTGCGTCGTCACTTGCCGGATCTCATTGAAAAGTTGATAAGTGAAAGGAAGATAGAACAGTTTGTGCGGGCACCGTAGTCTGGAGGTGCGGGCCCATCAAATCAGAGCCCATCAAATCAGAATCGTGTACCTAATCAGGAAAGACAAGAGGAACCCACTTGTACCGACGGGAGGTTGGTAATAAATACTTTTTGTGGTGGTCCTCATCCAGCAGACTGAAGCTGGAAGGAAATGGAGTCTTATGCTAGTTCAATTAGGCATGCGGATTTCGAATGTTGTAGTAATTTTGAAGGCGGGGCTTCGGCCAAACAACAAAAGACGATGACTGATGACATCATGTTGCGACATAGAGATGCTGACAGGGTCGAAGCCCCCACTATTGATCCACTTGTTATATCAGTTCAAGTAGGTCCTGCTTGGATGAAAAGGATCTTAGTCGACAGTGGAAGTTCTGTAAATATAATGTTTAAGAAAGCCTATGACCAGATGAAGACGGAGGCTAAAGACTTGAAGCCTTGCCAGTCCCGTATTCATGGCTTCAACAGGAGTGCAACCATACCCACAAGATTGGTGGAATAGCCAGTGGAGTTAGGAACCGGAGAACGCCGGAGAGTCCGAATATTACACTTTGTTGTGCTGGACATCGATTCACCGTACAATGCTTTCTTGGGCCAACCGGCCCTAGCTGAGTTCAGGGCTGCCATTGCCTTATGGTGTTTGACTCTAAAATTATCCATCGATCGGGGAGTTAGAGTAGTTCAAGGAGATCAGGCTGTTGGACGAGCATGTTATATTGCTGAACTGCGAGATGTGCAGCAAAGATAAAAAGGAAAGGGCATAGAGGAATCTCTCTGCGTCCGTTTTGTTGAAAATTGACAATTAGTGCCTAGATCCAGGCCCGGGCACCCTAACCAATTCCAAAGAGATCTTGACCATAGAGATAACGAAAGTGAAGATGAAAGTAAAGATAGTTAAGCTACTTCGACCGAATTGACGATCGATGTCCTAATTGACGTTAGTGGGCGATTCTAGAATGATAAAGATTGGATCTTAGTTAAGGCAACAGGTGCAAGAGGAGTTGGTTGAATTTCTCCAAGCAAACCTTGATGCATTTGCTTGAACACATTCTGACATGTGTGGAATCTCCCCCGGACCTCGCGAGCCACACATTGAACATTGACCCACGGTACGTCCCGGTCAAATAAAAAAGGCGTGGTATGGATCCAAAGAGATTTGCCGCCCTTAAGAAGAGGTAGATAAGCTTAAATCGAATTGATTTATTCAAGATGCATTATACCTGGAATGGGTATCCAACCCTGTACTTTTTCGAAAGCCAAATGGAAAATGGAGAACGTGTGTCGACTATTCAGATTTGAATAAAGCTTGCCCCAAAGACAGTTTTCCACTTCCTCGAATTAATCAGCTCGTAGATTCAACGGCTGGACATGAACTCCTATCCTTCATGGATGCGTATTCGGGCTACAACCATATACCCATGCACTTGCCCGACCAGGAGCATACCAGCTTCATGACCAATCTGGGACTCTATTGCTATAAAGTTATGTTTTTTGGACTCAAGAACGCCGGTGCCACTTACCAACGATTGGTCAATCGGAAGTTCGCCAACCAGATTGGGAAAACTATGGAGGTATACGTGGACGACATGCTAGTGAAATCACGATTCTCCACTGATTATATTAAAGTCCTAGAATCAATGTTTAATATCCTCCGAGAATACAGAATAAAGCTCAATCCATTGAAATGTCACTTTGGGGTCGCATTTGGAAAATTCCTTGGGATTATCGTCAACGCTCGTGGAATTAAAGCCAATCTCGAAAAGATCTGGGCGACCAAAAATCTTGAGACTCCAAGAACCATAAAGCAAGTCTAGAGCCTCAATGGGAAATTAGCAGCACTAAGCTGGTTCATTTCAAAATTCACTGACAAGTGCATTCCCTTCTTCGATTTAATCCGAAAAGGAAAATGGAACTTTGAATGGACCATGGAATGTGAGGGCGCATTCCGAGCCCTAATTCAACACCTCTCCACACCGCCTATTTTGTCAAAGCTTATCGATCACGAGAAATTGTACCTTTATTTGGTTATATCAAAAAACGCGATCAGTGCTGCCCTAACTCGAGAGGAAGACTGAGTACAAAAACCGGTCTACTATATTAGTAAACAATTAACCAGAGCTGAGAGAAATTATCTGAAGCTAGAGAAGTTGGCTTATTGTCTTGTTATTGCCTCAAGGAAGCTCCATCTGTATTTCCAGGCTCATCCTATCACCATTTACACAGACTAGCCATTATGATATGTCCTCACGCGACCTGAGACGTCTGGTAGGTTACTCATATGGAATATCGAGTTAAGTCAGTTTGATATTACCTATACTCCAAGGAGAGCCATTCAAGGACAAGTCCTAGTAGATTTCATAGCTGAATTTACCATCCCAAAGGACTTGCCTGAAACTAGTGAATCTTCCAAATATATCTGGAAGCTGCATACTAATGGTGCATCGAATGACCATTACTCAAGTACCGGGGTTGTACTTAAAACTCCTGAACTTCGATCTATATGCTATTCTCTAAAGTTTGATTTACATGCGACCAACAACGAAGCTGAGTATGTAGCCCTACTTGTTGGATTGAGACTTGTTCGAGATTTAAAATCATTACTATGGAGATTTATTATGATTCGCAATTAGTTGTGTGTTAAGTTCAGGGGGAGTACCAGGCCAAAGATCGAAGATTGGCTTCTTACCTGGCTCGGGTCCAGGTGATACTGAATCAGTTCGAATATTATGCTATCTACTACATCCCCCGAGAGCACAATCAAAAAGCTAATTAATTGGAAAAACTAGCCAGCATAGGTGAAGCATAAAAAATGAGACATATTCCTATGGAAACATTGTCTTCCCCAAGCATCGATCGAATGGAAATAGATTGGGTATTTGAGGTCGTTCCCAATAAGGAGTCGTGGATGACTCGGTTCAGAAATTATCTCGAGCATGGAACACTATAAGAGCGTAGGAGTGAAAAAAGACAAGTTCTTCGAAAAGCCTCGCGGTTCACTATTCAGAATGGAGTCATGTATAGAAGAGGATACTCTATTCCTTTACTCTAGCGTATCGCTCATGATGAAATTAAACGAATGTTACATGATGTACACGAAGGAGGATGTGCCGATCACACAAGAAGGCAAGTTTTAGCTAAGAAAGTACTCCGATATGGATACTATTGGCCGACCGTAAATCATGATGCATCAGACTATGCCAGAAAATGTGACAAATGTCAAAAGCATGCTGGGATTCCTAGGGCACCACCCCCCGAAATATCTCAGATGGTCAGCCCATGGCCGTTTGCAGTCTGGGGCATCGATATTATTGGATCTCTACCTTTGGCAAAAGGTGGTGCGAAGTACGTCATCGTCGTAGTTGATTACTTTGCTAAGTGAGCGAAAGCTAAACCCCTTGCTACAATCACGACGAAGAAAGTGATCAACTTCGTGGTACGCAACATTATCTGTCGATTTGGTCTCCCGCATACCATCATCACCGATAACAGAACCCAATTCGACAGCATTGTGTTCAAGGATTTCTATCAACAATTCCACATTCAAAAGAAATTCTCTACATTTGCACACCCTCAAGCTAATGGACAGGTTGAAGCTGTTAATAAAGTTATCAAGTCTATTCTGAAGAAACGACTGGAAAAGGCAAGGGGAAAATGGGTCGATGAACTTCCTATGGCTTTGTGGGCTTACTGAGCAACCTACAAGTCCTCGACCGGCCACAATCCATTCTTTCTTTCTTACGATTCAGAAGCCGTTATTTCAGTCGAGATGAAAGTACCTTCTCATCGTGTGACATAGTATGATCCGAAGACAAATGCTATATTACTTGCCGAATCCCTAGATTTATTGGATGAGAAGTGAGAAGAGGATGACTTGAGGGCAGCCGCATACCAAAGTCGAGTCGTCCGATTATACAATGCCAAGGTCCAACCCCGAACCTTCGAACTCGACGATCTCGTCCTCAAAAGAATCTATTTGGTTCCTTCGCACATGAAACCAATGTGGGAAGGGCCATATGTGATTAAATGAAAGCTCGAAGATGGCACATTTAAGTTATTGACCATTGACGGTCTTACTTTGCCAAGAGCCTAGAACAGCGAGAGTCTTCGTCGCTACTACACATGACAGGCTTTATTTATTTAGTCTATTTTTCATCTGCAATTATTTTCTGCATTTTGAAATTTGAATTTGTAATAAGGCAACATATTTTTCCATATTTTCTTATTTCAGCAATAAAGTGCAATCTCTTCGAGCCCGAGCCGTGATCTATTGAATGCGTCATACAACTATCACTGTCTATGGAGACCTAAATACCACCCGACGGTGGGGTTTATTCAAGTAGGGAGTAACTATGATATGACCGGTTACTCGCTAAGTGAAACCCGAGCTCGGAGGCAAGCCATCACACTAAAGACTAAATAGGATTGATACACGGCAATCCTCTAACTAACTCCAAGTTCCTTGAGTGCGAACTGGAGTATAAGTTTACAAATGTGGTTTCGACGAGGGTAGCCCCATCCACCTAAAGACCTCGCTCGTATCCAAACCAAGTTCGAGGAGGATGGATCTGTCCATCTAACGACCTCACTTGTTGACACAGGGTGGATGTGAATTGACCGTCCACGATCCTGATAAATCCATCGTTCTCGGAATGCGAATGAAATCAAACGCCTAAACATACATGACTGACTGTCTGTAGGCCAACTCCAAATTCCCAGAGTGCGAATTGGAGCATAAACATTAGCTCCAAGTTCCCAAAGTGCGAACTGGAGTATAAATATCAAATCCAAGTCCCAGAGTGTGAATTGGAGTTTAGACACCAACTCCAAGTTCCCAGAGTGCGAACTAGTGTATAAACATCAACTAACTCCGGGTTCCCAGAGTGCGAGCCGGAGTGTCAACGTCAACCAACTTCAGGTTCCCAGAGTGCGAACTGGAGTACAAACGTCGGCTAACTCCGGATTCCCAGAGTGCAAAACGGAGTATCGACCGCAATTAACTCTAAGTCCCCAGAGCGTGGATTGGAGAATAAACATCGACTAACTCTAAATCCCCAGAGAGTGGATTAGAGTTTAGGTACAAACCGAATACAAATCGATCTTTCTTAACACAACTCTAAGTCCCCAGAGCGCTTTTAGAGTATAAACACAACTCGGGTGTGACTGACAACCCATAAACCAATGTAAGTCCCCAGAGTGCGGACGAAATGCTAAATATCAAGCGAGTGTGATTGACCGCCCATACAATAACTTAAGTCCCCGAAGCGTGGACATATCCTTAAAACTTAAGCAGGCGTGACTAACCGCAGACGCACAATTAAAATCCTCGGAGTGTGGATGCAACCTTCAATATAAGAGTGAGCATGATTCGATCACTCGAACTATACTTGTTTTAGGGTCGATCAGCGACGCTAAGCTTGATGTATTGAAGGCGAAATGCAATCGCTAGCCGATCTTCACAAATCATCCCTGAAATCAAGGGCAGAACTTAAGTGTCGATCACTGACTGGAGCAGTGCAGCATCTAAGTTCAGCTTAGTGTCCGACATGACTCGAAGCCGTGATTCCAGGGCTTAACAAATAAACTCAAAACCTGATCCAAAGGTCGAAACTTCACAAGTTTACTGAACAAGAATTCAAATGCTAGAACATTTAAGCAAACAAACGATAATTGAGTTGAAGACAAAATAGAATTTCATTTCAGCCGTTTGTGGTAGGAATTTATACACAAGTTATTTTCAAAACAATCCTACTAGCAGGGGGACGAACCTGCATCTATACACGGCCTACGAAAGATAAACAAACACAAATACCTATCTACTCAAAAATGAGCAGAAGAAGCATATCTACTCATTCTTTTTTCTTGGTTTCTTCTTCGACGTAGACCCGCTGGAGCTACCATTAATCTTCTTCATTCGAGCCTTTCCCTTTCGGTGGCTGGTCTCCAGCAGGAGGCATTATATCGATTTCCTCCACCGAACTCAAGTGTATGGGAATGCTTCCAACAGGAAGATTCAGAGGGGTTGGATCCATTGCAGGAGGCGAAATAGGCATGCTGGTGCCGACAACAGTGACATTAGGAGATATCATTTGTAACGGGGCCAGATCAAGGCCCACCATTCCACCTCCAAAGCTGCTGTCCCGGGCGGCTACTTCCATTTCAGTGTTGATCTCGGCTATAATTTCTTCCTCATGAAGTGTTTGTGCATTGCCGGAAATGCTTGTGGTTGGGACTGAGGAGAGGATCGCTGGCGCTACTCCACTCATGACAAACGCCAAGTCAGAAAAAGGGTCACTTTGATGACTGAGAAGTTCCTCCGTCATCTGTTCATCGAATGAAAGTGTACTCCCTTGTACATCATTTGTAGGTGTAGTGGCCAATGTCATGGTCACTTCCATAATAAACGCCTCCTGCGCATGATGCGACTCTTGAGTTATAGGAGGCGCGACTGGTGTAGCTCCAATCACTGGAAAGAGACGAAGGAAAACTGTTATTAAATATTTCAAGTGAAGCATCCGATCGTGAACAAGCATACAAAATGTTTAGAGTACCTTCCTCAGTTCAACTCGTTGGCAGTTGAACGACCTCAGAAATTTGCTCGCCAACTTGAGATAACTGCAGCTGATCCGGACTGTAAGCAGCAACTGATTGAGAGTCAACTACAGAAGTCGGTTCAGGCTGAGTCGGCACAAGAGTATCGTGACTTATGTCGCGATGCTTGATACCAGAACCTTCTCCGACCTCTAAGTGTTGAGCGTTAAGCTTCTCCTTTTCATATGAAATCATGGCAAGTGGAGAAATTTCCTTTCGTCGTCATTTAGCACTTGGTTCTCAAGCTCGAATTCATCAACCGATTCACCCTGATGGGCAGCCTTTTCATCTTCTACTAGTCGGCCCCAGGCGTTATATAGTCGTGTCGGATAATTATCGGGCCATGCTAGGTTCCTATGCCTTAAGACGTTAGCATTAGAGGTAATAAGGAGATCTTCGATGTCAGCCTCTAGCTTGGACTCCTCCATTTGGACCTTCTCCTCGACCTCAGTCTCCACCTCTCGAACCTTAGCCGTTGCCGCATCCCTTTCGCCCCGAAGCACTATAGCCTATTCACATGCCTCCTGGGCTGCATTATTTGCATCATCCCTCTCCTTAATGATTTTGCAAAATTTGGCATTGAGCTTGTTAATTTCTTTAAGAGCGGCATCCCGTTCGGCCGTGACAGTGGTGTTTCGGTGGCCCATCTCCTCCACCAAGGCAAAATGTATTTGTCGCATCCTCTCCATCGCTAGGTTCGCCTCATCGTCCTTCTGGATGGCCTCTATTTCTGATTTTTGAGAGGATTCGGCTTCGTCGTTAAGCACTTGAATAATCCGGTCCTTTTGAGCAAGCTCGGCTTTTAATTTCTTAACGGTATTCGCCCGCTCAAAGGCCACCTTCGATGCTTTTTCTGCAGCTTTCCCCCACTCCTTGTACTGGGTATAGATATAATGAATATAATCATGCATTATGCTTTGTGCCTTCGATTGAATTCTCTTTAAGTAAGGGGGAAAGACGAAGCCGTCAAAGCATAAGTTTGGAAAATCTTTCTTCAACAGGGCAATTCTAATAGCCCCTTCCTTGGTGGGCTCAGTAATAGCTTGTTTAGAAGCAATGGGAGTTTCGGCCTCATGTCTGCGACATTGTGATTCAGGCCTAGAGGTTTGGAAGATGGTTTTGGGTGAGGAGGCTCTATTTTTTGTTTCCTTTGGCCTGAAGGTTGTATGGGTGCTCGAGGAGGAGGAGAACGCGACCGAGATAAGTATCTACAATCCCTATCCCTCTCTCTTTCGTGGCATTCTTGGCTTAAATAACTGCAATCGCGGTTTCTATCGTCCTCCCTCCGACGAGACTCATAATACATGCCAAATGATTGTTGCGTAGAGCGGAAACTTCCCAGTATAGATTCTCTTCTTGTCATTGTATCTGTAAAGAAGAAAGAACAACAGAGATAGTAATCTCCTGAAGTAAGCAGCTTGTGGTCGGAAATGTGTAGTGTCGTGAAGTGTATATGTATGTGCACCCCCCCGACCAACCGAAAATGTCAGCCACGCTTATGGGAAGAGACTCACTTAAGTCTAAAGCACTCTGAAGCTCCTCTAATCCAGCATCATGATCAAGTGACACATAATCTGGGATTGGGATATTGGAAAGCCCTCCAAAAAGGTTCTCCACTTACAAGGGAGGAGCCTCCAAAATTCTAATACCGAGAACAGGCAAAGACACGATTACGGATTTCCATCTCAAAGATTTGTGGCACTTATGCGCTGCAGCCTCGCCTTTTCTCCTTCCCTCAAGACTTTGAAAGCTATTAGAAGACCCGGCCATGTGTTCGTCATCAGTGGGCGTATTTTATTCCTCACCCTCTTCGGTTATTACGATCTCGGGCGCTCTATGTTTATCCCATCTCACCAGAGCCGCCCTCAGCGTTCCTTCAAGCTTAATGCTCTGATTTCGCTCGATTAGCCCAACGGTCCTCAAGTTTTTGTCTATTAGCGCCGAGTCTATGTCCCTCATTTGATTGGCACTTCTTGAAGGACTCATACTATTTCTTTAAATTGTGTACTGTCAGGTCGTAGGATTATGGCTGTAAGAGGAAAGAAGATATGAGATTCAGCATCGATTACGACAAAATAATGAATTACCGAAAGGAAATTATGACACTTACGTCTGGCTAACCATCGAATGGCGAATCCTAGGGGACAATGGACATAGAACCATTCTTTCTTGAAATAGCTAAGCCTGATCGAAGAGCCCGTCACCACTTGACAGTTCCTAACTGCCTCCAGGAATGTGAACGAAGGACTATCTCCCCGACTCTTAACATTAAATAGGTATCTGATTTCGATTGGAATCGGGGGTCGAAAAAGATGCTCCGTGAATACAATGAATAGGCTATTCAGTAGTGCGTACCCATTAGGGTGTAGTTGTGAGGGGAAATTTCAAAAAAAACCAACACTTCCCGAATGTATTGGTTGAAGGGAGGAAGCGTCCCAACTGTGCGTGAATGCCTATTGAAAGCAGTAATCCCTTCGGTGGGAGCATGTGATCTATCGTTCGGCCCCGGTAATAAATCATCATCCAATGACAAACTGTTTCTTAGGTATATCCATCCCAACATATCTTCGGAGACATTGGACGACATAGAATCTTGTGGGTTCACAATAAAAGTTGCTCCTGGCAACTTGTCTAGAGCTGGATCAATGACCTCGACCGCGATGGTCAGCAACTCTATTATTGGAAGAGATGAACTTCAGGTTTCCTGCTGTTGAGAACTGGTGGATTCCATAGCTAATCAACTTATCAAAAACCATCATTAGACGATAATAAGCCTGTGTGTTCCCCGGCATGAAATGCTTGATGTGTTGTGCAGTGCAGTGCCACATATTACTTTGTGAAATTCTACAGAATCTGAGGAATGTTAAAACGGTAAGACTTCAAGATTCAACTGGAGTGACCGTCATCGCTGACCATCACAACCGTGCCATTCAGACTTCGTTGAATCTTCCACACTAAAGTTCGTTAAGTTTTTCAAGTTACAGTTCCATCGACGAGCTACGAAAGGCAGTCAAGTATGCAGTTTAACAGTTAAGTCCAGATATGCAAGGCAGAAGCTCGTCAAAGTCAAATTTTCGAGTGTTCAAAGATTTCAAGTCCATCAAAATTCAAACTTGCATCGTTCCGCAAAAGCCTAAATTTTGTATCGATTTGGATTCGTTAACTTCATATCGATCGGTTTACATTGGACTTCATATCGATCGAGATTCGTTAACTTTGTATCGATCGGTTTATGTTGGACTTCGTACCTATCGAGATTCGTTAACTTCAAATCGATCGGTTAACGTTGGACCTTGTATCGATCGAGAATCGTTAGCTTCATATCAGTCCCCATCCAACAACTTCATATCGATAACTTACCGTGAATTTCATATCCAATGTATGTTCCTTGATTTCGTATCGATCGCTTTTGATCGATATAAATTCTCACGACACCAGATCGATACAAAACCCGCATTTTCACCTACTGATTCCTGATCGACACGAATCCCTCACTTAGGGTCGGTATGAAGTCAGATCTTCCACATCCTTTCATCGATATGAAATTGAAGATGAACGTCCCTACACACTCTTTCTTCTCCAATCAACACGAACGCCACCGCAACCTTCCTCGACCAAGCTCCTGCCTAATTCCAACCATGGCATCACCGGAATCGGCCATAATTATAAGCAAACCGGCATAAGAACTCGATTCTCATCATTATATCATGAATTAGTTCAACTAATTACCTAATTTAAAGATGTGGTTTGAGTGATTAGCCGTTGGGTTGGTTTGAAGACAAAGACGGTTTTATTTCTTTTTGTTCTAATCGATACGAAGGCAAAAGAAATGAAAAGCAAATGAAATTTCTCTAAGTCCAAAACGTATTTATATGATTTGAACCCAAGCAAGAGACGATGTGTCTCCTAATAGCCAAGTACCAGTTGGAACGGTCACGACTACCATCGATACGAAGAAGCTTATTCGTATCCATCAATCCAGATCGATCCAAAGTGTAGCTGTTCATATCCATTAGCGACCGATCTCCAACTCCATCGATGCGAAATGATAATTTTATATCCATCCACTCAAAGATCACGAGAATTCGCACCAATCGATGCAAAATGTTCTAAAAGGCTAATGAGCTCGTATCGCTCACCATTAATAGAAAAGCAAATTTTCAACTCCGCGAACCGATCCAGGTGAGGATCGATATAAAAGAAAATTATTTAAAACAACCATCAAGCATTGTTATCAATCGAATTTCACATTGACTCAGGAAAAGGTCAATACAGAATTCGATAAAAAAAATTAACAACAACTCGTGAACATGCGAACGTTAACGGGAGTTAGGTTAGCGTACATACAAGCATATATGTTGAACTAACATCCAATTTTTAAAAAAGTCACAGGAATTGTACACTCATCTGGAGACGGTTACGACAACATATGACAACTCACTATCATACATAACTCGGTTACAACAGTACACGGTACAACAACTGGCAGTCAACAATTTATATTACTGAAAATCGATCAAAGGTTATATCTTTCGACGAGAAGACAACAACTGTTCAACAAGTCAGATGAAACTGTTTAAGATGAAGATTGCAACTTTACAAAGTACATCATGTTCTCACCAGAGGTACTTTGGAGGGAAAATGTTATCCCACCTTTTGGCAAGGCTGTGATGTTCGTCGACGGAAATTCTATCGGTTTAGAAAACCGTCGAACGAATTTAGAAATAAAATTTATACCGCAAGCACACGGTGTACGAATGTAGCACGTGGCGAATACGGGTCGATCCGCAGGGAATTGATGATTTTAAAATTCTACTCAATCAAATTATACCAAAGTTGGAAGAGTGATTAACTAAAAAGAAAAAAGAAAAATGACAAAAGAAAATAGATAAAAATATGAGAGTGTTAAGACAATTTAGAGGCAATTTCCACTCTCTAGATCACATAAATCAACAAAATGAAGTTTTGATCTCTCTTTTCTTGTCATTAGTGAATTAGTTGATGTGCTTATCATAAGTATGGTATATTTATGCTATTAATTAGCTCAATATAAACCATCAAACTATAACACAACCACTAATACACTTTTAAATCTCATAAAATATGGCAAGAAAGTTGAAAGAAAAATCTATTTTAAGCATGGCCTATTAACTATTAATTAGAAATATAAGCCATCAAATTTTAATTTCAACAATCACTTCTTTGCCATAATCATATGTAGATGAAGAGGCAATTTGTGTTTTGTTTGACTAAGCATAGCCTATTTGTTATAAACAACATAGCCTATCAAATTCAAAGCTAAACAACATCATTAAACCACTTCAATCATTCTCATTAAGCACAAAAAGAGAGCATAAACATCAAATTAAGTTGAAGCTACAAGATTAGAGAGCTTCATTACCTCTAAATTGAAGGGGTTTAGCCTCTCATATTTGTTATCATATGAACAAATGTAGCTTGCAACATAAGAGAAAAAGAAAAGGAAAAGAGAGCAAAGTGAAATGGAAAACTATTCTAATTGCATAAAGGAAAATCTACACTACTTGCATAAAAGGAAATGAACATGTAATTAAAAAGAAACAATAATTAACATTGCATAAAAAAAAAGAATTACATAAGAGAAGAAATGGCTAAGTGGCCATGGAAAGAAAGAGAGATTTGATTTATTTTCTAAACTAGAACTAACTAACTAAGAGGAAGATGGCTACATGAAACATAAGGGGTATTTATACAAGTTAGAAACCCTAATGCATATTTTTGGGGAATGCCCAAAATGCCCCTTAGGAAGTGTGGAGGCCAAGTTATCATTAAAATGTCTTAATCCCCCATTAAGTGTACATGAAGCCATTAACTCCAAAAGCATGTGCATTAGCCTTTAATTTGTACATTAAGGTAGGTGGGTAGGTGAGGTCCTCCATGTTCTTCACTTTGAATTATTTCCATCTTCATTCCTTTGTATTAATTTTCTGCATGCATATCTTCATGAAACCACTCCTATATGAAATTGTCACATTAAATTGTCACATATTCATCTTCATATAGGGGCAAAACGGCCATTTATTTGAAATTGTCACATTGTTTTCCGGTTACTTTCAGTTGCTTTCAGTGAACAAAACTCTACAGCTCCATACTTCTGTTGCTTTCCCATCAACCACAAAACAACAGACCATCAAACAACCTACCAGACCATTCCCTTCCCTCTACATCTACATTACATCAAAACTGTGCTTGAACATCTCTTGCAAACTTATTGTGCAAGTTAAACTTTGCCTGGCCACCTCTGCATAACTTCCAAACCTGTTTGTCATCGCCAGCTTGCACACCTCCTTCCTTCATCTCTTCTAACCACTTGCCAATACGAACTTCTCTTCACTGACCATCACAGTCCTACATCAAAGCACATGCATATTAAATGGCCGTTTTGCCCCTATATGAAGATGAATATGTGACAATTTCAAATAATATGAATTTTGGTTTAAACAAGTTAAAATACCCAATATGATCATTTATTTAATTTAAAAAGAATAAATATGGTGGTTATAATATGCACATTTACATGCACATCACGTGACACCAAGGAATTGACTAGAAACAAAAGACGGTCTGTCCCGAAGATCGATTGCACACAGGTTCTCTATTTATGTCGATCAATTTTGTCTGAGTGCAGATCGAGTTGCAATTGATGTGATAGGACCAGTAAAGCTATGAAAGCCAACGTTCCAAGTTTCAGGCCAATCGAAGTTCGTATGCTCTAGGTACGATCGATGCGATCCAAAGAAATCAACTCACACGCATCCGTCTATTCGTATCCATCATTTCACATCCATCTGTTCGTATCCATCACGTTATCTATTGTTCGTATCCATCTCGTACAGTCAACTCTATGTCCACTCAGCATAGTTCTACTTCATATCCATCAAATTGGTTCGACTTCTTATCGATCAAAGGAGTCAATTCGCGTAGATCCCAGTTGCATAATTCGTATCGATCGATCAACGATCGATACGAATAAAACATCAAACGGATGATACGAAAACAACCTCCAGCTATCGACACGAAATGGCCCTCGGCTATTGGTGTGAAGTAGCCTATGAGTATCGATATGAACAAGGTCATGGCAATCGATACGAACAAAACAACTTCGAACGATACGAACAAGCCTCGAACGATCGATACATAGGGTACACACCAACATCGATTCGAAGGACATAGCGCTCAATGGATACAAAGGGGGAAACACTCAACTCGGCACAAAAAGTGGATCGATCCGAGGAGTTAGCACCACATCTACTTGCAAGCACGTGCCCATAAAACGATACGAACTGATCGATAAGAAGAGCATCGATGCGAATTCAACAGCCTAGAGAAAACATAAGTTTGCATCGATCATAACTCACAATCTACAAGTCCAAATGCCACCAAATTTCCACAATAGCTTGCGTACATCCTCACAACATTCAGAATCAATCCCGACTCAATTGGATGAAGTTTTGATCGATATGAAGCTCGTTCGTATTGATCCCAGATCGTGTGCAAGTCACATGAGATCGATCGTGTGGTCCCATCCATGTGTCAAAAGAGGTCTCCTGAGATCTGAACGAGATATTTGCAACCTACGCCTATAAATAGCATCCCAGAGCCTACAGAAAATGGACCTTTTGGCTTCTCAACGTCCATACTCTGTCGGAATCATTTTTGTACTCAAAAATCACTATTGTACTCGAAATTCTCTATTGTAATCCGTTGTAATCAGCAAACAAACATCAATAAAATCACCAATTTCATAGTGGACGTAGGCCATACGTCGAACCACCCTAAATCTTTGTGTTTCTGCGTGTTTTTCTTATTTGTTTTTGAAGTGTTTGTTAAATAGTCCTCTTTCTACATTTACTTTCTTTATTTTTTCTCTTGAAATACTTCTGAAGAGTGTTGTGCCCAATTTTGGTACAAGCGACTACTTAAGTCAAATGCAGGTAAATATAAACTATAATATTATACAATAGACTTTAATACAAGAACAATTAAACCTAAGGTTTACTGCTTTGTAAAATATTGACGATTTTTTGTTGATTTAACTCATTATAAAAAGCAGTTAACTTTATATATTTAATTATTAATTATACAAATTTTGAATTCATATTAATTATTGAATTAACAACCCAAGTAAAATGTGGTTAAATTTAGTAATAGTTTTTATAGTTGACCTATCACAAATATATTAATTTGTTGCATTACAAACTGTAAATTATTTAAATATTTCTATGCATAAAAATATTAAAAAAATATAAATTAACAATATTTATTTGTTAGTTGCATAAGTCAAATGCAGGTAAAGGTCAAATGTAATCATGTATAGTGGACTAATATAGAAAGTATTAAATTAAATTAAATTTTTTATTTAGCTTCATAAGTCAAATGTAGTTAAATATAATGAAGTTAAACATGAACAATAAATTCTAATAAAGCAATTTTAAAAGGTCATACAATAATAAATCCATAATTTTATACAATGAATTCAAGCAAATTTTTTATGACAACATTATGTAAATCTAATAAAACAATAATTTCATACATTGTATTGCCCACATGTTATTTTGTTATATTCATATCTTTGATATGACACATTTTCTTTTTCTTTTTCAAAATTCTTTCTGCAACATTTAATCTATAGCTGGTGGACGGTCTAGCAGGTTGACTTTTGTATTCTGGAGGATGTAACAAAATAGATATTGGAGCTTCGTTTATATTTTGTAAAGATAGGATTGGCTTGATGTTATGAGAATAAGTTAAACGATGGTAGAACGTCTTTAAGTAATCTTCAATGTAATCATAAACCATAAGATTTTAACTCAGTATAATTCTTATTGCATGATCACATGGAAAGCTGTTAATATGTCGGATATTGCAAGAGCATGTATGGGAGTTAATATTTACAATTTCAACTTTTCCTTTGGCCTTTTGTACTTCAAAATAATCATCAGATGATTTCTTCGCTATCCATCCCATTTATATGAAATGAGTTTATATTTTATTTTTTTGATTTTGGACATAGAATAGTATTTTGATCATTTGATTCTTCTTGGAGGTTTGAAATTAAGACCATTATTTTGTTTCGTATGGCATCCAATAATGAAGTTATTTGCAAACTTCATTCTTTTAATAACTAACTATTAAAACATTCTGCCATATTTGATGTTATTTCTCCATAACGATTTTCAGGAAATAGAGTAGATGTCCAATGTTCAAAAGGTAAATTCAAAAGAAATTAGACAGTAGTGTTTCCACCAATTAATCGAAATGTCTCAATATCTTTATTGTATTTAGAAAAAGTTGGTGCTTATGCACATTCTGTGAATAAACTTACTATTCATCCTTTATTACTTCGATAACTTCCCAAAGATGCTATTAGATTTTGTTTTAAATTATATAAGCAATAGCTATGATAAGCATTTGGCAAATCTTTTGGAATACATAATTTGATTCCCTAATGTCTATTTGACATAAAAACATATCTTTTATTATGATCAACAAGCATTTGACGAAGATGTTTTAAAATTAAATACCAATTATCCACATTTTCATAGGAAGTTATAGCCAACACAAACATACCTAAAATACATATAGAATATGTTAGTAAAATTATGTGTAAAAGAAGAAAATATATATTTATAACAGCATCTGTGTTATGCACTAATTATTTAAAACATACACATGCAGGTATAATGTAATTATTTGAAACAAAATATATGAAAGTTTGATATCATTAATGTAATTTTGTTTGCCTTCATTACCATCGTTTTTCGATGCTAACATTAAACATCTAGAAAATTTTCCCTCTAGAAAAGTTGTGTAATGACTAGGGATTTTCGACCCTTGATAATCAACACTCATACGTCTACTATATAGCGTGTCGAGCAATCGAATGTCGGAAAACCCGATCGTTAGGGGAAAAGTAAGAAGGAAGAAGATAAGAAGAAAACTAGACGACACAAAATCTTATAGTGGAACGAATAATCTATAATATACAACAAATCTTTACACAAAATTCAAAGTGTAATATATGTATATACAGACATCAATCAGAGTATACTAACCTATTTCAGCCTGACAGTTATAACAGCCTGTCCTTACAATTGCTGATAATTACCATCAGCGAAAATAGCGAAAAAAATAACCATCTATATGAATATGCCTCCGGGCCACCAACTCGTCTCCTGAAGCTCCAAGCATCCAACTAAATTTGCAATATGCTCGGTCTAACCCGAGCATTATAATAAAATAACACCCGTTTTAGTCTGGAAAACTAGCATGAGAAAACACACCCAATTGGAGTTAAAGTTATACAAAAAATCTTTGAAATCAAAAGTATTTCGTAAGACCACACCGCACATAAACACGGATGGGTTTTTACCTTACGATAACTGAAACATTTTCTATAAAAAAATCCGTTTATATTATAATAATGTCTAGGGGTCAAAATAAAATATGATTATAGATGAAATGCTTGCATCTCACGTTTCAACATAGTTGGGAACAACTAAGTTCGTACGATGCTTATTGGAGAATGGATTCCATACAATGACTGGGTTATTGGGATACCGCCCATTACCGTGCATCTTTAGATAAAATAACACTGAGGTCCTCGCTTGGATCCCCTGCCAACACAGAACCAGCCTACTCTTTACTGGATAGTACCGAATATGATCACCCCTCCATTAATGGACCCCGAAGCATACAAATGAGAGATAATAGCGACTCTAGATAGGGATGATCACAACCTACTTGGGAGCGACCCACATGGTCTTTCTGCACCTCCCCTATTTTAGTCATTCCCAGTTGATTAGGCTTGAGGCCACGTTTTACCTTTATATAGCATTTCCCACTTGGAATGCTAATACCGCCTTTCATACAACAATGCAATACTAGCATTCATCCATAAAAGTTCATTCTGGGACTGAACGAAACACTTGAGAGCTCCATATCTAATTCCACTATCTTTAGGATGCCTTCACTTCGAAACGCATTCGTTGGGTCGAAGTGGTTTTCGAGTAACATACCCGATCCAAGTCTCTTCGAAACAACGATCAATAATTTCTGGTAAACTCAATCCCGGTAATGTAGGAAACGAACAGTCAAAGATAAGATCGGAGATCACCTCCTAACTGTTAGTGGACTGATTTTTTATCATTGTCCTAGGAGAACGAAATGAGATTTATACACACAGTACAACATCATCAGAGATGACTGTGTCATATAACTCACGTTTTTCTCCTAGATATTTTCAAAGTTTTGGGTCTAACTTCGATATTCGGTTGTTTAACTATCGACTAAGAACATTCAATCAGGGATTTACTTCACAGGAAAAACCAACATTGGTTAAGCATATAAGCAATCACTAGCCTATTTTAATAAATCTTTCATTTATAAAAATCATTTTGTAATTTACTTGAATAAAAATACTTTTACAAAGATATATCCATCAATTCCTATATTTTTAATACTTAGAAAATATCTATATACTTATCTCAACAATATAACTATATTTACATAATGAGAAAGGTTCCATTTCTATTCGATTCACAAATCATCCATAAACTCCTTATAATTCCCTAAACCATTTATAAACCATTTTATAAAACTTCTCAAACCGTTTATAAAACTTCTTTTATAAATCTATCAACTCGTTTCTAAAATTCTTTTATAAATATCTAACCTTTTATAAACTCTTTAACCTTGTAAATAATCTTCCCTTGAGTCTACAAACCATTTTATAAACCCCTTTATAAAATCCAAGTCTTTAGGCTCTATTCATGGGTCTCGGAAATATTTATAAATAATTAAAAATCATTTACTTCAAAATGTTATTATATAATAATTATTAACCGTAAACATAAATAAATGAAAATTATTAACTTTAAAACATTTTAAAATAATTATTAACAATTTCAAAATATTGTTTAAGAAACAATAATAATTAATACTTACCTTTTTTATAAATAATAATAATTTATTTTCAAAATCTTTTCCTTATTATTAATTTCAAACCATAATTATTCTTGAAATAATAAAACTTTTCACTTTTTGATAAATTCTTTAAAACCATATTACTATAAACAAATAACTTTAAAACAATACTAATAGAATTAAATAACCTTAAAACAATATTACTATAATTAATTAATTCTAAAAGAATATTAGTATAATTAATTACTTTCAAAACAACATTAATTTAATTAAATAACATTAAAACGATATTAATATAATTAAATAACCTTGAAATAATATTAATTTAATTTAATTATCTAAAAAACAATATATTTCGGAAACCCATTTTTGAATTTCAAATCATTTTCTGTCCTAAACCCAACTTCAATTCGATTGGCCATTTATAGTATTTGAAAATACTAATTTTCAAACTAATAGCAGCTAAACGCTCGATCAATATTGATATTGATAAACTATAATCACTGGGTTTATTGTATTTAAACATAGAACAATGTTATAACCCTAGTATCCACAATCAGACTCATTATTCAATGATTCATATAAAAGAAATATTATTGAGACAATCCAACAATAACGAGGAATCCAATTGGATCCCTCCAACCTATTTCCTTCTGCATCACAAATGTTGTATAATCATAAAATATAAATCAACCGTTTCGAGGGGGGATTCGATACAAAGGGTCATCCGTTCTCACATGGGAACGTAATAGGGTCTCATCTGCTCCAATAGTCAGCAATAGTCAATTCAACTAATATAAATATAGCAATTCATTCAAACAATCATCCACCAATTTTTATTAACTATATATCATACTAGTTAACCAAATAGGTGATTTTAACTCATCGAAATTTTCTGTCGCCGTTGAGGCATTTCGATTTGGAACTAAAATCGAACGACGTCCGATTTTAGCCTAAATTTCATATGTCTCCAAATCAAACAAAACCAACTCCATCGCAAAACTTTCGTCGTTACGAGTGTAATGCAAAAATCCACGCCTCGATTAGACCTCATACGAGAGAGTTATCGATTTTATAAGTTATTGATATTTTAAATATAAAATAATTTCACTAATCTCTCTAATAAAAAAAATAATTACATAAATAAACAACCTTCTTTCCCAATTCACCAATACTAGCTTATGCACACCGTTAAAGTGCATGGCGTGCACCAAGCACACCCCTCCACTCAACAATGCTCCGAACCGACTCTGCCATCGTGCTTCCCTCCCCGACCTCCACCTACTCAGCACAACGACCTCAAGCTCGGCTTCCCCAAGAAAAACAAGACAGCCATTCCAACCCCTACCACGCGTCAGGCCGCGAACCACCCCCAAGCCCCGTTCGACCCAAAACTTCAGCCAGAGATGCTATTTTCTTCGACGAACCCGAATACGAACTCCAAAACACGAATCGATGCCTCAAAATTGCCTAAAAATCCAACCATGGTTTTGAACGTTGAAATTTGTCTTCGTAGAAACTCACCGAAACTTCATCAAAAATACTACATGCTGTATGATTCCAACAATGCATACGGCGTCGATTAATTTGACCCAAATAGAGAGGAATTGATTTTTGAAAATAAGGAACAAAATTTTCCCTTTGCTGTTTTAAAGGGATATCTCGTTCGTCTCTGAATGAAAATTCGATCCGTCAATTTCTAAAATAAAAGAGCTTAATATGGACAACTTTTGTTTTTGTCTTTTAGGCTAATTCTTGATAGTTTGGGAGAGAATTATTTTTGAAGTTCATTCTTCATTTATTTATTTTACTGGAATGGTTTTTAAAAGGAAAAGGAGGGATGGGTTTTTGAATATAGGGGTATGGGCCTGTACGCAGTGGTATGGCCTGGTGATGGAATGCATCATGTAGGATATGGGTACAGTAATTGTGTGTATATATATACATATTATTTTAATTTTTAAAATATTCAACAAAACACACCCGAAAATATTGAATTCCAAATGAGGCATGTCGTCTAGCGTTTTATATGTTATACCCTTTTCCTTACGCAATGGAACTTGTTTCAAGACCTAATTTGATCGTATGTAGAAGATAGGTTTTTGAACTCAATTATTGTATTCAATTTTCAATATTAAATTCTACACACTTCAATCTTGCACGACCAAACGAAACATCTGATCTCCATGAAATTTGACGGCGTAATATAATTCAGTATTACGGATCCAATGAAACTGGTTTCATCGAAATCCGAGACAGTGCCCCGGAAGGCTATTTTTATATGTTAATTAAAACGGGTTAATTTCAAAATCAGCTAAATCACTTTTAAATCAAATTTAGAAGTTTTATTATTTTCATTCTTATTTAATAGAATTTAAATAAGCTTTTAAATCATTTTATCCAACTTAAAATTCAAAATTCAATTATTTAAACAATTTCCATTATTAAATGCAATAATTAAATTATCCAATAAACTGATATATTTGAAATTCATGTTATTTAACCTATAAAATCAACTTTTAAATGACTAAAATTCTGGATCGTTAGAAGTTGCATCTATAAAGATAATAGGTAGAGGGTATTTGAAACCAAAAGAATAAACTTCTAGTCTAATGAAAACCCGCTTAAATCTTATAGTTAATGAATTTCCTTCCAAAGTAGTTGTGCTTCCTAGATTTGTCTTGTTCATTAAATCAAAATATGCTACTAAATGATGAGATGATAAATTTGAAGTTCCATATAGCTCTTTAATTGCTAGAGCTTTTCCTTTATGAGCATAGTAGTAGCTAAGAACAATCTTGAATTCAAATTTACATTGTGTGATAGTATCCCTTTTTTCATAGAAGGATTAAAACAAATACAACTCATCACTGATTCTTTAACAAATATATTTGAAATTGGAGGTTGGTTTACATCAAAAACTCTAGCATCACATGTATAAATATTATTCAATGTTTTAACAACAATAGTATATGGATTAGTAAATGGATAAGATGCATGATTTCTAAATTTGCAATCAAGTTGAGCACATTTTGCAGTAACATGCCTCTTGTCACTTTTCATAATTTTAAGCTTATATCCATTGAAAAGTTGATAGAGTATCAGTTTGTTTCTAAACTCTTCAACAGTGCTAAAATATTGATCAACTCCTGTAAGTATATAAATTGGACTATTGCGGTCCATTCTAAGTATATAGAGTAGTCCACTGGTAGTATTATTAGAGCAAACTATTTCAGAACTAACATCTTCTACACAAATACTTGAAGTGGAAGCAGTTGTATTAGAAACAGATGATGATATACGTTTTACGTTAACGTTTATAACAAGAAAATCCACTTTGTTGAATATATAATAGCACAACAAAGCTTGGAAATCAAAATATGATTTAGTAGTTCTCTTTTTTATCTTTAATATAAGATATATCTAATAGCATGGAATTAAGATTTTTCCATTTTGAAAATATTAAATCCCCTACAAATTCTAATTTTGAATACTGGAAATGATTAACACCATAACTGTTACCTTTGAACATATAATAGATCGGAACAGAAGGTGTTTCTGATCTAAAATTGTAATAAATAATTTATTTTACCTATGTTAAAGTTTAATGCACAAGCCTTCAGCAATTAATGATACATCAATTCATTGTATAAATTTTCTATGGTAAAAGTTTAATGCAGTTAAAACTAATTTGTACAAGAATTTGGAGATTTTTATTTTATTGCATAATTATAATGTAGTTAATATTTTAAATTCAGATTTTAGTTTGGTAATATTCAATATATATATTTACTGCATTTTATAATGTACTAAAATTTTAGCTGTTCTAAAGGCTGGAAGTACAGAAATTTTGATATAAATACATTAATAATTAACTTCTTAAGTATTGTGCAGTTGAATTTCTAAATATTTTAAACAGCTGGAAAGATGAATATTTCCATATTAAGTGAAATTAATTTTTTACTTGCTTACGTATAATGCAGTTATATAATTTTATTATTTGATAGTTTTATAAGGTATTTTATTTATTTAGCAGAATAATTTATAATGCAGTTGAATATAAAAATAAATTGTTAGAACTCAAATATTAAATATATATTTACTGCATTTCAAAATGTAGTTAATTTTTTTAATTACATATATATGTTTAGAAGTTTAATTAGTTTTTAATTAAACTGAATATTTCTTTTACTACATAAGTGTAATGAAGTTAAATGAAAAAGTGAACTCTATAGTTGATAACTTTCGAATAATTAAAATTCATTTTTACATCTTATGTTCAAGTAGTTTTGGCAAATATATATTTATTTACTGCATTTTAAAATGCAGTTAATTTATTTAATTATAATATATGTTCAGAAGTTTTAAATAATTCCATATTGAATTATTTATAGAATCGTGTAAGCATAAGGCAATTACATATAAATAAACATAAAAGTGAACTGTACAGCTGATAAATTTTTTAAATGCATAACTGGAATGTTATTCATAATATGATTATATAATTCAATACATTTGAAAACCAATACCAATACATGTCTATACTAGGTTCTGCAGCAATAACTGGGAGTCGATTTAAAATCAATGAAGACACTGAAGATCTGGATTCTTGTGAAGATTTGGATTGTTGTGGTGGATGTTGATTTAAATTCATTGTAACTTCTGATCTACTAATAAAAATAAATTCAAATAACAAAATTTATGAACTATAATACTTAAATTAGCTAGAGATTTATTGTACAGTTTCATTTGGTTTGTAATTTCGATTAGATCAATCGTTCATTGAATAGATCAGATGTTTGTCGATTTATTAGACTTAATTAGTAGGATTTAGAACAAAATAAAAATTTTAATAAGCAGGCAATCTATATGAAGGCGGAAAGTGATACAGAATAAAGATGGAAATGAATAATGGTAATTTTCAAATATTAATAAGGCCGTTAATATTTTTATATTATGAAATTTGGCAAGGACCTGATTTTATAATTTTCATTTCATGGGTATTTTAATTAATATTACGGGCTTGTCATCCAATTCCCCTTTTCCAAAACACCTCCTTTAGAAAATTAAGACAAATTATAAGATAGCTAAGCAGCAAGTTGACTTGTTTTTTATTTTATGTGTTAAAGATGTTAGATAACATTGTAAGAGATTTCACAATTTATTATAGTTACGTATATTTTGTAGTTGCCCGGACTACAGTAGTTCGATTATACAATTACTATAGTTCTAAATAATTTAGATATAAATATGAGTTTTTACTATTAATAAAGTCATCAATAAACAATGTATTCTTTAGATACATACTTATTTCTTTCTCTCCCCTTTCTTTCTAAGGTTGTGCAAATACTATTTATAAGGTCTTGCTGCAACCATTTTTCAATTCATTGCCTCCAGTGCTAGTGAGGCCTCATTTGGAGATGAGAAGTCAACAGATCCAAATCCTCTACTAACACCACTAGGATCTCCATGACCTTGCAAGAAGTGAGGGCACCATATATATATATATATATATATATATATATGTATATATATGTATATGTATATGTATATATATGTATATGTATATATATGTATATGTATATATATATATATATGTATATATATATATATAACATCTCCCTGAGATTTTCATATGAAATGTAATCATCCAAGTTCATCAAATATAAATTGACTCCTTGAGATTTCTCGACAATTTCTTTAGTATCTATTTGAACCAAAAATTGCACAAACACCCAAAAGTAATAGAGGAGGATAAAATATGAAAAATATAAATGAAAACGAGGAAAAAACAACACATAATCTTTTATAGTGGTTCGGCAAAGCTTGGTCTACGTCCACTTTTATATTTTATTGCTAATTTCTGACTTGGAGGCATAAGTTCTTGGGACTCAGTACAACTCCAACACTTAGAATTTCATAATTACAAGAATATAAGAAATAATGTTGGATTTAGACCTGAGTTTTTTTATGGATTGCTTAGGGCCTGTCTTGGGGATCTCTCAAGTCTATTCTGCTTCGAGTTTGACCTTAGGATTTAGTGGGTTTGCTTTGATTCAACCTTTTGAACTTTCAACTTTTTCGCACATTTTTCAATATTTCACTTTTCTTGGCTTTTATGATATTTCCAGAGTCATCGGGCCATTTCTTCATCATTCGTTCGTCTGATTCGATCGTTTAAATTTGTTCAAAGACTATGGCAAATTTGGATGTAATACTTGCTCCCTAAAGTAAGCTTTATGGACTTTTAGCTCTACTTGGTTTCTATAATTTAGAGCTATCTCTTTGGGATGCCTACCTTGGTAACTCCATGTTCGACTCATCCAATATGTCCAAATACTGTCTGGTCAAAAGGCTAGATACGAGTACCTAGATCAAATTTCACTTTAGTTCTGTCTCCCTCTTAGATTTTTTTTCTAAGCTTTTCCAGCAAACCATTCTTTATCGCCAAATTTGTTCCATTAAGTTCTTGAATTGCTTGAGCAGAGTTATCATCGGGATTTTCAAAATTGACAAAACCAAAGCACTTTGATTTCCCATCTCCTTCCATCATTAAAACAGAATTGGTGATGTTTTCATATTCACCATATATTTTGTCTAGCTCTTCTTTGGTTGTTGATTCGTCGAGATTTTCTACAAAAGCTATAGTAAATTTTGTAGTGTTTTTCTCTTTCTTGCTTGTGCAAAAAGGTTTTTAATGTGTGTGTGTGTGTGTATATTGCACTGTATGCTGTTTTGATAGTAGGGTGACAATTCAAATACATAATTCTGAAAGGTTTTCTATTTACTGGTGTAAAATTTAGATTGTTAGTTGCTCTTGCAGCATCAACGGGATAGTTATTGTTGACATAGCCATATAAAAGCGATCTCTTGGTATTAATGTCTATGCAAGCCCTAGCTGAAACCACTTGGCCAATGGATCCATATATATAAAACAACTGAGCATTGATAATGCCATGCTCCAAATCACCAACTTACAATGAAATAGTCAGAAACAGATTCGCTGCTTCGATCACGCCCCCATCAACAAAGTCCCCGTTCACTCCATTCTATGTCACATGTGCTCAACTTCCGCCATCACTTAGAAATCCTTTTGTTTTTTAAATAATGTTGGAGTTTTTTTTGTTTTTGGTATAATAACCTAAACTTCCTTTCAGTTTTTTTGGGATTATTTCAAATTTTAGACAAGAAAAAGGAAAACTATTAAGAAAAATGGAGGAGAGCATCATCTTTAGATTTTTCTTGTACGTTTTAGCTAAAAATATGTAAAAAAAATGTCATTGAAAAATGATTTACGTAGGTAACGAATGAAATTAAGATTGTGAAGAAACCACAAAATTGTACTACTATTTCTATCAATTCCCTTTTCTGGAGAAATTAGGGATATTGATTACTAAATCATGTACTTATCTTTCTATTTATTCATTTTGTAGAAAAGACAGAATTTTATTAAATAATGACTTAGTGCTTATATACTTGTAGCAAATCAAAGCAAGAAATCTTGACCATAATATCAATTCATATAAAGTCATATATCAACAAAAATAATCATTGCTATATATTCCCTTTACAACTGAGAAAGTTAAGCACAAAATAGTTGATAAAGTCTTACAATGTCACTCTCAATCATAGTTATCATAACCTGTTGAGATTTGAATCAAACTATTCGAATAATAAACATCTTAGAAGACTTGGTATGTAATTTGAAAAATACAGCATTTTATTCTACTCTATCTGTTATGACTTAATTGTATTTACACATTTGAATGATTCTAATAAAAATAGGTTATCTTCTCAAAATGTATGTTTTTCATGGTATCAGAGCTAAAGATCTGATTCTTCCTCTTCAACATGGTTAATGATAAATCAAATAATTCACAAATGACGGAACTTATCATCGCTATTCATCTTATCAGCCAGGCTCTACTTTTGTCACCAAACAATTGAACGGAGAAAAATATGCTACCTGGAGCAGAGAAATGAGTATAGCTTAAATGCAAATTATAAAATAGGATTTGTTGATGGATCAATTAAAAACCCATCATAAACTGATGAGAAACTAATATCATGGAAGAGATGTAATGGCATGGTTCTTTCATGGATCTTAAACTTTATTGATTCAAGCATTTCTTGTAAAAAAAAACTTTTAGAATATACGATTCTGAATTTTATCTCATAAAAGAAATTCATGCATAATTGGAAGCTTTAGAAAACTCTTAATAACAAGACTACACTCTTGTATACATGCAGAAGACTTCTAGTCTTATTGTTATTTCTCACTTCTTGGTATATATAAATGTCTGATCACATGGACATTTATGATTACTCAGGCCTGATACAACCACTCATTATTACCAAACAAAGTGGTTTGTATCCACATGTCTTATCCATTTAAATTGAAGATATTAAAAATAGATTGGAACTGTTTGGGCTAGCATTGATTTCAACACCCGCCTTCAATGCTACCTCTCTGAAACTGATTATGAAATCTTTCAAACTTGCCAGTCATTAAACTTTTCGTGAATAAATCGGCAACTTGATTGTTTGTGTTGATCTATCTCATTTCAATCCCCTCTTATAGAACCTTTTCACAGATGAAGTGATAGTGCACTTCGACATGCTTAGTTCTTGCATGAAAAAATGGATTTTCCGCCAAACGAATTGCAGAATGATTGCCACAGTACAACGAAACTGTATAGTCTACAATTTGATGTGATCATTAAACAACTGTAACAGTCATGTGATTTCTTAAGCTGCCATTGCTGCTGCTCTATATTCAGCTTCAGTGGCAGACAACAGTTGCCTCTTTCTACACCAAGAAATTGTTCCACAACCAAGCATGAACACATATCCAGTTGTTGATCTCCTGGTGTCATGATCACTTGCATAGTCAGCATCACAGTAGCTAACTAATTTGTAGTCTTTACCTTTCTTGTACAAAAAACCATAGTCAATTGTACTCTTCACATATCTCAATATTCGTCGATCTGCTTCTAAATTAGACTTTTATGGATTTTGCATTTATCCGCTCATCACACCAGTTGCATAAGAAATGTCAGGTCACGTCAAGGTTAACTAGATTAGACTACATACCAATTGTCGGTACATCGTTAGATTTTCCAAATCTTTTCATTCGTGGGCGCACATTTCGGAATTTGGCTGCATCGGCATTGAAATTGGCTTGCAATTGAGCATTCAAAACTTCTTCAACAAATCTTTGAAATATTTTTGTTGATTAAGAAATATTCCTTCTTGTGTGCGATCAATCTCTAGGCCAAGAAAGTGTTTGAGATGTCCAAGTTCCTTCATCTGGAAACACATCGATAAATTCTCCTTTATTTGGAAGATCTCTACCTCATTATTACCAGTTAGAATTAAATCATCCATGTATAATAACAATTTCTAATTTTCCTTCAATGGATTTGACAAACAAGATAGAATTTTCATGTGTCATTGAATAACCACTTTGTGTTAAGAATTCAATCATTTTCTCGTGCCATGCCCTAGGTGCTTGTCTTAGTGCATAGAGAGCTTTTCGCAACTTACACACATATTTGGGATGATCTTGACTTTGAAAACCTATAGGTTGATTCATATAGTGTTAACCAAATTTATGGTCAACACCCCAATAATCTCTTTAGACAAAGTTATTGGAAAATGGTAGAAAGTGGAATCTCTCGAAAGATCCGTAAATGTCTTGTTAATAGTTCCAAGTTACCTCAAGTAATAGGATTAAGCCGAAATATACCGAAGGGTTGATGATCCATAGAATTATCTATATATTTCTGCTTGGAATTAGACTTTGATTCTGACCATTCGGTGATGTCAAGAAAGCTTAGGAACAAGATTTGATTGGACCTTTCGGCTTTGCAGAGTTAATGTAGAGGGATCGCCGAACTAATCGAACCTTTATAAGATTTCTCCCGAAAGCTATTTCCTAGATCAAGATAGAATTTTCTTAATTTGTCTTATACCGAGGATTGACCAAAATCCTTACTGGAAGGTTGAGCAAATAGTTGTTTGAATTCGGAGGGTTGCAAAGGTTGTCGGGATATGACAGGTTATGACCCTTGTCGAAAGGTTTTGTTAACCAAAATTATGGTCAATATCCCCAAAGGGTATTCCAAAAAAATAGAAAGGTAGTTTTAGATAAGGACCAGAACCCTTAAGATTTACTTTTAAGCTGAACCCTAGCAGTTGTTGGTTTGTGATTTGGACCTTTCGGCATGGTTGGTAGGTCTGGTCTTCTAAGTAGAGAAACCTTTACCTTGGTAAATCTTGTAAGGTATCTTGTGAAGTTTTTCGAATGATTATTCTTCGGTCTTATCCCTTCAAAGTGGATCTTTAATGTTACTGAAAGGTTTAAGATGTCTAATCTCTTTAACAGTAGTTAAAACAATAGATCCATAGGTATTGCATAAGGGATTTTAATCTTACCGAAAGGTTTGACTGCTAATGTGAAGTCGGATTTAACTTAATCGGAAGGTATATGAACGCCACTAGTCGGATTAAACTATAAATTCTTGGATTTAAACTTTATTGAAAGGTTATATTGCTTAGATGAAGGTTTAGGTATTGTTAAAGTGCAAGACACTATCAACTTAGGTGAAGAATTCTAATCATAAAGCCAATGACTTCGAAAGGTTACTGCTTAAGTTAACTCGGGTCAGTCGACGATTGTACTGGAAGGTTAAAGTGGTGAATGACAACCTTTTCACATTAAAGTTGCAGCTTGACTAGTTAAGTTTCTGACCTAGCCAAGAAGAACCTTCTGATGGAGTAGATCCTGAATATAAGAGTTGATCACACGAGGATTCGAGCAAAACAACTAGTGATTTAACAGAACATTATACTTCACTTTTTATTCAGGATAAGCTCTTTTACAAATCCTCAAATTGGTTCTCAATTAAGTTTACAACACATTTCTATGAATATTAGTAGTGTGAAGTAAGAGGAAAAATGGGCCTCCAAAACAGGACCCATTGGGTCTTATTTATAGATGCAGGCGACCCATCGTTTGACTTCATGCTCTCGACTAGGTCGGAAGGTATCCCTTTAATCTGCCGCCTTAAACCCTTTGTCTTCTTCGAAATGTTTGGTTTTTCATCTACTATTATGAACCTTCCGCCTTTATCGAAGGATTTGTCTTCTTTATACTTTTGTGAACCTTTCGACCTTGTCACAAGGTTGCTCTTCTTTTGGTTGTTTTGAGACTTTCGACGTTGTCGAAAGGTTGTTCTTCTCTTGTTTATTGCCAACCTTTCGATCTTGTCAGAAGGTTGCACTTCTTCAATGTGCATATAATGAGTCAGACCAAACACCTTATGTGGTTTGGGATATATGGACTTTGAAAGACAGCCTTCGACCTCATCAAAAGCTCCTTGTCGGAAGTTATGATTAACCAAGCCATATTGATACTTTCTTTCTTTTCAAATTCTCTTGTGTTCCTTCTTTCATACTTTTATTCCTGAGAATATTTTATGGATAACATTTAATCCCCTTTGTATGAAAGAAGCTTTTATTCGTTAGGATAAAACTCCAATGGATTCTCTTCTTTACTTCCTGAAAAATAGATAACAACTCATGTTAAATTTATAACTTTATTATGAGTCCTTAATGGGAAATCTTAAATTTATGAAGCTAATATTTAAGATGCCATTAAGGTAATATTTTTTAGATAAATTGCTCTATAATGACCATAATTAAACTTCCTTAAGAATGTGGAGTAATATCACCTGATTTGCAGATATCGGTACAAATAAATGAACATTTGGAGAAAATCTATTATAGACTCTTGATATTTCTTTCTCAAGTTAAATCTTTTCAACATGTGGAAATCAATTTCATGCCGTCGGGAACTTTTCCTTATCCCTTGAAGTTTACTTCATTTTCAACCATAAACCATTGTTGTGGGATCAATTTCACCCTAGAGGTGGGGATGAATAGGGTGATACTAATAATAATAATTAATGCGGAAATATATATAATAATTGCAGTAGAGATAATAGCACAATAATAAAAGAAGAAGTAGAACAACACAGATTTACCCAGCTTCGACAAATCCCTACCTACGTGCGGCCCCAAAGGTTTCTACTAGAAATTAAATAGTCAGATGCTTACACGCATAAACTTGCGACGTTCGCTAACGACTAACCTAACTCTACGCTCAAAACCCTACCACTACTCAGGCACTGAGTTTCGAATTCTCAAACTACGCCTCATAGTTTGTAACTTAGTCACATGACTAGAAAGTTACAAAGTAAAAGAAAAATAAAAGCAAAAACAATACAAAACCTTAGTTATAAAATTAAAGCCCAATAAAATTAAAAGGCCGGCCCACAAAAAAATGACATCATGCTAAAAATGAGTCTGTTTCCTTTTTCTCTTGTTAATGCCTTCAGCCGCTCCCTTTCTGGTCACATTCGTTGTAGTTGTCTGGTTTCATGTTGAAGTCATCCTCCACTGGTTTATTGAGTAGCTTCAGTTACTGGTCACATTAATCTCGAACTTTGAAAAGATGAATTCGAATTTTTCACTTGAGTTACCAACTGTTGAACTTCTGAGTCTTTGAACTGATATATGTATACATGCTTACTTATATGTATATATGTATATACGTAACTGAACTGATATGTGTATACATGGAATAGAGTTGAAGATAAATATGAGTGTTTGAGTGATATGTAGTGAGGTCAACATTGAAATTTGTGATGTAATCGAAATTGTAATGTAATTGAAATTGTGTATATATAGTGAGAGCTCAAATTTGTCCTATCCAAAATTGTAATAAAATATTTGTTTGTTTGAATTTAAATTCTATGTTATTTATTTTATTTAATAAATATTTATTTAATTATGTGAAAAACAAAATAGTACAATAACAATTACATTTAAATGAATATATATGTGGTTATTATCATTAAACAAAATCATATACTAACATATTCAACAATCTCCCCGTTTTGATGATAACAAACATATATTTAAGATTTTGATTTTATTAAATGTATTTTGTCATTGATGAACTCTATTTTCTCCACCTATTTGAATGCTCCCTCTCTACAACGAAGCTCCCCCTTCATATATGCATGAAAATAAATAAAAATATGCAAACGAACCTGGATGGGAATATGCAGATAAAATATAACATATTTGACCTTTATTTGCCAAAATCTTAACTTTTTTCTCCTCCTTTTGTTATCAGCAAAAGAATAATGGTGTTAGAAAAATAGAGATAAAGTGATAGATATTAATACAACATCAATACGCAATCGGGTATAAATATAAAATTTTAATAAAAAATCAAAAAAAATAATCATAAATACTTCATTAGGCGCATATTCCACTTTAGAGTGATAGGGATGATGTCGGCATATAAAACCATATAATTTTATCTATTTGTGGTATACTTATATCAGGAATTTAAGTATACACTAACCATGCATAACCATTAGGACTTTTAAATGAGATTGGTAGTGTTCCCAATTTTTGCAAAAAAATGAATTTCAAGCATCCTCTAACCACGCATAACCGCGAGGATTGTTAAATAGGATTAGAATCAACTTATCTATTTAATAATCAATTTTGATATGTGTTCCATACATGCATAATCGTGAGGACTTTTAGATGAGCGTGAAAGCATATAATCAAAGATTCCAAGTAATTCACCAATGCATAACCATGAGGACTTTTAAATAAGAGTGAATACTTTGGATAATTTTATTGCTAATTAATTTTAAAAAATGAATACTTTTCCATTTTAAATAGCATAATTTGACATAATATATTGAATTTTGATGAGTGATGGTCATTAGAAATATGATAGAAATAGAGATGGTCATGGAATTTTACCAATCAAAGTTATTATAAATTTTGTTTAAATTTTTAAAGAAGTTAACTATATATACTTTCTCAAGTCATAATGTATGATTAATATCAACACTCCTCACATTTTTCAGTAACTATTTTTCTTTTTGATAATCTATAGGGAGTCAGATTAGTTAATGTCTTCGTTTAAGATCAAATCCAAAAATAAATATAAAATCAAATTTTCTAAAATTCCTAATCTGAAATGAAGTCAACAAAAACAATTTTCTGGAAGGGGTTTCAAAAAAATTTCTGCTAATTGAAAATCAGTTGAAATGAAAAATGTGTAGAAATTTTCTTCGAAAATGTGATGCAACTAGTGAATGTTTCAACATAAAACCCATTTCACTAGTATTTTCCATCAACTTGGCTACTAGTATAATCTACATCTGAATTCCACTTTGACTCAAAGTTATCATTAGATAGATATCATAGACCATACCGTGATGTGTGCAACAAATACCTTCTAATCCTTTACAACTTTTAAAATATGATTCCATAAGGATTTCATTGAAATGTGCACGTAAACAACTAGTGAATATAGTGTTAGATCTAGAAGCAGTAAGATAAACAAATATATCCACGTGACCTAGAGTAATCATCTACCAACACAAGACACTATCTCTTACCACCTAAACTTTCAATATCGTTAGTCCGATCGAATCTATATGAATTAGGTCAAAGATTCTAGAGGTACTTATAGTTTTCTCGGCATAAAAAAAATTGGCCAATAATTTTGCATAAATCAGAATCAAAATCAACATTCATTCGCTTATCACATAACTGGCTGATTGAAATCAGATTATGGTGTAGATATTCAACATTTAATATATTGTTCAAGATAAATGTACCGTTACCTATTTTACCTTCACAAAAATTTTCCATTGTTACTAATTGTGACTCTGCCACCTTTGCACTAGGCTAAGGAACTTTGATTTGTTGCCCATCGTGTGCCTGTAACACCCAGAATCCAGATAACACTTTTATTGCTCCCTAGCCTGCCACCACACCTGCATGAGAAAAGATTTTTGTGACATAATTGTTTTTATAGGTCCATGGTTGTTAGTGACAAAAGATTTTGAAAATATATTTGAGTAGACCCAAGACAATTTATATTTGCTTCTTTTGGTACACAGATTTGTTTGACTTTAAGGGATTTCATATTCATGCCTTTTGGAACCCAAATTGGTATGATTTTCACGTATTTGGGTTTATACCAACAATTATTGTGATTATGTCCAGTTTTTTCACAAAACGTGCACTTGGAATTAACTTCATTAATTTTTCTTCTAACACATTCAGATTGAGTATAAGTCCTTGTCTAACAATATTGACGTTTTGTTTCCCTAATAACATATTTAGTGATTTTTCTCCTTTGGAGAATTTCCCTAAAGTTGTAGACAATTTTTGGACTTGTGTTTTGAGAGATTCATTCTCATTCATTAACAAAGTGCACTTTTTAATAGAATTTTCTCTCCTTCTGTTTTCGGTTTCTTTTCAAAATTAGAATTTCACTTTCAAGTGATTTAATTTTAATTTTTGATTTTTTAATTTCTTCTTCAAGTGATGGACACTTATCACAATTAGGGCTCTTATTTTGATAGTTTTTGACCAATTGATCAAGCCGTTTATTTAATTCTATCAAACTATCTCTTTGTCATTCAATTTTAGCTTACTTCTCCCTAAGTCTTCCAAAGCAACTATCTACTTCATGAAAATATATAAGTAGTTCCGAATGAGTAAGTTTTGATACCTCGCTTGGCTCATCATCATCACCGTCAGTAATTTCTCCTTGAAGACAAAAATTTTCTTTTTCACTCTCACTACCAGTGCTTTTATCATCTCATCAGTTGTTTCTCCTTTTCGATTTCTTTCCTCGGTTGAGTCGGTTCTGAGGACAATTTAGACTGATATGACTAGGTTTATTGCAATTGTGACAAATGATCTCCTGCTCTTCTGGGTTGCTAGAACTTCGACTATTTTGCTTTTCAGGTTTTGATTTAGAGCTGGATTTCCATACTCGTGATTCCACATTTTGAATTTCTTTATTATCAGCTCCAGTCCTGCTGCACCATCATCATCTTCTTCACTTTCAGTTATTCCTTTGAGAGCTATTGATTTCTTACGCGTATCACCTCCTTCGGGTTCTTCCTTGAATTTGATTTCTAGCTCTTAAGTGGTGAGATTTTTGATGAGTTCTTCAACTTTGATTTGTTTTAGATCTTTTGATTCTTGAATTACCATAACATTCACTTCAAAATTTCAAGGAAGGACACTGATGATTTTTTGGACTATTTCCAATTCTGTATATGGTTTTTCGAGAGCTTTTGATTTGTATAAGAGATTAGAAAGTCGTCCATACAACTCTTTGACATTCTCATCCTTGGCAATTGTGAAGTTCTCTTTTTCGCTACTAAGCATAACAAGGAAAGATTCTTTGACTTGATAGGTTCCTTCATGGGTCACTTCAAGTGTGTGCCACATTTCCTGTAGTTAGACAACGTGAGACACGATTAAATTCTATTTGATCCTATGAACATACAGTAGAATTCATAGCTTTAACATTAGCATTCTGTAATTTATTTTCAAGATCTGTCCATTGATCCATCGGTGTTTCAATTTCTTGATTATCTACCACTATAATTGGTGTCCTATATCCCATCTCAATAATATTTCAAGCATCGATGGTTTTCAAAAAAAAAAATCATTCTATTCTTCCAGTATGCATATTCACCATTGAACATGTTTGGCTTAACTATGGACTGACCCTAAGCAAAATCATTATTAAAAGAAGAAATTTTAAAAAATCAATTTTTTTAAATAAAATTGGTTTTTGAAAAATCAAAATTTTAAAACAAGAAACAGTTTTTGTTCCTAGCTCTGTTACCACTTATAGGATTGATTTCACCCTAGAGGAGGGGAGGGTGAATTGGGTGATAATAATAATAAAAAAAATTAATGTGGAAATATATATAATAATTGCAGCACTATTAATAGTAGAATAATAAAAGTAGAAATAGAATGACACATATTTACCCAGCTTCGACAAAACCCTACAAATGTGTTTCCCCTAAGGTTTCTACTTGAAATTAAGTACTCAGACATTAACACACGTAAACTTACGACATCCGCAATCAACTAACCTAACTCTACTCTTAAAACCCTGCCATAACTCAGGCATTGAGTTGCAAATTCTCAAACTACGCCCCGTAGTTTGTAATCTAATCACATGACTAGAAAGTTACACAAGTTAAAAGAAAAGCAAAAACAAAAACAATACAATACCCTAATTATAAAATTAAAGCCCAATAAAATTAAATGATCGGCCTACAAAAAAATTACAATGTGATAAAAATAAATCTACTCCCTTTTTCTCTTGTTAATGCCTTCGGCCGCTTCCTTTCTCCATTCGTTTTCGAATGTTAGGTTTTTTATAAAATTAAAGACGCCGCTTGGATATACTGATCGATTGAACTGATTTTATGCTTCGATTGGCTTTGTTAATCATCTCCTTGGCTTGAGAGCATGCGGTTGCTTCAATTATCGAGTTTGAATTAGTGCTTTGAACTGGTACGTGAATTGCCTTTATTTTACTATCATTGTTATGCTCGAACTCAATTGATACCCTGTTGATGATGATGATTGGGATTTTATAGGGATCGAGCACCCTATATTTTCGTTTGTATAAATATGTTTGAATTATTCTTAATTCTTGTTTGACCGTTCGATTTTGCTTAAATGCTTGTGATAATTCTTTTACTTGTTTATCTATGAATTTTAGCTTGACTTGCTTTGGGTCGGTTCCTATAACTTAGGCGTTTGAATATTGTGATAATCTGGACACTGATTTGTTTATCCCGTTACTCTTTGTTCCTGTGACTTCGGCATTGGTTTTGGATTTTATGACTGATATGATTGATTCTATATTTGCTGGTAGGCGAATGTGGCTTTTGAATTTTAGATATACTCTGACTTATTCATTGACTTCAATGGTCGGAACGGTTCAACCTGCTACTATTTTGATTTTCTGTAAATTGCCTCATACTAGTAATGTTCCATTGTGATACATGTAATTACTTTCATATTATTGCTCATTGCATATCACTGTGCACACTTGGTTCAAATTGAACTTGCTACTGGGACTATGTCGTATGCATTGTCATTTTTGTGTTCTTTTTGCCTTTGATGTCCCAATCTGGTTCCATTTGAATTGATCCGGTCTTCATGTTGTATGTGTGTGGTCTTGAGCATGTCTATTGCTTGTTGTCATTTTGGTAGTGGTCTGGTTTCATGTTGAATTCATTCTCCACTGGTTTATTGAGTTGCTTCATGTACTAGTCACATTAATCTCGAACTTTGAAAAGATGAATTCGATTTTTTCACTTGAGTTACCTACTGTTGAACTTCTGAGCCTCTGAATTGATATGTGTATACATGATTACATATATGTATACATGTAACTATGCTTGAATTGATTTGAACTTGTTTTAAAGTCTGCTTCATAGACTTTCATGTTAAAAACTGAATGCATGCTTGGAATCTTATGAGTTGTGTACATATCCATGCTAGGTTGCATTGTTGATGTTGAACCTGGTCTGTTCCATTTTTAGGTTCATTGTCCATGGTTCCACTTTGGTTGCAGCCATACCTAAACTAATGTTTGTTAAAACTTCGTATTTACGATATGAATTTGGATCATCACCATCCTCACAATCGTGAAGATTGTATTTGGACTATAGTTTATGGTACTAAAATTTTCCTTCCACTTTTTCGTCTTAGAGATATCCTTCAATATCCTTCAACCAGAACCAATTTAGATGATATTGAGGTCTCTCTATCCTTGGACGAACGAGATGAAGTTTCTCACCGCTTTCTTTCTAACGATATTACTAAACTCACCTCTATTCTACTTCGGCCACAAGCCCGTATCATTCATAGAGCTTTGATTCGCTCCGTTTTACCTCGAATCGGTAGTTATGAAGTTGTTAATAAGAGCGACTTTCAAGCTATCTATTCTATATTCTCCGGACAATCTGTGGATTGGGGTCGTGTCATTTTTGGAAGAGTTTATGGATGTGAATCGCCGTCGTCGTTATAAAACTTTTCACTATCGTGCTTATATAATGAAAATTCTCTAAAACTATGGTATTTCTTTTCCTGACTCCAAATTTTCAACAATTAAAGAGCTTGAATCCAAAACCTTGGGACTTATGGACTTACTGAAACGTCCACAAAGTCTAGCTTTTATATCATTCCAAGAATGGTCCGCCAACCGTGATCAAAATCGTCCTCAACCTCCTCAACATCATCACCCTATTGCTACAGTTCAAGAGGAAGATGATGATGAAATAGAAGTTCTAAATCTCGAATCTACCTTACGACAAGCTTTGGTTACTCTTTCCCAAAATCAATCCAAGCGTAAGATTAAAATGGATAAGTTCGACAGGCAAACCAATAAAAAGTTTAACTCCATTCGTGGTTTTCTAAATAAAATATGGGAACGTATTGGTTGCTCTTCCTCGACTTCTACCAAAGCTTTTAATCCAGCCCCTTTTCAATGGTCCTCTAGCTATGGCACCAATGATGATGATAATGATGACGATGAAGAAGAAAGAGATGATGAGTCAAGATAAAAGTTTTAAGGCAGTGGTATGGTTGTTTTCTTATCTCAAAACATTTGTAGTTATATGCTTTTTGTTATGTATGTATTTATGTGGTGATCTCGTACTTGCTATGTTGGTTTGTAAAATTAAACTTCCATGCCTCTTTTGGAAAAGTGTAGCATGTTAACTATTCCACATTATCTATGCTATTCTTGCTCACTGTCGTTCATATGATATGTGAGTATTTCATATATATTATGTTTCCTTTTTGTCGATGTCAAAGGGGGAGAAGGAGTTTAAAAACTACCGTCGACGTGAGGAGCTTATAGTAAGGGGGAGTACATATAATTCTATTTCCTGTTTATGTATGTTCATATTGTGTACATACTTATATAGTTGTCATCGTCAAAAAAGGGGAGAATGTTGAAACTTTGTATTTACGATATTTCGTAATTACGATATTTTGACTATGAAAACTATATAAGTCATTAATATATACTAACTTGTTTTTACAGGAATTAATCAAGACCGGATTCAAATAAGTTTTAAATCTTATATAAGTATGTATCGAGTCTGTGTCTAGAGTTTATTCATGTTAAAATCTCTCCTATATGATATATATTTCAACACTTTTTTCATTTCATTAGAATAAACTAATAATCTTTGCATATTCTCATTTTTAGTTTACAATCAGACATCTGAATGTACCAAAACAGATGTCTGAATCTGGAAAAATGAATATTGTTTAGTACAATATTCAGAAGTCTGACTTGTTCATTTCAGACGTCTGAAAATAGTTATTTTTAGCCTACTTCCTTTCTGGTTTGGCTCGTGCAATTTCAGAAGTCTGAATTATTCAATTCAGAAGTCTGAATATCTATAACGGCTATATTTTCAAATAGGCACTTCCATTCGTGAAGAGACGCGTTCTTCATTTCAACAGATATGACCATATCTCTTCATGATAACTCTTCACGAACATATGCACCTATTTATAATCTATATAAACACATTAGAATCATGTTTCCATAACTTAATTCAATCTATTCTTACTCTACTCTCATATTCTTTGATTCTAATACTCTTGTGCATTCAATTTCATGCAAATTCATTCTATCACTTCCTTATTCTTCACGTATTCATATATACATCATAAAGGAGAAGATTATAGGAAGGGTGTACTATAATTGACAAATTCATGTTATTAAAGAACACATAGAGTCAAGAAAACTTTATTTGTAAAAGACCTGTTCTGCTACTCAGGCAAAATGGATTCCTCTTCTGCTGCTGAGGCGCAAAATCATGTTCCGTTGCTCAGGTGTTGTAAACCTATTCCTCCAGGTTAAGTGAGGGCTATAGTTAGTTGAAATTCCAGAAGGAGTTTGGGATTGGATGTAAAATAGAGAGTTCGAACCAGTATAAAAATTCCTATTGTGCTTGTTTTAATTTACTTATTCACATTGCTATAGTATCTTAGTTTATTTCCGCACTAGTATAGTATATTTCCATATAGCACGATCCGCACTGTCTTTTCAATGTTGATGCTTTATGTTTTGCATTTACTCTTATGCTACCACTGATCTTTCTGTGATGATTGTTTACATTTGTTGTGTATGAACTTGTTATATAACCATATATGTACATACATACATATGTATGTGTGTGTATATGTGTTGTTGATAATGCTGCACTGACCCATTCACTTGAATATGTACATGTGAACCGGGCTTCCGTGATATGGTTGCCTTGTAAGTCTGATCTGTAGAGACCGTTACATATGTAGAAATGGTCTGGTTGTAATTCTTTGTCTTCACACTTGACTGTGTACATATGACTGGTCTTTGGTTCAGGTTACATAATCTGATGCCTTTTGTTGTTGCCTCTGAATTTACCCCTGCTTGTCTTTACATATTCATATACATTTGAACATGTTCACTTTGTCTATACTTTTTTGGTGCTTTTGTATTCTCTGAAATATATAAGTGACGTCTGAGTTGAATCCAGCTTTGGCTCGGGTTTGACCTTGTGCCCACCTGTCCCTGTAATTTTATCAAGTGTATATCAGTGTGCACGGTCTTGTGACATGTACAGTGATACACTGTGCATGTTACAAGCTGTTCGTGCAAGATGAATTCGAAATAAATAAATGATGAACAACCCAAATAACTGAGGAAAATAACATTTTCAAAAACACACACTTCATTGTACACTACAAAAATATTTCTTTTTCAATTCTACCACGTCAGTGTTTATTTTGTAGATAATTCAGATGTTGGATATAAACTAGAATAGAGTTGAAGATAAATACGAGTGTTTGAGTGATATGTAGTGAGGTCAATATTGAAATTTATGATGTAATCGAAATTGTTATGTAATTGAAATTATGTATATACAATAAGAGCTCAAATTTGTACTATTCAAAATTGTAATAAAATATTGGTTTGAATATTTGTTTGAATTTAAATTCTATGTTATTTATTTTGTTCAACAAATATTTATTTAATGATTTGAAAAATAAAATAGTAAAATAACAAATACATTTAAACGAATATATATATGTGTGTGTGTGTGTGTGTGTGTGTTTATTATCATCAAACAAAATCATATACTAGCATATTCAACAATCTCCCCCTTTTAATGATAACAAATATTTATTTAAGATTTTGAATTTATCAAATATATTTTTTCATCGACGAACACTATTTGCTCGCCCTATTTGAATGCTCCCTCTCTACAACAAAGCTCCTCCTTCATACGTGCATGAAAATAAATAAAAATATGCAATTGAACCTAGATGGGAATATGCAAATAAAAAATAAAATATTTGACCTTTATTTGCCAAAATCTTAACTTTTTCTTCCCCTTTTGTTGTCAGCAAAAGAGTAATAGTGTTAGAAATATAGAAATAAAGTGATAGATATTAATACAACATCAATACCCAATTGAGTATAAATATTAAATTTTAATAAAAAAATCAAAAAAAATAGTAAATACTTTGTTTTGCGCATATTCCACTTTAGAGTGATATGGATGACATCGGCATGTAAAACCATATAGTTGTGTCTATTTATGGTATATTTATGTCAGGAATTTGAATATCTACTAACCATGCATAACCGTTAGGACTTTTAAATGAGATTAGTAGTATTCCCAATTTTTATAAAATAAAATGAATTTCAACCATATTTTAACCACGCATCACAGTGAGAACTTTTAAATAAGATTAGAATCAACTTGTCTATTTAATAATCAATTTTGATATGTGTTCCATACATGCATGACCATGAGGACTTTTAAATAGGCAAGAAAGCATATAATCAAATATTCCAAGTAATTCGCCCATGCATAACCGTGAGGACTTTTAAATGAGAGTGAATACTTTGGATAATTTTATTGCTAATTAATTTAAAAAAAATGAACAATTTCCCGTTTTAAATACCACAATTTGACATACTATATTGGATTTTGATGAGTGACGGTCGTTAGAAATATGATAGAAATAGAGATGGTCATGTAATTTTTACCAATCAGAGTTATTATAAATTTTGTTTAAATTTTTAAATTTTTTTTTTTACTAAATATACTTTCTCAAGTCATGTTGTATAATTAATATCAACACTCATCACATTTTTCGGTAACTATTTTTATTTTTGATAAGGGAGTCAGATTAGTTAATGTCATCATTTAAGATCAATCCAAAAATAAATATAGAATAAAATTTTCTAAAATGCCTAATCTGAAATGAAGTCAACAAAAACTATTTTTTGGAAAGGGTTTTAAAAAAATATCCGCTAATTGAAAATCAGTGGGAATGGAAAAAATGCAGATATTTTCTTTGAAAATGTGATGCAAATAATGAATGTTTCAACATAAAACCCATTTCACTAGTAGTTATTCTATCAACCTGGCTATGAATGTAATCTGCATTTGAATTCCCCTTTGACTCAAAGTTATCATTAGATAGATATCATAGACCAAACCGTGATGTGTGCAACAAATACCTTCTAATCCTTTTACAGCTTTTAAAATATGATTCCTTAAGAATTTGATTGAAACGTTCACATAACCAACTAGTGAACATAGTGTCAGATCTAGAAGCAGTAAGATAAAAAATTATATCCACGTGACCCAGAGTAATCATCAACCAACATAAGACACTATCTCTTACCACATAAACTTTCAATAATGTTAGTCCAATAGAATCTATATGAATTAGGTCAAAGACTCTAGAGGTACTTATAGTTTTTCAGCATAAAAAAAATAATTGGCCAACAATTTTGCATAAATCAGAATCAAAATTCATTTTCTTGTCACATAACTGGTTGATTAAAATCAGATTATGGTGTAGATATTCAACATTTAATATATCGTTCAAGACAAATGTATCGTTACCTATTTTATCTTCACGATAATTTTTCTTGTTACTCATTATTATTCTACCACCTTTGTACTAGGCTAAGGAACTTTGATTTGTTGCCCGTCGTGTGCCTGAAACGGCCAGAATCCAAATAACACTGTTATTGTTCCTTTGCCTGCCACCACACCTACACGAGAAAATATTTTTTGTGACCTATTTGCTTTTATAGGTCCATGGTCGTTAGTGTCAAAAGATTTTGAAAAATATGTTTGAGTAGACCCAAGAGAATTTATATTTGTTCCTTTTGGTATCTAGATTTGTTTGACTTTAAGGTATTTCATATGTTTTTTGGAACCCAAATTGGTATGGTTTTCACGTGTTTGGGTCTATACCAACAAGTATTGTGATTGTGCCCAGTTTTTCCGCAAAATGTGCACTAGGAATTGAATTTATTAATTTCTCTTCGAACGCGTTCAGATTAAGTATACCAAAGTCCTTGTCTAGTAGTATTGACAGTTTGTTTTCGTAATAACATATTTAGTGAATTTTCTCCTTTGGAGAATTTTCCTAAAGTTGTAGACAATTGTTGGACTTGTTTTTTGAGAGATTCATTCTCATTCAATAACAAAGTGTACTTTTTAATAGAATTTTTTATCCTTGTGTTTTCATTTTCTTTCAAAATCAGAATTTCATTTTCAAGTGATTTAATTCTAATTTCTGTTTTTTTAATTTCTTCTTCAAGTGATGGACACTGATCACACTTAGGGCTCTTATTTCTGTAGTTTTTGACCAATTGATCAAGCTGTTTAATTAATTCTACCAAACTATCTCTTTGTGATTCAATTTTAACATACTTCTCCCCAAATCTTTCAAAATAGCCATTTATTTTGTGAAAGTATATAAGTACTTCCAAATGAGTTAGTTTTGATATCTCGCTTGGCTCATCATTATCACCATCAGTTGTTTCTTCTTGAAGACACAAATTTTCTTTTTCACTCTCACTACCGGTGCTTTTATCAGCTTCATCAGTTTAATCCCAAGTAGCTGTAATACTTCTCCTTTTCGGTTTATTTCCTCAGCTGAGTCGATTCTGAGGACAATTTGGCTTGATATGACCGGGTTTTTCGCAGTTGTGATAGATGATCTCCTGCTCTTCTGGACTGCTAGAACTTTGACTATTCTGCTTTTCAGTTGTTGATTTAGAGTAGGATTTCCATACATGTGATTCCACCTTTTGAATTTCTTTATTATCAGTGCCAGTTCTACTGCACCATCATCATCATCATCTTCACTTTCAGTTGTTCCTTTGAGAGCTATTGATTTCTTTCACGTATCACCTCCTTCGCATTCTTCCTTGAATTTGATTTCTAGCTCATAAGTGGTGAGATTTCCGATGAGTTATTTAACTTTGATTTGTTTCAGATCTTTTGATTCTTTAATTGCAGTAAATTTCGCTTCAAAATTTCATGGAAGGACTCTGAGTATTTTTCGGACTATTTCCAATTTTGTGTATGGTTTTCTGAGGGCTTTTGATTTGTATACGAGATTAGAAAGTCATCCATACATCTCTTTGACATTCTCATCCTTTGCTATTGTGAAGTTCTTATATTCGTTACTAAGCATGGCAAGACGAGATTCTTTGACTTGATAGGTTCCTTCTTGAGTCACTCCAAGTGTGTGCCAGATTTCTTACGCAGTTAGACACTGTGAGACACAATTAAATTAAATTTGATCCAATTAACTTATAATAGAATTCATGGCTTTAAAATTAGCATTTTGTAGTTTATTTTCTAGATCTGTCCATTGATCCATTAGTTTTTGAATTTCTTAATTATCTATCACTATAGTTGGTGTCCTATATCATGTCTCAACAATATTCCAAGCATCGATGGTTTTCAGAAAAAATTTCATTCTATTTTTCCAATATGCATATTCACCATTGAACATGGTTGGCCTAACTATGGACTGGCCTTCAGCAAAAGCATTATTAGAAGAAAAAAAATCAAATTTTTTAAAAACAAAAATTGGTTTTTGAAACATTAAAATTTTGAAACAAGAAACAGTATTTGTTCCTAGCTCTGATACCATTATAGGATTGATTTCACCCTAGAAGGGGGGTGAATAGGGTGATACTAATAATAATAAAAATTAATGCGGAAATATATATATATATATATACACACACTAATTGCAGCACAGATTATAGCAGAACAATAAAAGCAAAAGTAGAACAACAAAGATTTACTCAGCTTTGGCAAAACCCTGCCTACATGCTGCCCCAAGGTTTCTACTAGAAATTAAGTAGTCAGACGCTTACCACGTAAACTTGCGACATCCGCCAATGACTAATCTAACTGTACGCTCAAAACCCTACCACAACTCAGGCACTGAGTTACGAATTCTCAAACTACGCCGTGTAGTTTGTAACCTAGTCACATGGCTAGAAAGTTACACAAGTTAAAAGAAAAACAAAATATATAGTGAAATTGTGTATATATAGTGAGAGCTCAAATTTGTGTTATTCAAAATTGTAATAAAATATTTGTTTGAATTTAAATTCTGTGTTCTTTATTTTATTCAACAAATATTTATTTAATTATGTGAAAAAAATAAAATAATACAATAATAAATACATTTAAATGAATATATATATATATGTTTATTGTTATAAAAAAAATCATATGTTAGCATATTCAACAATTGGTTGGTAATTCTCATTTGGTGAAAAAGTAGAAAGTAGTTTAGTAATGGTTCCATTTGGTGTCATGAAGATCTCCTATTGAAATCAAATTTTAAATTCAATGGAAAATTCATAAATTATTATGAAATTCAATAGCAGGATTCAAAATTTATAAAGGTAGAAATCCAAAAAAGGCCCCATAAGGAAATCGGAGATGTGAAATTCATAAATTGTCATCAAAATCCACAAATAAATTTTAAAGTCCATGAAATTGGTCAATTGACAAAAGATCATTCAGAATTCAATGAGAAAATCAAGCATAGAAAGTCCATAAATCATCAGGGAAACCCTTAAGGATATTTATGAATTCATTCGATCAAAAATCCAAATAATCATCATCATAAACCTTAATAAGGACAGTAGAAATATGAAACTCATGACTCATTAAGAACGCAAAATTCACAAACCACCATAAAGATCCACGAGGAAATCTTTGAATTCAATAAATCAAAAATCTTATAAAAGATTTTGAAACACCCAATAAGGAAATCAAGAATTCATAAATCATCGTAAAAATCATCAAGTATTTTAAAATTCCTCAATTCAAAACCCCAATAAAATCATACAAAAATTCCAATAGGAAAACTAAAAATACAAAATTCATCAATCATCATAAAAAATAGTAAGGAAACTTAAATTCCATTAAATCGGGGAATTAAAAATCCAAAAAACAAAAATGTGATCTGAAACCCTTTCATTCTATTCAAAATCAGAAGATCAATGGAAAATTCATAAATTTATCATAAAAACTCCTTAAATGAGTTAAAAAATCACTAAACCCGAAAATCAATAAGATTATCAAAAATTCAACAAGGAAAACAATACAAAATTCCTGAATCATTATAAGAATCGGCAAGGGAATCTAGAATTCACGAAACTAGAAATCGAAAATCCAATACGGAAATTAGAAATGGGAAATCTACAAATCATCACAAAAACTCATCAGGGAAATCAGGAACTCAATAAATCAAGAAAAAATAAGAAATCATCATGAAAATTCAATGGGAAGAAATTCAATATTTGGAATTCACAAACCATCATAAGAGACCAATAGGGAAATTCAAAATTCATGAAATCAGAAATTCAATTTAAAAGTTATCATGAAAATTCAACAAGGAAATCATGAGTATGAAATCTATAAATCATTACAGAAAGCAATATGGAAATTTAGAACTCACGAAATCCAGAATGAAATTGCATCAATACAAATGGTGAAAACTAAAAGTTCACGAAATGAAAAATTTATCTAATGTCTCATCAGGATCACATCTGACGAATTAGTTATTCAAAACTCCATTTAATATAAGTACGAGGCCATGGATATGTTTAATAATAGCATATTTAGTAGATTTTAAATAAAAGATAGCTAAGTTTATCTAATCTTAATTCTAAGGCTATTACAGGAAAGTTTCCTTTTAAATAATGTGTCTCTCTTAAAATGCCTATAAGTTAGTAGTATATGTACATATGTATATACAAAGATAATAGACTCTTCTATCCAATCGGTCATTTTTATCTCAGATAGCTCGGGAGTGGCTTTCTTAATCTGCTCTTGGGGTGAAGTACTTTATCTCAAAAATTTGTTATCTATTCCATTCCTTTGGTTTTCGCATCAGTCTTTATTTTTGTTTCCATGTTAAGTATTCCTTCTTCCATTTTCTGGTCTCATGCTTTTTTGTGATACGAAAGTTTCTTAATCTTTTGATGTAGGAACCATTTTTCTAAGATTAGACGTTTCGTACTTCATTAGCATATTCTTTGCCTCTATGTGTATCCTCTTCTAGGATTCCAACTTTGTCTCAGTTGATGGATAGTTTTCTTCAACCCTTTATTCTCTTAGGTTCTGACTTTCTTCTTGAGTTGTAGACATCTTTGTCTTTATTCTTTTATTTAGAGCCCCTACTGAGCTTGGACGTCTCAGTCTACTCTTTGATGAGCCACTCTCTGGGCTCGAAAATCTTAGTCCCTTATTTGATGAGCCTCTCTTTGGGCTAGACATCTTATGTAACAACCCGTATATTTATCGAGTTTGTATTTAAATATTTTATTTAAATATTAACTCGTTAATCGGATTTTGGTCCGAAAAGCTACTTTTTGCAAACGGTCAAATTAGGACTCGAGACCACTTCCATTGAGTTCGAAATGTCGTTTATAATTTTTTTAAGTATAAACATCGATAGGTTTGGAGTTAGTGAAATTTCACTAACTTTTCCCGCTTTGGACTTTGGGTTAGTTTAGCCTATTAAAGCTAAGTTCCAACCCCCTTCTCCTCACTCTTCATAAATTTCCTAACTAACTCAAGCTTGGGCATTAATGGTGAAAAGAATGAGAAATTAAAACTCCAAGCACAAATTCAATTGCAAATCCAACATTCAACTCCAAATTCAAGTAGAAGATATTGGATTCAAGCTTTGGATTGCTTCTCCTTGCTTTCAAGCTTCATCTTCATAAACTTTAGTGCAACGGTAAGATTTTTATCTCACAATTCTACTCTATATCTATCTTGGGCTATTGGAAATGCATCCCTATCATGTTTGCATGCACATTTGCATTTGGTTTGGATTGGATTGGCGAAAAACTCCACTTTTTAGTGTTTTGGGGTGAATTTCTGGCTTAGGTCGCTCTGTCCCCCTTAGGCCGCCCAGCATCTATAGGTCGTTCGCGTGGAAAAGTCGTCACCTTCATTTGGGTCATTTCTGGCCTTAGCCCATTCGTCCACTATAGGTTGTTAGGCCTTAGGTCGCTTGGAGTTAGGTCGTAGGTCGGCAGGTCTTCAGCTCGCACGCGTTGAGAAGGCGCGTCTGGAGTTAGGTCGTTCGCGAGTTAACGTTAGGTCGTTTGCGAGTTAGCGCCCTAGGTCACTCGCGTATAGCTCGTTCGGAGTTAGGTCGTTAGGCCTTAGCTCGTATGGCCTATGCAATTTGGTTAGGTCGTCCAACCTCAACACCTTAGGTCGTAAGACCTTAGGTCGTACCCCTTAGGTCGTTAGACCTTAAGCCTTCACTATTGGAACTCGTTAGGTCGTAGCAACCATAGGTCGTAGGTCGCTCACACGGAGTTAAGTCGTAGGTCGTCTCCGACCTTATATCGCTCAGCCAGGTTTCACTTTAAGTCGTTAGGTCGTTTGGACCTTGTTTCCAGTTAGGTCGCAAGACCCTTAAACCGTTAGGTCGCTAGGTCGCTCGACTCTGGACTTCATTAGCTCGCTCAACCGTCTACCTTTATAAGTCGTAGGTCGTCTCCGACCTTAAACCACTCGGCGGCATTAGGTCGTGTACCTTTTAGGTCGCGTGTTGCACTAGGTCGTATGACCTTAGGTCGTTAGGTCGTATGGCTTTAGGTCGCTAGGTCGTATGACCTTAGGTCGTTAGGTCGTTTGGCTTTTAGGCCGCTTTCACGCTAGGTCGTTCGACTCTTAGGTCGTAACACTTAGGTCGCTCGCCTCTTAAGTCGCTAGGTCGCGTGCTTTTAGGTCGCGTTTCTTTATTAGGTCGCGTTTCTTTGTTAGGTCGCTGACCTTCTTAACTCGCATGACCTAACCCCTAGGTCGTTGGGCCTCGTTTCTTCTTAGGTCGCTGCTTCTTATAGGCCGCTCGGCTCCTTAATTTCTTTAGGTCGTTTGAGTGTTAGGTCGCGAACCCATTTTAGGTCGCATGACCTATACCCTATCTGAAAAATATTCAACAGAACTTACTGAGCTGATTTCCTTGGATTTTTATCACATCTTCGAATGTGACCTTTGTGATTGATTGTTTCTACAATCGCTTCTGTGATTTGTCACTTCAAAATATAAAGGTTTCAAAACTAGTAGTAAATATCAAAACTCTTTCAACAAAATGATTTCAACTCTATTTTTAATAACAAAGCTCTTTTCTTAAACCGTTTTCCAATCTATTAGTATATACAAGCCTTTACCTTACTCGGATGAGAAATCTAATTAAACGACTTAGTAAAACAAGTGGTATGAAACGCTTGCTTTCACTTCGTCGGTTAATTCTTGGACTTGTTCGATTGAACTTCTTGTGACAATTTTATTAGTGAAGATTTACAGTTTGTTCGTAAATATTTAAGTTAAGCAAGTGGTTATGGGACATGAAGATAAACTTCTATATTTACTAGCTTAGTGTAATTGACACTTCTCGTTGATCTTGATGATCGCTTTATGAATTAGACTAGCAATTGCGCGATGTCTCTTTCATTGCAAGGTTAGACTAGACACCACTTGTGTGATTCCATTCACACATACCTTTCTGCTTTTTGGTTAGTCTTGACCTCAATCTGTGTGATTCCACTCACACATGTGGGGTAGCTCCCCATGGTCTTCGGACCGTCATGTGATAGGCCTCTTTCCCTTTTTATGATTTCTGGATTTCTTGTGTTGATTTATGGAATTTATCTCTTTGACTTGTCATGAGTTCAAGTTTAGGGTATGATGCCCTCTTTGGATCTTTGAGAAGATTCTTGTGATATTGATTTATCTCTTATCGGTTGATCTCCTGTTGATCATTATTTGCATACTTATAGTAGTATGTCAGTATGGATATTTTATGTTTATGCCATATCTTTTATTTTATATCATGTCATCTGATATTTATAGCTAGACTGATCCGTTTATTATTTTCTTATAAATAATACTCGGGTCAGACCGAGATGTTACAGGTGCTACTGCTTGACTCCTCCCCCAGTGATTCACTACTCAGACTTTTGGCTACTTGTTTAGATTAGCAGCTTTTGTTGTTTACACTTGAGATATAGACTCATAGTTGTATTCTTTTGTATAGCACGCGTTGCTATTCTTTTGTATTATCGTGGATCTTCTTAGACCACTACTCTGATGTACACTTTTGTGTGATATATATTCATATCCCTTTCCGCCTTTGTGTTATGGATATCTGTGATTGATTCGCATGTTATGCTTACTTCTATATTTGTTTCCGAAGATTATTTTATAGCCACCGTGTGATAAGAAATTACATGGATGGTCGCTCCTCAACAGCCTTATTCTCCGCGCTAGTTGACAGCACTACACCGTAGTGTTCTTGGCTAGCGTGGGTATAGAGGTGGGGCGTCACATCTTAGTTCATCAAAAGCCTCTCTTTGGGCTTCCTTTGTCTCAAAGGGATATATACTTAACTGACCTTTCTATACAAGGCCGCGGATGAGCACTTTACCTGATCCTCCCCTAAAGGGTAATTTGTACGTTTGGGGCTTTTGATTGTGCGGGTGCTTATCCTGACCCTCCCCTAAGAGGTGATATAGATGTTAGGGGCTTTTGATTTTGTGGGTGCTTATCTTGACTCTTCTTTAAGAGGTGATATGGATGTTAGGAGCTTTATTCCTCCCTTTAGGATATAATCCGGATTGGACATCTGAGGCTCAATCTCAAAAACATTTTTTATACTCTAGATTGGACGTCGGAGGTTAATTCTCAAAAACATTTTTTTTACTATATATATTATTTCCAAAAAAATTTGTTTCTCTTCTTAAGAGACATTTCCGAGGAAAGATTGAATAGTTTTGTTCCAACTTTCTGTGAGGTATGAATGTAATTTTGATCCTCCTTCTAAGAGATATAAAAACGGTTTTGGAGACGTTTGTGAAAATATCTTTTGGTCTATTGACCTTTTTGTAATATATATCTATATATGTGTGTTTATGTGTGTGTATTTTTAGAAACTGATGAAGAACTAATAGCAGCCAAAGGTTACATAAGAATCGATCTTTGTGCTGCATTGACTTATACATTGAAAGTTGCTCTGTATCAAGCATTTGAGCCGTCTTTCTCAAGTAGCAAGAAATTCGTTGTGTACCATCTGTGTGCTGAATGCCATCGACTGGTTTTGTTTCTACCTGTAATCACACTCGAATTTAAAATCAGTACATGATCAATTTTGGAATACAAATCAAGTTTAGAATTTTATGAATATGAAAAGTTCATAGTAAACAAAGGCCACTGGATTTGATGGCTCAATAGACTGTTAATTTTCCATTCTACTATAGAGAGAGTTAGTTCTTGGGTATTAAGGCAATTCTCTTGTTAGCATAAGAAGCTATTCAAATTTCTTTAGTGAACTCTTTAAGAGATCCTAACTAGAATGCGTTTTGGACCATTCTCGATAAGGCGTGACATTCATCGGTCTTATGTCCATCATTTTGTGATAGTCGCAATAAACATTCCCTTGGCTTGGTTTGGGGCGGCTTGATAAACGGTGAGTAATTGAAAAGCTTTCAGAATCTTTTGCTACGACGAAAATATAAGAAAGAGGCTTGTTCAAATTCACGTAATTGGATTTGGAAATATGTTTCTAAATTTTCCTCCAACTTTTCTTTCCCTCCATTCTTTCACTAGGGAACTCAAAATTGATTTCTTATATCCTTTGTCTTCATTGAAATTTCCTTATCCTGGAATATTTTTTCTCCGTCTGAATAAATTTCTCAACTTGGAAGTAGAATTTTCGTACATCCTCGCATCCATTAATATAAAGTTGTTCCTAGAAAGGGGTTTGTTCGAATAGCCTAGACTGAACTTCAATTAACTTGTCTCTATCGGTCGTGTCTTCTGCTTTTAATGCTTCGGTATTAAACCTCTTTAAATACTCGTTTACGGGTTCTCCCCGTTTTTTTATTTATTTTAGCAAATAAGCTAATGCACATAGTTTGATCTTTGAATATGTAAAATTGTGTCACAAAATCATAAGAAAATTATTTCCAGGAATAAATGGTCTTCTTTTGATAATTCCTACACCATTTGATAGTTATTCTTTAAAGAGTAATCAGGACAAGTTTGCATCGAACTGTCCCAGCGGCTTTATACAAGTTCATCCAATTTTCAAATGTTGTAAGGTGATCATCTGAATCAGTAGTTCCATTGCACTTTGGTGAGGGAATCTGAATGTGATAAGGAATGCTAGTTGCCATAATTTCTTTTGAAAAAGGAGCCTTTTGCTGGATAACATATTTCCTTAATTCGTTGAGTACATTTCTTATTGTATCCTCTATGACTTGGTTGTGAATGTTATCATGGCGACCTCCACTATTTTCAATGTTTAAGCTATTTGATTGCTCGATGGTTTCCTAGCCTGACTTCTTTGCTCCTCATATTAATCTTCATGTAGACGTTGTGCCTCGCCTGCTCCTTCCATAACCTTTAGCCACTCTTGAGATGGTACTCTATTAATAAATTCTTGAATGGCTATCATTTGTTGTTGCAGGTGCTGGAATTTGATTTCATTGTTTTCCAACCACCTTAAGGTCGAAGGTTGCCCAATTTCTACATTCTCCAAGTTAAAATTTAGGACTATATTGTTTTACAAAGTTGATTGTGGCTTACCTTCTTCGTTTGAGATATCAATATTATTCATGACTTCTTCCATCTTCTTCTTTTTGAACAATGTGCTCTATTAATCCTTGGTGAAAACTGATTAGGGGTCGGAGGTTCAGGCCCTCCTTCTAGCGCCAAAAATGTTAACCAAATTATTGGTCAATACCCCAGAGAATCCCAGTAGGCAAAGTTATTGGGAAATTGTAGAAAGTGGAATCTCTTGGAAGATCCGTAAATGTCTTGTTTAAAGTTCCAAGCGAAATATATCGAAGGGTTGATGATTCGTAGAATTATCTATATATCTCCGCTTGGAATTAGACTTTGATTCCAACCTTCCAGTGATGTCAAGAAAGATTAGAAACAAGATTTGATAAGACGTTTCAGCTTTGCTAAGTTAACGTAGAGTGATCACTGATTTAATTGAACCTTTATAAGATTTCTCCCGATAGCTATTTCCTTGATCAATATAGAATTTCCTTAATTTTCCTTATATAGAGGGTTGACCTGGATCCTTACCGAAAGGTTGAGCAAATAGCTGTTTGAGATTCGAAGGGTTGCAAAGGTTGTCGAGATATAACGGGTTATGACCCTTGTCGAAAGGTTTTGTTAACCAAAATTATGGTCAACATCCCCAAAGGATATTCCAACAAAAATAGGAAAGGTAGTTTTAGATAAGGACCAGATACCCTTAAGATTTACTTTTGTGCTGAACCCCGACAGTTGCTGGTTTATGATTTGGACCTTTCGGCATGGTTGGAAGGTTTGGTCTTCTAAGTAGAGAACCCTTTACCTTGGTAAATCATGTATGGTATCTTGTGAAGTTTTTCGAATAATTATTCTTCAGTCTTATCCCTTCAAAGTGGATCTTTAATGTTACCGAAAGGTTTGAGATGACTAATCTCTTTAACGGTTATTAGAACAATAGATCCCTGGGCGGTGCATAAGAGCTTTTAATCTTAGCGAAAGGTTTGACTGCTCATGTGAAGTCGATTTAACTTAATCAAAAAGTATATGAATGCCACCAATTGGATTAAACCATATATTCTTAGATTTAAACTTTACCAAAAGGTTATATTGCTCAGATGAAGGTTACAGAAGGTTTAGGTATTGTTAAAGTGCAAGATACTATCAAATTGGGTGAAGAATTCTGATCATAAAGCCAATGACATTGAAAGGTTACTGCTTAAGTTAACCCGGGTCAGTCGATGATCGTACCGGAAGGTTAAAGTGGAAAAGGTGGAAAATTTTCAGATTAAAGTTGCAGTTCGGCTAGTTAAGTTTCTGACCTAGCCGGGAAGAACCTTTCGCTGGAGTTGATCCTGAAAATAAGAGTTAATGTAACGAGGATTCAAGCAAAACAACAAGTGATTTAACAGAACATTATACTTCCCTTTTTATTCAAGATAATCACTTTTCCAAATCCCCAAATGGGTTCTTAATTAGGGTTACAACACATTGGGTCTTATTTATAGATGCAGGCGGCCCACCTTTCGACTTCATGCTCTCAAATGGATCGAAAGGTCTCCCTTTTATATGCCGCCTTAAACCTTTCGTCTTCACCAAAAGGTTTTTTTTCATATGCTATTATGAAACTTCCGCTTTTATCGAAGGGTTTTTCTTCTTTAGATTGTTATGAACATTTCGACCTTGTCGGATGGTTGCTCCTATTTTTGTTGCTGTGAGCCTTTCGACGTTATTGGAAAGTTATTCTTCTCTTGTTTATTGTCAACCTTTTGACCTTGTTAGAAGGTTGCTCTTCTTCAATGTGCATATAATGAGTCAAAACCAAATGCTTTGTGTGGTTTGGGATATATGGACTTCGAAAGATAGCCTTCGACTTCGTCGAAAGATCCTTGTCGAAATTTGTTATTAACCAGACCACATTGATGCTTTCTGATCTTTTCCAATGCTTTTGTGTTCCTTCTTTCATACTATTACTCATGATAACATTTTATGTATAACATATAGATTTCCCGATCTAACTCTCCATGAAGAAAAGCTTTCTTTACGTCTATTTGGCTAAAATTCCAATCTTTGTTGGCTACAAGTGCAAGTAAGACACGCACGGTTGTAAATTTCGCTACTGGACTAAATGTTTAATCATATTCAAGTCCATATTGTTGAGAAATACCACGAGCTACCAATAGTACCTTGTATCTTTCGAATGAGCCATCTAGACGATGCCTTATCTTATAAATCCACTTACATGATACGGGTTTCACATCTCTTAGCTTTGACACCAAATCCTAAGTTTGGTTTTGCTGAAGTGCATCAATCTCTTCTTTCATCACTGTCATCCACTTAGAATTTTGTGATGCTTCTTCAAACGCCACCAGTTCTGATATAATTATTTCTTCAGCTATAGCTGTATTAGCAAATTTAGGATTTGGTTTCCGTGTTCTTGTTGACCTTTGGTGTTGAGATTGCATATTTGTTTCTTCTGTTTTACTCTGTCCACCTTCTTTTCTTGGTTGTTGATACACACCGGTTTGCCAAGGATTCCGAGTCGTTGAATGCTCAACATCAATTTCATTTGAATCCTCTATCTCAACCGAACTTGGTTGAAGTTGAGCAATATGCTTTACCATCTTTTGTTGCATACTGTCTTCAAATTCTCTCGAGTCACGTAACACCTTCTTCTCTAAGGACCACCAAGACGATGCTTCGTCAAACACCACATTTCGTGAAGTTTAGCATTTATCACTTGTTGGATCACAACATTTCCATCCCTTTCTTAGACTATCATATCCGATAAAGATACATCTAACGGTTTTCTTGTCAAACTTGTTACGTAAATGATAAGGACACATACATAACACACACAACCAAATACTCGAAAGTAACTAACTGCAAGTTGCAAGTTCCATAGTTTGTCAAAAGGTGAAACAAATTCTAACCTCATTTGAGGAAGTTTATTAATTACAATAGTTGCAGTCATCATTGCTTCAGCCTAAAACCTTCCAGGTATATTCTTTGCATGTAGCATACTACGACAAATTTCTACAAGATGTCTATTCTTTCGTTCAGCTACATCATTTTATTGTGGTGTATTGGTACAGGTGTATTGATGACGTATTTGAGATTCTGTTAGGTATTGAGAGAACTCTTTTGAACTATGTTTTCCCCCATTATTTGTGCGTAAGCAACAAATATTCTTTCGCACTTCTCCTTCAACTATCTCTCTAAATTCTTTAAACTTTGAGAATGTATCATATTTTTCTTTCAAAGAGAAAACCCATAGGTACCTAGAGAAGTCATCAATGAAAGTTACCATGTATTGCATACCACCAATTGATGGTTGCTTAACTGTTCCAAACACATCAGAATGAACTAATTCTAATGGTTATGTTGCTTTAAATTTTGATTCCACGTATGGCAGTTGATGTGCTTTACCATATTGACAACCTGCACATATTGTGTTTATCCGTGCATTAAGTTGAGGTAGCCCTTTTAACATCGACTTCTTTACAATCACATTTAGCTTGGAATAGCTAACGTGACCTAACCGCATATGCCATAGATCTATTGCCTCATTTTTTATTGTCTTATCCACATATGCAGACTCTATTGACAATACATAGACTGATTGAACTCGTCACCCTTCCATTTCCTGTTTTTCTGATATTTTTATATCACGATACACCTTCACATCTAGGGGATCGAACATAACATAATGGCCTAATGATGTTAACTGTAACGGCCCGTAAATTTCAATGATTAAAATTAGTTAATTAATAAGATTTTTGTAATTAAATTTACAAAGAGGAAAAAAAATTATGAAGCAAATGTAAAAAAAATGAAATGCAACCATGGAAATTAAAGCTAAGTATTAACAATTGAAATGAAATTACGATTAATTGAAGTAATGTAAATTGTTATACCAGGCTAAGAATTGAATATAAGAAAACAAAGGTAAATAGTGAATTGATTAATGAATTAATAATAATAAATAGTAATTGAATAAAATCAATGTCCTGTAAGTAATTATAATATCATTTGGAAATGAAAACTTATAAAAGTATGAAAAAGAGTAAGAGTATTGAATCAACCAATGGAATAATATACTGATTAATAGTAACTAAATGTAAATTAATGTAATAAGGTATATGCAAGTTGAATAATAACTAATTTAATGCAATACCTATTAATTGAAACAATTGTAAGGTTACAATTTATTGAAATTAGTGAATGGGGAAATAACTTCAAAAGTTATATTAATTAATGAAATAATATGTAATAAATGGCAATTTGATAGAACCAATGTTAGATAAATAATTATAATAATTGTTAGTGATAATTAAGGTATGAATGTGAGTAAATTTGGCAATAGTGATAATTATTAATTGTTACCCATTCATTGAATTTACTAAATTAGATCTAAATCAAATGCAACATTTGTTTGTTATTAATAGCTTGTAGGTGAGAATAAACGTAATGGTAACAAGTATTGCAAGTTAACCATTTATTCAACATGTGAAATTAAAACGGGTAATCAATTGCAATAAATCTAAATTAAAAGTTGTTAGTATAAATTAAGGAAATAATTGGAAATAATGTCAATTCTATTTATAATATGACAATTGGTTGAATAAAAAGAATGGAAATAAAGTTTTATTAATTTATTGGATTTGAACTATAATATTTGGATTAATTACAATTAAATGAAATTAAAATATCTAAATATTACGTTATTTGAAATGAAAATGAAATATGAGAAAATTTACGTAATAGTTTTGAATTCAATGTTAAATCCATCTATTTGATAATAATGAATGGAACAATCAGATTTAATTAAATGGAATTTTGGGGATTTTATTTATAATTTGTGAATTTAATGAAATTGAGGTTAATACTGAAATTTATAAATTAATCATCTCTAAATTTAAATTTAAATTTGTTTAAATCATTGTAAATGATTGAGAAATCAAAAGTGATGAAATTTATCAATTATCGAATTGAAATTGAAAATTTGATTTGATCAATTTATTTTTAATTTATTTAATTAATGTAAAAATAGCCGCTTTGGCCACTGACTCGGATTTCAACGAAACCAGTTTCATCAGATCTGTAACAGTTAATTATTATAGGATTTCAAGTTTCGTATCGATCGGACTTATCGTTTGATCGTATGGGCTTGAAACGCCTTGAAATCGATTAAATTAAAATCAATTGAAATCAATTTGAAATAACTTGATTTGTGCATAACTTCTTCATACGATGGAATTTGGTCTTGAAAGCTATTCCATTACGTTTAAAATATTTAAAAACTTGATATATGGGTTGACCCAATTTCGTTCTGGAATCGAAACGGGGTTTTCGGGCCTTTTTATCGTTCAACTTGCCTATATATACCTTGTTATAAACCCTATCCTATCTCTTATATTCATTTTTCTATACGTACAATTCTAATTGCTCTTCTTCCTCATTTCAATGGAAAACAACCAAAATTCCCAACTGTAATTTTAAATCAGTTTCAAGGCCAAAAATTCCAACTCCACAAACAATATCAAATTATATATCGTCGGAAAGCTCTTGATGAGCGCAATCCAGATCCACTGTCTGTTTTTCGATCGGAGTTTCTATGCATCCGAAATCAGTGGAAACATTCATGGCCATTCATCGCGCGTCGATGAACATTGTCGGATCGTCAAATCAATTCTGGGTATTATAGAGTGGACGATGGGGAGTGCATCGGCATTGTTCATTCGTCGAGATAACGGTCAGATGGGGTTACAAAATTTGTTAGGGTTTGGAGCATTTTAGCTGCGGCTGGGACTTTGCAGCGTCGAGTGGTGTACGTACCGAGCAGAGGCTTCCTCTGGTGACGCGTGGGGGCGTGGCTGTGATGCCCCTAGCGGCGGTGATGATTCGGTAGCACGCGCGTGCGATGTCAGTGAGTGAGGCGGCGGCCTGTGCGTGGTCGCGTGAGGGAGTAGGGTTCTGGAGGGAGATGCGTGCGCGTTCTAGAACCTGGTGACGTGGCAGGTGAGTGGAGATGAAATTGTTCTTCTATTTTATTTTTTTTAAGTTGAAATTCAAACACACTAATCGTCAAAACTTTTGCATACGTGATCCAATTTACGCATGGTTTTTTAGCTAGGTTCATATTGGAATTCCGGACAGTCTGATGCTTGTTTGGACGAATTTGGAGACTGTTCAATTTTTGGGTTTAAATTGGATTTAAATTCAATTTAAATTCAAAAGGTGAGATGTTTTAACCCACTCACAATTTCTAAAATTTCTTACGTGTGTTAAATTATTTTCTGATGTGATTAGAAATTTATTTATTGCTATTTGGTATTTTATCATCATTCCTGTAATTGAATTTATTGAATTAAATTGGTGATCAATTTATTATAGCAAATAAACTGCCAGTTAAATTAATTTATTATTGAATATAAACTGCCAGTAATTACCTGTTATTTATTATCTGTTCTATATTAATGTTATTGTTTAAATTGGATGATCATTGTGATAAATGTTTGATGATTGATATTGGATGAATGGATGTTTTATTTATATTATTATAAACTGCAAGTTGTTATCCATTTTTATTTCATTCGAGATTGTGGTTTGAAATGATATATAACTGTATTTATATTTTAAATTACGGGTTGAAATGATAAATATCTGTATCACTTGACCATAGGATAGAAAATTTTATACAAACACCGTGATCTATATATAAAAATATTTTGAAATGATTTCTATGGTTTTGTAAAGGAATATATATGGTTTTTATGAGATACTGATTGGGTTTTGATAAAGGTTATTTTATATATGTTAAATTCTTGGTTAAGCTATGTATAAAATTTGTTTAAAGTATAAAACAAGTATAATAATAAAGTTTGATTTTATTAAAATATAATATGGATAAGTATTTATATAAATTATATTTTAATACAGGGTTTATATAGATTTTATAAATCAAGGTTGGGAAGATATTTTTGAAATGGATTCGAGATTCTATTTAATTGAGAATTATATTTAATAAGAATCCATTTAGAACTTATTGAAATTTAGATTTTTAAAGAATGTGGTTTTATAACTAGATTCGGGGTTAAGGTGATTTAAGTGAATATATCAAGTCTAAATAAATTGAGGAATATTAAATTATTGAAATTTGTACTTTTATTTAAAGGATGTTGGATTTATTAAGCAAATATTTTAAAACTAAATAATAGTAAAGTGAATTTGATATATATATATATATATATAAGAATTATAAAATTTAGTTTTGAAATATTGAATATTTCAGCTTTGAAATATATTGAGTTTGAAATGGTTTATTTTGTGGATCAAATCTGTTTTGAAATCAATATAATTTGGAATGGTATATTTAAAACCGAATTGAATTGAAATTTATGATTTGGGGATTTGGTTAATTTTAAAAATTTAGAAACTCAGGTTATTTTGGAATTGATTTTGTGAAATTTAAGAAGCTGGTTTACTTTATAAAATATTTTAATATTTAAACTATGTAAGAGGTGGAAGTTATGTTTCAAAGTTATAAATTTCAAAGTATTACGTTTTGGAAGTGTGATAGTTTTAAGTCTTTGGTTTCGAAATTTTATAACTTTAAAATACTATGATTTTAAAATAATATAATATTGATTTGGTTTTTAAAAAGGAAATGATACCGTATTATATGGTTTTAAACTTGATAGTATATTCTGGCTTTGAAGTATAAATTATTTTGAAATGACTGCGGTGTTATAATAATGATTGGTTGGCAAAGAGACCGGGATCGGATATGAGCATACTCTCTATCGATACCGAAAACCACTTTGACAACCGTGTACGTGGTGGATATTCCAGAATGATGTAGGATGGTGGCAGAGTTTCCGTTGAGGTAAATACGTGGACCCGACTCCCGTGAGTTGGCATAAGGTGGCTAAAACAGGAGCGATCAATTGGCTAAGAAGGTAGCACCTTTTATCGGACACATCCCTTCGATATTATACTCTAACTTTGGATTGATTTGGTGGCCACTTTTGATTTTTGATTTGGGGGTGTGGCTCGATGTGGGCGGTAGTAGCTGCTACGCATTACCACCGGCCCGGAAACGTAATTGGTATATCTACCCTGGCATTGCCTAGTTGTGCCGTGTCACCTACCCTAGCGCGCCTTGTACGAGTTTGGTTTTCTCCCGTAGCCCGTGGAGTATTTAGGATAGTCTCTCGATCTAGAGATGCGCTGATACTGGATGGACTACTGGGACTATTATTGTGTTTAAGGGGGAGATTAACTCCTTAACACTATTTAAAAGTAAGTTTATTTTACTATAGACATTATTATAATAGCGGAATATTATTACATAGTAAATAGTTTAACGGATCCTTAGGAGATGTGAATCCCAAGCATCTCTTAAGTTACTGCACTCACGTTAGACACTGGATAGGAGATTTCAAATCCCGTAAACATCTCTGACGTCGTTCCACTCATATTTATTTCTGTTGATTTAACTTACATAAGGTCTTTTAGTTTTGACTCGAGTGTTTTGTCTTTCAATTCGCTCGGGTCAGTCTGAGCATTTCAGGATTCGAAGGCTTTATCTTCGGAGGACGAAGACGAAGAATTATTATTACTATTTGTTATATATTCCAATACCCCATTTTATTCCTCTGGATTGTTATTGATTATTCTCTGGTATGTGTAACTCTGATATGTATGGTATAAGTATAATCAAATGTTTTGTAAAACAGGTTCATGAACTGTTTATTTGATTATTATATTTTGTCGTTCCGCTGCAAGATTCTACTTTGTTTTTCTTTCTCTGCTTTTTTTATTTACCCCATAACAATCGGCCCTTCTGTATGATTTAAGTCTGACGTGTGTGGTTTATCGTCGATTTAAAGCGTATAAAAAGGCGGGACGTTGCATCTGGTATCAGAGCTTTGGTTTAGTGAAAACCTTAGCTTTGTGGGGTTCGACTCTTTATTAATAGGGTAGTAATACCCTATGATGAGTCGCTGAGTGTGTAGATATATACATGAGAGAGCGTATTTGTTAGTGTTATAAAAAGTTTTGATATTGTGTTAATTTGTTCCATTTTGTATTTATAAATTCTGGTTGGTGCGTAGGACGCTATGGCATCAATAGGGATTTCTAAACACTTAATAGGACAGACCGACACAATATTTGTTTTGAATATAGGTGAATGAAATAATTTTGCCTATAATATTTTTCATATATAAAAAATAGATTTTTTTTATAATAAATCTGATATATATTTGGTTGTAATATATTGGTTATTAGGTAGTGTAATTTATAAATATTATTTTAATGTTGATTTGAAAAGTAAAATAAATAAGAATTAATTGGAAATTTTAGAACTTAAATTCCGAGGTTTTGAAACATTCTTTCGAATGATTTTGGAATATAATAATGATATTATTAGAAGTATTTTCTGATATAAATATTTCAATATAATTTGAAATAATTGTTTTAATGAAATTTAGGAAAGAAATAAGTTCTGCACTCCCCTCTCTGTCGCTGGAAAATAATTTCGGTGATGAGTGCACGCATCATCGATATTCATTTTCGAGTTTCTAAGTGGGAAGGACACTGTAGTAGTTTTACTACAGATTTTTTTTGATAAACAAATATAAATTTTAAATTGTTTAAAATATAATTGGATATAAGTTGTGAGTATATACATTTGTCTATTATTTTAAAACCGATTTGAAATTTAACTCGGTATTTAGTTCTTAAGTTTCTGATAATCCATAGTTTCAGTTATTGTAGTGAAACGGAATGTAACAAAATAATAATTGGAGCCTTTAATTAAAATAAAAGATTTAATACTAGGTTATGAATGAAATTAAAAGAAATTTGAAATGTGTAACCTATAAAACAAAGGATATTATTATTGAACATTAATTTAATTAAAGGAAATAGAACAAACTTGTATAACTTTCAATTACATCCTTTAAAACATATATATAACTTACTGATTATAAAAGTTGAGATGTTAATAAGAAAGTGTAATGGAAATTTTTACAAGTAAACCTAAAAGTAATAAAAGTATTCAATACATTCTTTAATAGATAAGGATTTATTTGTTGTAGTTGTTATAAACTTAAGTATAATTGAAAATATTCCGATTTAATATAATAGTAAGTATTATAAATAAATGATTATATACCTTAGTAAATGAATTAATATGCAAAGAAATTAAATTAAACATGAATATTATGAATAATGAATATTAATAAATGAAATTATGTAATAATTAATAAATGATGGCATTAATAAATGAAATAAGATTTGTAAGTAATAAATGAAAATAAATGAAATAAACATTGAACCAATGAATAGAAGTAAAAGGTTGTAAGAAGTAAATGTAAAATAAAAAGATAAATCAGTATATGAATGAAAAAGAAATCAAACAACAAATGTATGAAACGAAATTAATAAGAATGAGATTGATCTATTGTTTGAAATTATTGTTTGTTTAGTTATGGTTGTTTTGGCAAGGATACTTTAAATTTGTTTGGATGTTTGAATAATCTATTTAGTTTCACCTAAGACTATTGTGTGAAGGGTACACATAGTAGTTTATTTTTCATTCTGTACAATTCAAAGTTTTTGAACCTGAACAAGTATTTGTTTTGTTTGATATGAATGAATGATTGGTTTGTGTTGATTCATTGTGAAGGTTGTATGCCTAATTTCAAGTGATTGATGTTTGTATTGATTTGTTTGTTTATGGTTGAAACCACTTTAAATATTTCATTGTTAACCTTTTTGGATTATATAAGTGAAATACAGGGTATGGAAGCAATTGCTACTGCTTTTGGTTTCATAATTAAGCGTTAATTGCCCGACAAATAGTACGTTTACGGATTACGGTTTTATAGCGCTATTATATTGTTTTTCCCGTGTTGGGATATATTTTATTTTGGGAAGTATATGTTGTATATTGTTATATTTGATATTATATTTTCTCCCGAGCCTCTCCGTACAAAGGAGACTCTGTCAAAAAATTTCGTGAATTTTGGACTAAGAAATTTTTGAAAAGGTTTTCCAAACTTTATTTATTTGAGTATGAAAAAAGATTTAATGGTTATAAATTAGTATATTTTATTTAAATTGATTAATTTTCTAAATTTATTTGTTTATAAATTTAATATTTTAAGTAAGATATATTGATTTGCTAGTTCTTCTTTTCCCTCCTTTTTCCTTTTCGGAGACGAAGAGTTTGAGTGGGGGAGAGTGTAACGACCCGTAAATTTCAATGATTAAAATTAGTTAATTAATAAGATTTTTGTAATTAAATTTAGAATGAGAAAAAAAATTATTAAGCAAATGTAAAAAAAATGAAATGCAACCATGGAAATTAAAGCTAAGTATTAACAATTGAAATGAAAGTACGATTAATTGAAGTAATGTAAATTGTTATACCAGACTAAGAATTGAATATAAGAAAAAAAAGGTAAATAGTGAATTGATTAATGAATTAATAATAATAAATAGTAATTGAATAAAATCAATGTCCTGTAAGTTACTATAATATTGTTTGCAAATGGAAACTTATAAAAGTATGAATAAGAGTAAGAGTATTGAGTCAACCAATGGAATAGTATATTGATTAATAGCAACCGAATGTAAATTAACGTAATAAGGTTTATGCAAGTTGAATAATAACTAAATTAGTGCAATACCTATTAATTGAAACAATTGTAAGTTAACAATTGATTGAAATTAGTGAATGGGGAAATAAATTCAAAAGTTATATTAATTAATGAAATAATATGTAATAAATGGCAATTTGATAGAATCAATGCTAGATAAGTAATTATAATAATTGTTAGTGATAATTAAAGTATGAATGTGAGTAAATTTGGCAATAGTGATAATTATTAATTGTTACCCATTCATTTAATTTATTGAATTAGATCTAAATAAAATGCAACATTTGTTTGTTATTAATAGCTTATAGGTGAGAATAAACGTAAATGGTAACAAGTATTTTAAGTTAACCATTTATTTAGTATGTGAAAATAAAACGAGTAATCAATTGCAATAAATCTAAATTAAAAGTTATGTTAGTATAAATTAAGGAAATAATTGGAAATAATGTCAACTCTATTTATAATATGACAATTGGTTGAATAAAAGGAATGGAAATAAAGTTTTATTAATTTATTAGGTTTGAACTATAATAATTGGATTAATTGCACTTAAATGAAATTAAATTATTTAAATATTACGTTATTTGAAATGAAGATGGAATACGAGAAAATTTATGTAATAGTTTTGAATTCAATGTTAAATCCATCTATTTGACAATAATGAATGGAATAATTATTAATTGATTTAATTAAATGGAATTTTGGGAATTTTATTTATAATTTGTGAATTTAATGAAATTGAGGTTAATACTGAAATTTGTAAATTAGTCATCTCTAAATTGACATTTAAACTTGTTTAAATCATTGTAAATGATTGAGAAATCAAAAGTGATGAAATTTGTCAATTATCGAATTGAAATTGAAAATTTAATTTGATCAATTTATTTTTAATTTATTTAATTAATGTAAAAATAGCCGTCTTGGACACTGACTCGGATTTCAACGAAACCAGTCTCATCAGATCCATAACGGTGAATTATTGTAGGATTTCACGTTTCGTATCGATCGGACTTGTCGTTTGATCGTATGGGCTTTAGATGCCTTGAAATCGACTAAATTGAAATCAATTGAAATCAATTTGAAATAACTTGATTTGTGCATAACTTCTTCACGCGATGGAATTTGGACTTGAAACCTGTTCCGTTACGTTTAAAATATTAAAAACATCAATTTTGATATATGAGTTGACCCAATTTCGTTCCGGAATCGAAACGGGCTTTTCGGGCCTTTTTATCGTTCAACGCATATATCAATCGGGTCCATTTATTCTATTTCATCTTACCTATATATACTTTGTTATAAACCTTAGCCTATCTCTTATATTCATTTTTCTGTACGTACAACTCCAATTACTCCTCTTTCTCATTTCAATGGCAGACAACCAAAATTCCCAATTGCAATTTCAAATCAATTTCAAAGCCAAAATTTCCAACTCCACAAACAATATCAAATTATATATCGTCGGAAAGCTCTTGAAGAGCGCAATCCAGATCCACTATCTGCTTTTCAATCGGAGTTTCTGTGCATATGGAATTAGTGGAAACATTCATGGCCGTTCATCGCGCGTCGATGAACGTTGTCGGATCGTCAAATCATTTCTGGGTATTGTAGGGTGGACGATAGAGAGTGCATCGGTGTTGTTCGTTCGTCGAGTTAACGGTTGTATGGGGCTGCAAAATTCGTTAGGGTTTGGAGCTTTTTGGAAGCAGCTGGGACTTTGCAGCGTCGAGTCGTGTACGTACCGAGCAGAGGCTTCCTCTGGTGATGCGTGGGGGCGTGCCCGCGATGCCCCTAGCGACCGCGATAATTCGGTGGCACGCGTGTGCGATGTCAGTGAGTAAGGCGGCGGCCTGTGCGTGGTCGCGTGAGGGAGTAGGGTTCTGGAGGGAGATGCGTGCGCGTTCTAGAACCTGGTGATGTGGCAGGTGAGTGGAGATGAAAGTGTTCTTCTATTTTAATTTTTTTTTAAATTGAAATTCAAACACACTAATCGTCGTAACTTTTGCATACGTGATCCAATTTACGCAATGTTTTCTCCGCTAGGTTCGTATTGGAATTCTGAACAGTGACGCTGATTTGGAAGTATTTGGAGATTGTTCAATTTTTGGGTTTAAATGGGATTTAAATTCAATTTAAATTCAAAAGGTGAGTGTTTTAACCCACTCACAATTTCTAAAATTTCTTATGTGTGTTAAATTAATTTCTGATGTGATTAGAAATTTATTTATTGCTATTTGGTATATTTTTATCATCATTCCAGTAAAAATTGAATTTATTGGATTAAATTGGTGATAAATTTATTATTATTGCAAATAAACTGCCAGTTAAATTAATTTATTATTGAATATAAACTGCCAGTAATTACCTGTTATTTATTATCAATTCTATATTAATGTTATTGTTTAAATTGGATGATGATTGTGATAAATGTTTGATGATTGATATTGGATGAATGGATGTTTTATTTATATTATTATAAACTGCAAGTTGTTATCCATTTTTATTTCATTCGGTATTGCGGTTTGAAATGATATATAAATATTTTATTACGGGTTGAAATGATAAATATCCGTATCACTTGACCATAGGATAGAAAATTTTATACAGACACCGTGGTCTATATATAAAAATATTTTGAAATGATTTCTATGGTTTGGTAAAGGAATATATATGGTTTTTATGAGATATTGATTTGGATTTGATAAAGGTTATTTTATATATAGTTAAATTATTGGGTTTAAGCTATGTATAAAATTTGTTTAAAGTATAAAACAAGTTTAATAATTAAGCTTGATTTTATTAAAATATAATATGGAGAAGTATTTATTTAAATTATATTTTAATACAGAGTTTATATTGATTTTATAAATCAAGGTTGGGAAGATAGTTTTGAAATGGATTTGAGATTCTATTTAATTGAGAATTATATTTAATAAGAATCCATTTAGAACTTATTGAAATTTAGATTTTTAAAGAATATGGTTTTATAAATAAATTCGGGGTTAAGGTGATTTAAGTGAATATATCAAGTCTAAATAAATTGAGGAATATTAAATTATTGAAATTTGAAGTTTTATTTAAAGGATATTGGATTTATTAAGCAAATATTTCAAAACTAAATAATAGTAAAGTGAATTTGGTATATATATATATATATATATGAATTATAAAATTTAATTTTGAAACATTGAATATTTAAGCTTTGAAATATATTGAGTTTGAAATGGTTTATTTTGTGGATCAAATCTATTTTGAAATCAATATAATTTGGAATGGTATATTTAAAACCGAATTGAATTGAAATTTATGATTTGGGGATTTGGTTAAATTTAAAATTTAGAAATTCGGGTTGTTTTGGAATTGATTTTGTGAAATTTAAGAAGCTAGTTTATTTTATAAAATATTTTAATATTTGAACTATGTAAGAGGTGGAAGTTATGTATCAAAGTTATAAATTTCAAAGTATTACGTTGTGGAAGTGTTATAGTTTTAAGTCTTTGGTTTTGAAATTTTATAACTTTGAACTACTATGATTTTAAAATGATATCATATTGATTTGGTTTTTAAAAAGGAAATGATATCGTATTATATGGTTTTGAAATAAATAGTATATTCTGGCTTTGAAGTATAAATTATTTTGAAATACCGCGGTGTTGTAATGATGATTGGTTGGCAAACAGACCGGGATCAGATATGGGCATACTCTCTGTCGATACCGAAAACTAATTTGACAATCGTGTACGCGGTGGAGATTCCAGAATGAAGTAAGATGGCGGCGGCGTTTCCTTTGAGGTAAATACGTGAACCCGACTCCCGTGAGTTGGCATAAGGGGGCTAAAACAGGAGCGATCGACGGGCTAAGAAGGTAGCACCTATTATCGGACACATCCCTTCGATATTATACTCTGACTTTGGATTGATTCGGTGGCCACTTTTTATTTTTGATTTGGGGGTGTGGCTCGAGATGGGCGGTAGTAGCTGCTATGCGTTACCGTCGGCCCAGAAGCATAAATGGTATATCTATCTTGGCATTGCATAGTTGTATCGTGTCACCTACGCTAGCGCGTCTTGTACGAGTTTGGTTTTCTCCCGTAGCCCGTGGAGTGTTTTGGGTAGTCTCACGATCTGGAGATGCGTTGATACTGGATGGACTACTAGGGCTATTATTGTGTTTAAGGGGGAGATTGGGTAACTTCTTAACGCTATTTAAAATTAAGTTTATTTTACTATAGACATTATTATAATAGCGAAATATTATTACATAGTAAATAGTTTAATGGATCCTTAGGAGATGTGAATCCCGAGCATCTCTTAAGTTACTGTACTCATGTTAGACACTGGATAGGAGAGGTCAAATCCCGTAAACATCTCTGACGCCGTTCCACTCATATTTGATTTAACTTACATAAGATCTTTTAGTTCCGACTCGAGTGTTTTGTCTTTTCAATTCGCTCGGCTCAGTCTGAGCATTTCAGGATTCGAAGACTTTATCTTTGGAGGACGAAGATGAAGAATTATTACTACTATTTGTTATATATTCCAATACCCCATTTTATTCCGCTGCATTGTTATTGATTATTCTCTAGTATGCATAACTCTTATATGTATGGTATAAGTATAATCAAATGTTTTGTAAAACAGCTTCACGAACTGTTTATTTGATTATCATATTTTGTCATTACGCTGCAAGATTGTATTTTGTTTTTCTTTCTCTTCTTTTTTTATTTTCCCCATAACAATCCGCCTTCTGTATGGTTTAAGTCTGACGTGTGTGCTTTATCGTCGATTTAAAGTGTATAAAATGGTGGGACGTTACATTAACTATGCTATAGATAACAAATTTTTCTTCATTCCTGGGACATAATAGACATCTTGAAGAGGTATCTGGTTAGAATAATATGGAAGCGTAACTGTCGTCTTACCGATATTGGCTATCGGTAATCTTGAGTTATTAGCTGTAACCACTACACGGCCTCCCTTGTACTTAGTATGTTTTGCAGCATCCGTTTATCACTTGTCATGTGATTTGAGCATCTCAAATCTATAATACAGTCAGTCTTGTAGTTAATATGTTCTGATATTGTTGCCATGAGAGCCAGGTCTTTTTCCTCCATAGCAAACAGTGCTTCAACATCCCAACCATCTTCGCTTTACTTAGAAGTAGAAGTAACGTTATTACTTTCAATAAACTTTCTCTTGAACCGGCATTCTTTTTCCATGTGGCCCATTTTCCAACAATTGTAACACTTTCCATCGAACTTTTTAATACTACCACGATTCTTTGAAGTTCTTCGTCGATGAGAGTCTTCCTTTCCTTGTTGGTTTTTGAAAGCACCCCATCGATGAGACTCGTCCTTTCCTTGGTAATGCTTCCTTTCACCATCCTATTTGAATCCACCTTCACTATGCTACTTATCGTTTCTTTTGTTGCTGTAGAGCGCTTCCTCTTCATTTTCAATGAAACTCCTGTCATTTGCTTGCCTATAGCTTCTTAACCAGCATGTAGATTTTCAAACTCAATAGGTGATGGTTGTGTCGGCCATCCCTGTATAGATTCAATAAACCCTCGGTATTCTGGTTCCAAACCATGAATAATTATTCTCTTTATCTTGGCATCCCTAATAGACGACGTTGGATCTAAAACGGAAATTTCACGGCATATCGAATTCACCTTATGAAATCATTGGGTAATCGTGATGTCACGTTGCGCCATTGACATTAGTTCATTTTTGAGAAGTTGTAGTCTTGTGTCGTTCTTCTTTGAGAAGAGTGTAACAAAGGTGTCCCATGCTTTCTTCGGTGTTTTAGCATTGCGTATGTGCTCCAACATTTCTTCTTCAATTTTGGTATTTAAAGCAAACATTGCTTTTCCTGCTTTAATTTTCCACTTTCACAAGACGCCGTTGGCATGTTGTTTTGTCGATTGTGTAACTTCACCACCACCAACAATCTCCTAAAGATCTTGACCTTGTAGGTATGACTCCATACATGTTACCCACATGGTGTAATTTGTATGGCTAAGCTTATTGATTCCTCCAACTACTTTATGATCACCCATTACGTCGACGAGACTTCGACTATATGAAATAAGCTAATTTGACAAATCTCGCACCGTGGCTCTGATACGAATTGTAGAAAAAACTTTTTGAATGTATGATTCTGAATTTTATCTCATAGAAGAAATTCACACATAATTGGAACCTTTAGAAAACTCTCAATAACAAGACTACACTCTTGTAGTAGAAGACTTCTAGTCTTATTTTTATTTCTTACTTCTTGGTATATATAAATGTCCGATCACATGGGTATTTATAAAAACTCATGCCTGATACAAGCCACTCGTTATTACTAAACTAAGTGATTTGTATCCACATATCTTTTCCATTAAAATCAGACATGCTAAAAATAGATTGGAATTGTTAGGGATAGCATTGATTTCAACATTTCCAATTGTGTATAATACATCAAATATGTTGCTGAGGTTTGACTGATCTCAAAGAGAGATTCTCACAAAACAATCACCCAGGGTGTTTCAATTTGAAGGAGACATAGCATCTTTACACCAAAATAACAAGTACGTTTCTACATACTATTCAAAGTTAAAAGGAATTGAAATGACCTCTCTTTTTATAATGATTTGCTAACTTACACATATGGAACAACAAAGAAATTAGAAGACAATGTACAAAGAAGTAAGGTGATACAATTTCTCACGGGGTTAGAAGATAGTTATTCCATAATAAGAGGACAAGTTTTACTCATGAAACCTCTTCCCTCCATTAGTAAAATATACTCCATGATTCTACAAGAAGAAAAGCAACGTGACTTGTCTACAACAATAGAAACAATGGCTACAAATATAGAAAAGGAAAAAGTGTGAAGAAAGTTATGCAAAATGAAAGAGGAAATCTATTTTGGGAAAGTTGCAAAAGAAACAATCACATTATTGATAAATGTTTCTTCCTGAAAGGTTTTCCTAGAGGATACAAAAGAAAAGTAAAGAGTATGACAAATCAAAGATCAACTGATTATAATGTTGGAGGTCATAATGCTACTCAAACCACGCCTACTATTATTCCAAAACATTACCAACTACACATGGCTCTTCTTCAAGATGGTAATAAACATCCTGCTATGAATTTACCTGGCTCGGTAAGTCTCATAATCTTTCTGAATGGACCACAGGTAGTGGTACCATGGACGATGCAGTTTTTTCCTCAAACTTACAACAAAGCATAAAAAGCTCACCATTTTTTCTAGTTTCATTACCAAATGGTAAAAAGGAAAACATAAATGTAGTTGGCACATTAAACTTAATTTCAAACATAAAGCTACCTGATGTGTTTATGGTCCTTCTTTCTCCATAAATTTACTTTCCGTAAGCAAAATGACCAAAGCATTGAATTGTTGTATCACTTTCTTTCCTAACTCTTGAATTTTGTAAGACTTAGCAATGAAGATGATGAATAGATTGAGAATGTAGAAAAAACTTTTAGAAAATTGACTCTGAATTTTATCTCATAAAAGAAATTCATACATAATTGAAAGCTTTAGAAAACTCTTAATAACAAGACTACACTCTTGTATACATGTAGAAGACTTCTAGTCTTATTTTTATTTCTCACTTCTTAGTATATATAAATGTATGATCACATGGATATTTATAATAACTCATGTTTGATACAAGCCACTCATTGTTACTAAACTAAGTGATTTGTATCCTCATATCTTATCCATTTAAATTAGACATACTAAAAATAGATTGGAATTGTTTGGGCTAGTATTGATTTCAACACTCCCCCTCAATATTAGCTCGCATCTTCTTCATTATGTGAAGCTGATTACGAAAGCTTTTAAACTTGCTCATACTTAAAATTTCATGAACAAATCGAAAACTTGATCGTTTGTGTTGATCTATCTCATTTCAATCTCCTCTTGTAGAACCTTTTTTCTAATGAAGTGATAGTGCACTTTAACATGCTTAGTTCTTACATGATAGACTAGATTTTCCGCCAAATGAATTGCAGATTGATTATCAAGTACAATGGAAATGTACATTCTATAATTTGATGTAGATCATTCAACGGTTGTATCAACCATGTGATTTCTTGAGCTTCCATTGATGCTGCTCTACATTCAGCTTTAGTGGTAGACAATGATATTGATCTCCTGGTGTCATGATCACTTGCATTGTCAGCATCACATTAGCCAACTAATTTGCAGTCTTCACCTTTCTTGTACAAAAGACCATAGTCAATTATACTCTTTACATATCTCAATATTCATCGAGCTGCTTCTAAGTGAGGCTTCATTGGATTTTGCATGTATTGGCTCATCATGCCAACTGCATAATAAATGTTAGGTCATGTCAAGGTTAAGTAGATTAGACTACCTACCAATTGTTAGTACATCGTTGGATTTTCCAAATCTTTTCCTTCATGGGCACACATTTTGGAATTTGGCTCCATGGGCATTGAAATTGGCTTGCATTCAAGCATTCCAAACTTCTTCAAAAAATCTTTGAAATATTTATGGAGATTAAGAAATATTCCTTCTTGTGTGCGATCAATCTCTAAGCCAAGAAAGTGTTTTAGATGTCCAAGTTCCTTCATCTAGAAACGTACTGATATTCTCCTTTGTTTGGAAGATCTCTACCTCATCATTACCAATTAGGATTAAATCATCCATGTATACTAACAAAATTGCTAATTTTCCTTCAATGGATTTGACAAACAAGGTAGAATCTGCATGTGTCACCGAATAACCACTTTATTGTAATAATTCAGAAACTTTCCCGTACCATGCCCTAGGTGCTTGTTTCAGTCCATAGAGTGCTTTTTGCAGCTTACACACATATTCAGGACAATTGACTCTGAAAACCCATCGGTTGATTCATATAGATTTCCCGACCCACTCTTAAAGCATTCTTCATGTCCATTTGCCATAAATCCCAATCTTTGTTGGCTGCAAGTGCAAGTAAGACTCGCTCAGTTGTAAATTTTCCTACTGGACTAACTGTTTCATCATAGTCAAGTCCATATTGTTGGAAAAACAACAGGCTACCATTTGTTCTTTGTATCCTTCGACTGAACCATCTAGACGATGCTTTATCTTGTAAACCCACTTACATAATATGGGTTTCACATCTCTTGGCTGTAGCACCAGATCCCAAGTTTGGTTTTGCTCAAGTGCATTAATCTTTTCTTTCATCGCTGTCATCCACTTAGAATTCTATGATGCTTCTTCAAATGCCTCTGGTCTGATATAGTTATTTCTTCAACTATAGCTGCATTAGCATGTTTAGGATTTGGTTATCATGTTGTTGTTGACCTTCAAAGTTGAGATTGCAGATTTGATTCTTCTGTTTCACTAGGTCCACCTTCTTCTCTTGGTTGTTGATGCACATCGGCTTGCCAAGGATTATGAGTCACTGAATGCTCGACATCATTTTAATTTGAATCCTCTATCTCAACCGAACTTGGTTGAAGTTGAGCAATATGCTTTACCGTCTTTTGTTGCATATTGTCTTCAAATTCTCTTGAGTCAGGTAACACCTTCTTCTCTGAGGACCACCAAGACGATGCTTCATCAAAAACTACATTTCGTGAAGTGTAGCATCTACCACTTGTTGGATCACAACATTTCCTTCCTTTCTTTGACTATCACATCCGATAAAGATACATCTAATAGCTTACTTGTCAAACTTGTTCCGTAAATGATTAGGAATTAATACATAACACACAACCAAATACTCGAAAGTAACTAACTTTGGTTGCATGTTCCATAGTTTCTCAAAGGGAGAAACAAATTCTAACCTCAGTTGAGGATGTTTATTGTAACGATAAAAAATTTCGACCCTCGAAAATCGACATCTATATGTTCACTATACAACATGCCGAATATTCAAGTGCCGAAAATACCGATTATTAGGGGTGAAGAAGAAAAAGGTAGAAGGAAATAGAAACAACAACATAGAATCTCACAATCACAGTGGAATAAAATATAATATATATAATAACAAATTTTTATACAAAAGAATTTGTAACCATTTTATACTAATAATCATCAGAGTACAACAATCGATACATCAATCTGGACAGTTATAATAACTTGTCCTTATATAATGGAAATATAAATCAAGTATGGAAATACATCTCTGTCATCCAGCTCGTCTTCTGTGCTCCATAGCATCTTATTATGAATCTATAATACTCAGTCTGACTCGAGCATTATAGTAAAATAACACCCGAGTCAGTATGGAAAATGAGTGTGAGAAAACACACTCAATTTAAATGAGTGTGAGAAAACACACTCAATTTGAATTATTAACTTCTATCAAAATCCTTTGAAACAAAGGTATCTTGTAAGACCGCGTCACACATAAACACGATGGGTTTTTCCCTTATGATAACCAAAATATTTGATATTAAAACCATATGATATTATAATAATGTCTAAACAAAGTAAATAGAAAATAGCTGAAATGCTTGCATCTTATGTTTCAGCATAGTTGGGCACTATCAAAACCATATGGCGCTTATTGGAGAATGGATTCCATACAATGAACTGGGCTACCTCCCATCATAGTACACCTCTAGAAAAATGTACCAGGGACATAAGCAGGATCCCCTACCACACAAGACCGACCTACATCTGACCTGGACTATACTGAATATGTTATCACCTCGGGTATTCCCACCCTTAAATCAAGCGCTCACTTTTCCATGCACAACAATATCCATAATTTTAATATATCCGAGGGCATCTAGAAAGGTGATAACATACCCTAATTGAGTGTGGCCTACTTAGCCTTGTTGCATCTCCCCTGTTTTAGTCATTCCTGGTTGATGAGGCTTGAGGCTACGTTTACCTTTCAAGAAAAATTCCACTTTGAATATTCATCGTCCTCCAATGACGATGTTCTGATAGCATTCGACCATACAAGTTGTCCTGAGTCTGGACAAACCGAATCATCATCTTCACTATCTTTACGATATCCATTCGTAATGTTCAACCCAGATCGAAGTAGTTTTTGGATAATTAAACCCGATCCCAGTCTCTTCGAAACGATTAACGAAATTGGCTAATATTGATAGTCGGTTACTTAACTATTAAATAATATCCATAAATAGACACTAGGCCATTATTTATAATTCTTTAGAACATTCATTTCAAAATATCTTTACAAAGATATATATTCAAATCTCTTTCAATTTATCAATATTTGAAAACATTTCTGAATACTTGTTTCCATAACAGGATATTTCTACCTGTACCTTACTTCAACACTTATTGAAATATTCCCAACTTCGATTTATAATCCATTACTTAGAAAATATCTTGATATAAATCCTTCGTCTCTCAATATTTCAAAAACCTTCATTTCTTCACTTAGGAAAGTATTATAATCCATTTTCCATATTTATTTCTAATATCAATACTTAGGAGTTTTCTTATCCTATCTCCTACATTTTTGGAATTTATGTTAATTCCTTTTACATTTCCAAAGTCAATTATACTCACTTATAATCTCGTCTATCCATTTATAACTTCTAAAAATCATATCTGTTTCCACATCTCGAGAGAGTTTATAAATAATTTAAAATCATTTTCAAAACTCTATATATGTATAATAAGTATTTTTAAAGAATGATAATTTATTTTTTTAAACACGTTTAAGTAATTATTTAAAATTTTAAAATACTTATATAAACATTGATAATTTATTCCCTGTTTTATTTTCAAATAACTAATTTATTTATGAAGCTTATAATAATATGTGAATTGATTTCAATAAATGGTAAATATTTGAAAAATCTACTTCCCAAAATATTTCACTACTAACAGCTTAAATATTCATAATTAAATAAATAAAATTTTCCTTTTAAAAAACAACTTAACTTTTTAAAATTAGAAATATATTTCCAAAATCACAATAACCGATTAAATTTATAAATTTCTCTCGACTCCCAACATATCGCTTTCATTTCGATCTCCTTAACCATTTTCGCTTTTCAAAAAAAAAGTTTCCACTATTTTTCCTCAACCCTATTTCCATATCCTAGTATAAATTCACCCCATGAATTTTATATTCCCACATTATCATCTAATATCGATTTCATTTATTTATAACATCGTTTATAAATTTATAACTTCCTTGAGCTTCACTTATTATAACTAATCTCATTTATAAAATCTCACTTATAAAATCTCATTTTATAAATCCATTCCTTAATAAATCGCATTGATTTTTTCAAATCTATTTCTAATATCGATTTAAAACTCCTTACCTATATTTTTAGAAATATCCCTTTTAAATCCATACTTAAAAAATCCTTATATAAATTATTTTAAAAGCTCTATTAAAAATATTTTTCGAATAGTCAAGTACAAACCCAAAAATTAAATTATTATTTTATCTAACTCGATTTCCTTTAAAATAATCCAAATTCCAATATAAATATTTTTATATCTAAAATCCTTTTAATTCCTTCAAATTCAAAAAATATATTTATGGTATTCAAAATTTAGGCCATCTAATTATTCAAATCACAACCATAATCTATAACAGATTATTCTAATATATCATATATCATTATATACGAAATTAAAATCAATATTTTTAAGGGATCTAGTTGGATCCCTCCAACCCGTTTCCCTGCATGCATAGATGTTAATACAACATAAAAAATACCAATCCCATTACGAGGTGGATATCGCAGTATAGAGGGTCATTTGCTATTATGCCGGGAGCGTAGGGTCTCATCCGCTCCAATAGGAATATATATATATATATATATATATATATATATATATATATATATATATAACATCCAAGTGAAAATAATAATTATCAATTCATCCAATCAATCAATAAATGATTTTTAATATTTCAAATCAAAACTAGCAATCCAAATGAGTGAGATTTACTAACCTTGATTTTTAATTTGCTAATCATTCCAACTTAATTCTTTTGCACAGATTCTACAACTTTGAACCTCAGATGAATGATTTCGTTTGATTAAACCTCATATAAGCAAATTTCGAATAATATAAATTAGCGGTTATAATTTTAAATTAAACTAATAAACTAATTATTTAATTCAACTGGTTACTTATTAAATAAATTAACCTTAAATTTAGAGTCCTAATTACCTTCGATTCAAATTCTATACACTCGAACAAACAGTGCACATCGTGCACTTCTCTTCCTTCTCGGACCAAGCTACAAACCTCCGACCAACGCCAATACATCTCCAAACCGACCCAGCTTCTAAATCACAACTTCTTTTACATACGACAATAATCCCCATGTCACGACCATTACACAGCACCACACGCATGGGCACAGCAAATTCGAGTCAAAGCCCTAAGTCGCGTCTTTACCATTGACCGCCCAAGCTTCCTGCAGTTTTAGACACGTTATCCAAATCATCGTAGTTCAGAGCTCCAATATCAGCCAGCGCATTGTCACAATCTTCGTCCATCACTTCAACATCCCCGATTTACTTAAAGGTCGCGCATCCCCTGCCCAAACGCGACAATGGCCTCTCGACTGACTATGCGCGACCATGACCCCCCCAAATCACCATCGGCCTCTTAAATTGGTATGGAGCTGCTCATCGATGCTCTGCACTCAAATCCATACTCGCCTAACCCTCTAAACTCCAATCTGCACTCTAACGCACGACTTCTCCCCACTTGCGTTGCTATTCTGCCTAGCTCATGCGAGCTCCACCATCGCAAGTGTTGCTCAATCGTGAGATTTTATTTTTTTTCGAATGAGATTTTGCTCTTTCTTTTGTCTTTTCGATGTTCATTTTCCTCGAGACGTTTGAAATGAGACGGAGGGGAGAGTATATATGAAAGCATCATAGAGGGAGGCATGAGCCAAGATAGGGTAGTTTGGCTGACAATTGCCAAGAATGAACCTTCTAAATCGAAGAAAATATATTGTTTAAAATTCGAAATATCCAGTATTCAATTCCAAAACTCGATCGAGGCATGACACCTGGCGTTCCTAATGTTATACCGCTATTTCGAACCCAATACAACAAGTTTCGAATCCCAATTTGACCATATGGAGGAGATAGCCTTTTAAATCGGCTATTTAAATTAAATTAAATTAAATTATTTCTAGGCATTTTCAGATCGTACGACCAAACGGTCAAACTCCATGAAATTTGAAATCCGATAATAGCACGATCCAATGGAACTGGTTTCGTCGAATTTCGAGACTGTGCCCCGAATAGCTATTTAACTGCGTCAATTAAATCGACGATATCAAATTTTCTAAAACGCTTGAAATTCAGTTTTAAAATCTTACTAACTAAATTATAATCCCAATCCATTATTTAAACCATTTAAATTCAAAATCAACGACGAAAAATCTGGGTAGTTACATTTATTGATCACAACAGCTGCTGTCCTCATTGCTTCAGCCCAAAACCTTCTAGGTACATTCTTTGCGTGTAGCATACTACGACAAATTTCTGCAAGATGGCCATTCTTTCGTTTAGCTACACCATTTTATTGTGGTGTATTGGGACAAGTGTATTGATGACGTATTTGGAATTCCGTCAGGTATTGAGAGAACTCTTTTGAACTATATTCTCTCCCATTATCCTTGCGTAAGCAACGAATTTTATTTCACACTTCTCCTTCAATTATCTTTGTGAATTCTTTAAACTTTAAGAATGTATCAGATTTTTCTTTCATAAAGAAAACCCATATGTACCTAGAGAAGTCATCAATGAAAGTTACCATGTATCGCATACCACTAATTGATGATTGCTTAACTGGTCCGAACACATCAGAATGAACTAATTCTGATGGTTTAGTTGCTTTAAATTTTTATTCCACGTATGGAAGTTGATGTGCTTTACCATATGACAACCTACACATATTTTTTCTGTCCGCACATTAAGTTGAGGTAGCCCTTTTAGCATCGAATTCTTTGTTATCACATTTAACTTGGAATAGCTAATATGACCTAACCGCAAGTGCCATAGATCTGTTGTCTCATTTTTTCTTGTCTTGTCCACATATGTAGACTCTACTAACAATACATAGACTGACTCAATTCGCCGCCCTTCCATTGCCGGTTTTTCTGAGATTTTTATACCATGATAAACCTTCACATCTCGGAGACCGAACATAACATAATGGCCTAATGATGTTAACTGTGCTACAGATAACAAATTTTTATTCATTCTCTGGACATAATAGACATCTTGAAGAGGTACTTGGTTAGAATTATATCAAGTGTAACTGTAGTCTAACCGATATGGACTATTTGTAATCTTGAGTTATTAGCTGTAACCACTACACGACCTCCTTTGTACTCGGATAAGTTTTGCAGCATCCATTTATTACCTGTCATGTGATTTGATCATCCTGAATCTACAATCCAGTCGGCCTTGCAGTTAACTTGTTCTGATGTTGTTGCCACAAGAGCCAAGTCTTTTTCCTCCATAGCAAATAGTGCTTCAGCATCCCAACCATCTTTTCTTTCCATAGATAGTAGTAACAGTATTGCTTCCAATAGGCTTTCTCTTAAACTAGTGGTCCTTTTCCATGTGACCCATTTCCTGCAATTATAACACTTTCCATCGAACTTTTTAATACTGCCATGATTCTTTGAAGTTCCCCATTGATGAGAGTCCCTTTCCTTGGTGGTTCTTGGAAGCTTCCCATCGATGAGACTCTTTCTTTCCTTGGTCATGTTTCCTTTCACCGTCCTTTTTTAATCCACCATTATTGTGCAGCTTACCATTGCATTTTTTGGCATAGAGCGCTTCCTCTTCACTCTTCAATGAAACTCCTATATTTTACTTAGCCATAGCTTCTTGACCAGCAAGCAGATTTTCAAACTCAACAAGTGATGGTTGTGTCGGTCATCCCTGTACAGCGGCAATAAATCCTCGGTATTTTGGTTTCAAACCATGAATAAGTACTGTTTATCTTTGCATCCCCAATAGACGCCGTTGGATCTAAAATATAGCTTTCACGGCATATCGAATTCACTTTGTGAAAATATTGGGCAATCGTCATGTCACGTTGCGCCATCAACATTAGTTCATTTTCGAGAAGTTGTAGTCTTCTATTGTTCTTATTTGAAAAGAGTGTAACAAGTGTGTCCCATGCTTCCTTCGGTGTTTTAGAATCGCGTATGTGCTCCAACATTTCTTCTTTAATTATGGTCTTTAAAGAAAACATTACTTTGCCTACTTTAATTTTCCACTTTCGCAAGAAGCCATCGACATCTTTTGTTGACAGTTATGTAACTTCACTACCACCAATAATCTCCCAAAGATCTTGACCTTCTAAGTAAGACTCCGTACATGTTGCCCATGTGGTGTAATTTGTATTGCTAAGCTTCTTGATTCCTCCAACTAATTGAAGATCAACCATAATGTCGACGGGACTTCGACTATATGAAACAAGCTTATTTGACAAATCTCACGCCATGGCTTTGATATCAAACCTTTAGAATATACGATTCTGAATTTTATCTCACAGAAGTGATAGATTTAGAGGTGTGCCCTAGGGGAAATTATGTAATTTGTTACATATATCTAACTCGTTGACCAATCGTCTTCGAAATAAAAAGTATTTTCTTCCTATTATATACTTGATATAATGTGATTATATTAATTAATTAACTTAATTAAAAGTATATTTAATAGAAAAATCCATAAATGGTATATTTTGTGATAGAAGTTACAAAATTTTGTAACCATGAGTAATTTATCACAACGAAACAAATATGCCATTTTAAATGTTCCTAGTCAAGATGCATCGAGACTGGATATCAATGTATCCGTTTAAACTGTGTACGTAACACTTTCCAAATGTTGGGCAGTGTATTACTCATGATTTCTGGGGGCGCCTAGGGGTTACGTACTAATAGTTATTTGATAATTATGGAACGATTTACTCGATAGTTTTCTGTTGGTTAATATAACTAAGGTCAAACAGAAAATATCGACGTGATTGATTTACATAGTTCTCTCGACTTGAGAATACTATGGACCTTCAATATGAAAGATCTGCTTTGATTATAGCCAAACCATAGCATCACGTTTACCGAGTGACTATAGTTGGGTCAAGTGGAAGTATTGGAAGTGAAGCACAATTTAAGAGAGGATTCATCTCCTCAGTTATAGGCGGTTTGTATCACGGTCAACTCAAGTCAACTGAAAGTCAAAGTCTTTTCCCAAAGTATTTCGGTTAATAATAATTGTTATTATTGAACTAAGGACTTTGTATTTGAATTATAAAGTTGAATGTGGATGAGACTGGAATTTTGACCATTACCAAATTCCATAAGTCCAAAGTGACGTAGTTTTGACGAAGAGAATTGGCATAAACAAATGTCACAATCCGGTAACGCTTATTAAACTAAAATTGGATTTTATCGAAAATGAGTAAGCGATAAATTTGGCCATAATGTCAAACCACCTGCTAAGTGATGTGTGAATGTTAACATTAGAATAGTTCGATTTTACTCGTTGACCAAATTTACACCCAAGCGTTACACGGCTGAAATGATGAATTCCCTTAAGACCGAACGATTTAATTAGCTTATAATTATTATAAATTAATTAAATTAATTAAAATTTATGAAATATTAATTATAAAATTTTAATATGATTTGAGAAATAAACAATGTTATATATATATATATATATATATATATTTTTGTAACAATTATAAATATATCGATCGATATATAATATCGACAAGCGATTAAATTAGATTTAATTGCATAGTATTTTGGCTTGGGTTAGATGGGTTTCAGGCCCATCTTTAGGGCTGCAAAATTTCAATTTTGGGAAGGTCTATGGGTGGCTAAAACATATAGAATTGGCTTGGAGTTAATGGGTTGAGATCAACTGAGAAGTTGTAAAAAGGTTTTCCTCGTTTCTCTCTAATACAACCCTATATATATGTAAATAAGTATCTCTAGAAATAATGATGACCTTTTTTGGCCGTCATTACCTTCTACATTGCTAGTTAAAAAATAGCTCTCAATCCACTCCAAAATTCTCAAATATATTTTAAATTGAAAGTCATTGCTTCAACGTGGATTCAAAGGCATCATTAAATTAATAATTTTAATTCATATTACAGTAATTAAATTTTATTTTATGATCCTATAATGAGCAATTTCATATATGTTTAAATATATTGTTACTATATGTTTGGTTAGGTGAGATTTTGTAAGAAGATGTAGTTGTCACAAATCAGTTTGGTTATGTGCATAATTTGTTTATTATACTATTTTATTTATGTATAGAAAAATGTTGTTTACTGTACAAAATCAATTTTTGTCATTAATAATTGTTTTTTATATATTTACTGATAAATTCATATATATATATATATATATATATTAGTGTATATTTCTCTCTCATAATAGCATATATGCATATATAACATATATATATGATTTAAAAAATTTAGTACACTTATTTATATATAATATGAATTTAAAATTTTTGAAAATTAATTAGCATACATATATTCATATTTTTAAATTAACATTTATTGAATTTTTATTTGTTTATTATATATAAAATAATTATTACATTAAAAATTCAATTTTATATTTTTTGAAAATATTATATCATTCCAAAAACGTACAAAAAATTTAGGATTTTTTTAATAAAGTTTATTATTTTTAATAATTAATATTATTTGGAAAAACTGTTTACGATTTATTAAAAATAATAATTTAATTGAAAAATTCTCTAAAAATTTTCATAGCCTTTCATTCATTATTCTAGAATTTCAAAAATTTTTAATTTTTAATAATACATTAATTTATATTAAATAATTATTTTTGAACTCGACGTACTTATTTTTAAAAATAGTGTTTCAACTTTGAAAGATCTCTTGATTTTTCCTTAGCTCTATTTTATTGTCCTAGATTTTCGAAAATTGTAAATTTTTAATTTTCATCAATTGATTATTTTATGTTAATTATTTATGGTTTGTAACGACCCAAAATTTTAGTGATTTTATTTATTAAATTAATTGAATTTTGTGAAATTTTAATTTATTTCCTCTGTTTACCAATATTCAATCTTTATATATATTTGTTTTAATTTATTTCCTCTATTCGCCAGCATTCAATCTTTAAATATATTTGTTTTTATTTATTTCCTTTGTTCAACAATATTCAATCTTTATATATTTGTTTTAATTTATTTCCTTTGTTCACCAGCATTCAATCCTTAAATATATTTGTTTTATTTATTTCCTCTGTTCACCAGCATTCAATCTTTAAATATATTTGTTTTAATTTATTTCCTCTATTCACCAGCATTCAATCTTTATACATATTAGTTTTAATTTATTTCCTCTGTTCACCGGCATTCAACCTATATACATATTTGTTTTAATTTATTTCCTCTGTTCGCCAGCATTCAACCTATATACATATTTGTTTTAATTTATTTCCTCTGTTCACCAGCATTCAATCTTTATACATATTTGTTTTAATTTATTTCCTCTGTTCACCAGCATTCAACCTTTATATATATTTGTTTTAATTTATTTCCTCTGTTCACCAGCATTCAACCTATACATATTTGTTTTAATTTATTTCCTCGGTTCACCAGCATTCAATCTTTATACATATTTGTTTTAATTTATTTCCACTGTTCACCAGCATTAAATCTTTATAAATATTTGTTTTAATTTATTTCCTCTGTTCACCAGCATTCAATCTTTATACATATTAGTTTTAATTTATTTCCTCTGTTCACCAGCATTCAATCTTTATACATGTTTTAATTTATTTCCCCTGTTCACTAGCATTCAATCTTTATACATATTTGTTTTAATTTATTTCCTCTGTTCACCAGCATTCAACCTTTATACATATTTGTTTTAATTTATTTCCTCTGTTCAACAGCATTCAACCTTAGTACATATTTGTTTTAATTTATTTCCTCTGTTCACCAGCATTCAACCTTAGTACATATTTGTTTTAATTTATTTCCTCTGTTCACCAGCATTCAACCTTTATACATATTTGTTCTAATTTATTTCCTCTGTTCACCATCATTAAATCTTTATACATATTTGTTTTAATTTATTTCCTCTGTTCACCGGCATTCAATCTTTAAACATATTAGTTTTAATTTATTTCCTCTGTTTTCAATCTGTATATATATTTGTTTTAATTTATTTTAATTAATTTCCTCTGTTTACCAGCATTAAATCTTTCGGAAAAAAATATAAGAACAAGGCATATATATATTTCCAATGATAAGCATATCTCTCCCCCTTCTTTTTATTCTCTGGAAAAACTCTTCCCCTCGTTCCTCTTTGCTCCACGCCTTCACCCGCATGCTCGACCACCCACAACCGTTTCCTCTCTTCTTTCATTCTTTATATGTAAGTATTTCTTTATATATTATATGTGTTTCTTATACTTGCAGCTTTATATATATTCAAGCATACGAAAGGTTTGTTAAAACATATATTTATATGTATATTTTATTTTATACTAGATTTCGAGTATCCTGGTAGGTTGGTTTTAGAGCGTATATATATAATCTGCTTGATTATTTTTAAGTTTTTATTACTACTTTTGAAGTAGATTTTTGTAACACATATTTATTATTCTGTCTGTATATATGATTTCTGCATATTTGGATAAGTTTATGTTGTACAAATTATTATTATATATATATATATGAGTTGTTTGTGTTAGGTATATGCAGGCTATATGGTTTCTACATATAAAATATATAGCTTTTATAGTATTATTACATATTTTTGGCAGAGTATATATTTACACAAAATATGTTTTGTTAACATCTTGGTATGTTATGTTTATAAAATATGTTATGATGCGAAAAAAAGATTTTTGGTACATATGATTTATGTCTATTTTCCAATGTAAAATGTTAGTAATATATGAGTTTGACAGTGTATATATGTTAGTAGAAATGACATTTTGTGTATATATAAAGTTTACATAAGTTTGATCTGTTATTCTTTAATATGTCTGTTTATATAAAAGTACAAATGCCAATTTATATATTTTATATACTGTGTACAGTATTGTATATACATAGATTTAATATGTACATGTTTTAAAAATTGTTACTGATTTTTATATTGATTTGCATAGAATGGCTATATAGGTTGTTTACGTATTTGATTATAAGTATATATATATATATATTCATTTATTTCAATTTATACTACGCAGATATGTGTCTTATATGTGGTTTTATTAAAAAACAAAGATTTTGTAGTACATATATGTATATATTATATATATATATATATATTTAATTTTATTTGTGTTTGAATTTGATATAAATTTGAAATATATGTTTTAAATGGATTTTTGAAAGTTTATATATATATATTTCATTTATATCGAGCTAATTTATTCATTCTCATCGATTCATATCTATTAGCTTTGCTCGTCAAATTCGTGCAAATCCTGCTTTACTTTGGAATTCGTGCTTGGATTCGTAACTCATCTCATTCTCTTTCATCTCTAACCTCGAAAGGTGAGCAATCACTCATGATTAAATTTATTATATTTATTAAATTTGATTTCAATTGAAACGACAATTGAAATATGCTGTTGTTAGTTATTTAAATTGTTATATAAGCTATTATTTGTAGTTGTTCACCTATGGGATATGACACCATATCCTGTTGTTATATTATATCGTTATTAATGATATATGCCTGTTATTACTACTATCATATCTTTTATCACTCTGCAAGTTCCCTGTTAGTATAGAGTTCACTATGGGTTGAAATGATACATACCCAAATGGACTTTAGAATGGGAGAAAATCGTTATGGGTTGAAATGATAGACCCAAGCGGTTTTCATTTGAATTGAATTTGGGATTACGGGTCGAAGTGATATCGATCCGTATATATTACGGATTGAAATGATAAATATCTGTATCACTTGACCATAGGATAGGAAATTATATACAGCCACCGTTGGTCCAAATATAAATATTTTAAAAATAAATTCTATGGTTTTGGAAAGAAATATACGGTTTTAATAAATGTTGATTCTTAAATTATTATATAAATGGTAATGATGTATATAGATTTAATAATAATATTTAATTTAATTAAGATTGATCTAATACATATAATATGTTTAAGTATTTAAAATTATATTTCAAAATTGATTTTGGTAATAAATTGAATAAGTTAAGGTTGGGAAGATAATTTGAATTTAGTTGAAATTGTATTCAATAAAGAATTTTATTTAATTAAACCGATTTGAAACTCCTTGAAATTGAGATTTAAGATATGATTTATAACTTGGTCTTGATTTAAATAACCTAATGAATATTTCTACTTTAAATAAATTTAAGGAAATATTTAGTAAAAATGTAATTTAAGGCTAGTTAAATGATATCGAATTCATTAAGTGGATATTCCCTGACTAAATAATAATGAAGTTAAATCAAGATCTATATGAAAATATTAAATTTAACTTTGAAATGTTGAATATTAAAGCTTTGAAATATATTGGAATTAAAATGGTTTATTTTGTGATTCAGATCTGTATTTGAAATCAATATTGAATTTGTTATTTAGAAACTGAATTGAATTAAAATGGAAAAAATTAGATTGAATTAAATTGGAATTTGGAACTCGAGTTGATTTGAATCAATTTTTTTTTAAATTGAGGAATATATCTATAATTGAAATGGAAATGATCCTTTGGATTTGAAGTACAAAATATTTTGAAAGGACCACGGTGTTGTAATGACGGTTGGTTGTTGATAGCTTATATTTCTACATTGTAGATAGTTCCACGGATCCTTAGAGGATAGTTATCCTAAATTTCCTTTAAGTTACTTGTATTCCAGTTGATATTTCACTTGGGTTGGATTTATTAATATAAGAATGTTAATCCTGACTCCAATGTTTTGTGTTTTGCTTTACGCTCGGGTTAGACTGAGTAATTCAGCATTTGAGACTCACCTTTGGAGTTTGGAGCTTCGCTTGGAGATCCAACTACCAATTCAGCTTTCAGTTTTTCCAGTTGATTTATTCAGAGATGTCATTTGTTGGTGCTCGAGACTTCAGCATATTGAGATATTCTACTGTATTTTTTTCTGACTCTAATGTTTATATAGTAGCTTCATGAACTACTATTTATCTATTCCGCTGCATTTATTTATATTACTTTGTATCTGTGATTCTGTGACTTATTTATTTACTATATATGTTGAGTTTTGCCAAATTTAAATTAACAATCTGATATTTTGAGCAATTCAAGTCCGACGTGTGCGGATGCGAATGGTTGAAAATAACAGATCGTTACATGGTTAAAAACATTATTTTATTCATAACATATACAAATTAAAATACTAAAATTATTATGTTCGCAAAACTAAGTTAATTTTGAATTATAATTTTTTTAATAACTGTTCTCTTATATATATATATATATATATATATATATATATATATATATATAAATGTTTTATGTTCATATATTATATATAATATATTTATACATGTGTGTGTATTTTGTACCACATATACATGCACATATTTGGACAGCATACACGACATACAAAATGAGCTAATATGTCTGTTGCGATGTAAATTCCAACATCTACACATATGTATATTATACCTTTCACAGATTATTATGTTACACGTGCACTTACACATATATGTATATGATACATTTATGTATAAACTAAATCAAATAAAGTTAATTTCATATCTTAATATATTTGAATTTAAATAAAATAAATGATTTTATTTAAATGAAATTTAGAAATGTCCTAATTCAGTTAGACTTCATAGCCCCAATAAAGATCCAATAGGGTAAACATTTTGAAACTCACCCATAATTTCCGCTGCTTGCTGGTCCAGTTCCAACAAGAAGAAATTCACACATAATTGGAAGCTTTAGAAAACTCTTAACGACAAGACTACACTCCTATATACATGTAGAAGACTTCTAGTCTTATTTTTATTTCTCACTTCTTGGTACATATAAATCTCTGATAACATCGGCATTTATAATAACTCATGCCTGATACAAGCCACTTGTTATTACCAAACTAAGTGAATTGTTTGGGCTAGCATTGATTTCAACTGAGGAGACTGCATAATGGTCTGTGCATTCTTTCTACTCCGGAACAAGTAAAGCCCACTTTTCCGATTAATAATGTGACCGGACATTGCGATCTTTGGCATTAAAGACTTGATCATCCCTCTCATTTTCCTATGTAGTTTTTAGTTGACTCCAATTGTAGCATTGGTCATGATTTTAATAATGTTTGCAATGTATGCCGATTAGCAAAACAAACCAGACTTTAGTTTAGTTCAAGTTCCATTAATACTAAGCAAGCATTTGATTTAATTAATGTCGATATTGGGGTGCTTTTTGAGTGGTTTCTAATGCAAGAAAAAATTATTTTCTTACATTTATTGATGATTTTACTCATTGTACATGGATCTTTTTAACGATCATAAATCTAAAATACAAAATTTGCTTAAAAACTCTTTTACTTTTGCAAAAAAAACGCTTTTGTACTCAAATAAAAAGAATTCGGGTTGACAGTGGAAGAGAGTTTTCTTTCATGATCTGTTTTTTTCCATTCTTAGGGTGTCCAATTTGAGCATAAATGTGTTTCTACACCTCAACAAAATGGTGTTGTAGAACGAAAACGATCGACATATTCTTAATGTTGCTAGAGCTTTGCATTTTCAAGCAAATTAACCACTCAAGTTTTAGGGTAAAAGTGTCTAACATGTTGTATATCTCATTAATTGATTTCTTACACCTCTTCTTTCTAAACGGACACCGTTTGAATTTCTTTATAAGTAAACCCCTACATATGATCATCTCAAAGTTTTTGGTAGTTTATGTTTTGTTACAAACACTAAACCTGTTCATAAATTTGGAAAATGTGCGAGAAAATGTATTTTTGTTGGTTTTCTTTTGGGACAAAAGGCATATAAAGCCTATGATTTAGAAACAAAATATATCTTCATTAGTAGAGATGTAACCTTTCATGAATCTGTTTTTCCTTTTACTCCCACGAATGATGAAAATCAAACTTTAGATCTACCACTACCTGATCATAATTATGACATACAACATGAATTTCCCATGCAAGAATCATTGCTACTTCAAGATCATATTCAAGACTTGCAACCTTCTTCTCATATACCAATGTTTCCAACCTTTCCTATCTTAACTCTGATCATGACAAATCTACCCACAACTCAATTTTCTAGCTCTTTACCTACTCTAGTTGAGTCATCTAATCTTCAACGGTTTGAGCGAGTAAAAAAAACCATCTGTTTGGCTTCGTAACTTCCATTGCCCTCAGATCACTATCATGCCAATACACCAAGATTCTTCTTTAGCGTCAGCGTCAAGTAAGGGCAATTGTACTCGACACCCATTTCAAATTATATTTCGTATAAGCGTATCTCACCTTCTCATAAAGCATTTGTAGCATCAGTTTCAAACATAATCGAAACTAGCTACCACTTATTTACAGGCTCAATATGATCCAAACTGAAGACAAGCTATGGATCTTGAGATTCGGGCACTTGAAGAAAATAAAGCTGGGGCTATACCAATTTACCTCCAAGAAAGAACCTTATTGGTTGTAAATGGGTATATAAAGTCAAGTGTAACCATGATGGAACTATTGAGCGCAACAAAGCTCATTTGGTACCAAGGGGTGCCCACGAGTTAAAGGTAGGAACTACAAAGAAACCTTTGCTCTAATGGCTAAGTTAGTAACGTTTCGTTTCTTACTAGCACTTACTACTGCTCGTAATTGGTTGCTGCACTAAATCGAAGTCCGAAATGATTTCTTGCATGGAAGTCTTGATGAAAATGTGTATATGCAACCACTGCTAGGGTACAACCATCAAGAAGAGAAGCGTGTATGCCATCTGCACAAATCAATATATGGATTAAAGCAAGCTTTAAGAATCTGGTATGCAAAATTTTCTTCTACACTCGATAAAGTAAGTTTTATGCAATCACTGGCAGCTTATTCACTTTTTAACAAATCAAGTAGTACTTCGTCCATTGCAACTCTCATTTACATGGACGATATGATCATAGCACTGCAACAAAAATTATTTTCAGTAGCGTATAAAAAACACTACCATAACTTATAGTAGTGTTTTAGAGAACGCCGTTATCGACATGTAACTAAAATGCAGGACTTTCTGTTGCATTTTCATAAATGCGAGACATTTGCAGCGTTCAACAGCGCTTTGTAAATGCCACTAAAAAGTGCTGTTGACATTACTATAAAATACTTTAGTAGCCTTTTTATAAACGACACCATATATATTTGTAGCGTTTATTTTTCTACATTCTTTTCTAACAGCGTTTGTTAAATGCTGCTAAATTTTCTTAATTTTCTTTAAGATTTCCAACATTGTGGCATAATTACCACTTCATTTTGTTCACAAGATATATTATTGTCTCTAAATAGTCACCAAAGATAAAAAAAATATTAGTCACATAACAAAAACCGATATCTATAACTATTCTGATACAAAAGTCATAAGACGATTATTTTATTCTATACAAGTTTCTCACTACATACAAAGATGAACATCAAATAAAATCACATTTGTTTAAGATAGCAGATGAAGATTGATTCTAGCTGATCTTGGATTTCATATTCCATTGTTTTAGAGAAAGTATTTCATATTCCATTGTTTTAGAGAAAGTACAAAAGCAATGTACAGTAAATAGCTCATAAATATATGGATTTTTCCCAAGGATAAAATTATATATTTCTAAATAAAAGTTAATAAACGATATTGTTTTGTGTTGTTGTATATACTTTCAGATACTATGCGGGTTGTATGATTATTTGGGCCAACCCGCAACCCATCAAGCTCTGTTTGTTTATAAATACAAACTGTACTTATACATTGTGAATCGAATAATAACATTGAGTAAAAATAAAATATAAATCTCATCTTTTGATTTTCTTCAACTAAGTTAAAATGTGAGCAACGTAGAGAAAAATACCTCTGATCGTAGAAAAATACCTCTGATCGTAGAGAAATAAATTCAGTTTGACTTGTTTGACGCATTCGTCGACTCCGCCTATAGCAGAATAATATTTATCAAGTTAAAATATGCTTCAAACTTTATATAACATAAAGAGATGAACATAACACCTACCATTTAATTTCAGTTATTTTGATATATCCAGCTGAGTCCAGATTTGTACACGTACATCTAGAGGATGTTATTTCAACATCATATTGTCATTGATGTAACCATGTCTTTCTTCGAATTCTATATTTGCGATCAAAAGGCCCTTTGTTGCTGCTTTATTGCGTTAATCTTTTAATTCTATCCACAGACAAGCTTGCAATTTAAATAGAGTGGGTGTCTACTACATTGACGTAACGAAGGCACATGTAAAATAGGATGTGTCTTTCTAAAAAATAAATAATCCCCTTGTACAAAATGTTTAAACAAGGAAAATACGAGTAACAGGATTGAAGCCGGTTAGGCTCCATACGGAGCATCTAACACCTCACAGGTGTTGATTTGTCTCTTATTAGTGAACTTGCATATTATTCAATTCATTACCGTCCTCACTTGACCCCTCTCAAGTAGAGGTCCTCGAATTGATAAATTTAGTTAGAAAACAGAATATCAGTGAAGGTTAATGGTTAACCATTCTACAAGCACAACTATTTTCAAACCGGAATGGGAAACAGATTAACGATTAAGGAAATCAGGCAAGATTTTATTATCCACTTCTAGAAGCATCAGATCAAGGTGAGAACCAAAATGCGAATGGTAGCATACAGGGATCGAGGAACCTGCTGTGACATTAGGTAATTCAGTTGCTGCTCCACTGCAATATAAGTCGTCCAACGCAAAAGAATCGTCGCCCTTTCTATCTATTTCCATTTCCATTAGTTACTGCTCTTTTTAATTCCCTCACCTTTTCTATCTGAGCATCGCGCGATCTATGCCTTGCCAACTAGCGATTGTCTTCCCTGCCGATTTTTATTTTACAACTAAGTAGTCAATATAATGTTATTTGTAAAACATATGTAGTACAAGCATTCACAAACAAAACCAAAAAAGAAGAAAGAAAAAAAGTATTTACTTCAAAAGCTCTAGTGAGACTCCATCGTAGTTGATTTGTTTTGAGATGAGGAATGATTACTGATAAAACAGGCATTGTAGGTCTATGCTTGGCAATTAGTCTGCATATAAATTAAAAGGCTTATTAGGTTCATTAACTGGTAAAGCAATTATTCCAAACAAAATGAACTGTATTTCTAAAGGCGTGTTATGAAATAATAATGCACTATGTACCTTGCTGCTTTTCTAGATAAAGTGAAGACGATGATAACAAAAGCTTTAACCTTAAGTGTTTCATGCACATACAGATAATTACAAGCATAATACTAAAATTAAGTCACAGGAAACATCAGATATCAGACTTTCAAAAATGATTCCATAACATGAAAGCTTAAAACAAGGGTATACATAAATCAGAACACTTGTATTCATTTATTCATATATCCAGAATATATGAAAGCTTAAAACAAATATTCGTTGCAAGCTAAATGTATATTCACAACACTGGAGTTTTCCGAACAAGGTTAAAGCCGAGGATCAGCATGTTCAAAGTCAAACACGATATAATTTCGACATAATATGGACAGAACATGCTAATATAGTTGCCTTTCCAATGTAATGTTTCTTGGTCGCTTATATTGCTTAGCACCAAAAAGGTTAGCATTATTCATATCTTTGTTTAATAACAATTTTACACTGCCCTATATTGTATCTCCTTATTGCAAGCTAAAAAAGCATTTGCTACATGATACGTAAATATGCATATGTGAAACTGCTTAGTTAATATTCAGTTGGCATCTCTGACTATATTTGTACACATACGTATAATATATATGTAAATAAATATTGATATATATACGTAATGTTTAAATACAAAGGCATCATAATGAAAGTCTACTCCTAAAATAAATAACTTCAAACCCTTACATGCCATGGACAAATAAGTAGATCCTCCTACGGGGTTTGAGACAACTATAGGGTCCGTAACTATACTAGTGTGTAAGTGCAAATTATCAACAAGTCAACTAGAAATGGATGAATGTGAAGCCCTAGTATCAAGTAAAGTGTGAATAGATAAATCAAAAACAGTTAACACGCCTTCGATCGTCACTATCTTACCCTGGTCTGCCACTGTTTGTGCCCTCGAGCTAGAGACTTCCTCCAGTGCATACGCCAGAACCACCAGAGTAGATGTCCGTGTAGAACCTCTTGGTGGTGTTGTGCAAGCTCACTTCAAACATCTATACTGATCACAGCGGTAGCACTTAACCTTTGAAAGATCTGTCATGCACTCCTTCATGAAGCCACCCATCCTACAGTGCATATCCTTCTTTTATACCTTTTCTTTGGTTTCACCTCCACCTTTAGGTTGGTTCTTCTATACTTTTCCAACACCTTCTAGGCTTCCTCCTCCTTGGATTCTCCATTGTAGATGGCATTTAGATAGGCCATCTCCACTTAACCCTCATTTGTAGCACCCATAGAAATATGACCCTGAGCTAAGTCTTGAAGAGGTTGGCTCAGCCCTTTAGCAAATTTGAGGGCCTTCTTTTGTGGTGTGTCAATCATCCATATACCGTATCTAACTAGCTCATTGAAGTGGTTGACATATTCCTTAACAGACAGGTTTCCTTACTTCAAGTGAATGAACTTCTCTAACTACATAACTTTGTAACAACCCTGCTTTCTACGTCATAAATAAATAAATTACATTAAAGTTATTTGAATTTGATAATTGATAATGTGATTAAATTCTATTTTATATAAGATTTTATTTATATAAATTGAATTAAACTAATAAATTCCTTTCGAATAATATAATGGAATTAAATAAAATGGCAATTATCGAAATGCAGTTTGTAGGATGAAATGTTAATCAATTATAATGGGTGGAAACTTGTTTATGAATAAATATCAAGAATTTAAATTCAAATTTGAACGGAATGAAAATAAATGAAAATTAGATTGAATTAGAATTTATGGGATCAGGTAAATAACCCAAAGACCAATTTAATTAATTTCTTTCTCTTATTTTTTGGAAATCTCTCTAAGTCTCGATACAAGCCAAATCCCCTACTCTTCAAGCCGTAGCCCATATTATATTTAACCTAAATACCCAATTCTATTTACGCTTAAAAAAATAAAAAGAAAAAAGAACGTGACCATCTGTTGTCACGAGAAGATGGGGAGATAGCACATGCATGGATGCTAACGCGAGTTAGCGGCGAGTGATCTCTAGCACTGGACAAGGTGTGGAGATGCATGAGTATGGAGGTGTGTAACCTGAAGTAGCGTAGATGATGGTGGATTGAGTGTAGGTGAAGGTGGCAATTGGTGTTGGCATAGTCTTAGATTGTGCATGGGCAGTAGCACCGACGTTTTGGTAGGGTGTGACTTTGTGAGGCGACGATTGGTGATAGTTGTTGTGTAAAGACAGTAGCGAGACTTAGCGTGATGGTGACGATGAAGATGTGGTAATGATGTAAGTGTGTTGTGCAGGTGTTGTGCTTGCGATGAGATTAGTTGATTTGGAATTCAAATGTCATTTCTGTGAGTTTTCTCCCTCACTACTATGTCTGTATTATTTCACTTATGCATAATCACTCATATATCTACTTGTTTACTTTAATAGGTTGGATTATTGGTTGATATTGATTGCTCGTTTGATATGGGACGAAATTGAATTGTTTGGAAGTTATTTTGGTAATTGATAGTGGAGTTTTGTGTTTGTTAGACGTCTATAATGCAAAGAAGATGTTGTCCATTTGCATTTTAATTTGTGTAATTTGTTTGTATTACCTGCACAGTGTATTGATGGCCAAAATTAGATATAATTCGATTCAGCCACATGATAGAATTTTATATTGATGATTATTGATGATTTTGAAGGATTTTGCTCCTTAATTCATATTTTTAGACGTTTGATTGATTTTTTGGTTTTAAAATATTTTTGAAAGATTTGATAAATTATTTTTGGCATTTTAAAATTAAATTGAAGTGTATTTATAAAAAAATAAAATTGTTTCGTAAATAAAATAATTTTTTTCGAAATTATTTTGGATATCAAAAGTTGTTTTGAAAATAGAAAATATTTTATTTCTATCTGTTAGAGTATAAAGTAAAGAATTTGAATCATATTCTATAATTTGAAATAAATGTAATTCATTTTATGATTTATAAATTTATTTTAAAGTATTTATTCTTGTTATAAATGATTCATTATTAAATATTGAGTTGTTAGTTTTTATGCTAATTTATTTGAATAATTTAGTTTATATTAATTTTCTAAACATTCCTCTCTTGTATATTAAATTGGATTATATGAGTGATTCACCATGGATGTCGAGTTGTTTAGTGATTTGGTATGATACAATGATGACATCATTTTATGCGATTTTGTGATGATTTGTGTAGCGAGAAATCTGAATAAACAGAGTTATAATACTGTTTGGGATGAGGCATTCGATGATATTTCTCTAGTTATTTTTTGGATTTGTTATATTAAATGAAAAAGGGCGAGTGAGATGTGTGTGCACTGAATAAATGGGCTAGTAACATGCAGTAGTATGGAATGCCATCTTGATATTATTTTGGTTATTCTTTTGCTCATGGATGGCACTTGATACGAGGGTATGTTGTATGTAATACTCATTACATTGAGTATTTGATAATCATGTGGTGAATTATAAATAGAGCCATGTGACGGCCATTATATATATACTAAGTGTCTGTCTAGCTCCACTTCATGGTTAGGGAGTAAACCAGTTGGCCAATATCCAGCCTGGCGGCTGATTGTGGGGTCGTGTCCCAAATCTGTGACACCATATTACTTATTATGTCGGATGCACATCATAGTAGATGGATAGGTGTCTATAGCCCCTTATGTCGCTTAGGCCTATAGTATGTTACAAATATAGGCAAAGTAGGGTCGTGACCGAGGCTACACATTGATGAGACATTGATTGATATGTGTCACGATGTCAGTCGAGGTAACTAAGGCTATAGCAACAGATCCGGCTATACAGCATACAACTAGTAGGCCCTGGCTTCCTAGAGCAAGCATACGACCATCAGTCTCCTGTCTAGTTTGGGTTTGCATGTGGTTGATAGGCATATATGTGATGAGATTATATCTGAGACTATGTCCAAAGTATAGTCAACCCCATATCCTTCTTTGGCAAATGACCTAATTATTATTGATTATATTTGGGCATTGTTACGAGCTAGTTCAAATCTTTCTTATTGATTTTAAAGGCTTGATGATGGTATTTTATGAGATTGAGAGATATATGGGCATTGCTTCATTATTATCTGACTTTACCTAAGGATGTCTCATTACTCATGATTTCTGAATTTGATGAGATTTCAAAATATGGATAATTTACCCATCCGATGTAAATTTTGTAAATCCTGAGTAGATGTTTATTTTATAAGTGATGACGCTTTCCTGTTTGGGTTTGTTATGAATTTTGTTTTGAGATATTTTGAGATTGTAATGTTATTCTTATTATACTTTCTATATTATCATTATATGTTATATTACACCTATCATTGTAGACATAGTCTAACCCATGTGTTATTTGTAATACCCAGGTTAGTCCAAGATATTTTAGGTTCAGAGACAAGATGATCATTTTGTGGATGGTGGGCATAGATGGAGGATATGATATCATTATATATGTAATCATTGTAATATTGGGATGTGTTTGGATCCATGAATTGGATGTCTTAATGGCAGTTTATATTTGATATATATTGGATTTATGTATACTTATTTATTATATATTATCGTTGTGATTCTAACTCTGTGTTCTCGCTATATTTATTACATATTATGTATTATTCTATCCTGAAGCCACACATGTTTATTGATCTTTGCTGATACTGTGTACATATAGGTGAATTATTCGTTCGATGTTTAAATACGTACCACTATTAGCCCAAGAGAATATTCACTTATGTGCCCCATATTGCCTTATTCTCAATATTACTCAATGGTGTTGCTTAGTAATACTCTTGAGTAGTATGGGTATAGTGGTGGGGCATTAATAGCTTCCTCTACCCTAGAAAGAAACTTAACCTTGAATCGCTTACGGAACTCTTCCCAAGCGACCACCTCAACATCAGTCTCGGCCTCAATTACCTTCCACCAGGTTAATGTCTTACCCTACAACTACTACGTAGCTAACTACATCCTCGCCAAGTCAGTCAAACCCATCAAATAAAAGATACTCTCACAAGTGGATCCTTCACCTCGAATCCACATAAGACTTTGTCCTTATGTATGGCTTTCCTCCAAGATTTGAGAAATCTTTGCATTGCTTAGTGAAGTCTATAGTGGTACATGGGCAGGTAGGAGCCACACCAATCGCTCCCTCCATGGTTCCTCTATTGGGATTAACCTTAGCTTGTTCCTTGCCTAAAGATACCAGCAGAACCAGATCAAGATGTTCACGCCCAGAATCTTGACTGCATTTCCCGATCTTGAACCTGCAGGTTCACTCATCTTCTATCTGTGATTTTTAAGAATTTTATTAGAAACTTTCCACAGATTGCATAAATGTGATTAAAAGATAAGAGATAACATGAGCACGAATGAGAAATAACATAGTCACGAATAATAGAGATTTTGATATACGAAAACTTTTGAAAAACATTTTGAAATATGTTAATTATACTTATATATACGCACTTTTAAAATGTCCATTTTGAAAAATTTTGGACACCATTTTAAAAATCCTGTTCGAAAATTATTTTTTTCAAAAACTTCTCAGTTATGATCTCTCAATATGGTCTTAATCCCTAAGAAACCTTAAACCTATGCTCTGATACCAATTGTGACAACCCACATCTCCCGACAAACCAATCTAAAGCCTAGTGTGACTTTCGGACTCGCATCATGCCAAGAAATGCGGATCATCAGGATTTTATAGCATTTTACATCACAAATACTAATACAAGCAGATATAATCTAAGATACACTGCACTTTCAAAACTCACAGTGAAAGGAACAAAATATATAACATAGGAAAATATCTATCACGGAAAATATCCATATCATAATCTCAGAAAATCAATACATGGTGCAGTACAGAGTAATAGAAAATATCACTCCAATTCTAATAAAAGAGATACACTGACTGAAAAAATAGATAAATACATAAAGAGAAAATATGATATAAATGGTTTCCGAAGATAAGCTTGACTGTCCAAGTATCAAGAATGGGCTGATTACCTGCTGCCTGTCCACCTGTGATGGGGAAAAATAATGAAAGACAATGGGTCAAATAAAAGTTTTATGAATTAATACAAGTTTAATATGTGATGATCTATAGTTAGTTCAATACTACTCTAGATGGTATAGGGTGTGATACAAATGTCCGTGAATTCCTAAATTATGTTTCCTAAGGGCTCTTATCTAATAATTTCCTACGCTACAATTTGCATAGGCTACTATAGTGGATCAAACTAAGGATCTAATCTCTTGTCTAACAATCGTTCATCGCTCCTAAAGCGATTCAAAATGTAAGACATCGCCTTTTTGGCTACTAACTATGGTAACACTGCCACTAGGCTGTTGGGGAACTACTCTCATCAATATTACCACTCTAAGAAACTGGGGAATCGATTTTCCCCTAATAATTACTACATGTAACCTCATTCGCATTGAGGGTGAACCCACAATGTTGATTAGCTGAAATGTCATATCGTCCTCATCTGTATCCACCTCTCGACCATAGTGTTGGCCTCTTATCGCACACTCTGGGATCCTCCATCTGAACTGTAACATGTCGTGTTAGTATTCATGCATACTAAGACTCCCATTGCATCGGTACACTCCTATCAAGCATCCTTGTTAGTGCAGCACATTTATCGTGGAATATCATATGAGTACAGTTTGCGAAAATACACCGCCTCTATTCCATTACTCCCTTTCAAAAAAGATTAAACAACATTTACCCACGCCCTTCTAGGGAACTAGCTTCCCTACAAGTCCTAATATACACCCAAATGCCCTTAAATAATCCTCCAAACAATCAACATGTGTGTGTATTAATAAAATTGTGCCTTAGGCCGAGGTTCAACATCTACAATTTTCATTCTTAATAGTTGACCACTGAACCTTCGGTTGACTGCTAACGGTCGGCCGCTAGGATTTCTAGATCCATCAGTCATGTGGTAAAATTAGAGTTTTATGCATATTTTTAATGTCGATCATTTGTTATAGTTTAATTCAACTCATCAATAGTGTTTGGTTAACCCTAGTTACTATATGACCAGTCTAAGTATCAATTTGCAATTCAATTTAGGGTTTTCTGATGTAAGGTTGCAAATTTAACTGTTAAAGAGGTGTAAATAACAACCTCAAGTTAATAGTCTACTATGGTTCAATTCTAGCCTAGTTTGCATATTCCTATTTAGGGTTTATATAGTTCAAATTAGATCTTTAGTTCTCTAAACAATTCAAAATAGATTGAACTAACTATAACAATCATCTTACTAAAATTATTCCCACTTACCTCAAGCCTAAGCTCTTCCTATCCATTTGCTTGAGAATCTTCCTCTATGTGTTAGCTCTGCTTGCTCTGTGTATGTCCAATCGCTGGTATCCTTCTCTTGATTTTATTTTGATTTTTAAGAAGTTTAAGGTTTAGAGAAGAATAAATTTTTTGACAGAGTTTCGTTACTATGTTCTATTTAGTTAGATTTTGGGTTAGATTAGGCTAGAGTTTACAAGGTTTGGAAAATAGCTTAGATCTTTAGATGTAGTTTGGAGAATCTCCAGTTTAATCACGCACATCTATTTCTTCAGAGCCAAGCATTAATTGTAGCCATTCACACACATCATCGAAAATCAGTAATCACACAATTTTATATAATCATGGTTGACCGCTTAGTACCCTAGGTCGACAACTACCGGTAGATCTTTGACTCCTCTGGCTCGACAGGTTGTCTTATAGATTTTTGAAGGTTTTATTTTTAATTTCTTGTTCTATTTTCAATTCTTCTAATGACAGTAACTCCTCTGTATTAACTCCGGTTACAAGGTGTTATATATGAAAATCATCTAGAAAATCACTATGAATGCAATGGTGCAAGTTTCATAGCCAAATTCAGATGTCAGTGAAAATTTTTCTATTTAGTCTTTGTTTTAGTTATTTTAATTTTTATTATTAAATTTATGTTAAATTTTTGAGGTGTTACAAATCCTCTCTTCAAATGTGTTTCATTTCCAGTGCTTCCACTCGACCCAACTATAGTCATTCGATGGACGTCAAGCCATGATTTAACTATAATCAAAGCGGAGCTTTCATATTGATGATCAATAGTATTCTCAAGTCAAGGGAACCGTGTAATTTTTTTGCACTAATATTTTTTGTTTGACCTTAGTTATATTAACCAACATATGACTATCGAGTGAGTCATTCCATGGTAATCCAATAACTCTTAGTACGTGACCCTTTGGGTCCCTCAGTAGTCATGAGTAATACATTGTCCAACGTTCGACGAGCGTTAAATACTATAGTATCGATGGATGTATCGATATCATGTCTCGATACTCCTTGACTAGAAATATTTAAAACGGTATGTTTAATTTCATTATGATAAATTACTCATGTTTATAACACTTTGTAACTACTATCACAAAACATATAATTGTGGATTTTCTATTAAATATACATTTAGTCAAATTAATCAATCAATGTAACTCATTATATCATGTATACAATAGAAAGAAAACACCTTTTATTTCGTACAAGAATGGCTATCATGTTAGATATGTGTAATAATATATAATTGTCCCTAGGACATACTCCTAACTCTATCAATCTAACACTTGCACTTGAGGCCAATTATTAAATCTCTATCCCATCCATTCAGTTGGTTTGATGAGAACTGATCAAGTTAGACCCTTCGTAAATGGATTTTCTATGTTATTTTAATTATGGACTTTGTTAATCCACTTCTTTCGATGCTGATAAACTACCTTTATTATGTGAAATTATTAAGAATATGCTTTTTACTTCTACTGAGCTCTTTACATTGTTACAGATAATGCAGTATTCTTAACGCTTAGAAATACCCTTAGCTTAGTTTTAAATTTGTGCATTTATATTTATACATTGCTTTTATTGTGGTGCTATTCAAGGCGATGTACTTAGCCTTTTCGTTGAATTAGCCACAACTTCCAGTTTGGAACACTTCCAACTTAAGGCTCCTTAACTAAGGTTTGTGTTGAAACTATGCCAGCTTCTAGTGAAAGTTATAGGAGAATTTCAAAATAAAATTGCCATATTATATCTTTGTTGGGCCTATGAATTCTAATTTATTTAGAACATTTCTAAAATTTATTTAAATAAAAAAATTAATTTAAATTTATTAAATGTTATAGTTTTATTTAATTTATGTTATAATACACACACACACACACACACACACACACACATATATATATATATATATATATCACATACATACAGATACATGCATACATACATATATCTGTGGGTGTGACAAACCAATATGTGCAAGGTATAACATTTCCGTGTATAGATATTGTGATTTACATTATAATTGACATGTTAGCTCATCCAATATGTAAATATATTGTCCAAATGTATATATGCTTTTGTTTACATATATAAAAATACTTTAAATATACACACACAAATACATACATAAACTTTAATAAAAAATATTCCTTTTTTTATAAATATAAATGTAGATAAAAATATAATTATAAATATTTGTAAATATAATTATGAAATATTAGCATTATATATAATTATGTGAATATATTTAAATTAATTATAAATATATTAAATAAAATAAACAATTGTTTTTATAAAACCGAGAACAATAAATAAATTAGTAAATAAATAAACTTTTTATTTAATATATACATATTTTATTAATTTCTTTTTGGCAAGGCTTATTAATTTCTTATTTAAATATATATATATATATATATTAAAATATAAATTCATATTTATAAATACACTAAATTATTTTTTATTTTTTATTAAATATTTTCTTCGCCATGTGCATGACTTAGAAATGTATTTTATTTACTTATTTTAAATATTATTTGCTTACTGTAAAGTCGGCTTGCCTTGCTAAAAAAATATTATTTCATTAATATCCATACAGTTATTAATATAAAATAATTTTGGAATATAATTTTAATCATTAAATTTCCAGTAAATTTTGGAATAATCTTTTGTAATTTTAATTTTAATTTCATAATTTTAGTGCATAAAAATAATTTTAAAATTAATTATTGATTTTTAGCCTATATTTTAAATATTTTTAAATAATAAAAAATGGTTTTTTATTTCCTGACAAACATGTATTTTGGATAATACAATTTTATAAAATGTGAAACATGATTTTAATATAGTATATATTAATATGTTTAATTTATGTAATTAAATTGTTTAAATAATATTTAAATAATATATATATATATATAAGTATATGTATATATAATTATTTTTATTAATTCTAATATTTTATATATATCATACTTTATATATAAATTTATATAACGTATTTATATAAAGTGTATTGTTGTGATTAAATTATAAACTACATTTATATGATTATGTTTACAATATATATTTATATATTATTAAAATAAACAAAAAATGGTTTTATTTATTTCTGAGCCATGCTACAATAGGTATAAACATAAAAAAAATATGCAAGTAAATACATAATTATAACCAAAACAATTTGTGATAATATAATTTATATCAAAATCGTCGCTTAACCAATAATATATATATGGGATTTCACTTCAAGGGCTTATTTGTGCAGGGTAATAAGTTTTAAGGACACTACTTCTGAAAAATTAGTTTTAAGGACATTTTACAGGAAAAAGATAAAAGAATTTATCATTTTCAGTTGCACAGAAATAATGATAAAAGGATTTATCATCTTCCTGTATAACTTAAAAAGATAAATGAATTTCTCGTTATGCTGTAAATTATCCTTAAAACTAATTATTCAGAAGTGCTATCCTTAAAACTTATTACCCTGTAAATAGAAGCCCTTTAACCTAATTTCCACTATATATATGTGTGTATATATATATATATATATATATGATAAAACATTATATCTATGCATGGATAATTATATTTTGATCAGAAAGGTACCTTACTTACATCGCCTTGAAGTGCGCCTTGAAATAATGATGTACGTTCCTGAAACAATTTCTTATCTAAAAGAATGTTGGTCATTGTACGGTTGACCACCATCTATCGAATAGTAATTGAATTGACTTTATTCGACTTGAGAAATTGGAGAGATCGTAAGGGAGATTTTGGCTAGCAAATATATAGGATGGGGCTCTAAAAGCTTAATCTCAAATGGAGGAAGAGATGCTCAAATCAACGAAGGAAATGAGAGTGATACTAACCTCATATAACTTAGGAGACAAATCCTCTCTTGAATAGTGCTTTACTTCCGATACTTCCAATCAATCCAACTATAGTAACTCAATAGGAGTCGTGCCATGATTTGACTATAATTAAAGTGGAGCTTTCATATTAAAGATCAACAGTATTCCCAAGTTGAGAGAACCGTGTAATTTTGTCTCATCGATATTTTTTTACTTGACCTTGGTTATATTAACCAACAAAAGCTATCGAGTGAGTCATTACATAGTTATCCAATAACTATTAGTACGTAAATCCTTGATACCCTCAACAACTATGAGTAACACATTGCCCAACGTTGGAGAGCATTATGTACTCTAGTCTCAATGGAAATCGACAACCATTCTTGATACATCCTGGCTAGAAATATTTAAAATGGTATATTTATTTTCATTTTGATAAATTACTCATGGGTCCAACACTTTGTAACTACTGTCACCAAAACATACCATTTATGGATTTTCTATTAAATATACTTTTAATTAAATTAGTTCATTAATATAACACATTATATCAAGTACGTAATAGAGAGAAAACACCTTTTATTTGAGCAAGATTGGTTATCGAGTTAGGCATATGTAACAAATTGCATTATTTCCCCTAAGGCTTACCCTTAAATCTATCAGTTTGAACATGGATTTAATATTGACATATTGTACTCGAAATACTTATGAAGTTTGAGTCTGAACATTCCTTCATAAGGAGTTCCTAATAAACAATTATCTAGTATTTCGTAAATTGCAACAACTTGAAATTTTATCACTTTAATTTGAGATATGTAATTAAATTTTAAATATTCAATTAGTGGTTTTAAAAAAGAAAAAATCAATTTAATAATAAAATGAATTTATATGATTTCCCCTAATTTTTAAATTAGAAAATATTTATATTATCGTTTGACGTATTTTACGACAAACGTTGGTATTTTTGAAATTTAACAAAATTTGTTACACATTGTGTTTTATAACTGTTTTGTGACCCTGTCACATTTTTGTGCATGATCATATTTTTATTTCTTCCGTTCGCGGTTCGTACGCGAATGAGATTTTGTGTAGCAGAGTACCGCAAATCTTCTTTTCAAAACTTTTCTCCAAATCAAATCAGAATTTAAATTTTAAAAAAATCATTTATGTAATTTGAGTGATGAAATGGGTAGCTTTAATTTTGAATATTAGTTAACATGTGAGGTTTGGCTAGATTAAGGTGGAAGTCATGTTTTGGGTTTTGATTATAAGTATGCAAACATCATTCTAATAGAACACTCTTACTCATATGCTTCATTTCCTTCTCCATGTTCCTTTTCCTCTTTTGTTAAAAGAAAATGAACCACCTTGCAAGCTTCAAAAATCTGCATCTCTCCACACACTCAAAATTTGCCAAAAGCTTCAATTGCAAATTTGTTGGGCATTGTCCGTAGTATTTTTAGAAATTGGTTGCTCGAGATTTCATCAGAGATAAGAGGTATTTCCCTTGATGACCATTTTATGTTCATTTAGATTTTCCAACGATGTGTTAGTCGAGGGGAGGAATGCCTATGTTAAGAGGAGAATGGGACAACGTGGAGCAAATGGTGGTGGTGGAAACTCCTCTAGTGGTTAGAGGATCTCAAGCAAGGTCAATTAGGATTCGACAGTCTTTTGTTTGTGGGTTTGACCTTTTGGGCTGCTTGGGAAGAACATAAGTGTCAAGTTCATTGTGGTTGGGATAAGATTGCAAGGTTATGTGGCGGTCACTTTGGCCAAGGTAGCAGCGGCTGTAAATGGGTAAAGCGACGTTGGTTGAGCATTGATCGAGGCAACTTCATCTTCCTAGGCGCGAATTCAATTGGGGATGGAGGGTCAAATTTCGATGGGGATGGTCGAAGGCAATGTTGTGGATGCTATCAAGTCGAGGCGGTGAAGGCAATTTTGGTGGAGGACTTGGAGCGGCGATTGGATGAGGAGCTGGTGTCGTCGGTGGTACGTGTGCATGTGTGTGCATGTGTCTTTGGTTTCATGCAATGGAATTGATTTGGGGGAGAAAAAAGAGGAGCGAGTCGGGTTTGGAAATGGAGTTGGGCTTTGAGCTTGGCCTATAGGAATTTAGGGGAGAAAACATTATATTTATTTGTTTAAATTATATAAAACAAGTGTTAACTTTTAAAAACCATATCTCACTTATTTTAAATTCGATTAACCTATGGATTTTTGCGTTAGACTTGTATAGACAAGTACAACATTATGGCTTAACTTGTTGGTAGTTTTAATGAAGTATAAATTTATGATAAAATAATAGTGATTGAATTTAGTAACGTTTTTTAAAAGAGTAACGTTATATTAATTATACTTCATTAGTGTTATCTATTTTTCCAAATAAAACACCGTGAATAGATTATTAATGACATCTGTCTAGCAGAATAGATCCCTATTCTGCTATTATATTAATTTTGACATTTATTCATATGCCAATTAATTAATACATGGATTAATTAATATTGGATAAGTGATGGATTAGCTAGTGACTGTATATTGTTGATTTTATTTACATGTATGCTTGCTTATGTAAATACTAGTGATATGACATGGAAAGTGAATTAAAAATAAATGATAGCTTGTTTAAGCACCACAACTGTCGTTAAGCCTCTTTCCGAATTTGAAAAGTTATGGATTAGATTAACTTAAATTTTATAACAATTTGACGTTAAGAGTAAATTAATTATTTTATTAATGATGTTTTAAAGTTAAGTAATTATTTTATAAATGATGTTTTTAAGTAAATTAATTATTTTATTAATGATGTTTTAAAGTAAATTAATTATTCTATTAATGATGTTTTTAAGTAGATTACTTATTTCATAAATGATGTTTAGAGTTAATCGCTTATATTATTTACGATGTTTAAATGTAATTAACTAATTTAGTAAAGGTGTTTATAAATAATAAATTATTTTATAAAAAGAATTTTACTTACTAAAAGGGATTTATTCGATGAGTTTATAAATTTGTAAAGAGATCTTATAAATTTTAAAGAAGTATTTTAAGGGTTTTAAAGTGGAATTTTAAAGAGACTATAATATTTTAATTACAATAAAAATTTTTGGAAAGTGGTAAAAGAAGTTTGGTATATAACATTTTGTTTAAATGAATAGTATATGAGAATTTAGTAGTCCAATATTTGATACCAAACGCCGATGAATAGATAGATCCTCTATTTATGAGATCGAAATTAAAGTTTCTAGGCATGGCATAAGATAAGTCAAAATATGGGAAACATTTCCAGTAAAGGAGTTTTATAAATATTTTTTAGAGGAGATTTATAAAAGGAGCTTTATACATAATTGTAGAGATATTGTAACAACCCTGTATTTTGTGATTATTTTAATTTTATATTTTAATTATTTTAACTGAAATTCCTAATTTAAAAAATTTATTTTATTTATTAAAATGGATAAATTTTGTTATTTTAAATATAAATTTTGATTTTGTGTGAATTATAATTCCAAACCTGGATAAATGGAATATTTCCAAAAAAGTGGATTCTGGTCAAAATGGTCAAACTTTGACTTTTGAATTCAAAATTTAAATATTTGAATGTTTGAATTTTTATCTTTTATTATGAAAAAAGATTTAATTTCAAAAATACTGCTTTTCATTTCGTTGAAATCGGATTTATATTGTGAAAGTTATGCTTTTTACAATATTGTGTGTAAATTATTTTATTTAACAAATTTGTTTATATTAATTTATATAAATAATATTTTTGTTTGTAAAATCATGTTATAATTTGTGTAACATTATATTTTATGTATATATTTTATTTTTAAAACACCTAAAAATGTAATTGAAATTTCCAATGTCAGTTGTATTTTGTTACAGTTTTTAATTTCTAGTTTTAATTAATTAAGGTAATTCTTTATTTATTTTTTTCTATTTTCTTAAGACCTTATTTTATTTTCATTTATACTTGATTTTGTTCAGCGTTTATTTTATTTACTTGACTTTTATTTATTTAGAAGTGTTGTTGAAGTTTTCCAAAGTCAGTTGAATTGTATTTACAATTTTTAATTCTAGTTTCCATTTAATAGAGTATTTTCTTTATTTATTTCCTACTTTTCCTAAAACTATTTATTTATTTTTCATAATATCGATCTCTACCTTATTTTTCTATTTTAATTATTTATACTTTCATTTAGTAATTAAATGGATAAATGTTTAGTTCCTTATTTATTTCTTGGAAAGAAATTTCAAATATATATATATATATGTATGTATGTATGTATGTATGTATGTATGTATGTATGTATGTATGTATGTATGTATGTATGTATGTATACACACGTTATTGCTTTAAAAGGCATACCTTTAAAATGTATATAATTTTACGTTACCGTATTGATTTTTTTTGTGATAGCTTCTTGTATACACCCTTCTTTAATATATAGGAAACGCATAAATTAAGATAGGTTACCTATTTTTAATTAAAGGCATACGTTACGTTTTGATTTATTACCTCTTTATCTTTCCATCCATTGATTTCATATCATAACTCCTCCATATTTGTTGCCGTTTATTCCCTTAACCCTAGCCGCCTCCATCATATTTCACGTGAAAACATCACTTTCTCACTTCACAATATACGTATGTTCAGATCTGAAGAAAAAGCATTGGGTAATGTCTCTTCTTCTTTTTCCACTTTTTCTGCTTTGTTTGATTTGTTTTTCACTTGAATTTGCCTTGATCTTCAACTATGTTGCTCGGCCCATACCCCTACCATCTCCTCCACCGACCACCGCCACTTCCTTCCCCATATAACCCTGGCCTGAAATCATTCTCCTTTGACCTGAAAGTGCCTTGATCATCCCTTGCACAAAACTCCACAAAAACAATGCCAAACTCCTTGAATTTATACCTAGCCAAGCCTATATTCACATCCACTTCATTTCCTTGCCATGGCCACCTCTTTAGCCTCCAGCACCAGCAAGCACCACACCTGAACACCACCACTAACATCCGACCTAACCTGAATTAGCCCCTGGCCAAGCCTAAATGTTCCAAGGCCTAGCCCAAAATGATGAACAAACCACCTCCCTTTTTCTTGCCTTTTCTGACGACCCTGGCTCGACCTTCGAAAATCGGCACTGAATACGACACTCGTATTCCAATGCCGCAGACCAAACGTCGAATCTGGTTCGCCGGAGCTTATAACACATTAAGTATAACAACACAGCGGAAGAAAAATGAATATCATATGCAATTCCAATGAATACAATATCCAATGATATACAACAATGATATCAGAATGATACAAAAATATCAGAGACTATAAATAGCAGCGGAAAACAAATAGCGAAGAGATAACTCCAATCCAATGCTCCAAAGCTAAAACTCCAAACCACAAACTCGAATCACCATCAAGTCGCACAAAGATAAGCAAGTCTCGTCCATGAATCCAAATACTCCAATATCCAAGATATCCAAAGAATACCAAAGAGAAAGCTGAAAGCTATTGAATCGATATCTATATCTGAAAAACCCAACTCTAGACTGCCCGTGTGGAAAATAGTGGGCACCCAGAGTTTAGAAAAGGAACAATAAACTCCGGTCAGTCATGGGACTGGTATGAGCAAACAAAAACATTTTATCTTTTAAAACAAACAAAAGAATTTAAATTTGAAATTAGCAATGTTTTTTAGAAAATGAAACTACCATAAGGTCTCCCGTCACACACACCATGCAAACGCAGAATTGGAGGAGATTTCTCCTTATGATAGTAAAACATACTTAATACGCGAAAACCCTTTTGATATTATTGTTAGTGCATAGTGCACAAAACATTTCGAAAGTATAATATTAATCTTAGCCAGCATACAACATTTCGTCGTATGCCTACTATAGCTGCCATGTTCAATAGCAGGTTACCGCCACATTCCATGGAAGATTATACAACTAAAACCTTACAGGGCACGTATTATTTCTTTGGATTTTCCAACAAACGGTCAGGCTAAGGAACTTCCTATTGCCATATGGGAACGACTCTGGCGGGATGCCCCGAGAACCTACCCGGCTCTCTGCTAAACAAGGTCGGCTACCCCCTTCTCAGGGAACAAAACCTAAGATATACCACCCCCGGTCCTTTAGGACCTTTATCCGGGGGCCCTCCAACAACATCACACAGTAATAAATATACTACAGTGTCCACATGAGTAAGTATCTGGGCTCCATACCATGATACCACCCTTTTGCAGAAGGAATGGTCATACCCTAGGGGAGCTACCCCTAAAACCTTACCGCATCTTTCCTGTTTCGACCATTACCGGTTTGCGAGGCTCGATGAGGTCTCGTCCACAAAGCTACACTTTTCACAAAAGCCATGCTTCGATCAACCAATGATAAGCAGCACTTCGTATGCCACATTACCAAATTGGGAATGTATCACTAGTGACCATCAACTACATAACCCCTGAGCACGTACGTCTCAAAGAAGGGTGTTAAGTTAAGAGAATAAATCTCCGCCACCAAACAGAAATGTATTTGATAGAAACCAGCTTTACATCTCAAAGTGTAACGTCAGACACACATCCATACAAGTCTGTCCCGGGTTCGAATAGAACCGAAGGCACTTCCGAAGAATCCCTTGCAATCCAGGTATTCACAATCCCGATCGGACTTTCCATCACTTAGGGAATCTCTATACCGTAGCTACTCATTGCAGAGACAATTGATAGGCCATCTTATCGTTCTCGCAAATACCCGGTCTTCACCACCGGTCTTCAAATGCTATCCATAACGACGTATCATTATTCGGAATGGGTTATATGACACAAGGTCCTCTCCCGGCTAAACCGAATAATGAGCGCAATATTTTTGGCAAGGCCAGCCGGTTTTATAGTGGGCCGTCCACTTTTTATTACGAACGTAATAAAAATATGAAGTACAGGAGTAAGGTTGAGACACCTTAACTGCTAAAAAAATACAGAACAGGAGTGTGACCGTCATGTCACAGCTACAATAATCTACAAACAGGACTAAGACTCCTCCGAAGAGGTAGTAACACCATCTACAAAATCCACTTGGGGAGATAACAGAGCGTCATTCCCAAGTTGACCAATAAAGGGGCGAAACAGGAGAGCAAGAGACGGGTCGTAGATCTCAGCAACAGAACAGTATATAAAGGATCGTTCCCAGGTAGTGTCAGCAAGCATAATAGAGTTTAACTTAGCATACGAGCCATCCATATCAAGAACCAAGGAATCACCAGACAGCCTATAATATAGGCAACGTATGTCCACTAGATCAGAAGAAACATATCTAAAATAGGTATCATCCACTGGGTTGTAACGCATATCAGAACAACGTTCAACCCAACATCTCTCAGTCTAAGCCCAAACAACAGTCTGAGGCGGAGCATGAACTGGGATAACAACAGGATCTACAAATACATCAGCAGGATCTAAGCAGTCAGTAGGGGATGCGGCCGGAGAGATAGAAGGCGGCAGACCAGGGTCAGAAGGAGGAACGACAAGGGGAGGAATGACAAGCTTGGGAACCCACTTCCTGATCGGTGGCCGAGGCAGAGGAATCTTAGGCGCAGCAGCGGAGTCAACAGAAAGAGTGCAAGTGGAATCTAAGTGGCCAAAAGAGTGACAGGAGGAACAAATTTCCAGGACCCAACCATAGCGAACACGGACATTGACAACATGGCCAATGGCAAGCTGAACTGGAATAGAGGATGGGAGAGGCCTATGGGGGGTAATCTCAATCAGAGCCTTAGCATACACTAGCTTATCACGAGCAACCGTATTAGCATCAAAGCATTTCAATTTACCAATATTGAAAGCAAGCCAATTCAATCCAAGCAGAGGCTGAAGAGCAGAAGGAATCTGAGAAAAATAAGCCCAAACGGGGATAGATAGAACCTGTTCACGCGCACTAGCAACCGTAGGGGACCAGGGAGTAATGATAAAAGGTTTCCCATCAAAAAAAGATGGCTCAGCCTCAAGGATACGTTGGCGTTCCGCAGTGGAAGAGAAAAATAGGAAGTACATAGAGTCAACCAGCTTAACACGGAGATTACCACGAAGCCTCCAGGCCTTCCGACAAACAACAGTCGCATCATGAAGGCGATGATTAGGATCTAAAAAGAAACCAACTAAATATTCTGACCAGAAGTCCATACCAGCCTGCATAACATTAGGAGGAGGGATCATCACTCTATTTTCCTCGACAATATCAAACTCTACTGGTTCATAAACTCCAGCGTTACGGGGCAGAGTTGTAAATAGCGATGACCAAGTTTTGGAACCGGGGGGGAATGCGTAGCTGGTTTAACCAGAACTTCATTTAGACAACCAGCAGAGGCCACAAGACCAGAGGCCTCAAACGCCTTGACACCAGAATTTATATCAGTGCTTTTTGAAACAACATTAACTCCAGAAATGATGACAGCTTCGGAATTCAGAACACTGAAATTTGAGTCATCGTTCTCTACAGAATTTTGACAAGCAGTTGGTGTGCACCTAGCATCACACAATAGATTAGCATAGATAGGACTGGATGCACAACTAATAACTCCAATTGCCTCACCCTTATTACCAGTACCGTTATCAACTATCACATGAGTTTGCAAATTGCCAGAAACAGATCGACACACTTCATCAGCCAATGAGAAAGACTTCTCAGGACGCAAAGGAGAGCACTCCAAGGGAGCTCGGTCAGAGATCTTACCAGAAGACAGCGGCAACGGTGGAAAATCAGTATCAGAAAGCATAGGCGGCAGAGGGGACGAGGACGCAAGACGAATATGCTTATAAATCCTACCGGAACGAGTGGAAGAGGGGGAGGCGGAAGGAGCGACTGGGAGAGGAGGAGAGATAGGAACGATGCGGGAGGGCAAGGGAAGAAGAATGTTGCGGGTGGGCATGAGCGCAGGGACTATGGAGAGGTGGGCGAAGGAAGCAGATAACAACGCGAGGCCATTACGTTTCAATTTGTGTTGAAAGGATTTCTAAAACTTTGGGGCCAAGGAAACTATTCAAAACTTTGGGGACAGGGAGACTATGTCGCCCTGACCTTTGGTTAAGCCGGTTTTATAAGTGGTCGTGCACTATGTCTCATTATTGTGGCCGCTGGGAATCGATCCGGTGCCACTACAACACAATGTAGCAACATCCACTATGAGCGCAATATTTTAAAAACATATGGATATGGGATCTCAGTTAAATCATAGCTTAAAGCCCAAAATCTTCCATTCAAATGGTTAAAACAAATTACCATTTCCAATCTTTTAAACAAAAAGATTTATTTCAAAAACCTTCAATAGTTTAAACAATTTCCAGACTTAAATCTTTTAAACAAAAGATTCACTTTTAAGACCCCTTTCAATTTAAAACAAGGTTCACCAATCTTTGACAAAGATTTATTCATCGCTTTTCAAAAAAATTCCATTTCAAATTGAATTAACCCATCCGGTCTTTAAATCAAAGATTCATTTCATAGCTTTCAAAATAATTTCCAAAGATTCATTCATAACTTGCAAAACAATTCCCGTTTTAATCTTTTATATATAAAAGATACACCATTTAAAATCTTCTTCAATTTCAAAATAGGGTTCAACTATTATTCACAAAGATTCAATTATAGCTTTTAAAGCCATTCTATTTCAAACTTGAAAATCATTTCATCATAATTTGGAAATTCTTTCCTTATATAAAAGCTATTATTATTTGAAACCACTTGTTTCCGTTTTGGAAAACCCGATTATATTTGCACGAGTTAAGGCCTTTCAAATATAAACTTAGGTTAAATTCAAATTCTCAAAATCATACTTTTAAAATGGTTTAAAAACTAAAATTTATAGCTTGTATAACCTTTTTACATCATAAACTCTCAACATAGAATTCAATTTTAAATTTTGAATTCAATTTTTTAATCAAATTTCAAACTAAATCAAGTTATTCAAAAATAACTTTTATATTTGAAAATTCATTTTCAAAAGTCTTTTCAAATTCAACCCAATTCCATTTCCAAAATCATTTGAATTTAAAAATTGAATTTTTAAAACCATTTCATTAAATTCAAATATTTGTGACTTAACCGATTTCCTCGTGAAATCCATATTTGTGTGTGTATAGTGTAGTCCAGAGGTTTTACCCAATAATGCAACATCATCAATCATCTCATCATTAATCATCACAGATACAATCACAGCAATATCGATAAGCGGTATAATCCTATAACGCTTATCTATATACACAAAATCACAGATAGATAACATAAATGCATTATAGATAAATAAATTACATTCCACGGCACAAACATATCACATAACAAAGGGATATCAACGTAATTCACAGCATTCCATACTATCCATACATTCATAAGTATAATCATTAAGTCATCTGATTAATTTTAAACCAGATCATTACCTATGGATAAATTTCTAATCACGGTTAACTAATAATTAATTAATTACAAACCATTATTATTAATTATCCTTTAATTAATCATTAATTATCCTTTAATTAATTATTAATTAACCTTTAGTTAATTAATTCTTCGATTAATTATTCTTAATTAATTACAAATATTTAATTAATTAATCCTTAATTAATAATCATCCCTTAATTACTTTCATTAATTAATTAACCTTTAATTATTCTTTAATTAATTATCCTAAATAATTAATTAATCCTTAAAGAATTCATCATTCTTTAATCACTTTAGTTAATTAATCTTCAAGTTATTATTATTTTTATTAACTTTAACCATTAGATAATTAATCTTCAATTATTTAGTTATCCTTAATTAATTACAAAAGGTGATTTATCTTTAAAATCAATTTCAGAAAGTAATTGGCTTTAATTTTAACTACACAAAGTAATTATTCATTAATTATCCCTTAAAAACATTAAATCTTTTAAAAGCAAAATTATTATTATTCCATAAATTAACTTAGATTTTTAAGTTAATTAACAACCAAAAATATTTTATCTTTTCAATTAACCTCTTAATTCTTAAGTTATTGAAAACAAACTTATAAATAATAGTTATATATCTATTGAAATATTTTAAGCTCAAAATAATATTATTTCAAACCTCTAATAGATTCTAAATTTAATAAACATTAATTACTTTGGAAAAGATGGTTAACAAATTGTTTAACTCGAACTTTAAAACTTTTTATTTCTTTTTTAATTTTGAAAACTTAACACATAACCAAAAACCCGAGTTAACCTTTAGGACTCCTTAGCACAACCCCGAGCCAGATGTACAAAATCTCGAGCTCAAACCCGAGTCGTCTCCCTTCTTTTACTTTTTATTTTTCCTTTAAAACTTGAATCTATTTAGATTTTTTTAAAACTATTATATTCATTCATCTATTAACACGAGCCCGACCCAAGCCATCATCCAATTTTCCTCGAGAGTAACCCGAGCCTTTTCTTCTTCTTCAACCATCAGCCATTGCTCAAATTTACTGACATGTGCACATGCACAGGCGGTTGGATCATCCCTAGCCATCACCGCGATCATCTCCACATCGCTGATAACCCATACAAACATCACGACCCCTCGGATTACCAAAACTCCCTCGAAATCAAATTTGCGTCATCAGGGTTCAACCTGGAATGAAGCTTATCAATGAAATGCACCTCGATACGCCACCACTGACCACCAGCGACCATGGCCTTGCGCCTGAACCCTTGCCTGAACTCCATGATCCTGTTCCCCCAGTCGCGATCACCTAAAGAATCCTCATGACGACGCAAACGCCTCGAACCCGACATCGACTTAAAATTGATATGAAACCCTAAATCGAACAGATTCTACATCCATGCTAAATTTTAAATTCAACAAATAATTTTCTGATGATCAATGATTACCATACCTGCTCCAACCACGAACACGACATCCAGTATTTCCCAAATTGTCAGAAATCAATGGAAATACAGTTTTCGTACAACTTCAAATTCCTCAACATCCCCATTTCTAAAAATCGTGATATTGTTATTAAAATTCAACTTTTCCTAGCACTCTTCTAATTATATAACCAAAACTTGAAATCGAAATGATAAATTTTCTGACTTGAAAGTGGTTTTCTACTGTACTTTCTCATTTACAAAATAGTTACCAAATATTTCAGCTTGAACCCATTTTTAGAATTAATATCTTGTCGATTTAAACATTTTTTATTTAAACATCCAATCCTAAAAAAATTGGAAGAAGTGTTTTGAATTTTAAACAGGTTTAAAACCCTGTAACATAAGAACGGAGATATCTTTCCTGTGCACTCAATATATTCAGGCATGTAAACATAGCTTATATGTAAATCTATACATGCAGGCACTTATCAAGCATTTCCACAACAACTTAACTTTCAATCCAAACATCCAGATTTAAAGCTTAAATAAAAAGGGTTTTCTCACCATTCCTGGAACAAGGCAGATTTAAATCTGGAACTGGAAATTAGTTTTGATCCTTGAAGAGCAACTAGATTAAGTTGAAATCTGAATCACTTCTTAGCTTCAGTTGAAAGATTTGAAGTTGTTGAATCTTTTGAAACTATTCTGCACTTGATGTATATTGAGTTGAACCTGAACTTGAATCTTTGGGTTGATGTTTTAGTTGCTCTGATTTTTGAATTGAATTTGCTTGACCTCTTGAATGTTTGTTTCAGGTTTTCATTTGATCTTAAGCATTTTCATTCAATTTTTCTCATGAAAGAAAATAGGCCTATTTTCTTATTATTATTTTTTTAATTATTTATTTACATTATTCAAATTTTAAAGAATAAGATTGCCACTTGTATTGTTTGTTAACACATGTTATTACATGATCTCATTTGGTTTACATTTGTCATACAAGATAAAATTGTGTTTAAATCCTTAGTTATTTATATTTTATATCTTAACATATGTAAATGTTTCACATTTTAAATTCAAAAATATAAAAACTTTATTTATTCATTTTAAAAGAAAGGTGTTTTAAATTCTTTTATCAAATTCATATTCAACTTTAAAACTTTTATAAATTCTTGTTTCACATCATTCATACATTATGCATACATTGTTCAACTATCTATACTTATACATCCTTAAAGAAAAATGTTTTGAAACTAAATTACACTTTAATAATTAATCATATATATATGCATTTCTTAATTTAAAAATTTTATTCTTAAATTCCCAATTCAAATCTATTTTCAATCTACTTATAAAACACATCTATTTTCAAATCCAATATTATTTATAAAATACTTATCCTTAAATTTCAAATCAAAATTTCTATTTAAAAACTAAAATTTATTTTTGTTTTACAAATTTCTAATTAATTCACAAATAAATTCACAATTTAATTTCCAAAAATTAAATTAATTATCAAATTATCTTATAAAAATCCATTTATATAAATAGATAAACATACATCTAATTGAATTTGAAAATTCAAACACAGTTTAGATTTTTATTCACAATTAAATTTCAAAAATTAATCCAATCATCAAATTAAACTGAGCAAAAATCCGGGGATGTTACACCTTTTTACCTTCCTCATGTTGTAAGTTGTAACCTCCAAACCCTTTGCCTTCTTGACCAAGCCTTGTTATTTTCAGATCCAAACCTGATCATTACCACATGAAAACATCCAAGGCCGAACCAACATAGCCTTCTGGCCGAGCCTATGTGGGTAAATGTCAAGCAAAATTGATGGGAAAGCTTGGCGATGTCTCTTGTTATTTCTATTTCCATTTTGTTTCAATAGATTTTTGGTATTGTAAAAATCTTTATATATGGTTTGTTTCATTGTTGAATACAAGATTTATACCTTGGCTCTCTCTACTCAAATCAAGTCGTGCTATCGTGCTTTCTGGATCTTTGTTTATGTGTGTTTAATTTGCGAATTCCAGCTTTAAAGAGGTGAGTTTTCACTCATGACATTTATACTTAATAATTAGTGAAGTGACAACAGGTGAATGTGTAGAATTGTTATATCGTGTTATACCTGCCTGTGATGTTAATTATATGATGTTAAACCTTGTTATAAACTTGTCTCATCATCTGTTATGTTTTATGTTGTTATACTGTTTATTTTATTCTATTCTCACACTGCAAGTTCCCTGTAGAATAGAATCACTATGGGTTGAAATGATACATACCCGAACGGACTTTAGAATAGGGAAAAATCATTACGGGCTGAAATGGTAGACCAGTGTGATTTCTATTTATTTGTATTTGTCTTGGGATTGCGGGTTTGAAATAATCAAAACCCGAAAATTTTACTGATTTCGGATATAAATGATAATTTCCGTATCACTTGATTTAGGTGTGAAATATTATCAGGACCCATGGTTGATTTCAAAATATGATTTTTTATAAATTCATGTATTGTAAATGAAGGAAAAAAAATTTGAAATTTGACTTATATTGGATTTAAAATGGTTAAGTAGTGATTTTCTAACAGGTTAAATGGTATAAGTTAATTGATGGTTTGAGTTGTAGTGTGAATGTTTGATTTAACTTAATAATAGGAATTTAAGTAAAAATAGAATTATAAGCTTAACTTGGTAATTAATATAATTGATGTATGAATTGGATAAATATAAAGTAAAAGAAAATATCAAGTTATTTGTAAAATAAAGTTAAGCAACTTACAATGTATTTTGAATTTATGTAATTAGTTTAAAATGTTTAATAAATGGATGGTTAAAAGTGTAATTTGAAATATAACTTGACTTGGAAATGTGGAGTTTGGTTTAAAAATAAAAGTTAAGTTAAGAAAATAAAATGGAAATTTAATTTAATTTATGAAATGGTAAATTAAATTAATGTGTAAAGTAAATGAAAATTGGGAAAATTGTATATTGACCTTAATAAGTGAAACATTGAGATTTTTGAATTAATGTATAAAATTTTACTTTATAAAAATCATAAGTTAAAGGGTATTCAACCGAACATTTTTGAAGTGAAAAAAAATATGATTTTTATAAGTTAAAATTGTTAAAAATTGAAGTTTAATTGTTTCTGAAATTTTATTATAAATCTGGAAATTTATTTAGTAGCACTTCAGAAATGCTATCGTTTCTGAAAATAAACTAAAACTGAACTATTACAGCAGTTTTTAAATGTTGTCTTTACTGAAATGAATTGTTTTGTTTCCAATTATAACTTACCATAGCATTTTCTAAATGCGGCGAAAAGCTGAAATTTCAATATTTGAAGTGTTTAACTGAATAAATGAACTCAGAAAACGCTAAATTTTTGGAAATTGAATATTTGATTTGAAGGAATAATGACTTCACTTTTTAATGGTTTAAATGAATGATTTTAATTCAGAATTATAAATCAGTTTGAAATTTATAACCATGGGTACACTGCTTTGTGTGTCACGTGATTACCTTGTGATTGTTTGATGCACACCTTTGATTTTAAGAGTGTGACTAGAGGTGAGCGGTTACTGCAGCTCTACGCTACCCTAGTCATAATAACACTGTTATTTGCATTGTTTACTTTAATATGGATATTTCTAGGATAGTGTTTATTACTACTTAATTGATGGTTTGACTGATGGGCGATCCTAAGCATCCTTTAAGTTATTGTGCATTGCTATTACAGCTCACTTGAGTTGGTTTACCTTGTATAAGTATGTATGTCCTAACTCGAGTGTTTGTGTTCTACTTTATGCTCGGGTCAGCCTGAGAATCACAGCTTGGATTCACCTTCTGGAGCTAGAGTTTTGCTGGAGCTTATCTGTCTATCTATTCGTCTACTTCTTCCAGTTAGTTCCTATTCGGTATCTATGTCTGTATTGTTGTTTATGTATCCTGACTTCTATTGTATCTATTTTACTATGAGATTTTGTACATGTTTTGAGAGTATGTATATAGTAGCTTCATGAACTACTATGGTATTTTATTTCCGCTGTGAGTATTCTGATATTTTTGTGTCTGTGATTCTGTGAATGATTTTATTTGCTCCAAATTTTATTACAATCTATTATTTTGAATTATTCAAGTCTGACATGTGTGGATTATTGTCGATTTGAATGGTCTAAAATAGTGGGCCGTTACATTTGGTATCATAGCTTTGGTTTTGGCAAACCTTAGCCTGTGGAGCAAAAACTCATTAGAGATAGGGTAGAAATACCCTAGAATGAGTGAAATCAATCTCAGAATCATTTCTTTGTGAGGGAACGTATTTTCAAAGTACAAAATGATTTTCAAATGATTTTAAAGATTATATTGGTATAAAATTTTCTTATTTTGAAATCAAGATTTTCTAAACTTCATCCCTTCTGTATCCACCTTGTTAGTGATCTCTTGGTTAGGATTCCTATCGATTAGGATTCCTTGAACTTTGGAACGCTCCCACTTGTTTTGAAATCCAGTCTTGTCTTCCCTATTTTATCCTTCGATTTTGGAGCATTCCATAACTCCATTTTTGAATGACCTCTATAAAGATCGGTGATTCGACAAATCTTTGAATGATTTTTAAAGGGTGAAACTCCTTTATAATTGGCATTGATTCACCGGAGATTTCTGTATCCTCGATTTATGGTGCTATCTACCTTCTGCTATACCTGGATTCTATCTCTGGCGATCAAATGTTGATTTGCCTTAGATTTTCGCATTGATTATATTCCTGAAGTCACGGTTGACCCTTTTAAAAACGAGAGTCTGAAATTTTGAAAATTTATAAGGAATTCGATTATATAAAAGGATTTATAACTGAAGGGTTTTGAATTTGAATTTCGAGGAATTGAACTCCGGTATTTTGAAATTTGGTTTTGAGATTTCAAAAATATATAATAATAATAAAACGATGTAAAAGTATTTTACGGATAAGAAATGTTTCAATAGAGTTCAAATGAGTTCCAATGATTTAGAAAACAATTCAATGAAGTTTTCAAGAAAGTAGAAGTCCAGAACTCACTTTTGTCGCTGGAAATTAATTTCGGTGATGAGTGCACGCATCATCGACATTGATTTTCAAGTTTCAGAGTGGAGGAGAGGCCACTCTGGTAGCTTTGCTATGCAAGTGATTTTGTGAAACCAATTTTGATTTTAGATTTTGAAGTATGATTTGATTTTCGAAAGATGTATGTATCTATATTTGAAATGATTTGAAGTGAGCCCGGTGTTCAATTCTCGAGTTTCTGATTTGATTTAGCATAACTCTATATATAAATATTGATTTACTGATTTGTTGCTGATTTCCAACTATTTGATTGAAATTTGAATTCAACGACTATTTTGAAGGTTCGAACACTTCCAAATCAAGGTTTAATTTTTAAAGCTAAGAAATTTCAAAGAGTATAAAATATTTAATAAAGTATATATGTTTAGTTTTGTATGTTTAATGTATGAAGAGTATGACTTAAATAAATTTGAAACTTTTGTTAAGTAAATAATTTGCAAAAGGTAAATTGGATCTTTTGAATAGAAATAAATAGTTTAATGGTTTTAAAGGGATAGTTGTAAATTTTGAAACCATTTTGGGTATAATTGATTTTGAGAAATATTTGGTTTTGAAAATAGATTGGAATGTAAAACCCAGTATTTATATGATGAATTTGGAAATGAATTTGTTTGACTTGAATTATGTTAATTTGGAAACTGGGATTATTTTCTAAGCCTATTATTTTGGAAACTTTAAAATTGAGATATTTAATTTGGAAGAAAATTTGGTGAAATCATATATGATTTTGAAACTAAACCGATATTGAAATGATTTGAAATTGAGAACCTTGTATTATTAAGTACTTGATTTGGGAGTTGTCGAACTTATATAAAATGGATTTGTATAAGTAGGAAGTTGATTTGAAAACTATTGACTTGAAAGATACTCAATTTGGAAAGAGAAATCATATATAATCGAAGTCTATATAAGGGTGATTTGATATAGTATTGATTTGGAAAGTATTTGATTTGAAAGTGGAATCTTCTATATAATGGGCTTTATATAAGTATGATATTTGAAAGTGATTTGAAAAAGGTACTATATGAAATATATTTTCGAAGTAAAGATATGGGAAGTACCTTCTGCTTGATATCCGCTCTGACCACATTGTGGATTCATTCTATCGATATTATTCTCTCTGATTTTTGGTTTTTCGGATGTGATACGCGAGTGTCCCACCGTGGCGTAACCCATGGATTTTTTTTCTCGAGCGCGACTGCATAGCATAATTCGCCTGGCTGAGATGGCTTAGGGGAACGGATTGTTTCCTAGGGGATCCAGGCGTAATCATTGTGTATCCTTGAACTATGTAGGTAACATTAGTAGCGAAATCCGCCTGGTAGAGAAGGCCTAGGGGTACGGATTGTTTCCTGGGGGATCTAGGCGTAATCATTGTGTATCCCGCGGTCCACTAGTCATCATGGCATAACTTGCAGGGCTGAGAAAGCTTACGGATATGGATTGTTTCCTGGGGGATCCAGGCGTAACCATTATGTATCTGTGAACCATGGTTAGACAAAGGTTTTGGTTTGTTTTTTTGGGATTGTACTTTCCATATTTGTTTTTAAAAGTTTTTCCAATATTTTCACTGGATGTTGAAACAAGTCTACTAAATACCTGGAGAACTCTAGCTTTGCGCCTGATCAACGCACTGCCAGAGTCTGCAGAAACGAGGATAAACTTGTTAAGACATCGAGTTATAAAAGTATTTTGATAAAGTAATATATAAAACATATTTTGATCATTTATTTTACCTTTCTAAATAATTGAAATTTATATAGCTTTAAAATAATGGTTCATCCTTGTCTTTCAACCTATTTTTCCCTTCTAGCTATTCATATTCTCCACTTTGTTAAACTTACCTATAACAATAATTATCAGGTATAATTTTAATCTTCTTGTCATCTTGTCCTAGTCCTATTTTATTCTATTTTTTTCTGTGTTTTACGTACCTCGTTCCTTTTCGAGGACGAAAAGATTTGAGTGGGGGAGAGTGTAACAACCCTGTATTTTGCGATTATTTTAATTTTATATTTTAATTATTTTAACTGAAATTCCTAATTTAAAAACTTTATTTTATTTATTAAAATGGATAAATTTTGTTATTTTAAATATAAATTTTGATTTTGTCTGAATTATAATTCCAAACCTGAATAAATGGAATATTTCCAAAAAAGTGGATTCTGGTCAAAATGGTCAAACTTTGAGTTTTAAATTTTAAATTTAAATGTTTTAATTTTTGAATTTTATCTTTTATTATGAAAATAGATTTAATTTTAAGAATACTGCTTTTCGTTTCGTTGAAATCGGATTTATATTGTGAAAGTTATGCTTTTTACAATATTGCGTGTAAATTGTTTTATTTAACAAATTTGTTTATTTTAATTTATATAAATAATATTTTTGTTTGTAAAATCATGTTCTAATTTGTGTAACATGATATGTTATGTATATATTTTAATTTTAAAACATTTTTAAAAGTGTAATTGAAATTTCCAATGTCAGTTGTATTTTGTTTACAGTTTTTAATTTCTAGTTTCAATTAATTAAGGTAATTCGTTATTTATTTTTTTCTATTTTCTTAAGACCTTATTTTATTTTCATTTATACTTGATTTTTTTCAGCATTTATTTTATTTACGTGACTTTTATTTATTTAGAAGTGTTGTTGAAGTTTTCCAAAGTCAATTGAATTGTATTTACAATTTTTAATTCTAGTTTCCATTTAATAGAGTATTTTCTTTATTTATTTCCTACTGTTCCTAAAACTATTTATTTATTTTTCATAATATCGATCTCTACCTTATTTTTCTATTTTAATTATTTATACATTCATTTAGTAATTAAATGGATAAGTGTTTAGATCCTTATTTATTTCTTGGAAAGAAATTTCAAATATATATATATATATATATATATATATATATATATATATTATTGCTTTAAAAGGCATACCTTTAAAATGTATTTAATTTAACGTTATTGTATTGATTTGTTTGTGATAGCTTCTTGTATACACCTTTCTTTAATATATAGGAAACGCATAAATTAAGATACGTTACCTATTTTTAATTAAAGGCATACGTTACGTTTTGATTTATTACCTCTTTATCTTTCCATCCATTGATTTCATACCATAACTCCTCCATATTTGTTGCCGTTTATTCCCATAACCCTAGCCACCTCCATCATATTTCACGTGAAAACGTCACTTTCTCACTTCACAATACACCTATGTTCATATCTGAAGAAAAAGCTTTAGGTAATGTCTCTTCTTATTTTTCCACTTTTTCTTCTTTGTTAGCATTGTTTTTCACTTGAATTTGCCTTGTTCTTCACCTATGTTGCTCGGCCCATACCCTTACCATCTCTCCACCGACCACAATAACACTGTTATTTGCATTATTTACTTTAATATGGATATTTCTAGGATAGTGTTTATTACTACTTAATTGATGGTTTGACTGATCCTTAAAGGATGGGAAATCCAAAGCATCCTTTAAGTTATTGTGCATTGCTATTACATTTCACTTGAGTTGGTTTACATTTTATTAGTATGTATGTCCTGACTCGAGTGTTTGTGTTTTACTTTATGCTCGGGTCAGCCTGAGAATCACAACTTTGGATTCACCTTCTGGAGCTAGAGTTTTGCTGGGGCTTATCTATCTATCTATTCGTCCACTTCTTCCAGTTAGTTCCTATTCGGTATCTGTCTCTGTATTGTTGTTTATGTATCCTGACTTCTATTGTATCTATTTTACTATGAGATTTTGTATATGTTTTAAGAGTATATATATAGTAGCTTCATGAACTACTATGGTATTTTATTTCCGCTGCGAGTATTCTGATATTCCTGTGTCTGTGATTCTGTGAATGATTTTATTTGCTCCAAATTTTATTATAATCTATTATTTTGAATTATTCAAGTCTGACATGTGTGGATTATTGTCGATTCGAATGGTCCAAAATAGTGGGTCGTTACAGATATATAAAATAAGTTTATTAAATTAAACTGGAGATTTATAAAAGGATTTATAAATATGGAATGGGTTTGTAAAAAGGTAATTTTATAAAAGGAATGAAATTTGATTTTAATAAATAATCCTTCTTAATCATGGTGGTATGAAGCATTCTTTCCAAACTTAACACCGAACGAAAAGTGATTTGTGTTTAGAGTAATCAATGTTTTAAATGATATTTATTTTGGCCTATTTAAGTATGAATTTTGTAACGGCCGCCCTATACTTACAGTGCAAAATGGTAGTAAAAGGAAAGAAAAAGAAATAAGATGAAGAAATAGAAGAAAATAGAATGGAAAAGAAGAAAAGGAAAGCATCAAATAACGAAATTACATATCGCGTATCTCACATCGCATCAGAGCAAATATAGTAATCAACACAGGTATAAAACAATAGAGACTGTAATAACAATGTGAAATAATCATCAGAATATAAGATCCACAAAGTTATACAACACCATGGTAGAGTTTATACAACGATAAAATAAACTCAACGGGTACACTATCTCAAAATAGTAAATCAATACTGTCAAGGCTCCACAATGTCGCATTGTGGAAATATAATAACAAATGCATATATAAGTATAGATAACCGTCACCACCTATCGATCCACTTGTTGATTTTCATAATCATCCACCTGCTCTTAATCTACTCATTTAAGAGTACCCGAGATAATAAGAAGCAAAGCATAAAAACTCAGGCCAGACAACAGTCAGGTGTAAGCGATATCAAATCTCAAAATACTATAAAACTTGATAATATACAGAATAGAAGGTATATAAACCATACCTAACCTGTCCCTACAACCACAGAGTCAGCACATAAACATAAATAATATGCTACGATATAACGTCGTAAAAAGGTTATATCATACTCAGTATCTATCGGGGTGCTTAGGTATCTCCATCAACAGTCCCTAATCCATACTAAATAAACTTGAGGTATCTAGGTATCTCCATCCATACCTACTGCACACTAAGTCAAGTCAGGGTAACTAGGTATCTCTACCACAATACCTACCTAGTGTGACTTCCCTAGGGTGACAAATGACTAGTGAGCAACTATAATACCATCCATTAAATAATACTAACTATCACTCAATGTGCCAGATGTATGATGACTCATATGACCTCTACAACCATCAAGGGCTAGTGGAAATCTCGGTTCTTTGTCGTACTTACCCATACATTCAAGTTCGAAACCCTGCACGGTTGTCTCCTACAGTAACTCGGTACCGTCTGACACTAGACTACTTCAGGGTGGTCCAGGGTACACGACCATCGTTATCATCCTTCTAGTATCACCTGCATATAGCACCCCTGTTCTGAACACGATGGAAAACAATCTGAGTCATCAATAATCCCTAGGCACCAACATATCGATCGAGCCCTACTCACTCGATACGGATTCAAACCTTATTGGCTTACTACAGTTTTTGGGCACGGGCCCTAGCACTCAACCTAGTCCACTATCCCCAACCTCACTCCAATTCAAGCTGCCATCCACAATCCTGCTCTCCACCAGAGCTCTCGGTCGAAGAACCCTACTAGCATGACATCCGAAGCCCAAGTTCTAGCATGATCCATGTAGTCTTGAAACTATCATCCAGAGCCTACTCCATACATCATCGAGTCATGATCCATGATGTGAGACTACCAGGTTGAAGCACCACGTCCTTGCTACACAATCAAAATAACCAGGTCGAAACACCACATCACTGCCTTGCCATCAAATCACTCATCTTAGGATACTAACATCCAATCCTCTAAATTGGTTGCATGAACAAACCATCACATCGCGCATCATGATATCTCATCAACATCCAAGCCACATATCAGCTAAATTGCCAATCGACAACGTTGATGGACATTGACCACTCTACTATGGTCAATACAATCCACCTTGGTCATGTACTTAACTAAACGGTTAAGTACAGACCAAACGGAAACATCCGGCATCCACTTTGAAACCCAGATCTGTCGGCATTATTTCAAACCCTCTTCTATAGCTGATCTCATTCATTAGATTTTCGCATGTGCAAAACTCCAAAGTATAAGATGCTACCTAAAATCAAATCACGCTAATCAGTGTATTCAACAAAAACAGCCAATAACAAACAAGCCAAATAATCAAACATACATCCAGACATCCAAAACATCATACATACAACAAAAACAATCCATCCATATCAATTCATATTGGAAATAACATCAATAATAGATATAATATAATAATTTACTAACTATGGCACGACGATGAAAAATATGCAAAATTCCTTATAAATCATTTCAAAATAGTTATATATTCTTTTATAAAAATTAGCTGCTATATAATAATAATATCACGTTTAAAAATGAAAAATCATTCCCAAGCATCAATATAATACTAAAAAATCAACCATAGTAAAGTGAGAGACAATATCACTCACCTCATTTAAATCTGTCCAACTAGTGCCAAAACGCAGTCTCGCCAATACATGCCCAACGTAAGAAACCATGTTAAATACGGACCTCGTATGCAAATGATATCGCAAATATAAGATTCGGTATTAAATTGATAATCAAATAATTAATTAATTAACTATTCATCATCATTAGCGAATAAACCTTCTTCCTCAATCAAAGCCGCGTGCACATGAGATACGATGTGCATATCCGATCTCTTCCAGCTTCGGTTTCTTATTCGATAATCAAAACTTTGAACCTTTTTCGCCAACGGATCCCACCACTCGATCCCTTCACAAAACATAAAAGAACCACGCATTTGCTTCCCTCTATCCAACCGCGACATCAAGACCCGAATCTCTGCCTGCTCCTATGGCTAAGGATGGAAATTGCTACCATGGATCAAATGACACCAAAATCGATGGAGAGAAGCGCCTCAATGATAAAAAATGACGATAATCTCCAATTTTCATACTGATGCTCCAAAATCTGACCAAGTGGGACCCTAGATCCATGGCCTCAAATCGATCTCGGGTTATCATCCAAAACTCTAGATCGGTCACACAAGAGCGAATCCCTCATCAATACGAGCTCAACGAATTAAATGGTATGAATTATTGTTTAGTATTTTAGGAGAAATGAATTTTTTAAGTGGATCAAGCATGGATTTCAGGCTTCTGAAATCAATAGTGAAATGGCCAAAAATAAGGTGGAGGGAAAATGGATTCAAAGAGTATTTACGATAAAATATTCCATTTATTTAATTTCTCAAATAAATGGTCGTGCTTTTCGAGTCCGTACAATCACAAGACGCATCCAATCACCACGAAACTCATCTAGGTACATCATTTCATTTTTTTGAATCCAACCGTACTACTCTATCGCCATCCGAAACTGCATCCTGGGATGCTAATTTCGTGTATTTCGAGACAATTTAGGCACTAGATCGTCCGATCTCTAAATATAATGATCCTTATACTCATTTTAAACTGAAGCGTTAATACGAACTCGACGGAAGTTGTATTGAGTCCTGATTTGGTCATATGTAAAAAAAATTACATTATTTGGCCTTCATTTAATTAACGATTGAATGTTTAAATAAAGTATTCAAATATTCGATCACTAAAAATACGGGTCAGTACAATCTTCCCTCCTTAAAAGACTTCGTCCTCGAAATCACAAAGCTAAAAGAACCTCGCATAACCCATCGGTCCTAAAAATCTGTCAGATTCTGGAAAAATTCGGTAGAACCTCCTTTGGACGACTAAGTTCGAAATACTCTACTAGGATAAAGATATGTAAACAACTCGTATCTTTAACTATACTAAATCATCTATAGCAATCATCAAACAAGAATGCTATACTAAATAATAACATTCATGCATGCCTAACAACCATACAGCATAAACTATCATCTCAAATGCTAATAATCAAATCAAATATGCATACATAAGATCTAACGTTCATGCCTATCCTATAATGCGAAATACTAAACCATCTAGTATAAACCTACATATGATATACATAATAGAAGATGATGTCACGACCCGATATCCAATGTTCGAACATTGACATCAAATACCTCACTTGTATTCGACTACTAAAGATTCAAACATCGAACTCTAGTCGGATGGAGCTTATAACAACATTAGATGAATATAAACAGTGGAAACAAAAGGAATATCATATATCAACACATATACAACATGATACAATATCCAATACAACATCGATCCCAAATATCAGAGTGATACAAATATGATACAACAATAATACGACAATAGAAACTTCAACAGGTTTCCAACGTACTTCAACTTCGATAAGGTCTTCAAAACTCCAACACTTCAAAAGATTTCCAAATCCAAAGCTTTCAGAACCCAAAATCTTCCAAAAGATTTCAAAATCCAAGCTAGGTCCAAAACACGGATATCTGCTTCTAGGCTGCCCGTGTGGAAAATTATGGGCACCCATACTTTAGGAAAGGAACAATAAACTCCGGGTCAGTCATGGGACTGGTGTGAGTAACCCAAAAACGGTGGTTTGAAATAAAACAGTTCATTTTTATCAAAATCAAAACAAAGGAGTTTGAAATAAAATCCGCAATGCTTTTTTAAAAATGAAACTGCCATAAGGCCTCCAGCCACACACACAATGCAAGCGCAAACTTGGAGGAGATTTCTCCTTATGACAGTCAAAAATGCTTGATACGGGAAAACTCTTTTAAATATTATTATTAGTGCATAGTGTGAGAACATTTTAGAAAGTATAATATTAATCTTAGCCAGCATAGACATTCCATACTATGCCTATTATAGCTACCATCTAAACAGTGGTGACCGCCGTAAGTAAATGGCAGGTTATACAACTAAAACCGTACTGGGTTCATATTGTTTTATTTGGATTTCCAACAAATGGTCAGGCGAAGGGACTTCCCACACAAAATGAAACACCTCTGGAGGGACGTCCCCGAGAACCTAATCGGATCTCTACTACATAAGGCCGGGTTACCTCTGTGACTAGGTAATAACTGACACGAGTATGCCACTTCTCGGTCGTTACCAACCTTTATCCGAAGCGCTTCTCAACCGACAACCACAAAGCAATAAGTTTGCAGCAACCACAAAGTAAGTATCTGGGCTCCATACCATGATACCACTTATAATCCAAAAGGAAATGGACATACCCTCATATTATATGATAGTATAATGGCTATTTATGAGAGAGAACATATTATATAATAGTATAATGGCTATTTATGCTATTATATAAATAGTCATTATAAAAAGAGAGAACATATTATATAATAGTATAATGGCTATTTATGCTATTATATAAATAGTCATTATAAAATATCATATATTTTATAATGACTATTTAATTCCTGTTTTGACCATAACCGGGTTGTGAGGTTCGACGAAGTCTCGTCCACAAACCTACGCTTTTTCACAAAGCCATGCTTCGATCAACAAATGATCAGTAACACTCAGCATGCCACACTACCAAATTGGGAGTATATCACTAATAACCTTCAACTACATAACCTCTGAGCTTGTACGTCTCAGAGAAGGGTGTTAAGCTAAGAGAATAAATTCTCCGCCACCAATAGATATGTATTTGAAAGAAATCAGCTTTATATCTCAAATTGTAATGTCAGACATACAACCATACAAGTCTGTTCCGGGTTCGAACAGAACCGAAGGCACTTTCAAAGAAGTCCTTGCAATCAGGGCATCCACATCCCGATCGGACTCCCCATCTCATATGAAGATCTCTATACCGGAGCAACTCAGTGCAGAGTCATTCGACAGGTTATCCTATCGTTCTCGAAGACGCCCGGTCTTCACCACCGTCTTCAATTGCCATCCATTTCATCGTATCACATATTCGAAATGGGTTATACGACACAATGGTCCTCTTCCGGCTAAACCGAATAGTGAGCGCTCAATTTAAAAATACGTGGATGTATCCATCACCAAGATTCATATTCAGGGTTCGATGTGGATTTCGGGTGACCAATTGGAATCCGACTCCCTGTCGCATCGAAATTCAAATGCCGTTTTACGGCCCAAAAAGGGTGTTCACATTCACACAGCAGTATATTCACCACGGATATCACAGCTCAGCATAAAGCATTTCATATTACAAAGCATCACATCACATATCAGAAATATAAATCCAACACAAAACATTCACGAATAATCAAACATCTTTAATTAAGATGAATAACTGTTGTGGTTTTAAATTTATTAACCACATAATTACTTTCATTAGTAATCTTTAATCAATGATTAATTTGATTAATTACAATTGATTAAGTCTTAATCATCTTCATTAATTAATCGTTCCTTAGTTAATTATCTTAATTTAATTAACCCTTAATTATTAATTAATTAAATCTTAATTGCTTTTATTAATTAATTATTAATTATTAATTAATTACAAATTAACTAACCTTATTTATTCATTAAATTAATCTTAACATTAAGTAATCAATTAAGTAATTACTTTTAAAAATAATTATATTAACAAATCATTAATTACTTAATAAATTAAAAGATAAATCTTTTATCTTTATTAATCACTTTGGCTATCTTTTGGAATTTGTTTAATAAATCATCTTCATTACATTATTTTCTTCAAAAGATTAAGATTGGTTTAAATAACATTCTATCTTAATTACCCTTTTAAATTACATTATTTACTCAACATAAATAACTTTATAAAATAATGTATCCGAATTAAATAAATTAAAATTTAATTACTTTGGAAATATATTACTTATATCCTTAAGTAATCCAATCATAATTCGAAATCATAAATTAGAAAACATGTTTTGAAAATGTTTTAAAAGTTTGATAAATTTTATAATAAAAACTGTTTTATACATCAGGCTCGAGACCTGCTTTGAGTCACGCGCGAGAAAAATTCTCGTTTGCTTCGGGTTTTATCAAAATCAACCCGTGTACTTTTCTTTTTTTTCCAAACTTCAAATTTTATTAAGTGTTTACCCGGCATATCACATGTCTTACTCGAGTTAAGACTCGAGCAATCACGCAAATCTCTTGAAACTTGCTTCGAGTCCATATCATTCTCCCTCAAACCAGACTACCGATACAACCTTGACGACATGCACATGCACGGTCGGAATCGCCATCGTTGGTCGAAGCTTCAGCCTCTATCGAGTCGAAGACAACCCCACCTAACATCCACACCACCCAGAAACCCATAATGTCAGCGAACTTGCAAAAGAGTCAACTGATTCAAAACTGAGTCGAAGCTCGACCAACCAATCCACCTTGCTCCGACGCCAAAGATCACCAAAGGCAATGCGCCTCCGTCACGAGCTTCCCATGTCGACCACGCCCCTCCACCAAATGGTCTCGTCCAGTCCGATGCAACCTAGACAACGAATTTGGTCAATTTTTGATCAATACAGAAGCATGGGCTAAAACCCTAATTTGATCTTGTCTCAACTCCACGATGATTAGAAAATTTTCTGAGCATTTTTCTCAAGCTACCCTACCCTCCAGCAAGCTTCACCCAAGATCGTAAGATGAACTATGCTGCCGATCACCAGAAATTGCTAAAAAACTCGAATCTGTTCATCTTTGCATTACTCAATGAATGCTTACTTAAAAAATTTGATTTAACTTTCAAAAATCATTATTTGTGATAAAAATTCAGATATTATTCTTGAAACTATGATTTATAATATTTGAATTTCTACATAGTTTGAATTGTGACTGTATTTTCAAATTTTCCAGAGAAGCTTTAAGTCATTTTGCTTGAATTCATTTTTACAACTTAAGACATGTTAAAACAAAAAACTTTTGTTTGAATTTTGAGATCAAACAAGGATCAGGGACAGGGGAGTTGGATTTTGTACAGGATTATAAAACTCTATAACCTGGAACAGAGGTGATCCAAATTTGAACTGACATGCACAGGCAAAAATATGCACATATTCATGGATTTTGTGCATGCAAACAAATGTTCAAACTTGTTTAAATCCTACATTCAAACAACACATCAGACATCAGAGCTTACAAATGTTTACTCACCTGAAATATATTTGAAACAGAGGACAACCTTTGTGTTGAAGGCTGCATTTTGATTTTTCTGTAAATCCTTTCTCTTTTGATCTTGAATGCTATTTGAGTTTGTTAGTTAATAATGTTTATTTTTCTTTTCTTTCAGGCTTGCTAAGTTTTGTTTGAACGAACAAGAACTAATATGGATGTATATATAAAGAAAATAGGTTTTACAATAGGTGTCTTCTAGTATAAGCTTTTCTCTATTTCCTAATCTTTGGTCAAAGATTGTTTTTCTGAAAACTGAAATGATATCTAGATATGTGAAATGATTTTATTTTGGCTGAGGTGATAGTATTAAATGCATATGCTTCCCATCTTGTTTGCATATTTATCCCCTTTGAATTTTTTTTGTATATAGATATTTTTGTTTCTTTTGATTGCATATATAAAATTCACAGTAAACATACCTTTGTGCTTAATATAAAAATTATTATAGTTATTGTTATGTGTTTATCTTATGTTGCTTACACACAAACCCACTTATATACTTGTTTTTAACATAGTCCTTATTATTTATATTTCTATTTTAAACATATTATCAAACACTTAATTTACATTCATATATTTTTATAATTATATTTTATTTGTTTTGAAACCTTTCAAATTAAATTTCAAAAGTTCAAATAAGTTATCATATTTAAATTAATAAATTTTGGGATGTTACAGATATCCCCCCTTAAGAAAATTTCGTCCTCGAAATTTGGAAGAGAGAGAAAAACAAACAAAGAATATACGAATTCAGAAAGGATAGAGGAATGGATTGCCAGTTTAAGACGAGATATCCACTCTACAATTGGGATCTGATTTCCGCATGCTATCTTCAGTTTCCCAAGTGCAGTCCTTTGGATTGCCACACCACTGTACTTTAACCAGTTTTACAATTTTGTTTCTCAATTGCTTTTCATCACGATCTACAATCTTTATTGGTTCTCTTTTAACTGCTAAATTGGAAGTGATTTCGAGATCCTGCTGAGCAGCTTCTTCAATTATACAGTCTGGATCGTGCACATACTTTCGGAGATGAGAAATGTGGAACACATCATGCACGCCAGATAACCAGCTGGGCAACTGCACTCGTTAGGCTAAAGAACCGATCCTCTCTAGAATAGGAAAAGGACCAATATATAGTGGTGCCAGCTTACCGGTCTTCCTGAACCTTTATACTCCTCGCATTGGAGATAACTTGAGAAAGACAGAGTCTCCAATCTGGAATTCCAAATCCCTTCTTCTGCGATCATAATAACTCTTTTGACGACTTTGAGCCGTTTTCAATTTCTTCCGTATAAAATCAACTTTTTATGTGGCTTCTTTAATCATATCCGGTCCAAGGACGAGTCTATCACCTACCTCAATCCAGCATGGCGGTGATCGACATTGACGACCATATAGAGCTTCAAAAGGAGCCATCTCTATACTGGCCTGATAGCTATTGTTATAAGGGAACTCGACCAGATGCAAATGGTCCTCCCAAGAACCACCAAAATCAAGTATACAAGCATGCAATAGGTCTTCTAAGATTCGGTTAATCCTTTCAGTCTGTCCATAAGACTGCGGGTGATAAGAAGTGCTGAAATTCAGTTTTGTTCCCAATGCATCTTGAAATGCCTTCCAAAATCTACTAGTGAAGATCGGGTCACGATCACTCACTATACTGCTAGGAATACCGTGGAGACGAACAATTTCTTTCACATATAACTTGGCTAAACTTGCTGTCGTGCGGGTAGATTTCACTGGCAAGAAGTGGGCTGTCTTAGTCAAACGGTCCACAATAACCCAAATTGCTTCATTGCCTTTTCGAGTACGAGGCAACCCGTCGATGAAATCCATCGATACTTGGTCCCATTTCCACTTCGGTACTTCCAAAGGCTGAAGTAAACCCGCCACTTTCTTTTGATCACTTTTAATTTGTTGATAGGTAGTACATCGACTCACATGTATAGATATGTCCCTTCTCAACGTTTTCCACCAAAACATTCTTTTAATATCACGATACATTTTATTGACTCCTGGATGGATGCAAAGTTTGGACTTGTGGCATTCGTCCAAAACTTCACGTTTCAGCTCCAGAATGTTTGGGACACAAATTCTTCATTTTAATCTTATAACTCCTCTACTATCCACCTCAAAATTAGTGTCTTCTCCTTGGCATATCCTTTTATAAATTCCTCGCAGAAACTCGTCTTCATACTGCTTACTCGCGATCCTCTTAAGAAGAGTAGGAACGATAACAAGATGAGCAAGAATAGCATGCTTTCTACTCAAGGCGTCGGCAACTACATTGGCCTTTCTGGGCGTATATAGAATGTCTAGGTCATAAGATGCCAAAAATTGTAACCAACGTTGTTGTCGCAGATTCAAATCTTTATGGGTGAAGAGATACTTTAAAGATTTGTGGTCGGTGAATAATTCAAAATTTTCACCCAGAAGATAATGTCCCCATATTTTTAAGGTCAAAATAACAGCCAAAAGCTCCAAATCAAGTGTTGGGTAGTTTCTCTCGTGCGGACGTAATGGTCTACTCGCGTAGGCAATTACCTTCCCATTCTGCATTAATACTGCACCTACCCCATCATCACAAGCGTCAGTATAGACAGATAAGCCTTGCTTCCCGTTAATGATAGCGAGAACAGGAGCGGTAGTCAATCTCTTTTTCAATTCCTGAAAAGGTTCATCACATTTTGGAGTCCAATTGAACTTGGCATTCTTCATTGTTATCTTAGTCAATGGAATAGCAATTTTAGAAAAGTCCTAAACAAACTTCCGGTAATAGCCTGGTAAACCTAGAAAACTTTGAGCTTCTTCCAGAGTCGTGGGTCGCTTCCAGTCAAGAATAGCTGAAATTTTGCTCGGATCAATAGAAATCCCTTCTTCATTAACAATATGGCCAAGAAATCTGACTTCTTTGAGCCAAAAGTGGCATTTAGAAAATTGGGCGAATAAGATGTTCCTTCTCAAAATCTCCAAAACAATTCTGAGATGTTCAGCATGCTCCTCTTCGGTTTTGGAGTAGATTAAGATACCATCGATAAATACAAGAACAAATTTATTCAGCACCTCCCGAAACACACGGGTCATCAAATCTACGAAGTACGCGGGGGCGTTGGTTAGTCCGAAAGGCATGACTACCCACTCGTAGAACACACCCGGACCCCTTAATGCAGTTAGGTGAACACAATCTTCGGCAATTCGCAACTGATGGAATCCCTGGGCTAGATCCATCTTAGAAAAGAATCGCGCACCATGAAGTTGATCGAATAAGTCGTCGATCCTGGGTAAAGGAAACTTGTTTTTGAGAGTTTGCTTATTGAGATCGTGATAGTCGACACACAATCTCAAAGACCCATCAGATTCAGCCATAAACACTACTGCTGAACCCCATTCAGAAACACTAGGACGAATTAATCCCTTTTTTTAGCAAATCGCCGGTTTGCTTGACTAATTCAATTCTTTCCCGCGGTGCCATCCTACGACTAGCATGAACAACAGGACGAGCATTCGGAATTAAATCAATTCTGAATTCAATCTCTCTATGTGGGGGTAAACATTTCACTTCTTCGAATACATCGGGAAAATGCTGGGAATGGACTCCAGACTAGGTTCTGGATATCCCAACGTATACATCAGTTTATCCCTTTTTGGACTAGGGTCTTCACAAGAAATTTCAATGAAATCTCCAAGTTTTGTTTTAACCAGAATCGTTCGGTTGTTGCAATCTAATTTGTCTTTGTATTTCGATAACCAATTCATCCCGAGTAGGATTTCAAATTCATTAAAGTCGAGAACATAAAGGTTAATAGGAAATTGATGGCCATAATAGGAGATAGGCACCCGCCTACAATATAGGCAAAGATTTACAGGACCACCCACTAGATTCTTCACACAAATAAGTTCATCGACAAACTTGAGTTTAAGTTTTAATTCATCCACGATCTATTGGGAGATAAACCTATATGAAGCTCCCGTGCCGAATAAAACTCTAACAACTTTTTCACCAACAATATGGTTACCCTCCAAAACTCCATTTCCTTCATTCGCCTTTAAAGTTGAGGTGTTATCTTTTATTGCACACACTTTCGCTATTTGTGCTTATTTCTTTTTCGGGCAATTCTTAACTCCATGACCTGGCTGGTGACAACAATAGCATTCCTTGGATCTTCGACTTGTCTTTACAAGTTGATCTTTCTTAATTTGTTTCTTTGGCTTCTTACAATCATTTGCTAAATGGCCTTTCCCCTAACAGTTATAACAAGTAACAGTTCTGGCTGAATTCTCTTGACTACTCCTCTTCTTCTCCTTGCCTTGAACCGGCCTCTTTCCTTCAAATTTTCTTTTCTTCCAATTCGAACTACTTGAACTCCCCTTCTCTTCCGGAACTTTCTGCATATCTAGAGTAGCATATCGATAACCCATATCGATCAAGTTCGAAAAAGATTCTTTAATGTGGGCTATCATTCTCTCGTGATACTCTTTATTCATTCCTCGAATGAATCTTTCATTTTTTTTCAAGGGTGTATTCACTAGCTCCAGACCAAATCTAGACAATTCATTGAATTTATTCAAGTACTCCTCAAATGATAGACTTCCTTGCTTCAGATCTAGGAACTCCTGGTACATTCGAGAGATACCAGCAGATGGAACGTATTGCTGCTAAAACACTTCTTTAAATCGTCTCCAAGTAAACTTATTTCTGACTCATCCACAGTAACTGTCTCCCACCAAGCTAATGCTTCCTCTTGGAGTTGCCAAGAAGCTATTAGTCGCTTTTGATCATCTTCCAACTTCAATCCCCTGAAAATTCTTTCACAGGATCGAATCCAGGCTTGGGCTTCTACAACAGATTATTTGCCAGTAAACGGCTTTCCACCAAGTCTCAAGAAGCTCTTATACAGATCAGCCAGATTCGGCTGAGGTTGAGTAGGCACGGTTGCAGTTGCAGGGACTTGACTAGTTACGGTGGTATTTCCCCGTCCCTTACCTTGTCCTTTTCTTCCGCTCATTCTTACTATCTGTAAATAGCAAGAAAACTTTATTTAGGCATATAGACAAGATATCTTAGGAAATATCAATAGTTCAAATGGAATAGACCAAGAAATTTTAAGGTTTCGGTCTTTCGGTTTACACTCATTCTAGGGTATACTTCACCCAATCTCTAATGAGCCATCTAATGTGTTATACTCCGTAGGTAAAGTTCTTACTCAACCTTTAGCTCTGATACCACTTGTCACAACCCGAAATCCAATGTTCGAACATTGACATCAAATACCTCACTTGTATTCGACTGCTAAAGATTCAAACATCGAATTCCAGTCGGATGGAGCTTATAACAACATTAGATGAATATAAACAGTGGAAACAAAAGGAATATCATATATCAACATAGATACAACATGATATCCAATACAACATCGATCTTAAATATCAGAGTGATACAAATATGATACAACAATAATACGACAACAGAAACTTCAATAGGTTTCCAACGTACTTCAACTTCGACATGGTCTTCAAAACTCCAACACTTCAAAAGATTTCCAAATCCAAAGCTTCCAGAATCCGAAAGCTTTCAAAAGATTTCAAAATCCAAGCTAGCTTCAAAACATGGATAACCTGCTTCTAGGCTGCTCGTGTGGAAAATTATTGGCATCCAGAATTTAGGAAAGGAACAATAAACTCTGGGTCAGTCATGGGACTGGTATGAGTAAACCGAAAACAGTTGCTTGAAATAAAACAGTTCATTTTTATCAAAATCAAAACAAAGGAGTTTGAAAGAAAATCCGCAATGTTTTTTTAAAAATTAAACTGCCATAAGGCCTCACGCTACACACACAATGCAAGCGCAAACTTGGAGGAGATTTCTCCTTATGACAGTCAAAAATGCTTGATACGTGAAAACTCTTTTAAATATTATTATTAGTGCATAGTGTGAGAACATTTTCGAAAGTATAATATTAATCTTAGCCAGCATAGACATTCCGTACTATGCCTACTATAGCTACCATCTAAATAGTGGTGACCACCATAAGTAAATGGCAGGTTATACAACTAAAACCATATTGGGTTCGTATTGTTTTATTTGGATTTCCATTAAATGGTCAGGCGAAGGAACTTCCCACACAAAATGGAACGCCTCTGGAGGGACGTCCCTGAGAACCTAACCGAATCTCTGCTACACAAGGCCGGGTTACCTCTATGACTAGATAACAACTAACACGAGTATGCCACCTCCCGGTCGTTACCAACCTTTAGCTGAAGCGCTTCTCAATCGAAAACAACAAAGCAATAAGTTTACAGCAACCACAAAGTAAGTATCTGGGCTCCATACCATGATACCACTTATAATCCAGAAGGAAATGGACATACCCTCAGAGGGTGCTACCCCCAAATAACCTTGCTGCCACGATTCCTGTTTTGACCATAACCGGGTTGTAAGGTTCGACGAAGTCTCATCCACAAAGCTACGCTTTTTCACAAATCCATGCTTCGATCAAAAAATGATCAGCAGCACTCATTATGCCACACTACCAAATTGGGAGTATATCACTAATAACCTTCAACTACATATCCTCTGAGCTCGTACGTCTCAGAGAAGGGTGTTAAGCTAAGAGAATAAATTCTCCTCCACCAACAGATATGTATTTGAAAGAAATCAGCTTTATACCTCAAATTGTAATGTCAGACATACAACCATACAAGTCTGTTCCGGGTTCGAACAGAACCGAAGGCACTTTCGAAGAAGTCCTTGCAATCCGGGCATCCACAATCCCGATAGGACACCCCATCACATATGGAGATCTCTATACCGGAGCAACTCAGTGTAGAGTCATTCGACGGGTTATCCTATCGTTCTCGAAGACGCCCGGTCTTCACCACCGTCTTCAATTGCCATCCATTTCGTTGTATCACATATTCGGAATGGGTTATACGACACAAAGGTCCTCTTCCAGCTAAATCGAATAGTGAGCGCTCAATTTAAAAATTCGTGGATGTATTTATCCCAAAGATTCATATTCAGGGTTCGATGTGGATTTCGGATGACCAACTGGAATCCAACTCCCTGTCGCATCGAAATTCAAATGTCGTTTTATGGCCCAAAAAGGGTGTTCGCATTCACACAACAGTATATTCATCACCAATATCATAGCTCAGCATAAAGCATTTCATATTACAAAGCATCACATCACATATCAGAAACATAAATCCAACACAAAACATTCACGAATAATCAAACATCTTTAATTAAGAGGAATAACTGTTGTGGTTTTAAATCTATTAACCACATAATTACTTTCATTAGTAATCTTTAATCAATGATTAATTTCATTAATTACAATTGATTAAGTCTTAATCATCTTCATTAATTAATCGTTCCTTAATTAATTATCTTAATTTAATTAACCCTTAATTGTTAATTAATTAAATCTTAATTATTTTAATTAATTAATTGATAATTAATAATTAATTACAAATTAACTAACCTTATTTATTTATTAAATTAATCTTAATATTAAGTAATTAATTAAGTAATTACTTTTAAAAATAATTATATTAACAAATCATTAATTACTTAATAAATTAAAAGATAAATCTTTTATCTTCATTAATCACTTTGGCTATCTTTTGGAATTTGTTTAATAAACCATCTTCATTACATTAATTTCTTCAAATGATTAAGATTAGTTTAAATAACATTCTATTTTAATTACCCTTTTAAATTACATTATTTACTTAATATAAATAACTTTATAAAATAATGTATCCAACTTAAATAAATTAAAATTTTTAATTACTTTGGAAATGTATTACTTATATCCTTAAGTAATCCAATCTTAACTCGAAATCATAAATTTGAAAACATGTTTTAAAAATGTTTTAAAAGTTTGATAAATTTTAAAATAAAAACTGTTTTATACATCAGGCTCGAGACCTGCTTTGAGTCACGCGCGAGAAAAATTCTCGTTTGCTTCGGGTTTTATCAAAATCAACCCGTGTACTTTTCTTTTTTTTCCAAACTTCAGATTTTCTTAAGTGTTTACCCGAAATATCACATATCTTACTCGAGTTAAGACTCGAGCTATTACGCAAATCTCTTGAAACTTGCTTCGTGTCCATATCCTTCTCCCTCAAACCAGACTACTGATACAACCTTGGCGACGTGCACATGCACGGTCGAAATCGCCATCGTTGGTCGAAGCTCCAGCCTCCATCGAGTCGACGACAACCCCACCTAACATCCACACCACCCAGAAACCCATAATGTCAGCGAACCTGCAAAAGAGTCAACTGACTCAAAACTGGGCTGAAGCTCGACCTACCAATCCACCTCGCTCCAACTCCAAAGATCACCAGAGGCAATGCGTCTCCATCACGAGCTTCCCATGTCGACCACGCCCCTCCACCAAACGGTCTCGTCCAGTCCGTTGCAGCCTAGACAACAAATTTGGTCAATTTCTGATCAATACAGAAGCATGGGCTAAAACCCTAATTTGATCTCGTCTCAACTCCACGATGATTTAAAAAAATTCTGAGCATTTTTCTCAAGCTACCCTACCCCCCAGCAAGCTTCACCCAAGATCGCAAGATGAACTGTGTTGTCGATCGCCAGAAATTGCTAAAAAACTCGAATCTGTTCATCTTTGCATTACTCAATGAATGCTTACTTAAAAATTTTGATTTAACTTTCAAAAATCATTATTTGTGATAACAATTTAGATATTATTCTTGAAACTAGGATTTATAATATTTGAATTTCTACATAGTTTGAATTGTGACTGTATTTTCAAATTTTCCAGAGAAGCTTTAATTCATTTTGCTTGAATTCATTTTTACAACTTAAGACATGTCAAAACAAAGAACTTTTGTTTGAATTTTGAGATCAAACAAGGATCAGGGACAGGGGAGTTGGATTTTGTACAGGATTATAAAACTCTGTAACCTGGAACAGAGGTGATTCAAATTTGAACTGACATGCACAGGTAAAAATATGCACATATTCATGGATTTTGTGCATGCAAACAAATGTTTAAACTTATTTAAATCCTACATTCAAGCAACACATCAGACATCAGAGCTTAGAAATGTTTACTCACCCGAAATATATTTGAAACAGAGGACAACCTTTGTGTTGAAGGATGCTGTTTGATTTTTCTGTAAATCCTTTCTGTTTTGATCTTGAATGTTGTAACGACCCCACTTCCTACTCCCAGGAAGTAGTATCGTTATTAAGAAAGAAAAGGGTGAGAAAATAGAAAAGATAGAGAAGAAAGAACAACAACATCAGAATCTCACAGCGGAACGAATAAAATATATTAATCACATAAGTATTTACATAAAATATATAAACATCAATCAGAGTGATACATATAATACATCACATACTAGACAGTTATAAACACCTGTCTAGTTAATACAACACAATACACAATACATCACAGAGATACCACACAGCGGAACTATATATATATATATCTACAACGCTGAAGCCTCCTGCTCCATTGCTCCTCCAAAATTCGTCAAAGCTAAACCTGAATCCCTTGGCTACCCGTAAAAATTTGGGTACCCGAGAATTTATGAAAAACAAAAATAAACTTCGGGTCAGACATGGGTCTGGTATGAGTAACAGGTTAAAGTTACTTAACTTTGAAAATCTTTTGAAAATAAAAGGTATCACGTAAGACTTCCCACACATAAACATGGAAAAGTTTTTACCTTACGCTAACCAAAACATTTGATAGGAAATTCAGTGATATTATAATAGGTCTAGGGTTTTCAAGTAAATAGAAAATAGCCGAAATTGTTACATCTATTAAATTCCAGCTACTAGCCACAAAAGTGGGTAATACAATCAAAACCGTAGGCACTTATTGGATTGTGGATTCCATGCAATGGCGGGGCTACTGGGGTACCGCCCGTCACAGTACGTGGCCTAGATCAACGTACCGAGGATTACTCCCTTCATCCCCTGCAACACAAGGCCGGAACCATTCCTTACTGAACAGTCCCGAACAAGATAAACCCCGCAGTTGGCTGCAGACCAACTGCCCACTAAGCCGAATAAAAAGGGACATCTAGACAGGGGAATATCCTTGTCCTGCTTGGGCATGACCCACCTAACCTTGCTGCACCTCCCCTGTTTTAGCCATTCCCGGTTGATGAGGCTTGAGGTTATGATTACCTTTATAGAACATATTTCTTAGAATGCTCATCGTCCGCCTGACGATGTGTTGAAAGCATTCAATCCATACAAGTTCGTTCCGGGTTCGAACGAAACCGAAGGCATTATCACGTTACACTCGTTTTGGAATCACCCTCAGAGTTAACGACGATAACCCTTGCATTCAGAACCTTCATCTTCACTTCAGATTCACGACCTATCGTTAATTTGGAAACGATGTGGTTTTCGGATATTCCAAATAAGGAAAACCGATCCCGGTCTCATCGAAATCCAAAACGTGTCTTTTAAGGCCAAGTTGTCTATTTAGTCTTAACAGTGTATTCAATATTATCAATATGCGTAGAAAGATAATTCACATCTCATATTAGATATTCACATCATCATCATAAACAGATAACTAATATCATCATCCAAACAGATAATTAAATATTATCATACTTAAACTATACATCCATATCACATAGACATTATCCATCTCATATCTGAGATCACAATCAATCAATGAAATATCAACATCATCCATCAGCAATGATTTATGAATCACAAGCTATAATTAATTTAAAATGAATTAAATTAACTACTTCCATCTTAATTAATTAAATTAATTACTCATTCCATAAATCTCAGTCATTAATTAATTATAAATCAAAGTAATTAATAATTGTTTAATTTATTTCTTAAATGAATTATTCTAAATCATTTATAGCAGTTAACTTTTGATTACTTTCTATTAGTTATTCCTTAATTAACAAATTTAGTTACATCATTAATTATATTAATTAATGATCTTCAATTTATATTCAATTACTTATTTAAAATAATTAAGTGATTAATCTTTACTTAAACACAATTATTAATCACCCCTTGATTAATAACAAAACAGTAATTAATTACCCTTAATTACTTATTAATCATCCCATGATTAATTATTCCCATAAATTAATCCCTTGATTAATTACAAAAGAAATTGCTCAAATTACTTTACTTACAAATCATCTTGTATGAATTTCATCAGGAAATTATCATCTAATTACTATTCTAAGTAATTATACTCCATTAATTACACTAAGTAATTTATTCATACCAAATCATCAAATGATTTCTTAGATTAATTAATATTAATTAAATCTTATTATCCATTACTTATATATTCAAATTAATTATCTTTGATTTAAATATACTTGACTACATTCCAGTAGTTTTCCTTAATTCATTTACAGTAAATAAAACTTGAATAAATCCATAAATTAATTACATTTATATCGATTTATTACCATTTAATTATCTTGTTGATTTATTATTCCCAAATAAACCAATTTCTAATCCCATCATTAATTATATTAATTAATGATTTCTAATTACATTTTCATTTGTTAATTATATTAAGAATACAAATCTTCAGATTACAAAAATTAATCCTCTTGATTTATATATACAGTAATTAATCGTCCTAAATTAATTACTTTTCAATAACAAGCTTAATTAATCCCTTGATTAATTTTAAGTAATTATACTTCAGTTACTCCTATTAACAACATCGATTAATTACATCCCGTAATTATCCTTCAATTACTTTTCTAAGTAATTTAATTTCAAAATATCAGTTAATTAAACTAAATTAATTAACTCAAATCAATTCAATTTACTCAGTTAATAAGTAATTAATTTCTTAATTACTTTTCAAATAAATAATTCACATTTAAACTATTACAATGATTATTATTGTATTAATTAATCCAATTAATTTATTAAAAATCAATTACATTAATTAATTATAAATAATCTAGTTAATGATTAACACTTATTTGATTATTATCTTCTAAAATAATTTACTTAGTTAATCATTATTAATTATAAGGTTGATTAACCATAAAAATTTATTAATTTAAGTAAATATCTAATTTATGGTTCTTAATCTCATATTAGTTCATTAATCATTAATTAACTTTAATTACTACTTATAATTACCAATTTTATTGATATCATCATTAAGTATTCTTGCTAAATAAATCTTAAAAGTTAATGCATATAAAATTCCAAAACTTCATGGATTAAAGTAAATTGTTCTTATAATTGAGTTAAATTCTCACTTCCAATATGTTCAAACATTTATTTCAATAAATTTCAATTTTTATCTTAATAAAAATTTTACACTACTTTATTTTCAAAACCCTTTTTTAAACTTACATATTTAATTACACTTAAACTTATTTGAATAAATTTAAATTATAAAACTTTATTTTAGTTCCAAATTCAGCTTTTCATAACTAAGTCCTGATTTCTTTGTAGTTAACTTGTCTATATACTTTCTTAACATTCTATATTTCATTTTTGAATTCAACTCCTTTTTGAATAAACTTAAACATTAAGCACCTTTAAATTATTAAAATAAATTTAAGTTTTGAAAACTTTATTATACCCAACTTTATTTTCAAAACTGACTTGAATATACAGTTAAACTTTGATTTAGATCTAGGTTTTAACTTTGATTTTAAATTTTAAAACAAAGTTTTAAAACAGTTGAAACTATTAAAAACAGTTCCGGGTTTTACAAACATGTACACTAAAAACCCGAGCACCCCCCCCCCCTGTTTCTTCGAGTAACACGCGAGACTTTCCCGAGAAAATCCGTAGCCTGCTTCGAGTTACTCCATGCACGCAAAAGAAATCAAGTTACAGAACCTGGAAAAAAACACGACCTCACCTCCCTCAAACCTGTCAGCGCTACGCACGCGGTGGTCCCACCACCGGAGGCCACCAAACTCCGGTTACTCCTTCGACCATCTCTCCCCTACCTCCCCTCCAATCCACGTGGCGCTCGAACCTCTGAACAACTCGCGGCGATCAAAACTTCCAAACACAGTAAAATTAGGTCTAAAAACTTGAAACCATAGCCAACGCCTCCACCACCCATTGCGCCGCCATCCCCTATTTTTCCTAGCTCCACGGCACAGTCGTCCACCTCCAGACCGACTCTCAAACCACCAGGTCGAGTTGATCACCCACGGCGACTTAAAATGCCTAAAATAGAAGAACTCGAACTGCACCTCATTCCTTTCACTAAAAATCCCCATATTCCTTTTAAAAATCATAATTTGGTTAAATGATTCGATCCATGTACTTGAATTCATAAATTAAGATATTTGAATTTTTAATATTATAGAGATGCTCAGTCTTGTTTTCTTTTTTCTTGGTTTCCTGAGTCATATATATACATTACTTGTTTTAAGTAAATTCCTAACTAATGTTTTGAAATGAAACTACAAATTTCATTTAAATCCTAAGGCTAAACAAGGATTAATTCAAAAATTTGAATTTAAATAGACAATTTTGGAAACAGAGCAAATTGCAAGTTGAAATACCTGCACACAATCATACTTCCAGAGTTAACAGATATAAACACACAACCATACTCTACAATACAATATTTATCACTGCAACAACTTCAAACTAAGTTATACTTTTAATTCCTAAAAAAAATGAGTTACTCACAGCAAATAGAAAACACGGTATGCAGGCTTGAGATATGCAGAACTCCATCTTACAAATATCCAGAGAAAATGAGTATATAAATGTTCACACAATTCATTTAAACATTCAAATATAGGCAGGCATCAGAATTTAAACTTAAGTAAATCTGAAAAGTGTTACTCACTTGGATTGATGAACACAGAGTCTCAGGTTTTAATTGTGAAGAAGCTTGAAACTGTGAAACTTTTGAAGACTAAACTTGCAAATTAAAGACACTATGATGCTGAGATCATCAAGTAGAAGCTTTGTTGAGTTGAAATAGGTTTTTATTCAGATTCTTAGCTTAACTTTCGAATTTAAAATGAAAAAGGCAGTGATATATATATCAAAAAGTTGCAGACATGTTTATTATTATGTCTCATGAAATAGTGACAATATAGGATATAATCTTGTTTGTACAGATTTTCTTACTAGAGATATTTTATTAAATTGGAGGCTGATATGAATACAATTGTGTACTAAAAAGATTTTACATTAATTAGTTTTTGTTTGTTAGCTTAAAAATATTTAATGATGTCTTCCTAAGCAAGCTTCATACATATACAGTTGTGTATTTATTTGGCCTGCACACATAGATATTTTTATATCTTTCATTTTGTTACTGTCTTAGTTTTATTTCATACAATTCGGCCTGCACACTTTATTGTTACTCAATACTTTAAATCAGTTTTCTTACTGTCATTTGCTTTCCAGATATTATTCTTTTGTTCTTGATATTTTAAACATATTATATAGGCTGCAGTTTGGTCATGTTGGTTTTACACTTTGAAAATTCTTTGTTTCCAGTTTTATTGTTGTCTTATTATATTTTGAAAAGTATGTGAATGTTAGCATTTTTGTTTTGTTTGCTGTTTGAAAACTAATTGAACTTTATAATTATTATGTTATTGTAATTTAACTAATGTACTACTTATATTGCTTTTCCAATTTATCTTGTATTTTGTATTTTTGTTTATTAATATTATTTAAAAGTAACTCATTTATCAATTTGAAAAGATAGATAGAATAAATTATCTTTTTATTTTAAACTACATATTTTATTAATGTATGTTAATGTATTGATTGACAAAATTATATGAAAACTCATATATCATTTTAAATTCATATTTTAAATCAAACTATACTAAAAAGAAAAGTAAAAAATTCTTTTTGTTAATAATTGTTAATTTTAATCTCAAGCTAAAATAAGTTTTAATCTATTTAAGCATTTACTTATGTATTTAAAACCCTATATTTATTTATTTATTAAGCTTTGAAAAGTTTATATTAAATAAATCATAATTTCTAATTCACTAGAATATATATTAGTATTTAAAACATAATTTATTAGTTAAATTTTAAAACAAATTCATCTATTTACAATGTATACAAATATATACATATATAAATAGTTAACAAACAATAAATTTTAACAGATAAAATTTACCAATTAGATATTTATTAAAAGAAAAGTATCAATTCAGATTTAATTATCAAAAATATATCAAATCAATTTAATATTTAATGCAAATTATTAAATTGATATTGCTAGAAAATTCCGGGTCGTCACAAATGTTGTTTGAGTTTGTAAGATAATAATGTTTATTTTTCTTTTCTTCCAGGCTTGCTAAGTTTTGTTTGAACGAACAAGAACTAATATGGATGTATATATAAAGAAAATAGGTTTTACAGTAGGTGTCTTCTAGTATAAGATTTTCTCCATTTCCTAATCTTTGGTCAAAGATTGTTTTTCTGAAAACTGAAATGATATCTAAATATGTGAAATGACTTTATTTTGGCTGAGGTGATGGTATTAAATGCATATGCTTCCCATATTGTTTACATATTTATCCCCTTTGATTTTTTTTTTTGTATATAGATATTTTTGTTTCTTTTGCATTACATATATAAAATTCACAGCAAACATACCTTTGTGCTTAATATAAAAATTATTATAGTTATTGTTATGTGTTTACCTTATGTTGCTTACACACAACCTACTTATATACTTGTTTTTAACATAGTCCTTATTATTTTTATTTCTATTTTAAACTTATTATCAAACACTTAATTTACATTCATATATTTTTATAATTATATTTTATTTGTTTTGAAACCTTTCAAATTAAATGTCAAAAGTTCAAATAAGTTACCATATTTAAATTAATAAATTTTAGGATGTTACAGCTGATGATACGAACAAAGTCGCATCACCTAAAGAGCACTGGACTAATGGCCCTCATGCTTCTCATAGGCTACTATACCATATCACATTCGCTTTAATTCCACTGAACCATACTTCTCCTTCAACCTCCTTCTAACCATATCTGCATCACATCTACGGCATGAATAGGCTTATGAGGTCTCTAAGTCTATGGTTCAGTCTCGATATCACCTAATCCATTTAGTATCAAATATCCAAATGCCTCTTGTAAGTTCTCCCAAAACTCCTTATTGAAAAATGGGTCTAGGCCACTTACAATGCTCCTGACACACAACCAACCATCCTTCAAGCAAACACAACAAAAATGGATGCCGTACAACTAGATCTGTATCGACCCATAAATTTTAATAGTTTTAATAATATATTTAACTAGAATTTTGTGAAATTTTAAATAATAAAATTTTGAATTGAAAATTTGATATTTAGATTGCGTCTAATTAAACATAGCAAATGAAAATTTTTCGTCCAAAAATATGGATGTATATTTTCTTGTGTAATTTTATTCAATTCAAATCAGTTAATATTTGATGATAATAAAATGTTTTCCAAACCTGAATATTTTTATACAATAAATTTGTAAATCATCTCCTGAATGAGACGTCATATTTTGTTTCTCCAAATTTGGACTGCTATTACTCCGTTTATCTTATTTTCAGCAAAATAATAGCATTTCTGGTACCGAATATCGACTTTTGATAGTACGGTCATACTACTGATATCTGTATATTTTTTTGATCGTCTCCTCGTGTTGATCTTCACGGTATATTCGTTTGTGTGTTTCGAAGTTTGGAAAACAGCGAAATCTGCGGAATGATTTCCGTATCGGTTCCGCGATTTGACTTTTGGGTTCCCTATACGTTCATTTATCTGCCGTGTAAATTCTAGCAGCCACTTGCCTTTTCAAATTTCCAAAACACAACTGTTGCCGGTTATCATTCCATCACTTCAATTTATTATGTTGATTCGTTTTCCTTTCTCATTCTATTTGGGCTTTGTGAATATTTAATGAAATATTGGTGGTATATACTATTTTGTAACCGTTTATTTTCTTCAACATAGATTACCATGCTCCGTTCAAATGTGCTGTCTCCTTTTCTTTTTCTCATTTCTATTTCATTCATTCTTCTCCCTCTCTTATTTGAAAAAAAACCGTTCTACTTTATTTTTCTTTTGTTTTTTTTGCCGAAATCTTCCCTTTCCCATCATTCTCCAGGCATATCCTTTGTTAGACCTTCAAGCCACACCAGCCAAAATCACCGGCTCGCCCATTCTCGACCTCCTCCCTAGTGCCACAGCCGCCTAACAACAGCCACACCGCCGATATTCCTCTCTCCTATCGTCGCCCAGGCCTTGAACCCCTCGGCCGCCTTATTTCCCCTAGCCGAACACCTTTTCTCCTCTCCCCTCCGAGCCAAAGCCTGCCACCCTCCTGAAGCCTTCATGCAACAGTTTTCAAACTGATTAAGCTACTACAATTTTTATACACATATAAAGTTATATATATTATATGTATAGCCTGTTTAAATTGGTATAGGTTCATATAAATAGTTACGTGTTATGATTATATAGTATATCTTATATGTTATTTTATATATAATGTGTGGAGACATTGATTTTATATATATATATAGGCGATTACATAGATTTCAAACATAGGTATATATTTGTTTATATATATGAGTTTGATTTTTGTGTGTCTGTGTGTGTGTGTATATGTATGTATGTATGTATGTATGTATGTATGTATGTATGTATGTATGTATGTATGTATGTATGTATGTATGTATGTATGTATAAGTTCTGGTGATATATATGTAAGTTTAATTATTATATGTTATATATTTTAGTTTATTTATATACGTGTATATACATAATTTACTATTTAATATATGTGTTTGTTTTATATAATAAATTAGAGTCTGTTATACAACGTATAAGTGTATAATCATATCCGTGTGTGTGTGTATATATATATATATATATGATTTCGATAAAGTTTTTTAAATATGTTGTAGTTATAATATGATCTGATTTATATATCTAAGCTGTACATTACAACTACATATATTATTTTATTTAAACTTATACTTATATGTTAGCATGTGTATGCCTGGGTGACTGAAGCCATATGCTGCATATATATTAGTTATATATTGTTGATTTTTAAAGTATATATATTGTAATATATATATATATATATATGGGTTTATAATCATACTGATTTAGATTTGTATGTGTATATATATAAAGTTGTTTATTATATGTAGATTATATATATATATATTAGTTAAATAATATGTTTACAATACAAGTTTACGTTGTTGCTGTTAGATTTATATGTTTAATAAGATTTGTATATATGGTTATTAGCATATATATAACGTGCTGTTAGCTATGAAAACAGTGAAATATGTATACAAAGATTTATTTTGTATGAAGCAAAATTTATAAAATTGATATATGTATAGATCTTTATTTTAATATAAGTTTTAAATTAAATATTGACTGTACATAGTTAGATATATGGGTAAGTTTAAATTTGCAATTGCTGTTTTTTATATGTATATATACATAGATTTTGTAAGTTAATTGTTTATTTTAAATTATAAGTTGTATATGATTTTTATATATAGTTATATATATTTATATATATAAGTTCACTTATATCAGTTTTCTTCATCAATCTAGTTTGATTTGATTTCTCAATTTCAAGCTTTCAGCAAGATTCGAGTTCAATCTTGCCCTGCTTTGAGATTCATGCCTGAATTCGTAACTCAATTCTTTATCGAATCTATCTAGCCTCGAAAGGTAAGCAATCACTCACGATTAACGTTCTTATATTTATTAAATTTGATTTCAATTGAAACGATAATTGAAATATACTGCTGTTAGTTATTTACATTGCTATATATATGTTGTTATCTGTATCTGTTCATCTGTGACATCTGACACCATTATTTGTTATTTATATTAATGATATATGCTTGTTTTATTATTATCATATCTGTTATCACTCTGCAAGTTCCCTGTTAGTATAGAATTTACTATGGGTTGAAATGTTACATACCTGAACGATCTGTAGAATATGAGCAAATCGTTATGGGTTGAAATGATAAACCCAAGCGATTTTCATTGAATTGAATTTGGGATTGCGGGATGAAATGATATATACATGTATATATATAAATTGCGGATTGAAATGATAAATATCTATATCAGTTGACCATAGGATAGAAAATTATATACAGACATCGTTGGTCTATATATAAATATTTTGAAATGATTTCTGTAGTTTTGGGAAGGAAATATATGGTTTAATAAATGTTGATTTCAAGATAAATAAATGTAATTTATAAAGTTTAAATTCTTGATTTTAAATTTATATGTTTTGAAAATTTTAAAATTTATAAGCTGGTTTTGAAATTATAAATTTTAAAAATTTACTTATAATTTTACTATTTTAAAATATGTATGAAATAGTTTTCTTATAAATATGTTGATAATAAGATTTAATTTAATAAAGTTTGATTTAATTTATATGTAATATGTTTAAGTATTATTTAAAATTTTATTTTTAAAAATAGAGTTTATAATAATTTTTAATAAATTAAGGTTGGAAAGATAGATTTGAAATTGATTTGAAATGGTATTTAATTAAGAATTTATTTAATTAAATCAATTTGAAACTTATGGAATTTGAAATTTCAAAGGATATGATTTTATAACTTGATTTTGGTTTAAAGTGATTTAAATGAATATATCAAGTTTAAATAAACTGAAGGAATATTCAGTTATTTGTAATTTGAGGTTTTATTTAAAGGATTTTGGTTTTATTAAGTGAATATTTCAAACTAAATAACAGTAAAGTGAATTTGAGATATAAATGAGATTATAAAATTTAGTTTTGAAAATGTGGAATATTTAAAGCTTTGAAATATATTGAAATTGAAATGGTTTATTTTGTGGTTCAAATCAATATTTGAAATCGATATAACTATAAATGGTTTATTGAGAAATTGAATTGAAATGTATGAATTATGATTGAATTTATCTTGAATTTTTTTGAATTTGAGTTGATTCGAATCAATTTGTGAAATTTGAGGAAGCTATTTTATTATATTAAATATTTTTAAATTATATTTATACTATTTGTATAACTTACTTTATAAACTATTTTAATCTAAATCACTTTAATATAAACTATCTTTAAAACATAAACTATTTTAACTTATAACCATTTTTATATAAACTATTTATTTTATAAACTATTTTATTATTAATATTTAAACTGTTCAAGTGGGAAGTTATGTTTCAAAGTGTTACAATTTCCAAAACGCTATAATTTCTAAGTTTTAAAGTCTCTAAAGTGTTATAAATTTAAAAGTGCTATGATTTTGGAAGTGGATGTATTTGGAGTGAAAATTTATATCGTATCGATATTCTTTTAAAATAGATATGATATTTTGATTGTGAAGTATAAATTATTTTAGAATGACCACGGTGTTATAATGACGTTTGGTTGTTAATAGCGTATATTTCTACATTGTAGATAGTTCTACGGATCCTTAAAGGATGGGTATCCCAAGCATCCTCTAAGTTACCAGTATTTCAGTTGATATTTCATTTGAGTTGGATTTATTGATATAAGAATGTTTATCCTGACTCGAGTGTTTTGTGTTTTTCTTTACGCTCGGGTCAGACTGAGTGTCATAGCATGAGAGACTCACCTTTAGAGTTGGAGCTTCGATTATAGATCCATTTATCTATCCAGCTTTCAGTTATTCAGTTAACTCCATTGATATATTCAGATTTGTATTGATTATTGAATTCAAAACTTCTATTATATTTTGTTTAAATTTTGTTATATATATATATATAGTAGCTACATGAACTACTATTCATTTGTTTTCGCTGCTTATTTCATATTACTCTGTGTCTGTGATTCTGTGATTTATTTATTTACTGTATATGCTGAGTTTTTGCCAAATGTAAATTAACAATCTGGTATCTTGAGCAATTCTTGTCCAACATGTGCGGATGCAAATGGTTGAAAATACCGGGATGTTACAAGACCTAAGGAATACAAATCTAGCATCATATGTTAACCAATTGACTATGACTCAAATGCCATCTCTCTATCCTATGTCATTGGAAATCCATCGATGCAGTCCTAAAAAATTCGATCCCACTACTCAAGAACGAACAATCTCTACGGAACCAACAGCCACGGTTGGGTCCGCACTGCATCATCTCTCCCAACATTACTCACTCTTTTAATTCAGCTACGATCTCACTAGTCTAGTTTAATGTCATCGACTAGTTTCAATCGAATAAATCAAAGTAGATCCGACGGTCAAACTAGCCATCACACCCAGCCAAAGCTCATCGAGTCCTGGAGTCATAACCAGTGATAAGCTCAAGCAATACCCACTCTAGAAATATCACTCCCGAAATGGTATATCTCCCACTCGAATACCAACCACGACATTTCCCTTCAAATGTCTAAGGAAACGTCAAAACTATAGGTGGCTAGGAACTCTAACCATTGCTATAGGCGAAGGTCAAGATCCTCTCAGAGAAGAGATACTATAGTGACATGGAATCACTAAACAGTTCGAACTCTTCTCCTAATAGGTAGAGCCTCCAAATCCCCAAAGCGAACTCTATCGCCTCCAACTTCGAATCAAGAGTTAGATATCACCTCTCAACATCACTTCCATGCCTAGTTAAGTACCACAGGCAAATGCGTACTACCGCCTCTTCATTCCCGCTGGAATGAGTACCATTAATGTACTCATCAACCTCTTGGTTAGACTCACTAACGCATGTCTACACCTCGCGTCTCAAACAAAAGTATGATCCTCTCTCGTACAATAGGTCAATGATACCGCTATCTTAAGTTTATCCAAATTCCGTACTACCGTAACAAAAGGATCTAAAACAACATGACCCAATCATCTCACTTCCCTCCTTCAGCAGTGATACCATCAAAATCTCATCACTGATCGTGTCTTATACTTCTCTTCCATCCATGGGTAGATGAAAGTATCATCAATGAACACAAGCACAGCTACTCAAGTGACCACTCTAATCACGGCCCATGAGCAACATATGCTGACACAATGGTTTAGCCTGAATTACATTACCAACCTAAAAATCAAGGTAGTGTGTAACTGCGTAAAATTTAAGACAAAAGGGCCTGCGTAAATGTCCGTGCTTGAGAATTTTAGGCGATCTTTCTTCTTTTTTGTGCCTTCTTGCATCTGCTCTTCCATTATCTTGCTACGACCCCACCTCCTGCTTGTTTCCTCTTCCATGTTGCATCCAAGAGAAGTTCTTATGCCTCCTAATTTATTTGCTTCAATTACAAGATCTGGCCGAACATTCTCTGCTCCATCCAAAGCCGCCTCTGGTCATCAAGCATCTGGTTCTCCATTCGGTCATTCTGCCCTAGTAACTTTGCTAACATCATCAGCGCCTGGTTTGCATTCTTACCCTACTGCTCTTTTACAAGACATCGTTTTCGATTTTGAAAAATCAAAGTCAATTATTCCATCTCCAATCTCAGGTACTGTTCAGCCTCTTGCCCATGGTTTGTTAACCCCGCTATCTCTTTTATTATTGGCTACAGCCACTGGTGATGTTGGCCAGTGGTTGACATAAGTCGTCCCGTCTTTGGATAATTGGCTGTTGGTAATAAGTGGGAGAATGGTGATGATATGGCTGCTGGGTTAGTTGTACTTGGTAATGCAGCAAATAGTAGTTTGGCTCGAAACCATGTTTGCGCATCAAATGCTTGTGAAAATGTCTCGAAGTTTAGGTCAACGTTGATGTTCCAGATGTTATCACCTTTCTTGTTGTTGCGTCTCCTAAATAGCCATCACTCTTTACTAAATTTCGACATAATACAGGGGTTTACTCTTCCTGATTATATAATAACATTGAGATCGACAGAGTGATGATTCCTTTGGTCGAAGTTTACAGACGGGAATGGATTATTGGTCTGACTGTTTGGTTGGTTTTTTCTTGGATAGTAACCCTGCATATCATGTGGTTAAGAGTGATGTGGTCAAGTTTGGAAACCTAGAGGTGGCCTTACTGTGAATTTTGATAATGATATGTTTTATTTCAAATTCTCGATAAGTGAAGAAAGACAACGTGTTCTCAAAGCTAATCTGATTCTCATAGAAGGGAAGCCTTTCATTATCACTTCTTGGAGCCCTTCTGTGGGTAAGATTCAAGAACATGTTTTATTCATTCCTTTTTGGTGCATTTATCTCACATCCCTTCTATTTTACAAATCATGATTGGGCTTGACTGGCTTGCTGGCCCTATTGGTAAGGTGATTTGTTTTGATTTTAAAACTGTGGCTAAGAAACATTTGGAGTATGCCAAAGCATTTTGAAATCACTCCTAAGAAACATTTTCCTTCTATGCTTGAAGTCAAAATTGTTGAGGGTTTAGACGCTGAGGCTGTTGCTTGATACAGTTGGAAGCCCGGTATTTGCTCGTCTTGTTTGTCATTTGGCCATCTTTGGATGCTTCTAATCTTCGACTTGCCACTGATCCAGTTCCTTGAACTGATATGACCCCTCTTCCCCATCCCCCAATCATGAAATAGGTCTCGAATGTTCACCCTGCTCTTGTAGTCTCTCCTTCCTAGCATGTTCCTTCCATTGCTAGTATTCCAACTCCTCCTATGGGCCTTGAGGTGGTTGTCGATCCATCTACAATCATTGTGCCTCCTTTTGACACTATTATTTGGAACTTTGATGAGAAGTCTTGGATGCACGTCCCTTCTGATATGAGATATTATCTTGAGTGTGATGATTACCACATGTTTATCAGTGATGATAAAGGTGAGAGTATGCTTCTTTTCTAACACATTGAGGGTGAGGGTATGTCCCTCGCTAGAGTGGGTGATATTGGAGAAGTGGGCAAGAATTTTCTTAAGGATACCACTTGGGATAGGAAATTCATATACACCGATGCCTACATCGGCTTTTTTCATAGTCTTGCTCCTCTTTTCCCTAGGTTTGTGCTAGTCATTGGTCCTGACTCGGTTGATGATGTAACAGCTCCTCCTTTCCTGTAGGGGGTTAGTCATGGTCGTTAGTAGTTTAGGCTTGCTGCCTATCTCTTGAGCTATATTTTATTATTATGTGGTGTGGCCATTATAAACTATCATAGATGTTTTGTGTATGCGTAAAACACATGTTTTTCATTATTTAATCAAAGTGGAACAGCCCACCATAAAGTCGGCTAGCCTTGCTAAAAAACATATATGGACATTTTTCTATGTATTGAAAGAGTATAAATGACTAGTAATTGAGTAGTATACATATGTATAATTTTTGAAAAAGTAGTTAATACAAGTATTGATAAAGTGATTTTAATTAATGAAAGAATTAATTAAAGAGGCTTAGTGGTTTCCATAGGAAATTAGATCTCTGATTTGAATGATTGTTTATTTGATAGTTAAATAACCGACTATCTAAATCTTAGCCAAAATATAACTCTAGGAATATCTCAACGAAAAACGGAGTTATATGGCACAAACATCTTCGATGATGTTGTACTGTGCATATAAATCTAATTTTATTCTCCTAGGATAAATGATAAGGAAATCCATTCGCTTAAACGGTTAGGAGTTGATCTCCGCTCTTATATATTGTTTGTTTATTTCCAAAAGAATCGGAGATGAGTTTATCGGAAATTATCGATTGGTTTTGGAGCGACCGGTAAGGATGGAAGTGACATATATGAGATTCCAAAACCAATACATGTTTTTGGAAGAAGTTTGAGACTGATTAGGGATAATGTAATTGAAGATGGAATTCTTTGAAGTGCAAGGGCCACTTGCTACTATTCATAAGGGTAATTCCAAAATGGATGTAGTAGAAGTAGCGCATTTGCTTTGTTAATATCCTGAACAACTTGTATTGATGAATGTTCGCATTGCATTATTGCTTGGAGGGCAGTGTTAGCATTCTAAGTGGGAACTGCTAGGAGGGAAAAAGTAAAAGCGTAACCTCACAAGCATTACAAACCGGTAATGGCTAAAATAAGGGATGCTCTCCGAGCTATGTGGTGAGCTACCATTTGAGCATCATTCCTCGATCTGGATCAAGGTTTTTGGATTTAGTGTTTGTGTCAGGCGACCGTAGGGCAATGTTTGTAGCTTCGGTGCTCGAGGGCTGATGTAATCCGATATATCATGTTAAAGAGGTAGTCGGCTCTATATTCGCACGAGTCCATGTATAGCCTTGGGTATATTTTATCTAGAAGGGTGTTGTATGGAAGGTAGTCCCTTACCTTATCATGTTGAAGCACATTCTCCAATCCATGCCTTACGGTTTTAGTTGTAAAACTAGTACTTTTGAATGTAATTATATGTAACCATTCCAGATATTTTATATAATTATTTTCAACCCCTAGACATTATTATATCACTAGATTTTATAATAAAAATGTTTGATTATCATAAGGTAAAAATCTGTCCATGGTTATGTGCGGCGTGGTCCTGAAAGGTTGTTATAACATTAAGAATCCAAATGATTTGAGTTTTCTCATACTGGTTTACCAAACTGGTCCAGGTGTTATTTTCTTATAATGCTCGGGTCAGCCTATGCATATTTTCAAGATTTAGCTAGACATTTTGGAGCTGCAGGAGACAAGCCAAATGCTTCCAAGATGTATTCCTGTATTTTCTTTTATTTCCAGTGTACTTTCTTATTTGTATCTATCAGTAATTATAAGGGTAAATTGTTATAACTGTCCAGGCTGATGATAAGTTAGTTACTTTGATTAATGTATGTATATAAAAGTTTTCTTTTTATAAAGATATGTGTATATTATAGATTACTCGTCATGATGTGAGATTCTATTCTGTCTCTTTTTTTCTTTCACCCAAATATTGGTCTTTCCGGCACTTGGATATTGGCATGTAAATAACGTGGAGGTTTTAGAGTCGACTTTTGAGGATTGAAAAGATGGATCGTTCCATAAATACTTAGAATACTCTAAACTGCTATTTGGTGATTGAAAATGTATGGGATCTTATATAATGCAACTTATATACTATTGTAAAAGTATGTACATATAATTATACTAAGTAGAGTAAATTAACAGAGTATAAATAAGAAAGATAATAAAAGTGAGCACACCAAATATTTTATACTGGTTCGGACCTCCCATCCTACGTCCAGTCTCGAAGCTCCCTTTCGGTATTTCCTTTGACCAAATAACCCTCGCTTCTCCTAGAGAAATAAGCTAATACAAAAGTAATTCTCCGATAATTGTGTTCCAAATAACATGGGTTTTGACTCATAGTACAAATCTATCTATGATCTCCTTTAAATATGTGAATGTGAATACTTTGAGTTGTATGAAGTAGTTAATCAAAATGGTATTTTGATTATGATAGATTGAGATTGTGTAAGCAAGAGATGCAAAAAACTTTTAAATTGAAAGTTAATAACGAATCAAGATAATAGAATTTCTACAATTCTCAATCTTTGAAGTATATATAGGTTTGAATAGATGAATATGAGGAGTTGTTACTGTCAAACAAACTCTATTTGCTTTAATGGCTACAACCTTTGAAGAAGATATGTTATTATTCAATATGAAATGAAGCATCCTTTCAGATTAAAGCAGTTTCCAGATGACAGGCGTCTGTGGATTTTGCACAGACGTATGTGGCTTTAGGGAATAATTTCCTAAAAATATTCACAGATGTTTGTGGCTTTTCCTCAGAAGTCTAAAGGTGGCCTTATTTGATTATCACAATTTTCAATGCCAATGTTGAATGTTTTAGTGCTAATTTTATGTGTATGAATTCATGTGTGTGTATGTGTGTATATATAATAAAGGAAACTTTACAATTGTTTATCTAAGACTCTTAGTACACTAGTAAAACCTTACTGATCATAGCATGGTCTATAAGTCTTTGTTTGTATTCGAGTCCCAATATCTTTGAGCATGATGATCTCTTGTAGTATATACATATAATCTTGATAAGATATACAATATATGTAATTGTATAGTTGTTGTCATTGAAACCATAGAATGTAGGTTCTAACAATCTCTCCCTTTTTGATGATGATAACTACACAATCATTAGTTATGATAAAAATAACTTGCCTTTAATTTTTTCTCCCTCCATGTAAATGCATATATTTCTCCCCCTTTGTCATTATCAAAAAAAAGAAAAGAAATTATGCACACATAAAATAGATATATAATCATTGACATGTCAAACAAAAATAGAACATATGATAAGTTATGGAGAACAAATACGAGTTTTAACAAGAGATATAAGTAGTACAAAAAGAAATAAAGGTTAAATAACATAGTTTAAAAAAGAAGAAGAGGAGGAAATAAAATAAGCTAGTGATAGTGGTATGAAGAATAGGAAAATCCACCATAATTTTCATAATACTCCCATTATGCTGAAGGATCTTGCTCGTATGTTGATGGCCAATTAGTTTGATCGTAATATTCTTCATTTTCTTGAATGGAAAGCCCTTGGAAAGCCGTGTAAAGTTGATGGTGAAATTGGTGAGGATCGGGCAAGGACATACCATCACTATCTTCTTCCTCCTCTTCGGGTTGTTCTTGCTCAATAGTCTTCCCCGTTGTCTTGAGAAATTCCTTCATGAGAAGCATGAACATGGTAAATTGGTGTTTGAGTTCGAGTAGGTGGTGTAGGTGAAGCAGAAGATGATGATCGAGAAAATGATCTGCCACGTACTTTTCTTATCACTTTTCCTAAAGTAGAGACGACCTTTTCTAAGTTTCTTCCATCTTAGTCGTTCAGGTTGAAAAAGATCATTCCAAACCAGTCATTTTATCATTCAAAGCCCGTTGGTTGGCCATGATTAACTTTCGATTTTTAAGTGTTAAATTACAGATCGATTTATTTTGCATTGGTTCAATGCAAGCTTCTTGAATCTCCGAATCAGAATAGTATTCGGTAATATGACTAGAGGAGCCAGGTTGCTGTGAAGGACGAGGTGAATGAGTTTGTCAAGCAGTGGGAGGAAGTTGAGACCTGGATACATTTGTTGTTGCTATTGCATGGTCCATTGTGCCAGTGAGACGATTGGAGGAGGTCGTTGGGGAAGGTACATTAGAGATAAAAATCTTATATCGCTCTCCTTGACAGGGATTTCTTCAAAATGAGAAATATAAGATGGTACCCTAAGACCATGTAAGAGATACATAATATATGACACATATATAATTGTGTATCGATGATGAGACCGAAAGCTTTTTATTTCGTCATGAATAAACTTAGCCTAGTTTACTTGTATCCCACCAAATATAGCATAGAGGGCTTTGTGATCGTTTTCATATATTTTTTCATGACTTCCTAAGCGGGAAATTATCGTATTGATTATCATACGATTTAATAACCTAGCTTTTAGGCTTAAATAAACTGGTTTCCACTGTGGCATTCTATCCTCCCAAATTTGATGTGTTATTTCATCACATGGCGAATTTCTCTGGTTGGAATTTCTTCTAAATCGAGTCCAGACGAGGAACAATCTAGTATATGGCCAATTATCATTTTCATAACCAACCATCATCATTTTCAAGCGTTCAGATATCATTACTACATAATTTTTCATAAAAAAGAAAGATTGCCAATTGATCAATTTGTACCTCGTATTCGTCACAATTGATTAAATCTCGACAGCCGGAGGCGATGGTAAGTTCTTGAATTCCATATTCTTCAAACTTGCACAATCTATAGAATGGAGCAAAATGAAGCCCTTTTTGTTTTAGCTAATTAAATCTCTTGTTAGTGTCATGCTATTCTAATGCCACTCTTGAATATGGGCATCGGTGACTAGGGGGTTCGAGAAGATGAAGAATTAACTTTCTTCAATCTTTTGTTAACGGGAATATTTGCCCTCAGAACCATTTTTAAGCAATTAGAGCTTTAGAAACTAGGTTTTTATTTTAGATTTGAAGATAGTATGGTAAATAGCTCAAAGGAGGTAAAAAGTGAATATATAGGGATGCAGCGGATTCAACCCGGGGCTGATGACAAACGTCAGTGGGGGTATCACAAATGTCTGCGGTTTCAAAGAAAAATTTCCTCAAAACCAATCACAAACGTCTGTGGGGTTATCACAGACGTCTGTAGTTTCAGGATAAAATTTCTCGAAACCATTGATAAATGTCTGTAGGGTTATCATAGACGTTTGTGGTCTTTGTTTGTAGAATATACCAGTTTTTGAAAATAAAACAACTTTCAAATATATATATATATATATATATATATATATATATATATGAAATTACAATATCAAGCGGAAAATTTAGACGAAATGCTATCATAATCTTAGTTCTTGTTAGAGTGGTCAGACTTTCTAATTTATTGTGGATCCCATGAATTCGGCTCAACCTTTGTTTCTTCAACTAACGGCTTTAGTGGAGACCAAATTGGATGAGCCGGAGTGTCAATCCATTCTTGGTTTGATGGTCCTGGCTTTCATAAATTTCTTGGAGTAATGTTATAAGTTTTGACAAGAGTTTCTTTTAAACAAGGAGATTTTTGATCTGTGCAATTTTTTATTCGTGAATGCCCATAAATTACTATAATGCATTTTTCAAGAAAGTTAAGACGAGATCCTTGACGTCGTTGCTCGTAATACATTTCTCGTTGAACTCCCATAATTTCTTGTTGATAGTGATATATTTCATCAACTTTGTTGTTGATAGATATTGATTATAGATCAATTGACTGTTTGGCTTTCGTTTCCTTAGAAGAAAAGCCAGTGTGATACGTATAAGATGCAATAATGTTTAGAGAGGCTAATTGAATTGATGGAGGTGTGGATTTAGATTGTGATACGTAGGTGTTATTCTTTGAAGGTGTGCTAAAGTCGAATAAGTAGAGTCGTGATCGGTAGACATTTTGAGTAGAAATGGTTTGCAAACGGAGCTTAGGCAAAATATAGGTATTTAGTTTGCAGAAAAATTGTATTATATAAAAAAAAAATTACTATTCTAGAAGTTTATTTGTTAAAATTTTAACATAAAAAACGTCCAAGTAAAAATTCTCAAATTGACACATGAACAAAAAATGACTATTTTTCCCCTGAATGAAGATGAATATATGATTTGAAAATAGTTTAATTTTGATTTTAAACATTTTAAAATGCCCAAATATGATATAAATAAAAAGAGATAAAATATGAATATATATATATATATATATGCACATTTACGTGCACATCAAATACCCCTGCACTTATCTTTTTATTCGTCCTCGAATAAAGGAAAAACAAGATCAATCCATTTTTGTAGGGAATACGATTGCATTGAGCGTATGCATCAAGCCATTAAACCTTTGGGTGCCCCCAATAGGACGAGTGTTATCTCGTGAGAGTTTTCAGCAGATACTATCCCCAAAATCCAAATGCAAAGTGGAAATATATACAAAATACAAGATTTATTTACAATGAGATGAATGCGAGTTTTTGAAAATATTTACAATGAAAGATTTACTTTAAATCGACACAAATAAGTTAAATATAAGTTTTGGTCATTAACTTCAAAAATTTAGGTCATTTACCTGTCAAAATTTCCAATAAAAATCAAGTTGTCATAATAGATAGACCATAATAGTTTGGCTATTTGTTTCGGTTGATAACATAATGTAATTATGAAATGGATCCTTAGTTGATTGTCAAAGTTTTTCAAAGTGGTATTCTCATTTCTTTACAATAACAAGTTAAATCAAACAAGTAAAAATAGTGCTTAAATTTCAATTGCTTACTCTCTCTTATTTGAAAATTTTATTGATTTTTACATATGCCTAATTCAGATAAACTGAGGCCAGATATATATCCCGTGCACTGCCTTGCGGACTGATGTGAGGGGAATACAGAGCGTAGCGAGTAAACACACAAGTGTGAACACTTATCGACTGTAGGCGTTATTAAAAAAAGTTTTTATATACATACACCTAACTAAGAAAAACTGAGGCCGGATATACCGATCATGCATTGCCTTTCGGGCTTACGTAAGAAGAGTACAAAGCATGACGAGTGAACAAACGAGTGTGAGCACATGACTCTAGGTGTTAAAAATATATACATATATACAAAAAAAATTACTTATATATATTTTTTGCCTTTTTTCTATATTAATTTTTTTTAGAAAGAGAGAGTTTTGCAAAATCATCTTAGCATCATTTCACTTAGAGGATAAAAATATTATATGCTTTACTTTAAATTAACCACTTTTCAAAAAAAGATTTTGAATTAGTACATACTTCATAGTTAACACATATGAACCTTATTATATAGTAGTTAAACAATTGTTATTTGTAATCAAACTTCAAATTTACTTTTGTTAAGACAAATAAATTTTCAAAAATTTCAATTTACTAGCCAAAACTTATACTTATCCTATAGTGTTTGTTCAAAAATAAATCAAAATGCTAAAAAGAAAATGTTTTTAAGATTTAGAAATTTTGAGATTTTTTTTAATTAAAAATGAAGGTTCAAAAGTACCATGAAACTTGAAAAAAAATGAAAATGAGACTCCCGCACACACTTAATTTGACTGTGTCCTCACAGTCAACGCATGATATAGTGAGTGTATTTTTTCATTAAAGTTTCAAAAGAACGGTTACAAAAATGGGTTTCGTTATCATTGATTATTGTGCAAGGTGTGCCGAACCTCGAAAAGATGTTTTCTTTGAGAAATTTCACAACAATTCTATGATCGTTGGTTTTGCACGGAACGACTTCGACCCATTTTCAGACCTAATCGACAGCGAGAAGGATATATAAGTTTCCAAAAGAATTGGGAAAAGGTTCCATAAAGTCGATATCCTAAATGTCAAAGATTTCGATCGTAAGGATGGGGTTTAGAGGCATCATATCTCGTCGAGAAATTCGTCCAAGCATTTGACATCGATCGCAAGTTTTACAAAATTCAAATGAGTGTTTGAAAAGAGAAGGCCAATAGTAACCACACTGAAGCACCTTTTCCGTAGTTTTTCGAGGACCGAAATGTCCACCACACGCTTGATCATGGCAAGACAAATGAACACTCCTGATCTCATTATCCGGAATACAACGTCGGATGATTTGGTCGGGATAATATTTGAACAAATATGGATCGTTCCAATAAAAATATTTCACTTAGGACATGAATTTGCATTTTTCCTGTTTACACCAAGATAAGTGAGTTTCTTTAGTGACTAAGTAGTTTACTATATCAGTGTACCATGGATCGATATAAATTAAAAGGAGTTGTTCATCGGGGAAGTTTTCATTGATTGGCAAAGAAGATGGTGCGTTCGGAATACGAGATAAGTGATCGGCTATGACATTATCAGGTCCTTTTTTGTCCTTGATTGTAGTATCAAACTCTTGTGGTAAAAGGATCCAACGAATCAAGCGAGATTTAGCGTCTTTTTTAGTGAAGAGACATCGAAGCGCAGAATGGTTCATGTACACAGTAATGTGTGACCCAATCAAGTAAGGTTGAAACTTTTCGAGAGAAAAAACTACCATTAGAAGCTCTTTTTCAGTGGTTGTGTAGTTAAATTAAGCATCGTTCAGAGTCATGCTAGCATTGTAAATACCGTGAAGGATCTTGTTGATGCGCTGTCGGATCGAATTGGAAAATGGAAAGATTTGTACAAGTTATACGTTTCATCACCACTTTGTAGAAAATCGTTAGGTATGAATATATCAGATACCTGTGACTCGATTGGTGAAATAGTCTCTCTCTCCAAAAAAATATGTTTTTTTAGGAATATTGAAAATAGAATTTTTTGAATTTGAAATAATGTGATGGGCGAACGACCGAAATTGAACCCGCGCGTGGTGGATTCACAATCCACTGCCTTGATCCACTTGGCTACATCCGCCCCTTATCTAGCTAAAGGATTTTCTCTTTTTTCCATTCATCATTATTGTATTTATTCTTACCTTCATACTTAGATCGAGATATTCTATTGGACATAGAATGCCAATCTTTAAAATGTAAAAAAAGGAGTAATCAGCTATCTTTGGTTATGATAATAAATCTAGTTTATCACTTGTAAAACGTTTAATTATTCGAATCTATCAAAAGAATTCTTTTATTTCTTCGGTTAATTATTCTAACCAAAATTTATTTATTGGTCACACTCACAACATTTTTTTTATTCTCATTTTTATTCTCAAATTATATCAAAAAGTTTTGCAATTATTGTGGAAATTCCATTTTCCTTGCGATTAGTATCTTATTTAGAAAAAAAAGAAATACCAAAATATCATAATTTACGATCAATTCGGACAAACTGCAAAGTTCAAAACATCACACATGATTCGAAAGGAAGATCCCAATTGGGTGAGCAAATGATTGGAGCAGAAATGAGTTCATTTTTGAGACATTTAAAAGAAGAGATACAGTCAGAGTTGAAATCGAATGGAACGTCTTTTCCGAGAAGAGTCATCAATGGACGAGCAATTTTGTTAAAGTCTTTCATAAAGCGCCGGTAAAAGCCAGCATGTCCTAGAAATGATCGAATGTCTTTAACATATTTGGGAATGGTAGATTTACAATTACATCGATTTTCGCTTTATCTACCTCAATGCCTTTATTTGAAATGATATGTCCAAGGACTATGCCTTGTTTGACCATAAAGTGGCATTTTTCACAATTCAAACTCAAATGTTTTTCTTTACATCCATTTAGAACCAACTCGAGATGATGTAAACACTGGGAAAAAGAATCGCCAAAGATTGAGAAATCGTCCATAAAAACTTCTAGAAAGCGTTCAATCATGTCAGAAAAGATTCCAACCATGCATCGTCGGAAAGCAGCGGAAGCGTTACAAAGTCCGAATGGCATACGTCGATAGGCAAAGGTACCGAACGGACACGTGAAAGTCGTTTTCTCTTGATCTTCGGGAGCGATTGGAATTTGGTTATAGTCGGAATAACCATCAAGTAAGAAGTAGAATTCGTGGCTGGCTAAACGTACGAGCGTTTGGTCAATTTAAGAAAGAGGGAAGTGATCTTTTCGTGTTGCGGCATTTAGTTTCCGATAGTCAATGCAAACACGCCAACCCATATGAGTTGGAATAAGTTCGTTTCAATCGTTCTTGACAACGGTTAGCCCAGACTTTTTCGGTACAGTGTGAATTGGGCTAACCCATGAACTATAGAGATTAGTTAAATGATCCCGTTGTCGAGAAGTTTAAGAATTCCATCACACACCGCATCGTTCATGTAACATCCCGCCTTTTTGCATGATTTAAACAGACACACGTGCCAATTCAAACCATACGTAAGGGCGGATTGTTATGGGATAAATAAGAAAACAGAGAAAGAAACAGAATCTCACAGCGGAAGGATAAAATATAATAATCAAATATACAGTTCATAAATCTGTTTACAAAAACCTTTGATTTATTTATACAATACATATCAGAGTACACATACCATATAAGAATGCAGCGGAACAATATGAGTGTAGTGAAACCATATTATCTATAGTAATAATAATAAAATCTTCGTCTTCTTCCTCCGGAAATAAAATCTTCAATCCTGAAACGCTCGGACTGACCCGAGCGAATTTGGAAAGACAAAAACACTCGAGTCAGAACTAAAAGATCTTATGTGAGTTACATTAACAGAAATAAATATGAGTGTAGTAACTCAAGAGATGCTCGGGATTTACATCTCCTAAGGATCCATTAAACTATTTACTATGTAGTATATTGCACTATTATAACAGTGTCTAATTGTAAAATAAACTTACATTTAAATAGCGTTAAGGCTTTACATTTTCCAACTTAACACATTTATATATTCCCATAGTCTATACAGTACCGTAATCTCCCCCGTACTGGGCGTCGTCAGAGGGCACTCCATAGGTATGGTACAAAACAAAATCGTATAAGGCGCGCTAGGGTAGGTGACACGGCACAACTAGGCAATGCCGGGGTAGATATACCAATTACGCTTCCGGGCCGATGGAAATGCGCAGCGCGCAGCTGCCGCCCACCTCGAACAAACTCCCCACATCAAAGAAATCAAAAGTGAAGGTGGCCACCGAAAAATCCAAAGTCAGAGTATAGTATCGAAGGGAAGTGTCCGATCAGAGGGGCTACCTCATTAACCCGTCAATCGCTCCTGTTTTAGCCACCTTATGCCAACTCACGGGAGTTGGGTCCACGTATTTACCTTACAGGAAACGCCGCCACCAACCTACTTCATTCTGGAATCTCCGCCGCGTACACGGTTAGTCAAAGTGGTTTTCGGTATCGATAAAGAGTATGTCCATATCTGATCCCGGTCTCTTTGCCAACCAATCGTTATTATAACACCGCGGTCATTTAAAATAATTATACTTTAAAACCAGAATAAAATATCCATTTCAAAACCATATAAATATGATATCATTTCCTTTTAAAACCCGAATTGATACGATATCATTTTATTCCAATATATATACTTTCCAAAATCATAGGGTTTTCAAAGTAAATATTTAGAGGTCAAAACTCTTGATATAAAATTTCAAATTATACTACCTTGAAAATCATAACTTTGAAACAAGTTTCCATCTCTTAAATGGTCAAATATTAGATTACTTTTATAAAACAAAATAGCTTCTTTACATTTCACAAATCAATTCCAAATATCGATTTAAACTTCCAAATACCATTTTAATTCTTATGTTTCAAAGCTTTAAATATTACACCATTTCAAAAACAACCCATTTGACAAACCCATATATATCAAATTCAATTACTTATTATTTAAACTTGAAATGTTTACTTAATGAATTCAATATAATCTAAGTAAAAACTTTATCTTCGCATAACTGGATATTCTTTCAATTTATTATATATTCATTTAAATCAACCTGATATTCATTTAAATCACTCTACACAAAATCAAGTTGTAAATCATATCCTTTAAAAATTCTAACTTTTTATTAAATTCCAATTTAACTTAATATTCATCTTCAACCTTATTCTCTTTTAAGTCATTAAAACTCTAGAATTTAAATTTCAAATAAATGCTTGATCTCAAAAAATCAAACTTTATTTTATACTTCAAATCCATTTTATACAAAGTTTAAAAAAAACCGAAAATTACTATATATATATAAATAACCAAATCAATATCCCATAAACCATATATATAGCTTTACAACACCATGAAAATAATTTCAAAAATAAGTTTATATATATATAAATATATATATATATAATATACCGCGGTGCCTGTATAAAATTTTCTACCCTATGGTCACGGATGTTTATCATTTCAATCCGCAATTTAAAAATAAAAATGCGGTGATAAAATTAGTCATCCATTCATCCATCAAATCATACATCCATTTATCACAGTCATCATCTAATTTCAAACAATCATCAATACATAACAGGTGATAAATAATGGTATCAATTATTAGTTTATACTCAAAATAAATTTAATAACTGTTAATTTGCAGTTTATATGCAAAAATAAACGTAAATTTAACTGGCAATTAATATGAAATAAAAATTTAACATAACTATGACTGGCAGTTAATATGCAATTAAATAAATTCTAACTGTCAAATTCATGCAATAAATAAAATTAATTAATAGTTATATTAAATGAATGCGATTTATCAGAGATAATGAATAAAACATGCCAAACAGTCATAAATAAATTTCTACTCATATCTAAAATTAATTTAACAAACACAAGAAATTTTAGAAATTGTGAGTGGGTTAAAACACTCACCTTTTGAATTTAAATCGAATTTTAATTCAATTTAAACTCAAAAATTCGACGGTCTTCGAATTGGTCCAAATCAGCGTCAAAAGATCTGGAATTTAATTATGATCCTAACAAAAAAAATCTCGCATAAATCGGACTACGTATGAGAAAGTTATTCGAAAATTTCGATTGAAACAAAAATTAAATAAAACAAAATAAACAAATATACCCCATCACCATGCCACGTCACAGGCCACGTCCTTCTTCTCAAATTCGAGCACGCTACAGCACCAATCAAAAAAAAACGGACAGCACCAACAGATTATGCTCTTCGAGAATTATGACATATAATTTTTCTGGAATTTTTAGAGGAGTTTGAAATTTTTTTATTTTTTTATATTTTTTTTTGGACTGTAATTGGATCTAAAAATTTTGCAGCCATTGGAAGAGAAGAAGTTGAAGAAAAGAACACACAGAGAGAAATGAAGATAGATGGAGGCTAGGGTTTACACAGCCTATAAATCGACAAAGTGAAATAGGATAGGTGGGCACGAATCATAAATGCGCAAAACGGTTGTTAGCCCACCAGAATATTTTATATTAATTGGATACGTTACGGATTAGTAAATAAATTAATTTCTTCCTCAGACATTTACATTGAATTTTAAACGTATTTACAAATGTAAATTTAGATGCTTCATTTATAAGTTTCAATATAAATTCACAATTTCATTAAATTCCAAATTCATAGATAAGTTTCCATTTTCAACTAAATTTCTAAATTACGGTAATAATTATCTTAGATTTTTATTCATTCTCAATAGATTTAACTATTGTAAATTGACTATGTTTTCATACTATAAAAATCCACATTTCTATGTATATATACATTTGAATTCTCTACTAAAATATTTTATTTATATTTCGCAATTACTTCCAATCCATTTTTTTTGGCATCGCACTGTTACTTAAATAAATAGCCTATACCAACACTAATTATCATTAATTTGAAAACGGGTTACCAAATTTTGGATTTTATTAATAATTATTATTTATTACTTCATTGTTTATTCAAATTTAGACAATTTAAGATGTTTCTTAAATGCTGAGTACATTATTAACTTCAGCGTAAAACTTCAATTTTATTTTATCTACAAATTATAAATTAACTTTGCAGAAATCCTTTAGTTGACCTTTCATTTAATTATCCTATCTATTGATTTCCCATAGATGGGAATTCCTAAAACATCTCCGAATTCCAACTTTAATTTCAATCACATAAAATGTTCTATTCAATTTCCAATAAATTCAATAAATTCAAATTATCATGTTCTAAATCCAAATGAATCCATATATCCTGCCTTCCATTCTTTTAATCTAACTAATTATCATATTCTGAATAAAGTTTACGTTATTTCCACCTATAAGCTACAAATAACAACGAATGTTGCATTTGATTTAGATTCTAAATAAATTGATGGGCAATAATTAATAATTCTCAATATTGCCCGATTTATTCTCATTCATGCTTAAATTACCACCAGACAATCATTAAATTTACCTATCTTTTATTGATTCCATAAAATCTATTTGCCCTGAGTTAGTTACTGCATTTATCAAATTCCAATTTCGCAATCACCTTAAATACATAAATTGGTATTGCATTAACATTTAAATTTATTAGCTTATGTCAACACTATTAACATTAATTGCAATGTATTACCAATTTTAGTCACTACCCTAACTACTAACTCATATTAACCTACATTATTCCCAAGAATTTCATTGGTTTTTCTTATATTAAATTTATCAACCATATTAATTAAGGTTTTTTTTAAAACAATTAATAAAATTCCCTTTAATATATACAACTTAGCAATCTATTAAGCATGGTATTATATTTCACGTAAATGTACATTTAATTACATTTATTACAATGTTATCCAAATAAATTGAATGATCTAAGTATATAACTCCTAATATCCACCCATCTTGCCTTAATCCCAAATAACATACAAATTAGACTACCCTTAATTTCAATTAACCCTATCATTACTTTTTATATTCCAAACAAATAAATTAATAATAGGTTAATTGAATCAGATTTACAATCCAACTTTAATTATTTGCAAATTTTGTCAATTTGGACCACTTGGTAAATTCAGAATCCTTTAACAACTTCCTACATTGATTTATTTTTGAATAATCCCAAAATTTTCAATATTAAAGTACAAATCCAATTTATCAAAAATTAAAACTTAAATTTCAAGGAATTTATTTATTTAGGTTTAGATCCCGTTATTCACTAAAATTGGTTGGTATTTATTTCATTCGCCTCTTTAATTGTACGTAAATTTCTCATAAATACACCTAAAATTTCATTTAATTCCAACTGCTTCCTAATTTCCATTTCTACGTCTTAACACACTCTATATTAAACTTCTAGACATTGTATTACTTATCATATTAATGTAACCTTTATTTAGTGTATTAACATTTATTTCAATTCAAATTCTATCAACCAATTAAACATGTAACCTATTACTATTGCTTACAAATCAAAATATTGCACCCATTGTCATCTTCTGAATGGAATTAGTCTTTATTTCAAAACTTATCTAAATTTACATTGAGACCATATTTAATCCTCTTCGATAATATTAATCCTCAATTTATTAAATGGAATCAATATATCTTACATAACATGTTTTACGCATAAATTTTTAATTAATATTATTTCAACTTATTCCCCATATTCTCAATAATTACCTAACATAAATCTACGCTTATTTTATTCTACGTTCACACTTCCGTTACTCTCAAATCAATAAGTAACGTTCATATAAATAAATGTTATGTCAGTTTCCTATTTATTGCGATATTTTTATTTATTTATTACTGCATAACTTTACTTATTTTCTTCCCATCACTTTAAAATTAATCGTTAAAGTAACGCTTATCAATACGCATCAAATTATTTACCAAATTAAAAGGTTTTGATTTTTTTAACAAATTAATTGACAGATTAATTAGGTAATGTATACGAATTGTTATTATACCCATAAATTTAGACTTAACTAATTAAATGCCTTACCTATATTCTCTATCTTCCCATTATATTCAGGTACAATACTTACACCAATTTTTATTGAAAAATTTATTCATATTACAAACAAAGGCTTAAATTACCATTGTTAAATTAGCGTTCAATATATATTTATCACCTTTTATTATTTCTACTAAATTTTTATTACAAAATTCTATTAAATAAATTAAATCGTCGAAATTTACGGGTCGTTACACTCTCCCCCACTCAAAACTTTTCGTCCCCGAAAAGGAAAAAGAAGGGAAAAGAAGGGTTTAGAATCTACATATCTTATTCAAAACATTACCTTATGAACAATTAAATTTACAATATCTGTTACTTTTCTTAAAATATACAAATTTACAACATTATCTTTTTATACTTAAATTTATTAGAGTTTGGAGAACATTTCAAAATATTTCTATGTCCAAAATTTAAATATCTAAGTAGTTCCAATCACTAATCATCCAAATTAATACAACAACCATCAATTTCCTCGAACAGCATACATACAATTACAAAACAACCATACAATCACACAATCAAATAGTTGTTTGGGTTCAAACTTGAAATTGTACGGAATGAAAAATAACTATCAAGTGCATCATTTACTCAACAGTCTTAGATGGAACAAAATAGATTATTTATTCATCCAACAACTTCAAATTTCCTTACCCAACCAACCATAAATCAAACAATAACAATTCAAACAAGCAACCAAACTAACTTATTATAAATTTCATGCTTTAGTTGTTTGATTTCCCTTTTTGTTTATATAGTGATTTTTTTCTCATTCACATTTACTTATCAAAGGTTTGCTCATTCATTTTTACTTATTACTTACAATTATTCAATTCCATTAACTCAGGTCATGTTGGTTCCTTATATTTTGTTATAATTATTCATTCATTTCTAATAGCATGTCCTTATTTATTTACTTTAATTCCTTAAGTTTTATAATCATCTATCTATCATGCTTACCTTTATTTATATTTACTTGGTAAAATTTCAATTATATCTTAAGTTATTGAATACAGCAAATTCATTGAATGCTTCATTACCTACTATTACTTGTACAAATTTCTACTACATTTCTTATTAAACATTTCAACTTTTTATATTTGGTAAGTTATATATGTTAAAGAAAATGCAAATGAACTTATACAAGTTTTATCTCATCTTTTAATTAAATTTAATGTTCAACAATATTACTCTTTATCCCATATGTTACAAATTTCAAATTTCCCTTTATAACTTTGCATTAAATCTCTTACCTAAATTAGAGGTTTCAATTTATTAATCACTTACCTTTTATTTCACTACAATAATTTAAACAATTAATTAATGGAAATTTAAGAATTAAATACCGGGTTAAATTTCAAATTATTTTGAAATATTAGATAAATATATTCTTCTAACTTATATACCTCTAATTTTATTTAAAACAATTAAAAATTTATATTTTTTTCGAAAATGAATCTGTAGTAGAACTACTACAGTGGCCTTTCCCCTTCGAAACTCGAAAATGAAAGTCGATGATGCGGCCGCCATCACCGAAATTATTTTCCAGCGACAGAGAGGAAAGTACAAAACTTATTTTCTCAAAAATCTTCTTTAAAACGATTCTTGCGAATTATGTTAAATATTTATATCAGAAAATACTTATAAACAAAATTATTAATATATTTCAAAATCATTCAAAAGAAAAACCCCGGACTTAAGTTCTAAATTTCCAAATTTCATTTATCTTATTTTTCAATCTTATTTCTATTATTATTTACACTTTATTGCCTAACAATCAATCTATTGCAGCCAAATATAAATATCAATTGAAAATTTTTATTTTATATATAAAAATATAATAGGAAAAAAAATTTCATTCACCCATATTAAAAACAAATATTATGTCGGTCTGTCCTATTAAGTGTTTAGAAATCCCTATTGATGTCATAGCGTCCCATGCACCAACCAGGATTTATAAATACGAAACGGAACAAATTAACACAATATTAAAACCTTTTTATAACACTAACAAATACACTCTCTCATATATACACTCAGTGACTCCCATAGGGTATTACTACCCTATTAATAAAGAGTCAAACCCCATAAAGCCAAGATTTATCGCTAAACCAAAGCTCTGATACCAACTGTAACATCCCGCCTTTTTGCACGATTTAAACAGACACACATGCCAATTCAAACCATACGTAAGGGCGGATTGTTATGGGATAAATAAGAAAACAGAGAAAGAAACAGAATCTCACAGCGGAAGGATAAAATATAATAATCAAATATACAGTTCATAAATCTGTTTACAAAAACCTTGATTTATTTATACAATACATATTAGAGTACACATACCATATAAGAATGCAGCGGAACAATATGAGTGTAGTGAAACCATATTATCTATAGTAATAATAATAAAATCTTCGTCTTCTTCCTCCGGAAACAAAATCTTCAATCCTGAAACGCTCGGACTGACCCGAGCGAATTTGGAAAGACAAAAACACTCGAGTCAAAACTAAAAGATCTTATGTGAGTTACATTAACAGAAATAAATATGAGTGCAGTAACTCAAGAGATGCTCGGGATTTACATCTCCTTAGGATCCGTTAAACTATTTACTATGTAGTATATTGCGCTATTATAATAGTGTCTAATTGTAAAATAAACTTACTTTTAAATAGCGTTAAGGCTTTACATTTTCCACCTTAACACATTTATATATTCCCATAGTCTATACATTACCGTAATCTCCCCCGTACTGGGCGTTGTCAGAGGGCACTCCATAGGTATGGTACAAAACAAAATCGTATAAGGCGCGCTAGGGTAGGTGACACGGCACAACTAGGCAATGCCAGGGTAGATATACCAATTACGCTTCCGGGCCGATGGAAACGCGCGGCACGCAGCTGCCGCCCACCTCGAACAAACTCCCCACATCAAAGAAATCAAAAGTGAAGGTGGCCACCGAAAAATCCAAAGTCAGAGTATAGTATCGAAGGGAAGTGTCCGATCAGAGGTGCTACCTCATTAACCCGTCAATCGCTCCTGTTTTAGCCACCTTATGCCAACTCACGGGAGTTAGGTCCACGTATTTACCTTACAGGAAACGCCGCCACCAACCTACTTCATTCTGAAATCTCCACCGCGTACACGGTTAGTCAAAGTGGTTTTCGGTATCGACAGAGAGTATGTCCATATCCGATCCCGGTCTCTTTGCCAACCAATCGTTATTATAACACCGCGGTCATTTAAAATAATTATACTTTAAAACCAGAATAAAATATCCATTTCAAAACCATATAAATATGATATCACTTCCTTTTAAAACCCGAATTGATACGATATCATTTTATTCCAATATATATACTTTCCAAAATCATAGGGTTTTCAAAGTAAATATTTAGAGGTCAAAACTCTTGATATAAAATTTCAAATTATACTACCTTGAAAATCATAACTTTGAAACAAGTTTCCATCTCTTAAATGGTCAAATATTAGATTACTTTTATAAAACAAAATAGCTTCTTTACATTTCACAAATCAATTCCAAATATCGATTTAAACTTCCAAATACCATTTTAATTCTTATGTTTCAAAGCTTTAAATATTACACCATTTCAAAAACAACTCATTTGACAAACCCATATATATCAAATTCAATTACTTATTATTTAAACTTGAAATGTTTACTTAATGAATTCAATATAATCTAAGTAAAAACTTTATCTTCGCATAACTGGATATTCTTTCAATTTATTATATATTCATTTAAATCAACCTGATATTCATTTAAATCACTCTACACAAAATCAAGTTGTAAATCATATCCTTTAAAAATTCTAACTTTTTATTAAATTCCAATTTAACTTAATATTCATCTTCAACCTTATTCTCTTTTAAGTCATTAAAACTCTAGAATTTAAATTTCAAATAAATGCTTGATCTCAAAAAATCAAACTTTATTTTATACTTCAAATCCATTTTATACAAAGTTTAAAAAAACCGAAAATTACTATATATATATAAATAACCAAATCAATATCCCATAAACCATATATATAGCTTTACAACACCATGAAAATAATTTCAAAAATAATTTTATATATATATATAAATATATATATATATATATAATATACCGCGGTGCCTGTATAAAATTTTCTACCCTATGGTCACGGATGTTTATCATTTCAATCCGCAATTTAAAAATAAAAATGCGGTTGTATATCATTTCAAACCGCAATCCCGAATGAATGAAATGCATAGCAACTTGCAATTAATAAAATTAGTCATCCATTCATCCATCAAATCATACATCCATTTATCACAGTCATCATCTAATTTCAAACAATAATCAATACATAACACGTGATAAATAATGGTATCAATTATCAGTTTATACTCAAAATAAATTTAATAACTGTTAATTTGCAGTTTATATGCAAAAATAAACGTAAATTTAACTGGCAGTTAATATGAAATAAAAATTTAACATAACTATGACTGGCAGTTAATATGCAATTAAATAAATTCTAACTGTCAAATTTATGCAATAAATAAAATTAATTAACAGTTATATTAAATGAATGCGATTTATCAGAGATAATGAATAAAACATGCCAAACAGTCATAAATAAATTTCTACTCATATCTAAAATTAATTTAACAAACACAAGAAATTTTAGAAATTGTGAGTGGGTTAAAACACTCACCTTTTGAATTTAAATCGAATTTAAATTCAATTTAAACTCAAAAATTCGACGGTCTTCGAATTGGTCCAAATCGGCGTCAACAGATCTGGAATTTAATTACGATCCTAACAAAAAAAATCTCGCGTGAATCGGACTACGTATGAGAAAGTTATTCGAAAATTTCGATTGAAACAAAAATTAGATAAAACAAAATAAACAAATATACCCCATCACCATGCCACGTCACAGGCTACGTCCTTCTTCTCAAATTCGAGCACGCTACAGCACCAATCAAAAAAAACGGACAGTACCAACAGATTACGCTCTTCGAGAATTATGACATATAATTTTTCTGGAATTTTTAGAGGAGTTTGAAATAGTTTTTTTTTTATTATTTTGGATTGTAATTGGGTCTAGAAATTTTGCAGCCATTGGAAGAGAAGAAGTTGAAGAAAAGAACACACACAGAGAAATGAAGATAGATGGAGGCTAGGGTTTACACAGCCTATAAATCGACAAAGTGAAATAGGATAGGTGGGCACGAATCATAAACGCGCAAAACGGTTGTTGGCCCACCAGAATATTTTATATTAATTGGATACGTTACGGATTAGTAAATTAATTAATTTCTTCCTCAGACATTTACATTGAATTTTAAACGTATTTACAAATGTAAATTTAGATGCTTCATTTATAAGTTTCAATATAAATTCACAATTTCATTAAATTCCAAATTCATAGATAAGTTTCCATTTTCAACTAAATTTCTAAATTACCGTAATAATTATCTTAGATTTTTATTCATTCTCAATAGATTTAACTACTGTAAATTGACTAAGTTTTCATACTATAAAAATCCATATTTCTATGTATATATACATTTGAATTCCCTACTGAAATATTTTATTTATATTTCGCAATTACTTCCAATCCATTTTTTTTGGCATCGCACTGTTACTTAAATAAATAGCCTATACCAACACTAATTATCATTAATTTGAAAACGGGTTACCAAATTTTGGATTTTATTAATAATTATTATTTATTACTTCATTGTTTATTAAAATTTAGACAATTTAAGATGTTTCTTAAATGCTGAGTACATTATTAACTTCAGCGTAAAACTTCAATTTTATTTTATCTACAAATTATAAATTAACTTTGCAGAAATCCTTTAGTTGACCTTTCATTTAATTATCCTATCTATTGGTATCCCATAGATGGGAATTCCTAAAACATCTTCGAATTCCAACTTTAATTTCAATCACATAAAATGTTCTATTTAGTTTCCAATAAATTCAATAAATTCAAATTATCATGTTCTAAATCCAAATGAATCCATATATCCTGCCTTCCATTCTTTTAATCTAACTAATTATCATATTCTGAATAAAGTTTACGTTATTTCCACCTATAAGCTACAAATAACAACGAATGTTGCATTTGATTTAGATTCTAAATAAATTGATGGGTAATAAATAATAATTCTCACTGTTGCCCGATTTATTCCCATTCATGCTTAAATTACCACCAGACAATCATTAAATTTACCTATCTTTTATTGATTCCATAAAATCTATTTGCCCTGAGTTAGTTACTGCATTTATCAAATTCCAATTTCGCAATCACCTTAAATACATAAATTGGTATTGCATTAACATTTAAATTTATTAGCTTATGTCAACACTATTAACATTAATTGCAATGTATTACCAATTTTAGTCACTACCCTAACTACTAACTCATATTAACCTACATTATTCCCAAGAATTTCATTGGTTTTTCTTACATTAAATTTATCAACCATATTAATTAAGGTTTTTTTTAAAACAATTAATAAAATTCCCTTTAATATATACAACTTAGCAATCTATTAAGCATGGTATTATATTTCACGTAAATGTACATTTAATTACATTTATTACAATGTTATCCAAATAAATTGAATGATCTAAGTATATAACTCCTAATATCCACCCATCTTGCCTTAATCTCAAATAACATACAAATTAAACTACCCTTAATTTCAATTAACTCTATCATTACTTTTTATATTCCAAACAAATAAATTAATAATAGGTTAATTGAATCAGATTTACAATCCAACTTTAATTATTTGCAAATTTTGTCAGTTTGGACCACTTGGTAAATTCAGAATCCTTTAACAACTTCCTACATTAATTTATTTTTGAATAATCCCAAAATTTTCAATATTAAAGTACAAATCCAATTTATCAAAAATTAAAACTTAAATTTCAAGGAATTTATTTATTTAGGTTTAGATCCCGTTATTCACTAAAATTGGTTGGTATTTATTTCATTCGCCTCTTTAATTGTACGTAAATTTCTCATAAATACACCTAAAATTTCATTTCATTCCAACTGCTTCCTAATTTCCATTTCTACGTCTTAACACACTCTATATTAAACTTCTAGACATTGTATTACTTATCATATTAATGTAACCTTTATTTAGTGTATTAACATTTATTTCAATTCAAATTCTATCAACCAATTAAACATGTAACCTATTACTATTGCTTACAAATCAAAATATTGCACCCATTGTCATCTTCTGAATGGAATTAGTCTTTATTTCAAAACTTATCTAAATTTACATTGAGACCATATTTAATCCTCTTCGATAATATTAATCCTCAATTTATTAAATGGAATCAATATATCTTACATAACATGTTTTACGCATAAATTTTTAATTAATATTATTTCAACTTATTCCCCATATTCTCAATAATTACCTAACATAAATCTACGCTTATTTTATTCTACGTTCACACTTCCGTTACTCTCAAATCAATAAGTAACGTTCATATAAATAAATGTTATGTCAGTTTCCTATTTATTGCGATATTTTTATTTATTTATTACTGCATAACTTTACTTATTTTCTTCCCATCACTTTAAAATCAATCGTTAAAATAACGCTTATCAATACACATCAAATTATTTACCAAATTAAAAGGTTTTGATTTTTTTAACAAATTAATTGACAGATTAATTAGGTAATGTATACGAATTGTTATTATACCCATAAATTTACACTTAACTAATTAAATGCCTTACCTATATTCTCTATCTTTCCATTATATTCAGGTACAATACTTACACCAATTTTTATTGAAAAATTTATTCATATTACAAACAAAGGCTTAAATTACCATTGTTAAATTAGCGTTCAATATATATTTATCACCTTTTATTATTTCTACTAAATTTTTATTACAAAATTCTATTAAATAAATTAAATCGTCGAAATTTACGGGTCGTTACATTTCATTTTTGGATTAAGCCTTCGTTGCGCGTCACGAACGGGCTTAGCATCGTTGATTAAATGGATGCAATGTTAAACAAGAGCGGGACTAATTCCCTTATCGGTAATCGACCATCCAATCGCTTCCTTATTTTCTGAAAGAATAGAGAGAAGAGAAGCTTCTTGCTCAAGAGAAAGATCATTAGAAATGATGACAGACAAGTTTCGTTTTCACCTAAATATGCGTACTTAAGGTGATCGAGAAGTGGTTTGAGGTCCAACTTTGGGGGTTGCTCGATTAAAGAATTAGGTTGAGATTCGGACTCAACTGGAAGCGATTCAAAGGGAAGAGTGTTATTCAATTTCGTTGGGAATTTCGTGAAACAATTTTTCGTACTCGGCATCGCGTTTATTGTTAAGATCAAGTGTCCCATTTTCAAAGTTTTCATGAATGGCACTAACTTTCAATGTTTGGTCACGAGGTTCATTCAATTGGCTTTCAAGATTAAAAATGTTGAGATCCAAAGTCATGTTTCCAAAAGATATTTTCGTAGATTCGTTACGACAATTGTTTCAGGCATTTGAGGTGGCTAAGAATGGTCGGCCTAAAATCAATGGAATTTGACTCGCAGGGTGTAACATTCCTAAAAATTCATTAAGTTTAATTGGGCAATGAAATTAATTTTTGGAAATAAATTGTGATTTAATTAGAAAATTTTCTAGAATAAATAAATAATTTTTATTTTAAATAGAAATTTATATTAGAAATTTAAGAATAAGTGATTTATAAAACAAGTATTGAACTTCAAAATAAAATGTATTAAAAATATAATGGAAATTAAATGCCTAAGATTAATAAAAAGAGAATGATAGTTGTTTTCTAAAATATTAAATATATTTGGTAGATGTAACAAATTTCAAAAAAAAAAATATATTTTATTTTAAGATTTTAATTCTCTTATATAAATAAATATAACAATTGTTAATATGAAATCAAAGTGTTTGAATCCATTCTTTTCTTTTTATGAAGTTGTACAAAATAAACAAAATAAAAAAAATGTATGAATGTAAATTGTGTTAATATAAATTTTAAATAAGTGTATAAACATGTTGAACAAAAATTTAATGTAAGTACATATACATGAGTTTATATTTCAAGTTGAGATTGAAAATTTAAATTTTATTTAAAATAGATGTTTTTAAAAGTAAGTAGCATTTTTTTTTAAAAAAAAAAAAGTTATTAAGATGTAATATATATGTTAGTTAAATTCTTTCAACATTGAACATGTATGTATACATTCAAAAGAATAAAGATATACATTATTTTTAAAAGTGTATAAGTTATAAATATAAAATTTATAAAATTCTTTTTGCTTCATAATATCAACATGTGAGGGTGGAGTAGAAGAATTAACAAAATCTAAGCTCATGATTTCATTCTAACAAATGGCATTCCACATTCATTGCTTAATTAAAATATTCAATTTAAAAATTTCAGAAAATCTTTCAACTTCCATTTCGAATTTATTTAGTCTCATCAAATCTGAAAAGAAACAGTGAAAAGGATTTGAATACCTCAAACTACAACAATACAAAGGTATCAAAGATCTAGCATTTCAAAGTCCAAACACCAAAGAAACAAAATTTATAAAAATCTGAAAGACATTATGAACCAGATTTCCAAATTCTGCAATCTGGAAATTGGTTCTGCATGCAAATCAAAAGCAAAATCTGGGATTCAAGAAGATTCAAAAACAAAATCTAGAAGCAACTCAACAAGAATCGGAGCATCTCAACTTAATCAAGCAAAACAGATTTGGAAAACAGGAAAAGAAATCTGGAAGAAAAAAAAATGAAACCTGGGAATATTAAGATAAAAACAGTCTTCAAGCTTTGCTTGCATTTCTCAGGTAAGCTTTTAACTTCATAGTTTAATGAATTTATGGTTTCAAAAATAAAGGCTTGACATAAACAAATTCAATAAAATGCAGATTTATAAAAAAATATAGTGCTGCAGTTTTTTTTGGCAGAACAGTGCAAGCACTGTGGAAAATTAATAAAGGCAGGTAAAATTCCTTTGAAATATTTTAGTTTGAAGTTGCTAATCAGCAAATAAAACAAGATTTAAATAATAATGTTCAATAAATTGTTTCCAGGAGAATCAAGTTCAAGGCAAAATTTGTTTTCTGTTTCTAATTGCAGAAGGAAAATTAAAAGCCTCTGTTATACAACAAGAAAGTCAAATTGTAAGTGAAATCAAGATTGGTTGTTATTGTGAAATAAACAAATAAACACAATAGTAAAATAAGCAAGTTTCTTCTTACAACTTGCAGTTTTAACTCTGGGAATTAAAGAAAACAAAAATTAAAAGTTCAAGAGAAAAAGGAAAAAAAAAGGGGTCATCACCAGATTCCTGTTCTCTGTCAATATATTCCAGGTGAGCAAACTTGAAAATCTTCCCTTTGAATCTGATATCTATGAACTTGTGAATTGCTTTGTGATGCTTGCTTGTTGATATTGGGTTACATGCTTGTAAAATTTGAAATGAATGTGTTTCTGCTGTGTACCTGTCCATGTATGGTTCCTCTATATACCTCTCAGTTGCAAGGTTAATTTAAATTCATAAACCCTTTGATTAGTTTAAGATTAAGATTCAAACAAAACTTGTTTGTTTAAATTAAAACTTCATTTTAAAATTTTATATAAGTCAAAATAATATATAAACACCTCTGGAATATATATAAACCAATGATCAATCAGTAATTAGTGAAATCCCAAGTATAATAATTTGGAGTTTCAGGGTTATAAATCTAATCTTCATACAAAATTATGATTTTTCAAAGCAAAATTACGATTTTTAATGCTATATTTCAAGAGCAATTCTGTTTTGACAGTATTATGTATTTTGGGGTATCTCGTTTGCCACAAATGGTTTGAGGTGTCGAATTTGGTCCTGGATGAAGGGGAGTTATCATAGATAAAGGGAAAAATACCAGATTGGATTGCATTTCGTTTTTGAAGTTGTGATTTCGATTTGAAGTCCAGAACCCTACTTTAACTAGGCTGCGTGATTTGGGATGTCGCGATTTCTCTGGTTGATCGAGTTCAACCAAACTTAAGTGGCTGGAAGCAGGAACGTAGGCGATGGCTTGGACGGAGTTTCAGCAACTCTGGTGGTCGGGGGAGCATAGACGAGGCGTTGACAGGTTTACTTGGTGATGCTTGTCATCGTTCCAGGTATGGGTTGAAGCCTCAATTTGGATTTAGAGGCCGTAGTGATGATCTGATGATCGTGGATGGGTGTGGTGATGGTTGTCGAGGAGAGGAAGCTGCCGTGGTTGACCGGCGATGGTCAGAGCACGGTGCACGGTGCACGCGTGTACTTGGTGACAGTTTGGAAGATTGGGAACAAAGGAAACTCGAAGCAAATGGTTTTTAAACTCGGAGTAAATGAGAAGAAAACCCGAAATAAAAGTTTTGTTTCTCGGGATAGCCTGTAGTTACAGTTTACACTGTAAACTGAGTTTTTGTTTTATAAAAATTTGGGTTTTAAACCTTTTTAAAATCTGTTTTGTCAAAATTTAAAAATCTGTAATTATAGATTTTAAATAAGGTTTAGGTTTAAAAATTTAATTTAAGTTTGAACTACTAATTTGAATTTAAATTCCAGGTTTGAATTGAAACCTGTTTTCTGTTTTCTGCAAAACTAGGTTTAAACCTTTTTAAATCTGTAGTTATGGTTTTGAGAAAAATTTAGGTTCAAATTTAAATGTAAGTTTAAAATTTCAATTGAATTTAAATTCCAGTTTTTAAAACAGAAACTTAAATTTAAAAAGTTAACTTTATTAACTATATTATGTTGATAAGATAGTTTAAACTTTTTGATAATAAGATTATAGAAACATGAATAGAGTTGAAGTTAACTTGAAATCTGGAAATTCAAAAGTAAATTTGAATTTCAGGTTTAAATTTTAAGAAGGCTTAAATTTGAAGTTTCAAATTAAAATGGAAATTTAAATTATTGAAAGTTTTGAAATGACTTTAACTTTAAAAAAATTTCATAGCATTTGTTGATTTGCAATTTAAAAGGTTTTAAATTATTTAAAACTTTGATAAGTTTTAAACATGAATTTAAATTGAGATTTAAGGTAATTTCAAAAGTACTTAGTTATGAATTAAATTGTTTTAAACATAATTAAGTTATGTTTTATTTTGGACATTTGATTAAGAATTATGTTTTAAAATTGATTAATAAGGTAATTAAGATTAATTAATTTAATTAATTAATTAAATTTGGAATTAATAATTGATTAGTGATTAATCAATTTAAAATTAAGATCATTAATTAAGTTATTAACTAATGATAAATGAATATTAATAATGTAATTAATTTTAAATTAAGGATAATTAATTTAATAATTAACTTTAATTAATTAATGATTAAAGATTTATTAATCAAATGTTTGAAGGTTAATTAATTTAAAGAAAAATTAATTAATTAATTAATGAAGGTGATTAAGACTTAATCAATTGTAATTAATGATAATTAATCATTGATTAAAGATTTCTAATGAAAGTAATTATGTGGTGGATAAATTTAAAACCACACAAATTTATTCATCTTAACTTAAGATGTTTGATTATTATGGAATGCTTTGTGATGGATTGATATATTGGGTATGTGATGTGATGTTATGTGATGCTTTGTGGCTGGGCTGCTATATTTGTGATGAATATACTGTCGTATGAATATGAAAACCCCTTGACCCATAAAACGACATTTGGATTTCGATGCGACAGGGAGTCGGATTCCATTTGGTTATCCGAAACCCACATCGAATCCTAATAATTGAATCTGTGTTGATTGATGATGTGGCACTCTCATTGTGTAAAACCCTTGGACCACACTATACACACACAAATATGGATTGCACGTGGAAATGGGTTAAGTCACAGATTTTGAAATTGTTTTAAAATTGAATTTTTAAATCCAAAATAGTTTTTGAACTAGAATTGAAGCCTTTGAAAATGGTTATTTTTGAATAACTTGATGGAGTTTTGAAAATTTAAATAATTGGATTTAAATTTGAATTCAATATTTGAAATTGAATTCTATAATTTGGTAACTAGGGTTTAAAAAGTTATTCAACTTATTAATGGGTTTATATGGGTTTCTAAACCATTTTAAAGGTGATATTTTGGAATTTAAATTCAACCCAAGATTTCAACTTGTACAAATTGGTTTTTTTTCTGAAACGAAAACTATTTGTTTTCAAATGATTGAAGCTTTCACATAAGAATGAATTTCCAATTTGTGTTAAAGGATTTCAAGTCTAAAATGAAGATAGTTTTCCAAATTATAGATAAATCTTTGGAAACGTGTTTTGAAAGCTATAAATCTCTAATTTAAAGACTTAATTGGGTTAATCCAAATTGAATGGGAATTGTTTTGAAATTTATGAATAGATCTTTGTGAAACTGGGTGAAACTTTGTGAAATAAATCTTTTTGTTTAAAGATTAAAAATGGTAATTTGTTTAACCATTTGAAAGAAAGGTTTGGATTTTATAAGTTGTGACTTAACTAAAATCCCATATCCATATGTTTTTAAATATGGCGCTCACTATTCGGTTTAGCCGGGAGAGGACCTTGTGTCATATAGCCCATTCCGAATAGTGATACGACGTTATGGATTGCAATTGAAGACCGGTGGTGAAGACCGGGTATTTGTGAGAACGATAGGATAACCTATCGATTGTCTCTGCACCGAGTAGCTACGGTATAGAGATTCCCTAGTGATGGGAAGTCCGATCGGGATTGTGGATACCCGGATTTACAAGGGCTTCTTCGGAAGTGCCTTCGGTTCTGTTCGAACCCGGAACAGACTTGTATGGTTGTATGTCCGACATTACACTTTGAGATGTTAACTGATCTCTATCAAATACATTTCTGCTTGGTGGCGGAGAATTTATTCTCTTAGCTTAACACCCTTCTCTGAGACGTACGAGCTCAGAGGTTATGTAGTTGATATTTATCAGTGATATTCCCAATTTGGTAATGTGGCATGCTGAGTGCTGCTGTGTGATGATCATTGGTTGATCATTTGTGATATGATCATTTGTTTGATCATTTATCTTTGTGATCATTGCTTTGGTCATCTGTTGACCCAAAGCATGGCTTTGTGGCAAAGCGTAGCTTTGTGGATGAGACTGCATCAGGACCTCACTTCCCGGAAATGGTTGAAACAGGAAAGATGCGGCAAGGTTATGAGGGTCGCTCCCTTTAGGGTGTGTCATTCCCTTCTGGTAAAGGGTGGTATCAGGTATGGAGCCCTGGTATTTAACCCATGTGGTTGCTCCAATCTCATTTACTGTGTGGTTGTTGCTTTGAGGCGCCTCGGATAAAGGTCCCAAAGGACCGGGGGATGGCATATTCGTGTAGTAGTTACCTAGTTACAGAGGTAACCCGGCCTTGTGTTGGCAGAGATCTAACCGTAACGTTAGTTCTCGGGACGTCCCGCCAGAGGCGATCCCATTGACAGTAGGAAGTTCCTTAGCCTGACCATTTGTTGGAAATCCATTCATCCAATACGTGCCTTGTACGGTTTTAGTTGTAGAACCTGCCATTTAACATGGCAGCTATAGTAGGCATAGCATCATGGTACCTATGCTGGCTAGGATTTATATTATACTTTCGAAAGATTTTCCACTATGCACTAGTAATAATATCACAGAATTTTTCTCGTATTAAGCATGTTTGACTATCATAAGGAGAAATCTCCCCCATGTGTGCGTTTGCATTGTGTGTGTGCCGGGAGGCCTTATGGTAGTTTCATTTTCCAAAAAGCATTGCGGATTTCAAATTTAAATTCTCTTGTTTGTTTTAAAGACCAAATGTTTTTGTTTGCTCACACCAGTCCCATGACTGACCTGGAGTTTATTGTTCCTTTCCTAAACTCTGGGTGCCCACTATTTCCCACACGGGCAGTCTAGAGTTGGGATTTTCAGATAATCCATAGTAGGTGTAGATTCGATAGCTTTCAGCCTTAGGATTTGGCAACCGCATTTTGGATCGAGTTTCTTCTCTTCATCTTGATTTTGGAGTTCGAGCTATTTCTGGATTGGTGCTTTGGAGATGGAGATTACTGATACTGGAGTTCTTTCTTGAAGACTATTTCGGAGATTTGTTCCGCTGCTAGTGTTATTATTATATTTCCGCTGCTATTCTTTGTATCGCTGATAATGTTGATATCTATTGTATCATTCATGTTGTATCAGTTATTGTATCCAATGTTGTATATTGATATATGCTATTCATTTCTTCCGCTGTGTTATTTACTTAATGTGTTATAAGCTCCGGCGAACCAGGTTCGACGTTTGGATCTGCGACATTTGAATACGAGTGTCGTATTCGGTGCCGATTTTCGAAGGTCTAGTCAGGATCGTCACACAGGGTTTGTCACGGGTTGTGTTTCAAGAACGATAAAGTCAACGGGGAATATGAATTGCCCTACTTGAATGAGCACGCCCTCAATTTCTCCCATGGGCTTCTTAATGGAACGATCGACGAACTAAAGCGTAACTTTTGTGGGTTTGAGCTCACATATGCCTAATTGTTCATGCACGGAGTATTGAATCAAGTTGACACTCGCACCTAAGTCTATTAAGAATTTGTTAATCATCTTATATCCAATTGTACTCGGAACCGTAGGGCAGCCGGGATCTTTGTATTTGACGGGCATGGATTGAGAAAAGCCTTCACTCAAACCGGCGGCTAAGAAGACTTTTTTGGGCACTTGTGTATCACTTTTGGGTACACAAGTCCTTAAAAAATTTCGCGTACCTGGGGACTTGCTAAACGATGTCATGAAGCGGAATGTTAACTTTGACTTTTTTAAAAATTTCCAACATCGTTATCATTTGGTCCGAGGGTTTCTTTGGTTGAAGACGATATGGAAATGGAACACGATACTCGGTAGGCGGGTCTACTCGAGTAGAAGAAGAAGTGTTTTGATTGGAATTTGATTCAACGTTTGGTACCACATTCTATTCAGTTTCGTTTGTTGCTTTAAAAGTGTTGAGAGAAGTTTCCGGTAAATCGTTGGGGTTAACGACTTGATTATCGTTTCGTTTACTGGAACGTAGAGTTGTGATAGCATTCAATTGGGTGACGACATGGGCTCGACATGAATTTACGTTTTGATTTTTGGGATTTTGAAGGGGCTGGCTTGGGAATGTTACTCGTTTGCGTTCACTTACAGACGTGGCTAATTGGCTCATTTGCATTTCGAGTTTTGCAATCGATTGGTTTGTGTTGTGCATATATGAGGTCAATAAATTTTACAAATTGTTGTTTGATTGAAGGCTTTGAGTAGTTGCTTTAGCCAATGTTTTAAGATTTTTCTCAAGCGAAGTTAAACGTTTATCGTCTTAGGGAGGATGAGTAGAATTTGTTGAAAATTTGATTGTTGCGGTTGATTATGAGACAGACCCGCAAAGTTTGGTTGAAAATTGTAGGGCTGAAAGGAAGGATTCGAAGAATTATTCGGGAATGCATGAAAATTTGAAAGACCCGTATTTGTGTTGGTTCCAAGCAAAATTTGGCGATTTCTCCAACAGGGTTGTACGTTGGACAAAAAGGGTTATTTTTGGCTTTATTGAAAGCGTTATTTGTTCGACAGAATTAGGGCACTGGTCGGCTACATGATTAAGATCATTGCATTTATAACACATCGGTTGGGAAGCTTGGTTCATTTGATTCGATGAGAAAACTTTATCGAATTTTTTAATCATTGCGTCGATCTTAGCTTCCAAAGCAAAAGATCCTATCGAGTGTGCACTCGATCGTGAGTAAATTGATTTTTCGTTCGAACATTCCCATTTGGATGATTTTTCGGCAAGGTTTTCAAGAAATTGCCAAGCATCGTCGTGATGTTGGGCAAGAAAATTGCTTTGGCACATTGATTCTAGCATGGTTCGTGAGCTATTTTCTAGTCCATCGTATAAGATTCGGCAAACCGTCCATTTTTCAAAGTTATGATGCGGACATTTTATCAAAAGCTCTTTGAATCTTTCAAAATATTTTCCAAATGGTTCTCCATTGAATTGATGAAAATTTACAATTTTGTTTTGGATTCTACTCGTTTTTTTCAAAGGATGAAACTCTTTTAAGAAAGCTTTTACGAATTCTTCCTAAGTTTTAATCGAGTTTGATGGTAAGCTATACACCATATTCAACGTAATCCGTAAGACCAAATGGGATTAATCAAAGTTTGATTCCGTCATCGAAAAGTTGTTATAGTTTAATGATTGCACAAACTTGTTCGAATTTAATCAAGAAATGTATGGGCCATCGTGCTCGAAATTGCCAAATTTCGGAAGTGTGACAATATGGTTCTAGTGAATTTCGAAATGATTACCCCTAGGGGAGGGTATCGTGATGCAAAGTGGAATATAAACTGTATCGAGAAAGATTATATTCATAAGAGTTCGAGGGACGTTCTCGTTCGCCTTTTTGGAAGGATCGTCTGTTCAAGTTAAACGATTAGTTGTTGAGTCGCGAGTCCAACAATTTGTTGTTGTGTCATGATCTAAGTACTCATGCACAAGTGAAAGTCAAGAAGAAAAAGAAGTTAGAATCAAGTTTAGAGAATGAACGAAGATTTGAAAAATGAAGTGAAAAATTTGTATGTTTTTTTAAAGAAAGGAAACTATTTACTAAGCGAAAATTATTTTTCAAAAGAAAAGTTTGATTTTTTTTTTTTTGGCTTTTCAAATTTTTTTATTTTATATGTTTTTGTATTTTTTTTTGAATTTTCAAATATTTACCAAAAGGTTTTTTTCGTTTTTAGAAAATGGAAATTTGATTTTTGTTTTCGAATTTTCAATTTTTTTCTTTTTGAAAAGATCATATATACTTTTTTTGTTCGAAAATTTTCAAATGAATGGATTTAAAAGGATGTTTTTCTTTGGATAAAAAAAACTAAGTAAAATTTACAAATTTTTTTTTTGATTTTGGATTTTTTGTTTTTTTTTAAATATGCATGAAATAATGCAACTAAATGAATGCAAAGGACTTAATTACAGTTTTCTGTCCTTAGTGGCTTCTAACCCAAAATTGTATAATCACACTTTGTCTTAAATCAACAAAAATATTTCTCAGACAGGTAACAAGCAGGGGTTATCGGTGCACCACGAATTACCATAGCAATGGAGTCGAAGGTTTAAGTACCTTCAGAGGAACAACCACTATAATATTTATGAATCACTGTAATTTTTATAGCTGGTTGTTACTCTGCCGTAGTCTAGACATCAAGAAATAAAATTGTTCAAATAAAACAATTGTGAAGATACAATTAAGCCCTAAATGAGCTCGCGACACCCTTAAGTCGAATGTCTAACCTTTATTATTAGTCAATTCTACGATGAAATGCTTTTGTGGGCTAAGGAAAGGGTAATGAAATCCCTCACCTTATGTGAATAGGCTATTGCCCTTAGAAAAGAAAATAAGATGAGATGAATGTAAAGCAAAAATTAAACGAGAATATACAATGCAACTAAAATAAAGTTTGTTTTTGAATTTTGAATTTTTTTTTATATATGAATGCAAATGCAAGCAACCAACAATGCAATTCAAATAAAAAAAGAGAAAATGCACGATACTAGAGCGTGCAGATTTTATTAGCAATTTATTTTTTTAAGCGGCAATTTTTTTAGCAAGCAAACAGTTTATTTTTTGCCAATCGGCTCTTCCTTGCAATTTTCTGCTTTGCAACCTGAAATTTTTATTAAAAAAACAATATATATATACACAATTTTTTCTATATTTTGGTTTTAGAAAGAAACTAAGAAAAATTTGAAATCAAAACAATTTGCCAAAACCAAATTCACTTCACTATTTTTTTTAAAGATCAAAGTTAAAACAATTTAAAACAAAACAAAATTGAAACAAATTAAAACAAACACAGTTTTATTTGTTAAACCAAGAGACAAATGAAAAATGTTTCTTTTTTTTATGATGTTCTCTTTATCAAGGGAAAATCAAAACAATTGAAATCCAATGAAACCAAACAAAACAAATGAAAGAAAAGTTAAAGAAAGACAAAACAATTGAAGCCAAAAATTTATATGCTTATTTATTTTTAACTAAAGAAATAAAACAACTGAACAAAACAGAAAAAAAAGGAGGCACAAAAGCCCACAACGCAAGACGTCAAGCCCAATGCAACTTAAGGATCACAGGCAATTATTCCCTAAAAAGTATCCTAAAAACAACTTCAGAAGCGAATTTATTCTCTTCAAACAAGAAAAAAGAAAGGAAAATAAAACGGGGAAACGCGATTTCAAATCGCGATTTGGGTTGGAAGTCGGTTTGAAGGCGATTTCAAATGCAGACGTACTTTGCTCGATTTGGATCGAAATTCGTGATTTGGTGAGCATGAGTGCTAATGGTTCGCAGTCGAGTTGTTGTAGTGTCGTCGCGATGGGGTGGACTTGAGAGGCGGTTTCAGGCAGTGATCGGAGATGTTGGACGTGAATTGAACTTGGAGGCAGTGCGGTAGTCAGGTGAAGTTATGGCAGTTAGTCTGTTTTTTTTCCTTTGTCGTTGTTTGGTGAACTTGAACTGTGGATGGTGAAGTGAATGTTGCTGTCAGTTTTGTTGTTCGAATTTAAGTGAGCAGCAATGTTGCTGTCAGTTTTGTTGTTCGAATTTAAGTGAGCAGCAATGTTGTGGTTGAGGTTGTATGTTAGGCAATTGGCAATTGATGACGTTGTTTTGATCGAAGGAGTTATAGGTTGGTCAGCAGTGAAAGAAAGTGGGGTTATGGAAGAAGATGGCTGATGGTTAGGGCTGCTTTTGTTTGTTGTATTGTGTTCGCAAGTTGATGGATGTTTGTTGAGGCAAGCAGCAGTGGATTTCACCTGCAGTGAAGATGGCTGTTGAGTGGTTGTCGGATGGTTGCAGTGTAGTGTAGAAGCGTTGAAGTGAAGTATTGAAGATGAAGCTTGTTTGTATGTGCTAGCAGAGGAGATTGAAGTGTAGCTCTGTGGTTTGGAGAGGAGTTGTGTCATCAGGCAGTAGGCAATGTGTAGGTAGGATGAGGTGGTAAGGGGATGTAGAGGTCAGCTACCTGATGGTTGTTTGGTGTGGTGGGTTGAAATGGAGTTCACAGTGCACAGTAGTATGTTTGTGGAAGATGGTTAGTGATGAATGTATGTTTGTGGAATGCAACTAGTGTTAAGCAGAAGAGTTTGGTCACTGAAATTATTGTTGAAGTGGTGGTGAAATGTTGGCAGAGAAGGGACGACAATGTTGTATGTGTAGAGGCAGTGAACGAGATTTGAGAGTAAATGTAAGAAATGTTGATACAGAGAATGAAAATGTAGATGCTAATGTAACAAAACTAGAAATAAAAATGTTGTTGTGGTTGTTGTTTAAAATTATTACTATTATTATTTTTATTAAAAAGAGAAAGGGAATTGCAGAGTTGATAGAAATGAACAGAGTTTGGAGAACAGATGAACACAAATGAAACAGAATTGCAAACTAAATGATAAACAGAGAATGCACAGATTTAAAACAGAAATGACACAAAGCAAAAAAATGCAATGAAAGTGCAAGCAAATGGAAACAATGAAGAAGGGTACAATGCAACGGATAATAGAGCTAAATGAACACAAATGCAATGTTTTTTTTTATAAATGAAAATGCAAATAGAAAATGAAAAGAAATCAAGCACACAAAAAAATGCAATCAAAAATCACACAATATTTTTTTTTTTTTTTTTCAAAATGCAAACACATACAACAAACACAAAATAAAAATCAAACAAAAATAATTCAAAAAATAGAAAATTAAAATCAAAGCAAATTCCCGGCAAATAACGTCAAAAACTTGTTTAACAGCGAATTTTCTATCGAGTTAGAAAAATGCCGATAAATTTTGAAGTAAAAATAACCGCAAGCGCACGGCACACAATTTTAGTACGTGGCGAGTACGGGTCGATCCACAGGGAACTGCTTTAGATTTTAAAAATCAATTCAATCAAATTAGATCAAAGTGAGATGAAATTATTAACTACAAAAATGAAGCTTAAACTAGAATTAAAATGTGATTTAAAAACTATTAGACTAGAGAACAATTTAGAGGCAAAATCCACTCTCATATTTTTGTAAATCAACAAACAAATAATTTATGATCTCTAGCTTTGATATTAAGTGAAATAATTGTTGTATTTATCGTAAGTATGGTTTATTTATGTTATTAATTAACATAAATAAAACCATCAAACTATAACACAACAAATAAATCATTTATCAATTATCATGAAAATGAAGCCAAAACAAAAGCTATTTTAAATATGATCTATTTACTATTGTAACTAGAAGTATAGATCATCAAATTTCATTTTTCCTTTCATTTTGAAATCAAAAATTAATTAGCAAATGATAATATAAATTGTGTTTAGGTTGAATAAGAATAGCTCATTTGCATAAGCAATATAAGCTATCAAACCCATTTTTACAAACTTACATCAAAATTCACTTTCATAAAGCACAAGCTAAAGAAATCATAAATTATAAAAATGTTGAAATTACATAATATTTGAGAGCTTCATTACCCCTAAATTGAAAGGGTTTAGCTGCTCATTTGTGTTATCAAATCAACATATGTAAGTTTCAACATTGGAAGGCAAAGGGAAGTAGAAATTAAACAAAGGAAATGAGATTAACTACTTGTATGAAATAACATCAAACTAATTGCATGAATGTAAATCTAAACTATGAACATGAAAAGAAAGAGAGCATAGAAATAAACATTAACAATAAAAAAAGAAAAATATGTAGAAAAGATAGGAGAAAGAGGGTTGGAAGCCATTTTTATTTCACTTTGATTTGTGTTTACAACTTGCTAATTTCCTAAGTAAATATATGAGAGAGTAGAGGATATTTACATGTACATAACTGGGCTATTTATACATTCATAAAACCTTAATTCAATATTTAGAGAGCTTCCCAAAATGCCCTTTAGGAAGCGTGGCCGCTAAGTAACCATTAGCCACTAGTTAATCCCTCATTGAATATGCATGAAGCTTTAACCTCCACTTAGTTGTCCATTAGCTTCTAATTGTAGATTTATGCAAGTGGGTGTGGTCCTCCATGATCTTAGACTTGAATAATTTCCTTCTTCTTTTCTTTATATTCATTTGTGCATGCATATATCTTCATGAATCCCTCCTCCATATGCATCAAAATTTCCTATAAAAAACATAAAAAATGTCCAAGTAAAAATTCTCAAATTGACATATGCACAAAAATGACCATTTGGCTCCTGAATGAAGATGAATATGTGATGATTTGAAAACAATTGAATTTTTGTTGTAAACATGTTAAAATGCCAAAATATGATATTTATTTAAATAAAAAGTGGTAAAATATGGATGTATGTATATATGCACATTTACGTGCACATCCAAATCACTTGTAAATACTTGTATAAAAAATATTTTTATGAAAATATACATAAGTATACCACTCATTCAATATTCATTTATATTCTTTCAATGCTTGAAAAAATATCCATATGCTTATATCATTGGTATAAGTATATTTACAAAATACTACACTTTCAATACTTAGAAAATGTAGCCAAATATTTATCTCAACGGTATAAGTATATTCACAAAATGCTACACATTCAATACATGGGAAATGTAACCATATACTGATCATAATGGTATAAGTATATTCACAAAACACTACACTTTCAATACTTAGAAAATGCAACCATATGCTTATCTCAATGGTATAAGTATATTCACAAAACATTTATGAAAGATTTAATATTTCAAAAGCATACTTAAATGGGCCAAAACAAATGTTATTTAAAAACATTATTTATTATAAAACAAAACCAATTTCCATTTGGTGTAAGTAAATGGATCATATTGAAATTAGACCAAATATACATACCATCACTTTCCGATTTCAAACTTATACTGTCCCTCGATTAACAATGGAGTCAGACAAGTTAGAGAACTATCCTTGCCTCGTCATACATTCTTAAATATCACAGATAGAAACGAGTTTCCATACCTTGGGGATTTACTGTTAAGTATGAAAAGAATACTTCGCATACCACCATAGGTTAAAATGATCATTTATAGAAATCAAATCTCATTCATTTATAAAACTCATTTTGATAAATCTCTTTTATATTTACAAAACTCCTTTTACAAATCTCTTTTATATTTACAGAAATCCTCTTATAAATCTCCCTTTTATTTATAAAATTCCTTGTATAAATCTTCTTATTTTAAGTCTCATATATTTATCACAAATCTTCGGTTCCAAGATCGGACTAAATACTCTTCATAAAACGATCATTCCATATGTTACTATAAATTCACGAATGTGATTTATTTTTCCTGTTTATCAAAATGATATCATTTTCCTTTTAGAAAATATCATTTATAAATCTGTTCTTTTATTTACAAAACAACATTTATAAATCTGTCTTTCCATACAACATATTATCTAAAGTGTTTCATGAATATTTATTCCATAGTATTTCTATCTTCTCGTAAAAATGAATCTCTTTATTATAAAAGATAAACCCTTTTTCTTTATAAAAAAACATCCGTTATTATATTAAATTTTCTATAAAATAAATACTATTCGAATACTATTAAAAATTCCATATAAATTGGAAAAGACTAGCAAAAAGGTTGCAGTAAAATAGAGAAGTTCAAAACCCATTTCTAAGAAAAATGACATAGGGAATTCCAAAAGTCATATTTAAAATCATCCTCCAAATCAAAACCATTTTCAAATCAAAGACGGCAAATGATAGTATTTACATAATATTATAATAAGGCTTAAAGCTATTATAACACTTAACAAGTGTTTTCCATATAAATGTACCAAGTGCAACAACAATAAGGGCAATATCGTAGTCACATCTAATAAAGCCAAGGTAACGAGCTTTCGACATTCAACAATTTTTACAATAAGTACATAAATGAAATTAAAATCAATAGTGCTGAGGAATCCCTTAGGATCCCTCTACAAAAAAATTCGTGTTCCCTGTATTTCATTTTATATGCCATCTGCTTTCCAAAGTGGAAATTCAACCAAATCAACCAGAGAAATCATTCGAGCATACAGATAATAATTATGTCAACACATATACCATATAATGTTCACCAAAGATGAGTGAACTCACAAAAATCCCAACCAATGCTTAACTGTTCTTGCTCTGTCTAAACTTGAAGGGCGTTCGATTTCAACTCAAAATATTACTTGCTCCAAACTTAACGAAATCGGCTGCAGTGCATAGATAACACTCCTATGAGCATAGTGCAAAAGATCGTGTTCGATTTGGACCCCATAGGCAATAGGTATCGATTTGATAAGAATTTGGATTTATAAATTTAATTAACTAACTTATTAACTTAATTAATTATCTTAATCCCTCTTAATCATCTTCTCCACCCCTAAATCAAAATCCTTGTGCACCTGTACATACATGTCGTGCACAAACCCATCGCCTCAACACATTCTCTCCTCTCAAACTCCACCTACACCCAACGAATAAAAGAAATGACAACTCTGACATGTCGCACTAATAGTCCTCTTTGCAACTGACCCAAAATCATTATGCTCGACCTATAGCATGACCATCACGACCTGGAAATGTCGCGCTCCCCATCTTGCATCGTTCCACTCGAAATGATCACCCTCAACTATCATATGAGAAACTTAATGTCAACCTTGCCTTGGCCTGACTCCTCCCCAATTGACGATGTATACAAACCCTAATTCCGCCAACAAAAGTAGATTTCCAATAAACATGATTGCACCCACTCTTGCATACATCGATGTAAAATCCTTCTCCATACGAACCCAACGGATCCAACGACGGCTCATATCGTCGCATGTAGCTTCTTATTTAGTTTAATGAATGACATGCTACTTTCATTCATGTACAGGAAGAGAGGAAGAGGAAAATAATAAAGAGCAGAATGTGTCAGGGTTATTTATAATAAATATATATTATTATTTAAATTCTCAAATTAAAACGTAATGCGTTTCGAGCTCGCACGACCACATAGCACGTCTAATCCCCATGAACCTCGTTGATGTACATCATCTTATTATCCTAGTTTCGATGACTGGTTTCATCAGAATCCAAGGCAGTGCTTCGGGATGATAATATCAAGCATTTCGAGACCATTTATCAAAAAAACAATTTTCAGTCCTATTACCGATATTTATTCGAACTATTTATTTTTGTAAATAAATTTTGAAAACAAATTTCTTATCGTTGGCCATTATTTAAAGAGGGATATTTGATTATTTAAAACCATTAATTAAATATTTAAAATTAATTAAATATACACCTATCAAAGCGATAAAATTCTAGGTCGCTACAATATTATTCAATTATAACATATTATATTAAATATATATTATAAACTTTATTTTATACACATATATCTTATATATATTTTTTAATTTATTAATTAACTTTTAATTTATTTATTTATTTAAATAATCTTAGTTAAAAAAATTTAATTTCAAATATTCTTTTATACACGCTTGTATATTCGTATTGTCTTGAACAAATCAAGATAACATAACATATATCATTATATATATTAAAAATTTATATATTTTAACTAATTAACCTATTTAATTAATTCATTTATTTTGTTAATATTATTAATAAATAATATTTTCGAGATTAATTTTATAACATTTTCAAACATTTTGAAAAATTTATATTATAAATTTTATAATATATGTTTGATTTTAAATTTAATATATTTTAATTTTCAAAACAATCTTAGAATCTATATTATAACATTTATAATATATTTTTATTATTTAAATTTAACTTCTAAATTTAAAACTTTTATTTTAATTTAAAACCTTTTTGAAAATTGCGCTAATGTCCAAATTAATTTACGCCTTTATATTGGGGATAACCTTTGGGTATACCTCAAATTTTTGGGTCGGGCCAATAGCCAAGTAGGGCAGAGTACTTGATTACCCAAACCCAATACCCAACCTTAGACGCTACTTTTCTAGACACCATATTATATGAATAGGCTTTAATAAGTTAGCCCTGATACCGCTAATATAGACCACATAAGCTATTTGACTCTAATACCATTGTTGGAGCCGAACCATCGCGCAACAGGGTAAGTGGGTAAATTTCAAAACAATTATTTCATTTTGAATCTTATTAGGCCTATGAAGTCTAAATTCAGTTAAATATTATATGAATTTATTGTTAAATAAAATCCATATATTATTTAATTTATTGTAAAGTATCATATTAGTGTTATGATTAATATATAGTTAATAGGCATCATTGGTCGATGGTTTGATATAAATGTGCTCGACTTTAGTGATAAACTTTCTGAATCTTTGTGTGATTTTGGTCTTGATTTGGCTGTTAGGGATATGGCCATTGGGTATGATGTTGTTACGGGAATTGCTACCAGTAGTTGTTTGGATGGTGAAAGTGTATGTACTCGAGATGTTTATAAGAAAGTCAATCTCAATTATACTACGCATGAAGCTAATGTGTTGGTTTCTTTAGTTTACCTGATCTTCATGCCTCTACTACTACCGAGGCTCCGTGGTTGTCATTATTTTCTAAGTTTTCGAAAAATGTAGGTGTTTATTATCCACGAAAATTTGGTAATGTTGAGATCAATGGAGTCATGGTTCCTCCTGTCGAGCTTATGCAAGTGGAAGTTGATTTTTGGTCTGATTATTTGGTTTGCTTTTTTCTTGGACTCTAGTCCAGCTTATCATCTTGTCAAAGCGGGTTGTAGTTAGGTTTGGAAACCTAGAGGTGACCTTAGTGTTCATTTTGATAATGTAATGTTCTACTTCAAATTCTCGAGAACTGATGAAGGACAACGCATACTAGAAGTTGATCCAATTCTTATAGAGGGAAATCTTTCATTATCACCACTTGGAGTCCATCAATTGACGCTAAGGAACATGTATTATGTATTCCTATCTGAGCGCACTTTTGTCTCATCCCTTCTATCCTGTAACCCATGATTGGAATTGACTGACTTACTGGCCGTATTGGCAAGGTGATTTTTTATACTAATACTGTGGCTAGGAAGAATTTGGTGTATGAAAAATCTTTAATTAAATTTACTCCTAACAAGCCTTTGCCATCTAAGCTTAAGGTAAAATATTACTGAGGGTCATTATGTTGAGGTTGTTGTTCGATATAGTTGAAACCCGATACATGCATGATCTGTCAGACATTTGGGCACCTTATGGAAGCTTGTTCTCTAAGGACTGCTAATGTTGCTGTTCCTCTTTCTGATAGGATTCCACTTCCTTGACCTCCGGTCAGGAAGTGGGTCTTAAAATTTTTCCATGCCTTGTTGCCTCTCCTCCATAGATTGTGCCTTAGGTTATTGAGGTGGTTGATGTTCCTATTGATTCCATGGTCATGGTGCCTCCTTCTGATACTATTATTTAAAACTAAGATGAGCAATCTTGGATTCATGGTCTTTTTGGTGTGAGATTCTCTCCTGAGGTTGATACTTACTACAAGTTTGTTAGTGATGATGAAGTTGAGAGAAGACGTTTCTACTATCATATTGGGGATGAAGGTGCTACCCTCCCTAGGGTGGGTGATATTGGTGAAGTGAACAAGAATTTGTTTTGGGATACAACTTGGGATAGAAAAACCATCTACAACGATGCCTTCCACGGTTTTGTTCCTAACCGTTCTCTTCTTTTTGCTAGGTATGTTCATGTCAATGGTCCTGATTCGGCTAATGATAGTAGTAGTTCCTCCTATTCTAAGGGGGAGGGGGGGCTAGTCTAGGTTGTTAGTAGTTTAGGCGACCTGCCTAACTTCTGTGTTGGATTTCTTATTTTTAGCTGTAGAGGCGTCTTTTCCTCTCTCCTATTTTGCATATGTTTTAGTGGTATAGCAACTTAGCCTATTCTGATCACTTATCCTTTAATTGATTGAGTAATAAAAGTGGACGACACACTTAAAATACCAACTAGCATTGCATATACATATATATGTGCATGCGCAACATAAAAGGTGTACATGGTTTAACATGCCAATGTATAAATGTTGGAATATACACCGCAATGGATATTTTAGCCCCTTCTCATAACTATGTGCCGGCTAATGCGTGTGTAGTTAACATTATAATATGTTGTGATTGCAATATAATATAAATAACTGTAAATTCAAATTGAAATTTAAAATTCAAATGCTGGATCTCAGATCCAGATCTACATAGTAAATATCTCATAATTCAAATTTAAATTAGTATATTAATTTCAAATAAACATTAATTATATATGTATATATCAAAACCTTTAAAAATTATTTTAAATAAGAATTCTATACATTTACATACATATATATATATATGTATGTGTGTGTGTATACATATATTTATCTTTATATATACATTTGACAAAATTATATTAAGTTTTTACTATTTGAATTTTGCGGTTTTCTATGAAAAAATTGGCTTTTTTGTTGATTTCTGCATGGAAATCATCTCAATATCTATATATATATGTGTGTGTGTGTGTGTATAATTCCTTTTTTTGAAAGCAATTCAGAACGTGTATAAATTTTATTAAATAAATAATTGCATATTATATATATTATTGATATGTAAATATCTTAAAACTTAGTTTTTTTGTTAATATATGTATGTATGTATATCTTAAAATGAATCTTGTTTAAAAAATTATTTACAAACTAATGAAAAAAATTGAATTTTTTTATTTATTATCGAATGATATAATATACACACACATATAAACAAGGGGCATTTCACTAGAAGGACAAACTTTATAGTCTAATTAGTTTCTAAGACACATATCCATAGAAATTAATTTCAAGGCCAAAGTCAGTAGAATAATTACTTTTAAGGACAAAATTAGCAGTCCAATTACTTTCAAGGACATAATTTCAAAAGTTTTTAGGCCTTAAAAATTAATTATTTTTTATTTTGTCCTTAAAAGTAATTATTTCAGTTCTTGTGTCCTAGAAACTAATTGTACCTGCTAAAGAGGCCCTTGTGGCTAATTTCCACTATAAACAAACATATACATCCAATGTTGACGGCAGTACGGCACTAACATACATGGATTCTTCGTAGTATTTATTAACTAATCATATATATATATATATATATATCATAATAAACAATTATTTACACATATATAAATGTAAAATATGGATATTAGCTTTCACCAAAGCCTAGGTAAAACACGTTGAGATGTTGAATCTGATCACTCCATAAATCGATATCCTAGCCTTCAAATAAAGCTACCAATCTGACTGCAGCTACCACCAATCTTGGAATTTCATTTAATTTGTGTATAAAGAAGCTTGCACGAGGATGAGGGCTGGAATAGGAGTCGGCCAAAATAGGTCTTAGGAGAAGCAAAAAAGGAATACAAATAAAGCGGAGCTACAAATGAATATGTAGAGAAATACTAAGGAGCAAAAGGGGATCAAGATCCACCATCTTCTCTTAACATTTCATTTCCACTTGAATCAAAATTCAAGCCACTTTGCTACCTCCTATGACTGACCATAACAGCCCATTTTTGGGCCTCCTAATTGCTTCATGCCCGATCACATTCATATGCATTTAAATCCAATTCAAACGCACATCGATATCGTACATCGATATATGTGTTTATAACTATTATATGGACATTATTTAATATCGATCAACACAAATTAAATAAAATTTATAATTAATATTTTATAAATATTAATAAATTTATACTAATTATAATTAATTAAATCAGATGGTAATAGGAGTATTTAACATTTCGATTGTGCGACTCTTAGGTGTAAATTCGATTTTATCGTTGATCAAAATCGAATAATTCGAATATCAACATTCACATGTCACTTAGTATCTTGTGTGAAATTATTAACAAATTTATTGCTTATATAGCTTTAGTAAAATCCTATTTTCTTTAATTTAAGCTTTACTTAGTAATGACAATTATTTATACTAATTATCTTCATCAAAACTATATCACTTTGGATTTATGGAATTCGCTATGAACAAAATTCCAATATCGTCTATATTTAACTCTATAGTCCACACACAAAGCCTTTGGTTCAATAATAACTATTATTATTAAACAGACTGCTTTGGCCAGAGTCTTTGACTTTGAGTTGATGCACTTGACAATGAATTTAACCTTATATAGCCGAGGAAACAAATCCTCTCTTGAATAGTGTTTCACTTCCAATCAGGGCTATTAGTGGATACCCAAAAAATCCAGAATCCATCCACATCCATATCTGAGAATTGGATATATATCCAAGATCGATAAAAGTAGACATGGACGCAACATCTACAATCGAAAATATCTTTCTTGTTTTTCATAATTATAGTTTAAATTATGTATATTTGAGTACAATGAAAGATATTTATTTATTGTTTTGTTAAGTTAAGAGTTCATATTATACACATCAAATGCATATTAACTGCTCAAAACTATTTATTATCATCATATTTGTTTATTTTTAACACTTTAATTATCAAAGGGATTGAAAAAGTTTATGTTAAACAAAAATTTTCATTTATATTTCTTAATTTATCGATCGTTAATAGACAGGAAAATTATCTGATATCCATCCATATCCGCAGAAGCAAATATCCGATATTCAAAAATAATTTTAGATATGGATATAGAAATAACACTATTCGTATCTGAAAGTATCTGTTGATAGGCCTACTTCCATTGCATTCACTCGACCCTACTATAGTCGTTTGATGGATGTCGTGCACTATTTAACTATAATCAAAGTGGAGCCGATCAACAACATTCTCAAGTCAAGAGAACTATATAGTTCTGCCATATTGATTTTTTTATTTGACTTTAATTATATTAACAAACAGACTATATTGAATGAGTCACTCCATAGATATCCAATAACTATTAGTACATAAACCCTTAGTGCTCCCAGCAGTCATAAGTACACATTGCCCAACTTTTGGGGAGCATTACGTATTCTAATCTCAATGGATGTATCAATATCCTGTCTGATACATCTTGACTAGAAATATTTAAAAAGGTATGTTTAAATTCATTGTGATAAATTACATATGATTACAACACTTTGTAACTACTATCACAAAATGTAGCATTTATGATTTTTTTATTAAATATATTTTTAATTAGATTAATTTGTTAATATAACTCATTGTATCAAGTATATAATAGAAAGAAGACATAATTTATTTTAAACAAGATTGGTTATCGAGTTAGATATATGCAACAATTACATAATTGCCCCTAGGGCATACCCTTAACTCTATCACCTCATACATCAAATTGAATCAAATCAAACGGAAAAGAAACATAATGTTATTATTAAAATGTAAAGTATAAAATTTTACAAGTTTATATACTACAATAAAAAATGTCATGAGTTTGTAAATTTTCCAATGCATTCGTTGATGCTAAAAATCTCAAATGAGAAGAAGAAACATGGCTTATACGAGAACAACATAAGTAAAAGCTAGAAGAAGTAGGACTCAAATGAAATGAGGATAAATTAATGCTAGCTGTAGCACTAATTGAAACTTTTAGTTCATCCAAAACATATGAGCCTACTTCCCTGTGGCCAGTCCCAATCAACATCTAAGACTTCAAATCTTATACAAAGTAAGAAGAATTAGTAAATCTAACTACATTATCGGAATCGCATAATTGGCCAACAAATGCAAGATTTACTGTAAGCTTTGAAATATGATAAACATTAGGAATGGATAAATTTAGAGCAATAATCGTTTCAACTCCTACTAAAGGCATAAGATTGTCATTAGTAATCATAATAGAAACATAAGATGATGAAGATAGAGAGCAAAGAGTGAAGAGTCTCAAGACATATAATAAAAAGCACCAGAGTTCAAGACCAATAAAAGTGCCTTACTCAAAGATTTATTATTTATCTGATTCGTTGAGGAAGAGACAAACGTAGCTTGAGGCTGTAAAGATAAGAACATCCACTAGGACACAATATGCTCGTTGGCTCATCTCATTTTCTTTGGTTGTGTAAACAAATGAAACAAATAGTATCATTTTCTTTGGTACCCCCTTAACAACTGAACAATTCGTACATGCAAAGCAATAGTATCATTTGTTGAAACTGGCCCAGCCCATAGCAGAGGTTATGGGTGAATTTTAAAAAAAGCTAATTCTATAGGATCTATATTAGGACTATAAAATCTAATTCATTTAGAACATTTCAAAATTCCATTTAAATAAAATCTCTTATTTTATTTAAATTTATAAATTATATAGTCTTATTTAATTTATATTTTAATATATAAAATTATACACATACATATCATATACATATATGTGTGTGTGTATGTGCCTATGTAACATGTAACCCAGTGCAAGGTATAACATGCACGTATATAGATGTTGGAATTTACATCACAATGGACACGTTAGCTCATTATATACGTATTGTATGTTGTCCAAATATATTTATGTATTTAAACTTGTCGCTTATATAAATATCATATATATATTAGTATATGTTAATTTTCTTAAAAATAATTTTATGTATATGAAAATATTCGAAATATATATTTATATTTATCTATATGTATAGACAATACACACACACACACACACACACACACACACACACACATATATATAACATACACACACACAAAATTATTAATACATAAGCATATTACTATAATAAATATTAAAATAATATATACATACATACATAATATATTTTATTTTAAAAAAATTCTTTTTTAAACTATGAACCAGATATATTTATTTATATTTATAACTACAAAATAATATATTTTTTAAATATAGAAATATATTAATACATAAACATCTTTATAATATCTAAATATATATATTAATTATCAAAATAATTTTTTTATAATTTCAAATCGTATATATAGCAATATAAAATTTAATCATTGATTTTATTATTTTAAAACGTATATTAATTGATTTATTTACTCAAAAATAAATAAAATGTTAATAAAAAATATTTATGAAACATTTATCCAAATTTTTTTTTAAATTATATGATATTTTTAAGTTTGAAAAAAATTCATGGTTTTGTATCAAAATCTATTTTTAATTAATTAATTTTTTTCGGCCCTTATTTGTAATAAATTTTGAAATTCAACAAAATTGGTTTTAATTATCATTTTTGGCCAAAAACTATTGTTATGTGAAAATAATTCTGTAAAGTCAAATAAATAATTTTTGAAACATGTATTATTTTATATCATTTATTTCGATAGTATATTGATTTAAATAATATTAAGAATAATAAGTAATTATAAAAAATATTTTATAGCTGTCGAAAATTATTACTGTAACTAAGCATATATAAAATCATAGGATTAATTATTATCATAAAATGATATTATAACTAAATATGAACTATATATATAATTAAATGATGTATGTATATATAAAAAATAATAAAATATTATTTTTATGTATATTTAATTCGGTTGTACATATTTATACATGTAAAACAAATTGTTTTTTTAAACGAATGCATACATATATCTAATCTAGATTGTGACAACAACAATATGTATAAGAATCTCACCAAACTAACTATATATACACACACACTGAAATGTTCATCAAAAATTATATACTATGATTCACCTGAAAACCAATGACTTGTAGCATGCCATATAATGATGAACTCTCTTCTCTTATAAGCTTTTCGATTCCGCAGACTGCTAATCCTTGAACTGTTGATGTTTGGCTATTATACAGTAATTGATCTTGAACTGTTTAACGACGAATTTTCTATCGGTTTAGAAAATCGCCGATAAATTTCAAACTAAAATTTTCGCAAGTGCACGGCGTACTATCATAGTACGTAGTGAGTACGAGTCGATCCGTAGGGAATTGTAGATTTTAAATTTCTATTCAATCAAATTAAACCAAAGTTGAAAGTGCTTAGCTAGAAAATGTAAGAAAAATGACAAAAAGAAAGTGATAAAAATATGAGAGTTAAATGAAAATTTAGAGATAATTTCACTCTCTAGATCATATAGTTCAACAAATTATGAAATTATGATCTCTCTATTTTGGTCATAAGTGAATTTAAATGATGTGTTTATCATAAGTATGGCTCATTTGTGCTATTAATCAGCTCAACATAAGCCATCAAACTATAACACAACCTTTAAACCACTTTTAATTATCATGAAAAATATTTAGAAGTTGAAAATGAAATCTATTTTAAGCATGACCTAGTAACTATTGATTAGAAATATAGATCATCAAATTTTGATTTAACTTCACTTCATTGCCATAATCATATGTAGATGAAGAGGCAATTTTGATTCATATGACTAAGCATAGCTTATTTGTTTTGAACAACATATGCTATCAAACTTAATACTAAACATATAATTGAATAAACATCATTTTTTCATGAAGCACAAAACGAGAGCATTAATTATCAAACTGTGTTGAAGCTACATAATTAGAGAGCTTTATTGCCCCTAAATTAAAGGGGTTTAGCCTCTAATATTTGTTATCAAATCAACAAATGTAGCTTGCAACATTAAATGAAAACAAGAGGAAAAAGAGAGCAAAATGAAAAGAAAAGCTTAGTAAAGAAATAAACACTAATCTACTTGCATGAATAAATGAAACTACACTACAAGCATGAAAGGAAATAAACAAGAAAATAAAAGAGCAATGTATTAAAGTTGCATAAAAAATAAATTTCATGAAAGAAATAACTAAGTAGCCATGAAAAGAAAAGAGAAGCTTTCTTTTATTTCTCAGCTAAATACAAACTCAAAGGAAGAGGAGGGTTACTTGAAGATATAAGGTATTTATACAAGTTAGAAGCCCTAATTCATTTTTTTCTTTGGGAATGCCTAAAATACACTTGAGTTAGGGTGGCTACCAATTAATCATTAGCTTGTCTTAATCCTTACTTAAATGTACATGAAGCTTTAATGACCTTTTAGCAAGGTAAGTGGGTTGGCAGGGTCCTCCATGTTCATGACTTTGAATTATTTTCATCTTCATTTGCTTTGTTTCCTTTTGTGCATGCATATCTTCATGAAGCCACTTGTATTTGAATTTAATTTCCTACAAAACAACATAGAAATTTTCCATCAAATTTTAGAAAATTGATATATTCACAAAAATGACCATTTTGCCCTTGGATGAAGATGAATATGTGACGATTTGAAATAATTTAGATTTTGGTTTAAACAAGTGAAAATACCCAATATGATCATTTATTTAATTTAATTAGATTAAATATGATGATAAAAATATGCACATTTACGTGCACATCAAATACCCCCACATTTATCTTTTTATTCGTCCTCAAATAAAGAAAAACTAAGATAAATCCGTTTTGTAGGGAGCACGATTGCATTAAGCATACGCAATAAGATATTAAACCTCTAGGTATCCCCAGGATGAGTGTTTTCTCGTGAGGGTTGTCAATGGATACAACCCACAAAATCCAAATGCAGGATGAAAATATTTACAAAACGCAAGATTTATTTACATAGAAATGAATGCGAATTTTTGAAAGTATGTACAAATGAAAGATTTACTTTTAAATAGACATAAATAAGTTAAATATAAGTTTTGTTTATTATCTTCAAAATTTAAGTCATTTACTCGTCAAAGTTTCCAATAAAAGTCAAGTTATTGTAACAAATAGACAATCATTTAACTCGTTGTTTTAGTTGATAACAAAGTGTAACCATGAAATAGATCCTTAGTTGATTATCAAAGTTTATCAAAGTGGCATTTCATTTTTTTGAAATAAAAAGTTGAATCAAACAAGTTAAAATTGTGCTTGGAATTCATTTGCTTACTCTCTCTATTTTTTTGAATTTTTTTATTGATATTTACAATTTTTACATACACCTAACTCAGAAAACTGAGGTCAGATATATTACCCATGCACTGCCTTGCGGACTGATGTGAGGGGAATACAAAGCGTGGTGAGTGAACACACAAGTGTGAACACTTATTGACTGTAGGCGTTATTAGTAAAATATTTTTTTGTATACATACACCTAACGCAAATAAACTAAGGCCAGATATACGGATCGTGCACTGCCTTTCGGACTTACGTGAGAAGGATACAGAGCATTGTGTGTGAACACATGAGTATGAACACATGACTCTATGTGTTTATTAAAAATATACATATATACAGGAATTTTTGTTTTTGTATTTTTGTGTTTGTTTTTCTTAGACGAGAGAGTTTCGCACTATCATCTTAGCATCATTTAACTTAGAAGAAAAAAGAATGTTATAACTTTACTTTAAACAAACACTTTTTCAAAATAAAGATTTTCAATTAGGATGTATTTCATAATTAAAACATATGAAGCATCCTATATGCTAGTTAGACCATTGTTATTTGTAATCGAAATTTTTTTTAATATAAATAAATTTTCGAATATTTCAATTTAATAAACCAAAACCATATATTTATCTTATAGTGTTTCTTTAAAAATAAATCAAAATGCTTAAAAAAAATTGAAATTGTTTTTATATGTTTTTTTGAGTTTTGGAGGAAAATGGAAAAATTAATCATGCAAAAAAAATCAAAAAGAAGAGAGTCTCCCCCCACACTTGATTTTGACCGTGTCTCCACAGTCAACCCAAGTGGAAGGAGAAGAATAAAATAAAAGTAAAAAATGACCTATATTTACATGAAAATGAACGGTATTTGCACGAGATCAGAAAGTATATAGTCTGAAAATAAATGAAATGGTCTTCCAAAGACCAATTCATTTATCTCGTCAAATATGCGAGACACGGCTTAAGTTCGAAAAACCAAACCATGAAAGATTTCAAAGTTGAACGTTGATTTGGAAAAACAAATGTCGTTTTATTAAAAATCAATTGAGCTATTCTATTTTCGATGATTTTTGGGATTGATAAAACGATTGATTGAAATTCAAAATTATTTTCACCAAATTCAAATTCAAATTCGTCAATCAAAACATCGTCTGAATTATGATTTCAAAATCAAAATGCTGATTTAAATCTTCCCCATCAGAATTTAACAACTCGTTTTCGAAAAGTCTAAAGAAATCGTGTTTATTAAATTTGTCTTCCTTTATTGGATTATCAACAACTTCATTACGTATCTCAAGTTCAAAAATCCAAAGTTGTTGTATTCGAATTTTCAAAATCGAGAAAAGGAAGATAGAGTTTTAAATTTGGTTCAACAACCTTGAAAGAATTGAAATCTGACGTAATTACCGTATTTTCAACAACTTTATTAAGATTGCCGATTCCTATTTCAAAAGTTGTTATTTGAAATCATCAATTTTGGTAAAAATGTTATTACTTAACTCGTCACAAGTTGGAATTTGATTATTTTTTTCACGTTTTTTCATATAAGTTTCAAACAATGAATCCGTGCGATCATCGTAAATTTCGTTCATTTGCTCAACAAAATCTAATTTATAGTTATTAACATAAGGACTTTCACTTTGAAATTGTTGAGAACAAAGATTTTCAATCGTAACGTGGTTCCCATTGCCAAAATTATTTGAAAAGTGGATCACATTTTCGTTTTTATTTTGAAATTCATTTTGGAGTACAAAATTGAATTGGCATGGGTTATACTCGAAGTCATTTGAATTTTGAAGTGAATTCAAATTTTGATTATTTTGAACATTTTAGCTTAAGTTATTGCACAAATAAGAATTACACAAATCATTTATCATTTGACTTTGTTGTGTAGAGATTTCAAGTAAAAATGAAATGTTACTTCAAGAGTTGAAGGTTGGTCATCATTTTGAAATTTTTGTTGTACAAAATTCGAATTATTTATAGAATAGTTGTCACTAAAATATCCATACGAATTTGGAGTGGAATCATATGGATTATATTGATTTTCACAACTATTGTAAACTTCAAGTGAATATGGAAATGGAAACTCGGACAATTTCAAGAATGTTTCTGAGTTTTTTTATAAAGAAAAAGTGTTTACAAATAGAATTTATTTTTCAAAAAGGAAATAGATTTTTGTTTTTTTTGGTTTTTTGTTTTTTTTGTTTTTGTAAAGATTATATATATATTTTTTGGATTTATTTGTTTTTCTATTTTTTTTTGGATTTTTGTAATTTCAAAGGAAAAGGATTTTAAAATTTCAAAGAAAAGGAATATTTACAATTTTTTTAGTTTTGGATTTTTTTTTTAAAATATGCACGAACATATGCAATTAAACGAATGCAAGGGTCTAATTACAAATTATTCATCCTAAGTAAATCAAAATTGTATAATCACATATTGTCTTAAATCAACAAGATAGTTCTCAACCATGTAACAGATAGGATTTATCAGTGCACCACGAATCACCGTAGCAATGCAGCCGAAGGTCTAAGTACCTTTAGAGGAACAACCACTATAATATTTACGAATCACCGTAATATTTATAAGTGGTTATTACTCTGTTGTGGCCTAGACATCAAGAAATTAAATTGTTCAAATAAGACAACTTGACAAGATACAATTAAAAGTTATCGACGTTTAATCGTTATTATTAATCAAAATCTAGAATGAAATGTAAAGCAGAAATTAAACATGTATTACCAATGAACTATGAATGGATTTTTGTCTTTGTTTTTTTTTTTTGAATTTTTTTATATAAAAATGCAAATACAAGCAATCAACAATGCAACTAAAAGAAAAACAAAAGATAAGGGTGCGAATTTTTTTTTATAAGCAAGCAATTTAATTTTGATAGAAGTTCTTCTCCTTTTGAAATTCTGCTTAGGCAACTTGAAAATAAAAGCAAGACATACAAACACACAGTTTTTTCTTTTTTTCAAAAAAAATTAGAAACCAAATAGAAAAAACAAATCTAATTTTTTTTAAGGATAAATCTAAGCTAAACTAAAAGAAAACAAACTAAACAAAACAAATTGAGCAACCCTTTTTTGGATGGACTAAGAAAAAGAAAACAAAACCATTTAACTAAAAGCAACCGAATAAAAAGAAAATTTATTATGCTCGGCCGTTCAACACAAACCCACCTGTGGCCCACAATTGCTCATCAAATATATTTTTTCCGATATTTATCTTATTGTTAACCCAATATTAAAAATAAAAGACAAGCGCCACAATCAACCCAATATTTTGCTAGATCGAAATTCTCAAAGGAAAATTAAATTGCTCGATCGAAATACAAGTTTTTGGAAATTCTCACGGCTGTTCGATTCAAATCGCAGGCAATTGAGCTGCTAGAGGAAGTGGCCGAATTATTGTAGATTTGCAGTTTTTTGAATTGAAGTTTGCGGTGGCTTTGTGGGATAGGTTTTGGATTTCAAAGTGATGGAGGTCGGAGTGGTTATTTGCGATTTTGGTGGCAGAGCGTAGGGTTTTTCGTTGAGGTTGTAGGCGATTGGTAGTGATTGATTGTGCAATGACCCGATTTTTTGACGCCCGAAAATCGAGATCAATACGTCCACTGTATCAAATGCCGAACAATCGAATGCCGAAAAACCGAACCATTAGGGTTAAATAAAAAGGAGGTAGAAGAAGAAATAAGAAACAATTTCAGAATCTCACAAACGCAGCGGAACAATATATAATAGATAAACGACTAACCTTTTAAAACAAAAGAATTATATCTATTTTATATGTTACATCATCGGAGTACAATGCAAACAACATTACAATTAAGGACGGTTATAATATCTCGTCCTTCCAAAGCTAAATATACAGCTTACACTGCACAACGGAAATATGAATCTACGGAAATACGGCTCGTCATCCAGCTCTTCTCTTGAGCTCCACAACAATCCATCCAGAATCTGTGTTCTATAACACTCAGTCTGACCCGAGTATTATAGTTAAATAACACCCGAGTCAGTCTGGAAAACCAGCGTGAGAAAACACACTCAATTGGATTATTAAAGTTATCAAAATCATTTGAAATCAAAGATATCTCGTAAGACCACGCCACAAATAAACATGTCGGGTTTTACCTTACGATAACCAAAACATTTCTTATAAAATCCTCTGATATTATAATAGTGTTTATATACAAATACTTATTCAAATAGCCGAAATTGTTACATTATTAAATTCCAGCTAATACGTATTACAAACAAAACCGTAAAGGCACGTAGGAAGAATGGATTTCCATCAATGGTAGGGATGCTGGGGTACCGCCCGTCACAGTACGTGGTCTAGATCACCCTACCAAGGATCCACTCTGATCTCCTACATCACAAGATCGGAGCTACCCCTTACTGGATAGTTCGAATTACCCCATGGTTGGAATCAGCAACTGTCCACACAGCCGAAATAAAGGGACATCTAGACGGGGTTGACTACCCTAATTGGTTGTTAGCAACTTAGCCTTGTATGCACCTTCCCTGTTTTAGCCATTCTCGGTTGATGAGGCTCGAGGCTATGCATTACCTTTTTAGCACACATTCACGTAGAATGCTCACGTTCTCCTGATGATGTTCTTAAAGCATTCATCCATACAAGTCCGTTTCAGGTTCGAACGGAACCGAAGGCACCACTCCTACTAACATCCATTTTGGCATCACCCTCAGGATTAGTAGCGATTAGCCCTTGCACTTCACTGCTTCATCTTCGACTCCCAGCTCTTGTCTTTCTCACGAAAACGTTCAAACTGGATTGAAATGGTTTTTCGAGATATTTATCCTGATCCCGGTCTCTTCAAAACGATCAGCGCATTGGCCAATATTCATAGTCGGTTATTTAACTATCAAATAACATCCACAAACAACCATCATACTATAAACAATTTTCCAAATTATTTATTTCAAAAAAATTTCGCAAGCTATTTTCCTTACTTCAACCCTTTGAAAACAGTTTCAAACCACCTTTCTCTCACAGAATAAATTTCCCCAAATATTGTTTATTTCTACTGAAAATCACCAAGTCAAAATACTTTAGATTTTAAAATAATTTAAATCACTTTATTCTAAAATATACTTTAAAACATTAAAAATAAAACTACTTAAAAACTTTATTCAAAAATATATACTTAAAAATATTTAAAATAAAACTACTTTATAAAATATAAAACTAATTTTTAAAATAAAAGTTAAGCCAAACTAAATTTTAAAATAAGAGCTACGAAATTCTATACCAGTTTCCAAATAAAACATTAACCAAACTATCTTTAAAATAAAACTATTGTATAAAATATAAATATTAATAATTATCTTTTTAAAACATAATACCAATTAACCTTTTAAAATAATTACCACCATAACTAATTTAAATAAATATTTACCTTTAAAATTTTAACAACTTAAATAATAATTTCTTAAAAACATCCCTTTGAACAACTTTAAATCTTTTAACTTATTTTTAAAAATCTGCTTTGAAAACGTACTTGGCTTTTCAGGGAAATACACTTCGCTTTCACACCTTTAAAAATACCACTATTTATTTTAAAATAAATTACCCATTCCTTTACAAATTCCCACCGTGAATTTATACTTCCAAATATCCACTGATATCTTATTTCACTTTATAAACCCAGTTTATAAATTCCATAGTCTCATCTTCTTTTAAAACACAATTTCAACTCTAAATCAATTTCCAAATCGATTTTCAGATTTTACTCCATTTTAAAATAAATTCCTTTACTTACTCAATTTTATTTCAAAACCCATTAATTTCAGATTTAACTTCTTTATTATGATTTAAAAATCTTATTTAAATTGAAACTACCAATTTCATATTTATTTCAAAATTCTTCTTTTATTTTTCCTAAACCATTTAGATCCTAAATTGAAAATAAATCTTTTATTCCTTTAAATAATATCACTTAAGTTTAAAAAAAATCATTTATTCCCATTTATTCAAAAATCTCCTTTCCCATACTTTAGAATTTATTTATTAGAATTTAAAAATCAACTTTTATCTTTTACCAATTTATTTATCCAAATTCTCTATGATTATTTTACTTAAAAATTCTCTCTTTTATTTCCCTTTCAAAAATATCCAATCTATAAATTTTTGATAACTCAATATATCCAAATATATTCAATCAAACATAACATCAATTATTTCCAATTACCAATGTAATCTATCACAAATTATCCAATAATTCAAAACACAGAATATTTAAACAATCTAAATATATTTTTGAGGAACCCAGTTGGATCCCACCGACCTGTTTCCCAGCATCCACGGATGTTAGCACATTATAAAATACCAATTCCGCTTGAGGTGGAATATCGTAGTATATGGGGTCATCCGCTATTATGCAGGGCGCATAGGGTCTTATCCACTATATTATGCGAGAAATCAATCACTCCAATATATATACTATATACTACTATATATAATAACACATCCGGTCAATTCAATTATTCATCCAATCATTTGAATTTAACTATTAAAATTAAATGTTATCCAAATGAGTGAGATTAACTCGTCTTTGACTACGCATGCAACCCATTTCCAATCCGGCTTGCTTCTTTTCATATTTTGACCTTGTATAAACATTAGATGATTTATTAATATTCGAACCAAAAGAACAATAATTTCCCATTTAATAATTTTAATTGAAACCAATTCTTTCTTTTAAACTAATTATTTTCTTTTAAAACTCTTTTAGTAGCTAAATAATTAAATAAGTTTATTTAACAAATTAATCAATATGATACATTATCTAGAAATAAACTAATAAGTTTAAAATACGTATACATATTTATTTTTTTATTTTGAAAACACATATCCTTATGAAAATAGTCCATATAGATTCCATAATCTCTACAAATATATATCTATAAAACAATCTATACTAACCTTAAAATTTCTATTTTCTAAATCTTATCAATGGATAAATTATTTTCTGTTTTCCCATATCAAACCATGCCCTTTGAACCAGTCGCCTCGATCCCCACACTCACGAACAACGTCGCGACCTTGAGCTCATGCGCCACCCTTATCGACATCGCAGCGAGCCCTAGACTACTCGCGAGTTGCCAATCACAACGCCTAAATGCCAAAATCGATCCCCAAGTCGAGAACCTCATCACAGGTCAACAAATTTCGAACAACTCGATTTCTGTACTGATTTGACCTCGGGAATGAACTGGAGAGGAAGCAATTTTATCGCGATTTCGATCAGAATGATTTGAAAAAATAAGAAGAAGGGTGTAACGACCCGGAAATTTCGAACCCGAAATTTCCAGATAGTTAGTGAAAAAAAGAAAGAGATAGAAGAAGAACAGAAAAGAAACACACAATCTCACATTAGCAGCGGATAAAATATAATATCATATAAATAATAGTTTTACAAGAAGAACTATATCATTACACTTATATCTTTATACATCAGAGTTACATCATTACACAAATACCGGACAATTTTAAAAAAAAACTAATTTGTCCTAGATAAATATAGCAAAACACCTGATACGTTCCTGCCATCCAGCTCGTCTCCTGAGCTCCAGAACGTCCTTACCTGAAAATCTGTAATACTCGGTCTGACCCGAGTATTATATCAAAGTAACACCCGGGTCAGGCTGGAAACCAGTGTGAGTAAACCCATCTAACATGGGATACGAAAGCATACCAACATATATAAACCCGGGGTAACTTATATCAATTTAAACTTCACAATTTGTTACAGACATCACTTATTTCACACATCATTTTCTAAGTACCAATACTTAGATTAAATGGTCCAATTCGCTTAAATCATTCCATACCAGCCTATTGATTTCACATATCAATCTATAATAAATCGAAGTGGTTTCGGATATTTACTAATACCCGACTCCGGTCTTTTCGAAACCATTGTCAACTTAACTTAAATTATTCAAGTGAAATAAAATTCTACTTTTAATACAAGATGTCACAGTAATTCATCATCAAAAGATAACCACATCATCACAGTTTAAATCAAACATATCTTATCACATAGCATCATGAACCACATATTAGGAATAACAATTAATCAAAGGCTTCCAATATCATTCTACTAATCCCTTAATTAATTTCACAAATTAATTTATCCGAATCCAAATACAGTAATTAACTTTTAATTACTTCATTAATTAATTATTAACCATAAATATTTAATCACCCTTTATTAATAATCTCCAGAATTTAACTACCCTTAATTACTTCATTGAATAAATTAACCCTTAATTTATTCCTTAATTTATCCCTTGATTAATTACAAAGTAATTAAATAAAAATTACTTCCATTATTAAAACATCTTTAATTGCATCCAGTAAATATCAATTAATTACTTCCCTAAGTAATTACAATCCATTAATTACATTAAGTAATTATTCATCAATCATCAAGTGTTTAAATTAATTAAACTTAATTAATTAACCTAAACAAATCACATTATCCCAATAAATTTCATCAAGTAATAAATTCATTAATTACTTCTATTAAGTAATTAACCATAAATAATTTCACAAATAATTATCATTAATTAATTAATTAATCTAATTAATTATTAAAAATTAATTTATTAATTAATTGTTAAATAATCTTAAGTTAATGACCTTCATTAATAATCCTTAATTACTTCTCTTAAGTAATTAACTCAGATTATCCCATATTAATTACAAATTAATTAATTACCAATTTATCTCAACAATTCCTAATTATAGATTAATTAACCTTAATTAATTAATCTCAAACCTTAATTAATCAAATTTAAAAAATTATTAATTACTTAATTAATCATTCACATTATTAATTAATTAAATAATTAATTACCCATTTAAATTAACTTAATAATTTAAATGAATCCAATTTCTTAACTTCTAACTTAATTTAAGATTTATTTCTTACTTATTTAAAGTATTTTAAAAACACTTTGTTTTCGAATTTACTTTAAATTTCACTTTAAATTTCATTTTAAACTTAATATACAAATTTAACTTAAACGAGGTTTTAAAACAATTCAAAACTTATTATCTCATATGTTAAAAGAAACATCCACTTATAAAATAAGTTTAAAAGAATTTAAATTCCAATTCAATTTAAATTCAAATCAATTTAAAAACACACTTAACATTCCAGGTTTTTTTAAATACAAATTCAATTTAAAAAATTACTTTTAAATTTTCAAACTGAAATACAACTTGAACCTTATTTTCAGATTTAAACTCAAATCCTTGAAAGCTTTACTTACATAAATCTTCAAATCATTTAACCTTCCAATATAATTAAATGATTTAAATTTAAACTTATTTTATTTTAAAAACCGAAGTTCAAATTTAATTCCAGATTTAAAAACCTAGATGTAAACTCATTTTAAATTTAAAATTTAAAATTTTAACTTCCAATTCAAACCCAAAACACACATATGCTTTTCCCTTATAAGTTTTAAAACCCAATTTAAATTTTAAACTTAAATTATTTCAATTCTCAGGCAATCTAATTTGAATTCATATTCAAATTTCAGATTTTAAAAACTCATTTTAAATTTCCATTTTGCATTTGATACTTTCTTTTAATTTAAAAAAAAAAAACAGAATGGTTTTCTGTTTTTATTTAAAACCCAAACTAAAATCTAAAAATTCAAATTATTTTAAAACCAAGATTTAAACTGTTGAATTCATATTTAAATTCAGGTTTCAAACCCAGTTCAAATTTTAGTTTGCATTTTAAAACTTTACTTCAAAAATTTTAAAATACTGTAACAGGTTTCTGTTTAATGTTAAACCTGAAATAACAGTTTTTCCCAAGCAACCCGATATATACTTCGAGTCAGAAACTCCCTTACTTCGAGTTGAAACTCAAATTTCTCGAGACAAACACGAGCGTGCTTCAGTTTTTAACAATCCCAAATTCATCAGTAAATAACATATCGCCGTGCACATGTACAGTGGCGCCGGCCATCCTTGATCATCTTGGCGATCTCCCCACAGTCAACGTTCATCATCTCACTCCATCTACACACCAATTCCCTCGATTCACGCTCGACATCAAAATCGAGATTGAAATCTCAAACCTGGAACAACAGCACCCACTTCAACTCCAACCTGTCAGCGCCTCCCATTTGAAACTCCGACCCCCCTCGCCTTCGAAACTCCGGCGAATACTTCCTCAACTCATCACTTTCCAGTATCTATGAAATAGTTGAACTCGATCAACTATATTTTTCAAAATGATCGATTATACCAATCCCAGTAAAACTAGGGTTCCATTCTTCCAATCACAATCACAACTCCAAAATGGAATACACAACAATCTGATAATTTTCCCATTGTTCCCGATAACTCCATCACCTCCTGAAGCAAATTCAACTCAAACGAACTTATATATCAACAGTGCTAACCCAAGAAGTAAAATATAGTAAAACTAGAACTGCTCCCAAAATCTAACCCTAGAAATTATGATTTTTCCTTTAAAAATCATGATTTGGTAAGATGATTAGATATGTAATCCTGAAACATTAAATTGAAATGTTTGAATTTTCCCACTTATCAGATTCTTGCTCTGTTACTTTGATTTAATTCCAGCCATTTTTTTCCAGATAATGTTTGTATTTATTATTCTTGAAAATACTTTTAGAACTTAGTTTAATTTTTAAACAACAATCTTTGTTTAAATACTTCGGCCTAAAAGAGATTTTAGTGTGAAGAATTTAAATTTTTAAATCAAGTTTACTTCTCAGAAACTTAAAAATAGAGAAGAATGTTTTACCCAGACATTTTCACACCACCTTCATACCATAAACATGTTTTAGGATCATCAAACCATCATGCAGTCACATTTCAACATACATCTCATATTTAATTCATCCATAGGTCACTTGCATCGAATCTACAGGTGAATCATGTTTTACAGATTAAAAGCAGAGAATTGAACTAAGCTCAGAGACTTTTAAAAATCAACAGACATGCACATTTTTTAAAAAAAAATCACAATACTTTCATATACACATGCAGGCAAAGAAATCATCACAAAATAATTCATATATTACTTAAATTTTCATAAAAGGAAAGGTTCACTCATCTGTTTTAAATATGCAGAGCAGAACTTCAGGTTAAAAAGCTCTTGAATTTTTTTTTATCCTGTTTGAATGCTTTTAAGGCTTGAGCTGTTTGATGCTTTTAATTTGCTTCCAGTTTTGAAAAAATTTCATGCATGCCGGTTTTGCTTGCCTGATCTTGAATCTGTTTTTGATTCTGAAGTATACTTTGTTTATATCTTGCAATAGCAGATACTATAATAGTTTGATATAATTTCTGGTCTTGATTTTCCTTTATCTCAGTTTCTTGTTTTGAAAATTTGAGAAATGTAAAATGAAAAATGAAGAAAAGATGGGAATAGGAGATAGTAGGATTTTTTATTTATTAAAAACTAAAATGAAGAATGGTAAATGACACTTGTAAAAATCTTACTACATGTTATACACTTGTTACTAGCATTATTTCATACATTCACACTTGTAACTTTTCCATGTGTTTATATTTTTCAATTTCATAAACCATATTTCTTAAATTAACATATGTATTATATTTGTCTACACTTAGTTAGATACATTCTTATGCTTCCATTTGTAATCATGTAAACATTCAATTTATATTTGAAATCCCATGAATTAATGAATCCTTAAATGATTTTTTTTTATAAAACCTATATATATATATATATATTTCCATTAAGTAAATACATTATCTTAATTTTATAAATAAATCTTTTAAAAAGAATAATGTAAAACCAATCATATAAAATCATAAAATATAATTTCAAAATAACTTGAGATATTCATCCTTTGAATTTCTAATTTAAATTCAATTTAACACAAATATATATGTATAGATATGAATAATACCAAATTTATTTGTTTAATCTATAAATTTGTATTTCTATTAATTAACCCAATTATATTATTAATTACAATGCCCAGAAATCCGGTTTATTACAAAGGGCTCGGCTAAGCTTATGCAATCAGAGAAAGGATTCGAATTCGATGTGGATTTTGGTCTGGGTTACGAAACTAGGGCTTCAAATTTGAGGAGGACAACTCGAAATCATCGTATGAAAGGGAATAGGCTCGACTGACTTCTAAAAAGAAACTGGCGTTTGAAATCAAAAATAGAAGAGAGGAGGGGAAAACATTTCTCTGCATTTTTATGTTAAAGGAGACTTATTTTTGACTGCAAAGGACACATGTTAACCCTATTGAACATGTGCTTGAAGAGGTAAGCAACGTCTTGGATCCCAGGCTATAATTTTGACTGGTCACCATTTACATATTTTAATTTTATTTTGAATTTCAAGCGTATTGAAATCGAGCTAAAAATGTCAATCTCTTATCGAGGCGTGCCGCTAGGCGTTTATAACGTTAAACTCCTATTCTAAACACAATGGAAAAAGTTTCGAGTCCTAATTCGGTCATATGGAGAAGATATCTTTTTGGACCCGGTTTTTATATTAAATTATCAACATAGATTTTCAGTGCGTTTATCTACCGTACGACCAAAAGATCACTCCAAACACTATGAAAATTAAAATCTGATAATAATACAATATTACGGATCCAATGGAACTGGTTTTCTCGAATTCCAAGACTATGCCTCGGAAGGCTATTTTTAAATATCGATTTAAACGATATATTTTCAAAACTTAACAAAACATTTCCAAATTCAGTTTTAACACTTCTACTATCTTTAGTATTATCAATATAAATTTTACAATCCGTCAAATTATTTTTTTACAAGCATAAAACTGAAGATTCAATATTTTACTCAATTCCATTTATTAAATTCAATAATTTAGTTACCCAAGTAAACTTTGATATTTGAAATTCAAGTTGAACTAATTTTCAACTATTTAAAATCAATTAAATATTCCAAATTCAAATATAAAAATTTCGGATCATCATATTCTTCCCCTCTAAAGAATTCCCTCCTAAAAAATTACTAGTTGAGAAGAATGATCCATAACCCGTTAACTATTTTCCCAATCCAAATAGTTTTTAACAATACCCAAACAATCTTTTTACTAAAGACACTATCACACTTACTAACTTCCTAAATTCATCCATAACTTCCATACAATATTATTTTCTCAACAATTCAAATTTAAATTTAAATCCAAAATTTTAAATTATCCAAATTTCTCAAAAAAAATCTAACTCTCTAAATTTTCGGAAAATTTCACGTCTTCTTTGCATTGCTAGCTCAGTACAACTACAAATTGCCTCTATGGCCCCCAGATTTCAAAAGAAAACAAAACGCCAAGTGGCTAGATCAGAAAACCATCCAATTTCATACAGAAATTTAAATAGATACCTTTATGTTGGCCAATTCAAATTTATCTTCAGATATCAAAAACATCCATTTATCCTTTGTCTTTAGATACCTATATTTATCTACAAATAGTGTTTTCTAGTACAGTCAAATTTATTTTACTCATCTCTTTACAAAATTTCAATATTCATTTCATTCAAGCCCATACGATGTTTGTATATCATCCGTATGCAATACCAAACCCGATCGCTCACTCGATCACACAATTTCATTCCAAACTAGTATCGTTCACCCGACTTCTTATGCGGACTCAGATATGATTTCTCGATCAAAAACTGTCATTCTCCTTGCATAGCTACAAACTATGATATAGAATTTTCAGGATCAATCAAAATCCACATCCAGGGTTCACCGTCGAAAATCTAATGAAAAATCCCAACTCAGATTGATATAACTATCTCGAAATTCTGTGCTCAAATCCGGATCAAATCGCTATGCGAATAAAATAATATACGTACATCCTACGTATTTATTCCAATTGATTATTAGCTATATCAATTCTCGTCACATTTATTTTGATTTCTCTTCACTTATTTACAACCATCCCATTTCACAACCTCCAATTAAATTTCATCCAATTATTAACTTGGTATATTTCCAATACCAAATTTACTTAAGAAATTCACCATTCATTTCTTAAGTTCAATATAAATATTTTATACACTTCTTATATTTATTTATTTTTACTTTACCACTTCAGCCTTTATATCCACTTATATTTAAACTGGATCTCCAAGTCCATATAAATTCAATTTACCTTCATTTTAGATATTGAATTTTATTTACCTTTATCCTAAACCATATTCAATTAATCATTTCTTTAGTTAGTCCCACTATTAATTTATTTAAATATCAAACACTTCTATTCCTAAACTTTTACTATTTTTAGTCCGCTAAGAACTAATTCTTCAACTTCACTCGACTATGCACAATTTAAATTAAATAACATCCTAATATTCAAATTTAATTCATTTTCTTACCATTAAATCAATCAATACTTACTAATTTTAATTTCAATACTTTGTTTTATTTAGTCCAACCTGACTAATTTCCCATTTCACATAACTCAACACAATTCAATTTTAATTCCAATATTCAGCTTCCGTTTTACTTACTTACAAATGTAAATTTATTTGTTTATTCACAAATTTACTTCGTACTGAGTAAGTTTTATTTCAACGACCATTAATCTTAGCCTACTAAGACTTTTCCTTAAATTCACTTTTTCAATTACACTTCAATTTTAATTCAAAATTTTAACTTCAGTAAATTTTTTGCTTATTTAAATTCCATTTGCTAATTCCTTTAAATTTACTTCATTTAATTGGCTTACATTCTAACTTATTTTGTTTTCATACCTATTTAAACAACTCATTTTCAAGCTAAATTTTATTCTAACAAATTTCTAGTCTTATCAACTATCAAACCTATTTATATTCTACAAACATTATTAATTAAACTTCCAGAGTTTAAACAAATTTCCAACATTTAAAAAATCATTGTTGAATTCAAATATATACACAATTCATCTACGTATCAAATTATCTTTTGAATTTTAAAACCAATCCCAATTTGCAAACAACTCCAATTTAAAATATTTTGGTAGCAATTCCTCTCTTGGAAACTTGAAAATGAACATCGATGATGCTGCAGTCATCACCGAAGTTATTTTTCAGTGACCGAAAAGAGTTTAGTGCTTTTACCTCTCTAAAACATTCTTCTAAACATTTTTAAATTCCAAATCTCACCAGAATTAAAATCCAATTCAAAAATATTTCCGAAATAATATCACCATTATTTTTCCAAAACCTTTGAAAACTATTTTCAAACCAAAGGAATTTAAACTTTTTCCAAAATTTCAAATTTCAAAACCTTGAACTCATATTCAAAATTACTCTGGAATTTTATTTCAATTTATAAATTACATCTATAATCTACGTCTCAAATTCCATTTTGTTATATAATTATTTCCTTAACTTTTGTTTATAATTTCTAGTTCTTATTCAATTTCCCCTTAACAATGACAATAATTTAGTATTATCATCTTCTAACAACCAAGCAACCATATATAACTATAAAAACTTACGTAAAATTATTTCTTTTATATAAAAAAATAATCTGGGTAAAATTATTTCATTTACCCTATTTTAAAACAATACTGTGTTGGTTTATATTGTTCAAGAGTTTAGAAACTCCTATCGATGACATGGCGTCCTACATATCAACCAGAATCCATAAACGCCCAACTGATAAGTCAATAAAATATAAAAACAATTTTTTATATTCACTAACAAATACGTGCTCATATCTACTAATACACTCAAACTTATTCTAGAGTACTATGGACTCTATTCAAATGAGTAATCCCTACCAGAGCCAAAGTTCTCGCTTAACTTTCAGCTCTGATACCAATCTGTAACAACCTGATTTTTTGACGCCCGAAAATCGACATCAATACGTCCACTGTATCAAATGCCGAACAATCGAATGCCAGAAAACCAAACCATTAGGGTTAAAGTAGAAGGTGGTACAAGAAGAAACAGGGAAAAATATCAGAATCTCACAAATGCAGCGGAACAATATATAATAGATAAATGACTTATCTTTTAAAACGGAAGAATTATATCTGTTTTATATATTACATCATCAGAGTACAATACAAACAACATTACAATTCAGGATGGTTACAATATCTCGTCCTTCCAAAGCTGAATATATAGCTTACACTGCACAACGGAAATATGAATCTACGAAAATACTCCTCGTCATCCAGCTCGTCTCTTGAGCTCCACAACAATCCATCCAGAATCTGTATTCTATAATACTCAGTCTGAACTGAGCATTATAGTTAAAGAACACCTGAGTCGGTCTGGAAAACCAGTGTGAGAAAACACACTCAATTGGATTATCAAAGTTTTCAAAATCTTTTTAAATCAAAGGTATCTCGTAAGACCATGCCATAAATAAACATGTCGGGTTTTCACCTTACGATAACCAAAACATTTCATATAAAATCCTCTGATATTATAGTAGTGTTTATATACAAATACTTATTCAAATAGCCGAAATTGTCACATTATTAAATTCTAGCTAATAGGTATACGAACAAAACCATAAAGGCACGTAGGAAGAATGGATTTCCATCAATGGCAGGGCTACTGGAGTACGGCCCATCACAGTACGTGGTCTAGATCATCGTACCAAGGAACCACCATGATCCCCTGCATCACAAGACCGGAGCTACCCCTTACTAGATAGTCCGAATAAATTCATCCCGCGGTTGGGATCAGCAACCACCCACGCAGCCGTAATAAAGGGACATCTAGACGGGGGTGACCTTACCCTAATTAGTTGCTAGCCATTAAGCCTTGTGTGCACCTCCCCTGTTTTAGCCATTCTCGGTTGATGAGGCTCAAGGCTATGTATTATCTTTTTAGCACACATTCACTTAGAATTCTCATCGTCCTCCTGACGATGTTCAGAAAGAATTCGTCCATACAAGTCCGTTCCGGGTTGGAACGGAACCGAAGGCACTATTCCTACTACATCTATTTTGGAATCACCCTCAGGATCAGCAGCGATTAGCCTTTGTACTTCACTGCTCCATCTTTGACTCACAGCTCTTGCCTTCCTCACGAAAACGTTCAAACCGGATCAAAGTGTTTTTTCGAGAAATTAATCACGATCCTGGTCTCTTCGAAATGATTAGCGCATTGGTCAATATTAATAGTCGGTTATTTAACTGTCAAATAACATCCATAAACAACCATCAGATTTTAAATAATTTTCCAAATTATTTATTTCAAAATAACTTTGCAAGCTATTTTCCATACTTCAACCCTTTGAAAACAGTTTCAAACAACCTTTCTCTCATAGAATAAATTTCCCCAAATATTGTTTATTTCCACTGAAAATCACCAAGTCCAAATACTTTAGATTTTAAAATAATTTAAATCACTTTTTTCTAAAATATACTTTAAAATATTTAAATTAAAACTATTTAAACACTTTATTCAAAAATATATACTTAAAAATATTTAAAATAAAACTACTTTATAAAATATAAAACTAATTTTTAAAATGAAAGTTAAGCCAAACTAAATTTTAAAATAAGAGTTACGAAATTCTATACAAGTTTTCAAATAAAACTTTAACCAAACTATCTTTAAAATAAAACTATTTTATAAAATATAAATATTAATAATTATCTTTTTGAAACATAATACTGATTAACCTTTTAAAATAATTACCACTATAACTAATTTAAATAAATATTTACCTTTAAAATTTTAACAACTTAAATAATAATTTCTTAAAAACTTTCCTTTGAACAACTTTAAAACTTTTAACTTATTTTAAAAAATCTGCTTTGAAAACGTACTTGGCTTTTCAGGAAAAACGTACTTCTCATTTACACCTTTAAAAATAAACCACTATTTATTTTAAAACAAATTACTCGTTCCTTTATTAATTCCCACCGTGAATTAATACTTCCAAATATCCACTGATATCTTATTTCACTTTATAAACCCAGTTTATAAATTCCATAGTCTTATTTTCTTTTAAAACACAGTTTCAACTCTAAATCAATTCCAAATCGATTTTCAGATTTTACTCCATTTTAAAATAAATTCCTTTACTTACTCGATTTTATTTCAAAATCTATTAATTTCATATTTAACTTCTTTATTATGATTTATAAATCTTATTTAAATTAAAACTACCAATGTCATATTTATTTAAAAAATTATTCTTTTATTTTTTCAAAACCATTTAAATCCTGAATTGAAAAATAAATTTTTTATTCCTTTAAATAATATCACTTAAGTTTTTAAAAAAATCATTTTTTCCCATTTATTCAAAAATCTCATTTCCCATACTTTGGAATTTATTTATTAGAATTTAAAAATCAACTTTTATCTTTTCCCAATTTATTTATCCAAATTCTCTATGATTATTTTACTTAAAAGTTCTCTCTTTTATTTCACTTTCAAAATATTCCAATTTATACATTTTTGATAACTCGGTATGTCCAAATATATTCAATTAAACATAGCATCAATTATTTCCAATTACCAATGTATTCTATCACTGATTATCCAATAATTCATAAAACAGAATATTTAAACAATCTAAATGTTTTTTTTGAGGAATCCAATTGGATCTCTCCAATCTATTTCCCAGTGTCCATAGATGTTAGCACAATATAAAATACCAATTCCACTTCGAGGTGGAATAATGCGGTATATAGGGTCATCCGCTATTATACGGGCGCATAGAGTCTCATCCGCTATATAATGCGGGAAATTAATCACTCCAATATATATACTATATACTACTATATATAATATCACATCCAGTCAATTCAATCATTCATCTAATCATTTAAATTTAACTATTAAAATTAAATGGTATCCAATGAGTGTGATTAACTCACCTTTGATTACGCATGCAACCCATTTCCAATCTGGCTTGCTTCTTTTAAGATTTTGACCTTGTATAAACATTAGAAAATTTATTAATATTCAAACTAATTGAACAATTAATTTCCCATTTAATAATTTTAATTTAAACTAATGGTTTCTCTTAAACTAATTATTTTCTTTTAAAACATTTTTAGTAGCTAAATAATTAAATAAGTTTATTTAACAAATTAATCAATATAATACATTGTCTAGAAATAAATTAATTAGTTTGAAATACGTATATACATATTTATTTATTTTATTTTGGAAACACATGTCCTTATGAAAATAGTCCATATAAATTCCATAATCTCTACAAGTATATATCTATAAAACAATCTATACTACCCTTAAAATTTCTATTTTCTAAATCTTATCTATGAATAAATTATTTTCTGTTTTCCCATATGTATATGCGTGTGCTTATATATATATATATATCTTCGTAAAAATTTGTTTTCTTTTCTCATTCGTATATTCATATGTGTGTGTGTGTATTTCTTTACAGAATTGTTTTTCTCTCTGTTGTAAATCAAAAACCCTACCTATATAATTCCTAAAAGTTTCTATTTAGGCTATAAATAATTTAAATCTGAATATAAATATACAAGGAAGTAAAAACGAGAAAGAAGAAGATCGAATACCTCATCGTCGACCAAATCAGACCATGCCCTTTGAACCAATCGCCTCGATCCCCTCACCCACAAACAACGTCGCAACCTTGAGCTCGTGCGCCACCCTTAAAGACATCGCAGCTGGCTCTAGCCTGCTCACGAGTTGCCAATCAAAATTCCTAAATGCCAAAATCGATCCCCAAGTTGAGAACCTCATCGCGACTCAACAAATTTCGAACAACTCGATTTCTCTACAGATTTGACCTCGGGAATGAACTGGAGAGGAAGCAAACTTTCTCGCGATTTCGATTAGAATGATTTGAAAAAATAAGAAGAGGGGCTCGGCTAAACTTATGCAATCAAAGAAAGGATTCGAATTCGATGTGGATTTTGGTCTGGGTTACGAAACTAGGGCATGAAATTTAAGGAGGACGAACTCAGAATCATCATATGAAAGGGAAGAGGCTCGACTGATTTTTTAAAAGAAACAGGCGTTTGAAATCGAAAATAGAAGAGACGAGGGGAAAACATTTCTCTGCATTTTGTATGTTCAACATTGCTTTCTTTTGATAAAAGAGACGTGTGTTTGACTGTAAAGGGCACGTGTTAACCCTAGAGGTAAGCAACGTGTTGGATCCCAGACTACAATTTTGACTGGTCACCATTTACAAATTTTAATTTAAATTCGAATTTCAAGCGTATTAAAATCGAGCTAAAAATCTCGATCTCCTTTCGAGGCATGCCGCTAGGATTTATAATGTTAAACCCCTATTCTGAACACAATGGAAAATGTTTCGATTACTAGTTCAGTCGTATGGAAAAGATAGCTTTTTGGGCCTAGTTTTTATATTAAATTATCGATATAGATTTTCAGCGCGTTTATCTACTGTACGGCTAAACGATCACTCCAAACACTACGAAAATTGAAATCCGATAATGATACAATATTACGGTTCCAATGGACTGGTTTCGTCGAATTTCGAGACTGTGCCTTGGAAGGCTATTTTTAAATATCGATTTAAACGATATATTTTCAAAACTGAATAAAACATTTCCAAATTCAATTTTAACACTTCTACTATCTTCAGTATTATCAATATAAATTTTACAACTCTTCAAATTATTTTTTTACAAGCATAAAACTGAAGATTCAATAATTATTCAATTCCATTTATTAAATTCAATAATTTAATTACCTAAATAAACTTTGATATTTGAAATTCAAGTTGAACTAATTTTCAAATATTTAAAATAAATTTAAATATTCCAAATTCAAATATCAAAAATTTCGGTTCGTCACAGATTGCTGTGAACTTGGCCGAGGAGCTTGACAGTGGTCGGTTCAGCAAAGTGGTTCAGAAGAGTGTTGTAGAAGCGAACTATTTCAGGTGATGAAGGGGATTGTTGAATGGTAGAGTTGTTTGGAGTTTGAAGTCAGTATGTCAGGAGAGGATGGTCGAAGGGTATAATAGTTCAATTTGAAGTTGTGATGCAGAGGTCTTTGTATGAAGGGCTTGGAGATGTTGACTAGAGGTTGATAGAAGTAGAAAGAAGTGTATATTATGTTTCCGGTGGTGGAAGATGACTGGAATGTGTTTCATGTTGTAGTCGAAAGGGGGAGGTTGATGACTTAGATGATGTGCACAATTGTATAGTTGATCAGTGCCAGTAGCTTAATGATTGTATGAATGGCACTTATAGGAGTTGATGAGGAGGAGGTTGCGGGAAATTGGTGGTGGCAGTGCAATGGAAATTGTGGTATAAAGCAGGGGGAGTGGCTGCCAGCTTGTGATGGGGATGTGATTGGACAGCGTGTGGTTTGAGGTCGAAGAAGGCTGACTGGTATACAAGAAACAGTTGTTGTGATGCAAATTTGGTATTCTGTTTGAATGCAAAGAAAATGGCTGGGGTAGTGTTTTGGGTGGATGTGTGTAGTGTGTTTTAGGCGACTGTTGGCTGATCAAATGAAGTATGGTAGTTATGGTAGTTGCTTTGAGGAAGTGGAGAAGGTAGTTGTACTGGTGATGATCAGGTGGTTTGTAGAATTGTGTGGATGTGGCATACAGGGAGCGGGGGTGGGGTGATTGGATATATGGTTGTTTGGAAACTGATTGCTCGAGTGCTATGTTCACTAGGTAATGTTGGATGATGGTGTCCGCTTCGAGTATTTCGGAGGTGGGTGGAGATTTTCGAGTGATGGGTTATTAAAGTGGAATTTTTTTGGGGGGGCAATGTAGCGAACTAGTTGTTGAGTGTTTGTGATCAATCGAAACATGTGGCTTGCGGAAAGAAGTGTCTGATGTTGTGTTTTGTAGTTTGTGTAGAAGAGGGATGGAAGGTGAACAGTGGTCGGTAGGAAAGTTCTGTTGGAAATACTGATGTGTTGTCATGATGTGACGATCAATGAAGGTGGATTGTTTGTGAGCTTGGTTCGTAAGCATAGGATTGGAGTGTTATGAAGGCGGTTAAGCTGGTAATATGTTGCAAGTGAAGTTAAGGTAAAGTTACGCAGAGTGTTATTGGAAATTTGGTATGTTGTTGTTGATATGAAGTTGTTTTCGATTGAAGCTGTTATGGCATGTGGTTCGGTGAAAGGGAGAAGCAGCTATGAATGGTAAAGAAATTTTTAAGTGTTTGTGATCACAATGAGGAGTTGGTTTGTGATCATAGTGAGGAATGTAAGTGGAATGTTGGTGAAAGAGTTCGCAAGGCAGTTCGAAAGTAGCTGGCGGGTGTAACGTGAAGAACAATTAGAAGTTATAGGAGTAAAGTATACGGATGTTTTAACAGAGGGAAGTTGATGGATGAAATGTGTTTTTATGGAGTGTGTAGTGGGAAGTATGGCACCGTGTTATGAGCAGTGATTGTTTGATGCAGTAATATGGTGGTTGTGGAAATTGGTTTGACAGTGAGGTATTGGCAACATTGTGCAGCAGTGTTGTTGAACTGAGTGGTAGAATTTGAAGAGCAGAGGAATAGAAATGACTGGTTGGGGACAGTGAACAATAACTCAACAAAAATGAAAATGCAATGTAAGTGATGTGCGCTGTAAAAGCTATGCATAAAAAAAAATTGTAATTCAATGTAAACCAGAAATTGTAAATAAGAATGACTTTTTTTAATTGTGCATGTTTTTTTATATATAATAAAATATGCAAATAAAAAAACAAATAAGAAACACAAGCACATAACAAAATGCATACAAAAATCAAACAAACAAACACACTACATTTTTTTAAATGCAAACGCACATAAAATTTTAAAATAATAATTTAAAGAATAGAAAATCAAAATCAAGACAATTCCTCAGCAATGCCACCAAAAACTTGTTTAACGACGAATTTTCTACCGGTTTAGAAAATCGTCGATAAATTTCAAATTGAAATTTTCCGCAAGCGCATGGCATATTATCGTAGTACGTAGTGAGTATGGGTCGATCCCTAGGGAATTATAGATTTTATATTTCTATTCAATCGAATTTAACCAAAGTTGAAAGTGCTTAGCTAGAAAATGTAAGAAAAATGACAAAAAGAAAGTGATAAAAATATGAGAGTTAAATGACAATTTAGAGATAATTTCACTCTCTAGATCATATAGTTCAACAAATTATGAAATTATGATCTCTCTTTTTTGGTCATAAGTGAATTTAAATGATGTGTTTATCATTAGTATGGCTCATTTGTGCTATTAATTAGCTCAACATAAGCCATCAAACTATAACACAACCTTTAAACCACTTTTCATTCTCATGAAAAATAACAAGAAGTTAAAAATGAAATCTATTTTAAGCATGGCCTATTAACTATTGATTAGAAATATAGACCATCAAATTTTGATTTTATTTCATTTCATTGCCTTTATCAAATGTAGATGAAGAGCCAATTTGTGGTTCATACTAAGCATAGCATGTTTGTTTTGAACAACATAAGCTATCAAATTTAATACTAAACACAAAATTACATAAACACCATTTTTCCATGAAGCACAAAACGAGGGCATTAATTATCAAACTATGTTGAAGCTACATTATTATAGAGCTTCATTGCCCCTACATTGAAGGGCTTTAGCCTCTAATATTTGTTATCAAATCAACTAACACAACTTGCAACATTAAATGAAAACAAGTGGAAAAAGAGAGCAAAATGAAAAGAAAAGCTAAGTAAAGAAATAAGCACTAATCTACTTGCATGAATAAATGAAACTGCACTACAAGCATGGAAGGATATAAACAAGAAAAGAAAAGAGCAATGTATTAAAGTTGCATAAAAAATAAATTACACGAAAGAAATGACTAAGTAGCCATGAAAAGAAAAGAGAAGCTTTATTTTATAAAACTAACTCAGAGGAAGAGGAGGGTTACATGAAGATATGGGGTATTTATACAAGTTAGAAATCCTAATTCATTTTTTCAGCAAATGCCCCAAATACCCTTGAGGTAGTGTGGCCACCAAGTAATCATTAGCATGTCTTAGTCCTCCATCTAATTGTACATGAAGCTTTAATGACCTCTTAGCATGTGCATTAGCTCCTATTGAAAATTAAGGCAAGTGGATAAGTGGGGCCTCCATGTTCATGAGTGTGAATTATTTTCATCTTCATTTGCTTTGTTTCTTTTTGTGCATGCATATCTTCATGGATCCACTTGTATTTGAATTTAAATTCCTACAAAACAATATAGAAATTTTCAATTAAATTTTAGAAAATTAATATATGCACAAAAATTATCATTTTGCCCTTGGATGAAGACGAATATGTGACGATTTGAAATAAATTGAATTTTGGTTTAAACAAGTGAAAATACCCAATATGATCGTTTATTTAATTTAATTAGATTAAATATGGTGGTAAAAATATGCACATTTACGTGCACAACAAGGGCTCCTTGGGCTGAAGTTATCTTACAATAAAAGCTAAAAATGGCTGCAAAAAATTGATTTTTAATTAGGATTAGAGTAGTTTAAATAGTGGAAGGAAGAGAGGAAAATAGTGGATCATATCTCATACCAATTCTCACTTAATCCGAGCCATCCAAAACCAACAATCCTAACCTAATTGAGCTGCCCTATTACAGCTAAAAATGCTTGCCCAATATCATGGGACAGTATGCTGTTTAAACCCATAGAAAATATTATTAGATTAAATTAAATTAAATTGCTTATCAATATTGTATATCAATTGATATATTTATAACAATTACAAATATAGTTAATAATATTTATTTATTAAATCATAATCTAAATTTTATAATTAATATTTCATAAATATTAATTAATTTATAACAATTATAAACTAACTAAATCGTTTGGTCAAAAGATAATTCATCATTTTCATTGTTTGACTCGTCAGGTGAATATTTGGTTAACGATTAGCATCGAACTATTCAAGTGTTAATGTTCACACGTCACTTAGCAAGTGCAGTGACATTTTGCCTAAATTTATCACTCACTTTGTTTCGGTAAATCCAGTTTACCTTTATTATGCGTTACCCGGTTGTGACTTTTTATTTACATCAATTCTCTTCGTCAAAGTTATATCACTCTGGACTTATGGAATTTGGTAATGGTTAAAATTCCAATATCATCCATATTCAACTCTGTAGTTTAAACACAAAGTCCTTGGTTTAATAATAATTATTATTGTTATTAACCGAACTGCTCTAGCCAGAGACTTTGATTTTGAGTTGACTTAAATTGACCATGCTACTAGGCTATACTGAGAAGACAAATCCTCTCTTGAATACTGCTTCACTTCCAATACTTCTACTTGACCCAACTATAGTGACCCGACGAGTGTAACGACGCAGAATTCGGACACTTTGTACATAAATATATGAATTACTTAAATATTTAAAATTTGAATTTAATATGATTAAATTGATTTAATAACCTTACAAATATCCTTTTAAATAATAACTAATGATGTTAAGCATGTTTTTGAAATTTCTTTACGAAAATAAATAGTCTGAAGAAAAATCGATAAGTGACCGGAATTCGTTTTATCGACAAACGACTTTTTACTCAATGAAAGTTGTTAAAACTTTTTTTACACACTTACTTACTTAGAAGAACATTAATAACAAATAAAATTAATTAGCACTAAAACATCATTAATATGTTTTGGGAAGTAATTAGGAGGGAGGTAACATGAAGGGGAGGTGTAATCTTATTTTGTTTCACATGAAGGTGTAAAGTAGAAGTATATGGTGAGGTGATGGGAGCACATGGGGGGTGAGCCTTCCATGGAAAAAAATAGGGGTGGGAGTAGGACTACAAAACACCTCCTTGAAACCTATATCAGCATACACACTCACTCTTGAATCAATTTTGATATTTTAGCAAAAAAAATATCAAAGCCAATATTCAAGCCAGAAAATGCACTCTATTCTTTCAGCCATAAATTTCTCTATACAGAGTCAAATTTTAAGATCATGTAATCTCCAAAAAGGTAGTTCAATAGGGTGCAACTTTTGCATTGATCACTTTTGCAAGTTCGAAGAGTAGCTTAAGTGAATCCAATGGGAAGTGACTGGTTCAGCTGGCCTAGTTTTTCAACCCAAAAATTGTCTCTTCACTTCCAAAAATTATGACTAATTCTCTACAATTTCAAATCCTGTAAAATTTAGATCGAAACCTATGCATGATATTATAAAAAAACTGTAAATAATCGGAGTGCTAAATCAAAGTGGAAGTGGGTTCAAAAGTGGAAAAATCATGAGCAATTTTTAAGGCAAGGGAGATGGCATGTGCAAGCATGGTTTGAGTTTGCGTTGTTTTGGTTGCATGGTAGAGAGCGGTTCTTTGATCTTTTATATTTTAGCATGTGTTAGCCTAAATTTGGGTGAGTAATCTCACTATTTTGCATGCATATATTGTGTGTGTTCAAATATAAAGTTAAAGTGACATTAACTAATTAAAGTTATTAACTTTGGACCTCTATTTTCTTTAAAATAAAATGACAACTTTATATTGTACATATCACTCTTATTACCATCTATAACAAATAGCGTAGCCTTGACTTGATGTTTAAATAGTTGTTTGGATTGTGTGTTTAATTGAAGTATGTTTGAAAGTTTTTGAAGCGGGAATGGTCCCTATATGTGCACTTCGATATCCCTTAACTTTAACTTGTGTAAATGGAAGATTTATGATCTTAACTTGGGATAAATTATTTTTGTTGTTCTTTACAAATATTTTGGTGTATGGAATAGTAAAGAAATAGTTTGGAAAGTGTTATCCATAATTTTCCAAAGGGAATACAAATGAAGGCAAGAGAATATGATGTCGAATCAATGAGTCTATAATTGGGTTTCAAGGTAATATCATAACAAGCATAAGAACGTCAAAGATGAAGTGATATCGAATACAAAGGCGACATGGGTTATCATATTTATGAACGTAAAGCAATATCGAACTTATTGATAAATGAAGATATCAAACTTGAAAGCATAGAGCATCTCATGTAGGCAAAAGCATTTTACACCAGAAAATAGCATCTTACGTTAGTGGAATGATGTCCAAAGTATGGATATCGCACGTTGAAGCTCATAATGTTGAAAATAAATCAAAGAAACATACGACAAAGAATATTTCACATTAAAGCACATTGAAGGAAATATTTCGTATCAATATTATGGAATGTTGTAGACCATCAACACAAGAGGGACATTGTATATCCTTGATATCGCATGTCGTATATAACCAGCACTATACTTCATCGAGGTAGTGATATTGAAGGACAACATACCATAAGGCACTAATGAGAGAGGGGGATACTATAGATCACCAATGTTGCACCTCATCAACAAAGAAAGTGTATGTCGTAAAGTATCACTGAAAGGTGGATGGCGCATATCATCAATATCATATTCCATCAACACAAGACATCATGTCATAAGTCATTAATCTGATGAAGGCATCACATATCATTAATACGGACCTAGGAGTATAGATTAGGGAAAATCTTCAAGTGATAGAAAACTTTGAAATTTATATGAGTAAGGACTTGAATAATTACTAGCACTGCTTATTTGCCTTGATTGTACAACTTTGAATACCATTGGAATTGGTTATGCATTGAATAGAGCTCTTTGGGCCCTAAGTTTCATCTTGACTTTATCTAGTATAAAGTTACATGAGCTTCAATTTAAACAGTGTTTATATGCATAAACACTATTTTGCTTACCACATATGGAAGACGGATTATGAACCATGAGAATTACTACTAAGTTCATTAATATGCTTAACGGGCTATTATACATATTTGCAAACTTATTCTTTCTCTCCTTTAAACATATGATATGGGATTTTGAGTAACTACACCAAAAGTCCACGGGCATCATAAAATCATTTTTAAATGGCATAACCTTGTATTGAGCCATGAATATCAACCCAATTCTTAATTTCTCATCATAATTGACTTCATCAACTAAGTTATACTCAGTCATGGCGTCCTAGGTGTTACAAATTGAGTTTTGGCTCGATATGAATGGCACCATGGGTGTTATGTCAATTTTTGGTTTAATATTTTAGCGTTAGGAGGGCTTGAACCTTCACTTCCATTTTGCTCACCTCTCAGACTAATTAAATGAGTTTTTGTTCCAGGAAAATGGTGAGACCAAAGCAAATTAACATTTCAAATGAAGAAGTCACACAAAAGGCGACATTAGAAGAAAATATCATCCCTGACTTCATATTGGAAATTGTAAAAACTAGACGACCGTCAGAGCTAGCAAAGCCTACTAGTAGCGAAGCTAAGATCAAAGGTCTAACCCAGCATACGGCGATGATGCATGAGCTATTGGAAAGATCCTTATGCAAAAATCTTCTAAGCTCACTGTGGAGAAGAAGTTGAATCTCCAAGAAAAAATTTTGATGCTTCTTTGCTTAGGAGCAGAGGCAAAGGCAAATTCTCTATGACTCCGTAAAAGAGTAGAGGATAAAAAGAAGCTGGAGCAGTACAAATTTCTCCTACATCACTGGCGGACAATAAGGCCAAAACAAATCATCAAAGAAGACTAGTGAAGAGGTCCCATGAGCAATCTGGAAGTTCAATCTCCAAGGAGTACAAGGCTGATAGGAGAAATTATCATAACGATAAAGCTTATCTAAGGAACATAGTTGAAAAGATAGCGAAGGATACACTTAACCTTAAAGGGAAGAGGACACTCGACGCTAGAGTCAATAATAACTTTCGAGAAGCCCTATGTCCACAAGGATTTCATCCAACATTAAAATTCTATCCTTGAGAAATAATGGGATTGCTGACTTGAATGATCACCTAATGGCATTTAAAAGTCATATGGACCCCAATAATGCTTCAAAAGTTATATGCTATAGACTTTTTCCCAACACCTTCCAAAGGGCAGCAGCTAAGTCATATGGACGCTATAGGGAGAAGACCATATACTGTTAGGAGCAATTCTCTTATGAATTCTCAACACAGTTTTGTAGTTGGATCAAACAAAGATCGGGACAGCCATTGGGTGACTATCTTAAGAGATTCAATGCAGATGCACTAAAGGCGGCGGATGTGATCGATAGAGAAAATTAGTGGTAGTAAGCTCAGGGTTGATTGAGCAGATACCTTTTTGGCGAGAGCTTTATCTTCATGAATGCATAGATTCCAAGACTTTCATTTTCAAGCTAATAAGTTCATCCATATGGATGAAATGTATTATACCAAAAAGAAGTCTTATATAAAGAAAGAAACGGGAAAGTCTAGCTTTAACCACAACAATAAGAAACTAAGATATGAGGAGGTTCCGAGGACCAATTATATTACTCTGAACAAGCTAATATCTTACATCTTCGCTACAGTAGGAAAAATGGCAACCTTTTTATTTCCTATAAAGCTAAGAGAAACCTAGAACCGAGAAGAATGGGAGATTACTATGCCCATCATAAGGCGAATGAATGTCGTATGTTGGCAAGAATAATTCAGAGTATGATCCGTTGTGAACACTTAAAAGAGTTTATCCAAAATTATCAGAAAACTGCACGTCCCAATGAAGGCAGCCAAAGGCTCTCTAATAATAATGCAAACTTTGTAGAAAGTGATGCTCAAACATATTTTATTCCATACATCAACCGAATTGATGTAATCATAGAGGCCTGGTTTGGCTAGAAACAATAAGGGAGCTACAAATCAATATATTATAGAGGAAAGAGATGGAGTTTTCTCTATTCAAAAAGGCCCACCACTTAAGAACTCTAGATTTCAAATCCAGATGCACGATTTGACCATAACCTCACAAGAGCTGAAAAGGGATCGACATCCGCACAATGACCCGCTTATGATCATTGCACATATCAGGCTTTATATGGTGACTAAAATCCTTATTGATATTGGAAGCACAGTGAATATTATTTTCAAACATGCCTTTGTTCGGATGAGAATTTCGAAAGAAAAACTAGAGCCAAGCTTTGAACCCATTTTTGGGTTCAATAATAAAATATCAATTCCTACCGGGAAGATAAAGCTTCTGCTACAAATGGGAATTCCACCATATTTCAGGACCTTTGAGACCCTTTTTGTCATTATGGACCAACCTTCTTAGTACAATGCCTTCATTGGGAGGCCAGTTTAAATGAAGTCGATGCATTTGTCTCACCAAAATATATGATGGTGAAGTTCCTAACCAACAGCGGATGGGGAACGGTATGAGGAGAGTAATTCAGCTCCCCGGAATTGTCCTTTGACACTCTTGATCAATCTAAACAAGGTAATATTTCTTACTACGACTCGGAGAAAAATGAGTCGATCATGATTGAAATTAAAAAGCCCTCAGATGAAGGTCCTTCAAGCCAATCATCCAAGGCAACAGCAGAGACCATTGAGAAAGCTAATCACGCATTAAGAGGATTTAACTATTCTGAAAGGAAACGAAAAAGGAAGGAAACAAATCTGATAGAAGATGAAGTAGATGGTGAAGAAATCATCAATAAGTTAGATTATAGAGATGAACAAGAGAGGATGAAACCCACCAAGGATCTTGAGATATGCTTGGGTCCAGTTGACCCAACAAAGATAGTGAAAATAGGGGAAGAGCTAGATGACAAACTCAAAGGGTAGTTAGTTTGATTTCTTCATTCCAACGAGCTAATGCTTTGAAAGAGGGGGTTAAGAGGTTGCTCAAAAATGGGTTCACTAGAGAATCTTTTTATCCAAAATAGCTATCCAATCCAGTATGAGTCAAAAATCATAACGAGAAATGGAGGACATGTATTGATTATACTGATTTGAACAAGGTATGCCCTAAAGATTACTATCCCCTTCCAATAATGGACTAATTGATCGACCCAATAAGTGGACACAAACTCTTACCATTCACATATGCATACTCTGGATAGAATCAAATTTCGATGTTCAAGCTGGATGAAGAGAACACAAGCTCATAACAGACTATGTAACATTTTGTTACAAAGTAATGTCATTTGGATTAAAGAATGCCGAAGCCACATACCAAAGATTGGTAAATTAAATGTTTAGAGAACAAATCAACCAAAATATGGAAGTACACATGGATGATATGTTAGTTAAGTCTCAAGAGGATAACAACTATCTAAGCGATCTTGAAGGAATGTTTAGGGTATTGCGAAAATGTCAAATGATGCTTAATCCACAGGAATGTTCTTTGGAATCCAGTCAACAAAATTCTTAGGATATATTGTTAGTGCTCGGGGAATAGAAGCCAACCCTGACCAGATATAGGCCATTAAAGACATAGTGGAGCCTAAGACAAGTAAGGATGTAATGAGCTCAAATGGAAAAGTGGTAGCATTAAATAGATTCATTTCCAAGGCCACCTATAAATGCATCTCATTCTTTGATGTGATTAAGAAGAATAAAAACTTCGAATAAGGAGAGGATTGTCATAAAGCCTTTAAGGAACTAAAAGATCATCTTGAGAAACCACCAATTCTATCTAGCCTTATGGGAAGGGGAAACCTCTATCTTTATATGGCAATTTCAGAACACGCAGTTAGCTCTATTTTAATAAGACAAGGGAACTCGGCTTCTAGTGTATTATATAAGAAGAAGGCTAAAAAATGCATAAACCAAATATCCGATTATAGAAAAATTGGCATAATGTTTGATGCTCACAGCATGAAAATTAAGAGCTAACTTTCAAGTACATCCAATTAAGATTCAAACTAACTTTCTACTCAAACATGTCTTTAGAAAACTCGAATCTTTGGGAAGATTAGTAAAATGGCGAATAGAACTTAGCCAGTATGATATTGAATTTCTACCATGAATGAAAATTAAAGGACAAGCTCTAGCCAATTTTGTTAATGAATGTACGTGATTCGTCAAAGAGCATTAGAGTAGGCAAAAGATCTGAAGTCCAAGTGGCTATTATTTGTTGATGGAGCTTCAAACAAAAAAAGGATTGGAGCAGTATATGCGATTATCTCCCCCAATAAACACCATTCGCATTATAGAATGATGAAATTGGGATTTTCAACCACCAATAATGTGGCAGAATACGAGTCAATGGTGGCGGGACTCACTTTGGCCTTACAATTGAAAATCCCTAGGATTGAGAATTTCAGTGATTCCTAATTAATGGTATATCAGTTGAACCAAACATATCAAACAAAGGAAGTCAAGTTAGTCTTACATATCAAGAAGGTGTTGAAGATGTTAACCCAATTTGAGGATTTCTACATACACTAAGTACTAAGACGAAAGAATTATCAGGCTGATTCCTTGGCAAAGTTGTCCAGCTCACGGGGATCGCTAGAAACCAAAATTGTGCTAGTTGGCTACCAATCAAATCCTAATATAGAGGAAAAGGCCATGAGCCAGAAAATGAGACCTTAGTATTGACTGGAACTCCAGCCCTAATACATAAGGAAAAGGAAAATGGAAATAGAATCTTTCAAGAAATGTCCCCCCATTCAGAAACTAATGATCTACACGAAAATAATCGAATGACATTCCATCGTCGCATATCTGACAAAAGAGAAATTTCCAGCAGATAAGAAGGAAGCATGAAGAATAAAACATCAAGCCCCAACCTTCATTATGGTGAACGGAATACTTTATAAGAAAGGGCATTTTCTACCTTAAGATGTGTTAGTCCAAAAAAGGAGCAAAACTATTGAAAGAAGCCCACGAAGGATCCTACGAGGACCAATCCAATGGCATAAAGCAAGACAAGATGGCTATGTGACAAGGCTTCTATTGGACTCAGATGACTAACCATGCAATAGATTATGCGAAGAAATGCCAGAAATGCCAAAAAGTTCTCTAAGATCCCACACTTGCCACCAAGTGAATTAACTTCAATCTCAAACCCATGGTCTTTTATAGGTGGGGAAACGATATGATAGGACCACTGCCTATATCTAAAGGAGGAGCTAAATTTATAGTGGTAGCCACTTATTATTTTACCAAATGGGTAGAAGCAGAACCGCTACCAAATATAAATCGGGAAAGGTGCTTAAATTCATAATAAAGAATATTTTCGCCGGGTTTGGAATTCCACATGAGATAATATTCAATAACAGAACTCAGTTCAAAAGTGAGGAGTTTACCCGATTCTACAATAGGAATGGGATTATCAAGAGCTTTTCATCTGTCGCACACCCTTAAGCTAATGGAGTCGTTGAAGCTGCCAATAAAGCCATTAAGACCATCCTAAAGTAATAGTTGAACAAAGCAAAAGAAAATTGGGTATAGGAACTACCTCTTGTGTTATAGGCATATAGAACTTCTACCAAAACTGCAATGGGACATACCCCCATTTTCTTTAACATATGGATGTCAAACCATGCTTCCAATGAAGTTGAAGTACCCTCTCATCGAAGGATTGCATATGCATTTAATCGAAATCAGGAATTGAAAAGAGAAACTTTAGAGTTGATCAATGAATTAACGGATGAAGCGGCCATACACATAGCTGAATATCAAAGAAGGATATCGAAATACTATAACTCCAAAGTGAGGGAATGATCATTTCAAAAAGAAGATTTAGTACTTCGAAAGGTTATGACAAATACTAAGAATCTAACAAATGGACCACTCGGACCTAACTGGGAAGGACCCCTTATCATTCTCAAAGTAAACCCATCAGGAACATATCGATTATGCCGACCTGATGGCAATATAATAGCAAGAACATGAAACATTGAACATTTGAAACCGTACTTTCTAACAGTGGATGAATAAAGAAGTTGAAATAAGTATATATACTGGATCAATCATGGAAAGGAGTAAGAATGTAACAATCCGCATATTTTACGATTGTATATTTAAATATTTTATTTAAATATAGAATCATTAGTTGGATTATAGTCTGAAATGCTACTTTTTGCAAACTGTCAAATTAGGACTCGAGACCACTTCCATTGAGTTCAAAATGACATTTGTGACCTTTTTGAGTATAAACATTGATATGTTTGGAGCTAGCTAAAATTTCGACCTTTTCACTTATGGTTTTCGTTTTGGGTTTCAGCCCATTAACCTAACATATCAACCCAACTCCACTCCACTCATCTCCTCTTCATTCCTTCACAATATTTCCTACAACTCAAGCTTTAGCAAAATGGTGGAGGAGATTGGAAATTAAAATCCTAAGACCTAGTTTCTTTAGCAAATCCAAGTTTTAGCTCGAAATTCAAAGAGAAGCTTAGGTAAGCATCTCCTTCTTCTTCTCCATCTCAATCTCTCTCCAATTTTAGAAATTTCCTATAACCTAATTTGGGAAATATTGCTTATTATCTTAGAATGGGCCTTTTAGAGTTGAGATTGAAGAGTAGTTGATCCTCCTTTGTTTTCAAGCTTCCTCTTCCTTGTTTTGGTATAAAAGGTGAGATTTTTATATCTCACATTTATGTCTATATCTATCTTTGTGGTTATGTATGAATTCCAAACATCTATTCATGATCATTTGCTTTTGATTTGAATTGATTTGGTGATTTACTAATTTTTGGATTTGAAGTCCAACTTTGTGAAAATCCTACCAAGGATGTTCAGATATGTTGTTTGGGATGCATCAAAGAGCCTATAAGGCCGGGTTGTCCCTTGGCGTAAATCCTTAGTTGCCGTTGCTCGCTCGATCGCTCCCGAAATCATTTTGGCCATCATGGCCTAGGCAAATTGTTGCCCTTACCAGGTGTTCAAACGTCTAGATACCAATGTCAGACGTCTGGTTTTGCCTCCTGGAGAAAATTATACATGGAAGAAAAATAAAAAGGGCAGTGACTAATTTCAAATGTTTGAATTATCGTTTCAGACGTCTGAAAGGAGGTCAGACGTCTGATTTTGAGATTTCAGACCTCTGAAAGGAGGTCAGACGTCTGATTTGAGATTTCAGACGTCTAGTTGGTTTTCTGGAATATTTCCAGAAACCAAAACCAGAAGTCTGGATCAACCCCTCAGATGTCTGGATCTGTGCATATCCGCCTATTTGACTAATTATGAGTAAAACTCCAATGTTAATCGATTTTTGTTCGATCCGACTAGTTGTTATCACTATTATCGACTTTGATGACTTCTTTCTTTAAATTTTTGGAAATATCCATTTTGATGGGTTTGGTATCGATTTCATTGGGTTTAATTCACGCCTTCATATGTAAATTTTTGGTGATTGATTGTTTATACAATCATTTCTGTGGCTTGTCACTTTAAAATGCAAAGGTTTCAATACTAGTAGTAAATATTCAAATCCGTTCACAAAGATGATTTCAACTTTATTTTTGATACAAAGTTTGCTTTTAAGATCGTTTTTCAGTCTATTAGTATATACAAACCTTTACCTCATTCATTTGAGAAATCTAATTAAACGGCTTAGTAAAACAAGTGGTATGAAACGCTTGTGTATACTTCGTCGGTTAATTTTTGGACTTGTTCGATTGAAACTCTTATGACAATTTGTGAGTGGGAATCGACAATTTGTTCGTAAATATTTAAGTTAAGCCAGTGGTTATGGGACATGAAGTTGAACTCATTTATTTACTAGCTTAGTGTAATTGACACTTCTTGATGATAAATTTGTGATTTAGACTAGCAATATACGATGTTTCTTTGACTGCGAGGGAGACAAAACCCCGTTTCTATGGATCTTCGGCTCAAAAATTAGTGGGGTAGCTACCCATGGTCTGCGGGCCATTTATGGAGCCTCGGCCCAAAATTAATGGTTAGCAACCACGGAATAGCGTTCCGTTTTATGATACACGTGTTGGTGGGTTTTCATGCTACCATTTTGTGATAGGCCTCCCCCACCTGTGATTTCTGGATTTCTAATTAATGATATCTAGAATCTGTTTCTCACCAATTTTAGTGATTTACATTGATGCGTTTATCAATATTTGTGCATTGGTGAATTTATGTTTCAACAACTTTTACGATTGGCATTGAGATGTTTGCCAATATTTGTGACTTGGTGAATAAAAATAAAGAATATGGTTTTCTTTTTTATCTATAAGATGATTCTTGTGATATTGAATAATCATTGGTTGATTTTCAAATGCATACTTATCACAGTATGGCATTATTGTTATCATACGTTTTTGTCATATCTCTTATTTTGTCTTATTTTTTTCTGAAGTTTATAGCTAGACTGATCCGTTTATTATTTTCTTGTTAAATAATACTCGGGTCAGACCAAGATGTTACAGGTGCTTCTGCTTGACTCCTTATCTGGGATCATCATTATCTGACTTTTGACTAACTACATCAGATTGGTAGCTTATGTTGTTATACATTCGAGATAGAGACTCCTTGATGTATACATACTCTTTGGTGTAGCACCTGTATCTATTCTTTTGTGATATTGTGGATCTTATTTGACCACTACTCTGATGTACGCTTCTATATGTTATATTCATATCTATTTCCGCCTTTGTGCTATGGATATCTGTGACTGATTTATGTTATGTTTGTTTCTATATTTGTTTCCGAAGACCACATAGCTACTGTATAGTAACATTGAGTTTGTATCGGCATGTCGGATTTCTTGATGCATGTTATACTATCTGACATATCGGTGCTCGCACAAAGCAATTACACGGAGGGTCGCTCCTCAACAGCCTTATTCTTCGTGTTAGTTGACGGCATTACTCCGTAGTGTCATTGGCTAGCGTGAGTATAGAGGTGGGGCATCACAGCATGGTATCAGAGCGAAACTTCGGAACAATATAGAATAATTTAGCAACGATCATTGTCCTAAGTCTTTCTAAGGAGACATGCCTTAGGATTTATTCGAGCCATTGGACCCGTTCTATCCTATTTCCTTTGTGATGCCTTGTTTTATCAATCGTGATTGTTTGATATTCATTCTGAGAATAACTTTTTCTTCTTCTTTCTTTCTTAAAGAAGAGAAATAGTTAGACCAGGCCGTCCCAGGGTCGGTCAATCCAGTGCTACTCCTCAGGATGGAGAATTTATGTCCGTCCAACAGCTTCTTAATCTGGTAAAGAATGCTCAAGCTGTCGGACCCATTCCAGAGCCTACTCGCCCAAAATCCAAATTTTCACGCCTGTGCAGTGATTATACAAATTTGGGTGGAAAGCCGTTCAGGGGTTCGGAGGGCGTTATCAAAGTCCAAGCTTGGCTTAGAACATGCGATCGCATCTTTTCTCGCATGAATCTTTTTTATCTTCATAGAGTCCAAGTGGCTTCTAGCATGCTCCAAGAAAGAGCATTAGATTGGTATGAGCTTCTTATTTCTGAAATTATTGAAGCGAATCTTACTTGGGAGCGATTCCAGGAAAGATTCGAATCAAAGTTTGTGCCGGAAGCTGACAAAGTGACTTTGGCCCATCGTTTTATTGACCTTGTTCAAGGTGAATCTTCTGTGGCAGATTATGTCGCATCTTTCGAGTCTCTCTCTAAATATGGGGTCGAGTATGTAAATACCCCATTGAAGAAAAATCATAGATTTGTCTATAGCTTGAATAAGAATCTCGAAAAGCCTTTACTTCTGAAACTAGAAGTTTCTTTTGATCAACTTGTTGATATCGCTCTTCGACTTGAAGAGGCAGATAAAGAGAGTGATGTTGAAGTTTGGAGTGTCAAACCAAACTTCAACAACAACAAGAAGAGGCCTAATAAGTTCAAAGGTCCTTATCCCAACAAGAAATGGAGGCAAGCAACTCCGGTAGCAAAGTCTTCTACCTCTAGTGGTGGCCAGTGCTACAATTGTGGTTCTAAGGACCATTATGCAAATAAGTGTTCAAAGCTCCTTGCTTGCCGCTATTGCAAAAGTTCGGGTCATTATATATCTGCATGTCCCAAACTTCAAAGCAAGAAGGAGAGAAAGCTAAATGTGGTGCAAGCCCCTAGTAACACTTTTTGTGGTCAAGGTATTTCTCATTCTATCATTGATGGCATTATTATGTTTTGTGATCAAACTATTTGAGTTCTTTTTGATACGGGTGCATCCCATTCTTTTATATCAAAAGAACTTGTTGATACTTTTTCTTTAAGTGTTATGGCTTTAACGACTTCTTTGAGAAATGCGAATCCGACTGATGGATCCGCAACATTTAGTTTGCTTTGTAAAGATGTCGAGATTATTTTGTGTGGTTTTTCTTTCTGAGCCGATTTGCATGTCATGCGTTACTTAGGCTTCGGAATGATTTTGGGCATGGATTGGCTTAACCGTTATGAAGCCCATATCCTATGTCCTGAGCGGACTATTCATCTTCGACATCCTCAATCTGTTAAGAAGGTTTCTATTGTTCTTAAAAATTCGAATTCCAGTTTGGTGGCATCTTTGTATTCTCTAAATCCTCATGATGACGATAATGATGATGAGAAAGACGTAACTTCTCTCATTCATGTTGTTCGTGAATTTTTCGACATATTTGAGCCCGTTTTAGAATTACCACCTAAGCGAGCAATTTAGTTCAGAATTAATCTAATCCTTGGAGCTTTATCTATCACTCGTCCTCCTTATCGTATGTCCAATAAAGAAAATAAGGAGATGCGCAAATAATTACCCGAATTGGAAGAGAAGCAATTTATTCGTTCTAGTTCCTTTCCTTGGGGAGCTTCGGCTATTTTTGTGAAGAAATCCGATGGTACACTTAGGCTCAGCGTTGACTACCGCAAGCTTAATGATCTTAACATTAAGAATAAATATCATTTACCTCGGATTGATGAACTATTCGATCAACTTAGTGGTGCTAGAGTCTTTTCACAGTTGGACTTAGCAACCGGTTTTCATCAACTTCGTATTGCAGAGGATAGCATTCCTTTGACATCATTCCGTACACGTTATGGATATTATGAATTGCTTGTTATGCCTTTTGGTTTAACGAATGCTCCAGCATATTTCGTTGACCTTATGAATCGAGTTTTCAAAGACTTCCTCGATCAATTTGTTCTCGTCTTTATAGATGACATTCTTGTTTATTCTAAAATCGAGAAACAACATGAAAAGCATCTTTGGATTGTGTTGGAAACTCTCAGGAGCATTCATTTAAAGCAAAATTTTCTAAGTGACATTTCTGGCAATCTCGTGCGAAATTTCTCGGTCATATTATTTCTGAATCCGGAATCTTCGTGGACACTTCAAAGATTGAAGCGATTCCAAATTGAAACAGACCAGAGAGTGTTACGGAAATCCGTAGTTTTCTTGGATTGGCGGGTTATTACCGTCGATTCATAAAAGACTTTTCTAAAGTTTTTGTGCCTCTTACTAGCTTGACAAAGAAAGGAGTTAGATACATTTGGTCGGACAAATGTGAAGCTTCTTTTCAGAAATTAAAAGAGCTCCTTTCCGATGCTCCTATTCTTGTGATTCCCAAAGGGAACCAAAATTTTATTGTTTATATCGATGCTAGTCGGATTGGATTGGGTGTCGTTCTTATGCAAAGAGAACGTGTTATTGCTTATGCTTATAGGCAATTAAAGCCTGCCGTGACTAGATATGCCACTCACGATTTAGAGCTCGCGGCTATTGTTTTTGCCCTTCGAATTTGGCGTCATTATCTTTTGGGAGAAAAATTTGTTCTCTACACCGATCATAAAACTTTGGAGTATTTATTTTCTCAAAAGGAACTTAATTTGCATCAACAACGTTGGCTCGAGTTCCTTGCATCTTATGATCTTGATATTCTTTATACTCTCGGAAAGGGAAATCGTGTTGCCGATGCCCTTAGTCGTAAGCAACAAGCGGTTGTTTCTATGATGATATCCAAATGGAATGATCTCGAGACTTTATCCACTTGTGAGATTCGAGGTCATGAATCCAATTTATGTGCATCTCTCGTTTTATATAGCCCTGAGGCTCACCCTTCTCTTTTACACCGCATCCTTGAAGCTCAAAAGCTAGATCCCGATTTGGCTCTTCTTAGCCAAAATTTTAGGGATAAAATTGATATTGAAGGTTTGAAAGACTTTGATATTGATTCTCGTGGCGGTATTCGAAAATTTGGTAGACTTATTGTGCCAAATATTAGTGATCTTCGTAAAAAATTTTTAGAAGATTCTCATCATTCTAAATTTACCATTCACCCCAGTAGTAGTAAAATGTACGCGAATATGAGGCGACTTTATTAATAGGATGGAATGAAATTCGATATTGCTAACTTTGTTAAGCGTTGCATGACTCGCCAACTCGTTAAGGCCGAGCATCAAAGGCCCGGTAGGTTATTGCAACCTTTGGACATTCCAATTTGGAAGTGGGATCAAGTCTCCATGGACTTTATTAACGGACTTCCCCATTCTCGTTCGGGCCATGATAGCCTATGGGTGATTGTTGACAGACTTACAAAATCCGCCCATTTTATTCCTGTTCGGTCCATGCAGACCGTACCTCTTTTGGCCAAGCTCTTTATTAAAGAAGTTGCTAAATTGCATGGAGTCCCTACTTCCATTGTTGGCGATCGTGATCCATTGTTTACTAGTGGATTTTGGAAAAGTCTTCAAAAAGCTTTGTGAACGAAGCTTAATTTCAACACCGTTTATCATCCTCGGTCTGATGGACAAACCGAGCGTGTGAATCAAACTCTTAAAGACCTTCTTTGTGCATGTGTTCTTGATTTTGGTGGAAGTTGGAAAGATCGCATCTCTCTTGTTGAGTTTTCCTATAATAATAGCTTCCAATCTCGTATTGGTATGGCACCTTTCGAGGCACTCTATGGAAGGCCATGCCGATCTCCTTCTTGTTAGCTTGAGGCCGGTGAGAAGCTAGTTTCAGATCCATATTTTATTCGTGATTCCACAGAAAAGATTGACCTAATTCGTCATAGGATGAAAGAAGCTCAAAGTAGGCAAAAATCCTATGCCGATAACCGAAGGAGGAAATTAGAATTTTCTGTGGGTTATTTTGTGTTTATTCTTGTTTCCCCTATGAAGGGTGTTGTGCGTTTCAGTCGATCGAGAAAATTAGCACCTTGATATATTGGTCCATTCCCTATCACCGAACGTATTGGTTCCGTGGCTTATCGCCTTTTATTACCGGCTCAGTTTTCTGCTATTCATGACGTATTCCGTGTCTCTCAAATACGGAAATGCCTTCGAGATTCCGATTCTATTCTTGAGCATGGTGTTGTCGAAGAAATTGAAGTTTCTCCTAATTTGACTTATGAACAACATCCTATTCGTATTATTGCTATGAAAGTAAAACGCCTTCGAAATAAAGATGTCCCTCTTGTGAAAGTTCAATGGTCCTCAAATCCTAAGGATTGCTCTTGGGAATCTAGAGAATTCATCGAGCGAACACATCCGGACTTACTCTCTCATGCTCTTTAAGGTGAACTTCTTATTTCAAATTTCTTTTGTGTTGATATGCTTTTATGGTTGTTACTTTTTATCTTCTTCTTAAATATTGCGAGGACGCAATTTCTTTAAGGAAGGGAGTCTGTAACAACCTGCATATTTTACGATTGTATATTTAAATATTTTATTTAAATATAGCATCGTTAGTCGGATTATAGTCCAAAATGCTACTTTTTGCAAACCATCAAATTAGGATTCGAGACCACTTCCACTGAGTTCAAAATGGTGTTTACGGCCTTTTTGATTATAAACATCGATATATTTGGAGCTAGCTAAAATTTCGACCTTTTCACTTAGGGTTTTGGGTTTGGGTTTCAGCCCATTAACCTAACATATCAACCCAACTCCACTCCACTCCTCTTCATTCCTTCATAATATTTCCTACAACTCAAGCTTTAGCAAAAATGGTGGAGGAGATTAGAAATTAAAATCCTAAGCCCTAGTTTCTTTTGCAAATCCAAATTTTAGCTCCAAATTCATTGAGAAGCTTAGGGAAGCATCTCCTTCTTCTTCTCCATCTCAATCTCTCTCCAATTTCAGATATTTCCTATAACCTAATTTGGGAAATATTGCTTATTGTCTTAGATTGGGGCTTTTAGAGTTGAGATTGAAGGGTGGTTGATCCTCCTTTGCTTTCAAGCTTCTTCTTCCTTTTTTTGTGTAAAATGTGAGATTTTTATATCTGACATCTATGTCTATATCTACCTTTGTGGTTAGGTATGAATTCCCAACATCTATTTATAATCATTTTCTTTTGATTTGAATTGATTTGGTGATTTACTAATTTTTGGATTTGAAGTCCAATTTTGTGGATATACTCAAGGTAAAATTATTTCATTTACCCAATTTAAAATCAATATTATGTCGAATTGTTCTGTACAAGTGTTTAGAGATCCCTATCAACAACGTTAATTACTCGTATTAACCAGAATCTATATACCACTCAACAAACCAATCATCACAATATAAAACAATTTTATATATTCACTATCAAATACGCTCTCATAGCTATTATTACACTCAAATTCATTCTAGAGTACTGCTGACTCTATCTCTAATGAATAATACCCAACAGAACCATGGTTGTCGCTTAACCATAAGCTCTGATACCACATTGTCAGAACCCGATTCTTCGTCTTCCGAAAATTCAACATCAATACTCACTTTATCGACTGCCGAGTAATCGAACGACGGAAAACCGAACGCTGAGGGTTTTAAAAAGAATTTAAGAAAAGAAAAGAGAGAAGAAGAGAGAAAAAGGTAGAAGATAGAGGGAATAGAAATAGAAAATTAGAGAGAATAGAAAACAGAATAGAAGGTAGAAAATTTTAAAATAGAAAGAAAAGAGAAGAGAAAGGAAATGGAACACAGAAGAAAATAGGACGGAACAGAAAACAACAGAACAACATCAGAATCTCACAATTCGCAGCGGAACAACATATAATAATAAATGAATAATCTTTAAACAAAGAACTATATCAGTTATTACATTACATTTCATTTCATTACATCATATCATCACATCAGAGTGTACAACATCATACAACAATAAACAATGCAGCGGAAAAAGAAATACTATATAAACTAGTAATATGCCATGCCATCCATCTTGCCTCCAGCAACTCCAGAATATCCAGAATATCCTGATAAACCTTAACTCTTAACTGCCCGTGTGGAAATTTGTGGGCACCCAGAGTTTAGGAAGGAAAACAATAAACTCCGAGTCAGTCATGTGACTGGTGTGAGAACTCAAAACAGTTTATTTATCTTTAAAATCAAAATAGAGGAATATTTTTAAATTCAATTCGCAATGCTTTTAAAAATGAGACTACCATAAGGCCTCCCGCACACACACACAATGCAAACGCAGAATCGGAGGAGATTTCTCCTTATGATAGTCAAAGATGCTTGATACGCATTTAAAATAATATTTGATATTATTACTAGTGCATAGTATAGAGAAAATTCCATTTCAAAAGTAGAATATAAATCTTAGCCAACATACGACCATTATCGTATGCCTACTATAGCTAACTATGTTCAATAGCAGTTACCGCCACATTCCATAGCAGGTTATACAACTAAAACCGTACAAGTCACGTATTGTTTCTTTGGATTTCCAACGAATGATCAGGCCAAGGAACTTCCCATTGCCACATGAGAATGCCTCTGGATGGACGTCCCCGAGAACCAAACCGGATCTCTACCAACACAAGGCCGGGTTACTCCTAACTGAGTAACAACTGACCGAATATGCCATCCCCCGGTCCTTTGGGACCTTTTCACCGAGCGCTCGTAATCAATTCACACAATCATAACAAAGTGTTTTCAACATGAGTAAGTATCTGGGCTCCATACCATGATACCACCCTTTTCCAGAAGGAAATGGACACATCCTAAAGGGTGCTACCCCTCATAACCTTGCTGCTTCTTTCCTGTTTTGACCATTCACGGGGTGTGAGGCTCGACGAAGTCACGTCCACAAAAACATACTTTATACAAAAGCCATGCTTTGGGTCAACAAATGATCAACACAATGATCACAAGGATAGACGATCAAATAAACGATCCTATCACAAATAATCAACACAATGATCATTTCAGCATCACTCAGCATGTCACATTACCAAATTGGGAATATATCGCTGATAACTTCAACTATATAACCTCTGAGCTCGTACGTCTCAGAGAAGGGTGTTAAGCAAAGAATAAATTCTCCGCCACCAACAGAAATATATTTGAAAGAAATCGGCTTTATATCTCAACTTGTAATGTCAGGCATACAATCCATACAAGTCTGTTCCGGGCTCGAACAAAACCGAAGGCACTTCTTACGAAGCCCTTGCAATCCGGGTATTCACAATCCCGATCGAATTTCCCATCACTTAGGAGATCTCTATACCAGGAGCTACCCAGTGCAGAGACAATCGATAGGTCATCCTATCGCTTTCACAAATACTCGGTCTTCAACACCGATCTTCAAATGCAATTCATAACGACGTATCACATATTCGGAATGGGTTATACGACCCCATGGTCCTTTCCCGGTTAACCCGAATAGTGAGCGCTTATTCAAAAATAAGTGTAGCATTCACATTCAAACAAATCACATCAATTACCCATTCAAAGGGAAATATTGATAGTCGGTTATTGAACTATCAATGGATATGCACACATCACCAGTTTCCCAATAATTTTCCAAATTATTTATTTTCCAAAAATATCTTCACTAGATATTAAATTTCAATACCTCAAAAATAAATCAACATTTATTTTTAAACAAATTCTTCTTTTCATTTATAAATTCCATAATGAATTTATATTTCAAAATATTCATGCATATACGATTTCAATTATTCATTTCAATTTATCTTCAAAAGATAAATTCTATAAATTCACTTCATATTGGAAAACATTTCCATACTTATTTATAAATAAGTAATTCACAATCTTTTATTTTCAACACTTAGAAAATATTCCATATACTTAAATCGAATTAAGTATATATTTCATTTTTTTTTAAGGAAATCATTCACTTAACATATTTATTTGGGTCAAAACGAATGTTGCGTAAAACATCGTTACAACAACCCAACATCACTAGTATAGGGATTCGAAATTAAAATAGATATATAATCCCAATACTATTCAAAACATTTCCTTTCGGAAATCATTTACTATAACCACAGTGTTATAGTCCACCATTTCCTTTTATTTCTCGAAACGTCTATTTCAAAAATAAATGTTGAAATCTATGGTTTCGAATCTCAACACATTTTAAAACATCGTTAAATCGTTTTAATTCTATTTAAACATCCAAAACCAAAACATTTTCTTAACGTGTTATTCACTATTCAAAAATGTGAATATAACTCCATTAAATAAGTTATGACAATTAACTTATCAAAATAAGTTGTTTGCGGATTTATAAAACAACGTTCATAAATTCCATTTCTATTTATTTATAAAAACTTCCTTTTTATAAATTCCTTTATTAACCTATTCCAGTTTATAGCTAAATTATAAACTAAACGTTCATATTATAAGTTAAATACTTATAAAACGATTATTTTACAAAATCGTTCATTTAACTTCCCAAATTATTAATCTTAACTTATAAGATTGTTTATTTATCCAAAATTCATTCTTTTGATAACTTTATAAATTTTATAAACCTACTGCTTATAAAATTTCATTTATAACTTCACAGTTTAAAATTCTATAAATTTCATTCATTTAGGAAATTCATTTCCACTACATTCAAACACTTATAAAAACTCGTTTTATAATGTCCATAATTCAATTTATAAATATCCATTTATAAATCTCTTAATATAAATCAATTTATATTATTCTTTAAAACGTCTTTAAATTCCTTTATAATTTCATCATTCTCTTGATTTATAAAATAATTAAATTTTATAAATCCTATATTTAAACTTTTCACAATAATTCTAAAATATCTCGATTAAACTATTTTATAAACTCAATAGCATCATATTCTCAAAAATCAGTTTTTTAACTGTATTTCACAAAAATCATAATTTTTATAACATTAAAAATTATAACGTTTATTTATTTAAAATGGATTAATTCCAAAAATATAGTATATTTTCAAAAATCACTTTAAAACCATTTTAAAATCCCCAAAATCTGGGTCCAATGATGCTACACACCAAATAGTCAATCATGACTACAACGATATCATATATCAATATGATAATTCATCAAATATCAAAATATCTGAAAATCAAATAAAAACTGTTGAGGAATCCAGTTGGATCCCTCCAACCTGTTTTCCTGCATCCAAAAACATTAGCACAATACCAATTCCGCTCCAGTACGGAATTATCGCGGTATATGTTCTTAATAAATATTATCCGCTTAATAACGGCGTAATAGGGTCTCATCCGCTAAACAAAAAATGCGGGAAATCAACAACTGCAATATATACATATGCCAATATATATATATATTGATATTATATATAATACCAATTTCACTGTTTATGAAATATTCGCGGTATATGTTTTCAATAAATAACATCCGCTTACTAACGGCGTAATAATGTCTATTTTAACAATCAATAATTTACAGTCATCATTCAAACATGCATTCAAATATTTTAAATCTAACTATTTAAAATAAAATCGAAATCTATTCGATTGAGTGAGAAGTTCTCACCTTGGTTTTAAATTCCGTTTTAGCTTTTTATTTCGAATAAAATTAAACGCGCGTTTAATTTTACCCGAAATTCTCACTAACTCCAAACGACTCCAAACCAACTCCATCGCGTAGTGCTCGTCCATACGATTCCAACGCAACTGGTTTCGCGCGTTTTCGACCTCGTATGAAAAAGTTATGTAATTTACAAGTTTGTACACGTTATATATAAACTTTACAACATTTATTCAACTATCTTCATACCACAGCAAATCCTGGCCGTAAGATCTGCATCCAAGGCCTCTCCTTCATCTCCCTCAACTCACGTATCTCTTCTACAGCAACAAGGCCGCACGCACAAACCCACTCAATCACAACTAGGGTTTGATCTTGCTCCTCCATTTCTCAACGATACTTCATCAAACCACATGCATTTTGAAGCTCCTCTCCTCCTTCATGTTCGCCCCCAACCATGGCAAGCTCGGCCTGCACATGTGCCTCGAAACGCGTGCCAAAACTGATGCAAACGGCCCCACTTCTCTCCCCCTCCGTCGCACCATTTACGATCATACCCGTATGGAATTAAAGCTCTCTCCATGCTCTTCAATATTGTAGTTAACAACTTTGGCCAAAACTTCACGGATTGGAAGAGATTAAGGGTTGAAATTGGATGATTTCTGGCCTTAGAATCTAAAAGTGGCGGCTAGGTCAAATTAGGTTTAGGTTTTGATATTTTTTCTAAAATTATGAAAGGTAGGGGCTATTTATAAGGAACGAGCGACACTATTCATCCCGGAAATTCCAAACTCCGATTTAGACGCCGTAACCAGCGTACCTAGGGTTTATCCCGCGTTCCGGACACAATGGAACAGGTTTCGGAAGCTAATTCGGAAGTATGTGCGAGTTATGGCTATAAACGCTCAATTTGAATTAAACCGATTTAAGTCGATTTCTAGGCGTTTTAATTTGTACCGGACAAACGGTAAATCCAATTGACTTGAAATTTGAAACCTTACAATAATATCACATTACGGATCCGATGAAACTGGTTTCGTCGAAATCCGAGATTTTTTGAAAAATGGCTATTTTGACTCGCCAAATTTAAATTAAAAATAATTCGATGCGTTTCGAGCTGCCACGAACAAACGATAACTCTGATTGACACGAAATTTGAAATCTGGTAATAACTAACTATTACGGATCCAATGGAACTAGTTTCGTTCGATTCTGAGACTGTTCAAAAATTGGCTATTTTCACTAGTCGATTAAATATGAAAATATTCAATTTTCACAGATTAACTTTTAATTCGATTTTAAAAGTTCTAAAATATCGTTCTAACTCCCATATGATAAAATAAAATTTTACAAATCATTTTCAATCATATTTAACTCAATTTTCAATTATTTCCATAATTTAACATATTAAATTATCAATTTAATAATCCAATTAAATCCAATAATTCAAATAAAAATTTATTTGACTTATAAATTCACTTATTAATATTTAAAATTAATTAAATATTCAAATTTTAATTTATAAAAAATCCTGGGTCGTTACACCTTTGGTCCTACTAGAAATGGCATGGTCAAGGCATCTGCAAGCCTTTGGTCGTGCCTACATGGCCTGATCAGAGCATTCCCTAGAGGGAGGACGAAGTAAGCTATTGATCCCGTCTAAGATGGTCAGGCCAAAGCATCGAACCAGCCTTTGGTACCACTTATAAGGCTTGACTTAAGCGCCTTCTAGAGGGAGGTCATGTAAGTCTTTGTTTCTTCTTGAGATAGTTAACCAAACGCACCGTATGAAAGACCTAAATCATCACTTAAGACGGTAATCAGGGGTTCGATCCAAGTTGAGATCATCACCAAAGATGGTGCCAAAGAAATCAATCAAGATCCATTACCTACTATGGTAATCATAGATTCAATCGAAATTATTACCTATTGGGGTAATCAAATGCCAATCAAGATTTGTAACCTATTGTGGTAATTAGAGATCCAATCAAAATCATCACCTAAAATGGTGACAAAGAAATAAATCAGGTCAATCAAACTCTGTCCAAAAGAATGGATGCAAGTAGTCTTCTAGAGAAAGATCTATCAAATATGAACTATTATGCTTCAAAGCAAAGATAAAGCAATCTTCAATTGCCAGAATGGTTTTTTTGGTCTTCTTTGAGATTATTAACCACCAGAATGATTTTTTGGTCTTTTATTCAGATTATTATTACTAGAATGGTCTTTCGGTCTTCTATTTATAAATTATTCTATCCAGATGATTTTCTAGTCTTCTATTCATAAATTATTATTGCTGGAAGATTTTCTGGTCTTTTACTCAGAAATTATTCTAGCCAGATGGATTTTCTGGTCTTTTATTCAGATGAATTTTCTAGTCTTATAATCAAATGATTATTATTGCGAAAGTGTCTTTATTATCTTCTCCTATTCAGGAACTTATCATTATTGCTAGATGATTTTCTGGGCGTCTGCTCGGGAGATCATTATTGTCAGATAGATTTCTAGTATTCTAGTTAAGAAATTATCACTGTTAGATGGATTTCTGAGCTTCTATTTGTGATATTGCTAGAAAAATTTCTGGTCCTCCCTCCTATAACATTCCCTGATGGTTTTTTGGTGTTCTACTTAGGAAATTATAATTCTTAAATGACTTTTTGGTTTTCTATAAATCATTATTGTCGAATGATTTTCTAACCTATATTCTATGGGATTATTTTAACTAGAATTGCTGCCAAATAGATTTTTGGTCTCTTCAAGCGAATCTATAACTTCCAAAAGTAATATTAAATTAAAAATGAAAATCCCTTTATGGTCTTGTCAAAATCCAGAAAGGGAAACAAGGTCGGAAAGGAAACCTTGCGAAGAATGGGAAAAGTGAGGAAATTCTTAGTTTTACACTAATGTGTAAAAAGCTTCTTTTATACAAGGAGAGGGGCAAATGTTATCCACATATTTTCCAAAAGGAATAATAATGAAGGCAAAAGAATATGATATCGAAACAATGAATCTACATTTGGGCTTCCAAGATATTATCATAACAAGCATAAGAATATCAAAATTGAGTTGACTTGTCAAATGAACTTTACCGAATATTAATTTAGATCTCTAAGTGAATGTTTTTAAAGACAATAACAAGTATGGAATGCTTTTGGGCTTGTTATGATAACATGTTAATAACATTCATATTTAACCCTTACTTTACTTATGAATTTAAATAGATCTTTAAAAGAATGTTTTAAAGATAAGAAAAAGTGAAATGGTTTTGCGTTTGTAGTGACAATGTTTAAGTAACATTAGTTTCAAACCTGTTGAATGGAATTGTGAAAATACATGGATCTATAAAATGGATATTTTGATGGCATTTATGAACATGGAATCTTTTGGAAAAGGATAGAAAAAGGAAAGGTTCAAAGTAAGAAATCTTGTCAATGATTTATGAATATACTTATACCATTTGAGATAAGCATATGAATACATTTTGAAGTATTAAAAGAGCACAAATGAATAGTGGCAATTGATAAATGAAGTTTTATTAGATAAAAAAATTTACTAATAAAAGAGGTTTTAATTAATAAAAGCTATCAATTAAATAAAAAGAGGATTAGAAGTCTCTTATGTGACTTAATCATGCTTTGCGAGTTGATCGTTTTTTCTGTGTTTATTAGTTTATGAAAAATATTTAGTCATATACTTAGCATTAAAAGTCAATGAAGTAGGCTTATCTATCTGTGAGAGTTGAGATTGTTGTTCGAGTAGAGTGTAGAAGCAATAATGCTATAACCTACCGGCTTCACTCTTGACCAAGGGATCGCATGGGACAAAAAGGTCAGAAACGTGATAAGTGTACGAGACTTGGTTTCCATATGAGATCGTCTATTTTGAACTTGATAGTCAATTAGTCGACTGTCGAACTTGACTGCAAATCTATCAATTTGGTTTTGAAGTGCCCTGGATCGGTAAATGTTTTATTTATCGAAAATCACCATAAACTGATATACGAGTTCTATATTTTGGAAGCGGTCATAAAGTGGAATGTTATAGAGTTGAACTATCTATCCTGAGGTTATTTTAAGGGAAAGGTTAGCGTTAGCATTCACCGAAAAACTTGTATGGAAATATATGTAGAGATTTGCGATCTATTCAAGATGATAGAATCCATTTGTGGATTGATCAAATGTTAGAGTGATGAAAACTCATATAAGAGATGTCGAACGTAAACCTTGACATCGATAAATTACTAAAGATGGAATAGGATGCATAATCTAGGGTTTATCTAACCCATGAGGGTATATCAACTCTAAATCTTGAGTATGCTTATCGATTTGTTGTGCGTGGGAGTTGTTGTTACTTGGTTCCACGTAGTTCACCATTGGGCCAGTTGTTTTTACCTTATGGTATAGTCTATCAAGAGATATATGACACTTGGAAGGTAGTTTCTGATCCTTATCATGGTGATCCTCTTTAGTTTATTGGAGGCATCTCTTGGGAAAATCTATATGCGAACATACCTTAGCTGTTTAGTTTGTACCCTCGGTATTGTTGTGGTATGATCAATGTAAGCATCACTGCTATTTGATCTGATTTATATTCTACACCCTAGAAATTATCTATTATATCACCTTATGTACTTATTAGACGATGGTTCTTTTAGGAGAATAATGATTAAGACATTCCACGCGGTCTCAGAAAAAATGTTATATGTTGGCTGCATATTTCTTGAGTTTCTTATACCAGAATTATGTCTGACACATGGTTTTTGTTTTCCCTAAATTCCTTGTGCGCTCTTTCAAGTATTATGTGAAAAGCAGGTTTCAATTGGATGTTTATTAAAGCTCGAGGAGACGAGCTGGTTGTTTCACCTACCGTAGTGTTCTCATGTCTACTGTATTACTATTATATATGCATCAGCATTTGTAACGACATGTTATTATAGTTGTAGAGGCTGATGATTGTATTAAGAATTGTAACTCTAAAATGCTTTGTATCTTAGAGTGACAGTTTTGTACTGTAATTTGATATTATGTGTTATTGTTCCACTGTGAGATTTTGATATTGTGTTCCTTCTTTCTTGTTCTGTTTCTTTTTCCTTTTCTTTTACCCTAACAATCTATCTTTCTGGCACTTGGATGCTCGGTTCAAGAACACCATAGATGCATTACATCAACATTTAGGGATTGAAAAGGCGGGTCATTACACCAGGTATCAAAGCTGAAGATTAAGCAATAACCTTGGCTTTGGTTGGGTTCGACTCACTAATAGATAGGGTAATGGAATGCCCTAACATGAGTTGAGTGTATTATACATATGAGAGCATATATGCAATTGCTATATATTATATATAAGTAAGTTGATAATGTAGTCTAATTCATGTAGGGATTAATGATGTTCATCTATTATCCCCCGTTGATTAGCTTAGCCATTCTTGGCCGATTTATGAGCATTGACTACGGTTTGTTGATTAGTTATTTGTGCTCGACCAGTTTATGAGTGTTGGCTATGTCTGTTGATTACTGATTTGTATTCAATAAGTTTATAAGAAAACTTCCTTTCTACATCATGGGTTGGGCTGACAATAATTGTGGGTACATTGAACGAACACCTTGTGAATTGAGTTTCATGGTTTAACTATGAGGCGCTTGGTGCCAATATTGGGTTAATAAAGTTAGATTTAGTAAAAAAAAAATATTTATTATAATCTAAAAAAAGTAATAAATTTCTAATAAATATTTGTGGAAAGATATTATATAAGAAAGTGATTTTATAAAAGGGCATTTCACTAGAAGGACAAACTTTACAGTCCAATTAGTTTCTAGGACACACATCCATAGGAATTAATTTTAAGGCCAAAGTCAATAGAATAGTTATTTTTAAGGACAAAGTCAACAGTCCAATTACTTTTAAGGACATAATTTCATAGGTTTTTAGGCCTTAAAACTAATTATTTTGCATTTTGTCCTTAAAAGTAATTATTTAAGCTGTGTGTCTTAGAAACTAATTGCACATGCTAAAGAGGTCCTTGTGGCTAATTTCCACTTTTAAATAAGTATGGTTTATAAAGTATGGTTTGTAAACAAAGAGGATTTAAACTTACATTTTGAAAACTTAAACCTTGTATCTTTGAAAGTGTTTTTCGAGATTCTAGAAAAAAAAATAATAATATTATTTGAAAGTATATATTACAAAATTGGTTAATGAATTGAGATTATGGTACTTAGTAATATTTACAAAGTATTTGATACCACTTTAAAAATGATTTTGGCTATGTTCGAAAAGAATGGTTTGGATGTATTAAACTCACTTTTGTCGCTTGAAAATAATTTGAATGATGACTACAGCATCATAGGCATTTAATTCTGGGTTTTGTAACGACCCTAATTTTTAGTAACATTATTTAGGATATTTAGTTAGCTAAATTAAACAAAATAATGTGATGATTAAGGCATTGAGATTTGTGATTAATAACGAGTACCCTTGCCATTTTAACAAATGAACTAAAGATGAGTTAAAATGTAATAGAGAAAGGGTAAAATGGAAATGAGACATAACGATATACCTTAAACCCTTATGTATCTCATACTAGACATTTATTTCATAATTCAGAATTTAAAATAGAGGTCGGCCACCGTTAGAAGATAAAAGAGGAAGAAAAGCTAAAGGAAGAAGCAAATCAACAATTAACTATTCAAATCTCAAACTCTTTAATCTCAAAGCTAAGGTGAATAATGACTACATCTCATATTTTTTATTATTTTCGGTTTTAAGGTTAATCCGAATTATTTTAAAGGTTATGCCATGCTTTTGAATGATTAAATGTTTATGTGTGCTTGTTGATGATTTATGCTTATTTATATAGGTTTTATTATATGTTTTGATGTAAAAACCCTATTAAATGACATCTAAATACCTTGCGATTTAGACTTAGATCGGAAATGATACTTTAGAGATGGGTTTCAATTTTCATAGTTTTCTGAATTAATGTGGATTTAATATTAATTTTCTAGTGAGGAAATTGATTATTTGGGTGTAAAAATTATTTACGGTTAAATAATATATGTTTTGGGTCTAAAATTATTATATGTTATAAAATTTATTATAATTTTCCTAAGTGTTATAATAGATATATAAAATTATTTAAGATATGGGATTTAAATCTTTTATATAATTATAAAAGGAAAAGGGGAATTTTGTAAATTATTTAAATTGTTTAATTCTGAAATTTCGGTAGTGCTTTTGGAAAAGAAAATGTGCAACCAATCATATTTTGACATACAAGGTAGGTTAGTTGAAAAGATTGCTTTAAAAAGATAAAAATCAGTTTAAACATGCTTTATACATGTTTCACCATTTCGGCACCCTACTTTTGCTTGGATTCTTCCGCCTTCATCGCTGTCGAAACCAATGCACATGATACCAAAGCTTGGTACATAGTGAATTGGACATAGGCGGGAGCAACTGGGCCGAAAAACATGGGTTCCGATGGGGTTGGAGCATTAATTTATTTTGAAATGAAAATGTGTCTGCTTTGCTTTTGAAAGGAATGCTTTCAACTTGGTTAGCTTTTGACTGAATCAAATGTTTCAAAGGAAAGGTTTCGAAATGGGTTGTGCCTTTGTATTAAGAAAATGCTTTCGAAAGGGTCAAAACCCCTAGCTGTCGCTTCATAACTTTTGAAGCAAATATTTTCCAAGGTATACTTTGTTTTAAAATCCAAGCCACTTCTCTAATGCTTTCGAAGGGTGGGTTTCGACACCATCACCTCTTTAGTTATGAAATGCTCTCGAAAGAGTGCTTTAGACTTAAATGTTTTATGACCCTTTTGTTTTGTTGAAGGTAGAACCAAAAGGTTTTGAAAAAGATAGTTTTAAATGGTTTCGTAATGTTGTTCCACATGTTTTACTTGAACCCAAATGGTTTCGAAAGGTTTGATGTTTTAATGCTTTCAAAAAAATTAATGGAGGTTTCAACGGGGTGGTTCCCCAACGGTTTCAAAAGGTTTAATAGGAAAAGTTTTTCAATGTTTTCGAAAGGCAATGTTTAAGTGCATTAAAGATAGGATGTCTAAGGTTTTATAGCTTTCGAAGGAAAGGTTTATCATTGGTTTGAATGGTTTATATGAATGGTTTCAGAAGGAATGTTTTGGCCTTTCGGCCTAGGTAATAAAGGGTTTACTTAGTTTCGAAAGGGATACTTTCAATGGGATCGAAAAGGGTACTTTTAAAGGGATACTTTGATAGGTATAACTGGCTAGTTAGTCTTATTGTTGCTCTAAAATGTTTTGATTCCTATACTATAGTCCGTAGGAGCCTTATATATGCCAAAGCTTTGATTGAGATTACCCCAACACGTGATTTGCCTTTAAAGCTTAAAGTAAGACTAGTTGAAGGGAATGAAGTGGAAGTTGATGTTTAGTATAACTGGAAACTTGAAATATGCATAGCGTGTCATTCCTTTGGTTACTCATTGGATACGTGCTCGGATGTTCACTTGACATCCCATCCTGCCAAAATTCCTCTTCCAAAAGCAGTATTGCGATGGGTCCCTAAATTTTGCAATTCCACTTCTTTGGATTCTCTTCTAGTCTTAATTCCTCCTGTAATTCCTGAAGTGAAAGCTACTTATATTGACACTGTATCGGAAGATGATTCTTCCTCTGATGAAGGTGATATATACTGGGATGAACTTGAACAGACATGGGCTCACACTGAAACAGAAATGAGGTATAATTCTGAATTAAAACAATACTATTTGTATGTTGGTGAAGGTGGTGAGAGTAGGGCATTATATTACCAGGTTGTGGGGGATGGGCCTCCTCTGTCATCTTCTGGTTCTAAAAGTTACCATAATCTATTATTTTTATTTTTGGATGCATTTTGGGACAAAAATTATCTGTACTCTTCGCTTCCGAGGTCTTTTGATCCTTCGCTTGCATTGGTATTTTTTTGATGTTATTGGCACTGCTTATAATGGCGATGTCAGTTCGGGTAGGGAGGATATTTTATCCAATCATTAGCAGCTTTGCCTAGTCTCTTTATAGTTGCAAAGGCGCTTAGCTTCTCACCTGTTTTATAGCTTAAGTGGTATGGCCACTATAAAATACAGTTGTTCTGTGCATGTGTAGAACACCTTTTACTTGTTTATATACAGTGGCATAGCCCACTATAAAACCGACTGGCTTTGCTAAAAAATGTTTTCTTCGATAAAGATTTGTGTTAATTATATATATATATATATATAACATGGCAAGATGATTTGAGTAAAGCATAGAATTTTATTTTTCTTGTTTAAAGTATGATTTAAATGTTTAAATCAATTTAAGAAGAAAAGGTTTTCAAGGAAAATTTAAGGGAAGATTACCCTAAGTAAAATGACTCAGATATTTGTATACATGATGAAACTGGTATAGGATCACGTCCTATACAATAGCTATTAGCCCCAAGCTAATTTAGTCCAAAATTCCAGTGTATAGGGCTTGGTTACAGGTAAGACTAAAATGATGTTACACACAGAAAGGAATACATTTGTATAGAGGTAGGTTATTGGTGAGCCCGCAAAACCATTAGGATCAGTTGACCAGGAGAAAGTAAGTTAGGGATAGACCGCTCAAAAGGGGAGTATCTAACAGATGTTAGATTATGTTTTTATATTTCCTGGTAGGCCCGAGTCAGCCAAAGTTTAGTAGTTAGCCAAACAAAACTATAATGTTCGGACAAATGGTCCATTTGTTACCTATGTGTATGTTTACATGATAATGCTTTACAGTTTTAACCAGTTTTGATTGCAGAATTATGATTTGTGAAAGACATGTTTTTAAAGTATATTAATGAGGGGAAACCCGTTCTGCTAAGTGGCGCGGTCACAATATCGAATAATCGAGATGTATAGTATTATTCACACCAGGCTTTATGTCTGACTCGAAGTTTATATTTTTCCCCTTAAACTCTTGGGTGCTTAAAACTGATTTAAGTAGGCTGAGGGTTGAAGTTTATAGGTTTTAGTAGGTTAGCGAATAAAGCTTCTGGAAACGAGTAGGTGGCCGAAGGATAGCTATTTTAGAGTTGCTATTTTATCTGTTGTATTGTGTTATGTTAGCTATGACTATATTGTACTTTGGTCAACCAAGGTAGCATCATCATATGTCGCTCTTTGCGTACTTATGTAATAGTTATATTCAATCTAAACCTGGAAAAGTTAGGAATATGTGATTTGAATATCGAACATGTTTTGGAAATGTAATCAAAAATGTTATTTTTGAAATCTGTGATTTTATTTCATATTCATGTACTTCTGATATTGTGGATACCACTAACATAGCTGTATTTTGTCGTCGGAAGTTATTACTATAGATGACCTCAACATCTGTAGCGCTTACCTTTGGGCCTCAAAATAGGGGATGTTACAACTTGGTATCCAAGCATAGGTTTAAGAAAAACTTTAAACTAAAATGATTTTTGAAAACAAAATCCTAAGGAATCATAGATAAGATCGAGGTATGGGATAACGCTATAGTAACGTACTTGTCTTTGTTATTTGTAAGTATACATTGTATCTCTATTCTCCTATCTCTCTTAGGTTATTCTTCTGTATCTCACGAGGCTTGAATATAGATACGGATGCTAGAAGTGGAAGAGTGAATCATGGGGGAAGCACCATAAAAAATGGTAATGCCAGACCAAATACGAGAAGGAACCAAGGTTGGGCACAAGCAGAAAATATGGGTGCTGGAGTTCCACAAGTTGATATGGAAGCTATGTATCAGTTTTTCGTGAATATGATGCAGGTGGGTGTTGCTACTAGAGTGGTTGGAGGAAATGCTGTAGGAGGAGTTCAGGAAGCTCCGGTGATTAACAGTTATGCTATTCTGAGTAGAGACTATGTTAAGCTTGGAGGAAAGCCATCTATTGGAACTGAAGATGCTGTTGAGGTGGAGAATTGGTTGCATCATTGTGAGAGGATCTTTGCAGACTTGGGGCTCGATGATGAGAAGAGGAGGAGGCTTGCGTCGAGATAGCTTCAGGAGCAGCTTTATTCTGGTGGAATAGTGTGACAGTTGGAGTGAATAAGAAATGATGGCATGGGCTGAGTTTAAGAGGAGGTTCGAGGAGAGGTTCATATATGTGATGGCGAAGTCTACCTTGATCAGAAAGTTTGCTTAGTTGGAACAGGGGGAGATGACTGTGTTGGAGTATGCCAGAAGGTTTGGGGAGTTGGCCATGTATGGATATGCCATTATGGATACTGTGATGGAGAGAAATGAGTAGTTCATAAAGGGGTTGAAGCTTGAGTTGGTAAGGGCTACATTACCTCATATTAGGGATCCTTGTGATGTTGTAGTAGAGATGGCGTTGAGACATGTGGAGATGCTTGCTTCTCTGGAGAAGAAAAAGGAAAAGGAGGTCCAAGTGGGGCAAGGTCAAAAAAGGAAGTTCTTTCATAAAAAGGGTGCTAGGAAAGGTGGAGTCATGAAGAAAGGAAAGTCGAAGGTTGTTTGATTCAAGTGCAATAAGAACGGATATTTTGTGAATGAATGTCGTAATGGAATGGCGAAGGAAGTGATCGGGAAGAAGAATATTAGATGCTTCAACTGCAATCAGATTGGTCATTACAAGAACCAATGCAAAAAGCATGCTAAGGGTGGAAGGGGCGAAGTATTTGCATTAGAGCTAGCTACTTCGACGCCAAAGACAGAGGAAAAGGGAAAGGCTGTGTTGGGAGGTACTCTTCAGATCCATATATGTCTGTTAGCATTTCGCTTGATATTGGTGCATCACATTCTTTTATATCTCATTGTTTGGTAGATAAGTTTAACCTAGAACCCTCATACTTAGTTACTTCCTTAAGGGTTGCGAATCTGATAGGAGGGTATGCGACACTTGGGATGAAGTGTGACCACCTAGGGTTTGATTTGTTAGGTCATACCTTTATTTGCAGTTTGCATGTGTTTGATTTCATAGGGTTCAGAATTATTTTGGGTATGGATCGGTTAAGTAAGTATGATGCTATTATATTTTTGCCATGATAGAAAAATATCGCTTAGACACCCTAACCGTAGTGATTGGATTATATGCACCGTTGAAAACCATAGTTGTGAGGTGAATGCTTTATTTTGTGTTGTGGAGGTAGAAGACGGGTTAAATCGAGTTTTCATGGTTAGAGAATTCGTTGATGTTTTTGAACCTGTAGTAGGATTGTCATCGAAATGAGCCATTGTGTAGCGACCCGCCGCTTCGTACCCTTTGAGTTGATAATAATTCACTTCTATTCAACCCAAGTTGTGCGAAAGAGCAAATAACTAGGTAAAGAAGAAGAAAGCGGTAGAAGAAAATAGAACAACAACACAAAATCTCACAAATATAGCGGAACAAAATATTATATATAATAACAAATTTTTGTACAAAAGAAACTGTAATTGTTTTATACTTATAATCAACAGAGTACAACAATCAATACATGAAACTAGACAGTTATAATAACTTGTCCTGATATACATAACTCACACAACGAAAGTAACCTAGTACGTGATATACGTTTGAACTTCTCCAACTCATCTCCTGAGCTCCATAGCATTCTAACCTGAATCTGTAATACTCGATCTGATCTGAGCATTATAATAAAATAACACCGGAGTCAGTCTGCAAAACTAGCATGAGAAAACACACTTAATTTAAATTATTAATTTTTATCAAAATCCTTTGAAAACAAGGGTATGACGTAAGACCACGTCACACATAAACACGATGGGTTTTTACCATACGATAACCATAACAATTTTTATCAAAATCATCTGATATTATAATAGTGTCTATAGAAAGTAAATGGAAAATAGCTGAAATGCTTCCATCTCACGTTTCAGCATAGTTGGGCACTATCAAAACTCTATGGTGCTTATTGGAGAATGGATTTCATACAATGACTAGGCACTGAGGTACCACCTATCATGGTACACATCTTGAAAAATGTACCGAGGACCTCGTTGGGATCTCCTACAACACAAGACCGGCCCTATCCCTGACCTGGATAGAACTGAATATGTTATCATCCCGGGTGTTTCCACCCTTATCGAGAGCTCTTTTTCCATGCACCAGCATATCCATAATTAATAATATATCCAAGGGTTTCTAGAAAGGTGATAACATACAGTAATTGGGTGCGATCCACTTAGCCTTGTTGCATCTCCCTTGATTTTCAGTCATTACGGTTGATGAGCCTTGAGGGTACATTACCTTTCAAGAAAAATTTCACTTAGAATGCTCAGTGTCCTCAAATGATGATGTTCTGATAGCATTCGTCTATACAAGTTATCCTGGGTCGAGACAAACCGAACCACTGTTTCCGCTATCTTCAAGATATCCATTCGTAACGCTCAAATCAGATCGAAGTGGTCATCGAATAATTAAATCTGATCTCGGTCTCCTCGAAATGATCAAGGAAATTGGCCAATATTTGATAATCGGTTATTTAACTATCAAATAACATCCATAAGCATTCACTAGGCCCGTATTATAATTTTCTTCCAAAATATTTACTTCAAAATACCTTTAAAAGGTATATATTCAAATTCCTTTTCATATTTCAATATTTGAAAACAATTTCAAATACTTAAATTCATAACACCAAACCATTTCAACACTTACAAATATTTCCAAGTTTCCATTTCAAAATTTAGGAAAACATTAGAAGTCTTATTTCCAAAATCATTTCAAATATCAACGCTTCAAAGAATATTTCGTAGCTTATCTCATAAGTCCCCAGAATCATTGATAAATTTCCTTTAGCAATTTCCAAACCCTAGTATACTTATTTATAACCCCATTCAACAATTTATAACTTCTTTAATGAATTCAGGTTTCATTTTCGAAGTTCACATATTCAACATTTTGAAATTTCATTTCCACCAAATCCCTTATATAATTCCTCTCCTCAAAATCATATCCATTTATAATCCCCATTTACGAATATCGAGAGAATTTTTAAATACAATTTCAATCACTTCAAAACTGTATACATATATAATAAGTATTAAAAAGAATAATAATTTATTTTTAAAACAAGTTGAAGTGGTCATTTAAAGTTATCGAAACCCTTTTTATAAATGCCAATAACTCATTTTTTTCATATAAACAAATCAATTTCAAAGCTGATTTTTAAAATTATAATTTATTAAAATAAATATTGAGTATTCGAAAAATTCGCTTTTCAATGTACTTTAATTCTACTAGTTCAAAATTTCATAGTTTGATATATAACATTTTCCTTTTAAAAACAAACTTAAATTCTTGAGATTAAAGAAATATTTTTAAAAAAATTCAATAACCAATTCAATTTTTATATGTCCTCTCAATTTACAACCCATCAATTCCATTCCAGCATCCTATCCATTTCCACTTTTCAAAAGTAGTATCCACTATTTTTTCCTAACCTATTTCCATATTCTAATATAAATTCACCGTATGAATTTTATATTCCCAAATTTTCATCTATTATCGATTTCCTTTATTTATAAACATCATTTATAAATTTATAACTTCTTTGACTTTATATAAAAATAAACTCATTTATAAAATTCCATTTTATGAATTCAATTCCTTATAAATTCTATTCATTTCTGCCAATCTATTTTTAATACCGATTTCAACTTCTTTTCATATTTTCCAGAAATATCATTTAAAAATCCATTGTTTAAAAATACTTTACATAAATTATTTTAAAAATCTTTATCTAAAATATTTTTACGAACAGTTAAATACAAACAAAAATCAATTGTTGTTTTACCCAAATTAATTTCTTAAAAATAATCCAAATTTCGATATAAATATTTTACATTCAAAATCTCCTTTTAAATCCTTCAAATTTCCAAAAATAATACTTATGGTATTTAAAATACCAAAAGTTAGGCCAGTGCTACTATAGCATCCAAAAATTCACATCACAACAATAATCTATAAAAGATTATTCTAACACATCATATATTATTATATATGAAAAACAATCAATATAAATTCGAGGAATCTAGTTGGATCCCTCCAACCTATTTCCCTGCATCAACAGATGGTAATACAACATAAAAATACCAATCCCACTTCGAAGGGGATATCGCGGTATATAGGGTCATCCGCTATTATGCGGGACGCATAGGGTCTCATCTGCTAAAATATGCGAGAATATCAATCCAACTACTAATACACACACACACATACGCACGCTACTATTAATATATAACAACATCCAAACTGATAATAATTTATAAATTCAACCAAACATCCAATAATTAATTTTAATTGTTATAAAATAACTAGTCAACCAAATAGAGTGAAATTTACTCAAGTTTGATTTTTCCAAAATTGTTAATCATTCCAATTCCAAATCTATCCCATTAAGTAGTATTTTCTGCTGTGAATCCAATGTGAATTGTTAATTTTGGACCTCGCATGTAAACGATATGTAATTTATAGAATTTTTATTTTTTTTTACGAATATTGCTAATTTTTCTTATTAATCATAGTAATTAAAAGAATTAATTGCCTTAAAATTATATTCTAATTCTACCAGAAATTCCTTCATATGCAATTTCCTTCCACTCCTCAAAATCCCAATATCCATACAGTTCAGTACCATCTTTATCACCTCATCCCTTCCGCGAAATCTCTTCTCCCAACCACCGACCCATCGACTTGTCGACTCTTTTTGACATTCAATAGTCGTTCCCTAGCAACATGCGAGCACGCAGACGCACCTAAAAATCACTTCTGCTACACTTTAACGGTTCCTCATCCACCACCACCCATCAATCCCTCATCGCGCCACTCCCATCGACCAGACGGCCACCCAAACTTACACGACCTGACACCCAAATCGCTGCGCTTCACGACAACCCTACCTCCCATGAACCCTAATTAAAATCGACTATAGGGAAGATCCACCGAGGCCGTTCGGGCGTTCGACCATGGTAGGAGCGCCGCCTTCCTCGCCTTGGCTTCGCCTAGCATCGCGATCCTCTCGAGTTTAAATTTTCGACCGATACCCTTTTTTTTTTCTTTTAAGAACGATTTGATTCGAAATTGTTTTTTTATATAAATGAGTGGACTTCGATTCGAACTGATATAGATATGGAAGACACACGACTTTTTAAAAAGAGGAAACGTCTCAAACAAAGTAGGATGAAAAGGACGGAAAAGACGTGTAAGATTGACTTTGATTTGATTATATTTTTTTATTTTATTCCAATATCTCACATTACATTTCTCAAAATTTTGAACCTCGGTGGAGGCATGCCACCATGCGTTTCTATTGTTATATTGCTATTTCAAACTAACAAGCCTCAAGCCCCAATTAGATCGTATGTGGAAGATAACTTTTTAACTCGACTATTTAAGTTGAATTCAATTAAATTGTTTCTAGGCGTTTTCAGATCGTAGGACCAAACGTTAAATCAAAATGCTAAGAAATTTGAAATCTGATGGTAATACACTATTACGGATCCAATGGAACTAGTTTTTTCGAATTCCGAGACTGTGCCCCAGATCGCTAACACGTCAATTAAATCGACGATTTTCCAAATTTACGAAATCGCTTGAAATTTTCAGTTTTAAAATCTTACTAACTAAACTATAATTCCAAATCCAATATTTAAAACCATTTAATATTCTAAATTAAACACCGAAAAATCCGGGTTGTTACATTCCTCCCACTTTAAAAGAATTTCGTCCCCGAAATTGCTAAGGTAAGAAAAATTCTCCAAACTCGCTAACTTATCCAAAATCCGCTTGTTAAAACTTAACATTTCACGTTTTTAAATCTTTCAATTTCAACCCAAAACAATTAGTTTACATCCTCCCATTCAAAATCTTAATTTTCATTACAATTTAAAAATCACCCTTTTTAAGTTAACACAATCTTTTCCAAAAAAATTCTAACACCCTAAATTTCTAAATTTTTTTAGTCGAGTCTCCTTTGTACGAAGGACCTTTTTAAATATAACAAGAGAGATAAAAAATATACATTGACCCACACGGTCGAAAAACAAAATATATAACAATATTTATATATTTTTGGTAGTTAATCTGAAAACATTCCTTATATTAGCAATTTTAAGCGAGCGGTTTACTTTATATGCAGTTACGCAACCTAATTCTAGCCCAATAGCCTCTGGGTACCTATAATTACTCAATTTAAATATGTAAGTACTAAACATAAAAAAAGTTAAACACGTGAATTTCATAAGCCAACATGCAAAACATATATTTATAAGTAATTATAAGGTTTCGATACTAATTTAATAACTTTCAATCAATCCATATACCATTTCATTCAATTCGAATGATTTACAACTCAATTTACTTTGATTCACTTCATAATACCACGCATTTTAATTATATTCATTCCAAATTGATTCGAGTCAATTTATTCACTTTCTTATTAATTCATAGAATTTTATTTACTTTCGTTTACGTCAAACGATAATTTTTCTATGCAGATTCGGTGATATTTATTTAATAAAATAACCATTTTAGTTTGTAGCTATTTTAAACTGATTCCAAATCAATTTATATTCGATTTTATTCCATTCAAAGTTTAGATCGATTCTTATTCAATCAAATTCCATTCCAACTTAGTTCTTTCATTTACCCTACTTTAAATTTAACTTCATAATCAAATTCATTTAATTAATATTCCAAAGCCATATTCAATTTATTTACACTTAAATTGGATTTATTTATAAGCTAAACCATCACCATTTCAATCCATTACTATTTTATTTGACAACATTTCAAAATATATTTGATTCACTTATATTTAAGTCGAATTTTTATTCATAACTCAAGTTCCATATTCATTTTCAATTTCAATCCACAATCCAATTTGCTTAACAAAGTTATAATCCATTTCTATATTCAATTTAGTAATTAATTTATCTAATTAGTTCACTTCCAATTTATAATTCACAATTAGTTTTTTATGTCAAAAATCACTTCATTTAGTTTACTTGAGTTCAAACTCATCTTGTAACTAAAGTTTGGATTTTTATTTCTTCACCAAAACCAAACCATTTTTATTTTTGGTTGTTCTATTCTATTTCCAATTTTATAAGTTACACAACTTATTTCTCACATTTCCATCAATTTTGTACTTGAGTATATTACTCAAGATTATACAACACTTTATAGATTAAATATATATTTATTCCATTAACTCGAATTTTGTAATCTATTTAAACTTATTTATTCACAATTCCAAAAATTTCTTTTCCACTTAAATTTTTATTCCATTCACTAACTTATAACTCATAATTATATAACCGCTTTACAATTCAAACTCTATATTCAATTCCATTCAATATCATTTATAATTCAATCCAATTTTATTTTCAATTCAAATCCAGCTCAATTTTATTTAACTTAGCTTAAGTTATATTTCAGTTCGTTAAATTCAATTTAGCATACTTAAGTTTAAATTCAATTCCAATTCCAACTCGATTTAGTTTAACTTACCTTAAGTTAAATTTTATATTCATTTTAACTCCCTCAAGTTAAAATTTATTTCCAAAACTCAAATTCCATACTTCCCTTTCCTATTTAAATCATTCTCAATTTATAAGTTCATAACTTATTTTCTAATGTTTTTCCAACATTTATATTAAAATTCCAGAATTCAAGCACCTCTTCTTTTTTTCGATCATTTTAAAATCAAATATATAGCTCTTTCTTGGTTTTAACAAACCATTCTTTGGAATTTGCAAAATTCATTTGGTTCCATCCAAAATAAATTCCCTTAGAATTTCTGAAACAACGCTTGTTTTCCAACAAAAATCTCCAAATCAAATTATTTCAGTAGAAAGCCATCACTGAGAAACTCGAAAATGAACACCGATGATGCAGCGATCATCTTTGGAATTATTTTCTAGCGACTACAGTGAGTTTAGTGCTTTATCACCTTCAAATCCATTTTTAATCCAATTTAAAACAATTTTTCCAAAAATAATGCTATCTTATTTTCACAACACTTTGGAAAATATTTTATAAAACATCTGAGATTTCAAAACTCCCAAATACTTAGTTCAAACCATTTAAAACATTTCTCAAAGCTTCTGGCATTTTAGATTTTCGATTTCTGGTTTGAATCCATTTTAATTATAATCAATTTGAATAATTCATACTTATACAGTTTTTAGTTGGTTATATAACCATTTTTGATTTTATAATCTTAATTGATTATAATAATAACATCCAAATACATCAATATCTACTATAATAGTTTCAGAAATTATTTCTTTTATATCAAAATATAATTTGGGTAAAATTATATCATTTATCCGCTTCAAAACCATACTGTGTTGGTTTACCTGGTTTAATTATTTAGAAACTCCTATTGAATTTAGTGGTGTCCCACTATTCGACCAGAATTTATATGCCACTCAACAGATAAATCCACACAATATAAAACATTTTATATTCACTAACAAATATGCACTCATATCTATACACTCAAACTCATTCTAAAGTACTACTGACCCTTTCTCTAACGAGTAATTCCCACCAAAGCCAAGGTTCTCGCTTAACCTTCAACTCTGATACCAAAATGTAGTGACCCACCATTCCGTACCTTTGAGTTGATAATAAGTCACTCCTGTTTGACCCAAATTGTGAGAAAGAGCGAATAACCAAGGTAAGAAGAAGAAAAAGGTAGAAGAAAATAGAACAAAAACACATAATCACACAAACGCAACGGAATAAAATATAATATATAATAACAAATTTCTATATAAAAGAACTTGTAATTGTTTTATACTTACAATCTTCAGAGTACAACAATCAATACATCAATCTGGATGGTAACGGTAACTTGTCCTGATATACATAACTCACATAACGGAAGTAACTAAGTACGTGACATATGCCTGAACTCCTCCAACTCATCTTCCGAGCTCCATAGCATTCTAACCTGAATCAGTAATACTCGGTCTGACTCGAGCATTATAATAAAATAACACCCAAGTCAGTCTGGAAAAACAACATGAGAAAACATACTCAATTTGAATTATTAACTTTTATCATAATCCTTTGAAAACAAGGGTATCTCGTAAGACCACGTCACACATAAACACAACGGTTTTTTACCGTATGATAACCAAAACAATTTTTATCAAAATCATCTGATATTATAATAGTGTCTATAGAAAGTAAATAGAAAATAGCTAAAATGCTTCCATCTCATGTTTCAACATAGTTGGGGCACAATCAAAACCGTACGGCGCTTGTTGGAGAATGGATTCCATACAATGACTAGGCACCGGGGTACCACATATCACAGTACACATCCAGAAAAATGTACCGAGGACCTCACTGGGATCCCCTACAACACAAGATCGTCCATATCCCTAACCTGGACAGAACCGAATATGTTATCACTCCGGGTGTTCCCACCCTTATCTAGAGCTCTCTTCCCATGCACCATCGTATCCATAATTAATAATATATCTAAAGTATCTAGAAAGGTGATAACATACCCTAATTGGGTGTGGCCCACTTAGACTTGCTACATATTCCCTGATTTTCAGTAATTCTAGATGATAGCGCTTAAGGCTGCGATTACCTTTCAAGAAAAAATTCACTTAGAATGCGCACCGCCCTCAAACGACGATGTTCTAATACCATTCATCCATACAAATTGTCCTAGGTCTGGACAAACCAAACCACCGTCTTTACTATCTTCACGATATCCATTCGTATGCTCAAATCGGATCGAAGTGGTTTTCGGATAATTAAATCCGATCCTGGTCTCTTCGAAATGATCAATGAAATTGGCCAATATTTGATAATGGTTATTTAACTATCAAATAACATCCATAAGTAGTCACTATGCCCATATTAAAATTTTCTTCCAAAATATTCGTTTCAAAATACCTTTACAAGGTATATATTCAAATTCATTTCCATATTCTAATATTTGAAAACAATTTCAAATACTTAAATCCATAATTGAATATTCTCAAACCATTTTAACACTTAGAAATATTTCAAAATTTCCATTTTAATACTTAGGTAAACATTATAAGTCTTATTTTCCAAAATCATTTCAAATATCGACCCTTCAGAGAATAATCCATAGCTTATCTCATAAGTCTCCAAAATCATTAATAAATTCCCTTTAACAATTTCCAAAACAAGTATATTTATTTATAACCCCATTTTATGAATTCAGATTTCATTTTTGAAGTTCCCATATTCAACATTTTGAAATTCCATTTCCTCCAAATCCCTTATAAGATTCCTCTCCTCAAAATCATGTCCACTTATAAGCCCCATTTACGAATCTGAGAGAAGTCACAAATAAAATTTTCAATCACTTCAAAACTCTATATGTATATGTATAATAGGTGTTTAAAATAATAATAATTTATTTTTAAAACAAGTTTATGTAGTCATTTAAAAATATCGAACATTTTTTATAAACATCAATGACTCATTTTTTTATATAAACAAATCAATTTCAAAGCTGATTGTTAAAATTAGAATTTATTAAAATAAATAATAAGTATTTGAAAAATTCACTTTTTGATGTACTTTAATTCTACTAGTTCAAAATTTCATAAATTGATATATAACATTGTCCTTTTAAAATCAAATTTAATCCTTGAAACTAAAGATTTTTTTAAATTTCAATAACCAATTCAATTAATAAGTCCTCTCGATTTACAGCCTATCGATTCAATTCTAGCATCCTATCCATTTCCGTTTTCAAAAATAGTATCCATTATTTTTTCCCAACCATATTTCCATATTCTAATATAAAGTCACCCTGTGAATTTTACAGTCCCAAATTTTCATCTGTTGTCCATTTCCTTTATTTATAAACATCATTTATAAATTTATAACTTCTTTGAGTTTCACTTTTTATAAAAATAATCTCATTTATAAAATTCCATTTTATAAATTCAGTTCCATATAAATTCTATTCATTTCTACCAATCTATTTTTAATATCGATTTCAACTTCTTTTCATATTTTCCAAAAATATCATTTAAAAATCCATCGCTTAAAAATCCTTTATATAAATTAATTGAAAAATATCTACTTAAAATATTTTTATGAATAGTTAAATACAAACTAAAATCAATTATTATTTTACCTAAATCAATTTCTTAAACATAATCCAAATTTCGATATAAATATATTTACATTCAAAATCCCCTTTTAAATCCTTTAAAATTCAAAAAATAATGCTTATGGTATTTAAAATACCAAAAGTTAGGCCAGTGCTACTATAGCATCCAATAATTCACATCATAAAAATAATCTATAACAGATTATTCTAACACATCATATATTATTATATATGAAAAACAATCAATATAAATTCAAGGAATCCAGTTGGATCCCTCCAACCTGTTTCCTTGCATCTATAGATGTTAATACAACATAAAATTACCAATCTCACTTTGAGGGGGATATCGTGGTATATAGGGTCATTTGCTATTATGCGGGGTGCATAGGGTCTCGTCTGCTAATATATGTGAGAATATCAATCCAACTACCAATATACATATTTACTATTATATATATAATAACATCCAAACTGATAATAATTTAAAAATTCAACCAAGCATCCAATAATTAATTATTGTTATAAATTAACTAGTCAACCAAATAGAGCGAGATTTACTCACCTTTGATTTTTTCGAAATTGTTAATCATTCCAATTCCAAATCTATCCCATTACGTTGTATCTACCGCCGCGAATCCAACGTGATTTGTTAATTTAAAACTCGCATGTAAACGATATGTAATTTATAAATTTTTGATTTTTTTTTATTAGTATCCAAAATTTTCTTATTAATTACAGTAACTAAAAAAAATTAATTACCTTAAAAAAAGAACTTTGATTCTGCCAAAAATTCCTTCAAATGCAATTCCCTTCCACTCCTCAAAATCCCAATATCCATGTAGTTCAGTACCATCTTTATCTCCCTATCCCTTCTGTGAACTCTCTTCTCTCAACCACTGACCCATCGACTCGTCGACCCTTTTTGACATTCGATAACCATTCCCTGACAATACACAAGCACACAGACGCACCCAAAAATCACTCCTGCTACTCGTCACTACTTCCACATCCACACCACCCATCAATCCCCCATCGCGTTACTCCCATCGACCAGATGACCACCCAAACTTGCACGAGACCTAGATCCCCGCGGTTCACGACAACCCTACCTCCTACGAACCCAAATTAAACGTGACTATAAGGAAGATCCATCGAGGCCTTTCGGGGATTCGACCAAGGTAGGAGCACCGCCTTCCTTGCCTTGGCTTCGCCCAGCATCACGATCCTCTCAAGTTTAAATTTTCGATCGATGCCCCTTTTTTCTTATGAGAACGATTTGATTCGAACTCAGTTTTTTATATAAATGAGCAGACTTCGATTCGAACTGATATGGATAAGGAAGGACATGCGATTTTTTAAAAATAGGAAATGTCTCAAACATGGTAGACTGGAAAGGATGGAAACAACATGAAGGACTGACTTGATTTGATTATATATATATATATATATTATTTTATTCCAATATCTCACATTACATATCTCAAAATTTTAAACCCCTATGGAAGCGTGCCACCAGGTATTTGTAATTTATACCACTATTTCAAGCTCAATGGAACAAGCCTCGATCCCCAATTCGATCGTGTGTGGAAGATAGCCTTTTAAGTTGACTATTTAAATTAAATTCAATTAAATTATTTCTAGACGTTTTCAGATCGTACGACCAAACGGTAAATCCCAAAGCTACAAAATTTGAAACTCGTTGGTAATACACAATTATAGATCCAATGGAACAAGTTTCGTCGAATTTCGAGACTATGTCCCGGATCGCTATTTTAACACGTCGATTAAATCCACGATTTCTAAAATTTACAAAATCGCTTGAAATTTTCAGTTTTAAAATCTTACTAATTAAATTATAATTCCAAATCTAATATTTAAAACCATTTAAATATTCCAAATTAAACATCAAAAAATTCGTGTCGTTACACATTGAATTTCGGATAGATTTCGTACTAGGAGCAGACCAGTGAGTAGACCGCCAAGCAGGATGACACCTACAGAGATGTGGGAGCTGAAGGTGCAGTCAGTGGATCTGGAAGGCAAGAATTTTATTAGGCCTAGAAGTTCACCTTGGGGAGCAACCGTAGTGTTTGCTAAGAAACCGGACGGATCGTTGAATTGTTGTATCGACTATCGTAAGTTGAATGAGAAGATGATATAGAATCGATATCCATTGCCTAGAATTGACAATTTTTTCGATTAGTTGAGTGGAGCCAAGGTATTTTCTCAGTTGGATTTGGCAACAGGTTTCCACTTAGAGTAGCAGAAGATAGTATTCCTTTGAAGGTGTTTATATCTAGATATGGATCGTACGAATGGTAAGTGATGCCATTCGGAATAACTAATGCACCAGCATTCTTTATGGATTTGATGAATCGAATTTTCAAAGAACACTTGGATAGGTTCATGTTAGATTTCATACAGGAAATTTTGATACAATCTAAGGATGAAAGAGAGTATGAAGTCCATCTTAGAGTTGTGCTTGAAACATTGAGGCAGCATCAGCTAAAGGCAAAGTTTTTAAAGTGTCATTTTTGAAAGAAGGAAATGAAGTTTCTTGGATGTAGTCTTAGGGAAAGGGTTGTTTGTAGATCCGACTAAGATTGAAGCTGTGAATAATTGGAAGAGACCTGAGATAAAGAGTTTTCTTTTATTGGTATGATATTATACGAGGTTCACTAATGATTTTGTCATGGATAGTAGCACCAATGACCAAGCTAACGCGAAAGGATGTGAAGTTTGTTTGGATCGATAAGTGTGAGGAAGCATTCCAGAGCTTGAAACACTTATTGACTCATGCACCTGTACTAGTTGTTCCAAAAGGAAATCAGGATTTGGTAGTATATAAAGATGCATATGGAACCAGATTAGGAGTTGTGTTAATACAAAGGGGTAAAGTGATTGCTATGCTTCTCGACAGATTAGGCCACATGAGGTTAGATATCCAACGCATGATTTGAAATTAGCCGTGGTGATATTTGCATTTAAGGTGTGGAGACATTTCCTTCTGGGAGAGAGGTTTGAGCTTTATACGAACCATAAGTTGTTGAAGTACTTGTTCTCTCATAAGGAGCTGAACATAAGACAACAGAGATGGTTAGAGTTTATTACTGCTTATGATTTTGGAATCGAGTACACGTCAGGGAAAGGTAATAAGGTTGTAGATGTGCAAAGTAAGAAACATTAGAATGCAGTGTTGGCGATGATAGTTGAGTGGAAAGATTTGGAAGCGTTGGCAACATGCAAAGTGCAATAGAGGTATGTAGCCGAGTCTAGTAGAGATCGATTGCGTTGTTATGTTTAGAAGTCCAACCAGTTATGATCAAAAAGATTGCTTCTAAACAGGAGAGGATCTAGTATTGGTCAAACGGATCAGGAAGTTAAGGGATGGAACGAAGAGCGATGACTTGAAGGATTTTATTCTTGACCATAATGGATGGTTGAAAAAGAAAGGTAGGTTATGCGTTCCAAATGTGGGAGACATAAGTAAGGAAGTTTTGTATGAATGCCATCGTTCGAAGTTCACTATTCATCCATAAGGAGCTAAGATGTATCAGGACATGAAGAGCAATTTCTTCTAGGAAGGTATGAAGAGGGATGTAGGCTTACAGGTAAAGTAGTGTTTGAACTGTCAACAGGTAAAGGCCGAACATCAGAAGCCAAGTGGATTGCTTTGGTCATTGGATATTCTGGTATGGAATTAGGATTCTAGTTCTATGGATTTATAGACAGATTGCGAAGATCTAATGGAGCAAATGAAAGTATATAGGTTGCAGTGGACAGATTGACCAAGAGTGCTCGTTTCATTCCAGTTATCAACTAGGACGGTATCTGTTTCGGCAAAGTTATTTTTGAAGAATGTGGTTAGACTACACGTAGTAGTATAGTAAATGATTGAGATTCCTTATTCACTAGAGAGTTCTAGAAAAGTCTATAGGATACTTTAGATACCAAGCTCAAGATGAGTATTGCTTACCATCCACAGATCGATGGGTAAACGGAAAGAGTTAATAAAGTCTTGGAGGATCTGTTAAGAGCTTATATGTTAGATTTTTGGAGATCATGGAAAGACCATCTACACTTAGTCGAGTTTTCATATAACAATAGTTATCAGACCAGTATAGGGATGGCACTATTTGAAGCTTTGTATGGAAGGCCATGCAAATCTCCCGTTTGTAGGTTAGAGACCGGGGATAGATTGGTCCTTGGTCTAAATTTAGTTAGAGAAGTTGCAGAGAAGATTGAGTTAATTCGAACTAGAATGAAGGATGCTCAATCTAACAAAAGAGTTATGCAGATAGAAGACAGAAAGACTTAGAGTTCTCAGTTGGAGATCATGTGTTTGTTAAGGTATCAATGATGAAGGGTGTGATTAGATTTGGGAAAGCAGAAAAGTTGGCACCGAGATTCGTAGGACCATTTTCTATTGTCGAGAGGATCAGGAAACATGCATATAGAGTAGAGTTACAAAATAGTTTGGCAGGAGTCCATGATATTTTCCATGTTTCTCATCTAAGGAAGTGTGTTAAAGACCCTGAGTCTACTATAGCATCGACTGTGTTGGATGAGTTGGTAGTAGAATCAGACTTGACTATAGTTAGAAAGCCAGTTCGGATAGTTGCGAGAGATGAGAAGAAGCATAGAAACAAGATGGTCAAATTAGTGAAGCCCAATGGAGCGTCAACGAGAGAGACTTTACTTAGGAGACTGAGAGCAGGATAAAGATGCTTATTCTAATTTGTTTGATGGTATGTTTTATCTTTATGATTGATTTGCTTCCTACCTTATCGTAATTTCGAGGATAAATTTCTTCAAGGAGGAGAGTCTGTAAAGACCATAATTTTTAGTAACATTATTTAGGATATTTAATTAGCTAAATGAATTAAAATAATATGATGATTAGGGGATTGAGATTTGCGATTAATAAGGTGTAGTCGTGCCATGTTAACAAATGAACTAAATATGAGTTAAAATGAAATAGAGAAGGGTTAAAATACTAATGAGACATAACCATATACCAAAAACCCTCATGTATCTCATACTACACGTTCATTTGATAATCCAAAATTTAAAATAGAGGTCAGCCACCATTAGAAGATAAAAGAGGAAGAAAAGCTAAAAGAAGAAGCAAATCAACAATTAACCATTCAAATGTCAAACTTCTTAATCTTAAAACTTAGGTGAATATTGACTAAATCTCATATTTTCTATTGCTTATTGTATTAAGGTTGATTCGAATTATTTTGCAAGGTTATGCCATGATTTTGAATGATTAAATGTTTATATATGCTTATTGATGATTTATGCTTATTCATATAGGTTTTATGACATATTTTAGTGTGAAAACCCTATTAAATAACATCCAAATAACTTACAATTTTAGATTTGGATCAGAAATGATATTTTAGAGATGAGCTTCAATTTTCATAATTTTCTAAATTGATATGGATTTAATATTAATTATCTAGTGAGGAAATTGATTATTTGGGTTTAAATTATTTACGGTTAAATAATATATGTTTTGGGTTTAAAACTATTATATGTTAGAAAACATAATAGTATTGATTTTTTTTAATTTTTGTAGAATTTTCTAAGTGTTTTAATAGATAATAAAATTATTTAAGGTATGGGACTTAAATGTTTTTTATATTTATAAAAGGAGAACGGGCATTTTGTAAATTATTTACATTGTTTAATTTTTAAATTTTGACAGTGCTTTTGGAAAAGAAAATTTGCAACTAATCATATTTTGACAGACAAGGCAGGTTAGTTGAAAAGATTACTTTAAAAAGATTAAAATCAGTTTAAACATGCTTTATACATGTTTCACCACTTTTGGCACCCTACTTCCGCTTGGATTCTTCCACCTCCATCACCATCGAAACTAATGTGTATGATATCAAAGCTTGGTATGCAACAAATTGGACATATGTGGAAGGAATTGGGTCGAAACATGGGGTTCCGATGGGGTTGGAGCGTTAGTTTGTTTTGAAATGAAAATATGCATGCTTTTCTTTTGAAAGGAGCGCTTTCGACTTGGTTGGCTTTCGACTGAATCAAATGTTTTAAAGGAAAGGTGAAATGGATTGCGCCTTTGTATTAAGAAAATTCTTTCGAAGGGGTTGAAACCCCTAGATGCCACTTCTTGCCTTTTAAAGCAAATGGTTTCGAAAGGTATACATTGTTTTACATCCAAGCCACTTCTCCAATGCTTTTGAAGGGTTGGTTTCAACACCATCACTTTCTTACTTTGGAAATGCTTTTGAAAGAGTGCTTTCGACTTAAATGATTTATGACCCTTTTGTTCAGTTGAAGGTATAACCCAAAGGTTTCGAAGAAGATAATTTTAAATGGTTTCGTAAGGTTTTTCCACATGTTTTACATGAACCCAAATGGTTTGGAAAAGTTTGATTTTTTAATGCTTTCAAAATGTTTTAATGAAGGTTTCGAAGGGGTAGTTCCCTAGTGGTTTTGAAAGGTTTGAAAGGAAAGGTTTTCCAATGTTTTCGAAAGTAAATGTTTAAGTGTTTTAAAGATATGATGTCTAAGGTTTTATAGCTTTTGAAGGAAAGGTTTTTCAATGGTTTCGAAATGTTTATATGAATAGTTTTGAAAGGAATGTTTTGACCTTTCGGCCTATGTTATAAAGGGTTTACTTAGTTTTTGAAAGGGATACTTTCGATGGGATCGAAGGTGGTGCTTTCAAAGGTCTAAAATGTTTTAATCAACAAAGATTTGTGTAAAGTATATATATAACATGGCAAGGTGATTTGATTAAAGCATAGAATTTATTTTCCTTGTTTAAAGTATGATTTAAAGGTTTAAATCAATTTGAGAAGAAAAAAGTTTCAAGAAAAATTTAAGGGAAGATTACCGTAAGTAAAATGACTCGGATATTTGTATACCAGATGGGACTGATATAGGGTCGCCCTATAGCCCCTAGCTAGTTTAGTCCAAAATTCTAGTGTGTAGGACTTTGTCACAGGTAAGACTAAAATGATGTTGCACACATAAAGGAATATATTTGTCCAGAGGTAGGTTATTGGTGTGCCTGCAAAACCATTAGGATCAGTTGACCTGGAGAAAGTAAGTTAGGGATGACCATCCAGAAGGGGAGCATCTAACAAATGTTAGATTATTTTTTATATTGCCTGGTAGGACCGAGTCAGCCAAATGTTAATAGTTAGCCAAACAAAACTATAGTGTTAGGACAGATAGTCCATTTGTTACCTAATATGTATGTTTATATGATAATGCTTTATAGTTTTAACTAGTTTTGGTTGCAGAATTATGATTTGCAAATGACATGTTTTAAAAGGATATTAGCGAGGGGAAACTCATTCTGCTACGCGGCGTGGTCTCACTTAAATCAAATAACTAAGATGTATAGTATTATTCGCACTAGGCTTTTTATCCAACTTGAAGTTTTTGTTTTTCTCTTTAAGCTCTTGGGTGCTCAAAACTGATTCTAATAGGTTGAGTGTTGATATTTACAAGTTTTAGTAGGTTGGCGAATAAAGCTTTCAGAGACGAGCATGTGGCTGACGGATAACTATTTACGGGTTGCTGTTTTATCTGTTGTGTTGTATTATGTCATTTATGACTATATTTTACTCTGGTCAACCAAGGAGGCATCATCATATGTCTCTCTTGCCATATTTATGTAAGAATTATATTTTATTTGAACATGGGAAAGCGACGAGATTATGTAATTTGAATATGGAACATGTTTTGAAAATGCAATCAAAATGTTGTTTTTGAATTCTGTGATTTTGTTTCATATTCATGTGCTTCTGATATTATGGATACCATCAACATACCCATATTTTGTCGCCGGAAGTCAATACTATAGATGACTGTAGCGCTTAGCTTTGGGCCTCAAAATAGGAGATGTTATAGGTTTCAAAGTGGGGGATGCTACAGAGTGATATCGGTAAAATAGATTTTGGTTTAATCTCGAAAGTATGATTTGTTATACAAAAGATATATGCATGTAGTGTTATTTTAATTGATTTGAAATAAACTCGATGTTTAGTTCTAAAGAATTCCTTAAAGAAATTTGAGGTAAAATATAGAGTGGTTCAATAAAAGTTTTGAAATAAACTTTCTATATGGAATAGATTTGTATGTATTCTATGTTAGGGACCCAAATGAAAGTGGCATAGCCTAGAATAAATGTTGGTATTTTTCATGCCCTTTTTGGGTAAAGTGCTTTTACTAAATAATTGGAACATTGTTAAGTTAATTTATGGATGCATGTAGCCTATGCATTATGACTGTATGGTATGTGAATCATGGTATGATATGTTGTTTGGTAGTTTTCGTTTGTTAAGATGAGACAGGATTATTCGATGATTTTGGATAGTCGAAAACTTCCGAATCATTATAGAACTTGAAGCTAAGTGTTTTTTATTTTTTATAACTCTTGAAGTGAGGAGATAATAAATTAAAAAACTTTAAATTTTTTGAACTTCCTTATTAAGTAAAATGAAATTGATGTTTGTATATATTTATTGGATGTAGTGGAGTAATATCTGAGTATGAACTTAAGTTATAAAATGTTTATAAACTTAAAGTAATGTTTTTATGAAATGCTTCATAAATAATTTTAATATTGAATGCCATACGATTTGTATAAGTAAATAAATGTGACAAGAAGTAATTGGTATAGCTAAGAAACCCATAGGATAAATGTGTTAGTTATACATACATTATTTTATTCGCATGACTATTTTTGATCTAGGATTCGAGTACAAGGCTACAAGGTGATTAACACCGATCCAAGCAATGCTCTTCACTCAAATCTTGACGGTGAGCACTTGATACAGATTCTTGATATAATCCTAAATTTTATATCATAATATATTGCTATGTAAGGAGAACGGAGATTTTTAATCAAGAAAGCTGATTGGAGTCCGCACTATAGAGGTCAAGTGATCTACACTAGTTGGAAAGTGAAATTTTGTGATCGAGCAAATGATTAGATTTGATATTGTGTACTAATAGTCCATGTACATCACACGTTCTTTAGTATATTTGAATACTGTGTTTGTTGGCTTATGGAGAGTTTAGGTGATGACTCTTTGATTTTTTATGAGAATGATCGACCAAGTAATAACCCAAGAATATTAAGCAAGTACATTTAGTTGATTCTTTGTCAACCTTGTGTTGTAAGAGGATTTTTGAACTTCGGCAAACCGTGAGTTTGTTTTCTAGTAATTTGAATACTGTTAAGTACTTCTATGTGATTGTTTCCCTTTGTTGCTTGTGTTGGAATTTCGATGCCAAAATTTTTTAGTGTGGGAAAATGTAACGACCTAGAATTCGGACACTTCATATTTAAATATTTGAACCTTGAATTTAATATAATTGAATTAATTTAATAACCTTATTAATCACTATTTAAAAAATAAAAAATAATAGTAAATGTGTTTCTGAATTTTTTTTACAAAAATAAATAGTTTGAAGAAAAATTGATAATGTGTCTTGAAAATTGTTTTAACGATAAACGACTTTTTACTCGACGAAAGTTGTTCTAACTTTTTTTACACAGTTATTTACCTAAGAGAACATTCATAACAAATAAAATTAATTAGCACCAAAACATAATTCTTATTTTCTAGAAAGTAATTAGGAGGGAGGTAACATGAAGGGTAGGTGTTATCTTGTTTTGTTTTATGTGAATGTGTAAAATAGAAGCACATGGTGGTGTGATGGGAGCACATGGAGGGGTGAGCCTTCCATGGCTAGAAATATGGATGAGAGTAGGACAAAAGAACACCTCCTCGAAGCCTATATTAGCACACACACTCAATCTTGAATCATTTTGACATCTTAGCAAAAAAAAATATCAAACTCAATATACAAGCCATAAATTCCCTCTCTTCTTTCGGCCATAACTTCCTCTATACTGAACCAAATTTCATGATCTTATACTCTCTAGAAAGGTAGTTCAATAAGGAAGGACTTTCATGTTGATCACATTAGCTAGTTCGGAGAGTAGCTTAGGTAAAAACTAGTGGGAAATGAGTGGTTCCGTTGACTTAGTTTTTCAACCGAGAAATTGTCTATCCCTTTCCAAAAATCATAACTAATTCTCTACAACACCAAATCCACTAAAATTTGAATGAAACCCTCTTCATGATATTATAAAAATATTATAATAATTTAGGTTAATAAATTAAAGTGGAGGGGTGGTCAAAAGTTAGCAAACCCGAGAGCAAATTTGGAGGCATAGGAGATGGTGTGCGCAAGCATGGTCGTGAGTTTATGTCATTTAGGTTGCATCGTAGGAAATGGTTCTTTGTTCTTTTGTATTCGAGCATGTGTTTGGCTTAGATTTGGTGAGTTATCTTACTATCTTATATGTATATATCGTATGTGTATATATGTCTGTGCAAATATAAAGATAAAGTGACATTAACTAATTAAAGTTATGAACTTTGGACCCATCTTGCTTCTGAAAGCAAATGAAAACTTTATTGTATAACATCACTCTTATTTTCTTCTATAACAAGTGTCATGGATTCAAATTGATTCTTAAATGGTTGTTTGGATTGCGTGTTGAATTGAAGTAAGTCCGAAAGCGTTTGAAGCTAGAATAGTCGTTATAAGTGCACTTTGTTATCCCTTAACTTTAACTTGTGTAAATGGAAGATTTACAAACTTAGCTTGGGATAAATTGTTTTGGTTGTTCTCTATATTTATTTTGGTATATAGGAAAGTAAAATAATGGTTTGAAATGTTACAAAAATTATGAAACAAAATTGTCAAAGTTAGAAGCGAAAAGGTTGTTATGGGTGCACTTTGAAAATCCCTTATGCATGGCCATTTTCAAAGCCAACTTTGAGATCCTATAACGACACGTAATTTAATCACAACAAATATGGATATTTGATATATTTTTAAATAATTAACTAAATGGATTTTATAACTCAAATAAATCTCTTTTAAGTGATAACTAATGGTGGTGTAGTTGTTTTGAAATTTGGTTTACCGAAATAATTAGTTCGGAGGAAAATCGAAAAGTGACCCAAAATCTTTTTTGGATTTTCGACTTTTCATCATCTGAAATTTATCGAAACACATGGTGTACACTAGAGTTTATTTATACATACACATATAAATAATCTATGCTTTAGTTAAGAAATGGTTAGAGTTAAAATAAGTTTAAATTATTTACTTAAGTAAAATAGTAAATGTTGACTTTTCTTTATAAAATTTAAAATAAAAGAAAAGTATAAAAGTTAACCTCACATCATGGAATAGGGGTGAAGTGATGGAATGAAGGTAGAAGGTTGATGTATTGCATGTAAAACAAGGAAGATGGTGAGGTGGCAATAAAGTATGGAGGGTAATGGCTAATGGGCAAAAAGGTAATTTTCTATATTTCATTTTATATTAAAAAATTCTTTTTTAATTATCACCTCACTTTCATTCATTTTCAAAATTTTATCTCTTATTTTCCAAGTTTCTTTTTCATAGTTATGGCCTCTTGAAACTTTCAAGATTAAAAATCTCTCCTTTTACATTTTTTAATCCTTAAAACTTAGTTAGAATTACTTCTTTTCCATCATCACCTCATATACTCCATATGAAGACCCAAATTTATCCCTCAAAATCATGGTTGAGCCCTCCTTCCCCTAGGTCTATCCCACTTCCAAACCTTAAGCTCCTAAGAATCAAGTTTTATAAAGAAATGCAAAGTTCGAGTGTTGGTACAAGAGTTGTAGTAGTTTTGGTTTGGATCCATTTGGTTTTGGTGAGTAAATCTTACCTTCCAAAACAAAGTTTTAAAATTTATTATTGATGTTAATAATACTTGTTAGTTGTTCGGTTGGAGAGTAATATTACTTGTGTTTATGCATATATGTGTTTATATGCAATGATGTGACGACCCGGAATTTTTGAGCATTTGAAATTGGAATATTTAATTGATTTTTAAATATTTAAAGGTTAATTTTAACTTGAATTCAAACATCACTATTTATTTGATAATTAAAGTTTTGAATTTGATAATTTGAAGATTAGGTAAAATGTTGAATTTGGAGTTCTAAGCTTGTTAAAAATAATTTGAAGGCTTGTAAAATTTATACTGGTAGTACTGAAGATAATAGAAGTTGTAAAATTGAAATTAACAGTGGTTTGTTCAGTTTTAAAATTTTTTAGTTTAAATTGAATTTAAAAATAGCCTTCCGAGGAACAGTCTCGGATTTTGACGAAACCAGTTACATTGGATCCGTAATATTGAATTATTATTGGATTTCAAATTTCGTGTTGATCGGAGTTGTTGTGTGAGCATACGACATATAAACGCGCTTAAATCTATATCGAAAATTCGGGTCGATTTAAATTTAATTTTGAATCAAATTAAGACATTGTTTAAACAGTCAAATCCTTTCACGTCAAAACTTTTCCATTTCTTTTCAAGGCACTATGGTAAGTTTATTCCAGCACACGTCCTTTTCTTTCCTTTTCAGTTTAAAAATCACGGCGATAAAATCGTGCAAAGCACACTTCCTTTGGCTTACCAAACACGATTCTTTATCCTTCTTTTGAAAGCCAAAATCGAGCCCTTCTAAGTCAATTCGCACACCCTTATTCTCATTAAATCGAATGAATCATTTTGTTTAAAAAAAAGAGAGAAGGGGCGAAATCGAATTTAAGCTCGATTCGATCGAAGAGCAAAGGGGAAGCTTCAACGATGTAAGGTTCGGTGGGGGAAGAGGCGCGGTCGCTCGAAGGGAGGATGACTCATCGCGGCATGGGATTGACAGGCGAAGCAGTGGGAGGGGCGACGTTGTTCAACCTCACCGTCGTTCGTCATGTCGAATTCGAAGGTAGCAGTAAGGGCAACAATAGGGGTCGGAGCAGACACCAGTTTGGTCAGGAGGTGGGGCTTCCGTGCTCGATTGGGAGGGGTTACTCAAGCTTATGCGGCGGCAGGCGATTTAGGGTTTAAGCTCGAGATTTCTTTGGCTGTGCTGATCCAGTAGCGATGGAGGGAAGTGGTGACGGCCTCGAGGGGTTGCTGTGAGGTATCTACTTGTTGTTTTTATTTATTCTTATTTATGTATATATTTAAATATATGTATGTATATAAGTAGTAGGAAATAAAATGACTACAGTAGGGTTTAAAAACTGTATCAGTTTTGATTCAACACATATGTCTACTGAAAAGAAAAGTAATTGCAGCAGGAAAATTGTATATAGGACCGTCTCTATAAAGTAATTTACAGTATTAGTGATTACATTTACAATCACATTTTAAACTTGCTAGCTATTGTTAAAATAATGTATATAATAAACTTACTTAATTTACCTTGGTTATTGGAAATAATTCATTAAGGAATGGGAAAATCTGTTGAAAAGGGAATTAGTTTAAAATTAAATTTAATTGTTTAAAATGAAATCACTGGTAAATTAAATTTATCAAATGGAAATCGATTATTCAAATGGTTCGAATACTAATAAAATCATCTAATATTTATTCAAAGTTAAAATCAAAAAGGGAACAAGTCGAGGTTGGATCGGACTGCAATTTCAAAGATCAAAGGTGAGTTAATCTCACTCAGCTGAATTTTAATTTAAAATTCAATGGTTAAATTTTAAATAATTGGTTGATTGATTGATTTGATTTGGTGTGTTATATTATAAAGTAGTATATATTATATCTTGGAATGTTTGATTTCCCACATCAAATAGTGAATGGTTTTATATTTTAAAACCCATATACCGTGATATTCCACCTCGAAGTGGAATTGATATTTTATGTTGTGCTAACGTCTGTGGATGCAGGGAAAACAAGTTAGAGGGATCCAGCTGGATTCCTCAACATATATTTAAATTGTTTATTATTCTCCGCTATGATTATTTGGTCATTTTGAGATGAATTATATTGAAATATTGAATGCTATAGTTACTTGAATATATTTTGGTACTCTGAATTACCTAAATATATAGAATTGGATTTTTGAAAAGAAATAAAAGGAGTGAACTTTTAAGAAAAATATTTATAAAGAATTTAAATAAATTAAGAATGAATTAGATAAGAATAATAGTAAATTTAAAATTCTAAAAAATAAATTCCGTATATGAAAATGGAATTTTGAATAAACAGAAAGTTAATGAATTTTAAACTTCAGTGTTATTATTTAAAAGAACAAAACATTTATTTAAAATTTAAGGTTTAAATTATTGAAAAGAATAAAGAAGAAATTAGGAATAACTTGAAATTTGTATATTTCAGTTAAAGGTTTGAAATCAAACGGAAAATAATAATAATAAAGTCCATAACTAATGAATTTTGAAATGAATTGATAAGTAAAGAAATTTATTTCAAATGGAATAAATTGGGAATCAATTTCGAAAATTGATTTAACTGATTGAGATTGGGAATTCTCCCTGGATAACCAAGTACGTTTTCAAAATAAATTTTTTAATATAAATTAAAGGTTTTAAAGTTGATTTAGAAAGTAAGTTTTGGAAATTTTATTATTTCTAAATATTTAAATTCTAAAGTAAGTATTTTCTTTTAATCTATTATAGCAGTAATTATTTAAAGAGTGACTTAGTATTTTGTTTTTAAAAGTGAAAATCTAGTTTTATATTTTATTAAGTAACCTTATTTTCAAATATTCATATAGTATGTATTTTTAACAAATTCTTGAAGTAGTTTTAACTTAAATGTTTTAAAGTATATTTCAAAGTAAAGTGCTTTAAATTATTTTAAAAATCTAGTTTTGTGCTTGGTGATTTCAGTGGAGATAGAAAATACTTGGGAAAGTTTATTTTGAAAAAGAAAGATGGTTTGAAACAGTTTTCAAAGGGTTGAAAATAGAAATATATCTTGTGAAGATATTTTGAGATTAATAAATAATTTGGGAAAATATTTATTGTTGGATGGATGTTTGTGAATGTTAATTGATAGTAAAATAACCGACTATCAATATTGGCCAAATGCGTTGATCGTTTCGAAGAGACCGGGACCAAGATTTATTTCTCGAAAACCACTTCTATTCGGTTTGTACGTTTTCGTGGAAAACGAGTTTGGATTCGAAGACGGAGAAGTGAAGTGCAAAGGCTAGTCGCTACAACTCCTGAGGATATTTCCAAAATGGATGTAGTAGGAATAGTGCGTTCAGTTCCGTTCGAACCCGGGACGGACTTGTATGGATGAATGCTTTCGGAACATCATCAGGTGGGCGATGGGCATTCTAAGGGATATATTCTAAAAAGGTAACGCTTAGCCTCAAGCCTCATCGACCGGGAATGACTGAAAATCAGGGGTTATGCAGCAAGGCTAGGTGCGTAGCACCCATTTCAGGGTGAGGTCATCCCTGTCTAGATGTCTCGTTTTATTTCGGCTTAGTGGTGCAGTTGCTGACCCCAACCGCGGGGTGATCTCACTCGGGATTATCCAGTAAGGGGTTGTCCCGGTCTTGTGTTGCAAGGGGTTGGGAGTGATCCTCGGTATTGTGATCTAGGCCACGTACTGTGACAGGTGGTACCCCAGTGCCTAGTCATTAGTTGGAAATTCATTCTCCCTACGAACCTTTTACGAGTTTTGTTTGTATTACCCACTCTGTAGCTAGTAGCTGGAATTTAATCATGTAACAATTTCGGCTATTTTATAAGTATTTGTATATAGACCCTATTATAATATCAGAGGATTTCTATAAAAATCGTTTTAGCTATCGTAAGGTAAAAACTCGACATGTTTATTTGTGACGTGGTCTTACGAGATGCTTTTGTTTTCAAAGGATTTTTGAAACTTTAATAATCAATTGAGTGTGATTTTCTCACGCTGGTATTCCAGACTGACTCGGGTGTTATTTAACTGTAATGCTCGGGTCAAACTGAGTATTATAGGATACAGGATATGATGCTGTGGAGCTCAGGAGACGAGCTGGATGACGATACGTACTTTCGTACTTGTTTTATATATATTCCGCTGTGTTGATTTGCTGTATATGCAGTTGTATGTTATTGATGTTGAACTGTGGTTGATGTACTCTGATGATGTAATATATAAACAGATATATTTGTTTTAGTGTAAAGATATGTTAATATCTATTATATTTTATTCCGCTGCGATGGTTAGATTCTGATGTTGTTTTCTATTTTCTTCTTTTACCTCTTCTTCTTTAACCCAAATGGTTCGTATTTCTGTACAACTTGAGTTGATTGTTGTAGAATAGTGTTGACTCAAGGGGTACGGATTTGCGGGTCGTTACAAATGATTTGCTGTCAACTTGAAAATATAGTCGAAGTGTTTAAGTTATTATGTGCAAGTGATGTTCTTTACTTGTTTATGGATGTTGTTTACATTTGAATATATATTTAAGCTTTATATGTATGGACGGTTGCATGTCGATGGAAAGTTAGCATTTAAATTTGTTTATGTTGGAATCGATATTTCGTGTCTTTCTAAAACTAAGTTACTAAATGGTTTTAAAAATGTTTTTGGAACTTTAATTTGGTTCTCAAACCTTTATACAAAGTTATTCAAGTAATTTAAATATAAAAGGAAAAGCTTTAAAGGCTATTTTGATATATAAAGTAAATTATAAAATTATTGTCCATATAAAGATAGTCACTATGGATACAATTCGTAAATCGTACTTTTGTGTAAACTAAAAAATGTTTTTGCTTTAAATATTTTTGAAACTTATTTTAAAATATATTTTAAGTCTTAAAAAGGAATTTTAAAATATTAAAAATATTTTCGATAATTATTAATTAATTTATTATTTAAGTAAAGAGTAATTATTAATTAACTAAAGTATAACTATTTATTAATTATTGTTAAGTAAAGGATAATTATTAATTAATCATTAATTAAGTAAAAAGTGATTATTAATTAATTAAGGTATAATTATTATTCAATTATTAATTAAGATAAAGATTTAATTATTTATTAATTAATTAAAGGTTTAATTGTTATTTAATTAGTATTTAATAAAAGGTTTAAATTATTATTAATTAATTAAATAATTTTTTAATTTTAAACCATTTATTTCTAAAGGTCGGTCTGTTTAAAAACAACTTTCTTTTACAAAGGATGTTTTAAATACAAGGGATCTTTTGTCTTTGCCATTAAGTAGCCAAACATATATGACAAGTTATGCTAAAAACATTGGTATATTTTATTCAAAGTAAGTCATCTTGTATTTAGCACGACGTTTGTTTTATAGAAAGTAAGTCATATTGTATTTAGCATGAAAAGTCAATGAGTAGACTTTTCTCTATTTGTTTGATCTAGAATTTATTTTTCTAGGTAAGGGATAGAGAAGTCGAAATGTCGGAAATGTGATAAAAATGAGAGAATTAATTTCGATAAATGGGTCATGATTAATTAAGTATATGGAAGATACTTTAGTGTATGCTAACACCAAATTTCGTGTATGGAAACTAATCTCTATCCAAGAAGTAAGAATGTACATCGAGTCAACGATAGTTTTCTAACTTGTCTGACTTCATTGTTAATCAAGGGATGGTACTGTTTGAAACTGGAAAGTGGGGACAAGTATAGGATGTCTTAATTTTCATATGCAAATATATACGTACACCCAGATAATGGATTTATCTACTATTGACAACTTGACCCATTTTAAAGTTATCGAATATTGGTTCGAAGAGTCCAGATCGAATAACATGAGTTATTTGAAAATCACTACGAACCGACTTAAGCGTTCGAATTGGAAACATATGAAAGATGATGGAATCGAAGACAAAAACCTATGAAGTGCAAGAGCTACTTGCTACTAATCCTGAGGGTGATTTCAAAGAGAAGGTGGTAGAAGTAGCACATTCGGTTTGTTCATATCCTGAACAACTTGTATGGATGAATGTTTGCATTGCATTGTCCCCTGGAAGGCAGTATTAGCATTTCAAGTGGGATTGCTATGGAAAAAGGTAAACATAGCCTCATGCCTCACAACCAGGAATGACTAAAATAGAGGATATGCCATAAGGATATGTGGGTCGCACTCATAAGGGTATGGTCATCACCCGATCTAGATCGATATTTTCAGATTTTGTATGCTAGTGACCTGGGTATGGTTGTTGATCATAGCCAAAGTGGTGACATATTTGATACTATCCAAAATGGGGTAGGATGTTCTTACCTGGTATGGGATCCACGTGAGGCCCTCAATTCCTTATGGACTTAGTTGTGCCTAAATACGTTGGAATGTGAGATGCATGCATTTCAATATGTTCAATATTTATTTTCGACCCTAGACATTATTATAATATTATTGGATTTCTTATAAAATTGGTTTAGTTATCATAAGGTAAAATCTCATCCGTGTTTATGTACAGTGTGGTCTTACGAGATACCATTATTTTGAAAGAGTTTTATTAGAATAAAAATTCAGTTGTTTGGAGCTTATTCATACCAGATCCATGTCTGACCTAGAGTTTTTTTTCCTAAAACTCTTGGGTACTCAAATTTGTTTGAGTAGCCAAGTAGTCCAGGTTCTGACGGATGCATTTTGGAGGAGTATGGAGCAGGTGGCTTCGATTCTAGTTATCTATTTTTTTTTCCGCAGTGTATGTATATTATGTATCAGCATTATGGGGGAAGGCAGTTATAACTATCTTTGGCTGAAGTTAGTACCCGTTATAACTCTGATGTTTCATTTTGGGAGCGACCGTATTACTATCTTATGTTCCATTATATATGATTTCCTCGCGTTGTGATATTTTGTATATATTTCTTCTTTTCTTTTATCCAACGGCTTGTCTTTCGAACACCTAGATGATCAGCACATAAATATCGTGGTGGCATTAAGTGTTGCTTTTGGAGAAAGAAAAGCAGATCACTACAAGTAGTATCAGAGCTTAGGTTAAGCGAACACCTAGGTCTTGATTAGAGGTCAACTCATTAATCATAGGATTAGTAATACCCTAGAATGAGTTTAGTTTATAAGAGTGCATAGTTGTAATATGTGTGTGTGTATGTTTCCGTGCGTGCATGTATGTGTGCTCATGCATGTGTGTGTGCATGCATGCGTGAATTATTTCAATCCACTTTGATATGTTTGATTTAGGACCTCATCTAACTATTTTAAAGTTATCTTACTATATTCAGGTAGTAAGAATGAGTAATAAGGCAAGATGAGGTGGAGGAGCTAGTAGCACCACGATCACCAATATTCGAGCTTCGAATGTTGGAAGAGATGGAGTAGCTGAAGAGGCCACACCAATGCAGCCCCATGTGAACTTTGCAGCTCTATGCAAAGATAATACTAATTTAGGCGGAAAGCAATTTAAGGGCACGGAATCCATCTTCGAATTCCAAGCTTGGCTTTGTTCTTGCAAAAATATTTTCAAGGGGCTAGATATTTCAAATGAGCAGAAGCTTTTTTTAGCATCTTCGTAGTTACAAAATGGTGCTGCAGCATGGTGGAACTCTATTACAGTGAATGTTCCAAAGGATGACTATTCTTGGGATAGATTTAAGGATGTGTTTGAAGACTTGTTCAACCCCGATATAGGAAAGATCTGAATGTATAGGAAATTCTTGGATCTTAAGAAAGGAGATTTGTCCGTAACTAAGTGTGAAACCAGATTTAATGAGCTATTATGATTTGGTCCAGAGTTGATTGATACACTATTTAAGAAAAGTGAGACGTTTGTGATGGGAATGAAGGACGGATTTCTGGAGAAGATGACCACCCATCTAGAGGGATCTTTTGTGGATTTGGTAGATATGGCTTTGCGGTACGAAGTTCTTGAGTTGAAGAAGACGGTAGTAGCACCAAGCAGCAATAATAGCAACCCAAAAATAAGAGGAAGTTTAACCTGCAATGGAAGAAGCGTTGGAAGGAAAAATCCCTAGGAGATCAAGGGAATGGCCATCTGGCAAGGTTTTATAAGAATTCTAAAGCTTCAAAGCAGTAGGCGGGACCTATCTCTTAGATGGTTCAAAAGACATTTTACAACAATTGTCAACAACTAGGGCATTTGGTGAAGAATTGCTTGCTATTGAAGAAGGTTTAGCAGGTGAAGGTTTATGCCATCAAGATTGAACCAGCGACCTTAAGGGATGTGAAAGGGAAAGGAGGACTTGATGGTACTTTAATTATCAATGGCATTTTTCTTCGAGTATTTTCTGATATGGGGCTTCCCATTGTTTAATTTCTGTAGAATTGGTAGGTAAATTGCAACTTTCCCCAAGAATTGTACAAACCTTTATTTATGTGTTTATCCCCATAGAAGATACGATTAATCTGTACATGATTTGTGAAGATATACCAATTACCTACCTTACCCACCATATTTCATGTGACCTGCATGTTTTTGATTTTTATAGGTTTGATGTTATACTCGGATGGATTGGTCATCAAGTATAAAGCTGTTCTATATTGTGTTGAAAGGATAATATTATTGCAAAATAAGAGAAGAGAGCATGTGGAAGTGTCATATGAAGAGCATGACAAGCGTATGAGTAGTTTCTTGTATGCCTTGGAATCATCCCAAAATGAGTTAGGGTCGATAGAAATTGTTAAGGATTTCCGTGATGTTTTTGAAGAAGTTAACAGTCTACCTCCACATCGGGAGATTGAGTTTCATATTGACATAATTCCGGGTTGGAAGCCTTTTATTCAACCCATTCGTAACATGGCTTTGAGAGGAATCAAGAGTTAAGCAACCAGACAGATGATTTGTTGAGAAGATGAATGATTAGATAAAGTCGCTCAAGTTCAGGAGCAGCTATAGTTTTTGTTCCAAAGTCTGATGGATCTTTGAGATTTTATATGGATTATAGGGAGCTGAACAAGTCTCACTTACCCCATATAGACAACATATTTGACCAACTTCATGGTGCTAAAGGTATTTTCCCAAATGGGCCTTGCTGCAGATTTCACCAGCTAAGGGTAGCAGAGGATGATATACCCTTGATAGCATTCAGAGGACCTGATTGTTTTTTCGAGTGGTTGGTTACGCCTTTTGGGCTAAGTAATGCACCCACTTATTTTGTAGATCTGATGAACTGAGTTTTTAAAGATGTGTTGAATAAGTTTGTGTTAGTCTTCATAGATGATATCCTTATTTACTCTAAGACCGAGGAAGAACACAAACACCATTTGGAGTGGTGCTAGAGACGTTTAGAAAGCATATTTTAAAAGCTAAGTTTTCTAAGTGTCATTTTTGGCAATGGAAAGCGAGTTCCTCTGGCATGTTGTGTCGGGGGATATTATTTCGGTTGATCTGACAAAGGTAGTGGTTATTCAAGAGTGAAAGACACCGCAGACTCTGATGGATGTTCGAAGCTTCTTAGGCTTCGGCGGATATTATAGAAGGTTCATCCAAGACTTCTCTAGGATTGTCTCGCACCTAACCAAGTTGACGAAGAAAGATGAGAAGTTTGTTTATACTTCAAAGTATGAGGAATCATTCATTAAGTTGAAGAGGAGGTTGACTGGGGCTTTGGTCTTAGCTATTCTGGATGAAAGCAGAGGCTTGACAGCGTATGTTAAAGCTTGTGGTGTAGGCTTGGGTGTAGTTTTGATGCAACACGGTAAGGCCATTGCTTATGCTAGCAGGCAGCTGAAGTCTCATGAGTGACATTATGCAACACGTGATTTGGAGCTATTTGCTGCTGTGTTAGCATTAAAGATGTGGAGGCATTACTTGTTGGATAAAAAGTTCAAGATCTTCACCAATCACAAGTCCTTGAAGTTTCTTTTCACATAAAAGGTCTGAACATGAGGTAGAAGCATTGGTTGAAATTTTTGATAGCATACAATTTGATTATTTTATATACGTCGAGAAAGGAAAATGTGGTAGTGGATGCTCTGATCAGGAATGCAGTTTGTGCTTTTTTGGAAGTTACTCCAACTCTTCTAGAGAGGATTGCAAGTAAACAAAGAGATGATAGTCTTCTGGTAGAATTTATGCAAGGAGTGGAGGAAGGTCGATGTTCGAGTTTTGAGGTCGATAGCCGTGGAGTTCTGTAGATGAATGGAAGGTTATTCATTCTGGATGTTGATGGTCGTAGGCAGGAAGTTTTGATGGAATACCATAAATCTAAGTTAAGTATCCACCCTAGAATTAACAAGATGTACCAGGGTATGAAGAAAGTATTTTGTTGGGTAGGGTTGAAGAGGGATATTTCAATCTATGTCAGCCGATGTGCAAACTGTCGGCAAATCTAAGGTGATCACCATAGGATTGTTGGGCTAATGCAACCATTGGAGATTCCAAATGGTAAATGGGAGCAAGTATTAATAGATTTTACAGATCGTTTGCCTCGATTGAGAAAAGGTAATGAAGGTGTTTAGGTCATTGTGCACTGGCTAACCAAGAGCACCCATTTTATTCAAATAAAGCCGACAAGGACTGCAACAACTTTCGCAGAGATTTATATGAAAGAGATCGTCCCATTGCATGGAGTTCCAGTTAGCTTTAAGTGATTGAGATTCGATCTTTACCAATCAATTTTGGGAGGCATTTAAAGTGGCTTTGGGAATAAAGCTAAGTTCGAGCACAACATACCATCCTCAAAGGAATGGGCAAACAGAAAGGGTAACCTGAATCTTGGAAGATCTTTTAAGAGCATGTATCTTGGACTTTGGAGGATCGTGGGAAGATCGCACTTGGTAGAATTCTTTTACAACAATAGTTATCAAGCAAGCATTGGCATGGCACCCTATGAAGTTCTGTATGGACGATTATCCAAGTCACTGGCGTGTTGGGAAGAAACTGGAGATCGGCTAGTGCTTGGACCTGATATGATTTGGGAGGCAATGGAGAAAGTTGTTGTCATCAAAAGTAGGATGAAGGAAGCTCAAGATCGATAGAAAAGGTATGCCGATCGATGGCGAAGGGATTTGGAATTTTCATTTGGAGATTTTGTGTTTGTGAAGATTTCCCCCATTAAAGGAGTTGTTCGATTTGGAAAAGCCGGGAAGTTGGCGCCCACATATGTTGAAACATTTTGAATTCTTGAGAGGATTGGGCCACTTTCCTATAGAGTTGGGTTTCCGAAAATTTTATCAAGAGTCTATAATGTTTTCCATGTGTTACATTTGAGGAAGTATGTACATGATCCCTCGTTGATTGTCGAGCTATCTATTCAAGAGGATTTGGAGTGGAACCAAACCTGAATGTGATAAGACATCCAGTTTGCATTATTGATCGAGATGTGAAACAATTGTGTAATAAAGTTGTGAAATTGGTTAAGGTTCAGTAGAGTGAAGATTCTAGAAATTTCACTTGGGCGATAGAAGATAGCATGAAGGAAGCTTATTCCGAGTCGGTGATAGAATAGTAGTTTGCTTATTGTATGGATTGTGTACTCATCGTTTTTGTTGAAGTTTCTTAGTATGTATCTTTTGTATGTGTTTCATCATACATAATATATGCCCATTTAAGTTATTTTGATTTGTCTTTCTGTGTGTTAATTTCGGGACGAAATTCTTTTAAGGGTGGAGAATGTAATGATCCATAATTTAATCAGTATAAATATGAATATTTGATATATTTTTAAATAATTAATTAGTGGATTTTATAACTCAAATAAACCTGTTTTAAGTGATAACTAATGATGGTGTAGTTATTTTCAAATTTGTTTACTAAAATAATTAACTCGGAGAAAAATAAAAAATGCGAACGAAAATCGTTTTTTCGATTTTCAACTTTTCATCATCTAAAAGTTGTTGGAACATCTTTTGTACACTAGAGTATATGTATACACACATACAAACAGCCTATGCTTTAGTTAAGAAATGGTTAGAGTTAAAATAAGTTTAAATTATTTACTTAAGTAAATGGTGACTTTTCTTTTTAAATTTTATAATCAAAGAAAAGTGTAAAAGGTAAGTTCGCATCATGGAAAAGGAGTGAAGTGATGGAATGAGGGGGGAGGTTGATGTGTTGGGTGTAAAACAATGGAGAGGGTGAGGTGGGAACAAAGAATGGAGGGTAATGGATAAAAAGGTAATTTTCTATATTTCATTTCATATAAAAACAAAATTTCATTTTCAATTCTCATTTTACCTCACTTTCATTCATTTTCAAAACTCTTATCTCTTGTTTCCCAAGCTTCCTTTTCTTGTCCATGGCCTCTTGAAATTTTCAAGATTAAAAATCTCTCCTTTTTCACTTTTTAGTCCTTAAAACTTTAGTTAAAATTACTTCATTTCCCCTCAACACCTCATATATTCCATATCAAGACCCAAACTTCTCCCTCAAAATTGGTCGAGCCATCCATCCCCTAGGATGACCCCACTTCCAACCCTTAAACTCTTAAAAATCAAGTTTTTACAAAGAAAGGCTAAGTTTGGGTGTCGTTCAGGAGTTATAATTGTTTTGGTTTGGAACTGTTTGGTTTTGGTGAGTAAATCTCACCTTTTAAAAAAAATGTAACGACCCGAAATTTTTAAGCGATTTAAATCGGAATATTTAATCGATTTTAAACATTCAATGGTATAATTTTAAATTGAATTACGAATATCACAATTTATTTGATAATTAATTATCGAACTAAATAACTTGAATTTGAATAAAACGTTGAATCTGGAATTTTAAGTCTGTTAAACATAATTTGAAGGCTTGAAACTTTTATATTGATAGCACTGAAATTAGTAAAAGTTGTAGAATTGAAATTAACAGTGGTTTGGTCAGTTTTAAAAATATATCGTTTAAATTGAATTTAAAAACAGCCTTCCGAGGCACAGTCTCGGATTTCGACGAAACCAGTGCAGTTGAATCCGTAATATTTAATTATTGCTGGATTTCAAATTTAATAATTTTTGGAGTCTTCGTGTGAGCATACGAGATATAAACGTTTCGAGAATAATTAACTGTTTTAATTCAAAATATCCTACATCTAATCACTGCCGTACCATCCTTCTTTCTTAGCTTCTCGAGTACACTTCCTCTCCTAACACAACTTCCCTCTTTCTTCCCTTATTGGAGTGCAGACATTCATAACTAAAATAAAAATAAAAAAAACACTGAGCATTCCAGTCGAAAGCAAGAATCGAACTCGTTCAATTCTAAATAACAATGGCCGCTCCTCGATGTATATAAATCTTCCCTTTCTCTCAAATTGAATTCGCAAGCCAAAAAAAAAAAAAAAAAAATCCTCGTTCGATCTGAGAGACGCGAGCATGAAATTGGGCTGCGCGTGAGATTTGTGTCAATTGCGAGATCAAATCGACTCGTTTGGGAAGGGGATCTTCGTTCGATGAGATGTTCGATGAGATGACGACGAGGCTCGTCGTGGTTCCAGTCGCGATGATTTGGGGCCGTTTTGATTTGTTAGGATTTCGCGAGTTCGAGTTCACGTGAGGGCGAAGTCGAGAAGTGGAATCGGGGGAGATGGGAGTTGTGTTGCGGTGCAGTGTTCTCAGCAGAGATGAGGGTTGTTCACGGGGAGATGGGGATTTCACGTCATCGAGTTCGTTTGGGGTATGATTTCTTATTTATTTTGTATTTGAATTATTTTTTGAAATAAACTTATAAATAAAAAAAAAATACAATAGTTTTACAGAAAAAAATATTCGGTAAGGTAAAACAGTAGTTAGTCTTGCTGTTTAATTTTGAAATGGTTAATTATAATTAAGTATATTGGGTATATTAAAAGGGGATGAATTTAAATGTACATGTTATAATTTACTAGGGTATTTTAAATAGTGTATAGTTGGAAATTAATTTATTTAATTAACTTATTAAATTAATTGGTTGCTAAAATAATATGTTAAAGAGAGAATTAGTTTAAACTTAAAATTTATTAGTTAAAATAGAGTCACTGGTTAATTAAATTTGTAAAATGGAAATAAATTGTTCAAGCTATTTCAAAGCATTAATAAATCGTATGATTGTTATACAAGGTTAAAATCTGATAGAAGCAAGCCGGGTTGGATCGAATTGCAAAACAAAATGAAAGGTGAGTTAATCTCACTCAGTTAATTTAAATTTAAATTTAAAGATTAAATTTAAATAATTGTATGAATGGTTGAAAATGATTGATGTGATATAGAATGATTTTGGAATTGGTATATTATGTTGTGCTAACATCTGTGGATGCAGGGAAAACAGGTTGGAGGGATCCAACTGGGTCCCTCAACATATATATATATTGTTTACTATTCCCTGTTATACCTTGTGGATATTCTGTGATGGATTATATTGAATGCTATAGTTGTTTGGGTTATTCTGGTAACCTGAATTATCAAATTTGTATAGCATTGGATCGGTGGAAATAAATAATAAAAAAAGAATGAATTTTCAAGAAAACAATTATAAAGAATGTAAATAAAATAATGAATTGTAAAAGGAATAAAGCTATTTCAAAATTCTAACAAATATGGAAAAGAGTGATTTAAATTAACAGGAGAATAATAAATTGTAAACCAAAGTGATATTATTGGAAAGAATAAAGAAGCCATTTTTTTTTAAATTTAAGGATTAAATTTAATTAAAGAACATGAAGAAATTTTAGAGACCTGAAATTGGTATTTTCAGTAAAAAGGGTTTTTAACCCAAAATTAAGAAGTAAAATCAATAAATGAAGTAAGTAAACAAATTTTATTTCAAAGGTAAAGTAAATTGGAAATCAGTTGTAAAATTTACTTAAATGTTTGGAATTGGAATTTAAAGGAAAAAAAAATGAGATTTTAAAATGAATAAATATCAGTGGATATTTAAAAATATAAATCAAGATAGGAATTTATAATGGATGTGGATTTGTTTAAAAATAAATGGTGATTTATTTTTAAGAAATGGGAAGAGAAAGTATTTCCCTGGATAGCCAAGTATGGTTTTCAAAGAAATTTTAAAAATAAATTAAAGGTTAATATTGTTTTAAAAAGGCATGCTTGGAAAGTTTATTATTTCTAAATGTAAATTTTTAAAGTAAGTATATCTTCCCAAATCTATTATTGAAATAACTATATAAAGTAACTTGGTATTGTGTTTAAAAGAGGAATTTTAGTTTAAATTTTATAAAGTGTTTTATATTTAAAATATTTTTAAGATATATATATTTTAATAAAATATTTAAAGTAGTTTTAATTTTAATGCTATAAGTATATTTTATAAAAAGGTGCTTTTAAATTATTTAAATCTTAAGTGTTTTGTACTTGGTGTTCCCGTGGAGATAATTAATTGGGAATGTACTCTGTGAAAAGGGAACTGGTTTTGAAACTGTTTTCAAAGGATTGAAAATAGAAATATATATTGTGAAGATATTTTTGGGATTAATAAATAATTTGGAAACTTATTTACTGATGGATGGTTGTTTGTGAATATAATTGATAGTTAAATAACCGACTATCAATATTGGACAAATGCGCTGATCGTTTCGAAGAGACCGGGATCGAGATTTATTTCTCGAAAACCACTTCGATCCGGTTTGTACGTTTCGTGCGAAAACGTGTTCGGAGTCGAAGATGGAGAAGTGAAGTGCAAGGGCTAGTCGCTACTAATCCTGAGGATATTTCCAAAATGGATGTAGTAGGAATAGTGCCTTCGGTTCCGTTCGAACCCGGGACGGACTTGTATGGATGAATGCTTGCGAAACATCGTCAGGTGGGCGATGGGCATTCTAAGTAAAAACGTTCTAAAAAGGTAACGCTTAGCCTCAAGCCTCATCAACCGGGAATGACTGAAAATCAGGGGATATGCAGCAAGGTTAGGTGGGTCATGCCCAAGCAGGACAAGATAATTCCCCTGTCTAGATGTCCCTTATATATTTCGGCTTAGTGGGTGGTTGGTCGCGCCAACCACGGGGTTTATCTTGTTCGGGACTGTTCAGTAAGGAATGGTTTCGGCCTTGTGTTGCAGGGGATGAAGGGAGTAGTCCTCGGTACGGTGATCTAGGCCCCGTACTGTGACAGGTGGTGCCCCAGTGCCTAGTCATTGTTGGAAATCCATCCTTCCTACGAGCCTTGTACGAGTTTTGTTTGTATTACCCACTTTTGTGGCTAGTAGCTGGAATTTAATAGATGTAACAATTTCGGCTATTTTATAAGTATTTGTATATAGACCCTATTATAATATCAGAGGATTTCTATAAAAATCGTTTTAGCTATCGTAAGGTAAAAACCCGACATGTTTATTTGTGGCGTGGTCTTACGAGATGCTTTTGTTTTCAAAGGATTTTTGAAACTTTAATAATCAATTGGGTGAGATTTTCTCATGCTGGTATTCCAGACTGACTCGGGTGTTATTTAACTATAATGCTCGGGTCAGACCGAGTATTATAGGATACAGGATATGATGCTGTGGAGCTCAGGAAACGAGCTGGATGATGATACGTACTCCCGTACTTGTATATATATATTTTTCGCTGTTTGAGTTGCGTATTCTAAGTTGTTGTGTATTCATTGTATGATATTGATGTGATCTGTGATTGATGTACTCTGATGATGTAATATATAAACAGAAATATTTGATGTTGAGTAAAGATTATATATTATCTATTATATTTTGTTCCGCTGCGATGGTTAGATTCTGATGTTGATTTTGTTTTCTCTTCTTCTACCTCTTCTTCTTAAACCCAAATGGTTCGTAATTCTGTGCAACTTGAGTTGATTGTTGTAGAATAGTGATAACTCAAGGGGTACGGATTTGCGGGCTGTTTCAGTTGGTATCAGAGCTTAGGTTGGAGATAACCTTGGCTCTGGTGGGAATTACTCATGAAATAGAGTCCATAGTACTCTAAAATGAGTTTGAGCGTATTAATATATATGAGCGCGTATTTGTTAGTGAATATAAATTGTTTTAATATTGTGTTGATTGGTTTATTGAGTGGCATATGAACCTTCGTCGACACAGTCTGTACAACTGTATCGAAGGGGTTTCTAAACACTTGAATAGAACAACTAACACGGTATTGTTTTAAATGCGGGTAAATGAAATAATTTTACCCAAAGATATATTTTTATATAAAGAATAGTTTTTGAAAACTATGTAGCTAATATATGGTTGCTTGGATTCTAGAAATGATAATATTAAAGTATTATCATTGTTAAGTGAAAATTTAACTAGAAATTGAAATATAATTAAAAATTTAAGGAATAAATTCATTATAAATTGAAAGTTATGAATATGTATTATGAATGTAATTTATGCATTAAAATACAATTAAATAAGAATTGGTACAAATAAAGTGTACAAATGAATTATAGTTAAAATTTATTTAAGCAGGCTTTAGAAATTTAAAATCCCTGAGATTTGGAAATGTTTATCGAAGTGTTTTGAAGATAAATGATAACATTATTGTTTTGGAAGTATTTCTGGATGGAAATTTGTTTTAAATTGGTTTTGAAAGTGATATAGCATTGAATTCACTTCAGTCACTGGAAAATAACTTCGGTGATGACCGCAGCATCATCGATGTTCATTTTCGAGTTTCTAAGTGATGAATTGCTGCCAAATTGATTTGTTCAGGAAAATCTGTTTGTTTTTAAAATTTCAAAGGAAATTTGTTGGGAATAAAACTAGAATTGGTTTAATTTTTGAGAAATATGATTTGAGATGTTGGAGATTTCAAAACAATTTGAAACCAAAGCTGGGTGTTAAAAAAAAATCCGAATAAGATAAGTTGTAAGTTTATAAATGGAAAGGATTTGTAAATCAGGAAGAAATTTAAGCTTTGGATAATGGAATTTAAATTTAAAGGGAAAAGTTAAAAATGGAATTTAACTTGAATTGGAAAATAAAAATTTAACTGGATTGAAATTAATTGGATAAGCTGAAATTAATATTCGGTTGTATTCTAATTAAGTTGAAATTGAATTGAGTTAAATAAAACTGAACTAAGATGAAATTGAATTGTAATAGGAATTCAATTGAATTAATGAATGAAGTTAAATTCTTGCCTGAACAAATGGAAAATAAATTGGATAGGATTGAATTGAAATAAATAAATCTGAATAACTTACAAGAGAATTGAAAGTCCATAGAATGAAATATGCTTGGGCTATAAATAAATAGAGGGCTTGAGTTAAAAATAAAAGATAAATATATTCGAGCCTATAATAAATAGAATTGTGTAAATAATGAGTTGTGACTTATCGATTTTGAGAGTGGAATAGAAATTCCAAAATAAATATTGTTTGATGTTCTGGATAATAGAATAAAATCCAAACTTGAAGTATAAGGTATATTGAACTTCAGGAAATAAAATGAAGTGATATTTGGTATAAAAATTCAGGTGTTGGATTATAAATAAGGGAGGAACTAATTAGATAATAAATTAGTTCATGAAGTTGAATTGTGAGTTTATAATGAAGATTGGAAATAGAAATCAAGTTATAAATCAAATTTGACTTGAATCATTAAGTGAAGAAAATATAATTTAAAGTGGCCTTGCAATTAATTAAATGATTTGTTAATGAAATTGCAATGTAAGTTGATAAAATTGAATGGTAATTTTAAAAGTGAATGGTAGAATCAGAACTTGAGTTATAAATTAAAATTTGACTTGAAGTGTTAACAAGTTAAGTATAATTTGAAAATATGTCGAATAAAGGAAATTGAAATAGATTAAAATAATAATGGTTTGTATTGTGAATAAAATCCAAATAAGTGAAAATAACTTGGAAAATAGCCGGGTAATCAATTGAATGAGTTGAATCTGGAAAGTTAATTTTTATAATAACCAATCAAATGAAATTTGCAGATTTAAAATGGGATTGGATTGTAATAAAATCAAGTTAAATTGAAAAGAGAACTTGATTGCAAAATGAGAAAGAGCATAAGTGTAAAATTTGAATAAATTGAAGTAAATTGACTTAAGCTGAATAGATGGAAGAGAGTTGAATTTAATTCAACTTAAAACCAAGTTTAAAAATATTGGATTGGTTTTAAATCAAGTGAAAATAATTTTTTTTTAATCGAAATAAAATTCGGTGAGTTGCCGATAATATTTAATGAAATTCTTAATTTAATAATTGTAAACCATTTAAATTATTAAGGGATTGAAATAACTTGAGACAATAAGGAAATAGAATGTTTCGAGTTTATTAGAAATGGTTCAAGTAAATGTGGATAAACTAATTATATTGAATGAATAAATGATGGAATAAATAAGTATCAAATGAAATGTAGTTTAAATAAGTTGAGAAATGGTTATTGAAAAAAATAGCCCGGATTGTTTTCGAGCTAAATAAAATAGATTGGAATAAACAAATATGGAATGAAATGTAAATAAATGCTTGTGAATGAATTAAAATAAAAGAGTAATTAATTTGGTAATGAAGACGGACCTAAGATGTTAATATTTTTGTATGAACTAGTTTGATTAATAGAATGAAATGCAAGTGAATGGATTAAAATTTGAAATGCAATGAAACTGAAAATTTATGGATTGTGAATAAATCCGAAATGGAATAGAATTAAGTGTAAGTTGAGTGGAGTAAATTTAAATTGATTATAAAACGCAAGTGCTTATATATTCACATAAATCTCGTCAAATTGCATGGAATAAATTGTTGTTTGTTGTAAATGGGGAATTTAAACATTCTATGAGTGAGAGTAGTAAAAATAAATTGATTTCAAAAGCAATTGAATTAAATATGAGTTCAGTTTGCTTAAAATAAATTAAATGTAAGCTATTGTGTTTTAAACCATTCAAATTGATGAGGTTGTATATGAATGGATTGAAAACCATTCAAATTTCATAAAAATGGTTTATAAATAAATTGGAACAGTTGGATTAACATGGAAATTGTAGAAGTTACTTATGGAAAATGTTAGGTGTGAATTTCTTTTAGAATTCATATGTTTTAACTATTGCAAGTAAGTGAAATGTGTTAAACTTCTTATATTTGGCACTTACAAGTTTAAACTGAGTAAGTACAGGTACCTGGGAGCCGTGTGGCTGGATTTGGTTGTGCTATTTGCTAAAAATAATAAGCCGCTTGCTTAAAATGCTAAACAAGGTACGCCTACGCAATTAAAATAGGAAATATGAACTATTTTAGTTTTTCCGACCGTGTGGGTCGATGTATATATATTTATCTCTTTTGTCAAATTGCAAAAGCTCCTCCGTACAAAGGAGACTCTGCCAAAATTTTCCAGAAATTTTGGGAGTTAGAAAATTTTTGGAATTTTTGAAAATTTTTACTAACAACAAATGAATTGAATTTGATAAACAATTAGAATTGAAACTGGATATTGGAATCTAACTCAAAGGTGAATGTGAGGTAAAGTGAAATTGAAGAAACTAAAGAAAGTAAAATTGCAAATACACTTTAATTGAGATTTAAATTTAATTAGTAAGCGCAATTAACTCAATATTCAAAATGGAAGCCAAATTGAATTTAAATGGAATTGCGAAGGTAAAGACGAATAGAAATGGATATAAATTAAAGTGGTAAAGTGAAAATAAATGTAAGAAACATACAAATTGCTTATGTTCACTTAAGTAAGGAATGGAGAATTTCTTAATTTGAAATTGATAATATAAATGTATTCCAAGTAAATATTTGGATGAATATTGATACTTCGTAAGGAAGTCGATGAAATGATTTTTGGAATATTGTGTTTGGATATTATTGTCAGGTAGGATATGCAGGTAATATAAAGGGAAAAGAGAATTGGGTTGATTTCAAAAGATAAAAATTTGAAATGCTCGACAAAAAGGTATGTATTTAAATTTGGTATGAAATTTGATTGGAATTTGGATTTGGATTGAGCCACTTGGATTTTTGGTTTTCTTTTTGGATTTGGGAGGCCGTAGAGCCATTTTGTAGTTGTACCGAGTCAGCCGCGCAAAGGAAACGCTGGCAAAAATTTTCGGGAATTTAGGGAGTTAGAAAAATTTTGAGAAAATTTGATAATTCAAAATTTGGTTTTAAATTGAAAGTCGAATGATTAAACGAATGGTGTAGTTTGAAACTATTGGAAAGTTGAGAAGTTTATAAGAATAATAATGGGTCTTTTATAAAAAAATGGTTGGTTAAATGTTGAACTGTTTGGGTTTAGGTAAAATAATAAACGAGTATTGGACCATTCTTCCTAACTAGAAATTTCGGGGACGAAATTCTTTTAAGGGGGGAGGAATGTGACGACCCGAAATTTTTAAGCGATTTAAATCGGAATATTTAATCGATTTTAAACATTCAATGGTATAATTTTAAATTGAATTACGAATATCACAATTTATTTGATAATTAATTATCGAACTAAATAACTTGAATTTGAATAAAACGTTGAATCTGGAATTTTAAGTCTGTTAAACATAATTTGAAGGCTTGAAACTTTTATATTGATAGCACTGAAATTAGTAAAAGTTGTAGAATTGAAATTAACAGTGGTTTGGTCAGTTTTAAAAATATATCGTTTAAATTGAATTTAAAAACAGCCTTCCGAGGCACAGTCTCGGATTTCGACGAAACCAGTGCAGTTGAATCCGTAATATTTAATTATTGCTGGATTTCAAATTTAATAATTTTTGGAGTCTTCGTGTGAGCGTACGAGATATAAACGTTTCGAGAATAATTAACTGTTTTAATTCAAAATATCCTACATCTAATCACTGCCGTACCATCCTTCTTTCTTAGCTTCTCGAGTACACTTCCTCTCCTAACACAACTTCCCTCTTTCTTCCCTTATTGGAGTGCAGACATTCATAACTAAAATAAAATAAATAAAAAACACTGAGCATTCCTGTCGAAAGCAAGAATCGAACTCGTTCAATTCTAAATAACAATGGCCGCTCCTCGATGTATATAAATCTTCCCTTTCTCTCAAATTGAATTCGCAAGCCAAAAAAAAAAAAAAATCCTCGTTCGATCTGAGAGACGCGAGCATGAAATTGGGCTGCGCGTGAGATTTGTGTCAATTGCGAGATCAAATCGACTCGTTTGGGAAGGGGATCTTCGGTTCGATGAGATGTTCGATGAGATGACGGCGAGGCTCGTCGTGGTTCCAGTCGCGATGATTTGGGGCCGTTTTGATTTGTTAGGATTTCGCGAGTTCGAGTTCACGTGAGGGCGAAGTCGAGAAGTGGAATCGGGGGAGATGGGAGTTGTGTTGCGGTGCAGTGTTCTCAGCAGAGATGAGGGTTGTTCACGGGGAGATGGGGATTTCACGTCATCGAGTTCGTTTGGGGTATGATTTCTTATTTATTTTGTATTTGAATTATTTTTTGAAATAAACTTATAAATAAAAACAAAATACAATAGTTTTACAGAAAAAAATATTCGGTAAGGTAAAACAGTAGTTAGTCTTGCTGTTTAATTTTGAAATGGTTAATTATAATTAAGTATATTGGGTATATTAAAAGGGGATGAATTTAAATGTACATGTTATAATTTACTAGGGTATTTTAAATAGTGTATAGTTGGAAATTTATTTATTTAATTAACTTATTAAATTAATTGGTTGCTAAAATAATATGTTAAAGAGAGAATTAGTTTAAACTTAAAATTTATTAGTTAAAATAGAGTCACTGGTTAATTAAATTTGTAAAATGGAAATAAATTGTTCAAGCTATTTCAAAGCATTAATAAATCGTATGATTGTTATACAAGGTTAAAATCTGATAGAAGCAAGCCGGGTTGGATCGAATTGCAAAACAAAATGAAAGGTGAGTTAATCTCACTCAGTTAATTTAAATTTAAATTTAAAGATTAAATTTAAATAATTGTATGAATGGTTGAAAATGATTGATGTGATATAGAATGATTTTGGAATTGTTATATTATGTTGTGCTAACATCTGTGGATGCAGGGAAAACAGGTTGGAGGGATCCAACTGGGTCCCTCAACATATATATATATATATTGTTTACTATTCCCTGTTATACCTTGTGGATATTCTGTGATGGATTATATTGAATGCTATAGTTGTTTGGGTTATTCTGGTACCCTGAATTATCAAATTTGTATAGCATTAGATCGGTGGAAATAAATAATAAAAAAAGAATGAATTTTCAAGAAAACAATTATAAAGAATGTAAATAAAATAATGAATTGTAAAAGGAATAAAGCTATTTCAAAATTCTAACAAATATGGAAAAGAGTGATTTAAATTAACAGGAGAATAATAAATTGTAAACCAAAGTGATATTATTGGAAAGAATAAAGAAGCCATTTTTTTTTAAATTTAAGGATTAAATTTAATTAAAGAACATGAAGAAATTTTAGAGACCTGAAATTGGTATTTTCAGTAAAAAGGGTTTTTAACCCAAAATTAAGAAGTAAAATCAATAAATGAAGTAAGTAAACAAATTTTATTTCAAAGGTAAAGTAAATTGGAAATCAGTTGTAAAATTTACTTAAATGTTTGGAATTGGAATTTAAAGGAAAAAAAATGAGATTTTAAAATGAATAAATATCAGTGGATATTTAAAAATATAAATCAAGATGGGAATTTATAATGGATGTGGATTTGTTTAAAAATAAATGGTGATTTATTTTTAAGAAATGGGAAGAGAAAGTATTTCCCTGGATAGCCAAGTATGGTTTTCAAAGAAATTTTAAAAATAAATTAAAGGTTAATATTGTTTTAAAAAGGCATGCTTGGAAAGTTTATTATTTCTAAATGTAAATTTTTAAAGTAAGTATATCTTCCCAAATCTATTATTGAAATAACTATATAAAGTAACTTGGTATTGTGTTTAAAAGAGGAATTTTAGTTTAAATTTTATAAAGTGTTTTATATTTAAAATATTTTTAAGATATATATATTTTAATAAAATATTTAAAGTAGTTTTAATTTTAATGCTATAAGTATATTTTATAAAAAGGTGCTTTTAAATTATTTAAATCTTAAGTGTTTTGTACTTGGTGTTCCCGTGGAGATAATTAATTGGGAATGTACTCTGTGAAAAGGGAACTGGTTTTGAAACTGTTTTCAAAGGATTGAAAATAGAAATATATATTGTGAAGATATTTTTGGGATTAATAAATAATTTGGAAACTTATTTACTGATGGATGGTTGTTTGTGAATATAATTGATAGTTAAATAACCGACTATCAATATTGGACAAATGCGCTGATCGTTTCGAAGAGACCGGGATCGAGATTTATTTCTCGAAAACCACTTCGATCCGGTTTGTACGTTTCGTGCGAAAACGTGTTCGGAGTCGAAGATGGAGAAGTGAAGTGCAAGGGCTAGTCGCTACTAATCCTGAGGATATTTCCAAAATGGATGTAGTAAGAATAGTGCCTTCGGTTCCGTTCGAACCCGGGACGGACTTGTATGGATGAATGCTTGCGAAACATCGTCAGGTGGGCGATGGGCATTCTAAGTAAAAACGTTCTAAAAAGGTAACGCTTAGCCTCAAGCCTCATCAACCGGGAATGACTGAAAATCAGGGGATATGCAGCAAGGTTAGGTGGGTCATGCCCAAGCAGGACAAGATAATTCCCCTGTCTAGATGTCCCTTATATATTTCGGCTTAGTGGGTGGTTGGTCGCGCCAACCACGGGGTTTATCTTGTTCGGGATTGTTCAGTAAGGAATGGTTCCGGCCTTGTGTTGCAGGGGATGAAGGGAGTAGTCCTCGGTACGGTGATCTAGGCCCCGTACTGTGACAGGTGGTACCCCAGTGCCTAGTCATTGTTGGAAATCCATCCTTCCTACGAGCCTTGTACGAGTTTTGTTTGTATTACCCACTTTTGTGGCTAGTAGCTGGAATTTAATAGATGTAACAATTTCGGCTATTTTATAAGTATTTGTATATAGACCCTATTATAATATCAGAGGATTTCTATAAAAATCGTTTTAGCTATCGTAAGGTAAAAACCCGACATGTTTATTTGTGGCGTGGTCTTACGAGATGCTTTTGTTTTCAAAGGAATTTTGAAACTTTAATAATCAATTGGGTGAGATTTTCTCATGCTGGTATTCCAGACTGACTCGGGTGTTATTTAACTATAATGCTCGGGTCAGACCGAGTATTATAGGATACAGGATATGATGCTGTGGAGCTCAGGAAACGAGCTGGATGACGATACGTACTCCCGTACTTGTATATATATATATTTTTCGCTGTTTGAGTTGCATATTCTAAGTTGTTGTGTATTCATTGTATGATATTGATGTGATCTGTGATTGATGTACTCTGATGATGTAATATATAAACAGAAATATTTGATGTTGAGTAAAGATTATATATTATCTATTATATTTTGTTCCGCTGCGATGGTTAGATTCTGATGTTGATTTTGTTTTCTCTTCTTCTACCTCTTCTTCTTAAACCCAAATGGTTCGTAATTCTGTGCAACTTGAGTTGATTGTTGTAGAATAGTGATAACTCAAGGGGTACGGATTTGCGGGCTGTTTCAAAAAAGTTTTAAACTTTATTTTTGGTGTTAATAATAGTTGTTAGTTGTTTGATTTGGAGAGTAATGTTGCTTGTGTTTATACATATTTGTGTTTATATGTAATGATTTGTTGCTGACTTGAAAATATAGTCGAATTGTTTAAGTGATTATGTGCAAGTGATGTTCTTTACTTGTTTATGGATGTTGTTTACATTTAAATATACGTTTGAGCTTATGTGTATGGACGGTTGTATGTCCATGGAAAGTTGACGTTTGAATTTGTTTATGTTGGACATCGAGATTCCATGTCTTTTTAAAACCAATTTAATAACTTATTTTATAAATGGTTCTAAAAAGTTTTCCAAAACTTTACTTTGGTTCTCAAAACCTTTAAACAAAGTTATTTAAGCAATTTAAATATAAAAGGAAAAGGTTTAAAGGCTGTTTTGGTGTATAAAGCAAGTTAGAAAATTATAGCCCACATAGCGATAGTCGCTATTGATGTAGTTCGTGAATCGACCACTTCTATGTAAAGTAAAAGATTTTTTATTAAATATTTTTGAAAAGCCTTTTAAAATATATTATAAGTATTAAAAAGAAATTTTAAAATGTTAAAAATATTTTCAAATAATTATTAGTTAATTATTAATTAAGTAAAGAATGGCTATTAATTAATTATGAATCAAGTAAAGAATAATTATTTATTAAGTAAAGGGTAATTATTAATTAATTATGGTATAATAATTATACCTTAATTAATTAAGGTCAAATAACTTAAATTAATTAATTAATCAACGGCGTAAGTATTATTTAGTTAGTATTTAAATTAAAGGTTTAAATTATTATTAATTAATTAAATAAGTTCTTAATTTTAAATCGCTTTATTTCCAAAGGTCGATTTTTTCAAAAGCAACTTTCTTTTATAAAGGATGTTTTAAATACAAGGGACCTTTTTGTGTGCCATTAAGTAGCTAAACAAATATGATAAGTTACACTAAAAACGTTGACATGTTTTATTGAAAGTATATCATCTTGTATTTAGCATTAAAAGCCAATGAGTAGACTTTTCCCTATCTGTGAGATCTAAAACTTGATTTTCTAGGCGAGAGATAGAGAAGTCGAAATGTCGCAAACATGATAAAAATGAGAAGTTAATTTCGATAAATGGATCATAATTAAGTAGGTATATGGAAGATACTTCATTGTACACTGACACCAAATTCCGAGGTATGGAAACTCCTCTCTATCCCAAGAAGTAAGAATGTATGTCGAGTCAAGGATAGTTTTCTAACTTGTTCGACTTCACTATTAATCAAGTGATGGTACTTCGAAATTGGGAAGTGGGAATAAGAATAGGATGTCTTACTTTCCATATGTAAATCTATACTTACACCTAGATAGTGGATTTATCCACTATCGATAACTTGACCCATTTTAAAATTATCGAACGTTGGTTCGAAGAGATCGAGATAACAAGAGTTATCTGAAAACCACTTTGAATCAGCGTAAGCATTCAAATTGGAAACATCTGGAAGACGATGGAATCGAAGGCAAATATTTTTGAAGTGCCAGGGCTACTTGCTACTAATCCAGAGGGTGATTCCGAAAAGGATGTAGTAGAAGTTGTGCCTTCATTTGTTCCTATACTGAATAACTTATATGAACGAATGTTAGCATTGCATTTTTGCTTGGAGGGCAGTTCAGCATTCCCAAATGGGATTGCTTTATGAAAGGAACATAGCCTTAAGCCACATAGCCAGGAATGACTAAAACGCGGATATGCTACAAGGTTATTTGGATTGCACCCATTAGGGTATAGTAATTACTCGATCCAGATCGATATTTCTATATTTTGTATGCTTATGATCCGGGTATGGTTGTTGATGCCAACAGGGGTGGTGACATATTTGGTACTATCCAGTAAAGCATAGGCCGATCTTTCTATGTAGGGGGTCCATGTGAGGCCCTTGGTACATTTTTTTCAGAGGTATATTATGATAGGTGGTACTCTGATAGCCTTGTCATTGATGGAATCCATTTTCCAGTAAGTGCCTTATGGATTTAGCTGTGCCCAAATACGTTGGAATATGAGATGCAAGCATTTAGCTATGTTCAATATTTATTTTAATCCTTAGACATTATTATAATTTTACTATATTTCCTATAAAAATGGTTTGATTATCGTGAGGTAAAAACTCGTCCGTTTTTATGTGTAGCATGGTCTTACAGTTAAAGAGTTTTATAAGTATAAAAATTCAATTGTTTGGAGTATACTCATACCTGACCCATGTCTGACCTAGAGTTTTTCTTTATTTCTCTAAAACTCTTGGGTACTCAAAATTGTATGAGTAGCCAAGTAGTTCAGGTTCTGACAGATGCATTTTGGAGGAGCAGGAAGCAGGTGGTTTCAACGTTATCTAGTTATCTATTTTTGTTTCTATTGTGTATGTATATTGTGTATTAGAATTATAGGGGCATTATGGAATCAACCATATGTACTATCTTATGTTCTATTTAAATGATTTTCTTGCATTGTGAGATTCAGTGTTTCTTTCTTCTTGTCTTTTCTTTTCTTTTCTTTTATCCCCAATGGCTTATCTTTCAAACACCTAGATGATCGGCACATGAATACCGTGGAGGTATTAAGTGTCGTCTTTAGGAGTAAGAAAGGCAGATCATTAAACATCATAAGGACTTCTTTGCATTTTTAAAAAGTATTGTATGTGTACTAATTACTGGAAAAAATTGAAGTTAAAGAGGTTTTGGAACTATACGAAGAAAATGGATAAAGTTGGAGTAAGGATGTCGCTAAACGAACGCTTTAGTAAATACTGTATTTTGAGAATTCTTGTAAATAAATTGAAAGATATCCTTAGAGGTTTCTTTCAATATTTTTTAATTACCCTAAGGGCAGAGCTTACTAAAAAAAATTAAAGTCTTAAATTAATTTGTTTTAATGGTCAAAAATGGTCACAAAGTTCATGTTTTTCTATGTTATTCTTTATTAAGGACTTTTAACAGCATTTATAAATGTTGTAGTAAGTTGTTTATGATTTTAAGTGTTTAAAAATGATATTTAAATTATATATTTTCCCTAATATTTTTAGAAATTTTTTCTAACATATATTGTAGTATTGCAAATTTATTTTGAAGTTTAAATTTGTTTTTAATATTTATTTATGAATTTTGGAATTAAAGGGATTTTAAATTATAAAACATGTTTTTATTTATTTTCATCAAATCATAAATTAGTTATTTTCAAGTAATATTTTACATAGGTATTTAAAACTTAATTATAATTATTTTTATATGTATATAAGTTTCGAAAAAAGTGATTAACTGCGCTTAACGCTAAAAGCCAACGAAGTAGACTTGTCTATTTTTGAAAGTCAAGAATAAAGTGTCTAAGCAACGCTTTGAAATGCAACTGGTGCTCTAACTTACTTGGCCTCACTCTTGATTAAAGGATAGTGTAAGTTGGAATGTCGAAAACATATTAAGTATATAAACGTTGAATTTCATAAAAGATCGTCTTTAGAACTGAGTATTAACTAGTCAAATACCAAACTTAACCAAATATTAACTTAGATATTTAAATGAATGTTTTTAAAGATAATAACAAGTACGGAATTGTTTTGGGTTTTGTATGAAAATGTGTTAATAACATTCGTTTTTATTATACTTATGAATGTAAATAGACCTTTAGAAGAATGTGTTAAAGATAAGAATAAGTGAAATGGTTTTGGGTTTTTAATGACAATGTTTAAGTAATATTAATCTTAAACCTTTGGAATAGATTTGTGTAAGTATTTAAATCCTTAAAATGGATATCTTTAAGTAAATTAGAAGTATGAAATATTTTGGAAAAAGATAGAAAGTAAGGGTTTAAATTAAGAAATTTTGTTAATGATTTGTGGATACTTATACTATTTGAGATAAGCATATGAATACTTTTTAAAGTATTAAAATAATACAAATGAATAGTAGTGATTTGTAAATGAAGTTTTATTAGACAAAAGAAGTTTTACTAATAAAAGAGGTTTTAATTAATAAAAAGTGTTAATTAAATAAAATTGGGATTAGAATCGCTTATGTGACTTAATTGGGCTTTGTGAGACTTGATCATGCTTTGTACGTTTATTTGTTTATGAAAAGTATTTAGTCGTATAATAAGCATTAAAGTCGATGAAATGGACTTGTCTATCTGTGAGAGTAAGATTGTTGTTCGAGTGGAGTACAGAAGCAATAGTGCTTTAACCTACCGGCTTCACCTTTGACCGAGGGATAATGTGAGATGAAAAGTTCGGCAACATGATAAGTATATGAGACTTTGTTTCCATATGTTATCGTCTATTTTGAAATTTGTAGTCAATTAGTCAACTATCGAGCTTGACCGAAAATCCATCAATTTGGTTTTAAAGAGACTGAGATCAGTATGTGTTTTACTTATCGAAAACCACTTCAAAATTGATATATGAGTTCTATGTTTTGGAAGTAGTTATGAAGTGGAATGCTATAGAGTTGAATGGTTTATCCTGAGGTTAAGTCCTAGGAAGAGATTAGTGTTAGCATTTGTCTAAGGACTTATGCAGGAATCTATATGGAATCCGTGATTTATTTGAGATGCTAGAATCCATTTGGGGATTCGTGATATGTTCGAGTAATGAAGATTCGTGTGAGAGATGTTGAACGTAACCTCGACATCCGTAAGTGACTAAGGCAGAGTAGGATGTACAATCTCGGATTTAGCTAACCTATGGGGGTATATCAACTCTAAATCTAGAGTATGCTTGTCGATATGTTGTGTGTGGGAGTTGTCGATACTTGTTTCCACGCAGTTCACCGTTGGGCCATTTGTGTTTACCTTATGGTATATTCTATCAAGTAATATATGATGCTTGAAAGGTGGTTTCCGATCCTTGTCATGGAGTTCCGCTTCAGTTTACTAGTGGAATCTCTATGAAAAATCCATATGCGAACGTACCTTAGTTTTTTTTATTGTACCCTCGATATTGTTGTGGTGTGATCAATGTAAGCGTCACAGCTATTTGATTTGATTTATATTCTACACCCTAGACATTATCTATTATATCACCTAATGTACTTATTAGATGGTGGTTCTTTTGAGGGGGTAATCGTTACAGTATTTCGTGTAGTCTCAAAAGTATTGTTATATGTTGGCTGCATATTTCTTGAGTTTCTTATACTAGACTTATGTCTGACGTGTGGTTTTTGTTTTCCTTAAATTCCTCATGTGCTCTTTTGAGTAGTCTGAGAAAAGCAGGTTTTAATTGGATGTTCATTAGAGCTCGAGGAGATGAGGTGGATGTTTTACCTACCATAGTATTCTTATTTCTATTGTATTACTATTATGTATGTATCAACATTTGTGAGGACAGACTCTTATAACTGTCCAAACTGATGGTAATATTTATAATTGTAACTCTAAAATATTTTGTATCTTAAAGTGACAGTTTTGTATTGTCTATTCATATTATAGGTCATCTTTTCGCCTTGAGATTCTGATATTGTATTCCTTCTTTCTTATTCTATTTCTTTTCATTTTATTTTATCATAATAATCTATCTTTCTAACACTTGGATGCTCGACAAAAGAATACTGTGGATGTATTAGTGTCGACATTTGGGGTTCTAAAAGGTGGGTTATTACAAACGCCCTATCATGATTTGACTATAATCAAAATAGAGCTTTCATATTGAAGATCCATGGTATTCTCAAATCGGGAGAACTATGTCAATCAATCACATCGATATTTACTGTCTGACATAAGTTATATTAACCAATAGAAAACTATCGAGTGAGTCGTCCAATAATTATCCAATCATTGTTAGTACATAACCCCTAGGTGCCTCCAGCGTTATGAGTAATACACTGCCCAACATTTGGAGAGCGTTGCATACTCTAGTCTCAATGGATACGTTAATATCTAATCTTGTTGCATCTTGACTAGGAATGTTTAAAATGGTATATTTGTTTTTATTGTGATAAATTAATCATAGTTACAAGATTTTTTAACTACTATCACAAAATATACCATTTATGGATTTTCTATTAAATATACTTTTAATTAAATTAATTAATATAACACATTATACCAAGTATATAATAGTAAGAAAGCACCTTTATTTCGAATAAGATTGGTCAACGAGTTAGACATATGTAACAAATTGCAAAATTGCCCCTAAGGCATATCCCTAACTCTATCAATCTCCCACTTGCATTTGGGGTCAACTATGGAATCTTATTCCAACTTCTCTAATCGGTTTTCTCAAAACCAGTTGGGTTAGTGCCTAGTGAATGGGTATGCTATTATGTTTCAATTATCTACTCTTTCAATCAACTTTATATGATGTTGATGAACTACATTTATCATATGGAACAATTCGGAGTATGTCTCTCAACTTCCAGTAATCTCTAAGTTCTATTATGACCTATATTGTGACATTGTTATCATATAACAGTTTTATGGAATTCTCAACATTTGGAACCACCCTCGTCTCAGTTATGATTTTGTACATTTATATTTATATACCTTGTTTTTATGGTGGCACCGTTCAAGGCAATGAACCTAGCCTTTTCCATTGAATCAACCACAATCATTCTTTTGGAACATTTCCAACTTTAAGACTCTTAACTCAAAATTATTATTGACACTCGATATCACTTATGAAGTTCGAGTTCGAACACTCCTTCATAAGGAGTTTGTTGTTTTTGTAAATAATTCTCTAGTATTGCATAAATATATGAGAATATCTCAAACAACTATTTAGTGATATCACTTTGGATTTAATATTTGCTTCACATATCAAATACGTAAACGAATCATGATATCGTAAACAACATTACATGTATGATAATTACTATTGCTAATGCATAAGGAATCCATCTTACATGTTTTGTACTAAACATTTTAATAAGGTGTCCTTGCATATCGTTTTAGGACATTCCCAATATCTTTTATGCTTACTATAAATGCAACGACCCAGGATTTTTATTTATTAAAATTTGAATATTTAATTAATTTTAAATATTAATATGTGAAATTTATAAGTCGAATAAATTTTATTTCGATTTATTGGATTTAATTGGATAATTAAATCGATAATTTAATATGTTAAATTATGGAAATAATTGAAAATTGGGTTAAATATGATTGAAAATGATTTGTAAAATTTTATTTTATCATATTGAAGTTAGAAGGATATTTTAGAATTTTTAAAATCGAATTAAAAGTTAATTTGTGAAAATTGAATATTTTAATATTAAATCGACTAGTGAAAATAGCCAATTTTTGAACAGTCTCAGAATTTAACGAAACCAGTTCCATTGGATCCGTAATAGTTAGTTATTACAGGATTTCAATTTTCGTGTCAATCGGAGCTATCGTTTGATCGTGGCAGCTCGAAACGCATCAATTTATTTTTAATATTAATTTGGCGAGTTAAAATAGCCATTTTTCAAAAAGTCTCGGATTTCGACGAAACCAGTTTCATCAGATCCGTAATGTGATATTATTGTAAGGTTTCAAATTTCAAGTCGATTGGATTTACCGTTTGTCCGGTACGAATTAAAACGCCTAGAAATCGATTTAAATCGGTTTAATTTAAATTGAGCGTTTAAAGCCATAACTGGCACAGATATTCGAATTAGCTTTCGAAACCTGTTCCATTGTGTCCGGAACGCGGGGTAAACCCTAGAAACGCTGGTTACGGCGCGTAAATCGGAGTTCGGAATTTCCGGATGAATAGTGTTCGAATTTTTTCCTATAAATACACCATAAATCTCAAAAAAAAAGAAAACCCTAGTTTCATAACTGCAGCCGCCACCCTCCCCATGAACGGCCGAAATGCTCCCATCTTCATCTCCAAATTTCTTCAAATCCGTGCAACGATTCGACGAACTTCTACCTAGAGAATCGTAGAGCATCACGAGCTCTACAGATTCAACGGATATGATCGCGTATGGAGCTGTAAATTGATGGGAATCAGGCCGCAAAGGCCGCGCGTTCATTCTCGATTTTCGTGCTAGGATGGAGGCCGAGCTTCAAGTGCTCCCTGGCGTTCGTGCGTGGTGGATGGGGCTTCAACATGGAGTAACTTGATCGAGTTATCATCACGTATTGGGGTTGAAAAAATTGAAACCCTAATCTAAGATGGGTTTGGCTGCAAAGGAGGGAACGAACGAGAGGGAAGGGAAGAAGGGAACGCACGGTGATGATGGTGGAGTGCTGGATCCTACGGCCTTGATTAAGTTTAGGTTGAAAATTAGTTATTTAATGTTGTAATTAGTTTAAATAAATTCGTGTAACTTCATAAATGCATAACTTTTTCATACGAGGTCGAAAACGCGCGAAACCAGTTGCGTTGGAATCGTATGGACGAGCACTACGCGATGAAATTGGATTGGAGTCGTTTGGAGTTAGTGAGAATTTTGGGTAAAATTAAACGTCCGTTTAATTTTATTCGAAATAAATCGCTAAAACGGAATTTAAAATCAAGGTGAGAACTTCTCACTCAATCGAATCAGTTTCGATTTTATTTTAATAGTTAGATTTAAAATATTTGAATGCATGTTTGAATGATGATTGTTATATATTGATTGTTAAAATAGACATTATACGCCGTTAGTAAGCGGATGTTATTTATTAAAAACATATACCGCGAATATTTCATAAACAGTGAAATTGGTATTATATATAATAGCAATATATATATATATTGGCATATGTATATATTAGAGTTGTTGATTTCCCGCATTTTTTGTTTAGCGGATGAGACCCTATTGCGCCGTTATTAAGCGGATAATATTTTAAATCCCATATACCGCGATAATTTCGTACTGGAGCGAAATTGGTATTGTGCTAATGTTTGTGGATGCAGGAAAACAGGTTGGAGGGATCCAACTGGATTCCTCAACAGTTTTTAATTGATTTCAGATATTTTGATATTTGATGGATTATCATATCGATATATGATATCGTTGTAGTCGTGACTGACTATTTGGTGTGTAGCATCATTGGACCAAATTTTGGGATTTTAAAATGATTTTTAAAGTGATTTTTGAGAATATACTACATTTTGGAATTGATCCATTATAAATAAATAAACGTTATAATTTTTAAAGTTATAAAAATTATGATTTTTAAGAAATATAGTTAAAAGCTGATTTTTGAAAATAAGGAATTAATGACTTTTAAAATAGTTAAATTGGGATTTCTGAAATGATTGTGAAAAGTTTAAATATAGGATTTATAAAATTTGATTATTTTATAAATCAAAATGATGAAATTATAAAGGAGCTTAAAGATGTTTTTAAAATATTAATATGAATTGATTTATATAAGAGATTTATAAATGGATATTTATAAATTGAGATATTGAAATTATAAAACGAGTTTTTATAAGTGTTTGAATGAAGTGAAAATGAATTTCATTTAAGAATGAAATTTATAGAATTATAAACGGTGAAGTTATAAATGATATTTATAAATATTAAGAATTATAAATTTGTGAAGTTATTGGAAGAATAGATTTGGTTAAATAAATGAATCTTATAAGTTATAAGATTTATGGTTTGGAAAGTCTTTAGAGGAACGATTTTGTAAAATAATCGTTTTATAAGTATTTAACTTATAATATGAACTTTTAGTTTATAATTGAGTTATAAACTGGAATAGGTTAATAAAAGAATTTATAAAAAGGAAGTTTTTATAAATAAATAGAAATGGAATTTATAAACGTTGTTTTATAAATTCGCAAATGACTTATTTTGATAAGTAAATTGTTGAAACCTATTAATGGAGTTATACTCACGTTTTTGAATAGTGAATAATTCTTTTAAATAAAATGTATAAAAGGATGAAATGTGTTAACGTAGTATATTCACGTTTTTGAATAGTGAATAATATGTTAAAGAAAATGTTTAGAATGTGATATTTTAAATAGAATTAAAATGATCTAACGATGTTTTAAATGTGTTGAGATTCGAAACCATAGATTTCAACATTTATTGTTGAAATAGACGTTTTCGAGAAATAGAAGGAAATAATGGACTATAACACTGTTGTTATTGTAAATGATTTCCGAAAGGAAATGTTTTGTATAGTATTGGGATTTATATATCTATTTTAATTTCGAATCCCTATACTGGTGATTTTGGGTTGTCGTAACGATGTTTTACGCAACATTCGTTTTGGCCCAAATAAATATGTTTAAGAGAATGATTTCCTTAAAGAATGAAATATATACTTAATCTCGATTTAAGTATATTGAATATTTTCCAAGTGTTGAAAATAAATAAAATTTGTGAATTACTTATGAATGTATAAGTATGGAAATGTTTTCCAATATAAAGTGAATATTTTGAGAATTTATCTTTTTGAAGATAAATTGAAATGAATAATTGAAATCGTATATTCATGAATATTTTAGAATGAAAATTCACTATGGAATTTGTGAATAGAAATGGGAATTTGTTTAAAAATAAATATTGATTTATTTTTGAAGTGTGGAAATTATATATCTTGTAAAGATATTTTGTGAAATAAATAATTTGGAAAATTATTTGGAAACTGGTGATGTGTGCATATCCAGTGATAGTTCAATAACCGACTATCAATATTTCCCTTTGAATGGGTAATTGATGTGATTTGTTTGAATGTGAATGCTACACTTATTTTTGAATAGGCGCTCACTATTCGGGTTAACCGGGAAAGGACCATGGGGTCGTATAACCCATTCCGAATATGTGATACGTCGTTATGAATTGCATTGAAGATCGGTGTTGAAGACCCGGTATTTGCGAGAGCGATAGGATGACCTGTCGATTTACTCTGCACCGAGTTGCTCCGGTATAGAGTTCTCCATATGTGATGGTGAATCCGATCAGGATTGTGAATATCTGGATTGCAAGGACTTCTTTGTAAGTGCCTTCGGTTTTGTTCGAGCCCGGAACAGACTTGTATGGATTGTATGTCTGACATTACAAGTTGAGATATAAAGCAGATTTCTTTCAAATATATTTCTGTTGGTGGCGGAGAATTTATTCTTTTAGCTTAACACCCTTCTCTGAGACGTACGAGCTCAGAGGTTATATAGTTGAAGTTATCAGCGATATATTCCCAATTTGGTAATGTGACATGCTGAGTGTTGCTGTAAATGATCATTGTGTTGATTATTTGTGATAGGATCATTTATTTGATCGTCTATCTTGGTGATCATTTCTATGATCATTTGTTGACCCAAAGCATGGCTTTTGTATAAAGTATGTTTTTGTGGACGTGACTTCGTCGAGCCTCACACCCCGGAAATGGTCAAAACAGGAAAGATGCGGCAAGGTTATGAGGGGTAGCTCCCTTTAGGGTATGTACATTTCCTTCTGGATAGAGGTGGTATCATGGTATGGAGCCCAGATATTTAACCTATGTGGTTACTGCAAATTTATTACTTTGTGGTTGTTGGTTATCGGGATCCCGCGAGAAAGGTCATTTACGATCGGGGAATGGCGTGCTCGTGCCAGTAGTTACCCAGTTAGGGGTAACCCGGCCTTGTGTTGGCAGAGTTCCGGTTTGGTTCTCGGGAATGTCCTTCCAGAGGCATTCTAATGTGGCAATGGGAAGTTCCTTGGCCTGACCATTTGTTGGAAATCCAAAGAAACAATACGAAACTTGTACGGTATTAGTTGTAGAACCTATCATTCACTTATGGTGTCGCAACACTGTTTGGATGTTAGCTATAGTAGGCATACGATAATGGTCGTATGTTGGCTAAGATTTATATTCTACTTTCGAAATGAATTTCTTCTACACTATGCACTAGTAATAATATCAAATGTTATTTTAAATGTGTATCAAGCATCTTTGACTATCATAAGGAGAAATCTCCTCCGATTCTGCGTTTGCATGTGTGTGTGTGCGGGAGGCCTTATGGTAGTCTCATTTTTAAAAACATTGCGAATTGAATTTAAAAATATCCCTCTATTATGATTTTAAAGTTAAATAAACTGTTTTGAGTTCTCACACCAGTCACATGACTGACTTGGAGTTTATTGTTTTCCTTCCTAAACTCTGGGTGCCCACCAATTTTCACACGGGCAGTCAAAAGTTAGGTTTATCAGGATATTCTGGATATTCTGGAATTGCTGGAGGCAAGCTGGATGGCATGGCGTATTACTAGTTTATATAGTATTTCTTTTCCGCTGCAGTGTTTGTTGTATATTGTTGTACACTCTGATGATGATATGATGTAATGAAATGTAATGTGATGTAATAACTGATATAGTTCTTTGTTTAAAGATTATTCATTTATCTATTATATGTTGTTCCGCTGCGAATTGTGAGATTCTGATGTTGTTCTGTTGTTTTCTGTTCCGTTCTATTTTAAAATTTTCTATTTTCTTTTCCCTCTATCTTCTACCTTTTTCTCTCTTCTTCTTTTCTTGAATTCTTTTTCAAAACCCTAACTATTCGGTTTTTCGGCAACGAAAAAATCGACTCGTTACAATAAAAGACATCATTTATAAATCCAATGTCAAGTATTAAAACAACTTAAAGCTAATTTTAACATAAGTACATCATTAACAATCAATAGTGTGTTGTTTACTTATGGGTTTAGAAATGTCTATGTACCTTTTTTAACTTTCTTTCTCATAAGCACACGCTTCCTCTGCATTTTGATTTACAATCAAACTATTTGATATTCTTATCAAAATATTTGTTCAATTTTGATGCTCATCGAACAACACTTTCATATCTATTCTTGGATCATATCCAAAATCTCACAAAACCAATATTGCTCCCACTGACTTCGAGATACTTTGGTTATTATGTGTAAATAGTTTACCCTAAATCATTATCTATAATTTTTTGTTTCAACACATATGTACTTAAACATAAAGTCATACTAAGCGATAATTTTATGAGTAAAATCCGAACCACTTGGGCACATCGCATGGTGAATCTATTACGATAATTTCAACAATTGAAATTTATGGAATTATTCTTATCAATGTGGTACATTATATTTCAAATACATTTGTCTTTCTTTCAAAGACGCACTTGCGGCCAAAAGGATCATATCTTTTTGGATATAACTATCAAAATTACACTTTGATAATATGCTTGAAATTTATTTTGGATTTTCGCATCGTACAATATCATAGAGTCAATACTCTTAATGGTATAATTAAACAATTGAGGAATATTTATTCCTGTCATTGACAAAAAAAATCATAATTTCTATTTAATATACAAGAATACTTATTAAACATTCTAATGTGTTGCCTTCGTTTAGGTTCGGTTGATTTCTTTTCACCCCCCGCAATCAGTTTTATCCTTGGATCATATCCAAATCCATTCTATACCAATAATTTTGTAAAGAAGTTCCTTCTTTATGAAATTAGTATTCCTTGAAACAATAGTTGTTTCTCAATACAAAGGAACAGGCATTCGTAAACATTTTATGAATTTTCCTATATAAAACTAATTTTGCATTATTTCACAATATATTTATATTCACAACATAAGTTAGTCATCTAATGACCGTTAATCCCAAAATTCTCTTGGGACGATTCATACAAGATCCCTTACGTACAACAAAATGTGAAGTCTTTCCACTCGCACAACCTGCCAAGTCCTGGGCCTAGGATATGTAGGAGTTTCTTATAAACCCTTATCTCGTATAATTTTGTAAACTATTCTTTGGATGATATTAATTTTAACCTTGTGTAATGGTCTTAAGTACACACCTAAGAGAAATAATTTTAACGTCACTTCACTCATCATTAATTGTGCATTGCCCAAAAAGTTCTATTACTCCTTATCAATACATCATTATTTATTTTAGGGAGGAGTGACCTTTTAAGATAGAACATTTATTCATACTAGGTACATATAGAACTCCTTCCAATATACTTACCTATTTGATCTGTAACGACCCAAATTTTTCGACTTCTGAAAATCGACATTAATACGTCCACTGTATCAAAGCCGCACAATCGAATGCCCAAAAACAGAACTGTTAGGGTTAAAGAAGAAGAAGATAGAAGAAGAAACAAAAATATAACAGAATCTCACATTTCACAGCGGAACAACATATAATAGATAAATGAATATTTTTAAAACAAAAGCACTATATCATTTTGTACATCACATATCAGAGTTTACAACAACACAATACAACACCGTTAGTTATTTTAACTTGCTTACATAGAAATTTTGACTTGCACCAACCCCAAACGTAACGGACACTACATGGTATAAGTGATACGCCTCGCCATCCAGCTTGAACTCCAAATCTCAACAGCAACTTCTTGACTTCGCTCTAGAATAATGATAACCTGACTCTAGGCTGCCCGTATGGAAAATTATAGGCATCCAGAGTTTAGAAATGGAACAATAAACTCCAGGTCAGTCATGGGACTGGTGTGAGATCTTAAAAAAAGTTATTTTCACAAAGAAAATAAAAAGAAATTCACTATGCTTTTGGAAAATGAAACAACCATATGGTCTCCTGCCATACACACAATGCAAATGCAGAATTGGAGGAGATTTCTCCTTATGATAGTCAAACATGCTTGATACGCAAAATCTTTTTAATATTATCATTAGTGCAAAGTGCAGAAAACATTTTGAAAGTATAATATTAATCTTAGCCAGCATACAACCATTATTGTATGCCTACTATAGCTACCATGTTCAATATAGGTTACCACCACATTCCATGGCAGGTTATACAACTAAAACCGTACAGGGCGCGTATTATTTCTTTGGATTTCCAACAAATGGTCAGGCTAAGGAACTTCCTACTGCTACATGGGTATGCCTCTAGAGGGACTCCCCGAGAACCTAACCGAATCTCTGCCAACACAAGGCCGGGTTACCTTTGTAACTAGGTAACTACTACACGAGTATACTATCCCTTGGTCATTTGCGACCTTTATCCGAGGATCCTCAACACCAACAACCATAAAGTAATAAATTTGCAGCATTCACATAGGTTAAATATCTGGGCTCCATACCATGATACCACCTCTTTCCAGAAGGAAATGACATGCCCTCCGGGGGCGCTACCTCCAAATAACCTTGCTGCATCCTTCCTGTTTTGACCATTCCGGGTTGTGAGGTCCGACGAAGTCTCGTCCACAAAGCTACACTTTTCACAAAGCCATGCATCAATCAACAAATAATTAGCAGCACTTCATATGCCACACTACCAAATTGTGGGTATATCACTAATAACCATCAACTACATAACCTCTGAGCTCGTACGTCTCAGAGAAGGGTGTTAAGCTAAGAGAATAAATTCTCCGCCACCAACAGAAATGTATTTGATAGAAATCAGTTTTATATCTCAAAGTGTAATGTCAGACACACATCTATACAAGTCAATTCCGGGATTGAATGGAATCGAAGGCACTTCAAAGAAGCACTTGCAAATCCGGATACTCACTAATCACGTCCGGAATTCCCATCACAAAGGTTGATAAAAATCTCTATACCGGAGCAACCTAGTGTAGAGACATTCGACAGGTAATCCTTTCACTTTCGAAAATACCCGATCTTCAACACCATCTTCAAAATGCAATCCCATTTCGTTGTATCATTATTCGGAAAGGGTTTTATGACACAAAGTCCTCTCCCGGCTAATTAGAATAACAAGCGCTTATTTTAAAAATAAGTGTTACATTTAGATTCAAACAAGTCACAACAATTTCCACTTTGATCTTTCAACCAAAAGATCCATCATAAAGATTCTATGTGGTTTTCGAATATCCATTTGGAATCCGGCCCTCGGTCGCATCGAAATTCAAATGCCATTAAAGGCCAATATTGGTAGTTGGTTATTTGACTATCAATCAATAGTCACAACAATCACCAGATTTCAGATAATTTTCCCCCAATTATTAATTTTCAAAAATATCTTCGCAAGATATAATTTTAACCCTTCAACCATTTGAAAAAAAAATTCAAATCAATTTTCCACATTTCAATCCTTTGAAAACAAGTTTCAAATCCTGTTCCTTACGTGGATTATATTTCCAAATATTAATTCATTTCCACTGAAAATCTGTTGAGTTCAAATACTTTAAAATAATTTAAATCACTTATCCAAAATATACTTGGAAACACTTAGAATAAAACTATTTCTAACTACTTATTTAAATATTAGTTATGAAAATATTATGCCAATACCTCGTATATTACTTCAAGTCCAAACTAATTTTAAAATAAAATTAGTAGGTAGAGTATAAATATTTAAATAACTATTTTCTAAATCAAATATCAATTTAATCTTTAAAATAATCCTTTCTATAATAAATTAAATAAATCTTTACTTTAAAGATCCAAAACAATTTCCAAAAATAATTTCTCCAACAATATTCTTTCAAATCAATTTCTAAAACTTTTAATTTATACTTTAAAAGCTACTTTAAAAATATACTCGGCTTTCCAAGGAAGAATTCTCTTTCCATTTCAAAATGGTCCATTTAAATCAATAAATAAATTCTTCTTGATTTATCTCGGTTTATATTCCAAATCCGCAAATTTCATTTTACACTTTAAAAATAAATCAATATTTATTTTTAACACCAGTTTCCCTTTCCTTTTTAAATTCCCATTGTGAATTTAAATTTTCCAAATATCCACCGAGATACAATTTTCAAATTGATTTCAAAAAATCATTTCCAAACACCAAATCAATTTCCAAATTGATATCAAATTTTATTTTAAACACCAAATCAAATTTCAAATTGATTTTTATTTCAGACGCCAAATTAAATTTCAAATTGATTTCCCAAAGATCCATTTTCAATCACCAATTCTAAATTTATTTATTTATTTAAAATAAATTCCTTTATCTCTTCCAATCTATTTAAAATCCGAATTTCAAATAAATTCTTCAACTATTAAACCATATTACTCAAAACCCGTTTATTAAAATCTTTCCCATATTTTGGAATTATTCAATAAGTTTTCAAAAATAAAACTTTATCTATTTAAACTTCTTCTTTTAAATTAACCCAATTCTTTTAAATGAATTTATTATAAATTTTCTACTTAAATTTTAAAAAAAAATTCCAATCTTATTTATTTATGGTATCCTACCATACCAAAAATATATTCAGCTAAATTATGGCCTTCAACGATTTCAATCACAAATATGATCCCATACATATTTTAAATAATCAACACACAATCATTAAAACAAATTCAATTATTTGAGGAATCCATTTGGATCCCTCCAACCTGTTTCTCTGCATCCACAGACGTTAGCACAACAATTAAATATCAATTCCACTTCGAGGTGGAATATCGCGATATATGGGATTTATATAATATCATCCGCTATTATGCGACACATAGGGTCTCATCCGCTATATAATGTAGGAAATCAATCACTCCAAATACATATATAATACCAATTCCACTTCGAGGTGGAATATCGCGGTATATGGGTTCAATATAATATCATCCGCTATTATGCGGCGCATAGGGTCTAATTAAATATAACTGATAATAATTTATCTTCCAAGCACACAATCAACAATTTTAAATTTAACTATTTAAATTAAATAAGAAAATTTTTATTGAGTGAGAAGATCTCACCTTTTTATTTGTAATCCAATCCAATTCCGACTTGATTTCACGATTTCTTGTAAAATCAATTATACAATTTATTAATATCTAAATCAATGGAAAAACAAATTATCATTTGATAGTTTTAATTCAACCAATAATTTTAATTTAGCATTAAATTTTATTTTTAAACTATTTTCTTTTACATAATTTCTTGGCAACTAAAATAAATTGAACAAGTTAATAAAAACATAAATCACTATAAACTATTATATAAAACAAACTTAAACAGATAAAAATATGTATACGTAGTTTATCTTTATTATTTTATTTGGAAAATAGATATCCATTTGAAAATAGTATATATGTATATATATATAGACTCCAAAATCTATAAAATATATCTATAAAATTTCTATATATTTTTCTTTAAACCTTATCTATATAAAAAAATCTAAAAATAGATATATATGTAAAAATCTGCATATTTCACTGTATATATATATATATATATATATATATTCATATTTTAATTTTTATAATCATCTGCAATTAATTTCTGTGCATATAAACATTAATTTAAATTAAATCAAAATTAGCTAAAAAAAAATTAGAATACCTCTCTGCTATCATGAGGAAACCCCACTGCTGTATTGTTAATCACCATCGATTGCTTGTACTGTAGAAACCACGACCGCCTCGACGTTCGCCTGACCCCACCGAGCAATCGCGCCACCCAAAGTTCAACACGCGGTTAACATCGCTCCTCCTTCGACATCAGCCCACGCATGCGGCTGCTGCGCACCCCACTCGATCGCCTGCCGTCACCGCTTATTCACAACTCGAAGCCATCCCCGATCGACCTCCCACTAGTTCCCTCATTCAAATGCGAGTGCGCTATTCTGTCGAACTGGCGACTAATGACTCACGCACTCGTCTCGATGAAGGCCTCAGCCACTTCGTGATGCTCGAGATCGAGTTCAAACCTTACGATATTTCGTACAAGTGCCGCTACAGGCTTTGCCCTCCTTTTTTTGTTTTGAGGATCAGATCGATTTACTCGGCCATGATTTTTCCTTTGAAGCCACTGTGCTTTTTTTTCTAAGAACGAAAATGATTTTCGTTTGTTTTTTTCTTTTTTCTTTTGAATGAGATAATTAAAAATTTTATAAACGACGCATGGTAAGAAAGAGACGCCAAGTGTTGAAAGGAAGCAACGTGTATAACCTATGAGAAATGCGAATTACGGATCTTAAGGCTAGAATTAACACTAGAGGGGGTTGAATAGTGTTTTAAGGAATTACTAAATCTTTTTTAGTTTATGTTCATTTGAACACAAATGTATGAAATATTCATACATAGATATGGCCACAGAATCAAATACAGATGCCGAAATAAAGTAAAAGCAATAAAGGAAAGAACACACCAGATTTTATACCAGTTCGGAGTTACCCTACATCCAGTCCCGCACACAAGTACGGATTTCCTTTCAAAAGCAATTGTTACAATTACACCCTCGATTTCAAGTTCATGAGGTACACCACTCCAGATTCACAATTCTCTGGGTAGAGATACTTGATTTACGGGCAACAAGTTCACCCAGTTGATTTCACAGGCTACAATCACACCTTTTCTCATTTGATTGATTTGACAGGCTACAATCATAACTTTTCTCGCTCAATTAATTATAAAGAAGCCTATGACTCTGAATAGCACTGAGATCTTGTTGAGATAGTGATAGAGAATCAAACCAGAGATGAACTAGCTAGATTCAATGGTGATTTCGGCAGAGTAATAGTAAAAATATATATAAAGAAATGTGGAAGAAGAAGAGGTGTGAAATCAAATAAAATATGAATATAAATTTGTTTAAAACTGCCCCTATTTATAATAGAACAACAGTCATGTCCATTCGTGAAAGGATATGACGAACAGAAACTTCTTTTGAGATTCAAATTTTTGAAATCAACTGCCACCTTGTCGACAAGGGGTCCTAGGGGTTGTCGATAAGCCTATGGTATTTTTGGTGATTTGTTTTTCTTTGAAAATAACTTCTATCTTGTATTAAAACTATTTTTAAACTTTATAAATATACTTAACTATGGTTAAAATACACAAATAAGTATAGAGAATAATATTTTGGTATATATAAAGTTTTACTATAATTATATATTTAAATCTAAGTATAAATATTAAAAGTTAAATATATTATTGTTAAAAGATAGTTTAAAACCGAGGATAATTTGATTTTGCAGATAAAGATTATTTTGAGGCTAAAATTATTTAAAACCAGGATAGATGTTTTTGATTCTTTTAAAAGGAAGGTTTTGAAATCATTTTGAAAACAAGATATACTTTTGTAAAACATTTGAATAAAAGTTGGTGGATACAAAACAATGTTCCACTAGATTTTTCGTAGGTTCTATCCTACTTAGGGTTCTATCCCTTTAACAGGCTCAAAGTGGATTCCATTCCATGAATAAATTGGATTTTAAGATGTCAGTGCTTTTCTAGGAGTTTTAACAAAATTCCTAATTACTTATTATTGAAATCTTGAACCCTTGATAATCTTGATACTCAAGAGTCTTCAATCTTGATATCTTGAATCTCTATAGTGTACAGTCTACATTCTTGATACCTGCATGGTTAAATCCTGTGTATACATATATATATATCTAAACTATAATGTTAGTGTTTATTTTATAATCTTATTCTAAGATTGTTGTCATCAAAACCATCTACTCAGGGACTAACAATCTCCCCCTTTTTGATGATGACAACCTTTGTTTATAAAATATTACTTCTATCCTAATAACTCCCCCTAAAACTAATAACTCACCCTTAATCTATGCCTAACTATCATATTTTATACTTCTCCCCCTTTGTCATCGACAATAACCAACTCCAAACTATATAACCCCCCCTAAAACTAATACTGTATGACATGTGATTATAATGATAGTGTTATCATAAGTAATCGGCACTTAATTCTAAAATTAAAACTTAGTCCTTAATAACTAACTATCCTAACTAAGAATCCATATATGATAATACTTATAATAGTGATAATGTGAGAAATCAAATATAAGAACACAAATTATTTATTAATTATATATTGTTTTATTTGCATTTGCGTAGAAGACGAAAGTAAGATCATACAACAATAGGAAAGAGAGAAAAGAAACTAATGTGTGTCCTTGAAAATAGGAGATCTATGAACCGAACAATTTGGGTAGTGGAAACAGAAATCTCCACGTGGTTCGACTAGATTTCCATCCTTGTCAAAGCACACTTCACCAATGCAAACGACTTTGTCATCATCTTCAGCATGCTCTTCTTCCATGAAGGCTTCTTCTTCTTCTTCCTCACTGTCCTCTTGCACTTGATCTCCTGAAGATTCTTCATCAATCAAGATCAGATTAGCATGATTGTCCATTAGAAACTTTTGCAAATTTCTAAGGATTTTTCCTTGTCGTTCTTGTTCTTTGGCCATTCTGAGTTGCACTACTTGAATTTCAGTCATTAGTTGCAGTGCATCCTTCAAAGAATCCTCCATTTTCATCACTCGGGCAAGCGTAGTTCGTTGAAATGGTCCAGTAGAAGAAGAAGGGAACGAAAAGGTTGAATTTTTGTTTGATTTGGAAGAGGAGGCCATTGTTTTATTGTTTTCAAAAGTTAGAACAGGGAAAAGACAGAAAGAATGAACAAAATTTTCGAAATAAGAAGAATATATAACCACTTATTCGAATTTTGGAGGGAAAATTTGAAAAATAAAAAAAATCATTACATGTCGACAGGGGTAAGAAGGGGTTGTCGACATGGTGCCCATATTTTTACTATTTGATTTATGTTAATTTAATTTTATATTTTAGTTATTGAACAAATACCTAATTCTCTTCTTAATTAAGTAAATATAGATTCATTTAAGGGTTTTGTTAAGATATCAGCAATTTGGTTCTCGGAATTGATATAATCGAGAGTAATTACTTCCTTACTTATATTATATCTGAGAAAATAATGTTTGATATCAATATGTTTAGTTCGAGCATGATGAGTAGTATTTTTGGATAATTTATTTCACTAATATTATCACAATAAATTGGTTATTTTGAGATATTTAAACCAAAATCTTTTAAAGTTTGTTGCATATATATTACTTGAGAACAAGCCAAAGCAGCAGAAATATACTCTGCTTCAGTTGTTGATAAAGAAACTGTGTTTTGCTTTTTACTAAACCAGGAAATCGGAGAATGCCCCAAAAAGTGACAAGTTCCACTTGTACTTTTTCGGTCTGATTTACAACCAGCATAATCAGCATCACAGTAAGATATTAATTCAAAAGAATCAATTTTAGGATAAAATAAGCCATAATCAAAGGTGTGTTTAATATATCTTATGATACTTTTTACAGCTTTTAAGTGGGTCTCTTTAGGTTGGGATTGATATCTCGCGCAGACACAAACACTATGCATGATATTAGGTCTACTAGCAGTGATATAGAGTGGTGATCCAATCATTCCTCTATATAATTTTTGATTTACATCTTTCAAGAGATCTTCTTTACTTAGGTACTCATTGGTTGCCATGGGAGTGGGTTTTCCACTTGCAGGTGTCAGACCAAATTTTCTAACTAGGTCTTTAGCATATTTTTCCTGACTAATAAAGATACAATTATCTAATTGTTTTATTTGTAATCCTAGAAAGAAGTTTAATTCACCCATATGACTCATCTCAAACTCTTTTGTCATTATTTCAGAAAATTCTTTGTTCATTTCAAAATTAGTTGATCCAAAAATGATATCATCAACGTAAACATGTACTAGTTGAATATCATTTTTATTTCTTTTAATAAAAAGAGTATTATCTACTTTACCAATTTCAAAGTTTGATTGTAATAAGTAAGATCTTGGTCTATCATACCAGACTATAGGAGCTTGTTTAGACCATATAGAGCTTTCTTAAGTTTGTAAACATGATTTGGTAATTTTTCATTTTCAAAAAGTGGTGGTTGTTTGTGACAACCCGGAATTTTCTAGCAATATCAATTTAATAATGTGCATTAATATTAAATTGATTTGATATATCTTTATTAATTAAATCTGAATTGATACTTTTCTTTTAATAAATATTTAATTGGTAAATGATATCTGTTAAAATTAATTGTTTGTTTTCTATTTATATATGTATATATTTGTATACATTGTAAATAGATGAGATTTTGTTTTAAAGTTCAACTAATAAATTATGTTTTAAATGCTAAAATATATTTTAGTGAATTGGAAATTATGTTTTATTTAATATAAACTTTTCAAAGTTAAATAAATAGATATGTTATTTTAAATACATAAGATAATTGCTTAAATAGTTTGATACTTATTTTAACTTAAGTTTAAATTTTAATTTATTAACAAAAAAATTTGTTTTCCTTTCTTTTTAGTATAGTTTGATTAAAATATGGATTTAAAAATATATATGAGTTTTAATATAATTTTGTCAAACAATACATTAACATATATTATAAAATATGTAGTTTATAATAAAAAGATGATTTATTTTATCTATCATTTCAAATTGATAAATGTGTTTTTATAATATAAATAAAATAAGAATGTACATATAGGGATACAAAATTTTAGGTAATAAGTTAAAAATAGAAATAAAACAAAATATACATTAAGCTATAGATTATAAGTGATAATATTGTACATAATAAGTTAAGATAAGAGATAAACATATAGGATCAATTTATAGAACTTCACAAACATTTCAAATATAATAACAAGTCAATAATAAAACTGGAAACAAATAATTTTCAAAATTGTAAACTAACATAAGAATGAACTGCAGCATATATATACAAGTTTAAAGCATCAAGAAAACAAATAAAATTATACATGTTATACAAACAAGTAAAATCAGTATGCAGGTTTGTAAGGGCAAAAGACAAACATTAACATATTCACATTCAATTTTTAAAAACAAAAAGAAAATAAAATATATATGTGTGAAGCTTGCTGGAGAAGACAGTAAAGTATTCTTAAGCAAACAAACAAAAGTCATTAATGAAAATCTTTTTAGCACACCATTGTATTTCATATCAGCCTCCAACTTAATAAAATATCTCTGTTTTGAATCTATACAAACAAAGATTTGTATGCTTTATGGTACAAATATTGTCTTAGTATTATGAAACATAATGATATACACTGTCTGTATAAGCCTGTCTGCATATGCCCTGTAACTTGTTTTATAAATATCAACTTGTAAGCTTCTTACATATATCAATCTGCATCAGTTCGACCATTCTAAGAACTGAGTAAACACTATTTTATATTCAAATAAACTTCAAATAAAACAACAATTCAATCAACTTTGCAAACCAGATCAAAGACTTCATTTTTATCAAACCATTAGCCTGTAATCGTTTACAAAATCTAAAGCCTGTGCATTTTTCTTCTTCAACTTGAGACAAAGGGATACATATCTGTTTCCAAGCTAGATCATATCAGCATCATAGTGTTTTTAATTTGCAAGTTTAGTCTTCAAAAGTTTCACAGTTTCAAGCTTCTTCAAAATTAAAACCAGAGGCTCGGTGTTCATCAATCCAAGGTGAGTAACTTTTTTAAATCAAAACTAAATAAATAGTTTTCTGTTGTTTGTAAAGCTCTGTGATGGATGATACTTGTTTACACATATATAGTGATAATTCAGTATTAAGAATATCTGTAAACATGCATGTTTGGATTGTATATTTGGGCATTGACAGCCTCTGTTCTTTCACAAATGCAAGAGATTAACTTTATATTTAATAACTTAAATTTCAATCTAGTTGTATGATTAGAATTTGAGACTTTGCTTTGGGTGAGATAGATACATGTTTTGGTGATTAAGCCTGTGTATATATATACAGGATCTTCAGGTTTCTGTGCTTGCTCTCTAATACTCTGGAAAATAAAAATTTACTTTTAAAAATCATTTACACCTTTGCTGATTGATGAATGAAATTAAGATTTCAATAAAAGATGTTTGTAACATTATGAAATAAGTTTAAAAATTTAGATAAGATAAAAACAACTTAAAATTTTTATCTGGAACCCAAATTTCTGAGCAAATTCTTGCACGTAAACCTAGTTGAAGTGGTCGAAGTGTTTGGTTCTGTTCGTCACCATCAGGCGATCGAGTGCAACGGAGTTTTGTGAGGGGGTAGCTCGGTCATAGTCGCGTTCATGGCCGGAGCTGCTGGTCGCCAGGTGGTCAGGGTTGGAAGAGGGCGGCGCTGACAGGATTGGAAGGGGAGGTGAAGATGTATTTTCCAGGTTTTGTGTTCTTCCTCTAATTCGTATTTGCGCGCCTGAGAAACTCGAAGCAGGCTACGGGTTTTATCTCGGGGAATTTCAAATATTACTCGAAGAAAACGCAGAGGGGGGTCGGGCTGCAGTATTCAGGTTTTATAACCTGTTTCTTTTTTTTTCTTCTAACAGTTTTCAACTGTTTTGAGTCTTTTGTTTTAAATTTAAAAATCAAAGTTAAAGCTAGTACTAAATTAAAGTTTAAATAATGGATTTAAGTTAGTTTTGAATATAGTTGGAAATAATAAAGTTTTCAAAATTTAAATTATTTAAATAACTTAAAAGTGATTAATAATTAAAGTATTTACAACTAGAGTTGAGATCGAATGAAAATTCAAAACTGTTGAGGGAAGACTGAAAACAGGTTAGCCTCAAAAATAGAAATCAGGACTTGGATATGAAATTCTAAATTTAGAAATAAAATAATTTTTATAATTTAAATTTATTCAAATAAGTTTTAATTGTAATTAAACATGTGAGTTTACAAAGGGTTTTGAAAAATAAATTAGTTTTAAAACTTTATTAAGGATAAATTGGTTTTTAGTTAGAAAGTAAATTGAAATAAATGTTTTAAACATATTGGAATTTTACTTTAATTCATGAAGTTTTAGAATTTTATATGCATTAACTTTTAAGTTAATTAGGTAAGAATAATTAATGATGGATATTAATTAATTTGGTAATTATAAGTTTAAAAGTAGTAATTAAAGTTAATTAATAAATGAATTAACTAATATGTGATTAAGAACCATAGATTAGGTTTTAATTTAAATTAATAAATTTTAATGTTTAATTAAACTTATAATTAACAATGATTATGTTAGAAGAAAATAATTAAGTAAGTGTAAATGAAATTCATTAACTAGATTATTTATAATTAATTAATGTAATTGATTTTTAATAAATTAATTTGATTAATTAATTCAATAATAATCATTGTAATAGTTTAAATGTAAATTATTTATTTGAGAAGTAATTAAGAAATTAATTACTTATTAATTGTGTATATTGATTTAATTTAAGTTAATTAATTTAGATTAATTAACAGATATTTTGGAATTAAATTACTTAGAGAAGTAATTGAAGAATAATTACGGGATGTAATTAATTGGTTGATGTTGTTAATAGAAGTAATTGGAATATAATTACTTGAAATTAATCAAGGGATTGATTAAGAGTGTTATTGAGAAGTAATTAATTATGAATGATTAATTACTGTTTGTTATTAATCAAGAGGATTAATATTTGTAATTTGAAGATTTGTATTCTTAATATAATTAACAAATGAAAATGTAATTAGAAATCATTAATTAAAATAATTAATGATGGGATTAGAGATTGATTTATTTGAGTATAATAAATCAACAAGATAATTAAATGGTAATAAATCGATATAAATGAAATTAATTAATGGATTTATTCAAGATTAATTTCTGTAAATAAATTAAGGAAACTACTGGAAGATAGCAAAGGATATTTAAATCAAAGATGATTAATTTGAATCTATATAAGTAATTGATAATAAGATTTAAATTAAGTAAATTAATATTAATTAATTTAAGAAATCATTTGTTGATTTGGTATGTGTAATTACTTAGTGTAATTAATGGAGTATAATTAATTAGGAAAGTAATTAGATAATAATTGCCTGATGAAATTCATACAAGATGATTTGTAAGTGGAGTAATTTGGGTAATTTCTTTTGTAATTAATCAAGGGATTAATTTATGGAAATAATTAATCATGGAATGATTAATAAGTAATTAAGGGTAGTTAATACTGGTTTGTTACTAATCAAGGGTGATTAATAATTATGTTTAATTAAGATTAATCATTTAATATAATTAATTTAAATAAAGTAATTTTATATAAATTGAAGATCATTAATTAATATAATTAATGATGTAATTAAGAATTGTTAATTAAGGAATAACCAATAGGAAGTAATTAATTGTTAACCTACTATGAATGATTTAGAATAAATTCATTTGAGAATAAATTAAAGACTAAATTATTTCTTGTAATTAGAGAATGATTAATTAATTTGATTTATAATTAATTAATAATTGTTTGAGCTGGATTTATGGAATGAATAGTTAATTTAATTTATTTTAGATTAATTAAAGATGGAAGTGTTAATTTAATTCATTTTAAATTAATTACATATTGTGATTCATAAATCATTGCTTATGGATGATATTGATATTTCATTGTTTGATTTTGATCTCAGTAATGAGATGGATAATATCTATGTGATATGGATGTATAGTTTAAGTATGATAATATTTAATTATCTGTTTGGATGATGATATTAGTTAACTGTTTATGATGATGTGATTATCTATTGTGATATTATGAATTATTTATCTGTGCATATTGATAATATTGAATTCACTATTAAGACTAAATAGACAACTTGGCCTTAAAAGACACGTTTAGGATTTCGATGAGACCGGGATCGGTTTTCCTTATTTGGAACATCCGAAAACCACATCGATTCCAAATTAACGATAGGTCGTGAATCTGAAGTGAAGATGAAGGTTCTGAATGCAAGGGTTATCGTCGTTAACTCTGAGGGTGATTCCAAAACGAGTGTAACGAGATGATGCCTTCGGTTTCGTTCGAATCCGGAACGAACTTGTATGGATTGAATGCTTTCAACACATCGTCAGGCGAGCGATGAGCATTCTAAGAAATATGTTCTATAAAGGTAATCGTAACCTCAAGCCTCATCAACCGGGAATGGCTAAAACAGGGGAGGTGCAGCAAGGTTAGGTGGGTCATGCCCAAGCAGGACAAGGATATTCCCCTGTCTAGATGTCCCTTTTTGGGCTGTGTGGGCAGTTGGTCTGCAGCCAACTGCGGGGTTTATCTTGTTCGGGACTGCTCGGTAAGGAATGGTTCCGGCCTTGTATTGCAGGGGGTCGGGAGTGATCCTCGGTACGTTGATCTAGGCCACGTACTGTGACGGACGGTACCCCAGTAGCCCTGCCATTGCATGGAATCCAATATCCAATAAGTGCCTACGGTTTTGATTGTATTACCCACTTTTGTGGCTAGTAGCTGGAATTTAATAGATGTAACAATTTCGGCTATTTTCTATTTACTTGAAAACCCTAGACCTATTATAATATCACTGGATTTCCTATCAAATGTTTTGGTTAGCGTAAGGTAAAAACTTTTCCATGTTTATGTGTGGGAAGTCTTACGTGATACCTTTCTTTCAAAGGATTTTCAAAATTAAGCAACTTTAACCTGTTACTCATACCAGGCCCATGTCTGACCCGAAGTTTATTTTTGTTTTTCATAAACTCTCGGGTACCAAATTTTTACGAGTAGTCAAGGGATTCAGGTTTAGCTTTGACGAATTCTGGAGGAGCAATGGAGCAGGAGGCTTCAGCGTTGTAGATATATATTTAGTTCCGCTGTGTTGATATCTCTGAGTCATATTGTTTGAGTTGTATTGTATTGAGTTGTATAACTAGACAGGTGTTTATAACTGTCTAGTATGTGATGTATTATATGTATAACTCTGATTGATGCTATATATTATGTAAATACTTATGTGATTAATATAATTTATTCGTTCTGCTGTGAGATTCTGATGTTGTTATTCTTTCTTCTCTATCTTTTCTATTTTCTCACCCTTTTCTTTCTTAAAAACGATACTTCTTCCTGGGCGTAGAAAGTGGGGTCGTTACATTGTTCAACATATACTTCCTCTTTTACAAAACCATTCAAAAAGGCACTTTTAACATCCATTTGACATAATTTGAAATTATTATGATTTGCAAAAGCAAGTAGAATCCTAATGGCTTCTAATCTTGCTACGGGAGCAAAGGTTTCAAAAAATCTATTCCTTCTTCTTGACAATAACCTTGAGCGACTAACCGGGCTTTATTTCTAAGAACCTCTCCTTGTTCATTCATTTTATTTTTATAAACTCACTTAGTTTCAATTATAGTTTTATTTTCAGGTCTAGGAACAAGTTCCCAAACATCATTTCTAGTGAATTGATTTAGTTCTTCTTAGCCAAAATCCATGAATCATCACTTGATGCTTCTTTTGGATTTTTGGGTTCAATAGTTGATATAAAGGCTACATTTCTCATTTTACTTAGTTGATTTCTAGTTTTCACAACAGATTGCATATCTCCAAGTACATTTTCTATAGGATGATTTTTTATAAGTTTAATCTTTTTATTAGGATGATTAATTTCATTATTAGTTTCAGTTGACTCTTGATTTTGAGTGATTAAATCCTCTTCATCATTTGTATCTTTAAAAATTTTGAAACTTTCATCAAATGAAACATGCATTATTTCTTCGATGGTGTTAGTTCTATATTAAACACTCTGTACACTTTACTTCTATTTGAATATCCAATAAAGATATCTTTTGTATTTAAAATAAAACATTTACTTCCAAAAATCCTAAAATAAGATACCTTAGGTTTTTTTGAGTGAAGAAGTTCATAACATGTCTTATCAGTTAAAGGTCTAATTAAAATTTTATTTAAAATATAACATGAGGTAGCAACTGCTTCTGCCCAAAAATACTTTGGTAATTTACTATCTAAGAGCATAGTTCTCGCACACTCTTGAATTGTCCTATTTTTACGTTCTACTACTCTGTTTTGTTGTAGAGTTCTTGGAAATGAAAATTTGTGAGTTATTCCCTTTTTATTGCAGAATTCCTCAAACTTTTCATTTTCAAATTCATCACCGTGATCACTACGGATGGTTATAATTTTTAGAGAAGGTTGATTTTGAATTCTTTTTGTAAGTTCTTAAAACATTCAAAAGTATCACTTTTATGTTTCAAAAATATTATCCATGTAAATCTAGAATAATCATCTACAATTACAAAAACATATTTACTATGATTTATTGACAAAATTTGAGATGGACCAAATAAATCAAGGTGAAGTAATTCAAGAGGTTTTGAGGTTGAAATCGTATCTTTTAATTTAAAGCAACTTTTTCTAAGTTTTCCTAATTGACATGCATCACATAAACTATCTACTTTAAAATTCATTTTAGGGAGACCTCTTACTAGATCATGTTTTGACAGTCTAGATAAGAGTTTGAAATTCAAATGCCCAAATCTCTTATGCCAAATCCAAGGGTCACTTGTATTTGTCAAAAGACACGGGTTATCATTTGAAACTTTCATACTAAGAATATAAATATTATTTTTCCAAATTCCCTCAAATATTATGGTTGAATTATTATCTTCAACATGACACTTATCTTTTTCAAAATTAATTTTATATCCTTTATCGTAAAGTTGACTAATACTTAGCAGATTATGTTTCAGATTCTTAACTAGCAAAACGTTAGTAATAATAGGAGGTTCAGAGTTACCGACTTTGCCGATGCCAATCACATATCCTTTTGAGTTGTCTCCAAAGTTAACCAGTCCTCTATCTTTGTATATTATATCATTCAGCATATTTGGATTACCAGTCATGTGTCTAGAGCATCCACTATCGAGTATCCATTTATTATTTTTGATCTGCACAATTTTTCCATTGTGAATTGATTCCATAACACCCATAAAGCATGTTTCATGCACATCACACAATTTTGGTAGACAACTTGAATTTGAATATTGATTATATGCAGACTCAAGAGACAATGATGATTTGAATATTTCTAAATTAGTATTAACAAGTTTTTTAAACATAGCCATTTTAAAAGCTTTTTCTTTCTCTGATACCAAATGTGAGAAATGCGGATTACGGATCTTAAGGCTAGAATTAGCACTAGATGGGGGTGAATAGTGTTTTGAGGAATTACTAAATCTTTTTGAGTTTATGTTAATTTGAACACAAATGTATGCAATATTCAGACACAGATATAATCACAGAATCAAACACAGATGTAGAAATAAAGTAAAAGCAATAAAGGAAAGAACACACCGGATTTTATACTGGTTCGGAATTACCCTACATCCAGTCCCGCACACAAGTACGGATTTCCTTTCAAAAGCAATTGTTTCAATTGCACCCTTGATTTCAAGGCCACGAGGCACACTACTCCAGATTCACAATCCTATGTGTAGAGATACTTGATTTTACGGGCAACAAGTTCACCCAATTGATTTCGCAGGCTACAATCACACCTTTTCTCGCTTGATTGATTTCTTAGGCTACAATCACACCTTTTCTCGCTCAATTAATGACAAAGAAGCCTATAACTCTGAATAGCACTGATATCTTGTTGAGATAGTGATAGAGAATCAAACCAGAGATAATCTAGTTAGATTTAATGGTGATTTTGGCAAAGTAATAGTAAATATATATATAAAGAAACGTGGAAGAAGAAGAGGAGTGAAATCAGAGAAAATTTTAAAACTGCTCCTATTTATAGTAGAACCACAGCCATGTCCATTCGTGAAAGGATATGACGAATAGACACTTCTATTGAAATTCAAATTTTTTAAATCCACTGCCACCTTGTCGACAAGGGGTCCTAGGGGTTTTCGACAAGCGTAGGTATTTTTGGTGATTTGTTTTTCTTTGAAAATAACTTTTATCTTGTATTAAAACTATTTTTAAACTTTATAAATATACTTAACTGTAGTTAAAATACATAAATAGGTATAGAGAATAATATTTTGGTATATATAAAGTTTTACTATAATTTTATATTTAAATCTAAGTATAAATATTAAAAGTTAAATATATTATTATTAAAAAATAGTTTAAAACCAAGGATAATTTTATTTTGAAGATAAAGATTATTTTTTAGGCTAAAAGTATTTAAAACCAGGATAGATGTTTTTGATTCTTTTAAAAGGAAGGTTTTGAAATCATTTTGAAAATAAGATATACTTTTGTAAAAACATTTGAATAAAAGTTAGTGGTACAAAACAATGTTCCACTAGATTTTTCGTAGGTTCATCCTACTTAGGCTTTCATCCCTTTAACAGGCTCGCATTGGATTTCATTCCACGAATAAATTGGATTTTAAGATGCCTTCTTTTCTAGGAGTTTTAACAAAATTCCTAATTACTTATTATTAAAATCTTGAACTCTTGATAATCTTGATACTCATGAGTCTTCAATCTTGGTATCTTGAATCTCTATATTGTACAGTCTTCATTCTTGATATCTGCATGGTTAAATCCTGCATATACATATATATCTAAACTATAATGTTAGTATTTATTTATAATCTTATTCTAAGGTTGTTGTCATCAAAACCATCTTCTCAGGGACTAACATAACCTGTCTTGTGCAAACCATTATTATATTAAATTCATATATATATATATATATATATATATATATATATATATATATATCAATTTTGAATTTAAATTTAAATCGTTACTATTACGCAACTCACAATCACAACCTCCTATCGAGGCATGCCGCTAGGCGTTTATAATGCTATGCCCCGATTCTGAACGCAATGGAAAGATTCTGATGCGAAATTCCATCGTATGGAGAAGATAGCTTTTTGAACTAGTTATTAGATTAAATTTTCGATATACATTCAGCGCGTTTGCTAATCGTACGATCACACGACAACTCCGAATGCTACGGAAATTGAAATCTGATAATAATACAATATTACGAATCCAATGGAACTAGTTTCATCGAATTCTGTGACTATGCCTCGGAAGACTATTTTTAAATACCGATTTAAATGATAAATTTACAAAACGGGGCAAAGCATTTTCAAATTCAATTCTGAAGCTTCTATTATCTTAAGTATTATCAATACAAATTTTTAAGCCTTTAAAATATTTTTAATCAGCTTAAAATTGAAGATTCAATTTTTTTTTACCCAACTTCAACAAATTAAATTCAATAATTTAATTGCCAAATTCATAGCAATATTCGAAATTCAAGTTAAAAAAATATCTTTCAATATTAAAAATCAATTTAAATATTTCTTTTTCAACTGTTTAAAATTTCTGGGTCGTCACAAAATCACATTTTTTTTTCCTGATGTTATATTATTTACTTCTGTTTTATATTCTATGAGCTTATCATACACTTATACAAGCATATCAAATACACATGCCCATGTCTATGATGACTCATCAATAAATATGATAAAGTATATAGAACTGTTTTGGTGTTTGCATACCATATATATGCATCAATCCGAAGAGTTCATCAGTTTTTAAGATGTTCCCACTAAATGGGTGAATAATTTTCAATTGTTTGAGATATAATTAACAAATATCATATGATTCATAATCATATAATACAAATTATTTCTAAAAACTACGGCTTAGTTTATAATTTCAAAATAACTGAACAATTTTACATACTTTAGTATTTTCAATTACATCACTTTTGTTGTGAAAACTAATACCACATTATAGTTTTATTCATAACGAGTATTCACATTGAGATATAACTATGTCTATTTTCAGTCGACAATACAAAATAGTCATTATTTCATAAATAATGTTCGATCTGTTTTACGAAAACAATTTTCAAAATTTGATGCAATCAATAAGTGTTATATGACATGCTCCCACTATTTCCACCATTACTATAATAACGTACTAAATTCACAAGTCCATCATTCACTTAATATAGATTATTTGTTTCATATGTTGCAACTACTTTATAGCATAGAGTTCTTTAATCAAATATCATGAACTCAAACAAATAAATCTTATAGAAAACGATTTTCTTTATGAAAATACATTACTAAATGCAAATTTTATTTCTCATTCCGATGTTAAGCGTTAAATATTATTTTTATTACAATTCTCGTTTTCGATGTTTCCTTATAAAATAGAATTGACTATTCATTCTCTTCTCCGCAACCGTACCTCAAAATTTCATCTAATCTTATATATTCATTTTCTTTCTAAATGGTCAAACCATTAAAAGAAACCCTTGCTACATCATCATAACAAACTCTTTTACAAGGATGCATTTGATCATCCTTAACATTTAAGGACAATAAATATGATGCATCTTATGTAAACTAATCAAAACTGACATTTCAGTGATTGAATTCTTAGATCTTTCTTGTAGTTTTGGTCTTGTATTACATTAACACAATATGATCCATTTGTAATCAATAAATTGAATACTCGATCTAACAGTACTGTATATTAGCTAATTTCGAGATAACTAACTTCATCTAAGTATCGTACATTAGGAACTGTGACTGTTCCCCATATAACACTTATGTTCGATAGTATATGAATCAAATATCCGTGGCCTTATATTAATGTTAGAGTTTGAAAATCATGTAATGCAATACATGGTCTCGACCAAATAAACGCTTAAGCGATCAAATTACAAATGTATTTAGTAGTTGTAAAATCAGGTATTTGCATGTGTATTGAAAAGTTCACTTGTAATAATAATTTATTAATAAGTATATGTTTTATTTCTATTTATTAATTTTCGATTGAGTTCATTTATATATCTTAATTGATAAATGGTTTATCAATCACATTAAGTACACCGAGTTATCGATGTTGATTATTATCACAATATATAGCATATGTTCTTACAGTATTAGAAAGGTCAAATGTTATCGGTTCATTCTTCTAATAATGCTTCTACTAGTTTTTTGTCTTTCGCCAAATCCTAAGTGAATATAGAAGTCTTTCGACTTCATAGTGGGTGTTAGGGCTCGTACACCTTGGAATTTTGACCCTGAGTTTGCTCAACAAGTCATAGCTCCATGAATGATGGACAACTCCTTATCGATTAAATCATACATAACTTCAAACCCTTAGTACAGTGTCCTAATTTCACTTCGACCTAGAGTTTGCTCAAAAAATCGTAGCGGCCTAAGTACAATGTATGTACCTTAAGTATGCTCAACAAATACATATAGTTATCTTGCCTTGTCTATTCAATATATTAATAATACTACATATAACATCCTTAGCTTGATTTTGCTCGACAACTAAGGAATATGCGAGTATTTTATTAATATACACACACATAGATATATATTGATATATATATATATATATATATATATGGTAGAGGGCAACATTATGTTGAAGATTCATAATCTTAAATATATTACATCGAGTGATATCGCCTTATGGAATAATTTATTTTTTATAAAATACCCTCGTGATTAAAGTGTTTGACACATCTGAAATCACAGTATATGTACAGTACGTATGTATTTATCATTTTCATTTGTGTTTCGTTGATGTTCCACCTTTAGTTTATAAATTTATATTATATAAGTTTTATTATTATATAATTTTTATATTTATATTACTTATATAATAGTCTTATGTATAATATTATTTTAATTAAATATTATTTAATTAATTAACATTTTAGTTAATTTTATATTATCTTAATTAACACGAGTATATATGCACACCTAGGTGGGCTTGCATTTAATCACAATGTCACGCATTTATAGTTTTACCTATGGAAGTAGATTTGACGGTACCATCGTAAGCATAAACAAAACCTGAAGCAACGTCCGAGAAGACCGAGATATTTGAAGAATATTCATGGAACCGGTAACTTGAAAACATTCATAGTTTTATCATTTGTTTCTTTTGTTTTAGTTTATTTTATACTATTGAAAATGGAAATAATACTTGTTTTCATTGTAGATGTACAATATTCAATTCACAGTTCGTCAGAAATTATAAAAGGGAACGTTACATTTCACAAAAATGTTTTATTATAGCAACCATACATGAGTGTCAAAGTATTTGCAAGAAAATCAAAATTGAAAACCATATTTTGATGTTTTATTATGCAATCAGAACCATTTTCTTACGTATAACACATTATTGAAGTCATCTTAACCACAACAGGTATATCATGAACAAATCAATGGAAGTGCCTAGACTACATTGCATACTGTGGTAACAAATATGCTAAGAACTGCGGATCTGCTAACATAGCATTTGGACATTGAATGTGACAAAAAATTCAAACGATTAAATCTGAAACATTTGAACATATGTAGACATGTAGCAGAGCACATACGTTAAGATCAGCTTGTTAAAGTAAGTTAATGCAGTGAAAATTCAATATTTAATAGTTCACAAAACGAAAATGAATTACATCCAAAAAAAACTTATATTTCCTGCGCGTCAACCACACCATAATTCGTTACTTGAGAGAAATTGTAGAAAACTTCACCTACTTAACTATAAAGAAGTTGATTACATAGTAAAGAGAATATGTGTCTAAGATGCATATCTTAATCAGACATACGTACACTAAACACTAAAAATCACAAAGGGTGGAACAAAAATACAGCAGGCTTACTCTTGATTTGACGTTTACTTTACAGTTCGTGTTAGCAAACAAACAATGATCAGTACAAATTTCTGTTTCTACAACATAACGAAATAAATTTTATTTTGGGAATAAGTTTAACAAAGTCAAATTTACACTAAGTCTATCTTTGAGAAACATTTAGTGTACTATTATCTATACAACACACTGGTAAGTTACTGATTTTGTTATAGCCAGTTACATAGTTAAGTAAATTAGTGGAACAAAGTTCATGTATTCCTGCATCCGCAAGGAACCATAATGAAAAACTGACATACTCAACTGTACTACAGGCAAACTCGGAGTAAACGGAAAAAATATTCCACCCACGTAGTTGTAAATGCAGTACATAGGTTGTGTACTAAAAATATCAAAACTTGAAAAATAATCACAGCAGGCTAATAAGTTATGTTAACCTAATTTTATAGTTCATATGATAAACTAAATAAATTTAACAGGCGGACAGTCATTAATGCTTTGAAATCGAAAACATCCACAATATTCATAGAAGATTTTAACTTATAACCTATTGAGTCGATCAAAATATGAACTTAGCACAGGTTAAACAACATAAAAAGATTTCTTTGCTGCCATGTGCTGAGAAAAGTTTAAGAAATCTATATTGTACAAAGCATGTTCACCCTAATAATGACAGTGGCATTTTTTGGACGACATACTGTGAAGAACATCATACTTTCATTGTAGATGCATGATATTCAATTTGTGGTTTGTCAAAAAATTAGAAAAGGAACGTCACATATCACAAAAGTGTTTTATTTTAGCAAGCATGCATGAGTGCCAAAGTCAAGCAGTAAGTGTCTTAAAGACCCACTAACATTATAGCCTTGGCTCTATAAGTACAAATCATGACTTGATGTTATATAAGTAGAAATCAAGTCTTAATGTTTATATTTGAACAGTTAAATACCTATATGTTTCATGTTTGATTAAAAAGGTTGAAATCAGGTCTTAATGTCTAACCTATAACACAACAGTAGTTCATGAAGATTTTGAACATTTTGAAACAATTAAGACATATGGGTTAATTCGGATAAACCAAAAGACCTTGTAAAATTGTAGAGCCCAAACGTATTAACAAAACAGCACAACTTTGCTATAGGTCTTGCCGTGGACGCAGAGGATTTTGCAGGCATGTAAGCACATAATCTACCGTTGAATTCAAATCCAAGACTAATGACTAAACCTAGATGGTTACTGCTTGATAACTAAATTCCCAAGCCATTTTCAAAATAGCACTTCAACATAAAATAATTATTTAAAGAAGAAAAGAACAATTATAATATCTATAAGGCGAAAAGATGAAAATGAATTAGAAAATGGTTTTACCTGTACAATAGCAAATCCGATGATTGCAGATAAAAATACAGTAATAAGTGGACAAATAACTTTCAGACAAATCTATCCTAAACCAAACATCAATTACAAAGCGAAGAACAGATTTGACAAATTTTTTAACTCATGTAATAAGTCCACCCATAGTTAATCAATTTGAGTTACTTTAGCATCAGCACAGGAGTAATCATCAGTGTCGGCGAAGGAAGACGCAACAAAAATTATTTGGATTTGAGAATTTGAGATTGGAGATTCCATATCTAAGGCGATAACGATACCGATTTTGGATTTGGGGGCAGGTAGAGCAATTTTAGGCTGATGTGAAATAAAATGAAAAGAAAGGCGATTTAAAGAGAAGGGTATTTTAGGAAATGCTAAAAGACACGGTTGATTATAGTTCAATGAAGTCTTATTATTAATAGTAGAGATTTATGTTAAATATTTATTATATAATATAACCTTTATAGTACAACACATATACAATATATACATATATATGTTTATTATTTAATTAACTAAACATTTAATTAATTTATTTAATTAAACAATTTAATTAAATTATAATAATTTCGAAATTCATTTTTATACATATATGTATACTTATGCTACTTTAAACATTTTAAAACAACATAACACATATCATAATATATAATACATGTATACATTGGTTAATTAATTAACCTATTTAACTAACTTGTTTTATTAATCTTATTAATAAATTTTAAATTTTCAAAATTAATATTTATTTTCAAACATTTTGAATTTTTTTATTGTATTATAACTTTTATGATATTTGTATACCTTATTTTAAATTTAACTTTTAAATTTAAAATCTTATATTTCAATTTTCAAATAATCTTGAAAATTAGTCCAAGTCCCAGTTCAAATTTGGACCTTTTCTATTAGGGGCAACTTTTGGGCTGTAAGCTTAGTAGTTAACCCTAATATGACTAATCTAGAATACATAGGCTTTTAGGCTCTAATACCATTGTTGGAACTAGGTCAGGCCATAGCAGAAGTTATGGACGAATTTCAAATTTTCCCCTTTATTGCATCTATATTGGGCATATGAAGTCTAATTTATTAAAACATTTCTAAATTTTATTTAAATAAAATCTCATATTTTGTTTAAACTTATCAATTAGATAGTTTTACTTAATTTATATTTTAATGCATATAAATATACACATATATACCATATACATATATACATGTATGTGTATGTGTAACATGCAAGCCCGTGCAAAGTATAACATGCCCGTGTATAGATGTCGAGATTTACATCGCAACAGACATGTTTGCTCATCCGATATGTATTATATGTTGTCTAAATATATGTATGTATTAAAACTTCATACTTATATAAATATCATATATATATATATATATATATATATCTTTATGTATATATAAAATACACACGCATAAAATTATTAATATATATGCATATTATTATAATAAGTATTAAAATAATATATATATATAATATTTTTTATTCTTTAATTTATGAACCAAATATACTTATGTATGTATATATATAATGACAAAATAATATTTTTTAAATATATAAATATATTTATACAAAAGAATATTTATTATATATATATATCTATGTATGTATGTATGTATGTATGAATGTATATATGCATGCATGCATGTGTGTATGTATATTAATTAACAAAATAATTTTTTATAATTCTAGATCGTAAATATAGCAATATAAAATTATATTATTAACTGTATTATTTTAATATATATTAATCGATTTATTTACTTGAAAATAAATAAAATATTAATAAAAATATTTATGAAACATTTTATCCAAATTTTAATAAAAATATCAAGGATACGCTAGGAGGTCGACCACAAAAGTGATTTTCTTGATAAGACAACTTATGGAGAGATTTAAGGAGCAAAAGAAGGATCTATACATGGTATTTATCGATTTGGAGAAAGTTTATGATAAAGCACCGAGAAAGGTTATGTAGTGGGCTCTGGAAAAGAAGAAAGTCCTAACAAAATATATTACCCTTATCAAGGATATGTATGATGATGTTGTGATAGTGTCAGAGCATGCGATGGTGAAACCGACAACTTTCCCATTGACATAGGATTACATCAATGGTCAACTGTAATCCCTTACATTTTTTCCCTAGTAATGGACGAGGTTAAGAAGGGTATACAAGGTGAGATTCCTTGGTGTATTCTCTTTGCTAATGATGTTGTGATGATTGACGAAAGTAGGATAGAGGTTTGATAGACAACTGGAGTTGTGGAGGAAGACTTCAAAATCAAAGGGTTTAAGGCTTAATAGAACTAAAATAGAGTATATAAAGTGCGAGTTTAACGTTGTCAGGTCAGAGGATGGATGTCATTCTGGCCAGACAAGTAGGGCCCAAGAAAGAATCCTTTCGATATTTAGGATCAATGTTGTAGTATGATGGTGAGATTGATGAAGATTTTAGTTTTATAATTTAGGAGAGATGGGTGAAATGGCGATTAGCATCTGGCATTCTCTACGACAGGGAAGTACCACGTAGGCTTAAAGGAAAGTTATATAGAATAGCAATTAGGCCTACGATGTTGTATGGTGCAAAATGTTGGTCTACTAAAAGACAGCACATTCAAAAGATAAGTGGAGCAGAGATGCATATGATGTGATTAAGCCATGGTCATACAAGACAATATCGAATTAGGAATGATGATATCTTGACAAACTTGAGTAACACCAATTGAAGAGAAGCTAGTCCAACACCGCTTAAGATGGTTTGGACATATCCAATGGAGGCCTTCCAAGGCACCTGTGTGCGTTGGAATTATAGATTGCGTCGAATGCTCAAAGAGAGGTAGAGGTCAACCAAGGTTGACATAGGAGGAAGTAGTAAAAAGGGACTTGAGGGATTGGAATATATATGAAGAGCTGGTGTTGGACAAGAGCACGTAGAAGTTAGCGATCCATGTACCAGAACCATGAGCTAAAAGTATAATTAGGGTAAGTTTAGGGGTAGTGTTATAAGTTTAGGCTATAGGACTAGTGAATAGGAGCCAATGACGAAGTGTTTGGTCTTCGATCCCTATAATATTAATATTGTTATTACTATTGGTTCTTTATTTATTTTTTATTTTATCTTTGTTGTATTTATTTACTATTATTATTAATTGTTTAACTATTTTGCTTTATTTTACTTTTATCTTTATTTTTATTTTTATTTTCACCTTTTATGTATATGTGTGTGTATATTTAAATCAAATACTATCATTATTATTTTTAAGTTGATTTTGTCATTTAGTTTTGCTTTCCATCTGTAGCCGATCCAACTTGTTTGGGAATAATGGCTTAGTTGTTGTTGTTATTTTGCAAAAAATCTTATATGATATCCTTAAGTTTGAAAAAAAAAATTGTAATTTTTTAAAATATATTTTTAGTTAATTTATTGTTCTTCGGCCATTATTTGTTATAACTTTAAAAAATAACAAAATTGATTTTTAACTCTCATTTTTAGCCAAGAACTCTTAATTTTAAAATTAATTTTTAGAACTTAATTTATTTACATAGTATATTAATTTAGATAATATTAAAAATAATAAATAATCATAAAAATATTTGGCAGCCATCGAAAATTATTATTACTGTAACTAAACATATATAAAATTATAGGATCAATTATTATCATAGAATGATATTATAATTAAATATGAACTATATAAATATATATATATATAATTTTACATGATGTATGTGTGTATATAATAATAAAATATTATTATTATATTTAAAATTCGACTGTACATATCTAATATATGTAAAATAAATAAACAAATTCATATATATAACCAATCCAACTTGTGAGAACAACAATATATATAAGATTGTAATCCAACTAACAATATAATAATAATAATAATAATAATAATAATAATAATAATAATGTAACATCCCCTATCTTGAGGCCCGAAGCGTAAGTGTTATAGATGCTGCAGTCATCTATAGTATTAACCTCTGGTGATAAATTACGGTAATATTAATGGTATCCATAATATCAGAAGCACATGAACATAAAATAAAATCATCACTGATTTCAAAACAAATTTTCTAATTACATTTTGAATCAACATTTCATATTCAGTTACATAACCCTACATGGTTCTCAGCTTTTGGCCAAATATATTTATTACAAAGTATGCCAAGTGCGACATATGAAGATGCCCTCTTGGATGATCAAAGTACTAAATAGACATATTTGTCACAAATACATCACAGCGGAAATAAAACTAAATAGCTCCTATATAACTAACTTTGCCTCCTACACGCTTTCGGAAGCTTATTCGTCCAACTTATTAAAACTGAAAAACCTTAACTCTCAATCTACTCAAATTAAATTATGAGCTTCCGAGAGTTTAAGGGGAAAACATAAACATCGAGTAATACATAAAGCCGGATGTGAATAATTTTATACATCTTGGCTGACTGATATTAAGTGAGACCACGCCGCTTAGCGGAACAGGTTTTCCCTCACTAATATACCATTTTAAAAAGCATATCTTTTGCAAATCAGAATCCTGCAATCAAACTGATTATAATAATAATAATAATAATAATAATAATAATAGCAAGTACATATATGCATAAATATCAGAAAATCAATGGACTATATTGACTGACTCAGTCTTACCAGACATACACAATAATGGGTTGTCTGCCCTTAACTTTCTTAATCTAGAGTCAACTAAACCTAATGGTTTTACAGGCTCACCAATAACCTATATTTTCTCTATATATTCCCTTCTATATGTAACTTCAATTTAGTCCCATTTATGACAAGCCATATACACTGGAATTTTGGACTTATTTTAGCAAAGGGCTAATAGCTAAAGTATACGGCGTGACCCTACACCAGTTCCATCCGGTCTTCTAATATCCGAGTCATAAACTTAGGATAACTACCCTATTCATGTTTCATTTTCTGCCTTAGGGTTAACTACCTCGATAAAACTTTATTTCCTTATAAAAAGCCTTTACAAATGATTTACCTTGAAATCATATCTTTATGTTTTATAAAACAAGGAAATCATATATTTTTCTTTACTCAAAATAGTTATGCCATGATACATATATATGCTTTACACAAAATAATGTTGATGTAATCAAATCAATGAGATTATCTATCACTCCAAAGTAAGTTAGAAACCCTTTTTAACTTAAAAGATTTTAGGCAATGAAGCCAAGGTAAACCCTTCAAAACCTTTTTAAAAAACTTTAAACAATCCATTTTGAATTCATTGAAGGAACCCGTTTCAAAATAAGCTAACTACTTTAACCTTACAACACTAGGCCGAAAGGCCAAACATACCTTTTGAAACCTTTAAATATAAACCTTTCGAAATCATTGGGGATCTCCCCTTCAAAACCCATATTATATACCTTTCGAAAGCATTGAATCCTTTACTTAAAATGTACCTTTCGAAAATATTAGGTTCAAGTAAAAGTTTGTGGAAACATTGCATCGAAACTATTAAAAATCATTTCTTGGGTTTAACTTTTTAATCTAACTAAGGGTCGCAAAGCAGTGGGGTGAAAGCATTACTTTCAAAAGCATTGGTCCAAAGTAAAGAAAGAGGATAATTTCGAAACCAACCCCTTCAATAACATTGAGAAGTGGCCTTTAAGTAAAAAGGCGAAAGCACCCTTTCGAAAACATTGTTTAAAGGCTATTTAAAAAAATGGCTTTAACCAGTTCGAAAGGTAAAATGCGGCAGCTAGGTTTTGTTCAAAGCTATCCTTTTGAAAGCTTCTTTTAAAACAAAAGGCAGCAACCCTTTCGAAAGCTCTTTTTTTTTAAAAAGGCATATTGATTAAGTCTAAAGCTAATATAACCCCTTTGAAAGCATCCTTTATAACCATATGTAATTCTAAGTCAATAAGAGTAGCTTCTACCCCTTTGCAATTTGGTTTCGACGATGTACCTTCCGCCTTTCACCAGTTCACTACATATCAATTGTTTGATACCCTATCTATTGGTTTCAACTTGGTTTCATGGGCAAAGGTATAGTGTCAAAAGCTACTAATGGAAGTGGCGAAGTTGTAAATTTAAGCAAAACTGTTTTATAGCCTTTTAAAGTAATTTCTTTTGAACCAACTTTCATTATTTGTAAACATATAATTGGTTGTCAATTCTTTTCAAGGACTTCATTTCTAAAGTCCTGCCAAATTAAGAAATTAATAGTTTAAAAACATTTAACAATTAAGCCCTTCTCTTTGACAAAACATATAAAGCATTTAAGTCTCATACCTTAAAAATAATTTTATAATTATAGTAAAATACTTAGAGAAATTCCCCAAAAAATTCCATAATAATATGTTTTCCAACATATTTAAATTTCAGACCCAAAACCAACATATATTTGTCGTTATTAATTCAAACCCAATATTGGCTATTCCTTTCATAAGAATTCATGATAAATCCACCATAGCTTAGAAAATTATGAGACTTGAAACCCACTTCATAAATAATGTTTTCGACCATATATTAAAAAGCAAGTCATTTGAATGTCATTGAATAGGTTTTTCAAATCAAAATTTATCGTAAAATCTATATGAAGCAATATAATTCATCAACAAGTATATATGTCCATTTAAATAGTCAAATCATGGCATATTATTTCCAAAATCTATTCGGATCTAATAAGAAACCAAAATTAACAAAAACGTGATGTAAGATCGTTATTCACCTAAGCTTATTGTAAAGAAGGTTGAGTTTTGTCTTTTGATTAATTTTCTTAAGCTTCCTACTTGAATTTTTGCTTTTCTTCTTCTTGATTCTTTCAATAGTAGCCGACCGAGCTTACAAGGGTTTTAATTTCGTTTGCAATTGTGAAAATGAACAAAGAATGAAGGTAAGAAGGGTAATAGAACATATTCTTTTCTTATTTTTCCCCTTATCATATTCCCTTTATTTACTTAATTTTATTCTCCTTTGCTGATATTTATTAAGGCATGACCCCCTTTTTTGGTTAACAAATCTCAATCCCTTAACCATCTACATTATTTTATTTTATTTTTAAATGCTCTAAATAATGTTTGTCAAATTACGGTTATTATAGACTCCCATCCTTATGGAATTTCGTCCTCGAAATTACGATAAGGTGCTCATAACAATCAATCACAAAGGTAAAACATATCATGAAACAAGTTAGGATAAGTATCTCTAATCCTGCTCTCAGTTTCCCAAGTACAGTATCTCTCGTCATCACTCCATTGGACTTTAACTAATTTGACTATCTTGTTCTTTAGTCTCTTATCATCCCTCACGACTATGTGAACTGTGTTAGGAATCCAATCTATGGTTTCAATGACAACAACTATACACTGGAAATCGAATATACATATATATTTATATATACAAGTACTTGCTAGAACAACATCCCTAGAAAGACAAAAACAAGGCTCAAAGGACACTACAAGAGACCACAAGTCGATAGGTACAAGGAAGTAAAAGAAAGGATGCACAAAAACTGACATGCACCGTATCAAACGTCTGGTAATAGCACTCAGACATCTGATCCTCTACTATATTCAAAAAATATATAGTATCAGACGTCTGAAACAAATACCAGACGTCTGAATTCAAATTCGAACTTCAGAAATAAACTGCAATTGCTACATGTGGATGGACATCTATGCTTCTCTTCGCCACAACTCTTCACCATCAATAGAAGCAACCTTAGAAGATTCATTAATGGATGTAACTGCTCAAGAAACCTATCTACAACTATATATAGCATCAAGAATCAAGAGAACATACACTTATTTCACTTACTTGCGCTTTCTAATTCTATACTCTATTCTATATTCTTGATCTCTGCACTCTAGCAATCTTTACTTGTATTCACTCTTCCATATACTCAGTTTTTCATATACAATATTCCTTAGAAATATATTGGAAGCAATTGTACTAATTAGTCAATATCCGTGTTATATTAGAACACACATTTGGCAAGAACAACTCATTGTAACCGAGCTTATTCCTTCGGGAGAAGCGAGGGTTTTTTGATAGTTGAATTCTGAAGGGGAGCTTCGGGACTGGATGTAGGACGGGAGGTCCGAACCAGTATAAAATTTTGGTGTGCTTATTCTATATTTACTTAGATTAATAGTGTTTTAGCTGCATCATATATTTTTATCACATATTTAAATCACTTTAATATGGTTTTATCAAAGCAAGGTTTGATCAAAGTACAGTAACACATATTTGAATCACTTTAATATGGCAAGTATTTTTCAAGAAGTCCAGTCCACAGCACGTCCCCCGCTTTTAAATGGTTCTAATTATGCATATTGGTCAACACGTATGAGAATTTTTATGGAAGCTAGTGGATTAGAAATTTGGTCAACCACTCGAAATAAATATGAAGCACCTGACACAGCTATGAACACATGGAATGATGCACAAAAAACCGCAGCTTCTAATAATGCCAAAGCTATGAATGTTTTATTTTGTTCATTAGATAAGAATGAATTTTCACGTGTCATGTTATATAACACTACATATGATATTTGGCGTACCTTACAAGTTACACACGAAGGCACGAACAAAGTTAAGCGAACTAAAATTTCAATTTTATAAAATCAATTTTCATCATTTAAATGAAACAAAATGAATCTACAGTGGACATGTACTCTAGATTCCAAACTATTCAACACGATTTAATGGCGTTAGGAGTTAAATTCACAAATTTTGATTTAGTATCTAGAATTCTCAATTCTTTAATTCTAGAGTGGGAAAGAAAAGTATTAGCTATCGAAGAAGCTAATGACCTCTCAACACTCTTAGTTGAAGAATTGATAGGAAATTTAATGTCCTATGAAGCTAATGAACAGGCAAGAAAAGAAAAAAAAATCGTAGAAGAAAAACATAGCATTTCTAGCAACAAATGAAGACTCTGACTTAGACGAAGAAGAAATCATATTTATTGCCAAAAACTACAAAAAAATCAAGAAGTTTAGGAAAATGACCAAATTTCAGAAAGGAGAAAAATCAAGCTCGACAAATCAAACATCAATCAAATGCTATGAATGTGATCAATTTGGACATATGAAGAAAGATTGTCCCAAGCTCAACACTGATAAAAAGAAGAACGAATTTGAAAAACTCAAAATGAATAAAGCTTTCAAAGTAAATGGGATGACTCGGATTCTTCATCATCATTAGATAGTGATAACGATAGTGACGGAGAACAAGTTATTGTATGTTTTATGGCACAAACTGATGAGGTATGTCCCGAACTTAGCTATGATGAATTATTAGAGCTTAGCATGGAATTAGATGATAAATTTAGAAAAACTAAAAAATTGAATAAAGAACACATAGCCAAAATTAATTGATTAGAACTTGAAATAGGAATGTTAAAAGATGAAAAAATTATTTTAGAGGAGGAACTAGAATTATCTCAAGAAAAAAATAAAAGTAGTTTAGTTGAATATGAGACTATATCTATTGATTTTGGAAAAGTTAAACTAGAAAAGGATAACTTTTAAAAGAAAATATCAATTTGAGAAGTAATATAAAAATATTGAAAATTGAAAATTTTGAATTAAAAGAAAAAATAGGTAAAATTACAAATGTTTCAAAATTTAATAAAGGAAAATAAGATTTGGAAAATCTTATCAAAACTTCAAAAACTTCAGGTAATAGAAATGGAATAGGATTTAAAAATATTCCTAATCCAAATGGGAATAATATCAAGAAGTATAGTTTCATTTAGCAAAAGACTGAAAGATCACCTAAGTCTAATATGAATACCAAAAACATAAAATTTTGGATTCTTAAGACAATTGATAGACAAAAACATATTAATAATTTTCTAGATAATGCAGTCTTTAATAAAAATTATGTTCATAAAGGTACCAAACCTTCTTGGGTGTGGCTACCTGCTCCCCCTAACATCTACGACCCTAATGAAGAATATGGGTGCCAATTAAATTATTTTTATCATGCAGGTACCCAAAATAAAAAATAAGAAATTGATACTTGATAGTGGCTGCTCCAAGCATATGACCGGAAATGCAAAATTGCTATCAAATATAACATATATCATGTTGGAACGGTAACTTTTAGAGATAATTCAAAAGGATACGTCATTGACATCGGAGAAGTCATCAACTCTGGTATTTCTAACTCTCATATTATTACAAATGTTTTGTTAGTAGAAAATTTAAAACACAACCTACTTAGAATTAGTCAATTATGCAATAAAGGTTTTCAAATTAATTTCGAAAAAGATAGATGTAATATTTTCGACGATAACAAATAATTTATCTTTGAGGGTTTTAGAAACAAAAATATAAATATAAATCGAAATTCAAACTTATGCTTAATCGCCAAACATGACGATCCATGGTTGTGGCATAAACGATTCTGTCATATTAATTTTAAATAAATTAATAAATTAGAAAAATATGAGCTAGTTAGAGGTTTACCTAAAATAAATTATAAAGTAGAAAATTTATGTGACGCTTGTCAAATCGATAAACTAAAGAAAAGCTCTTTTAAATCAAAAAATAATATTTCTACAAAACAGCAGTTGGAATTATTACATTTAGATTTATTTGGTGTAACTCAAGTACGATCTATAAATCATAATAAATATGTTTTCGTAATAGTTGATGATTTTTCAAGATATACATGGACCTTCTTTTTAAAACATAAAAGTGACACTTTTGGTATGTTTAAAAATTTTGATAAAAAAATTAAAACTCAAATAGATTTGAAAATTAAGAATATTCGAAGTGATCATGGTGAAGAATTCGAAAATGATCTTTTTACCAAATTTTATAATAAAAAGGGCATAAGTCCTAATTTCTCATTTCTCCGCACACGAAAATAAAATGGTGTGGTAGAAAGAAAAAATCTTACGTTACAAGAATGTGCACGAACACTATTAAATAGTAGTGGTTTACCAAAATGTTTTTGGGCTGAAGCTATTGCTATAGCTTGTTATGTTTTGAATCAAGTAACCATACGACCTATGACTAAACATACTTCAAAAAAAATTTGGAAGAAAACCTAAAGTATCATACTTTAAAACTTTCGGATCAAAATATTTTATATTAAATATAAAAGATAATTTAGGAAAATTCGACCCGTAGGCGGATGTAGGAATCTTTTTTGGATATTTGGATCGTAGCAAGACATATAGAATTTTTAATAAACGTACTAACACAAGTGAAGAAAGTTTACATGTTTCATTTGATGAAAATTTCATCAACAATCATGCTAATGACGATGGAGAAACTATTCCTATAACAAATGCAACAAACTCGTCTAATAATGAGACAAATGCATAAATAATACTCTAGTGTCGCCCCCTAGAATTCTAAAAGATCATCCAAAAGATAATATTATTGGGGATCTTAATTTCAGAGTAACTAGGAATCAGCTTAACCAAATAATTCATATTGCATTTGTGTCAAATTTTGAATCAAAGAATTATAAAGAAGCTTCAAACGATGATTTTTGGATAATAGCCATGCAAGAAGAATTAAATCAATTTGAACGTAATAATGTTTGGGAATTAGTACCAAGACCGGAAAATCAATCAGTTATTGGAACAAAATGGGTATTTAAAAACAAAACAGATGAAAACGAAAATATAGTTAAGAATAAAGCATGTTTAGTCGTTCAGGGTTATAATCAAGATAAAGGCTCGACTGTGATGAAACTTTTGCTCCAGTAGCAAGATCCGAAGCCATACGTACATTACTTGCTTTTGCAAGTCATCACAATTTTAAATTATTTCAAATTGACGTCAAAAGTGCTTTTTTTAAATGTTTTTATTAAAGAAAATGTATATGTTGAACAACCTTCATTATTTGTTCATGAAAAATATCCCGATCATGTTTTTAAATTGCACAAAGCCCTATATGGTTTAAAACAAGCTCTCCATGCCTGGTACGAACGTCTTAAGAAGCATTTAATTGGATCTGGTTTTCAAATAGATAAAATAGATACGACTTTATTTATTAAACGAGAAAATAATGACATCTTAGTTGTACATATTTACATAGACGATATTATTTTTGGTTCAACTAACAAAAAATTTTGTACTCAATTTTCAAAAATTATGAAAAGTGAATTTGAAATGTCTCACATGGATAAATTAAATTTCTTTCTAGGTTTACAAATAAAACAACTTGAAAATGGTATTTTTATTCATCAAGAAAAATATTGTAACGATTTATTACATCGTTTGGAATGGATAAAACTTCAAGCAAACTAACACCAATGAGTACTAGTGTTCACTTAGAAAAGAATGATAATGGAAAATATTTTGATGAAAAATTATATCGTAGTATGATTGGCTCCTTACTATATTTGACGGCTAGTCGACCCGACATTATGATGAGCGTATGTCTTTGTGTCCGATTTTAAGCAAAACCAAAAGAGTCTCACCAAAGAGCTGTTAAACATATCTTATGATATTTATCTAGTACTAGAGATTACGGTTTGTTTTACCCTAAGGGATCATCGTTTGAACTTGTTTCATATAGCGACGCATATTTCGGTGGATGTAAAACAGATCGTAAGAGTACTAGCGGAACATGTCATTTTATCGGACAATCGTTGTTTTCATGGTTTGGCAAAAAGCAAAACTGTGTCTCTTTATCCACTTGCAAAGCCGAATATATTTTTGCGGCCTTAGCATGTGCACAAGCGATATACATGCAACAAACGCTGAAGGATTCTGGAAAAGTTATCGATAAATCACCAATATATTGCGATAATACAAGTGCAATAAATTTATCGAAAAACCCTGTAAATCACTCAATACTAAACACATAGATACGACATAACTTTTTACGCGACAATGTAGAAAAATGAATTATTATATTAGAATACGTAAATTCTAAGAATAAAATAACAAATATTTTCACAAAACCACTAAATGAACAAACATTTGTTAAACTACGACGCGATTTAGGAATATGTTCTCTTAATGATCTTATCAGCTAATTCTAAATTTCATTCATTTTATTTTTTGGTTAAAAAGTTTTAATACATAATCAAAATCTTTTAACGGGGACCAACAATTTCTTTAGAATGTTTGTTTTCTGAAAATAACTACTTATAACATTTTAAAACATGAATAAATAGCTCCTCCTTTTACAAATAAAATACATATTTTATATTGGTTCCATTTAAAACAAATAAAAGCAAATCAAAAACATATCTACTGACAACTCTCACCTCTCTTTTTCAACACCAACCTCGGATAGTTCAGCGGATACCCCTCATCGACTTCCTACTCCTACACCAGGTCAAGAGCCGACCTATAAGTGGTCATCCTACCATACAGGATTTATTCCCGATGAAAAACAGTCCAAACGATCTCTATTTGTCTCTCCTAACACCAAAGAGAAAATCGATGATATACATCATTACCAAAAGCAACAAATGAATTTACAATGAGAATTATACTTCGAATAAAAAGTCACTGCGAGACGACTGAGTTTTCTAGAGCAAGTAGCGATTAAATTTTGCAATTCATGAGAAAAGGATATATATATATATATAATGAACCACTTCAGATTCCTTGTAATCCTCCGGATCCTTCTGCCTCTTGTCGTACACCTTGGGATCCTTCACCTAGGCAATTCTTTGGTGCCCCAAAAACCAACGAACGTGGAAATATTTGGTTTCCACTCAAGCCATGGAAGGATAGCAAATTTGAAGATCACAATGCTCCATCTTCATCTAAATAAATTTGTTTATTTTCATTATATTTTCATCTAATTATATTTGTATTTGTTTTCAAAAACAATAATATTATATTTCAATAAAATCGATCCCTCGAAAATCAAGCAAAACCTTCCAAAATAAGACTATTTTTAGACATACTGGAGATTTTAGACGTCTGATCAATGCCATCAGACGTCAAACACCCTTGTATCACATCATTTTTTAATCCTGTGCATATATCAAATGTCTGATATAAACAACCTGATGTCTGAAAATTGTCTCTACCTCATACAAAATACAAAACGGCATATTTCAGACGTTTGAAGTTGTGACGAGACGTCTGAACAAAGTCACTGCCTTCTTAACATAAAATCAGGCCATTATCAGACATCTGGCATTATAACCAGACACCTTACAAAACTCCCTTTTCCTTACAATTCTACCTATTCCAGACATTCGCCAATAACACACAAACGTCTGACAATGTTTACTGTATTCAAACTAGGGTTAAATCGACACCTACTCGTGACCTTAAAACGAATGTTTTATTTCCAAATTTCCAATTCACATTTCATTTCGTTTCCTCTTTCAAATCTGAAACCCTACTTCTCCAAATCACTATCTCCTTTATTTTGCTCTATTTTAGGGCACCCAATACTAAAAACCCTAGAGTTTTTAAGAGAAAGCAAGAACAAGCTACATCCTCCAACCCACATGTAACGACCCAGAATTTATATTAATTAAAATTTGAATATTTAATTAATTTTAAAATATTAATAAGTGAAATTTATAAGTCAAATAAATTTTATTTCGAATAATTGGATTTAATTGAATAGTTAAATCGATAATTTAATATGTGAAAATACAAAAATAATTGAAAACTGAGTTAAATATGATTGAAAATGATTTGGGAAATTTTATCTTATCATATTGAAGTTAGAATGATGTTATAGAACTTTTAAAATCGAATTAAAAGTTTATTTGTGAAAATTGAATATTTTAATATTTAATCGACTAGTGAAATTAGCCAATTTTCGAACAGTCTCAGAATTGGATGAAACTAGTTCCATTGGATCCGTAATAATTTGTTATTATAGGATTTCAATTTTCGTAGTAATCGGAGTTATTGTTTGATCGTTGCAGCTCGAAACGCATCGAAATTGTTTTTAATATTAATTTGGCGAGTTAAAATAGCCATTTTTTAAAAAGTCTCGGATTTCGACGAAACCAGTTTCATCGGATCCGTAATGTGATATTATTGTATGGTTTCAAATTTCATGTCAATTGGATTTACCGTTTGTCCGGTGCAAGCTAAAACGCCTAGAAAATCGTTTAATCGGTTTAATTTTAAATCGAACGTTTATTGCCATAACTCGCACAGATGACCGAATTAGCTCCCGAAACACGTTCCATTGTGTTCGGAACGCGGGGTAAACCTTAGAAATGCCAACCGGCACGCTTCGTTTGGAGTTCGGAAAATCCGGGATGAATAGTGTCGCGCGAATTTTCTATAAAAGCACCATATTTTTCACAATTTGCAAAATATTCAAAACCCTAACTCTAATACGCAGGCCGCCACCCCTTAAAACATTCAATGGCCAGAATCTTGTTTTCTTTTCTCCTCAATCACTCTCAATCCATCAACAATTACGCGAAGTGTTCAACATGAAAGTTGTAGAGATTCGTAAGGGCTTTAAATCTATACGGAGATGATCGTGTCTCGTGTAGCGTGGAAGGAGAAATCATGGCCGAAAGAGGTTCGGTTGCGCACGATTTTCGAGGAGGAGGGGGGAGCCGAGTGCGTGCAGTCTGGGGTTGTAGGTGCGACACGTCGAAAGCTTCGAAGTGGTGTTCACCGATCGTCTTCGTTCTGCTCGTAGGTGGTGCGGCCTCAAAATTTTCGAACGTGGCTCATGGGTTTGGTCACGCACGTCTTTACTGGGGAGGAAGAAAGAAGGGGGGATGGTTCAGATGCAAGGGTGAAGGATCAACTGCCAGATTCATTTAGGTTTAAAAATAAAAAGAAAGTTGTAATTTATATGCTTTATAAATCGTGTAAACTTATAAAAATCATAACTTTTTCATACGAGGTCGAAAACGCACGAAACAGGAAGCATTGGAATCGTATGGACGAGCACTACGCTATGGAATTGAATTGGAGTCGTTTGGAGTTAGTGAGAATTTCGGGTAAAATTAAACGTCCGTTTAATTTTATTCGAAATAAATCGCTAAAACGAAATTGAAAGCGAGGTTAGAACTTCTCACTCAATCGAATAGTTTCGATTTAACATTTTAAATAGTTAGATTTGAAATACTTGAATGCATGTTTGAATGATGATTGTTATCTATTGATTGTTAAAATAGACATTATGCGCCGTTAGTAAGCGGATGTTATTTATTAAAAACATATACCGCGAATATTTCATAAACAGTGAAATTGGTATTATATATAATAGCACTATATATATATTGGCATATGTATATATTGCAGTTGTTGATTTCCCGCATCATATAGCGGATGAGACCCTATTGCGCCGTCTATTAAGCGGATAATATTTTATAAATCCCATATACCGTGATAATTCCGTACTGGAGCGGAATTGGTATTGTGCTAATGTTTTTGGATGCAGGGAAACAGGTTGGAGGGATCCAACTGGATTCCTCAACTGTATTGATTTATTTACAGATATTTTGATATTTGTTGATTATCATATCGATATATGATATTTGGATGTTGTGATTGACTATTTGGTGCTGTTGCATCATCGGATCCATTTTTGAAGTTTTAAAATAATGACTTTGGTTTTTAAAGAAAATTTTAGAGTGATTTTAGAAAGTATTCGTTTTATTTAATTTTGAATTGTTAAAAATAAATAAACGCTTGAATTTTAATGTTGTAAAAGTATGATTTTTATGAAATGAAAGCGAAAAGTGATTTTTGAAATAAATAGTTAATAAATTTATGAAATGGTTTAAATTGGAATTTTTGGACTATTACAAATAATTCTTATAAAAGATTTATAAAATGGATATTTATAAATTAAAAATATTGGAATTATAAAACGAAGTTTTTATAAGTGTTAAAATGAAGTATAATGGATTCATAAGTGAATGAGAATTTATAAGATTTATAATTTGTGAAGTCTAAAAGAACGATTTTGTAAATAAATGAATTATAAGTAATCAACTTATAATATGGACTTTTGGTATATATTGAGATATACAAATGGAATTGGTTAATAAAGGAAATTTATAAATCGAAGCTTTTAAATAGAAATGGAATTTATAAACATTGTTTATAAATTCAAAATCAATTAAATTTGACAAATTGAATATTGAAATTTATTAAAGGAAATATATTCACGATTTTGGACAGTGAATACGTTATTGAATGAAATAGTCATGTTTGGCAAAAGGAATATTATAGAATGAAGTTAATTGTTTTAACTATGGTTTAAAATGTATTAACTATCGAAACCATAGATTTCAACATTCATTGTTGAAATAGACGTTTTCGAGAAATAGAAAGAAATGGTGGACTATAACACTGTTGTTATAGTAAATGATTTCCGAAAGGAAATGTTTTATATAGTATTGGGATTTACATATCTATCTAAATTTCGAATCCCTATACTAGTGATTTTGAGTCGTAGTAACGATGTTTTACGCAACATTCGTTTTGGCCCAAATAAATATGTTTAAATGAATGATTTCCTTAAAGAATGAAATATATACTTAATTTCGATTTAAGTATATTGAATATTTTCCAAGTGTTGAAAATAAATAGATTTGTGATGTACTTATTATTAAATAAGTATGGAAATATTTTTCCAATGTGAAATGAACGTTTTAGAATTTATCCTTGTACGATAAATTGAAAGTGAATATTGAAAATCGATTGAAAATCGTACATCATAGATATGTTAGGATTATAAATTCACTATGGAATTTATAAATGAAAAGGGAAATTTGTTTAAAAATAAACGTTGATTTATTTTTGAACTGGGGGAATAAATTTACGAATTTGGAACGTAAATATAAAGTAAATCGTTAAGGATTTATTTAATTGGTTTAAATGAACCATGTTGAAATGAAAGAAATTCCGCGTAAGGAAATTGATTGAAATTTGTTTTCAAAAGTGATAAAGGTGAAAAGTGATTTGAAAATTTGTTTTCAAATGGTTGAAGTGTGGAAGATATATATCTAGTAAAGATATTTTGGAAAGTAAATAATTTGGGAAATTATTTGGGATTTGGTGATGTTGAACACGCCTATTGATAGTTAAATAATCCGACTATCAATATTTACCTTTAAATAGGTATTTGTTGAGATTTGTTTGAATTTGAATGCCATGCTTATTTTTGAATAAGCGCTCACTATTCGGGTTAGCCGGGAAAGGACCTTGGCGTCGTATAACCCATTCCGAGTATGTGATACGTCGTAATGGATTGCATTTGATGACCGGTGTTGAAGACCGGATGTTTGTGAAAACGGAAGGATTACCGTCGAGTTACTCTACATCGGCTGATCTCCGATATAGAGGTTTTATCACCCTTAGTGACGGGAAGTCCGGTCGTGATTAGTGAATATCCGGATTGCAAGGACTTCTTTGTAAGTGCCTTCGGTTCTGTTCGATCCCGGAACAGACTTGTATGGATTGTATGTCTGACATTACAAATTGAGATATAAAGCTGATTTCTTTCAAATATATTTCTGTTGGTGGTGGAGAATTTATTCTCTTAGCTTAACACCCTTCTCTGAGACGTACGAGCTCAGAGGTTATATAGTTGAAGGTTATTAGTGATATACTCCCAATTTGGTAGTGTGGCATGCTGAGTGTTGCTGTGAAATGATCATTGTTTGATCATTTGTGATAGGATCATTTATTTGATCATTTATCTTGGTGATCATTTCTATGATCATTTGTTGACCCAAAGCACGGCTTTTGTATAAAGTGTGGCTTTGTGGACGAGACTTCGTCGGACCTCACACCCCGGAAATGGTCAAAACAGGAAGGATGCAGCAAGGTTATTAGGTGGTAGCGCCCCTTTAGTTTATGTCATTCCTTCTGGATAGAGGTGGTATCATGGTATGGAGCCCAAATATTTAACCTATGTTGTTGCTGCATATTTTGTGGTTGTTGGAAATCGAGGATCCTCGGATAGATCGATTATGATCGGGGGATGACATATTCGTGTCAGTAGTTATCCAGTTAGGGGTAACCCGGCCTTGTGTTGGCAGAGATCCGGTTTGGTTCTCGGGGTGTCCTTCCAGAGGCGTTCTCATGTGGCAATGGGACGTTCCTTGGCCTGACCATTCGTTGGAAATCCAAAGAAACAATATGATCCTTGTACGGTTTTAGTTGTATAACCTGCTATGGAATGTGGCGGTAACCTTCTATTGAACATAGTAGCTATAGTAGGCGTACGATAATAGTCGTATGTTGGCTAAGATTTATATTCTACTTTTGAAATTGTTTTATACACTATGCACTAGTAATAATATCAAATGTTCTTTTTAATGCGTATCAAGCATCTTTGACTATCATAAGGAGAAATCTCCTCTGATTCTGCGTTTGCATGTGTGTGTGTGCGGGAGGCCTTATGGTAGTCTCATTTTTAAAAGCATTGCGAATTGACTTTAAAAATATTCCTCTATTTTGATTTTAAAGATAAATAAACTGTTTTGAGTTCTCACACCAGTCACATGACTGACTCGGAGTTTATTGTTTTCCTTCCTAAACTCTGGGTGCCCACCAATTTCCACACGGGCAGTCAAGAGTTAAGGTTTATCAGGATATTCTGGAATTCAGAAGTTGCTGGAGGCAAGCTGGATGGCATGGCGTATTACTAGTATATAGTATATTTTTTCCGCTATTTGTTGTTGTTTGTTGTTGTACACTCTGATGTAATGTAATGTATAAATGTAATAACTAATATAGTTCTTTGTTTAAAGATTATTCATTCATCTATTATATGTTGTTCCGCTGCGATTGTGAGATTCTGATATTGTTCTGTTGTTTTCTGTTTCTCTCTATTTTCTATCTTCTTCTCTCTTCTTCTGTCTTTTTCTTTTTCTTAAAACCCTAAGTGTTCGGTTTTCCATCATTCGATCGCTCGGCAGTTGATACAGTGAACGTATTGATGTCAGTTTTCGAAAGTCGAAGAATCGGGTCCTTACAATGTGGTATCAGAGCATATGGTTAAGCGACAACCATGGTTCTGTTGGGTATTACTCATTAGAGATAGAGTCAGTAGTACTCTAGAATGAGTTTGAGTGTAATAATAGCTATGAGAGCGTATTTGTTAGTGAATATAAAATTGTTTTATATTGTGATGATTGGTTTGTTGAGTGGTATATGGATTCTGGTTAATACGAGTAATTAACGTTGTTGATAGGGACCTCTAAACACTTGTACAGAACAATTCGACACAATATTGTTTTAAATTGGGTAAATGAAATAATTTTACCTTGATTTTATTTTGTATATAAAGGAATAATTTTTCAGAATTATTAAAGTGTATATGAATTGATTGTTTGGTTGTTGAATAAGTTGAATTAAAACAACACATTGTAAAAGAAATTTTGTATAAGCAAATGAATTATAAGTATGAAGTTATAATTAAAATGATTTACACTTGTGAAATAATCTTATATATAAGGAGTGAAATTATATAAGTGAAAGATTTATAAAGATGATTTATAATCTGAAAATAAAATTCCATAGAAGTGTTTTGAAAGAATATTTAGCACTGATTTCACTATTGTTACTGGGAAATAATAAGGGTGATGACTGCAGCAGCATCATCAGTATCATTTTCGAGTCTCCATGTGATAGATTTGCTACCATACTAATTTGGGAATGATAAATGAGTTGATAACTTATACAATTTTAGTTTTGATAGAATAAATTTAACTTAAAGGATGGAGTTAAATTAAATGAAAGTATAAGTAAATCAATAAAATCCAAGTAGTAATTGTTGAATATAAGTTGTATAACTTATAAGATGATGAATATAAGTGAAAACTTAAGTTAAATTAAACAAAAGGTGTTTGAAATGAAATATAACTTAAGTGAAGTTGAATGGAGTTAATTTTGGTATCGAAATAAATAAATAAGTGAATTAATGAAATGAAGTCATTAAGAATTTGAACTTGAGTTATATAAATGAAATTCAATATTATATTGTTAAAGGAATTAGCAATTGAATTGAACTAATGAATGAATTGAATGTAAACTAATTGAAAAAGAATGAATGTTGGTAAAATTCCAACATTAATAAATCAAATGTAATTTAAATTGAAAACCAATTCATTGAATATTAATGGGAATATGAATGAATATTGATTTGGTTATGAATGAAAGTTGGTTGATGTTTGCATTTGTTGCGTTAGTTGCATTTGCTATATTAGCATATATAAATGTTGCTATATGATGTATATTGATACTATTTTCATATGTGCATGTTCTCATGTAGTTTGTTGAGTGTTTAGTAGGTGCGTATCGCGTTTGCTTCGCATTTGGAGCTCGCTTTCGCGCTATATTAGCCGTATATGCTCGCTAATAAAATATAAGGTACATATCTCGGATTACATACCGTACTTTTACACTTTTTTCCCCGCGGGATGCCTCATCACTTGATGAGATGTATATTTGTGATATATATACTGTCGTTTTTTTTTCGGATCGAGCCGCGCAAAGGAGACTCTGGCGAATTTTTTCGAAAATTTAAGGCGTTAGAAAAATTTTGAGAAAATTTTGGGAAATTTTGTGAAAAGCTATAACTTTGATTTGGAATAGAAAGTCAAACAAGATAGTTTGGTTAGAAAAGATAACTAAGTATGATTTGAAAACTTAGTAAAGTATGGTAAGAAGTTTAAATTTGTTTTGGAAAGATAATAGATTCTGTAATTTTTCTTACTTGTTAATTTCGAGGACGAAATTCTTTTAAGGGGGGAAGTCTGTAACGACCCAGAATTTATATTAATTAAAATTTGAATATTTAATTAATTTTAAAATATTAATAAGTGAAATTTATAAGTCAAATAAATTTTATTTCGAATAATTGGATTTAATTGAATAGTTAAATCGATAATTTAATATGTGAAAATACAGAAATAATTGAAACTTGAGTTAAATATGATTGAAAATGATTTGGGAAATTTTATTTTATCATATTGAAGTTAGAATGATGTTATAGAACTTTTAAAATCGAATTAAAAGTTTATTTGTGAAAATTGAATATTTTAATATTTAATCGACTAGTGAAATTAGCCAATTTTTGAACAGTCTTAGAATTGGATGAAACTAGTTCCATTGGATCCGTAATAATTTGTTATTATAGGATTTCAATTTTCGTAGTAATCGGAGTTATCGTTTGATCGTGGCAGCTCAAAACGCATCGAAATTGTTTTTAATATTAATTTGGCGAGTTAAAATAGCCATTTTTAATAAAGTCTCGGATTTCGACGAAACTAGTTTCATCGGATCCGTAATGTGATATTATTGTATGGTTTCAAATTTCATGTCAATTGGATTTACCGTTTGTCCGGTGCAAGCTAAAACGCCTTGAAAATCGTTTAATCGGTTTAATTTTAAATCGAACGTTTGTTGCCATAACTCGCACATATGACCGGATTAGCTCCCGAAACATGTTCCATTGTGTTCGGAACGCGGGATAAACCTTAGAAACACCAACCGGCACGCTTCGTTTGTAGTTCGGAAAATCCGGGATGAATAGTGTCGCGCGAATTTTCTATAAAAGCACCATATTTTTCACAATTTGCAAAATATTCAAAACCCTAAATCTAATACGCAGGCCGCCACCCCTTAATACATTCAATGGCCAGAATCTTGTTTTCTTTTCTCCTCAATCACTCTCAATCCATCAACAATTACGCGAAGTGTTCAACATGAAAGTTGTAGAGATTCGTAAGGGCTTTAAATCTATACGGAGATGATCGTGTCTCGTGTAGCGTGGAAGGAGAAATCATGGCCGAAAGAGGTTCGGTTGCGCATGATTTTTGAGCAGGAGGGGGGAGCCGAGTGCGTGCGGTCTGGGAGTGTAGGTGCGGCACGTCGAAAGCTTCGAAGTGGTGTTCACCGATCGTCTTCGTTCTGCTCGTAGGTGGTGCGGCCTCAAAATTTTCGAACGTGGCTCATAGGTTTGGTCACGCACGTCTTTACTGGGGAGGAAGAAAGAAGGGGGATGGTTCAGATGCAAGGGTGAAGGATCAACGGCCAGATTCATTTAGGTTTAAAAATAATAAAGAAAGTTGTTGTAACGACCCAGAATTTTTATTAATTAAAATTTGAATATTTAATTAATTTTAAATATTAATAAGTGAATTTATAAGTCAAATAAATTTTTATTTGAATTATTGGAATTAATTGAATAATTAAATCGATAATTTAATATGTGAAATTATGGAAATAATTGAAATTTGGGTTAAATATGATTGAAAATGATTTGTAAAATTTTATTTTATCATGTTGAAGTTAGAATGATATTTTAGAACTTTTAAAAATCGAATTAAAAGTTAATTTGTGAAAATTGAATATTTTAATATTTAATAATCGAATGTAAAATAGTTAATTTTTGAACAGTCTCAGAATTGAACGAAACCAGTTCCATTGGATCCGTAATAGTTAGTTATTACCGGATTTCAATTTTCGTGTCAATCGGAGTTATCGTTTGAGCGTGGCAGCTCGAAACGCATCGAAATTGTTTTTAATATTAATTTGGCGAGTTAAAATAGCCATTTTTCAAAAAGTCTCGGATTTCGACGAAACCAGTTTCATCGGATCCGTAATGTGATATTATTGTAAGGTTTCAAATTTCAAGTCAATTGGATTTACTGTTTGTCCGGTACAAATTAAAACGCCTAGAAATCGACTTAAATCGGTTTAATTTAAATTGAGCGTTTATAGCCATAACTCGCACAGATGTCCGAATTAGCTTCCGAAACCTGTTCCATTGTGTCCGGAACGCGGGATAAACCCTAGGAACGTCAGTTTCGGCGCGTAAATTGGAGTCTAGAAATCCCGGATGAATAGTGATTGAAAAATCTTCTATAAATACCCCCATAAATCACAAAAAAAAAAAAAAATAATAAGCTAGGGTTTCACAACACAGCCGCCACCTCTGGCTTTAACGGCCGAAATGCTTCCATTCTTTCTCCTCCAATTTCTCGAAATCCATTCACTTTTAACAGAAATCATCAACTGCAAAAATGAAGAGCATTGCGAGAGCTTTAAATCCGTACGGTGGAGTTCGTTGTTATCGACCATCGGCCGAGATATTGGGCCGCGTTCGTGCTCGTCTATGGCACGTTTTTCGAGATTGATACAAGGCCGAGCTTCGTATGGTGCTGGGCGTGGGTGGTGTTCGGGGTGGCGAGTCGCATGGAAGTCCCTGATCGTGCTATAGCTCGTCGAATTTAAAGCAAGAATTAACCCTAATTTTGCTATATGGGTTCGAACGGCTTCGTGAGTTCCTGAAGCAAGAGTCGCGTGGGAAGAAGGAGGGAAACGCGGCTACGATCTGTTGCAAACGATTTTGGACGGTGGTGATGAGTTGAGGGTTTAAAAATTTAAATTTTAGTTGTAAATTGTTATATAAAATTCTTATAAACTTGTAAAATCGATATCTTTTTCATACGAGGTCGAAAACGCGCGAAACTAGTTGCGTTGGAATCGTATGGACGAGCACTACGCGATGGAGTTGGATTGGAGTCATTTGGAGTTAGTGAGAATTTTGGGTAAAATTAAACGTCCGTTTAATTTTATTCGAAATAAATCGCTAAAACGAAATTAAAATCAAGGTGAGAACTTCTCACTCAATCGAATCGGTTTCGATTTTATTTTAAATAGTTAGATTTAAAATATTTGAATGCATGTTTGAATGATGATTGATATTTATTGTTTGTTAAAATAGACATTATACGCCGTTAGTAAGCGGATGTTATTTAATAAAAACATATACCGCGAATATTTCATAAACAGTGAAATTGGTATTATATATAATATCAATATATATATATTGGCATATGTATATATTGGAGTTGATTGATTTCCCGTATTTTTTTAGCGGATGAGACCCTATTACGCCGTTATTAAGCGGATAATATTTATTAAAAACATATACCGCGATAATTTCGTACTGGAGCGAAATTGGTATTGTGCTAATGTTTTTGGATGCAGGAAAACAGGTTGGAGGGATCCAACTGGATTCCTCAACAGTATTTATTTGATTATGGATATTTTGATATTCGTTGATTATCATATACGATATGTGATATCGTTGTAGTCGTGATTGACTATTTGGTGTGTAGCATCATTGGACCCAGATTTTGGGATTTTAAAATGATTTTTAAAGTGATTTTTGAAAATATACTTTATTTTTGGAATCGATCCATTATAAATAAATAACGATATAATTTTTAATGTCATAAAAAATTATGATTGTTGAGAAATATAGTTAAAAGTTGATTTTTGAAATTATGGGGTTAATAATTTTATAAAATGGTTTAAATTGGGAAATTTGAATTTATTGTGAAAAGTTTAAATGTAGGATTTATAAAATTTAATTATTTTATAAATCAAGAGTACGGTGAAATTATAAAGGAGTTTAAAGACGTTTTAAAGAATAATATAAATTGATTTATATTAAAAGATTTATAAATGGATATTTATACATTGAAATATTGACATTATAAAACGAGTTTTTATAAGTGTTTGAATGAAGTGAAAATGAATTTCATTAAAGAATGAAATTTATAGAATCATAAATGGTGAAGTTATAAATGAAATTTATAAATAGTAAGATTTATAAATTTGTGAAGTTATTAAAGAATATATTTGGATAAATAATTGAATCTTATAGGTTATAAGATTTATAATTATGAAGGTTAAAGGAACGATTTTGTAAAATAATCGTTTTATAAGTAATTAACTTATAATATGAACTTTTAGTTTATAATTGAGTTATAAACTGGAATAGGTTAATAAAAGAATTTATAAAAAGGAAGTTTTTATAAATAAATAGAAATGAAATTTATAAACGTTGTTTTATAAATTTGCAAACGACTTATTTTGATAAGTTAATAGTTATAACTTAGAAATAGAGTTATATTCACGTTTTTAGACAGTGAATAATCCTTTGAAATAAAATGCATAGAATTGATGAGATTTGTAAACGAAGTTTATTCACGTTTTTGAATAGTGAATGATATGTTAAAGAAAATGTTTAGAAGTGATGTTTTAAATAGAATTAAAACGATTTAATGATGTTTTAAAATGTGTTGAGATTCGAAACCATAGATTTCAACATTTATTGTTGAAATAGACGTTTTCGAGAAATAAAAGGAAATGGTGGACTATAACACTGTTGTTATAGTAAATGATTTCCGAAAGGAAATGTTTTGTATAGTATTGGGATTTATATATCTATTTTAAATTCGAATCCCTATACTAGTGATTTTGGGTTGTCGTAACGATGTTTTACGCAACATTCGTTTTGGCCCAAATAAATATGTTTAAGAGAATGATTTCCTTAAAGAATGAAATATGTACTTAATTTCGATTTAAGTATATTGAATATTTTCTAAGTGTTGAAAATAAAAAGATTTGTGAATTACTTATTAAATAGTATGGAAATGTTTTTCCAATGTGAAATAAAACGTTTTGAGAATTTATCTTTTTGAAGATAAATTGAAATGAAGAATTGAAATCGTATATGCATGGATATTTTGAAATATAAATTCATTATGGAATTTATAAAAGAAAGGTGGAATTTGTCTAAAAATAAATATTGATTTATTTTTGATGTATTGAAATTTATATCTTGTAAAGATATTTTGGAAAATAAATAATTTGGAAAATTATTTGGAACTGGTGATGTTGTGCATATCCATTGATAGTTCAATAACCGACTATCAATATTTCCCTTTGAATGGGTATTTGATGTGATTTGTTTGAATTTGAATGCCACACTTATTTTTGAATAAGCGCTCACTATTCGGGTTAACCGGTAAAGGACCATGGGGTCGTATAACCCATTCCGAATATGTGATACGTCGTTGTGAATTGCATTTGAAGATCGGTGTTGAAGACCGGATATTTGCGAGAGCGATAGGATGACCTGTCGATTGACTCTGCACCGAGCTGCTCCGGTATAGAGTTCTCCCTAAGTGATGGGAAATCCGATCAGGATTGTGAATATCCGGATTGCAAGGACTTCTTTGTAAGTGCCTTCGGTTTTGTTCGATCCCGGAACAGACTTGTATGGATTGTATGTCTGACATTACAAGTTGAGATATAAAGCCGATTTCTTTCAAATATATTTCTGTTGGTGGCGGAGAATTTATTCTTTTAGCTTAACACCCTTCTCTGAGACGTACGAGCTCAGAGGTTATATAGTTGAAGTTATCAGCGATATATTCCCAAATTGGTAATGTGACATGCTGAGTGATGCTGAAATGATCATTGTGTTGATTATTTGTGATAGGATCATTTGTTTGATCGTCTATCTTGGTGATCATTTCTATGATCATTTGTTGACCCAAAGCATGGCTTTTGTATAAAGTATGTTTTTGTGGACGTGACTTCGTCGAGCCTCACATCCCGGAATGGTCAAAACAGGAAAGATGCGGCAAGGTTATGAGGGGTAGCTCCCTTTAGGGTATGTGCATTTCCTTCTGGAAAGGGTGGTATCATGGTATGGAGCCCAGATACTTACTCATGTTGATACACTATATTTATTACTGTGTGGTGTTGTTGGTGACGATCGCTCGGTTAAAGGTCCAATGGGACCGGGGGATGCCATATTCATGTAGTAGTTACCTAGTGATAAAGGTAACCCGGCCTTGTGTTGGCAGAGAGCTGGTTAAGTTCTCGGAGACGTCCAGCCAGAGGCGTTTCCATGTGGCAATGGGAAGTTCCTTGGCCTGACCATTTGTTGGAAATCCAAAGAAACAATACGAGACTTGTACGGTTTTAGTTGTATAACCTGCTATGGAATGTGGCGGTAACCTGCTATTGAACATAGTAGCTATAGTAGGCATAAGTGCGGAATGTCTATGCTGGCTAAGATTTATATCTTTATTTTCGAAATGATTTTCCTCTACACTATGCACTAATAATAATATCAAATGTTATTTTAAATGCGTATCAAGCATCTTTGACTATCATAAGGAGAAATCTCCTCCGATTCTGCGTTTGCATGTGTGTGTGTGCGGGAGGCCTTATGGTAGTCTCATTTTTAAAAGCATTGCGAATTGAATTTAAAATATTCTTCTATTTTGATTTTAAAGTAAATAAACTGTTTTGAGTTCTCACACCAGTCACATGACTGACTCGGAGTTTATTGTTTTCCTTCCTAAACTCTGGGTGCCCACCAATTTCCACACGGGCAGTTATGAGTTAGGTTTATCAGGATATTCTGGATATTCTGGAGTTGCTGGAGGCAAGATGGATGGCATGGCGTATTACTAATTATATAGTATTTCTTTTTCCGCTGCATTGTTTGTTGATGTATGTTGTTGTACACTCTGATGATATGATGAAATGAAATGTAATGAAATGTAATAACTGATATAGTTCTTTGTTTAAAGATTATTCATTTATTATTATATGTTGTTCCGCTGCGAATTGTGAGATTCTGTTGTTGTTCTGTTGTGTTCTGTTCCGTTCTATTCTCTTTTTCTTCTATTTTAAAAATTTCTATCTTATGTTTTCTCTCCCCTCTATTATCTATTTTCTCTCTTCTTCTTCTCTTCTTTTCTTAAATTCTTCTTCTTAAAACCCATAACTATTCGGTTTTTCGGCAACGAAAAATCGGAAACGTTACAGTTGTAATTTATATGCTTTATAAATCGTGTAAACTTATAAAAATCATAACTTTTTCATACGAGGTCGAAAACGCGCGAAACAGGAAGCGTTGGAATCGTATGGACGAGCACTACGTATGGAATTGAATTGGAGTCGTTTGGAGTTAGTGCGAATTTCGGGTAAAATTAAACGTCCGTTTAATTTTATTCGAAATAAATCGCTAAAACAAAATTGAAAGCGAGGTGAGAACTTCTCACTCAATCGAATAGTTTCGATTTAACATTTTAAATAGTTAGATTTGAAATACTTGAATGCATGTTTGAATGATGATGTTATCTATTGATTGTTAAAATAGACATTATGCGTCGTTAGTAAGCGGATGTTATTTATTAAAAACATATACCGCGAATATTTCATAAAAAGTGAAATTGGTATTATATATAATAGCAATATATATATATTGGCATATGTATATATTGCAGTTGTTGATTTCCCGCATCATATAGCGGATAAGACCCTATTGCGCCGTCTATTAAGCGGATAATATTTTATAAATCCCATATACCGCGATAATTCCGTAATGGAGCGGGATTGGTATTGTGCTAATGTTTTTGGATGCAGGGAAACGGGTTGGAGGGATCCAACTGGATTCCTCAACTGTATTGATTTATTTACAGATATTTTAATATTTGTTGATTATCATATCGATATATGATATTTGGATGTCGTGATTGACTATTTGGTGCTGTTGCATCATCGGATCCATTTTTGAAGTTTTAAAATAATGATTTTGGTTTTTAAAGAAATTTTTAGAGTGATTTTAGAAAGTATTCGTTTTATTTAATTTTGAATTGTTAAAAATAAATAAACATTAGAATTTTAATGTTATAAAAGTATGATTTTTATGAAATGAAAGTGAAAAGTGATTTTTGAAATAAATAGTTAATATATTTATGAAATGGTTTAAATTGGAATTTTTGGACTATTACAAATAATTTTTATAAAAGATTTATAAAATGGATATTTATAAATTAAAAATATTGGAATTATAAAACGAAGTTTTTATAAGTGTTAAAATGAAGTATAATGGATTCATAAGTGAATGAGAATTTATAAGATTTATAATTTGTGAAGTTTAAAAGAACGATTTTGTAAATAAATGAATTATAAGTAATCAACTTATAATATGGACTTTTGGTATATATTGAGATATACAAATGGAATTGGTTAATAAAGGAAATTTATAAATCGAAGCTTTTAAATAGAAATGGAATTTATAAACATTGTTTATAAATTCGAAATCAATTAAATTTGACAAATTGAATATTGAAGTTTATTAAAGGAAATATATTCACGATTTTGGACAGTGGATACGTTATTGAATGAAATAGTCATGTTTGGCAAAAGGAATATTATAGAATGAAGTTAATTGTTTTAACTCTGGTTTAAAATGTATTAACTATCGAAACCATAGATTTCAACATTCATTGTTGAAATAGACGTTTTCGAGAAATAGAAGGAAATGGTGGACTATAACACTGTTGTTATAGTAAATGATTTCCAAAAGGAAATGTTTTATATAGTATTGGGATTTACATATCTATCTAAATTTCGAATCCCTATACTAGTGATTTTGGGTCGTAGTAACGATGTTTTACGCAACATTCGTTTTGGCCCAAATAAATATGTTTAAATGAATGATTTCCTTAAAGAATGAAATATATACTTAATTTCAATTTAAGTATATTGAATATTTTCCAAGTGTTGAAAATAAATAGATTTGTGATGTACTTATTATTAAATAAGTATGGAAATATTTTTCCAATGTGAAATGAACGTTTTAGAATTTATCCTTGTAAGATAAATTGAAAGTGAATATTGAAAATCGATTGAAAATCGTACATCATAGATATGTTGGGACTATAAATTCACTATGGAATTTATAAATGAAAAGGGAAATTTGTTTAAAAATAAACGTTGATTTATTTTTGAACTGGGGGAATAAATTTAAGAATTTGGAACGTAAATTTAAAGTAAATCGTTAAGGATTTATTTAATTGGTTTAAATGAACCATGTTGAAATGAAAGAAATTCCGCGTAAGGATATTGATTGAAATTTGTTTTCAAAAGTGATAAAGGTGAAAAGTGATTTGAAAATTTGTTTTCAAATGGTTGAAGTGTGGAAGATATATATCTAGTAAAGATATTTTGGAAAGTAAATAATTTAGGAAATTATTTGGGATTTGGTGATGTTGAACACGCCTATTGATAGTTAAATAATCCGACTATCAATATTTACCTTTAAATAGGTATTTGTTGAGATTTGTTTGAATTTGAATGCCACGCTTATTTTTGAATAAGCGCTCAATATTCGGGTTAGCCAGGAAAGGACCTTGGGGTCGTATAACCCATTCCGAGTATGTGATACGTCATAATGGATTGCATTTGATGACCGGTGTTGAAGACCGGATGTTTGTGAAAACGGAAGGATTACCGTCGAGTTACTCTACATCGGCTGATCTCCGATATAGAGGTTTTATCACCCTTGGTGACGGGAAGTCCGGTCGTGATTAGTGAATATCCGGATTGCAAGGACTTCTTTGTAAGTGCCTTCGGTTCTATTCGATCCCGGAACAGACCTGTATGGATTGTATGTCTGACATTACAAATTGAGATATAAAGCTGAGTTCTTTCAAATATATTTCTGTTGGTGGCGGAGAATTTATTCTCTTAGCTTAACACCCTTCTCTGAGACGTACGAGCTCAGAGGTTATATAGTTGAAGGTTATTAGTGACATACTCCCAATTTGGTAGTGTGGCATGCTGAGTGTTGATGTGAAATGATCATTGTTTGATCATTTGTGATAGGATCATTTATTTGATCATTTATCTTGGTGATCATTTCTATGATCATTTGTTGACCCAAAGCACGGCTTTTGTATAAAGTGTGGCTTTGTGGACGAGACTTCGTCGGACCTCACACCCCGGAAATGGTCAAAATAGGAAGGATGCACCAAGGTTATTAGGGGTAGCGCCCCTTTAGTGTATGTCATTCCTTCTGGATAGAGGTCGTATCATGGTATGGAGCCTAGATATTTAACCTATGTTGTTGCTGCATATTTTGTGGTTGTTGGAAATCGAGGATCCTCGGATAGATCGGTTACGATCGGGGGATGACATATTCGTGTCAGTAGTTACCCAGTTAGGGGTAACCCGGCCTTGTGTTGGCAGAGATCCGGTTTGGTTCTCGGGGACGTCCTTCCAGAGGCGTTCTCATGTGTTAATGGGAAGTTCCTTGGCCTGACCATTCGTTGGAAATCCAAAGAAACAATACGATCCTTGTACGGTTTTAGTTGTATAACCTGCTATGGAATGTGGCGGTAACCTGCTATTGAACATAGTAGCTATAGTAGGCATACGATAATGGTCGTATGTTGGCTAAGATTTATATTCTACTTTTGAAATTGTTTTATACACTATGCACTAGTAATAATATCAAATGTTCTTTTTAATGCGTATCAATCATCTTTGACTATCCTAAGGAGAAATCTCCTCCGATTCTGCGTTTGCATGTGTGTGTGTGCGGGAGGCCTTATGGTAGTCTCATTTTTAAAAGCATTGCGAATTGACTTTAAAAATATTCCTCTATTTTGATTTTAAAGATAAATAAAATGTTTTGAGTTCTCACACCAGTCACATGACTGACTCGGAGTTTATTGTTTTCCTTCCTAAACTATGGGTGCACACCAATTTCCACACGGGCAGTCAAGAGTTAAGGTTTATCAAGATATTCTGGAATTCAGAAGTTGCTGGAGGCAAGCTGGATGGCATGGCGTATTACTAGTATATAGTATATTTTTTCCGTTGTTTGTTGTTGTTTGTTGTTGTACACTCTGATGTAATGTAATGTAATGTATAAAATGTAATCACTAATATAGTTCTTTGTTTAAAGATTATTCATTCATCTATTATATGTTGTTCCGCTGCGATTATGAGATTCTGATATTGTTCTGTTGTTTTCTGTTTCTCTCTATTTTCTATCTTCTTCTCTCTTCTTCTGTCCTTTTCTTTTTGTTAAAACCCTAAGTGTTCGGTTTTCTGTCATTCGATCGCTCGGCAGTTGATACAGTGAACGTATTGATGTCGGTTTTCGGAAGTCGAAGAATCGGGTCCTTACACCACAACTTTACTCCGATGATCAGATGGAGAAGTGGATGAATCAAGTACTTCATTCTATCAAAAGATATAAAGATATCCAGAAGAAAAAGCTACACACCGGTCCCTTCTATAATTTGCTTAAATTTCCTATATATGATTTGGATGAGATGTGTAATGCTTGTTTACAAAAGTTGATTTCCTTCAATTCGAATAATGTCCAAATTGATCAGCTTGCAATATTCCTTTTCTACGCTAATCTAGATAGCACTGCCATATGGAATACCAATAATGATGATAATTGTCTTTGGTCGATAATGTATGGCAACACTATTCAACTAACTTCGGGAATTATAGGTCATACTCTAGGTTGTTCTGACTCCGGAGAAGATTTGTATGACATCCCAGATATGCGCCTCAAACCAAGAAATAATATTACCCATCAAATTTGGTAAGATGAAATGTCATGATTTGCTTCAAAATACTTACGACCTAAGGCAAGACTATTCAGTAGGATGATTATCAACACAATCATTTCTAGACTTGGCAGCCATGAGCAAATAATAGAATTAGAGCACAAAACTCTATATGTTATCTTTAGTGGTACGAGTGTAAATTAGGCAAAATTCATATTTGATGAGCTTAAACATTATTCGACTCGATCACGTCCATCAATCATTTACCGTACCTACATCATGCGCTTTCTGCAAGCCCACGACATTCCATCACATTTATCGACCCCAACAACAACCACCACAACCATCATAAGAAGAAGAACAACATCACGAACACACTCCTCCTCCTCCTGCAACTTTTGACTATCCAAGCCAAGATGACATTTTGGGGACTCGCACTGAAACTAATCCAAATGAAAGCATTCAAGATCTAACTCTCCAAAGTCAACTTATCTTATCAAGAAATCAAATATTATTGGCTAAGCATATCGATAGCTTCGAAACAACATTTGCTTCTCGCCTAGCCACAGTTAAAACATCGCTTTCAACAACATTATTTGATCTAAAAGAGGTTCTCCAATGAGTCTGTAGCCCTACACCAACTTTATAAGATTGGCCAACTCCAACGCCTTCTCCTCCTCCTTCAAAACATTCTAAACTTTTTGAAGAGGAAAAAGAACCACTAGAACATACTCCAAAATCTCCTAGAATACAAGTTAGTTCTTTCAAGAATGAAAAAGAAGAAGATGATCAAGTCAAAGTATCCCCCAAAAATCTTTAGATATTTTTATAGGTTCCATCTTTTGTATTGTAATGGAATCAAAAATCTATGCATGTAACCACTATGTTTAATGGTTATAAAAATGCTTTTTGGCTTGTTACTTATACGTAATTAGTTACCTTTCGTCTATTCATAATAATTTAGTAAATTGATATATATAACCTTAGGCGATCGATAAATATTCCTGATTAATAGTGTGTACATGCTATCTAAATTAAGATTAAATAAAAATTACACATAATATATTGCTAACTTCAATAATACGGCGGTCGGATAATTTTTTTTTTGATTAATGTGTACATACTATCTAAGGGCATGATTATTGATTATATCATACATATTCTTGTATTAATGCTTTTTGATAATGCCAAAGGGGGAGAAATAATGGTAGGCACATATTCAGTGGGAGATTTATAAATTTATATCTAAGTACATTGTATAGTTGTCATCATCAAAAAGGGGGAGAATGTTAGGAAATCCAATCTACGGTTTCAATGACAACAACTATACAACGGAAATCCAATATACATATATATTTATATATACAGGTGCTTGCTAGAACAACATCACTAGAAAGACAAGAACAAGGCTCAAAGGACACTACGAGAGACTACAAGTCGATAGGTACGAGGAAGTAAAATAAAGGATGCACACAATATAACATGCACCATATCAGACGTCTGGTAATAGCACTCAGACGTCTGATCCTCTACTATATTCAAAAAATATATAGTATCATACGTCTGAAACAAATACCAAACGTCTGAATTCAAACTCAAACTTCAGAAATAAACTGCAACTGCACATGTGAATGGACATCTCCGCTTTTCTTCGCCACAACTCTTCACCATCAACAGAAGCAACCTTAGAGTATTCATTAATGGATGTAACTACTAAAGATACCTATCTACAACTATATATAGCATCAACAATCAAGAGAACATACACTTACTTCACTTACTTACGCTTTCTAATTCTATACCTATTCTATATTCTTGATCTCTGCACTCTAGCAATCTTTACTTGTATTCACTCTTCCATATACTCAGTTCTTCATAGACAATATTCCTTAGAAATATATTGGAAGCAATTTTACTAATTAATCAACATCCTTGTTATATTAGAACACACATTTGACAAGAACAACTCATTGTACAAGCATATTCCTCCGGACGAAGCGAGGGTTTTTTGATAGTCGAATTCCAAAGGGGAGCTTAGGACTGGACGTAGGACGGAAGGTTCGAACCAGTATAAAATTATGGTGTGCTTATTCTATATTTACTTTGATTAATATTATTTTAGCTGCATCATTTATTTGGTCACATATACTTGCAGATACACTACACCATCCACCCCGTAGATTCTCAAACTGGTTTTCTAGCTACAATTATATCTAGTTCTACTACTAAATCATCTAACACAGTTGGTGCAATAGTAGTTTATGGATCTCAAATACACTTCCTTAGATAAGAAACATGAAAAAGGTTATGGACTTCAGCAAAACTGCCTAGTAACTATATTCTATACGTTAGTTTTCCATTCCATTCTGTAATAGGAAATGGTCGAACAAATCTCAGTGATAGTTTTCCTGATTTTCCAAATATGATTTCACCTTTTATCGGTGACATCATGATGAAAACATGATATCCGACTGAGAACTCTAAGTCTTTCTGTTCTATTAGCATAACTCTTCTATCTAGACCGAGCTTCCTCCATTACCAAAGTCTCCTGTAGAATTTTCCAGAACTCGCTAGTGAATAAGGTATCTCTGTCACTTATTATACTACTAAGAATTCCATGCAGTCCAACTATATTCTTCATGAATAATTTATCCAAAACAGGTACCGTCCTGGTTGACTTAATTGGAGTGAAATGGGCACTCCTAGTCAACATGTCCACTATGACCCATATACTTTCATTTTCTCGATTCGACCTTGGCAACCTGTCTATAAAATCCATTGAGATGGAATCCCATTTCCAAACTGAAACATCTAAAGGCTGAAGTAAAACACTTGGTTTCTGATGTTTGGCTTTTACCTATTGATAGCTCAAACACTGCTTTATTCGTAAGCCAACATCTCCCTTCATACATTCCTAGAAGAAACTTCTTTTCATGTCATGATACATCTTAGTTCCTCCCAAATGAATAATGAACCTTGAACGATGGCATTCTCCAAGAACTTCCTTCCTCATGTTACCCACATTCGGAACACATGGTCTTCCTTTCTTCCTTAACCACCCATTTTGGTCAAGACTGAAATCTTTCAAATCATCGCTTTCTATCCCATTCCTTAGTTTTTCGATCCGTTCAGCTAATAATGGATCCTACCCTTGCTTAGAAGCAATCCTCTCAATCATCACTAATCGAACTTTTAAACATGACATATAGCAGTTTCCTTACTAGAACGAGCTTCAGATCTCCACTATATTCTACATGCAGTCAATGCTTCTAAATCGTTCCACTCAGCTATCATTGCCAATACTGCATTTTGATGTTTCCTGCTAAGTGCATCTGCAACCTTATTACCTCTCCCTAGTGTGTACTCAATTCTAAAGTCATAAGGGGCTAAAAACTCTAGCCATCTATATTGTCTCATATTCAACTCCTTTTGAGAGAATAATTACCTCAATGATTGATGATCTGTATAAAACTCAAATCTTTCTTCCAAAAGGTAATGTCTCTACACCTTCAATGCGAAAATCACTGCAGCTAATTCCAAATCATGAATTGGATACCTAACTCCATGTGGTCTAAGCTATCATAAAGCGTAGGCAATCACTTTACCTTTTTGCATTAACAAAGCTCCTAATCCTGATCCACATGCATCCGTGTATACCACCCTCTAGAACAACTAACACAGGTGCATTAGTCAATAAGTGTTTCAACTTCATGAATGCATCTTCACACTTATCAGTCCGGACAAATTTCACATCTTTCCACATTAACTTAGTCATCGGTGCCGCTGTTTACGAAAAATCCTTAATGAATCTCTAATAATAACCAGCTAATCCAAGAAAACTCTTTACCTTAATCACTGTCTCGGGTCTTTTCTGATTATCCACCGCCTCGATCTTAGCCGGATCTATGGACAACCCTTTCTCCGAGACTATATGGCCTATAAACTTCACTTCCATCTTCCATAAATGACACTTTGAAAATTTCGCTTTCAATTGATGCTAACTCAACATCTCAAGCACCACTCTAAGATGAACTTCATGCTCTCTTTCATATTTAGAGTATACCAAAATGTCATCTATGAATACTAACACGAATCTATCCAAATGCTCGTAGAACATCATATTCACTCAATCTATGAAAAATGCTAGTGCATTTGTTAGTCCGAGCGGCATCACTAACCATTCGTACGATCCATATCTTATCCTAAATGTTGTCAAAGGAATACTATCCCCTGCCACTCTAAGCTGATAGAACCCTATTGCCAAATCCAACCAGGAAAGTACTTTGGCTCCACTCGACTGGTCTAATAAATTATTTTTGGCAAGCGGTTTTTTTTTTTTGACAAGCAATTATTTTTGGCAGCAGTTCTTCTCCTTATGAAATTCTGTTTTAGCAGCCTGAAATAAAAACAAGATATATACACATATTTGTTTTTTTTTCAAGAATCAAAACAAACTACTTAACACTCAAAAAAAATAAAAATAAAAATATAACAAAAGATTCTACTCAAAACAACACAAGGGACACTAAAGCAACTAAAAACCACCCAACAAATTAAAACGAAACAAACTAAAACAAAAAACAAAAAAAATAATTAAACTAAACTAAAAGCAAATGAAAATAACTAGACAAATAACTCTCTGTCCAAACAAAAGTTCAATTGGCCCAAAGTTAATACTTTACCATTTCATTAAGTTTACACCGCCTAACCCTTTTTTACTCCATCCATAAAGAAAACGCAATTCTCAAAAAGCAAAAACCAGTTCGAACTCGAAATTAATTTTAGGAAATCGAAGTTGAAGTCGCTAGTTGAGGGTGTTCGAAATTGGATTTGCGAGGCGATTTGGGTTTGATTCTTGTCGATCGCGAATTGGGTTTGTGGCTTCGGGTTCAATTTGACGTGGTTGTTCTGAAGGTCAGCGAGGTGGAGTTGTGGAGACGTAGCGACTTTGATGGTCGTTTGGGGAAGCTCGAGTTGGAAATTTGTGACTGGGTTAGTGATTTTGATTGTCGGAGGGATGCAGCGGTTACTAGCTTCGATTATTGTTGACAGAAGTGATGAGGCAGTAGATTGTTGGCTTGGGTTTTGCGATTGGATCTGGAGGTTGCAGGCGTCGAAGACGAGGTTATAGCGACTTTGTGGTAGCTATTCAAGGTGGTTCGCATGTATTTGTGGTGATTGCGGTGGTTTGGTTTGAGTGGTTCAGGAAGGAAGGTGATGGTTGCTTTGTGATTTTGGTTGAAGGAAGCTGATTTCTGCAGTTGATGTGGCTGTGATAATGTTGTGATGGTGGTTTGAAGTTGTGATAGAGAATGGTAGGAGTGACAATGGTGGTTTGAAGTAGTGTTTGAGTAGTGAACTAGTGTATTTGAAAGTATTGCAGTGGTTAGATGGTTATGGTTTGATTCGTTCAGGCAGATATTTGCATGTATGTAGCAGGCAGTTCTGTTGAATGGAAGATGCAAGTTGCAGTTTGAAGACAAAGAAATGCACAAGTTTCTAGTGCACAGGCTGCACAAATTGTAAACGTAAAAGCGTGAAACTGAAAATTGTTTATTAAAAATGTAAATGAAAATTGTACAAATTGTTGACAATTTAGAGAATAAATCCACTTTCTAGATCATGTAGTTCAACACATATGAAATCATGATCTCTCTTTTATGGTCATTAGTGCTTTAATTGATGTGTTTATCATAAGTATGACATATTTATGCTATTGGTTAGCCAACATAAGATATCAAACTATAACACACTTCTTAAAGCACTTATTAACTTTCATGAAACTTGACAATGAAATTGAAAATGAAATCTATTTTAAGTATGGCCTATTAACTATTGATTAGAAATATAGACCATCAAATTTGAATTTCAAATCACTTTCTTTTTCCATAATCATATTTTGATGAAGAGGCAATTAGTGTTAGCGATTGTTTAAGCATATCGTATTTGTTGTCAACAATATATGCTATCAAATTCAAAGCAAAAACAACTAGTAAACCATTTCTATCATCGTCATCAAGCACAAAAAGAGAGCATGAATTAATAAATAGTTGAAGCTACATAATTAGATAGCCTCATTACTCCTAAACTGAAGGGGTTTAGCCTCTCATATTTGTCATTTGATTAACAAGTATAGCTATCAACATGAAAGCAAAAAGAAAAGAAAATGAAAATGAATTCTAATAGAAAAGAGAACTATTATTCTACTTGCATAAAATAAAAGAGATCTACACTACTAACATGAAAGAAAATAGACAAAAGAAGAAAAGAGCATGTATTGAAATTGCATTAAAAAAAAAGAATTGCATAAAAGAAGAAATGACTAAGTAGCCATGAAAAGGAAGAAGAGAGCTTGATTTATTTTTGAGCCTAAACTAAAACTAAGAAAGACTAAGGAAGAAGTTACATGAACATAATGGGTTATTTATGCAAGCATGAAACCCTAATCCATAATTTGGGGAATGCCCAAACTACCCTTAAGAAAGTGTGGAAGCCAAATAATCATTATCTTCTACTAATCATCATTTAAGTGTACATGAAGCCAATAATTCCATAAGCATGTGCATTAGCCTCTAATTTGCACATTACAGTAAGTAGGTAGGTGGGGTCTTCCATGTTCTTCACTTTGAATTATTTCCATCTTCATTCCTTTGTATTCATTTTGTGCATGCATATGTCTTCATGAAACCACTCCTATTTGAGACCAAATTCCTACACAAATATATATAAATTTCCAATTAATTTTTCTCAAAGAAATACATGCACAGAAATGACCGTTTTGCCCCTATATGAAGATGGATATGTGACAAATTGGAATTAATATGTATTTTGGTTAAAACAAGTTAAAATATCCAATATGACCGTTTATTTAATTTAAAGAGAATAAATATGGTGGTAAAAATATGCACATATACGTGCATATCAGATACCAAGTTGTAACATCCCTTATCTTGATGGCCCGAAGCTAAGCGCTACAAATGCTACAGTCATCTATAGCACTAACTTCCGGTGATAAAATTCGGTAATGTTTATGGTATCCATGATATCAGAAGCACATGAACATGAAATAAAATCATCACATATTTCAAAATAACTTTTCTGATTACATTTCAAATCAACATTACATATTCAGTTACATAACCCTAGAAGATTCCTAGGTTTCGACCAAATATAATTATTACAAAGTAAGCCAAGAGCGGCATATGAAGATGCCCCCTTGGATGATCAGAGTACTAAATAAACATATTTGTCATAAATACATCACAACACAAATAAAACCAAATAGCTCCTATATAACTAACTTTGTCTCCTTCACATCTTCAGAAGCTTGCTCGTCCAACATATTAACCCTGAAAAACCATAACTCTCAATCTACTCAAATTAAATTTTGAGCACTCGAGAGTTTAAGGGAAAAACATAAACTTCGAGTCAGACATAAACCCCGATGTGAATAATTCTACACATCTTGGTTTACTGATATTAAGTGAGACCACGCTGCTTAGTGGCATGGGTTTCCCCTCACTAATATCCTTTTTTTTTAAATATCTTTTGAAAATTAGAATCCTGCAATCAAACCGATTATAACAATAATAATAAGTACATATATTCATAAAATTAGAAATCAATGGACTATCTCTGCATACTAGTACATGGCTAACTATTAACCATTGGCTGACTCGGGCTTACCAGACATACTCAATAATCTAACTTTCTGTTAGACACAATACTGGGTTGTCTGCCCTTAATTTTCTTTTTCTATGGTCAACTGAATATAATGGTTTTATGGGCTCACCAATAACCTATCTTTTCTTTGTATATTCCCTTCTGTGTGTAACCTCAATTTAGTCCCACCTGTATCAAGCCCTACACACTAGAATTTTGGACTTATTCTAGATAGGGGCTAACAGCTAAAGCATATGGCGCGACCCAACATCAGTACCATCCGGTCTTCTAATATCTTAGTCATAAACTTAGGGTTAGCTACCCTGTTCATGTTTCATTTCCTCTCCTAGGGTTAACTACCCTGATAAAACTATATTTCCTTATAAATAGCCTTTATGAATGATTTTCTACTGAAATCATATCTTTATAAAACAAGGAAATCATATATTGCTTTACTCAAAATACTTATGCTATGATATATATACTTTACACAAAACAATGTTAATGAAATCAAATCAATGGGGTTATCTATCCCTCCATAGTAAGTTAGAAATCATTTATAACTTAAAAGATTTTAGGCCATGAAGCCAAGGTAAACCCTTCAAAACCTTTGTTTAAGAACTTTAAACAATCCCTTTCGAATTCATTGAAAATACTCCTTTCAAAGTAAGCTAACTACTTTAACCTTGAAACACTTGGTCGAAAGGCCAAAACATACCTTTCAAAACCTTTGAATATAAACCTTTCAATATCATTGGGGATCTCCCCTTCAAAACCCATATTATATAACTTTCGAAGCATTGAAATCCTTTACTTAAAACGTACCTTCCGAAAGTATTTGGTTCAAGTAAAAGTTTGTGGAAATATTGCTTCGAAACTATTGAAAAACATTTCTTTCAAAACCTTTGGGTTTAACTCTTTAATATAACCAAGGGTCGTAAAGCACTAGGGCGAAAGCATTATTTTGAAATATTAGTCCTAAGTAAAAGAAAGAGGATGGTTCAAAACCAACATTTCTGATAGCATTGAGAAGTAGCTTTTAAGTAAGAAGGCAAAAGCACCCTTTTGAAACCACTGTTTAAAGGCTACATCAAAAAATGGCCTTAACCAATTCGAAAGGTAGAATGTGGCAGCTAGGTTTCGTTTAAAGCTATCATTTCGAAAGCTTCTTTTAAAACAAAAGGCGGCAACCCTTTCGAAAGCTCTTTTTTCCCTAAAAAAGGCATATTGATTAGGTCGAAAGCTAATATAACCACTTTGAAAGCATCCTTTATAACCATAAGTAATTCATAGTCGATAAGAGTAGCTTTTACCCCTTCGAAAGCTTGGTTTCAACGCGGTACCTTTCGTCTTCCTCCAATTCACTAGGTATCAATTGTTTAATACCCAGTGCATTGGTTTCGACTTGGTTTCATGGGCAAAGGTATGTTGTCGAAAGCTACTGATGGAAGTGGCGAAGTTGTAAATTTAAGCAAAACTATTTTATAGCCTTTTAAAGTAATTACTTTAGAATTACCTTGCCTTGTTTGTAAAAATATAATGCATTGCCGATTCTTTTCAAAGTATTCTTTGCTAAAGTGCTGCCCAATTTAGAAATAAACAATTTAAAAATATTTAACAACTAAGACCTTCGCTTTGACAAAACATATAAATCATTTAAGTTTCATACCTTAAATAAGTTTATAATTATAGTAAAATACTTTGGAAAATTCCCCAAAAATTTCCATAATTCACTTCCAATATGTTTTCCATCACATTTAAATTTCAAACCCAAAACTGACACATATTTACCATAATGAATTTAAACCCAATATTGGCTATCTCCTTTTATAAGAATTCAAAATAAATTCACCATAGCTTAGAAAATTATGAGAATTGAAACCCACTTTATAAATAATGTTTTTGATCATATATTAAAAATGCAAGTCATTTGGATGTCATGGAATGGGGTTTTCACATCTAAACTTATCATATAGTCTATATGAAGCAACATAATTCATCAGCAAACATATGCATATTATTTTCAAAATAAATTCGGATCTAACTAGATACCAAAATTAACAAAATTGAGATGTAAGATCATTATTCACCTTAGCTTGTTGTTAAGAAGATTGACTTTTGTCTTTTGATTGATTTGCTTAAGATTCCTACTTAAATCTTAGCTTTTCCTTTTTTTGATTCTTTTAATGATGGCCAGCCGAGCTTACAAGGGTTCTAGTTTTGATTGCAATTATAAAAATAAACAAAGAACGAAGGTAAGAAGGGTTTAGGGTAATAGAATACAGCCTTTTCCTATTTTGCACCTTATCATATTCCTTCTATTTACTTAATTTTAATTTTTCTTTGCTGATATTTATTAAGGCACGACCCTCCTTATTGGTTAACAAATCTCAATCCCTTAACCATCTACACTATTTTATTTAAGTTATCTAATTAAATGCTCTAAATAATGTTAGTCAAAATTAGGGTTATTACAAATGTCTCTACTACGAATAAAGAAAATTCGCTGAACTAATTTACTTGATGTCTTTTTGAAGTTTCACAAATGCCCTTGCTTTCCGTTTACAATAATACAAACAGCCTGTGTACGAAGTACAGGCCCATATGAGTATTTATAATGAAATGTTAATCATAAATTACATACTATGATTTAATGAATAATATACCTAAAAACTAATGCCTTGTAGCATACCTTATAATGATGAACTTCCTCCTCTTATAAGCTTTTCGATTCAGTAGACAACTAACCCTTGAATCATTGACCATTGACTATCGGATAGTAATTGATCTTGCATTGATTTGAGCTTAATATGGTGCGGCTCATAAAGTTGAAGTCGACCAACGACAGAAGACGAAAGTGGCAACAAAAAAATGATTTTTGATTATGGTTAGAGTTGTTTAAATAATGGATGGAAGAGAGAAAACAGTGAACCATATCTCATACCAGTTCTCCATTAATACGAGCCATCCAAAACCAATAATCTTAACCTAACCCCTTTCGCACTATCTAGCCTAAAATGCTTGCCTATCACCATGGGCCAAGATCACATTTAAGCCCGTAGAAAATATTATTCAAGTAAATATAAGTTAATCGCTTATCGATATCATATATTGATCGATATATTTACAACTATTACAAATATATTTAACAATATTTATTCCATAAATCATAATCAAAATTTTATAATTAATATTTATAAATATTAATTAATTTATAACATGTTTGATCAAAAGAGAATTCATCATTTCGGATGTGTGACTCGTCAAGTGTAAATTTAGTCAGAGATTAACATCGAACTACTCGAACGTTAACGTTCTCACGTCACTTAGCAGACGGTGTGACATTTTAGTCAAATTTATCATTTGCTTGGTTTCGGTAAGATCCAATTTCACTTTGTTAAGTGTTATCCAGCTATGACTTTTTATTTATGCTAATTCTCTTCATCAATATTCTGTCACTTTGGAGTTATGGAATTTGGTAATGGTCAAAATTCCAATATCGTTGATATTCAGCTCTATAGTCAAGACACAAAGTCCTTGGTTCAATAATAATAAGTAATATTAACCGAATTGCTCTAGCTAAAGACTTTGACTTTGAATTGACTTAAATTGACCATGATACCAACCCCATATAACTTTGGAGAGAATCATCTTTTGAATAGCGCTTCACTTCCAATACTTCCACTCGACCCAACTATAGTCACTCGGTGGACGATATGTCATGATTTGACTATAATCAAAGTGGAGCTTTCATATTAAAGATCCAAAGTGTTCTCAAGTCGAGAGAACTATGTAAATCAGTCACATCAATATTTTATGTTTGACTTTAGTTATATTAACCAACAGAAAACAATTGGGTGAGTTATCTCATAGTTATCCAATAACTTTTAGTACATAACCCTTAGGTGCGCTCAACAGTCATGAGTAATACACTGCCAAACATTTGGGGAGCGTTGCATACTCTAGTCTCAATGGATACATTGATATCCAGTCTCACTGCATCTTGACTAGGAATATTTAAAATGGTATATTAGTTTTTATTGTGATAAATTGCTCATAATTAACACATTTTGTAACTACTGTCATAAAACATATAATTTATGGATTTTCAATTAAATATACTTTTAATTAAATTAATTAATTGATATAACACATTATATCAAGTATATAATAAAAAGAAAACGCCTTTATTTCGAATAAGATTGGTCAATGAGTTAGATATATGTAACAGATTACATGATTGCTCCTAGAACATACACCTAACTCTATCAGTTGGTAGATGCAAAGCTATAGAAAATACAAAAAAATAATTTTCTTCGATTGCTGTAGACTACCAAAGTAAATAGGGTTATTTATTATGGTTGTCTATGAAACCAAAGCAAATAAGGTTATTTGTTTTGGTTCCTTCCAAGGACTCAAGTATTTGACACTTATTCTTTTTTTGATGCAATAATGCATCTTTCCACTTTAAAAAGGTCTTATTTTCTCAGATGGAAATCTTGATTCATTTCCTCCTCCAAATCGGTCCCTTTTTCGCTCTTTCTCTCTCTCGACTCCCCTTCTTCAAAGTTGGTGCATTGGTTGTTATTGGAACCGAGAGAGGTCTCGCCTCATATGTCGACGACGATATGACCTTTTAGTTTCCCTTTCGACGATCGAAGAATCGTTTCTCTTTAGATGAACTGAGGTTTGCTTTCATTTCTTTCGTTCGATTTAGTTCATGTTTCCATCAATTTTCATTTTGAAATCTTAAATTACAGTTAGAAAAATAATTATACTATAATTTGAGAGATGGCTGATTCCTATGAATCCAATAGTTTATTCGTTAATATGTGCACCTCATATGCCTCTTTTTCTAATTGAAGTGGTGTATGAAGGCCTGAATACTAGTATAACGACATTTAGCCATGTTACATACTTTTTGATGTAACGGTTCTTTCATTTAGCTAAAATACTACTATGTACCAACTTAAATATGAAATTATTTGGGTTTTGGATCTATTGTAAAGTTACTAAAGTAGCTCGCGCATGGGGATATCTTGATTGCATGTGGAAAGGTCTTCTCCTTGGTTTCATAGGACATTGTTTCATGCGGTGATCAATGCGGAGTTGGCATTTAGAGATTTGGATCTAATGAATAGGGTTGTAGTTAAGGTCAATGGCAAACCATGTTGAAGTTGGGAAACTAATCAAACACAAAGCAGATTTGGGTTACGAAGGAAAGCAGCCGGAATTTGGCAATGTAGTCGGGTAACCGATTGCGGGATTTCAATAAGGACAGATATATAGCTAGTTAAGGTGTAACACTCCTAATTTTTAATAACATTATTCAAGAGATTTAATTAGATAAATTAAATATAATAATGTAAATATTAAGTGATAAAGGTGTTGAATATACTAGTATATGATTTTTGTTGATGATAATAAACATATATATATATATACAATTAAATGTATTTGTTATTGTACTATTTTATTTTTCAAATAATTAAAGAAATATTTGTTGAATAAAATAAATAACATAGAATTTAAATTCAAATAAATATTTTATTCAAACAAATATTTTATTATTATTTTGAATAGTATAAATTTGAGCTCTCACTATATATACACAATTTCAATTACATTACAATTTCGATTACATCATAAATTTCAATTTACAATGTTGACCTTACTACATATCACTCATTCACTCATATTTTATCTTCAACTTTGTTCCAGCATGAATCTAACATCTGAGTTATCTGTAAAATAAACACTAACAGAGTAAAATTGGAAAAGAAATATTTTTGCAGTGTAAAATAATATGTGTGTTTTTAAAAATATTATTTGCCTCAGTTATTTGGGTTGTTCGTCATCATTTCTTTTGAATTCATCATACGCGAACAACTTGCGACATGCACAGTGTATCACTGTACATGCCACAAGGCCGTGTATACCGAAATACACTTGATAAAATTGCAAGGACATGTGAGCACAAGGTCAAACCCGAGCCGAGGCTGGATTCAACTCAAGTGCAATACAAAAACATCACAAAATTGTCGTGTACAAGTTCTCATGCAACAAGAATCCAGAACCAACATAAAACAAGCCTTTGATCAAAAATTCAATTTGTACACATGAAAATAGACCCGACGGTGAAGTCATGAAGCAATATGAAATGAAAACAACTCGACCATTCAAACTCAAGGCAAGTGCAACAGACATGAGCATGCACATCACAAGTGGAGACTTTAATTTCAACATTTGAGGTGTGTGTGAAGACCACTGGGGATGCAACACAACTCAGACCAAACCAGTTCAATGAAACAACAAATAAACCAATACAGCAGGTGAAATAGTGGAACATGATGAACACAATACAGTGAAGCGACATGTATATACATATGCATATGGTCAGGAAATGTCGAAGTCTGAAAACGATGCAAGCTAATGTACATATATACATGTGTGAACACGCATGTATACATATATACATGCAGTGATAACCAGACCAGTTCAACATGCAAGCAATCAAGCTATAGCAAGACTACAACTTCAAGATACTACAAGCAAACAATAAATTGGCTCGAAGCAACAGAGGCTACAACCCAATACACACACAAGTGCACAACATGTACAAAGGGCAGTACACATGAAGCATTAACCAGAATTAGACTAGTGGAAATATGCAACGACAAAGTCAATATGCAACAACAAAGTCAACATGCAGCCAGACATCAAAACCAAACATACAACAGAAGTGAAACAAGACCGCAACAACCTCCAGACCAGACTCAAGTGGAACCACTAGTGAAACAAAAGCTCCAAACAAATAAACACCTCAAGTGGAACCACTAGTGAAACAAAAGCTCCAAACAAATAAACACAACATCAATGTAACTCAAGCAAACATGTGCAGGTATACAACAACCAAGTGAAGACTCCAAGAGGAACAAGTGAGGGCAACAATAAAGAAATAAATTAACTTGAACACATCAACCTTCAGATAGTTTTATAAAGCAATGTAGACAACGGTTGAATATGCTTAGGACATACATGTATGTATGTATACACATGATGAACATCACATGAAACCAATACAAGCTATTGGTCATAGAACTTCAAACAAGCACTGGCAGTGATCAAGCAACATTCGAACAAGTGCAATCAAGTCAATCACACACACACACACACACATATATATACATACATATATGTATGTATATACGTTTGGAGACAATCAACCAAAGAAATATTACATGAATGAATTAACTCAACTACATGAACATCAACACAACAATCAGACTCAAAGGCCAATATATCATGAAGCCATTAAATCATACATATTTACAGTAAATACCAGTAGCATGAATTGATCAAGTTGTATGTCATGAATTAAGGTAGCAGAACAAGTTCGAACTTAACAAATCAAATTCTGAAAATTCAGTGGTGCAGTTCAAACAAAAATCATGGTAGCAGTTTCAAATCAGGGTAGCGGTTCTCAAACAAAGTAAATGATCATGTCTGCCAAAATCAAAGCCATGGTGACCAAGGTAGAATCGAAAAAGTCATAGCAGTGAAGAACGAAGAGATTCAAATTCATCATAAATATATGGAGTAACTCGTATCTAATGAATTAGTTATAATCACCATAGTCATATGATCAAAAATCAACGCAGAAAACAAAATCATGAAATATTCAAACCGAAATAATACGAACGTAGACTAAGGGATTTGATCCCTATAAAACCCATAAATCATCATCGGCAAAAATCATCGATCTGAGTTCAAGCAAAATACTAGAGCAAGCCAGATCACGAAAAAAATTGTAACTCGAATCGAAGTCGAGCAAAATCAAAATTGAAATAGAAAATCACATACCAATTCATAGCATTCAAGCTCGACACATTGGAGTATCCGCTAGTTATCAAAGCTAGGAGTCGATTGACAAGACATTAAAGCAACACTGCAATCGAATAATTAGAATCAGCGACTTCAATTGAAGAAAAGCCTAAACTCCAGTTTGCAAACGAAACAAGGCAGACGAAATACAAAAGAAAAGGGAGACATTTTCATGAGTTATATGATTGAATAGGCCGGTTTTGTTTTATATAAATTTAGGCTTCAACTTTAAGAAATAGGGGTTTTATTTTATAGTTTTTATATTTTGTAATTTTTCTCTTTTAAATTGCATAAGTTTTAGTTGTGTAACTAGGTACAAAATACGAGGCATAGTTTGAGAATTCGCAACTCAGTGGTTGAGTTGTGGTAGAGTTTTGAGCATAGAGTTAGGTTAGTCGATAGCGAGTGTCGCAAGTTTACGTGTGTAAGCGTTTGACTACTTAATTTCTAGTAGAAACCTTAGGGGACGTGTAGGGTTTTGTCGAAGCTGGGTAAATGTGTGTTATTCTATTTTTGCTCTTATTATTCTGTTATTATCTATGTTGCAATTATTTAATATATTTCCGCATTAATTTTTATTATTATTAGTATCATCCTATTCACCCTCCGTCCCTCTAGAGTGAAATTAATCCTACAAAGGGGATTGAGATATGAAAATTAAACTAAAGGCCGGGCTTAATTAAATAAATGGGCTTAAGAATGAGTTATAAGCAAATTAATTTGCATAAGAGCATATTGGGAATTTGCTACACCTTATTACCATAACCCTTTTATATTTCCGTTCCTATACCATTCACGTTTCACAAAAATAATCAAATACAAACTAATAGAGGAGCCGGCCATTAACAAAGAAAGAAAAAGAGGAATTCAAATCAAGCTAAAAATTTAAAGCAAGGGGAAGAAATCTCAATCCAATCTCCTTATCTTAATCAAGGTGAATAATAACTTATACCATCTCTATTTTGTTTCTAATCATTTGTTTTCGGGTTTATGGTTAAATCCCTTTCTGTGATGATTTGGGTGATGATATGCTTGGTTCATAATATGTTAGATTTAAACAATATTGTTTAAATATGATTTTTCACGGTTTTAAGGGTAAAACCGATTAAAATTGATTTCGAATGCAATGAGGAGTTTATATGTTATTTAAAATAACAATTTGGAATTGGGTTTTAATTTTGATAATTTTTCAAGCTGTGGAAAGATTATTATTAATTTTTAAAGGAAAATGTGGTTAATTGGGTTTTGAAATTTATTTTAGAAATTATATTAAGAATTTGGATATGAAATTTAGATATGTTAGATAACATGTTAAAAGCGAATTTCTGTTATTTACGGGAATTTTTCTAAGTGATTTACTATGAGAATTAAATTATTTTGAAAGAAGGACCTTAATGATTTAATTGTTTTGCTTAAAAGAAGGGCTTATTTGTTAAATTAACCTTGGTTCAGATTTGAAATTATGCGACAGTTACTTTGGTAAAGAATTTGAAAAGTTGAGGCAATCAATCATATGTTTACACATAGGCAGGTTAGTAAAAAAGTACTTGCTTTAATTGACATTAAATAAGTTTACCCAGAAAAGTGGGTTCCGCCTCTATTAGAATCACCTTTTGACCCATAGCTTCCGCCTTCAATCAAGTTGAAAATTGAAACTAATGCACAAGGTATCAACATTGGTACGTAGTGGATTGGAGAAAGGCGGAAGGCATGGTGTCGAAAGCATAGCTTCCAAAGGGAACAAGACCTTTATTTTATTTTAAAATTTTAAGCGCCTGCCATTGTTTAACTGAAGCTTTCGAAGGAGTCAAAACATATGCTATCGAAAGGAGTTTTCTAAATAGCTTTCGAAGAAGTTGTCATCTTTCATTTTTAAATATAAGCTTTCGAATGAGTTCCTTGCTTATAAAATAATGCTTTCAAAATGGTGGTTCGGACCTAGTCGAAACCCTATTGCCGTTCTTTTGCCTTTCGAATGTATTAAACTTATCAATGCTTTTGAAAGGAAACTTTTTTTTAAAGATGTACCAAGCTACTTCCTAAGAGCTTTCAAAATGGTTCAAGAGTTTCGAAGTCAATGGCTTCGAAAGAGGGTTTCAATGATATTCTTTAGAGTTTTTCTTAAATGTTTTAAGCTTTCGAAAGGATGGTGTTGACGCCATCAAACTTTCCCCAAACAATTTTATAAGAAGTTTAAAGGTTTCGAAAGGGGTACTTTCGTATATATTCACTTTGATCCAAAAGATCTATTTGAGTAAACACAATGATTTCGAAAGGGGTACTTTCATCATTTCCAAGCTATATTTCTAATGATTGTTAATTAATGTTTTGATACTTTCGAAAGGTATATTTTGATTTCGAAAGAGATGTTTTAGAGTGCTTCGAAAGGTTTATATGTAATGTTTTAAAAAGAAGTTTTCTGTGCTTTCGAAGGAGGGTATCTAGGGATTTCGAAAGTAATGTTTTAAGGTTTCGAAAGCCTTAGTATTCACAGCAAATAACCCAATCTCATTTTAATGGAAAACCATCACATGAATAAAGAGTTTTGGAAATGATTTTAAGTATGGAGTTTTGAAGAAGTTTTCCTTGATTAATAGATTAAATGGATTAACCAAGTTATTATGTTTGTTTCTTCATGTATGTATACATATTCACAGTATAATGGACCCATAACTGTATTTTGAGGAAGGGCGGAATAACCATCCAGGTTGACCCAGTAGTGAATATAATTTGAATTAACTCCTAAATGAGTCGAATTGCATCCAAGAGGTCAGATAGACCAGAATGGAGGATGCCTGATGTGCACGTAAATTTGCATAATTTTACCACCATATTTAGTCTATTTAAATTGAATAAATGATCATATTGGGTATTTTAACTTGTTTAAACCAAAATTCATATTATTTTAAATTGTCACATATTTATCTTCATCCATGGGCAAAATGGTCATTTTTGTGCATATTAATTGAGAAAATTTAATTGGAAATTTCCATATTATTTTGTAGGAAATTAAACTCAATTACAAGTGGGCTCATGAAGGAATATGCATGCACAAAGAAGATACAAAAGAATGAAGATAGAAATAATTTAAAGTGAAGAACATGGAGGACCCCACCCACTTACCTTGATTTTCAATTAGGAGCTAAGGCACATGCTAAAGACCATTAAAAGCTTCATGTACATTTAAGTGGGGGATTATTGAAGCTAATGATAACTTGGCCACCACACTGCCTACAAGGGCATCTTGGGAATTCCCCAAAAATATGAATTAGGGTTTAACACTTGTATAAATAACACCTTATGTTTCATGTAGTAACATCCTTCCTCTTCATTAGTTTTAGGATCAAAATAAACAAAGCTCTTCTCTTTCTTTTTTCATGGCTACTTAGCCATTTTTATTCTTGTGTAATTTCCTTTTTTTATGCAATTTAATACATGATCTTTTCCTTTCTTTGTTTATTTCCTTTCATGTTGTAGTGTAGATCTCTTTTTCTTTTATGCAAGTAGAATAGTTTTTCTTTATCTTGATTTTTTTCCTCTCATGTTGCAAGCTACATTTGTTCATATGATAACAAATATGAGAAGCTAAACCCCTTAAATTTAGGGGTAATGAAGCTCTCTAATCATGTAGCTTCAACTTAATTTGATGTTTATGCTCTCTTTTTGTGCTTAATGAGAATGATTGAAGTGGTTTAATGATGTTGTTTAGGTTTGAATTTGATAGTCTATGTTGTTCATAACAAATAGGCTATGCTTAAACAAACAAAACACAAATTGCCTCTTCATTTACATATGATTATGGCAAAGAAGTGATTGTTGAAATTAAAATTTAATGGCTTACATTTCTAATTAATAGTTAATAAGTCATCCTTAAAATAGATTTTGCTTTCAACTTTGTTGTCATATTTTATGAGATTTAAAAGTGTATTAGTGGTTGTGTTATAGTTTGATGGTTTATATTGAGCTAATTAATAGCACAAGTATAACGTACTTATGATAAGAACATCAACTAATTCACTAATGACAAGAAAAGAGAGATCATAACTTCATTTTGTTGATTTATGTGATCTAGAGAGTGGAAATTGCCTCTAAATTTTCTTAACACCCTCATATTTTTTATCTATTTTCTTTTGTCATTTTTCTTCTTTTTTTAGTTAATCACTCTTTCAACATTGGTTAATTTGATTGAGTGGAATTTTAAAATCATCAATTCCTTGCGGATTGACCTGTATTCGCCACGTGCTACATTCATACACCGTTCCCTTGCGGTTATTTTTAAATTTAAATTCGTTCGATGGTTTTCTAAATCGATAGAATTTCCGTCGACGAACAAGTTTTTGGCGCCGTTGCCGGGGAATTTGTTTGATTTTATTTTCTATTCTTCGAATTATTTTCTTTTGATTATATTGTGTGTTTGTTTTTTGTGTTGAAAAAAAAATTCATTGTGTGTGTTTGATTTGTGCTTGCATTTGTTTGTGTCTTTGTAGTTTTTCATTTTGCATTTGCATTTCTATTTCCATTTAAAAAAAAACATACAAAATTTCAAAACAAAAACAAAAATATTTCATTTCCTATTCATTTTCTTTACAATTTACAGTTCAATTCCTTTTTTTTCCTCAACGTTTACAGAAGAAAAAAAACACAGTTCACTGTTCATTTCACTATGCAGTGCCATCTAACCCTCTCTGTTACTCCCTTGAATTTCTCTGCAACCATTTTCAATTCTGCTAACTTGCACATCCATTCTAAAACCATCAATTAGTTAACCACTCATCAAAACTTCCTGACAACTTCACCATACAAACCAGACAATCAACAGCCTCTGCCAAGTTCCCCCACAGCCACCCTTCCATTCAACTGCAGTCCATCGTCATAACAAAACAACCACTGCACATACCATCCATTTCAATTGCCTCCATCAACCACTTCTCAAAAACTACAACCACCCACTGTCTCGTACTCCACGACTACAACAGGAAGTCGTTGACCACCTGATACCACTTCACCATTTCCGTGCAAACTTCACAAACGACTGCTGCTTCCATCCATTTTCTCTACAAATCCATTTCTTGCACCATACCTTACTATCAAACATCTCCCCTCATTTCTCACCAGCCAACCACTCCCACAACCTCAGAAACCACCTCATTTCTGAAACCTCCTTCCTTCTTCAAACTGCTACCACCACAACTGTGCAACTGTGCACATATATCAGTGCACACACACATCAAAATCCCCATAGTTCAAAACTTCCAGTTCATCTCTACATCTGCACGACTCTACACTACAATCCTCCGACCTTCAACATCATCCCCAAAACTACTGCCTGCAGCCCCTCGAAATCACTACCAGCATCAAACCAAAGCTACAGACTATCACCACGCTCAGTTGCCACCAAAGCTCAAGCTCCCAGGATAGCATATCCCAAACATTCATTACATGCTTTCCATCACTGCTGCAATCACGAATCGCTTCCACAACCCAATCCCCTACTCCAACTTGCTACAATCAGCCAAAAATACAAAACTGTAGCACCATTCTAAACCCAGCAACTTCACCATCTTCAGCTCTGCAACCACCACAAACCCCAGCTCCTCCTTAAATTCTGCAACACCAAAACATCAAAATTCATCGCGAGCACCATCCACCTCGAACCCATCAGACCACTCGCGACTTCTCCCCTCTGTTTCCATTCGCCTTGGGACCCACAATCAACAATCGAACCTGACAGGCCTCCCTTCGGCAATCACCTTAACTAAATCGCGAGTCCATCAACACGATTACACGATCTCAATTCGAGATAAAATAATTTGTTTTTGATTGATTTTGTTAAAAAAAAGAAAAAAAGAGAGGAAGCTTTCGTTTTTAGACGAGAAATTGGATTTGTGTGTTGTGTTGTCTTTTGATTAAAATAAAGCATCATAGTTGCAGGCCTTTGTTTTTTGTTTGGACCGGAATTCTTTTTTTTAGTTTAGTTTGATTAAGCTTTTACCTTGTTTATTTAAGTTCTCTCTTTATAAACAAAAAAAGAAAGTGAGTTTTTTTTTGTTCCATTTTATTTTGTTTAAATCATTTTGAGTGTGTGTGTCTTCATTTTAGTTTTGATTTGTTTGTTTTGATTTTAGTTTTGTGTTTGTGTGATTTGTTTTGCATATATACAAAAAAAATGCTTAATTTGTTTTCTTTTGTCTAACTTATCTTGTTTGATTTGTTTTTATTTTTGTTTGGTCAAAAAAAAAAAAACAAACAAAGAAACAGTATTTATCTTGTTTTCAATTGTTTTAGTCCATTTTATTTTCAAATAATTTTAGTTTAATTTGTTTTGCTTTTCATTTGTGTTAAGTTCCTTTTCTTGATATAAAAAATATAAAAAAATTGTATATATTTTGTTTTTCGTTTCAGGTTGCCAAAGCAGATTGGAAGAATCGCTTGCTTCATTCTGCTGCCAAAAATAAATTGCCGCCTTGCTTTTAAAAATTGCTGCTTTCATCTCTATTTTTATTTATCTTGCATTATTGTTTGCTTGCATTTGCATAAAAAAAATTCAAAAAACCAAAAAACAAGAATTCCATTCGTAGTTGCATCGTTAGTGTAACGTACGCGATTTTTCGTTGCCGAAAAACCGAATAGTTAGGGTTTTAAAAAGAAGAAGAGAGAAGAAGAGGGAAAAAGATAGAAAATAGAGAGAAAAGAAAATAGAAAATAGAACAGAACAGAAAAACAACATAACAACATCAGAATCTCACAACTCGCAGCGGAACAACATATAATAGACAAATGAATAATCTTTAAACAAAGAACTATATCAGTTATTACATTACATTTCATTACATCATATCATCAGAGTGTATAACAACAACAACAACAACAAACAGTGCAGCGGAAAAAGAAATACTATATAAACTAGTAATACGCCATGCCATCCAGCTTGCCTCCAGCAACTCCAGAATATCCAGAATATCCTGATAAACCTAACTCTTGACTGCCCGTGTGGAAATTGGTGGGCACCCAGAGTTTAGGAAGGAAAACAATAAACTCCGAGTCAGTCATGTGACTGGTGTGAGAACTCAAAACAGTTTATTTATCTTAAAAATCAAAATAGAAGAATATTTTTAAAGTCAATTCGCAATGCTTTTAAAAATGATACTACCATAAGGCCTCCCGCACACACACACAATGCAAACGCAGAATCGGAGGAGATTTCTCCTTATGATAGTCAAAGATGCTTGATACGCATTTAAAAGAACATTTTATATTATTACTAGTGCATAGTGTAGGAAAAATTTATTTCGAAAGTAGAATATAAATCTTAGCCAACATAGACATTTCGAACTATGCCTACTATAGCTACCATCTAAACAGTGGTGACCACCATAAGTAAATGACAGGTTCTACAACTAATACCGTACAAGTTTCGTATTGGGAATTGGATTTCCAACGAATGATCAGGCCAAGGAACTTCCCATTGCCACATGAGAATGCCTCTGGATGGACATCCCCGAGAACCAAACCGGATCTCTACCAACACAAGGCCGGGTTACCCCTAACTGAGTAACAACTGACCGAATATGCCATCCCCCGGTCCTTTGGGACCTTTCAACCGAGCGCTCGCAATCAATTCACACAATCATAAAGTGTTTTCAACATGAGTAAGTATCCTGGCTCCATACCATGATACCACCCTTTTCCAGAAGGAAATGCACATATCCTAAAGGGCGCTACCCCTCATAACCTTGCCGCATCTTTCCTGTTTTGACCATTCACGGGGTGTGAGGCTCGACGAAGTCACGCCCACAAAAACATACTTTATACAAAAGCCATGCTTTGGGTCAACAAATGATCATAGAAATGATCACCAAGATAGACGATCAAATAAATGATCCTATCACAAATAATCAACACAATGATCATTTCACTGCAACACTCAGCATGTCACATTACCAAATTGGGAATATATCGCTGATAACATTCAACTACATAACCTCTGAGCTCGTACGTCTCAGAGAAGGGTGTTAAGCTAAAAGAATAAATTCTCCGCCACCAACAGAAATATATTTGAAAGAAATCTGCTTTATATCTCAATTTGTAATGTCAGACATACAATCCATACAAGTCTGTTCCGGGCTCGAACAAAACCGAAGGCACTTACAAAGAAGTCCTTGCAATCCGGATAATCTCTAATCACGTCCGGACTTCCCATCACATAGGGAGTCTCTATACCGTAGCTACTCGGTGCAAAGACAATCGACGAGTTGTCCTTCCGCTTTCAAAAAGATCCGGTCTTCAACACCGGTCTTCAAATGCAATTCATAACGACATATCACATATTCGGAATGGGTTATACGACCCCATGGTCCTTTCCCGGTTAACCCGAATAGTGAGCGCTTATTCAAAAATAAGTGTGGCATTCAAATTCGAACAAATCACATCAAATACCCATTCAAAGGGAAATATTGATAGTCGGTTATTGAACTATCAATTGATATGCACACATCACCAGATTCCAAATAATTTTCCAAATTATTTATTTTCCAAAATATCTTTACAAGATATATAATTTTCAATACTTCAAAAATAAATCAATATTTATTTTCATACAAATTCCACTTTCTTTTATAAATTCCTTAGTGAATTTATATTCCAAAATATCCATGCATATACGAATTCAATTTATCATTTCAATTTATCTTCAAAAAGATAAATTCTCAAAATATTCACTTTATACTGGAAAACATTTCCATACTTACTTAATAAGTAATTCACAAATCTATTTATTTTCAACACTTGGAAAATATTCAATATACTTAAATCGAAATTAAGTATATATTTCATTCTTTAAGGAAATCATTCTCATAAACATATTTATTTGGGCCAAAACGAATGTTGCGTAAACATCGTTACGACGTCCCAAAATCACTAGTATAGGGATTCGAATTAAAATAGATATATAAATCCCAATACTATACAAAACATTTCCTTTCGGAAATCATTTACTATAACAACAGTGTTATAGTCCACCATTTCCTTTTATTTCTCGAAAACGTCTATTTCAACAATGAATGTTGAAATCTATGGTTTCGAATGTCAACATATTTTAAAACATCGTTAGATCGTTTTAATTCTATTCAGAACATCACATTCAAAACAAATTCTTTAACATATTATTCACTATTCAAAAACGTGAATATACTACGTTAACAAATTTCATCCTTTTATTCATTTTATTTTAAAGGATTATTCACAGTCAAAAACGTGAATATAACTTCATAAATAAATTATAAAAATTAAGTTATCAAAATAAGTCGTTTACGAATTTATAAAACAACGTTTATAAACTCCTTTATTATTTATTTTATAACAACTTCCTTTTATAAATTCCTTAGTTAACCTATTCCAGTTTATGACTCAATTATAAACTAAAATTTCATATTATAAGTTAAATACTTACAATTTATTTGTTTACAAGAATCGTTCTTTTAAACATCCCAATTCATAAATCTTATAACTTATAACATTCATTTAATCAAAAATCCATTCTTCAATTAACTTTTCAAATTTTATAAACCTACTGCTTATAAAATTCCATTTATAACTTCACCGTTTATAATTCTATGAATTTCATTCATTTATGAAATTCATTCACAATCCATTCTAACACTTATAAAAACTCGTTTTATAATTCCAACATTTTAATTTATAAATATCAATTTATAAATCTCTTAATATAATTCAATTTATATTATTCTTTTAAAACGTCTTTAAACTCCTTTATAATTTCCTCATTTTGATTTATAAAATAATCAAATTTTATAAATCCTATATTTAAACTTTTCACAATAAATTCAAAAATTCCGATTTAACTATTTTATAAAATCATTAGCATCATATTCTCAAAAATCAGTTTTTAACTATATTTCTCAAAAATCATAATTTTTATAACATTAAAATTATACGTTTATTTATTTAAAATGGATCAATTCCAAAAATATTTTATAAACGTTTTCTTTCAAAAATCACTTTAAAAATCATTTTAAAATTCCAAATTTGGTCCAATGATGCTACATACGAAATAGTCAATCACGACAACAACGATATCATATATCGATATGATAATCCATCAAATATCAAAATATCCATAATCAAATAAATACTGTTGAGGAATCCAGTTGGATCCCTCCAACCTTTTTCCTGCATCCACAAACATTAGCACAATACCAATTTCGCTCCAGTACGAAATTATCGCGGTATATGTTTTTAATAAATAACATCCGCTTACTAACGGCGCATAATGTCTATTTTAACAATCAATAGATAACAATCATCATTCAAACATGCATTCAAATATTTTAAATCTAATTATTTAAAATAAAATCGAAACTGATTCGATTGAGTGAGAAGTTCTCACCTTGATTTCAATTTCGTTTTAGCGATTTATTTCGAATAAAATTAAACGGACGTTTAATTTTACCCGAAATTCTCACTAACTCCAAACGACTCCAATCCAATTTCATCGCGTAGTGCTCGTCCATACGATTCCAACGCTTCTTGTTTTGCGCGTTTTCGACCTCGTATGAAAAAGTTATGCATTTAACAAGTTTACACGATTTTATATTTACAAATTTTACAACATAATATATAATTTTTAACCTATTCAATCTCAGCCACTGATTTCATCACCCAGCAACATCTGGCCGTCCCCTACCTCCTTCTTCATATGCAACTTCTACAGGTAGAAGCCGCACATACAAACCCATCTTCATGAAACTAGGGTTTCACTTCGCGCCACCATTGTCGACATCCACTCCAATCAGCAACTTCCACTCGAATGCTCATGACAAGAGCAACTCACGGCCACCACCACCTGCAACTCGGCCACCCACAGCCCCTTTATTCGCGTGCACAACATCAGGGCGTCGGCCCCCTGTACCTCCCTCCACGTCGCTCCAAACACGATCATCACCGTATGGATCTAAAGCTCTCGCGAATCTCTACGACTTTCATGTTGAACACTTCGCGTAATTCTTGATTGATTGAGAGTGATTGAGGAGAGAAGATGGTGAATTTCTGGCCATTGAATTATAAGTGGCGGCTGGCCTGCTAGGGTTAGGGTTTATAATTTTTTTTTTATATTTGTGAATGGAGATGGTCTATTTATAGGAAAACGAACGACACTATTCATTCCGGAAATTCCGAACTCCGATTCACGCGCCGTAACCAGCGTTTCTAGGGTTTACCACGCGTTCCGGACACAATGGAACAGGTTTCGGAAGCTAATTCGGACATCTGTGCGAGTTATGGCTATAAACGTTCAATTTAAATTAAACCGATTTAAACAATTTCTAGGAGTTTTAATTTGTACCGGACAAACGGTAAATCCAATTGACACGAAATTTTAAACCTTACAATAATATCACATTACGGATCCGATGAAACTGGTTTCGTCGAAATTCGAGACTTTTTGAAAAATGGCTATTTTAACACGCCAAATTAAAATTAAAAATAATTCGATGCGTTTCGAGCTGCCACGATCAAACGATAACTCCAATTGACACGAAAATTGAAATCCGGTAATAACTAACTATTACGGATCCAATGGAACTAGTTTCGTCAAATTCTGAGACTGTTCAAAAATTGACTAATTTCACTAGTCGATTTTAATATTAAAATATTCGATTTTCACAAATTAACTTTTAATTCGATTTTAAAAGTTCTAAAATATCGTTCTAACTCCAACATGATAAAATAAAATTTTACAAATCATTTTCAATCATATTTAACTCAATTTTCAATTATTTCCATAATTTAACATATTAAATTATCGATTTAATTATCCAATTAAATCCAATTATTCAAAATAAAATTTATTTGACTTATATATTCACTTATTAATATTTAAAATAAATTAAATATTCAAATTTTAATTAAATAAAATTCTGGGTCGTTACAGTTAGATTCACATTTAATTTCTGTTTTGCATTTCATCATAGATTTCGATTAATAAAAATGATTAAAAATCAACAACACTTAATTGTATATTGACAATTCGTCTTCTTTGAACAATTTAATTTCTTGATATCTAGGCTACGGCAGAGCAATAATCAGTTATAAATATTATGGTGCTTCGTAAATATTATACTGAATTGTTTCTCTGAAGGTACTTAAACCTTTGGCTGCATTGCTACGGTGATTCGTGGTGCACTGATAACCCCTTCCCGTTACCTGGCTGGAAACTATCTTGTTGATTTAAGACAATTTGTGATTATACAATTTTGAGTTAGATTAGGATAAATAATTTGAAATTAACCCTTGCATTCATTTAGTTGCATTAGTTCATGCATATTTAAAAAAAATAAAAAAAAATTCAAAATCCAAAACTAAAAAAAAATGTAAATATTCCTTTTCCTTTGAAATTTTTAAATCCTTTTTCTTTGAAATTTCAAAAATCCAAAAAATAATTTAAAAAAACCAAAATCCAAAAAAAAATTATAAAATATTTTCAAAACGAATAAAAATTTGAAAAAAAAAACAAAACAAAAATTAACTTCCTTTTTGAAAAATAAATTTTATTTGTAAATACTTTTCTTTTATATAGAAAAAAAACCCAAACACATCCTTGAAAATGTCTGAATTTCCATATTCATTTGAATTTTACAATAGTTGTGAAAATCTGCATAATCCATATGATTTCACTTCAAATTCGTACGGATATTTTAACGACAACTATTCTTTAAACGATTCGAATTTTGGACGACAAACTTTTCAAAACGATGACCAACCCTCAAATCTCGAAAATAGCATTTCATCTTTACTTGAACTCTCTACACAACAAAATCAAAGTATAAACGATTTGTTAAACTCATATTTGTGCAATAGTTCAAGTCAAAATAATCAGAATTTGAATTCACTTCAAAATTCAAATGATTTCGAGTGTGACCCATGCCAATTTAATTTTGAACTCCAAAATGAATTTCAATCTCAACATGAAAATGGGAACAACTTTTCAAACGAATTTGGTAATGAGAATAATCTTAACCATGTTACGAGTGAAATTTTTTGTTCTCAACAAATCCAAATCGAAAATTCTCAATTTAATAACTACAACTTGGATTTTGTTGAACAAATGAATGAAATTTACGATGATCACATGGATTTGTTATTTGAAACTTATATGAAACAACGTGAACAACAAAATCAAATCTCAACGTGTGATGAGTCAAGTGATAATCCACCTTTTACCCAAATCGACGATTTTCAAATAACAACTTTTGACTTTGATAATGACGATCTTAATCAAGTTGTTGAAAATAGGATAATTAAGTTGGATTTCAATTCTTTTGAGGGTGCGAAACTCGATTTAAACTCCGATCTTCCTTTTTCTGAAAATTTGAATACGACAACTTTGAATTTTAAACTCGATTTACATGATGAAGTTGTTGATAATCCAACAAAGGAAGTCGAATTTAATGAACATAAGTTTTGTGGACTTTTTGAAAATGAGTTGCTAAATTCTGTAGGGGATGATTTGAATCACCATTTCTATTTTGAAATCGATGATAAACTTGAATTTGGTGAAAATAATTTCAAGCAATTGTTTTATCAACCCCGAAAATCATTGAAAATAAAACAACTCATTCAACTTTTGATAAAACAAAATTCGTTTTTCCAAATCAACATTCAACTTTAAAATCTTTAAAGGTTTGGTTTTTCGCGCTTAAGATGTGTCTCGCACGCTTGACGAGACAAATGAATCGATTTTTGAAAGACCGTTTCATTTACTTTTTGACGATATACTTTCTGATCTAGTGTAAATATTGTTAGTTTTCATGTAAGTATAGGTCATCTTTATATTTTATTTTTTCCCCTTCCATTTGGGTTGACTGTGGGGACACAGTCAAAATCAAGTGTGGGGGGAGACTCGTCTTCTTTTTGATTGTTCAGGATTAATTTTTTATTTTTCTTCCAAAAAAAAATAAAAATTTAAAAACAAAAGAAGAATTTTTTAAAGCATTTTGATTTATTTTTAAAGAAACACTATAGGATAAATATATGGTTTTGGCTTATTAAATTGAAATTTTTGAAAGTTTATTTGTCTTAAAAAGTAAATAAAATTGAAGTTTGATTACATATAATAATGGTTTAACTAATATATAGGAAGATTCATAGGTGTTAATTATGAAGTACATCCTAATTGAAAATCTTTGTTTTAAAAAGTGGTTGATTTAAAGTAAAGGATATAACATTTTTTTTGTCTTCTAAGTTAAAAGGTGTTAAGATGATTTTGCAAAACTTTCTCTCTCTCTTAAAAAAAATATAAAAATAAAAAATAATAATATCCAAGTATTCACTCTCATTTAAAAGTCCTCACGGTTATGCATGGGTGAATTACTTGAAATCTTTGATTATGTGCTTTCATACTCATTTAAAATTCCTCACGGCTATGCATGTATGGAACACATGTAAAAAAACAAACATAATAAAAACCACCTACGGTCGATAGGTGTATGCACGAAAGTGTGTGCACTCGCCAAGCTCTGTACTCCTCTCACATAAGCCCGAAAGGCAGTGCATGGGTGGTATATCTGGCCTCAGTTTACCTGAGCTAGGTGTGTAATTTTTCTTGCAAATAATGAGAGAGCAAGCAATTGAAATCCTAACATTACTTTTACTTAGTTAATTTGATTTATTATTGAAAATAAATGAAAATACCACTTTGATAAACTTTGATAATCAACTAAGGATCCATTTCATAGTTACACTGTGTTATTAACCAAAACAACGAGTTAAACTATAGCCTATTTGTTACGATAACTTGATTTTTGTTGGAAATTTTGACGAGTAAATGACTCAAATTTTCAGATAATGACCAAAACCTATATTTAACTTATTCGTTTCAATTTAAAAATAAATCCTTCATTTGTAAATATTTTCAAAAACTCACATTCGTCTCTTTGTAAATAAATCTTGCATTTTGTAAATATTTTCTTCCCTCACTTGGATTATGTAGGTAGTATCCGCTGAAAACCCTCATGAGACAACACTCGTCCTACTGGGGACACCCAGAGGTTTAACGGCTTGTTGCATACGCTCAATGCAATCGTGCTCCCTACGAAAACGGATTTTATCTTAGTTTTTCTTTATTCGAGGGCGAATAAAAAGATAAGTATGGGGGTATTTGATGTGCACGTAAATTTGCATAATTTTACCACCATATTTAATCTATTTAAATTGAATAAATGATCATATTGGGTATTTTAACTTGTTTAAACCAAAATTCATATTATTTGAAATTTTCACATATTTATCTTCATCCATGGGCAAAATGGTCATTTTTGTGCATATATTAATTGAGAAAATTTAATTGGAAATTTCTATATTATTTTATAGGAAATTAAACTCAATTACAAGTGGGTTCATGAAGGAATATGCATGCACAAAGAAGATACAAAAGAATGAAGATGGAAATAATTAAGTGAAGAACATGGAGGACCCCACCCACTTACCTTGATTTTCAATCTTTGAAATTTTTATTCGATATAATTACAACTGATCCAAATGATCTAATAAAAATTAGAAAAAATTCTATTGGAATGGAAGAAATTAAAAAAGGCTATGGACCTCTTTAGGGTTAGTTTATGCAGAGACATCAGTTACGGAAATACAGGAGCGTTGAATAAGGGTCTTGTCGTCCTTAATCCATTAGTCACCTTAGCAGCATGAAAGACCGATTCAACTGGGGGGAAACGCCTACGAAAAGATCGCTTGGATTTGCGAAAAGGTTGCTTGGATTTATCCATGGTTTATTCCTTATCTCTAAATTTCTATTTCTTTATTCATTTCAGATCTGACCAAAATGAGTTATCTTTAGGAGCTAAGGCAAATGCTAAAGGCCATTAAAAGCTTCATGTACATTTAAGTGGGGGATTATTGAAGCTAATGATAACTTGGCCACCACACTTCCTACAAGGGCATCTTGGGCATTCCCCAAAAATATGAATTAGGGTTTAACACTTGTATAAATAACCCCTTATGTTTCATGTAGTAACATCCTTCCTCTTCATTAGTTTTGGGATCAAAATAAACAAAGCTCTTCTTTCTTTTTTCATGGCTACTTAGCCATTTTTATTCTCATGTAATTTCTTTTTTTATGCAATTTAATACATGATCTTTTCCTTTCTTTGTTTATCTCCTTTCATGTTGTAGTGTAGACCTCCTTTTCTTTTATGCAAGTAGAATAGTTTTTCTTTTTCTTGCTTTTTTTCCTCTCATGTTGCAAGCTACATTTGTTCATATGATAACAAATATGAGAAGTTAAACCCCTTAAATTTAGGGGTAATGAAGCTCTCTAATTATGTAGCTTCAACTTAATTTGATGTTTATGCTCTCTTTTTGTGCTTAATGAGAATGATTGAAGTGGTTTAATGATGTTGTTTAGGTTTGAATTTGATAGTCTATGTTTAAGCTTAAACAAACAAAACACAAATTGCATCTTCATTTACATATGATTATGGCAAAGAAGTGATTGTTGAAATTAAATTTTGATGGCTTATATTTCTAATTAATAGTTAATAAGTCATGCTTAAAATAGATTTTGCTTTCAACTTTGTTGTCATATTTTATGAGGTTTAAAAGTGTATTAGTGGTTGTGTGATAGTTTGGTGGTTTATATTGAGCTAATTAATAGCACAAATATACAATACTTATGATAAGCACATCAACTAATTCACTAATGACAAGAAAAGAGAGATAACTTCATTTTGTTGATTTATGTGATCTAGAGAGTGGAAATTGCCTCTAAATTGTCTTAACACTCTCATATTTTTTTATCTATTTTCTTTTGTCATTTTTCTCCTTTTTTTAGTTAATCACACTTTCAACTTTGGTTAATTTGATTGATTAGAATTTTAAAATCATCAATTCCCTACGGATCGACCCGTATTGGCCATGTGCTATATTAGTACACCGTACGCTTGCGGTTATTTTTAAATTTAAATTCGTTCAACGGTTTTATAAATCGATAGAATTTCCATCAACGAACAATGCCTAAATATCAAAGTTGTCAGATGACAAGTTCGTAGTAACTCATGAAAACTATGTTTAGGAAATGTTATTGGCAGGGGCCAATAGGTTCATACTAAACCCATGAAAACTATGTATAGAAGAAGTTATCAAGGAGACAGGTTCATAGGGAACCCATGAAAACTATGATTAGAAAGAGTTATTGGCAAGGGTCAATAGATTTGTGGTAAACCCATGAAAACTATACCTAGATTAAGTTATTGACATATGTCAATAGGTTCAAAGTCAACCCATGAAAACTAGTATAAGATGAAAGTTATTGGAGTTACCAATAGGTTCAAGGAGAACCCATGAAACAATGATGTTATTGGCAGGAGCCAATAGGTTCATAGTTATCCCATGAAAACTATGAAATGGGGCGGGGAGTCCATAAATTTAAATAGGTAGTAAGCCTATGAAAACTATAAAACTGAATAGGGAGTTCATAAGTATTAAATAGGTTATTAGTCAGCCCATGAAAACTAATAGGTTAATAGTGACCCTATAAACTATAAATGAGGCAGTTAGTCAAAATGAATGGGGATGAGAAATCCGAAATTGATTTACTTGTTTGCATATCATCATATTATTTGAGATGTTTTAACCATTTTGGATGCAAGGGCATAAAATATGGTTTTATATAGGCTTTAGGATACTAATGAGGGGAAAACCCATTCCGCTAAGCGGCGCGGTCTCGGCAGATATGTAAATAGTTTGAGATGGTAGATTATTATTCATACTAGGCTTTATGTTTGACTCGAAGTTTTTGTTTTCCTCTTAAACTCTTGGTTACTCAATTGATTTTGAGTAGTTTGAGAGTTGAGATTTTTAGGTACATATTTAGATGAATAAGCTTTCGAACACGTGTAGGAGGCATCATAGCTACTTAGAGTTCCCTTTTATTTTGATTCTGCCGTGTTGTTTTGATGTAAAAGCAAAGTTGTTTAATTGCCTATATATACTCTAATCATCCAAGGGGGCATCTTCATATATCGTTCTTGGCATATGTTGTATTAAGTATACTTTCTTTGAAAGTGGTTCTCGTATTATGATTATGTAATTAATTTGAATTGTTTTGGAATGGAATGTGGAACTTGTTTGATGTTTTAGTTTTTTTCCATATTTTTGTGTTTCTGTTATATCAATTTATCTAACATTACCATATTTGATCGCCAAGGATTAATATTTATGGATGACCAGCATCCGTAACCATTATTTTTGGGCCTCCAAGTAGGGGATGTTACAAGTTGGTATCGTAGCATAGGTTTATGAAACTTAAAAGAAATTTAAACTTAAAACATTTTCATACATAATCCAATGAATTATAAAATAAGATCAAGGTATGGGTTAATGCTATAGTAACATACTTGTATTTGATATATGTGTGTGTATATATACGTGTATTTGATACATATTTATATATATATATATAAGTATGTATTCCCCTCTCTATTAGACCGTTCTTATATATCTTACTAAAGCTCGTATGCAGATTTACGACTAAGAGGATATGGAAGTAAGAAACGGAAGAGGAAATCTCGATGGAGGAAGCAACACAACCAATAGAAATTCTCAACCGGCCAAAATGAACTCGGGTTGATAGGCTAATGCTAACCAGAATGCTGGTGCCAATATGGATGTTGGAAATCCACCAGTAGATATAGGGGGAATGTATCAGTTCTTCATCAATTTGATGCAAGCAGGAGTTGCTGCTAATGCTGCTGGATATGTTGGAGGAGCTAATCGTGTGGCTGCAGTTGGGAATAATTATGCTAATTTGAGTAGAGATTACACCAGTCTTGGTGGAAAGCCATTGATGGGGATGGAGAATGCCATGGAGCTAGAGAATTGGCTGTTGCATTGTGAGCATATCTTTGCTGATTTGGGTTTAGATGATAAGCAGAAGAGAAGGTTGGCCTCTAGGCAGTTGCAAGGGTTAGCGCTTCATTGATGGAACAGTGTTACCGACAGAGTTTCGGAGGAGAAATTGACTTGGGTTGATTTTTAAAGAGATTTGAACAGAGGTTTATGTCTGAGGTTGCTAAATTAGCATTGCTAAGGAAGTTTTTAAATCTGGAGTTGGAAGAGATGTCGGTTGTTGAGTATACCGCTAAGTTTAATGAGTGGTCCCGTTGTGGATATAATATTATAGACACCGCCATCAGGAGGAATGAGAGGTTCATTAGGGGACTGAGGCCCGATATTGCTAGGGAAATCCTGCCACATCTTTATGATCCTAGTAATGTATTGGTGGAGATGGCAATTTGCTATGAAGAGATGCTTGTTGTTTGTGCTAGAGAGAAGCCTGTTGAAATCCCTGGGTTCTCAGGTAAAGAAGAGAAAGTTCTTTAAGAAGAAGGGAGCCCAAAAGGGGGAGATTGCCAAGAAGGCTAAGGATGAGTTAGTTTGCATCAAGTGTGACAAGAAGGGTTATTATGCTCAAGAGTGTCGGTCAGGCAAGGGGAAGAAGGCTGCAAATAAGAAGAATGTGAAGTGCTTCAATTGTGACCAGGTTGGGCATTATAAGAACCAGTATCCAAAGCCAATTAGGGCAAACAAGGGAAATGCTTTTTGTTGTTGGACCATCATCTGCTAAGCCAACTGCAGCTGAAAAAAGAAGACTATGAAGAAAGGTATGTTTTTGATTCAGAGTATACCAGTTAGGATGCTATTTAATACATGTGCATGACATTCATTTATATCCCAATGTTTGATTGATAAGTTATGCTAAGAACCCACATACCTTGTTATTTTCTTAAGGGTTGCGAATCTAATAGGAGGGTATGAAACTCTGGGATGAGATGTGACCAATTGGAACTTGATTTGTTACGTCATAAGTTTGCACGCAGTCTGTATGTTTTCGATTTCGTAGGTTTCGGAATCATTTTGGGTTTGGATTGGTTGAGTAAGTATGAGGCAGGATATTTACCGAGATAGGGAAATATCACCGAGACACCCAAATAGTCATAACCGAATCATATTCTCAGTGGAGAATTCTGACCAGAGCACAACGTTAAGTGCCATGGAAGTGGGAGAAGAGCTAAGTTAGGTTCGAGCAACAAGGGATTTTGCAGATGTCTTTGAGTCGGTCATTGGACTACCACCGAAATGAGCTATTGAGTTTCGAATAGATCTTGTGCCAAGAGCTGAACATGTGAGCAAACCACTTAGCAAGATGACACCTACCGAGATGAAGGAATTTTATTAGACCAAGCAGTTCGCCTTGGGGAGCGAGTACGGTGTTCGTGAAGAAACCAGATGGATCATTGAAGATGTGTACATGACTATCGTAAGTTGAATGAGAAGACGATCAAGAATAAGTATCCTTTGCCGAGAATTGATGGTTTGTTCGATCAGTTGTGTGGATCCGAAGTGTTTCACTAGTTGGATTTGGCGACAGGTTTTCATTAGTTAAGAGTGGCAGAGGAAAGTATTCCTTTGACAACATTTCAGACTAGGTATGGTTTATACGAGTGGTTAGTAATGCCATTCCGGTTAACGAATGCACCAGCTTTCTTCTTGGATTTGATGAACCGAGTTTTCCGAGAGCATTTGGATAGGTTCGTGTTGGTGTTTATAGATGACATTTTAGTATACTCTAAGGATGAAAGAGAGCATTAGGATAATCTTAGAGTGGTTCTTGAGACGCCGAGGCAGCATTAGCTCAAGTGGAAGTTTTCCAAGTGTCATTTTTGGAAGAAAAAGGTTAAGTTTCTTGGTCACATGGTTTTAGAAAAAGGGTTGTCGGGCGGTCCAGATAAGATCGAAGCTGTTAATAATTGAAAGAGACCAGAGGTGGTGATTAAGATTAGAAGTTTTCTTGGACTTGCCGGCTAATATTGAAGATTCATCAAGGATTTCTCACGGATAGCAGCACCTTTGACTAAGTTAACCGAGAAGAATGTGAAGTATGGTTGCTCTGACAAATGTGAGGAAGCATTCCTTAAGTTAAAGCATTTGTTGACCAATGCACCTATGTTAGTTGTTCTAGACGGAAACCAAGGGTTGGTGTTGTATACCGATGCATGCAGAACTGGATTAGGAGCTATGTTGATGCAGAAGGGTAAAGTGATTGCCTACGCTTCACGACAGCTTAGACTGCATGAAGTGAGATATCCTACTAATGATTTGGAGCCGGTTGCAGTGACCTTCGCATTAAAGATTTGGAGGCATTATCTCTTAGGAGCGAGATTTGAGCTATACACAGATCATAAGTCTTTAAGATACTTATTTTCTCCAAAGGAGCTAAATATGAGACAACAGAGATGGCTGAAGTTTTTGGTTGCTTATGATTTTGGTATAGAGTGTACTCCTAAGAAAGGAAATAAGGTAGCAGATGCTCTTAGCAGAAGACATTAGAATGTGGTGTTAGCTATGTTGGCAGAATGAAAGGATTTAAAAGCTTTGACTATTTGTAGTGTGCAATTAAGATCGATTGCTAGTTCTAGTCAGAGTACGACCATGTTGTCCTATTTAGATGTTCGACCAATGTTGATCGAAAGGATTGCTTCTAAGCAGAAAGAGGATCTAGTGTTAGCTGAGAAGATATGAAGGCTTGAGGTTGGAACAGAGATCGATGATCTGAAGGATTTTGGTCTTGCCTGGAGAGGATGGTTGAGAAAGAAGGGACGGTTATGAGCATCAAATGTCGAGAACTTGAGGAAAGAAATTCTTGGAGAAGATTTTGATAAATGTGGATTACGGATCTTAAGGCTAGAATTAACACTAGAGGGGGGTGAATAGTGTTTTAAGGAATTACTAAATCTTTTAGAGTTTATATTAATTTGAACATAAATGAATGCAATATTCAGACACATATATGATCACAAAATCAAACACAGATGCAGAAATAAAGTAAAAGCAATAGAGGAAAGAACACACCAGATTTTATACTGGTTCGGAGTTACCCTACATCCAGTCCCGCACAGAAGTATGGATTTCCTTTAAAAATCAATTCTTACAATTACACCCACGATTTCAAAGCCACGAAGTACACCACTCCAGATTCACAATCCTCTGGGTAGAGATACTTGATTTTACAGGCAACAAGTTCACCCAATTGATTTTACAGGCTACAATCACACCTTTTCTCAATCAATTAATTACAAAGAATCCTATAACTCTGAATAGCACTGGGATCTTGTTGAGATAGTGATAGAGAATCAAACCAGAAATGATCTAGTTAGATTCAATGTTGATTTCGGCAGAGTAGTGGTAAAAATATATATAAAGAAATGTGGAAGAAGAAGAGGAGTGAAATCAGAGAAAATCATGAATACAAATTCGTTTAAAACTGCTCCTATTTATAGTAGAACAACAGCCATATCCATTCGTGAAAGGATATGACGAATGGACACTTCCTTTGAAATTCAAAATTTTGAAATAAACTGCCACTTTGTCGACAAGGGTCCCTAGGGGTTGTCGACGGGCCTAAGTAATTTTTGGTAATTTGTTTTTCTTTGAAAATAACTTTTATCTTGTATTAAAACTATTTTAAACTTTATAAATATACTTAACTATAGTTAAAATACATAAATAAGTATAGAGAATAATATTTTGGTATATATAAAATTTTACCATAATTTTGTATTTAAATCTAAGTATAAATATTGAAAGTTAAATATATTAAAAGATAATTTAAAACCAAGGATAATTTGATTTTGAAAATAAAGTTTATTTTGCGGCTAAAAGTATTTTAAAACCAGGATAGATGTTTTTTATCTTTTTAAAAGGAAGATTTTGAAATTATTTTGAAAACAAGATATAATTTTGTAAAACATTTGAATAAAAGTTAGTGGATACAAAACAATGTTCCACTAGATTTTTCGTAGGTTTCATCCTACTTAGGGTTCCATCCCTTTAACGAGCTGGAAGTGGATTCCATTCCACGAATAAATGGGATTTTAAGATGTTAGTGCTTTTCTAGGAGTTTTAACAAAATTCCTAACTAAATTACTTATTATTGAAATCTTGAACTCTTGATAATCTTGATACTCATGAGTCTTCAATCTTGATATCTTCAGTCTTGAATCTTTGTACTGTACAGTCTTCATTCTTGGTACCTGCATGGTTAAATCCTGCATATACATATATTCTAAACTATATGTTAGTATTTATATTTCATAATAATCCATAAGGTTGTTTTCAACAAAACCATCCTTCTCAAGGACTAACAATCTCCCCCTTTTTGATGATGACAACCTATGTTTATAAAATATACTTCACCTTTACTATAATTCCCCCTAAAACTAATAACTCCCCCTTAATCTAATCCTAACTACTATAACTACTCTATTTTATATTTCTCCCCCTTTGTCATCAACAATAACCATCCTAAAACCATAAAACTATAAAACTCTCCCTTAAAATAATACTAGAAAAAAAATATAGTAAATGGAATGTGAAAGACATTAACGTAATTATATTATAACTATTCAATACATAAATATGTGTAAGTATATTTCAACACACACATCAAAACCAATCATGTCAGACAAGTCAAACAAATGAAACAAGTCAAACAAGTCAAACAAGTCAGTCAAGTCAAACATGCCAATCAAGTCAAACAAGTTAATCAAGTCAATCAAGTAAAACAAGTCACTTCAATCAAACAAGTCAATCAAAACATACCAAACAAATCAAAATCTAATAATCTTATATTATAAGACAATACTACAAACTCCCCTTAACTAAAATACACTCGTTATGAATACATGTATGCAGTATGTAGTTTGCAATGCAGTATGAAATGTATGACATATGCAATATAGCATGAGATGATATGCAGAATGAAGTGCAACTTTATGCAAATTATTATGATATTTCATGCATTGTAATTGATGATGCAATATGCAATAAAATGTGATATGAAATAGGATGCATAATGATATGTAATATGAAATAAAATGATAACGAAGTAAAAAAAATTATAATATGCAGAATGATATGATGATATATATACACTATAGTAAGAGATATTCAGATTTATAAGATAAACATGAGTGATAAGTAATATCTAATTGATAGGCATATATGTATGTATGTATGTATGTATGTATGCATGCATGCATGCATATGTTAAACTATTTATCTCTTTAACAAAACAAAGGTAATACACACCAATTACTAGACTTAGGTTAAGGAAACTAATGAATTGGACTGAAAGAGTAGTACAGACAAGAGTTTAAAGGTAATAAATGGTATTAAAAATATAACATAATCATGAAAGGTAGCAATCAAACTTAATATCAAAATTAAATGCTAAGAAATATGGACGTAAACCATATATATGATCAAATATGGTTTTCATAAAAATTAATAGCCTACTTATTTAATTTATTTAAAATATTTTTTTTAACTTGGTTGTTTTTTTTAAGAATCCAAACTTCCATGTTTATAAAATACTTAACTTACTAATTAAAACTTTTATATTAAATTATTATTGGTTTAAATATTTAAAAACAAGTTTAAACATCTTTTAAATATTAAAAATATCATAATGAAATATTAAATAAAATAATAAAGATTGAAAAACTAAAATAAACATGTGTCAAATTAAGGCCTCTTACTTTTAAAAAAATTAGTTAATTATTAAAAAAACATTTAAACATGAAATCAATTTTAAAATATTCTAATATAAGTTAGAAACTAACTCTAAAAAGAATAGAGAAAAATACTTAATTTAAATATCATTTTTACATAGTTTAAAGTTTCAAACAGAAAAGACAGCATTCACAGAACGCTATAAAAAGTTTTTGCAATAAAATATATTCAAAACATTATAAAAACAGAATCTGCAGCATCTACCAAATGCTGTGAAAATTTTCTGAAACACTACAGCGTTTTGAAACACAAAAATGCTATAAAAACGTATTTGCAGCGTAACAGAAGCAAAGACAGCATTTCAGAAATGCTATCTAAAGTTCTGGGCCTGATTTTAACATGATTTTGCACTAATTTTACGACTAGATATTGACATGTAAATAATTGATTTTTTTTACCCAATTTTTTATAGTATTTAATATAATTAAAATACTTAAAAAAACATATAAAAAATAATGAGAAAACATGTGTAAAGACACTTGGCATTAGCATGTAAACATGCTTTTATTAAAGAACAAATATAATTACACGTGTCAGTTTGCATGTATGTCACTATCTATTTATATGGCAAGTGTCATGTGATGTGGTGCAATCTTATTAATTGAAGAAATCTATTAAATAGAGCCTTATTCTAACATTAAAAATTCATTTTATAAATTTCTTAAAGACATAAAATTAGTATCTTAAAAGAAATAGAGTACGAAAAGTAAAAACAACATTAGAAATGTTGAAATAACGAATGAAGGTATACTTTTCTACTTATAGTTGTAATAAATTAATAATAAGATTTTATTTGAAAGGAACACGTTTTAAAAGACTTAAAACAATAAGTATACTATTGTGTGTCGATATATGGACCAAAATATCAAAACTTATAAAAGAGATAAATTTATATACCTAACTAAATGCATAAGTATATATTCCTAAATGCAACAATAAAGATGAAATAATAGTAAAGCGTACCAATTTTTTGCACTCCATCTTTCTAACTTTGTTGTTCTTCCATTGTCATGAACCACACATTTATATCTTTCAGAATTTAACGTCGAGATCTATTTTATTGCAACGGGCTCGTTTTTCTAATCAGCGTAGTATATTCAGTTGCTGAATTTGAAGACCATATGAGAAAGATGCAGATGATTTAGTAGATTGACTAACTTGATGTCAAAATTTTGAATTTGAATTTTGAATGAATGGACACTTCAATCATTATAAATAGGCCCAACGATCACCACTTTTCATAAAAATTCATCTTCTTCTTCTTCCCGTTTTTCTATTTACTATCAAACTTCTAGAAGGCATATCTCCTTCGTTTCTTAACGGAATTGGATGAAACCAGCGGAAAATCGAAGAGGAAGGCAAGGGCTACGATCTAGTAAAATTTTGGTAACAAATTTGGAGGGTATTGTGGTGCAACAGGCCGATCCATAGGAGAAATGTAGAAAATCCCGTACATAGTTTTTCGGTTTTGGATAGCCAACTTCAAACTGTCATATCTCACCTAATTTTGATCGGAATTTGATGATCCACCCATCAAAACGACCGTGGGAACAAGGACTACAATCTGAAAAGGAGATAGGACAAAATACTCAAATCTTTAGACGCAATTTGAAGAATTACATTAACAGTTTGCTTTCTTTTTCCCTTTGTTCACCAAAACTTCATTTGACCATAACTTGGTCATTTCTTGACGGATTCGCATGAAACTAGTGACAGTGCGAAGTAGATGGAGAGAAGTACAGTATCATATCAAGTTGTAGATAAGAATCAAAAGCTTTGTATTGATCTGGTACCCATTTCATTGTTAATTTCCATTATATATCCATTAGTTCTTCTTGATCAATAAATGATTATCTGTTATCTTTTAACCAACAATCCTTAGACATAACTCTTCTCCTGCAAAACAGCATTAATTTTTGAAGAATGAAGTGAATTTTCAAAATAGCTAAATATAATTTTAAACAATAATATCATGATCATTTTGTGACATAATCATATGAAAACAGTGTTAATAATTTTAAAAAAAATTGCCATTTTCAAAATTTTCAAAATTCAGATTATGAAAACTTTGAAAACCTTGCTCTGATACCAAATGTGATAAATGCGGATTACGGATCTTAAGGCTAGAATTAAAGCTAGAGGGGGGTGAATAGTGTATTAAGGAATTACTAAATCCTTTTGAGTTTATATTAATTTGAACACAAATGTATGCAATATTCAGACACATATATGATCAAAGAATCAAACACATATGCAGAAATAAAGTAAAAGCAACAAAGGAAAGAACCTACCGGATTTTATACTGGTTTGGAGTTGCCCTACATCCAGTACCGCACACAAGTACGGATTTCCTTTCAAAATCAATTCTTACAATTACACCCTCAATTTCAAGGCCATGAGGTACACCACTCCAGATTCACAATCCTTTGGGTAGAGATACTTGATTTTATGGGCAACAAGTTCACCCAATTAATTTTACAGGCAACAATCACACCTTTTCTAGCTTGATTGATTTTACAGGCTACAATCACACCTTTTCTGACTCAATTAATTACAAAGAAGTCTATAACTCTAAATAGCACTGGGATCTTGTTGAGGTGGTGATAGAGAATCAAACCAAAAATGATCTAGTTAGATTCAATGTTGATTTCGGAAGAGTAATGGTAAAAATATATATAAGGAAATGTGGAAGAAGAAGAGGAGTGAAATCAGAGAAAATTATGAATACAAATTCGTTTAAAACTGCCCCTATTTATAGTAGAACAACAGCCATGTCCATTCATGAAAGGATATGATGAATATACACTCCCTTTGAAATTCAAATTTTTGAAATAAACTGCCACCTTGTCGACAAGGGTCCCTAGGGGTTGTCGACAGGCCTATGTAATTTTTGGTAATTTGTTTTTCTTCGAAAATAACTTCTATCTTGTATTAAAAGTATATTAAACTTTATGAATATACTTAATTATAGTAAAAATACATAAATAAGTATAGAGAATAATATTTTGGTATATATAAAATTTTACTATAATTTTATATTTAAATCTAAGTATAAATATTAAAAGTTAAATATATTAAAAGATAGTTTAAAACCAAGGATAATTTGATTTTGAAAATAAAGATTATTTTGAGGCTAAAAGTATTTTAAAACCAGGATAGATGTTTTTGACCTTTTTAAAAGGAAGGTTTTGAAATCATTTTGAAAACAAGATATAATTTTGTAAAACATTTGAATAAAAGTTAGTGGATACAAAACAATGTTCCATTAGATTTTTCGTAGGTTCCATCCTACTTAGGGTTCCATCCCTTTAGCTAGCTCGAAGTGGATTCCATTCCACGAATAAATTGGATTTTAAGATGTCAGCGCTTTTCTAGGAGTTTTAACAAAATTCCTAACTAAATTACTTATTATTGAAATCTTGAACTCTTGATAATTTTGATACTCATGAGTCTTCAATCTTGATATCTTCAGTCTTGAATCTCCGTACCGTACAGTCTTCATTCTTGGTACCTGCATGGTTAAATCCTGCATAACATATATTCTAAATTATAATGTTAGTATTTATATTTTATAATAAGCCCTAAGGTTGTTGTCAACAAAACCATCCTTCTCAAGGACTAACAAATATCATCGGTCCAAGTTTACGATTCATACTGGAGGTACCAAGACGTATCAAGATATGAAGAGGAGCTTCTATTGGGAAGGTATGAAGAGGGATGTTGGCTTGTGGGTTAGGTAGTGCGCAAACTGTCAACAAGTGAAAACCAAACATCAGAAGCCGAGTGGATTGCTTTAACCTTTAGAGATTCCAGTTTGAAAATGGGATTTGATATCTATGGATTTTATAGACGGGTTTCTAAGGTCAAATAGAGGAAATGAAAGTAGATGGGTCATAGTGGACAGGTTGACCGAGAGTGCACATTTCATTCCAATTAAGTTGACCAGAACGGCATCTGTTTGAGCTAAGTTGTTCATGAAGAACATAGTTCGATTACATGGGATTCCTAGTAGCATAGTCTGTAACAGAGATGCTTTGTTTACTAGCGAATTCTGGAAGAGTCTACAGGATGTGTCAGGCACCAAGCTCAAGATGAGTACTGCATATCATCCTCAGACGGATGGGAATATAGAGAAAGTCTAAGGTACTTGAGGATTTGCTGAGAGCTTGTGTGCTGGACTTTAGTGGATCTTGGAAAGATCACCTACATTTGGTTGAGTTTTCCTATAATAATAGTTATCAGACTAGTATAGGAATGATGCCTTTTGAAGCTTTGTATGGAAGGCCATGCAAATCGTCATCATGTTTGTTAGAGACTAGGGACATATTAGTCTTAGGTCCAGATTTGGTTAGAGAGGCATCATAGAAGATTGAGTATATCCGAGAAAAGATGAAGAAAGATCAGTCCAGACTGAAGAGTTACGCATATAGAGGCATAAAGACATAGAGTTCTTTGTTGGAGATAAGGTTTTTATTAAAGTATCGCCGATGAAGGGTGTGGTACGATTTAGAAAGTTGGGGAAACTGGCACCGAGATATGTTGGTCTGTTCCATATTACAGAGAGGATTGGAAAGCTCGCATATATAGTAGAGTTTCTAAACAGTATGGCTGGTGTCCAGAATGTATTTCATGTGTCTTAACTTCGCAAGTATGTGCATGATCTAGAGACTACTATTCCTCCAATAGGGTTGGAAGATTTGATGGTACAGCCTGATTTGACTTTTGTTAGAGAACCAGTTCGGGTTGTAGCGAGAGATAAGAAAAGATTGAGGAATAAGACAGTCAAGTTGGTGAAAGTTCAATGAAATGACAACGAGAAGGATTGTACTTAGGAGACAGATGACAAGATACAAGATACTTATTCTGATCTACTTTGAGGGTAGGTCTATATTATATTTATATAGATAATTGCTAGTTGGGTATAATAGTATGGTTGTTAGGAGTTGTTATAGATGATTGATATGTTTAGTATTTGGTCCTTAATGAATTTCGAGGACGAAATACTTCAAGAAGAGGAGCATGTAAAACCCCTAATTTTTAGTAAAATTATTCAAGAGATTTAATTGATAAATTAAATAGAAAAATGTAAATATTAAGTGATAAGGGGATCGAGATTTGAAAATAAAACTAAGGGCCGAGCTAAATTAAATAAATGGGCTTAAGAATGAGTTATAAGAGAATTAGCTTGCACAAGGGAATATTAGGAATTTTTCGCACCTTATTTCCATAACTCTTATATATTTCCGTTCCTTATACCATTAACGTTTCACAAATATAACCAAACGCAAACTAATAGAGGAGCGGACCATTAACAAAGAAAGAAAAAATGGAATTCAAATCAAGCTAAAGATTTAAAGTAAGGGGGATAAATCTCAATCTCATTCCAATCTCCTTATCCTAATCAAGGTGAATAATAACTTATACCGTCTCTATTTTGTTACTAATCATTTGTTTTCGGGTGTAAGATTAAATCCCTTTCAGTGATGATTTGGATGATGATATGCTTAGACCATAATATGTTGAATTTAAATAAGATTGTTTAAATATGTTTTCACGGTTTTAAGGGTAAAACAGACTATAATTGATTTTGAATGCCGTGAGGAATTTATATGTTATGTAAAACACAAATTGGAGTTGGGTTTTAATTTTGTTAATTTTCCAAGCTAGGGAAAGATTATTATGAATTTTCAAAGGAAAATATGGTTAATTGGGTTTAGAAATTTATTTCAAAAATTGTATTGAGAATTTGGGTCAGAAATTTAGACGTGTCAGATAACATGTTAAAAGTGAATTTTTATGATTTTTGGGGATTTTTCCTAAGCGATTTACTATGAGAATTAAATTATTTTGAAAGGAGGATCTAAATGATTTAATTGTTTTGTTTAATGGAAGAGCTAATTTTTTAAATTAACCTTGGTTTAGATCTGAAATTATGCGGTAGTTATTTTGGTAAACAAGTTGAAAAGTTGAGGCAATCAATCACATGTTTACATGTGGGCAGATTAGTTAGAAAGTGTTTGCTTTAATTGGTATTAAATCAGATTTACCCAAAAAAGTGGGTTCCGCCTCTATTAGAAGCACCTTTCGACCCATAACTTCCGTGTAACGACCCACTATTTTGGATTATTCGCATCCGCACATGTCGGACTTGAATAATTCAAAATACCGAATTGTTAATTTAAATTTGGCAAAACTCAGATATATAGTAAATAAATAATCACAGAATCACAGACACAGAGTAATAATATGCAGCGGAAACAAAAGATAGTAGTTCATGAAGTTACTATATAAATAACAGAGTTAAATAAGTTACAACAGATGTCTCGAATACAAAAGTCAAATACAATAATCGGAATACATCACTGGAATCAACTGAATATCTGAGAGCTGGATAGATAGCTGGATCTCCAGCCGAAGCTCCAACTCCAAAGGCGAGTCTCAAAAGCGAACCACTCAGTCTGACCCGAGCGTAAAGAAAAACACAAAACACTCGAGTCAGGATTAACATTCTTACATCAATAAATCCAACTCAAGTGAAATAACAATTGAAATACGGTAACTCAAAGGATGTGGAATAACCATCCTCTAAGGATCCGTTAAACTATCTACTATGTAGTAGTATACGCTAAATAAATAATGCCTATCAATAATATAAAATATCAAAATAGTGTTAAGGCATTACCATTATGTAACGCTCGCGATTTTTCGTTGCCGAAAAACCGAAATGTTAGGGTTTTTAAAAAGAATTTAAGAACAAGGAAGAAGAAAGAAAGATAGAAAATAGAGGGAAAAGATAGAGAAGAAAAGAGAAAATTTTAAAATAGAAGAAAAAAAGAATAGAACGAAACAGAACACAACAGAACAACATCAGAATCTCACACTTCGCAGCGGAACAAGATATAATAATAAATGAATAATCTTTAAACAAAGAACTATATCAGTTATTACATTACATCACATTACATTACATCATATCATCAGAGTATACAACATCAAACAGTGCAGCGGAAAGGAAATACTATATAAGTAATACGCCATGCCATCCAGCTTGCCTCTAGCAACTCCAGAATATCCAGAATATCCTGATAAACCTTAACTCTTGACTGCCCGTGTGGAAATTGGTGGGCACCCAGAGTTTAGGAAGGAAAACAATAAACTCCAAGTCAGTCATGTGACTGGTGTGAGAACTCAAAACAGTTTATTTATCTTTAAAATCAAAATAGAGAGATATTTTTATTTCAATTCGCAATGCTTTTAAAAATGAGACTACCATAAGGCCTCCCGCACACACACACAATGCAAATGCAGAATCGGAGGAGATTTCTCCTTATGATAGTCAAAGATGCTTGATACGCATTTAAAAAGACATTTGATATTATTACTAGTGCATAGTGTAGGAAAAATTATTTTGAAAGTAGAATATAAATCTTAGCCAGCATACGACCATTATCGTATGCCTACTATAGCTAACTATGTTCAATAGCAGGTTACCGCCACATTCCATAGCAGATTATACAACTAAAACCGTACAAGTTTCGTATTGTTTCTTTGGATTTCCAACAAATGGTCAGGCCAAGGAACTTCCCATTGCCACATGAGAATGCCTCTGGAAAGACATCCCCGAGAACCAAACCGGAACTCTGCCAACACAAGGCCGGGTTACCCCTAACTGGGTAACTACTGACACGAGCACGCCATTCCCCGATCGTAAACGACCTTTCTCACGAGATCCCGATAGCCAACAACCACAAAGTAATAAATTCGTAGTAACCACATAGGTTAAATATCTGGGCTCCATACCATGATACCACCTCTATCCAGAAGGAAATGTACATACCCTAAAGGGTGCTACCCCTCATAACCTTGCCGCATCTTTCCTGTTTTGACCATTTCCGGGGTGTGAGGCTCGACGAAGTCACGTCCACAAAAACATACTTTATACAAAAGCCATGCTTTGGGTCAACAAATGATCAACACAATGATCACTAAGATAGACGATCAAATAAATGATCCTATCACAAATAATCAACACAATGATCATTTCAGCAACACTCAGCATGTCACATTACCAAATTGGGAATATATCGCTGATAACTTCAACTATATAACCTCTGAGCTCGTACGTCTCAGAGAAGGGTGTTAAGCTAAAAGAATAAATTCTTCGCCACCAACAGAAATATATTTGAAAGAAATCGGCTTTATATCTCAACTTGTAATGTCAGACACACAATCCATACAAGTCTGTTCCGGGCTCGAACAAAACCGAAGGCACTTACAAAGAAGTCCTTGCAATCCGGATATTCACAATCCTGATCGGATTCACCATCACATATGGAGAACTCTATACCGTAGCTACTCGGTGCAGAGTAAATCGACAGGTCATCCTATCGCTCTCGCAAATACCGGGTCTTCAACACCGATCTTCAAATGCAATTCATAACGACGTATCACATATTCGGAATGGGTTATACGACCCCATGGTCCTTTCCCGGTTAACCCGAATAGTGAGCGCTTATTCAAAAATAAGTGTAGCATTCACATTCAAACAAATCACATCAATTACCCATTCAAAGGGAAATATTGATAGTCGGTTATTTGAACTATCACTGGATATGCACACATCACCGGTTTCCAAATAATTTTCCAAATTATTTATTTTCCAAAATATCTTTACAAGATATATTATTTCAATACTTCAAAAATAAATCAATATTTATTTTTCTAAACCAATCCCACTTTCTTTTATAAATTCCTTAGTGAATTTACATTTCAAAATACCCATGCATATGATTTCAATAATTCATTTCAATTTATCTTCAAAAAGATAAATTCTCAAAATATTCACTTTATATTGGAAAACATTTCCATACTTATTAAATAAGTAATTCACAAATTTTATTTATTTTCAACACTTGGAAAATATTCAATATACTTCAATCAAAAATAAGTATATATTTCATTCTTTAAGGAAATCATTCTCTTAAACATATTTATTTGGGCCAAAACGAATGTTGCGTAAAACATCGTTACGACAACCCAAAATCACTAGTATAGGGATTTGAAATTAAAATAGATATATAAATCCCAATACTATACAAAACATTTCCTTCCGGAAATCATTTACTATAACAACAGTGTTATAGTCCACCATTTCCTTTTATTTCTCGAAAACGTCTATTTCAACAATAAATGTTGAAATCTATGGTTTCGAATCTCAACACATTTTAAAACATCGTTAGATCGTTTTAAATTCCATTTAAAACATCACATTCAAACATTTTCTTTAACATATTATTCACTATTTTAAAAACGTGAATATACTTCGTTAACAAATTTCATCCTTTCTATTCATTTTATTTTAAAGGATTATTCACTGTCTAAAAACGTGAATATAACTCCATAAATAAATTATAACAATTTACTTATCAAAATAAGCTGTTTGTGAATTTATAAAACAACGTTTATAAATTCCATTTCTATTTATTTTATAACAACTTCCCTTTTATAAATTCCTTTATTTATCTATTCCAGTTTATAACTCAATTATAACTAAAAGTTCATATTATAAGTTAAATACTTATAAAACGATTATTTTACAAAATCGTTCTTTTTTAACTTCCCAAATTATAAATCTTTTAACTTATAAGATTCATTCATTTATCCAAAATCATTATTTTAATAACTTAATAAATTTTATAAACCTACTGCTTATAAAATTCCATTTATAACTTCACCGTATAAAATTCTATAAATTCCATTCAATTATGAAATTCATTTTCACTTCATTCAAACACTTATAAAACTCGTTTTATAATGTCCATATTTCAATTTATAAATATCCATTTATAAATCTCTTAATATAAATAAATTTATATTATTCTTTAAAACGTCTTTAATCTCCTTTATAATTTCATCATTTTGATTTATAAAATAATCAAATTTTATAAATCCTATATTTAAACTTTTAATAACATATTCAAAAATCCAATTTAAACTATTTTATAAAATCATTAATCCATATTTCTCAAAAATCAATCTTTTAACTATATTTCTCAAAAACATAATTTTATAACTTTTAAAAGTATAACGTTTATTTATTTAAAATAATTAAATTTCCAAATATAGTTTAAAACGTATACTTTCAAAAATCACCTTTAAAAATCATTTTAAAATCCCAAAATTTGGGTCCAATGATGCTACACACCAAATAGTCAATCACGACAAACAACGGTATCATATATCGATATGATAATCCATCAAATATCAAAATATCTGAAATCAAATAAAAACTGTTGAGGAATCCTGTTGGATCCCTCCAACCTGTTTTCCTGCATCCACAAACATTAGCACAATACCAATTCCGTTCCAGTACGAAATCATCGCGGTATATGTTCTTATTAAATATTATCCGCTTAATAACGGCGTAATAGGGTCTCATCCGCTAAAAAATGCGGGGAATCAACAACTGCAATATATACATATGCCAATATATATATATTGATATATTATATATAATACCAATTTCACTGTTTATGAAATATTCGCGGTATATGTTTTTAATAAATAACATCCGCTTACTAACGGCGTATAATGTCTATTTTAACAACCAATAGATATTCATCAACATTCAAACATGCATTCAAATATTTAAATCTAACTATTTAAAATAAAATCGAAACTGATTCGATTGAGTGAGAAGTTCTCACCTTGATTTTATTTTCCGTTTTAGCGATTTATTTCGAATAAAATTAAACGGACGTTTAATTTTACCCAAAATTCTCACTAACTCCAAACGACTCCAAACCAACTCCATCGCGTAGTTCTCGTCCATACGATTCCAACGCAATTGGTTTCGCGTGTTTTCGACCTCGTATGAAAAAGTTATGTATTTTACAAGTTTGTACACGATTTATATACACTAATTACAACATTAAATTATAATTAAAACCCTACACAAGCCCCTGGCCGTTGGATCTGCATCTAAGGCCTCACGTTCATCTCCTACATCACGCGCATAAGCTCCAGTAAATCACGTACTAGCCGAACCCAAATCCAAGATTAGGGTTAATTAATTCGACCTCCACATCGCACTTAAACTCGATCAAACTCCTCCATGCTGTGCGCCTCCCCAACCTCCATGCTCGGCCCCAAGGATATGAAGCTCGGCCTCATATAGCACGTGGAAAGTCGTGCGTGAGCTGTAGAGAACGGCGCCCCCTAGACGCCACCACGTCGCTCCAAATCACATCTCCACCGTTGAATCTCTTCGTCTCGTTGCCCTCTACATCTTCCATGTTGAAAGTTTTAGCCAAAACTTGATGGATTGAGAGATCAGAGGGAAAAACGGTTGGCAATTTTCGGCCATCCATTGCAGTTGCTGGCGGCTAGGGTTTTGTAATTAGGGTTTTATTTTTTTATTTTTTTTTATAAATGAAGGGTAGGGGGTGTATTTATAGAGAAACGATCGACACTATTCATCCGGAAATTCCGAACTCCGATTTACGCGCCGAAACTGACATTCCTAGGGTTTATCCCGCGTTCCGGACACAATGGAACAGGTTTCGGAAGCTAATTCGGACATCTGTGCGAGTTATGGCTGTAAACGCTCAATTTAAATTAAACCGATTTAAGTCGATTTCTAGGCGTTTTAATTTGTACAGGACAAACCGTAAATCCAATCGACTTGAAATTTGAAACCTTACAATAATATCACATTACGGATACGATGAAACTAGTTTCGTCGAAATCCGAGACTTTTTGAAAAATGGCTATTTTGACTCGCCAAATTTAAATTAAAAACAATTCGATGCGTTTCGAGCTGCCACGATCAAACGATAACTCCGATTGACACGAAATTTGAAATCCGGTAATAACTAACTATTACGGATCCAATGAAACTGGTTTCGTTCAATTCTGAGACTGTTCAAAAATTGACTATTTTCACTAGTCGATTTTAATATTAAAATATTCAATTTTCACAATTTAACTTTTAATTCGATTTTAAAAGTTCTAAAATATCATTCTAACTCCAATATGATAAAATAAAATTTTACAAATCATTTTCAATCATATTTAACTCAATTTTCAATTATTTCCATAATTTAACATATTAAATTATCGATTTAATTATTCAGTTAAATCCAAAAATTCAAATAAAAATTTATTTGACTTATAAATTCACTTATTAAATATTTAAAATTAATTAAATATTCAAATTTTAATTTCTAAAAATTCTGGGTCGTTACAATCTTCCCCACTTAAAAGAATTTCGTCCCGAAATTAACAAGTAAGAAAAGTTATAGAATATATTAACTTTCCAAAATTCATAGTTAAACTTTTTACAATAACTTTACTAAGTTTTCAAATCATACTTAGTTATCTTTTAAAAACAACTACCATTGTTTAACTTTCAATTCCAAAATCAAAGTTATAGTTTTCAAAATTTTCCAATTTTCTCAAATTTTTTTCTAACGCCTTTAATTTTCGGAAAAATTCGCCATAGTCTCCTTTGCGCGGCTCGATCCGAAAAAAAAATGACAGTATATATATCACAAATATACATCTCATCAAGTAATGAGGCATCCCGAAGGGAAAAAAATGTAAAAGTACGGTATTTAATCCGAGATATGTACCTTATATTTTATTAGCAAGCATATACGGCTAATATAGCACAAAAGCGAGCTCCAAATGCGAAGCAAACGCGATCCGCACCTACTAATCACTCAACAAACAACATGAGAACATGCATATATGAAAATAATATCGATATACAACATATATCTCCATAACAACTATATATGTCAACATAGCATATGCAATAAAAGCAAACATCAACCATCAACCAACTATCATCCATAACAAATAAATATTCATTCATATTCTCATTAATATTCAATGAATTGGGTTTTCAATTTAATCACATTCGATTCATTCACAGTTGATGTTTTTACTAACATTCATTCTCAATTAGTTTATATTCACTAATTCATATTCAAGTTGGTTCACTTCCAAATCAAATTCAATTCCATTCAAATTTATTTGCTTCTAATTTGAATTCAATTACGTGTCTTTCAATTTTATTAAATCAATTTCATTAACACTAAATGAATTTTATACAATCAACTAACAATCATATATCAACCAATGTATATTTATTACAACCAAATTCCTTTGCTTACAATTGGTTTAATTTAATTGATTTTCATTCAATTATTCAACTTTCTAATAACATTAGATTTTAATGAATTAACACTTATATCCATTATTCCATATCAATTTAATTCACATTTAATTGATTAATATTCAATCCATTCATTCAATTCAATTCAATTTCAAAATCGAATTTCATTTACATAACTTAAGTTCACATTTATCTCTTAACTTTATTATTTTTAACTCATATTCATAAATATATTAATTAGTTTCACTTCTTATATATATAAGTTTATTTCACAATTGTAAATCACTTTAATTATAATTCAATTCTTATAATTCTTTTGCTTATGTAATTATTCTTCAATTTAGATTATTCAAACATCTAAACAATCAACTTATTTTCACTTTAATAATTCTGAAAAATTATTTCTTTATATATAAAATATATAATCAAGGTAAAATTATTTCGTTTACCCAATTTAAAACAATACTGTGCCGAATTGTTCTGTACAAGTGTTTAGAGATCCCTATCAACAACGTTAATTACTCGTATTAACCAGAATCTATATACCACTCAACAAACCAATCATCACAATATAAAACAATTTTATATTCACTAACAAATACGCTCTCATAGCTATTATTACACTCAAATTCATTCTAGAGTACTACTGACTCCATCTCTAATGAATAACACCCAACAGAACCATGGTTGTCGCTTAACCATAAGCTCTGATACCAAATGTAACGCTTGCGATTTTTCGTTGCCGAAAAACCGAAATGTTAGGGTTTTTAAAAAGAATTTAAGAACAAGGAAGAAGAAAGAAAGATAGAAAATAGAGGGAAAAGATAGAGAAGAAAACAGAAAATTTTAAAATAGAAGAAAAAGAGAATAGAACGGAACAGAACACAACAGAACAACATCAGAATCTCACAATTCGCAGCGGAACAACATATAATAATAAATGAATAATCTTTAAACAAAGAACTATATCAGTTATTACATTACATCACATTACATTACATCATATCATCAGAGTATACAACATCAAACAGTGCAGCGGAAAAGAAATACTATATAAGTAATACGCCATGCCATCCAGCTTGCCTCTAGCAACTCCAGAATATCCAGAATATCCTGATAAACCTTAACTCCTGACTGCCCGTGTGGAAATTGGTGGGCACCCAGAGTTTAGGAAGGAAAACAATAAACTCCAAGTCAGTCATGTGACTGGTGTGAGAACTCAAAACAGTTTATTTATCTTTAAAATCAAAATAGAGAGATATTTTTATTTCAATTCGCAATGCTTTTAAAAATGAGACTACCATAAGGCCTCCCGCACACACACACAATGCAAACGCAGAATCGGAGGAGATTTCTCCTTATGATAGTTAAAGATGCTTGATACGCATTTAAAAAGACATTTGATATTATTACTAGTGCATAGTGTAGGAAAAATTATTTTGAAAGTAGAATATAAATCTTAGCCAACATACGACCATTATCGTATGCCTACTATAGCTAACTATGTTCAATAGCAGGTTACCGCCACATTCCATAGCAGGTTATACAACTAAAACCGTACAAGTTTCGTATTGTTTCTTTGGATTTCCAACAAATGGTCAGGCCAAGGAACTTCCCATTGCCACATGAGAATGCCTCTGGAAAGACATCCCCGAGAACCAAACCGGAACTCTGCCAACACAAGGCCGGGTTACCCCTAACTGGGTAACTACTGACACGAGCACGCCATTCCCCGATCGTAAACGACCTTTCTCACGGGATCTCGATAGCCAACAACCACAAAGTAATAAATTCGTAGTAACCACATAGGTTAAATATCTGGGCTCCATACCATGATACCACCTCTATCCAGAAGGAAATGTACATACCCTAAAGGGTGCTACCCCTCATAACCTTGCCGCATCTTTCCTGTTTTGACCATTTCCGGGGTGTGAGGCTCGACGAAGTCACGTCCACAAAAACATACTTTATACAAAAGCCATGCTTTGGGTCAACAAATGATCAACACAATGATCACTAAGATAGACGATCAAATAAAGGATCCTATCACAAATAATCAACACAATGATCATTTCAGCAACACTCAGCATGTCACATTACCAAATTGGGAATATATCGCTGATAACTTCAACTATATAACCTCTGAGCTCGTACGTCTCAGAGAAGGGTGTTAAGCTAAAAGAATAAATTCTTCGCCACCAACAGAAATATATTTGAAAGAAATCGGCTTTATATCTCAACTTGTAATGTCAGACACACAATCCATACAAGTCTGTTCCGGGCTCGAACAAAACCGAAGGCACTTACAAAGAAGTCCTTGCAATCCGGATATTCACAATCCTGATCGGATTCACCATCACATATGGAGAACTCTATACCGTAGCTACTCGGTGCAGAGTAAATCGACAGGTCATCCTATCGCTCTCGCAAATACCGGGTCTTCAACACCGATCTTCAAATGCAATTCATAACGACGTATCACATATTCGGAATGGGTTATACGACCCCATGGTCCTTTCCCGGTTAACCCGAATAGTGAGCGCTTATTCAAAAATAAGTGTAGCATTCACATTCAAACAAATCACATTAATTACCCATTCAAAGGGAAATATTGATAGTCGGTTATTTGAACTATCACTGGATATGCACACATCACCGGTTTCCAAATAATTTTCCAAATTATTTATTTTCCAAAATATCTTTACAAGATATATTATTTCAATACTTCAAAAATAAATCAATATTTATTTTTCTAAACCAATCCCACTTTCTTTTATAAATTCCTTAGTGAATTTACATTTCAAAATACCCATGCATATGATTTCAATAATTCATTTCAATTTATCTTCAAAAAGATAAATTCTCAAAATATTCACTTTATATTGGAAAACATTTCCATACTTATTAAATAAGTAATTCACAAATTTTATTTATTTTCAACACTTGGAAAATATTCAATATACTTCAATCAAAAATAAGTATATATTTCATTCTTTAAGGAAATCATTCTCTTAAACATATTTATTTGGGCCAAAACGAATGTTGCGTAAAACATCGTTACGACAACCCAAAATCACTAGTATAGGGATTTGAAATTAAAATAGATATATAAATCCCAATACTATACAAAACATTTCCTTCCGGAAATCATTTACTATAACAACAGTGTTATAGTCCACCATTTCCTTTTATTTCTCGAAAACGTCTATTTCAACAATAAATGTTGAAATCTATGGTTTCGAATCTCAACACATTTTAAAACATCGTTAGATCGTTTTAAATTCCATTTAAAACATCACATTCAAACATTTTCTTTAACATATTATTCACTATTTTAAAAACATGAATATACTTCGTTAACAAATTTCATCCTTTCTATTCATTTTATTTTAAAGGATTATTCACTGTCTAAAAATGTGAATATAACTCCATAAATAAATTATAACAATTTACTTATCAAAATAAGCTGTTTGTGAATTTATAAAACAACGTTTATAAATTCCATTTCTATTTATTTTATAACAACTTCCCTTTTATAAATTCCTTTATTTATCTATTCCAGTTTATAACTCAATTATAACTAAAAGTTCATATTATAAGTTAAATACTTATAAAACGATTATTTTACAAAATCGTTCTTTTTTAACTTCCCAAATTATAAATCTTTTAACTTATAAGATTCATTCATTTATCCAAAATCATTATTTTAATAACTTAATAAATTTTATAAACCTACTGCTTATAAAATTCCATTTATAACTTCACCGTATAAAATTCTATAAATTCCATTCAATTATGAAATTCATTTTCACTTCATTCAAACACTTATAAAACTCGTTTTATAATGTCCATATTTCAATTTATAAATATCCATTTATAAATCTCTTAATATAAATAAATTTATATTATTCTTTAAAACGTCTTTACTCTCCTTTATAATTTCATCATTTTGATTTATAAAATAATCAAATTTTATAAATCCTATATTTAAACTTTTAATAACATATTCAAAAATCCAATTTAAACTATTTTATAAAATCATTAATCCATATTTCTCAAAAATCAATCTTTTAACTATATTTCTCAAAAACATAATTTTATAACTTTTAAAAGTATAACGTTTATTTATTTAAAATAATTAAATTTCCAAAAATAGTTTAAAACATATACTTTCAAAAATCACCTTTAAAAATCATTTTAAAATCCCAAAATTTGGGTCCAATGATGCTACACACCAAATAGTCAATCACGACAAACAACGATATCATATATCGATATGATAATCCATCAAATATCAAAATATCTGAAATCAAATAAAAACTGTTGAGGAATCCTCTTGGATCCCTCCAACCTGTTTTCCTGCATCCACAAACATTAGCACAATACCAATTCCGTTCCAGTACGAAATTATCGCGGTATATGTTCTTATTAAATATTATCCGCTTAATAACGGCGTAATAGGGTCTCATCCGCTAAAAAATGCGGGGAATCAACAACTGCAATATATACATATGCCAATATATATATATTGATATATTATATATAATACCAATTTCACTGTTTATGAAATATTCGCGGTATATGTTTTTAATAAATAACATCCGCTTACTAACGGCGTATAATGTCTATTTTAACAACCAATAGATATTCATCAACATTCAAACATGCATTCAAATATTTTAAATCTAACTATTTAAAATAAAATCGAAACTGATTCGATTGAGTGAGAAGTTCTCACCTTGATTTTATTTTCCGTTTTAGCGATTTATTTCGAATAAAATTAAACGGACGTTTAATTTTACCCAAAATTCTCACTAACTCCAAACCAACTCCATCGCGTAGTGCTCGTCTATATGATTCCAACGCAATTGGTTTCGCGCGTTTTCGACCTCGTATGAAAAAGTTATGTATTTTACAAGTTTGTACACGATTTATATACACTAATTACAACATTAAATTATAATTAAAACCCTACACAAGCCCCTGGCCGTTGGATCTGCATCTAAGGCCTCACGTTCATCTCCTACATCACGCGCATAAGCTCCAGTAAATCACGTACTAGCCGAACCCAAATCCAAGATTAGGGTTAATTAATTCGACATCCACATCGCACTTGAACTCGATCAAACTCCTCCATGCTGTGCGCCTCCCCAACCTCCATGCTCGGCCCCAAGGATATGAAGCTCGGCCTCATATAGCACGTGGAAAGTCGTGCGTGAGCTGTAGAGAACGGCCCCCCTAGACGCCACCACGTCGCTCCAAATCACATCTCCACCGTTGAATCTCTTCGTCTCGTTGCCCTCTACATCTTCCATGTTGAAAGTTTTAGCCAAAACTTGATGGATTGAGAGATCAGAGGGGAAAATGGTTGGCAATTTTCGGCCATCCATTGCAGTTGCTGGCGACTAGGGTTTTGTAATTAGGGTTTTATTTTTTTATTTTTTTTATAAATGAAGGGTAGGGGGTGTATTTATAGAGAAACGATCGACACTATTCATCCGGAAATTCCGAACTCCGATTTACGCGCCGAAACTGACATTCCTAGGGTTTATCCCACGTTCCGGACACAATGGAACAGGTTTCGGAAGCTAATTCGGACATCTGTGCGAGTTATGGCTGTAAACGCTCAATTTAAATTAAACCGATTTAAGTCGATTTCTAGGCGTTTTAATTTGTACAGGACAAACCGTAAATCCAATCGACTTGAAATTTGAAACCTTACAATAATATCACATTACGGATCCGATGAAACTAGTTTCGTCGAAATCCGAGACTTTTTGAAAAATGGCTATTTTGACTCGCCAAATTTAAATTAAAAACAATTCGATGCGTTTCGAGCTGCCACGATCAAACGATAACTCCGATTGACACGAAATTTGAAATCCGGTAATAACTAAGTATTATGGATCCAATGAAACTGGTTTCGTTCAATTCTGAGACTGTTCAAAAATTGACTATTTTCACTAATCGATTTTAATATTAAAATATTCAATTTTCATAATTTAACTTTTAATTCGATTTTAAAAGTTCTAAAATATCATTCTAACTCCAATATGATAAAATAAAATTTTACAAATCATTTTCAATCATATTTAACTCAATTTTCAATTATTTCCATAATTTAACATATTAAATTATCGATTTAATTATTCAGTTAAATCCAAAAATTCAAATAAAATTTATTTGACTTATAAATTCACTTATTAAATATTTAAAATTAATTAAATATTCAAATTTTAATTTCTAAAAATTCTGGGTCGTTACACATTATTTCCCTTAACACATTTTATATAAGCGTTATAGTCTATACAGCACTGTAAACTCCACCGTAAACTAGTGGGATATCAGGGAGTACACCATAGGTATAACACAAAACAAATTCGTAGTGGTCGCGCATATAGGGATACAAGTATGACAAGGCACATGAGGCAATACCCAAGGTAGTGAAACTACCATTTGCCTGATCCGGACTGGTGAAAACGCGTCGCCGCAACGATCGCAACACCCGAAACAACACTCTCAAAATTGTGAGGGTGCACCAATCAATAACAAGTAATGAGTGGTTTACGAAGAAGTGTGTTCGCTCAAGGTGGCTAACCCCATTTGGCCCGGCACGGCTTCTGTTTTAGTCATTTCCAATTTGACACAAGTGTCAAGGCTATCCATTATCGTTCTCTTTCTTCGTCATCACGTACATCATTCCAACCACTTCATTCTGGAACACACTCCGCGTATAGTTATTAAAGTGGTTTTCGGTTTAGACAGAGAGTATGTCCATAACCGACTCCGGTTTCTTTAATAACTTTCGTAATTATTACACCGATTGGTCGTTTAATATATTTCAAAACCAAATCAAATTCAATTTCAATTAGAATTTGAAAATCAACATTTCATTTGTCTTCAAAAATCAATTTCCATAATTTACGCTTCAAAACTTCCAAATTACCATTTCAAATCTTTTAATTCCATTTCAATTTTTATTTAAACATTTCAAATATGGATTCAAATTCGTGTATAAATTTCCTTCCGAAATCATTTAAATTAATTTAATTTAACATTCAAATCAATTTAAATCCATTGATCGATTTCATTCAATATTCATTTAAATTAAGTAAATTTATTATTCAAAATAATTTCAATTGAATTTCCAATTCATTAAATCAATTACTTATGTTCAGCTTCATTATATCAAAACTTACAAATTAAATTAGATCCGTCAAATCAAATTCTTTAAATTACAAGTCTTGCATTAATTTCAATAAATTACATGCTATTTCTTGTTAAAGAAATTCAATTTCATTTATTCATTTACTTAGTTACAAATTCCAAAACTCAGTTCATAAAGAAATTAATTCACTCATTACTTATTTGATTTAGACAAATTTCCAAACTTAATTATTTCATAGCTCACATTACTTATTAAAGAAGTTCAATTCCACTTATCATGAAGTCCAATTTTACATATCAAGAATTCAATTACATTCAATTATTAAATAATTCAATCATATTAAATTATTAAATAATTTTAAAACTTAATTATTCAATAATTTCAAACTTTATTATTAAATAATTTCAAAACTTAATTCATTCATTTCTTAAATTAAACAACGTTCTTTCATTAATTACTTTGTTAATATTTCATTTCAGATTATTAAATATTAACATTACTTTTCACTAAATTTCAAATTCCAACTTCTTTCAAAACTTTATTATTTATTCATATAAAATCTTTATTTTATTTTTAAATCAAATTTTTGACCAATCAGTTTATTTAATTCTCTATCCTAAGTCAAATTCATTTAGGTATTTATCATTTCAACCCGATTCCATTTCAATTCAAAAAATCAAAGCATAGCAAAGGGAACTTGCAGTGTGATAACTGGGATGGTGTCAAAGTAAATAAACAAGCAATAGCAACAATCAATAACAATCCAATAATTAGTTCAAATAATCCCGAAATAATCGTATTAATTTACATTGTTATTTGTGCAAATTAATATAATTATTTCTAGAATCTACACTATCATTTCATGTAGATTAAAGATTATTTCATTAATACTTATACGGTTCTTCAGTTGATATCTATTAGTCAATTTCATACCACATCGATTTTAAACAACAACATTTAAATGGTTCAAGGTGTAATTAACCATATTTCTACATGTCAATTTATTTAAACATTTAAAGGGGTCATATTATATAAATTTAAATAGTCAAATTCATCAGATATATCAATTTAAATTATTAACTATCCTATATCAAATTCAATTGCATACTATTTATCACTTTAAACAATTAACAATTTTAACGTCCAATGTCAACGTCAACAAGCAATCATTTATCAACCAAACTGGATTATCATTGTATAATTAACAGATAATGGTGTCAGATGTCACAGGTGAACTGATACAGGTAATAACATATATATCAGTGTAAATGACCAACAGCAGCATATTTCAATTGTCGTTTCAATTGAAATCAAATATAATAAATAAAAGAACATTAACCTTGAGTGATTGCTCACCTTTCGAGGCTAGAGAGGTTCGAAAAATGAAATGGGTTACAAATCCAAAACCGAATTCCAAAGCAAGCACGATGGCATGAGTTTGACTATCAAAGCTGATGACAAAGAAATGACGAAATCTAATTAGAACTGGATCGTTGACGATAAATTGGTATACTGAACTGATGTACACTATATATATAAAGTCATATTTAACTTTCAAACGTATATTAAATTAAATATATATACATTATTTATATAAATAAACCCCACATTTACATACCTAATATATATATATATATATATATATATATATATATATAAGTTGACATAATATACAAACATACTTGAAAACCATATATATATATTCCAGTTAACTTTATAAACTCTATATATGCAAATGTATACTGTCTTGCCATAAAAAAGAAAAAAAATAAAGTAAATAAATAGTAAATACTTTTTAACCATAAACACACACACATAACAGATAATACTCTTATATATTTATACGCTTATAATAAAACACACGGTACTAAATATGTAGATCTATAGGCCCATAAATCAAAACACGTATAAATATAAATCTGGATACTCAATAAAATTATAAAACTTAGATTTGTGCAAAATATAAATATACTGTAACCTATATATAACTAACGCCTATTTCTTTATATGTATATATATCATATATACAATCAAAGCCAGTACCTAACATAGTTAACGGATTGTATCCACTTGTATAAGCATTTACAAGTAACCTTTGCAAACTTGAACCAACATATTATTATTATTTACGTAATGTAAAAAAAAAATATGTAAGATAAGTTTATATTCTCCACAATTTACTGCCCTGCTTAGATACAGACAACAAGCTTATTCCCCTGACGCCAGGTATGGGTATATATAACAACACTAACATTTTAAACTTCAACACTATACATAAAACGCATACAGACAACTTTATATACCCACTATAACTTATAATATATTTATAAAAACATACCACCAATTTGTAGAATGGGCCAAATATATATATATATATATATATATACACATACAAACAAATGGATATATATATATATCCATGTATACTATTTCAAAACTTTTTGCCGAGGCTTATAAATACTTGAATATAATTATATATAAATACAACTATGTATATTACTTAAAACTTGAACAGGTTACATTCTAATTCATATACATGAACAGCATGTATATATACATTCGAACAACATATATATTGTTGTCAAATTGTTTCAACGTAGATTGTAGGATATAGATATATTTTTCAAACAATAACAAGGATAATATATATACGTGCCTGTAGACATTAATGTATACACACAGAAGTGATGAGAAGAAGCGGCCGATGGCTATAGGGCTCGGCGTTGATGAGATGATGGACGAGGCTGGCCAGAAAAGAAAGCGGCAAGGGAATAAGGTTGAGCATTGTCCACGTCTGGGTAGATCTCGCGATGGTGGAGATGAGATGTGTTGTTCCAGCCATGGCGTGGGTGGCTCAGGAGATGAGGCGAGATGGCGTGATGGTGGTCGGCTATTGAGAGGAGAAGGTCGATGCATGGCCAGTGTTGGAAGTGGTGAAGCGGGGCGTGGTTAGCGTTCGACGGTGGAGGTTGGCCTGGTTGCTGTCGCATATGCGGTTGAAGGCGAGAGAGGTGACGGCAGCGAATGGAGGCTTGGTGGTGGCCACGGGTGGTGGTTGGACACGGAGGAGGAGGCGGCGAGTGGCCGGAGCGCCATGGCAGAGGAGGGAAGGTTGAGGAAACGTTGGAATAATGAGGCTACGGAGAAATAAAATAAAATGAAGGCATAAGTGGGAATGGAATAAAATGGAGTTGAGCAAAGGAGGAGGAAGCTTCTGATTCTCAGATCCAAACATTTTTATTTAAGAGCAAGAACGAATAGATGCGGAAATGAACGTGAATTATGGGAACCAGCAAAAATAAATTTTGTTACGGGGAATAGAGAAATTTAAACATTGATATCTGTGAAAAGTTTATGACGATTCGTTTTAGCCAATGGAAACAAACGGACAAAGAACAAATTGTTAAAATGGGTACCGATACGGTTCAACGCTTACATATTTTGCCGTCCACCCGACGTTGAAACCCACATACGAATATAACGCGGAGATCAGCACAACGAGACGATCAAAACGGTATACGGAAAGCAGTGATACGATGAAATTATAAAAATTCAAAATTTCTACTAGCGGAAAATGCAGCAAAAACGCAGAAAAATAAGATCGACGGAGCTAAAGAAGTCCGAATTTGGAAAAATGAAAAATGACGTCTTGCTCAGAAGATGATTTAGAATTTTTCTATGTAAAAATATTTAGGTTTCGAAAACGTTGTATTTTCATCGATTTTCAACTGATTAAATTTAAATAAATTTACGCACGAAATAAACTTCATATTTTCGGACGAAAATTTACCAACTGCCATATTAGTTAGACGCATTTCAAATATCAAAATTTTATCGTTTAAAATTCCACAAAATTTCAATTAATAACGTTATTAAAACCAGTTAAATTTACAGGTTGTTACACTCTCCCCCACTCAAAAACATTTCGTCTCTGAAAAGGAAGGAAGTAGGAGAATAAACAACCAGAAGAAAATAGACTTGAATTACAAAATAAAAATTTATTTAAACCATATAAATTTCAATTTAAATAAATTTATATTCAACAATTTGTTTTTAAATTCAAGATTTTCATTTAAATTGATTTGATTTCACATTTATTAATGTTAGGTACAAAAGGTTTCTTTCAAATGAAATTCAATTTAAATTCAATTAATTCAAGATACTCCCTTAAGTTGATTTAATTCAATTTATTAACTTTCGGAACAAATTTTTCCTCTATTAATCACGCCTATTATTTATTTAACTTATTATTCTATTTATCTCCATAAACATTTTATGATTAAAATTTAAGTGAATAACATTTATTATACGCGCTCGCATTTTATTTATAAAGACAATTTAGATTATATATTACCAAATTTTCTTAAATTAACAATTTCAAAGATCATAAATTTGAATAGTCATTTATTATAATCATACTTTATTCGACAAATTTAATTCTTCTTTATTCCAAATTATTATTAAATTTATTCTACTTAATATATCATATCACATACATATTAAGTATATTTACATTTATTATAACTACTCAAATTTATTTAAAAATTCCTTTGATATCATTTATATTGTATAATATCGAATTACATAATTAACTTTTAGAAATTTAGGTAAGTTATATATAACGCAATTGAGTATTATCCGAATGAAATTTACAATTTGCTTGTTTCAAGTTAAGTATCTAGTCAAAAAAATTGGCTTCATTGAAAATCATCCTTAAATAAAAAATTTAAGAATTAATTTCTGATTTATTTCAAATAACTTAGAAATAAAAATATGTGTATATATATATATATATATCATAATATATCGAATCAAATTTAAAATCTTCAATATATATTATAAATCAAGTCCTGCTTAGAAATTCAAATCAATTTATTTTTCCAAACAAAAGTGTAGCAAGGCTGCAGAATAGTCTCTCCACTTTGAGACTCGAAAATGAATGTCGATGATGCGGCCGTCATCACAGAAATTATTTTCCAGCGACAAAAAAGAAGAGCTCTAATTTAAACATTTAAATTCTTTGAAATGGTTTCTATTTGAAAATATTTAAATAATATACACACTAAAACTTTTAAAATCAAAGTTTGAAATCACCGGAAATCAAATTCTCAAATTCCTGATTTACATTCATTTCAAATTCCAAATCAAATTATAGCCAAGTTTTATGAATTCATTTATTTATTATTTCTGATAACAAATTCATTATCAATTTAATTTCAGAAAAATTTATACTTATATATAATATAATCACACAAAACTATTTTATTCACCAAATTCGAAAATACTATTGTGTCAGTTTGTTCAAGTGTTTTGGAAATCCTCTCGATAGCGTTGATCAGACGAATCGATCGAAAACCCAAATCAACATCAACAACTCAAACAACACAATTTATATTAAACATTTTAGTATTAATACAAATACACTCCCTCTCTCGACGATACAAGGATGGATTTCAAAATAAGTATAGAGATTCAAATTTGATGGAAATCAAATCAAAGAGAATTTTGATTCGATAATAAGTTCGAACAGAAGGTAAGATAATTCAATTAGCAGAATCGGAAGAAGGATAAGCTTATTTAATTCACATGCAACCTTAACCGGGTCGACCATGACTTCAAGAATAAGATCGATGCAGAATTTCGAGGCAAATCTACATTCGATCTCAAGAAATAGAATTCAGGTATAGCAGGAGATAGATAGCAACGTAAACAGAGGATACAGAAATCTCCGGTAAATCGATGCTATTGTAAAGGAGTTTCACCCCTTTATAAATCAATTTGAGATTGGCAAGACCGCCAACTCATTATAAAGATCATTCGAAGTGGAGTTATGGGATACTCCAGAATTGAAAGAAGACGAACAGTGATGGACACGAATGAATTTTGGAACCGCAGGGAACGTTCCAAATTTCAAAGGAATCGAGCCAAAAGGAAGAGATTGAAACTCGAATGAGAGTGATTCTGTAAATACATTTACCATATATGCTAAGTTTTGGCTAGTGCTACCAAAGCTCTGATACCAACTGTAACGACCCCTATTCTGGACTATTCGCATCCGCACATGTCGGACTTGAATAATTCAAAATACCGAATTATTAATTTAAATTTGGCCAAATTCAGATATACAGTAAATAAATAATCACAGAATCACAGACACAGAGTAATAATATGTAGCGGAAACAAAAGATAGTAGTTCATGAAGCTACTATATAAATAACAGAGTTAAATAAGTTACAACAGAAGTCTCGAATACAAAAGTCAAATACAATAATCGGAATACATCACTGAAATCAACTTAATATCTGAGAGCTGGATAGATAGCTGGATCTCCAGCCGAAGCTCCAACTCCAAAGGCGAGTCTCAAAAGCGAACCACTCAGTCTGACTCGAGCGTAAAGAAAAACACAACACACTCGAGTCAGGATTAACATTCTTATATCAATAAAACCAACTCAAGTGAAATAACAATTGAAATACGGTAACTCAAAGGATGTGGAATAACCATCCTCTAAGGATCCGTTAAACTATCTACTATGTAGTAGTATACACTAAATAGATAATGTCTGTCAGTAATATAAAATATTAAAATAGTGTTAAGGCGTTACCATTATTCCCCTTAACACATTTTATATAAGCGTTATAGTCTATACAGCACTGTAAACTCCACGTAAACTAGTGGGATATCAGGGAGTACCCCATAGGTATAACACAAAACAAATTCGTAGTGGTCGTGTATATAGGGATACAAGTATGAAAAGGCACATGAGGCAATACCCAAGGTAGTGAAACTATCATTTGCCTGATCCGGACTGGTGAAAACGCAACGCCGCAACGATCGCAACACCGCGAAACAACACTCCCAAAATTTCGAGGGTGCACCAATCAATAACAAGTAATGAGTAGTTTACGAAGAAGTGTGTTCGCTCGAGGTGGATAACCCCATTTGGCCCGGCACGGCTCCTGTTTTAGTCATTTCCAATTTTACACAAGTGTCAAGGCTATCCATTATCGTTCTCTTTGTTCAGTCATCACGTACATCATTCCAACCACTTCATTTTGGATCACACTCCGCGTATAGTTATTAAAGTGGTTTTCGGTTTAGACAGAGAGTATGTTCATAACCGACTCCGGTTTCTTTAATAACTTTCGTAATTATTACACCGATTGGTCGTTTAATATATTTCAAAACCAAATCAATTTCAATTTCAATTAGAATTTGAAAATCAACATTTCATTTGTCTTCAAAAATCAATTTCCATAATTTACGCTTCAAAACTTCCAAATTACCATTTCAAATCTTTTAATTCCATTTCAATTTTTATTTAAACATTTCAAATATGGATTCAAATTCGTATATAAATTTCCTTCCGAAATCGTTTAAATTAATTTAATTTAACATTCAAATCAATTTAAATCCATTGATCGATTTTATTCAATATTCATTTAAATTAAGTAAATTTATTATTCAAAATAATTTCAATTGAATTTCCAATTCATTAAATCAACTACTTATGTTCAGCTTCATTATATCAAAACTTACAAATTAAATTAGATCTGTCAAATCAAATTCTTTAAATTACAAGTCTTGCATTAATTTCAATAAATTACATGCTATTTCTTGTTAAAGAAATTCAATTTAATTTATTCATTTACTTAGTTACAAATTCCAAAACTCAGTTCATAAAGAACTTAATTCACTCATTACTTATTTGATTTAGACAAATTTCCAAACTTAATTATTTCACAGCTCACTTTGCTTATTAAAGAAGTTCAATTCCACTTATCACGAAGTCCAATTTTACATATCAAGAATTCAATTACATTTAATTATTAAATAATTCAATCATATTAAATTATTAAATAATTTTAAAACTTAATTATTCAATAATTTCAAACTTTATTATTAAATAATTTCAAAACTTAATTCATTCATTTCTTAAATTAAACAACGTTCTTTCATTAATTACTTTGTTAATATTTCATTTCAGATTATTAAATATTAACAGTACTTTTCATTAAATTTCAAATTCCAACTTCTTTCAAAACTTTATTATTTATTCATATAAAATCTTTATTTTATTTTTAAATCAAATTTTTGACCAATCAGTTTATTTAATTCTCTATCCTAAGTCAAATTCATTTAGTTATTTATCATTTTAACCCGATTCCATTTCAATTCAAAAAATCAAAGCATAGCAAAGGGAACTTGCAGTGTGATAACTGGGATGGTGTCAAAGTAAATAAACAAGCAATAGCAACAATCAATAATAATCCAATAATTAATTCAAATAATCCCAAAATAATCGTATTAATTTACATTGTTATTTGTGCAAATTAATATAATTATTTCTAGAATCTACACTATCGTTTCATGTAGATTAAAGATTATTTCATTAATATTTATACGGTTCTTCAACTGATATCTATTAGTCAATTTCATACCACATCGATTTTAAACAACAACATTTAAATGGTTCAAGGTGTAGTTAACCATATTTCTACATGTCAATTTATTTAAACATTTAAAGGGGTCATATTATACAAATTTAAATAGTCAAATTCATCACATATATCAATTTAAATTATTAACTATCCTATATCAAATTCAATTGCATATTATTTATCACTTTAAACAATTAACAATTTTAACATCCAATGTCAACTTCAACAAGCAATCATTTATCAACTAAACTGGATTATCATTGTATAATTAACAGATAATGGTGTCAGATGTCACAGGTGAACTGATACAGGTAATAACATATATATCAGTGTAAATGACCAACAACAGCATATTTCAATTGTCGTTTCAAATGAAATCAAATATAATAAATAAAAGAACATTAACCTTGAGTGATTGCTCACCTTTCGAGGCTAGAGAGGTTCGACAAATGAAATGGGTTACAAATCCAAAACCGAACTCCAAAGCAAGCACAATGGCACGAGTTTGACTATCAAAGCTGATGACGAAGAAATGACGAAATCTAATTAGAACTGGATCGTTGACGATAAATTGGTATACTGAACTGATGTACACTATATATATAAAGTCATATTTAACTTCCAAACATATATTAAATTAAATATATATACATTATTTATATAAATAAACCCCACATTTACATACCTAATATATATATATATATATATATAAGTTGACATAATATACAAACATACTTGAAAACCATATATATATTCCAGTTAACTTTATAAACTCTCTATATGCAAATGTATACTGTCTTGCCATAAAAAAGAAAAAAATAAAGTAAATAAATAGTAAATACTTTTTAACCATAAACACACACACACATAACAGATAATACTCTTATATATTTATACGCTTATAATAAAACACACAGTACTAAATATGTAGATCTATAGGCCCATAAATCAAAACACGTATAAATATAAATCTGGATACTCAGTAAAATTATAAAACTTAGATTTGTGCAAAATATAAATATACTGTAACCTATATATAACTAACGCCTATTTCTTCATATGTATATATATCATATATACAATCAAAGCCAGTACCTAACATAGTTAACGGATTGTATCAACTTGTATAAGCACTTACAAGTAACCTTTGCACACTTGAACCAACATATTATTATTATTTACGTAATGTAAAAAAAAATATGTAAGATAAGTTTATATTCTCCACAATTTACTGCCCTGCTTAGATACAGACAACAAGCTTATTCCCCTGACGCCAGGTATGGGTATATATAACAACACTAACATTTTAAACTTCAACACTATACATAAAACGCATACAGACAACTTTATATACCCACTATAACTTATAATATATTTATATAAACATACCACCAATTTGTAGAATGGGCCAAATATATATATATATATATATATATATATATATACAAACAAATGGATATATATATATATATATATCCATGTATACTATTTCAAAATTTTCTACCGAGGCTTATAAATACTTGAATATAATTATATATAAATACAACTACGTATATTACTTAAAACTTGAACAGTTTACACTTCTAATTCATATACATGAACAGCATGTATATATACATTCGAACAACATATATATTGTTGTCAAATTGTTTCAACGTAGATTGTAGGATATAGATATATTTTTCAAACAATAACAAGGATAATATATATATACGTGCCTGTAGACATTAATGTATACACACAACAGTGATGAGAAGAAGCGGCCGATGGCTACAGGGCTCGGCGTTGATGAGATGATGGACGAGGCTGGCCAGAAAAGAAAGCGGCAAGGGAATAAGGCTGAGCATTGTCCACGTCTGGGTAGATCTCGCGATGGTGGAGATGAGATGTGTTGTTCCAGCCATGGCGTGGGTGGCTCAGGAGATGAGACGAGATGGCGTGATGGTGGTCGGCTATTGAGAGGAGAAGGTCGGTGCATGGCCAGTGTTGGAGGTGGTGAAGCGGGGCGTGGTTAGCGTTCGGCGGTGGAGGTTGGCCTGGTTGCTATCGCATATGCGGTTGAAGGAGAGAGAGGTGACGGCAGCGAATGGGGGCTTGGTGGTGGCCACGGGTGGTGGTTGGACACGGAGGAGGAGGCGGCGAGTGGCCGGAGCGCCATGGCAGAGGAGGGAAGGTTGAGGAAACGTTGGAATAATGAGGCTACGGAGAAATAAAATAAAATGAAGGCATAAGTGGGAATGGAATAAAATGGAGTTGAGCAAAGGAGGAGGAAGCTTCTGATTCTCAGATCCAAACATTTTTATTTAAGAGCAAGAACGAATAGATGCGGAAATGAACATGAATTATGGGAACCAGCAAAAATAAATTTTGTACGGGGAATAGAGAAAGTTAAACATTGATATCTGTGAAAAGTTTATGACGATTCGTTTTAGCCGATGGAAACAAACGGACAAAGAACAAATTGTTAAAATGGGTACCGATACGGTTCAACGCTTACAGATTTCGCCGTCTACCCGAAGTTGAAACCCACATACGAATATACCGCGGAGATCAGCACAACGAGACGATCAAAACGGTATACGGAAAGCAGTGATACGATGAAATTATAAAAATTCAGAATTTCTACTAGTGGAAAATGCAGCAAAAACGCAGAAAAATAAGATCGACGGAGCTAAAGAAGTCCGAATTTGGAAAAATGAAAAATGACGTCTTGCTCAGAAGATGAGTTAGAATTTTTCTATGTAAAAATATTTAGGTTTCGAAAACGTTGTATTTTCATCGATTTTCAACTGATTAAATTGAAATAAATTTACGCACGAAATAAACTTCATATTTTCGGACGAAAATTTACCAACTGCAATATTAGTTAGACGCATTTCAAATATCAAAATTTTATCGTTTAAAATTTCACAAAATTTCAGTTAATAACGTTATTAAAACCGGTTAAATTTACGGGTCGTTACACTCTCCCCCACTCAAAAACTTTTCGTCTCTGAAAAGGAAGGAAGTAGGAGAATAAACAACCAGAAGAAAATAGTCTTGAATTACAAAATAAACAATTTATTTAAACCATATAAATTTCAATTTAAATAAATTTATATTCAACAATTTGTTTTTAAATTCAAGATTTTCATTTAAATTGATTTGATTTCACATTTATTAACGTTAGGTACAAAAGGTTTCTTTCAAATGAAATTCAATTTAAATTCAATTAATTCAAGATACTCCTTTAAGTTAATTTAATTCAATTTATTAACTTTCGGAACAAATTTTTCTTCTATTAATCACGCCTATTATTTATTTAACTTATTATTCTATTTATCTCCATAAACATTTTATGATTAAGATTTAAGTGAATAACATTTATTATACGCACTCAATTTTATTTATAAAGACAATTTAGATTATATATTACCAAATTTTATTAAATTAACAATTTCGAAGATCATAAATTTGAACAGCCATTTATTATAATCATACTTTATTCGACAAATTTAATTCTTCTTTATTCCAAATTATTATTAAATTTATTCTATTTAATATATCCTATCACATATATATATTAAGTATATTTACATTTATTATAACTACTCAAATTTATTTAAATATTCCTTTGATATCATTTAAAAATTTAGGTAAGTTATATATAATGCAATTGAGTATTATCCGAATGAAATTTACAATTTGCTTGTTTCAAGTTAAGTATCTAGTCAAAAAATTGGCTTCATTGAAAATCATCCTTAAATAAAAATTTTAAGAATTAATTTCTGATTTATTTCAAATAACTTAGAAATAAAAATATGTATGTATATATATATATGTATATATATATATCATAATATATCGAATCAAATTTAAAATCTTCAATATATATTATAAATCAAGTCCTACTTAGAAATTCAAATCAATTTATTTTTCCAAACAAAAGTGTAGCAGGGCTACAGAATAGTCTCTCCACTTCGAGACTCGAAAATGAATGTCGATGATGCGGCCGTCATCACAGAAATTATTTTCCAGCGACAAAAAAGAAGAGCTCTAATTTAAACATTTAAATTCTTTGAAATGGTTTCTATTTGAAAATATTTAAATAATATACACAATAAAACTTTTAATATCAAAGTTTGAAATCACCGGAAATCAAATTCTCAAATTCCTGATTTACATTCATTTCAAATTCCAAATCAAATTATAGCCAAGTTTTATGAATTCATTTATTTATTATTTCTGATAACAAATTCATTATCAATTTAATTTCAGAAAAATTTATACTTATATATAATATAATCACAAAAAAAAACTATTTTATTCACCAAATTCGAAAATACTATTGTGTCAGTTTGTTCAAGTGTTTTGGAAATCCTCTCGATAGCGTTGATCAGACGAATCGATCGAAAACCCAAATCAACAACTCAAACAACACAATTTATATTAAAACATTTTAGTATAAATACAAATACACTCCCTCTCTCGACGATACAAGGATGGATTTCAAAATAAGTATAGAGATTCAAATTTGATGGAAATCAAATCAAAGAGAATTTTGATTCGATAATAAGTTCGAACAGAAGGTAAGATAATTCAATTAACAGAATTAGAAGATGGATAAGCTTATTTAATTCACATGCAACCTTAACCGGGTCGACCGTGACTTCAAGAATAAGATCGATGCAGAATTTCGAGGCAAATCTACATTCGATCTCAAGAAATAGAATTCAGGTATAGCAGGAGATAGATAGCAACGTAAACAGAGGATACAGAAATCTCCGGTAAATCGATGCTATTGTAAAGGAGTTTCACCCCTTTATAAATCAATTTGAGATTGGCAAGACCCCAACTCATTATAAAGATCATTCGAAGTGGAGTTATGGGATACTCCAGAATTGAAAGAGGACGAACAGTGAGGGACACGAATGAATTTTGGAACCGCAGGGAACGTTCCAAATTTCAAAGGAATCGAGTCAAAAGGAAGAGATTGAAACTGGAATGAGAGTGATTCTGTAAATACATTTACCACATATGCTAAGTTTTGGCTAGAGCTACCAAAGCTCTGATACTAACTGTAACGACCCCTATTCTGGACTATTCGCATCCGCACATGTCGGACTTGAATAATTCAAAATACCGAATTGTTAATTTAAATTTGGCAAAACTCAGATATACAGTAAATAAATAATCATAGAATCACAGACACAGAGTAATAATATGTAGCGGAAACAAAAGATAGTAGTTCATGAAGCTACTATATAAATAACAGAGTTAAATAAGTTACAACAGAAGTCTCGAATACAAAAGTCAAATACAATAATCGGAATACATCACTGAAATCAACTGAATATCTGAGAGCTGGATAGATAGTTGGATCTCCAGCCGAAGCTCCAACTCCAAAGGCGAGTCTCAAAAGCGAACCACTCAGTCCGACCCGAGCGTAAAGAAAAACACAAAATACTCGAGTCAGGATTAACATTCTTATATCAATAAAACCAACTCAAGTGAAATAACAATTGAAATACGGTAACTCAAAGGATGTGGAATAACCATCCTCTAAGGATCCGTTAAACTATCTACTATGTAGTAGTATACGCTAAATAGATAATGCCTGTCAGTAATATAAAATATCAAAATAGTGTTAAGGCGTTACCATTATTCCCCTTAACACATTTTATATAAGCGTTATAGTCTATACAGCACTGTAAACTCCACGTAAACTAGTGGGATATCAAGGAGTACTCATTTGAAAATCAAATCAGGGAGTACTCATTTCAAAATCAAATCAATTTCAATTTCAATTAGAATTTGAAAATCAACATTTGTCTTCAAAAATCAATTTCCATAATTTACGCTTCAAAACTTCCAAATTACCATTTCAAATCTTTTAATTCCATTTCAATTTTTATTTAAACATTTCAAATATGGATTCAAATAAATTTCCTTCCGAAATCATTTAAATTAATTTAATTTAACAATCAAATCAATTTGAATCCATTGATCGATTTCGTTCAATATTCGTTTAAATTAAGTAAATTTATTATTCAAAATAATTTCAATTGAATTTCCAATTCATTAAATCAATTACTTATGTTCAGCTTCATTATATCAAAACTTACAAATTAAATTAGATCCATCAAATCAAATTCTTTAAATTACAAGTCTTGCATTAATTTCAATAAATTACATGGTATTTCTTGTTAAAGAAATTCAATTTCATTTATTCATTTACTTAGTTACAAATTCCAAAACTTAGTTCATAAAGAACTTAATTCACTCATTACTTATTTGATTTAGACAAATTTCCAAACTTAATTATTTCATAGCTCACTTTACTTATTAAAGAAGTTCAATTCCACTTATCACGAAGTCCAATTTTACATATCAAGAATTCAATTACATTTAATTATTAAATAATTCAATCTTATTAAATTATTAAATAATTTTTAAACTTAATTATTCAATAATTTCAAACTTTATTATTAAACAATTTCAAAAATTAATTCATTCATTTCTTAAATTAAACAACGTTCTTTCATTAATTACTTTGTTAATATTTCATTTCAGATTATTAAATATTAACATTACTTTTTATTAAATTTCAAATTCCAACTTCTTTCAAAACTTTATTATTTATTCAAATAAAATCTTTATTTTATTTTTAAATCAAATGACGAATCGGTTTATTTAATTCTCTATCCTAAGTCAAATTCATTTGGGTATTTATCATTTCAACCCGATTCCATTTCAATTCAAAAAATCAAAGCATAGCAAAAGGAACTTGCAGTGTGATAACTGGGATGGTGTCAAAGTAAATAAACAAGCAATAGCAACAATCAATAACAATCCAATAATTAATTCAAATAATCCTGAAATAATCGTATTAATTTACTTTGTTATTTGTGCAAATTAATATAATTATTTCTAGAATCTACACTATCATTTCATGTAGATTAAAAATTATTTCATTAATATTTATACGGTTCTTCAATTGACATCTATTAGTCAATTTCATACCACATCGATTTTAAACAACAACATTTAAATGGTTCAAGGTGTAATTAACCATATTTCTACATGTCAATTTATTTAAACATTTAAAGGGGTCATTTTATACAAATTTAAATAGTCAAATTCATCACATATATCAATTTAAATTATTAACTATCGTATATCAAATTCAATTGCATATTATTTATCACTTTAAAAAATTAACAATTTTAACGTCCAATGTCAACGTCAACAAGCAATCATTTATCAACCAAACTGGATTATCATTGTATAATTAACAGATAATGGTGTCAAATGTTACAGGTGAACTGATACAGGTAATCACATATATATATCAGTGTAAATGACCAACAGCAGCATATTTCAATTGTCGTTTCAATTGAAATCAAATATAATAAATAAAAGAACATTAATCGTGAGTGATTGCTCACCTTTCGAGGCTAGAGAAGTTTGACAAATGAAATGGGTTACAAATCCAAACCCGAATTCCAAAGCCAGCACGATGGCACGAGTTTGACTATCAAAGCTGATGACAAAGAAATGACGAAATCTAATTAGAACTGGATCATTGACGATAAATTGGTATACTGAACTGATGTACACTATATATATAAAGTCATATTTAACTTTCAAACATATATTAAATTAAATATATGTACATTATTTTTATAAATAAACCCCACATTTACATACCTAATATATATATATATATATATAAGTTGACATAATATACAAACATACTTGAAAACCATATATATATTCCAGTTAACTTTATAAACTCTATCTATTCTAATGTATACCGTCTTGCCATAAAACAGAAAAAAAATAAAGTAAATAAATAGTAAATACTTTTTAACCATAAACACACACACATAACAGATAATACTCTTATATATTTATACGCTTATAATAAAACACACAGTACTAAATATGTAGATCTATAGGCCCATAAATCAACACACGTATAAATATAAATCTGGATACTCAATAAAATTATAAAACTTAGATTTGTGCAAAATATAAATATACTGTAACCTATATATAACTAACGCCTAATTCTTCATATGTATATATATCATACATACAATCAAAGCCAGTACCTAACATAGTTAACGGATTGTATCAACTGGTATAAGAATTTACAAGTAACCTTTGCAAACTTGAACCAACATATTATTATTATTTACGTAATGTAAATTTTTTAATGCAAGATAAGTTTATATTCTCCACAATTTACTGCCCTGCTTAGATACAGACAACAAGCTTATTCCCCTGATACCAAGTATGGGTATATATAACAACACTAACATTTTAGACTTCAACACTATACATAAAACGCATAGAGACAGAGAATAGAAATTTTTTTGTTGTTATCATATTGCTATAGTAGAGAGAATTTTTTGTTCTTGTTGTCATGCTGCTACAGTAGCTGCTACAGTGTTTTCGGTTTTGTAATGCTTTAATAGCAACTTGGAGGATTTTATCCCAAGGGTGCACTAAATGAATGTTTAAGTAAGGAATTAGGAACCTAATTACCTTTATCTTATTTATTATTTCAGAGTCTTCTAATTTTTTACTTAACATTATGTAGTTCTCTGTCTTAAGATTTTTACCAGTCATGGTATAGATCCATATCAAAATCATATTCTGTAGATCTATTTCTTTCTTCTTGTTGTACTAATATGTTCATCCATTCCTTATGGAATTGTTTTAGAAATCTTTGGCTTAAGGTAATTTTTTTATTTTTTGTTAGCGTAAGATAATGAAATATGTCTATTTCATTTATTACGTAGTATAGGTTTAATGAAGAATCGGTTATGTCTATAAGTTCATTCATATACTTGTTTTTAAATGTGTTTGTAATAATATATTGATCTTGCTGACTTAGGTTTGTATGTTTTAGCACAAATAGAAATTTTGTAAGGAATTCTTCCTCTAAGTGATTTTGTAAATATTCCATTAGAAGGTTTGTTATTTTGATAAACTTGATATTATTTAGGAAAGCAGACGTGAATCTAGGATTATTAAGTTACGCAGGCACTATGTATAATATTATTCATTTTCTTCTTCAACCATTCAAGCATAAACCTTTGTTCAGTTTTTGAAAATTATGAAAGAATCCTTGTAGTTGTCAATTCTCACCTTGTCACTCTAAGAGTTTCTTCTCCTAAACACCTAGCGTCCTCATGACTAACGGCTAAAACGGGTACTTTGCTCTTTCAAACGATTTTATGTCTTTTGAATTAAACAACATATAAGATAATTTCAGAATTTACAATAACATGAACATTGCATCTTTAACAAGAAACCAAGAAGAAAATGAATAAGAGTCTTACCTATGCCGCTTCACCGTTCTTCCTTGATTCACGTCTTAATTAATTAGCTCATGAAGGGACCAATGCTCGACATTAAAAAGGTAAATACTAAAGTTTTTATTACAGAGGAATAAGATTACAATATGAGAGATAAGTGTTCTGAAGGCCTTACATGTCTTTATATAGCCATGCTCAGAACACTCTCGAAATACAACATGATAACTTACAGCTGGTTATGGGCCCACTTTATTAACACATAATGGTGCACTTAAAAAAGAAAAGATAAAAAGCAAGCATCCACCAGACTTTGTTTTTCCACTATGTTCTTTTAGTGGACACTTTATCTGTGCGGTAGGTTTCTGTCACATCAGTCCATTATGTCTTCATCTTCTTTTGTCTTATTACTGCTGGTAGAACCTTCTTTGTCTTCTCCTGTTAATGACATATGTAATTTCCTATAGATTTTTATAGTATTAGGCCTAGGATGGAAGATTTCAAAAGGCCTGTATTCTGGTTCAAACTCTTCTATGTTCCTGGAGATGTATATTTTTGTCACTGGGGATTCAGCATGTAGTTTGAAATTTTTGTTGTCTGCGCTTGTCCAATTCAGATTTTGTCCAATTATGCAGGCTCTGTATTTTTCATAGTTTTGTTGGTCATACATCTTGGGTGTTGAGTTGTTAAGGAAATTTGTAGGCTCTTCCCAAGTCGGGTAGTCATGATCAAAGCCATGTGCTTTGATTTTTATTATATGCCTTGCAGGATCAAGGATGTTGTTGCCATAATGTGGAGGAACTGTAGATATATGCAGGTGTAATTCTGTATCAAGGACCTCTGTAAAATAGTCTGCTATTGAATGTAGAGGCTCTGGTAGTTCTGTTGGATGCCAACCATTTATATAGATATCTTTGACAAAACCTTAGTTTAAGAGAATAGTTGGATCTAAAGTAAATTTGTCATGAACATGATATTTGTATTGTGTCAGTTTAAGACTAACAAGTGGCATGGATGCAACAATCGTGCATCTAATAAGAATTCTTTGCAATCTGCAAATTGTTTAGTGCAAGGAATATTTTGGTTTCTCAGTTAATTTTGAATCCAGGAATTTTTTGTGAAGATATTTTGTAAGTAGGGAATAAATCTCCTTGTATGTTGGAGCATTTTGCTTCTTTGTATTTTGTAGAATTTTTTCAATAATGATCTTAGCCGTCTCATAATTGTAATAGCCTTTATAATATGGTCTCCCATATTTTGGGTTTTGTTCAAGTTCCTTAAGTTTAGGAACCATTTCTTTCCAATCAATATATATGCCAGCACTAGGTCCGTTGAACAGACAATAGTGTCTAAATTTCTTCGTGCTTTTCGTGTCTATAAATAACTCAACCAAAGTATATAATATACTTAGCTTTTGTTTGTTTTCCTGTGGAGTGGTTCACAGGTTCCATATGTTGTCTAATACCATCTGTTGTTCTTCAGATAGTTGGGCATTTGTAACAAATCTGTTTTGTGTATATGTCTTCAGAAATCTTTCGCTGTTTTTTATTTGATTTGTAGTAGCCATTCCTATTTATTCTTCTCTGTTAACAAAATCACATTCTTCAAAAGAGTTTGTACAATTTTCAGAAGAGTTTAGTAACCTTGATAATTTGTCTGGTAGTATATTAGAAATACCTTTAATATGTTCCCATATTATCCTAGTTCCGCAGTTTAGTATTGCATTCTTAAACTTTAGCCATCTATTATTTATTATAGTTTTCTCCTTTTTATTGTTTGCGTATTTTATTATAGACTTGCAATCTGTTCTTATGGTTATTTCTTTTTGAGATATTATAAAAAGTCTAAATGATTCCAAAACATATATTATGGCTAGAATTTCATAATCTAAAGAGGTCGTGTAGCCCTTTTCTTTATATGTTCCAGAAGTATATCTGCATATTTTTTCAGTAGATTTAGGATCATTTTTGTATTTTTTGCTTAATAATATTCCTCCCATCCTAAAGAAGAACCGTCTGTTTCTATAATCAGATAGTCTGTGGCCAACGGTAACGTTAGTGGATTTAAGTTTTTTGCTAATTCTTTAATTTTTTGGACTTGTTTTATGTCTTCACTATTGAATTCCCTTTTACCTTTGGGACTTGGTTTGTTATACAAGGGTCCAGTATATTTGGATAATTTTTTTATAAATGGTCTTCCATAATTTATGACTCCAAGAAATGATTGTAATTGTTTTAAATTTTCCTATTTTGTCTGGAAATTATAATATTTTTTTGGATATATGGGGCTGGAGTTCTATTTGTCCTTTTCCTATTTTTACTCCTAGGAAATCTATGGAATTTTTAAATAATTCGATTTTCTTTTTAGAAATAATTAGCCCATGTGCTTCGAAGAGCTTAAATATTGTGTATAAGTGTGATATATGTTCCTTTTTTCTTTTTGAAAAAACTAGTATGTCATCTATATATACACATGTAAATTTACTGCAATGTTTAAATATGTCATCCATTTTTCTTTGAAATATTTGTGGGGCGTTTTTTAATCCAAATGGCATTACAAGCCATTCATAATGTCCTTCTGAATAGGTGAAAGCTGTCAATGGTATAGAATCTGGATGCATTTTAACTTGCCAGAAACCAGATTTTAAATCAAATTTAGAATACCAATAATTATTTTGTATTTTGTTGATTAATAAATCTTTGTCAGGAATATAGTATCCATCTTCATTTGTATTATCATTTAGTCTGTTATAATCCATTACCATTCTACTCTGTCCTCTTTTTCTTTCCGGTTCTTTTTGTACAATGAAGCCTGAGGTTCTGTGTCTAGAGTCGGACCTTCTTATGATTTCTAGTCTATTTAGGATATCTATGTGCATTTTAAATTCTCCAATCATCCAGTTTTCATATTTGGGTGATCTGGTTTTGATAGTAATATCTGGGTTAATTATATATAGTTTACAATAAACCGAGTCTTTTTCCCAATATTTTAGTGGTTTTTTTCCTATTATTTCTATTTTTTCGAGTCTACTGATAATTTGGTTTATATCATCAGTTGTTAAAAGAATATTGCTCATTTTTGTTGGTTGGATCAAATCTATTTCCATGTCATGTATATAGTAATTATCTGTTTCTTTGTCATGTATATTTTCATAACAATATAATTGTTCTTTTGTTATTTTACTAGTTTCTTTTTGTTGGCATTATCCTGGAATGTCACAAGTACATTCTGGTTTTTGGGTTTGTGTATTGTTATCTCCACCATGCTTCTCAGGCAGAAACTCTCATATAAGAGGTGTTAATGTTGTTTTCTTGGCTATTTGTAAATAGTCTTTATTGAAGGAAAAGCTTCCATTTTCACTTAAGAGAAAATCTAATCCAAGTATTAGATTTATATTTCCTAGATTTAATTAACTGACCCATAATTGTTTTAGGTTATAATGTGATGACCAATTGTCACAAGTAGTGTGAAATCGTAATTGTACGTTAGTAATTATATCTGTTATAATGTTGGTTGTACCGTCAAACTGGGTACTTTGTTTTGGTTTATTAGTTTTGTGACTAAGTATTGGGGTATTAATTCAGAATTTATTGTTGAGCTGGTTGCTCCCGTATCTATGAATGCTAATAATTTAATTTCTAATCCTTTAATGTTTATTAAGGTTAGTGTCTGAAGTTCTCTTAGACATTCAGGATTACATATTAAAGGTTTTTGCATTACTTCATCTGTATTGGTGAGGTTATTTTCTTGTAATTCCGTTATAATATTTTTCCCCTTATTATGTTTGTCTGTTTCTTCTAATATCTTTCTTAGTTCATTTATTTCTATTTCAAAATTGTTCATTCTATCTTCTAAGGTTTTTATCCTATCTTCATTAATTTTGTTTTTATCAATATATTGTAATTTATGTTGGTTAGGAGTTTCTAAGTTAAAGTAAGTCTTAGCGCATTTATAACATATTTCTGTGGTACATTTTATACACTTGAATCTTTTGTCAAAGGTTGGATACCAAGGACAAAAGTAGCATTTTGTAGTGTCAGTTCCCATTTTATATTTGAAATCATGTATACATTCTTCATGATTCATTAAATTCAAAAATTGTTCAATTGGGAAGTCTTTCAATCTTGCTTGTTCATTTTTTAGTTCTTTTATTAAAGAGTAGTCTGAATTAGAAGTGATTTCATGTTCTTCTAATCCTTCCAATGATACTATAGAGTATATTGTAGAAGTTTCAGATACGTCTGAGGCTACTTCAAGTACATCTTCTTTAACAGAGTCAACTAGGTTTGATTCCCTAGTATATAAGTTGTGTTTTTTAGGGCATGCTAAAGACAAATGTCCTTTCTCATTACATGCGAAGCATGCACTGGTACTTGCGTATGTTTTCTTTGGATTATATTTTCTAACATGTCTCTCTTTGTTTAAGTATGGTTTTCTCGCATTTAATTTTCTAAGGTAGTACTTCTTGGTATACTGTTTCTTAGGTTTATGTTTTTTGACAATAGGGCTTTTAGATCCATATTGTTGAGGAGTATATATTTGTGAACAAAATCCATAATTCTTTTGTTTTAATTCCCTCTGGATTTGTATATATGTACATTTCTTTTTTAATTCAGAAATGATGTGGGTTATTCTAATTCCTATGTTATCATAAGTTTTAGGAATGTTAGCATATGTCTCATTCCAAGATTTATGTATTTCTTTTCCTAAATCACCAGGCAGTTTAGAAAATAATCTATCTCCTATTTCTTTATAATAATAGTTGTCGGTGGTTGTGGAAAAATACAAAAATTCATTTAAGAATTTTATTATATGTTTCCAAACTAACAGTTGTATTTGTTCTAAGTCTCTCATTGCTTCTTGTTGTCTAAGAGTAAGTCCAGTATTTACTTCTCTTCCTGTTATTATTCTATGTATTAAGTAAGAAAAATTGTATATGTTTCCTCATTGTGCTACTAGGGAGGCTACTTCATCTGGGAAATTACTTTTGTATGTTTCCCACATTCCTTTAGCTATATCTCCTAAATAATTCTCTGCTATTCTAACCATTTCCTCTCCTGTTATTATATTTGTGTGTTTGGCTGAATAATCCCTAGCTATTGCGGCAGTCCATTATTCTAAATATATATCTAATAGTTGAGGATGGCATTCTGTAACATTAAGTATTACTGCATCTTTTCCAAAAAAATGTTTTTTCAGTAGGTATTCTTTTTCGTATTGTTCTTAAATCTTTATTTTCATTGGTATATGGATTAACATTTACTCTAGGAGGGTGTCCTAGAGGATAATCCATTTTGTGAGGGGATTCTTTTGGATAGGTTACTGTAGAGCTTTCTCCTTGCCCTTCCACTAGTTCTATGTGGTAGGTGTATTCACTTATGAAATCGTTATTAAGGTCTTCTGTTTTTTGTTTAATTGTTTCTTTGGAGTCTTTTAAGAAGGTTTCTAATGTAAGTATTGTTTTAATCCTAATATTACTTTCATCATCAATATAGATAAATGTGTTATTGTCTATCTGGTTGTTCCTTTTGAGTTGTTGTTCCAATTCATATAGCTCGAATAGTCCAAGGACCATTCCTAATTCTTTAGGATATATTATTTTATCCATCACAAGTTTCTTTGGAGTTAAAAATATGATTCATCATCAGTGTCTATGTCTTTTTGGTTAGAAGGTCCATAGTCTTTAAATCTTAAGGCTATCGATCCATTAGGTTTTGTATAAGTTACGACATCATTTGGTTTAAGTGTGTCCTTATTTTCATTAGGATTTTGGATAGTCCATTCATGTCCTGTTAATATAGATGAGTCTATTTCCATTGGTTTTAAAAAAATTATACCAATGGATGTTAGTGTTTTTATTAACTCATCAAGTTTTATCTTTATTTTGGGAGTATATTTTGTCATACATTTTCCCAAAAATGTTATATCAAGTAGTATGTTTTTACCATTGAAATTTTCAAATCCTTTTGTCTGAATAACTACTTTTATGTGTTTATAAAAATCTTGCAATGTCATTGTGAAGTTTGGTGAAATATAAACAATTCCAACGTTATTGTTCATATCAACTTCTATTGTCCCAAATATTGCTTTGTCTAAGTCTTGGTGTCTGTCATCAATTAGTACTATTAGTAATTTGGCTCATATTTTCTGTCTGACTAATCCTCTTATTCCTATGACAATGAGTCCTAGGTGGATTAACTTATAATTTTGTATTCTTAATTGTTTAATAGCTTCGTAAGACATTAGGTTTATAGTTTGTTGGTTTCCATCACTTAGGGAAAGAATTTCCTACCTATGATGTCTATATAACCCTGTATTTATGATAAATATACCTGTTCTGTGTAGTTCTCTTGGGTTTAGAGCATTTAGTTGATTATTTGAGAATACTTCTAGGTCGTTATCTATGTTTATTATTTCTTCTAGTTGGGATTGAGAATTCACCGATCTTCTTAATATATTGTCTACCCTGGTATTTGTGGCTAGGTTATTACTTTCTGTAGGTCTGTCCATTAAAGTTCTGGATGGTCCTATAAAAGATCTGCTATTCATCATATTGTATCTAACTTCTTGAATGTTAAAAACCTGATCTTGGTCTTTTTGCCTTTGTCAGTATCTATTGATCCTAGGTTTAAATTTGATATTCTTTCAGTCAGTTGGTTGATATCATACTCTTTTTCTTGTGTAGTTTTATCTAAGTTATTTAATTTTCTGTCTAGGTTTGTAATTTGTTTATCCATTAAATCTAGTTTATCTTGTATTTGGGTTAACATTGCTATTATGGTGTTGGCCATTAAGCATAATACATTATCTGCTTTACTTGTAAAACTATCTTTATTGTATCCTGCTGTTAATGTATCAGTTTGTCTTAATGACATGTTAACTTAATCTTTAGCTTCAGAATAATGTTTATTATCATGTCCCATATTATTTTAATTGTATATATTTTATTTCTTGTAACATTTGCTCAAGTTTTTGTACTTGTAGTTTAAAATGTCTTTTATTTGCCTCTGATTGATTTTTAATCTGTAAGATTAAGTCTTTAGATTGTATTTCAATTTTTTTGGGCTTGTTTTCTTCAATCATTTGTCTTAATGAAATTATATCTTGTTTATTTGGGAAATTTTTGAGTTGTCGCGCTTTAAATTTCTTGGTTAGTTTTTGTATGGTATTATCGAACCCAACTATTTTTTGTAATCTTGTTTTGAGATAATTTTGTTATCTTGTATTTTCTGTAATTTTTTGTTTCTAGATCATACTTTCTGAAATAAGCTCGTCTAGTCTATAGTACGTTTCATTATACCAATATAGAGAATCTCCTAATTTAATGACTAGATCTGTTGTGGAGTTTAGGTGATTTGATTCAAAATGTAGCATATGTTTGCAACTACTGTTTATATAACACGTATGTTTTTGTTTTTCTAACGTGATTATTATTTTTGAGGGATTGTTAATTTCTAAGTTTAGGTATTCAAATTTCTTATAACTAGTTGATTCAATAGGTTTAAGTTTATTCATATTCATTGTTCTTTTGGCTCTGATACCAAATGGAGAGACAGAGAATAGAATTTTTTTTTTGTTATCATATTGCTATAGTAGAGAGAATGTTTTGTTCTTGTTGTCATGCTGCTACAGTAGCTGCTACAGTGGCTACTACAGTGTTTTCGGTTTTGTACTACTTTATTGGCAACTTGGAGGATTTTATCCCAAGGGTGCACTAAATGAATGTTTAAGTAAGGAATTAGGAACTTAATTACCTTTATCTTATTTGTTATTTCAGAGTCTTCTAATTTTTTACTTAACGTTTTGTAGTTTTCTATCTTAAGATTTTTACCAAATGGAGAGACAGAGAATAGAAAAAAAAATTGTTACCATATTGCTACAATAGAGAGAAGTTTTTGTTCTTGTTGTCATGCTGCTACAGTAGCTGCTACGGTGGCAGCTACAGTGGCTGCTACAGTGTTTTCGGTTTTGTACTACGTTAATGGCAACTTGGAGGATTTTATCACAAGGGTGCGCTAAACGAACGTTTAAGTAAGGAATTAGGAACCTAATTACCTTTATCTTATTTATTATTTCAGAGTCTACTAATTTTTTACTTAACATTCTGTAGTTCTCTGTCTTAAGATTTTTACCAGTCATGGTAAAGATCCATATCAAAATCATATTCTGTAGATCTATTTCTTTCTTCTTGTTGTACTAATAAGTTCATCCATTCCTTATGGAATTGTTTTAGAAATCTTTGGCTTAAGGTAATTTTTTTATTTTTTGTTAGCGTAAGATAATGAAATATGTTTATTTCATTTATTACGTTGTATAGGTTTAATAAAGAATCAGTTATGTCCATAAGTTCATTCACATACTTGTTTTTAAATGTGTTGGTAATAATATATTGATCTCGCTGACTTAGGTTTGTATGTTTTAGAACAAATAGCAATTTTGTAAGGAATTCTTCCTCTAAATGATTTTGTAAATATTCCATTAGAAGGTTTGTTATTTTGATAAACTTGATATTATTTAGGAAATCAGACGTGAATCTAGGAATATTAAGTTACGCAGGCACTATGTATAATGTTATTCATTTTCTTCTTCAACCATTCAAGCATAAACCTTTGTTCAGAGAATCTTTTTAGTTGTCAATTCTCACCTTGTCACTGTAAGAGTTTCTTCCCCTAAACACCTAGCGTCCTCATGACTAACGGATAAAACGGGTACTTTGCTATTTCAAACGAGTTTACGTCTTTTGAATTAAACAACATATAAGATAATTTCAGAATTTACAATAACATGAACATTACATCTTTAACCACAAACCAAGAAGAAAATGAATAAGAGTCTTACATATGCCGCTTCACCGTTCTTCCTTGATTCACGTCTTAATTAATTAGCTCATAAAGGGACCAATGCTCGACATTAAAAAGGTAAATACTAGAGTTTAATTCAAAAGACGTTAGAAGTCGATATGAACAATAACATTGGAATTGTTTATATTTCACCAAACTTCACAATGACATTGCAAGATTTTTATAAACACATAAAAGTAGTTATTCAGACAAAAGGATTTGAAAATTTCAATGGTAAAAATATACTACTTGATATAACATTTTTGGGAAAATGTATGACAACATATACTCCCAAAATAAAGATAAAACTTGATGAGGTAATAAAAACACTAACATCCACTGGTATAAATATTTTAAAACCAATGGAAATAGACTCATCTATATTAACAGGACATGAATGGACTATCCAAAATCCTAATGAAAATAAGGACACACTTAAACCAAATGATGTCGTAACTTATACAAACCCAAATGGATCGATAGCCTTAAGAGTTAAAGACTATGGACCTTCTAACCAAATGATGTCGTAACTTATACAAACACTAATGATTCATGTCTTAATTAGTTAGCTCATGAAGGGACCAATGCTCGACATTAAAAAGGTAAATACTAGAGTTTTTATTACAGAGGAATAAGATTACAATATGAGAGATAAGTGTGCTGAAGGCCTTACATGTCTTTATATAGCCATGCCCAGAACACTCTCGAAATACAACATGATAACTTACAGATGTGGGTTATGGGCCCACTTTATTAACACATAATGGCGCACTTAAAAAAGAAAAGATAAAAAGAAAGCATCCACCAGACTTTTTTTTTCCACGTATGTGCTTTTAGTGGATACTTTATCTGTGCGGTAGGTTTCTGTCACATCAGTCCATTATGTCTTCATCTTCTTTTGTCTAATTACTGCTGGTAGAACCTTCTTTGTCTTCTCCTGTTAATAACATATGTAATTTCCTATGGATTTATATAGTATTAGGCCTAGGATGGAAGATTTCAAAAGGCCTGTATTCTGGTCCAAATTCTTCTATGTTCCTGGAGATGTATATTTTTGTCACTGGGGATTCATCATGTAGTTTGAAATTTTTGTTGTCTGCGCTTGTCCAATTCAGATTTTGTCCAATTATGTAGGCTCTGTATTTTTCATAGCGCTGTTGGTCATACATCTTGGGTGTTGAGTTGTTAAGGAAATTTGTAGGCTCTTCCCAAGTCGGGTGGTCATGATCAAAGCCATGTGCTTTGATTTTTATTATATGCCTTGCAGGATCAAGGCTGTTGTTGCCATAATATGGAGCAACTGTAGATATATGCAGGTGTAATTCTGTATCAAGGACCTCTGTAAAATAGTCTGCTATTGAATGTAGAGGCTCTGGTAGTTCTGTTGGATGCCAACCATTTATATAGATATCTTTGACAAAACCATAGTTTAAGAGAGTAGTTGGATCTAAAGTAAATTTGTCATGAACAAGATATTTGTATTGTGACAGTTTAAGACTAATAAGTGGCAATAGTGCAAGGAATATTTTGGTTTCTCGGTATTTCCCAGTTTATTTTGAATCCAGGAATTTTTTGTGAAGATATTTTTGTAAGTAGGGAATAAATCTCCTTGTATGTTGGAGCGTTTTACTTCTTTGTATTTTGTAGAAATTGTATTTCTTTATCAAATGTTTCAGGAAAAGAAATCTCCTGACTTTTTATTTGTATTGGAGAAGTTTGTGGGATATGTCCAAGCTATACCATTTTTCCTTTATTGGCCTCCTTTGTAATAGCTGCAAATGTTGTTTTGGGCTTTAAGCATATTTCTATAGGAGTTAGTACTTCTTCTTTTATCTGAACTCCCGAGGCTATATTTTGTATTTGTTTAATTGTGTCAGAGATTATGTAATCTGTTCCAAGAATTTTTTCAATAGCAATCTTGGCCGTCTCATAAGTGTAATAGCCTTTATTATATGGTCTCCCTTATTTTGGGTTTTGTTCAATTTCCTTAAGTATAGGAACCATTTCTTCCCAATCAAGATATATGCCAGCACTAGATTCGTTGAACAGACTATAGTATGTAAATTTCTTTGTGTTTTTTGTGTCTGTAAATAACTCAACCAAAGTATATAATATACTTAGATTTTGTTTGTTTTTCTGTGGAGTGGTTGATAGGTTCTGTATGTTGTCTAATACCATCTGTTGTTCTTCAGATAGTTGGGCATTTGTAACAAATCTGTGTTGTGTGTATGTCTTCAGAAATCTTTTGCTGTTTGTTATCTAATTTGTAGTAGCCATTCCTATTTCTACTTCTCTGTTAACAAAATCACATTCTTCAAAAGATTTAGTACAATTTTCAGAAGAGTTTAGTAACCTTGATAATTTGTCTGGTAGTATATTAGAAATACCTTTAATATGTTCCCATATTAACCTAGTTCCGCAGTTTAGTATTGCATTCTTAAACTTTAGCCATCTATTATTTATTATACTTTTCTCCTTTTTATTGTTTGCGTATTTTATTATAGACTCACAATCTGTTCTTATGGTTATTTCTTTTTGAGATATTATAGAAAGTCTAAATGATTCCAAAACATATATTATGGCTAGAATTTCATAATCTAAAGAGGTCATGTAGCCCTTCTCTTTATATGTTCCTGAAGTATATCTGCATATTTTTTCAGTAGATTTAGGATCATTTTTGTATTTTTTGCTTAATAATATTCCTCCCCATCCTAAAGAAGAACCGTCCGTTTCTATAATCAGATAGTCTATGGCCAATGGTAACGTTAGTGGATTTAAGTTTTTTGCTAATTCTTTAATTTTTTGGACTTGTTTTATGTCTTCACTATTGAATTCCCTTTTACCTTTGGGACTTGCTTTGTCATACAAGGGTCCAGTATATTTGGATAATTTTTTTATAAATGGTCTTTCATAATTTATGAGTCCAAGAAATGATTGTAATTGTTTTAAATTTTCTATTTTGTCTGGAAATTCTAATATTTCTCTGGATATATGGGGATGGAGTTCTATTTGTCCTTTTCCTATTTTTACTCCTAGGAAATCTATGGAATTTTAAATAATTCTATTTTCTTTTTAGAAATAATTAGCCCATGTTCTTCGAAGTGCTTAAATATTGTGTATAAGTGTGATATATGTTCCTTTTTTGTTTTTGAAAAAACTAGTATGTCATCTATATATACACATGTAAATTTACTGCAATGTTTAAATATGTCATCCATTTTTCTTTGAAATATTTGTGGGGCGTTTTTTAATCCAAATGGCATTACAAGCCATTCATAATGTCCTTCTGAACAGGTGAAAGCTGTCCATGGTATAGAATCTGGGTGCATTTTAACATGCCAGAAACCAGATTTTAAATCAAATATAGAATACCAATATTTATTTTGCATTTTGTTGATTAATACATCTTTGTTAGGAATTCAGTATCCATCTTCATTTGTATTATCATTTAGTTTGGTATAATCCATTACCATTCTACTCTGTCCTCTTTTTCTTTTCGATTCTTTTTGTACTATGAAGGCAGAGGTTCTGTGTCTAGAGTCGGACCTTCTTATGATTCCTAGTCTATATAGGATATCTATGTGCATTTTAAATTCTCCAATCATCCAGTTGTCATATTTGGGTGATCTGGTTTTGATAGTAACATCTGGGTTAATTATGTCTAGTTTACAATAAACCGAGTCTTTGTCCCAATATTTTAGTGGTTTTTCTCCTATTATTTCTATTTTTCGGGTTTACTGATAATTTGGTTTATATCATCAGTTGTTAAAAGAATATTGCTCATTTTGCTTGGTTGGATCAAATCTATTTCTATATCATGTATATAGTAATTATCTGTTTCTACGTCATGTATATTTTCATAAAAATATAATTGTTCTGTAGTTATTTTACTAGTTTCTTTTTGTTGGCATTGTCCTGGAATGTCACAAGTACATTATGGTATTTGGGTTTGTGTATTGTTATCTCCACCACGCTTCTCAGGCTGAAACTCTGATATAAGAGGCGTTAATGTTGTTTTCTTGGCTATTTGTAAATAGTCTTTATTGAAGGAAAAGCTTCCATTTTCACTTAAGAGAAAATCTAATCCAATTATTAGATCTATATTTCCTAGATTTAATTTAGTAAACCATAATTGTTTTAGGTTATAATGTGATGACCAATTGTCACAAGTAGTGTGAAATCGTAATTGTACGTTAGTAATTCTATCTGTTATAATGTTGGTTGTACCGTCAAACTGGGCACTTTGTTTTCGTTTATTAGCTTTTGTGACTAAGTATTGGGGTATTAATTCAGAATTTATTGTTGAGCTGGTAGCTCCCGTATCTATGAATGCTAATAAATTAATTTCTAACCCTTTAATGTTTATTAAGGTTAGTGTCTGAAGTTCTCTTAGACATTCAGGATTACATATTAAAGGGATTTGTATTACTTCATCTGTATTGGTGAGGTTATTTTCTTGTAATTCGGTTATAATATTTTTCCCCTTATGTTTGTATGTTTCTTCTAATATCTTTCTTAGTTCATCTGTTTCTCTTTCAAAATTGTTCATTCTATCTTCTAAGGTTTTTATCCGATCTTCATTAATTTCGATTTTATCAATATATTGTAATTTATGTTGGTTAGGATTTTCTAAGTTAAAGTAAGTCTTGGCGCATTTATAACATATTTCTGTGGTATATTTTGTACACTTAAATCTTTTGTCAAAGACTGGATACCAAGGACAAAAGTAGCATTTTGTAGCGTCAGTTCCCATTTTATATTTGAAATCATGTATACAGTGGCCACTACAATGTTTTCGGTTTTGTACGACTTTAATGGCAACTTGGAGGATTTTATCCCAAGGGTGCACTAAATGAATGTTTAAGCAAGGAATTAGGAACCTAATTACCTTTATCTTATTTATTATTTCAGACTCTTCTGATTTTTTACTTAACATTCTGCAGTTCTCGGTCTTAAGATTTTTACCAGTCATGGTAAATATCCATATCAAAATTATATTCTGTAGATCTATTTCTTTCTTCTTGTTGTACTAATATGTTCATCCATTCCTTATGGAATTGTTTTAGAAATCTTTGGCTTAAGGTAATTTTTTTATTTTTTGTTAGCGTAAGATAATGAAATATGTCTATTTCATTTATTATGTTGTATAGGTTTAGTGAAGAATAAGTTATGTTTATAAGTTCATTCACATACTTTTTTTAAATGTGTTTGTAATAATATATTGATCTTGCTGACTTAGGTTTGTATGTTTTAGAACAAATAGCAATTTTGTAAGGAATTCTTCCTCTAAATGATTTTGTAAATATTCCATTAGAAGGTTTGTTATTTTGATAAACTTGATATTATTTAGGAAAGCAGGCGTGAATTTAGGAATATTAAGTTACGCAGGCACTATGTATAATATTATTCATTTTCTTCTTCAACCATTCAAGCATAAACCTTTGTTCAGTTTTTGAAAATTATGAAAGAATCCTTTTACTTGTCAATTCTCACCTTGTCACTCTAAGAGTTTCTTCCCCTAAACACCTAGCGTCCTCATGACTACCGACTAAAACGGGTACTTTGCTCTTTCAAACGAGTTTACGTCTTCTGAATTAAACAACGTATAGGATAATTTCAGAATTTACAATAACATGAACATTACACCTTTAACCACAAACCAAGAAGAAAATGAATAAGAGTCTTACCTATGCCGCTTCATCGTTCTTCCTTGATTCACGTCTTAATTAATTAGCTCATGAAGGGACCAATGCTCGACATTAAAAGGTAAATACTAGAATTTTTATTACAGAGGAATAAGATTACAATATGAGAGATATGTGTTATGAAGGCCTTAAATGTCTTTATATAGCCATGCTCAGAACACTCTCGAAATACAACATGATAACTTACAGCTGTGGGTTATGGGCCCACTTTATGAACACATAATGGCGCACTTAAAAAAGAAAAGATAAAAAGCAAGCACCCACCAGACTTTGTTTTTCCACGTATGTGCTTTTAGTGGATACTTTATCTGTGCGGTAGGTTTATGTCACATCAGTCCATTATGTCTTCATCTTTTTTGTCTTAAACTGCTGGTAGAACCTTCTTTGTCTTCTCCTGTTAATGACATATGTAATTTCCTATGGATTTATATAGTATTAGGCCTAGGATGGAAGATTTCAAAAGGCCTGTATTCTGGTATGAATTCTTCTATGTTCCTGGAGATGTATATTTTTGTCACTAGGTATTCAGCATGTAGTTTGAAATTTTTGTTGTCTGCGCTTGTCCAATTCAGATTTTGTCCAATTATGCAGGCTTTGTATTTTTCATAGTGCTGTTGATCATACATCTTGGGGGTTGAGTTGTTAAGGAAATTTGTAGGCTCTTCCCAAGTTGGGTAGTCATGATCAAAGCCACGTGCTTTGATTTTTATTATATACCTTGCAGGATCAAGGATGTCGTTGCCATAATGTGAAGGAACTGTAGATATATCCAGGTGTAATTCTGTATCAAGGACCTTTCTAAAAAAGTCTGCCATTGAATGTAGAGGCTCTGATAGTTCTGCTGGATGCCAACCATTTATATAGATATCTTTGACAAAACCATAGTTTAAGAGAGTAGTTGGATCTAAAGTAAATTTGTCATGAACAAGATATTTGTATTGTGACAGTTTAAGACTAACAAGTGGCATGGATGCAACAATCGTGCATCTACAGTCTGATAAGAATTCTTTGCAATCTGCAAATTGTTTAGTGCAAGGAATATTTTGGTTTCTCAGTGTTTCCCAGTTTATTTTGAATCCAGGAATTTTTTGTGAAGATATTTTTGTAAGTAGGGAATAAATCTCCTTGTATGTTGGAGCATTTTGCTTCTTTGTATTTTGTAGAAATTGTATTTCTTTACCAAATGTTTCAGGAAAAGAAATCTCGTGACTTTTATTTGTATTGGAGAAGCTTGTGGGATATGTCCAAGCTATACCATTTTTCCTTTATTGGCCTCCTTTGTAATAGCTGCAAATGTTGTTTTGGGCTTTAAGCATATTTCTTTAGGAGTTAGTACTTCTTCTTTTTTCTGATTTTTCTGACTTTTTATTTGTATTGGAGAAGCTTGTGGGATATGTCCAAACTGTATCATTTTTCCTTTATTGGCCTCCTTTGCAATAGCTGCAAATGTTTTTTTTGGCTTTAAGCATATTTCTGCAGGAGTTAGTACTTCTTCTTTTATCTGAAATCCCGAGGCTATATTTTGTATTTGTTTAATTGTGTCAGAGAATATGTAATCTGTTCCAAGAATTTTTTCAATAGCAATCTTGGCCGTCTCATAAGTGTAATAGCCTTTATAATATGGTCTCCCATATTTTGGGTTTTGTTCAAGTTCCTTAAGTTTAGGAACCATTTCTTCCCAATCAAGATATATGCCAGCACTAGATCCGTTGAACAGACAATAGTGTGTAAATTTATTTGTGTTTTTTGTGTCTATAAATAACTCAACCAAAGTATATAATATACTTAGCTTTTGTTTTTTTCCTGAGGAGTGGTTGACAGGTTCCATATGTTGTCTAATACCATCTGTTGTTCTTCAGATAGTTGGGCATTTGTAACAAATCTGTTTTGTGTATATGTCTTCAGAAATCTTTTATTGTTTGTTATCTGATTTGTAGTAGCCATTCCTATTTCTTCTTCTCTATTAACAAAATCACATTCTTAAAAGGAGCTAGTATAATTTTCAAAAGAGTTTAGTAACCTTGATAATTTGTCTGGTAGTATATTAGAAATACCTTTAATATGTTCCCTTATTATCCTAGTTCCACAGTTTAGTATTGCATTCTTAAACTTTAGCCATCTATTATTTATTATACTTTTCTCCTTTTTCTTGTTTGCGTATTTTATTATAGACTCACAATCTGTTCTTATGGTTATTTCTTTTTGAGATATTATAAAAAGTCTAAATGATCCCAAAACATATATTATGGCTAGAATTTCATAATCTAAAGAGGTCATGTAGCCCTTCTCTTTATATGTTCCTGAAGTATATCTGCATATTTTTTCAGTAGATTTAGGTTCATTTTTTTATTTTTTGCTTAATAATATTCCTCCCCATCCTAAAGAAGAACCGTCCGTTTCTATAATCAGATAGTCTGTGGCCAATGGTAACGTTAGTGGATTTAAGGTTTTTGCTAATTCTTTAATTTTTTGGACTTGTTTAATGTCTTCACTATTGAATTCCCTTTTACCTTTGGGACTTGCTTTGTTATACAAGGGTCCAGTATATTTGGATAAATTTTTTATAAATGGTCTTGCATAATTTATGAGTCCAAGAAATGATTGTAATTGTTTTAAATTTTCTATTTTGTCTGGAAATTCTAATATTTTTCTGGATATATGGGGCTGGAGTTCTATTTGTCCTTTTCCTATTTTTACTCCTAGGAAATCTATGGAATTTTTAAATAATTCTATTTTCTTTTTAGAAATAATTAGCCCATGTGCTTCGAAGAGCTTAAATATTGTGTATAAGTGTGATATATGTTCTTTTTTTGTTTTTAAAAAAACTAGTATGTCAACTATATATACACATGTAAATTTACTGCAATGCTTAAATATGTCATCCATTTTTCTTTGAAATATTTGTGGGGGCGTTTTTAATCCAAATGGCATTACAAGCCATTCATAATGTCCTTCTAAACAGGTGAAAGCTGTCCATGGTATAGAATCTGGGTGCATTTTAACTTGCTAGAAATCAGATTTTAAATCAAATTTAGAATACCAATAATAATTTTGTATTTTGTTGATTAATACATCTTTGTCAGGAATACAGTATCCTTCTTCATTTGTATTATCATTTAGTCTGGTATAATCCATTACCATTCTACTCTTTCCTCTTTTTCTTTCCGATTCTTTTTGTACTATGAAGGCCGAGGTTCTGTGTCTAGAGTCGGACCTTTTTATGATTCCTAGTCTATTTAGGAGATCTATGTGCATTTTAAATTCTCCAAACATCCAGTTGTCATATTTGGGTGATCTGGTTTTGATAGTAATATCTGGGTTAATTATGTCTAGTGTACAATAAACTGAGTCTTTTTCCCAATATTTTAGTGGTTTTTCTCCTATTATTTCTATTTTTTCGAGTCTACTGATAATTTGGTTTATATCATCAGTTGTTAAAAGAATATTTCTCATTTTGTTTGGTTGGATCAAATCTATTTCTATGTCATGTATATAGTAATTATCTGTTTCTATGTCATGTATATTTTCATAACAATATAATTGTTCTGTTGTTATTTTACAAGTTTCCTTTTGTTGGCATTGTCCTGGAATGTCACAAGTACATTATGGTTTTTGGGTTTGTGTATTGTTATCTCCACCATGCTTCACAGGCAGAAACTCTGATATAAGAGACGTTAATGTTGTTTTCATGGCTATTTGTAAATAGTCTTTATTGAAGGAAAAGCTTCCATTTTCACTTAAGATAAAATCTAATCCAAGTATCAGATTTATATTTCCTAGATTTATTTTAGTAACCCATAATTGTTTTAGGTTATAATGTGATGACCAATTGTCACAAGTAGTGTGAAATCGTAATTGTACGTTAGTAATTATATCTGTTATAATGTTCGTTGCACCGTCAAACTGGGTACTTTGTTTTGCTTTATTAGTTTTTGTGACTAAGTATTGGGGTATTAATTCAGAATTGATTGTTGAGCTGGTTGCTCCCGTATCTATGAATGCTAATAATTTAATTTCTAATCCTTTAATGTTTATTAAGGTTAGTGTCCGAAGTTCTCTTAGACATTCAGGATTACATATTAAAGGGATATGTATTACTTCATCTGTATTGGTGAGTCTATTTTCTTGTACCATTATAATATTTTTCCCCTTATTATGTTTGTCGGTTTCTTCTAATATCTTTCTTAGTTCATCTATTTCTATTTCAAAATTGTTCATTCTATCTTCTAAGGTTTTTTTATCATATCTTCATTAATTTTGTTTTTATCAATATGTTGTAATTTATGTTGGTTAGGAGTTTCTAAGTTAAAAGTAAGTCTTGGCGCATTTATAACATATTTCTGTGGTACATTTTATACACTTGAATCTTTTGTCAAAGGCTGGATACCAAGGACAAAAGTAGCATTTTGTAGTGTCAGTTCCCATTTTATATTTGAAATCATGTATACATTCTTCATGATTCATTAAATTCAAAAATTGTTCAATTGGGAAGTCTGTCAATCTTGATTGTTCATTTGTTAGGTCTTCTATTAAAGAGTAGTCTGAATTAGAAGTGCTTTCCTGTTCTTCTAATCCTTCCAATGATACTATAGAGTATATTGTAGAAGTTTCAGATACGTCTGAGGCTACTGCAAGTAGGTCTTCTTTAATAGAGTCGACTAGTTTTGATTCCCTAGTATATAAGTTGTGTTTTTTAGGGCATGTTGAAGACAAATGTCCTTTCTCATTACATGCGAAGCATGTAATGGTACTTGCATATGTTTTCTTTGGATTATATTTTCTAACATGTCTCTCTTTGTTTAAGTATGGTTTTCTCGCATTTGATTTTCTAAGGTAGTACTTCTTGGTATACTGTTTCTTAGGTTTATGTTTTTTGACAATAGGGCTTTTAGATCCATATTGTTGAGGAGTATATATTTGTGAACAAAATCCATAATTCTTTTGTTTTAATTCCCTCTAGATTTTTATATATGTACATTTCTTTTTTAATTCAGAAATGATGTGGGTTATTCTAATTCCTATGTTATCATAAGTTTTAGGAATGTTGGCATATGTCTCATTCCAAGATTTATGTATTTCTTTTCCAAAATCACCAGGCAGTTTAGAAAATAATCTATCTCCAATTTCTTTAGAATAATAGTTGTCGGAGGTTGTGGCATAATACAAAAATTCATTTAAGAATTTTATTATATGTTTCCAATCTAACAGTTGTATTTGTTCTAAGTCTCTCATTGCTTCTTGTTGTCTAAGAGTAAGTCCAGTATTTACTTCTCTTCCTGTTATTATTCTATGTATTAGGTAAGCAAAATTGTATATGTTTCCTCCTTGTGCTGCTAGGGAGGCTACTTCATCTGGGAAATTACTTTTGTATGCTTCCCACATTCCTTTAGCTATATCTCCTAAATAATTCTCTGCTATTCTAACCATTTCCTCTCCTGTTATTATATTTGTGTGTTTGGCTGAATAATCCCTAGCTATTGCGGCAGTCCATTGTTCTAAATATATATCTAATAGTTGAGGATGGCATTCTGTAACATTAAGTATTACTGCATCTTTTCCAAAAAATATTTTTTCAGTAGGTATTCTTTTTCCTATTGTTCTTAAATCTTTATTTTCCTTGGTATACGGATTAACATTTACTCTAGGAGGGTGTCCTAGAGGATAATCCATTTTGTGAGGGGATTCTTTTGGATAGGTTACTGTAGAGCTTTCTCCTTGCCCTTCCATTAGTTCTATGTGGTAGGTGTATTCACTTATTAAATCGTTATTAAGGTCTTATGTTTTTGTTTAATTGTTTCTTTGGAGTCTTTTAAGAAGGTTTCTAATGTAAGTATTGTTTTAATCCTAATATTACTTTCATCATCAATTTAGATAAATGTGTTATTGTCTATCTGGTTGTTCCTTTTAAGTTGTTGTTCCAATTCATATAGCTCGAATGGTCCAAGGACCATTCCTAATTCTTTAGGATATATTATTTTATCCATCACAAGTTTCTTTGGAGTTCAAAATTTGATTCATCATCAGTGTCTATGTCTTTTTGGTTAGAAGGTCCATAGTATTTAAATCTTAAGGCTATCGATCCATTAGGTTTTGTATAAGTTACGACATCATTTGGTTTAAGTGTGTCCTTATTTTCATTAGGATTTTGGATAGTCCATTCATGTCCTGTTAATATAGATGAGTCTATTTCCATTGGTTTTAAAAAAATTATACCAGTGGATGTTACTGTATTTATTACCTCATCAAATTTTATCTTTATTTTGGGAGTATATTTTGTCATACATTTTCCCAAAAATGTTATATTAAGTAGTATAGTTTTACCATTGAAATTTTCAAATCCTTTTGTCTGAATAACTACTTTTATGTACTTATAAAAATCTTGCAATGTCATTGTGAAGTTTGGTGAAATATAAACAATTCCAACGTTATTGTTCATATCAACTTCTATTGTCCCAAATATTGCTTTGTCTAAGTCTTGGTGTCTGTCATCAATTAGTACTATTAGTAATTTGGCTCCTATTTTCTGTCTGACTAATCCTCTTATTCCTATGAAAATGAGTCCTAGGTGGATTAATTATAATTTTGTATTCTTAATTGTTTAATAGCTTCGTTAGACATTAGGTTTATAGTTTGTTAGTTTCCATCACATATGGAAAGAATTTCCTCCCTATGGTGTCTATATAACCCTGTATTTATGATAAATATACCTGTTCTGTATAGTTCTCTTGGGATTAGAGCATTTAGTTGATTATTTGAGAATGCTTCTAGGTCGTTATCTATGTTTATTATTTCTTCTAGTTGGGATTGAGAATTTACAGATCTTCTTAATATGTTGTATGCCCACGTATTTGTGGCTAGGTTATTACAATCTATAGGTCTGTCCATTAAAGTTCTGGATGGTCCTGTAAAAGATCTTCTATTCATCATATTGTATCTAACTTCTTGAATGTTAAAAAGCTGATCTTGGTCTTTTTGCCTTTGTCCGCATCTATTGATCCTAGGTTTAAATTTGATATTCTTTCAGTTAGCTGGTTGATATCATACTCTTTTTCTTGTGTAGTTTTATCTAAGTTATTTAATTTTCTGTCTAGGTTTGTAATTTGTTTATCCATTAAATCTAGTTTATCTTGTATTTGGGTTAACATTGCTATTATGGTGTTGGAAATTAAGCATAATACATTATCTGCTTTACTTGTAAAACTATCTTTATTATATCCTGCTTTTAATGTATTAGTTTGTCTTAATGACATGTTAACATATTCTTTAGCTTCAGAATAATGTTTATTATCATATCCCGTATTAGTTTAATTGTATATATTTTATTTCTTTTAACATTTGCTCAATTTTTTGTACTTGTAGTTCAAAATGTCTTTTATTTGCCTCTGACTGATTTTTAATCTGTAAGATTAAGTCTTTAGATTGTATTTCAATTTCTTATAACTAGTTGATTCAACAGGTTTTAGTTTATTCATATTCATTGATCTTTAGCTCTGATACCAAATGGAGAGACAAAGAATAGAATTTTGTTGTTGTTATCATATTGCTACAATAGAGAGAAATTTTTGTTCTTGTTGTCATGCTGCTACAGTGGCTGCTACAGTGTTTTCGGTTTTGTACTAATTTAATGGTAACTTGGAGGATTTTATCCCAAGGGTGCACTAAATGATTGTTTAAGTAAGGAATTAGTAACCTAATTACCTTTATCTTATTTATTATTTCAGACTCTTCTAATTTTTTACATAACATTCTGTAGCTCTCTGTCTTAAGATTTTTACCAGTCATGGTAAAGATCCATATCAAAATCATATTCTGTAGATCTATTTATTTCTTCTTGTTGTACTAATATGTTCATCCATTCCTTATGGAATTGTTTTAGAAATCTTTGGCTTAAGGTAATTTTTTTATTTTTTGTGAGCCTAAGATAATTAAATATGTCTATTTCATTTATTACATTGTATAGGTTTAATGAAGAATTAGTTATGTCTATAAGTTCATTCACATACTTGTTTTTAAATGTTTTGTAATAATTATTGATCTTGCTGACTTAGGTTTGTATGTTTTATAACAAATAGCAATTTTGTAAGGAATTCTTCCTCTAAATGATTTTGTAAATATTCCATTAGAAGGTTCGTTACTTTGATAAACTTGATATTATTTAGAAAACAAACGTGAATCTAGGAATATTAAGTTACGCAGGCACTATGTATAATATTATTCATTTTCTTCTTCAACCATTCAAGCATAAAACTAACCTTTGTTCAGTTTTTGAAAATTATGAAAGAATCCTTGTAGTTGTCAATTCTCACATTGTCACTCTAAGAGTTTCTTCCCCTAAACACCTAGCGTCCTCATGACTAACAGCTAAAACGGGTACTTTGCTCTTTCAAACGAGTTTACGTCTTTTGAATTAAGCAACATATAAGATAATTCCAGAATTTACAATAACATGAACATTACATCTTTAACCACAAACCAAGAAGAAAATGAATAAGAGTCTTACCTAGGTCGCTTCACCATTTTTCCTTGATTCATAACTTAATTAATTAGCTCATGAAGGGACTAATGCTCGACATTAAAAAGGTAAATACTAGAGTTTTTATTACAGAGGAATACAATTACAATATGAGAGATAAGTGTTCTGAAGCCTTACATGTCTTTATATAGACATGCTCAGAACACTCTCGAAATACAACATGATAACTTACAACTGTGGGTTATGGGCCCACTTTATTAACACATATTGGCGCACTTAAAAAAGAAAAGATAAAAAGCAAGCATCCACCAGACTTTGTTTTTCCACGTATGTGCTTTTAGTGGATACTTTATCTGTGCGGTAGGTTTCTGTCACATCAGTCCATTATGTCTTCATCTTCTTTTGTCTTATTACTGCTGGTAGAACCTTCTTTGTCTTCTCCTGTTAATGACATATGTAATTTCCTATGGATTTATATAGTATTAGGCCTAGGATGGAAGATTTCAAAAGGCCTGTATTCTGGTATGAATTCTTCTATGTTCCTGGAGATGTATATTTTTGTCACTAGGTATTCAGCATGTAGTTTGAAATTTTTGTTGTCTGCGCTTGTCCAATTCAGATTTTGTCCAATTATGTAGGCTCTGTATTTTTCATAGTGCTGTTGATCATACATCTTGGGTGTTGAGTTGTTAAGGAAATTTGTAGGCTCTTCCCAAGTCGGGTAGTCATGATCAAAGCCATGTGCTTTGATTTTTATTATATGCCTTGTAGGATCAAGGATGTTGTTGCCATAATGTGGAGGAACTGTAGATATATCCAGGTGTAATTCTGTATCAAGGACCTCTGTAAAATAGTATGCTATTGAATTTAAAGGCTCTGGTAGTTCTGTTGGATGCCAACCATTTATATAGATATCTTCGACAAAACCATAGTTTAAGAGAGTAGTTGGATCTAAAGTAAATTTGTCATGAACAAGATATTTATATTGTGACAGTTTAAGACTAACAAGTGGCATGGATACAACAATCGTGCATCTATAGTCTGATAAGAATTCTTTGCAATCTGCAAATTGTTTAGTGCAAGGAATATTTTGGTTTCTCAGTTCCCAGTTTATTTTGAATCCAGGAATTTTTTGTGAAGATATTTTTGTAAGTAGGGAATATATCTCCTTGTATGTTGGAGCATTTTGCTTCTTTGTATTTTGTAGAAATTGTATTTCTTTATCAAATGTTTCAGGAAAAGAAATCTCCTGACTTTTTATTTGTATTGGAGAAGCTTGTGGGATAGGTCCAAGCTGTACCCTTTTTCCTTTATTGGCCTCCTTTTTGATAGCTGCAAATGTTGTTTTGGGCTTTAAGCATATTTCTGTAGGAGTTAGTACTTCTTCTTTTATCTGAACTCCCGAGGCTATATTTTGTATTTGTTTAATTGTGTCAGAGACTATGTAATCTGTTCCAAGAATTTTTTTCAATAGCAATCTTGGTCGTCTCATAAGTGTGATAGCCTTTATAATATGGTCTCCCATATTTTGGGTTTTGTTCAAGCTCCTTAAGTTTAGGAACCATTTCTTTCCAATCAAGATATATGCCAGCACTAGGTCCGTTGAATAGACAATAGTGTGTAAATTTCTTTGTGTTTTTTATGCCTGTAAATAACTCAATCAAAGTATATAATATACTTAGCTTTTGTTTGTTTTCCCGTGGAGTGGTTGACAGGTTCCATATGTTGTCTAATACCATCTGTTGTTCTTCAGATAGTTGGGCATTTGTAACAAATTTGTTTTGTGTATATGTCTTCAAAAATCTTTTGCTGTTTGTTATCTGATTTGTAGTAGCCATTCCTATTTCTTCTTCTCTGTTAACAAAATCACATTCTTCAAAAGAGTTAGTATAATTTTCAGAAGAGTTTAGTAACCTTGATAATTTGTCTGGTAGTATATTAGAAATACCTTTAATATGTTCCCATATCATCCTAGTTCCGCAGTTTAGTATTGCATTCTTAAACTTTAGCCATCTATTATTTATTATACTTTTCTCCTTTTTATTGTTTGCATATTTTATTATAGACTCACAATCTGTTCTTATGGTTATTTCTTTTTGACATATTATAAAAAGTCTAAATGATTCCAAAACATAAATTATGGCTAGAATTTCATAATCTAAAGAGGTCGTGTAGCCCCTCTCTTTATATGTTCCTGATGTATATCTGCATATTTTTTCAGTAGATTTAGGATCATTTTTGTTTTTTTTGCTTAATAATATTCCTCCCCATCCTAAAGAAGAACCGTCCGTTTCTATAATCAGATAGTCTGTGGCCAATGGTAACGTTAGTGGATTTAAGGTTTTTGCTAATTCTTTAATTTTTTGGACTTGTTTTATGTCTTTACTATTGAATTCCCTTTTACCTTTGGGACTTGCTTTGTTATACAAGGGTCCAGTATATTTGGATAAATTTTTTATAAATGGTCTTGCATAATTTATGAGTCCAAGAAATGATTGTAATTGTTTTAAATTTTCTATTTTGTCTGGAAATTCTAATATTTTTCTGGATATATGGGGCTGGAGTTCTATTTGTCCTTTTCCTATTTTTACTCCTAGGAAATCTATGGAATTTTTAAATAATTCTATTTTCTTTTTAGAAATAATTAGCCCATGTGCTTCGAAGAGCTTAAATATTGTGTATAAGTGTGATATATGTTCCTTTTTTCTTTTTGAAAGAACTAGTTTGTCATCTATATATACACATGTAAATTTACTGCAATGTTTAAATATGTCATCCATTTTTCTTTGAAATATTTGTGGGGCATTTTTTAATCCAAATGGCATTACAAGCCATTCATAATATCCTTCTGAACAGGTGAAAGCTGTCCATGGTATAGAATCTGGGTGCATTTTAACTTGCCAGAAACCAAATTTTAAATCAAATTTAGAATACCAATAATTATTTTGTATTTTGTTGATTAATACATCTTTGTCAGGAATAAAGTATCCATCTTCATTTGTATTATCATTTAGTCTGGTATAATCCATTACCATTCTACTCTTTCCTCTTTTTCTTTCCGAATCTTTTTATACTATGAAGGCCGAGGTTCTGTGTCTAGAGTCGGACCTTTTTATGATTCCTAGTCTATTTAGGAGATCTATGTGCATTTTAAATTCTCCAAACATCCAGTTGTCATATTTGGGTGATCTGGTTTTGATAGTAATATCTGGGTTAATTATGTCTAGTTTACAATAAACCAAGTCTTTTTCCCAATATTTTAGTGGTTTTTCTCCTATTATTTCTATTTTTTTGAGTCTACTGATAATTTGGTTTATATCATCAGTTGTTAAAAGAATATTGCTCATTTTTTTTGGTTGGATCAAATCTATTTCTATATCATGTATATAGTAATTATCCGTTTCTATGTCATGTATATTTTCATAACAATATAATTGTTCTGTTGTTATTTTACTAGTTTCTTTTTGTTGGCATTGTCCTGGAATGTCACAAGTACATTCTGGTTTTTGGGTTTGTGTATTGTATCTCCACCATGCTTCTCAGACAGAAACTCTGATATAAGAGGCGTTAATGTTGTTTTCTTGGCTATTTGTAAATAGTCTTTATTGAAGGAAAAGCTTCAATTTTCACTTAAGAGAAAATCTAATCCAAGTATTAGATTTATATTTTCTAGATTTAATTTAGTAACACATAATTGTTTTAGGTTATAATGTGATGACCAATTGTCACAAGCAGTGTGAAATCGTAATTGTACGTTAGTAATTATATCTGTTATAATGTTGGTTGTACCGTCAAACTGGGTACTTTGTTTTGGTTTATTAGCTTTTGTGACTAAGTATTGGGGTATTAATTCAGAATTTATTGTTGAGCTGGTTGCTCCCGTATTTGTGAATGCTAATAATTTAATTTCTAATCCTTTAATGTATTAAGGTTAGTGTCCGAAGTTCTCTTAGACATTCAGGATTACATATTAAAGGGATTTGTATTACTTCATCTGTATTGGTGAGGTTATTTTCTTGTAATTCTGTTATAATATTTTTTCCCTTATTATGTTTGTCTGTTTCTTCTAATATCTTTCTTAGTTCATCTATTTCTATTTCAAAATTGTTCATTCTATCTTCTAAGGTTTTTATATTTCAAAATTTTCTACTGAGGCTTGTAAATACTTGAATATAATTATATATAAATACAACTACGTATATTACTTAAAACTTGAACAGGTTACACTTCTAATTCATATACATGAACAGCATGTATATATACATTCGAACAACATATATATTGTTGTCAAATTGTTTCAACGTAGATTGTAGGATATTGATATATTTTTCAAACAATAATAAGGATAATATATATACGTGCCTGTAGACATTAATGTATACACACAGAAGTGATGAGAAGAAGTGGCCGATGGCTATAGGGCTCGGCGTTGATGAGATGATGGACGAGGCTGGCCAGAAAAGAAAGCGGCAAGGGAATAAGGCTGAGCATTGTCCACGTCTGGGTAGATCTAGCGATGGTGGGGATGAGATGCGTTGTTCCATCCATGGCATGGGTGGCTCAGGAGATGAGGCGAGATGGCGTGATGGCGGCTGGCTATTGAGAGGAGAAGGTCGGTGCATGGCCAGTGTTGGAGGTGGTGAAGTGGGGCGTGGTTAGCGTTCGGCGGTGGAGGTTGGCCTAGTTGTTGTCGCATATGCGGTTGAAGGCGAGAGAGGTGATGGCAGCGAATGGAGGCTTGGTGGTGGCCACGGGTGGTGGTTGGACACGGAGGAGGAGGCGGCGAGTGGCCGGAGGGCCATGGCAGAGGAGGGAAGGTTGAGGAAACGTTGAAATAATGAGGCTACAGGAAAAAAAATATGAAGGCATAAGTGGGAATGGAAGAAAATGGAGTTGAGCAAAGGAGGAGGAAGCTTCTGATTCTCAGATCCAAACATTTTTTTTAAGAGCAAGAACGAATAGATGTGGAAATGAACGTGAATTATGGGAAGCAGCAAAAATAAATTTTGTTACGGGGAATAGAGAAAATTAAACATTGATATCTATGAAAAGTTTTTGACGATTCGTTTTAGCCGATGGAAACAAACGGACAAAGAACAAAATGTTAAAATGGGTACCGATACGGTTCAACGCTTACAGATTTCGTCGTCCACCCGATGTTGAAACCCACATACGAATATACCGCGGAGATCAGCACAATGAGACGATCAAAACGGTATACGAAAACCAGTGGTACGATGGTGTTATCTGATCTGTGTTGAATGATGATGCGGTGTTATACATATTTCATGTTATACTTGTTTTCTCAGCCCAATAAGGCTTCGGCCCATGACTGTGTGTAATAAGGCTTAAGCCCGCATGTGTGTGTAACTAGGATTACAAGCTGTTGTATATAAACATGTACGAATCTGTGTGATGAATAACTGATACATGATTTTGCTCTTCGTCCCTTCTTTCTCAAATCTCCATTTACTTTAACATGGCATCAGAGCATAAAATTACGAAGTTTGAATCCAACTAGGGTTTTACCTTCTATCTTCAGATCCGAACACCATATCATTCTTTATATCGTTTATCTTCCCTAATTCAAAGATTTGTTGCTATGTCTGAAAATAAGATCTCAGTTGATTTGATCCAGATGATGCCGAAAATCACTGATCACAAATTAAACAATCTGAATTATCTAAACTGGAGCAAAACAATTCGTCTCTATCTCCGATCCATTGATAAGGGTAATCATTTAACTGAAAGTCCACCAAAACTAGATTCAACCGAGGAAAAGGATCTGATGTGGTTAAGAGATGATGCGCGACTGTTTCTTCAGATCCGGAATTCAATTGATGGAGAGGTCATTGGATTGGTTGATCACTATGAGTTCATGAAAGAATTGATGGAGCATTTGGAATTTCTATACTCTGGAAAAGGAAATGTGACCAGAATGTATGATGTATGCAAATCGTTTTATAGAGCAGAGAAGCAAGAACAAACACTGATGAACTACTTTATGAATTTTAAAAAAACATATGAGGAATTTAACGTGCTGCTTCCAATCAGCCCTGATGTTAAGGTTCAACAAAAACAAAGGGAGCAGATGGCAATAATGAGCTTCTTGGCTGGGTTACCATCTGAATTCGAACCAGCAAAATCACAAATACTATCTGGATCGGAGATATCATCATTGCAGGAGGTGTTTAGTCGAATTCTCTGTACTGAGGTGACTCAAATATCAAGTACTCCAGTTGACAGTGCTTTGATAAGTAATAGTAAGAATAATGCACCACCATGGAATAATGCACAAAGCAACAGTAATAATGCACCAAGATTCTCTGCTCCAAATCAGATGTCTCAACCATTTAGAGCACCAAATCAGAATAAATTTTGTGCATATTGCAAGAAACCCGGTCACACAAAATTTGAGTGTAGAAAATCGCAATATAAAAACTCCTTGGCCAACAATAACAATAACAATAATGCAAATACAAATAAAACAGTTTTGATGACTGCTGATGAATTTGAGAGATATGCAAAGTATCAAGAAACTCTTGAGAAGAATCCATCGGGTCATATATCTTCCTCTACTACAGCTTTTGTTGCTAGTATTGAAAAACCATCATCTAAATGGATCATAGATTCAGGAGCTACAGATCATATGACATGTAACAGTTATTTGCTTTCTGATATTCAAATTAATGAATCAACACATGCTGTCACTTTAGCTGATGGATCACAAACTCATGTTTATGGAACTGGGAAAGCAAACTCGCATACTCAACTGACACTGAAATCAGTTTTATATTTACCAAATCTGTCATTCAACTTAATGTTAGTAAGTCAAATCACTAGCAAACTTAATTGCTGTGTATCTTTCTTCCCCAATCACTGTTTGTTTCAGGACCTTACAACGAAGCAGATTATTGGTAGGGGACAAGAATCTGGAGGCTTGTACACACTCAACGAAGAATTATCCAAAAACATTGCTTACTCAAGTATGGTATCTGCTCTTAAAGTTCACTGCCAGTTAGGTCATCCATCTTTTACATTGCTCAAGAAACTTTGTCCACAGTTTAATTTTCCGTCTACAATAAATTGTGAATCATGTCAATTTGCCAAACATCATCGTGTTAGTTCATATCCTAGATTAAATAAAAGGGCTAATTCAGTGTTTGATTTAGTGCACTCTGATGTATGGGGTCCTTGTTCCGTTATTTCAAAGAAAGGATATAGATATTTTGTTACATTTGTTGATGATCATTCAAGAGTAACATGGTTATACCTAATGAAAAATAGATCTGAGCTATTCTCTATTTTTTGTAACTTTTGTGCTGAAATAAAAAACCAGTCTAATGTGTCACTTAAAACTTTAAGAAGTGATAATGCAAAGAAATATACATCCAGTTTGTTTAGTGATTACATGGCTAATAATGGCATTCTTCATGAGACTTCATGTGTTGATACTGCTTCTCAAAATGGAGTTGCTGAGAGGAAGAACAGGCACATAATTGAGACTACTTGAGCACTCTTGTTCCATATGAATGTACCAAAGTTTTTTGGGCAGATGCAGTGGCTACAGCATGTTTTCTGATCAACGGAATGCCTTCAACAGTGCTAAAGTATGAGATCCCCTTCCAAGTCCTATGTCCTAATAAATCTTTGTATCCAGTGATGTCAAGAATGTTTGGTTGTGTGTGTTATGTTAGGGATGTGAACCCACAACTAACCAAATTAGATCCAAAATCATTGAAGTGCATATTTGTTGGCTATTCAAGACTTCAAAAAGGTTACAAATGTTTTTGTCCCAATTTGCATAAATACTTGGTGTCAATTGATGTTACTTTTGTAGAAGATCTCCCATTCTTCCCATTGTCTGATTCAAAGTCTTGTGTTCAAGAGGAAGGTGGGAGTGATGATTGGTTGATTTATCCTACAACTTTGTCATAAGGGAGTGAACATAGTGAACTAAATCAAAGGGTAGAAACAAATTTACAAGAATCTGATAATGAGGAAATTCCAGCACATGATCCCAGTCTTGATTTACCAATAGCACTTAGAAAAGGTACACGTCAATGTACAAATCCTATATCCTCCTTTGTATCATATGATAAACTATATCCAGCAAGTTACACTTTTATTTCCAATCTTGATACTATTTCTATTCCAAAAAATGTTGGAGAGGCATTGTCTAAACCAGAATGGCAAAAAGAAATGTTAGAAGAGATTGAAGCTTTGGATCATAACGAAACCTGGAATTTGGTTCAACTACCAGATAATAGAAAGGTGATAGTGTGTAAATGGGTGTTCTCAGTTAAAGTTAACCCAGATGGGTCAGTGGCTAGACTAAAGGCTAGGTTGGTTGCAAAAGGATATGCACAAACTTATGGGATAGATTATTTAGAAACCTTCTCTCCAGTGGCTAAAATGACGTCCATAAGATTGTTTATCTCTTTAGAAGCAAGATATGACTGGAAACTGCATCAACTTGATATTAAAAATGCTTTTCTTCATGGGGATTTGATTGAAGAGGTATATATGGAGCAACCACCTGGGTTTGTTGCTCAGGGGGAGACAGGAAAGGTATGTAGACTAAAGAAAAGCTTGTATGGACTAAAACAAAGTCCAAGAGCATGGTTTGGTAAGTTTAGTCAAGTGATTGAAGCATTTGGCATAACTAAGAGCAATTTTGATCATTCTGTGTTCTATAGAAATTCAAAAGAAGGAATTATAATGTTAGTAGTATATGTGGATGATATTGTAATTACTGGAAGTGATAGGAAAGGAATTTCAGATCTTAAAGTTTTTATTCAAAAACAATTTCGTACAAAAGATCTTGGTGAGTTAAAGTACTTCTTGGGTATTGAAGTGATAAGAGAAAATGGGCAGATCTTTTTGTCACAAGGAAAATACATCATTGATTTGTTAACCGAGACTGGAAAATTGGGTGCAAAGCCTTGTACTACTCCTATGATTACCAATACCAGTTTGACAAATGATGGTGAACTATTTAATGATCCAGAAAAATATAGGAGGTTAGTGGGTAAACTGAATTGCTTGACAGTAACAAGGCCAGATCTTGCTTTTTCAGTTAGTGTCATGAGTCAATTCATGAGTTCTCCAACTATTCATCATTGGAATGCTCTAAAACAAATTCTATGTTACTTAAAAGGAATAGTGGGAGAAGGTATTGTGTATGCTAATCATGGACATGAGGAGATAGAAGCTTTCTCGGATGCTGGCTGGGCAGGGTCTAGGTCAGATAGAAGATCAACCTCTCGATTTTGTGTATTTGTTGGAGGTAACTTAGTCTCATGGAAAAGTAAAAAACAAAATGTGGTGTCTAGGTCCAGTGCTGAATCAGAGTATAGAGGTATGGCTAATGCTATTTGTGAACTAATGTGGATAAATCACTTTATGTCTGAGATAGGTTTGAAACCAAAGTTGCCAGCGAAATTATGGTGTGATAACCAAGCAGCAATTCATATTGCTTCTAATCCAGTATTCCATGAGAGAACCAAACATATCGAAGTGGACTGTCACTTCATTCGCGAGAAGATACAGCAGGGTTTGATCGTAACTGGGTTTGTCAGATCTGGAGATCAACTGGCTGACATATTCACCAAGGCGTTGAGTGGTGCGAGAGTGGAGTACCTTTGCAGCAAGTTGAGAGTGATTAATAAGTATGCTTCAACTTGAGGGGGAGTGTTATCTGATCTGTGTTGAATGGTGATGCGGTGTTATACATATTTCATGTTATACTTGTTTTCTCAGCCTAATAAGGCTTCGGCCCATGACTGTGTGTAATAAGGCTTAAGCCCGCATGTGTGTGTAACTAGGATTACAAGCTGTTGTATATAAACATGTACGAATCTGTGATATGAATAACTGATACATGATTTTGCTCTTCATCTCTTCTTTCTCAAATCTCCATTTACTTTAACAGATGGAATTATAAAAATTCGAAATTTCTACTAGCGGAAAATGCAGCAAAAACGCAGAAAAATAAGATCGACGGAGCTAAAAAAGTCCGAATTTGGAAAAACGAAAAATGACGTCTTGCTCAGAAGATGTTTTAGAATTTTTCTATGTTAAAATATTTAGGTTTCGAAAACGTTTTATTTTCATCGATTTTCAACTGATTAAATTGAAATAAATTTACGCATGAAAATAAACTTCATATTTTCGGACTAAAATTTACCAGCTGCCATATTTAATTAGACGCATTTCAAATATCAAATTTATATTTCAAAATTTTATCGTTTAAAATTCCACAAAATTTCAATCTAGTCGAAAGCCGAAACTAATACACAAGGTATCAATGTTGGTACGTAGTGAATTGCAGAAAGGCGGAAGGCATGGTCGAAAGCATGCTTCCAAAAGGAACAAAGCCTTTGTTCTGTTTTAAAATGTTAAGCGACTGCCTTTGTTGAACTAAAGCTTTCGAAGAAGTCGAAACATATGCCATCGAAAGGAGTTTTCTAAATAGCTTTCGAAGAAGGTTGTCATCTTTCATTTTTAAGCATAAGCTTTCGAATGAGTTCCTTGTTTATAAAACAATGCTTTCGAAAATGGTGATTTCAACCTAGTCGAATTGCATCCAGGAGATCAGATAGACTAGAATGTAGGATGCCTAAACATTGAAGTTGTCAGATAGACCGGTTCATAATAAACCCATGAAAACTATGCTTAGAAAAAGTTATTGGTAGGGGCCAATAGGTTCATAATAAATCCATGAAAACTATGTATATAAGAAGTTGTCAGGGAGATAGGTTCATAGTTAACCCATGAAAACTATGGTTAGAAAGAGTTATTGGCAATGGTCAATAGGTTTTTAGTGAACCTACGAAAACTATACCCGGATTAAGTTATTGACAGATGTCAATAGGTTCCTAGTCAACCCATGAAAACTAGGACAAAAGAGATGTTATTGGAGTTACCAATTGGTTCAGGGAGAACCCATGAAACAATGATGTTATTTGTAGGGACCAGTAGGTTCATAGTGATGCCGTGAAAACTATGAAATAAGGTGGGAGTCCATAAATTTAAACAGGTTAATAGCAAGCCCATGAAAACTATGAAACTGAACAGGAAGTTCATAAGTATTAAACATGTTATTAGTCAACCTATGAAAACTGATAGGTTAATAGGAAAGCAGGCGGAATTTGGCAATGTAGTCGGATAATTGGGTTGTGGGATTTCAGTAAAGACAGATATGACGTCTAGTTAATGTTTGGGTTGTTTCGGATAAAATGTTTTCATGCGATAGTGTTTTAGGCACATGAGGATAAAGACTTCGAATATATCAAAGAAAATTAATATACCAAGGATTGATTTCCCATTCTGATACCATGTTGAAATAATTGAATAATGGTATATATTGAATATTCATAATAGTTTACATTACAATTTATGGTTGTTTCACAATTCATAACTAGTATTTATAATCATAATACTTAGAGCTCAAGCAACCATATAATAGAAAAATATTGTAATTTGGTATAGTCTAAGTATTGAAATATTCTTAACATATTTCTTAACATATAGATAATATTGTCTTAACATTTAACACATGTGATTATAAGAATATACTTGATAAAAAAATATTGATAAAAAATATTTAAATTTTAATTCGTGCATAGCAATTACAAAAATAAGTCGAAAAATTTAAAGGAAAAATAAACGTTTTTGTTGGATAGAGAATCATGTTCGCGGCCTCCTTTATATTTCAAATTTCCCAATAAAAAGTCGATGTTAACTTTTACGACTGATGAGATTCGAACCTACAACTTTATTTATGTATAAAGGTTATTTTGAAAAGTGCACGGTAGAATCAATTTTTTTGAACTAGTCTCTTATTAATAATGATAATAAAACTATTTTTTCATTAAGTTTGTCTCTGCTCTTCGGCTTACCTGCATCATCTATCCAACCTTATTTTAGAGATCAAACCTTAAACTAAGTCGATATGCTATTGTCCAATCTTATTTGTTTAGGGGTGCGTTCACAGTAAATATTTGTCCCATTAGACACGATAACGAGGTAACCGTTGGATTTAGCACATTGGAGTGACACGGACAAACACAACATGTCCGATATCATTGGTAAAATTATTTTCTCATTTCCACATTATTAACAATCATTCTTCTTTTCCATATTTTTTTTCTATATCACTTTTCTAACACAGAACGCATTCCTTTCTCATAAGCTTACCACTTTCAAAATCGTCCTAAACAATGGTTAAAGTTTGTGTCCCAATTTAATCCATTGACTGTTATTAAATCAAGCACTTTAGACGAATGCCCTCTAAAGTTCGGGCTCCACGGCAGCATAATTCTTTCACCGTACCTGCTTAACAAAAACACCGTAACCCGGCTTTAAACTTTAAATGGGGAAAAGCAATTCATATTTATTGGTGTTTAACAGTAAAATATTCAAACTAAAAACCCAAATAACTCCCCCACTTCAAAATTTCAACTTAATTTGAATTTCAAATCTCGAACGGCGCTCCCACGCCTATGTACTATACTCTCCATTACTCCCACTTCTTTTCTTCTCTCTCTTTTACATTTGCTCAATACGCTCATCTTTCCATCAAAAAATCATTTTATACTTAGTTAAATACAATGGGCGGCTCGGGAAAGTGGATTAAATCACTCATTTCTCTCAGAAAACCAGAAAAATTTGAACCTGTAATCATTTTTAAACGACCCATATTTCATTTCATCATAAAAATACGTTCTTTCTGACAATCTATTGATTTTTTTGCGGGATTGTGTAGTGTGGAGATGGAAATGGCGGTGGAAATAAGCAGAAGAAGTGGAAGAAGTTATGGCGGTCCTCGTCTGCTGAAATTGTAATCACTTTAAGCACCCCATTTTCTTATTTTTCCTTATTGTTTATTTTTCATTAGTACTTATTTATCAAGTCTTTGAGTTTATGCATGTCAGTTGTAATCAGTTAGGTACGATTTTAGTCATTTGTATTTTCACATGTTACATTGATCTTTAAGATTATATTTTACTGGTTCATATATTGCATCCACATTAATCAAAAGATTATGTTGTTCTGTATGTGTGATTTTGGAATTTTTTGATGCCTAAAGATTTAAAACAAAATATTTGTTGTTTTTGACTTGTGTAGGGAAATATGTGGAGAGGATCAAGAGGAAGCAGTAGGCAGTCAGAGGCATCAGATGTTTCATCTGTAGCAGATGCCTATAGTGCTGCAGTTGCAACTGTTGTAAGAGCACCACCAAAAGATTTCTTGGTTGTTAAACAGGAATGGGCTGCTATTAGAATTCAGACTGCTTTTAGAGGCTTCTTGGTAATTTTCTTCAGATTTCAAAATCTTCTATTTGCTAGATTTTGTTCTTCAGTTATCAAAAGGTTTCAGCTTGGTGTTTTTTGAGTGCCAATGAACAAGTGAAATGTTCTTGTTGGTGCGTGAATTTGCAAGTAAAGTGTAATGACATGAGAAACACACAATTATCTCACTGCTTTGGTCAGATGAACTACCTTTGTTGCGTGTAAGAAGTCGTAGATTCGTTGAATTTTCCTAACATTTATAAATTTTAAAAGTAGTGAATACTAAGAATTCGAAGATTTGTGAATGATAAGTATGTGTTTCTTTAATTGGATGTTGGTAGGTGTAAGAAGTGTAGGATGTTATGTATGCACCAAATAAGATACTTTCCCCACCATGTTTACCGTGAAAACAGGTTTGTTTATTTATTTATTTTGGTTTTTTAAATGCTTTTCCAACATCAGGCTAGAAGAGCATTAAGAGCACTAAAGGGAGTGGTAAAGATACAAGCTTTAGTTCGAGGACGTCAAGTGAGAAAGAAGGCAGCCGTCACTCTTCGATGCATGCAAGCACTCGTACGAGTGCAAGCACGCGTACGAGCAAGGCGTGTCCGGCTCTCCACCGAGGGTCAAGTTGTACAAAAGATGCTCGAAGCTCATCGCAATGAAACTGATACAGTTAAACAAGCTGAGGTATATGATATTATCAGTCCAGTTCTTTTGACTCCATTCGACAACTTTTTTTGAGTTGTTACTTTTAAACAGTTTCATGTGAACAACACCTTTTTTTTTTGGATGAATGAATACCAACAATTAAAGTATATAATGTTTGGATAAGTAGATTAGTTTTTAACATGATTAGTAACGTATGTTTATATGACTTATTAATGCATGCCTATAGGGTGATAAAATTTGGATGTAAAATATGACATATGTCACAATCAAGTTTGTCTTACTAACATGACTAATCAAATTATTCCACTTTTAAGTCATAATCTTAAGTTTGTTGTCAAACACCTCAAGATACTAAAATAATCTGATTTAGTTTTTGCCTGCAATGTTGTTTTTAAGGATCAATGGTGTGACAGTCAAGGCACCCTAGAAGAAATCAGAACAAAGTTGCAAATGAGGCAAGAGGGGGCTATCAAAAGGGAAAGAGCTTTAGCTTATGCACTTTCACAAGTAAGTTCTCAAGTCTTAACACAAACTTCAACCCATTCAATAGCTTTGACAACTCTCTCTTATAAATTCATCTCTTTCATTTCAGCAACACAGGACTTTCACTCCAGACACACGATCAAAATCCTCCATTACCAAAACCGTAAAAAGCAACGATTTCGACAAGAGCAACTGCAACTGGAGCTGGCTAGAGAGATGGATGGCAGCAAAGCCATGGGAAAGCAGGCTTATGGATGAGCAAAACAGTGCACACATAGAAGTACCAAAATACTGCTACGATGATACTTCTACCACAGCTCGTTCTAAATATTCAGAGCTCGGTACGGTGAAGATCAAAAAGAACAATGTAAGTACTAGAATTTCAGCAAAACCACCGAATGCTCGCTCTTCTTCTTCCCCTAGTTCTGAATACTACTACGATGAAGCTTCTCCTTCCACTTCATCCTACTGCACTTCAACACCTGTGTCGATGTCTACAACACTTTTGGTATCGGAGAAGTCTGAAGAATATGGTGGGTATAGACCGAATTATATGAACCCGACTAAATCTATAAAGGCGAAGCAGAAGATGGGTAATGTGAGTAGAGGAGGAGTGATGATGCAGAGAAATTTGTCTGGGGATTATCCGTCGAATATGAAGGTGACGACGGCTTCTTTCATGGAGTCGAGGAGTAGCAATGGCTGTGATCCTTCGTTTGCATGTAAGAAGATGGTGAGTGAAGGAAATAAGAAGAATAGGAGCATGGATAAGGAGAATTTTTATTTTTGATTGAAGATCAACACGTGTTTGTTGGTAGTTTATGAATGAGCTTTTAGTTTTATTTTGATGGATGAATGTCTGTTGTAATTTAAGCTTTTAACTTCTTGTTTTGGGTTTGAATCTAGATAGAAGATAAGATTATGTCATAACTCTTGTATTATATGATGATATTTTTCTTCCGTAAGTGCTGGTTGAATTAATGATAGTTCAAATAGAAGTCACACAGATAATTCTACATTTACCGTTTCTTTTATTTCTTTTAGTGGTATTTACTGACTTATGAAATCAAAACTTTCTATTTCCAAATTGTGTGTTTCTTGTACTTGTCAAATCCATTTTATTCATTTGGTTTGTGGAATACAATAACAAGTTTAGATTTTAATGGACACACGAGGACGTGCAGGTTGGAGATGGGAACAGGGGAGTTCATCTCTTGACTTGACGCCCTTTTGTTTGGAAATTTAATGGATGAAATCAACTCTTTTGTTAGTGGCATCTGCACCTTTTATTTCATGAGAATTGAAAAATAAAATTTTCGCCAATCACGCCCCTCGCGGTTGAGATTAACAAACTCCTTTGAAGTATCTTAGCGGAGTCGGGATTCCTAGGGTGGAGAGGTAAAAAAAAAAGTATCAATTCGTCGCACTCTTTCAAGAATCGAGAATCAACCGGGAGGGAGAAGTTGACTTATATTTTAAAAATAAAAACTATGACGACTTTCAGAATACGTTAATAAAATTAAAAATATCAAAATCCTACAAATCATTCCACCCCGAGCATTTTTCTCTTCCAGACTTTGTATCATTTTCATGCTGTTTTAAATTTATTTTTCCCAGATTTCTACTAAATTCAACAAAAAATCAATTTTCCTAGAAGGACGGAGATAAATCTACACTAAATCACCCTCTCTTGGTTTCAATTTTCAAATCTACATCTCTTTATTTATTCAAGGGCTTCTGAAAAAATCATAAGAATTTTTGAAAAAAAAAATCTCAAAATAAGCAATTTTGATGATGGATAAAGCTGAAGAAGAAGAAGAAAGATCTAGCTCCGTTGCTCTAGTATGTAGGCGAAGAACTTCAGGAAAAAGTAAAAAAGATTACAGAGTCAAAGGTTGTGGATATACAGTTGGTGTTCCGAATGCTATTTCACCAACATTTCAGTTTCGATCGGTCACCATGCTTCAGGAGGGGGTTCATCTCATTTTCATGGCCAAGAAAGAGCCTATACTTATTAAAATTTAAATTTGTCAATGTGTTAATTTCTTTTAGTTATGTTTAAAAAATTATTATAAATAGAATCGCGATAGCATGAGATGTCATAAAGCTTCCACAACATGTTGAAACGGTGGAAAACATTAAATTAAATGTACACTCACGAGTTAGCGATTCGATTATTAAGGTATTTGTTAGATTTATGGATATAGAACTCAAAAATTCAAATGATGGGTGTATTTATGTTATATTAGAGTGGTGATGGCCTTTTGTTTCCTAATGCAAAGATTGATTTTACACCGTTAGACTTTATAACGTTGGTGAGAGTTGGAGTCGGTGTACTAATGCTTATCAATTTCTACCGCTTTAGCTGAGCCCGATATCAAGGTCAATGTTGCTTTATCTCATCTTGTAATGCATTTTGATGAGAACTGTCTAATGCAAAATATGAAGGATTTGGACCACATTGTTAGGATATTTGTGTTGTATATGATGAAGACTCTTTTTTCACAACAATAATGACACAGTTAGTTTTAGGCATTTGGAGTCGGTACTTGCTTTGGAAGTAGTTCATCAATTTGATTGAGGTTCAATTATACTTGGGTATCTATACCAAAGCTTAGATGTAGTTGAGACCAAGGGAGGTCATGTCACTCATTTTATGGAGTTATTGCACATACGTTAGCATGTTAAATTGCGAGTTTATATCCTAGTCAAATAATTATTCATTTGTCTGACATATTTGTATGTTTATTTTCAGTGTTGGTTCTTCAAATATGACTGTGTGGTCATATTGTGAAAGAAAATGTCAAGTAGTCATCCTACCCAAGAATTAAGGCACGATAAAAGAGAAATATAGCTAAAACAAGTAATGCTACATCTCGTTTGTTTTCTAGCACACGCTACCGCATTGATCATAGGCAGGCTAGTCATATCAATATGAATCTATGGAACAGATTAATGGCATATGGTCTAATGAGGTGGTAGTTGCTCGTAACCTATCAATAAAAAGACTTCATCTTTTCCTTTCTTCAGGAGACTTTTATGAGTTATATTTAGGAGAGAGGTGCACATAACAATTGAATGGGCTTACGGTTATCCCTATTGATCCTCATATACATATGTCTCGTAAATGACATTTGGTATTTATGCAAAAATCCAAAATGAGTTATATCCAAATAGATGCCAACATTATATTTATCAGAGATAGGAAAATGATTACAATACATAATAAGTGGTCCGTTATTAGATGTTGTAGTTTGAATTGGGAATATAGATTTTTTTTTTGTCCTTCTGCTTTGAAGTCAGTTATTCAAGCCCCCATCGCCATGTCTTCAGAAATGAATTATTTATCTCAGTTTTATCCTCTCAGAGGCAAACAAACTAGACGGAGGATCCTGATTAGAATCTGTAGTGGATTGGGAGAGACCTTATACTTATCCCTCACTTGTTTGACTTACCCACGGTCTCGTCCAACTACAGTAAACAGTTTATGGGAGCAATATGACTGCTTCGGCTATAAAGACTACATTTTGCATTATAATTTCGTACTCGCCCTTAGATTTAATGCATCGGTCTTCAGATAGAAATTTTTTTCTCAATAAAATTATAGTGAGGAAGAATACAAGAATGATAATGTTGAATTTGATGGCTTTCTCAACAGTAGCGATAATGAGATGGAAGAAAGACAAAGTGAACCGGATGAGGCCATGAATCTATATCAAGAAAGGAGAGTTGATTCAAATATCGCCACACACATCTATAGTCAGTGAAGAGTTAGAAATGACGATACAAGCGGTAGTTGTTTATAAAAAAGGATTCAACAATTCATATTTGAAAGGTCATCTAGCCATTATAATCATGGCAATGTATTCGGTCGTGCTAACAGAAGGCAATTGTGTGACCATTGATCCGGTACAAATGACTTCTTGATGAATGTTTTAATTCTCCTTACACCTATAATGATGATGATCTTCGTCATCTCTTTAAAAAAGAGTAAGAATACGTTTATGTGCCTTTTTAATGGAGTAGTAGACTATGATAATTACTTTGGTCAAAAATGTAATTCGGCAAAGGCCTTAGAATGTTCACCATATCAAAATATCAAAGGAGTCTTAAGCGTTATAATTTACGGGATATCGCTTGATGCTTTTGATGAGGTAGTAAGGATGGGTGCGAGGACCGTACATTTATATCTCGAACAGTTTGTGTTATTATTATTGAACTATACAGTGAAGAATATTTGAGGTCTCCAACATAAAGTGATGTTAACATACTAATAAAATTAGAAGCAAAGCGAGATTTTCCTGAAATGATGGGGAATCTTGATTGTATGCATTGGTGTTGACTATTAAATTTTTAAACTTTGGATTTATTAATGCATTGTATTAGCAAAAGGAACTTACTAATACATATTAGCAAAAGAAATTTACTAATGCTAGACTTAAAAATGTAAAATGTGAAGAGAAATAAGCATGTTAAAATAAATGACACAGAGATATAGAGTGTTTCTGCTAAGCTTGCATATGTCCACTTTGAAGATTGCTTACTTGTTTCTCTTACAAGGAATTAAAAAGAATAATAAGAAATTAAATACTTAAGACTACAAAGTTGGTAATCTTAAGAGCATAGGACTTTAGCATTCTAGAAATGTGTATTATGAGCATAAAAATAAATCCCTTTGATATGACATGGGTATTTATAGGAGCTGATATGAATGATGGATGACCGAGATTGTAAGTAAAATAGGCGGGAAGTGCTCTTGGCGTCGATCTGGTCGCATGGGCTGATGGAGAACAGCTGTCAAAGCGAAGTGGAACATGCGGTCGAGGAGCATGCCAACTATCGATCCGTACCCGGCACGTGCTTTGCATTTAATGCGTATTTAATAGGCGGTGTAATGATCGTCCTACACCACCGACACCCAATATACATAAGATAGTGCACTACCGACGTGCCCGACCAATATAGAACGATTATTAGGGTTTTAAAATAAAATATACATCGCAGAACCTGTCGTATATCTCATAGCGTAAGATATAAAATATAATATACATCACAAATATAAAACAAGAGAGACGGTAATAACTAAGTGATCTGAATATTAGAATACAGATTCATAGAGTTATATAACTAGTAATAGAGTTTATACAATAGAAATAAACTCAAATGACTGTCTCATAATAATAAGCAAGCGCTACTAAGGCTCCATAGTGTTGCATAATGGAATAAGCATAGAAATCCATGTATAATACGAGAGAGCTCCATCCATCTCGTCCTCAACACAACTACTGTGTTGCAACTAGACCTACTCTCTAATCTACTTATTTAAGAGTACCTAAGATAACAAGAAGCAAATCATAAAACCTCAAGTCAAACAACAGTCGTGTGAGCGATAAATAAATCTCAGAATACTACACAAGTTAATATAGTAAGGAACAAAGGTATACGAATCATACCTGACTTATCCCTACAACCAGAGAGTTAGCACACAATAACATAATGTGAAACTCTACGAATACAGTAAATGTACACTGCAAGACAAGTGTGATGACGGGTGCTCAGTTATCCTTATCTCCAATACTTATCTACAGTGACATTCCTAGAGTGATAGTCTACGGAGGAATAATTAATTCAAGCATAACATCCATTAAATAATCCTCATTATTACTCATTGTGCTCTGGATATATGATAACTCATATAACCTTTCAACTACTAGGGACTAATGGAAATCCCTATTGGCAGTGTACTCACTTTAGTCCGAAGCTAATACAAGACCCATTCAACCGGCCCAGGGTATACGCATCCATTTAATTGATCCGGGGTAGCCTTTCAACATACCCATGAGCATCCTCACAAAACCCATACTTTGAGTACATCAGAAAACACTTTGAGTATCAACGATCCCTTAGCACGCGTATTCGAGCCCTTTCCTTATTCCATCCAATTTATGTTATCCTCGAGGAACCATTCTACATTCCTTCATTCCACGATAAAACCTTTCAACTGTTCAAAGCACAGGTCATCTTTCTTAGAATCCGCCCTTTATGGATAACCATTTTTACGACTCCGTTCAACATCGAGCCGCCATCATCGTAACCTAACTCCTTTTATCATCGAGCTGTCATCAAAGTCCCAAAATTATCATCGTGCCACTATGTCGCCATCAAACCCCAAGTGAATGAACAAACACCTTTAGCACGATCTATAGGGCCTCTACTTCCCCTCTAGGAAGTTTCACATTCAGTGGACCCAACAAAATAACTCGGTACCAAGTTGGTCAACTCGGCACCGACTCATATACATAGCCAATTTTGGCTATGTCTCATTCCTTACTTCTAGTACTTCATTCCCAGATGCCTTAGACCCCGACCCATCCTTCAAAACAACTCGTTCCTCACTCCAAAGCATTTAACTTCAAATTCCAGAAACTACTCATCATAGTAACCAATACTTAGCCAATCTCCTGTATCATGCTATGGACAACCTTTACTAGCCATGCTCTATCCATCCATCAAGTTTATCTATCCAACTGAGCTGTAAAAATGACCGGTGCCGAGTTAAATGACTAGGCACCAAGTTGTGTACTAAGTCAATTTGAACTTGCAATTTGAGCAACTGGTTCTCTCTATGCTCCAGAGTCTCTCCTCCATGTTCCATTCAACTCCGACCAACTTTGCCTTTGATTTGCAAAGTGCACCAACCTATCTACCTAAGCATCCAAAATACTAACAAACAATATCAAAGCATAACATACAAGCATAGAATAACATGCATATACATCAATTGATACTAGCAATGCACAAGAATGTGAAAAATAACTAATTTTAATCTAAATCTAACTTTTACACTAGCATATGCATATGGTTACTAGGAGTAACAAAACCATTTAAAAATCAGTTAAACCTTCAAAATTCATTTTTAAACATATATAAAAGTATGATTGAGTTTAGAAAACATTTGAAGTAGAAATCATATCAAAATATCGTTTTTAACCATATAAGCATGCATAGCATAGTGAAGGGTCAAGAACCACTCACTAAATACCAAAATATCAGTCTTTCTCTTTAGATCTGAAGTGGATAGCAAAGGAGAAGGATTCAAATCACCCAAAATGATAATCTCTAGCTTTTATTCTATCACCCCTGTAATCAATGATTTGGCTATGATTAGTAAGGAAAAGATGTAATTTTTGACGAATTTAGGGTAATGGAGGTTTAGAACTATTTTAGGAAGAGACTTAGATTAGTTCCTACAGCCTTCCCTTAGCACAAATTTCAAAGTGGGTTAGTGGTCCTAAGCACGGCTTAGTTAATTACCCACTAAAACTGGACAACAGTAGCCAAAACTTTAAACAGTTATAACTTCCAAACGATAAGCCTGTTTTTTTTTGTTATGACCACTCTACTGAATGAGAAACCACCATTTTGAAGCAATGAAAGTGGTTTGAGACCCTAGTTCAACTCCTTTCAAATTTATAATCCAAACAAGATTTTTAGGGTCAAAATGTTCATATAGAAATTTGATAACAATCATAGATGTGGAAAATGTCCTTAGTATCACTTCCTAAATATGAATAAAATAAAAGTCACTACAGATGGTGTGCCACAAGAGTAGGCATGCTTTTGGCAGACGTGCTACATTATCTAGTACGTTTGGTTGTGATATTTATCATTCACTTTTTGCTTGCCCAAGTGGCAAGGCGGATGGAAAGCTTAGTGGTCGGTCGCTTATTGTCGAATGTTGTTGAGTGAAGCTGAGTATGCTAAAGTTGGATCATGAAGGAACATGTTAAGTATGGCAAAGAGATGGGCTGCTTGGGACCGGTCATAGGTGCCTAAGAGAGTCAGGCCGGGTGGAAAGCCATACAAGGCAGCTAAGTCAAACTAAACCGGGTCGGGCCAAACGTAGGGATCTAGGCCGACCGACTATGACTTGTTGGATTTGCTGAATGAAGCTGAATATTGCTAAAGATCGAGTCATGAGAGGTTTGTTAAGCCATTCATGAGATGGCGAGATGGGTTGCCTAGAACCGATCAATGTCTCGCTGAGATGAAACCAGGCCACAGACGGGTCGCGCTTGAGTCGGATCTGGTTAGATGAGATGGCCGGGTCGATTTGTGTTAGGCCAGACCTGACATAGGAATCTAGATCGGGATATTTGTGACTTGCTTATTAGATTTCCCGGGATAAAGAAGTTTAAACATGGGCCGGTTTGAACTGGGTTGCTCTGAGTGCTAGTTGACATGGGTTTGGACCGAGTCTTGATGTTCTTGCCGGCTAATCTTACTTGTAAAAAATTCAAGCAACATTTTGCCATCATAGTCCAACTTTGTGAACATGGGATGGACTTACCAAATCATAAAGATCTACCGCTCGCTCTTCTGTTATGCGTTAATGTATGTCACATGTTACAACACACCATTGCCGAGACGGTTCACTTTTCCAAATGTGGACAGTGCACTCAAATTTCCAACATGCGTGAAGTGACATTTGCACTAATGACACCTAGACAAATTTTGAATATTGGATTTTGGTTGCGTCTCGTCTTGGGAATTTCACACACAATATCTCATATCAGACGAGATCTCGGTTAAGATAAGTGCATCGTAAGGGTACATCTTAGATTTTAAAATCCATCTTGGGACGGTGTTGGAGTAACTTCAGCTTCTGAAATTGATATTTTAAAGATTTTTATAAAAATTGTTTTCTACATATAAACTTTTCATATACATAATTTATATAAAATAATACTATTAATTTTTGTTTTTAAAGAAGACCGGTAACATGTTTGATTTGGTATTGAATAAATTGAAACCCTTCTTATTAGATGATCGTGATACTTCCCATATATAGAACTTCTTTATCAATGGAGGAACAATGTTACCATTTTTGTTCAAAAAGATACCAAAGTGGATGATTGACTCATTTCATACTAGAAATAATTGTTGATTGAACGGACTGTACTCATATGAGTATAAAAAAAGGTATTTTGTTTTGGAAAATCGTTAAACATAAACAGAAAAATTCGATGACTAGTAAAAAGTCATTCAAATGAAATTTCTTTCGGATCTATATAATAAAAGAAATGTAAATGAGAAAACATAATTTCATATGAGATTTTATCTCAATTTTAGCTTGAGATTTTAATATCAAGACGAAATGAGTGTTAATAAGATATAATAAAAAAATTGATGTCTTGTTTCACTTAATCTCATCTCGCTCAAATTCAAAAATGAGATCTCGAGCAAGATATTGGGCGAGATAAATGAGATTTGAAACAACTCACCTAGACAGTCGATATCTGATGGCTTTTTGAATCTAATGGCTATGATGGAGGGGGTATGTATATAAGTACCCCTCGTTTTTTTACTCCCATTCTTTATTAAAGCAACAAAAAATTTCTGCCATTAGAAAAAACTCTAAAACTCTCAAAAGATCTTTCGATATTCCAAGCTTATATCTTCCACAAAAAGTAAGCATCCCCTTCGTTTTGCTTGTGTTCCTTCTTTGTGTTTTTCCAAGTGTTTTGGCCATGGAAAACTCAAAATTTCATGGTTTTTTCAGTTGTGTTGTGGAATGCTTGAATTTGCTGTCCTTTCTATTTAACGCTTCGACCAAGTTTGCATTTCTACCCATCTTTTGGATGTCTATCGACCATCGCTGTCGTATCAACAATGGTCAATCGACATTGGAGAACTCCTTAGTGGGCTTGCAATTTCTAGTAGTAATATTAGTGACAATATTAGTTATGGGCTGTATAGTAGGGCCAATTCGATAATCATCGGCTTTAAGTAAAAATGAGTAATAGATATGGGTCGTAAGGCCTACAACTTAGATTTTAGGAGCTGTTTGAGTCATTGGCTGGTCGTCATGGGGCGCTTGGTCAGGGAACACCATGGGGTGGCGGTCCCATCTTTTGCCTGGGGACTTGCCTAGGAGCTTTGCTAGACTTAGCCGTAGGGCTATTTTTTAATCAGGTCATTTATGTTTTAGATGACAGCCTCTATGTCTTCTTCGACTGGTGTTTTCAGCCTTAAATTTTACGAACTTCCAGAGAGGACGGTAAATTTTGTCGAGGCCTTGGCTAAGCATGGATGTAACATTGGGATGGTATGATATCCTACTACCGATGGTCCACCTGACCACCCTCCACCGTGTTACTTTACTTGGTCCCCCAGTTATTTCAAGGTCGGGACCATGTTGCTCCTCCATCACACTTTGTCTCTATCCTAAACGCCTATGATCTTGCCCCTAGTCAACTCACACCAAACAACTACCAGATCCTATGCAGGTCCTATGTTTCCTGCATTGAGCTTCATTTTCCTGAGTTGACTTTTGAACTAGTAAGCATGATTCTCTGCTTACAGAAGGAGGCCAGCTACCAAGTCGACGTCTACTTCCACTTACAGGCCAGCATCTAACCTATCATTTTTATAGGTGTCATGAGCAAGGCCGCCCCAGTCTGGATGGGAAAGTATTTCTTTGTCCCCCATGGGGTCAACCCAAGATACAACACCTCAATTTTCAAAGCCTAGTCTGTGCATTTAAAGCATTTAACGGTTCTAGGTGAAGGTGCAAAAAGTTATAGCAGAGATAAAACAGTGATATAGCGAAAAACAACAGAGGTGCCAAAAGTTTTATTGAAAATAATTAATTAGTTAATTTGTTATCATTCTTACATTATTTATGTATGAAAAAGAAATATTTATAATATTAAATAACAAAACGAAGAATATCAAGATTTATGCAGTTTTGATCTGGTTACTAAAACCGATTTCTAACTTATGTTAAGCATTTAAGCCTTAAGCTTTGGTCTTTATCCTAACTTTGTTAATTTGGTTTAAAAGAGAAATAGTCAAATTAACCTTTTTTGTATTAATGTTGCTAAAGCCGAGGCTAAAAATCATTGATTTAGTGGGTATAGCGAAAAACAGTAGGGGTTTAAGCAGATCTGCTATTTAATAGCGCTAAATTGAAATAACATAACGGTCTAGGAGTGCATGCGCTTTAACCAGAATTTAGCGAGGTTTAATGGCACTTTAACTGCATGGCCCCAGTAAGCCCTTGTCGCACTAGTTTTCCTTCATTTTTACCTTTGCTTTCCCTCGCTTAACTTGCTGATTGACAAGGGCTTCTATCAGGTTTTCTAGCATCGGCTATGGGACATCGAGTGACTATGTTGACTGGCTAAAAGTGATCGGTAGACAGGTCTAGGACTTGAAGATCCTAGCGACTAATGCTAACCTCCATCGGGTCGGGCTAATAAGGGGGCCAAACAATGGTTATGGAGCATGCTACCCCAACAAAGAAGCTGGAAAAAGTAGCCAAGATGAAATAGGACTATTCCAAGGTCAAATTTTTGGACCCCATGGTCGGGCCAATCACTGATGCGGAATGGAGATATGATGACATTTTCATAGGTGATGAACCTGGAGAATACCAATAAGTGGACCTTAATGAACAAAATGTACAGTACAACAGAAAATGCTTTTCGCAGCATTGAATAAACGCTACCAAAATTATTAAAAATGTTTCGGCAAAAGCTGTGATGCAACATGCTAATAAAAGTTGGAACTTTTAGAAGCCTTGTAGAAAATGCCATCACAATTTGACATATTGAAGCGTCTTACATGCTACAAAAGCTTATTTTTGTAGCGTTTGTCAACTGCTACCAAAGTAAACATTTTAAGTAGCTTTTTTACATGCATTCCTCTTTGGTTTTTGTAGTGGTTTTCTGCTATCGTACATTTTTCGCAATGTTTGTACTTTGCTATAATATTTTCTCGGTTTATAGTTATCTCCATAGTTATTTTAAAACGCTGCCAAAAGTTATTAACTTTTTTACAGCATACTTTGCATGCTACCGGTTCCTATTAATGGCTAGCATCATTTACAACAGTCACTCGCACAATAATCATATTAAAACCAACAATCAATCACATAATCGTTGTATTCAAACAGACAATTAATCAGTCACATAATTATCATATTCAAATAATAACAAACACATCAATCTCATAATCAGATATAATATCCATAACCATTTCGATAATAGCTCGAAAAAATGAGCTAATTCATATGAAATCCATAACCATTCATAAAGAAGTTTAGAGAACTAGTATTAACAATATGTTATAATATATACAAAAATTAGAGCCATGTTCATTACTTGATTACCCACAATTCTTTGCTACGGCTGGTCTTTACTTTGAAAATGCTAATTACTGGTAGATATGTTTAACAATAAACAAATGATTTTGAAAGTGCTTTACATATTTTAGGTATGTTAAACATACTTGGTCAAACTTTTATTTAATTTAAATAATATTTGTAAAACTTACTTAACGTAGTTAAATTTTTATTAAACTTGGTTAATTTTTGTAATAAACTTATTTAATTTTTATAAAACTAAGTTAACTTAGTCAAATACTAACAAAACTTAACTAATTTTTGTAAATTTATTCAACTTTCATAATACTTACTTAGATTATATAAAACTTAGTTAATTTGTGAAAATTTGGTTAACTTTTCATAAAAAATAGTTAAATTTTTATAAAGCCTAGTTAGCTTATTTATAACTTTATTTATAGTAACTCAAACTTATATTTTACTTAATTGAAACTTATAAATTATCTCAAACTTAAACTTTTTTGACTTAGTTAATTTTTACAAATTATCCCAAACTTATAAATTTTTCATAAAATTAGTTAATTTATCATCATCGTCATTATTATTATAAACTTGATTAAAATTTATAAACTTATTAATTTTTATAAAATTATTTAATTTCTGTTAACTTGGTTAATTTTTATAACTTAAGTTTTTGTTATTATTATTATTAATTATAAAAACTTAGTTAACTTAGTTAATTTTTATCAAACTACAGTTTATTATTATTATTATTATGAAACTTAGTTAACTTAGTTAATTTATTATCATAATTATAAAATTAGTCAATTATTATCAAACTATTTTATTATTATTATAAACTTAGTTAATTTCTTTTACCAAATTTAGTTTATTATTTTGTTATTGTTATTATTATAAACTTGTTAATTTTTATAATATATAGTTAATTTTTATAAACATGTTTAATTTCTATATAACTTATTTAATTCTTTCAAACTATTGTTCATTATTATTATCATATTTTTTCCTTTAAAGATTCTCATCAGGAAAGTAAACATATTATGCTCAATTTTTGACTATGCAGCAGCAAGTAACAAGGGAGAAAGCAAACAACAAAGCAAATTGTAATCATAATCAAGTGCTTCAACCATTGAACTGAAATTTAAACAATGACCTGCTTAAGGATAAAATTATACAATAATACAAGTAGGACCCAAAAATGAGACCACCAACTTACTCGTTGAGCCTCCAATTTTGGTTCAACTATGTCAGTAATGTACTCATACATGCCCTGCACATAAAGTGAGTTCAATACAAGTTTCACATTCCCTCTTCTAAATACGCAGAGATGATAAGAACAATGAGTTTGCAACAAATTATGTATCCAAAATCCATCAAAACATTTTTTAAATAGTAAAATACTTTTTGTTTCAAACTGAATGGATATCACACTGCAGGTGCAATGCTCTTAGGCTTAAGCCAAATGCGGTCATGTTACAAAGTTAATGCATATACCATGCAAGTTATCATGTTCATACTTTTCCTCATCTAACAACAGAGATTCTTAATGTTTAACACATAAACTTAGTTCAATGTAAGTTGTCTTGTGAAATAAATGCAGCCATATCCATTAAAAATTACTTCCAGATCAACCTCTCTATATATAATTAGTTTTATTAAATGTCGCTAAACTATAGCCAAACACAGTGATAAAAGAAACATATAGTTTTATCCTTTTATACATTACATAAACACATAAAAACAAATTTACATGTGATTACACTAACATCGTATGTGATCTTTTTTACTACAATTTACCTGATCAACATACCGTGATATCGAAATTTACCTCCAAAGTGCTGAGCTTTTAGACGAAATTCAAAATTGAAGAGCACCAAAACAACTAAAATTTGCATACCCTGAAATTGTACCTATGAACAAAATCTGCAATACCCCAATAGCAGCAAGTGAATATATTATATCATAATACACCATCATTTACTTGTCATAAAAAATCATACAATGAACCATGTATCTTCAACCTTGAGAAGATTCCAGTAAGGACGTCAAATATTAAAAGAAGACGACGTTTTCAACTTACGGTATGAGCAAAAAGTAACTGGACTACAAGGAAAATATCATACAAAGTATGAGTGAAGGTTAAGGTTTGCTAAAAGCACCAATCTTATCCCTTCTCACTCACCTTCTATCTTTTTATATATCAAAATATAGAGCACGTGCAAAAAAATGTCCTATCAAATATTAAAATCAGGATTAGCTTTTGAAGTTTTGCAAGGCAGACTGAGATTAACCCTTCATTATCTTAGCTTGCCTTTTGAAGTTCCTATTAGCAGTAGAATGATAACCAAATTGAGATATAGAATTTTTTATTTTAATTTTAAATGATGATACGGTATATCACAAGTTCAATAAACGTACAGCTAAATACATACATGCAAAACTTCTATTAAATTCTAAACCACAAGTCGTATAACACATTTATGTAATCTGGATAACTATTCAAAATCATTTATTTTAATGACTTGCAGAAAATACTGCATATCCGATAAATATTCATCTGAAATATGTACACTTCATTCATAACTCATATATTTGTTGTGATATTGAGCAAGTTTGGCAGTTTCTTGGTGTATAACTACTTAAAAGTATTTTTAAATGTTACCTCTAAGTAATTTCAAATGAATATTGATTTGTTTAAATGTCTGAATATAATTTAACTGTAACGACCCACGTTTTTGGACGGTTTAAATCGACAATCAACCACACATGTCAACTCAAACCATTCAAAAGGGAGGATTTTCAATGGGGTAAATAAGAAAATAAGAGAGAGAAAGGAAAGACAAAACACAGAATCTTACAGCGGAATGACAAAATATAATAATCAAATAAATAGTTTATGAAGTTGTTTTACAAATAACAGTTGATTATACTTTTACAATACAATCAGAGTTATACATAGAGCATGAATAAATAAATAATGCAGTGGAACAACATGATATAGTGGAATAAATATAACATATAGTATACAAATCTCCATCCTCATCCTCCAAAGTAAAATGGTCTTCAATATGCTGAAAAGCTCCGGCTGACCCGAGCGTAATGAAAAGACAAAATACTCGAGTCAGAACTAAAAGATCTTATGTAAGTTTAAATCAAAATAAAATAAATATGAGTGTAACGACTTCAGAGATGTTTATGGGATTTTACATCTCTATCCAGTGTATAACGTACGTGCAATAACTTAAGAGATGTTCGGAATTACCATCTCATAAGGATGCGTTAAACTATTTACTATGTAGTAATACAATACGCTATTATAATATTGCTACAGTAAAGTAGAATATTAAAATAGCGTTAAGGCTTTACCCATATCCCCTTAACACATTTTATATAAATGACGTAGTCTATACAGTACTGTAACCTCCACCATAAACTGGTGGGCTATCAGGGAGCACTCCATAGGTACGATCCGAACCATACTCGTAGTGGGTGCAATAAGGAATATGACAAGGGAAGGAAATGCCCAGAGTAGGATACTGCTGTTTTGTAAAACCGGGCTGGTGGTAACGCAAAGCAACTACTATAGTCCACCATGGAACACACTCCCACAAAAAAATCGAGAGCTGGCCACCAAATCAATCACCAAGTAATAAATATGGTATCGAAGCATGTTCGATCGGAGGTGCGACCTCACTTGGCCCAGGAATAGCTCATGTTTTAGCCATATCAAGCTGACCCGAGGGGGTTAGGGCTGCATTCATACCTCATACAGTAGCGTTCACCAAACCATCTTACTTTATTCTGGATTCTCCACCACATGCACAGTTATTAAAGTGGTTTTCGGTATCGGCGGAGGGTATGACAATATTCGATCTCGGTCTCTTTAACAACCAAACGCTTATTTCACACCGGTTGGTTCTTTTACATTTCCAAAACCAATTCATAATTGATATAAAAATATCATATTCGTTTAAAAATCATATCACTTCGAAATCATTATTCACTTCAAATCATGTTCGTTTAAAAATCATAACCACAAATAGGTTAAACCATCATATCAAAACATTCGCATTTAAATCAATTAAATCTAAATCATAACAGTTTCAACTTTAAACGGTTTGAATATTGGAAGTAGTTTATATATTGGAATAGTTATACATTAAAATGATTTTAAATAGCCTAAAATAGTTTAAATATTTTAAATTACTTAAAATAATTTAAATTAGTTTAAATAGTTTAAATTACATAAAATAGTTTGAATTAGTTTAAAATAGTTTAAACTACTTAAAATAGTTTAAATTAGTTTAAAATAGTTTAAATTACTTAAAATAGTTTAAGATAGTTTAAAATAGTTTAAATAGTCTAAAATAGTTAAAATATTAAAAGTACGATATAAATTAAAGTAGTTAATGTATTAAAAATTATTAATATATTAAAATGGTTTATATGAGAAATATAGTTTATATGTTAAAAGAGTCTGTATATTAAAAGATTTTACATTGAAAATAGTTTCAAATTAAAATTGTTTCTTCCAATTTCACAAATCAATTCAAATCAACTTTAGTTCAAAATAATTAAATTTAAATCAATCTCAGTTTAACGATTTCAATCCAAAAGGGAAAAGGTTTCAACTCAAATTCTCATGAAAACCATTTCAATTTATATCGATTTCAAATCCATGTTTGGGCTATAAATTTAAACCACTTCAAATTCAATAGGTTTCAAAGTTTAAATATTCAAACTATCACAATAACTCAATTTTGATAAATTTCAATTATATTTCAAAATCCAACTTTAAGATTTCAATTTAAATTCTTTAAACAACCCATTTAAACTAATTTCAATTTTAACATTTTAAAAGCTTGGATTTTGAAAATAATTCAGTTCATATAAATCAAATTTTCATAATATGATTTAACTGGATTCAAAGATTAAGGGTTTCAAATCATTTAATTTAACGAACCCGGTGTCCGTATATAATTTTCTATCCTATGGTCAAGTGATACAGATATAAATCATTTCAAACCGCAATAAATTTAAATTTACGAGTATATATCATTTCAACCTGCAATCCCGAGTAAAATTCAAAGTCCATAAAATCGCTCGAGTTTATCATTTCAACCCATAACGATTTTTCCCCAATCTATAAGACCATTCAGGTATGTAACATTTCAACCCGTAGTGATTTTTTCAAATAACTAAGGGAACTTGCAGTGTGGTAACAATATACGAATAAACATACATCAAATCTTCCAAATGTCAACAATAAAACATCCACCATAATCATCATTCAAATCAACCAACAAATTACAATAGTTAATTGGTTATCACTATCAGGCATTTAACTGGCAATTAAATTCTATAATTAATCCAAATAGCAACTTAATTCAATATAAATTCAAATTAAATTTGAATGACAATTTAAACATACCAAACAACACTCAATAAATTTCTACTTACATCATAAATTTAATTGGGGCATTTCACTGGAAGGACAAACTTTACAGTCCAATTAGTTTCTAGGACACACATCCATAGAAATTAATTTCAAGGCCAAAGTCAGCAGAATAATTACTTTCAAGGACAAAGTTAGCAGTCCAATCACTTCCAAGGACATAATTTTATAGGTTTTAGACCTTAGAAACTAATTATTTTGCATTTTGTCCTTAAAAGTAATTATTTCAATTGTGTGTCCTAGAAACTAATTGCACTTGCTAAAGAGGCCCTTGTGGCTAATTTCCACAATTTAATTTAACCATCAAAGATAGTTTAGTAGTTGTGAGTGAGTTAAATCACTCATCTTTGATTTTTAGTCGATTAAAAATCCAAATAAATCCCAAAAATCTAATAGTCTTAGAATGCAGCTAAACTAATTCTTTATCGTCTAAAATTTCTATACGATCGTAACGGAGAAAATCGTACGCAAATTCGAGTTCGTATGAAAAAGATATTAGAGTCAGAACGTTCAAAAGTTAAAAGTAAATAAAAAAATAAAACAATGGAAAATAACCTACCTTTCTCCCCACATAAACTCACGTGACAATAGAAGCCTGAACCCAAACGTTGCCTACAGCCCTTCACGTTGACCTACCCACGCACCCTCTACACGCTGCTACAGCTATTGGCACCACCACCGATCAACATGTCACGCCGCCGCATACATGACTACCCTACTCCGGGCGCCTTCCCTGCCTGCCGCCGACTAGTGTTTTTTAAAACCCTAACATCGATTTTAGACCGCCTAAGGTGAAATTAGCCCATGATTCCACCACCAATAATTGGCTCCATTTGACGATCTCTCCAAAACTCATATTCCAATTTCGTCGACTGCTGCCCATATTAAAAACCCCCCAATTTGATTTTGACCGCAATTTCTGATCGATCCAATCACTGTCTTGGAAAATTAAAGCCATATGTAGGTCCTACACATCGAGAGCTTCAAAATGATATATAATATGGTAGGGTTTGGAGAGTTTGAATTTTCAAATTGAATTTGAAATTGAATTTTAGGGTTTTGATGTTCTGCAATTTTGAAAGAGGGAAGGAACAAACAGATAGAATTATATGTACATGAATAAGGAATAAAAAGGCTACTAGTGTTAGGAAGAAACTATTTATATAGATAGGTGGATAAGAATGAATGGACATATCGAATTGGATTGAAATGATAACGATGACCCGGAAAGCCCGTTTCCTTTCCGAAACGAAAATGGGTCATCCAATATATCAAAATATAGGTTTTCAATATTTTTAATCTCAATGGAACTAGTTTCAAACAAAATTCCATTGTGTACAGAAGTTAGCTTTTTAAATCAGATTATTTTAATTGAATTCATTAAATTGATTTCTATGCGTTTCGAGCCCGCACGATCAAACGACATGTCTGATCGCTACGAAACTTGAAATCCAACAATAATTCACTGCTGCGGATCCGATGAAACTAGTTTCGTCGAAATCCACGACAATGGACAAAACGGCTAATTTTCATGTTAATTAAATAAATTATTATTAAATTGGTTTAATCACTTTTAAATTCAAATTTAAAAATTAACAATTTCATCATTCTAGATTACACAGAAATTAATAATCTACCAAAATAATTTTTTTATGTTAAATTCCCTATTAGAACATTTCATTAAATTCAACGTTCAATTACACTGTATTAAAATCCTAGTTAATTATATTTTAAATCCAAATAAATTCTTTTATTTTAATTTCCACTCTTATTATTAAATCAACTATCATTTTATGGATATAATTAACATTCATTTACATTCATATTTTGAGTTAGCATCATTTACCATATTAATTATAATATTTCAATTTCATTAATTTCATTAATTACCAATTTAATTCTTTATTTACAATTTTAGCCAAATTAACTTTAGAATAATTCCAACTGATTGGAATTACATTAAAATAATTGTCAATGACATTCAAACAACACTATCAATCATATTCTAATTATTTTGTCACAAATAAATCATAAATTTTAATTTCTCACAACATTAAATTTCAAAATCTTATTTAATTTAATAGTTTTAATTACTGAAAATTACATGTCTTTGCACTCTCCCCCACTCAAAAAATTTCGTCCTCGAAAAGGGAAAGGAGGAATTAGGAAACTAATGTATTTTTATTCAAAATAATTAATTTGTAAACACTTTAAACTTACATTATTAAGTATTTCAAATAAAATATATAAATTTATAAACAACTAAATCTTCCATATCCTAGTTAATAAAAGTTTGAAAATATTTTCACTTTCGCAAAAAATTTCTAAGTCTTACATTTATAAAAAAAAATCGGTAGAGTCTCCTTTGCGTGGTTAGGTCCGGAAAATAATAATATCAATAATTTAAATATGTATATATGTATGTATATATATGTATATGTGTGTGTATATGTATATGTGTGTATATGTATATGTGTGTGTATGTATATATGTATATATATGTATCATATTTCAATAAGAAAATATCCCAAACCATGGAAAAAACAATAAAATATCGTTGCAAAACCATAATCCGAAAATGTACCTATTTGTCAGGCAAACAACTTTATTTATGAAATCAAAAACAATAGCTATTGCTTCCATAAACCTGTATTTCACTTATATAATCCAAAAGAGTTAAAATTACATAAAAGATTAATATTTTTGTTGCTACCATCAATAACAAAAGCAATACAACACAAATAGTAAGTAAATGCAAACAAAACAGCACGACCATTATATGTAACAAAGGAATCAACAATACATCCATAGCAACCAAAACTAATGGTTTGTTCAGGTTTAGAACTTCTCATCGTTCAAGAGTGATAAATAAACTACCAAGTGTACATTATACTCAACAACCTTAGATAATTACTTAATAGATTATTTATACAAACTTAAACAATTCGTATTATCATTTCCCAAACATCCCACAAGCCAAACAACAAAAAATTTAACACATTATTTAAGTTTTCTTGATTGGTTTCCCTTTTCATCATTTATTTTCATTCATTCATACAATGTCATCATTTTTTTTCATTCGTCTACTTACATAATTATTTTCACATTCAATATTTAAAATAATCAATGAATTCATTATTTAAGTATTACAAACATTTCATTTATTCCCAATTTATTCATATAAAGTTATTTCTTCTTAATTTACATTTATTTTCATTGCAGTTTAATTCCCATTTATTATTATGTATAACTTGATTTAGATTTAATATTAGTATTAATTAAGGAATCAATCAACTTAGGTCTCTTAACTTCTTAATTGACATTCGTCCTTTCTTATATAGTGTCATTGAATATTATCTATTTATGAATCATTTCAAAATGTTTTGAAGTTATAATCATTTGCTTAATATAGTATTAACTTTTACTATTCAATCTAATTATTAGCATTTCAAAATATTAACTTATGCTTATAATATTTCCTGTACATCAAAATTCTTATTTATAGAAATAATTCCATTTGAACACTTTCATTACTTAAATTTTACTTGTATATTATTCTGCTACATATTCCTATTTAACAATACAACTTTTTAAACATTTCTGGTAAGTTATATATATGTGTTAAGGATGTAATTGAATGTTCACAAGTTTATCTTATTCATTTTAGTTAATAAAATGTTCAATAATTGCATCTTCTAAATTTTCATATCTTTTGATTTACAAGTTACAAATTCTGATTTCTTATATATTTCATTAATCACTTAGCTTCTAATTTCTTATTTTTCATTTTTGAAGTTTCCCAGTTATTGAAATAGTTAAGACTTCATTCTATTACAATATCTGAAAATCATTCATTTAATAGAAAACTTAAGGAATAAATACCGGATTACATTTCATACCATCTTAAAATAATATATACTTATATTTTTTTATATCAAATCATACTTATGAAATTTTAATCAAATTTTGTTAATCAAAAGAAATGGGTAGCAAGCTACTAAGGGGTCTCACCCACTTTGAGACTCGAAAATGAATATTGATGATGCAACCATCATCACCGAAATTATTTTCCAACGGCAAAGAGGAGCGTATAGAACTTATTTCGTAAAATAATCTTTGAAAACATGTTTTTTCATATAAATATTTCTATCAAAGTACTTCCAAATGATACCAATATTAAATCCCAAAATCTTTGGAAACCAATTTCAAAACCCCATAACTTAAATTCTTATTCCAAATAAATTTATTTTATTTTTAAATCATATTTTGCAACCAATATTTATAAAATTTTACTTCCTAACAAACAACATATCAAATACAACTACATCCATTTATAAAACTTATTCTTTTATATACAAGCACAAATATAATACTTGGTAAAATTATTTCATTTACTTATATTTCAAAAACAATATTGTGTCGGTTTGTCCTATTAAGTGTTTAAAAATCCTTATCGATGCCATAGAGTCCTATATACCGACCATAATTTATAAATACTAAACAAAACAAATTAACACAATATAAAAACATTTTATAACACTAATAAATATGCTCTCTCATATATACACACACACTCGGATAAAACCATTCTAGGGTATTTGTAACCCTATCTATAATGAGTTAAACCCCATAAAGCTAAGGTTATCGCTAAACCAAAGCTCTGATACCAAATGTAACAATCCACCTTTTTGGACGGTTTAACTCAAAAATCAACCACACATGTCAACTCAAACCATTCAAAGGGGAGGATTGTTAATGGGGTAAATAAGAAAATAAGAGAAAGAAGGGAAAGGCAAAACACAAAACACAAAACACAAAATCTCACAGTAGAATGACAAAATATAATAATCAAATAAACAATTCATGAAGCTATTTAACAAATAAAATTTGATTACACTTTCACATACAATCAGAGTTACACATGCAACAGGAATAAATAAATAATACAGCTGAACAACATGATATAGTGGAATAAATATAATAGATCGTATACAAATCTTCGTCTTCATCCTCCAAAGTAAAATGGTCTTCAATATGCTAAAAAGCTCAGGCTGACCCGAACGTAATGAAAAGACAAAACACTCGATCCAGAAATAAAAGATCTTATATAAGTTTAAATCAAAATAAAATAAATATGAGTGTAACGGCTTTAGAGATTTTTACGGGATTTTACATCTCCTGTCCAGTGTATAACATGCGTGCAATAACTTAAGAGATGTTCGGGATTACCATCTCCTAAGTATCTGTTAAAGTATTTACTATGTAGAAATACAATAAGCTATTACAATATGTCCACCGTAAAGTAAATTATTAAAATAGCATTAAGGCATTACCCATATCCCCTTAACACATTTTATATTAATGTCGTAGTCTATACAGTACCATAAACTCCACCGTAAACTGGTGGGCTATCAGGGAGCACTCCATAGGTATGACACAAACCAAACTCATAATGGGTGCGATAAGACATATGACAAGGAGCACGAGGCAATGCTCAGGGTAGGATACTACCGTTTTGCAGAACTGGGCTGGTGGTAACGCATAGCAGCTACTACTGCTCACCTCGGAACGCACTCCGATAAACAAATCGAGGGTTGGCCACCAAATCAATCACAAAGTAATAAATATGGTATCGATGAAGCATGTCCGATCGGAGGCGCGGCTTCACTTAGTCCAGGTATAGCTCTTGTTTTAGTCATATCAAGCTGACCCGAGGGGGTCATGGCTGCGTTCATACCTCATATAGTAGCATTCGCCAAACCATCCTATTTCATTTTGGATTCTCCACTACGTGCACAGTTTTTAAAATGGTTTTCGGTATTTGCAGAGAGTATGACAATATCTGAACTCGGTCTCTTTAACAACCAAATGCTTATTTTACACCGGATGGTTCTTTTACATCCCCCAAAATCGATTCATAATTGATATCAAAATATCATATTCGCTTAAAAATCATATCACTTCCGAAATCATATTACCTTTTGAGATCATTATTCACTTCAAATCATATTCATTTAAAATCATAACTATAAAATAGGTTAAACCATAATATCAAAATATTCGCATTTAAATCAATTAAATCTAAACCATAATAGTTCCAACTTTAAACAGTTTGAATATTGGAAGTAGTTTATATATTGGAATAGCTATACATTAAAAAGAGTTTAAATAGCCTAAAATAGTTTAAATTAGTTTAAAATAGTTTAAATTGCTTAAAATAGTTTAAATTAGTTTAAAATATTTTAAATTACTTAAAAATAGTTTAAATTAGTTTAAAATAGTTTAAATTATTGAAAATGGTTTAAAATGGTTTAATAGTTTAAAATAGTTAAAATAGTTTATATATTAATACTAGGTCATAGATTAAAATAGTTAATGTATTAAAAATTATTAATATAATTAAATTGTTTGTATAAGAAAAATAGTTTATTTGTTAAAGGAGTTTGTATATTAAAATAGTTTATATCGAAAATAGTTTCAAATTAGAATCGTTTCTTCCAATTTCACAAATCAATTCAAATCAACTTTAGTTTAAAATGATTAAATTTAAATCAATCTCAGTTCGACGATTTCAATCCAAAAGGCTAAAGGTTTCAATTAAAATTCTAATTAAAACCATTCTAATTTATATCAATTTCAAGTCCATGTCTGGACTACAAATTTAAACTACTTCAAATTCAATAGGTTTCAAAGTTTAAATACTCTAACATTTAAGATAACTCAATTTTGATAATTTCATTTATATCGCAAAATCCAACTTTAAGATTAAAGTTTAACTTCTTTAAACAATCCATTTAAACCAATTTCAATTTTAACATTTTAAAAGCTTAGATTTTGAAAATAATTAGTTTATATAAATCAAATTTTCATAATATCATTTAACTGGATTCAAAAATTAAGGATTTAAAATCATTTAATTTAACCAATCCGGTGCCCGTATATAATTTTCTATCCTATAGCCAAGTGATATGGATATATATATATATATATATATATATATATATCATTTCAACCACAATAAATTTAAATTTACAGGTATATATCATGTCAACCCGCAATCTCGAGTAAAAATCAAAGTCCATAAAATCGCTAGAGTTTATCATTTTAACCTATAATGATTTTTCCCGAATCTATATGACCATTCGAGAATGTATCATTTCAACCCATAGTGATTTTTCCTAACAGCAACTAAGGAAACTTGCAGTGTGATAACAACATACGAATAAACATACATCAAATCATCCAAAATGTCAATAATAAAATATCTATAACAATCATCATTCATATCAACTAATAGATTACAATAATTAACTGGTTATCACTATCAGGTGTTTAACTAGCAATTAAATTCTATTATTATTCAAATGGAAATTAAATTCGATATAAATTCAAATTAAAATTGAATTACAATATGAACATACCAAACAACACTCAATAAATTTCTAATCACATCACAAATTGAATTTAACCAACATAAGATAGTTTAGTAGTTGTGAGTGAGTTAAATCACTCACATTGGATTTTTAGTCGATTAAAAAACCCAAATAAAGCCCAAAAATCAAATAGTCTCAGATTGTAACCGAACTAGTTCCATGTCATTCGAAATTTGATACGATCACAATGGAGAAACGCGTAAATCCGAGTTCGTATGCAAAAGATATTCGAGTTAGAACATTCAAAATTAAAATTAAATAAAAAATAAAACAATGGCAAAATGGAAAATGAGCTACCTTTCTCCCTACGTAAACTCTTGCGACAACAGTAGCCTGAACCCAATTGTCGCCTATAGCCCTTCACATTGAGCAACCCTCGCACCCTTTACACGCCGCTACAGCCCTTGGCACCACTGTCGATCAACTCGTCACACCGCCGCCTACATGCCTACCCCACTCCGAGCGCCTCCCCACCTACCGCCGCCGCCATGAACTAGGGTTTTTCGAAACCCTAACATCGATTTTCATCTGCCTCGGGTGAAATTAGCCCACAATTCTACCACCATTCAGCTCCACATGACGATCTTTCTAAAACCCATATTCCAATTTCTTCATTGTTGCCTTGATTAAAAACCCCTAATTTTACTTTGACCATGATTTCTGATTGATCCAATCACTGTCTCAGAAAACGAACACCGGATGTACGTCCCACTCGTTGAGAGCTTCAAAACAGTATATAATATGATTGGGTTTGGAGAGTTTGAATTTAGAAATTGAATTTTAAATTTAGGGTTTTGATGATCTGCAATTGAGAAAGAGGGAAGGAATAGATATATAGAATTATACGTACAAGAATAAGGAATAAAAAGGCTGCTAGGATTAGGAAGAAACTATTTGTATAGATAGGGTGGTTAAGAATGAATGACATATCGAATTGGGTCAAAACGATAACAATCACCCGAAAATCCCGTTTCGTTTCCGAAACGAAATTAAGTCATCAATATATCAAAATATTGGTTTTCGATAATTTTAAACACAATGGAACTAGTTCCAAACCCAAATTCCATTGTATATAGAATTAGCTTTTTAAATCAAATTATTTTAATCGAACTCATTAAATTGATTTCTACGCGTTTCGAGCCCGCACAATTAAACGACAAGTTCGATCACTACGAAATTTAAAATTCTACAATAATTCACTGCTATGGATCCGATGAAATTGGTTTCGTCGAAATCCGTGACAATGGCCAAAATGGCTAATTTTCACGTTAATTAAATAAATTATTATTAAACTGGTTTAATCACTTTTAAATTCAAATTTAAAGGTTAACAATTTCATCATTCTAGATTGCATAGAAACTAGTAATCTATCAAAATAAATTTTCTATGTTAAATTCCCTATTAAAATATTTCATTAAATTCAACGTTCAATTATACTATAATAAATTCCTAGTTAATTATATTTTAAATCCAAATAAATACTTTTATTTTGATTTCCACTCTTATTATTAAATAAACTATATAATTAACATTAATTTACATTCATATTTTACAACTATCATCATTTACCATATTGATTATAATATTTCAATTTCATTAATTTCATTAATTACCAATTTAATTCCTTATTTACTATTTTAGCCAAACTAACTTTAAAATTATTCCAATTGATCTAATTATTTTCTCATAAATAAATCATAAATTTTAGTTCCTCGCAATATTAAATTTCAAAATCTTATTTATTTTAATATTTTAATTATCGAAAATTACGGGTCGTTACATTAACTTTAAAGTTAATATTGGTATTTGGTTATTATGACTTGTAAGGAATCATTTTTATACCAAATTATGTAAGAAGTGTACATAAATAGTATTTAACCAACAACAAGAATATTTTAGTATACTTACTATGTCAAGATAACCTGTGTCTTCTATATGCTATAGTCTGAAAATGATTTATGTCATATTTTAAATTCTAAGCAACTTATGTCCTATTCTTTTATGTAGTTCGAGAACACCAAAATGCAAAATAAATTACTTGTACGATATCATGGCTACTTATAATATGTTTTGACTAATTACATAAGTAATTATCAAACGTGCTCTAAGTTAAACATTAATGATCCACTAAAAGACATATCAGTAAAATAAATATACCTTAAAAATGTTGTGAGTAAGCTTTTCATCTATAGTGAAAATTAAAATCTCTTTTTGATAGATAGTCATAATATTTTTCACTACAACTAGCTATCCCATCTCTGTAATACCTGTAGATAGGTTCAACAATCAACAATGAGAACTAATTCAGATTATACAGTAGCAGTGTTACATCTCTGTAATTGTCTCTATAAACTAATTTCCTACACACAAGTACACAAACTAATTTTGTGCATGCAAAAACTCCAAATTTCAACGCTGCAACTCGATAAAACTTTGATAAAATATAGATGTATCTTGATGGTAGTGTAATAGAGCTCTAGATGATCAGGATAAATGACAAACCATAATAAATAGGTCTGCTGACTACCAGAGTTATCATCCTGACTTTATACTACTACTTGTTATGTTTTGATAAATTTTTATGAACTTGTTCAATTTTTATAAAACTTAGTTAATTTTTATAAAAATTAGTTAACTTGTTTAATTTTTATAAACTTATTTAACGTTTGGTCATCGTCGTCGTCATTATCATAAACTTAGTTATTTTTTATCATATTTAATTAATATTATTATTATCAACTTAGTTAATTCTTATCGAACTTAGTTTATCATCATCATCATTATTACTAAAATGTTGTTTTAAAAAATAGTTAACTTATTTAATCTATATAAACTTATTTAATGTTTATAAACTTGTTTAATTTTTATAAAGCTCGGTTGACTTGTTTGGTTCTTACACTTCAATAAACTGCAGCTTTTGTAGCCTTTAGTAAACGCTATTATACATAACTGTACCGTTTCAGAGAACGCTGTGGAACGACATGCTATGGTTGATCATACATTTTAAATTGTAGGAATGAAAACGCTATAGAAAATAAATTTTCTATAGCGTTTTCTCAGTGCTATTAAGCAAAAACGCTATAGGAAATATTATCTCATGGTTACTTCCTACAACATTTAAACTGCACAATTCTGTAGCGATTTCTTTGCATATTTTATAGCGTTTGGTATGCATATTTCTATAGCACTGGTTTGCATATTTCTATAGCGTTTTTTGTGCATATTTCTATAGCATTTATTTAGTTATATTATAGTGCTTGTTATTCATATCCCTACGGTTACTTTCTACATCGTTTTATAAACGAAAGCATTTTTTAAACGCTATTAAATGTAGTATTAATTTATAGGTTTAATCCTCGCTGTTTCAATTTTTCCCATATATAATATCCATTTACCCATTTTTTCTTTGCATATGAATATAAAAGATTTTCGCTAACAAAAAATATGTAAATTAAAGCACAATATTTCATACATGTCGTTCAAAAAACTTTTGGCATATTAATAAAATAATCCATACATATCATTCGAACAATTTTTCTCACATCCATGCATAGTATTTCATGCATATCGTTTGACCAACTTTTTTAAATGTCCATACATATATCACATATAATTTGCATCAATGACTTACTTATAGACCAGTCAAACAATTGAGTTCATCTTGCTTTGCTTTTGATATTTTCTCCCTAACATCTGCAATAATCAAATAAGCAATCTAAATATTACTAATTATTATGTCAAACATTCACAAAGTAGATGTTAGTAATTATGATCTAAATCATTTGAAGAAGCATGCTAGTATAGTTGTACAAGCCAAACTTCCAAAAGAATCTACATTTGATATTGAAATTACAATGAGTGAAGATTAAAATCTGCAATTCTTTTTCATAGTAAAAATGATGTATTATACAAATACTATAGTATTATAACAACTAATTTGGGCGGCATTTTTGTGGGCTTTGCTTGTGCTATTTCTTCACATGCTACGTTTATAGGGTTTTACATGGTAAATGTAGCACAATGCCACAACCCTTTTGAACTTCATGATATTTAGACATGGTTGTTGAAGGATGCGAAGGCTGAACTACATATTGAGATGTTACATGAGAACATCGGCATGGTAGTGCCAAGGTAGAAGAAACTTTTTAAAGGATAACAAATACACTATTTTTATAAATAAATAAGCAGTATCAATAAATATATTTCCACGGAAATGTACTGAAACTCACAATTGTAAGCGTAACTGAAATTTTCGCAGTTTCAAGGATTAATCAGAATTTCAAAAATCCCAAATGAACAGAAAGGAAATGATAATTGAAATCTTGAACATTGGCTTGAATTATAAACTATTCAAAAGAAAGAATATCAAAACTTAATCAAATGGTGCAATATAACTTCAAATTGCACGCCAAATTTGAGTATTGTGGTTGGATGAAATCAAAATTAAGTTATGTAGGTTAATCATATGTGTGTGGTTTACGATCTTTAAACTCTACCGAGTTGATGACTGGCTAAATAATTTTATTGCAAATATCATACCAAAAGTTTCGGTAGAAATAATGAGTTGCCTTAACCGTAGTTGTATTACATCTAGATAGTTTAGGATGAGGAGGAGTATGTACCGTATTTTCACAACTACTAAATATGTCACCTGAAGCTTTGTTGCATTATACATAGGTATAGAAAATTCATGCTCATAGGCCAGCCTCCTTTCCTGTATTTGCAAAGAAAGAGATTCAACAAGATGTTGTGAATATCACTTTAATGCACCAAACAACCATACAAATTATATCACGTGACTCCTTCAAATAAGAAAGCTTTGCACGAAGGGTATCAGCTTTGCACGAAGGGTATGCTTGGAGCCCCCTACAATCTAATTTTCATGTTTACTCCAAAATTTCTTCAGTATTAAGATATATTGCAATTGAAATAATAAAATTAACATGAAAATAATAAATGATAATGTTTCAAAGAAGGATAATGGAACTTGATACAAAAAGGTTGGAGTATAATGGCAACATGAGCATTGCCTTTTTCAAGCTCCATTCAAGTCTCTTATTTTCTTTATTGAAATCAACTGTTTGTTTCACAGAATCCTCTTCTATCTCAAAACTTACACCGCATAAAGGAACGAACCAAAAAAAACTTAAAACAGAAGAAGCCAAATTGAAATTGGTAACAGTTACTAGGCAAAGACTGTTTGTCCAAATTGGAACACTTGGCTCGGTGTTTCTTCTCTTAGAGAATTCATTCCCTAGAAATTATCAAAGTAGGAGCACGCACATGACGCACATATAAGAGTTTGGAAGCCATTTAACCAGACCTTTTAATGGTCCAGCAGTTTTGAAAAAACCATCAGGGGTATTCATATTTTGAAACCTATGTGTGGACAATTCACACATGCTGTAATGAATTGTTGTAGCACGTCACTCCGAACTGCTTAACTTTATCAATGCTGGGAGAAGCACTTTGGATTTGAATGGGATGCTTGTTTTTTTATACAACATTTGGGGATTATCTTATTTTGTCCACAATATTAGGAAAACATCCTACCAACTCTCAACTTAGCAGTTATTCTATATCAACTCAACTTATATCCACTATCCAATGAAAGGACCACGTTCGGTTGAACCGGTTCAATGTATTTATAACATACACCTTAAAATTGTTGGATATTTCACCTAGTTTTCATCCTAGTGTTTATTTTACTTCTTGGGGTTTTTAATTTTGATCTAATGGAAAACTTTGCAATGCATACAGTATAGACTAATCAGCTTCTTCTATAAAGAATGTAACCCATACCATCACTACATACTGCAATAACACACCACACTCCAAACAAAAAAATAGTAAAATGGCACTATAATGATAAATGCTGGAAAATCGTGTCTGTTTTCATATAACAAAATTTTAACATCTTCGTACTTATTTGGTTAATGTTATATAAATTTGTAATATGAATGGAAAATACCATAAAACGATTTGTGAGTTATATGAAATTAGGACTCAAATAATCCACAAATGATTCCATAAAGAAGGGAAATAAGGTTGTTGCATGGTGTTGGAATGGGAAAAGGACTAGAAAAATTCATAGATTTTTTTTTGTTAGTAGAATGTATGCTATAAAAGGAGTATCAACAAAGACTGATATTTTTCCCAATGATCATTGATATTTTTCCAGCGATCAAATTTCTTATTGCTTTAGAATGGCTTAGCATTTGGGAAGTCAACTAAAAAATAAATTTGTAAAGTAAACAGTAGTTATAAATAGAAAAGAAAGATATCTATACCAATACAATTCATAGCTAGAAAATAGCAATAGCTCCCTAGATCATAGCAATAGTTTCCCACCTACAATCTGAAAGAATATCAACAAGCATTTTAGCATAAGATGCATAATTTAGCATATATTGCATGAAACAATATCAACTAGCATTTATAATACATCAAAAGGAATTAAAGTAACAGAACATCTAAAGCTTTGGTTATCGTAACATACATGCTGGGTTCAACAGCTACCTCATAGAACTGAAACATAATAATCTTCAAACAGAGAATGGAAACTTATATCCATCGAGTTTAAGTGGTATCCCCATATCCATAGATTCTAACCCATATGTGTGTCTCTGTGTGTGTGTATGTCTCTCTTTGTTTATGTGTATAACATATATACACCTTTTTTTACCAAAAGTTTTTTTAAAGGAAAAAATGAGACAAATTTATTTCAATGTAGCAAGTGCATGAGTAGTGATATATACGATACGTTGCAATTCAACTCGTTTCTATTTGCAACTTAGCATCAAAACTACAATTGTGTATGTGTGCAAATGCATATTGTTTAAGCGTATTATCACCCATTAAGCTGAAATTCATTACAGTAATATGCCATCATCCAATGTTAATCCAATTAGTGGACTTGCACTTGAAAACGTGAGTTAGCGTTCTGGGAAGTTGCATATAATCCTTTTTAGCTCATTAAAAAGTTGATAAATGCGACGATGCCTCTTACTTTTTTGCAACTGGTGGGTTCCACTCACACATGGTAGTTTGGAAACAAGACAATCTAAGTGCTTTCAAACATTCGATATTTGTAAATTTCTTAAAATATCCATGTTCACCGCATATGACCTCAATGTATTCCAAAGTAACTATCATATCAAGACACAAATACTTTCAAGTGAACAACATTCTTTTTGTGATACCTTTTATAAATGATATGTAGAGTTTGGTTACAAGATCCGTATATTGTATTTACGCATATATGCAGCAATCCCAGAACCATTATAAGACAGCTTGATCAAAGTTAACATGAACAAATCATAGTTATTTATGCCCAAAATGATCATTTAAAAAAAAAAGGTAATTGATTAATAGTAGAAAAAAATATAATTTCATGATGTGCCTCGTTAAAACCTTGCAAGCCCCCTAACCAAAATGGCTGCTTTGCAAGGAAAGAGAGTACATATCATGTCCATATATTAACAGTACAGTAGATGGGAAGCCAGGAAACCTAGTTGTCAAATAGATAGAGGAGTAAAAAACGTATTGATACACTCAAAACCATCTATATGATCAACTTGGGGCTAGAAATGAAATAAACAAAAACACCCAAAAATTGTTGCAACAAGAACAAGACATGTGGGCCGTTGCAACACCATAACTAAAACAACACTACTTCTCAAAATATCTTCCACGGATGCTTCTAGAAATGAAGTCTACGAACGCCAAAATTAAATCAGATCTGGAAAAAAGTTTTATCCACTTCAGTTCGATAATGGTGACAACTTGCAAAACTTTAAGTGATGGAGCTCGGCATCCAAAAGATAGGTGGATGGATTACTCAATCTCAATCTCAATCTCAAGGAGGCTAGAAGTTGCAATTTGTCTCTTCAACAATGCCACAACTTGCATGATAGTTTTTAGAATTTTTCTAGAGTAGATGCAATTAAAAAATTAGGTGGTCTCTATCTTTATTATGTGTTGAACATATCACACAAGTTTGATCAATAGTTTTGTTCCATCTATAAGTCCTCTCCTTAGTGTTAAGTTTTTTCAATTTGGCCAATAGTGCACAAGTTAACATTTTAGGTGCACAATTTTTATCACATATAATCTTAGTCCAATTGAATTCAAAATGTTTGGTTTGAATATGTACCCATGTTGATTTGCTATTAAATTAACCATTACTGTTAGGCAGCCAATGCCAGAAATCTTTTTGCATATGATGATGGATTTTGATGTAATGCATAATGTTTTTAAATTGATTAGGCATAAAATTCATGTGTTGTTTCCATTCATCCCCTACCAGTATAGTAGATACTTTTCTATGGCTTCCACCATCAACTGCTATAGATTTCCATCCATATTTATCTATCAGAGAATAACCATTGATCCATGGGTCAGCCCATACATCAGTATGTTCACCATTCACAGTTTTAGTATCAATAACCCTTTGCACATTTGTCTTGCATTCAATAAAATTTTCAATGTAAAAAAATGCATTGTTGTTTATGGTAGCAGAACAAAAATTTGAATTTTTGCAGTAAATATTAGTCATCCATTTAGCCCATAGGGATTCATCTTGAATAAATTTCCAGAACAATTTAATAGCCATTGCTTTGCCAATATCATCTATCTTTTTGATACCAAGTCCACCCTCGTTTATGGTTTTGCAAACATCATCCCAACACATTTTGTGGGATTTAGATTTCCATATAAAATTGGCACATAAAGAGTTAATTGTCTGACTGACTGCCACAGAAAAATGAGTGAATTGTAGCCAGAATTGGATCATAGGATGTATCGCTATCTTTACTAACTCAATTCTGCCACTTTTATTTAATAATTTGTTGCTCTGGTGGCTAAATTTTTTATTGGTTTTGTCAATTAGATAACCAAAATCTCTAGCTTTGAGCAAAATGCTAGATAGAGGTACGCCTAAATAGATCATTGGGAGATTTCCAATTTTAATGTTTAAAATGTCAACTATTTGCTGTTTGAAATTTGCTCCTTTATTGAAATACAAAGTTGATTTGTTTTCATTGAGATGAAGTCCAGCAAGCAATTTCAACTTTTGGAATGTGTGCCCTATGCATTCAGCATTTGTGATCCTAGCTTTAGCCATAAATAAAATATCATTAGCATATAGTAAGTGGGTAATTGTTGGCTCTATTTTGTATATGGGTGTGATATTCCCCTTCATATACTCCATGTCTAGGTTAATTGTAAGGAATTCCATAGCAATAGAAAATAAATCGGGCAAGAGGGGATGCCTTTGTCTTAATCGCCTCGAGCTCTCAATAAAACCATATGGAGTTCCTTCAATTAAAACGGAAAAAGAGGGAGTAGTTATACACTCATAAATGAGTTTAGCAAATAATGCAGGAGATCCTATGGAAATCAGCATATGATGAATTAACTCTCTGCTAATTTTATCATATGCCTTATGCAAATCATTTGAGGCAAAAACTGTTAGAATTTTTCCTATTAAATCCTCTAGCCATTTCGTTAGCAAGTAAAGAGTTCTTAGTGACTAATCTTCCCGTAATGAATGCATTTTGATAATATGAAATTAGATCATTCATATAAGGTTTTAGTCTATTACATAGAAGATTGGCTAAAATCTTATATGAAACATTACAAAGGGAGATTGGTCTAAAATCTGGCATGTCAGTAGCATCAAGTTTTTTGGATGAGACATATAAAAGTGTGATTAATTTCTTGAATGATTTTACCAGATTGGAGGATGCCATTCATAGCATTCCATATATCTATTTTCAGTTGCTCCCAGTGTAATTTGAAGAATTTAGAATTTAGGCCATCTGGCGCAGGAGAACTATTGTCATCAATTTGAAAGACAACAATTTTGACTTCTTCTATTTGGAAAGTCTGACATAGGTTTTGCCTTGCCTTCTGAGATAAGATTTTTTTTGCAAATAATGCCTGGAAATTAATGTGTGGGCTGATATAAAGAAAACAATCGGTGAAATAATTAACATCTTCATTCGCCAGTTTATCTGATGTTGATGGCCATGATCCATTAGGATTTAAAACATATTTGCTTCTATGATTAGGATTAGTCAATTGACTTTATTGTAAAAGAAACTAGTTGGCCTATCCCCTTTGATTAGCCAGTTTAACTTCATTCGTTGTTCAGTTTCAATTGCTATTTTTCTCTTCATATCTTGAACCTGATTTGTTTTTAATCTATATTGTTCAATCAGGTTTGCATTCAGTGGGTTTTGTACTAATTGATTGTAAAGTTGATTGTCCTCTTCTTTTAGCTGGATAATAACTTTATGAATGCTATTTTTATTATTTCTCCAATTTCTCGGTAAAAATTTAATTTCCTTCAGTCTAGACAGGAGGATATGAAAAGGATTTCCCTGGAATTCTTTTGAGAGAGCCTCTTGAATCGAAGAATGGTACTCAGTTTGATTGTGCCAGGAATTACTGTATCTGAAAGGTACTTTGGCATTCCTATTATTATGAATCATAAAACTGATATTAATAGGGGAGTGATCACTAATAGAGTGATTACCAAAGTTAATACCAAATTTTTTAAATTTATCCATCCATAAGGAATTAACAAACATTCAATCAATTTTGCTGTGAATAGAAAAATTAAACCTCCTTGCCATGTAAAGTAATTACCAGTAAATTGAGGTTCCATAAGCTTTGATAGGGAAATGCAATCAGTAAAATCTTGGTCACCCAATGAATTATTAATACCGTTAGCAATTCTCTCTTTAGCCGATAGAATAGAATTAAAGTCACCAACAACTAGCCAACGAAGGTTAAATTTTGTAGATTGCTCCACAAGATAATTTCATAAGTCAATTCTCTTTTCCTCCATATTGAATGCATAAATAGTCGTACATAATATGCTAACACCTTTAGCATTGTGAAGAATACATGAAATGTATTGTTCGTTAGTATGCAAAATGATGTTAGACCATTGAGTCGAATCCCATAAAAGAAGAATTCTACTTTTTTGGCCATTACCGATATTATGACAATGGTTCCAGTTACTATTGATTTTACCCATAAATTTTTCAATATTATACAAAGATAGCTTATTTTCTATAATACCAAGGAATGAAAATCTTTTACTATTTAATAGATGAATAATTTCCATTTGCTTATATCGGGCATTTAATCCCCTGATGTTCCAGAATATGAACTCCATTTATTGACTAGTATCCGGAGTGCTACTTTCGAGTGGGGATGTGACGACCCGCAAATCCGTACCCTTTGAATCGACAATAATCCACACATGTACAACCCGAAAATCACAAACTGATGGAAAGTAAAGCGAAAGAACAGAAGAGAGAAGAAGAGAAGAGAAGAAAGAGAGAAGATAGAACCAAAAAGAACAATACAAAATCTCACATCGCAGCGGATAACATATAATATCAAATCAATGATCTTTATAAAACAGAAACTGTATATATACACATCAATCAGAGTTCAACAATCAATCAATAGTTATCAGCTTGAACAGTTATAATAATCTGTCCTCCCAATTGCCGATAATATACAACAACGAACAAAGCACAGTGGATAATCAAAATAAGTACGTGTATACGAAAATGAAGATCTCCATGTCTCCTACTGAAGTTCCAAAAGCACCAACATAAACCTGTAAATATACTCGGTCTGACCTGAGCATTGAAAGGGAAGAACGCCCGGATCAGTCTGGTAAACCAGCTTGAGAAACACACTCAACTGAATTTATTAAATTACCAAAACTTTTCCTTTATCAAAACAAAAGTATCTCGTAAGACAAGTCCATAAATAAACACAGGCATATTTTTACCTTACGATAACTAAAACATTTCATATCAAACTCATATGATATTATACTGGTGTCTAGTATACAAATAATATTCAAAATAGCCGAAATTGTTACCATTATTAAATTTCAGCATACTAGGCTCTACAAATAAAATGGCAGGTATGTAGTGGAGTTTGGATTTCCATACAAATGACCAGGTGAAGGGACTACCTTCCAGCAGTACATCTCTAGAAGAATGTACCGTAAAACCATCACAAAGTTTCTCTACCAACACAAGACCGACCCACCTCTATAACTAGATGGTACCGAATATGTCATCCTTCGGTCGTTACCGACCTTTACCGAGGGCCCTCTAGCATACAAACCACAATAATCAGATACATGACGTCATAGTATGCAAAGATATATCTAGAAGAGGATGATCATATCCTACTTGGAAATGACTCACTTAGCCTTGCCGCATCTAACCCATTTTTGGTCATTTTCGGTTGATGTGGCCTGACGAGGTAACGATTACCTTTCACAATCACATATTACATCACTTTGAATGCCACACGGCCATTTCCGTTGACTACTAATTTCCTTCCACAAAAATACAACCCTTAAGCTCATAGTCTCAAGGAGGGTGTCAAGCTAAGAGAAGTTGCCTTCTCTGCCGCCACTGATGTACATTTGTAAAACCAATGTACGTAATCTATAGAAATGCAATGTCAGACAAACATCCATACAAGTTGTCCAAGAACAGGACGAACCAAAGGTACTTTCCTACCACATCTTGTCGAGAAATCTCTAGGACTAGTAGCGAATAGTCCTTGCATTGGATATTTCATAATGAAGAGATCATTGCTACTGGATGTATATTGGGATTTTAACCCCAAACGATCGACAAGCAATCCCCCATTATGAAACCCCAGAATATCAATATCATCACAAGCAACCTGCACAATCGTCGCATATACGTTGTTCCGAAGTGGTTTTCAGATAAATCTGATCCCGGTCTCTTCGCACCAACAACGCAAAAGCGTTTCTCAACCTCACATAGAAATTAAGTCTCATAGACTTATCACGTCTCCAACTTTCAAATTGCCATCCTTCCGGCCAAGAAGGAAGCTCAGTGGATTGGAATAATTCTCCGCACTATACGAATCAACATCCTCAACACAAACGATAGTCAAGCCTACACGGAAGGCAACGTACTAAATGTACGACTAAATAGTTCCCACATCAAGTCGAGAAACTAAAATTTGGGCCAATTTGATAGTCGGTTATTTAACTATCAAAGTGAACAAACAAATATTCAGCACCATAAACAATCATCAGGCCCATTTAATTAATCTTTTATCAATTAAACCGTTTGCCAAATATTCTCCTTAAATTATCTTTAAAAAGATATATCTTCAAAACCATTTCAACTTTCTATATTGGAAAACATTTCCATATACTTATTTAATAATAAGTAATTCACAAATCTATTATGTAACGATTGCGGATTTTCGTTGCCGAAAAACCGAATAGTTATGGGTTTTAAAAAGGAAAGAAAAGAAAGAAGAGAGAAAAAGAAGAATAGAGAAAGAAAAATAGAGGGAAAGGAAGATAGACAATTTTTTTTAGAAAACAGAGAATTAGAAAAAAAACAGAAGATAGAAGCATTTTAAAAATAGAAAAAGAGAATTTGAAAATAGAACGGACAGAAAGGAAACAAAAAGAACAACACAGAATCTCACAATTCGCAGCGGAACAACATATAATAATAAATGAATAATCTTTAAACAAAGGACTATATCAGTTATTACATTTCATCATATTTCATTACATCATATCATCAGAGTGTACAACATCATACAACAATAAACAGTGCAGCGGAAAAAGAAATACTATATAAACTAGTAATACGCCATGCCATCCAGCTTGCCTCCAGCAACTCCAGAATATCCAAAATATCCTGATAAACCTAACTCTTAACTGCCCGTGTGAAAATTGGTGGGCACCCAGAGTTTAGGAAGGAAAACAATAAACTCCAAGTCAGTCATGTGACTGGTGTGAGAACTCAAAACAGTTTATTTACTTTAAAATCAAAATAGAGGAATATTTTTAATTCAATTCGCAATGCTTTTAAAAATGGGACTACCATAAGGCCTCCTGCCACACACACAATGCAAACGCAGACTTGGAGAAGATTTCTCCTTATGATAGTCAAACATGCTTGATACGCATTTAAAAAGAGCATTTGATATTATTATTAGTGCATAGTGTAGGAAAAATTCATTTCGAAAGTAGAATATAAATCTTAGCCAACATACGACCATTATCGTATGCCTACTATAGCTACTATCCAAACAGTGGTGACCACCATAAGTGAATAGCAGGTTCTACAACTAATACCGTACAAGTTTCGTATTGGGAATTGGATTTCCAACGAATGGTCAGGCTAAGGAACTTCCTACTGTCACATGGAATCGCCTCTGGCTGGACGTCCCGAGAACTTAACCAGCTCTCTGCCAACACAAGGCCGGGTTACCTTTATCACTAGGTAACTACTACACGAATATGGCATCCCCCGGTCCCATCGGACCTTTAACCGAGCGCTCGTCACCAACAACACCACACAGAAAAAGATATAGTGTATCAACATGAGTAAGTATCTGGGCTCCATACCATGATACCACCCTTTCCAGAAGGAAATGCACATACCCTAAAGGGAGCTACCCCTCATAACCTTGCCGCATCTTTCCTGTTTTGACCATTAACGGGATGTGAGGCTCGATGAATTCACGTCCACAAAAACATACTTTATACAAAAGCCATGCTTTGGGTCAATAAATGATCAACACAATGATCACTAAGATAGACAATCAAATAAATGATCCTATCACAATAATCAACACAATGATCATTTCAGCATCACTCAGCATGTCACATTACCAAAATGGGATATATTGCTGATAACTTCAACTATATAACCTTTGAGCTCGTACGTCTCAAAGAAGGGTGTTAAGCAAAGAATAAATTCTCCACCACCAACAGAAATATAATTGAAAGAAATCGGCTTTATATCTCATATTGTAACGTCAGACATACAATCCATACAAGTCTGTTCCGGGCTCGAACAGAACCGAAGGCACTTCTTACGAAGCCCTTGCAATACGGGTATTCACAATCCCGATCGAATTTCCCACCACTTAAGGAATCTCTATACCAGGAGCTACCCAGTGCAGAGACAATCGATAGGTCATCCTATCGCTTTCACAAATACTCGGTCTTCAACACCGATCTTCAAATGCAATTCATAACGACGTATCACATATTCGGAATGGGTTATACGACCCCATGGTCCTTTCCCGGTTAACCCGAATAGTGAGCGCTTATTCAAAAATAAGTGTGCATTCAAATTCAATCAATTAACATCAAATACCCATTCAAAGGGAAATATTGATAGTCGGCTATTGAACTATCAATTGATATGCATACATCACCAGATTCCAAATAATTTTCCAAATTATTTACTTTCCAAAATATCTTTACTAGATATATAGTTTCAACACTTCAAAAATAAATCAATATTTATTTTTTTAACCAATTTCACTTTCACATATAAATTCCATAGTGAATTTATATTTCAAAATATTCGTGCATATACGATTTCAATAATTCCTTTCAATTTATCCTCCAAAAAGATAATTTCTAATTATTCACTTCATATTGGAAAACATTTCCATACTTATTAAATAAGTAATTCACAATCATTTATTTTCAACACTTAGAAAATATTCAATATACTTAAATCGAATTAAGTATATAATTCATTCTTTAAGGAAATCATTCACTTAAACATATTTACTTGGGCCAAAACGAATGTTGCGTAAAACATCGTTACGACAACCCAAAATCACTAGTATAGGGATTCGAAATTGAAATAGATATATAAATCCCAATACTATACAAAAACATTTCCTTTCGGAAATCATTTACTATAACAACAGTGTTATAGTCCATCATCTCCTTTCGTTTCTCGAAACATCTATTTCAACAATAAATGTTGAAATCTGTGGTTTCGAATCTCAACATGTTTAAAAACATCGTTAGATTGTTTTAATTCTATTTAAACATCACATTCAAAACAATTTCTTTAACATGTCATTCACTATTCAAAAACGTGAATATACTTCTTTAACAAATCCCATCCTTTTATTCATTTTAATTCAAAGGATTATTCACTGTCTAAAAACGTGAATATAACTCTATTTCTAAGTTATAACAATTAACTTATCAAAATAAGTCGTTTGCGAATTTATAAAACAACGTTCATAAATTCCATTTCTCTTTATTTATAAAAACTTCCTTTTTATAAATTCCTTTATTAACTTATTCCAGTTTATAACTTAATTATAAACTAAAAGTTCATACTATAAGTTAATTACTTATAAAACGATTATTTTACAGAATCGTTCTTTTAAAGACTTTCCAATTTACAAATCTTATAACTTATAAGATTCATTTATTTAACAAATTTTATTCTTCAAATAACTTCACAAATTTATAAATCTTACTATTTATAAATTTCATTTTATAACTTCACCATTTAAATTCTATAAATTTCATTCTTTAGTGAAATTCATTTTCACTTCATTCAAACACTTATAAAACTCGTTTTATAATGTCAGTATTTCAATTTATAAATATCCATTTATAAATCTCTTAATATAAATCAATTTATATTTTTCTTTAAAACGTCTTTAAATTCCTTTATAATTTCACCATTTTGATTTATAAAATAATCAAATCTTATAAATCTTAAATTCAAACTTTTAATAATAAACTCAAAAATCCAGTTTAAATTATTTTATAAAATCATTGATCCATATTTCTCAAAAATCAACTTTTAATCGTATTTCTAAAAATCAGCTTTTTTTAACTATATTTCACAAAATCATAATTTTTATAACTTTAAAAATTATAACGTTTATTTATTTATAATGGATCAATCCCAAAAATATAGTATATTTTCAAAATCACTTTTAAAGATCATTTTAAAATCCCAAAATCTGGGTCCAATGATGCTACACACCAAATAGTCAATCACGACTAACAACGATATCATATATCGATATGATAATCCATCAAATATCAAAATATCTGAAATTAAATAAATACTGTTGAGGAATCCAGTTGGATCCCTCCAACCTGTTTCCTGCATCCACAAACATTAGCACAATACCAATTTCGCTCCAGTACGAAATTATCGCGGTATATGTTCTTAATAAATATTATCCGCTTAATAACGGCGTAATAGGGTCTCATCCGCTAAACAAAAAATGCGGGAAATCAACAACTGCAATATATACATATGCCAATATATATATATTGATATTATATATAATACCAATTTCACTGTTTATGAAATATTCGCGGTATATGTTCTTACTAAATAACATCCGCTTACTAACGGCGCATAATGTCTATTTTAACAATCAATAGATATTAATCAACATTCAAACATGCATTCAAATAATTTAAATCTAACTATTTAAAATAAAATCGAAACTGATTCGATTGAGTGAGAAGTTCTCACCTTGGTTTTAAATTCCGTTTTAGCTTTTATTTCGAATAAAATTAAACGCGCGTTTAATTTTACCCGAAATTCTCACTAACTCCAAACGACTCCAAACCAACTCCATCGCGTAGTGCTCGTCCATACGATTCCAACGCAACTGAGTTTGCATTTTTTCGACCTCGTATGAAAAAGTTATGAATTTTACAAGATTACACGATTTAAATAGCTTAAATTACAACATAATCTTATTAATCTTTATACCCAAGCCAATCTAAGCCATAGGATCTTGCCCCAACCTGATCTGGACCGTCCCCCCCTACACCTTTCTTCTTCGTTCTCATCTCCAGGAAGGAGCCGCACCACCCAACCCATTACACAAAAACTAGGGTTCCAAATTCAACCTCCATCGTGCAACTATACTTCGATCAACAAGTGCCATTTTGTAGCCCTCGACCTATGCTATGTTCGGCCCCCCCTAGGTGAAGCTCGGCTGCACCATGAGCCTCGTATGGCGTGCGCAAGTTCCGTGCTTCCATCTCGATTTGCCGCCAATCCGCTTCGAGTTAAACGATCATAACCGTTGGATTCCGAGATCTCAGAGTGCTCTACGATTTCTTAGTTTAGAGTTTGTGATAAAAGTGAATGGATTAGGAGATTTGGAGGGATGAATTTGATGAACTGCTGGCCGTTCAGGGGAGGGGTGGCGGCTGCAACATAGAATTAGGGTTTTGTAATATTTTTTTTTTTTATTTTTGAATGGTGCTATTTATAAGAACGAGCAAGCGTAAACACTATTCATCCCGGGAATTCCGAACTCCGATTTAGACGCCGTAACCAGCGTACCTAGGGTTTATCCCGCGTTCCGGACACAATGGAACAGGTTTCGGAAGCTAATTCGGAAGTATGTGCGAGTTATGGCTGAAAACGCTCAATTTAAATTAAACCGATTTAAGTCGATTTCTAGGCGTTTTAATTTGTACCGGACAAACGGTAAATCCAATTGACTTGAAATTTGAAACCTTACAATAATATCACATTACGGATCCGATGAAACTGGTTTCGTCGAATTCCGAGACTTTTTGAAAAATAGCTATTTTGACTCGCCAAATTTAAATTAAAAATAAATCGATGCGTTTCGAGCTGCCGCGATCAAATGATAACTCCGATTGACACGAAAATTGAAATCCGGTAATAACTAACTATTACGGATCCAATGAAACTGGTTTCGTTCAATTCTGAGACTGTTCAAAAATTGGCTATTTTACAGTCGATTATTAAATATTAAAATATTCAATTTTCACAGATTAACTTTTAATTCGATTTTAAAAGTTCTAAAATAACATTCTAACTTCAACATGATAAAATAAAATTTTACAAATCATTTTCTATCATATTTAACTCTATTTTCAATTATTTCCATAATTTAACGTATTAAATTATCGATTTAATTATCCAATTAAATCCAAAAATTCAAATAAAAATTTATTTGACATATAAATTCAATTATTAATATTTAAAATTAATTAAATATTCAAATTTTAATTAATAAAAATTCTGGGTCGTTACAATCTTTCCCCCTTAAAAGAATTTCGTCCTCGAAATTACAAGTAAGAAAAGTTATAGAATCTATTAACTTTCCAAAATTCATAGTTAAACTTCTTACAAATCTTTACTAAGTTTTCAAATCATACTTAGTTATCTTTTCAAAAACAACTACTATTGTTTAACTTTCAATTCCAAATTCAAAGTTAAAGTTTTCAAAAATTTTCCCAATTTTCTCAAATTTTTTCTAACGCCTTAAATTTCCGGAAAAATTCGCCATAGTCTCCTTTGCGCGGCTCGATCCGAAAAAAAAATGACAGTATATATATCACAAATATACATCTCATCAAGTAATGAGGCATCCCGAAGGGAAAAAAAGTGTAAAAGTACGATATTTAATCCGAGATATGTACCTTATATTTTATTAGCAAGCATATACGGCTAATATAGCGCTAAAGCGAACTCCAAATGCGAAGCAAACGCGATCCGCACCTACTAAACTCAACAAACAACATGAGAACATGCACATATGCAAATAATCTCAATATACAACATATAGCAACATAATAACTATATATGTCACATAGCAAATGCAACAATAACAATATACATTCAACCATCAACCAACTAACATCCATATCCAATAAACATTCATTCATATTCTCATTCATATTTAATGAATTGGTTTTCACTTTAAATTACATTTGATTCATTTACATTGGATTTACTAACATTCATTCTCAATTCAATTAGTTTACATTTACTAATTAAATCTAATTCACATTCAATTCTATTCAAATTTATTTACTTTCAATTTGAATTTAATTTCATAGCTTTCAATTTCATTAATACTTAATGAATTTTATACAATCAACTAACAATCAAATAACAACCAATGTATATCAATTACAACCAAATTTCCTTGCTTCACTTACATTCATTTTGGTTTAACATCTTTACTTTCCAATTGGTTTTATTAAATTGATTTCATTCAATTTATTCAACTTCTAATAACATTAGATTTTAATGAATTAACACTTACATTCATTATTCATATCAATTATTCACATTCAATTGATTAACATTCCATTCATTAATTGAATTCAATTACAAAAGTTGAATTCTATTTATATAACTCAAGTTCATATTCATTTAATCCACTTGATTATTTACTTCGATACCAAAATCAACTTAATTCAATATCTCTTAAGTTATATTCCATTTAACTTTAAATCACTTCTTATATATATAAGTTTATTTCACAATTGTAAACACTTTAATTATAATTCAATTCTTATAATTCTTTTACTTATACAATTATTCTTTTATTTAGATTATTCAAACAACCTAACAATCAACTTATATACACTTTAATAATTCTGAAAAATTATTCTTTTATATTCAAAATATAATTAAGGTAAAATTATTTCATTTACCCAATTTAAAATCAATATTGTGTCGAATTGTTCTATTCAAGTGTTTATAGATCCCTATCAACAACGTTAATTACTCGCATTAACCAGAATCTATATACCACTCAATAAACCAATCATCACAATATAAAACCATTTTTATTCACTAACAAATACGCTCTCATAGCTATTATTACTCTCAACTCATTCTAGAGTACTGCTGACTCTATCTCTAATGAGTAATACCCAACAGAACCATGGTTCTCGCTTAACCATCAGAGCTCTGATACCAAATGTAACGATTGCGGATTTTCGTTGCCGAAAAACCGAATAGTTATGGGTTTTAAAAAGGAAAGAAAAGAAAGAAGAGAGAAAAAGAAGAATAGAGAAAGAAAAATAGAGGGAAAGGAAGATAGACAATTTTTTTTTAGAAAACAGAGAATTAGAAAAAAAACAGAAGATAGAAGCATTTTAAAAATAGAAAAAGAGAATTTGAAAATAGAACGGACAGAAAGGAAACAAAAAGAACAACACAGAATCTCACAATTCGCAGCGGAACAACATATAATAATAAATGAATAATCTTTAAACAAAGGACTATATCAGTTATTACATTTCATCATATTTCATTACATCATATCATCAGAGTGTACAACATCATACAACAATAAACAGTGCAGCGGAAAAAGAAATACTATATAAACTAGTAATACGCCATGCCATCCAGCTTGCCTCCAGCAACTCCAGAATATCCAAAATATCCTGATAAACCTAACTCTTAACTGCCCGTGTGAAAATTGGTGGGCACCCAGAGTTTAGGAAGGAAAACAATAAACTCCAAGTCAGTCATGTGACTGGTGTGAGAACTCAAAACAGTTTATTTACTTTAAAATCAAAATAGAGGAATATTTTTAATTCAATTCGCAATGCTTTTAAAAATGGGACTACCATAAGGCCTCCTGCCACACACACAATGCAAACGCAGACTTGGAGAAGATTTCTCCTTATGATAGTCAAACATGCTTGATACGCATTTAAAAAGAGCATTTGATATTATTATTAGTGCATAGTGTAGGAAAAATTCATTTCGAAAGTAGAATATAAATCTTAGCCAACATACGACCATTATCGTATGCCTACTATAGCTACTATCCAAACAGTGGTGACCACCATAAGTGAATAGTAGGTTCTACAACTAATACCGTACAAGTTTCGTATTGGGAATTGGATTTCCAACGAATGGTCAGGCTAAGGAACTTCCTACTGTCACATGGAATCGCCTCTGGCTGGACGTCCCGAGAACTTAACCAGCTCTCTGCCAACACAAGGCCGGGTTACCTTTATCACTAGGTAACTACTACACGAATATGGCATCCCCCGGTCCCATCGGACCTTTAACCGAGCGCTCGTCACCAACAACACCACACAGAAAAAGATATAGTGTATCAACATGAGTAAGTATCTGGGCTCCATACCATGATACCACCCTTTCCAGAAGGAAATGCACATACCCTAAAGGGAGCTACCCCTCATAACCTTGCCGCATCTTTCCTGTTTTGACCATTAACGGGATGTGAGGCTCGATGAATTCACGTCCACAAAAACATACTTTATACAAAAGCCATGCTTTGGGTCAATAAATGATCAACACAATGATCACTAAGATAGACAATCAAATAAATGATCCTATCACAATAATCAACACAATGATCATTTCAGCATCACTCAGCATGTCACATTACCAAAATGGGATATATTGCTGATAACTTCAACTATATAACCTTTGAGCTCGTACGTCTCAAAGAAGGGTGTTAAGCAAAGAATAAATTCTCCACCACCAACAGAAATATAATTGAAAGAAATCGGCTTTATATCTCATATTGTAACGTCAGACATACAATCCATACAAGTCTGTTCCGGGCTCGAACAGAACCGAAGGCACTTCTTACGAAGCCCTTGCAATACGGGTATTCACAATCCCGATCGAATTTCCCACCACTTAAGGAATCTCTATACCAGGAGCTACCCAGTGCAGAGACAATCGATAGGTCATCCTATCGCTTTCACAAATACTCGGTCTTCAACACCGATCTTCAAATGCAATTCATAACGACGTATCACATATTCGGAATGGGTTATACGACCCCATGGTCCTTTCCCGGTTAACCCGAATAGTGAGCGCTTATTCAAAAATAAGTGTGCATTCAAATTCAATCAATTAACATCAAATACCCATTCAAAGGGAAATATTGATAGTCGGCTATTGAACTATCAATTGATATGCATACATCACCAGATTCCAAATAATTTTCCAAATTATTTACTTTCCAAAATATCTTTACTAGATATATAGTTTCAACACTTCAAAAATAAATCAATATTTATTTTTTTAACCAATTTCACTTTCACATATAAATTCCATAGTGAATTTATATTTCAAAATATTCGTGCATATACGATTTCAATAATTCCTTTCAATTTATCCTCCAAAAAGATAATTTCTAATTATTCACTTCATATTGGAAAACATTTCCATACTTATTAAATAAGTAATTCACAATCATTTATTTTCAACACTTAGAAAATATTCAATATACTTAAATCGAATTAAGTATATAATTCATTCTTTAAGGAAATCATTCACTTAAACATATTTACTTGGGCCAAAACGAATGTTGCGTAAAACATCGTTACGACAACCCAAAATCACTAGTATAGGGATTCGAAATTGAAATAGATATATAAATCCCAATACTATACAAAAACATTTCCTTTCGGAAATCATTTACTATAACAACAGTGTTATAGTCCATCATCTCCTTTCGTTTCTCGAAACATCTATTTCAACAATAAATGTTGAAATCTGTGGTTTCGAATCTCAACATGTTTAAAAACATCGTTAGATTGTTTTAATTCTATTTAAACATCACATTCAAAACAATTTCTTTAACATGTCATTCACTATTCAAAAACGTGAATATACTTCTTTAACAAATCCCATCCTTTTATTCATTTTAATTCAAAGGATTATTCACTGTCTAAAAACGTGAATATAACTCTATTTCTAAGTTATAACAATTAACTTATCAAAATAAGTCGTTTGCGAATTTATAAAACAACGTTCATAAATTCCATTTCTCTTTATTTATAAAAACTTCCTTTTTATAAATTCCTTTATTAACTTATTCCAGTTTATAACTTAATTATAAACTAAAAGTTCATACTATAAGTTAATTACTTATAAAACGATTATTTTACAGAATCGTTCTTTTAAAGACTTTCCAATTTACAAATCTTATAACTTATAAGATTCATTTATTTAACAAATTTTATTCTTCAAATAACTTCACAAATTTATAAATCTTACTATTTATAAATTTCATTTTATAACTTCACCATTTAAATTCTATAAATTTCATTCTTTAGTGAAATTCATTTTCACTTCATTCAAACACTTATAAAACTCGTTTTATAATGTCAGTATTTCAATTTATAAATATCCATTTATAAATCTCTTAATATAAATCAATTTATATTTTTCTTTAAAACGTCTTTAAATTCCTTTATAATTTCACCATTTTGATTTATAAAATAATCAAATCTTATAAATCTTAAATTCAAACTTTTAATAATAAACTCAAAAATCCAGTTTAAATTATTTTATAAAATCATTGATCCATATTTCTCAAAAATCAACTTTTAATCGTATTTCTAAAAATCAGCTTTTTTTAACTATATTTCACAAAATCATAATTTTTATAACTTTAAAAATTATAACGTTTATTTATTTATAATGGATCAATCCCAAAAATATAGTATATTTTCAAAATCACTTTTAAAGATCATTTTAAAATCCCAAAATCTGGGTCCAATGATGCTACACACCAAATAGTCAATCACGACTAACAACGATATCATATATCGATATGATAATCCATCAAATATCAAAATATCTGAAATTAAATAAATACTGTTGAGGAATCCAGTTGGATCCCTCCAACCTGTTTCCTGCATCCACAAACATTAGCACAATACCAATTTCGCTCCAGTACGAAATTATCGCGGTATATGTTCTTAATAAATATTATCCGCTTAATAACGGCGTAATAGGGTCTCATCCGCTAAACAAAAAATGCGGGAAATCAACAACTGCAATATATACATATGCCAATATATATATATTGATATTATATATAATACCAATTTCACTGTTTATGAAATATTCGCGGTATATGTTCTTACTAAATAACATCCGCTTACTAACGGCGCATAATGTCTATTTTAACAATCAATAGATATTAATCAACATTCAAACATGCATTCAAATAATTTAAATCTAACTATTTAAAATAAAATCGAAACTGATTCGATTGAGTGAGAAGTTCTCACCTTGGTTTTAAATTCCGTTTTAGCTTTTATTTCGAATAAAATTAAACGCGCGTTTAATTTTACCCGAAATTCTCACTAACTCCAAACGACTCCAAACCAACTCCATCGCGTAGTGCTCGTCCATACGATTCCAACGCAACTGAGTTTGCATTTTTTCGACCTCGTATGAAAAAGTTATGAATTTTACAAGATTACACGATTTAAATAGCTTAAATTACAACATAATCTTATTAATCTTTATACCCAAGCCAATCTAAGCCATAGGATCTTGCCCCAACCTGATCTGGACCGTCCCCCCCTACACCTTTCTTCTTCGTTCTCATCTCCAGGAAGGAGCCGCACCACCCAACCCATTACACAAAAACTAGGGTTCCAAATTCAACCTCCATCGTGCAACTATACTTCGATCAACAAGTGCCATTTTGTAGCCCTCGACCTATGCTATGTTCGGCCCCCCCTAGGTGAAGCTCGGCTGCACCATGAGCCTCGTATGGCGTGCGCAAGTTCCGTGCTTCCATCTCGATTTGCCGCCAATCCGCTTCGAGTTAAACGATCATAACCGTTGGATTCCGAGATCTCAGAGTGCTCTACGATTTCTTAGTTTAGAGTTTGTGATAAAAGTGAATGGATTAGGAGATTTGGAGGGATGAATTTGATGAACTGCTGGCCGTTCAGGGGAGGGGTGGCGGCTGCAACATAGAATTAGGGTTTTGTAATATTTTTTTTTTTTATTTTTGAATGGTGCTATTTATAAGAACGAGCAAGCGTAAACACTATTCATCCCGGGAATTCCGAACTCCGATTTAGACGCCGTAACCAGCGTACCTAGGGTTTATCCCGCGTTCCGGACACAATGGAACAGGTTTCGGAAGCTAATTCGGAAGTATGTGCGAGTTATGGCTGAAAACGCTCAATTTAAATTAAACCGATTTAAGTCGATTTCTAGGCGTTTTAATTTGTACCGGACAAACGGTAAATCCAATTGACTTGAAATTTGAAACCTTACAATAATATCACATTACGGATCCGATGAAACTGGTTTCGTCGAATTCCGAGACTTTTTGAAAAATAGCTATTTTGACTCGCCAAATTTAAATTAAAAATAAATCGATGCGTTTCGAGCTGCCGCGATCAAATGATAACTCCGATTGACACGAAAATTGAAATCCGGTAATAACTAACTATTACGGATCCAATGAAACTGGTTTCGTTCAATTCTGAGACTGTTCAAAAATTGGCTATTTTACAGTCGATTATTAAATATTAAAATATTCAATTTTCACAGATTAACTTTTAATTCGATTTTAAAAGTTCTAAAATAACATTCTAACTTCAACATGATAAAATAAAATTTTACAAATCATTTTCTATCATATTTAACTCTATTTTCAATTATTTCCATAATTTAACGTATTAAATTATCGATTTAATTATCCAATTAAATCCAAAAATTCAAATAAAAATTTATTTGACATATAAATTCAATTATTAATATTTAAAATTAATTAAATATTCAAATTTTAATTAATAAAAATTCTGGGTCGTTACAATCTTTCCCCCTTAAAAGAATTTCGTCCTCGAAATTACAAGTAAGAAAAGTTATAGAATCTATTAACTTTCCAAAATTCATAGTTAAACTTCTTACAAATCTTTACTAAGTTTTCAAATCATACTTAGTTATCTTTTCAAAAACAACTACTATTGTTTAACTTTCAATTCCAAATTCAAAGTTAAAGTTTTCAAAAATTTTCCCAATTTTCTCAAATTTTTTCTAACGCCTTAAATTTCCGGAAAAATTCGCCATAGTCTCCTTTGCGCGGCTCGATCCGAAAAAAAAATGACAGTATATATATCACAAATATACATCTCATCAAGTAATGAGGCATCCCGAAGGGAAAAAAAGTGTAAAAGTACGATATTTAATCCGAGATATGTACCTTATATTTTATTAGCAAGCATATACGGCTAATATAGCGCTAAAGCGAACTCCAAATGCGAAGCAAACGCGATCCGCACCTACTAAACTCAACAAACAACATGAGAACATGCACATATGCAAATAATCTCAATATACAACATATAGCAACATAATAACTATATATGTCACATAGCAAATGCAACAATAACAATATACATTCAACCATCAACCAACTAACATCCATATCCAATAAACATTCATTCATATTCTCATTCATATTTAATGAATTGGTTTTCACTTTAAATTACATTTGATTCATTTACATTGGATTTACTAACATTCATTCTCAATTCAATTAGTTTACATTTACTAATTAAATCTAATTCACATTCAATTCTATTCAAATTTATTTACTTTCAATTTGAATTTAATTTCATAGCTTTCAATTTCATTAATACTTAATGAATTTTATACAATCAACTAACAATCAAATAACAACCAATGTATATCAATTACAACCAAATTTCCTTGCTTCACTTACATTCATTTTGGTTTAACATCTTTACTTTCCAATTGGTTTTATTAAATTGATTTCATTCAATTTATTCAACTTCTAATAACATTAGATTTTAATGAATTAACACTTACATTCATTATTCATATCAATTATTCACATTCAATTGATTAACATTCCATTCATTAATTGAATTCAATTACAAAAGTTGAATTCTATTTATATAACTCAAGTTCATATTCATTTAATCCACTTGATTATTTACTTCGATACCAAAATCAACTTAATTCAATATCTCTTAAGTTATATTCCATTTAACTTTAAATCACTTCTTATATATATAAGTTTATTTCACAATTGTAAACACTTTAATTATAATTCAATTCTTATAATTCTTTTACTTATACAATTATTCTTTTATTTAGATTATTCAAACAACCTAACAATCAACTTATATACACTTTAATAATTCTGAAAAATTATTCTTTTATATTCAAAATATAATTAAGGTAAAATTATTTCATTTACCCAATTTAAAATCAATATTGTGTCGAATTGTTCTATTCAAGTGTTTATAGATCCCTATCAACAACGTTAATTACTCGCATTAACCAGAATCTATATACCACTCAATAAACCAATCATCACAATATAAAACCATTTTTATTCACTAACAAATACGCTCTCATAGCTATTATTACTCTCAACTCATTCTAGAGTACTGCTGACTCTATCTCTAATGAGTAATACCCAACAGAACCATGGTTCTCGCTTAACCATCAGAGCTCTGATACCAAATGTAACGATTGCGGATTTTCGTTGCCGAAAAACCGAATAGTTATGGGTTTTAAAAAGGAAAGAAAAGAAAGAAGAGAGAAAAAGAAGAATAGAGAAAGAAAAATAGAGGGAAAGGAAGATAGACAATTTTTTTTTAGAAAACAGAGAATTAGAAAAAAAACAGAAGATAGAAGCATTTTAAAAATAGAAAAAGAGAATTTGAAAATAGAACGGACAGAAAGGAAACAAAAAGAACAACACAGAATCTCACAATTCGCAGCGGAACAACATATAATAATAAATGAATAATCTTTAAACAAAGGACTATATCAGTTATTACATTTCATCATATTTCATTACATCATATCATCAGAGTGTACAACATCATACAACAATAAACAGTGCAGCGGAAAAAGAAATACTATATAAACTAGTAATACGCCATGCCATCCAGCTTGCCTCCAGCAACTCCAGAATATCCAAAATATCCTGATAAACCTAACTCTTAACTGCCCGTGTGAAAATTGGTGGGCACCCAGAGTTTAGGAAGGAAAACAATAAACTCCAAGTCAGTCATGTGACTGGTGTGAGAACTCAAAACAGTTTATTTACTTTAAAATCAAAATAGAGGAATATTTTTAATTCAATTCGCAATGCTTTTAAAAATGGGACTACCATAAGGCCTCCTGCCACACACACAATGCAAACGCAGACTTGGAGAAGATTTCTCCTTATGATAGTCAAACATGCTTGATACGCATTTAAAAAGAGCATTTGATATTATTATTAGTGCATAGTGTAGGAAAAATTCATTTCGAAAGTAGAATATAAATCTTAGCCAACATACGACCATTATCGTATGCCTACTATAGCTACTATCCAAACAGTGGTGACCACCATAAGTGAATAGCAGGTTCTACAACTAATACCGTACAAGTTTCGTATTGGGAATTGGATTTCCAACGAATGGTCAGGCTAAGGAACTTCCTACTGTCACATGGAATCGCCTCTGGCTGGACGTCCCGAGAACTTAACCAGCTCTCTGCCAACACAAGGCCGGGTTACCTTTATCACTAGGTAACTACTACACGAATATGGCATCCCCCGGTCCCATCGGACCTTTAACCGAGCGCTCGTCACCAACAACACCACACAGAAAAAGATATAGTGTATCAACATGAGTAAGTATCTGGGCTCCATACCATGATACCACCCTTTCCAGAAGGAAATGCACATACCCTAAAGGGAGCTACCCCTCATAACCTTGCCGCATCTTTCCTGTTTTGACCATTAACGGGATGTGAGGCTCGATGAATTCACGTCCACAAAAACATACTTTATACAAAAGCCATGCTTTGGGTCAATAAATGATCAACACAATGATCACTAAGATAGACAATCAAATAAATGATCCTATCACAATAATCAACACAATGATCATTTCAGCATCACTCAGCATGTCACATTACCAAAATGGGATATATTGCTGATAACTTCAACTATATAACCTTTGAGCTCGTACGTCTCAAAGAAGGGTGTTAAGCAAAGAATAAATTCTCCACCACCAACAGAAATATAATTGAAAGAAATCGGCTTTATATCTCATATTGTAACGTCAGACATACAATCCATACAAGTCTGTTCCGGGCTCGAACAGAACCGAAGGCACTTCTTACGAAGCCCTTGCAATACGGGTATTCACAATCCCGATCGAATTTCCCACCACTTAAGGAATCTCTATACCAGGAGCTACCCAGTGCAGAGACAATCGATAGGTCATCCTATCGCTTTCACAAATACTCGGTCTTCAACACCGATCTTCAAATGCAATTCATAACGACGTATCACATATTCGGAATGGGTTATACGACCCCATGGTCCTTTCCCGGTTAACCCGAATAGTGAGCGCTTATTCAAAAATAAGTGTGCATTCAAATTCAATCAATTAACATCAAATACCCATTCAAAGGGAAATATTGATAGTCGGCTATTGAACTATCAATTGATATGCATACATCACCAGATTCCAAATAATTTTCCAAATTATTTACTTTCCAAAATATCTTTACTAGATATATAGTTTCAACACTTCAAAAATAAATCAATATTTATTTTTTTAACCAATTTCACTTTCACATATAAATTCCATAGTGAATTTATATTTCAAAATATTCGTGCATATACGATTTCAATAATTCCTTTCAATTTATCCTCCAAAAAGATAATTTCTAATTATTCACTTCATATTGGAAAACATTTCCATACTTATTAAATAAGTAATTCACAATCATTTATTTTCAACACTTAGAAAATATTCAATATACTTAAATCGAATTAAGTATATAATTCATTCTTTAAGGAAATCATTCACTTAAACATATTTACTTGGGCCAAAACGAATGTTGCGTAAAACATCGTTACGACAACCCAAAATCACTAGTATAGGGATTCGAAATTGAAATAGATATATAAATCCCAATACTATACAAAAACATTTCCTTTCGGAAATCATTTACTATAACAACAGTGTTATAGTCCATCATCTCCTTTCGTTTCTCGAAACATCTATTTCAACAATAAATGTTGAAATCTGTGGTTTCGAATCTCAACATGTTTAAAAACATCGTTAGATTGTTTTAATTCTATTTAAACATCACATTCAAAACAATTTCTTTAACATGTCATTCACTATTCAAAAACGTGAATATACTTCTTTAACAAATCCCATCCTTTTATTCATTTTAATTCAAAGGATTATTCACTGTCTAAAAACGTGAATATAACTCTATTTCTAAGTTATAACAATTAACTTATCAAAATAAGTCGTTTGCGAATTTATAAAACAACGTTCATAAATTCCATTTCTCTTTATTTATAAAAACTTCCTTTTTATAAATTCCTTTATTAACTTATTCCAGTTTATAACTTAATTATAAACTAAAAGTTCATACTATAAGTTAATTACTTATAAAACGATTATTTTACAGAATCGTTCTTTTAAAGACTTTCCAATTTACAAATCTTATAACTTATAAGATTCATTTATTTAACAAATTTTATTCTTCAAATAACTTCACAAATTTATAAATCTTACTATTTATAAATTTCATTTTATAACTTCACCATTTAAATTCTATAAATTTCATTCTTTAGTGAAATTCATTTTCACTTCATTCAAACACTTATAAAACTCGTTTTATAATGTCAGTATTTCAATTTATAAATATCCATTTATAAATCTCTTAATATAAATCAATTTATATTTTTCTTTAAAACGTCTTTAAATTCCTTTATAATTTCACCATTTTGATTTATAAAATAATCAAATCTTATAAATCTTAAATTCAAACTTTTAATAATAAACTCAAAAATCCAGTTTAAATTATTTTATAAAATCATTGATCCATATTTCTCAAAAATCAACTTTTAATCGTATTTCTAAAAATCAGCTTTTTTAAACTATATTTCACAAAATCATAATTTTTATAACTTTAAAAATTATAACGTTTATTTATTTATAATGGATCAATCCCAAAAATATAGTATATTTTCAAAATCACTTTTAAAGATCATTTTAAAATCCCAAAATCTGGGTCCAATGATGCTACACACCAAATAGTCAATCACGACTAACAACGATATCATATATCGATATGATAATCCATCAAATATCAAAATATCTGAAATTAAATAAATACTGTTGAGGAATCCAGTTGGATCCCTCCAACCTGTTTCCTGCATCCACAAACATTAGCACAATACCAATTTCGCTCCAGTACGAAATTATCGCGGTATATGTTCTTAATAAATATTATCCGCTTAATAACGGCGTAATAGGGTCTCATCCGCTAAACAAAAAATGCGGGAAATCAACAACTGCAATATATACATATGCCAATATATATATATATTGATATTATATATAATACCAATTTCACTGTTTATGAAATATTCGCGGTATATGTTCTTACTAAATAACATCCGCTTACTAACGGCGCATAATGTCTATTTTAACAATCAATAGATATTAATCAACATTCAAACATGCATTCAAATAATTTAAATCTAACTATTTAAAATAAAATCGAAACTGATTCGATTGAGTGAGAAGTTCTCACCTTGGTTTTAAATTCCGTTTTAGCTTTTATTTCGAATAAAATTAAACGCGCGTTTAATTTTACCCGAAATTCTCACTAACTCCAAACGACTCCAAACCAACTCCATCGCGTAGTGCTCGTCCATACGATTCCAACGCAACTGAGTTTGCATTTTTTCGACCTCGTATGAAAAAGTTATGAATTTTACAAGATTACACGATTTAAATAGCTTAAATTACAACATAATCTTATTAATCTTTATACCCAAGCCAATCTAAGCCATAGGATCTTGCCCCAACCTGATCTGGACCGTCCCCCCCTACACCTTTCTTCTTCGTTCTCATCTCCAGGAAGGAGCCGCACCACCCAACCCATTACACAAAAACTAGGGTTCCAAATTCAACCTCCATCGTGCAACTATACTTCGATCAACAAGTGCCATTTTGTAGCCCTCGACCTATGCTATGTTCGGCCCCCCCTAGGTGAAGCTCGGCTGCACCATGAGCCTCGTATGGCGTGCGCAAGTTCCGTGCTTCCATCTCGATTTGCCGCCAATCCGCTTCGAGTTAAACGATCATAACCGTTGGATTCCGAGATCTCAGAGTGCTCTACGATTTCTTAGTTTAGAGTTTGTGATAAAAGTGAATGGATTAGGAGATTTGGAGGGATGAATTTGATGAACTGCTGGCCGTTCAGGGGAGGGGTGGCGGCTGCAACATAGAATTAGGGTTTTGTAATATTTTTTTTTTTATTTTTGAATGGTGCTATTTATAAGAACGAGCAAGCGTAAACACTATTCATCCCGGGAATTCCGAACTCCGATTTAGACGCCGTAACCAGCGTACCTAGGGTTTATCCCGCGTTCCGGACACAATGGAACAGGTTTCGGAAGCTAATTCGGAAGTATGTGCGAGTTATGGCTGAAAACGCTCAATTTAAATTAAACCGATTTAAGTCGATTTCTAGGCGTTTTAATTTGTACCGGACAAACGGTAAATCCAATTGACTTGAAATTTGAAACCTTACAATAATATCACATTACGGATCCGATGAAACTGGTTTCGTCGAATTCCGAGACTTTTTGAAAAATAGCTATTTTGACTCGCCAAATTTAAATTAAAAATAAATCGATGCGTTTCGAGCTGCCGCGATCAAATGATAACTCCGATTGACACGAAAATTGAAATCCGGTAATAACTAACTATTACGGATCCAATGAAACTGGTTTCGTTCAATTCTGAGACTGTTCAAAAATTGGCTATTTTACAGTCGATTATTAAATATTAAAATATTCAATTTTCACAGATTAACTTTTAATTCGATTTTAAAAGTTCTAAAATAACATTCTAACTTCAACATGATAAAATAAAATTTTACAAATCATTTTCTATCATATTTAACTCTATTTTCAATTATTTCCATAATTTAACGTATTAAATTATCGATTTAATTATCCAATTAAATCCAAAAATTCAAATAAAAATTTATTTGACATATAAATTCAATTATTAATATTTAAAATTAATTAAATATTCAAATTTTAATTAATAAAAATTCTGGGTCGTTACATATTTATTTTCAACACTTAGAAAATATTACATATACTTAAATCACGATTAAGTATATATTTTAACCTTTAAGGAAATCATTCTTTTAAACATCTTTATTTTGGGTCAAAACGAATTTTGCGTAAAACATCGTTACGACAACCCAAAATCAATAGTATAGGGATCCGAAAATAGGATAGATATATAAATCCCAATATTATACAAAACATTTTCTTTCGAAAATCATTTACTATAACAACAGTGTTATAGTCTGTCATTTTCTTATTTCTTAAAAATGTCTATTTCAACAATGAATGTTGAAATCTATGGTTTCGATGTTCAACACATTTTAAAACATCTTTAAATCATTTTACTTAATTTAAAATATCACTTTCCAAAACATTTCTTTAATTCAAAAGGTTATTCACTTTCCAAAGCATATCCATTTTATTCAATTTATTATTCACTGTCCAAAATCGTAAATATAGTTCATTTAATCCAATCCAATGTTTCTACACATTTATTAAAGAATAATTCACTGTCTAAAATCGTGGATATAATTCCCAACCAAATTCTCTATTAATACAACGTTTAATTTAAAAGATAATCCACTGTCAAAAATCGTGAATAAAATTCCTTTAAACAAACTTCTATATTTAACTTATCAAAATCAATCGATTTCGGATTTATAAAACAATGTTTATAAATTCCATTTATATTTTGTAAAAACTTCAATATATAAAATACTTTACGAACCAATTCGATTTATAACTCAATTATATACCAAAAAGCCATATTATAAGTTAATAACATATAACTCATTTATTTTACAAAATCGTTCATTTTATGACATTCTCAATTATAAATCTGTAAATCTTATTTACTAGTAAAACCCATTTATAACTTCATTTTAACATTTACAAATCTCCTTTACAATTTCATCATTTCGATTTATAAAAATCAAATTTTATAAATCTTATATATAAACCTTTTATAATAAATTCCAAAATCTCAATTTAAACCATTTTACAAATCAGGTAACTTCCTATTTCAAAAATCATATTCTTATTATATTTCCCAAAAATCATAATTTTTATAACATAAAAATTGTAATATTTATTTATCCAAAATCAATCCCTTTCCTTAACAATTCAAAATTCAATAAACGTATATTTTCAAAATCACTTTAAAATTCTTTTTAAATTCAAAATCATCACTTAAATATCTTTAAAATTCCAAAATAGGCCCAATGCTGCAACAACACTAAATACATCAATCATGGCATCCAAAACATTATATATCATATGATAACAGAATATATAACAATATCTGTAAATAAATCATTACTGGTGAGGAATCCAGTTGGATCCCTCCAACCTGTCATCTTCGACAAATATACATATTAGAATATGCATACAATGTCCATTTTAAGGCAAACGCGCGTACAAAGGTTCATCCGCTCATACAAGGGAACGTATAAGGCCATCTGCTCCACTAGGCAGGTATATATCCAAATATCAATCAATATATCATATGTCATCCAAACAATCATCAATCATCATATAATATATTATTTCTCACTTATATAAAAATATCAGTGAGTTGGAAAGAGTGAGTTGTACTCACATTGTCTCCAATATCAGTTGCAGTATTTTGTTCCGAATAAAATTAAACGCGCGTTTAAGTTTATCCAAAATTCTCATAACTCCAATCAACTCCAAACTAGCTCCATCGCGTAGTGCTCGTCAATACAGACCCAACGCAATTCGTTTCGTGCGAAACAGACCTCGTATCAAAAAGTTACACATTTTCAAAGTTTGTACGAATTATAAATAATATATCAATTTCTTTTTTTTATTTTTAAAACCCTACATCATCCAGGCCGTTGCTTTTTGCTATAGAAAATCTGGGCCACAACCTTTAGCTTCTTCCGCCTCGTTTAAAATGCGAACGAAACAACTAATATGTCGTTCAAATTTTTAAATGCCGCGTCCACCAACGTCGTTTTGAAGACAATCAAAGACAAATGTTTCGAAGCCCAACTCGAGAGCCACCATCGACTTAAATTTCGTACAGCTCGGTCATCTCATCATCAGGAAAAACATGCATGAACTTCGTGCATTCAAACCCATATTCACGACGATCCGTAGCTCCATTCTCGATCACAGCCGTTAGATTTGTAGATCACGCGATGCTCTACAATCTTCTAATTGAAGGTTTTTGTTGATTGCAATGGATCGGCCAGTAATCGAGCAAGCAGAGGATGTATTTTCGACCATTGAAATTATTAGTGGCGGCTAGGGTTAGAAACCCTAATATTTTGCAAAATAGAAAAAATGATGGCCTTATATAGAAAATTTATGCGCAATATTCATCGGAAAATTTTCCGAACTCGAAACGAAGCATGCCGCCTGGCGTTTATAATGTTTTAACCCTATTCCGAACACAACGGAATATACATCAAGTGACAATTCGATCGTATTTGGAAGATAGGTTTCGAATCGACTATTTTAAATTTAAAATTTACTTAAACCGATTTTTACGCGTTTTAGCTTGCCCCGGACAAACCGTAAGTCCGATTGACATGAAATTTGAAATCTTACAATAATATAGCATTACGGATCCAATGAAACTGGTTTCGCCGAAATCGAGACTTTTTTGAAAATGGCTATTTTTACTCGTCAATGAAATATTAAAATATTCAATTTTTACAAAGTAACTTTTAGTTTAATTTTAAAAGTTCTCTAACATCATTCTAATTCAAATATTATTTAATTCAACTTTATAATTCATTTTTATTCACATTAAATTCAATTTCCAATTATTTACGCAATTTCAAATATTCATTTAACAATTTAATTATCCAATTTAAATCCAGATGTTCGAAATATAAGTTATTCGACTTATAAAATTACTTGTGCATATTTACAATCAATTAAATATACGAATTTCAAATGACTGAAATTCTTGGTCGTTACAGGGGAAGTAGTAACCCCCAATGAATTGTGTTTCTTCGCCTTTTTGTTTTTTTCCTTTTAGTTGATTGACCAACATATTCCAAGTAGGATATTCTATAACTTCCGAAGAGGTGGTAGCCTTAAATTCTAAAGGCATTTCTTCAGATCTGACTTTCTGAGTTGATTTTGATCTTGTGACATGTTGTGGAGCTGTGTTGTGTTCAATTGAGTCTGGGCAAGATATTGTATTAGGCAGAGCTTCAGGCTGTTCAATTGAGCCAATTTTTTTGCTTTTACTGCTCTCATATGTCTCTTGAATTTCCATAGCATTGCTTGTAATTAATGTGTTCGAACTTGAAGCTGTATTAGTAGTCGTGAACAATTTGATCGGCTAGAATTCAATATATTCTTTCTGTTTTTGATTGTTCGAATTGTAATTTTCACCCTCAGATATATTGTTAGACGACATATTTTCATATTCTATACTATTCATCTCTACTTGCATATTTGTAGGGCTTGATAAATTTTCTCTGTCGACATTTCAATAGCTGTCGTCTATACTTGTTTCATTAAGTACCGTTGCTTGTTTTTGTTGATTTTCTTTAGGCTTCCATACTCTACTAAATTGATAATGTGCTCCGATATGACCAAAACTAGAGCAATTAGTGCAAGTAGTTGGTTTCCATTCATAAATGATTTCTTGTCAAAATATTTCTTCTTTCTTGGTTAGGAAAGGAATCTTACTCGGAAAATCAAATGAGTTATTTATTTCAATAAGGACTCTAACATACGCAATTTCAATAATACCTTCCATAACTTTATTCAACTTGATAGGGGAACTAAGGACAGATGAAATTCGACTGATTCCTTCCTCTGTCCAATAGTCAAGTGGTAGGTTAGGCAAGTGAACCCAAACTGGGATAAAATTAAGGATTTCTTTGTTAAGATGCGTTCCAAGGGACCATCTTCTCATCATCATTAGCCTTTTGTTATAATAATATGGACCACCTTCAATACTTCTATCACAATCTAGTTTATTTTTAAATTTGATTACATAAAAACTATTTTCCAAGGAATATATCGTGAAATCTCCCTCGGGTCTCTGTTGATATAGTCTCTGAAATACGGATAATATGGCTTAGGACCAACTACATAAATCATAACAATATTATCGCACTGTTTTCTAGCTTCTTGTACAACTTCTAGTGACATTTTTGCACATTTCATTGAGTTGAATTCACGGATTTGGTAAAATTCTGTAGGAATTGGAACTGGTATATCATTACCTTTGACAACTTTGTTCCAAGCTCGGCTAGATGATAAGGCAAAATTCCATTTTCTGGTCGCGGATCTATTAGTTGGTTGATAGGGCGATTTAAATTCTTGTCTGTGTGATCAATATTATGTTGAATGGGTTATGAATTGGAGTTTCGCAAGTTCTTATTGATATCAAGTTTGGTCGGCTGTTGCGAGATCCTAATTTGACGTTTCCATTTCTTAGATCGCACGGCGGTGAAACCATCGTCTGCGTCAGTAAGGATATTAAGGGGCTGCTGTGGAGGAAAGCCTAGAGGCGTATCCAGGGTGGAAGGGGGTGGTTCAGGGGATGATGGAGAAGGTCCGTGGTAAGGCATGGCGATATAAAACAAAGAGAGGCAGCGGCTCTAGGGTTTCGTCCCCCCTACTGACACTTTTACTGCTATTTGTGTTCAGGATAGAGAAAAATGGTGGCTATGCATGAATATGGCGACCCAAGATGAGCATTTGTTTATCTTGCATATACTAATATTGATTAGTATGAGCAGACAAGAACAATGTGACTTTAGAAATCCTAAATATTGCACAAAATTTTACCATTGCAATAGCGACTGCCAAGGACTATCTAGTTCATGGTAAGAGAATATGTATGCCAAAACTGCTTTGCTTATAAACACGTCATTATGATGGAAAATATGCAATTTTTCACAAAATTGAAATATCACCAAACGACCCATAAGAGAAACCAATAAACCATAATTTCAAAGGATTTTTTCTTAAAAATAAGTGTAAATGCAGTTGAAATAAAATTTCAATCAATGAAATGGCTTCAATTGTAAAAACTTAACATTTCATTGTTTATTCCCAACTTTACAAATGTAATTATATCAAAAAATTCGATGGTACCTTCCATTTGTAAATTCAAGGGATGAAAAAATAAACGGTAAAATGGTTATATCTCACTTCTACAATGTCAACTTTTATTCAGTTGACAATTATGAACATGTCGACAATGTTGGGATCGTTAGCCACACATTTAAACTTTAATTTATCACTACGCACTAACATGATTTTTTTTTTTGTTTGTAATATAATAGACTCAATTTTGTGATGAATAACCTTGACATTATCTACATTATTGACTTGTGATAAGACATTAAATTGAGAAAAATGAATCGTCAATAAATTGAATCCCATTGATGTAAATTCCTTGGGTAATTAACCAAAATATGTTCTATGAGGTTGACTGTTATCAAACCGACCGTAGGGAGGTTTGCCTACTTCTACTAGCCAAAATCAATTTTCCTGAAGCCAAAAAAACGTGGATCTTGTCTCATCGCGGTTTCTCTAAAAATGTTGATATTGTCTCATCGCGGTTTCCCTAACTTTCTCCTTTTATTTTGCGCATCAAAGATTTCAAATTTAAATCTATTATGATTTTAAAATTTCAAAATTTTCAATTTCAAATCGATAATTTTGAATGTTTTGTTTAATATTTAAATTTGAAATTCATATTTTCAGATTCAAATCTCAATTTATTCTTTTCCAACATATTGTCACTTAATGTTTAAGTAATATTAACAAATTTTTTAAATGTATATTTCTTATCAAAGTTATACAATCGAACGGTCAGTTTCTCCACCGTTGTGCGGTTATACTAGTTTTTTTAGATTCAAACTTTCATAGGGGTTGTAGTTAGTCTTGCTTGGGTATTCAAAAAAAAATCGAATAATGCTTATCGCCTCTTTATTAAATCTATACTTAAAGTTAAAAAATCCTTTGTAATATATTCTCATTATGGTTTAAAACTTATATGACACTCCTACTGCATAATAACTATTTACAAACTATCTTGGTTGTGATTAAACAATAACCAAAAACTGATAGGAGGAGCAACAAGTAGATTCAAATAAGAAACATAGCATGTGAATACTAATAGTGGTACAGTAAAAGTCAAACCTCTAGAATGGTGGCGTGATTTGAGGCAGTCTTGATGGAGCTTCTCTAGTAGTCGCCCGTCTGATACTAGTCCATTTAAGAGAAATTTCTGCGTCTTCGCATTTTGGAGTTTATTGAATGGGATCCAATGCTTCATGCTTGGTCATGATAGTTTGCATACCTACAGATTCATTCTATTACACATATTTACTCAACAATAAATATAAAATTGTGCTATCATCCTATAATATACACTTAGTCAATAATCAACATAACACTGTAATAAAGACTACCAAATCAAACCTCACGGAATAAGATGGAGTGAATAGAGGTATTCTTGATGGAGTTTCTCAAAAGGTCTCCTGCCTGATACTAGTCCAAGCAATCCAAGCAAGACAAAAAATGGTGCCTCACCGCATTTTGGAGTTTATGTAGGATCTGATTCTTCACATTTAGTCCAAAGAAATTAATAAAAACCTACAGAACTAGTATTGTCTATTTCACTCTTATCCAAAAAGCAGAAAACTATAACAGTTAGCATATATTTACTTGGCTGTAGTGAGTAAATTAAAACAAACCATGCAAAATAAATTAAAATCAAATGATGATACTACATAGTCATAGTCTGTCAATATATAACACATATTTCCCTACTTATACAGGAACAGTTAATATGTAACATATTATGAAAAAAACTCATTGTTAAGATGAATTTAAGGTCATTCCACAAAATGGAAGTATATGTAGAGTTAAAATCATTCCACAAAGGGAATGTTATGTTCCAGTCATTGGTGCCATTGGGAAGCATAGAGGAATTACTGGCAGCTTACGATACAAAGCGAAGGCAGCTTCCACCTCTAGCAATGGTATGGGAATGGAATTGGACGAAGAGCGCATGGAATGGAAGAATATCCATGATGGCCGTACTTGCATTATTATTTCTTGAAATAGCCTCAAGTCAGGGCTTCCTGCACCAATGGGACTTATTACAAGTGTTTCAATAGCTTCGATGATGATGAGGAGGAGAGTATATACATGTAAGCAATATCCTACACAAATTACTTGTAACGGATTTCTATTCCATAGATTTTTACTGGGCTTGGTTGGTTGCATCTTGTTCTTATAGTAGTGCTAAATGGAAATGTAATAGAAAATATGTGTAGAAATCAAGTGGTTTTATTTGAAAACAAAAATTACTGGCAAATGCCTATTGAATGAAAGCCCAACTATTTATGAATTGAATTTAGTAGGCTATGAAAAATGAAATTTTGATGCCAGTGTGGTCTATGTGTATGTTCCTTGAACTCATGTGTCAATACCGTATGAATTTGAATTTAGTAGGCTATGAAAAATAAAAATTAATAATATAATTCATTACTCTGATGCAGTTAAAATTGTTGCACCATGACTATAAAGCATTATAAGCATATTAGTTGATTTTAATGCAGATGATTGATAACAATATCACTTTTGCACAGTTAAATATGCTTTATAAAAGAATAAGATCTTCAGCATTACTATGTTAGTATATTACTTTTAGGGCTGTCAACAAATACTTTCGAATACGGATAGTGCCGTATCTATATCCGTATCCGAAATCATTTCGACTATCGGATATCCGTATCCGCTTAATTTTCGGATATCGGATATCCGTATCCGCTAATTTTCGGATATCGGATATCCGTATCCGTTTAATTTTCGGATACGGACGGATATCGGATATTTATCCGCTCCATCCATAATTAATAAATTTAAAAGTATAAATGAAAAGGTTTGGATCAACATAAAATAGTTTTGTGCTAATGTTCATATAAAAACCAAGGAATAAAAAAATGTGATGATAAAACATTGTTTTATACCAATATCCGTATGTGTATCCAGAAATATTCAAAAATTAAACATTAAAACCGTCTGTTTTCGCTAAAAATGAGCAAAAAAACCATATAGTAGTAACATCCAATGGTTAGGAATTAGTTGAAAAATCATATATTGGTTAAATATAATTTTAGTTAAATATATATATATATATAAGAGAATGAGAATAGATAAGTATATAAAGACACAGTTGTACTCAGGCAATCTCAACCACGCAATCAGATCTCAACGGCTCTCATTCAAGCCTTGTTTACAGAGGAGATATAACGGATATGGGCTGTCCAATTGCAAGCCCACTTAGCATATAAACTTTGTATATAAATAGCAAGCAATGTACAATGAACATCATTATCTCTCTGTATCAAATAATTCAGTTAATCAATAAAGCTTTCATTTCAGCATTCTTTCTTAAAATTTTACATGGTATCAGAGCCTTAAAACTCGCTTAACAGTGATGTGCCCTGCCATACTCTCATTAGAGCCTATCTCATCATCTAAGAATAGGCTGCACTATCGTATCTCATCAGATCGAAGATCATCATCTGAGATTCAAGAATCCATCACTGTTCTTATCATTTGATCACTGTTCTTATCATCTGATCACTATGCCGTGTTAAGTTAGAAGGTGTCAGCACTCATCATTCACCATCCAACTGGCTGCATTAGTGTTCATCAAAGAAGTTCATCAATTATAGAAATTACCTGATCTGTACCAGATAGAAAGGTGAATCAGAGAAGTCTATTCATCATTTTGACATGTATACCTCACTTATCCCTGTTCTTGATTCTTGATCTAATCTGATCATCATGGCTGAAGAGGATTCTGCTGCATCATCGACCTCTATACCAAGAACCACTCCAAGAACTACTCAAACTCAATCCAATATCACCCAAGAACTCATGAATTCCATCATTAAGCCACAAAGTCAAGCCTTCACTATTCAATTGGAAGAATCAAATTACTTGCTATGGAAATATCAAATGGAAACTGCAATCAATGGATATGGAATTGAGGATTACGTTCTTGGAACCATAAGTGTTCCACCCAAATTCACTGCAGATCAAGATATAAATCTCATAAGTAATAAAGATTATATAGTACATCAAAGACAAGACAGTTTGATTAGTTCATGGCCGTTATCATCTATCAGCGCAAGTTTGTTACCACAACTTGTTGGATGCAAAATAACACATGAGATATGGCACACTATTGGAAAAGTGTTTAGTTCTCAATCTGCTGCAAGAATCATGCATCACAAGAGGCAGTTGCATCATTTAAAGAAAGACAATCTAAGCATGAGAGAATATCTATCAAAGGCTAAAACAATATGTGATCAACTTGCTTCTGCTGGACACAAATTCTCTGACACAGAGTAAGTCCTATCTGTATTAAATGGTCTTGATGAAGAATATGTGTCAGTGGTGGCAGTAATATCTTCTAATGAAGTATTACCATCACTACAATATGTACACTCAATACTTCTTTATCACGAGGGCAGATTAGAGCAAAAGAAGTCAACGAACTCAGAATACTCCATTAATTACATTGCAAACAGCAGAAATAGAAATCAAGAAAGTAGCAATGGAACCTGAAATCAACATAACAATAATCAAAGGGGTGGTCAATCCAACAGGCCCAGAGGCAGAGGGGGTAGGCATAGCTATAACAACAAAACAAGATGCCAAATATGTGAAAAATATGGGCATACAACAAATAGATGTTACTTCATATTTGATGTTAATTTCATTCCATCTCAACAAAGCAGTAACAGTTCAAAAACTTCAAATCCTAGTGCAAACTTGGTCAATACCCAATTAGAAGTCAAGACTGAAAAAGCAAATGATGACAGAGCCAAGATTGATGACATACATGATGACTGTTGGTATCCTGACTCAGGAGCTACCAACCATGTAACTAGCAACCTGAGCAATTTGAATTTTGGCAACAGGGAATACAAAGGTACACAATTACTATACTTAGGAAATGGTAAACCAATTCACATCTCCCACACTGGAACTGCAAGCTTAAGAGATATAAGACAACTTTATCTCAACAGTATGTTGAGAGTCCCACTTATTAAAAAGAATTCAATGAGTGTGTCACAGTTTGCCAAAGATAATAATGTTTACTTTGAGTTCTACCCAAATCATTGTTTTGTAAAAGACATACTAACAAGGGAAACTCTCTTGTAGGGTAAAGAATATAAGGTATTGTACAAATTGGATGTTGCAATTTCAAGACATGATGATCATAAAAAAATTGGTGCCATGTTTCTGAATTGAAAACTGATGATAGTTGTAAAAGTTTTGATACTTGGCACTGTAAACTGGGTCACCCAGTATAAATTTTTTAAAACATGTTGTAAATAATTGCAGTGATATCTCTGTTGATAAAATTTCAAATTCTTATAATTTACATTTTGTCAAATGGATAAATGTCATAAGCTTGCATTTCCAGACTCTAAGACTGTTTATCATGAACCATTAGAACTAATTACTACTGACCTATGGGGACCAGCCCTAATATGTAGTGATTATGGTTATAAATACTATATCTCATTCATTGACGCGTACTCTAGACATGTATGGATATATTTTTTAAAGGCAAATATGAAACTAACAATGCAGTAATGCAGTTTGTAGCCAATGCAGAAAGACAGACAGGCTGTCAGGTAAAAGTTATTCAAACAGATGGTGGAAAAGAATTTCTATCACTGAAAAATTACTTTCAAAGAAAAGGAATTACACAAAGAACAACCTATCCATATACCTCCAAACAAAATGGTCTTATAGAAAGAAAACAAAGGCACATTGTAGAAACTGGCTTGACATTGTTGGCTCAGGCATCACTACCATTAAAATTTTGGCCTGATGCTTTTTCCACAGCAGTTTATTTGATCAATAGACTACCACAAAGGTATTGAATTATAAAAGTCCACTGGAGACACTAAATAAAGTCAAGCTAGACTATCAAAATTTAAAGGTATTTGGATGCCTATGTTTTCCCTACTTAAGACCTTACAATAAACATAAGTTAGAATTTAGATCTCAACCTTGCACATTTCTAGGATATGCATCAAATAAAAAGGGGTTCAAGTGTCTTGATAGCAAAGGAAGAATATACATATCAAGACATGTAATCTTTAATGAACAAGAATTTCCTTTTAGTAATGCAGCAATTAAGGCATCTGAAAAAAATATAATGCTAGATACTCATTACCTCCAAAAACACTCTTCTCTGAAGAGTTTGCTTCTGATCACACCACTGATAATAAGGGAAGAGATGATCCTAGTACTAATCTCTACAGGTCAACAAGTGAAACAGGGCAAGAGCAAGAAAATATTTCTGAAGGATCAAATGATCTTTCTCTACCCAGCACCAAGGTATTTATGGGCTTTCAGAAACATGTCTATACACAGGATCAAAGGATCAAATGATCTTTCAGAAACATGGCACCAATTTTTTTATGATCATCATGTCTTGAAATTGCAACATCCAATTTGTACAATACCTTATATTCGAGAGCTCGTACGTCTCAGAGAAGGGTGTTAAGCTAAGAGAATAAACAAAGCTATTTATGGGCTTAAGCAAGCACCAAGAGTGTGGTTTGAAAAGCTAAAATCAACACTTGCCAAGCTTGGATACAATTCAACAAAATCAGACAACTCTTTATTTCTTAAATTTTCCAATGATATTATTATATATGTACTGGTTTATGATGATGATTTTATCATTACAGGCAATAACAAGTTAGAGATTGAAAAGACCATACAGTATCTACACAAGGAATTTACAATCAAAGACTTGGGAAATCTGAACTATTTTCTTGGAATTGAAGTTAAAAGACTACCAAACAATGAAATGCAGTTGAATCCAAGGAAATATATCACAGAGATTCTAGTAAGAGCCAACACGGACAAAGCCAATCCACTGCCTACACCTATGACAAGTAACTTGCATCTATCAAAACACAAGGGTGAATTCATATCTAATGACAAACAGTACAGAAGCAAAGTTGGTGCACTACAGTATGCCACCATAACAAAACCAGACATTTCTTTTAGTGTGAATAAAGTCAGTCAGTTTATGTGTAACGATCCTGACTCGACCTTCGAAAATCGGCACCGAATATGACACTCGTATTCAAATGCCGCAGATCCAAACGTCGAATCTGGTTCACCGGAGCTTATAACACATTAAGTATAACAACATAGCGGAAGAAAAGAATGAAATAACAGATATCATATACAATATTGGATACAATAACTGATACAACATGAATGGTACAACAGAATGTTACAATAGAAAGATACAATAGACATCAACACTATCAGAGATACAAAGAATAGCAGCGGAAAGATAACGTCTTCAAATGCCAAACTCCAAGGACTCCATCTCCAATCCAAAGCTAGCTCGTACAAATGCGATCCACAAATCCAAAAGGCTAGAAGCTATCGAATCTACACCTACTATGGGATTATCTGAAAAACCCAACTCTAGACTTCCCGTGTGGAAAATAGTGGGCACCCAGAGTTTAGGAAAGGAACAATAAACTCCAGGTCAGTCATGGGACTGGTGTGAGCAAACAAAAACATTTGGTCTTTTTAAAACAAACAAAAGAATTTAAAATAAATCCGCAATGCTTTTTGGAAAATGAAACTACCATAAGGCCTCCCGCCACACACACAATGCAAACGCAGAATTGGAGGAGATTTCTCCTTATGATAGTCAAAAATGCTTGATACGTGAAAATCATTTGATTTTATTATTATAAGTGCACAGTGGAAAACAATTTCGAAAGTATAATATTAATCCTAGCCAGCATACGACTCTTCGCCGTATGCCTACTATAGCTACCATGTTCAATAGAAGGTTACCGCTACATTCCATGGCAGGTTATACAACTAAAACCGTACAAGGCTCGTATTGGATTGAATGGATTCCAACAAATGGTTAGGCTAAGGAACTTCCTATTGCCACATGGGAACGCCTCTGGCGGGACGCCCCGAGAACCAACCTGTTCTCTGCTGTCACAAGGCCGGCTACCCCCTTCCCGGGGAATAAAACCAGAGATATGCCACCCCCGGTCCTTTGGGACCTTTATCTGAGAGCTCTCCAACAACAACATCACACAGTAATAATATAGTGTGTCCACATGAGTAAGTATCTGGGCTCCATACCATGATACTACCCTTTTCCAGAAGGAATGGTCATACCCTAGGGGAGCTACCCCTGAAACCTTGCCGCATCTTTCCTGTTTCGACCATTACCGGTTTGTGAGGCTCGATGAGGTCTCGACCACAAAGCTACGCTTTTCCACAAAGCCATGCTTTGATCAACAAATGATCAACAAATAATCATCAACACACAGCAGCACTTAGCATGCCACACTACCAAATTGGGAGTATATCGCTGATAACCTTCAACTACATAACCTCTGAGCTCGTACGTCTCAGAGAAGGGTGTTAAGCTAAGAGAATAAATTCTCCGCCACCAACAGATATGTATTTGAAAGGAATCGGCTTTATATCTCAAAGTATAGTGTCAGACACACGACCATACAAGTCTGTTCCGGGCTCGAACAGAACCGAAGGCACTTTAGAAGAAGCCCTTGCAAATCCGGGTATTCACAATCCCGATCGGACTTCCCATCACTTAGGGAATCTCTATACCGGCGCGAATCAGTACAGAGACAATCGATAGGTCATCCTATCGCTCTCGCAAATACCCGGTCTTCACCACGGGTCTTCAATGCTATCCATAACGACGTATCACATATTCGGAATGGGCTATATGACACAAAGGTCCTCTCCCGGCTAAACCGAATAGTGAGCGCAATATTTAAAAACATATGGATATGGGATTTCGGTTAAGTCACAACTTAAAAATTCAAAGTTTTTTTCTTTCAAAATGGTTAAACAAATCACCATTTTAAATCTTTACACAAAAAGATTTATTTCACAAAGTTCCCCCAGTTTCACAAAATCTATTCATGGATTTCATAACAATTCCCATTCAATTTGGATTAACCCAATTAAATCTTTAAATTGAAGATTTATAGCTTTCAAACATGTTTCCAAAGATTTATCTAAATTTGGAAAACTATTTTCATTTTAGACTTGAAATCCTTTAACACAAATTTGAAATTCATTCTTATGTGAAAGCTTCAATCATTGGAAAACAAATAGTTTTCGTTTTAGAAAAATCCAATTTGTACAAGTTGAAATCTTGGGTTGAATTTAAATTCCAAAACATCACCTTTAAAATGGTTTTTAAAAAACCCATATAAACCCATTAATAAGTTGAATAACTTTTTGAACCCTAGTTCCCAAATTATAGAATTCAATTTCAAATATTGAATTCAAATTTAAATCAAATTATTTCAATTTCAAAACTCAATCAAGTTATTTAAAATAACTTTTCCAAAAGCTTCAATTCAAATTCCAAAACTATTTTGGATTCAAAAATACAATTTTTAAAACTATTTCAAAAATCTGTGACTTAACCCATTCCCACGTGCAATCCATATTTGTGTGTGTATAAGTGTGGTCCAGGGGTCCAACACAATAGTGCACAACATCATCATCACAGATTCAACCATATCGATAAGCGGTATAACCCATAACGCTTATCTATATTCACAGATTCATAGATAAAGTAAACTATCAATCACAAAGATTCACTAATACGATTCGATGTGGGTTTCGGATAACAAACTGAAATCCGACTCCCTGTCGCATTGAAATTCAAATGTCGTTTTACGGGTCAAGGGGTTTTTATATATATTCATACGACAGTATAAACATCACAAACATAACAGCTCAGCACAAAATATCACATAGCATCACATCATATATCAAATATATCAATCCATCACAAAGCATTCAAAACCAATTAAACCACTTTGCTTAAGGTGAATAAATCGTATGGTTTTAAATTTATTACTTACATAATTACTTTCATTAGTAATCTTTAATCAATGATTAGTTATCATGAACTTCAATTGATTAAGTTTTAATCACCTTCTTTAATTAATTCTCTTAATTAATTAACCCTTAATTGTAATTAATTGAATCTTAATTACTATTATTAATTAATTATTCCTTAATTAATCACTTTAATAAATAAACCCTTGATTATAAATTAAATCTTAATTGTAATTAATTATTCTTAATTGATTAATTTATAGATTTATCATTCCTTAATTAATTACAATAATTAATTACTCCTTAACTAATAATGATTTCTTAACCACTTTAAGTTAATTAACATTCAATTAATTATTCTTAATTTGATTACCTTAATTAATTAACCACATTACTTAAACTTTAAAGTAATTAACCTTTAATTGATTTACTAAAACAAATTCTTCCTTAATTTATCACTAAAACCGATTAATCCTCAATTTATCATCTTTGAAAAATTATCTTTTTTAATCATAGATAAATTTTGCCATTAATTAAATCATCTTCCATAACTAATTAATTAATCAATTACCTCCTAAATCTTATTTGGAAAAATACTTAAAGATTTTAAATTAAATAATCAACCCGATATATGGTTTTTTCTAGAAACTAAACGATTTCAAATATTTACTTTAACATTTAAAACGTTGAAACTTGTTTTAAAATCTGAAACTCCATTTATTTTCCTTTGGAAACTTGTTTAGTTTAAATATGTTTCAAAACTTTGTTAAATTAAAAATTTGTTTTCTAAAAGAACTGTTGCAATTCAAAACTTAAAAACATATTCTTCCTTTTAGGCTTGAAACTGGTAACAGGTAATCCAACCCCTTCGAGTTCGCCCCGTACAAAAATACTATCAGCTTCGAGTTTTTCGAGGCTCTGACCCAAGCGCATGCTCATATTCTATCTGGAAATTCTTCCTACGTTTAACCCTACGCAACCAAAAGTTTACTCGAGCTTAACTTCGAGTCAAACGCGATTCGACACGAATGAAATCCCGAGCTACCACATCTTCTTCTCCCTTCCTAATTTTCCAGAAAATAACGTGCACGATGAAGAACGTGCACGTGCACCGACGACGCCGCCGCTACCGATCGTCCACCTTGCCCTTCGCAAGTCGACAACCACCCTCACACCCCATTACGCCCACCAAAACATCGATAACTTCTCGCGATCAAAATCGAGGTTCTCGGTCGAAAACTGGAACCAATACCCTGGCCAAAACCCTCCTCGAACTCACGCCCCCAACCACCAGACGATGCGCCACCTCGACCACTCAACCTCCGACCATCCACGAATCTATTCCCCCTGGTCCCATTGAACTCGAAATCACCTAGAGGAAGTGGTGATCAAGTTACCAGGCTCGAATTAATTAGGGTTTAAAACCTAAGTCTTCATCGTTCACATGCCTTGATCATTCGTAAATTCAACTTGTATATTTCCAACAATCTATGATCACTCTAGAATCTTCATGCTAAAACTCGATTTCCAAAAATTAGCCGATCATCAAAAATCGACAAAAAACCCAATTCCAGTCAAACTTAGAATTCACATTCAATGCTTTACTAAAAATCGTGATTTTGATTCCAAAAATCATAACTTCCCAAGCTAATTCAAGTTATGTGATTAAATTAAAGGATTGTATCAATTAGTTTTTAACAGGTTTATAAGTTTTTACCGTATTGGCTTGAATTTAGAGGATTTTAAAGCTTAAAATACTTGAATTTATTTTTAAAACTTAAATCATGTTGAAATAAACATCTTTTGTTTAAAACTTAAAGTTTGACAACGACCAAAGAAGAAGTGATCAAATCACAAAACAAATTTGGAAATCTGTAACAGCAAAGGCAAATCTTTTTGCCTGGTACTTAAGCATGCACAGTTATCTCTGCATACAGATACTCACATATACTCACACTCACACAAACACCTTATGATCCATCTCAAGCATCATCACAAATAACACCAAGCATTTAAAAATTTAAGGGTCTGCTCATATTGAATTGAAGAAAGAGGAGAACAATTTAGTTTTGGACAGATTTTGAAAACCTGGAACTTAGAGAACAGAACCATATGTCTATACTCTGACATGTTCGAGCATACACATACCAACATTCTAACACATATCATAGCATATACAAACTTATTCACAAACAAACATCAATTCTACTTGCATGCAAACCAGGATATACGTAAGATTAAGGATTTGCTCACCTGAAATGTTTCAGAAAGACAGAGAAAGGCAGAGACAAAAGTGTTTGAGAGTTTCAAGGAAGCAAAGCTGAATTCTTTTTTTTTCTTTAGATCTCGGAGTTTAGACCTGTCAATTGTAAATACAGGTCCTTATTTACTTTTTGTTGTACTCAATTTATTAAATACAAACAGTTTTAATTACTTACAAGTTTGAAATCTTGTTATATAACAGAGGGACTTCCTGCATTTGAGAACAGGAAACAAATTTGCCTTGTACTTGATTTTCCTGCAAGCAATTTATTGAACATTATTGTTTAAATCTTATTTTAGTTACTAATTACAACTTCTAATTCAAATTTTTCAAAGGAATTTTACTTGCCTTTACCTCATTCCAGAGGAAAACTGCACTGTTTTCCTGTCCAAACTGAAGCACCACTTTTTTCTCTTTTTATAAAACAAATCTGCAAATTTTTGTGAATTTGTTTTATGTTAAAACTTGATTTTGAAGTCACAAATCTATTAAACTTTAAAGTTTAACGTTTACCTGAGAGAAGGAACATAAGTTACAGCTTGATTTGTCACTTGATACTCGAAGTGGAAATGCTTTTGTTTCTGGTTTTCAGGTTTTATATTTTGTTTTTGATCTTGTCTGAACTTTGCTTGCTCTGATCTTCTATTCCATTTGCATTGCTCTAGACCAGGTTGTTGTCTGATCCAAATGCATGCTTTTCATTTCAAGATTTGTGGAAATTTGATTGAAGGTTTCGAACTATTTTTTTTCTGATTTGATAAAGAAGGACTAAGCTATGAAAGTAAAGAAGCCTGGGTTTGTATTTGTTCTTATTTTGAACCATAATGCTTTTGATATTGAGATATGTGAGGCTCAATCTCTTTTCTACTGTATTTTCAAAGATTTGGAGAGAGACTACATAATTGCATATGGGGAGTTGAAAAAGTTTTCTATAATAATTTTTTTTATTTGATTATTTTATTAAAGTAATGATGCCATTTGTATACATATGCATATATGTAAGATCTTTTAAAGTATGTTAGCATTTGTTTGTATATACATATATATACCACTTAAAAGAAAAATTGTTTTTAACCAATCTTTATATTATATACATTACTTCTTGAATGAATTTTAAATACCATTTATTTTTAAAAACATTATAACCTTTAGATTTTGTTAACTCCTACACTCCATCTCTTTACTTCAAATCCATGTGAATGTATGCATATGTTTACATTTAAATTCTTAAAGACAAAAGAATGTTTATTTTTATTTTTATATCATATTTACTTTTGTAAACATTTATCAACATAAATATCACAATCTTTTTATTATTTTCACACTCAATCTTTAATTTAGTTCATACATTTATTTAAAAATTTATATTTACACAATTTACATTCATATATTTTTTATTATTTATTTTGTACAACTCTACAAAAAGAAAAGAATGGATTCAAACACTTTGATTTCATATTAACAATTAGTCACACTTATTTATATATGAAAATTTAACTTAAAAATAATATTATGAAAATTAATACATCTTCCAAATAAAATTAATATTTTAGAAAACAACTATTACTATCATTTTATTAATCTCAAGCTTTTAAATTCTATTTTTATTTTTAATACATTTTATTTTGAAATTCAATATATTTTTTTTCTAAATCACTTATTCCTAAATTTCTAATATAAATTTCTATTTATAATCAAAATTATTTATTTATCCTAGAAAATTTTCTAATTAATTCACAATTTATTTCAAAAAATTAACTTAATTGCCAAATTAAACTTGATGAATTTTCAGGAATATTACAGGTTTCCCCCCTTAAAAGAATTTCGTCCTCGAAATTGCAAGGAAGACGAGAAAGAAAAGATAATAGATAAAGAAATGATTGATCAGATCAGATCAAAATATTTATTCTGCATTCGGCTTACCAAATCAGAATATCGACAATATGAGAACAACCTCATACAATTATTTCACAAGATACTCGGGCTCACCGGTCTACGAATATGCAAGAGCATTGATTAGTTCGAACGGATAACTAATCATTCGTAGAATATATCGGATCCCAGAGAAAAGATAGATGGACTTAATTTTCTACAATTCCCAAATGCTAGATATGGGTACCAAATTCAAGCCAGAATACTCCAAAGTATATAGACTTTGATATACACACGAAATTACAATTTTAAATTTGGTTTTAACCGATATCATTTTATTTATACAATTCAAATTTAGCCTTACATTCTATTAACCAATTTAACTCAATTTAAAAATTTCAATTTATTTAATTTAAGTCTTCAAATTCATTAGAGTTTAGAACGAAAAGCTGATAAGAAACCGATGAAGAAACGAAGTAAGAATCTTCTACAACGATTCGTAAGGCCACTATCACACCGAAACTTCTTTCTGGAGCAGCTACGAAGCAATCAAAAGAATACGAAATCGAATCAAAGGAGATTGATAGAGAAAAGTTGTTTCCGCCATTGCGGGGTATTGACCATTGGTAGTGGTATTCCCCTGTCCCCTATCTCGTCCTCTTCTCGCACTCATACTTACTATCAGTGAATAGTAAGAGAATTTACTGAGGCATTCGAACAGATATCTTAGGGATATACTCATTCTAGGGTATACTTCACCCTATCTCTAATGAGCTACTTAATGTGTTATACTCCTGAGCTAAAGTTTTAACCTTCAGCTCTGATACCACTGTAACGATCCTGACTCGATCTTCGAAAATCGGCACCGAATATGACACTCGTATTCAAATGCCGCAGATCCAAACGTCGAATCTGGTTCGCCGGAGCTTATAACACATTAAGTATAACAACACAGCGGAAGAAAAGAATGAAATAACAGATATCATATACAATATTGGATACAATAACTGATACAACATGAATGGTACAATAGAATGTTACAATAGAAAGATACAATAGACATCAACACTATCAGAGATACAAAGAATAGCAGCGGAAAGATAACGTCTTCAAATGCCAAACTCCAAGGACTCCATCTCCAATCCAAAGCTAGCTCGTACAAATGCGATCCACAAATCCAAAAGGCTGGAAGCTATCGAATCTACACCTACTATGGGATTATCTGAAAAACCCAACTCTAGACTGCTCGTGTGGAAAATAGTGGGCACCCAGAGTTTAGGAAAGGAACAATAAACTCCAGGTCAGTCATGGCACTGGTGTGAGCAAACAAAAACATTTGGTCTTTTTAAAAAAAACAAAAGAATTTAAAATAAATCCGCAATGCTTTTTGGAAAATGAAACTACCATAAGGCCTCCCGCCACACACACAATGCAAACGCAGAATTGGAGAAGGTTTCTCCTTATGATAGTCAAAAATGCTTGATACGCGAAAATCATTTGATATTATTATTATATGTGCACAGTGGAAAACAATTTCGAAAGTATAATATTAATCCTAGCCAGCATACGACTCTTCGCCGTATGCCTACTATAGCTACCATGTTCAATAGCAGGTTACCGCTACATTCCATGGCAGGTTATACAACTAAAACCGTACAAGGCTCGTATTGGATTGAATGGATTTCCAACAAATGGTCAGGCTAAGGAACTTCCTATTGCCACATGGGAACGCCTCTGGCGGGACGCCCCAAGAACCAACCTGTTCTCTGCTGTCACAAGGCCGGCTACCCCCTTCCCGGGGAATAAAACCTGAGACATGCCACTCCCGGTCCTTTGGGACCTTTATCCGAGAGCTCTCCAACAACAACATCACACAGTAATAATATAGTGTGTCCACATGAGTAAGTATCTGGGCTCCATACCATGATACTACCCTTTTCCAGAAGGAATGGTCATACCCTAGGGGAGCTACCCCTGAAACCTTGCCGCATCTTTCCTGTTTCGACCATTACCGGTTTGTGAGGCTCGATGAGATCTCGACCACAAAGCTACGCTTTTCCACAAAGCCATGCTTTGATCAAAAAATGATCAACAAATGATCATCAACACACAGCAGCACTTAGCATGCCACACTACCAAATTGGGAGTATATCGCTGATAACCTTCAACTACATAACCTCTGAGCTCGTACGTCTCAGAGAAGGGTGTTAAGCTAAGAGAATAAATTCTCCGCCACCAACAGATATGTATTTGAAAGGAATCGGCTTTATATCTCAAAGTGTAGTGTCAGACACACGACCATACAAGTCTGTTCCGGGCTCGAACAGAACCGAAGGCACTTCAGAAGAAGCCCTTGCAAATCCGGGTATTCACAATCCCGATCGGACTTCCCATCACTTAGGGAATCTCTATACCGACGCGACTCAGTGCAGAGACAATCGATAGGTCATCCTATCTCTCTCGCAAATACCCGGTCTTCACCACCGGTCTTCAATGCTATCCATAACGACGTATCACATATTCGGAATGGGCTATATGACACAAAGGTCCTCTCCCGGCTAAACCGAATAGTGAGCGCAATATTTAAAAACATATGGATATGGGATTTCGGTTAAGTCACAACTTAAAAATTCAAAGTTTTTTTCTTTCAAAATGGTTAAACAAATCACCATTTTAAATCTTTACACAAAAAGATTTATTTCACAAAGTTCCCCCAGTTTCACAAAATCTATTCATGGATTTCAAAACAATTCCCATTCAATTTGGATTAACCCAATTAAATCTTTAAATTGAAGATTTATAGCTTTCAAACATGTTTCCAAAGATTTATCTAAATTTGGAAAACTATTTTCATTTTAGACTTGAAATCCTTTAACACAAATTTGAAATTCATTCTTATGTGAAAGCTTCAATCATTGGAAAACAAATAGTTTTCGTTTTAGAAAAATCCAATTTGTACAAGTTGAAATCTTGGGTTGAATTTAAATTCCAAAACATCACCTTTAAAATGGTTTTTAAAAAACCCATATAAACCCATTAATAAGTTGAATAACTTTTTAAACCCTAGTTCCCAAATTATAGAATTCAATTTCAAATATTGAATTCAAATTTAAATCAAATTATTTCAATTTCAAAACTCAATCAAGTTATTTAAAATAACTTTTCCAAAAGCTTCAATTCAAATTCCAAAACTATTTTGGATTCAAAAATACAATTTTTAAAACTATTTCAAAAATCTGTGACTTAACCCATTCCCACGTGCAATCCATATTTGTGTGTGTATAAGTGTGGTCCAGGGCTCCAACACAATAGTGCACAACATCATCATCACAGATTCAACCATATCGATAAGCGGTATAACCCATAAGGCTTATCTATATTCACAGATTCATAGATAAAGTAAACTATCAATCACAAAGATTCACTAATACGATTCGATGTGGGTTTCGGATAACAAACTGAAATCCGACTCCCTGTCGCATTGAAATTCAAATGTCGTTTTATGGGTCAAGGGGTTTTTATATATATTCATACGACAGTATAAACATCACAAACATAACAGCTCAGCACAAAATATCACATAGCATCACATCATATATCAAATATATCAATCCATCATAAAGCATTCAAAACCAATTAAACCACTTTGCTTAAGGTGAATAAATCGTATGGTTTTAAATTTATTACTTACATAATTACTTTCATTAGTAATCTTTAATCAATGATTAGTTATCATGAACTTCAATTGATTAAGTTTTAATCACCTTCTTTAATTAATTCTCTTAATTAATTAACCCTTAATTGTAACTAATTGAATCTTAATTACTGTTATCAATTAATTATTCCTTAATTAATCACTTCAATAAATAAACCCTTGATTATAAATTAAATCTTAATTATAATTAATTATCCTTAATTGATTAATTTATAGATTTATCATTCCTTAATTAATTACTCCTTAACTAATAATGATTTCTTAACCACTTTAAGTTAATTAACATTTAATTAATTATTCTTAATTTGATTACCTTAATTAATTAACCACATTACTTAAACTTTAAAGTAATTAACCCTTAATTGATTTACTAAAACAAATTCTTTCTTAATTTATCACTAAAACCGATTAATCCTCAATTTATCATCTTTGAAAAATTATCTTTTTTAATCATAGATAAATTTTGCCATTAATTAAATCATCTTCCATAACTAATTAATTAATCAATTACCTCCTAAATCTTATTTGGAAAAATATTTAAAGATTTTAAATTAAATAATCAACCCGATATATGGTTTTTTCTAGAAACTAAACGATTTCAAATATTTACTTTAACATTTAAAACGTTGAAATTTGTTTTAAAATCTAAAACTCCATTTATTTTCCTTTGGAAACTTGTTTAGTTTAAATATGTTTCAAAACTTTGTTAAATTAAAAATTTGTTTTCTAAAAGAACTGTTGCAATTCAAAACTTAAAAACATCTTCTTCCTTTTAGGCTTGAAACTGGTAACAGGTAATCCAACCCCTTCGAGTTCGCCCCGTACAAAAATACTATCAGCTTCGAGTTTTTCGAGGCTCTGACCCAAGCGCATGCTCATATTCTATCTGGAAATTCTTCCTACGTTTAACCCTACGCAACCAAAAGTTTACTCGAGCTTAACTTCGAGTCAAACGCGATTCGACACGAATGAAATCCCGAGCTACCACATCTTCTTCTCCCTTCCTAATTTTCCAGAAAATAACGTGCACGATGAAGAACGTGCACGTGCACCGACGACGCCGCCACTACCGATCGTCCACCTTGCCCTTCGTAAGTCGACAACCACCCTCACACCCCATTACGCCCACCAAAACATCGATAACTTCTCGCGATCAAAATCGAGGTTCTCGGTCGAAAACTGGAACCAATACCCTGGCCAAAACCCTCCTCGAACTCACGCCCCCAACCACCAGACGATGCGCCACCTCGACCACTCAACCTCCGACCATCCACGAATCTATTCCCCCTGGTCCCATTGAACTCGAAATCACCTAGAGGAAGTGGTGATAAAGTTACCAGGCTCGAATTAATTAGGGTTTAAAACCTAAGTCTTCATCGTTCACATGCCTCGATCATTCGTAAATTCAACTTGTATATTTCCAACAATCTATGATCACTCTAGAATCTTCATGCTAAAACTCGATTTCCAAAAATTAGCCGATCATCAAAAATCGACAAAAAACCCAATTCCAGTCAAACTTAGAATTCACATTCAATGCTTTACTAAAAATCGTGATTTTGATTCCAAAAATCATAACTTCCCAAGCTAATTCAAGTTATGTGATTAAATTAAAGGATTGTATCAATTAGTTTTTAACAGGTTTATAAGTTTTTACCGTATTGGCTTGAATTTAGAGGATTTTAAAGCTTAAAATACTTGAATTTATTTTTAAAACTTAAATCATGTTGAAATAAACATCTTTTGTTTAAAACTTAAAGTTTGACAACGACCAAAGAAGAAGTGATCAAATCACAAAACAAATTTGGAAATCTGTAACAGCAAAGGCAAATCTTTTTGCCTGGTACTTAAGCATGCACAGTTATCTCTGCATACAGATACTCACATATACTCACACTCACACAAACACCTTATGATCCATCTCAAGCATCATCACAAATAACACCAAGCATTTAAAAATTTAAGGGTCTGCTCATATTGAATTGAAGAAAGAGGAGAACAATTTGGTTTTGGACAGATTTTGAAAACCTGGAACTTAGAGAACAGAACCATATGTCTATACTCTGACATGTTCGAGCATACACATACCAACATTCTAACACATATCATAGCATATACAAACTTATTCACAAACAAACATCAATTCTACTTGCATGCAAACCAGGATATACGTAAGATTAAGGATTTGCTCACCTGAAATGTTTCAGAAAGACAGAGAAAGGCAGAGACAAAAGTGTTTGAGAGTTTCAAGGAAGCAAAGATGAATTTTTTTTTTCTTTAGATCTCGGAGTTTAGACCTGTCAATTGTAAATATAGGTCCTTATTTACTTTTTGTTGTACTCAATTTATTAAATACAAACAGTTTTAATTACTTACAAGTTTGAAATCTTGTTATATAACAGAGGGACTTCCTGCATTTGAGAACAGGAAACAAATTTGCCTTGTACTTGATTTTCCTGCAAGCAATTTATTGAACATTATTGTTTAAATCTTGTTTTAGTTACTAGTTACAACTTCTAATTCAAAATTTTCAAAGGAATTTTACTTGCCTTTACCTCATTCCAGAGGAAAACTGCACTGTTTTCCTGTCCAAACTGAAGCACCACTTTTTTTTCTTTTTATAAAACAAATCTGCAAATTTTTGTGAATTTTTCTTATGTTAAAACTTGATTTCGAAGTCACAAATCTATTAAACTTTAAAGTTTAACGTTTACCTGAGAGAAGGAACATAAGTTACAGCTTGATTTGTTACTTGATACTCGAAGTGGAAATGCTTTTGTTTCTGGTTTTCAGGTTTTATATTTTGTTTTTGATCTTGTCTGAACTTTGCTTGCTCTGATCTTCTATTCCATTTGCATTGCTCTAGACCAGGTTGTTGTCTGATCCAAATGCATGCTTTTCATTTCCAGATTTGTGAAAATTTGATTGAAGGTTTCGAACTTTTTTTTCTTTCTGATTTGATAAAGAAGGACTAAGCTATGAAAGTAAAGCAGCCTGGGTTTGTATTTGTTCTTATTTTGAACCATAATGCTTTTGATATTGAGATATGTGAGGCTCAATCTCTTTTCTACTGTATTTTCAAAGATTTGGAGAGAGACTACATAATTGCATATGGGGAGTTGAAAAAGTTTTCTATAATAATTTTTTTTATTTGATTATTTTATTAAAGTAATGATGCCTTTTGTATACATATGCATATATGTAAGATCTTTTAAAGTATGTTAGCATTTGTTTGTATATATACATATATACCATTTAAAAGAAAAATTGTTTTTAACCAATCTTTATGTTATATACATTACTTCTTGAATGAATTTTAAATGCCATTTATTTTTAAAAACATTATAACCTTTAGATTTTGTTAACTCCTACACTCCATCTCTTTACTTCAAATCCATGTGAATGTATGCATATGTTTACATTTAAATTCTTAAAGACAAAAGAATGTTTATTTTTATTTTTATATCATATTTACTTTTGTAAACATTTATCAACATAAATATCACAATCTTTTTATTATTTTCACACTCAATCTTTAATTTAGTTCATACATTTATTTAAAAATTTATATTTACACAATTTACATTCATATATTTTTTATTATTTATTTTGTACAACTCTACAAAAAGAAAAGAATGGATTCAAACACTTTGATTTCATATTAACAATTAGTCACACTTATTTATATATGAAAATTTAACTTAAAAATAATATTATGAAAATCAATACATCTTCCAAATAAAATTAATATTTTAGAAAACAACTATTACTATCATTTTATTAATCTCAAGCTTTTAAATTCTATTTTTATTTTTAATACATTTTATTTTGAAATTCAATTTTTTTTTTCTAAATCACTTATTCCTAAATTTCTAATATAAATTTCTATTTATAATCAAAATTATTTATTTATCCTAGAAAATTTTCTGATTAATTCACAATTTATTTCAAAAAATTAATTTAATTGCCAAATTAAACTTGATGAATTTTCAGGAATGTTACATTATGCAAAGACCATTAGACAAACACTGGAAAGCAGTCAAGCGTATTCTAAGATATCTTAATGGTACTCTGGATCAAGGTTTAATCATGCAATCAAGAAAATCACTGAATATCAATGCCTATGCAGACTAAGATAGGGCCACTGATCATGATGATAGGAAATCTACTATTGGTTATTGCATCTTTCTAGGAAAAAATCCAGTATCTTGGTGTGCTAAAAAACAATCAACTGTATCTATAACAAGTACTGAAGCCGAGTACAGAAGCATTGCCAGTACAGCATCAGAAATCATGTGGATGTAATCATTACTAAGTGAACTACATATTAATACTAACAGCAAGGCAACTATTTGGTGCGACAACATTAGTGCAATATTAGTCACTGCTAATCCAGTCCTACATTCTCGAACCAAACATATGGAACTCGATCTTTATTTTATCAGAGAACAAGTCATGAAAAATAAAATTAGAGTTGACTACATACCTTCAACTTACCAAAAAGCCGATGTGTTCACTAAGCCTCTTTCAAGACAAAGCTTCATGAAATTCAGACTGAACTAAATGTTAATGTAGTTGACATTAATCAAAGATCTCAAGCTCTAGTATACATACCAGAGACCGTTCAAAAGCATAATGAAGATGAACATCTCAAAAAGAAGTCAACCTGAAGTCCTGCGCAACATTTACTTTAATCTCTCTTTATTCTTTGGTCAATTTGCTGTCTTCAATTCATATGAAGACAAATAAGTGAAGGAGAAAGCTATCGCACCAAAGATCAACTCTAATCTGTCGATCATTTTTCATGAGTTTTTAGAGGAGACGAATCTCATTTCTCTCGTGCAAACCCTAGCCGACATTGGGTTTAAGGGGGGATATAAGAGAATGAGAATAGATAAGGAATAGATAAGTATATAAAGAAACAGCTGTACTCAAGTAATCTCAACCATGCAATCAGACCTCAACGGCTCTCACTCAAGCCCTGTTTACAGAGAAGATATAACGGATATGGGTTGTCCAATTGCAAGCCCACTTAGCATATAAACTGTGACGACCCAGAATTTTTGGATGTTTGAAATCAGAATATTTAATTGATTTTAAATATTTAAAATTTAATTTTTAATATGAATTTCAAATATCACTGTTTGTTTGACAATTAAATTATTGAATTTAATAAAATTGGTAATTGAGAAAATTGTTGAATCTTTAGTTTTAAGCGTGTTAAACATAATTTGAAGGCTTGTAAAATTTATATTGGTCGTACTGAAGATAATAGAATGGTTGAAATTTAATTTAAAGGTGATTTGTTCAGTTTTTAAAATATATCGTTTAAATTGATATTTAAAATTAGCCTTCCGAGGCACAATCTCGGAATTCGACAAAATCAGTTCCATTGGATCCGTAATATTGTATTATTATCGTATTTCAATTTTCATAATGTTTGGAGTTGTTGTGTGAGCGTATGATATATAAATGCACTGAAATTTATATCGTAAATTTTATATAATAACCGGGTCTCGAAAGCTATCTTCTTCATACAATCGAATTAGGACTCAAAACCTTTTCCATTGCGTTCAGAATAGGGGTTTAACATTATAAACGCCTAGCGGCACGTCTCGATAGGAGTTCGACATTTTGAGTTGCATTTTCCGAGACTATTTGAATTTGAAATTGAATTTAAATATTAAATTTTTGAATCAATTTTGGCAAGCCTTTGAGACACATAGCCTACCCCTTCTAACACATGTACTTCTGCTTTCAACACGCGTTTGTTTTTAGAATAAATCTGGATCAACCGAGCACCTTGTATTTGAAGAAATAAAAATAAGTAAAAAAAACATTTATCTCGGCAAAAAAAAAAGTATGCCTGATCTCAGGAAGTCGAACCAAACCCTAACTCTGTCCCCTTTTCCTCCTTTTCAAATTTAAAATCAAAATTATCTTTCTCTTCATATTTGGATCCCGTTCGAGCTTCAACACCCAAAATCGAATTCGAATTCGATTAAGTGAAGGGACGTGTTCGCGCATAGGTTTGGGTGTCGAGTGCGAGCTTCGTAAGTTTGGATTGCGAGGACAGAGGAAGGGAGGCATCGATTTCGAGCTCATAAATGGCGTTATGTTTCGGTCGCGAGGCCAGAGGAAGGGGCGCACTTCCGCATGTAGATGTTGACATTGTTGGGTTCGCGACTTTTGTTCTGCGACGATTCTGTTGGGCCGAAGCATGTGGTGGCAAAGAAAGGCTAGACGAGATCGATTTGTGAGGCTGAAGGTATAGCTTTGTTAATTTAATTCATCTCTTTGTTTAATCAGTCAATGAAAAAAATACATATATAAATATATTTACAGTAAAGTATATGTAAAGGCAGTTTTCAATATTTATATATTTATTTAGAAAACAGGAAATTAAATATAGTGAGATATAAAACTTTTCTATTTCAATATATGGTAGGTTTAAAAACAGAATGCATATATATATGAATAAGATTTTCGAATATAAGAGAATCTATAAAAGTTAGATTTTTTTTTTAAATCTATAAATTATTTTTATAAATGTATAAGGAGTTTCAAGGGGAAAATTCCTAGTTTAAAAATAAACCATTAATTTAATTAATAAATGGAAATTTACTATTCGCTTGTTTCAAATATTAAAATATTTTAATGTTTATACAAGGTCAAAATCGTAGTAAGCCGGATGGGAAGTGGGTTGCAACATAAAAGCAAAGGTGAGTTAATCTCACTCAACTGGGTTTCTATTTAAATTTAAATGGTTAAATTTAAATGATTGGTTGAATGGTTGAATTAAATTGATGTGCTATATTATATATAGTAGTATATAGTATATATTGGGTGATTGATTTCCCGCATTATATAGCGGATGAGACCCTATGCGCCGCATAATAGCGGATGATATTATATAAATCTCATATACCGCGATATTCCACCTCGTAGTGGAATTGGTATTGTGCTAACATCTGTGGATGCAGGGAAACAGGTTGGAGGAATCCAACTAGATTCCTCAAAATGATTTAGATTGTTAATATTCTGTTTTATGAATTGTAACGACCCAGAATTTTTAGAAATTAAAATATGAATATTTAATTAGTTTTAAATATTAATAAGTGAATTTATAAGTCAAATAAATTTTTATTTGAATTTTTGGATTTAATTGGATTATTAAATCGATAATTTAATATGTTAAATTATGGAAATGATTGAAAATGGAGTTAAATATGATTGAAAATAATTTGGAAAATTTTATTTAATCATACTGGAGTTATAGAAATATTTTAGAACTTTTAAAATCGAATTAAAAGTTAATCTGTGAAAATTGAATATTTTAATATTTAATAATCGACTGTAAAATAGCCAATTTTTGAACAGTCTCAGAATTGAACGAAACCAGTTTCATTGGATCCGTAATAGTTAGTTATTGCCGGATTTCAATTTTCGTGTCAATCGGAGTTATCGTTTGATCGTGGCAGCTCGAAACGCATCGAATTATTTTTAATTTAAATTTGGCGAGTCAAAAATAGCCATTTTTCAAAAAGTCTCGGAATTCGACGAAACCAGTTTCATCGGATCCGTAATGTGATATTATTGTAAGATTTCAAATTTCAAGTCAATTGGATTTACCGTTTGTCCGGTACAAATTAAAACGCCTAGAAATCGACTTAAATCGGTTTAATTTAAATTGAACGTTTTCAGCCATAACTCGCACATACTTCCAAATTAGCTTCCGAAACTTGTTCCATTGTGTCCGGAACGCGGGATAAACCCTAGGTACGCTGGTTACGGCGCCTAAATCGGAGTTCGGAATTCCCGGGATGAATAGTGTTTACGCTTGCTTTTTCTATAAAAGGAGACTCACCCCCTTCATAAATTTAAAAAAATAAAAATAAAACCCTAATTCTATGTTACAGCCGCCACCCATGTTTCAATGGCCAGCATTTCTCCTTCTTTCCCCTCTCATATCTCGAAATCCATTCACTTTTATCACAAACTCTAAACTAAGAAATCGTAGAGCACATCAAGATCTACGATATCAACGGCTATGATCGTGTTTGGAGCTTCGGATTGGCGGCAAATCGAGCTGGGAACTTGTAACTTGCGCACGCGTTTCAGAGAGGAGGATGGGGCCGAGTGCTATAGGGTTTGGGCCGAACCTAGAGGGGGTCGTGGGCTATGTGATGGTGGTAGCGTGATCGAGTATAGTCGCTCGAGGTGGTGGCAAAGCTAAAACCTAATTTCATGAATGGGTTCAATTTATTTGGTGTGCGGCCTGTAGGTTGTGCGTGGAGAAGAACGTGATGTAGGAGAAGAAAACTCACGGCCTTGATGCAATGGATTGAGATCTGAGGACTAGGATTGTTTTGGTTAGAAAATGTTAATTTAATGTTGTAAATATAAGTATATAAACTCGTGTAACTTCAAAAATTCATATCTTTTTCATACGAGGTCGAAAAAATGCAAACTCAGTTGCGTTGGAATCGTATGGACGAGCACTACGCGATGGAGTTGGTTTGGAGTCGTTTGGAGTTAGTGAGAATTTCGGGTAAAATTAAACGCGCGTTTAATTTTATTCGAAATAAAAGCTAAAACGGAAATTAAAACCAATGTGAGAACTTCTCACTCAATCGAATAGATTTCGATTTTATTTTAAATAGTTAGATTTAAAATATTTGAATGCATGTTTGAATGATGACTGTATATATTGATTGTTAAAATAGACATTATGCGCCGTTAGTAAGCGGATGTTATTTAGTAAAAACATATACCGCGAATATTTCATAAACAGTGAAATTGGTATTATATATAATATCAATATATATATATTGGCATATGTATATATTGCAGTTGATTGATTTTCCGTATTTTTTGCGGATGAGACCCTATTACGCCGTTATTAAGCGGATAATATTTAATAAGAACATATACCGCGATAATTTCGTACTGGAGCGAAATTGGTATTGTGCTAATGTTTTTGGATGCAGGAAACAGGTTGGAGGGATCCAACTGGATTCCTCAACAGTTTTTATTTGATTATGGATATTTTGATATTCGTTGATTATCATATACGATATATGATGGATCGTTGTAGTCGTGATTGACTATTTGGTGTGTAGCATCATTGGACCCAGATTTTGGGATTTTAAAATGATTTTAAAAGTGATTTTGAAAATATACTATATTTTTGGAATTGATCCATTATAAATAAATAAACGTTATAATTTTTAAAGTTATAAAAATTATGGTTTTTGTGAAATATAGTTAAAAAGCTGATTTTTAGAAATACGATTAAAAGTCGATTTTTGAGAAATATGAACTAATGATTTTATAAAATAATTTAGATTGGATTTTTGAATATATGATAAAAGTTTAAATATAGGATTTATAAAATTTGATTATTTTATAAATCGAAATGATGAAATTATAAAGGAAATTAAAAGATGTTTTAAAGAATAATATTAATTGATTTATATTAAGAGATTTATAAACGGATATTTATAAATCGAAATATTGACATTTTAAAACGAGTTTTTATAAGTGTTTGAATGTAGTGAAAATGAATTTCCTAAATGAATGAAATTTATAGAATTATATAACGGTGAAGTTATAAATGGAATTTTATAAACAATAGGTTTATAAAATTTGTAAAGTTCAAAGGAACGATTTTTGCAAATAAATAAATTATAAGTGTTTGACTTAAAATTTGGACTTTTGGTTTATAATTAAGATTATAAATCGAATAGGTTAATAAAGGAATTTATAAAAAGAAGTTTTTATAAATAAATAGAAATGGAATTTATAAACGTTGTTTTATGAATTCGCAAACGACTTATTTTGATAAGTTAATTGTTATAACTTATAAATGGAGTTATATTCACGTTTTAGACAGTGAATAATCCTTTGAATTAAAATGAATAAAAGGATGGAATTTGTTAAAGAAGTATATTCACGTTTTTAAATAGTGAATAACACGTTAAAGAAAATGGTTTGAATGTGAATGTTTTAAATAGAATTAAAACAATCTAGTGATGTTTTAAAAGGTGTTGAGATTCGAAACCATAGATTTCAACATTTATTGTTGAAATAGACGTTTTCGAGAAATAAAAGGAAATGGTGGACTATAACACTGTTGTTATAGTAAATGATTTCCGAAAGGAAATGCTTTGTAAAGTATTGGGATTTATATAGCTATTTTAAATTCGAATCCCTATGCTAGTGATTTTGGGTTGTCGTAACGATGTTTTACGCAACATTCGTTTTGGCCCAAATAAATATGTTAAGTGAATGATTTCCTTAAAGAATGAATTATATACTTAATTCGATTTAAGTATATTGAATATTTTCAAAGGTTGAAGATAAAAAGATTTGTGAATTACTTATGAATAAATAAGTATGGAAATGTTTTCCAATATGCATGGATATTTTGAAATATAAATTCATTATGGAATTTATAAGTGAAAAGTGAAACTTGTTAAAAATAAATATTGATTTATTTTTGAAGTGTTGAAATTATATATCTTGTAAAGATATTTTGGAAAATAAATAATTTGGAAATTTTTTTGGAATCTGGTGATGTGTGCATATCAATTGATAGTTCAATAACCGACTATCAGTATTTCCCTTTGAATGGGTATTTGATGTGAATTGATTGAATTTGAATGCACACTTATTTTTGAATAAGCGCTCACTATTCGGGTTAACCGGGAAAGGACCATGGGGTCGTATAACCCACTCCGAATATGTGATACGTCGTTATGAATCGCATTTGAAGATCGGTGTTGAAGACCGGATATTTGCGAAAGCGATAGGATGACCTGTCGATTGTCTCTGCACTGAGTTGCAACGGTATAGAGACTCCCTAAGTGATGGGAAATCCGATCAGGATTGTGAATATCCGGATTGCAAGGACTTCTTTGTAAGTGCCTTCGGTTTTGTTCGATCCCGGAACAGACTTGTATGGATTGTATGTCTGACATTACAATTTGAGATATAAAACCGATTTCTTTCAAATATATTTCTGTTGGTGGCGGAGAATTTATTCTTTGCTTAACACCCTTCTTTGAGACGTATGTGCTCAAAGGTTATATGGTTGAAGTTATCAGCGATATATTCCCAATTTGGTAATGTGACATGCTGAGTGTTGCTGAAATGATCATTGTGTTGATTATTTGTGATAGGATCATTTATTTGATCGTCTATCTTAGTGATCATTGTGTTGATCATTTGTTGACCCAAAGCATGGCTTTTGTATAAAGTATGTTTTTGTGGGCGTGAATTCGTCGAGCCTCACACACCGTGAATGGTCAAAACAGGAAAGAAGCAGCAAGGTTATGAGGGGTAGCACCCTTTAGGATGTGTCCATTTCCTTCTGGAAAAGGGTGGTATCATGGTATGGAGCCCAGATACTTACTCATGTTGAAAACACTTTATGATTGTGTGAATTGATTACGAGCGCTCGGTTGATAAAGGTCCCAAAGGACCGGGGGATGGCATATTCGGTCAGTTGTTACTCAGTTAGGAGTAACCCGACCTTGTGTTGGTAGAGATCCGGTTTGGTTCTCGGGGATGTCCATCCAGAGGCATTCTCATGTGGCAATGGGAAGTTCCTTGGCCTGATCATTCGTTGGAAATCCAAAGAAACAATACGTGACTTGTACGGTATTAGTTGTAGAACCTGCTATTCACTTATGGTGGTCACCACTGTTTGGATAGTAGCTATAGTAGGCATACGATAATGGTCGTATGTTGGCTAAGATTTATATTCTACTTTCGAAATAAATTTTTCCTACACTATGCACTAATAATAATATCAAATGTTATTTTAAATGCGTATCAAGCATCTTTGACTATCATAAGGAGAAATCTCCTCCGATTCTGCGTTTGCATTGTGTGTGTGTGCGGGAGGCCTTATGGTAGTCTCATTTTTAAAAGCATTGCGAATTGATTAAAAAAAAATATTCCTCTCTTTTGATTTTAAAGTTAAATAAACTGTTTTGAGTTCTCACACCAGTCACATGACTGACTCGGAGTTTATTGTTTTCCTTCCTAAACTCTGGGTGCCCACCAATTTCCACACGGGCAGTTAAGAGTTAGGTTTATCAGGATATTCTGGATATTCTGGAGTTGCTGGAGGCAAGCTGGATGGCATGGCGTATTACTAGTTTATATAGTACTTTTTTTCCGCTGCACAGTTTGATGTTGTATGTTGTTGTACACTCTGATGATATGATGTAATGAAATATGATAAAATGTAATAACTGATATAGTTCTTTGTTTAAAGACTATTCATTTATTATTATATGTTGTTCCGCTGCGAATTGTGAGATTCTGATGTTTGTTCTGTTGTTTCCTTTCTGTCCGTTCTATTTTTAAAATTCCTCTTTTTCTATTTTTAAAATTTTCTGTTTTCAAATTTCTCTATTTTCTCTATCTTCTTATCTCTTCTTTTCCCTCTATTTTTCTTTTTCTTTCTTCTTTTTCTCTCTTCTTTCTTTTCTTTTCTTTTTAAAACCCTTAACATTCCGGTTTTTGGCCTTCGATTTCTCGGCGGTCGATAAAGGGAGTGTCGATGTCGAATTTTCGAAAGTCGAAAATTCCCGGGGCGTTACATTTGGTATCAGAGCTGATGGTTAAGCGACAACCATGGTTCTGTAGGGTATTACTCATTAGAGATAGAGTCAGTAGTACTCTAGAATGAGTTTGAGTGTAATAATAGATATGAGTGCGTATTTGTTAGTGAATATGAAATTGTTTTATATTGTGATGATTGGTTTATTGAGTGGCATATGAACCTTCCTCAGCACGGTATGTACAACTTTGCCGAAGGGGTTTCTAAACACTTGAATAGAACAATTCGACATAATATTGATTTTAAAATTGGGTAAATGAAATAATTTTGCCTCGATTATATTTTTATATATAAAGGAATAATTTTTCAGAATTATTAAAGTGTATATATAAGTTGATTGTTAGGTTGTTTGAATAATCTAAATAAAAGAATAATTGTATAAGCAAATAAATTATAAGAATTGAATTATAATTAAAGTGTTTACAATTGTGAAATAAACTTATATATATAAGAAGTGATTTAAAGTTAAATGGAATATAACTTAAGAGATATTGAATTAAGTTGATTTTGGTATCGAAGTAAATAATCAAGTGGATTAAATGAATATGAACTTGAGTTATGTAATAGAATTCAACTTTGTAATTGAATTGAATGAATGGATTGAATGTTAAAACAATTGAATGTAATTTAAGTTGATAAGGAATAATTAATGAAAGTGTTAATTCATTAAAATCTAATTTTATTAGAAGTTGAATAAATTGGAATGGAAATCAATTTAATGTTAAACCAAATTGAATGAATATAAGTGAAAAGAATTTGGTTGTAATTAATATAAATTGGTTGTTATATGATTGTTATATGATTGTATAAAAGTCATTAAGAGTTAATGAAATTGAAAACTATGAAATTGAATTCAAATTAGAAGTAAATAAATTTGAATAGAATTGAATGTGAATGGGATTTAATTAGTGAATGTTAACAAATTGAAACTAATTAGAATTGAGAATGAATGTTAGTAAATCCAATGTAAACAAATCAAATGTGATTTAAAGTGAAAACCAATTCATTGTATATGAATGAAAATATGAATGAATATATTGGTTATGAATTTGTTGAATGGTAATTGGATGTTAGTTGGTAGATGGTTGAATATATATTGCTATTGTTGCATTTGCTATGTGACATATATAGTTATTATGTTGCTATATGTTGTATATTGAGATTATTGTCTATATGCATGATTCTCATGTTGTTTGTTAAGTGTTTAGTAGGTGCGGATCGCGTTTGCTTCGCATTTGGAGCTCGCTTTTGCGCTATATTAGTCGTATATGCTTGCTAATAAAATATAAGGTACATATCTCGGATTAAATATCGTACTTTTACACTTTTTTTCCCTTCGGGATGCCTCATTACTTGATGAGATGTATATTTGTGATATATATACTATCATTTTTTTTTTCGGATCGAGCCGCGCAAAGGAGACTATGGCGAATTTTTCCGAAAATTTAAGGCGTTAGAAAAATTTGAGAAAATTTGGAAAATTTTTGAAAACTTTAACTTTGATTTGGAATTGAAAGTTAAACAATAATAGTTGCTTTTGAAATGATAACTAAGTATGATTTGAAAGCTTAGTAAAGTTATTGTAAGAAGTTTAACTATGGAATTTTGGGAAAATTAATAGATTCTGTAACTTTCTTACTTATAATTTCGAGGACGAAATTCTTTTAAGGGGGGAAGATTGTAACGACCCAGAATTTTTAGAAATTAAAATATGAATATTTAATTAGTTTTAAATATTAATAAGTGAATTTATAAGTCAAATAAATTTTTATTTGAATTTTTGGATTTAATTGGATTATTAAATCGATAATTTAATATGTTAAATTATGGAAATGATTGAAAATGGAGTTAAATATGATTGAAAATAATTTGGAAAATTTTATTTAATCATACTGGAGTTATAGAAATATTTTAGAACTTTTAAAATCGAATTAAAAGTTAATCTGTGAAAATTGAATATTTTAATATTTAATAATCGACTGTAAAATAGCCAATTTTTGAACAGTCTCAGAATTGAACGAAACCAGTTTCATTGGATCCGTAATAGTTAGTTATTGCCGGATTTCAATTTTCGTGTCAATCGGAGTTATCGTTTGATCGTGGCAGCTCGAAACGCATCGAATTATTTTTAATTTAAATTTGGCGAGTCAAAAATAGCCATTTTTCAAAAAGTCTCGGAATTCGACGAAACCAGTTTCATCGGATCCGTAATGTGATATTATTGTAAGATTTCAAATTTCAAGTCAATTGGATTTACCGTTTGTCCGGTACAAATTAAAACGCCTAGAAATCGACTTAAATCGGTTTAATTTAAATTGAACGTTTTCAGCCATAACTCGCACATACTTCCGAATTAGCTTCCGAAACTTGTTCCATTGTGTCCGGAACGCGGGATAAACCCTAGGTACGCTGGTTACGGCGCCTAAATCGGAGTTCGGAATTCCCGGGATGAATAGTGTTTACGCTTGCTTTTTCTATAAAAGGAGACTCACCCCCTTCATAAATTTCAAAAAAATAAAATAAAACCCTAATTCTATGTTACAGCCGCCACCCATGTTTCAATGGCCAGCATTTCTCCTTCTTTCCCCTCTCATATCTCGAAATCCATTCACTTTTATCACAAACTCTAAACTAAGAAATCGTAGAGCACATCAAGATCTAAGATATCAACGGCTATGATCGTGTTTGGAGCTTCGGATTGGCGGCAAATCGAGCTGGGAACTTGTAACTTGCGCACGCATTTCAGAGAGGAGGATGGGGCCGAGTGCTACAGGGTTTGGGCCGAACCTAGAGGGGGTCGTGGGCTATGTGATGGTGGTAGCGTGATCGAGTATAGTCGCTCGAGGTGGTGGCAAAGCTAAAACCTAATTTCATGAATGGGTTCAATTTCTTTGGTGTGCGGCCTGTAGGTTGTACGTGGAGAAGAACGTGATGTAGGAGAAGAAAACTCACGGCCTTGATGCAATGGATTGAGATCTGAGGGCTAGGATTGTTTTGGTTAGAAAATGTTAATTTAATGTTGTAAATATAAGTATATAAACTCGTGTAACTTCAAAAATTCATATCTTTTTCATACGAGGTCGAAAAAATGCAAACTCAGTTGCGTTGGAATCGTATGGACGAGCACTACGCGATGGAGTTGGTTTGGAGTCGTTTGGAGTTAGTGAGAATTTCGGGTAAAATTAAACGCGCGTTTAATTTTATTCGAAATAAAAGCTAAAACGGAAATTAAAACCAATGTGAGAACTTCTCACTCAATCGAATAGATTTCGATTTTATTTTAAATAGTTAGATTTAAAATATTTGAATGCATGTTTGAATGATGACTGTATATATTGATTGTTAAAATAGACATTATGCGCCGTTAGTAAGCGGATGTTATTTAGTAAAAACATATACCGCGAATATTTCATAAACAGTGAAATTGGTATTATATATAATATCAATATATATATATTGGCATATGTATATATTGCAGTTGATTGATTTCCCGTATTTTTTGCGGATGAGACCCTATTACGCCGTTATTAAGCGGATAATATTTAATAAGAACATATACCGCGATAATTTCGTACTGGAGCGAAATTGGTATTGTGCTAATGTTTTTGGATGCAGGAAACAGGTTGGAGGGATCCAACTGGATTCCTCAACAGTTTTTATTTGATTATGGATATTTTGATATTCGTTGATTATCATATACGATATATGATGGATCGTTGTAGTCGTGATTGACTATTTGGTGTGTAGCATCATTGGACCCAGATTTTGGGATTTTAAAATGATTTTAAAAGTGATTTTGAAAATATACTATATTTTTGGAATTGATCCATTATAAATAAATAAACGTTATAATTTTTAAAGTTATAAAAATTATGGTTTTTGTGAAATATAGTTAAAAAGCTGATTTTTAGAAATACGATTAAAAGTCGATTTTTGAGAAATATGAACTAATGATTTTATAAAATAATTTAGATTGGATTTTTGAATATATGATAAAAGTTTAAATATAGGATTTATAAAATTTGATTATTTTATAAATCGAAATGATGAAATTATAAAGGAAATTAAAAGATGTTTTAAAGAATAATATTAATTGATTTATATTAAGAGATTTATAAACGGATATTTATAAATCGAAATATTGACATTTTAAAACGAGTTTTTATAAGTGTTTGAATGTAGTGAAAATGAATTTCCTAAATGAATGAAATTTATAGAATTATATAACGGTGAAGTTATAAATGGAATTTTATAAACAATAGGTTTATAAAATTTGTAAAGTTCAAAGGAACGATTTTTGCAAATAAATAAATTATAAGTGTTTGACTTAAAATTTGGACTTTTGGTTTATAATTAAGATTATAAATCGAATAGGTTAATAAAGGAATTTATAAAAAGAAGTTTTTATAAATAAATAGAAATGGAATTTATAAACGTTGTTTTATGAATTCGCAAACGACTTATTTTGATAAGTTAATTGTTATAACTTATAAATGGAGTTATATTCACGTTTTAGACAGTGAATAATCCTTTGAATTAAAATGAATAAAAGGATGGAATTTGTTAAAGAAGTATATTCACGTTTTTAAATAGTGAATAACACGTTAAAGAAAATGGTTTGAATGTGAATGTTTTAAATAGAATTAAAACAATCTAGTGATGTTTTAAAAGGTGTTGAGATTCGAAACCATAGATTTCAACATTTATTGTTGAAATAGACGTTTTCGAGAAATAAAAGGAAATGGTGGACTATAACACTGTTGTTATAGTAAATGATTTCCGAAAGGAAATGCTTTGTAAAGTATTGGGATTTATATAGCTATTTTAAATTCGAATCCCTATGCTAGTGATTTTGGGTTGTCGTAACGATGTTTTACGCAACATTCGTTTTGGCCCAAATAAATATGTTAAGTGAATGATTTCCTTAAAGAATGAATTATATACTTAATTCGATTTAAGTATATTGAATATTTTCAAAGGTTGAAGATAAAAAGATTTGTGAATTACTTATGAATAAATAAGTATGGAAATGTTTTCCAATATGCATGGATATTTTGAAATATAAATTCATTATGGAATTTATAAGTGAAAAGTGAAACTTGTTAAAAATAAATATTGATTTATTTTTGAAGTGTTGAAATTATATATCTTGTAAAGATATTTTGGAAAATAAATAATTTGGAAAATTTTTTGGAATCTGGTGATGTGTGCATATCAATTGATAGTTCAATAACCGACTATCAGTATTTCCCTTTGAATGGGTATTTGATGTGAATTGATTGAATTTGAATGCACACTTATTTTTGAATAAGCGCTCACTATTCGGGTTAACCGGGAAAGGACCATGGGGTCGTATAACCCACTCCGAATATGTGATACGTCGTTATGAATCGCATTTGAAGATCGGTGTTGAAGACCGGATATTTGCGAAAGCGATAGGATGACCTGTCGATTGTCTCTGCACTGAGTTGCAACGGTATAGAGACTCCCTAAGTGATGGGAAATCCGATCAGGATTGTGAATATCCGGATTGCAAGGACTTCTTTGTAAGTGCCTTCGGTTTTGTTCGATCCCGGAACAGACTTGTATGAATTGTATGTCTGACATTACAATTTGAGATATAAAGCCGATTTCTTTCAAATATATTTCTGTTGGTGGCGGAGAATTTATTCTTTGCTTAACACCCTTCTTTGAGACGTATGTGCTCAAAGGTTATATGGTTGAAGTTATCAGCGATATATTCCCAATTTGGTAATGTGACATGCTGAGTGTTGCTGAAATGATCATTGTGTTGATTATTTGTGATAGGATCATTTATTTGATCGTCTATCTTAGTGATCATTGTGTTGATCATTTGTTGACCCAAAGCATGGCTTTTGTATAAAGTATGTTTTTGTGGACGTGAATTCGTCGAGCCTCACACACCGTGAATGGTCAAAACAGGAAAGAAGCAGCAAGGTTATGAGGGGTAGCACCCTTTAGGATGTGTCCATTTCCTTCTAGAAAAGGGTGGTATCATGGTATGGAGCCCAGATACTTACTCATGTTGAAAACACTTTATGATTGTGTGAATTGATTACGAGCGCTCGGTTGATAAAGGTCCCAAAGGACCGGGGGATGGCATATTCGGTCAGTTGTTACTCAGTTAGGAGTAACCCGGCCTTGTGTTGGTAGAGATCCGGTTTGGTTCTCGGGGATGTCCATCCAGAGGCATTCTCATGTGGCAATGGGAAGTTCCTTGGCCTGATCATTCGTTGGAAATCCAAAGAAACAATACGTGACTTGTACGGTATTAGTTGTAGAACCTGCTATTCACTTATGGTGGTCACCACTGTTTGGATAGTAGCTATAGTAGGCATACGATAATGGTCGTATGTTGGCTAAGATTTATATTCTACTTTCGAAATAAATTTTTCCTACACTATGCACTAATAATAATATCAAATGTTATTTTAAATGCGTATCAAGCATCTTTGACTATCATAAGGAGAAATCTCCTCCGATTCTGCGTTTGCATTGTGTGTGTGTGCGGGAGGCCTTATGGTAGTCTCATTTTTAAAAGCATTGCGAATTGATTAAAAAAAAATATTCCTCTCTTTTGATTTTAAAGTTAAATAAACTGTTTTGAGTTCTCACACCAGTCACATGACTGACTCGGAGTTTATTGTTTTCCTTCCTAAACTCTGGGTGCCCACCAATTTCCACACGGGCAGTTAAGAGTTAGGTTTATCAGGATATTCTGGATATTCTGGAGTTGCTGGAGGCAAGCTGGATGGCATGGCGTATTACTAGTTTATATAGTACTTTTTTTCCGCTGCACAGTTTGATGTTGTATGTTGTTGTACACTCTGATGATATGATGTAATGAAATATGATAAAATGTAATAACTGATATAGTTCTTTGTTTAAAGATTATTCATTTATTATTATATGTTGTTCCGCTGCGAATTGTGAGATTCTGATGTTTGTTCTGTTGTTTCCTTTCTGTCCGTTCTATTTTTAAAATTCCTCTTTTTCTATTTTTAAAATTTTCTGTTTTCAAATTTCTCTATTTTCTCTATCTTCTTATCTCTTCTTTTCCCTCTATTTTTCTTTTTCTTTCTTCTTTTTCTCTCTTCTTTCTTTTCTTTTCTTTTTAAAACCCATAACTATTCGGTTTTTCGGCAACGAAAATCCGCGGTCGTTACATGAATATTTGATATTCTGTGATGAATTATGTTGATAATTGGAATATTGAATTTAAAAATGAATTTGGTTTTAAATTCCTTTAAACTTCTTTTATAAAATGAGAAATTAATTTATTTAATGAAGTAAACAAAAAGGTAATTAGTTACTGGTTGAGATTAATCAAGAGTGATTAATATTTATGGTTTAATTAATGATTAATTTCTTAATGTAATTAATTTAGATTAGGGTAAATTAAAATGTAATTAGAATCATTAATTTATATAATCAATGATGTAATTAATGATTGATTAATTAAGATTAATTAATCAATAATAAGTGATTATGAGAAATTAATTAATATAAGTAATTAAGGATTAATGTAATTAATTATAGTTATTTAAATTGTGAAGTAATTAAAGATTAATTATTGTTTTTGGTTAAGAATAATTAATTTGTGTAATTAATTGAAGACAGTTACTTGAATGTAATTGAAGGATAATTAATCCAGGGTGATTAATCAAGATGGATAATTAAGGGATGATTAATTAATTGATTTGAATTTAATAAATGTTAAGTGAAGGAATCTAAGTGATTGAGGTGAGTAATTCAAATAGAATTAATTAAATAAATTTAGAAGTGATCAAGCTTCGCTTATAGATGATTGAATGGTATTGGATGCTTTGAATGAGTTGATATCTCTGATATGAAATGTTGTGTGTTTCATTTGGATAACTTGGGTTAGGATGATGTGAGACTCGAAGAGACTAGGGTTGGGTATTAGGAATACCCGAAACCACTTCGAATTTTTATAGATTGATATGTGAAATCAATAGGCTGGAATAAAAATATTTAAGTGAATTGGATTATTTTATCTAAATTTTGGTACTTAGTAAATTGATGTGTGAAATGAGTGATGTCTATAACAAATTGTGAATTTGTAAATTGATACGAGTTACCCTGGGTTTTATATAAGTTGTATGCTTTGAATTCTATGTTAGATGGGTTACTCACGCTGGTTTCCAGCCTGACCCGGGTGTTGCTTTGATGTAATGCTCGGGTCAGACCGAGTATTACAGATTTTCAGGTAAAGACGTTCTGAAGCTCAGGAGGCGAGCTGGATGGCAAGAACGTATGGAGTGCTTCCGCTGTAATATATTTCTAATTATTTGAGACATGTTGATTTATATATGTCCAGTGTTTAAGTATGTGCGTAACTATGATGTATTAAATGTAATCGACGGATATAGTATTCTTTAGTAAACTGTTATTATTTGTTATTATATTTTATCCACTGCGAATGTGAGATGTTGGTGTTTCTAATCTTCTTATTCTTCTATCTCTTTCTTCTTTTTCCTAACTGTCTGGAATTTTCGGGATCGAAATTTTGAGTCGTTACAGTTTTGGTATCAGAGCTGAAGGTTAAGCAAGAACCTTGGCTCTGTTGGGATTACTCATTAAGGACAGGATCAATGGTACCCTAGAATGAGTTGAATGTCTATATATATATATATATATATATATATATATATATATATATATATATATATGAGCGTGTACTTGTTATTTGCTTATATAAAGATTTTAAATGATTTTATATAAGAAAATATTTCGATATATAAAGCAATATTCCTTTCTAATAAATATTAAGGTAATTGGTTGTTATATTATTTGAAAATTTTAATAATGAGAATTAAGTGGTAATAGAAATACAACCAAATTAAAATTAAATGAAGATAAGTTCGAAATGGATTCATAATTAAATGGTTTAAAGAGATAAGCTGATTTGATTTAAAGGATTAAATCAACATTTAAAAATTTAACTCGAATTTATATAATTCGAGATGGTTTAAAATTGAGATTGAAATTGAATTAGTTCAAAATTGAATTTGATTTGAATTAATTGGAATTGTGATTGAAGATGGATAAATTTAAAAATTCAAATGGAAATTCTGAGTTGGATTGAATTGAGATGATTTAAATTGAAGTGGGTTCAATTGATATTAGTCCAAATTGATTGGAATAATTTGGAATTGTAATTAAAGTTGAATAGGTTTTAAATCAAATGGAATTTGATTTAAATTAGGAAAGAAATCAAGATTGATTCAACTTGAATTGGGGTTAAATCAATTTCAATAGAAATTGAAGTTATTCAAATTAGAACTGAGTCAACTTAAATGGAAGTGGAAATTTAAATTGAATTAATGGGGAAGTGAACAGTTTGACTCTGGACTATTTTCATTATAAATTATTTTAATATAAACTTATTTTTCCAAGTTATTTAATAAATACAACCTTTCTTTTTAAAGCCAAATTATTTTATATTTATTTTACAATTATTTTGGAACTATTTAACAATTTTTCAACTGTTTTATAAACTAATTACTATTTTTCAACTATTTTACAAATTAATTACTATTTTCAACTACTTTGCAATTATCTAAAATTTCTGGAACTATTTGACTATTTTCCAACTATTTTACAATTAGTTAACTATTTTACAGCTATTTTGCAAACTAATAATTATTTTTCAACTACTTATCTATGTTTAAAATTTTCAAGCTATTTACTAAATATCGGAGTTCAAACTGTTATTGATTAAATACCCAACTGAGATAAGAATTGAAGTGATAATCCAAATGGGGATTAAGGCAAATGTGAATAAGTGAATAAAATTCAAAGTGAGGATGAATATAAAGGAAACTGATTTGGATAATAATCAATGAAGTTAAATACGTAGGATGTACGTATATTATTCTATTCGCATAGTGATTTGATCCAGATTCCTGCACAGAATTTCGAGATAGTTATATCGATCCGAGTTGGGATTTTTCACTCGATTTTCGACGGTGAACCTGGATATGGATTGTTGATTGGTTCTGGATATTCTCTATCATAGTTATGGCTATGCAAGGAGAATGACGGTTTCTGATCAAGAAACCAGATCTGTGTCCGCACTAGGAAGTCGGGTGGACGATACTAGTTCGGAAGTGAAATTGTGTGATCGAGTAAGCGATAAGATTGGTATATCGTATGGATGATATGTGTACATCGTACATGTTTAAATGAAATTGATATTGGAAATTTGTGGATAAGAATGCGAAATGATTTCTTTTGAAATGAAAGTATATTTTGTGAAATGTACAATGGATAAAGGTGAAAATTGAATATATTTTTTATGATGATAAGTAAGTTGGAAACAACTTAAAAAAAAGAGTAATCAAATTTTAATATTTGATTTTGAATAAACAAAGTTATATATCTTTGTTATATAAGATAAATCTCCCCCTGTTGAATCTATTGCCGGAAGCAAAGGGTTTTGGAAGTGTTTGAAGTATAAAAGGAGTTTTATACAAGTTTGAAATGATCCAAAGTTTTTTTAAAAAAATATAAATATATATATATATATATATCTACATATATATATAAAGAATCTTATGAGGATTTTGGAAAAAGGTTTTGGGAACCTTTGGATTTGGAAAGGCTATTGATTTTGTAGTAAAATCAATATTGGAATTTGAAAAGCCTGGTTTGAGGATTATCGATTTTGGGATAATTGACTTTGTGTAAAGGAGCTTTATATGAGATTCATACTAGTTGTATGATTTAGAAGATGCTATATGTGTATAGTATAAAATGTTTTGATAATGGCTCTGGGAAAAAAGGCGCTCCCTTGAAATGAACTTCTCAGGAGTGCCATAGGTTGGTACTGCCTTGAGCCCTAAGGGGGGTTCTAAAGTTGAACCTGTGAGGAGTCCGGACAAAACTAGTTCATGAGGATTATGAGTAGTGTGTAGCGGAAGTCGAGGGGCGCTGATGCCTACAGAGGCATTTGGGTTATGCAGTGATGACAGTGTAATTCGATGTCACTGCAATCTACTGCAGACCATAGCGAAAGTCGTGTGTGCCGCTGAGAGCCAACAGTCTGCATTTGATTTTATATCAGTAGGCTGCGACCTATGGTAACATAGCGAAAGTCGTGTGTGCCGCTGAGAGCCAACGGTCTACGTTTGATTTTACATCGGTAGACTGCGACCTATGTAGGAGTGGAGAAGTTTCATTTTTGACAGCAAAAATCGAGGGCGCTAATGCCTACAGTTACATGGACTTTTGCTGCGATGGCAACGTAACCCTGGAATGTAACTGCGATCTATTGTGGGTTCCATGGCGTAATCGAGGGGCACGGAGTGCCTACAGTTACATGGACTTTTGCTGCGATGGCAACGTAACCCACGATGTAACTGCGACCATGGATGGGGGTGATGATTTCCATAGCATTCTCACCAAAGATATTTCCTCTATTTTCAAGAACTATTTTCTATATTTTCAATAAAATTATTTTCCAAGTATTTTCACTCGATGTCGAAAACGGGTTTACCAAGTACTTATAGATTTTCAGTCCTACGCCTGATCAACGTATGACCGAATTTCTGTGAGAACAAGGATGGACTGGTTGAGACATCGAGTTATAAGAAGTATTTTTATAAAAAGCTATTTTAATAGTATTATGTGAATTTAAAAGTGTATTTCTAAAATTTAAAAATTGGGAGTAAGCTAATTAGCTAAATAATTATTTGACAGGGTATGTTAATAAAATTTAACTCGGTTAAATAAAATGGATTGTAAGTTAATAGTGAAGTTTGGAAATAAACTCGAATTAAAATAGAGTTCGATTTGGATTGATAATGTGAATTAAAATTAAAATGGATAGGCTAACTAAATTAAATGGAATTTGATTAAATGAGAATCAAATAGAAGTGAACTTAAGTCTGATGTTGGAATAAATTAAAGTAAATTAACTTAAGTTTACAATTTATGGAAGCTTGGCTTCGAGTAAGGGTGAAAGCCCATTAAATAAAAGCTTGGGTTGAATTAATTTGGGAATGGTTAGTAGTACACAAGCAGGGAATGTGTCGAGCTAAATAAAATGGTTGTGAATAAAGTAAAATGGAATTGAATTAAATAAAATTGAGTCGAAATCAATTTAAATTGGTTATAAAACTTAAGTAATTATTTATTCACATGGATATCATCAAATTGCGTAGAAATGATTGTCGTTTGACGTAAACGAGATTTAATTAAATTCTATGAATTAGTGGATGCAAATATAATTGATTTTTGAATCAATTGATATGAATATGAGTTTGTTTGGAATTATAAATGAATTGAAGGTATGTAAGTGAGTTGTACATCACTTAAATTGAATGCAAGGGTAAGAAAAGCGAGTGAAAGCAAATGAATTGGTGATTGAAACCTCATTAATTACTTTTAAGTGTTGTTCGGTAGGTATGGCTTATCAAATCCATGTGTTAGCTATTGAAAATGAGTGAAATGTAAATAAATTTCCTATTTTGCACTTACATATTTAAATTGAGTTAGTACAGGTACTTGAATGACGTTTGGCTGGATTTGGACGCGCTAATTGCTAAAATAACAAGCAGTTTGCTTAAAAATGCTAAATAGAGGTACGCCTATGCAATAAAAAAAGGAAATATGAACTGTTTTTGTTTTTCCGACTGCGTGGGCCGATATATATATATATATATATATATATATATATATATATATATATCTTGTCAAATTGCAAAAGCTCCTCCGTACAAAGGAGACTTTGCCAAAAAAATTCGAAAACTTTAGGAGTTAGAAAAATTTTGGAAAATTTTTGTTAGCGGCAAAACGATTTCAAATTTGAAATTAAAATAAATTAGTGGATGAAACTACTTTAAAATAATGTTACGAATCAGTTATAAATAGAAGACAAAATTCAATATTCAGAGTTGAAGATAAATTGAATTCATATGGAAATGGGAAACTAATTTGAATAGAAGTAGATATGAAAACTTCTGTAAGGAAATGTATAAAAATGATTTTAAAAGCTATGATTGGATATTATTACTGAGTAGGATATGCAGGTATTATAAAGGGAAAGAAAAATTAGTTTTGATTTCGGAAGATAAAGTTGAATTGCTCGACCAAAAGGTATGTGTTTAAATTTCTGTATGAAATTCGATTGGGTTTTTGATCTAGCCACTTGGCGTTTTGTTTTCTTTTGAAATTTGGGGTCTCGTAGAGGTATTTTGTAGTTGTACCGAGCAAGCCGCAAAAGGAGACGCTGGCGAAATTTTTCGAAAATTTAGAGAATTGGAAAAATTTTAAGAAAGTTTTGATAATTTAAATTTGAATAAGTGGAGTAAATAATGTTATTGGAAACTATGGAAGGTTTTAGGAAGTTCGTTGAAGTAATAGTGGGTCTTCAATAAAAGATATGTTATGCCAAGTTGATAAAACTGTTTAGTTTTGGAAAATAGCAATGGGCATTGGATCATTTTTCTGAACTAAGGGGACGAAATTCTTTTAAGGGTGAGGAATGTGACGATCCAGAATTTTTGGATGTTTGAAATCGGAATATTTAATTGATTTTAAATATTTAAAAGTTAATTTTTAATATGAATTTCAAATAACACTGTTTATTTGACAATTAAATTATTAAATTTAATAAAATTGGAAATTGGGAAAATTGTTGAATCTTCAGTTTTAAGCCTGTTAAAAATAATTTGAAGGCTTTTAAAATTTATATTGGTCATACTGAAGATAATAGAATGGTTGAAGTTTAATTTAAAGGCGATTTGTTCAGTTTTGAAAATATATCGTTTAAATTGATATTTAAAAATAGCCTTCCGAGGTACAGTCTCGGAATTCGACGAAATCAGTTCCACTGGATCCATAATATTGTATTATTATTGGATTTCAATTTTCGTAATGTTTGGAGTTGTTGTGTGAGCGTATGATATATAAACTCGCTGAAATTTATATCGTAAATTCCATATATAATAACCGGGTCTAAAAATATATCTTCTCCATACAATAGAATTAGGACTCGAAACCTTTTCCATTGCGTTCAGAATAGGGGTTTAACATTATAAACGCCTAGCGGCACGTCTCGATAGGAGTTCGGCATTTTGAGTTGCATTTTTCGAGACAATTTGAATTTGAAATTGAATTTAAATATTAAATTTTTGAATCAATTTTGGCAAGCCTTTGAGACACATGGCCTACCCCTTCTAACAGATGTACTTCTGCTTTCAACACGCATTTGTTTTTAGAATAAATCTGGATCAACCGAGCACCTTGCATTTGAAGAAATAAAAATAAGTAAAAAAAAAACATTTATCTCGGCAAAAAAAAGTATGGCTAATCTCAGGAAGTCGAACCAAACCCTAACTCTCTCCCCTCTTCCCCCTTTTCCAATTTAAAATCAAAATCATCTTTCTCTTCGTATTTTGATCTCGTTCGAGCTTCAACACCCAAAATCGAATTCGAAATCGATTAAGTGAAGGGACGCGTTCAGGTTTGGGGTGTCGAGTGCGAGCTTCGTAAGTTTGGATTGCGATGCCAGAGGAAGGGAGGTGTCGATTTCGAGCTCGCAAATGGCGTTAGGTTTCGGTCGCGAGGCCAGAGGAAGGGGCGCACTTCCGCATGTAGATGTTGACATTGTTGGGTTCGCGACTTTTGTTCTGCGACGATTCTGTTGGGCCGAAGCATGTGGTGGCAAAGAAAGGCTAGACGAGATCGATTTGTGAGGCTGAAGGTATAGCTTTGTTAATTTAATTTATCTCTTTTTTTAATCAGTCAATGAAAAAAATACATATATAAATTTATTTACAGTAAAGTATGTGTAAAGGCAGTTTTCAATATTTATATATTTATTTAGAAAACAGGAAATTAAATATAGTGAGATATAAAACTTTTCTATTTCAATATATAGTAGGTTTAAAAACAGAATGTGTGTGTATATATATATGAATAAGATTTTCGAATATAAGAGAATCTATAAAAGTTAGATTTTTTTTTTTAAATCTATAAATTATTTTTATAAATGTATAAGTAGTTTCAAGGGGAAAATTTCTAGTTTAAAATTAAATCATTAATTTAATTAATAAATGGAAATTTACTCTTCGCTTGTTTCAAATATTAATAAATTATATAATGTTTATACAAGGTCAAAATCGTAGAAATAAGCCGGATGGGAAGTGGGTTGCAACATAAAAGCAAAGGTGAGTTAATCTCACTCAACTGGGTTTCTATTTAAATTTAAATGGTTAAATTTAAATGATTGGTTGAATGGTTGAATTGATGTGCTATATTATATATAGTAGTATATAGTATATATTGGGTGATTGATTTCCCGCATTATATAGCGCATGAGACTCTATGCGCCGCATAATAGCGAATGATATTATATAAATCCCATATACCGCGATATTCCACCTCGAAGTGGAATTGGTATTGTGCTAACATCTGTGGATGCAGGGAATAGGTTGGAGGAATCCAACTGGATTCCTCAAAATTATTTAGATTGTTAATATTCTGTGTTATGAATATTTGATATTCAGTGATGAATTATATTGATAATTGGAATATTGAATTTAAAAATGAATTTGGTTTTAAATTCCTTTAAACTTATTTTATAAAATGAGTAATTTATTTATTGAATGAAGTAAACAAATAGGTAATTAATTACTGGTTGAGATTAATCAAGAGTGATTAATATTTATGGTTTAATTAATGATTAATTTCTTAATGTAATTAATTTAGATTAGGATAAATTAAAATGTAATTAGAATGACTAATTTATATAATTAATGAATGATTGATTGATTAATTAAGATTAATTAATTAATAATAAGTGATTTATGAGAAATTAATTAATATGAGTAATTAAGGATTAATGTAATTAATTATAGTTATTTAAATTGTGAAGTAATTAACGATTAATTACTGTTTTTGGTTAAGAATAATTAATTTGTGTAATTAATTAAAGATAATTACTTGAATGTAATTGAAGGATAATTAATCCAGGGTGATTAATTAAGATGGATAATTAAGGGATGAATAATTAATTGATTTGAATTTAATAAATGTTAAGTGAAGGAATCTAAGTGATTGAGGTGAGTAATTCAATTAGAATTAATTAAATAAATTTAAAAGTGATCATGCTTTGCTTATGGATGATTGAATGGTATTGGATGCTTTGAATGAGTTGATATCTCTGATATGAAATGTTGTGTGTTTCATGTGGATAACTTAGGTTAGGATGACGTGAGACTCGAAGAGACCGGGGTCGGGTATTAAGAATACCCAAAACCACTTTGAATTTTTATAGATTGATATATGAAATCAATAGGCTGGAATAAAATGATTTAAGTGAATTGGATTATTTTATCTAAATTTTGGTACTTAGTAAATTGATGTGTGAAATGAGTGATGTCTATAACAAATTGTGAATTTATAAATTGATACGAGTTACCCCGGATTTTATATAAGTTGTATGCTTTGAATTCTATGTTAGATGGGTTACTCACGCTGGTTTCCAGCCTGACCCGGGTGTTACTTTGATGTAAGGCTCGGGTCAGACCGAGTGTTACAGATTTTCAGGTAAGGACGTTCTGAAGCTCAGGAGGCGAGCTAGATGGCAAGAACGTATGGAGTGTTTCCACTGTAATATATTTCTAATTATCTGAGACATGTTGATTTGTATATGTCCAGTGTTTGGGTATGTGTGTAACTTTGATGTATTAAATGTAATCGATAGATATGGTATTCTTTTGTAAACTGTTATTATTTGTTATTATATTTTATCCGCTGCGAATGTGAGGTGTTGGTGTTTCTGATCTTCTTATTCTTCTATCCCTTTCTTCTTTTTCCTAACTATCTGGAATTTTCGAGATCGAAAATTTCGGGTCGTTACATAAACTTTAATATAAATAGAAAGCAATGTACAATGAACATTATTATCTCTCTGTATCAAATAATTCAGTTAATCAATACAGCTTTCATTTCAGCATTTTTTCTCAAGATCTTACAATATATATGCATAAGTTAATCAGACGGATATTTTTCGGATACGGATACCACAATAACCATATTCGTATCTGGAAAGATTTTTAGATATCCGTATCCGCTTTTCGGATAATGGATTTTCGGATATGGATTCCAGATTTTTCGGGTACCTATTGACAGCTCTAATTACTTTACTGCAAATTAACTTTAAATTTAGTATTGTTTATAATTTTTGTTAGTTTTGTTATATACTTTTTCTAGACTAAATAAAATATTAAGTTTAAATCATAAAAGATCCTATTCGCATTTTGCCTAGCCCTTGAATATTGTAGGCCTATTTGTAAACATATTAAATACATCTTATGCAGTGTAAAACTAAACCAGCTACAAAGTAGACATTGAAATAGAAATGGAAATTCCTGATAAATCAAATCTTTAAATGTGTATAATTTGCCAAAAGAAAAAGAGCACAGAAGAAGCGGACTCATGGATTGGCATCCAATAAAAAAACCAAATATTTTGGGGAAAGTTGAACTATATTACATTGTGAATCGATGCATGTAATGGAAGAGGAAAGAATCCTACACATATTCTTTTCAAACAATTCACAAGTACAAACTCAAACATTTGAGATAGTATACAGGTATAAATGTGAACTTAATCTTATATTTTATATTCAGACAAAAACAACATTTATCATAACATCACTTATACCCAGATGGAAACTTCGATGCAACACTGCAAACTGGATGGAGGGGGTGATTGTAACATCAAGGTCATCGAGAAGGCCTTTTGTTGAAGGAATTTCGATGACACATCAACAAAAGATGGATTCTACCTTTGAATTTAAGTAACTGATATGCTTGCTTTAAAGGATTATTGAGAATACAAGCACACTGTTAATAATACTTCTGTTTATAGGAAGTATCAACACCACTCGCTATTTATGACGAATACAATAATTTTTCTCATGGATTGCATAATCATAATGTATTTCATAAAGGAACATGAGCAATTTGGAAAATTTGTATGAAGTATCTTTATATTTCAAATAAACTTTTAGTTCACATAGTGACATAGTGATACATCATATCAACTATATTTACACATCATAAAATACAAATTTCAACAATAATACATGTTAAATAATCTTTATCTTTTTAAATCGTATTTGTTTTCAATTAACACTTACACAAATAAAATACATCAGGGACTGCCCAAAGTTGCAAAGCGGTACAATTGTATTTTTTAATCCATATTCATCGTTATAATTGATTAAACCAAAGGCAAAAATGTAATCATGAAGTTGTGTGAAAAGAAAAATAAAGCTACCACGTCATTTTCTTCTTTTTTCTTTCAGAGAACCAAAACCCAAAATAATCTAAATCTATAATAATCGAAATTTAGTCGCAGCAATTTTTTTTCCCTTTACTTTGATTTCTAACAATTAAGTGAGAATACCAAATTAAACGTCAATAGAGTGGAAAAATGTGAATGTTATAGGAGACCTCCTTTTTGTAGATGCTTGGTTTATTAATCAAGTTTTCGAAACAATCTTCCTATTAATGAGTAAGGCTGCGTACACCTCCCATATCAGACTTGCTCAAGCGGGAGCCTTGTGCACTTGGTACTCTTGCCTAAACCTTTTCATGCTTGTTACAATATCATTATTTTATATAAGAAGGATAGGTATTTGTGTTTCTTCATAAAATATTTTTTTTTTTTGCTCATTGTATCATTTTCCACACTAACAACCATCCATGTCTGATTTCTCACTGCATATTCCATTTTCCTTGCATAAAGCTAAATTTTCCATCTCGATACTAAATATAACATAAATCTTCATTACAATCATCAAATATTTGCTCTATTAATTACCAATTCTACATTTCGTGTTCATCTACTATACATTACACCCAGTTACAGCTTTGCCAAGCAAATACACAGTCCTTATGTTATGTCTTTCAATTACTTGCATTATTTTCAACACAACGCCTACAGGTTCTCCATGGGTCTTTCAATCATTGTTTATTTGATTTTTCTTGCACAAATTATCTCTCATATAATTTAGTAAAATCATCTAATCTTCCTCTCACACGGTTAACCAAAGTTTCATCTTTCCATACATAGCTAAAATTTAGACCCAAATGAGTAAATTTGAGCCAAGTTTAATTTAATGTTGAAGTTGGATATAAATTTTTTAGTTTCATCGTGATTTCATTTATATGACATGTAATGAGTGGAACGAATAATGTTTAGCATTATAATTAAGTTCTTAGTTTCATCATGAATTAATTGATTTATTTGAAAATTTCAGTTTTAGTTCGTTTAATTTAAGTTTTATTCATTGTTTACTTATTAAGTTCTGTTGGTTCATCCAACTAAACATGTACATTTAAGTAGGGCATGATATTTTCAAACATTCGTATGTATTTCTCAAGATTTGGAATTATTGTTTTTAGTTCTGTTTTAGTCATTTAAACCTACCTTTTGATATTTCAATTCCGTTTCGAAAATTTGAAAATCCCATTTTTGCCCCGGTTTTCATTAACAAAAGTAACTAACAACTGTAATATTCCGCAATTAACAGGCACAATATATTTCTATGGCCACAAATGCTTAATTTTTAATATTATAGTATGGGTATATTGTCGAATCCGAAGACCATTTAAACATTCAAAACCTAGTATAATCAAGCCCAACTATCTCAAATAGTTCCTTTATCCCTACACATCATTTCTTTTTGGCATCATCACCCATTTGATGACATAAATCCCAAATCCATAATCCAGTTTGAAATTTGAAACCACTGAAAATTCCACTTTCTGTTCCATTTCTTTTATAATTTAAAACTAATAAAAGAAATTGAAATCACGGGTTTGCTGCCCTCATCATTTTTTTGCTTCCGTTCTTCCTCTTCGTTGATAATCGTTCTTCTTCGCTAAAATTTTATTGTTTTCTTTCCTTCACTTCTCATTTAAACTTGGAATAAAATTTTCATTTTACATCTTATGTAAATGAAACAAAAATAATGCCAGGTTTCAGAACGTGTTTTTCACAAAATTCCATCCACATCAATGTTGGAACCGTGCTAGGATGGATAGATTTTTGTCGTGGTGACGAAAATTCCAAACTTCGTTTTTTGAAATCACTGGTTATTTTTTTTTAAAAAAATGGTACTTTATATACAACAAATCATTGGGACAACATATCCCATGTCAAATAAACGTTCGAAAGCAAGTTTCGAACTTGTGACATCCTGCACCAAAGCCGAATCAATTAACCACTTGAACAAAGGTGCTTGTCGAAATCACTGGTTATTAATAGGAGTAATAAGGACTCATTTTGTTTTTCTGCATACTATTCAATAAAATGAACCCAATTTTAAAAGACTTTGTACTATAAGAAGTGTAAGTGAGACTATAGTGTTAAAAATAGTTCTATAGTTTTCCCTAATTGTAAAAATACACTTAATATGACATTAATGACATCTATGACTATATTTAATATGTCATGCACATCACAATACTTTTATGGTTTTATTTTTCTTGATGGTTCATTCATGTTCAATTGATAGAGATGGACTGCAAAAACAGAATACGATGAATCAGGTCCATCGATTGTGCACAGGAAATGCTTCAATATTTTCAAAAAATTAATTCATTTTTCTTAGTTATTTGTCACAGCAATATCATAATATTTGGCCTGTTTGTTGTAAAAAAAATCTTATTATTTATTCTTTTTGTTTACAAAATTGTAGTTGAACCGGTAATGCACCAACTCGGGTTTATTGATTTTATGTTCAGTTTTGATTTAAATTGCAATGTATTATTTGACACTTGATACTTGAAGTCTAGATTTATATAACCTACTTAAGTGTGTCAAAATGTCTTATGATTAGATTAAGCTTTCTTGTGTGGTAGGTACCAAAAGGAGATACATGATCTTTTACCGATCGATGGATTGTAAAGTTAATAGTTTATTTTCTTAAAGTGTTAGTGGGTATTATCTAATTCCTTATCATGAAGGCATAACTCAATGCATGCCACAAACACATATGAAAATAACAAAAGGTTAAAATGCCTTTCGAAAATAGTATTACACTATTATTACTTCTTGCGCACCAACCTTATACATCTCTGCTTATATCAACAAACAGTTAAATAAACACTATCAAAAATACTTCAGAAATACCCTTGGGGTTGATTATTCATTAAAATTTAATGTGTACATTCAGATATATTATTAAACTCAGCTGTTATCCATAGTAGTTAAGGCGTTAAGGCACAAAAGGCACAAGCCTTGAGCTTTGGGATTTTTTGAGCCATGGGCCTTTTTGCGTGCCTTTTATATAATGATCTACTATTTTACTAACTACAAATTAATTTTTAAACCATATTTTATAACTCATTCAACTATTTAAATATTTTATTATCTAAATTTTAAATTTTAAACCATATTTTATATTCCATTTAACTATTAAAAAAAATTATTTAACAATTTGTAAACTAAAATTTGAATTTTGCAAAAAGGCGTCTCAAACTGCAAAAGGTCGCACTCAAACTGCAAAAAGGCGCACGATGTGCGCCTGAGCCTTTTTTGAGCCAAGGCGCTCACCTAGATGACTATGCTACTATCCAACATTCATTTATTTTCATCTAAGATTGAATTCATAACATATATGATTAAAACATGTATAAATCACGCTTGGATAAAAATAAATTACCACCACACATTTCTTTTGGTTATAACTCTATCATATTATAAGCAATTCAGGTTTGCTTCAACCATAAAATGAGAATCAATTTTCATTTATTTTACTATTCTCCTCTCTACCTAAAGGCACGCACTCTCGGATTAAATTCACATACATTAAAACATGTCTAAAAATGGCAACACGCTAGAAATAGAACAACAAGCTAACTCCACAACAATGTCAACGAACAGAGGAGATAAGGAAGCAAACACATGGCTAAACAACGTGTACCCAAGAAGCACACTCATAATGATAACAACCATCATGAATAACCATCTCATTCCAAATTGTTGTGTACCCACGAGGTGGATTTTGGCAGGACATTACAGAGCATTAACAACCCATCACAAAGCCAAAAAAAACTGAAACTATTATACAAGATATATATTTAGGCATAGAGCTAAATAATATGCAATTGTTGTTTATGGATTTGGGTTATATTAATAACAAAAAAGCAAAATTGAAATTACCAAACAACTCTTGGAATTTGGTGGACGAGGTCGTTGATGCTGGAGTGAATTAATGCAGTTATTGCGGGTGGAGAGAATCGATGAGGTAGATGCTGGTAGAGTGAACTGATGTGGTCGATGTCATTCCTGGCTGAAGAAGTGAAACAATGTGCAATCAACATAGTTGTTGGTGGAGGGAATAGTTGTGATGCGGTGATGGCTGCTGAAGCGAATAGATGCGATGTGGTGATGGGAATGAAGTTGTCGTGAATTTAGGTTAAAGTTTTGTTCGATAGTGAAAGGGAAGAGGAGAGTGAAGAAGGGATTGAGTTTTAACTTTCCACGGTCTTTTTTTTTACTAAGTGAAGATGTCGCGTTCATTTGAGTTCCCACGTTTGTAAAAGTGGAAGGTTAAATTATAGTGGAGTGTTTTTTTTATAGCTCAATTTGCAATTATATATTTTAATCAAATCATTTTTTTATAGCACTTTATTTACAACGCTATGATATAATGTTATATAAATCATGTTTTCTTATAGCGTTATAAAACTCGGTTAACTTGTTTAGTTTCTATAAACTTAGCTAACTTGTTTAATTTTTATAACTTGGTTAATTTATTATTATTTTATTATAAAATTAGTTAATTTTTATAAAACTTCATTTATTATTATTATAAACATTTTAACTCTTAAAAAACTTAGTTTGAACTTTTTAATACTTAGTCAAGTTTTATAACTTATTTAGTTTTAAAAAACTAGTTAATTTTTATAAAACTTAGTTAATTTTTATAAAACATAGTTAACTTGTCTAAATTTTATAAACTTAGTTAATTTATTATTATTATAAACTTAGTTAATTTCTATCAAACTATAGTTTATTAATGTAAATTATAATATTAATATTATTATTATATTACAAACTTTGTTAACTTTTATCGAACTTAGTTTATTACTACTACTGCTATTGGTGCATGTAAGTGTCTATGTGTCCGTATATGTATATGTGCGTATGTATGTATATGTAAATATGTGTGTATGTACGTATATATGTATATGTTTGAGTATAGCTCACCTATGGAATATCTAGTCTTTCTAGATTTGCAGCATAAGGCATGGGAACATCAACTCCAATAATCCTTGTATGTGTATGTTTGTCTATATATGTGTGTGGTTGCGTGTCTAGGGTTAATAGTATAGTGATAAGCTCTTTAGAATATGAATAGTGTGTGTGTATAAAGGGGAATATACTACCTAAATTTTGAGGTAGTTTGGATTGCTCAAATTGAGATCCTTAGGCAATTCAGGCAGTACTGCAGCCACAATCATACCAAAATAAATATAGTTTAACACAATATATACTACTATCATCAGCAAACACCTACTAAACTAATAGTTAGGTTAACAAAAAAGAAAAAGAAAAACCAATGAAGCAAAAAAATCACATTTAAAACATCAGTTGTATAAAAAAAGACTTACAGCTGTTTAAAAGAATTATAAAACATATAAACCATTTACAACATTAGAAGCAATGAGTAATAATGCACGTGTCAAATATACTCAATTCAATAGCTTGTTTCTCCTTTGTAATCTCCCTGCCAACCACTACTAAATTCTAACTACGATTGTATGAATTTCCAACCATTCTACAATCACCAAAAACAAGAAAATCTAATGCATACATGATTTTAAACCACACTGAAACATATTTTCCTACTTAACTATTTCTAATGTGTAATAGAGAGAGAGAGAAGGAAATAGATGGCTTGTGCCATGGAATTATGCAAATCAGAAACGTTGAAGTAACATTACTTTAAGAAAAGGGACATCGATAACTTACCAACAAGAGAAAACAGTTTGATCCAAACTGAACCATACAGGCTCCAAATATAAATCATTTCTCTTGACATGTACTCCAACTTCTTCTTTGTCACTTAGATCATATATTTCGGGATAGATACAAATTGCAAAGTGCAAAGTAGGTAGGCAGTAGTTATTGTAGGCTTGCAATAGCTATTGTACTTTAGGATAGAGCACTTGCAAAACTAAATCATGCACCAAAGCGCAGACATGAGCTCATTAAAATATGGAATGTGGCTCACTTCATAATCTAAGCTTTGTTAAAGGATATAAAGTGAAGCGGTCAAATTTATCTCAACAACTAAAGTAAATCGATGCGGGTTCAAGTGCTGTAAATCCCATGATGCAATAAAGGCCCAATATAAATGCTGTATTTGTGTGCTGCTGAAACAATATAAATAGCAGTGCATATGTAACATTTTTTGATGTAATAAAACTATCAACAATAACATATACAACATTCTTTCATGGTATCAGAGCAAATCGCCTAACGGCTATTGTGCCTTGCCGAAATCCCCTCAGAATCAAAGTTCATCATTGAAAGATTGGTTGCACGCAAGATCCTCGTCATTATTTTCATCACACGAGAGATCTGATTTGCATTCAAGAACCTAACCCACATCTTATATGCCCTGCCAAGTTCACATGGTCAAAGAAATCTCATCACTCTGGTGAACTGGCTGCATAATTCTAGTCATCAAAATAGCTTTCTTGGAGCTTTTCATCATCTGATTTACCTCTGGCTATCATTGGCTGCACATAGTCACTCTTAACCGTCTGCCTCGCCAAGATCATTTTATTTCTTATTTAGACATTCAAGATATGAAAGCATCAATTGCTCATTCAGTAAATCATCATCATGGCCGAGGAAAAAGATGCCTCCTCGGCTTCATCCAAAACAGATGCAAATGGAGTACCACCAGCAACTGAATCATCCACCATGTCTTTGATCAAACCCAAAGGTCAGATTGTTACCACCCAACTCAATGAAAACAACTATTTACTCTGGAAATTTCAAGTAGCAATACCAGTAAGAGGATATGGACAAGAAAGCTTTATCAATGGCACAGTTTCAATTCTAGCAAGACTGTAGATAAAGATGGGAAACTAATAAGTAACATGGAATATATCATATATCAAAGGCAGTCTATTATCATCTTGGTTATTTCATCAATTAGCACAAATTTGTTGTCTCGAAAAGTTGGTTGTAATTCATCTTATGAAATATGGACAACTATTGAGCAGATTTTCAATTCACAATCTACAGCAAGAATCATGTATTATAAAAGGCAATTACAAAATCTAAGAAAGGAGAATATTTCAATGAGAGACCACATATCATAGATAAATACATATTGTGATCTTCTTGATACTATGTTCGACGGCCAATTTCCTATCGAAATAGAAAATAGCCGATCAAATTTAAATTAAAAACAACCGCAAGCACACGGCGTACAATGTTAGTACGTGGCGAGTACAGGTTGATCCGTAGGGAATTGTTTAGATTTTAAAGTTCTATTCAATCAAATTAAACCAAGATTTGAAGTAGTATAAAGCTAAAAAAATGTAAATAAACTAGCAAAAGAAAATGGATGAAAATACGAGAGTTTGAAGGCAATTTAGAGATAAATCTACTCTCTTGATCACATAAATCAACACAACTTGAAATTACGATCTCTCTTTTTTGGTCATAAGTGAATTTAATTGATGTGTTTATCGTAAGTATGGAATATTAGTGCTATTAGTAAGTCCAGTATAAACGATCAAACTATAACACACCCATTAAACCACTTCTTAACTCTCATGAAATTTACAATGAAATTGAAAATAAAATATATTCTAAGCATGATCTATTAAATATTGATTAGAAATATAGACCATCAAATTTTGATTCCAAATCCACTTCCATTACCAAAATCAACTAGTTAGATGATGATGTAAATTGTGTTTATTTGAGTAAGTATAGCCTATATGCGATTAACATCATAAACTATCAAATTCATTAATAACTTACATCAACATACAACTTTCCAATAAGCACAAAAAGAGAACATAAATGATCAAATTATGTTGAATCTACATAATTAGAGAGCTTCATTACCCCTAAATTGAAGGGGTTTAGCCTTTCATATTTGTTATCATTTCAAAAAATGTAGCATTCAACATGAAATAAAAACAAAAGGAAATTAAAGAGCAAATTAAAGTAAAATGAGAGCTAATCTATTTGCATAAAAATAAACTAAGCTACTAACATGAAAGAAAAGTGAATGAACTAAAATTGCATTAAAGAAAATTATATAAGATAAATGGCTAAGAAGTCATGAAATAGAAAAGAGAGCTTTTGTTTATTTTTGAGCCTCAAACTAAAATAACTAAAATTTAGGATCAAAGGAGGCTAAGAGCCTAATTACGTGAAACATGTGATGTATTTATACAAGCCTAAAACCCCAATGCATATTTTTGAGGACTGCCCAAACTACCCCTCTAGAAAGTGTGGCTGCCAAGTTATCGTTAGCATGTATTAATCCTCGACTTGAATGTGCATGTAGCTTTAATCTTCATTAGCATGTTTCCTAATTGTACATCATAGTAAGTTGGTAGGCGGGGTCCTCCATGTTTCATGGAATGAATTATTTCCATCTTCATTTGTTCCTTCTCTTGTCCATGCATATTTCTTCATGAAGCCTCTTATAATTTTCATTCAATTTTCCAACAAATAAAAGTAAAATGTGCAAGTGAATTTTCTCAAATTAATTAACACACAAAAATGACCATTTTTCCCTTAAATGAAGACGAATAAATGATGATTTGAAAATAATTTGAATTTTGGTTTAAACATGTTAAAATACCCAATATGATCGTTTTATTTAATTTAAAATTAGAATAAAGATTGAAGTAAAAATATGTACATTTACGTGCACATCAAATACCCCCACACTTATCTTATTATTCATCCTCAAATAAACTAAAACTAAGATAAATCCATTTTCGTAGGGAGCACGATTGCATTGAGCGTATGCAACAAGCCGTTAAACCTTTCTATATACTAGTTAAACCATAGTTACTTGTAATCAAACTTTATTTTTATTTTTGTTTAGACAAATAAATTTTCAAAAATTTCAATTTAATAACCAAAATCCAATATTTATCATGTAGTGTTTCTTTAAAAGTAATTAAAAAGAAAATTTGTTTTATGGAATTTTTTTCTTTTTTTTAAATTTTTTAGTTTTGGAAAGAAAATTCAAAAAAAAAAACCATGAAAAAAAATGAAGATGAGACTCCTCCACACACTTCATTTTAACTGTGTCCCATAGTTAACCCAAGTGAAAGGAGAAAAATAAAATAAAAACATGACCTATATTTGCATGAAAAAGGTATTATTTTTAAGACATCAAAAAATAAGGGTAAATGAAACGGTCTTCCAAATACCAATTCATTTGTCTCGTCCAATATGAGAGACATAGCTTAAGCTCCAAAAACCAAACCATAAAAGATTTCAAAGTTGAATGTTGATATGGAAAAATGAATGTCGTTTTATTAAGAAACGTATGAGTTGTTTTGCTTTTGATGATTTTTTGGGGTTGATAAACCAATTGATTGAAGTTCAAGTTTATTTTCATCGATTTGAAATTCAAACTTATCATTAAAAATTCTTCAGAATTATTGATTTCAAAATCAAAATGGTGATTTAAATTTTCCCCTTCAGAATTTAACAACTCATCATCGAAATGTTCAAAAAAAATGTGTTCACTAAATTCGTCTTCCTTTGTTAGATTATAAACAACTTCATTGTATATATCAAGTTCAAAATCCAAAGTTATCGTATTCAATTTTTCAAAATCAAGGAAAGGAAGATCAAATTTGAAATTTGGTTCTACACTTTCAAAAGAATTAAAATCCAACTCAATTACCGTATTTTCAACAACTTCATTTAGATTAACATTTTCAAATTCATAAGTTATTATTTGAAACTCGTCAATTTTGGTAAAAGGTGGATCATTATTTGACTCATCGCACTTTGGGATTTGGTTTTGTTGCTCACGCTGTTTCTTGTACGTTTCAAATAATAAATCCATGTGATCTTTGTAAATTTCATTCATTTGCTCAACAAAATCCAATTTATAATTATTAACTTGAGAATTTTCGATTTGAACTTGTTGAGAATGAAAATTGTCCACTAAACCATAGTCGAGATTATTCTCATTGCCAAAATTATTTAAAAAGTGGTTCACATTTTGGTTTTGACTTTGACACTCATTTTGGAGTTTGAAGTTGTATAGGCATGAGTTATAATCGAAATCATTTGAATTTTGAAGTGAATTCATGTTTCGATTATTTTGAAAACTTTGACTTGAATCATTGCACAAATATGAATTAGACAAATCATTTATCTTTTGATTTTGTTGTGTAGAAAGTTCAAGTAAAGACGAAATTATTTCAATGCTATTTTCAAGATTTGAGGGTTGACCATCATTTTAAAAAAAAATGTTCGAAATTCGAACTGTTTGAATAATAGTTGTCATTAAAATATCCATAAGAATTTGGGGTGAAATTATATAGATTATATTGATTTTCGCAACTATTGTAATGTTCTTGTAAGTAAGGAAACTTGGACATTTTCAAAAACTTTTTTTTCTTTTTTTTATAAAGGAAAAGAAAAAAATATTTACTAAAAGGAATTTATTTTTCAAAAGGGAAATTCGACTTTTTTTTGGATTTTAAATTTTTTTTGAAAAGGTTTTATATTTTTTTTTGAATTTTTGTTTTTCTAAAAAAAACTAGCTTAAATTTTTTTATGGATTTTTGATTTTGATTTAAAAAATTTCAAAAGAGGATTTAAACTAAGTTAAGGAATATTTACATTTTTTTATTTTGAAATTTATTTTCTTTTTCTTTAAATATACATAAACTAATGCAACTAAATGAATGGAAGGGACTTAATTACGAATTTCCTATCTTTAATTGCTCCTAACCCAAAATTGTATAACCACACTTTGTCTTAATTATACAAGATAGTTCTTAGCCAAGTAACGGACAAAATTTATTGATGTGCCAGGAATCACCGTTGCAATGTAGCCAAGGTTTAAGTATCTTCAAAGAAACAACCACTATAATTTACGAATCGCCGTAATTTTTATAAATGGTTGCTGCTCTATCGTAGCCTAGACACCAAGAATTTAAATTGTTCAAAGAAGACAACTTGTCAATATACAATTAAGCTCTAGGTTAGCTCATGACACCTTTAAATTCGATGTCTAACCGTTATTATTCATAAATTCTAAGTTGAAATGTAAAGCAGAAATTAAATGTGTATTAACAATGCAACTGCAATGAAATTTGTTTTTTGTTTCTATTTTTGAATTTTTTTTATATATATAAATGCAAATGCAAGCAACCAATAATGTAGATAAAATAAAACTAGAGATTAGAACACGATACCAGAGCGTGCAGATTATTAGCAATTTATTATATATTTTTTTAGTGGTGATTTTTTTTTATAAAGCTAGTAAAGAAATTTATTTTTGGCAATCACTTCTGCCACCTGCAACCTAAAAAATTTCGAACAAGATATATACAATTGTTTTTTTTTCTTTTTTTATATTATTATTATTATTAGATGAAGAATGAAAACAATGCAAAACAAATGAAAACACCACAAAACAAAAGGGGAAAAAATTGAAAACAAAATAAGTGAAGCTTGTTGTTTTAGAATAAAACAAAACTAAACTAAAAGAAAGCAAACTCTTTTTTTAAGACTTAAACAAACTAAAACTAAACAAATTAAATCAAATGAAAACAAACTAAAAGAAAAAATTGCTTATTTGAGAACAAGCTAAAAGAAAACAAGCCTAACAACTCGGCCAACAAGAAACTTAAACAAACTAAACAAAACAAATTAAACTAACTAATATATATATATGATATATATATATATATATATGTTTATTAATAGTTGGCTTGGAAGGGCAAACTTTTGGTCCGACCGCGAACTTCTAAAATTGCCCGTATTTCTGTATTAAAGGTTGTAATACATTTGTTGTCACACTCTTTTGATGTCAGCATAAAATACCAAAAATTTCTCTCTACAGATATTATCAAGATTTAGTATAACTCAAATATAGGATCTGACAATTAAGCTCCTTTACAGTTTTAAATTTTTCTTTATAAATATTTACCAAGTCTTCATATTACTTGAAATTAGAACCTAACAAATAAACTACTTTACAAATTTGTTTTTTATAAACTAATAATATAAATAAAATATTAAACTACCAAAAAATTATATATACAACTTAGAAATAAAAATTCAAATTAACTACATATGATTCAACACAACATATGGCTGAATATTTGTGAAAAACATTATCTTTTAAACATATTAAATAAATAAAATTTATACAAAAACAATTCAGGTACATTCATCACGCGCGAAGCGCATGCAGTAATGCACGTCTGTATTTTTAATAATAGTTGTAATAGCTTTGGCGTCACACTTTTTTGATCCCAACGTGAACTACCAAAAAACCCTCATATATATTATCAAATATTAATCACTTAAAAGTAGGATCTAATATTAAACTTTTTTTACAAATTCAAACATCCCTAAAATTAGTATCTAACAATTAAACATGCTTAAATATTCAAAACGCTTCAAAAAATAAGATCTAAATTTAAACTTACTTTATAAATTCAAAATACTATATACAAATCTTGATATCACTTAAAATAAATAAATAAAAAATTTGACTGATTTAAACATATATAAATTGCGTGTTGTAATGCTCGTGTGTGTATAAAAAGTTTGGCCCAAAAAGAAACTTCAACTTTCTCAAATTTTTCACCCAAAACAACAGACATACGTGAACTATTTGATAGCAGAAAAGAAAAAAAAATCTTTGATCTTCTCAAATTCGAACTCATTTTCTCATATTCGTAAATTCATTTTCCCAAAATTTCATTCAACAGAGATTACGTTTTCCACAATTCATTCGACGGAGAATACCCAAATCAATTCATAAAACAAGTTCGTGATTTGTATTGCGGAAGGCGAATTTGAGCTGGAAGGTGTTGATGAATTCGTGTTTCGGAGATTTTGTATTCCGATTGGTGTAAGCGATTTGGAAGGTGATTTGTTTGACTGGTGATTGGGATGTTCTACTTGGAGTCATGAAGTTGAAGGGATTCGGGTAGGGGTTCGAAGTGATTTGAGTTGCTGGAGTGATTGACTGTGATGGTCAGTGGAGGGGATAGCGGCGATGGTTGAGGCTAGAGTTGATGAAATTGAAACTCGGTGCAGTAATGAAGTGTTGGTGGTTTCTTATGTGCAGAGGTTGATTGCTTATTGTCTGACAGCAGTGAAGGAGTGATGCAGTGAGATGGGAAGGGTAGAAGTCAGTGATGTGCTTGGTGAAGTGTGGTATTGATTTGGGTTGCGCGATGTAGTTGGCAGTGGTATGGGTTGCAGTGTTGTCCGCTTGTGGCGAGGCAGAGGCGAGTAGACAAGGTGAGTATCAGTGATTGTTGTGTCAGCAGTCAGGTTGTGATATAACAGTGGTTGGTGTGTTATGTTGTTAACGCGTAGGAGTGGCTTGTGGAAGAGTTGTAGCAGTTTTGTGGAAGAGTTGAAGCAATCTTGTGGTAGGTTGTGTGACTAGGTAGCTGCTATAGGTTGTTGAAGTGTGGATGTAGGAAGATGGCAGTAAGTATACATTGGCAAAGTGAAAAAAATGAAATATGAGGAGTTGCAGCAGTGAGGTAGTGAAGTGTCAGGATGGGGATTGTTGTATTTTGTGAGAATGTGGAGAGGGTATTTGATGTATTTATGTGCAGTGAAGGCACAGTATTCGCACTAGGAGGGAAGGCACGGTAAGTATGGGCTGTGTGTATGCAGTTGTGGAGGAGTTTGTATTGATTTGCATTGTTATATTGTGGTGATTGATTAAGAGGCAGTATGATGATGAAGTAAGTATTGGTGAAATATGGGATGCTGGTGGTGCTATGGTTACTGTGGGTTAGTGTTGCAGTAATGTGGTGTGAAGTGGTATGTAGTTGTGGCAGTGTGAAATGAAGCAGAAGAGTATGATAGTGATGATCAGAGAAGAGAGAAGTATGATAGATGTTTTGATCAAGTGGGTAATGTAGAGGTGAAGTTTGAATGGCAAAGGAAGTATGATCAAGCAAAAGTCGAAACTGGATGCTGTGAGGCAGAGAACAGTTGCAGGGGATGGTCTAAACAGTAGCAGTGGGGCTAGAGGAATGCAGGGGAAATTGATGATGGTGAATGTGATCAGTAGCAGTGGGAAGGTATGAGTTTGAGTATTGTAGAGAAGTGGTATGGATGTAAGTAGTTGTTGTAATAAATAAATAAATTCTAAATCTGAATACATACAACCTATATTGATTCTATCGAGAAACAAATATATGAGATTAAATAGTTCAGCAGAAGTCGTACCTGAATCCATTGATGTTTGCAAAAAGAAGATCAACTAGGTTTTAGATCTTCCAAATTGACACAAGCTTAGATCTGAAAATTCTCTTTAGAAGATGGTGGAGAGAATATGATAAGACTTGTGTAATTTGGGAACCATAACCCCATATATATAGTGTGTGACATTTTTCAGTTCGGCCCTTCAACAAACTAAAATTGTCACTCTGGTATCCACACATTATAAATTTACATGACGAATATACCCCTTAAGTCTTATTGTATTTATTCCAAATAGATCACATAATCAAACTTAATCCCAAAATAGCTCATACATTCGAATATTAAAATATGTGGCCCCACAATGCTGAATTATTCCAACAATCTCCCCCTGGGCCACATATGTAACCTTATAGAATGTATTTAACTTTATGAGCTCTCAAATAGCTATCTTGACAATATGCTATATCCAAAACAATCTCGTCTATTGATTGTGTTAACATAGGATCAAAGCGGTTTTCATTATCGTTAGTGTAACTAAACCCATCAATGGTCACGTATATCAATATAATCAAATGACGTAGATCAATCATATATGTGTAGCATGGAAATTACATGAAATGTGATCTTTACATGTCTATTTCCAACTGGTCCTACTTTACTTTAATGAGATCAAAATCTAAACATATATAAATAATTTGAGTGCAATTAAAAAAAACTTTATTTCTGATCAGAAAAACTGAAGCATATCCACAATCAAAATATAGAGCAATGTCACAAAAGAAATGACTTAGTACAAACTTCCCCTAAACCAAAATATTCTTACATAAAAGATACACCCATTTTAGCAACATGCTTATGAAAGACCTTGGGTGGTAATGCTTTTGTAAGTGGATCCGCTAATATGGAATTTGTCCCAATATGCTCTATGGATATTAACCCATTTTGCACTCTTTCCTTCACAACTAGAAACTTGATGTCAATGTAATTTGACTTACTTGAGCTTCTATTGTTATTAGAATATAATACTGCTGATCTATTGTCACGAAACAACTTTAGTGGTCTTTCAATATTATCTATAATGCGCAGCCCGGTGACAAAATTTCGCAGCCATTTTCCATGATTAGATGCCTCATAGCAAGCCACAAATTCTGCTTCCATAGTGGAAGAAGCTAAAAGCGATTGCTTAATGCTCTTCCATGATATAGCCCCTCCACTCAACATAAATATGCATCCTTAAGTGGATTTTCTGCTATCCGGACATCCAGCAAAGTCAGAATCAGAATACCCAATGATCTCCAACTGATCTGATCTTCTATATGTAAGCATATAGTCCTTTGTTCTTTGAAGATACCTCATAACCCTTTTTTCTGCTTTCCAATGATCCATTCCAGGGTTACTAAAATACCTGCCTAACACTCCTACAATGTACGCAATATCCGGACGCGTACATACTAGACTCCCTATATCAGATGCATAAGGGATCTTCTATATTTCATTAACTTCAAGGATGTTATTAGGGCATTGTTTGAGACAAAACTTTTCTCCTTTAGCGACAGGGGTATCACCTGGTTTACAATCTTGCATGCCAAATCTCGTAAGCACCTTTTCTATATAGTTCTTTTGTGACAATCCAAGAATGCCTCGTGGACGATCACGATGTATTTGGATCCCTAATACAAAAGAGGCATCGCCAAGATCTTTCATTTCAAAATTATTTGAAAGAAATCTCTTAGTTTCGTGCAACATATTTAAATCATCGCTGGCAAGCAATATATCATCAATATATAAAATTAAAAATATAAATTTACTCCCATTAAACTTGTGATACACATAGTTATCAATGATGTTTGCCTCAAAACCAAAAGAGGTAATTACATTATGAAATTTGTGGTACCATTGACGAGAAGCTTGTTTGAGTCCATAAATGGAATTCTTTAGTTTGCAAACCATATTCTTTGGATCTTCGACCACAAAGTTTTTCGGTTGCACCATATAAATTGTTTCCTCAATGTCTCCATTGAGAAATGCAGTTTTAACATCCATTTGATGCTACTCAAGGTCAAAATGCGCAACAAATGACAAAATTATTCTAAAAGAGTGTTTCGATGAAACCGGAGAGAAAGTCTCTTTGAAATCAATGCCTTCCTTTTGAGTAAAACCTTTTGCTACAAGACGAGCCTTATATCTTTCCACTTTACCTTTTGCATCCCTCTTGATTATAAATATCCATTTACAGCCAATGGGCTTCTTACCTTCAGGTAAAGGGACAAGATCCCAAACTTTATTGTCTTGCATTGATTTATACTCTTCATTCATAGCTTCAATCCACTTTTGAGAATTAATATCTTGCATGGCTTGGTGAAAGTTGATAGGATCATCTTCCATCAATCCATTATTATCCTCTAACTCTTGAAGAAATACAACATAATCATCCGGAATAGCATTTCTTCTTTCCTTAGTAGATCTTCTTAATGGCAATTCATTTTGAGGTTGTTGAATTTTTTCTTGTGGAACATTAACTTCAACTTGAAGAGGATTTTCTTCAACATTGTTTTGTTAGGGTTCTGGATTCACTTCTTGATTAATGACAGGAACAATAATCTGCACATTGTCCGAAGAAGTAACTGCAGTAGGAATCATAGACAATGATTCCTCCTCAAAAACAATGTTCCTTACTTCATTTCTCCCTCTCAACTCAACATCCTCAAAAAATGTTGCATTTCCCGTCTCAAATATTTTCCTCGGTATGGGATCATAAAATTTATAGCCCCTAGATCGCTCAGAATAACCAAAAAAGTAGCTACTCACTGTTTTGGAGTCCAATTTTTTTTCATTTGGCATATATGGCCTTGCCTCAGCTGGAGATCCCCAAATGTGAAAATGCTTTAGAGTAGGTTATTTGCCTGTCCAGAGCTCATAAGGTGTTTTAGTAGCTGCTTTAGTGGGTATTCTATTAAGGATATAAACTGCTGTCTTTAATGCCTCTCCCAAGAGTGATTTTGATAAGGTAGAATGACTGATCATACTCCTTACCATGTCTTTAAGAGTCTGGTTTCGTCTCTCAGCAACACCATTCATGCTAGGTGAACCTGGCATAATGTATTGTGGGACTATTCCACATTCCTCTAGGAATTTGGCAAATGGTCCTAGACATTGTTCACCTGATCCGTCAGATTTACCATAATATTCACCGCCACGGTCAGATCTGACAGTTTTAATCCTTTTGCTGAGTTGGTTCTCAACTTCTACCTTAAATTTCTTGAACATGTCTAAGGATTCTGATTTATCATGAATAAGATATAGGTAGCCATATCTTGAGTAGTCGTCTATGAATGTTATAAAATATTGTTGACCATTACATGGTGCCTCAAGGAATGGCCCACAAATGTCTGTATGTATTAATTCTAAGACGTCGGTTACTCTATTGGCACATATTTTCTTATGTTTGGTCTGTTTTCCCTTGATACACTCTACACAGACATCAAGGTCTGAAAAATCAACGGATTCCAAAATGCCATCTGACACGAGCCTTTGAATTCTATTTTTAGATATATGACCTAAGCGCTTGTGCCACAATGTGGATGAAGTTTCCTTATTAGCTTTTCTTTTAGTACCACGTGACTCTACATGCAAGGCTTCATTATAAGAGGTATTAACATCAAGCATATATAAGTTATCATAAACATTAAGAGAACTAGTTCCAATAAGAGTTGAATTCATTGATAAACTAAAAGTACCATTCCCAAATGAACAAGAATAACCAAATTTGTCCAACTTAGAAACAGAACCAAATTTCGTCTAAATGACGGTATAACAAAAGTATCAAATAAATCCAAATAAAACTGAGTTCTTAATAACAACTTAAAATGCCCAATAGCCTCTACTTCTACCGATTTTCCATAATCCACATAGATGTATCTTTCAGCATCAGTTGGATTTCGGTAGCTCAGGCAACCCTGCATAGAAACACTTATGTGAGTAGAAGCACCAGAATCTAACCACCAAGTATTTCCAGGTATTGTAGCTAAATTTACTACAGAACAGACCAAAGCAAAAGATGTACCTTTTTTAACACGCCATGCGTGGTATTTGGCACAATCTTTCTTCAAATGTCCAGCCTTTTTGCAAAAGTAACAACCATCAGTCTCCTTTTATTGTTTCTTTTCAGTTGGACTCTTAGCAGTTTCTTTATCCTTCTTTCTCTTTTTGTCTTTTTCCTTAGAGGTGTATGCTAAATGAGCACTTTCAGCCTTATCATGCTTCAATCTCTCTTCTTCTTGTACACAATACGAAATAAGCTCATTAAGAGTCCATTTCTCCTTTTGACAGTTATAACTGATCTTGAACTGGTTGTATTGTGAACGAATAGAGATTAATACCAAATGCACGAGCAAATCATCTGAAAGCTCAAGCTTAAGTGCCTTAAGTTTTGAAGTAGTGTTAGACATATCCATATTCTACTCCCTTATGTTTCCTTTGCTTTGATACTTCATGGAAATCAAGTGTTGCAAAAGCGTGCTTGTTTCCGCCTTATCGTTTTTAGCAAAACGTTTTTCAATTTCAGCAAGGAAATCTTTAGCATTGCTTATCTTTTCAGATACCGCACCCCTAAATGCCTCCGGAATGCCACGCTTTATGACCATTAGACTCATGCGGTTTGAACGATCCCACCTCTCAAAGTTCTTTATAATATCAAAAGAACTTTCATCCATAAGAGGGGCGGGTTCATCTATCCTAAGTGCAAGGTCAAGATCCATGCAGCCAAGAACAAGCAATATGTTCTCTTTCCAATCCTTAAAGTTTGTTCCAGTCAGAATAGGAATGTTGTTCAGATTGGCAGATACCGTAGTCAAATTAGCTGTAATTTTAAATTAATCAAATATGCTTACATTATAAAACAACTGTAGTAAATTTAAAATAATTGGTAAGTCTTTGCTCAAGATACCTAGCACAACATTAATATCAAGTCTTTGGACAGTAATATTAACTGTAAGTGGTATTCTTGTTGTAATCATCAAATATTAACAATAAATTCAAGTCAAATATTAATCTTCCTTTGGGCCGATTAATTATTTTCTTGTAAAACTTTATAATTGTTACATATTTATCATCACACATGTGTATCTGATTTGGCCAGATATTAACCTTCCTTTGGGCCGACTAATATTCGCATAAATAAATACACCCAAATATCTAACATTTTTCATGAGCAACTAAAATAAGAGAGGTCACTTTGGTGACATATTATTTCAATTAGTTCACTTGTAATGTAGGATATTCACAATCAATTTGCAAAAGACGCCAAATAGTATATGAATTTATTTTAACTCCTTCATTTATGCGTATTCCATAAATTTCATTTTTCTGTTACTTTTATACATATTGAAAATATGGCTTCATAGTCGTAAATAAAAAAAATTGACATCAACTAAAACTGCAGCAATATATAACAAATGGTATTTGCAATAACAATTAATGATAAAATATTACATATTTTATTTAACTGTCAATATTCAAGGCAGAAAAATACCAAATTTTAACATAGCATGGTCCACACATGTGATATTATATTACAGAAAGTGAAACTTTATTTATTTTTAATGAGCGGGCCATGCATATAAAATATATGTACTTATAAAATATAAATGCATTAAATAATAAACAACATGTCCTTTCTTATTCCAAATACAAACATGCTGTATCGTTAAATTTATTGTAACTGACGCATTTACAGCATTTATGATAATAAATTAATTTATTTATTACTATAACAGCGACATTTAATGCAATTATGATAAAAACTAAATGCAATTGACCGTTATGTGATCCAATACGTATTACAGGAACATTATAAGGCATGAATTTGCTTCCATGTGTGTGAAAACAAAACTTAACATGGTAACCATCTATAGCAATAAAAAAAATTGTTCAGTCACAATACCACTGACAATAAAATATGAATAATACAAGTAGCAACAATTAAAAGCATCAGATTTGAACAAGCGGAATTAATTCATGAATTATTTATATAGATTTGAAACAAAGGCATCAGATGAATCAATAAAAAAAAAAGCAAATTTCACAGATCTGAAATAAAGGCATCGGATTAATCAAGATTTGAACAAGCGGAATTAATTCATGAATTCTTTATATAGATCTGAAACAAAGGCATCAGATGAATCAATAAGAAAAGAGCAAATTTCACAGATAAAAAATAAAGGCATCAGATTAATCAACAAAAATTGTAAATCTAAGAACCTTAATTTCATATGTTCTTAAAACCAAAGAATTTCTCAATAAAATCAATGATGGGTGGCTCTGATACCACTTGTTGTAATAAATAAATAAATTCTAGATCTTAATACATACAACGCATATTGATTCTATCGAGAAACAAATATATGAGATTAAATAGTTCAGCAGAAGTCGTACCTGAATCCATTGATGTTTGCAAAAAGAAGATCAACTAGGTTTTAGATCTTCCAAATTGACACAAGCTTAGATCTGAAAATTCTCTTTAGAAGAGGGTGGAGAGAATATGATAAGACTTGTGTAATTTGGGGACCATAACCCCATATATATAGTGTGTGACATTTTTCAGTTCGGCCCTTTAACAAACTAAAATTGTCACTCTGGTATCCACACATTATAAATTTACATGACGAATATACCCCTTAAGTCTTGTTGTATTTATTCCAAATAGATCACATAATCGAACTTAATCCCAAGATAGCCCATACATTCAAATATTAAAATATGTGACCCCATAATACTGAATTATTCCAACAGTTGTTGTTTTTGGCAAGACCAGTGAGTGGTTTTGGCAGTGTAATATGTTTGTGGTAGTTGCAGATTACTGGTAGAAGTGGAAGTTGATGGAATGAAGGCTGTGGTTGAGTGTTTGTTAGAGGATGAAGGAAGTTGCATATTACTGTTGGTCCGAAGGGGAAGATTTAAGAAAGTAGAGGAGGAAGTCTATGTTATGTGAAGCAGTTTGCAGAGGGGAGATGGACTGTTTATTGATAGAAGGGAAGAGGATGAGCAAAGTGCACAGAGAGGTGCAAGTGTTAACATAGTGTATAGCAGTGTGCATAGTTTTTGGACTGTGTGTTTTTTCTGTAAATGTAAACAAGAAAAGAAAATGTAAATGTAAGAATGTAAATGCAATAAACTATTTTTGTTTGAAATTGTGTATGCTCTTTTTTTTTAAATATGGAAGTGCAAATGCAAATGCAAATGAAACTAGAAAACAAGCAACTAACAAAATCAAAAAACAAACATACACACAACAATTTTTTATATATATAATGCAATTCAACACACGAAATAACACACAATAAAATCAAACAAAAATAATTGAAAGAATATAAAATAAAATCAAAATAATTCCCCAGCAACGACGTTAAAAAATTGTTCGATGCCCAATTTCTTATCGAATTAGCAAAAAATAGCCGATCAAATTTAAATTAAAAATAACTGCAAGCGCATGGCGTACAATATTAGCATGTGGCGAGTACGGATCGACTAGTAGGAAATTCTGTAGATGTTAAGATTCTATTCAATCAAATTAAACCAAGATTTGAAGTTATGTTAAGCTAAAAATGTAAATAAACTATTAAAAGAAAATGGATAAAAATATGAGAGTTTGAAGGTAAGTTAGAGATAATTCCACTCTCTTAATCACATAAATCAACACAACATGAAATTATAATTTTTTTTTGTAATTAGTGAATTTAATTGATGTGTTTATCATAATTATAGAATATTTGTGCTATTAATTAGCCCAGTATAAACCATCAAACTGTAACACACCCATTAAACCACTTTTTAATTTTCATGAAATTTGCAATGAAATTGAATATAAATTTTATTCTAAGCATGATCTATTAACTATTGATTAAAAATATCGACAATCAAATTTTGATTCCAAATCCACTCCCATTACCAAAATCAATTATTTAGATGATGATGTAAATTGTGTTTATTTGAGTAAATATAGCCTATATGTGATTAACATCATAGACTATCAAATTTATTAATAAACTTACGTCAACATACAATATTCCAATAAGCACAAAAAGAGAACATAAATGATCAAATTATGTTGAATCTACATAATTAGAAATCTTTATTACCCTTAAATCGAAGAGGTTTAGCCTCTCATATTTGTTATCATTTCAACAAATGTAACATTCAACATGAACTAAAAACAAAAGAAAATTAGAGAGCAAATTAAAATAAAATGAGAGCTAATCTATTTGCATAAAAATAAACTAAGCTACTAACATGAAAGTAAATAAACAAGAAAAGTGCATGAATTAAAATTGCATTAAAGAAATTACATAAGAGAAATGGCTAAGAAGCCCTGAAATAGAAAAGAGAGCTTTTGTTTATTTTTAAGCCCAAACTAAACTACCTAAAATGGAGGATCAAAGGAGGCTAAGTGCCTACTTACGTGAACATATGAGGTATATATACCAATCTAAAACCCTAATGCATATTTTTGGGGACTACCCAAACTACCGCTCTAGAAAGTGTGGCCACCAAGCTATCATTAGCACGAATTAATCCCCCAATCAAATGTGCATATAGCTTTAATCTTTATTAGCACGTGCATTGACTCCTAATTGTACATCATAGTAAGTGGGTAGGTGTGGTCCTCCATGTTTCATGAAATAAATTATTTTCATCTTCATTTGTTTCCTTCTCTTGTGCGTGCACATTTCTTCATGAAGACTCTTGTAATTTTCATCCAATTTTTCTACAAATAAAAATAAAACGTGCAAGTGAATTTTCTCAAATTAATTAATACAAAAAAATGTTCATTTTTCCCTTAAATTGAGATGAATAACTGATGATTTGAAAATAATTTGAATTTTGGTTTAAACATGTTAAAACACCCAATATGATCATTTATTAAATTAAATTAAACATGGAAGTAAAAATATGTACATTTACGTGCACATCATACTGCTGTGCGTAAGATATCTAAAACAGAGCAAATCTTGACCATTTTAAATAGTTTAGATTAAGAATATGAGTCTGTGGTGGCTATAATATCATCAAAAGAGACCTCACCAAATTTGCAGTATGTTTACTCCACACTGTTAGCCCATGAGGGAAGAGTGGAGCAAAGAAAAGCAGTTCAGACTGAGACACAGTCAACAATGCCTGCAAAGGCAGAAATCAAGAAAGACAAAATCTAAGAGGAAACCAAAATCAAAGGGGCAGAGACAGAAGTGGAAGATGGTACTACAATAACAGAGTAAAATATCCAATTTTCAAAAAAGTTGGTCACATTGCAAGTAAATGCTACTTCGGATTCAACTTAGAATTCAACGTATATCAACAACATCAAAATAATCAAAGAAACTTCAATCCAAGTATAAATATTGCTCAACTAAATCAGCAATCAAGAAGTCAACCAGAAAGTTCAAGAACTCAATAGACTGACTTAAATAATCTTACCAGATCAGAAGGAATGAGTGGAGAAGAGTGGTATACAGATTCAGGTGCTACTAACCACATCACCAGTAACATACAGAATCTTAATCTTGGCAATATAGACTATATAGGTACGCAAACTGTTTATATGGGTGATGGTGAAGCTATAAGTGTATCACATGTTGGAAATGGCAGTATTAAAAGTTAAAGGCAACTCCATCTTAATAATCTATTGAGAGTTCCTAAAATCAAAAAGAATTTGATAAGTGTTTCACAATTTGATAATGACAACAGTGCATACTTTGAGTTTTGCCCTAAATTTTGTTTAGATAGAGGTTTACTAAGTCAAGATGTATTATTACAGGGTAGAATGGACAATGGGCTATACAAATTTACCTCCAACAAGTCAAGAGATAGAAATGATAGAAAAAAGTGGTGCAATAACACAAAATCTATAGCAGCAAATAGCAAAAATGTATTTGATCTATGGCATTGTAAACTAGGGCATCCCAATGTTAATGTTGTAAAGCAAATATTAAAAGATAATGAAATTTCTTTTGAAAATTTATCTACTTCTTATTTATGCACACATTGTTAACTTGGTAAAAGTCATAAGTTACCATTTTCTAATTCTTTTACCAACTATACTAGACTCTTGAACTTGTAACAACAGACATATAGGGACCTGCTCCTGTAGATACTGATTATGGGTTTAAATACTATCTTTCATTTGTTGATGCATACTCCAGATTTACCTGGATATACTTCCTCAAAACAAAGTCAGAAACACATAACGCAGTAATCCAATTTATCACACTGGCAGAAAATCAAGCAAGCAGCAGCCTAAAGATCATTCAAATAGATGGAGGTTTAGAATTTAAAAGTCTAAAAGACTTCTTTCAAGGAAAAGAAATTATACATAGGACAACTTGCCTACACACAGTGAAACGGTATAGTTGAAAGAAAACATGGACAAATTGTTGAGACGGGTTTAACTTTATTAGCACAGGGGTCTATGCCCATGAAATTTTGACCAGATGCATTTGCAACATCAGTGTATCTCATCAATAGATTACCAACCAATGTATCAAATCATAAAAGCCCAACTAAGGTACTATTTAATGTAAAACCATACTATAAAAGTCTAAAGGCATTTGGGTACTTATGATTCCCCTGCCTTAGACCCTACAATACTCATAAAATATGTCTCGAGTCTGCTCCTCGTACTTTTTTAGGCTATGCTAATAATAAAAAAAGCTACAAATATCTTAGTAGCAATGGTAAGTTATTCATATCTAGACATGTTGTGTTTAGTGAAAGAATTTTTCCTTTTGTAGATAAGAAAATCAAAACGACATAGAAGATATATAACCCAAGAATATCAATCACATCCATACCTGTGCTCTAAGATTGGACCGAGGAGAAGAATAAAGCAAGTTAAGAAACATCAGGACAACAACTCACAGTATCTAACACCAGATCAGGCCACAGTGCAATAGACATTCCTGATCACTTTATCCAATCAACCCAAGTCAACTCCAATCTTGTAGGGGGTCTAGAACATAATGAAAGTCGGTCATCATGTTCTCAATCATCCAACCATATCAGTAGAAATCAGGAGGGGATACCTGCAAGAACATAACATTACATGATCACAAGAGCCAAAAGTGGAATCTTCAAACCAAAAATATATACTGCATCAATAAGTCAATCTGAACCAAACACTTACGAAGAAGCGGTCAGATACAAGAAATGGAGACATGACATGGATGAGGAATACAATGCATTAATGAGAAATGGAACTTGGAGTCTAGTATCACCACCAAGTCATAAAAACATCATTGCATGCAAATGGACTTATAAAATCAAAAGAAACTCAGATGGAACTATATCAAGATATAAAGCAAGACTTGTTGCAAAAGGGTATACTCAGCAATATGGGTTTGATTTCCACGAAACATTCTCTCCGGTTGTAAAGCCAACTACAATAAGAATCAAATTGACCATAGTATTACACAAACAGCGGAGGATAAGACAATTGTATGTAAAAAAATGCATTTCTAAATGGTGAATTACAGGAAGAAGTGTATATGGAGCAGCCTAGAGGATACAATCAAGGAAAAGAAATAGAACTAGTGTGCAAACTTCACAAAGCCATTTAAAAAAGCACTAAGAGTATGATATGAAAAACTCAATCAAGTATTAGCTAAACTGGCATACTACTCTACTAGATCTGACAACTCACTGTATGCAAAAACAAGTGAACAGAGGACAACATATATACTTGTATATGTAGATGATATTATTATAACGGGAAACAACAAAGAAGAAATCAATAGTACCATCTAACATCTAAATCAGATCTTCTCAACCAAAGATCTTAGGGACCTAAATTACTTTCTAGGGATTGAAATCACCAAAAAATCAGAGCTAGAATTATTCATGAGCTGAAGGAAATACATATTAGAAATTCTCATTAAAGCAAACATGCACCTAGCCAAGCCACTTCCAACTCATATGATCAACAATCTACAACTCTCAAAAGTCAAAGGTGAACCTATAAGCAATACCAAAATACATAGAAGCATATTTGGTGCACTACAATATGCAACTATAACAAGGCTAGACATATGTTTCCATGTTAATAAAGTATGTTAATATATACAGAAGCCCTTAGACGAACACTGGAAAGCCATCGTACGCATACTGAGATATCTAAAAGGCATACAAAATCATGGACTACTCTTAAAAACATCTAAAGAGATAAATATTCAGGATTACTTTGACACTAATCACTACAAGGGGAAGGGGGATTTCCGACGGCTGAAAACCGTCGGCGGCCGTCGGAAGCCGTCGGAAGCCGTCGGCGGCCGTCGGAAAAAGCCGTCGGAAATGACGGCGTCGGGGAGCAGTGTTTCCGACGGCTACCGACGGGTGCTGCCGTATAGATTACCGACGGCTTCCGGCGGTTTCCGACGGCTTCCGGCGCCCGTCGGAAGCCGTCGGAAACCGCCGGAAATCAGGCCGCCGGGAGCCGTCGGTAACCGATGAAAATTTCGACCTATAAGCCGTCGGGAGCCGTCGGAAGCCGTCGGAAATCTGCTGTTTTTTTTTTAAAAATCTGCTGCAAATAGAGCCTTCCAACCACATTTCTCTTCCAAACACTACAATATCAATACTGCACAATCCAACCAAACATGCAAACCAATACTCCAAAATATTCAATAGACACAGAAATAAACAAAATTGGAATAAAAATAAAATACAAAATATACATAACATTCCAACATTAACAATAATACTAACAATAACTGTTCTAATCATGCATATCCTGATACAGCTACAGAACCAAGTGTATTATACATAATTATACATATCAACAATTAATTGTTCCATCTACCAAATCATTGTAAATTAAAACTAAACATACCTGCACGAACGAATCAGAAAGCAATGAATCAATCTGCCCCAGATCCATAGTCAGCCGATGAAGGGAAGCGGCCACCAAACTGCTGCATGTACTCAAATAACTGTGCCGTCTGCATGGCCTGTTGGCGGTTCTGCTCCTCCAACTGCTGAACTCTAGTCTGCAATTCTTCTATACTTGCTAGCTCGCTCTGAGGTCTACTCCGCCGTCTCCTACTCTGACTACTGGACTGCAATAATTGAAAAATAAATAAAATCAAAGTTTATTGTTTTGAAAAGGTAAGAATATCATATTTTAAGTATTTTAAAAAAAATTAAATTATTTACCGCTAAATTGCCAAATCCGTATCGTCGACCATGCTCTGGTGGACTCATAATGGACTCAAAAATAACGTCCTCTTCATCGGTCGTCAGCTGCTCTCGACCCGTATCAGAAAGGAGTTTCTGTCGCTGCTCCATAAACATCTCCTGCATTGACAAATTAATAATATCATATCTTATTTCATAATAATTTGACAACTAAAACAATTACTAATACTGAATAAAATGAAATATGCTTACATGGCTTTTACTGGATTTATCGTCCTGCCATGTGTACGAAACAGTCCCGTCTGGATTAACATGCTCGACAGCATGCGTACGGGTGAACACGTCCATATAGCTGACAGGACCATGTGCCTCGGCTTCCTGAAGTTGATTGTTACATACAATTATTATACATTTAAAATCATATAGCATAAACTATTTACATTTATTATTCAGTAATTAAATTTACCAACTCCTGCCGATACTGCTGAAACGACTTCGATCCTCCGCGATGAGTAACGAGATTCTTATTTCTATTTGCAGAGTTTCTATCTGACTCTGCCTGTACATTCAAAATTTGATACATTATTTTCCAATCACGTTAAATTAATAATTCAAAAAAAATTAGTATACTTGCCTTCGCCTCGTCCGTCTCCCAGTAGCTCAACCAAGCTTGCCACACGCTCTCCCCCATCCACCGTGGTCTCTTCTCGGATTTCTTAACCTCAGATATCGTGTCTCTGTAGTTCTTTCGCATCTTCCTCATCCAGTATGCTCGTGCCAGCTGCATATCATCTGTCTGGATGTCTATCTCAGCCTGTGTTAAAAAAAGATTACACTTTAAACGATAAACGGTAGAAAAACGACAAAAACGAATTAAAAATGGAAAACATAAAAATTACACATACTAGGACATCCTGCCATATGCTCTGGAGACGTCCAACACTACCTTAGTGGGTAGTAGCTCGAACCCCCTGTTTTTAAGTACGATACAGATAAGTGCGTACGTATAGTATAGAAAAAATAAGATGATGAATAAGATTTAATTTTTACCCATCTGCTTTGGGGACTAACGTAACAACTGGACGGTGTGGCGCTTGCGATGGGCCACTGCCATCGCCTCCTGAAGAACGGGAAGAGCTCCTCCCTCTATGTGACATAATGATAAACCTGTGACGTTTACACATCATTATATAAGAGAATAAAAACATGATAATGAAATATATTTCATATGAACATGACATCAACGGTATAAATTGCTTAATTATAATGACTGAAATGTAAATAGAAATGTAAGTTTGTTATACCTGATTCATAATGGGTGTACTCTTCCTACGATAAGCAGAGTTCATTGCATTTTTAATAAAAATTGCTAAATAAATGACAAATTGAAATAACATAAAACAATAGTAAACGGATTTAGTTTCATAGTTACATCAATTTCATAATACATCAAGAATTCAACATAGTTACATCAATTGCAAAAAAACAGATTCAAATTTATATCAGTCATCATCGTCTTCTGATTCAGATTCGGTCTCGTTTTCGACGATATTTTCCTCAGCACTGTCAAACGCTTCTACCAAAACATTTGATTCATCGATCAAAGGACCAAAATCTGTATGATCGTCTGTAATTATTATTTCGTTATTTTGCTCAAGATCTTCCTGATAAGCTTGTTCGTCCGGAATATTCTTCCCATCGAATGTGAATCTGGCCTTTGTTTTAAAAACTGCAGACCAATCTGCTTTATCTCTTTTTAGAGACGGATAAGGAGCGTAATAAACTTGCAATGCTTGTTTGGCTAGTACAAAAGGATCATACTTGTGATAGTGCGATGTATGCTTTATTTCGATAAGATTATAATCCTTATGCACATTAATTCCAGAACCTGGAACATTGCTAAACCAATTGCATCTAAATAGAAACACCTCCTCCGCGGGTCTTGAGAAATATGTCGGTTGCAAAATTTGTGTTAGAACGCCATAAAAAACATTTAAATGGTTTTCTGGATCGTCACTACCTTTAACAAATACACCAGTATTATTTGTTAATTTTTCTGCACCGTATTCTTTGGTGTTAAATTTGTATCCATTGACGAAATATATTGGATATGTCTTGACCACTCTTTTTGGTCCCATTGCAAGATGTTTCAACCCTTCGTCAACAACACAATTTTTCGGCTCATAAACGTAATTTGAAAACCAACGGGAAAATTCTTTACTGAGATCTCCGTTCGGATGTTCCCGTTCATAAACACTGTTTATATAAACAAATTATTACATTAGGTTATACACGCGCATGCATTACAGAAAAGAATAAAACAAAAATTATTATTTCAGAATACCTAACAAACGGTGCAACCTCGGCACAATTTAGAAGAATATAAGTGTGTGCTACACGAAAATCTCTATCGTCTAGCCATATTTCCACACATTTTCCAGAAGGCCGACCATGTTGTCTAAAAATAGATAACATTGCTTGAGAGGACTCTTGTTCGTCGCCTTCATCATTACGAGGAACACTTTGAAATGAAATATTCACATGGTCACTGAAATAGTGAGAGAAAAAGAACGAAGCTTCTTCTTCGATGTAAGATTTACATATCGAACCTTCAACTCGTGCTTTTTGTCTCACTTTTTTCTTAAGATGATTCAAATATCTATGCAACATTAATTTATATTAACTTCATCTTTCAAATGCAATTAAATTACGTTATAACATATTACATACCTCTCAAATGGATACATCCATCCATATTGGACAGGACCTCGAAGTCGTGCTTCAGATGGAAGATGAACAGGTAAATGTTCCATCACATTAAAAAAACCTGGCGGAAATATTTTCTCTAATTTGCAAAGCAATATAGGAATGTCCACTTCAAGTTTACGTAAACGTTGCACTTTTAAAGTAGTCGAACAAAGCTCTTTGTAAAACATACTAAGCTCCGTTACTACCTTCCAAACTTTTAACGGCAGTAGTTCTTTAAACATAACGGGAAATAAATTTTCCATCATTATGTGACAGTCGTGACTTTTCATTCCGCTCAATCTACCATTTTTAAAGTCAACACATCTACGAAGATTTGATGATATCCCATCAGGAAATCTTAACCCTTCCACCCATTTTAACACAGCTTTAACTTGATTATTATCTAATTCGTAACAAGCTTTTGGTTTTTTACTGTCATTTGGTTTCATATGAAGCTCGGGACGTTTGCATAATTCTTCTATATCACGTCTTGATTTCAAATCATCCTTCGTCTTCCCTTTCACATTCAAAATTGTGTTAAACACATTATCAAATACATTTTTCTCATTGTGCATCACATCTATGTTATGGCGAAGCAGAAGATGTTTCCAATACGGCAACTCCCAAAAAATAGTTTGTTTGCACCAGTTATGAACAACTGATTTGCCTTCAATTTCTGTTTGCTCCCCCGTTTCATATATCTTTGGATAGTCCTTAACAAGTTCATATATGTCTTCGCTTGACCATATCGTCGGTGGTTGTCTGTTTTCTACTCTATTAGCTAAAAAGTTTTTCTTGTCTCCTCTGAAGGGATGATTTACATGGAGAAAATATCGATGACAGTCAAACCATGAAATTTTCTTACCATGAGGTAAAGAAAACGCTCGTGTTTCATCCATGCAATATGGACATGCTAGACGACCGGCAGTACTCCATCCCGAAAGCATTGTATAGGCAGGAAAATCACTTATAGTCCACAACAAAGAAGCAAACATACGAAAAATTTTCTTCTTTGACACATCGTATGTTTCTACTCCTTCGTTCCATAGTATTTTTAACTCCTCAATCAACGGTTGTAAATATACATCGATTCCTTGTGTCGGATCGTCGGGGCCAGGAACGACAACAGTAAGAAACATATATTGCGTTTTCATGCACATCCATGGAGGTAAATTATACGGTGTGACGATAATGGGCCAGGATGAATATTTAGAACCAAATTGAGAAAATGGAGAAAAACCGTCCGTACATAATCCTAATCTAACATTTCGACTCTCCGCTGCAAAATTTGGATACGTTTTATCGAAATGCTTCCATGCTTCTCCATCGGCCGGATGTGTCAACGTACCCTCTTCCTCCGTTCGCATGCTATGCCACCTCATATTAGACGCAGTTACAGAAGATGCATATAATCTTTGAAGTCTTGGAGTTATGGGTAAGTAGTGCATACGCTTGTACGGAACTTCCTTACCCTTCTTTTTTCTTGGTTTGTATCTCTCCTGGTTACAAACTTTACAATTTCTAAGGTTTGCGTCTTCTTTCCAAAACAACATGCATCCTTTTAAACATGTATCTATTTTCTGATACGGTAAACCAAAAGCCGACATAAGTTTTTTAACTTCGTAGTGATTTTCACACATTAGATTATCGGACGGCATATGTCTTTTTGCAGCTTGTACAACAGCCGTAAACCCAGCTTCAGTGATGTTGTATTTTGACTTCATCGCAATGTATTCTGCGATTACTGACAGCTGCGTGCCGCTTTTACAACCATCCCAAATAGGTTTCTTAGCTGCATCTAGTAAATCATAAATTTTCTTAGCTTCAATATTTGGTTCTTCAACATTTACATCATCGTCGTCAACTTCAACCATAGGAAACATTGATCGTGCTGCATCTTCGACCATATTTTCTATACGGGTCGTTGAAACTATTTCGTTAACGACACTTTCAGACTCTACAGAAGTATTTGCTACAACTTCTCCATGCTGATCCCAAACATAATATTCGGGTGTGAAACCGTGTTGGCACAAATGAACTTTCACAATATCTGGTAACAAAAACTTCAAATGTCTACACCTACTACACGGACAACGAATTTCTGGATCGTTTCCGTTATTACTTAAGGCGAATTCAACAAACACGTTTATACCATTATAAAAATCTTCTTTTATTGAGCCCCTCAGTCCTTTTCTTTGGTACATCCATCTCCTTCGATCAACAAAATAATCAATCATTTTTCCTATTTGACAAAATGAGAAGTTCAAAATTTAATATTTATTTTGAAGAATACATATTCGAAAAAGATTATTTTCATGTTCGTATAATATTTTGAATTTAAAGAACAACTTCACAAATTTAAAAATATTTTCAAATAGGGCACATTTCATTTTTTAACGTACGTAACGATTAAAAATATATATAATTTTTTTTCATTGGTCAGACATCCTACTTCCCATTACAAACACAGTAAGCATTTACATTTCGTATATTACTTCGTCTCAAACGATTCAATAAAATTTCAGCAGCATTTCCCTTTTGTTCCCTGCATTGTACACAAATGTGTGTACGTAGGAAACAAAAAAGAAAAGTTAGGGCGAAATTTTATGAACCATTTGAGACGAAGTAGTATACAAAATGTAAATTCTTACTGTGTTCATAACTTGTCCAATACAGGAACAAATCCGACAAACATTGTACCAGATGAATATAAATGGTCGTTTTCGAAAAAAACGACTATTTATACAACGATCATGTACAACACTCGTCAGACGGGGCCAAAAACTCTCTAAGGGACATTTGTCGGTTAACATGCGCGCATTTTACTCAAAAATACAGTTTTACTCACTGTTCACATTTACAAAAATATATAAAAATTTAACACAGTTATTCGACGTATTACGCATCAAAAAGGCTGGTATAACATTTTTTTCTTTTTTTTTAATACACACAATTATAATTTAGAGTAATGCATTTTTTTGTTTCATAAGTAAATACGTGCACAATATAATACTCCTAGTTCATTCAATCATTTTATCGTATGCCAAATAACGTATACAATCGTCGAATCAGGACATACACAACAATTTACATATACATGAACAACCACAAAGTATACGTGTTTTTCACAATTTCACGATAAAAGATGAAATATGTATGTGATGTGATGCTATAAACCATTATTACGCTAATGCAAACAATTTCAATCGCTAATTCGCCCTAATTTATCAATTTATGCAAATCTAAAATTAGGGTAAAAACTGAAATTTTCAGAAAAATAAGATATTATACCTGAGATTGAGAGAAAGAGGTGTTGAATCAGCAGCGTGGAAGGAGAAAAAATCAAGAAATTGGCGAATGGAGGTGGAAAATGTGAATTTGAGGGTTTTTGGTGAGATTGGGGGAAGCTGGAAAATGAGGAAGAAAGGCTCGGCCGGCTGCAGGTATTCGCGAATTTCCGACGGCTTCCGACGGCCGCCGACGGCCCGTCGAAAGCCGTCGGAAATTCGCCGTCGCCCCAAGCCGTCGCTATTTCGCTTTATTCTAGTAGTGAATTGGGCTACAGACCCAAATGATCCAAGATCGACATCTGGGTACTGTATTTACCTAGGGAAGAATCCATATCTTGGTGTTCTAAAAAGTAGCCAACACTGTCTCGATCTAGTACTAAAGATGAGTGCAGATCTGTAGCAAGCATCACAGCTGAAGTCATCTGGTATGACAATCCTAGCAATGTATCGTTGTCTGCTAACCCAGTCCTTCTTTCACATACAAAACACATCGAAATTGATTTATATTTTGTACGCGAACAGATTCTCAAGGGAAAGCTGGAAGTAAATCATGTTCCAGCCATCTATCACAGAGCATATGTATTAACCAAGCCACTCTCGTTTGGAAATTTTCTCAAATTAAAGTTCGAATTAAAAGTTGAAGATGGCGGCGGAAAGGAAGAGGAGAAGATGAAAACCCTAGATAAATTTGAGGAGGGATGTTAAAGGATCTAAAGTGAAGCGGTTAAATTTATCTCAACAACTCAAGTAAATTAGCAGTACGGGTTCAAGTGCTATGAAGCCCATGAAGCAATAAAGGCTCAATATAAATGTTGTATTCGTTTTTACTGCCAAAACAATATAAATAGCAGTGCATATGTAACATTTTTTGATGTAATAAAACTATCAGCAATAACAAAATACAACATTTCTTCCAAGCTTGATGATTTTTGGTGATGGTTTTTCATTAAGGTCAGTCTATTTATTCATAACATATAACATGGAGTTGAACTTTTTTCAATAAATTGATTTTTTTTATAGGCAATACTAAAATTTGATGACCCATTTGTCCTTATATGTTATATTTTCATATTTGACATTATTTGTTAATGATTATAAGGGATTGATGTGGGAAAAGAATAAAATTATACTTTTAAAGCATCTTCTCATATTTGCAGGAGCTAAGGGTCTTAAATTAATTATAGGTCTAAATAGATTTTATAACTTTTCATAAATTTTATTCATATATTATATTTAAAATGTAGGTCTTTAATTTAAACGCCATTCATATAACCGAAACATTTTATATTAATTGCCACGTTCAAATAAGATTCAATAATTAATATCTAAACCGTGTTCAGTTGTTCTTAGTAGTTAGCTAGTGCAAAGTATAATTACTGCATTACTAATGGAGTATAACTTATAGTCTTTTATAGCATTGCCCTGGTTCTGTCTGGATATTGACTATGCTCTTAGATGTACTAATGTTATATATTGCGCCATATACTGTATAATCTAATTGCACTTCGCTTTGTTTTACATTTCTTAGAAATAATTCATATCTTTCATCTTTTTTTTCAACAAGCAATATTGGTTATAATATTCTGCATCATTTGGGTGAACCATTGGTGGAGTAATGCTTGTTTAAGGAACATGATCATTTAATACATAACAGACAATATTGAGATGTACTCACACCACATGGTATCCACATAGTCCAAGCAAAACAAAGGCAAGACCGCCATAAATTATTCTTCATTAGCATGATATATGTACAATATAGTACAAAGAATAACCACAAAAGGTTTGCATATCAATTAATAAAACTCCAGATGGCCATATAGTAATTATGTAAATATGTAGCTATGTAGTTAATTATTAAGAATTGAATCCAGATTCTATATAACTAATTTATGGTTAAATTTATGTTTATTATAAACGGATTCTTAGTGTACCGAGAATATTATCTGGATTACAACCGTCATATATGATATCTGTCCTTCTTGAAATTCTGATTTTGACATAATATAACTTAATCACTGTAAAACTGTTAAAGAGGTAACTACTTTCTACCTAACTATCCTTCTTGTATTTAGAAAAACTAACAATGCATTTAATATGTTTCTCTACTCAAGTGAATTCTGTAATAAAGGTACTTTTTCTGTTGGGAACTTCTGTATATGAACAAGATATTTGGTTTGAACAAACTGCTTACAGAAAGTTAAGAAAGTTGATTCTCTGATTGGGAAGGAAATACAAATTAGGGTAATGAAATGATTCTCATTGATTAGAAGTGAGGGGTATACAATGTATTTATAAGCATTAATGCATGTGCGCACACTGAAATTAGTTATCTTTATTGTTCAGTAATTAGATGTACTTATATACATTTGTTTTTTCATGTACTGTCCATAATGTGTAATCTCTTGTGTTTGTACTGGCTTGGTTTACAATTTAACAAACCGATTTTAAAATTTAAATTTTTTCATCGCAGTAGAATCATACTTTAAACGAATAGGCATTTTTGTTTATTCCAACTACCATAACCTCAGATAATTTGCATTACATGGATTAAATTAAGTTTTAAAATATTGTCACTCCAAATTATTTCGAGTTAGCACTAGTTTAACCTTCCGATCTATCAGTGTGGTAACAATGATTTACCAATTCGTTAGCTGTTGACTATTCTCAGTTAGCACTCCTAAACAGTCTAAATTATACTGAATCTTATATCATTTAGAATACATGCAATTTTCATTCACAATAGCAGTTTTCAAATTTTGCACTTCAAATACTTGTTAATTAGCTTTGATAGGTTGGTAAACTTATTAAAGCCTATAGTTAATAATAAAATAAATTAACAAAGTTATTTCTTTCCAAATAATTTAAAGAACAAATATTTCTTTTGGTTAAAATTAATTTAGGGATAAGGTAAGTATGTTTTTCTTACTTTAATTACTAATGCTGATTGTATTTCATCTACCTAATGAAACTATGAAATTTCCTAAATACCTTTACTTATATAATTACCATGATTGAATTTAGGATCCAATACCAATGTTCACTAAGCTTTCTTGACATAAATAGTAATACAACAGAGGTAACTAACACCAAAGAATATCTCCTACCATTACAGTCCTTACAATCCCCGTGTGCGTAGCACAGGTTTCAGCCTAGTTGATATTATAAATACTTAATAGTGACATCCTTAAACAAAACAAAGGAGAACAAATATTCTTCTAACAACACAACCATATAACAAAATCGGTTGTAAGTTTTTAGCTATAGTGGAGTTAATTAGAAGTGTATAATATGTTGGTATTATGTTATTGCCTAAATTCACAGCATGCACGCATTACCTCATATCCTCTTGAAGACATTCTATATATAGGCTCTATACTATTGTCTAAACTTGATTTATTTAAAATTTGCAAATTGATTTCGTCATTGGATGTTTTTTGCAGTGAAAACAGTTGAAAATTTCGGCATCCCCTCGCATCTTTCACCATACGCGCACTTCATTGAGTTAGAAGAGGCGAGACCACTGACCGAAGCTCTTTGGTGCGAGTGTCATGATTGGATATCCCTATATCCTTCTTACGTTGTAGGACTAACAATAATGTAATCTACACAGCCACTCTAATACAATGCGAGTCACACCTAAAAGATCTCCACTTTGATGAGCATTTTCTCAATTCAACTTGAAGTTATACAGAGTCCTCAAACACATAGATAAGGTCGCTAACACCTCCACAGCTTAGATTAGGTTGCTATCACCTCTCAGTAGTTGGGCCAAGCTATTTTACAAAGAGTTCTCTTTTCCATGGTTGGAGCAGGCCACGTTCTAACTTATAACTCCACCTTAATCAGATCCCGAGCTTAAACCACATATTAGAGCATACTTAGGTCAACGCTACATCATATTGGTCCTCTCAAACCATCGGCTCCGATACCATATTCCTGACATCTTCTGCTAAGCGCACTCTCCATAGAAGAGGCATGACCATTGAACGAAGCTCATTCGGTGCTAACGTCATGATTGGATATCCCTACACCCCATGAGCACATATATTTTCATGGCAACATTTATCGTAACAAAAGAAATCTCATGTTGTTACATGTTACTAATCCCATATATATGCTCATCTTCTTTAAGATATCGATGCGCGACTTATCAGATCCAATATATACACCAACTCTAATATAATGCGAGCCGCACCTAACAGATCTCCACCTTGACATGCATTTATCAATCTAATTTAATGTTATATAGAGTCCTCAAACACTTGGATAATGTCGTCGACACCTCTCAACAGTTTAGATTAGGTCGCTACTACCACTCAACAGTTCGAGCAAGCCGTTTTTAAAAAAAGTCCTCTTTTCCATGGTTGGAGAAAGTCGTGTCGAACTTAATTAGAATCACGATCCCAAGTCACATACCGAAGCATACTTAGGTCCACGCTGCATCATATATGTCCCCTCGAACCATCGGCTCTGATACTATCTTGTGTTTCAGCACTCTAACACAACTCCATAAACATGCACTTTATTGTTCTGTAATGACGCCACATTTTACTGAAGCTTCGGATGTGCCAATGTCCCGATTGAACATCCCTCGAAATCCAATTCACGCATCCACTCTAATACAATGCGAGCACACCTATAAGATCTACACATTGGCGAGCATTTTCTTCATTCAACTTGAAGTTATACAAAGTCCTCAAACACTCAGATAAGGTCGCTAACACCTCCAGCAGTAGGTCGCTACCACCTCTCATCGGTTGAGCCAAGTTGTTTTTACAAAGAGCTCCATTTTCCATGGTTGGAGCATACCGCGTTCTAACTTATAACTCCACTTTAATGAAGATCCCGAGCTCAAACCACATATTGGAGCATACCTAGGTTAACGAAGCATTATATTGGTCCCCTTGAACCAATGGCTCTGATACCATATTGAAATTTTCGGCAGCCACTTGCATCCCCACTGTGAGTGCATTTCATTTAGAGTAGAAGAGGTAAGTCTACTAACGGTGCTCTTTTTATGCCAGCATTATTATTGGATATCCCTACATCCCCTTGGAACACATATTTTCATGGCAACATTTATTGTAACAAAAGGTATCCCTTATTGTTACATGCTACCAATCCCATATGTTATGTACACATTTAAAAAATATTAAAAAATCCTTGAAATTTATCATTATATAACTTGACACGTTGTAAATTTCAAAAATATAAGATGATCCCTTGAAATTTAATATAAACGTAAACAAACTTCTATTTTTTCTTGCATTATTGAGCAAAAAAAGCAGTTCTGAAGTTAGTGAAAATAATCATCTGTAAGTTGGATGTAGTAAAGTTGTAGCCTAGAATGTGATTCAAAATATAAAGTACCAAACCATGAATCAAAAGTCACTTACCTAATAGAATTATCTCAATGAAGTATAGTAGCATAAATTAAAGTATAAATTGCCATATAAATGTAAGTGCCTCTATTATAATAAATATTATATCTAATACTCATTAAGTCAAAAACTAAAGTAGAACAAAATCACACTTCGAGCAGAAAAACATACAAACTCTAACATCTGACATTGAAAATCCTAACACTATGGTCAGCCTCATAAGAAGCGAGCTTCAAAACCCCAGTTTCAAAACCCCAGCTTCATCATCTAACATTTCTTCATTGGTTATTTTTTTGAAAATACTAAATCATCTTATCCACGAGTTTGTAACTTTGTAGCATCGATTGTATCTTATAATGTATATAATGGTCCTAAAAATCTAAGTCTTCCAGGCTTTGAGAACTGAATAATAAAGTATGAAACAAATCCCAAATTATTACTATAATATGTCTAAATTACGTTGTACACTCATTGTTAGACTGAAGAGAAGTGGCAAGCATAAAAACTAATCATAAAAAGATAACAATCGCCAAGGTAGAAGAAAATTTTTACACTCTACTTGCAGCAATGTATATTAACTGTGAAATAAAAAAGTTAAATAGATGAATAAGATATGGTGAACATAAATTTAATATTGAAAAATTAAAACTAAGCCATGTGGATCCACTTACTGGTATACATGGCATGCATCAAAACTTGGTTTAGCAATTACACTAGCTCAATGATGATGATGAAAAAGTTAATAGTCGAAACTTTGAAAAGTGTTTAACAGAATAAAATTTATAAAAAATCCATTGGTATCACCTCACTACATCCGTTGACTTCACTTCTTTCTATACCGCTTCCACCAAATCCGCCTTCAAACGCACTTCAACATCACCTTTGTGTCCCTGAAGCATGTAAAGATCGGGATGGTGGTAGTAATGTATCGAAGAAAACATTATAACTATTTCTGACATTTTCTTTGTCGTTTATCCCATTAGTGAACAAATCTAGTAGTGACTTGAACCCTAATTGGAGCATGTCGGTGACTATCGAAGGCCCATGTCTAATTAGGCACTCGAAATTCAAACCTAATTAGAGTGAAAAGTTGGGATCATTACATAAAAGGTGAGGTAGAGATTGTGAAGGATAAGAAGAGGAACAAATTTGGGTTTCATAATCCTAAAAGATTTTTGAAGGTGGGAGAATGTTGGGATGAGAAGAAAAATATTCAAGAGAAATTGGAAGTTATTAAAACTGTGCAAAGAAAATAAACTTTAACTAGCTAAAACAAATGAGACCGCCTAATTTTTCATATTACGCCTACGATTTTTGGTTGAAGTAGTGTGGTATTTTCTTTTTTATTTCTGAAAACGAACGACGGTAGCATATAGTCTTTAAACACTGGCAGATTGTGCTGCCATTACTCTTTTTTCTTGTGGTGGTAGCGTCAATGCCACCATGGGAAGAATATGACCCACAACAATAGCATGATGTCCTAGTCCCTCATTTTCAGACATTGCCATTGATTAGGATACCGTGACTAGCTTCGATAAAAGCAATATAGGGGGAGGGTTACAAGAACCAGGCTTCAGCAAGGATGCAGGTTCCTACTCCAAGCCAATTCTTACATATGACCCATTGTATCCTGGGTATTAAGTTGTGTCTTCATGTGAGCTTTATGCTGGGAAAAATTAAAGTAGCGTAGTCAGTTAATACTCACCATGCCAGCCCCTTATGAGAAAGCAAGGCCGGGTTAGTACAAATGGTAGTTTACTTATGCTTTCCTTTTCTTTTGCACTTTGACCAACTCTTGATCTTTTTTGTTGTCGTAGTGGCTACGAGGAATGCTCTTAATGATATGATGCAACCATTCAGACCGCCACGACTCCTATGCCTAAGGCACCTTAAGCAGGCTAGCGAATCATCAACGTAACTCCCAACCCTAAGATGTCACTCCAGCACACCATCGAAAGAAAGAAGAGGAAGAGAGATGATTTTTATCACATCCTTTCCTACTGAGGTACTTTCTTTACTTGAAGTTCCTTCATATTTATGACGAGGAGGAAGTGAATACCGGGGACGATGCTGGGTTGCTGGGGTAGGTAACTATAGAGATCTTTCGAAGTGTGAATACCAAAGATATGGATCACTATTGATGGCCTTCCAACTTATGTCCATAGACACCCTATCGTACCCCTAACAGACTAAGCTGGATGGAGTCGACACTTTTTAGAGTCCGTGATGAATGCAAAAAACCAAGTTGCCTTGTTAGTAAATCTCCAACTTTGAATTTTCTTCATGTTACTTTGTTATTTTTCAAACATTGGTTGTTTAGTCCGAATATAGCTCCATCTACATATGAGATGAGGTTGAAAAGCTTCAAGGGGAGTTAAAGGATACATAAGGTTCTTTAACAGTGTCCAAGGCTAAGGCCGTAAAGGAAAATGTAGTGGTAGAGGCAACCAAGAAGGATATAAAAGAGGCAGCTGAGGCGAGGGAGAAGGTAGAGAAGATGGCCACGGATCTCAAGGGGAGCCTGGAGAAGGATGAGAAGGAAGATGAGGGTCTATGGAGTAAACTAAGCCAACGCCTATCCAGATGTTGGTCGCTTGCGTACTTGGAGGCCATTAGGAAGGTGTAAGAGCACAGATGGGCAAATCGGCTGAGAAAACTGATAAAGTTACGACTTAGGGAAAACTTTCGCTTCTCGATCTCTATAAGCAAATTCAACACCGAGGCCTTTGCCCAAGCTTGAGTGGAGGTGGCCGTAGAGAAAAGGGAGGATGGGATCGTTGTACTAGCCATCTTCATACAGTAACAGTTAGACTCCTTGGCCCAGTTGCATAATGAGTCAAAGATGTAGATATTTTTTTATCCTCTGTATGCTTAACGGGGCAGGTTGTGTGCTGTGCATTTTTAGGATAAATGAACGTGTTGTTTTTTATTGTGTTAAATTTGTCCAAGTATTTTACTGCTTCATCCATTCTTATCTTCTTGTGCATAGGTTGTAGGATAGCATACTTTGAATATCCTATATAGTTCATGTCTTGTTTGTACTTTAATGTTTTCATAAGATAGATAAAGCAGTAGTATGGTAATGAGATGGGTGGTGAGAGAGGCCCATCCATGTAAATCATGCACTTAGCTGTTTGTGAAAATATGGCTTCTTTTTTTCAAGCCGGGATAGCATGTGGGCTCGTATATGAGCAAATGTTGGGAAGCCTGGTAATGATTGAGAACTAAGGCAGGCATATGGTTGTTGGGCCTATTTGCGTTCTATGATGTTGGGTGGTCCCGACATGAAATTGAACATTGAATAGCTCAAAAGTTCTTTTGGGTTACAAGGGACAAGATGAGGGGTGGACGGTCCCGGCATGAACCTAAGTGCAGAGTGGCTCGAAGGTTCTCCTAGTTGGCATAAGGTAGGATTAAGTGGCAAGCGATCTCGGCATGAACATGAGTGTTGAGTGGCTCGAAGGTGTTCTTCGACGACATGTAGTAAGATTTTTGTAGCAGGCGGTCCTGACACGAACCTGAGCGCTAAGTGGCTCGAAGGTTCTCCTAGGTGACATGTGACTAAGCCCCGCTTATTTTTATGCAGGTGCACTATGAATCCTGAACCTCAACGTAACTCAAAGTATTAATGCCAATCTCAACAATAGTGCCCTATCCCACAAGACGAATATGCGACATCATGGGCAAGGGACATGGGACCATTGTGGTCACATTTCCAATCGTAATGCTCCTCAGCATGAAAGGGGGAGACATAACACCAGAAAGGCAATTTCCTCATGGTTATAAGCATGACAAAACTAATTTGTCACGGTTATAACCGTGAAAATAAGTATCGTGGGCAAATTCAGTCACACTTTTGCTCACGGTTATAACCGTGATAAAAATAGTAATTTCTCATGCTTATAACCGTTATAAGTTTAGATATTATCACACTTATAACCGTGACAGAACAGTATTTACTCACGGTTATAATCATGATAAAATGGTTATTGCTAACGCTTATAACCGTGGGAAATTTAGATAGTATCACACTTATAACTGTGACAGAACAATAGTTTCTAACATTTATAACCATTACCAAAAAGGAAACTCTAACACTTATAACCGTGACAAATGCAAATTATATCACAGTTATAACCATTACGAAAGGTTATTTTCTAACACTTATAACTGTGATAACTAAAATAATATCAAACAAACTATATAGCATCAATATTTTATTACAGCTACAAATAATCTATACAAAAAATATATAGTATTAACATTCACAACACCAAAGCAAACTTCTTACAAACAACAGAAACCTGAGTATCCTTATTAAGTTCAACATCAGAAGCCTCACTAAGCAACAACCTTTCCTTTATCGATTCCATGCTCAAATTACCAAAATCAGAAAACCCAACCCCTACACAATTACTATCCCCATAAACAATCAAACTATCAGAGGTAGAATCAGTTATCATGTGCATATCACCTTCCACGGATCCACAATCTATATGAAGACCATCAATTATATCATAGCAGTCAACGTGCTTGATTACATTCTCCAAACAGGCAGCCACTGCATCATCATAAGCCCTCTGATCAACATCACTTAAAACGCTGACCTTACCAATCTCACTTGTTGCTTCCAAACACTCTGTTGCTTTTGAAATTTCTGAATAAAAAGACTCATCATTAGAAAAATGAACAACAATACTCTAATCATCAAAACTCACATCATCTCCTTTACAAAAATCATTCACCATATTATGTTGCACCAATCAAAACTCACATCGTCTCCTTTACAAAAATCATTCGATGATGAACTAATATAGGATGACTGTGCCAGCATCAGATCATACATTGATCTTACAAGAGCAATGTACCAAGGAACATAAATTGTTGTTATATTTTAAAAAATGACTTTGGCATATAACAACACACTTTGCTTTTTTGTACTCTGGGTAGTTAAATCACACATGCACGTACAGGCTTTAATAAAGTCTTGCAAGGAAAAAGTGGAAGCTAGGGCTGCTTCTGATAATACTTGTGGTGCATTATCAAAGGAACTTAAAAAGACAAAAGAAGACTTGAAAAGGAGCAGTGAACATGATGTATTAGTTTCAATTTACAAAGTTTACAATCTATTTTTGTGCAACGGTGCACAATCTCCACTGATTTGTCTTCTTACAAAGTTAGTTTTTCGTATGTGTAATTAATACAGATTTTAAGCCGTTACATGTGTGATTACTCAGTCTAGTTGTTCGGATTTGTGGACATATAGTTACATTCATCAGTTTTGAATATTTAATCATTGTAAAACATGTTTTCATTCAAATACATAGAAGCATATTAGCAAATATCCTTTTAGTATATTGAAAAGGATAATAAAAGAATACTACCATTAGAATTTATGACCAGATATGAAAGGACATAATAGGTAAATAGATAGATATATCAACTTTAACACACAGTTCGCACAAGAAAAACAGGTTAAAGAAGAAAATATAGGCTATCCCATTTCCCTTATACAACTCTTAACAACTTATTGAGTAGTTACTAAAAACTCGGGGTCAAAAAATTTGTTACCAATCAGTCACTTGCGAAACACATATTTACCTCCTTAAGTTTTTCATTCATACGCTCTTTCTGCTTCTACTGCATAGTAAGTTCAAGAGTAAAGTAAATTTACATAATTGAGCCCCAAACATTTCCTTCCTTCAATTAAAATTTGCTTGCCTGACTCGAATTTTAAATGAAAATGCCTCATAATTACACCAAGGCAGGTATCCTTAGCACGACTAGGAAAAGAATATTGCCTTCAAGGATTAAAGAGATGAATTTCAAACATGGTTACTTATAACTAGCATTCATAATGTACTGAAATTATAGGAGGGCATGCACCTTATTTAGGTTTAACGAATATTACGTTCACTTGGAAAAATAATTATCTACAGAAAGTAAAATAAAAATTGGTTTAGTAAATCAAATTAGGATGCAAGCACCGGGAAAAACAAAAATCAATCTAAACCGAGAAAGCTTTCGATGATCAAACTAATTTACGCAATTAAAATTGGAGAAATGATAACAATACTCAGCTTCAAAGCAAAATCATATAAAAATAAATGGGAATTCGAATATTGTCATTACTGTAGCCTTAACCCCAATGAATTTGAATCGACTATATGGACATGAAATGATTAGACAATTACACTAAGCCATGTTGTAAGAGTAATCAAGAAATTAGTATCGTGTCACATTCTTTTTATACCCCATGTCGCAATCATTGGCATCTTTTGAGGGTTAAATAAATAGAAGATATTTACATTCCAAGAAAAACTTATGTAAAAGATGGAAGGCAAAAATTCTGCAAAACCAGAACACTGGAAACTTGAAATTGCAATCTCGAATTTATCTGCAGATCCCCCGGCTGCTATTTTTCTAATAACAGCCACAAAATTTTGGTTGTTCAGTTTTACCTAAAATATCGGTAATGGTTCAGGAGAAGATTAGCATTTACATGATATACATGCACAACCCATCAGATGTACCTTTATGCACACGTATAAAGACATTACATTTTTAGGCATGATACATACCTGGATTATCTCCAGAAATGATGCTGCTTTCTGCAGGTTCCACTCCAATTACCTGTATGAGATTACAAAACCTCCAGGATTAAAAGGTTTACTTGAGCTCAACGAAGTAAAAAAGCTGTTAGCAAAATTAAATGTCATACCAAGTTAAACGAAACTAAAGTAAAATGCTAGAACTTTTCAATCGAGAAAGTTCTATTATAAAGAAATTAAGGAAGGCGGTTGCAAAATAACAAACAGGAATATTTGCTTCATTTGAAGAAGCAAACATTCTCCTCTGACATCAATTTTTCATATCTACAAATTCGTAAAATGCTGAATTTTTGTAGACATGTTAAGGTTATGAAGACAATACCATGTTTGGAATGAATTTCAATGAATAGTATCTAGCTATTATTCATCCCATATGATGGGAGAAAGCGTCTTTAGTTGGCTAGTAAGTGGGTAAAATAAAAGTAGTTAACCCAGCGGCCAAATAACGAGTCCAAAGACTAGATAATGAAGAAATTGTATGCAAATGTTGTAGTCAGAATGTGTGAGTCATACTAATTGTGAGCAAGTCAATAAAGTACTCATATAGTAGATATATATACTGGACACAAGGTCCTATATTTTTCTTTTTTCTTCCTTTTTTTCTTCTTCTTCATTTAAGCTAGGTTCCAATCAGTAATTTTAATACAAAATTTAATGTCTCCAAATTATATGAACATTAACACCCTCCATGCTGTAATTCATTGACCATATTCACTTTACACTACACCGGATCAGATATTATAAAAAAAACATACTTTCACTAAATTTATAATCGAACAAAACTCAATAAATACATATGCAACCTGCATGCAGCCTCACAGGAGTGAACTAAGACAAGAGAAATATAAAGAAGGTTCAGAGTTATAATTTTGATCACATATTTCAAACATCAAATTAGACTTTAAAATCAAATCACTTAAAGTGTTTATGAAGAAATCACAAAAGAAGGAGACAGAATAAATATTAATTATAGAGCATAAGATAATGCATAGCTACGAAGCTGCAATGTAAAGCATTTTAAAAATAACTCAGCTAGTTAGAATCGATAAAAGGATTAAAAATCTCAATCTCAAAGAGAATGCAATCTTTAGTTGTAATTCAGGATCAGATGACAAATATGTTCTTAAAAAAAACAAAGTGCATTCATTTATTGATAGATAAAGTTCTCCCAGTAAAGGAATGAATATACAACAAATCTTAGAGAAGAAAGGTCGTTTATGATCAGGTTAGTATAGTCTTTTTTTTTTGCTTTAATGCAAACTTTGCTGGGAATAGTTTTGGATTGGAAGCGATATTTAGTCAATGAATTATGAATTCACGGATGATGACAAATAAATCGAAATTTTACAAGAATGTCAATGAATTCATAAAGTGACATTTTAAGGATGTCAATGGTGTCACATAATGACAAATAAAGTGAGTTTTTTGCATATCTTTGTTAATGGTTGAAGGGATGACAATAGACTTTGTCATCTCTATATAACATATGGAGAGGACAATCAAGATTGCATTAAAGAAAAGTGTCTTCAAGAAACACTGATTTACCTTTTTCTGACTGTTCAATAATCGAATGTTGTCTGATTATTTGCTCTTCCCTTGACTAAATTATAGTTATATGTCTAATAAATCAACCTTGAAGCATGTGTCTGTGAGCAGATGTACAAAACAGCCTATGTGTTATACATATTCTCAAATACTGTTTTGAGAGGCAATTCTAGATTCAAAGAAAAGATGCTAGACTTGGCATCAATTTTATTTTTCTTTTCTTCTAGTTCTTTAAGTATATACCAAAATACTATTCTTTATCATAGGTTCACTTGTCCATAGGCCATAGCCTAGTGTCTGTTTGCATTAGAAACTTTAGCATAGGCCATAGGCCACATCTCATACGTAAGCTTACATTGGATGTATGTCTATAATATGCAAATTACAATTAATTTTTGTTTTGTATTATTATATTTTTACAATTGAAAAAGTACAAAAAACGTATTCTTTTTTTAAAGTAGAAAAAACTGCTGACATTTTCACTTGTCCAAAATCTGTTCACAAAGAATATTACGGTCTTCTTTTTTGATGATGAATTTTAGTTAAATGATCATACTAGTTAAAAATGATGATTGTTTGATTATTATTATCTTAAGTAATACATAACATATATCGTAGTTAAATAATTTCTAATAAACAAGCACGAATTTAATTTTCAAACTCAATTTTCAACTCCATTTCTCTTTTTAAGCACACAACACTTTATGCCCCTAGCCTTGCCTTTGCAAATTTGTCCTTAACTGCATTCCAAAATTTTACAAGGTAAGTATTCCTAGTGCATAGAGGCCTGTCAAATTATGCATCCATCTTTGGTTAGTGTTTTATATAAATCGAATCTGAAACCAAATTCAAACTTTTTGATGGGTTTCAAATTTATTTCAAAATATTTTGGGTTTTGGATGTTTGTAGATAGATAACAGATGTAGATATAAAACTGATAACTACTACATAACTCTTTAGTATTATTTAGTTAATCCATAACATGAAAAACCTGAAATGCAAGAAAATGTAACTATATAACACTAAACCACAATTGTATATTTCTATTGAGATGCATAGAAGATGTTTTTACATATGTGTGTGCCTATACATGTGCATGCATTTCTGTTTGTTTTATAAATTTGGATCGGACTGTACTTTCAAATACCGGATTCAATCAATTTTTCATAAACATAAAGTTAACCTATGGTGACACACATCCAAGGAAGTTTCTCAATGTTGCGCTAAAGATCAATACGGAATAAAATTTTATAATAAAGCTCTAACATTTAGTACTACAACAACATGTTAGAAAATTCAATAAAGTAAGCTTGCATTATATTCACAGTTCACTTGCATATTTGTATCATATTAAGTAATAAGTTTGACCAATTAATCACAATCTTCTCTGCATAGATATATTCATTTCTGCAAATTTTAGGGCTATCTAACTGTTCCTTTCAAGATTAAAATGATGCGAAAAATTGATAAGATTACCTTGAAATAAATAAACAAAAAAACTGTTCCAACTTTATTAAACTGCACACACCAATTTTCATTTCTTTAAAAATACCTGTAGACTCTTTGTATCAGTAAATTTGACCTTTTTTGTTAAACTTCCTGTAAAAGTACTCAAAATGGGCGTATAAAGTGATAAGAGAGGTACATATTTTACTTTTTGTGCATATTAAAGATCGTATACAATGTGATATGCGAATACAAATTAAAGAGCAGTGCATCGTACCGTATATATTTTAGAATGCAGGTAAGCTAACAATGGTTTGAATTACGCTGTTGTACCGGTTAGCATATAAGTTTTGTTTTATTGTCAAGTTACATACTCAATCGTGCTGAGGATCTCATAAAAAAAAAAAATATAATGCCACAGATATTGTTTTTAGGCTCGTACTCAAGCAAGCTACAGACAAAACCACTGGAATGCAATCTAGAACATGTAATATTAGCAACCATAATGTGTCTTGAAAAATATAAAAGAGAATTCTAATAGTATAATGGGCAACATCCAGAAAACAACATATGAAGTACATACCGTTACAAATTACGGCGGATTTGGCGAAAGAGATGGGAGGATTAGGCGAAACAAATGGAAGGAGGCTTTGAAATTACGATGATAGGCAGGCGACTCGCAACAAAGGAAGGCTGGTGCGTCGGCGATAGGCGGGCGACTTGAAGGCTGGAGCGGCGGCTTTAACCTAATTAGATTCATGGAAGAAAGATAGAAGTCAGGAATAGAAGCGTGACAAACAACCGAAGTAAGGATTAAAAGATAAATGATGATTCTAACCAATGTCTTTTAGTTATTTATGAAAAGCCCGAATTTTGTCACGAAAATAACCGTGGTAATACAATATAACAATAATAACCGTTACAAATTTCCAACATAAATAACCGTGACAAACTGAAACGAAAAAAGTGTGACAAAATGGGCTGTTTGGTGCAGTGAGATGTCTCACCGAATTCATGGGCAGGTGGGTAATCCCTAAGCAAGGAATTTAATGCATGGTGATTCGATTTATCTAGGCTGCTTGGAAGTCCCTAGATAAGGAAATGCATGCACAGTAATTCATCCTCATGGATAGTCGGTCGGTAAGAAAGGGAGCGAGGCTCATGTGGTCCTTAGCGGCAAAGGTCGGCAGTCCCCAAATAAGGTATTGAGCACATAATAACCCACCTTCATTGGATAGTCTATATAGATGGTAGTCCCTAAATAAGGAAGTGAATTATAGTAATTTACCCTCGTTGGATAGCCGGTCGGCAGGGAGGGAAGCGTTGAGTGGCTTGCATGTTCCTTGGAGATAGGGGTTGATAGTCCCCAAATAAGGTATTGAGCACATAATATCATTGGATAGCCTACAGAGGATGAGATCCCCAACAAGGAAGTGAATGCATGATAATTTACTCTCGTTGGATAGTCCGTCGATAAGGAAGGCAGTATTGAGTGGCTCGTGCGGTTCTTTACAGTAGAGCTCGGCAGTCCCTAAGTACGGAAGTGAGCAAATAATAACTCACCCTCATTGGATGGCCTTGTTGATGCGTTGAACAAAGTTGGCTCTAAAGTCTTTGTTGTTTTCTCCACAAAAGATTTATTACATAGCCCTGTAATTATGGTCAGCTTTCCTATATGATAGGAATAAAGGCGTGTGGTGTTCCAAGTGCATGAAATGTGGGTTCCATTTAGGAGTGAGAGATGGCAGCTGCTATTTGTTAATGCGATGTTGATAACATAAGACCCCTCCCGGCTTAGAATAGTTGGATTCTTGGTATTTGCAAACATCCGTTGTTATACTAGATTGTTGACAATGAATTGCTGGAGCTTCACCCTGAAGTTGTAGTGCTTAGCTATTTTCCTCTTGTATGCTTCATTGCGGAGTCCGGCTTTGGCACTTCATTCTTCTATGGTGTTGAGCCCGAGCTTGAGTAGCTCATCCTTTTGCTTGGGCTCATAAGTAAACATTGTGGCAAAGGGACCTCTACCTCAATGGGTAGCATGACATCGTACTCATAGGAAAATGAGAAAGGAGTATGGTTGGTTGAAATTTAGTTGGATATGAAATAGGACTAAAGAACGAGTAGCAGCTCTTCGGGCCGGTTCCTCTTAGCTTCTTAAGTGTTGGTTTGACGGTGTTGTCAATGGCCTCGAGTTATCCATTTGCTTGAGGATGAGAAATAGAAGAGAATCATTTCTCGATCCTGTTCACTGCACATAAGTCTTAAAAGTGGTTACTCTCGGACTAAGCATCGTTATCAGCAATAATATTCTTTGGCGGTCCGAAATTGTGATGATGTTCTTGATGATGAATTTCAATATCTTAGTGGCAGTGACCCTAGTGAGGAGCTCGTCCTCGATCTAATTGCTGAATTAGTAGATGGAGATTATGACGTGATCGTACCCTCTATTGGCATTTGAAAGCTTTCAAATCAAGTCATTTCCTCTCGTGTCAAATGACTACAGGGAAGTAACGAGGGTAAGGAGAATAGGAGAGGCTTTAGAGATCTTGGCGAACTACTGACACCGGTTACACTTCTTGGCATAGTCCATTGAATCTTTGATCATAGTAGGCCAGTAGTAGCCTTACTGACGGCCTTCATTACTAAGCTTGACTTATGACATGATGCTACAAAACCCTTTATGCAGCTCTTCCAGAATCTAACTGGCTTTGTTTTTGGACATGTACCGCTAAAGTGGTGTGGAGTACACCCTTTTGCAGATCTTTCAATCCATGAGAATGTAATGTTGATCCCAATAGAGAATCTTCTTACCTTCTTTATAGTCCATAGGAAATTCTTCACTTGTTAAGTACTTGATTGGGGGCACCATCCAATTGTCTACGGATGATGTGTCAATCTCCATTGTTATTGACCCGGCTCTTATAAGGGGTTCTTTGAATCTCCAATAGGAACCAAGAGGTGGTTTCTTATGGGTTGCTTGTTGCCTTGGCCAGTTGGTCGGCTTCAACATTCTGCTCTCTAGGTATCTGCTCTAGCGTGAACTCAACAAATGTGTTGATTATCTTCTTGGCCTTTTACAACATATAAGGCATGTATTTTGCCTTTAACTTGGAAGCGATCACCAATCTGATTAACAACCAATGACAAGTCACTGATTACATGGATGGAATCCATGTTTAACACCTTTGCCAAACTGTGGTCGGCTAGGATGGCTTCGTACTCGCTTCATTGTTGATTACTTTGAAAGTGAGGCGGACTGCAAATAAAGTTCTCTTCCTTTGTGAGTGACAAAGACCTTGTCAGTGCCTGCCCCTTATCATTTGACTCCCCATACACATACAACTTCCAAGCCTACTTATTGGCGATGGTCTCTTCTTCATTATTATCCGGGCTTAAACACATGACAATGAGATCTATGATGGCCTGGACCTTGATGAAAGTGTGAGGCTAAAATGAGATGTGATGTTGTTCAAGTTCTATAGACCCCTTTAGTAGCCGACCAATTATATCTGGTCAGCTGATTATTTTCTTTAACAGTCAGTTGGTTGGGATTTTGATGGGATAAGCTAGAAATATGACTGGAGCATACGGACGGCTATGAGTAGGAAAAAAGCAAGCTTCTCCAAACATATATATCTTGTTTTGAAGCATGACAACCTTTTTTCGACATAGTAGGTTGGTCATTGAATCTTCAGGTCTACTCTTATTAATGCAACATTGATCGCATGGTCATACACTATAAGGTAAAGCTACAGATCCTCCCTATATATAAATTTTCAGAATGATTTCTTAAGATCTCATGTATATAAATATTGTGGAACTTTTCATATTAAATAGAGTTAAATGAAATTGATATTAATTTACAATGTAGTTATAAATTAATTAAACTCTAATTTGTTGTTATATTAGTGATCCGATGTGAAAGTAAAGTGATGCTGAATTGATCGATAACGATCAATAAGGTGTTCGGGCAAGTTTTCGAGGAAGCGATTAGGTAAGGAACACATAGAAAAGACTACTCCTATATGGGAATAGTAGGACTTCAAGATAGCAATCAAGTGCCAATTGAATACAAGATTGGAACGGTGATTGGTTTCACGGTCATATACGATGATCGTGTATGATTGGGAGGACCACGTGAAGGCAAAGAGTCGATTCTAGACTCAAGCAGATGTGTGATTTATTAACTTTAGACCATAGGAAATGGTTAGAGATATACATGTATACATATATATAGAAATTATATACATGAGCTATATAATATTTTGCGGGCTTATTAATAGCCAAACTTAATTTAAATAAAAGAACTAAGTGACATTGAGGTATAATATAATTGATAAGCAAGTTGACGAGGGTTTTTTCCTTGGTTCCGGATGTGAGTTGGCACGATGCTTTGGCTTGACTTCAGTAAGACTTTGGGCTGCCCGGGAAAGTGGATGTAATGAAAAGTGATATGTATGCAATCAATAATGATCAGATGTGGTATTAGTGCGTAGTTGGATGGTCACATTGGTGAGTATGTATGATTGGGCAGAGTTAGTTAATGTCCCTTGGCTTTGACCTTGGGATACATATGTTTTGATAAATGGTATTGGTCTTATATTAGTGACCGTACAAATTGATGGAGCTTTGGTAAAAGGAATTGTTTTGTGGTTCCGACCTAGGTTTCAAGGTTCGGGTTTCAATGAGATTGTTTTGGCTCGAAGATCTTTCAGTGCCGCTTAGGCAAAGCTATGGAAATGTTCTACCTTGATGGGGCTTCAAAGCTCTAGTGAAGTTTAGTAGCATAGGACAACTTGAATCCAGATTGTCTATCCATAGACCATTAGATGATTTCTGTTTCATAAATGGAATCCTTTATGCTATTGAGGTGCACGACCTGTGTACATGTGGTTCTGGAGTAGGGGTGGGGAGAGACTGGGACGCCAGTCTAGAGTAGGTCGCATACCGTTCTTAGTACAATTGGGTGTTGCGATAACCTACAAGCCAACTTCTTTTGAGGTATTGGTTTTTAAAGGGGTCCACAATATAGTTGTGGCTGTCGATAGGTCTGTTTGGTAGCTATTGGAAATTCAACACAACCTGTAGACGTGATTCCAGTGTAGAGGTGGAGAGAGATTAGGATGTCAGTCTAAAGTAGGTCATATACGGTTCCGTGGTATGATTGGGTGATGCAATGAGACCTATAAACCAACTTTTTTGAGGTGTTGGTTTCCAACCATGTCCACAATATAGTTACATTTTTAGGTATATCTCTTTGGTAGCTATTAGAAATTCGACACAACCCGTAGACGTGGTTTTGGAGCAAGGATGGAGTGAGATTGGGATGACAGTCCAAAGTAGGTCATATACTGTTCCGTAGTATGATTGGGTGCTAGGATAGGACCTATAGACCAACTTCTTTTAAAATGGTTATTTTAAAGAGAGTCCACAAAATAGTTGTGGCCCTCGATAGGTCTCTTTGGCGGTTAATGGTGACTCAGCACGGGAATTAGTTATGGATATTCATATTTTAGTATGGACACGGTGAGAGCTTTAAGAGTTCGATCACACTGGATGCGTTTGGGGTTTATGGTATGATTATGTACCGATTCTATTTATTTTTGACCTTGTAACATCCCCCCACTTGGAGACCCAACACTAACGGCTATGAATGTTGCAGTCATCCATAGTTATTAATCCTCGACGACTAAATACGGTGGTGTTAGATTCATTGATACACAAAAACACATGAATATGGAAAAAAATTAAACTTCAACAAAATCACATTCCATATCAAAACATTTCCAATTCATTACATAATCCAAATATTCGCAAACCACATTCTACAAAATATATTTATTGCAACATATGCCCATAGCAATGTATGAAGATGCTCCCTGGGCTAATCAGAGTACATACAGGAAATATAACAATCTTGTCATTACAAACAACACAGTAGAATCAAAAGAAAGAGAACTCTAAATATTGTAACAACCCAGTATTTTGTGATTATTTTAATTGTTTATTTTAATTATTTAAATTGAAACTCCCGATTTAAAAACTTTATTATATTTATTAAAATAAATAATTTTTTTATTTTAAGAGTATATTTTGATTTTTGTGTGAATTATAATCTCAAACCCGAATAAAAAGGATATTTCCAGAAAAAGTGTAATTTTGGTCAATCTGTTCAAACTTTGACTTTTAAATTTAAAATTTAAATATTTGAATTTTTGAATTTTATCTTTTATTATGAAATACATTAAATTTTTAGAATACTGCTTTCGTTTCGTTAAAATCTGATTTATATTGTGAAAGTTATGCATTTTACAATATTGTGTGTACATTAATTTATTTAACAATATTGTTTATTTTAATTTATATAAAAAATATTTTTATTTGTCAAATCATATTCTAATATGTGTTATACGACATGTTAGGTTTATATTTTATTTTAAAACATTTTTTAAGTGATGTTTAAATTTTTTCAAAGTTTATTGAATTTATTTTCAAATTTTAAAGCCTAGTTTCCAATTTTTAGCTATTTTCTCAATTTAATTATATTTAATTAAAATTTATTTATTTATTTTTATGCATGCATTTTATTTTGTGTTTTTATCTTTATTTATATGTATTTTTCAGGTACATAACATATTTTCAAAATTTATTGCATTTACTTTCAAATTTTTAAGCCTAGTTGCAATTTTTGCTATTTTCTTAATTTAATTATATTTAATTAATATTTATTTATTTATTTTTGTGCATTCATCATATTTTTGTGTTTTTATCTGTATTTATAAGTATTTTTCATGTATTTAAAAATTTAAAAAGAATTAGAGAAATTTTAAAAGTTTGAGACTCTTTATGTACATTGTCTTTTCATATTCAACCTACATTTTCACCAATCAATGCACTAATTCAATTTGCTGCCTTATACTACTTTCTTTAGCCCTACACTTTATTTCTCACATTAAAATATATCCTCCTCAACCCTAAAACTATCAGTCTTCTTCCTGAAACAAAAGGTTTGGTAAAATTTCTTCTTTTTTTCACTTTTTCTACTTGTTTTGTTTGATTTTGCACTTGCCTTCACCTTCATGTAATTCGGCCTGCCAACTCCAGCACTTTGGCCACCTCCACCACCACCTACTCCAGCCATCATACCCTCCTTCTCACTGACCATCCATGGCCGAAGCCCTATAGGATGATGATCAACCAAAAATTGATGTAAACTCCACTTTAAACTTCATAGCCGAGCCTTCCACTGATCCACCACTCCACCATCATACTTTGGCCGACCATTCACCACCACCACCAGCCACAACCTGAGCCTAGGACCCTTGCCACACCTATATTTAATCCTTCCAGATCAGGCCATGCCCAATAGTCCCTTGGCCGAAGACATTTAGGCCTTGAAATCCATGTTGTTGCTTGTAGTTGCCTTGTTTTTGTAAATGCATGCACACATACCTTCATCTCCTTTATATTGCTTTGGACGACCCCTATATGACCTTAACCTAATCCAAATCTGATCCAAAACCATCCCATTACAGTGCCTTTCCAGTCCATAGCTAAAGCATAAGTGGTTGAATGCAAGTGCAAAAAGTTTAGCTATGTATTGTGCTTATATTTCTAGCTTAGTTTATAATAGTTTGGTTTGAAATTTATGTATTGTACTTTGTTTTGTTTGTTATCTAACAAGGCAATTAGCTTTGGCTCTCCCACTCTCGAATCATTGTCATGCTATCGTGCCTTTGTGGATCTCAGTTTGTGTACTTTGGTTGTTGTCTTCGGCTTATACTAGTGAGTTATTCTCACCAGACATTTTTATACTTATATGACTAGTAAACTGATCACATTTGAATTTGTAAACTCATATCACCATGCTATATCTACTATGCTATGATTATATGATGTTCACCTATGCTTAAACACTTGTTATATCATATGTTACTGTTATATAATGCTGCTCTATTATTTTATCAGTTTATCACACTGCAAGTTCCCTTTAGATTAGAATCACTATGGGTTGAAATGATACATACCCGAACGGACTTTAGAATAGGAATAAATCATTATGGGCTGAAATGATAGGCCTGAACGATTTTTAATTATTTTCATTTACTTAAGACTGTGGGTTTGAAATGATAAAACCCGGGTTTTCTTTGTAAACTACGGATTGAAATGATATATTATCCGAATCACTTTACCTTGGCTAGAAAATTTTATACAGACCCATGGTTAAAATATATTTTCCTAAAATTTTTAAAGTATTTTAGAAATGTAAATATTATAATATTTTGATTTAAAAATTAATTAAAAATGATTTTTGTAAAGTATTATTGATTTTCTAAAAATTTATAAGTGAAATAAATTAATGGTAAAGTTAGAAATTTGAAGTATAAGTTATCTTGGAAATTTTGATTTGGTTATAAATGGAACTTAAATTAAGTAGGAAAATATGATAGATAAATATAAAATTTGATTTAAAATGAATTTAAAATGATTTTTATAAAGCATTAATGATTTTTGAATAAAGTTAAAATGTTAAATGGATGAATATTAAGTTGAATTTTGAAATATATCTTAAATTGGAAATTTGTGAATTTTGTTTAAAGGTGAATTTTAAGTTAAGTAAATAAAGAGGAGAAAATAAGTTATATTTGGAAATTTAAACTTAAGTGTTAAGTTAAAATTTTAATTTAAAGAATTTAAATTGAATGTGTGAATTTAATAGGTGAATTATTATTAAATATTGATTTTGAAAAAAAAATTAACCTTATAAAATTATGAATATAAGGGTATTTAAATGATTGTTTTAAAAGTAAAAATATATGATTTTATAAGTTTAAAATGATTTAAATAAAATTTAATTGTTTGTGAAATTATATTGAATATTTGGAATTTAATTAACAACATTTTGAAATGTTATTATTTCTAATGTAAAGGATATTACAGCATTTGTTAATGCTATACTTAATAGAAATGAACTAAATGGCTTAAATGAACTAAGGGCTATTACAGCACTTTGTGAGTGCTATAGTTGCTGGACTTAACTAAAGTTTTAATTGAAATCTAAACCAATTACAGCATTTTTCATGTTGTCTTTTGCTAATTGAATTGTTTTTAATAATAACTTTCCGTAGCATTTTCTAAGTGCTGCGAAATTTGAATTTTCACTGTTTTAATAAATCTAAGTGAATAAATGAACTTTGAAAGGGCTAAATTTTTGGGAATTAAATATTTGATTTTAAATATAATGACTTCAAATTTTAATAGTTTGAATGAAGTAATTTGATTTGAATATAAACCATTTGAAATGTGACTTGGAAGGATATTTAAATTAAATAAAATGAATGTGGTTTTGGAAAGATATGATATTTTGATATTTGAAATGAATTTGAAATGATATTGAATTTTAAAATTGATATTTGATTTAGAAGTATAAAATAACATTTTTGAATTTTAACCACGGGGTGTATTTAATTTGTAGTTTAACGGATCCTTAGAGGATGGGCGGTCCCAGGCATCCTTTAAGTTACTTGTATCTTTATTACAGTTCACTTGAGTTGGTTTACATTATATAAGTATATATATATATGTCCCGACTCGATTGTTTTGTGTTTTACTTTACGCTCGGGTCAGCCTGAGTATTTACAGCTTAGCTTTGGATTTCTTTTCTGGAGCTAGGAATCGCTGGAGATTCTGCTTGCCTAGTTATCTATTCCCTTTCAGTTTCAGTTGTTCTATTTCAGCTTTGGTATTTATAAACTGCTATGTATTTGAGATTTCTATTGTATATGTTTTTCAGACTGATATTATGTATTATGTTTTGAGAGTTTGTTATAGTAGCTTCATGAACTACTATGGTATTTTAATTTCCGTTGCGAGTTATTCTGATATTTATGTGTCTTTGATTCTATGATTGTATTTTATTTGCTCCAAATTTATTTACAATGCGGTATTTTGAGCAATTCAAGTCTGACATGTGTGGATGTGAATGGCTGAAAATACTAGGTTATTACAGTTGGTATCAAAGCTTTGGTTTTAGGCAAACCATAGTCTGCGGAGCATAAACTCATTAGAGATAGGGTAGAAATACCCTAGAATGAGTGAAATCAATCTCAGAATCATTTCTATGTGAGAGAACGTATTTTCAAAGTATAAAATGATTTCCAAATGATTTTTAAAGGATTTTTAAAGATTATATTGGTATAAATTTTTCTTATTTTGAAATCAAGATTTTCTAAGCTTCATCCCTTCGGTATCCACCTTGTTAGAAATCTCTTGGTTAGGATTCTTATCGATTAGGATTCCTTGAACTTTGGAATGCTTCCACTGGTTTTGAAATCCAGTCTTGTCTTCCCTATTTTTATCCTTTTGATTTTGGAGCATTCCATAACTCCACTTTGGAATGACCTCTATAAAGATCGGTGATTCCGCAAATCTTTGAATGATTTGTAAAGGCGTGGAATTCCTTTACAATTGGCATTGATTCACCGGAGATTTCTATATCCTCGGTTTACCATGTTGTCTATCTCCTGCTCTACCCGGATTCTATCTCTGGCAATCGAAGGTCGATTTGCCTTAGATTTCCGCATTGGATATATTCCTTAAGTCACAGTTGACCGGTTAAGGTCGCCCGTGATTAATATAGGATTATCTATCTTCAATTGGGAAATTAAATTATCTCATCTTTGTTCGAGCTTATCTTCGAACCAGAATTCTATTTGATTAGGTTCCTCTAAATTCAAATCCCTGTTTTTTCTGAAATCCGTCCTTGAATCCCTTGAAAATTTATGGTTGATTGTATTTTGAATTTGTGCATACATCGAAATTATTATTTTGATAAGGATGGCCATATTCTATATATTAAAGTGAAATGTTTTCGATATGGATTATATATTTTTCTTTCTTTGAAAATTTGAAGTTTTGAAAGGAATATATACCTTTTTAAAAAATGAAAATTTGAAATTTCAAAAGGATTTGAAAATTTGAAAATTTTATAAGAATTTGACTTATATATAAAAAAATTGATTTATTACTGAAAGGTTTTGAATTTGATTTTCGAGGAATCGAACTCCGGTGTTTTGAATATGGTTTTAAGAATTTGGAAAATATATAATAATAATATGATTTAAAGATATTTTCCAAATAAGAAATGTTTCAAATGTACTCGAATGAATTCCAATGATTTCAAAGATATTTCGAACAAGTTTCGAGAAAATAAAAGTCAGAACCCACTTATGTCGTTGGAAAATAATTTCGGTGATGAATGCATGCATCATCGACATTGATTTTCGAGTTTCTAAGTGGGGGAGAGGCCACTCTAGTAGCTTTGCTATGCGAGTGATTTTGTGAAACCAAATTTTGATTTCAGATTTTGAAGTGTGGTTTGATATTCGAAAGATATGTGTGTGTGTGTGTATATTTGAAATGATTTAAAGTAAACCGGTGTTCAGTCCTCAAGATTTAGATTTGTTTTGGTATAACCCAATCTTTTGGAATTGGTTTACTAATTTGTTGGTGATTTCCAACTCTTAGATTGAAAATATGATTTCTTTGACTATTTTGAAGGTTCGAGTACTTCCAAATCAAGGTGAACTTTTCAATGCTAAGAAATTTTGAAAGGTATAGAGTATTTGATAAAGAATATAAGTTTAGTTTTGTATGATCAATGTATAAAGTAGTATGATTTATATAAGTTTGAAACTGTTTGTTGAGTGAAATAAATAAGTCTATTTTGAATTATTCTGGTATGAAATATAGACTTGAAATGTTTTGAATAAAGTATATATATAGAATAATAATTTGTCCAATGGTAAATTGGTTTTTTTTCATATAGAAATAAATAGTTTGAAGGTTTTAAAAAGAGATGGTTTTAAACTTGTAATCATTTTAGATATTTTAATGATTGTGAAATGGTTTTGAATGATATAATCTTTATTTGATAAAGAATGTGAATTTGGAATGATAATTAATTTTTATAAATGAATATTTGAAGTTTATATTTGTATGAAAGGATGTTTGGTTTACTTGTAATTTGAGTTTATTTAAAAATGATGGATTTATAAAATGAATATTTCAAAACTAAGTGATAATGAAGTAAAATTTGAGATATATGAAATTATAAAATTTAGTTTTGGAATATGATATATTTAAGCTTTGAAATATATTAAAGATTGAATAGTTTATTTTATGGATAAAATCTTTATTTGAAATTTGATAATATTTGAATTGGTTTTGTTAGAAAACTAAATTGAATTGAAACTGATGGTTTGAATTTAATTAAAATTGGAATGTTTAATGATTTCAAATGTATGATTTCGAAAGGTTATGATTTTCAAAGTGTAATGATTTCAAGTATTTTGGTTTCGAAAGATTTATAACTTTGAAAGTATTATGATTTTTGAAAGTGAATATATATTTGAAATGGAAATGAATTTTTTTGACATAAATTTTGTTGATTTGGAAATTTGGATTGTTTTTTAAATCTGTTGTTTTAAGAAACTTTGAAACTAACTATATGTAATTAGGAAGAAATGAATTGGTGAAATCATATATGATTTTGAAACTGAATTGATATTGAAATGGTTTGAAATTGAGAACCTTGTTATTTAAATACTTTGATTTGGGAGTTATCGAACTTATATAAAATTGATTTATATAAGTATGAAATTGATTTGAAAACTGTTGATTCGAAAAGGTACTCATGCTCAATTTGTAAAGAGAAATCTTATATAATCGAAGTCTATATAAGTATGATTTGATACACTATTGATTTGGAAAGTATTTGATTTGAAACGAAATCTTATATATAATGGACTTTATATAAGTATGGTATTTGAAAGTGATTTTGAAAGGTACTATATGATACATATTTTCGAAGTAAAGATATGGAAAGTGCATTCTGCTTGATATCCGCTTTGTGGTCGCATTGTGGATTCATTCTATCGATATTATTCTCTCTGATTTGGGTTTTTCGGATATGATACTTGAGTGTCCATCGAATTCCATGGTGATCTCCATGGTCTTACGAGCGCGGCTGCATAGCGTAATTCATAGGGGCTGCGAGAGTCTAAGGGTATGGATGTTTCCTAGGGGATCCATGCGTAACCATTATGTATCTATGATCTATTGGGTCGCTAGGTAGCGTAAGCCGTAGGGGCTGCGTGAGCCTAAGGGTACAGATGTTTCCTGGAGGATCCAGGTGTAACCATTGTGTATCTACGGTACTACCAGTCTTCATGGCGTAATCGCAGGGCTACGGTAGTCAGGCTACGGGTACGGATGTTTCCTGGAGGATCCAGGCGTAACCATTGTGTATCCGCGATCCATGATCGACATGTTTTGTTTGGTTGATTTGTTTGGATTGTACTTCCATATCTTTTAAAAAAAAGGTTTTCTAGTATTTTCACTGGGTGTTGAAACAAGTCTACTAAGTACCTGGAGAATTCTAGCTTTGCGCCTGATCAACACATGGCTAGAGTCTGCAGGAACGAAAGTAAACTTGTTAAGACATCGAGTTATAAAAGTATTTTGATAAAGTATTATATAAAAGATATTTTGATCATTTATTTTTACTTTTGTAAGTAATTTAAAAATGTTTTAAATATTGTTTACTTCGAACTATCAGATTTGAATCAGATGACTATTCATCATATTATAAAATATTTAAAATGTTGTAAATAAAATTTTAAATAGAAATTTATATAGTTTTAAAATAAGGGTTCATCCTTGTCTTTCAACCTATTTTTCCTTTTAGTTATTCCTTCATTTTTCCTCTTCGAGGGTTCTTTTTGGATTATGGGAAGAGCTGGTTCTTTGGCGTATCGTTTGGATTTGCCCAAGAAGCATTCTGGAGTGCATGATGTATTCCACATCTCACATCTTCTCTGGTATCTTCTTGACCTATCTCTTTTGTCCAACCTTCTGCTCTTGATGGTTGGATATTGAGCTTAATCTGACTGTCGAGGGTAAGCCACTTCGTATTGTCGACTGAGGTATGAAGCAGCTAAGAAGGAAATCTGTTAGTTTGATCGAAGTACGATGGGGTACTGATGATCGATGATGGAGATTGTACCTAGGAAACGGAGGAGGGCATTTGTGCTTCGAATTCGAAATTGTTTTTCCAGGTACTATTTGTTGTCGATCATGCTTTTCTTTATTTTTCCTTTGTTCGTTATTTTCGAGGACGAAAAGATTTGAGTGGGGGAGAGTGTAACAATCCAGTATTTTGTGATTATTTTAATTGTTTATTTTAATTACTTAAATTGAAACTCCTGATTTAAAAACTTTATTATATTTATTAAAATGAATAAATTTGGTTATTTTAAGAGTATATTTTGATTTTTTTTGTGAATTATAATTTCAAACCTGAATAAATAGGATATTTCCAGAAAAAGTGGATTTTTGGTCAATCTGGTCAAACTTTGACTTTTAAATTTAAAATTAAAATATTTTAATTTTTAAATTTTTATCTTTTATTATGAAAATACAATAAATTTTGAGAATACTGCTTTTTGTTTCGTTAAAATCTGATTTATGTTGTGAAAGTTATGCATTTTACAATATTGTGTGTACATTAATTTATTTAACAATATTGTTTATGTTAATTTATATAAAAAATATTTTTATTTGTCAAATCATGTTCTAATATGTGTTATATGACATGTTAGGTATATATTTTATTTTAAAACATTTTTTAAGTGATGTTTAAATTTTTTTCAAAGTTTATTGAATTTATTTTCAAATTTTAAAGCCTAGTTTCCAATTTTTAGCTATTTTCTCAATTTAATTATATTTAATTAAAATTTATTTATTTTTATGCATGCATTTTATTTTTTTGTTTTTATCTTTATTTATAAGTATTTTTCAAGTACATAAAATATTTCCAAAATTTATTGCATTTACTTTCAAATATTTAAGCCTAGTTACAATTTTTGCTATTTTCTTAATTTAATTATATTTAATTAATATTTATTTATTTATTTTTGTGCATTCATCATATTTTCGTGTTTTTATCTGTATTTATAAGAATTTTACATGTATTTAAAATTTTAAAAAGAATTAGAGAAATTTGAAAAATTTGTGACTCTTTATGTACATTGCCTTTTCATATTCAACATACCTTTTCACCAATCAATGCACTAATTCAATTTGCTGCCTTATACTACTTTCTTTAGCCGATCCACTTTATTTCTCATGTGAAAATATATCCTCCTCAACTCTAAAACTATCGGCCTTCTTCCTGAAGCTAAAAGTTTGGTAAAATTTCTTCTTTTTTTCACTTTTTCTACTTATTTTGTTTGATTTTGCACTTGCCTTCACCTTCATGTAGTTCGGCCTGCCAACTCCAGCACTTTAGCTGTCTCCACCACCACCTACTCCAGCCATCATCCCCTCCTTATCACTGACCATCCATGGCCGAAGCCCTATAGGATGATGATCCACCGAAAATTGATGAAAACTCCACTTTAAACTTCATAGCCGAGCCTTCCATTGATCCGCCACTCCACCATCATACTTTGGCCGACCAACCACTAGCCACAACCTGATCCAAGGACCCCTGCCACACCTGTAGTTAAACCTTCCAGATCAGGCCATGCCCAATAGTCCCTTGGTCGAAGACATTTAGGCCTTGAAATCCATGTTGTTGCTTGTAGTTGCCTTGTTTTTGTAAATACATGCACATATACCTTCATCTCCCTTATAATGCTTTGGCCGACCCCTATATGACCTTAACCTGATCCAAAACCATCCCATTACAGTGCCTTTCCAGTCTATAGCTGAAGCATAAGTGGTTGAATGCAAGTGCAAAAAGTTTAGCTATGTATTTTGCTTATATTTCTAGCTTTGTTTATAATAGTTTGGTTTGAAATTTATGTATTGTACTTTGTTTTGTTTGTTATGTAACAAGGAAATTAGCTTTGGCTCTCCCACTCTCGAATCATTGTTGCGCTATCGTGCCTTTGTGGATCTCAATTCGTGTACTTTGGTTGTTGTCTTCAGCTTATACCAGTGAGTTATTCTCACCAGACAATTTTATACTTATATGACTAGTAAGCTGATCACATTTGAATTTGTAAACTCATATCACCATGCTATATCTACTATGCTATGATTATATGATGTTCAGCCATGCTTAAACACCTGTTATATCATATGTTAGTGTTATATAATGCTGCTCTGTTATTTTATCAGTTTATCACACTGCAAGTTCCCTATAGATTAGAATCACTATGGGTTGAAATGATACATACCCGAACGGACTTTAGAATAGGGAAATATCGTTATGGGCTGAAACGATAGGCCTGAATGATTTTTATTATTTTTATTTACTTAGGACTGCGGGTTTGAAATGATAAAACCCGAGTTTTCTTTGTAAATTACGGATTGAAATGGTAAATTATCCGTATCGCTTTACCCAGGCTAGAATATTTTATACAGACCCGTGGTTAAAATATATTTTTCTAAAAATTTTAGTATTTTAGAAATGTAAATTTTTTTAGAAATGTAAATATTGTAATATTTTTATTTAAAAATTAATTAAAAATGATTTTTGTAAAGTATTATTGATTTGTTATAAGTGAAATAAGTTAATGGTAAAGTTAGAAATTTGAAACATAAGTTATCTTGGAAATTTTGATTTGGTTATAAATGGAATTTAAATTAAGTAGGAAAATATGATAAACAAATATAAAATTTGATTTAAAATGAATTTAAAATGATTTTTATAAAGTATTAATGATTTTTGATTAAAGTTAAAATGTTAAATGAATGACTATTAAGTTGAATTTTGAAATAGATCTTAAATTGGAATTTGTGAATTTTGTTTAAAGGTGAATTTTAAGTTAAGTAAATAAAGAGGAAAAAAAATAAGTTATATTTGGAAATTTAACTTAAGTGTTAAGTTAAAATTTTAATTTAAAGAATTGAAATTGAATGTGTGAAATTAATATGTGAATTATTATTAAATATTGATTTTGAATGAAAATTTAACCTTATAAAATCATGAATATATGGGTATTTAAATAATTGTTTTAAAAGTGAAAATATATGATTTTATAAGTTTAAAATGACTTAAATAAAATTTAATTGTTTGTGAAATTATATTGAATATTTGGAATTTAATTAACAGCATTTTAAAATGTTATTATTTCTAATGTAAAAGATATTACAGCATTTGTAAATGTTGTAATTGATAGAAATGAACTAAATGGCTAAAATGAACTAAGGGCTATTACAGCACTTTGTAAGTGTTGTAGTTGCTGGACTTAACTAAAGTTTTAATTGAAATCTAAACCTATTACAGCATTTTTCATAATGTCTTTTGCTAATTGAATTTTTAATCATAACTTTCCGCATCATTTTCTGAGTGCTGTGAAAGTTGAATTTTCACTTTTTAAATAAATTTAAGTGAATAAATGATCTTTGAAAGGGCTAAGTTTTTGGGAATTAACTATTTGATTTTAAATATAATGACTTCAAATTTTAATGGTTTAAATGATGTAATTTGATTTGAATATAAACCATTTGAAATGTGACTTGGAAGGATATTTAAATTAAACAAAATGAATGTGGTTTTGGAAAGATATGATATTTTGATATTTGAAATGAATTTGAAATGATATTGAATTTTAAAATTGATATTTGATTTAGAAGTATAAAATAACATTTTTGAATTTTAACCACGGGGTGTATTTAATTTGTAGTTTAACGGATCCTTAGAGGATGAGCGGTCCCAGGCATCCTTTAAGTTACTTGTATCTTTATTACAGTTCACTTGAGTTGGTTTACATTATATAAGTATATATATGTCCCGACTCGATTGTTTTGTGTTTTACTTTACGCTCGGGTCAGCCTGAGTATTTACAGCTTGGCTTTGGATTTCTTTTCTGGAGCTAGGAATCGCTGGAGTTATGTATTATGTTTTGAGAGTTTGTTATAGTAGCTTCATGAGCTACTATGGTATTTTAATTTCCGCTGCGAGTTATTCTGATATTTATGTGTCTTTGATTCTATGATTGTATTTCATTTGCTCTAAATTTATTTACAATGCGGTATTTTGAGCAATTCAAGTCCGACATGTGCGGATGCGAATGACTGAAAATACTAGGTTGTTACAGTTGGTATCAGAGCTTTGGTTTTAGGCAAACCATAGCCTGCGGAGCATAAACTCATTAGAGATAGGGTAGAAATACCCTAGAATGAGTGAAATCAATCTCAGAATCATTTCTATGTGAGAGAACGTATTTTCGAAGTATAAAATGATTTCTGAATGATTTTTAAAGGATTTTTAAAGATTATATTGGTATAAAATTTTCTTATTTTGAAATAAAGATTTTCTAAGCTTCATCCCTTCGGTATCCACCTTGTTAGAAATCTCTTGGTTAGGATTCTTATTGATTAGGATTCCTTGAACTTTGGAATGCTCCCGTTGGTTTTGAAATCCAGTCTTGTCTTCCCTATTTTTATCCTTTTGATTTTGGAGCATTCCATAACTCCACTTTGGAATGACCTCTATAAAGATCGGTGATTCCGCAAATCTTTGAATGATTTGTAAAGGCATGGAATTCCTTTATAATTGGCATTGATTCACCGGAGATTTCTATATCCTCGGTTTACCATGTTGTCTATCTCCTGCTCTACCCGGATTCTATCTCTGGCAATCGAAGGTCGATTTGCCTTAGATTTCCGCATTGGATATATTCCTTAAGTCACGGTTGACCGGTTAAGGTCGCCCGCGATTAATATAGGCTTATCCATCTTCTATTGGGAAATTAAATTATCTCATCTTTGTTCGAGCTTATCTTCGAACCAGAATTCTATTTGATTAGGTTCCTCTAAATTCAAATCCCTGTTTGTTCTGAAATCCATCCTTGAATCCCTTGAAAATTTATGGTTGATTGTATTTTGAATTTGTGCATACATCGAAATTATTATTTTGATAAGGATGGCTATATTCTATATATAAAAGTGAAATGTTTGCGATATGGATTATATATTTTTCTTTCTTTGAAAATTTGAAGTTTTGAAAGGAATATATACCTTTTTAAAAAATGAAAATTTGAAATTTCAAAAGGATTTGAAATTTTGAAAATTTTATAAGAATTTGACTTATATATAAAAAAATTGATTTATAATTGAAAGGTTTTGAATTTGATTTTCGAGGAATCGAACTCCCGTGTTTTGAATATGGTTTTAATAATTTTGAATATGGTATTTTAACGGATCCTTAGAGGATGAGCGGTCCCAGACATCCTTTAAGTTACTTGTATATTTATTACAGTTCACTTGAGTTGGTTTACATTATATAAGTATATATATGTCCTGACTCGAGTGTTTTGTGTTTTACTTTACGCTCGGGTCAGCCTGAGTATTTACAGCTTAGTTTTGGATTTCTTTTCTGGAGCTAGGAATCGCTGGAAATTCTGCTTGTCTAGTTATCTGTTCCCTTTCAGTTTCAGTTGCTCTATTTCAACTCTGGTATGTATAAACTGCTATGTATTTGAGATTTCTATTGTATATGTTTTTCAAACTGATATTATGTATTATGTTTTGAGAGCTTGTTATAGTAGCTTCGTGAACTACTATGGTATTTTAATTTCCGCTGCGAGTTATTCTGATATTTCTGTGTCTGTGATTCTATGATTGTATTTCATTTGCTCCAAATTTATTTACAATGCGGTATTTTGAGCAATTCAAGTCCGACGTGTGTGGATGCGAATGGCTGAAAATACCGGGTTGTTACAAATATACATCATGCCTCCTACACGTTTTCGGAAGCTTATTCATCTTATGAGGTACCTGAACTCCTCAAATCTCAAACTACTCAAAATCAATTGAGTACCTGAGAATTTAAGGGGAAAACATAAACTTCGAGTCAGACATAAAGCCTGGTATAAATAATAATCTACGATCTCAAATCATTTAGATATCTACTGAGACCATGCTGCTTAGTGGGGGTTTTCCCCTCACTGGTATCTCAAAACCTTTCTAAAACCATATACTAAGCTCTTGTATCCACAATGGTTAAAACAATTCAAAATAGTATAATATGATAATATGCAAAACAATTGAATAAATTCTGGGTTACCTATCCCCGTTATTTTAGACTATCTGTCTCGATTATAGTTTCTAGGATTACTATTAACCAATAAGTTTTCATGAGATGACTAATAACCGATTAAACCTTTAAGGACACCATGTCCAATTAAATAGTTTTCATAGTATCACTATGAAACAATTGGTAACTCCAATACAACTCTTATCCTAGTCTACATGGGTTGACTAGGAACCTATTGGTAACCCCAATGTCCTTTCCGTTTACCCTGATTATCATGTGTTGACTAGGAACCTATTGATATCTGTCAATATTTCGTCTAGATATAGTTTTCATGGGCTAATTACAAACCTACTGACCCTGCCAGTATCCAATCATAGTTTTCATAGGCTTACTATGAATCTATCTATCAAACATCTTCCTTTATACATAGCTTTCATAGGCTAACTATGAACTTATCTATCTGACATCTTCTCTTATACATAGTTTTCATGGGCTAACTATGAACATGTTGGCCCCTACCAATATCATACAGTTTTCATAGGCGTATTGTGAACCTATTGGCCCTTGCCAATATCTTTCCTTTATATTTTAGCATCCTATATTCTGATCTACCTGACTTCCTGGATCCAATTCTACTCATTCAGGAGTTTATTCAATTTATATTCACCACTGGGTTAATCAAGCAGGTTCTCCTACCCTTTTTATCCCAAAATGCAGTTATGGTTCTAATAAAAAAGTGAATATATTCATATTAGAAGAAGCAATATGTCAACATAGCAATACCACTCCCGTGGGTTAAAAATAAAACATAGTTAATCCCTTTAATTTTTTTCTTTATCAAAGATAGCATCTTCTTAAAATCTTTATAAAACTCGTTTAACATTGCTAGGGGTTTTCCCTCTAAAAATTGTAACATCTCCTATTTAGAGGCCCAAAACTAAGCGCTATAGATGCTGCAGTCATCTATAGTATTAGCTTCCGGCAACTAAATACCGCTGTGTTAATGGTATCAATAATATCGGAAGCACTTGAATATGAAACAAAATAAATATTTCCAAAATCACAGATTATTTCATTATATTTCCATATAAAATCTATTCCACATTCACGTCACATTACCCAAAACGTTTTCCCAGGCACATATTAAATATAGTTATTACAAATTGCGTTGAGAGCGGTATATGAAGATACCCCTTCAATTGATCGGAGTCAAATGGTCTTATAAGACCTATTACATCATAACATAGCGGAAAATCATCTAAACATAAATAAAAGCAACAGATCCTAAATAGTTATATGTTGCCTCCAGCATCCTTCAGTAGCTTATTTGTCAACTTTCTAAAAAGCTGAAAATATCCTTAACCTCTCAACCTACTCAAATTAATTTTGAGTACCCAAGACTTTAAGGGAAAAACATAAACTTCGAGTCAGATATAAAGCTTGGTCTGAATAATATATACATCTCGGTTTAATTATGTTAAGTGAGACTATGCCGCTTAGCAGAACGGGTTACATATCTTTGCGAATCCTTCCATATAAACATATACTATGCTCCTACATCCACTATGGTTAAATACTACAAAATAAACATTTTGTAAACCAACGTAAATATCAGGTAATAATGAATTGCCCGTTCAACACAAATAAATTTTAGCATTTGGCTACTCGGGCCTACCAGACAACATAATCGAAATTTACCTAATATCTGTTAGATATTCATATTTAGGATTATCTATCCTTATCTATCTATTTAACATTTTCCATCAGGACGTTCTGTCCTAAACTTGTGTTAAATATCACCTTTCTGGATGGTATGTCTCTAACATAGTCATCTTCTAGGTTCTCCCGAGCCTAATGGTTTTCCGGGCTTACCGATAATACATCTATATACAACATATATTACTTTTGGTGTGTAATCATAATTTTAGTCTATCCGTGACCAAGCCCCACACACTGGAATTTCGGACAACGATTAGCTTGGTCTACAAGCTAATGTATAGGGCACGACCTCATACTAGTCCCATCTGGTTTTCTAATATCTGAACCATTTATACTTAAGGATCCTCTTCCATAATTTTCCTTGAAAACAACTTCAAAATTATTTAAATATTTAAATCAAATTTCAAACAAGAAAAAGAAATCACTCTTTATACTTTACACAAATCATAATAACATGTTAGATATATTCCCTTTTCTCACAACTTAGTTGATGAAAACACTATACCATTTGAAAGAACCTCTTTCCATACTTTGAAACTACCTCCTTCAAAATCCAAGTTTAAACCTTTCGGAATCATCTCTAAAACCTTTCGAATTTATTCGAAGTAATCCTTTTGAAAGTTGTAAACCTTAGAGATCCTTCTTTAAAATCACTTTAAAGTCGCTGCCTTAGAAAAACCTTTGGAAAATCTTCCTTCAAAAACCTTTCGTAAACTTCTAATAAACCTTTCAAAACAGAACCCTTCGAATACATAAAACCTTTTAAAACAGAAACCCTTCGTAGGCATACTGGGTTCAACTTAAAACAATCTGGAAACCTTCTTTTAAAACCTTTTGTCTTTATATAAACAACCTTTCGAAAATGTCTAAATAACCTTTCGAAACCTTTGGTTATATTTCACAAAACAAGGGTAACCACCTAAGTCGAAAGCTTCCCTCCGAAAGCATTGGAGAAATGGCTAGTTTAAAAACAGGTAAACCTTTCGACTGGGTCGGAAGGTTCAAAGTAAAACCTTTATAAAAGTAATGGAAACTCTTCGGCTGTGCCGGAAGTTTAGAACAGAGTAATGACGGTAGCAGCTATAACATATCGACTACATCAGATTTTCTTTTAAATAACTTGACCTGGACGAAAGTGACCAAGGCGAATGCTCAAATTCGAAAGCAAAATAGGTGAAAGCTTTCACTTATAAGACAATTATGTTTCAACCTTTTAGGACATTAACCTTTCGACTTAAAACCTTTTGGATATATTCAATTCATTACATACCAATTACTTGAAACCTTATGCATTGAAATTTGACCTTATCGAAAGCTAACCCTTCGACTGAGATGAAACCTGTGGGGTGGAAGGTATACTACTGTATGGGCTAAAACATGGAAAAAGAGTGATTTTTGTTTTTAAACTTAAAAAGGAAACTTTCAACTGACCTGCCTTTGTTTGTCAAATTTTCATTGGTCAATAAAATACTTTTCAGAATTCTGTTGCCGCAATCACTAGAATTTATAAATCATTTTATTTTGAAAAATACCCCTTCTCCTTTATAAATATATAAAACATTTATTTCTCATACCTTAAATAATTTTATATATCCCTCGAATGACTTATGAGAGTACTGGAAAAATTCCAGAAAATGTATTTAATATATTACATAACATATTAAAATCTCAAACCCAAAAACTTATGATTTCAGCCAAAAATAATTTAAAACCCAATAAACAATTTCCTTCATTTTAAAATTCATATAAAATCCATAATAAATCGGAAAATTATGAAAATCAAAACCCATCTCTAGAATATTATTCCAGACCTATATTTAAATTTCCAAGCTATTCTGATGCCGTTAAATAGGGTTTTCATGTTAAACATTATCATAAAACACGAATAAACATTTATATTTTCATCAACAATAAACACATATATCTTAAAATATCAAATAAGGCAATATTATAGCAAAAGCATTTCAGATCTAAACACAAAACCAAAAACTAAAAGTGTTTGGGATGTAGAATTATTCACCTTAACTTTAGAGATTATAGATGAGATTTTTGAGTGTTGAATTAGTTGATTTCTTCTTTCCTCTTGAATTTTAGCTTTACTTTTGCTCTTGAGATTGGAAATGGTGGTCGGCCTTAGCTATTATTGTTTTTAATGTAATGGGAATAATGAACGTGAGTTACCCATTTTCCAAGGGTTTAGGGTATAAGGTTCGCTATTTTCCAAAATACCCATCTCATTTCCTAACATATTACCTAGGTTATTTCATTTTAAAGTTAACCCTTTTAACATGGCACAGCTACCTCCAACTAATCAAATCTCAATCTATTAATCTTCACATTATTTAATTTAATTTAACTAATAAAATATTTTAAATAAGGTTATAAAATATATGAGGTGTTACATACTTCTCACCTTAAAGAATTTCGTCCTCGAAATTACGATAAGATACGCAACAAAACAATCTAAGGTAAAACATACCATCAAATAAATTTGGGTAAATGTCTCTAATCTTGCCCTCCACTTCCCAAGTATAGTCCCTAGCATCATTACTCCACTCGACCTTTATTAACTTGACTGTCTTGTTCCTTAATTTCTTCTCATCTCTAACCACAAACTGAATCGATTTTTTGAATATAGTCAAATCTGATTCTACTACTAAGTGTTTTAATACTGTAGGTGTTATAGTAGTCTTCGGGTCTCTAACACATTTTCTAAGATGAGAAACATGGAAAACACTATGGACTTCAGCCAAACTACTCGGTAACTCCACTTTATAAGTGAGTTACCTGATCCTCTCAATAATACAAAATGGACCAATGAACCTAGGTGTTAACTTCCCTGACTTCCCAAATCTGATTACATCTTTCATCGGCGAAAGCTTAACAAACACATAATCTCCAACAGAAAAATCCAAATTCTTCCTTCTTTTTATCTACATAGCTTTTCTACCTAGATTTAGCTTCCTTCATCCTAGCTTGAATCAACTCAATCTTTTTCGCAGCTTCCTTCACTAAATCCAGATCAAGAACTAAACTATCCCCGGTCTGTAACCAATATACGGGAGACTTGCAAGGTCTTCCATACAATGATTCAAACAGTGCCATCCCGATACTAGTCTAATAATTATTGGTATAGAGAACTCGACTAGATGAAGATGCTCTTCCCATGATCCCCCAAAATTTAATATACAAGCTCTTAATAAATCTTTAAAGACTTTGTTAACTCTTTCCGTTTGCCCATCAGTCTGTGGATGGTAAGCGGTACTCATGTTGAGCTTGGTTCCTAATACTTCTTGCAGGCTTGTCCAGAACTTATTTGTAAATAAAGAATCTCTATCACTGACAACACTACCAGGAATCCCGTGCAGTCTAACCACATTCTTCATGAATAATTTCGCCAAACCGGGTGTCGTTCTAGTTAAGTTTACAGAAATAAAATAGGCACTCTTAGTCTGTCTATCTACTATGACTCATATGCTTTCATTTCCCCTTCTAGATCTCGGCAATCCATCAATAAAATCCATGGAGATTGAATCCTTTTTCCATAACGAAACCTCTAACGGCTGAAGCAATCCACTTGGCTTCTGGTGTTTAGCTTTTGCCTGTTGGCAATTTAAGCACTGCTTAACATATAATCTAATATCCTGCTTCATACATTGCCAAGAAAAATTTCTCTTCGTGTCGTGATACACCTTTGTTCCTCTTAGGTGGATAGTGAACTTAGAGCGATGACACTCATCCAAAACCTCCTTTCTTATATCTTCTATATTTGGAACACATAATCTTCCTTTCTTTCTCAACCACCCATTATGGTCAAGATTGAAATCTTTTAGTTCATCGCTCGTCATTCCTTCCTTCAAACTCTTGATCCGCTCAGCGAATATTGGATCCTCCTCTTGCTTAGAGGTTATCTTCACAAGCATTGCCCGTCGAACTTCTAAACAAGACAATACGGTACTTCCTGTACTCGATCTTACTTCTGACCTAAACCGCACATTAAAATCTGATAATGCTTCCAAATCTTTCCATTCAGTGATCATAGCCAATACCGTGTTCTGATGTTTCTGATTGAGTGCATCTGCTACCTTGTTTCTTTTTCCGGGTGTGTACTCAATTCCAAAATCATATGCAGTAATGAACTCCAACCATCTATACTGTCTCATATTCAGCTCCTTTTGAGAGAACAAATACTTCAATGACTTATGATCAGTACATAGCTCAAATCGCTCTCCCAAAAGATAATGCCTCCACACCTTTAAAGCAAAATGTAATGGCAGCTAACTCTAAGTCATACGTTGGATACCTAACTTCATGCGGTCCGAGCTGTCTAGAAGCGTAAGCAATTACTTTACCCTTGCTTAAATATAGCTCCAAATCATGTTCCACATGCATCTGTATAAACAATTAAATCCAGATTCCCTCCAGAACCACTAACATTGGTGCATGGGTCAATAAGTGTTTCAAGCTCTGAATGCTTCTTCACATTTATCATTCCATATGAACTTCACATCTTTTAGCGTAAGCTTAGTCATCGGTGCTGCTATCCATGAAAAATATTTTATAAATCTCCGATAATATCTCGCCAATCCAAGGAAACTCTTTATCTCGGTCATCATCTCGGGTCTCTTTCAATTGTTCACCGCTTTAATCTTAATCGGATCTACAGACAACCCTTTCTCAGAGACTCCATGACCAAGGAACTTCGCTTCCTCTTTCCAAAAATGACACTTCATAAACTTAGCCTTCAATTGATGCTCCCTCAACGTCTCGAGCACAACTCTGAGATGAACTTCATGCTCCTTCTCATCCTTAGAGTATATTAAAATGTCATAAATGAAAACCAACACAAACCAATCCAAATGCTCTCGAAAAATCCTATTCATCAGATCTACAAATAATGCCCGTGCATTAGTTAATCCAAATGACATATAACTAACCATTCTTACGATCTGTATCTCTTTCTAAATGTCGTTAAAGGAATGTTATCCTCTGCCACTCTAAGATGATGAAATCCAGTCGCCAAATCTAGCTAAAAAAATACCTTTGCTCCACTCAACTGATTGAACAAATCGTCAATTCTCGGCTATGGATATCGGTTCTTTCTCATTCAACTTACGATAATCGATACATAGCCTTAACGATTCATCCAGCTTCTTAGCAAACACAGCAGCAGCTCCCCATGGCGAACTACTCAGCCAAATAAAACTTTTGCCTTCCGGATCTACTAACTGCACCTTCGATTCTTTCATTACTATAGGCATCATCCTACTCGAGGGCTCACCAGTTCAGCTCCAGGCACTAAATCAATCCGAAACACAATAGCTCGTTTCGGTGGCAGCCCAACGACTGATTCAAACACATTAGAAAATTCTCTAATTGCAAAGACCCGATGTAACTCATCCTCCAACTCCATAACACCCAGTAAAGCATTCACCTCACAACTAGGGTTCTCTGCAGCATAAATTGTCTGATCGCTACAATCTGGACGACTAAGTGATATTTTCCTATCTTGGCAAAATATCCTAATGTCATATCTACTCAACCAATCCATACCTAGAATAATCCTAAATCCCATAAATTCAAATACATGCAAACAACAATCAAAGGTATGGCCAAACAAATCAAATTCTAGATGGTCACACCTCATCCCAAGTGTTGCATAACCTCCTACTGGATTAGCAACCCTTAAGGGAGTAACTAAGTAAGAGGGTTCTAGGTTAAGTTTATCTACCAGACATCGAGAAATAAAAAATGGGATGCCTCAGTATCTAATAAGATGCTAGCGGACATACCGTGGATTTGCAGTGAGCCTCCTAAAACAGCTTTTCCCTTTTTCTGAACAACTGATTTTTCGGTGGTGGGCTCCAAGGCATAAACCCGCCCCTTTCCTTCCTTTTGTACTTTAGGAACTTGTTCTTGAAATGACCCATTTGATCGCAATTAAAGCATCTGACATTCTTCTTTCCACCAGCTTCTTTTCTTATTCCCTTGCTCGCTCGACACTCGTTGGCATAGCGTCCTTTCTTGTTGTAGTTGTAACAAACCACTTTAGCTTTACCCTTCTTTTGCGCCCCTTCTTTATGAGAAATCTTCTTTTAGAAAAATTTCCTCTTCTGAACTTGTCCAGTCTAAGCCTCTTTCACTTTCTTCGTTAGGCAAGCCAATGCTTCTTGTTTCCTCATTGTCATCTCAACAACAACATCACTATGGTCACTTAAGTGCGGCAAAGTAGCACTTATCTGTTCTAGCCTTATTCCATTGATGTACTTCTCGTTTCTACTAATAACGGTATCAACCAATGCATACCCGTATCGTGCTAGTTACTCTAACTTACTAGTATACTCCAACACACTCATATCTCCCTGCTCTAGTTCTACAAACCTCCTTACCAATATAGCCTTTGCCATAATGGACATGAATCTCTCCAAAAACCTTCTTCTAAATTCCTCCCAAGTAATGGTCTCTTCATCAACTCTGCCAGCGACGGTGTTCCACAAAAACAATGCAGCTCCATGCAGCTGCCTTGAGGCCAACCACCTTTTCTGCACATCACTTAGCACTAAATTAGCAAAAATCATTTCACAATGCATTAATCAGTTTTCTACTTCAATCACATCCTTGGTACCATTGAACAGCTTCCCTTCGAGCCTAAAATAATCTCTCCTCAAATTGGCATACTGATTGATCGCAGGAGCTTCTTGAACTCCTCCTCTACAACGTTTCCTCCAACAACACCAGCTGCTACTCCAGCTTGCACCATATTCACAAAGAATTGATACATTGCCCCATATCCACTTAGAGAACTCCTGCACTAGCATTTTCAGCTTGTGCTTGACCAGGATACAGATGAATAACCAAACTAAGGTACGAGTACAAAGATAGAGCGTATACTTATATATATACACACACACACACGAGTATGTTATTATAGCATTATCCCATACCCTCGATCTCAACTCTAATTTCTATGGATTATGTTTTAAAAATCAATTTTTAGTTAAAGTATTCATATACCAAGCTCTAACATGCCCTATCTAGAGGCCCAAAACTAAGCGCTACAGATGCTGTGGTCATCTATATTATTAGCTTCCGACGATTAAATACGGCTATGTTAATGGTGTCAATAATACCAAAAGCACTTGAATATGAAACAAAACATAGATTTCCAAAATCACAATTTACTTCATTACATTTCCATATTAAATTTGTTCCATATTCATGTCATGTAACCCAAAACATTTTCTCAGGCACATATTAAATATATTTATTACAAATTATGTCGAGAGCGGTATATGAAGATACCCCCTCGATTGATCAGTGTCAAATTGTCTTATAAGACCTATTACATCATAACACATCATAAAATCATCTAAACATAAATAAAAGCAGCAGATCCTAAATAGCTTTCGTTGCCTCCAGCATCCTCTAGTAGCTTATTCGTCAACTTTTTAAAATCCTGAGAAGATCCTTAACCTTTCAACCTACTCAATTTAATTTTGAGTACCCGAGAGTTTAAGGGAAAAACATAAACTTCGAGTTAGAAATAAAGCTTGGTATGAATAATATTATACATCCCGGTTTAATTATGTTAAGTGAGACCACGCCGCTTAGCGGAACGGGTTTCTTCTCACTAACATCTTTTTAAAACATATCTTTGCAAATCCTTCCATATAACCTTATGCTATGCTCCTGCATCCACAATGGTTAAATACTACAAAATAAACATTTTGTAAACCAACATAAATATCAGTAATAATGAACTACCGTTCAACATAAATAACTTTTAACATTTGGCTAACTCGGGCCTACCAAACAACATAATCGAAATTTACCTAACATCTATTAGATATTCATATTTAGAAATATCTATCCTTATCTATCTATTTAACATTTCCCATCAGGACGGTCTATCCTGAACTATCTGTTAAATATCAGTCTTCTGGATGGTCTATCCCTAACTTAATCATCTTCTAGGTTCTCCCGAGCCTAATGGTTTTTTGGGCTTAAATAACGTATCTGTATACGACATATATTCCTTTTGGTGTGTAATCATAATTTTAGTCTACCTTTGACCAAGCCCAACACATTGGAATTTTGAACAGCAATTAGTTGGGGCTACAAGCTAATGTATAGGGCATGACCCCATGCTAGTCCCTCTGGTTTTCTAATATCTGAACCATCTATACTTAAGGACCCCCTTCCATAATTTTCGTTGAAGAGAACTTCAAAACGATTTAAACATTTTAAATCAATTTTCAAACAAGGAAAAGAAATAAGTCTTTATAATTTACTCAAATCATATTTCCATGTTAGATATATATCCTTTTCCCAAAAATTAGTTGATGAAAACACTTTACCATTTGAAAGAATCTCTTTGCATACTTTGAAACTACCTCCTTCAAAATCCAAGTTTAAACCTTTCGAAATCATCTCTAAAACCTTTTGAATTTATTCAAAGCAATCCTTTCGAAAGTTATAACCTCAGACATCCTTCTTTAAAATCACTTTAAGTCACTGCCTTAGAAAAACCTTTGGAAAACCATCCTTCAAAAACCATTCAAAAACTTATAATAAATCTTTCGAAACAGAACCCTTCGAATACATAAAACCTTTTAAAACAGAAACCCTTCGTAGGCATATGGGGATCAATTTAAAACAATATGGAAACCTTCTTTTAAACCTTTTGTCTTTATATAAATAACCTTTTGAAAAAATCTAAATAACCTTTTGAAAGCCATTGGTAATATTTCACAAAAGTCGAAAGCTTTCCTCCGAAAGCATTGGAGAAACGGCTAGTTTTAAAAACAGGTAAACCTTTCGACTGGTCGAAAGGTTCAAAGTAAAACCTTTATAAAAGCAGTGGAAAACCTTCAGCTGTGTTAAAAGGTTTCATAAAAAAGTAATGGTGGTAGCAACTACAACCTACTGACTACATCGGAAGGTTTTGAAGTATTTTCTTTTAAATAACTTGATCTGGCTGGAAGTGACCAATTCGAAAGCTCAAATTCGGAAGCAAAGCAGGTGAAAGCTTTTCACTTATAAGACAATTATATTTCAACCGTTTAGGCCATCAACCTTTCGGCTTAAAACCTTTCGGCTATATTCAATTCATTACATACCAATTACTTGATACCTTATGCATTAAACTTTTACCTTATCGAAAGCTAACCCTTCGACTGAGGTGAAACGTTTGGGGCGGAAGGTATACTGCCGTATGGGCTGAAACATGGAAAAGGTGATTTTCGTTTTTAAACTTAAAAGGAAAATTTTCAATTAACCTGCCTTTGTTTGTCAAATTTTCATTGGTCAATAAAATACTTTTCAGAATTTCGCTGCCACAATTACCACAATTTATAAATCATTTTATTTTGCAAAATGCCCCTTCTCCTTTATAAATATATAAAACATTTAAGTCTCATACCTTAAATAATTTTGTATATCCCTCGAATGAATTAGAAAAATTTTGGAAAAATTCCAGAAAATGTATATTAAAATCTCAAACCCAAACACTTATTATTTTAGCTGAAAATAATTTTAAACCCAATAAACAATTTCCTTTACTCGAAAATTCATATAAAATCCATAATAAATCGAAAAATTATGAAAATCAAAATTTATCTCTAAAATATTAATCCGGACCCATATTTAAATTTCCAAGGTATTCTAATGTCGTTAAACAGGGTTTTCAAGTTAAATATTACCATAAAACATGAATAAACATTTATAATTTCATCAAGAATAAACATATATAACTTAAAATATCAAACATGGCAATATTTTAGCAAAAGCATTTCGGATCTAAACACAAAATCGAAAACTAAAAGTATCAGGGATGTAGTAATTATCCACCTTAGATTTAGATATTATAGATGGGATTTTTGAGTGTTGGATTAGTTGATTTCTTCTTTCCTCTTGAATCTTAGCTTTACTTCTCCTCTTGAGAATGGAAATGGTGGGCCAGCCTTAGCTATTTTTTTTTAATGAAATGAGAATAATGAACATGAGTTACCCATTTTCTAAGGGTTTAGGGTATAAGATTTTTCTATTTCCAAAATACCCTTCACATTTCCTAATACACTACCTAGTGTTATTTCATTTTAGTTAACCCCTTTAACATGGCACGACTACCCCCAACTAACCAAATCTCAACCTATTAATCTTCACATTATTTAATTTAATTTAACTAATTAAATATCTTAAATAAGGGTATAAAATATATGGGGTGTTACAAAAATAAAATTTGGGTCATAAAACTTTTTAATACCTTCGAAACCTAGCTTTCGACTTCATAGGACAACCTCCTTCGAAAGCTCTTAAAAACATTAGGCTCCTCCCTTATAATGCTTTAAATTCTATCTTTCAAAACCTTTCAAATATGTTAAAGTATTAGCATTTAACTTTAGAAGCGTTAGCTTCGAAACTAGTTGAAAGTACCACTTTCGGCACCATTTGAAGTAACTCTTCTGAAAACATTAAAGGTATGCCTTTCGAAAGCATTGGGTTTATACTTAAAGCATTATTTAGTTCAAAGTGAATATAGTCAAAAGCATATATTTCAAAACCATCTTTATCATTTATAAAACAATGGGGAAACATAATGGCGTTGGTACCATCTCTTTTGAAATCATAAAACATCTGGGTAAAACATTGAAAGATTGGAATCGAAACCCCTTTCGAAACCATCACCATCAAAACTCCTAACCCTTTTCGAAAGCTTTAGGAAGTGGATAAAACTTTGTAAAACACAATATCCTTTCGACGGCATTGATATCTTCAACACCATATAAAGGTCAAAGAACTACAGCAGGCTATCGACTAGGTCGGAACCCCTTCTTTCAAAACATTTTGTTAATTGTAAGAAACCCAGTCGAAAGCAATCTTAAGTTATTGGAAACCCTTTCGAAACCTATAAATCTTTTTCGAAACCTTATGCTTTGACCCTATTGAAGGTTTAAAAAAAACATATACATGCGCTTTTCTTTTAAAAACAAACCAAGATTTCGACCCCTTCGAAAGCTATGCTTTCTACACCTTACCTTCCGCCTATCCCCAATCCACTGCGTACCATCATAGTGATATCTTGTGTATTGGTTTCGGCATAGTTGGTTTCGACAAAGATGAAGGCGGAAGCTACTATGTCGAAAGGTGCTTTCCTAAGTAGGCGGAACCACTTTTTTGAGCAAAACAAGGTTTTATTCTTGGTTAAGTAAACTTTTCCCTAATTAACCTGCCTTGTGTCAACGCCAGATTGGTTGCCTTAACTTTTTCAAATTCTTTTTTTTTTCAAAAATGATTGCCACTAATACAAATCTAAACCGTGGCTAAGTTAATCAAACAAGCCCTTCCAATTTTTGCAAAGAAGTCCCTTTTCTAAAATAATTTATTTTGCATTGCAAATCACTTTAGAAAAATCTCTAATCCAAAAATTCACTTTAATCATATTATCTAACATATCAAAATTCCAAACCCAAGTTCTCAATTTATTTTCCAAAATAAATTATAAACCTAAATAACCATATTTTCCTTTGAAAATTCATAATAATCTTTTCATAACTTGGAAAATTTCAAAATTGAAACCCAACTCCAAAATCATATTTCTCATAACATAAAATTTTCTCATAGCATATAAACATCATTTAATCTGGGTTTTGATCTAAAACCATATTAAACCTCTTTTAAACAATCTTGTTTAAATCAAACAAATCTTTAATCAAGCATATCATCATCCAATATATCATAAAAACCAAAATAGAGATGGAATTATTATTCATCTTGCTCTAGATAAGGAGATTGGATTGAGATAGATTTCCCCTAAACTTGATTTTCTAGCTTTAATTTGAATTCCTCTTGATCTCTTAATGGTCGTCTGTTCCTTTATATTTTGTTTGTGTTTTAACATGACGTGAATGGGAAGTAAGAAAGTAGGAACGAAATGTATATAAGGGTGGAAGCTAGGGGCGGCAATTCCTAATATACCCTTATGTGACTTAATTAACCAAAATCCATTCTTAAGCCCATTTGTTAATTTATTAGCCACGTCCCTTAATTAACTAATTCAAGTCTCAACCCTCAACACTTACATTTTACTTTATTTATCTAATTAAATCTTCTAAATAATGTTATCTAAAATTAGGGGTGTTACAGCCTCCCCTCCTTAGAGAATTTCGTCCTCGAAATTCAGTAAGGACTAAATATCAAACATAGAAATCATCTGTAATGACTCCTAACAACCATACAAGTCTATCTGACTAGGAAATATCTATATAAATCTAATATAGACATACCCTCAAAGCAAATCAGGATAAGTATCTCGAATTCTATCCTCTGCCTCCCAGGTAACGTCCTCCTTGTCGCTCAATTGAACTTTCACCAACTTAATTGTCTTGTTCCTCAATCTTTTCTCACTTCTCACTACAACCTGAACTGGTTGTCTAACAAAAATAAAATCGAGGCTCTACAACCAAGTCCTCCAACTCTGTCCGAGGATTGGTGGCCTCTGAATCATGAACATACTTGCGAAGATGAGACACGTGAAACACATTATGGACATCAGCTATATTACTCGGCAACTTAACTCTGTACGCGAAATTTCCAATCCTTTCTATAATCTGGAATGGACAAACATATACCGGGGCCAACTTTTTTGACTTTCCAAACTGTACTACACCCTTCATTGGTGATACCTTAATGGAAACCCTATCTTGCATTGAGAACTCTAGGTTTTTACGCCTTTTACCTACGTAACTCTTCTGTCTAGATTGAGCTTCCTTCATCTGTTATTGGATTAACTCAATCTTCTCTGACGCCTCCCTTACCAAATTTTGACCTAAGACCAATCTGTCTCTAGTCTCTAACCAACATGCAGTGGATTTGCATGGCCTTCCATACAAAGCTTCAAAAGGCACCATTCCTATGCTAGCCTGATAGCTATTATTATAGGAAAAATCAATCAAATGTAGGTGATGCTCCCAAGGTTCACTAAAATCCAACACACAAGCTCTCAACAAATCCTCGAGCATCTTATTGACTCTCTCTGTCTGCCCATCTGTTTGTAGGTGATATGCGGTACTCATCTTGAGCTTCATACCTAACATATCATGTAGACTCTTTCAGAATTCACTGGTGAATAAATCATCTCCGTTGCTGACCATGCTACTATAAACACCATGAACTCTAACCATGTTCTTCGTGAATAGCCTCGCTAAAACTGGTGCCGTCCTGGTCGACTTTAATGGAATGAAACGGACACTCTTGGTCAACCTGTCCACAATAACCCATGTACTCTCATTTCCTCATCTTGACCTTGGCAACACATCTATAAAATCCATAGATATCGAATCCCGTTTCCAAACTAGAACAACTAAAGGATGAAGTAATCCACTCGGCTTCTGATGTTCGGCTTTCATTTGTTAACAGTTTACACACTGCCTAACCCACAAGCCGACATCCCTCTTCATATCTTGATACATATTAGTCCCTTCAGGATGAACCATAATCTTGGGTCGATGACATTTCTCAAAAACTTCTCTTCTCAAGTTCTCTACATCTGGAATACATAACCATACCTTCTTTCTCAACCATCCTCTCTGGTCAAGAAAAAAATCTTTCAAATCATTGATTTCAGTTCCAACCTCAAGCCTTTTGATCCTTTCAACTAATAATGGATCCTCCTTCTGTTTAGAAGCAATTTTCTTGATCAACACGGGTCGAACCTCTAAATAGGACATCATGGCAGTACCCTGACTAGAACTAGCAGTCGATCTTAACTACATACCACTACTAGACAAAGCTTCTAGATCTTTCCATTCAGCCAACATATCCAACATCACATTCTGATGTCTTCTACTGAGAGCATCTGCTACTTAATTACCATTCCCTAGGGTATACCCTATAACAAAATCATAAGCAGCCAAAAATTGCAACCACCTCTATTATCGCATATTCAACTCCTTCTGAGAGAATAGATATCTTAAAGACTTATGATCGGTATATAACTCAAATCTCTCCCCCAAGAGATAATGCCTCCAAATCTTCAAGGCAAAAATCACTAACGCAACTCCAAGTCATGAGTAGGATATCTTACTTTGTGCGGTCTAAGCTGCCTAGATGCATAAGCAATGACTTTGCCCTATTGCATCAACACTGCTCCCAGTCCAGTCCCATACGCATCTGTATATACTACCAACCCTTGTTTACCATCTGAAACTACTGGTATTGAGGTATTGGTTAACAAATGCTTTAACTTAAGGAATGCTTCTTAACATTTGTTGGACCAAACAAACTTCATTTCCTTCCTGGTTAGGTTAGTCAAAGGCGCTACTATCCATGAGAAATCCTTGATAAATATCCAGTAATAGCCAGCAAGTCCAAGAAAAGTTCTAATCTCGGTCACCGTCTCTGGTCCCTTCCAATTGTTCGCAGCTTCGATCTTATATGGATCCAAGACAATCCCTTCTCTAAAACAACATGACAAAGAAACTTAACTTCTTTCTTCCAAAAATGACGCTTGATTTTTTTTGCCTTGAGCCGATTCTGCCTCAATGTCTCTAACATAACTCTAGGATGATCTTCATGCTCTCTCTCATTCTTAGAATACACCAAATTGTCGTCTATAAACACCAACACGAATATATCCAAATACTCTTGGAAGATTCGATTCATCAAATCCGCAAAGAAAGTAGGTGCATTTGTTAATCCGAATGGCATTATTAACCACTCATACGAACCATATCTAGTCTGAAATGGAGTTAAATGAATTCTGTCATCTGCCACTCTCAACGGATGGAACCCCGTCGCCAAATCCAATTGGGAAAACATGTTAGCACCACTCAACTGATCAAACAAATCATCAATTCTCGGCAAATGATACTTATTATTTATCGTCCTTTCGTTCAGCTTATGATAGTCGATACACATCCTAAACGACCCATCTGATTTCTTTTCGAATACCATGGTCGCTCCCCAAGACGAATTGCTTGGTCTAATAAAATTACTTCCTTCAAGATCCACTAGCTGCACCTTCAGTTCCTTCATCTCTGTCGGTTTCATCCTACAAGGTGGTCTACTTACAGGTTCAGCTCCTGGCACAAGATCTATCTGAAACTCAACAGCTTGTTTCGGTGGTAGTTCTGTGACTAGCTCAAACATATCCGCAAACTCTCTTGCAATCCAAATCTGACTTAACTCTTCACCCACTTCCATTGCACTTAACAAAGCACAACTACCGCGGTCCGAAATCTCTACTGGGAATATAATTTGGCTATGACTATCAAGGTGTCTCAAAGATATCTCCCTATCTTGGAAGAATATCTAGGCCTCATACTTCCTCAACTAATCCATACCCAAAATGATTTTGCAATCTACGAAATCGTACACATACAAACTGCATGCAAACTATGAACTAACAAATCAAGTTCTAACTGGTCACATCTTATCCCCAAAGTTGCATACCCTCCTATTGGATTTGCAACCAACAAGAAAGTAACAGGGTATGTGGGCTCTAAGCATAACTTATCAACCAAACATAGAGATATAAATGAATGCGATACACCAGTATCAAAAAGTATCCTAACTGGTATATTCTGAATCAAAAACGTACCTTCCATCACAATTTTCCCTTTATCAGCTGCAATGGGCTTAGTTGATGATCCAACAGTAAAACTTTCCCTTTATCCGCCCTAGCTGGCTCTAGACACCGGTTCTTATAATGCCCCACTTGATCACAATTAAAGTACTTTACATTCTTCTTGTCTGCAGCTTTCTTCCACTTGCCTGACCGGCACTCATTAGCATAATGTCCCTTCTTGTCACATTTATAGCAAACCAAATCAGCCTTTGCCTACTTAGCAACATCCCGTTCCTAGGCTCCCTTCTTCTTAAAGAATTTCCTCTTCTTTCCTAAAGGACCCTAGGATTCAACTGGCTTCTCTCTAGTTGAAATAGCAAGCATCTCTTTACGGCGAACGACCATCTTCACCACCACATTAGAAGGATATCAGATATGGGTCATGGTGATCCTAGCAAGCTCATGTCTTGACCCTCGAATGAACCTTTCATTCCTTCTGACATTAGTATCAACCAAAACATATCCATATCGAGACAGCTCATCAAACTTAGTAGCGTACTTGACTACTGACATCTCTCCTTGAGCCAGATCCATGAACTTCCTCGTCAACGTAGACTTAGCAACTTCAGACAGAAACCTCTACTCAAATCTTCTCCTGAAATCAGCCCATGTAAGCTCTTCCTTCGAAACTCCGACAATCACACTATTCCTCCAATGAAGCACTGCCCTTTGCAACTGTTTAGAGGCTAGCCTTATCTATTGTCTATCATCCAAGCCTAAATTAGTACAGATCCTTTCACAACTCAGTAGCCAATTCTCAACTTCAACAGCATTCCCCGTTCCAACAAATGACTTTCCACCAAAACCCACGTAGTCTCTGCTTAGTTTAGCATAGTTATTCCAAATTGGATTCATAAGATTAGCTCCTCCAACATTACCAGTAACACCAGCTTGCAAAAGATTGGCTAAAAACTGATACACCATTCTCGCATTTACCGATGGATTTCCAGCATCTACATTGGCCTCAACATATGGATTAGCATTAGCTTGTCAACCTTGATTCCTTCTGGTATTAGGTCAAGCATTTCCGTTGGTTGTATTGCTTCCTCCACCTAGATTTCATCTTCTGTTTCCTGCTTCCATATCTTCTTTCTTGTAAATCTGCATACGCGCCTTCGTAAGATATAGAAGAACGGTCTAAGAGGGAGAACACATACTTATATATAACTATATAGCAAATACAAGTACATTACTATAGCATTATCCGAAACCCCAATCATATTTTCAAATTCATTGGATTATGTTTGAAATTTTTAGATTTAACTTTCTTTTAAAGTTTCATAACCTATGCTCTGATACGAACTTGTGACATCCCCCTACTTGGAGGCCCAAAACCAATAGCTACGGATGCTGTAGTCATCCATAGTTATTAATCCTCGATGACCAAATACAGTAGTGTTAGATTCATTGATACACAAAAACACATGACTATGAAAAAAAATTAAACTTCAACAAAATCACATTCCATATAATAATATTTCCAATTCATTACATAATCCCAATATTCGCAAACCACGTTCTGAAAAATATACTTATTACAACATACGCTTAAAGCGACATATGAAGATGCCCCTTGGGATAAGCAGAGTATATACAAGCAATATAACAACTTTTCCATTACAAATAACATAACGGAATCAAAAGAAAGAGAACTCTAAATAGCTATCATGTCTCCTACACGTCTTTAGAAGCTTATTTGTCTTAAGAGATACATGAAAACTTTAAATCTCAGACTACTTAAAACCAATTGAGTACTCGAGAGTTTAAGGGAAAAAATATAAACTTTGAGTCATATATAAAGCATGATATGGATAATAATCTATCATCTCAAATCATTTAGATATGTACTGAGACCACGCCGCTTAGCGGAATGAGTTTTCCCTCACTAGTATCTCAAAACCTTTCGAAAACCATATACTGTGCTGCTGCATCCACAATGGTTAAATAATTTAAAATAGTATAATATGATGATATGCAAAACAATTAAATAAATTATAGATTACCCATCCCCATTCAATTTAGATTATCTGTCTCGGTTACAGTTTCTAGGTTTATTATTAACTTATTAGTTTTCATGGACCGACTAATAACTGGGTAAATCTTCAAGGACTCCCTGTCCAATTACATAGTTTTCATGTGATCACTATGAACCTATTGGTAACTCTATTATTACTCTTATCCTAGTTTTCATGGGTTTACTTGGAACCTATTGGTAACCCAAATATTCTTTATTCTTACCCTAATTTTCATGGGTTGACTAGGAACCTATTGACATCTGTCAATATTTCATCCAGATATAGTTTTCATGGGCTAACTATAAACTTGTTGACCCTGCCAGTATCCAATCATAGTTTTCTTGGGGTTATATGAACCTGTCTATCCGACATCTTCCTTTACACATAGTTTTCATAGGTTAAGTGTGAACCTGTCTATCTGACATCTTCCCTTATACATAGTTTTCATGGACTAACTATGTACCTATTGGCCCATGTCATTATCATACAGTTTTCATGGGCTTACTATGAACCTACTGGCCCCTGTCAATATCTTTCCTTTATATTTTAACATCCTATATTCTGGTATACCTGACATTCTAGATGCAATTCTACCCATTTAGGAGTTTAATCAAATTATATTCACTATTGGGTTAACCTAACTAGTTCTCCTACCTTTTTTATCCCCAAAATACAGTTATAGGTCCATTATAAAGTGAAAATATTCATATTAGAAGAAGCAATATATCAACATAGCAATACCATTCTCGTGGGTTTAAAATAAAACATGGTTAATCTCTTTAACCTTTTTCTTTATCAAAGATAGCTTCTTCTTAAAATCATTATGAAACTCCTTTAATTTTGCCATAGGTTTTTCCTTTAAAAATAGACTTTGGGTCATAAAACCATTCGATACCTTTGAAACCTAGCTTTTAACTTCATAGGATAATCTCCTTCGAAAGCTCTTAAAAAAAATTAGGCTCCTGCCTTATAATACTTTAAATTCTACCTTTCAAAACATTACGAATATATTAAAGTATCAGCATTTAACTTTATTAGCTTTAGCTTCGAAACTAGTTGAAAGTGCCCTTTCAACACCATTAGAAGTAACCCTTCCGAAACATTGAAAGTATCCCTTTCGAAAGCATTGAGTTTATACTTAAAAATTATTTGGGTCAAAATAAATATAGTTGAATGCATCTATTTCACAACCATCTATATCATTTATAAAACATTGGGGAAACATGATGGCGTCGGCACTATCTCTTTTGAAAGCATAAAACATCTTGGTAAAACATTGGAAGGTTGGAGTCAAAACCCCTTTCGAAACCATCGCTTTCGAAACCCCCAACCCCTTTCGAAAGCTTTAGGAAGCGGCTAAAACTTTGTAAAACACAATATCCTTTCGACAACATTGATATCTTCAACACATCTAAAGGTCAAAGAACGACAGCAGGGTATCGACTAGGTCGGAACCCCTTCTTTCAAAACATTATGTTATTTGTAAGAAACCCAGTCGAAAGCAATCTTAAGTTATTGGCAACCCTTTCGAAACCCTTTATAACCTCTTTCAAAACCTTATGTTTTACCACGTCGAAGACTAAAAACAAAACATAGGCAGACACTTTTCTTTTAAAAACAAACCCAGATTTCGACACCTTCGGAAGCTATGCTTTTGACACCCTACCTTCCACCTATCTCCAATCCACTGCGTACCATCATAGTGATATCTTGTGTATTGGTTTTGGTATAGTTGGTTTCGACAAAGATGAAGGCGGAAGCTACTATGTCGAAATGCGCTTTCCTAAGTAGGCGGAACCATTTTCTCAGCAAAACCAGGTTTAATTCTTGTTTAAGTAAACTTTTCTCTAACTAACATGTCACATGTCAATACCAGATTGGTTGTCTTAACGTTTTCAAATTATTTTTTTCAAAAATAACTGCTGCTAATCCAGATCCAAACCGTGGTTAAGTTAATCAAACAAGCCCTTTAATTTTTGCAAAGAAGTATCTCTTCTAAAACAATTTATTTTGCATAGCAAATCACTTTGGAAAAATTCCTAAAAATTCCAGAAATTCACTTTAATCATGTTATCTAACATATCAAAATTCCAAACCCAAATTCTCAATATGTTTTCCAAAATAAATTATAAACCCAAATAACCATATTTTCCTTTGAAAATTCATTATAATCTTTCCATGGCTTGGAAAATTCTGAAAATTGAATTCCAACTCCAAAATCATTTCTCATGATGTAATATTTTCCCATGGAATATAAACATCATTTATTCTCGATTTTGATCTAAAACCGTAAAAACCCTTTTAAACAATCTTGTTTAAATCAAACAAATCTTAAATCAAATATATCATCATCCGGTATATCATAAAATTGAATTTATCCCTTAAATCCGAAAATATATGATTTAAAACCAAAATAGAGATGGAATATTATTCACCTTGCTCTAGATAAGGAGATTGGTGTGAGATAGATTTCCCCTAAGCTTGATTTTCTAGCTTTAATTTGAATCCTCTTGATCTCTTAATGGTCGGCCGTTCCTTTATATTTTATTTGAGCTTTAAAATGACGTAAATGGGAAGTAAGAAGGTGGAAACGAAATATATATAAGGGTGGAAGCAAGGGGCGACAATTCCTAATATACCCTTATGTGACTTGATTAACCAAAACCTGTTCTTAAGCCCATTTGTTAATTCATTAGGCACGACCCTTAATTAACTAATTCAAATCTCAATCCACTTATCACTTACATTTTACATTATTTTATTTAATTTATCTAATTAAATCTCTTGAATAATGTTATAAAAAATTAAGGGTGTTACAAACTTTAGAAGTGGATTACTGGAACATGTTAGATATCCTTTGTGGACTCCACCCATCAGTAATGATGGTTGTCAATCTGTATTCTCTATTTGTTATTTACTATTAGGATTGTGCATGTTAGTAGTTAGGCGGTATTTATTGCATATTGTGTGCTGGACTTATACCATGATATCTTTATCACCCTTTCATTAGTATAATAGTTTAACCGTGTCATAGTATATTGTTACGCGACAATCACATTATATTAGTTGTGCCGACTCATTAATGACAAGAAAAGAGCAGGTTATGCTATGACAAGAAAAGAGCAGGTTATGCTATAATTTCCTATCTATTGGATCTTTACTTGTTTTTGGACGGTTTAGATTACCCCTAAGCCACATTCGTGAAGAGGGCTAGCCGTGCCTTAGTAGCTTCCTATTTTTTTATCTATAGTTTTAATATATAATATTTTGAGATGGTTCCCCTTATACCAGGCTTTATGTTCGACTAACATTTTGTCTTTGGTTGTTTATGTTATGAAAACTCTCGGATACTTAATTGAGTAGTTTAGGAATCAGGTGCTTGGGGATAGGCTTGTAAGACATCTGGAAATTTAGAGCCATGAAGTCATCGTATGGGATATGTGTAAATATTTTTGATTTTTTACATGGCAGATATGCTAATTCGTGTATAAGACTTGAGATATAAGATGTTGTATTCTGAATTTCTAAATTGATATTTATTTATCAGTTGCTTCTGCTAGTACAGTCTCTTGTATATTGTTTAGCCAGTTCTGTTTATGTATATTCAATATATTATATGTTATCTTCCATTGTGAGATTACATTGATGTACCTTGGTATGATACTCAGTGTTGAATTTTACCCTAATGGACTATCTTTTGTGGATTCAGGAGTCCAATATTATTATTTGATGTTGATTCAAGGTATTACGAAGGGTGTGCCATTGCATCGACGGTATTCATAAGGTCATAAGCAATAAGGAGAACGTGTTGGAGAAGAGTTAATTCCACCACTTGAAAGGGTGGTGGAATAAAGTTCATAGTTGTCCAAGCGTCCAACCTCTTCCTCGTTTCGTTTACCTCACGGGCTAAAATTTCCCACATTGATTGAGCTTTGAAGCACATTGCACATGTGATTGCTAAGCCTAGGGATGGAACTGACATCATTAGCGATAGTGTTATCGTTAGTCTAATGGAAATTAGAGTTGATGAGTTCGTTCTCATCAAACATGGTGAAAAGTGAAAAGAGCATGTAAATAAGAAAAACTGAACAAAGGTAAGAGTTGTTGGATCTAGGCCAGCATGTAGCGGGATAAATAAGCGAATTTCACCTTTTTAACCATTTTAGATCTTATTGGGCATATAAAGTCTAAATTAATTTATATTTAACCTATACAAATTTTAAATAAAATTAGTATTTTATTTAATTGATCAATATAAATATTTTACTTGATTATATAAATGATGTATTACGTGTACATATGTATCAAATACACATGTACGTGCACGTCCATGTGCAAAATATATAAAGTATGCATGGTTTAACATGCTTGTATATAAATGCTGAGATTAACATGAAAATAGACACATTAGCCCTTCCATATACGTATTCGTTGTTAGTTGTTATACAATATTAATATAATATAAGATGTACTTATTTATTTATTTATATATGCATATATAATTATAAAAGTAACCATATACAAACACATAAACACATATCTTTATATGTAAAATAATTATATATAAACTTAAACATAAAGCTTCAAAATTAAAAATAATTTTTTAAGAATAATTCAAATTTGAAGTTAGATCTAGGTTTGAAAATATTCTTTTAAAATTCAAATTTATATTTAATTATTTTACAAATAATTTATAAACTTATATTTACACACACACACACACACACATATGTGAAAATATGATTTTTTTAATTCGAATGTATGTACATGTATATTAAACTACATAAAACTTTAATTCATTTACATATTTAAATAACATAGTATTATTAAATATATAAATAAAACATATGTAAATATTTATTTTCGACCATATATTAGTTTTGACAAAGTCAATTTTTTTAAATTTGAATAATCTATGCGAAATAATTGTGTGTATATATATATAAATTTCCATATTGAAAAAATTGATATTTTAATATATTTCCATCCAAAATTTTGTTTTGCAAAATATATAATATAACACATTTTATTTCGAACGGGATATTGTTACAAAGTTAATAATTCACAGTAAATTACAGAATTACCCATAAGGAATACCCTAACTCTATCAAGAGCTATTAGCAATGGCCCTCCTTGTAGCACTAGAATATCGAGTAATAAATTAGTAACCTTAGAATTAGACTAATGCTTTATATTAACAAAAGACACTTACTAATACTAGGTTTAAACATGAAAAATGAGGAGAAAAACAAGCAAATTAAAGTAAATGACACAACGATATCGAGTGTGGTTCAGCTTTGCTACGTCCACTATGAAGATCTCTTATTATGTCTCTCTCTTGCAATTATGAGGAATTACAAAAGAGTAACAAGCAATTAAATTATTAGGACCATAAAGTTGTTAATCTTAAGAGCTTAGGGCTTTAGCTTGTTGAAAATGTGTAGTCTAAGCATAAAAATCAACATTTTTGATGTTGTATGACATTGGGTATTTATAGGAGCTGATATAGATGACCATGACTAAAATTGTGTAGTAAAACATATGGTAAGTGCACCCGACCATTGATCAGGTTGCATGGGTTGGGGGCAAACCACCTGTAAAGGCAAAGTGGAGCATTGAAAGAGAAGCATGCCAGCTATCACTACATATTAAGTGTGTGCTTTGATTTAATGCACATCTAATGTGGTGGCATGCCATGAGAGTAGGCATGTTGTTAGCAGGCATGCTACAATAGTTGGATGTACTATTTATCGTTTACTTTTTCTTGCCCACGCAGCAAGGCGGATGAGAAGCTTAGCAGTCAGTTGTTGTTGTCAAAGGTTGCTGAGTGAAGATGAGTATGCTAATGCTGGATCATGAAGGAATGAGCCAAGATATAGTAACAAGACAGACTACTTAGGACCGGTCGTAGGTGGGTTAAGAGAGCCTGACCATAGATTGGTCACTTTGAGCCGGTCAAGACATATAAGGTGGTTGAATCAAACTAAACCATGTCGGGCTAGGCATAAGGATCTAGGACGGTCTATCTATGACTTCTGGATTTTTGAATGAAGCTAAATATTGCTAAGGACCAAGTCGCGAGAGGTGTGCCAAGCTGTTCACCGGATGACGAGGCAGGCTGCGTGGGACCGATCAAAGGCAGCCTAAAAATAAGGTCGGGTCGAAGAAGGGAAGCACTCGAGGCAGGTCTGGTCAGATGAGTTGGTTGGGTCGGTCTGTACTAGGCCAAGCCTGACATATGAATCCAATTCAGCATTTCTTTGACTTGCTCATTAGATCATTCGGGATGGAGCCAGGTTGAACATATGTCGGTTTGAATTAGGCTGGGTCGAATGCTAGCTGATCTGGTTTTGGACCGGACCTTATTGTGTTGGTTGGTTTAATCATACTTGTGAGAGATTTGAGCAACAATTGAAAATGAAAAATTATTCCATGGCTTGGCATGGTTTATTTATTAGTCATTATCTAAAGCTACTATGATACTAGAAGCAGCCGCTTCACACAATTTATGGTTTTGGTGTAGGTACTTTGAATGTCTCGGTTTCATGAATGATATTAACGTGTTACGCCAGTCATATTTGTTTAAAATCCTTAACAAACGGAGCCACAATGCACGTAACTACAATATAGTTAGAAATTCTTATGATATGGAATACTATTAAGCGGATGTCATATATCCGTCTTGGGGCAACTTAGTCCTCTAAAAAAGCGAGATAAGATGCACTATGCCAAACAATAAGAAGTAACGATAAATGATGTAGGGAAAGCATTCAGGATTTTACAATCAAGAGCTTCCACAGTAGAAAAACTCAAGTAAAATTTGGAAGCTGTATGCATTGAGCAATGCGATGAACACTTTTGTGATATTACATGATATGATTACCGAGGAAAAAAGCAAGTTTCCATCTTATTTAGAATATGATCCAGATGATATAGAAATATATGTGGGTGAGAGGGAACCAGTTACTATTTAGGTTACTTGGTATGTTTGCGTTGAATTCGATCCAAGTAAATTTATCTAAAACTTTAAGATGATCTTATTGAGCATTTGTGGAATTCGATGAAAATAACTGAAATGACTAGCGGTATCTATAATATTTCAATACCAAATCCTGTCTGCGTATTAGTGTGTTACTGAATTGTATTACGCTTTAATAGTTGAAAATGTATTGTATTATTCACGTTAATATGTGTTTTGTATTAGTTTGCGACTGTGAAACACTATGAACTACTAAATGTATCATGTTATTTCTATGTCCCACCATTATTATTGTAGATATGTATAGTTACTTCACCTATTTGCTTTTAGGATAGTGTGATGTCCATTCAACTTTTAGGACAATGATACGTCTCACCACCTTATATTTGTGTTATGTAATATTTTTGAATGTGTGTGTATGTTTATTACAAATTCTTCCTCTCCATATGTAATTACCACAACACATACTACTCCTACAATACAAATCTATTCAACTATTATGACAACCCACTATTTTTTACGCCTGAAAACAGTTACAAATGCCATAAGTATTTGCTAATAACTAATCTTATATTTTAAAAACAATGGATCATTGGTTATATAATTTAAAAATCCAAGACTATAGAAAAAAAGGGAAAAACCTCATAATGGAGCTAAACACGGTATACATGTATTTAATTTATAAACAATATACAAATCCAATACAACAAATGAAACATCGATATCTCTTATATTAATATTGTATTGTTGATATTTTAATAGCAATAATAGCTCCATATATAAATATGTGAAACCATTAGTAGGGCTGACCTTAGAATAAGATGAGCAAAACGACTGTTTATGACAACCGATCAAGTGTGGGCAACACTATACAATTTTATATGTCTAAAATATATTTTGGATGATTTTTTTAAAAACTATATTCACAACAATTCAACAGTTGATATTTAGTGTGATGATTGGTTGCTCAACTTTGAAGTAAAAAGCGCCCAAATTCAATTTTTGCTTGTTTTAAAATTGGAAGTTTTATATCATACATTTTTTTTAAAATCCTACACAGGGCAACCCAAAAGGTTGGGCCACCACTGACCATAAGTCATCTGCTCATGAAGTATTTTGAAGCCATTATCAACTCTATTTATCTATCAGAAACAATTTTTTATTTGGAGTTTATTTATTTGATGTAAAAACTCTATTTTCACTTGTTTTGTATAACAATGATGAAATGAGGAAATTATTACGATTTTTGTAATGTCGGTAAAAGTAGAATTCTCAGACATGGTATGTGTTTTTGTGCTTAATCAAACCGACCGTTAGGGAGGTTTGCTTACTGTCACTGGCCAAAATCAATTTTTCTGAAGCCAAAAAAACGTAGATCTTGTCTCACCGCGATTTTCCTAAAAACGTGGATCTTATCTCATCGCGGTTTCCCTAAACTTCCTCTTTTTATTTCGCGCATCAAAGATTCCAAATTCAAATCTATTATGATTTTCAAATTCTAAAATTTCAATTTCAAATCGACAATTTTGAATGCTTTGATTAATATTTAAATTTGAAATTCATATTTTCAGATTCAAATCTTGATTTATTTTTTTCCAACATATTATCACTTAATGTTTAAGTAATATTAACAAAAATTTTAAATGTATATTTCTTATTAAAGTCATACAATCGAAAGGTCGGTTTCTCCACCGTTGTGCGGTTATACTAGTAAATGGTAAAGACTATGGTCTAAAGAACAAGAATAAAAACAAATTTGTCTTTTTAAACAATATTAACGAATCACAACAAAAGTTTTTTCCTTCAATATTGATATTTCACGCTATACCGCAACATGTTTTTTCCTAGCAGGGGCGCGCTTCACATATAAAACAGCCTGTCCTACCGTTAAATCTGTACTCCATTCCTTCTTTTTCTGTCTCAGACAAAAATAATTTATTTAGGGTTTTGCCCTTCGTTGAAAGCGAAGCCGTAAAAAAAAAAAAAAAAAAAAAAAGTTTAGGGTTTTACTCTGCAGAATATGGATCCAGCTGAAGAGAAGCTCGCCATTAGCGACGAATACGAAGAAGTTGAAGAAGAAGTCGAGGAGGAAGTGGAGGAAGAGTACGAAGTAGAAGAAGGAGAAGAGGAAGTAAAGGAAGAGAAAGAAGAAGTCGGTAACCAAAATAAAGCGAATGAAAATACGAAAATTGATGTCGAGAGCAAAGTGGAGAATGGCAAGCAGGACTCTAGGAAATCGTCCAAATCTGACGTTGGGTCAGTTGATTTTATGTACACATATTTCATTGGTTTTTAGATCTAGGGTTAGCTTGTAAAAAACAAAGTAACTATTTTTTTTTTAAAAACTGCCTTTGTTTATTTGATAGGAAAATATTTGTTGGTGGAGTTGCTTGGGATACTACTGAAGGTATATGTCCTTTATTTTTGTTGTATTTTCCGTTTTATTATAATTAATTTTCTATACTATATTGGAATGCAAATTTTATTTCCGAGTATTGAAAGAGATTCCAAAACTTAATGTGCTGCTTGGTTTTACTACAATTGGCTGCTAAAATTCAAGATACATTTTGTTTTTAATTAGCTTTGCATTTTGCAAGTTAGAAGTAACATTTAGAGGATAAAACGATTCACTTACAAGAGGCGTCAAACATCTTCAATGTCATGTTGATTATCTGAACTATCTTGATTCGGAAACGCTGTTTAGCTGTAAAAAATTCAGGTAAAACATGTGTTAAGAAGATAATGCAGCCTATTGAATTGGGAAGGTGGGCATTTTGCCCTTCCTATTCAGACGAAATGACAAATTTTTTCAACAATCTAGCAGTTTTCATCTTTATTAACCTTTTGAAAACACTGGTAAGTCGCTTTTAAACAAAAAGCTAAGATTTTAGTATTGAATTTTGACTTTAAGCAGTTCCAAATTGTCCCTCAGAGCCTTGGATAAATTATTTGTCGTGTTATAGACTGAGAAGGATGCTAGAGTACTGAAAAAAGTAAAAGTAAAAAGACGAGGCTTAAATAAGTGATACAAATACAGTTAAGCTGGAGTGCTATGATCATCAAGCATCTTGGACCGGAAACAAAAAAATGGCAGCCTTTGAAAAATTATTCTGTATTAATAATACTTTGATGCTATGAAAAGCTTAATTTTACTTTCATTTGGTGCAACTACAAAATAATAAAACCTACGAGCTCTGTTATTAAAGGTCTCGCCTAGGTGCGCCTAGGCGCCATAAAGCCTTAAGCACCGCCTGGGGCTTTTTAACCTTTCAAAGCACCGACGATGCGTAAGACGCTAAAAAAACCCCAAAGGCGCCAAAGGGCTTGAGTTTTGTAGCGTTGAAAAAGCACGCCTTGTGCAGCACTATCGAGGGAGAATTTATTTTCTTAGTATTTGGTCCGATAAGGAGTCCAATTACATTTCGAAATCGCCGCCGCCGCCAGCCTATTCGGTGCCCCCGCCAGCCTCTTCGCCGCCTGCCAACCCGTACTCAGTTGTTTGCCACAGCGCCTCGCCGTCATCTCTGGTATATGTTTTAGTTGATAAAAAAAATCTGATTTGAATGACTTTGTGCCTTCTTAGTTTGATTTGTGATGATCATATGATGTTTTATTCTCAATATTGCATCTATATGCAATTTTTTGAAGCCAAAAATTGAGTTTTAGTGCGATTTTTTATTGTAGTTTTTTAGCTGTAAAATAGAAAAGTGATGCTCAAGGCGTCAAAAAAGCCATGGGCGTAAAAAAGCGCTAGGCGAGGGGTAGAGGCTTTTTCGCGTTGACAACTATGCCTATGAGTGCAAGACCAAAAAAAAAAAAAAAATGGACTGCAAAGGATCATCGTTAACTGAAGGAAAATTTTAACTGGCCTATATAGAGAATGAAAATTATAATACAGCATTTTCAAAGAAAACAGTTGCTATATTTTTTCTTCAATGTTGCGTATTCCATTGTTGCAGTTAAAAAAGAATTTAACTTGCTTCCACACTGCAAATTGACATCATATCATGCTAATATGAGCATCATTAGCATGGATTTTTTGATTAGATTCCTCTTTGACAACAATTATCCTCTTTCCTGCATGTTTAATGCATTTTCTCATCTGCTGCAATGAACTAAACCTAGCCAAAAGAACACACGAGAAAGGGGTGTGCATTTTTGATGTGAGCGAAGTCTCATATTCCTCTCAATCCAAGTCAATCGAACAACTTCTAACACAGTGCCCTCTTTTCTTATTCATGTGCTCACCAAGTTTCCCAAAAGTATTTAGGGTTTATGACCGTTTACACCATGGATCAAAATTCGGACGGGAACCCCGAAAGGTTGTTCTGGTTCAATTCTGGAGTTAAACGGGACAGAAACCGATCAAAATTTCAAATGCTAAAAGAATGGTAAACAAAAATTTAGGATAGAATATGGGAAGAAAAGCACCAAACATGTAAAATAATAATAAATGTAATAAATGAAACAACACGATACAGAAAATGCAAAAAAGGCCCATTAGCTTCAAGAAAAACTGTGGTACTTATATCAATTCCAACCCAATTTACTGAAATGATTTTAAAAACGATGAAACCAGTAATCGAGTCAACGTTTTTTTTTACTATAATACATATTAATTATTTTTTTGAAAATACAAGTGCACTATTGATATAACTTACAAAAAATGTACCGGAATCCAAAAAGGGAATCTTGGCTGAAAATATTGAAGCTTAGCTGAAAATATTAGGATTGGCTAGAACTTCAAAAATCTTAAATAAACAAAACCATTTTTTCTTTTTTCAAATACTAAATTTTAATGTACTAATTGTTTTTGAAAAAAATATGGTAGAAAGAGAACATTTGGAAGATAATTGTGTGAAAAAAGAAAAGAATATACGAGTTTAAATGGAGAGTTTGTAAATGTAGATATGTTGCTTTATATTATTATGGTATTTGAGAGTTAAAATAAAGCAGAAAATAAGTTTTTAGTCTTCTCAAGCTGATTTAAAATCTTTCTTCATTATTTGTTTACATTCTCAATAGAAAATCAGTATTGCTTGATGTTTTATATTTTAATAGAATGTCATTATTATTCCATACATATTAACACAGGATGTATAAAATAGTCAAAATAAACGTTTTAGAACATCAAAATCTACATTTTGGAACATTGAATTAAACGTTTCGATACGTTAAATTCAACGTTTTGGAACGCTAAAGTTAGTATATCAAATCTTGTGCGCATAGTGCTTTGGAATGTTGATGTATTGCGTTTCAGAACGCACATACCAGAACGGACTCTGGCAGTTAAAGTGCGAACTGTGGTAACATAGATCGAAACCGTGAACCTCAATTTATACCTATATTAAGATTTTGTATGTCTATATGAAGTTGATACCAAATAGGTCTTGGTGATACTGCCAATTCTTAAATGACAACTCCCATGTTTTTCTCACAATTATATTACATAATATGCTTATTTTTGCCTTTTCAATTTTTGTTCTCATTGCTACATATATAGTTATAGGCTATTTTTTTGGAATTGCAACCTGTTGCCGGTATTCAATTTCATTAAAGCATGCAACTGTACATGTGACTTTAAATTTGCAGTATCATCAAAGACACATTTGTACACAAATATAGATAGAGCTGTTATGGTAATGGTAATCATTATCAATACGAAAAACCGTTACCGTACCGATACTATTGGTAAGTCAAAAATGACTACCGATACTTCACCGTTATTGCTGGTAAAATGTTCATTGGTATAGGGATAAACCGTTGACTAGTAATGGTAAATTTACTAATACCTCAAGACATTAAATTTTTATTACGTTAAAATTTCGATAATGATAAAAAATATTTTTTTTTACTAATAACTCCATTAATGCTTGCATAAACATTTTGACTTGTTTTAGTTGATAGAGAAACATTTTCTTGGTTCATCACAAATTATTTACAACAATGTGAAATAATAATTTTTCTAATTTAAACTTTAAAGTTTAATATAGAAAAATAAAATAAAAATAATCACAAATAATACGATAAATATCTCCTTAAAATACGATAAACCTTAAAAAGTTTTTATGGTTAAGATTAATTAAAATAGTAAAATAAAATAAAATTTATACGATTGGTAAATTTACCGTTACCATTAGTTTTGACATTTCTTTATCGCTACATTTACCGTTAATGATGATAAATTTACCGTTATCATACCGATTGTATTTGTATGCCGATTTAGCTCGATATTGGTTATCAGTTGCTTGGTATTGGTATGGAAATGATAAATTTATCATTACCATAACAGCCCTAAATATAGTGTGCTAACTTCTAAAGAAAAGCGCTCTCCCTTTCAAAGCTTATTATTATAACCGTTAAGCTTACGTGTTCAATACAATGCTAATCTTGTCCATGAATGTCGTCGGTAGTCACAGATTAAAAGAAGGAAAATTTTGGAACTTTAATAAAAACCATTAATTGATTTTGTATCATAAGAAACTAATGAATTTTGTTTTTTATTCTCTTCTGCAACTTGAACACCGAAAATCATGCTAAAAATTACTGAAGTTCCCATTACCAATAACTTCAGGCGCGTTTTCAAAATTTGGCAGTGTTTTTCCGTTACTATGAATAATACATCCAGTTCAACAGAACAATTTGTATGCAATTATCTAGTTCATTTATTTGAAAGATATAATACCTAAACACAAAAGGGTTCTCCAGGTAACAGGACATTTTAACTGTATATCTATATCTTAAACATTAAATCATGTTCAGACTTTGTTGAAGTGCGGTATAGGGCTCAAAGTCACCGATATCACTCATCCAGGCGAAGTCCAACTTCATAATTGTTTTAAAGCTGCAGCCTAAGGCAACAATATGTTGTGCAAGTTTTGTCTCTTCGTGCCCACTATATCATCTAAGATTTCTCGCTCAATACCTTAATGTTGTATGTAGTTAATTGCGAAGTTGATCTCCAAAGATACTTGGTTCAATTGATAACATTTATCGATTTAGCCATCTGTTAGAAACCTGGCAACATATAATGTGCTTATGCACAATTTGCTCGACATCCGATTAGAGTATGTATGTCTATTCTAGTGGCCATCATTCTGATTTGGTTTGAAATCTAGGTTTGTTCTTCACTGTTCACATGCTCACATGCATTTATAGCAATGCATGTTTGCCTACTAGGTAGTTGCTGTTACAAACTTGCTTATAAATAGAATCATAAATAGAAGACTCTGTTCTTCCTCTGTTTACCTTTCTTTTACGGTTTGGACCAACATATTGGGTAGTTTTTGACGTCCTTTAGCTGCTCTAGTTTCCATGTAACAGTTTGGTCCTTTAGTCAATTAACATATAAGAAGATAATGCGTTATTTCAAACAATCTAGGGTTCCTATATCTTGTCAACATTTCTTCTCCACCCTTGGAAAACAAGTAAAAATAAAATGAACAGGATGAATCACTGAGAAACACAAGTATGAAAATATTAGACTGCATTTCTGCCTTTTGAGAAATAAGTGAACATAAATGTTGTCAACAACGGTCAAGGCCTCTACAAAAATAGTCCGTTAATATTGATTAACATTTTTAGCAGGTTGAACTAATTGATCTCACTTGTGAACCACTTGCGAAACTCAATGTTTTTCTTTTCCTCTTTCAAAGTTGCAGAACTTTATTGTAGTCACCAGCTTGCAAATTACACTGCTTATAAAACAGGTTATATTGTATTTTTGATAGGTTTTATCATAAAGCTTTGTGTATTAGACATTCAACGTAAAACCTTCCTACTTTAGAGGTTGATGAGTTTGTTTTGTGTTAATGCTTTTCTGTGCTTATCAACCCACTGCACCTAGGAATCATGTATGCAATTAGCGTAAAAAGATATTGTCAGTCAACTGAGTATGAATATATCATGCTATCAACCTACCATTAATGTCTTCCTACTATTGTGTGATCCAGAAACATTCTCCAGTCACTTCAGTAAATATGGGGAGATCACCGATTCAGTCATAATGAAAGATAAGTTTACACAAAAACCTCGTGGATTTGGATTTGTTACATTTGCCGATCCATCCGTGCTTGACAAAGTTCTAAATGATGAGCATATCATAGATGAAAGAAGAGTAAGTTTTGATAATATTCGTAGTATTGTCATCACCTACTAACAGTGGAGATTCAGAATATAAACTAATTTGTGATTGCTTTCATTTCAGGTAGACGTTAAAAGAGTGCTCCCAAGAGACGGTACACCAACCAATGAAGCAGGTGGATTCAAAACAAAGAAAATTTTCGTTGGTGGTCTACCTCCAACATACACTGATGGTAGGTTACTAGTAGTTTGTTTCCTTTTTTCCTTTTTTTTTTTACTCGGAAGAAGTTTGTACGGAACCCACAACATATATTTTATATTTATAGATGTATGTAGTTGGCGAGGATTAACCAGCTGCTATTTTTATATTTTGATATGTAATTATCAGAGTAACCATATAATATACGGTGATTGTTTTTAGATGAACTGAAAGCTCACTGTAGCTCTTATGGAGAAGTAGTTGAAGCTCAGATTATGGTTGACCATGCCACCAAACGGTCACGAGGCTTTGCTTTTGTGACATTTGCTAGTGAGGATGCTGTTGAAAAGATAACTTCCAAGGGTAAAATGCATGATATTGGAGGAAAGCAGGCAAGTTTCCTTGTTTTCTTTTGCCCCTGTTACATGTTCCAAATTAATGAAACAAGAATAAATGTGCATGGTAGGGGAATGACTTGGTCACTAGAAGCTTTTTTCTTACAAAATCAAAGAATTGGTATTACTAGGTAAGGTTTCCAAAACAGGATTCAAATTGTAAATCATGAAGTTTAAACTTTAAAACAAAAATTGTATTTAATTCATAAATCCTAGATTCAGAAGATCAATCTGTAAGGTTTGTGCGCATTTTGAAATTGATTTTTATATTTAAACCTCTACATTTAAACATAAGCCCAAATTTCTCCTTTTGTTCCATTATTATTTAGAAAACGTTAGAGTTGGAATTTTGGATCCAAATAAGTGCATTGAATATATGGATTTTATTTTTCACAGTTGTGGTCTTAACCAATGTAATTGAATCGTAAAGGGAGAGATCCAACTTGAAATAGAATGTAAATTGTAGAGTTCAAGGCAGTGTTTGGTTTGCCTTTTTTAGTTTTGGGTTTTCGTCCATACAAAAATGCACACGCCACAACTATATTGTGTAAAATGACCAATTTAGAAAACAAAGTTAACATACAAAATAGAAAACAATTTTATTTTATATTTTTCATGTTTCGAGAATTAAGAGAAGCACGAGAAACAATCCATTCTTTCATCGTTCCTCCATCCCCTCCATGACCAAGTGCGACGACCCGACTTCCTATCTCCAGGAAATCGTGTTGCCGATGAAGAAAGAAAGGGATAGAAGAAGAAAAGAAAGAGAAAGAAGAACACAACAACAACAGATAACTCACAGCGGAACGAATAAATATAATATATCACATAAAATATTACATAGTATCAGAGTACATCAGAGTTACACAACTTATACAACACATATTAGACAGTTATAAACATCTGTCTAATTCATACAACTCAAGTATACAAGTCACAGATACATCATACACAGCGGAAACATAATATCTACACGTGGAAGCCTCCTGCTCCATAACTCCTCCAGAATTCGTCAAGCTAACCTGGATCACTTGACTACTCATATATCCCTCCATCTTTCTGCCATCGTATCCGTCATCCCTCCATTCCTCTCGTATATTGTAATTAACGTGAAAACTCAAAACGCAAAACTCATTTTAAACCAAAAGCTACCTAAGATTTTTGATAACAATGGTACTAGGTAGTGGGTACTATATATCCATCCATACATCTATAACTAACCAGATAAATTCCATTGACATACTTGTGACATGTCAATGTACAATTTATTTGGCAAGCTAAGACAAGCTGTATTCCAATGTTCACTACATGCGCATTTAAGAAATGTGGATGTGTATTTTTTCCCATGGAAGCATATTTGCAAAATGAACCCTTGGTATGCATTGTATTTACATTGGAGTAACAGAAATAAAATGAACTGTAGGTGGAGATAAAGAAAGCAGAACCGAAAAGGTCCGAAATGGATACCGTGAAGTTTAGTAGCAGCAGTAGAAGTATTTATGGATCTTCAGGTGGTGGTAACATGAATATGTACAGCTATGGGTCGAATATTAGTTACGGAAATGTTGGTGCTTATCGATCTGCTGCTTTCAACTATGGCGGAAGAGGTGGTGGATCCTATGGTGGTGGAGGCTATGGTTATGGATACGGATCAGGATACAATAACCCTGGCCCAGGTGGGCCCATGTACGGTGGATATGGTTCGGGTGGGCCCATGTATGGTGGTGGATATGGAGTAGGTAATGCGTACGGAGACGGTAGTGGTTACAGTGGCAGAGGCAGAGGATATGGAAGATACAATCCTTATGGTAGATAGGGATGCATGTATGATAATATCTCTAGTCTTTCTATTAAATTTTTGGGCATAATTTGATAATGCTTTAGAATCGGAGTCATCGTACATTTGAGCATTGTTTGGTTTAAGCTGAATATATTGAAAGTTATGCTCAATGATGCTTCAGTCTTGTAGTTCTGAGTGTATTATCATTTTTGTTAAATGGGAGTTCTTTTTTAAGTGAATGTTTTGCAGTTTTGGTGTTTCCTTTGTTGATGTAAGAGTTTAGCTGCATGTCTTCAACTTACATTGTTTGTGTAACTATACTGGAATTGATTAATGCCTTGTATTGAATTTCTGCTTTGATCATAATTGAGCATGTGCCAAATTTACAGCTGATGATTTTTTGTTTGATTGCGGTTCTTTTTTCCTGTTGCTGGTAAATAAATAATGTAAAATGTAAATGCCCTCTCTTGTGCTATTACTTTTGAAAATTCGTCAACTGGTGCGGCGTGTGGAAAAAAGACTTGGATTTTGACAAAAAGTCCTAGCGAACGCTCTTCAACGTTGCACTTTTACAAAGCAAAATCCCTGTGTATCCAAATTTCTTGTCTTGCTGTAGGCTTGTATTTTGTAGGGCTGTTATGATAATGGTTACCGTTACCATTTCATAAATATCATTACCGTATCATTTTTACTGGTAACCGAAAATTGTTTACCGTTACCGATAGACTGGTTACCGAAGACTGATATACCGATAATCTGGTAACCGTTACAGTGGTAATGGTAAATTAACGTTTATCTAAAAAAAGTTACTAACGTAGCACATATTCACACCATAGCGGTGCTTCGTTATACAATTTATGTGTTTTAATAAAAGACATAAATGAGAAAGACGTGAAGTGTATTTAACATTATTTCGTCTGGTTAATAAACTAAATTTAGTAATTTGTTTAGTTCTAAATGCCTATAATAAAGCATGTTACATGAGTATACATGTATTATAAATTGATTGGTAAAATTACCGTTACCGTTGGTATTGAAGAAATGTTACCGATGATTTACCGTAAAAATTGGTAAATTTACCATTACCATACCGATTAAACTGATATACCAATTTCACTCGAACAGCCCTAGTATTTTATGCCGTTATTGTTCTATTTTATTTTATTTTGTTCCAATTTGAGCTGTTTTAACTTTTGGACCATATAATTACGGAGAATCAATGCACGTGAGTTGCATTCCTCAAATTCACCGTTATCAACCTTAAGCCAGCCAAGAGCATGTTCTTCAACATGCACACATATATATGGAAATAATGTCGAGTACATCTTTTATGTAAATAATGTTGAGCATATTCTTCAACCTTAGGTCCATTTTAAAGTTCTTTTATAAATTACATCTCTGCTAAAAAATAAAGTTGCAGGAGTATTGGAGTAATATTCCTATGCTAAACATGCCCTAATGAAGTATACGTCCACAATTCATAAGCACTGTAATACATGTCGCAATGGCTGCTTTTAAATTTGAAAACGAAAAGGAGAAAAAGAAAAAAAATTAAGAAAGAAGGATATAAAAAAATTGCTTATAAAAGAAAACGTAAAATAAGACAAGCACCATTGTCCCAGTGATTAAGTGATTTGGTTATGGTGCGAGAGGTGTGTTTACCCATTTTTATGGTAAAACATCGGTAGTATTTTTTCAAAGCAATGGCAATGGTAATTTACCAGTCTATTCATAATACATTGATATTCATATAATATGTTGTATTATGTGCACTTAGAAGAAAAAACAGTTCATTTATTTGAATAATTCAACTCAGATGATGATAAATGCACTTTTTTTCTATATCTTTTTTAAGCGACCTAACGAGGTATATAATGAATCATCATTCAGCGCAAAAGTATATCAACTTATTGTTTTACCATACCAGTATAACGATTACCAGTTTATTGGTACACCAGTCATTGGTATAACGGTAATCAGTAATGTAACACTCGATATTTTCAACCATTCGCATCCACACATACCGGATTTGATTTGTTCAAAATATCAAATTGTTAATTTATATTTGGCAAAACTCAACATATACAATAAATAAAAAATCACAGAATCACAAACATAGAGTAATATAACAATAATGCAGCGGAAACAAATGAATAGTAGTTCATGAAGCTACTATATATATGTATATATATATATATATACATACATATATATATATATATATATATATATATATATATATATCAGAGTCAAATAAGATACAACAGAAGTCTCAAATACAATAGTCAAATATAAGATCAGAATACATCACTGGAATCAACTGAATAACTCCAAGCTGAAAGGATGCAGATGGATCTCCAAACGAAGCTCCAACTCCAAAGATGAGTCTCAAAAGCTATATCACTCAGTCTGACCCGAGCGTAAAGCAAAACACAAAACATTCGAATCAGGGTTAACATTCTTATATCAATAACTCCAACTCAAATGAAATAACAACTGAAATACAAGTAACTCAAAAGATGTTTGAGATAACCATCCTCTAAGGATCCATTAAACTATCTATTATGTAGTAATATACGCTATTATAATAATGTCTAAAAAAAGTATAATATATTTAAAAATAGCATTAAGGCGTTAACCATATCCCCTTAACACATTTTATAGTGCCAATAGTCTATACAGTACCGTAGTCTTTCCTGATCGGGAAGCCACCAGAGGATACTATATAAGTACGACACAAATCAAACTCGTACAAGGCGCGCTAGGGTAGGTGACACGGCATAACTAGGCAACGCCAGGGTAGATATACCAATTGCACTTCCGGGTCGGTCCGCCCACCTCGAGCCACACTCCCAAAAATCAAAGGTGTACCCAATCAATCACAAAGTAATAGAATGGTAACGAAGAAGTGTGTCCGATAAGAGAAGCTACCTCATTAGCCCGCCTAGATTGCTCTTGTTTTAGCCACCTTATGTCAACTCACGAGAGTCAGGTCCACGTATATACCTCAATAAAACGTAGCCACCATCCTACTTCATTCTGCAATCTCCACCGCGTACATGGTTGTTAAAGTGGTTTTCGAAGTTGGCAGAGAGTATGACAACTTCCGATCCTGGTCTATTTAACAACAAATATTATTATAACACCGCGGTCATTTCAAAATAGTTTATACTTCCAAAACCAAAATATCATTGCCATTTCAAAACCAATCAATACGATGCCAATTTCATTTCAAAACCAAATACGATATAATTTCCATTTCAAATATATCCTTGTCCAAAATCATAGCATTTTTCAAGGTTATAACACTTTCGAAACTAGACACTTGAAATTAAAACACTTTCGAAACATAATACTTGAAAATCATAATACTTTCCACTTAACCGATTTAAATATTAAAATAGTATATATATAATAAAATTGTTTTCCTCAAATTTCAAAAATTAATTCCAAATCCTCTCGATTTTCAAATTCAAATTTAATCAATTCTCAAATCATTAATTCCAAATTAGCCTCTAAATAAACCATTAAATTTATATCAAATTTCAAATGCAGATTTGGACCACAAATAAACCATTTCAAAATATATATTTCAAAGCTTTAAATATTCTATAATTTCAAAACTAAATGTGATAATTTTATATATATCTTAATTCAATTTACTATAATTTATTTTTGAAATATTTACCTAATAACTTCAATATCATTTAAATAAAACTCAAACTTGAAATATTTATTAATCACTTTAAACCTACATCAAGTTATAAAATCGTATCTTTTAAAATTTCAAATTAATTAAGTTCCAAATCGATTTTAATTAAATTAAATACAATTTCAAATTAATTTCAAATCCATCCTCCCAACCTTAATATACTAAAAGCATTATAAACTCTATATTAAAATATAATTTAAATAAATACTTAACCATATTATATTTTAATAAAATCAAACTTTATTATAAAACTTATTTTATATTAAACAAATTTATATATAGCTTAAATTTAAGAATTTAACTCTATATAAAAAAATACTTATATAATATCTGAATCAATATTTATATATAACCATATATTTCTTTCCAAAAACCATAGAAATCATTTCAAAATGTTTATATATATAGCCAACGGTGTCTGTATATAATTTTCTATCTTATGGTCAAGTGATACGGATATTTGTCATTTCAATCTGCAATTTAAATATATACGGGTATATATCATTTCAACCCGTAATCCCAAATTCGATTCAATGAAAATCGTTTGGGTCTATCATTTCAACCCATAACGATTTTCTTCTATTCTAAAGTCCGCTCGGGTATGTATCATTTCAACTCATTGTGAAATGTATACTAATAGGGAATTTGCAGAGTGATAACAGATATGATAATAATATAACAAGTATACATCATCAATGAAAATAACAGATAGTGGTGTCAGATGTCACAGGTGAACAAATACAGATAACATCATATAATGCCATATATATAACAATGTAAATAACTAACAGCAGCATATTTCAATTGTCGTTTCAATTGAAATCAAATTTAATAAATACAAGGACATTAATCGTGAGTGATTGCTCACCTTTCGAGGCTAGAGAGATGGACAATAGAACAAAAGTTGATAAATAGAAATTGATGAAATAAATCAAAATCATCTAGATATGACTTGAAACAAAATATATTAACATTATTTCTCTGAAATTAATATTTTTTTTAAATCATATATATATATGTATATATATACAATTAAAATCATTGGTTTAAATAAAATAACATATATATTAAAATCACATATATACATTTTATACCTTTAAAATAACTGCATATGTATAGGCTATTGCCAAAATTATATACAACTTATACTTTAAATAAACAAATAACTATACCATAAATCTTATTATATAAATAGTGCTGACATTAGATTATATATATATACATATGTATATGTGTATATATATATATGTGTTACACTTTAAACAACTTAGAAAGCTTTTCATACTTTAAAATATATAGCAGCAGGATATGAGAAGATCGTATACACTTATAAACTTTATAAACTTATATATAAACTATTATACACAATCTAATATATACACATATACAAATACAACCAGAAAATAACGAACAAACATAAGTACAGAAGCCGTACATAATATAGATATTTCAATATATCTATATGTATAAAAAAAATCATGATATACGTATTTTTTTCCGAAATCATATAGCTTGTAAACAACTCAGATCTACATATTATACATAATATATATACTATTATAAACTTATATTATAAGCTTACTTAACTCATATAGTAAATATAGCTTATTATATATATATATATATATATATTCAGCATAAAATAAATATCTTATATAGCTTTTTATACAAAACAGAACATATACATATCACTAACAGCCTATTTTTTTTACACACACACACACACAAAACACACACACACACACACACATACAATTACATAACTTCATAGAATTTGAAAGCACAACAGATTATAAAACCTTTATATATATAAGCTAACATAAACCTTTCCATACATTCACATATACACTCCACTATAACTTTTTACAAAACCTGAACAATATATATATATATATATATATATATATATATATATATATATATAACATAAAAAAATACTGCAGATTATATGTATATCCAAAACCAAGTACACACACATCTATAAAACCAAAGAGATTCAAAACAGCTTAAACCACTTCTATTCTAAAACAATAACTTCAACATAAACTATAAATAAGACAAACTCTGGAATACTAAACTGCAAACGATATATTGGTTGGCTAAATTGAAAATTGGTCTTGTATAAAAGCATATGCACCACTCGCGCTTAAATTATATATATAAAAAATTAAAAATTAGTATTTAATATTATGCTACCTTCAGTAAACGTGCATATTGTTGTATGCATACTAGTACCTATGTAATCAATACATAAGCTCAATATATCTCTGCTATGTATATAAATGACACATAATATATATATGAGTGACATAGGTCATGTATATATGAAAATAAAAAAAAGAGGAAAAAAACTGCAAATGAAAGAATACATATATTTACAACAACAGATATATTACCGGAAAAATGCAGCAGAGAAGAGAACAGGAGGAGGCCGAAGTTGGGGATTTGGTGAGGCGTTCGGTAGGGGCTAGGGGAAGAGGTGCGGTCAACCGATCTTGTGGTGGAGGCGGGCTAGAGTGTAGGCGGCTGTGTATATCATTCATTCATTTTTTTTATATAATAGGAGCATGACCGATAAAAGCAGGTGACGAAAAAAATGGGAGTTTGTTTGGTGAGAAAGTAGAGAGGACGCAGCAAAAAGGACACATATATTTATTTCTAAAAGCAAATGAACAGATGAAAATAGAAAGGAGAAAAGAAGCAGAAAGTGAATGGCAGATAAATATAAAATGAACAGTTTGGAATAATAAAAATCACGCCAATAGAATGATAGAAACATAATAGCTAAGGACAATTCAATGTTTCACGGCTGAAAATATGTAAAGAGCAAAAGAACAAAATAGGTCCAAATGAATATCGACAACGAAAACTATCACGCAGCTCTTGGCGTGTACCGAGCACCGAACTATACAAATGAATACACTGCGGAGATCAGCACGACGAGACGATCAAAGCGGTATATAGATGTAAGTATTACGATCATCCGATCAAAAGTCGATATCGTACCAAAATGCTGCTATTTCACCAAAAAATAAGATCGACGGAGCAATAACAGTCCAAATTTGAATAAACGAAATGTGACTCTCACTCATGATTTACAAATTTTCTATAGAAAAATATTCAAGTTTGGAAAACATTTTATTATCATCAAATATTAACTGATTTAAACTGAAATAGAATTGCACCAGATAATAAACTTTCATATTATCAGATGAAAATTTACCATTTGCTATGTTTAATTAGACGTATTTCAAATATCGAATTTTTATTCCAAAATTTTATTATTTAAAATTTCACAAAAATAACATCTAAATGTATTAATAAACAAATAAAATTATTTAAAATTTTACGGGTCGTAACACTCTCCCCCACTCAAAACTTTTTGTCCCCGAAAAGGAACGAGGTAGGAGAACAGAAACAACCAGAAAGAAAAATACATTTGGAATACAAAGAAAACAATTAATTTAAACCATATAAATTGCAATTTAAATTAATTAATATCCAACAACTGAATTTAAATTCAAGGCATTTCATTAAGTTGATTTGATTTGAATTTATTAATGTTTGATATAAAAGGTTTTTTCCAAAAGAAAATTTTATTAAATTTGTCTCATTTACTGTTCAATCAACTTATTATCCTATTTATCTCTATTAATATTTTATAATTAAAATTTAAGTGTATAACATTTCTCATAACCACTCAAATTTTATTTATAAAATAATTAATCATCAATTTACATTGTAAATTATTCAATTACATTTTCAACTTCTGAATGGTTTAGGTCAGTTATATTGGAATGTGATTGAGTATTATACAAGTAAAATTTCCTTAATTCAATTATTCCAAATTTAAATATTTATTCAACATTTTGATTTCATTTTATAAATTTGAAATCATCTATTAACAAAATTTAAGAATTAAATTTCAGAATTAATTTCAACAATTTAGATATATATATATATATATATATATGTATATATGTATATATATATATGTATGTTTGTATGTATGCACACAATATATATATCGAATCGAATTTATAATCATATACCTGTATATATACTATAAATCAAGCCATTTTTTAGAAATTTAAATCAATTTAATTTCAAAACAAAACTGTAGCACAATTACATAATGGTCTCTCCGCTCCGAAACTCGAAAATGAATGTCGATGATGCGGCTGCCATCGCCGAAATTATTTTCCAGCAACAAAATAGGAGAGCACTGATTTAAACATAAAAAATATTATTTGAAACAATTTCTACTTGAAAATACTTAAATAATATGAATTCTAAAACTTTAAAACCAAAGTTTGAAATTACCGGGAATTAAATAATCAAATTCAAATTCAAATTTTATTTAGATTCAAATCAAATTATAACCATATTTTATAAATTCATTTACTTATATGTTGGTAAAATCAATGGTTTACAAAATAATAAACAAAAATCATTTTACAAATCAATTTAGTTAACTATTCAATTTCAGAAAATTATACTTATATACATAATATAATCATACAAAAATCTATTTCATTTACCAAAAAATCTATTTCATCTACCAAATTTGAAAACAATATTGTGTCAGTTTGCTCTGTTAAAGTATTTTGGAAATCCTATCGATGGCATTGATCAGATGAATTGATCGGAAACCCAAATCAACCTCAACAACTCAAACAACACAACATATATAAAACATTTTTAATATTAATTGAAAATACACTTCCTTGCTCGACGATAAAAGAATGGATTCTCAAAGCAAGGATAAAGATTCAAATTTGATGGAATCAAATCAAAGGGAATTTTGATTCGAAGATAAGTTCGAAACAAAAGATAAGATGATTAAATAACAGAATAGGGAGATGTATAAGCTTATATAAATCACGGGCAACCTTAACCGAGTCAACCGTGGCCACAGGAATAAGATCGATGTGGAATTCTAGGACAAATCTACATTATCTCAAGAGATAGAATTCAGGTATAGCAAAAGATAGCGGCATCTAAACCAAGGATACAGAAATCTCTGATAAATCAATGCCTATTGTAAATAAGTTTCGCCCTTTTACAAATCATTCGAAGATTGGCGAGACCGCGAGTTATTATAAAGATCATTCAAAGTGGAGTTATCGGGTACTCCAAAATCAAGAAGCACGAATAGGGAGAGATAAGGATGGATTTTGAAACCGAAGGGAACGTTTCAAAATTCAAAGAAAATTCGAATCAAAGAGGAAACATTTGAAGCTCGAACGAAAGTGATTCCGTAATTAACTTTACCATATATGTTGAGTTTTGCCTAAAACCAAAGCTCTGATACCAAATGTAACAGACCACCTGTCAGTGGGGTAACGCCCGCCGTAGCATACATTGGTACCGGTGTTCTGCCTTTACGGCCAGCCTCTCGACAGCACCAACTCCCACAGGGACATGTAGGAGTAAGAGTCATCCGCTCGCTACCAAACCAAATGCGAGAACCCCCTATCATGCTGCACCCTCCAAGTGCATAGGCAGACACACATGTCGGATTTGAATTGTTCAAAATATCAAGTTGTTAATTTATATTTGGCAAAACTAAGCGTATTCAATAAATAAAATAATCACAGAATCATAGACATAGAGTAATATAACAATAATGCAGCGGAAACAAATGAATAGTAGTTCATGAAGCTGCTATATATATATATATATATATATATATATATATATATATATATATCAGAGTCAAATAAGATACAATAGAAGTCTCAAATACAATAGTCAAATACAAGATCAAAATACATCACTGGAATCTACTGAATAACTCCAAGCTGAAAGGATGCAGATGGATCTCCAAACGAAGCTCCAACTCCAAAGGTGAGTCTAAAAAGCTGTATCACTCAGTCTGACCCGAGCGTAAAGCAAAACACAAAACACTCGAGTCAGGCTTAACATTCTTATATCAATAAATCCAACTCAAGTGAAATAATAACTGAAATACAAGTAACTCAAAGGATGTTTGAGATAACCATCCTCTAAGAATCCGTTAAACTATCTATATGTAGCAATATACGCTATTATAATAATGTCTAAAGTAAAGTATAATATATTTAAAAATAACGTTAATGTGTTACCCATATTCCCCTTAACACATTTTATAGTGCCAATAGTCTATACAGTACCGTAGTCCTTCCTGATCGGGAAGCCAACAGAGGATACTCCATAGGTACGACACAAATGAAACTCGTACAATGTGCGCTAGGGTAGGTGACACGACACAACTAGGCAATGCCAAGGTAGATATACCAATTGCATTTCCGGGCCGATGGTAACGCGTAGCAGCCGCAGCCACCCACCTCGAGCCACACTCCCAAAAATCAAAGGTGCACCCAATCAATCACAAATAATAGAATGGCATCGAAGAAGTACGTCCGATAAGAGGAGCTACCTCATTAGCCCATCGACTGCTCTTGTTTTAGCCATCTTATGCCAACTCCAGGGATTCGGGTCCACGTACCTCAATAGAACGTAGCCACCATCCTACTTCATTCTGGAATCTCCACCACGTACACGGTTGCTAAAGTGATTTTCAGAGTTGGCAGAGAGTATGACAACTTCCGATCCTGGTCTCTTTAACAACCAAACGTTATTATAACACCGTGGTCATTTCAAAATAGTTTATACTTCAAAAGCAAAATATCATTGCCATTTCAAAACCATATCAATACGATGTCAATTTCATTTCAAAACCAAATATGATATAATTTCCATTTCAAATATATCCTTTTCAAAAAATCATAACATTTTTCAAGGTTATAACATTTTTGAAACTAAACACTTGAAATTAAAACGCTTTCGAAACATAATACTTGAAAATCATAATACTTTCCACTTAACCGATTTAAATATTAAAATAGTATATATAATAAAATTGTTTTCCTCAAATTTCACAAATTAATTCCAAATCCTCTCGATTTCCAAAATTCAAATTTAATCAATTCTTAAATCATTAATTCCAAATTAGCCTCTAAATAAACCATTAAATTTATATCAAATTTCAAACACGGATTTGGACCATAAATAAACCATTTCAATATATATTTCAAAGCTTTAAATATTCTGTAATTTCAAAACCAAATGTGATAATTTTATATATATCTTAATTCAATTTACTATTATTTAGTTTTGAAATATTTACCTAACAAATTCAGTATCATTTAAATAAAACTCAAACTTGAAATATTTATTAATCACTTTAAACCAACATTAAGTTATAAAATCGTATCCTTTAAAATCTCAAATTCAATAAGTTCCAAATCGATTTTAATTAAATTAAATACAATTTCAAATCCATCCTCCCAACCTTAATTTATTAAAAACCATTATAAGCTCTATATTAAAATATAATTTAAATAAATACTTAACCATATTATATTTTAATAAAATCAAACTTTATTATTAAACAAATTTATATTAAACAAATTTATATATAACTTAAATTTAAGAATTTAACTATATATAAAATAATACTTATATAATATCTGAATCAATATTTATATAAAACCATATATTTCTTTCCAAAAACCATAGAAATTATTTTAAAATATTTATATATATATAGCCAACAGTGTCTATATAATTTTCTATCTTATGGCCAAGTGACACATATATTTATCATTTCAATCCGCAATTTAAATATATACGGGTATATATTATTTCAATCCGTAATCTCAAATTCAATTCAATGAAAATCGCTTGGGTCTATCATTTCAATCCATAACGATTTTCTTATATTCTAAAGTCCGTTCGAGTATGTATCATTTCAACCCATTGTGAATTGTATACTAATAGGGAACTTGCAGAGTAATAACAGATATGATCATAATATAACAGGTATACACCACCGATGAAAATTTCGACCTATAAGCCGTCGGGAGCCGTCGGAAGCCGTCGGAAATCTGCTGTTTTTTTTTTAAAAATCTGCTGCAAATAGAGCCTTCCAACCACATTTCTCTTCCAAACACTACAATATCAATACTGCACAATCCAATAAACAATAATCCAACCAAACATGCAAACCAATACTCCAAAATATTCAATAGACACAGAAATAAACAAAATTGGAATAAAAATAAAATACAAAATATACATAACATTCCAACATTAACAATAATACTAACAATAACTGTTCTAATCATGCATATCCTGATACAGCTACAGAACCAAGTGTATTATACATAATTATACATATCAACAATTAATTGTTCCATCTACCAAATCATTGTAAACTAAAACTAAACATACCTGCACGAACGAATCAGAAAGCAATGAATCAATCTGCCCCAGATCCAGAGCCAGCCGATGAAGGGAAGCGGCCACCAAACTGCTGCATGTACTCAAATAACTGTGCCGTCTGCATGGCCTGTTGGCGATTCTGCTCTTCCAACTGCTGAACTCTAGTCTGCAATTCTTCTATACTTGCTAGCTCGCTCTGAGGTCTACTCCACCGTCTCCTACTCTGACTACTGGACTGCAATAATTGAAAAATAAATAAAATCAAAGTTTATTGTTTTGAAAAGGTAAGAATATCATATTTTAAGTATTTTAAGAAAAATTAAATTATTTACCGCTAAATTGCCAAATCCGTATCGTCGACCATGCTCTGGTGGACTCATAACGGACTCAAAAATAACGTCCTCTTCATCGGTCGTCAGCTGCTCTCGACCCGTATCAGAAAGGAGTTTCTGTCGCTGCTCCATAAACATCTCCTGCATTGACAAATTAATAATATCATATCTTATTTCATAATAATTTGACAACTAAAACAATTACTAATACTGAATAAAATGAAATATGCTTACATGGCTTTTACTGGATTTATCGTCCTGCCATGTGTACGAAACAATCCCGTCTGGATTAACATGCTCGACAGCATGCGTACGGGTGAACACGTCCATATAGCTGACAGGACCATGTGCCTCGGCTTCCTGAAGTTGATTGTTACATACAATTATTATACATTTAAAATCATATAGCATAAACTATTTACATTTATTATTCAGTAATTAAATTTGCCAACTCCTGCCGATACTGCTGAAACGACTTCGATCCTCCGCGATGAGTAACGGGATTCTTATTTCTATTTGCAGAGTTTCTATCTGACTCTGCCTGTACATTCAAAATTTGATACATTATTTTCCAATCACGTTAAATTAATAATTCAAAAAAAATTAGTATACTTGCCTTCGCCTCGTCCGTCTCCCAGTAGCTCAACCAAGCTTGCCACACGCTCTCCCCCATCCACCGTGGTCTCTTCCCGGATTTCTTAACCTCAGATATCGTGTCTCTGTAGTTCTTTCGCATCTTCCTCATCCAGTATGCTCGTGCCAGCTGCATATCATCTGTCTGGATGTCTATCTCAGCCTGTGTTAAAAAAAGATTACACTTTAAACGATAAACGGTAGAAAAACGACAAAAACGAATTAAAAATGGAAAACATAAAAATTACACATACTAGGACATCCTGCCATATGCACTCTATGATGTGCGGAGGGATGGTATCCCACTTCGGCCAGCACGCACTCATCCTACTACGATATGCTGCTCTGGAGACGTCCAACACTACCTTAGTGGGTAGTAGCTCGAACCCCCTGTTTTTAAGTATGATACAGATAAGTACGTACGTATAGTATAGAAAAAATAAGATGATGAATAAGATTTAATTTTTACCCATCTGCTTTGGGGACTAACGTAACAACTGGACGGTGTGGCGCTTGCGATGGGCCACTGCCATCGCCTCCTGAAGAACGGGAAGAGCTCCTCCCTCTATGTGACATAATGATAAACCTGTGACGTTTACACATCATTATATAAGAGAATAAAAACATGATAATGAAATATATTTCATATGAACATGACATCAACGGTATAAATTGCTTAATTATAATGACTGAAATGTAAATAGAAATGTATGTTTGTTATACCTGATTCATAATGGGTGTACTCTTCCTACGATAAGCAGAGTTCATTGCATTTTTAATAAAAATTGCTAAATAAATGACAAATTGAAATAACATAAAACAATAGTAAACGGATTTAGTTTCATAGTTACATCAATTTCATAATACATCGAGAATTCAACATAGTTACATCAATTGCAAAAAAACAGATTCAAATTTATATCAGTCATCATCGTCTTCTGATTCAGATTCGGTCTCGTTTTCGACGATATTTTCCTCTGCACTGTCAAACGCTTCTACCAAAACATTTGATTCATCGATCAAAGGACCAAAATCTGTATGATCGTCTGTAATTATTATTTCGTTATTTTGCTCAAGATCTGCCTGATAAGCTTGTTCGTCCGGAATATTCTTCCCATCGAATGTGAATCTGGCCTTTGTTTTAAAAACTGCAGACCAATCTGCTTTATCTCTTTTTAGAGACGGATAAGGAGCGTAATAAACTTGCAATGCTTGTTTGGCTAGTACAAAAGGATCATACTTGTGATAGTGCGATATATGCTTTATTTCGATAAGATTATAATCCTTATGCACATTAATTTCAGAACCTGGAACATTGCTAAACCAATTGCATTTAAATAGAAACACCTCCTCCGCGGGTCTTGAGAAATATGTCAGTTGCAAAATTTGTGTTAGAACGCCATAAAATCATTTAAATGGTTTTCTGGATCGTCACTACCTTTAACAAATGCACCAGTATTATTTGTTAATTTTTCTGCACCGTATTCTTTGGTGTTAAATTTGTATCCATTGACGAAATATATTGGATATGTCTTGACCACTCTTTTTGGTCCCATTGCAAGATGTTTCAACCCTTCGTCAACAACACAATTTTTCGGCTCATAAACGTAATTTGAAAACCAACGGGAAAATTCTTTACTGAGATCTCCGTTCGGATGTTCCCGTTCATAAACACTGTTTATATAAACAAATTATTACATTAGGTTATACACGCGCATGCATTACAGAAAAGAATAAAACAAAAATTATTGTTTCAGAATACCTAACAAACGGTGCAACGTCGGCACAATTTAGAAGAATATAAGTGTGTGCTACACGAAGATCTCTATCGTCTAGCCATATTTCCACACATTTTCCAGAAGGCCGACCATGTTGTCTAAAAATATATAACATTGCTTGAGAGGACTCTTGTTCGTCGCCTTCATCATTACGAGGAACACTTTGAAATGAAATATTCACATGGTCACTGAAATAGTGAGAGAAAAAGAACGAAGCTTCTTCTTCGATGTAAGATTTACATATCGAACCTTCAACTCGTGCTTTTTGTCTCACTTTTTTCTTCAGATGATTCAAATATCTATGCAACATTAATTTATATCAACTTCATCTTTCAAATGCAATTAAATTACGTTATAACATATTACATACCTCTCAAATGGATACATCCATCCGTATTGGACAGGACCTCGAAGTCGTGCTTCAGATGGAAGATGAACAGGTAAATGTTCCATCACATTAAAAAAACCTAGCGGAAATATTTTCTCTAATTTGCAAAGCAATATAGGAATGTCCACTTCAAGTTTACGTAAACGTTGCACTTTTAAAGTAGTCGAACAAAGCTCTTTGTAAAACATACTAAGCTCCGTTACTACCTTCCAAACTTTTAACGGCAGTAGTTCTTTAAACATAACGGGAAATAAATTTTCCATCATTATGTGACAGTCGTGACTTTTCATTCCGCTCAATCTACCATTTTTAAAGTCAACACATCTACGAAGATTTGATGATATCCCATCAGGAAATCTTAACCCTTCCACCCATTTTAACACAGCTTTAACTTGATTATTATCTAATTCGTAACAAGCTTTTGGTTTTTTACTGTCATTTGGTTTCATATGAAGCTCGGGACGTTTGCATAATTCTTCTATATCACGTCTTGATTTCAAATCATCCTTCGTCTTCCCTTTCACATTCAAAATTGTGTTAAACACATTATCAAATACATTTTTCTCATTGTGCATCACATCTATGTTATGGCGAAGCAGAAGATGTTTCCAATACGGCAACTCCCAAAAAATAGTTTGTTTGCACCAGTTATGAACAACTGATTTGCCTTCAATTTCTGTTTGCTCCCCCGTTTCATATATCTTTGGATAGTCCTTAACAAGTTCATATATGTCTTCGCTTGACCATATCGTCGGTGGTTGTCTGTTTTCTACTCTATTAGCTAAAAAGTTTTTATTTTTTTTTATTTTTATTTCTTTATTTTTATTTTTTTATTTTTTTATTTTTTTTTTATTTTTTTTAAGAAAAAGGAAATATATATATCAGCTCAACCAAAAGCTGTCAACAAGTCTGACAGGTAACCGAAAAGAACAAAATAAAAGGACAGACTGAGGAGCCCCAGAAAGCCTAGGTGCCCCAGAAAGCCACCGTCCATCCATTATCCGAGTCGAGCTCCGGCAAGGCCACCGCCCGACACCGAACAACGGATTCTACCCAACAAACAGAAAACAAGACCAGTAAGAGACCAAGCAATAAAATGCAGAAGAAACCACCCAACAACCCAGCAGCAGAAGGCCGACAGTCGATAAGAAGAAGCTAAAAGTCCATAGTCGGCCACAATCCAGAAATAGGCGGTGGAAAACGAATGTCCCTGGTTGCTAAACCCAAGAGGGCCCCGAAATCCAACCACAAGCTAGCTACACACCCATAAGGAGAAGGGGCTGAAACCACCCAAAGAAATCTACAACCTGAAAGCCAGAAAAAAAAAAAAAAAAAATAAATAAAAGGGAAGACGGACAAGAAGGAGACTGGAGGGCAGAACCACTCGTCTCCGGAACAGCGATCAACCGATACCCGCTCTGGATGGAGAGCGAGAACAGGAGATAGATAAAAGGTTCACCAAACGAACGGAACGAGAGGAGACCCTACCTCTGAAAGGACGCCCTCGGAAAGGCAGGAATACATCTTCACGAACCCTCCGGATAACGGATAGCGGATTCATTGGAGAGTCATCAAAAATTGCCTTGTTCCGCGCACACCAGATGTGCCAGCACACAAGACAAGGAATTAAGCGGAAAAGGATGGAGCGAAGGGATCTACCTAAATTACCGATCCACCAAGAGGATAACAAATCTTGAGACGAGGAGATAGGGCCACGAACTCCTAATAAGGAGCCAAAGTAATGCCAACAGGAGCTAGCACACCATCCCCCGAAGAACAAGTGATCCACTGACTCCGACTCCCCGTTACCACAGCAACGACAACGGGAAACAAGAGGAATTCCGATTCGCTGAATATTCACATCCACAGCAACCCCCTTATGGAGTAATCTCCACAATAGGAGGGAAACTTTAGGAGGGATACGAGCGTCTCAGATGAAGGTAAAAATAGGAAGGGACGGGGAATGAATTCTCGAAGCATCCCAGGCCTTTTGAATGGAAAAGGAACCACCATCCCATCCGATTAGACCATTATGAGAATCAACTAGCAATTTGATAGATTGCATATGCTTCCAAGTTTCACTAGCGAAAGACGGGGAGCCAGAATAGCCCGACGGGGCCAGTCTCCTATACTTAGCATGGAGGAAGTTCGCCCATAAGGAGTCGTTGGTACCAAACCTGAACCACAACTTACAAGCGAAAGCAGAGCAGATGTCCTTCGGGTTGCGCAGACCCAGCCCGCCCTCATTCTTTGGACGACAAATAGAATCCCAAGAAACCCACTGGTGGCGACGAGTGTCGCCCTTGGAGCCCCAAAAGAAGGAAGAAGCCAAAGATTGGAACGATCGAAAGAAAGAGGAAGTAGGGGACATAGCGGCGAAGATATGAGTGCCCATAGAGCATAGCACTGATTGTATCAGAACCAATCTGCCCGCCTGAGAAAGATGAGACGCATTCCAACGAATAATCTTTCCCCTGACTTTGTCCGTCAGGGGATCAAAAATAGCGTTAAGTTTCCTACCTCTGTAGAGAACAACACCCAAATAAGGGAGAGGTAGAGAAGTAGCCCTGAACCCTGTGAAAGACTCGACCCAAGAAACACGCGATTGGACCATGTCCTTCGCGAGAACGAAACAGCTCTTAGAAGAGTTGATCTGTTGGCCCGAGCAAAGCTCGTAAAGATGAATGAAATTAGAAAGACGACGAATAGAAGACCTGGTTCCGTTAGAGAAGATGACAATGTCATCCGCGAAAGACAGAGAAGAAATAAGCGGGCAACCTGATGGAATCCCAAAGCGTTGAATTTGACCATAAACAGTCAACGTGTGGATCCCACGAATGAAGGCCTCAGCCGCGATAACGAAAAGAGTTGGAGATAGAGGATCTCCTTGGCGGATACCTCTTCCCGACCTGAAGAAACCATTGGCCGATCCGTTAATGATAACAGAAAACCAACAGTTAGATATGAGCCTCCAAACCAAATCGATCAGGGTTTCAGGAAAACCGAAAGCCCGGAGAATCTTGATAATGAAAAACCAAGACATGCGATCATAGGCCTTTTCCATATCAAGTTTGAAAACGATGTTAGAACCCCTAACCTTGCGGTCAATCTGAGAAACAAGTTCTTGGGCTAGAAGAACGTTGTCAGAGATCAAACGACCTCTCACAAAACCTGCCTGAGAGGAAGAGATAACACGGTCAAGCAACGGAGCTAAACGAGTGGCCAAAACCTTAGATATAATTTTGTTGGCAAAATTACAAAGGCTGATCGGGCGAAAATCCGAACACGCCTTCGGATTATCACACTTCGGAATGAGGATTAAGTTGGTGGAAGACCAGCTAATGGGATGGCTTCCACCAGAAAAGAAATGCTGAATGGCCAGACAGAGGTCAGCTTGGATAATATGCCAGGTTCGCCGAAAAAAGGACCCATTAAAGCCGTCCGGACCACTGGCACTATTCTTACTAAGAGCAAAAACACTGTCACGAATCTCATCCGACGAAGGAGGGAATGCTAGGGCTTCACTTCCTTCAGACGCAACAATCCTAGGAATAAAGGACAAAAGGTCCGAATGCGATTCAGACGCAGAAGGAAGGCCAAGATAAGTCTGGAAGTGGGAGACAATAACATCTCTAACTTCAGCCAGAGAGGAAGCCACAGATTGGTCCTCTCTCAATATCTCACGAATAGAGAGAAAATTTGCTTTCTTCCGGATTGAAGAATGAAAGAACTTGGAATTCATATCACCTTCCACCACCCATTTAATCCTGGCCTTCTAACTAAGATAAGAGTTTTCAATACGGAGTTCCGATGAGAAAGACAGTTGGGCGAGAGCCCAATTCTCCTTATTTACGGCCGAAGGATTCTCGTCGAACAAGGATTCGGCTAGAATCAAGGACTCTTCAGCCGCTCTCACACGATCAAAAACGTTCTTGAAAACAAGGGAATTCCACGACTTAAGACAGAGCTTAAGACGTTTCAGTTTCCGAGAGAAAGCCACCATCGGAGCAGCCTCAATCGGAGCGGACCACGAATCCTCCACCACTTGTAAAAAAGAGTGATGGGAATTCCACATGCTCAGAAACCGAAAGGAAGTAGGACCAGATAACGACCGCGAAGCGCATCGTAAGATCAAAGGCGCATGGTCAGAGCAAGAGCGATGAAGATGAGAAAGGGAGAAAGAGAAAGGAAGGTTAAACCAATCCGCAGAGCCAAAGACCCTATCCAACCTAGAGAGAATATGATTCGGACCCTCCTGGTTGTTAGACCAAGTAAAAGCAGAGCCAACGAAAGGAAACTCAGCTAAACCGGATCGAACAATGAAGGAGTTGAAATCAGAAACCGATTGCCGGTTGATAGCCCTCCCTCCTAATTTCTCTGCCTGACTAGCAACAACATTGAAATCACCTCCGACGACGGAGACGGAGCACCCAACACCGTCTAGAGACAAGATGTCCTCCCACAGAGATAATCTCTCAGACCGTTCACACTTGGCATAAACCGCCGAAAATAATCTCTCAGACCGTTCACAAAATTAATAAACGTATTACTAACTACAACGGCTCTATTCATGGCTGCCCAGATCTGAGTATTGCGAAATTCTTCTTCTCTTCTCCTTCTCCTCGAATACTTCTATGATCTCACTAATTTCATCTATTATTACTGCTGTTGGATCTCTTTTTGTCATCTTCTATGGAAGATAGAGGGGAGTTCGTTTTGTCGGGCTCATTTGTTCGAAGTTGTCCCTCTTTTGCAGCCATCGGCGCTGCCCTGCTAGCGGTGGTTGATGCCCCAATATCGGTCTGCTTCTCTGGCCTCAACTCTATCGAAATTAGGGTTTATTCCCTTATCGATTTTGGGGCTTTAGCTCGTAATCGGTTTTTGTGGGTTGATAACGGTTTCATGGAGCTTGTTCCGGTGTATTGTGGTGGTTTTTCTTCTGTCCTCTCCCCGCGTCAGACAGTTTCTTCGGCATCGCCGTCGTCTTTCGCTTCGGCACCAGCTGCTGGCTCCAAGAAGGATTTCGTCGCCTTCTTCGAGCCTCGGCTTTCTTTTGCCAGTGATTGTGGGTTGGTTCCGTCAGGTGAGGTTCCGGTGTTAGTGGGTTCGCTTTGCTGTGGCTCTGCTGAGGTATCGGTGGATTTGCCTTGTGCGGCGGTTCAGGGGGATTCGGGTCCGGTGGATTTTTCGTTTGAAAGTGATTTGGACTCGCTGGAGGAAGGGGAGTTCATCACCCCTCCGCCTCGGGGCCGGTCGGTTTCGAATTGGTCCAGTTCATTTGGTTCTGGTGTTATTGTGGGTGTTTGTGTTGGCAATTTTGAGCAGACCGTTGGATTTGTTTCTGTGGGTCTTGTTGGTGGTGTGTCTGATAGCGGTGAGGTTGTTGCTTTTGGTTCCCTGTTTGATGTGGCTTTGGTGTTCTCTGGGTGGGAGGAGTTGTTGTCCCCCTTTCGGCCACTTGTGGTGGTGCGTGTTTCTTCGATGGGGCTGGTTGTTGTTGGCTTTCCCGCTGGTGGTTGTGGTTGGTCTGTTATTTTGGGTGGTCTAGAGTGGGGCGGTCAGTTTTCTGGTTCGGTTCCTGTTGATATGGAGTGTGGTTTGTTGCTGCCGCAGGTGGTGGGTGGTTGTGCTTTCTCTGATGCTGTCTCTTTGCAGCAAGTTTGGCTTTTGTTTGGTGGTCAGGTGACTTTTCCGTCGTTGTTTTTCTTATTTTTGGGTAGTTTTGGTTTGATGTTCGTTGGGTGGAATCGTTATGCTGGTTTGTGGTGTGGCTTTATGAGCATGGTTGCGTTTCGGCATGTGCTCCCTGACACAGACCCACTCCCGGTGGTTGAGTGTGTGTCAGGTCACTTTCGCTTTGTTTTAACCGTTAGGTGCGAACAGAGTTGTTGTTTCTGTTGGGTATGTTTTTCGTGCCATTACGAGGCCTGGTCCGTGTCGTGGATGACGTTTTTTCGCGACTTCTCCTTGGTTGGTCCATCCTTGTCCCGTCGGAGAGATCTCCCTGTCAGGGTCGATTGGCTTAGGAGGCATTCCAGCCCTGTGTGCATAGTGTACCATGCATCGGTCCACTATGCGGGCAGCCTGAAATGTTGCCAGTCACCGTCGACTAGAGAGGGAGATATCTCAGCCAGGGTCACCTTGCGAACCATTCCCATCTCGCGGGGCTGTCTGTTTAGTGATAGTCCGACATGGGTAAGGTTCCTACAGCATCGGGGGATGTGTATTATTAGCTCCCCTACATTCTTTCGGTTTCCCCTTTCAGTTTCGTCTTCTCCTGCTTCTCCGTCAGCTCATTGCTCCTCCGTTTGCTCTCTTCCTTCGTCTTCGTGTTCTATTTCGATCGTCATTCCGATGCTTAGTCCTGCGGAGATTGCAGCGATTAATGAGCGTCTTTCTCGCCTTACCGAGAATTCTGCTCCTTCCTGTGCTTCTTCTTCTTCATGTTCTTTGGTGTGTTTTGATGATTCATCGGCGTCCGAGCCTAGGCGTCAGTCTAGACGCCGTGCTGCGCATAGTAGTTCGAGAGGCGCTGCTGCCTTGCCTCGTACTATCCGTACTCGCTCTATAGCGGCGATTGAGCTGTCCGAGAGGACGGCTCGATCCTCTTATTATCTTATCTGAGCTTCATTCGTGCTGGTCTTGGGTTGTATCGTTATTCTTGTTGCTGCTCTCCTCATGTCGAACTTCCTTTTCTGGAACATCCGTGGTATTGGCAATGAAGCTTCTGCTGCTAGACTTAGGAGGATTGTGCGTAAGCATTCCATTGGTCTGGTGGCACTTTTGGAGCCGTTGGTGGGTCCCGGCGCGATCTATCAGACTCTCTTGTCTCTTGGCTTTGATGGCGCGCTAGCCAGTGAGTCTGGTAAGATCTGGATACTTTGTCCAGAGATTGCGTTGTTCGCCCTGTTTTTGATTCTTCCCAACTTTTGTCTGTTCTGTGTCAATCCCCCTCTTTCCCGCTAAAAAGTTTTTCTTGTCTCCTCTGAAGGGATGATTTACATGAAGAAAATATCGATGACAGTCAAATCATGAAATTTTCTTACCATGAGGTAAAGAAAACGCTCGTGTTTCATCCATGCAATATGGACATGCTAGACGACCGGCAGTACTCCATCCCGAAAGCATTGCATAGGCACGAAAATCACTTATAGTCCACAACAAAGAAGCAAACATACGAAAATTTTTCTTCTTTGACACATCGTATGTTTCTACTCCTTCGTTCCACAGTATTTTTAACTCCTCAATCAACGGTTGTAAATATACATCGATTCCTTGTGTCGGATCGTCGGGGCCAGGAACGACAACAGTAAGAAACATATATTGCGTTTTCATGCACATCCATGGAGGTAAATTATACGGTGTGACGATAATGGGCCAGGATGAATATTTAGAACCAAATTGAGAAAATGGAGAAAAACCGTCCGTACATAATCCTAATCTAACATTTCGACTCTCCGCTGCAAAATTTGGATACGTTTTATCGAAATGCTTCCATGCTTCTCCATCGGCCGGATGTGTCAACGTACCCTCTTCCTCCGTTCTCACGCTATGCCACCTCATATTAGACGCAGTTACAGAAGATGCATATAATCTTTGAAGTCATGAAGTTATGGGTAAGTAGTGCATACGCTTGTACGGAACTTCCTTACCCTTCTTTTTTCTTGGTTTGTATCTCTCCTGGTTACAGACTTTACAATTTCTAAGGTTTGCGTCTTCTTTCCAAAACAACATGCATCCTTTTAAACATGTATCTATTTTCTGATACGGTAAACCAAAAGCCGACATAAGTTTTTTAACTTCGTAGTGATTTTCACACATTAGATTATCGGGCGGCATATGTCTTTTTGCAGCTTGTACAACAGCCGTAAACCCAGCTTCAGTGATGTTGTATTTTGACTTCATCGCAATGTATTCTGCGATTACTGACAGCTGCGTGCCGCTTTTACAACCATCCCAAATAGGTTTCTTAGCTGCATCTAGTAAATCATAAATTTCCTTAGCTTCAATATTTGGTTTTTCAACATTTACATCATCGTCGTCAACTTCAACCATAGGAAACATTGATCGTGCTGCATCTTCGACCATATTTTCTATACGGGTCGTTGAAACTATTTCGTTAACGACACTTTCAGACTCTACAGAAGTAATTGCTACAACTTCTCCATGCCGATCCCAAACATAATACTCGGGTGTGAAACCGTGTTGGCACAAATGAACTTTCACAATATCTGGTAACAAAAACTTCAAATGTCTACACCTACTACACGGACAACGAATTTCTGGATCGTTTCCGTTATTACTTAAGACGAATTCAACAAACACGTTTATACCATTATAAAAATCTTCTTTTATTGAGCCCCTCAGTCCTTTTCTTTGGTACATCCATCTCCTTCGATCAACAAAATAATCAATCATTTTTCCTATTTGACAAAATGAGAAGTTCAAAATTTAATATTTATTTTGAAGAATACATATTCGAAAAAGATTATTTTCATGTTCGTATAATATTTTGAATTTAAAGAACAACTTCACAAATTTAAAAATATTTTCAAATAGGGCACATTTCATTTTTTAACGTACGTAACGATTAAAAAAATATATAATTTTTTTTCATTGGTCAGACATCCTACTTCCCATTACAAACACAGTAAGCATTTACATTTCGTATATTATTTCGTCTCAAACGATTCAATAAAATTTCGGCAGCATTTCCCTTTTGTTCCCTGCATTGTACACAAATGCGTGTACGCAGGAAACAAAAAAGAAAAGTTAGGGCGAAATTTTATGAACCGTTTGAGACGAAGTAGTATACAAAATGTAAATTCTTACTGTGTTCATAACTTGTCCAATACAGGGACAAATCCGACAAACATTGTACCAGATGAATATAAATGGTCGTTTTTCGAAAAAAACGACTATTTATACAACGATCATGTACAACACTCGTCAGACGGGGCCAAAAACTCTCTAAGGGACATTTATCGGTTAACATGCGCGCATTTTACTCAAAAATACAGTTTTACTCACTGTTCACATTTATATATTAATTTCACACATTTATTCGACGTATTACGCATCAACTTAGGGCTGCTTTAACATTTTGTCATTTTTCAATACACACAATTATAATTTAGAGTAATGCATTTTTTTTGTGTCATAAGTAAATACGTGCACAATATAATACTCCTAGTTCATTCAATCATTTTATCTTATTCCAAATAACGTATACAATCGTCGAATCAATGCATACACAACAAAATACATATACATGAACAAGCACAAATTATACGTGTTTATCACAATTTCACGATAAAAGATGAAATCGGTATACCATGTGATGCTATAAACCGTTATTACGCTAGTGGAAACAATTGCAATCATTAATTCGCCCTAATTTATCAATTTATGCAAATCTATAATTAGGGTAAAAACTGAATTTTTCATAAAAATAAGAGATTATACCTGAGATTAAGAGTAATGAAGCTTGATTAGAGAGCCTTGGAAGATCCGGAAGCTAGAAATTAGGGATTGGAAGCTTGGGGGTTGAATTTGGGGGGTTTTTTGAGTTATTTTCGTATGGAATGGAGGAGGAAGAAAAGGCTCGGCTGGCAGGTATAATCGCAAATTTCCGACGGCTTCCGACGGCCGCCGACGGCCCGTCGAAAGCCGTCGGAAAATGGCCGTCGGAATCCGTCGGTCTTGGCTGTCGGTATTCTGCCTTTTTCTTGTAGTGAAATAACAGATAGTGGTGTCAGATGTCACAGGTGAACAAATACAGATAACAACATATAATGGCATATATATAACAATGCAAATAACTAACAGCAGCATATTTTAATTGTCGTTTCAATTGAAATCAAATTTAATAAATACAAGGACATTAATCGTGAGTGATTGCTCACCTTTTGAGGCTAGAGAAATGGACAATAGTGCAAGCTACGAATGCCAAAGTAAAATGAGATAGGCATGAATTTGATGAAGAAAGCAGACACGACGAACAAAAGCTGATAAATAGGAATTGATGAAATAAATTAGAATCATCTAGATATGACTTGAAGCAAAATATATTAATATTATTTCTCTTAAATTAATATTTTAAAAAAATCATATATACACACACACACACGCAATCAAAATCATTGGTTTATATAGAAAAACATATATATTAAAATCAAACATATATACATTTTATACCTTTAAATAACTACATATGTATAGGCTATTGCCAAAATTATATACAACTTATACTTTAAATAAACAAATAACTGTAGCATAAATCTTATTATATAAACAGTACTGACATTGGATTATATATATATATATGTTACACTTTAAACAACTTAGAAAGCTTTTCATACTTTAAAATATATAGCAGCAGGATATGAATATACTGTATACACTTATACACTTTATAAACCTATATATAAACTATTATACACAATCTAATATATACACATATACAAATACAACCAGAAAAATAACAAACAAACATAAGTACAAAAGCCGTACATAATATAGATATTTCAATATATCTATATGTATAAAAAATCATGATATACGTACTTTTTTTCGAAATCATATAGCTTGTAAACAACTCAAATCTACATATTATACATAATATATGTACTGTTATAAACTTATATTATAAACTTACTTAACTCACATAATAAATATAGCTTATTATATATATATTCAGCATAAAATAAATATCTTATATAGCTTTTTATACAAAACAGAACATATACATATCACTAACAACATATTATATATATATATATATAAACACACACACATATACATATACACATACACACACATACAATTACATAACTTCATAGAATTTGAAAGCACAACAAATTATAAAACCTTTATATAATAAGCTAACATAAACCTTTCCATACAATCACATATACACTCCACTGTAACTTTTTACAAAACCTGAACACTATATATATATATATATATATATATATATATATATATATATATATATATATATATATATAACATAAAAAAATACTATAGATTATATGTATATCACACACATCTATAAAACCAAGAGATTCAAAACAGTTTAAACCACTTCTATGCTGAAACAATAACTTCAACATAAACTATAAATAAGACAAACTCTGGAATACTAAACTGCAAACGATATATTGGTTGGCTGAATTGAAAATTGGTCTTGTATAAAAGCATATGCACCACTCACACGTAAATTATATATATAACAAATTAAAAATCAGTATGCTACCTTCAGTAAACGTCCATACTGTTGTATGCATACTACTACCTATATAATCAATATATAAGCTCAATATATCTCTGCTATGTATATAAATGACACGTAATATATATATATATGAGTGACATAGGTCATGTATATTTGAAAATAAAAAAAAGAGAAAAAAAAACTGCAAATGAAAGAATACATATATTTACAACAACAGATATATTACCGAAAAAATGCAACAGCAGAGAAGAGAACAGGAGGAGGCCGAAGTTGGGGATTTGGTGAGGCGTTCGGTAGGGGCTAGGAGAAGAGGTGCGGTCAACCGATCTTGTGGTGGATGCGGGCTAGAGTGTAGGCGGCTATGTGTATCATTCATTCATTTTTTTATATAAGAGGAGCATGGCCGATAAAAGAAGGTGACGAAAAAAATGGGAGTTTGTTTGGTGAGAAAGTAGAGAGGACGCAGTAAAAAGGACACATATATTTATTTCTAAAAGCAAATGAACAGATGAAAACAGAAAGGAGAAGAGAAGCAGAAAGTGAATGGGCAGATAAATATAAAATGAACAGTTTGGAAAAATAAAAGTCACGCCAATTGAATGATAGAAATATAATAGCTAAAGACAATTCAATGTTTCATGCTGAAAATATGTAAAGAACAAAGGAACAAAATAGGTCCAAATAAATACTGGCAACGAAAACCATCACGCAGCTCTCGGCGTGTACCGAGCATCGAACTATATAAATGAATACACTATGAAGAGCAGCACGACGAGACGATCAAAACGGTATACAGACGCCAGCGTTACGATCATCCGATCAAAAGTCGATATCGCACCGAAATGCTGCTATTTCACCAAAAAATAAGATCGACGGAGCAATAACAGTACAAATTTGAAGAAACAAAATGTGATGTCTCACTCATGATTTACAAATTTTCAATAGAAAAATATTCAGGTTTGAAAAACATTTTATCATCGTCAAATATTAACTGATTTAAACTGAAATAGAATTGCACCAGAAATAAACTTTTATATTATCAGATGAAAATTTACCATTTGCCATGTTTAATTAGACGCATTTCAAATATCAAATTTTTATTATTTCAAATTTCACAAAAATAACATTTAAATATATTAATAAACAAATAAAATTATTTAAAATTTTACGGGTCGTTACAGGTAACGGTAAACAATTTTAGTTTAACAGTAAAAACGATGTGGAACGTTATTTACAAAATGGTAACGGTAATCGCTAACATAACAGCTCTAGCTGACAAATCCAATGACAAAAATTTCGAAAGTACCTTATTGTAGTTATGAAAATCAAGTATAAGACCTCTTTCAATTTTCTTTTATAATATACCTTCTTATTTCCAATGAAACAAGTGTAATTCAAAAGATATATAGGTAATTTTACTAACTTTGTTTTATATTCATATTGTCATTTTCCATATTTTATAGCCGTCGTGCAACACACACTTCGAGAGTTGCTTTTAAATTTTGAAATAAGAGATGTAAAAAAGAGTGATTTATAAAATAATTTATAAAGGAGTAAGGTGAAAAAATATGTCTTTGAAAGAGTGAGGTGTTTCCACTTAAATTTGAATGTACAGATGCTAAAAAGACTGAGATATAAAATGTATGTATCAATGTTTACTTACAACTCCGTACGAACATGTTTATTGAAAAACCATGACAAATATTTTTGTCCTTTTAGAACATATGTTAAAATTAGGCATGGAAATATATGGTACTGAATAATTACTACAGGTACCAAATTTATAAAACGAATGACTGAATCGCTGCTATGCAGCTATGGTTATACACGTAAATTAGGCCCCTTCATTTTATTCTTGCACGCCAATTTGTTTTAACCCATCTATTCCCAATTTTATAACCGCAATAACCACTTAAAGAAAATTGAATTTAAAAATTATTTTCACCATTAATCATTTTATTAGCTTTCTAGTCATATGCGTTGTTGAGATGTAAAAATCAAATTATTAAATCATTTTTTATGCGTTAAGGACCATCAACTCAAACGTTAAAAATTTTTAGATTGTGCTTCTAAAGGGTTTTTGACTCGATTTTTCAAAACATCATAATAAATGCTCTGCTATCCCTCTTGTTATTAAAATAAAAAAACAATCCTTATTTTTGATTTAACTTCATTTGAGAAAAACAATTAAAGTTTTCGTTTGTTATTAAGCTTTCAAGTGTTTTAATTGCAAAAAAAAAAAAATTAAAAATATTACTGCATAAGTCTAGTGTAATCATATTTTTACATATTTCATGTCATTACATGGTCATCTTTTATTGCATGAAATATATGTAGTCGTATTTTTTTAATGCATGCATATATGATTGCATAATATTTATGTGGTCATGTTTTAATGCATGTATAAAAATATTATTACATAATAGTTATGTAGTCATATTTTCTAATGCATGTACATACGATTGCGAAGCATATAGTTATACATTTTTTGCATTAAAAATATGATTGTGTAGCCTTTATGTAGTCATATTTTTACTCAATGACATCAGTGCGGTTAATATTGGAAAATTTCGATGAAATTTAATCGAAATTTCTCGTTATAGTTATTAAACAATATTTTTTTCAAATTTTTGTTTAAAATAACGCTGATGGAATGCACCTCGAAGTTTACCAATATTTTGGTAACAAACCATACTTAAATTTCCAAAAAAAGGGAAATACCATTTTTATTCAATGCATGAAATGGGAAAAAAATATATTGATAGATACAAATTATACTGTTCATATTCGAATGTCATAAATGATGAATGTATATTTATGGTCCTCCTAATTTTTTATTAGTTATTAATCAAGTAGACATGTATGTGTGCAAAGCCTATATTCTTTTCTTGTTTATGTTTAGATTACAAATTTGTTTATTTCATATTCAATTTTTTTTCCTAAATAGCGGACTGTCATAAATGCAAAAAAAATTCACATCTTTTCTTTTGGATGTGTTACATCTTGTTAACATGTCCATTATAACCCGGACATTATCTGATATTATCCATATATTTTGAATATTACCTATCATTAATTCATTGTTATATACTAATGACTAGTAATATAACATGCTCAAAATTTCACTGATATAGTCCAATACTTTATACATATTTTTAAATATAACATATTTGTACTTGATCGATACGTATATGAAAATGATATTAACAATATAACATGATCGAAAACTAAACAAAATCGTGATATTACATGTTTCATGGACAAAAAATACGAATGCATAACCGTTACTCAATTTTTTCGCAAGTAAAAAAAATAAACTGATCAAGGCTTGTCAGTTTGGCCTGGTCCATGCCAACCCATCTTGAATGTAGGACTGTCCACGACATACCAACCAAGGCTAGAGACAAGCCAATTGGACTTCTTCAGTTGCTGGCCCAATCAAAGACAAAACTAAGCATAATCCATCCCGGTCCACACAGGTCCGTCTTACTTACTAATGACTCTCTCATGGCAACCCACACTCAGCATGGCTCCAGATCAACTCATCCACTTAAGCATCTCTCCCAGGAATGTGCTGACCGAAACAGCTCAAGACAGTCTCTACAACTGGTTCGTTCGCCAAGACCGGCTCAAGTGTGACCCGCCCTTGGCCCGGCTTACTGCCTCCAATCGATCTTAAGTAGCCCACGTCTATCATCTTGCATCCGGGCCATCACCTCCTTCTCAGCCTTGTCCTCAGCAACACTCCAAATCTATGACCAGACATTCCACTAGGTACGGTCTCAACAGCTATCCCATCAGCCAAAGCCTGACCCGTCTTTGGTTCAGATTCATCATAGCCCCCTTTTGACTACTCTCAAGCAGCTCATCTCATCGCCTCACACTCGGCATGACACATCTACTTCAACTTGGTACTTGGCAACAGTTAGCTTTCTTCAGCAGGAGTCGGTAAAGATCGAACGACCAACGCAACCTGGGAGAAGCTACTCGTTCGCCTTTCCACATAGACATACAAAAGTAAACGACAAGAAATACAACTAGGTGTACCTACTTCTAACAAGGAGCATATTGCTTTCCTATAGTGTACTGCCATGGTATGTATGCATTAAATGCATAATAAATGCAAGATGTGCTCCTTGTATGGCTTTCCTACTGACACTCATCGCAACCACATACTCCTTTCACCTTTCCAGCTGTCTCCCATCAGTATATGCGACCGGGTCAACGGTCTAGCATACTTCCCATCAAGTTTACATCACAATCTCAGCCATCCATTATCCATTTCAGCTACTATAAATACCTCATCCATTACAACTTCAAAGGGGTTGGAAAAGATAAGGATTCAAAGTATCAAACATGATCTAGAGTTCATCACATAACAAACCTAAGTTCTTAAGATGAACTACTTCTTTAGTCTTAAGTGCTTTATTTTCTTATTATTCTCTTGTAAATCCGTGTAATTATAAAAGAAATATATAGTAAGAGAACTTCACAGTGGACGTAATTTGGTGTCATTTACTTTAATTGCTCATTTTCTTCTTAAATTTTCATTTTAAGCCAAGTGAGTAGAAAAGAACCTTTGCCCTTCATAACGCATTAGTCTGCTTTCAAAGTTGGCTGAAAATCTAGTCAACATTTTGATGCTAGAAGGAGGTCCTTCCTTTAAAGTTCTCAATATTCTTCACTTTTTTCCTCTTATGCAAACTCTTTTCATATCTTTTGCACCATCTCTAACCTTGGTGATAACGACGGTGAACTTTGTTCCACTATCTCCTCCAGTTGCAAAGCAAATTCCTTTGAGAATTTGGATAATAATCCTAATTTGGTTTCATATCATGCATAACTACAATGCATGCCCATTTGCTCCTTTACACTATTTCTACCATCAACCAAGTTATGGTAATTATGCACGCACTTTGTACGATAACCACATCAATTGCTCGGTAAATTCATTTGCCTCTCAGCTTTCACTAAATGATGGCGAACATACTAGCGCAAATAGCATCATATTTTGTGAATAGGGAAAGGGTGCATTGTTGGAAAGCTTAAAAAGATCTAGCTTCAAATATCCAGACATACCAACTAGTGCTCTTATCGTCGCCCAGGACTACTTCCTCCACAAAAATACTTGAGCCGACCAATGCTCACAGCAAAGCCAGGGGCAGACAATCGAACGGATGATCATAACTATCGACTATGCATCTCCTAGGAATCCTCGAGCTACTCAAACTCTACTTTGTGTCAAGAAAGCCCTATAGCAACACACTCGAACCTTGCTTCCAAATGTCTGTTTATATATCTAAAGATGACAGGGTTTAGAAGTTAACGCTCCACTTAAGCTCGCTAATAAGCCTAGCCGATCACCATAGATAAGTCCTCTTTTTTAATAGTAAATTCTCATAACTAGTAAGTCCTTGTGAACGGGTGGCATTTGCTATCCGTATAATCATCATAAACACACTTGTATATAAGAGTGCTCTAGCTAGCAATGTACTTCGGCTCGTTACGGGACCTTTGGTCTCTTTATGATTGGTGGCGTGTTACCCAGGAGTACTTACGATCCCACATACAATCTAATTAATGCCAATCCCATCAGTCACTCTACATCGTACCACTCCCCATGCAAGAGAACTCACAAGTTAACATGGCTCTAACTCATGTCGGTGCCACCCGCCACTCTACATATGGAATATACATGGTCCATATGAACATTCAGACTCAACCCATCTCATTACCATACATTGCTATTTAATCTATCTTTAAAAAAATGACATTTCCATAAATAATAAAGGGACTACACTAGCTATTCAAAATATGCTATCCTGCAAGCTAAGTATGGAAAAAAAAGATAAAGAAATAAAATACTTTGACATGATTCTCAACAAAAATATGTTTCATATATTCCAAAAGTGTGGGGGAACAATGCCCGCCCCTCTAGGCATACAAAGGTATCAAAAAAGGACATGCATTGCTGGAATGCTTTAGAAGATCCAGCTTTAAATATGCAGTTGAAACATACCAAATCACGCTCTTATCACCACTCAGTCAATATTTTGCTAATGGGAAATGAAGAGGAGTTGCACTGTCACCCTTAAAGCATTCGAAGTCGAACATCACAAGTGGTTAATTAAAGCTATTAGCCAATGACACAAAAGAGCCATCAGAGACTTTTTCTATGACATCAGTGTTAGAGGCGACAACTTCCACGCCTTCAAGCAAGGTACTAAAAACAAACCTGGATTTAGTACCTTTAGGGCAGGCAACACGAAAGTCCACCAGCATCGACTGAACCATTGACATAGCAATAATGGTCGATCGACATTCAAAAAGTTCATATGCCTTATCCAAGCAGCGACATTGGATCTATCTAAAAACAATGCTTTAAACAGTAATCCAAAAGTAAATCAGCAAGAACAGTTTAGCAACTAGAAACCTGTTTGTTATAACAAAACATGGGTTCGAAAAGTGTTCAAAAGCTTTCGAAGGGAAATGGGAAGATTAGGCTTACAACTTTTGTTGGTAGAAGATCGTGGAAAGCTAGGAAGTTCTTAAGAAATTTTCATGGTAGAAACTTTGTAGATTTGGTAAAGAGCATAAGATGAGGGAGAAGAAGAGAGGTATTTATATACTTACCCCTTTAATCATAACCGTTGGATTCGAAAGGCAAAAGGATCTTAACCATTAATGCGCAATCAATGCTATGTCGCATCATACATGTTTGAGATGTGACATGTCTCTGTCAAGTCTTAAAAATCAAACCATCTTAGCCAATAGCACAATGTCGTGCGCAGTGCACATTAAATGCATGGCATATAGCCGATCGACAAGGTCTTCATGATTTGACAAGCCTGCACTCGCAAATGAGTACGGACTTGGGGTGCAAAATGTTACTCGATTTTTTTGCAAGTAAAAAAAACAAACCATTCAAGGCTCCTTAGCCTGGCCCAGTTCAATCTAACTTGGCTCGAATCTAGACCAGTCCAGTGTGTACGAACAGAAGCAAGAGATAAATAGCCAGACTTCCTCAGCTGCTGGCCCAATTAAAGACGAAACTAAGCATAACCCAGCATAATCCATGCGAGCCTATCTCATTTATGACCGACTCTCTTATGCAGGCCCATACTTAGCATGGCTCCAGATCAGCTCGTTCACTCATATATCTCTCCTAGCTACGTACCGAACGACATAACTCAAGAAAATCTGGTTCATTCACCAAGATTGGCTCAAGCATGACCTGTCCTTGGTCCAACTTCAGTACAACAACCTCTGGTTGGTCCTAAGAGGCCCATGCTTTATCATCTCGCAGCCGGCCCGACACCTCCTTTTTAGCCTCATCCTCAGAAACACTCCAAGTCCACAACCAAATGGCTCAACTTGGTATGGCCTTAATAGCCAGCCCATCAGGTAAAGCCTGGCTCAAGCATGACCTATCTTTTGCCTGGCTTCATCACAAGTCCCTTCGATTGGTCTTAGGCAGTTAGTCTCATCGCTTCATGCTCGACTTGACACATCCACCTCAACTTGGTCATCTGAAACATTCATCTTTCCTTAGTAGGAGTTAGGAACAATCGACCGGTTATCACTGAAGGAATCGGGTCAGTCAGAAGCAGATAAAATAGGTAGATTTCAAAAGAAAAAATTCCTATTTTGGATATTTTGGGTCCATGAAGTCTAAAGGTATATCAGATCCAATTTAATAAGAATTTTAAATAAAATTTTATTTTAATTAGGTTTTTTAAAATGAAGTTTGAATTTGATTTAAATTTAAATATAAGAGTAAATCAAATACCCCTATCTATGTGATAATTGCTTGTCAATTTTAATTTAGAGAATGAAACCTTCCATTTATTTCTCTATAACCTATGTAATTAATTAAGAGAATATTTTATTCTTATTTAGGGTTTCATTTCTCTCTCTTTAATTAAATTGATTGATTTATTAAATGTCATTGACGAGAAATTTATACGTACCATAAATTATGAGTATATCCAAATATCGTCTAATGAATATTGTGCACGTGCAACAAATAAGTAGTATACATGGTTAATATGACCATGTACAGGTGTTGGTATTTATAGCGCAATAGACCCATTTATCCCTCTGCATATGCCTTTGTTGTCCAAAGTTTTAACTTTAAAATATATATGTACAATAATTGATAAATTTACACACACACACACATGTGTGGTTTAACATCCCATATATAAACAATAATTAATAAATAATTATTAAGGCTCATAAAGGGAATTTGAGCAAGGTTTAGAATTTGACCACAAAATTACACCATTGTGTTCGTGGCGATTTTCTAAGCAACTTTAATATATGGAGTTTTATGATCGAAGTTCAAATGAAGAAATTACTAGCATTTGAAGTTTTAGAAGTAAAAATAATTAGATAGGAATTTAAAAGAAAATATATAATAAAACCACGTGAACCCCACCAATCGATCCTCTTCTTAGGCCGGTCAATCTCTAGCGTTCAACACCTAGGATGGAGTATTGACCGGCTAAGACAATGGAGGTTAGAGTTGAACCTTGGCTGAACGGCCTGAACTTAGTTAATTTAAATTTAGTAGATATGATTGATTCAAACGCCTATAAATACAGGCTTAGCCCCTCACTTTTCTTCTCATCTTTTCTGATCAGAGCAGTGGAGCTATGCCATTTTCTTTTCTTCACTATTTTTAGAAATTATAGAACTACAAGTATATTATATTATATACAAGCAAAGAAGGATGGAAAATAAAAAAGGAAGCAGAGGAGTGAATCAATTATGCGAACAGGGGAAATTTTTATTATTATAAATCTATATTCCACTTATTCAAGTCTCATCTCAGATATGTAATTCGAATAGGTATGTATATATATTGTCATACATATTTTTGGATTGGAAAGAAAAGGAGTCAATTAAAGGGATGAATTTGGATTTGAGAGATTTGAAATGCTAGAAAGGTGAGTGGGAAATTACATGATTTATATATGACACTTAAATTTATATCATTGAGTTTTATTTAAATATTATGCCTATGTAAGATCTTTTGAGTTGTGGGCTTAAATTGAACAAATTCAATTGAAATCTCATCTACTATTATGTTAGGCAATTGGAATGGAATGATATATACACCTTAATCTGGAAATTAGGAATCAATCTCTAAAATTTGTTATAGTAGGATGTTGATAAGGTTTTAAAATTTATTTCAAATTTATGATAAATGGTTGTAAAATGTTAATGTTAATTTGGATTGCCCTAATTTAGCTTAGACTATGAATTTCTATATTTTAATTTATTGGGAGCATGAGGGTACAATTTAGTTGTATTAATTGCAAGTAATTTCCACAAATTATCTAATTTTATAACTATGTATAAAAAGTGCATCATTTGAAATAATAAAGAATATACTAAAAACGAAAGAGATATGTAAAGTATGGATGTTCTTATTCGTAATTTGCATTGTCTATTTCAGTAAAAGAAAAGATATAATTCCTTGTAATTCAAATGAAGCAAAAGTCTCACATTTGAGTGTAAGAAATGCAGATTACGGATCTTAAGGTAGAATTAACACTAGAGAGGGGGTGGGAGTCAATAATGTTTAATTAATATTATGAATCCTTTTGAAATCTTTTCAAATTAAACCCAAACAGATGCAATTTACAAACACAGAGACAATCACAGAACCAGACATAGATGCAAATAGTAAATAAAAGATAGTAAAGGAAAAAACTTATCGAGATTTTATACTGGTTTGGAGTTACCCTACATCTAGTCCCATACAATTCCTTATGCAGATCTCTTTCAAATATAATGTCGATATTACAACCAGGATTTCAAGGCCACGAGATACACCCTCCTGTCTCCGAGTCCATGGCAAACTCTCTTGATTTAACCAGGCTACAAGATCACCTAATTGATTTACGGGCTATAATCACACCTAATTGATTTACGGACCACAATCACACTGTTTCCAATCACACTTTAATATAGAGAGACTCGATACACTCCGATCTTTGGTTACAAATGATCTTATAAATCTGAATAGCACCGAGATCTTTGAGAGAGAGCGTAGCAGAGAATCAAACTAGAGATGATTGAGTTTCATTCACCTAGTATTTTGGTTGAATTTTATTAAAGCATTTGAAATATAAGAGAATATTTGAGTGGAGAAGAAAGAGTGATGAAATGTAGAAAAGATAACTTAAAATTTGTTGAAAACAACTAGTGTATACAGGAGAATAATGGCCATGTCCATTCGTGAAAGGTTATGACGAATGGACACTTCTTTTGAAAGTTTGAATTTTGAAATCTATGTCTACCATGTCAACATGGGGGGTATAGGCATGTCGACATCCCCTAGTATTTTTTAAAAATGAATTTTGTTTTAAAAGAGATTTTCTTTCTAAAGTTTATTGAAACAATCTTAGAACTTTGTAAACTATTTTAAATATGCTTTATGATTATAAAAACCTTTGGAAAGTGATCTTATGAAATATAAAAGTAACAAAAAATAAATATATAAATATTTTGAGATTAAAGCTAAAACATTAAAACCAAGAGATAGTTTAAAAACAAGAAATGATTTTGAAATTAATATGATTAAAAATAGTTTTTGAATTAAGGATAAAATATTTAAACTGAGAGAGAGATGTCTTTTTAAAAAGATAGTTTTGAAAAAAAAATCTAAAAATTGTTTATTTTCAAAGTTTCATGGATTCCATTCCATTAGAGAAGGTCGTGGGTTTCATCCCACTAAAGAGGTCGGGGGTTCCATCCTTCCATTCCACAACTAAAATCAAAATAAAGATTTTAATGCAATTATGAAGTTTTAACATAAATCTAGACTCTATTACTTATCTTAATATCTTCAACTCTTGAACTCTTGATAATCTTGATACTCATGAGTCTTCAGTCTTGATTCCTACAATCTTGAATTCGTCAGTCTTGTATCTCTATATTGTACAGTCTTCATTCTCAGTACCTACATATATATATCCTGCATATACATATATATCTAGATAAAGATATTAATATTTATATTTTATAACAAGTCCTAAGGTTGTTTTCATCAAAACCATCATCTTAGAAACTAACAATCTCCTCCTTTTTAATGATGACAACCTATGTTTATAAAATATACTCCACCAAACTCTGATTCTACTCTGACTCCCCCTTATTCCAACAACTCCCCCTTAATCTACTAACTCCTATTTATTCTAAACCTAACTAACAACCTAACTATTCTATTTTATAATTTCCCCCTTTGTCATCAACAAAAACTAAGGCTAAACTACATAACTCCCCTTTAAACTAATACTATGGAATTAAATGCTAACAACGTAGTATAATAAGCGAAACATAAATCTATTTTTATTATATATGATGTTACATTACAAATATATATGAAACATAGATACAAAAATATACAAGCACACAAAATACAAAAAAATTAATATAATAACAATCTAACGAGAATCCTTAACAATTGATGACTTGTGAATCGAACAATTAGGGTAATGGAGACAAAAGTTTCCATGTTGTTTGACCAAATTACTACTTTTGTCAAAACAGACTTCTCCAACGTAAACAACATTATCATCCTCATCCATTTGCATTTTCTCCTCCTCTTCTTCTTCTTCGTCGTCCTCTAATGGATTATGACTACGTATGTTAAAGGAATCATCTTCAACCATAATAGGGTCTGCATGATTATCCATTAGAAAATTTTGCAAATTTCTAAGAATCTTGCCTTGTTTCTCTTGTTCCTTTGCCATCCTTATTTGCATAACTTGTAATTCAGTTAGCATTTGTAGAGAATCCTTTATAATTTCCTCGATCTCCATTACTCGAGCCAATGTAGTTTGTTGGAATGGACCAGAATTTGGAGAAGGGAAGGAAATGGTTGCATTTTGGTTTGGCTTAGAAGAGGAGGCCATTACTTTGTATTTTCAGAAGTTTATTATAGAGAAAATGAAGTGAGATGAATTCGAAGTACTATGGTTATATGACCACCAAACTAATTTTAGAGGGAAAATCAAATTTTCAAATCTGACCGTTGTATGTCGACATAGGGGGTAGGGGCATGTCGACATCGCTTTGAAAATTTAACAGTTTTGTTTTTCTCTAGTTATTTAAACATATATGTTACTATATCTATATCTATATCTATATCTCAATTATAGAAAAAATTCCTAGTTCTCTTCATATTTTAGTAATTGTTGATTGATTGGGTTTGGTCAGAATATCAGCTATTTGATTCTCAGTGTTGATAAATTTAAGAGAATAATCTCGTTACTTATATTATCTCAGATAAAATAATGTCTGATATCAATATGTTTGGTTCTGGCACGATGGGTAGGTGTTTTTGATAAATTTATTGCACTTGTATTATCATAATAAATTGGTGATTTTGAAATATTTAATCCAAAGTCCTTTAGGGTCTGTTGCATATAGATAACTTAAGAACAAGCCAAAGTAGCATAAATGTATTCTGCTTCAATTTTTAATAGTGAGATAGTATTTTTCTTTCTACTAAACCAGAAAACCAGAGAATGTCCTACAAAGTGACAAGTTCCACTTGTACTTTTTCGTTCTGATTTACAACCAGCATAGTCAGCATCACAATATGAGATTAAATCAAATGAGTCATTTTAGGGTAAAATAATCCATAGTCTAAAGTGTGTTTAACATATCTTTGGATATGTTAAACAGCTTTTAAATGGATTTCTTTGGGCTGCGATTAGTATATTGCACAGAGACAGACGCTATGCATGATATCTGGCCGCGATCCAATCATTTCCCTATATAGTTTTTGATCAACATTTGTTAATATGTCTTCTTTATTCAAGGCTTCATTGGTTACCATAGGAATGGGCTTTCCACTCGCAGTGATCATACCAAACTTACTAACTGGAATCCTAGCATACTTTTCTTGACTAACGAAAATACCGCTATCTAATTGTTTTATTTGTAATCCTAAAAAGAAAGTAAGTTTACCCATATGACTCATCTCAAACTCTTTGTTTATTTTATTATTTGTTGATCCAAAAATGATATCTTCTACATAAATCTGTACTAATTGGATATCATTTTTGTTTCTTTTAATAAAAAGAATATTATCCACTCTACCAATCTCAAAATTTGATTGTAATAGGTAAGATCTTAGTCTGTCATATCAGGCTCTAGGAGCTTATTTCAGACCATATAAAGCTTTCTTTAATTTATAAACATGATTTAGAAACTTTTCTTCTTTCAAAAGTGGAGGTTTTTCAGCATAAACATCTACTTTAACAAAACCATTTAAAAGACACTTTTGACATCCATTTGAAATAATTTGAAACTGTTATGGTTTGTGAAAGCAAGTAGAATTCTAATGGCTTCTAATCTTGCTACAGGTGCAAAGATTTTATCAAAGTCTATTCCTTCTTCTTGATAATAACCTTGCGCGACTAACTGAGCTTTATTTCTAACGACCTCACCTTGTTCATTCATTTTATTTTTATAAACCCGTTTAGTTCGTATTATAATTTTGTCCTCAGTTCTAGGAACAAGTTCTCATTCATCATTTCTAGTGAATTGATTTAGTTCTTCTTCCATAGCAAGAATCCATGAATCATCAGATGATGTTTCATTTGGATTTTTGGGTTCAATAGTTGATATAAAAGCAACATTACTCATCTTGTTTAGTTGATTTCTAGTTCTAATAACAGATTTAATAGTTCCTAGTATATTTTCTATAGGATGATCTTTTAAAAGCCTAATCCTTTTATTAGGATGAATAGTTTCACAATTTTTTTTATTTAATTCATTATTTAAAGTAACAAAACCATCTTCATCATTTATTTGAACAAAATCTTTGAAATTTCATCAAAAGATGCATGTATTGTTTCTCCAATGGTGTTCATTTTTAAATTGAAAACTCTGTATGCTTTACTTCTATTAGAATATCCGATAAAGATTCCTTTGACGGATTTATAATCAAATTTATCCCAATTGTCCTTTGTATTTAGAATAATGTATTTACTTACAAAAACTTAAAATAAGATACCTTTGATTTCTTTTTGAAAATAAGTTCATATGGCATTTTATTGTTTAGCGGTCCAATTAAAATCCTATTCGAAATGTAACAAGCTGTAGCGATTGCTTCAGCCCAAAAATTTCTTGGTAATTTCCTGTCTAAAAGCATAGTTCTTGCACATTCTTGAATCGTCCTATTTTTATGCTCTACCGGTACGTTTTGTTGTAGAGTTCTTGGAAAAGAAAAATTATGATTTATTCCTTTTCGATTATAGAAATTCTTGAAAAAAATTCTTTCAAATTCTCCAGCGTGATCACTACGAATAGTTTTGATTTTTAAAGAAAGTTTATTTTGAATTCTTTTTACAAATTTTTTAAATAAATCAAAAATATCACTTTTATGTTATAAAAATTGTCCATGTCAATCTAGAATAATAATCTACAATTATAAAAACTTATTTATTGCGATTTACTGACTGAATTTGAGATGGACCAAATGGATCTAAATGAAGTAACTCAAGAGATTTTGAAGTTGAAATCATATCTTTCAATTTGAGTGAACTCTTCCTTAGTTTTCCTAATTGACAAGCATCTGATATACTATCTACTTTAAAATCCATTTTGGAAAGACCTCTTACTAGATCAAGTTTTGAAAGTGTAGCTAAGAGTTTGAAATTCAAATGCCCAAATCTTTTATGCTAAATCCAAAGGTCACTTGTATTAGCCAAAAGACATAGGTTATCATTTTGAGATTTTCATACCGAGAATATAAATATATTTCTTCCTGATTCCCTTTTAAGATAATATTTGATTTATTATCATCGATGTGACACTTATCCTTTTAAAATTTAATTTTTTAGCCCTTGTCACATAGTTGAATTATGTTAAGTAAGTTGTGTTTTAGATTCCTAACTAACAGAACATCAGAAATAGTAGGAATTTTAGAGTTACCGACGTTGCCAATGCCAATAACGTATCCTTTTAAATTGTCTTCAAAGTTGACCAATCCTCCATCTTCATAAATTAAGTCATTCAACACCTTCGAATTACCAGTCATGTGCCTTGAACATCCACTATCAAGTGTCCACTTGTTTTTCTTGATTTGCACGATTTTTCCATTGAGTGTTAATTCTTCAAAAGCCATATAACACATCTGTTCTTACACAGCGCATCAATTCGGTAGATGACTTAATTTTCTGTAATAAAAATATGCATACTTATGAGACAATGATGATTTGGACAATTTTGAACTAGTATTAACAGAATCTCCAAAAATTGCCATTTTAAACTTTTTCAAAATCTAGATTATGATAATTTTGAAAACCTGGCTCTAATACCAAATGTCGAAAATGCAGATTACGTATCTTAAGGCAGAATTAACATTAGAGGGAGGGGTGTAAAATAGTGTTAGTTTAATTTTATGAATCCTTTTGAAATATTTTCAAATTAGACCTAAACAGATGCAATTCACAAACATAGAGACAATCACAGAACCAGATACAGATGTAAATAGTAAATAAAAGCAGTAAAGGAAAGAAAAAACCGGAATTTTATACTGGTTCAGAGTTACCCTATATCCAGTCCTACATAATTTCTTGTGTAGATTTCTTTTCAAATATAATATGGATATTACAAACTCGATTTCAAGGCCATGAGATACACCCTCCTGTCTCAGAGTCCGTGGAAAACTCTCTTAATTTAACCAGGCTACAAGATCACATAATTGATTTACGAGCTACAATCACGCCCAATTGATTTAAGGGTCACAATCACACTGTTTCCAATCATATTTTGATAGAGAAACTCGATACACTTCGATCTTTCAATCTTTGATTACGAATGATCCTATAACTCTGAATAGCACTGAGATCTTTGAGAGAGGGTAGCAGAGAATCAAACTAGGGACAACCGAGTTTGATTCACTGAGGATTTTGGCAGAATTTTAATAAAGCATTTGAAATATAAGAGAATATTTGAGTGAAGAAGAAGGAGGGAAGAAATGAAGAAAAACTAACTTAAAATTAATTGAAAACAACTGGTTTATATATAAGAGAATAAGATCATGTCTGTTCATGAAAGGTTATGACGAATAGACACTTCATTTGAAAATTCGAATTTTAAAATTACGGCTACGATGTCGACATGGGGGTATAGGCATGTTGACACCCCTAGTATACTTTGAAAACTGATTTTTGTTTTAAAAGAGATTTTCTCTATAAAGTTTGTCAAAACAATCTTAGAACTTTGTAAAATATTTTGAATATATTTTATGATTATAAAAACCTTTAGAAAGTGATCTTATGAAATATAAAAGTAATAAAAACTAGATATATAAATATTTTCAGATTAAAGCTAAAACATTAAAACCAGGAGACAGTTTAAAAGCAAGAAATGATTTTGAATAAATATGATTAAAAATAGTTTTTGAATTAAGGCTAGAATATTTAAACCGAGAGAGAGATGTCTTTTTAAAAAGATAGTTTTGAAAAAAAAAATCTAAAAATAAGTCATTTTGAAAATTTCGTGGATTCCATTCCAATAAAGAAGGTCATGGGTTCCATCCCACTAAAGAGGTCGTGGTTTCCATCCCACTATTAAAACGAGAAGGTGAATTCCATTCTACAATTAAAATTAGAATAAAAATTTTGGTGCTATTATGAAGTTTTAACATAAATCTAAACTCTATTACTTATCTTGATTTCTTGAACTCTTTATAATCTTGATACTCATGAGTCTTCTGTCTTGATTCCTACAATCTTGAATTCATTAGTCTTGAATCTTTAAACTATACAGTCTTTATTTTCAGTACCTGCACATATGTATATCCTACATATACATATATATCTAGACAAAGATATTAGTGTTTATATTTTATAATAGATCCTAAGGTTGTTATCATCAAAATCATCATCACAAGAACTAATATTGAGTTGTTTATGGAAAGTTATAAAGGTTTTCCTTTTAGGAAAGATAGCTCTACTACATTAAAATATGAAAATAAATGTTCTTTACAGAATGCACATATAAGCGTATGTTCTGGAATTCCTAAGCATAGGAATGAATGAGTAAGAGATAGGAATACACACACACATGTATAACCGTGCTTGCCAGTTAAAAATATAAATATATATAAGGTAATAAATAAAACATAATATACACCGATATAGTTATAATTAGGATGACTAGTTATTAGTAGCGTAGTAAATCATAGGACTAAGGGGTTGAAATTGTAAAGGGATAGTAACTCCAAAATTTATGAACAAGCAAATTTAGTGGGCAATAAAAGTGTAATTAATAGGGAGCTCCAGTAATTAAATGGGGACGTAAATGTGTTTGCTGAGATCAATCAAAGAATTTGATATGATATTTATGAGGAAATGAAATATACATAATAAGTTGAATTTAAAATGGATAAATATATATCATTAGTGATGTCCAATTTGAATAATAACGACCATTTATTTCGAACAAATATTTATGTGACATAAGAAGAAAGTGAAGAATATACATAATAAGTGTATTAGATACAAATAGGTTCGCAACGAATTATTAGGGAAATATTAGTAAATAAACTTAGGAGGCAATATAAGTTTCATAGTATGAAATTATATAGCCTCAATAATACATTTAGGACGAGCATGAGTTAGTGGGCCAAGCCTAATTTTTAGGCCTAGGATAATTGATTTGGTTTAGAATGGGCTGGGATGTGAGGTCAAGCGAGTTGCACAACATAAGTTTTCCCTTTACATAGAGGCCACTAGCATTTATTTATACACATTACTGATGTTCGACACCTTCAACCATAAAATCCACGGGGAAGGGATATATGTTTGCCTATAGATGTATGAAAATATACCATGGGTTCGCCTCAGATTTGAAGTATTAAATGACTCAGTACCTTTAGGGATGTCAATGGATTTACTTCAGTATGGAAGGAGTCTGACTCCTCCCTATATAAGAAGTTTTAAATAACCTATGATGGTACCTAATAGGGAAACGGGGTCTGCTTCATTTCTAACAAGAGGTATTAAGTTACTAGGATGGGTATTTTCCTTAACTTTCAATTGGTTGATTTAATGGGATTCCGACGGTGGGAGGTCGGCAGTCTATGTTAATGTTATTATTAGACTGGTATTTAGTAGCAGGGCCGGCATATAGGCTTTGATCGCTAGCGGTCCCGAGCGGTCGCTAGCAAAAACTTAGGTTATGCCCTAACAGATTTCGCTTTCTACTAGTGTAGAATCCGTATAGGAAATGCATAGACCTAAAAGTTTTATTTATTGTTTATTTGGTGGAGGTGGACTAGATAACTCTTAGTTAAGTCATTGAGATGCATTAGTAACACTGTTAATTAAATTGTAAAGTCGTATCCAGGGGTCATCAATTTGTAGCTAGGATCGATTGGCTAGCGATTATGTTACGAAGGACACGCTTCAGGGTTATGGTATTAAATGGTCGATGGATATGTGTCCTCCCTATTTAAGAAGTATTAAGTGGCCATTTATGTGCATCTGGAATTAAACGGATAAGTTGTGCATAACAGACGTAATACTTAAATAGAAATCAATCAGCATAAATTAGGGTTAGAGATAAAGTATGTAATTTTTCTAATTACCAGAACAGTGTACCGATCCCATATCCATTACAACCCACATGATAGATTTAGAGAGACAAGCTACTAGTGAAAGATAGAAATAGTAGATGAAGAAGCCTTCTCCTTTATGCTTAGCACTAACAAGATATCCAAAGATTAATATTGATTCCAAGGTAGTAGCCTTAACAGTATATATGTTCCATTATATTTTTATATTTTGTTGTGAGTTTGTATAGATAACTTTATGATATACTTATGTTTTTGTAGGTTACCAATACCAACGATCATACCCTAATGGAATCGTATTTCGATTTAGTCGAAATTTGAGCCCATTAAGATGTGAGTTGTTACGTATGTTAAAAATAGGTTTCCTTATATTATATGTTTGCGAATCAATAATGGACAATAATAACACTGGTTTTAATTAAGGAAGGGTTTGAAAACAAATTTTACAGTTCTACACAAAAGTCTAATTTAGTTTAAGTTAAAGTAACATAAAAAAACATGTATGTATGTGTATATATAAAGATTGTAATTCAAGTAACATATATGTTTAAATTTAATGTTAACAAATTTTATTCAATATTTTAACTCGGGTAGAAAATATAAAAGTTTATAACTTTACACAAAACACCACTTACAAATTCTAAAACAAAAGGAAATTTTCACTTTTATGAATATAGTAACCAAAAGAATTAATTTCTAGAAATTAACCATATAACACAAGAAATCAATTTTCTAATTAAATTTAAACAATCGATAAGTATTGTTTATTTATGTTCATGTATATACAAATGTCACAAAATTTTATATGATGTAATAAAATAATTTTACATTTTTTATAAACAATAATTCCAAGAAAATGAAAAAAGTAGTCGGATACTTAGGCACATACAAATTCGTTATCAGATAATTTAGGTTTAACAATACAAAGAATATGGACAATGTGACGACCCATCTTTTTGGACGATTCAAGTCATCAATAAACTATAGGGTCGATTTCACCCTAGAGGGTGGGGGGAATAGGGTGATACAGATAATAATAAAAATTAATGCGGAAATATATAAAATAATCGCAGCACATATAATCGCAGAATGATAAAAAGTAGAAATAGAACAACATAGATTTACCCAGCTTCGGCAAAATCCTGCCTACGTGCTGCCCTCAAGGTTTCTACAAGAAATTAAGTTGTCAGATGCTGACACTCGTAAACTTGCAACACCCGCTATTGACTAACCTAACTCTACACACAAAACCCTGCTACAACTCAGCCAATGAGTTGCAAATTCTCAAACTACTCCCCGTAGTTTGTACCCTAGTCACACGACTAGAAAATTACACGGTTTTAAAATAAATTCCGAGTGAAACTATAACAATAAAAAACCCTAATTAGTCTGAAGCCCAAATAATACAAGACTAGCCCAGTTAAATTAAAGGAGACATCTCCCTTTATTTTCTTCAGCCCGTATCCTTTACTTCGTGAAAATAACGTCCGCCTCCTTTTCCTTTGCTCAAGAATAGTCGATCCTCAAAGATTAGAGTTTGTTTTTCTTTAAAGCCACTGCTTGGTCATTGATCGATTTTACTATCGAACCGCAATTCAGTTTGATGCTTCTTCGATCTGTGTTCTTTGCTTAGCTTCGGCTGCTCCAATTAGTCGAGATCGAAAGATAAAAGTGGTATGTGATTTTACTTTTCCAATTTTCTAAAGCTCGACTTCATTCGAGTTATTGATTTAGGATTTAATTTTAAAACTTGGCTCTGTGATGCGCTTGAACTCGAATCTATGATTTTTGCCAATGATGTTAAGGGGATTTATATTGGGATTGAAACCCTTAATTTATTTTTGTATATTTGACTTGATTTCATCACCTTGCTATGCTTGGCCATACGATCATGATTGGTTGCTAGTGATGTGTTCTGACTATTTCAATTTGTATGTTGTTTGAATTTCTTTGAGTCGATTCCTTTGATTTCGGCTATTTGAAAATTTTGCTGTAGTTTTATGGTACGACTTCGGTTGAATTTGTGTTTCATCTGCAAGTTCCATTCTTTTCTACTCTGACTTGTTCATTGTACTTGTGATATTATTTGGATTTGTTCAAACTCTACCTTGGTCACCATGGCTTTGATTCTTTGGCATTTTGAATTTTTGTAATAAATCTGACTTCGACTTATTCAATTCATTTTTTCTCTGATTGAAAATGTGTGACCCACTACTTTGATTCCTTTTTTATACATTGCTGCTTCATTTTGTTCACTACCTGGTCTGCATTGTATGTTTATCTGGTCGCACTTCATTTCGATTGCACTTGGGTCACGTTGTTACCACTGCTTGATCCTGTGATGATTGTATTTTTTGTGTACGAACTTGCTATATCACCATATATGTACACACATACATACGTATGTGTGTATATATGTGTTGTTGATTGGCTGTTGGCTCTAGTTGTGATTTACTTGAGTCTGATCGTGTAACATGTCTGGTGTTGTTCCACTTGAATGCTGTCATTGGGTTCATACTGTATTCACTTCAGTTAATGATGACCGGTATCATTTGAATGCTTGTATACTTCATATAAATTCTAGTCTCGTTTCCATTGCATATATATATATGTGTGTGTGTGTGTGTGTGTGTATCTGTGTGTGTGTGTGTATACATGTATATGGTGAGACTTTTCTATGACCTAGGTGCCTTTGATTTTGTCTCAGAGCTTTACTGCATTGTGTAGTCTATTTCACATGCTTCGAGCTTCATCTATTTTCTCTGTTGTCATGTTGTATATGTTTCTTTTCATCTGGATACTTGCATTCATACTACGTGTTTCATTGTATTGTAAGTTGTAGTCTACAATTCAGTGCGCAGTCTAGTTTCATGGGCGTGTATAGTTTGTTTATGTAACGACCCAGAATTTTCGAACCTGAAAACTCATGATAGTTAGGGAAAGAAGAAAGATATAGAAGAAGAAGAAGAAACACCACAACGATTATCACATTCGCAGCGGATGAAAATATAATATCAAATAATAACAGTTTGCAAAAGAATTCTGTATCTGTCAAATACATTTACAATACATCAGAGTTACACATATATACAGACACTGGATATACACAATCATCATGTCTCAGATATACAACAAAATAATACAGCGGAAACACTCCATACGTTCTTGCCATCCAGCTTGCCTCTTGAGCTCCAGAACGTCCTTACCTGAAAATCTGTAATACTCGGTCTGACGGAGCATTACATCAAAGTAACACCCGGGTCAGGCTGGAAACCAGTGTGAGTAAACTCATCTAACATGAAATACCAATGCATAAAAATTATTTAACCCGGGGTAACTCGTGTAAATTTTCAAATTCACAATTTGTTATAGACATCACTAATTTCATACATCAAATCTCTAAGTACCAAGAACTTAGACTAAATGGTCCAATTCACTTAAATCATTCCATACGAGCCTATTGATTTCACATATCAATTAATAAAGAATCGAAGTGGTTTTGGGTATTTACTAATACCCGACTCCTGTCTTTTCGAATTTAATACCATCTTAGCCCGAGTTATTTAAGTGAACCACAATTCAACTTTAAATACAAGATGTCACTTTTTACACAGAAATTCATCATCATTAATAACCACATTATAAATGTCCATCCAAACATTTCATATCACAAAAGATTCCATATCACAGAATATCACAGCATATCATCCAATAGATATCATCCAATTCAGATATTTTACTCAACAATCATTTATAAGCAATCATTGTTAATCCCTATTATAATTAATTAAATTAAATTAAATTAAATCAATTACTTAGGAATAAATCACCTAACTTTGCTTAATCAACCATTAATTAATTACAACCTTTTAATTAATCAATCATTCTTCAAATTTCCATCTTGATTAATAACCTAGGTTAATTATGTTCAATTACATAGAGTAATTATCCTTCAATTAATTTCACAAATTAACTATCCTTAACCATTTACAGTGATCAACCTTTAATTACTCTCATTTATTACATTAATTAACGATCCTTAATTACTTTAACTATTAATTATTAATTAATCATCCTTGATTAATCACATTAGTAATTAATTACTCTTAATTAATTACATTACTTAATTATTATCAAATAACTTTATTAATCAATTCTTAAATTAATTACACTAAGTAATTAATTATTAATTACTTCCACTAAGTAATTACCCTTCTTATTAATTACACAAGATAATTAATCCCAAATCATTTCCATTAAAATTACCATTCCAATTAAATTAACATCCAGTAAATATCCATTAATTAATTTACTCAGTAATTACTCCTTCCAATTACATTCAGTAATCATACTTTAACAAAACATCATATGATTATGTTAGTTAAACCAATTAGTTCACTTGATCAATCACATTATTTAACTAACCACATTGAGCAATTAATCCCTTAATTACTTCCATTAAGACATTATACCTAAACAATTCTATAAATTGATTATCTTCAATTAATTAATCTAATTAATCATTTTAATTGATCATTATACTAAATTATATTATCCAACCATAACACAGTATAACAAAATTTTAAATCAATCTATCACGGGTATTAATGAAATATATCACGGATTATAAATAAAATCCTATTTGTGAGGAATTCAGTTGGATCCCTCCAACCTGCTTCCCTGCAACCACAGATGTTAGCACGACAATAAATATCGATCAAATCTGATAATAATTATCACATTCAAACAATCAATCACTCATTTTAAATATTAGCTATTTAAATTAAACGACATCCAGATGTGAGTGAGATTTACTCACCTTGAATTTTGACGAGCGTTTTAAATTTTAAATTAAATTGAACCGTTCGATTTAATCCAAAATTTCCACTTGCTCCAGTCATCTCTGGACTTGTTGCAGTCCGTAGACCGCATCGCTGCGATTCTGACGCTTCTCGTTTTGTCGAAATCTGACAACAAATGCATTAGATATGAATTTTTAAAGGTTTTTAATATAATTTATAAAACAATTCCCTTTTTTTATTATCCAAAACGAATCACGGCCATCCATAAGAATCAAAAGATCAAAGCCGCATGTTCTCTCTTCTTCCTTTCCATCTACGAACATTCCCAGGCCGATCAACCCAATACCGCCTCCAAAACCCTAATAGCCGCACCCCCGTTGCTCGCCGATAAGACGATCAGAGGCCACCACTACGCAGCCCATCGCGGCACGCTCCCCTGGCCAGAGCGAGGTGAAGCTCGGTCCACCATAGGCTGAGGAAAGCTCTACCAAACGGCCGACGCACGCGACCCCTTCCAACCCACCCCACCCGATCGATCTTGATCACCACCATTCACTGCCTAAAGCTCACAGAGCTCTTCAATTTTCTAGTAGAAGGATTTTGAAATAAACAAGTGGATTTCAAGAAAAAGAAGGAAGAAGGTCAAGAAGTATTGAAGTGTTTTGTGGCGGACGAAGAAAGAACGAGGGTTTCTGCCCTTATGTGTGTGTGTGTATTTATATATATAAACGTATATAAATAATATTTTAATATTAAATTCATTTAAAGCATCTTTTTCACACTATCTCCAAACAACGCGTGCCAACACGCGATTATAATATTTTACCTGCATTCAGAACACAATGGAACGTGTTTCGGAGGCTAATTCGAACATATGTGCGAGTTACGGAAATAAACGATCCATTTTAAATTAAACCGATTAAAATAGTTTCTATGCGTTTTGAGCTGCCAGGGTCAAACGACAACTCCGATTGCTACGAAAATGGAAATCCGATAATAACTAACTATTACAGATCCAATGGAACTAGTTTCGTCGAATTCTAAGATTGTGCCCGGGAAGGCTATTTTAAATCCAATTTAAACGATATATTATTAAAACCGAACGAATCACCTTTAAATTAAATTTTAACCATTCTATTATCTTCAGTATCATCAGTATAAATTTTATAAGCCTTCAAATTATTTTTAACAGGCTTAAAACTGAAGATTCAATAATTTACCCAAATTCAAATTATTAAATTCACTAAATTCAATCGCCAAATTCAAACTGATATTTGAAATCCAAGTTAAACTATCTTGCAAATATTTAAAATTAATTAAATATTCCAATTTCAAATGCCTAAAAAATTTCGGGTCGTCACATTCCTCCCCCTTTAAAAGAATTTCGTCCCTGAAATTGCTAGTTAAGAAGAATGATCCAATACCCATTTACTTTTTCCCAAAAACAAACAATTCTCAAAACAAACTTTTTATTAAAGACACACTAACCCTTTTTCTAGCTTTTCAAACTTATCCTTAAGTCCCAATAATATTATTTACTTAACAATTCAAATTTAAATTTAAATCCAAATTTAAATTATCAAATCTTCCTCAAAAATTTTCTAACTCTCTAAATTTTTGAAATTTTTTGCCAGCGTCTCCTTTGCGCGGCTAGCTCGGTACAACTACAAAATGCCTCTACGGGCCTCCAAATTCCAAAATAAAACAAAAAGCAAAGTGGCTAGATCAAAAACCTAATCAAATTACATATATTTAAATACATACCTTTGCCGAGCAAATTTCAATCTGTCCTCTGAAATCAAAAATCCCAAATTCACTTTCCTAATCCTTTAGTTCCAACTAACAATTAGTTACAATTTCCATTTTCAAAATTCCTTACGTCAATTCCAATTTGAAATCGTTTTGTCACTAACAAAAATTTTCCAAAAATTTTCTAACTCCCAAAATTTTCGAAAATTTTTGGCAGAGATTTCTTTGTACGGAGTAGATTTTGCAATTTGACAAGAGGTATAAATAAATATATACATCGACCCACACGGTCGGAAAAACAAAAACAGTTCATATTTCCTATTTTTATTGCATAGGCGTACCTTTATTTAGCATTTTAAGCAAGCGGCTTATTATTTTAGCAATTAGCATGCCCAAATCTAGCCAAACGGCTTCTCGATACCTGTACTTACTCAATTCAAATATGTAATACTAAATATACGAAATTTATTAGCATTTCACTTACTTTCAATAGCTAAACACATGCATTTCATAAGCAACATGCACCAAACACTTTCCATAAGCAATTTATATGATTTTAAAGCTAATTCAATTGCTTTCAACCAATTCATATGCCATTTCATTTAATTTTAATGGTTTACAACTCAGTTTCTTACATTCAATTTATTTTTAATCCAAACAAGCTCATATTCAATTCAATTGATCATAAAATCAATTTATTTAGTCTCTATAAATTCATAGAAATTTAATTACCTTCGTTTACGTCAAACAACAATTCATTCTATGCAATTTGATGATATCCATGTGAATAAATAATTACTTAAGTTTTATAACCAATTTAAATTGATTTCGACTCAATTTATATTTAATTCCTTCCATTTCAATTCATTCACAACCATTTTATTTAGCTCGACACATTCCATGCTTGTATACTACTAGCCATTTCCAAATTAATTCAACCCAAGCTATATTTAATGGACTTCCATTCTTACTCGAAGTTGAGATTCTAATTATTTTTCACTTAAGTTAATTTTCTTCAATTTACTCCAACTTCAAACTTAAGTTCACTTCTATTGAATTTGATTCTTATCTAACCAAATTCCATTTAATTCAGTTAGCCCATCCATTTTTTTAATTCACCTTTTCAATTTATCAAAATAATATCTAAACACATACTTAACTCATTTATACTCGAATTGGATTTTATTTGTAACTCAAATCATTTCTATTATAACCCAATTCCATTTTAGTTCATTATCAATCCAAGTCGAATTCTATTTATAATTCGAGTTTATTTCCAAACTTCATTATTAACTTACAATCCATTTTATTTAACCGAGTTAAATTTTATTAACATACTCTATCAAATAATTTACTTAGCTAATTAGTTTACTTCTAACTCAATTTCATTTGATTTAAGTTAATTTCAATTTAATTCAAATACAACTGGTTTTATTTTCAGTTTAATTCAATTTATTTCAGTCCAATTAAATTTTATCTCCCAATCCAAATTTAATTTCTATTTTCCCATTTGATCATACAAGTCATTCCAATCTTTATTTGTTTAAAATATTATCATCCAGACATCCAAGTTATATAACAATTTAAGAAAATATTTCTTTTATATCAAAATGTATTTTGGGTAAAATTATTTCATTTACCCTCTTTAAAAACAATACTGTGTCAATTTATCGTGTCAAGTGTTTATAAACTCTTTTCGAATAGCGGCTTACTCTTTTATTTTAAAATTTTAGAAATACTTTTAAATTCACATAATACCAATAAAATAGCTTTTTATTAAAAATACTTCCCATAAGTCGATGTCTCAACCAGTCCATCCTTGTTCTCACAGAAATTCGGTCATACGTGGATCAGGCGTAGGACTGAAAATCTATAAGTACTTAGCAGACCCATTTTCAACATCAAGTGAAAATATTTTGAAAAATAATTTTACTGAAAATATAGAAAACAGTTTTGAAAATAGAGAAAATATCTGTGGTGAGAATGCTTTGCAAAATCATCACCCCCATCCATGGTCGCAGTTACATCCTGGGTTACGTTGCCATCACAGCAAAAGTCCATGTAACTGTAGGCACTCCGCTCCCCTCGATTACGCCATGAAACCCACAATAGATCGCAGTTACATTCTAGGGTTACGTTGCCATCGCAGCAAAAGTATGTAAATGTAAGCATCAGCGCCCTCGGTTTTCGCTGTCAAAAATGAAACTTCTCCACTCCCACATAGATCGCAGTCTAGCGATGTAAAATCAAAAGCAGGCTGTTGGCTCTCAGCAGCACACGCGACTTTCGCCATGTTACCATAGGTCGCAGTCTACCGATATAAAATCAAACATAGACTGTTGGCTCTCAACGGCACACACGACTTTCGCTATGGTCTATAGTAGATCGTAGTGACATCGAGTTACACTGTCGTAACAACATAACTTAGATGCCTCTGTAGGCATCAGCGCCCTCGATTTTCGCTACACAGTACTCATAATTCTCCGGAACTAGTTTTGTCCGGACCCCTCACACGATCAACTTTAGAACCCCCCTAAGGTTCAAGGCAGTACCACCCTGCGGTACTCCTGAGAAGTTCATTTCAAGGGAGCGCCTTTTTCTCCAGAGCCATTTCAAAAACACTTTATACCATACACATATAGTATCTTTCAAATCATACACCTAGTATGAATCTCATATAAATCTCCTTTCCTCAAAATCGATTATCCCAAAATCGATAATTCTCAAGCTAGGCTTTCCAAATTCCAATATTGATTTTACCCAAAAATCGCCTTTCCAAATCCAAAGGTTCCCAAAACCTTTTTCCAAAATCCTCATAAGACCCTTTATATATATATATAGTTATATATAATAATTTTTTTTAAAACTTTGGATCATTTTAAACTCGTATAAAACTCCTTTTATACTTCAAACACCTTCAAAATCCTTTTCTTCCAGCAATAGATTCAATAAAGGGGAGATTTATCTTATATAATAAAGATATAAAATTTTGTTTATTCAAAATCAAATATTCAAATTTGATTACTCTTTTTTTTATAAAGTTGTTTCCATCTTACTTATCATCATAAAAATATCCAACTTTCACTTTTATCCATTGTATATTTCGCATAATATACTTTCATTTCAAAAGAAATCATTTCACATTTCTTATTCACAAATTTTCAATATCAATTTCATTAAAATCCGTGCGAAGTACACCTATCATCCGTACGTTATACCAATCTGATCGCTCACTCGATCACACAATTATACTTTCGAACTAGTATCGTCCACCCGAATTCCTAGTGCAGACTCATATCTGGCCTCTTGATCAGAAACCGTCATTCTCCTTGCATAGCCATAACTATGATAGAGAATATCCAAAACCAATCAACAATCCATATCCAGGTTCGCCATCGCAAATCGAGTGAAAAATCCCAACTCGGATCGATATAACTATCTCGAAATTCTGTGCTCGAATCTGGATCAAATCACTATGCGAATAGAATAATATAGGTACATCCTACATATTTATCTTCATTGATTATAAACTAAACAAATTTATCTTTCTATTCACATTTCCTTTAATTTCTATCCACATAATCACAATTGTTTCGATTCCATTGGATTATCACTTTAATCCTTATCCCAAATGCATATTCAATCATAAACAGTTTGAACTCTGTCCAGCTTAAATTCATAAAATAGCTTGAAAAGTTTAAAATAGACAAGTCGTTGAAAAATAATTATTAGTTTGTAACATAGCTATAAAATAGTTAACTAATTGTAAAATAGTTGAAAAATAGTTAAATAATTTCAGAAATTTTAGATAATTTCAAAATATGTAAAATAGTAATTAATTTGTAAAATTGTTGAAAAACAGTAATTAGTTTATAAAACAGTTGAAAAATTGTTAAACAGTTCCAAAAATAATTGTAAAATAAATATAAAATAATTTGGCTTTAAAAAGAAAGGTTGTATATAGTAAATAGCTTGAAAAAATAAGTTTATATTAAATCAATTTATATTGAAAATAGTCCAAAGTCAAAACTATTCACTTCCCCATCAACTCAATTTAAATTTCCACTTCCATTTAAATTGACTCAATTCCAATTTGAATAACTTCAATTTCCGTTGAAATTGATTTAACCCCAATTCAAGTTGAATCAATATTGATTTCTTTCGAAATTCAAATCAAATTCCATTTGATTTTAAAACCAATCCAACTTAAATTACAATTCCAAATTATTCCAATCAATTTGAACCAATATCAATTTGAACCCACTTCAATTTCAAATCATTTCAATTCAATCCAATTCAAATTTTCCATTTAAAATTTTAAATTTATACATCTTCAGTCACAAATCCAGTTAATTCAAATCAGATTCAATTTGAACGAACTCAATTCAAATTTAAACCATCCCAAATTATATAAATTCGAGTTAAATTTTTAAATGTTGATTTAATCTTTAAATCAAATCAGTTTATCTCTTTAAACCATTTAATTCTGAATCCATTTCAAACTTATCTTCCTTAAATTTTAGTTTGGTTGTATTTCTATTACCACTTAATTCTCATTATTAAAATTTTCAACTAATATAACAACCAATTACCTTAATATTTATTCGAAAGAAATATTGCTCTATATATCAAAATATATTCTTATATAAAAACATTTAAAACCTTTATATAGGAAAATAACAAGTACGTGCTCATATATATATATATATATATATATATATATATATATATATATATATAAACATACACACACACTCAACTCATTCTGGGGTACCATTGACCCTATCCTTAATGAGTAATCCCAATAGAGCTAAGGTTCTCGCTTAACCTTCAGCTCTGATACCAATTGTAACGACCCGGAATTTTCGAACTCGAAAACTCTAGATACTTAGGGAAAGAAGAAAGAGATAGAAGAGGAAGAAGAAGAAGAAGAAACACCACAAAGATTATCACATTCGCAGCGGATGAAAATATAATATCAAATAATAACAGTTTACAAAAGAATTCTGTATCTGTCAAATACATTTATAATACATCAGAGTTACACATATATACAAACACTGGATATACACAATCATCATGTCTCAGATATACAACAAAATAATACAGCGGAAACACTCCATACGTTTTTGCCATCCAGCTCGCCTCCTGAGCTCCAGAACGTCCATACCTGAAAATTTATAATACTCGGTCTGACCCGAGCATTACATCGAAGTAACACCCGGGTCAGGCTGGAAACCAACGTGAGTAAACTCATATAACATGAAATACCAACGCATAAAACTTATTTAACCTGGGGTAACTCGTGTAAATTTTCAAATTCACAATTTGTTATAGACATCACTAATTTCACACATCAAATCTCGAAGTACCAAAAACTTAGATTAAATAATCCAATTCACTTAAATCATTCCATATGAGCCTATTGATTTCACATATCAATTTATAAATAATCGAAGTGGTTTTGGGTATTTACTAATACTCGACTCTTGTCTTTTCGAATTTAATACCATCTTAGCCCGAGTTGTTTAAGCGAACCACAATTCAACTTAGATACAAGATGTCACTTTTTACACAAAAATTCATCATCATTAATAACCACATTATAAATGTCCATCCAAACATTTCATATCACAAAACATTTCATATCACAGAATATCATAGCATATCATCCAATAGATATCATCCAATTCAGATATTTTACTCAAACAATCATTCATAAGCAATCGTTGTTAATCCCTATTATAATTAAATTAATTAACTTAAATTAAATCAATTACTTAAGAATAAATCACCTAACTTTTCTTAATCAACCATTAATTAATTACAACCTTTTAATTAATCAATCATTCTTCAAATTTCCATCTTGATTAATCACCTAGATTAATTATCTCCAATTACATAGAGTAATTATCCTTCAATTAATTTCAGAAATTAACTATCCTTAACCATTTATAGTGATTAACCTTTAATTACTCTCATTTATTACATTAATTAATGATCCTTAATTACATCTTCAATTAACTATTAATTATTAATTAACCATCCTTGATTAATCACATTAGTAATTAATTACCCTTAATTAAATTACATTACTTAATTATTATCAAATAACTTTAGTAATCAATTCTTAAATTAATCACACTAAGTAATTAATTATTAATTACTTCCACTAAGTAATTACCCTTCTTATTAATTACACAAGATAATTAATCCCAAATCATTTCCATTAAAATTACCATTCCAATTAAATTAACATCCAATAAATGTCCATTAATTAATTTACTCAGTAATTACTCCTTCCAATTACAATCAGTAACCATACTTTAACAAACCATCATATGATTATGTTCGTTAAACCAATTAGTTAACTCTATCAATCACATTATTTAATTAACTGCATTGAGTAATTAATCCCTTAATTACTTCCATTAAGTCATTATACTTAAACAATTCTATAAATTGATTATCTTTAATTAATTAATCTAATTAATCATTTTAATTAATCATTATACTAAATTATATTATCCAACCATAACACAGTATAACAAAATTTTAAATCAATCTATCACCGGTATTAACGAAATATGTCACAGATTAAAAATAAAATCCTATTTGTGAGGAATTCAGTTGGATCCCTCCAACCTGCTTCCCTGCAAACACAGATGTTAGCACGATAATAAATATTGATCAAATATGATAATAATTATCACATTCAAACAATCAATCACTCATTTTAAATATTACCTATTTAAATTAAACGGCATCCATATGTGAGTGAGATTTACTCACCTTGAATTTCGATGAGCGTTTTGAATTTTAAATTAAATCGAACCGTTCGATTTAATCCTAAATTTCAACTTGCTCCAATCGTCTCCGGACTTGTTGCAGTGCGTAGACCGCGTCGCTGCAATTCCGGCGCTTCTTGTTTTGTCGAAATATGACAACGAATGCATTAGATATGAATTTTTAAAGGTTTTTAATATAATTTATAAAACAATTCACTTTTGTTATTACCTAGAACGAATCACGGCCATCCATAAGAATCAGAAGATCAAAGCCGCACGTTCCCTCTTCTTCCCTTCCATCTACGAACATTCCTAGGCCGATCAACCCAATGCCGCCTCCAAAACCCTAATAGCCGCACCCCCGTTGCTCGCCGATAAGACGATCAGAGGCCACCACTACACAGCCCATCACGGCACGCTCCCCTGGCCAGAGCGAGGTGAAGCTCGGTTCGTCATAGGCTGAGGAAAGCTCCACCAAATGGCCGAGCACGCGACCCCTTCCAGGCCTCCCCACCCCATCGATCTCGATCACCACCGTTCACTGCCTAGAGCTCGTAGAGCTCTTCGATTTTCTAGTAGAAGGATTTTGAAATAAACAAGTGGATGTAAAGAAAAAGGAGGAAGAAGGTCGAAGTATCGGCCATTGAAGTGTTTTGTGGTGGCCGAAGAAAGAACGAGGGTTTCTGCCCTTACGTGTATATATATACGTATATAAATAATATTTTAATATTAAATTCATTTAAAACAAATTTTTAACACGATCTCCAAACAACGCGTGCCGACAGACAATTATAATGTTTTACCCGCGTTTCGAACACAATGGAACGTGTTTTGGAGGCTAATTCGAGCATATGCGTGAGTTACGGAAATAAACGATCAATTTTAAATTAAATCGATGAAAATAGTTTCTATGCGTTTTGAGATGCCAGGGTCAAACGACAACTCCGATTGCTACGAAATGGAAATCCGATAATAACTAACTATTACGGATCCAATGGAACTGGTTTCGTCGAATTCCAAGGTTGTGCCCCAGAAGGCTATTTTTAAATCCAATTTAAACGATATATTATTAAAACCAAACGAATCACCTTTAAATTAAATTTTAACCATTCTATTATCTTCAGTATCATCAGTATAAATTTTATAAGCCTTCAAATTATTTTTAACAGGCTTAAAACTGAAGATTCAATAATTTACCCAAATTCAAATTATTAAATTCATTAAATTCAATCGCCAAATTCAAACTGATATTTGAAATCCAATTTAAACTATCCTGCAAATATTTAAAATTAATTAAATATTCCAATTTCAAATGCCTAAAAAATTTCGGGTCGTCATAGTCTAGCTGGTGTGTTCATGTTCATGTGACTTGGTTGCATTTCACTGTTCACCGTCTTGTGCCATTGTGTGCCCCTGGTCTAGATTTGTTGTTTAACTTGAAGTCTCTTGCATTTGCCTTGTACTAGTTGTCATATGTGTTCTCTGGTTTGGGTAACATGTGCACTGCCATTTGCTTCAAGTGCTCCTTTGTTTGGTTTACTGCTATGTTTTTGGCGTGGACTTGAACTGTAGCTCTAGTTGTCTTGATACATGTTTTCATGTGTATTCATTTGTCCTGGTGCACTTGAGTCTGTCTGGTGCATTATTCTTTAGAGTCTAGTGCTATTCATGTAGTCTTGTTCACTTGTTGTTTGATGAAAACAATGTTTGCATCTTTACTTTGTTGCACATGTATATACATGTTGCTTCACTGTTCTTTGCACCAGTACTGTTCCACTGCTTCATTCCTGAAAGACTTTCAAGTTGAATTTGTGCCCCTTGTTTTATTGCATCATATACTTCATGTTTTATGGATTTGTACTCGTGTTGAAGTCTTTGCATATATATCTTGTTGTACTGGTGTGTTAAGTCTTCTCTACACTTTGGTTGTTTATACCTTGTTTTGATGTGGACATGTTTTGGTGAAGACTTGAACTCTATTGCAATTGTTTGCATTTGTACTTCAAGTTGAATTCAGCCTAGACTCGGGTTTGACCTTGTGCTCATGTTGTGACTTTATTTGTATTACACTTGAGTTGGACCTAGCTTTTGGTTAGGTTTGATCTTGTTCTCACTTGACCCTGCAGTTTTACCAAGTGTATATCGGTGTGCATGGCCTTCTCGCAGGTACAGCAATACACTGTGCGTGTCACAAGTTGTTCATGTAAGATGAACTCAAAGTAAATACGATGACGAACAACCCAAATAATTGAGGCAAATAACATTTTCAAAATACACATTTTATTTTACACTACAAAGATATTTCTTTTCCAATTTTACTATGTCGGTGTTTATTTTGTAGATAATTCAGATGCTGGATGTAATCTGGATAGAGTTGAAGATAAATACAAGTGAATGAGTGATATGTAGTGAAGTGGAAATGTATGTAAAAATTATATAGTAAAAAATTGTGCTGTGATTTGAAATTGTATTGTAATTGAACTTGTGTATATATGGTGAGAGCTCAAATTTTTACTATTCAAAATTGTAATAACATATTTATTTGAATAAAATATTCGTTTGAATTTAAATTCTATGTTATTTATTTTATTTCACAAATATTTATTTAATTATGTGAAAAATAAAATAGTATAATAATAAATACATTTAAATGAATATATATATATATATATGTTTACTATCATCAACAAAAATCATATACTAGCATATTCAACATAAACCACACATATCTAACTTAAACCATTCAAAAGGGCAGATTATCAATGAGGTTTAATAACAAAGTAAGAGAAAAGAAGGAAAGCAATACATAGAATCTCGCAGCGGAATGACAAAATATAAGAATCATATAAACAGTTCATGAAGCTGTTTCACAATATACATTTGACTTCCATTTTTTTACAACATAATAAGAGTATAATAAAAAAACATACCAAAATAATGCGGTGGAATAATAATAGTAAATACAGTCTAGCAAACTCCATCTTCATCTTCATGGAATAATGTCTTCAACACTGAAGTACTCACGTGCGTAATGAAAAGACAAAACACTTAAGTCAGAACTAAAAGTTCTTAAGTAAGTTAAATTAATAACAAGTAAATATGAGGGTAATAGCTTCAGAGATGTTTATGGGGTTTTCCATCTTCTATTAAGTGTACAGCGTGAGTGCAATGCTTAAGACATGCTGCGGGATTTTACATCTCCTTAGGATCCGTCAAACTATCTATATATAGTAAGATACGCTATATATGTAGTGTCTATCAGTATAGTAAAGTATTAAAATAGCGTTAAGGCTTTACATTGATCTCCCTTAACACATTTTAAGCAGGTAGTCTATGCAGGTACTATAACGAACCCATTAATGTCGGTAGCCAGTGAGTCCCTATAGGTACTATACTAAAACAAAATTGTAATGGGCGCATATAAGGATAAAAGTAAGACAAGGCATGGGAGGCAATGTCCATGGTAGGATTCTATCAGTTTATCCTTTCTGATTGGTCGTAACACATCGTAGCTATGACTACCGACCGAGTCCACCACCACCAAAATCAAATCAATGTGCACCGATCAAATTAAAAATCAATATAGTAATACGAAGGGGTAATGGCCCCTAAAGGTAGCTAACTCTTTGGCCAGACATAGACTCCTATTTTAGTTAATTCAAATTGACACAAGTGTCGAGGTCATCCATCATCGTTCTTTCTTCATTCCAGTAAACGCCACCAATTCAACCTCTATATTCTTAATAACATCCATCGCATACATAGTTGTTAAAGTGGTTTTGGTATTGACAGTGAGTACGCCAATATTCGACTCCAGTCTCTTTAATAACTAAACGTCATTTTTCACGCCGGTTGGTTCTTTTAAATTCAAGAGCAAGCCATACTTCATATCAAATATCAGATTCACTTCAAAATCATTTCGAATTCAAAATAGGTCATACGTTCAAAATATATTTAAATCAACAATTTAAATCTAAATAGTTCCCCTTTTAAAACAGTTTGAATATTGAAATTTGTTATGAATAATTAAAATAGTTTGAATATTAAAAATAGTTTGGAATAATTAAAATAATTTTGATATTGGAAAATAGTTTGGAATAATTAAAAATAGTTTTAAAGGTTGGAAATAGTTTTGAATATAAAATAGTTTTAATATTGAAAGTATTTGGATAATTAAAATAGTTTATATATACAAATATATGGTTATTAAAATAGTTTGTATATTAAAATAGTCTATACTAAAACCGTTTCTTTTTTTCACAACAATTTGAACTCATGTTCCAAATCACAACGAAATCAATTTTTTTGACCTCCAATTCAAGTCAACTTCATATTCAAAATTCAATTTGAATCAGCCTCTATTCAAAACGATTTCAACTTTACTTCAATTTCAATTTAAATAGTTCTGTTCAAATGACTGAAAGTTTTAATTCAAATTCTCATTTTAAACTATTTAGTTTAAATCCATTTCACATACAAAACATGGAAGTACCAATTTAAAACTACTTTGATTTATGTAAATTCAAAGTTTAATTGTTAAAATTTAAACCGTTAAAATAATTCACTTTCGATAAATTCAAACCATATCTCAATTTCATCTTTAAGATTTCATATTAAATCATTAAACAATTTCATTTAAACAATAACTTCAACATTTCAATTGTTGAATTCGAAAATAATTTAAATCAAAATTTTATTTTATTTAAAATAATATAATTGAAAAAAAATCTAAACTCAAGATTTAAAACAATTTAATTTAACCAAATTCAGTGTCCGTATATAATTTTCTACCCTATGGCCAAGTGATCATTTATTTTAATTTTAATTATATGGATGGATATATATCATTTCAACCCATAATTAAATGACATGGGCATACATCATTTCAGCCTATTTCTTAGTTCATTTCAAATAATACAGATGACAATTTATATAATGTTAAATAACAAACAGGGTAATAAAAGGGATATATCCAAATAAATACACAAGCATATATCCAACATAGTAGTCAATAACATCCAATTGCAACCAACATCAACCAATATATCACAATAGTTACTAGCTATCCACTTTCAGTGTTTAACTAGCAATTAAATTTAATATTAATTTAAATGTCAATTTAATTCAATATAAAATTTAAATCAAATTAAATGTCTATTTAAACTACCAAACAAAAACCAATAAAATTTTATCACTTCATATTGTAATTCAACTAACATTAGAAAACTAATATTGTGTGAGTTGATTTTATCATCCACCTTTGATTTTAAGTCCATTAAAAATCCAACAAAAGCCCAAAATTCCAGCAGTCTTCAAATTCTACCAAACAAGTTTCATATTATCTGGAATTTCAATACGAGTCTAGCGGAAGAAACCGTGCGTCAATCAGAGTTTGTATGAAAAAGTTTTTCAAGTTAGAATGGTTAAATTTTAAAACTAAATAAAATAAACCAAAGGAAATTTTGCAATTAGCATTACCTTCTTCAAATCAACGTTACTAGCAACCAAATAACCCATCGACCGCCGTCTCACCTTTGCCGCCGCATGCAACTATAAGCCGCCGCACCCTGATCGGACCTCACTGCCGTCACCACGCCGCCACCCTCCACGTTCGCCCAGAATTTCGCAGCCTCCGACGCCCTAAACTGCTCACAGACGGCCATAAAAGCTACCGCCTTAGAACCTAGATTATGGCAAATTTGAGCTCATCTAAGTCGATCCAACCATACGTCTTGTAGTTCTCATCGATCACTACAACTTTCCTTTAGGAGTCATCGAGGTTTGTAGAGAGATGAAGGAGATCGAAGGAGAAGAAGATGAAATGATTTCCACCGTAGAAGGTGGCGGCCATGAAAATTAGGGTTTTATACATATTTTAATAATGTTTATTCTCGATTTGCATGCCTATTTATAACGTAAGGTCCAAAACGGCCGGAACTCCAATCGAGGCGTGCTGACAGAAAATCTATATGTAAAATGGCCTTCTAAACACAATGGAACTTGTAACGACTCCGAAATTTTAACGGTTTAATGATGTAATTAACTGAATTTTTCTTGTAAATTAAATAATTAAATTTAGCAATGTAAATTTGATATTTGGAACGCGTCTATTTAAACATAGCAAATGAGAAATTTTCATTGATAAATAAGGAATTAGTTCTACTGTGTAATTTAAAATTTCAATTTAGTTAATTTGATGTAAAAAATATTTTTGAAACTTGAATATTTTTATATAATAAAAATGTAAATCATTTTTTGAGTAAAACTTCATAATTCGTTTCGTCAAATATGGACTTCTCTAACCCATTTATCTTATTTTATACGAATTTGCAGAAGTTTGACAGCGAAATATCCAGTTTTTATAACTTGGTCGTATCACGGATATCTGTGCACCATTCTATTCATCTTATTGTGCTGATCTCCGTAGTATATTCGGCGTTCGTTAAACGATAAAAACCGCGAAACAGTTAACCGTATTGGTGCCAATCCTTTGAGTTTTTCTGTGTCCATTCGCTTGTCCAACGGTTGAAAAATAAATGGGCACTACTTTTAATATTCCAGAATTGATTATTGACTATTATTATTCGCATTTGTTTGATATTTATTTTTGTTCGTTCTATTTCTCTCGGTCTCTTCCCATTTTGGTTTCCATTCTACGCAACTAAAAAGAAAAAAAAAATGAAACTCTTATTTTTTGCCCGAAGCTTGAACACTTACGTTTCTTCTTCAACCTGCTCATTTGCTTTGCTATTTTATTTCTACTGGAAACCACAACAGCCATGCAAACGTGCTTTCCTCTTCTTTGCTCGAGTGCATACACGTCCCTTTCATGTTTGTCCCCCCCGAGCAACCCCTTTTTCCATCCGCGTCTCCCACTCTTCTCCCTGCATGCCGCGACTTTGGTTCTCACCCACAAACGCCACCTCAAAACCATGCGTACAACCGACCACTTATCCCTAGCCTTGCCCACCTTTGGCCACCTAAAACTCGACCACTTCCAGCCCTCTAACCCGAGCAGAGCCACACCTTCCATACGCCGCATCCTACGCACCGATCCATCTCCAGCACAAAGTGACCCGCCTACCACCTTAGAGGCCTGCCGTCCTCCCTGACCTCGCCTGCAAACCCCAAATCTCCTCGTATCCCGTTCGCTCTGCCTGAAACTTCCTATCGGCCTGACAAACACCATTGTCCCAGTGGTTAAGTGATATGGCTTTGGTGCGAGAGGTCACAAGTTCGAAACTTGCCTAGCGTGATTCGAACGTTTATTGACATGTGATATGTTGTCACAATGATTTGTTGTATATAAAGTACCATTTCAAAAAAAAAAAAAACTTCCCATCGGCCAAAAACACTACCTCAAAAGACCATGCCCATCTCCCAGATCCACACGCCCGCGGGACAACATCCGAGCCTGCATGCCTCACTGGCCGTTATTCCTAAACTTCTCCCTATGCAAGCCTAGCCGTACATAACAAAACCTGACCTCCTTCCTCGACAACTCACACAAATTCCCCACGTGAACAAAAAACCAAATGTATGTCTTTATATATTATAAGTTTATATATTATAAGTTATATTTATAAATTTTATACATACATACATACATACACACACACATATGTATGTATGTATACAGAGGAAAAAAATTTAGGTAAGCACATAGTTGTCTGCACATATGTTTGGTTGATCAGTTGCCGCATACATGTGTGCGTGTGTGTATATATATTCATGTGTGTGTATTGCATATGATTTTGAGTAGCTATCTACATTTGTATGTTTAATCAGTAGCCGCATATGTATATTTTTTTAATGTTTTATATATACATATATATATATGATGTGCCCAAAGAATTTATTTATATACATATACATACATACATACATACATACATATATATATATATATATATGATGTGCCCAAAGAATTTATTTATATCTATGATTATATTTTAAAATAAGATTTTGAAGTAACTTATATTTATATATTGTTGTAAGTATGTCACAAGACATTGATTTTTAAATATGTGTGTTTTAAGTAATAATGACTTTTTAAATGTAATATATATATATATATTATTTTAATATATGCCTAATTTAATATTGATTTAAAAACATATTATATATATATATATATATATTTTATTTGATTAGTGTTTTAATTGAATATTTTTTTATTAGAATATTTTCTATTTTATATATATTGTTTCTTCAATGTCTAGCTTGCTTTGATTTTGTTTCCATCAAATTCAGTTCATCATGCCTTGCTATTGCTTCGCGCTGTCCAAAATTGGTCGCCGCAGCATTTTCTAGCTTTGTTGTCGTTCTGTGCCGTATCCATGTCCATGTGCATATCCGTGTCCGCTGCTTCTCATCCTTGTTCTTTCTCTAGCCTCGAAAGACGAGCAATCACTCACGATTAGCATTCTTATATTCAATAAATTTAATTCATATGAAATGATGATTGAAATATGTTGTTAAATTTGAATTGTTTAGTTATTTAATTGTTAAATATGATATACCATTATCTGCAATTGTTCACCTATGACATATGACACCATAACCCGTTATATATTATATTTAAATTTGTCACTAATGATATATGCATGTTGTCGATATGTTATATTATTATCATATTTTTCTCACTCTGCAAGTTCCATGTTAGTTTAGAAATTCCCTATAGGTTTGAAATGATACATACCCGAACGATACTACAGATTAGGGGAAAATCATTATGGGTTGAAATGATAAACCCAAGCGATTTTCACTGATTTTGAAATTTTGGGATTGCAGGTCGAAATGATATATATCCGTAAAATATTAAATTTAAACTGCGAATATAGGACACCGTTGGCCATTTTGAAAAATGATTTTCAAAGTTTTAGAAGAAAATATGTGGATTTTATTAAATATTGATTTTTAAATATAATATAAAGATATTTTATTTTGTAAAATTAGATTATAAATTATATGTTTGAAAATTTTAAATTTATAAGTTAGTTTTTAAAATATAAATTTTAAGATTTTACTTATAATTTTATTATTTTTAAAATATATAAAATAAGATTAATTTAATATAATTTAATAATTTAATTTAATTAGTATATATATAATATGTTTAAATATTTATTTAAAATTTACATTAATATTTTTAAATAGATTTTTGTAGTAACTTTAAATAAATAGAGGTTGGAAAGATAAATTAAAATTGACTTAAAATTTAATTTGGTTAATAATTAAATATAAATAAGAATTGATTTGGACTTGTAGATTTTGAGATTTTAAAGATGTGAAATTTATAATTTGATAACTTGATTTTGAGTAAAGGAGATTAAATGAATAATTTCAAATTTAAATAAAATGAAGTTGAATATTTAGTTTTGATTTAAATGTGTAATTTGAGATTTTATTTAAATGTTTATAAAAGTGATTGCACTATTAGAAAATGCTTAAAAACCGACAGGGTAGGGCGACGGCTCCCGACAGCTTATTTCCGACCGCTTCCGAAGGACCGTTGACGGCCGTTGGAAGCCGTCGGAAAATCACGAATTACAGGCTCCAGCCGAACCTTTCTTTCTCATTTCAACATACCCTAATCTTCATTTCTAAAACCCCAAATTCCCTCCCCAAGCCTCCAATCACCAATTCTGTGTTTTTGCATCCTTCCCGGCTACGAATTCAACCTCGCTTGCTTTCTAGCTCAGATATAATCTCTTATTTTCGCGAAAAATTCAATTTTTACCCTATTTATAGATTTTCATAAGATGATAAATTAGGGCTAAATGGTGATTGAAATTGTTTCCAATAGTGTGATAAAATTTTCTAACATTCCATGGTATACCTATTTCATCTTTTATCGTGAAATTGTGGAAAACATATATAATTTGTGGTTGTTCGTGTATATGTAAATCGTTGTGTATGCGTTGATTCTACGATTGTATATGTGTGTAGCGCTGCTATCATTGTATTGTGTTAGTTGAAATAAGATAAAATGAATGAACGAGATAAAACTATTATATTGTGCACGTATTGACTAATGCGAAAAAATGCATGAGTCTAAATTATAATTGTGTGTATTTAAAAATGAAAAAAATGTTACACCAGCCTTAAGTTGATGTAATACGTCGAATAAATGTGTTAAATTAAAATATATTTTTGTAACTATCGACAGTTAGTAAAACTGTATTTTTTCGTAAAATGCGCACATTTAACGCCCTTAAGAGTTTTTGGCCCCGTCTAACGAGTGTCGTACATGATCTTTATATAAATAGTCGTTTTTTTAAAAAAACGACATTTATGTTCATCTGGTACAATGTTTATTGGATTTGTCGCTGTATTAGATAAGTTATGAAAACAGTAAGCATTTACATTTTGTATATTACTTCGTCTCAAACGGTTCATAAAATTTCGGCCTAACTTTTCTTTTTTGTTTCTTACGTACACACATTTGTGTACAATGCAGGGAACAAAAGGGAAATGCAGCCGAAATTTTGTTGAATCGTTTGAGACGAAGTAATATACAAAATGTAAATGCTTACTGTGTTTGTAATGGGAAGTAGGATGTCTGGCCATGGAAAAAAATATCTTTTTGTACAAAATTTTGTATCGATATGTTAAAAAATAAAATATGTCATATTTGAAAATATTTTTTAATTTGTGAAGTAATGCTTTAAATTCAAATATTATACGACCATGAAAATAATCTTTTTCGAATTTGTATTCTTGTAAATAAATATTAAATTTTGAACTCGTGGCTCATTTTCTCAAATAGAAAAAATGATTGATTATTTCGTTGGTCGGAGGAGATGGATGTACCAAAGTAAAGGATTAAGAGGCTCAATAAAAGAAGATTTTTATAATGGTATAAACGTATTTATTGAATTCGATTTAAGTAATAACGGAAACGATCCAGAAATTCGTTGTCCGTGTAGTAGGTGTAGACATTTGAAGTATTTGTTACCAGATATTGTGAAAGTTCATTTGTGCCAAAACGGTTTCATACCTGAGTATTATGTTTGGAATCGGCATGGAGAAGTATTAGCTAATACTTGTGTAGTGTCTGAAAGTGTCGTTAATGAAGTAGTTACGACGACCTATATAGAAAATATAGTCGAAGATGTCGCACGATCAATGTTTCCTATGGTTGAAGTTGACGACAATGATGGAAATGTTGAAGAACCAAATATTGCAGCAATTTTTTTTTATGATTTACTAGATGCTGCCAAGAAACCTATTTGGGATGGTTGTAGAAGCGACACTCAGCTATTAGTAATCGCAGAATACATTGCGATGAAGTCAAAATACAACATCACTGAAGATGGGTTTACGGCTGTTGTACAAGCTGCAAAAAGGCATATGCCATCCGATAATCTAATGTGTGAAAATCATTATGAAGTTAAAAAACTTATGTCGGCTTTTGATTTACCTAATCAGATAATATATACATGTTTAAAAGGCTGCATGTTATTTTGGAAAGAAGACGCAAACCTTAGAAATTGTAAAATTTGTAATCAGGAGAGATACAAACCTAGAAAAAAGAAAGGGAAGGAAGTTCCGTACAAGCGTATGCGTTACTTACCAATCATTCCAAGGCTTCAAAGATTATATGCATCTTTTGTAACTGCATCTAATATGAGATGGCATAGTGTGAGAACGGAGGAAGAGGGTACATTGACACATCCAGCCGATGGAGAAACATGGAAGCATTTCGATAAAATGTATCGAAATTTTGCAGCTGAGAGTCGTAGTGTTAGATTATGTACGGATGGTTTTTCGCCATTTTCTCAATTTGGTTCTAAATATTTATCCTGGCCCATTATCGTCACACCGTATAATTTACCTCCATGGACGTGTATGAAAACGCAATATATGTTTCTTACTATTGTCGTTCCTGGACCAGACGATCCGACACAAGGAATCGATGTATATTTACAACCGTTGATTGAGAAGTTAAAAATACCGTGGAACGAAGAAGTAGAAACATACGATGTGTCCAAGAAGATTTTTTTTGTATGTTTGCTTCTTTGTTGTCGAATATAAGTGATTTTCCTACCTACGCAATGCTTTCAGGATGGTACTGCCGGTCGTCTAGCATGTCCATATTGCATGGATGAAACACAAGCATTTTCTTTACCTCATGGTAAGAAAATTTCATGGTTTGACTGTCATCGATATTTTTTCCATGTAAATCATCCCTTCAAAGGAGACAAGAAAAACTTTTTAGCTAATAGAGTAGAAACTAGACAATCACCAACGATATGGTCAAGTGAAAACTGTAGGATCTAGATTAACCCTAGAGGGGGGGGGTGAATAGGGTTATAGCAAATTTTTGCGAATTAAACACAGAAGCAAACTGCAGAAATAAATATGCTGAAAAATAAATCACACACAGAATTTACCCAGCTTCGGCAACCCCTGCCTACTGCTGCATTCCTAGATTTCTATTAGAATTAAACAGTTTCCCGCTTACAAACACTCTAACAGACTTGCAAACCCTGCTACCGCCTATAGAGTTTTGCAAACTTGCAAACCCTGCTAACTGGACTAACTCTAACTAGATAATCTGTCAACACCTAAACCCTAGGTGATAATTTATCATGTTTTGTTTTGAAAATAACATACAAATAAAGCGAATTATAAAAGCAAGCACTAAATTTAAAACTATTTAAATTATCTTGCCTTTATAAAATTAAAATACCCTAACCCAATATAAACATAAGATATGCGGTCACTTCCCTTTATCTTATTTTACCCGGTCCATTTTCTTTTGTTTGTGAAAAAAAAATGGCCGATCCTTTTCTTTTTCAATTTAGGGCTTCGGTTCTTCTGTGAGATTTGGGGATTTGTTCTGATGATTGATTCTTTGACTTGTGTTGATCTTTCTCACGCTCATTCTCTGATGATTTGATGCTTGTTGCTAGCTCGTTCTCTGATAATCGAGTTTACTGTTGCGGTATGTAATCTTTTTGCTTGTTTGTGGTTTTGTGATTTTCGAACTCGATTGTTCTGTTGTCTATGATGATTTCTTGGGGTGTATTTATAGGGTTGAAACCCTAATTAACACTGTCAGATTTGATTTCTTCATGTCGTTGATTATTTTCCTGAATTTGTTCTGGATTTGGAGTATTCTTTTCTTGATTCAATTTCGAATAATTGCTGACCATATTTGAATTCGAATTAATTGATTCGAAGATATCTTGCTGTATTTGTTGTCTCGGTCCTCATTTGAATTAATACTGTCCATATATGAATTCGAGAAATTTGCTGCAAAGATTTCTTTCCAAATTAGAAATCTTTGACTTAATCAAAGACTTAATCAAAAGATACGAATTTATTCTTTAACTTCGGCTTGATTTCTGCACTGCCTTGTACTTGCCACTGTCTTGTGTTCCCTACTGCACATTCACCAGTTTACTATATATGTGCATATATACATTTGTATGTGTGTATGCATATATTTTTGGGTTTGTACTTTCATTGTGACTTAATTTTGCTATGGGATTGAATCAGAACTTCATTTGATCTGCATGTAGTTGTGATCTGATTCTTGATAGCTTGCTGGTGCATGTCATTTGTTTCTAGCTCGAATTCGTCTTTGAGGAACACTGTACTTGTTGTTATGATGTTTTGAACTTGATTCACTTCATGTTGCATTAGTCACTTGCATTGGTGCATTGCCTTGTACATCCATGTTCTTTACTTGGTTGTTGTCACTGGTCTGCTGCCATGTTCACGTGCACTTGAGTTTGTTTCCACTGCTTCAGCATGTTGTATTCATCCCTGTACTTGTAGTTGTGCAATTCTTCCGGCTTCACATGTGCACAGAGTTGTTTGTTGTGTTGTACTCGGTTTGCTTTTGATACAGATGCTACACTTGTTCATGTTGCCTTTGTACACTTGTTCATATGAGCTGTTGTTCCATTGTTGTAGTTGCAGTATTTATGTTCCTTGTTTCATTTGAAAGCTGGTTCGATGTACTCAAATTTTATCACTTGAGTTTGCAGTCTTCATTTTTTTTTTGCTGTGACTCTTGTGATATTCATGTTGATTGCTTCATGACTTGTTGTTGGCATGTACATTGTGTTCACTGTTGCACTTGGTGTTTGTAGCTGCTATGCAGTTGCTATGCATCACTTTATATACTATGTTCTGTTCTGCATTGATGCAGTTTCCATATTTTGTGTATTTTGATGTTTCATGCTGCTGTGATGCAGTTTCTTTCACTGTTGTATCTTTGAGAGCTTGCACTGCTTCATGTTGAATTTGTGCAGTGTTGTACTTGTTGCCTTGTATCACTGGTTCATTCTGGTTGGTGCAGTATTCATGTTTTTGTTGGTCTGGACTTTTGTGGGATATTTGACTGTTTCTGGCTCGATGTTGTTAATGCATTCATGACCACTGTTTTGTATATTTCTGATGCTGCACTTGGTCTTTGTTCTTCTCTGTTATGTTGCTTTGAATGAATTAGTGTTTTGTTGTAGTTTGTGCACACGAGTTGGCGTGGCAGTGCACACCTATACGAATGTACACGTGTGTACTGCAGCCACTTATAATTGCCTGTCCCTGATAAAAATTACTGATATGCATAGATATTGCACAATCAAAGATGATGACAATAACCCATGTATCTGAGACACAAACAAATTTTGTTTTTGCAAATTTAAATTTGTTTGTTTTCAGATTACTGTTGTAGTTGCTAATTATACAGGTACACAGAAGACAGGACGAGAAGTTGAGCTGGACAATGCAGATAGATGCAGATGTGCAGACAGAGTGAAAAAACTGAGTGTTGTAGTGAGAAAAGTAAAATGTATGAACTGATGTATGTATATATATAGAGAGAGAGCTGAAAACTTTGTATTGTTTAAGTGTTGTAATAAAATATTATATTGAATAAAAAATACTAGTTGAATTATATAAATTCTGTGCAATAGTATAATTATTCAATATGAATATTTCTTCCTTTCTGTATATAGTCCAAACTGCAAACACATATATATATTGATATATATATATATATATGTTTGTTATCATCAAACAAAAAATCACATCAAACAATCTCCCCCTTTTGATGATGACAAACATATATATTAAAGATTTTGAAATGCTAATACATGTGTTTGAACACGAAATTTTTAGCTCCCCCTATTTGAATGCTCCCCCTACAACCAAGACCACTCCCTGTTTAGAAGATAACAAAAATTACAAAAGAATAAAAAGAACTAAAGAAAAAATTAACTAACAAAATTTAACCAAATTTGTTGAAATAGGTCAAAAAATATTTACTTTCTCATCAAAATCTTGTTCTTCTCCCCCTTTTGTCATTATCAAAAGACTGACAAAAAAAATGGAACAGTAGGAACAAAAAATAATATATCATAACGAGATAAAAACTTCCATATTGTAGAGGATGGATCGATGATTAGTTTTAATAAGAAGAGAGATATTTTAACATTAATTTGACATTTAAGCAAAAAAAACAAAAAAAAACAAAATAAGCACTTACTAACCACGCATAACCATAAGGACTTTTGAATGGGATTAGCAGTTACTTATTAGTCTATGCATTCAGACTATTAAGTGAGACCAGAATACTTAGTTACCATACTCCATCCATGCATAACCATAAGGACTTTTAAATGAGAATGGAGTAATGATAAAAATAATTCACTCACATGCTCCATCCATGCATAACCATAAGGACTTTTAAATGAGAATGGATGCATGAGAGTTATTATTATTTATTATTATATATATATATATTTTTTTTAATTTAAAATAATTCACTCTTCTTATTTTATCAAACCATTATGAACGATAGAAAGATGGTAGAAATAGAAATGATCGTGGAATAAGTTACCAAGTTAATTATATTATGTAATATCCAGTACTGAATACCATATTCGAATCAATCTTTGGAAAATATCCAAAACTTGTTTGAATCCTAGAAATTGAAGTTGAAAGTATATATCCAAGAATATTTCAACCTAACAATGAAAAAATAGTTAGTCAATTTCTATAATCCCCAAATCCAAACGTAATCTAGAAAATCTGTCTTCGGGGAGGGGTTTTGTGAAAATATCAGCAAGTTGAGCCTCAGTTGAAATATATTCAATGCAAATGTCTTCCTTAGCAATGTGATCTCTAAGAAAGTGGTGTCTCACATCAATGTGTTTTGTGCGTGAATGATGAACATGATTATTTGATAAGTCTATTGCACTTTTACTGTCACATTTTAATGGAACTTGTTTATAAACTAAGCCAAAATCAGAAAGGGTTTGCATCATCCATAAAATTTGAGCACAACAACTTCCTAAAGCAATATATTCTGCTTCAGTGGTGGATAATGCAACACAATTCTGTTTTCGACTTGACCATGAAACTAATGAATGTCCTAGCATGAAACATGTCCCACTGGTGCTTTTCCTGTCAACCAATGAACCAGCATAATCAGCATCAGAATAACCAACTAAATCAAAGTTTTCACAAGAAGGGTACCATAATCCAAATTTGTGTGTGTGTGAAAGATATCTCAAAATTCGTTTAGTGGCTTTCAAATGAGATTCTTTAGGATTAGATTGAAAACGTGCACACAAACACACAGAAAACATAATATCAGGTCTAGAAGCAGTAAGATAGAGAAGTGAACCAATTATCCCTCGATATTTTTTCTGATCAACAACACTTCCTTTCTCGTCTTTGTCCAACTTTGTTGATGGGCTCATAGGAGTTCTCAATGGTTTGGAGTTCTCAACTCCAAATTTCTTCAACAGTTCCAACACATACTTGGATTGCGAAATGAAAATGCCATCACTGCTTTGCTTGATTTGAAATCCAAGAAAATATTTCAATTCTCCAACCAAGCTCATCTCGAATTTAGCCTGCATGACTTGTTCAAATTTCTCGCACAAGAGTTCATTAGTAGCACCATAAATGATATCATCCACATAAATCTGAACAATCAAAAAATCACTTCCTTTATATAATAGAAACAGTGTCGTGTCAGCACTCCCCTTTTCAAAGCCATTTTCCAGAAGATATGTACAAAGGCAGTCATACCAAGCTCTAGGGGCTTGCTTAAGACCATATAATGCTTTTTCAAGTTTATACACATGATTTGGAAAATTGTGATTTTCAAAACCGGGGGGTTGTTCAACAAAAACTTCTTCTTTCAAATCACCATTTAGAAAAGCACTTTTTACATCCATTTGTTTAAGTTTGAAACCTTTATAACAAGCAAAGCTTAGCAAAATCCTAATGGCTTCTAACCTAGCAACTGGAGCAAATGTTTCATCAAAATCTATGCCTTCTATTTGGTTGTATCCTTTTGCGACCAACCTAGCTTTGTTTCTAATTACATTTCCTGATTCATCAAGTTTATTTTTGAACACCCATTTAGTTCCTACAATTGGATAGTCATTTGGCCTAGGAACTAATTTCCAAACTTTATTTCTCTCAAATTGATTAAGTTCCTCTTGCATTGCTAAAACCCAACTTTCATCATTAAGAGCCATTTCAACAGAATCAGGTTCTATTTCAGAAATAAAACCACTATGACAACAAAACACACACAAATTTTTATCAAATGCAGAGCGAGTGCGTATACCTTCCGTAGGATCTCCTATAACCAATTCAGGAGGATGATTGGATTTGAACTTCAATCTATCAGCATCAACAGTCCTACTTCCATCTTTCTCAGTAGATGTCCCTTCTTTGATGCCTTCATGATCTACCCCATCATCACCCGTTTTTTCAATCGTCCTTTCCAGATTAGATTCATCAAATTTCACATTGACTGATTCAACAATTGTCTTTGTTCGTTTGTTGTATATCCTGTAAGCCTTGCTCCTTGTTCAATAGCCCATGAAAATTCCCTCATCGACCTTTGATTCAAATTTTCCAAGTTGATCACCTGTGTTAAGAATGAAACAAGGACATCCAAAAACACGAAAATAACAGATGTTAGGTTTCCTTTCATGCCACACTTCATAAGCAGTTTTGCCAAGTATTGGTCTAATCATTACTCTATTCATTACGTAGCACGAAGTATTCACCGCCTCTGCCCAAAAAGTTAGAGGTAGTTTATACTCACTCAACATGGATCTAGCCAATTCTTGTAATGTACGATTTTTCCTTTCAACCACCCCATTTTGTTGAGGTGTTCGTAGGGCAGAAAATTCATGTTTTAAACCATTTTCTTCACAAAAGTTTTCAAATTCTGAATTTTCAAATTCGCCTCCATGATCACTTCTCAAAGTTTTAATTGAAACTCCTTTTTCATTTTGAACAAGTTTAGCAAATTTTGAAAAATAATCAAAAGATTCAGACTTTTTGGCTAAGAAATAAACCCATGTAAATCTAGAATAATCGTCAACCAATACATAACAATAACGTTTTCCATTCAAGCTTGCAATTTCATTTGGTCCAAATAAGTCCATATGAATTAATTCGAGGACCCTTGATGTGCTAACAATGTTTTCAGGGCGAAATGATGATCGACTAAGCTTGCCCAAGGAACATGCTTTACACACTTTGTTATCTTTAAATTTCTGATGTGGTAACCCTCTGACTAATTCTTTCGTTTCAAGATTTCTTAAGAGACTCATGCTAGCATGTCCAAGTCTCCTATGCCATAAAGATGCCTCTTCGTCAGTGGCTACCAAACATCTGGAAAGATTTAGATTGTCAAACGAAAGTGAGTAAACATTTCCTTTTTTTTTGCCCTAAAAACAATGTTATTAGAAGTTTTATCAATGATTTTGCAAGTATCACTATCAAAAACCACATTCATACCTTTGTCACATAGTTGGCTAATAGAAATGAGATTGTGATGCAAATTATCAACGTATAAAACATTAGTCAAGGAAAAAGTACCATTACTTACTTCACCTTTCCCAATAATCTTACACTTGCTATTATCTCCCATGATCACATTTCCACCTCTAAACTTCTCTAGGCTAAGGAACTTAGATTTATCACCTGTCATATGTCTAGAACAACCTGAATCTAGAAACCATTCTTGTTGCTCCTTAGCCCGCCAACAGACCTACATAAAGAGAGAGGAGGATGACCTAGAGAAACTCTTAGGTCCAATGATATTAGTAACTGAAGCATTGTGAACAAACAATCCCTTTGGAACCCACACTTGTTTTGTCCTTTTATTTTTGTTCCTATAGACATGAAATTTGTTTGTAGAATACTTAGGAACCCACACTTGTATAAATTTTGTGTTCTTGTTCCTATGACTACAATTTTCAACACGATGTCCAATTTCACTTCTAACAAAAACACTCTTACCTTTTGCATGATCATCAACCTGTGTTTTCCCAAAACCTAGTCCTTTTCTGTTGTTAGCAAAGAGTTGATTTCCCAATAACATGTTAAACGATTTTTCTCCTCTTGAAAAGTTATTCAGAGATTTCTCAAGATTTTGGACTTTGGTTTTTAGTGTTGTGTTTTCAGTCACAAGTGTGGTGCATCTATTTATAAAATCCTTTTTCCTAGTGTCAATGGTTTCCTTAAGACTCGAGTTTTCTTTTTCAAGATTATCGAAGCTATTCTTAAGTCTTGATATTTCTGAATCTAAAATTTTACATTTTTTACAGTCTAGGTTTTGAATATTTTCAAGTTTAGTTTCTAACCTAGTATTCTCATGAACGAGTTCTCTCCTGTCAGACTTCAATTTTTCAATTTTAATTTCAAGAGTATCAATTGTATTAGTAAAATCATAACACATCAAAACAAGTTCTTTATAAGAATAGTTACGTACCTCACTGGATTCCTCTGAACTTGTTTCTGAATCTGATTTTGCCATAAGGCACAAGTTAGCCTCTTCTGAGCTATTATCCGAAACTTCTTCTCCTTCTTCATCATCCCAAGTTGCTGCAAAGGCCTTCTTCTTCTTTTTCTTTCCTTTGTTGTTCTTGAGAAGTGGACATTTTTGTTTGAAGTGGCCAGGCTTTTTGCAGTTAAAGCATGTTAATTCATTATCGGAATCATCAGAATCTTTTGACTTATTACCACTTGTTTTCTTCTTGCGTGGCCTGAATTTTGACCATTTTCTAAGATTATTGACAGCCATCGCAAGCTCTTCAATTGGATCTTCTTCTTCTTCACCGCTTTCTTCTTTGCTTTTTAAGGCAATCGTCTTCTTTTTTGATTCGGAGTTGTTACGTTCCTCCTTTGCCTTTAGCTCAAGCTCATATGTCATCAAGTTTCCGATCAACTCCTCCATGCTTAGTTTACTCAGATCTTTTGATTCTTGTATTGCAGTGACTTTTGCCTCAAAGTTCATTGGTAAGACTCGCAGTATCTTCCATACAAGCTCTACTTCAGTGAAGACCTTCCCAAGCGCTCTAGCATTGTACACCAAAGTTGAAAATCGTCCAAACATATCTTTTATGCTCTCGCCCTTTTCCATCACAAAGTTTTCGTATTCATTGCTAAATAGAGCTAGTCGTGACTCCTTGACTTGAGAAGTTCCTTCGTGTGTCACCTCCAGAATGTGCCAAATTTCCTGTACTGTTGTACAATGAGAAATTCTATTAAATTCATTTTTATCAAGCGCACAGATCAAAGCGTTCATTGCTTTGGCATTTGTAGTTTTTAATTTCTTATCGTTAGCATCCCACCTATCCTTAGGTTTAGGAATCTCAGTATCACCAACAACTATAGTGGGAGATTTATAGCCAGTTTCAATAATATCCCAAACATCATAATCGACAGAACTAAGATAAATACTCATTCTAACTTTCCAATAAGCATAATCATTCCCATTAAACATGGGTGGCCTAGCAATAGATTGCCCCTCAGAAAAAGCATTATTTGGTGGATTCATGACTCTAGAGTTAAAGTAAAATACCTTGCTCTGATACCACTTGTAGGATCTAGATTAACCCTAGAGGGGGGGGGGGGGTGAATAGGGTTATAGCAAATTTTTGCGAATTAAACACAGAAGCAAACTGCAGAAATAAATATGCTGAAAAATAAATCACACACAGAATTTACCCAGCTTCGGCAACCCCTGCCTACTGCTGCATTTCCAGATTTCTATTAGAATTAAACAGTTTCCCGCTTACAAACACTCTAATAGACTTGCAAACCCTGCTACCGCCTATAGAGTTTTGCAAACTTGCAAACCCTGCTAACTGGACTAACTCTAACTAGACAATCTGTCAACACCTAAACCCTAGGTGATAATTTATCATGTTTTGTTTTGAAAAGAACATACAAATAAAGCGAATTATAAAAGCAAGCACTAAATTTAAAACTATTTAAATTATCTTGCCTTTATAAAATTAAAATACCCTAACCCAATGTAAACATAAGATATGCGGTCACTTCCCTTTATCTTATTTTACCCGGTCCATTTTCTTTTGTTTGTGAAAAAAAAAGGCCGATCCTTTTCTTTTTCAATTTAGGGCTTCGGTTCTTCTGTGAGATTTGGGGCTTTGTTCTGATGATTGATTCTTTGACTTGTGTTGATCTTTCTCACGCTCGTTCTCTGATGATTTGATGCTTGTTGCTAGCTCGTTCTCTGATAATCGAGTTTACTGTTGCGGTATGTAATCTTTTTGCTTGTTTGTGGTTTTGTGATTTTCGAACTTGATTGTTCTGTTGTCTATGATGATTTCTTGGGGTGTATTTATAGGGTTGAAACCCTAATTAACACTGTCAGATTTGATTTCTTCATGTCGTTGATTATTTTCCTGAATTTGTTCTGGATTTGGAGTATTCTTTTATTGATTCAATTTCAAATAATTGCTGACCATATTTGAATTCGAATTAATTGATTCGAAGATATCTTGCTGTATTTGTTGTCTCGGTCCTCATTTGAATTAATACTGTCCATATATGAATTCGAGAAATTTGCTGCAAAGATTTCTTTCCAAATTAGAAATCTTTGACTTAATCAAAGACTTAATCAAAAGATATGAATTTATTCTTTAACTTCGGCTTGATTTCTGCACTGCCTTGTACTTGCCACTGTCTTGTGTTCCCTACTGCACATTCACCAGTTTACTATATATGTGCATATATACATTTGTATGTGTGTATGCATATATTTTTGGGTTTGTACTTTCATTGTGACTTGATTTTGCTATGGGATTGAATCAGAACTTCATTTCATCTGCATGTAGTTGTGATCTGATTCTTGATAGCTTGCTGGTGCATGTCATTTGTTTCTAGCTCGAATTCGTCTTTGAGGAACACTGTACTTGTTGTTATGATGTTTTGAACTTGATTCACTTCATGTTGCGTTAGTCACTTGCATTGGTGCATTGCCTTGTACATCCATGTTCTTTACTTGGTTGTTGTCACTGGTCTGCTGCCATGTTCACGTGCACTTGAGTTTGTTTCCACTGCTTCATCATGTTGTATTCATCCCTGTACTTGTAGTTGTGCAATTCTTCTGGCTTCACATGTGCACAGAGTTGTTTGCTGTGTTGTACTCGGTTTGCTTTTGATACAGATGCTACACTTGTTCATGTTGCCTTTGTACACTTGTTCATATGAGCTGTTGTTCCATTGTTGTAGTTGTAGTATTTATGTTCCTTGTTTCATTTGAAAGCTGGTTCGATGTACTCAAATTTTATCACTTGAGTTTGCAGTCTTCATTTTTTTTTTGCTGTGACTCTTGTGATATTCATGTTGATTGCTTCATGACTTGTTGTTGGCATGTACATTGTGTTCACTGTTGCACTTGGTGTTTGTAGCTGCTATGCAGTTGCTATGCATCACTTTATATACTATGTTCTGTTCTGCATTGATGCAGTTTCCATATTTTGTGTATTTTGATGTTTCATGCTGCTGTGATGCAGTTTCTTTCACTGTTGTATCTTTGAGAGCTTGCACTGCTTCATGTTGAATTTGTGCAGTGTTGTACTTGTTGCCTTGTATCACTGGTTCATTCTGGTTGGTGCAGTATTCATGTTTTTGTTGGTCTGGACTTTTGTGGGATATTTGACTGTTTCTGGCTCGATGTTGTTAATGCATTCATGACCACTGTTTTGTATATTTCTGATGCTGCACTTGGTCTTTGTTCTTCTCTGTTATGTTGCTTTGAATGAATTAGTGTTTTGTTGTAGTTTGTGCACACGAGTTGGCGTGGCAGTGCACACCTATACGAATGTACACGTGTGTACTGCAGCCACTTATAATTGCCTGTCCCTGATAAAAATTACTGATATGCATAGATATTGCACAATCAAAGATGTTGACAATAACTCATGTATCTGAGACACAAACAAATTTTGTTTTTGCAAATTTAAATTTGTTTGTTTTCAGATTACTGTTGTAGTTGCTAATTATACAGGTACACAGAAGACAGGACGAGAAGTGGAGCTGGACAATGCAGATAGATGCAGATGTGCAGACAGAGTGAAAAAACTGAGTGTTGTAGTGAGAAAAGTAAAATGTATGAACTGATGTATGTATATATATATAGAGAGAGATGAAAACTTTGTATTGTTTAAGTGTTGTAATAAAATATTATATTGAATAAAAAATACTAGTTGAATTATATAAATTCTGTGCAATAGTATAATTATTCAATATGAATATTTCTTCCTTTCTGTATATAGTCCAAACTGCAAACACATATATATATTGATATATATATATGTTTGTTATCATCAAACAAAAAATCACATCAAACAAAAACATATTTAGAGGCTATCCTAAGAAATATGAAACTGGAGTGCAAACAGAAATTGAAGGCAAATCGTTGTTCATAACTGGTGCAAATAAAGTATTTTTTGGAAGTTGCCATATTGGAAACATCTTCTGCTTCGTCATATTATAGATGTGATGCACAATGAGAAAAATGTATTTGATAATGTTTTTAACACAATTTTGAATGTGAAAGGGAAGAGGAAGGATGATTTGAAATCAAGACGCACTATAGAAGAATTATGCAAACGCCCTGAGCTTCATATGAAACCAAATGACAATAAAAAACCCAAAGCATGTTACAAATTAGATAATAATCAAGTTAAAGTTGTGTTAAAATGGATGGAAGGGTTAAGATTTCCTGATGGGATATCATCAAATCTTCGTAGATGTGTTGACTTCAAAATTGTAGATTGAGCGGAATGAAAAGCCATGACTGTCATATAGATGGAAAATTTATTACCCGTTATGTTCAGATAACTACTGCAGTTAAAAATTTGGATAGCAACGGAACTTAGTATGTTTTACAAAGAGCTTTGTTCGACTACTTTAAAAGTGTAACGTTTACGTAAACTTGAAGTAGATATTCCTATACTGCTCTGCAAATTAGAGAAAATATTTCCGCTAGGTTTTTTTTTAATGTAATGGAACATTTACCTGTTCATCTCCCATCTTGTCACTATAGTTATTTGTTACCACAATCTAAAATGTTATCAACATGCACATACACTTACATAAACATCATAAACTAAATTAAATAACATTATCACACTGCTAATAATTCACATACCTGCACATACACTTACAGAGACCACACGGCTAAATTAAATATTTATTACAGGGTAGCAGTCAGAGACGGGGTAGGCAGACTAGAGCTCAGATCGATCTAGTTGAGATCGAAGATTTGCGGGCTAGAGTGGCGCACCTGGAGGAGCAGAACCATCGGCAGGCCATAGAGATGACACAATTGCTAGACCAGCATATCGCCGAGTACATGCAGCAGTATCGTGTCCACTTCCCTTCCTCTGCTAGCTCGGGTTCTGGAGGAGATTGATAAATTGCTTTGGTCGGTAAGTTTTTTCTGCTTTGTACGATGGTAGAGGTACTTTTTGTTTTTGTGTACTATGTTATGCTAGACATAAAATTATGTGGATGTTGGGGGTGTTGTGAATGTATGTGTTGATAGAACATTTGATGTTTTGGATATTATTACGTATTTTACATTAGTTTGGGTGATGATGATATGTGTTGACTTAATTTTATATTTTTGTTTGTTTGGTGGTTTGTGTATAGTTTGGTTTTTGAGTTTTGATTGGAATATTGTATATTGGATTCTGCAGTATTGGTGGAATAGTGTTTGTATAGGGAACGTGGATGGAAGGCTAAAGTGCTGCAGAAATAAAAAAGTTTCAGCAGATTTCCGACAGCTCCTGACGGCCTATAGGTATCATATTTCTGACGGCGCCTGATGGCTTTCGGGTCATTTTTGCCATCGGATTTCGACGGCTTCCGACAGAGTCGGAAACCATCGGAATATGTCGGAAGCCGTTGGAAATACAAACGGCGAGCTTTGTCGGAAGCCATCGGAAACACTGCTCACCGACGTCGAAATTTCCGACGGCTTATTCCTACAGCTTCCGACGGTTTCAAGCCGTCGGAAATCGGCTTTCCCTTTGTAGTGTTAGGTGAATTATTCAGAATTAAATATAATTGAAGTTAGACATTTAATTTTTGGTTTTGATTAACTTGTAATTTGAGACTTAATTTAAATGTTATTAGAAATGATTAAGTGGATATTTCAAGTTTGAATAAATTTAAAGTTGAATTTTGAAATATAAATGAGATTTATCAAATTGATTTTTGTAAACTGTTTGAATATTTAGACTTTAAAATCCATTGAAATTGGAGATGGTTTAAATTTATAATTCAAACTTGGATTTGAAATCGATATAAATTAAAATGGTTTGATAAGAATTTGAATTGAACCTTTAACCTTTTCAGCTGAAATTGTTAAATTGAAAATGATTTAAATTGAAATTTGGAATTAAAGTTGAGTCAAATTAATTTAGGAAGTTGGAAGAAACGATTCTACTTTGAAACTTTTTTAATTTATATATATACACACACACATATGTGCTATGTTTAATATATAAACTATTTTTAATCAATAACCTACTTTAAATATAAACTATTTTTAATTTATAGCTATTTCAATATATTTTTTAATATTTATACTATTTAAGTCAGAACTGTTATGATTTAGATTTAATGGCCTTAAATGCAAAACTTTGATATGATGGTTTAACCAATTTTTTGGTTATGATTTTAGAAATGAATTATAATTTAAAATGAATATGATTTAAAGTGATATGATTTCAAAAGTGAATATGATTTTGAAAGTGATATGATATTTTGACACGGAGTATGAATTGTTTGAAATATAAATGATCACGGTGTAAATAAGCGGTTAGTTGTTGAAGCGACTGGGATCGGATATTGTCATACTCTCTACCAATACCGAAAACCACTTTAATAACTGTGTATGTGATGGAGATTCCAAAACAAAGTAGGATGGTTTGGCGACGTCTACATGAGGTATTAACGCATTCCTGACTCCCACGAGTCAGCTTGATGTGGCTAAAATAGAAGCCATGCCGGGCCAAGTAGAGTCGCACATTTGATCAGGCACATTCCTTCAATACTATTTTATTACTTTATGATTTGATTGGGTGCATCTTTGATTTAGGAGTGTGTCTCGAGGTGGGCGGTAGCAGCTTCTATGTGTTACCACCAGTCTGGATTTGCAAAATGGTAAAATTCTACCCTGGGTATTACCTCACGTGCCTTGTCACATGCCTTATCGCGCCTTCTACGAGTTTGGTTTGTGTCGCACCTATGGAGTGCTTCCTGATATCCCACCCGCTTGGTGGAGTTTACAGTAATGTGTGGACTATGACATTATATAACATGTATTAAGGGGGATATGGGTAACAACTTAACGTTATTTTAATGGTTTACTTTACTATAGACATTATATAGGTAGCGTATTGTACTATGTATGTAGATAGTTTAGCGGTTTCTTAGAGGATGGGTATCCCAAACATCGTCTAAGTTATATTTTATTTTGGTTGATATTTCACTTGAGTTGAATTTACTGGTATAAGAATGTTAATCATGACTCAGGTGTTTTGTGTTTATCCTTATGCTCGGGTTAGACCGAGTATCTCAGCATTTGAGACTCGCCTTTGGAGCTTGGATCTTTCTTGAAGATCTGTCTGTATATTCAGCTTTTCGGTTACTTCAATTGATTCCTGTTGTTTTGTTCATACTTGTCATTAACATTTGTATTAGTAACTTCTGTGTATTTGAGATATCTATTGTATTCTTACTGTACACTTTGATGTTTATATAGTAGCTTCATGAACTATTATTTATCTATGCCGCTGCTTATTGCTATATTACTCTGTGTCTGTGATTCTATGATTGATTTATTTACTGAATATGCTAAATTTTCCAAATATAAATTAACAATATGTTATTTTAAGCAATTCAAGTCTGACATAAGTGGATGATTGTCGATTTGAATGGTTCGAAATGCCAAGTCATTGCAGAACTAGTTTTGAGGCCTAAATCATAGTATACCAAAGTTAATGTTTTATCATTCGATAAAATTTGAATTAAATTATATTTAAATAATTTACCAATTCACAGTTATGGACAAATACGATATTTTTACTTTACAAATGCGTTATTACAAACCACAACATTCATTAATAATTTGATTTTATTATTATTACACATTTGAATCAAATTTGAATAATCACATTTCAAAAATAACATTTTATATTTGAATATAAATCGGTTATTAATTAAATTTGAATTTGAAATAAATTTCCAATTTCACAACAACTAGTTTCGTTTGGTATCACCTTTAAATTCCAAATTAAAAGTTTTCTACCATCATTCTTGGTTAAATAGGAATTTATAATCTTTTAAAATTAAAATTTCCATGTCAAATCGAAGATTTAAATATTAAATCAATTTCAACAATAAATTACAATAGCACTAAAATTCTAGTTCATTATACTTTAAATTTCAAACAAATTCTTTTATTTTGATTTACATGTCCCTTATATTAAATCAACAAATACATTATGTAATTTATTTAACATAAGTTTCCATTTATTATACTCATACTTTGCAGTTAACATCTTCTCATATTAATTGAAATATTTAATTACATTAAATTTCCCATTGATTACCAAAATTAATTCCAAACGGATTCGAATAATGAGATGAGAAATAAAACAATTGTTATGTATTAGTAATTCATATCTATTAACTTATTATTTACAAACAAAGGTTATAAATTAATTACCAAATAACTGATTTCATATTCTATATTAAAACCAATTTCAATTAAATAGCATATGGTTCCACCATTAATACATCATTTATTTTATTTCTTATTGAACTTTACAATTATATCCAAATTAACATCATTAAATTATATTCTAATATGCATTGCCATCTTTTATCTCATTAAAATTAGTTGTTTTAGAATTTTTTCTCAAGGTCAAAATTTATACTTTAATAAAATTCACGTTAATAAATCATAAATTTTAATTTCTTACAATATTAAATTCCAAAGTCTTATTTTATTTAATATTTTTAATTGTCACAAAACTCGGGTCGGTACAGACAAACAATTAAATGAGATAAAGGATCTGAAATATTTCAATTATAATAAACATATAGTCAATGGAGATCTAGAATAACGGGAAATTTGAATTAAACCAACATGATGATCATATAATTAATTAAGGTGGATGAAAAAGGGGATCTGATTTATATTATAGGTGAACATTAAAATAGAAGAGATGTAACATGAATAAAATCCAAATCTTGAAAACTTAATGAATATACAATTAAGTAAATTTAGAATTACCTAAAAATGAAGCCAATGATTTGTACATTGAATGAAGATATCTCCTTAGATCTCCAAGATCCGTACCTAATCCTTACAAGAGATGGATGAACCACTTACGTTTCATTATTTTTGATGTTTGCATTTGATTTAGAGTTGATAAAATTTTGGATATAGTTAATTATTTTTTAGCCGTGGAAGGTTAGGAGGAGAGAGAAAAGTGAATGGGAAAATGAATGTCCGTAGGAAATGAATTAGTGGATTTGTTTTTAATTAAAAAATGATAAATTTCCCTTTCTTTTATTAAAACTTCTCTACTCAATTCCCTTAATTATCTCTCTTGTACACTTCTCTCTTTTCATATGGTATGGTTGAACTACATACTGTCAATGACACAAAATTTCCATAAATCATTACATTCAATTGTCTTTTACTTAAACCCATTTAAAATTACACCGATATCGTATATCAATGCACACAAATATAAGTTTAATAAATGCATTCAAATAATTACAAACAACTCCAAAACATCAAATGAATCAAACAATAATCAATATTTACTAAATATTAATTTATTAAATTAATTTACAACATTATAAATTAAAAAACCAAGTGGTTTTTTTTTAAAATTCATTATTATGGTTATGTGACTCAAAGATGTAAATTCAGTCAGCGATTAATATCGAATAATTCAAATATTGACGTTCACATGTCACCTTAGCTAGTGGTGTGATATTTTGGATAAATTTATCGCTGCACATATTTTGGATCTAATTTTACTTATTATAAGCAGTACCTGGTAATAACGATCATTAGCACAAATTTAACGATTATCCACACCAATTCTCTTCGTTAAAACTACTCTCAATGGATGAATCGATACCCTTTCTCAAAACATCTTGTCTAGGAACATTTAAAACAATTTGTTTTTTCAATGTGATAAAATTATCATGATTACAACATTTTGTGATTATTATCACATAGCATACCATTTAAGTATTTTTCATCCACATACTTTAAATTAACTACTTAATTATTTACACCACTATATATTAAGTATATAATAGAAATAAAAACACATTTATTTTGAACCAAATTGGTTAAGAGTTAGATATATGTAATAAATTACATAATTCCCCCAGGGCATACCCCTAACTCTATCAAGTACAACTTGGAAGAAGCTATTCATTTCGCTTTGCCACATAGATATACAATAGTAAATGACAAGAAGTACAAATAAGTGTACCTATTCTGACAAGGAGCATATCGTATTCATGTAGCATGCTACCACGGTACATGCACATTAAATGCACGATAAGTAAATGACATGAGCCTTGTATGGCTTTCCAACTGGCACTCATCATATCCACATATTCCTTTTACCTTTCCTAGTGTCTTTCATCAGCCCATGTGACCAGATCAATGGTTAGGCGAGCTTTTCGCCTGATTTACAACACAATCTCGGTCATCCACCATCTATTTCAGGTACTATAAATACCCTATGTATTGCAATTTCAAAGAGGTCGAAAAAGATAAGAATTCAAATTATTATAGACAATCAAAATTTCCTCACACAGTAAACCTAATTTCTTAAGATTAGCCATTTCATTAGCCTTAAGTGCTTCATTTTATTATTATTGTCTTGTAATTCCTTATAATTATAAGAGAGATGTATGTTTTAATTTATATAAATGATATTTTTACTTGATATATCTTATTATAATTTGTATATTTGTGTCATTTTATGTATATTTTGACTTTTAAATATTTTAAAGTGATGTTTGAATTTTTCCAAAGCTTATTGAATTTATTTTTCTATTTTAAAGCCTAGTTTCTATATTTTTGCTATTTTCTTCATTTAAATTATATTTAATTGAAATATATATATATTTTTTGAATTCATTTTTATTTTATGTTATTATCTTTGTTATAAATATTTTTACAAGTCCATATAAATTTTCAAAAGTTCATTCTGTTTATTTTCCATTTTTCTAGACCAGTTTGCAATTTTGTGCTATTTTCTTATTTTTAACCTTATATAATTAATAAATATTTATATATATTTTGTTATATTTTCAAATTTGTGACTGAAATTATTATTATTTTCAGTAATGTAAACTTATATAAATAAATTAAAGGTAATTTGAAAAGGTTTTGACTTTTGGTTTCCAATGGCTCTTTATTTTCCAACCTTTCATATTTGTAACTTACTTTTTTTCATCAATTTGCCTTAACTACTCACACCTTCAGCCGACCACATCATTTTTCCTCATTCATGCACTCTTTTTTTTCTTATTTCCTGAAGAAAAAAATTCGGCTCTTGCTTGAGATGGTTTTGGTAAAAAATTTCATTTCTCTTCTTTTTTTGTTTATTTCTTTTTGTTTTGACATTGTTTTGCACTTGTTCTTCTTCACTTCTAGGTTCGGCCACCTCCTCTCCAAGCCCCTGCCGCCTCCACCGCCATCTGAGAATGCCTCCATCACCACCTCCTCTCTGGTCAAAACCCCAAGACGTGCCCCTAGTGATGATCCACCACCAAAGTTTCCACAAAACTCTACTTTTGTTTGCATAGCCGACCTCTACCATGCATCCACCACCTTCCACCACCCATGTCCGCCACTAACATCACCTTCACAACCTCCATCACCACCTAGACTCTCGGCCACACCTTCCTCTTGGACCCCACAGTGCAGGCCGTGACCCTAGTTCCTTGACCGAGCCTTGTTTTGGTCTTGAATCATGTGATATTACCTTGTTGTGTTGTTTTCATCACTACCCACCTTTGCACCATCAACAACCAAGTGTAGGCCGACCATACCCAACCAAAACCTAATCCAACTCTTGCCTTAGACCTGTAGTACACCTTATAGCTGAACCTGGAGGTTGTTGGAAGCAAGTGCATAGCAATTCTGCTTTGATTCGTGCAGTTGATTCTATCTTATTCTATCGTATTTTGCATTTGAAACTTATGTTATTATTATTGTTTTGTGTGACTTGTATTTAAGGGATTTGATATTTTGGATCTTCCACTCATCTTTGTATTGTGTAATCGTTCTTATGTAGATTCCTTTTTGTGCATTCGTCGTTGTGTCTCCAGCTCAAACCAGTGAGTTATTCTCACCTGACAATATGTACATATATAACTAGTAAATTGACCCCTTTTGAATCTGTAAACTGCATAACCATGTTACATCTGCTATATTATGATTATATGATGTTCAACTATGCTTAATCACCTGTTATATCACATGTTACTGTTATATTATGTTGTTCTGTTATTTTTATCAGCTTATCACACTGCAAGTTCCCTTTATATTAGAATCACTATGGGTTGAAATGATACGCACCCGAGCGGACTTTAGAATAAGGAAAAATAGTTATGGACTGAAATGATAGGCCTGAATGATTTACAATTATTTTTCATTTACTTGGGACTGTGGGTTTGAAATGATAAAACCCGGATTTTCTTTGTAAATTAGGGGTTGAAATGTTTAATTACCCGTATCACTTTACCTAGCGTAGAAAATTATATACAGGCCCGTAGTTAAAATATGTTTTTCTAAAAATTTTAAAATATTTTTAGAAATGTAATTATTATAATATTTGATTTAAAATTAATTAAAATTAATTTTTGTAAAATATTATTGATTTTCTGGAAATTTATAAGTTGAATAAATTATGGAAAGGTTAGAAAATCTGAATGTAAGTTATTTTGAAAACTTTTATTTAATTATAATTGGAAATTAAATTAAATATGAAATTATGATAAATTTATGATAATTTGAATTTTTATATGAATTTAAAGTGATTTTATAATATATTATTGAGTTTTGAATAAAATTAAAATGTGAAATGAATGATTTTTTTAGTTGAAATTTTGAAATATAACCAAAATAGGAATTTGTGAATTTGACTTAAAAGTGAAATTTAAGTTAAATAAATAAAATTGAAATTAAGTTATATTTTGAAATTTAAACTTAAGTGTTAAATTGAAATTTAATTCAATGAATTTAAAATTGAATTTTGAAATTTAATAAGTTAATTATTATTAATTCTTGATTTTTGAATAGAAATTTAACTTTATAAAATCATGAACTTAAGGAAAATTAAATGATGTTTATAAATGTGAAAATGTATGATTCTATAAGTTAAAAATGTTTTAAGTAAAAATATAATTGGTTGTGAAATTATATTGAATATTTGAAGTTAATTAACTGCATTTTTGAGATGCTATTAATTGTAATGTAAATGATATTAAAGCATTTGTAAATGCTGTAGTTGATGATAATGAACTAAAAAGCTAAATTGAATTGAAGGCTATTATAGCATTTTTGTAAGTGCTATAATTGTTGAATTTAACTAAGTTTATTTGAAATTTAAGTAAACTCTATTACAGCATTTTTAAAATGCCGTCTTTTGTTAAATTGAACTGTTTTGAATGTAACTTTCCGTAGCATTTTCTAAATGTTGCGGAAAATAATTTTTCACTGTTTTGATAAACTTAATTAAATAAATGAACTTTGAAAGTTTAAAATTTTGGAAATTTAATAATTTAATTATTAAATGTAATAACTTCATTTTTGATTTAAATGAAGTACTTTGATTTGCAATATAAATTGTTTTGAAATGTGAAATGAAATGGTATTTTAAACTGAATAAAATGAATAATGATTTGAAATGATGTGGTTTTGAAAAGATGTGATATTTTTTGATATATTAAAATGATTTGAAATGAATGTGGTTTTGAAAAGATATGATATTTTTTGATATATTAAAATGATTTGAAATGAATGCGGATTTGAAAAGATATGATATTTTTTTGATATATGAAAATGATTTGAAATGAATTTTTGGAAAGATACGATATTTTTGATATATTAAAATAATTTTAAATGAATGTGGTTTTGAAAAGATATGATATTTTTTTGATATATTAAAATGATTTGAAATGAATTTTTGGAAAGATATGATATTTTTGATATATTAAAATGATTTGAAATGAAGTTTTGGAAAGATATGATATTTTTGATACATTAAAATGATTTGAAATGTGGTTTTGAAAAGATATGATATTTTTGATATATTAAAATGATTTGAAATGAAGTTTTGGAAAGATAGGATATCTTTTGATATATTAAAATGATTTGAAATGAAGTTTTGGAAAGATATGATATTTGATATATTGAAATGATTTGACAGGAAGTTTTGGAAAGATATGATGTTTTTGAAATGGTTTGGAAATGATTAGATCTTTATTTTGATAAAGATTTGAATTTGAAATGATACTTTATCTTGAAGTATACACTATGATTTTCAAATTATAACTACGGGTTATAATAACGATTGGTTGTTAAAGAGACCGGGATCAGATATGGACATATTCTCTGTCGATACCGAAAACCACTTTAACAACTGTGTACGCGGTGGAGTTTCTAGAATGAAGTAGGATGGTAACGACGTTCTTGAAATTTTTAACCAGTTTGCAGAATGAAGTAGGATGGACATATTCTGTTTATTTTCTATTTTTCTAGACCAGTTTGCAATTTTGTGCTATTTTCTTATTTTTAACCATATATAATTAATAAATATTTATATATATTTTATATTTTGTTATATTTTCGAATTTGTGACTGAAATAATTATTATTTTCAGTAATATAAACTTATATAAATAAATTAAAGGTAATTTGAAAAGGTTTTGACTTTTGGTTTCCAATGGCTCTTTATTTTCCAACCTTTCATATTTGTAACTTATTTTTTTCATCAATTTGCCTTAACTACTCACACCTTCAGCCGACCACATCATTTTTCCTCATTCACGTACCCTTTTTTTTCTCATTTCCTAAATAAAAAAATTTGGTCCTTGCTTGAGAAGGTTTTGGTAAAAAATTTCATTTCTCTTTTTTTTTGTTTATTTCTTTTTGTTTTGACATTGTTTTGCGCTAGTTCTTCTTCACTTCTAAGTTCGGCCACCCCCTCTCTAGCCCCTGCCGCCTCCACCACCACCTGAGAACGCTTTCATCACCACCTCCTTATTGGTCAAAACCCCAAGCCGTGCCCCTAGTGATGATCCACCACCAAAGTTTCCACAAAACTCCACTTTAGTTTGCATAGCCGACCTCTAACATGCATCCACCGCCTTCCACCACCCATGGACGCCACTAACATCACCTTCACCACTTCCAACACCACCTGGACTCTTGGCCACACCATCCTCTTGGAACCCACAGTGCATGCCGTGACCCTAGTGCCTTGATCGAGCCTTGTTTTGGCCTTGAATCATGTGATATTGCCTTGTTGTGTTGTTTTCACCACTACCAACCTTTGCACCATCAACAACCAAATGTAGGCCGACCATACCCAACCAAAACCTGATCCAAATCTTGCCTTAGACTTGTAGTACACCTTATGGCTGAACCTGGAGTTTGTTGGAAGCAAGTGCAAAGCAATTCTGCTTTGATTCATGCAGTTGATTCTAACTTATTCTATCGTATTTTGCATTTGAAACTTATGTTATTATTATTGTTTTGTGTGACTTGTATTCAAGGGATTTGATATTTTGGCTCTTCCACTCATCTTTGTATCGTGTTATCGTGCTTGTGTGGATTCCTTTTTGTGCATTCTTCGTTGTGTCTCTAGTGAGTCATTCTCACCTGACAATATGTACATATATAACTAGTAAATTGACCCCTTTTGAATCTGTAAACTGCATAACCATGTTACATCTGCTATATTATGAATATATGATGTTCACCCATGCTTAATCACCTGCTATATCATATGTTACTGTTATATTATGTTTTTCTATTTTTTTATCAGTTTATCACACTGCAAGTTCCCTTTATATTAGAATCACTATGAGTTGAAATGATACATACCCGAACGAACTTTAGAATAAGGAAAAACCGTTATGGGCTGAAATGATAGGCCTGAATGATTTTCAATTATTTTTCATTTACTTGGGACTGCGGGTTTGAAATGATAAAACCCGAATTTTCTTTGTAAATTACGGGTTGAAATGATATATTAACCGTATCACTTTACCTAGCGTAGAAAATTATATACAAGCCCGTAGTTAAAATATGTTTTTCTACAAATTTTAAAATATTTTTAGAAATGTAATTATTATAATATTTTGATTTATAATTAATTAAAAATAATTTTTGTAAAATATTATTGATTTTATGGAAATTTATAAGTTAAATAAATTATGGAAAGGTTAGAAAATTTGAATGTAAGTTATTTTAGAAATTTTGATTTAATTATAATTGAAAATTAAATTAAATATGGAATTATGATAAATTTATGATAATTTGAATTTTTAAATGAATTTAAAGTGATTTTATAATATATTATTGATTTTTGAATAAAGTTAATATGTTCATTTTTTTAGTTGAAATTTTGAAATATAACCAAAATGGGAATTTGTGAATTTGACTTAAAAGTGGAATTAAGTTAAATAAATAAAATTGAAATTAAGTTATATTTTGAAATTTAAACATAAGTGTTAAATTGAAATTTTATTCAATGAATTTAAAATTGAATTTTGAAATTTAATAAGTTAATTATTATTAATTCTTGATTTTTGAATGGAAATTTAACTTTATAAAATCATGAACTTAAGGAAAATTAAATGATGTTTATAAATGTGAAAATGTATGGTTTTATAAGTTAAAAATGTTTTAAATAAAAATATAATTGGTTGTGAAATTATATTGAATATTTGAAGTTAATTAACTGCATTTTTGAAATGCTATTAATTGTAATGTAAATGATATTACAACATTTGTAAATGCTGTAGTTGATGATAATGAACTAAAAAGCTAAATTGAATTAAAGGCCATTATAGCATTTTTATAAGTGCTATAATTGTTGAATTTAACTAAGTTTATTTGAAATTTAAGTAACCCTATTACAACATTTTTAAAATGTTGTCTTTTGTTAAATTGAACTGTTTTGAATGTAACTTTCCGTAGCGTTTTCTAAATGTTGCGAAAAGTAAATTTTCACTGTTTTGATAAACTTAAGTAAATAAATGAACTTTGAAAGTTGAAATTTTTTGAAATTTAATAATTTAATTATTAAATGTAATAACTTCATTTTTGATTTAAATGAAGTAATTTGATTTGCAATATAAACTGTTTTGAAATGTGAATTGAAATGGTATTTTAAATTGAATAAAATGAGTAATGATTTGAAATGAATGTAGTTTTGAAAAATATGATATTTTTTTGATATATTAAAATGATTTGAAATGAATGTGGTTTTGAAAAGATTGATATTTTTTGATATATTAAAATGCTTTGAAATGAATGCGGTTTTGAAAGGATATGATATTTTTTTGATATATTAAAATGGTTTGAAATGAATTTTTGGAAAGATATGATATTTTTGATATATTAAAATGATTTGAAATGAATGTGGTTTTGAAAAGATATGATATTTTTTTGATATATTAAAATGATTTGAAATGAATTTTTGGAAAGATATGATATTTTTGATATATTAAAATAATTTGAAATGAAGTTTTGGAAAGATATGATATTTTGATATATTAAAATGATTTGAAATGTGATTTTGAAAAGATATGATATTTTTGATATATTAAAATGATTTGAAATGAATTTTTGGAAAGATAGGATATCTTTTGATATATTAAAATGATTTGAAATGAAGTTTTGGAAAGATAGGATATCTTTTGATATATTAAAGTGATTTGTAATGAAGTTCTGGAAAGATATGATATTTGATATATTGAAATGATTTGACGAGAAGTTTTGGAAAGATATGATGTTTTTGAAGTAGTTTGGAAATGATTAGATCTTTATTTTGATAAAGATTTTAATTTGAAATGATACTTTATTTTCAAGTATAAACTATGATTTTTAAATTATAACTACTGGTTATAATAATGATTGCTTGTTAAAGAGACCGGGATCGGATATGAACATGCTCTCTCTCTCGATACCGAAAACCACTTTAACAACTATGTACGCGGTGGAGTTTCCAGAATGAAGTAGGATGGTGGCGACGTTCTTGAGGTATATTACGTGGACCCAACTTGTAACAACCCGGTTTTTTCGCATCAATTAATAATCGACATTTAGACGATTAATATGTTTGCAAATTGCCAATTGAAGTCTTTAAATTGAATTGAAAATTCTTTTATATATGGGTAAAAGGATTTTTGGGTTTTGGAATTTCTCGGCCCACGTTTTCATTTGTTGGATCGTGAAAATTGCAAAACAAATAAACCCGTTCCCCTTTTTGTTTTTTCCTTTTCATTCTAACCCTAAAACCTAAAACGAAAATAAAATAAAAATGGTGGCAGCCTCGTGCTCCTTCTTTCGTCTTCATTTCAATCGAGTTTAACTTCGATGGAGCATGGAGCCTTCGCACGTCTTCAGCAGCTAGGGCTTCGGCAATCGATCCCCCAATTCGAACGGCTACTTCAAAATTGGTCGAGCCGTCTTCACTTCCAAAGCAAAAGCGAGTAATTTACATTACTCACTTCTAATTCGAAACTGATTGACTTTGTATGCTTAATTTGTTTTTGTTGTTGTTTCGACTTCGATTTGATATTTGTACGTGTTGATGCTTTTCTGCCTTGAGTTGATTTTGGGGCTGCTTTTGATTTTGGCTTGACTTGTTCGACTCTTTGATCTGGTTTGGTTCGATTTCTTGTTTATTCGGGTTACATGGTTTTGATCTTTCTTCGACACAGTCTATTTTGCCCTTGACTCCACTTTACTGTACATTGATGACTTCGGCCATATAAATTTTTGTGTATCGACTTGGATTAACTTCGCGGCCACCACGAGGTTGACTTCGATTTGGCTTCGACTTTGCATTTCCTAGGTGAATTAGCTTCGGCCACTTGACCTTGTTGAATTTCGATTACTTGACTAAAACTACCTCTGGTACCTTGCTCGATTTGCTTCAACGTGTTATGTATTCTGCTGCATATCACTGCATTTTTATCACGGCTGTGGTTTCACTGTCTTCAGTGAACCTGGGGTGTTATCTCGGGTTTACGCTTGCATAACACTGAACTTTGTTTTGAATTCTATCTGTGTTTACCTCGTTTACCACCAGTGTTCATTCATGAGTATAACTGGTTTGATTTGTTCGATCATTGACTTGCATTCACCCAGATGCTGTTGACTTCATTTGAGTATATTGTAGCCTGGTCCTCATTTTATGTTGTCACCGCCTCGTACTCTGTTATTTGCTGGCCTTTGCATATTCTTCGGCATTGTGCCTTGTTCTTGATCATGATATTAGCACTGTCCAGTTTACAGTTGAATGCATGTTGTATTTTGGGATACACTTGGGTTATGCTTCACTTGTGTACTTGGTGGCACTTGGTCTGGTGTAGTTTTCCACTTGTGACTTCACTTTAGTTCACTGAACTGTACAGGTGCATTAAATATTGCATTCTTGATGCCTTGATTTCATTTAGACTTCACTGGTAATATTGTTTTCAATAGAAGCAACATGGCGGTTTCATTCTCACTTGAGTTTATAATTAAGAGCACCGCACTTGAGTTTGTTGTCTTAGTACTCGAGTTTGGTACTTGCATTTTTCAGTCTCATGGTTGCATACATGTAGAATCTCTTGTGTGCACCTAATTACACTGTCACATTGCTTGAATGACTTCGGTAGTGTTTTGATGTCCTGGTCCTTGACTTGTGACCTGCTCTTGTGGTCAGACCTGCATATACATGTACCCCTGCCATGTGCAATTCTTTGCTACACCTCTGGTTCATTTTGACCATGTGCAGCCCTCTCATGTGCACTTGTATATGCACAGCACTTGTTCATGTGCATTTATACGTTTCTTGATTTTGTTTTGGTGTACATGTCTTGCTACTTTATTCACTGCCTTGAGTTGAACCCAGTATTTTGGGTTTGACCTTGTGTTAGTTTGTGAATTTTTATTATGTACCTATCACTGTAGTGGCAGGGCAGTGCATGCAAGCGTGAACTGCAGCCACACGATATTCATTGGGTACATCGTCATTGTAGTGGCATGGCAGTACACGCTTGCGTATACTGCAGCCCTACTCGAGTTGACGTCTTAATTGATGTTTCCAATTACTAGATTGTTTCCTTTGTCCAATTCATCCTTATTAGTGATTGGATAGACGAGATTTAGTGTGACTGTCATCTATTCGTTATTTGATTATTATTGCTTCTGTGCATTAATAACTGAGTTTGAATTAGACTGACTCGGGTATTATTTTCTTTTGAATGTAATACTCGGGCCAGACCCGAGTATTTTCAGGTTGTAGATATTCTGCTTTGGGATGCTGCTTGAGCTATGAAGACTTTTCATATCTTTTGGAGTTGTCGTGTCATAGTATAGGAAGATATGTATTCATGTATATTATATACGTTAATGTACTTGTATATGTAACTTCCTGAGTCGACTGTTGTAGTTGTATCACATGTACGGTGTAAATGTATTGTAACTGACATCAGTTATTATATATATATATATGAGATTTTCTGTTTCATCTGTGTTCCGCATTTATATTATCTGTGTTATTATTTTATATTTTTGTCCTAGACTATTATAGCCACTGTGTAGTAGCTTTGAGTTTGCATCGGCATGTCGGATTTCCTCCTGAAATGAAATGCACGTTTTTACTATCTGGCATATCGGTGCTCGCACAAAGCAATTACACGGATGGTCGCTCCTCAACAGCCTTATTCTCCATGCTAGTCGACAGCACTACACCGTAGTGTTCTTGGCTAGCGTGGTCATAGAGGTGGGGCGTCACAGCTTGGTATCAAAGCCTGGGGTTTAGGACGAATATAAAACATAACTTAGATGGAACATGTGTTACAACTATTTGTCGATGTTTTATCTCTCATCTTTGACTAAGATCATATTTGATTTGTTAGGTATGAATTCCTAACGCTTATTCATGAGCATTGCTTCTATTCTCTGTTGCACTTGCTCATTCGAGTATGCACTGCTAAGTATCATTGTGTATATGCTATACCAAGTTGCATATTGCTGCAACTCGTACCCACTTTGATTTGAGCTCACATTGTTTATTCGAATTTCTGTACATATACATTCTTGTATCTGATTCGTGTACTTGATGCAGTCTCCATGCAATTGGGTTTTGGGTATCAATCTTTGAGACAAATTGCATTTCAATTGTCGACTCTGTCTGTTTATCCATGGTTGGTTGGTTTTCATGTTCCTCTCTCTAATAGTTTTAAAATTTCTTTGGTATAAAAGAAATTGTCTTGGACTTTGCCTTATCGACATCGACATCGACATTTACTTTTGTTAAAGTCATTCATGCATTTATGCTCATTTTGCTTGGTTTTTCCAATTGTTAATCGATTCTTCTTTTCTGATTAGTTGTTATCACCTTTGTCGACTTTGATAACTTCTATTACTGGAATTTTTGGGGTATTCCTACTTTGATGGATTTGGAATCGAATTCTTTGGATTTTATTCACGTCTTCGAATGTGAATTTTAGTGAATTGATGTGGTTTCCAAATTTAATCGATTCTTGTTAATTTCTCGATTTGTTGCTATCATTTATTAGCAACTTTGATGACATTTTCTTCGGGATTTTTGTGAACATACCTTTTGATGAATTCGGTATCGATTTCTTTGGATTCTATTCACCTCTTTGTATGTGAATTCTTGTGATTGATTGTTTCTACAATCATTTTTTTGATTTGTCACTTTAAAAAATATAAAGGTTTTCTATACTAGTAGTAAATATCAAAACCCTTTTCTCCAAACGATTTCAAAACTATTTTACTACAAAACTCTTTTCCTAAACTGTTTTCCAATCTATTAGTATATATTAACCTTTACCTCACTCGTATGAGAAATCTAATTAAACGACTTAGTAAAACGAGTGGTATATAACGCTTGCGTTTATTTCGCCGGTTAATTCTTGGACTTATTCGATTGAATCTCTTGTGACAATTTTCTAGTGGAAATTTACAGTTTGTTCGTAAATATTTGAGTTAAGCAAGTGGTTATGGGACATGAAGCTAAATTTTTATATTTACTAACTTATTGTAATTGACACTTCTTGATGATCATGACGATCATTTTTGTGGTTTTAGACTAGCAACTGTGCGATGGCTCTTTGTCTACGAGGGAGACTAGACCCCGCTCTTGTGATGTTTCGCCATCGCATTTGTGTGATGTTTCGCCATCACATATGTGGGGTAGCGCCCCACGGTCTTCGGGCCATTCGTGTGTCAAAATTAATGACTTGCAACCATGAGATAGCGTCTCGCTTTGCATTGCACGTGTTGGTGAGTTTTCATGCTCGCATGTAGGTGAGTTTTCGTGCTCCCGTTCTCGTTATGCGTTGCACGTGCTGATGAATTGTCATGCTCGCATGTAGGTGAGTTTTCGTGCTCCCGTTCTCGTTTTGCGTTGCACGTGTTGATGAATTTTCATGCTCGCGTGTAGGTGAGTTTTCATGCTCCCGTTCTCGCTTTGCGTTACATGTGCTGATGAGTTTTCATGCTCACGTGTAGGTGAGTTTCCATGCTCCCGTTCTCGCTTTGCATTGCACGTGTTGGTGAGTTTTCATGCTCGCATGTAGGTGAGTTTTCGTGCTCCCTTTCTCGTTATGTGTTGCACGTGCTGATGAATTTTCATGCTCGCATGTAGGTGAGTTTTCGTGCTCTCGTTCTCGCTTTGCGTTGCATGTGTTGATGAGTTTTCATGCTCGCGTGTAGGTGAGTTTTCATGCTCCCGTTCTCGCTTTGCGTTACATGTGCTGATGAGTTTTCATGCTCGCGTGTAGGTGAGTTTCATGCTCCCGTTCTCGCTTTGCGTTACATGTGCTGATGAGTTTTCATGCTCGCGTGTAGGTGAGTTTTCATACTCCCATTTGAGTTTTCGTACTCCCGTTTGAGTTTTCATACTCCCGTTCGAGTTTTCATACTCCCGTTCGAGTTTTCATACTCCCGTCTTGTGATTTCTGGATTTCTTGTGTAGTCTTCTGGAATTTGTGCTTCACCAATTTTCGTGATTTCTATTGATAAGTTTTATCAATTTTTGTGCATTGGTGAATTCGTGTGTCATTGACTTGTTATGAATACAAGTTTAGGGTATGATATCCCTTTCTATCTTTGAGAAGATTCTTGTGACATTTTTTATGAATGAAAATCCACTTATCGAAGTTGCTACTGATGTCGCTGTTTTAATCACGTGTTTTAAAAAATTGTTTTCAAAATTTTTACAGTTTACGCTTTCAAAAGAATGAGGAAGCGATTTAAACGTTTTAGCAAAATCGAGGACTATGACCCCTTGCTTTTACTGATTCGTTTAATTCCGGACTTGTCCGTTTGAGAATGTGAAATGTTATTTTTAAAATACACAATTCTTGCACCTTCAAGGAAACGATGAAGTGAATTAAACGATTTAGTAAAACTCATGGTTATGGGACATGTGCGTTTGCTATTTCGGTTAATTCCGGACTTGTTAATTGAATATTTGTGATTTTTGGTTATCGCTTTTGATAATCGAATATTTTGTGATTGTATTGCCCATTGAGTGCTTTAAGAATTCTGGTCGATGCGCTTGATCAACATTATCGATAGGAATCTCCTAGACGCTTTGATGAGACAATCAAACACAGTAAATTGAATTTTAAAATGTAAATTTGTATGAAAAGATAATTACATAAAGTAAATCGTAAATTTCGAAAGTTTTAGCTTTTCGGGAAAGAATATTATTTAAAACAACTCTTTTTCGATACTTCTATTCTTGCGATTCCCGAGGGGAACCAAGACTTTATAACCAAGACTTTATAGTTTGTACCAATGCTAATCGTATTGGTTTGCATGCCATTCTCTTGCATAAGAGAACGTTCTGTCTCTTGTGTTTCTTAATCATTGATGCCTATTGGGACTAGATATGCCACTCATGATTTAGTGCTCGTGGCTATTGATTTCGCTCTTGAAAATTTGGCGTCATTATTTTTGGGTGAAGATCTTGAATCTTGGGAATATTTATTTTCTCTTAAGGAACTTAATTTTCGTCAACCACGTAGACCCGAGTTCCTTATATCTTATGATCTTGTTATTCTTTGCACTCCCGGAAGGGAAAATCTTGTTACCGATGCACTTGTCGTAGGCAACAAGTGGTTGCTCCTTTGATGATGTCCGAATGGAATCACCTTTTTACCAAGTTCATCAGACGTTTTGATGTATTTCATTTTATTGAGCTTCGTCTCATTCCTTTTATGGACTTACGTCTGATGTTCTTTTATGGTGATCGGTTCATTGGACGTACCGTTTTTGTACTACGTCGGCGTTCCGAATTAATGAAGCTTTGATTCATCTGGCGTATCGTTATTGTACTATGCCGTTGTTCCAAATTATTCGTGTCTCACCTATGATAGGTGTTGTGCGTTTCAGTCAGTTGGGAAAGTTAGTGCCTCGATATATTGGGCCATTTCCTATCACTGAACGTATTGGTTTCTTGGCTTATCGCCTCTTATTATCGGCTCAATTTTCTGTTATTCATGACGTGTTTCACGCGTCTTCCTTCTACGGAAATGCCTTAGGGATTCCGATTTTATTCTTGAGCCCGGTATTATTGAAGAAATTGAAGTTTCACCAGATTTGACTTTGAGCAACATTCTATTCACATCAATGTTTCGGGGATTCCGCACCTTCGAAATAAAGATGTTCTTCTCGTGAAAGTTCATTGTTCTCAAGTCCTATGGATTTCACTTTGGAATCCAGAGGATTCATCGAGCAAATACGTTCAGGCTTTCTCTTTCATGCTCTATATGGTGAACTTCTTATTTTCAAATTTCGTCATTTTATGATGATATGTTTTTATGGTTGTTACCTTTTGTCCATTTATTCCTTGCGAGGATGCAATTTCTTTAAGGAGGGGAGTCTGTAACAACCTAGTTTTTTCGCATCAATTAATAATCGACATTTAGACGATTAATATGTTTGCAAATTGCCAATTGAAGTCTTTAAATTGAATTGAAAATTCTTTTATATATGGGTAAAAGGATTTTTGGGTTTTGGAATTTCTCGGCCCACGTTTTCATTTGTTGGATCGTGAAAATTGCAAAACAAATAAACTCGTTCCCCTTTTTGTTTTTTTCTTTTCATTCTAACCCTAAAACCTAAAACGAAAAGAAAATAAAAATGGTGGCAGCCTCGTGCTCCTTCTTTCGTCTTCATTTCAATCGAGTTCAACTTCGATGGAGCATGGAGCCTTCGCACGTCTTCAGTAGCTAGGGCTTCGGCAATCGATCCCCCAATTCGAACGGCTACTTCAAAATTGGTCGAGCCGTCTTCACTTCCAAAGCAAAAGTGAGTAATGCTTAATTTGTTTTCGTTGTTGTTTCGACTTCGATTTGATATTTGTTCGTGTTGATGCTTTTCTGCCTTGAGTTGATTTTGGGGCTGCTTTTGATTTTGGCTTGACTTGTTCGACTCTTTGATCTGGTTTGGTTCGATTTCTTGTTTATTCGGGTTACATGGTTTTGATCTTTCTTCGACACAGTCTATTTTGCTCTCGACTCCACTTTACTGTACATTGATGACTTCGGCCATATAAATTTTTGTGTATCGACATGGATTAACTTCGCGGCCACCACGAGGTTGACTTCGAGTTGGCTTCGACTTTGCATTTCCTAGGTGAATTAGCTTCGGCCACTTGACCTTGTTGAATTTCGATTACTTGACTAAAACTACCTATGGTACCTTGCTCGATTTGCTTCAACGTGTTATGTATTCTGCTGCATATCACTGCATTTTTATCACGGCTGTGGTTTCACTGTCTTCAGTGAACCTGGGGTGTTATCTCGGGTTTGCACTTGCATAGCACTGAACTTTGTTTTGAATTCTGTCTGTGTTTACCTCGTTTACCACCAGTGTTCATTCATGAGTATAACTGGTTTGATTTGTTCGATCATTGACTTGCATTCACCCAGATGCTGTTGACTTCATTTGAGTATATTGTAGCCTGGTCCTCATTTTATGTTGTCACCGCCTCGTACTCTGTTATTTGCTGGCCTTTTCCTATTCTTCGACATTGTGCCTTGTTCTTGATCATGATATTAGCACTGTCCAGTTTACAGTTGAATGCATGTTGTATTTTGGGATACACTTGGGTTATGCTTCACTTGTGTACTTGGTGGCACTTGGTCTGGTGTAGTTTTCCACTTGTGACTTCACTTTAGTTCACTGAACTGTACAGGTGCATTAAATATTGCATTCTTGATGCCTTGATTTCATTTAGACTTCACTGGTAATATTGTTTTCAATTGAAGCAACATGGCGGTTTCATTCTCACTTGAGTTTATAATTAAAAGCACTGCACTTGAGTTTGTTGTCTTAGTACTCGAGTTTGGTACTTGCATTTTTCAGTCTCATGGTTGCATACATGTAGAATCTCTTGTGTGCACCTAATTACACTGTCACATTGCTTGAATGACTTCGGTAGTGTTTTGATGTCCTGGTCCTTGACTTGTTACCTGCTCTTGTGGTCAGACCTGCATATACATGTAGCCCTGCCATGTGCAATTCTTTGCTACACCTCTGGTTCATTTTGACCATGTGCAGCCCTCTCATGTGCGCTTGTATATGCACAACACTTGTTCATGTGCATTTATACGTTTCTTGATTTTGTTTCGGTGTACATGTCTTGCTACTTTATTCACTGCCTTGAGTTGAACCCAGTATTTTGGGTTTGACCTTGTGTTCGTTTGTGAATTTTTATTGTGTACCTATCACCGTAGTGGCAGGGCAGTGCACGCAAGTGTGAACTGCAGCCACACGGTATTCATTGGGTACATCGCCATTGTAGTGGCATGGCAGTACACGCTTGCGTATACTGCAGCCCTACTCGAGTTGACGTCTTAATTGATGTTTCCAATTACTAGATTGTTTCCTTTGTCCAATTCATCCTTATTAGTGATTGGATAGACGAGATTTAGTGTGACTGTCATCTATTCGTTATTTGATTATTATTGCTTCTGTGCATTAATAACTGAGTTTGAATTAGACTGACTCGGGTATTATTTTCTTTTGAATGTAATACTCGGGTCAGACCCGAGTATTTTCAGGTTGTAGATATTCTACTTTGGGATGCTGCTTGAGCTATGAAGACTTTTCATATCTTTTGGAGTTGTCATGTCATAGTATAGGAAGATATGTATTCATGTATATTATATACGTTAATGTACTTGTATATGTAACTTCCTGAGTCGACTGTTGTAGTTGTATCACATGTACCGTGTAAATGTACTGTAACTGACATCAGTTATTATATATATATATGAGATTTTCTGTTTCATCTGTGTTCTGCATTTATATTATCCGTGTTATTATTTTATATTTTTGTCCTAGACTATTATAGCCACTGTGTAGTAGCTTTGAGTTTGCATCGGCATGTCAGATTTCCTCCTGAAATGAAATGCACGTTTTTACTATCTGGCATATCGGTGCTCGCACAAAGCAATTACACAGATGGTCGCTCCTCAACAGCCTTATTCTCTGTGCTAGTCGACAACACTACACCGTAGTGTTCTTGGCTAGCGTGGGCATAGAGGTGGGGCGTCACACAACTCCCGTGAGTTGGCATAAGGTGGCTAAAACAGGTGCGATCTCGGGCCAAAAGGGGTAGCTCCTCTGGTCGGACACATTTCTTCGATACTATACTCTTACTTGTGGTAGATTTGATGGCCATCCTCCGATTTTGATTTGGGAGTGTGTTCCGAGGTGGGCGTATGTGGCTGCTGCGTTACCACCAGCCCGTGTGCGTAATTGGTATATCTACCCTGACATTGCCTTGTGTGCCATGTCACCTACCATATCGAGCCTTTACTACGAGTTTGGTTTTCTCCCGTAGCCCATGCGTATCTTCTCGTAGTCTCCCGATCGGGAGATATGCAGATATTGGATGGACTTCTCAGACAATTATGTGTGAAGGGTGATATGGGTATCCTGGAACGCTATTTAAAAGTAAGTTTATTTTACTTTACACATTATTATAATAGCGAAATATTACTATATAGTAAATAGTTTAACGGATCCTTAGTGGATGGGCGGTCCCAGGCATCCTTTAAGTTACTTGTACCTTATTACAGTTCACTTGAATTGGTTTACATTATATAAGTATATATTGTCCTGACTCGAGTGTTTGTATTTTTATTTACGCTCTGGTCAGCCGGAGTTATTCACAGATTTGGATTCCACTTTCTGGAGATTGGAATCGCTGGAGATTATCTGCTTATCTAGTTTTATCTATTCTAATTCTGTTGTTCTATGCAGCTTGTACTCGGTTATCATTTTGAGACTTTTGTTGTACTTTATTTCTTCTGTTGTATTTTATTTAACTCTGATATATTTATATAGTAGCTTCATGAACTACTATTTCTTTTACTTCTGCTGCATTATTAAATACTCTGTGTCCGTGATCTGTGATTATTATTTACTGTATATTCTGAGATTTGCCAAATTTTATTTACAACGCGGTATTTTGAGCAATTCAATTCCGGCATGAGTGTCTACCTATACACTTATAATGGACGCGAATGGTTGAAAATATCGTGGTGTTACAGTTGGTATCAGAGCTTTGGTAGCTCTAGGCAAAAACTTAGTATATAGGTTAAATGTATTTACAGAATTACTTTCATTCGAGTTTAGATCTCTTCCTTTTTGACTCGATTCCTTTGAATTTTGGAACGTTCCCTGCGGTTCCAACCCTCACTATTCATTTTCTTTTGATTTTGGAGTATCCCATAACTCCACTTCAAAGGATCTTTATAATGAGTCGGCGGTCCCGCCAATCTCAAATTATTTGTAAAGGGGTGAAACTCCTTTACAATAGCATTGATTCAACAAGGATTTTATCCTCGGGTTAGATGCTAGTATTTCAGATTATCCCAAACTCTATCTCTTGAGATCGAATGTTGATTTACCCCAGTAATCCACATTGATCTTATTCTTCAAGTCACGTTGACCCGGTTAAGGTTGCCCGCGATTTATTTAAGCTTATCCACCTCCCTATTTTGTTATTCAATCATCTTGTCTTTTGTTTCCAATCTATCTTCCAAACATTTGAATTGTACTTGTAAATCAATATTAATATGTTGTTTTATATTGTGTTGTTTGAGTTGTTGATGTTGATTTTGGTTTTCGATTGATTCGTCTGATCAACGCTATCGATAGGATTTCTAAAACACTCTGACAGAACAAACTGACACAATATTATTTGAAAATTTGGTTAATGAAATAAATTTTGATATAAGTAAATTTATGGAACTTAATAAATTGATTTAAAATTAATCATTTTAAATGATAATACTTGATTTATCATTTATTGGTCTATAAATGAATTTATGAATAGCTGTTTATAAATTGATTTGGGAACTGAAATGAGTTTAAAACAAGAAATTTGAGAATTTAATTTCCGATGGTTTCAAACCTTGTGTTTAAAGTTTTAAAAGGGGTAATTATTTAAAATATTTTCTAATAGAAATTTGTTTCCAAGAAATTTTAAAGTTTAAAATTAGTGCTCTTCTCTTTGTCGCTGGAAAATAACTTCGGTGATGACCGCGGCATCATCGACGTTCATTTTCGAGTTTCAAAGTGAAGAGACCGTTCTATAGTCTTGCTACAGCTTTGATTTGGGAAATTTAATTGATTTGAATTTCTAAAATAAGACTGGATTTTTATATATATATATATAGATATATGATTTAAATTTGATTTGACATATTATGTATATATATATATATTTATTTATCTCTAAATGGTTTGAAGGAATCGGGAATTTTATTCTTAACTTTATCTTAAAGAATCATTTCAATTATAAAAATAAAATCAAAATTTTAGATAAATGATTCAAACTTGAGATGAGGGAATTAAAATTTTTTATTTGTATAATACTCAATTGCATTTAAATATAACTTACCCAAATTATACAAAAGTTAACAATGTAATTGGATAATATACAATATAAAAAGATTTTATAAATAAAATTTAAATGGTTAAAATAAATGTTATACACTTAAATTTTAGTTATAAAATGATTAACAGAAGTAAATAGAATAAAAGGTTAATTGAATAATTTACAATATAAAATGATGATTAATGGAACTAACAATAAATTAAAGCAGTTATAATAAGAGTAAGTATAATGGGCATAGATAATAAAATATATTGAGAGGAATAAATTTAACTTTAAGTAGGAATAAAGAAGAATTAAACTTATTAAGTACATTATGAGTATAATGAATGATTTTATTTCAAATCCATGATCTTAGAAATTGTTAATTCAAGATGATTAGAAGATAAAATAATAAAATTTGAGATAAGTTAAGATTTATTTAACTTGTGTAAAAATTAATTATCAATTTAAATTTAAATTTCCATGGTTTTTAACTTATTATCTTATTTTGTTTTCTAAAGTATCTTTTGGTTGTCCTTATTTTCCTTATCTTGTTTCAGGCTGGTGTAGGCATTTTTCTATAATTTTTCTGTTTAGAAATCTTTTTATAATCTTTGATAATCTTTGATAATCTCCATCTTGTTAAACTTACCTATAACAATAGTTATCAGGTATAATTTCAATCTCCTTGTCATCTTGTCTTAATCTTATTTCACTTTATCTTTTTCTGTGCTTTCCCGTACCTCATTCCTTTTCGGGGACGAAAAGTTTTGAGTGGGGGAGAGTGTAACAACCCTAGATTTTTTTGCATATAATTTAAATTTGACTTTATTTTATTTTGAAATTATTTTAAACTTATTTTATTTCAAACATTTCATTTTTAATTATAAATTTTGATTATTATATGAATTATAATTTCAAATTGGTATAAATTGAATATTTTCCTGAAAAATGGACTAGTGGTCAAAACTGGTCAAACTTTGACTTTTAAATTTTAAATTTAAATATTTGAATTCTTAAATTTTATCTTTTATTATGAAAATATATTTAATATCATGAATACTGCTTTTCGTTTCGTTGAAATTGGATTTAAATTGTGAAAGTTATACCATTTACAATATTGTGTGTATATAGGGTTATTTAACAATATTCTTTGTTTTAATTTATATAAATGATATTTTTACTTGATATATCTTATTCTAATTTGTATATTTATCTTATTTTATGTATATTTTGACATTTAAATATTTTTAAAGTGATGTTTGAATTTTTCCAAAGCTTATTGAATTTATTTTCTATTTTAAAGCCTAGTTTATTTTATTTTTTTGCTATTTTATTCATTCAAATTATATTTAATTAAAATTTATATATTTATTTTGTGAATGCATTTTTATTTTATGTTATTATCTTTGTTATAAATATTTTTACTAGTCCATATAAATTTTTCAAAGTTCATTCTGTTTATTTTCCATTTTTCTAGACCAGTTTGCAATTTTGTGCTATTTTCTTATTTTTAACCATATATAATTAATAAATATTTTGTTATATTTTGTTATATTTTCGAATTTGTGACTGAAATAATTATTATTTTCAGTAATATAAACTTATATAAATAAATTAAAGGTAATTTGAAAAGGTTTTGAGTTTTGGTTTCCAATGACTCTTTATTTTCCAACTTTTCATATTTGTAACTTACTTTTTTCATCAATTTGCCTTAACTACTCACACCTTCAGCCGACCACATCATTTTTCCTCATTCACGTACCCTTTTTTTTGTCATTTCCTGAAGAAAAAAATTTGGTCCTTGCTTGAGAAGGTTTTGGTAAAAAAAAATCCATTTCTCTTCTTTTTTTTGTTTATTTCTTTTTGTTTTGACATTGTTTTGCGCTAGTTCTTCTTCACTTCTAGGTTCGGCCACCTCCTCTCCAGCCCCTACCGCCTCCACCACCACCTGAGAACGATTCCATCACCACCTCCTTATTGGTCAAAACCCCAAGCCGTGCCCCTAGTGATGATCCACCACCAAAGTTTCCATAAAACTCCACTTTTGTTTGCATAGCCGACCTCTAACATGCATCCACCACCTTCCACCACCCATGGACGCCACTAACATCACCTTCACCACCTACAACACCACCTGGACTCTCGGCCACACCATCCCCTTGGACCCCACAGTGCAGGCCGTGACCCTAGTGCCTTGACCGAGCCTTGTTTTGGCCTTGAATCATGTGATATTGCCTTGTTGTGTTGTTTTCACCACTACCCACCTTTGCACCATCAACAACCAAATGTAGGCCGACCATACCCAACCAAAACCTGATCCAAATCTTGCCTTAGACCTGTAGTACACCTTATGGCTGAACCTGGAGGTTGTTGGAAGCAAGTGCAAAGTAATTCTGCTTTGATTCGTGCAGTTGATTCTATCTTATTCTATCGTATTTTGCATTTGAAACTTATGTTATTATTATTGTTTTGTGTGACTTGTATTCAAGGGATTTGATATTTTGGCTCTTCCACTCATCTTTGTATTGTGTTATTGTGCTTGTGTGGATTCCTTTTTGTGCATTCGTCGTTGTGTCTCCAGTGAGTCATTCTCACCTGACAATATGTACATATATAACTAGTAAATTGACCCCTTTTGAATCTGTAAACTGCATAACCATGTTACATCTGCTATATTATGATTATATGATGTTCAACCATGCTTAATCACCTGTTATATCATATGTTACTATTATATTATGTTTTTCGGTTTTTTTATCAGTTTATCACACTGCAAGTTCCCTTTATATTAGAATCACTATGGGTTGAAATGATACATACCCGAATGAACTTTAGAATAAGGAAAAATCATTATGGGATGAAATGATAGGCCTGAATGATTTTCAGTTATTTTTCATTTACTTGGGACTGCGAGTTTGAAATGATAAAACCCGAATTTTATTTGTAAATTACAGGTTGAAATGATATATTACCCGTATCACTTTACCTAACGTAGAAGTTAAAATATATTTTTCTACAAATTTTAAAATATTTTTAGAAATGTAATTATTATAATATTTTGATTTATAATTAATTAAAAATAATTTTTGTAAAATATTATTGATTTTCTGGAAATTTATAAGTTAAATAAATTATGGAAAGGTTAGAAAATCTGAATGTAAGTTATTTTGGAAATTTTGATTTAATTATAATTGGAAATTAAATTAAATATGAAATTAAGATAAATTTATGATAATTTGAATTTTTAAATGAATTTAAAGTGATTTTATAATATATTATTGATTTTTGAATAAAGTTAAAATGTTCATTTTTTTAGTTGAAATTTTGAAATATAACCAAAATGGGAATTTGTGAATTTGACTTAAAAGTGAAATTAAGTTAAATAAATAAAATTGAAATTAAGTTATATTTTGAAATTTAAACTTAAGTGTTAAATTGAAATTTAATTCAATGAATTTAAAATTGAATGTTGAAATTTAATAAGTTAATTATTATTAATTCTTGATTTTTGAATGGAAATTTAACTTTATAAAATCATGAACTTAAGGAAAATTAAATGATGTTTATAAATGTGAAAATGTATGGTTTTATAAGTTAAAAATGTTTTAAATAAAAATATAATTGGTTGTGAAATTATATTGAATATTTGAAGTTATATAACTGCATTTTTGAAATGCTATTAATTATAATGTAAATGATATTACAGCATTTGTAAATGTTGTAGTTGATGATTATGAACTAAAAAGCTAAATTGAATTAAAGGATATTATAGAATTTTATAAGTGCTATAATTGTTGAATTTAACTACGTTTATTTGAAATTTAAGTAAACCCTATTACAACATTTTTAAAATGCTGTCTTTTGTTAAATTGAACTGTTTTGAATGTAACTTTCCGTAGCGTTTTCTAAGTGTTGCGAAAAGTAAATTTTCACTGTTTTGATAAACTTAAGTAAATAAATGAACTTTGAAAGTTGAATTTTTTTTGAAATTTAATAATTTAATTATTAAATGTAATAACTTCATTTTTGATTTAAATGAAGTAATTTGATTTGCAATATAAACTGTTTTGAAATGTGAATTGAAATGGTATTTTAAATTGAATAAAATGAGTAATGATTTGAAATGAATGTAGTTTTGAAAAGATATGATATTTTTTTGATATATTAAAATGATTTAAATGAATGTGGTTTTGAAAAGATATGATATTTTTTTGATATATTAAAATGATTTGAAATGAACGTGGTTTTGAAAAGATATGATTTTTTTTGATATATTAAAATGGTTTGAAATGAAGTTTTGGAAAGATATGATATTTTTGATATATTAAAATGATTTGAAATGAATGTGGTTTTGAAAAGATATGATATTTTTTTGATATATTTAAATGATTTGAAATGAATTTTTGGAAAGATATGATATTTTTGATATATTAAAATGATTTGAAATGAAGTTTTGGGAAGATATGATATTTTTGATATATTAAAATGATTTGAAATGTGGTTTTGAAAATATATGATATTTTTGATATATTAAAATGATTTGAAATGAATTTTTGGAAAGATAAGATATCTTTTGATATATTAAAATGATTTGAAATGAAGTTTTGGAAAGATATGATATCTTTTGATATATTAAAATGATTTGAAATGAAGTTATGGAAAGATATGATAGTTGATATATTGAAATGATTTGACGAGAAGTTTTGGAAAGATATGACGTTTTGAAATAGTTTGGAAATGATTAGATCTTTATTTTGATAAAGATTTGAATTTGAAATGATACTTTATTTTCAAGTATAAACTATGATTTTTAAATTATAACTACGGGTTATAATAATGATTGCTTGTTAAAGAGACCGGGATCAGATATGAACATACTCTTTGTCGATACCGAAAACCACTTTAACAACTGTGTACGCGGTGGAGTTTCCAGAATGAAGTAGGATGGTGGCGACGTTCTTGAGGTATATTACATGGACCCACTCCCGTGAGTTGGCATAAGGTGGCTAAAACAAGGGCGATCTCGGGCCAAAAGGGGTAGCTCCTCTAATCGGACACATTACTTCGATACTATACTCTTACTTGTGGTTGATTTGATGGCCATCCTCCGATTTTGATTTAGGAGTGTGTTCCGAGGTGGGCGTATGTGGCTGCTGCGTTACCAGCAGCCCGTGCGCGCAATTGGTATATCTACCCTGGCATTGCCTTGTGTGCCGTGTCACCTACCATATCGAGCCTTTACTACGAGTTTGGTTTTCTCCCGTAGCCAATGCATATCTTCTCGTAGTCTCCCGATCGAGAGATATGCAGATATTGGATGGACTGCTGGGACTATTATGTGTGAATGGTGATATGGGTAGTCCGGATCGCTATTTAAAAATAAGTTTATTTTACTGTAGACATTATTATATAGCGAAATATTACTACATATTAAATAGTTTAACGGATCCTTAGAGGATGTGCGGTCCCATGCATCCTTTAAGTTACTTGTACCTTATTACAGTTCACTTGAGTTAGTTTACATTATATAAGTATATATTGTCCTGACTCGAGTGTTTTTATTTTTATTTACGCTCGGGTCAGCCTGAGTTATTCACAGATTTGGATTCCACTTTCTGGAGATTGGAATCACTGGAGATTATCTGCTTATCTAGTTTTATCTATTCTAGTTCTGTTGTTCTATTCAGCTTGTACTTGGTTATCATCTTGAGACTTCTGTTGTACTTTATTTCTTCTGTTGTATTTTATTTAACTCTGATATATTTATATGGTAGCTTCATGAACTACTATTTCTTTTACTTCCGCTGCATTATTAAATACTCTGTGTCTGTGATCTGTGATTATTATTTACTATATATTCTGAGATTTGCCAAATTTTATTTAACAACGTGGTATTTTGAGCAATTCTATTCCGGCATGAGTGTCTACCTATACACTTACAATGGATGCGAATTGTTGAAAATATCGGGGTGTTACACTTTTTAACTCACATAATTGGTATTTACATGAGCAATATGTATTTAAATCAAATTCATAATTAATCATCAATAGTTAATGACTCATTTATCATATAAATCAACTAGCATAACATTTAATGTCTAAATTACTATAATAGCAGAATAGGTATTCATTCTGCAAAAAATGTCGTGAATAATCTATTCCATTTAATTATAGTAGAGCGTGGATCTATTCTACCAAATAGATGTCATTAGCAATCCAGTCCATACATGTTAGGTTACTTGAAGGCACATACAAAGAAAATCCCTTGTATTTTAAACCATTTACTTAAAAAAAGTTGCTTTTTAAACAAACCGATCCTTGGAAATAATGTAATTAAAAATAAAACCTTTATTTAATAATAGTTAAATAAATAATTAAATGTTAACTTAATTAAAAAGTAAGAAATAATTAAACCCTACGTGATTAATAATTAATTTATAAATTAAACCTCAATTAATTAATAATTTATAAATAATTAAATCTTAGTTACATAGTAAGTAATTAGATAATTAACCTTTTATTAATTAATAATTAATTAAACTTACTTAATTTACTAATTATAATTATCTTACTTAATTAAAATTAAGTACTAATTACCTTTACTTAATTAGTGATTGAATACTAAATATGTTTACTTAATTAATAAATTAAATAATCATTAAAGCCTTACTTATTAATAAGTATTGATACCTTTTAATACTCATAATATGTTTGTAAACTTTTCAAAATATTTTAAAGCGATAACATTTTTATTTTACAAAAAGTGGTCGTTTCATGAACTGCATTCTTAACGACTATCGCTATGGATACCAAAATTTCAAAACTAGTTTTACATACCCACTACCCCTTTTAAACCTTACCCTTTCCCTTTAAGTTACATTATAAACTTAGTATTAAGCTTTTGAAAACTAAAAAGTAAAATTTAAAAATTAATAAAACAAAAAGCATATCAATGTCTCAAGATGAACAAATTCAAGTGCTAACACTCTCCTTAACATCCAACATCACATACATGGGCACAAACATATATATATATATATATATATATATATATATATATATGCTACAACTAGCCTACCAAACTTGATATTCAACTTCATTTCCAAGTCAATAACCAATATCTCATATAAATACATATATGTAAGCAACAAATACATTATATTTTTTGTCTAAGCAACCATCAAAGTTAGCAAATAAAGAAAGTTTAAAGGTGTGAGCTTTACTCACCAAAACTTAACCAAATCAACTAGAACTAACACTACAACTCAGATCAGCATTAGATCTTTGATTTTCCTTGCAAAAGATGGATTATTTTAGTATCCTAAATGGCCAAAAGGATTCGACCATAGGGTGCTTGCACTCTGCCAAGGATGGAAAAAGATGATGCGAGCTTGCTTTTGAAAGAGGAGTGGAGTAGAAAGGAAAATAGTGGGTTTTAAACAAGTTCTAAAGTGTTTTAAAGTAGAAAAGACAACCTTTTGTTTTGAAAATTATAAAGAAGCCATTAAAGAGTTTTTTAATACTTAGAAAAGGAAGGAGTTTTGAAATATGGATGAAATGAAAAGGACAAGAGAGAGAAATTTGAAAACTGTTTTTATGTAAAGTGAAATAAACAAATTACTAAATTACCCTTTTTGCACATACCCTCTATTTAAAATTTACCGCATCAACACATCTCCTCTTCTTCCTTATACCACATGCATGGCATCTCCACCCCCTCTCTTAGCTAACGTGTTCTTCCCTTGTAACATGATGTGTTGAAATTTGACATTTCATTCATTTTTTTATTTTTATTTAAATTTTGGATAAAAAGTCACATCTCCTTTATTTTACTTGAGTAAATACATATTTACCATATTATTACCTTATCCATACATATGTTATAAATATACATGTACGTATACGTATACTCAAGTCTTTGCAACATTTTCGACAATTTTTACACGACAAAAAATCAAAAATTCAGAAAACGATTTCCGGTCACATTTTCTATTTTTGTTCAAACTAATTAGTTTTGTAAAAAAAAATTGAAAACAGTTTCACCGTTACTAGTTATTAATTAAAAGGGGTATATTTGAGTTATAAAATCCATTAATTTAATATTTGAAATAAATTAAATATTCATAAATCAAAGTGAAAAAATTCCTCGTATTACATGTAGTCATGTATTTTGTAACAACCCATGAATTTAACCCAATTAATATTACTTAATAAAAATCCATGTTTAACGGATGATGATTTAGAGGTTATATGTATAACCATTGCATAAATCTTTTTGAGTTGATTAGTTTAGAGTATAAGTTCGATAAATTTATAGTTACAGTTTGCGAAATAATGCTTTTAGAATATTAAAATAGGCATGTAATCACTTTTGGGCCGAATGACCACTTAACAGCCTATATAGATAAACCGAGAAAACTCTAAGGAAAAACCTCCACTCCATGAAATGATAATTAATTACCAGATCTAATGGTGATTAACCCCCTTAATGTATCTTAAATATTGAACAAAGTCGAAATCAAATAGTATATTAGATGAAACTCTCAACGAAACAAAGTGATGGATGTAGTTTTTTTTTTCATCAGGCACTCAGGTTGATCAAAAATCGATGAAACATTCTCGGTCATTCATATTGTCCATTTATGTTCAACAGTGAAACGATGATTGATGCGTAAAGGACGACGATGTTTAAACTGGCATGTTTTGCAGTAGGTGAAATTGGGGTAATTTTCAAATTCTTTCCCCAGGTACTAATGGGTCTGTGCAAACTGCCAATATGCATTTAATCTAGTCTACATTTAAAAATAACATCATCTGTTATTTAAATTGTTTATATTTTTTATTTTGATATATGTTTAGATATGACATTTACATACATACCATGATAAAATAAAACAACCATACTAAAACATTTGTATAATAGACACACACACAAATAGATATTAGGATTTATATTTATTATGTGCATGTCTATACGTGTACACACACATACACACCTATATATATATAGCAATATCAGATGGATATCAAGGAGTAATATAAATACCTGAGTATACACATATGTTTAATTATATCAGGATATGTATGCATACACATATTTTAATACTATGTACAAATGCACAACATTGCCATATCTAATATTTTATAAAGTCATATATATACATATATTTTAAACAAACAATTTTGAAACATATATATAAACATGCGTGCATGCGTATATATATAACTCAAATTTATTCAAAGCTAATTATTTTGACTAAGTAAATTTATCAATTTAATTTTGAAATTTAAAATTTACAATATCATTTGTAAAATTAATTCGACTAGGTTAAAGATGTTTTATTTTGTATTAAAATGACTTGAGTTTCAAAACATCATTAAGTTTAAAATTAAATTTCAAATATAAATATCCAGTTTTAACTAAATCCAAAATTTTAGTTTGCAAAATATACCAACTTATATTTTCGACCTAATATATTATGAAAAATATATAAATATATTTAAAAAAATATTATTTATTAATAGTATACATGTATACTTGGTAAATTATATTTGTATACTAATATTTAAGTATATATTATTCTCATTCATATAAAAAACATTTATTATTTATTTTTATTTTAAAATGGTCGAAAGGTTTCTACTACAATATATACATAATATATATACTTATCAAATGCGTGCATGCACACACACAAATATAGATATATATTAGTTAAAAATTGAATATTATACATGTATTTTAATTAATAACTGTGTAATAATAATAATTTAATATTTAAAAGTGTTTAATAGAATGTACATAATATAGGAACCAAATTATATATATAATTACAATTTAATATAAATTAATTTTAATTAATTCTAAATTAATTCTAAATTAAATAATTATTCGTCATAAATTTTTAATCAAATCACATATTCTTATGGATATAGTTACACATCTGAAGTTAAGGACATGATCATATAGTTATATCCAAATAAAATATTACTTTTTGAAGACCTAGTAATTTGTAACACTTTGATATGCTTTGATCTACTCGGATTCAGTGTCCACTACTCTAGCTTTGCAAATGAAAGAGATGAATCACCAATGGGAAGTTTTGATGTTTGGATGAAGGAAGCAAAATTGGTTCATTTATGAATGTTAGAGATGACCGGGATTTCATCAAGTAGATGAATGAATAGAATAAGAGAGTATAATATTCTCGATATCCTTTCTCAAAATATCTTGAACATGAATATTTAAAACAAAATGTTATTCTAATCTATAATTAGTTTCCTACGGTTGCAACCATTTACAACCACAATCTTATAAATTTTATCTAAGAATTTTCTTCTTTATATACGTTAACTTATTTAATAATTTGTTTATATTATAATATAACACTGTATATAAAAGAAAACAAACAACATAACTAACTTTTGTTACGAACAAGATCAATTGCAGAGTCGGTTATATAATCACAAGTACATAATTACTTCTAGAGTATACCCTATCGACTTTAACATTTGCAGCTTTGTCGTACACCAAGGCTAGCATTCTTGTGTTCACATGGCTAAACTTCGGTATTGGTTCAATAAGATTGATACTCGACATCTCTAAACTCGACGTTGATAATCTCTTTAATTAACTTTATTTACCACCACACATTAACATTAATGAAAGGTGGCACTAGTAAAAGTGGCTTTGACAACCCTTTTGTGTATATTGACAGTTCTCGGCATGGCCAATGAATAGCAGCGATGAAGACTCCATATCTTGATACCTTATTTGATTGATGGTTGGCAGCATTGAACAATGATGACATTGATGATTCGCGGTGTCGATACTTAGTAGCTTGCAAAAATGCATTATTAACTACACCTGTAGGTATTTACGACTGCAGCCGTTAACATCGTATATGTAGATGTAGGGTGCCTACCAAGCATGTTCATAAGGGTCGACATTGTTATAGTATCAAACCTCGGCAACATTCATTACTTGTATTTCCCTTTATGAGGCAGTTTCGATGAGCAGCGATGTTAGGATGGAGCACCTTTAGTACTTAATAACTCCACCCACAAGCAGCATTAAGAATTGTTGACTTTGACAATGTCGACATTGATAGGATATCACTACATTCAGCATTGCTTTCAGAATCATGAATCTTGACATCTGTCACAGTATTATTCGACAGTCGTTGTGATTCTTGGAAGATGACGTTCGTGCTTTATTGTTCTGGGCTTTATTGAGGCTAATGCTTTTTACGTCACGTCGCTATTCTCCAACACTATTTCTTTGAACATCTTCGATAATGGCGATGGTAGTAACATTTTCCCCCTAGTGTAAAGAAACTTTTGACATTTCAAGTCAATATTCTCGACATCATCATTTTTCCTCCTTTTGGCCTTCTTGCGCTGATCTATCCATTCAATCAAATCCAACGACATCCATTTGCTTACTTCTTCTTATAAATAAGTAAGATCCTCTTTCTTTTCTCCTTTACCTGCAATTTCAAAATCTTGAACAAATGAAAAAAATACTTAAAATTAGATGCAAGCCTTAGCTCATTAATAGCAATTTTCTACACTCAGGTACGACTCTGGTTTTGATTAATCTATAAATTAGTTTTTCATGAAGTTTATGTTGCATTGGTAACTAGGGTTTTGCTCGATTTTATTACTTTTGGAATCAGCAATCGATTCGATTATCTGGTCCTAATAACCCAAATTTTGTTATGAATTGTTATTATCAACCATCCATAATTTTAGATTAGTTGCTTAGTGGTATTGATTTGGGGATTTGGACATTTTCTGTTTTACGATGAGATGGGTAGTATGTCCAACTCATACCTACTACTACGTTGACTCGTGTTGATGTCGTTATTTATGGTGCCATAAATTCGAAGTAGGTTGGTCAACCTAGTAATTGTTAATCCATTAGCGCAATATTTTTGCACCGCACATATAGGCCTTTATACTAGTCGATGTTGGAATGAAAACTGATTTGTTCTGAGTTTATTTACTGAAGAAAATGACATATTAGATCTAAACTCTATATCAACTGGCACTATATTCATTCAAGACGTCATTAATGATGTCAATATAATGCTCATCAATGTTATCTTTACGCTTTAAATTAGCAAATTGCTAATTTTCCTTATTATTTTATTCGCTAACGTTTTTTATTCAAAGCTTTTATATTGTAAGTAATCTTTCCAAAATTAGTATACTTAATTAGATGCAACATCAACCATTTTGATTTTAATTAACGTCGACGTTATTATACTAGCATGACCCTCGACATTGACAATACTCTTCATAAGCCTACTATTGATCAAGATATGATGCGATAACTTTTTATTACCGAAGATAGTGCATTAATTATAGAGTTGTTTTGGTTGCAGTTGACGTTGCCACTTACTGATATGTTAAACTCATGTTGTCATCATTCATTGATAGACATTACCACTCGTCATCGTCAATCATTAATGTCGATAATTTTCATCATTTCAACTTTCTCTATAGTAGCAGTGTTCATTAATGCCTTATGATACTTGTCGTCGTTGTAAATTTTGACTTAGGTTTATTAACATCGCCTAACTACTATTAGATCTTGTTTTCGTTACTTATTCATGTTGATGGTCAACACAGAATTATGAACGTCGTCGTTATTAGAATAAGTCATCAATCGTCTTTATATTTATTAAAGTCAACGTTGGGGAACTAGCATGTCCCACTACATCAATAATACCCTATGTTTATCCATTATTTTGATAACTTATCATATTTTAATGTTAATGATTAACATGAAATATGGTAACTTCCCATTGTTAAGAGAAAACCTATACTAGCTAGTAGCGATGACATTCAACCATAGTCGACGTCATTTGCTTTTGACATTAACTCATAGTGCCATAATTTAATGTCGATGAGTTCTTTGTTTATCATATTCTTTCGTGAATACTTTTCATGTCATGAGTTAGGTTTCATTCAACACCATTATCTACAGACTATCTTTCTTAACACATTATGAGCAATTTAACTGGTTAGCTTGTCGATGTCCACGTTGTCGTTTACTTATTGATGTCGGCAACATTCATCACTTCATTGTTAATTATAGTTGAAAACTTATTATCATTTTAAATCATGAGCTTATTACATGTTCATTCCTACTTGACTTTTGTATTGTTCTCTCATAAGGCTCTCTTATTAAGATTAAAATTTAGATTTACTAACAAATTTGCCATATGACATTTATGGATTGTTTCCTTATAGCTAGTTCAAACTTTGTTATTTAGATAATGATAGTTATTTAGACAACAACATATTAAATTCTCCTATAGCACGAACATGATCATTTCTCAGGTTTAGAATAATGTCATCTGATAGGTTAATGGAAGGACAATAAATCAGCATGAAGCTTACTAAGAAGTATAGCAAGGGGCCTAAATCTTTATTCTTAATTGGCAAGAAAGAAGAAAATATTTCGAACCTATCATATATAACGACCCAAGAAGAAGTGGATTCTATTCTTGGACAGTTTGGCATTTGTGATATCCCAGAATTTTTGGCAATATCAATTTAATGATCTTTATTTAAAATTAAATTGATTTGATAATATTGATCAATAAAATATGAATTGGTTTAATAATCTGAATTGAATAAATATTTAATTTGAGATTTATCTTTTAAAAGTTAAAATAAATTTTTTAAATTATAATGTGTATATATATATATATTTGTAAATATTTTAGATAATCTTTGTTTTCGGATTTAATAAATAAATAATTTTTTTTTTAAATTCTAATAATATATTGAGTAATTGGGAAATTATGTTTTAAATTAATTTTAAGTTTTTCAACGTTATTTAAATTAATAATTATATAAGTTTAAAATATAAAATAGCATATGATTTAAATTTATTTTATAATAAAAGTGATTTATAATCTCTTTATAAATCATTTAAAATTTGTTAAATTGTTATTTTTAAGCCATATTAATAAATGTACTATTTTTCATAAATATAAAAAGGAATTAAAAATAAGAAAATAGAGTCTTCATTTTAAACTAAATAAATTGATTTTATTTTGGAATTCAAAAATATAATTTGAGTTGAAATTGTTTTTGAAATTCAAATTATTGATTCTTTAAAATATTTGTATAAGTTTTAATTTATAATTTGTTTTATTTACATTTTCTTTAAAATAAGAAAGTCATATATACTCATTCAAACATAAAATAAATTAAAGGAAATTCTTTTTAAACATTTAAATAAAAAGAAAATATAACTAGATTTAATTTAAAGACAAGTGTAACCTAATTAGCAATCTAAGCTACATGTGTTAAGTAGTTAATAACTCTAATGACAAGTGTCATTTAATTTTTATTTTCTTTTATTTATTTTGTTAAATGTATTTCAACCCTCTTTTAAAACATTTTCATTTCTCCCCTCATTCTCTTTTCAAAACAAAAGATAAACGAATCAAAGAAATCAAAAAAAGAAAAAAAACCTGTAAACTCAAAACCAAAAAACTTATAACAAGAATTTCAAACATGCAATTTCAAATTCTTGCATAAAAATCAAATTTGCATTCTTTACAAACCTGCACAACAAATTCATTTGCAAAAGAAAGAAATCATGGATCTGCATTTTCTCTGGAATTGATCATCAGCATTTTCAAAATCTGGAATCAACTTAGCAACTGTAGATTAAAAGCCTGCATGCATGAGTGTTAACAGGATTCAAAAGCTTTTCTAAAATCATGAGGCTCTATTTTTCTGAAAGATAAAGGTGAGTAACACTTCTTTTTAAAAAAAATTAAGGTAAATCTGGTTGTTGAATCATGTTTTAAATAAGTTGTATTTCTATATTTGTTGAAAACTCCTGTGCATTTGTGATGTGTGATGTGTGATATATGTTGAATTTGAATTGCCTGTATAACATCCCTGATCTAAAATTTTCAACCCAGTTTCCTATTTAAATTCATTTTTCTTTATCCATTAATTTTTAAGACTTAGGATTTAAACTATATTTGTTTGTTTGGTTATAAACTTAATTTTAAAAATTATCTTAACTTAAATAGAAACTGAAATTGCTCTGGAAATCAAGTTTAAAGGGGGAAACTCAAGTCATTGTTAAAATTCAAACTTGTTAATTTAGAAATTCAGGTATACAAATCAAAACCTTAGACAAATTCATGATTTGTAAGTGTAAAATCATAAATTCTAAGTGGGGTTTGACAATGCATTACTGTTTTGACCCAAAATCGTGTTTTGGAGTGTCTCTGTTGATTCTAGTGGATTTGGGGGTCATGTTTTTGTATAATGGAAGATGGGTGATCGGGGGATCAAGGAAAAATGGTTGTACAGTGATCATGTTGATATGGAGACAACGGTGATTAAAATTGTTCTGTAACCCTAGTATTTGAACCTGTTAGAAAATAGGATCGTTCTCTCTCAACGTTTGATCGAGTGTGAAGCCACTTTGGGGAAGTGTTGCTAAGACCTTGACGAGGTTGTGGCCGAGGATTCAACTCAAACGATGGTCGGAGGACGGAGATCTTGCCATTGACAGGATTGAATTGTGAAAGACCACTGTGTTTTCCAGGTTTTAGAAGTGGGATTGGTTTTTGATTTTGGGTATTTGGAGATATTCTGATGATTTGGTGTTCAAGTTGGATTCAAGGGTTGTTGGTGGATGAGGATGATCATCGTTGATGATCGGAAATTGTCCATGGGTTTTGTGCATGTGCACAGTAGTCATGTGGAGGTGATTTTGTTTCTGGAAAAATTGTGGAGGAAGTGTTCTCGGGGAATACTCGTGTCGCTTGAGGGTGTGACTCGAAGATAGGAAGAAGATGACTCGAAGCAATTGGTTCCTGGCTCGAGTAGTTTGTTAGTTTCAGGTTTGATTTCTGAAACCTGACTGTTCCAGGTTTCTGCAAAATTTAAACAGAATTTAAATTAAAGGAAAGCAAGATTTGAACTGGAGTTGAATCAAGTTTAAATATGAATTCAAAATGAAATTTAAATTCTTGTTTCAAAACGGATAAATTTTATAAAATGAAATGTTTTACAACTGGAACTTGTTTACAGTTCTTTTTAGGTTTTAAAATCTGGAAATAAGATTTTAAACAAGATTTAAAATTTAAGTTAAAATCTGGATTTGAAATCCTGAATTCAAATTCAAATTTGAATCTGAAGTTTTCAAAAGAAAATAAGTTACAAATTCTGATGTTACAATTAAGTTAGAATATCATAATTTTATAACATATGTTTTATAAATCTGAAATGAAATTTAAAACAGGATTTTAAATTTTAAATTTTAAATCTGAAAACAGACACAAATTTGAATTCTGGTTCGATATGAAATAAGCTTTGAAGTTAAATGTTTCAAAAATCACTTGAATATATTTAAAGTACAATTTAAATTTATTTAAATTGATTATAGGTTAAACTATTTATAAAATACCTTAAGTAATTCTAAAAAGATTTTAAATAATTAAATCTTGTTTAAGTTTGATTTCATTTTAGTTTTAATTTAAAATGGAATTTAGAGGAATTTAAAAGCAATTTTTTTTAAAATTACTTTGATAATGAAAATTAAATCGTTAATGAGCTTAATGATTTTCATTAAATTGTTTTGAACTTAATAATTTATTATTTGATCAAGGTAATTTAGATTTTGATTAATTAATTTAATTAATTAATAATTAGGTTAATTAATTAAATAATTAAGGGTTTTATTTAATTAATTAAAGGATTAAGTAAGTTAATTAAACTTGATTAAAGTGTAATTTAGAAATCAATTAATTAAATTAGATTTGATTAATTTAATTAATGATTTGAATTATATTAATCAAGTAATTAATAATTAATTAACTTTTTAATTATCACTTGATTAATTTAATAATTAGAGATAAATTAATGAGTTTTATAAATAAATTAAGAATTAATATTGATTAATATCAGTTAATTGCTTTAGAAAAGCAATTAAAATTTTATTATTGATTAATGAAGGTCATTAATTTAATATTATTTTATAATCAATTAATGTGATTAATTCTAATGATTAATTGTATTAATTAATTTAAAGATAACCATTTGAGAATTATTTAAGTATAATTACTTAATGAAAGTAATTAAGAAATTAATTACTAATTGTAATTAATTGAGTTTATTTTGATTAATTAAGTTGATTAATTAAGTTTAATTAATTTAAATTAATCACTGATTGGTTTGATAGGTAATTACAAATGTAATTAAAAGTGAATAATTACTTTATGAAGTAATTAAGAAGATAAATTATTGGATGTAATTAAATTGAAGGATAACTTGGATAATGGAGGAGTTTTGGAAATCAATTACTTTGTGTAATTAATATGTAATTAGTTTGCAGAATAACTACTTAAGAAAGTAATTAATAATTAATTACTTAGTGTAATTAATTTAGGTTTTGATAATTGAGTTATTTAAAGATAATTAAAGATGAAATTGATTAAGTTAATTACTTAATGTGATTGATTAAGAGTGATTAATCAATATGGATAATTGAAAATTAATTTAATAAGGTAATTATAAATAAGATAATTTGGGATCATTAATTTAAATAATTAATGATATAATTAAGGATTGATTAATAAGAAAAATTAATCAATGAAGGAATTAATTAATGTAATTAATTAATGATTAATGTAATTAATTATAGTTAATTAATTAATGAAGTAATTAAAAGGGTTAATTACTGAATTTGGTTTGAGATAATTAATTTATGAAATTAATTAGAGGTTAATTAATTGAATGTAATTAAAAGATAATTAATCAAGGGTGATTAATTAAGGTGATTTAATTAGAGGGTAATTAATTAATTGATTTGTAATTAATTAAGAGTTGTAAGCAAGATTTATATGGATGAGTAATTAATTTAATTTATTTTAAATTAATTAAGGTAGAAGTAATTAATTTAATTCATTTTAAATTAATTATAGAATGGTGATTTATAAGTCATTGCTTATGAATGTTGATTGTTACCGATTACCCTGAATGATTGAGATCTCAGATATGAGATAAATGATGTTGTGTGATTTGGATGCTATGGTTGCATTGAGTTGATGTTATGAATTATCTGTTTGGAATGATAATATGGATTATCTATTATGATGTTGAGAATTATCTATCTGTGTGTATATAGATAATATTGAATTGAATTGTTTTAAACATTTAAAACAACTTGGACCTAAAAGACACATTTTGGATTTCGATGAGACCGGGATTGGGTTTCCATATTGGATATCCGAAAACCACATCGATCCAAATTAACGATAGGTCGTGAATCTCAAGTGAAGATGGAGTTCAGAGTGCAAGGGTTATCGTCGTTAACTCTGAGGGTGATTCCAAAATGAGTGTAACGAGATAATGCCTTCGGTTTCGTTCGAACCAGGACCGAACTTGTATGGATTGAATGCTTTCAGAACATCGTCAGGTGGACGATGAGCATTCTAAGTGTTATGTCCTATAAAGGTAATCGTAGTCTCAAGCCTCATCAACCGGGAATGGCTAAAACAGGGGAGGTGCAGCAAGGCTTCATGGGTAGCCCCCACTTGAGAGTGAGATTTACCCCTATTTAGAGGTCCCTTTATATTCGGTTGTGTGGGCAGTTGGTTGCAAACAACTGCGGGGTTGTCTTGTTTGGGACTGTTCAGTAAGGAATGATTCCAGCCTTGTGTTGCAGGGGAGTTAGGGTGGCTCCTCGGTACGGTGATCTAGGCCACGTACTGTGACGGGCGGTACCCCAGTAGCCCTGCCATTGTATGGAATCCAAAATCCAATAAGTGCCAACGGTTTTGATTGTATTAACCACTTTTGTGGCTAGTAGCTGGAATTTAATAATGTAACAATTTCGGCTATTTCATATTTACTTGAAAACCCTAGACACTATTATAATATCATCAGATTTCCTATCAAATGTTTTGGTTGGAGTAAGGTAAAAACTTTCCATGTTTATGTGTGGGAAGTCTTACGTGATACCTTTCTTTTCAAAGGTTTTTAAAGTTAAGCAACCTTAACCTGTTACTCACACCAGACCCATGTCTGACCCGGAGTTTATTTTTGTTTTTCATAAACTCTTAGGTACTCAAATTTATACGAGTAGCCAAGGGATTCAGGTTAGCTTTGATGAATATTGGAGAAGCAATGGAGCAGGAGGCTTTGGCGTTAGATATATAGTTCTGCTGTGTATTCTCTGTGTTGGTATCTCCTTTGTTGAGTTGTATTACGTTGTAAATACTAGATAGTGTTTATAACTGTCTAGTATGTGTTGTGTATGTTGTGTAACTCTGATAGATATTGTATATTGTATATTGTATAAATACTTATGTTATTAATATAATTTATTCGTTCCGCTGTTAAGATTCTGTGTTGTTTCTTCTTTCTCTTCTTTCTTTTCTCTTTCTATCCCTTTCTTTCTTAATTCATGATGCGTCTTTCTGGATAGTGGAAGACGGGTCGTGACAGCATTACTGCAATAGAAGCCATTCCTACGGGTCCTTTAGATAATATTACCAATCCACCCTAGGGATACTTTGTATTCATCGTAGTATATATTTGTCATATTGGCTATATTCCATTCTCAGGTTACCTTTTAAAGATATTTGGAGCACTTAGGCATTGCTTCCATCTAATCCCTATCCAATTCGTACATATATTTGACATGCTTAGAGGTTCTGGCTCAGGAAGCAGGGCTCCCTTCCCTCACAGCTGAAATCCTTCATCCTATAGCAATTCCTACTAAAGTTGGTAACCAATCTGACCGTCAAATATACCGCATTCATCCTTACCATAAAAGCATGATCTCTGAAGGTGTTAATATAACAAGGGAATGGGGAGACTCAATACTTTTTCATCAAATGTCTTTCTAACATTAGAGGGACATTTTCCACTCCCAGTAAGTTGTTGTTGTCGTTTATTTTTACATTATGTTCACTCGTTATCTTTTTTAATGGATGCTTCTTTCTAGATTCTGCTCCTAAACAACTGAAACCCGAAGATCAGAAGATCGTGCTATCCTTAACTAAAGCATTAGAAAACATAGGGAACATGCTCAGATTACTGACTCTGGCTAACCTCTTAGTATACCATCATTTTGGCCCGTTATGAGGTTTCGGAAGAGCCTCGAAGGTCAATTCTATATGCTAGAGGAGGATGCTCATTGGAGATAGGAAAATCGGAATCCTTTACCACTAACTCGCCAGTTTAGCCCGATGCTGCTGGTAAGTTTTAATACAGTGAAAAACAAAATTTCTAACGTTATTTGCATACAATTTTCATTTTCATTTTAGGTTTATTTTCTCATTTTATCGCTCCTAATGAAGTAAAAGTCAAAATAGAAGATTTAAAAAAGAGAAAAAGTAAATACTAAGTTCTGGCTTCATCCTAACCGACTAAGACTGTCTCATTTAAAGATTCCATCGCTTAAGCCATTGAAGAATTAGATAAAGATGAAATAGGTGATGATGTTTCCATTGATGCTCCTTTTTCTCTCAAGATAAGAGACCAAAATTTGCGGATGACTTCACTCCTATTATCATAGATGAGATGGAGCATGTAAATATTGATCCAAGTCCCGAAGTAACTTATTTGGACAAAGCTCCAAAATAGCCCATAGAGGTTCATACTGAGATATCCAAGGAGGCTCCATCCCCTAACCTCCTTCTTAATATTACATTCCCTACTTTTCCAACGTCTATCAGCCGCATGTGCACTGAACTCATTCTTATTCACTCTTTATTCTTCTTCTTTCGAGGACTCAAACTCGAACTTCATCAATGAATTTTGAAGATCTTGCACAGTTGGCTATTCAATCTCCTTCCCTTTCTTCTTTTAAAGCATCATAACCTCTGATTTACTTTGATGACCATCCTTTTTTATTCTCAAACAGCTCATATCGGTACGTTTTCCTGTTCACATGGTTAGCATTAATTTTATAGATTCTGTTTTAACCTATATGGATTACATATTTTAAGTGGGAAGGCATATGTTCCTCCAACGAAGTGCTTCTCAGATACCTTCAAACGAAGTAGTTGAGCTTAAAGGGGAAATTCCTTTGCTCTAATATGATATGATCGACATTGCAATAGCAAGAGATGAAGCAATCATAGAAAAAGGCAAACTTGCTTCTTCTCTTGAGGAAGAAAGGAAAGCCAGGTAACTAGTAAAAGAGAGAGCGAAAAATTTGGAAGCGGATCTTAAGTCGTTCAACAGACTCAAAGCAGATATGGAGAAGATGACCAAAGAACACTTTGGGCTTGCCAAAAAAAACTCAAAACTAGCCAAGAAGAACAAATCATTAGAAGATCAACTCCAAAGAAAATCTAATCTCCTAGATTATTCAAATAACATCACCAGTGATGCTAAGAAAAAGGACACTTCCTTTCTTGACGTCACTTTTCCTAAGATCACTGAGAAATGTTATGAAGATGTTTTGTATGTGGCATATACTAACAACATCATGAAATTCCAAGGTCTGGAGTTTCCATCTCATCCTTCCTTGAATGAAAAACGCAAGAGGAAATTCAGTCTTAGAGTACAGAAATACAAGAATGCTCTCGATGTGGAGTTCCCTACTGAGGAAGAAATTGATGTTGGAAAGTGGCTATCTTTCGACGATGCTCTCGTTAATGAAGAGCCAAAACTTGATGAAGAGGAAGACAATGATGATGATGATGATCAAAATGATGATCAAAATGATGGGGATGATTGTGATGATGATAATGGTGATGATGGAGGTAATGGAGGTAATAAAGCAGGATTTTCTGGGACGTCGGGTAACAAGGATGGATTTGGGGAAGCTAATTTGGACTCAACTGCACAGGATGCCGAAGCTACCAACTTATCGAATCTTCCAAGAAATGATTTTCCTAAGACAGACAGGGCTTCTCGAGACCAAGGACCCAAGAACAAAGGGAAAATCTCTTCATCATCGGTTATGCTTTCTTAGGTATAGGTCATTCTGTTCAAATGTGTTAAGTACTAAAATAATTTTTAGTTAACACGCTGGTTATTTTAGTTAAGAAGAAAATCGAAATACTGCCATGAAACTATACTTAAAAAGAAACAAACATAAATTTATCGATTAAGTAGAGATTTGGACAAGTAAACGAAGATTATAACGAGCTGTTCGAAAAATATATAAAATAAAAAGCGCATGGAAATTAAGGTTCTTCAAAGAAAGAGAAATTGCCCCTCGGATGAAGAAAGCCCGTCATCAATGGGAAATGCTCGTGAAGGAGAATTCCAAACTGATGACACTTTTTTGGATGCTAATTGATGACAGAACGCCCTGGTGGAGTTTTTGTGCAAAGCTTATTGTAGAGTAAATTTGTGGACTTCTCGCATTTAGGTGATAACTGTAGGGGTTTGCTCCGATGCTTCCATCAAAGATATTTAGACGAGTATGGGTCCGATTCCCACCCGGGATGTGTTGGAACCTTCCTTGAGTGGCATATGTCCTACCTTCTTCTAGCTCTCTTTCCCCTGAAAAGTCCAAGTACAATAAGAAGAGATTTATTTCTGAAATGCATAAGAAATTGATTTTGTATGAACCTGAATGATTATTCTATAGTGACACGCTTCTTATTTCACTTTTAATTTTCACTGTTTTGGTTCTCTTATTTTTAGTTTAATGTTAATGCTTTGTACATAATAAAAATATCTCAAGAAGTTCGATTTCTAGGAATCTCTTGAATAAATTTGTCAAGTTAAGAAAATACTTAAAGGGAAAAAATTCGATTCTTAAAATATTGCAATTGGCAAGCCATTGCTTCCTTAGAGATTCACAAGAAGGCTACATGCGTCACCCTTATTTTTGTTTCAACTCTCTTGGTGATTATAAGGACAAGTTGCTCAGTGAAGTCCGATCTTATCACACCAAGATTAAATGCGATCGTGATAGTCCTTCAACTGGGGAGTGGGATTAGCATCGATTTCCTCCTATTTACATTCCGGAAGGAATTAACCCATTCGATTCTGTACCTACATTGTCTACTAAGTCATTTGAAATAGCCAAAACTATAGTCTTGAAACTTTAAATGCTAATAAAATGTTCATGAAATACAATTGTGATGTAACCATAATTTTAGTATTATTTGTTCTCTGCTTATCATTAATAGAAAATTTTGTTTTTCGTATATTAATTATCTTCTTTATTCTTAATAGGAGACTCAATTAGTGTGTGCATTTAATTCTCTGGATGATTCATGAATTATTGAAATTAAGGATAGGTTGATCACTTATGTAGAAGAAAAACGATCATCTCAAGACGAATCATCTCTGCGATTCTCGAATAATTCTATAGTGCAAGAGTAGCATGGAAATACTTTATATGGAAATCTATGTCTAGAACTTATAAGGAAATGTATGCTCGTATTGAGGAGCAGCTTAAAGAATGGAAGAAAGAGATTTAGGCGTTAAAAGAGAGAACTAACTCAATTTGCAAGTTTGGTCCTTCAGTCAAAGTTGACTTAATGATAACTATCAGAGAATAAATGATCTTAAAGTAGACTTAATAAAGAGTCGAGTTCACCGTTAATAATTAGAGCTTATTACGAGTGAGGGCGAAGCCAACCTTCCTACCCCCACTCTTGGAAGAATTACTAGATCTCGTTCTTCGACGAGCCAAGAAACTCCTACTTTGCTAAACCCTCCACTAGGCTTAAGTAATGAAACAATCTCGTCATAGAGCAAAAAATTCAAATTTGAGGTCATAGAACATTTTGGTGAGAAATGGGATGAGAAAGTTTCTCAACATATAAGCGAATAAGAGAGCAAAGTTAAAAAGCTTGAGCGTGAGAGATATACCCTCAAACAAAAGATCAAAGAGTTGAATAAAACATACGAAATTTTAAGAGGAACTAGTAAGACTCTCAAGCGCGCTCTGAGAGTCTAGATTTCTTTTATTAATGATGCAAATATGGTTCGTAAATATGAAAAGGAATTCAAAGTACTCCTTGGTGCTTCTATTCGCCATATTGTCGACCCCATAAGTGCCTAGGTTTAGAGGACACAGCAGAAAATCTCAAACTTTAGTGATAATTTACTTTAAACTAGCTTTTTGTTCTGTTTGACTTTTGTACCTGCCACTTTGTACATAATGTATTAGATTATAAATAAATTTACAATTGAATGAATGCTACCTTAATCGTGAATTGAATTCCGACTTTGACTTGAAATTTATTGGTGACTAGCATTTCGTTTTTCCATATTTGATCTTTCCAATGTATAGATTAACGTTGCGCTTGCTCAGGAATAAAAAACCTTACTGATTGAGCTTGATTTAAATATCTGATAGTTTTCTTTAGTAACGGAGAATCTCGTTAAATGAATTTGAGTTGAATATCTACTTAAAGAAGCCCTAAAACTTAAACCATAAACTGAAAAGGACTAAAAACCCAAACTTGGTAATAGTAATAGTAGACTAGAAATCCATATCTGAAAGAAGACTAGAAATTCCTATTTGGCAATAATAATAATAAAAGTCTAGAAATCCATATCTGAAAATAGTAGAAGACCAGAATCTCTTGCCCAATGGCTAAGAATTACATTTTTTAGGTAACATAAATAACCCATATCTAAGGGACCTTCCTTTTGAAAAACTTGATTTAATATGAAGCGCTACTTGGTTCGGAATGTGATCGAATTTGAATCACTACTTAGCTCTGATCTTGATTGACTTAGGAGCATTACTTGGCTCTTGATTTTGATTAACCTTCTTTTGAAGATTTTGGTGCTTTAATGAGGCCTTTGATGGCAGGTACTAAAGGCGTACTCCGTCCTGCCTCCACAAGGACTTTGATCATGCCATGAAGGAAAGGGTTAAAATCTTTCCTAGTGCTTTTAGGGAGGCCTTTAATGATGGCACTAAGGGCTTACCCGACCTCTCTTTAGGAGGTGCTTCAGCGAGGCCTTTGATGATGGCGCTGAAGGCTTTTCTGGTTCTTTAGTTAGGCCATATGATGGCAGGCACTAATGGCTTACCTGACCTTCCTCTAAGAGGAGCTTTAGTGAGGCATTTGATGGTAAACACTAAAGGCTTAAGGCCTTTGATGATCGAGATCTCTTGTGATCAAGACTTGATGGCTGGGACTTCTTGCGGTCATGAGCCTTTAATGGTTGAGGCCTTTGATGGCTAGGACCTCTTGTAGTCATGAGCCTTTGATGGTTGTGTAGATACATTTATTTTATTTAGAAGACCTTTATTGATGATCGGCTTAACATTTTTGTACAAACTGATTGAGTTTTCCTTGCCTTAGAAAATAGATGATAATTCCTTCTAAGCTTCAGCATTGATTGCCATCATGTCCATTTGCAAGACAATAGTGACAATGTAACTCTCCATGATTCCTTTCGAACTTGGGTCTCCTTTTTGCGAAGGCCAATAGTCAAGCTCATCCTTAATCAGAATATAGATGTTCTGCAGGGAAGTGGTGACAATGCAATCTTTTGGAAGCCGTGATTTTGAGGCTATCGCTCTTGGTTGATAATTAACCTTTTTCCTCCTTGCTATAGGTATTTCATCTTATATGATTAGTTTCCTCTTTGATGTCCTTTGAACTTTAATCGGGGTAAATGATTGACTAACGACCTTATGCCATTTTTGAGCGTGAATCACTTATTATCTCTTTCTCAAATATGATTCCCTTAGCTTGGAACTGGATGGCCCTCCTTATCTTTAAGAAAAAATTATCCTTCTTCCAGCTCTCTCTTCCCAAGGCTAAAATTGGAGTAGGGCCTATATGGAATGGATTTACGCTCCAATTGTCTGGACAATAATGGGCTGCGTACTTCTTCTCATTCATAATTTGCACAGCTATTAATCTCAATACTTATTCCTCATGAAGTTGAAGTTCACATGTAACTTGATAGGTGGGCCTAATAGTCTGAGGTTCAAAAGACCCTTGTTCAGGCATCTTGACTCGATTAAATGGCATGGTGATAAGGATTAAGGTTGGTTATCTTGGAATGGGATGTGCTTGGTTAAGAATGTTTTTTTCCCTAAATATGCAGGCTATGGAAATTCTATTTGGGATTTTAACAAAGTCGGAGGTTCAAGCCCTCCTTCTAGCGCCAAATGTTAAAGAATAAATTTGCTAACCCCAAAAGTGTATATAAAATAGAACAACTTCAAAGTGAAGCCTTATCAAGGCCAATTGACGTCATCAAATTGGAATATATTTCCATATCAACTCTAAGTTTAGTCATCGCCATCATAAATGGCTGGAGGCAATATGCTAGACAAAAACCAATATGAAGGTCGATGTTCAAGTCAATATGCATGGTAAAAGTTAAATCACAAGTTCAAGGAAGTTCAATAATTCTATGCAAGTCATAAGTTCGAATCAATCAATATACAAAGTCAAATGAGTGTGCAAAGTCCAAATCAAATCAAAAGGCTATGTCTTTATTTAGTTTCCAAACTATTATGTGTACAATCATTTAAGTGTTAGAATAGGCAAAACCCCCAATTCATCTAGGGTTTACAAAATCTAAAAAGTAAGAAATGAGGAGAGAGTTCAGCCACTTCCACAAAGCTCTTAGGTCCATATTTATAGAGTTTGGCAAGTGGCAGGCTTCGGCATCCATTGACTTCAGCATTAACAGCGTCGTCGTTCACCAAGTTGATACCTTATCAGCTTTAACATTAGCAGCATCGTCGAACACCATGGCCCGCATTCTTGTATTCACATAGCTAAACTTCGGCATTAGTTCAATAGGGTTGATACTCGACATCTCTAAACTCGGGGTTGATAATCTATTATTCATTGATCAACTTCCATTATCACCACACATTAACATTGATGAAAGACTGCATTAGTAAAAGTGGCTTTGATGAGTCTTTTTATGTATTGATGGTTCTCGGCATGGCTAATTAATATCGATGATGATGACTTCATATTTTAGGACTTTCTTTGATTAATGGTTGGAGACATTGAATAGCGACGACATTGATGATCCCCAATGTTGATATTTAGTAGCTTGCAAAAATGCGGTATTAACTGCATTTGTGGATACTGATTACGACAGCCATCAACATCGCATGTGCAGGTGTAGGGTATCTCCCAAGTAGTTCACAAGGGTCGACATTGTAATGGTATTAAACCTCAACAAAATTAATAACTTGTGTTTCTCTTCATAAAGAAGTTTCGATAAGCAATGATGTTGGGATAGAGAACATTATTAGTACTTAATAACTCTGATCACAAGCATCATTAAGAATGGTTGACTTCGGTAATGTCGACATTGATAGGATATGACTTCATTTAGCATTACTTTGAAAATTATGAATCTTGACGTCAATCATAGTATTATTCGACAGTCGTCATGATTCATGAAAGACGGCGTTCATGCTTCATTGTTCTAGGCTTTATCGACGCTAATGGATTTTATGTGACATTGCTATTCTTCAGTACTACTTCTTTGAACACTTTGACGATGGTGGTTGCAGTAACATATATATTCCATTAACACATAATTATGTTCATTTGATGATTGTTTGCATATTTTAATAATTTTGTGATCAATATGAATGGTATAGATTGAATGTTTGATTGCTTAATTATTTAATATATATTGGCTGGATGGTTTGTTTACATATCAAACAAATCATGTGCTAAAAATGTGATAGTTTTGATGGGATATAGTTGACTAGTCTAAGGTATAACGCATACTCTGTAATGATTGATTATTTGCAATATCGGGGAAAATAATTATGGGTTGTAAATTATTTGAATCAACATGTTAAACTATCACAAAAAAAACTGCCTGTAATTATTTATAAATAACACTTATAATAAGATTATTTTAAAGAGTAAGTTTTTTGTAATATTATTATCAATGGATTTTCGAAGAAATTCATAAATAGTAATATTAAATTAATATAGTGTAAATTGATTTTTAACAATAAAAAGTTGTTTAAAGCTAAGTATTAAAATAATAATAAAAAAGGACCATATAAGGAAATAAATAGTATATTTATTTCAAACTTTATTAGAATTTGGGAAGAAATTAATAATAACATTATCTTTAATTTATAACATAAAATATTATTACCATTGTTACTACTTTTATATGAGGCATGTAATAATATACTTAAGAAGAACTTATAAATTATAATGGAATGATTTACTGTATTGGAAGTAAAGTGATACCGCTTATTGTTGATCACTGGTTGTGTAAGTTAGTGTTGTTATTTGGATGGGCAATCATTATTTGTTGGAATTTACCCAATGGTGGTATATATGGTTACTATAATTTAGCATTTGTTAGCATGTGTGATTGTTGGTACCACTGATGGTTGTTATTACTGTTTAATATGCAGCTATTGTTATTAATATTTATGGATTGGTATAGTTATTTGTACGATTGAATACTGGTGTATGGATGACACCTTGAATGGCATTGGTAAAAATATGGATTTGATGACTTTTGTATGTGTATGTATGTTAAGGTGTTATTACATATTTTGTACTAATGTCTATGATAAAATGGACATTCTTTTATGGTTATGTCGCAATGTTAATGACATATTATCATGTGCTAACATTTTGTGATTGCAGGAGAAGAGCAGGTTTAGGTATGAAAATAGAATTATGTGCGCTTGATCTAAAAAGGTGCATATGTAGTCTTTTACTTTTATATCTCTATATATTCCAGAGTTGCAGGTGAAAATGGTAGAGTGAGGAAGGGAGCCTAATTGTAGGGGGCGTCTACATGTTGACTACGTATTATGTTTCTGTTTTATCATATTTGTGTTGCTTATAAATCCAGTGATGACTAGTGTAATTATATACAAAGTTAATGGATAATATTCTATTTGTCGTATTTTTGTATATGGTATATTATTGAAGTAATATATTATTTTTAATTCCACCATGAGGTAAATTAAGTGTAATTGAAATAGCATTGTCAAATTATTCACCTAGCGACCTATGAGTTTTAGCAACTTAGATTTGTCGAGTTTATTTTCTATTGAAGTTTGACTTTAATTGTAAGTGTTAAAAATTTAAGGTTGTTACATATTTTATGCATTAAAAATTTGATTTCATATTATCATTATAAATATATTAATACATAACTGCAATGGAGTCATATTTTTACTAAATGATATATTTAAGTACATACAATCATAAGTTTCATGCAATAAAAATATGACCATATTATGCAGTTATATTTTTTGATAGTTTAATTCATTTTTAAAACATAATTGTTAGTCATTGTAAAAATATCGATTATATGTATGTATAATGAAGATGGGTCATCAATATGACATTATATCGAATATTATAATTTTTTTGGAAATATGTATTTCCAAAATTAATTTTTTTTACATATGCAAAATGCCTATCATTAGAAAGAGGATAAAGTTTATGATTTAATGGCAGAAATGTCATGACAATCCTGTGTTTTTACAAAATGTGATTGCAGTTCGAATATTGAAACTAAATTCAAAATAATGCGTGAATTATTAGTATAAATTTGAAAAATAGCGGCATGTTGTGAGGGCAAAACATGACATGGGACAAAATTTGCAGAAAACTATGAAGAGAATTATTATTATTAATATTATTAAGAGGACATGCGTGCAAATGCCTTATTTCATAATTTATCCTACCAATTGACTTATTTGGCAGTTTTCTCTTACAATCAACTTATCAAACATATGTTGGACGTTCCCTACTCTGTAGTCTATTCATTTTTTTAGTTAGGAAATAGGTAGATAAGATGTAAATTTGTTGTTTGCATTAGTTATTAACCTGACTTTGTAAAAAAATTGGCCATATCTTTGTCAACAATGCAAGGGATAAATTTGCTGGAACTGGATCAGTCGGAAAAGAGTGGAATAGATATATTTAAAAAAAATCCCTATTTTGGATCATATCAAGCCTATGAAACCAAAAGTTTGCATTAGACCAATTAGGTAATTTAAAACAAAAATAAAATTTTATTTTTTAATTAATCAGTGAATTTAATATATTAATAATCAATATAATTAATGAGTATATCAATATATACTCATATGTGTTTAATGTGTAACGCAACGTGATTAAATTTACATAGGCAATGCTTACGTATATAGATGTTGAGATTTATATCTATAACTTATACAACTGTCGTTTAAATATGTGATAAATAATATACAATATATTCATAAAATAAATAAATTCGATTTAAAATTTAAAATTATTTATACAAAATATAAAATAAAATATCTATCTGATTTTGACTAAGTCGTTAAATTTTAAATTCTGATTTTATATTTAAAATTTATAATTAAGACTTGGTAAAACGTTTCAAATTCAAATTTATATCTTAAGAATATTATTTTAAATATGTTTATTAAATTAAAATATATAATATTAAAATAAATTTACAGTCGAAATTAATTCTATTAATATATATATATATATATATATATATATATATCTGTATATGTATGTATGCAATTTTTATTTTTAAAACATAAATTAATTTAACATGTAAAAATTTTTATGGAAGAGTGGTCATATATTATAAAATGAATTTTAAATTCATAAGTATATGTAAAATGTGTTCAGACATAAAAAGAATAATTTTTTTATTAAATTCAAAATTAAATTTATAAATTGGATGTATGCGTGTAAGTAATATTTAAAAAAAACAATATACTAAATAATAAATTAGCATATGTAAATATATAATAATTATATATATATATATATACCATGGCTAGAAAAATTTCAACAGCTAATTTTATTAAATTTAATTAATTATATTATATAATGTTTAATAATATTAAATGCAATATTGTATTAAATGATTATTAATATATATATATATATATATATATATATATATATATATAACATATGTATTGAAAATTCCTTTCGACCGGAAAATTAATTTTTTAATCCGCCAAAGATATTTAATGATTTAATATATATATATATATTGGATTAAAGTATTTTATGGTTTAAAAATAGTATGTATACATTTAAAAATATTAAAAAATATCTATGATATTTAAGAAATTATTGTATGAATGTATAAAATATCTATCATCGAAAATTAATTTACACGTATTTTATTTTAATTTTTTTAAAATTTTAAACATTAGATTCATGTAGATTAATTATTTAAATTTTATTTAACACATTAAATTTATGAAAGATAATTCTAATATATAATTGTATTAATGAGATATACGTATGTAGGATTAAGATTACCTTACAAGATACTATCTAAGAACTAACCTTGATCAATCGGTCTCCTAGATTCTAAAGTAACCCTACTGTTTCAAGCATTCGATGCTTCATCATTTTAGTAAATTGGATGTGACCGGGTTAAAAAAATGGTGGTGGGGCCGATGGGATTTGCGGTTATGGATGGGGAGAGAGGACCTCAAAAATAGTGCAAACCAAGTGGAGGGTAGGGCTTAAGTTTATAGTGTGAGTTAGAGATAAATATCTACCAATTCTCTCTTACAAATTCAAACACCAAGACCACCTCTCCCTCCCATCATAGATCGACCATATACCCATTAAAATATGGGCAAAAATTCCATAAAACCCCTTAGTATTTATTTAATTTAAATCTAATTTAAATCCTTAACGATATCGTATATCGATATGCATATAATAGCACCTTAAAAAATTCTAGAGGCTACCCCATTTTACTAAACATACCTCTTAAAATAAATATAATAATAATTTATATTTCATTAATATTAATTAATCTATAACTATTATAAATCAATTAAATCAAGCTAGTTTCAAAGACTGATTAGTTTAGGTTGTGCGACTCACAGGTATAAATTTAGTCAACAATTAATATTGAATTGTTCGAGTATTAATGTTCACTCATCACCTTTGCTAGTGGAGTGATAGTTTGGTTGAATTTATCGCTTTCACTTTATCGGTAAATTCCAATTTTATAAGTTAAGCAGTACATTTTTTTAATGATTATTTACACAAATTCTCTTCTTTGGTACTATACCGCTTTAAAACTTATGGGATTTGGTTTTAGTGTTCCAGTATTATCCAATTCAACTTGGTTAGTCCCCAAACAAAGTCCTCGGTTAAATTATAACATTTACTATTAGTCGTACTTCTTTGACGAAGACTTTGACTTTGAGTTGACTATAGTTGACCATGATACTAACTTCATTTAATCAAGGAGATGATTTCTTTATTGAATAATGTTCCACTTCCAATGCTTCAGGTCGACCTAACTATAGTCATTTGTTGGATGCCATGCCATGATTTAATAATAATCAAAGTGGAGTATCCACATTAAAATTCAATAGTATTCTCATGTTAGGAAATATGTATAATATCATCACTTCAAGATTTCCTATTTGATTTTAGTTATTATTAATCAGTAGGAAACTCTTGAGTGAGTTATTCCATAGTTATCCAATAACTATCAGTACATCCAATAGTGCCTTCACTAGCCATGAGTGATACACTGCTTAAAATTTGGAAAGCGTTACATACTCCGGTCTCAACAGATTTATCACATTCTTTCTAGAAACATCTTAAACAGGAATATTTAAAATAATAAGTTATTTTATAGAGCGATAATTTTCTCATACTTATAACTCTTTGTAACAGTTATTACATAACATATTACTAAGGACTCTCTAATTATATACTTTAAATTGATTACTTTATTATATCATAATATAATAAAGTATATAAGAGAAATCAAATACTTTTATTATGAACAAGGTTGGTTATAGAGTTAGACATATGTAACATATTGATAATTGCCCTCGGCGCATACACCTAATTCTTTCAATATATCTTTTATCGTGTGTCATAACTTATGTTTTTATCATTCTTTTGTAATTCATTAACAATTGTGTATTATGTTGTTATTTCAAGAACTAGTAATTTGGTGCTCGCATTTTTAGTTTGGAAATTCTAATGTAACGTTTGGTTTAAAAATGAGTTTTGCGTTTAGCATTTTCTATGTGTACTTTAAAATGCATGGAATAAGAGAAATGGGTGGAAAACAAATCAATTAGGAAATGGTTTTAACATATAACATTGAAGATGATATTTTTTTATTTTTCTCCATTTGAGATATGTGTTGAAATCACAAAACACAAAATTATTTTTCAAACACTACCTGAATTTCTGTTATTATTTCAGCATTTTTAACATCCTTGTAATGTATAGTCCACTTACGTCATTTGAAAAGTACCATTATCTTAACACATGATTATTATAAAAATTAAAATTCAATTTTATTCCCTTCTCAAAAAATACCACACACTTCAACAACGAGGAATTACAATTCCTAAATTTTTCATTGTCACATAATCACTATTCCTAAATGCAAATAGACTTTGGAGATAGACACTTTTTTGTTCTTAGATATTATTAAGAGGCACGCCATTTGTAGATTGTAGACATTGCTATGATTTGATTATGAATTTCATATCCAATGTTGTTTACAAGATGAATAGATATTAAGATTCATCTCTGATCACTCACTTTTGTGGATATGTTGGAGTGGAGATTTGATGTCTAAAATAGTTTGTGTTGCCATTTTGCATGTTGATGTTTGGAAATCCTTGTCGAAGACATGCCTTGTTACCTATGTTGAAGAATCACCACAACAATTCAAATAATATTATCCTCTTATGCTTGATATTTCAGTGCCCAAGGTGCATATGTCTATATTGAAGTCATTTTAAATTAGTTATAAATTTGTCTTCAGATCTCCGTATGATTAATCAATGTTCTATGGAGTTTATTTGATGATTATCTTTAGTTAATATTTAACATTAGTTTCTTAATTTTATTGTTATTTAGTTGAAAATTTTCTATTTAGAAGCAATTTGTAATGAAACTCTTGTCAATGTATAATAGGAAGAGTTAAATATTGGCCTAACACATATTTTCCATATTGTTTGTTTTACTGGATTACGATATTATATTTATGATTTGTTTGGTTTTATGTTTTATGCAAGCTTTTATTATATAGAATTATGCTTCAAAGTTGCATACTTTTATGATTCTTATCATCATCATCTAATTAATCGACTTGTTAATTTTCATATGGAAGACGTTTTACCTAATGATGTTTGAGTAGAACTCGATGGAGTTAAGGGTATAACTTATAGTAAATTATGTAACTTGATTATGTAACTTAAACCTTATAAGAAATCTTGTTTGAAATAAAAGTAGGCCTTTTGGCTTTCTTTCTTCTATACATGAATATACGTAATGTCAATGGTACAGTATTACACATAATAAAAATCCTTAGGATAAAGTGCTTAAGCTACCATGGTTACAAAAAAATTCATAACCATGACTATTGGGGCAAAATAAATATCAGTTGTCCTTAAATGTTTCCAGTTATTTGGTAGCTTGAGAATAGGATACCAATTACTGGAAAGACTGCGTTTGTAATGCTATCCATGCGATGGACAATGACCCATGAGAGGCTTATATAGGTTAATGTAACTATGTCAAATAGAAGATCTCATGTAACGAAGCACAATAGTATTTCAACCTAGGAGTACTATGAATCTTATATGTAAAAACATTGCTAATGACTATGTTTAATCATGTGATAGTGCTTCATGTTACAACCATAATTGGTATGTGATGAGGCGTATGAAGTTAAACACTATTCAAAAGAGATTCATCTTCTTCGATACAGAAGGTTAGTGTCACCATAACGGGAAATCAACTAAAAGTCAAAGTCTCTTGGTAGAGTGATTCGATTAATCGTTAATGGATTAAACCATTGATTTTGAACATTGAACTTCACAATTAAATATAGACATTATTATAGTTCTAATTTTAAATCCAGCTCTAGATTTCTAAATTATACAAGGATGCTAAATAGATATAATGTACACAATTTATTGTAGCTTATAGGTGCCGCTTTGAAGTGATCAAACATAGTACTTTATAAACATAATCTAAAAGTGATTAAGCTCTTTCCTATTACTATACTTTAGAAAAATACATATCACCTTTGATATTTAAAATGTGTAAATCACCAAAGGTTAAATATGATATTCTTGTTATAAAAAAAATACTATAAAGGTATGATCACAACTATGAGTCACCCAACCGCGATTCTTATATTTGGACCGAAATTAAATTAATAAAACAATTTATATTTGTTATAAATTAAAATGGAGGAAGATATGTCAAGGATCAGTAGTCGAGTGGATAGTGGTAAGGCACTCTAGATTGAGGTTGTGGAGGTCTTAGGTTTGATCTCCAAAGAATCAAAGCGAGTGTTTTGCTTAAATAAAGAACCACTCTTATTTCTAAAAAGAAATATAGAAAGAAACATGTAATGGTTATGAGTAAATTTACCTAATTGATTATGGGTTTGAAATTAAATATATAAATTGTTATATATTGAGTTTAACTGTGCTTGTAGCAAATAAAATAATAAATAGCTTATTGATTGGTGACCCTAAAACATGACATATGCATGCATGACAAACCGAAGAAAAAGAGGACATGGTGGGTAGAGTTAAAACGATGTGCCCATGAAATAATGGTTGATTAATGCATATGCTAATGGAGTTTATTGAGAGATTTACTCCATCCTGTGACCCTCCAGATCCAATATTGGTATCAGAGCCATTGCGTATTACTATGAGTAAATTAACCAATGCACAGGGTATAGAATTCCACTAAGATGGGTGTCTAGAAAGAGGTGTTTAACTAAGGAGAATGTTACACTAATTTAGGATCGTTCTTACTAATGGAAAACCTCTATATTCCAGCACTTACCTAGGTCGTCAAAGTGGTTGGTCTATGAGGTTGATAAAAGTACAAATCTGAATCAAATACGAATCAAATTTGAAAATTTTTTAACCTTGAATTTTCTATATTATAAATTTGAATTTTTATTACTTTTAAATTTAAGTTGATACTTATAAAATTTATAAACATAAATTCATAATTTTTTTAAATTTAAATCAATTATAGATTTAAAATTGTTTAAATTTAAATTAAACTATATATGTTATAATTATTAAATTTAAAATTATTGAATTTGAAATTGAAATTTAAATGGATTAAGGTTAAACATAAACTAATTATAAATTGTTACAATTAAATTAAAATAAATTAAAAAATGTTTTGAATTCAAAACAAGCTATAAAGGTTACAAGTGTAATTTAAAAATTGCTTAAGATAACATATGAGTTATAAAAGTTATAACTTAACCAATTAAAGAAATAATTTTAAATTATATTTAATATTACAAAGTAATAAACTCATTAAGATATAAAGGATGTGTGTGTTATATCGAGTTATGACATATCATCATATGCTCCGTAATTGTCGTCTCTTATTATTTATAACACTCAATTTGTTCGTATAAATTATAAATTTACAGATAAAGGTTGCTATACATCATTTGCACACCCATCGATGCACTAAGGTATATGGATGGTTATTGAGCATACTCAAGTTGCATATACTCCCCAGGGAAGCCTTGTGTGCTCCATCATAAGTAAGGTAAACTACGTGACTTTATTGAGGACACTCACGGATCAAATAATCATACCTACGCATCACAAAATGATAAATCACGAGTTTATAATATACTTCATGATTCGTTGATCACATCTATGGTCATTGTGATGATAATGTGCAATGATTATGATGTTAGAGATTATATATGATATAAGAAATAATGTGTTATTCATTATTTATGGATAACATGATTTGTTGAGCACACTTAATGTTGTGGATACATGACAAATTGATCTTTAAACGATAGAGGAATTTTAAGAATTTTGCATTTTCCTTAGGGTTTGGGAAGTTGTGGAAAATCTTGTGGAAACCTTATTTTAATAATATGTTAAACCAAGTATAAAAACATTTGCAATTATTGTCTAATGTATATAAATTTGAAAAATCATTTCTCACAAAAATTTAGCGAGTTGTTGCCTTAATTCCTATATAATAATCGAATAGTAAGACCACTATTAATAAGATTGAAACTTTTGAGTCTTAATTACTCGACTGCAAACTTTACCAATACCACGAGTTGACTATTGTGAGACAATACAAGAATATGGATGTTCGTTCCATGTTTGGTCATATAAATGTATGGTGAAATGTCTTATTTCACAAGGTACGAGAATTAGAAAAAATTATTCGTTTGAACATCTGTACGGAAGAGAAGTGCAAGGTCTTATGATTAATGTGATTGAGTACACTTAAAATCTTGTTGAGTTAAAACATGACTTTAGACCACAACCAATAGATAAATATTATTCTTGAATCACAACCTACTTAGTATGATCCGTTCATAATAATGAACTTGCATAGGTACAGTTTTGTAGATCCTATTAAAATGTTAAAGACGATCTAAAGGCACTTTTGTGAAACAAGTGCGATCTACTGTTTATCTTCTTCAAAATATTTTACCATATAATAAGAAGTACATAATCAAAAAGGAAGAGAATGGTGATTATCCATTGCTCAAAGAAGAGATAAAGGAAGTGGAATTGTTTGAATTATTTAAAGACGTCTACTAAGAAGAAGAAATGTGAATTCCCTTCTCAAAGTATTTTCTTATAAAAGTATTGGTTCTACTCCTTGAGTTTTAAATACTAGATCTGGAACACCATTCTCTAGTTGTTGCTGAAACTTTAAAGTTGGATAAGCATAATAAAAGTTTATTGGAGTTTTACACTACTAATGGTGCTATCTTAGCAATTGAGTCAGTGGGAGAGTACCCTGAAACACTTGCTATTAAACAAATCTAAATTATAACTATTATTTTTTATAATATTATTCATGCACTAATAACTTTGGGTATCGAAATCATACTTTGATGATGGTTAGTCATATTATATGATTTCACGTTAAGACCATAGTTGGGTATTTGATTATATTCTCTAAGTGAAATACTAGTCGGGAGAGAATTTGTCTCCTTCGATATAAAAAGTTAATGGTATCAAAGTGGTTTTGACTCATAGTTAGCGATTATTGGTCAGAGTAAATATGGTTAATTGATAATTGTTATCGATTTATTTAAGTAACTTTTACGCTTGACTTCTTAATTAATTAAAAACACTATTATAATTTTGACCAATAAGCTAACCCTACATCTCTAAGTGATTGTACTGACAAAGAGACAAACGCGCATAAATATCATTGCATAAGGGGGCTACTTTAAAACAACTATGATGTAAAACTTCATATGGATTACCAATAAGCGTATGACTTCATGGCCTTTATCGTGCTTCAATGGAGTTCGCACAGGCTTTGATTTTTAAATACTTTAAATATTAACCGAGGATCAACATCACGCCTTTGAGTCAAAAAATAGATAATTGTTGCTTTGGACATACATAATATAATAGAATAATCTGTAATTGTTATACATTATTATGGAGTTGGTTTATATATATAATATATATAATTGTTATTTGAATATATACGTGAATAAAATTCGTGAGGAACATGAGAGATTCTCACAAGGAAGAGAGCACTCATATAATTTTATTCTACACTTAAAAAGGAGCTACCAACAAGCCTGACAGGTAACAAAAACCCCCATAAAAATAAGAGAAAAAATAAAAAGCCCTCCTAAAAACCTATGTAACTATGGACTCTCCCTTATCTATCAACTCAAACAATTATCCTATATCTGAAACATCGCTCTGAAATGTGCAATCTTTTTATCATCTACCATAATCTCATCATCAACATCAATATCTAACAAAGCCTCAAAACTTACACTACATCTACTCAAGCCGCATGCAACCTCCATTGTAACAGTCTCCATATTATCTCCCTCGTAGTACCATCAACCCTCCTGCGTAGGACCTAGAATCTTTAATTTTTAATCTGGGATTTCTTCTACTATTAACTACTGAATTATTCCTACCTTTTCTTTTACTAGATTTGGAAGTATGAGTAAATTCACAAGCATGGATAGGAGGAGATGTAGATCTTCTTAAAGATGCGATGCAATAGTACAAAATAAATTTTTAAAGGATTGATATAAAAATAAATAACTATATTATCAAAAATCCCACTACCCATGCTAAGTGAATTAATCATATCCACCAAATTTACTTTTGTCGGCTTTTCATTTACCTCTATTGCTAAAGTTTCTTCACGTGAAAAAATACTCTCCAACTACTCCTTCATGCCTGTAAAATTATTTAACCTTTTGTTATTCCAATCCTCATTTTGTCTCCACCAAGTATCTACGTTTTAATCTACAAAATCATTAATAGATCCATGTTCACAAAATGAACCCCCTATTATCAATCATACCCATCTTAGTAACCAAACCACATGAGATACAATGAGCAATTTCTTCCAAACTCTTCTAAAGCATGACTGAAGTGACATGGTTGTGCACATTATTTATGTGTGCATAAGAAACATATCTGCCACAAAACCCAACACCACAAAAACCATCTAATCTGCTAACAACTCCATCCCCCTTTACCTCATCCACACATTTAGCCAAAACAGTGTCAGCAATGACATTAGAACTGATATTCTTATGCATATTTGAAACTGAAGGGGCACTGTTGTGTCTAACATCATAAAGCACCATTTTCCCATCCAAGCAACAAGATAAAACTGCCCTATCATCCACATATTTCTTTGCCACAGCCATCGTAACATCCCCCATTTGGAGGCCCAAAACTAACTGCTATGGTTGCCGCAGTCATCCATAGTTATTAATCCTCAACGATCAAATACGGTAATGTTAGATACATTGATATAACAGAAACACATGGATATGTCAAAAATTTAAAATTACAAAACAACTTTCATACTTTTCAGATCATTTCAAATTCATTACGTAATCCCAACACGAGAACCCCATTCAGAGAAAATATAATTATTACAACATTCGCCAAGAGTGACATATGAAAATGCCCCTTTGGATGATCAGAGTATACAACTAGGCAATTAAACATCTTTGCCTTTACAACAAAAACACAGCGGAATCAAAGTAGAAAAGAACTCTAAATAGCTATCATGCCTCCTGCACGTCCCCGGAAGCTTATTCTTCTAAAGAGGTACCTGAAAACCTCAACCTCAAACTACTCAAAATCAATTGAGCACCCAAGAGTTAAAGGGGAAAATATAAACTTCAAATTAGACATAAAGCCTGATATTATTAATAATCTACCATCTCAAACCATTAAGATATCCAGTAAGACTACGCCATTTAGCGGAACGAGTTTTCCCCTTACTAGTATCCTAAAAATTTATAAAACCATATACTATGCTTCTGTATCCACAATGGTTAAAACATAGCAATTCATAATATATTATGATGATATGCAAAACAAGTAAATCAATTCTGGATTACCCATCCTTATTCATTTTGACTATCTATCTCGGATATAGTTTCTATGGTCACTATTGATCTATTAGTTTTCCTGGGTTGACTAATAACCTGTTTATACTTATGGACTCCCTGTTCAGTTTAATAGTTTCCATAGGATCACTAAGAACCTATTAGCCCCTGCCAATAGCTTCATTGTTTCATGGGTTCTCCCTAAACCTATTGGTATCTCCAATAACTTCCCTCTTATCCCAATTTCCATGAGTTGACTAGGAATCTATTGACTTCTGTCAATAACTTAATCCAAATATAATTTTCATAGGTTCGCTATAAATCTATTGGCCCTTGCCAATAACTTAATCTAATCATATTTTTCATGCGTTTACTATGAACCTATTGGCATCTGCCAATAACTTTTCCTAAACATAGTTTTCATGGGTTTATTATACACCTATCTATTTGACAACTTCACTATTTAGGCATCCTACATTCTGGTCTATCTGACCTCCTGGATGCAACTCGACCTATTCAGGTATTAATTTATATTCACTTCTAGGCCAACCTAGCTAGTTATTCTGCCCTTCCCTAAAATACAGTTATGGGTCCATTATACATACATACATACATACATACATACATACATACATACATACATACATACATACATACATACATACATACATACATATAGAAGTAAACATCATGTTAATGCTAACACTTGTTGCTTAATATCCTTGAAATAATCTTATATAGAAATTGGTTCATCCCTTTAACCTATTAATCGAGGAAAACTTCTTCAAAAACTCCATGCTTAAAATCTTTGCAAAACTCTTTTATTGTGCCATGGTTTTCCTTTAAAATGTGATTGGGTTATTAGTTTTGAAAAATAAGGCTTCCAAAACCTTTAATCATTACTTTCGTAACCACTGGGAAACTTCCTTTTTAAAGCATTAAAATCCACTTTTCAAAACTCTAGGCGCTTGCCTTTCAAAACACTTTAAAACCTTTCTTTCAAAACCTTTCAAATGTATTAAAGTGAAACCATTCATCTATAGAAGCTTAGCTTCGAAACCATTTAAAAGTACCCTTTTCGAAACCATTTGGTTTTTCCTTAAAATATCTTCGGGGTCAAAGTGAACATAAATGAAAGTATCCCTTTCGAAAGCATTATTTACCACGTAAAAATGTTTAGAGAAAACTTGATGGCATCAGAACCATCTTTTCGAAAGCTTAAACCATATAAGTAAAACGTTTGAAGGTTAGCTTTGAAACCCCCTTCGAAACCATTGCCTTCAAAACCAATAACCCCTTTCGAAATCTTTAGGAAGTGGCGTATATTAACAAAAAAAGGCTACCTTTCGAAGTAATGATATCTTCAATCCCTTCGAAAGGCATAAGGTAGGCAGAAGGGTTTAGGCTAGGTCGAAACTATCGCCTTTTGAAATCATTTGTTTGAAAACTAAGTGACTCATTCGAAGGCTATACTTTAAACAATAAGGCGGCAAATCTCTTTCGAATGCTATTCAAAAGACCCCTTTAAAAGCATATATTTCAATACCTTCGAAAGCATTTAGTAAAACAAGCAAGCGCGTTTCTTTAGAAAACAAGATAAAAGTTTCGTTCCCATCGGAAGCTATGGTTCGACCTTATTCCTTCTGCCTTTCTCCAATCTACTACGTGCCAATGTTGATACCTTGTGTATTGGTTTAAATTTGTGGGTTTCGACCTTGTAGATTTCGACTAGATTGAAGGCGGAAGCTATGAGTCGAAAGGTGCTTTTGAAAGAGACAGAACCCACTTTTCTGGGTAAAAAGCTTATTAATGCCAATAAAACCAATAACTTTATAACTAACTTACCTATTTGTAAACATTTAATTGGTTGCCATAAACTTTTCAAATTATTTTCCATATAAAACTGCCACATAATTTCAGATCTAAATCAAGATTGATTTAACAAATTAGCCCTTCCATTAAGAAAAACAATTAAATTATTTCGGTCCTCCTTTCAAAATAATTTAATTCTCATCATAAACTACTTGGGAAAAATCCCCAAAAACATAAAATTCATTTTTAATATGTGTAACATATCTAAATTTCAAACCCAAATTCTCAATATAATTTTCAAAATAAATTTCTAAACCCAATTAACCATATTTTTCTATGAAAATTCACGATAAATTCTCCATAACTTGAAAAATTATGAAAATTAAAACCCAACTCCATAATAATATTTTACATGACATAAAATTTTCTCATGGCATTTGAAATAAATTTTTAATTGGTTTTACGCTTGAAACCGCAAGAATCATATTTAAATAATATTGTTTAAATCAAACATGCTATGGTCCAAGCATATCATCATCCAAATCATCATAAAAATGGATTTAATCTTAAACCCGAAATCAAATGACCATAAAAAAATGGAGATGTTTTAAATTATTATTCACCTTCATTAGGATAAGGAATTTGAGGTTGGATTGAGATTAATTTCCCCTAACTTGATTCCTAAGCTTTACTTGAATTTTCTTCTTTTCTCCTAGTAATAGCCTGCTCCTCTCTTTCTTACATTTGTTTTTTATTTTGTCAAAATGAATGTGAATGGTTAAGGCACGAGAATATGAGGGTGATTGAAATATGGGAGACAATTACCGTAATACCCTTGTGTTAATTAATTGACATTTATCAACATTTGTAGCCCATTTATTTAATTAAGCTCGGTCCTTAGTTTTATTTCCAAATCTTAGTTTCCTTATCACTCTAATTATTTACATTATTCTATTTAATTTATCTAATTAAATCTCCTGAATAATGTTATAAAAAATTAGGGGTGTTACAGGCTCCCCTCCTTAAACAAATTTGTCCTTCAAATTCAGTAAGGACTAAATACTAAACATAGCAATCATCTATAACAATACCTAACAACTATACTAGCCTACCCGACTAGCAACTATCTATATAATTCTAATATAGACATACCCTTAAAGCAGATCCGGATAAGTATCTCTAGTCTTATCTTCTGTCTCCCAAGTACAGTCCTTCTCGTTGTCGCTCCATTGAACTTTCACCAACTTGACTGTCTTGTTCCTCAATCTTTTCTCATCTCTCGCTACAACCCGAACTGGTTGTCTAAAAAAGTCAAATTAGGCTCTATTATCAAATCTTCCAACCGTGTCGAAGGAATACTAGTCTCTGGATCATGCACATACTTGCAGAGATGAGATATATGAAATATATTATGGACACTTGCCATACTGCTCAGCAACTCTACTCCATACACAAGCTTTCCAATCCTCTCTATAATCTGAAATGGACCAACATATCTTGGTGCCAATTTCTCTAACTGTCCAAATCGTACCACATCCTTCATCAGTGATACTTTAATGGAACCCTTATCTCCAACTGAGAATTCTAGGTATTTAGCCTCTTATCTGCCTGCCTGGACCGAGCTTTTTCATCCTTTCTCGGATCAACTTATTCTTCTCTATCACCTCTCTAACTAGATCTGGACCTAAGACTAATCTATCTCTAGTCTCCAACCAACATGCTGGTAATTTGCATGGCCTTCCATGCAAAGCTTCTAAATGCGCCATTACTATACTAGTCTGATAACTATTATTATAGGAAAACTCTACTAAGTGTAGGTGATCTACCCAAGATCCACCAAAGTCCAATACACAAGCTCTAAACAAATCCTCGAGCATCTTATTTACTCTCTCTATCTGCCCATCTGTCTGAGGGTGACATACATCACTCATCTTAAGCTTGGTACCTAACACATCCTGTAGACTCTTCTAGAATTGAACAAAACATCTCTGTCTTTGACTATACTACTAGGAATTCCATGTAGTCTGACTATGTTCTTCTCCCACTTAGATAACTCTTAAAAAGCACAACTACTCTAGTCCGAATTCTCCACTGAGAATATAATTCGGTTATGACTATCAGGGTGTCTTAGTGATATCTCCCCATCTTGACAAAATATCCTAGCCTCTTACTTACTCTACCAATCCATACCCAAAACTATTTCGAAATTTATGAAATCAAAAACATACAGGCTGCATGCAAACGTGCGACCTAACAATTCTAGTTCTAACTGGTCACATCTCATCCCTAGAATTGCATACTCTCCAAATGGATTCGCAACCTTTTAGGAAGTAACAAGATATGTGGGTTCTAAGCATGACCTATCAACCAAACACTGGATATAAATGAATGCGATGCACCGGTATCAAATAGTATCCTATCCGGTACTATGAATCAAAATCGTATCTTCCATCACAGTATTCCCATTTTCAGTTGCAGTTGGCCTAGCAGATGTGGTCCAACAGCAAAACCCTTTCCCTTGTTGGCCCTAACTAGTTTTGGACACTGATTCTTATAATGCCCAACCTAGTCATAATTGAAGCACTTCGCATGCTTCTTTTATGCAGCCTTCTTCCTTTTACCTGACTGGCACTCATGAGCATAATGGCCCTTCTTGTCACACTTGAAGCAAACTAAATTAGCCTTAGCCTTCTTAGCAGCCTCCCTTTTTTGGCTCTCTTCTTCTTAAAGAACTTCCTCTTATTTCCCTGAGAACCCTGGGTTTCGACTGGCTTCTCTCTAGCACAAATAATAAGCATCTCTTCATTGCAGATTGCCATCTCCACAACTATATTACAAGGATCATGGATACGTGTTAGGGTCGTCCTACCAAGCTCAGGTCTCAATCCATGAGTGAACCTCTCATTTCTCCATATGACGATGTCTATAGTAGCATACCCATATCGGGATAGCTCATCAAACTTAGTAGCATACTCAATTACCGACATTTCTCCTTACACCAAATACATAAACCTTCCCATCAATGCCGACTTAGCAACTTCATATAAAAACCTTTGTTCAAATCTCCTACTAAAATCTGCCCAAGTTAACTCCTCCTTCCAAACTCCAACAGTAATACTATTCCACCAGTAAAGTGCTGCTCCTGGCAACCTCCTAGAGGTTAATCTCCTCTTTTGCTTATCATCTAAACCCAAATCAGAAAGTATTCTCTCACAACGCAACAGCTAATTTTCAACCTCTATAGAATCCTCTGATCCCATAAATGGTTTCCCACCAAGACTGGTGTAATCTCTGCCTAACTTAACGTAATTATTCCCAACTGGAGCCACATGATTAGCTCCTCCAACATTCCCAGCAACTCCAGTAGCTGCTCCAGCTTGCATCATATTGACAAAGAACTGATACATCGCACCCATATCCACTAGTGGATTTCCTGCACCCATATTGGCATCTGCATTTTGGTTAGCATTAGCCTGTCGACCCAGGTTCCTGCTGGTGGGTTGAACATTTCCATCAGTTATCGTGCTTCCTCCACCAAGATTTCCTCTTCTGTTTCCTGCCTCCATATCTTATTTCTCATAAATCTGCATACCGGCCTTAGTAAGATACGGAAGAATGGTCTAAGAGAGAGGGGAATAAGTACACACACACACACACACACATACACACACATATGCACTGTAACGAGACGAAAAATTTCGACTTTCGAAAATTCAACATCGATACTCACTTTATCGACTGCCGAGAAATCGAAGGCCGGAAACCCGAAATGTTATGGTTTAAGAAAAGAAAAAGTAGAAAAGAAGAGAAGAAAAGAAGATAATAGAGGGAAGAAGATAGATGGAGAGAAAAAGAAAATAGAAAATAGGAGAACAGAGAGAAAACTAGAAAAGTAAAGAAGAAGAGAAAGGATAGAGAAAAGAAAAGGAAATAGAAAATTTTTAAATAGAAGAAAAAGAGAATAGAGAACATAGAAAAACAACAGAACAACAGAATCTCACAATTCGCAGCGGAACAACATATAATAATAAATGAATAATCTTTAAAACAAAGAACTATATCAGTTATTACATTACATCACATTTCATTACATCATATCATCAGAGTGTACAACAACAACATACAGTGCAGCGGAAAAAGAAATACTATATAACTAGTAATACGCCATGTCATCCAGCTTGCCTCCAGCAATTCCAGAATATCCTGATAAACCTTAACTCTTGACTGCCCGTGTGGAAATTGGTGGGCACCCAGAGTTTAGGAAGGAAAACAATAAACTCCGAGTCAGTCATGTGACTGGTGTGAGAACTCAAAACAGTTTATTTATCTTTGAAATCAAAATAGAGGAATATTTTTAAATCAAATCGCAATGCTTTTAAAAATGAGACTACCATAAGGCCTCCCGCACACACACACAATGCAAACGCAGAATCAGAGGAGATTTCTCCTTATGATAGTCAAAGATGCTCGATACGCATTTAAAAGAACATTTGATATTATTATTAGTGCATAGTGTAGGAAATATTTCGAAAGTAGAATATAAATCTTAGCCAACATAGACATTCCGAACTATGTCTACTATAGCTACCATCCAAACAGTGGGGCGCCACCATAAGTGAATGATAGGTTCTACAACTAATACCGTACAAGATCGTATTGTTTCTTTGGATTTCCAATGAATGATCAGGCCAAGGAACTTCCCATTGCCACATGAGAATGCCTCTGGATGGACATCCCCGACAACCAAACCGGATCTCTACCAACACAAGGCCGGGTTACCCCTAACTGAGTAACAACTGACCGAATATGCCATCCCCCGGTCCTTTGGGACCTTTTAACCGAGCGCTCGCAATCAATTCACACAATCATAACAAAGTGTTTTCAACATGAGTAAGTATCTGGGCTCCATACCATGATACCACCCTTTTCCAGAAGGAAATGCACACATCCTAAAGGGCGCTACCCCTCATAACCTTGCCGCATCTTTCCTGTTTTGACCATTCACGGGGTGTGAGGCTCGACGAAGTCACGTCCACAAAAACATACTTTATACAAAAGCCATGCTTTAGGTCAACAAATGATCATAGAAATGATCACCAAGATAGATGATCAAATAAACGATCCTATCACAAATAATCAACACAATGATCATTTACAGCTACACTCAGCATGTCACATTACCAAATTGGGAATATATCGCTGATAACATTCAACTACATAACCTCTGAGCTCGTACGTCTCAGAGAAGGGTGTTAAGATAAAAGAATAAATTCTCCGCCACCAACAGAAATATATTTGAAAGAAATCGGCTTTATATCTCAACTTGTAATGTCAGACATACAATCCATACAAGTCTGTTCCGGGCTCGAACAAAATCGAAGGCACTTCTTACGAAGCCCTTGCAATCCGGGTATTCACAATCCCGATCGAATTTCCCATCACTTAGGAGATCTCTATACCAGGAGCTACCCAGTGCAGAGACAATCGATAGGTTATCCTATCGCTTTCACAAATACTCGGTCTTCAACACCGATCTTCAATGCAATTCACAACGACGTATCACATATTCGGAATGGGTTATATGACCCCATGGTCCTTTCCCGGTTAACCCGAATAGTGAGCGCTTATTCAAAAATAAGTGTGGCATTCAAATTCAAACAAATCACATCAAATACCCATTCAAAGGGAAATATTGATAGTCGGTTATTGAACTATCAATGGATATGCACACATCACCAGTTTCCAAATAATTTTCCAAATTATTTATTTTCCAAAATATCTTTACTAGAAATATAATTTTCACACTTCAAAAATAAATCAATATTTATTTTTAAACAAGTTCCACTTCCTTTTATAAATTCCATAGTGAATTTATATTTCACAATATCCATGCATATGTGATTTCAATTATTCATTTCAATTTATCTTCAAAAAAATAAATTCTCATAATATTCAATGAAATATTAGAAAACATTTCCATACTTACTTATTCATAAGTAATTCACAAATTTTATTTATTTTCAACACTTAGAAAATATTCAATATACTTCAATCGAAATTAAGTATATATTTCATTCTTTAAGGAAATCATTCTCTTAACCATATTTATTTGGGCCAAAACGAATGTTGCGTAAAACATCGTTACGACAACCCAAAATCACTAGTATAGGGATTCGAAATTAAAATAGATATATAAATCCCAATACTATACAAAACATTTCCTTTCGGAAATCATTTACTATAACAACAGTGTTATAGTCCACCATTCCCTTTTATTTCTCGAAAACGTCTATTTCAACAATAGATGTTGAAATCTATGGTTTCGAATCTCAACACATTTTAAAACATCGTAAGGTCGTTTTAATTCTATTTAAAACATCACATTCAAAACAATTTCTTTAACATATTATTCACTATTCAAAAACGTGAATATACTTGTTAACAAATTTCATCCTTTCTATTCATTTCATTTTAAAGGATTATTCACAGTCAAAAATGTGAATATAACTCCATAAATAAGTTATAACAATTTTCTTATCAAAATAAGTCATTTGCGAATTTATAAAACAACGTTTATAAACTCCATTTCTATTTATTTTATAACAACTTCCTTTTATAAATTCCTTTATTAATTTATTCCAGTTTATAACTCAATTATAAACTAAAAGTTCATATTATAAGTTAAATGCTTATAAAACGATTATTTTACAAAATCGTTCTTTTAAACATCCCAATTCATAAATCTTATAACTTATAAGATTCATTTAATCAAAAATTCATTCTTCAATTAACTTTTCAAATTTTATAAACCTACTGCTTATAAAATTCCATTTATAACTTCACCGTTTATAATTCTATTTATTTCATTCATTTATGAAATCTATTTTCACTTCATTCAAACACTTATAAAAACTCGTTTTATAATGTCAATATTTCAATTTATAAATATCCATTTATAAATCTCTTAATATAAATCAATTTATATTATTCTATTAAAACGTCTTTAAACTCCTTTAAAAACTTCATCATTCTCTTGATTTATAAAATAATTAAATTTTATAAATCCTATATTTAAACTTTCAATAATAAATTCAAAAAAATTCCGATTTAACTATTTTATAAAATCATTAGCATCATATTCTCAAAAATCAGTTTTTAACTATTTTTCTCAAAAATCATAATTTTTATAACTTTAAAAATTATACGTTTATTTATTTAAAATAGATCAAATTCCAAACATATAGTATATTTTAAAAAATCACTTTATACATTATTTTAAAATTCCAAAACTTGGTCCAATGATGCTACATATCAAATAGTCAATCACGACAACAACGATATCATATATCGATATGAAAATCAATGAATATCAAAATATCCATAATCAAATAAATACTGTTGAGGAATACAGTTGGATCCCTCCAACCTGTTTTCCTGCATCCACAAACATTAGCACAATACCAATTTCGCTCCAGTACGAAATTATCGCGGTATATGGGATTTAAATACTATCCGCTTAATAACGGCGCAATAGGGTCTCATCCGCTAAACAAAAAATGCGGGAAATCAATAACTCCAATATATACATATGCCAATATATATATATTGCTATTATATATATAATACCAATTTCACTGTTTATGAAATATTCGCGGTATATGTTTTAAATAAATAACATCCGCTTACTAACGGCGTATAATGTCTATTTTAACAATCAATAGATAAAAATCATCATTCAAACATGCATTCAAATATTTTAAATCTAACTATTTAAAATAAAATCGAAACTAATTCGATTGAGTGAGAAGTTCTCACCTTGATTTTAAATTCCGTTTTAGCGATTTATTTCGAATAAAATTAAACGGACGTTTAATTTTACCCAAAATTCTCACTAACTCCAAACGACTCCAATCCAACTCCATCGCGTAGTGCTTGTCCATACGATTCCAACGCAACTGGTTTCGCGCGTTTTCGACCTCGTATGAAAAAGATATTGATTTTACAATTTTTCACAAATTTTATATAAACTATTTACAACAATTAATTATAAATCTTTAAACCTAAGCCATTGGATATTGCTTTCTCCCCATCTGGACCGTAGGATGCACCCCCTTCTCCCTCTCGTTCTTCATCTACAGGTGGAAAAACACGGCCGAACCCAACTCAACAATTTAGGGTTTTATATTGCAATCTCCTGGCTCGAGTAAACTTCATCACACTACCCTCATTCGAACGCCTCCCACATGCTCTACACTCGGGTCCATCCCCATGAAGCTCGGCTCTCTATTGCACGAGAAAACACGTGCGCAAAAATCAACTTTTAAGCCCAAATTCCCATCGATCTACAGCTCCGTTTCCAATCACAACCGTTGATCTTGTAGTTCGTGTTGCCCTCTTCAACATTGTAGTTGAACGTTTTAGCCAATAGTTGATGGATTGAGAGATCAGAGGGGAAAAACGTGGGAGATTTCTGGCCTTCGGTTGTATAAGTGGCGGCTGTGCATATAGATTAGGGTTAGGTTTATAAATTTTTTTATTTTTGAGAATTTTGGGCTATTTATAAGAAATTTTCGAACACTATTCATCCGGAAATTCCGAACTCCGATTTACGCGCCGTAACCAGCGTTTCTAGGGTTTACCCCGCGTTCCGGACACAATGGAACAGGTTTCGAAAGCTAATTCGGACATCTGTGCGAGTTATGGCTATAAACGCTCAATTTAAATTAAACCGATTTAAACGATTTTCTAGGCGTTTTAATTTGTACCGGACAAACGGTAAATCCAATTGACACGAAATTTGAAACCTTACAATAATATCACATTACTGATCCGATGAAACTAGTTTCGTCGAAATCCAAGACTTTTTGAAAAATGGCTATTTTAACTCGCCAAATTAAAATTAAAAATAAATCGATGCGTTTCGAGCTGCCACGATCAAACGGTAACTCCGATTGACACGAAAATTGAAATCCGGTAATAACTAACTATTACGGATTCAATGGAACTAGTTTCGTTCAATTCTGAGACTGTTCAAAAATTGACTATTTTCACTAGTCGATTAAATTATTAAAATATTCAATTTTCACAAATTAACTTTTAATTCGATTTTAAAAGTTCTAAAATATCGTTCTAACTCCCATATGATAAAATAAAATTTTACAAATCATTTTCAATCATATTTAACCCAATTTTCAATTATTTCCATAATTTAACATATTAAATTATCGATTTAATTATCCAATTAAATTCAATAATTCAAATTAAATTTATTTGACTTATAAATTTCACTTATTAATATTTAAAATTAATTAAATATTCAAATTTTAATAAATTAAAATTCTGGGTCGTTACAATCTTCCCCCCTTAAAAGAATTTCGTCCTCGAAATTAATAAGTAAGAAAAATTACAGAATCAATTAACTTTCCAAAATTCATAGTTAAACTTCTTACAATAACTTTACTAAGTTTTCAAATCATACTTAGTTATCCTTTCAAAAGCAACTTCTATTGTTTAACTTTCAATTCCAAATCAAAGTTATAGTTTTTCAAAAATTTCCAATTTTCTCAAATTTTTCTAACGCCTTAAATTTTCGGAAAAATTCGCCATAGTCTCCTTTGCGCGGCTCGATCCGAAAAAAAAATGACAGTATATATATCACAAATATACATCTCATCAAGTAATGGGACATCCGGAAGGGAAAAAATGTAAAAGTACGGTATGTAATCCGAGATATGTACCTTATATTTTATTAGCGAGCATATACGGCTAATATAGTGCGAAAGCGAGCTCCAAATGCGAAGCAAACGCGATCCGCGCCTACTAATCACTCAACAAACAACATGAGATCATGCATATATGAAAATAATCTCAATATACAACATATAGCAACATAATAACTATATATGTCAACCTAGCAAATGAAACAAAAGCAATATAATCAATCATCAACCAACTAGCATCCATAACCAATAAATATTCATTCATATCCTCATTAATATTTAATGAATTGGTTTTTTCATATAATCACATTTGATTCATTAACAGTGGATGTTCTTACTAACATTTATTCTCAATTAGTTTATATTCACTAATTCATATTCAAGTTGGTTCACTTCCAATTCACATTCAATTCTATTCAATATTCACTTAACTTCCAATTGGATTTCAATTACTTTAGCTTTCAATTTCATTAATACTTAATGAATTATACACAATCATCCAACAATCACAGAACAACCAATGTATATCTATTACAACCAAATTCCTTTGCTTATATTCATTCAATTTGGTTTAAATTTTAATTGATTTTCATTCAATTATTCAACTTCCAATAACATTATATTTTAGTGAATTAACACTTATATTCATTATTTCATATCAATTTCATTTACATTCAATTGATTAACATTCAATCCATTAATTCAATTCAATTACAAAGTTGAATTTCATTTACATAACTTAAATTCCCACTTGTAAATAAATTCAGATTTCAATTCTAAAGTAATTTCCATTTAACTTTAAATTCACTTTTACTCACAACTCATATTCATAAATATATTCATTAGTTTCACTTCTTACATATATAAGTTTATTTCACAATTGTAAATCACTTTAATTATAATTCAATTCTTATAATTCTTTTGCTTATACAATTATTCTTCTATTTAGATTATTCAAACAACTAAACAATCCACTTATATACACTTTAAATAATTTTGAAAAATTATTTTTTTATATACAAAATATAATCAAGGTAAAATTATTTCATTTACCAAATTTTAAAATCAATATTGTGCCGAATTGTTCTATTCAAGTGTTTAGAAACCCTTTCGGCATAGTTGTCGAGACCACGCTGATGAAGGTTCATATGCCACTCAACAAACCAATCATCACAATATAAAACAATTTTATATTCATTAACAAATACGCTCTCATAGCTATTATTACACTCAAACTCAATCTAGAGTACTACTGACTCTATCTCTAATGAGTAATACCCAACAGAACCATGTTGTCGCTTAACCATAAGCTCTGATACCAAATGTAACGTCCCGAAAGTAGCGGTCACAACCGGTAGGCTTTTCAACCATCCCAGCCCCACCGTGGCTTACAATGATATCCCAAACTTGCTTTTACGGCCAGCCTCTCGACTGTCTCAGGTTACACCTAACCAACCCCCTAAAAGAGGACGTGTGGGAGTAAGAGTCTCCCGTTCGCCACCAAACCGTGAAGCGAGAACCCCCCATCACATAGCCCAAAGCTTAACAAGACTGGTGTGAGAACTCAAAACAGTTTATTTATCTTTGAAATCAAAATAGAGAAATATTTTTAAATCAATTCGCAATGCTTTTAAAAATGAGACTACCATAAGGCCTCCCGCACACACACACAATGCAAACGCAGAATCGGAGGAGATTTCTCCTTATGATAGTCAAAGATGCTTGATACGCATTTAAAAGAACATTTGATATTATTATTAGTGCATAGTGTAGGAAATATTTCGAAAGTAGAATATAAATCTTAGCCAACATAGACATTCCAAACTATGCCTACAATAGCTACCATCCAAACAGTGGGGCGCCACCATAAGTGAATGATAGGTTCTACAACTAATACCGTACAAGATCGTATTGTTTCTTTGGATTTCCAATGAATGATCAGGCCAAGAAACTTCCCATTGCCACATGAGAATGCCTCTGGATGGACATCCCCGACAACCAAACCGGATCTCTACCAACAAAAGGCCGGGTTACCCCTAACTGAGTAACAACTGACCGAATATGCCATCCCCCGGTCCTTTGGGACCTTTTAACCGAGCGCTCGCAATCAATTCACACAATCATAATAAAGTGTTTTCAACATGAGTAAGTATCTGGGCTCCATACCATGACACCACCCTTTTCCAGAAGGAAATGCACACATCCTAAAGGGCGCTACCCCTCATAACATTGCCGCATCTTTCCTGTTTTGACCATTCACGGGGTGTGAGGCTCGACGAAGTCACGTCCACAAAAACATACTTTATACAAAAGCCATGCTTTGGGTCAACAAATGATCATAGAAATGATCACCAAGATAGATGATCAAATAAACGATCCTATCACAAATAATCAACACAATGATCATTTACAGCTACACTCAGCATGTCATATTACCAAATTGGGAATATATCGCTGATAACATTCAACTACATAACCTCTGAGCTCGTACGTCTCAAAGAAGGGTGTTAAGCTAAAAGAATAAATTCTCCGCCACCAACAGAAATATATTTGAAAGAAATCGGCTTTATATCTCAACTTGTAATGTCAGACATACAATCCATACAAGTCTGTTCCGGGCTCGAACAAAACCGAAGGCACTTCTTACGAAGCCCTTGCAATCCGGGTATTCACAATCCCGATCGAATTTCCCATCACTTAGGAGATCTCCATACCAGGAGCTACCCAGTGCAGAGACAATCGATAGGTTATCCTATCGCTTTCACAAATACTCGGTCTTCAACACCGATCTTCAATGCAATTCACAACGACGTATCACATATTCGGAATGGGTTATACGACCCCATGGTCCTTTCCCGGTTAACCCGAATAGTGAGCGCTTATTCAAAAATAAGTGTGGCATTCAAATTCAAACAAATCACATCAAATACCCATTCAAAGGGAAATATTGATAGTCGGTTATTGAACTATCAATGGATATGCACACATCACCAGTTTCCAAATAATTTTCCAAATTATTTATTTTCCAAAATATCTTTACTAGATATATAATTTTCACACTTCAAAAATAAATCAATATTTATTTTTAAACAAGTTCCACTTCCTTTTATAAATTCCATAGTGAATTTATATTTCACAATATCCATGCATATGTGATTTCAATTATTCATTTCAATTTATCTTCAAAAAAATAAATTCTCATAATATTCAATGAAATATTAGAAAACATTTCCATACTTACTTATTCATAAGTAATTCACAAATTTTATTTATTTTCAACACTTAGAAAATATTCAATATACTTCAATCGAAATTAAGTATATATTTCATTCTTTAAGGAAATCATTCTCTTAACCATATTTATTTGGGCCAAAACGAATGTTGCGTAAAACATCGTTACGACAACCCAAAATCACTAGTATAGGGATTCGAAATTAAAATAGATATATAAATCCCAATACTATACAAAACATTTCCTTTCGGAAATCATTTACTATAACAACAGTGTTATAGTCCACCATTCCCTTTTATTTCTCGAAAACGTCTATTTCAACAATAGATGTTGAAATCTATGGTTTCGAATCTCAACACATTTTAAAACATCGTAAGGTCGTTTTAATTCTATTTAAAACATCACATTCAAAACAATTTCTTTAACATATTATTCCCTATTCAAAAACGTGAATATACTTGTTAACAAATTTCATCCTTTCTATTCATTTCATTTTAAAGGATTATTCACAGTCAAAAATGTGAATATAACTCCATAAATAAGTTATAACAATTTTCTTATCAAAATAAGTCATTTGCGAATTTATAAAACAACGTTTATAAACTCCATTTCTATTTATTTTATAACAACTTCCTTTTATAAATTCCTTTATTAATTTATTCCAGTTTATAACTCAATTATAAACTAAAAGTTCATATTATAAGTTAAATGCTTATAAAACGATTATTTTACAAAATCGTTCTTTTAAACATCCCAATTCATAAATCTTATAACTTATAAGATTCATTTAATCAAAAATTCATTCTTCAATTAACTTTTCAAATTTTATAAACCTACTGCTTATAAAATTCCATTTATAACTTCACCGTTTATAATTCTATTTATTTCATTCATTTATGAAATCTATTTTCACTTCATTCAAACACTTATAAAAACTCGTTTTATAATGTCAATATTTCAATTTATAAATATCCATTTATAAATCTCTTAATATAAATCAATTTATATTATTCTATTAAAACGTCTTTAAACTCCTTTAAAAACTTCATCATTCTCTTGATTTATAAAATAATTAAATTTTATAAATCCTATATTTAAACTTTCAATAATAAATTCAAAAAAATTCCGATTTAACTATTTTATAAAATCATTAGCATCATATTCTCAAAAATCAGTTTTTAACTATTTTTCTCAAAAATCATAATTTTTATAACTTTAAAAATTATACGTTTATTTATTTAAAATAGATCAAATTCCAAACATATAGTATATTTTAAAAAATCACTTTATACATTATTTTAAAATTCCAAAACTTGGTCCAATGATGCTACATATCAAATAGTCAATCACGACAACAACGATATCATATATCGATATGAAAATCAATGAATATCAAAATATCCATAATCAAATAAATACTGTTGAGGAATCCAGTTGGATCCCTCCAACCTATTTTCCTGCATCCACAAACATTAGCACAATACCAATTTCGCTCCAGTACGAAATTATCGCGGTATATGGGATTTAAATACTATCCGCTTAATAACGGCGCAATAGGATCTCATCCGCTAAACAAAAAATGCGGGAAATCAATAACTCCAATATATACATATGCCAATATATATATATTGCTATTATATATATAATACCAATTTCACTGTTTATGAAATATTCGCGGTATATGTTTTAAATAAATAACATCCGCTTACTAACGGCGTATAATGTCTATTTTAACAATCAATAGATAAAAATCATCATTCAAACATGCATTCAAATATTTTAAATCTAACTATTTAAAATAAAATCGAAACTAATTCGATTGAGTGAGAAGTTCTCACCTTGATTTTAAATTCCGTTTTAGCGATTTATTTCGAATAAAATTAAACGGACGTTTAATTTTACCCGAAATTCTCACTAACTCCAAACGACTCCAATCCAACTCCATCGCGTAGTGCTCGTCCATACGATTCCAACGCAACTGGTTTCGCGCGTTTTTGACCTCGTATGAAAAAGATATTGATTTTACAAGTTTTCACGAATTTTATATAAACTATTTACAACAATTAATTATAAATCTTTAAACCTAAGCCATTGGATCTTGCTTTCTCCCCATCTGGACCGTAGGACGCACCCCCCCTTCTCCCTCTCGTTCTTCATCTACAGGTGGAAAAACACGGCCGAACCCAACTCAACAATTTAGGGTTTTATATTGCAATCTCCTCGCTCTAGTAAACTTCATCACACTACCCTCATTCGAACGCCTCCCACATGCTCTACACTCGGCTCCATCCCCATGAAGCTCGGCTCTCTATTGCACGAGAAAACACGTGCGCAAAAATCAACTTTTAAGCCCAAATTCCCATCGATCTACAGCTCCGTTTCCAATCACAACCGTTGATCTTGTAGTTCGTGTTGCCCTCTTCAACATTGTAGTTGAACGTTTTAGCCAATAGTTGATGGATTGAGAGATCAGAGGGGAAAACGTGGGATTTCTGGCCTTCGGTTGTATAAGTGGCGGCTGTGCATATAGATTAGGGTTAGGTCTATAATTTTTTTTATTTTTGAGAATTTTGGGCTATTTATAAGAAATTTTCGAACACTATTCATCCGGAAATTCCGAACTCCGATTTACGCGCCGTAACCAGCGTTTCTAGGGTTTACCCCGCGTTCCGGACACAATGGAACAGGTTTCGAAAGCTAATTCGGACATCTGTGCGAGTTATGGCTATAAACGCTCAATTTAAATTAAACCGATTTAAACGATTTTCTAGGCGTTTTAATTTGTACCGGACAAACGGTAAATCCAATTGACACGAAATTTGAAACATTACAATAATATCACATTACGGATCCGATGAAACTGGTTTCATCGAAATCCGAGACTTTTTGAAAAATGGCTATTTTAACTCGCCAAATTAAAATTAAAAATAAATCGATGCGTTTCGAGCTGCCACGATCAAACGGTAACTCCGATTGACACGAAAATTGAAATCCTGTAATAACTAACTATTACGGATCCAATGGAACTGGTTTCGTTCAATTCTGAGACTGTTCAAAAATTGACTATTTTCACTAGTCGATTAAATTATTAAAATATTCAATTTTCACAAATTAACTTTTAATTCGATTTTAAAATTTCTAAAATATCGTTCTAACTCCCATATGATAAAATAAAATTTTACAAATCATTTTCAATCATATTTAACCCAATTTTCAATTATTGCCATAATTTAACATATTAAATTATCGATTTAATTATCCAATTAAATTCAATAATTCAAATTAAATTTATTTGACTTATAAATTTCACTTATTAATATTTAAAATTAATTAAATATACAAATTTTAATAAATTAAAATTCTGGGTCGTTACATGCACCAAATACAAGTACGTCACTATAGCGTTAACCCAAGTCCCGATCTTATTTTTTGATTCATTGGATTATGTTTGAAAATCGTTTAGGTTTAAAATTTCTTTTAAGTCCCATAAACCTATGCTCTAATACCAACTTGTAACATCCCCCACTTAGAGGCCCCAAACTAACGGCTACAAATGCTGCAGTCGTTCATAATTATTAATCCTCGACTACCAAATATGGTAATGTTAAATACATTGATATAACAGAAACATATGGATATGTATAATTTTAAAGTCACAAAAAACTTTCATATTCCATCTCAAATCATTTCAAATTCATTACATAACACTATAATGAGAACTACGTTCAGAGAAAATATAATTATTATAACATATGCCAAGAGCATATGAATATGCCCCCTTGGATGATCAGGTTTATAACTAGGCAATTAAACATCTTTGCCTTTAAAGCAAAACACAACGGAATCAAAATAGGAAAGAACTCTAAATAGCTATCATGCCTCCTACATGTCCCCAGGAGCTTGTTCGTCAAAATAGGTACCTGAAAACCTCAACTCTCAACCGACTCAAATTCAATCAAGCACCCAAGAGTTTAAGGGGAAAACATGAACTTCGAGTCAAACATAAAGCCTGGTTTAAATAATAACCTACCATCTCAAACTATTGAGATATCTAGTGAGATCATGCCGCTTAGCTGAATGAGTCGGAGCCCCAAAACTAACTGCCACAGCCATTGTAACATCCCCCACTTGGAGGCCCAAAACTAACTGCTACAAATGATGCAGTCATGCATAGTTATTAATCCTCGACTATCAAATACGATAATGTTAGATACAATTATATAATAGAAACACATGGGTATGTCAAAAATTTAAAATCACAAAACTGTTAGAAATGCAGATTACAGATCTCAAGGCTAGGATAAACACTAGAGGGGGGTGAATAGTGTTTTAAGAAATTACTAAATCCTTTAGAGTTTTTGTTAATTTAAACACAATTGTATGCAATACTCAAACACAGATATGATCACAGAAACAAACACAGATGCAGAAATAAAGTAAAAGCAGTAAAGGAAAGAACACACCGTATTTTATACTGGTTCGAAGTTACACTATATCCAGTCCCGCACATAAGTACGGATTTCCTTTCAAAAGCAATCTTTACAATTACACCCTCGATTTCAAGGCTATGAGGTACACCTTACGGATTCACAATCCTCTGGGTAGAGATACTTGATTTCACGGGCAACAAGTTCACCCAATTGATTTCCAGGGCTACAACGACACCTTTTCTCACTTGATTGATTTCCAAGGCTACAATCACACATTTTCTCGTAGAAATGATTACAAAGAAGCCTATAACTCTGAATAGCACCGAGGATCTTGTTGAGATAGTGATAGAGAATCAAACCAAAAACGATCTAGTTAGATTCAATGTTAATTTTGGCAGAGTAATGGTAAGAATATGTATAAAGAAATGTGGAATAAGAAGTGGAGTGAAAAAAAGTATGATTAGAAATTCGTTGAAAACAGCCCCTACTTATAGAAGAACAACAGCCATGTCCATTCCTGAAGGGATATGACGAATAGACACTTTTTTTGAAATTCAAAATTTTGAAATCAATTGACATTATGTCGACATGGGTAACTTGGGTATGCCGACATCCCAAAGGAAATTTTGGTATTTTGTTTTTTTTTTGAAAATAACTTTTATCTTATACTAAAACTATTTTAAACTTTTATAAATATACTTAACTATAGTTAAAATACATAAATAAATATAGAGAATAATATTTTGGTACATATAAAATTTTACTATAATTTTATTTTTAAATCTAAGTATAAATATTAAAAGTTAAATATATTATTATTAAAAGATAGTTTAAAACTAGGGATAATTTGGTTTTGAAGATAAAGATTATTTTGAGACTAAAAAAATTTAAAATCAGGATAGATGTTTTTTATTCTTTTAAAAGGAAGGTTTTGATAACATTTTGAAAATAAGATATAATTTTGTAAAATCATTTTGATTAAATGGTTAGCGAATAAAAAACGATGTTCCACTAGATTTTTCGTAGATTCCAACCTACTTAGGGTTCCATTCCTTTAACAGGCTCAATGTGGATTCCGTTCCATGAATAAATTGGATTTTAAGACGCCACTGTTTCTTTAGGAGTTTTAACAAAATTCCTAATTAAATTACTTATTCTTGAAATCTTGAACTCTTGATGATCTTGATATTCTTGATACTCATGAGTCTTCAATCTTGAATCTCTATACTGTACAATCTTCATTCTTGGTACCTGCATCGTTAAATCCTGCATGTACATATATATTTCTAAACTAAAATGTTAGTATTTATATTTTATAATCCTATTCTAAGGTTGTTGTCATCAAAACCATCATCTCAAGGACTAACAATCTCCCCCTTTTTGATGATGACAACCATTGTTTATAAAATATTATTTCTATCCTAATAACTCCCCCTTAATCTATGCCTAACTATCCTATTTATATTTCTCCCCCTTTGTCTTCAACAAAAACTAACTCCAAACTATATAACTCCCCCTCATTCTTGGACTAAAGTGCCTGCATTAATAAACTATACAATGTAGTATATAATAGATAGATTAAGAGATGATTATACTGATAGACATGATAATTAATTAAAGATCATATAAATATCAATGCATATTTATACATGTTTTTCACACCAAATATCAATCCAAATCAAATTAAATCAAATCAAACAATTCAAATCAAATCAAACAAACCAATCAAATCAAACATTACGAGGAACTTCCACCCATCCTTCTCCTCCAAATATAGGGTCTGCTTTAATGGCATCCCATTTTTAATTTTAATTAGCGAGAGAGACTAGAAGATCTGCTTCGTTATTATCCTTATGCAGGGAGGAAATCATCCATCATATTGCATCGAAATGCCTTTCTTGCTCCTTGATCACCCGCATTTGACTCAACTCTAAGTGTCGCTGGTTGCGAAGAATGAACGAAAGAATATTCTTGAAAGAATTAAGAGTCTCTTCAAGATTCTCAGATAAATTATGAATTGGATTGGCCATATTTTAGTTTGTGAGAAGAATGAGAGACATAATAGATAAGAAATAATATTGAGTGATGAATTCTGGAAGAAATAGGTATTTATAGTGTAGAAATTCGTTTGAAATGAATAGACATAAGGTAGTTATTCAAATTTCAAATTCAAAATGAAATGTCATTTCTGACCAGCACATGTCGACATGGTCATAGGGGGGATGTCGACATGGTATAGTGAATTTTTATGGCTTATTTTGATTTTGTGAGTAATTGTGTGTGTGTGTGTGTGTGTGTGTGTGTGTGTATAATATACTAACATTTATTCTGGAGATAAGATAAGCTAGATAACAAAAGGAATTCAATTCAATTTCATTTCATGATAACATGATACAACGATTAAACACAAAGAACTACATGAACTTTTAAATTAAAACAAACTAAACTAATAAAACATGAAATGAAAAGATAGAACTAGTTAGAGAATGATGAAGATGAAAATAATCCAAGCTTCTTGCTGACTTTGGAAATAAACTTGTTCATCTTGGATGAAATTTTATCCAACTTCTTACCAACGGATCGTTTAAGAATCCGTTGATTCTCAACAATGGTCTTTTGGTTTTTGAGAAGGGTTTTGTTGGTTGGATTAAGAGGATAATCAATGCTTTCCAAAGATGTTTCACCTTCTTCTTCAATTTCCATTTAATCCCCTTCTTCTTCCTCCTCTTCCTCCTCTTCCATCTCCTCATGAGCCAAATGCTCTTCCTTTTCAGCAAGAGTCTCATAAGGTTAAAAAACAAATGGAATTTTCGTAAGAGAAATATTGGAATGATTGAAAACCTTTCTTGAAACAATTTCTTCTCCTTTGAAATCTACTCCAAAGTAGTTAAAAATCCGAGTGAGATAGATTCCATGATACAAAGTATTCTCACTCATTTCAAGATTTTTGGGATGAATTTCATCCAAAATAAGTTGCGCCCAATTAATATCATAATTTTCAAAAATAGCAAAAAGTGCTTTGCAAACTTTTGAAGTAGGATTGTTAAAATTTCTCGATCTTAGGGTCAAAGTATGTTATAAAAGAAGATTGACAATTCTAGCTTTTGGTCGAAAGTTTCGATTTTTGAATTCAAAATCATCATTTCCTTTGAAAATGTGATGAAATGTCTCACGATCATTTTCATCAATATTAAAACTAGAAAGATTCATTCCCGTACTCTTGCAATTGAGAATGGTACCCAAAAGATCTCAATTCAAAAAACTTCTAGTGGCTTTGACATTACTCCAAATTTCATCATCATTTCCATTATAAAATCCATGATTAAGATTTGCATAGAAAATTTTAACGAGATTTGGATAGCAAACAAAATCATTTTGAGAAGCATCAATAAGACTAAGAATTTGATTGTTTGCAAAAAGAAAATCAACTTCATAAGAAGACAAATCTTGAAATATAGCAAACTTTCCGGGATGGACTTTTCCATTGTTAGCATAATTGATGTATGCTTTTATGGCCTCCAGATCATTGAAGAGTTGCTCTTTTATCTTTCTAGAAATTCTCATAGTAGAGGGGTTACTTGAAGAAGCCATTAAAGTAAAGAGTAGAGAGCTTGAAGTTTTTAAGAGAGAGTTTGAATTTGAAAATGAGAGTGAAAATATGTGATAGAAGATAGTGAATTAATAGATTCTCAAAGGACATGTTCTTTGGTCAAAAGATGTCTTTTCAAGGAATTGAATGAAGTGAAAAGGTGGAGGGAAACTCAACCTTTTGAATTCAAATTTTGAATTTCAAATTCTGTAGCCATATCGACATCATGGGGGGACCAAGTCGACATGTGTCTTTGAATTTCTGTGATTTATTTTTCCTAGGTATTCTAACATATATATACACTTATCATTTTTAATGTGTATATATATATATATCTGGAATAATTCTGAATTTATAGTATATTCTACAAAATATTAAAATACTATTAAAATTAAAAATAGACATAAAAATAATAATAAAATAATAGTAAAAAATAAAAAATTTAAAATTCAAACAACACACCAATTCAAAATCAATCAATCAAGCAACCAATTCTAAGCATGCAATTTCAACCAATTGTATTGTAAATGTGTACCTTTTTTTGAGTCTGTTTCTCTGAATTCGTCGGAGTGGCGAACTGCTATGAAACACATATTTGAATTATCTGTCTTTTGATCATCATCGCTTGAGGACGAGTCTGAGTCATCTAGAGTAGCAGTAAATGCACGTTTTCTTTTCTTTAGGGAATCATTGTTTATAGGTAGATTTTGCCTATCTGGATACAGACAGTCTCTTTTGATATGGCCTGGTTCGTCACAGTTGAAACATTTGATATTGTTTGACACTACATTCTGATTTCCAGAATTCTTATAGTTTTTTCTATTGAAATTATTCATCTTTCTGTATTTCAGGAATTTCCGAAAATTCTTGGCCATAAGAGCTATCTCTTCATCATTATCGTTGTTTGAATCTGATCCATCGGTCAATGCATTGAATTCCATTGATTTCTTTTCATTTGCTTTGCTTTCTCTTCTCCCAATCATTTGGACTTCAAACGACATTAGACTTCCAATTAATTCTTCTATCTTTAAGATACTGATGCCAGTTGCCTCTTCGATCGCAAGTGTCATTTGATCACATTCCAGAGTAAGAGAATTTAAGATTTTTCTGACTTGATCTTCTTTCGAAAATTCCTTTCTCAAGGATATTAGAGAATGCATCATATCCTAAAATCAACTATACATATCTAAAATAGACTCATTAGAATTCATTTTAATTAATTGAAACTGATTTGTGAGCATGGAAATTTTGGTCTGTTTAACTTTGCTTGCTCCTTCGTGAGGAACTTGCAAAGTTTTCTAGATTTCATATGCAAACTTACAAACTAACACTCTATTAAATTCATTCCTATCAAGTGAATTAATAGAATATTCATTGCTTTAGAATTATTTTGTGCAACAATCTTTTGCTCAGCGGTCCACTGTGCAAAATCAGTTGTGGGTTCAGAATATTCAGTCTGTGTGATATTCCAAGTGTCTAATCCTACAGATTTTAAATATATTTTCATCCTACATGCTCAATATGCACAGTTATTGCCATTAAAAAGTGGTGGTCCGATAGTAGACCGACCTTCTACAAATGAACTAGTGACAGGGATGATAGAACTATTATTGGTAGTTTTAACAGTGCCAGTGTTGGTAGCCATTTTGAAAAATTTTCAAAATCCAGATTATGAAAACTTTGAAAACCTTGCTCTGATACCAAATGTTAGAAACGCAGATTACAGATCTTAAGGCTAAGATAGACACTGGAGGGGAGTGAATAGTTTTTTAAGAAATTACTAAATCTTTTAGAGTTTTTGTTAATTTAAACAAAAATGTATGCAATTTTCAAACACAGATATGATCACAGAAACAAACACAGATGCAGAAATAAAGTAAAAGCAGTAAAGGAAAGAACACACCGGATTTTATACTGGTTTGAAGATACCCTACTTCCAGTCCCCCGCACAAGTACAGATTTCCTTTCAAAATCAATCTTTACAATTACACCCTCGATTTCAAGGCTACGAGGTACACCCTCAAGATTCACAATCCTCTGGGTAGAGATACTTGATTACACGAGCAACAAGTTCACCCAATTGATTTCCAGGGCTACAATCACACCTTTTCTCACTTGATTGATTTCCAAGGTTACAATCACTCTTTTTCTCATAGAAATGATTACAAAGGAGCCTATAACTCTGAATAGCATTGAGGATCCTGTTGAGATAGTGATAGAAAATCAAACCAGAAATGATCTAGTTAGATTCAACGTTGATTTTGGCAGAGTAAAGGTAAGAATATGTATAAAGAAATATGGAAGAAGAAGAGGAGTGAAAACTAGAAAAATATGATTAGGAATTCGTTGAAAACAGCCCATATTTATAGAAAAACGACAGCCATGTCCATTCGGGAAGGGATATGACGAATAGACACTTCTTTTGAAATTCATATTTTTAAATTCAAATGACACTATGTCGACATGGGTAACTTGGGTATGTCGACATCCCAAAGGAAATTTTGGTGTTTTGTTTTTCTTTGAAAATAACTTTTATCTTATATTAAAACTATTTTAAACTTTTATAAATATACTTAACTATTGTTAAAATACATAAATAAATATAGAGAATAATATTTTGGTATATATAAAATTTAACTATAATTTTATATTTAAATCTAAGTATAAATATTAAAAGTTAAATATATTATTATTAAAAGATAGTTTAAAACTAAGGATAATTTGATTTTGAAGATAAAGATTATTTTGAGACTGAAAATATTTAAAATCAGGATAGATGTTTTTGATTCTTTTAAAAGGAAGGTTTTGAAAACATTATGAAAACAAGATATAATTTTGTAAAATCATTTTGAATAAAAGGTTAGCGGATACAAAATGATGTTCCACTAGATTTTTCGTAGGTTCCATCCTACTTAGGGTTCCATCCCTTTAACAGGCTTGAAGTGGATTCCATTCCATGAATAAATTAGATTTTAAGAGGCAAGTGCTTTTCTAGGAGTTTTAACAAAATTCCCTAATTAAACTACTTATTCTTGAAATCTTGAACTCTTGATATTCTTGATACTCATGAGTCTTCAATCTTGATATCTTGAATTTCTATACTGCATAGTCTTCATTAATGGTACCCACATGGTTAAATCCTGCATACACATATATTTCTAAACTACAATGTTACTATTTATATTTTATAATTCTATTCTAAGGTTGTTGTCATCAAAACCATCATCTCAAGGACTAACAAAAACAACTTTCAAACATTTAGAATCATTTCAAATTCGTTACATAATCCCAATACGAGAGCCACGTTAAGAGAAAATATAAATATTACAACATACACAAAGAGTGACATATGAAAATGTCCCCTTGGATGATCAGAGCATATAACTAGGCAACTAAACATCTTTGCCTTTACAACAAAACACAGCGGAATCAAAAAAGAAAAGAACTCTAAATAGCTATCATGCCTCCTACATGTCCTCGGGAGCTTAATCGCCTAAAGAGGTACCTGAAAACCTCAATCTCAAACTACTCAAAATCAATTGAGCACCCGAGAGTTAAAGGGGAAAACATAAACTTCGAATTAGACATAAAGCCTGGTATGAATAATAATCTACCATCTCGAACCATTAAGATATCCAGTGAGACCACACCGCTTAGTGGAACGATTTTCCCCTCACTAGTATCCTAAAAATTTATAAAACCATATACTGTGCTCCTTTATCCACAATGGTTAAAACATGCCAATTCAAAATATTATGATGATATGCAAAACAAGTAAATCAATTCTGAATTACCCATTCCGATTAATTTTGACTATCTATCTCATTTATAGTTTCTAGGGTCACTATTAACCTATTAGTTTTCAAGGGTTGACTAATAACCTATTTATACTTATGGACTCCCTGTTCAGTTTCATAGTTTTCATGAGATCACTAAGAACCTATTAGCTCATGCCGATAGCTTCATTATTTCATGAGTTCCCCCTAAACCTATTGGTATCTCCAATAACTTCCCTCTTATCCTAGTTTTCAAGGATTAACTGGGAATCTATTGACTTCTGTCAATAACTTAATCCGAATATAGTTTTCATGAGTTCACTATAAACCGATTGGCCCCTGCCAATAACTCAGTCTAATCATAATTTTGATGGGTTTATTATGAACCTATTGACATCCGCCAATAACTTTTCCTAAACATAGTATGAGTTTACTATGAACCTGTCTATCTGACAACTTCACTATTTTGGCATCTTACATTCTAGTAATCTGACCCCTGGATGCAACTCTACCCATTTAGGAGTTAATTCAATTTATATTCACTACTAGGTCAACCTTGCTGGTTATTTAGCCCTTCCTCAAATACTGTTAGGGTCCATTATAATGTGAATACTTATATGTATATATATGAACAAGTAAACATCATGTTCATGCTAACACCCGTGGTTTAATATCCTTGAAATCATATTATATAAAACTTGGTTAATCCCTTTAACCTATTGATCAAGGAAACTTCTTTAAAAACTCCATGCTTAAAATCATTGCAAACTCTTTTATTATGCCATGGTTTCCCTTTAAAATGAGATTGGATTTTTTGTTTTGAAAACTAAGGCTTTCGAAACCTTTAATCATTACTTGCGAAACCATTGAAAAACTTCCTTTCGAAAGCACTAAAATCCACTTTTCAAAATACTAGGCACCTGCCTTTCGAAACACTTTAAAACCTTTCTTTCAAAACCTTTCGAATATATTAAAGTGAAACTTTCAACTATAGAAGCTTAGCTTCAAAAACATTTGAAAGTACTCCGTTCGAAACCATTGGGTTTTTCCTTAAAATATCTTTTGGGTCAAAGTGAAAATATATAAAAGTTTCCCTTTCAAAACCATTATTTACCATACAAAATTTTTTCAGGAAAAATTAAATGGCATCGGAACCATCTTTTCGAAAGCTTAAACCATATAAGTAAAATGTTTGAAGGTTAGCTTCAAAACTCCTTTCGAAAACATTTTCTTCGAAACCAATAACCCCTTTCGAAAGCTTTAGGAAGTGGCTCATATTTAAAAAACAAAGGCTACCTTTCGAAGCATTCATATCTTCAATCCCTTCAAAAGGAATAAGGTCGGCTGAAGGGTTTCGGCTAGGTCGAAACTATCCCATTTTGAAATCATTAGTCTGGAAACTAAGTAACTCATTCGAAGGCTATACTTTAACAATAAGGCGACAACTCTATTTTGAAAGCTAATCAAAAGACCCCTTTGAAAGCGTATATTTCAACACCTTTGAAAGCATTTAGTAAAACAGGCAAGCGCGTTTCTTTAGAAAACAAAGGTTTCGTTCCCATCGGAAGCTATGTTTCGACATCATGCCTTTCGCCTTTCTCCAATCCATTACATACCAATGTTGATACCTTGTGTATTGGTTTGGCTTCGTGGGTTTCAACCCGGTAGGTTTTGACTTGATTGAAGGCAGAAACTATGAGTAGAAAGGTGTTTCTGAAAGAGACGGAACCCACTTTTCTGGGAAAAAGCTGATTAATGCCAATAAAAGCAATAATTTTATAACTAACTTGCCTATTTGCAAACATTTAATTGGTTGCCATAAACATTTCAAATTATTTTCCAAATAAAACTGCCACATAATTTTAGATCTAAACCAAGATTAATTTAACAAATAAGCCATTCCATTAAGCAAAACAATTAAATCTTTAGGTCCTCCTTTTAGAATAATTTAATTCTCATAGTAAACCACTTAGGAAAAATCCCCAAAAATCACATACATTCTTTTTTAATATGTTATCTAACATATCTAAATTTCAGATCCAAATTCTCGATATAATTTCCAAAATAAATTTCTAGACCCATTTAACCATATTTTCCTTTGAAAATTCATAGTAAATTCTCCATAACTCTGGAAATTATGAAAATTAAAACCCAACTCCAAAATCATGTTTTACATGACATAAAATTTTCTCATGGTATTCGAAATAAATTTTTAATCGGTTTTATCCTTAAAACCGTAGAAATCATATTTAAACAATCTTGTTTAAATCAAACATGTTATGATCCAAGCATATCATCATCCAAATCATCATAAAAATGGATTTAATCTTAAACCCGAAAACAATTGATCATAATAACAAAATATAGGTGATATAGATTTTTATCCACCTTGGTTAGGATAAGGAATTTAAGGTTGGATTAAGATTAATTTTCCATAGTTTGAATCCTAATATTTAATTGAATTTTCTTCTTTTCTCCTATTTATGGTCGACTCCCCTCTTTTCCTATGTTTTTTGTCCAAATGAACTGAATGGTTAAGGCACGAGAATATAAGAGTGATGGAAATATGGTGCGACAATTATCTTAATACCCCTGCGTTAATTAATTGACATGTATAACCATTTGTAGCCCATTTATTTAATTAAACACGACCCTTAGTTTTATTTTAAAATCTCAATCCCCTGGTCACTCTAATTATTTACATTATTTTATTTAATTTATCTAATTAAATCTCATGAATAATGTTATAAAAAACAAGTGGTGTTACATCCATATTCATCTTTGAATCAACATAAGTGCTAACCCTATTAAGATTAACCCTGCATACATTGACAACATCCCAAGACTCCATATCAACAACCTCTTCAAGTAAAATAACATCTCCACTGTAACGACCCAGATTTTTAGTCATTCAAATTTTGAATATTAAATTGATTTTTAATATTGAAAGGTTAATTTTATAAGTTGAATAACTTGGATTTCAAATGTAGCGATTTATCTGATAATTAAATTGTTGGATTTAAATATTTAGGAATATTTAAAATAATTGAATCTTCAATTTGAAATGAATGAAAATGATTTTGAAAGTTAATTTAAATTATATTTTGATATAAATTAAGATAGTAAACTTTTAAATTTGAATTAATAGTGAATAAACTAGTTTTTATAATAATGCATTTTAATTAACGAGTGAAAATAGCCTTCCCGAACACTGTCTTAGATTTCGATGAAACTAGTTTCATTCGATCCGTAAGAGCAGATTATAGTATACTGTCGAATTTCGTGACGATCAAACGTATTTTTTAGTCGTGCGAGCTCGAAACGCATAGAAATTAATTAAATGAATTTAAACTAATATAATTTGATTCTGAAAAGCTATCTTCTATATATTATGGATTGGATCCCGATGCTAGTTTTATTGTATTCGGGATAGGGGTATAACATATGAAACACCAGGAGCATGCCTCGTTTGGAGTTCAAAAATTCAACGTATGAGTAGCATCGTGGAATATTCTGTATAAGGACCTAAATATTTTCATTTTCCAAAACTAAAAACCCTAGTTCTTCTTCAGCACCCATTTCTATTTAGTGGCCAAAACCATTCCTTCTTCCTCCCTTAGTTTCTCATCATCCACTCAATGAAAGGCCGCGTCGCAAGAAGGAAAGTCTTAGAGCTCAACGAGCTCTATGTAATGAACGGTTGCTCGTCGAATCATCAACGATTGGAGCCACAATTTTGCTCTGTTTATGGCCGACATTGGTATCAATGATGCGGTTTCTTGCAATCGAAAGGGGTGAGTTTTTGCTATGGATGGAGGTGGGAAGGAGCTGAATGGTGGCGATGTCGGATCAGGTGACAATAGGATAGGTGTAGTGCGGTGGATGGTTAGAGGCGTCAAGTTTTGGGTTACCTGAAGCATACGGGCGTGTGTGAGAGAGAAGGATGAAGGGATGAAAGTTTGAGTTTAAAGTTTTAATTACTTAAAAGTTAATTTTATTTAATTATTTTAAAATGTTCATTAATTCATATTAAATTCATACAAGGTCCAAATTGAACGCGACGAGTTCTATGCTATGGAGTTGGATTAGATGGATTCAGAGCTAATAGAAATTTGGGTTAAAATTTAACATCCCTTCAATTCTAATTCAAACTGGAGCATTTTGACAAAACTGAAATCAATGTGAGTTAATCTCACCTTTTTGGTTAGCCAGAATATTATATAGTTAATAAAAATTATTTATTGGATGCATCGATATTTATTTGTTGATTGTTACCGACTGTTTGGATGATTTACTAATTTATGTTGTTGGTTTGGACATATTCTCACCCCTGGAGCGAATGAGACCCTATTACGTTCCTTTGTAAGAGCGAATGACCCTATGTATACGATCCCGCCTTAAAACAGTTGATTTATATTATTGATTATATATTGTATGTGACGCAAGCGGATAGGTTAGAGGGATCCAACATGATTCCTCACACTGTTGATTTTTATTTTATTTTATATATTGATATATGATCTGTTGGATGCTATAATTGATGACATGGATAATCTTCCCTATTTAATGCTATAGAACCCTAAGCTATATTTTTAGTATTTTGAAAATTATAAAATGAAGATTTAGTTTTAAAAATGGATTTAAATAATTTCAAAAATATTTTTTTTATAATAATTCTTAAATTACTAAGAGAAGGAATTTGATTTAAACAAAATTAAAGGTATGATTTTTGGAGATTATAAGCTAATAGTTCTATAAAATATTAAAAATAGAGATTTGTGAATTGTGGATAAAGGTTTTTAAAATTTTAAAAATAAATCTATCTTTTATAATAAAGGAATTTGTTTTTAAAGAATAGAAATAATTTAAATAAAATTATTCATTAACCGTTTTATATAAAGTGATGTGTGTGTATATATATATATCAAGATTCATTTATAAATATGGAATTTTATAAATAGAAAAATGTATATAGGTGACGTTTACAAAAAAAGGAAGATTTGTGAAATCTTATTATTAATAAAAGGATAAATTAATAAATAATAGTTATAAATAAAGGAAAACTTTATTATTGGATACATTGGAAAGGAAATCACAAATTGTAGATTTATAGTGATATATGGAATGTTGTTTTAGAAAAATAGTTAATTCAATTTTGAAAGTTGAAAGTTAGATTTATAAGAGGATAGATGTGATATCCTAGAATTTTAGGCAAATGATAATGTGATAATCTTCTTTTATAATAATTTTAAATGTTCAAATTATTCTTTTTCAAACAAATAAGATATGTGTTTGTTTGTGTATACATATATAAGTAGATTTTAAATAGAATTTGAATTTGAATTTGAATTTGAAATTCAAAAGATAAATATCTTAAAAATAAATTGGATTTGAAAATTAGTGTATATATAATATGATTATTTATTAGTATAATATGTTTTAAATCATTTTTTTAAGATTTCATAGTTATAAATAAAGGAGAAGTTTAAATATTAAACATAAAACATATATTAATATTAAATTAAATAGAAAATAAATTAAAGAATTATTTAAAAACATATTAAAAATATTAATTACATGCATATTAACAAGTGTAAGGTTTATAACATGTATAATAACAAGTGTCAATTTATTTATTTTCTCCATTTTTAAAATGGAAATCAAGGCTATATATATCTATACCCTTCTTTTCTCATTTTCTTTTATTCAAAAATAAACCTGGTAATCAAACTATAGAAAACTAAAACCAGAGAAGAATAAAATCCAAAACAATACAACTATCTCAAACCTATAGCAGTCAAAGCATAGATTCATCTTAACTTAAAGCAACATTCTGATACAACACAACTAAGTTTCAGATCAAAGTCAAACTCATTTTCCAGATCAAATCATTTTCCAGTTTTAAACTCCTCCATTCAAACAACAAATCATTGAGTAAACATTTTTTAAAAAAAAGCTAAAGTTGTTGATAATCTAGTGCATGTGAAAATATGCTTTGCATGGTTTGTGTAAATGTGAATTCATCTATATATGTATGTGATATTGGTGTGCATGTCTGTGCTTGCCCTGTTCTTAGTTTACAGGTTTTAAAACAAAGTCAAAAACCAAAATCTCTTTATTTATTCTCCTATAGGCTTTGATATTTAAACAAGTTATGTTTGAATTAACATGATCTAAGTTTTAAAAATATTTTTAAGTAAAATTATTTTACGTAATTCTTGGAAATTAGAAAAATACAGTAAAAACCCAAGGTATGTCAAAATTCGATTTTGATGGTTTATTGTTTCATGTATATAATCTGATTTGTTTTTGAAAACCATGATTTTTAAAAGAAAAATCATGATTTTTAAGTATGTAATTGGAGAGAACTTGCGAGTTGAAAAAGAATGGGATTTTGGGCTTTTCCTGGCGATCGACGAGGAGTGGGTGGTCGGGATCACTATTGGAGGTAGCGGGGAGGTTGACGATCTAGGAAAAGATAGTCCGTGTATTTTCTGACCACCGTGTCGACGGCACGACGTTGAAGTAGGGTTTAAGCCCAGGTTTTGGTCGATGTTGTTCCAAAGGCTACTACATCGTCACCGAAGCACAAGAGTTGATCGAAGGTGGGGGAATAGTTACGTGGTTGGTCGGCGAAGCTATGAACGGAGTTTCGAAGGCTTTGGTGGTCGGAGGCGTCAGGTCGAGGTGGTTCTTGGATGATCGATTTTTGTTCTAGTGGAGTACGAGATGCTCGAATTAAATTTCATGGATGTATTGAGGAAAAGGTGGTCAGAATTGAAGGTGGATGTGGTCGTCGATGTTGGAGGTAGCATCAATGGTCGGAGTTGCTTCGTGCACCCATGCACGTGTGTCAGAAGTTTATCGGTAGTTTGGTTTGGTTGCTGTAGTATAGGAAGATGGCTGTGTCTCGGGTTTTGACTTTGGAAAATGTGATGATGGCCCAAGTTTGGCTTTGGAAGGTTCGTGATTGTGCTTATTATAACAGTTTTAAAATTTAAAAACATAACAGTTTAAAAAAAAGAGTTTCTTGGGTTGGTCTCGGGTTTTACTTGGGTAGCTGCTGTTACAATTTTAAAATTTAAATAAAGAAAGTTTTTAAAATTAAAATAAATCAAGTTTTAAACTATTTCTTAAATCCCTTTTATCTATATAATAAATGTTTTCAAATATTTGGTCAGAGAAAGTTGTACAATTTATTTAAATTAAATTAATTAAGTTAATCCTTAAGTTTATTTAAACTTAAATTAAATGGTATACATAAGTAGTTAATTAATAGGTAAAATGTTTTGATTATTAATTAACTTTAAGGTCCTAAGTTAATTTATATGTTAATGACAATTAATTCCAAGATTTATTATATAAGATTTAATGATAATTAAGTAATTAATTAAGATAAATGGATTATCTTAAAATTAGTTAAGATCTTGGGTAATTAAAGATTTATTAATTAATGAAAATAATTAAGGTTAATTAAAGTAATTAAAGATTAATTAATTAATAATTGAAGGATTAATTAATTAATAATTAAAGGATAATTAATCAGTAATTAAAGATTAATTAATTAATGAAGGTAATTGAAGATTGATTAATTAATTCAATAATTAATTAAAATGGGTTGTAATTACTTAATGTTAATTAAGCAGGGTTAGGTAATTAATTCATAAGTAATTTATTTATTTGAGTAATTAAATTAATTATAATTATGTGATTACTTAATCTTGCTTATGGATGATTAACTGTATATAATGTTTGGACTGATTAATATTTATAGTATGTTAATCTGTGATGTTCTGTGATATGCAATACTTTGGTTATAGCTATGAAAAATGTAAGTTATTTATCTATGATGAAGTTGCTGTGTGACGATAATGTTCTTAATTGAATTAAATTGTTTTACTTAAACAACTTGGCCTTAAAAAAAGTTTGGATTTCGATGAGACCGGGATCAGATATCAAATTTATTATCTGAAAACCACATCGATCTAAGTTAAACGATAGGTCGTAAAATCTCAAGTGAAGATCGAGATGATGATTCAGAGTGCAAGGGTTATTTGTCGTTAACTCTGACGGTGATTCCAAAACGAGTGTAATGGAGATAGTGCCTTCAGTTTCGTTCGAATCCGGAACGAACTTGAATGGATGAATGCTATCAGACCATCGTCAATGGAAGACGATGAGCATTCCAAGATAAGTGTTCTAAAAAGACAATCGTAGGCTCAAGCCTTATCAACCGGGAATGGCTAAAACAGGGGAGGTGCACGAAGGCTAAGTGGGTAGCACTCAAGTAGGATAAGATTTTCCCCTGTCTAGAGGTCCCTTTTTGGCCGTGTAGGCGGTTGTTGGCCACAACCACGGGGTTGTCTTATTTGGATTTTCCAATAAGGGTAGCTCTGGTTTTGTGTTGCAGGGGATCAGGGTGGATCCTCGGTACAGTGATCTAGACTACGTATTGTGACGGGCGGTACCCCAGTAGCCCTACCATTGTATGGAATCCAATCTCCAATAAGTGATCTCAGACTTGATTTTATACCTATGTATGTTGGAATTTAATGAATGTAACAATTTCGGCAATGTGAATATTTATTTGAACCCTAGACACTATTATAATATAATTGGATTCCTATCGAATGTTTTGGTTATCGTAAAGGAAAAACTTATCCGTGTTTATTTGCGGAGAGTCTTACAAGATACCTTTTATTTCAAAGCTTTTTCAAGTTAAACAACTGAACCGTTTACTCACACTAGACCCATGTATGACCCGAAGTTTATTTTTGATTTTCTTAAACTCTTGAGTACTCAAATTTTTATAAGTAGCCAAGTGATCAGGTTGGCTTGATGAATTTTGGAAAAGCTTGAAGCAGGAGACTTGGTGTGTGTGTGTGTGTTTGTCTATATATATATATATATATATATATATATATATATATATATATATATATATATATATATATATTTCCGCTGTGTTGGTATCATTTGTCTGTTCGTATTTTGGAATGTAATGGATAGACAGGTCTTTACGACTGTCTAATGTGATGTTGTGTAACTGTATAACCCTGATATGTAATGACTATGTAATATCTATGTGATATAATATACTTTTCCTTTTCCGCTGTGAGATTCTGATATTGTTGTTTCTTTCTATCTATTCTCTTTCCTACCTATTTCTTTCTTAATGATGATATGTCTTTCTTTGGAATGGAAGGCGGGTCGTCACAATTGGTATCAGAGCGAGGTTGAGATAATACCTAGGCTTTGGAGTAATATCTATCTTGAGAGCGTTACTTGTAATTTTTATATATCTATATACCTATATAATTATTGGGTTACCTGTCTAGGTTGCCATCATGAGTTCTGGAAGAAGAAGAGGTAGAGGAGTGGGTAACATGATGACCACTAATGGAAGAGGTTCGAATGCTGAGGGAAGGATATCTGGCGAGGCTGTAAATCCAATACTGCCTCGAGTAAGTTTTGCTGCTTTGTGCAAGGATTTCACCAATCTGATTGGAAAGCCTTTTAAAGGAACGAGGTCCATCATTGAAGTTCAGGCTTGGTTACGCTCGTGTGAGCGAATTCTTAAGAGTTTAGATCTGTCAGATGAGCAAAAGAGAGTGATGGCTTCATGGCAACTTCAAGAAGGAGTATTTGCATGGTGGGATGCAGTTACCATTAATATTTCAAAGGATGGTATTTCTTGGAGCAATTTTAAGGAGCTGTTTAAGGAACAGTTTATGCCTACACCTGGGAAGACTCGTCTGTACAGAGATTTTTTGGATCTAAAGCAAGTAAGTATGAAGGTATCAGAATATGAGACCAAGTTCAATGAATTATCCCGATACAGACCTGGTCTTATCGACATACCCATCAAGAAGAATGAGATGTTTTTGCTGGAAATGAGGCCCATGTTTCACGAGAAGATGACAGCTCATCTCAAGGAATCATTCGTGGAATTGATTGACATGGCATTGAGGTATGAGGAGCTCATGAATAAGAAACCCCTGGCATCTGTAGCAGCACCGAGTGGAACTTCTTCCAATCCGAACAAAAGGAAATTCAACCTAAATTGGAAGAATCAAGGCAAAGGGAAATATGGAGGCAATAATGGAGATCAGAAGTGTGATGTGTGTCAATAAGAAGGTCATTTGGCTAAGTAGTGTCCCAGAGGTAGAGCTCAGCAGCAGCATCAGAGTGTACCCGGCTCCACAATGGTTCAGAAGTCTTTGTGTTTCAACTGTCAACAGCCAGGGCACATGGTGAAGGCTAGTGCACTTCTTCAGAAAGCTTAACTGACCAAGGTGTCTGCCATTCAAGAAGGACCGTCAACTTCTTGGGATAGGAAAGGCAAAGGCGTTCTGGAAGGTACTTTGCTTTTAGATGGCATTTTGTTAGACTTTTATTTGATTCTGGTTCTTCTCTTAGTTTTATTTCTTTGGAATCGATAGAGAAGTTTCATCTTACCCCTAGTATTTTGGACCACCCTATTTTGTATCTAATCCTATAGGGGGAGTGGCCAAGTTAGATAAGATCATTAGAGGCCTAAGAATTTCTTATCTATCCCATATTTCTCTTGCGACCTATTTGTATTGGATTTTAAGGGGTTTGACCTTATTCTGGGAATGGATTGGTTGGACAAGCATAAGGCTGTTTTGACTTGTGAAAAGAGAATTGTGACTTTAGAAACTAAGTTGGAAAGGATTGCAAAAATGACTTGCGATAATTCTGGAGTTCACTTGAGTAATCTTTTGCATGGAATCGAGGCATCTCCAGAAGACGTAGAATCAATCAAAGTGGTCAAAGATTTTCCTGATGTCTTGAAGAAGTTAAAGGTTTTCTCCCGCATCAAGAGATTGAGTTTCAGATCGACTTGGTTCCGGGAGCAATACCTGTTGTTCAACCCAGTAGAAGAATGGCGCCGAGAGAGAGAAGAGCCAGTGAAGCAGACCCAAGATTTCTTAGAGAGTTTTGATTCGGCCTAGTTATTCTAATTGGGGTTCTGCTGTAGTCTTTGTGACCAAGTCAGATGGGTCATTAAGATTCTATGTAGATTATCGGGAGTTGAATATGGTAACTATTAGGAATAAGTGTCCCTTGCCCCGTATAAACGATCTTTTTGATCAACTCCATGGAGCTTCTGTTTTCTCCCAATTGGATCTAGCTTCGGTTTTTCACCAGCTATGGGTAGCTGCAGACAATATACCCTTGACTGTGTTTAGAGGACCCAATTGTTTTTATGAGTGAGTGATTATGCCTTTTGGGCTAACCAATGCTCCAGCCTATTTTGTGGATCTGATGAATTGTGTATTCCGGGTGTGCTGAACAAGTTTGTGCTAGTATTCATCGATGACATTCTCATCTACTCCAAATCTACAAAGGAGCATAAGCGTCATTTGGAGATAGTATTGGAGACTTTGAGGAGGCATGTCCTGAAGGCTAAGTTTTCGAAGTGCCATGTTTGGAAGTCGGAAGTGAGATTTTTGAGGCATATCGTATCTGGAGAAGGTATTTCTATGGATCCGGCCAAGGTAGCATCTATTCAAGAGTGGAAGCAACCGCAGACTCCTACTGAAGTCCGCAGTTTTCTTGGCATGGCAAGGTACTACAGGAAATTTATCAGGGACTACTCTGAGATTTCTTCGCACTTGGCCAAATTGACTAGGAAAGGAGCAAAATTTAAATGTACCCCCAAGTGTGAAGAGACATTCTTGGATTTGAAGGCAAGGCTGACCAGTGCACCTGTTTTAGCTAATCCTGATGGTAAGAGTAAGTTTGAAGTCTACATGGATGCTTGTGGAGTAGGGATGGGTGCTGTGCTAATGCAGAATGGGAAAGTGATTGCGTACACTAGTAGGCAGTTGAAGCCACATGAGAAGAATTATGCTATGCATGATCTGGAATTGCTGGCCATTGTCTTTGCTATGAAGATTTGGAGGTATTATCTATTGGGAGAGAAGTTCAAGCTTTTCACCGATCATAAACCTTTAGAATACCTTTTCTCCCAAAAGGATCTGAAGTTGAGGCAGCAAAGATGGGTGGAATTTTTGGCATCTTATGATCTGGATATTCCTTATACTCCAGGGAAAGCGAATGCAGTGGCAGATGCTCCGAGTAGGAATGCAGTTTTAGCTATTTTGGAAGTTGTTCTGTCTCTATTTGAAAGGGTTGCAAGTAAGCAAGGATCAGATAGAAGTTTGAGAGCAATCTTTAGTAAAGTCAAGAATGGTAAGTGCATCAGTTTTGAGATTGATGACCAGGAAACTTTGAGGATCAACGGGAGAATTTGTGTTCCAAATATCAGGGATATGAGGCAAGAGGTTTTGTCAGAGAGTCATCGATCCAGGCCGAGTGTACATCAGGGGATCTCAAAGATGTATAAGGATATGAAGAGAGTCTTCTGGTGGAAAGGCATGAAGAAGGGTATTGCAACCTTCGTCAATGGATGTGCGATTTGTCAACAAGTGAAGGGTGATCAACAGAAGTCCGTGGGATTGTTGCAGCCTTTGGAAGTCCCTAAATGGAAATGAAAAATGATATCAATGGATTTCGTCGACGGGTTGCTAAGGAATAGAAAAGAAAATGAGGGAGTGTGGGTAATCGTAGACCGGCTGACCAAGAGTGCCCACTTTATCCCAGTTATGGCGAACAGAACTATAGTGTCTTTAGCGAAGCTTTTCTTGAAAGAGATTGTCAGGTTGCACGGAGTTCCTATCAGCATAGTGAGTGATCGTGACCCAATCTTTACCAGTAAATTTTTGAACGCTTTGTAGACAGCTCTGGGAACAAGATTGAGTTTAAGTACAACCTATCATTCCCAAACCGACGGACAAACAGGAAGGCTGAATCGTATTCTTGAGGATATGTTGAGGGCCTGTGTTCTGGATTTCGATGGATCTTGGGAGGACCACCTGCATTTAGTGGAATTCTCGTACAATAATAGTTATCATGCGAGTATTAAGATTGCACCCTATGAAGCTTTGTACGGGAGACCTTGTAGATCACCGTCCTGTTGGGTAGAATCGGGAGATTGTCTTGTTCTTGGTCTAGATTTGATTCGAGAAGCATCTGCGAAGGTGGAGCTGATCAAGAAGAGAATAAAAGCATCCCAGGATCTTAGAAGAGTTATGCGGACAAGAGACGGAGGCAATTGGAAGTTGAAGTCGGAGATTTGGTTTTTGTCAAGGTTTTCCCGATAAAAGAAGCTATCAGAATTGGAAAGACGGTAAAGCTTGCCCTAAGATATATTGGACCGTTCCGTGTGCTCGAGAGAATTGGTGTTTTGGCCTATAGGATTGAATTGCCTGACCGGATGGTTGGAATTCACAATGTTTTTCACGTATCTCATCTGAGGAAGTACGCGTATGACCCATCTCTAGTTGTGGAACCATCGGTGTAGGAAGATTTAGAGGTCGAGCCAGACTTAGCCGTGGTCAGGCATCCAGCCCAGATAGTTGATCAAGATGAGAAGTAGCTCAGAAACAAAGTGGTGAAGCTCGTCAAGATTCAGTGGAGCGAGGAGCCCAGAGATTGTACCGGGGAAACTCTAGATAGTGTTAGGAAAGCCTATCCGGATTTGTGTGAGGATAGTTAGGAGAGTTGTTTGAATGAATTATTTGTTTGGTTGTTAGTGTATGGCTGATATGTATGCTAGGATTGTTTGAAATAAAAGATTTTGGATTATCTTTTGCTTTTAAATTTTGGAGACGAAATTCTTTTAAGGGGGGAGGAATGTGATATCCTGGAATTTTAGGCAAATAATAATGTGATAATCTTCTTTTATAATAATTTTAAATGTGAAAATTATTCTTTTTCAAATAAATAAGATATGTGTTTGTTTGTGTATACATATATAAGTAGATTTTAAATAGAATTTGAATTTGAAATTCAAAAGATAAATATCTTAAAAATAAATTGGATTTAAAAATTAGTGTATATATATATGATTATTCATTAGTATAATTAGTTTTAATCATTTTCTTTAAAGATTTTATATATATAAATAAAGGAAAAGTTTAAATATAAAACATAAAACACAAATTAATACTAAACTAAATAGAAAATAAAATATAAAATTATATAAAAACATATTAAAAATATTAAGTACGTGCATATTAACAAGTGTAAGGTTTGTAACATGCATACTAGCAAGTTTCAATTTATTTATTTTCTCCATTTTTAAAATATAAGGAAATCAAGGCTATATATATATATATATCTATACCCTTCTCTTCTCATTTTCTTTTATTCAAAAATAAACCCGGCAACCAAACTATAGAAAACTAAAACCAATGAAGAATAAAGTCCAAAACAAAACAACTATCTCAAACCTGTAACAATCAAAGCATAGATTCATCTTAACTTAAAGCAAGTTCCTGATACAACACAACTAAGTTTCAGATCAAAGTCAAACTCACTTTCCAGAACAAAGCATTTTCCAGTTTTAAGCTCCTCTGTTCAAACATCAAATCAGCGAGTAAACATTTTTTTTAAAAAGCTAAATGATAACTTGATTCATGTGAATATCCTTGAATGTATGATATGAAATATGCTTTGCATGGTTGTATAAATGTGAAATCATGTATATATGTATGTGGTAATGGTGTGCATGTATATGCTTGCCTTGTTCTTAGTTCACAGGTTTTAAAACAAAGTCAAAAACCAAAATCTCTTCATTTATTCTCTTATAGGCTTTGATATTTAAACAAGTTATGTTTGAATTAACATGATCTAAGTTGTAAAAATATTTTTAAGTATAATTAGTTTGTGTATTTCTTGGAAATAAGAAAAATACGGTAAAAATTCAAAGTATGTCAAAATTCGATTTCAATGATTTATTGTTTCATATATATAATCTGATTTGTTTTTGAAAACTATGATTTTAAGAGAAAAGTCATGATTTGTAAGTATGTAATTCGAGAGAACTTGGCGATCGGCGAGGAGTGGGTGGTCGGGATCACTACTGAAGGTAGTGGGGAGGTTGACGATCTAGGAAAAATGGTCACTGGATTTTCTAACCACCGTGGCGGTGGCACGACGTTGAAGTAGGGTTTAAGCCCAGGTTTTGATTGACGTTGTTCCAAAGGCTACTGCATCGTCATCGAAGCACCGGAGTTGATCGGAGGGGGGGGGGGGGAATAGGTGCGTGGTTGGTCGACGAAGCTTTGGACGGAATTTCGAAGGCTTTGGTGGTCGGAGGCGTCGATCAAGGTGGTTCTTGGACGATCAGTTTTGTTCCAGTGGAGTACGAGATGCTCAAATTCGATTTCATGGATGTATTGAAGAACAGGTGGTCGGAATCGAAGGTGGAGGTGGTGATCGACGTGTTGGAGGTAGCATCGATGGTCGGAGTTGTTTCGTTCACCCATGCACATGCATGTGTGTCAGAAGTGTATTGGTGGTTTGGTTTGGTTGCTGTAGTTTGGGAAGAAGGTTGTATCTTGGGTTTTGACTCGGGAAAATGTGGTGATGGCCGAGTTTGGCTTCGGGATGTTCGTGAGTGTGCTTGTTATAATAGTTTTAGAATTTAAAAACATAACAGTTTTTTTTTAAAAAAAAAAAAGAGTTTCTCGGGTTGGGCTCGGGTTTGGTACCGGGTTTGACTCAGGTAGCTGTTATTACAGTTTTAAAATTTAAATAAAGCAAGTTTTTAAAATTAAAATAAAACAAGTTTTAAATTAAATCAATTTCTTTTATATAATAAATGTTTTTAAATATTTGGTTAGAGAAAGTTGTATAATTTATTTAGCCTAAATTAATTAAGTTAATTCTTAAGTTTATTTAAACTTAAATTAAATGGTGTAATTAAGTAGTTAATTAAAAGGTAAAATGTTTTAATTATTAATTAACTTTAAGGTCTAAGTTAATTTATATGTTAATGATACTAAATTCCAAGATTTATTAAATAAGATTTAATGATAATTAAGTAATTAATTAAGATAAATGGATTATCTTAAAATTAATTAAGATCTTGGGTAATTAAAGATTTATTAATTAATGAAAATAATTAAGGTCAATTAATTAGTAATTAAAAATTAATTAATTAATAATTGAACGATTAATTAATTAATAATTAAAGGATAATTAAGTAGTAGTTAAAGATTAATTAATTAATGATGGTAATTAAAGAATGATTAATTAATTCGATAATTAATTAAAATGGGTTGTAATTACTTAGTGTTAATTAAGCAGGGTTAGGTAATTAATTCAAAACTAATTAATTTATTTGAGTAATTAAATTCATTATAATTATGTGATGAATTAATCTTGCTTATGGATGATTAATTGTATAGAATGTGTGGATTGATTAATATTTATAGTATGCTAATCTGTGATGTGCAATACTTTGGTTATAGCTATGATAAATGTAAGTTATTTATCTGTGATGAAGTTGCTGTGTGAAGATAATGTTCTGAATTGAATTAAATTATTTTACTTAAACAACTTGGCCTTAAAAGGAACATTTGGATTTCGGTGAGACCGGGATCGGATGTCAAATTTGTTATCCGAAAACCACATCAATCCAAGTTAAACGATAGGTCGTGAAATCTCAAGTGAAGATCGATATGAAGATTCAAAGTGCAAGGGTTATTTGTCGTTAACTCCGAGGGTGATTCCAAAACGAGTGTAACGGGGATAGTGCCTTCGGTTTCGTTCGAACCCGAAACGAACTTGAATGGATGAATGCTATCAGACCATCGTCAATGGAGGCAGACCATCGTCAATGGAGGACGAAGAGCATTCCAAGATAAGTGTTCTAAAAAGGTAATCGTATCCTCAAGCCTCATCAACTAGGAATGGCTAAAACAGGGGAGGTGTACACAAGGCTAAGTGGGTAGCACCCAATTAGGACAAGATTTTCCCCTGTCTAGAGATCCCTTTTTTTGGCTGAATGGGCGGTTGTTGGCCACAACCGCGGGGTTGTCTTATTCAGACTATCCAGTAAGGGGTAGCTCCGGTGTTATGTTGCAGGGGATTTGGATGCATCCTCAGTACAATGATCTAGGCCACGTACTACGACGGGCGGTAACTCAGTAGCCTTGCCATTGTATGGAATCCAATATCCAATAAGTGATCTCGGACTTGATTGTATACGTATGTATGCTGGAATTTAATGAATGTAACAATTTCGGCTATGTGAATATTTATTTGAACCTTAGAAACTATTATAATATAACTGGATTCCTATCAAATGTTTTGGTTATCGTAAGGGAAAAACTCGTCCATGTTCATTTGCAGAGAGTCTTTCGAGATACCTTTTATTTCAAAGGTTTTTCTATTTAAACAACTTAACCGTTTATGCATACTAGATTCATGTCTGACCCGGAGTTTATTTCTGATTTTATTAAACTTTTGGGTAGTCAAATTTTTATGAGTAGCCAACTGATCAAGTTGGCTTAGCGAATTTTGGAAATGCTTAGAGCAGGAGACTTGGCGTATCTATATATATATCTATTTCCGCTGTGTTGGTATCATATTTGTCTGTTTGTATTTTGAAATGTAATGGATAGACAGGTCTTCACGACTGTCTAATGTGATATTGTGTAACTGTATAACTCTGATATGTAATGACTATGTAATATCTATGTGATATAATATATTTTTCCATTTCCGCTGTGAAATTCTGATATTGTTGTTTCTTTCTATTTATTCTCTTTCTTACCTATTTGTTGATACGTCTTTCTTTGGAATGAAAAGCAGGTCGTCAGAATAGAGTTCTAAATCAGGCTTTATAAATAAAGGGATTCCATAAAATGGAATTTTCATAAAATAGAAAGAGATTTGTAAATACAGCTTATAAATATGGAAATGATTATGATGATATTTAAGTTATGGATTTTTATCAAGGAAAAAATATATTTATGTTTTAAAAGTTGTTATTTATATTAATATTGTTTTAATGTTGTTATAAATCCATTCTGAGGGTTTCCGCGTTTCTCGAATGATATCGGGGTTTCTCCCTTCGAAAACAAGATCTGGCAAATTACGTGTGCCACTTTCGAATGATGATAGTCACTTCCCAACCCTTCAAGTTTCCTCGATTTTGCCAGTGAAGTCGAAGTCCCCATATAACTTCAGAACTCCCAATGTCGTACAAGGGCAGTTCGACGCAATTGAGGTTATGATGGGGGGCGCTGCCAAGGCCTCAGCTGCTAGCCTGAATGCTTTCGATGGTCGCTATGATTTTGATCATCCTATCGATGCTCTACCTGTCGAACTGGATATTGATGCTGAAATATGTGTTGTAGCTTTGCCTGCCGATTTGGAAAATGACTCTGATTTAGGTAATTTCTCACAAACTCTAGGATCTGCTATAGGTTTGGCTACTGGACATCCTCAGTTATTGGGTGAAAAAATTGTACTTTGCCAGCTATCAATGTTGACCGTAAACATAATTTTGCTAGATATATGATTCTCAGGTTGTTAATGTTGAAATTTCTGAGTTACGAACTGCTGAAAATGTTGATAAGGGTTTTGTTCTCCCCCCTAAGCAGTCTCCTTTAGAACCTGTAGCTCCTAGTTGGGTTTCCCTCTTCTCTACCACGCCTAGGAATGCCGGTAGATATGTGACCAAGAATTTTACGATTAGAAATGGTTGTAGACTGCCAAGTGATATCTATGGCATTGGGTGTAATCGATAGAAAAATCATCTTGTTGGTTTATTCCTTAATAAAAGCCTTCCTTATCATGTTGTCACCAAACACATTCTGTGTGTATGGAACTTAAAAGGGAAAGTTAAAATTACTACTGACAAAAACATGTTCTTCTTTGAGTTTTCCTCAATGGATGATAGAGTTAGAATTTTAGAGTTGGATCCACTCATTATCTACAACAAAGTTTTCATAGTCACTAAATGGATACCAACTATAGATAGAGCGCGTGAACAAGTTGAATCTATAAGAGTTTGGACTAAGCCAACAAGTATTCCATCTCTATATCAAACCCTTGAAGGACTGGATTGGATTTCTAGACATGTCGGAAAACTTGTTTGTTTTGATGAAGCAACCGAGCACAGAGATTGTTTTGCTTATGCTCGAGCGCTTATTGAAATTAGCCCTAGCTCCCCACGTCTATCCCAGTCTACTTATCAGATCATGCTACTGGTCATGTTCAGGTCTCACATTTGTAGCAACCACTAATATATACTTCATGATGTTCCTTTGGTCGCTTTGATGACTGTTGCACCCGGTCTGAGCCTCTGGTTTGGTCTGACCCAGTAAACCCTATCCCTCATCGTATGGTCAAACCCAGAGAATGGCGTGGTAAGCCACCTCCTCCTTCTGACACAACTACTCCTCAGAATGTTGTTGATGCCACTCCACCAACAGTTTTGGTCAGGTCCGTGGCTTCTGAGATACCATTAGTTTTCCCTGATCCTCCTCCTTTGTTATCTGCCCTATACCCATTACACTTCCGCATTTTATCCTTGACTTCATCGTCTGCTAGTGAGGACCATGAAATTCTTCTTCATGCCATAGAGCTTGAAGCTCATCTGATAGTTCCGATGCCATCTGCCCCTTCTTGATTACTGGATTTATGTAGCATTTTATCATTTTTTTCTATGTCGTATTATCTCTCTTGTGGAGAAGCCTTCTTTTATGGTTGTAGACGTCCTGCGCATGTGCATGCCGCATGTTTTGTATTGGATAGACAATCTGTCTATCTCTTATTTCTTCTCTGTACTTCTTATTTGCTAGAATAAAAGTGGACGGACCACAATAAAAATCGATCGTCCTTGCCAAAAAAGTTGTTATAAATATTTTAATATTTTGAAAGGTTAATTATTTAAATTATTAATATGGTTTGAAATTAAATATAATTATTTACCAATAAAGTTTCAAAAATTAATTATTATTATTTTTAATAACGTTGAAGATAAATAATTATTGTTTTATTAAGAATGTTTTGAAATTCATACCTTTTCTTTTTCTTTTTTTAATGACTGCTTCTCCTATTACTCTCCCCACCCACGTCCCTTCTCCCTTTAATCCCCCCGAACCCATACTTCCTGTCCTTGAACCATACCATCCATCACCTATACCATCTCCTACAACTGTCCCGTCTTCGATCCCGCTTACCAAACCTCCTTTTGCTCTCTCGGTTTACCACCTCATCTCTACTTCCTCTCTTGTTCCTCCTCTACCTTCTTCCACTACAGCCCCATCGCCTCCTCCTCTTGAACACTCTTGGACTTCTCTTTTTAAAAATCTGCCACACAATGTGGGGAAGTACACGCCTGTTCAACTGGACCCTGTTTTTGATGGTGAAGTTCTTGTTCCACCGTCCTCTGTCCTTTCTGCTGGCATAAACACTTGGGGTGAGTATTTAGTTAGTTTCTTCCTCGATAAGCCCCTCTCATATTCTGCTATCATTGCTTATTTTAAAAAAAATGGAGGAATTGTGACAATGTAAAGGTGAATTCTAATGGATCAATTTTCCTATTCCTACCCTTTGATAAACAAGACAAAAAACCATAATCTGTAGTGATCCCATTGTGATGAATAGAAAGCTTTTTATAGTCAAGCAAAGGGATCCTACGATCAGTAATGTTTGTGGTTCAATCAAATCTGTTCCACTATGGGTTCGTCTTTCTAACATTTCGATCTTTGCTTGTTTGCCTCTGGGAATCAACTGGCTTGCTAATAGATTAGGGAAGCTAATATGTATGGATGAAATGACAGAAAAATTAGACCAAATAAACTATGCAAAGTGTTTGATTGAAATTTCCCCTAATCAAGAATTGGTTAATTCCTTCCCTGTTCAAACTACTGATGGTTCAACCTAGTTTGTCTATGTTGATTACATGTGGAAACCAGATATATGTGTTAAATGTTGTGTCTTTGGCCACACAGTTGAAAACTTTGCATATGAAAGTGGTACAGCCGGACTACAAGAAAATTCAGATTCTTTCAATAAGCCTATTGATAAATCTGCTGCTGAGACTTGTATAGGTGCTAGTAATAAAAAGAAATTTGGATTTGGCAGTAAGAAAGTTTGGAAGAAAGTTGATATCACAAAGAAAAGTGACATTGAAAAACCAGAGAAGATGATGCATGCAACTACTGTTAGAAAATTATCGATCATAGCCCCTATGCACATTGCAACTACAGTCAACAAGGAAGAAATAGTGGGGAACATCCAAATTGCAAATAAATTTGATCAACTTCGGTCAATTGAAGTACCGGGAGATTTTGATGATAGTGCTTCACTTTTGATTGAAGGATGTACTTGGGAAGATAATATAATACTAATACATGAAAATGGAAATGATTTGGATTTTATTGTGGATGTGATGAACTAACAGAGCCTGCTTATAATACTACCGACACACATGCACGCTACAGTGCTCAAATATGTAACCAAGACAAAACGCAAATGGATTCTGATAAAAACCTCTCTAATGCAAATGCATGCATCTCATATAACTGCTCCTCACCATATAACTGCTCTTCACCATGCAACTGATCTTCCAATCCCAAATTCCTCAATCAATTCGATTGCATCATGCATGCAACATGTCTCTCAACCATGCAACCATGCTTACACTACTCCTCATTCATGCATCAATGAAGCATTTATTCTCCCAGTAACAAATGCAAATAAATCAAACTCCTCCAACAATTCTGATTCTTCATGCATGCAACAATCTCCAATCCTCAATCAAGCAATCACGATACTTCAACAACTATGCTCTGATTCAATCATTAATCCACAAGCAAACTAACTCCTTTCTAATCCCTCATCCAATCAAAGTCCTCCCCTCCTACATATTGGATCTGTATCCTTATTCCATCCCTCTTCAGACACTTCCTTTCAAACAAATCCTATATCTATCACTCCTAATCCTCCTCTCCATGCAGTCTCCCCCCTCACTATCTACTCCTCCAATCACTCCAATTCCTCCTTCCTCCCCGGTGAAGTCTGTTTCCAAGTCTAAACACCCCAAGGAAAAAATCCACAACATCTGAGCTACCTGCAGCAACAAAACCAGTTTCAAAGTCCCAAGGAAAAAGAAAAAAGAAGAACCAAGGAAAAAGAAAAAAGAAGAACAAGTATCTATTGAATACATCCCAATGGACTCTGACTCTGACATGGATCAATTATCTAAAAAGTTTCTTGTTCATGTGGCTACCACCTCTCAAAGAGGCAACAGATCTCTCATAAACAAAAAATTAAAGTTTAATCAATGATACAAATATAGGAGCTTGGAACATTAGAGGTGCTCATATTGTTGAAATATATATTTAAAAAAAAGGTTGGAGACTTGAGAGAAGAAACTTGTTCTCACAAATAATGCTTTAATATTATTTTTCCTTTGCTAGATTGCTTTATTACAAATGAGGGGAGAACTCCTCTATTTATAGTCCCTAATAGATCATTCTAGAATTACTTTTGCTTGATTACAAAGAAAACATAATTCTAGCAATATTTTTACTTGATTACAAAGAAAACATAATTTTAGAAACATTTTTACTTGATTACAAAGAAAACATAACTTTAGAACTCTCACCCCCCTTTAAACATAATACAAGGATTCTCTAGAAACCAATAAATCAAGTTTATATTCCAAACACCCCCTTTAAACTTGATTTGTCCCCCTTTGAGCTAAACTTTTACGCATACCAAGTTTCTTCTTTAACTTCTTGAAAATCTCCAACTTCAAAGGCTTCGTTATAATATCGGCAATTTGATCTTGCATCTTCCAATGCTTGACAACTACTTCTCCTTTCCCAATCAAGTCTCGAATGAAATGATACTTGATTCTTATATGCTTGCTTCTTCCATGAAAAACTGGATTTTCGGTGAGTGCTATAGCAGAATTGCTATCACAATATATAAGCGGACTTTCTTTTGGAGTATACTTAAGTTCTTCTAGCACCCATTTAATCCATAAAGCTTGACAACTAGCTAAAGATAGTGAAATATATTCTGCCTCGACGGTTGAGAGAGCCACAACTTGTTGTTTCTTTGACATCCACGTGATTGCACTTGATCCAAAGTAGAAAATATTACCCGAAGTACTTTTACTATCATCAACACTTCCAGCCCAATCACTATCACAATATCCAAGCACCTTTGGATCATTTATCTTTAGATAATAAATTCCATCCCCAAGTGTTCCACGCACATATCTCAAAATTCTTTTTCCGGCATCCCAATGTGCCTTCTTTGGTTGCTCCATGAACCTACTAATCAGGCTCACACCATATGTAATGTCCGGCAGAGTGGCTGTCAAATACATCAAACTCCCAACAAGACTTCTAAATAATGCTGGATCAACATATTTAGAGTTGTCATCCTTACTTAGTTTCAAGCCAACTTTAACTGGAGCGGCCAATGAAATTATCAAACGAATTGTTTCAAGATGTGCCACGGGAGCAAAAACTTCTTTGTAATCAACACCATACTTTTACTTGTAGCCTTTCACAACTAATCATGCCTTATGTTTTTCAACTTCACCTTGTGCATTCAACTTTGTCTTGTAAACCATTTGACTCCAATGGGTTTCTTCCCTTCAGGTACTTCAACCAACTCCTATGTTTGGTTCCTTTTAATTATATCAATTTCTTGACCCATGGCTTGTCTCCATTTGTCTTCCTTGGCGGCTTCTTCAAAATCAACTGGATCTGCAGTTGCATATAAAGCAAAATCAACAAATTCATCTTCTAAAATTCTTCTTGTTTCTCCATAAATCTCTGCAAGAGGTCTTGTCCTTCTAGGTGTTGATTTTGAACTTGAAGATGATGAGCTTGGAGGAGAATTAGATGGTGGAGTAGGTGGAGTCGATCCTTCTTCTTCAATTGGCTCAAATGCATCATTATCAAGCAAGATACTTGTACTCTTTTTCTCATTTTTCCATTCCCATGCTTCTTCCTCATTTAAAATTACATCACGACTAATAATAGTCTTCTTTGTGACGGGGTTATATAATTTATATGCCTTGGATCTTTCACTATAGCCAACAAAGATGCACTTTTCAGATTTGTCATCAAGTTTTCCTCTCTTTTCATCCGGAACATGAAAGTAACAAATGCTTCCAAAAATTCGGAAGTGGAAGACACACGGCTTGTGACCGCTCCATGCTTCTTGTGAAGTCTTTCCTTGAACACTTTTAGTTGCCGCACGGTTGAGAACATAGCATGCACATGCTACAGCTTCGGCTCAAAATATTTTGGGCAATCCTTTTGTCTTCAACATACTTCGAACAAGTTCCATGATGATACGGTTCTTTCTTTCGGCCACCCCATTTTGTTGAGGGGTTGAGCCGACCATTAGCTGATGATGAATGCCATGATTCTTTAAGAAATTTCTGAATTCTTCCGTCATATATTTTCCATCACGATCGGATCGGAGTGTCTTTATAGAAAAACCACTTTGCTTCTGCACAAGTGTTTAAAATTCTTGAATACTTCAAATACTTGAGATTTTTCTTTGAGAAAGTAAATCCACATCTTGCAACTATAGTCATCAATAATAGTGAGAAAATACCGATTACCTCCAAGAGAGTTTGTGCGCATAGGTCCACATAAATCCGAATGCACTAGCTCCAAAGGATTCTTTGCTCGCCTTGCCTTTTCTTTTGGAAATGGATCTCGATGGTGCTTGCCAAAAACACAACTTTCACATACTTGATCTTGTTTGCTAATATTTGGGATTCCTCTCACCATATGATCTTTGCAAATCTTGGATAAAGTGCTAAAACTCAAGTGATTATAATGAAAATGCCAAAACCATGACTTGTCATTAACAATATTAGCAAAACATGGAAATGCTTCGTTTTTAATTTTCAACGGAAACATTTTTGTTGGTGTCATCTTCACATTTGCAATAAGAACGCCAGTTTTGTCGTTGATCTCACATAAATCATTTTTGAAATTCACATTATGTCCCTTCTTTAAAAGTTGCCCAACACTCAAAAGATTGTATTTAAGATCGGGAACATAATAAACATTAGAAATATAATTTGTACCTTGCTTTGTTCGTATCGGAATATCGCCACTGCCTTTGACAATGAGCCTTTTGTTATCACCTGTCTTGACTTCTCGTTGGACACTTTCATCAAAATTCACAAAGCAACTTTTATTTCCGGTCATGTGGCTACTACAACCACTATCAATATACCATATATCATCAAAAGAAGCTTCTTGAACATTACAAGCAAGAAGCATACTTTCATCTTGTGTCTCTAAATTCTCATGTAGAAAATTAAAATTATCTTTTTCATCATTAATTCTTTTAAAACAATCTTTTTTCATATGCACATATTTATGACAATAATGACATTGAATATTATAAGAGTTACCTCTTCCTCTTCCACTGTATCCTCTATGACCTCTTCCTCTTCCTCCTTGAGATGGGCTTGAATTTTCACTTTGAATTTGGCCTCTTTCTTATCCTCTACCACGGGTTGATCTTCCACCTCTTCCTTTAAATCCACCACAGTTGGTGTCTCGAATTTGAAAAGCTTGCTCGGAAGGAGAAGAATCAAATTGTTTGATGCGAAGCTCATGAGATTGAAGTGAGCCCAACAATTCTTTAAGAGAGAAAGTATTCAAATCTTTTAATTATTCAATAGCAACAATAACATGCTCAAATTTTCTTGTCATACTTCGAAGAATTTTTTCGATAATTCTTTTATCCGAAATTTCTTCACCATTGATTCGAAGTTGACTAGCAATAGAAATAGTTCTATTATAAAATTGCTCCACCGATTCACTTTCTTTCATTTTGAGTAAATCAAACTCACCTCTTAGACCTTGAAGTCTTACCATCTTTACATTTTCTTCACATTTGTACGCCTTGTTGAGGATGTCCCATGCCTCATTTGATGTTGATGCCGAAGAGATCCTTTCAAAAATTGCTTCATCCACCGCTTGATAGATAAAATAAAGAGCCTTCTTGTCCTTCTTTCGAATCTCTTTCAAAGTATTCAATTGTTGTTTTGAAAGTGTTGCTTGATTCTCCGGTTCTTCATATCCATTTTCAGCAATCTCCCAAAGATCTTGAGAGCCATACAAGACCTTCATTTGAATACTCCATTGATTGTAATTCTTTCCCGTCAAACGAGGAAGTTGAGGTTGCAACATATTGTTGGAAGTTATCCCTAAACCTCGCTCCGATACCACTTTGTTGAAATATATATTTAAAAAAAAGGTTGGAGACTTGAGAGAAGAAACTTGTTCTCACAAATAATGCTTTAATATTATTTTTTCTTTGTTAGATTACTTGATTACAAATGAGGGGAGAGCTCCTCTATTTATAGTCCCTAATAGATCATTCTAGAATTACTTTTGCTTAATTACAAAGAAAACATAATTAATTTTACTTGATTACAAAGAAAACATAATTCTAGAACTCTCACCCCCTTTAAACATAATACAAGAATTCTCTAGAAACCAATAAATCAAGTTTATATTCTAGCACATATGATATCCAAACTTGAGCAAGCAAAAACAATTATTCCAGAACACAAACTATCCCTACTATCCTTATCAGAAACCAAGCTAGATATTTCACTCTCGAATGGAGCAGCCAAAACTATCAACCCAACATGGATTTGCATTACTAATCATTCTCATGCTACCTATAATAGACTTCTTGTTGTATATGACCTAGCTATATACTGCCTCAAGCCAATCCGTTTTGACAGGAAGTTGATACATTGCCAAGCTATACACCTTCCTTCATCTACAACCTTGTATATCACTTTCATCTATGCTGATAACTCTCCTCAAAGAAAAAAGATTCATGACTACCTTCCACACTTGTGCCAAAACTCTCACCCATGGATCATTCTTGGAGATTTCAACTGCTCCTTTTTGTCTACCCACAAATCTAGTGGAAAACCACTAAACATCAGAGATCTTTCTCCTCTCAATGACACTATATTCAATGCTGAATTAGTTGAAATATCGTCTTCTAGTTCCCCATTCACTTGGAGTAACAAAATTCATATTGGTTAGAGAAGTCTCTCTAAAATTGATCATGGTTTCATCATTCACAAAGCTCTATCCTTCTTCCCTACAATGCATATATTCATTCCTATGCCAACCCTATCAGACCATTGCCCTCTAATCCTTTCCTTTGGAGAAGCCGGTTCTAAATAGCATGTAAATTTTAAAATTTTTAATTCATGGATACATAACCCTGATTTCATGCAGGTAGTATCTATGGCATGGAATATACACACTTTTGGAAACCCTATGCTAAAGCTGCAAAGGAAATTAGTACACACAAAGCATGCTCTGAAATTATGGTCAAAAGAAATATATGGTGATGGTAAGAAACTCTCTACGGACATTTGTAATAAATTTGAACAGGTATAGATCTTACTTATGAACTCAAGCATTGATCCTACTCATTACCTCCTTGAAACTGAATTGACTAAACAACTTGAAGAAGCCTACACTACTGAAGCTGATATGGCAAAGCAAAAGTATAGAGAAAACTGGATGCTGCATGGAGACAGAAATACAAAGTTATATCATGCTTCCTTGAAGATAAAGCAATCCAAAGCTTACATATATAAGATTATAGACAACCATGGTGTTTCTCACAACACAGCTAATTAGGTCGATACAGCCTTCTTGAGTTATTTCTCTGCTCTTCTTGATGGCTCACAACCAACTCCTGATTACTCACTTCTCAATGATCTCTCTTTACCTATTATATCACCAGAATTGCAAGACATTCTCACATCCCCTATAACCGATGAAGAGATAAAATTATCCATTTTTTCTATGAAAAAGACAGGTGCTGGAGGGCCTGATGGTTTCAATATTGTTGTTTTCTACACTACATGTTGGAATATAATCTCTACTGATGTTACTAAAGCAGTTCATAATTTTTTTGAGAAGTCTAAAATGGTCAGCTCTATAAACTCTATGAATCTTGCACTGATGCCAAAAGTGACTAACCCCTCAAGTGTTACTCAATTCAGATCAATAGCTTGTTGCAACATAATATACTAAAGCATTGCAAAAATCTTAGCCTCTAGGCTTAAACAAGTTCTCCCTTACATAATATCTACCAACCAAGCATCCTTTCTCCCTAAACGTAGCATTCTTAACAATGTTCTTCTCACGCATGAGCTACTCAATGGTTACTCTACTATAAATAAATCACCTCGTGTTACGATGAAAATAGATATTAAAAAAGCTTTTGACTCTGTTAACTAGACTGCCCTCATGCACATTATTACAGTGATGATTTTTCCTTCTAAATTTAGCAACTGGATTTATCAATGCATTTCTACTGTTAGATACTCTCTGGTATACAATGCCCATATTGTTGCATACATTAAAGGCATGAATGGCCTACGGCCGGGAGACCCTATTTCTGCCTATCTTTTCATTCTTATAATAGAAACTCTTACCAAAGCCTTCTAACGACAAGTCCTTATAAAAAAGTTTGCTCTTCATCCCAAGTGTAAAATGCATATGATCACTAGTATTTCCTTTGCTGATGACCTTATAATATTCACCAAGCCAGGATGCCATAGTGACAACTCTTGACTCTTTTTATAAATTCTCTGGACTTCGGCTTAACCATGAAAAATCCCATATCTTATAGCTAGGTTGAGCATTTATGATATTTCTATGTCTTTCCATTACCAAAATGGCAACTGTTGAATCAGACATGACCTATTTAGGGATTCCTTTAGCTTCCAAAAGGATCTCCATTTCCCAAAGTATGCCCCTCTATGAAAGAATAATTAGTGTTTTTGAGCAATGGCACAACAGACATCTAAGTCAAGCAGGCAGACTAGTCATTATTAACTCGATGATCTTCTTAATGGCAGTTTACTGGTGTAGGACTTTTCTCCTTCCAACAAAACTTATAGCAATGGTTAGAACAAGGATGATTAGATTCCTATGGACTGGAATAACACACAATAGAAAATTGTCTCCTATTGCCTACAACAAACTTGAAAAGCCTAAGAAGTTTGAAGGACTGGGAATAAAGAATCTGAAAACATGGAACATAACTGCCCTATCCAAACACTTTGTCAATCTTCTCAACAAACCAGACACCTTCTGGGTAGCATGGTGATACAGTCATATCTTAAGTATGGGGAAATTTGGACTATCAAGCGTAAACGGGCTAGTAGTTGGGTTTGGAAATTGATGATGAAAGTTAGGGATGCCATACTGCCACTCTCCTTTGTAATCTTAAATCAACATAGCAGTGCTAGGTTCTAGACTGAACCTTGGTTAGATAATGGATTGATATTATGTTCTTCTATGTCATATGCTGAAGTATAATTATCTGGTATCCGTATTCATGCAAAATCAACATCATATATCAGAAATGGCAAGATTGATCTGCCTATCTCGAGCAGTCCAGTCCTTAATGATATATGGAACCGATATAACCAACAATTGTACACTTATGCATCTAAGGATGAATACAAATGGACAGGAAAGCATAGAGAGCACTCTACTGCTATCACATACACTGCTCTAGAAAAAGAAGCAACTCAATCCAATTTGCTTGGAACAAGCGTATTTGGAATCAACATACTAGTGAAAGATTGAATTTTATGCTTTGGAAGATATTCATGAATGTTATACATACCAAGGCAAATCTAAGTAGGAAAAGCCTTATTTTGAATACGTTCTATTTACCGTGTCAAAACAATGAAGAAGATGCACACCACCTATTTTTCTCTTGCCCTTACACACATTTCATATGGTGTAGAGCTAGACTTAAGGGAGGTTTTTCAAAACCGCATGGGGATAGCAAGATTGAATGGTTTAATATATATATATATATATATATACTTACTGCAACAAAATGGAAGACGACATCTACTCATGCATTACTACTCTATGTTAAGGCTACAGCTGCAGAACCGTGGCGAGAGAGGAACTAAATCTTGTTTACCAAAAAGATTAGGAAGAGACATGAGGTATACCATCGCATTTGCAAGCTGATTCATACTGCGTTATTTTACTCTTTCTACCATTTGAAGAGGCAGTGGTTCATCTTTTGGAATGACCTATTGATCTGTACAGTGTTGTTGTTTTTTCTTTATTTTTTACTTTCTTCTCTTCTTACTTAAACTCTGTGATTCTTATTTTGTAAGAACTATTCCTTTCATTATAAATACATGGAAGGGGCCATTGATTCCCGCTGGCTTTTCCAAAGAAAATGAATGTTTTGAAATTATAAATTAATGTTTTGAAATTGTTTTGAAAACTATTATTATTGGTTTATAACATTTATTATCATATAATTGTGCTTTAAAATAACTGATTTGAATTTATTTATAACTGTTTTTGAGATTTATAAATGGAGTTTATAAATAGTTGTGGTTTTTATAAGATGAATCATATAACATGATTTGAAAAACGTAAAGGGAGATTAGTTAAAGGGTAAAAGAGCTTTATAAACGGTTAGATATTTATAAAAGAATTTTAGGAATGAGTTTATGAATTTATAAATGGAGTTTAGAAAAGGTTTTATGGACTTATAGAGGGGTCATAAATGATTCCTGAGATTTGTAAAATAGTTTATAAACGGTTTTAGAAATTTATAACAGAGTTTATAAGTGAATTAGATTTATATAAAAAGGAAATCTTCCTCAGTGTTTGGTGAATATACTTATGCTGTTGAGGTAAGTATATTAATATTTCTCCAAGTATTGAAATATAGGAATTGTGGATACATGCATACATACATGCATCTTTGTAAAAAGGAATTTTGCTACAGTATTTATAGAATGAAACTAATAATGAAAAGATTTATTAAAAGAGGCTAGTGGTTGCTTATGTACTTAACCAATATTGGTTTTCCCTATAGAATTAAATCCCTGATTAAATGTTTGTTATTTGATAGTTAAATAATCGACTATCAAAATTGGACACAAAACATATCTTTGGAATATTTAGGAAAAACACGTGAGTTATATAGAATAGTCATCTCGGATGATGATGTATTGTGCGTATAAATTTCATTTCGTTCTCCTAGGAAAAATGATAAGGAAATCCATCCATTAACAGTTAGGAGGTGATCTCCGCTCTTATCTTTGACTGTTTATTTCTTAAAAAACCAGGGTTGAGTTTACCGAAAGCTATTGAATGTTGTTTTCGAAGAGACCGAGATTGGATAGGTTATCAAAAAACCACGTCGACCTAACTCAAGCATTGCGAAATGAAGACATCTTGAAGATGAAGGAATTGAAGACAGAGTCGTCAAATGTTTCGTTTAGTCCTCGAACGAACATGTATGGATGAATGTTGGTACTGCATTGATGCCTAGAGGGCGGTGTTAACATTCCAAGTGGGAAGTGCTATATAATAAGGTAAAATGTAGCCTCTAGCCTCATCAACCGAGACTGACTAAAACATGGAAGATGCAGCAAGGAGAAGTGGGTCGCTCCCAAGTAGGATATGATCATCCCTATCTAGAGTCGATATTATCTCTCATTTGTATGTTTGGGGGCCCACTAATGGAGGGGTGATCATATTCGATACTACTAGTCAAGTGGCAGGCCTGTTGGCAAGGGATCCTGTCGACGTCCTCGATGTTATTTTATCTAGAGATGCATTGTGACAGGCAGTATCCCAGTAGCCTAGTCATTGTATGGAATCAATTTTCCAATACGTGCCTTTACGATTTTAGTTGTATACCTATTATGTAGGAAATTAATTAATATAACAATTTCGGCTAAGATTAAAAAGTATTTGTATCTTAGACACTATCAGAGAATTTCGTATGAAATGTTTTGGTTATCGTAAGGTAAAAACCCATTCGTGTTTATGTGCGGCGTGGTCTTACGACATACTTTTGATTTTCAAAGGTTTTCATAAATTTAAAATCCCGTTGGGTGTGTTTTCTCACTCTGGTTTTCCAGACTAACTCGGGTGTTATTTAATTATAATGCTAGGGTCAGACCGAGCATATTTACGTATTGCTTTGGATGCATTAGAGCTCAGAAGACGAGTTGGAGGTCTTCAAGTCATATTCATGTATATGTTTATTTCCACTGCTTTGTTGATGAAATAATTAGCATTTGTAAGGATATGTTGTTATAACTGTCCAGATTGATCATTATGATTTATTGTTGTACTCTGATGGATGTATGCATATAACAGTCTCTCTTTTGTAAAAACATTGATATTATATTTTATATTGTTCCACTACGATTGTGAGATTCTATGTTGTTTTAGTTTCTTCTTCTTCTCTTCTCTTCTTCTTTCCTCTTTCTTTCCCATAACTATATGTCTTTCCGTTCGATTTGGATTGGACATGTGTGGTTTATTGTCCACTCGGATTGTGCGGGTCATTAAATCCACATCCCTTTACAACCTTCACAATATCATACGAGCACCTAAAATTACCCTTTCATTCAAGAAAAACTCCTTGCAATAAATCCGAGTTCATATTTAAATCCTCTAAGACACCAAACCAATTTGAAGTAGAAATCTTGAAATTCCCTGATTTGCAAGATTTGGTTATATGTTTTATGTTACTCATATTAACAAAAATTGACTCCTGTAAATGGTTGTCACTGCTTGGAACAACTAAATTAATAGTATGTTGAACAAAGAAATTCAAACTGCATTGAATAATATCATGGTCTAATAATAAGATCATAGTACAACTACTCCTTCGACTTATCAAGATTAACACCAACAAGATCAACAGCATAAGAAACTCCTTCTAGTCAACATTAAGTACATCTGACTTCGAAAGACAATCATCTGCACTATCGACCTCATCTGAAAACATGTCTAAATCATCAATTTTTTCTTTAAAATATGACCTATATTCACTTCATTGATCACTTCAAAATTCTTAAACAGTTTCTCCAATAGGTCGAAGCCTTCTTTCCTTTTCAACCACAAATGATCCAACAAAATTCCTTTTAGTTTCATTCATTTTAAGACAAAGAAAAATCCCTTTTCAGTGATCAACTGATTTTTCTTTGCGCCTGAGATTGGTTTGAATTTCCTCCAACATTTGTTTTTTTTATGCCCCAAAAATCCATAACTGAAACATCTAATTGGCTCTCTACAATCTTTGGCAAGATGAAAATAATCTCCATATCAAAACAAAATCGCTTCTTTTTCCTTGTAACAGTCCAATTCTTGACGGGAATACAAACTTGAGATGACATGCTTGATGAATCCTTCACAACTTGGCGTAGGGAAAAAGTGCTTTGAAAGGAATTGGATCGATATAATTTGTGAAAAAATTCGAAACAAATTGATGAGCTGGATTATATTAATTTGAGAAAGAAATATGGATTGAGAGAGAGCAGTTTTATTTTATATATGTATGGTTAAGATAGTGTGAAATTTTATATATGCGAATAACTTAATTTTTAAGTTACTAAACGTAAATGGGTTAAAAATTTATAATTGTTATATATATATTTAATTTAAATGTGCAATTGATTTATTAAGGGAATAATATATGTATAATAATTCTAAGCCATGAATTAAGTTACTAATGCAGATTGATTAACTAATTTTGCTCAACCTAATACGAAGAAAAGAAGGGACAAAATATGTTTTGTCCATGTGCAAAATAAATGTAGGTTTAATAGATATGGTATACATTATTGACCGAGTTAAATGCATACAAAATTTGTATTTGTTTGACATATATTAGTCAGTCATATAGTGGTATATCATCTTCTTCCTCTACTCTAAAAAGAGAAAAAGTTCTCTTCTCTATATCCTCTTCATCTCCTCCATTAAAGCACTTCAAACTAGATTTTGCAAACCATTACTAGAGTCAAAATGGTGTTTTCGAAGGTCAGTCCACAAATTTTGACATTTATGAATTAAGCAATTTCATCATGGTAATTCCTTATGATTTAATTATGTTATCTAAACCCTTTTATTATATTTTTGTTTTCATCCATTAAAAATAAAATAAAAATGATTTTCATACATACGCGTGCGCGTGCCCGCACACATGCACATATCTATGTATGTATATATATAATCGTTTAATGTACTTATATTACATTTAAAGCATTGTTTTATTGGTTTTTTAAAATTGATTTTAATATCAAGTTTCCTATATATATAATTATTTAATATATTTATATGTTATATAATTGTTTAATATATTGATGTTCGGACATTGATTTATTGATTTTCATTTAAACATTGATTCAAATATTTCTTTTAACATTGACTTTCGTACACACACACATATATATATATATTTGTATATATATTTGTTTAAATTTAAAAGCAAATCATAAATAATACGATCTAATTTGACCATAGGCTTAATTAATTATTATAATCAAATAAATATCTTTAGATGACCTATTTTATATCTAATAACATCTAAGTGGATATTTTCGCATGTAGAATATTTGTATATACATATACGTGTTAAACATATATATATGTGTGTGTGTGTGTGTATTATAGTGTATATATTTGGTTATAATTAAATTAATTCACATATTAGTATAATGAAAGAAAAAAACTATTTTATTTAATACATATTAATTATAAAATGCACTAAATGTGTTGATTATGGTAGTATATTAAGGGTCTTTAGTCATTTTGTGTACGGAATAATTATTTGTGTAACGATTATATGGATTTAAGGTTCTCGTGCCATTTATTGTCTATATATAAATTATATCGAGGCGGATATTATATATATATATATATGAATTAATGTATTGGGTTATATATGTGTGTGTATGCGTTTGTACTTATATATATGCCTTTGTAATATGCATTTATATTAAATACCAAATATACAGATTTTTGTACATAGTGTTGGTTATTAACACACACGCACACAACTATATATATATATATATTGTTATTTGGCTTTCTGACCAAGAAGACTTTCATTGAAATAAAGCAACGAAACAATTCATGAACTTGGGAATATGCTTAGAAGGGCAATAGGAACATACTCAAAAAAATTCAAAGGTTTTGGGACAACAAGGACCACTCAGTATCGAGCCCAACCACTCGGTACCGACCAATTTTTGTTGCACGTGGTACCTACAAAATCGTAGTACGTGAATCTATGACCCAAATGATTATCGTGGGGTTTTTTTCCTTAAAGAATAGAAGAACAGCTCTCAGAATTTTCTGACTGAAAGCAGGCAAAGATAAGCAGTATCACAACTTCTTAGAAATAGCTCAATCTCAAAGGAAAAGTGCATCAAACATAGTAGATCTAAGGTAAAAGGCTAATGGGAAAAAGGAGGGGATATTCCCACTCATAAAAATTGATCGATACCGAGTGGAACCACTCAGTACCAAGTGGTCTATATTTCTAAATGGCCCCAAATTCTCACTTTTGTATACTTATGATTGAATCCGACCTTGGTATTTTATGGGCCCTCGGTTCTGCTTGGCGATTTCCCTATAAATACAAACTCTATAACTATTGAAAGTAGACTTTTTTGGCTTATTATCTTCTTCACCTCTATCTCTCTTCCATTAAAGTCACTAAGGAAGCTACTATTTATTGTTATAGGCTTAAAGCCAGTAAATCCCTTGTAGTAGTGACTCTCAAATATATAATCAGTACAAATTCACAGTGAATGTAGGCCAGAGATTGCCGAACCACTATAAAATTATGGTGTTCTCTTTACTTTTATTATAGTATTTATTAGATCTCATTTTATTTCAAAATGGCGTTGATCCATTTTTGGCATTATCATTTTGGTGCTTTCACTGAGTGCTTTATTCCTCGGATTTGATCTAGATTGCTTACTATTTTGGGTTTTGAGATATCCTGTGGATAGATCTAATAGATTTTCCTTAAGGAATTTGGCAACTTGTTGATAGGAATCAATGGAACCTAGGAAACATGGAAGATCAACTGGGATAGTTGTTGGTATAGAAGGAGCAACAACTGGTGATGATGAATGAAATTCTTATCAAATGGAAGGTAGTAACTAACATTCAGTACCAAGATTATCTAATCAACATGACATGGTTACTAGAGTTGAATTTGACAAGATGATGTAGGAGCTGAATTAGAAGTTGGTTGACAGTTGGAAGGCTTTGATGGAAGAGATGGATGCTAGCATAGCACTGTTGACCCAACAACCATAGAGTACTAGAAGGAGTAGGATAGAAGTATCTTCTCTTAGATTTGAAGATGAGAATTCATCTATTTTTGGTTAGAATAAGCAAAATGAAAGACAAAAATAGAAGAAAGGAGTTGTTGAAGTAGCAGAAGGAGCTATAGGAGGAAGTAAGAGCGCTCCCCCCAAAAGGAATCAACTTGGTACCGATCAGAATCAGATTGGTACCGAGAGGAATTTTGGAGGACTGGGTGAACAGTATGCCCAAGCTGTAGACATATCTGACTCAAACGATGATCTACAACATAAAGGTGATGATTACGACCTGAATGCTAGAGTTATTGGTGTTGGAGTTCAAACAGTTGCAAATAGAACCAACCGAGCATCAATGGAAAATTGGAGGAGTGGTTCTCCTAGAGACTAGAGAACGTAGATGTCAACGGGAAAACCGAGATCGTTTATAGAGCCAAATGCTTGGTGTAGCCCCTGATGATCGACCTTCGAAGTACCATGCCAACGAGGAATATATAGCTTATATCGTTAAAGGGTTGGTTGAGGAAAGTAAAGGTAGAAAGAAGGACGATCGGGCTTCTATGCCTAGCAGAACCCCATTCACGAAAAATATTATGAGGAAGAGTATCCCAAATAGTTTATGATGCTGATAATGCCATCGTATAACGGGACTACCGATCCTTGGCGGCACTAACTCAAGTATGCATGACACATGGATGGTGCCAAGGCAATAAACATTGTGCAATAGATATTTTTCTTTTTTCTTGGAAGGCATTGTGTCGATGTGGTGCGCTAGGCTCTCAACGAGATCTATATCGACTTTTGATGAGTTGGCAAGGAAATTCTTGGACCAATTCCGGCTCCATGCTGCTGAGCCTAAGGATGTGATGTTCTTGTTAAATTTGTTTCAGGGATCTTAGGAGTCGTTAAAGGGGTTCTTGAATCAGTTTAACGTTTCTGTTACGAAGGTGAGTAATCCAAAACAAGATTTGGCATTTATGGAGTTGGTCTGGGGAATACATCTGGACACAGACTTTGAAAAGTGGTTGCAGATAAAACAACCGACTATCGGCAATGGTGTAGTGCTAATGTGAATAGATTTTAAGGCTACTTTAACATTAAAAGGGGATGAATAGTGTTTATAAATTTTATGGAACTTTTTAACTTATTTCAACATTTGAATCAAACACTTACAATCAACCACATATATATATATATATATTCTTTATACTAATAGGTATCAAAGATATAAATAGGTGCAGTAAAAGTAAAGCAATGAGTTAAAGAATGACACCAGGGGTTTTTTATTGGTTCATATTTCTTTTACATCCAGTCCCATACAATTTCTTGTATATATTTCTTTTCAAATGCTTACATTGATGGTAGCAAGCAAACCATAATACAATCTCGATTTCAAGGCAATGAGGTACACCATCCTGATTTTTGAGTTCAGGGTAGACTCTCTTGATTTAATCGGCAATAAGATCACCCACTTGATTTAAACGGGCTAGAGCATGCCCACTTGATTTGAGCAGGCAACAAGAATACCCACTTGATTTGAACGAGCAGCAAGCACACCCAAATAAATTGTAATAGAGAGTTTTTGATTTCCAAATACAAACAGTTATATTTTGATACAAGATATCCTATAACCCTTTTTATAGCATTTTGATCTTTGAATTGATGAGAGAGTACGTGCAGATGAATGCGTAGTTTGTAGAGAGCAAATAGATTTTTAATTTGGAAGAATGTGTAGTGAGAATTCAGAGTAATAAGAAGAAAGAATATTATTTAAAAATTTATTTTCTAACCACTTATATATAGTTTTTAAAAAGATGTATATATTTATGAAAAGATGTAATAAACAATCACAACCTTTTGAAATTCAAAACACATCTTTTCACAGGTTTAAATAATGTTTAAAATTTTTGTTTATTCGCGAAGAGATATGATCAAAAACCATAACTGTTCAAAATTTAAAAATCATCTCCCCAACAGTCCATATGTTGACGTACCTATATAGTATATGTCAACATACATTTATATGTTTTGGAAAAATAGAAACACCTTTAAAATGTTGCAAAGATTCTGAGCTCTTGTAAAATTATTTAAACGTAGTTTCTAAATACTTTAATATGTATAATACTTTTATAAAATATTTGTAAAAAAATTATTTTCAAAAATAAAATAAATATTTTGATAATAATAAATAACAATAAGTATGTTGTCAAAGAATCAAATGGTTGCTATCCAACAACTTTGAAAAGTTATTCTAATATTTACTATAAACTATAATCTTGAACTCTTCTTGTCTTCATCTCTAAAAAATCACGAGTCTTCAATTATGTTGAACATCTCTGAATCTTGATCTCTAGTTTACCGATCGGTCTTCAAACTTGATTATCCTGTACCTGTACAAACCTGTACGGTATCCTTTAAAATACTCTATACAAGTTGGAAAAATATTAGTACCTATTTTTATATGGTTGTTGTCATCAAAATCAATATCTATGGAAATAACATCGACAACTATGGAGGAACTCCACCGAAAGGCTAATTAATTCTTGCATTTAGAGGAAGCAAGTCAGGCAGTTGGGCAAACTGATGGTGGAAAATCAAAGGAAGTAGTACAAAATAATGTGGCAATTAAACAGACGAGAGAAAGCTCTAGTAATGCGGCAGTCAATTTTGGAAATTTGAATAATCAGAAGAAGAGAAATCAAGGCACTAGTGGTAGGCGGAATGAGAATAAAAAACGCTCGAGGAATATAAGACCTGACAATATACACTTTTAAGTGATATATTGAAGAAAATATACTATGCTACACAGGGAAGAGAATGTATAAAAGGCCGCCTAAGATGGAGCGACCAAGGAGGAAAAGCGCACAGGAAAGTACTGATGTTTTCACAAAACCCATGGACACAACATGAATGAGTGCCGACATTTGAGGGATGCTATTTAGGAGTTAATTGGAAAGAAAAAGCTTCAACAATATGTCATAGAGTCGCAAAATAGTAGTGAAAATGCAAGATCCCAAGGGCCACCTGCCCAAGGAATCACAGAGCTTGAATGGGAAGATTACTGCCTTGAGTATGTTCATCTCAAGGGCAAAGGATTAGTGCATACCCTTATTCGATGCTCCCAAGTAGGGTAAGAAGAAATTTTAATGGAACAACGATTGTCAGAATGTCTTCAAGGAGTTGTTGAGGCACATCAAGACACCACCTATTCTATCTAAACTTTTGGATGGAGAAGATTTGTTTGTTTATCTGGCAGTGTCTACTTACACATTAAGTGCGGCGCTAGTACGTAATGAGGAAAGCATTCAAAGGCTGGTCTACTGTATCAGCAAGTGGTTAATCATAGGCGAAAAGAGCTACCTGAAGTTGGAGAAGCTTGCATATTGCTTGCTGATCGTATCAAGGAAGTTGCGACTATATTCTTGGCTCAATTGATCAAAGTGCTGATGGATCAGCCCTTGAAGCTAGTTTTATACCGACCCAAGACTCTTGGAAGGCTGCTAAAGAGGAACATAGTGTTAAGTCAATATGATATTGCTTACCATTCAAGGAAAGCGATAAATGGGAGGTGTTGGCATATTTCATCGTCGAGTGTACTGTGCAAGATGGGGAAGAAGAAAGGGATGATATGGACACCCCTTCCCATGGAGACTATTTGAGGATGAAGCTTCAAGTGAATATAGCTCATATGCAACAATAGTGCTTGAAACTTAAAAAGGACGGTCAATTTGTCATGCATTGAAGCTGGAATTTCCCACAACTAACAATGATGCTATGTATGAAGCATTGAAAGTGAGACCCAAGATAGCAAAAGAACAAGGGAACTACAGATATTTGATGATTCCCAGTTGGTGATATGCTAATTAAGGAAGGAAAATCAAGCTAAAGGCGTTGGAATTTCTCCTTACCTGATGAAAGCACTGGAACTATTAGATGACATCGAGCATTATATGATTACGCTTATCTATAGAGATGAGAACGTAAAATCAGATTCATTGGCAAAGCTGGCTAGTTGCGGTGAAGCATAGTTGATGGGTTTGGTATCTATAGAGGTTTTGATAGCTTCTAGTATCAATCAAATTGATGTCGAGTGGATTCTATAGACCATAGAGGAAACAGATTCATGGTGACACCAATCAAAGGCTAATTTCTCAGAGGAACTCTCCTGAGAGATAGAAATGAATGAAAGAAACTCCTTCGTAAGGTGTCGCAGTTCATGATTCAAAAAGGATTACTGCATATAAGGGGATTTTCTACCCCCTTTCTTAGGTGTGTAACAAAGAATGAGGCAAGAAAAATCCTCATGGAGATCCATTAAAGTAGCTGCAGTGACCATATCAAGGGGCAAACTTTAGTAAAGAAAATACTTCACTGCCGATATTTCTAGCTAACAATAAAAAGGAATATTGCCGAATACACTAAAATGGTTGCAAGATATTTGCATAAATTTCGAAAGCCCCGTCAATAGGGCTTGCGCAAATAATTAGCCCATGGCTATTCATGGTTTGGGGAATTAACATTATCGGTGTGCTATCAATGGCAAAAGGAGGGGATAAGTATGTGATAGTTGCACTGGATTATTTCACAAAGTGGGATGAAGCGATACCACTAACCATGGTCATAATGAAAAACTTATCAACTTCATGATGAAGAACATCATTGCTTGTTTGGAGTACCCCAGAAGATCATCATGGGTAATGGAACTTAGTTTGAAAGCACCAAGTTCAACGATTTCTGTAATCGGTGCAGGACAAGAAGTGCTTCTCAACGGTAGCATATCTGGAGGCGAATGGACAAGTAGAGCGGTGAATAAAATCATCAAGTCCACCTTGAGGAAATGGTTAACTAAAGTCAAAGGTAATTAGGTAATGAGCTTCCACTTGCATTATGGGCTTATAGGACGACCTACAAGTTTGCGACTAGACATACACCGTTCGCTTTGGCTTACGGATCGAAAAATATGATTCTGATAGAACTGGAAGTCCCTTCTCATCTTAAAAGGTTTTACGACGCAAAGGTTAATGAAGAACTCTTTCTTGAGTCCCTCGATTTGGTTGATGAGAAAGGGAAGAAGTGGAGTTGAGGATAGCTGCTCTCTAGAAAAGAATAGTATGGAACTTCAATGCCAAAGTCCAAAACCATACATTCGAGGTAAGCGATTTTGCTTTGAAATGAGTTCTCCTGGGTACGAGAGTGTTTGTTCTGAACTTGGAAGGTCCTTATGCAAACAAGCAAAATCTTAGTGATGGAATGTTCAAGCTGTTATAGTCGATGAAATCTCAATTCCACGAGTATGGAATAGCGACTTGCTGATGCATTGTTATACTTCGTTTTGTTTAGTTTACTTTCGTGAATGAGCCACCGAAGGATTCTGAGGCCAGTGTAATAAGGAAAGATTTTCCATTTTTTTGTTTATAAATGCAATTCACTTCTTGAACCAATGGAACCGTGTTCATGTAAGCAAGAAGTTATATGAAGTATGATTAGCGATACAATCAGGCATAAACTCTTTCGGTTCAAATTTTAGACCGAGGAAAGAAATTACAAGGGCGATCGAATAATTCGTTCCTGTTATTCTAAAACCTGGATACAGTAATAACCCCTCTGGCCTAGGATCAGGGTCGAGGCGTATAATCTCACGAGTCGATCGAATCATTCAACCCCAAAAGACCAGCTCCTTCGGTCTAGAATCAATATAAAGGAGAGTAAACATAGGGGTCTATTGGATAATTCAACCCCACCCTTCAGGTATTTTCCATTGCCTAGAGATAGGCAACGTCAAGAAGGAAAGACCACATAGGAGCCGATCTGGTAATTTGACACCGACCTTTAGGAATTTATTGTTGCCTAGAGTTATGCAACATCAAGAAGGAAGGCCATGTAAGAATCAATCGGATAATTAGACCTTGACCTTAAGATATTTTCTATTTTCTAGGGTTTGGAAATGTCAACAAGGGAACGCCATGTAGGAGTCGATTGGATAACTCAGCTATGACTTGCAGGTATATGCCATTGTTTGGATTTAGGCAACGAAAAAGAAAAATACTTAGTATCAGAGGTAAGAGAACCAACTTCGAGGAATAGGAACTGGTGCAATGTTAGACTTCTAAAGACCATGCATTCGGCTATGCAGAACATGCTAGGCTGTGTGTAGGCAAGAAAGGTCGACAGACATCCTCAACTAATGCTAGAAAATTGGCGTAGATAAAGTCCAATGCATAGAGATAGGCATTCAAACTCCTAATTCTTGGAGACATGAGATGTTATATGGATTGGAATTTGATGACTGGGGTAGCAGCCTAGCAGAACATGTTTGGTAAAGGATAAGCGAGGATAGTCGATTAAACTTCTAGGCAAGTGTTATTGGACTTTTATAATCTAGGTCAGGATTGGAAAAGCTCGATCAGACTGGGGACAATCGATTAATCTACCCCATAATGTTTGTCTCAAACTTACCCTCGAATTCTGGCATTTTAAATAGAAATTCCCATGAATAGGATTTGGTTCGTGATGGAAATATATAAAAAGGAAATAAAAATTCTAGTTAATGTTCCTCAGTGATAAGGAGCGGCATGGAACATGGATTATTTACGACTAATAACCAGTGAGAGGAAACTCGACCAAGCTTGAACATGTATAACCACAGAGTTGGTTCGAACATGGTTTTTTGGCCAAAAAACGCTTTGGCAATTATAAATAGAGTAAAACAATGGAATATAACCAAGGAAATTACATGATTTTTATTTACATGCACAAAGTTGCAGTAAATAAGCACACTACACAGAAACGACATATATGCATAGGTAAATTGTAGTATAGGTAGTTACGTTATATAAGCAAGTAGCTATACATAAACAAGAATAGCATATAAGAGTGTAGGATAGTAAACGAAAAATAGGTTACAAGAGAAAAGTAATCTTTCATTGCTTAAACTTTTACATACAAAACTACGAGGGTCGTTCCCATTCAAGGACGACCTGTTTAAAACAATAAGAAAATACAAAAGGTACAGCAAAATACGAGCTCCAACTCCCGCGAGTCCCACAAATCTTCTACTGATTATTCCCTCTCTAGATGCTCTTATGGCTGGAGTTGGCGGGTTTCTTCGCTTTTGTCCACCGCTGGGTTTCCCACCTTCGGGAGTGTCACCCTCAGATTAGGTGGTCTTACCCTTGGTTGTAGCATGCGGCTCATTAGCTTTCCCAATAAGGGCATCAAAGGATTTGATTTTAAGAGGCTTCTACTTGAGCAGGGGTAGCTTAATAGATGGTCTCTTAGGAGTGGAGCTGTCAGATCATCCAATTTCGGGCTTCTTTTTAATCCTGACTTTGGAAAGGTCAATCTTCAGACTCTTCACCGTGGATATATGATCGGTCAGATCTATGGCACTTGTCAAGGTAACGTCTTCATCCAAGGATAAGGATATATCCTTTAGGTTCTCCAAAGCTTCTATTTTCTTAGAGTCAGGCCCTGGACCAGAAAAAAAGGAGCGACTGGAGTGATGAGTTCCATAGAAGATGCGGACGACCTACAAGTTGGCAAATAAAGTAGTAAAGTATAGCGACAGATTCAGCCAAGAACTGCGGTTTCTTGAAAAGCGATAAAACAATAGATATACCTTTCACCAGGAGTTGATTACGAGGTTGAAGATTAAGAAATTTCACCCTTCTCGAGTGAATGCTCAACAGGTAGATCGATTATCGAGGGAACATAAGTTTCGACAGAGGTATCATTTGTAGATTCCAGAATGGTCTGGATGGCCTTGGAGCTAGCTCCCTCAATCTTAAGAGTGTCTAGCATAGGATCCTTAGATTTTGGAATGGATGATTCTACTAGACTCGGTGTACTTGGGCCAGTGGAAGCCTCGATAACGGCAGTGGCGTCAACAGCCTCTTTCTTGGACAGAATGATCTTTCCCTCTTCAAATTGTGCAATTCCTTCTACATCGAGGTACTTGGCTATTATCTCTTCCTCTGTGAGGCCTTCGCCAGCAACCTCTATGTAGTGCATCACCTCTTCCTAGGCATCGACGAGAGTCTCAACGTATGTTCTCCCCGACCACTTCAAATTCCTGTATTGGATTATGCTTGCAAAGAAGTGCTGTAGAGTATTATTCAATTCTTCTTTCTCCTTGGCCCTTTCCTCTTTAAGCTCTTTTAGCTCTTGCGCAATGACTATATGATTGACTTCACTATCCACTTTCTCGACCTAAACTAGTAGCATATCGATGATTTCTTCTTTTCCATGTGGAACTTGTGGATCTTGGTCGTCTACTCTTCAATGGTCTTGTCCTTGACCTGAATGATTTCATCTTTTGCAGTAAGGGTCATGTCCTTCTCAGTAATCTGAATTTTTCGGGAAGCACCCTCCTTATAGGCAGTATTGAGTGGGTTCCTCAATATAATTTCAGCGTCGGTATGTGCCTTCTTCCTCTCTTCCATTAAGCTATCGACCATGGCCTTAAAGCCTATAGTTGCTTCTCTCTCCTCCCTCATCTTCTCCAGGTCTCCCTTATACCCCTCAATGAGACTTTCATATGTCTTTTTCTTAACGCAAAGGACTTGATATTCGTATAACTTGCATGGTTAACCTTCGAGAGAGCATAGGCGAGCCTTTTCTACTCACAGCCTTTATTATACCAAAAGGTTAAATTAGGAACACGTGATTTTCTTGATCCAAAACACTAATGTAGTGCTGCTAGCCTTAATGCACATTTAAAGTGTTTCTATGTGTTTTTAGGTGTTTCTGTCTTATTTTATTTTTTTTCAATAATATTTTTTATTGCAAGCATAATAGATCGATGCTTATGCACTAATATAATATGTCCAGTCCAGTACCGTTCTATAAACTTTCATATGGCTATAAAAATACAATTAAACCTTTTTACATTCCCAAGCCCTAGTAGATGAGTTCCCTAGATCAAATAAGGTTTCCTCTTCAAATTCCTTCATCAATATCAAGCATGCATCATTTATCCATGCTCCGTTCATCAGGCATGGCCTTCTTTCATCTGACGATTGTTCATAGATCTAATCCAAAAACCTAAGGTAATATGTATATACCCTCCAATAAAGTTTGATTTCTTCAACTATTTAAATCAGGATGATGAATTAGTAATCACACAACCAATAATTTTTAATGGAAAATTTTGATTCCTTATACTATGTTTTTCGTTCAATAACTTTATTTGATCTTTGATCTTATTACTGCTAGCAGTTTGGTTAAGATAATGAGGGCATCAGTAAGTGGAAAGGAATTGTATTGCTGCAAACAATTCTATATGTGTCTCACTTACTATTGGTATTAATATATGTTAGCTCTCATGACTAGCTTATGTATATAGAGATATTTTGCTTTGCTTATAAGATCAAGAGTAATTAAGTAAGAAAATACGTTTGAGCTTGGCTATTTTTAAGAGATTGTGAATTAATAATTAACACCAATGGGAATTTAAGAGAAATTTGATTTAAGAATAAACATCAATGAGAATTCAAATGAAATTAGAATTGGAATTAAAAGAAACCACTTTAGGACTTAAGGAAAAATATTAATATAAAATTTTAAATTAAAAGAATATTTTTATTTGACAATTGAAACCAAAGTACATATATTTTTACAACTAAATTGGTCACAAACACACAAGAATAGTTTTTGCAGAGAAGTAAGTGAAAGAAAATAAAACTAAGCTAAGTAGATGAATTAGTAAGCAATAGAGAATAAGCTATAATCAAAGACATAGAAATTTATAGTGGTTCGACGTTGTATGCCTACGTCCACTTTGAAGATTATCCTTACTTATAAATTTGATTACAGCAGTAGAAAATAGAAAGTACTTGATTAGAATGAAATCTAGAGTAACAAACAGCGTAAAGATCCTTAGAATGACCTATCGGACCAGTATTTATAGATGAAGACAACCAAATATCTCTTTGAAATCTCAGCTGAAGGAACTTCTAAACCATATGGGCTCAGTTGAGGGATCGCTAGGCCCAATTCCTAAAGAGGATGGATCGGTACCGATCCCTACTTTTATTTAATTTTAGGGAGTGATCCCTATGGTGGCTCCTTTATATGAAAATATGTTTAGCCTCTAATTTTCATGTCATTTGGAGCGGTAGAGCTCGAGTTATTGCTTATTCTTTTCTCTGGCATGGCTTGCATGCTGCTTTCTGTCGATCCCTTCTAAGGGATATATGATGAACCCTCCAACCTTATCCTTTTGATGTGCGATCCCTAAAGTAGGTTCCCTAGGGTCCTTATATCTTGCTTCTCAAATTTCACATGCATTGGACTTGTAGATCTCGAGATATTGATTATTTTCCAAAATAACACTCTTGTACTTTGAAACACGTCGATCCCTCTTGTTGGAGCCAAACTGTGCTGATCCCTCCTATGCATTGAACCATATTCCATACATCGAACAATCTATGTTGCGCATCTATCAATTCCACTAAATCCTGACTTCATATTACCATCTGTATTTGACTTCTAGGCCCCGTAATCATCACTCTGGAATCATCGGCCTTGACGGCAGTCGAATCTAACTCATGCAATCAGTTCAATATACCGGGCTAGAATATCGGATAAAACTTGCCCCCTAAAGTATGTCTTGTAATAAACATGACGTGCTTTGAATCATCGAGAAGAGATCGATTTAGCTTCCTGAATGGTTTCTATTCTTTTGTCAAATTGTTTTTTCAAGATGCTGAATTTCTCATTGATCATCATGATGCTTGATCGATTTCCCTTAGTATAAATCTAGGGCTATACTCCATCAATTGATATAATATTTTGGCTCCACGAGACTAATAAGCTTTTATTATCTAGTCCAGCCTCGGACTTGAAGGTTTCGGGTTTTATTTCAATTTCTGTTGATTTCAAAAATTGGACTTTTTGGGCATACACGTGCATGTTCATATACACATTTTTGTTGTTGGCTCCGAAACCTGTTCGTACACTTATGGATCATTGCCAGTTTTCATAGCACTTCATATATACACGCTTTCAATAATTTCTATGCCTATATTTATCCGCGTACATACTTATAACCGATCCCTATCTTCATTTTTTTTGCATTTCAATTTTTCATTTTTTTAAAGTGTTTGTAGGGATCAACATATGTTTAGCCAATCCCTCCTTACCATTTCTTATATTTAAAGGAATTGGCATACCCCTAGCCGATCCCTCTCTCTCTTATTTTTCTTTCACATGCGTGCTTATAGAGATATGTAATTTCCTAGCCAAGCCTGTCCTATTTTGGGTGATCTCAAAGACACGTGCTGACCCTTAGTTCCCATATATCTCATGTCGATCCCTCCCCTCCTTATTATGCGTGCCGATCTTTCTCTCCTTATATAAGCTATCACTCTTTCTTTCCATCCTTCACACACTCAATATTTCTAATCATTCTCCATTCATATCGCCTACGCAGAACCCTCTTTTACTCCAAGAAACCCGAACCCTTCCTTCCTTATTTAAACACTGCCTTCTTCCAATCATTTATCTCTCGACTTAGCTTGTGTCATCCCGCTTTTCATTTGAACCATAATTTTTCTTGAATCACCATCTTTAACGCATCTAGGTAGGTTATTGGTCTCTAAATTTTATCTTTAAGATGATATGTTGGATTTCAACCTCCGCCATCAATTTCCCGAATCCCTCTTTGCACTTTCTACTATTAGATCAATGACTAAAATTGCTTGGAAGAGCGGATAAGTAGGATATGGTAGGGCTCGGTAGAGCAAAGGACAGGAGGATGAAGAAGGGAGCGCTCGGGACAGGGTTCGGTTGTGTAGGAAGAGAAGATGGCAGGTTGGATGGGGGAGGGATCAGTGGAAACTTGATAGGAAGCATGGATATACCGATCCCTTGCTTGATAAAGTGGGAGAGGGATCGGTGTGGAAACTTCGTGGGAGAATTAGTATTGGAAGCTTAGTGGAAAATGGTGTAGTAGAGGGAAAGGTAGGATTAGGGATCGACAACGTGTGCTATAATAAAGGGATCAACACTATTTATTGAGAGAGAGCGATCGGTACCACTAGCTTGAGGAGAGGGATCGGTTGAAACGCTTTTGGGATAAGAATCAGTATAAAGGGTTCAACACATAGGGATTGGCACACATGCTCTTTGAACCTGAAACATAATCCAAACCTTCTAGTTTGAGAAATTACTACCAGTTCACCTGAAAAAACTTGAACATATGATGAGGATGAACAATAGTACTTGCATACTCACTATCGAACATGAGATTGAACAATAAAATCCCGTAAAGTTTAACATGAACTTAAACTTAGCATATGGACTTTAATGACAGATTTTTCACTTTGATATGCCGATAGTTGATCCCAAAGCTTTCACAACCGATCAATCTCCTCGCCAGTTGTGACGGTCGGCAATGACGGTCACTCTGGTCGAAAAACAAAGTATCAACATTTAACTTCATTTTCTTATTTAAAGTTATTTATTTCTGTTATAAACTACACCGCACTAGCTCACACTTAGCACGGGTGGAACATGTAATTTTTCTAATCTCGATTATCTACTGAGTATAGTTGATATGGAGTCCAAATGCTCAGAGTGTTTATCTGCAATGCCTTTTGGAATGGCTCCGCAACATAGTGATCCTGAAGCAAAGTTGAGCTTTGCGACTATTCCTTGTAGGCTTTCTCCTGGTTATCAGGTCGAACAAACGGAAGTTTCTAGCCCATCATTCAACCTTTTTTCAGGTATTCCCATCCTCCCAGCGGAGGATGTAAGTCCTGTGCCCGGCGCAGTAGAAGGTGCCATTCTCTTTGATAACCCGATAGATTCTCAAGCCTCTCGGATTGTTGAGGCTTCCCTTCCCAAGCTATGTTTCATACACGTAATTTCATTTGAAGACGTCCTGGTTCCTTGAATGAATGATAGACCTCACTTGCCAACAATGGGGTACACAGCATGCAACAAATTCATGTGCTGGGCTCGATGTGTGCCGCCCTTCAATTCATTAATTCAAGAAATGCTAAGATATCTTGGAATAGCTCCTACTCAACTTCACCTCAATATTACGCCTTCCTCCATGGAACTTTTCTACTATTCATGAGCGTTTTGTTTGGCCCGCCAACCCTTGGGGACATAAGGTTCATTTATAACTTTAAACGACGGTCGTGAAGTCCATCTTATGTTTTCCTTGAGCCTTCACCCAACTACCAACTCTTAACGGGTGCTTGGAATAAACTTTCTCTATTCAAACATGAGTGGCTCTATGTTCGGTGCCCGCCTGGCTTCACAAGGCGATGGTTGAAGGACGTAAGTGTTATCTTCACTTCACTCTTAAATCCATCAATCCAAGTCATTTTTTGAATCAATTAACATCCTGAATATCTATAGGTGTTAGCCCAAATTCTGAGGGCATTAGTTTTTCAAGAGCAATCTTCGTTATTATTTCCACCCCGTCGAAGATAGGGGCATTAGACTATCGTGACTGATGAGTTATTATCTTTATTCGTCCTGTTAGAAGAGGGTCATAGCATTGGGCTCCTTGAAAGTGCAACATTACCGAGAAACGTCGCAGAGCAAGAAAGGGATTTCAACAATCTAATCGTGCCCCCAGTCGAGGAAAATCGGGATGATGTTGAAGAAGGCGAAATTAGGGATTCCCAAACCAATGAGCCTGGCGACGCTGATGCATGCCAAGGCAAGGCGCCTGTGGTCGAACAGTCACAAGGCATGCAATCTCAAATGCCAACTAAAAGAAGGAAGAATCCGGCATATAAACTTCATAGAAGAAAAACTGCTACAGATCTAGAATTTGTTATCACTTCTGCAGATGAAGAATCATCTTCCCAACACTTCGAAAGTTCGATGAAAGTATTTTCAAATCTCTAGATTCACGATGACATTATGACCTATGATTTTCCAAACATAAAGAAAGAGGGGCTCAGTTCTCCTATTAGGAATGGCGAATGCATTCATCTTACCGACAGAGGAGAGAAAACACCTATAAGTAAGGATACAACTACTAGTCGATTAGGGGGAACACTAGGATGCTTACGATCGCGTGCACTTCACAACATGCTCTTCTCAATCTTTTGTATAATGGTTACTTACATGTTCTCATTTGGTCTCGGGCTTTTGGTCACCTGAGCGGCTCTTCGATGCATTATGGATGTCACCACCGCTTAAAATCTGGCAAGCGTAGGGAAAGAGACGATGGACGGGAGAAGAGCTATCGTTTAAGGGAATCTTTTTCTTTCAAGCATAAGTCCCAGTCTCAGTCATTCCACTAGGGAGACTAGCCTAATCTTCCTGTTTATATTGAATAATAAACTTCCTTCCGTGGACCTCATATTGCCACATCACATGATTAGTACTCTGGTTTTTCTAGCTCTAAGCAATCTTACGACCATAGATCGAGCAAGCATTCTAATCAATCCTTGCCAACCCCTGCTCCTGGCACTTTAACAGCGGAAATATTGGCCGAACTTAAGGCCACTTTTCCTAAAATCTATTTTGACGAGCTTAAATTTCTTGTCACAATTCATATGATCTCGGTGCATGCCAAAGCAAGCTTTCTTGCATGTGTTAATGACGTTTTCGTGCAGCATGAGTCATTCCAGCACTTAGCGGAAAAAATCTTTGGGTTGTTAATCGAGCGATGATATGAAATAGATAATCTCAAGGCAGAGGCGATCCATGATAAGGATATAATCAAGCACCAAGATAGTGAGATATCGGAGTTGACAACAAAACTTGCTAAGGCAGAAAAGAGTGACAAGGAAACGTCAAAGGCAATGAATAATTTGGAAGCTGCCCATAAGAAAGAACCCGTGCTGCCTACAGTCATAGCAATGCACTCGCTTTATAAAAGGATTCCTTGCAAAAGGAGAAAGATATATTGGCTCGTCGAATTGAGGAGCTTAAAGAACTTCTTAGAAAAGAAAGAAAGGAGAAGATTGAGGCTTAGGAAGAATCACAGAGATATTGCGAGGAGGCTATTGAAACCAGTTGCCTAAAAATCAAATTTACGAGCAATTTACCAAAATAGAAGCTCTTAAAGAAGAGGCATGGGAAGAAGGCTACAAGGAGGTGATGGAAGAAATGGAAGCATAGATGGATGATGCTAAAGAGTCCGGTCGGAGTGAAATTAAGGACATGTTTGATCCACTGATCATTGAATACAATGCTAAAGTCCTCATCCACCACGACTTGATTTTTCTTCCCGAAGGTTATCTTATGTCACTCGCCTAAGCCTGGGAGTATATAGTCGAGATGAAAAAGAGGGAGTTGGGCGAAGTTGAGTTAGATGAAGAGAAATTGGAGCAGGAGATCCTTCGTAGAAATGAACCTCTAGACCTTGCCACCGTGAGACTCCAATATTTCCACATTTTAGCGCCTTCAGTAAAGGAAAAAATATTGTTGAATCCTCATAATCTGATCCTAAGGGCCTCTTTTCTTTCCAAGCAGCTAGAGCATGAATTTCTTTTGGTCTAGGGCAAGACTTGAGCTATGATTCGGATAAAACCAGTTACCAATCTAAAGCTCTGACCCCTATTCGGAAGGGGGCACTTCGGCAACAACCCAGACACTACACCAAAACAAGAAAATTCTAACATTTATAAGTGTTACAAATAATTTCAGTAACGCTTTTTAAGTGTTACTAATGGACTGTGAGGAATAGAGTGGCCAAATTTTTAACACTTATAAGTGTTACAAACGTACGTATTACTAACACTTATAAGTGTTGGTACCTAAATATACGGTAACACTTATAAGTGTTGGTAACGAAATATACGGTAACACTTATAAGCGTTGGTACAGAAATATACGGCAACGCTCATAAGCGTTGGTAACAAAATATACGACAACACTTATAAGTGTTGGTAACGAAATATACGGTAACACTTATAAGTGTTAGTGCAGAAATATGCGGCAACGCTTATAAGTGTTGGTAATGAAATATACGGAAACGCTTATAAGTGTTGGTAACAAAATATACGGTAACGCTTATAAGTGTTGGTAATGAAATATACGGTAACACTTATAAGTGTTGGTATAGAAATATACGACAACGCTTATAAGTGTTGGTATAGAAATATACGACAACGCTTATAAGTGTTGGAAAATGGTTATTTAGTAACACACATATATATATATATATATACCAAAACTTAAACTCAAAGTTTAAATATAAACACTCTACAAATAATGATTTCCATATCACAAATAATTCATCATACATATTCAATGCAAAGTTTAAACGCTCTGCAAATGTAGTATAGTATATCATAAACAATTGTTTACATATCTAAAATACTACAATGTCATATATTCAGATATTATTACAACATAAGCTTCAAAAAAATCAAAATACACTTAAAGTTTAACTTGCGGTTAACCTAACCATTCCCAATCATCCACTCCAAACTCTAATGGTTTTGAATATTCTTCAACGTCCAATACAACAATCCAAAGTGTCTGTCCATCAATTTGAATCGATTGCCAACAATAACTCTTGGAGGTCATAGCTTGGTTTCCTTTGCCTTGTGCCAGGATTGTTACGCATCTAAAATGATACAAACAACTCAATCAAATATGATGCACATGTAATTATACCTACATTAACCTTCAGCATAGTCGAAGTGTTAAATTACATTAATATCACAAAACAACTATGCTAAAGGATGCATACTGAAGTGTTAAATCACATGCATCTGTTTTGTCATCCATAAATCATCATAAAAATAATATTTATGCCTAATACATGACTCAAAAAATAAGTTTTGTCAAAGATTCTAAACATTTTTGTTTGTAAATTTTACGTTTATATAGCAACTACCTCTATGTTTCCAACTTCTTCCATTGGCTGTCTGTGATTACCCTCTCTACGACAATTTAAATATAAAGTTGAAGGTGACGGTGCTCTACTACTGGTCTTAGAAGCAGCAGACATGCCTTCGCGATTAGACTCTTCCTCTTTTCTTGCTAATGCTGCTTTAGAACGAGGATAAATGATTTAGGGAAGGAACATTTATATTATCCCACTTCTTAAGAGGAAATTAAGGCTGCATTTTTTTCCATTGATGATTCAAAGTCTCATTGTCCAGAAGGTTTTGCTTCGAAAAAAAATTAAAGCTGCATAGAAATGATATAAAATTAAATCTAATTCTTACAATAGCGGAAGTTTTCATTAATTGCCATCAGTCAAAAGGAAAGAATCACACATTCACATCTGATTCTATCAGATTTTATTCCAGTTAGGAATTAGGTAGGAATATTTTGCTAGTCATGAAGTGGCCAAAAAATTTATGGAGACTAATAAGTTTAGTAGATTTGCAAAAGTTTTATGACATCGTTAATATGGAGTTTATCTGCCGATGATGTGGGCTATGGGTTTTCCTTATGGTCATATATAATACATTAGTGCATTCCAACTCTAACCTTTTCAATATCAATACGAGGTGTACCAAAGTGGTTTAGTGGATCAAATAGAGGGTTACGACAAGGGGAGGAGCTTTCCCCTTATATTTTTGTGTGGCAATGGTATATCTATCATTGAGGCTAGAAAGTGCACCTAGATTAAAGCATATTGTACCAATTAACTTAGTGAAGCCATCTATCTCTCGTTTACTTTACGCAAATGACGTCTGATATTTTCTACCTCTAACCGTATGAGTGATCAGAGTCTCAGACGATACCACATATTTTACATGATTTGAAATCCACTTCAGGCTTAAAAATTAATTAGAGAAGTCATTATTTTTCACTGAGAGTTTTGGTTATGAAGACCAAATCAATGGTAGATTACAAATGAGTGTGGGTGCCTTACTAGTTAAATATTTTGGTATTCCCCACTCCTCATAGTATCTTCACTATTGAGAATGTACAAGACTACTGCAAAGAATAACTAACAAATTAGAAAACCGAGATAGTAAATTATTGTCTATGGCCGGCAAATCTGAAATAAGAAAATCAAGCATCACCCTTATGATATTATATTAGTTGTTGATCCATCATAAACCTATTGCTATGATTAAAAAAATTGATAGCTTATGGTAAAATAAAATTTCTTGGTAAGAAAGACTCACTAATAATAGCAGGAACAATTCAAAGGCTAAAGGAGGTCCTGGTTTGAAAAATGTGGAGGAACTAAACGACACTTGTGCTCTAAAATTACGTCAGCAACTCGCGAATAACAATAGTTTTTAGGCAATCCCTAATGATAATAATATGTCATCCATAATGAAATCGACGCTTAAACAGAGATGTTGGACTCAAATGTATTAAAAGAGTTATAGCTGCTGGTACGGAGATTTTCATTATAGTTTGATCCTAGGTTGAATAATAAAATTATGGTGGATCCACTGGTTTTGATAGAATTCATATAAGTGGTAATAATACTCTTAATGTGAAAACGTAGTTTGATAATGAATTTCAACCAAACTTATATTTTGGAACTACGGAATTAGTGAACTTAGTTTCAGAAGTTGAAATGAAAAAACCTTGTGAAAACAACTACTGGTTATGATTAGAACAAAAAGACTTCGATTTCAAGCAAACTTGGAATCATGTTAGACAGGAGTATGAAACATTTGAATGGTGTATGACCATGTCGAACTCCGTAATTACTAGGAAAATGTCCTTATGTGCATATATAAGTCTTATGCTAAATAGATTAGATATTACTAAAAATTAAATATTTGGGGTTCAGTGGATCATATTGTCATTCAGTTCTTATATAGTTATACGATATGGATTATGTTCAGAATGAAGCTTAATTTGTGTTAGAAGAGTACCTGCCTGGTTTAGGAGGAGGCCAAAAGGTTGAAACACAGATTCACCACAAGAGACCGACTGAAACAGCTGTCATCGATCGTTTTTGTAACCTCAATTTACAGACTTTGAAATAAAAGAATGGTCATGTCCTTAATGAAAAGAGCGAATCAGAGATTGAACTTTCCAAGCATACTCAAAGAGAAGTGACTGTCCAAATGGTCAAATCCGCTAAAAAGACAACAAAAAACACAGAAAGATCGAGTTATTTTACATATATAAGTTATTTTGCTTCATAACGATGCTCTACTACTGGTCTGACCCATCAAGAAGCTTGCACTTTGTCAAACCTTTATGTTGCTGTTATTTAAATCAGTACTTTTTACGTGAATTTGTATAGACACGATTTGAAATTACGTTATTGTGAAATAAGAAAAGGAATCGCATTTGAGCAATCTCAAATCGCTCCAATATAAAATGTTGAGTCAACACATTTGGGTTATAACTTCGGTATATTTTATTTAAAGGTAGGTTAAACTAGCAAAAAAATCAATATTATATGTTGTATATCCCTACAAATTCTCATTATACCTTTTTTTTCCATTACAGACTTCTTGATGGGTCAGACTCATAATATTCTAGTGAGTGCATGGTTTTAATTTATATTATTCTTAATATGTATATGTTTTTTTGAATTCTTAATAGATTAGAATTCACAACATTGAGTTTAGTAGCGTTTGTTAGATTAGTAATATAAAGTCATATAAATGGAGTGAATGCATCTTTATTTGTACTGTTCTGCTTATCATTGATTCATTGCTAACAATAGTCCTGTATATAGTTATGAAGGAGACTACACTCGAGAATGCAAGGAGATATTGAACTTAAAATATTTTGTTGTAGATTCAGTAGTAATCATTATTTTATTTTTATTCTATTTTTCTACTATAATTAATAAAATATCAAAATAAATTTTGCAAACTCTTAGTAAAGCATGTTTTTATATATATTTGCCTGTTAGAAATTATAAGTACTTTTTTCTATGCTTTGTACGTCTTATTGTTATTAATATACTTGTAGATAAATTGTACGAGGGAAGTACTTTTGTCTATGCCCTGTAAGTCTTATTGTTATTAACATACCTATAGATAAATTGTACGAGGGAAGTACTCTTGTCTATGCCTTTTATGGTTAGAAGTTGAATTTGTCAATATTTGGTTCTCTTCCTTCTCAGGTCAAAGTTAATAATAAAAAGATACATTATTTGGAAAACTTGATAATAGTTTAGAAAAAAAAATATGTTAATTAATTGTAGGTTGTTGATGAGAAGAATGGTATCGCTGCTTTTCAAATGGACACGGGTAATATTCTATATTATATGATTTTCTTATATACATGCTTTTAAATTGTCTTTGCATATAATTACTTGAATATCCTCCAACATCTCTATTTGTATAATGAACACCGTATTTAACATAATAGTAAACACTGTATTTATCTAGAATCATTATAATGAGAATTTTGTTATACGATTCCATCCTAATTGATTCTTTCATAATACCATCTGAAAGGAAATGTTGGTTGATTTCCATGCAATTTAACTATTTTATTTAAAGTACAACTTCTATTAAATAGAAACTATTATCACTGTAATATATTTATCATTTTTTGCATTTAAAAAAATTATCGTTATGTTATTGATTGATTGAGGAATGATATCATTAATGTAATATGAGAGAAATCTAATACAAAAATTGACGAATTGGTTATATAAAGAAAATATTTCAACTTGTTCAAGATTTTTCCAAATGCTTACCAAATTGCACTTTGCATGAATTGCTTGAATCTAACAGCTAACAATTTTTGACTATACACTGCAGTATGAACCTGTTAATATAACACATGAAATATAAGAAAATAACAAACAAAACTAATCATGCTACGTGTAGTTACTAAGCGTAATAATTCTTTATACCATAGGACTATACATAACATGTGCAGTAATTACTCGAACTTTACAACTTCAAAATAAAAAAATTTGTACTTGCATTAATGAGTTGCAACTCAGTTTGTACTTTTAACTCGACAAAGCATTCAGTTTCGTAACAACTTAGCAAGCAACTCGGTTTTAAAACTGAGTTGCTACAACACAGTCTAAAACCGTTAAAACCAGGTTGTGAAACTCAGTTTGAACATCGAATTGGTGCAACTTAGTGTTAAACACAAATTACTGCAATTCACTGAGTTGCAGCAAACAAGTTTAAAACTGAGTTGCAACTTAACTGTTCTTTTATCCATAAAAGTGAATTCTTTTGGTCACTACTTCACTCATATCTGATACATTTATACAAACTATACTTCCTAAATGTAACCAATATATCATATAAATATTTTTTGCTTGATTAGCTTTCACTGCTCAAACAATAATTATTTTCCGTTAGTAGACTTTTACAGCTAAGTTTAGCGTTGTATAGACGATAAAACTCAATACATATTCCTTAAGACATGCAATAGGAAACCACTAAAATGGCACATGAAAATATTAAATGTGTGTGCATTACAAGTTGAAGAAATTGGTAAAATAACTTACCTCCTTTTGGACCATCATGTACAAATATTTGTGATTCGACAGAAGCAGTTGTATGGCAGCAATGCTTCATGAGCTGTATGTGATTCTAATATTCATATATAAATGGTCATTAACAATCAAACAATTGGAATTAATCTTTTTTTATTTTTTAAAATGTTGCAAGTTATTGTGTGCCACAGACGAGTTATACGTTTGTCTAATATGTAAAATATATACTTCCAAATGTTTATTTTTTTACATCCACCAAAATATATAAATAAAGTATTTTTGAAAATAAAATTCATAGTTATTTAAACAAATGTTAGAAGTCTACATTGTATTATATATCTTTTGTGCTTTCAAATTTGCAAATAACATGGTAACAATTTTTTAAACTGCAAAGAATTGATAATCTATTTTAAACTGTAACTAGAAACTTGTGCTAAAAGAAACACATGTTCAAATACATTTAAAATTGTAATATACTCACTGAAGCATTTAGTGCTTTAGAACATATCCAAACAAATATAAGCATCCAATTAGTTACTCAAGAATGGTGATAAGAGCCAGCATAACAAGCAAAAGAATATATAACACGACTTATAGTCCAAAAAAGAGACAACAATTTCATAATTTACATGATCATGTTAGCCTTTATCAATTTAGATATTATTGGTTCATTTTGCAAAGATAAATAAGTTTCCCTGTGTTTGATAACTGAAATGCATTAAGAAACCACATATGTTATGGCAGGATATAAAACATACCTGTTCGATATACAACATGTCAGATGTGAGTGAATGATGCCCTTCAAGCTTTAGCCGAGATATATACGCCTGTAAAAGAACATTTACTCTTTCGCACTTGGTTCTTCCAAGCATTCTTTCACTAGTAATATCTTCTATTTTTTGGATTATGGCTTTTAAAATGATTTTTATAGTTGAAATTCTATGCTTATAACATTCTGTTTTATGATATTTATTATGACATTTTAAACAAGGAAAATCATTGTTGGATATTTTTTAGTTAGAATACGTAGAGTATATTAGTCTTGTTTAATAAAGTATGTGTAATAAAAAAATACTTTTTAAATACATGTGCAATAAAGTATGTGACACACACTGAAGTAATGTAATGAATATGATACGTATAATTCAACATGCATTTTTCTTTGGGTTTCTTTTTTGAAAACCATTAGATTTATGGCTGTGTATTAAGCCATAAAGTTGGCACATTCAACCCATGAAAACAAGTTTAAACTCCAACTCAATAAACTACTTTAATGTTCAATAATTCCAAACTAACAGCCAATAAGAATCCTGAATAAATAAAGAGTCTACTTTAGACGAGAAATAACAAGCAGTTGGATGTTGTACATGTAAATAAATGACAGGGCATGAGTTCTACGAGTATTTTCCTTCATGGAAGTTCTTAGCAAATAAATCTAGCATATATCATACTATGGTATAAATAATAAGGTTCACAATTGTAGTTGACAAATCAATATAGCATAATGTAATAAATTTGTCATGTAGTTTCATATTTCACCACTATTAACAATTTAAAATAAGTAGATGAAAAATCATGTTCTGATAACTTTTACGGTATTTGGAGAAAAAATTATTACTATTTCTATCTTCTTTTGAAAGCTAATGTTTATATCATGGTTCAAAACATGAGGAAAAATTAAATTATTTTGATAAAAAATACTATTCAGGTACTAGAGAATATTTAGAGAGAGTTTTATTATGCAGTTGGATGTTTGATTGGGCTAAAATGGGTTAAGAACTGCAAAGTATTTCTCACCTTTCTTCTCTGTGTGTATTTTAGACGTGGCACTGTTCTGACGCCGACACTACCTTCTTCAAATTCTATTTTTCCTATAAGTACATGGCCCAGCTGAAAGGTCAATGACAGCAAACCTACACATGGTAAAGAAACATAGATATGACCTTGTGATATTTTACAGATATTTTACATCTTCAAATAAAATATCATGTGTTATGGGATATTAATTATCACCAACCATTTTTTAGAGATATAAGAACAATAAGTTGATTCTAATGCAAAAACATACAAGAACAGGCATTAGAACCACTAAGTCACTAACTCGTCTACGACCAGATTCACTAGTAAAATAATCAACGATAGCCCTAACCCAATTTTAAATAAACAAAAAATTCCACATATTTTTAAGTTAAGATATGACAACTTCAAAAAAAAATGGATGATGAAATATTGAGTTTTCTGTTGGGAAACGCTCTTCAGTTGTAGAGCACAATGATGGTTTTAAGGTATAAGGCTATCAGTGCATCATTGGTTATTCGACGAGATTAATATACAGATTCAGAAGTAGCATATTGTAAGGGAGTATTTTTCCCACCAAAAACCCACCTTGAATTGCAATGATTATGATTTTCGATTTCTATTATATCTCAAACCAATTTTTCAATCCTCTCCGAGCTTTTTTTACATTCGCACTGAATTGCACTGAAAACTCGATCTCTTTTTTTTACTTTCGCACTTGGTTCTTCCAAGCTTTTTTTCACAGGAATAGGCACGGTGTCAATAAGCTTTGCCAATTCAATCTTTTCATCTTGCCTAACCGATACATGCTTAAATTCTTCACCGAGGGAGACAATATGCAACTGCTTAATATCATCCGTTGTGGGCTTCAAGTACTCATTGTATGTAGCTATTGTTCCATGAGTTATATTGTAATTACTTGCAATTCTACCAAGTTCGGTAACTTGGAAATTGCCACTCTTCCTATCATACTTGATCAAATTGTTGTTATCCAAGATGCTAGCAGCAGAATGGATCTGCAATTGCCATACATACAGTAACAACAAAAAGAAATATTAATACAAGTAATCAAAAAGATAGAATATGATATTTGTCTCCTGCAACCAATCAAACCATAAAGTCAAGTACCACATCTAATGGCTCCTACAACAAAACAACCATATATTCGAGTAACACATCTAATGGCTCCTACAACCAACCAAACCATATAGTCAAGTACCACATCTAACGGCAATGAAGAGTTCACAAGTGCTTGAAAATTAAGACGAACAAACAGAGGATATGACATCATAGTGTGCAAATAAAAAACATTTTGCAAAGGTGTAGATGATTCTGGCACACAAATGTGTGATTTCAGGCCTTGCCTATTCAACTAATCGTGGAAGCTCAAAAAAATAAAAATAAAACAGGTGCAGGAATTTATACCAGAATGACAGACTTGCCAGTTCAGCTCTTCTAATCATTTTGTAGTGAGGTTGTTATTTAACTGAACACAAATAAGTAATGCGGGATGCAAAGGAAAAGATAGAGTATGTGAGTTAATTTTGGCTATGGGTACAAACCGGTATAATTACTTTTTCTTGGCTACAATCCACTATCCAATGCATCTCTACATAAACATCAAACCATGTAGATCTTCATCACATTTACAGTAACCAAGCATTAAAAAAAGAAATCACAAACAACACACTCTTGAAGTAACGAGCAAAATTGTACCTACAAATATGAAATTAGAAAATAACATAGCATAGAAAAAGAAAAGGAAACTTACTGTCGTTGAAGAGCTTGAGAATAATATGCCGCGATCTAGCCACCTGAACCGTCCATAATTTTGAGCAATTTACGTTGTTAACATCGAGCCTAACCTATTGATCAAGTCGCCGAGAGAACTACCTCAAGAACAACAGCCACGAGATGTCAATCTAATCGCCTGAGCTATTAACGAAGTGTTTGAAGTCGATGTTGAAGTGGTTGAAGTCAGCATGGATGTTGAACTGGTTGAAGTCAGCGTTGAATATGGGAAGTAGTTGAAGACGCCATTGATTTCGGGTAGTGGTTGGGACGTTGATTTTGGTGAGGAAGAGAAAACCCTAAATTAAATGTATGCGGCCAAAATGTGTGTAGGAATGGATAAGTGTGGGAAAAAAAATATGTTCACAAATTACAAAAGACTCCTCTTGTTATTAAATTAATTACAATTTTACCAATTGTTGTAACACTTATATGTGTCTGTAAAGTTCATACAGAAGACTATTTATTTTTACTAACGCCTTTTGGGTATCCTAAAACTTTTTTACTGTTAGTAGTTTGTAACATTTATAAGTGTTAGCAATTGACAGATATAAAATGTTGCAAAATCACTTATTTGGTGTAGTGAGAGCTAGCCGGATGTAGGTATTCCACTTTACTCTCCACTCTTTAGCAGGTTTCATTCTTCATGCCCAAATATTTTAGGCTTGTTTCCTTGAATTGACAAATCTATAGATCTTTCGGGTCCCGGCCAAACTCCTAAAAGTGACGATGCCATGGAACGACAAGAGAAATCAATAGCGATTCTAGAGACAATTGATGTTCCAGGGCCCTATGCTTAAGTCTTCGGAGCATTAGATGACGATAAGGCTGAAGATCTGCCATTGGTGGATGAATCTGATGATGTTATGATTACCGGCACCTTCGAACGCGCTAATGATATTAGCCTAAAGGATTGCATTGAAAGGAGGATTTGTTGAAATGAAAGGCCAAAGCTGAGCCCATCGAGGTGGACATTGATGATCCACACCTTATCCCACTACAAGTCATTCTGCCCGGTGGGTCGATTCCCAAAGAACTCCCTTTAAGCTTAGAACGCTCTCCTGCCAAAGGCGGTAAATGATCAAGGAAGAGAACAAGCAGAAGTTCAAATAGCGCCACTCTTGAAAAATCCAAAAAGGAGAGAAGATCGTAGAAATAGTCGTTGTTTCGGCTCGGTGTGTACATAGTTTGCATAGTTGTTTGTTCGTTGTTTTTTATTTGTCATGGTTATACGGGTACAACCCATGGGTTTTGAATAAACTTGTACCACAATTTTGAAACTTATTACGTGAATAAATTTTTTTTTATGTTCGTGTGAATTGTTATCTAAGTAGTTGAACTATTACTCTCCATTTAATGTACTTGTCATTCATTGTTCATTAATTATGATAATAATCCACTAGATCTATCCCAAGGCCTCCATGTGGTCGTGGCTATGAGTTGCAACAAATGCTAGGCTCGAGCCTTAGTGTTATGTCATCGAATTCAGCCATTTGAGTAATTATACTCCCTCCCCCAGTCTTGAGTTAGTGAGGTCAGACGATGGATAGTCGAACTCCATCCTTAACAAGTTTATACTCCTCTTGTCAGTTTCAGGCCGGAGTTCATGGAATAGTGAATGGTCAAACGACACTATCTGTTTATACTCATATCCACACTATAGGGATAACGATTAGTTGTTGGGTGGTCGAATCACACCCAATTTATGTTTATACTCTAGTCTGCACTTTGGGGGACTAAGAGTTATTTCGCGGATGGTCGATTCACAACCTATTTATTATTATGCTCTAATCCGCACTTTAAGGACTAGAGTTATTTCGAAGAGCAGTCGGATTGTAGTTTCCTTGATTGATTGATTTGTCCCCAAGGTCGGAGGCTTGATTTAGTAAGCGATCGGTCGTGTCACGATTGAACTTGTTTTATTCCATTCTCATCATTCAGCAAGATTTATTCATTCATCAGATGATCGAGTCACATCCATTCCTCATTTTGTATTCTGTCCATTGGATTATGAACGAGAGTTACCAAGTGAACAATCAGACCAAATTCATCTTGTTTACTCCTATTGGTAAATAGCGTAATTGATTAATTCCAAACTCTGGGAACCTGTTCAGACATATCGACATCAATCAATTTCGTCATGTAATTAATACATAATGCTATAATAGACATAAATATAAAAGAAGTTCAAAACTTTATTTTCTAAATCGAAAGGAATGACATAATATGTCTTACTACATATCTAGAAAGTCAAATGCTAAAGTAAATTTTGAAAGCAAATACAACTGAATGAAAAATAAATAAATAAATTGAAATAGCATCATAAATGCTCACTATTCACACTTCCTGGGAGTGTGATCCCATCAACAGTCGCTAGCTTGTTCCCTCTCTAAGTCTTTGTTCAATGACATACGGTGCTTCCCAGATTGGATTCATGTGCGATGGCGCAAGAAAAACCCGTTTTAAGACAAGATCATCGATTTCAAAGGTTTTAGGTTGGACTTTAACGTTGTAGTATCGAGTGACTCAGTGTCGATGCACATCTGCTCTCAAATCAGCTTCCTCGTGCTTCTCATCTATAAAGTCGAGATATTCCAAGAGGAGATCTTTATTCATTTTGGGATAGTAGTAAGTCACTCGATGAGAAGGAACTTCAAGCTCAACAGGAATGACGACTTCAGAACCATAAGGAAGGACGAATGACGTGCGGCCAGTCGCAAACTTATGGATAGTCCTATAAGCCTACAGCGCTACTTTATAATTTTGTTCACAGCTTCAACTTGTCCATTTGCTTGAGGATGAGTTACTGATGCAAACCTCTTTTCAATATGATACCTCCGACAAAAGTCTTTGAATTCAGCACCATCGAATTATGTCCCATTATCTGTCATAATAGTTCGTGGAAGACCAAAACGATAGATGATGTTTCGAACAATGAAGTTGATTACTTTCTAGGTTGTGATCGTGGCTATAGGTTCTGCTTTGGCCCATTTGGTGAAGTAATCAACTACGATAATAACGTACTTTGCACCACCTTGAATGATCGGTAGGGAGCTAATAATATCTATACCCCACATGGAAAACGGTAATTGGGCTGACCATTTGCATGATTTCCGTCGGCGGAGCTCTTAGAACTTTTATATATATATATCTGCCACTTGTCATATCATCTTACATAGTCAGCGACATCTCGATTGACAGTTGGCCAATAATACTCGTAATAGAGTATTTTCTTTGCTAGAGTTTTCCTTCCAATGTGATCGCAACATTCCCCTTCATGAACTTCTTTTAGGACCAGTTTTATCTCATCATGAGTGATACACCGAAATAGGGGAATAGAAAAACCCATTATGTACATAATTCCTTCTTGCATGATATATCATGAAGCCCTACGAAGGACTTGTCGCTTTTCATTCCTTTGTTCAGGTAGGACTCCATGTAGCAAATAGTCTTTAATCTGAGTCATCCATGATTCCCTATCAAGCTTTGCCTCTAATACTCGATCGATTTCTACCAGGTTTATACTCGAGGCATTTAATACTTTGACCAAAACCAACTCCATCTGTTGTGCATAGCCCGTGCTAGCAAATTTTGCCAATGAATCAGCCTCTCTATTTTAATCCCATGGAATATGCGTAATGTCATAACACTCAAATTCAGTCAACAACTCTTCGACTCGGGTATAGTATGGAGCAATCCATTGCCCCTTAGCTTGGCAATCTCCCTTGACAAGGAATACAACCAATTGTGAATCGCATAAGATTTTGAGAGACTTTATTCCCAGTTCCTTCATGAGTTTATCATTGTTTGTCGATGGAAAATCAAGCTTTAAAGCATAATAGATCGACCAATCTTTGGGAGTTACAAGCACAATTCCAGCTCCAGAACAATGGTCATTGGATGCTCCATCAGTATACAATTTCCACAATATGGTAGGGATTTTACTGCACTTTGGGGAATCATCCTGCACAGTGAATTCGACTATAAATTTGTTAGTGCCTGACCTTGGATAGCCCTCCGAAGAGATAAGTGATATCGAATTGACTAAGCTTGATATTCCATTTGAGTAATATTCTAGACGTCTCAAATCACTGCAAGACCTGTCATAACGGCCTGTCGGCGTAAACATTGATCGGGTGAGCCTGAAAGTACGGGCTGAGCTTTCATGATGTAATCAGCAAGCAGTATGCCAGTTTTTCTATTTTCGGTTAGTTCCTTTCAGCTCCCATCAGTTGCTTGCTGGTGTAGTAAACCGGTCTTTGAACTCGATTCTCTTCAGAAGTAATGCGGCACTTATAGCATGTACCAACATGGACAGATAGATGTATAAATCTTCATGATCCACTGGCTTTAACAAGATGGAGGTCTCTCCAAATGATTCGCCAAAGCTTGAAATGCATCTTTACAATTCTGTGTCCATTTGAAGTTTCTTTTCCCTTTCCTAATCAAGTCAAAGAAAGGAATGCATTTGTCGGTAGCTACGGAGATGAATCGGCTTAAGGCAACAACCTTCCCATTCAGACTTTGTACTTGTTTAATAGTCTTTGGCGCTGGGATATAGCGGATAGCCTGAATCTTATTGGGATTAGCTTTGATTCCACGAGTTTAACTATAAAACCCAAGAACTTCCCTGATGCTACACCAAAAGAACACTTCAAAGGATTAATTTTCATCGTGTAATGTCAGAGGATGTCGAACAGTTCTGCCAAGTCTCTAATATGGTCGCTTGATCATCATGACTTCATAAGCATATCATCTATTTATACTTCCATTGTTTTTTTCAATCTGATCTTTAAACATCTTATTGACTAAGCGCTGGTAAGTCGCTCCTGGATTCTTTAGTTTAAACGGAATTACCACATAGCAATATAATCCTACATCGGTAATGAAGCTGGTGCGCTCTTAATCGAGAATATGCATCGGGATTTGGTTATATCCCGAGTACGCATCCATGAAAGATAGTAATTCGTGTCCAGCGGTTGAGTCCACCAGTTGGTCGATCCTCGACAGGGGAAACTGCCTTTTAGACACACCTTGTTTAAGTTTGAGTAATCAATGCATGTTCTCCATTTTTCAGTCATCATGTTCACAAGCACAGGATTAGATATCCACTTAGGGTAGAGGGCATTGCAGATAAACTTGTTGTCATTGAGTCTATCCACCTCCCCTTTGAAAGCGACGGATCTCTTCGGATCCATGCTGCATCTCTTTTCCTTCACTAAGACATTCTCGGGTCGATATTTAATGCATGGCTCACAATGGCAGGCGAGATTGCACACATGTCAAATTGAGTCCAAGCAAATACACCAAGATTTGCTCGGAGAAGCCCATCAAGTTCTTTCTTCATCGGGGGTAGAGCTGTGAGCCGGTCTTTAGGACCCGTGATGGGTTGTCATGGATGACTGTGATGTCAATCGTTGGCTCAGCCAGTACAGCCTTGGTCTCTTTGGGCTCCTCCTCATCGTCTCTTGGATCTATATCTCTATAGAACCAACTATGGTGCCCGAGCCAAGGCTCAGACGCTAGTTGTCAGTCTTCTGTAGCTCGGTTGTGGATTGTCTTATCCACACCCTTACCTTTCTCTTTGCATTGAGCATCCCTCAAATCAGCTACATAACAGGCACGTCTAGTCGCTTAATCACCATGAACAACTCCCGTACCATTATCTGTCGGAAACTTTAAAGTCAAACACCATGGGACAAGGGCTGCTTGGAATTCGGCTAGGGCTGGTCAACCCAAAAAAATGTTGTAAGGAGAGTCAACATCCAATAAAAGGAAAGATTCACACTCTCCTACGGTCACCTTCTGCCTACTCCATAGGTAATTCAACATAACCAACGGCTTCAGTTGCAACACCGTTAAAATTGTGTCTTTAGGCTTTAGACGGCATTACGTCCTTGGCTTCCATCCTTATCTGATCATAAAATTTTTTGAAAATTATATTTACCGAACTTCCATAATCAATCAATATCCTTCTCACCAAAGCAGGGTCGATCATGGTCGAAATGACTATTGGGTCGATCGTCGGAGCCTCCACCTTGTCTGCATCTCTGTTTCTAAACACGATATCATCTGTCATTGCATGTTGTTGTTTTGCCGAAGCTCTATCTTCTGTATTCAAACAATATTCAAAATCCACATGCTTAATCGTGCTAGCATAGCGCTCCATCTCATACCAACTCATATCTGCTGGATGCGATCCTCAGACTATCGTATTTGTCACCATTCTTCGATCAGTTCGTGCAGGCTCCTCAGCTCTGCATAGTACATGTTCTCGATTGCGGTCGGATGTCCCCTGTTTGCCATCCTGTGGGGTTTTACAAGTTGTTGCAACTTCCTTTCTCGAATCATCTTTTCAATAATGTCTAAGAGATGCCTACTTTCATTCATGCCACGTCCATAGCATTCGTGGAACCAATAATATTTTCTCGTTTGTTTTTCCTTCTCAGTTGATTCTTTTGGAAGCGGCTTCCTGTATTGCATGGTATTACAGGTAGATAAATAGATATTCTCCAAGGACATATTTAATGGTATATAAGTATCATACATCGAAATCTTAGGCTTCCCTCTTCCAGAATTCTTCTTTCGTTCTCGGCCCCTATCTCCGCCTTTCTTTTGCAGACTCAGTTTGTTTTGGACTTTCATTTGAATGTTTCCAAAGCTATCATAAGACCATTTTACTGTAATATTACTTTATACTCCCTCTTCGCTCGGTCCTGCAACATTCTCTTTCATGGAGGACCTCGCTTCCCACTTTCTCAAATATTGAGCCGCCTTTGCGTAAAATCTTTCCAACGTTGCGGGCGGGTTGCCACCTAACCAATCGCCAAAGTCAGATTTTGCATCTATCCCTCTCATCACGGCCATCAATATCGCATGGTTATTCGGATCACTAATCTCTGTAACAGCTGTATGAAAACTCTCCAAATAATCTTTCAATGATTCTCCAGGAGCCTGAATCACGCTGGACAGGGACATTATATCCTTGGGACGAGTTGCGTGCAATCATAACCGCTCCATAAACTTTGCCGCCAAATCATCGAATCTAGAAATTGATCATGGAGGAATCTCGTGAACCACATCATTGCTATTCTAAAGAGAGTTATGGAGAACATCTACACTTGATTGCATCATCTGCTCGTGTAGAATCCATCAGCCATTCGTATCTTATAATATGCTACATGGGGTCGGTTTTTCCCTCATAGGCGGCTATTGATGGCATGTTGAACATCCTTGGATACTCTGCATGTAGAACATTATCAGTGGACGAGGTATGGATTCTCAAGATTCCCCAGTCATCGTAAGTCAAGCCATGTCTCTCTGTCACTAACTGTCTGACCATTGCCGATAAGTCCAGCGTTGGGATGGTGGTGCCAAGCGGTGGTCATGTTCCACCTCATGTGAATGGTCTGGTAGATGTCTGCGTGCCATTCCACCCCTTCTTGGTTCACCATCCTCCCGATGTGTATATTGTAAATTCACTTCATTGCCATTCCAGAGAAGGACTTGGTCAACATTTATTTGAACTACAGCATCCAAACCAACTGAAGCAGCTCCAACTTGATTTCCATGACGCATGGGTGGATTCGCTTTTCTGGTGGAGGGATCGGTACTGATCCCTATGGAGGGATCGACATCGATCGATCCTGACAGACCATGATGATTTTTCAGTTAGTTCCCCGAAGTATCTACGCAATATTCGTCTGTTATGCGATGCTTATGCCTGTGATACTTATGTGATGAGCTTGAACTCTTCGATGTCGAGTAAGGAGTAGGGTCCCTCCTAGCTTTCCCTCACTACTGCTAATTGAGTTGGTTCATCAAGTCGATATTGGTCTGAATCTATTGATTTAATTATCGACGGCTTTCCATCCGCACTCTCATTAAAATATGAAATTCAACTTTTGTAATAGAATCAGTGGGATTCTGAACTTCAACTGGTTCAACATTCGCTCCATTAGTTGATTGCTTGGATATCATTGCTGGATGCTAGTGTTCTCGTTTTCTTCCATGTTCTAAGAAGTAGATCTAGTATTCCTCACCATTATTGATAGCTTTGCATAGATTTCTACAAATCTAAGTAACATCTCCTTTGGGGGATTTATCTAATCCCGTAGCAACAAAGGGATCATAATAAACTGAGAATCAAGGTTCTCAGTGAAAGCACCAAAATTTTTACAACTAAACTGGTCACAAACACCCAATAATTATTTTTGTAGAGATGTAGATGAGGAAAAACAAAATTTAGACTGAGTAGATAAACTAGAAAGCAATAAAGAATAAGCTATAACTAGAGACACATAAATTTATAGTGGTTTGGCATTGTATGCTACGTCCACTTTGAAGATTATCCTTCACTTATAAATCTGATTACAGTAGTAGAAATTAGCAAGTACTTGATTATAATGGAGTCTAGAGTAACAAGCAGCGAAAAGATCCTCCGTATGACCTATCAGGCCAGTATTTATAGATGAAGACAACCAAATATCTCTTTGAAATCTCGGCTGAAGGACCTTCTAAACCATATGGGTCCACTAGAGGGATCATTAGGCTCAATTTTCAAAGAGGAGGGATTGGTACCGATCCCTTCTTTGGTTGAATTTTGGGAAGCGATCCTTATGGTGGCTCCCTTATATGAAAATATATATAGCCTCCAATTTTCATGTCATTTGGATCGATGGAGCTTGAGTTATTGCTTGATCTTTGCTCCAACATGGCTTGCATGCTGCTTTCTGCCGATCCCATCCAAGGGATATATGTCGATCCCTCCAACCTTTTCCTTTTAATGTGTGATCCCTAGAGTATGTTTCCTTAGGTCCTTATATCTTGTTCCTCAAATTCATATGCATTTGACTTGTAGTTCTTGAGATATTGATTATTTTCCATAAGAACACTCTTGTACCTTGAAACTTGCCGATCCCACTTGTTGGAGCCAAACTATGCTGATCCCTCATATGCATTAAACCATATACTATACTTTGAACATTCTACGATGCGCATCTATTAATTCCATTCAATCCTAACTTTATATCATCATCTGTACTTGACTTCTGGGCCCCATAATCGTTACTTTAGAATCATCGGCCTTGACAGCAGTCGAATCTAACTCGTGTGATCAGTTCAATATAGTCGGGCTAGAATGCCAGATAAAAATATGATTGTTAAAACTTCATACTAAAAGTAGAAAAATGAAAATGTAATTAATTTCTTTTAATTAAAAATGCAAATAAAATGGAAAAGGGGAGAAACAAATTTTCAAAGAGTTGGGCTCATAATAGCAAAGTTAAACAAGTGTGTTTGTGGATATTAGTTTATTATACACCTTTAGAATGAAAGAATAATGGATAGAAGTATGCCGCTATTTTCACACACACATACACATTCCATTCATTATATATATATATATATATATATATATATATATATATATATATATATATAAGTCACTAATTTTATCATGTTGTAGTGGTGGCATATTGTTGCAGTTTTCACCATATACTGTGGTTTGATGATATAGTTTGGCTTGTTTATCTCATTCATTAATATTTAATACACACTTAACCTATTTTTTCTCCAGACTCCAACTATGGATCAATCACCTACTAAACGAAGATATATGCAGAATGATGGTAGTAATAAAAGGACAACTTAAGGTAACAAATATGAAGTATAGAATAAAATCTATTTGCATTTCCCTTAATATCTTTGTTTTTATGACGACTTTCATGCTGACGTGAAAATGTAGACATTGAAATTTATACAAGGCTCATTAGTTACAGATTGGCGAAACATAGAATATGATGAACATGTAGGCTACCCATAAGATTTTGTAGGATATTAAGAGCAGAGGTTTACTACAAACTAGTTAGTTCTAGGTAAGGCTAGCCATATACTTTGTAATCATGTGTTCCATATCAAGGATACAAATATTATGCGCATTTTAATATAAATGGTTTGGCTATAATTATATGCATATAGCAATCATGATAAAATCATGTGGGTATATGATCTAATAACGTGTTTTACATGTTCACCTAATAGAGTCATCATAAAAACGTATTTGCTATTCGTCCTCTCTACTTTGGACTTCATTGGTTTTAATCCTTTTAGATTTTTTATTTTTGATCATGTTGTTGGTTGTGTTATCATAGTAATGAAATTTAGATTTTTGATCTTGTTGGTAGTTAGGATACCATAGTAAAAAAATTCAAGTTTGTTGAATTGTTGACAACTGGGTTGTTTATATAAAGCAGATAAGAAATTTTGTAAGATGGTCAGCATGCTCTAAAAATGATTATATAGATAACAACATTGTAATGGTGGAAATTTAGGGAAAAGCATATTCCATTTCAACTAAAAAGCATCGAATTAATTTAGTAATTCAATCCAGTGAAGAAAGATGGAATCCTCCAGTTTCATTCAATATTCGAATAGTTTCTACGATACAAGTATTGTAAGAGTCCACGAGCTCACTACTAAAAAACATTGAATTAGAGACTGAAAATTTCAGTCTTTAATTGAACAATTCAGTCTTTAAATAACATTTAAAAACCGTCTAAAGACCAAAAATTTTAGTCACTAATTTCAATGTTTCAAAAGTAATCTGAGATTGAAATTTCAGTCTCTAAAATTAGAAACTGAAAATCAGTCTTAAATACGTTTAAAGACTGAATTGTAAAGGCTGACATGTAATCTTTGATCAGTCCTTAAATACAAGTTTATTAAATGTTTATATTCCAATTCATACAACGTATGCGTTTGAGTGACCGCATGTGATTTATAAAATGACTTATAATCAACTTTACCATTTTTATAACAATTCAAAATTACAATTTTAATAGTTAGAAAAGTTCACAATTTAACTGCGTAAGATTCCATTCATAATTTAACAAAGTAAGATTATTTACATTAAAAGAAAGTCAGGTACAAAGGTGTTATAAGCATACAAAACAAATAGCAAGGAAAATTACACATACCCATGACATAAAATCACCTAAGTAACATACACTCTCATAATCAAAATACACTATCAAACGACAGAGATACTACTCAAATCCATATTGATGTGCTCCTACCGAGACATCTGTCCGCCACACATTCTTTTCTATTACCGTATCCCAAAAAAAACAATATGAGCCACACTAGCTTTGTTTCATGTATAAGTAAATGTAATATATAGGACGGGTTTATTTTTGCTGCTGATTACTTAATCCAAGGCAGCAACAAGATTAATTTCGACTTCGGCTCCCAAGGACAATCCAAATTGGAAAGATGAAAGCATTGGGTATTGTGTTGATATATCTGTACAATTCAAGAATTATCCCTATTATTCTAAATATATTGTTGTCTGTACGTATAACACACAATCATATCAAATGCGCACATATATATATATGTTATCTACAAATAACAAAAAAACAACATTAACACCCCTCATATCAGAGTTTCTACTTGAGAAGCGTGGTGGAGATAGTACAAATAATACAACCCAAAAACAACAAAAAGAATGTACTTGTGACATTCCAGGCCAATGCCAACAAAATGAAACAGAAACTAATGAAATAACAACAGAATAATTATATTGCTATGAAGACATACAAGATATAGAAATAGATTTAATCCAACCAAACAAAATAAGTAATATTCTTTTAACAATTGACGACATAAACTAAATTATAAGCAGGCTTGAAAAAATAGAAATAATAGGAGAAAAACCACTAAAGTACTGGGAAAAAGATTCTATTTATTGTAAACTAGACATAATTAATTCAGACATTACTATTAAAACCAGATCACCTAAATATGATAATTGGATGATTGATGAATTTAAAATGCACATAGATATTTTAAACAAACTAGGAATTATACGTAAGTCAAATTCTAGACATAGAACCTCAGCTTTTATAGTACAAAAAGAATCTGAAAGAAAAAAGAGGACAAAGTAGAATGGTCATGGATTATACCAGACTTAATGATAATACAAATGAAGACGGATATTGTATTCCTGACAAAGATGTATTAATTAACAAAATACAAAATAATTATTGGTATTCTAAATTTGATTTAAAATCTGGATTTTGGCAAGTCAAAATGCACCCAGATTCAATACCATGGACAGCTTTCACATGTTCAGAAGGACATTATGAATGGCTGGTAATGCCATTTGGACTAAAAAATGCACCACAAATATTCCAATGGAAAATGGATGATATATTTAAACATTGTAGCAAATTTACATGTGTATATATAGATGATATATTAGTTTTTTCAAAAACAAAAAAAGAACATATAGCACACCTATACACAATATTTAAGCTCTTTGAAGCACATGGGCTAATAATCTCCAAAAAGAAAATAGAATTATTCAAAAATTCTATAGACTTCTTAGAAGTAAAAATAGGAAAAGGACAAATAGAACTCCATCCTAATATATCCAGAAAAATATTAGAATTCCCAGATAAAATAGAAAATTTAAAACAATTACAATCATTCCTTGGACTTATAAATTATGCAAGACCTTTTATACAAAATTTATCCAAATATACTGGACCTTTGTATAACAAAGCAAGTCCCAAAGGAAAGAGGGAATTCAACAGTGAAGACATAAAACAAGTCCAAAAAATTAAAGAAATAGCAAGAAATCTAAAACCACTAACGTTACCATTGGCTACAGATTATTTAATTATAGAAATAGATGGTTTCTCTTTGGGATAGGGAGGAATACTATTAAGCAAAAAGCACAAAAATGATCCTAAATCTACTGAAAAAATATGTAGATATACTTTGGGGACAAATAAAGAAAAAGGCTACATGAATTCTTTAGATTATGAAATTTTAGCCATAATATATGTCTTAGAATCATTTAAGCTTTTTATAATCTCACAAAAAGAAATAACAATATGGACAGATTGTGAATCTATAGTAAGATATGCAAATAATAAAAAAGAAAAAAGTATAATAAACAATAGGTGGTTAAAATTTAAACACTCAATTTTAAATTGTGGTACTAAAATCATATGGGAACACATTAAAGGAAATACAAATATACTACCAGATAAATTATCAAGATTATTTATTGATACTATAAAAGAATGTGATTTTGTCAATAGAGAAGAAGATACAGATATGTCTCTCACAAACCAGTCGACAAATAGCAGGAAATTCCTGGAGACATATGCACAAAATAGATTTTTCACAAATGCTCGACTCACAGACGAACAACAAATGGTGTTAGATAACATATGGAATTTATCTGCAGCACCTCAAGACAACAAACAGAAACTCAGCATTCTATATACCATTGTTGAGCTTTTTACAAATTCAGAAACCACAAAGAAATTCACTCACTATTGTCGGTTCAACGGGCCTAGTGCCGGTATATATCTTTCTTGGGAGGAAATGGTTCCTAAACTTAAGGAACTCGAACAAAATCCAAAATACGGAAGACCTTACTACAAAGGTTTTTATACATATGAGACTGCACAAATTGCTATGGAAAAAATTCTTGGTAAAGATTACATAGTCTCAGACAATATAAAACAATTACAGGTAACAAACATAACAGAAATAAGCCTGAGACCCAAGACATCTTTTGCGGCAATTACAAAAGAAGCCCAAAAAGGAAAAATGGTCCAATTAGGCCACATTCCCCAGATTGCTTCTATACAAACAAATAAACCGGTAATATCCTTTCCGGAAACTTTTAATAGAGAAATCCAATTTCTCCAAGCCACAAAGGAACAAAATGCTGCTACTTACAAAGAAATTTATTCTCTACTGAAAAAAATTTCTACACAAAGAATCACTGGATTCAAAATAACATGGGAAATATTGAAGAACACAAATATTACCTGTACAAAACAATTTATAGATTGTCAAGAATATACTACAGATTGCAGATGCAACATAATTGCTTCTATGCCACTTATAAGCCTCAAGCTTTCTCAATACAAGTATTTGGTGCATAACAAATTTACTTTAGATCCAACAACATTATTAAATTATGGCTTCGTAAAAGAGATATTTATTGGAGGATGGAATCACATAGAACTTCTAGAACCTCTTGGTTCTACCACAGAATATTTTACTGAAGTATTGGATACAGATTTACACCTTGATATAACTACTGTTCCCCCGCATTTTGGCAACGACATAATAGACCTTGCCAGACATATTATAAAGATAAAAGCACAAAACCATTGATTTTCCAGAATGGGAAGATCCTATAGAATTCCAAGACAGGTCTACCCCCAGAATGAATGAACAACAGTATTATGAAAAATATAGAGCTTATGTAATCGGGAAAAACTTAAATTGGGACGGAACAGATAACCAAAGTTTCACTCTATATGCTGAGTCCCCAGTAACAAAGGTGTACATATCATCATCCATAGAAGAATTTGGCCCGGGATACAGACCTTTTGATATATTTCACCCCAGACCAAATGCAATAAACATATACAGGAAGCTACAACAAAAGTTACGTGAAGATAGGGAAGAATCAGGCAGCAGTAAAACAAAGGACGAAGATCATCTAATGACATAACACAACACCTTTCGGCACAAAGAAACAAAGGCAGAAAAATAAGATGTGACAAAAAGGAAAAAGAAGATGTGACATCAAACCTTTCGGCACAAAAAGACAAAGACAGTAAATGAAGATGTAACATAAAGATAGTTTGGTAAAGAAATATTGTATAATATTATAAGTGGAGAATCTTCTCCTCCACATTTTTCTTCCTTTTTTTATAAGTGTGTTGTATTAGCTGCCAGTTTCTACTGACAGCTGTATGCTTATATTTTTCAGTTAAATGCCTATATATATGGCATCAGTGTGTGTAAGAGGATATAGCATCCTTGGCTGCAAAAGTTTGTATTAAGTTCGTAAGCAATAAAATCCCCATGTTTTCATTTTCTCCTTTAATGGCGAACCTTATAAATATGAGCTAAACACTTAAAGACTTGGATCAAAGAAGGACAGTGAAGTGACCAAGGTATGGTTATTATTTATTATCTTTCTAAAATATTTACTAACGATGATGAGATGTTTTGTATTTTATAATATATTCTTGTTCTTAATGACATCAAATCCAACAGACGTAAGCTCGTTTGAAGGAGTAAAGTATCCATTTAGCTATTAGCCATGAAGGCGTTAGGCCTTTTTTGGGGAAGTAACTCTTAGAGTAACAAGGTGAGGATTTGTTACATGAAGAATTCGAATTAGCAATAAAAGGAAAAAACATCTAAGTTTGAGAAAGTAAGTAGGATGAGAAGGTAATAAATAAAACCATCATAAAAGTCTGCTTTCACTAAGTATTCTAAGAACCAAGTATGTTTCTCACTTCATATTTCCTAAAAACTAGTAAAAATTACAAACCTTTTAATGGAATTCTTACAAAATCATCTAGAAGAAGATTTCATCACAAAATTACTCTTTGTTCTGCAAAATATGGACTTAAGTCAAAAAGACCAATATACTATTGCATACATATTTAAAGACAAGTATGTAAATGAACTAATAGACTTGACTGATTCCTCAATAAATCTATATCAAGTAATAAATGAAATAGACATATTTCATTATCTTACGCGGACAAAAAATAAAAACATAACCTTGAGTCAAAGGTTTCTAAAATAATTTCATAAAGAATGGATGAATATGTTAGTACAACATGAAGAAAGATACAGATCCACAGAATATGATTTTGATATGGATCTTTACCATGACTGGTAAAAATCTACTATTAAGACAGAGAAACTACAGAATGTTAAGTAAAAAAAATTAGAAGACTCTGAAATAATGGACAAAGAAAAGGTAATTAGGTTCCTAATTCCTTACTTAAACATTCATTTAGTGCACCCTTGGGATAAAATCCTCCAAGTTGCCACTAAAGTAGCACAAAACGAAAAACGCCGTGGCAATCACTGTACCCGCCACTGTAGCAATTACTATAGCAAAAACAAAAAATTAAACAAATTTTTTTTACATATAAACTTACACTTCGTATAGACATTATTCATTATTCATCTTATAGAAATCATCAATAGCCAACATGTAGACATGACAATAATAAGAAAACATGAGTTGGAACTTGGATGTATATTAACAAAATGATATAAAACCCCTTTGCGACCAAACTTTTTGTATATTAATTAACAAAATCATGGCAGATAACCTCTCTCACTCTAAAAACAAAACAAAAAACAAAAATTATGAGCTCAAATGTACATGATATTTTCATTTGTTAACCATTCTAAATTGATTCATATTCAGTTGTGAACGATTAGATGAGCTGCCTAATTAAGTGGTTTTCCTAAAGACATTTGTATATGAATCCTCAAATTCAGACTACCACCAAACAATTTTGCTCTTGGTTTCTTCCTCGCCTAGTAGATTTAAGAAGCCGTGCACTTATTGAGCTATGCATCAGTCCTGAAGTTGGGTTACCGGTTGTAAATTTGTATGGATTCGTTTCTGTACAGAACATTGCATATACCGTGTGCTATAATTCATGCATTAGTTTGTTACTACTTAGCATTGTGTTATGATACTTCAGAAGTACTATGACGCAACGGATATAACGGATGACGACGAAATGAAGATTTCACGTCAAACTAATCGAAGCAACGATTAGATGAAACAAGATGAATCGATGGATTGAAAATACCGAAGTGCCCAAATTCGTTGATCTCGAAAGATACCGAATTCTAGCTATCTCCAACACGTTGATCGCGCACGATACCGTGTTAAAAGATCTGCAATTCTTCTACGTTGATCTCGCGCACGAGATTCCATGAATCGACTTCAAATCCGTTGATTCGAGCGCACTCGAATACCGCAAATGGAGAAAGAAGACAACGCTCAACTTCCAATTTCAAGAGGCACAAAGCACTCAAAGACAAAGTTTTTATTCAAAATCAATCTAGTTTACAAGTGACACAACACCGCTATTTATAGAATTTTACAACACAGGTCGGCGACTTAACAAGCACGACCTAAAAACATGCGACTTAACCTCCATGCAACCTAACACAACAACACACGAATGCGACCTAACACAACAACACACAAATTACAACAGTAGCGACTTACGACTTACGACCTAATTACAACACACGCGACCTAAGCTTCTGCGATATAAGGAAATAGCACATCTTCAAGATCTTGAGCGACCTACACTGGGGCGACTTTAGGAATCATCAGCGACATAAGCAAGTAGCGACCTAAGGCTTCATACGATGTAAGGAAGCTCGCTACCTACTGTAAGCGACCTAAGAAAATCCCGTGTTTTAAGGGTTTCTGTAGCACGTGGCCTGCTCTACTCGCGACCTAAGCTCGCCGCGACTTAAGGAATCAAATGCATAGGTTGTTAGGTCCTGTAACTTCCTAGCACGACTCAAATTATAGGTCGCAGGCGACTTAAGGAGAAACATAGCTCGCGAACGACTTAAAGCAACACAATTGCTCGCATCATCTTCCACTGCATCATCCTCCCCCGGTTGACAAGAATTCGACCCTGAATTCACACTTTCCTCGTCTTCGACACACTTATCCCCATGATATGGAATCAAGTGTTTGACGTTGAAAACATCTGTAGTATGGATATGGTCCGACAATCTCACCCGATAAGGATTATCATTTATTTTCTTCACGATTTCTACTGGCCCAATCTTTCGAGCTTTCAATTTGTTGTAAGTTCCCGCTGGAAAAAGATCTTTCGTCAACACTGCATAAACCAAATCACCTTCTTTGAAGTCTACACTCCTTCGTTTCTTATCCGCAGATTACTTATATTTCTCATTCGCCTTACGCAACCGTTCTTGCACAATTCTGTGGCGCTCTTGCAATTCATTAACAAAATCACTAGCTCGCTTGATTACTCCTTTCTGCCGCGGTACTACAGATAAATCCAATGGTCCCTTCAGAATTGTTGAATAAACAATCTGGAATGGACTGAAACCAGTGCTACGATTAACTGCATGGTTGTGTACGAGCTCAGCTTGACACGGCTTGGAATCCCAACTCTTCGAATTGTCATTTACGAGGCATCTTAATTGATTACTCAGGGATCTATTCACAACTTCCATCTGTCCATCCGTCTATGGATGATAAGCACTACTGAATTTCAACTTTGTCCCGACCATTCTCCATAGACTCATCCAGAAATGACTCAAAAAATGAGTGTCTCTATCTGAAACGATAGATTCAGGCAACCCATGAAGACGATAGACCTCTTTGAAGTATAACTGTGCTACATTAACTGCATCTGCCATCTTCTTGCAAGCGATAAAATGTGTCATTTTCGAAAAACGATCCACCACCACATAGATAGAATCATTGCCACGTTGCGTTCTCGGCAAACCCAACACAAAGTCCATACTAACATCCACCCATGGCTTAGTAGGTATAGGCAATGGTTTATACAATCCAGCATTTGTAGCGGTTTCCTTCGAAACTTGGAAAATATGGCACCTCTGAACAAACCTTTCACCATCCCTTCTCATTGACGGCCAAAAATAAGATTGTGAGATCAACTGCATAGTACGATCTCGACCCACGTGTCCTTCTTCATGTAATTCTTTGGTCGTAAACTGCAATCTGGAATGCACAACTGATTTTCTTTAAACAGAAAACCATCAACCAACACATATCCATCCACGCTCCCCTGCTTGACTATGTCTAGGACCTTGGAAAAATATGAATCTGAAATAAGCAAATCTGGTAGTAAATCAAAACCCACCACCTCTACTCGCATAGTTGTCAGCAAATTCTCCTTCCGACTCAATGCATCAGCGACGCGATTAGTCACTCGGACTTGTGCTTCACAACGAATGTAAATTGCTGCAAATAAGATATCCATGATGCATGCCTAGCTGCAATTTTATCCTGCCCTTGCAAATGTTTCAAAGCTTCATGGTCCGTATACAAAACAAACTCTTTATGGAACAAATAATGTCTCCAATACTCCACAGCTTGCACAATAACGTAAAACTCTACATCATAAGTATTATATCTCATCTTTGCTCCAGAAAGTTTCTCACTGAAGTAAGCAATTGGACGACCCTTCTGACTCAATACTCCCCCAATTCCAACTTTAGATGCATCAGTATGTAGCGTAAACAACAACTGAAAGTCTGGTAATACTAGAATTGGTGCTGACGTCAAAAGTTCCTTGATTCGCTCAAAAGCAACTCCTGCTTCCTCTGACCATGAAAACTGCTTTCCCTTCATACAATCAGTAACAGGTGCCATCACACTACTGTAATGTGGAATAAACCTTTGGTGGAATGATGCTAAACCATGAAAACTTCTAACTTCTGTTATCGTCCTGGGTTGTGGCCAGTTTCTGATTGCTTCTACTTTACTTTCGTCCACCTGAATTCCTTTTTTAGATACAACATACCCCAAAAATAAAACACTATGCATCATGAACACACATTTCCTCGTTGCTGCATAAAACTGTTCTTGCCGAAGAATAATTAGCACCTTTCGCAAATGCTGAATATGCTCCTCTGTACTAGCACTATAAATCAGAATATCATCAAAGTAAACTACAACAAACTTTCCAATGTATGGTCTGAAAATTTGGTTCATCACCCTCATAAATGTACTTGGTGCATTCGACAGACCAAACGGCATGACCAACCATTCATACAATCCTTCCCGAGTTTTGAATGCGGTCTTCCACTCATCTCTTGGTCATATGAGAATTTGATGATAACCACTTTTAAGATCAATATTCGAAAAGATTACAGACCCACTGATTTGATCCAACAGATCATCCAGTCTTGGCATAGGAAATCTGTATCTGACAGTTATCTTGTTGAGCGCTCTACTATCTGTACACATCCTCCAAGTCCCATCCTTCTTCGGCACTAACAAAGCTGATACTGCACAAGGACTTAAACTTTCCTGTACTCGTCCCTGTTCAAGCAACTCTTCCACCTGCTTCCTCAACTCCTCGTGTTCCTTGGGACTCATTCTATAGTGTGGTCTATGCGGTAACACAGCTGTTTGAACCAGATCTATTTGGTGTTGTATGTCCCTCAACGGTGGTAACTCTTTTGGCAGGGGAATACATCTTCAAATTCTTCCAATATTGGCTTCACTTCTTCAGGAATCTCAACCTCCTCACAACTTTCACGTCCGATCAACAAAAACACTTCGGGCTCATCCTTCACTTTCTTCACAAACTCCTTCAAAGACAACAGAGTCTTTAGTTCTTCAATCTCCTCCAACTTGTTTTCTTTTTATTGTTGCTTCTTAGGAACTAAAGTGATTTTTGTGCCCTCAAACATGAAACTGTAGCTATTGGTACGACCATCATGTTGCACTGCCCTATCATATTGCCACGATCTCCCCAGCGACAGATGATACACATCCATATCCACAACATCACACCAGATATCATCCTTGTACTTCTTTCCAATGGAAAAAGTTACACGAGCTCTTCGACCAACCTTCACTTCTCCTCCTTTTCTCAACCACGCTAACTTGTAGGGTTTAGGATGTTTTTCTATCTTCAATGCCAACTTCTTTACAGCTTCTGAAGAAATAATATTGTCACGGCTTCCTGCATCAATAACAAATTTGCAAACCTTTCCCAAGATAGTGCACGTTGACTGAAAAATATTGCTCCTCAACCAACTTGACTCCTCCTCTTGCTTTGGTGTCAAACAAGACCTCCTCATCATTAAATTACACCCTTCGTCTCCCGACACTTCTTCTTCCTCCTCGACTTGTGGTGAATTAAAACATTCTGCTTCTGCATCCTCATCCTCTACCTCAGCAACCATAGTTCGCTTCTTCGGCTTTGGACATTCATTGCTTTTATGAACAAACTCCTGACAGTTATAGCACTGGAAATTGTTGTTGACCTTGGTCTTAGCAACTTCGTTGACAACCGGTTTAGTAACAGCCTTGGAAACATTAGTGTTGCTACTAGCCCCTTTCACCTGATTATTGAAATTTGTAAACACACCTCCTCCTCTTCTACCTTGCTTCTCCCAATCTAGAGCTTTTTGGTGTGCTTCCGCAACAGATCTTGGATCAAACATATTCACCATATCTTGAATTTGCATTCTCAACCCTCCAATAAATCTAGCTGTCAATTGCTCCTCTGTCTCCATGATATCATTTCTAGCAATCAACTGATAAAATTCATCCGCATAATCATTCACTGTCCTCGTTCCCTGTCTCAAATTCTGTAGGCGTTGATACATAAGAGACTGATAATTATACAGTAAGAAAGTAGCTCTCATTAACTTCTTCAACTTCTCCCATGACTCAATTTTCGACTTCTCCATTCTCTCCCGTGTTAGTTTAGTTTGCTGCCACCATGCTAAAGCTCTTCCTCTCAATCGTGTAGCAACCAACTTAACTCTTTGATGCTCAGAAACTTCTTTGAAGTCAAAAATTTCTTCAACATTAGATAACCAGTCCAGAAACTCTTCTGCAGCCATTCCACCTTTGAATTCTGGAATTTTCGTCTTCATCCCCGACTCGCATCGACGATCATCTTCTACATCCCGATATGAATTTCGAACTTAATCTCGATCTCGATAATGAATACTCCCTCTATCACCATCTTCATCAAAATCAAATGTATGTCTATATTGATCTCGACCATCAACTTCTCTACGATCATACATGTCTCTTCTACTATGTATTTCTTCATCACGATATGGCTCGTCTCCAAACTCGCATGGAGTTCTTCTCTCTTCATGTCTATACTCATGGTGTTCTCATCTCATTGAAACTGATGACCCTCTTCTTTCCCGATAAGATTGTGGTGACACCCTCCTCGCTTTTGTAACCGATGGCGAAACTCTGTTTCCTCCACGGTTCAATATTGGTGATCTTCTCCTTTGACTTTGATTCAAGTCATTCATCAATTTCTCTATCTTGCCAATGCCTTCATCAAACTTGTCATTGATACGTTGTTCCATTTGGTCGGCTTCTTGTCTCCTATACAAATCTTCAATATTCTGATGACGGTTAGCTCTTCGTGGAGGCATTGTCGAAACTTCAACAAATCCAAACACTTTAACTCTCGGCTTGACTTATGAAAGGAATGCTCGGCTCCTCACTGAACCTGCTCTCGGCCGTGATCAGGTAAGCTCCAAACAAGCTCGGCTTCACTAGCTCGGATCTGATCCAACACTTCAACTTGGCTCGGCTCGGCCTAAGCTCTGAACAAAACTGACCTTGATCAAACAACTTGATGCACGGCTCAAACTCCAACACTTCACTTGGCTCCCAAGAGGCTCGGCTTAGCTATGATTGGCTAAGTTTAGCTTTATACCAAAAACTGACGCAGCGGATATAACGGATGACGACGAAATGAAGATTTCGCGTCAAGCTAATCGAAGAAACGATTAGATGAAATAAGATGAATCGATGGATTGAAAATACTGAAGTGCCCAAATTCGTTGATCTCGAAAGATACTGAATTCTAGCTATCTCCAACACGTTGATCGCGCACGATACCGTGTTAAAAGATCTACAATTCTTCTACGTTGATCTCGCGCATGAGATTCCGTGAATCGGCTTCAAATCCGTTGATTCGAGCGCACTCTGATACCACAAATGGAGAAAGGAGACAATGCTCAACTTCCAATTTCAAGAGGCACAAAGCACTCAAACACAAAGTTATTATTCAAAATCAATCTAGTTTACAAGTGACACAACACCGCTATTTATAGAATTTTACAACACAGGTCGGCGACTTAACAAGCACGACCTAACAACATGCGACTTGACCTCCATGCGACCTAACACAACAACACACGAATGCGACCTAACATAACAACACATGAATGCGACCTAACACAACAACACACGAACGCGACAGTAGCGACTTACGACTTACGACCTAATTACAACACACGCGACCTAAGCTTCAGCGATATAAGGAAATAACACATCTTCAAGATCTTGAGCGACCTACACTGAGGCGACTTTAGAAATCATCAGCGACATAAGCAAGTAGCGACCTAAGGTTTCATACGACCTAAGGAAGCTCGCTACCTACTGTAAGAGGCCTAAGAAAACCCCGTGTTTTAAGGGTTTCTATAGCACGTAGCCTGCTCTACTCGCGACCTAAGCTCGCCGCGACTTAAGGAATCAAATGCATAGGTCGTTGGGTCGTGTAACTTGCTTGCACGACTCAAATTATAGGTCGCAGGCGACTTAAGGAGAAACATAGCTCGCGAATGACTTAAAGCAACACAACTGCTCGCATCATCTTCCACTGCATCATACTGAAAATAACAACCCGTTTAGGATGTACCGTGTTATATTTTCCAATTCACAAGATGGATATTTGGAGCACTTTCTGAAGCTGCAAATTCGTAAGAACATGGCTGTCATGATGTAGAAGACATTACAATGTTTGTGAATATCGAAGGCTCACTTGAAGTAAAGGTTTTATTTTCGAGGACAAATTGAGGTAATTGATGAGAGTGAGAAATGCGACGAAGGATTATAATGAGATTTACTTGAGTATAAAATGGTTGTCTGAATCTATAAGGAAAGTAGTTGATGCTATAAAGAGATGATTAAAAGAAATAAGATTATGGTTTCCTTTTATTGAAAGACACGGATTCGTGATTTTTAATGCGGAAGGTGGAGGACTTTTATGCGTGATGAGAAGCTTAATATAAGGAACGTGCAATTTTAAATTCCATTAATGAATTAATTTAGTTTTATGGAATCTCCACGGATTAACTAATGCATGTTACTAGATCTAAAATAAAAATATAAAATGGTTAATCATTACATATTTAGCCGTTTAAATGCTGAACAGAGACAGAAAGTCAGTTTTAAAATAGTTACAAATAATAAAAACTGAATTTCGGTCATTAATATTAATAATTAAAGACAGAATTTTTCAGTTATAAATCGGTCTTTCTTTAAAGACTGAAAAAATATTTGGCTTCAAATCTACGGTCTCTAGTAGAACTTTATTTTGTAGTGAAGTCAAAAATGGAATGCTACCTCATACACTTAGCAAAAAAAAAAATTTGCCCATAGGAGGAGGTGATTTTAGTATTTAGCTAGTGCAACTGGAGGGGGGTCATGGGTACAAAAGGGTGTGGAATCATTTAAGCAATCGAACAAAGATGGTCTCGTGGTATGAACTATGAAGTGGGTTGTAGGAGCTGCTACCAAAATTGGTGAAAATAATGATCAATCACCAATGATAGGGTTTCAATAAGGTTCACTGGACGTGTTGAACAGTGTACGACCATAACTCTTTTTAAGAAATTACTTACCTAACTGCAATCTAGGTTGTACACCACTTATTTGAACTCAATGTAATGTTTATTAGTTTCAAAAATGCACCTAATTTTTATCGATTTACAGGGATTCTTTGTCATACTTTCATGCATGTCCTTGTACATTAACCTAATATGTATTCTTAAACATGTGCGATACAAGTAAGAGCTTATGAATATTTTTTTACTAAATAATTTGCTTTTTATGGCTCTAAACATATATATATCATGTGGACCAACGAGATGCAGATTGGTTAAGTGCAATTCCATAGCTATGTTGGCTGTTCTAAGGAATGTTGCAGGTGTTATCTCAAATAAGTTGATTAACTTCTAAAAGTGTTACTTTTACTCGAAGTCTCATGTAAGCATCAGTCATTCGTATAGTACAATTTCAGTTATGCTTTACAAATTAATGTCATGTTGTTCCCCTTTTCTTATTGGTTGGGTTTAATCTGATTGGAATACTTTGTGTTTTCTTTATTATTGTGTTTTCCTTATTATTGTGTTTTGCCTTACATTAAGACAAATATCTTGCTCATGCTGCTAATCAAATACCATAAGTTGATTATCCGTTTAGGCTGGTCATGAATTAGAACAATTAATGGCCAGATAGATATTAGATTCTTAAAATCATTATTATTTCATTATGAAACATACATATTAAACGTAGCACCTATCCATCGAGTAATATGTAAGAAAAAATATTGATACAACATGATATTATCAAGGTCGTGATATTAGTGCAATGACTGTGGCTTGGTTAGAGCAAATCCAAATGGATATTATTTTAGAAATATTATTGTAAATATAAAACATACATTAATGTTTCTAAAAGGAATACACACACACACTAATTATTGTTATACAGAATTTGTTTGTAAAGTCCAGAAAAAAATTATGAATTACTTCTAAATAATTATATATATATATATATATAATATGTCTATTTATATGTATATAATTACATTCATTATATTATAAACTTATTAAATCTATTTATAATTAATTTTAAATTTCAAAAATTATATTTAAATATCTGAAATATGCTCGAAAATAAAACAAGTGTCATAATGATTTTTTATATGTTTGTTTTTTGTTGTTTAAACAATCATATATCTAAATTAATATTGACGGCACATGCACATATAAATTTGCTATAGCATGTCTGTGTGTGTATAAGTTCTAATCTATATAGTTAATTGATGTATATACGGGTTATTTGTTTCCACCATCATAACTTTTTCAAGCTCTCATGTTAATGCCAAAAGCATTATAGTGAAATAGTATTTGAAATTTCTTCAATATAGCTTGTATTGATATTAAACAAGACTTTAAGAATTAAAAACTCGTGATTCCAGATCCGCTTCCTCTTTTTGCTTACGCCTTTCCCCTTCATTCTTCCGATTATCGCGACTCCCATCTCCACTTTAGTCTTCCCTCTACGATTCAACCTTCTGTTTCACCTTCCACTTGCCATTTCCTTTGTAGTCATCTGATGGTAGATCCACCTCCTTCACCAGATGTGATTGACGAAGTCTCTCCCCTTTCTTTTAGTGCCTTGCTTGTATCTCCACGTACTTAGGCTGATTTGAGTTTTGACTTGGTTCGACGTGCTGAAGTCGTCCCTTGTACTATAATTCCTATTGCCGTGGCTTCGCAGAGAGCTCTTGGTTTGCATTCTAGTTCTGGCCAGCAAGCATCCAAAAGGGACTTCCTAAACTCACATTTTTACCTGCTTCTACTAAGTCAAATTCAATCTGTGTTGGAAATAATCTTTATTTTGGAAATGTTGTTGAGAATCCCAAATCGGGTAGTAGTTGGTCCTCTTTGTTTAAGAAGAAACCAATAAATGGTGGCTCATTTTCGCCTAGGTAGTGTGTTGTCGATTTTGCCGATAAACCTGTCCTTCCTCCAAAAGAAATTATCGAGGCAGTTATTTCATTTCAGAAAGATTACCTTGTCGGTTTCTTTTTGGATGAAGCTCCCTATATTTTTTAGTGAAGAATCATATCTTAAGCGTTTGGCATTTGTGTGGATCTGTCAATGTTAGATGTGATAACTCGGTGTAATTTTTCAAATTTTTATGCCCTTAGGAAAGAACCTGTGTCTTAGAATCGGATCCCATTATTATTGAAGGCAAAGTGTTTACCATTACCTAATGGAGCCTTTCGATTGATCATGCTCATGAACAAGTTTCATCTATCCCCGTTTGGGCGCGTATCTTTGATATCTCTTCCCATTTCCAATCACGGGAGGGAGTTAATTGGATTGCCAACCATATTGATTAATTTATTTGTTTTGATATTTTTTCTAAATGTAGACAGCTCCTACATTTTTCCAAGGCCTTGATGTAAGTTTCCCTATCTAGGCTATTATTGACTCGTATTCTCATCTCCCTTGCCGAGGATAGAGTTGCCTAGTTGACATCTCTTACCAATGGAAATCACATATGTATGACCTTTGTCACTCCTTTGGCCATGTAATTTCTTCTTTCTCACACTCCGAGATCGAGCCAGATAACCTCCCCTCCATGAATCCCCTCCCAAAACATCCAACCAGATCCTGGCAGATCAAGGTCCCCGACATCCCCCAATCCGACTCTGTTGAGCCATCCATCCCTCCTTTTGTCTAACTCCATTCCTCTGAGGGACACTCCCTCCCATGCGTCGTCCCCACCCCCTCATATTGCCGTGTCACCTCCTGGCCCGCCCAATCAAATACCCCTTCCTTTGACCCTCCCGTTCTACCACCCATTGATTCTCTAATCTCTTGCCTTAAGAAGAAATTAGTAACTTCTCTTCACTCCGATCCTCATAGCGCTGAGCGCATTACGCAAGAGCTCTTTGATAAATTGGCCTAAGGAACCTAATGGTCATGGTATAGTAAGGTCGTAACTTGGACCTATAAATAAAGAGGTTTGTGTTATAACTCAAGATCGATAGTATTCTCAAGATGGATTTCAGAAGATGACAAAGACGAGCGCGAACTCTACTATAGACTTATAGATGATAAGCTTTTCCTCTGCAATGACGGTGAATATGGTGTCAATAATGAGGAAATTTTGGCCGCTCTCGATTGGGATCAGAAATATATTTTCTCCCCACGAACTCCTGGTTATTTCCTTGAGCTTATTAGCTGGTTTCGTAGGTGCATATGAATGTGGCTATTACTTTGATTACATGTCATTTTTGATGTAGTTGTTTCATTGCTTTTTGTTGGTGATATTGGCCTGGATTGTTTGTCTTGGTCCTTTTATCATATTTTTGTTACTAGCCAGGCATGTTGGCGGTTTTATTCTATGCTATGGGCCTTTTGCTAGGACTCTCGTATCTTTATTTCATATATATATATATATATATATATATATATATATATATATATGTATGTATGTATGTATATATCGTACGGCTATATGATCCGTGGATCATACATCCTTTCTATCAAAAAAATTGGTGTATATATAATTGACAATAAAATTGGAATGGTTACAATAAGATGTATCCTATGAAATTCACCTTGATTGAATAGTTAACTCCTAGATCTGGTCAAACTACCTTTAGGAATCGTAATAATATAGTGATGAACACCAATTTTTCTTTTAGTTGATTTTTTATTTAATATTTTTGAAAATGAAAGGCTAAATGCCTTATTGCTTGCAACAAGGATAGGGTAGAGAGGAGATCACCAAATGAATGGGAATGCGGTGTTTAAATATGCATCCTGGTAGAGAAAAAAGTGGAGATATTTTCTCATTTCTTTAGTCGATCATTGTTTGCCAATTCAAATCAATATTTGATCATTTACACTACCTCCCCCAAGCTCCTATGGATGGAAATTACATGAAGCTATATGGGCCTTTAACAATTTCCAAACCTACCAAATAATTAATTTTAATCAAATTTAAATATTTATTGATATCGTATATCGATACATTCATACATAAATACGTATGTACATACGTACATACATATGTATCTTTTATGTATGCACTTTATTAAATACTAATGGCATTAAAACAAATAAAATAAAATTTAATAACTGATATTTCATAAATATTAGTCGATTTCATTAATTTAAAACATACCAATTAGTTAAATCATGTTATAATCTAGAGTATTCATCATTACGGTTGTGCGACTCGAAGGTGTAAATTCAGCAAGCAAACAATATCAAACAATTCGAATATTAAGGTTTACACATCACCTTAGCTATTAGCCGAGTTTATCGCTAACACATTTTCGTTAAAATCCAATTCTATTATTTAAGCGATACCTGGTGGTAATGATTTTTTACACCAATTTTCTTTGGCAAAACTATGTACATTTTAGACATATGGAATTTGATTTTAGTCAAAATTTCAATATCATCCACATTCAACTTAGTTAATCCAAACACAAACTCCTTGATTTAATAATTATAATTACAATTAACCATACTAATGTGGCCATATACTTTGACTTTAAGTTGACTTTAGTTGATTGTGACACTAACCTCGTATGCCTAAGGAGACGAATTCTCTATTAAACAATGTTTCACTCCTAATGCTTCGAATCGGACCCTACTATAGTCATTTGACGGACGTCGAAGCAAGATTTAACTATAATCAAAGTGGAGTATCCATATTAGAGTTCAACAATATTTCTCAAGTCGAGAAACTATGTAATATCATCATTTCTAGATGACCTTATTTTTATGAACCAATAGAAAACTCTCGAGCAATTCATTCCATAGTTATCCAATAGTTATCGGTACATAACCGATTAGTGCTCCTAGCAGTCATGTGTAATACTCTGCCCAACATCTAAAGTGCATTACATATTGTAGTCTCAATGGATGTATTGATATTCTATCTCGAAACATCTTGACTAGGAATATTTAAAATTATATGTTATTTTTAATGTGATAAATTTCTCATGATGACACCACTTTGAAATTACTATAACATAACATATCATTTAATAATTTTCTATTTAATACGCATAAATTAAATATTTAACATAACATGGTATGAGAAGTATATAATAGAAAGAAAAACACCTTTTATTTTGAACAAGATTTTGTTTTAGAGCCAATAATTTAAAATAAATTATAGAATTTCCCCTAAGGCATAGCCCAAAATCTATCTATTAAACTACTCCTAAAAAACTGACTTGTCATGTCAAAAAATAAGTTGGAGCATTAGTCAAGCCAAACAGCATGACTACACTCGAATAATGCGTCAGGTGTAATGCAGTCTTCAGAATGTTATCTTCTGCCACTCTTAACTGACAAAATCCAGTGGTTAATTCAAGATGAGAGAATATTTTTGCTCCAACAAGTTAGTTACATAGGTCATTAATACAAGACAAGTGATAATGGTTTTTCCTTATTAGGTTGTTCCATTCTTGATCGTCAACGCACAACCTAAGTGAAATCCAGTAGCGAAAACGACAAGCTCTCCCCATTCTTAAATACTCCTTAAAATGAAACCCTTCTGCAATAACTCAAAAACTTGTTTATCTAACTTCCTTCTCTCTTTCAGAGTCATATGCCTATGTGGAATCATGATAGGACTAGTGTCTTTCTCTAGGTAATTTCTATGTTCAATCTCTCTTCGAGGAAGAAGATTGAAAACTTCTGCAAAGGTATTTGGAAACTCTCATGCTATGGGGATAAATAACAACTAATCTTACGATAGATCTAGTGAATACAAATAAATCTTTGTAACAACCCGTATATTTGGACCATTTAAATTGACAATAATCCACACATGTCAACTTAAATAGTACAAAACACGAATCATTAATGGAGTATAGATATATAAATGAGAATCATCACAGAATCACGGAAATATAACATCACAGAATAGTGCAGCGGAAATACAACATAGTCATAAGAGTAGTTCATGAAGCTACCCATAAGTACAACAATGTCTCAAATAAAAGGAAATAAACAACATAAAAGTCTGAATAGTCCAAATAGATAGAGTAATACTGATAAAATAAGATAAAGATAGTCTTCAGTCTTCAGCTCCAAGCAGAAACAGCAACAGCAATCCTCAGTCTGATCCGAGCATATGCACAAACAAACACTCGAATCAGGACATATATTCTTATAAAGATAATATGATCCAAATTCAAAATAACAATAACTCACAGATGAATGGAATAAACATCTTTCAGGATCCGATAAACTATTTATACATAATAGTGTACGATACATAGATAATGTCTAACAGTAAAGTAAAATATCAAAATAGCGTTAAGGCGTTACCATTATCCCCCTTAACACATTTTATAAATATCATAGTCTATACAGCACTGTAAACTCCACCGTAAACTAGTGGGATATCAGGGAGTACTCCATAGGTATAATACAAAACAAATTCGTAGTGGTCGCGTATACGGAATACAAGTATGACAAGGCACATGAGGCAATACCCAAGGTAGTGAAACTACCGTTCGCCTGATCCGGACTGGTGAGAACGCATCGCCGCAACGATCGCAACACCGCGAAACAACACTCCAAATTCAAGGGTGCGCACCAATCAATCACAAAAGTAAATGAGTAGTTTACGAAGAAGTGTGTTCGCTCGAGGTAGCTAACCCCATTTGGCCCGGCACGGCTCCTGATTTTAGTCATTTCCAATTTTGACACAAGTGTCAAGGCTATCCATTATCGTTCACTTTCTTCAGTCATCGCGTACGTCAATCCAACCACTTCATTCTGGATCACACTCCACGTATAGTTATTAAAGTGGTTTTCGGTTTAGACAGTGAGTATGTCCCTAACCGATTCTGGTTCCTTTAATAACCTTCGTAATTTATTTACCAATTGGTCGTTTAATATATTTCAAAACCAATTCAATTTCAATTTCAATTATAATTTGAAAATTTACATTTCGTTAATCATTCTAAATCAATTTCTAACATTACGCTTCATAACTTCATAACTTTATTTCAAGATTTCTATAATTAAATTTCAAAGTTTCAACTTAAAACAATTTCAAATATTCATTTAATTCCATGTATAAGTTCGTTCCAAAATCATTTAACGTACAAATCGTTTTAATTCAATTATCGATTTTTCGATATTCATTACATTATTTATCATTAAACAATTTCGATTAAATTTCCAGTTCATTACTTCCTTAAGTTCGTTCATTATCAAAGCTTTCAATTGGATTTTATCGAATTCAATTCTCTAAATTACAAGCATTTCATTTGTTTTCGATAAAGCGCGTTCTATTTCTTATTAAATAAATTCAATTTCATATATTTATTTCTTTCGTTACAATTTCAAATCTCAAATAAGAACTTAGTTTCACTTATTCAAAAATTCGATTTCTCTTAATAAAGAATATGCAATTCAATTCAATTATTACATAATTCCTTCTATTCAATTTAGTTAATCATTAAACAATTCAATCTTATTCAATTTAGTTCCATCATTAAACATTTCAACCTTATTCAATTGTCAAATAATTTCAAATCTTAATTATTATCATTTCAAACTCATTCATTAATAATTCCAAACTCAATTATAAATTTTAAAACCAAATTATTAATAATTTCAAAACTTAATTTATTAATAATTTAAAAACTTAATTTATTAATAATTTCAAAACTTCGTTATTAATAACTTCAAACTTCATTATTAATAAATTTCAAGACTTGATTATTAATAATTCTAAATTGATTATTATTAATTTCAACTTAATTATTAATAATTTCAAAATCAATTATCAATTAATTATACATTTAATCATTAATCAATAAAAATTTTTTTTTTTTAAAACAATGTTCTTTTATCAATTACGACGTTAATATTTGTTTCAAATTCAATATTCACATTTACATTCATTCGAAATTAAATTCCAATTTTATTCAAAACCTTGTTATTATTCAAATAAATTTTATTTCATTTAAATCAAAACATTGACCAATCGGTTTTAATTTAATTTTCTATCCTAAGTCAAGTTATTTGGGTATTTATCATTTCAACCCGATTCCATTTCAATTCAAAATCAAATCAGAGCATACAAAGGGAACTTGCAGTGTGATGGCTGGGATGGTGTCAAAGTAAATAAACAAGCAAGGGCATCCATACATAACAATTCAACAATTATTTAAATAATCCCGAAATAATCGTATTAATTTACATTTATTATTTATGTAAATTAATCGAATTATTTCTAGAATCTACACTATCATTTCATGTAGATTAAAGATTACTACATTACAGTTTCACTTTGTCGTTCAATTTCAATTTCAATTTAAATACCACGACCATTAAACAAATCTAAGTTCACAGGTCCAAAGGTTCCTTATCAAATTCTACGTCAAATATAAATTAAGGGGTCAAGTTCGACTAACATAATTTAACATATGAAAGGGTTACAAATCAAGTTCGACAAATATAATCCGTCTAATTTATTAACTATCCTATGCCAAATTACTTGCAATTTAATATCACTTAGCACAAATAACATCCAAAACATATCACATAGCAATCAACTAGCATAAGAATATATGTCGTGAAAATTAATTTCACCTTTCGTGGGTGAAGGAGTTGACGGCGAAGCAAAAGAAGCACGAAGAGAGTCGGTAAAGTGCGAACAACGGACACGACGACGGAGAAAAGGACAAAAGCTGAAGATCGGTGCTGCTGCAAAAAGGATTCAGTCGGTTGCTTCTGCACACACGCAAAGAAAAGTTGGTTAGTATTTGGCAACCAAAATAGATATTGGTGTAATATTATACTGCAATATTTACAACTATTTTAAAAACTCAGTTCCATTTTTATAAGTAAATATAAAGCTACCCAGACCAACTGTCCAAATCCATGCAACATATTTACTCTATGCTTGCATAGTACCCAGACTCATTTTATAAGTGCGACATATTTACTCTATCCATCTTTCATTTACAACAAGCCTCCAAATATGCAGATTGTAATTTATCCTCCACGCATGCATTTTTCTACTACACTACATGCACATTTTTTTTTATTATATATAAACAAAACACACACACACTCCAAGTACACGCACTACAACATGCACACATTTACACTTTAACTTGCTGAATACATGCATGCAAATATTTGCATGTTATGCACGCATGCATGAATCTCAAAAAAAAAAATTTTTTTTTTTTTTTTTTTTTATACACAACACACGCACAACACTAACTCACAACACTCACACACAAAACACCCAGCACCCTGCATACTTCAAATATGCAGTACATAGCAACACAGCCATTTATGCAACACATTTTCTTCTTCTCTTTTTTTTTCTCAAAACACACACGCACGGCCACCCTCATCAACACACACACGCAACACACATGTACAGCACACGCACGCGGCCAAGGGGTGGTGGCGCGCAAGGAGGAAGGCTTGGTGGTGACTGGCGATTGTGTAGGCGGAAGCCATGGCAATGGTTGGTGGGGCGGCTACTGGGTAGGGCGGAATAGGGTTGAATGGTTACGGGTGAGGTGGTGCGAAGGTGGCGATTTGGGTGGATAGTGGGATGGTTGCCGAAATGTGTGTGTGCGGAAGGCGGTGTCTGAAAATGGGCGGAAGGGAAAAACGGTGACTGCATGGCCAGTGGAATGGGCACAGGCGAGGGTGTCTGGGCGGAGCGGGAAGATGCAGTAGGCGTGAGGTTAGTTGAGTTTCGGCCATGGGGAGATGTGCGTGAGGGGTACAGCTGTGGTGGGGCGTGGCCATCGGTGAATGGTGGATCGAACTATGGCGGGTCGGAGCAAGGCCGTTGAAGGCCAAGGCGCGCGTTTCTTTGAACCGTAGCCAAATATATATAAAAAAAAATATAAAGAGAGGAGAGAAAGAGAAGTTGTCAGAGAGGGTGAGTTCTTACTAGGTGAAGATATTTGCAAATGAACGTATGGCCAGTGGCCCCAAAGAAAATTCTTTTATGTTTATACTTTGTAAACTTTGAGAATTGTATTCGCCTCTGTTGTTTTGAAAAGTGAACCGCCTTGCCTATTTCCCCAGTTTACACTGAAATCCCAAACGTCTTAGCTGAGTCTAATGCACCCTTTACCCTTCAACTACCCTAGTAAATGCATCGGTTCAGCTGAGGTTTATTTTCTTTCCAAATTTCTTTTGTAACAGCTCAAATTTTAGGCTGCGATTTGATTAACCGGTCTATTTAGAACGGTTAGAAAACAACGCGACGAATTATGCCGGACTCCGATTCGCGCAAATAAATATACCGTTATGATCAGTGCGACGAGGCGATTCCAACGGTACACAGATTATTGCGATACGATAGTTTTATAAAATTCACATTTACGCCGCTAAAATTGCGCGTTTTGCAAAACAATTTAAACGGAGCAGGCGATGACAGTTTTTGACGAAACGAATTTCATAATCGTGATCAGAATAATTTTTACAACATAACTGTGTAAAAGTATTTGGATTTTAAAGAAAAAATTTACGCAACTTTATATGGACTGATATACAGTAAAACGCGAACGAAGTTTACTGTAATATTTTGCGACGAAACTTTTTTCATGCTCATATCTAACTAGATGTATGTCATAAATAAAGTTTGGACGTAAATTGAGATCGTTTATAAATTTTCAAATTTTTTTACATTAAAACGATGAATTTACAATTTTAAATCGGGTTGGAAATTCAGGGTCGTTACAATCTTCATCGTATAAATACGCGCATACAACAAAAAACAAGATCATGCCTACACCGCTTCTCATCCATATTATTATCCAATATCACCATATAATGAGTCATCTAGTCCACTCCTAAAACAAATTCATACCCAGGGAAACTTACTATAAATACATCACAAAGGACTCTACTCCACTTATAACTAATTTTAAAATCATGGAAAATGATAGATATATGGGTTGATCCCCTCAACGGGATTCGATACGATAATAGATTCGTGCACTATGTGAGGTCTAAGGTTTAAATTATCAACCAGTATACTTGAAATTAATAAATGAGATGCATTCATATCACAAAAGTGTGAATAAGTGAATCAAATGGTAACAACAAACCTTCTATCATTATCTGCTTCCTCTTCTATGAAGAAAATGGTGGCACGATACTAGCACTTGGAATAACATCCAATGCATAAGCTTTAACGACTTGTCAATCCTTTAGTAAATTTAGGTAGTCCCACTTCATATGATCTAATTAGTTACAATTATAGCACTTAATCTTTGTAATATTCCTCATACAGTTCCTTGATCTATACCCTTTAATATTGCATTTCCTCCAAGAGATTGTCTGCTTCTTGTCCTATCCATTTGAGGCCCATTTCCTTTATGTTTTCCATGTTGCCGATTCATCTCCTTCTTGGACCGAATCTTAGTCATCTCGCCGTTGATGGAATTCAATAAAGTTGCTTCCACTAAACCTCCAAATGTAGCACCATAGTGAAATTGATTGAGTGCCAAATCCTTAAGTGGGGAGATCAATTCTTTTGCAAACTCCATCGCCTTCTTGTTCGAGGTAGTAATCAATTCAAACCCAAAACTTCCAAATTCAATGGATTGATTCACATACTCTCTAATAGACAACTCTCCTTGCTTGAGATAAATAAACTTTTCAATATAAATCCTTTCTCAACTTCCAAGACAAACTTAATCTCAAACTTTCTTTTGAACATTGGCTATGTAATATCCTCCTCACTAACCTTAGAAGCAACAATATCCCAATAATTTATTACTTCTCCCTGCAAATGCCAAGGCCAGCTGCCTTCTTGCAATATCACTGAAGCTTAATAAATTGAAGTTCTTTTTCAAGAGTGCTTAGTCATGTTTGTGTTTGCACATAAGGCTTGATTCTAATGTAAGGCGTACCACCCAAATTGGAAAAAAAAATCCCTACATAACTTTGAGAAATTCACAACAAGGGGTGGTCAAATAGAAACCACTCCTTGTGCAGAAGTTGTGGGTATCGCGATATTAAATTTAGTTTGGTTTATTACTTGTAGATATCGATAGAACCAAATTTGAATACTCACTCCAAGAATACCCACAGTATCGACTCTAGTTTCACTCCCAGTCTTGGTTTCATCTCCATCGATATTAGTCTTTGTTCATGTTTCTCTTTTCATTGAGTTACCCATTCTTGGCTATCTGTAACCGAGATTCATTAGCAATACCCCAATAGATAGTTAACAAAACTGGAAATGTAAATGGTGTACATATGTACTTAATTTATATATTTATGCACACACGTATATTTACTGAATTACAAATACGCTCTCCCAATATGTTCTAGTCCTTAATCTAGGGTAAGTTTTTGCTATGATACCAAATGTAACAACCCACCATTTTCAACTCTTCAAAATAATGCCTGAATTGACTTTCAAACCACTAAAGCCATAAGCGATAGATCATTAGGTTATTAGTAGTGAATAGAGTAATATTATAACTATATCTTTTAGATTTCACAATGGAAGGAACAATATATAATATCAAATATCCATATATTTAAACCAAACCATAGTCATATGTTTGGACAATACTAATTTCAACCATTCATAGACTATCACACTTAATGTCAGATGTCAATATATATACTATAAATATAAGTAACATCTTCTCATTTGCACTTTTAAATCGCTTACACCAGCCCACTCCACAGCCCATTAATCTAACAACGATAGACATGGAAACATATGGAGTGGGGTTGGACATATGTCTGATGAGTGAAGCAAATTCGCTAGACATATAGTACAAATATACTCATATAGCATCGTTTTAGTCTAACACATACGTAAATATACCGTAACTTGTGTCACCAACGTCCATAGAGTCGGATTAACATAAAATCTATGGTTACCAACTTAATTAAGGTCATGTCGCATTCAACTATAAGATAAATAACAATGATATGGTAAACTATGTGATACACACATTATTTTTTCAACCAATGGACATTAGTCCTAGGTACATCCACTAAAGGTTGTATAAGTTTGCATATGAACATCTTCATCTTTCATTATCCACATAGATATATGCGACTCGTGATGACATGGTAATGACATGGGAGAAACTTACGTCATGGTGTCATTCGATACAATTATTGCAAATGAAACGAACACCCATACATCCTATGTCATACTCTTATCATCATATAAAGTAAACTCATCTCTGATATGGACCGAAGTAAACATATGAACTTGATCCTAATACAATTTCCTTGTTTGAATTTTCTCTACTTGGGTCCAAGTTCATATTAGCTCAAGATGTACCTAATGGTCGACTTCTTGTGAACCCTACGCATGATCACTGGCTGTGCATTTTTGAAAAATACATTAGATGGTGTTTTAATTCTTTTTGCGATTTCTTCATGGCTTCATTTTTTTTTATTTTAATCTTCTATACTCACTACTTCATGTTATCACATTACTATATACTCATTTTAACATCATTTTATGTTGCAAGATTATTCATATTTTCAAATATTGTATATATTAGTTTTATTTCGTTAATCAATATATTTGGTATTACCATTCTTTCTTAATATATAAATCATCATTTAATCTCTTAAATTTCCGTAGTTAATCGTTCATATACATCATACTTTCATTTACATGCTAAATTCTTTTATAAAAATTCAAATATCATCATTTCAATCACCAAACCCATAAATTTGCGTTGTGCTTCAAATGTCCAATTTTTATACATTCATTCACTAATCAGTGATTAAATATCATTTAAACAATAATTTATCATTAATTAATTCATAATTATCTCTAAAAAACATATTATAGAAGTATAATTGCATTATATGTAAAATAAGCACATTTCACTCATATGAAATTGATCTAAGCCTCTGGCAAGAATTCACCAACTTTCTCCGCTGGCTTGAGGTAGATGAACCCATAAACTTCTCGGTTATAAGGGATATTTGTATACATCCATAACCTTGGTCTTGCTCGTTGTTTTGGTATAAAATTCGCATGATTCATTGAAGAAATGAGAGTAAAAAGAGATTTGAAACCTACTATAGGAAGTGGGAACAATAAGAAGAAGAAAGAAACTTCGAAGATGAGGTAAATGCATATGTTCTTCTTTGCTTTAGATTTGAGGCAGGAGACATCTATTCAAACTTCTAGGCTTCTTCATACTAATTTCGATTCTGATATTCATATAGTCAAAATTGATCATAAAAATTTGATATATGCATTAATTCAATTCCCGTTGTCTGATTCTATCATTTGTAAAATTACCAAATTTATCCCTATTAAATAAAATTTCCAAAAAGCCACTATAAAATGTTATTAAAATTTACAGGGTATTACACTGTATTTCCACTTTCCTCGTCTACAATCTCCAAGCCTAATAACTCTTCATTTCCTCAACTATGCATTAATCCATAGTCACCTTAAATAGACATACAATAATTACAATCAACCTACTTAGAACACCACAACACAGACTACAAACCATAATGACGCACTTTAAACAAATCATAATGCATCATCGAATTCTTCATTTCTTAGTCTTCCTACTATACCTGATACAGAATTAGACATCACTATTTCTATCACATCCTTTTAATTTCTCCAAAAACAACTAACACTATGAACCAAACATCTCCATCCATGCCATCCCTATAAGACTTGCAAGAAACATCCAATACGTTACTTTTCTACCTTACACGAAACAAAAAACTTCCAACATGAAACGTTATCCAACTTTTAGACTAATCGGCTTCCAAACGAATCTGGATGTCGGGATGGAGATTAAATGGTACAGAGACCCAAAAGCATGCTTGGAAGGACATTGGGATAAGCCCTAAAGGGTTAGAGTTCTCAAAATAGGCAAGGAAACATTTCGATACCAACCACTTTTAGGTCGGTGTCGATCTATTTTTAAGCACTGTATAGGACTCTAGAGCTCTAGCTTATGGATTGTTGGTTAGATGAACGTCTTAGGGTCCATTTCTGAAGGAGTAAGTGAACAACTCTAAAGAGCTTTACCAAGAAGGATAACTATAGAAGGAGTATGAATATCTGGGTAATGACTGGTTTTCTAGGACGAAATTGCTTGGAACTTTACGGAACGAAGATCGAAGACCAAGTGAAGGGAGATGGCATGATCTACCATCTTAAAATTAAATCGGTACCAATCACTTCTATCAATACTGAGATAATCTTACTCCGAGGGAATTCGTTTCCCCTCTTAAATTCTCGGATCTAAAGTTAGACTAAGTATTTCAAGATTCGATACTTTCGATAAGCAGTTTCTCCATAAACAGCAAGCATATGGAAAATTTGAAAGGACATTTTGGCACTTCGTTTTCTTCACTTCTTTCTACATGACCTTGTCACAATAGAAGCAATTTTTTATTGTTCTAGGTTGTTAGATCAGTGAATCCCTTGTACTTATGAACAAAAATTCTATAATAATATTAAAGTGGATGTAGGCCTTAGATTTGCCGAACTACTATAAAAATTATTATGTCTCTTGCTTTGTTTTATGGTTTGTATCTAGATCTCTTCGCTTTCAATTTGTTTTGGGGCTGCTATGCTACTTTTTGGCCCAACATTTTTAGTGCTTTCACCAAGAAAGGAATTTCTGACATGCAGATCTTGCTATCTATTGTGGATTAAATTTGAATAAATTTCATATTAGAATCAGTGGCACCAACAAGAAATTCGAGTGTTCTAAAGCAATTGTAGGTTGAGTAGAAGGAGCCTCCCACAAGGATGAGTGACTAACAATTCATAGTAGTGTTACCAGGATCATTTGCCCCTTAGGAGATGGTCAAAAGAATGGAATTCAATAAGATGATGATGGAGGTGAATCAAAAGATGAAGGATAGTCAGAAGGCTCTCCTTGAAAAAATGGATGCTAGCACAGCCATACCGAACCAAGAGTCACAAAAGGGTTAGGATGAGCTAGAGAGAAGCATCACTTGTTAGATCTAAAGAGGAGAACTCATCTATTTTCGATCAAAACAAAAGAGATTGAAAGCAAATGAAGAAGGAATGGTCTATTGGATTAGAGAGGAGGAACAGTGGAGAGATTGGAAGGGCCCCAGCCAATGGAATTCAGATTGGTGCCAAGCAAAATCAGGTTAGTACCAACCTGAATTTAAGGCCCTTAGAAGGGCAAGGAGCGGAGGCCACCAACTTGTCTGATTCAGAGGATGATTTTCAGCATGCTAGTGACAAGAATGGACTAGTTGTTGAAGTTTAGGATGCTAGTGTTCAAACGGCTAATATGGAGACAACTAGATGTCAAAGAAGAACCAAAGAAATAGTTCTCCCAAAAGCTGAAATACCTAGATGTTGATGAGGAAACTGATTATGTTTGCATAGTCAAACACTCGACGCAACACTTGACGGTCATTGTTTAAAGTACCAGGCTAGCGAAGGCCATATTGTGGATATGATCAAGCGGCTGATGGAGGAAAATAAATGGAGAAAGAATGGAGACTGGAGTTTTGAGCCTAATAGAAATCTATTCATGGAGAACATATTAAGGGAAGAGTATCCCAAGAAGCTTATGATGCCTACCATTTCATCGTATAATAGGACAACGGACCTTAGGCAACACGTTTTTAAGTATGAGTGGCATATGGATGGTGCTTGAGCGACGGATGTGGTTTGATGTAGGAGTTTTCCTATCTTTTTAGGTAGTGTTTTGTCGATATGGTTCACTTAGCTTACGTTGAAATCCATCTTAACTTTTAACGAGTTAGCTAAGAAGTTCATGGAGTATTTTAGGCTCCAAGCCACTCGACCTATGGATGTGACGTCCTTATCGAGACTTTCTCATACACATGAGGGGTCAATGAAGGGGCTCTTGAATAGGTTCAATATTGCAGTTACTAGAGTTAACAATCTAAATGAGAGTATGGTGTTGATGACGTTGGTCCAAGGCATACATCCGACAAGGAATTTGGGGACTGGCTGCAAATAAAGCAGCCAACAACTGTGAAGGTGTTCCACCAAAAGGCAAACTGATTCTTGAGGTTGAAAGAAGCAAGTCAAGTTGCTAGGAAGACTGGTGGTAGATAGTCAAAGGAAGTGATTCAAAGAAATGCAGCTATCAAAAAACTGGTGATGGCGTCGGTGATGTGGATCTGAATGTTGGCAATTCTAGTAATCAAAGGAAAAGAAATCAGGGTACTAGGGGCAGAAGGAATGATGCCAAAAGCATCTAAGGAATATGAGGCCGAATGAGTATAGGCCTCTAAATGATGCGCTTGAAAACATACACCTTGCCAAACATGGCACAAAAAGGTATAAGGAGCCGCCTATGAATGAGGCAACTGAGGTAGAAAAGCGCTCTGGAAAGTATCGGTTCCATTAAACTCATTGGCATATGACGAACAAGTATAGGAATCTTAGAGATTTCATTAAGGATTTGGTAAGGAAAAGAAACTACAGCAGTACGTTAGAGAGCCACGGGATGGCAGATAAAATGCTACATTCGAAGGGCCAAATGCCCAAAAGAACCAGTCTGAACACAATGGTGAGGGGCCGGGCGACTACATGGAAGGCTTGTTATAAACATGATAACTAGAAGACCCCAACCAGTGGAGAAAACTAGAATGAGATGGTGCGGTATGCGAATTCATGGAGACATGTACCGTAGGACAGTTGCTTCACCATTGAGGATATAGCTCCTGCTAAGTAGCAAAGGCTGATGGCTAATAATATCATGTTTCAGAAATGGATTTTGAGGTGTTTAAGCACTGACTTTTGATCCCACTGTAATAACGGCTGTTGTAGACCCAGCTATGGTGCGCTGAGACTTGGTGAATAGCGTAAGCCCAATGAATATTCTGTTCAAAGATCATTTGATCAGATAAGGATAAGTATGATGGATGTTAAGCCTTATAAGTCCATGATCTAAGGATTTACCAAAGAGGTGAAGTAGCCAATTAGGACCATTGATTTGTTAGTGGAATTAGGAGATGGAGATCGCAAGATTATGTGGGTTCTGAAGTTTGTGATGGTGGATGAGTATTCGACGTATAATGCCTTTTTGGGCCAACTAGCCCTTGCCAATTTCAGGATAGCACTAGTGCCTTGGTACTTGATGATGAAGTTTCCCATGGAGAATAAGGTTGGATTGATTAGAGGTGACAAAAGCACTAGTTAGGAAGGTTATGTCACCAAGCTCAAAGAGGCAAAGCGATGAGAAAAAGGAAAGAATATGGAAAGAGCTCTTTGCATCAAGAGCTCGAAAGCACAGCAATTAATGCCCAAGCCTTTCTTTGGTGAACATTGTAGGTTCTATAAGTCTATGGATTCCACAAAGAAGTCGTAGGAAGTGCGGCAGCAAGTTGACGGTTAATGTTCCAACCGATGTAGATGATCCTACTCGATCCTTAAGATCAGGTCTTGATGCAGTGCAGGATTAAGGAAGGAACTGGTCGGTTTTCTCCAAGCAACCTTGGATTTATTTTCCTAGACACATTCGGATATATGCGAGATATCGCCGAAGATAGCGGGCCACGCACTAAATATGGACCCGAAATATCCTCCTGTGAAATAGAAGAGATGCAGCTTAAGTGTGAAGTAATCTGCTGTGTTGAAGGAGGAAGTGAATAAGCCAAAGTCAAACGGCTTTATCCATGATGCTTTGTACTGTGAATGGGTATCGAACCCCATGTTAGTTAAGAAAGCAAAGAGGAAGTGGTGGACATGCATTAATTATTAGGACCTGAATAAAGCATGATCGACGGATAACTTCCCTTTGCCCAGGATTGACTGGCTGGTAGACGGGATAATTGGACATAAGTTACTTTCTATTATGGATGCCTATTCTGGCTATAATAAAAAATAGATGCACGTTCCAGAACAGAAGCACATGAGTATTATAACGGATTTGGGATTGTACCATTACTGAGTAATATCTTTTGGTCAAAAGAACATCGAAGCCACTTGCCAAAGATCGGTGAGTTCCATGTTTAGGAATCAGATTGGACAGACGATGGAAGTGTATGTGTCTATGTTTTGCTCATGAAGTCACAATTATCAAGGAACCATATAGATGGCCTTTCGAAGATGTTTGAAGTGCTACGGAAGTATGGAATGAAGTTAAATCCATTCAAGTGTTCTTTTGGAGTTGCATCGGGCAATTTCCTAGGAATTACCGTGAATTCGAGGGGTACTGAGGCCGATCTACAATAGATTGATGCCTTGAGAACATAGCTGCCCTAATCACAATAAGGAAAATGCAAAGCTTGAATGGGAAACTTTTTGCATTAAGTTATTTCATCTAAAATGTGACCAGTAAATGTATACTGCTTTTTGATGCCTTGAAGAAGGAAAAGGAAAGTTTGGCTGGTTCCAGGAAGCTTTCGAGGAGTTACTAAGGCATATGAAAAGACAACAAATCCTATCTAAGCCTTTAGCCGAAGAGAATTTATTAATTTATTTGGTGGTGTCTGCTTATTCTCCGAGTACAACATTAGTACATGAGGAGGCAAAGCTGCAAAGGCTAGTATATTATATTAGTAATCAATTTACTAAAGCTAAAAAGAACTATCCAAGGTTGGAAAATCTTTCTTATTTCTCGCTAATTGCATCAAGGAAGTTGCGACCATACTACCAGGCTCATACGATAAAGGTGCTTATGGATCAGCCCTTGAAGCAAATATTGTATCGACCTAAGACTATAGGAACATTATTGAAGTGGAACAATGAATCGAGCTAGTATGTCATCACTTACTATCCAAGGAGCACGATAAGAGAACAAGCGTTGGCCGATTTCATCATTGAATTTACTACATAGGATAGTGAAGAAGAAGATGATATGGTCACGCCTTCTCAATGGAAAATTTTCAGATGCAGCTTTTAATGACCGTAGCTCTAAGACAGGAGTGGTCCACATGACTCTAGAAGGATGATGGGTTTGCTAAGCATTGAAGCTGGAGAAAACAATGAGGTTGAGTACGAGGCATTGATAGTGAGACTCGAGATAGCGAGTGAATTAGGGAAAGAATGCTACATATGTTCAACGACTTCTAGTTGGTGGTTCGTTGGGTAAAGAAGAAATTCTAGGCTAATGGTGCAAAAATTTCCCCTTGCCCGATGAAGACGCTGGAACTTTTGAATGATATAGAACATTACACGATTACACACAACCCTAGAGAGGAGAATGCAAAGGCAGATTCACTGACCAAGTTAGCTAGCTCTGAAGATGTGCAACTGTTGGGATTGGTTCTAGTGGAGGTTTTATCGGCTTTAAGCATCGACCAGGCGGCCGTCAATTGGATTTTGGAGATTGAAGAAAGAAAAGGAGCCATGAATGACTCCAATCAGGAACAATCTACTTAAGGAAACTCTCATAAAAGGAAGGAGTGAGTGGAAGAAACTCCTTCACAAAGTGTCATAGTTTGTGATGCAAGAAGGAGTGTTATCTAGGAGAGGTTTCTAAACCACCATGCTTTGATGCATCACCAAGAACAGGGCTAGGAAAATCCTCATGGAAATCCATAAGGGTAGCTTTGTTGACCACATCGGGGGCAGACATTAGCAAAGATGATACTTTGCTACGGATACATCTGGCTGCAAAAACCATGACACTGCTAATGATGCCAGAGGATGCGATCGATGTAAGATTTTTGCAAAAACACCAAGAACCCCGTCCACTAAACTCACGCAAATGGTTAGTATGTAGTTGTTTATGGTTTGGGGAATTGAAATAATTAGTGTGCTACAGATGTCGAAAGGAAGAGCTAAGTATGTTATAATTGCAGTGAATTACTTCACATAGTGGACTAAAGAAGAATTTTTTGCCAAGATCACAATGAATAAAGTGATCAACTTTTTGACGAAGAATATTATCTATAGATTTGGAGTACCTAAAAAATTATAATGGATAATGGAACACAGTTTGAAATTGCCGAATTTAAGGATTTCTATAACTAGTACAGCATTGAGAAGAGGTTTTCGACAGTAGCACACCCATAGGCAAATGGCCAAGTGGAGGTAGTGAATAAAATCATCAAATCCATAAAAAAGAAATGGTTTACTAAAGCTATGGGCAACTTGGTTGACAAGCTTCCACTTGCACTGTGGACTTGTAGGACAACCCACAAGTCCACAACTAGGCATACATCATTTACTTTGGCATACGGATTGGAGGTCATGATTCCAATTGAACTAGAAGTCTCATCTCATTAGAAAAAGCACTTCAACCTAATGGTCAATGAGAAACTCTTTCTTAAGTCCCTCGATTTGATTAATGGAAAGTGAGAAGAGGCCAAATTAAGTGTAGCTGCATACCAAAAAAGAGTAGGATAGCATTTTAACACCAAAGTCCAGATCCAAACCTTCAAGGTAGGGGACTTCATTTTGAAACGAGTTCTCCTGAGTACGAGGGTACTTGGTCTGAATTGGGGGTTCCTTATGCTATTGAATTGCAATGGCCCGTTTTTTCGTATCTTTGGATCGACAATTAACCACACATGTTCAACTCAAATTGCACGAATAAGCGAATCATTAAAGGTAGAAAGAAAATAAAGACAAAATGTAATCTCACATGAATGGAATAACATATATTATTTCAATAATAATTTCTACAGCGGAAAGTTTTAAAATAGAATACCAGAGTCTAACCTAGATTCAGTCTGAACAGTTATAAACCTCTATCCTTACAAATGCTGAAAACAACAAAACAAATGCAATAGATGTAGTGGATAATAGAATACGTGTATATGATGATGAAAATATCCAGCTCTCCTCTAGAAACTCTAAGCTTCTTCAGCTAAACCTAAAACTACAAGGATCTAACCCAAGTACCTGGATCAAGCTTGATAAACCAGCGTGAGATACTCGAAATTTAAAATGACTTTGTTATCAAAACCTTTGATAAGAAGGGTATCTCGTAAGACTATGCCCACACATAAATACGGATGGGTTTTTACCTTATGATTACCAAAACACTTTTATTACCAAAATAATTTGATATTATCTTTAATGACATTCTTTTGGAAAACACCTTTTAAATAACTTATTCAAATAAGGTAATAATATCCAGACTAAGTCTAAGGGAATATATTTGGATTGGGTCAACGGAATATACCGAACAGAATATATGATAACAAAAGGGGTAGTTGAAATGTTTGCAAGTCATTACAACTATTTTGGGACTATAATCAAAATCGTAAAGCTCGCATTAGAGTTGAATTTTCCAACATGATAGAGAACTAATGGCCTTTTCCGATCCACGCATAACAAACATAGTTCCCGCAGTGCCTTAATTGCTTTTCTCAAAGAAGTCACTTGGAACTGTACTTGCTATACTACTACTGATAACCGGTAGTTCCTTGCTTTTCTCAAGCTAACCACTTTATCAAAATGGGGCAATAAATGCCTTGAGGGATGTTTTCTCCCAAAGGGCCCAACGTATTGGACACCGCCGTACCTACTCACTTATTTCGAATTTGTGTCTGTCAGACCACATAGTATCCCATATCTTCTTTCGGGATGTGAGGCAAGCGAGGCTACACTCAATTTATTCAAAGTCACGCTTTGTTTTTCACAAAGCGACACTTTAGATCATAACAAGTTCCACTTTGAATGCCACATTGCCATTCCACATTACATGACTGATTTCTAGAAAAGTATAACTTCCTGAGCTCATATGTCTCGGGAAAGGGTGTTAAGCTAAAAGAAGTTGCCTTCTCCGCCATCAACTGATATACATTTATAGAAACAACCCAATTGTGATTTAGAATACAACGTCAGACAAACATCTATACTAGTTCGTTCTGGGACTAAACAAAACCGAAGGCACTTTCCTCGGCCATTACTAGGCGAAAAGCCCTTGCAATCTAAAAAAATCTCCACAATGAGGAGGCTTTTGCTATAAATAACTCCATAATGGGAGCGACCCAGAGCATGTCAATAAGCAGTCCTCATACTATGAAGATCCTCGGTCTTCAATAATCATCATCTCCAGCATGTCTTAACTTTCGAACATATACATTGGTTCGAAGTGGTTTTCAGATAGGGATCACCCAAATTCGACCACGGTTCCTTCGAAGCCAATTATCGATAAAAAAGATGTTAAATTCATAAGTGGATGTCAATCATCCATCAATTACTTAATATTTTATAAAATATTTTTCTTAGATATATTCTTTTCAATTTATTCCATTTTCTTTTCAAGAGCATATGGAATCATTAAGCCTAATTTATCAAATCATTTGGTTTATTTAAACCTTTCTTAAATCTTGGAATAATTCCAAATCATCTTCTCTCTTACTTAGGAAAACTTTTCCAAATCATTCATTAAAAATTAATCAAAGATTTCTTTTGTCTTAAAGTAATTATAAGTTAATTTATTCTTTTGCTTTGGACAATATTTCAAATTTCCTTACTTAACACTCGATCCAAATTCCTTAACTTCAGATGGGTCAAAAAAATGTTATTTAAGACATTGTTTACTGTAAACCCTAAAATAAATCTTAGCAAACATTATCGAGTAAATAGGACCACAGAAATCATTCTAGTGAGCAGAATAACGGTGATATCACCTTTTAAATTCCACGAATAGGATGAGTTCCCTCTTCGAAAGTTAATACCAAGTATAATAAGATTATCCCTACGCAATACAAGTTGTATTTTATTTATTTTGTGGGAGAAATGAGGATTACGGATCTTAAGGCTGGAATAACACTAGGGGGTGAATAGTGTTTCGTGGATTTTTCAAATCATTTTGAAACTTATGTAATTTAATCACCAACAAATGCAAAGGTATGATAGGATATGATAAAAGAGAGTTTGAATTTTGAAATGAAAGTGAAAAGGTATGATAGGATAAGGGAAATAAATAGATATTCAATAGTCATGTTCTCTGGTCAAGAGGTACCTTTCCAAAACATTGGATTTGGTGAAAAGGTCGAGGGAAGTTCAAAGATTTGAATTCAAATTCAAATTTCAAATTTCTTACAAGGATGTCAACGTCATGGGTAGGGCCATGTCGACATGGGTCAGAGAATTCATGTGACTTATCTTTTCTTTTTATACTTTAATATATATATATATATATATATATAATTTTTAATGTCTATATATTTTCTAGAGTAATATTAAATATAATAATACTCTTTTAATAAAAAATATTATAATATTAAAAATAAAAATAATAATAATAAAAAAAGTAAAAATAAAAATTTAAAATTCAAATACCAAATAATTTCAAAAACAATCAAACAATTTTAAGCAGAACAATTTTAAGCAAAACAATTTCAACCAATATACTGTAAAAGTGTACCTTTTTCAAGATTCGTATCTCCGAGATCATCCTAATTGCGAATAGCCGTAAAGCATATATTTGAATTTTCTGTCTTCTAATCATCATCACTTGAGGATGAGTCTGAGTCTGAGTCATCTAGCGTAGCGGTATACGCCCTTTTCCTTTTCTTTGTGTAATCATTGCTTGTAGAAAACTTTTGCTTATCAGGATGCGGACAATCTTTTTTGAGATGGCCTAGTTCATCACAGTTGAAACATTTTACGTGGTTTAATACTTCATTGTGATTTCCAGAATTCTAGTCATCATTCTTTTTGAAGCGGTTCATCTTCCTGTATTTTAGAAACTTTTGAAAACTCTTTGTCTAAAAGCTATTTCTTCATCATCATCACTTCCCGAGTCTAATCCATCTGTTAATGCATTGAATGCAATTGACTTCTTTTCGAATGTATTGTTGTCTCTTCTCCCTTGCATTTTTACTTTGAATGACATTAGGTTCCAAATCAATTCTTCAATCTTTAAAGTACTGATATCATTTACTTTTTCGATTGCAAGAGTTTTCTGATCCCATTCCGAAGTAAGAGAATTTATAATTTTTTCGACTTGATCTTCTTTGGAAAAGCATTTTCCCAATAACATTAAAGAATGCACAATATCCTGAAATCTACTATACATATCTGAAATGGATCCATTGGAATTCATTTTGAAAAATTGAAACTGATTTGTGAGTATGGATATTTTGGTCTGTTTGACTTTGCTTGTTCCTTCATGAGTAACTTGCAAAGTTTTCTGAATATCATATGTAGACTTACATATAGATACTCTATTGAATTCATTCCTATCAAGTGAACAAAATAACATATTCATGGCTTTGGAATTATTTTGTGCAATAGTCTTTTGCTCAGTAGTCCACTGTGCAAAATTAGTTGTGGGTTCAGAATATTCAGTTTGAGTGATATTCCAAGAGTCTAATCCTATTGACTGTAAATATATTTTCATTCTACATGCCCAATATGCATAGTTACTGCCATTAAAAAGTGGTGGTCTAACAGGCTGACCCTTTACAAATGAACTAGTGATAGTATTAACATAACAAGTATTGGTTGCCATTTTTAAAACTATTCAAAATTCAGATTATGAAAACTTTGAAAACCAATGCTCTGATACCAAATGTGAGAAATACAGATTATGGATCTTAAGGCTGGAATAACGCTAGAGGGGGGTGAATAGTGTTTTGTGGATTTTTCAAATATTTTTGAAACTTATGTAATTTAATCACCAATAAATGCAATTCACAAACACAGATATAGTCATGGAATCAGACACAGATGCAAATACTAAATAAAAACGGTAAAGGAAAGAACATACCAGGATTTTGTACTGGTTCGGAGTTGCCCTACATCTAGTCCCGCACAATCTTATGGATTTCTTTTCAAAATAATCTTCCAGATTACACCCTCGGTTTTAAGGCTACGAGGTACACCCTCCTATATTCGAGTTTAGGGAAACTCTCTTGATTTAACCAGGCTATAAGATCACCTAATTGATTTCTGGGGATACAATCACACCCAATTGATTTCAAGTCTCAACCACACATTTTACTCAACAGTTTGAATTACAAAAGATTCTATAACTCTGAATAGCACTGAGATCTTATGAAGAGAGTGGCAGAGAAACAAACAAGAGATAATCAAGTTTGATTCACTTGGTATTTTGGCAGAGTATAGTTTAGAATTATTTAGAATAAATATGGAAGATGAGGAAAAGAGAAAACAAGTGAAATCTGATTGAAAATTCATTTAGAACTACTGGTATTTATAGGAGATCAACAGCCATATCTATTTGTGAAAGTATACGACGAATAGACACTTCTTTTGAAAATTTGAATTTTGAATTTAAGGGGCACCATGTCGACATGAGGGGTGGAAGAATGTCGACATGCTCTAGGCAAAATTGACGATTTTGATTTTCTTATTAAAATTGGTTTCTATAATTTTTCAAAACAATTTCTAAAATTTGTAAATATATTTGAATATAGTTTAAACATATAAAAGAGTTTAGAAAGTAATTTTTAGTATATATAATCTTAATCTATAAAATGTTTTAAAAGCCGAGTATATAAAATTTTTAAATCTAGATATTTAAAATAAGAGATAGTTTAAAATCAAAGATAATTTTGAAATCAAAATATTAAAAATGATAAAGATAATTTTGAGGCTAAAATATTTCAAACAAGAGAGATGTATTTTTGAAAAGAAGAGTTCGAAAACATTTAAAATTAGATAAAAAATTTTGAAAAGCATTTTTATAAAATTAGTGGATATCAAAATAAGAGCACCTTATGTTCCACTAGATATAGTCGTGGGTTCCATCCCACTAGGGTTCCATCCTTTTAACAGGCTCGAAGTGGATTCCATTCCACGAATAAATTTCGAATAAAGATGTAAGTGCTTTCAAGAAATTTTAACATAATTCTAGACTCAATATTTATCTTGTATTCTTGAGCTCGAACTCTTGATATCTTGATACTCATGAGTCTTCAATCTTGAATCTCTATACTGTACAGTCTTCATTCTTGATACTTGCATGTTTATATCATGTATATACATATATATCTAAACTATAATGTTATTATTTAAATTTTATAACAAGTCCTAAGGTTGTTGTCATCAAAACCATCATCACAAGGACTAACGATCTCCCCCTTTTTGATGATGACAATCTACGTTTATAAAATATACTTCTCCTTCACAATAACTCCCCTTAAAACAAATAACTCCCCTTAATCTAAGCCTAACTACTCTATTTTATATTTTTTCCCCTTTGTTATCAACAAAACCAATCCTAAACTAATTTAACCCCTCTTAGTCTTATACTGGAGTACCTATGAAAAATTATGATAAACTATATATATATATATATATATATAATAACATGAGTTAATAATAAAGACATGACAAATATGAAAGTTTAAACCCAATACATATATACTATGTTCCATATAATGTTATACAATCCATTCAAATCAAATCAATTCTAATCAAATCAAATCAAATCAAACAATTCAAAACAATCAATTAAAACTATAATTCTAGGAACATCAACCCATCATTCTTCTCCAAAGATAGGATCCTTTTTAATATCTTTCCAATCTTCATTATCTTGAATCAAAGTTCCTACAAGATTTGCATTGAGATCATTTTGCTTAGGGCAGAAATCATCCAACGGAGGGCATCAAAATTCTTCTTTGTTCTTTTATCATATGCATCTGACTTAGTTTTAAGCGCCTTTGATTGTGGAGAATAAAGGTAAGTATATTCTTGAATGAATTGAGAATTTCTTCAAGATTATCACTTACAGTTCGAGAAGAGGAGGCCATTTTTGATAAGTAGTGAAGAGATGCAAATAAAGATAAGTAGGAATGAAGAGACTACAAATTTCTAGAAGAAGCAGGAGTTTAAATAGGTAGAAATTCGTTTAAAATGAATAAACACAAGTCGGTTATTTTAATTTCATAATTTTAAAAATAACCAAGTCGAACAGTTATATGTCGACATAGGGGCTAGGGGTATGTCGACATGGATATGTTAATCTATATATCTTATATGTTTTATGAATAAGTATTTATAAATATAAACTTATATACTATACTAACATTTATTCCAAAAACACGATAAGGTAGAAAAACATAAAATACATAATTTTTATAAATAGATAAGATGATACATAAGATATTACATAATATGATAAAAAACAATACAAGCTCACACAAAAAAAACTAATACATTATAACCTAGTTCTTAAAATGTCCTAGAGGATGAGGAAGATGATGATAAGCCAAGTTTCCGACCAACTTTAGCAAAGAACTTATTCATATTAGTGGCCATTTTATCCAATTTCCTACTAACAGATCTTTGAGAATCCGTTGATTTTCCACTATAATCTTTTGATTTTTGAGGAGGGTTTTGTTGGAAGGATTTTTAGCATTGGTAGGATATTCAATACTTTCCAAGGAGGTATCTTCATTTTTTCTACAATTTCCATATCCTCCCCTTCTTCTTCTTCCTTATTTTCTTCCTCTATATCTTCATGTGCCAATCTTTCATCCTTTTCGGCAAGACATTCATATTGTTGAAATATGAAAGGAGTTTTCATGAGAGAAATATTGGCATAATTAAATACTTTTCTTAAAACAAATTCTTCCCTTTTGTAATCAACATCAAAATAATTAAAAATCCGAGTGAGATAGATTCCATAATACAAAGTATTCTCACCCATTTTCCAATTCTTAGGACGAAGTTCATCCATAATTACTTGCGTCTAATTAATTTCCTAATGACCAAAAATAGCAAAAAGAGCTTACAGACTTTTAAAGTCGGGTTATTGAAATTTCCCGATCTAGGAGTAATGGTATGTTGCAAAAGAAGATTTCTAATATGTGCTTTCGGACGAAGGTTTCGATTTTTAAATTCATAGTTGTCATCTCCTTCGAAAATGTAATGAAATGTCTCACGATCATATTCATCAATATTGAAAGCAGAAAGATCCATTCCTGAATTCTTGCAATTGAGAATGTTGCCCAAAATTTCTCAATTTAAAACAATTTTAGTGCCTTTAACATTACTCCAAATTTCATTTTCATTTCCTTCGTGAAAACCACGATTCGAATTCGCATAAAACATTTTAACAAGATTTGGGTAACAAACAAAATCATTTTCATAATTGTCAAAAAGACTAAGAATATGATTCTCTTCAATAAGAGTATTGATTTCATATGTAGAGAAATCGCTAAAGATATCAAACTTTTCCGTATGAATTTTTTCGTAACTAGCATAACTTATATAAGCCTTGATTGCTTCAGGATCATTATAGAGATATTCTTTAATGGTTTTGGACAGCTTCATTGTGGATGGAGTGCTTGAAGAAGCCATTTTTGAAGAGAGTAGAAATTTTGAAAGAGTAAAACAGAGTTTGAATTTTGAAATGAAAGTGAAAAGGTATGATAAGATAAGGGAAATAAATAGATATTCAATAGTCATGTTCTCTGGTCAAGAGGTACCTTTCCAAAACATTGGATTTGGTGAAAAGGTGGAGGGAAGTTGTAACGATCCCGATTTTTTAGTCAAATTTAAATGGGTAACTGATATAAATTGTTGGATCTAAATTGTGAATTAATTGGAATTTTTTCAAATTAAATAAGATATGTTTTTTTTTTATATATATGTATATAAATAGTTTATAATTTGAAATTTGAATTTGAAATTCAAATATATATATATATATGTTGGAAATAAATTGGAACTGGAATTCAAAAATAATTATTTTTGAAATAAAATTGGATTTAAAAGCTTTATACTTTAAGAAATAAATATATATGTATATATATGAATATATAATTATTTATTAAGTGTATAATTTGATTTCAAATTATTTTTCTCAAGGTTATTTGAAAAATGACAAAAGTATAAAATATAATGTATGAGTGCAAATATAAAACAAGAAATAAAAGTCTATTTTATATATATATATATATATATATATGCATATCTTTTGAAAATTTATAAGATTTGAATAAGATATTAATAAATAAATAATATTCTTTCTCTTTAAAGTACACATATGTAAATAAAAAATAAAACAAGGGTATAAAATAAATTATTTTGTATATGACATTTGTAAAATAAATCTTAACAAGTGTAAACCATTAAAACTTGCATCTAAACATTTGTAGCTCATGTGTGCTATGAGTTAAACAAGTGTCTTATTTTTAAAATTTTCTTTTTAATTTTAAAATTAAGAAATAAAATGAGAACAATGTTTATATATCATTCTATATTCTTCCTTTCTCATTTTCTTCTATTCTAAACTAAGATCAAACCCGAGAGAAGGAAAATGAAAATTCAAAATCATCTAAAAAACAATAACATTTTTCAATCTTCAAAGATTCAAAACAACTTTTCCAATAACCTAAATCAAGCAAAACAAAACCAAATCAAAAGCGTGAAATCAAATGGAATCTAAGCCAAAACCAGAGAAATCAAAATAAAATCAATATCAAGAAACCAGATCAAAAGAAAACCTGGAAGCAGTTCAACCTTATCAAGCTTTTAAATAAGGAAACCAAGCATTCAAATTCAACTCAGCATGAATTCCAGATCAAATACAAAGTTCAGATCCAAATTCAAGTAAATTGTCTTTAGATTCAATCAAAGTTTCCAGATTTTTTTTTTCAAAAATCATTTCCATGAAAAAATTTATTCTCTACTTTAAAATTAATCCAGGTGAGCAAACTAACCCGTTGATGCTTGAACCTGTGTTCTGCTTTGTTTCTGAAAAGTATAGCGGTGAAAATTGTTTGTATGGATGTGAATATATCAATGCATGTCTATTATACAGGTATATGTATGCCAGTTCTTGTGTTATAGGCTAGAAACATAATCATTAATCAAATCTCTTCCATCATTCTCTTATAGGCTTAGATGATTAAATGAAAAACGTTCAAATAAACCAGATCTTGATTGTAAAAATATTTTTAAGGATAGTAAGTTTTAAGTTATTCAAAATATTTAAAATATACAGTGAAAACTAAAAATCTTGTCAAATTCAAGTATCATGGTTTAGAGTTTCATTTACATCACTTAACTAGATTTCAAAAACTATGAATTTTAAGAATAAAATCAAGATATTTGGTTTTGGTAAATTGTGGGAAATTAGAAGTTGAACAGTAAATGCATTTTCGTCAATATTCGATGAACGGCAAAGACTCATGAGTCGTGCCTTACGTCGAAGGTAGATTGGAGGTCATAGATCATCGGAAAAAAGGTGAGGGAAATTATTATTTGCCATGGAGGTGTTGCGATGATGATTTAGGTTTTTAACCTAATTTTAAGTCGATGTCAAAAATTGGGTTTGTGCGACATCGTGGGTCAATCGAAGTTGTCCAGTCCTGGGGAAATAATGCGTGGGTCGATGTCGAAGAATTGATCGTAATGGTGAGGCTTCAAGTGCCCTTGATCGGCGAGGCGAGTCGATTTTTGTGACTGGAGTTTTGTTTCAGTTGGGTGCTGTCATGCTCAATTTTGAACCACGGCGAGCTTAAGGGTATTGGTCCATCGGGGTTGTCGATGAGGTCATTGGCGACTTGTCGACAGTTTTGGCAATGGTTGAAGGGCATGGATTCGTCGGTGCATGTGCACGCGTGAATATTGTATCTGGTGGAATTGTGGGTTTAGGGGAGAAGAAGAATGCTCGGGTTGGTCTCGGGGATTTCATCGTGTAGACTCAGAGTGATGAAGCAGGGTGGGGGGTAACTTGAGTATGTTATCGGGTTTAACCCAGGGTTGTCTCAAGTCTGAAGCATTTAAACAAATCAGTTTGAAATTTGAATAAAATAAGTTTTAAAATTTTATTCTTAAACAAATTTTTTCCATATAATAAAATTTTATTTAAATTTTGGGTCAATGAAAATTGTGTAGTTTATTCAACTTAAAATTAATTAAGTTTTGTTTTTCTTAGGTTTATTTGAAAATAAAATTTAATAGTTTAAATTAAGAAATTAATTTAATAGATAATGGTTTATCTTAAATGATGTTGTTGATTTGTAATTAACTCGAAGATATTAAGTTAATTTATATGTTGATGATAATCTATTTTCAAGATTATTTAAAATAAGATTTTAAAGATAAAATGGTTTATCTTGAAATAATGATATTGATTATCAATTAACTTAAAAGGGGTTTAAGTTAAATTGTATGATTTTGTTTAAAATAAGATTTAAATAATGATTATGAAATTAAATAAGATAAATAGGTTATCTTAAGATTAGAGGATCATTAATTTGAAATTTAATGATAATTACTTAATTAAAGGATAATTAAGTATTAATCAAGGATTAATTAATTTGTTAAGAGTTAATTAATTAATGAAGAGTAATTAAAGGATGATTACTTAATGAAATCATTTAAGTATAATAACTTGATTTAACTAATAAAAGATTATCACTTAATTAAAAATAATTACTATATGTAATTACATTAAAGGATGATTAATTTAGTAAAGTTTAATTAATCAATTAAAGGTAATTAATTACTTAAAGAGAATTAGTTAATTAAAAGTAGTTAATTAATGATTAAAGTTGATTAATCAAGTGACTAAATGATAATTACTCAATATAATTAATTATATAAGTGATTAGGATAATCACTTTTTATAACTAACTAAGGATAAATAATTAAATGGTAATTAATTAAGGGTTAATTAATTAACGTAATTAAGAATAATTAATCAAAGGATAATTAAATGATTAAAGGTTAATCATTTAATGATTAAAGGGTGATTGATTTATTAACTGAGATTGATTAATTAATAATTAATGATTAATTAATTTTATTATTAAAGATTAATTAATAAATGATTAAAGGATAATTAATTAAAATGGTTCGTAATTAATTACTGTTAATTAACCAGGATTAGTAATTTGTTCATAAGTAATTAATCTGTTTTAAATTAATTAGACTAATTGATCTTACCTATAGATGTTTAGATTGTATGGTATGCTTTGAATTGTTTGATATCCCTGATGTGTGATGCTTTGTGATATGAATTATTTTGATTTGAGCTGTGATGAATTTAATTTATTTATCTGTGATGAATTTATATTATTTATCTGTGAATCTGTGAATGAAGATAAGCATTATAGGATTATGTCGCTTATCGATATTGCTGTGCTTGGATTGTGATGATTGATATTATTATATTGTTGTGCGTAAAACCCTTTGACCACCTACACACATAAAAATATGGATTTCACGAGGAAATTGGTTAAGTCACTGATATTTTGAATTTAAATATTATTTTATTTAAAAGTTGAATTTCGAATCTAAATGGTTTTGGAAATGGAATTGGGTTGAATATGAAAAGCTTTCGAAAATTTTTGAAATTTGCATTTAGTTTGAATATACTCTACCTTGTTTAAGTTTTGAAATTGTTTTGGAAATTTGGTTTGAAAAGGTTATACAAGTTATATAATGTATAAATACGGATTTTAAACCATTTTTAAAGTATTTCAAAATTATTTTGGGAATTTAAATTTAACCGAAGTTTATACTTTAAAGGCTATAACTTGTACATATACGATCAGATTTTTTCGAAACGAAAACCCTTGTTTTTCAAATAATAATAGCTTTCATATAAAGAAATGATTTCCAATTTGTGTTGAAAAGATTTCAAGTTTGAAATGAAAATAGTTTTGAAAGCGATGAATGAATCTTTGTTAAAGATTGGTGAACTTTGTTTTCAAATTGAAGAGGATCTTAAAGGTGTATCTATTGTATAAAAGATTTGGAATTGAAATAGTTTGGAAAGCTATGAATCAATCGTTGTGAAAGATGGTGAACTTTTTTTCAAATTGAAAGTGTTCTTAATAGGTGAATCTTTTATTTAAAAGATTAAAATGGTAATTTATTTAAATCATTTGAAAGAAAGGTTTTGGGTAATAAGTTATGACTTAACTAAGATCCCAATATATCCATATGTTTTAAAATTAAGTGCTTATTATTCGGTTTAGACGGGGGAGGAGTTTATGTCATAAAACCCATTTCGAATGGTGAACTTTATGTCATTTGAAGACCGACGGTGAAGTCCGGGTATTTTCGAGAACGAAAGAATTACCTATTGAATGTCTCTGCACTTAGTCACGTCGGTATAGAGATCTCCATATGTGATGGGGAATCCGATCGGGATTGCGAATACTCGGATTGCAAGGCCTTCTTTGAAGTGCCCTCGGTTTCGTTAGAACCCGAAACGGATTTGTATGGATGTATGTTTGATATTTCACTTTGAGATGTAAAACTGGTTTCTTTCAAATACATTTCTGTTTGGTGGCGGAGAATTTATTCTCTTAGCTTAACACCCTTCTTTGAGACGTACGAGCTCAGAGGGTATGTAGTTGATGGTTACCAGTGATACATTCCCAATTTGATAATGTGGCATGCGAAGTGCTGCGGATCATTTGTTAATCGAAGCATAGCTTTTGTGAAAAGTGTAGCTTTATGGACGAAACTTCATCAGAACCTCACAACCCGGAAATGGTCGAAATAGGAAGGATGCAGCAAGTTTGTTAGGGGTAGCGCCCCTTAGGGTATGTCCATTTTCTTCTGGACAGAAAGTAGTATCATGGTATGGAGCCTAGATACTTAACTTATATGGTTGCTGCAAATCTTTTACTTTTTGGTTGTTGTTGTTAGGGCCCTGGATAAAGGTCGGTTACGACCGGGGGATGGCGTACTCGTGTCAGTAGTTACCTAGTTGCAGAGGTAACCCGGCCTTGTGTTGGCAGAGATCCAATTAGGTTCTCGGGGCATCCCTTCAGAGGCGTACCCATGTGGCATAGGAGGTTCCTTAACCTGAGCATTTGTTGGAAGTCCAAAGAAACAATACGCGACCTGTATAATTTTAGTTGTATAACCTGCCTTTTACTTACAGTGGTTACCTACCGTTTAATTGGTTGCTATAGTAGGCAAACTACAAAATGTGTATGCTGGCTAAGATTAATATTATACTTCCTAAATGATTTCTGCACTATGCACTAATAATAATAATAATAATAATAATATCAAAATCTTTTCGCGTATCAAACATGTTTTACTATCATAAGGAGAAATCTCCTCTAATTGTGCGTTTGCATTGTGTGTGCGGCGGGAGGCCTTATGGTAGTTTCATTTTCCAAAAAGCATAACGGATTTCAATTTTTAATGCTTTTGCTGTTTTTGTTTCAAATAAACTGTTTTGTTTGCTCACACCAGTCCCATGACTGACCTAGAGTTTATTGTTCCCTTTCTAAACTCTGGGTGCCCACAATTTTCCACACGGGCAGCCTAGGGTCAGATTTTCAGATAATCGGCTAGTAGACGTAGATTCGGTAGCCTTCAGTCTTTGGGAATCTTCTTCAATCTTTGGATTTGGGATCGCATTTGTTTCACATTTACCTAGTTTTCTTAATACAACGTGATGATGGTGGTTCGAGCTTCTGGATTGGAATCTCTGGAGCTTTGGCAATAGGAGATATCTTTCCGCTACAGATACTATCTTCTTCTGGTGCTATTATTCTTCCGCTGTTTATATCTCTGATATTGATAATCATTTGTATCAATGTGTTGTACTAAATATTATAAATCAATAAAAGTTATTCATTCTTCTGCCGTGTTGTTTATTTAATGTGTTATAAGCTCCGGCGCGAATTGAATTTCAACATTTGAATCTACGGCATTCGAATCCGGGTAAGCATGGATGTCGATTTTCAGACGCTGAATTTCAGGTCATGACAGAATTTCAAATATTTGAATTTAGATTTAAATTTCAAATTTCTGACAGGGATGTCAACATCATGGGTAAGGCCATGTCGACATGGGACAGAGAATTCATGTGACTTATCTTTTCTTTTATACTTTTATATATATATATATATATATATATATATATATATAAATTTTTATGTCTATATATTTTCTAGAGTAATATTAAATATAATAATACTCTTTTAAGAAAAAATATTATAGTATTAAAAATAAATATTATAATAATAAAAAATTTAAAATTCAAACAACACATAATTTCAAAAACAATCAAACAATTTTAAGCAAAACCATTTCAACCAATATATTATAAACCTGTACCTTTTCCTAGATTCGTATCTCCGAGATCATCAGAATCATGAATAACCGTAAAGCACATATTTGAATTTTCCATCTTCTGATCATCATCGCTTGAGGATGAATTTGAGTCTGAGTCGTCTAGTGTAGCGGTATATGCTCTTTTCCTTTCTTTGTATAACCATTGCTTGTAGAAAACTTTTGCTTATCAAGATGCGGACAGTCTCTTTTAAGATGGCTTGGTTCGTTACGGTTGAAACATTTTACACGGTTTGGTACTTCATTATGATTTCTAGAATTCCTGTGATCATTCTTTTTGAAGTTGTTCATCTTCCTATATTTTAGAAACTTCTGAAAATTCTGTCATAAAAGCTATTTCTTCATTATCATCACTTCCCTAGTCCGATCCATCAGTCAATGCATTGAATGCAGTTGACTTCTTTTCGAATGCCTTGTTATCTCTTCTCCTTTGCATTTTTACTTCGAATGACATTAGATTTCCAATCAATTCTTCAATCTTTAAAGTACTAATATCATTTGCTTCTTCGACTGCAAGAGTTATCTGACCCCATTTTGTAGTAAGAGAATTTAAAATTTTTCTAATTTGATTTTCTTTGGAAAAGCTTTTTCCAAATGATATTATAGAATGCACAATATCCTGAAATCTACTATACATGCCTGAAATGGATTCATTAGAATTCATTTTGAATAATTGAAATCGATTTGTGAGTATGGATACTTTGGTCTGCTTGACTTTGCTTGTTCCTTCATGAGTAACTTGCAAAGTTTTCCAGATATCATATGTAGACTTACAAACAGATACTCTATTGAATTCATTCCTATCAAGTTTCATGGCTTTGGAATTATTCTGTGCAATAGTCTTTTTCTCAGCAGTCCATCGTGCAAAATTAGTTGTAGGTTCAGAATATTTAGTTTGAGTGATATTCCAAGTGTATTATCCTATTGACTGTAAACATATTTTCATTCTACATGCCCAATATGCATAGTTAATGCCATTAGAAAGTGGTGGTCTGGCAGTAGAATGACCCTCTACAAATGAATTAGTGATAGTGTTAATAAAAACAGTGTTGGTATCTATTTTTAAAACATTCCAAAATTCAGATTATGAATACTTTGAAAACCAATGCTCTAATGCCAAATATGAAAAATGCGGATTACGGATCTTAAGGATGGAATAACACTAGACGGGGGTGAATAGTGTTTTGTGGATTTTCCAAATCTTTTTGAAACTCATGTAATTTAATAACCAAAAAATGCAATTCACAGACATAAATATAGTCATTGAATCAGACACAGATGCAAATACTAAATAAAGCAGTAAAGGAAAGAACACATTAGGATTTTATACTGGTTTGGAGTTACCCAACATCCAGTACCGCACAATCGTATGGATTCCTTTTCAAAATAATCTCCTAGATTACACCCTCGGTTTCAAGGCTACGAGGTACACCCTCCTATATTCGAGTTCAGGGCAACTCTCTTGATTTAACCACACTACAAGATCACCTAATTGATTTTCGAGGATACAATCACACCCAATTTATTTCAAGGCTCAACCGCACCTTTTACTCAACAGTTTGATTTACAAAAGATTCTATAATTTTGAATAGTAATGAGATCTTATGAAGAGAGTGGCAGAGAAACAAACAAGAGATAATCAAGTTTGATTCACTTGGTATTTCGGTAGAGTATAGTTTAGAATTCTTTAGAATAAATGTGGAAGATGAAGAGGAGAGAAAATAAGTGAAATCTGATTGAAAATTCGTTTAGAACTACTGGTATTTATAGGAGATCAACAACCATATCTATTCGTGAAAAGATACGACAAATAGACACTTCTTTTGAAAATTGAATTTTGAATTTAACGGGCACCATCTCGACGTGCGGGGTTGAAGGATGTCGACATGCTCTAGGCAAAATTGATGATTTTGATTTTCTTATTAAAATTGGTTTCTATAATTTGTCAAAACAATTTCTAAACTTTGTAAATATATTTGAATATAGTTTAAACATATAAAAGAGTTTAGAAAGTTATTTTTAATATATATAATATTAATCTATAAAGTGATTTAAAACTGAGTATATAAATATTTTAAAGCTAAATAATTAAAACAAGAGAGTTTAAAATCAAGGATAATTTTGAAATCAAAATATTAAAAATGATAAAGATAATACTGAGGCTAAAATATTTCATACAAGAGAGATGTCTTTTTAAAAATAAGGTTTTGAAAACATTTAAATAAGTGATATATTTTGGAAAAGCATTTTTATAAAATTAGTGGATATCAAAATAGGACCACAATATGTTCCACTAGATATTGTCGTAGGTTCCATCCCACTAGGGTTCCATCCCTTTAACAGACTCGAAGTGGATTCCATTCCACGAATAAATTTCGAATAAAGATGTAAGTGCTTTCAAGAAGTTTTAACATAATTCTAGACTAAATACTTATCTTGTATTCTTGAAATCTTGAACTCTTGATATCATGATACTCATGAGTCTTCAATTTTGATATCTTCAGTCTTGAATCTCTATACTATACAGTCTTCATTCTTAATACCTGCATGTTTATATCCTGCATATACATATATATCTAAACTATAATGTTCATATTTATATTTTATAACAAGTCCTAAGGTTATTGTCAATAAAACCATCATCACAAGGACTAACATTTTGGAGATTGCTTAAATTTTGGATAATATTAATCTTCTTTAATTTTGGAAAACTTAATATAATCTTTTAGACCATCCGGGCTTTTCTTTCGATCTGTTCCACCACTCGCCCAAAAAGAGAAAACATAGACCGGGTAAGTTCATGGCACTGGTTGCTCCATCCCTAACCTTAGTTAAACATCTTGTTTTATCTTTTCAGATCTCGCAGGCAGGACAAATGTAGTGGTCGTTTCCAAATACTCAATTATTAGCTTTATTTTGGAATTGATTATAAGATTTCAAATTATCTTTTAAACGCTTAATTTTTCCTTTTATAAACATTCACAATTGATTCTAGGATAAATTTTTAAGTTTAAACCATCATTTAAAAAGTCATAGAAACGGTAGAAGAAAAGTTTTGTAGAAAGTGCTTTACTAAGCTTATTTGATTTAAACAACTTTTGAATATTTAAAAATTCATAATTTCCTTTTCAAATCTCGTATAAACTATTTAAATAGATTTATCGAATTTATTTCATATTTTTAATCATTTAAAAAAATCATCTATAAAGAAATTCTTTTTTGGATTCCGAACTGCAAAACCGCGATGTTTTTAAAAATTGTTTTGGACATATTTCAAACTCAACTTGATGGAATCTTGCTTTTGTTTCTTTGTTGGAAAACTATGGACAAAATAGACTGGAAAATTCTTATCTCGAAGAATTCCGAGCAGTATCCCACTTTGTACACTCATTTAACTTTTATGGCACAAAATCGCGAACTACCGTTACGCGACGCGTCTAGTTTTGACTTAATTTTTAATTTATTTTCAAACTTCTTGAAAACATTTTCAAATGTTTATAAAATATTTCCAAATCATTTAAACTCATTTAAACAATATTTTTATATTTCAAACTCATATTCCATTTCATTTTATTTTATAATATAATATTATTATAATATTATTTCTTGCCTATTTAGATTATTTAAAATCATTAAGATGCTAAATAATTTCTATACACATATTTGTATGGATGTATCTCATTTAATTAACCATGGTTAATTACTAATCGTTTCTCTCATCATTATCAAACCAATTTAGAATTCATATAATCAATCACATAATCAACCAATTTGCAACCAAGTTATCAAACATTTAATAATCCAACATATTTAAACTTTTCAATCATTATACTTGAAATAATTTAAGGATTAATTAGTAAATACGAGTACTCATATTTTACTAAAGGCTAACTTCCTACCAACATTCTTTTTTAAACAACACGTCACTAAACCATTGCTAACTTCAACTAATCATCTTCTACTCCATTAATACATCACTGAAATAAATCAACCTCACTTTTTAGTGCTCGGCCATCTTTTCACTTTCACTTGCTCTCGAGCATAAGCCTTTACCTCTTCTTTGCTCTTGGTCAAACCTTCCAACAACACCATAGGGCTCTGCCTCCCCTTGATCCTCCCCTTTCTCCATCATTTCTTCACTTTTTAATGTTAAACCAAGTTTGGATGATATTCTAAGGTCTTTAGGAAAGTTTTTTGGAGTTTGGACTTTGTTTCATATGGTTTTTAAAATGTTATTGGGAAATGTAAGAGAAAATGTCATTAAAGCTCTAAGGAAGAAGAAGAGGAGAACTTAGAAAAGGAAGAATAAGAAGAATGGAAAGTGTGAGAATGGAAGAGGTCTGCAAGGCTATTTATAGAAAAAGTTTGGAATTAAATATTATTATGTAAAATGACCAAAATACCATTTACTTTTTAAGAAACCTTATTTTTTCAACACTAACATCACATTTAAAGTCATTATTTATGTCATTTTCACTTAAGTATTAAGTAAAGATTATAATAATTATGTTTGTTTGATTTGATGTTTACTTTTTGACTTTTGTACTTTTTTGTATTTTTGTGCTTACTTTTTCTTAATGAAATTCTAGAATTTTTAACCATGTTTAGTTAAAGTAAAATTGATTAGTGAATTAATTATGTACTTATACTATTTGAATATATGTTCCTATATAAGAAAATAAAGTTGCGACGACGTTGTGACAACTTTTAATCAACAAAACGTTGATTTTCGACAAAATGTTTTACATTCACATTTTGACGTTTTAGTTAAACTGTTTATTTATGTAAATCAAATATAAAAACAATTTTTTATATTGCTATTTAAAAATATAAACACTCATAAATAAATTAAAATAATTTATTTAACCACTGAAACTTAATTTTCTAAAATCAGCATTTTGTCGCTTTTGTCTATATATGCAAATGTTACTATTTTTGTATATACATATCTTTCCAAATTCTATCTAATATTATTTGAATCACATAACCTTTCCTATTTTATATTTAAAATCATTTTAAATAGTATATTTTAAGGTGGTCAAATTCTGGGTCGTTACATTCTTCACTACTTGAAAGAATTTCGTCTCCGAAATTACTCAAAACAAAAGTTTGCTTGAAACATTTATCTTTAAACTTAATTTCATATAACATACACAGATCATCCGTATGAAATATCTTATTCGATCTCCTATTCGAATACATAACTTTATTTCTGAACTAGTATCGATCCTCCGATCTTTTAGTGTGGACTCTGATCAGGCTTCTAGATTAGAACCTTTGCTTTCCTTGCATAGTTCTCAACTATGATAGAAAACTAAAGCACCAAACCATAAACCATAATCAATGTTCGTCATCAAGAATCAGGTGGTAAATCCTTTTTCGGACCAGTGTAAACACCTCAAAGTTTCGAACTCGAATCTTAGACCAAAATTTGTACAATGAAATGATTTACATATAATATATGTATTTATTAACTTTCAAAAAAATTTCATAAACTTTTATCATAAGTTTAAACATTTTGTAAAGGTGCTTATTTATATAACCTCTTTAATTATTTATTTACAAATATTTTTAATAAAGGATAATGTTCTAAAGAAATAATTTTTCACTCAAAAGATAATTTATTTTTATTATATTTTTTCCCATAATCCTTTAACTTAGTATATTTCCTTTAACACTAATATTATTTATAAATCATTTCGTAAAACTATTACTTAAGCTTATTACATCTTATAATTATGTAAATCAATTATATTTTAAATACTTAAGTCCAAATCCTTAATTAATGCTGGAATTCATTAATAAAACATTTTCCAGGTTATAACCACCTTTTTGGGGAGTCGTTATTTTACCTAATAGTTCATGACTTAAATCTATGTTTGTACGATATACCTTTACATCCTAAGAGTATATGCAAATCCCAAATTTCAAATTGGTTTTACTTAAATCTGTTTGTCTAACAAATTTAGCCATTGTTGTAATTTACTATTATCTCAAATTCATAAGTTACAAAACTTATTTCTTATTTAATACTATTATATTAATTTTCTAGCTTTGAAAAAATAAATTTTAAAACCACCTCTAATTAAATCCTCAAACTCTTAAATCACTTTTTTTTGTAAATCAAATTTATAATTTATCCTTATCTTGCTTCATTTACTGTAAGTATTTCACAGCCTTTTACCAAAAATTTCCATAAATTTATTTGCTTTGAGTTAGGTATGATTTGGGAATTTTCGACCGTCCAAAATCGTCGGAACTTTTGCTTTGTTTTAGAAACTAGTGATCCCAATTTATCTTTTGTTTAAACACTTTTATAAAGACTACTAATCAATGATTCGCATTATTTCTTTAACATAAGAAACTTATATAGATCGAGTAACCCCAAAACAATCCAAGGAACTGGGTACTACTAGTAGTATCTTATATCCTCTTAACAAGAGGAGTAATACTTAAGAGAAGTGCTTACCATCCAAAAACATCTCTTGTCCATTTTTAATCTATTTTCAAGCCAATCGAATTAGTTATCATAAAATACCTCTTTTTATTTGAAATAATACCATTTTCAAAATCCTTTTGAGATTACTTTATAAAATCTATTTTACAAATTCATTTTATCTTATATTAATTAACTTCATTTAAATTACCGCAATTCTTTTACTCGAATTTAGATTCTCATTCCTTTTATATTTATCTTTTTACACAATCATTCTATTATTTAAATACATTTTTACCATATACGTTCATTCCTTAAACAAATCTTATCATCAAACACCTTATAGTCAAATAGTGAAACTTAATTCACAAGGTATTTGTACTTAAACTTTTAAATAAAACAACCGATCAGTTTATGACAGTAACTTAACATTATCGTTTCTTACTTTATTATTTGGGAATAAGTATTAAAGATCTTAATTACCTTATCAGATTTCTTACTTATCGATTATCTTTAGGAAACATCTTATAGTCAAACTGTGAAATTCTAATCATAAGATGTTTATATTTAAATTTCACTAACCCTAATTTCTAACTATACAACATTTCAAAATACATAATTTATATTCAAAATAGAATCCTAGGTAAAATTATTTTATGTATTAATTTTTTCGAAATCAGTGTGTCGGTTCGCCTTGTTTAAATGTTTAGGAACCCACATCGATAATGGTGATCAGGCGTATCGATTAGAATCCATAAATCACTCAACAGATAAATCAACACAAAACAATTTATTAGTCGATAAAAAATACGCACTTATATATACTATACTCAAACTCATTCTAGGGTGTTACTAACCCTATCTCTAATAAGTCACTCATCCTAGGGTATTACTAACCGTATCTCTGATGAGTCTTTACCCCACCAAAGCCAAGGTTCTCGCTTAACCTTTAGCTCTGATACCAAATGTAACGGCCCGTTTTTCCGTACCATTTGAATCAACAATAAACCACACATGGACAACTCAAATTACACGAATAAGCGGATCATTAAAGGTAGAAAGAAAATAAAGACATAACAGAATCTTACACAAATGGAATAATATATATTATTTCAATAATAATCTTTACAGTGGAAAATTTTAAAATACAGTAACAGAGTCTAACCTAAATTCAGCTTGGACAGTTATAAACCCATGTCCCTACAAATGCTAAAAACAATAAAACAAATGCAATAGACGTCGTGGATAATATAATACATCTATACGATGATGAAGATCTCCAGCTCTCCTTTGGAAATTCCAAGCATCTTCAGCTAAACCTGAAACTACTCGGATTTAACCCGAGTATTAAAAATACCCAGATCAGTCTTGATAAACCAGCGTAAGATACTCAAAATTTAAAATGACTATGTTATCAAAACCTTTGAAAAGAAGGGTATCTCATACGACCACGTCCACACATAAATACAGACGGGTTTTTCTCTTATGATAACCAAAACACTATTTTTGACAAAATAATTCGATATTATCTTTAATGACATTCTTTTGGAAAACACCTTTCAAATAACTTATTCAAATAAAGTATCAATATCCGGACTAAGTCTATGAGAATATATCCGGACTGGGTCAACGGAATATACTGAATGGAATGTATGATAACAAAAGGGGTAACTAAAATGTTTGCAAGTCATTACAGCTATTTTGGGACTACAACCAAAACCGTAAAGTTCATATTGTAGTTGGATTTTCCAACATGATAGGGAACTAGCAGCCATTTTCTCCGATCCACAAATAACAAACATAGTCCCCGCGGTGCCTTAATCACTTTTCTCAAGCAACTCACTTGAAATTGTATTTGCTATACTAATACTGGTAACCGGTAGTTCCCTGCTTTTCTCAAGCTAATCATTTTGTCAAAATGGGGCAATAAATGCCTTGAGGGATGTTTTATCTCAAAGGGCCCAACGTATTGGGCACCACCGTACATACTCACTTATTCCGATTTTGTATCTATCAGACCACATAGTATCCGATATCATCATTCAGGATGTGAAGCTAGTGAGGCTACACTTAATATCTTCAAAGCCACGCTTTGTTTTTTTTACAAAGCTATGCTTTAGATCATAACAAGTTCCACATTACATGCCACATCGTCATTCCACGTCACATGACTGATCTCTAGAAAAGTATAACTTCCTGAGCTCGTATGTCTCAGTAAAGGGTAAAGATGCCTTCTCTGCCACCAACTGATATACATTTATAGAAACCACTCAACTGAGATTTAGAATACAATGTCAGAAAAACATCTATACCAATTCGTTATGGGACTGAATGAAACCGAATGCACTTTCCTCGGCCAATACTAGGCAAGAAGCCCTTGCAATTCAAAAAAATATTCACAACGAGGAAACCACTGCTATAAATAACTCCATAATAGGAGCGGCCCAGAGCATGTCAACAAGCAGTCCTCACACTATGAAGATCCTCGGTCTTTAATAATCATCATATTCAACATGTCTTAACTTTCGAACGTATACATTGGTTCGAAGTGGTTTTCGGATAGGGATCACCCATATCCGACCCCGGTTCATTCGAAGCCAATTATCGATAAAAAAAATGTTTAGTTCATAAGTGGATATCAATCATCAATCAATTACTTCATCTTTTATAAAATTTCTTTCTTAGGTACATTCTTTTCAGTTTACTCCATTTTATTTTCAAGTATATGGAACCATTGAGCCTCATTTATCAAATCATTTAGTTTATTTACACCTTTCTTAAATCTAGGAATAATTCTAAACCATTTTCTCTTTTACTTAAGAAGACTTTCCCAAATCATTCATTAAATACTAATCAAAGATTTCCTTTTCTCTTAGAGTAATTCTAAGTTAATTCATTCTTTTGCTTTGGATAATATTTCAAATTTCCTTACTTAACACTCGATCCAAATTTCTTAACTTTTAGGGCGGATCAAAAACAATTCCATTTAAGACATTGTTTACTCTAAACCTTTAAATAAGTCTTAGCAAACATTATTGAGTAAATAGGATCATAGAAATCATTCTAATTTTACTCAACATCAACTTCCATATTCAACAAGTGCTATGGATGGAATAATGGTGAGATCGCCTTTTAAATTCCACGAATAGGATGAGTTCCCTCTACGGAATTTGATACCAAGTATAAGAAGATTATCCCTATACAATCCAAGTTGTATTTTATTTATTTTGGAGATCGCTAAAATATTAGATAATACTAATCTTCTTTAATTTTGGAAAACTTAATGTAATCTTTTAGTGCATCTGAGCTTTCCTTTTGATCTGTTCCAACCCTCGCCTAAAAAGATAAAACATAGGCCAGGTAAGTTCATGGCATTGGTTGCTCCATCCCTAACCTTAGTTAAACACCTTGCTTTATTTTTCCAGATCTCACAAGCGGGACAAATGTACTAGTCGTTTCCGCATACTCAATTGTTAGCTTTATTTTGGAATTGATTATAAGATTCCAAACTATCTTTTAAACACTTAATGTTTCCTTTTAAAAACATTTATAATTGATTCTATAAAAATTGTTAAGTTTAAATCTTCTTTTGAAAAGTCGTAGAAACGGTAGTAGAAAAGTGCTGTAGAAAGTGCTTTAAAAAACTTATTTGATTTAAAAAACTTTGAATATTTAAAAAAATTATATTTTCTATTTCAAATCTATTCTAAACTATTTAAATAGATTTATAAAATTTATTTTATATTTTTAATCATTTAAAAAATCATTTATAAAGAAATTGATTTTTGGATTCCGAACTGCAAAACTGCGATGTTTTTAGAAAATTGTTTTGGACATATTTCAAACTCAACTTGATGAAATCTTGATTTTCATACTTTGTTGGAAAATTATGGATATAGTAGACTGAAAAATTCTTATGTGTAAGAATTCCAAGCTATATTCCACTTTATATACTCATTTAACTTTTATGGCGCGAAATAGCGAACTACCACTACGTGACGCGCCTAGTTTTGACTTGTTTTTTCAATTTCTTTTCAAACTTCTTGAAAATACTTTTAAATGTTTATAAAACATTTCTAAATCATTTTAAACTCATTTTAAAATTTCAAACTCATATTCCATTTCATTTCATTTTATAATATTATATTATTATAATATCATTCCTAACTTTTTTAGATTATTTAGAATCATTAAAAGGCTAAATAATTTACGTACACATATTTTTATGGATTTATCTCATTTAATTAACTATGGTTAATTGTAATAATTTCTTTTATCGTTATCAAACTAAGTTAGCATCCATATAATCAATCACATAATCAACCATTTTGCAACCAGGTTATCAAACATCTAATCATCCAACATATTTAAGCTTTCAAATCATTGTACTTGAAATAATTTATGGATTAATTAGTAAATACGAGTACTCACCTTTTACCAAAGATTAACTTCCTACCAACATTCTTTTTTAAACAACACTTCACTAAACCATTGCTAACTTCAACTAATCATCTTCTACTCCATTAATACATCACCTAAACAACTCCACCTCACTTTTTAGTGCTCGGCCATCATTTCACTTTCACTTTCTCTCGACTATAAGTCTTTCCCTCTTCTTTGCTCTTGGTAAACCTTCCAACAACACCCATAAGGCTCGGCCTCCCCTTGATCCTCCCTTTCTCCATCATTTCTTCACTTCTTAGATGTTAAACCATGTTTTGATGATATTCTAAGGTCATTAGGAAAGTTTGGTGGAGTTTTGACTTTGTTTGATATGGTTTTGAAAAAGTTATTAGGAAATGGAAGAGAAAAAACCATTAAAGCTCTAAGAAAGAAGAGGACAGCTTAGAAAGGGAAGAAGAAGAAGAAGAATGGAAAGTGTGAGAATGGAAAAGGCGTGCATGGCTATTTAAAGAAAAAGGTTTGGAATAAAATATTATTATGTAAAATGACCAAAATACCCTTTACTTACTTTTTAAGCAACCTTATTTTTTCAGCACTTAATATCTCATTTCAAATCATTATTTTATATCATTTTCACTGAAGTATTAAGTAAAGAATATAATAATTATGTTTGCCTGATCTGATGTTTACGTTTTGACTTGTACCTTTTTTGTCATTTTGTGTTATTTTTCTTAATGAAATTCTAGAATTTTCTAAGTATGTTTAGTAAAAGTAAACTTGATTAGTGAATTAATTAATATACTATTCGAATATATGTTTCTATATAAAAAAAATAAAGGCGTGACAACGTTGCGACAACTTTTAGTCGATAAAACGTTGATTTTTGACAAAATGTTTTACAGTCACATTTTGATGTTATTAGTTAAACTGTTTATTTATATAAACCAAATTTAAAATAGATTTTTATATTGCTATTAAAAATACAAACACTCATAAATAAATTAAAATAATTTATTTAACCATCGAAACTTACTTTTCTGCCACCAGCATTTTGTCGCTTTTGTCGACATATGCAAATATTACTATTTTGTGTATACTTCTCTTTCCAAATCCTATCTAATATTGTTTGAATCATATAACCTTGCTTACTTTATATTTAAAATCAATTTAAATAGTATATTTTAAAGTGGTCAAATTCAGGGTCGTTACATTGAAGCTTAGAGAAGGAACTTTCCCGTTAGCTGCCATTGGTGGAATCCCAATTCTACGAGCATAGAATAGCGACTTGTTGTGAAGCTATTTTGCCTAGTTTTGCTTTTTTTTTTGCAAATAAGCTACCCTAATGAATTGAGGGAAATGTAATAAGGTAGGACCGGACACATCTTTCATTTCTAAATAAAGTTAACATCTTGAACCAACGGAACCGTATTCTTATCAGCAAAACCCCGTGCTTCGTGATTAACAATGCAGTTAGGTACCTAGAGATAGGTATCAACTTCTTTGGTCCAAGATCAAGATAGAAGATATAATCACAAGGGTTGATCAAATAATTCGACCCTATCCTTGGGGTATTGACTATTGCACAAAGATAGGCAAGATCAATGAGGAATAGTCGAAATCAGGCAGCTTGAGCACCAGTTTGTGAAGATAGTAAACCAGTATGTGGTTAAAAAAATCTTAATAACCATGCTTACGGCCTAGCAGGAAGCATAAGGCTGAGGATAAGCAAGAATGGTCAAAAGGATGCATACGGTCGACACTCGAGGATAGACAAGATTGAGAATGGACGCCTAGATATAGGTGTTTGAACCACTGGTTCCGGTATATAGGAACTAGTTTATGACCAAGATTTCCACAACTACATTTGCATCCCAACAGGACATGCTCAGTCGAGAATAAGAGAGGATAGTTATTGAATGCTTTCCATCAACACCCAAAGAAAGGTAAGATCAAAATCGAGCACCTAAAAATGTATACCATCGATGGATCAAGATTAGGAGAGTATAATCGGATTAGGGGCAATCAGATAATTTTTCCTACACTGTATATTTTCGACCAACGCCTCGAAATTGGCAAGGTTTAAGAGTGATGCATGGATTCTGGCATTTGGAACCCCAAGTCTTCGTGACGGGATTCGGCAAATGTTGGAATTATAGATAGTGCGATCATGCTTGGTCGAGGCCGATTGGTGGAAATCAAAAGAAAATATTGATCATGCCCGATTATTTACGAGATCGGAAACATCGGGAGATAAGCATCTAACTATTTCCTAATGATAGTTATAACTTATTAATGATCGGAGGAGACTTGACCAAAATAAACTGGAATAACCGTAGAGTTGGTTCGATATTAGGTTTGTTTAGCCGAATGAAAACACTTTGGCAACAGTAAATAGAAATAACGGAATATAATTAAACCAATTGCAGGAATTTTACTTATATGTATAGGGTTGCAGTAAGTAAAAGCAATGCACAAATACATGCATGATAATATGGATAAATTGCGGTACAACTAGTTATATTATATGTGCAGGAAGATATATATATATAGGCATGAATAATATATATAAATGAGGAAATGTAAACGAGACGGTGATTGAAACGGAAAAAATAATCTTTAGTCACATTTAATTTTTATATACAATGAATGTGGAAGTTGGTCCCATACAGGAATGACCTATTTACAAATGGAAAACAAAAAATACAACCAAAAAGAGATAAAATAAAACTATCTCATCATCACTAAAGGCTAACTGGAGAGCCTACTTCTCATGTGTCTTCTTCTTCTTGCCATCTTTGTTGCTTGAACCATCGCGAGGTCTCTTTTGGTCCTTCTCACTCTTAGATGTGCTACCTTCAAAGGGAGTGGTGTCCTCCTTTAGTAATAGTGATTACTGGGTCTTTGTGCCGGCTGATAGTGGGATCAGATGTCTCTATGGAAGTGTCGATGGTGCTTCCCTCTAGGAGGCTTGATGGTTATATAAAGGATTCTTCGAGAATGGCTTGGTTCTTCAGTGCCAGCAGATTTTTCAAGTACAGGGTCGACTTTTATTTTCACCTTGGAAACATTGGTCTTCATTCTCTTTGCCATAGAAACAGGACCCGTTGGGCACGAAGCACTAGTGATGGTAATATCTTTCCCTAAACACTACGAGGTACTGTCTAACCCCTTTAGAGCTGTGATTTTCTCCGAATCAGGACCAGGAATGGAGCTAGAGGGAAGGCTTGGAACGATTAGTCTTGTGGTAATGGAGGTTGACTCGGCAGTAATAGAAAGGGACCCAGGCCTTGCATGATTTTCGATGGAGAAAGAAGAAGCGATGGGTGACCTGTGAATTCACAAATGGAGAAGTAAATGTTAGTAATAGTTTCAGACAAGAACTGAAGGATTTCGAACCATAGAGAGACGAGGGATATACCTTCACTAGTCAGAGTCTCCTTAGTAGGAAATACAATGAATTCACCCTCTACTGTAGTCAAAAGGATGGGTTGAGAGACGAAAATAGCAATGTAGGGCTCATTACAGATGATTGCTACAGAAGATGGAATAATGTTTTGGCTGGCCTTACGGCTAGCCTCCTCGGATGTTGGAACCTTCACAGCAAGCGGTTCGATTTTTAAAGATGCTGATTCTACATAGCCTGATGCATTTAGGTTAGTAGGAGCTCCAGTGGAGGCTTCAGCACTAGTGGCATTCTCTGCAGCCTAGATAGCTTTTCCTTCTTATAGTTTTTCAATGTCATCCGCACTATGGTACTTGGCTTTTTAGTTCGTCTTTGGTGAGAACTTCACAGGATACAATCGTACGACATATTAACTCTTTCTAGAAATCATCAAGAGTGATGAAATAAGTGCTTCCTAGTTAGTTCAAGTTATTTTACCTTGGTCATATTCTCCTTTAACTCGATTAGCTCTTTCATCATTGCAGCATGGTTAACCTCAACCTTCTATTTCTCCGCTTTAAATAGGAGTAAGGTGGATTCAAGCTTCTTATTATCAGTATGGAATTTTTGGATGTTGGCTTCCTTGTCCACAAAGGCCTAATTTTTTCAAGGAGGGCTAGGTCCCTGTTTGCGAGTAGCTTCTTAAGAGTGGCATTCTCTTCATAAGCAGTTTTTACTAGGTTTTTCATCACAGCTCAGCCTGCTTATAAGATTTTTTCATCTCTTCGACCAAATCTTTGGTCCTCTTTTCTGATGTCTGGGCCATGTCAATTTCTTCTATACGCTTGTCTTGTTCCTTCTTATATTCCTCTATGATTTTATAAGAGCTCTATTTCCGAATCAAACAATGGATATGGTTTGATGAATTCTGTTGACGTTAAAGAGAAAAAAGGTAAGTTTGTTCCATTTAAACCCTTGGTCTATCGATTCTTATATTGCGCCAACCCTATAATTTGCTTCTTCCCTAGAGATGCCTCTAAGGTCGTGGTCGAATACGACCCCAGCCGGGCAAAGGTTTAGGAAGGCAGCTTGCATTCGGCTGGATGGGGCTAAAGGTGAGGATTTGGATGAATAGAAACTTCTTTTGGTTGGTGGGGGTAAAAGAACTATGGTGGTCAAAGAAATCAATGCAGGAGGCTATTGTTGGGAGGAAAGATATGGTTGAGGTCGAGGTAGAGGAAGACCAGAAGAGGAACCATGCTAGTCACATGAGTCCTTATGCCTTTTCCTTGATTATAGATTTCCTTCTCCTTTGCATGCCTCTTCTTCCTTTTTTTCCTAACAGTCTATTTTCACTTGGAGCTCTCTGTCTTTCCTCTATGCTCTTTCCTCGTATGTTTCCTTCTCTCTATAAGAGCTTGAGTGAGGAGGATAGGCCTTAGGAGTCACTTTCCTCTGTCTAAGGATGCTAGAGTGAAGATAGCTAAATAGGTCTCTTACCGTCATACCTGAAATGAAAGAAACGATTGTATCAGTTTCAGAATATTGGAGTATAGGAGTGTGTGTGTGTTCATGATCCTAAAAGGGTATGGAGTGTTGGTGTTACCCTAAGTACTCTTCGGATCATGTTTGGAAGGTAGTAAAGATGGAGCTGAGCCTCCTTTAGCTAGGATGGAATTTGAATCTAGGAGAACACGCCTTAAGAAGATCACTGATAGGAATGTCGACATCACTCAATGAGTTAAAGTTGTTTTTCAAGTAACCGACTAAAGGAGTTACCTCGTTGTTGGTATTATGCTCCATTCAATAGTTTACTAAGTAGACTTGACTATTATTCACCTTGGACGTGAAGGGACTAGCTAGGTACCTCTGTAGACGTTTCTCTGTATGATTCGCCTTCATCTTTAGTGAGGTCCTTATCATCGTTATAACCTTCGTTTTTATCTTCTTTTTCTCCTTCTCTCTCTTCTCCACCTCTTTCATGTATAGTATGCATTTCAATCATTTCTATCCTTTCCACATGTACTTCACCGGCAATGTTTACTTCCACTACTCTATTGATGGATTCATCGACATTCATAATTTCGGACGAGCCTTTGATACCCCCTTGGACGTCTTTGTGGTGCTAGGAATGAGGGCAAAGGACTTTGTTGACACCTTGGAACCTCTTGATGAAACTTCAATAGGAACAACGAAGATTTTAGAATGTAGAAGGCCGCATCGACGAAGATTCTCATTCGTTAACAAGTGGCGATGGTGCGGAATCGAACGTTGATTCTCTTGAGACTTTATAGAGTCACATATTACTCTTTACTCGTGTCTCGAGCATAGATGTCTATGCAGAGGTGAATAACGAGTTCATCACTTGAATGAAGAGAATCTAAATATGGGGAAGAATGGAAAAGAAGAAGTCTTACATTTGAAAAGCTAGAGCCTATTAAAGTCGTATGGACACTTAACAAAGAAATACTCATTTTTGAAGTACGAATACTTGTTGTAGAGACCTTTGATGAACTTACACCAGCACTAGGCTTCGATGATCATGAGGGAAGATGACTCACTTCGTTGTCTGAAGCTCAGAATATGTGTTAGTTCCCTAAATTTTAGAGGCCATTGGAACTGGTTCATGAATAGAACGTACAGAGCACTCAATACGGCATAGTCATTGGGATGGATTTGAGTAGGAGCAAGCCCGAGCTCTTGGAGGAACATTCAGAGAGATGGATTGAAGGGTGGTACAGCGTCGCCTAGGAATATGTACGTTTTGCAAGCTATATAGCCCATTAGAGAATTATGTGCACATTACTTAGGTGTTGGGAGTAAGATGTCACCTTTTGGTATTCCATATTCTGGTATTCCATATTGTCGACATATAGTACATAATGACATGGCAGTTAGAATCATCAACATTTTTTAGAGAGGATCATCTATCTCTTAAGCCCACTTATACATTAATAGGATGAGGTTAGTCCTGAATTAGAGCTGATAGAACTATCATCCCCTACAGCACTATGGTGATTGAATGCCTGGTTTCGAAAGGCATATTGGTCGAAGCTTGAGCTACGGTAGATCCGACTTCATGAGGCATTGATGGCCCAACAACAACATTGAATTGAAAAGAATTGTGAGTCATTCTGGATAGGAAAAACTCTATGTTGAACATGGTTAGGTATGTTTTATTTCATAATTCCATTTTGTGAACCCATTTGACGAACGCTCCAAATCCAATGGATGTCAACATGTGTTAACCGATCTGATTCCAAACATCAAATGGGGCAATCAGAAGTTTCAATATATATAGTGCGAGTCTTGTGCCCCATGCATGGCGAAAAGACTATTCTATGTAGGTAACCCGCTCATGCTGGAATACGAGCCCCATTGCACGTTGGAACTCTGCATCAGATCTTACCCACTATCTTCGGATAATCTATAATGCAAAATACTACCATAAATAATGTGGTGTGTTCTTTGCAGAAACATAGGAAGTGTAGCGAATTGAAACATTGTGTAATGGAATAGTTCGAAACTTCGAATGTTGGGGTGTGTTCAACGTAACCATTCTTTGAAAGAAAACCATCTCGATGAGACCAAGCTCAAGTGAGGTCTACTCATGCTTTCCTTAGTTTAGTTGGTGCTTGAGACCATTACAAGTGAAGGAACCATGGGCGTTGTAAAAGGCAACCCGAAGCAGTATAAGGAAAGCATGAGGCTGATAGGGGAACGACTACGGACTAACAATGCCCAAGGAGGTGTTGTGCTTGCTTTGGGCTAAGCCTACGAACTCCATAGGATATTTTCCACATTAGTAATAGTCAAGGGGTTGAGCTTGGCAAAATCGCAAATTTCAAGCCTTCATCGTTAATAGACCATGGGTAGCCCAAGGCGATCAACGATGACCTAGCCGTAGCCACCATGGCCAGGAGGTTTGATAGCCTACTTTTAAAGATTCGAAACTAGACCTAGGCGTATAAGGTTGGGTTGAGATCTCTGGGTGGTGCAGTAGCAGTCGAGGAGGTGATCTGAAATTGGCAGCAACATGGAGATGTTTGTGGCGGTTTAGGTTGATCGATGGAGAGCCATTGCGCAATAGGAAATAGGTTGCATGAATTCGGGATAGATCCGAAGTAAGAGGCAAATAAAGGCATAGACGGAGAATATGCTAAATACATATCACTTAATAACTTAGGTGACTCAGCAAAACTGGTTGATAGAGGCTTAATCAGGTCAGTACGAGTGTGAAATTTTGGCTCAATATGAAAGGAAAGGAGAGAAGAGGGAAAAGGAAGGTAGCATGTTCCTGACCGAGGCATGGAACTATCTATAGAGTGTTGATCTTAATCTTAATATGGAAAGCAACACTACTGCTATTTAAGGCAATGGAATGGATGCCCTTGGAATAGAGACGACACTTCAAAGAACCTCTTGGATAACCCACAAATTTGTATGGATAATGGTATATGCATGTCTTGCTCCGAAGAGTGCTTTATTTCCAATAGAAGCGTAATTTGGAGGGCATGTGTTATCCGGCTTTTCAACCAAACGGCTTTCAAATGAACTTGGATGTCAGGATAAAGAAGAAGAGGCATGGAGACCTGGAAGCATGCTTGGAAAGATATTATGATAAGCCCTATATGGTTAGAGTGCTCAAAATAGGAAAAGGAAACATCTCGATGCCAACCACTTTCAGGTCGGTACCGATCTGTTTTTAACCATCGTATGGGATTCTAGAGTTATAGCTTATAGATTGCTAGCTAGAGCGATCGTCTTGGGGCCCATTTATGAAAGATTAGGTGAACTCTAAAGAGAATTGACGAGAACGACAAGCATAGAAGGATTCAGAACCTCTCGGCAACGACTTGATTTCTAGGACAAAAGTGCTTGGAACTTTATGAATCGAAGATAGATGACCGAGTGAGGAAGATGGTAGATCTGCCATCATGAAATCAGATCGGTACTGATCACTTCTGATTGGTACCAAGATGATCCTATTGGTCAGGAGACTTGGTCTCACCTCCTAAATTTTCAATTTGAAGTTAGACTTGGTTCGAGATCCGACGATTTCATGGACCATTTCTCTATAAATAACCAAGCATATGGCAACTTAGAAAGGACTTTATGTCACTTCATCTCCTTCGCTCTCTCTCTCTACACGAATTTGTGATAAAGGAAGTTACTTTTTGCTGTTCTGGGATGTTGGATTAGTAAATCCTTTGTTCTTGTGATAACTAAACCTCTATAATAAGATTAAAGCAGATATAGGACTCGGATTTGCTGAACCAGTATCTCTTGCTTTATTTTATCATTTATAGCTAGATCTCTTCACTTTTAACTTGTTTTAGGGTTTGTGCCACTTTTTGGCCAAATAATAAATTACTAAATATATCTATCAAAAATTACTTCCAAGTTTAATTGCATATAACAATAAATATATGTTTGTGATCCTATTTTTATACTTTTTTGTATAAAAAGCTTTTATATAATATATTTTTTCTACAAAACTAAAATGATTCTTTCTTTTTATAATAGTGGTGCAAACTAAATTTATTACAAGATCCATAAATATATATTGTATGCTAGCTTCTAACATGAAATTCCAATTGAGGAAACTTGACTTATCTATGCTTTCACTTTTAAGAATAATGTTATGTTTAGTTCATTCTATGTCTTAAGTTTCTAAAACTCTTATATTCAACTTCATTCAATTGTAACACTACTATAAGTAAACTTATTTTTGTTTTGAAAATTCTATATTTATTAAAGAATATGTGTATTTTAGTTAACTTGAACTGTGCATGTTTATCTTTTTAGGTTTAATTGATTATTGATATTACTAATAATTTCAGGCTAATATTTAATGAGAAATGAATATTATCATATTGTTTCCAACTAATTAATATAACTGAATTTTAAAATAAACATTGATTAATTCTTTAAGTAGCATTAAAGAGAATTGATTTAAGAATTAATATGCAATCGATTCTCTATTTTAATATGGAAAAAAATAAGATAATAAATTCACATTGTAAATATGGCTCAAATATCAATTATCATGATAACCTTTTGCTCAAACCTCACTGACTAAAACAATATTATTAATATATGTAGTTGAACGAGGTAAAGATTTATATGAAGATTGACGTAATGGAGATTGAAATTATGTGTGTACTCCTCCATAATTTTAAATTTAACATTTATTTAAATTATAGTCAGGAAAATAGGAAGAAGGAAAATCTTCAGCCACATCTTTGAATGAAAGGCATGAATTTTAAATTTAATTTGAAGAGCACTAAATGTTATATTAATGTAGTATCAAATAAAATAAATGGTATATAAACTATGAAAAGGAATGCTATATGAACTTAACATAATATGTATGTAATGCTATACGAACTTAGCATTATATATGTGTAATAATACGTTAATTTTGCATTTGATTAACTTTGAAAGTGAATCTTATTTTAGTTCATCTATTGTAGTTTATCCAATGGTAGTTTAATTTAACATTTCATTTATCTGATGTTTGTTTAATATTGTTTTTTTATCTAATGCTATATTAATATAACATCTATTGGCCCGTGGACTAAATATTAAAATATGTATCCTTCAAACAAAAATTAGTCTTAGGTTCTTTTTCCTTTAAACTAATTCCCTCAGTTAGTTTCAGGATTTTGAGGATGAAAAGAAAAAAATAGTTTTCAAGGAGTATAAAAGCATGTGAAAGATGAGAAAAGGAATATAATTATGCAAAGTTAATCAAGTGATTTAGTTAAAGAAATAAAATTTTCACCCTTCAAAATACTTTTTCCTTAGCAAAATTATTTAAATTATTTAACTAAAGAAATACATTTTCACCCTTTTATTCATTTAACAATTCCCAATAAGAATAATAATGGTCAAAATTTAAACTTATATAATAAAATAGACATAATATATTGTTTTAATACAATAGTATCATGCATATAATAATAAGTGTTCTTAAGCATAACTTCTCTATTATTAATACATATTCTCACATATATCCACCCATATCGCATTTCAAGCTAACATGATTGTCTCATGGTTTATCTTTCACAAATTAGAATGGAAGGTCACCAATATAAAATGACACCAAAAGCAATCAAACACTTAATAAAAAGTTCAAATTGGTTGAACTGGGTCAGCCTGCAGCAGTGGAGTAAGTGGGTAAATTTCAAAAAAAAAATCTTTCATTTCTATCTTGTAGGGCCTATGAAGTCTAAGTTTATTTATATCTTATCTAAATATGATTTTAAATCAATATTTTATTTTATTTACAGATAACGTATTATTAGTTGTCAAGTATATATAATATAATATAATATAATATAATATAATATAATATAATATAATATAATATAATATAATATAATATAATATAATATAATATAATATAATATAATATAATATAGTATAATATAATATAAACATAAGTGTGTACGTGTACGTGCAACATTAAATGATGTACATGGTTTAGCATGCGTGTGTATATATGCTAGAATTTCATCATAATGGACATATTAGCCCATCTATATACATAATTGATGTCTGCTATTTGTATGTGTGTGTGTGTTTGTGTATATACGTGTGTGTGTGTGTGTATGATTTAGTATATTATGAAATTATATATAATGTAAATGTATATACAAATACATTAATATATGTAAAGCAAAATAATTATAAATTTAAATTCAAATTAGAAATTCAATTTGAAATTTCAAATTTAAATCAATATAAAATATTTAATGATTTTAAAATTCAAATCGATACATTAATTTTAAAATTATACACACACGCACAACAACATTTCGAAATAATCTTTTTTAAATTTATATTCGTAATAAAATAATTTTATAAATACTATAAAAAAATATATAAAAATATATATTAAATAATTATAAAATATGCTTAAACACATGCGACCATGTAAATATATATGATAATAATTTTTTTTGAATTTAGAAATGTTTTAATTAAAACAATAATTTAATTTTTTTTTTATATAATTAATTTTCGAGGAAATTAATTACAAATAATTTGAAAAAAAAAAATAGAAAAAATTATAAACTTATACATAGTTATAAAATATTTTACATATATATTTTATAATATTTATATCCACGTTTATTTATTTTTAATTAGATGCATATTTAAATTTATATGCTAAACATATAGTAAATTCATATTAAACTTATGTCGTTTAAATTTGAAAATTAATGGGCATGCTTATAATATATTTCTTACAAAGTTTTTTTTTTTTTTGAATTACCTAGAGAACCAAGCTTCGCCTGTAAACTCTAGGGAAGTATGTGCCTGCCAAACACATACTTCGGGTACTTGTTACAGGGTTGACAGTTTCGGGGCTAAGTTAGAAATAAAGGAAAGTTGATGTTACCATTTTTGTACAAAATCATTTTGCAATAAAAATATAAAGTTCTACTTTGTGCATTTCGAGATTACCGAAGCAGATTTATCAACAAAAGTTCATCAATGATATTCAAAAAAAAACCAATCTAAAGAAATTACTATGCATGAATATATATTGTCATATTCATAAAATAAAATAAATGTTGAAGTGCACATACGTTGTCACATTCATATAACAAAATAAATCTTAAAATGCACTATTAAATAAATTATTTGATGATTTTCATGTGCATAGCACAGGTTCACATTAGTTGATTTAGAATTTGACAATGTACATAATTGATTATACAATGCTAATAACGTGTTGTAATGTAAATTTAATAGAGAAGGAAAACAAAAGGAGAAACATGAAGTTTTATTCATTCTTATTTCTCTGTCTAAAATACACTAAGGAGCTCTATATTTAAAATCAAGATTGAATTAGAAAATAACGATAATTTCTTGTAACTTTAACATATTCACATCCAACATTATTTATATTATAACACAAAAAATTCTATTTACTCACCACTAATTATGTGATCTACACCATAAAATATATTAAATTAACATACACCATATTTCTCCTAAACCTACACCAAAATAAAGGGAAATTTCTCATTCTTTTAACAAAATATTATATTATCACCATTAATTTTGAAATCATATTCCTTAAATGGTCAAACTCTTAAGTTTTGAAATAATATGAATTCTTGTTTAAATTTTACCTTATAGATTAATTTATTTAGATTTATTAAAATTAATCAAATTCCCTAAATGATACACATTAATTTATTCAGATTCCATACAATTTTATCAATATATCTAGAGCTTGGAATGTCTACATCAATAAGGGGAAGGGGTGATGAATTGCATAGTTCAATAATGATTGACTATGATGATATAATGTTGGTTGAATTTTACTTATAAATTCTTTTAGTATTTTAATCAAAGATATAAAAAAATCATGCAACCACTACATTAACAAAGGACAATTTCATTCTCAAAATAAATTTAAAATCGCCACTAGTGCAGCAAAACATCTTGTGGTGTATAAATAAACTTGTTAGGTTAATTAGCTATTTAATTTAATTGTGATGCACGGTGAAAGTATTAGATAAGAGAACAAGTCATGTTGTATATGTTTTATTATACATTGCAGTTAGGATTGCGGGTATATGATTTCTGTATCATTTCACTCGGTCCATTACATTATACCACTTGTACAATATAAATACCTGCATATCAGCTATGTATTATACTACAACAATTTATCATTCAATACAAGTTTACATTATCTTTCAAAAATCCATAAGCGTAATTCTGATTTGGTATCAGAGGCAGAAAAATAGCTTAACAACTGTAATATGCCATGCTAGGCTCCCCATCAGAGGTAAAGTCATCATCTGAAGATCGGCTACACTCCGGTTGCTATTAAAGAATCATATTTCTCTTCATCTAGCCTCGTCTTTTCTTGAATACCCACTCTCAGTTTTACTTTTCCTATCAAATCTTGATTCTATTCAAAGAATCTTGATTTCTTGATTTGAATTCAGTAAATACTCATCATTTGAAACTGCTGAGCCTCGCCTTTTAGACCGCAATCAGCAAATATTCATCATTTCATAGCCAAGGCTACACACCCAATATCCTTCTATTCATCATACCCACATTTTTTCACTCTTTTATCAAATGGCCGAATGCAATATTGATAATTCCATCTCTTCAAATGCAAGAACCACCCCCTCTCAGCAAAATGGCACTTAAGAACTTATCAAATCCATAATCAAGCCACAAACAGAACTCATCAACATTCAACTTGATGAGTCAAATTTCCTCCTGTGGAAATTTCAAATTGAAATAGCAATCAGAGGCTTTGGTCTAGAAGACCATGTTCTTGGCACTATAATCACTCCAGCAATATGCGCTACAGATAATGGAGGGAAATTAGTAATCAATCAAGAATTTGTGATTCATCAAAGACTAGATAGCCTAATCAATTCTTGGTGTTGTCTATGCAAATTTACTTCCTCAATTGGTGGGATGCATGACTGCCCATGAAATATGGACAATAATTGAGCAAGTATTCAATATTCAATATGGAGCATATGTAATGTATTACAAGAAACAATTGTAGAATCTAAAAAAGGAAAACATGTCAATGAGAGAATACCTCACCAAAGTCAAGACATTGTGTGATCAACTTGCTTTAGTTGGTCATAAATACCTGATAATGAAATAATCTTGTCTATACTAAGCGGACTTGATGATGAATAGAATCTATTGTTGCCATTATCTCATCAAAGGAATCAACTCCAACCATTCAATACGTCCACTTCATACTTGTTGCTCACGAAGGTAGAATTGAACAAAAGAAACCAACCATATCATATTTCTTAGCATATTTCATTAGTAACAACAACAAAAAAGTCAAGAAAAAACAATTATGGTAGAAATTAAATTGGCAACAATCAAAGAGGTCGACAATTATACAGAGGCAGAGGAAGGGGTGGCAGGTGGAAAAAGAATAGCAACAGTAATAGGCCAAGATGTCAAATTTGTGAGAAATTTAGTCGCATTGCAAATAAATGTTATTTTAGATTTGATGCCAACTAAGCTCCATCATAGAAAAACAACAACAATTCAGGAAACTTTAACCCAAGTGCTAATATGGTGAATACTCAATCAGATAAAAATGATCACAATAACAAAACAAATGCAAATCATGCAAATCTAGAAGATATACAAGATGAAAGCTGGTATGCAGATTCTAGAGCAATCAATCATGTGACCAACAACAAAGCAACTTGAATCTTGGGAATAAAGAGTATAGAGGTAAACAATCTTTACATATGGGTAATGGTAAGCCTATTGAAATTACTCATACAGATAATGTTTGCTTCGAAGGCAAGAATTTTTTTAATCTTAATAAACTATTTAGAGTTCCCTTAATCAAAAAAAATTTAGTAAGTGTGTCTCAGTTTGCCAAAGACAATGTGTATGTTTTGAATTATACCTTAAATACAGCTTAGTCGAAAACATTCTAACCAAAGAAATATTCTTGCGGGGTAGAGAAGTTAAGGCACTATACCATTACAATGTTGCTAATTCAGGAAATCATGGATCTAAAGGAAATTAGTGTAATGTTACTGAATTCAAACATGCTGAAAACTATAAGAAATTTGATATTTGGCATTATAAACTAGGTCATCCCAATGTAAAGATTATAAGGCAAGTGTTGAATAAAAACAATATTTTTGTTGATAATATCTTTATACCTTACATTTGTACATATAGTCAAATGAGAAAGAGTCACAAAATTCCTTTCAATGATTTTTTAACTAAATATAGTAAACCTCTAGAGTTAATTGCTATTAATTTATGGTGACCTGCACCAATAAATTCTGAATATGGGTTCAAGTAGTACATATCATTTGTTGATGCCTATTCTGGATATGTGTGGATTTATTTTCTAAAATAAAATTCTGAAACGCATCATGCAGTGTTACAATTTATTGCTAATGTTGAAAAACAAACTGAATGTCAAGTGCAAATCATATAAACTGATGGTAAATCAAAATTTCTACCACTAAAAGAATATTTTTAGAAAAGAGGAATCACTCAAAGAACAACTTGTTCATATACTTTATAACAAAATGGACTAGTTGGAAGAAAGCATAGACACATTGTGGAGATAGGTCTTACTCTTTTTTCTCATGCTTCTTTAGCATTAAAATTTTTGCCTGATGTTTTTCCTATAGCTGTGTACTTAATAAATAGACTTCCCACAAAAGTTTTGAACTCAGAAACTCCCCTGGAAGTATTGTGTAAAATCAAACCAGACTATCAAAGCCTAAAAGTGTTTTGGTGTTTATGTTTTCCCTACTAAAGTCTATACAATGGTAACAAATTGAATTTCAGGTCATCACCATGCATTTTTCTAGGTTATCCAACAAATCGGAAAGGTTATAAATGCCTAGATAGCAAAGGAAGAATACACATATCTATACATGTAGTTTTTAATGAACAAGTATTTCCATTCAACAAATCTGAAATCAAAATGACTCAAAAATATATAATTCAAGAGTGTCCTAACTAAGCATACCTCTGCAATTAGAAAGAAATATATCCAGTCAGAAAGTAGTAGTGTCAGACCATAGTGCAACAACCATGGGCAATCATCATTCACATACCCCAACTGAAGGCAATTATAGTCCAACACACACTGTGTCCAATCATGGACCAGGTCATGAACAAAATGAAGCACCTCAAAATTCAAATCACTCACCACAGTAAAGCATTAATAATTAGCTGATTCTTGGATAGTGCAATATAAACCAATACTCGATAAGGAATCACTAGAAATCAGTCATAATTGATCAAAAATGGGCATCATACGACAACCAGAGAAAAGAGTGGAATATTCAAGCCAAAGTTATACAACACAACCTTTGAAGTAGATGAACCAAATACTTAACATCAAGTTGTACAAAATGAAAAATGGGGAGCGGCCATGAAAGATGAATATAATGCTCTAATGAGGAACAAAACATTGGGTCTTGTTCCCTTACCAAATCATAAAAGTCTTGTGGGATGCAAGTGGACTTATAGACTAAAGAAAAATGCTGATGGTTTAATTTGTAAATATAAGGCAAAATTAGTAGCAAAAAAATATTCACAATAGTATGGATTTGGTTTTAATGAGACATTTTCATCTCTTACTTAACCATTTTCTATCAGAATTATTTTAACAATTGCCTTGTATTAAAATTAAAGCATCAAGCAACTAGATGGTAATAATGCTTTTCTAAATAGTGTTTTGTAGGAGGAGGTCTACATGGAGCAGGCATATGGTTTTGAGCAAAAAGGCAGTGAAATTCTTGTGTGCAAACTAAATAAAACCATTTATGGGCTCAAACAAGCACCAAGAATCTGGTTTGATAAATAAAAGTCAACTTTAACTAAACTTGACTATAATTCATCAAAATCAGATAATTCACTGTTCATAAAATTTGCCACTAATACTTTTACTTATGTGCTAAGTTATGTTGATGACTTTATAATTGCATGTAACAGTAATTTAGAAATAAGCAATCTCATAAAACATCTGAATCAGGAATTCTCTATCAAAGACTTAGGAAACTTAAGCAACTTTCTTGGCATTGAAGTGTAGAGTGTCAAACAATGAAATGTATTTAAGTCAGAAAAAATACATTTTAGAAATTTTATCAAGAGCCAAAATGGATCAAGCAAATCCACTGCCTACCCCAATAACAAGAAATCTACACTTATCAAAATACGAGGGTGAACTGATTACAAATGACAAACAGTATAGAAATATAGATGGAGCACTACAATATGCTACAATAACAAAACCAGAAATTACATTCAATGTTAACATGGTGGGTCAACTCATGCAAGAACCAAGGGATGAACACTGGAAAGCTGTAAAGAGAATATTAAGATATCTTAAAGAAACAATAAATCGAGGTCTGCTACTTGAATCAGGGAAAACATTTACTATCAATGGTTATGTTGATGCCGATTGGGCTATAGACTATAATGATAGAGAATCAACTTTAGGCTACTACATATACTTAGTAAAACATCCAATGTCATGGTGCTAAAAAAACAATCAACTGTGTTGAGATCTAATATTGAAGCAGAGGATAAAAGCATTGCAAGGCTGAAAATATGTGGATTGAATCCTTAATTAGTGAACTGCAAATCGAAACTAGCAACAAAGCAACAATTTGGTATGACAATATGAGGACAGTTTCACATACAGCAAATTCGAGTTTACATTTCAGAACTAAGCATATAGAGCTGGGTTTATATTTTGTAAAAGATTAAGTTATGAAGAGAATGCTTATAGTAAATCATATACCTGCTACTTACCAAACAAAGCCAATGTCCAAACAAAACTTCATCAGACTAAAGCAAGAGCTTAAGATTAGAGACATCAATGACAAGTCAATAATAAGTAAGTAGAGTCTCATTCTATTCTTGCATAACAAACTCTCTCACAAAATAATGCTTAAAGTAGAATTTTGCAATTTATCGACCAAAGTCGACAATTTAAAAGCAATCTTAGAACCTAAATCGACTTCTGACTTTAAGCATATGGTTTAAGAACGGTATTCTTTCTCATTTCAATCTCATGCAAGATTTTTGAAGAATTAAAGCATAAAGATTGAAAATTGGAATGTTGGCAGAATTTGGAAATAAAATCGCAAACTCTAACCCTCGTAAGGTTTGAGGAGGTATTAGATAAAAGAACTAAGTCACGCTATATATGTTTTATTATGTATTGCAGTTATGTATTGGGGGTACATGGGCTGCATCATTTCACTTAGTCCATTACATATTACCAACTTGTATATTATAAGTACCCGCATATCAGCCATGTATTATACTACTACAATTTTATCATTCAATACGAGTTTGCATTATCCTTCAGCAATCCTTCAGCAAAACTCTAATTGAAAGGACAAATTTTCCATTGTTCACACGTTCATTCGGAGTTAAGCAGCATAATATTGGACTTTGATTTATAAAGTTGTATATAATCAAGCATCAACTGAAAATATCAAAATATACACTGGAAAAATACAACGAAAATAAGATTGAATACTACATATCTGAAGACAAAAAATGCTGAGGCACTTTAAATAGACATGCATAACTTAGAAGTATGCTCTAACTTTAACTCTGTTACTGCCAAATTGCAAGGGAGGACATGGATAAAGCACCAAGAAAAAGAGCTAAATAAGAAGCGATCTGAGCCGGACATTGCAGCTCATTTTGCGACTTAGAAAATCAGCGGCAATGAGGTCAACCAAAGCCATGTATATCAAAATAACAGTCGATGTGGAGTCCAAAATGCCTTCTACTACCAACGCCTTTGGACTGTTTGCATTGTCCACCGATGATATTGCTATTCCTACGGCAATCCCCATTGGGGTTGTGATTGCAAAAAAGCACGCCATTAGTGTTGCCGAAAGGGTTTTGAACTTGGCCTGCATTTAATAAAATATAAAACCATGTTCACCAGACAAACACTTTACCATTTTACAATTGTTAAGAAAATTCGGTAGCATATCATCAAAATTTGAAATAAAAACGGCACCAACTTGCCAAAAAAGTCCACATAAAAGCAGCATTGTTCCATCGATACAGTAATACGGTATGGATCTATCTATAAATTTTACATGCCGATGGCAAGAGACTAGTTATGTAATTGTATTTATGTTTTTATGGGAAGACTGTATTTTTAAGCATCCCTTAAAAATATTAAAAACACTAAAAAAAAATGACCACATTTTATTGAAATATATATTTAAAAAAAAGGTTGGAGACTAGAGAGAAGAAACTTGTTCTCACTAATCCACACAACTTACACACAAGAGAAGAAACTTGTTCTTACTAATAATGATTTAATATTATTTTCTTTGCTTGATTGCATACATACAAATGAGGAGAGCTCCTCTATTTATAGTCCCTAATAGATTATTGTAGAATTAATTTTACTTGATTACAAAGAAAACGTAATTCTAGAAACGCCTTTACTTGATTACAAAGAAAACGTAATTCTAGAAATGCCTTTACTTGATTACAAAGAAAACGTAATTCTAGAAACGCCTTTACTTGATTACAAAGAAAAGGTAATTCAATAAATCAAGTTTATATTCCAACACCCCCTTTAAACTTGATTTGCTCTTCATCCTTTATCACATAGCCTGAAGGTTAATCAATGTACACCTCTTCTTGTAGTACTCCATTCAAGAAAAAAGATTTAACATCCATTTGATAAACTTGCCACTTATTTTGAGCGGCCAATGAAATTATCAAACGAATTGTTTCAAGACGTGCCACAGGAGCAAAAACTTCTTTGTAATCAACATCATACTTTTGCTTGTAGCCTTTCACAACTAATCATGCCTTATGTTTTTTTAACTTCACCTAGTACATTCGAATTTGTCTTGTAAACCCATTTGACTCCAATGGGTTTCTTCCCTTCAGGTACTTCAACCAACTCCCATGTTTGGTTTCTTTCAATTGCATCAATTTCTTGATCCATGGCTTGTCTCCATTTGTCTTCCTTGGCGGCTTCTTCAAAATCAACTGGATCCTCAGTTGCATATAAAGCAAAATCAAAAAATTCATCTTCTAAATTTCTTCTTATTTCTCCATAAATCTCCGCAAGAGGTCTTGTCCTTCTAGGTGTTGATTCTGAACTTGAAGATGATGAGCTTGGAGGAGAGTTAGATGGTGGAGTAGGTGGAGTCGATCCTTCTTCTTCAATTGGCTCAAATGCATCATTATCAAGAAAGATACTTGTACTCTTTTTCTCATTTTTCCATTCCCATGCTTCTTCCTCATTGAAAATTACATCACGACTAATAATAGTCTTCTTTGTGATGGGGTTATATAATTTATATGCCTTGGATCTTTCACTATAGCCAACAAAGATGCACTTTTCAGATTTGTCATCAAGTTTTCCTCTCTTTTCATCCGGAACATGAGAGTAACAAATGCTTCCAAAAATTCAAAAGTGGGAGACACATGGCTTGTGACCGCTCCATGCTTCTTGTGGAGTCTTTCCTTGAACACTTTTAGTCGCCGCACGGTTGTGAACATAGCATGCACATGCTACAGCTTCGGCCCAAAATATTTTAGGCAATCCTTTTGTGTTCAACATACTTCGAACAAGTTCCATGATGATACGGTTCTTTCTTTCGGCCACCCCATTTTGTTAAGGGGATGAGCGGACCGTTAGTTGATGATGAATGTCATGATCCTTTAAGAAATTTCTGAATTCTTCTGTCATATATTCTCCACCACGATCGGATGGGAGTGTCTTTATAGAAAAACCACTTTGCTTCTCCACAAGTGCTTTAAAATTCTTGAATACTTCAAATACTTGAGATTTTTCTTTGAGAAAGTAAATCCACATCTTGCGACTATAGTCATCAATAAAAGTGAGAAAATACCGATTACCTCCAAAAGAGTTTGTGCGCATAGGTCCACATAAATCTGAATGCGCTAGCTCCAAAGGATTCTTTGCTCGCCATGCCTTTTCTTTTGGAAATGGATCTCGATGGTGCTTGCCAAAAACACAACTTTCACATACTTGATCTTGTTTTCTAATATTTGGGATGCCTCTCACCATATGATCTTTGCAAATCTTGGATAGAGTACTAAAACTTAAGTGATTATAACGAAGATGCCAAAGCCATGACTTGTCATTAACAATATTAGCAAAACATGAAAATGCTTCATTTTTAATTTTCAACGGAAACATTTTTGTTGGTGTCATCTTCACTTTTGCAATAAGAACACTAGTTTCATCTTTGATCTCACATAAATCATTTTTGAAATTCACATTATATCCCTTCTTTAAAAGTTGCCCAACACTCAAAAGATTGTATTTAAGATCGAGAACATAATAAACATTAGAAATATAATTTGTACCATGCTTTGTCCGTATCGGAATATCGCCACTGCCTTTGACAATGAGCCTTTTGTTATCACCTGTCTTGACTTCTCTTTGGACATTTTCATCAAAATCCACAAAGCAACTTTTATTTCCGGTCATGTGGTTACTACAACCACTATCAATATACCATATATCATCAAAAGAAGCTACTTGAACATTCAAAGCAAGAAGCATACTTTCATCTTGTTTCTGCAAATTCTCATGTAGAAAATTAGAATCATCTTTTTCATCATTAATTCTTTTGAAACAATTCTTTTGCATATGCCCATATTTATGACAATAATGACATTGAATATTATAAGAGTTACATCTTCCTCTTCCACTGTATCCTCCACGACCTCTTCCTCTTCCTCCTTGAGATGGGCTTGAATTTTAACTTTGAATTTGGCCTCATCCTTGTCCTCTACCACGGGTTGATCTTCCACCTCTTCCTCTAAAACCACCACGGTTGGTGTCTCGAATTTGAAAAGCTTGCTCGGAAGGAGAGGAATCAAATTGTTTGATGCGAAGTTCATGAGATTGTAGTGAGCCCAACAATTCTTCAAGAGAAAAAAATATTCAAGTCTTTTGATTCTTCAATAGAAACAATAACATGCTCAAATTTCCTTGTGAAGAATTTTTTCAATAATTCTTTTATCTGAAATTTCTTCATCATTGATTCGAAGTTGATTAGCAATAGAAATAGTTCTATTATAAAATTCCTCCACCGATTCACTTTCTTTCATTTTGAGTAAATCAAACTCACCTCTTAGAGCTTGAAGTCTTACCATCTTTACCTTTTATTCACCTTTGTACGCCTTGTTGAGGATGTCCCATGCCTCCTTTGATGTTGATGCCGAAGAGATCCTTTCAAAAATTGCTTCATCCACCGCTTGATAGATAAAATAAAGAGCCTTCTTGTCCTTCTTTCGAATCTCTTTCAAAGTATTCAATTGTTGTGTTGAAAGTGTTGCTTGATTCTTCGGTTCTTCATATCCATTTTCAACAATCTCCAAAAAATCTTGAGAGTCATACAAGACCTTCATTTGAATGCTCCATTGATTGTAATTCTTTCCCGTAAAACGAGGAAGTTGAGGTTGCAACATATTGTTGGAAGTCATCCCTAAACCTTGCTTTGATACCACTTTGTTGAAATATATATTAAAATAAAAGGTTGGACACTAGAGAGAAGAAACTTGTTCTCACTAATCCACACAACTTACACACAAGAGAAGAAATTTGTTCTTACTAATAATGATTTAATATTATTTTCTTTGCTTGATTGCGTACATACAAATGAGAAGAGCTCCTCTATTTATAGTCCTTAATAGATTATTCTAGAATTACTTTTACTTGATTACAAAGAAAATGTAATTCTAGAAACGCCTTTAGTTGATTACAAAGAAAACGTAATTCTAGAAACGCCTTTACTTGATTACAAAGAAAACGTGAAACGCCTTTACTTGATTACAAAGAAGATGTAATTCAATAAATCAAGTTTATATTCCAACACATTTACCCAAAATTGAAGTGCCTTCAATAATCTCATATATGCATGATTTAGCTATTTCAAAGTGATTGAAGAAGCATGTACCTGCGAGATGCATCCTCCTAGTGCAAATCCTTCAAAGAATTGGTGGAAAGAAAGGGCAGCTATGACAGGTCTGATGGTGCGCGGGCTATGAGATACACCTAATGATAATCCTATTATCACTGAATGTGAAACTATTCCAAGCTCCAATATCTGTTATCGTAGAAAAAGCACATTATTAAGTGAATTAATATCAATTTTTATAGCCTCAACCAAAAAAGATGCTACTTTTACCAACTAAAATAAGCAAATTCCTACATGGGTATATAATAATAACTGAGATGTGAAAACAACTACCTATGTAGATCGTAAGGATTTACCAACTTTTATTTAAAGCAACAATGCCCTATATAACAAAAGATGGTTTAAGGTATCAATCAAAATTCAAATTTTTGGTTTCATACGTGTATGGAAAAAAAATTAAATAAACATGCAACAAAATTTGAAACAATTAAGTTTGTAATGTATGTGAACAGTAAAACACAAAAGTCGAAAAACAAATTATTTTACCCTTAATCACCCCCAGTTTTTGAACCCATGGGAAAAGTGCTTTGCAGACAGAAACTGAAAACAAATAAATTTATAAAGTATACGAATATTAACATAAGTAAAATTTCAAAAGGCGGCAAGAAACAAGCATGGCAATAAAATAAAAATTGACGTTAAGGACATACATCGATCCCTAGATTTCTAAACTACCAACTTGGCCAACTAGTCGTATTTCTATATGATGAATACGAATATGAATATACAGTGGGTCCTTCATATTATGCCCAAACTTATACCCCAAATTCATCAATTCCATTTAAACAAGCAACTAGCTTTTGTAGTTGCCAAATGACATACAACTTTTTTGTCAATGTTTTATTTTTGCTCCATTGCTTGGACAAGCAAAAGCAACCGTCAAGTCTTGCTTAATAAATAAATTGTAAAGTGTATTTTTGTTCTTCAATTTGTTCAATAAACCTAACAACCCAAATCTAATACAAAAAATGAACCACAATAAACTGCAAATAATTTGACTGGTTCGACATGTCATTTTTCAAAACCTGACATATAATGCTCCAAACAGTGGACCAAAAAGTTTTCATTTCCTGTCATTGTAGCTCAACTTTTGAGTTATGACAGCTAAATCTTCAATTTTTTCAATTTATAATATACATATAAGATTTTGAAAGTAATGATATATTGAGAAACTGAAAATTCCAGTTTGATGAAATAATGAAATGAGAATTTTATTGATATACTGAAATTTGAATTACAGAGGAGAATTGTTATGTTACAAAACTGCTATGTGTACAAATTGCTTTTATATTGAAGTATCAGGTTGTTGGGCTTTAGCTGATCAGTCCACGAATCCATAATATTCTTCTATTTGTTTGAACGGCAATGATGTATTCACAGTTGCAATGGACGGTTGAAATGTTGCTCTCGTGTTATATATTTGTAAACTTCAGATACTTTTCATTACTCCTCCACAAACCCTTCTGTGGCTAGGGTTTGAGAAAATCGTCCCCAAATTTACTTCGATTCGATTTGATCTCAAAATCGATCGAAATTGATGAAAGAATGGTTTGAATTCTTCAGTATATCATCTCTTCGGTCTTTAAATTCACTAAAGATTATCAATTTCCACTGCAACTTGATTCGAAGATGATTCTCTTATCGGCAAGTTGCTTATTAGCCACGAGCCAGTTGAGATCTTACTACTCTGAGAGCTGTTGATGTTGTTGACCTTCAACTTGTCTCTAAAATGAGATTCGAAGATCTTATCGATGAGTTGTTTATTAGTCATGAGCTAGTTGAGCTGCTCTGTGAGCTATTGATGTTGTTGAACTTCAACTTGTCTCTAAAGCGAACGAAGTTTGTTTTAAACAAATGCTTTGTTAGAGTGTTTATAACTTGGTAAGTTGAAGGTATGTGATTTATATCTAACTTTCCTTTTGTTACTTGCTCACGGACGAAGTAAAAATCTTATTCCATGTGTTCCGTTTTTGAATGTAACACCGGATTTGTTGTAAGTTGAATAGTGCTTAAGCTATCACACCATGTAGTAGTTTTGCGGTCTGGTTTAATTTGTAATTCACCAAGTAGTGATTCTATCAACATCACCTCTACTGTAGCATTTGCTACACTACTGTACTCCGCTTTTGTACTAGATCTTGACACTGTGGGTTGTTTTTTTGAACACCATGATATAGGATTTTTGCCTAAAAATATGCAATAACCAGTTGTGGATCTTTTGTCATCTGATCAGTAGCCCAATCAGCATCTGCATATCCAGTGACATTAATGTGTTTGCATGATTCCAAAGTCGTTCCAAAGTTTATAGTTTCTTTGAGATATTTTAGTATTCTTTTCATCATTTTTCAATGTTTATCTGTTGGTCTTTGCATAATTTGACTTACTTGTTTACACTGTATGCAATTTCTGGCCTTGTAATAGTTGCATATTGAAGTGCACCTACTATACTCCTATATTGTTTGTCATTGGATATTGCTTCACCCTTAAACTTAGATACATGCATATTGTTAACCATAGGAGTGGAGATTGTGTTGGCTTGATTCATCTTGAATTTATTTAATATTTCTGTTATATACTTTCTTTGATTTAACTGAAATGATGAACTTGGTAGTCTTTTAACTGCAATGTCAAGAAAATAGTTTAAATCACCAAGATCTTTGATAGAAATTTTTTGATTTAAGTGTTTTATGGGATTGCTGATTTCCTCCTTGCTGTTGTCTGTAATGATAAAATCATCAACATATAATAGTACATAAATTATTACGTTTCTTCTAAATATTGTAAATAATGAGTTATCAGATTTTGTTGGATTGTAGCCCAGTCCAATGAGAGTTGCTTTTAGCTTTTCAAACCACACTCTTGGAGCCTATTTTAGTACATAGATTGCTTTATTTAGTCTGCACATTAGATTTTCTTTACCTTTTTGTTTGAATCCATATGGCTACTCCATATACACCTCTTCCTGCAAAACACCATTTAGAAAGGCATTATTCATATCTAATTGTTTGATGTTTCAATTTCTATGCAAGGCAATAGTGATAACAACTCTGATAGTAGTGGGTTTCACAACAGGTGAAAAAGTCTCATTAAAATCAAAGTCACTTCACTGTGAATAACCCTTAGCTACTAATCTTGCCTTGTACTTTGAAATTCAATCATCAGCATTTCTCTTTAGTTTAAAAGTCCATTTGCAGCTCACAATATTTTTATTCTTGGGCATAGGAACAAGATCACATGTCTTGTTTCATATTAGTGCATTGTACTCTTCAGTCATAACTGATCTCCAATTCTCATTTTTCGTAACTGGATAATGAGTACTTGGTTTTTCTGTATCCAAAGTTGCACTGTAGATTTTTGGTTTATTGTGCCCCTTTTTGACCTTGTCATCATGTGATGACTGGTCTTTGAAGTCTGTTGTTGACAAGTATCCTCAATTTCTTGTTGCTGTTGTTCATTGTGAGATTATGGTTCTTTTGATGTATGATGAGACATAGATTGCATACTTATTCTTTGTTGAGATGTTTGATTAGGTACATCTAATAATTCAACTAGCTCATGACCTGGTCCAAGTCTAGACACTTTGAGTTGTGAGTCTGAGCTGCCTATTTGAGGATTGACATTGTTTTGAGTTGGCTCTTTGTAGACCTGAGTCAACTCCTCAGGTAATTCAGGCATTGGAGGTAGTGATTCTTTTGGATTATACACCATTTTTGATGTTTTAATTTATGATTCTTTAAAGGAAAAAACCCTTTCATTGAATACTACATGTCTCACTAGTACAAAAAGTGCATATTGCTTCGCCTCATTTGCATCAATTGAAGTAAAAACTGATGCAAATAGAACTATTTGCATCAGTTCTATCTTAATAACCGATGCAATTGGTACATGAAAAGCAATAGGTAATAAAAAAAATCAAATTTGCATCAGTTGTCACCAACAACCGATGCAATTGGTACGTGCAAATAGTTTTAGTCGCATCGGTTTTAAATTCAACCGATGCAACTACAGTACTTTGCATTCATTTTCCATCAGTTTGCTACTCCAACTTTCATTTTCCCTCCCATTAACTTCTCATTTCCTGCTTAGCTTTCATTTATCCCTCCATTTCCCCCGTAACCCGTTAAGAAGAAAACAAAAGCAACTTTATATTCGTTCAATTGAACGACTTCAAATCAAATTCGACTGTGAATTTTAACTTCAAACCAAATTAGCAGTTCCTCCCAAATCGAAATCCTCAAAAAAAAATTGAAATTCAAACCAAATCAAAACAAATGTTTTAATTCGAGTGTGAATTAGGTGGCGATTTAGGTTGAGTGGAGGTGGTAGCGATGTGCTTTGAGGTTGTTGTGGAGCATGGTTGAAAGCAATTGTTCGATTGAGGGTTGCTCTGAAGGTCAACGAGGTGGAGTTGTAGGGATGTAGCGATTTTGATGGTCGATTGGGGAAGTTCGAGTTTGAAGTTGGGGGAGGCGGTGATTGTTCTGGTGGCCAATTTTATGTCTGGCTATTCTATGTTATTCTCGATAAAAAAGCTGGGTCACTTGCTGCACTGCCATGTTTTCTATGCTTCTTTGGAAGTCATTATGTGGCTCAGCAACTCGGTTTCTCCCTTGCTTGGAAGGTACTTTAGTTCATAACTCTATAACCAAAGTGCTTATTCAGATATTAACATTCGTGCTTATTGATGATACATATATAGGTTGTTTTAGCAGCACAGTCATTTTGCTTCAGTGGATAAGTTATTGGGCATAAACATTTCAAGGTAATAACAATCATAGCCATATTTTTCTACATGTATAACATGTTAGTTTGTTGTATGTGATAATAAATTCATTATAGAGAGTTAGTAATAATAGTTTATGGCCATGCAGAAACGAGCACCAGCACTGATGTATAATTTTTTTCTATCTTTTCTCATGGCTCCTTTTTTTTGGTTTGATAGAGGTATAATCATATTAATTTGTGTTGAGTTATGCCAGTTAGTAATGATTGTTTATTGATTTTGTTGCTAGGTTGACGGCTTTTCTCATGGCTCCTATACCATGTAGAGTATCAACTCTACATGGTAAATTTGATGGGACCGACTCATATCCTTTTTATATTGTTTATTCCATGATTTTTGTAGGAAGATAGTTCATCATTGCCTTGTAACAACACACTGCGGCCTTTGGGTAGAAAACACTGGCCACACCCATTTCCACCAGTGCATATCCCATGTCTTAACTCTGATATAATCAATCACCTTCTTTTATGCATTTACACTAACATTACCTGCCCATGCTTTTTATTCATAAGCACAATATCTATACTAACATGTACATGTGCACATATAAGAAAAAGACAAAGTAGCATTTTGACTTGATTTCATCATTTGTATTCTACCATACTTCATAGTTGATAGTAGACCATGTGAAAATCAGAATTGAGAGGAACACAATGCAAGGCATGAATACTGCTATAGGCAGTCAATAAGAATTAGATGATAAATACTAATTTCATTATTTAATTAGTATTATACTGCTATAGGCATGAATGCTTTTCATATTTATAAATTATTGTACTGTTTATCAAGTTAGTATTTTTATCACTTATCACCAAATTTCCTTATCTCAGATCTCAATTATCTGTCGGTTAATTATCCCTTATCTCAAATTGAATTGCTTCGCTTCGACAGTGTTCGGTGAGAAATAAAGTCAATGTGCATGTTACCTCATAGTTGTTCTGTAAGTTTTTATTATTAATCTATTTTAGTATATTATACTTCTTTCAGAATATTTGAGTTCAGAACATGATTGTTTGACAGTGGCAAGTGAAGGAGAATTGTTTGTGACGAGTGGATGAACTTTGCACTGTGCAAATGTGTGTTAACAGTGGCTACTATGCTATGGTTGTTGGATGGAGGATCAGTGGATGTGGGTAAGATTGTAGTTTATTGATGAGGGACTGGAAATGCTATGATGTGGGATGGAGATGGTTTATTGGTGAAGTGCACAGGGAATAGTAGCAGGCAGTGGGGAGGTTTCAGTGATATGCAGTGGAGGTCAGTTTGTATGTGGATACAAGGCAGTTTGCAATGGTATAGGTCTTGATGGTCAGGAAGGAAGTGGTCAGGTAGTAGAATGTTGGATATGGTAAGTGGTATAGTGGTGAAATGTTGTGAAATTTGTGTATGATCAATGCACTGCTGTGAGCAAGAGTGCAGCAATGGACAGGAAGCAAATGATTGTTCTGTAAGTTTTTATTATAGAACATTTTCATGCATTTTTTCCCAGTTTTTCTCCCTTTTTATCCTCTTTGAGTATTATATGAAAATTTATGGAACTTTTAGTATGATATATGTTATCTAAGACTCATAATATAACTATATACTACCACTTAACTATTTAGAATAATAATAATAATTGGCAAATAAGAGAAAGTTTCATGTACATTAACAAGGTTAATAAGTTTGTTAGATGTGAAAAGATTGATCAAACACATTGCTAATTGATTTGTGTGTAACTGTGAAGTGTTATCATATTATGGTATCAAAAATTGTGCCAGTCTAAATTTGAGGAAATACTGAAACTCATTAACTATGTTACAGATCAAGTCAATACAAATCTTATAGTACCGAAAATCATATTTTATTCATCACTTTTTTCATTGTTGAACTATAGCATATCTTTTTTCTTCTAATGCATAAACTCCATATACATCAAATTTTGAAGCTCAATTATCATTCTAACTTGGTTTCTAAACATATTGTAAAATGGCTTTTTCTTTTTTCTTTGATAATAAAATAAGATAAAAAAATATTTTGTATCTGATGCAAATATGGTCTAGATGATGACATGATGTACTTCTTCAAAAAGAATTGTCTTAACTCATATTTACATTATTAGTTCAAAAGTTGTATAAAAATGAACTAGCATAGATTACATCCCATTCTAATCTAGCTTAACTAAGCAAAACAAATTTGCAACGATTCATTTTTGAATAAAAACAGTAAAAAATTTGGGACCAAAGGGAAATATGATTTGACCTTAAGGTAATTAAAAAGTCTATATAAATAGTTTTTTTTAGATCAACTTAATAGTCACATAGGAACATTATAGCAGATCCTGTTGTTTGGGTGCCTACAGGTAGCAATGTGCGATCCACCAAGAAGCTCAACTGAGATTATAAAATGTGCGAATTTTCTAACGTTGCACCAGAAGTGACTAATAAGAATGGTAATGTATTCTTATATGTTAGTTAATAAATTTATTGCATTACAGCTTATATCCTACTAATTTGCTTAATAATAAAATAGCATGGAAATTTTACAGAATTTTGAAACCAAATTGGATACCGACTCTGTATTTTTCTCTAAATCGTGTCAGACTTCAATTTTACGAATTTTGATGAAAGAGTTTGTAGATTCATATATTGGATTTGTTATTTTATTTGGAACAAACAGGATTTCAGGTGTGCCACTCTCTTGGAAGAGGCACTGGTTCTGGAATGGGTACCTTGCTTATTTCAAAGATTATCTGTACCTGATTGCATGATGCTCACTTTCATTGGTGGATAGTATTATTGGATGTGAGTTGTTATGGTCAGGTGGTGAAATAACAAAAATGTAGAGGCAAATGATGGTCTGGATTGAAGAAATTTTTATTGTTATGAAGTGTTTTCGGAGTGGTAGAGTGTTGATGGTATATTTGCAGTGGTATAATGAAGTGATACTGTAGATGAATGGAGAAAGGGAGGGCAGTACAGCAGTAAGTAGATATGTCTGTTGTGAAATGTAAGTTAGTGGTCAGATGAAGGCTTATCGTGAAGTGCAGTGGGTGTTGATGGACAATGTAGAGGTGATGGGGGATGGTTTGAGTTATGGTTGTGATGGTTTGGGAAGTTAGACAGTGTATTGATGTTTATTACAACAGCAAGGCAGTTTAGTAGTGATGCGGTAGATCGAAAATTAGGCAGCGGATGGAGGTGTATATGCTATGAAATGAGGAGATTGTGGAAGGGGTTGGCTCAATTGCTTGTTGTCAGTGGTGAATGAATTTCGTGGAAACTTGGTGATGGTCAGTAGTTGCGTGCAGTTGCGATAGGAGGTGATGGTGGAACAGAGGGGAAGTAGGATTGAGGATGTATGATGACAGCATGATGCAGTCTGGTGGAACAAAGGTGCTGATTTGAGCTTGTAGGGTAATGTATGTGGTGGAGTTTCTGATGTCGAAATGGCTGTGTGGTTTGAGAAAATGATGGTAGGGTCACTGGTTGTGAATATGCAGGGTTTGGTGATTGCTTTGGGTTTGTGGTTGATGGAAGAGCTGTTATGAGTGGTTGAATGGATGGTCGATGTTGGGTTTCTTGCTGGGTGGTGGAGTTGTATGTGCTGTGGGCAATGACAGTTTTTATTTCGGTGGGGATGTTGAGTTGCAGTGTGGTCTTGTTTATGGTGCAATCAGAAGTTTGGTTCAGGTAGGAGTAAGACTGTGGTATGGATGTTGGAGAGTTCATATAGTGAAGTTTGAACTTTGTATTGAAGGATGGTTAGAGGTTTGTGGGTAGACTTTAGGTTGGTGGCAGGACTTTAGGTTGTTTGAAGTAGTGTGCAACTGATGAAGGTGGTTGTTGGAAGGCAGTAGAAGGTGGTTGGACTGTGACTAAGTAAGTTGTAATGTTGATGGTAGAGAGGACAGTGCACAGTGTAGTGTAGTTTTTTTTTTATAGAAATCGAGAACGTACAGTGATGAAAGTGCCAATGAATTAAAATGTAATTGAAAATCTGTAACAAAATTGAAGATGAATGCAATGTTCTCTTTTCTGTGTATGTTTTTTTCTTTTTATATATATATAAAGATTATCAATAATATATATAGTCTATTTGAGTACTGTAATAATGGTTTCTAAGGGATTAGTTTGCATCGGTTGTTATAAAAAACCGATGCAATAGAGGGATTAGTTTGCATCGGTTTTCAACAACAACATATGCAACAAGTTCCTTTGTTGCATCGGTTTTCATTACAACCGATGCAACATGGGGGTTGTGTTCAAGCAACCAACCATGATATTTTGCATCAGTTGCTAGTAACAACCGATGCAAAAAGGACCTTTTTGCATCGGTTTCAGAACTAATGCAAAAGTGTTAAGCCTGTTGCATCGGTTGCATATGCATCGGTTGTTGTACTGATGCAAAAGGGGGGTAAACAACCGATGCAAATGGCATGTTTTGTAGTAGTGTCTAGAGATAAAAACTCTACCATTACAATCTAAACACTTATATCCCTTTTGATTAGCAGTATAACTAGGAATATACATGGAGATGACCTGAAATTTAGTTCGTGAGTATTATATGGTCTAAGATGAGGAAAACAAAAGCATCCAAATATTCTTAAGTTTTGATAGTCATGCTTGACATTAAATAATATTTCCTTTAAGATTTTGAATTTTAAAACTTTTGTTGGTAGAAAACTGTAGTAGCAAAAGCATCGGGCCAAAATTTTAGTGGCATGGATGCTTGAACTAACAATGTAAGCCCAGTTTCAACAATTTGCCTTTGCCTTCTTTCAACAATCCCATTTTATTCAGAGGTCTATATAGGGACTAGTTGTTCTGTGAATGATCACTCTCTTTTGAAAGTTATACTTTAGTGGAATATACTATGTTCCACCATCAGTTTGTATCACTTTAACTTTACAGTTTGTTTATTTTCTTGCCTATGTTATAAATTGTAATACTGCACTGTATGTCTCATCCTTTGATTTTAGAAAGTATATCCAAACATATCTAAAAATGCATCGATAAATGATATGTAGTATTTTTACCCATAATGTAACAACCCGCATATTTTACGATTATAGAATTAAATATTTTATTTAAATATAACATTGTTAGTTGAAATTAGAGTCCGAAATGTGAATTTTTGTATATAGTCGATTCCGGACTCGAGAGTACTTTAGTTGAGTTTAAATTGACGTTTACAACCGATTTAGATATAAACATTGTTGTATTTGGGGTTGATTTGGGTTTTGGCATTTTTAGTTGGGCTTTGGGCTTTGTTCTAGCCCATTAACCCAACCCTCTTCTACCAATACCCTAACTTCTTTCCTCTTTCTTCATTCCATTCACAATTTCCTAACACTTCAAGCTAAAGGAAAAATAGTGGGAAGAGGAAATTAAAATTCCTAACCTCTAGCTTTTTTTAGGAATTCAAATTCAAGTTATAAATCAAAGAGAGGCTTAGGTAAGCATCCTCTTCATCTTCTCCATCTCAATCTCTCTTTAATTTTTTGAATTTCCTATAACATAACTTAGGAAATCTTTGCATATGATGCTAGATGGAGAATCTAGAGATGTAGTTGAATAGGAATTGATCTTAGCTTGCTTTAGAGCTTATCTTTTCTATTTTTGAGTTTAAAGGTGAGTTCTTGAACTCACATCTATGTCTATAGCTTTGATTGTTGTTAGGTATGAATTTCTAACATTATTTCTTATTCAGTTCTTTTGAATTGAATTGATTTGCTGAATTTTTCCTAATTTCGGTATTTTAAAGTCAAAATTTATGAAAACCCTAGTCTGGGTGTTTAGACATGTTGTTTTGGGTGTATTAAAGAGCCTATAGGCTTGGGTTGTCGCTAGGCATGAATCCCTAGTCGCAATTGCTCATTCAGTCGCTTTCGAATTAATGAAGTTAGGTTGGTTTGTCCATTTTTGGGCTTTGCAAATTCCGTCCCGCTACAGGCGATAACGTCTATGTATTATCCATAGACGTCCATGGCCCAGGGTTAAAATTCAAGAAGTAAGGGATAGACGTTTATGGGTTTAGGAATGAAATTCCAGAGACCTACCACAGATGTCTGTGAAATTCCTACAGAAGTCTGTAGCCGTCAAAATTCTAGAGTGGGCAATTTCTTATATGGATTTTCGATTTACCGATTTTTGACGATCCGCATAGTTATTGCCAATCAATACCAACTTTGATAATTTCTTTTCTGAATTTTTGGTATTTCCATTTGATGGATTTGATATTGATTTCCATGGTTTTGGTTCACGTACTTGAAATGTGGATTTTATTATAAATTGTCTTTACAATCATTTCTATGATTTGTCACTTTAAATACAAAGCTTTTATACTAGTAATAAATACTAAAACTCGTTCACAAAAATGGTTTCAACACTACTTTTGATACAAATCCCGATTTTAAAACCATTTTCCAATCTGTTAGTATAAACAACCTCTATCTCATTCGGATGAGAATTCCAATTAAAAAACTTAGTAAAACAAGTGGTATGAAACACTTGCTTTCACTTCGTTGGTTAATTCTAGGACTTGTTCGATTGAAAATTCGTGACTTCGAGTGAATCTACAATTTGTTTGTAAATATTTAAGTTAAGCCAGTAGTTATGGGACATTAAGCTAAACTCGTTTATTTACTAGCTTAGTATAATTTATGCTTATTGATCAATGATGATCATTTTATAATTTAGAATTGCGATGAGCAATATCTCTTTGTCCGCATGGGGGACTTTACCTCATTCTATGGAGCTTCGGCTCATTTTTATGGGGTAGCGACCCATGATATTTTGACCGTTCGTGGAGCTTCGGCTCATTTTTATGGATTAGTAGCCCACGGGATATCATCCCGTTTGTGATACGCGTGTTGATGAGTTTTCATGCTCCAGTTTGTGATAGGTCTACCCCCCTTGTGTTTTCTGGATTTTAGTTATTGATTTCTGAAATTTGCGTTTCACCAATTATTGTGATTTGCTTTGATAAGCTTTATAAATATTTGTGATTTGGTGAATAAAAAATAAAGGATATGATATTCTTTTTGGGTGTTTGAGAAAACTTGAGATATTACATGATTTTTATTGCTATAATATATATGTGTTATATCTCTATCCTATCTCATCTTACATGATTATTATAACTAGACTCGTTCGTTTATTATTTTTCTTCTTAAATAATACTCGGGTAAGACCGAGGTGTTTTAGGTGCTCTCACTTGACTTCTTAGTAGGGACTAGCTCCCAACTTTTGGCTAACTTTTTTAGCCTAGTAGTTTTTTATCTTTCATGTATCAAAGATAGAGACACTTTGATGTATACATATTCTTTTGTGATGTAGTGGATCTTGTATGACCACTACTATGATGCTCATTTCTATGTAATATATTCATAACTGTTTCTGCCTTAGTGATATGAATATTTGTGCCTGATCTTATATTATGATTATTTTATATTGTTTCTGAATGGCATTTAGCCACTGTATAGTAGTTTTGAGTTTGGATTGGATATATTAGATTTCCACTCGAAATGAAACATGTGATATACTATCTGACATATCGGTACTCGCTCAAAATAATTATACAGTTGGTCATTCCTCAACAGCCTTATTCTTCGCGATAGCCGACGGCATTACCCAGTAGTGTCATTGGTTAGTGCGAGCATGAAGGTGGGGCATCACAGCTTGGTATCAGAGCGAAATTTCGGAACAATATAGGATATTATGACGAGGATTATTGTCCTAAGTCCCTCTTTGAAATCGTACCTTAGGATTTAATTCAAGTCTTAGGATCTGTCATGTCCTATCTTATTTTATGATGCCTTGTTTTATCTTTCAGGATTATTTGAATTCATTCCGAGAATAACTTTTTTCCTCTTCTCTCTTCTTGTTTAAGAAGAGAAATGGTTAGAACATGCCGTCCTAGCACTGGTCAGTCTAGTGATCCTCCTCGGGATAGCGTATTCATGTCTGCTCAACAGCTTTTAGATTTTTAAAAAAATTCCCAAGCTACCGGTCCCATTCCTGAGCCTACTCATCCTAAATCTGGGTTTGCATGCTTGTGCAGTGATTACACCCATTTGGATGGAAAGCCATTCAAAGGTTCCATAAACATTATGGAAGTCTAGGCTTGGCTTTGAACATATGATCGCATCTTTTCTCGCTTGAATCTTTTGGATTTATATCGAGTCCAAGTGGCTTCTAGCATTCTCCAGGAGAGAGAATTATGTGAGAAATGCGGATTACGGATCTTAAGGCTAGAATAAACACTAGACGGGGGGTGAATAGTGTTTAATGAATCATTAAATCCTTTTGAGTTTTTGTTAATTTGAACACAAATGTATGTAATATTCAGACATAGATACGATCACAAAATAAAACACAGATGTAGAAATAAAGTAAAAGCAAAAAAGGAAAGAACATACCGGATTTTATACTGATTCGGAGTTACTATACATTCAGTTCCGCGCATAAGTACAGATTTCCCTTCAAAAGCAATTGTACGATTACACCCTCGATTTCAAGGACACGAAGTACACCACTCCAGATTCACAATCCTCTAGGTAGAGATACTTGATTTCACAAGCAACAAGTTCACCAATTGATTTCACAGGCTATAATCACACATTTTCTCGCTTGATTGATTTCACAGGCTACAATCACACCTTTTCTCGTTTAGTTTATTACAAAGAAGCCTATAACTCTGAATAGCACTGAGATCTTGTTGAGATGGTGATAGAGAATCAAACCAGAAATGATCTAGTTAGATTCAATGGTGATTTCGGCAAAGTAATGGTAAAAATATATATAAAGAAATGTGGAAGAAGAAGAGGAGCGAAATCAGAGAAAATATGTATATAAATTCGTTTAAAACTGCCCCTATTTATAGTAGAACAACAACCATTTCCATTCGTGAAAGGATATGATGAATAGACACTTCTTTTGAAATTCAAATTTTTAAATTAATCTGCCACCTTGTCGACAAGGGGTACTTGAGGTTGTCGACATGCCTAAGGTATTTTTGGTAATTTGTTTTTCTTTGAAAATAACTTCTATCTTGTATTATAACTATTTTAAACTTTATAAATATACTTAACTATAGTTAAAATACATAAATAAATATAGAGAATAATATTTTGATATATATGTATAAGATTTTACTATAATTTTATATTTAAATCTGAGTATAAATATTAAAAGTTAAATATATTATTTTTAAAAGATAGTTTAAAACAAGGATAATTTGTATTTGAAGATAAAGATTATTTTGAGGCTAAAAGTATTTTAAAACCAAGATAGATGTTTTTGATTCTTTTAAAAGGAAGGTTTTGAAATCATTTTGAAAACTAGATATAATTTTGTAAAAACATTTTGAATAAAAGTTAGTGGATACAAAACAATGTTCCACTAGATTTTTCATAAGTTCCATCCTACTTAGGGTTCCATCCCTTTAACAGGCTCGAAGTGGATTCCATTTTACGAATAAATTGGATTTTAAGATGCCAGTGCTTTTCTAGGTGTTTTAACAAAATTCCTAACTAAATTATAATTTTGAAATCTTGAACTCTTGATAATCTTGATACTCATGAGTCTTCAATCTTGATATCGTGAATCTCTATACTGTACAGTCTTCATTCTTGATACCTGCATGGTTAAATCCTGCATATACATATATATCTAGACTATAATGTTAGTATTTATATTTTATAATCTTATTCTAAGGTTGTCGTCGTCAAAACCATCTCCTCAGGGACTAACAATCTCCCCTTTTTTGATGATGACAACCTTTGTTTATAATATTACTTCTATCCTGATAACTTCCCCTTAATTTATGCCTAACTATCATATTTTATACTTCTCCCCCCTTGTCATCAACAAAGACTATCTTCAAACTATATAACTCCCCCTTAATCTAATACTACATGACTTGTGATTACAATGATAGTGTTATCATAAATAATCATCATTTAATTCTAAAACTAAAACTTAGTCCTAAATTACTAACTATCCTAACTAAGAGTTTATATATGATAATTCAAATAATAGTGATAATTGTGAGAATTCAAATATAGGAACATAAATTATTTATTACTTATATATTGTTATATTTACATTTTCATAGAGAACGTAAGAAAGAATATACAACAAAGGGAAAGAGAGAAAAGAAACTAATATGTGCCCTTGAAAATGGAAGATCTATGAATCGATCAATTTAGGTAGTGGAAATAGAAATTTCCATGTTGTTCGACTAGATTTCCATCCTTATCAAAGCAGACTTCGCCAACGCAAATGACTTTGTCGTCATCTTCAGCGTGCTCTTCTTCTATGAAGGCTTCTTCTTCTTCTTCTTCATTGCTGTCCTCTTGCACTTGATCTCCTGAAGACTCTTCATCAATCAAGATCGGATTAGCATGATTGTCCATTAGAAACTTTTGCAAATTTCTAAGGATTTTTCCTTTCCGTTCTTATTCTTTGGCCATTCTAAGTTGCACAACTTGAATTTCGGTCATTAGTTGCAGTGCATCCTTCAAAGAATCTTCCATTTTCATCACTCATGCAAGCGTAGTTCCTTGAAATGGTCCAGTAGAAGGAGAAGGGAACAAAAAAGTTGAATTTTTGTTTGATTTGGAAGAGGAGGCTGTATGAGTATGCGCTTATATGTTTTAGTTTGATGATAATAAACATATATATATTCATTTAAATGTATTTGGTAATGTACTATTTTGTTTTTCATAGATTAAATAAATATTTGTTGAATAAAATAAATTACACAGAATTTGAATTCAAACAGAACAAGTTACACAGAATTTGAATTCAAACAGAAATTTTATTCAAACAAATATTTATTACAATCTTGAATAGTAAAAATTCAAGCTCTCACTATACATATACATTTTTGATTACATCACAATTACATCACAATTCAGTTTACATAATTTCCTCACTACATATCACTCACACTCGTATTTTGTCTTCAACTGCATTCCAGTTTGAATCCAGCATCTGAGCAATCTGCAAAAATATTCACTAACGCAGTAAAATTGAAAAAGAAATATTTTTGCAATATAAAATAAAATATGATTTTTGAAAATATGGTTTGCCTCAGTTATTTGGGATGTTCATCATCATTTATCTTTGAATTCATCACACACGAACAGTGTGACATGCACAGTGTATCATTGTACATGCCACAAGGCCGTGCACATCGGTATAAACTTGATAATGCTATAGGGACAGGTGAGCACAGGTCAAACCCAAATGAAAAGCCGGGTTCAACTCGCGTGCAGTATATTTAAAATCACGACACAAGCACAAGGTCAAACCCGAGTTTTAAAACTGGGTTCAACACAAGACACAATAAAATCAAATGCAAAGCTTCGACAAATCGAAACTACAGTGGACATGTATACAACAAAAGAAGCAGTGACATGCACATCAACCAGATGAACCAGACAGGTCAAGTAACACAGCAGACCACTATGCAATAGACAGAGTGCAACTATCAAAGAAGCAAACAAAGACCAGACAATACAGCATGTACAAGCCACAATGAAGTTGTACAAGTACAGTCAAGTAAAATGGAACTCAACAAAGCAGCTCAAGTAACAAAACTCGAGTGCAGCAATGAAACCACAAGTTACACAATCAAGTGATCAACACAGCAACATGGACTGCAGCAATCAAGTAAATACAAAGAACAGTGGAGTAATGGGTGAACAGAACACCATGATATTCAGCTCAATGAATACTGTAACAAATGCAAGCTCGACCAACATAATGCAAACTACAACCCAACAATAACATGCTTGAAGACTACAGCACGACCAAGTATGGCAGTGAAACTCAAGCAAGTGCACAACAAACTCAACCAAGACAAGACTGCATGAATGATACAAAGCAGACATGAATGCATCAATAAACCAACTGCAAGACCTCAAGTGACATGGTGAAGAGAGCAAGTGCAATTCGAACTAACATGACAGCATACAAATGCAAGTGACTCGAGCAAAATGCACCAGATCACTAAGTCCAGCTGCTCAAATCAACACAGTGAAGATACCAGTGAAACAAATGCAGAGTTGACAAATGGAAGAAGTATGCAATTCGAACTGATACAACTACAAGTACAGGGAACAACGACAATGAATACTGCAACATGACCAAATGTCCAGACAACATCATACTCACGAATGCAATGCTAAATTGAAGCTCAGGTTAAACCAACCAGAAAAATGGCCAGAGACGAAGCTCACAGGGGCCAGAGAATCAATGCCGCGTAAAGTCAAAAGCAACAGTGGATGAACGAGTTTCAACAGTGCAGAGATGATCAAGTATCAAAAATCAAATACGTATCTTTGAAAATAGGAAAGTCAAAGAAAATTAAAAAGGAAAGTTTCTGCCGTATGAACCAAAGATAAATCAAACGTTTGAAAATCAATGCCGTGAGCATCAAGTAGTGAATATATCAGGAAAGCCGTGCGCATCAAGCAATTAACAAATTGGGAAAGTATCGAATTGATACGAATGAAAGCAAGTGTATTCGAATTCATATAAATACAAAACCCCAATTGTCATCATCGGCATCGAGTACGCAACAAGAACAAGCAATAATTCAAGCAAATTAAACCAGCAAAGAGAATACATACCAATTTATCGAACTCGATCAAAGGAGCAGCTACGTACGATTCGCAATCTCGCAAGCCAACCAGTGAATTGATCATCAAAGAACGAGCGAGCAAAAGCAACGCAAAACAGTAAATTGATCATCACAGAACGTGCGCAAGAGCACCACTAATTCAAATCGAACAAGCCCCAATTTGGATCGCAAGAAGCTTAAGCCCTAATTCCAGATCGAACAAAATACAACCGAGGGCCGCCATTTCTCTTCACAAACAAAAGACAAAGGATTGGGTTAAAGAAGAATGGGCCGGCCTGGTTTATAAAAAAGGGCTCTAGTTTATAAAAGGGGTTTTTAGTTTTAAATTTGTTTTTAATATTTGAGCAAAAATTAGGGATTCAAGTTTATATTTTAATTTTTGCTCCTGCATTTATTTTTGAAGTTGTTTCTTTTCAAGTCAAAGAATTGGTAAATCACCACCTAGGTTGTAGGTAGTGTCAGATTGTCTAGTTAGAATTAGTTCAGTGAGCAGGGTGTGTGAGTTTGCAAAACTCTATAGGCGGAGCAGAGTTTGCGAGTAAGCAAAACTCTATAGGCGGAGCAGGGTGTGCGAGTCTATGAGAGTGTTTGTGAGCGGAAGCAAAAGGGTTTGCGAGTCTAGTAGAGTGTTTGTAAGCGGGATACTGTTTAATTCTAATAGAAATCTGGGAATTAGGCAGGGGTTGCCGAAGCTGGGTAAATTTTGTGTGTGATTTACTTTTCAGCATATTTATTTCTGCAGTTTATTTTTACGTTTAAATCGAGAAAATTTGCTATAACCCTATTCACCCCCCCCTCTAGGTTTAATCTAGATCCTACAAGTGGTATCAAAGCACGGTATCTTTTTTTAACTCTAGAGTCATGAATTCATCAAATAATGCTTTTTCTGAGGGGCAATCAATTGTTAGGCCACCCATGTTTAACGGGAATGATTATGCTTATTGGAAAGTTAGGATGAGTATATATCTTAGTTCTGTTGATTATGATGTTTGGGATATTATTGAAACTGGCTATAAATCTCCCACTATAATCATTGGTGATACTGAGATTCCTAAACCTAAGGATAGGTGGGATGCTAACGATAAGAGATTAAAAACCACAAATGCTAAAGCCATGAATGCTTTGATCTGTGCTCTTGATAAAAATGAATTTAATAGAATTTCTCATTGTACAACAGCACAGGAAATTTGGCACACTTTGGAGGTGACACACGAAGGAACTTCTCAAGTCAAGGAGTCTCGTCTAGCCCTATTCAGCAATGAATACGAGAACTTTGTGATGGACAAAGGCGAGAGCATAAAGGACATGTTTGGGCGCTTTTCAACTTTGGTATCCAACGCTAGAGCGCTCGGGAAGGTATTCACTGAGGTAAAGCTTGTGAGGAAGGTGCTACGAGTTTTACCAATGAACTTTGAGGCAAAAGTCACGGCAATCCAAGACTCGAAAGATTTGAGTAAACTAAGTATGGAGGAGTTGATCGGTAACTTGATGACATATGAGCTTGAACTAAAAGCAAAGGAGGAACGCAACAACTTCGAATCAAAGAAGAAGACGATTGCCTTAAAGAGCAAAGAAGAAAGCGATATAGAAGAAGATCCAATTGAAGAGCTTGCAATGGCTGTCAATAATCTTAGAAAATGGTCAAGATTCAAGCCACGCAAGAAGAAAACATCTGGTAATAGGTCAAGAGAGTCTAACAATTCCGATAATGGATTGACGTGCTATAACTGCAACAAGTCTGGCCACTTCAAACAAGAATGCCTACTTCTCAAAAACAATCGAGGAAAGAAAAAGACGAAGAAGGTCTTTGCAGCGACTTGGGATGATGAAGAAGGAGAGGAAGTCTCGCATAGTAGCTCAGAGGAGGCTAACTTGTGTTTCATGGCAAAATCAGATTCAGAAGCAAGCTCAGAGGAATCTAGTGAGGCAGGTGACTATTCTTATAAAGATCTTGTTTTTATGTGTCTTGATCTTACTAAAGTAGTTGATGCTCTTGAATCTAAAATTGAAAAACTGAAATCTGATAGGAGAGAACTTGCTCGTGAAAATTTTAGGTTAGAAACTGAACTTGAAAACATTCAAAACCTAGACTGTATAAATTGTAAGATTTTAGATTCAGAATTATCAAAACTTAGGAATAACTTTGAGAATCTTGAAAAAGAAAACTTGAATCTTAAGGAAATCATTGACACTAGGAATAAGGATTTTATAAATAGATGCACCTCACCTGTCACTGAAAACACAACACTAAAAACCAAAGTCCAAAATCTTGAGAAATCTTTGAATAACTTTTCAAGAGGCAAAAAATCTTTCATCATGCTATTGGGAAATCGAATTTTTGCTAACAACAGAAAGGGACTAGGTTTTGGGAAAACACAAGTTGAGGATAATGCAAAAAGTAAGAGTGTCTTTGATAGATGTGAAATAATTGGACATCGTGCTGAAAATTGTAGTAATAGGAACAAGAACACAAAATTTATACAAGTTTGGGTTCCTAAGAATTCTACAAACAAATTTCATGTCTATTGGAACAAGAATGAAAGGACTAAACAAGTTTGGGTTCCAAAGGGATTGTTTATTCACAATGCTTCTGCCACTAATAATCATGGACCTATAAATAGGTCACAAAAATCTTTCATCGTGTAGGTATGGTGGCAGGCTAAGGAACAACAACGGTGTTCTCTGGATTTTGGCTGTTCCAGAAACACAACGGGCAACAAAGCAAAGTTCCTTAGCCTAGTATAAAGGTGACAGAATCACAATGGACAACCATGAAAAATTATCGTAAAGGTAAAACAGGTGAAGGTATATTAAATGTGATAATCTGCACCATATTCTGAATTAAATCAGCCAAAATTGTGATAATGATGTGATGATGATTTTTTTATTCTGACTTGCTCAATATAGTTACATTTATGTCAAAAACACTATTCTTCGATTTACTTCATATATATTAGTTTGGATTAAAAATAGTGTTTTGTTGGATGATAATATTTTTGGTTATTTTTGGCTAACTCTATATTCACGGTTTTTTGATTATTTACATGGCTTCATTTCAAATTCAAGAAAATGTCATTTGAAAAGCTGTTAAATTTGATGTTGAGATATTTTGTTGCACACTTCATGGTCTGATTTATCAATTTTAGTTAGTGATATTTTGGATTGAAAGAGAAACTCGGATGCAGATTACATTGGTAATATAGTTAATAGAAAAATTACTAGTAGAACGTGATTGATTTTTGAGACATTTAGTAACTGCATCGTTTTTCATAGAAAATATCTGCATATTTTTCACTTGAAATAATTTTCAAATAGCAGAATTTTTTTCTCATATAACCCCTTCGAGAAAATCATGTTTGACCATATTTTCAGATTAGTCATTTTTTTTATTTTAAATGACAAATTTTGACTAATCCGACTCCCTCCTAATTATCAAAAAGATAAATAGTGATTGAAAAGGTGATAAGTGTTGATATTTAACATACATTGCTCAAGAAAGTATGTTTGGAAAATTTCTTTAGGAATTAAAACAAGAATCATAAAACTTTTTGTTGGGTAAAGATTCCATGACCATTTCTATATCTATCATTATTTCTATCGACCATGGTTTATCAAATATTCAATATAGTTTGTCAATATGTGGTACTATAATCAGAAATCATTTGTTTTTCATGTCACATTTTTTTTGTAAAAATAAATAAATATCCAAAGTATTCACTCTCATTTAAAAGTCCTCACGGTTATGCATGGGTGAACTACTTGGATTTTTGATTATGTGCTTCCATGCTCATTTAAAAGTCCTCACGGTTATGCATGTATGGAACACATATCAAAATTAATTGATTTAATAGACAAGTTGATTCTAATCCCATTTAAAAGTCCTCACGGTTATGCGTGGTTAGAAGATACTTGATTTCATTTTTAAAACTAAATTGGAATACTACTAATCTCAATTAAAAGTCCTAACGGTTATGCATGATTAGTAGATATTCAAATTCCTGATATAAATGTACCACAAGTTGATACGATTGTATGATTTTATGTTAGAACAACATTTCCATTATTTCAAAAAAGTGGAATATGCGCCTAACAAGGGTAGTTATGATTTTTTGTTTGATTTTTATTGAAGTTAAATATTTATATTCAATTTGATTTTAAGTTGGATTAATATTGATCACTTAATCTCTATTTTTCTCTAACACTATTATTCTTTTGCTGATAACAAAAGGGGGAGAGAAAAGTTAAGATTTTGTCAAATAGGATCAAGCAAAGGTCAAATAATTTTCCAGTTGCATATAGGCTCATTTATATATTTCTATTCGTATGCATATATGTAGGGGGAGCATCATGTAGAGAGGAAGCATTTAAATAGGGGGCGAAATTAGAGTATATAATTGGTTAAATACATTTAACACGGCCAAAATCTTAAAATATGTTTGTTATCATCAAAAGGGGGAGATTGTATGAATATGCGCTTATATGTTTTTGTTTAATGATAATAAACATATATATATTCATTTAAATGTATTTGGTAATGTACTATTTTGTTTTTCATAGATTAAATAAATATTTGTTGAATAAAATAAATTACACAGAATTTGAATTCAAACAGAACAAGTTACATAGAATTTGAATTCAAACAGAAATTTTATTCAAACAAATATTTATTACAATCTTGAATAGTACAAATTCAAGCTCTCACTATACATATACATTTTTGATTACATCACAATTCAGTTTACATAATTTCCTCACTACATATCACTCACACTCGTATTTTGTCTTCAACTGCATTCCAGTTTGAATCCAGCATCTGAGCAATCTGCAAAAATATTCACTAACGCAGTAAAATTGAAAAAGAAATATTTTTGCAATATAAAATAAAATATGATTTTTGAAAATATGGTTTGCCTCAGTTATTTGGGATGTTCGTCATCATTTATATTTGAATTCATCACACACGAACAGTGTGACATGCACAGTGTATCACTGTACATGCCACAAGGCCGTGCACATCGGTATACACTTGATAATGCTACAGGGACAGGTGAGCACAGGTCAAACCCAAATGAAAAGCCGGGTTCAACTCACGTGCAGTATATTTAAAATCACGACACAAGCACAAGGTCAAACCTGAGTTTTAAAATTGGGTTCAACACAAGGCACAATAAACTCAAATGCAAAGCTTCGACAAATCGAAACTGCAGTGGACATGTATACAACAAAAGAAGCAGTGACATGCACATCAACCAGATGAACCAGATAGGTCAATTAACACAGCAGACCACTATGCAGTAGACAGAGTGCAACTATCAAAGAAGCAAACAAAGACCAGACAATACAGCATGTACAAGCCACAATGAAGTTGTACAAGTACAGTCAAGTCAAATGGAACTCAACAAAGCAGCTCAAGTAACAAAACTCGAGTGCAGCAATGAAACCACAAGTTACACAATCAAGTGATCAACACAGCAACATGGACTGCAACAATCAAGTAAATACAAAGAACAGTGGAGTAATGGGTGAATAGAACACCATGATATTCAGCTCAATGAATACTGTAACAAATGCAAGCTCGACCAACATAATGCAAACTACAACCCAGCAGCAACATGCTTGAAGACTACAGCACGACCAAGTATGGCAGTGAAACTCAAGCAAGTGCACAACAAACTCAACCAAGACAAGACTGCATGAATGATACAAAGCAGACATGAATGCATTAATAAACCAACTGCAAGACCTCAAGTGACATGAAGGAGTTTGTGAGCGGGAGCAAAAGGGTTTGCAAGTCTAGTAGAGTGTTTGTAAACGGGATACTGTTTAATTCTAATAGAAACCTGGGAATGCAGCAGTAGGCAGGGGTTGCCGAAGCTGGGTAAATTTTGTGTGTGATTTACTTTCAGCATATTTATTTCTGCAGTTTGTTTTTATGTTTAAATCGAGAAAATTTGCTATAATCCTATTCACCCCCCCCCCTCTAGGGTTAATCTAGATCCTACAGAGGCGACTGTTTGAATGTTTTCAGAAGTTAGAACAGAGAAAGACTAGAGAGAATGATCAAAATTTTGAAATAAGAAGAATATATAACCACTTATTTGAATTTTGGTGAGAAAATTTCAAAAAAAAAAATCGTTACATGTTCATAGGGGTAGGAGGGGGTTGTCGACATGGTGTTTGATATTCTTTGCTATTTGCTTTATTTTGATTTAATTTTTAATTATACTTTGTGATGTATATTTTATATTTCAGTTATTGAACAAATACCTAATTCTCTTCTTAATTTAGTAAATATAGATCAGCAATTTGATTCTCAGAATTGATATAATCAAGAGAAATTATTTCCTTACTTATATTATCTCTGAGAAAATGATGTCTGATATCAATGTGTTTAGTTCAAGCATGATGAGTAGTATTTTTGGATAAATTTATTGCACTAGTATTGTCACAATAAATTGGTGATTTTGAGATGTTTAAACCAAAATCTTTTAAAGTTTGTTGCATATATATTACTTGAGAACAAGCCAAAGCAACAGAAATATACTCTGCTTCAATTGTTGATAAAGAAACTGTGTTTTGCTTTTTACTAAACCAGGAAATCAGAGAATGCTCCAAAAAGTGACAAGTTCCACTTGTACTTTTTCGGTCTGATTTACAACCAGCATAATCAGCATCGCAGTAAGAAATTAAGTCAAAAGAATCATTTTTAGGATAAACTAAGCCAAATCAAAGGTGTGTTTAACATATCTTATGATACGTTTTACGGCTTTTAAGTAGGTCTCTTTAGGTTGGGATTGATATCTTGCATAGAGACAAATATTATGCATGATAGCAGGTCTACTAGCAGTGATATAGAGTAGTGATCCAATCATTCTTCTATATAATTTTTGATCTACATCTTTCGAGAGATCTTCTTTACTTAGGTACCCATTGGTTGTCATGGGAGTGGGTTTTCCATTTGCAGTAGTCAAACCAAATTTACTAACTAGGTCTTTAGCATATTTTTCTTGACTAATAAAGATAACATTATCTAATTGTTTTATTTGTAATCCTAGAAAAAAGTTTAATTCACCCATATGACTCATCTCAAACTCTTTTGTCATTATTTCAGAAAATTCTTTATTCATTTCAAAATTAGTTGATCCAAAAATGATATCATCTATGTAAACTTGTACTAGTTGAATATCATTTTTATTTCTTTTAATAAAAAGAGTATTATCTACTTTATCAATTTCAAAATTTGATTGTAATAAGTAAGATCTTAGTCTATCATACTAGGCTCTAGGAGCTTGTTTTAGACCATATAGAGCTTTCTTAAGTTTGTAGACATGATTTGGTAATTTTTCATTTTCAGAAAGTGGTGGTTGTTCAACATATACTTTCTCTTTTACAAATCCATTTAAAAAGGCACTTTTAACATCCATTTGATATAATTTGAAATTATTATGATTTGCGAAAGCAAGTAGAATCCTTTTTGTAAAGTTCTTAAAACATTCAAAAGTATCACTTTTATGTTTCAAAAATATTGTCCATGTAAATCTAGAATAATCATCTACAATTACAAAAACATATTTACTATGATTTATTGACAGAATTTGAGATGGAGAAAATAAATCAAGATGAAGTAATTCAAGAGGTTTTGAGGTTGAAATCATATATTTTAATTTAAAGAAACTTTTTCTAAGTTTTCCTAATTGACATGCATCACATAGACTATCTACTTTAAAATTCATTTTAGGGAGACCTCTTACTAGATCATGTTTTAACAGTCTAGATAAGAGCTTGAAACTCAAATGTCCAAATCTCTTATCCCAAATCCAAGGGTCACTTGTATTTGCCAAAAGACACAATTTACCATTTGAAAATTTCATACTAAGAATATAAATATTCTTTTTCTTAATTCCCTCAAATATTATGGTTGAATTATTATCTTCAATGTGACACTTATCTTTCTCAAATTTAATTTTATATCCTTTATCGCAAAGTTGACTAATACTTAGCAGATTATGTTTCAGATTCTTAACTAGAAAAACATTAGTTATAATAGGAGTTTCAGAGTTACCGACTTTGCCGATGCCAATCACATATCCTTTTAAGTTGTCTCCAAAGTTAACCAGTCCTCCATCTTTGTATATTATATCATTCAGCATCTCTGGATTGCTAGTCATGTGTCTAGAGCATCCACTATCGAGTATCCATTTATTCTTTTTGATCTGCACAATTTGTCCATTGTGGATTGATTCCTCAACACCCATAAAGCATGTTTCCTGCACATCATATAATTTTGGTAGGCAACTTGAATTTGAATATCGATTATATGCAGACTCAAGAGACAATGATGATCTGAATATTTCTAAACTAGTATTAACAAGTTTTTTAAACATAGCCATTTTAAAAACTTTTTCAAAAATCATATTATGAAACTTTAAAAATCTTGCTCTGATACCAAATGTGAGAAATGTGGATTATGGATCTTAAGGCTAGAATAAACAATAAAGGGGGGTTGAATAGTGTTTTAAGGAATTATTAAATCTTTTTGAGTTTTTGTTAATTTGAAAACAAATGTATGCAATATTCAGACACAGATACGATCATAGAATCAAACACAGATGTAGAAATAAAGTAAAAGCAATAAAGGAAAGAACATATTGGATTTTATACTGGTTCGGAATTACCCTACGTGCAGCCCCGTACATAAGTATGGATTTCCTTTCGAAAGCAATTGTACAATTACACCCTCGATTTCAAGGCCACGAGGTACACCACTCCAGATTCACAATCCTCTACGTAGAGATACTTGTTTTGACAGGCAACAAGTTCACCCAATTGATTTCACATGCTACAATCACACCTTTTCTCGCTTGGTTGATTTCACAGGCTACAATCACATCTTTTCTCATTTAGTTTATTACAAAGAAGCTTATAATTCTGAATAGCACTGAGATCTTGTTGAGATAGTGATAGAGAATCAAACCAGAAATGATCTAGCTAGATTCAATGGTGATTTCGGCAGAGTAATGGTAAAAATATATATAAAGAAATGTGGAAGAAGAAGAGGAGTGAAATCAGAGAAAATATGTATATAGATTCGTTTAAAACTGCCCCTATTTATAGTAGAACAACAGTCATGTCCATTCGTGAAATAATATGACGAATAGACACTTCTTTTGAAATTTAAATTTTTGAATCAAACTACCACCTTGTCGACAAGGGGTACTTTAGGTTGTCGACATGCCTAAGGTGATTTGTGTTTCTTTGAAAATAACTTTTATCATGTATTAAAACTATTTTAAACTTTATAAATATGCTTAACTATAGTTAAAATACATAAATAAATATAGACAATAATATTTTGATATATATATATATATAAGATTTTACTACAATTTTATATTTAAATCTAAGTATAAATATTAAAAGTTAAATATATTATTTTTAAAAGATAGTTTAAAACCAAGGATAATTTGAATTTGAAGATAAAGATTATTTTGAGGCTAAAAGTATTTTAAAACCCGGATAGATGTTTTTGATTCTTTTAAAAGGAAGGTTTTGAAATCATTTTGAAACAAGATATAATTTTGTAAAAACATTTTGAATAAAAGTTAGTGGATACAAAACAATGTTCCACTAGATTTTTCAAAGGTTCCATCCTACTTAGGGTTCCATCCCTTTAACAGGCTCGAAGTGGATTTCATTCCACGAATAAATTGGATTTTAAGACGCCGGTGCTTTTCTAAGAGTTTTAACAAAATTTCTAACTAAATTATAATCTTGAAATCTTAAACTCTTGATAATCTTGATACTCATGAGTCTTCAATCTTGATATCTAGAATCTCTATACTGTACAATCTTCATTCTTGATATCTGCATGGTTAAATCCTGCATATACATATATATCTAAACTATAATGTTAGTATTTACATTTTATAATATTATTCTAAGGTTGTTGTCATCAAAACCATCTCCTCAGGGACTAACACATTAGATTGGTATGAGATTTTGATTTCAGAAATCATAGAAGTGGATCTTACTTAGGAGCAATTCCAAGAAAGGTTCGAGTTAAAGTTTGTGCCTGAAGTAGAAAAGGTAACTTTTGCTTGACGCTTTATTGATCTTATTTAGGGTGAATCTTCTATGACAGATTATGTTGCATCTTTTGAATCCCTCTCTATATATGGAGTAGAGTATATTAATACCCCTCTGAAGAAGAATCAAAGGTTATCTATGGTTTGAATAAGAATCCGAAAAAGTCTTTACTTCTGAAACTAGAAGTGCCTTTCGATCAGCTTGTAAATATTGTTCTTCGACTTGAAGAGGTCGATAAGGAAAATGATGGAGATGTTAGGGTGCCAAAAAGAACATCAACAACAACAAGAAGAAGCATTCCAATAATAAGTTCAAAAGCCCTAATCCCAACAAGAAAGGAAAGCAAACAACTTTGGTAGCAAAGACTTCTACCCTTGGTTGTGGAGAATGCTACAATTATGGTTCTAAGGACCACCATGCAAATGTCCAAGGTCCCTTACGTGTCGCTGTTGCAAAAGTTTGGATCATCCTATATCTTCATGTCCCAAACATTAAAACAAAAAAGAGGGAAAGATGAATGTTGTGCAAGCTTCTAGTAGCCCTTCTCTTGGTCAAGTTACTTCTTATTCTGTCATTGATGGCATTATTATGTTTCTTGATCATCCTATTCAAATTCTTTTTGATACGGGTGCATCCCGTTCTTTTATATCAAAAGAACTTGTGGATACTTTGTCTTTAAATGTTATGGGATTGATGACTTCATTGAGAATTATGAATGTGATTGGTGGATCCACAACACTCAGTTTATTTTGCAAGAATGTTGAGATTATTTTGTATGATTATGCTTGCTGTGCCGATTTGCATGTTGTGCGTTATCTAGGTTTCGAAATGACTTTGGGAATGGATTGGCTTAATCAATATGAAGCTCGTATTCTATGTCCCAAGAGAACTATCCACCTTCGGTATCCCCAAAATGTTAAGCAAATTTCGATTGTTCTTAATGATTCTGATTCCAATTCGGCGGCATTCTTATATTCTCTAAACCTATATGATGATGATAATGACGATACGGAAGATGTTATTTCCCTCATTCACGTTGTTCGTGAATTTTCTGATATCTTTGAGCCTGTTTTAGGATTACCACCTAAGCGAGCAACTGAGTTTAGGATTAGTCTAATCCCCAGAGCTCTACCTATCACTCATCCTCCTTATCATATGTCCAATAAGAAAAATATGGAGGTAGCAAAATAGTTCATTCGTTCTAGTTCCTCCCCTTATGGAGCTTTAGCTATCTTTGTGAAGAAATCTGATGGTATACTTAGACTTTGAATTGACTACCGCAAGCTTAATGATCTTACCATTAAGAATAAATATTGCTTACCTCGAATTGATGATCTATTCGATCAACTTTGCGGTGCTAGAGTCTTTTCACAGTTAGACTTAGCAACTAGTTTTCATCAGCTCCGAATTGTAGAGGATAGTATTCCTTTGACATCATTCCGCACTCGTTATGGATCTTATAAATGGCTAGTTATGCCATTTGGTTTAACGAATGCTCCACCTTATTTTGTTGATTTTAAGAATCGAATTTTCAAAGACTTTCTCGATCGGTTTGTTCTTATCTTCATTGATGATATCCTTGTTTATTCTAAAGCCGAGGAAGAGCATGAAAAACATCTTTGAAATGCATTGGAAACTCTTAGGAGCAATCAATTAAAAGTAAAATTTTATAAGCACCATTTTTGGCAATCTCGTGTAAATTTTTAGGACATCTTATTTCTGAATCCAGAATTTCCATGGATCTTTAAATATTAAGGCGATCCAAAACTGGAAGAGACCAGAGAGTGTAACAAAAATTTGTATTTTTCTTGGATTGGCGGGCTATTACCGTCGATTCATAAAAGTCTATTCTAAAATTTCATTGCCTCCTACTAGTTTGACAAAGATGAGAGTCAAGTACATTTGGTCAAACAAATGTGAAGCTGCTTTTCAGAAATTAAAAGAACTCCTTTTCGACGCTCCTATTCTTGTGATTCTTGAAGGGAACCAACACTTGATTGTTTATAACGATGTTATTCGTATTGGTTTGGGAGTCATTCTCATGCAAGGGGAACGTGTTGTCACTTATGCTTCTGGGCAGTTAAAGTCTACTAAGACTAGATATGCCACCCATGATTTAGAGCTCGCGGCCATTATTTTCGCTCTAAGAATTTGGCGTCATTATCTTTTAGAAGAGAAATTTGTTCTCTACAATGATCATAAATCTTTAAAGTATTTATTCTCTCAAAATAAAATTAATTTGCGTCAACGGCATTGGCTTGAATTCCTTGCATCTTATGGTCCTGATATTTTTTATACTCCTGAAAAGGAAAATCATATTACCGATGCCCTTAGTCATAAGAAAAAAGTGATTGTTTTTATGATGATATCTGAATGGAATGATCTTGAGGCTTTGTCCACTTGTCAGATTCAATATCGTGACTCTAGTTCATGTTCAACTCTTGTTTTATGTAGCCTTGAGGCTCATCCTTCCCTTTTCGACTGCATCCTTGAATCTCAAAAGCATGAACCCAAATTGGCTCATCTTAGCGAAAGTTGTCAAGATAAAAATAATACTGACGGTTTGAAAGACTTTGAAATCAATGCTCGTGGAGGCATTCGAAAATTTGGTAGACTTATTGTGCAAATATTAGTGATCTCCGTAAAGACATTTTAGAAGATCTCATTGTTTCAAATTTACAATTCATCCCGGTAATTGTAAAATGTATGCGGACATGAAGCGACTTTATTATTGGGATGGAATGAAATATGATATTGCTAACTTTATTAAGTGTTGCATGACTTGCCAATTCGTAAAGGCCGAGCATCAAAGTCCCGGTGGATTATTGCAACCTTTAGACATTCCCATCTAGAAGTGGGATCAAGTTTCCATGGACTTTATTGATGGTCTTTCCCATTTTCATTTAGGTCATGACAGTTTATGGTGACTGTAGATGGACTTACAAAATCCGCCCATTTTCTTCCCGTTCGGTCCAACCGAACCGTATCTCTTTTGGCTAAACTCAATGTTAAAGAAATTGTTAAATTGCATGGAGTTCCTGCTTCTATTGTTATCGGTCATGATCTATTATTTACTAGTGGATTTTGGAAAGGTCTTCAAAAAGCTTTGGAAACGAAGCTTAATTTTAGCACCGCTTTCCATATCCAATGGACAAACGGAGCGGTGAATCAAACTCTTGAAGCTCTCCTTTGTGCATATGTTCTTGATTCCGGTGGAAGTTGGAAAGGTCATATTTCCCTTATTGATTTTTCTTACAATAATAACTTCCAAACTAGTATTGGTATGACATCTTTCGAGGCACTCTATGGAAGGCCATGCCGATGCCGATCTCCTTCGTGTTGTCTTGGAACCGGTGAGAAGCTGGTTTTAGGTCCAGATTTTATTTGTGATGCCACAGAAAAATTAACCTTATTTGTCATAGGATGAAAGAATCTCAGAGTAGACAAAAACCTATGTTGATGACTGAAGAAGGAATTTAGAATTTTCTGTGGGAGATTTGGTATTCATTCATGTTTCGGCTATGAAAGGTGTTATATGTTTCAATCGGTCGGGAAAATTAGCACCTCGATATATTGGCCCGTTTCCCATCACCGAATGCATTGGTTCCGTGGCTTATTGGCTTTCGTCACCGGCTCAATTTTCTTCTATTCATGACGTATTTCACGTTTTTCAGCTACGGAAATGCCTTATAGATTTCGATTCTATTCTTGAGCCTAGTGTTATTGAAGAAATTGAGGTTTCATCTAATTTAACTTATGAGCAACATCCTATTCGCACCATTGCTATGGAGGTTAAAGCCTTCGTAATAAAGATTTTCCGCTTGTAAAAGTTCAATGTTCCGCAAGTCTTAAGGATTGTTCTTGGGAATCCAGATAATTCATCAAGCGAACACATCTTGATTTACTCTCTTGTGCTTCTTTAGGTGAACTTCTTATTTCAATCTTCCTTTTTGTGTTGTTATGTCACAGAACGGTTGTTACTTACCTTCTCAAATATTGTGAGAACGCAATTTCTTTAAGGAGGGGGTCTGTAACAACTCACATATTTTACGATTATATATTTAAATCTTTAATTTAAATAAAGCATCGTTAGTTGAAATTAGAGTCCAAAATGTGACTTTTTGTATATAGTCGATTCCGGATTTGAGACTACTTTTGTTGACTTCAGATCGACATTTACAACTTGTTTAGATATAAACATTGTTGTGTTTAGGGTGTATTTGGATTTTGGCATTCTTAGTTGGGCTTTGGGCTTTGTTCTAGCCCATTAACCCAACCCTCTTCTACCAATACCCCTAACTCCTCTCCTCTTCCTTCATTCCATTCACAATTTCTTAATAGTCCAAGCTAAAGGAAAAATGGTGAGAAGAGGAAATTAAAATTCCTAAGCCCTAGCTTTTCTTAGGAATTCAAATTTAAGTTATAAATCGAAGAAAAGCTTAGGTAAGCATCCTCCTCATCTTCTCCATCTCATTCTCTCTTCAATTTCAGAATGTCCTATAACCTAACTTCGGAAGTGTTTGCATGTGATGCCAGATTAAAGAATCTAGAGGTGTAGTTGAAGAGGAATTGGTCTTAGCATGTTTTAGAGCTTATCTTTTCTGTTTTTGAGTCTAAAGGTGGGTGCTTGAACTCACATCTATGTCTATAGCTTTGATTATTGTTAGGTATGAATTCCTAACATCTATTTCTTATTTAATTACTTTTGAATTGAATTGGTTTGGTGAATTTTTCCTTATTTTGGTATTTTAAAGTCAAAATTTATGAAAACCCTAGTATGGGTGTTTAGACAAGTTATTTTGGATGTATTGAAGAGCCTTTAGGGCTAGTTATCGCTAGGAATGAATCCCTAGTCGTAGATGCTCATTCAGTCGCTTCCGAATCAATGAAGTTAGGTTGGTTTGCCCATTTTTGAACTTCGCAAATTTTGTCCCGCTACATGCAACAGATGTCTGTGGATTATCCACAAGCGTCTGTGGCCCCAAGGTTAAAATTCCAGAAGCAGAAAACAAATGTTTGTGGCTTATTCACAGATGTCTGTGGGTTAAGAAACGAAATTCCAGAGACCTACCATAGACATCTGTGGCCGCTAAAATTCTGGAATAGGCTATTTCTTTTGTGGATTTTTGATTTATTGATTTTTGACGATCCATATAGTTATTGTCAATCAATACCAACTTTGATTATTTCTTTTCGGGATTTTTCGTATTTCCATTTGATGGATTTGATGTCGATTTCCATGGTTTTGATTCACGTTATTGAAATGTGGATTTTATTATAGATTGTCTTTAGATCATTTCCGTGATTTGTCACTTTAAATACAAAGGTTTAATACTAGTAACAAATGCTAAAACTCATTCACAAAAATGATTTCAACACTACTTTTGATACAAAACTCGATTTTAAAACCGTTTTCCAATCTATTTGCATATACAAACCTCTACCTCATTCGGATGAGAATTCAAATTAAACGACTAAGTAAAACAAGTAGCATGAAACGCTTGCGTTCACTTCGTTGGTTAATTCTAGGACTTGTTTGACTGAAAACTTGTGATAATTTTCGAGTGAAAATCTACAATTTGTTCGTAAATATTTGAATTAAGCCATTGGTTATGGAACATTAAGCTAAACTCATTTATTTACTAGCTTAGTGTAATTTACACTTATTGATCAATGATGATCATTTTATGATTTAGACTTGTGATGAGCAACGCCTTTTTGTCCACGTGGGGACCGTACCCCGTTCTATGGAGCTGTGGGTCACTTTTATGGGGTAGCGACCAATGGTCTTTTGACCGTTTTTGGAGCTTCGGCTCATTTTTATAAATTAGCGACCCATGGGATAGCATCCTGTTTGTGATACACGTGTCGGTGAGTTTTCATGCCACCATTTATGATAGGCCTTCCCCCGTTTTCGTTTTCTTGATTTCTAGTTAGTGATTTCTGGAATTTGTATTTCACCAATTATTGTGATTTGCTTTGATAAGATTTATAAATATTTGTGATTTGGTGAATAAAAATAAAGAATATGATATACTTTTTGAGTGTTTGAGAAAACTTGAGATATTGTATGATTTTTATTGTTATCATATATATTTGTCATATCTCGTATCCAATCTCATCTTACATGATAATTATAGCTAGACTAATCGTTTTATTATTTTAATTCTTAAATAATACTCAGGTCAGACCGAGGTGTTTTAGGTGCTTCCACTTGACTTCTTAGCAGGCACTAGCTTCGAACTTTTGGTAAACTATTTTAGCTTAGTAATTTTTTATCTTTCATGTATCCAAGGTAGAGGCTCTTTGATGTACACATATTCTTTTGTGTAGTACATGTACCTATTCTTTTGTGATGTAGTGGATCTCGTATGACCAATACTGTGATGTTCACTTCTATGTATTATATTCATATATGTTTCCGTCTTAGTGATATGAATATTTGTGTCAAATTTTATGTTATGATTATTTTATATTGTTTATGAATGGATTTAGCCACTGTGTAGTGTTTTTGAGTTTGGATTGGATATGTCAGATTTCCTCTCGAAATGAAATGCGTGATATACTATCTAACATATCGGTACTCGCTCAAAGAAATTAGACAGTTGGTTGCTCCTTAATAGCCTTGTTCTTCATGCTAGCCGACGGCATTACCTAGTAGTGTCCTTGATTAGTGTGAGTATAGAGGTGCGGCGTCACATGTAACCATTATATGTTAGTTCAGGCCCTCATAGATCAATAGCAATTAGTTCAAATGGCTTACTGTAATGTGTTTTAGAGTCTAAAAATGGTAATTTATGACTTTATCCCATTTGAAAATAGGTACAAATATATGGCAATGAAATATCATTAAAGGAAATATTATTATCATTCAATACATGCTTTACAATTTTAGCATTTGGGTGTCCAGTTTACAATGCCACATATCAAAAATCTTATAATTTTCTTCCTGTTTGAATTAGAATTATTACACCAATTTCTTTTAGTTTCTAATTTTCTTTAATTAGCCACACTAAAGTTGTATAGTCCTTTATATTTTTACCCTGCAAGAGAATTTCTCTAATCGGATGTCCTTAACCAGACAGTGATGTGGGTAAATTTCAAAGTGGACATTATGCCTTTTGCAAATTATGACACACTTAGTAAGTTCTTTCTAATTAGTGGCACTCTAAGTAAATTATTCGAATATAATTGTCTTTTTTCCATTACATATGAACTATCAGTATGTGTAATTGCAATAGACTTTCCATTTTCCATGTGTATAGAGTTCATACCTTTGTAATACTTGTTTCAAAGATTTAGATTGCCTAGATTCCTAGTGATGTAATTTGTAGCTCCTGAATCAAGGTACCAGTCCTCATCTTGTATATGATCATATTTTGCAACTTCAGTTTGTTGATGATTTCTGTTGTCCGATTGATTGTTTGATTCATGTAGTAATTGTGCCATGTTTGCACTAAAATTTGAACTTCTTTGATTTCTTTAACCTTGGCCTGGAACATAGTTTAGATTCAGTTTGAAATAACACTTTGCAGCAGTATGTCCTAATTTGTCACATATTTGACATTTTGGTCTATTGTTGTTTTTCCATCTGCCTCTTTCCCCGGATCTGTTTAAACATCCACCTCTTTGTATTGACTGATCAGTTCTATTATTGTTTTGACCTTTACTTTTGTAATTTGCAACATAGTTAATTGAGAAATCTAATTCTTGACTTTTCTTGTCATCAATTCTTGTCTCATGTGTAAGTAGAACTGAATGAACATCATCTACAAATGGTAGGATCTTTTGTGATGATACAATTACCACCACCACTTCATATTCATCACTTTATCCATTTAATATAGTCATTATCGACTCTGAGTTTGAGACCTTGTGATCTGCTGCCTCAAATAAATCACAAGTTGTCTTAATTTTGGAGAGATATTCTCTTATATTGCGATTATCTTTCCTGATATTATGCAACCATCTTTTGTAAAACATAATTTACTGATTGGGTATTGAAAACTTTATTAATTATTGTCCAGATTTCATTGGTATTTTTACATCCTATCACATGTGATAGAAGATTTACACTTATTGAGGATAGTAGCCAAGAACATATGAGTTTGTCTTGCCTATGATATTCCACATATTTTTCATTGCTAATTATCTTGTTTTCTTTGTCAGTGGGGCATTTTGGTGGAATTTGAATGGTTCCAATAATGTAGATTTCAAGCATGTATCCTTGTATTGCAGTTTCAACTTAAAGCTTCCATAGAAGATATTTGACTTCATTCAAATGGACTGTAACCAATTGACTCTATGGACTGATTACAGTTTTGACCAGATTCTCTATAGCATGAGCTACTGTGAACTATTTGCATTAAATGAAGTTGCTGGATTTCCTTCTTTAAATATGACTGTGAGCACTGATGATGGAATGTGGCAGTTTCAATCAATATTTGAGTTCAAGAATTCAAAATGAGACACTAGATATGTCTGTTGCAACCAAAGCTTAAATGAGGATTTTTATCTGATAAGTTTTTCTAGATGGAACTTTCCTGATTCTTGTGTTGATTCTCTTGTTCCTTGATCTGATTTTCTATAATTTTGTTTGCTTTCATTCAAGATTCAACAATGAATCTTGTTGCAGCCAGACTTCTTGATACTAGCAGGGCACTGTATTCTGTTATTGAATCAATCTCTCCTATGATGATATTTGAATCTCTGATAGGGGATGAACTCAGATGATGAATCTTTTTCTGACGATATTTTACTGAAGCAACGCCTTTAGGCTCTGATACCATATAATATTTTGGAAGTGATAGTATATTGATAAATTGAAAATTGCAGTTTGATGAAAGAATGAAACTTGAATTTTATTGATATAATGAAATTTGAAATACAGAGAAGAATTGATATGTTACAAAAATGCTTTGTGCACAAGTTGCTTTTATATTAAAGTATCAGGTTGTTGGGCTTTAGCTGATCAGCCCACAGACCCGTTATATTCTCCTATTTGTTTGAACGGATCTGATGTATTCACAGTTATAATGGACGGTTGAAATGTTTCTCTTGTGTTATATATTTGTAAACTTCAAAAACTTCTCATTAATATAAAAAACCAATATAAAGTAAGCAAGGCATGTAAATTATTTAAAAAATGCAGCTGAGTACATCAAATCATAAACATATATTCTAATTTCAATAAATCAGATATCTAAGAAACAACAACGTGCCTAACATGAGATGACACATGGCCATCCTCATCGTGCACATGCCCATGTCCATGACCCTCATCACTCCTATGTCCTTTACAAGCTCTCACATCACCATGAGCGTGGCTATGCCTATGTGCAGCAACATGCGCATACATTCCCATAATATGCTTCTTTTAGTCGCCACTTCCACTAGCCTCAACATCACCGTCCACGGCCGGCATAATATCTTCCACCTCTGCATTCGCCGTCGCCGCCTCAGAAGCCTCTATTTTGATCCTAATCTCCTCCTCCCTATGCTCCTTCTCGTAAAACAGCATCCCACCAAAATCCACAATCGGCATCAGCAGCGTCACCGCCATCACGATAAAACCTGAAAACGAAAATTTACCAAACCCGCTCATTTTACGCTTTTGGACTGTTTGCATTGTGTTGAAAGTAATCCAAAACAGTCTAATTTTATGGCATTATCAAATGATAAGTTGAAGGAGCAATTCTAACTGAATGAGAAGTCTATTTGTTATGCCTCTCAGTAACTTAGGCTCATAATTAACTTGCTGTTTAGATTTCTGTGCTCAAGTGTTGTTTAGAACTCTATAAATATGCTCAAATTCTGTTTTTCTGTAAGAAGAACTAAGAATGAAATAAATAGGACAATTTTTTTTAAAAAAGTCTAAGAATTCTCATCTCTCTCCTCTTCAAATTACTTTGAATTATAACAAATTGATATCAGAGCCACGGTTGACGCAGGCAGCAATGCCACCATCATCTTGTCTACTCAGATGACACCTCTTTTTAAGGGTGAGAATTATGAGTTCTGGAGCATCATGCTACAAATGATGTTGAAATCTCATGGCTTATAGCAACTGATAGAAAGAGGAGCACCAAATCCTAATCCGACACCACCTAAAACAGCCAAGCGAGATGCAAAGGCATTCTTCTTCATTCAACAAGTCGTACATGAATCGATGTTTGCAAAGATTGCTGCAGCAATAATAGGTATGAACTATTTTGAAAATAGTATTTCAGGGAATTTCCAAGTAGTAGCTATCAAGTTACAGGGCATGAGACGGATGTTTGAGATAGTGAACATGATCCAAGGGGAGTCAATTCAATTGTTTCTTGCACGAGTTACAACAATCGTCAACCAAATCCAAAGTTGTAGGGAAGATCTTTTTGAGAAAATAGTCATGTTGAAGGTATTGCGTAGTTTGACAACCAAGTTTGATTATATGGTGGCAGCAATTGAAGAGTACAAAGACCTTTTCACTTACACGTTTGATGAGTTGATGGGATCATTGCAGGTCCATGAAGTTCGTCTCAACCGATCAGAAGTAAATGATGACACCAGCGCTTTTTATACCAAGGTCGGGTCCTTAAGTAGACAACCGCAAGGCAGAGGTAGAGGCCAAGGAAATGGAAGAGGTCGAGGTAGTCCTGGTAGCAGAGATAGAAGCAAGCTAAGTGACAACCGACGGTACTCTAATCAATCGAAGAAAGATGTTGAATGTTACTACTATCACAAGAAAGGGCATATGCAAGCCGACTGCTACAAGAAACAAAGAGAAGAAGGTCAAGATTTGGAGTGCTATTACTACCATATGTTTGGTCACGTACAAGTAGTCTATTACAAGAAGAAAAAAGAAGAAGGACAGGCAAGTTTTATTGAAGAGAAAATCAATCAAACATAGTTGTTTATGGCCAAAACTGAAGAAGAATCAGATGAGAGTCAAATCTGGTTTTTGGATAGCGGGTGTTCAAACCACATGACAGGTTTTGAGCATTTGCTTGATGAATTGGATGAGTCACATAAAAAATAGTGAAACTTGTTGATGACAAAGAGATTCATGTTGAAGGAAAAGGGAGAGTAGGCATGAAGTCCAATAGTCGCAACACACAGATGCTACATGATGTCTATTACATCCCTCAACTATCCCAGAACCTACTTAGCATTGGTCAAATGATAGACATGGGGTATACCATCAAGTTTGTGTTGGATCATAGGTTTTGATTGCTGACAAGACACAACAATTCACGAATCTACGACTAAGATAACATCCAGACTTATCGGCTCAATATATGGTTTGTATAGTTATGTATTTTAACAAGATCATCAAATGTGTATATAAAGTCTAGTTTAGTGCTTTTTTAAAATCTTTCCTCAAGAATCATTATTCACATTCAATTAAACTTTCATGCATATTTTAATCAAAATCAAGTTTTCAAAAAATGCAAGGAGCGGGGCTCGAACCCGGGTCACTAGTTTAAAAGGCAAGTGCACTAACCAAATGAGCCATGGTGTTTTTTTTATTTATCAACAGAATTCAGTTGACTGAATGACCTGAGTAGGACGACTGAATCTGTACATTTTAACATATGTGTGCATGTTCTTAAATTCAGTCGACTGAATGACCTGAGTTAGACGACTGAATCTGTACATTTTAACATATGTGTGCATGTTCTTAAATTCAGTCGACTGAATGACCTGAGTCAGTCGACTGAATTCTGCAACAGTCATTTTTTGTGAAAAGATACTTCCTTTTTGAATAGCTTTCTTCTTCCTCAAGGGTTGCAACCATTACTATTCGCAGAGATCTCTTCACCAGCTGTTGCAACTCCTTAACTACTATATATATGCATGAATTTCAAGATCAAATCACTTCACTTACTTGCTTATACTTGAATCATATTTTCTGAATTAACTACTCTCTTGAATTCATACATTCATTGCATTCTTTCATTTGGTATCAGAGCCTGGAATTCTATCGATCGTCACAACATCATAGAATAATGACTAGAAAATGATCCAGCAAAATACAACATGCAAAATCCCTGTAAGAGCCATCAGTGAGGACTACAAAAATGTACTTTCTGATTTACAAATTTCAGTAAAAGATAATAATGAATTAGTTAGTATAAGCAATAAGATTTCAAAGCTTAAATTTTATTATTTTAGAAAAGATGAAACCTGTTGAACTTGAAAATGAGAAATTGAAAAATGACAAGTTAAATTTAGAAAATCAACTTGGTGTTTTAAAGAATAAATTTATAACTGTTAAAGATTTTCTAAATGAACAAAACACCATATTTGAAAAAAAAATTCAAAAGAAATTTTTGATTTGAAAAGACCGAATTCTTTCTTTACTCTTTTAATCTTCTTGCTCTATACTCCGTGCAATTCAAAGCATTCACAAACTTTATATCGCTTGAATCTTTGAGTTAATATATACATTATTTGATTTTAAGTGATTTTTTTCCTTTCAATCAATACACACACAAAATACTCTTGAGGATTTATTATAGGAAGGGTGTACTTCAAGACATACCTGTGTTATCAAGAACATGCTAGTCAACAAAGCTTTCTGTATCTAGTAGAAGTCATGTTCGGTAGTTCAGGCAAAAAGACCTCTTCAGCTGTTGAGGCAGAAATCCTGTTCGGCTGTACATGTATTGTATAGACCTGTTCCTCCGGGTTAAGTGAGGGATACTGTTTGTAGTGTAATTCCAGAAGGAGTCTGGGACTGGACGTAGGACGGTACTCCGAACCAGTATAAAAATCTCCGGTGTTATTTTTAATGCATTTATTTTCCTTATTAATAATTATATAGTTATCTACATTATTCTCTGCATTATTGAATATCCATATTGCACGATCCACAGCATATCACACTTTCATTTGGTATCAAAGCATAGCAACTTTCATTTGGTATCAGAACCTGGAATTCTATCGATCATCACAACATCATAGAATAATGACTAGAAAACGATCCAGTCGAAATACAACAGGCAAAATCCCTGTAAAAGCCACCGGTGAGGACTACAAAAAGGTACTTTCTGATTTACAAATTTCAGTAAAAGATAATAATGAATTAGTTAGTATAAGCAATAAGATTTCAAAGCTTAATTTTATTATTTTAAAAAAGATGAAATCTGTTGAACTTGACAATGAGAAATTGAAAAATGAAAAGTTAAATTTAGAAAATCAACTTGGTGTTTAAAGAATAATTTTATAACTGTTAAAGATTTTCTAGATGAACAAAACACCATATTTGAAAAAGAAAGAGATAAATTTTCAAAAGAAATTTTTGATTTGAAAAGACTGAATTCGTTCTTTACTCTCTTAATATTCTTGCTCTATACTCTGTGCAATTCAAAGCATTCACAAACTTTATATCGCTTGAATCTTTGGGTTAATATACACATTCTTTGATTCCAAGTGATTTTCTTCATTTCAATCAATAGATACACAAAATACTCTTGAGGATTTGATTATAGGCATGGTGTACTTCAAGACATATCTGTGTTATTAAGAACATACTAGTCAACAAAGCTTTCTGTATCTAGTAGAAGTCCTGTTCGTTTGTTCAGGCAGAAAGACCTCTTCGACTGTTGAGGCAGAAATCCTGTTTGGCTGTTTAGGTGTTGTATAGACCTGTTCCTCCAGGTTAAGTGAGGGATATTATTTGTAGTGTAATTCCAGAAGGAGTCTGGGACTGGACGTAGGACGGTGCTTCGAACTAGTATAAAAATCTCCGTTGTTATTTTTACTGCATTTATTTTCCGCATTAATAATTATATAGTTATCTACATTATTCTCCGCATTATTGAATATCCATATTACACGATCAACAACATAGCACACTTTCAATTTGAAGGTGACAATTGCAGAATTATAAATGCAGCCATTGATTAGACAATGCAACAATCAAGAAGACACAAAACAACTTGTTCCCCTTGGAGATAGCAATGGTGAAAAACAAGGCACTTCTAGTCAAGGAGAGTAGTTCAAGCAACTTATGGCATTTAAGGTATGGTAATCTAAACATGAATGGTTTAAGATTGCTTAATCAAAAGAAAATGGTGATTGTGTTACTAGACATTGTTAATATTGGGATATGTGAGGCAAGCAATCGAAACTGCCATTTCCAAAGGATCGATCGATGTGTGCAACCAAAGTACTCGAGTTGGTTCATATTGGTTTATGCGGACCAATGGAGGTTGAGTCGATGGGAGGAAGCAAGAATTTTATGTTGTTCATTGACGATTACAGCAGGATGATCTGGGTGTATTTTCCGAGTTACAAAAGTAAAGCGTTTGGACTGTTTAAAAAGTTCAAAGCCATGGCAGAAACATAAATAAGGGCTAAGCTAAAAGCTCTAAGGTCTGACCGTGGTGGTGAGTTTCAAAAAGAATTCAAGCAGTTTTGTGAGAAAGAAGGAGTGGTACAACATTAACTACCTTATACACAACTGAGCAAAATAGTGTGGTTGAACGCAAACATTGTAGTGGATTAGTAAGAAGACATGTTGAAATCTAAAGGTATGCTGAATTAGTTTTGGGTTGAGGCATTGGCAACAACTGTACATATTCTTAATATGTCACCAACTATGTCGGTGATGAACAAGATGCCATTTGAGGCATGGTTCGAAAGGGAGCCCGATATGGGGAATTTACGTGTGTTTGGGTGCATTGCATACGCCCACATAAGTACACAAACCCGTAGGAAGTTGGATTCTAAATCAGATAAGTGTGTGTTCATTGGATATTGCATAAAATCCAAAGACTACAAATTGTATAATTCAGTTACAAAGAAGGTTACAGTTGGTAGAAGCATCATATTTGATGAGAATGCTAGTTGGAATTGGTCCACGAAGGGAGTAACACATCAATAGTTGAAGTAGAAGTGGAAGAGGAAGAAGGCGGTAGTGAAAAACCACAGGCTACCCCAAGCGCAAGTGGCACAACAAATCAGATGGTCGATTCTAATACACCAAGTAAGGAAGGTACAGCCTTTATGAGAACTATATGAAGCAACTCAAGTTTTGTATGTAGTAGACCCAGTGCCTTTGAAGAAGCAGTAGAAAAGAAGGAATGGGTGCAAGCAATGAAAGAAGAGATGAGTGTAATCGAACAAAATCAAACTTGAAAGTTGGTGGAATTATTTAAAGATCGCACTGCAATTGGAGTTAAATAGGTTTACAAGATTGAATTTGGAGCAGACGACAATATATTAGCATGGTTAGTAGCGAAAGGATATGCACAAAAGCAAGGCACAGATTACGAGGAGACATTTTCTCCTGTGGCTATATTTGAGATAGTTCGATTGCCAATGGCAATTGCAGCCCAGTTGAGACAGCCTATCCATCAATTTGATGTGAAATCAGCATTCCTCAATGGTGAACTAAAAGAAGAAGTTTATGTTGAGCAGACGGAAGGTTTTGAAGTAAAAGGAAAAGAGCATTGGGTGTACCATCTGTTCAAGGCACTATATGGTGTGAAGTAGGCCCCTCGTGCATGGTACAACAAGATTGATGCACATTTTCAGAAATTAGGGTTTGAGAGAAGCAAGAATGAGCCTAATCTCTATGTCAAATGGAAAGGAAAAATGGACTTAATAGTTGTATGTCTTTATGTTGATGATATCATTTATTTTGGCACGGATGATGCAATAGTGAAGGAGTTGAAGGAGAAAATGATGAATATGTTTGAGATGATAGATTTAGAAGAGATGCATTACTTCCTAGGTCTGAAGGTTAAACAAGGAAGGGAAATTTTTTTGTATCCTAATGCAAATATGCAAAATATTTGATAGCAAAGTTCGGGTTAAAGAGTTGCAATCCCATATAAACCCCGATGAATACAAATGAGAAGTTGACAGAAATTGATGGATCCGAAGCAGCAGATGCAACTTGGCATAGAAGTTTGGTAGGCGATCTGATGTATTTGGAACATACAAGACCAGACATCACACATGCAGTAGGAATTGTTGCATGGTATATGCAAAACCCAACTAAACATCATACGGGAGCAGCAAAGAGAATTCTCCAATACATTATAGGAACAACATGTTATGGTCTATGATACAGTGCAGTTGATGAACCTTGTTTGAAAGGTTACGGTGATAGTGACTAGGAAGGCATCATAGACGATCGAAAGAGTACAACAGGTCAGGTATTTTTCTATAGCAATAATGTAATCGGCTGGAGCTCGTAGAAACAATCAACAGTTGCACTATCAACAGCAGAAGTCGAGTACAACACAGTAACAGCGGCTGCATGCCAAGGATTATGGTTAAGGCGCCTATTAAAAGAGTTAAATTATGAGCAGAAAGATGCAACAATTCTCTATTGTGATAATCAATCAATAATTGCAATTGCCAACAACCCAGGGCATCACAACAAGACAAAGCACATAGACACCCGACTCCACTTCATACGAGACCTGATTGAGAAAAGGACGATTGAAGTGCAGTATGTGAACATGAACCAACAACTTGCAGATGTGCTGACGAAGTCACTTACTCGAGAGAAGTTTAGCTGGTGTTGTGACATGATGAATATGCTGGACTTTGGATTAAGACGGTGCGTTGAATGTGATCTGAAAAAAGTCTAATTTTTAGGCATGATCAAATGAGAAGTTGAAGGAGCAATTCTAGCAGAATAAGGAGTCTATTTGATATGTCTCTTAATAACAAGGGTTACAATTAACTTACTGTATAGATTTCTTTGCACAAGTGTTGTTTAGAACTTTATAAATGTTCTCAAAATTTGTTTTGCTGTAAGAAGCACTAAGTACGAAATAAAAAGGACAATTTATAAAAAGTAAAAATCTCATATCTCTTTCCTCTTCAAATTACTTTGAATTCTAACAATTGTTATTCCTACAGTGATCCCCATTAGGGTTGTGATTGCCAAAAAGCATGTCATTTTAGTGCCACTGAAAGGGTTTTAAACTTGGCCTGCATTTCACAAAATAAATAGAAAATGTTCACAACACGAACGCTTTACTATTTTACACTTCGTAGGCAAATTACAAAAATAGCATGCAATTATCAATATAGCACTAGGGGTTTGTGGATTTTTTTTTATATGGGAAAACTGCATTTTTAAGTGTCCCTTAAAAATATTAAAAATACTAAAAGAATGGCCGCATTTATCTAAATTTGAAGTCCCTTCAATAATCTCACATATGCATGATTTAGTTATTACGAAGTGATTGAAGAAGCATGTTCGTGAGAGATGCATCCTCCTAGTGCAAATCCTTCAAAGAATTGGTTCAAAGAAAGGGCAGCTTGTTGGAATTCCTAAATGAATGAAAACGCACATAGTCCCACATCGTCAAAATTGCAAAGCTATTCTAGTATATTGATAGCTTTGCAATGAAGGGGTTGGGGCCTAAGGGCACCCAAATGTATGCTTCGTTGTGAGAAGGGAGATCATGCATCTCCACCACACACGCGCGCGCCACCTCCGCTGTAATATCCCGGAAATTTGGACAACATAAATTTAATAATCTGTGTTTTAAATTTATATTGAATTGATAATTTTTGTTAATAAATTTGATTTGATTCTATAATCTTCTTTATTTAAATATTTAATTTGTGAAATTATTTTTAATGGGTTAATAAATCTATTTTCTATTTAATAATGTATATGTATTTGTATATATTTTAAATAGATAAGTTGTTCTTAATTAAATTAGTATAGCATAATTTTAATGTTTTAAAAATGAAAATTTTGATTTGTTTTTAATTTAAACTTTTCAAAAATATTTGATAAAATACTATATGATTTTAAATATGAGATAAATGTTTTAATTAGTTTAAAATTCATTTTTATTTTAAGTTTGAATATTAAAATAAGGTTCATACATATTTGTGTTATTCTTTTTAAATTACTAATTGATAAATGTGATTTGTTAATACAATTTAATTTATGAAACATGTATTCAATAAGTTACAAACTCTTGTGTAAATTTATTTTAATTTTTTAAAAGTTTCTTTTTCAAATAGTTAATTTGTATATTGTTTTCATAATACTTTGTCTTGTTCTTTAAAAATAATTTACTAAGTTTAAACATTCATTGAGCTTAATTTTTATTTAACATTTAATTAAGATAACATAACATTTACAAAGAGACATGTGTAAGTTTATCAAAGCATGGTTAAACAAGTGTTAAATATTTATGTGTGTAAATTTACAAGTGTCTAACATTTGTACAAGTGTAAATCTTATTTTAATTTTTCTTTTAATTCATTAAATCTGAAAATTTTCTTTACATAAACTTACTTCTTCATTCATATCTATTTTTTTCATTCCTTAATCAAAAGAAAGACCAAATTTCATTTTCCATTTCAAAATCAAAAATCTGCATACACCAAATTTCATTCTTCCACATCCACAATCAAATTTGCAATACTTCAAAACTCAAGTATATTTTCATTATTCACTCTTCTTAAAAATCATTCCTTGCAACTCCTCTTTCCAAAAATACAAACATGCAATTGAATCTGGAAAGGGAAAAGACCTGCATTAATTCATTTTTTCAAAACTTTGGAACATGCAAATTACATCAAGTTGAAGCCTGCATTTCAATTTTAAGCATGAAGGTCTGCATTCATGTTTTCAAGACAATCTGGATCTGAAACTACAATCAAGTTGCAGACCTGCATTTTTCTAAAGCTTGGAAATAGGCTACCTGCATGTAGAACCTGGGGAAACTGCATCTGAAATCATCAAGCTAGCATCAACACTTCATTTAAAAATTTGGACGGTGCTCTGCATTTTGCAAATATAGGTGAGTAACTTTTCTTTTAAAAACTTAAGGTTACAGTTTATTGCATGCTAAAATAAATAAATGTTCATGCGTTATATACTTACTGTCTGATATATGCATGCTTAAATTGCTATGTCCTGTTTTGTTTCCTAGTTCAATTTACTAATTAAATTCTTATATCTTAAATTTGTCTTTGTTAAATTTGAGAATTTAAATATGATGGTAGGCTAGTTTTATAGTTTAGATTTTAGGATTTTATTAAGGTAAAATTTAAATTTAACTTACTGGAATAAGTAACAGAGCATAGGAAGTTTTATAAGTAAATATATAAAACATTTCAAATCAATGTTTTAGGAGTAGAACTCAAAACATCAAGTGAATGCATGAATTTTAAATCAAAAATTACTATTTATAATACTGTAAACAAAGAACAGTTTTAAATTACTGTATTATACATTTTTGACAAACACTGTGGATATTGGCATTTGTTTGGATTGAATTTGCTTCTGAAGATGGTGTAGCTATCCAAGATTTGTAGGAAAATTACTAAGTGGATTAAAATTTTAATTTGGGTTTGTATTTGGGATTTTTGGTTATGAACCCTAGTTTACTGGGTTTAAGATAATTGGGTGTTGTGGCTTCTTGAATGAATCGAGTTCAAAGATCCTTTGGTTAATGGTAGATGGTGTATTAATGGAGACATCGCCGGAGTATGGTGTGTAATGGTGATTGGAGATGGGAGATTTGGATGTTGACAAGTTAGAACTGAGGTGGGAAAGTGTTTCCAGGTTCTTGAGTTTTAAAAACTTGAATTTAAATTCAAGTTGAATTCTAGATTTTGGAATGTTAAAGTGTGATGTGAGGATTGTGGTCGATGGAGGATGGCCAGAGATGATGGCCAGTGATGGCCGGAGTATGGGGGAGAATGCACAAGAAAGAGTTGTGCAGGTTTGTGGTGTTTTTTTTTTAGTTGCAGGTTTTTTTGTCTCGGGATGGTCTCGGGATTATTGGGGGAAAACTCGGAGTAGGTGGGGTATTGACTCGAAGTCAAATAAGGGGTGGTTCGAGAGTATTGGTGTTTACAGGTTTTTAGCAAAACAGAAGCCGGTTTTTGCAGTTTTGAAATTAAAAGTTAAGTTTAAATATAAACTAAAAGTTTAGCTTAGGATTTAAACCTGAATCTAAAGATAAATTCAAATAGTTTGAATTCTGATTTTGAAATAATTTGAATTAAGAAATTCAAGTTTGGTTTTAAATTAAAAAAAATGAAACAGGAAACCTGTTTCCAGTTTATAAAATTTGAAATAAAAGCAAACTACAATTTTAACTTAGGATTTTAAAACTGAATTTAACTATGAATTTAAATAAGTTTCAATTTTGGTCTTTTGAAATCATTTAAATTCAGAAAAATTTCAAGGTTTGGTTTTTAAATAAAACAGAAACTGTTTCTGTTTTTAAAAGTAAAGGTAAGTTTTAATTGCAAATGGAAATTTATACTGAGTTTTTAAAAATCTGAAATTTGGATATGAATTCAAATTTGTTTGTCAGAGATTTAAATTCATTTATGTTTTTAAATTTAAATTTGATTTTCAAACTTACAAGTGTAAATGCATATGTGTTTTGCATTTGAATTGGAAGGTTAAATATTTTAATTAGAAATTCAAAGTGAATTCAAATCTGAGTTTTTAAATCTGGAATAAATTTTAAACTTCAAATTTTAAAATAAAGGTTTAAATTTAAATTGCTTTTAATTAGAATTTAAAGTAAATTTAAAAACATTTTGTTTTTAAATGTATAATTTAATAAGAAATGTTTATCTAAAAGATAAATAAAATTAAATGATTGGTAATTAAGATGAACAATTAATTATGTAATTAATTAATTATGTGGATGTTTAATTCAGTAATTAATGATTTTTAAGTTAATTAATTAGATTTGAGATTAATTAATTAAGGTTAATTAATCTGTAATTAAGGTTGATTAATTAAATTTTAATTTATGATTAAGATTTATTTAATCAAGTGATTAGAGATAATTTAGATTTTAATTAACACTTAATTAATTAATAATTAGAGATTAATTAAATGATAATTAAATATGAATTAATTGATAATTAATGATGATTAATTTAAGTAAATTCTTAATTAAGTCATTAAGGAATGTAATGAAGTCATTAACTTAAGATTATTTAACAATTAATTAATGTGATTAATTTTGATAATTAATTAGATTAATTAATTAATAATAATCAATTGTTTAAGTTTAATTACTTGTAATGACCCCAAAATAAAAATAAAATATACATAGGAGTTTCTGTTGATAAAAATATAAGGAGTTAAGGTGATTAAAAATGATGAATATAGTTCCATGTCTAAGGAATTATATAAATACACATATTTAATATAAGGGGTGTCTCCTGTCTTATTTAAAAATAAAATAAAATGGAGTTTTATAAGGATCAAATAACTTATGTATGTATGTTAGAAATAATTAGCCTGATATATGTGATTTTTATCACATAAATGTGTATAAGGAGTTGCTGTTTTTTTAATTAAGGCTAGAATGAAAACAAATATAGGATTAAATATGAATGTTTCTTCTTATAATTATTTCTTACAAACAACATGGTGAGACAAATTTTTACATCACATAATTATGTATGATAGTGAACATGATTGAATGGAGATAGTAGCTAGGTAGAAAATGCAAGGAGTTTACAGATTCTTTAAACTTAAAAAAATGAACAAAAGGTCACATGCATATGGCATGAACAAATGGAGTCATGAAAATGGCATGCAGTGTTTAAAATTTTTGATTCCCGAAATAACTAATTGAGGAAATCAAATGTGTACAATTCCAATTAAGGACCACACAAAAATATGATCTGTACATGAATAACAAAAGGGTATCAAAGGGATTACCCATTTTCTTAAACCCTAGAGTGGTTTTATAAAGCCTGTACATAACCATATTCATCACTCTCTCGGGATCAAAACAAACAAAATAAAAATAAATAATAAGATAAACATTAACTTGAGACTCTGAAAGGATCTGCTGTCCAGAGGAACAAGACAATAAAAGAAAACACTAGGTGAGCATTAATCTTTTTATGCAATGGCATTAAGTCCTCTGGTAGGAAGCCTATAATGTTATGATTCATTTAAAATCTCTGAAATGATTTGTTATGGGTGTGATGGATGTTTGTTTGTGCATTTTTTGTTTGGGGTTTTTTAACCTGTATGTGAGTTTCCCAAGTTAAAATGGTTTGAGCATTTTTGTTCTAAATTGTTCTAATGAAATATGGATCTAAATTATTTAAGAAATAGGCAGCAAGACAGTGATCTAGCTCATGTTTATTTTTTTAGATATTGAAGAATGAAACCAAATGTTCATATCATAAGTCAGAGGAGAGTTTCTGGGTTTTTGGGGGAATTTCCTTAATAAAACTCTTATCCTTATATTCATAGTAATATAATAGGATCATGATGCTTAAATTATTTTTAGGAAGACTATAGGCATGTTGCATTTCATGTAATAAGGAATATAAAAATGGAAAATATGGGGCAGGACCAGAAAGTATAAAAGTAAATATACCTTTCTGAAACATGAATGAACTGGAAGTTTATGTGATTAAATTCATAAATAGAAGCTTAATAAAATAAGCAGAAACTGGGTGAAATTGGGAGAACAATATCTGAGTTCACTTATTTAAAAATGGAATTATGAATGATGTATGGTTTGTTGAGTATTGGTTGAATGGATGGATGTGTCTTTGAAACTGTTTGGTATTAACTACTAATATGCAAAGTTTGAAACCTGCTAGATTAGGTAAATATTGCAAGTTCACCAAAATTATGAATATATGTATGAAATTTGATTAGTGTTCATACCAGTGTAAACTGACCCTTTTGGTTGCCCTTGTAATCATCTGGGTGTCTCATTGAAATTGGGGCAGCTCAGTGATTTTCCTGCAGGAAAGTGAAGTTGGCTTGATTGATGAAGAAGGCATTAGCTACTAGTATAAATAAAAGAAACTTGTTTTATATCTGCAGATGCTTTGTAATGATTTCTGTTAGTCAAGATTACAAGTAGTATTTGAAGTTAATTGTAGGGAGTTTTCTGTGTAATTAGTTTAAAAGTATGTACTTAAGAAAACCTATTTTGAATGACTGTTAATGGTGAATGATTAACTACTGTTTTTATGAGAGATCTTATTTGGAGAAACCAGGGAATGAACATACTATATAAATATGATATGTGTATGTGTAAATTTCTGATTTTTATTGCCTGAGTTTATTTTGTAATTTTATGAAAAACCAAAGAATTAAGATAAATGATCTTTAAGAGGAATGAGCCTGCAAGATTTTGCATAAGAAATAATATAGAGTAATGAATGCAGGCATGGCAGATAACTAATACTATTTGTACATGAATTCTGGAGAGATTATAACATTGCAATCATGTATCTGATTTCAAAATACAAATATAATAAAAGAAGCAAACCTGTAAGTATTTTGTATTTTTGGTTGTTGGCTTAAATGGAAGAATTCCCAGGAGTTTGCACAAGGCAGTATCATGCTTGTGTTAGGAATAGTATTTGTAGAAGAGTGTTAACATGAGCATAATGGGTTTGAAAGTGGCAATATGGCCGGACTAGATGGCCATGGGGGTCAAGCCATTATAGTCTGAAAGCATTTCACTTCAATTCATGAAGTGTAAGCGTTTCCAGAAGAAAAAAAACTCCAAGCAACCCTTAAAAAGACTCCAAGCACATTCAACATAAACTCCAAGTATTCAAGTCAGTGTTAGGATAAATTTGAAATTGCAATATAACTTTATTTGTTCAGACTTGAAATGGTAAGTAGGAATCAGTCCCAATGTTCATGCTTGCAAGTGTAAATTTTTTTGAAGTTATTTCCTACAAGAACTTGATAACTATCATAAGTACAATCAAATGCCATTTTAGTGATTAATAGACTTGTTTAGGCAGAAAGTCTAGAAAAGAAAAGGTGCTGTGCATTGCAGTATTATAAATATAAGTATTATAAATGCACAAATATAAATTTGGCAGTAGAACAAAAATTTAGGGGAAAACAAATCTATATCATCAAATATATAATTGTCTTTATGTGTTTTGTGTACTGATATGATTATATTAGTAATCTGGGGTCTTGGGAAAAATATTTGGAAATTTATCTAAATATTCAAATATAGCAGAAAAGAGGTTTAGTGATAAAAAAATCTATGTTTTAAGAATAGGGTCACCACAGTTTTGGTATCAGAGCTATGTTTTAAATAACATAGTAAATATTATTATATGCATATGGATGTTTCAATGGATTGTTTGAATTATTGGGATTGGATGCTTTTGTTTATGTCAAAATAAAATGTATGTTTGCGATACATGCACAGAGTGCACTTAAATAAAATAAACAAAGTAAAGACATCAAAAATGATGGGGGTAAACAAACTAACATAAAAATCATATTTATAGCATCACACAGGTGCAGGACCATCACGTGAGCCACCTGTGATAAGCATGGAAGATTTTGTAAGAGCTTTGAGAGATGGAATAGCACCAAGGCTTGACAACCCTCATGAGGAGCTCTCCAAACTGCTTAAGACATGCACCAATTTGGGAGGGAAGGATTTTGAAGGTACTGAAGGAGCTATGGGTATTCAAACTTGGATAAGAAATATGGAGAGAGTCTTTACAGATATGCAAATCAATGACCAAAGGAAAAGACAGATAGCTTCAAGAAGGTTGAAGGGGGTTGCACTGGATTGGTGGGAGGTTGTGATAGCATGAAGGCCAGAGAATGACATCACTTGGGATGAATTCAAAGTCATGCTTGAGGCTAGATTTGTCCCAGCATCTGCCAAGGCCACACTGCTAGAAGACTTTATCAGATTAAGGCAAGGAAGCATGAGTGTAAATGAGTACACTCAGAAATTTGAAGCATTATCTAAGTATGGAATGGTGTTGATAGGGAATGCAGAAGAAAAGAATGTAAGGTACATTCAAGGCTTGAACCCTAGTCTATCAAGAGCAATGTTGCCATACAAGGATAAAACCTTTGATCAAGTAATTGATCTAACTCTCTCATTTGAGCAACATGACACCACAAGAGAGAAGTTCAGGAACATGAAGCTCAATAAGAAGAAGGGAGGTCAGAACAAAGTGCAACCTTATGACAAGAAAAATGCAAGCAAGGGAGTTAAGAAGGGGGAAGGAGTAGTAGCACCTGAAAGCAAAAAACTCACTCATTGTTTTAATTGTGGAAAAGCTGGACATTATAGTAACCAATGCCCTGACCCTAAAATACCTAGAGGAGGCTGCTATAATTGTGGAAAGATGGGTCATCTAAAGAAGGATTGCCCAGAGACTAATAGGAGAACAGCAAAGGTAGGAGCTTTGGCAGCAAACAACACTGGGAAAGTTGGGCAACTTGAAGGTATAATTTTAATCAATACTCAACCAATATCAGTAATATATGACACTGGTGCCTCACATTCACTAATATCTCTGGAAATTGTAAAGAAGTTAGCACTTGCTTGTGTTTCTATTGATCAACCCTTAACTATATACAGCCCTATAGGAAGTTATTATATGTTAGGAATGAAGTGTGTGGGTCTGAAACTAATTATAGGAGGTTATGAATTTAATTCAGATCTATATACTTTAAATTGTCCTGGTATTGGGATTATTTTGGGGGTAGATTGGTTAATGAAAAATAAAGCAATTTTAAATTTAGAAAATATAACTATTTCTTTGGAAACAAATGGAGGCAAAAGAATTACAATCCTAAGTGAAATAGCAAAGAATACATGTTTTAATAAAATTTGGAGTATTAATGAAATTCAAAAGGAATTAAAAATAGAGGAAATCCCAGTAGTCAATGAATACATAGATGTGTTTGGAGAAGTAAGGGGAATTCCTCAAAATAGGCCAGTTGAATTCAAAATAAAATTAATGCCAAGAACTAACCCAATCATTAAGAAACCTTACAGGATGGGTCCAAAAGAGTTAGTGGAATTAAAACACCAACTAGAAGAATTAGAAGAGAAGGGGTTCATAAGATCAAGCAGTTCTAGTTGGGGTTCCCCAGTGCTCTTTGTCAAGAAGCATGATGGAACAATGAGGATGTGTGTGGATTATAGGGATTTAAACAAGGTGACCATTAAGAATAAGTACCCACTGCCTAGGATAGATGATCTATTTGATCAATTGCATGGAGCTAAAATATTTTCAAGGCTAGATTTAGCCTCTAGATTTTACCAAATGAAGGTTGCAGAGGAAAGCATTGAGTACACAGCTTTTAACACAAGATATGGCCTTTATGAATTTCTAGTAATGCCGTTTGGTTTAACAAACGCTCCCTCCTATTTTGTAGATTTGATGAATAGAATTTTTAGAGACTTTTTGGATAAATTTGTTTTGGTATTTATTGATGACATATTAATTTATTCAAAATCAGAAAATGAACATGCTATGCACCTACACTTAGTATTATCCAGGCTTAGAGAACATGAATTAAAAGCCAAGTATTCAAAGTGTACATTTTGGCAACATGAAGTGAAATTTTTGGGACACATAGTGTCACAGCAAGGGGTGAGTGTGGATCCAAGCAAGGTCATTGCAGTTCAATCATGGAGTAGACTCAAAACAGTGACTGAAGTGAGATCATTCTTAGGATTGGCAGGGTACTATAGAAGGTTCATCAAGGATTTTTCAAGAATAGCCACACCAATGACCAAGATAACAAAGAAAAACCAACCATATGTGTGGACTGAGCAGTGTGACCAAGCCTTTGAGAAATTGAAGCAAGCATTGGTGGAGTCCCCTGTCTTACAAATCCCAAAGGAAAATGAAGGAATGGTTGTATACACTGATGCTAGTGGGTCTGGGTTAGGTGCAGTGCTCATGCAACATGGCAAGGTGGTGGCATATGCATCAAGACAGCTTAAACCCAATGAGACCAAATATGCAACTCATGATTTAGAATTAGCTGCAATAGTGTTTGCATTAAAACTTTGGAGGCATTATTTACTTGGGGCAAAATTTGAATTATTCACAAATCTTCAAGCATTGAAGTATTTATTTTCTCAAAAAAACTTGAATATGAGACAAGCAAGGTGGATGGAATTTCTAGCTGCATATGATTTAGATATTTTGTACACCCCTGGAAAAGCTAATAGGGTGGCAGATGCTTTGAGTAGAAATCATATTAGATTGGCAAGTTTGATGATTGATGAATTTAAAGACCTTGTAATGCTTGGGGAGGCAGATATATATAGCAAGGATAGAGTGAAATATAAAGAGCATGGTGACATGGTGGAGTATGGTACACTGGGATTGATCACAGTGAGATCTAACCTGGTGGAGAAAATTGGCGAAATGCAAGACCAAAATCAAAATTTAAAGGAGAAGAAAGAAATGTTATTGAATAACATTGAGTTGGAAAATTTTAAAATAGACCCCAAGGGATATTTGAGGAAAAATGAAAAGCTTTGTGTACCAGACATTGCAGAATTAAAAGAAGAAATCATGAATGAGCACACAAAACCAAGTACACCATACACCCTGGAGGCACTAAAATGTATCATGATTTAAAAAGGAGCTACTGGTGGACAGGAATGAAACAAGCAGTGGCAAAATATGTGGCAAAGTGTTTGACTTGTCAGCAAATTAAGGCAAACTATCAAAAACCCTCTGGCCTGTTGCAACCTTTGGAGGTACCTCAGTGGAAATGGGAAAGTATTTCCATGGATTTTGTAGATGGTTTGCCTAGAACTAGGAAAGGTAATGATAGTATATGGGTAATTGTTGATAGATTAACCAAGTCTGCTCACTTTGTCCCTGTCAGATCAGACAGAAATGCACATAGGCTTGCACAATTATTTATCAAGGAAGTGGTAAGGTTACATGGTATACCAAAGACCATTGTAAGTGATAGAGACACTTTGTTCACCTCAAGATTTTGGGAGAGCTTCCAAGAAGCAATGGGAACTCAACTCTGTTTAAGCACTGCCTACCATCCTCAAAGTGATGGGCAAACAGAGATAGTGAATAAAATATTGGAGGATCTATTGAGAGCATGTGTGCTTGATTTTGGGGGCAATTGGGAGGATCACATCCATTTGGCAGAATTTACTTACAACAATAGCTATAAGTCAACAATAGGAATGGCTCCCTTTGAAGCCTTGTATGGGAGACCCTGCATGTCTCCTGCCTGTTGGTTGGATGTAGGGGAGGGTATAATATTGGGGCCAGATCATGTTAAAGAAACTTCCAACATAATTGAGTTAGTTAGGCATAGGATGAAGACAGCACAATCAAGACAAAAGTCTTATGCAGATAGAAGGAGGAAGCCAATGGAGTTTGAAATAGGAGAGTATGTTTTTCTGAAAGTATCACCAATGAGGAAGGTGTTCAGGTTTGGAAAATCTGGCAAGCTTTCACCAAGATTTGTAGGACCATATGAAATTGTACAGAGAGTTGGTACCATGGCCTATAAGCTTAAGTTACCAGAAGAGTTGAGTGGTGTACATCCAGTATTTCATGTTTCTCAATTGAGAAAGTGGGTACATGATAAAGGAGCAATTTTGGAGTCACCTACTCAAATTCCAGTTCATAAGAACTTGGTTTATGCAAATGAGCCAGTAGGGATTGTTGCCAAGGAGGAAAAGAGCTTGAGAAACAAGGTGATCAAACTGGTGAAAATACAATGGAGCTTGGACACAAATGATTGTACATGGGAAGTTGAAGACAAAATGAGGGCTAGATACCCCAATCTGTTTTCTGATGGAGAGGTACGTTTAAGTAGCTTTATGATGGCTTTCTGAATGTTTTTTTTTCTCCTTTTTTGTTTGCTTTTAAAAAAAATTGTGAGTATGAGGTTATGAAGTTAAAATCGATTTTGGACTAGAGCTTTCATTTGGAGAAATTAGAAGAAATTATGGGGACATAATTCCTTTAAGTGGGAGGGTATGTAATGACCCCAAAATAAAAAAAAATAAAAAAAAATAAGGAGTTAAGGTGATTAAAAATGATGAATATAGTTCCATGTCTAAGGAATTATATAAATACACATATTTAATATAAGGGGTGTCTCCTGTCTTATTTAAAAATAAAATAAAATAGAGTTTTATAAGGATCAAATAACTTATGTATTTATGTTAGAAATAATTAGCCTAATATATGTGATTTTTATCACATAAATGTGTATACGGAGTTGCTGTTTTTTTAATTAAGGCTAGAATGAAAACAAATATAGGATTAAATATGAATTTTTCTTCTTATAATTATTTCTTACAAACAACATGGTGAGACAGATTTTTACATCACATAATTATGTATGATAGTGAACATGATTGAATGGAGATAGTAGCTAGGTAGAAATGCAAGGAGTTTACAGATTCTTTAAACTTAAAAAAAATGAACAAAAGGTCACATGCATATGGCATGAAAAAATGGAGTCATGAAAATGGCATGCAGTGTTTAAAATGTTTGATTCCCAAAATAACTAATTGAGGAAATCAAATGTGTACAATTCCAATTAAGGACCACACAAAAATATGATCTGTACATGAATAACAAAGGGGTATCAAAGGGATTACCCATTTTCTTAAACACTAGAGTGGTTTTATAAAGCCTATACATAACCATATTCAACACTCTCTCGGGATCAAAACAAACAAAAATAATAATAATAAGATAAACATTAACTTGAGACTCTGAAAGGATTTGCTGTACAGAGGAACAAGACAATAAAAGAAAACACTAGGTGAGCATTAATCTTTTTATGCAATGGCATTAAGTCCTCTGGTAGGCAGCCTATAATGTTATGATTCATTTAAAATCTCTGAAATGATTTGTTATGGGTGTGATGGATGTTTGTTTGTGCATTTTTTGTTTGGGGTTTTTTAACCTGTATGTGAGTTTCCCAAGTTAAAATGGTTTGAGCATTTTTGTTCTAAATTGTTCTAATGAAATATGGATCTAAATTATTTAAGAAATAGGCAACAAGACAGCGATCTAGATCATGTTTATTTTTTTAGATATTGAAGCATGAAACCAAATGTTCATATCATAAGTCAGAGGAGAGTTTCTGGGTTTTTGGGGGAATTTCCTTAATAAAACTCTTATCCTTATATTCATAGTAATATAATAGGATCATGATGCTTAAATTATTTTTAGGAAGACTATAGGCATGTTGCATTTCATGTAATAAGGAATATAAAAATGGAAAATATGGGGCAGGACCAGAAAGTATAAAAGTAAATATACCTTTCTGAAACATGAAGGAACTGGAAGTTTATGTGATTAAATTCATAAATAGAAGCTTAATAAAATAAGCAGAAACTGGAGGGGGGTTTATTAAATTAATAAATCCTATGAATGAATGAAAGAAGAATTAAATTGGTCATTTGGGAGTTAGTCAACGATCTGCTTGCTTCGGGTGGGAGCAAGTATATGCATGGTGCAATTGCATCCTGAGGCCTTTGTGTGTTGGAATGAATTAAATAACCTGGGAGTTTCCTTCACAATGCATACATGGTGTTCATTTGACAGGGAGTTATAGAACACAAAATAAATAGGAAATGGAATTTTAAATCTGGGTTATGATTGTCTAGACAGGGAGTTAAATTAATCAGGTTTTAATATGATGCTCTGATTGATAGCTGGGTGGAGAACAATATCTGAGTTCACTTATTTAAAAATGGAATTATGAATGATGTATGGTTTGCTGAGTATTGGTTGAATGTATGGATGTGTCTTTGAAACTGTTTGGTATTAACTACTAATATGCAAAGTTTGAAACCTGCTGGATTAGGTAAATATTGCAAGTTCACCAAAATTATGAATATATGTATGAAATTTGATTAGTGTTCATACCAGTGTAAACTGACCCTTTTGGTTGCCCTTACAATCATCTGGGTGTCTCGTTGAAATTGGGGCAGCTCAGTGATTTGCCTGCAGGAAAGTGAAGTTGGCTTGATGAATGAAGAAGGCATTAGCTACTAGTATAAATAAAAGAAACTTGTTTTATATTTGCAGATGCTTTGTAATGATTTCTGTTAGTCAAGATTACAAGTAGTAGTTGAAGTTAATTGTAGGGAGTTTTCTGTGTAATTGGTTTAAAAGCATGTACTTAAGAAAACCTATTTTGAATGACTGTTAATGGTGAATGATTAACTACTGTTTTTATGAGAGATCTTATTTGGAGAAACCAGGGAATGAACATACTATATAAATATGATATGTGTATATGTAAATTTCTAATTTTTATTGCCTGAGTTTATTTTGTAATTTTATGAAAAACCAAAGAATTAAGATAAATGATCTTTAAGAGGAATGAGCCTACAAGATTTTGCATAAGAAATAATCTAGAGTAATGAATGCAGGCATGGCAGATAACTAATACTATTTGTACATGAATTCTGGAGAGATTATAACATTGCAATCATGTATCTGATTTCAAAATACAAATATAATAAAAGAAGAAAACCTGTAAGTATTTTGTATTTTTGGTTGTTGGCTTAAATGGAAGAATTCCCAGGAGTTTGCACAAGGCAGTATCATGCTTGTGTTAGGAATAGTATTTGTAGAAGAGTGTTAACATGAGCATAATGGGTTTGAAAGTGGCAATATGGCCGGACTAGATGGCCGTGGGGGTCAAGCCATTATAGTCTGAAAGCATTTCACTTCAATTCATGAAGTGCAAGTGTTTCCAGGAAAAAAAAAACTCCAAGCAACCCTTAAAAAGACTCCAAGCACATTCAACATAAACTCCAAGTATTCAAGTCAGTGTTAGGATAAATTTGAAATTGCAATATAACTTTATTTGTTCAGACTTGAAATGGTAAGTAGGAATCAGTCCCAATGTTCATGCTTGCAAGTGTAAATTTTTTTGAAGTTATTTCCTACAAGAACTTGATAACTATCATAAGTACAATCAAATGCCATTTTAGTGATTAATAGACTTGTTTAGGCAGAAAGTCTAGAAAAGAAAAGGTGCTGTGCATTGCAGTATTATAAATATAAGTATTATAAATGCACAAATATAAATTTTGCAGTAGAGCAAAAATTTAAGGGAAAACAAATATATATCATCAAATATATAATTGTCTTTATGTGTTTTGTGTACTGATATGATTATATTAGTAATCTAGGGTCTTGGGAAAAATATTTGGAAACTTATCTAAATATTCAAATATAGCAGAAAAGAGGTTTAGTGATAAAAAAAATCTATGTTTTAAGAATAGGGTCACCACATTACTTAATGAAGGTAATTAAAGAATTAATTACTTAGTGTAATTAATTTGATGAATGTGATTAGTTTAGATTAATTAAGTTAAATTAATTTAAACAATTGTTGATTGTTTGATAATTACTTTATGTAATTTATGAATTTGTAATTACTTAAGGAAGTAATTAATTAATTTAATTACAGGATGTAATTAAAGATATTTGATATAGAAGTAAATTGGATTTAAATTACTTTGAAATTAATCAAGGGGATTAATTTAGATAATTAATTAACAATAATTAATTATGGGATGAGTAATTAAAGTAGTTAATTACTGAATGGTTATTAATCATGGATGATTAATATTTATATGTGGATTAATTTCAGATTAATTACTTATGTAATTAATTTATATTTAGAATTTATTAATTGTAGTTAGAATCATTAATTAATTAATTAATGATGTAATTCGGGATTGATTAATTAAGGTATAATTAATAATGAATAAATAATTAATGTAATTAATTTTAGTTAACTAATTAATTTAATAATTACAAGTTAATTATTTGCAAAGGGTTTAAGTAATTAACTTGTGTGATTAACTTATAAGCTAATTACTTATTGTAATTAGAGATAGTTAATCAATATTAATTGAAATATTGAGATGATGATTTATAAATTGATTTGAAATCAATGGATGGTTAAGTTAACCAGAATTTTAATGATAAAGTAATTAATTTAATTCATTTTAAATTAATTAGAGATTAAGTAATTAATTTAATTCATTTTAAATTAATTATAGGAAGTGTGATCATTAGATCGTTGTTTATGTTTGATGAATAGTATTGGTTGTTTGGTATGGTTTGTAATCTCAATTATGAGATGAGTAGTGTATGTGATATGGATGCATTGGTTGCTTTTGGATGATAATATGGATAATCTGATTTTGGTATGAATTATCTGTTGATAATGATAAAGTTGATTATCCGTTGTGTTGTGAATTATCTATCTGTGTATATTTAGATAATGAATTGAATTGTTTTAAACTTAAAACAACTTGGCCTTAATAAGACACGCTTTGGATTTCGATGAGACCGGGATCGGGTTTCCATATTTGGACATCCGAAAACCACATCGATTCCAATTAAACGTTAGGCCGTTAATCTAAGTGGAGCGAGTGAAGACTCGAGGTGTAATGGCTATACGTCAGTATAACTCTGTGGGTGATTTCGTAATGAGTTTGATGGAATAGTACTTATAGATTCGAGATGGTGATTCAGAGTGTGCAAGGGTTATTGTCGTTAACTCTGAGGGTGATTCCAAAATGAGTGTAACGAGATAATGCCTTCGGTTTCGTTCGAACCCGGAACGAACTTGTATGGATTGAATGCTTTCAGAACATCGTCAGGCGGACGATGAGCATTCCAAGTGATGTGTCCTATAAAGGTAATCGTAACCTCAAGCCTCATCAACCGGGAATGGATAAAACAGGGGAGGTGCAGCAAAGCTTCGTGGGTCGCACCCACTGGAGAGTAAGATTTACCCCTGTCTAGAGGTCCCTTTATATTTCGGCTGTGTGGACGGTTGATCATGACAACCGTCGGGGTTGTCTTATTTGGAACTGTTCAGTAAGGAACGGGTCCGGCTTTGTGTTGCAGGGGATTGGGAGTAATCCTCGGTACGGTGATCTAGGCCACGTACTGTGACGGGCGGTACCCCAGTAGCCCTGCCATTGTATGGAATCAAAAATCCAATAAGTGCCAACGGTTTTGATTGTATTACCCACTTTTGTGGCTAGTAGCTGGAATTTAATCATGTAACAATTTCGGCTATTTCTTATTTACTTGAAAACCCTAGACCCTATTATAATATCATCAGATTTCCTATCAAATGTTTTGGTTAACGTAAGGTAAAAACTTTTCCATGTTTATGTGTGGGAAGTCTTACGTGATACCTTTTCTTTTCAAAGGTTTTTCAAAGTTAAGCAACTTTAACCTGTTACTCACACCAGACCCATGTCTGACCCGGAGTTATTTCTGTTTTTCTTTAACTCTTGGGTACTCAAATTTTTATGAGTAGTCAAGGGAATTCAGGTTAGGATTCAGGTTAGCTTTGACGAATTGTGGAGGAGCATATGGAGCAGGAGGCTTCTGCGTATAGTTATATAAGTTCTGCTGTGTTGGTATCTCTGAGTGTTTCTGTATTGTGATTGAGTTGTAATATCTAGACAGGTGTTTATAACTGTCTAGTATGTGTTGTATATGTCTGTGTAACTCTGATATTTGATGTACACTATGTAATACTTATGTTATTAATATAATTTATTCGTTCCGCTGTTGAGATTCTTGTGTTGTTTCTTCTTTCTCTTCTTTCTTTCTCTTTTCTATCCCTTTCTTTCTTAATTCATGATGCGGTTTTCTGGGAGTAGAAAGTCAGGTCGTGACAGTTGGTATCAGAGCATTAGGTTGAGTGAATACCTAGGCTCTGTAGTGGTGTCTATCTTGAGAGAGCGTATTTGTATTTTATATATATATATATATATATATATATATATATATATAATTGTTTCTACCTATTTGTTGGATTACCCTTTCAGGTTTTTCCAATATAAGTTATAAAGGTAGATGAGGTGGAAGTGTGTGTAACACGACTACTATTGGTTGGAGTTCGATGGATGAGGTTGTAAGTGTATTTGTCGAGACCGTAGACCTAATACCGTCTCGAGAGAGTTCTGTAGTGAGGAAGGACTTCATCGATCTCTGAAGGAAACCTGTAAAGGTTCGGAGTTCATCTTTGAAGTACAGAATTGAGTTTTGGTCTGTCGTTTAGGCAGAAGCCAGAGAGTGATGATGTCTTGATACCTCTGGAAGTAGTAGCTGCGTGATGAGATGCAGTGACTATGGACATTTTCGAAGATGTTTCTTTGGAACGAGAGTAAGAAGTGAGTCTGCTCGGTGATGTGGCTGAGTTTAGCTAAGTATTCTGAGTTGATAGGGAGTCTTCTGGCTGGATAGATTTTCTAAAGTGGAATTCAGAAGCGGTAAAGTAGATCCGTTTCTCTGGTAAGTTGGCCAAGCTAGCATAAGCTTTTCTGTTTGGTAAAGAGAGAGCAGTTTTCTTTGGATTTAGGCTGAGTTGATCGCAAAAGTGACTTGCGATAGTATGTTGTCTTGTGTTTGTTGGAGATTGTCTAGATTTCTTCCAGGAAGTCAGAGTTTGTTAGCATCTGGAGATCGAGTTTTCTTTCCAGGATTGGTACAGGTGGTTCAGTTAGTAGATGGATGGTTCCTTGAGATAAAAGTTGGTGAAACAACTCAGGTTTAGGAGGAACATCTGAGTTTTTCTTTATGGATCTGTGGAACCATATTTCTGTGCTGGGTTGTCTAGTCTGTGCTTTTGTTCTTCGTCAGCATTTTCTTCTGTTTCGGATCAGAGTTGTGCAGCGGAAACAGTTTGGGAATGTTTCTTTTCCGGATAAGGAGAAGTTTTTTCTGTCTTCTGTTGTTGAGAACCAGAGTGTGTGTTCTTGGTTTTTGAGTGATCTTGAGGAGATCATTGGATTGTTTTGATCTAGTCTGTTTCTTTTGGAATCAGCAAGAGTTGAGCTGATTAGGAGTGATGTTGGTAGCCCAGGATCATCCGAAGAGTTTTTATGGATAAGAGACAGAGAAATTTGGATTCTGGAATCGGAGGTTTGAATTTGGTTAAGTTTTTCTCTGATCCAGGGAGCTATAAGTTTGGGAAGCTAGCTTCGAAGTGTTTTGGTTTCTTCTGTGATTGGTAAGATCAGTGTTTGGTTTTCTAGAGTTGAATTGCCAGTTTGGATAACTGGGATTCAGTATGTTTCACGTACCTCTGAGGGAGTACGTGTTAGATATTTCTGGTTGTAGAACCAGCAGTTTAGGATGGTTTGTTGGTTGAGTCAGACTCGTCTGTCGTCTGATGTTCTGTATAGAATTGTTGTTAGGAGCTCTATAGCTTAGTAGTATTGATTGATTGGATTTTATAGAGCGGGTATTCCAATATATATATACCGGGAAAACTCGTAAAGTTTTATCCAAAATTCTTTTGGATAGTTAGATTTGTTCTGATTGTGTGAATTGGTTGCTTTGGTTGTTGGCATATGATTAACATATGCTGTGTTTTAAAAGAAAATCTGTAAATAGATTATTAAATTAACTTTGTTTTAAATTTCGGGACGAAATTCTTTTAAGGGGGAAGGATTGTAATATCCCGGAAATTTGGACAATATGAATTTAATAATCTGTGTTTTAAATTTATATTGAATTGATAATTTTTGTTAATAAATTTGATTTGATTCTATAATCTTCTTTATTTAAATATTTAATTTGTGAAATTATTTTTAATGAGTTAATAAATCTATTTTCTATTTAATAATGTATATGTATTTGTATATATTTTAAATAGATAAGTTGTTCTTAATTAAATTAGTATAGCATAATTTTAATGTTTTAAAAATGGAAATTTTGATTTGTTTTTAATTTAAACTTTTCAAAAATATTTGATAAAATACTATATGATTATAAATATGAGATAAATGTTTTAATTAGTTTAAAATTCATTTTTATTTTAAGTTTGAATATTAAAATAAGGTTCATACATATTTGTGTTATTCTTTTTAAATTACTAATTGATAAATGTGATTTGTTAATACAATTTAATTTATGAAACATGTATTCAATAAGTTACAAACTCTTGTGTAAATTTATTTTAATTGTTTAAAAGTTTCTTTTTCAAATAGTTAATTTGTATATTGTTTTCATAATACTTTGTCTTGTTCTTTAAAACTAATTTACTAAGTTTAAACATTCATTGAGCTTAATTTTTCTTTAACATTTAATTAAGATAACATAACATTTACAAAGAGACATGTGTAAGTTTATCAAAGCATAGTTAAACAAGTGTTAAATATTTATGTGTGTAAATTCACAAGTGTCTAACATTTGTACAAGTGTAAATCTTATTTTAATTTTTCTTTTAATTCATTAAATCTGAAAATTTTCTTTACATAAACTTACTTCTTCATTCATATCTATTTTTTTCATTCCTTAATCAAAAGAAAGACCAAATTTCATTTTCCATTTCAAAATCAAAAATCTGCATACACCAAATTTCATTCTTCCACATCCATAATCAAATTTGCAATACTTCAAAACTCAAGTATATTTGCATTATTCACTCTTCTTAAAAATCATTCCCTGCAACTCCTCTTTTCAAAAATACAAACATGCAATTGAATCTGGAAAGGGAAAAGACCTGCATTGATTCATTTTTTCAAAACTTTGGAACATGCAAATTACATCAAGTTGAAGCCTGCATTTCAATTTTAAGCATGAAGGTCTGCATTCATGTTTTCAAGACAATCTGGATCTGAAACTACAATCAAGTTGCAGACCTGCATTTTTCTAAAGCTTGGAAATAGGCTACCTGCATGTAGAACCTGGGGAAACTGCATCTGAAATCATCAAGCTAGCATCAACACTTCATTTAAAAATTTGGACAGTGCTCTGCATTTTGCAAATATAGGTGAGTAACTTTTCTTTTAAAAACTTAAGGTTACAGTTTATTGCATGCTAAAATAAATAAATGTTCATGCGTTATATACTTACTGTCTGATATATGCATGCTTAAATTGTTATGTCCTCTTTTGTTTCCTAGTTCAAGTTACTAATTAAATTCTTATATCTTAAATTTGTGTGTGTTAAATTTGAGAATTTAAATATGATGGTAGGCTAGTTTTATGGTTTAGATTTTAGGATTTTATTAAGGTAAAATTTAAATTTAACTTACTGGAATAAGTAACAGAGCATAGGAAGTTTTATAAGTAAATATATAAAACATTTCAAATCAATGTTTTTAGGAGTAGAACTCAAAACATCAAGTGAATGCATGAATTTTAAATCAAAAATTACTATTTATAATACTGTAAACAAAGAACAGTTTTAAATTACAGTATTATACATTTTTGACAAACACTGTGGATACTGGCATTTGTTTGGATTGAATTTGCTTCTGAAGATGGTGTAGCTATCCAAGATTTGTAGGAAAATTACTAAGTGGATTAAAATTTTAATTTGGGTTTGTATTTGGGATTTTTGGTTATGAACCCTAGTTTACTGGGTTTAAGATAATTGGGTGCTGTGGCTTCTTGAATGAATCGAGTTCAAAGATCCTTTGGTTAATGGTAGATGGTGTATTAATGGAGACATTGCCGGAGTATGGTGTGTAATGGTGATCGGAGATGGGAGATTTGGATGTTGACAGGTTAGAACTGAGGTGGGAAAGTGTTTCCAGGTTCTTGAGTTTAAAAACTTGAATTTAAATTCAAGTTGAATTCTAGATTTTGGAATGTTAAAGTGTGATGTGAGGATTGTGGTCGATGGAGGATGGCAAGAGATGATGGCCAGTGATGGCCGGAGTAGGGGGGAGAATGCATAGGAAAGAGTTGTGCAGGTTTGTGGTGTTTTTTTTTTTTGGTTGCAGGTTTTTTTGTCTCGGGATGGTCTCGGGATTATTGGGGGAAAACTCGGAGTAGGTGGGGTATTGACTCGAAGTCAAATAAGGGGTGGTTCGAGAGTATTGGTGTTTACAGGTTTTTAGCAAAACAGAAGCCTGTTTTGCAGTTTTGAAATTAAAAGTTAAGTTTAAATATAAACTAAAAGTTTAGCTTAGGATTTAAACCTGAATCTAAAGATGAATTCAAATAGTTTGAATTCTGATTTTGAAATAATTTGAATTAAGAAATTCAAGTTTGGTTTTAAATTAAAAAAAAGAAACAGGAAACCTGTTTCCAGTTTATAAAATTTGAAATAAAAGCAAACTACAATTTTAACTTAGGATTTTAAAACTGAATTTAACTATGAATTTAAATAAGTTTCAATTCTGGTCTTTTGAAATCATTTAAATTCAGAAAAATTTCAAGGTTTGGTTTTTAAATAAAGTAGAAATTGTTTCTGTTTTTAAAAGTAAAGGTAAAGTTTTAATTGCAAATGGAAATTTATACTGAGTTTTTAAAAATCTGAAATTTGGATATGAATTCAAATTTGTTTTTCAGAGATTTAAATTCATTTATGTTTTTAAATTTAAATTTGATTTTCAAACTTACAAGTGTAAATGCATATGTGTTTTGCATTTGAATTGGAAGGTTAAATATTTTAATTAGAAATTCAAAGTGAATTCAAATATGAGTTTTTAAATCTGGAATAAATTTTAAACTTCAGATTTTAAAATAAAGGTTTTAATTTAAATTGCTTTTAAATGATTAAAATGATATGCATTTGAATTGAAGTTGTAGATTGTAGAAAGAATTTTAAAGAGTTAAAACTAAAATGAATTTGGAAGTTGTATTTCAATTTTGAAAATTTAAAGTAATTTTTTTTATTGATTTGAATCTAAATTGAATTGAAATTTAAATTGTTTTAACTTATTGATAAGGTAGATGTTTTAACATATAAGATTAAGTTTTGAATTGTTTAAAATAAATTGAGTCTTAAGTTTAAAATGAAGTTAATTAGAATTTAAAGTAAATTTAAAAACATTTTGTTTTTAAATATATAATTTAATAAGAAACGTTTATCTAAAAGATAAATAAAATTAAATGATTGGTAATTAAGATGAACAATTAATTATTTAATTAATTAATTATGTGGATGTTTAATTAAGTAATTAATGATTTTTAAGTTAATTAATTAGATTTGAGATTAATTAATTAAGGTTAATTAATCTGTAATTAAGGATGATTAATTAAATTTTAATTTATGATTAAGATTTATTTAATCAAGTGATTAGAGATAATTTAGATTTAAATTAACACTTAATTAATTAATAATTAGAGATTAATTAAATGATAATTAAATATTAATTAATTGATGATTAATGATGATTAATTTAAGTAAATTCTTAATTAAGTAATTAAGGAATGTAATGAAGTAATTAACTTAAGATTATTTAACAATTAATTAATGTGATTAATTTTGATAATTAATTAGATTAATTAATTAATAATAATCAATTGTTTAAGTTTAATTACTTAATGAAGGTAATTAAAGAATTAATTACTTAGTGTAATTAATTTGATGAATGTGATTAGTTTAGATTAATTAAGTTAAATTAATTTAAACAATTGTTGATTGTTTGATAATTACTTTATGTAATTTATGAATTTGTAATTACTTAAGGAAGTAATTAATTAATTTAATTACAGGATGTAATTAAAGATATTTGATATAGAAGTAAATTGGATTTAAATTACTTTGAAATTAATCAAGGGGATTAATTTAGATAATTAATTAACAATAATTAATTATGGGATGAGTAATTAAAGTAGTTAATTACTGAATGGTTATTAATCATGGGTGATTAATATTTATATGTGTATTAATTTCAGATTAATTACTTATGTAATTAATTTATATTTAGAATTTATTAAGTGTAGTTAGAATCATTAATTAATTAATTAATGATGTAATTTAGGATTGATTAATTAAGGTATAATTAATAATGAATAAATAATTAATGTAATTAATTTTAGTTAACTAATTAATTTAGTAATTACAAGTTAATTATTTGCAAAGGGTTTAAGTAATTAACTTGTGTGATTAACTTATAAGCTAATTACTTATTGTAATTAGAGATAGTTAATCAATATTAATTGAAATATTGAGATGATGATATATAAATTGATTTGAAATCAATGGATGGTTAAGTTAAGCAGAATTTTAATGATAAAGTAATTAATTTAATTCATTTTAAATTAATTAGAGATTAAGTAATTAATTTAATTCATTTTAAATTAATTATAGGAAGTGTGATCATTAGATCATTGTTTATGTTTGATGAATAGTATTGGTTGTTTGGTACGGTTTGTAATCTCAATTATGACATGAGTAGTGTATGTGATATGGATGCATTGGTTGCTTTTGGATGATAATATGGATTATCTGATTTTGATATGAATTATCTGTTGATAATGATAAAGTTGATTATCTGCTGTGTTGTGAACTATCTATCTGTGTATATTTAGATAATGAATTGAATTGTTTTAAACTTAAAACAACTTGGCCTTAATAAGATACGCTTTGGATTTTGATGAGACCGGGATCGGGTTTCCATATTTGGACATCCGAAAACCACATCGATTCCAATTAAACGTTAGGTCGTGAATCTAAGTGGAGCGAGTGAAGACTCGAGGTGTAATGGCTATACGTCAGTATAACTCTGTGGGTGATTCCGTAATGAGTTTGACGGAATAGTACTTATAGATTCGAGATGGTGATTCAGAGTGTGCAAGGGTTATTGTCGTTAACTCTGAGGGTGATTCCAAAATGAGTGTAACGAGATAATGCCTTCGGTTTCGTTCGAACCCGGAACGAACTTGTATGGATTGAATGCTTTCAGAACATCGTCAGGCGGACGATGAGCATTCCAAGTGATGTGTCCTATAAAGGTAATCGTAACCTCAAGCCTCATCAACCGGGAATGGCTAAAACAGGAGAGGTGCAGCAAAGCTTCGTGGGTCGCACCCACTGGAGAGTAAGATTTACCCCTGTCTAGAGGTCCCTTTATATTTCGGCTGTGTGGACGGTTGATCATGACAACCGTCGGGGTTGTCTTATTTGGAACTGTTCAGTAAGGAACGGGTCCGGCTTTGTGTTACAGGGGATTGGGAGTAATCCTCGGTACGGTGATCTAGGCCACGTACTGTGACGGACGGTACCCCAGTAGCCCTGCCATTGTATGGAATCAAAAATCCAATAAGTGCCAACGGTTTTGATTGTATTACCCACTTTTGTGGCTAGTAGCTGGAATTTAATCATGTAACAATTTCAGCTTTTTCTTATTTACTTGAAAACCCTAGACCCTATTATAATATCATCAGATTTCCTATCAAATGTTTTGGTTAGCGTAAGGTAAAACTTTTCCATGTTTATGTGTGGGAAGTCTTACGTGATACCTTTTCTTTTCAAAGGTTTTTCAAAGTTAAGCAACTTTAACCTGTTACTCACACCAGACCCATGTCTGACCCGGAGTTATTTCTGTTTTTCTTTAACTCTTGGGTACTCAAATTTTTATGAGTAGTCAAGGGAATTCAGGTTAGGATTCAGGTTAGCTTTGACAAATTGTGGAGGAGCATATGGAGCAGGAGGCTTCTGCGTAAAGTTATATACTTCCGCTGTGTTGGTATCTCTGAGTGTTTCTGTATTGTGATTGAGTTGTAATATCTAGACAGGTGTTTATAACTGTCTAGTATGTGTTGTATATGTCTGTGTAACTCTGATATTTGATGTATACTATGTAATACTTATGTTATTAATATAATTTATTCGTTCCGCTGTTGAGATTCTTGTGTTGTTTCTTCTTTCTCTTCTTTCTTTCTCTTTTCTATCCCTTTCTTTCTTAATTCATGATGCGATTTTCTGGGAGTAGAAAGTCGGGTCGTGACATCCGCCGTCCGTCCGACAAAACCGGGCCGGGCCGGGCTCAGGTTTGGTTCTAATATGATCCTATTTTTACTGCAAAACTAGACCGGGTTTTTTAACAGTTGCAGGCTATACGAACAGACGCGGCTGTTCAGAAGCGGATTGACTGAGGAGTCGCGACTTCTGAAGCGGGTGCGAACCGTTAGACGCGAGCGGGTGTGACCTGACTGAAGAAGCGCGGACGAACATAAGCGGCTGCGGTCTGACTGAATAGGCGCCGTTGAACAGATGCGAGGAGCAGGCGGGTGCGATCCGTTAACGAATAGTAGCAGTTCAAAAGGCAACGGTGCGACCCGTCAAGCGGACGCGGCTGTTTGAAGGGATGCAGATGAAATTATAAATAGGAGAGAATCCTGATCACATTCTCATTCCATTCCAATTCTAATTTCTTCTGCTTCTTCTTTTCTACTGCTCTATACAATATATCACAGAGTTGACATACTCATTACAATCTCGTGCAGATTATGTCTGTTGCATCTTGGGAGACTTTAAATAAAGTCTTAAGGAAATTGTTACGACAAGCCTCGGACGGAATTTCCTTCTTCGAACCGGTTAGGTTTATAATTGATATATATATATATATATATATATATATATATATATATATCTTATTTGTTTCTACGTCGTGCTATTTCTTTAAATAGTATAACGTTTGATCTATCGCTATAATTATTTTTACTATAGTTGTTAGTTTGTGTATGTAATTTAATTACGACATATTGCTTAATTTAGCAAATGCAGACTTCCGGAGTAGTGGAAATCTGATTGATAAACTTGTGAGACGAGTTTATAATTGATTATTCTCTGTTTTGGTATACTAGACGTATAACACGGTTATCAAAGGTCTGATGGTGCACGGGCTCTGCGATACACCTAGTGATAATCCTATCATCACTGAATGTGATTCGATTCCAAGCTCCAACATCTGGTCATCATAGAAAAACCGCATATTATTATCTGACATGGTGATAGCAAATGAATAGTATTCATTCATCCACATTCTACAAAGTAAATTTGAAGGTGTTTTGTCCAAATTCGACGAACTACAAGTAATATGTTTAGCAATAACATAAGAACACAAGCATTATGACCTGTTAATAGCATAGAGAAAAATAATTATGTGCAACCATATGACTAAAAACCACACATGATGATATTCGACAACAATTTAATTTGAATGCAATGTGTTTGTGTAAGATGAGGTTATGGTCTGCGTGTATGACTGCTAAGACTATATCCTGGCAGTAGCTGCTATATTGTGACTAGAAAACAATCAAAATCCAGAATTTCTATTTTGATCAAAGAATAAACAAACAAATATCATGTCTACAGGAAAAAATTCAGTAAAAGAATAAACAAATGAGTTTCATGTCTATAGGAAAAAATTTCAATAAACACACAACAAACTCAATAACAAACGAGTTTGTAACGTATATGAATAGTACAATTGAAAGGCTGAAAAACAAATTATTATTATTTTTATCAACTTTGAAATCAAAGTAATTTATCCTTCTATCATCCCTATTTTTCGACCACCAGGATAAGTGCTTTGCATAGCAGAACTTGAAAACAGATAAATTTATAAAGTATATAAACAGTAATATAAAAAAGGTTGAAAAACAAATATTATTTTTATTAAAACTGAAATCAAAATATTTTATCCCTCACCGTCCTCATTTTCGAACGGCTAGGGTAAGTGCTTCACTTTCTAACACTGTAACCATCAAAATAAACCAGTGCAAAACTTTGGGAAACAAACATGTATATTGTGTTATTAACATTTATAGTTAATAAATATTGTTCAATTAAATCTTCGGTTTTATTTAAAAATAAATAACAAGGTTGTAATTAGTAAATAGAAATATATTTAATCTTAGTAAATATAACAATTTGTAATGTGTTTTTCTATAAAACAAATATTTAAATTTGAAATCAAAACTGAAACCAAAGTTTTTAAAATCTTAGAAAATCAAAAGTGAAACGTGAGAATCCAGAACTTAAATTTGGATACAGACACTTTTATTGCATGTTAGTTCTGTAAGTTGCAGTAATTGTTCACCGATTATGGTTCCATGTAATACTTAATATATAAAGGTAGGTAGCGAGAACCTTGAATTTTTCCAAATATGTGTCCTTATTAGTTATCATTAAAATAGAGAAAGAGGCACATGGAACCCGAAGCTTTTTCTCTGTGTAAAACACTTCTACTCCACTACATTATTGCATTAGAGTTGCCAAATTTCCTACATAATAATCAATAATCCTCGCTTACCAGACATGAGGTCTGCCAGAACCCAATGGACCACCAACAGATATTGAAATGTAAATGAGTTTGCATAGGAGAGAGCATGTTAACTGAAGCAAAATTCCAACAGGCAGCAAGAAACAAGCATTGCAATAGAAAAAATGATGTGGAAGACATGCATTGATCCCTAGAATTCTAAACTATCAACTTAGCCAGCTAGTCACTTTTTTATAATATGATACAATATTATCTATATTCATCACGTGAATATAAATATGTATATATAGTGGGTCCTTAATCATATTACGTGCAAACTTAATTGTATTCAATTGTATACCCCAAATTCATCAATTCCATTTAAACAAGCAACTAGCTTTTGTAGTTGCCAAATTACATACAACTTTCTTGTCAATATTTTATTTTTGTTCCACTGCTTGGACAAGCAAAACAAACCTTCGAGGTTTGCTTAATAAATAAATTGTAGAGTGTGTTTGTGTTCTTCAATTTGTCCAATAAACCTAGCAAACCAAATCTAATACCAAAAAATGAACCATATTAGTTGCAAATAGTTTGACGAGTTTGACGTGTAATTTTTCAAGAGTTTACGTATAATGCTCCAAGTAGAAAACCAACAAGTTTTTCTTTCCTGTCGCTGTAGGTCTCACTTTCGAGTTTTGACCACTAAACCTTCAGACGTACTAATTTTTCCAATTATAATACACACTAAAACCAAAGCATGGCACATAAATATACAGCTATCATCAAAAATTGTCACAAAATAAAAGTAACTACTGAGAAAACCACGTGTGTGAAGATGCAATAGCTAATGAAATGAGACATGTAATAGCCATGAAGCTAGAGATGCGATGCTTATTAAATTAAACAGCAAATTGTTAGACATACACAATAGCAAGCTTTGTGAAGTTGATTCGAAGACTTGAAAGCATGGAGCAATAAAAATTTATTATAAAATGTTAAAACCTAACATTAAAAAGTAGGCAGTGGTGTAAGGCCAATGTAGCAATTAATAATGTTTAAAATACAACATTAAGGGGAAAGATGCAAGGACCAAGTGGCAATCTTAGCATTAAAAGCAACATTTTAGAAACAATGGTGTAATGCCTTAGTGGCAACCAAATGTCTAGGCAAGGCCTTAGTTGCGACAAAATGTCGCCACATGACATTATACGAGAACGGTGGGTAAAGCCTTAGTGCAACCAAATGGTTGAATACAAAACCATATGAGCACGAAGGTGTAAGGCCTTTGTGGCAATCAAATGTTTGAACACGACATCATATGGGAATGGCGGTGTAAGGTCAAAACGGCAACAAAATGTCTGAACATCAAATTATATGAGAACGGTGGTGCAAGGTCATAGTGGCAACCTAATGCTTAAACACGACATTATGCGAGCACGATATAGCAAGGCCTGAGTGTCAACCAATTGTTTAAAGGCAAACAATATTCAAGAACGAAGGTGTAAGGCCTGAATGTGACCTAAATATCAAAAGGAGCATTAGTTAGGAGTGACGATTTAAGGCTTGAGTGACAACCTAAAAAATGACTATAAATTCTACATAATATTAGTGTAGACACACTCTGAAATGATATTTTATAATCATTACTCATGCTATGTGTAACGACCGTCCTATACCTATGATGTAGAACGGTTGTCAAAAGAAAGAAAAGAAGTAAAGAAGAGGGAATATAAGATAAGAGAATGGAAATGAAGAAAAATGAAACATCAAATTATGAAATAACATGTCGTATATCTCACATCGCATCGGATAAACTATAATAATCAACAAAGATATAAAACAGTCGAGACAGCAATAACAATGTAAACTAATCATTAGAGTATAAGATCCACAGAGTTGTGCAACATAGTAATAGAGTTTATACAACTGATACACAAAAAACCAATAACTATCTCTAAAAATAGTAAGTCAAACAGTGTCAAGGCTCCACTGTGTCATACAACGGAATATACAATAACAAACTCAAGTAAAAGCATGAGTAAACGTCACCTCCTGTTAGTCCATCTGCAGAACTCCATATGTCATCCACATCTGCTCTATAATCCACTCATTTAAGAATACCTGAGATAATAAGAAGCAAAGTATAAGACCTCGGGTCAGACAATTGTCTGATGTGAGCGATAACAATCTCAAAATGCTATAAAATTCAATATAGTATGCGAAAGAAAGGGTATACGAATCATACTTTACCTGTCCCTGCAACCAAAAAGTCAGCACATAACATCAATAATATGCTACTCTACAACATCATAAATAAGGTACTACATACTCAATAAACTGTCAAGGTGCCTATGTATCTCCATCCACAATACCCACTTCATACTACATAAACTATACGGATGTCTGGGTATCCCTATCCACTGTACCTACCTCATGTGACATCCCTAGGGTGACAGGTCGCTTAGTGAAGCAAGCATAACAAATATAGTATCCATCAAATAATACAAATTATCAACTAATGTGCTTACCTACTCCATACTACATAAACTATATGGATGTCTAGGTATCCCTGTGACATTCCTAGGGTGACAAGTGGCTAGTGAAGCAACCATAACAAATACAACATCCATCAAACAATACAAACTATTAGCCAGTATGCCCTAAATATATGATAACTCATACGGCCTCCATACTACCAGGAGCTAGTAAAAATCTCGATTCTCCGTTATACTCTCGTATCTCTTAGTCCAAAGCTGAATATGCGTCTTGCAGCCCAAAGCTAGTGTAACACCCTTAATTTTTGATAACATTATTCAGGAGATTTAATTAGAACAAATTAAATAGAATAATGTAGAGTAATAAGGAGATTGAGGTTGATTAATAAATTTAGTGGTCGTGCTTATCTAAAATGAAGGAGCTTGTAAATGATTGACTATTAACTAAATAAAAATAAGGGTATTAGAGTAAATTGCCGCCTACGTTCCCACCCTTATACCATTACCTCTAGGCAATACACATTATTCATTATCATAAGCAAGAAATTATAAATGTAAGAAAGCCAATAGGAGTCGGCCATTAAGGGGAAAGAAAAAGAGAGAAACCAAATCTAAAGCTTAGGATTCAAGCTACAAGAAATCAATCTCCAATTTTCTTATCCAAACTAAGGTGAATAATAATCACTACATCTCTATTTTGATTCTATAATCATATGTCTTCGGATTTAAGGGTAAATTCATTTTCATGATATGTTGGGTGATAATATGCTTGATTTATAAATTATTTAGTTTAAACAAGATTGTCTAAAAGGAGATATGCACGGTTTTAGGGTTAAATCGAGATTAAATGATTTTTAAATGCCATGGAAAAATTATATGTCTTGCAAAACATTATTTTGAAGTTGGGTTCTAATTTTTATAATTTTCAAAAAGTGCAGAATTGGTTATGATTTTTCAAAGGAAAATATGGTTATTTAGGTTTATAAATTTATTTCGGAAATTATATTAAGGGTTCGGGTCTGAAATTTTAATATGTTAGGAAACATGATTAAAGAGAATATCTGGAATTTTCGGGGATTTTTACTAAGTGATTTAGTATGAAATTAAATTATTTTGAAAGGAGGACCTAATGATTTAATTATTTTGTTAATAGGAAGGGCTTACTTGTTAAATGTCATTTGGTTTAGATTTGAGAAAAATGTGGCAAATAGTAGCTAAATTACTTGAAAGTTTAGTGTAGCCAATCAAGTGTTTACATGTGGGTAAGTTAGTTACAAAAAGTTTGCTTTATTAAGTAAAACAGCCTTTAGCTCGGAAAAGTGGGTTCCTCCTCTTTTGGAAGGAGCTTTCGACCTAGAGCTTCCGCCTCCATCCTAGTAGAAACCTTTTTGGTCGAAACTAGTAACCCTATACAAATGGTATCATTTAGATAGTATGCAGTGGATTGGAGAAAGGTGGGAGGTAGGGTGTCGAAATGTAGCTTCAGAAATGGATGGTTCATTTGCTTTGTTTTGTTTTAAAAGAAAAGTGCTTGCCTATTTACAAAAAGGTTTCGAAGTAGCCGAAACCAATGGTTTTGAAAGGGTATTTCTAAAGAAGCTTTCGAATGAGTGCTGCTGCCTTTGATTTTAAGTAGTAGCTTCCGAAGAAGTTACTTTGGTTTTTATTTGAAGCTTTCGAAAGGGGTAGTTTCGACTAAGTTGAAACCCTTCTGTGATTTGATGCCTTTCGATGGCTTTAAAGACATCAATGCTGTCAAAAGGCACCGTTATTTTTATAAATATAAGTCACTTCCTGCTGCTTTCTAAAGGGGTTAGGGGTTTTGAAGGCAATGATTTTGAAAAGGGTTTCAAAGCCAACCTTTAATGGTTTTACGGGGATGTTTTAATGCTTTTGAAAGGATGGTTTTGACACCATCAAGCTTCCCCAATACTTTTTGAAATAAAGAATGGTTTCGAAAGAGATGCTTTCACTTATGTTCACTTTGACCCAAAATGTATTTTTAAATATAAACCTAATGTCTTTGAAAGGTATTGGTTTCGAAGGGGTAAACTTCTATTGTTTTGAAAGGGGTATTTTTGAATGGTTTCGAAGCTATGCTTCTATGCTTATAATACTTTAACATGGTCAAAAGTTTTCGAAAGAGATGTTTTAAAGTATTCAAAAGGCAGGAGCCTAATGTTTTAAAGATAGGATTTAATGCTTTAGAAGGAGTTTATCCAATGAAGTCGAAAGTAAGGTTTCGAAGGGGTTGAAAGGCTTTTTAAACCCAAACTCATATTTAATGGAAAAACCTAGGGCTAAATAAAGAGGTTTTGAAAAGATTTCGATTATTTAAGTTGGAAGAAGCTTTACTTTAAACCCACAGGAGTGGTATTATTTTAATTATCATATTTTCTTCTTCTAAATATATTCACATTGTTTTGAATCCCATAACTATATTTTGGAGAAGGACAAAATAACCAGTTAGGTTGACCCAGTAGTGAATATAAATTAAGCAAACTCCTTATGAATAGATTTGCATCCAAGAGGTTAGGGAGACCAAAATTTAGGATGCCAAACTTGAAAGTTGTCAGGGAGACAGGTTCATAGTGATCCCATGAAAAAACTATGACTAGAAAGTTATTGGGGTTACCAATATGTTCATAGTGATCCCATGAAAACTATATTATAAAAAGTGGTTGGCAGGGGACAATTTGTTTGTATTGCACCCGTGAAAAATATTCTGGATTAAGTTATTGACAATTGTCACTAGGTTACTAGACAACACATGGAGACTAGGATAAGAGAGAAGTTATTGAAGTTGCCAATAGTTTCAGAGGAACCTATGAATTAAATAAATTAACTGGCAGAGGGCCAATAGGTTCATGGTGCACCCATGAAAACTATAGAATGGAACAAGGAGTCTATATATTATATAAAGGTTATTAGTAAGCCCATTAAAATTAAAAGGTTAATAGTGACCGTAGTAACTAAAAAATATGATAGAGAGTCAATTAAATAGAGGACAGGGAGTCAATTAAACAGAGGATGGGGAATCCGGTATGTATTAATACGTTTGCATATCATCGTAATATTTTAAAATGATTATGGTTTAACAACTGTGTATGCAGGAGCATAATAATATATGGTTTTATAAAAGGTTTTAGGATACTAGTAAGGGGAAACCCGTTCCGCTAAGCGGCGTGGTCTCACTATATATCTAAATGATTTGAGATGGTAGATTATTATTCATACCAGGCTTTATGTCTGACTCGATGCTTATGAGTATACCCTTAAACTCTCGGGTACTCAATTGATTTTGAGTAGTTTGAGGTTTAGGGTTTCTAGGTTCTCTTCTAAGATGATTAAAGCTTCCAGAGGCATGCAGGAGGCAGTTAGTTATTTAGAGTTATTTTTCCGATGTGTATTTTGGATATAAAGGTAGACTTATTAGCCTTATTATATACTCTAATCAACCAAAGAGGCATCTTCATATGTCGCTCTTGGTATATGTTTAATAATTATATTTATCTAAACGTGGTTAACGTTTATGTGATTATGTAATGAACATGAGATGTTTTGAATGGAATGAGGAAATGTGTTTTTAATTTGTTAAATTTTTTCCATATTCTTATGATTTGTGTATCAATGTATCTAACATTGCCTTATTTGTTCGCCGAGGATTAGTAACTATGGATGACTGTAGCATCTGTAACCGTTAGTTTTGGTCCTCTAAGTAGAGGGATGTTACAGCTAGAAACTAGACCCAAAGTCACGGATCTAGGATATATGGATCCTCACTACCAATCCATGAGTGTCCCCACTACACAATACCTCTGTTTCGAGTACAATAGAAAGAACTCCAAGTCATCAATGATCCTTTAGCACTTACACATCCATCCTAGCCCTATCAGCTCACTACAATTTCCACTCTCTTGAACCCACCACTCCACGACTCCCAACATGAGCCTCTTCGGTACCTACTTCCTACTCGAATCACTGACCGAAGATACGAAGTGTCTAATCTTTAGTACCTACTCCCATAATGAGCCACAAACCAAAGATACAAGGATTTTTAACATGTTGTTACATCTCTATTCTCTCATGATGCGAACGAGCCAACACCACCAACACGGTCTATTTAGTTCTAAAACTATCAACCTCGAAACCTATTCCATACACCGTCAAGTCGTAGTCCGAAGTACCAACTCTCATGTCAAAGAGTCACATCATTGCCTCACCGTCTAAATCGCTCACCTATAAAGCAATAACGTCAAGACTCTAAGTCAGTCGCATGAGCAAACCATCACATAGCGCACTATGAAATCTCATCAACGTCCATGACAAAGATTGGCCAAATCGCCAACCAACAATAATGATGGACATTAACCACTCCACGGTGGTCAATATTAACCACTTTGATCGTATACTTAACCAAAATGGATAAGTACAAACTAAATGAAAATGTCCGACATCCATCCTGAAGTCTGAAGCCTCGTCTCTACCTACAGATCAGTCGGCACGTATCCTAACTTTTTTCTACAACTTTCATTTGTTGGATTTCATGTGATGATATCCTAACGCACAAGATATTCTCTAACACTCGATCATCGCTGAATCTGCGTTTTCAACCAAAAACAACCAAACGAGCAAACTTGCAACCAACAACTATACATACATTCATAACAGCATATATACAACATGTATAATACATTCATACCAACCAATGGGAAAACCATATCAAAAATAGCCCAAATTTGATAATTCCCTAAAAATGACATGTCGATGAGTAAACTAAGATATCCGATGTAAAACCATTTTAATAATTTTATGTTCTTTTATAAAATTCTAATAGATGTCTAAGTATAGGAAATCACATTTTAAAACCAAAAATCATTCTACAACGTTGATCTAATACTATACAAACAATCATCGCATGACGAAAGAGAATATCACTCACCGTTAGAAAAGCTATCCAAACCACTACTAAATCGTAGATCTATCCATCACGAGCGCAAAGCAAGAAACCGCATCTAAAAAAACCTCATATGGAAAAGGTAAGGATCAAATACGGTTTGAGATTAATTAATAAGTGATTCCCTGATTAAATAACTAATTGTCGTACTTAACTCTAATCCTTCTTCTTCTTTCAACTGTACGCGTGCATGACACTCTTTAAACTGATTCATGCGTGCACATTTTGGTAGTGATACAGAGCTAGGCTACATGAAATCAACAACGTGTTCCTCTTCTAGATCCCTTTGATCTACACCCAAGCTCAACCAACCATGCTCCGTCCTGCAAATCATAACTCACCGCCCAGACTATCAGCCTCAAAATGTCGCCTAAGGTCGGACACAATTGGACATGGCCAAAAATTAAGGAGATGTGCTCCTTCGTACAAGAATCGTAATGCCAATCTAGAATCCGCCTATTGCTGCCTCAAGTTTCGGCAAATTGAAACCCTAGATTGGCAAGAACGGGTCAATCTCAGCCAAATGTCACCACACATGTCAAGCCTAAATGGATTCGAAACCTATCTCGTCCCAAGTCCAACGAATCCGATCTCATGATTTTTAGTGGTATGAATCAGCGGATTTTAATTTTTTGAATATCAAGAGTAGGAGCGGCCATGGATTTCCAATGAAATAGTAACCGTGAAATTGAAATGAGAGAGAAAGTGATTTGGGGTTATTTATATTAATATTTAATTATTTTTTATTTGATCTCTCAAATAAACGGTCATATTTTTTGAGTATGTACGATCACACGACATATTCGATCGCAACGAAACTTATCCAATGGTATAACCGTTGCTATTTGAGATTGTGCCCTGGGATGTTAATTTTGCGCATTTCAATATCATTTTGGCCATCGGATCATCATATTTCCTAATAAACCAATCCTTATAATTTTAATTCACAACATTCCAAACTCAATAGTAGTGGTCTCGAAAACTGATTCAGCGGTATGCAAAAAATCATATTTTTGGACCTTAAAATAATTCACGATTGAATTTTTGAATCGATTATTCGAATATCCTATCGTTAAAATAAGGATCGTTACATTCTCCCCTCCTTAAAAGATTTCATCCTCAAAATCACAAAGTAAGGAGAACATATTCTCAGCCATATGTCGTCAAAAGCCCCTCGGATTTTGAAAAAAAATCGATAGCACCTCCTTTGCATGGCCAGGTCGGGGGAAAATCCCAATACAACAAAGATATGTATGCATCTCATATTGGAGGCATCTAGTTTCTGAGGACAACCAAACATATATCATAAGTGATTAATAATCGATCTTCATCGTTTTCTTATTCAGACTCATATTCTATATCGTCTTCCTTGTGCTCTCAAATGCTTTTATTAAAACATTTGATCCATCGATCAAAGGCCCTAAATCAGCGTGATCATTAGTTATTATTATTTCATTATTTGACTCAAGACTCCCATGATAAGCTATTTCATCTGGAATATTATTTCCGTCAAATGTAAATCGTGTCTTTGTCTTAAAAATAGCTGACTAGTCCGCTTTATATCTTTTTAGGTATGGATAAGGAGCAAAATTAACTTGTAATGCTTGTTTGGCTAATACGAAAGGATCATACTTATAGTAATGCGATGTATGCTTTATTTCAATAAGCTTATAATCTTTGTGTAAGTTGATTCCTAAACCAGGAACATTACTAAGAAAAATGCATTTGAATAAAAAACATTTTCTACGGGTCATACAAAAAAATGTCAATTCTAAAACATGTGTTAAGACATGTAAAAATCTTTTATATGCTCATCTGAATCATCACTGCCTTTGACAAATACACCGCTGTTATAGGTTAATTTTTAAGCATCATATTCCTTGGTGTGGAATTTAAATCCATTGATGAAGAACTGGATAAGCCTTGATATTTCTTTTTGGTCCTAGTGCAAGATGTTTCAATCTTTCATCAATAACATAATTTGTTGGATCATAAACGTAGTTCGAAATATAATTAGCGAATTCTTTATTAAGATCGCAATGTAGATGTTGTGATTCATAAATACTGCAAATATATATAATATATTCCATAGCAATATATAATTATAATTAAAATAAATATGAATTTAATATGACATAACAAATGGTGCAACTTCAGCACAATTAAGATTAACATATGTGTGAGTGTATGGTAATCTCTATCGTCTAACCATATTTCCATATATTTTCTAGCAAGTCAGCCTTGTTTTCTAAAAACAGATAACATTATTTGAGAAGAATCTTGTTCAACGACTTCATCATTACGAGAAACACTTACTGATTATATGTTCACATGGTCACTGAAATAATAAGAGAAAAAGAATGAAACTTCTTCTTCAAGATATGATTTGCAAATCGAACCTTCAACTTGTGCCTTTTGTCTTACTTTTTTCTTCAGATGACTCAAGTACCATTACAAAATTAATTCAACTTAAATTTACTTGTGTTAATGAATTTGAATTTTGAATTAAAATTAATATTATGGATATTCAATATTGCGTCTCAAATGGATACGTCCATCCATATTGCACAGGACCTCGAAGAAATGCTTCAGATGAAAGATGAACAGGTAAAAGCTCTCTTACATTAAAGAAATCTAGAGGAAACATTTTATCCAGTTTGCAAAGCAATATAGGGATATCCTTTTCAAGATTATGTATACGGTCGACTTTTAACGTAGTCGAACAAAGCTCATTATATAACAAACTTAATTTGGTTATAACACTCCATACTTTTACGGGCAAAGGTTCTTTGAAAATCAGGTGCAGTAAATTTTCCATCATGACATTGCAATCTTGAATTTTCATCACACTTAGTTTAATATTTTTAAAGTCAACAAATCTATGGAGATTAGAAGAAATCCCATTAGGACATCTAAGTTCTTCCACCTACTTTAACATGAGTTTTACTTGCTTATTTTCTAGCTTATAGCATGCTTTGATGTTTCTTTTACTGTCATCAAACTTCATATAAAATTCGAAATGTTTACATAGTTTTTCTATATCTTATCTTGAATTCAAATTATCTTTAGTTTTCCCCTTAACATTCGAAATTGCATTAAACGCATTATCAAATACGTTTTGTCATTGTGCATCACGTCAATATTATAAGTAGAAGTAAAGGCAACTATCAAAATATATATTGTTTGCACCAATTATGAATTATTGATTTACCAGCAATTTCATCATGTACTCCAGTTTCATGTATCTTTAGATGTTCTTTTACAAGTTCACATTTCGATTGACCAAATCGTTCATGGTCACATAGTCTCTGCTCTATTAGCAGTAAAGTTTTTTATCTCTACTAAAAGGATGATTAACATGGAGAAAATACCAATGACACTTAAACCATGAATTTTTCTTTCCATGCGGTAAAGAAAATGTCTGTGTTTCTTCCATGCGATAAGGACAAGCTGGACGACCGGCCGTACTCTAATCTAAAAGCATTACATATGCAAGAAAATCACCAATAGTACATAACAAAGAAGAAGACATACGAACTTTCATTTTTTTTCAAAATGTCGTATGTTCGAACTCCTTCATGCATGGTGTTTTCAACTATTCAATCAATGGTTGTAAATAAACATTGATTCCTTGTAACGGATTATCAAGGCCAGAGACGACAATAGTAAGAAACATATATGAAGTTTTCACACACATCCATAAAGATAAATTATAAGACGTAACGATAATAGACCAAGATGAATATTTGCTACCAAATTGAGAGAATTGAGAAAATCCATCCTTATATAAATCAAGTCTGACATTACGGTTCTCTGCAACAAATACGGTATAAGTCTTACCAAAATGTTTCCATGCTTCTCCATCAGATGGATGTGTCAAAGTTCCCTCTTCCTATGTTCTTACACTGTGTCATCGCACATGACTTGCCATAGAAGAAGACACATATAACCCTCGAAGTCTAGAAGTGATTGGTAAATAATGCATTTTCTGGTATGGAACTTTATTTTTTTATGGTTTATATCTTTTCTCATTACATATTTTTCATTTCCTAAGGTTGATATCATATTTCCCATACAACATGCAACCTTTTATACATGTATTTATCTTTTAGTATGAGAGAACAAAAGCGACATAAGTTTCTTACTTCATAATGATTATCGCACATCAAATTATTAGATGGCATATATCGTTTTTTTGTATCTTATACAACTGCTGTAAATCCAGCTTCTATAAAGTAGAATTTTGATTTTATAGTAATGTATTCGGTAATTACTAATAATTCGGTTCCGCTTTTAAAACCATCCCACAACGGCCTCTTAGCAGTGTTTAATAGATCATAGATTCTTTTCGCTCCCACGGCCAGTTCTTCTTCGACATTTATATCTTCATCGTTAGCTTGAATGGTAGGGAACATTGATCATGCTGTATCTTCCACCATATCCTCTATTGGATTCGCCATGTTATTCATCTCATCCTCTTACACTATAGGATTAGGTATAGGTGCAACAAGTTCTCTATGACGATCCCACAAGTCATAAATTAGCACAAAACCAGCTTGACACAAATGTACTATAACTATATCTAGTTTCTAATTCTTCAAATGTTTGCACTTAATACAAGGGCAATGAATTACTTCATCATTTCCATTATTAGATTTGGCGAATACTAAATTCGTGTACATTGTTGTGGAAATATTCCTTCACTGAACCTATTATACCATTTTTGACTTCATACATCCAACTACGATCGAGAAATAAACGAACATTTTTCATGATTTAAAAATATATGTTAGAAATTTCGACAACACTTCGCTTCATTTTAAAACAAATAAAGCTTTTTAGGACTAAAGACTTTAATTTCGACAGCGTTTCACTTCTTTCCGTTGTACACATTACTTTGCATCCAAGGGGTGTGTTGTTGTGCTTTCGAAAAAAAATTAAAGCCTTTTGGAACTAAAAGCTTTAATTTCGACAACACTTCACATCTTTCTTTCATACGCACAACTTTTATCCAAGGGGTGGGTTGTATTTTCTAAAATAAATTAAATCTTTTGGGGACTAAATGCTTTAATTTGTTGTTGTATTTATTAAAATAATACTTAACGCTTATTTTCAAATAAACATTCTATTCATTTTTTAATTTTTACAAATCGATTTTAGTAGAATATTTTTTCAAAAGAAATTTATTATTTGAAACTACCACAAAAAATACACAAATTGCTATAACTATAAATTAAATTTTAAACCACATTTTATAAATTCATTCAACTACTTATATATCTTATTAACTAAACATGAAATTTTAAAACATATTTTATAATTCATTTAACTATTAAATTTTTTAATTTAACTAATTTGTAAACTAAAATGTGAAGTTTGCAATAAGACACACTAATTAATTAATTATTAAAAATAATTAATCATTAAAGTTAACTTTATTTTATTCTTACCACCAACACTTATAATTAACACACACTAATTAATTAAAAATATTAGTTATGTTTAACTGTAAATTTTATACTTGACTTGTTCACCATTCAACCATACATATTAGCCTTAAAATTATTCTAAACTATAACAAACAATCACGTAAACTAATCAACATATATATTAATCAATAATTGTACACTAATTTTTGGATTTTAAATCGACCCTTTTTAATTAAAAATTAAAAATCATAACACGTATTAATATCCCTAAATCAAATAATACACCATTATCACCAACTAATATGCCATAATCATCAATTTCAAACACATAATCGCAGTAATTGGCCTTAAATCTGAAATTAGGCATAAAATTTTACCTAAGTTAAGATGAATTGGAGAGACTAATGATTTCGACGAGTTGTGGAGGCCTAAGGTGAAATTGACGAGAGGCCATGGCGGCTGAAGGTGAGCGACGGTAGTCGAGTTTCGATCTTATTTTTTTGCATGCATGAAAATATGATGGGAAACTGGGAGAATGAGGAAAAGTTGCATGGTTTCTTTCTATATACTCGATATGCCGTCGGCTAGCGACGACATGTTAATTTTGTATTTTTTTAATTTTTTCTTTTTCATTTTACGTTTTAAAAAATGTTTAAAAATAAAATTTTAGTTTCTAAAATATAAACAAGATATTTTAGCATAACCATTCAATGTAACGACTATTCGGGTCAGTTAAATTAGTATTTTCGATGATCCATTTTCGTGTAATTTGAATATTTAACATTATTGAAAATCTAACTCTCACGACCAATCTATGCAACTCTTAGTTGGTCCATTAAACAACTTCAATAAAGTTGATTTTGTATTAAAAAATTACGAATTAAAATATGTTATTAAATTGTGGGATGCTTAATTATGAATTTTTAACTATAATCAGCATGATAAAATTATATAAAATAAAATAATCGGCAAAAAATTAAATTTATTGGATCTTATGTCGATTTGAAGTATATTTGATCTATTTTCAGAAGATAATCAAAAATAAAAAACTACAGAGTGTCGATCTTGAATTTTAAACATATAGTCGTTTGTCAAAATACGGACAAAAAACCCTTCGTTCGAAGGCCAGACGACCTTGGAATGAGATCAAATTTGATTCGTTAACGCTTGGTAATGTGTTAATCCAATCCATACGTTGGATTCATAAAATATTGGACAGAAAAAAAAAATTAACCTCGAAACAAGTTATTTCGCCTAGAGTTGTTATAAATGCTATATAACTCTCGGCAAAATCGTCTGTTTCGAGGTTAAATTTTTTCTGGCCATTTTTTATGAATCCAACCGTACGAATTGGACTAACACATTATCAAGCATCGGTGGTTCAAATTTGGTCTCATTCCAAGGTTGTTTAGCCTTCGAACAAAGGGTTTTTATTTCAAATATCGACGAACGGATATAAATTTAAAATTCAAGGTCGACACCCTACGGTTGTTTATTTTTTCATATAACTCTCGATGAAATGACTGTTTTGAGGTTAAATTTTTTTTCTGCATACAAATCTGACCGTACGGATTAGATTAACACATTACGAAGCATCAATGGTTTAAATTTGATCTCGTTCCAAGGTCGTTCGGCCTTCAAACGAAAGGTTTTTATTCTGAATTTCGAGGAACAGCTATAGATTTAAAATTCAAGATCGACACTCTGTAGTTGGTTATTTTTTCATTATGTTTTGAAAATAGTTAAATGTACTTTTGATCGACATAAGATCCAATAAATTTAATTTTCTGCCGATTATTTTGTTTTATATATTTTATCATCATAAATGTAGTTAATAATTCGTAATTAATTACCTACGATTTAAAAATGTATTTTAGTTCGTAAAAAAAATCAACTTTATCAAAATTGCTTAATGGACTGATTAAAAGTCGCATAGATTAATCATGAGAGTATTATTTTCAATAACGTTAAATATTCAAATTACGCGAAGAAAGGTCATCGAAAATTAATTTAACCGATCAGAACAGTCATTGCGTTGAATGGTTGTGCTAAATTATCTTGTTTATTATTTAGAAATTAAATTAGTATTTTTATATATTTTTTAAAACGTAATGGAAATTAAATAAATTAATTATCTAATTCAGCAATAAATAAAATAGCTACTCATCGGTAAAATTTGATGGGTCGTCGACGGCCATTGCCACATGCCGCCCTAATCATAGTATGTCTTGTTGTGATATCAGACTTTACGTCTGACCCGCGTTTTTACTGTACCCGTATTTTTATTGTTGTTTCTTCTATAAACTAGCGAGTACTTCATCAAGCGGATTGAGTTTATGGACTTCACCGGGTTCTCTTGAAGGCGAATAAAAGGCTCTAAAGGCAAATTAAAGCAAGAGGCTTACCATATAATAAATGTTACTTTGAGTTTTGTTCTTGTAAAACCAGATAATGTAAGTGGAAAGTATTTGTATCGGCATCTTCATGTTGGGTATAACACTATTATCTTTTTTATTATTATATTTAACCATGCATGGGAAAATATTATGAAATGAAAATTGTAAAGACAATTTTATGAAATGGAAATTAAATAGCGGCTCTGTTTATTACTAACTTTTGTTGGAAAAAAACTGCTTTTATTTTGTCACTTGAATATAATTATGGTGATGACTAGAGCATCATAGGCGTTTATTTTTTGATCTCGAAATGGAGGATGTTACAAATTTGCTTGAATCTCTCCCTGACAGATAATGTCTACAAGACTAAAGTGAAAATATGATGGCAGCTAACTCAAGGTCATGTGTCGAATAATTCTTCTTGTGAGTCTTAAGCTGCCTACTAGCATATGCTGCAACACAACCTTCTTGCATTAGAAAAACACCAAGCCATGTACCGTAAGTGTCAGTGTAAATAGTGAAAGGTTTGGTACTACGAAAAATAGTCAGAACTAAAATGCTCATCAATAACTCTTTCAATTTAACAAATACCCGCTCAAACTCTGGATTCCATGTAAAAACCAAAATTTCTTAGTAAGATAATTCACGTGACATCCATCCAACCTTTGTTGATATGGGCCGAACGTTGTATGTCAACTCAACAAATCACTTTACTGTCTCAAAACATGCATCCGGAAATTGGTTTTCTTTCTTCTAACTGGCCATAAATCTCAAGAAATGGAACATCTTAGAAAAATTAAAAGTTTTCAAATAAAAGATTATGGTAATTTGAAGTATTGTTTAATTATTGAGTTTTCATGATCCACGAAATGAATTTTCATGGCTCAAAGAAAATATGGATTGGATTGTTAGGAAAATGATTCTACTCTTTTGATGATAACAATTGTAAAATAATGCTACTACCAAGTTTATCAAGTGATTTCAAGTGATGTAGCACTTACATGGATGAAGCAATAAGATAGCACCCGTTAAGAGCTCAACAAAGATACTTATATGGAGAATATCGCTTTCGGGGTCGGTGAAGTAAAAATATATACACTTGAAGACTCATGGTGGTGTTAATAAGTCATCTGCAATCATGGTCGAACTTGAAAATTATTTGACGAGCACAAGTGCACAAATCTATGGTATGTGTCGTGCGCTAGAAGTATAATATTGTAAAAACCATTCAAATGTCATTCGATTCACTTCAAACTTCGTCACACCCTCCAAAATAGTACTCTTAATTTTATAGATTTTTTTTCTAGATTATTCCAAGTTGGCAAGGATAGTTAAAAATAATAAAAGTTGCAAATATTTTGAACAGAGTTAATGCACAGTTTATGCACTAATCGATCAACTGGTTAGTGTATAAGCAATCAACTGGTTAGTATATAAGTCCACTGATTCTGTGTCAGAAGTAGCCAATATTCAATTATTTTACCATTTCTTCCTCTTTCTCTTCAAATTCGATCGCTCCTCTCTATTTCTTTAATTTTGAAAGATTGCAACATTTCCTCTGCATCCCTCACATTTATGAATATCGGTTTCAAAGATCGATACGTCCACCTTTTTTATTTTTCTAATCTTGTATTCTGAAGCATTATATTCCCTGTTATTTTCAATTATGACTTACATTAATTAAATCTCTCCAACTCCTTACAAAAAAGTTCATATCCTTGGACAATGAATTTCAAAGCATCTTAAGTGGTTATAGAGTTTTGTACAAGAGTCGAAGGAAAAATCATTCTTTCAGACATGTAACCATTAGAATCTTTTATTGTTGAAAAAACATGTGCGGAGTCATAGCGTGTTGGTAAAGTCATGTTCAAGGAGATTAGATGACACTGCAAAACCTATTCAATCGGGTTAAACAAGAGCTAGTTAGTGAAAATTCCATAAGTGAGAAATAACTGAATAATCGATTGAATTGGTTCATATCAATTAGTTTGCTTTGGTTAAAAAATTATACCAGTTTGTAAAATTATTTTATTTGGTTAATGATTTAACTGTATTAGCCAAAATTTTATTATATTGTCCAAATATATGGTGTCATGATACTTTGTATAATTAATTCGTTAATAATATAACAAAGTTGATGTGTAGAAAATATGTCAGTTTTCCAATAAACCTAAAACTTAGTTAATAAAAACTATATGAATAAAAATATGTATTTCCCTTTGGCTAAATTGAACGCTTGAATAATAATGTCTAATAAGTTTTCTTATTTATCCTTTTAGTTTGGTTACCAACCAAATTAACTCGAAAATAATTCTGTTCGGTTCGGTTTTCGATTTTTTCGAACCTAGTTTGATTTGATTTTTTTCCTCAAACCCGATCGAACATTCATCCAATGTAGGATGGTAGTCCAAACCATTATAAAAATCCTGTGTGCCTTTTCAAATGATTACTTTTATTACCGTTGCATATATTATAGTTAGCTCTTTAATAGCTAATATTATTTATTTTGATTTAGTCATACTTCTCAAGTTAGTTTAAGTTATTTGGCTGTGGAAATCGATCCAACTACGAACTTACATGGATATCTTATAAGATTCACGAGTTGGTGGTGCACAATTAGAAAAAAACCAATGGAACGAAATTCGAATATCACCCTCATGAACGGTGTAGCATTGGATGATCCGACTAAATATAGAAGAATGTTGGAAAGATCAACTATGGTTTTAGTTACGGAAGTCACAACTTTACAGGAAAATCAGTTGGATGATTTTATATTTTTCTTTGAAATTTTCTCATTTCACGGAAGCTAAAAAAACAGGCAACTATGTCAAATTCATGTTGATTTAGAATTTGACAGCACATAGGATAAATTCCTATTGATTTAGAATTTGCCAATGTACATATGCTAACAACATAGTGTAATACAAATTTAAAAGAGAATAGATACTAATGAAGAAACATGAAATTTTATTCATTTTGATTTGTGTATAAAATACAACACTAAGGAGCTCTATGTATAAAATCAAGATGGAATTAGAAAATAACAATAACGCCCTTATAATTTTAGCATATTCACACCAAATACATTATAATATAAAACAATCTATTTGTATGCCACTAATTTCTTAATCTACACAGCAAGATATATTAAAACAACATACATCATTTTTTACTAAAGCGACAACAAAATAAAGAGAAATTTCTCGTTCTTCTAATGAATTTTTTTAAAAGTACCACCAAATCGAAAATCACATTCCCTCAATAGTCGAACTCTTAAATTTTAAAATAAGAAGAATTCTTGTTTTAATTTTGTTTTACCGATTTTAATAATACATAAATAAATTTTACCAATACATTTAGATTTTCGAATGTTTAAATCACATTCCCTAAATAGTCGAACTCTTAAATTTTAAAATAAGAAGAATTCTTGTTTTAATTTTATTTTACCAATTTTAATAATACATAAATAAATTTTACCAATACGTTTAGATTTTCGAATGTTTAAATCAGTAAGAAGGAACAATAATTTGTGTACGTCAATAATGCACGACCATGGAGATAATTTTGGTTGAATTTTATTTGTGTTCTTTTAGTATTTTAATCAAAGATGCCAAAAAAGAAAACGAAAAAATGCAACGTTCTTTTAGCATTTTAATCAAAGATGTAAAAAAAGAAAAGAACACATTAATGAAGGACAAATTTGTTTTCAAATAATTTTAAAATCACCACTGGTGTAGCAAAACATTTTGCGATGTATAAATAAACTTGTTAGGTTCATGGCTATTTAATTTAATAATGATGCATCGTGAAAGGGCAATTTTTCTGTTCAAACATTCCTCCGGATTTAAACAACATAATTTCAGACTTCGTATGATAAAGTTGTGTACAATCGAGCATCAACGGAAAATATAAAAATATACACAAGAAAACTACATCGCAAATAAGATTGAATACTACGCATCTGAAGATAAAAAATGCTGAAGCACTTTAACTAGACATGTATAGCTTAAAAATATGTTCTAACTTCTGGTCGGTTACGCCCAAATCGCAAGGGAGGACATGGATAAAGCACCAAGTAAAAGAGCTAAATAAGAAGCGATCTGAAGCCTGACATTGCAGCTCATTTTGCGACTTAGAAAATCAGCGGCAATGAGGTCGACTAAAGCCATGTATATCAAAATACCAGCCGATGTGGAGTCCAGAATGCCTTCTACTACCAACGCTTTTGGACTGTTTGCATTGTACACCGATGATATTGCTATTCCTACGGCGATTCCCATTGGAGTTGTTATTGCGAAAAAGCATGCCATTAGCGCCGCCGACAGGGTTTTGAACTTGGCCTGCATTAAAAAAAAGAAAAAAGAAAAAAACAGTTCACAACACGAACACTTTATGTTTTACACTTCTTAAGCAACTTAAGTAACATATCATCAAAATTATGAAATGAAAATGGCATGAACCTGTCGAAAAATCCACATAAAAATTACATGGTATCATCTATATAGTACTGGGGGTTTATCAAAAAAAAAATTATGGGTAGACTGCATTTTTAAGTAGCTCTTAAAAATATTTTTTAGTACTCAAGGAACGACCACATTTAATGAAAATTGAAGCCCCTTCAATAATCTCATATATAGTTATTACAAAGTGACTGAAGAAGCATGTACCTGAGATATGCATCCTCCCAGTGCAAATCCTTCGAAGAATTGGTGGAAAGAAAGGGCAGCTATTAAGGGTCTGATGGTGCACGGGCTCTGCGATACACCTAATGATAATCCTATGATCACTGAATGTGACACAATTCCAAGCTCCAATATCTGTTTACCATAGAAAAAGCGCACATTATTAAGTGAATTAATATCAATTTTTATAGTTTCAACCAAAAAAAATGATACTTTTACCAGCTAAAATTAGCAAATTCTAACATGTGTATATCATAAAAACTGAGATGTGAAAACAGCTGCCTATGTAGATCATAAGGATTTACGAATTTTTATTTAAAGCAACAATGCCCAATATAACAAAATAAGGTTTAAGGTATCAATCAAATTTTTGGTTTTGATTGAAGAATAATCGCTAAATTTCATATGTATGTATGGAAAAAAAATTCAATAAACACGCAACAAAACTTGCAAATAAATTCGTAATGTATGTGAATAGTAAAACAAAAAAGATGAAAAACAAATTATTAATTTTGTCAAAACTGAATATCAAATTATTTTATCCTTCGTCATCCTCATTTTTCGAACCGCAGGATAAGTGCTTCACTTTCTAGCACTGTAATCATCGTAATGTATGAGACGATTTGTACTGTATATATTTTGTTTGTATAAAACAAGTACTGAAATTTGAAATAGATTCTGTGACCAAATATTTTAAAATCTCAGAAAACCAAAAAGAAAAACCATATCTTGAACCTAGATACAAATACCATCCAGCTGTTATTGCATTGTTTAGTTCTGTAAGCTGCGGTAGTTGTTCATTGGTTATGGTTCCATGTAATACTTACTATAGCATGGTGTATTTATCTCTAGTCGCAGCCTTTTTTTTTCAAAGATATGTCTTCAAAAGTTATAGAAACTTGCTACATCTGCCAAAGTAATGCAGTAGATATGTCTGCAATAAAGAGGAAGAGACACATGTACCGCTCACTTCTTTCCCTGTGTAAAACACTTCCGCTCTACTGCGTTATTGCATCAAGTTAACAAACTCCCTACATAATAATCAACAATAAATTTCCTACATAATATTTTTTTAATACTGTTGAACTTTAGGGATCAAAGGAACTTAACGATCAAACATAAATGCGTAACAAAACAAAAACTACACAAATAGTTGAATTTAAATGAGTTTGCAAAGGAGGAAGTATATTAACAAAATAAAATTTCAAAAGGCAGCAAGAAACAAGCATTACAATAAAATAAAAATTGATGTTGAGGACATGCATTGATCCCTAGACTTCTAAACTACCAACTTTGGCCAACTAGTCACTTTTTTTTATGATATAATAATTATCTATATGCATCAAATGTGTACGAATATGAACATATAGTGGGTCCTTAATCATATTACGCGCAAACTTATATTCAATGATATACCCCAAATTCATCAATTCTATTTAAACAAGCAACTAGCTTTAGTAGTTGCCAAATGACATACAACTTTTTTGTCAATATTTTATTTTTGCCCCACTGCTTGGACAAGCAAAAGGCAACCTTCAAGGCTTGCTTAATAAATAAATTGTAAAGTGTATTTTTGTTCTTCAATTTGTCGAATGAACCTAACAACACAAATCTAATACAAAAAACGAACCACGATTAGTTGCAAATAATTTGACAAGTTTGACATGTCATTTTTCAAAACCTGACGTATAATGCTCCAAGTAAAGGACAAAAAGTTTTCATTTCCTGTCATTGTAGGTCGACTTTTGCTTTTTGACAACTAATCCTTCTATTTGTTTCTATTCATAATACACACAAAACCAATATCAAGTAAGCAAAGGCACATAAATTAGTTTAAAAAAATGCAACTGAACACATCAAATCATAAGCATATATTCCAACTGCAATAAACCAGATACCTGAGAAACAACAACGTGCCTGACATGAGATGACACATGGCCATCCTCGTCGTGCATATGCCCATGCCCATGCCCATGACCCTCATCACTCCCATGTCCTTTACAAGCTCTCGCATCACCATGAGCGTGGCTATGCCTATGTGCAGCAGCATGCGCATGCATTCCCACAATATGCATCTTTCCGTCGCCACTTCCACCAGCCTCAACGTCACCGTCCACGGCCGGCACTATCTCTGCCACCTCAGCATTCGCCGCCACAACCTCAGCGGCCTCTCTTTTGATCCCAATCTCTTCCTCCCTATGCTTCTTCTCGTAAAACTGCGTCCCAACAAAATCCACAATCAGCGTCAGCAGCGCCGCCACCATAGCGGTAAACCCTGAAAACGGGAATTTCTTCCATGGAAATTTCGGCAAACAGCTGTTCGTCAAAGCAGACTCACCATCATGCAGCATATGCACAAATCCAGTTGCCAATATCACTCCAGCCGCAAACGCTTTCATGAACACGAACACTCCACCATCAGTTCGCAAAATTCTCCTCTTTTTCCCGATCAACGGAATTGACACTCCGATTGCACCGGCGACCAAAATCGACCCAATCGCAATGAACTTCATTCTCAAAGCTACAGCGTCGTTGCGGCATTCGTCTTCGATTGACGAGGAGCAAGACCGAATCGACATGGATTCGAATTGAGTGTTGGTTAATAACGAAGCTAGATCGAATATCTGTAAAATTCAGCTCTTTTTAGTGCCGATAGTTACAATGATGAAATTAAACCAGTGAACGAAAAGTATAAAAATTTCGTACCTCGAATATAGACATTTGTATGTTGAAAATTTCAAAAAGATGAGAGAACGAATGGGTTTATTATGTAAGTGAAGAATGTTGACATTATGATGAAGCAGCGGGAACTAAACAGATGGGAAGTCACGTGGGGCGCACCTGGAGGAATCGGACGATCGTGGGAGAGTGGTGGTGGACACGTGTACGGTAGGGAATTTGGTGTTATTACAATGTCGACATTATGACCAAGCGGCGAGTACCAGATTTGGGATGCTGTACATTTTCACTGTTTTCCTGTTTTTGTTTTGTAAAGGATTTATTTTTGATTAGGCCTCGTTTTAAAAGTAATTATCGCAAATAGTCCAGTTTTAAAATTAATATCAATTATAGCCCTGTTTTGGACACTTCAGCGGTAACTGGTCAAAATGCACCGGCGACTTTTCAAAAGTCGCCAGTGTAATACATTTTTCTGGCGACTTTTGAAAAGTCGCCAGTGTTTTTTTTTAAAAAAAATTTTTACGCTGGCTCCTTTTCAAAAGTCGTCAATGTATTTTTTGAAAAAAAAAATTACACTGACGACTTTTGAAAAGTCGCCAGTGCATTTTGGTCAGCTCAGCGCTGAGCTGCCCAAAACAGGGCTATATTTGATATTAGTTTTAAAACTGGGCTATTTGCGATAATTACTTTTAAAACGAGGCCAAATCGAAAATAAATCCTTTTGTAAATAAAAAAAAAAAGCAAGAAAATTTGTTCCCATATTACTTTGCCAGGGTCCCCTGACACAATTATAACTGAACAAAAGTACTTATTTGTTTTTTGTTTATATATATAATTTTATCATAGTGCTTTTATATAATATCATAAAACTATCATAAATTAAATTTTCTACAATGTGTAAAATTTTGTTAAAAGTACAAACTTGTGGGTATTATCGTAAAAATACATATTTGTTTAACCCTCGCATCTCATCACCACCGCCATCATACCTCATTCCACCTACAAACATCCCTATTTGTTATCACTCGTTTCCGCGGTCGGTACACCAATCATCACTACTATTTATTCGACGCTCCAAGCGTCCATTTAAATCTTAGTAATCCTAAATTGTTGCGAATCCAAAAACACCTTGTGATCTTACCACCTGCTACATCCACTAATGTTCTTCACTTCACCATGATTCTTTTCAAACCTCCTCTTACACCACTTCATTTTCGGTAACGATCGGTAGTGAAAATGTAGCAGGTACGAAATGATATTATATAGTATCATCATCTGAATTTTCTGACAAAACAAGTAACAAGTACAAAATGGTACTGTACAGCATCTCGATCAAAACATATTTCAATAAAATTTGAAAACCATGTAACAAATATGTAAAAAGTGAAAACGAAACTGAGTAGCAGAAAAAGATAGCATTCAATGATATGAAAATACATATGTAATATAAATAAAAGTGATTTTAAACGGTAGAAGTGTAACATGAATTGATCTTTACAATTCCAGACCACAAGATATTGTTATGAGCAATTCTTAAACATAAAATAACTAATGTTTGATTGGGTCTATTGACATGGGGTAAAGAAGGAGAAATTTCAAAAAAATTATTTACTGATTTTGCCCTAGATTTTATTTTATGTTTATATGAATAGTGTACAATTCAAATTGAAGATAACTAAAGGAACCAAGAGAAATGAGAAAGTGTAATATTTGGAAAATAGCTAAGTAATAGTCATTTGAACTTAATTACATGACCGACCACGTTATAAACTATAACTAGGGCAAACCCGTGCTTCGCATGTGGACATGACGCCAAAAATGTTATAGTGCTATCATGCAAAGGTCGTAGTCCTGTAGAGTCCATATATATTCATATTTCAATGATAGATATATTAAAAAGACATGTATACTGCTATTGCATTATTTATCAATAAACGGATATGTAGTAAATTGTAAGTTATAAATACATCCAAATTACTATAATAATAATAATATCCAGTATAAATGTCAGGGCTAGTACTCCTTTGAAACGGGTGAAAATAAATGGTAAAATTCTTTTTTGAATAACATCAGTTACTGAAAGTAAATTTGTACAAACATGGTAAGCAGGACGTCATTTTCAATATTGGAACAAACAAATGTTTTACAGCAATTACATCTATTTTTTTTTAATTAGCCTTAACAGAACGTAGAAGTGTGAAAGTAACAAATAATTGGCTGGTATTTTCAGTCCCTAAAGGCAGAGTATAGGATGGTATAATACCAGAAGAAAACATGCAACGCATAACCTATTTATTACAAACTATTGAGTGGTTTAAATTTGTTGATGAAATAAAGATGTGATGAATCAAAATAAAATATAGTCCGCTGAATGTAGGAACCAAAAAATAAAGAATGAGTCCAATAGCAAAAATACTTTTATACAAGCTGTATAGGATTACAGGGTTATTTTTAGTAGTTTGTTTTGTACTAACTAAAACTATATATATACACCAAGTAATATGTATTACAGAATAAAAAAAGAAATAACATCAGTTAATATTGTTTCAATATAAATTACGCATTCTATTATGGTATCAGAGCCGCAAGAGGCAAAAAGGCATTAGAAGATCGTCACAACCACTTCATTTGATCAGTCTCATCATCTGAAGGAAGTTGTGCTTCAGTTTCCTCAGAGTCAGACTCGTCATCAGAGTTTTACCCATTTCTTAACCAAAATCCGACAAGTATCTGTTGTTAGATTATCAGAATTACAGCTAAACATCATATATTAATTCTAATCATTGTGTCTCGCCTATATCTCATCAGAGAAGCGTCATCATATGGGATAGGTTGCACTTGACCTCTCCTCGGAATATTATCTTCATCAGAGAAGGCAGTTTCACTAGTCTTACCCTCAAATCATAATCAAGAATCATATTCTTAACTACTGTTAGGCAAATCCAAGATTTTTTTTTTTTGCAATTCTTTTGTTGGCAGCATACATATTAGTTTGCCTCGTCAAGAACTTCATCTTCAATCCACTATTTTGATCCAAATCTGCCATCATGGCCAGAGATGAAGATGACAACTCATCCGCTTCATCGTCCACCAGAAGAAATACCATTATCTCAATCACTGAATCTTCTACACTGTTAATCATAAAACCCAAAAGTCAATTAGCAGTTCAACTTGATGAGACCAACTACATGCTCTAGAAATATCAAACAAAGACTGCAATAAGAGGCTATGGTCATGAAGAATACACTAATGGTACACTTGTTATTCCACCAAAGATGATAGCAGATGGTGAAGGAAAATTAACAACTAATAAAGGACACATAAACTGTCAAAGGCAAGATATTTTATTACCTTCTTGGCTCATGTCATCAATCAGTGTAAGTCTTCTATATCAAATTGTTGGTTGCAAGACATCTCAAGAAATATGGGCAACTATAAGAGAAAAAAATTAACTCACAATCAGCAGTGCATTATAAGAGACAGCTTCATGGCTTAAGGAACGACAACATGTCAATGAGACAGTACTTAGCCAAAGTCAAGTCTTACTATGATTTACTTGATATTGTTGGTCACAAAGTTTCAGAAACTGAGCAAATTCTGACAATTTTAAGCAGTCTGGATGATGAATATGAATTAGTTGTGGTTATCATATCATTAAAAGAGACTCTACCAAATATAAAGTATGCTTACTCTACTCTTCTAGCAAATGAGGGAAGAATAGAACAAAAAAATCCACTGAATTCAGATCTATCAGTGAATTATGCATCAAATGTTAAAAACAAGAATCAAGAAAGATCGACAAATGAAAATTTTCAACAAAACAATCAAAGGGGTGACCATAATCATAGAGGCAGAGGTAGATGCACAGGAAGGTTCAATAGCTCAAATAGGCTGAGATGCCAAATTTATGAAAAATATGGACCTACAGCAGCCAAATGCTACTACAGATTTGATCAAGACTTTGTAGTGAACCAACAAAATAATTACAATCAAAGAGGCTTCGATCCAAATGTCAATTTGGCAGACTTAAATTTAGACTCAAGAAGTCAAGGCAGCAACTCAAGAAGTCAGGGTGAAATGGAGCAGCAAACAAAATTGGATGAGATATAATATGAAGATTGGTACCCAGATTCAGGGGTAACAAATCAAATCACTAACAATCTTGATAATCTCAACCGTGGAAACAAGGAATATAAAGGTAATGGGTAATGGTAATTCAATAAAAATCACTCATATTGGTAATACCAAAATCAATAGTAAAAGAGAATTACACCTCAATAATCTACTTAGAGTACCACAAATTAAGAAAGATTTAATGAGTGTTTCTCAATTTGTCAATGATAATCAAGTTTACTTTGAATTTTATGCAAAATATTGCTTAGTTAGGGACTTACTAAGAAGAGAAATCTTACTACAGGGCAATGTGCGAAATGGGCTATACATTTTCAATCTGGTATAGAACTGTAAGCCAAAAAAGAAAGAAAATGGTGCAATTACTCTTAATGTAATACTAGTGTTGGCATTAAAAAGATATTTGATTTGTGGCACTGTACAATGGGTCATGCTAGTGTAGATGTTGTAAAACATGTATTGAAGAATAACAATGTTAAATTTGAAAACATATCATTGCCATATATATGTACTTAATGTCAAATAGGAAAAAGTCATAAGCTACCATTTCTTGAATCAACAACTAAACACAATAAACCTTTGGAGATGGTAATAACTGACTTATGGGATCCTGCTCCAGTTAACACTGATTATGGTTTTAATTACTATGTCTCATTGGTAGACACTTTTTCTAGATATAGATGGATATGTTTTCTTAAGTCAAAAGCAGAAACATAAAGAGTAGTGGTTAAATTTATCACTCAACCAGAAAAGAAAACAAATCATCAATTAAAGATAATTCAAACATATGAAGAAGTTGAGTTCAAACCTTTGAAGGAGTATTTTTAAAGAAGAGAATAATACACTTGCCCACATACTTCTGAACAGAATGGCTTAGTTGAAAGAAAGCAGAGACACGTTGCTGACACAGGGCTTATTCTACTAGCATAAGCATCAATACCACTGAAATTTTAGCTAGACACAACAGTGTTTCTTATCAATAGGATTCCAACCAAAGTTCTACAAAACAAGGCACCAATAGAAATGTTATTTAGTATATCACTAGATTATACCAGACTTAAAACATTTGGATGTCTATGCTTTCCATACATAAAACTATACAATTCTCATAAGTTAATTTTTAGATCCTTACCATGCACTTTCATTGGCTTTGGAACAAATCAAAAAGGATACAAGTGTCTAACCAGTGAGGGAAAGGTGATCATCTCAAGATATGTAGCATTTAATGAGCATATCTTTCCATTTGCCAATATTGAAATAAAACCACTCAAAAACATAACAATGCTAAAGCATCTCTACCTCCTATCCCAATTTACTTAGATGAGCAACATGTAAGAACTCAAGTTGACACCCAGGGAAATTTAGGATTCCAACACATTATTTCCAGTGGAGGACCAGGTCAGAATATAACTGAAAACTCGAATAACTATGAGCTCAAAAATCAACCAAATGAAAGCTTATATCATCCTGAAGAACCATCATCTTGTTCACATCAAGTCAGTGAATCAAGTACCAGTCAAGCTCAAATACCTACAAGATAAGGACATCACATGATACCAAGATCCATATATGGAATCTTTAAGCCCAAAGTCTATATTGCAATGTTAAATCATGATGAACCAATTAGTTATGAAGAGGCAATAAAAGATAAAAGATGGAAATTAGCCATGGATGAAGAATATAATGCCTTGATAAAAAAAACCAATAGTATTGTTATAGTACCAAGGAACAAAAACATCATAGGTTGTAAATGGACATACAAGCTTAAAAGAAATCCAGATGGCAGAATAGCAAAATACAAAGCAAGACTGTTGTAAAGGGATATTCTCAACAATATGGATTTGATTTCAGTAAAACCTATTCTCTTGTAGTAAAATCAACAACAATCAGAGTAATACTTATTGTGGCACTACATAATAAGTGGAAAATCAGACAACTAGATGTTAACAATGCTTTTCTAAATGATGAACTTCAAGAAGAGGTATATATGTATCAACCCTAAGGCTACATTTAGGTTGACAACAAAGAAATGGTCTGCAAACTACACCACGCAATCAATGGGCTCAAACACCTAGGATCTGGTATGTGAAACTTAAAGCTACTCTAATCAATTTAGATTACAAACCAACCATGTTTGACAAATACCTCTATGTTAAAATTAGTAGAAAATCTACAACCTATATATTGGTCTATGTAGATGACTTTATGAATATTGGAAATAACAATGAGTAAATCAAGAGGGTCATAAGTTTTCTAAATAAGGCATTTTCGATGAAAGTCATGGGAGACCTAAGCTATTTCTTAATATATAAAGCCATCAGAAAGTCAGAAACTGAACTTGTGTTGTGTCAAAGAAAATACATAAGGGATATTCTAAACAAGGAAAAAATGTGTGAAGCTAAACCTATGCCAACACCAATGGTATGTAACTTACATCTATCCAAATACAGAGGAGAAGCTGTTGAAAATGAAAAGCATTATAGAAGTATTATGGGTGCATTACAATATGTTACTACTACAAGACTAGATATATCATTCAGCGTCAACAAAGTATGTTGATGTATGTAAAAACCATCAGAAGATCATTGGAAAGCAGTAAAATAGATACTTTGATACCAAAATGGTACAAAAAATCAAGGAATATACTTAAAAACATGTAAAACATTGAGTATTCAAAGATACACAGATGTAGATTGGGCATCATATTCTGATGACCGAAGATCCAGAATAGGCTACTGCATTTATTTAGGTGACAATGCAATATCCTGGTGCTCCCAGAAACAATCAACGGTTACTCGCTCAAGTACCGAAGCAGAACATCGAAGCGTTGCAAGTGCAATTGCAGAAGTTATGTGGCTTGAATCGCTCATCAGCGAAATTGGAGTTCATCTCATAAGGAAGTCGATAATCTGGTACGATAACCTAAGTACAGTATCTCTCTCCGCTAATCCCATCTTCATTCATGAACGAAGTACATAGAAATAGATTTGCTCTTTGTTCGTGAACAAGTTATTAAGGGAAATTTAGATGTAAATCATCTATTAGCAAGCCATCAGAGAGCAGATATTCTCACAAAACCACTCTAGTAGAATATTTTGTGAGATTGAAGCCAAATCTAAAAATTGAAAATGTAGCCGAAGTTTCAGAAGAAAAGAGGAAAACCTAGTTACATTCGACAAGGGAAAACAAAGATTGAGTCCAATAGAAAAAATATTTTTGTACAAGCTGTAATAGGATTGCAGGGTTATTTTTGGTAGTTTGTTTTGTACTAGCCAAACTGTATATATACCGAGTAATATATATTACAGAATAGAAAAAAGAAATAACATCAATTAATATTCTTTTAATATAACCTGCACATTCTATTACCAAAAATGTTGTCTTGCATATTATCGGCTAAGCTTAGAATTTTTTTAAAACAAATGTAAAAAGAGCTCAGAATAAGCTCAAACTTAGATAACAATCCTTGAAACTAGGAAAAACAGGTGAGAAACGTCCCCAAATAGCAGTAGATCTTAACATTGCATTTAGTCCCTTGTAGTTTGCTTGTTTCTACATATTATTGCAACCAAAGTTGTTAACAGTGATGAAGTATAGGATGCTGCAGACCAAAATATGTATAGATAACTTTGAAACTAAAAAAATTAAACATAGATGATACCACATGTTAATGTATGTTGAATGAAACGTTCCAGAATGGGAATAATTCATAACATATTTAAGATATTTACATTTCTAAATGCAGGTTGATAGAGTAAGTACCATTTTAAATGTATATTGACGAAGCCTATCCAAATTATATATCATTTGACTAAGAACCAAAATAAACTACTTCGGCAATTGTAGAATTTTTTTCATTTTAACAGTGGAAGCATGGGTTTAATTGAGGCATTCCCTCCATTGTCACTGAGTTAATTAGCTCGGTATAAACGTGCTATTAGTTTTTGGTAGTGCCACAGTTGAAACTGAGTTATTTGCCTTGGTTGAAACTGATGCCTTGTCAAAGTTGACAGTGGTGTAGTGACTCCATATTGTTTAAAATTAAGCATATTACATGCAAAAGAGTTTTCTTGACTGGGTAGCTTATGCAATCATACTGTTTGCAACCAAATTGGTCATAAACACCCAAGAATAGACCTATGTATTGAAATAAATAAAGAAAGCTAAATTAGAATAGAGGAATATAATAAATTAACAAGCAAATCAAAGCAATAATTAAGAACACAAGGATTTATAGTGGTTGGAAGTTGTATGCCTACATCCACTTCTAAGATTCTCATAATTGATTCAAATAGTTTGATTATACTAGCAAACAACAAGAAAATAGGAGAAAACTTGATTACAATAAAGAATAATGTAACCAATAGCGTAAAGATTCTTAAATGACCCCCTAGGCCGGTATTTGTAGGTGAAGGCGACCACCAATCTCTCTAAAACTTTGGCTACAGGATCTTATAATCCATAAAGGCCTACCAGAGGGGTCGCTAGGTCTAAATTCCAATGAATAGGAATCAGTACCGATCCCTTCCTTGGTCGATTCTGAGGCAGCGATCTCTATTGTGGCTTCTTCATGTTAAGGCATGTTGGTACTTTAAATATCATGTTTATTGGACAAGTGGAACTCGTGCTTTTGTTTGATTTTTGGTTCAGATCCACTTGAAGGTTATTTATGTCGAATCTTCTAAATGGATTATGCCAATCCCTTATGGCGATCCATTTTCTAATCCAATCATGTTGATCCATGCCCTTCTGCTTATGTTGATCCATGAACACTTATTCATGCCGATCTCTCCATTGCCCCAACTGTGTCGACCCCTTGTCTAACTAACTGTGCCAAACCATAAATTTGCATCTCTACTGATCCCAGGAGTTCCACTAAGTCATGTCGATCCATGCACCATCACCTATGCCAACCCTCCATTACTTCATCCATGCCGACCCCTCATCCAACTAACTATGCCGATCCCAAAGGTATTAACAAGCCATGCCAATCCCTTTCTTATCCAAGCTAATTTCCATATTTCTAGCATCCTGCATCGTCTGTTTACCAACTCCATTCAATCTTGGCTTCAAATGAGCATCTGAACTCTACTTCCGGGTCCTACAGCCATTGCTCCACGGTTATCCTCCTTGATAACAGTCGAATCTATTTTGCGCAATTAGTTCAATATAGCCGGGTCGGGATACTGGGTAACACTTGCCCTCCAAACTACGTCTTGTGAGTAACATGACATGCTTTGAATCGAAAAAATCTGAATTGTAGGAGATAAGTCCATCTAGCTTCCTGATTGATTGTTGTTCCTTTGTTGAATCATTTTCCAAGGCATTGAATCTTCCATTGAATGCCATGATGCTCGGTCAATTTCCAATAATATAAGTTCAGTGCCACATTCCGTCAACGTATACAAATCCAGTTATGGGAGGCTTATAAACTTTTTATTATATGGTCTGGCCTCAAACTTGAAGGTTTCAGGTTTGATTTCAATTTCTGTTGATTTCAAAAAAATTAACTTTTAAATCGTTCACATGTATATTCGTATACATGTTTCTATTGTTTGCTCCCAGACGCGTTCGAATGCTTACAGGTCGTTGCCAATTTTTATAGTATTTTGTATGTTCGCATTTACAGTCAAACTTCTACGATCACTACCATCATTCATTTTTTATATCATCTATAGGGATCGGTAGTTAACATGCTGATCCATATTTGAAGTTGCGCAAATAGGAATCGGCGGGTTCCTATACCGATGCCTATTCCCTTTTACTCGTCCAGCATTCTCGTGGCCGAACCCTTTCCCGTCCATATAAATACGTGCCTCTCTCCTTTTCCTTCCCTACTTTTCCATTATACTCGCCTTTGCATAAAACTTTCCTTTCGAACCTAGGCTCTTTGAACTTCGACCTCAAATCCAACCTCAATTCTAGCCATTCCACCGAGACATTTTTTCTTCGTCTTCGATTCAGTTACCCTCGAATGTTTGTCCCCAACTTAATTCGCAACTCGATGTTTTAATATAGTTATGGATTTGTGATATTTCTTTTAGTTACACGATTTTGTTATCAACTCTGAGCTGTTGAAGTGACCATAAGGTGGCGAACGATCTCAGAGTAGTTAATGGTTGCTTGAACAAAGGCTTTGTAGGTTGAATTATGCATAGGAAGAAGAGATGATGAGAAAGAATGAGGCTTCGGCTAGGGATCCTAAATAAAAAAGAGGTAAATGTAGAGAGATGAAGGATTCAGTGGTGTTGGTGACTTTAGGTGAAAATTTGGCCTCGATGGAGGGACCGGTAGTTGATTCCAAAGTTGAGAATGGAGAAGGATAAAGAAAATGAGTGGTTGGCAAAGAGCGTCGACAGAGGAAAGGATAGACGTTGAGTGACATAAGGATCGGTAGGCTTTGATATGGCACTGAGATGGACCGTTCGCTTTAGTTGTGGAGAGAGATCAGTGAGGTGGGTTTAGAGAAAGGGATCGGTACTGGGTTGTGATATACGCATCGACATTCCCTACTATGCTATAGGGTTCGGTATAGAGGCATTTGATCGAGGGATCGGCAAAGGAATTCTTAGGATAGGGATCGGTATCTAAATGCTAGGTTTCGGCATATGCCTTATAAACTAATCCAACTCAACTTGTTCGAACAATCAACATTAGTATGCCTTGCTGACCTTGAACATACGATGACAATGGACAACATAACATGCATACTTGAACCGTAGAACCTGAAATTGATCAACCAAACTTCCGGAACTTCTAATATGGACTAAGCAACAGACTTGCCAATGAACTTAGGTAACATACTTCATAATCTAATATGCTGATAATCTATCCCAAAGCTTTCGTTGCCGCTCAATTTTCTTGTCAGTCGAGATGGTCAGTGACGACGGTCTCTCTGGACGAAACTCCCAAATCTCGTCATTTTATTTCGCTTTTCCGATTTCAAATTGTTTATGTCTATTACATATTGCGCTGCACTATACTAATTCACACATAGCATGTGGGGGATAGGTTATTTTTCTAATCTCAATTATCTATTGAGTATAGCTGATATAGATCATCGACGCTTGAAGTATTCAGTTGACATGTCTTCTGATTAGGCGACACGACACATTGGTTCTGAAGCAAAATCAAGTTCCGCAACTGTATCCGGCAGGCCTTCTCCAAGCTATCATGTGGAGCAAATAGAAGTCTCTAATCCACAAGATGATCTTTACTCCGATGTCCCGGTCCTTCCAAAGGAGGACATAAGCCCTGCCCCTGATGCTGTAGAGGGAGCTATTCATCTCGATAATTCGGTGGATTTAGAGGCCTCTCGAATTGGCGAAGCTTCTCTTCATCCGTTATGCTCTATCCATGGAATTCCATTTGGAGATGTCTTAGTTCCCTCAAGACAAGGTACGCCTCACATGCCCCCAACAGGGTACATAGCTTGCAAGAAGTTTATTTGTTGGGCCGGATGCCTGTCGCCCTTCAATTCGTTTGTCTAAGATATGTTAGAATATCTTGGGATCGTCCCTACACAACTTCATCCCAACAGTTATGCTTTTATTTATGGAACCTTCCTGCTATTCATGAACGTTCTATTCCATCCGCCTACTCCTGAAGACATAAGATTCATTTATAACCTTAAACGATGGTCAGGAAGCCCCTCTTACGTCTTTCTTGAGCCTTTGCCAAATTGTCAAGTTCTAATGGGCGGTTGGAACAAACTCTCACTACTTAAACATGAATGGTTCTATATGCATTGCCCTTTTGGGTTTGCAAGATGATGGTTAGAAGGACGTAAGTATTACTTTCACTTTTATCTCAAGTTCACTGATTCAAGTCATAACTTTTCCTTTGAATCGACTAACATCCGAATTCCTCTCAAGTGTTCGCCCACATCCCGAAGGGACTGGTTTTTCTAGAGCCATTTTTCTTAACCATGCAATTCCCGTTGAGGATATGGACATCAAACTTCTCTTAACAAATGAACTGCCATCCTTATTTGGGCTATTAGAAGATGGCCGCAGTATTGGACTTCCTAGGAGTGTGGAATTATTAAGGAATGTTGCAGAATAAAAGAGGGATACTGCCAACCCCGTCGTGCTCCCTGTCGAGGGAACTCGAGATGATACCGAGGAGGGAGAGATTAAGGATTCTCAAGCCGAGAAGCTGGGATATGTCGCTACAGGCCTCGAAAAAGCGCAAATGGTTGAACCGTTGCAAGTCGGACAATCCAAAACACTTATAAAGAGAAAGAAGAGGTTGGCATACAGGCTTCGCAGAAGAAAAACTACCTCGAACCCAGAGTTTTTTATTACTCCAGTTGAGGAGAAATCATCCTCCCGGCACTTGGAAAGCTCATTAGAGCGGTTTTCTAATCTTCAAATTTCGAACGACGTCATATTCTATAACTTTCCAAACATTAACATAGAAGGTGAAACGACCTGCAAATCCATACCCCTTGAGTCAACACTATCTACATAAACCAACTCAAGTTGCATAGAAATACGAACCATTATGGGTTAAAGAAGAAGAGGTAGAAGAAGAAAATAGGAAACAACATCAGAATCTAACCATCGCAGCAGAATAAAATATAATAGATAATAAACGATCTTTACTCAAAATCAAATATCTCCGTTTATATATTACATCATCAGAGTACATCAATCACAGCTCAACATCAGTATCATACAAATGGTTACACAACGACTCAACACAGCGGAATATACATATATAAACAAGTACGGAAGTACGTATCGTCATCTAGCTCGTCTCCTGAGCTCCACAGCATCATATCCTGTATCCTATAATACTCAGTCTGACCCGAGCATTACAGTTAAATAACACCCGAGTCAGTATGGAATACCAGCGTGAGAAAATCACACCCATTTGATTATTAACGTTTCAAAAATCTTTTGAAAACAAAAGCATCTCGTAAGACCAAGCCACAAATAAACATGTCGGGTTTTTACCTTACGATAGCTAAAACAATTTTTATGGAAATCCTCTGATATTATAATAGGGTCTATATACAAATACTTATAAAATAGCCGAAATTGCTACATTCATTAAATTCCAGCTACTAGCCACAGAGTGGGTAATACAAACAAAACTCGTACAAGGCTCGTAGGGAGAATGGATTTCCAACTAATGACTAGGCACTGGGGTACCACTTGTCACAGTACGGGGCCTAGATCACCGTACCGAGGAGCACGCCCGCTCCTCTGCAACACAAGGCCGGGACTACCCCTTACTGGATAATCCCGAGTGAGATCACCCCGCGGTTGGGATCAGCAACCGCCCACTAAGACGAAATAAAAAGGGACATCTAGACTGGAATGACCTCACCTTGCTTGGGTGCTACCCACCTAGCCTTGCTGCATAACCTCTGATTTTCAGTCATTCCCATTAGATGAGGCTTGAGGCTAAGCGTTACCTTTTAAGAACATATCCCTTAGAATGCCCATCGTCCACCTGACGATGTTTCGCAAGCATTCATCCATACAAGTCCGTCCCGGGTTCGAACGGAACCGAAGGCACTATTCCTACTACATCCATTTTGGAAATATCCTTAGGATTAGTAGCGACTAGCCCTTGCACTTTACCGCTCCATCTTCGAATCCAAAATCGTTTTCACAAAACGTACAAACCGGATCGAAGTGGTTTTCGAGAAATAAATCTCGATCCCGGTCTCTTCGAAATGATCAACGCATTTGGCCAATATTGATAGTCGGTTATTTAACTATCAATTAATATTCACAAACATCCATCAAACAATAAATAATTTCCCAAATTATTTATTTACCTCAAAAATATCTTCACAAGATATATTTTCACTTTTCAAATTTTGGTGAAAACAGTTTTCGAAAACTATCTGCCTTTCTCAGAATAAATTTCAAGTATTTCTATTTTCACTGGAATCCCAAGCACAAAACTTAGATTTTTAAAATAATTTAAAAACACTTTATTGTAAAATATATTTAACATTTAATTTAGAAAAATTTACTTTAATACTTAATTTAAAATAACACTTTAAACAAAATACCAAATCATTCTTTAAATAAATATCACGATAATAGATTAAACAAAATACTTACTTTGGAATTTACTTTTAAACATTTAAGTTAAGACTGCTTCAATAATTTACTAAAAATATATACTATATAAACATTTGAAAATAAAGTTACTTAACGAAATAAACTCTGGATTTCTATTTTTTAAATAAACAAAATACTAAGTTACTTCTTAATAGTTACTGCTAAATTAGATTAAAGGAAAATGCTTACTTTAGATTATAAATATTAGAAATAATAAATTTTACAAAACTTCCTTTCTTTTAAAAAAAACAACTTCAAAACATTTAATTTGTATTTACAAATTTACCTTTAAAAACATGTACTTTGCCATCTAGAGAAAATTCCAACTTCAATCACTTAAATCAATTTTCCTAAATTGATTTCCAATTTATTTTATTTGAAATTAATCTCTTAAATTACTCAATTCATTTCAAAATTCATTAATTATGGATTTTATTATTGTTGTTATTATCTTCCGTTTGATTTTAAATCCTTTAACGAAAATATACAAATTCCAGATTTTCCCAATTTCTTCCTTATTCCTTTCAATAATTTAAATCTTAAATTTAAAATAAATGTTTTCTTCTTTTAATTAATATCACCGACGATGTAATATTCATTAACTGTCTATTTATTCAAATTTTCCTTTTTATATTCAAGATCTATTTATTAGAATTTTACAGTCACTTCATCCCTTTCCCAATTCATTTTCAATTTATTCTATAATTACTTTATTTACAAATTCACTTCTTTTAATTTCTTTCCAAAATCTAATTTATATGTTTTGAAAATTCATTATACCCAATCATACTCAATCGAACCATAGCGTCCAATATTACAATAAAGTTCATCATAGATTAGAAAATAATCACAACAGAGGGTATAGAATAATTTAAATAAATGTTGAGGGATCCAGTTGGATCCCTCCAACCTGTTTTTCCCTGCATCCACAGATCTTAGCACGATATAATATGCCAATTTCAAAATATCCCATACTATAGCACATCAACCAATTCAAGCATTCAAACAGTTATTTAAATTTAAACATTTAAATTTATAATCAGTTGAGTGAGATTAACTCACTTTTAATTTGTTTGTAATCCAATCCAATCCGGCTTGCCTCCTTCTCGATTTTTAACCTTGTATAAATATTTTGCAGTTTATTTATATTTGGATTAACCGATCAATTAATTCCTAATACTTTGATTATAAACCAATTTTCTTTTAAATATATATTTGAACTAATTGAAAAATCACTGACTATTAAATAACTTAATTAGCTAAGGCTTTAGTTTTAGACTAATTTCTTTTTAAATAAAATATTTAACTAAAATTAATTTTTAGAACTGAATTGAATAAAATAACCTCTTGTAAAAATAATTAAATAACCTCTTGCAAAAATCGCGATCTACCACCAGATGTCGCCGCTTCCCTCACCCCACCACGCTGTCTCGAGTCGCAGCCCTCAATGAGCAGATGCGCCCCCCAGGCCTCATGCGACCCAAACGCCTTCCCCCATACTCGCGCTCGACACCAATTGAATCGCGATTCCCACTGCATGTCGTCTTCCATGGCGGCGACTCACGATTCGATCCCCTTCGAGCTTGATTTGGTCGGCAAAGAAGAAGAACAACATAGCCGTGATTTTCCTCTTTGAACAGTTTATATATTTATTTTGGTTTTTATATTTTTGTTTTTTAGAAGAAGAGGATGAAAAAATCAAACAGGAAGAGGAAGAATTACATAGTTCAACCATCACTTTCTCGCTTGAACTGATTTCATTTGAAATAAGGAGGAAGGATATACGCGATTTAACAGAGCGGCTTCGATTAGATTCTTGCTTCTAAGTGAAGACAGAGAATACATGATGAAATAGAGAGGAATAGGTCGGCTGGGATGAAAGGATTTCGGCTGATGTGAAAAGAATTTTGACCGGTGAAAAGATGCAGGATAATTTAATTATAACGATTAATTATTTTCGAAGCGTTTTTATCTCGTATGATCTCACGATGACTCCGAATGCTATGAAAATTTGAAATCCGGTAATAATTCAATATTACGGACTCAATGGAACTGATTTCATCGAATTCCGAGACTGCGCCTCGGAAGGCTATTTTTAAATTCAGTTTAAACGGTGGAATTTCAAAACTGAATAAATCACTATTAAATTTAATTTCAAAACTTCTATTATCTTCAATATTATCAATATAAATTTTATAAGTCTTCTAATTATTTTTAATCGGTTTAAAATTCTAGATTCAATAATTTTCCCAACTTCAAATTATTTAATTCAATAATTAGATTATCAAAAAAATTATGATATTCCTAATTCAAGTTAAAATTGCTCTATTGAATACTTAAAATCAATTCAATATTCCGATTTTAATTGCTTGAAAATTCCGAGTCGTCACATTCCTCCCCCCTTAAAAGAATTTCATCCCCGAAATTGCTAGTTAGGAAGAATGGTCCAATACCCGTTTACCTTTTTCCCCCAAAACCAAACGGTTTCTAACAATTCAACATCTTACCAACTATCTTCTTACAAAAGATCCATTATTATTTTTACTAACTTCATAAACTTTTCCCTAGTTTGCAAACAATCCTATTTGCCCAACCATTCAAGTTTTAATCATAAAACCAATTTTGAATTCTCAAAATTTTCTCAAATTTTTTCCAACTCTCTAAATTCCCGAAAAATTTCGCCAGCGTCTCCTTTGCGCGGCTAGCTCGGTACAACTACAAAATGGCTCTACGGCCTCCCAAATTCCAAAAGAAAACAAAAGGCCAAATGGCTCAATCAAAATCCCAATCAAATTCCATATAGAAATTTAAACACATACCTTTTTGTCGATCATTTCGAATTTACTTTTTGAAATCAAAAATCAATTTTCTTTACCTTTATATTACCTGCACATCTTACACAACAATAATACCCAATCACAATATTTCCAAAACATTTTATCGATTTCCCTACAAATGTCAATATTCATCCAAATATCAACTTAGAATATATTTGCAATATTCAATTTCCAATTAAGAATTGACCATTCCTTACTTAAGTTAACATAAGCATTTTATATGTTTCTTTATTTATTTCCGTCTTACTACTTCAGTTTATATCTATGTCTATTCAAATTGATTCCTTCATTACCATATGAATTCAATTTATCTTTAACTCTGAATATTTAAATTTTATTTGTCATTTAAAACTAATTTATGTCATTATTTTAAATTGGTTTCATTGACTAACTTATTTTAGTTTCCAATTTGAATTTGTTTGTCGTTAACAAAATTTTCCAAAATTTTCAAAAAAAAATTCTAACTCCCAAAATTTCAAAAAAAATTTGGCAGAGTCCCCTTTGTACGGAGGAGCTTTTGCAATTTGACAAAAGAGATAAATATATATACATCGACCCACCCGGTCGGAAAAACTAAAAACAGTTCATATTTCCTATTTTTATCGCGTAGGCGTACCTTATTTAGCATTTTAAGCAAACAGCTTATTAATTTAGCAGTCAGCGTGCCCAAAAATCCAGCCACACGGCTTCCCGGTACCTGTACTTACTCAATTTAAACATGTAAGTGCCAAATATATACAGTTTAACTATATTTCACTTATTTGAAATAGTTAAAACATATGAATTCAAAAAGAAATGCCCATTAAACACTATTTATAAGCAATTTAAATATTCCAACATTAATTTTAATTGCTTACAACCAACCACATATCGTTTCACTTAATCCGAATGGTTAACAACTCACAAATTTACATTTAATTTATTTTAAGCAAACTAACTCCTATTTAATTCAATTGCCCCCAAAATCAATTTATTTTACCCTTATCAACACATAGAATTTTAATTACTTCTATTTACATCCAACGACAATTTATTTCATGCAATTCGACGAGATTGATGTGAATAAATAAGTATTTATGTTTATAACCGATTTAAATTGATTTCACTAAATTTATACTTAATTCTATTTCATTTTTAAATTATTCACAATCAATATATTCTCATTTTCATTGCATTTCAGATTTGAATCCATTCACTTGCATTTCATTTTATTAACCAAACTAGTTTATTCAAAATCATTAACAACTTAGGTTCATCTTCATTACCTATTAAATTTTATTCACAGTCCACTCATTTATACTTCATTTCTTATCCACATTCATTTAAATCCATTCTGTTAAACTTGAAACATTCTATTTTCTTATTGTCTCAAGTTATTTCAATTCCTTAATAATTTTAAATGGTTTACAATTATTTATTCTAGAATTTCATTCCATTAGTATTATTTATAACTCACCGAGTTTTATTTCGATTAAAAATTTATTTTTACTTGATTTAAAACCAATCCAATATTATTAAACTTTGTTTAAGTTGAATTCAATTCAACTTTTCTTCATTCAATTAGCTTAAGTCAATTTACTTCAATTTCTTCAAATTTTATACTTAAGCTCATTCTCATTTTGCAAACAAAGTTCTCTTTTCAATTTAACTTGATTCTATTTCAATCCAATCTCCTTTCAAACTTCAAATTTATTTGATTAGTTATTATAAATTTCAAATTTCCAAGTTCGATTCATTCTTAGTTCACTAAAATAAATTACAAGGTCATTTCAATTTATTTCTACGTATTTAGATTTTATTTGCAAACCATACCATTTTCAATTTACCATTCACTTTTATGAACTCACAATTCAATCTCATTTACTTCACTAACAATCCAGGTCGAATTTGATTTTTAACTTGAGTTTTATTTTCAAACTTCATCATAAACTCACAATTCAATTTCATTAACTAATTTATTATCTAAGTAGTCTTTTCCCAAACTTATAATCCAAAACTTGATTTTAATCTCAAAATCTCTTCATTTAAATTTTCTTAAGTTCAAATTTATTTTATAATTCAAGTTTTGATCTTCATTTTATTTTTCAATTCATCAAAAATATTTATTTTGGGTTCTATCCTACTTTTTTTCAAATTTAATAAGTCACAACTTATTGTTTTATACAATTCCATTCATCATAAGCTTGAATATATCCTTCTTTTATTTTAACTCAAGCCTTATGCTTCTTTATAACCCAAGCATATTTTATTCATGCATTTTAATTCTTTTATAAGTTATTCTAATTTATTTACTTCAATTCCAATCTTTATTCAATTTATTTTCCATTTGTTCAGGCAAGAATTTAATTCCATTCAGTAATTTAATTGAATTCTTATTCCAATTCAATCTTATTTTAACTCGGTTTTATTTAGTCTCAATTCGATTTCAACTTAATTCAAATACAACTGGATATTATTTTCAGCCTACTCAATTACTTCAATCCAGTTAAATTTTATTTTCCCATCCAAGTTAATTTTATTTTTTTAACTTTACACTTTTAATTTAAATTCCAACATTCAAAGCTCCTGATTTAAAAATCATCTCAATTTATAAGCTTACAACCTACCTCATCAGGATTTTCAAACACCCGGTTATTGGTTTCAAAACATTTTGAAATCTTCAACATCTCAAATCACATTTCTCAAAATTTAATCCAATCCTGGTTTTATCCCAACAAATTCCCTTTGAAATTTTCAAAAACAACTAGCTTTTCTGAACAAATCAGTTTTTGGTAGCAATCCGTCACTTAGAAATTCGAAAATGAATACTGACGATGCGGCCGTCATCATCAGAATTATTTTCCAATAATCCAAGTGATTTCAATGCTATTTCACTTTCAAAATTCATTTAAAACATATTTCCTTTCAGAAATACCTCTAAAACAATAATGTTATTATTTATCTTCAAATACTTCGACTAATACTTCCAAAATCTCTGAGATTTTAAATTTCCAAATCCTACTTAAATCAATTTTAACTATAATTCATTTGCATAGTTTTCCATTTGATTATAGTTCAATTTATAATTTACATTTATACTTCATATTTATAAATTTCATTTCATAATTGAATTCATCTTCTCAATCTTTGATTATATTTACAATTTCTAGTTAAATTTTCACTTAACAATGATAATAATTTAATATTATCATTTCTAACATCCAAACATCCATATATAAGCTAAATAGTTTTCAAAAACTATTCTTTATATCAAAATATGTTTTGGGTAAAATTATTTCATTTACCCACATTTAAAACAATACTGTGTCGATTGTTCTATTCAAGTGTTTAGAAACCCCTTCAATACAGTTGCACAGACTGTGTCGACGAAGGTTCATATGCCACTCAATAAATCAATCAACACAATATTAAAACAATTTATATTCACTAACAAATACGCACTCATATCTATTTATACGCTCAAACACATTCTAGAGTACTACGGACTCTATTTTAAATGAGTAATTCCCACCAGAGCCAAGGTTATCACAAACCGACGCACTGATACCAAGTGAAACGACCCGCAAATCCGCACCCCTTGAGTCAACACTATCTACATAAACCAACTCAAGTTGCACAGAAATACGAACCATTATGGGTTAAAGAAGAAGAGGTAGAAGAAGAAAATAGGAAACAACATCAGAATCTAACCATCGCAGCGGAATAAAATATAATAGATAATAAACGATCTTTACTCAAAATCAAATATCTCTGTTTATATATTACATCATCAGAGTACATCAATCACAGCTCAACATCAATATCTTACAAATGGTTACATAACGACTCAACACAGCGGAATATACATATATAAACAAGTACGGAAGTATGTATCGTCATCTAGCTCGTCTCCTGAGCTCCACAGCATCATATCATGTATCCTATAATACCCGGTCTGACCCGAGCATTACAGTTAAATAACACCCGAGTCGGTCTCGAATACCAGCGTGAGAAAATCACACCCATTTGATTATTAACGTTTCAAAAATCTTTTGAAAACAAAAGCATCTCGTAAGACCACGCCACAAATAAACATGTCGGGTATTTACCTTACGATAGCTAAAACAATTTTTATGGAAATCCTCTGATATTATAATAGGGTTTATATACAAATACTTATAAAATAGCCGAAATTGTTACATTCATTAAATTCCAGCTACTAGCCATAGAGTGGGTAATACAAACAAAACTCGTACAAGGCTCGTAGGGAGAATGGATTTCCAACTAATGACTAGGCACTGGGGTACCACCTGTCACAGTACATGGCCTAGATCACCGTACCGAGGAGTACGCCCGTTCCCCTGCAACACAAGGCCGGGACTACCCCTTACTGGATAATCCCGAGTGAGATCACCCCACGGTTGGGATCAGCAACCGCCCACTAAGCCGAAATAAAAAGGGGCATCTAGACTGGAATGACCTCACCCTGCTTGGGTGCTACCCACCTAGCCTTGCTGCATAACCCCTGATTTTTAGTCATTCCCATTTCATGAGGCTTGAGGCTAAGCGTTACCTTTTAAGAACATATCCCTTAGAATGCCCATTGTCCACCTGACGATGTTTCGCAAGCATTCATCCATACAAGTCCGTCTCGGGTTTGAACGGAACCGAAGGCACTATTCCTACTACATCCATTTTGGAAATATCCTCAGGATTAGTTGCGACTAGCCCTTGAACTTCACCACTCCATCTTTGAATCCAAAATCGTTTTCACGAAACGTACAAACCGGATCGAAGTGGTTTTCGAGAAATAAATCTCGATCCCGGTCTCTTCGAAATGATCAACGCATTTGGCCAATATTGATAGTCGGTTATTTAACTATCAACTAAAATTCACAAACATCCATCAAACAATAAATAATTTCCCAAATTATTTATTTACCTCAAAAATATCTTCACAAGATATATTTTCACTTTTCAAATTCTTGTGAAAACAGTTTTCGAAAACTATCTGCCTTTCTCAGAATAAATTTCAAGTATTTCTATTTTCACTGGAATCCCAAGCACAAAACTTAGATTTTTAAAGTAATTTAAAAACACTTTATTGTAAAATATATTTAACATTTAATTTAGAAAATTTACTTTAATACTTAATTTAAAATAACACTTTAAACAAAATACCAAATCATTCTTTAAATAAATATTACGATAATAGATTAAAAACAAAATACTTACTTTGGAATTTACTTTTAAACATTTAAGTTAAGACTGCTTCAATAATTTACTAAAATATATACTATATAAACATTTGAAAATAAAGTTACTTTATGAAATAAACTCTGGATTTCTATTTTTTAAATAAACAAAATACTAAGTTACTTCTTAATAGTTACTGCTAAATTAGATTAAAGGAAAATACTTACTTTAGATTATAAATATTAGAAATAATAAATTTTACAAAACTTCCTTTCTTTTAAAAAAAACAACTTCAAAACATTTAATTTGTATTTACAAATTTACCTTTAAAAACATATACTTTGCCATCCAGAGAAAATTCCAAGTTCAATCACTTAAATCAATTTTCCCAAATTGATTTCCAATTTATTTTATTTGAAATTAATCTCTTAAACTACTCAATTCATTTCAAAATTCATTAATTATGGATTTTATTATTGTTGTTATTATCTTCCGTTTGATTTTAAATCCTTTAACGGAAATATACAAATTCCAGATTTTCCCAATTTCTTCCTTATACCTTTCAATAATTTAAATCTTAAATTTAAAATAAATGTTTTCTTCTTTTAATTAATATCAATGAAGATTTAATATTCATTAACTGTTTGTTTATTCAAATTTTCCTTTTTATATTCAAGATCTATTTATTAGAATTTTACAGTCACTTCATCCCTTTCCCAATTCATTTTTAATTTATTCTATAATTACTTTATTTACAAATTCACTTCTTTAATTTCTTACCAAAATCTAATTTATATGTTTTAGAAATTCATTATACCCAATCATACTCAATCGAACCATAGCGTCAAATATTCCAATAAAGTTCATCATAGATTAGCAAATAATCACAATAGAGGGTATAAAATAATTTAAATAAATATTGAGGGATCCAGTTGGATCCCTCCAACCTGTTTTTCCCTGCATCCACAGATGTTAGCACGATATAATATGCCAATTTCAAAATATCCCATACTATAACACATCAATCAATTCAAGCATTCAAACAGTTATTTAAATTTAAACATTTAAATTTATAATCAGCTGAGTGAGATTAACTCACCTTTAATTTGTTTGTAATCCAATCCAATCCGGCTTGCCTCCTTCTCGATTTTTAACCTTGTATAAATATTTTGCAGTTTATTAATATTTGGATTAACCGATCAATTAATTCCTAATACTTTGATTATAAATCAATTTTCTTTTAAATAAATATTTGAACTAATTGAAAAATCACTGACTATTAAATAACTTAATTAGCTAAGGCTTTAGTTTTAGACTAATTTCTTTTTAAATAAAATATTACTAAAAATTAACTTTTAGAACTGAATTGAATAAAATAACCTCTTGTAAAAATAATTAAATAAGTGTTATTAAATAAAATTACCTTTATAATATATATATATATATATATATATAAACTGCATTTAAAATGTTTACCGAGATTAATTTTTTTTTTCTGCTTGCATATTAAAACTGAAACGGCATATCATTATATATATTTTTTCTGTCAGACCATCTATAATTTATTTACCATTTAATAAATTTTAATTTACAAATTTTAAATGAATAAATAAATAAATAACCTGATAATCTATTCATTTCTTCAGTTTGCAACTAATCACTGTTGAACTTGTTAATAACTAACCCGAATCATTTCTTACTGTTGAACTTGTTAATAACTTGTGAAGTTATTAAGTAACTATATAAGTTTGTAAAGCAAATATAAATAACTATATTTTTTTTAACATATTCACAAAGATCGAATTAAACTTTAAATGATTAACTGGTATACCTCTGGCAAAATCGAAGACCGCCCACCAGGATATGCCGCGATGGACCATCCTCACGTCGCCCCAGATCGCCGTGTTCTCGATCCAAGTTCGTGCCTCCGATTCACCTCTGCAAAAATCGCGATCTACCACCAGATGTCGCCGCTTCCCTCACCCCACCACGCTGTCTCGAGTCGCAGCCCTCAACGAGCAGATGCGCCTCCCCAGGCCTCGTGCGACCCAAACGCCTTCCCCCATACTCGTGCTCGACACCAATTGAATCGCGATTCCCACTGCCTGTCGTCTTCCATGGCGGCGACTCACGATTCGATCCCCTTCGAGCTTGATTTGGTCGGCAAAGAAGAAGAACAACATAGCCGTGATTTTCCTCTTTGAACAGTTTATATATTTATTTTGGTTTTTATATTTTTGTTTTTTAGAAGAAGAGGATGAAAAAATCAAACAGGAAGAGGAAGAATTACATAGTTCAACCATCACTTTCTCGCTTGAACTGATTTCATTTGAAATAAGGAGGAAGGATATACGCGATTTAACAGAGCGGCTTCGATTAGATTCTTGCTTCTAAGTGAAGACAGAGAATACATGATGAAATAGAGAGGAATAGGTCGGCTGGGATGAAAGGATTTCGGCTGATGTGAAAAGAATTTTGACCGGTGAAAAGATGCAGGATAATTTAATTATAACGATTAATTATTTTCGAAGCGTTTTTATCTCGTATGATCTCACGATGACTCCGAATGCTATGAAAATTTGAAATCCGGTAATAATTCAATATTACGGACTCAATGGAACTGATTTCATCGAATTCCGAGACTGCGCCTCGGAAGGCTATTTTTAAATTCAGTTTAAACGGTGAAATTTCAAAACTGAATAAATCACTATTAAATTTAATTTCAAAACTTCTATTATCTTCAATATTATCAATATAAATTTTATAAGTCTTCTACTTATTTTTAATCGGTTTAAAATTCTAGATTCAATAATTTTCCCAACTTCAAATTATTTAATTCAATAATTAGATTATCAAATAAATTGTGATATTCGTAATTCAAGTTAAAATTGCTCTATTGAATACTTAAAATCAATTAAATATTCTGATTTTAATTGCTTGAAAATTCTGGGTCGTCACAGAAGGACCCAACTCTCCCCAGAAGTGGCGAAGGCATCTAACCTTCGGATCAGAGAGAGAAAACGTCGATGAGAAAAGCTACTGTTACCGGTCTATTGGGGGAGGCAACAGGACACTCACAGCCATACACTTCACTATACACTTCTATTGATCTTTCGTGTGACAGTTACTAATACGTTCCCATTCGGTCTTTACAGATGCAGTGTCTCAATCAAGAACCTTTGATCGCCTCAGAAGTTCTTCTGCATACCACCAATCAAGCCATGATTTAGAGTCTACTTGGAACAGGGCAAAAGATAAGGGATGGGATAAGAATTATCATTCAAGGGAATCTTCTTCCTCTTCCAAACTCAAATCTCAATCCCAAACATCTCGACAAGGCGAATAATCTAACTTTCCTGCCCAAATTTGAGAGCAGCCTTCCTATCGTGGTCCTCATATCATCGCGTCTCACGATCCACATTCTGACTCTTCAAGCTCTATACTATCTCGTAAGCGCTGGTCATGAAAACATCCTCTTGTTGCCTTCGAAGCACCTTTGTTGACCACTACTCCTGACGTTTCTACAGTAGAGAAGTTAGCCGAGCTCAAGGCCGCTTTTCCAAAGATTTTATTTGATGGCCTTAAGTTCCTTCCTTCTATTCATATAACCCCAGGGCATGCCAAAAAAGTTCTCTTGCATGCATGAACGACGTATTTGTGCAGCATGAATCATTTATACATTTGGCAGAAAAAGTGTCTGAACTTTCTATTGAGCGACAACACGAGATAGACCACCTCAAGTTGGAAGCTATACATGACAAAGATATAATCAAGCATCGAGACGCTAAATTACTAGATTTTAAAACCCATCTTGCTGAAGCGGAGAAGAATGCCAAGGAAACGGCAGATGCAATAAGTTGTCTGGAATCTACTCATAAAAAGGAACTCGTCGCGACACTCATTGTAGCGGGACACTCACTTTAGAAAAGGACTCGCTGCATAAGGAGAAAGATGCTCTGGCTCATCACATCGAGAAACTTGAAGAAATTAAAAGAAAGAATTAAGGGAAAAAATTGAAGCTCGGGAGGAATCACAGAAATACTGCAAGGAAGCTGTTGAAGCTAAAATCTTAAAGGTTAAACTCGATAAGCAATTTTCCATAATCGAAGCTCTTTAAAAAAGAAACTCGAGAGGAAGGCCGAAGAAAGATGACCGAACAAATTAACTTCCAAGTGGAAGTTGCGATGGAGTCCGGTGGGAATGAGATTAAGGACTTATTCGATCCGCCGATTATTGAATACAATGCCAAAGTCCTGATCCATCACGACTTAAGCTTTCTCAGTGAGGGCTACCTCGAATAGCTCATTGAAGCTTGGAAGCACATAGTCAAAATGAAGAATAATGAGGTGGGTGAAGCCGATTCAACGAGGAAGAATTAGTAAGGGAAATTCCTTGTTGAAACAAGCCTTTAGATCTAGCTACTGCAAAACTTTAATTTTTCAAGGCCTCTGCACCTACTAAAGGAGGAGAGAATATTGTCGGGTCTTCAGAGATTGATCCTAAAGGTCCTTCTCCATCCCAAGTAGCTGGAACGTCAACCACTCTTGATATGGAACAGGATCTCGGTTATGATCCGGACAGTCCCGACTTCAAACCTAAAATGTTATCTCCCATTTTAAAAGAAGACACCTTAGCAATGACGGAGAGTCAAATAGATGCTGGTATTTTGCTTTACACCGTAGTATATGAAAAAGTATCATTCGTCACGTGCAATATTTGAGCTAATCTCCCCGTTTTATCAAATTTTGCAGGTCTTTCGGGTCGCAATCAAACTATCGTAAGTAGCACTGTTGTAGAACAACACGAGGAAACGGTTGAAGAACCAGCTGCTGCTAATGTTCAGGGACCCAATGCTCAAATCATCGGTGCTCTTGATGAAGATAAGATCAAGGATCCACTCTGGCCGATGAATCTGATGACATGATAATTCTTGGTGCCTAGGAACACACTGATAAGACCAGTATGAGAGAGAAGATCGAAAAGAAGGAACTGTTGAAAAGAAAGGTCAAAATTGAGCCCGTCGAGGTGGACGTCGATGATCCTCATCTCGTCCCATTGCAAACTTTTCCACCGGGTGGGTCGACCCCTGATGAAATTCCTCCTACCTCCTCAAGCTCTCTGACTAAAGTCGGTAAACGGTCCCAAAAGAGAAGCATAAGCAGCTCTACCCTTGAGAAATCCAAAAGTGAAAGAAAGTCAAAGAAGTAGTTATTGCTCCAGCTCAATGTATGTAGTTTGCATAATCATCTCTTTCACTAGTTGTAATCATACAGGTATGAATCCCTATCTTTGAAATAAGTTTACTGAATTTTTGGCACCTGTTTTGTAAATAAAAGCTTTTGTTTTCTGCTATGCTTCGTGTGAATTATTATTTAAGTATATGAATGATTATTTTCCATTCAATGTACTCGTAATTCGTTGCTTGTGAATTTTTTAACAATCCACCATCTCCATCCGAAGGCCTCAATATGGTCGTGGCCTCGAGTTGTATTAAACACCAGGCTTGGGCCTTAGTGTTATGCTATAGGATTTAGTGGTTTTTTGAATAACCGTGCTTCTCCTCCCGAAAAAGATTTGGTGAGGCCATAAGTCGGATGGTCGAATTCCATCCTTACCGAGTTTATACTCCTCATGTCGATTTCAGGTCGGAGTTTGTAGAATAGAGAACAGTCGGAATACATTCATCCATTCATGGAGTTTGTGAAATAAATAATGATCAAAATCCACTCATCTACTCATGGAGTTTGTGGAATAGAGAATGGTCCAAATCCACTCATCTATTCATTCATGTTTATACTCTAGTCCGCTCTCTGGTGACTTGGAGTTATTTTGCAGGTAGTCGGTATCCACCCGATTTATGTTTATACTCCAGTCCGCACTTTGAGGACTTAGAGTTGTTTTGCGGGCAGTCGGTATCCACCTGATTTATGTTTATACTCCAGTCCGTACTCTGGGGACTTAGAGTTGTTTTAAAGAACAGTCTGGTCACGCTCTTTTTTGGTTCGTTAATTTGCCCTCCAGAATTTGGGGTTTTGATTTAGCGAGAAATAGGTCGAATTTCAGTCGCTTTGATTTCTGTTTCAGTCCCACGGTCCAAGCAGGAATTATTAAATGAATAAGTTGATTGAGCTCATCTTGTTTGATCCTAGCATGAGTGAGCACGATTGATCGATTCCAATCTCTGGGAGCCTATTCATAAACATCAATATTAACCAGTTTCACTATGTAATTTTCATGCAATAGCAAACATAAATGCAGAGGAAGCCTTAAACTTTATTCATTAAATGGAAGGGAACAACATAAACTGTCTTATTACGTATTCAAAAAATCAAATGCTAAAGCAAATTCTGAAAATAAATACAACTGAAATGTAAAGGAAATAAGCTATGTGAAATAGCATCGTAGATGTTCACAATTCCATGCTCTTGGAAGTGTAATGCCATCAGCAGTCGCTAGCTTGAAATTTCCTTCTCCAAGTCTCTATTCGCTGATATATGGTCCTTCCTAAACCGGATCATGTGTGACGGTGTAGGAAAATCTCATTTCAGGAAAAGATTGCCAATTTTGAAGGTTCTTGGGAAAACTTTAGTGTTATAATACCGAGTAACCCGATGTCGATGTGCGGCTTCCCTCAGACCGGCTTTTTCATGCTTCTCGTCTATAAAGTCTAAAGATTCCAAGAGGAGATCTCGATTTTTTTTGGGATCATAGTAAGTCACTTGATGAGAAGGAACTTCAAGCTCAACAGGAATAACGACTTCTAAACCGTAAGCGAGGGAAAGTGGAGTATGGCTAGTCAAATGTAAAGAACCGAAAATCCGTACTTCCTTGAGCTGGCAACATTCCACCACAATCCAGCCAAAGAGGAACGAACTTCCGAATCTGTAGGGTTTAAGAAGAAGAAAAAGGTAGAAGAAGAGAGAAAAGAGAGAAGAAACAGAAACAAACAACAGAACAGGAAATAATATCAGAATCTCACAATCGCAGCGGAACAATATATAATAGATAAATGAATATCATTAAAACAAAAGAACTATACATTTTATGCATACATCACATCATCAGAGTGTACAACAATAAAACAGCGGAAAAGAATACTATATACAATAGATAATAGACTACGCTATCCAAGCTCGCCTCCAAATCTGCACGGCAACTCTCGAATCCAGAATAACCTGATAACCTAACTCTAGACTGCCCGGACTTGTGAGTGGTTCTGTAAGCCCAAAGTGCTGTAGGGAGTTCATCCACCTACTTGCTCCTGCCTTCTCCAAATACTTCTTTAGAATTGACTTGATGATTTTATTTATAACTTCAACCTGTCCATTTGCATGAGGGTGAGTGACCGCCACAAATTTCTTTTCAGTATGGTTTCTTCGACAGAAGTCTTTAAACTCGGTACTATCGAATTGAGTCCCATTATCTTCTACAATGGTCCATGGAAGAACAAAGAAACATATGATGTTTCAGACAATAAAGTTGATTACTTCTTGGTCATGATTGTAGCTAAAGGTTCCGCATCGGCCCGTTTGGTAAAGTAATCAACTGCCACAACAGTGTACAATGCCTCATCTTAGAGATTAGTAATGTAGCAACAATATCTATACTCCACATAGAAAACGGCCATAGGCTGACCATTTGCGTGATTTCTGTTGGCGGAGCTCTTGAAACTTTTGTATATATTTGGCTTTTATTACATCGTCTTACATAACCAGCTGCATCTCGATTTACGGTTGGCCAATTATACCCATAATGGAATATCTTCTTTGCCAGATTTTATCCCCTAATGTGATCGCTGCATTCTTCTTCATGAAACTAATCGATTACGATAAATTGGATCAGATTTTGCAGTTTTTAGTTCTTTCAAAAAACGTTTTATAGCATCATGAGTGATACATCGGAGTATAAAGACTAAGAAATCTCTCCTATACATGACTCCTTCTTGCATAATATATCGTGAAGCTTTGCGTAGGACCTGTCATTTTTCATTTCTTTTATCAGGCATGACCACATGCAGCAAATAGTCTTTAATTGGAGTCATCCATGATTCCCTTTCAGATTCCGTCTTCAAGACTTGATCGATTTCCATCATGTTTGTACTTGGGGTATCTAATACTTTGACCGGTACAAAACCCATCTGATGTGCATCGATTGTACTAGCGAACTTTGTCAATGAAACAGCCTCCCTGTTTTGATCGCGTGGAATATGTGAAATGTCATAGTATTCAAATTCTGTCAACAACTCCTGAACTTGGGTAAGATAAGGGGAAAGCCATTGTCCTTTAGACTAGTAGTCTCCTCTAACTTATATACCACCATTTGCGAATCACAAAAGATTCTAAAAGATTTAACTCCAAGTTCTTTAGCGAGTTCAAGTCCATCAATTAGAGCTTCATACTTAGCCTCGTTGTTTGTTGTTGGAAAATCAAGCTACAGAGCATAACAAGTCGACCGATTTTTAGGAGTTACAAGCACAATCCCAGCTCCAAAGCAATGATAATTGGAAGCTCCATCAGTATATAACTTCCATCGTACAGTAGAAATTTCACTTCCTTATGGGAGATCGTCCTACACAGTAAACTCTTCTATAAAGTCTGCCAAAGCCTATCCCTGGATAGCTCTTCGAAGGATATAAGTATGTCGAATTAGTGGAGCTCAATATTCCACTTGAGTAACCTCCCAGATGTCTCAGGTCATTATAGGACCTGCCGTAACGGCTGGTTGGTGTAAATAATGATTGGATGTGCCTGAAAGCACGGAGAAAGCTTCCATGATGCAATTAGCAAGCAGTATGTCAGTTTCTCTATTTTTGGATAACTCCTTTCTGCTCCTGTCTATCGTTTAATAATAATGTAATACACCGGCTTTTGGATCCGATTTTCCTCACGAACCAAAGGGCACTTATATTGTGTGCTAATACAACCAGATAAATGAACAAATCCTCATGATTTATCGGCTTTAACAAGGTAAAGGGTCTCTCCAAATGATTCACCAGAGCTTGGAATGCGTCTTTACAATCCTATGTCCATTTGAAGTTCCTTTTTTTCGTTTTAATTAGATCGAAGCAAGGAATGCATTTTTCAGTAGCTTTGGAGATAAATCGACTTAAAACGACAACCTTCCCATTCAGACTCTACACTTGTTTAATGGTTCTTGGCGCCTGGATATCACGGATAGCCTGAATCTTCTCTGGATTAGCTTCTATTCTACGAGCATTAACAATAAAGCCCAGAAACTTTCCCGTTGCAACACCAAATGAATTTCAAAGTATTGATTTTTATCTTGTAATATCGAGGGATATCAAACATTTCTGCCAAGTCTTTAATATGGTCGCTTGACCGTCGTGGCTTCGCAAGCATATCATCCATGTACACTTCCATTATCTTTCCAATCTAATCCCTAAACATCTTGTTAACCAAGCGCTGATAGGTTGCTACAACATTCTTCAATCCAAACGGCATAACAATACAACCCAGCATCTATAACAAATCTGGTGTGCTCCTGATCGGGGATATGCATTGGGATTTGGTTATATCCTGAATACGCATCCATAAATGATAACAATTCATGTCCTATAGTTGAATAAACTAGCTGATCAATCTTAGGGGAAAACTGTCTTTTGGACATGCTTTGTTCAGACCTGAATAATCAATGCACATTCTATATTTTCCATTTGACTTCATCACAAGTATGGGATTATATAACCATTCGAGATAAAGAGCTTGTGGATAAACCCGTTAACTTTTAGTTTATCCACCTCAACTTTAAGAGTGGCAGATCTCTTTGGATCTATGCCTCTTTTGCTTTAATGGAACATATTTTGGATCAATATTCAATGCATGGCTTGTAATGGCAGACGAGATTCTACACATGTCAGAGTGAGTCCAAGTGAATACATCTAGATTTGCTTGGAGAGAACTAGAAAATTCTTTCACATTGGGGGGTGAGCTGTGATCAAATCTTCAAGACTCATGATAGGTCGTCGTGATTGATCGTGATATCAATAATCAGCTTAGCCGGTGCAACCATGGTCTCGTTGGGCTCCTCATCTTCATCTCTCATATCTATATCTCTATAGAACCGACTGTGGTGCCCGAGCCAAGACCTAGATGCTGGTTGTCAATCTTCAGTGGTTTGGATGCGGACAGCTTTGCCCACACCCTTTCCCTTCTCCTTACGCTGAGCTTCCCTCAACTCAGCTACATAACAGGAATGTCTATTCGCCTGATCACCTTGAGAAACTCCTACACCATTATCCATCGGTAACATCAGAGCTAAATGCCATAGGGCAAGTGCTGCCTGGAATTCAGCCAAGGCCGGTCGGCCCAGAAAAACGATGTACAGAGTCAACGTCCAAAACAACAAATTGTAAGTTTCACACTCTCCTCTGTTCACCTTCTCCCAATTGACATGTAATTCCACGTATTCTATAGCCTAAGATGCAACTCTGTTAAAACCAGGAATACGAGCTTTAAATAATTTCAAATCTTTGGCCTCCTCCTCATTTTTTCATACACCTTTTTTAAGATTATATTCACTAAACTTCCACGGTCCATCAAAATTCTTCTTACCAACACAGGACCAATCATAGCTGAAATGACCATTGGGTCAATTGTTGGGGCCTCTACTTTGTTTGCATCCTTGCTTCTAAACACAATATCATCTGCCATAGTGCGCGACAGTTTTTCCAGAGTTCCATCATCCGTATTCGAACAACATTCAAAATATACATAACTTATCGCGCAAGCATAACGCTCCATCTCTTTCCAACTCCTATCCATATGGTGCGGTCCCTCAACTATCGTATTAATCACCAGTCTTCCACTGGTCTGTGCAGGCTCCTTGGCCCTATGTGGAACTTGTCCTCGGTTGGATGTCTTCTGTCCGCCATCCTAAGGAGTTTTCACAAACGGTTGCAACTTTTTGTCCCGAATCAATTTTTCTATGACATCCTGGATATGCCTACATTCATTTGTATTGTGTCCACAACATTCGTGAAACCGATAATAATTCCCAGTCTGCTTTTGTCTCTCTGACGACTCTTTTGGTTGTGGCTTTTTGTATTGCATGGTATTGCAGGTGGATAGATAAATGTTATCCAGGGACATGTTTAGCGGCATGTAATTTTCATACATTCCTAAGCTTTAGTCTCCCAAATCCTTCTACCGCTCTCGATTCATGTCTCCATCTTTCTTTTATTGATTTGGCTTATTCTGAACATTCAACTGAACTTTCCTGGAACTGTCATCATACTATTTTATTGCAATATTACTCCGTACTGCTTCTTCACTTGGCCCTGTAATGTTCTTTTTCCTAGAGGTCCTGGCCTCCTCCTTCCTTAAAAACAAAGCTGCCTTTGAATAGAATCGCTTCAACCTGGCAGGTGGTTTTCCAACCAGCCAGTCGCCAAACTCAGATTCTAGATCAATCCCTCTTATCACAACCATGAGTATAGCATGATCATTCGGGTTATTGACCTTCATGGCGGTGGTATGAAATCCTCCAAGTAATCTTCCAAGATTCCAATAGACCCTGCGTCATACTGGAAAGGGACATCACGTCTTTAGGACGAACTGCGTGCATTCGAAATTGCTCTACAAACTTGATAGTCTCGTGAACCACATCACTACTATCCTGAAAAGAGTTATGGGAAAGCATCTGCACTTGGTTGCGTTGTTAGCTCTCTTAGAATCCATCAACCATTTGTATCTCATGATATGCAGCCTAAGGTCGGTTTTCCCTCGAAGGCAGGCACTGATGGCATGTTGAACATCCTCAAGTATTCCGCATGCAGAACATTATTAGTAAGCGGGGTATGTCTTCTCAAGATTCTCTAGTCATCATTAGTCAAGGCTTGGTTCTCTCTCACCAACATTTTGACCATCGCTGATAAGTCTAGCGTCTGGATGGGTAGTGCCAAGGGGTGGTCACGCTCTACCTGACTTGAACGGTCTGATTGATGTCTAAGGGCCGTTTCATGCCTTCTTGGTTCATTATCCTCTTGATGCGCACGTTGAACATTTATCTTGTTTTCATTCCGGCAGGGTACCTGGTTGGAATTCGATCGACCTCAAGCATCCAAGCTTCCGGGAAGAACTCCAATGTGATTCCCTAAGTGTAATAGGGAATCCCTCCTCTGGAGGAGGGATCGGTACCGATCCCTAGGGAGGGATCGACACCGATCGGTCTTGGCAGACCATATTAGTCTATCAAGTGGCACTCCGACGTTTCTACATGATCTCCTTCAAGCCTACGATTCCTAAGCCTCTAGTATTCATCCGAGGAGCTTGAACTTTCCAATACCAAGTAAGGAGTGGGATCCCTCTGGTCTTCCCATGCTTTGTTGGGTAATCTGGTTCATCGGGCTAGTACTGGTCTGAATCTGCTCATTTAATTGTCGACGGCTTTCCATCAACTCTCTCATTAGATTATGAAATTCAGCTTGAGTTATAGAATCAGCAGGCATTTGAACTTCAACCGGATCGGCATTCAAATTGTAGGTTGGTTGCTTGGACCTCTTTGTTAATACTAGCAGTCTCATTTTCATCGACATTCTGAGAAGTGGACTTGGTATGTCTCACCATTGTCATCTCCTTATTTATATTTTTGCAAATCTGAGTAGTGCAAGCAGGTTTATGAAAATAGCCATGGATCTCCTTCGGGGGATATTCCCAATCCAGTAGCAACAAAGGGGATCCAACGGGCTAAGAATCGGGATCTCAGTGAAAGCACCAAAATATTTGCAACCAATTGGTCACAAACACACAAGAATAGGTTTATGCAGTGAAATAAATGAAAAAAGAAAAATTAAAACAGAAGAATAGAATAAAATAACAAGCAAATCAAAGCAATAATCAAGAATACAAGGATTTATAGCAGTTCGGCGTTGTATGCCTACATCCACTTTGAACATTCTCTTTATTGATTCACGAATAGTTTGATTATAGTAGCAAACAATAAGAAATTAGGAGAAAACTTGATTACAATAAAGACTAATGTAACCAGCAGCGTAAAATCCTCAGAATGACTACGGATGGCAATGGGGCGGGTCTAGGGTCCAAATCCAATCGACCCGCCCCATTGGGTCATTGGGGCGGGTAGACCCGTGACCCGTTCTTGAGTGCTCTGGGTCTAGGGTCGAGTCGGGACTCGGTTGACCCGCCCCAACCCGGCCCGCACTACTAACATCTCATGAAACTGCTTTACTACTATAATGATTTATTAATCTTCTTAGATATAAGTAATTCTTGCATGGATATTAAAATGTTCCGATAAATAATCTATATAAAAAATTAGAGTATTAAGTTGCGTCATTGATAATTATACAATAACACATGTATATATTTTCTGAATTGTTATTGTACACATCATTTTTACTATCTTTCTACACGTTGTTATTTGTATTTCATGTATTATTTGATGATAACGAGTATAAACAAATAAATATATGTAAGTTGAGACACAATTTTGAATGAATACATGAGACTCATCGGGTCTTGGGGCGGGTCGGGTCTACCCTGACCCGTACGGGTCCCGAGTACGGGGCAAAATTCCAGACCCGCACCGGGTCTACGGGGCGGGTCTGGGGCGAGGTCTAAAAAATCTGGAACGGATACGGGGAACTAAAAACTCGTCCCAACCCGCTCCATTGCCATTCCTAAGAATGACCCTCTATGCCAGTATTTATATGTGAAGGCAACACCAATCTCTCTAAAGATTCAGCAACAGGGCCTTCTAATCCATAAGGGCCCACCAAAGGGGTCGCTAGGCCCAAATCCCAATAAATAAGGATTGTTATCGATCACTTCATTGATCGATTCTGGGGCAGCGATCCATATGGTGACTTCTTCATGTTTAGGCATGCTGGTAATTCAAATATCATGTTGATTGGACAAGTAGAACTCGAGCTTTTGTATGATCTTTGGTTTAGATCCACTTGGAGGTTATTTCTGCCGAATCCTTCTAAATGGATTATGCCAATCCCTCACAGCTGACTCAAATATGTTGATCCCTATTACCTATCAAACTCTTCCGATCCCTCTTACATGTTATGGTGATCCATCTGCTAATCCAATCATGTAGATCCATGCCCTTCTACTTATGTCGATACATGCACAATTATTTATGTCGGTCTCTCTAGTGCTTCAATAGTGCCGACCCCCTATCTAACTAACTATGCAAAACCATACATTTCTATCTATACTGATCCTAGGAGTTCCACCAAGTCATGCCGATCCATACACCATCACCTATGCTGAACCCTCTATTACTTTATCCATGCCGACCCCTCATCCAACTAATTATGCCGATCCTAAGGGTATTACCAAGCTATGCCGATCCCTTTCTTATCCAAGCTAATTTCCATATTTCTTGCATCCTGCATTGTTTATCTACCAAATCCATTCAATCCTATCTTCAAATGACCATCTGAACTTTACTTCTGGGTCCTTCAGCCATTGCTCATGGTCATCCTCCTTGATAACAGTCGAATTTGCTTGCGCAATCAGTTCAATATAGCCGGGTCGGGATACCGAGTAACACATACTTTACCTCATATCTAAATTTGAAGTTTGTAACCACTGTCAGAGTTATTTGAAATGCTACATTGTCGGCCATAATCCTTTGCTCACCATTTCAAGAAAGAACATGCATGTTGATATGTTTTCAAAACTGAAGGGAAAAACTAATAAGATGGACCAATGTATTATGAGCACATAATGTTTTTATACTATGAGTACTCTACAAATTTGAGAGATCTGAGTCAACGCCACTCAAATCTGCATTGTTTAACATAATGAGCACCCTACAGTTGACCCAAGGGAAAATTTTCAAAACTATAGACAAATTAAAACATCCTCCAATCTATAGTAAATCACAATAACTATCGATCATTTGACACTTTTGTTTGCATTTTGTAGCTATTGCTATAAAGTTTAAAGAGGACTATTTACCTTCAATAGCTATTCTCGCAAAGTTTACATATTCAAAATGCAAAAGATAACTACCATTATAGATTAAGGATAAAACTTATTTTAGTTTGACAAAGATTTAGGTAGTCTGAAAGAAGACAGTTCATATACAGGTGAAGTAATCTATAACAATGAACTGAAATAACGGACATGATTTAACAACAAAAATATTTACAAAAATAAGGTCAAAGAAAATAGCATTGCCAATGAGCGTGCAACATTAGTACTTATAATAAGAAAACTTTGATTTATAAAGGCCAAGCACTGTAACAAACCGTTAAATGTATCACAAAAATGCTTATCATATAAAAAATTTCATAACTATGAAGATAACACATAAAAACATGGAAAAACTAATATATTTGAACAAAAATTACTTACTGATAGATTACTACAGGTATATAAAACATATGAAAGTAGCTTAGTTTTGAAATAGGCATGTGAATATCTATCAACTCTATAATTAGATAAAAAAATTATAAGCAAAAATTAGTAGACAATAACCGACTCACACTCTAGAATTCGCTATCTACTTGCACATGCCTTTGGTGATGAAATATTTACTAATTAACAATGTATGCGCATAAAGGTATTAAATAAGTTTGTATACAAAACAATGGAGAAAACATAGCAGAACATAATAACAACTGCTACTAATTCTTCTGGAAAACCCTTGACACAAATATGAACTTAATTTATGAGATATTGACTTCGTCATAACTACAAAATCTGTATAAATCATACAAAAAGAGAGCTAAATAACATATAATTGTTATTGATCGGTTATAAAATTTGTGAAATCCAAACATTATGAATGGAGTGAACCTAGGAAAGTAGATTAGTCGGCAACATGTTCAAACCATTGAGCATATGCACTCCAAGCGCAGTTACATTGTAAAACTTTTTCACATATACTTTATAAAAGTATATGCATAAACAAAAACCCTTAATGACGTTTAAGAATGTATTTAACAATGAATTATGCAGATCAAATTTGCCTTAAGTGTCCAGAAACTTTGAACTTCCAATAGACATTGCTTACTATATATTACTGAGTTGGTTAATTCAAAAAATAAAGGAAAATATCTGGAATATAAATCTGTAATTTTTTAAAAAAAAGGTACTTTGTTAACACACTGGAACACATATACTTCCATAATATGCCTCGTTAAAACCTTGAAACACCATTAACCTAAATGAATGCCTTGCGAGAAAAAAGAATACATATCATGTCCATATATTAACAAAACAATAGAAGTAGACAAAGCAAAGCCAGAACCAAGTTGTCAAATAGACGGGGAGTAAATAAAGTGGAGCCATACTCAAAACCATCCATACGAGCAACTTGGGGCTATAAGAAAAAATAGCATAAAAGAAAACAAAATAAAAGGACAAAACTAGCTTCCACGTGGGAAGATCAAAGTCACAAGCATTGAATGACGGTAGCCACGAACAAAGTACATTTCACTGAAGCTTCCAGAAAGGGAAACAAAAATCTCCTAAATGAAACTCAAGTTCTAGATCTGAGAGCAACAACTCCAATCGAAGATGACAAATTGACTAAATAATCAAAATCTGAAGGAAGAAGAAGGTCGAACTCGCAACAGAGAGTACAACAACATCACCAATCTAAAGGGGGATGAAAATTGGGGTTGGGATCAAAAGCCATGTCGAAATAATCTAAGATAAGTTCAATATTTTTGGTTTTCTTGGTAAAATCCACATTTTGTTGAACTAAAACTTTGCAGTCTTGTATTATAAGTAATTTCCTTACTTGATTCGGCATTTCAAGTCCCTTGAAAATATGATTGTTCCGTTCACACCAAATATGCCAAATCAGAGCAGTATAAGCGATGTTAATGAGATGATTGTGTATAGCACTACTATTCTGATTTTGGCACATTGTCTCCATGATTTGGTTGATATCATATGTATTTCCGAAATTTATTTTAAACTTATTCTTAATTTCATCAATTAAATACCTCGAAGAGCTGCAGTTGAAGAATAAGTGGTCTCTATCTTCATCATGATTGTGACACAGTACAAATGATAGATTAACACCAGCCTTCCATTTGTTAATCCTATCTTTCGTATTCAATTTATTTAATTTTGCCAAAAGAGCACACATAGACATTTTAGGAGCACAAAATTTGTCCCATATTTTATTGGTCCAATTTATTTCTACATGTTTGTACCTGACTTGGTTCCATGCCGAGTTCAGGGTGAATTGACCATTATTGTTAGGCATCCATACCCAAAATCATGCTGCATATGATTGAAAATTTTGATGTTATGAATTGTATGTAGCATTTGGAAAGGAATACCTTCCAGTTGATTCTTCCATTTCTTGTTTGTTATTACAGATGGGACTTTCCTATTATAACTGCTAGCATTTGTCATGTGATTGCCTCCTAATTTGTCCCCCAGAGAGTAACCACTTAACCATGGATCACACCAAGCATTAATATTAGCACCAGTAGTTATTCTTCTATCAATTAAACCTCTACACCATTTTCTAGCTCGAAGCAAAGATTTCCAAGCAGCAGAGGAATTATTATCCATTGCAATTGCCCAAAAGTTTTTATTATGGCAGTATTTATTATTCATCCACTTAGACCATAAACTGTTACCCTAAATGAATTTCCATAACAGCTTGATAGCAACAGCTTTAGCAATATCATCAATTTTTCTGATATCAAGATCACCCTCATTTATAGCCTTGCAAACATCATCCCAGCATAACTTATGAGATTTAGACTTCCATATAAAATTGGCACAAATAGAGCTAATTCTCTGAATGACAGAAGTAGGAAACAATGAAAATTGCATTCAAAATTGAATCATTGGATGAATCGCGGTTTTAATTAGTTCTATTCTACCACTTATATTAAGCAATTTACTGTTCCACTGGTTGAATTTCTTATTAATTTTATCAATTAAATATCCAAAATCTCTTGCTTTGAGTTGGTTGTTTGACAAAGGGATTCCTAAATATACCATAGGAAGTTGACCAATATTGATGTCTAGCATGGCTGCAATTTGCTGTTTGTTAACTGCTCCTTTACTAAAAAAACAAAGTTGATTTGTTTTCATTTACATCCAATTAACTTTTTCAGCACCTGAAATGTCTGTTGTATACTCTTAGCGTTTTTAATGGTTTCCTTTGCTATAATTAATGTCATATGCATATAGTAGATGGGTGATCATAGGCTCAATTTTGTATATGGGGGTGATATTACCTTTTAAAAATTCCACATCAAGATTAATAGAGAGAAATTTCATAGCTATGGCAAATATATATAGCGAAAGAGGACCGCCTTTTCTTAAACCCCTTGTACTTTCTATAAATCCAACGGAGGAGCCATCAATTAATACCGAAAATGAAGGAGTAGAAATACACTAATAAATGAGATCTGCAAAAGTCAGTGGAAAACCCATAGAAATCAGCATATGATGAATAAACCTACGATCATAGGGTTTATGTAAATCAATTTTCAGGCAAAAATTGTTAGAATTTTTCCTATTGAATCCTCTAACCATTTCATATGCTAGTAAGGAATTCTCAGTGATAATTATCCAAGGAATGAATGCGTTTTAATTATATAAAATCAGATCATTCATATAATCTTTCATTCTGTTACAAAGAAGGTTAGCTAAAATTTTGTATGAGACATTACATAGCGAAATTGGTCTAAAATCAGTCAAATCATCCACTTCAAATTTATTTGAGATGAGGCAAATAAACGTATAGTTGATTTCTCTGATAATTTTAACTGAAAGAAGAATTCCATTCATAGCATTAAGAATATCAGAACTGATTTGATTCCAATGCACCTTGTAGAACTTAGAACTAATGCCATCTGGCCTTGGTGTGTTGCTGTCATTAATCTGAAATATGGCAGTTTCTATTTCCTCTAGCTGAAATGGTTTGCATAAATTTTTCCTTGCTTGTTCAGATAGGATCTTCTTGCAAATAATGTCTAAAAATTGATTTATAGCCTCTGATGAGTTAAATAGTGAAGAAAAGTAATTTATTGCTTCACTTGCAAATTTATCTGATGCTGAAACCCAAGAACCATCTGTGTTGAGAATAAGATTACTCCTTCGTTTAGGTATAGTGTCATCCATTTTGGAGTAAAAAAATTAGTAGGTTTATCCCCTCGTATTAACCAATTCATTTTCATTCTATGTTTATTTTCAGCAGTTATGAATTTCATCTTGGACCGAATCTGGTTGTATTTATCTGAATACTGATCAATCAGCTTATCGTTCATGACCAAAGTTGATATAAATTATTAGCTTCATTTTTCAGTTGATCAACCTTATTCTACATATTATTTTTGCTTTTTCTCCAGGACTTTAAAGCAATTTTTGCAGCTTTTATCTTGCAAAGGAGGAGATATAGAGGATTACCAGGAACAACAATCATCAGAGCATTTTGAAGAGCAGCTTGATAATCTGCATGCAGAGGCCATGAGTTGTTGTACTTGAAAGGTAATCTTATTTTAATACTGTCATGTGGTAAAATTTTGATAACAATGGGAATGTGGTCACTTAATGAGTGGTTACCAAAATTTATACCAAAATGAGGAAATTTATTCATCCATATCGAATTAACAAAAACCCGATCTATTTTGCTGTGTATTGAAAAATTAATACCTCCTTTCCAAGTAAAAAAAATTCCTCGTAAAATCCGGTTCCACAAGCTTTGCTGAGTGAATACAGTCAATAAAATTTTGATCACCCATAGAATTAAATAGATCATTATTAACTCTATCACTAGAAGATATAATTGCATTGAAATCAAGCACAACAAACCAAGGAAGATTAAAATTCCTAGACTGTTCATTAATATAGTTCTGTAATTCCAGTCTCTTATTTTCATCATTAAAAGCATAAACGAAGGTGCATAAGACACTAAGGCCATTCATATTATGTAATATACAAGAAATAAATTGGTCACTAGTGTGGAGAATGATGTTAGACCGTTGTCCCAAATAATTAGAATTCAACTTTTGAGGTCATTTGAAATATTATGAGAGTGCTTCCAATATTATTGACTCTATTCATAAATATGTCAATGTTTAATTCGATGGTTTATTTTCTAATATATCAAGAAAAGAGAACTTTCTACTATTTATCAGATTTAAAATCTCTAACTGTTTAGAGGAGGCATTGAGGCCCCGAATGTTCCAAAATAGGAACTGCATCTATAAGGAGCTTTCTGTGTTGCTACTGTCACTAGGGGAAGTAGCAGCCCCTAAAATCTTAGCTCTTTTTGGTTTTTTGTTTTTACCTTTTAGTTGATTTACCAAACTAGCCCATGCAGGATTCTCTACAACGTCTAGAGAAGTGGAGGCCTTAAACTCAAACGGAACTTCCTCAGTTCTGGTCTTGCGAGTAGCTCTAGTTCTAGTAATGTACTTAGCTTTGCATATACTCATAAGTGATATATAATGAAAAGATTCAGAATTAAGGCATGATAATATTTCTCTCGCTACATTTGAAAACTTATATAGACTTCCATATGTGAAATCATAATTCTAAAAGAAAACCGAAATAAATATATTATAGTGACTAATTAATTCAAAATGTAAAATATTTCATACGATTTGAACTCTATGTGTTGGTGGATGAATTGGTGGGTGTTTGCGTATGCGCTCATGTGTGCATAACTAAGAATGATGTCACAGTAGCAAGATATATGAAGACGATAAAAAAACATGAAACTATACATGCAAAAATGTATGATTTGCAATATTGGTTGAACTATTGGTATGGGTCTCTTGTTAGGTTGTATAACACCAAGGTTCATTTGTTTTTACATTACAAATTTGATTTAATAAAAATATTTTATAGATGTAGTAAAGATTAACCGAGTCACACCCTAAACAATTATTTATTGGCATGCACTTTGTTGAAAAAGCATACAATGATACAAAGACATGTACACATATAAATGAATTGATTAACTTTCTACAGGAAGCAATACAGAAAACTTAGTAGAACCTAACAAACGCTACAAATTCTTCTTTACCAAATGTTTGATATGCTTTCTTAAGAATTAATACACGTATGGATTGCAACTATATTATTAGCAAATACCTTTTTTTAATTTCTCGTGATGTTTTCATTAAAGTGATAATTAGTCAGAGCGTTTCGTTAAAATTATCATTTGAAAGATACATTTTAGAGTTCCAATCCATATATTTCTCCCTCTTGCTACATTTTTCTAAAATTTTGAATCATATTATATGCTTTGCAAGTGAAAAATGTATAATTGTTCTTGGCACATTGATTATGTATTGATGCATTTAACTCCTAGCAATTGAAAATGAGTATCTTTGCATTTGTTTAAAAATTCGACATTTTAAGGCGATCACTTCTTTTGTCTAACTTACAAAATATAAATTAGCCATAAACCATTGAAAATATTTAGAAACCTTCATTTTGAATAGTAGAATTAGAATACTTTATAAGATATAGCTCTAATTCAATTCATTTCAATTGTGTCTATGCTAACATACATAGCAAAAAAAATTAACCGAACAATAAAATAATGTTAATGTGCATTAAGAAGATTTTATATAAGCTTGAAGTAGTGCTTAACAATATGTTAGAAACAAATATACATTTGAAAGTTATAGCTGTAGCTAATTTCAGCAATTCATAGTTCAACCCATATCCAAACTGGCAATCAACATGCAAAAATTATTATCTTTCATTAAGAAAATTCTCAAGAATAGGAGACCAAAAAGGATGATAGTGCGCTTGTATTTACTAAATCTTGTATTACTCATGAAAAAAAACTGGCAGGAAATACATACCAAAGAACTACGCGAAACTAAAATCATAGATTTAAAAAACCATACATATAAACCAAGTACTCCGGGTTGGCAAAATCACACATAAACTGTAGAAATCAAGTATTCCGATTTTCCAAAACTGTACATATAAACCATATGACTTCAATCAACATTTCGCTCACAACAGCTTACGAGTTTGCATCATGAACCAAGAATTTCATTTCAGACAACGATCACACTAATTTATGAAATATACGCTATCCCTGGCATACATAACAACATGGTGGACAATAAGGAAGCCATGACAATATGCATTTAGGTAAAAATTCAAAGTTTGACGATAAAGGTAATTCCAAAGATTAATGTTGAGCACAGTCATCAGATGTTCGCCGCAAATTCTAGTCTAATTATTACCAAGAAATTTTCTATCCCCTCCTCATTAATAAAATATGGCTTACATGATAATTTCAAAGTGCAAAAATTATGCAAAAGTGAAATATTACTACAAATTAATAATTAGCATGCCTTTTGGAAATAACATAAGCAGGGAAAATATTTCATAATTTAGTTCCCTTATGAATATCTGGCTCAACCCAAAGTTACGCCGCCTTATATTTAATTTGGTTTTCAAATAATTTTTTCTAACTAAGCGAAAGGCATAAAAATTGAATGTATGTAGTTTGGAAAAATTAAATGAATATTTGAAAATATGGATGAATACATCTAAGAAAAAGGGTCACATACAACTGTCACCGAAATTATAAAAAGACATGGACATGTTGGTATAACGTATCACCTAACATTAATGCACGGTAGTATGGCAGTAGGAAAAGTAAATGAGAAAAACATGCTTAATTCATAAGGAAAAAATGTGCATCAAGTAGCGAAAAATTTGTTGCCCTATAACAAAGTTCATTTAAACCAAGCGTGTATAACACTTAGGGTTAAAGATAGAAAAATAACGAACATAATTAATAAATACAAAATATGCAAACTTGATTGGAATTTACAAGGTCATGTGATTACCAAACAACATGTCATAATCGTTAGATAGGCATCAATAATCTAAAAAATTAACATAATAAGAAAAATCAAACAGGAATTATGACAAACGCCAATACCAAAAATATATTGTTAATCAAATATCTCATTTATGTTTTGCTAAACATCAAGTTTTGTTGAAACACTTAACAAATGTCTTGGAAAGAAAAAAAAATGATGGAGTAAATGGAGCAAGTGTATTTGAATGAATAGGTTTCAAAATTAGGACATTTCTCACACCTTGTTTAATTGACGGTGAAGAAAGAAAATTCAACCAATGTTGTAAAAGGCAATACACATGAAATAATAAGCAATTAAATACAGGACACCTGATTTAGAAAAACAAATTAACTTCAACCACTACTAAATTTATACTGTTTAACCATAGATATGTTGTTTCCACCTTTGTAAAATCATGCATAATTAGCATACCCATTGTGAATAATATAAAAAAGGAAAATATTTCATATTTCTCTTCATCAGAAGAGTCGAGAATAATACGAGTACATATTATCTCTTATGCAATATACTGCAGTTGTAAACCGGTGTATAGGGTATGGGTTAGTGCATCATTCTAGGCCAAGCCCAATAAGTTATTATTCTGCAATACTCTATATATAAGCAACAACATCAACTCTGTTATGTATTATGAAATCAGAAATAAAAAAATTGCATTCAATCAGTTGCACAACTTTTCAATATGGTACAGAGCATACAAAAAGTCTAATGACGGTTTTTTGATGCTATCATTCTCCTCTCGGATTGAAGATCTACTACATTCTTCTCATCATAGAGGGAGTTTTCCTTTGCTTCTTTACTTCATATTTCTCCTTAATTTCTCTGTTTAATTCATTGAATACATCATTGAGCCATATCAAGAAAGACATAGGTCCTATTTCATCACTTGGTTTTCTTGATTGCTCTCAGTTTTTTGTATCTCTTATCTAACTAATTAAGAGTACGTTGTTAATTAATCATCATAAATCATTAAGCCTTGCCAAGAAAAATTTAATTTCTGTCTGCTTTTCAAACTCCGACTATTGAAAATTTATCATAAAAATTACCAAGAAAACAGTCAACATATCATTCCATTTTGTTGGTCATCCTCATAATTTGTTCCCTGTTCTGTCACAGTATCAAGAAAGTCAGAACATCTTGATCATTTTATCAACTCACTGATTTACTGTTCTTCATTGAGCATTATTAAGAAAATATCTCCAGCAGGTCTCAGAATCGTTTGTTTTTCTTTTATCAAGATATTTTAGAATCATACCTAAGTATCTTGATTATCTTTCTTGCTCAATTTCAAGAATTGCTAACAGTTTGTTTTCTCTAAGTCTCTTGCAATCTTGGTATCACTATGGCTGAAGGTGACACTACAAATAATGGCTCCTCCTTATCTCCAAATTCCACCTCAACACAGCAGCAAGTTACTAAAAATCTTTAAAAAAAATTGATATCTCCACAAAACTAGGCAATATCCATTTAATTGGATGAATCCAACTTTCTCCTTTTCTCCTTCGGAAATTTCAGATCATCGCTGCTGTGAGAGGGTATGGATTAGAAGATTATCTTCTTGGCACCAAAGTCATACCAGAACAATTCACTATAGATAATGAATGAAAGAATATTAAAAAAAGAGATTTAATCATATGTAATATACAAGATAACTTGTTGGGTTGTTGGTTACCATCTTCTATTAGTTCAAGTCTATTGCCTCAATTAGTAGGGCGTAAGAAGGCATATGAAATTTGGTCAACTGTTGAAGAAATATTCAGCACCCAGTCAGCAGCTAGAATCATGTACTATAAAAGACAATTACAAACCGTAAAGAAGGAAACCATAGCAATGAGAGAACATTTGACCAAAGTCAAGTCATTATGTGATCAACTTGCTGTTGTTGGTCACACTATCTGATACAGAGCAAGTTTTGTCTATCCTAAATGGACTTTTGATGAATATGAATCTGTCGTAGCAGTTATCTCTTCAAGAGACACCACTCCATCTCTTCAATATGTTCATTCCATTCTCCTTGCACATGATGAATGAATTAAGCAAAAGGAGCCGATGACTTCTGACGTTTCTGTCAATTATATAGCTAATAACAACAAAGGAAGGAATCAAGATAGAAGAAATGCATTCAACAGCTTTTAGAGAGGTGGTCTGAATAACAGAGGAAGAGATGGAACAACAATTGCAGTAGACTTAGATGTCAGATATGTGAGAGATATGGACATGCCGCTGACAAATGTTATTTCAAACTTGACTTAAACTACATACATGGGTAACAAAATATTTTTGGTAGTCAAAGCAACTTCAACCCAAGTGCCAATCTGACCAGTATACAACAAGAACAAAGAAATCGATCAGAAAATGCAAGGAATAACACTGCTAGCACTAATGACAGTGCCAAAATTGATGATATCCATGATGATTTTGTACCTAGATTCTGGAGCAACAAATCATGCGATAAAACAATCTCAGCAATTTAAATCTTGGAAACAAGAGTATAGAGGTAAACAGTGTATTCACATGGGTAGGTAGTGTATCTGCTAAAATAACACATACTAGTAATGAACTTATACAAGGTGAGAGACAACTTTATCTCAACAATTTATTGATGGTTCCTCGGATAAAAGAAAACTTGATAAGCGTGTCACAATTTGCTAGAGATAATACTGTAAATTTTGAATTCTATCCCAATTACAGTCTTGTTAAAGATATTCTAACAAAGAAAATTCTTTTGCAGGGTAATGCAATCAAGGGACTTTACAAATTTATTTTGTTGACTCCAAGAATTTTGATAATGTTGAAAACTGCTGTAATCTTTCTGAATCTACTCAAAATGAACTGAGTAAGAGTATTTTTGACTTGTGGCATTGTAAACTGGGACATCCCAGTACTGATATTGTAAAGAAAATATTGTAAAGGAATAAAATCACTTTTGTAATGTATTTATCCCCTACATATGTACCTATTGTCAGTTGGGTAAGAGTCACAAGCTCAGTTTTCAAAACCCTGAAACTATAGATTTGAAACCTCTATAACTTGTGGCCACTGGCCTATAGGATCCTGCTTCCATTGACACTGACTATTGATACAAATATTATATCTCTTTCATAGATGCACATTCTATAATTGTTTGGATTATTATTTTTAAATCAAAATCTAAGACTCTTCATGTAGTCATATAGTTTATAACTCATGCAGAAAAGTTTACAAATCATCAAGTTAAAGCTATACAAACAGATGGAGCGACTGAGTTCAAACCACTCAAGGAATTTTTCAGGAAAAGGGTATCACTCAAAATACTACTTGTCTCTACACATCTGAAGAATAGATTAATTGAGAGAAAGCATAGACATATAATAGAAATAGGACTTACACTATTAGCTCAAGCCTCATTACCTCTAAAATTCCAGCCAGATGCATTTTCCACTGCTGTACACCCGATCAACAGACTACCTACTAAGATTCTACGAGACAAAAGTCCAATTGAAGAGTAATTTGATAAGTCGCCTGACTATCATAGTTTGGAAGTCTTTGGTTGCCTATGTTTTCCCTGCTTATGGCAGTATAATTCTCACAAGTTAAGCTGCAGATCTGCTCCCTGTACATTTCTTGGATTTACAACCAACATAAAAGGTTACAAGTGCATAGATAATAAAGGAAAGATATTCATTTCTAGACATGTTATATTCAATGAATATGTATTTCCTTTCAGTGACTCTAGCATCAAGACATCTTAAAAAATTTATAATACCAGATTTTCAATTCCACCTACACCTATGAACCAAGAGATAATCTTTCCCAGACAGAAGGAATCTCCTCAAAATCATGCAGAATCTCAACACGCCTCGTCACAGTTAGGATCAAGTCATGACTCGGTTGATACCTTTGGAAGTCCTACTCACTTGCCAGAATGTCACTCAGATTCTCTGAATCAATTCAAAGTAATAGAGACGGATCTTCTACCAGTATTCAACCTGAAAATAAAAATAATTCATCAAGTCAACAAACTACTAATGCAGTCATCATATGGTTACTAGGTTAAAAAGTGGAATTATCAAACCTAAAGTGTATATTACCGACCTTGAGACTGAAGAGCCAGCCACTTAACATCAAGCAACTCAAAGTGAAAAATGGATAAGAGCTATGAATGAAGAATACAATGGTCTCATAAAAAACAAAACCTGGGATCTAGTTCCTTTGCCCAGACATAAAAATGTCATAGTTGCAAATGGAGTTATAAACTAAAGAAAAATGCCGAAGGAGCCATATCAAAGTACGAAGGAAGACTTGTGCCAAAAGGATTCTCACAACAAGAAGGATTTGACTTTAATGAAACTTTTTCTCCAGTAGTTAAACCAACATCTATAAGAATTATACTCACAAATACAGTTGTTATTCATAAAGGATGGAGTATAAAATGTTAGTCCGTGAGATGATGGTTTTGATGACAACAACCTTAGAATAGATTATAAAATATAAATACTAACACTATAAGTTTAGATATATATGTATATGCAGGATTTAACCATGCAGGTACCAAGAATGAAGACTGTACAACATAGACATTGAAGATATCAAGATTGAAGACTCCTGAGCATCAAGATTATCAAGAGTTCAGGTAATTTATTATTTAATTAGAAAATTTTGTTAAAACTCCTAGAAAAGCACTGACATCTTAAAATCCAATTTATTCGTAGATGGAATCCACTTCGAGACTGTTAAAGGGATGGAACCCTAAGTAGGATGGAACCTACAAAAAATCTAGTGGAACATTGTTTTGTATCCGCTAACCTTTTATTCAAAATGATTTTTTCAAAATTATATCTTGTTTTCAAAATGATTTCAAAACCTTCATTTTAAAAGCATCAAAAACATCTATCCTGATTTTAAATAATTTTAGCCTTAAAATCATCTTTAATTTCAAAGTCAAATTACTCCTGATTTTAAACTATCTTTTAATATAATATATTTAACTTTCAAATATTTATACTTAGATTTAAACATAAAATTAAAGTTGAATTCTATATATATTATTCTCTATATTTACTTATGAATTTTAACTATAGTCAAGTATATTTATAAAGTTTAAAATAGTTTCAATATAAGATAAAGGTTATTTTCAAAGAAAATCAAATCATCGAAAAATGCTTTGGGATGTCCACATACTCATGGTGACCATGTCGACATGGTGTCCGTTGAGTTCAAAATTTCAATTTCAAAAGTAGTGTCTATTTGTCATAACCCTTCACGGATGGACATGACTGTTGTTCTACCATAAATAGGGGTCAGTTTCAATGAATTTTACATCAAATTTTCTGGTTTTTCACTCCTCTTCTTCTTCCACTTTTCTTAATAAAAATTCTTATCATTACTCCGCCAAAATCAACATTGAATTGAACTCGATCATTCGTAGTTTGATTCTCTATCACTATCTCAACAAGATCCTTAGTGCTATTCAGAGTTATAGGCTTTTTGTAATCAACTTAGCGAGAAAAAGTGTGATTGTAGCTTTGAAAATCAATCAAGCATGATAAGGTGTGATTTTAGCATTGGGAAATCAATTGGGTGAACTTATCGCCCGTAAAATCAAGTGGGTGAACTTGTAGCCCGGAAAATCAAGTATCTCTACCCAGAGGATTGTGATTCTGGAGGGTGTACCTCGTAGCCTTGAAATCGTGGGTGTAATTGTAAAGATTGCTTTTGAAAGGAAATCTGTACTTGTGTTGCGGGACTAGATGTAGGGTAACTATGAACCAGTATAAAATCCGGTGTGTTCTTTCCTTTACTGCTTTTTATTTTATTTCTGCATCTGTGTTTGTTTCTGTGATCATATCTGTGTCTGTATTTTGCACACATCTGTGTTTAAATTAACATAAACTCAAAAAGATTTAGTAATTCTTTATAAACACTATTCACCCCCCTCTAGTGTTAATCCTAGCCTTAAGATCCATAATCCGTATTTCTCACAATTGGTATCAGAGCAAGATTTTCAAAGTTTCATAATATGGATTTTTGGAAGAAAAAATATTTAAATGGCTATATTTGTTAATATTAGTTTGGAAATATTCAAATCATTATTGTTTCATGAATCTTCATATAATCAATATTCAAATTCAAGTTATCTACCAAAATTGTTTGATGTGCAGGAATCATGCTTTATGGCTGTTGAGGAATCAATCCACAACGGACAAATTGTGCATATCAGAAATAACAAATAGATACTTGATAGTGGATGTTCTAGACACATGACTGGCAATCCAGATATACTGAATGATATTATATACAAAGACGGAGGGCTGGTTAACTTTGGAGACAATTCAAAAGGATATATAATTGGCATCGGCAAAGTCGGTAATTCTGAAACTCCTACTATTACTAATGTTTTGCAAGTTATGAATCTGAAACATAATCTGCTAAGTATAAGTCAACTCTGCGATAAAGGATATAAAATTAAATTTGAAAAAGATAAATGTCACATTGAAGATAATAATTTCAACCATAATATTTGAGAGAGTCAGGAAAAAGAATATTTATATTCTTAGTATGAAAATTTCAAATGATAACCTGTGTCTGTTGGCAAATACAGGTGACCCTTAGATTTGGCATAAGAGATTTAGGCATTTGAATTTCAAACTCTTATCCAAACTGTCAAAACATGAACTAGTAAGATGTCTCCCTAAAATGAATTTTAAAATAGATAGTTTATGTGATGCATGTCGATTAGGGAACTTAGAAAAAGTTCCTTTAAATTAAAAGATATGATTTCAACTTCAAAACCTCTTGAATTACTCCATTTTGATTTATTTGGTCCATCTCAAATTCTGTCAATAAATCATAGTAAATATGTTTTTGTAATTGTAAATGATTATTCTAGATTTACATGGACAATATTTTTGAAACATAAAAGTGATACTTTTGAATGTTTTAAGACCTTTTCAAAAAGAAATCAAAATCAATTTTCTCTAAAAATTATAACTATTCGAAGTGATCATGGTGGATAATTTGAAAATGAAAAGTTTGAGGAATTCTGCAATAAAAAGGGCACAATTTTTTATTTCCAAGAACTCCACAACAAAACGGAGTAGTCAAACGTAAAAATAGGACGATTCAAGAGTGTGCGAGAACTATGCTTTCAGATAGTAATTTACCAAAGAACTTTTGGGCAGAAGCAGTTGCTACCGCCTGTTATATTTTAAATAGAATTTTAATTAGACCTTTAACTGATAAGACATCTTATGAACTTCTTTATTCAAAGAAACCTAAGGTGTCTTATTTCAAAAAATTTGAAAGTAAATGCTTTATTTTAAATACAAAGGATAATTTAGATAAATTTGATCCTAAATCCGACAAAGGAATCTTTGTCGGATACTCTAATAGAAGTAAAGCATACAGAGTGTTTAATTTAAAAACTAACACCATTGAAGAAACAATGCATGTTTCATTTGATGACAATTTCAACAATTTTGAAGATACAAATGATGAAGAGGATTTAATCACTCAAAATCAAGAATCAATTGAAACTAATAATGAAATTAATCATCGTAATAAAAGGACTAAACTTTTTAAAAGATCATCCTATAGAAAATATACTTGGAGATATGCAATCTGTTGTTAAAACTAGAAATCAACTAAGTCAAATGAGTAATGTAGCTTTTATATCAACTATTGAACCCAAAAATCCAAAAGAAGCATCAACTGATGATTCATGGATTTTGGCTATGTAGGAAGAATTAAATCAATTTACTAGAGATGATGTTTGAGAACTTGTTCCTAGACCTGAAAATAAAACTATAATTGGAACTGAATGAGTTTATAAAAATAAAATGAATGAACAAGAAGAGGTAGTTAGGAATAAAGCTCGATTAGTCGCTCAAGGTTATTGTCAATAAGAAGGAATAGATTTTGATGAAACCTTTTCTCCCGTAGCAAGAGTAGAAGCCATTAGGATTCTACTTGCTTTCGCAAATCATAATAATTTCAAATTATTTCAAATGGATGTTAAAAGTGTCATTTTAAACGGATTTGTAAAAGAAGAAGTATATGTTGAACAACCACCACTTTTTGAAAATGATAAATTACCAAATCATGTTTACAAACTTAAGAAAGCTTTATATGGTCTAAAACAAGCTCCTAGAGCCTGGTATGATAGACTAAGATCTTATTTATTACAATCAAATTTTGAAATTGGTAAAGTAGATAATACTCTTTTTATTAAAAGAAATAAAAATGATATTCAACTAGTACAAGTTTACGTAGATGATATCATTTTTGGATCAACTAATTTTGAAATGAATAAACAATTTTCTGAAATAATGACAAAAGAGTTTGAGATGAGTCATATGGGTGAATTAAATTACTTTTTAGGATTACAAATAAAATAATTAGATAATGGTATCTTTATTAGTCAAGAAAAATATGCTAAAGACCTAATTAGTACATTTGGTTTGACTGCTGCATGTGGAAAACCTACTCCCATGGCAACCAATGTGCACCTTAGTAAAGAAGATCTCTCGAAAGATGTAGATCAAAAATTATATAGAGGATTGATTGGATCACCACTCTATATTACTGCTAGTAGAGCTGATATCATGCATAGTGTTTGTCTCTGTGCTAGATATCAATCCCAACCTAAAGAGACACACTTAAAAGCCGTAAAACGAATCATAAGATATGTTAAACACACATCCGATTATGGTTTATTTTACCTAAAAATGATTCTTTTGACTTAATATCTTACTGTGATGCTGATTATGCAGGTTGTAAATCAGACCTAAAAAGTACAAGTGGGACTTATCACATTTTGGGGCATTCTCCGTTTTCCTGGTTTAGTAAAAAGCAAAACACAGTTTCTTTATCAACAACCGAAGCAGAGTATATTTCTGCTGCTTTGGCTTGTCCTCAGGTAATATATATGCAACAAACTTTAAAAGATTATGGTTTAAATATCTCGAAATCACCAATTTATTGCGATAATACTAGTGCAATAAATTTATCCAAAAATACTACTCAACATGCTCGAACTAAACATATTGATATCTGACATCATTTTCTCAGAGATAATATAAGTAAGGAAGTAGTTACTGTCGATTATATCAATTCTGAGAATCAAATTACTGATATTTTAACAAAACCCTTAAATGAATCAATTATTTACTAAATTAAGAAGAGAATTAGGTATTTGTTCAATAACTGAAATATAAAATATAAATATCAATTATAATAATTAATTAATACTAAAATAAATCAAATAGTAGAAATATAAAGGAGCATGTCGACATCCCCCATATACCTATGTCGACATACAACGTTTTTATTTTTTAAAATTTTTTCCCACCAAAATTCAAAAAATTGGTTATATATTCTTTTTATTTTCGAATTTTTGATCATTTTCTTTGTTCTCTTTCTTTTCTATCTTCTGAAACAAATAAAATCATGGCATCATCTTCCAAATCAAACATAAAATCAATATTTTCGTTCCCCTCTCCTACTTTTGATCCATTTCAACGTACTACTCTCGCTCGTGTAACAAAAATGGAGGAGACTTTGAAGGATGCACTTCAGATGATGACTGAAATTCAAGTGATTCAACTCCGTATGGCAAAAGAACAGGAGAGGCAAGGCAAGATTCTAAGGAATTTGCAAAAAATTCTAATGGATAATCAAGCCAACCCTATCTTGATCGATGAAGATTTTTCATACAATCAAGAATAAGAGGCCAGCGAAGAAGAAGAAGAAGAATCCATGGAAGAAGTGCATGCAGAAGATGTCGACAAAGTTGTGTGCGTTGGAGAAGTGTGTTTTGACAAAGATGGGAATCTTGTCGAACAACGTGGAAATTTCTGTTTCCATTATCCAAACTGTTCGACTCATAGATCTCCTATGTTCAAAAACACGCATTAGTTTCTTCTCTTTCTTTACCTTTGTTGTTTGTTCCTTCTTACGTTTACAACAAAAATGTAAATATAACTATATGATTAATAAATAAATTATGTTCTTATATGTGTTCTTCCCTATTAATAAATATAACTATATGGTTATCATATACTTAGAGTATTAGAGTAATTAGTAGTTCAGGATTAGTATTATCTAAGTGTTGATTATTTATGATAACACTATCATTATAGTCACATATCATAGGGTATTAGATTTAAGGGGAGTTATATAGCTTGGAGTTATAAAGTTTAGAGTTTGTTTTTGCTGATGACAAAGGGGGAGAAGTATAAAATATGGTAGTTAGGCATAGATTAAGGGGAGTTATTAGTTTTAGGGGGAGTTATTAGAATAGAAGTAATATTTTATAAAAAAAGGTTGTTATCATCAAAAGGGGGGAGATTGTTAGTCCGTGAGATGATGGTTTTGATGACAACAACCTTAGAATATATTATAAAATATAAATACTAACATTATAAGTTTAGATATATATGTATATGCAGAATTTGACCATCCAGGTACCAAGAATGAAGACTGTACAACATAGAGATTCAAGATATCAAGATTGAAGATTCATGAGTATCAAGATTATCAAGAGTTCAAGAATTCAAGTAATTTATTATTTAAATAGAAAATTTTGTTAAAACTCTTAGAAAAGCACTGGCATCTTAAAATCCAATTTATTCGTGGAATGGAATCCACTTCGAGCCTATTAAAGGGATGGAACCTTAAGTAGGATGGAACCTATGAAAAATCTAGTGGAACATTGTTTTGTATCCGCTAACCTTTTATTCAAAATGATTTTTTCAAAATTATATCTTGTTTTCAAAATGATTTCAAAACCTTTCTTTTAAAAGCATCAAAAACATCTATCCTGATTTTAAATAATTTTAGCCTCAAAATCATCTTTAATTTCAAAGTCAAATTACTTCTGATTTTAAACTATCTTTTAATATAATATATTTAACTTTTAAATATTTATACTTAGATTTAAATATAAAATTATAGTTAAATTCTATATATATTATTCTCTATATTTACTTATGAATTTTAACTATAGTCAAGTATATTTATAAAGTTTAAAATAGTTTTAATATAAGATAAATGTTATTTTTAAAGAAAATCAAATCATCAAAAAATGCTTTGGGATGTCGACATGCTCATGGTGACCATGTCGACATGGTGTCAGTTGAGTTCAAAATTTCAATTTCAAAAGAAGTGTCTATTCGCCATAACTCTTCACGAATGTACATGACTGTTGTTCTACTATAAATAGGGGTCAGTTTCAACGAATTCTACATCAGATTTTCTGGTTTTTCACTCCTCTTCTTCTTCCACTTTTCTTAATAAAAATTCTTACCATTACTCTGCCAAAATCTACATTGAATTGAACTCGATCATTCGTAGTTTGATTCTCTATCACTATCTCAAAAAAATCCTCAGTGCTATTCAGAGTTATAGGCTTTTTGTAATCAACTTAGCGAGAAAATGTGTGATTGTAGCCTTGAAAATCAATCAAGTGATAAGATGTGATTGTAGCCTTAGGAAATCAATTGGGTGAACTTGTTGCCCGTAAAATCAAGTGGGTGAATTTGTAGCCCGGAAAATCGAGTATCTCTACCCACAGGATAATGATTCTGGAGGGTGTACCTTGTAGCCTTGAAATCGAGGGTGTAATTGTAAAGATTGCTTTTGAAAGGAAATCCGTATTTGTGTTGCGGGACTGGATGTAGGGTAACTCCCAACCAGCATAAAATCCGATGTGTTCTTTCCTTTACTGCTTTTTATTTTATTTCTGCATCTGTGTTTGTTTCTGTGATCATATCTGTGTCTGTATTTTGCACACATCTGTGTTTAAATTAACATGAACTCAAAAAGATTTAGTAATTATTTATACACTTTTCATCCCTCCTCTAGTGTTAACCCTAGCCTTAAGATCCGTAATCCGCATTTCTCACATAAAACAGCTATATGTTAATAATGCTTTTTTAAATGGGAGATTGAAGGAAGAGGTTTACATGGAGTAACCACCTGGATTTAAGAAGACTGCAAATACAGTACATGTGTGCAAATTAAACAAGGCTATTTATGGTCTTAAATAGGCCCCCAGGGTCTGGTTTGAAAAATTGAAAACTACTACGATCGAACTGGGTTACAAATCCACAAAATCTGATAATTCTTTAATTACTAATTTTCTTAATGCAACTGTTATTTACATTCTTATTTATGTAGATGACTTTATTGTAACATGGAATAGTAATGAAGAAATCAGACATCTTATTGTTCAATTGAATAAAGAATTCTCTATCAAAGGCTTGGATGTCCTGAACTTCTTCCTTAGCATTGAAGTTCAGAGATCAAATTCAACAATCTTCTTAAGTCAGAAAAAATATATTACTGAAATTCTTCTAAGAATAAAAATGGATCAAGCTAATAGCTTGCCCACACCTATGATAAGTAATCTTCATCTGTCCAAAGACAAAGGTGCACCTATTCTAAATGTCGAGGAATATAAGAGTACTGTATGTGCTATACAGTACGTGACCATTACTAGATCAGAGATTGCATATTGTGTAAACAAAGTCAGTCAATTTATGCAAAATCCTTGTGATGGTCATTGGAAAGCTGTAAAAAGAATTTTAAGATATCTGAAAGGAACTATAAATCATGGTTTAATTTTAAAAAATCATTCTATCTTAAATTTATCTGGTTATGCAAACGCTAACTGGGCTACAGATCTAGATGATCGAAGATCAACAAGTGGATATTGCATTTTTTTTATAGGAAAAAGCCTATATCCTGGTGTTTAAAAAACAGTCAACCATTTCAAGGTCAAACGCTGAAGTTGAATTCAGAAGCGTAGCAAGTGCCACTGCTGAGATAATATGGATAAAATCTCTACTCAGTGAATTAAAAATTAACATCAACAGCAATACAACAATTTGGTGTGACAATTTAAATACTGTTTCTCTAACAGCCAATCCTATTTTACATTCTAAAACAAAGCATATGGAACTTGATCTATATATTGTTAGAGAATAAGTGCTCAAAGGAAAGCTAGCCATGAATCACTTACCCAGCTACTTACCAAAAGACTGATATCCTTAAAACTTGAGCTCAAAGTTAACATGATTGACAGCAAGATTACTAATGATACAGAAACTCAACCTCAACTCAACAGCAAAGTCAAATCTGCATCTCGCAGTGCTCTTAACTTAGCTCTCAACTCAGCCAAATGATAAGCTCTCTTGCCTTTTTATTAAGATTAATCCAACAAGCAATGTTCTGAACAACACTTGCTAAATTGCTTGATAATAAAATGAGCTATGATCTCCAGAAGGATAACAGAAGAAAAAAATCGACAGAAGATTCAACAACAAATGTTAAACCTGCTTAACCTCCGATTTACTTAATGTAAATCCTTCCTCTCAACTCGGTTGCACGAAATAGCTCCCTGATAGCTTCGAGCTTACCATCAGCAAGCAATTTCTAAAGGATTACTTGTTGAATTGTCTGAAAACCAAAGATTGACAAAGAAATCGATTTTATTTCAGAGGCGGCGGAAACTCTAGTATAAACTGAGGGAGGATATCAGAAGAGTCGAGAATAGTATGAGTACGTATTATCTCTTATGTAATATACTGCATTTGTAAGCGGGTGTATAGGATGCGGGTCAGTGCATCATTCTGTGCCAAGCCCAATAAGTTATTATTATGCAAAACTCTACATGTAAGCATCAACTCTGTATGTATTATGAAATCAAAAATAATAAAAACATTTTTGTATTCAATCAATTGCACAGCTTTTCAATACTCTTCTCGCACAAATATATACTTAAATTTATGGTTATGTTTCCTTTTTATTAATTTTGTTTTCAGAAATTTTTTCCCATTGTGCGGAGGGTATCAAAAAGCTGAATATATATACAGGTTGAATCAGGATATCCACATTATGATGAGTAATAACAGTCAGCCCAATTTTTCTCTTCTGTAAATTTGTTTAGACACAATTTTTTTTTTAAATAATTTTTGTATTGCCAGGGCAACCAAAATTCACTGTTCTTTTTAAAATGGTACTAAGATACAACAAGTCACCGGGACAACAAATTACAAATCACGTGTTAATAGATGTTCGAATCACGCTATGCGAGTTTTGAATTTGTGACCTCTCGCACCAAAGTCGAATCACTGTTAACATCCTTAATTGATCAAATTTCTGAAATTTCTACATTAATGGCAACTTTTCCTAATCAAAATGTCCAATCTACAATTTTAGATAGGTAGAAAATTTGAATTTTAGGTAAATATCTCAGGCGACGTGAACTTAAAATGATAAAAGTGATTATTATTATATTAGGTCAGAAATAGACAAATTAAGCATGGGAACACAAAACTATATTTTAACGGTATTTATCAAAATATTTTAGTAATGTATAGTATGGAACACTTAATTCACCAGAACATCCACGTGACCCAACACTAAATATCCGTTGATAAAACAGCACATTATAAATATTTGTGATATTTTATTCACTAAATATTACCAATAAGAATGAAAAGGTGACATGAAATTAAAAAAAAATCTCTAGTTTAACTATTTAAAAACATGTAGAAAGTGCTGTACAAAATTAAAAATAGGAAATACTTCTTCTAGTAAATCTACTGACATAAATGCAGCAAAACCATTCACAAAAGGTAGTATACAACCAACCTTAAAAAAGGTTCTAAATAGATTCCACCACATTCCTATAACATAAAAGGATATGAGCAAGATATATTTATCTTGTACCGATCACAGACTCTTTATTTTGTTAGGAATATCTTGCAATTTTTGTGCATATACCTATCATTTCTATGTATACTATGTATAACAATTACAATACGAAAAAAGCACGTGAATCGGTAATAAGTACTATAAACTGATTTGAAATGCCTATATTAAATTAACGAATAGTACATATTTACTTATTTGAGCTATAATACTTAGCATAACAAATTAAATTAATTTCAGAATGTGAATAACATTAATTAGTTCATCGGAGGTAACTATATAAGCTTGGCATCTTAATCACCAATCACCGATAATAATTCTTGAATCTAAGTAATCTGATTTATACATTCAACAGTCTCTCTAAGCCAAGGGAAATATATAATCAACATTTCAAACCAAGGAAGTACTGCATTGTTATGTTCACCTTCCTAAATTTAGCTTTGCATTTGATTTCGAATTGCTCATTTTTCTATAGACATTAATACTCAATATCATCCTGGTATACTAAAGTACAGGTGAACAATCAAGTTAACACTTAAAGATATTTAGTAAACTATAAATGGCAGAATTCATACATGATGAATTAGGATACCCATATTATGATAATTAATAATGGTCAACCAAATTATTTTTCTTATGTAAATTCATTTAGACACAATTTAAAAATACAAATTCTCTTTATTTCTATATTTGTTAGAGAACACAATCAATTAGAATTTACAGTTAACGTCTCTTAATTGATCAAATTCCTGAAATTTCTACATTACTGGCAAATCAGCCTGATTAAATTATATATTGTATAGTTCCAAAAAGGAAGAGAACTCGAATTTTAGGTGTATATCTCAAGAAACATGAACTTAAAGACAAGCACCATTGTTCCAGTGGTTAAGTGATTCGACTTTGGTGCAAGAGGTCACAAATTCAAAACTTGCATAGCGTGATTCGAACATTTATCGACACATGATTTGTGGTTTGTTGTACCAGTGCATGTTGTATCTAAGTACTATTTAAAAAAAACGTGGACTTAAAAGTACAAAAGAGATTGTTATTATATTTGGTCAAAAATAGACAAATTAAGCACAATATTTGTCAAAATATTTTTGTGGTGTATAGTATAGATCAATGATACTTAATTCACCAAATATCCATCTGATCAGATACTAAATATTCCCGTATAAATCAACACATTATAATTATTTATAATACTTAATTCACCAAATACTATCATTGTCCCTTTGATAAATGATCTCAGACCACTTTGGTTGTAAATACTAAGTCAACGAAACCTTTTCTGCACTTAATTTTCCAGAAGAAGTGCCCTAAAAATTTGAAATAAATTCTGTTACGTAAAGATAATAGTAGGTCTCTAGATGTTAAAAAAACCTTAAGGAAGCAATATATTGAATAAAGCAGAAATCAAATGGTTAAAGATACCTAAATGCCTTAAATTGCAAGTGGCGAAAGTGGCAACAGGGAAGAGCAAAGAATCCACAATCGATGGAGAGAACAGTGAAGGAACATGTGAATTCGTGAAGAATTGCAAGTGGGGAAAGCGATTGCACAAAGTATATACACTGTCGCTGCGTAATTTAGTAGCGAACATGGATGATAAGCATGAATTGGAAAAGAGAGGAAAATCAAATCATGTCACGGGAAAGGGATAAAAGGAAGGGATTAACAAAAATGAACACTTATGTAATGGAAATGAGAACATGTGATATAGAGGAATATTATTAAGCTCGTTAGAAGCATTAAATTTGATGAAGAGAAGTGTGTTTCTTTGTTTGATGAACATACCAAGATGGCATATTATTGGTTAATGTTTAGTATAGTTCTGTAGAGAAACATCATACAGTAATGTATTTAAATATCATACTTCATTTGAAACAAATCTTACACGGTTTAGCACCTGATCATAACATATGAAAGAAAATGAGAATAGTTTGAAGATTTTATTTATTTGTATTGATCTTGATCATCATACTGATACACGATGGATACATCAGTTTATATAGTGGTTACACAGTTCTTTGAAAAACTAATATATATATATATATATATATATATATATATACATATACATACATACATATATATATAAGCTTTGGGCTTTTACAACCCGCAACTGGTAAACCTAAGATAATATAACTTGATACATGTTATTTACCTCTTCATTCTATCATTTTCTCTGATACTTCCCCTTGATTAAAATTAGGATTTTCAGCCGCTCCTCAATTTTCTCTCATCTTCTCGTTTTCGATCAGATAATGACACTTTCTTCAAAATTTATTTCATAGGTAGCTTAATTCATCATGAAAGCTACTTAATTGAATGAAGAGTTGTTTAGGACTTGACAAATCTCCTCAACTGGAACTAGGATTTTCGAATTTCTTCGATTTGAGGCCAATTTTTTCAACATTCAACTCAAGCTTTAGTCGAATGAAGTTTTTAGCTGATAATGGTTTGGTAAGAGTGTCATCCCTTTGGTAAGTTTTGGGTAAGTGATTTACTTGAAGCTTTCCACTTATTACTTACTCTCTAACAAAGTACAAGTCCAACTCCATATGCTTTGTTCTTGAATGTATACTAGATTTGTTGTTAATGACACCGCACTGAGATTATCACACCATAGTATTGTTTTGTTATTGACACTGATTTTAAGTTCACCAAGTAGAGACTTAATCCACATTATCTCTATTGTAGCACTTGTCATACTCCTGTGTTCGGCTTCTATACTTGATCTTGAGGTGGTCGATTGTTCCTTTGAACACCATAGCATTGGGTTTTTTCCTAAATATATGCAGTACTCAGTTGTTGATCTTTTATCATGCCCAATCAATATATGCAAAGCCAAATAAATTAAGATTAGTGCTGGTTTTTAAAGCTAAGTCATGATTTATAGTCCCTTTTAAATATCTCAGAATTCTCTTAACAGCTTTCCAATGTTCATCAAGAGGATTTTGCATGAATTGGCTGACTTTATTTACACTGTAGGCTATTTATGATCTAGTCATAGTTACATATTGCAGAGCTCCTACAGTGCTTTTGTATTGCCTTGCATTTATAATTGATTCTCCTTTCCTCTTTGATAAATGTAGGTTGGTTATCATTGGTGTATGTAAACTATTTGCTTGACCATTTTTTTCTTGATAAGAATTTCAGATATATTTCCTTTTATTCAGATGTATTTCTGAATTTGATGTTTCTTTGACTTCAATCCCCAAGAAATAATTTAAATCTCCAAGATCTTTGATAGAAAATTCTTTGTCTAATTACTGAACAAGATTGTTGATTTCACTTTGATTGCTTCCAATGATGATGAAGTCATCCACATACACTAGCACATAAGTCACAGTATCTTTATGAAGTTTGGTAAACAGTGAATTGTCCGACTTTGTGGGGTTGTAACCAAATTTAGTCAAAGTATCCTTCAATTTCTTAAACCATACTCTTGATGCTTCTTTGAGACCATAGATGGCTTTTTTTAGCTTGCACACAAGTTCTACAATTTCCAAGCTGTTTGAAACCAAGTGGTTGTTCCATTTATACTTCTTATATAACACCATTCAGGAATGCATTGTTAACATCTAATTGTTTATACTCCAATTCTTATGAAAGGCAATAGTGAGTATAATTCTGATTGATGAAGATTTTACTGCTGGTGAAAAGGTTTCATTAAAATCAAATCATTGTTGTTGTGAGAAACCTTTTGCTACAAGCCCGATCTTGTATTCTGAGATTGTTCCATCAGGATTTCTTTCTAATCTATAGGTCCATTTGCATCCAATAATATTTTTATGATCTAATTAAGGGACAAGATTCCATGTGTTGTTTCTTAGGAGTGCATTGCATTTTTTATTCATAGCAGCTTTCCATTTCTCACTTTATATTGCTTGATGATAAGTACATGGTTCTTTGGTATCCAAATTTATGATTTATATCTTTAGTTTGAATATACCACTTTTTGCTCTAGTGACTATATGATGACATGTTCTTACTGGAAAAGATTGATGACTTGAGCTATTATCCTCTGTTTCCAGACTGAGTGACATGTGATTAATCTTCATCACGAACTTGATGAGGTTCTAAGTAATGATTGTAACTCTGTCGAGGTAAGAGAATTGGACTTCTGCATTGTTCGATAGACTCCTGACCTGTCTAAAAATTGGACAATGTGTGTTGGGATACTGTTCCATTCAGATGATCTTCTCCTTGCAATTGAATATTCTCCTCAAGATTTAAAAGTATTAGTGGTATGGAGAATTTTGAGTTATAGATTTTCTATGTTGTCTTGATTTTTTTCACTAAATGGAATGACATGTTCATTGAAGATAACATGTCTTGATATAAAGACTCTTCCTTTGCTATCCAGACACTTATATATATTTATGTTATTAAGGTATCCAAGAAATGTACATGGGGATGATCTGTAGTCTAACTTGTGAGCATTGTATTGTCTTAGGCGAGGAAAACATAGACAACCAAACACTCTTAAGTGTTGATAATCTGGCTGAGTTTTGAGTAGAACTTCTCTTGGACCCTTGCCTTGTAAAAATTTTGTTGGTAGCTGATTAATCAGATATACTACAGATGTAAAGGCATCTGGCTAGCATTTGAGGGGTAAAGATGCTTAAGCCCGCATAGTAAGCCCAGTTTCTATTGTATGTCTATGCTTTCTTTCAATTAGTCCATTTTGTTCTGTTGACTATGGACATGTGACCCTCTGAACTATTCCCTTCTTTTGGAAGTACTCTTTGAGTGGTTTGAATACACCTCCTCCATCAGTTTGTATACCTGAGCACTAGTTTGTCTTTCTGCTTGAGTTATAAATTATAACACTGCATGATATGTTTTAGACTTTGCTTTCAAAAAATAAATCCAGACATATCTAGAATATGCATCTGTAAATGATATGTAATATTTAGAACCATAATCAGTGTTAATAGGTGCAGGTCCCCATAGATCAACAACAAGTTCTAAAGGTTTATCATATTTTGTTTCAAAATTTTGAAATGTTAATTTATGATTTTTTTTCTCATTTGACAATATGTACAAACATAAGGAGTAGATGTAAAATCATAAGAAATATTATTGCTGCTTAGAATTTTCTTTACAGTTTCAACACTGGGATTGCCTAATTTATAGTGCCAGATATCAACAGTACTCATATTGCTTCTATTTTGAGTTTCAGAAACATTACAACACATTTTTGTATTTCCTGAATTTCTTGAATCAACAAGAGTAAATCTGTACAGTCCCTTTACTTTTCTACCCTACAAAAGAATTTTCGTAGTTAGTATATGTTTAACTAGAAAATATTTTGGATAAAATTCTAAGTATACATCATTATCACTAGCAAATTGAGATACGCTAATTAGATTCTTTTTTTTATTTGAGGGACTCTTAACATATTATTAAGATAAAGTTGTCTTACAACTTGTATGCAAGCATTTCCAGTATGAGTTATTCTAGTTGATTCACCATTACCCTTATGTACATACTTTTACCTCTGTATTTCTTATCGCTAAGATTCAGATTGCTGAGATTATTAGCTATATGATTTGTTGCTTCTGAGTCAGGACACCGGATTTCATCTTGTACATCTTTTGTTTGGCAGAATCATTCTGAATATTTCTTGTGATTTCAAGTTGGTTTCTTGACTTTTGCTGAATAGTTGCCAGGTTTGCTCTTGGGTTGTAAGTACTTTGATTACCTTGTTGCCCTGGTTGGTAATTGGTATCAAATCTGAAATTGCATTTATTAGCAGCATGACTAAATCTTTCACAAATTGACATCTAAGTCTATTAATGTTGTTATTACTCCATCTTCCACCTCTGCATCTATATCTATATGATGAACCTCCTCTTTGATTGTTGTTTCCTTCATTTTTAGGTGCATAAGGCCTTTCTTGATTCTTGATTTTGTTGTTTGAGGCATAATTGACTGAAAAATCAGAGATCATTGTTTTTTTTGCTCTATTCTACCTTCATGAGCAAGAAGGGTAGAATGCACATATGATAGTGATTGTGTAACATCCTTTGATGATATTGCTACTACAAATTCATAACCATCATCTAGACCACTTAATATGGACAAGATTTTCTCTGTGTCAGAAATAACATATCCTGCATCACCAAGTAAGTCACGTAATGTTTTTACTTTTGTCTAATACTCTCTCATTGACATGATTTCTTTCTTTAAACTTTGCAACTGTCTTTTGTAGTACATAACTTTTGCTGCTGATCGTGAGTTAAAAACTTGCTCTATTGTAGACTAAATTTCACTTTCTATTTTACATCCTATCAATTGACGTAACAAACCGGCACTGATAGTAGATAACAACCAAGAACTCGACAAACTATCTTGTCTTTGATAAATTGTATATTCTCTATTATTCACACTATTTCCTTCATCATTTGTTGTGCACTTTTTTGGTATTGATTTTGTTCCAAGAATATAATGCTCCAACCCATACCCTCTGACCGCGGCTTGAATTTGAAATTTTCATAATAGATAGTTTGTTTCATCTATTTGTATATGTATCAATTGGGTTTGAGGACTGATTAAGACTTTTGAGAGATTTCCAGTTATGGTTTGTTGTGTAGGATTTGGATTTGGATTTGGTAATGTGGATGAGTTGTCATCAATGTCACCTTCTGCCATGGGTGATGAAATGATTCTAATTGTTTTCTAGGCAATGACTAATGATGAATTTGAGTGAAATTTCAGAAAAGAGTAAGAAAAGTGAGTTAAAGAATCAGGAACTTAGTAGTTTCAGATGAAGAGATGCTTCTCAGATAAACTGCAACTTGCAACATGCTCCAGGTGATGAAATATTATCTAACGGAGTAATGGCAGGACAATTAGTCGTTGGACTAATTTTCTTTGATACCATGAAAGAAAATGAGAATAGTTTGAAGATTTTATTTGTTTGTATTAACCTTGATCATCATGCTAATACATGATAGATACATTAGTTTATATAGTGGTCACATAGTTCTTTTGAAAAACTAATACACACACATACATATGGGCAATGGGCTTTTACAACCTAAGATAATATAAGTTGATACATGTTATTTTCCTCTTCGTTATGTCAGTTGCTCTGATAACATATTCAACTAAGCATACCAACTCATAATGCAGAGACAAAATTGAATACAGACAGCAGAAACCGCAAGGCGAAATATCCCCAAAGTGGATATAAGGCATCATGAATTTCATTTATTTTGGGTAGTTGTAGACATTGATCCAGTTATTTTATTCTAATTCTAGAGCAAATACTAACTATTTTTCACATAAATAGAAACAACTTCATAGATTCAATATGTGGCACCCAAAACTGAAATTCACTTTCGTCCTCCGTGATTATCGACCTTGCTATTAGCCTTTTACAGCAGCAAATAGGTCATTCAGATACACAATCTAAAACTTGGAAACATAGGGTTGATGATGTTAAAGAAAAACTATGTGTACATAAAATTGCATGTTAATGAATTAAAAAATTCAATTCCTAGCATCCAAACTGAAAACCCTATTCTAAATCAACTGAACAGTCCATTGTATGACACCATCTATTTGATTAATATCAAGCTGGGTAAAAAGCGTATAGTTCATATAAAACAAATACCATAACGAATATCGAATCCCATTGTGGAATAAATAGTCGAAAGCATGACAGTGTGAACGCACATACCCGGTATCTGCTCCAAACGGGAAAGGGACAGTGTATAGGTAGCCTTGAACGGGTGAAGGAATGGGGAAAATGAACGCAACGCGAAACCGAATCGACCCAAAAGACGATAGCTAGTGAAGGAATGACGCTTCCTTAGTGCAGCAGCAGCAAAAGAAAACGATGATGGGAAATTTGCGGGGATAGCGAAGCTTGCGGCGATAAATAGATGTCGGAGAAACCTAATCTCTTCGAACAATTCTCTTGTCCGCTTGCTAATTGACTACAAAGTTGAATAAACCTCAACATTAAGGTCTCATTTGCCAAATAAAAGCAAAATAGCTTCTTCTTATTTCATAAGTTCTTTTGCTTTTGGAAAGTCAGAAGGATCAACGGGCAAAAATTTGATTTATAAGTGATTAAAATATGAATTTGGAAACAAATGTATTGAAATTTCACAGAAAATTTGAATTTAAAAAACCAAGGATTTCAATAAGTTATATGAAAATTTGAATTTTAAATTTTAATATTCAATTTTTGATAACCAGAAAAACGAAATTTTTAAATTTTGAATTTTAACATTTGAATTTTTCACGATTTGAAATTTGAACTTTTAAATGAAATTTTGAAAATTTGACTTTTTAGAACACAAAATTTCAATATATGGAAACTCAAATTTTAAAATCCAAAATTTGAAATCTAAAGCCATAATTGAAATTCGAATTTTGAAATCTGAAAATTCTAACTATCAATATGTAAACTTTTAAAATTTTAAATCATTGAGATTTTTTAAATGTTCAATACTTTAAATTTTGGATTTTTTACAATTTAAAATTTCGAGTTTGAAAACTCAAATTTTGAGAAATTTAAGAATTCAAATTCAATAATTTGAAAGTTGAAATTTTGGATTTTTTTTAAGTTTTGAAAATATTAATTTTGAAATTTAAAAATACAAATATTGAAAATTTAAATACTGAAATTTTACTATTGAAATTTTAAAATTCCACAAACTAGAAAATTTGAAATTTCAAAATTTGATTTTGAGTCCAACATCATTATCTTGACAGTTAGGCGTTATAGTTTTGCTCCACGAGGTCGCATATTCAAATCTTGCATAGCGTATGATTCAAACTAGACTTGTAATATAAATATGTAGTATCATCCTAAGTAAAAAAAATAAAAAAAAGGATTTTGAATATGAAAATTTCGAGTTTCAAAATTTTGAAATGTGAAATTTTAATTCGAATATTTGAAATTTTCAATTTTGAGTTGAAAATTTACATTTTGGTTAGCAATTTTAGCTTGTTTTTTTTTTTTTTTTTTTTTTTTTTTTTGAAACCGAGGAACCAAAGAATTACATTACATTATTGAACTTGCGACCTCCTATGTGTTATTTCTACGCTTTACCACTTGTCACCCTAACAGAGTTTGCAAATGTAAATTTAAATTTTTTGAACAATTTAGGATTTGATTTGATTTTTTTTTTTGTTTTGTTTTTTTTTTTTTTGTTATTTTGATAAATCTCGCCGAAACTACTATTGTAAGTTAAAGAAGCAAAAAGAAAACGCTTTCAATAAAGCTAAAAAATAGCTATTAAAGTCGATAATTTTTGTTCCTCCATGCGACTTATTGATTTTTTTATTTTTCTTTTTGGAAAAAACAATTGTTTTAGACTATCCTAAGAGCCCGAAATAGTTGGGAGAAAGACAACCATAACCATGAAAAAAGGACAATCCTCATAGCATCAACCTGTAGCCAAAGATCCCAAAGAAATACCTTCTAAGTGCATCTTTCCATATATGTAAACGTGCATTGTACACATACATATAACAAGCCATAGACCCTTTGATATATCTTAAGTTCATGGCATAACTTGAATCCCACATATTCAAACATCTAAAGCCAGAGAACTGCTATAAAATTTCAGCAATTTTTTATGCTCAGAATAAATAAATTACAACATCCAGTGAAGTCGCTCTCTTACTCCAAGTCCCCTTTTGTCATAAAATCTCAAAAATTAAAGGGCACATCATGATTCTAATTTACAACAAACACTAAGTAGAGTCAGTTTATTTCTTGGCCGTATTTGCTTCTTCCTTCTTAGTTCCAGAAACAGCAGCCGTAGCGGCTGCTGTCACTGCAGCTGCAGCTGCACCAAGCTTCACTCCTCCGGCAGCTTTCATTACTCCGGCAACTTTGGCAAATGCAGCTATCCCACCCACAAAGAGAGCTCTTAATGCTACTGTTGGTTTTATATCCATTCTCGATTACTCCTGATAAAATATAAAATAAAAATAAAAAGTGAGAATACAACCACAAAATTGAAAGGACCGCTAAATGGTTAGTGGTATGATGCTCTAGACTTAGGTTCTAGAGGTAATGAGTTCAAACCCTTGAAACATTAAAATGAATGTTAAGCTTGAATGAAGTACCCCTACTACCAAAAAAAAAACGAAAATTCAATTATTCAATTGTGTATGATAATCTAGGTTTTGGTTACACGAACACTCAACGATTGAAAGCTTTGTTCTGTATGAGGCACTCGGGTTCTGAACGAAACACCTAGTGTTTTTAGGGAGTAAATATAGTAAAGACAGAGCTTAGAACAGTAAAAGGCACAACGATTTATAGTAGTTTGAGAATTATGGTATAAGAGCGTACTCGGCATTAAACATTAATGTTTAGTTTATTTATTTGTACAATAAGAACAATTTGTAGCATTTTAGGTGTAGATATTTAAAACAGCAGAAAATTGCATGGTCCCTCTTTCATTTTTGTTTGGCATTGGATCCCTGCTGCATAATCAGAAATGGTAATTGACTGGAAGCCCCTATTTAGTTACTGAATCGACTAAAACTCCCTCTCTCTTATGCAATGTAAAGCAGGTCCCTATGTACCATGTAGAGTGGATCCTTAGATATAGCAATTCTTGAATAGGATGCAGCCGAAATTTTATACACCACAAGTCAATTTGTAATATTGCAAGTCATTTTAATACAATTCAGACAGATTTTAATACACTGTATTTGATATTAACAGTGCAAATCAATTTCAACACAATTCAAGTCAATTTATTACAGCGCGAAATAATTTGTAAAAGAATGCAAGTTAATTTACTACAACGGAAGCAAAGTTTGAATATAGCGCAAGTGGATTCAGATATAGTGCAAAGGCATCCGGATAGAGTGCAAGTGAACCTGTATCAATGTGAAACCAATTCAACTTCCTTTTTTTTTTAAAGTTTAGTTTTTGAGTTTTTCAACCAAAAAAACCGCTCTTATAAAACAAGAAACGAAATTAATTAAAACAAAAACTCAAAGGAGCATTCTGGTCTTTTTTTTTTCTTTTCTGTTTTTTCTTTTTTACAAAACATTGATTTGAAATATATAATGATAATGAGACGTCATTTTAATCTATTAACAAGAAGTCTTAAATCAAAATCCAGTGGAATTCAATATTTCTATTATTATTTTTTTGGATACTTACAGATTTGTCAGCGCATCTTTTTTCTTTGATATCATGAAAATGTCATAGGTTCATTTTTTCCATTAAGACTATTGAAAGCGCATAGGATCTGCATTTAACCTTTTTTTATATTTTATTTTACAGTTTCAGAGATTAAATATTGTGTTTTGCGTTTTTTACGTATGCACGGAATATGAGTGTTAATTATAGTAAAATTTCTGCAAATAATTTACATTTTTTATGTAGCTATTCATTTATATTGAAAAGCAAAAAATGTTGCACTTCTCAAAATATGCTGCGATTATTTTACATGCAATTACTTGAAGAAATTAATGAATGTAGTAATCGACTTTCGTTTCATCGGATCGAACTTCTCTGTTAAAAATAAAATAAAAATTCGGTAGCATTTGCTCCATTAAGTCATCGCACGCTTTTACACAGAGTAAAAAATGTAGTCTTACATTGCTTACATGATCGAACGTGGGAATATAGCAATATAAACATTATTGCACATCTTGTTTTATGCTACGTTCTAAGTTTCTAACCTAAGTCAGAAGAATGTAGAACCATGAAGGAATGAATCCCCATTTTTTTCCACTTCCCATTAACCGTCATGGAAATGATTATTTTCACAATGTCAATTTTTTTTTGGCAAATAAAATCTACAATTTTGTCTTTTCCATTAGCATTATAACAATTGATGATTTACCATAATCGGGAATAAGATGGATACTCATCTAAATCGTCTTCTAATGATAGCAGAGACGGTGGAGAAAGAGAAAAAGGAAGGGTGGAGAAACAGAAGGTGGAGGGGTGGAGAAACAGAAGGTGGAGGCGTAGGTGGAACATTGTTGTAACTTAAACCTCCTTCCAATTTTTTTGAAATAGGTCAGCGTATCATTGTTCAAGTTTATAACAAAACCATATCTCCATTAAAATAAAAATCAGAAAATGAATTTAAACTATGCTTCTTTATTAAAAGATTTGTTTTTACAACAACCACAGTGTTTGCGCCAAAATTGGCCGCAAACCCCAAATACCGTGAAAGCACCAGTGTATGAATACAACTCAGCAATATTCAAACACAAATCACAGATCTCAGCAAATAACCTAAAAATGTTTGGTGATGAAAGGGGCAAACACCTCCAAGTCGTATGAGTTAGTTGATTTTATATTGTTTTTAGTGATTTGGGTGATTTACACAAATGTATGAAAAGCAGGGACTAAACTGTAAAAGACACACAGATTTATAGTGGTTCGGCCAGAACGTGCCTACTTCCACTTTATATGTTATTCTCCTTTTTCTTTCAGATTACAAGTACAAAGCTTTGTATACAAGTATATGAAAGTTGTTTGAAAGTTCCTTCCGTGCTTGAGCTGTCAAACTTGTCTGCCATTGTTGTACCCCTGCCCCTCTATTTATAGAGTGAGGCTGCGGGTAGGGGTCCTGTACGTATATAGCTGCTGGTGGGCCTGGGCTGATGCAATCTGGCCTGGCAAAGTTGGTTCGGCAATGCTTTGGTCCGGCGCTGCCTTGGTTCGGCAGTGGATGGAGAATGAGTTGGTTCGGTAGGCTTGGGAAGAGTGTTGGTTCGGTGGGATTTGGTCTGGTAGGAGCATGGAGATGGAGCTGGACCGGTAGTGGCATGGTTCGGTGGAGAGTGGTTTGGCTAGGAGTTGGTTCGGCAGGCATGAGAGGTGGGTTGGTTCGGTAGGAACATGGAGAGGGCGTTGGTTCGGTGGTGGCCTCCTTCATCTTGGTTCGGCGGTAGCACCGGTCCAGTGAAAACACGCCCAACACCGATTGATACGAATATGTTGCTAACCTTCACCATCTCATTGGTACGAAGTGCATCAATACGAACTCCTAAGTGCTTGATCGATTCGAACCATCCTTGCCAATTTGTTAATATTCCAGTTTTGACCAAAAATGGGATAACACTTTGCCCCCCAAAACATGCCTTGTGAAAGGAAGACGTGTTTTGTAATGCCATGAGCTGGATGTTCATATCCTATTGATGTCCTGCAAAGGAATTTACAGTTTTATGTGACCTCAAATGTCGACCGCTCGGGATCGAGATATTTGAGATGAAGTGCGACCGTTCACGGTCAAGCGCCTAACTTCAAATGACGATCGTTCAGGATCGAGCCATTTGAGGCGAAGTGCGACCGCGCGCGGTCAAGTGGCGGACCTCAAATGACGACCGTTCGTGATCGAGCCATTTGAGGTAAGGTGAGTTGTGCCGTTCGGGGCGAGTTGTGCCGTTCGAGGCGAGTTGTGACCGTTCGAGGTCGGGTTGTGCCGTTCGAGGCGAGTTGTGACCGTTCGACGTCGGGTGTCGTTCGAGGCGAGTTGTGACCCTTCGAGGTCGGGTGCCGTTCGAGGCGAATTGTGTGTGCCCGGGGGGGACTTAATATTATCAGTGCCGGAGTTTGAGGGAGTTTCCGAATCAAAAACTTCGGCAGTTCGCTGCCATGCAAGAGGTGCTCGTGGACCGTTCGCGATCCAACGGGCATACAAGTAAATTTTTCCATAGAATTGTAAATGTTAAAGCAATAATCATATGAACCTTACAGCAGACATGTACAAACAGGAAGAATTTAAATGTTCAAATCAAAATCAAAGCAAAAAGCAGAATGAAGATGTCAAAGCGTAAACTCTTACTATAACGCGGCTGGTAGTCATTCAGAGCATGTTTATGGATCGTGCGCGATCGCTCACATGTGTAAATGATTTAACCGTGTTAGCGAGAGGTTTACAACTTGTTCATCGTTATTTTAATCAAGCAATCAATGGATAATCAAACGGTTCTCCGATCCAGGGTCACCTCTAGCCGATGTAGACGGTGGTCACTCTGGCTCCACTGCTGGAGTTCGCCTCCTCACATACTGAAGGAGCATACCGTTCCTGATATGTCCTTCCACCTCGTCCTTCAAATGCCTACAATCATTAGTGTTATGACCGTTTAATTCATGGAATACACAAAACTTATCTGATTTTCTTTCGTCAGAGGTTGGATCCGTTCGCATTGGTTTACGATACGGAACCTGCTCCTTGGTATCCTGATAAATTCGTTCCAGACTCTCATTCAGCTCAGTGTGAGTGATGAATCGCAGCTCACTCCGTTGCCGCTTTGACCTGTCCCCGTCATTCTCAGCCTTTCTTTTACCTCTGCTAGTTTCCGCGCCTTTCTCAGGGGGATTTCCTCCTTTGATCGCATAAATATCAATTCCTTCTCCTTCTTCTCTTTCGGCGTTCGCATCCTCCAATCGTAGAAACTTTTCTGCCTCATGATAGAATTCTCCTAGATCCACGGGTGGATCCTTAGTTAATGAATTTTTGAACTCTGTTCCGTCAGCTATCCCGGACACAGCCGCTATCATAACCATGGATGGGTCGATCCACCGAAGCTGCTGCCGCATTGAATCGCGTTAGGTAACTCCTCAAAGTCTCTCCAGTTTTCTGCTTTAGGGTTGCCAAAATCATCACATTCTTGGGTCTTGTAATGTGGACCCTGAATTGCCTCATAAATCTCTCAATTAAATCATTCCACGTTCCGATGGATCCATTCTCCAATTGTCTAAACCACAATGCTGCAATATCCGCCAAGTATAATGGAAAGCACCGAGTCATAACCTCCTCTGATGCCCCCAGCACTTCCATATGCCTCATATACTTCGTTAGATGAACCGTGGGGTCCGTTCTCCCGTCATACATGTCCAGCGATGGTAACTTGAAATCTGGTGTGTTCCTAGCTTGTCTGATTGCTGGAGTAAAATGACTCCTATTAACATCCTCCAAATCTTTGTTCATTACTTTCGACCTGCCCCCCGAGTCCACGAGGGAATTCTGGGATATGCCCCCTTGACTGAGCGTTCACTCCTCTGCTGCTCCTAGATGCTCCTATTTCTCTCTCCGAAATTGGATCTATGTTCTCCATGGATGTGCCTCCTAATCCAGGTGCTACGCCGAATGGTCCTGCTCCATTCCGGACTCCGTCCGCTTCCCTATTCTGTGCTCCAAGTTGCCCAATCTGCTGAAACAAACTCTGAATCAACTCCTCTTGTCTTTTCATCATTGTCTCCATCTCATCCCTGGTGATGAAGACTGAAGTTTGGTTCTCTCCTGAGGAAGCCCCTTGACTCCCTTCATGCTGACTTCTGTCTGGTCTCTGTCTTCTACTTGTTTTCCTTCCAAGAGCCATAATCTCGGATAGACTTCTGGTTCTTAAAAAGAGTCTCTCAACAAATCTTTGCGAGGCAATGATTAAAGCGCTCCTGAGTTCAGCTCTCAATGAAAGCACCAAAGTGTTTGCGCCAAAATTGGCCGCAAACCCCAAATACCGTGAAAGCACCAGTGTATGAATACAACTCAGCAATATTCAAACACAAATCACAGATCTCAGCAAATAACCCAAAAATGTTTGGTGATGAAATGGGCAAACACCTCCAAGTCGTATGAATTAGTTGATTGTATGTTGTTTTTAGTGATTTGAGTGATTTACACAAATGTATGAAAGCAGGGACTAAACTGTAAAAGACACACAGATTTATAGTGGTTCAGCCAGAACGTGCCTACTTCCACTTTATATGTTATTCTCCTTTTTCTTTCAGATTACAAGTACAAAGCTTTGTATACAAGTATATGAAAGTTGTTTGAAAGTTCTTTCCGTGCTTGAGCTCTCAAACTTGTCTGTCATTGTTGTACCCCTGCCCCTCTATTTATAGAGTGAGGCTGAGGATAGGGGTCCTGGACGTATATAGCTGCTGGTGGGCCTGGGCTGATGCAATCTGGCCTGGCAAAGTTGGTTCGGCAATGCTTTGGTCCGGCGTTGCCTTGGTTCGGCAGTGGATGGAGAATGAGTTGTTTCGGTAGGCGTGGGAAGAGTGTTGGTTCGGTGGGATTTAATCCGGTAGGAGCATGGAGATGGAGCTGGACCGGTAGTGGCATGGTTCGGTGGAGAGTGGTTCGGCTAGGAGTTGGTTCGACAGGCATGGGAGGTGGGTTGGTTCGGTAGGAACATGGAGAGGGCGTTGGTTCGGTGGTGGCCTCCTTCATCTTGGTTCGGCGGTAGCACCGGTCCAGTGAAAACACGCCCAACACCGATTGTTACGAATATGTTGCTAACCTTCACCATCCCATTGGTACGAAGTGCATCAATACGAACTCCTAAGTGCTTGATCGATTCGAACCATCCTTGCCAATTTGTTAATATTCCAATTTTGACCAAAAATGGGATAACAAACAACAACCAAAATTTAAGCGAAAATGTATTGGTTAATTTAAGATAGAAAGTTCATTCATCAAAACTTGAGATTCTAAAATATTAAATAAACTAGCCCAGGCAAGCAATCGATCTACACCATCATTAAACTACTATAGGTAATTAATTCTTCAGAACTTGCATGCTTTAGTAAAGAGCTGGATGAATCAAAAAAACAACGCAGAAGGTAGTGTTTTGTTCCTTCATGGATCAACAATCTCAAGCTTCTTCATGACAAGCAATCATGCTTAATGAGGTTGGATACTAAATTATTCAATTTTATAAAAAAATTAGTGGCCAATGGAAGTGGTGTCCCCCCTGGTCTAGAATTGTGCTCGTCCAAGGTGGTATACATGACACATATACAATAGTCAGTTTGATTCGCTAATTTAACATAATGTTCCTAACGTATGTTGAAATATCTTCATCTTATTACAATAAATTAAAAAAAAAGTCATTGTACAAAAGTATGATATATGCTAATATTTATGAAACTGACGATATAAAATTGTGTAGTAATTTGTCTGAAATAAAACAGAAAATACAAGCACGAAAAAATAGAGCAAGGTTTGGTTCGACATGCTAAATGCAATTAAATTCACTAAAATTTTGAGAAACTCGATGAGTTTTAATTTTTGCTATTTTTACTTTTCATCTAAGAACCAGCAGTAAGAAAATTTGGTTTAGGACAGCTACATTTAATTTGGTTTCTTCTATCAATTGATCATTTCTTCTCTAAAAAGGAAAGGACTAATTTATAGAGTTCAATATGTTGTTTTTGTTTTTAACCTAAATTGCTGATTCGTTTTACTTGCTTACTTTTATTTGATCATATAAATGTAAATAGTTGCTTAGAGTCAATAGTGTTTATTGATATCACCCTTGTTTAGGTAGTTGCATAATATTTTCGATTCAAATACTCACTTTGTAACATAAATGATGTAATATCTTTTGTTAGAGATCCCGCAAACTTTAAATGTTAAGTTTGGACCAACTAAATTCTAAATATCTCAGCAAAAACAGTAATACTTATACTAGTTTTACAAATAAACTTGAATTATAAACATGCATCTAATGTGTATTTTCTAAGTCTTGTCTCATTTTTCTCATTGAGGATCTATGTACTTATTATCATAAAATATTAGTGGTATATCGTTGACGTTGTACATATGACTTAAAGTGATGTTATTTTCCCAGAATATCAATTAAAACATTGATCACCAATCGATAACATTTTCCATTATATGAGTGATATCAAATTGATTTTTGATTCAAACATCGGTGAATGGATAAATGTCGCCATTTCGTAGAGTAGTATATAAATATATCATACTTCAACAAATCTATAGTACACATGTATGATTAAACCAAATATAAATTGTTTAAAGTGCTTTGCTAAAAATTGTTTAAAGTGCTAAAAAGCAATATTTGCATTGTTTGTTATTAGCCTTTTTTTAAATAACGGATAACAGACATGCCAATATTATTTTGACATTATCACGATATATTCAGAATATCACATTGCATTCCTCGATTGATATTTACCAATACCAAAAACTACACGATAGATTACATTTTAAAAGCGAATAAAAATCATGATTCCACATTTACTGCTTGAAGGCTTGATGATAATGAATTTTCAAGTACATGAGAAAACGTTTTGAAAAGATATGAACTTGTTTCCCTTGTGATATAAGTTTCGTTTATTGGTACTATATATTTTCTACCATTTACCAAATAAATCGAAAAGGATATATTTTCATTTGTTTATTAAATAGATAAAAAATTGTTCATCATTGTGTCTCAATCTTAAATTGTGCTTAAATATAGTTTATACTCGAAAGTATTGATTTTAATTCCCTATTTTTCCACCTTGTAACCAAGGTTTTTCAATAATGGCATTTCTTCATTTCTATTTCATAATCATTCTTTCGCTCGTCCTTTCTTTAGCTTCTAAGATAGACTAGCATGTTAAACGGATCAAACATAAATTAGAAATTTATTCTTAAAAAGTTGGGAAAAACCAATATTTTGGTGACAATTTTCATAACTTCGTTTGACAATTACAAGGCAGATGGATAAACAAAAATGAAATATTTCGTTCCTCCAAGAAGTTTACTAATACGTCAAAACAATTGTTCAACAAAATTAAGATCCACTATGTTTTTATTTGGTTTCCAATCCCGATAAAATAGGCATACATCATTATCAAATTTGGGAAAAATATAACTGTTGACTTATCTTATCTTGACTAAAAATACACATTACTGTTGCATTTCCTTATAAACATGTTACCATAGCATTTTCTTAATGTATGTACTCTAGTCCATTGAGAAAAGAGAAATTTAAACCTATACACGGCCATAAATCACGAGCTTTTGTTAATCCTCTCAAACAATATTGATTACACCATAAAACGAAAGAATAACTACAACGCCAAGTTGTAAACCAACAACAGCGAGGTTTTCCTCATTTTGTCAGCAGACTTTTATTTGCCGATTTCGAAAATTTTCCCTTCATCTTCGTTGAATCAAATAAACGTATTGTCAAAATGTAAGTTGGTGTTCATAAGTAGGTCGATTAAGAAAAATAAATGACTTGTAATTATTAAGCTTAGAAAACTGTCATTCCACCAACAACTCTCAATTAAGAAAAAAGAGTATACTATACGAACACTTGTGGATGTATACATTAATTCAATCGCATTTTTTAGTTGAGGATTTTGAAACATAGATTGGACTGTATGTACTAACACTCTTATCCAAACTATTTACAGTACACCCATCAAGGAAGTCAAATTCAATTTCTAAACAACTTCGTATTTCGTGCAAAATAAATTAACAATCTACATTGAAAAAAAATGGTAAATTACCATTAACATATTATTACCATTGCATAGGTAGTGAAATATAAGTATTTTCAACATACCAATATCTTCGAGTATATAAATTTACCTATGTCAGAAACAAAAGTAACAATAACTAAAGTCAAAATCACTGGTAGCCAGTAAATCTGCTGTGTACATACACGTTTGTATTTTATAATTGTATATCATTAAATTCAGAATCAACTTCGCTAATGATGAATTTCATCATGTCTCGGTGATGTCTCTTTATGAAGTTTAAATTTTTAATAAAATGTATACATACTTATATTCGTATTGTTTATGGCTTCTTTTAGTTCAACTATGAAATGTAAATCATTATGTATGCTTCATGTGTCAAAAAATTAAATATGAAAGGACAAAATACAGTCTCTCCATAACTTTATTTTGCATATAAACATATATAACACGACGTACTTACTGTTACCATGGGATTACCAACGTATTGGTAACGGTTTGTTAAAAAGATAACTCTATTCAATACATGTTTTTTATTAAACTGATGCACTTATGTGGAAAATGCATTTAATGCAAGATAAATTCTCAAAATCAAGCATAATTAAATCGAAAAACATGACCAATAAAGATTCACGCGGAAAATCAATTCTGGGGAAACATCGGAAATAATAACAAATAGATTAACGTGAATAAAGAAATCGCACCTTGGCGGCTTTACCCTAATATCTGAGGAGCGTAGGAATTGGGAAGAAATTGTATTGAATAGAAGTCAGAAACTAATGATACAAGGTTTTAAATTGTCCCCTGGTAAAATTTTAATTTCGAATGGGCATGCCCCTCCGTGTGGTATTTATTTTCTACGGGCGGTAACTCTAATTCATGTATTAATGTAATCTCAGTGTTGTTTTTTTCTTACAGGTTAACTGTTGGTTATAAAATGAAAATCAATGCGATATAATTTTAACAATAATTCTCAACCCATTAAGTTGGAGTGTTTTGAGGAGTCATAATTCTTTTTCCATTATACCCCACTAGTTATATTGTAGAATAAATTTTCATAAGACTAGATAATATATATGTGTGTAGCGTTATTTTAGTGAAAAACTCTCAAAATCAATGAATGTTAAATTCTCAAGCATATAGATCGGTTATAACAGCCCTTCATGTAAATCAATCATAGCCGCTACGATTATTTACAGCCAAAATCATTACTTAAAAAAAAATTATAACCAATACAATAAGGCTTTCAAACGGAGCATTAGTTTTGGATAGGAAGGGGCACCAATTTTTGAGCACTCCTTGCAAAATTAAATCACTACGAAGGTTACACATCATATTAATCAAACATTTTTTTTTTTTACCTCTTTAACCCTTTTAAAACATCAAAATATCAACAAAAAAAAAATCATTTATTCCTTCTTTAATCCTTAGTTAAAACATCAAAATATCAAAAAAATTCATTTACTCCTTTAACCCTTATTTCAAACATCGTTTTTACCTCTTTAACCCTTAGTTAAAACATTTTCAAAAATTGTGTTTTTTGAAAATGACAATAATGACGAGAACAAAAAATTCATCTTGTTAGGATTGTCTCGCATGTTTAATGGAGGAACGACGGTTTGGATTGGAAAAAAAAAGTCTCACATCGCTAAATAACATGGAGAAGTGGTGTATAAATATGGGTTGGTAGGCACGTAACATTGGATATTCCTTTTGTTACAACAAAGTGTGTGTCAACCCATGTGCGTACGCCACGTGCTGGAGATGGAGAGCTTGTTCCGACCGTCGTTACACAACAGTGGTATCAGAGCCGATGGTTACGGACTGGGCCATGCAGACACGGCAGTACTCTCAAAGGTTACCGCAAATGGATGCGAGTCAAGGGGGAGACTGTTAGGGTTGTCTCGCATGTTTAATGGAGGAACGACGGTTTGGATTGGAAAAAAAAAAATCCCACATCGCTAAATAACATGGAGAAGTGGTGTATAAATATGGGTTAGTAGGCACGTAACATTGGAACGACGGTTTGGATTGGAAAGAAAAAATCTCACATCGCTAAATAACATGGAGAAGTGGTGTATAAATATGGGTTAGTTGGCACGTAACATTGGAACGACGGTTTGGATTGGAAAGAAAAAATCTCACATCGCTAAATAACATGGAGAAGTGGTGTATAAATATGGGTTAGTAGGCACGTAACATTGGGGATTCATTTTGTTACAACAAAATGTGTGCCAACCCATATGCGTACGCCACGTGCTGAAGATGGGGAGCTTGGTCCGACCGTCGTTACACAACACATCTCAATCTTCACAATTAGGTCCAAACTTTGTTAAGGTGACAGAAAGGTAATTTCTTAATTCAATTTATTGCACGTTTTTTAAACTATGATAAAAGTGGGTTCTAAGTTTACTGTGTTGAATGTTTTCTTGAGTAAAAACAATCTTGCTCTTTTTCGTTTGCAGTTCCATCCAGCGGTGAGTTTGAGTTCTCTTTTGTTTGATTAATGATCTTGGAAAGGTTAATGATAATTAAACGAAAAATATGATAAATAAAAGAAAGTATGTAGGTAAATTTGATTGTAATTTTGTGAGGGAACTAGTTTGATTAGTACCCGTCATAGCAACAATTTTTTTTAATAAAAACGGCCTTCTCATATCCAAAGCGTAGTGCCGGTAACAATACCTTTTCGAGTAGGGGAATTCTTTTTACATCTATGCTTTGATTAATTAACCCCCAAATCTACTAAAACTTAGTATGTTGCAAGTAGCAACCCCAACTTAATCTCTCCTGTTAATATCATTCCGATCAAATTACAACCTATTAAACTTTTACCTTTTTTAATACCATAAGTATATTTTTCTTATTTCAACAATTAATCAAAAGTCGTGTATGAACTTTTGTTGACAAAAAAGAAACACTATCATGAGATTTAATATCTTCTGTTGTAGCAATATCACCGTTCACCAATATCCATCTATTTAATTGTTAGAAAAAAAACTAAAATTTAACTCTATACAAATATTCGTCAATCCTAACATCTTTGAAACTAGATTTTCTAAGATTTGCAAATTTTTGTAAATGCTATTTTATCTTTTTTGAATTTCAAAATTTTTTGGAAGAAAACACGACTTCCTAAAAAAATAAATACGATTCAAGAGATATTTTAAAGGTTTATTCATGATTATGCCTACACTGGCTTGATTAACGTATTAGCAGTGGACTAGATCAATCTTATTATAGACAAATTATATATGTTTTTGTGAATATTTATAATTTTTTTGAGTATTGGTAGCCTCTACGTTATTAATGGTATTATGAAGTATACTAAGAAATTTAATGGTACTATTTTTTAAAAATGGTATTGGTAAAACAAAAACAAGATGCCTTTAGCATCATACTAACTTAAAAAGAAACCAACAAAACTTAAATGTATCGGGGCCAATGCAACATTTTAAAATTCTTGAATATTGTACTTTTATTGTATGTTACCCCACTAAAAGTTGTTCCTTCTCATGTGTCGACTACCTCATTTACTCCAATTTTCTGTCCCAAACTATACTGTAAAACCCATGTCGGGTTAAAACTAAATATTTATGACTTATTTGTCTACTTTTTTATAATCAAAACTACATCCATTTATCTGTAATTGGTCGACGGTACATTGATTTCTTCGCATACTACATGATTTGAAGATCGACGTAACACCGAGGATTGATTTTCATGTTGCTTTGTTCCTTCATTAGTTCTAGGTAATTGATTGTTCACCAAAAGTATTATCGCACTTCAGTCTTTAATCTTCCCTTTTATCATTTCAGCATAAGTTAACAACATTTTAGTATGTGTAACCAATTTAGCTAGGTACTGTTGTTAGATCAGGTGCATTGGCAATAGGACAAAAGAGAAAATTCCAAAAAAAAATTCCTTTGATTAGTTTGCATTAGATCTTATTTTGTGTTTACATAAATAATATCTTTGTACCAAATTATATTTATTTGTTATTAATTAAGGAATTTGGAGTTTTTAATTTAATTTTAATTAATTTGTATTAAAACTTTTCGATTTATATATATTATGATTCAATATAGCACATGTTTTAATTTATTTTAACTTTAATATGTTCGCGTTCATAATGCAAACTTATAACTATATTAATTATGATGGACTTACCTAGGGAATACATAATGAATAAATTGTTGGATCAGGTGCACTGGCAGTGGTGGTAAAAGGGCGACTTTACAAAAAAATTATTTTTATTAACTTGCACGAGATCTTATTTTATGATTATGTGAATAATATTTACTTATACTAATCAAATTTAGTATTTATTAATAAATGAGTTTGAAAAATATTTCAATTTATTTAATTTTATTTAAATATTTATTTATTTCTTGTTGTTTAATAATAATATATTATTATCAATTTAATATAAATTTAATTTATTAGTTTAATTTTTTTATTAATTTTATTTTTAATTTATCAATTTAGTTTTTAATTTACTAATTTAAATTTTAGTTTAGTTATTAATTTAATTTTAATTATAATATGTCCGTATTCACGATACTAATATCATAACTATTTTAAATGTTATAATCTAACCTAGAGATGCTACGGGAATGTGTATAATTAACCGTTATAACTCATGCTTAATAAATGTAAAAGTGATAATCATATGTCTACAATAATGTCAAAGGGGTATACATATACATAGACACTGATTAAATTTATATTTACATTAATCTAAACTATATGTTTCTTTTACTTTTTAGCAATTTTATTTTAATTAATATTTATAATATATGCTTAAACTTTTAAACAAATTATCCAATAAGGCTAAAAATGGCGGCTGCATCTTCGTCCTCCAACCGTAATTCCTCAAATCCGACTCTGTCTTCGGAAGAAGGAGAAGACGATGAAAATTGGCAAGAGGTTATGAGAAAAGGAAAGCTGAAGGTGGCGGCAAACCCTAGTATTAATCAAACTCGATCGACTTATGCGGATGTGCTCAAATCTCAGGTATTTGCGAACGAAAGTAATAAAAGCTGGATGAAAGCCACGGGATGCAAAGAAAGTATAGAAAGCAATGTGCGATTTTATGAGAAAACGATGGATGACAAAGGAATCTATGCAGAAATTGATGAAGAGGATTTTACTGAAGCTAAAAGTATGTGGAAGAATTCGATCTATATCTACATGGCAGGAAAGAGACCGTATTACATTCACTTCAACGCATACATTAAAAGAGAGTGGAAACCACAAGGAGGACGGAGTGTTTTTGCAAGAGAGAATGGATATTACCTGGTTAAATTTGATTTAGAATCTGATTGCCAAAAAGTTATAGAGAACGGACCATGTTTTATGGATAGCAAGTTATTATTTATCAAAAGGTGGGAGGCTAATCTAAGATTGGAGAGAGATATGTTAGATTGACATCCTATATAAATAAGGCTAATGAATCTGAATCTTGCTCTATGGAGTAGCAGAGGGATTAGCAAATTGGCTAGTCTCATAGGGAAGCCAATTAAGATGGATGAAGACACTAAACGTTTGAGAAAGCTTAAATTTGCAAGGGTACTGGTAGAGATATCAGCAGTGTCAAAATTACCAAATAAAATAAGAGCTAAAGACAGTTCTGGAAAAGAGTATGTTCAAGATGTGGAATATGAATTTATTCCTCCAAAATGTTCACAGTGTTTGAGCTTTGGGCATACACAAATGCAATGTACAAGAAACAATGTTCAAGAATGGAGGATCAAAGAGAAAACAGATGAACAACAAGAAACTAACGATCAAGAGAGAAGCGCAGATATAAGGATTAATAATTTACATCATAATCAAAATGAGAAGTTACCTAAACCATTACAAGCACCACAAAAAACATCAGATGAGAATATTCACAATGCATCACCAGTCACCCAAAATATACAAAGCAATATCAGTACGGTCACTGATACATCAAAATACTGTTGATAATCAAACAAACCCTGGCTGCCTAAGTTCTGAAAAGGAAATCCCGAAGAAGCAATCGGTGCGTGTGAATAACTTAGCACAGAAGAATGAACAGGAACAGGAGCTTGAAGATTTATCCCAGATTGAAGAGGTACCTGAAACAGTAGAAGACATTAATAAAATGAACATAAATTTGGATTCTAGTGATGAGGAGATAAATGATGATACAAAATCAAGAACTTACACTAAACCAAACCAGGAATACATAGAACAGTTCAATAAGAAAGCAAGTAAGCATGGTCCAAAGAACACTGCTCCTAGGAACTTGAGGAGTAATAAAGCACCATCCTCCCAATGACAATAATTTGCTGGAATGTTAGAGGTCTTAATAGTGATGAGAGACAAGTAGACCTCTTTAATTTAAGAAATAAATACAAGCCATCATTACTTGGTTTGCTTGAAAATAAAATGAATAATGATAGTATAGATAATTTCCATTCTATTTTGGGTGCTAGCTGGAGTATATATCATAATAATGATAATAATTGTAAAGGTAGAATTTTAGTTGCCTGGTGTAATGATGTCTGGTCATGTAGCATGACAAGCAAAGATGATCAGCAAATTACAATAAAAGCTAATAATATGGGAGGTTTAAAAATTAATATTTCTTTCATATATGCCAATAACCTTGCAATAAAACGTTCATGTCTCTGGAATCAAATTAAAAAACTGTCAAATCAAATAGATGGACCATGGATAACAATGGGAGACTATAATGCAATGCTAAATGCAGAAGATAAAGTTGGTGGTCTCACATTAAAAGCATCCCAGCCGGAGGAATTCAATGACTGTGTTGTTGCTGCAGGATTAACTGAAGTAGCCCACACTAGACTGAAATATACATGGAGGAGAAGTTAGAAAGATAGCCTGCAAACTAGATAGAGTTTTCGCAAATTCAGATGCAATCAACATGTTTCCCTCAATGAAAGTCAATATTCTGCCTTGTTCAACTAGTGATCGCTCCCCCCTTCTAGTTGAACTTATTCAACACAGTATAGAAAAAGGTAAACCTTTTAGATATGCAAATTACTGGCCTCTATGCAAAGATTATTTTAAAGCTGCAGATTTTTCAAAACTTGATATTTTTTAGGGTAATAATACCTTTGTTCTCATTATGATTCTTAAACATATTAAGATGAGAATAAAAGAATGGAACAAGTATAGACTAAAGAAAAATAATATGGTTGCCCAACTTCAGGAAACCCTAGGCAATATCCAATCTAAATTGGACATAGACCCATATAATGATGAATTGAACAGGGATTTTTTTGAAGTGCAATAAGAACTCAAATCTGCTTTACAAATTCAAGCTATGGAGTTAAAATAAAAGGCCAAAGAAAAATGGTTAACAGAAGGTGATGAAAGCTCAAAATTTTTCTACACCAAAATGTCCATTAGACAAAATTATAACAATTTTCACAATTTAGTTAATGACAAAGGTGAACTGATATCCAATATGGAGAGCCTAGAAAAAGATGTAATAGAGTATTTTACTGATCTTTTCAATGGCAATTACCCTCAAAAGTTACCTGACATTAAAACCAGATGCGTGGTGACCAAAAGTGGGAGGCATATGCTGACCAGAGATATTGAAACCAGGGAAATTGAGAAAGCTATGAAATCCATTCATCATGATGCCATCCCAGGGCCAGATGGGCTGGGTTCGCATTTCTATGTAACCCACTAGAAAGATCTGTAAGGAAAAACTGAGGTTAGCATATAAGGAAGCACTAGACTCTGCAAAAATCATAAAAGAAACGAATCATACTTTTCTATGTCTAATACCAAAAAAATAAAAACCAACCCTGATACAAGATTATAGACCTATTTCATGCTGCAATATCTCTTACAAAATCTTGAGAAAAATCATTTGCAATAGAATCAAACCAATTTTAAATGAATGCATAAGTGAATGTCATAGTGCTTTTATTAAAAGAAGAAGCATATCTGAGAATTCTCTACTAGCTCGTGAGTTGGTAAGGAATTTCAAAAAGCAGGGAGCTGGAAAAATTTGTTTAAAAGTGGATCTTCAAAAAGCTTATGATAAAATTAATAGAGGATTCATCATTCACATGTTAAGAAATATGGGATTTCCTGTAAATATTCTGAGACTCATTGAAGAATGTATATGCACTCCAACCTACTCTATATTAATAAATGGGGTCCCAAAAGGTTTTATTAAAAGCAATAGAGGTTTGAGGTAAGGATACCCTCTATCCCCATATCTATTTGCAGTGGCTATGGAGTATTTTTCATTACAAATGGAAATATACTCCTATAACAACATTATTCGGCCAGTTTACAAAATCCAGCCACGAATAACTCACCTCCTATATGCAGATGACCTTATTATTTGCTATAAAGCTTCAAATGATGCAATCAGGGGGTTGAAAGAAATATTCCAAAAACTGGAGAGTTTTGCAGGTTTGAAAGTTAATGAACAAAAAACAAATGTTATTTTAATGAACATTGCACAAACAAAGAATAATACTGTTCTCTCCTTAACTATGAAGAGAGCTATCTGCCTGTCAAGTACCTTGGTGTGCCGCTATCTACAAATGTGATCACAGATAGAGAATGTGGAGTACTTGTTACAAAAATAAGAAACAAACTGCAAAGTTGGAGTTCTAAACTACTATCATTTGCAGGTAGGATAGAACTGGTCCACACTGTAATAACGTCTATGGTCAGGTTTTGGATACAGACTTTTCAAATTCCCCGTGCTTCCATTAATAAAATTGAAAGTGTCTATGCAAACTTTTTCTGGAGAGGGGGGATTCATAAGATATCATATCAAACACTATGCAAACCTAAAAAAGAAGGAGGAGTAGGTCTCAAAAATCTCAGGGATTTAAAAAAAGCATATGCTACAAAACTGGCTTGGAAAATTTTAAACAGAAAAGGTCTCTGGGCAAACTGGATGAGAAGTAGATGTTTAAAAGGAAATTTCTGGACTCAGAAAGAGGACACAAATGCCTCAGGCACATGGAAAACAATTCTTAGAGCTAGATGTGACCTCAAAAAATTAGTAAACAGGAAAATTGCTAATGGTGAAAGCACGAGCTTCTGGTTTGATCCCTGGCTAAACAATGAAAGTATCATAAACAAGCTGGGATGAGACAATTTTAATGCATATGGAGGGAGAGACTTTATGTTGAGGAAAATCATACAAGGCAAACCATGGTGTATTCCATCCGATTCCCCAGCTAACCAAATCAAACAGGATATAATGAGTATACCTCTAAGTGATAATCCATCAGACACTTGGGTATGGAAACCAAATAATAAAGAGTTCACTTTGAAAACTGCCTGGGAACAGTTGAGGGAAAGAAGAACAGAAATTGAATGGGCACAAATTGTGTGGAGTAGAGTAAGCACTCCAAAAATGTCACAAACAACCTATAAAGCATTGCTGAACAGACTTCCTACAAGGGACAGGCTCAAGAAATGGGGGATTATTCAAGAATCTATCTGTGTTTTTTGTCAACGGTAGGAAGAAAATCACAATCATGTATTTTTTCAATGCAATTTTACTAGAAAAATTTAGGACAACCAAAAATCAATCTTAAACTGTAACTTGCAAGACTATCAATTAGGAGACATTGCAGTTTACCTGACTCGAAGATGGAAACCCAAAAGTTTGATGGGGAAAATGGCCTCTATCCTGTTGGCGACCTCTGTTTGGCATGTATGGAGAGAAAGAAACAGACGAATTTTCCACAATAATTGTAAAAATGAGCAATCAGTTAGTGAAATGATTAAAAGAGATGCAAAAATTACATGAAAAGAATGGGAAAACTTATAGATCTATCAAGTGTTGAACTAAATGCATTGAAGAGGATGGGATTAGAACCACATAGTAACGAGAATCAGACGGCGACTACACAGCCATGGTTTCCTCCGTGAAGAACTGAGTAGGAAGATGAAGCGGTTCTCTTTCTTTTTTTCTTTGTCTGAAGTGAATGTATAATAAAGTTTATAATATTAAATGTATGGGTCGGGCCGACCTAGATTTGGTTGAGTAATAAAGCCTTTTACCAAGTTTCAAAATATATATATATATATAGCATAATATTATTTAAAATATAATTATTGTATAGAAACGTTTAATTTATACATATGTATAAAGAATTTATATTTAAATATTTGTTACTTAATATTCAATTTTTACAAAAAAATGATAATTATTTTAAATTCAAATTTAAATAAGTTTGACTATTTCTAAAAAGTATCTAGTAATGTATACATATCAAAATTGTTTTCTTTAATTTATTTTTTTAACAATCACCGACAAATATATACGTGTGTGTGTATACATATATATAATTAAAAATCGGAATGTATTTTATGTTTGAAAATTTGAAGTTATTTATATTTTATAAACTCCTTTGACTTTCAAACCGAAAAGTGGTTTTTTATTGTTAGCATTTGGAAACGTTAAAAAAAAATTATTTAAATTTTCCATGCGGAATATACATACATACATAAATTTATATATAATAATTGTTTTTAAATATTAAAAGTCAGAAACTATTTTATAATTCATAAATATTAAATATTTATTTTAACAAGCGTTACGGCACGCGCTTCGCGCATGATGAAAAAGGCTGATTTATTTTTGTACAAATTATATTTATTTAATACGTTCAAAAGAAAATGATTTTGATATATTTAGTCATATTTTTGTGTTAATCATACATATGTAATTTGAAATTTTATTTCTCAGTTGCGATCTCTAATTTCTTGTGAGTTTAAATTTTTATTCACATTATTAATTACTAATAAATAAATTTGTAAAGTAGTTTATTTGCTGGATCCTATTTTTAAGTGATATTAAGATTTAGTAAATATTTGTAGAGTAAATTTAAAATTTGTAAAAAAATCTTAATTATCAGATCCTAATTTTAAGCGATGTTAAACTTTAATAATATCTGTAGGGAGACATTTTTAGTATTTCATGCTGATACCAAAAAAGTATGACGTCAAATATATAAAGATATAAAGGGCAATTTTGGAAGTTTGCGGTCGGACCAAAAGTTTGCGCTTTCAAACCAACTATTAATAAAGATATATACATATATGTAATATCAGATTTGAAATTATATATATATATATATATATTCAATCTAAGTGCCAATTTCAAGTATTATATTTATATATATAAATGTTTTTCCATCGATTGACTAATAAATAAATTTTTGAATCATTATTAAACACGGTTGAATATAATGTTTAAAGATAGTGTGTGTGTGTCTATCCATGTGCAATGTGTGTGATCATGTGTGTGTGTAACAAAGTGTTACCTCCATCTTATTATTCTACCGATTGTCCAACATGGTTATTGTTTAGTTCTCTCCTCCATCTCCTTGGCTACGGGTTGCAATTTTGTAATTTTGGCTTCATCGATGTTAGTTGGAGGCTAAGATTTTGTTAGTTGAGTGTAGAGAGAATGAAAGTGGAGACTACCTATTTATATGCCTCTGTATATCAAATATCTCCCTCATTTTCCTTAAACCTAAAGAGACCAGGTCCCTATTGCCTCTCTTATTCTATGGTCGGGCCCTATTTACCCCTTAGACAAAATGCTCATTTGACTCACTTTGAATCAATAACTTAATTATATTATATGCGCTCCTTTTTCAACCAAACTAACGTACAACTTTATGTACATCATTTTGATCGATTTTAAGCTTCAAATGAATAACTTAAAAAGCCAATAAGTAATAATAGAACATTTCTATCAATTTATCATTTATTTATGCCATTTATAAATTAATCTTAACATCGTCGAATTCGAATACGACCAACTCGGTTGTGTTGACCCTTTGGTGAACTCAGTTCTAAGTCAATATTTAAACAATGTAAATACTAAAACCCATATGGACTTTGCTGAAGTATAGCATCGGGTATAAGTTTAATCCTTGCAGATGATTTAGGAAATATTCAATTTCTAATCTATAATAAGCTCACATAGAATTGACATTTTGTATATGGATTCTTTTCATCATCACTATATCACTTGCACATCTAGAGTTTAATTTAAGGTCAAAAAATCTACCAATATCTGTATTCAATTATGTAGACTATAACATCCGCTTATTGGAGGCCCAAAATTAACGACTACAGATGATGTAGTCATCCATAGGTATTAATCCTCGATGACCAAACACAGCGATATTAGATTCATTGATGCACAAAAACATAAGAATATGGAAAAAAATTAAACAAAAAAACAAGTTTCCGCATTTCATTTCAAAATATTCCAAATTGATTACAGAATTCCAATTCGCAGACCATATTCATATAACATATAATTGTCATAAAATACGCCAAGAGCGACATATGAAGATGCCCCCCGGTAGATCAGAGTATATAGATAGGCAAGAAAATAATTTGTCTTTATAAACACATAGCGGAAATAAAAGAACTCTAATAACAATCTTGTCTCCTACACGTCCTCGAAAGCTTTTATTCATCTAAAAGAACACCTGGAAACCGTAACTCTCAACCTACTCAAAATCAATTGAGTACCCGAGAGTTTAAGGGGAAAACAAAAATTTTGAGTCAAACATAAAGCCTGGTATGAATAATAATTTACCATCTCAAACCATTTAGCTATCTAGTGACACCACGCCGTTTAGTGGAACGGGTTTTCCCCTCACTAGTATCTTAAAACATTTGCAAAACTATATAACGCACTCATGCATCCACAATGGTTAAAAAAATAGTATTTCAAAATATTATGATGATATGCAAAACAATTAAATCGATTCTGGATTACCCATCCCCATTCATTCTGACTATCTGTCTCAATTATGTTTCTAGAGTTACTATTAACATGTTAAATATTAAGGACTATCTATCCAACTACATAGTTTTCATGAAATCACTAAGAACCTATTGGTAACTTCAATATCTTATTTATTATCCTAGTTTTCATGGACTAACTAGGAACCTATTGGTTGATTGCCAATATCTTAATCCAGATATAGTTTTCATGGGCTAACTATAAACCTACTGACCCCTGCTAGTAGCAAATCATAGTTTTCATGGGCTGACTGTGGACCTATTGGCCCATGCAATATCATACGATTTTCATGGGCTTACTGTAAACTTATTGTCCCTTGCCAATATCTTTAATTAAAATTTTAACACCTGTTAAATTATATTCACTACTGGATCAACCTAACTGGTTATTCTGCCCTTTCCCCAAAATACAATTGTGGTTAATAACAAAGTGAATAATATTTCAAATCTTTATTTATGCCTTGATTATTACTTTAAATTGAGATTGAATTTATGTTTTGAAACCATGAAAACATGTCTTTCGAAACCTCTAGATAGCCTCCTTCGAAAGCAAAAACTTCTTTTCAAAACATTGTATACATATCTTTCGAAGCCCTCAGTAAACATTCTCTTTTGAAACCTATTATAGCATTCAATGATATTAAATCATATTTTTAAAATATAGAGCTTCGAGACAAATGAAAGTACCCTTTTCGAAAGTATTGAGTTTACTCTTTAAAAATCATTGGGGTCAAAATGGTTATTTACGAAAGTATCTCTTTCGAAACCAACAAAAATTAGTTTGGGGAAAAATTGAAGGTATTAGAACCATCTTAGTCGAAAGCAAAACCTTAAAATCAAAACCTTAAAATCAAAACCTTGAAGTACAGAGTCAAAACCACCTTTCAACTCCATAACCTTCGAAACCCTCATGCCATTCGAAAGCATTCAAGAAAAACTTAAGTTAAAATAGAAGTAACCCCTTTAACAATATAGATGACTTCAATGTAGTCGAAAGGGGGATTAACGACTTGGTTTCAACTTAGACGAAAGCCTACCCTTTCGAAAGCAATTATTTAAAGGAAAAGGTACTCCTTTGAAAGCATATACTTTAATACAGCATGACAACCTTCTTCGAAACTAATTATAAAACCTTTTTGGAAGCATAGCTTTCGACTGTATCAAAAGCTTTAGGTAAAACTAGGCAAGACTTTAACTTTTGAAAACAAAGCAGAGTTTTGACCCCATCGGAAGCTACCCTTTCGACGCCATGACTTCTGCCTTCCTTCCAATCCACTGCATACTATCTAACTGATATCTTGTGCATTGGTTTCGATTACTTACATTTCGACTATGTTGGTTTCGATTGGGATGAGGCAGAATCAAAGGATTCGAAAGGTCCTTACTAATAGAGGTAGAACACCATTTTCTGGTTTAAAGGCTGAATTGTAGAAACTTTTAGTAATTACTTTCTAACAACTTGCCTATTTGTAAACTAGTGATTGATTATCATAAAAGCTTTTTGTGGTGACCCGACTTTTCGACCCTCGAAAATCGACATTAATACGTTCACTGTATTGCGTGCCGAACAATCGAGTGTCGAAAAGATAGATTGTTAGAGGAAAAGAAAGAAGATAGAAGAAAGAAGAAACTAAACAAATACAGAATCTCATAGCGGATTGAATAATATATAATATCAATAGCTTTTTACACAAATCAAAACTATAATATACGTATCTCAAATCAGAGTACGCAAATCAATAATTATGAGCCTGAATAGTTATAATAATATGTCCTCACAATTGCTGATAATTTCAAATAAACACTGCAGCAGAATAAACAAGTAGGAGAATACATCTCGGTTTCCAGCTCGTCTCCTGAACTCCAAAGCAATCTAATCTAAATCTGTAATATGCTCGGTATGACCCGAGCATTATTATAAAATAATAACACACAGATCAGTCTGGTAAACTAGCGTGAGAACACACACTCAATTTGATATATTAATTATAAAACCTTTCCATAGTGAAGGTATCATAAGACCACACCACACATAAACACGGTCAGGTTTTTACCTTACGATAACCAAAACATTTCCATAGAAAATCCAATGATATTATAATAATGTCTAAAGGTCAAAATAATAATAATAATCAAGTAGCCGTGATGCTCGTGCTGTGTATATCACAACAATACAAGTATAAAATCAAAAATCGATATGGCTCGTAAGCTAATTGTGTAGGATTTCCATAGAGGTGCCCTCAGTACTTCGAGAACGGTCCTCCTGCACAAGGACAGAGTTATCCTTCCGAAGCATCATACCCGTCTTGCCGGGGTATCATAGGAAAAATATAACTAGTCTTGATAAGAACGAGTGCCTTGCTCCGGCATGCCCAAAAATAACCGAAGGTATCCAAACTGCTAGAAAAGGAGCCGATTACACCCTATGGGTTTGCCAACCCTACTGGTATGCCTCTATCTCTTGTTTTAGTCATTTCCACTAATGAGGCTACATCCGGCGTTCTAGCTTACACACTGCTCCAAAAATAGATCACGGAATCCCATATGAATTCCCATACCACAATGGCCTCTAAATCGCATATAGATTCCCACATCTCAAACATATCTTGGAATCTCACACAGATTCCCACACTCCAATGAGTCATGGAACCATATATGGATTTCAACACCCCAAAATATAATGCATCTCCTCCATTTAACCGTATATGGTTTCGGAGTAGGTCATGGGTTCTTAGTCATCTCTCACGAGTACACTCTCCATTTCCTGGGTGCTCCATAAACCATTCGTCGATTCCCGGAATGCTCAGTACCGATTCTTTAGGAAATAATCAGATAATGCATAATAGCGGGGATCATCCCCTAGCCGTTTAAGTGGACAGATCTCCTTATCATTTATCCTAGAAGAAAAATGAGTTTGTACGTACAGTATAGCACCTCGAATGGTAACTATACCATATAATTCCCATGTTTTCCTTAGATATTTCCAGAGTTAAAATCCCTCGGTGTTAAGTAGGAAATCGTTTCCTACCACCAAAATTAAGAAGGATTACATATTTGGATCAATATTTGATAGTCGGTTTTTTAATATCAAATAAATAAACATTCAACCAAGATTATATTTCCCTCTAAAATCAATGAGCCTCGTTTAATTTTAATTTGATACAATTTGAATTCCTCATTTAGAACAGGCATATACTAATTTCATCTGAATAAGTGTATTCACAAATCCTTTTCTTTCAAAAATACTTGAAAATTCATTAAAATAGATATGGAAGTACCATTTGGTATCGACCATGGATCGCAGCTTGATGGTTGCGTCTCTATCCTAGAGAAACCAAATTTAACTTAGGCAATCTCTGCCTCCGAATTTCCACCATGTAATCAATCGTAGTTCGTAGTTTGCACAATGGTTACGTTGCTATCCCAACGGAAACAGCCCAAACCGTAGGCAATCTCTCCCCCTCGAATTACGCTATGAATATATGCCATTACTTCCCAAAATCTTTTGTTTGAAAATAAATTTCCAAAATTCATTTGTAACTACAAAACTTTGCAGATATTAACTTATAGACTATCTAACTTTAAATAACATCATTAAATTACAAATGGGCTTTAAACAACAACTAACTTTTAAACAAGAATTTACTTTTAATATATATTATTAATAAAGGGATTTAAAAATGATTAAGGAAGAATTTAAAACAATTTAGACATCAACAATAATATCATTTGGAACCTTTTACAGAATTATTTAATAATATATTATAATAACCACCAAAAACAACTTTTATAATATGCTTAAGTAATTAATTTAAAACCATATATTTCAAATAAAGTAATTGATGTTAAAAATCATTTATTAAATAATTATATTACCATAAATAAATAATTCGACCTTTAAATCTTGAAATAGCCTTTAAAACATTTAATTGAAATAACTAACATTGCTATAGGAGTCATTTACAAAACTTTGTAAATGATAACCTTAAACAAAGCTTTTTGTATATATTTTCTATACAAAACATTTCACTTCAAATTTATAAAATCTAAAGTTAAACCAAAAACTTGTAACTACCTAATGTTATACCGAGGCTCGAAAATCCCAATGGTACTTATCAACTACTATTCAATTAAATTTAACTATCAAAGTTAAATTACAAGCATTTACATAACAGTCCTATACGTAACTCAATCCACACTTCACTACAATTCGTTAACACATCACTTTTTTAATATAAATCAATCAACATTTGAACAGTGTCCAAATTAATCAAATTGCAGAATAAAAATTGATTCTGCTAGCCAATTATCATTCACAGTCTAACTCTTTCATTTATTATCTAACGGTGTTTATTCGGCCAAATAGATAACACCAATATATAGTCCAATTTAATTTACGTTATAATTAACAATGTAATTCCAAACACAATCTATTTACCAATTCCACACATATATGGTTCAATTGGGAAGTAAGCTTAAAAATAAACATAAACAGTTTTAATAACAATTCGAGTTGCTATATCGTCACCCTAGATCTGGTTCAACCAATATAATAGCATTTCAAGATGCAATATCGTCATTCTACTTCAATTCAACAATCACCAATGCAATAATCCAAACAACATAAATAAATTTTATTTACGAAAAAACATTGTTGAATCACCAAATGATGAGTTTAACTCACCTTGAGTTTTCAATTTTAAATTAAATCGAACGATGCTTGATTTAACCTAAAATTTTAGCTATTTCCAATCGTCCTTAAATCAGTTCCATAATGTAGTATCCGTCGCCATAATTCCGTCGCCGCTTGTTTCGTCCAATTCTGACAAATATGAAAAAGATATACACTTTTAAAGATTTCATAATTTATAACATAATCAATTTTTAGTTTTCTTTTCATTTTTAAACCTAGGTAAATCTGGCCGTACGTTCTTGCTTCAGAAAATCCAGGCCGCCTATCTACTTCTCTTCTCCATATTCGTTCAAGTACCATACAAACCCATAGCTGCCTTCCAACTTTGATTTGCCGCATCTACCATCGACCTCTGGACGACGATCGGAGACCATCGTATCGAAGCTCTCCATGCACTCCACCTTCGGCCAGAGACAGACCAAACTCAGCGTCCCCTAGATCTCGATTTTCATACACAAACGAGTGACGAACGCAGAAGAATTCTGGCCTCCATGCTCCACTAATTTCGATCATCGCCATATGGATGGATAGATCTCGCAACGCTCTACAATTCTCTAGTTCAAAGATTTTGATATAAGTGGAAGAATCGAGTTGAAATTGAGGAGAAAGACCGTTTCATTTCGGCCATTGAATTTATCTGAGGCGTCTAGGACATACGCTAGAGTTTTCCTGGTGATATTTACGCGTATATATACGTTCATATATATTATTTATTATTATATTTATTGTTCACGTGAATTTTTGAATGAACTCCAAACGAAGCGTGCCGCCTGGCATTTATAATGTTTTATCCTTATTCCGAACACAATGAAACAAGTTTCAAGACCTAATTCAATCGTATGTGGATGATAGATTCTCAAACCGAATTATAATATTAAATTTCCAATATTAATTTCAACGCATTTCTACTCCGTATGACTAAACGGTAACTCCAAACGCTATGAAAATTGAAATTCAATAATAATACACTATTACGGATCTAATGGAACTAGTCGTCGAAATTCGAGACTTTGCCCCAGAAGGCTATTTTAACGTGTCAATTAAATCGAGCGATTTTCAAAATCATCGAAATTACTTGAAATTCCAATTTTAAAAAGTTACTAACTCAATTATAATTCATATAGAATTTATATCCATATTAGAAACCATTTCAATTCATATTAAATCACAAATTCAATTATTTAAATTATTCCAATATTAAATTTCACTATTAAATTAAATTAATATATAAATTTCAACTTTTAATTATCGACTTTTAATTTCGTTCAGAAGTCCACTATCATCACTCTAATTCAAATAGAGTTTAAATCAACTTTAAAAATCATTTCCATTCACATTTAACTCCAGATTCTCATATTTACCCAATTTCAGATTTTTTTTTGAGAGAAACGGATGTGTAGCGCGACACTACATAGCCGGTTATATAGCATATAAAAGTAGTTAATAATGCGATCAACAAGCCTGATCGCTAACCAAAAATAGAAGGGGAAGGCTATACAACAGTCACACAAATAGTCTATTACAGAGAGCAGAGATATATGTCTATTATAGCATAGTACATTTAGCAGTAAATATATTGAGGATAGGAGCTACTAATGGAGTCTTGGTTGCCTACGGGTGGGTGCTGCAGAGGAACTGCTAACCGATTCTGCAGACGAAGTTCTGGAAGGCGGCAGTCTAAGCCGGAAAGGAGCTGAGAAACTCTGACCTGTTAAAGAAGAATAATAATAAATAATGCGCCTGCATGTCCCCTCAAAATGTGATTTGGTCCTGTTAAACACATGAGCGTTACGCTCGACCCGAATGCACCAGCTGAAGATTGCCACAAAGGGATCCAAGTGCTTATTGGGGGGGGGGGGGGGTTGTACTGCCAATATTCGAAGAAGGAAGTGATTGTTGGGACATAGCCTAGAAGGTGGATGGATGTTGCAGCCCAGACCCTAAAGGAAAAGCTACAATCAAAGAGAAGATGCTGTATACTTTCAGTTGCATTAGGACAAAAAGCACAATGCGGGTCTTGCGCGATGTTAAGACGAAAGAGTCTCTCTCTAGTGTTGATGCGGTCGTGAATAAGACACCATTGGAAGAATGCCATTCGAGGTTGGAGCTGACAGTTCCAAAGTCGTGGGAAGTTGAAGAGCCGGCCAGGGTTGTTCAGATGGGCATAGCAAGAGGCGACGGAGAAATCAGATATTAAATTTACTATTCACCAAATCCGTTAAATCGCTATATTTGAAACTGTAAACCATTACACTAACAACCAAAATCTTTATATTCAAAATAAATTAATATTTCCAATTCAAAATTTAAAAATAAATTAAATGTTAAAAACCAAGTGACCAAAATCCCAAGTTGTTATGCTTTTCAAATACTTTACCTTCTTAAAACTGCCGCATTTATCAGATTAAAATCATTAAATAATGCAACCTTTTAGCCTTCCATATACAAAAACTGATTATTTTAGAAAAGCTTTTCTTTTAAAATAATTTATTTCCCCAAATAAACCATCTGGTAAGAATCTTCAAAAATCATAAGAAATCGATTTCCTCATGTAATCAAACATGTTAAAACTTTAGACCTAATTTCTTCCCGAAATTCTTGAAATAAATTTTAAATCCAATTATATCATATATTTGATCAAAAATTCATAATAAAATTTCCATGGCATGGAAAATTCTAAAAATTAAAACTCGTCTCCAAAATAATGTTTTACTTAACATAAATTTTTTACATGACAATCTAAAATCATAAAATCTCGGTTTTATACTAAAACCATACAAATTCATATGCTTATGAATTTAAATCTAATCATCATATTATTACTCAAGCATACCATTATCTATTTTATCACAAAAATGAACTTAAATCATTCGAAACCATAAATCATAGAACAAAAATAGAGATGGCAGAAGATTATTATTCACCTTAAACTTGTAAGGAATTTGAGGTTTGTTGTTGATTAATCCCCTTTAGCTTTTGATCCTTCGCTTTAGATTAAAATTTCTCTTCTCCTTTGTTAATGGTCGGCTATTTTAGGGTTTTTCGTTTGTTTTGATTTAAGAAAATAAAATGAATTTGAAAAGACAAAGGCAAATGCATAGCCGTAAATATAAAGTGTGGCTATTTTTACTAATAAGGCCTTATGTAAGTTAATTATCTCATAAACCAATTTTAAGCCCAATTATTTCATTAATAAGCACGACCCCATCAATCTTTTAATCAAATCTCAATCTCCTTATCATCATTATTCTATTTAATTTATCTAATTAAATCTTCTGGATAATGTTATCAAAAATTAGGGATGCTACAGGCTTCTCCCCTCAAAGAATTTCATCCTCAAAATTCAGTAAGGACAATACTAAACATATCAATCATCTGTAACAACTCCTAACAACTATACCAGTCTAGCTGACTAGAAACTATATTTATAAATCTAATATAGACACACCCTCAAAGCAGAGCAGGTAAAGTATCTCTAACCCTGTCTCTGTCTCCATAGTACAGTCCTTCTCATTGTCGCTCTGTTGAACTTTCACCAACCTGATTGTCTTGTTCCTTAATCTTTTTTCATCTCCAGCTACAACCCGAACTGGTTGTCTAAAAAAAGTCAAATTAGGCTCAACTACTAAGTTATCCAACCCTGTCAGAGGAATAGTAGTCTCTGGATCATGCACGTACTTGTGAAGATGAGACACATGAAATACATTATGGACACCTGCCAAACTGCTCAGAAACTTTATTCTTTATGTGAGCTTTCCAATCCTCTCTATATTCTGGAATTGACATACATATCTTGGGACTAACTTCCCTGACTTTCCAAATCGTACCACACCCTTCATCGATGATACCTTAATGAAAACCTTATCTCCAACTAAGAATTCTTGGTCCTTATGCCTCTTATCTGTGTAACTCCTTTGCCTGGACTGAGCTTCCTTCATCCTTCTTCGGATTAACTCAATCTTCTCTGATGCCTCTCTAACTAAATTTGGACCTAAGACCAATCTGTCTCCTGTCTCCAACCAAATATGCTGGTGATTTGCATGGTCTTCCATACAAAGCTTCAAATGGAGCCATTCCTATACTAGTCTGATAGATTTTGTTATAGGAAAACTCAACAAATGTAGGTGATCCTTCCAAGGTCCACCAAAGTCTAATACACAAGCACTTAATAAATCTTCAAGTACCTTATTGACTCTCTCTGTCTGCCTATCCGTTTGAGGGTGATATGTAGTACTCATATTAAGCTTGGTACCCATCACTTCCTGTAGACTCTTCTAGAATTCAGTAGTGAGCAATGCATCTTTGTCACTGACTATACTACTAAGAACTCCATGCAGTCTAACTATGTTCTTAAGGAACAACTTAGCTAAAACAGGTGCCGTTCTGGTAGACTTAATTGGAATGAAATAGACACTCTTGGTCAACCTGTCCACTAAAACTCATATACTTTCATTACCTCTATTTGACCTTGGAAACCAGTTTATAAAATCCATGGATCTCGAATCCCATTTCCAAACTGGAATCTCTAAAGGCTGTAGTAATCCACTCGATTTCTAATGTTCAGCTTTCACTTGTTGACAGTTTGCACACTGTCTAACCCACAAGCCAACATCCCTCTTCATGCCTTCCGAATTGAAGCTCCTCTTCATATCATGATACATCTTGGTTCCTCCAGGATGAATCGTAAACTTGGATCGATGACATTCTCCAAGAACTTCTTTTCTTAAATCTTCCATATTTGGAACACACAATTGTCCCTTCTTTCTTAGCCACCCTCTCTGTTCAAGGCTAAAATCCTTTAAATCATTGATCTTTGTTCCAACCTTAAGTCTTTTGATACTCTTAGCTAATACTGGGTCATCCTTCTACTTAAAAGCAATTTTATTAATCAATACTGGTCGAGTTTCTAAACAAGATAACCTGGCGGTACTCTGGCTTGAACCAGCAGTCGAACTTAACTGCACATCACTACTGACTACATCTTCTGAATCCTTCCATTCTACCAACATAGCTAACACCACATTCTGATGCTTTCTACTAAGAGCATATGCCACATTATTACCTTCCCTGGTGTATATTCTATACCCAAATCATAAGCAGCCAAAAACTCCAGCCACCTCTGTTGTCTCATATTCAACTCCTCCTGAAAGAATACATACCGTAAAGACTTATGATCAATATACAACTCAAATCTCTCCCCTAAGAGATAATGTCTCCAAATATTCAATGCAAAAATCATAGCTGCCAACTCCAGATCATGAGTAGGAATCTAACTTCATGCGGTCTAAGCTGTCCAGATGCGTAGGCAATGACTTTATCATGCATCAACACCGCTCCTAATCTAGTTCCATATGCACTGGTATACACCATCAATCCTTGCCGTCTAGAACTACTCATACTGGTGCATTGGTCAAAAAATGCTTTAACTTAAGGAATGCCTCCTCACATTTGTCGGACTAAAAAATCTTGCTTCCTTCTTGGTTAACTTAGTTAACGGTGTTGCTATCCGTGAGAAATCCTTAATGAATCTCGGGTACTAGCCAGGAAGTCGAAGAAAACTCCTGATCTCAGTCACCATCTCCGGTCTCTTTCAATTAGTCGCTGCTTCGATATTATCTGAGTCGACTAACAATCCTTTCTCTAAAAGCTTATGACCAAGAAACTTTACTTTTTCTTTCAGAAATGGCATTTGGTAAACTTTGCCTTAAGCAGATTCTGCCTCAGTGTCTCAAGCACCACTCTAAGATGAACTTCATACTCTCTCTCATCCTTAGAGTATACTAGATTGTCATCTACAAATACCAGTATAAACCTATCCAAGTACACTCAAAAAACTTGGTTTATCAAATCTACGAAGAAAGCAGTTGCATTTGTCAATCTAAATGACATTATCAACCATTCATACGAATCATATCTAGTTCAAAATGTTGTCAAAGGAATATTATTCTCTGCCACCCTTAACTGATGGAAACCTGCCGCCAAATCCAACCGAGAAAATACTCTAGCTCCACTCAACTGATCAAACAGATCATTTATTCTTGGCAAATAATACTTATTCTTAGTTGTCCTTTCATTTAACTTACGATACATAATACACATCCTTAATGACCTATTTGGTTTCTTCACGAACACTGCAGTCGCTCCCCAAGGCAAACTGCTTGGTCTAATAAAACTCTGTCCTTCTAGATCCACTAGCTGCACTTTCAATTCTTTCATCTTAATTGGTGTCATCCTGCTAGGTGGTCTACTTACAACTTAGCTCCTGGTGGAAGATCTATTCTAAACTCAATAGCTCTTTTTGGGGTAGTCCAGTGACTGGCTCAAAAAAATCTGCAAATTCTCTTGCTACCTGAACCTGGCTTAACTTATTTCCTACCTCCATAGCATTAAGCAAAGCACTAACACTCCGGCCAGTATTCTCTACTGAGAATATCATTCGGTTACGACTATTAGGGTGTCTCAGTGATATTTTCCTATCTTACAAAAATATTCTAGCCTCATACCTACTCAACCAATCTATACCCAAGATGATTCCAAAATATACTAAATTAACATACAAACCGCATGCAAACTTATGACCTAACAAGTCAAACTCTAACTGGTCACATCTTAACCCAGGAGCTGCATACCTTGCTATTGGATTCGCAATCCTTAAGAAAGTAACAAGGTTGGGGGGTTCTAGACATAATCTATCAATCAAACATTGAGATATAAATAAATGTGATGCACCGGTATCAAAAAATACTCTAACTGGAATACTCTGAATCAAAAGTGTACCTTCCATCATAGTTTTTCCCTTAACTGCTGCAGTAGGCCTAGCTGGTCCTATAGCAAAAACCTTTCTTTTGTCCTCCCTAACTGGCTCTGGACACTGATTCTTGTAATGCCCAACTTGATCATAGTTGAAGCATTTCACATTCTTCTTAATTCTTTCCATTTCTTGACCGATATTCATTAACAAAGTGACCCTTCTTGTCACACTTACAGCAGACTACTTCAGCCTTTGACTTCTTTGCCGTGTCTCCTCTCTGGGCTCCCTTCTTTTTAAAGAACTTCCTCTTCTTCCCTTGAGAACCTTGGGTCTCCGCTGACTTCTCTTTAACTAAATCAGCAAGCAACTCCTCATGGCGAATAGCCATCTCCACCACTATATTACAAGGATCATGGCCATGGCTCATGACCATCCTAGCAAGCTCGAGCCTCAGTCCTCGAATGAACTTCTCATTCCTTTTGATGTCAGTATTTATAATAGCATATCCATATCTAGACAGCTCTTCAAACTTAGTAACATACTCCACTACTAACATCTCTCCCGGAACTAAATCCATAAACTTCCTCATCGACTAAGACTTGGCAAACTTAGATATAAAATTCTGCTCAAATCTCGTCTCAAAATCATTCCAAGTTGACTTCTCTTTCGGCACTTTGGCAGTGACACCATTCCACCAATGCAGGGCTGACCCCTGCAACTGTCTAGAGGTCGACCTCCTCTTTTGTCCATCATTTAGACCCAAATCAGTAAATATATGCTCACAACGCAACAGCCAATTCTGAACCTATACAGCACTCTCTGTTCCCAAGAATGGCTTCCCACCCAAACTGGTATAACCTCTACTTAACAAAGCAATATTCCCAACTGGAGCCATAGGATTAGCTCTTCCTCTATTTCCAACAACTCCAGTAGCAACTCCAACTTGCATCAAACCGGCAAATAACTGATACATCGCCCCCATATCTACTGGTGGATTTCTTGCACCCACATTGGCTTCTGTATTTTGGTTACTAGCATTAGCCGGTCGAGCCGAGTTCCTTCTGATAGAGGGTTGAGCATTCCCATTAGTTGTGATGCTTCCGCACCAAGATTTCCTCTTCCGTTTCCTACTACAATATCTCCTTTCTCGTAATTCTACATACGAGCATTAGTAAGATATAGAAGAATAACCTAAGAGGGTGGGGGATACATACTTATATATATATATATATATATATATAGAAAATACAAGTACGCTACTATAGCGTTAACCCAAACTCCAATCTAATTATCCGATTTATTGGATTATGTTTGGAAAAATCTTTTAGGTTTAAGTTTCTTTTAAAGTTTCATGAACCTATGCTCTGATAATAACTTGTAACATCCCTCTATTTGGAGGTCCAAAACTAATGGCTACAGATGCTGCAGTCATCCTTTATTTTTTAGTCTACGGCAACCAAACCTGACGATATTAGATACATTAGTACATAGAAACACAAGAATATGGAAAAAATTAAACAGCAAAACAAATTTCCACATTCCATTTCAAAATATTCCAAATTGTTACATAATCCCAATTCGCAGACCACGTTCAAATAACATATAATTATCACAAAATATGCCAAGAGTGACACGTGAAGATGCCCCTTTGGCATATCAGAGTATATAGATAGGCAAGAAAATAATTTGCCTTTACAAACATACATTGGAAATAAAAGAACTCTAATATAATCATGCCTCACACATATCCTCGGAAGCTTTTATTTGTCCAAAAGAACACCTGAAAACTGTAACTCTAAACCTATCAAAATTAATTGAGTGCCCTAGAGTTTAAGGGGAAATAAAAACTTCGAGTTAAACATAAAGCCTGGTATGAATAATAATTTAGGATATCAAACCGTTTAGATATCTAGTGAGACCATGCCGCTTAGCAGAATGAGTTTTCCCCTCACTGGTATCTTAAAACATTTATAAAACCATATACTGCACTCCTGCATTCTTTATGGTTAAAAAAATAGTATTTCAAAACATTATGATGATATGCAAAACAATTAAATCAATTCTGGATTACCCATCCCCGTTTATTCTGACTATCTGTCCCAATTATGTTTCTAGAGTTACTATTAACTTGTTAAATATTAAGGACTATCTATCCAACTACTTAGTTTTCATGAGATCACTAAGAACCTATTGGTAACTTCAATATCTTATTTATTATCCTAGTTTTCATGGGCTAACTAGAAAACTATTGGTTGATTGCCAATATCTTAATCCGAATAAAGTTTTCATGGGCTAACTACAAACGTACTGACACCTACCTGTATCAAATCATAGTTTTCATAAGATAACTATGAACATATAGGTCCTTGCCAATATCATGTAGTTTTCATGGGCTTACTGTAAATCTATTGGCCCATGACAACATTTTTAATTAACATTTTAAAACCTATTAAGTTAAATTCACTGCTGGGTCAAACTAACTAGTTATTCTGCCCTTTTTCCAAAATATAGTTATGGTTTAATAACAAAATCAAAATTTTCAATTCTTTATTTATGCCATGGCTATTACTTTAAATTGATATTGGGTTTATGTTTTGAAACCATGAAAACATCTCTTTCTAAACCTCTGAATAGCCTCCTTCGAAAGCAAAAACTTCTTTTCAAAACATTGTATACATACCTTTCGAAACTCTTAGTAAACATTCTCTTTCGAAACCTATTATACCTTTCGATGGTAATATATCATCTTTTTAAAATATAAAGCTTCGAAACAAATGAAAGTAACCCTTTCTAAAGCATTGGGTTTACTCTTTAAAAATCATTTGGTCAAAATGGTTATTTATGAAAGTATATCTTTTGAAACCAACAAAAATTAGTTTAGGGAAAAATCGATGATGCCGGAGCCATCTTAGTCGAACGCAAAACCTTAAAATTAAAACCTTAAAGTATAGAGTTGAAACCCCCCTTCGACTCCATTACCTTTTAAACCCTCAACCCCTTCGAAATCAATTTGGAGAATGCGTAGGTTAAAACAGAAGTAAGCCCTTCGACAACATAGATAACTTCAATGTAGTCGAAAGGGGGTTTAGCGGCTTGGTTTCGCTTGGACAAAACCTACCCTTTCGAAAGCAATTATTTAAAGGAAAAGGTACTCTTTCAAAAGGATATACTTTAATACAACATGATAATCTTCTTAGAAAACTAATTATAAAACCTTTTTGGAAGCATAGCTTTCGACTGTTTTGAAAGTTATAGGTAAAACTAGGCAAGACTTTAACTTTTGAAAACAAAGCAGGGTTTCGACCCCATCAGAAGCTACCCTTTTGACACCACGGCTTCCACCTTCCTTCTATTCCACTGCACACCATTTAAGTGATATCTTGTGCATTGGTTTCGACTACGTGGGTTTCGACTATGTTAGTTACAACTGGGATGAGGCATCATCAAAGGTGTCGAATTGTCCTTATTAATAGGGCGGAACACCTTTTTCTTGTTTAAAGGCCGAATTATAACAAGTTTTAGTAATTACTTTCTAACAACTTACCTATTTGTAAACTATTGATTGGTTGTCATAAGAACTTTTCAAATTCTTTACCTTTTTGAAACTACCGCATTTATTCAGACTAAAACCATTAAATAATGCAACGTTTTAGCCCATCCATTACAAAAACCGATTATTTCACAAAAGCCCTTCTTTTAAAATAATTTATTTCCCTAAATAAGTCAATTGTGAAAAATCTCCAAAAACCACAGAAAAAATCGATTTCCTCATGTAATCAAACATGTTAAAATTTTAGACCCAATTTCTTCCTAAAATTTTCGAAATAAATTTTTAATCCAGTTGTATCATATCTTTTATCAAAAATTCATAATAAAATTTCCAAGAAATGGAAAATTATGAAAATTAAAAATCATCTCTAAAATCTTGTTTTACGTAACATAAATTTTTTCCATGATAATATAAAATCATATATTCTTGGTTTTATACTAAAACCGTACAAATTTATATGCTTATGAATTTAAAAATAATCATTATAATATTACTCAAGCATATCATCATCCATTTTATCACAAAAACGAATTTAAATCATAAATTCGAAATGATATAATCATAGAACAGAAATAGAGATGTAGAAGATTATTATATATCGTAAACTTGATAAGGAATTTGAGATTTGTTGTTGATTAATCCTCCTTAGCTTTTAATCCTTAGCTTTATATTAAAATTCCTCTTCTCCTTTGTTAATGGTCAGCTCTATTAGGGTTTTGCGTTTATTTTGATTTGAGAAAATAAAATGAAAGTGAAAAGACAAAGGCAAATGTATAGCCGTGAATATAAAGTATGGCTATTTTTACTAATAAGGGCTTATGTAAGTTAATTATCTCGTAAACCAATTTTGAGCCCATATATTTCATTAACAAGCATGATCCTATCAATATTTTAATCAAATCTCAATCCCCTTATCATCGTTATTCTATTTAGTTTATATAATTAAATCTTTTGAATAATGTTATCAAAAATTAGAGAAGTTACAACTACTTTAAAGTCATTTGTTCAATCCGATAATATTTATCAATTAACTAATTTACTTTGTTTAGAGATTTTGACGTTAAGTTGACTACAATTATGGTGATATTGATGTTCTAAAACAAAAAAGATGAATCCTCTACGGAGTAGTGCTTCACTTTAAGTAGTTTAACATGTACACAACTATGATCTTAGCATTGTTGTCGTGTCATGTGTTTGACCATAGTCAAATTACAATTTACCTACTTAAGGTCAATAATACTCTGAAGTTAGAAGACTACCGTATGTCGTTGCTATGAGATATTCTATACTTAGTTGTATTAAATTACGGTAGACACTCATTGAGTCATTTTGTGATTGTTCCAAACAACCATAAGTACTTAACCTTTTGGTGCCCTCCAATGGTCATAAATAAATCACCTTCCATCATATAGATAGTGTTACGTACATTAGTCTCAGTGGATATATTGAACGAATTGGGCCTGCCCGCAGCGAAAGAAATGGATGAATTTTAATTTTTTTATCACTTTGGATCATTATTGGGCCTATGAAGTCTAAATTCATTTAGAACTTTTCTAAGTTTCTTTTAAATAAAATCAATATTTTATTTAATTTATAAATAAAATTTTACTTTAATTTAATGTGCATGTAAATTCGAGTATATCATATATACTCTTATGTACATAATTATGTATAATGAAATGAATGTATCAAATACATTCATGTTGTGAAATATAAGTGTAACATATAAGAAGTGTATATTTGTGTAACTAAGCATGAGAAATTTTAAAGAAGGAAAACCTTTGGTTTTCTTCCTCTTGACATGTATAATAAACCAAGGAAAGATAAGGCTATAAACGTAGAGAGAGAAACCCTTGCATTTCTCTCTCTCTTTAATTACACTGAATAACATATTAAATGGCATTTATAATAGAATTGGCATATGCCTTCATTGTCAAATTTTTTTTAAGTAATAAAATATACACGTATAATAATTGATAAATTTACACATATATATGTTAAAATAATTTTTCCTATATATATGAATTTTTCAAAACAAGAATTAACAATTATAACAAAGGTTTCAATTAAGGAAGAGCTTGAAATTAAATTCTACATTTTTACAAAAGGGTCCGTTTTGATTTAGATTAACATAACATAAACACATGTATATCTATATGTATAAATAATTACAAGTTATGTATTCATTTCAAAATAACACATATATTTATATATATGCATGAAGATTGCAATTTAAATAACATATATGTTTAAATTTAATGCTAACAAAATGATTCAATCTTTTAACCCTATGTATAAAATAAAAGTCTATAATTTAACATAATGACCACTTATGAATTCCAAAACAAAAGGAAAATTTTGCTTTTATGACTAAAACTAGTAGAACTAAATCATTCTGGAAATTAACTATGCAACATTGAAAATTAATTTTACTGTATTAAACCACCAACAAATATAGTTTATTAATGTTTATATATACAGATGTTACAAAATTTAATATACAACATTACAAATAATAAAATATTTTCACATTCCTTTTTTATAGTTCCAAAACAATGATAGAAAAAATATCGAACAACTTGGGCATATACAAATTTGTTGTATGATAAATCAGATCCGACTATACAGAAAGACACACAATAAAATCAATAAAGGATTTGAAGTCAACCATAATAAACATATAATCAATAGATATATAAACAAGAAGAGATTTTAATTAAATCTACATAATGATCATATAATTAAATGAGATGATCAAAAGGGGATCAAAGTTATATTACAAGATGAATACACAAGATAAGAGAGATATAATATGAACAAATCTAAACCTTTTGAACATGACGAGATAGAAGATACAATATGAATAAATCTAGACCATTTCAACATGATGAGTATACAAATAAATGAAATTAGAATAACCATAAATGAAGCCAATGATTTTCACCTTGAATGATGAATCAAATCTCCTAGATTCAGAAATCAGCATCCGGATGTTGCAAGGATCAACAGGAATAAACCACTTTTCAAAATTGATTTTATTTATATTCAATTTTAGGAATAATCGAAGCCATGGAAGACATCATATTTTCATCCATTAGAGAAGGAGAGAACCAAAAGAGTTACAGAAAGAAGAATGAAAAATGAGAAACTCAATTTTACGTAAATAATGAATTAGAGAATATGTATTATTTGAAAGAAGGAAACCTTTCTCATTCTTTAATTAAAATTCTCTAATTAATTCTCTTGATTATCTTTCTCTTTTCACTCCTATTTCTTCACATGGTATGGCTGAAAATTACATACCATCAAATGACATAAGATTCCATAAAACACATGTAATTATCTTTTATTTAGTTACAACGATATCATATATCAGTGCGTGCAAATATAATTTTTATAAATGCATTCATATAGTTACAAATTACTCCTAAACATCAAATAAAATAAACAATAATTAATATTTCTCAAGTACTAATTAATTTAATTCATTTACAACTTTTTATAAATTAATTAAATCATGTGGTTTTTGGAGAATTCATCATTACGGTTGTGCAACTCAAATGTGTAAATTCAGTCAGCGATTAATATTGAACAATTCAAATATTAACGTTCATGCGTCACTTAGCAGATGGTGTGACATTTTGGCTAAATTCATCACTTACACATCTTTTGGTAAAATCCAATTTCACTTATTATAAGCGGTACATGATAGTGACAATTATTTACACCAATCTCTTCATCAAAACTACATCACTTTGGATTTATGAAATTTGGTAATGGTTAAAATTCCAATATCATCCACATTTAACTTTATAGTCCAAACACAAAGTCCTCGTTTCAATAATAACAATTAGTATTAACCAAAATGCTCTGGCTAGAGACTTTAAGTTGACTTGAGTTGACCGTGATACTAACCGCATATAATTGAGAAGACGAATCCTCTCTTAAATAATGCTTCACTTCCAATACTTCCATTCGACCCAACTATAGTCACTCGATGGAACACCGTGCCATGATTTGACTATAATCAAAGCGGAGCTTTCATATGGAAGATCTACAATATTCTCAAGTTGAGAGAACTATGTAAATCAGTCACATCGATATTTTTGTTTAAGCTTAGTTATATTAACAAACATAAAACTATCGAGTGAGTTGTTCTATAGTTATCCGATAACTATTAGTACATAACCTTTAGGTTCCCTAATAGTCATGAGTAATGCACTGCCCAATAGTTGGAGAGCATTACATACTCTAGTCTCATTGAATATATCGATATCCAGTCTCGATACATCTTGAATAAGAACATTTAAAATGATATATTTGTTTTATTGTCATAAGTTACTCACGGTTACAACACTTTATAACTACTATCACAAAATATAACATTTATGGATTTTCTATTGAATATACTTTTAATTAAACTAACTAATTAATATAACCACATCATGTCAAGTATATAATAGAAATAAACACATTTATTGTGAACAAGATTGCTTAATGAGTTAGATATATGTAAAAAAATACATAATTGCCCCTAAGGCATCCCCTAACTCTATCTTACATCGATATCCTTTTTTCGATATATCTTGACCTATAAAATTTAAGGCATTAGCGTTATATTTATATTTATATATAAATGAAAATGGGCGCACGCACACGCACACACATATTTATGTATGTATGGATGCATATGTATATCGATCCAATGCTTATGGTCACAAACACATTAGTAACTGCAATCAACAAGATGCTTCTCCTAATGATATTCTACTTATTTATGTTTAATGTAATTAATTCATTATTTATACCACAGTACAACACACATAACATAAAATAAAATCAAAACTCAAAAGTATATTTTATTTTGAACAATATTGTTATAGAGTTATATTTATATAAATATCTACATAATCTCCCATTGAAGACGCCCTTAACTCAATCAATCTTCCACTTGCACGTGAGGCAGCTACAGAGCCTTGTCCTATGCCTTCGATCAGTCTTCCAAAATTAGACCAAGAAAGCACCTTAATGAATGGATTTGCTTTGTAATCTTAAGTATCCACTCTTTCGGTTACATTCTTCCCGTTAGTGATAAACTACCTTATCATGTTGTACTTACAAATGTTGTGAATCAAATCTTATGAGCTTGTAGTTCCTTGACAATCCACATTGCTGCATTATTGTCACAATACAAGAGCTGGACATTCTATGGTTGGGTCCTTCCCGATTCCTTAATGAATTTGCACATCTATACTGCTTCTTTTGTGGCATTGTTCAAGGTAATGCACTTAGCCTCTATGGTTGAGTCTGCCTAACTTTTTATTTGGAAACTTTCAACCAATTCCCCTCCATCGTAGGTAAACACAAATCATTCGACTGATTTACTATTGTTAACGTCACTTTAAAAGCTTGAGTTTGAATAGCCATTAATAAGGAGTTCATTTTTACCATTAATGAGAAGCAAATCCATGTTATTTCTTAATTAGTTAAAGATGACTTTAATTATTATCCACTGATTTTCTTTCGAATTCGATTGATACCAATTAACAGCACCTAGTGCAAAAGCAACATCCAACTCCTTATATATAACATAGCATACATAATCGATCTTATAGTCGAAGCATAAAAAATATGACTCATGCGTTGCCTTTCCTTATCCATAGATAGTGAGTCCTTCTTTGGAAGGAAAATTCTATGCTATACTGGAACATTTCCACATTTAGAATTTTCCATACTAAATCTCTTAGTATGATATTTATGTACATAAATTGGGACAATCTTAATATCCACTTAGATCTATCCCTATAGATCCTTATACCAAGTATATAGGATGCCTCCTTTGAATCAATCATTGAGAAATTATTTAACAACTAATATTTCACTGTTCGTAACGTCGGTACATCGTGACCAATTAGTTGCAAGTCATCAATGAACAATACTAAAACGTTACAACACCTTTTGCTCTTTCTTATATATACGCACACTTCCTCTGTGTTCTGATAGCAACTAAACTGTTTGATTACATTATAAAAGTATTTGTTCCAAATCCTTAATATTTTCTTAGGGCCATAAATCGATCTCAAGAGTCTACATGTCTTATCGCCACTCCCACTAAACTTGAAACTTTCGTGTTGTGACATGTAAATAGTCTATTCTAAATCACTGTTTAGAAATGTTTATATTAATATTCATCTACCATATTTCAAAGTTATAACAATTGTCGATAACAAGTAAGCATGGTGACTGACGAAAATGTTTCATCAAACCAACCCCTTGAATTTGATGGAAACCTTTAATGGTAAACCTTGCCTTATTGGCCTTGACTTTTTCATCTGCACTATTCTTTTTCTCAAAGATCTACTTAGAGCCGATGGGTTTTACCATTCATTAATGTTCCCTAAAGATCCACTTTAATCTCTAATGCTTGTTGATGCGTGAGGGGATCGTCATCACAAATGAAGTAACTTTCGATTAGTGAGAAACTCGTAGTGTCACTCTAGTGCACGAGATTCCACACTTGATCTTCTAATAGGTTGTGTATTTTCTATGGATGTTGAATTACTATTTAAATACTCGATTTCCAAAATGGTGACATGTTTTGAAACAAACACTTTTTGTTCCATGGTATGGTAGAATACGTATCTATGAGAATTTCTTAGAGACCCTATAAACTTACATGAAGCATATCATGCTTTAGGTTTACTGGTTTATGTTCGTAAAAAGCCTGACAACCCAAAACCTTAAGGTGACAAAGGTAAGGTTTAATACTAGTCCACAATCTAAGGAATCATAAAGATGGATTTAGACATTACATTATTCAACGTATATGCGTCGGTTTCTAGTGCATATCCCTAAAAGGAAAGAGACAACTCTGTGTCACCCATCATCGATCAAACCATATCTAACAAAGTTTGATTTCTCCTTTCCAGTACACAGTTTTGTTAAGTTTCATATCCAATGTACTCACCTCTTTGATTAGATCAAAGTATTTTAATTTTGCTATTGGTTTAGGTTTCTACTTCACTCTTATATTATAGGAATTTATCATAGACCATTGATTTGTGTTTCATAAGTGACACATATCTATATCGAGATTAGTGAATATTACGAAGTACGGGTACCATTTTTGGTAGTCGTAGGCATAAGACCACATATATTAGTATGTAATAGTCCTAAGAGTTCGTCAACACTTTCAGTGCTTCTAGTAAATGGGAGTGCAACAATCCAGCTCCAGTGACTGAATTACCGAAGGGAGTTTACTGCCTGACAGCTCGGATCAAAGGGCACGGTTGGAGCAATCTATCATACACACTACTTGGGGTCAACCTGGCAACGTTATTGAAACACCCCACACCCCTTAATATATTCAAAAGGACACATTGAAAAGCATGGTGCATTGTAGGTATAACTAAAGCTAACATAAACTAAGATCCACAAGACAAATATAGATAAAAACAACGAAAACTTAAAATAATAACTTATTCAAAACAAAACTTCATAATTGCTTCATAAATAAGTCAAACACCAAATACCACATATATGTCTGAAAATCCATTATGTCTCATAGTATCAAAAATCAGAGTACATAATATCCCTCATAATAAGCTAGTACATAGAAAGAACAGAAGCTAAAAATAAAAGAAGTATATAATAGAAATCTCCTCAAAGAAAACTCCAAGCAGCAGCAATCCACTGACTTCTCCCTTGATTGCCTATGAGGGGGTGGGAAGGGAAAATAGAGGAGTGGGTTAGACTAAAAGTCTGGTGAATGATAGTAATTACTAGAGTCTATAAGCAAGATAAAAGTAATAGGCTCTACAACAGTTCTAGCATAAATAAGGATAAAGGAAATAGGAAAGGAATAAACTGGAATTAAGTACGATTGAATATTTCTCAATTTATAAGATAGGTTAACTTTGATTGCTTGCACTTGTTCTTGATTTCTGATTTGAATTCCTAATACTGTAATTAGGATGTAACCCTAATTCTACCCTTTTTTGATCGGCCTGCTATTCTATAGTACCTTTCTATAGACCAGATGTTATATAACTCCTCACACAGAATGTTACTGTGGACCAGACGACATATATAACTCCCTATGCAGAAGGCTTTTATTTACTGTGGATCAGATACTATATATAACTCCCTACACAGAATATTACTATGGACCAAACGACATATATTGCCCCCTGCATAGAAGGTAATGGTGTCTATGAAAGACACTCGTACTAAGCGCTTGGAATTCATAGCTATTACCGAGCACCCGAATGGAAGTCGCACGCGTAACTACCATCATGCCCATGCTACCCTTTTCCTCCTCCTATTGGATCGTCTTATTACCTCAAACTCTAGCATAATGTGCCCTCATCCCACTTCAGGCTAACGTGAGATCACCGTGTGTCCATAGAAAATAGGGAAAATGCTGTTGGTAGTGGCCCGTCATCCAAACAATATCTAGTTGCACTCTTGTCCAAATCCCCAATGATTTGGACTTCTAATTGACCAATTACTACCATTTTTAGCTTAAGCGTGCGCTCGTCATGCTTCAGGCTAATGTGAGACCATCATTTTGTCTAATAGGGAATGCTTTTTGGTACGGGTCCTACTTTCATTTTTGCTCATTAACTTAGGTAAATTATTTAAATAAGCCTTCACATTTTTTTCTACTATCTACGCTTATTAATTTCGCCCAGGTCTTAAAATAAGCTTTATTATATTCTTTTTCTTATTATAACCTATGTTATAATCATGCTTATTACTTAACCCAAGGTATAAGTGTGAAAATAAGCTTCTTTCATCTTTTACTCTTTTTAGTATAATTCTAAGTTATAACTAGGCTAATCCTTTTAATTCAGTCCAATTAACGTCATAATTAGGCGTAATTTTAGTCCAATTCCATTTATATTACAATCTTTTAAATTTACATCTTATATTCCATTATTTCAGTTTTCTTACAATTTGATCCATATTCGCGTTAATTCTATTCTAATCCATACGCGAAGAAGGAGGAATAAAAGAAAACTGAAAATAGAAGAAATTCCAAAGCGTAGAAAAAAGATGTAAATAACATATAAATAATAGTAAATAACATTAAATACTATAAATAAACGGAAAAACTATAATTAACAGAAATAAACTAAAATTACTGAAAAGAATAGCTGAAAGGAAAGAGACTTAAAATAGTTCTAAAAACTATAAATAAACTACTGAAAAGGCTAGTCCAAAAATCGTAGTAAAACTACAACTATTGGAAACCCTATTATTTTAAATTACTTAAAGAAATCTTAAAATAACTACAATCACTCACCTCCGGTCCTAAGCTCTTCCTGTGGTCTTCATGGATCCACTTGGTGTTGTAAAATAATTTAATTTCTAATGATTTTTCCATTTGGAAAAATTATTCCGTTTAGGGTCCTTCCTAGAAAGGTGAACCAAATTGGAGAAAATCTAGAATGAGAAAAAGTGTTAGGTCAAGGGGTCTATTTATGGGGTAGAAGTGGATCTTGGCCTATTGGATTTCGAGACTGAATAGGACGCAACCGCATCATAGGCTGAATAGGAGCCATCGTATGCAAAAATGTAGGAACCAGATTAAAATAAAGAACACAAAATACGTCACAATAGGCTCTGGAACATTCGAACGAACGTTCGTTCATAAATAATAGAGGCGGATCGAACGGGCATTCGACCGCCTTGGTGCCCAGGTCGACCGGCCGGTCGACCTGCCTATATATATATATATATATATATATATATATATATATATATATATATTCTTATTTTGTTTATTTTATAACTTAGTCATATTAGCTCGGTTTCTGACGTTCTATATATGAAAATTGACTAGAAAATTACCACGGACACAATAGTTCAACTTTTGTGGCTTAATTCTGATAATTTCACAAAGTTATTTTATTATCTAATTAATTAATGAACTAATTATTACAAGTTAAATGTTGTGTTGTTACATTGTCCCATCCTTAATGGATTTCGTCCTTGAAATTTCTAAGGATAAAAGAATGTACTAAATGTTTTCATCCAATTCTATAACCAACAACTAAATCATCAACTATTCATCCATTATCCTTAAAAAAATTTAAAATTCATCCACTGATTCAGTTGACCTACTTTTATGCAATCATGTTCGTGCCATGTATCCAAATGAATGCAAAAATTTCCTAATGTTAACTGATAATTCTATATGCGTGCTACAAACATCATCCAAATGCAAAAATCATGTGATAAACATCCATTTATAGCAACCATGGAAAAAAAAATGCACACAATATGCATATTCTCTATTGTCCTAGTTAGGCCGATCCCTAAAGAACAATAGTGCCTAGTGTACCTATATGCATCCATAGCATCCACTAGCATACATCATTCATAACATGTACTATTAACATGTTTACATCAAATCCTACCATCCATTGGTTAAATCCTAAGTTCTACCCTCCAAAGGATAATAAAGGAAAGAACCTATTCAAATCTAAAGATGGAAAAAGGAATTCTAAAACTTACTATAAAAATGATGAGGAAAGGAAGTACGAATCTTCTCTTCTGCTTACCAAGTGGCGCCTACAACATCATCTTCCCATTGCACCTTCACCAGTGAATCCTCCTTATTCCTTAGTCGCTTGATGTCTCTCCTAAAAATCTTCGTGGGGATACGCCAAACAGAAGCTTCCCTTTGTACATCCATCTCCTCCAACTAACTAGGCTCTACAACCTCCGTTGAGTCATGTAAGCACTTTCGCAAGTGCGAAACATGGAAAACATCATGCACTCCTACGAGCCTATCGGTAGCATTACTCGGTAAGCCATCTTCCCAACTCTCTCTATGATAGGAAATGGTCCAACAAATCTAGGGGATAACTTTCCGTTTGATCCGAATCTTACCACCTTCCTAAGCGGGGATACTTTGATAAAAACTAAATCTCCAACCTCAAACTCTATGTCTCTCCTTCACTTGTCCACATATGACTTCTGTCTGTCTTGTGCCATCTTCATCCTTCGCCGAATCAAATCCACCCTCTCAGAGATCTCCCTAACCATATCGGGTCCAAGTAATAAATTCTCCGTGAACTCTACCCAACATGATGGGGACTTGCAAGGTCTCCCATATAAAGCCACAAATGGTGTCATTCATATACTTGTTTAGTAACTATTATTGTACGCAAACTCAACCAGTGGAAAATGCTCCTCCCATGTTCCTCTAAAGTCAAAAATGAACATTCGCAGCAAATCCTTAAGTACCCTATTTACCCTCTTCGTTTGGCCATCTGTCTGGGGGTGATGGGCCTTACTCAACCTAAGTTGCGTCCCTAGCGCATATTGTAAGTTTTTCCAACACCCACTAGTGAAAATGGAATCTCTATCGCTAATAACCTAAAAGGAACTCCATGTAGACAAACTATCTCTCGAATATACAAGGATGCCAAATATGAAGCCATACGCTTACTCTTAATTGGGATGAAGTGAGCACTCTCGGTCAATCTATCAGCAATCACCCAAATGCTAGTGTTCCCCTTCCTAGAATCGGGTAAACCATCTATAAAATCCGTAGAAATGTTGTCCCACTTCCACTTCGGTATATCTAAAGATTGAAGCAATCCACCAGGCTTTTGTTGCTCTACTTTTACCCTTTGGCATACGAGACACTTAGCTACAAATTCTGCCACGTCCTACTTCATGCCACCCCCTATAGAACATCCTCTTTATATCCGGATACATTTTGTCACCGCCTAGATGTATAGTCATATGAAAATGGTGCGCCTCCTCCAAAACTGCTCTCAACAAGTCACTGCCACATGGAACACAAAGCCTCCCATCTCTCCTAAGCCACCCCCGCTATTTATGAAATATCATTGGAGATGTATCAAGACCTCTCCATGGCTAATCCTATCCATAATGTCCATGAGCTTCGAATCCTCCTGCTGCCTCAAGCCAATCTGATCCATAAGGGTAGGCCTCACCTCTAATGTCACCAACAATCTGGGAGTAATATCCATACAGGGCTTAAAATTAAAGGTAGAAATAAACTCCAAGCTCCTCCACTCTACAAACAAAGGAATAAGGTTTACTTTCTTTCTACTCAATGCATCCGCAACCACATTACCCATGCCAGGGGTATAAGCTATCTCAAAATCATATAAGGCTAAAAACTCCATCCACTTTGTTGTCTCAAGTTTAAGTCCATCTGCGAGAATAGTAATTTAATGACTTATGGCTGGTAAAAATCTCAAACCTCTCTCTAAGAAAGTAGTGCCTCCAAGCCTTAAGTGCAAAAATTATGGCAGCCAACTCCAAATCGTGGATAGGGTAGTTCTTCTTATGCATCCTCAACTACCTAATACCATAGCAAACTAACCCTCCCTTCTTGCATCAACACCGCTCCTAGACCCATTCCGTATGCATCAGTGTATACAGTGAAAGGCTTAGCTCAGTTAGGTAAAATTAACATTGGTGCACTAGTAAGGGCTCTCTTAAGCTTCGTGATGGAATCCTCACAATCCACGTCCCAAACGAAAGCTTTACTTCTTAGTGAGGTGTGTGAGTGGTGCCCAAAACTTGGCAAAGTCCCTAATGAACTTCCTATAGTAGCCAGCCAATCCTAGGAAGCTCCTAACCTCGGTTACATTCTTAGAGGCCTTCCAATCTTGCACTGCAATAACCTTGGTGGGGTCAATAGCCAAACCTTCCTTCAAGACTACGTTCCCCAAGTAATAAACCTCCTTTCTCCAAAAATAACACTTTGAAAACTTAGTTCTCAAATGATGCCTACGAAGTGTGCTAAGAATCTCTTCCAAATGAACATCATGGTCCTCCATATTCTTGGAAAATACCAAGAAATCATCCACGAATACCACCATAAACTTATTTAGGACATCCCTAAAGACGTGGCTCATCAAATCAACGAATTAGGCTGGAGCATTGGTTAGCCCAAAAGGCATAACCGACCACTTAAAGAATCCTTTTGGTGCCCTAAAGGCAATCTTATCTATACTATCATCAGCGACTCTAAGTCGATGGAATCCCATGGCTAAATCAAGCCGAGAGAAAACCGAACCTACCAATTGGTCAAAAAGATCATCTATCCCAGGGAGTGGATATCGGTTCTTCTTGGTGAGCTTATTTAATTCCCTATAGTCCATGCAAAGTCAGAGAGAACCATCCGGCTTCGTGGTGAAGATGACTGGCGCTTCCTACTCCGATATGCTCCTTCCAATGAATCCCTTATCCAAAAGCTCATGAATCTGCTTGCTCAATTATTTCCTCTCTGTAGGTGCCATCTGCTTCATAGATAATGCTACTGGCTTGGCATTCTCAGTCAAATAAATCCTAATGTCAATATATATCTTAGGGGGAAGTCCTCTAACCTCCTCAAATACATTTTCAAAATCTCTGACGATAGGAATCGAATGCAACTCTGATAATGATGAATTGAGGGAATAGAGAAAAGTCAACATGACTGACCCTTGCGGGTCGCAAGATACCACTAGAGTCCTATCACTACAAGTCTTAAGTCTAACGAATCTCCTCTCATTGGTCTAATATAGCTCCATATGTGGATAGCCAATCTATCCCTAAGATTATCCCATACTCCGAGAATCCTAAAACATAGGCGCCACAGTCAAATTCTACATCTAGGGTAAAGATTTTCAAACCCTTACAAACCATAGATAAGTGTGCTGATCCTCCTACAGGATTTGAAACAATAATAGGGTCTACTACTAATGATATGTCCAAGTGCAAACAATCTACTAGAGAACTGGAGATAAAAGATTGTGATTCTCCAGAATCAAATAAAGTCCGAATGAGAAAATTAGATATAGAAACCAAAACTTCAACTGTTACTTTCCTACCTCTATTTGGAATGCTACTGGAAGGAGCTGCGTCTAACGCCTGAATCTACGCAACTGGTGCACTTTCTCCCTGGTGACAACTCCGACTCATATGACCGAGCCGCCTGCAAGTATAGCACTTACCCTTCATCTTCTCCTTCCAGCAATCCTTGGCCATATGTCCAACCTTCCCACAACTATGGCACTTTATTCCTTTCTTAATCTGCTTCTGAGGACCATCACCTTTCTTCTTCTTCTTATTCATTTCCCACCACTTCTACTTTGAACCTTCTGATTTAACCTCCTCTTTAGACTCTCCCTCCTTGACTATATCCGACATAAACGCCATCTCTACCAAAGACTAATAAGTAGCTCCCATCGGTACATGAGTCAGCAATAATCGCTGAAGGGGTTGATTCAATCCCTTCGCAAGGTTCATAGCTTTCTTGTGCAGCGTATTCACCAAATCCGCACCAAACTGCAATAACTCATTGAATTGGTTGATTTATTCCATAACAGATAAACTCCCTTGCTTCAAATTAATAAACCTCTCCAGCTGAACACTCTCTTCCGTCTGAGACAGAAATTTCCTACTGAATCGCTCTAGCAATCCATCCCAAGTAACATTTCTACCCTCTAACTCGATCACCTCCCACCAATAAGATGCCTCCTTCTTTAGCTGCCAAGCGGCTAGCTGAACTCACTACTAACCATCCAATCCCAAAAGGCCGAAAATCCTCTTTGTGTCCCTAAGCCAAGCTCTAGCCTCTACGAAAGTCTTCTTGACAGAAAAGTCGTCCCGTCCAAACTCGCAAAATCTTTACAGAGCTTAGAGAAATTGATGGCAGTAGGTGGGTTGATGGGATTCCCACCCGTTGGTGTAGGATTGGGCGTAAAGCCATGCACATCTGGAGTTGTGGCTACGAAACCAGGCTGGGACTGGAATCCCATCGGGAAGGTTCGGGGCATCAGCCATTCTACGAAAAGAAAGAGATAGTTTAGGAAAGAGTCAAAGGGAGATTGAACTGGACTTATGAGGGGATCTTTTATAAAAATTATTTTATACATAAAAAATCATTTCTAAAAGTTCTTTTCTAAAGAATACTTTGTAAAACAAGTTATTTCAAAAAATACTTTATTTTTAAAATAAATTTTTAGGAATCCTGTAACCTTAAGCTCTGACCAAATGAAACACCCTACACTCCTTAATATACCTGAAAGGACACATTAAAAGGCATGGTGCAATGTAGGTATAACTAAAGCTAATAGAGACTAAGATTCACATGACAAACACAGATAAAAACAGCGAAAACTTAAAATAATAACTTAATCAAAACAAAACTTCATAATTGCTTCATAAATATGTCAAATACCACATACATGTCTGAAAATTCAATATGTCTCGTAGTCTCAAAAATCAGATTACATAATATCCCTCATAATAAGTCGGTACATAGAAAGAACCGAAGCTAAGAATAAAAGAAGCACATAGTAGAAATCTCCTCCAAGAAAACTCCAAACAGAAGCAACCTACCGACTTCTCCCTTGATTGCCTATGTGGACCATATACTAAATATAGTTCCCTACATAGAATGTTACTATGGACCAGACGACATATATAGCTCCCTACATAGAAGTCAATGATGTCTACGAAAGACACCCATACTAAGCGCTTGGAACTCATAGCTATTACAGAGCACCCAAATAAAAGTCGCACACATAACTGCCACCATACCCATGCTGCCTTTTTCTCCTCCTATTGAGTCTTCTTATTACCTCAAACTTTAACATAAATGTGCCCCTCATCCTACTTCAGGCTAACGCGAGATCAACGTGTGTCCATAGAAAATAGGGGAAACGCTGTTGGTACTGGTCCATCATCCAAAAAATATCTAATTGTGACCCTTATCCAAATCCCCTATGATTTGGACTTATAATTGACCAATTACTACCATTTTTAGCATAAGCATGCCCCCGTCTCGCTTCAGCCTAATGTGAGACCACCGTTTTGTCTAATAGGTGTTATTTGGTATATGTCCTACTTTCATTTTTGCTTATTAACTTAGGTAAATTATTTAAATAAGATTTTTCTCTTCTATCTGTGCTTATTAATTTCGCCTAAGTCTTAAAATAAGCCTTATTATGTTCTTTTTCTTATTATAACCTACGTTATAATCATGCATATTACTTAACCCAAGGTCTAAGCATTAAAATAAGCTTCTTTCATCTTTTACTCTTTTTAGTTATAATACTAAGCTATAACTAGGCCAATCTTTTTAATTCAGACTAATTAACGTCATAATTAGGCATAATTTTAGTTCAATCTCATTTATGTTACAGTTTTTGAAATTTACATGTTATATTCCATTATTTCAGTTTTCTTACAGTTTAATCCATATTCACGTTATTCCTATTCTAATCCATACACGAAGAAGAAGGAATAAAAGAAAATCAAAAATAGAAGAAAATCTAAAGCGTAGAAAAAAGATGTAAATAACGTATAAATAACGGTAAATAAACTAAAATACTGTCAATAAACTGTAAATAAATGAAAAGGCTATAATTAACAGAAATAAACTAAAATTACTAAAGAATAGATGAAAAGAAATAGACTGAAAATAGTTCTAAAAACTGTAAATAAACTACTTAAAAGGCTATTCCAAAAATCATAGTAAAAGTACAACTATTGGAAACCCTATTGTTTTAAATTACTTAAGAAATCTTAAAATAACTACAATAACTCACCTCCGGTTCTAAGCTCTTCCTGTGGTCTTCCTGGATCCACTTGGTGTTGTAAAATAATTTAATTTATAACGATTTTATCCTTTAGAAAAATTATTCCGTTTAGGGTCCTCCCTAGAAAGGTGAACCCAATTGGAGAAAACCTAGAATGAGAAAAAGTGTTAGGTCTAGGGGTCTATATATAGGGGTAGAAGTGGATTTCGGACCGTTAGATTTGGGGATTGAATAGGATGCAAGCACGTCATAGGCTGAAATCATAGGCTGAATAGGTGCCATCGGATTCAAAATTGAAGGGACCAGATTAAAATAAAGAATGCAAAACACGTCATTATAGGCTCTGGAACGTTTAAACGAACAAGTGTTCATTCATAAATACCAAAGGCGTGTTGACAACCTTGGTGCCCAGGTCTACTGGCCGTTCGACTTGCATATATATATATATATATATATATATTTCTTTTTTCCACTTATTTTGTTTATTTTATAAATTGGTCATATTATCTCGGTTTCTGACGTTCCATATATGTAAATTGACCAAAAAATTACCATGGACACCATGGCTTAGTTTTTATAATTTGTATTATCTAATTAATTAACGAGTTAATTATTACGGGTTAAATTTTGAGTTTTTACAGTTATAATACCTAAGAACATCTAAATAATACATATCTCATCTCGACAAAGTTGCATGTGCGTGTTGCCTAGATCGAAGAATATAATATTAGAAACACAACTGAGAATAAACCCAATAAATAGGATTCACAGCGAACAAAAATAGTGGATATTATATCATATCTCAAAATCTAATACAATATTCTTACATACATCTGCTAATAGTATATGGCTTCAACACAAGTAAAGCATCCCATCAAAAACAACCAAGTCTTAATACAGGTAAATTGAATATTCTCCATCATCATCAGCTCTATCTCCATATCATAGCCATAAAGCATGTTTTAAGCACATATCAAAATGTAAAACAACCTCAATCTGACCCGAGGTTGTTAAGTGCATAATAATCCTTAAGCCACGTTAGAAGTTATAAGTGTAACCGAGCTCAAAATGTAACATAAGAATACGTGAGTTTAAATATTCTACAACTGTATAACTCTATTTTCTTATAGGCACAAGTTTATCATTATGGTCTACACCTATAAATAATTCCCTATAAGCTTTGTAATTAAATACATTTCAAAATATATTTCCAAATTCTTTTTCTTCCAAAACATTCTCCCAAAATCTCTTCAAAATTGATTTCCAAATTACTTTAATGAAATCATTTCATTTACAGAAATCTCATATATTTCGAAATCATATACCAAAGGTTCCTTTGAAAATGATGTCAAAATACTGGTTATATACACAAATAATTTTATCGTAATATTTCCCAGTTCATATAAAACCAATTTTGGCAATATTTCTCTCAAATCGGTTTGCAAAACCAGATTTATCCAAAACGTCTTTCCAAAATATTATGCAAAATAACATCTTCCCTTATTTATTTAAATTGATACTTTTCCATTTAACAAATCCAGTTTTGTAATGTTCACCAATTTTCATCAAAACTAAGTTTCATAGTGCAACACAGTTTCACCAAATTTGGTACAAAATAAATACCCATATATGGTAAATGCTAGTCATAATAAATCATTTGAATCCACACCCTAGAATGAAATCCATTATTCCGACCCCTACAATACGGGCTCTACACACATATGACATTAACTTTAAAGGATATATAGCAAAAGCAACAAATATCCAAACGGTTCATAAAACAAGTAGCAATCCCTTAAAAAAAAAATCATCAAAACTATTTCCAATTGAGGAGATGCAAAAATCATAATTTTAATTCTTTTAATTAGGAAATTACCGATAATAGAAAATCTATCAAAATTCCTTTGATTTATTTCCCCGAATCACTTTATTTTATCAAATCAAGTTTATTTCATCAAAATCAACTTCAGGTATTTCACAGTTTCCAAAATCCAAACTTCGTGATAAAAATACTGAAATCTCAATTTTAATGTCAAAATACATTTTTAACAATAAACCATATTTAAGAGAGCTATTAGGTGTGAACTGATTACTTGTATAACAGTGTTTGACTCCGATTAATTACTAAAATATCAGTATTGTCAAATGTCCATATCAATTTTAATACACAGTCCCACAACACTATAAATAAACATCTTATATTCTTTAATTTATAAGTCAAAAATAACCAAATATCATTTGTAATGGAATTTTATTTTATTCTGCTTAACTAATAAAATGACGATTTAACTTATCCAATGTAAATCAAATTTAAACATCTAATACAATCAATACTATAATATCAAACAATCCATTCAACTAATTTGAATCATATCAAGCTATTCAACAATTAAGTCTTAACTTAGCCATTCTATCATCCGACATCATAATACAACCAAATATGCATTAAAACTCAAACTAAAACTTGGAAAAGGTGGTCCAGAAGTTAGAGAACTTATAACCACATTGTATGCTTGAAACTATTGATTTAATGAAGCAAATGGAAACCCTAGTTGCCTTGAAAATAAGATGGTGTTTGGTTTCTAGATTTAGTTTGTGAATGAAGTAAAATAAGATAGTGGCTTAGGTATTTATAGGTTTGGTTACTTAGTTTAAGAGGTAAGGTAGGATAATAGTTACAAATGAGTAAGGTTAAAATGACATGATGGCCCTTAGGAAAACTATAAGATATAGGTTAAAATAACACGACGGCACTTAGGATAAGTATATGACATAAGTTAAAATAATATGATGGCACTTAGGATAAGTATATTAATTACATAGATTGAAATAACACGAGGACACTTAAGATAAACATAGGTTAAATTACAAGATGGTGCTGCAGATAAGTATAAGACATAGGTTAAAATAGAATGATTATTCTTAGGATAAGCTTTATCCCTACAACCCTTAGACGTATGTTTTCTCTTCTTCAAACTATTTGAGAAAGATTTACGCTTAACAACAAGCACTACACTCGGCTCCATTGTGAACCACTGTTAGCCGCCCTTAAGATATTTAGGAAGTCCATGATAGTACGCTTCAACAAGTTCATATTGAAGCTCAATATGAATGGATCAAACTTTGGAGTTAGCGATTTAAGAATCAAGTAAGTAAAATTTCAGTGTCATGCATATTCCATAACTCAAACAACCTTTCAATGTAACCAATCATACTGAGTACATGATCTTGACCGATGATGCCCTTTCTCATCTTCACATGGAATAGCTTCCATGAGATCTCATACCTTATGGTACAAGACTACTCACTGTAAAACTTTTGTAGGTGTTTAAACATGTTGAGGATATCCATGTTCTCGCCCTGTCTTAGGAGTTCGATGCTCATAGTTAACAACATATAGCTATGGGTAAGCTTGCAGTCCATCGATCAGTCTTCGTAATCCTTAATTTATTTGGATGTTGCATTCTTATGAGATTTAGCTAATGCCGTTGGCGATAACATACCAAAGCTCTTCATAGGTGAGTGCGATCTTAATGTTTCTTAGATAGTCTTGTAGTTTGTGCTAGCTATGCATTCTTTTCGAAAAATAACTTCATAGTTGTCATTTAATCTACAAAAATTCATTAAATTAAATATATAACATTACATATGTTCTTAGGCTTATTAGATTGCTTTATTATATTTATCTAGTAAGGCTCTCACTGAACTCCGAGTCTCTCAAAAACCCTAAAAGGGACACGATAATTTCATAAATTACTTCATTTGGGTGTGATGACCCATTTATTATGTTGTTACAACCTTAAGGGTGCTCAAGAAATTGCAGTCTCCATAAATGGTAAGTAACACTTCACTAGTTATATCTCATATATATTTCCTAACCATGCATTTGTTTCGCTCATAATCATCAGTACGGCTTAAAGGTGCTTAACAGATCATAAAGTACATTAGATACTCTATCTCATCATTTCATGGTAGCATAAGGATAATTATGTAACCCTCTTGGGTGCTCGATAAAGCTACCTAATATTTTTACCAATCTAGTGATATTGTAGACATCATTATAGATATTATATGGCTTGAGGATATTTAACAACCATATGTATGTATTTTACTTTATATACATTATAAAAGATGGAAGCAACTTTATTTTAAATTCATAATTTAAAATAATATTTATTGATTATTATTGACATTATAACGCAATGAGTATAAATTCATGACATCATATGTCTTTACATCGGATGTATACTTAACTCAATATAGGTTTTAATTCATAAGCTCCCTTTTTCTTTATACATGTAATACATACACACACACACTATTTTATTATAGAATTTATAATTCATTAAGTTACGTATATATTCATATGTATCTATTTATTAATTAATCATTATAATTAATTCCGATTATGACATTTATATTTCTGCAAATTTTAAATTATTCATATAGTGGTAACATGGTCGTCATGCCATGTGTTTGACCATAATTAATGTGCTACCTACTTAGGATTGATAATTTCTCAAATCGAAAGACTACTGTATGTCGTTACCATAGGATCTTCTATTTTTCCGAAGTTATATTAACCTATAAAAGACTCACATTACGTCGTTCTATGATTTTTCCAAAAAAATACATGTATATAACTTCTTGATGCTCCCAACGGTCATGAAATAAATCCTTGTTCGTTATATGGTGAGCGTTCCATGCACTAATCTCAATGGATGTGTAGATATCCTTTTCTTGTACATCTTGACTAGGAACAATTAAAGAGTTAGTGTTTATACATACATACACACATATAGACACACACACAAACACAAAGACACATATATCGATTCAATAATTATGGCCACAAACACATTTGTAGCTACAACTGACAAAACACATCTCCTGAAGATTTTCAAGTTATATATGTTAATGTAATTAATTTGTTGTTTATATCACTATATAACAACATGTATAATAGAAAATAAAACCAAAAGCATACTTTATTACAAATAAAATTATTTATAGAATTAATTTTGTATAACTATTTACATAATTGCTCCTAAGGAATACCCTTGACTCTAATATAAATGTCATATTTGTATAATTAATCGTTGGGATCTATGAATAATACGTACATAGTCCAGCGATGGTGAGATAGTACCTTTAGTAATGTCACATAAATAATGAATAAGGATATGTATGTATGTATAAAATGTAGTTAAAAAAAATCGATAATATTTAATTATATATTTATTAAACAATATATATACTTGTATTCAAAGTTATATTTTTTATGTTGAATCACATTTATATACACAAACACTAATATATATATATATATATATGATAAATATTTTCTTTTTAATTTGAATATTATATATATTTGAGTTAGATATTTAATATATTTGACTTGTTCAAATGTTAAATAAGAAAAGCTGACAACAACAACAACAATATTATTATTTTAAACCATATGTATAAATTTAAATACATACATATATTTATCTTAATTTAATAATCCGAAATATATGTATATAATATACATATTTATATTTTTTTCAGATCTAAAGAAATGTTTATTTTAGGAAAACCTAAGAAAACAAATTCGATTATTTTGACAAACAAGAATTTTAGTATATATTTTAATTTTAAAAAACAAAAAAAAACTAAGTGTTGATGTGTATTTATTATAACACCCCATATTTTTAGTGACATTATTTAGGATATTTAATTAGTTAAATAAAATAAAATAATGTGTTAATTAATAGATTGAGATTTGTGATTAAATTAAAGGGGTAGCCATGCCTGTATGCACAATGAACTAAGGAAATAAGATGAATAAAAGCATTGGGAAATAAGGGAGGGCAAAATGGAAAATAGGATGAACTTATACCCTAAACCCTTAGGAAATCAAATACATGTTTGTTTCATTTTTCTCAAGCAATAGTACTCTAAGGTCGACTACCATTTCAATCTCAAGAGAAGATAAAGCTAGGATTTTTAAGAGGAAGAAGTAAATCAACATAATCAAGAGAATATACACATCTTTAATTGCAAAGTTAAGGTGAATAATTACTACATCTCACTTTTCTTATGTTTTCTTTTTTTGGATACTTCGAAATGTTTTTGCATGATAAGGAATGTTTTGGATGAATAAATGTTTATATATACTTGTTGGTGATTTATGCATGTTCATATTGATTTTTATTATATGTTTTGATATGAAGACCCTATTAAATGACATATAAATGCCTTGCGAATTTAACTATAGATCAGAAATAATATTTTAGAGATGCTTTTCAATTTTCATAATTTTATGAATTGATGTGTATTTAATATTACTATTTTAGTGAAGAAAATAATTTATTGGGTCATAAATTATTTATGGCAAAATAAATAATTATTTGGGTCTGAATTATGTTACAAAAACATATTGAAAAGGATTTTATGGAATATTTATAGAATTTTTCTAGGTGTTTAGATAAATATATAAAATTATTTAAGTCATATTTAATTAAGGAGAAGGGGTACTTTGTAAAATAAAATTATAGTTTAATTCTGAAATTATGGCAACATTTTTAGAAAAGAAAAATTAGTATATATATTTGTTAACAAGGAAGGTTAGTTGAAATTTTTACTTAAAAAGGTTTTAAATCAGAAATTCATGCTAAAAGCATGTTTCGCCTATTTTGGTTTCGCCCAGGTAGCTTTCGACTACGACCCTCCGCCTCCTTCCACAAACCAATGCACATAGTATCAACATGTTGGTGCACAGTGAATTGGACAAAGGCTGAAGGTAAGAGTTGAAACCAAGGGGTTCCGAAAGGGTCGAAGTGCCTTTTTGTTTTAAAATAGAAGGTAGCGCCAGCTTTGCTTTCGAAAAGTTAGGTTTTGACTCAGTTTGCTTTCGACCGGGTCAAATATTTTAAAAGGAAAAAGTTTTGAATGGGTTGCACTCTTTTATTCTAAGTAATTCTTTCGAAGGGGTCGTAACCCCTAGCTGCCGCCTTTCTACCTTTCGAAGTCAATGGTTTCGAAAGGTATACTTTATTTTTTTTAGATTAACCACTTCTTCAATGCTTTCAAAGGGATGGTTTTGACACCATCACCTCTTTATTTAGGAGTAGGTGTCGAAAGGAAGGCTTTCGACTTAGATGTTTTAAATGACCTTTTTATTCCGATTGAAGTATAACCCAAAGTTTTCGAAAGAGTTGGTTTAAATGGTTTCAAAAGGTGTTTTTCCACATGTTTCAAATTGAACCCAAGTGCTTTCGAAAGGTTTGAGTTTCTAAAGGTTTAATGCTTTCGAAAGGTATTTAAAATGGTTTCGAAGGAGTAGTTCCCCAAAGGGTTTTGAAGGAGTCGAAAGGCGGTGTTTCCGATGGTTTTGAAAGGGTTGAAATAGAAGGTTTTTCTATGGTTTTTAAAGGCAATGTTTTGAAGCATTTTAACATATGATGTCTAAGGTTTTAATGCTTTTAAAAGGAGGGTTTTCAAAGGTTTCAAAAGGGTTTAAGTATGGTTTCGAAAGGGGAGCTTGGCCTTTCGGCCTAGATAAATAAAGGGTTTTACTTGGTTTTGAAAGAGACACTTTCAGTAGAATCAAAAGGGGTACTTTCAAGTATTAAATGTTTTCATCAACTAAGGTTTGAGTAAAGTATATCTATAATATGGCAAGGTGATTTTGAGTAAAGCATAGAGTGTATGTGTTTTCCCTGTGTAAGTTTGATTTAAAGATTTTAAATCAATTTAAGAAAGAGGTTTTTTCATGGAAAATTTTGGGAAGATATCCTTAAGTGAAATGACTCGGATACTAGAATATCAGATGAGAATAGTATAAGGTCGCGCCCTATACATTAGCCATTGGGCCCAGCTAATTTAGTTCAAAATTCTTGTATGTAGGGCTTTGTCATAGGTGAGACTAAAATTATGATTACACACGGAAGGGAATATATCTTTGTGTACATATAGGTTATTGGCGAGCTCGCAAAACCATGAGAATCAGGTGACCCTGAGAGATGTTAAGTTAGGGACATACTCTCCAGAAGAGAAGTATTTAACAGATAGTTAGAGACAGACCATCCAAAAGAGAAGTTTTTAACAGATAGTTAAAGACACACCGTCCGAAAGAGGAGTGTCTAACAGATGTTATATTATTTTGCTGTATTGTCTGGTAGGTCCGAGTCAGCCAAGGTTAATAGTTAGCCAAACAAAACTAAAGAGTTTGAATATATTGTTCTTTTATTACCTGATATGTTTGTCTACACAATGATGCTTTACTATTTTTAACCGGTTTTGGTTGCAGGAAAAGTTTGCAAAAGATATATTTTATAAGAATGTTAGCGAGGGGAAACCCATTCTGCTAAGTGGCGTGGTCTCACTTAACATTAATGACCAGGATATATAGTATTATTCACATCAGGCTTTATGTTTGACTCGAAGTTTATGTTTTCCCCTTAAACTCTCGGATGCTCAAAATTGATTTGATTAGACTGATCAAGTCTTAGTAGGATGATGAATAAAGCTACCGAGAGCAGGAGGCTAACAGGTAGCTATTTACGAGTTGCAGTTCTTTGTTTTGTGTTTATTTCCACTGCATGTATTCGGTCAATTATGAATATATGTCTCTGATCATCCAAAGGGGCATCTTCATATGTTGCTCTTGGCATATTTTGTAGTAAGTATATTTTATCATTGCTTGGGAAACGTTTTAGGATTATGTAAGATGAATATGGAACATGTGTTTTTCGAATGTAATGGAAAATTCTATTTTGAAATATGTGATTTGTTTCATATTCAAGTGCTTCTGATATTATGGATACCATTAACATAGCCGTATTTAGTCGCCAGAAATTAATATTATAGATGACTGCAACATCTGTAGCTCTTAACTTTGGGCTATAGATAAGGGATGTTACATATATGCATGCCATGAGAATTTTTTTATCGAAGAGAATGTACTATATATACATATATGTATGTGTACCTGTACTAATCACATGTATTTATTAATATATTTAAAATTTTCGAAAATTAATTTTTTTATTTTACTAAATGGCCAAATGCATATATAGATAAAAAGAGAGATTATTATTCAACATAAAGTATGCTAAAAATGTTTACTTCTTCACGATCCTGTCAGTTGCCAATGTCTTAGTTGCCCTTTACTAGGGACAACAACTTCGTTTACGAGGCCGCTCCAATTTTAATAATGGATATTAGGGTTTGATTGTTCATCGAGATTATAAAGAGTATGGCTATTTATAGTCAACCAGGTAGCAAATATCTTGCACTTTTCTTTCCCCAGATTCATGACCGAGTCTCTAGCCCCTCCTCTAATATTATTTGGATGGCCTCACCTTGGAGTGCGCTTATAGACTTTACCTAATTGATTTAATATTTAAACCAATATATAATAATTATACATTATTTTAGTTGATTTTAAAACATCAAACAAATAATTAAAATGCTATAAAATTTAATATATTATCTGTATTCATTTTATCATTAATTTATGATATTTCTAAATTAATTTAAATTGGTTGAAATCGAAAATTTGCTAACAACATGGTTGTATTGACTCCTTATTTCGAAATTAATTTTTTGTTAATATTTAAACAATTTAAATACTAAAGCATGTATGGACTTTTTTGAAGTATAGTATTAATCCAATTTCAAGTTTATTAAGCTACATCTTTTAATGATATTTTATGCACTCGCCATTAGTGTATCACCAATATATATAGAGTTTGGTCAACGGTTACAAACTAAAATAATATACGTAGTTAATTACATATACCACTTTAAAGTCATTGGTTTAGATGACATTTATTAGCTAACCGATTAACTCTGGCCAGATGTTTTTTTTTTGAAATTTGGTACTCATATGGTAATATAAAGTTGCAGCACAGGTCTTAAATCCTACTACAATTAACGTATGTCCGGTGGTTCTAATCACACAATATGCAAGATGTGAACCTTTGACCTCATGTATTAAAACCAAAGCACCTAACCCATTTGACAATGGTGCTAGACTTATATTTTGACTTTAAAGTTGATTACCAATTACATGATACTAACCTTCTACAATGAAGAGAAAATATCTTGAATAGTGCTTCACGTCAAGTAGTTCACTGTCTACTCAATATTGCCATAACATGATCGCAATGCAATGTGGTTAACCATAATCAAAGTATAATTTAGCTACTTAAGATAATGGTACCCTCAAATCCAAAGACTACTGCATGTTGTTAGTATTAATATATAGTAACCACAAGCAGGTAACCCCTTAGTGTCCCCAACAGTTGCGAGTAATTCACAATGTATCATATGGTTAGCATTAGGTACACTAGTCTCAATTGATATACCGATATCCTTTTCTCGATACATCCTGGCTATGAACATTTAAGGAATAAATATTTGAAAATTGATTCAAAACTCATGGTTATGAATGTTAATAGTCTTACTACGCATTTAAACTTTTCAAAAAAATCAAACGATGAGTTTTTGAAAACCGTGTGCTCAGATACCAAATGTGAACTCCCTTCACGAAGGATTTTAATTACTCTGGTGGCCTTCTCTGGTCCCTCGGACTTAGGTTTTGCATTTATCCTCTTGACTTGGACCACCTACTCCACAAAACATACAGGGGTAAGAGTCAACGTAATGCCCCACCTCTATACTCATACTACCGAAGAGAATTACCAGGCAGTTTTTTCTGGCAATACAGAGAATAAGGCTTCTTAAGAGCGGTCAAGCATGAATATTCCATTGGGCTTACAACGGTACGTATCTTACCTCAAAATGTATCAACAATTTACATATTCACTATTGATACAAAACAATAAGCACATGGATTTACTAGGGTAGAACAATATATAACATATACAAATGAATATAGAGTCATAGATCGCGATAAAAAATTAGAACACATATCAAACTAATACCAACTATGATTTCATTTGCACTATGACAATACATACCAATTCAAGTTCAAATTACACGAATTATAGCCATCTTATCAAAATATAAATATAAGGAGAGATCCAAAGGAAAATATACATCGATAAGTCAAACAAACTATAATATATACCACGTCTCCCCTAGAACCCAACATTCAAAATGCGTAATGTCCTTGTACCCGAAAAGTATTGGACTGATCCAAATATTATATAAATAGTAAATGGGTCAGACTATATCTAAATCCCAATGTGTGTACATAACAATAAGCATGGTAATAAAAGGCAAGATATGAGTATGACACAGTGCAACCTCCATCGTAGCATCAAAATAAATCCCATGCCACATATCTCAAATGTCACCCATGGCACAAATTTCAATTGTGAAATTTACTTTATAGATTAGTTATTCAACACGCTCAAGTTAGTTCGGATTTACTCACAAAATTATTGATTAGTATGACTATGTGTTCTTTTATATATATATATATGTGTTGAAATGGAAAATTCTAAATAATGATTTAGAATTGATTATTTGCACATAACAACCAAAGTGTCTCAAAGTCAGTGCAAGCGATATTGAGTTTGTAGTTTTTTGGATGTAATCCAAGAGCAGATATGAAACTATCATTCGAATTACATCATAATTGAGCAAGTGTTTTGATAAAAATATCAAAAAGTTTGATTTTCAGTCAAAATGCAAAGGAAGCATGTGTTCACAAGAAAAAAAGTTAAGAGGTACATAGATATTTCTAAACTATAAATAAACTTTACATTGCTGATTGCTAATAATGTACTTGTGTTAAAATCAGCTTTAGTTGTTTTAATACTTGACATTAGATTTGCACATGAAGTTTTTTATAGAGACTTTAAAGGACATTGGGAATGTCTCAAACAATATGCAAAAACACCTTATTAACGTGTTTAATAAGGAACGTGTGAAATAGGTTCCTTATTCATTGGCGATAGAAATTAGCATACATGCTATGTGGTTTACAATATTATGATTTTTTTTTTATATCTGGTACATAAAGCATATATCATATCCACATTTACATCACCGAATGGTGATTGAGGTGTTCTCGTGTATTTATAAATACTAAAGAATTATTTGCAAAAACATAACTCCTTATGAAGGAGTGTTCGAATTCAAATTTCAATAGCGATATTGAGTATAATATGTCAATAATAAATTCAAGTTAAGAAGATTTAAGTTCGAAATGTTCTAAATAAAATGTTATGGCCAATTTGAAAATGCAACGTACATCGCCTAGCGCCACAATAAAAGCGAAGTGTATGTGTATATGAATTCACAAACTTATGACTGGGTTAGGGATGATTCCAAGATTGAAAATACTAATTATTGTTATATGATAACAATGTAATAATAAGAGCTGACAAGAAGTCAAGAAACATACTTCGAATACTTCCACATGACAAAGGTAGTTTATCAACATTGGAGGTATTTGGTTGACATAGTAGATAATTAGACCAACATAGCAGACCAATTCATGAAAGGTCTAACTCGACCCGTTCTCATCAAACTGATTGAAGGATGGGATAGTGATTCAATAATTAACCTCAAGTGAAAGAGGGAGATCGATAAAGTTATGAATATGCCATAGGGGCAATTAATAATTTATTGCATACGTCTAACTCGATGATCAATCTTGTTCTAAATAAAATGTGTTTTCTTTCTATTTTATACTTAATATAACATGTAATATTAAATAATTTATTGATTAAAAGTATATTTAATAAAAAAATCCATAAATGGTGTTCTGTGATAATAGTTACAAGGTGTTGTAACCATGAGTAATTTATCATAATCGATTAAAACATTTCGTTTTAAATATTACTAGTCAAAATGAATCGAGATTGGATATCAATACATCTATTGAGACTAGGGTATGTTACGCTCTCCAAATGTTCTACAGTGAATTACTCATGACTACTGGAGGACTAAGGGGTTTGTTACTGATAGTTATTCAATAACTATTCAATGGCTCGCTTGATAGTTTTCTGTTGGTTAATATAACTAAAGTCAAATAGAAAATATCGACAAAATTACACAGTTCTCTTGACTTGAGAATACTATTGATCTTCAATATGGAATCTCCATTTTAATTATAATTAAATTGTGGCACGATATCCATCGAACGTGTGACGACCCTGAATTTTTGGATATTTGAAATTAAAATATTTAATGATTTTAAATATTTAAAAGTTAGTTTAACTTGAATTTCAAATATAACTATTTATTTTGCAATTAAATTATTGAATTTAATTATTGAAAGTTGGGTAAAATATTGAATCTTTAGTTTTATGCTTGTTAAAAATATTTCAACGGCTTATAAAATTTATATTAATAGTACCGAAGATAATGAAAGCTTTAGAATTGAATTTGGAAGTGTTTTTTAAGTTTTGAAAATATATTGTTTAAATTGGTATTTAAAAATAGCCTTCCAAGGCACAGTCTCGGAATTCGACGAAATCAGTTCCATTTTATCTGTAATAGTGAATTATTATCGGATTTCAAATTTCATAGCATTCGATGTTGTTATGTGATCGTATAATATATAAACATGCTGAAATTTTATACTGGAAATTCAATATAATAACTGGATCCAAAAAGCTATCTTCTCCATACGATCGAATTAGGACTCGAAACCTTTTCCATTGCGTTTGAAATAGGGGTATAATATTATGGATGCCTAGCGGTACACCTTGATAGGAGGCCGGGATTGTGAGTTGCACTTATCGAGGCAATTAGAATTTGAATTTAATTGAATATATATATATATTTATACTAATCAATTGCAGTTGAAATTATATCTACATCGGTACTTTTGCCTTCCCCGTCATAACTTTTTCCTATCACTGTAGCCGATCTAGTAACATCCCATCGTGTCCTCTATTCTTGTTTTAAAACTCACGCAGTCGGTCAAAAATCAAGAGAGGACTTCCCTTTTAAAATAACAGAGATACCGAACTTTTCCTTCTTTCTTCAATTTCGTTCGAAAATCTTCTTCTTTGAAAAGAATGGTAGAACGAGAGAAATTCTAAAATTCCCCTCCTTTTATAATCATTCGAAAAAAATGAACCGATTCGTTCATATTATAAAAAAAGAGATGCCTGCGTCACTCATTTCATCGACGCTTAGGGCTTCCTCGCTGTACCAACAGCCAATGGATGTCTGTGTCAAAAGATCATGCGGCTAAATCTCGTACGTGTAAGAATGGTGCGTCGTGTGATGGGGGTTGTCGAGGGGGAAACAGAGTGACATTGGGTGGTTCTGGGAAATCGATTGGGGGGGGGGGGCGATACGTCACGATGAGGAGAGGGACTTGGACTCATCTCGGTGATGGTCAACTGGAAGAAGTTTGCTTCGAGGAAGAGGTACTTCGTGGGCCGGGTTATTTCATAAGGGTATTAATCTACATTAACAAAAGTTATAATATGTTTTGACTTAATTTTATTTTGAAAAGAAGTTCTAAACTGTTTTGATTTACAAGAGAAAATGAATTTTTTAGCAAATTACAGTGAAGTCAAGTTTTACATATATATTTATGCAGTGACTAATATATATATATGTGTGTGTGTGTGTGTGTGTGTGTGTGTATGTATATATGCAGATTTACATATATAATATATATATTTGCAGGAAAAAGAGAAAAATAGGAATTTTTTATGTTGGGAAATTTATATAATTAGATTTTTATGAAAAACTATATAGATTATTTTATAAATCTGTATGTAGTTCCTAAAGAAAATAAATATACATATATATCTATTTTCATTTACTAGTTAAATTTTTAAATAATGTATTATGGAGGTTAATTTGTTTAATAAACTTATTAATTATTTTGGTCGCTAAAAATATATTTTTATTAAAAGAAAATTAGTTCAAAAATTAAATTATTAGATTAAATTAAATTATTAAATGGTAATTGATTTGTCCGATTGTTCAAATATTAATAAACCATATAATGTTGTACAAGGTCTAAAATCATGGAGAAAACAAGTCAAGATGGAAATGGGTTGCAAACAAAATCAAAGGTGAGCTAATCTCACTCATTTGGATTACCGTTAATTTAAATAGTTTAAATTTAAATTATTGGATTGATTAGTTGAATTGATGAATTATTATCAACCTGGATGTGATACTATATATTTTAGTATATATATATATATTTGGAGTGATTGATATTCCCGCCTTATATAGCGGATGAGACCCTATGCGTCCCGCATAATAACGGATTACCCTATATACCGCGATATCCCCCTCGAAGTGGGATTGGTATTTTTATATTGTGCTAACATCTATGGATGCGTGGCAGGTTGGAAGGATCCAACTGGATTCCTCAAAATGTTGGGATTTATTTTCATATTCGGTGATATGTTTTATTCGATAATCTGTGATAGATTATATTGGGAATTGAAATTTTTTGATGCTATGGTTTGACTGAATATATTTTGGGTATATTGAGTTATCAAAAATATAAAGATTGGATTTTAAAGGAAAATAAAAGAGCGAATTCTAAGTAAAATAAATATAGTGAAATTGGATAAATAAAAGAATGAATTTGGAAAAGGACAAGGAGTTTGATTTAAAACTCTATCAAATAAATTCCGAGTATGGGAAAAAGATTTTTGAATAAATGGGGATATATGAATTTTTAGAACTTAATTTTATTATTTAAAAATTAAAGAATTTATTTTAAATTTAGGATTTAAAATGGTTTGGGAGAAATAAAAGTAGAATTTTGAAACTAAGTATGAAATTTATATTCCAGATTTAAATGGGAGTTAACGTCATAATAAGGAGTGAATATGGAATAAATGGATTTTGGATTAAATTGGGTAAATCAAAATAAATTCTAAAATGGAAGTAATTCAGGGATTCAAATGGGGAATCGATTAAGTGTTTTGAAAACTGTGATTTAAAGGGAAATGAGGGTATGGAAATTATAAAATGGGTTTATAGATAAAGTGAAATATTTATCAGTAGATGAATTTGAAAGTATAAATTCACGGTGGGAATTTATAAGAAGTTGGTAATTTGTTTTAAAAATAAAAGGTGGTCTTATTTTTTAAAAGTGTTGAAAAGAAATTTACGGGATAGGGACGTAAATTAAATTGTGATAAATCGAGCAGGATTTATAAATGATTAGATGGCTATAATTAAATGGAGAGTGTATTTTCCTGAAAATCCAAGTATATTTTCAAAGAAAGATTTCAAAGTAAAAGTTAGAGGTTTTAAAGTGGTTTTAAAAGAATGTTTTAGAAAGAAATTATTATTTATTGGTTTTAAATTTTTTAAAAATAAATATTTATTAAGTCAATTATAAAAGTAAATTATTTTAAAGGTTTAACTAGTATTATGATTTAAAAGATAATTATTTAATAGTGGAAATTAGCCACAAGGGCCTCTTTAGCAAGTGGAATTAGTTTCTAGGACACACAACTGAAATAATTATTTTCAAGGAAAAAACACAAAATAATTAGTTTCTAGGGCCTAAAAACCTATGAAATTATGTCATTGAAAGTAATTGGATTGCTGACTCTGTCCTTGAAAGTAATTATTCTGCTGACTTTGGCCCTGAAAATAATTTCTTTGAATGTGTGTCCTAGAAACTAATTGGACTACAAAGCTTGTCCTTGTGGTGAAATGCCCCCATTTAATATTTATACCTTACAAAATAACTTTTATTTTAAAATTAGTTTTGGCTTAAGTTTTACATGAGAAATTATTATAAAATTTCATAACTAGTATTTTAAATAAAGTGTTTTAAGTAGTTTTATTTTAAGTGTTTTAAAGTATATATTTTTGGATAAAGTGATTTAAATTATTTAAAAATCTAAATTATTAAGACTTGGTGATTTACAGTGGAAATAAAACAATCGGGTGGAAATTTATTCCGCGAGAGAAAAAGTGATTTGAAAACTATTTTCAAAGGGTTAAAGTGTAGAAATCTTGCGAAGATATTTTGAAATAAATAATTTGGGAAATTATTAAGGCCTGATGGTTATTTGTGGATGTTATTTGATAGTTAAATAACTGACTATCAATATTGGCCAATGCGCTTAGGGCTGTATATAGGACAGGACAGTTCATTGTCCGACTCGGTCCGAGGCTGTGAGACGTTCGGTCTATGTTCGTACGATTCTCATTTAGGACACGAATTAGGACAAGAAAAAATGTATGAAAAAATGTTCGTCCGAAAATGTTCGATGTTTTTCTATTGTCCGAATATTGTCCGTCCGTTGTCCGACTCGTGCGAACAATGTTCGAAATTAAAGTTTGTCTGGTCCATGTCCGTTCGAATCTCTTATAGGACAGGACTAGGACATACCTCTGTCCGGTCCGATCCGTTCACACCCCTAAATGTGATAATCTTTTCAAAGAGGCCTGGATCGGGATTAATTTTTCAAAAACTACTTCGATCCGGTTTGAATGTTTGCAAATGAAGACCGTGAAGATGATGAAGACGGTGATTTGGTTTGTCCATACGCAGGGCAACTTGTATGGACGAATGCTTTCAGAACATCATCCGGAGGACGATGAGCATTCTAAGTAAATGTGTTCCAAAAAGGTAACACATAGCCTCAAGCCTCATCAACAGGGAATGGCAAAAACATGGAAGGTGCAGCAAGGCTAAGTGGCTAGCAGCCAATTAGGGTTAGGTCATCCCTGTCTAGATGTCCTTTATTCGGCTGTGTGGGCGGTTGCTGATCCCAACCGCGGGGTGATCTTATTCAGACTATCCAGTAAGGGGTAGCTCCGGTCTTGTGTTGTAGGGGATCAGGGGGATCCTCGATACGCTGATCTAGACCAGGTATTGTGACGGGCGGTACCCCGATATCCCTGCCTTTGTATGAAATCCAATCTCTAATAAGCGCTTGTACGGTTTTGATTATGCCCAACTATGCTAGAACGTGAGATGCAAGGATTTCATCTAGGTTCTATTTTACTTTCTATAGACACTCTTATAATATCAGACATATTTGATAAAAATGTTTTGGTTATCGTGAGGTAAAAACCCGACATGTTTATTTGTGGCGTGGTCTTACGAGATACCTTTGATTTTCAAAGGATTTTGAAAACTTTAATAATCCAATTGGGTGTGTTTATCACGCTGGTTTTCCAGACTGACTCGATTGTTATTTAACTATAATGCTCGGTATATATACATGATAGGATGTTGTGGAACTCAGGAGACGAGCTGGATGGCGAGATGTATCACATGTACTTGACGTATAAATCCGCTGTGCAGTATAAGCTGTATAGTCAGCTTTGTGAGGACAAGTTAATATAACTGTCCAATATTTGCTATTGACAGTGTTGTACTCTGATGATGTAATGTATAAAACAGATTTAGTTCTTTTTGTATAAAGATCAGTCATTTATCTATTATATATTATTCTGCTGCGATTGTGAGATTCTGATGTTGTTTTGTTTTCTCTTCTTCTACCTCCTTCTTTCACGGTCTGTTTTTTTGGCATTTGATTGTTCGGCATTTAATACAGTGGTCGTATTGATGTCGATTTTCAGGCGTTGAAAATCGAGTCATGACAGAACGATTATAGGTAGAAGCGTTGGAAGTGAAACACTATTCAAGTAAGGATTCATCTCCTCGGTTATATGAGGTTAGTATCAAGGTCTACCGATTTCAACTCAAAATAAAATTCTCCGGCTATAGTAGTTCATTTAATAATAATTGTTATCACTGAACAAAGGACTTTGAGTTTGGACTATAAAGTTGAATATGGGTGATATTGGAATTTTGATCATTACCAAATTCCATAAGTCCAAAATGATATGGTTTTGACGAAGAGAACTAGTGTTAATTTGTCACTACCCGGTAACGCTTACTTAGTTAAATTGGATTTTACTAAAAAATGTGCAAGCGATAAATTCAGTCGAAATGCCACACCATTAGCTAAGATGACATGTGAACGTTAATATTCAAATTGTTCAATATTAATCGCTGACTGAATTTACACACCTTTGAGTCGAACAACCATAATGATGAATACTCCAAATAAACCATATGATTTAATTAGTTTTACTAGCTGTAAATTAATTAATATTTATGAAATATTGATTGTTTATTTTATTTTATTTTTTATATTCCATTGGCATTTAATAAAGTGTGCAAATAAAAGTTATAAACGCACTTATCAACATACAATATCGATTAATTGTTTAAGTTGGACTTAAGTGAAATAAATGCTAAGCGGGTTTAGGATCAATTGAGGCTCATAATTTCTCCATGTTTGATTACCCACATAAGAGAGAGGGTGAGTTTTCAAAAGAATTAATAAAGGAAAAAGAATAATATAAAGAAGGAAAAAAGTCTCTCTTTAATTGGTATTGATTGCCCTCTTTATTTCATTTTTTATATACATATATATATTATTCAATATAACATATATATTTATATTTCGATATAAAGTGCAACGACTCGGAATTTCACCGTTTTGATTTGGGAATACTTAATTAATTTTAAAATCTTAAATAATATATTTTTATAATTAAAATAAAATCCTTTTAAATAATAAATAATGATGGTGAAATGGATTTTCAAATTTTTTTACGAAAATATATAGTTCAAAGAAAAATTGAAAATGTGACCAGAATTCATTTTTCGAATTTTCAACTTTTCATCGGCTAAAGTTATTGGAAATATTGTAAACTCTTTAATGTAATATACACATTTATAAACAAGTTAGGGTAAATATGTATATGTAATGTGTGTGTATGTGTATGTATACATATGTATTTATATTTAAGTTTATAAGGTTTAAAAAATAATTAAAAATAATGTTTAAGCATGAAATGACATATTGGCAACTTAAGTAAGAAACATGTTGGCTCATGGGGTTTTAGGAGGGAACAAGATAGTGGGCATGAGGTACATGGTGAAGGGGGTCCTGGTGAGGTGGCAAAAGGAGATGGAGAGCAAAGGACCAAGGGAATTAAGGTAATTTACTTTGTTTCTTACTTACAAATACCCTTTTAATTTCTTCAAATTTTCCTCCTCTTTCTTCAACCATATCTTTCTCATATCTTATCTAAATGGAGATTTTCTTTTTTTCAAACTATGTAAATTCCAATGGCTTAACTTTTATGAGTTCCACTTCTTCACATTTTAAGCTTACCCATGTCCAAATCTCATTTCTGTCAAACTCATTTTTGGACCCAAATTTTCAAGTCCGAAAATACATCTTCTTCTTCTGACCATATCTTCCTCAAACAGATCTAAGTTGAGTGATAATTTTATTTAAATTGTAGATAAAGAGAATTTACAAGAACTTTCTCTTTGACAAATTTTCCAAATTCCATGCGTATCTTATCCAAAAATCAGTTGGAAAATAATCCATTTATGGGTTTAATTGTTGTGAATTCAATAATGATACGAAGTCACTCCACCTTTCTAAGCCAAGCTCCATGCTTCATAACCAAGCCCATTTCCTTGTTTTAAAGGCCATATCCATGTTTTTATAAAGCTATGCAAGATTTAGGTCTTATTTTCAAATTAGACAAGATTTTGAAAATCTTTTAGTGAAAAACTGACTCCTTTTTGATTGTATGTGTGTGTGTGTGTATGCGCTTGGATGTACTTAGTTATGATTTGGTTTACGTATGAAACTATGATATATATGTGGTGTAATTTTAACTTGACGATATGAATTAAATGTTTGTAAGGTGAAAATTATAATCTTGACTTGTTGGATATTGTGATAACATGTATACAAGTTTGTGATCTTGCTTCGGATGTGCTAAGCTAAGGAAGTTAGTGTTTAAAGTAGTTAGTCACGACTTCGAAATCCTTTGGCAACTTGCTTTTTAGAAATGTTGTATAAAGTTTTAAATCTTATCTTTCCTTTTTAAAATATTATATTAAGATATAAAAGTGTTTAGCATGTGAAAACTATGAAGTTTAAAGTCAATTATTATATTAAACAAGTTTTAGAAATTACAGGTCGTATAGCGATATCCGCTATAAATGCAGTTCGTGAAGGACGAACTCTTTTTGAATTTAAAATGTTTTAACTTAAATATCCTTTTGAATAGTGTTTCCAAACATATTTTTAATATTTAAAAGCAATCATTAATTAATTAATTTTACGTAATAATTATTTAATTAATAAATTAACTAAGGTAATTAGTATTTAATCATTAATTAGGTTAGGGTAATTAGCACTTAATTACTTTTAAGTAAGTTAATTATAATTTATTAATTAATAGAGAGTAGATTATTATTTAAATTAATTATCTAGGGATAGTTTATTATTTAAGTAAGATAAGTTAGATTATTTAATTGAGAAGGGTTAGATTGTTAATTAATTAATAATCAAATTAAATTTAAGTTAAGATTTAACTAAACTTAATTATGATCTAATTATTTAACATAAAGGTTCGATTTATTATTAATTTTTACTTATGATTAATTAATTAATTAATTGAGATTAAATAATATCTAATTGCTATTTAAAAGTATAAAATTATTATTTAATAATTAATTTAAGATTAATCATGGTTTAAACATTTGTTTAAAGGTTAACTTAATTATTTTTTTAAGGATAATTATTATTTAATAGTTAATTATTAAATAGAGGTTTAATTATTTTTAAATAAAAAGTTTAAATGTTATTTAATTATTAAATAAAGTTTTAAAAGTTTGGATTATCTTATTTTTAAAGATCGGTTTTGTTTTCAAAAAGTAACTTTAAAAAAAAATTATTTTAAATCTAAGCAATTTCATTGCCAATTACATTTAACTACTCACAATTGAATATGAAACCCAATGACATCTGTTTAGCAAAATTAATCACCGTTCTACCAAGTAACTTGAATTTGATATCTGTTTAGCAGAATAAATCAATGTTCTACTAATAAAGTTGTACTTGACATCCGTTTGGCAGAATATCACTGTTCTGCTATAGTTCACCAAGTTGAATATGTTGACATCTATTAGGAAATAAAATCTCATTCTGCCATTATATTAATTAACGCATTTAATTAGAAAAATAAACCTATGTCTGCTATTTTGGGTAACTTGGACATTTACTTATATGATTGATTGTTATTGGCCGATTCCCTTTTACATATCTGCTTTTTATGTAAATATCAATGCTATAACTTGAAAAGTAAACTTAGTTAAATGAGAAAAATTATGGTCGCTAAGCTTCTTTTTGATTTTTAAGATCAATCATACTTTTATTTATGGTTTCAAGTTAAGCAGTGATTTTAGTAAAGGTGTTATAAGTAATCATTTTGTTTATCAAAAAGGACTTTATTAAATGTGTTTATTGAAAGAGTTTATTTTAAATAAGGAATACTCATAAGAAAGTTTTATAAATGATTTTGCATATTTATAAAGGAAGTCTTATAAATAATTTTGGAGATTTATAAAGATATATATATATATATATATATATATATATATATATATATATAAATGGTTTTAATTTTTACAAAAGGGTTTTGTAAATTTAACTTGGTGATTTATAAAGGGTTTTGTAAATGGGTTTTGAATTAAGTAAAGGAGGTTCATAAGTAAAAGAGATTTATTTAGAGAATTTATAGAAGGAAATTTATAAATGAGTCTTAGATTATATTTTCTTTGACTGACCTTCTTAATTCTGGTGATATGGGCATTTGTTCCATACTTAACACCGAAGGAATATTGTTATCTTTATCTATAATTTAAATAATATTTTATTTTGGTCCTTTAACATGAATTGGAAATGAGAAATCTTTCAAAAAAGTTTTGGGAATATTCTTATGTCAATGAGATATGTATATGAATGTTTTTGATAAACACTTTTGAAAAGAGTTTTAATAAATGAAAATTTTATTTTGAGACTTAGTGGATGTTATGGGTAATTAAATCTCTACTTGTTGCTTGTTTGTTTATTTGATAGTTAATTAACCAACTATCAAATCTGGACTAAAATATAACTTTGGAAATCTCTAAGAGAGAAACATGAGTTATATGGCAGATGATGTTGTACCGTGCTTATAAATCTCATTTTGTTCTTCTAGAATAAATGATAGGGAGATCCATGTACTTAAACGAGGGGTGACCATGCTCCTATGTATTGTTTGATTATTTCCAAAAGAACTAGGGTTGAGTTTACCAGAACTATTAAATGTTGTTTTGAAGAGATCAAGATTAGATAAGTATAAATTACCCGAAAACCACTTTGAACCAACTCAAGCATTTTGAACTGAAGACAAATTGAAGATGATTGAAGATAGAGCTTTTGAAGTGCAAGGGCTACTAGCTACTAAACCTAAGGGTGATTCGAAAATGGATGCAGTGGAGGTAGTGCCTTCAGTATCATTTAGACCAAGAACGAACATGTATAGATGAATGCTGGTACTGCATTGCTGCCTAGAGGAAATGTTAGCATTCCAAGATGGTTTGATATAGAACAGATAATCATAAATTCAAGTCTCATTAACCAAAAAATGATTAAAATAGGGAGGTTCCATAGGGCTATGTGGGTCGCTCCCATTAGGGTATGATCATCCCAAGATCTAGTGTCGATATCTTTATGTACGCTTCGGGAACCATTATGTTTGTTCAGTCGCAACCGAGGGGTGATCATATTCGGTGCTATCCGGTGAGGGGTAGCGCCAGTCCTAAGTAGTAGTGGTGCAACGTGTTGTAGCCTCCCGTACATTTTATCTAGAGATAGGATTTGGTGGGTAGACCCTTACCCTTTCATAGTTGGAATCAATTTTCTATACGAGACTTCGGACTTTAATGTGTACTTTAATGTGTACCTATAATGCTGTAATTTAATTAACATAACAATTTCAGCTATGATTAATATACATTTGTATCCTAGATAATATTATAATATAACTGGATTTTCCGTAGAATTTTTTTTAGTTATTATAAGGTAAAAACCCGTCCATGTTTTTGTGCGGCGTGGTCTTATGTGAAATCTTTAATTTTAAAGGACTTTACAAGTAATAATAAATAAAATTCCTTGTGTTTTAAGTTTCTTACGCTGGTTTTACCAGAATGATCCGTGCGTGATTTTCTTATAATCCTTGGCTCAGCCCGAGCATATTTTCCAGATTTACCTAGATGCTTTGGATCTTTTTGGGCACAAGTTGGATTCTCCAAGACATATTCATGTATCTTTTATCTTTTGCTCTATTTATTGTTTATTTTTTCCTAACTGTGTGTATCAGCGATTGTAAGAATATGTTGTTATAACCGCTTAGACTGATAATAGGTTAGAGTGCTCCAATATTGTATGAATATTAAAGTTCTTTCTTTTTGTAAAGACTTGATTTATTTATTATATGTTACTGGTCACGTTTTTGAGAGAGTCTGTTCTATCTTCTTTTCTCTTCACCCCAAATGACATGTCTTCCAAACACTTTAATGATTGGCACATGAATAGCATGGATGTATTAAGTGTCATCTTTAGGTGTAAGAAAGGCTGAACGTTACAAGCGGTATTAGGGCGTAGGTTGAGCGAGCACTTAGGCTTTGGTGGGGTTAACTCATTTGAGATAGGGTAAGTGAGACACTAGAATGAATTTGAGTGTGTGTGTGTGTATGAATGCTTATTTGTTAATGCTGTAAAAATGTTTATAATGTGTTGGTTTATCAGTTAAGTGGCTTAGAATTCTGGTCGAGATGTGGGGCACCACGGTGTTGATAGGGATTTCTGAACACTTAACTAGGCGAATAGACATAGTATTATTTTAAAACCTAGTAAATGAAATATATTTATATATAAAGAAATTTTTTTCAAAAACAAGGTATAATTATTATCGATGTGTTGTTGTTAGGAGTGGATAATATTCATTATTGTCATATAGGTTTGATTAGTTATGCTCGTCCAATTTTGAGCATTGACGGTTATCTAATTTATTAGTAGTTTTCCTTTTTCTATCATAAGTTGAGAAGATAGAATTTTTGGGAACATTAAAACGAACACCTTGTGAATTAAGTTTCATAAGACTATAAGGCGTTCGATGATAATGTTGGGTCAAAAGAATTGGACTTTAATAAAAGTGTACTTATCGAAGATAAAGGAAACATATTTTAAAAACAAATATTTAAAGAAAGATTTTATATACAGTGATTTATAAATCAGAATAATAAAATATATTTTGAAAATAAGATGGATTTTCAAAGAATTTAAATCTCGGTGGCTTTAATAAAAAAATTCAAATGATTTTTGGGAAAAGTGGTAATAATTTACTTAAAAATACTTTAAAGTACAAATATTTTAAAAAGAAAACTTTATAAAAAGATGGATTTCTTTAATTTAGTTCGGGGGTATGACTCCCAATTTGATTTGTGATGATCAGAATATCCTCTAAGTGACAGCCGAATGTTTGCTTAGGAAAATATGATATAGCACTTAGTAAATTATTGTCTTTGTTATTGTATGATCGAAACAAGTTCAAATCCAAATAAATCCAAAGCAAGTGGATGATGAATATTTTATAAAAAAAATTATTTAGTTGGAAATATACATATAGTATTGTTTAAAAAAGGGATTTGAAAATAAGAAGTGTTTTTATAATTAACTAGTTGGAGTACCTCGAAAGTAACTAAAAATGAACGGGAGATGTGTTCGGATGGTAAACACTTGTATTGAGTATTGCCCTTCTTGGTAAGGGGATATATCATACTACTTAGTAGTACCCAGTCCTTGATATCACTTTGGAGTGACTCGAACTATACGTATATTTTGTAAAGGTTAAAAATAAAGTATCATTCCAAAAGGATTTTTGAAATAAAACTCGGGAATTGGATATTAAATTTTCAAAATAATAAAGTATTTTGATTCAAAAAGTAGGTAAATAAATGAAATTTTAGTTTGGAGGTTTAATAACATTTGTTTTATTAAACCACATCTTGTGGTTCTAACATCTAGGGAGTGAAAATTCTATTAGATGTTATTGGACTAGCTAATAAACATTTTTATCTTAGAGGTATCTAACAAAAAGTAAATTCTATGACGGAGTTTGGATACCAGAATTCTACTCTTTTTGGCTTTGTACATGCTCTTAGGATATAAGAGAGGTTTATACAAGTAATAAATTGTATTAATTTTATGAAAGATTTAATAATTAAGTTATACCATTTAAACGGTTGAACCTAAGTTGAAATTTTCATGAAATGTTTTCATATATATTTTTGGGAAGGTTAATAGCAATTGGATAAATAAATAACATTTAAAATAAGTATGTATGCAGTACGTAGATCATTTTCCTTTTTCACATAATTAACGATCCACATGACTTGAGGTGTTTCACACCATTTAAAGAAGGATTTATCACTCAATTTTGACACTGAACACTTGGAACGGATTCCTAATGTGGAACCAAAAGTTTTCTATCATATTTTATGCCTATATAAGGAGTACATAGGTTTCTAATTGAGAAGACTGATCAAAGTTCGAACTAGGAAGTCAGGTGAGTGACGCTAGTTCAGAAGTAAGCGATGTACTCAAGTGAGTGATAAAATTATATTTTGCACAAGAATAATCCATGTACATCATACAGACTGATAAGTAGTGTTAAGTGTTTCTGGGTTAGATTGAGGTCAAATTTAAAGATCGAAATTCTTTAATGGGGGAGAGTGTAATGATCCAGAATTTCACCGCTTTTATTTAGAAATATAAAATTAATTTCAAATATTCAAATAGTAAAATTTATAACTAAAATAAAAATCTTTTAAATAATAAATAATGATAGTGAAAATATTTTTAAATTTGTTTACAAAAATATATAGTTTGAAGAAAAATTAAAAATTGGACCAAAATTCGTTTTTCGAATTTTCGTCGACTAAAAGTTATTGGAAACATTGTAAACTCTTTAGTGTAACTATACACATTTACAAACAAGTTAGGCTATATATATATGTATTAGTGCGTGTGTGTGTGTGTGTGTATATATATATATATGTTTAGGTATATAAGGTTTAATATATAATTTTAAAAAACATTTTAAGCATGAATGACGTATTGGCAACTTAAGAACAAAACATATTTAAACATGTTGGCTAATGGGGTTTTAGGGGACAAGCTTGTGGGCATGAGGTACATGATGAAGGGGGTCTTGGTGAGGTAGCAAAAGGAGGTGGAGGGTAAAGGACCAAGGGCATTAAGGCAATTTACTTTGTTTCTTGCTTATAAGTACCCCTTTCATTTCTTTAATTTTTCCTTCTCTTCCTTATACTATATCTTTCTCATATTTTATCCAAACAGAGATTTTTTTCCTCAAACCGTATAAAATTCTAGTGGCTACAACTTTCAATGGTACCACTTTTTTAAATTTCGAGCTTAGCCAGATCCAAATCTCATTTCTTTCAGACTCATTTTCGGACTCAGATTTTCAAGTTCGAAAATACCTCTTCTTCTTTCGGCCATGTTTTCCTCAAAACAGACCCAAATTGAGTGATACTCTACCTTAAATTGTAGATAAAAGAATTTCCAAGAACTTTCCCTTTGACAACTTTTCCAAATTCTATGAGTATCTTATCCTGAAATCAGTTGGAAAATGACACATTTTTGGGTTTGATTTTTATTAATTCGATGATGATCCGAAGTCCTTCCACCTTTTTAGGCTCAGTTTCATACTTCATGGCCAAGCCCATTTCTAATTTTAAAGACTAAATTCAAGTTTTTCCAAAGCTATGTAAGATCTAGGTCTTATTTTCAAATTAAAAAAGATTTTGAAAAACTTTTGGTGAGAAACTAACTCCTTTTATTTAAAGTTTCTAACTTTAAATTAAGTTTTATATTTTGGTTGCTAAACCATCGCTTTATTGTTCGATTATGATATTGGATTGTATGTATTTGTATGTTCTTAGATGTATATTAGTTATGATTTGGTTTAAGTATGAAACTATGATACGGATGTGATGTAATTTTAAATTAAAGCTATGAGTTAAATGTTTGTAAGGTAAAAAATAGAATCTCGACTTGTTCGATGTTATCCCATTTTTTGGTCAAAACTGGAATATCAACAAATTGGTAAGGAATGTTGGATATCGGGGTTAAGCTCCGATCGGGACGAAATTGATTGGAGATGATGATGAGGATTAGGAGAGGCTATGTTTCAAATCTCAGGTTAATCAGAGTTCGTATGAAGGAGATATGATCGATGCAAGGTAGGAGGGACATACTATTCGAACTCCACATGGCTCATTCGGCATTCCCAACACAAGGGATCATTCGGCATTCCCAGTATAACATCCATTCGGTAGTACCGAGACCAAACCACCACCGATCCAAACCCTCTCCAAGCAAGGCCGGTCCAAAGCATAGCCGAACCAGACCTCACCACTCCACTACCTGCCGAATCAAACCCAAAGTGCCACTGCCTAACCAACCTACTTCCCTCCACTGCCGAACCAACCTACTTCCCTCCACTGCCGAACCATCCTACTTCCCTCCTACTGCCGAACCAACCCTACCGAACCAACTCCATGCACTACCGGACTAACTACTACGGACCAACTCCATGCCAAGCCAAGCCACTCACCGCCGAACCAAGGCCTCGCCGAACCAGTACTGCCAGGCCAGATTGCTTCAGCCCAGGCCCACCAGCAGCTATATACATCCAAGACCCCTGCCCCCAGCCTCACTCTATAAATAGAGGGGCACGGGTACAACAATGGGGGAGAAGTTTGAGAGCTCAAGCCTGGAAGGAACTTTCAAACAACTTTGATATACTTGTAATCAAAGCTTTGTACTTGTAATCGGATCGGAAAAGGAGAATAACATATAAAGTGGACGTAGGCACATCCTGGCCGAACCACTATAAATCTGTGTGTCTTTTACAGTTTAGTCCCTGTTTTTTTACGTATTTGCATAAACCATCCAAATCACTACGAACAACATAAAATCAACTAAATCATACGACTTGGAGGTGTTTGCCCATTTTTTGTGCAAACATATTTGGGTTATTTGCTGAGATCTGTGATTTGTGTTTGAATATTGCTGATTTGTATTCATACACTGGTGCTTTCACGGTATTTGGGGTTTGTGGCCAATTTTGGCGCAAACATTTTGGTGCTTTCGCTGAGAAGGAACCAGCACCCGCTACATCGGATAGAAGTTTGGATTTGGAAGACAATGACTAGGCAAAATAGTAGAAGGCAAAGGGCTGAGAGAAGCCAACCGGTAGGAAGTCAACAAGCATCCTCCGGAGCTGAGGAAGGACCGGCTTCGATCTACATAACCCGGGAAGAAATGGAAGCCATAACAAATTCACTGCAAGAGAGGTTGTTGAAGAGTCAATAAGAGATGATGCAGACTTTCTTGGAGCAAATGAGAGCTGCAGGGACCCTGAACTTAGGAACAACTACAGCGGCTGTGGATGCAAGACAAGGAGCTAGGGTTATGGAACCCAATGGAGGAGCTAGGGTTATGGAACCCAATGGAGGACAGGATACAGAGCCAGAGTGAAATCGACAAGGGCTTGGGGGCAGGCCCGCAGGATCCAACACAGGAGGACCTTTGGAAGGAGTTCAACAGGCTAGAACCGACGTTGCTGCTAGCGAGCCACATGAAGAGTATGTACCGGAATACCCTCGGGGGCAACCCCCGACAGACAACGCTGGATTGGTAGATATAATCAGGAAGACTGTGCGAGGTGGTTTGACCAACGGAGACTTGGAAGGAGTGAACAGGAGTCCGTTCGCTCGAGAAATAAGGATGGCTCAGAATCCACCTAAGTTCAAGCTACCTAGCGTGGAGGTATACGATGGCAAGGAAGACCCTACGGATCACTTGATGAGGTACACCAGACACATGGAGGTGCTGGGGGCATCGGAGGAAGTGATGGCCCGATGCTTCCCTTTGTACTTTACAGACTTAGCTGCGATGTGGTTTAGGCAGCTGGAAGAAGGATCTATCAGGACTTGGAGGGAATTGGTGGAAAGGTTTTTGGGACAGTTTCGGGTTCATGTCAAGAGACCGAAGAACGAGATGACATTGACATCGGTAAAGCAAAGGATCGATGAATCGCTTAGAGCCTTTCTAACTCGATTCAGTGCCGCAGTTGCTTCGGTGGATCGGCCCGATCCATCGATGGTTTTAATGGCAGCAGTATCAGGAGTCAGGGAGAACTCGGATTTCAAGGTATCTCTGATACGAGATCCCCCACGGGATCTCGACGAATTCTTTCACGAGGCAGAAAGGTTCCTGCGGCAAGAAGATGCGAGTACGGATTTAAAGTTGAAAAAGGTTAACGCAGTTGAGGTTGGAGGACCATCCAGCAAAGGTTTGGATAAAGACAAAGGAAAAAGGAAGTTGGACGATGGTTCTGGAAATGCTAGGAAGCAATGGAAGGATCCAAAGTTTTCCACATACACAGGATTGAACGAGACGCTGGAGCAGATATACCTGGATACTCGGAATCGCCTTCCCTACCGGAGGCCGGCTAGGAGAGAACCAACAGAACGGGAAAGGACATCAGGAAGGCACTGTCTCTTCCATGATTTGGATGGACACGACACCAACAGCTGCAGGCACTTAAAGAACATAATTGAGGAGCATGTAAGGAATGGACAGCTGCCACAATATGTTGGACCTCGGAATGCAGCGGCGGGGCAGGAGAAACCGCCGCCTACCTCAAGCTACGATGGTGGGAGACCCAGGAATGATGGTCGGTTGATCATCCATTGACCAGGTTAATATGAAATAAGTAGCGAACTATTGGCAAGCAACCAAGTCATTTACACATGTACGGGGACGAAGATAGCCCCTAGGCATGCTCTGAATGATGATAAACTGCAATGCTATGGTTTGTGAAATTTATCTCTAGCTTTTGGAGTGGACACTGCTTTTCTTTTTGGTTTTTGGTTTTGGAGCTTGGATTGAGCTCCTGGTTTTTCTTGCCTTTTGATTTGGATTTTCCTTTGGATGATTGTTTTTGGTTTTGGATGCTGGTTTGGATTTCTGGTTTTGGATTTGGATTTGGATTTTGGATTTGGATTTTGGATGTGGGTTTTGGATTGGATTTTGACTGGATTTTTATCTGATTTTTGATAAACGGTCGTCGGGTATGGATTATGCCTGGCAAGGGGTGAGTCGCTTTGCCCAAACGTGGTAAATTGACTCATTCAGGTCGTCGAGTATGGACCATGTTCGGCAAGGGTCCGGAGAGACCAGGATTCGGCCTAGGACTTAGGCCCTGTATTATCAGTTGTTATTTTCAGGTCGTCGAGTATGGACTATGCGCGGCAAGGGTCCGGAGAGACCAGGATTCGGCTTAGGACTTAAGCCATGGCATTTTACAGCGTCCAGGGACACTGGACCAAGGTCGTCAATTGTGGATTACGCTTGGCAAGAACCCGGAGAGGTTAGCACGGCGCCCAGGGACACTGGGCCAAGGTCGTCAAATGTGGATTACGCTTGGCAAGAACCCGGAGAGGTTAGCTCGACGTCCAGGGACACTGGACCAAGGTCGTCAAGTGTGGATTACGCTTGGCAAGAACCCAGAGAGGTTAGCTCGATGTCCAGGGACACTGGACCAAGGACCTCAAGTATGGATTGCGCTCGGAAAGAACCGGAGAAGTCAGCTCAACGTCCAGGGACACTGGACCACGATCGTCAGATATGGATTACGCTTGGCAAGAGCCCGGAGAGGTTGTGGATCTAGATATCGACTCGGAGAGGTCCTGGATTCGGTTATTGGCTACTGGATAAGGATGGTTTGGGATTCGGTTGCCGAGTTCGGATGGACATGGAATTGGCTCAAGCTTTGGTTATTGGATTTGGAATTGGACATCGACTCGGAGCAGTCAAAGATAACATACTCAGGCAATATGATTATGAACTTTGGATATTGGACTCGGAACTATTCAAAACACGCCTTGTTATCACAAGGCATGTTTTGGGGGGCAAAGTGTTATCCCATTTTTTGGTCAAAACTGGAATATCAACAAATTGGTAAGGAATGTTGGATATCGGGGTTAAGCTCCGATCGGGACGAAATTGATTGGAGATGATGATGAGGATTAGGAGAGGCTATGTTTCAAATCTCAGGTTAATCAGAGTTCGTATGAAGGAGATATGATCGATGCAAGGTAGGAGGGACATACTATTCGAACTCCACATGGCTCATTCGGCATTCCCAACACAAGGGATCATTCGGCATTCCCAGTATAACATCCATTCGGTAGTACCGAGACCAAACCACCACCGATCCAAACCCTCTCCAAGCAAGGCCGGTCCAAAGCATAGCCGAACCAGACCTCACCACTCCACTACCTGCCGAATCAAACCCAAAGTGCCACTGCCGAACCAACCTACTTCCCTCCACTGCCGAACCAACCTACTTCCCTCCACTGCCGAACCACCCTACTTCCCTCCTACTGCCGAACCAACCCTACCGAACCAACCCCATGCACTACCGGACTAACTACTACCGGACCAACTCCATGCCAAGCCAAGCCACTCACCGCCGAACCAAGGCCTCGCCGAACCAGTACTGCCAGGCCAGATTGCTTCAGCCCAGGCCCACCAGCAGCTATATACATCCAAGACCCCTGCCCCCAGCCTCACTCTATAAATAGAGGAGCAGGGGTACAACAATGGGGGAGAAGTTTGAGAGCTCAAGCCTGGAAGGAACTTTCAAACAACTTTGATATACTTGTAATCAAAGCTTTGTACTTGTAATCGGATCGGAAAAGGAGTATAACATATAAAGTGGACGTAGACACATCCTGGCCGAACCATTATAAATCTGTGTGTCTTTTACAGTTTAGTCCCTGTTTTTTACGTATTTGCATAAACCATCCAAATCACTACGAACAACATAAAATCAACTAAATCATACGACTTGGAGGTGTTTGCCCATTTTTTGTGCAAACATATTTGGGTTATTTGCTGAGATCTGTGATTTGTGTTTGAATATTGCTGATTTGTATTCATACACTGGTGCTTTCATGGTATTTGGGGTTTGTGGCCAATTTTGGCGCAAACATTCGATATAGTGATAACATGTATATAAGTTTGTGATCTTGCTTAGGATGCCCTAAGCTAAGGAAGTTAGTGTTTAAAGTAGTTAGTTGAGACTTCGAAATCCTTTGGCAACTTGATTTTTAGAAATGCTTTATAAAGTTTTATATCTTATCTTTACTTTTCAAAATCTTATATTAAATAAAAATATTTAGCATTTGGAAGCTAAGATGTTTAAAGTCAGTTGTTATATTAAACAAGTTTTGAAAATTACAGGTCGTATAATGATAGTCGCTATAAATGCAGTTCGTAAAGGACGAACTCTTTTATTATTTAAAATGTTTTAACTTCAATACCCTTTTGAAAAGTGTTTCTTAACAGATTTTAAATATTTAAAAGCAATTATTATTTAAAAAATTAATTATTTTTATTTAATAATTATTTAATTAATAAATTAAGTTAGGTATTAGTATTTAAACATTAATTAGGTCAAGGTAATTAGCACTTAGTTATTTCTAAGTAAGTTAATTATAATTTATTAATTAATAGAGCATTAATTATTATTTAATTAATTATTATTTAATTAAGGTAATTGTCTATCCATCCAATTGACTAAAACTCATCGTATTCCAATCTCGACAACCGAGCAACCGATTTAGTTAAATCCACTTGTCTACGGTCTTGCCAAAAGGCGGGTTAACAGTTGTTAAGAATATTTCAATTTGATATTTTGCTACAAGTGAGATTTTTTTATAGCAGACTAACTAATCAACGTTAATAATTATTAAATAAAATGATTAGAATAAGTAGAATTTATTTAAATATGCTAAAATTATAAGTTCTTCCTCTATGAGAACGATTATTATTAATATAAGCTGAAAATAGAATGTAGACGAGATAAGAATTGCTTATATACTTATCATAATATTACTGGTGTAAATATTCGATTTGGTCTGGTCTAATAAGTTCGATTCAATCATTCATATCGCAACCGAATTGTATCGATACGGGTCGGTCCGATCAAGATGTATTTGTTTTGGTTAGAAAATTCGGTACGGGTTTTCGTGTTCTTTTTGCGGTCCCGCGCAGACGGTTTTCGTATGGAAGTGCGGTTTATGCACAGGTCCGATATCTTAAAGTTGTATGTTTCAATATATGCTGAAAGTTCTGCCATATTTTACCTCAGAAATAATCATGGTTAATTATACCGTTGATATGGTTTTAAACGAAAATGAAATAAAACAGAATAGCGCACCTATATTTATATACAGAGATAAAGGTAGCAAGCTGCCGCTATTTACTTTTTTATGTGAAGTAAGTATATTAAATGCTTGAAATGATATTCTAACCACTAACAAAACAAAGAAAAATAATTGATATTCGCACAGTGAGGTTTGGTATATAATACACTTTACATTTAACCTGGCTTTTACTCAATTCCATAATTAAAATTAAAATGAAACAATACACATTCCCATATTTTAACATCACACAATTATATAAGTATAGCTATATTAAACTTACAGAAATGCCAATTATATAAATAATAATATTTAGAAACAGTGTGTTTGTATTTATCACCTGATCGGTGGAAGGTGATATACAATTATTACCACATATAGCGAATGATTCACCCTGTCCAGCAATCATGTGGCAAGTAAAATCATTTCTTTATAAGACAAAGATTATAGAAACTCAAAGATCCTTTGAACCTTTTAGCAGTTTGTGTTGTTCATTTCCCGAGAGCAAATCCTTGCACAGCTGCCCATAAAATCCACTAACCAAATCAAGAAACACAGGAGACTTCAGTTTGCTCCAGCAATACAGAAGCTCCTCAACATCCTTTAAGTCACTCAATTTCCCTTCTTCCACAACCATTTCTACTATACATTTCTCGAAACTCCTGCACGCTTCCTTGACATCATGATCGTCGTCTTCTCCATTGATAAAACATGGAGTTACAGTTTACTTCCGTATGACTCGGGGATTTTTGTAATCGTAAATCCTCTAGTCCACGCTCTGGGGACTTAGAATACTTTTAGTCTGCGCTCCAAGGACTTGGATATTTTTTGAATCATTTATACTCTAGTCCGCACTCTGGAGACTTAGAGATTTTTAAGTCGTTTATACTCTAGTCCGCACTTTGGGGACTTAGAGTACTCCAGTCCGCACTCTGGAAACTTTGAGATTTTTAAGTCGTTTATACTCTAGTCCGCACTCTAGGGACTTAGAGTACTCTAGTCCACACTCTGGGGACTTAGAGATTTTTAAGTTGTTTATACTCTAGTCCGCACTCGTAGGACTTAGATTACTCTAATCCGCACTCTAGGGACTTAGAGATTTTTAAGTCGTTTATACTCTAGTCCACGCTTTGGAGACTCAGAGTACTCTAGTTCGCACTATGGGGACTTAGAGATTTTTAAGTCGTTTTGACTCTAGTCTGCACTCTCTGGACCTAAAGATTTTTAAGTCATTTATAATTTAGTCCGCACTCTAGGGACTTAGAGTACTCTAGTCCGCACTCTGGGGACATAGAGATTTTTAAATCGTTTGTACTCTAGTCTGTGCTCTGTGGACTCAGAGTACTCTAGCCCGCACTCTGGGGACTTAGAAATTTTTAAGTCATTTATACTCCAGTCCGTTCTCTGTGGACTCAGAGCACTCTAGTCTGCACTCTGGGGACTTAGAGATTTTTAAGTCGTTTATACTCTAGTCCACACTCTGGCAGTACTCTAGTCCACACTCTGGAGACTTAGAGATTATTTGAGTCGTTTATACTCTAGTCCGCACTCTGGGGACTCAAAGTAATATAGTCTGCACTTTGGGGACTTAGATATTTTTAAGTCGTTTATACTCTAGTCCGCACTCTAGGACTTAGAGTACTCTAGTCCGCACTCTGGGGATATAGAGATTTTTTGAGTTGTTTATACTCTAGTCCGCACTCTAGGGACTCAGATTAATCTAGTACACACTCAGGGGACTTAGAGATTTTTTGAGTCATTTATGCTCAAGTCGGCGCTCTGGGGACTCAGAGTACTCTAGTTCGCACTCTGGGGACTTAGATATTTTTAAGTCATTTATACTCTAGTCCACACTCTGGGGACTCAGAGTACTCTAGTCTGCACTCTGAGGACTTAAAGATTTTTAAGTTGTTCATACTCTAGTACGCACTCTGGGAACTTAGAGTACTCTAATCCATACTCTAGGGACTTAGATATTTTTAAGTCGTTTATACTCTAGTCCGCACTCTGGGGACTCAGAGTACTCTAGTTTGCACTCTGGGGACTTAGAGACTTTTGAGTTATTTATACTAGTCCGTAGTCTGGGGACGCAGAGTACTCTAGTCCGCACTATGGGGACATAGAGTTTTTTGAGATTTTTTGTTTCATCGATTGAATTTTAATTTTGTATGTACCTTCATACACTGGACAGAATAATGTGATTTAATTTTTGTCATGGAATTATAACACATGGAACATCAATAGTTCATAGAAAAGCAGCTTCAAGCCTTTATTATCAATAATCAAATCGGAACAACTGAATTGCCTTATTACCTGCCGAAAACAAAAGAAAAACATACTGGAAACAATTATTACTAAAATGCAAAGGAAACAACTAAGTGTAATAACGACGCAAGTGCTCGCTCTTCCATGCTCTGAGGAGCGTCATGCCATCAACAGTCGCTAGCTTGAAGGTTCCTTCTCCAAGCTTCTGTCCGATGACGTATGGACCTTCCCATGTGAGATTCATATGCAATGGAATTGGAAAAATTCATTTCAAGACGAGATCTCCCACATCAAAAATTCTCAGTCAAACTTTTTTATTATAATATCGAGCGACTCGATGCCTATATGCAGCCGCCCTTAAATCATCTTCTTCACGTTTTTCATCGACCAAGTCTAGTGATTCCGGTAGGAGATCCTGATTTATCTTAGGATCATAATAAGTTACCCGATGAGAAAGAACTTCAAGTTCCATGGGTATAACAGCTTCCGTTCCATATGCCAATGTGAATAAGTGTGGCCAGTCGTGGACTTGTGGGTGGTTCTGTAAGCCCAAAGTGCTATCTGAAGCTTATCCACCCACTTGCCTCTAGCCTTCTCTAAATGTTTTTTCAATATGGATTTGATTATTTTGTTTACGTCTTTGACTTGTCCATTGTCTTTAGGGAGCAATTGCCGCAAACCTTTTCTCAATGCCATTTTTTTGGCAGAATTCTTTGAACTCCCTACTTTTAAATTGAGTTCCGTTGATCGTGATGATAGTTCATGGGAGGCCAAAATGGCATATGATGTTTCGCACAACGAAATTAATGACCTTTTTTGTGATGATTGTAGCTAAGGGCTCTCCATCCACCCACTTGGTAAAGTAATCGACTGCAACAATTGCATATTTTGCACCACCTCTGGAGATCGGCAAGGAAATAATTATATCAATCCCCCATATTGCGAACAACCAAGGACTAACCATTTGTTGAGTTCAATCGGAGGAGCTCTCAGGATTTTTGCATATTTTTGACATTTGTCGCACCTTCTTACATAGTCCACGGCGTCCCGATTCACGGTCGGCCAATAGTATCCATAGTGGAGGATCTTTTTTGCTAATGTCCGCCTCCCAGTATGGTCGCTACATTCTCCTTCATGAACTTCTTTCAAGACCTGCTTTATCTCATCTTGGGCGATGCATCGAAATAAGGAAATCGAGAATCCTTTCCGATATATTATTCCATCCTGCGTTACATATCGCGAAGCTTTGCGAATGACTTGTCATCTTTCATTTTTCTGGCAAAGCCCCATGTAGCAGGTGTTGCTTGAATGGGGTTATCCATGACTCCTTCTTGATTTATGTATCTAATGCAGAGTCTATTCCATCTCGTTTATACTCGAAGCGTGTAAGATTTCGAAAGGAACCAAGCCCATCTGCTATGCACCACCAGTACTTGCAAATTTTACCAATGAATCGGCTTCCCCATTTTGTTCGCGCGGGATGTGTGAAATATCATAATATTCAAGGTCTTCCAACAGCTCTTGAACCCACGCTAGGTATGGGGCAAGTCTCTGCCCCCTTGCTTGATAGTCTCCTCGTACTTGGTACACCAACAATTGTGAGTCACAAAAGATTTCAATCGATTTTACTCAAGTTCCATGGTAAGTTCCAAGCCACCAATCAATGCTTCATACTCAGCTTCATTATTCGTAGCTGGGAAATTGAGCTTCAAAGCATTATGCCAAGATTTGATAGTTGGTTATTTAAGTATAAAAAAAATTCGAAATAGAGATTACATTTCCCATGGAAATCACCAAGCTTCTCAAAATTAATCTTTCATTAATTAAATATCTTTCCAAAAATATTTATCAAAATATTTATATACTTATCTCATTCGCATAAGTATATTCACAAACCACCCTTTCAAAACTTGAAAAACCTTTTTCACCAAACATCAATCAATAAATTTCTAATCATATCATAAATTTAATTTAACTAATATAAGATAATCTAGTAGTTGCTAGTGGTCAAAACACTCACCTTTGATTTGTCGTCGATTTAAAATCCAAAAATTATCCTAAAATTTGACAGTCTCAAAATGTAGCTAAATCAGTTCTAAAATGTCTGGAATTTCGATACGATCCCAATGGAAAAAACCACACATAAATCCGAGCTCGTATGCAAAAGTTATCAACGTTAGAAGATCGCAAAATTTTGACTTTGAGTCTTACTTTGAATCGCCGCGTCAAATACCTGGTGCTTGCACCGAGTTTTTTTGCAAAAATGACCCAAGACTCGAGTCATTTAGCTCCTAGCTCGAAGTTGCTGCAGGGTTTTCGCCTCTGCAACTCAAAGCACACCCAGTTAGCCTTGTTTGGCATGGAACTCTCTCTGACCCAAAGTCACTACAGGGTTTTCGCCTTTGAAACTCAAATTGTACGTCTTCCCGACTCGAAGTAAACCTGGAGAATTTTTTATGAAATTAGGTTTTGGAATTTGGAAATTAGGTTTGATGTTCTAACATTTGAGAAGGAGGAAGATGTACATACAAAGAAAATAAAAAGAGAAACAACTAGGGTTTATAATAGCTTATATAGGCAGGGTTGGATCCAAACAATTACGCGACCCAAAAAGCCCGTCTGACACCGAAACTGAAAAAATATAGTACGGATCGTGTTATATGGAATTATATTAAACAAGTGCGATAATAAACTAAGTTACTATAGTAAAGTGAATAAGTAAAATAAAAGAAGCACACTAGGAATTTTTATACTGGTTCAAACTTCCCGTTCTATGTCCAGTTCCAGAGTCTTTTTGGAATTTTAACTACAACAACCCTCATTTAACCCGGAGGAACAGGTTTACACTACCTGAGCAACCGAACGGGACTTCATCCGCCTAAGCAACCGAATAGACTTCAATTGCCTAAGCAACCGAACAAGACTTCTTTACAAATAACAAATGTATCTGATTGTAGTGTGTTCTTAAATAACATTGATAAGTCAATTAAGTACAATCTTCTTATAATCTTCTCCTTTATGATATATAGTGTGATGTGCTTTGAGAATTACGGAAGATAAAGTGATTAATAATCAAAGTATGTAAGCAATTTGAGTGCAATTTGAAAGCTTGAGAGTAGATGAGAATTCAAGAATGCTAAAAATAAATTCGGTGAGTTATTTGTTGAATTTCGTAATCTATTTATAGTATATAAAGAGTTGCATCTATAAATGAAAAGTTATATTGAAAAGAACGGATGCAACTGTTGATTTTAAAAATGTTTCTCTTGGTGAAGAGAAGTGTCTTTTCAAGAAAATAGCAGTTGGAAATATTCAGACGTTTGAAATTAAAATTTCAGACTTCTAAATTAGATTGAAATACAAACATCAAGCTTTTAGGCAATTTTTGACTATATTCAGACGTTTGAAAATTATCACTCCGACGTCTGAATATTGTGAAACAATATTCAGGTTTCAGCATTCAGACGTCTGAACGAATGGTTTCAAACGTCTGAGTTTGAACTTTTGTGAATGTATGTGCATGTGTGCATGTGTGTGCATATATTTATATATATCATTTCAGAGATTTAAAAAATTTCTAAGTAAAGTACACAATCTAGACACACAATACTCAGCTTTAAACATCTGAAAAGGAATCTGCAATAAATCTCCTACAAAGATGGTTAGTATACACTTAATATTTTATATATGTTGTCATAATCAAAATCGAGATTCCAACATTCTCCCCCTTCTTGATGATGACAACTATATAATCAATAATAAATATTTAAAATATTGTTACTCCCCTTGTCAATATGCATAATTTTATATTTCTCCCCCTTTGTCATCGACAAAAGGAAAAATCATAAATAATAATAGATAGTTCATTTCATTAAAGCAATCAGAGTAGTAGAAATAATACATGAAGGGATAATAACTCAGAAATTTCTCATACAACTAGTCAAGCAAAGCTATAAGCAATTCAAACATAAGATAACAACTGAAATGGACAAAGATAATTAAAATTGGCTTGAAAGAGACGGATCATTATGATTGGAACTCGAGCTTGAGGAAGACTACTCAAATGGAGACGGATTGTAAGCTTGAGTGGATGTAGAGCCGGAACAAGAAATTCGATCTCATATTTTATTGAGAAATCTTTTGATAGAGTTGAATTTTCTTTCCGTCTTCTTCTTAAGTGCTTTAATTTCCCGATGAATCTTTAATTGATTTCGGAAGATAGTGATGATGGCTTGCCTTGAAGAAGTTTTCGGGCCAATTTCTTGGATGGTGTCATCGTCCTCCTCTTCTTCTTCATGTTGAGTATGAGAAGAAGAAGCAATACTAGTATCTCGAGGTTGAGGAACACCTTCTTGAACATTTTGCGGCCATTGGTGGAAGGAAATAATTTGTTGAGGAGGAGGCCGCGTAGGAAGACCCATCAGTCCTAGAGTTTTAGCACCTGACTCTTTAATAGTTGTGAAATTGGAGTCGAGCATTGGTACACCGACATTAGGAGGATGCGCATAATATAAGCACCATAATGAATGGTTCTACACTACAACAAAATGGGCTTTTCTCAGCAATAATCGTCAGCGTTTTTGACATAAGTGCTGACAATAGTGTGTTGAAAATGAAAAATGAAAAACCAAACGCTGTGTGAAATAGCCCGCCTGATTTTGAGGATTATTTCATTACGCGGCTACTTTTCCCCCATCCTTTCTTCTTATCTTCACGCAAAGTAATAAATCTATGAAATCCAAATCCTCCTCAAATTTCACCAGCAATCCCAAATCCTAAATCCTACATAAATTATCAACTACTGCATCATCGTCCTCATCCCATCCGACTCGAACCGCTTTCGCTTCCTCACCGACCGCTTCCTCGAGCTCCTACTTCCACGTGCAAATCCGACTCGGACTTCGCTTAAAATCATGGTGATGGCGACCAGAAGCTTGATAATAAGCATTCGTGGAATAAGCAACGTGGTTTTGAAGGGACTCAGGTAAAAGACAGGAGACACCATTCTGAATTTGCTTGAAGTCAACCAAGCTAGTACTTCGTTTGATAACTACGAGGTTTGCTACTTAATCAATTTTAGTGAATGTTTCCTCTGATGTACTATGATTTACAGTGGTTCCACCTACTGAACCAGATCTACCATTCTTGAGTAATACTTTTGCGGTTATGCTTTGGTGATTATATTATTACTGATAATTTTTTATATCAATTTTTATATATCTATGATTTTGGGGTAATATGCTGAATCCGAAAATTAAGTCTCAATCTTTACCCGCTACCAACTCTACATGCTTACTCTTTTACAATTTGAAAAACATTTTGAGTCGCATGTTTTTATATCCGCAAAGAGTTTATGTTCACAGATGTATAGTTGTTAACTGAATTTTGAATGGATGATTTTTTTTTTGAATTTATACATATTGATTTGAGCATTAGTAATCACTATACATAAGTTCAACATGATAATTGTAATTATCTGCGATATTGAACTGAATAATCTTAAGCTGAATACAATTTATGATTTTCACTATCCGCTATTAGACTAGTTTGTTATAGCAGACCTTGCATGAGATGGTGTCACCAAATGAATTGGCTGCAATTAACAAATGCCCACAGGAGCTCAATTATCCTTGCAGCCAGATAGTGAGATAAGATGCAGATAGGGAGAATGCTGATTCAACGGCCATGACCAGTGTACAGGTATTCAATAAAGTCTAAAGAAAATATTAATGGTTTTGAATGCTATTTTATAACATCGTACAAACTCTTGGATCTCGTGAGATAGGCTTGGATCTGAGATAGGAAGGAGGTTGAATCGATGATGAAATCGGTTTCAAAGGTAAGTACTAAAATTACATTTGAAAAATAGATGTTCTTTCTTGATCTTGTCCACATAACACGCACATAGTATCCTCCACAAGACTCCAAGCATGTATTTTATCCATGGTTTGTAGTCGACCCATAATCCCTATTTAGTGAGTAGATTCCATCGTAATTTCAGCACTACTGTCTTTTTAAGATCCATAAACAACCGCAGCCCTATACCTCCCTCTGCCTTTGGTCGACACAGCAAATTCAATGCTATTTTATGACATTTACCTCCCCAAAAAAAATTAGCACACGTGCTTTCAATTTTATGTAAAACAGAATTAGGTAGTTGATGTATTATTAACCAGTATCACACAATGGGAGTTATGGTACTCTGTATCGGCTGAGCTCTCCCTGCAGCAGATAGTAAAGTACCATCCCATCCCTCTGTTTTGTCATACACCTTAGCAACAAGAGGCACACAATCAGAGGAATGAACATAATCACTGGACAATGGGACACTAGGTATTTGATAGGAAGGAAGTCCTCTGTATTCCCCATAATCTGTAGTAATGTGGCCTTGTTTGAGACATCCTTGCTGAAGTCCATTTTAGATTTCATATGGTTGATGTGGAGACCGACAGTATTTTTTAAGTGGTTAAAACTGTCGTCCATTGCTTTTGTATTACCACTTGTTGCACTCAAGAAAATCATTACATCATCAGCATAAAGTAAATGTGTGGTAACCGGCTGCACATAGGAAGTAGGCTGAATGTAGTTGTAAGTGAGAGCATCTTCCATTTGCAATGTGAAATATTCCATGGTCAAGCAAAATAAATATGGGGATTAAGGATGCCTTTCTTTCAATCCTCTAGTAGAGGTAATGAAGCCACATGGAACACCATTAAATAGAATAGAAAATGTAGGGGTGCTGATACATTCATAAATCAAATTGACAAGGGATAGAGGAAAACCCATAATATATAGCATATAAAATATGAATTCTCTGTTAACCATGTCATATGCTTTCTACAAATCAATGTTGATACACATCTTTGGTTTACCTTTTTTCTTGAAATCCCAAACAAGTTCATGAGCTAATAATATGTTTTCTCCAATGTTTCTATCTGGCACAAAGGCAGATTGATTCTCTGCAATAAGATAAGGCAATAAGTGTTTAATTCTGCTATAAATAATTATGGAAATTATTTTGTAAAGAAAATTTACATAGGAAATTGGACGATAATCTGAAATGGTCCGTGGCTTTTCCCTTTTAGGTACAAGAGTTATAAAGTTATGATTTAGACCATATGGTAGTTTGCCCATCTAGAACACACTGGAAGTAGCATGGAGGAGCAATTTCTCAAGCTTGGTCTAATGAAGTTTATAAAACTTGGTGGAAAAGCCATCAGGACCATGGCTCTTGAAGTCATCAGTTGAGAAGACCGCATGTTTTATTTCAGAAGCAGTTACTGCTTTAGATAAGTATCTTCTTCCTTCGTCGTTAATAACTATTCGTGGTTAGACTGATGGATAATCTCCTCTAGTTTGGCCATTAAATAGCGTGGAGTAATAAGATAATGCCTATAAGCTGCTCCTGCTTGTGTGTATAGTTTCCACCAGAGTCCAACAATGCTTGTAAACTATTTCTGTGTTTTCTCATGGTCGTTTTAGCATAATTTTTTTAGAATTGGTGTCTTCACAATGCTCTAATTTCAGTTTATCCTTCAGCTGCAAGTGTATTTGTAGAAGCTTGTCATAGTGCAAACCATCCTATGGATCATTATCCAGTTGGAGAAATACCCTATTATCTTCATCTTCTAGCAGCTTTTCTGGATTTGTTTTTAATCTGACTTTGTTCCAAGCTTTAAGATTTTTCTTTATGGATTGTAAAACGTAAATTAATTTATGCATATATGTCCCTCAAGTGTTTACTTTGAGTCCATCTCGAATGCATGTTATATAACCTTCTAGTGAGTGTCAGTTGTTGACATATTTGAATGGCTTTCCTTTTGATTGATTCTGTTGGACAGATAGTAGCAATAAGATGGGTGTGTGATCACTAATCTCATCAGGTAATGCAATAGTAACTAAGTTAGGAAACTTAGTTAACGTTGCATAGTTCACAAGTACTTTATCTATACTTGTGGCCATTCCTCGATGCCTCCAAGTGTATTTGCACCCCTGTGAAACAGTTTCAATCAATCCACACTACATTATACAATTTTTGAAGTTTGTAAAGTCTAAAGAAAATATTAATGGTTTTGAATGCTATTTTATTACCTGGTTATGTTTTTGTGGTGAATATTGGTGCCAGTTTGGATGAGTAGGTTAGGTTGATTACAGTGTAGTGATAGAACGGTGAAGTAATCAGATTATAGGAATTTAGAAATTATAATGGTAAATTATATATTTGATAGTACATATTAAATTATTTATATTAAAAAAATCATAAAGTAATCAAAACCGGAACCGAAACTGACCCAAAACTTTCAATATTCTGAAACAGAACAAAAATTTCAGATATGTCAAACTGAACGAAACTGAATCGAAAACCAAATTTCAAACTTTGTTTCAACCAAGTATTTAAAATAATTTATGATCCTTGGGATATTCTCCATCCCAAGCAGATCAAAGACCCTAAAGCCAAGAAAGTGAGTAAATGGGCTTTCCTCGTATTTATCATATTGTTTATATATGTCTGTAACATGAGGATATTTGTATTCATCAGCCCGAAGATTGGGATGACAAGGAGTACATTCCAGACCCTGAGGATAAGAAACCTGAGGTGATTAGTTGTTTCCAACTTTTATTTTAAGTTTGCTACTTTTTAAACACTTGTCATATAGTCTGATTTTGCTTCTCTCTTTAAAATATTTTTTTGAAATTTGATTTTTCTTTCAATTTTTGAAGGGTTATGATGATATTCCTAAGGAGATTCCTGACCGTGATGCCAAAAAGGTTTGTTTATTTTTATTTCTTATGTCTGTTCTTATATCATATGTCTGTTTTGATATCTGAATTTGATGTATGGATCATTGAAGCTGATCATTAAAGTCAGATTACATTTCTTCATCAATAAAGTCAGATTACATTTCTTCATCATCAAATTAAAAGATTATTCATGTCATCATAGATTCTAACATTTCCATATTTTATCCTTTTCAAAAACTTCACTACTTACCATTATCCTCATCGAGATCAGATTAAATAGTCTGTACACTTTCGATTTTTCACTCACTCCAAACCACACAGTTAAAGCTTTTGTCTTCCAGCTTCGCTCTTCGAGCATCAAGAACAGGAATGTGTGCCACACACTTGAAGACTCAATAATGATCACTTGTGGCTCTTGCAAAACTCATTAGAATTCACTTGATTTGAATTCTCCCCCATGATCCGTGCATAGACACTCGATCATCGATCCTACTTCTTTTTCGACTTTGTGCTTATATACATAAATGCATCAGATGCTTTTGCCTTATCAACTAAGAAATTCATCCAAGCTTTTCTGCTAAAATCATCAATAAAACATATTAAGTGCCTTGTGTTATAGTTGGAGATCGGTGTGATCGGCCGCATAGGAATTACCATGTTGCTTCCCTTTCAAACAAGCTATGCATACAATGTTTGAGTTGGTAAGCGATAGTAGTCCTTTGACCATTTGCTTATGCTGTAGAGTTTTCAGTTCCCCGACCAAATCACAAGTGCCAAAGTTGAGTTATGTCTTATGTAGCTGTGTGAAAACATGCATCCTTCAAATATGAAAAATTTAGTTTCGTGAGCTTCAATTAAAGCACAAACATCCGTTTTGCACTCATCTCAGATCGAACTAGAACAGCGAGAATTTTCTCCTGTAATCGTAACAACCCGCTTTATGGCGCTCTAAAATTTTTGGCACCTAATGACAGTGATCAACCTCCAGTACCACCAAGATAGGTTGTAGTGGGTTATTTGAAGTTTTACTATTTAATCAAGTTAATTAACTATGGTCTAACGATAATATTTCACAGTAATCACAATATATAATATACAAAAGATATATAATCAGATTTTAATATATATATATATATATAGCAATGCGGAAGCAACTGATAAAAGTAACAACTGTCAGAATACATCAACTTCATACATACGGAGTACTTAATATAACATCCGATAATACATGTTTCGGACATATAAATACATGTCTGTTATGTACTCAAAAATATACATCTAAGTGTTGTCATCATGCTCCAATCCAAAATAATGCGATCCCAAGCTATCCCCTAAAAGCTACCTCACTCAGCCTACTTAATTGATCGAGTTTCCGAGAGATTGTCATAAAATAAACAAAGATAAAATGCATGTTGGACTTTAAGTCTGGTGTGAGGGGAAATAATATCAAAATACTATATATGAAATCCACATATACATAAGTGACTACAGTAAAGTCAAGGGTATATTACTAATGATGTACCTCAACCTGTTCTTTTCTTATAATCAACGAGTCAACACAGTTGACAAAATGTGACTGCTATCAATAGTACGCTACCAGTTTGTTATAAAATTTGCTAACTGAATATACAAACAAACAATACAACAAATTGGGGAATGACGTTCTTCAGTTTTTATACTTGACTAGGAGAATAGAACATAATATCGGTTATTAAACAATAGATCGAACACAAATGCACTATCCTAAACTATATTATTGACCCAACAATGTATAACTAAGTCTTGAACAACAAATAATTTTATCACTCTAGTGTCGGCTAGTGTATAAATTTGTTTTTAAATTTGCAGGAGAGCCGATGCATTCAGGGGTGATGGAGTGGTCTTCAGATGGTTCCTTTACTGCGATCGCATTTGCAGCTGCAGCCATCTTTGCTGTTGCAGCCATCTTTGCTGTTGCAGCCATCTTTGGTTTCTGTATTAAACCTGGATGTTAATATTTATGCAGGCCGAGAAAGCTGCATTTGAGGAAATAGAGAAAAAGAAAGAGGAAGAGGTATTTACATGAGATAATCTTTTAAATATTTGTTAACAAATATGATTTATTTGCATATTCGATAATCTTTTTTGGTCGTCTGATTCAAAATCTTTTATTTAATCTCCGTTTTCTGTTGTGAAAAATAAAACAAACAGGAGAAGGATGCTGTTGCGGAAAGGAAGGGGTTGTGGGGGTATTATGCTCGCGTTTGGTTGTTTATAAGTGATTGAAGTATGGTTGAAGTGGGAAGGCAACAGCTCAGTGGTGAAATCAGAAGCTCGGTGGTTGAAGTATGGTTGAAGTACTACATTAGGATGTTGGGATGTTGTTAGAGTAGCAGTGAAATGGGTGAGTTTATCTGCAGAGCTTGAGGCTATGCTCATTGCACATCCCGATGTTGCTGGTGCTGCTGTTGTCTCGTAAGCACAATTTTCTTACTGCTGAATTCTGATTAACTTTTAAATGTGTATGTGCTTTGATCGGAATTTTATGCTTGTTAACTAAGCACTAAAAAAAACCTAAATAGTTATAAATAATTACTAATTGCAACAAGTGTTTAACATCAAATGATTGTGTATTTTGCAGCATGAAAGATGAATTGGCTGGAGAGCTCCCAGTGGCATTTGTTGTTAGATCAAATGGTTCTGATATTACAGAGGATGAGATTAAGAAGTATATTTCTAAACAGGTACGAATAACTTTCATGTCTGGGAAATTAACTTTGAAATATATTGAAATCGATTTATTTTTTATTGATTTTTCTTTTCTGTTTATTTCTTCGGGTGATTTTCTACAAGAGAATTCACAAGGTATTTTTTGTGGATTCGATCCCAAAAGCACCATCTGGGAAAATTTTAAGAAAGGAATTGAGAGCACTGTTAGCAAGAGGATACCCAAATGTTCAATAATCATGATGGTTTGGTTGTTGTCACTGTGTAGGAGAGGCAGTTTTGAGGAGCAAATTGAAGGCTAGTGGTGACCTGTCGTTCTGTTGCAAGCAGAAGTGGTTTCAGGTGGAAGTTGTAACTGCACGTGCACAGTGTGGTTTGTCTTGATGACAGCAGGGGATGGTCGGGTGAATGGATGGTCGACGGTAGTTGTTGAATGAAGTGCTGTATTATATGAGGTGACATTCGGAAGTAGTGTATGTTTTTGTGGGTATGATGAAGGTTGTTTGCAAGTGGAGTTACTGATGTTCAGGTGAATTGTTGTTGTTGCAGTAGTTTTGACAGTGTAATGTAGTGGAAATGTTTGATATTTGATGTGGAGCACTGTGGTGTTGATGTGGTTATGTTGAAGCAGGGGTGATTAAATGTAGTGAAGAGTGTTGCTGTAGAGAGAGGGACAGAGGATGATGGATGTTACAGCGATGCAGAGGGTACGGGGGCAGTTGCTAGAAGTTATGGGGTTTGTCGAAACGATGGTAAGGAGTTTGGTCGAATTGATGTCAGTGGGAAGAGGGGGTGAGGTTGGTTGGAGATGTACTGTGTGTATGGAGATGCTAGCAGTGAATACTTGGCGGAACAGAAGTACGAATTGGTTGAAGCAGTGGTAGGATGAACTACAGGGGAGAACTGTAGAAGTATGAAATGTACGTCAATAGTTGTCAGTTGGATGGTATGTGGTTTTGTATGTCAATAGTTTACTTTGTTATTTTTTTTTATGGATATTATTGAAACTTGGTTTATGGATGTCTTTTGTTTGTTAATATTGTCTTAACTAGTTTATGTAACTAATTAATAGTTATTAAAACCTGTTATATATACTAGTTGCTTGAATATGCTCAAAATATAGTGCTGGAATAGTCAAAAATAGAGTGGAATATTAAAGCTGTTATATAAATAGAAGACAGCGTTTTATTAATGCTGTCAATGAATAAACAACAGCGTTAAATTCGTGCTGTAATTATCTTGAAATAGTCAATAACAACGTTTATCACATGCTGTCGAAATAGTTGATGATTCAATCACAGCGTTTTTAACATGCTGTCGAAATTGTTGATGATTCAGAAACAACGTTTAGAAAACGCTGTTGTAAACAGTTAAAGTAGAATTTGAACATCTTCGACAACTAAATTATAAACGCTGTTGAAACATAATACAGCATGTCTGAAAACGCTGTAAAAAGATTATTGACAGCTCGTAATAAACGCTGTCACAGAGATGTTTCAACAGCGTTTATATAAAAGCTGTTGTAAGTTATCTATATACGACAGCATGTCGTTATACAGCGTTTGTAATAACGCTGTTGTATGATATTACAGCGTTTATCAAACGCTGTTAAAAGCCTTTTGTGGTGTAGTGAGCTATATTTTTTTCGGATTGTGATGTCTTGAAATTCATCCAAAATAATTTTCCCCAATTCACTTGTTGATTTGAGTAGATAGAATAAAGTGCTTGGATGTTTTCTTTATACATTTTCTCATAACTTCCCGTCCTTGGTTGGAGAGAACGAATAAGTGCATGGTGAATGAGCCTAGCTTGTGGCCTCAAGAAGGTAGATTTTAAATTTCTCAAAGTTATAAGTTGATCGGACAAAAATTGATGTGAAACTTCATCCCGATGATCCATATCAACTTCAATTTGATTAATATCAATTCCTTGATAAGGATAATTTAAAATATGACCTAATCTTTGCAAAGGTAAGAAAATTCTTACACCGCAAACTATTGACCAAACACAATCTTGTCGATTTTGGGGATTATGATGATACAAATTTAAGTTTGCAAGAAAAAGTTTAATCATAAGATGATTAATCTTAACATTGTTAGGAGTATATCCAATCAAGCTATCGAAATGGAATTGCTCCGCTAACTCTCTAACAAGATATGCTGTGAAATCCGAGAATTTCAAGAATGCTCCTTCGAAGATGTTGGAATTCTTCATAGAATTAAACTGCGAAACAGCAACATCATTCCATAACCATTGCCGGATTTGGTCTTCGGATGATCCGGAAGTTGATTCTCTAGTTTTTTTTTATCTTAGTGCCATTGGAGAGTTAGAGGAAAGGTAAAAGCATTGAGAGAGATGAAAATAGGGGCTAGGGTTCTGAAGTAAGTGGGAATAAAGTGAAAAGGCATTATATAGTGGGTGAAAAGGCAGGGGTGTAACGGGAAAGAAAATAAAGAAGAAAGGTTTAAAAATAGGCTCAGAAAAATTCAGCAGTCGGTATCATTTGATTCAGACGTCTGAATTGGGCTGAAATGCAGCCCATAAGGAATCATTCAAAATTGGCCTTATTCAGACGTCTGTTTTATTTGATTCAGACGTTTGATTCGGGGGCAAAATTTTCTGCTATGAATATCCAGACGTCTGTTTCGGATAGAACAGCTGTCTGAATTTTGCTCAGAGGCACATATTGACTTTATTGAGAATAGAAAAACAATATATATTATTAAATAATTTTAAATAATACAAGTTTAGAACAGAATGAAATGACAAATTAACAATAGTATATAACCAACAAGAAATAATTAAAGAAATTTTGAAGAAGAGGATGGAGTATGATATGGCTCTTCTTCAATTTTTGTGTTCTCTACAAATGGTCGAAGTGGAGGCCATCTATTGCCACGTTCACAAGAATTTCATGATGTTGGTGGACGTTGTGGTGATGGTTCCCGAGGATTGCGAAGATTTGGAGAACGAACTGTAGATGGTTGGTGAACTGTGTCTTTTGATGAAGAACCATAGAACTTTGATGCGACTTGTTCCAAAAAGCTAAGCGGTTTGGCATTAACTTTTTATTCATACTATAATTCACGTTGTAATTCTAATGCTTCTCTCTGATAGTGATGAATATCATCTATTTTCTCTTTTGTGGATGGTGATCCAAAAAAGAGAGACTGTCTTGTTCTTTTGGTTGGTGGAGTATATCCAGTATGAGTTAAGGGTGAAACAGTCAGAACCGGTTCATGGACTGGTGTAGGAGTTGGTAGATTTTCCGATCCCGAGGAAGGAGAAGTATAAGAAAGCTCAGATGATTTGGATTGTGTTGAGATGACATGTTGAAAAAAAAAATTGAAAATTTATAAAAAAAATTGAATGAATTCTGGTGCAAAAAAATATTAAGAAAAGCAGAGAATATATAGTTAGCAGCAAGATAAAAATAGAGAAACATTGTATGGTTAAAAGAATAATGGCCATAGGAAAAAGAGGTGACAATGAAAGGTAAATAAGAATTCAACAGCAACCTTATGTTTCAGAAAACGATAGATGGTGAAGTGGTAGAGCAGAAGACTACCAAGTATGAGATCCTGAGTTCGAGTGTTTGAAAAACACCTCTAAAAATTTTTCTTAAATATTTTTAAAAGTAACTAAGAATTAAAAATATAAAAACCATATATTTTAAATAAATGTGAACTTATAAATCTTTATAAGAGACGGTTCCAAGTTCTCGCCTTAAATTGATGAAAGTATTTTCATTTAATGGTTTTGTAAAGAATCTGCCAATTGTTTATCAAAGGACACAAATTCTAGATTTATTAAATCTTTTTCAATATTATCACGAAGAAAATGATGACGAATGTCAATATGTTTTGTTCGAGAATGATTAACAGGATTTTTAGATAAATTTATAGCACTAGAATTATCACAGTAAATAGTTGATTTGGATAAATTAAAACCAAAATCTTGTAGTGTTTGTTGCATATAGATAACTTGAGCACATGCCAAAGCCGTAGAAATATACTCTGCTTCACATATCGATAATGAAACACAGTTTTATTTCTTACTAAACCAGGATACAAGAGACCGTCCAATGAAGTGATAAGTCTCACTTGTACTTTTTCTATCTGTCCGGCTTCCTCTAAAATCAGCATCACTATAGGACACTAATTCAAAAGGACATTCCTTTGGATAGAATAGTCCAAAAGTCCTTGGTTTTATTAAGATACCGTAGTATGCGTTTCACTGCTCGCAAATTTGATTCTTGGGATCTGTTTGAAATCGTGCACACAAACAAACACTCACTATTATGTCAGGTCTACTAGCTGTTAAATATAGTAACGATCCAATCATGCTTGTATATAATTTTTGGTCAATACTTTTGCCACTTCATCTTTATCAAGATGTATAGTTGTACTCATAAGAGTTGGTTTGGTAGAAGTATTTTCCATACCAAAGCATTTAATTAGATTGTTACAATATTTTTCTTGATTTATAAAAATACCATTTTCTAATTGTTTTATTTGCAAGCCAAGAAAATAATTTAATTCATCCATATGTGACATTTCAAATTCTTTGGTCATTATTTTAGAAAATTCTTGACATAATTTTTTATTTGTAGATCCAAAAATAATATCATCAACATATATTTGAACAATTAAAATATCTTGTTTGTTTCTTTTAATAAAAAGAGTTTGATCAACCTTTCCAATTTTAAAACCAGAATCTATTAAATATCTTTTAAGACGATCGTACCAAGCACGGGGTGCTTGTTTCAGTCCACATAAGGCCTTTTTAAGTTTATAGACATGGTTAGGAAATTGGTCGTGTATGAATAAAGGAGGTTGTTCAACATAAAATTTTTCTTTTATAATACCATTTAAAAAGGAACTTTTAACATCCATTTGATATAATTTGAAGTTATGAAAACATGCATAGGCCAGTAAGATTCGTATTGCTTCTAGTCTAGCGACTGGACAAACGTTTCTTCATAGTCAATCCCTTCTTCTTGATTATATCCTTGAGCAACTTATTTAGCTTTATTTCTATTAATATTTCTTTGTTCATCTGCTTTATTTTTGAAGACCCACTTTGTACCAATAACTGATTGATTACTTGGCCTTGGGACTAAATCCCAAACGTCATTTCTTTCGAATTGGTTTAGCTCTTCTTGCATAGCGATTAACCAATTTTCATTCGGTGGATGCTTCTTTAATATTTTTAGGTTCCATATGAGAAAGGAAAGCTACATGACCCATTTGATTTAATTGACTTCTTGTTCTAACAGATGAATTGAGTTCTCCAATAACATTAACAAAAGGATGATCTCTTAATAATCTAGGTGGAGATCTTAATTCATTGTTACTGTAAATCATGTTTTCATTATTTTCAAGATTTGAAATTTTTGTATTTGTGATAATATCAGGGAATTCTTCATCATCTCTTATACTTGGTTTTGATTAAAATTTTCATCGAAGGATACATGAAATGTTTCTTCGATGATATTAGTTCTTTTATTATAAACTCGATAAGCTTTGCTTCGATCTGAATATCCTACAAAGATTCCTTCGTTGGATTTTGAATCGAATTTACCAAGTTGATCTTTTGTGTTTAAAATGAAACATTTTGAACTGAAAACTTTAAAATAAGAAATATTTGGTTTTCGACCATTAAAAAGTTCATAAGGAGTATTCTTAGTTAGTGGTCGAATAGAAATACGATTCAAAACATAACAAGCTGTTGCAACTGCTTCAGCCCAAAAATGTTTTGGTAATGTACTTCCATTTAACAAGGTCCTTGCACATTCTTGTAAGGTTCTATTTCTACGTTCTACAACTCTGTTTTGTTGTGGAGTTCTAGGAAACGAAAAATTATGAAATATTCCCTTCTTCTTACAAAAATGTTCAATGGCTTCATTTCTGAATTCACCCCCATGATCACTTCTTATGTTTTTGATTTTTAATCCTTTAAAATTTTGAATTCTTTTGACAAAAGTTTTGAAATTATCAAAAGTATCACTTTTATTTTTCATAAAAATAGTCCAAGTATACCTAAAAAAATCATCAATAATTACAAACACATATCTACTGTGATTAATGGATTGTACTTATGTTGGTCCCAATAAATCCATATGTAGTAATTCAAATGGTTGTAAAGTTAAAATAACCTTTTTATATTTAAAAGATGACTTAGTTAATTTTCCTAACTGACATGCATCACAAATATGATCAATTTTAGCGATCATTTTTGGTAGACCTTTTACTAAATCATTTTTAGAAAGCTTGTTTATAGCTTTAAAGTTAATGTGACAGAATCGTTTGTGCCATAACCAAGGATCATTTTCTTTGGCTATTAAACACATATCTGAATTATGATTTATTTTCATATTCAGAACGTAGATATTTCTATCTCTATTTCCTTTAAAGATAAGATTTTGATTATGATCAAAAATACTACATTTGTTTTAGAAAAAGTGATGTTGAATCCTTTTTCACATAATTAGCTGATACTAAATAAATTATGTTTTAAATTTTTAAAAAGTATAACATTTGAAATAAGCGGTAAATTTGAAATACCTTTGATGCTCACATCGCCTTTGCCGATGATATAGCCTTTGGAGTTGTCTCCAAATGCGATGGAGCCTCCATCTGAGTAAGTAATATTTGATAGCATATCTTTGTCTCTTATCATATGTTTTGAGCAACCACTGTCGAGTATCCATTTTCCTCTTTTCTTGAGTGGGACCTAAAAAAATGTATGAGATAACATTGGTACCCACCTTTTAATGGGGTCCTAAGAGTTAAGTCTTAGGAAGCCAAACCCAAGAGGGTTCAGTGTCCCATTTGAAAATGTAATCTTTATTTTTATGAACAGTTTCTAAAAAGATGTTAATATATTTCTTCCTAATTAAACTATTGTTTGTTTTAGGAACCCAAACTCTTATGTTTTTGGGTAAGTATTCCTTTTTGACTGTTTTTCAGTATGATTAATATTTCTCCTAATTTTCTTTGTAAGTGGAGCTTTTGTTTTCTTATCATATCCTAATCCTTTCCTGCTTGAAACAAATTGAGAGGTATCAATAATTTTAGATAAAGTTTCTCTTCCTTTATTAAAGTTTGAAATATTTTAGGTGATGCTATCTAACTTAGTTTTGAGGCTAGTATCATCTAATACTATCAATTTTACTTCTGTCTTTAATTCGTAATTTTCAAAAACAAGAGCATCATTCTTCTCTTTTTGAGTTTCAATTTCTTGACTCAAAAGAGTGAGTTGAGAATTAATATTAGAGTATGATTCTTGTAATTTTTCAAGTTCTTCCTCTAGTATTTTCTTCTCATCTTTAAGCATATCTCTTTCGAATTCTGCTTTGTTCTGATGTTCACGAGTCTCCTTATATTTTTCTTTTGTGTTTTTTGAGTGCGTCAACTAGATTTGAATTTATTTCTATCATATCATCAACGGTAAAATTACTAACCTCGTTTTCGGTAGCCATGAAACAAACATTAGCTTGCTCGTTTTCACTGTCACTGCTGCTATCTGATGAAGAGGTATCTAAATTATCCCAAGTAACAGAAAATGCTTTCTTTTTCTTATCTTTTCTGCCCTTGTTGAAGTATTTTTTCTTTAGTTCTGGACATTCTTTCTGCATATGACCTTTCTTATGACAATTAAAACATTCTAGAACTGAAGATGATCGTTTGCTTGGAAAGTTCCATTTTTCATTGTTTCTGCCGGAATTTCAAGAACATTATAAAATTTTTGCCAATAAATGCTAGATCTTCTTCATCTGAATCTTCATCCTTTTCTTCTTTAGCATGGAAAGCTATGTTCTTTTTGTCGTGTGCTTGTACTCGTTTTGCTTGCAACTTCACTTCATTGGACATTAGATTTCTTATTAACTCTTCAGGTTTCATGGTAGAGAGGTCATTAGCTAAGACTTTTCTTTCCCATTCATCCATTAAAGAGTTTAGGATTTTTGATACAATATCAAAGTCAGTGTACTTTTCTCTTAATCCTAATAGTGAGTGATAGATATCTTGAAATCTGGAGTACATATCATTGATGGATTCATCTTGTTTCATTCTAAAATTTTGAAACTGATTTTTGAGCATGGAGATTTTGCTTTGTTCGACTTAGTTAGTTCCTTCATGAGTGATTTTAAGCGTTCTCCATATTTCATAAGCAGTTTGACACATGCTAATACGATTAAATTCATTTCTATCCAGAGCACAAAATAACAAGTTCATAGCTTTAGCATTGGCAGTATCATCTAATTTTGTGTGTTTGTCCATGTGGAATATTCTCCAGTAGGAAAAGTGTATTCATTTTGTGTGATATTCCATGATTTAAAGCTATTTGATTGCATATAGATTCTCATACGAGTAGCCCAATAATTATAGTTCAAACCATTGAAAAATGAAAAACTGTGCAGTGGATTAACCTTCCATAAAACTGATGTTAGCGCTTATAGAACTAGTGCTAGTGTTACTATCCATATTAGCGAAGAATCAAACAACTATGTTACGGTTAGATGAAAACCTCGCTCTGATACCAAATGAAAAAATATAATACGGATCGTGCTATATGAAATTATATTAAGCAAGTGCAGAAATAAACTAAATTACTAGTAAAGTGAATAAGTAAAATAAAACAAGCACACCAGGAATTTTTATACTGGTTCGAACTTCCCGTTCTACGTCCAATCCTAGACTCCTTTTGGAGTTTCAACTACAATAACCCTCACTTAACCCGGAGGAACAGGTTTACACTACCTGAGCAACCGAACCGGACTTCACCTGCCTAACAAACCGTATAGGACTTCAACTGCCTAAGCAACCGAACATGACTTCTTTACAAATGACAAATGTATCTGACTGTAGTGTGTTCTTCAATAACACTGATAAGTCAATTAAGTACAATATTCCTATAATCTTCTCCTTGATGGTATATAATGTGATGTGCTTTGAGAATTGTGGAAGATAAAGTGATTAATGATAAGTATTTGAGCAATTTGAGTGCAATTTGAAAGCTTGAGAATAGATGAGAATTCAAGAATGCTAAAAGTAAATTCGGTGAGTTGTTTGTTGAATTCTGTAATCTATTTATAGTATATAAAGAGTTGCATCTATAAATGAAAAGTTATATTGAAATGAACGGACGCAGCTATTGATTTTAAAAATGTTTCTCTTGCTGAAGAGAAGTGTCTTTTCAAGAAAATAGAAGTTGGAAATATTCAGGCGTCTGAATTAAAAATTTCAGACTTCTGAATTAGATTGAAACGCAAACAGCAAGCTTTTAGGTAATTTTTGACTATTTTCAGACGTTTGAAAATTATCATTCAGACGTCTGAATATTGTGAAACAATATTCAGGTTTAAGCATTCAGACGTCTGATTGAATGGTTTCAGACGTCTGAGTTTGAACTTTTGTGCATGTATGTGCATGTGTGTCCATATGTGTGCATATATTTATATATATATATATATATATATATATCATTTCAAGAGAGATTTTAACAAATTTCTAAGTAAAGTACAAACTCTAGACACACAATACTTAGGTTTAAACATCTGAAAAGGAATCTGCAATAAATCTCATGCAAAGATGGTTAGTATACACTTAATATTTTATATAGGTTGTCATAATCAAAATCGAGATTCCAACAGGAACGAAAATAGGTCATCCCATATATCAAAATGGATGTTTTCGGTATTTTTAAACTTAGAGGAACAGGTTTCAAGTCCTAATTCCATAGTATGAAGAAGTTAGCTTTTAAAATCATCTTATTTCAGTTGAATTCAATTAAATTAATCTCTACGCGTTTCGAGCCCGCACGATCAAACGACAAGTCCGATCGCTATGAAACTTGAAACCCTACCCTCCTCGCGAACCAAGGGCATACTAATGGCATGTTGGGACACAGCCAGGTACACATATAACACTTCATGGTCTAAAGTTTTGACAGAACCGAGGGACTTTCCAAATGTCTCACCAGAGCTCAGAAGGCATCCTCACAGTCGAGTGTCCATTCAAAATTTCTCTTCCCTTTCTTTATCACATCGAAGAAGGGGATACACTTGTCGGTCGCTCTGGATATAAATCGACTCAACACGGTGACTTTTCCATTCAATCTTTGTACTTGCTTATAGTTCTGGGCGCTTGTTTGTCTCGAATAGCCTGAATCTTTTCTGGATTAGCTTCAATTCCACGTGCATAGACAATAAAACCCAAAAACTTTCCCGACGCAACACCAAAGGAACGCTTTAGTGGACTGATTTTCATTGCATAGTATCTAAGTATATCAAACATCTCCGCTAAGTGTCAAATGCGGTCGTCTGACTATCATGACTTCACGAGCATGTCATCCACATAGACTTCCATTGTTATACCAATTTGGTCTTTAAACGTCCAATTTACCGAAAGCTGATAAGTCGCTCCTGCGTTCTTCAATCCGGAAGGCATCACCACATAATGATACAGTTCGACATCGTGACAAAATTATTGTGTTCTTGATCTGGAATGTGCATTAGGATTTGATTGTATCCCAAATATGCATCCATAAATGCTGATAACTCGTGTCCGACAATTGAGTCAACCAGCTGATCAATTCTAGGTAAATGGAAACTATCCTTATGGCATGCCTTGTTCAGGTCTAAATAATCAACACAGGTCCTCCATTTCCCATTTTCTTTCTCACTAGTACGGGGTTAAAAACTCATTTATGTTAGAGGGACTCGCGGATGAATCCATTGGTTTTGAGTTTGTCCATCTCCTCTCTGAGAGCAGCAGACCTCTTCGGGTCCATACCTCTCCTTTTCTGTTTCACTGGTACACATTTTAGGTCAATGTTCGGCATGTGACTTGCGATGGTGGGAGAAATCTCGCACATACCAGAGTGGGTCCAAAAGAAAACATCTAGGTTCGCTCGGAGGAAATCAGTTAGGTCCTCAGTCATCGAGGGAGTGAGTTGTGATCCAATCTTAAGCACCCGTGATGGGTCATCGTGGCTAACTGAAATGTCAGTTATTAGTTCAGCCGATGTAGCTTTAGGCTCCTTAGGCTCTTCATCATCGTCCTTTGGATCCATGTCTCTGTTGATCCGACCTTGCTGCTCGAGCCAAGGCTCGGGCACTACTTGTCAATTTTGCGCTACCTGGATGCAGACAGAGTTGTCCACAACCTTTCCCTTCTCTCTCCGTCGGGCCTCTCTTAGCTCAGCCACATAACATGCACGACCTGTCGCCTGATCGTCATATACGACCCAACTCATCTATTCATCGAAAACTTCAAAGACAAACACCACGGGGACAAAGCTTCCCGAAACTCCGCCAGGGCCAGTTGGCCCAGAAAAACATTATATGGGGAATCAACATCCAACACAATGAATGGTAGGATCCATACCCTCCTATGTTTACCTTCTCCTAATTCAATTGGTAATTCAATAAAACCTATCGCGTCAGTTGTTGCACCATTAAAATCATGAATGCAGACTTTAGATGATTTCAGATCCTTTGCCTCCATCTTCATTTGGTCGTATGCCTTTTTGAATGTAATGTTGACATAACTCCCACAATAAATCAATATCCATTTCACAAATGTGGCCCAATCGTTGCCGAGATGACCATCGGGTTAATGGTAGGTGCCTCCACCTGATCTGCATCTCTACTTCTGAACACTATATCAATAGTCATCATTCGCTGCTGTTTCATTGTAATCCCATCTTCCATGTTCGAGCAGTATTCATAGTCTGCATGTTTCAATTATCTATCATAGCGCTCCATTTCTTTCCAATTCCTGTCTGCTGGATGAGGCCCTTCGACTATCGTATTTATGATTATTCTACCTATAGTCTGAGCATGTTCCTCAGGATGGCGTGGAGCTTACCCGCGACCAGGGTCTGACGTCCCTTGTCCGCCTTCCTATGGATTCTTAACATACTGCTGTAACTTCTTTTATCGAATCAGTTTCTCTATATCATCATAGGCGTCTGCATTCCTTAGTATTATGCCTGTAGGTCTCGTGAAATCGACAGTACTTCCCAGTTTGGTTTTGTTACTTAATGGATTCCGTTGGACGCGGCTTCCTATATTGGAGGTGTTGCAAGTTGACAAATAAATATTCTCCAAAGATGCGTTAAGAGGAGTGTATTCATTGTAGGTCGGGTCCCTGGCATCCACTTTTCGGCTCCCTCTTTCTTCTAGAATTTTGCCTTCCAGATGCTTTACACTGCTTGGGCTTGTTTTGAACATTAACCTTGACCTTTCTAGAATTGTCGCCAGCCGGTTTTATTGCAATGTTCTCTTGCACCGTCTCTTTGCCAGGCCCTGACACACTGCCTCGCCTCATTCACCTGGCTTCCTTCCTTCTCATGAATTGGTGTGCCTTTGAATAAAAATGTTTCAGGGTAACCGGAGGTTTTCCTGCCAGCCAATCATCAAACTCTAAGTCTGGATTTACTCCTTGCATCATGGCCATAACAAATAGCATGGTCATTCAGGTTGCTAACTTCGGTAGCTGCAACGTGAAACCTTGTAAATATTCCTTTAAGGACTTCCTTAGAGCTTGAATTACACTAGATAAAGACATCACTTCCTTTGGATGAGTCTTATGAATTCTGAACTGCTGCACAAATTTCATTACTAACTCATCAAATCTGGAGATCGATCATGGAGGAAGTTTGGTGAACCACATGGTAGCGATTCCAGATAAGGTTATTAGCAAACATCTACACTTAGTCGCATCATTCGCCCTAGCCAAGTCCATCATCCACTCGTACCTCATTACATGTTGTCGGGGATCAGTCTTCCCCTCATATGCTAGAATAGTCGACATACTAAACTTTCGGGGGTATTCAGCCTATAGGATAGCATTTGTCAATAGAGTATGACTTCTATCTATGCCCCAATCATCATTGGACAAGTCCTATTTTTCCCTCATCAGCTTTCTGACCATGGCTGACAAGTCCGGGGTCTGGATAGGAGATGAAAAGTTGGACTCCGTCCTGCGTGTCCGTTTCGGCTGGTGCCTCCTTGATTGGTGATCTTCTAAACGAGTGTCTTGGAAACTTTCTTCGTTGCGTCCCTAATGAGCCGGTCGGTCATCTTCCACTCGCGCTCCAGTCCTAAGTTTCCGATTCCAACTTGAGAGAGGTTTCCTAGGTCTAGTGAGGGGTCACAGCTCCAGGTAAAGAACCGAGACCATTCCTATTGGACTAATCTACTACGCCTGTTTGTGCCATTTCAATTCTACGATGTCTACACCTAGAATGTCCATCAGATGAAGTGGAGCTACTAGATGATGAGTAGGTAGCGGGACTTCCTCCAGCATTCTAATGTTGTTGTTGAGTAAGTTGGGTCATGAGATTGGACAAGTTCTCACATCAGCCCGTCGAACTCTATTCTAGTGACAACTTCTGTTTGTTTAAAACGGTGGTGATTCCTACGCCTGGATTAGCATGTTGATTGCTGGGTCCTACTTGTTGGACGCTAGCGGTCTCGTTGACATTCACATTGTGGGAGGCTAATCTGGTACGTGGTCTTCCCATTGTAGAGTTATCGATAGCAACTCTGAGTAGAATCTATGAACTTCTTGTGAGCGAAATCAGATCTTCTTTGGGGGATTTCTTCAATCCAGTAGCGACAAAGTAGATCCTAATGGCCTGAACTCAATTCTCAGTAAAAGCACCAAAATTGGTCACTAACACTCTTGAGTAAAATTATGTAGAGAGATTAATGAAGAAAATAAACTAAAACAGAGGAATGTATACAAAACTAACTGCAGAAACAAGAACACTAGAATTATAGTGGTTCGGCGTAACTGCCTATGTCCACTGTTAATATAATCTTTATCGCTTTCCTCTAAGACTTGAGTACATATACAATTCGTAAACAAATAGCTTGAATATGAGTTTGATCTGAAATAAAGCTAGTGCAGAAAATGGTAGAGTGTCACTGGAGTTCTTAAAAAAGGTCCTCTTTCACTGCAACCCGCCCTTCTATTTATAGACGAAGATGGACTGGACCCCCTACGCAGGCCTAAGAACGAGATACTTTGGCCCATCGTCGATAACTCCTGTACATCAGAACGAGCCAAGTTTATCAAGCGACATTGGCCGAGCGATAAGTGCCAAACCGAGAGTCTTGATGATTGGCTCGAAGCAATCTTTCTAGGGGTTCGAAGCGAGCAATGGTGTGACTCGAAGCAATGACATGCCGGCTGCTTCGCTTTGGGATTAAATTGATGACTCACAACTTCGATGGCATGCACCGAACGAGGTATATGAAACAACCACGACTGAACCATGAGGACAAAATAGGGTTTAATTAAGCACTCGACCGACCCATTCAAGGCCTCACTACCCTGACCGAGCGGCGCCTGCCAAAACATCTATATCAAACGGCACATATCGAACTATCCAAACCAAATGACACAACTTCTCCCCTAGCCGAGCGACATTCATTGTGTTCCTAGCAACATGGTTCTTTGGCCAGGCGACACACGCCATTCTTCCTCGGTCGAACCACACATATAGGATGAACCTTTGTTGGATCGATTTCACCCTAGAGGGGGGTGAATAGGGTGATAGTGTTAATTATAAAAAATAATTGCGGAAGCTTATAAAATAATTTCAACACAGATCACAGAATAATAGCAGCATAGACAAATAGCAGAATAATAAGCAGAAATAGAACGACACAGAATTTACCCAGCTTCGGCAAAACCCTGCCTACGTAGAATTTACCCAGCTTCGGCAAAACCCTGCCTACGTGCTGCCCCCAAGGTTTCTACTAGAAATTAGATAGTCAGACGCTTACACACGTAAACTCGCGACACTCGCTATCGACTAATCCTAACTCTACGCTCAAAACCCTGCCACAACTCAGCCACTGAGTTGCGAATTCTCAAGCTACGCCACGTAGCTTGTCCTCTAGTCACACGACTAGAAATTGAAACGGTTTAAAAGGAATTAAAAATTAAAAACAATTTATAAACAAATTAAAAATAAAAAAAAACCTAATTTTAAACTTTTTATCCCTTAACGTAAACTAGGCCGGCGTATCCCTTTTTTCTTTTATTATGTCGGTCGTTCCTTTATCTTGAGAATGGCGGCTTTGATTTAGGGCTTTGCAAATTTAGGGCTTTTTCGAAGTGCTGTTACTACTTCGATCGAATCTGTGGTTGTTCGAGAGTTGCCTTGCTCGATCGATTTCTCGTTGCTCTCTATGGCTACTTCGATGAGTTCAATTCTTGCTTCCGGTAAGAATTTATGCTCTTTTTTCTTTTATGATCTTCGTATTCGAACTCTTGTATCATTTGCCGATGATGATTGAATCGTTATATAGGGTTCATAACCCTAGATTTTCGTTCACACAAAATATATTTGATTTTTTCAATTCTGTTTGATCGGCCACTTGATTTCGTTTGGATGTTTGAGATTGATTCTGACTTCTTCAGTTCGTATATATTATGGTTTCTTGACATTCACAGCATTGACTCATTTCGTGGTCACCACGATTTTGACTTTGTTCAGAAACACGGCTTTGAATTTGTTACGTGGTTACCACGGTGTTGAATTCATTTGACTTAGGCCATTTTTGATTTCGTCAATCATATCCACGGCTTCAACTTCTCACTGTAACTTGACTGTGGTTTTTGTTGACTTTGGTTACACCAATCATTATCTTATTATCCATGGCTTCAATATTTACATTGTTCATCTCTGTTTTTGTTGTAGTCATTTGGGTCTGCACATTCACCTGTTGTTGTTGTTCGACCTGATGCTGCACTGTTTACTGTATATAATGTTCCTGGTCAAACTTTGTACTACCTGTTCATTTGAGTCTGCTTCACCACTGAGCCTCAATGTAGTTGTGGTTGCTTCTGTGCATTTGCCTGAGTCACTTGCATACTCGGTCGTGCTGTCCACTTGAGTTTGAGCATTTGCTGTCATGTATATTGGGTATTTGGTTTTACTGCATTGTTTTATGTGTGCTCAATATCACTAGATATTGTTGCTACACCACTGAGTGTTGTTAGCTTTGTGTTTGCTGATTTAGTGGTCCACTTGCTTGGCCATTTTGTACTTCTGGTCTTTGTTTGTTTAATGGTTGTTGCTGTGTATGTAGAGGTTGAACCTGAGCATTGCTGTTGTTTGCATTGCATCACCACTGTATCATGCTTGGCTTTGTGGTCTGGTTTCACTTGGGCTTGTAGTTGTCTCTGACCTGATGGCTTTGGTGTTCATTGTCCACACATGTACATGCTTTACTGTAGCTTGTTGTTTGTGTACTTGAGTCAGTGCTGTCCACTTCATGTTGTCTTGGGTATTTGGTTCCTTACTTTTCATTGTTGCTTGGATATTGAACTGCTTCATGCCTGAAGTCGTAGCCTGTACACCTGCCTGTGTTGAATCCAGCTAATAGTTCGGGTTTGACCTTGTGCGTGTGTTGTGATTCTATTTATATTGCACCTGAGTTGAACCCGTCTTTTATTTGGGTTTGACCTTGTGCTCACCTGTCCATGTAGCATTATCATGTGTATATCGGTATGCACGGCCTTGTGGCATATACAGTGATACACTGTGTATGTCACAAGCTGTTCGTCTGTGATGAATTCAAATATAAATGATGACGAACAACCCAAATAACTGAGGCAAATATCATTTCAAAATTCACATTTTATTTTATATTGCAAAAATATTTCTTTTTCAATTTTACTGCGTTAGTGAATATTTTTACAGATTGCTCAGATGCTGGATTCAAACTGGAATGAAGTTGAAGGTAAATACGAATTGAGTGAATGAGTGATGTGTAGTGAGGTTAAATATAAATATGAAATTGTGATGTATTGTAATCAAAATTGTATATGTATAGTGAGAACTTGAATTTGTACTATTCAAAATTGTAATAAATATTTGTTTGAATAAAAATTCTGTTTGAATTCAAATTCTTTGATATTTAATTTTATTCAGCAAATATTTATTTAATCTATGAAAAATAAAATAGCACATTAACAAATACATTTAAACGAATGTATATATGTTTATTATCATCAAACAAAAATCATATAAGCGCATATTCATCAATCTCCCCCATTTGATGATAACAAACATATATTTAAGATTTTGAATATGTTAAATGTATTTGATCATTGATATATCCTAATTGCTCCCCCTATTTAAATGCTTCCTCTCTACACAAAGCTCCCCTTACATATATGCATACAAATAAAAATATGCAAATGAGCTTAGATGCAAATAGAAAATTATTTGACCTTTGCTTGATTTTATTTGACAAAATCTTAACTTTTCTCTCCCCCTTTGTTATCAGCAAAAGAATAATAGTGTTAGAGAAAATAGAGATAAAGTGATTGATATTAATTCAAAATTAAAACTCAATTGAATATAAATATTAAATTTCAATAAAAAAATCAAACAAAAATCATAAATATTTTGTTAGGCGCATATTCCACTTTTAGAATGATGGGAATGATGTCATCATATAAAACCATACAGTTGTGTCTATTTGTGGTATATTTATATCAGGAATTTGAATATCTACTAACCATGCATAACCGTTAGGACTTTTAAATGAGATTAGTAGTATTCCAATTTTATTTTTAAATAAAAAAAACGAATTCAAGTTTCGTCTAACCACGCATAATCGTGAGGACTTTTAAATGGGATTAGAATCGACTTGTCTATTATTTAAAAATCAACTTTTGATATGCGTTCCATGCATGCATAACCGTGAGGACTTTTAAATGAGCATGGAAGCACATAACAAATTCCAAGTAATTCACCCATGCATAACTGTGAGGACTTTTAAATGAGAGTGAATACTTTGTTATTTATTTATTTATTTATTTTTATTTTTTATTATCCTTGTTTTTTTTTAAATGTGAAAATGAAAAACGAACGATTCCTGTTTAAAGTACCACATATCGAAAAACAATACAGAATTTTGATGAGTGATGGTCGTTAGAAATATGATAGATATAGAGATGGTCATGGAATTTTTTACCAACAAAAAGTTTTATAACTCTTGTTTAAATTTCTAAAGAAATTTACTAATTATACCGTCTCGAGTCATAATATATGATCAATATTAACACTCATCACTTTTTCAATCACTATTTTTCTTTTCGATAATCTTTAGGGAGTCAGATTAGTCAAAATAGTCATTTAAAATCAAATTCAAAAATAATTACGAAATTTAATTTTCAAAATGACTAATCTGAAAATATGGTCAAAAATGATTTTCTCGAGGGGGTTTTATAAGAAAATTTTCTGCTATTTTAAAATTATTTGAAATGAAAAATATGCAGATATTTTCTTTGAAAAACGATGCAGTTACTAAATGTAATAAAAATCATGTTCCTAGTAATTTTTCTATCAACTAGATTGCCAGTGTAATCTGCATCTGAATTTCTCTTTCACTCAAAATCACCATTAATTGAATTTTATCGACCAAACCATGAAGTGTGCACCAAAAATTTCAAAATCAATTTTAACAGCTTTTTAAATGACATTCTTTTGAATTCGAATTGAAGCCATGTAAATAATCAGACAAATATCATTAATGTTAATCTTAGAAGCCATAGGATAAACAACTATATTCAAGAGTAATCATCAGCCATCATTATTATTCCAAACAGATTCTAGAAGTTTCAAAAACATTTCTTAAAATCCTTTTTACAATTTTTAGATGAAAATCTTTAGGATTTTAATTGAAGTTGTGTAAATAATCAGAAAACCGTGAATATAGAGTTAGGCATATTATAACAAAACGTATTATCCAACAAAACACTATTATCAATCCAAATTAATACATATGAAGTAATTCAAAGAATCTACAGAATTTTATAGTGTTTTTGGCATAAATATAATTGGCCAACTATTTAGAATAAGTCAGAATTAAAATCATCATCTTTTCATCAATCTCAATATTGGCTGATTTTAATTCAGAATATGGTGCAGATTATCACATTTAATATATCGTTCAAATAAATATACCATTACCTGTTTTACCTTTACGATATTTTTCGTTGTTGCCCATTGTGATTCTGTCACCTTTATACTAGGCTAAGGAACTTTGCTTTGTCGCTTGTTGTGTTTCTGGAACAGCCAAAATCCAAAGAACACCATTGTTGTTTCTTAGCCTGCCACCATACCTACACGGGAAAATATTTATGTGACCTATTTGTTTTTATAGGTCCATGGTTGTTGGTGGCAGAAAATTTTGAAAAATAATTTTGTGGAGACCCAAAACTATTTATAATTGTTCCCTTTGGCACCCAAATTTGTTTAACTTTGAGAGATTTTATATTTGTGCCTTTTGGAACCCAAATCGGTATTGTTTTCACATGTTTGGGTCTATACCAACAATTATTGTGATTGTGTCCATATTTTCTACAAATTGTGCACAGAGAATTAATTTGATTAATATTACTTTCAACAATTTTCGATTTATTATATCCAAGTCCTTGTCTAAGCGTATTAACAGTTTGCTTTCCTAATAGCATATTCAACGATTTTTCACTTTTTGAAAATTTATCTAAAGTCGTTGACAGTTGTTGGACTTGTGTTTTGAGAGACACATTATCGTTTAACAATTGCGTGCGCTTTTTAATCGAATTCTCTCTTCTAGTATTTTCATTCTCTTTTAAAATCATAATTTCATTTTCAAGTGATTTTATATTGATTTCTGATTTTCTAATTTCTTCTTCAAATGTTGGACACTTATCACACTTAGGGATCCTACTTTGATAGGTTTTAACTAATTGGTCAAGTTGTTCATTTAATTCTATCAAAGTAACTTTTTGTGATTCAAGTTTAGCATATTTTCCCCTAAGTCGTTCAAAACAGCCATTTACTTCATGGAAATAAATAAGTAATTCAGAGTGAGTAAGTTTTGATACCTCGCTTGGCTCGTCATCGTCGCTATCAGTTATATTCCCACGAAGGCACATATTTGCTTTCTCACTTTCACTGCTAGAACTTTGATTATCTTCATCACGTGTATTCCACGTGGCTGCAAAACTTTTCCTTTTTGATTTCTTTTTAAAGTCGCGTTGATTTTGAGGACAATTGGGCTTGATGTGTCCGGGTTGGTTGCACTTGTGACAGATGATCTTCTGTTCTTCAGAGTAGTCTAGTGCTTTGGCTATTCTGCTTTTCGCTTTTTGAATTCGAGCTGAATTTCCATATTTGTAATTCCATCTTTTGAATTTCTTTATTAATAGCTCAAATTCTGCTACTGCATCATCATCATCATCACCATCACTTTCTGTTGTTCCTTTAAGAGCTATCGATTTCTTTCGAGTATCTCCTTCTTCACGCTCTTCCTTGAATTTCATTTCTAGCTCATAAGTGGTGAGATTTCCGATGAGTTCTTCAACTTTCATTTGTTTTAAGTCTTTTGATTCATGAATGGCAGTTACTTTCGCTTCAAATTTTCGTGGAAGGACTCTGAGGATTTTTCGTACTATCTCCAACTCTGTATATGATTTTCCAAGAGCTTTTGATTTGTATATGATATTGGAAAGTCGTCCATGCATCTCTTTGACATTTTCTTCCTTCGCCATTGTGAAGTTCTCATATTCGTTGCTTAGCATGGCAAGGCGAGATTCTTTGACTTGAGATGTTCCTTCGTGAGTCACTTCTAGTGTATGCCATATTTCCTGCGCAGTTAGACAATGTGAGACACGATTAAATTCAAATTGATCCAATGAACAGATAATAGAACTCATAGATTTAGTATTGGTATTTTGTAATTTATTTTCTAGTTCTGTCCATTGTTCCTTTGGTTTTTCTACTTCCTGATTATCTACAGTTATAGTCGGTGTCCTATAACCTGTCTCAACAATATTCCAAGCGTCAATGGTTTTCAGAAAGATTTCCATCCTATTTTTCCAGTAAGCATATTCACCATTAAACATTGGTGGTCTAACTATAGACTGACCCTCAACAAAAGCAGTATTAAAAGAAGCCATTTTAAAAAATTCAAAATTTTAAAACAAAAATCGATTTTGGAAACACGAATTTTTAAAACAAAAATTGACTTCTATTCCTAGCTCTGATACCACTTGTTGGATCGATTTCACCCTAGAGGGGGGGTGAATAGGGTGATAGTGTTAATTATAAAAATTAATTGCGGAAGCTTATAAAATAATTTCAACACAGATCATAGAATAATAGCAGCACAGACAAATAGCAGAATAATAAGCAGAAATAGAACGACATGGAATTTACCCAGCTTCGGCAAAACCCTGCCTACGTGCTGCCCCCAAGGTTTCTACTAGAAATTAGATAGTCAGACGCTTACACACGTAAACTCGCGACACCCGCTATCGACTAATCCTAACTCTACGCTCAAAACCTGCCACAACTCAGCCACTGAGTTACGAATTCTCAAGCTACGCCACGTAGCTTGTCCCCTAGTCACACGACTAGAAATTTAAATGGTTTGAAAGGAATTACAAATTAAAAACAAATTAAAAATTAAAAAAAAACCTATTTTTAAACTTTTTATCCCTTAACGTAAACTAGGCCGGCCTATCCCCTTTTTCTTTTATTATGTCGGTCGTTCCTTTATCTTGAGAATGGCGGCTTTGATTTAGGGCTTTGCAAATTTAGGGCTTTTTCGAAGTGCCGTTACTACTTCGATAGAATCTGTGGTTGTTCGAGAGTTGCCTTGCTCGATCGATTTCTCTTTGCTCTCTATGGCTACTTCGATGAGTTCGATTCTTGCTTCCGGTAAGAATTTATGCTCTTTTTGCTTTTATGATCTTCATATTCGAACTCTTGTATCATTTTCCGATGATGATTGAATCGTTATATAGGGTTCATAACCCTAGATTTTCGTTCGCACAAAATATATTTGATTTTTTCAATTCTGTTTGATCGGCCACTTGATTTCGTTTGGATGTTTGAGATTGATTCTGACTTCTTCAATTCGTACATATTATGGTTGCTTGACATTCACGGCATTGACTCATTTCGTGGTCACCACGATTTTGACTTTGTTCAGAAACACGGCTTTGAATTTGTTACGTGGTTACCACGGTGTTGGATTCATTTGACTTAGGCCATTTTTGATTTCGTGAATCATATCCACGGCTTCAACTTCTCACTGTAACTTGACTGTGGTTTTTGTTGACTTTGGTTACACCAATCATTATCTTATTATCCATGGCTTCAATATTTACATTGTTCATCTCTGTTTTAGCTGTAGTCATTTGGGTCTGTACATTCACCTGTTGTTGTTGTTCGACCTGATGTTGCACTGTTTACTGTATATAATGTTTCTGGTCAAACTTTGTACTACCTATTCATTTGAGTCTGCTTCACCACTGAGCCTCAATGTAGTTGTGGTTGCTTCTGTGCATTTGCCTGAGTCACTTGCATACTCGGTCGTGTTGTCCACTTGAGTTTGAGCATTTGCTGTCATGTGTATTGGGTATTTGGTTTTACTGCATTGTTTCATGTGTGCTCAATATCATTAGATATTGTTGCTTCACCACTGAGTGTTGTTAGCTTTGTGTTTGTTGATTTAGTGGTCCACTTGCTTGGCCATTTTGTACTTCTGTTCTTTGTTTGTTTAATGGTTGTTACTGTGTATGTAGAGGTTGAACCTGAGCATTACTGTTGTTTGCATTGCATCACCACTGTATCATGCTTGGCTTTGTGGTCTGGTTTCACTTGGGCTTGTAGTTGTCTCTGACCTAATGGCTTTGGTTTTCATTGTCCACACATGTACATGCTTTACCGCAGCTTGTTGTTTGTGTACTTGAGTTAGTGTTGTCCACTTCATGTTGTCTTGGGTATTTGGTTCCTTACTTTTCATTGTTGCTTGGATATTGAACTGCTTCATGCCTGAAGTCGTAGCCTGTACACCTGCCTGTGTTGAATCCAGCTAATAGTTCGGGTTTGACCTTGTGCGTGTGTTGTGATTCTATTTATATTGCACCTGAGTTGAACCCGTCTTTTATTTGGGTCTGACCTTGCGCTCACCTGTCCCTGTAGCATTATCATGTGTATATCGGTGTGCACGGCCTTGTGGCATATACAGTGATACACTGTGTATGTCACAAGTTGTTCGTGTGTGATGAATTCAAATATAAATGATGACGAACAACCCAAATAACTGAGGCAAATATCATTTTCAAAATTAACATTTTATTTTATATTGCAAAAATATTTCTTTTTCTATTTTACTGCGTTAGTGAATATTTTTGCAGATTGCTCAGATGTTGGATTCAAACTGGAATGAAGTTGAAGGTAAATACGAATTGAGTGAATGAGTGATGTGTAGAGAGGTTAAATGTAAATATGAAATTGTGATGTATTGTAATCAAAATTGTATATGTATAGTGAGAGCTTGAATTTGTACTATTCAAAATTGTAATAAATATTTGTTTGAATAAAAATTCTGTTTGAATTCAAATTCTTTGATATTTAATTTTATTCAGCAAATATTTATTTAATCTATGAAAAATAAAATAGTACATTAACAAATACATTTAAACGAATGTATGTATGTTTATTATCATCAAACAAAAATCATATAAGCGCGTATTCAACAACCTTCACACAGGCCACAGGCCGGACCATGTATATAGGCCGAACCATGTATACAGGCCGAGCCGTGCTTACATGCCAAACTATGTATATACACTGAACTTCTCAATTCGAGTCAATCTTTTACATTTTCCAACATTCCACTTGCTCGAGTATCATTTTGATTCAATCAAAACTTCTACAACTAGCACCTTGTAGCCGGGCTAAGCAACCGAGTAACAGCTTCAAATCTTAGAAATACAACATAGCATCTCAAATATCCTAAAATAAGAACATATCTAAAACCGGGTACATCAAAATATAGCAAAAGCATATATAGATAGATAACTACCATAAGACCTCGTCTCTACCTTCGTCCTCTCAATCGACATCTTCTTTCCTAACATTTATGTTGTAACAAGGAGAGGGCCAGAATAACAATGTCCAACAAATGAAATACCTTCAAATATGTCTTACGCTTCCTAACTATATCGTACATGAAATACCTCTAACAATAAAACTGAAGGCTCTTTCTATCCAACTCTTCCAGTTTGACTCTATAATGTTCCTTCAATTGTAGGCCAAAGGCCCTTCCCAGCCGTAACGATCCACTTTTTCAATCCTTGAAAGTTGGCACCTAATATATACGGTATTACAGTGCCAAGCATCCAAGTACTGGAAAGGTAGATTATTAGGATAAAATAAAAAATGCATAGAGGGAAATAGAATCTTACAGTGGAACGATAATATAGCATAACAAAGACAGTAAATGTTGTCACTCTATATATCAGAGTTAAAAACAAACTTCATCGGCCTGGACAGTTTCCTAACATTACAAATTCTGATGGGTATATATAATAATATAACGGAAAATAAAAATATTACGGCAGGTGAATATCCAGTTCTACTCTATGAGCCCTACGTCCCACCAACGACAACATGGAAAAACTCGGTATGATTCAAGCATTATAATAAAATGACACCCCGATCAGTCTGAAAAACCAGTATGAGAAAACTCAAGAAATATGGTGAACATATAATAATTCCTTAAGACCAAGACGCTAAACACAGAACATGTTTATCTCATAAGATCAACATTCATAGATGAAAGAATGAAAACAAATTAGAACAAAACCCAAATTTGACAGAATGGGTATAAACATGATCAAAATCCAAATTTAAAGAATGGGAACCAATAATTAGACATTGCAATGTCCATAAGACACTTCCTGATGCAATTAAGAAAGAATCAATTTACAGGTTTGAATCAAAAAACAAGGAAAATGAAACTTTCTTACAATAACTAGGTAGGTGCATCCCCTTACCAAAAGTATACCTTTAGAAAATATACTTGAGGAGGTCATGTACTTTGTGACTCTCTCAGAAACCTCCAAGGTAGACCCAACCAACCTTACCGAGAATCTGAGTATATCACATCTTCTTGTACATACCATTAAAACAATCTAGAGTAGACGTAATAATACCCTAATGGGAGCAACCTTACATAGCTTGGTCCTTATTCACTCTTTTCTTTTAGTCATTTCTGACAAAGGATATCAATGCTCGATGAGCAATAAATCGTCTTAGATTGGCGAAACAACAAAAGATATTAGAATCAAAATCGATATTCAAGAAATCAACTAATGAAGATTTCAAAAATGAGTGTATATGAAAATTAAATCTCTTACTCTTATCACAACTCGTCGATCCCGAACTAGCATTACCCCAGGGAAAAGAATGAAGCCGAATAAGGGCGGTGTTGCTTCCCACCTTGTCATGACAACATTCTTAACTTTAAGAATAGCAAGAGTTCCTTCAATATTTAGTGAGAAGTATAAGATTAAATATCTTCAATACTAAATCTTTGCCACCTCGCCTCAATTTCTATGGCCAAAAACATCGATCAATGCCAATCGCAACCGCATATGCTGAACTTTTTATGGATTTGTAGATTTTGGCCTCATGAGTTCAAATAATCCAACTTTATATTTGTTTTTATGAGTAGATTGTTTGATTTGGAATTTTGAACGGATGGATTGATTTTTTTTTTCTTTTTATAGTAAATGAAGAAAGAAAAGTAAAGACGAAAAGAAGAAAAGTAAAATTGTGTTGAATAATCTAAATGCGAGTTTGATTTATTTTACAATTTTTGGCACTTCGCTACACAAAATTTCGTTCACATACTAGCCGCAAACGACAAAACAAAAATACGATCATGCACAAAGATGGAACACAATCTCAAAACAATAATAAAATACACAGATTATCTTATTCTATGAAATTTCAAAAATACCATCACTTGTCAAAAAAGACGTTAAACGATAATTTAAATATTTTCCAAATTAAAAATTACTGAAAAATTCTATAAACTCATTTAGAAATGTCATTTAAAATCAAGTCGTTTTATTAACAATTGATTTTTTAGTTATTTATTTGAACTATTTATTATTCTAAATAAAAGTACTAAATGAGTTTACCATTATTATTTATTAATTAAAAGGAGTTACATAAGGCTATTATTCATTTAATTAATATTTAATTCAAATTCAAATATGTAATAATCGCTATATTTGAATATAAGTTATTTATATTTAAAAACTTTATTCAAATATTTAAAATTAATTAAATATTCAAAATTAAAAAGATAAAATTCTAGGATGTTACACCAAGCAACTACTGTCATTCATAACCTAACAATGTGAAAGAAAGTCCCCGAGCCACTTAGTACTTCTTTAATTGGAATTAAGCAGACTTTGACCATTTAATATCTATAACCTAGACAAATCCCTGTCATTGAATATCTAACCCAAGACGGACCCTTCTCTATATTCTCTAACTGACATCGTACAAAATCTCACCAGGCCACTTAATACTACTTAATGGAAAGAGGCGAACCCTACCATAGCCACTTAATACCTCAATCTCAAAGTGGACCTTTACCGAGATTCCCATATTACCGCACCTAAACGATAACCTTAACTATTTAACACTTCTTAAGTAGGAAGGCAGTAGACCTACAACAACAACTCAATACCTCCGACCTTGAAGCAGGTCACATTAGTTCAACTATTCGTAGGCAATGATAGCTCGATTAACTGGGCAGACTTACCCTACAGAATTAGGGCTAATCTCAAGTTCTCAATGGATACTTATTATAGACGATGTCTTACATTAGTCCTAAAGTAACACTATTGGTAGACGGATTAAATGGGGAGACTTCTATATGCTTTTGACTAACCTCGCATCCCTATAACTTAATCATAATTCCTCTCTTCTTACATACTACCATATATACCTCACCGCATTTCGTATTAATGCAAATAAGGAAAACTCATTTATTTTCCATTAATAGTGGATTAGTTTCTATAATTATATTACTCCCTTTCTATGGATTTTAATGCTAATTACTAATGTATTCATACTACATGATTAATTCATTATTAATTATGCATTAATAATATATACACACACTAAAATGTTTATGTATACATACAATCGGAAAACTAAACATGCATGCAAAGTTTTTTGCATCATATACTAAATATTTTAAATGTCAAACTTCCAATTTATACAAAGTCTAACTTCATACAATAGCTTACAAATAGCTAATATCCTTAGCCAAAGATTAGACTTGCATAAAAAATAGAATCAAATACGTAACTTTTTTATATTAATGTAGTAAAAACAACACCTATAAAACTTACAATTTAAACACTTTATATTCTATTCAACTTTGACATAATAATGATAAAGGGATTCATATTTAAATTATGGAAATATGCAATGAAAACTACGAATAGGAGATTTCTTACTTTACACATCATTTTCTAACTTATTTTCTTTTTACAACCCTTTATCACAACAAAATGTTGGAAGTGGAATAAAATATAGATATTCAAATTGCAATAACAAAACAAATTCTACTATTTTAATATAAAACAATCGAGGTTCCAATAAACATAAAAATAGACATTTTAAAGGAAATTTTGGGTTTTTGTGAAAAAAAATTCCCCAAGGTAGAAAAAAATCGATACTTCTACTGTACAAATACTAAAATGTGAAATCTAAGATTTCCACTCACTCAGAATTTGGCTGCCTTCCTTTTGATTCGCTGCATATCCACTTCTAATGCCACCTTCAGACTTCTTTTTTTGAAATATATAACAATTGGATTGTACATAAACTATACTTAGAATTCTGGGATTAGAGAAGAACAAAAGCAGACGGACAAAAATATATTATTAAACTATTAACTTTTTCCAGTGAATTTGAATTCTTGAATCTATTCAAGGAAGAAGACAAATAGAGTTTTGCTAATGTTCCCAAATAAATTGTGAATAAAAGTAAGGGGTCTAGCCTTTGATTTAAAGTGGTTGAAGGACACTAGAACCCTCAAATTTAAGTCGGTTAAAAATATTAAAGTTTATGCCATTCGGGCCTAACAAAGCCCTAGTCAATGTCACAATCACTGGTTGACCACTCGCCATCAAGCGATGGTCGACCGGCAATGGTGAGGGAGTCGATCGGTCCGTATTTGAAAACGTGTATTTATTTGTTGCCATTTTATTTTATACCTAACATCAACGTTTTCTTAAGTGTTAAGTACCTCTTAATGTTAAAAATATTTATTGCCTACTTAATTCTTTTATGTTGTGTTATTTAAATTCAAAATTTTAATTCATTTTAATTATTTGAAATTCAAAAATTTCAAACATTAATATATTTTCCGTTTGGGCTCCGATTACAAAACTTAATATATGAAAGTTAATCAAAAATCGCACCGGACATAAATGTGTAACTTTTATAGTCGGATTTCAAAATCTACAAAATTCCATTTTGAGCCTTATTATTAAGTAGTTAATTTCTTATTAATTTTTATGGGTGTTACACTATTTCCCTTAAAAAGGATTTCGTTCCCCAAATAACTAGGGTACATATATTGTAACACACACTCTATAACTCTGTTATACAACTAAGTTATCTATACTACCATCTAGTCAACCAAAAATGCAATATGGCTACGTATGCTAACATAATATCGGTGAGCTCAGTCCTAGCGTGAATGCAAGATCGTAACATATAGGCATGTACGCAAGCATCCTAACTTTGCATAAAATTCTACATGAGTGCAAAAAATATGGTAAAAAGTATGGAAACCATCCCTACCATCCAATTAAGCAACAATAATGCAACAAAATCAAACTGTTAAAGGGAGAAAGTTTACAGGAGAAAAGTTTAGGATGAGAAATTTTCATCTTCTCTTTAGTTTCTCAAGTGCATTCCATCGGATTATCTCTCAATTGTACTCAGACCTACATCATTTCTTTGCTGCGAAGTTCCATAGTTTTATGCTTGTTATGCATGCGATGGCATGGGGTGCTATTGGCTCCATCTCAATACCTACTAACTGATCAAGCTCTATTATGGTGGCAGTGCTGTGCAAGCATTTTCTCAAGTGCAAAACATGATAAATGTCATGGACTCTCGCTAAGTTATCTAACGTCTCCACTAAATATGCAAGTTTCCCTACCCTTTCTAAAATCGAGAAAGGTCCAACAAACCTCGATGCTAACTTCTCTAATGTTACACACTTCCCTTCTAAATAGGGAAACCTTAATGAACACCATGTCTTGTAACACTAACTCCAATTTCTTCCTTTGCCTGTAAACATAAGACATCTAACGGTATTGTGTAGCCTTCATTCGCTTCCTAATTATCTCTGTCTTTTTCAGGATCTTGTGGATCTGATCTGATCCAAATACATTTTATTCAGTGGTTTTACATCAACAATTAGGCGATTTGCATGCCCTTCCGTAAAGTGCTTTTAAGGGTGCCATGCCAATCATCACTCGGTAACTATTGTTGTATGCAAATTCTACTTGTTATCCTGCCTTTTGACCAGAAATAATCTGGACAAACTGGACATATAAAACTTGAAGTTATCAAGGTGGAAAGCCTAAGGGATAGCTCAGGAGTCAAGAAACCAAGCACAGACAAAGCCACGAATTTAAAGCCAAAACCATCAAAGACAACAAGTTAATGGGATCCCCCAAGTTGGGGATCGGAACCGACTCCCACTAAGGAACAATACCGACTCCCAAGTACAACTTAGATGGATTCCATCTTCTGCCTACAAGCTTATCTCGGTGCCAAAAGCCTATTTCAAAGTTATTTGTTGTTTCATTGCATTTCTCCATCAAACTCCACATACACTTGAAGTTACAACTTTGTACTCCATCGGCTCTATCATATAGGATCATAAACAAGCTAAAACAAGCACTAACAACTGTGAAATCGAGAACTAACTACAAAGCGATTCGAGATGAGAGATTAAAGATGTCAAATATGGAGATCTCAGGGATTGGTATCGACTTTCACTTGGGGATCAGTACCGACTTCTAGAATTATTGAGGAGGTGCCTATTATTTTAGGAGAATTGGTCTAATTCGTGCATAACAGTTTAGAGATATTTTAGATGAGATTTCAGGATCCCCATCTTTATAAATAGGAGGTAGCGCTCATTTTTTTGAATCTTTTGGCTAGAGTTCCATTATTTATTATATTCTTATAACTCTAAAATTACATGTTTTGAGGTTATACTGATCCTAAGAACTTCTGCCCCCAAATCAGAATTAAGCAATAAAAGTTCAAAGCGGATGTGGACCTTCATAATATCTATCAATGCTTTTATAAAGCGGACGTCGACCTTCATAGATATTATGATAGGTTCCTTCATAATATCTATCAATGCTTCATACTTTTATAATTTTTATTCCTTTTTTTCGATAACAAAGGGGGAGAAATATTATTACTAACATTAAGAATGCAGGATATAGAGCGTCAAAGATTCAGGGGGAGTAAGTATTTATATTATATATACAGTTGAAATCTATATCTATTTACAGGTTGTCGTCAATCAAAAAGGGGGAGAATGTTGAGACTTGGTTTTGATTCATGATAGAAAGCTATCACTACGACATACAGATTTGAGACTGCTACGACAAAAAGAGAATTTATCATACATGGAGACAAGACATCAAAATCTATGCATCAATTATATTATTCTTATTTTTGAGTCTTAGGTAAATTTTATTAAAATCTCTCCTCATTTACGTATACGTTAGCATATATATTTAATCTTCTTATTTTCAAATGATTTATACATATATAAGCATATAAAATATACATATTACAAAAGTTTTTAAAGTTAGAATCATTATAATATATATATATATATATATATTATACCTGTGTAAACTGTGCAAATTGCTATACATCTATATATATTTAGCCGACTCGCTTGATAAGTTGGCTAGTTTGAAAGATGTGTGGTTCATGAGCCTGGTTTCAATGGAAGTACTTTTAGCTTTGAGGATCGACCAGATGGATATCAATTGGACCTTGGAGACTGAGCCTGAACGGGAATCAGGGATGACTTCGATGGGACTATTTGCAAAGAGGGGTCCTTTGGAAGAGGATGAATAAACAATGAAAAATCCTTCACCGAGCTTCGAAAGACATCATGCAAGAAGGATTTCTATATAGGATGGGTTTCTCTTCCCCAATGCTTCAGTGTGTCGTGCATGACATGGTCAAACGATAACTAAGAGAAATCCACAAAGGGGTTTGTGGCGACCACACCGTGGGGCAAACTAGAGTGAAGAAGATTCTTCGGTACGGATATTTACGGTCAACTGTCAATCGAGACACAGCCGATTATACCTGACAGTGTGACAAGTGCTAGAGATTTGCTAAAATTCTAAGAGCCTATTAACGAAAATTACCCAAATGGTCAGTCCTTGTCCATTTGAAGTTTAAGGGATTGATATTGTTGGTATATTGCAATATCTAAAGGTGGCCCAAAGTATGTCATCGTGGCGATTAATTACTTTACTAAATGGGCTAAAGCAGAGCCTTTTTCCATAATTACCATGAAGAAAGTAATCAAATTTCTTGTTCAAAATATCATATGTCGCTTTGGATTTCCATAAGTTATCATTACCGTTAACGGGACCCAATTTGATAGCATGGAGTTTAAGGATTTCTACCATCGAGATCGCATAGAGAAGAGATTTGCACCAATAGCACATTCTCAGGCAAATGGACAAGGTGAAGCTATAAACAAGGTTATCAAGTCCATTATTAAGAAACGATTGGAGAAGGCCAAAGGCAAGTGGGTCGATGAACTCCCATGAACACTCTGGCTTAAGAACCATCCATAATTTAGCACTGGTCATTCTCAAATCGCCTTGGCATATGGATCGAAGGCTATGATCCCGATCAAACTAGAAGTACCTTCTCATCAGTTCATCCACACGATCCATGGACGAATGAGAAACTCCTTTTGGAGTGTCTTGATATAATCGATGAGAAGCAGACTGAAGCTGAGTTGAGAGATACTACACACAGATACCAAGTCACACGATATTACAACACCAAATTTAGGAATCAAACCTTTGAAATCGGTGATTTGGTCCTCTAACAAATCTTCCTTGGCCCAAAGAACTTGGACGCAATTCAGGAAGGTCCATACACAATAAGGGAAAAGCTTAGAGATAATACTTTCGAGTTGGCAACTGTGTACGGGATTTCACTCCTATAGGCGTGGAATAATGAGCATCTATGATGCTTTTTCACTTAGAAAATAAAGTTGTAAATAACTAGCTAAAGCCATGTGATAAGAAAGAATTTTGTCACGCTTTGTCTTTAATCAAACAAAACGGCCTTCTAAGCTAGAAATTCTATCTCTCCATGTCTTAAAAGTTATGACTTGATCAAGTCGAATGAATCTGAATATAACTAATGCATGTGCGCAAGACACGGAGATAGGTACCAGTCAAACTTTTATGGCCCATGATCAGGCCTGTGAATTCCCTTTTTGATTTTCGGAGATTGACGTCAACTAACTCTTGCCTTAAGGTTGGGGATATGAGTATAAACATAAGACGGACACGACATAACTTCTGCATCCTAACTCTCACTCCCAAAGAAGAAGCCAGAGTATAAACATATACCGGGCATGATATGACTATATACTCCCAACTCTTGCCTTCGGATCGAGGGCAGGAGTATAAACACAAATGAATACTATACGAGCCTTCGTACCTTAACTCTCCTTCCTGAAGTAGGAGTCGGAGTATAACTTATTCCAGATGAAACACATTCGTCCACAAACTGGCTCCTACCTTTGGATTGGGGATAAGAGCACAAACTTGGAACTAGACATGACACAACCGTATTTACGCCAACCCTTACCCTCGGATAGAGTGTAAGAGAACAAAATTAACAAGGGTATGATACGACCAATCACTCACTCAACTCTCGTCCCCAGACTGGGGGCAGAATTATAAATGAAAAAGGAATGATAATTCCGGCTGATCCTTAACACCTTTCCCCCAGTAGGCAGAATGGAGGTTTATGGTTGGAGTTAAGCTAGATCCAATTTGTAAGCCTTCATTCAATTCCCGAAGTTAGGTGTGATCGAATGCTAACATCCGGGATGAGGATATGCAGATCATGATGTTAAGTAGTTAACTTAAACACACCTGGAGTTTGGTGCGGTAGGGACTTATTATCCTGGAAAAGGATATTCAAGCTATTGTTTTAAGTTGCTTACCCTAAGGATTGCTTTATATTCAATTGCAGTGGTGCGAGTTTGGTTGGACTAAGGACTTGTTTCGAAAATAATCACTAAAAGAAATGAATCGTAAGTACATTGAGTGGAAAGCATATTTCTTAAATAATTACACAAATTTGAGCAAAGATTATTACGAAAGGAGTCTATGTTATTGACGTTAAATTAGGAAAGCTAAGTATAAGTGGTTCACACCAAAAGCAAAACAAAAGCAGTAATGAGGGCCAAACCCATACAAAGCCGGCCAACAAACAAAAGGAGTCTAAGAAGAGAAAACTAGCAACTATTTTTTTACTTCTTTTTCTTCTTTGAGCCATGGGAGACTTCACTCAAGCTTTCTCCTTGCATCTTTCTGCCTCTTCCTCTACTTCCTTAGTCTTTGGATGGAGTGCTTTATGAAGATCCAACAGATTCACTTTGGCTTCTTTCGGACAGAGAAATAGTGGCTGGAAAACTTTGTGAAAATACCGTCGATGTACGTCGAGAACCCAGTGTAGAGGAGTGTAAAATGGAGAGAAAAGGGTTAGCCTGGGCAAAGAAATCGACGATAGAGGAGGGAAATCTTCTATTTACTCCTGCTTTATTTGACTGGCAAGGATGGTATCTACCCTAAGTTTTTGCTTAAGCTCATGCATGAAAGGACCCGACAGTGACTGGGAGACCCCGGTAATAATAACTTCCTCATCAACTTGAGTCGCTAGATTCTCATCATTTCCTTTTTCCAACAAAGCATCTACGATGTGCTTATCAAGGCTTGGGGTCTCCTCAACTAGGATGCTGGGAATTGTTGCCAAAATCATGATCATTACAGACTCCTTCATCGATACTTGTGTCCCCAGTTGAGAATCCATCGATGGAAGCAGAGTAATTATAGGCTAACCTATAGCTAAAGAAATACAAAGAGGAAGATTAGCGACATTGACCGACGACACGTCAATTCTCTGAAAAATAGAAGAAGTCGATGAGAAACCTTCTTTAGTTTTAATTTCCATGTAAACTAGAGTCCTGCTGGTAGTTCCCTTAGGAATAAGAGAGCGAACAATAGATTTCTGGTGCTATGGCTTCTCTGGGTCATAACCAGCATCAGTAGAGGAATCAATGGTGGAACTAGGATCAGCTTAAGTCCTAGGAGTTTGATCAGTTGTAACATCATGATGTGCAAAGCTAGAACCATTGCATAATTATTTATGAGTGGTTGTATCAAGTTCTGGGTGAATAAGATGTCGTTGACATGGAGGATTTTGGGCTTATCTACCTTTAATATCTCTTTTTCCACTTTCTCCATATCAAAATTATCACTTTTAAGAAAAAATTTCTCTTCCTCGGTATGTAATTCCCAAGCATGGGCAAGCATCAAAGGGTAATTTTCACCAAACCACTCCAGATTCCAAAATTTAAGCACATTGGTGATGTACTGAATGATCAATGGCTCACACTTCTTCATCATCTGCATTTTTACCCTCTTCTCAGCCCGTTTTATTTCAAATTCTCTCTTGATGAGAGCATCATCGTCCCTGACCTTTTCAAGCACATTGTCCCTCTCTATCCTAATGGCGACCAGCTCGTCGCATGCATCCTGAGCAATTTTCTACGCTTCATCTTTTCCCTTGGTCTCATGCTCGAGCTTATTTTTTGATTCAGCTACGTTCCCCTTAGCAGCATCCCTTTCCATTACAACCTCATAGTTCCGATGATACGCTTGCTCAACTTCATTCAAATTTTGGATCTCTCTGCTTCGAGTTCTTTAATGGCCTCCTCAGCCTTCTTCTCTGCTCCGGCTTGGATTTTTCTTGAATTCTCGAGCTCGGTATCGAGAGTGGCCATGCTTCTATTATTCTCGACTTCGATGAGTTTTTGGTTCTCTATCTCTTGCAGGTTGTGTCTTGATAATTCAAAATCTTTTCAACTAGCTTCCCCTATTTGTTATATTGATTATAGGCATTGATCGTGTATTCGATGGTTCTTTGGTGTACTTCAATAGGAATTCTCTTTAAGTTTGGAAAGAATATAACTCCTTCAAAGTGAATATTGGGGAATTCATTCTTAAGCTTGATCATCCACTCAGTAGTGTCTACCTGCTGCTCCTTTGTAATGACCTGAGTAACAACTCTTCCTTTGCTCGGCCTTGGATGAAATCTATCTATGGCACTCTTATGATATTTGTTCTTAGAAGATCGAATGGAGTGAGATAATGCCGCAGATTGTGCAAAGGTACAGAGGAAGGTGGTGGAGCTCAAGAAGAGTCAACCAGTGAAATATCATCGTTGTGGTCAAGCTGCCTATCTGGGCCTCTAGAAGGAGGTGATTTGGATCTAGGTTGGCACTTAGAAGCAAAATCATAAGAAGAACGGTCCTTGTCATAACTACACCTATCTCGTCGTCTTTGTCGCGATTGGAGAAATAACTTTATTCATAGCCTCGACCACTCTCTTGATGGTACGAGCTCGATCGAGGGTGTTGAACATGATATGCTTTTTCTTCCAAGGACTAGAATGAATTGTTTCTCTTATCCATTGAGCCGGCAAAGAAAACAAAAATGAGCTAGATCAAATTGGCAAGGGCACTGGTCAAGTGCGAGTGTTGTGTAGTGCATGTGTGTGCCTGTGTGTCCTAGTGCCCCCTGACAGACCATGTACTGGAGCATTATTCATGGGAGTAACCTTTCCTGCACCGATTAGAATGGTGTCCTGCACAAAGCGGATAGGAGAACCATTGTCGCCGATGCCGATGTTACCAGTATCGAAAGAGTTAAACTCCATGCAATGGACCCTAAACTAGCAAACGTCCCCATTTAGGGAATAGATGGAGTCTTATCTGCACTTGTGACTGGTGGAGACTGAGTGGAAGTCCATGTCTTTGAAATTTTCACAATCAATCTCTTTTTTGGGAGTAGGCTATAGGACGTTTATTAGTTGTTCGATCAGAGATCCGTAGCCCATTTCGATGTTACTTTAGGCAACCTCACCATCCTCTTTATTAATTTAATCTTCCTTGGCACCTTCGCGTTCTTGCCTTTTATTTTCTACTGCTCCGGCTCTAGGTCTGGGGCGATTCAGGATCAACTTCTTATCCTATGGGCAGACTGTTATCAACATTATTATCATCATCCTCAATGTCAACAATTGGGACTACGCCGGTGCTGAAACCTTCCTCTAATAAACTATGTGTGAGAAGATTCTCATCTGTCAAAAGAGTTCTTATATACCTATCCTCGGCTAAGACTGCCATAAAAGACTAATGGTATCCGAAAATGATCCACCATTGGGTCTCACCTAAACATCTGTACAATAGTGAAAGATAAATTAAGCATGCAGACTATAAGGCAAATGCATGGATGGTGTTTGAAGTAAAACTTACATCCGTATATCCATCTACGAGTGAACCCAGGTGGACAGCACACATAGAACCATTCAGCCTTGAAATAACTCAGCTTGTTCCAAGCCCCAAAATGATTCTACAACCCCTCATCGGCTCCAGGTAAATAAGAGAACAGTTTTCTTTACGGCATTTAAAGCTATAAATGTATCAGATTTCTTCATCTCTAGGCACTCAATTCAAATTCTTAGAGAAAGCTAGATAAGTGCTCAAAAGAATAGCATAACTATCTGGATGTAGCTATGTGGGAGCTAGTCTCATAAAGTTCAGGACTCTACGGACGAATTGATTAAATGGCGGGACACAACCCGCCAGGAACATGTACCTATTGCAAGGTATATACCCTTCTGGAGGAGTGTGAGCTCTCTGGTCGAGAGACGGTGCTTGGACATCAACAAATGGAATTAAATTTTACCGCATTCTTTCGGTGATCCTTTATAGATTTTGGAGGGAAAAAATCGACCGGGTTATTTAGTGTTACAGCATCCTCAAGAATATCAGATGTTGGATCTATTTAAGGCCCATCTACTGATTCAACTGAATTTTTAGGTATCTATTGCTCTACTTTGGGATTCTCTATATTTTGTTGGTCAATACATGGGATTTCTGGCTGCCGCCCTTCTTGAAGAGGAGTTTGTTGCGCCTGAGAAGTTGTGGCAGAGCTTGACTCTATGTTGGATTTGATATACTTTGAAGGTGAAGTACCTATAGATTGAGCAGCCAGATGGTTGGAATGCTTTGCTCCATTTCTATAAAAAAACTCAACATATAACCAACATTAAAAGATTAATTATAAACTGTACCCCCCGTGCTAAAGTGGATTCTAGTGAAATATGGTGCAATGTGGCACAGTTTGTATTTTAGATATTATTTAAATATTTATTTTAGCAGTTCATTTTAATGTTTGAATGTTGCCCAACATAACCATCATCACTAATCGTCCCAACTAGCATAACGTTATCAGCCATGCTATGGAGTGCTTAAGATGAAAGAGGACTTCGGCATGAAACTTCAAGACGAAGTTTAGTTGTGAAATTTGGAGTAGGCAAAGAATTTTCCTAAGTGTGGGAGTCTCACCGACCCCCCACAATCAAGTAAATCTTCATCTTCCTTCTTCCTCTTCATCGACTCCAAGAACCACGGCCGCAAGCTATTCAATGTCCGTACTTAATTCCATGTCCACCCACACATGACCAGTCACCATCATCCTACCTAATTTTGTTCGACGTAGAGTTAAAATTGGGGATTGGTTCGAGTGAAAGCAGAATCTCAAGCTAGGGTTCGACTCAGTAAAGATAGATCTGATCGACGCAATGAATGGAGATGTGGGCGATGTCAGGCAATGGCAAGGATGGGCGGCGGTGTTCCTTAGTTCAGGCGAGGATGAAAGTTCATATTGAAGTTGGAGGTCTTAATGGCAAGGATCAAAAAGTTAAATGGACACATGAGATCTCTAGTAGAAGGCAGGAGAATAAGTGAGAAGGAGAAAAGAGAAAGGAAGACATATATAACCTCTCAAGCTCGAGTTCTCAAAGCCAGCAAACTTAGAGAAATTTCTCCTAGTGAGGAGGCAGTACCGACTCCCAATTTGGGGATCAGTATCAAGTCCCAAATGCTTAAAAAAAATATGTACGAGCATATGTATGGTATATGCATGTGTGTGTGAATGCCTATGCACGTGTGATGAGCCATCTATATATACACAATACATGATGACTAATGTCGAAGGAAAGTTAGACTTGTACCTGGATAATTCATGAATGGAATTAGTCTAAAACCATTGGACTTGGAGTAGAATATCACGGGATCATGCTCCAGATTTATAGTCTCAAATGTTGGTAGAACATCGCAACTAATCATTATGGATATGGCAATCACGAAATCTATTCGCACAAGGACAGTGACCAATCGAAGCATGGAGTGGAATCCTACATGGAAATCCAAACTTATCTTGATTCAAAGCACATTATGTCAGAAACGAGATGTACTTTGAGGGGCAAGTGTTATCATGCCTTTTGACCAGGCAGAATTTGGACAAACTGGACAGATAGACCTTAGTGTTATCAAGGCAAAAAGCCGCAAAGATAGCTCAAGAGTCCAGAAACCAAGCATAGACAAAGCCATGAAGTAAAAGCCAAAACCATCAAAGATAACAAAATAATAGGATCTCCCAAGTTGGGGGTCAGTATCGACTCCCATTGGGGATTGGTACCGACTCCCAAGTACAGCTTGGATGGACCTTATCTTCTGCCTACATGCTTATCTTAGTGCCAAGAACCTATTTCCAAAGTTGGTTTGTCGTTTCAATGCATTTTTCTATCGAATTCCATGGACACTAGATGTTACGACTTTGTTCTTCTTCAACTCCATCATCTGGGATCAGAAACAAGCTAAACCAAGAACAAACAACTGTGGAACTGAGAAGTTAACTACAAGATGATTCGATTTGATAGATTAAAGAAGCCAAATATGGTGATCTCAGGGATTGGTATCGTCTCCCACTTGGGGGTTCGGTACCAACTCCCAGATGTTGCTAAGGAAGTGCTTATTATTTTAGGAGAATTGGTCAAATTCATGCACAATGGTTTGGAGAAATTTTAGATGAGATTTTAGGCTCCCTACCTCTATAAATAGGAGGGTAAGGCTTATCTTTTAGGATCTTTTGGCTAAACTTCCATTATTTCTTATATTCTTGTAACTCTGAAATTCTAAATGTTGGAGGTTGTATCGACCTCCAAGAGCTTTTGCCTCCAAATCAGAAAAAGCAATAAACATCAAAGTGGACATAGGCCTTTCTTTGCTGAAACACTATAAATTGTCGTGTGCTCTTTTTTTTCTCATTTTTCATTTACTTTCTTCATATTTTGTTCTCTACTTAAATCTTCAAGTGTTTGTGGTATTTTTTGGTGCAAATACTAGTAAATGTTGCTTCCAATGTCCTCTAAAATCCGTGATGCAAGCTCTTAACAAATCTTCCAAAATCCTATTCACCCTTTCAGTGTGACCATCGGTCTGTGGTTGGTAAGCGTTGCTAAGGTTCAATATCGTTCCTAAAGCCGATTGCAAACTCCACCAAAATTCACTAGTGGATAAAAGGCCCCTACCACAAAAAATGCTAGCTGGAACTCTATGCAGTCATACAACTTCTTTGACATAAATTTGTGCTAGAGATATTGCAGCCATACTACCTCTAACGGGAATAAAGTGGGCACTTTTAGTGAGTCTATCCACTATAAACCAAATAGCTTCATTTCCTCTTTGACTTCTAAGCAACCATTTATAAAATCCATCGATATATGCTTCCATTTCCAAGTCGACACCTCTAACGACAATAATAATCCTCCGGGCTTCCCTCATTCTGTCTTTTCTTTTGGTGCGTCAAACACCTAGAGACAAACTCTTCTACCCTCTTCTTCATCCCTGGCCAATAGAATATTCGCTTAAATCCTTATACATTTTATCTCCATTATGGTGAATAGTCAATCTAGAATGGTGACACTCTGCTAACACTTCCTCCAAAATGTCCTCCGTCGTAGGAACACAAAGGCGTCAATCCCTTCTCAAACATGCTCTTTCGTCTACTGCATACACAGCGTTATTGGGTAAATGATCTCTTTTATTTATCTTATTTAAAATGCCTACTACTGTCGCTTCGCACTTGCTATTACCCAATGCGGTCTATCAATGCTAGCTTATCTTTCATGGCTACCAAGTATCCAAGAGTGGGTTTTGTTAGCGGATGGGAATTGATATTCAGGATGAACTCCAATTGCCTCCACTCATAAATAGCATCTAGAGGAACATGCCTTGGCTAAAGGCATCAATGACAACATACCTTTTTTGGGGATATATTGTATCTCATAGCCATATAATGCTGTAAACTTCATCCATCTCTGCTATCTAAGATTCAAATCTTTGGTGAAAATAGGTATTTAAGGGATTTTTGGTTGGTGAATAACTTAAACCTTTCTCTCAAAAGATAGTGCCTTCACATCTTCAAAACAAAGACGATAGCCGCTAAATCTAAGTCATGAGTTGGGTACCTTTTCTCACAGTCCTTCAAACTCCTACTTGCATAAGCTATTACTATGATTTTTTGCGTAAGAACTGCTTCAAATCTCGTACCACATGAGTCGGTGTAAACAGTTAAAGGCTTCATCCCACTAGGAATGGTAACTACTGGTGTAACGACCCGAGATTTTTTACGGTTTTATAACGTAAATAGCTAAAAATTTCTCGAAATATAGATAATAAAATTGTGTATTAAAAATTTGATATTTGAAATGCTTCTAATTAATTATAGTGATTGGTAAAATTCTATTGAAAATATGAACGATGATTTATTCGTGAAATTTCAAATTTAAATATAATCAGTTTGTTTGTTGAAAATTTAATATTTTCAAAAACCTGAATATTTTTATACAATAAAAATGTAAACCTTTTTCTGAGTAAGACGTTGTATTTCGTTTCATCAAATTTGAGCTGTTATAGGCTCGTTTATCTTATTTTCGGCGTTTTAGCAGCATTTTCGGTAGCGAAAAATCGATTTTTTATAACTTGATCGTATCGTTGATATCTATGTACCATTCTGTTCGTCTCATTATGCTAATCCCCGTATTATATTCATTTCTATCATTCGGTGTTCGGTACGCGACAGAAACAACAAATTAGTTTGTCATATCGGTACCGTATTTGTGTCTTTTTGTATCCTATGCCTTTTAAATTTCTAACCTATAACTCATCATTCGGTGCTTTAATAAATTCCTGAAACCACCTTTTGACTCTTACTATTCTTTGGTTTTAATATATATTTCTTTTGCCCTTTCATGGTCACTTAGTACCATTCTCTGAAGATAAAAAAGGTAATACTTTCTTCATCATTCTCCTTTTTATTATTGACTATTTCCAATACGCAATAGCTGCTTCGTGCCAAGAAGAAAAAAAACCCACAGTGATACCCAAGCCTCCTTCCTTTTTCCCTGAAGCACCCTAGGCATTGTACATCCCCTCTTTCCACGTTAGCCTTTGCCTCTTTTTTTTCTCCCATATTCGAGACCAACCCGTGCAAAACCCCACCAGAAACCCAAATATCACCCCACATTACCCCTTTCATGTCTCCTCTTCAACCCCAAGTGCCACCACTCTCAACCAAGAACCCACCGAGGCCGCCGGACCACCCGAGACTTCACCCACCACCACCCTCGGCCTGCACGTCCACCGAAGTCACCCAGCACTCCGTCGCCCCGACTTAACCCATCGCTAAACAAACCCAAAGCCCACCCCCATGCTTGACCTAGAAACCTGAAGCGAGCGACCCAAAAACCCGAAGTGAGCGACCCTTTGGCCCGAAGTAGCTGTTACGTGGCCCCTCTGCATATTGAAATATATATACATGTTGTGCACGTACATATATATTTGAAATACATATACACAGTGCGTGTTTCACCTTGTGCTGTGCCTGTGATTCTAATCCTACCAAAGTAGATAAATGACATCTTAATATCGTGGTATATACTAGTGATTGGATGTATACAAATATGCTGCGCATATTTTGGTTTGCAGAAATGTATACATTTTGAAGCCTATTCTTATTCGTGTTACATATATATTGTTGACAACAGTAGTATACCTCACTTTTGAAATTGTCGACAAGAAATATATGTGTTATATTTTTGTTCTTTCGAATACTGTATATATATTGCTTATGCATATATATTTGTTCCCATCAAATCATCGTGCTAAATCTATTTTGCTTGACACAGCCATTTGAAGTGTCCGTGTCCATATCCCGGTCAGTGCTTTTTCCACTTCCATCGTTATCTAGTCACGAAAGGTGAGAAATCACTCACGATTAATATTCTTATGCCCGTTAAATTGATTCCATAGGAAATGGAAATTTAAAATTTGAATTACTTGCTATTTACTGTTAATATAATACGTTGTTATTTAAGTTAATCACTTATGTAAACCGACACCATTATATGTTAATTGAATTTTTTAAATAACTATTATTATTATTGATCATACATGCCAGTAATTGTTGTGTTATTTATTATTCTCACTTTGCAAGTTTCCATAGTTTTAGAAATCAATATGGGTTGAAATGATACATACAAACAGACTTTAGAAAAGGAGAACTTCGTTATGTGTTGAAATGATAAACCCAAGCGATTTTCAGTTGCAATTGGAATTTTGGGATCGAGGGTTTAATAATATAAACCCGTTAATTTAACTATTACGGATTGAAATAACCAATATCTGTATCACTTGACCGTAGGATAGAAAATTATATATGGACGCAGTTGGTCTATTTTGAAAAAAAAATGATGATTTTTTAATAGTTAAAAGCAAATGTATGGGTTGGATTTGGAAATATAATAGGTATTCTATTTAATTTTTGTAAAACTAAAACTCTAAATTGTTGATTTTGGAAATAGAAATTTTTTGAGCTTAATTTAACGGTAATTTGAAAAATTCTACTTATAGTTTTTCTTCTTCTAAAATATATAAAAATATGATTTTTAAAAATAGATAAATAAGAGGTTAAATTTATTTTAAGTTGTAAAAAAATTATTCAATATATATAATACTTTAAAAGGTTCATTTAATTTATATATAAAATAAAATTTTATAACTAAAAAAAGGGGGTTGGAAAGGTACATTGGAATTTTATTGGTAACTTAAACTGGTTAGTAATTGAATTTAAATAAAGACTCATTTAGAGCGTAATAAATTTTGGAAATGATTATAACTTTTCTTAATAAAGGTGATTTAATGAATACTTTAAAATTTAAATAGAATTTAAATTGAATATTCGTTGATTTAAATTTTGTTTGAGTTTTTATTTAAATATTTATAAAGTAATTTTATAAATGACCACGGTGTGAAATAAGCATTTGGTTATTAAAGAGACGGGGATTAGATATTGTCATACTCTCTACCAATACGAAAAACCATTTTAACAACTGTGCACGCGGTGGAGATTCCAGAACGAAGTAGGATGGTTTGGCGAATGATTCTCTATGGTATTTACGTAGCCCTAGCTCCCATGAGTCAGCTCGATGTGGCTAAAACATGAGCTATACCGGGCCAAGTGGGGTCATTCCCCCTATCGGGCATATTTCTTCAAAACCTTATCTGTTGCTTTTGTGATTCGATTTGGTGTACACACCTTTTATTAGGAGTGTGTCTCGAGGTGGGCGGTACTAGCTGCTATTTGTTACAACCAATCCTGGAGTGCAATTGGTATATCTACCCTGGCATTGCCTCGCATGCCTTGTCACATGTCTTATCGCACCTTCTACGAGTTTGTTTTGTACCATACCTATGGAGTGCCCTCTGGGTAAACCTCCAATTTACGAAGGAGCATACGGTATTGTATAGACTATAGGAGGACTATAGGAATATATAATATATATATATATATATATATATATATATATATTAAGGGGGATATGGGTAACACCATAATGCTATTTTGATATTTTACTTTACTATAGACATTATACATGTAGTGTATTGTATTATGTATGTAGATAGTTTATCGGATACTTAAAGGATGGAATCCCACATTGCTTTAAGTTATATTGCATCTATTTGACATTTCACTTGAACTTGATTTATCTGCATAAGAATGTTAATTCTGATTCGAATGTTTTTTTTTTTGCTTTACGCTCGGATCAGCTTGAGTGTCACAACGAAACTCATCTTACGGAGCTTGGGGTTCGTTTGGAAGACCTATCATATCTATTTCAGCTTTCAGTTTATTTTCTGTTATCTCTGTTGTTTTATTTTTTAGAATTGTCAGTTGCCTTTGTGTTAGAGACTTTTGTGTTTTAGGATTTCTAATGTGTTCTATTTCAGACTATGTTATTTCTATAGTAGATTTATGAACTACTATTTATTTTATTCCGCTGTTTTGTTGTAAACAGTGTATGTGATTCTATAATTGATTTATTTACCGTATATACTAAGCTATGTCAAATAAATATATTAACAATCTGTTATTTGGATTAATTCAAGTCCGACACATGTGGATTATTGTCAATTTGAATGGTTTGAAGTAGTAGGTCATTACAACTTGGGCACTAGTCAATGGCTCCTTTAACTTCTTGAATGCTTCCGTGCATTTCTTATCTCATGCAAAAAAGTATATTTTTCTTGTTTAGGTGAGTCGGTGAGACTGCTATCTTGGCAAAGTCCTTGATGAATTTCTTATAGTAAAATGGCGGTCCAAGAAAACTCCCAACTTCCATAGCGTTCTTCAAAATCTTTCGGCCTTGAATAGCTTCGAATTTTGCAGGTCCACGGACAACCCTTTCTTGGTAACAATATGACCGAGAAATCTCACATCGTTCTTCCAAAAGTGACACTTTGAGAATTTGGTTTTAAATTGGTGCCTTCTCAAAGTACCTAGTACCTTCCTTAGGTGATTTTCATACTCCCCATTACCCTCAGAGAACACTGGAATGTCATCCAAAAATACTATGATAAACTTATTTAACTACCCTCTAAAGATTCTACACATTAAATCTACAAAGTATGCAGTGACATTCATCAACCTAAAAGGCATTACTTCTCATTCATGCGGTCCATCCAAAGTGTGAAAAGGGGTTTCTACTTGCTATTCTTAGCTATTCTCTATGAGTTAAATCCGCTGGCTATATCCAATTGAGAAACAATTTAGCCTCCAACAAGCTGGTCAGACAAATCATCTATTCTAGCTAAACGATACCTATTCTTTTTAGTCAAGTTATTGACTTCTCTATAGTCAATGCATAGCCTTAAAGAACCGTCTGCCTTATTGGCCAAGACAACAGATGATCCTCATTCTAAAGTACTTTGGCAAATAAATCCCTAGTGCAATAGCTATGAAATTTGCTTATCCAACTCTCGGCTTTCTGTGGAGGCCATGTGTCTTAATGGCAGAGCGATAGGTCTAGCATCCTTCTCCAAATCAGTCCTAAATTCAATATCCCTTTGGGGTAGAAGACTGAGACTTCTTCAAAAATGTTGAGAAATTCTTTAACTATGGGTATAGACGAGAGCTCATCTTATGATAGGATCAACGAATATAAATAGCTTAACTGAATTGAGTTTTGGTGTGTACAACGAACATCTTTATCACGTCCCCTATAACTCCTTAACCATACAATCCTCCTATCATAATCTCATAATCTAAGACATGCTTGTAATAAGTCAACCAATTCATCCCTAGGATGAGTCCATACCCCTCAAAACTAAGAACATACGTGTTACATGTAAAATCAATGTTACATATATCCATAACTAGGTCTTTACAAATTAAGGAAAGGTGTGCTGATTCCTAATAGGATTTGACATGACTGTCGGGTTTTTAGACTCAAGGAGTTAACTATATTTTAGTTATAAATGAATGTGATGCTCCCGAGTCAAATAAGGTACGAATAGTATTCTCGAAAATAATAGTTGTACCTTCCATTATAGCTTTTCCTTGATATCTTGAAGGAGGTCTACGTGAGATATGTGAAGCCTCAATAGAATTAACTTCCCTACTATGTCCCACCTTAACTAACTTTGGACACTGATTCTTGTAGTGTCCCTCCTCATGGTAGTGGTAGAATCTTCCTTTGAGCTCCTCTCTCGTCAAGCTCACCTTGCAGTCCTTAGCAATATATCCTTTCTTCTAACATCTACAGCTTGTTATACTTCCCTTTGTATCTTCCCTTGGCATTCTTATCAGCCCAAAATCCTCCTTTCTTAACTCCACATTGATTTTACGCTAGTGTTACCTTCTCCTTCTCCTCACTACCAGCAGTCTACCATAGTGCCATTTCAATTATCATTTCATAAGTGGCACTTGCAGGTACTTGGGTCAAATGAAGTTGGGGAATTTAGGCCTTTAATGAACTTTATAGCCTTCTTTATATGGGTGTCGATCAACTCAATCCAAAATTAGCCAACTCTACGAACGTATTGATATACTCCATTAATATTGAGTCTCCCTGCCTATTTCATATAAACTTCTCCAACTGCAAACTTATTTCAGCTCTCGATATGATTGGTGAATCAAAGCGAGTTCTAAATTAAGCTTAAGTGATTCCTTCCTTAATATTCTCCTTAGCCATCATAGTTCACCGATCTATGGCCTTTTCTTTTAGATGCCATGTATTCATCCTCTTCTTGATTTGGTCTTCCCATCCAAGCTCTTGAAATATACATTCACAATCCAACCCTTCGTTTCCACGTAACCTACAACTCCCATATATATCCTTCCTCCTATATTTTGAAAATCTTTACACTATATAGGGAATCTAGTGGGCCAAGTGTTGCTTCAGTAGGGGAATGGGGTGCCAATTGTGCAGCTTGTTGAAGAATGGGAATTTCCCTACATTGTAACAACCCTAGTTTTAGCTATTTATTTTATTTAATTATTTAAATTTTGAAATATATTTTATATAAATTGTGTTTACCAATATAGTTTAATTATTTAATTTGGAGATATATTTTATAAAATTTTGTACGCCAATTAAATTTAATAATAACCGTGAAAATTTAAGCTATGTTTGAACTGTTAAATTTCGCGTTTAAAAGACGCGTCAATTATAGGGTATAAGTGACGTAATAAAACGTGAAAATTTAAAATGTTATATTTACAGAAATTTTTGATGTTTTAGATTACATCTGCTTAACGTAGTGTAAAAATCATATTTTCGAACATTTTTGAAGAGAAATATCAGTCAGTGACTTTTAAGACGGACGTTATTTCGTTTTAAAGGACAGTTTGATTCTTTTAAAAAAATTGTATACGTTTCTTTGCCTAAAGCCTACATAAAAATTTACCATTTCCATTTATTGATATCAAACTATAAAATCAAAATATAAAATGAAATGAAAACTTACATGAAGTAACGAATCCAGACCATTTTTCACGCATTCACATTTACAAAATTTATATGTTGAAACTGACATTCTCAACTAGGCTTGTTTCTCCTTCCAATCTTCACGCAATTTCCAAATCTTCACCCTTGCCGTTTTTCAAATCAAAGAAAAATATTTATCAATCATTGCTTGCAATTCGCTCTACAAAATCAACCATGCTGATGCGTTTCCTTTTGAACGTATTCTCTGGCTAAAAATCTGTAACATGCATAATAATTTATTCCTTATTCCCTCTGTTTCAACGGCTCTACAAAAACATCACGCATGGGTAAATCCATACCTTTTGTAACTGAAATGAAATCAACTGGCATCTCGTATAACTTATATCTTTCACGCTAACTATTGATTTATCTCCTCCTTTGATTTAGCTCATCAGTTATATTCAAAACACTATATATTTATCATCAAAGTGCATATATCATGTTGTAAGTGTGAAAACACTCGGCCTCCCTTTGTATTTCATACGAGATCTAAGTTTCGAAACTGAACTTTTATACGAAATTTATGACAAAAAAAGAAACTGATACGTTATTTTTCCATTTACTTCCCCTGTAATTTCGCAAGCTCTTGCCTATAAAATCCATTCTCCTCTGCATCTCTTTACTCTGCCTTCATCCCATTCCTTCGCTCAAGCTATCAGGTAATAATATTTTCCTTCCTTCTTCTAAGTTCTCTCTGTTATTTTGCTTTTGCTCGGCCATTTCCCACCGTGCTTGCCTGTGGTAATATAGGGTGGTAGCCTTGAGTATGTATGGATCTTAGAACTGTGTAATCTCGAGAAGCATGTGTTCAATTAGTGGAGACTGGAGTTGTTGAAAGGTGTAGGGTAAGGTTATCAAAATTTTACAGAGGAAGTTGCATGACTTTCTCAAGACTGACAAAATGTAACCCGAAGTCTTTGCCAATTGAACTCGAAGTGTTTGCATATTTTTCCCGAAGCAGCTGCTTGATTGGCTCGAAGCAATTTGGGGGGGTGACTCGGAGTGGTTGATGGGGTGAGTTGTCTGTTACAGTGGAGTCTGAAGGCATATTGTAGAATGGCAAAGCAATTGTGGAAAAAAAAACAAAAGAAAAAAAAACTGGGAAAAGTTTGAAGTAGAACTGGAATCAAAGTGGAAAGTTTTGGCAGCAATATGATGGTTGGCGTGTGTGTACGTGTGCATGGGCGAAGAAAATAAAGGCGTGCACGTGTACGTGCATATACCCGGCATATAATATGAAACCCCACCTTTTGCCTTAGTTTGTTTGTCGCTAGAAAATTTGGTCGTAATTTTAATGTTAGCACGGTTCACGTTTTGGGTATATCTTAGGCATATTACACGGTGGAGTGGTCGAGCAAGCCAAACAGATTCTCGTTCTATTTTTATTTTATTTTCTTTGACCATAAATTCTAAAGTCGCGTATTCAATATTTGAATTTTGTTCTAGATTTGAATCTAGGCGACATCCGAGAATTTTGATCATTACCCTCTGTCGGTCTTTACCGGTGAATCGTCGTTTTGAATTCGAATTTTCTGCAACATACAGGTGAGTCTTCTCACCAGACATACGTACATATATTTTGGTAAATTATCGCAAGTGTATGTGTAAAATTTTATTTAAATATTATCTGTCTGTAGTATAACGTAGAATGATGAACCCCATTTAAATTGACACCACATCAGTTATTATCTATTGTATTATTTCTGCAGTTATATTATTAATTGTTTATTTACTGCTTATATCATCACTGCAAGTTCCCTGTTAAATTTAGATTGTTATGGGCTGAAATGATAGGCCTAACGATGATTACTGTTCATTTATTCTGTTAACTGCTTAAATTCTACTTGGGATTGCGGGTTCGAAATGATAGAACCCTGGATTTTAAATCTACGGATTGAAATGATATACATCCGTTTCACTTGACCTAGGCTAGAAAATTTTATACAGACCCGTGGTTTATATAATATTTTCTGAAATTATTTTAAAATTATTTAAATTTAGAAATTGATGATATTCTGGTTTAAATGATATAAAGGATTTTTATAAGATCTATAATGATTTAAAAAAATTGTTAAATAAATGTTGAATAAAAATTTTTGGGATATAACTTGTTTTAGAAATTCTGGATTTTTGAAAGGGTAAGATTTCATTAAAATAAAAGAATAAGTTATATCGGGAAATAAAGGATTAAGTTAAAAATACTACAGCATTTAAAATGCTGTCTTTTTGAAATTGGACTATTTTAAACCCGTAACTTTAGATAGCATTTCCTAGATGCTGCAGAAATTGTAATTTGATCTAAAAAAAAAAAAAAAATTTATGGGAATCTATTTTGGAAATAAGTTAAATTTTTGGAATTTAATATATAATTCATAAAGATTTGAGAAATTGACTTTGGATAGATTTAAAGGAAGAAATTGATTTCTATTTTGATAAAAGCAATAAATTCCAAATTAAATTGAAAGGGTTGAAATGGTATCTATCAAATGAAATGTTTTAATCAAAGATTTGATATTAAAGGTATTTGAAATATATTTGATTTGAAAATATAAATACCATTTTTAAAAACTACAACCACGGGTTATAATAACGTTTGGTTGGCAAAGAGACCGGGATCGGATATGGACATACTCTCTGTCGATACCGAAAACCACTTTGACTAACCGTGTACGCGGTGGAGTTTCCAGAATGAAGTAAGATGGTGGTGACGGTTTCTTGAAGGTAAATACGTGGACCCGACTCCCGTGAGTTGGCATAAGGTGGCTAAAACAGGAGCGATTCTCGATTAATGAGGTAGCTCCTCTGATCGAACGCACTTCTTCGTATACCATTCTATTACTTTTGTGATTGTTTTGGGTGCACCCTTGATTTGGGAGTGTTGTTCGAGGTGGGCGGTAACTGCGGCTACGCGTTTCCACCGGTCCGGATAGCAATTGGTATATCTACCCTGGCATTGCCTAGTTGTGCCGTGTCACCTACCCTAGCGAGCCTCCTACGAGTTTCTATTTGTGTCGTACCTATGGAGTATCCTCTGGTAGCTTCCCGATCAGGAGGTATTACGGTACTGTATAGACTATTGGCATTATTTGTGTTAAGGGCTATATGGGTAACCCCTTAACGCTATTTAAAAGTAAGTTTATTTTATATATAGACACTATTATAATAGCGCAATATACTATATAGTAAATAGTTTAACAGATCCTTAGAGGATGGGCGATCCCAAGCATCCTTTAAGTTACTTGCTCTATATTACAGTACACTTGAATTAGCTTACATTATATAAGTATGTATGTCCTGACTCGAGAGTTTGTTTTATTTTACGCTCGGGTCAGCCTGAGTTGCAGCTTCAGTTTCCTCTCCAGAGCTAGGACACTCGTAGATCATTCATGCTGCTGGAAGCTTTTCTGTTTTATCTTATTTGAAATCAAGACCTTTGAAGACTTGTTCTATTTATGTTTAAAATTGTATTGGAGATTATAAAAAATGTAATTCTGTTTGGTTAAAGTTTTCGAGTGGCTTCATGAACCACTGAATATTTTATTTCCGCTGTGAGATTCTGATATCTGTGTCTGTGATTCTGTGTATTTGATTTCATTTGTTCCTTAACTATTTTACAATCTATTGTTTTGAACCATTCCAGCTCGACATTTATTTAATTATTGTCGAAATTCGAATGGTACAAAATAGTGGGTCGTTACAGTTGGTATCAGAGCCAGGTTTAAACCATAGCCTAAGGAACAAAAACTCATTAGAGATAGGGTAGCAATACTCTAGAATGAGTGAAGTCAAATTCCAGAATCTTTCCTTGTGAGAGGACGTATTTAAAATATAAAATGATTTTCAAAAGGGTTTTAAAAGTAGTATTTTAATATAAAAACTCCCTGTTTTCAAAATAAGTTTTCCAAACCCTTCCTCCTTCTCTTCATCGTTATATTCGAGCTTTTGTTAATTGCTTAGACTTTATCTTATCCTAGAATATCTTGATATTTTTTTTTCTGTCCTTAGAATCCATCCTTAACCTTTCAGGATGAATAGAAGAAACAATCGAGGTCGAGGGCAAGCTGCTCCTCCTGTTGCCCCTGTCCGTTTCACTAAATTGTGCAAGGACTATGTTGAGCTAGGTGGCACAAAATTTATGGGGACAGAGACTATCATAGAAGCTCAACAATGGCTTCGAGATCTAGAAAGGATTTTCTCCTTCCTCGAGATTACTAATGCCCAGCAAAGGCAACTCGCAGCCTGGCAGATGAAAGGCGCTGCTTTGAATTGGTGGCTATCTATTACTGCTCAGACAAATGAGGCTGACCTCACTTGGGAGCAATTTAGGTATCTTTTGGTTGTCAAAATTCGGATTTGAATTCCATCTTTGAATCTATCTTTTAAACTCTTATCGTGCTTTAGGGAGGCCTTTTTGGCCAAGTGGATGCCCGAAGCGGGCAAGTCTCAGCTTTATCGAGACTTCATGGATCTTAAGCAAGGCAGCATGACCTTTACAGAGTATGAGAGGAAGTTTAATGAACTCTCGCAGTATGGCCTGAATCTTATTGACACCCCGCTCAAACTGAACGAGAAGTTTATCGCTGGAGCTCGACCTGAGTTCAACGATCGACTCATTACTCATGTTCATGGGTCATTCACGGCATTGATGGATATGGCTCTCCGGTATGAGAACCCTACATCTAAGGCCACTCCTGCTACCCAGTCTGCATCAGCCCAGTCTTCTGGAAACTCAAGGAAGAGGAAGTCAAATTTCTTCCGTAATAAGAAGAACAAGACTCAAGGGTTGGGATCATCATCAGCTTCTGCATCTGCAAGGCCACCTGTAGACCTGTCCACCATCACTTGCCACAGATGCCACCAGAAAGGACATTTTGCTAATCGCTGTCCTACTTTGGGTGCTGCTGTCCTACCTCCTGCTCAGTTTGCTAGGAGAGATCTTTGTCACATCTGCCTTCAGCCGGGACACTTCAAGAAGGATTGCCCCACTCAAAAGAAGGGCACAACATCCGGGGTCTTTGCAGTGACTTCTGCATCATCTACAGCTCCACAGCCTGCACCTGCACCCGCTCCAGCTCCTAATGATTCTCAAGGTACTCTTCAAGGATCTTTTACTTTGTTCAAATTACCTGTTCGCGTTTTATTCGATACCGGAGCTTCCCACAGCTTCATTTCATCCGACCTCTGTAATAGATTTGAACATCGCCTTTCACCCGAATATTCTTCTGTACCTCTTTGTGTTTCAAACCCCATCGGTGGTCCTGCGAACCTTAGTAAAGTTTGTAGGAATGTGAAGCTCCTCCATTTCCAACAGTGCTTCACTGGAGACTTTTATGTTTTGGGCTTTGACGCTTTCGATCTTCTACTCGGAGGCGATTGGTTAGATAGGCATGGTGCAGAAATCTCTTGTAGTTCTCGTACTGTTGCCCTTAAAGATGATATAGGAAATCAATTAGAGATCCAGTGTAAATTGCCTCAGGAGTTTGCTGGTAGTTTCATCTATTCTCTCGACACTTTTCCGGATGATATCCATTCGACCCCTGTAGTCAAACTATTTCCCGACGTGTTTGGTGAAGTCACTTCTTTACCTCCAAAGCGGGAAATTGATTTCCGTATCGACCTTATCCCGGGAGCACGACCTGTAGTCCTTCCACCTAGAAGAATGGCACCATAGGAAAAGAGCGAATTAAGGAAGCAGATCCAAGACTTATCTTCTAAAGGTCTGATTAGACCTAGTTTCTCTGAATGGGGAGCAGCTGTAGTCTTTGTCACCAAATCTGATGGTTCTCTCCGGATGTGTGTTGATTATAGGGAACTCAACAAGCTTACCATGAAGAACAGATATCCTATGCCCCGCATAAATGATATGTTCGATCAACTCTATGGAGCAACTGTTTTCTCTCAGCTTGATCTAGCCACAGGTTTCCATCAGCTTAGAATTGCCGAGGAGAGCATCCCCAAAACTGCTTTCCGAACTGAGAATGGATTCTTTGAATGGCTAGTTATGCCTTTTGGCTTGACTAATGCCCCTGCTTTCTTCGTCGACTTGATGAATCGTGTTTTCCGCGATGTGCTCAATAAATTTGTCCTTGTCTTTATTGATGACATCCTTGTCTTCTCCAAGTCTGAGGAAGAACATAAAGTTCATCTGAAGTATGTTTTAGAGACTCTCCGGAACCACCAATTAAAGGCTAAGTTCTCTAAATGCCATTTCTGGGAAGAAGAAGTCCGATTCCTCGGACACATTGTCTCTAAAGAAGGAGTTTCTGTTGATCCAGTCAAGATCGCTGCAATCAAAGAGTGGGAAGAACCTAAGACTCCTACTGACATTCGCAGTTTTCTAGGCCTTGCCGGCTACTACCGAAGTTTCATTGAGAACTTTGCTCGGATTTCGGCACCTCTGACTGCTCTAACTAGGAAGAATGTTAAGTTTGTATGGAGCAGTAAGTGTAAAGCGGCTTTCCAGGAATTAAAAGATAAACTCACCTCCGCACCAGTACTTACTGTACCAAATGGAAGTGAAAGGTTAACGGTATTCACCGATGCTTGTCAAGAAGGTTTGGGAGCAGTGCTAATGCAAGATGGGAAAGTAATTGCATATGCTAGTCGTCAGCTGAAGACACATGAAGCAAATTACGCTACCCACGATCTAGAATTGTTGGCTGTTGTATTTGCCTTGAAGCTTTGGAGACACCATCTCTTGGGAGCTAAGTTTGATTTTTTCACCGATCATAAATCTCTGAAATATATCTTTACTCAGAAGGATTTAAATCAGAGACAAGTGCGATGGCTCGAGTTTCTTGCTTCTTATGATCTCGACATCAACTATACTCCCGGAAAAGCAAATGTAGTGGCAGATGCGCTGAGTAGGAAGAAATCCTTGTTATGTCAGCTTATTGTATCTTCTCCTCTTTTGGACCGTATCAAGGCTAAACAAGACGAGGATGTGAGACTTAGAAGTATGAAAGAGAAGGTCCGGAGCAGGGGTAGTAGTAGTCTTGATGGTAGTGGAGCTCAGATTGATGATAAAGGAGTTTTAAGGATAAATGGAAGGATTTGTGTCCCAAATGTTGATGGTTTGAGGCAGGAATTACTTCGGGAACATCACAAATCCCGACTTTCCATCCATCCTGGCATAGCCAAAATGTATCAGGATTTGAAGAAGCTCTACTGGTGGAAGGGTATGAAGCGAGATGTCTCTATCTTTGTGAGTAGATGTGCGACTTGTCAGCAAGTCAAAGCAGACCATCAGATGACACCGGGTTTGTTGCAGCCTTTGGAGATTCCCAACTGGAAGTGGGAGCAAGTTTCTATGGATTTTATTGATGGTTTGCCGAGATCTAGGAGGGGAAATGAAAGCATTTGGGTTATTGTGGATAGACTGACTAAGTCCGCTCATTTCATTCCAGTCAGATCTACCCGCACAGCTTCTAGTTTGTCCGAAATCTATATGAGGGAGATTGTTCGCCTCCATGGCGTCCCTCTTAGCATTGTTTGCGATCGAGACCCTATTTTTACTAGTCAGTTTTGGAAAGCGTTCCAAGAATCCTTGGGTACTCGTTTGAACCTGAGCACCGCTTATCACCCACAAACTGACGGTCAAACTGAAAGGGTAAATCAGATTCTTGAAGATCTTCTTCGTGCTTGCATCTTGGATTACGGAGGATCTTGGGAAGATCATCTCCATCTTGTGGAATTCACCTATAACAATAGTTATCAGGCTAGTCTTAAGATGTCTCCTTTTGCTGCTCTATACGGGAGACCGTGTAGATCTCCTTCTTGTTGGATTGAATCAGGCAACCGCTTAGTTCTTGGCCCTGAGATGATTTTGGAAGCTTCCGAGAAAGTAGAGGAGATTAAGAGAAGGTTAAAGGTTGCTCAAGATAGACAAAAGAAGTATGCTGATCGTCGTAGAAGGAAGTTGGAGTTTGATGTTGGTAATTTGGTATTTCTTAAAATCTCTCCCTTAAGAAATGTGGTTCGGTTTGGTCGAAGAGGAAAGCTGGCCCCTAGATTCATAGGTCCATTCCGTATTTCAGAGAGGATTGGATCTCTTGCTTATAGACTAGATCTACCCGAGAAATTTGCTGGAATTCACAATGTATTCCATGTATCTCATCTTCGTCGCTGTCTTCACGATCCATCTCTTGTCATCCAGCCTACTGTTCTTGATGGTTTGGACATCGAACCTGATCTAACTATTGAAAGAAAACCGCTTCATATCGTCGATCGAGGTACGAAACAGCTTAGAAGAAAATCTGTCCCTTTGGTCAAAGTGCAATGGAGCACCGATGAGCGAGATTGCACATGGGAGACGGAGGAGAGCATTCGTGCTTCAAATCCGGAACTATTCCTTTAAGGTACTTGCTTATCTAGCTTTTTCTTCCTTTGATTCTTTTCTTTCGATCCTTTTCGAGGACGAAAAGTTCTCGAGTGGGGGAGAGTGTAACAACCCTAGTTTTAGCTATTTATTTTATTTAATTATTTAAATTTTGAAATATATTTTATATAAATTGTGTTTACCAATATAGTTTAATTATTTAATTTGGAGATATATTTTATAAAATTTTGTACGCCAATTAAATTTAATAATAACCGTGAAAATTTAAGCTATGTTTGAACTGTTAAATTTCGCGTTTAAAAGACGCGTCAATTATAGGGTATAAGTGACGTAATAAAACGTGAAAATTTAAAATGTTATATTTACAGAAATTTTTGATGTTTTAGATTACATCTGCTTAACGTAGTGTAAAAATCATATTTTCGAACATTTTTGAAGAGAAATATCAGTCAGTGACTTTTAAGACGGACGTTATTTCGTTTTAAAGGACAGTTTGATTCTTTTAAAAAAATTGTATACGTTTCTTTGCCTAAAGCCTACATAAAAATTTACCATTTCCATTTATTGATATCAAACTATAAAATCAAAATATAAAATGAAATGAAAACTTACATGAAGTAACGAATCCAGACCATTTTTCACGCATTCACATTTACAAAATTTATATGTTGAAACTGACATTCTCAACTAGGCTTGTTTCTCCTTCCAATCTTCACGCAATTTCCAAATCTTCACCCTTGCCGTTTTTCAAATCAAAGAAAAATATTTATCAATCATTGCTTGCAATTCGCTCTACAAAATCAACCATGCTGATGCGTTTCCTTTTGAACGTATTCTCTGGCTAAAAATCTGTAACATGCATAATAATTTATTCCTTATTCCCTCTGTTTCAACGGCTCTACAAAAACATCACGCATGGGTAAATCCATACCTTTTGTAACTGAAATGAAATCAACTGGCATCTCGTATAACTTATATCTTTCACGCTAACTATTGATTTATCTCCTCCTTTGATTTAGCTCATCAGTTATATTCAAAACACTATATATTTATCATCAAAGTGCATATATCATGTTGTAAGTGTGAAAACACTCGGCCTCCCTTTGTATTTCATACGAGATCTAAGTTTCGAAACTGAACTTTTATACGAAATTTATGACAAAAAAAGAAACTGATACGTTATTTTTCCATTTACTTCCCCTGTAATTTCGCAAGCTCTTGCCTATAAAATCCATTCTCCTCTGCATCTCTTTACTCTGCCTTCATCCCATTCCTTCGCTCAAGCTATCAGGTAATAATATTTTCCTTCCTTCTTCTAAGTTCTCTCTGTTATTTTGCTTTTGCTCGGCCATTTCCCACCGTGCTTGCCTGTGGTAATATAGGGTGGTAGCCTTGAGTATGTATGGATCTTAGAACTGTGTAATCTCGAGAAGCATGTGTTCAATTAGTGGAGACTGGAGTTGTTGAAAGGTGTAGGGTAAGGTTATCAAAATTTTACAGAGGAAGTTGCATGACTTTCTCAAGACTGACAAAATGTAACCCGAAGTCTTTGCCAATTGAACTCGAAGTGTTTGCATATTTTTCCCGAAGCAGCTGCTTGATTGGCTCGAAGCAATTTGGGGGGGTGACTCGGAGTGGTTGATGGGGTGAGTTGTCTGTTACAGTGGAGTCTGAAGGCATATTGTAGAATGGCAAAGCAATTGTGGAAAAAAAAACAAAAGAAAAAAAAAACTGGGAAAAGTTTGAAGTAGAACTGGAATCAAAGTGGAAAGTTTTGGCAGCAATATGATGGTTGGCGTGTGTGTACGTGTGCATGGGCGAAGAAAATAAAGGCGTGCACGTGTACGTGCATATACCCGGCATATAATATGAAACCCCACCTTTTGCCTTAGTTTGTTTGTCGCTAGAAAATTTGGTCGTAATTTTAATGTTAGCACGGTTCACGTTTTGGGTATATCTTAGGCATATTACACGGTGGAGTGGTCGAGCAAGCCAAACAGATTCTCGTTCTATTTTTATTTTATTTTCTTTGACCATAAATTCTAAAGTCGCGTATTCAATATTTGAATTTTGTTCTAGATTTGAATCTAGGCGACATCCGAGAATTTTGATCATTACCCTCTGTCGGTCTTTACCGGTGAATCGTCGTTTTGAATTCGAATTTTCTGCAACATACAGGTGAGTCTTCTCACCAGACATACGTACATATATTTTGGTAAATTATCGCAAGTGTATGTGTAAAATTTTATTTAAATATTATCTGTCTGTAGTATAACGTAGAATGATGAACCCCATTTAAATTGACACCACATCAGTTATTATCTGTTGTATTATTTCTGCAGTTATATTATTAATTGTTTATTTACTGCTTATATCATCACTGCAAGTTCCCTGTTAAATTTAGATTGTTATGGGCTGAAATGATAGGCCTAACGATGATTACTGTTCATTTATTCTGTTAACTGCTTAAATTCTACTTGGGATTGCGGGTTCGAAATGATAGAACCCGGGATTTTAAATCTACGGATTGAAATGATATACATCCGTTTCACTTGACCTAGGCTAGAAAATTTTATACAGACCCGTGGTTTATATAATATTTTCTGAAATTATTTTAAAATTATTTAAATTTAGAAATTGATGATATTCTGGTTTAAATGATATAAAGGATTTTTATAAGATCTATAATGATTTAAAAAAATTGTTAAATAAATGTTGAATAAATTTTTTTGGGATATAACTTGTTTTAGAAATTCTGGATTTTTGAAAGGGTAAGATTTCATTAAAATAAAAGAATAAGTTATATCGGGAAATAAAGGATTAAGTTAAAAATACTACAGCATTTAAAATGCTGTCTTTTTGAAATTGGACTATTTTAAACCCGTAACTTTAGATAGCATTTCCTAGATGCTGCAGAAATTGTAATTTGATCTAAAAAAAAAAAAAATTATGGGAATCTCTTTTGGAAATAAGTTAAATTTTTGGAATTTAATATATAATTCATAAAGATTTGAGAAATTGACTTTGGATAGATTTAAAGGAAGAAATTGATTTCTATTTTGATAAAAGCAATAAATTCCAAATTAAATTGAAAGGGTTGAAATGGTATCTATCAAATGAAATGTTTTAATCAAAGATTTGATATTAAAGGTATTTGAAATATATTTGATTTGAAAATATAAATACCATTTTTAAAAACTACAGCCACGGGTTATAATAACGTTTGGTTGGCAAAGAGACCGGGATCGGATATGGACATACTCTCTGTCGATACCGAAAACCACTTTGACTAACCGTGTACGCGGTGGAGTTTCCAGAATGAAGTAAGATGGTGGTGACGGTTTCTTGAAGGTAAATACGTGGACCCGACTCCCGTGAGTTGGCATAAGGTGGCTAAAACAGGAGCGATTCTCGATTAATGAGGTAGCTCCTCTGATCGAACGCACTTCTTCGTATACCATTCTATTACTTTTGTGATTGTTTTGGGTGCACCCTTGATTTGGGAGTGTTGTTCGAGGTGGGCGGTAACTGCGGCTACGCGTTTCCACCGGTCCGGATAGCAATTGGTATATCTACCCTGGCATTGCCTAGTTGTGCCGTGTCACCTACCCTAGCGAGCCTCCTACGAGTTTCTATTTGTGTCGTACCTATGGAGTATCCTCTGGTAGCTTCCCGATCAGGAGGTATTACGGTACTGTATAGACTATTGGCATTATTTGTGTTAAGGGCTATATGGGTAACCCCTTAACGCTATTTAAAAGTAAGTTTATTTTATATATAGACACTATTATAATAGCGCAATATACTATATAGTAAATAGTTTAACGGATCCTTAGAGGATGGGCGATCCCAAGCATCCTTTAAGTTACTTGCTCTATATTACAGTACACTTGAATTAGCTTACATTATATAAGTATGTATGTCCTGACTCGAGAGTTTGTTTTATTTTACGCTCGGGTCAGCCTGAGTTGCAGCTTCAGTTTCCTCTCCAGAGCTAGGACACTCGTAGATCATTCATGCTGCTGGAAGCTTTTCTGTTTTATCTTATTTGAAATCAAGACCTTTGAAGACTTGTTCTATTTATGTTTAAAATTGTATTGGAGATTATAAAAAATGTAATTCTGTTTGGTTAAAGTTTTCAAGTGGCTTCATGAACCACTGAATATTTTATTTCCGCTGTGAGATTCTGATATCTGTGTCTGTGATTCTGTGTATTTGATTTCATTTGTTCCTTAACTATTTTACAATCTATTGTTTTGAACCATTCCAGCTCGACATTTATTTAATTATTGTCGAAATTCGAATGGTACAAAATAGTGGGTCGTTACAGATGCCTCACGTATTGTTTGAACCAGTCGGACATACCCAAATTGTAGGTAGTTCTTGGATGGAGGGTTCCCAGCCTCGAAGGAATGATATCTAGTCATAATTAACCGTCTATAGGTTTAAAATTTTAGGTAAACTTCCTAAGATAGTATTATTTACTAAAAATAAAGATTTATCTAATGTGTTTGCATATGTTTAAATAAGTATATATACATATAATAGGGTTTTCAAAATTACTTTCAAAAATAACAAATACACACTCTTATGTATACATATCCTTACGGATCAGGTAACTAAAGCTCTAATACTAAATGTAACAATCCATCTCGAAACGGGCCTAATTGTCGACCTACTAAAAGCCCATCGAACCTTAGACCCATTCCAAAGCTGACCGTTGGATGGTAAAATTAATACAATGTACAATACATAGAGCCATCCAGCCATGTTATAAGAATCTCATAGCGGAAAAGATCAAATATAATATTGAAAATAAGTACCCATTTCATAAAAGCTCAAATCTTAGAAATACAAATATCATCGTAAATGTGAAAAATAGAATATACCAAAATAACAATATATCTAAAGCTAGGTACATCAAAATATAACAAAGACATAAATAGATAGATAGCTGCCACAAGTCCTCGCCTTCGCCTTCATCCTCTCAATCAATATCGCCTCCCCTAACTTGTATGTAGTAATGAGATGGGGGTCAGAACAACAATGTCTGGTGAATGAAAGTCTCAAGTTTTACCATAACAGTATTTGGGCAATATCATTTAAATAAATAATATGACTTACACATTCTAACCATATCCTATATGAAATAGCTTCAACTATAAGCCCATAGTCTATTGCAGTCAAACTCTCTAATTTATACTCTTCAACAGTCCAACTTTATAACGTTTCTTCAACAGTAGACCAAAGGCCCTTTCCAATTCTACATAACTACTGTCAGTCATATCCTAACAATAAGAGAGAAAGTACTCGAGCCACCTAAAACCTCTTTATTGGGAATTAGGCAGACTCTGACCATTTATTACTTATAACCTAGACAGGTCCCCATCATTTAATACCTAATCCAAAGCGGACCCCTCTCTGGTACTCCTTAACTGACGTTGCTCGAAATATCATCAAGCCACTTAATACTTCTTTATAGGAAGAGGCGAACCCTACCATATCCACTTAATATCTCGACCATGAAGTGGACCCCTCTCGAGGTTTCCTTACTACTGCACCTAAACGAAAACCTCGACCATTTAATACTTTTTATGTTGCAAGGAGGCAGACCCTACAACAGACATTTAATACTTGTGAGCAGAAGCAGATCCTATGCATTATGACCCGTAACCTAAACTATGATATCTCACATTAGTCTGACTACTCATAGGCATTGGTAGTCAGATTAACTGGGCAGACTTACCTATCTATATTGCACAATTAACTTAATTCCCTTTCTATGGATTTTAATGTTAATTACTAACCTATCTATACTTCACAATTAATTTGTTATTAATTATAAGCTAATAATACATTTATACACTAATGTGTGTCACTACTACAAAATAGGTCATTTGCATCGGTTATTTACCCCATTATTGCATCGGTCCGTTCAACAAACGATGCAAATGCGGACGATACAATAGGCCTAAACTTGTTGCTTTAGCTGTACAACCAAATCAAAAGGTGGCTTTTTTCACAACCAATGCAAAAGGGATGTTACCGATGCAAAATAGGGGCTATAAGCTTCAAAAAAAATTCTCCTTTGCATCAGTTATTATGAAAAACTAATGCAAAAAACCTTTTTTTCATTGTATGTTAGTAATAACCGATGCAAAAACCCTCCTCACAAATCCTCAGAATACTCGAATAGGCAATAATATGGATATATATATATATACATATACATATACATATATGTATATGTATACATACACACACACACACACACACACACACATATATATATATATATATATATATCATAACAAACAATTATTGTAGGTAATTTTATAATCATTTAAATTTCAAACTGGATGGAAAATACAAATTGAACATAATATCAAAATAAATATAGTTTAATTATAGTGTTCATAATCCATACAAAATAGCGATTCATACATAAAAATTATATCCCAAGTTACACACTAGATATTCACACTAAGATACATGAATCATTTAAAATTCTCAAAATTCACTTCAAATGTCAAAAAAAAATCGTGCGGCACCTTACTTACTTACTTAACAAATTATTAGCATTCAATATAACAAATTATTAAAACAAATAACTACAAGATAAGACTCAAAATGCCTATATGCCTGAATTCAAGAGAAGAAGGGGAAGCAAACCTTCCACTAGGAGGACAACTAGCACCTAGACAAACATTATAGAGAGCCCATTATTAAATACTGCAAACTAAAAAAAGTATAAAATCACACTCTCTAGCATTTTGTTTTAGCCAATGTTTATTTTAACAATGAGAAACAACTAGTTTGAAATTTCAACTGTAATTAACTGCAGATGTAGGAACATAACCTAACATATAAAACATTGCCAGTAGCTATAAAAACGATGTCACTTTCATTTCTTGTTTACAATAAAAAATATAACTTAAAGTTATAGTGGAAGAGATTGTGAAAGTACCATTCTAGAGAAATACCAACTTCAGCTGCAGCATAGTGGTCATCAAATTCCATTGCATCAATAGTGTTGTACAATAAAACAAGTACATATTTCTTCTTTTAAACTTCAATTTATACCACAACCATAATTTGATTTGGTTTGGTTATACTTGTAATTTTATCATTATCATAATTATGGTGAAATATAAATCATTTATTGACATCATGTTAGTCTAGTTATGGCTATATTTTTAGTTCATTACAGCCTTGATGAAACAAATGACAATGAATGAACATTAAGAGTGAATATGTATAAGCATGATGTTAAACACAAGAGTTGAATGTATCGGTATGATTTCACCTTTCACCAGCATCAATATTATCACCATTTTCTGCATCATTATCAGCCAGTTCTCTTTCCTTTTCAGGGACTTCCACATCTGTATATTCTTTGTGATATATTGCAAAATATAAGACTTTTAGAGCAGCTTCAATGTCAATCTTTAGAACATAAATGTAAATAATTCATTTGTATAATGATTATGGAACAACCACTACTAGAATGATTGATTTGAGACCATTTCATTAAAAATACATGTATAACACATAGCTATCGCAAATTACTTGATATATATACCCGATTTATTAATTTTAGATTGGCGTGATTAGTTGACAGCCTAGTTATGGTTTCTAAAGTTCTTGCGGTTATTGGAAGCGTGCCTCCCCGGACTGAAACAGATAGATTTTAGACATGAGATCACATAGCTTTTGAAAATAACATGCTCCACAAATAAAAATTACCCTGGCATTTTTAGTTGCATCTCTTATTTCTGCATATGTTGTAGCAAAATGTTCATAAGCATGTTGGTAGCTAATGCAAAGTCAGCATCTAAACTAAGCGAGGCAGTTCCATAGTATTTCATTTCTATTACATATAATAATATGATAAAGATTTCATTTATAATGTAAAACACCGATGCATGGGGTCATCCATCAACACACAAAACTCCAGTTAGATCGGACTTCAAACAATCAAGGCGGCATCTTAATATGAACATCACAGCCATGTAGTACAACATTAGATCAACTGCGAATGCAACATTCAATTTAGATTCAAGCAACTTCACCACCTAGTACTCAAACAACTTATCATGAACAATCACCACATCGACCATCGGAAGAACTTTTGGTCAGTAATCATCTCCGCCATTAATTAAATTGTCTTACTTAGAGTCAAGATTTGAAGAAGACAAAACTAAACATCACAAGAAGTTGCCAACCACATTCAACAATAGTAGCACCAAACGTAGCATCTCGAATCACGGCCAGAAGAAATAATGCAACAAGCCGTGCTCATCAACTCTAGATAGAGACGACTTCAGCCAAAGCATGGAAATTTCAGGCATTTGTTTCTCTAAACTGCTTAAGCACCTAGAGTAGTCTCGAATCTCATCTAGGCGGCATTCATTAGATATCGACGGTGGCAATCAATCTCAGCATTAATTAATCTATGACGGCGGCGACTTTTTGTAGTACTAACATAGAAAATCTTAAGGAGTAGTGACGATTTCAACTTTGGCAGTAGCGATTCTACTTGGCGACATACAAACAACGAAACTCTCTCCCCTCAAGGTGCAGTGCAAGTTCGATTTGAGAACGAAGTTGTTTGTGGCATCGATTTTTTGGTTGCATTTATTTTAAGGAGAAGGGATCCTCGAAGACTTGAAACTCCCAATTAGTATATGATGTGAAAGTGTGGAGGGAAAATATTCTAGATTTAAATCCAAAATTTCGAATTGGAGGAAAAACTTGAGTTAGAGCCAAAATTTTCGTTACCTTGGATCAAAAAAAAACCTGTATATGTTAAAGAAGATAGTTGCAAAAGAAGCCATTTAGATTGATATGAAAGTAATGATTCACTATGTAATACTTATTTTTTTAATTTTGAATTTTTTTGTAATGTTTTAGAATTTTATGAAATTTCGAATATTAATTATTATGCAGCAAATATTAGTCTTAATTATTAATTATTAATTATTACTTCTTAATTATTTAACAGTAATTATTAATTATTAAGTAATCAATATTATTTATTATTTACAAAATATTAATTATTCATAGTAATTATTTATTAATTATTACTAATGATTGATCATTGATTATTTAATAATGATTATTAATTATTTAAAATTTAATTATTAATTAATAATTATTGACTATTAACTATTGATTACTAATCATTAAACTTATTTATTATTGCTTTTCATAAAAAAATAGTTGCTAAAAAATTATTAGTCTAACAACTCAAAAAAAGTTATTATAACTTAATATTTATTTTAGTTTGTAAGTATTAACCCTAAATAATAAATATTACTTCATAATTAGTAAAGATTACATGTTAATCATTACTTATTAAAAATTAATTATAATTGACAAATTAATTATCAATTATATTTATTAACTATTTAATATAATTAATAAATATGAACTATAATTTAATAATTATTAATAATTAAATAATAAATTATTATATATAAACTATTGTTTATTTATAGCTTATTAACTATTATTTACTAATTTCTACTTTATTAACTATAATTTACTAATTTACATCTAGTTTATTAACTATTATTTATTAACTAGTACTTATTTACTTCTTGTTTCTTAATTTATTAATTATATTTATTGACTATTAAATATAATTCATAAATATTAAATATAATTTAATAATTATTAATAATTAAAAATAATGAATTATTATATGTAAACTAATATTTATTTATCAAGGAATGGCTGCCTAGTCCCAAGAATTGAAAGATGATGGAAGAAAAGACCCTCTTGAAATAGTTATGAAAATTAGGTCCCTATTTTTATTTTTTAGCTAATTTATGCTGTTTTTGTCCCTTATTTCGACGCTGGACCGATTTTTAGTGAGCACGGTTTGGTAAAAAATAACAAAATTAGGACCTAATTTACATGAGTTTATGAGTATGGAATTTTTGTGCATGAGCTTTGAGAATAAGGACCTTTGGTCCAAAACCTCTATATTTATTTCTAGTTCATCGTCTATTATTTACTAATTTCTAGTTTATTAGCTACAGCTACTAATTTACTTCTATTTATAAACGCTTATTTATTTCTAGTTTACTAGACTATAATTTACTAATTTACTTCCAGTTTATTAAATATTATTTATTAATTATCACTATTACTTCTTTATTATTTATTTATTTTTTCATTTTTTAATAATTGTTATTAACTAATAAATAATTAAAATTAATTATTAAATACTAAATATCACTTCATAATTATTAAATTTTATAGTTAGTTATTAATTATTAAATATTAGTTTTAATTATTCATATAATAATTAGTAATTAATTATTTAACTGTAATTATTAATTAATAATCATTAAAAATTAATTATTAATTATTAATTATTACTTATTAATTAAACATTAAATATTAAACATTCATCGTTAAATATTGATTATTAATTATTAATTATTTAATATTAATTATTAATTAGTTTATTAATTATTAAATGTAATTAATAAATATTAACTATAATTTACTAATTATTAATAATTAACTATAATATTATAAATATAAAATAATTATCAATTATTTTGTAATAACTAGTAATTATAAATTATTCATTGATAAACATTAATTATACTAAAAATAATGACATATGTAAGTTGCTGTTTATGATTATTGATATGATCATTTTCTTCGATTAAAATAATTTGCAGTTGCATCGCTTCCTTGCTTCGGTTCCTTAGGAACCGATGCAAATAATGCAAATAACACTATTTGCTTCGATGCATTTGCTTTGGTTTCTAGGATCCAATGCAAATAATACTCGAATAACACAATTTGCTTCGTGCATTTGCTACGGTTCCTAAGGAACCGATGCAAATAACACTATTTGCTTTGGTTTTTTTAAATGCATTTGTTTCGATTCCCAAGGGGCCTATGAACGTAACATTACTTTCATTAGTTGTTAGCGCAACCAAAGCAAATAAGGTGATGCAACATGCATATTTTGTACTAGTATGCGTGCATATATATACACATATGTAAATTAGGCAAGCTAAATATTCCTACGCATGTGAAGACTTTTGTGTCATATACTGATCATTTTAAATGTCAAAAATTCCAATTTATTCAAGTCTAACTACATATAATAACTTACAAATAGCTAATATCCTTGGGCAAACAATAAACTTGCATAAAATATAGAATCAAATACCAAACTTATTTTACATTAATATAGTAGAATTAGCACCTGTAAAACTTACAATTTAAACTTTTATATTTTATTCAACTTTTACATACATAAAGAGAAAAGAATTCATATTTAAATTATGGAAGTATGCAATACAAATTACAAACAGGAGAATTCTCAATTGGAACCGTAATTGAATATAAAAATTTCAAATTGCAGTAACAAAACCAATTCTGCTATTTTAATATAAAACAATCAAGGTTCCAATAAACATAAGAATTGACATTTCATTTGGGGGAATTCTAGGGTTTTAGTTTTAGGATTTTCACCCCAAGGCATAAAACAAATTCAAACTTCCACTATACAGATACTTAAAAGTGAGAAACTAATATTTCCACTCACTAAATATTTGCCTGCCTTTCTTTGGATTTTCTTCATGCCCACTCCTAATCTCTCCTTCAGACTTCTTCTTTTCAAGCTATACCACAATCAGATTGTATATTTATTAGATTCAGAATTCAAGAATTAGAGAAGAATAAAATTAGAAGACTGAATACATATTTATCAACCTATTACCTTTTTCTCTTTAATTCGAATTCTTGAATCTAGTCGAGGAAAAAGACTGACAAAGGTTCATTGATGTTCCTGAATAATTTATGAATAAAAGTAAGGGGGTTAGCCTCTATTTACAGTGGTTGGAAGGTACTAGAACCATTGGATTTAAGTTGGTTTAAAATAATAAAATCTATGTCGTTTTGTCCTAAAAAAAGACCCTATCTCCATCACAATCACTGGTTTATCACTCACCATCAAGAGGTCGACCGGCCATGGTAAAGGGGCCGACTGACCGACCATGTGAGGGGGTCGACCAGTCCCTATTTGAAAACATGAATTTACTTATTGCCATTTTCTTTTATTTAATTCCTTTTTTAAACCTAATGTTAATGTTTTCTTAAACGCTTAATGCCCCTTAACCCTAAAAATATTGATTACCCTATTTAACTTTTTCTACGTTAGCGTTATTTAAATTCAAATTTTGAATTCGTTTGAATTATTTTAAATTCAAAAACTTTAAACGTTAATAACTTTTCCATTTGAGCTTCGATTACAAAACATCATATATGAAAGTTGATCAGAAAATCGTCGTGAACACAACAGTATAACTTTCATGGCCAAATTACAACATCGACGAAAAATTCTATTTTTGCCTTATTATTAATTAGTTAATTTCGTATTAATTTTTGCAGGCTGTTACAATTCATAAATGTTTCATTTACATATATACACCACTTATATACTGCACTTACACTTCACACAAATGAACATGTTTGATACATTAATTATAATACCCATAAGTTTAAGTTATATTTCAATCTCTATTTTAGCAATTTAACCAAAATAAGATTTTAGTTAAATTTTTATTACATTATACCTAATATACATTTAGACCTCATAGGCTCAATAAAGATCAAAAATGGTAAAAAATTAAAATTCACGTATTTCTTCGGCTATGGACTGGCCTAGATCTTTCAATGGTGTCAGAGACCAATAGCATATGCAGCCTAAATTAGTCTTGTTAGGGCTAACTAATTAAGCTTGCCCATATGGTAAGGTGTCTATAAAAGTAATGTTTATTGTAACAACCCGTCCTTCGTTTTACCCCGAAATAAGCACTGAATGAAAACGATTGACTTTCGAATGCTACAAAAGACAGATTGTTAGAATGAAAATTAAAAAAAAATTATTCCAAGGAAATATCGACAAAATCTCACGGTCGAATGATAATATATGATATACTGAATATACATAAATAGAATAGGATAATAATATATATAGGAGACCGTACTAGCGGAAGTAATTGATAAGTAAATATCAGTAAAGAGTTAGAATAAAGTGTCTGATACAATAAGTCTCGCATATAGATAATATCCATCATGTGCTATTATAATATCAAGTATATATATGAAATATCGTGCTCGTCTCCATGGATTGCTCCAGTTGTGATGCGAATTAATGCCAGGTAGTAGAATTTTAGAGGATGGAGAAGGGAAGAAAGAATAAAAAGCCTAAAGAAGAGAGAAATACAATAAAGAGAATACAATTAATTTCCAGCCTACTCTTTCCTTTATAGATGCGTACATATATAGCACTGTTTACATAGGATTCCTTGTTACTAATTATGCTAGCTGGCCAAATTCTATTTGTTGTCTAAAAGCAATAATTGTAGCTAAGAATTTATAAAAAATAAAAATAGCAAATGCAATAAAACCAGCTATTGTTATAACTATTTTGTCTCTATTTCTTTTAACTGTGTGCCTGGAAAGTGGAGATGCATCCATGCTATTTGGTGAACGGCTGACCGTATCAAGTTGTCCTAAAAGTGTATTCCCAAAAGCACCTGACTTCCAACTACTCAATCAGGTACCCCAGAGTTGTTATGAAATAAGCAGACAAAAGACAAAAAGTAGGTCAGACATAAATCCTGATGTAAGGGGAACTATCTCAAAATATTATATATTAAAATTATATGCAAATAAACATGAACTACTAAAGCACAACGGTCCTCTCCATAATTGTGGCTTGTGGTAATTCGGACTGTCCGTAAACAAGTAAACCTATCAAAAAGATAGGAAATCATACCATGACCTACCCTTCTTATATAATCAATGAGTCAACACAACTGGTGTAATGTGAATGAAACAAAAATATCATACCATGATAAAAGTAACCCAACATCCAAAAGTAGGGTGATCATAATATAAGTCTATTGCAAAGTACAAAATAATAGTAAATGAAGCAATAACAGCAACGACCAACTAATAACTTACGCAACATAACAATGGAAGATTGCTAAGGAATAAAAATCAATACCCATCATTATTGATGGGTTGAGTCAGCGGTAGGGACTTATCGTGATCCAATTTAATAAAAACAGGGTCAGTACACTAACATACTCGGACATTTATCACGATCTTATAATAGATATAGACTAACATACTCGGACATTTATTACGATCTTATAATAAATATAGCTAGTACACTAACTTATCCGGACATCTATCTCGATCTTATAATAAATAGAGTCAGTACGCTAATGTACCTAGACGTCTACAGTGATCTTATATTAAGTAGTGCCCACACAATAACGTACCCAGAAATCTACCATGATCCCATAATAAATAGAGCCACAACACTAACGTACATAGACGTCTATCAGGATCTAATAATAAATAGAGTCACACACTAATGTACCCATACATCTATCTCGATCGTATAATAAATAGTGTCAGCACACTAACGTACCCAGACATCTGCGACGATTTCATAATAAATAGAGCTAGCAAATTAGCGTACCCAGACGTCTATCAGGATTCAACAATAGGCATAACTACTAAAACAAGGCCAATACGATGTATGATCACTAATTTAAGATCAATATTATGCACAATAAGTATTGTAAGACCAGTAAAATTTATCTAACTATACATACCCCCAAATCAACCCCCGAAGGTATGAATCTTCTCCATTCGATCATACATGCTTGTCGGAAGTGATTGTGTAACCAATCACCCTACCGAATCCACGTCGATCATTATTAATTCTAAAGGAATTAATTAACATTCGTATCTGAAATCTTAAGCTTCGCCTTACATTCCTCCTCGAATAGCCTAGAGCATTCTCAAAGTCATGCTAAGACACCACACAGAATAGTGTTCGAACGAGAAAGAAATTCCATGAAGTTGCACAATACCTATCAGTTCAGTCGATTAGGTATTATCTCAATCGACTAGATTTATCCCCTGGTCTTCTTTTTGGGCTTCCTCCCTTCACTATCTCTTTTACTCTCATTCAGTCAATTGAATTTCCCATTCAGTCTATTGAAATTGCAAAGTCTGGGCAATGGATCTAGGGAAGTGGGATATCTCCTAAACGGATGCGATTTGTGTACCGTTTCTTTCAACGCTTCGCCTGATGAGTGGCCTTGCTTCCAGAGCTTGACTCTAAATCATTGGACTTCCACCGGGTTTCTTTTTCTACATTGTTGAGGTGAATTCCACAAGTATTCAAAAATCTGTTTCAATACCAAAATCCACTATTTGCATGAGTAAAGCTCAACGGGCGGTTACAGCAACCTAGCTTACTCTAACATGCCAAAATAACATACCCAACTTCCTCTAACAATTGCATATCTATATAAACAAACAATCACACAACAATTCTATCTATGGTACATGCTTTGTTTTAATTGTTATATAATTTCAAATACACGCATATGCATACCTGCTCATACACATATACATACACATATGCCTAAGTAAGTAATTAAATTATTAATTAAATCGAGTCTAACTTACACTTACTGAAATATTTTAAATAAAAATCCAATCTCTTTTTTATTATCTTATAAAATCATTCCATTATTTTATAAAACACATCATTAACTCATAAATCACATTTAAGCCCTTTAGCTAATTTTTCAAAGCAGTATTCTTATTTTCTATTAGTAATAAAAAAGATATTAATATTTCTATCACTAATATTATCAAAATCCGAGATAGTGTCTCAGATGATAATTTCAGGGGATTGGGCTTAGGCAAGGTCGAGCAGCGACTTGGTGATGGTGGAAGTACATGACATCTAGATGCTACGGTTTGAGTGGTGATGTAGGCAAAGGTGTTGGTGCGTGATGAGGAAAGTGGCAAAGGTTGAGCAATCGCTAATTCAAAAATTCAAGTGTCATTTTGGTCCATGTCTTTTTATTTAATGCGTATTCACATATGCGTTTGCTCGATTAGTTATTAGATGGATTATTGGATGCAATTGGTTGAGTTGGCGATGAGTTTGATTGTTTGATGTTTGTTGGTGGTTCATGTTACATATAATTATTTATTTGATTTTGTGATGATTGATGCTAGATGGTTGCTTTATGATGACTGTTAGTAATTTGACGTTTGCAAATAATTGAGTGATATTTGAAATTGTTTCGAAGAGGTAAGTAAATTAAAAAATGTGAATTTGAAATAAATAAATGATTTAGAGATAATTAGTGAATTCTAGAATGATTTCTTATTTAATAGAAGATATTTAGATAAATTTAAAAGAGGATTGATTTTGAAAACATATAAGTGTAATGATTTTGAAGATTGTGTGAATTTAAATTTATTTGGTGAATGAGGGATTTTGAAATAAAACAAATGAAGTTGAGTAGTTAAATTTATTTTGTCGTTGATTCTAAAAAAAGTAAGGGAAGGATATTTATAAAATGATGTTTAAAAATATATTTTTGAAAGTAATGAGTTATTTAAATTTAACGGATGAGAAGTATATAAAATGATAAATTTGAAGTGATTGCAAAGTGGATGTAAATCATTTTATTTATTGAGTGTAAATTTGCATTTTTTATATAATGAGAAGTGAACTTTGGAAGAAATATATATATTTGAATTTAAACTATCAAAGTATTTCGGAAATAAATTATATGGAGTAGAATTTTAGTATTGTGAATTATTTATCAATAATAATGGTTTAAAGAGGTTTAAAATTAAACGAAGATTTTAAGTAATAATTTCGAAGTGGTATATTTGAGTTTACAAATATTTTGAATCAAGAATATTTTTCGATGAGATTTTAAAAGCGACTGGAAAATATAAACCACTTTGAAGTAATTCTATATTATTAAAAGGCGCATTTGGAGTGAAAGTAATTTTGAGGTTTTAAAATTTATTTATGGGTTTAAATAAAAGGTTTCTTTAAAATCAAATAAATTATTTTTAAATATGAAGTTTTGAACCAATTATTTTAAGATGGAAATAAACAAAAGAGAATTTTGATGTTGAATTAAATTGAAGTATTTATATAAAAGGAAGAGAATGAAGTGAAATATATTTAAATAAACCCTTCATCTCATTAAATATTAATTGAGCAGTATATTTGTGTGTGAATGGATGATTGTTGATTGTTTGTTACAAGCGAGATGAAGTTATAATTACCCATTGTGTTGAATTATAAAATAATAAAAATAAAGAATAGTAAATAGAAAAGCGATCTAAGTGAGAGTGATTTAATATGCGAAGCGGAAATTTTTTTATTGTTGATTAACTGAGGACGTTGTGTATATAATTATATTTCACTGAGTGCTATGGGACGTCCGTGTTGGGTGTATATATTTATTCAGCACAAGTATAATGTCGAATAATTCATTAAGGACCGAGCATTTGATATTTGGATGACGGTTGATTGTTCTATATTATACACCTATACTGATTGATAATATTTGGATTTCTGAATTGACTGTGGGGTAAATTATATTATTGCTTAGTTTAATTTAAAGCAGGAATATGATTATCTTCGCTTTTGAGTGGAATGAGGAGTACGAAGTCTCGACGAGGATGTGACGGCCAGAATTAGTTTTGCTAGTCTCATCCTGACTTATGTGGTGTATTATATTTTAACACTGCATTGATGACTCTATGTTCTCTGTGATTTATTTTATATTGTGTGTTGTTCTATGCTCGAGCACCATACGTATTTATTGCTTTGTACCGACACTATTTACGTCGAGGTGACTTTTATATTACGATACGTATTCAGTGTTAGTCCAAGGGAATATTCAAGTGTGCTTCACCCACATCGCCTCATTCTCCATGTTACTCGACGGTATTGTTCAGTAATATTCTTGAAAATATGGGTACAGAGGTGGAATGTTACATTGTTGGTTTTAGAGCAGGTTTAGAACAATAGAGAGTATAAAAGACACGAGCCCTGGCTTTAGATGAGACTTAGAGTTATTATCCCTATGGGTATGGTAGAAAATTTTCTATGCTTAATCGATAGTAAAAGTATATGATGATTACTGAGGTAATCCTTTGGGGATGTACTGGTATTTTTCTTATTAGATTATAATATATTTTTCTGCCTTTTGCCCACTGTCAATATCTATACGAGATGGGGGAATATAGATGGAGGTTGAAGGGGTTGAGGAGGTAGAAGAAGTTGGTCCAACCAGTAGTGTTGATATTAAAGGTGAATGCTACAACTCTATAGGCTCTAAAGTGAGAATGATGTTGTTTTGTTAGAGAAGCTGCAAAAGACTATAATTCAAATTTTGTATTGAATACTTCACGATTTTGAATTTTAATGAGGAGAGGTGAGTGAGAAGATCTAGTAGTGATCAGAGCGACGCAACGAAAGCATATAAATTGGTTTCGGCTAAGTATTTTGATTGTTTTGATTTGATGGTTGATGTTTTGATTTCTATGTAGGGCTGTATTGATTTCTAATATTTAGTTTGAAGGATTCATCTTGAGTATGGTATCCGATTGGAATTATCACTCAAATTTGTATCCCTTATGACTTTGAAATATTTTAAATCTAGCGGTCTTTAGTTGTGAGGTTACCGCAAGAGATAATGAGAATTAATTTCACAAAATAAAGTGGTATACTTTTATATAAAAATTAAAGGGGATTAAAATGAACATGAGATGAAAGCTTTCTTGTTATTATTAAAAATAAATGATTAATTATGTATGAGATTTATAAGTTGAGTATTTTTATTATGCTCGATTGGTTAATTATATAGCTTTTGGTATAAGCATGCATATGTTAATTAAAAATTTCTTTAGGAATAATGTGTATATATACGGGTTGGAGGAATATTTTATTATAAGTTAGCAAATATTTTTATAAAAGAATCTTTGAAGTAAAATTTCGTGTTTATATGTTTGTTGGGTGTTGAAAAATTCTAATCCTTGCGTTTGGCCAATGTTATTGATAGAGATTCCAAAACACTAGAACGAGAATTATGGACATAAGATTTTGAAGAATGAAGTATTATGTTGAAGAGAATATTTTGAGAATGAAGAAATTATTGTTTTGAGAGGAATATGTAATTTGAGGCAAAGAATAAACAATATTTTTGAGAAAGATTTTTGGAGAGAAACCGATATTTTAAAAGAAGTATTTGAGTTGGACTTTGAAAGGAATGTATATATAAAAAAAATATTTTGATAAAAGGTATATTCTTTTGAGGGGGTAATTTAGTAAAGCATGAGATGAAAACTTTATAATATTTTGAAGTTTTACAAATTATCTATTTAAGTATATGAAAGTATTATTATAGTAAGGTAATAAACTGTTTTAAAAAGTAATAAAAAAAATTTCTATATTTTGATGTCTGAGGTGATAATTGCAGCCATCGAGCAATAGTGGGTAGCTGTAGTAGATGGCGAGGCAATGTTGATCACACGGTCAACACTGCAGCCAATTCAAGTAAACTACTAGAAATTCGTGGCATGGGATTGTCACTAGATTAAAAAAATATTTGAATTTGAATTGTGTAGTATGTGATGCTTTGCAATTAAATGACTGCTATATTGTATGATGTTTGCGATTTGATGCATGTTGTGCAACGTTTGTGATATGACGCATTGTGAGAAAAAGTTTAGATGAATGAGAAAAAAAATGATAATTAGATTTTGATGCTAATAAAAAATATTGAATTGTTCTGTATTGAAACAAAATAAATATTATTTAGAAGTGTTATTATGAAAATGTTTTGTAAAATGGAAACAAATTATCGTTTTGAAATAAATATATGATTTGAGGAAAAGTGAATTGATATATTAAAAATGATGTTATATGTATATATATATATACATGTTTCGATCTTGTTATATCAATCTTCTTGGTGCTATCAAAAATTTTAAGACACTGTTTATTATTATTACTCAATTATCATTATCAAAACACGAGATGCTTTAGTTAATTTGTAGTGTAAGCAATTAACAAACGTTGAATGTTTTTAATTGATTCTTATTTACTACACATCTACGTTGGTTAATCAATTTTATATAAGTCAAATTTCTTTATAATTTGAAATCAAAATTTGATTGCTTTATTGTATTATATATCTTTTATTATTTGATGATGTTATAGCAAGATAAAGATGTATATGTTTGTTTTGATTTTATTGTTAATAAAAATACATTGAAATTGATTTACAATGGAACAGGAAAAATATTACTTTGGGAAAAATTCATTGGACGTTTTGAAAAGTGGTTTTGAAATATTGGAAGATTTGAAATAAAGATGATAAACATAACTAGAAGTGATATAAGGTATTGTCAAAAGAGATTCGTAAATAAAAAGTATTGATTATTTTGAAAAAGAAAAAGAGAAGAGATTAGAGTTTGTACTAATATGATCATAACTTGTGAATGAGTGATCTGATTTTGTCGATTCTTTTTCTCTTAGTTAGATAGTTGCATGAGAAATGAATTTGTCATTTATTACTTTCCAAAATATCGAGTTTAAGTGGGGTAAAATTATAGATTACAATGAATATTCATTGTTGTCCCAAAACGCCAATTTTTCATAATTAAGCTGAACCATTTTGCTCATAGCTTTTGATCTGTTTGTTCGATTTCGATGATTTTTCCTATTCCGAAAAGTTTAAAACATACGCTACATCTTTTATTTGAAATGTTTTGTGAAATTCTAGGTTTCCGTAACTAAAAACGCGAAACTAATAGGAGGGCCTACACTTAAATAAAAACTTTAGATTTTGGTGTTTTGTGAATACCAATACAATATGCTATAACTTCACTTTATAATTCTTATCTAATTTGATGATCTTTGCTCTTTAAAATCTGGTTGAGAAGTGGTTTAATTAAAATGCATGTTACCGGCGTATTAAAATTATACATACATGTAAATCCTAATATAAACAACTAATGTTTGAAGTTGAGTTCATTTTAGGTCCATACGAAGAATGTTTGGACTATTTGGCGATGATGAAATACTTTTGCTCGCTAAATAATAAGCAGAATTTCTTAAAAATACTAAATAAAGGTACATTTCTACGGTATAGCAAGATGTATATTGATATTATTATTTTTCCCCCATATTTCGGGATGCCCCATGTTGGGATGCATCTTCGTAGATGTATATTATGCAATTATATGTGTTTTGATTTTTCAAAATACTTCCCGTACAAAGGAGACTGTGCCGAAATTTTCTCAAAAATCCGATACTTAGAAAAATTTCACTAAATTTGTCGTATGCGAAGAGTAGAAAGTCATAAATTGAATCTATTTAATTAGTAGCATACGATAAGAGGAAATTGGAGGGTGAGAGCCATATAGAAAATCGAGTAATTGAGTTTGATAGATAAGCGATGATTACGAAGAAAGTTGGGGAATAGGTTGTGTATATCGACTTCCCTATAAGAAATTGGCCGAGCGATTTGTGTTCGATCATGAGGTGTGGTGGTAATAGGGTACGATGTCACGATAGTTCCGATGTAGTCGCGATGGGGAATTTATCGTCTAGAAGGCGTGATGATTTTGGTGGTTATGGATGTAGGGTTCTGGTGGCGGGCGAACGTGATTGGGCGAAGAGATTGAAGTCTGTGTTTCAAGGGATGGGAAGAGGTCGTTAACGTGGAAAAACTGGTGGAGTTGAAGTCTATGCAGACATAAATTGGTAGAGCATATGCAAATTGTAGGAGGCAAGTGAAGATGTTTATGTAGACAGCGAAGGTGCAGGTTGGGGGACCGGTGAAGTGGAGCTCGGGTCTGGTGGTTGTGCGGATGCAGTTTGGAGGTGCTCGAGTAAAGGAGTTAGTGTAAGCTTGAGTTGGTGATGTGATTTGGGTAGCGATTGCAAGGGATTGGGCTTAGGCAAGGTCGGGTAGCGACTTGGTAATGGTGGAAGCACACGACATCTAGGTGTCGCGGCCTGAGTGGATGATGTTGGCAAAGGTGTTGGCACGTGATGAGGAAAGTGGCAAAGGTTGAGCAGTCGCTAATTCAGAAATTCAAGCATTAGAGTTAATCTCACTCACAACAACATCTATTTCTTTTTATTTAATGCGTATTAACCTATAGGTTTGCTCGATTAGTTTTAGATGGATTATTGGATGCAATTGGTTGAGTTGGTGACGAGTTTGATTGTCTGATGTTTGTTGATGGTTGATGTTGCATTTAATGATTTATTTGATTTTGTGATGATTGATATTGGATGGTTGATTTATGATGATTATTAGTAGTTTGATGTTTGCACATAATTGAATGATATTTGAAATTGTTTAGAGTGTGGTAAATAAATGAAATAAATATAAATTTGAAATAAATAAATTATTTTGGAGATAATTAGTGAATTCTAGAACGATTTCTTATTTAACAGAAGATATATAAATAATTTTGAAAGATAAATGATTTTGAAAATATATAAGTGTAATGATTTTGAAGATTGTGTGAATTAAAATTTATTTGGTGAATGGCAGGTTTTGAAATAAAAAAAATGAAGTTTGAATAGTTATATTTATTTATCGTTGATTACAAAAAATAAAAGAAGGGTGTATATGAAATGATGTTTAGAAAATAGATTTTTGGAAGTAATGAGTTATTTAAATTTAACAGACGTAAAGTATACAGAATGATAAATTTGAAGTGGTTGCAAAGTTAATGTAAATTATTTTATTTATTGATTGAAAATTTGCTTTTGTTATATAATGAGAAGTGAAATTTGGAAGAAATATATATATATATATATATATATATATATATATATATATATATTTGAGTTTAAACTATCGAAGTGTTTTGGAAATATATTATATGAAGTAGAGTTTGAGTCTGGTGAATTATTTATCAATAACAATGGTTTAAAGAGTTTTGAAATTAAATGAGGATTTTAAATAATGATTTCGAAGTGGTATGTTTGCGTAAAAATATATTTTGAATCAAGAATATTTTTTGATGAGATTCTAAAAGTGATTGGAAAATATAAACTCCTTTAAAGTATTTCTATATTATTAAAAGGACATTTGATTAAAGTAATTTTGAGTTTTACAAATTTATTTCCAGGTTTAAAAATAAAAGGTTACTTTGAAACCAAATAAATTATTTTAAAATATGGATTTTTGAACCAATTATTTTAAGATGGAAATAAATAAAAGAGAATTTTGATATTGAGTTAAACTGAAGTATTTATATAAAAGGAAGAGAATGAAGTGAAATATATTTAAATAAACCCTTCATCGCTTTAAATATTAATTGAGTAGTATATTGATGTGTGAATGGATGACTGTTGTTTGCTTTTTACCAACGAGATGAAGTTATAATTACCCATTGTGTTGGATTATAAAATAATTAAAATGAAGAATAATGAATAGAAAAACAATTTAAGTGAGAGCGATTTAATATGCGAATCAAAAATTTGTTTATTGTTGATAAATTGAGAGCGTTGTGTATATAATTATATTTTACCTGGCTCTATAGGACGTCCATGTGGGGCGTATTTATTTATTCAACACAAGTATAATGTTAAGTAATTCATTGAGGACCGAGTATTTGATATTTGGATGTTGGTGGATTATTCTATATTATACTCTCATATTGATTGATAATATTTGGATTTCTGACTTGATGTGTAAGGTAAATTGTATTATTACTTTTTTTTAAAGCAAGAATATGATTATCTCCACGTTTGAGTGGAATGAGGAGTGTGGAGTCCCAGTGAGGATGTGACGGCAAGAAGTAGTTTTGCTAGCTCCATCCTAGTTTGATCGACCTAGGGTCGCTCCATGATGGTTGCAGCGACATGGCCCCCTTGTCGCATGGTTACATTCTATTGAATGGGACAACGGGACGAATTCAGAAGGAGCAAGGAGGTTGACGATGGGAGTGAGGAGGCGAAGAAATGAGGGAGCGATGTGCGATGTATTGTACAGCTAAAGACCGGTGGGGACATTCATAAAAATATTACGAGTTGGGTCTGCCTTTGCACCTAAGAAGAATCGAGGCTCGGGTGTAGACTCGGCTTCTGGAAATAGCAATAAAAATAGCACAAATAAAATAAAGTAGCATCAATGAAATCAATAATTAAGAATAAAATGAATAAGTCTAATAGTGCTAACTAAATATAAATAAATTGATGTTTGAGTTGTGTTGTATGTGATGTGTGACGCGTGCGATGTGCGATGTGTGCGATGGATATTTGATGTATGTTGTTTGATGTGTATGATGATGTTATAATGTTCGATGAACGTTTTGATGTTTGATGGGTGATGGATGTTGTTTGATGTGTTGTGGATGTATAGCATTCATTATGTTGGATTTCTTTAGTATATTGGGTATGTGTTATTCATTGAGATACCATTTATATTCTTAACATTAGATATAGACATGTCTGACCTTATTATGATTTACATAGTACTTGATCAGCACAAGATATTTCAGGTTCAAGGACGATGAGACTAGATTTGCATATTGGGCTTTGCCGGAGGTTGTATTACTAGATGTGTTGTATATTGTGTATCTGGGTTCGTGTATGTATATGATATTGGAAAATGTAGTCAGAAATCCATAATAGATTCCGACCACAACGACAGAATTTATTATCTTCATGCATAAGGGTAATAGATCACCTAATACTCTAGTAGAAAAAATTTTAAAATCATCAGAAACCTCCCTTTTTCTTTTCTATCATTTATCTTGTGTATATAATTGAGATTTAGTGGGGAATTGACTTTTTATATCCCACTTAAACTTATATATTTTATCGTTGCATTGATGACTCTGTGTTCTCTGTGATTTATTTTATATTATGTCTTTTTCTATCCATGAGCACTACACGTATTTATTGCTTTGTACTGAGACTGTTTACGTCGAGTTGAGTGATTTTATATTATGAGATGTATTCAGTGTTAGTCCAAGAGAATATTCATGTGTGCTTCACTCACATCACCTCATTCTCCGTGCTACTCGATAGTATTATTCGGTAATACTCTTGAGTAGTATGGGTATAGAGGTGGGGTGCTATAGTTGGAGGGGTGAACGTCAATAAGAGAAGAAGGTGGTGGTCTCCGTTTCCCCTATCTCCTCACCGTTCGTTGACAATGTTGAACTCTAGTTCGATGGCTATGGTGTCGACCAACCCTAACCACTGTCGCAGGTGGCCTAACCACCATAGATTTGATGCTCCACTCCATACGAGTTTCAACGGATCAACTACCATCCCCTCCCGTGATCCATAGCTCCAGAAATCATGGCAAACCCGAAACCCTTTAAGGACCCGTTTTCTTTTTTACATTTCTGGAGTGAAAAAGTAGCAGTAGAAAGAGAAAGGTGATTGGTGATGGGGAGGATATATGTGTGTGTGTGTGTGTGTGTGTGTGTATTAATACATATATTTCTTTATTTAATTTCTTAAACAAATCGCTTCGCGTTTTAGGCTCGCACAATCACACAGAACATAGGATCGCTACTAAACTTGTCGTCATACATCATGGTATTATTCTAGTCCCAATGGAACTATTTTTGTAGAGACAGTGCCTCGAGATGATAATTTCACGCATCCTAATACCGTTTTGTCTATCAGATCACCCGATTTCACGTACAGCGATATTTATATATATCTTGATTTGCAACGTCGATCCAGACTCAGCGGAGGTAGTCTCGAGTCCTGATTCGACCGTGTATGAAAAGTCATATTTTGTACCTTTAATTACATAATGATTCGATATTTAAATTAATTATTTAAAGATTGTATCATTAAAAATACGGGCTGTTACATCTATAATTGGAATTAGGTAACTAATTATCATGTCTTACCTGGTTACCGGCCTGACCTGAAAGGTGAAGGAGTCCAAAGGTTACTACTAATAGAAATGACCCAATTTGAATTAGGGCTTGGGCAAATTTCAAATTGTTTTGAAAATAAAAATAAAAGAATTTAAGTTTAAAAGTTAAATCTAAACTATTAAACTTAAAATAAAAACATGTTTATTATAAAGTTATAAGACAACATAAGTTTTAAATTGTTTGATAAGATAATGATATTTCCAAAATTAAAAATATTTAAATACTAATTTCAAATTTTAAAATTTATTAATAAGATTAATAAAATGAATTAAATAAATAGGTTGATTAATTAATACTCATATACATATTTATGTATATTGATATATGTTATGTTATGTTATTTTAAAGTGTTTAAGATAACATAAGTATAAATATGTGTGTATAAAATAAAAATTTGAAATTAAAATTGTTTAATTAAATAAAAAAAGCAAAGTTTAACTGATTAAATAAATAAATTAAAGGTTAAGTAATAGAATAAAATAATTAAATATTAATTAAATAAATAAAAATACACACATATGTGTTGTGCTATAAAGGTTATAGTGTGTGTGTAGGTTTGTGTGTTACGTAATAAAAATGTGATACTAGAACAATGTAAAATTGATTAAAGAGTTAACTAATCAAAATTAATTAAATAAGATTTAATTAATATAATGTGATACATCATATTATTATATAAGTTAGTTAAAATATAAAAGTTATATAGTAACTGAAATTTATAAATCGGATGTATAAAAGGTGAACAGTAAAAAACTCAAATAGACTTAAAGAATAAGTACATGTATGTTGTATGTATACCGTGATTTTTGTTATGTCCGACATTTGAATCAAGAGGTTATTTCGTAAGAAATACATTATTCCATAAGTTGATATGACTTAATTACATATATTGAAAATTTTGGTCTTTAATATAACCATTTATATATTAATAAATTACTTACCCTCTCGAGTTGTTGAGCAAACTCAAGTTAGAGATATCATGTGTAGTAATACTAATATATTGACTAGATGATGTAATATAACTATATGTATTTGTTGACCAAACTCAAGGTACATAACTACTTAGGTCATCGCGAAATGGCATTTTCAATTTTTTAAGCAAACTCAAGGTCGAATGAGATTGCGATAAGGAACCATGAGTTAGGAGTTGTATATGACACAACCAATGAGGAGTTATCTATTGCTTGTAGGGCTATGACTAATTGAGCAAACCCAAGTTCAGAATCCCAAGACAGATGAGTCATAACACCCACTAGTAAAGAGTTCTATGTTTCGTCTTAGGGTTTGGAGAGGCATAAATGACTAATGGGGTCTTATTAGAAAAATGAGATGGTAACAATTAACCTTTCTAATATTATAAGAACATCTGCTATGTATAATTAAAATGATCTGCTTCGATAAATTCATGCATAAAATATAATTGATAAAATGTCTATTAATTAAAATATTTAAAGGAACTAAACCAAATGTTAACAAAGAAATATAAAATATATTTACCAATAAATTTTTGCATATTGACCCATGTAAACACCTAATCATACAACCACTAAGTACATTAGTAACTTACTCATTTACGAGTTTATTTTCTCGAGACTATGTACTGTCTTCAACGAGTATGCGATCACATATAAATGTTATATGGTTAACCGTAACAATTCGTAATGTCCCAAACTTCGATGAAATTAGTTCGTTGAAATAAGCTAGTATATTGCAGTGTGAGATCGTGTATTTAATACGATTGCTTGCAATACTAATCTTGCTATGTTAAATGTAGCACTAAACCAAAGGCTACAGGCTAGATCTAAGAATTCGATCACTGAAATATTAGTTTGATCATTTGATGTAAAGTGCAATTTATTTGGTATTCTTAGAAGTTAAGAATGTCCAAATGCACTTTTGTAAAGAGTTCGTTGTGATCTATGTATGTGTGTGTGTCTATATATAACTATTATGGATGTATGCATATATTTCATTAATTGGAAACTTGGACAACAAAGGTGTGTGTAAATTTGGTTAATAAGTTATAAATATCGTTTAATATATTAATTATTACAATTAAAGTGGGAGAAAAATGAAAGGTTTTTCTCTCTTCATATATTGCATGTCTTCTCTTTATTGATTGCATAAGGTAAGAGGGAAACGAAAGGTTTCATTCTCTAAATTCATTTATACATGTTTCATTTACACATATATACATCGCTTATATGTTGCACTCACACTTCACACAAATAAATGTATTTGATACACTCATTATAATCCCCATAAGCTTAAGTTAATTTTAAATCTCCATTTTAACAACTTAAACAAAATAAGATTTTATTTAAAAATTTATTAGACTAGATCTGATATACATTTAGACTTCATAAGCCCAATAAAGATCTAAAATGATTTAAAAAAATGAAATTCGCATATGACTTCTGCTGCAGGCTGGCCCAATTCCTTCATGACTAACAACTCATGTGAACAATATCTCGTTCTAAACGCGGTCAAAGGAAAACTCTCTTTAGCAACCCTTAGTTGATGGAATCCCGTAGTTAAATCTGGTTGTGAGAATACTCTAGCCTTATGCTTAGTGTTCCTTGGTTTGTTTTCTTTTCGGTTCGGGTGTCTTATCATCGACATGCACTTTCGATACGTGTCAAAAGCCTGCTTTCTGCGATCCTGGCACTGCTATTTTGACATAAGATTCTGACACCGCTTTGATATGTGTCAACTCCGCATTTTTTCTTGCTTTGTTATTTTTCAATTAGTACAATATTATTTTGACTTATTCAACATATATTATAGATCTAGCCTCTTGGCCATTTATTAAATACTTATATTTATATAAATTACCTTTTGGTCTTTATATTTACGTTTCGACATTCACAATTCTCCTTTGGCTAAGCATATTTTACTTTGGAAATCACTTGCCATAATTCTAGGAAATGTTAAAAAATTAGTTTTTATGTTTTCTTTACATAATAGTACTAAAACTCCATATTTTCAGTCATTTTCTCTAATGAATGATACTTTAGACAATTCATAACTAATTATTTAATTCATGGGAAAAACCTAAAACTCAAAACTCATCTCCAAAAATATGTTTATAACATCATATTAAATTTTCAGTTTATTATAATCTCAAGAAGCACAAGAACCGACCATAGAAATCACAACCATACCCAATTATGAGAGAAAATAGGGATTTATGGATACTTTACTTGCCTAGGTCTCTTAATTGACTTGATCTTTGATCTCCTTTTGTTTCCTTATCTTTGATGTTTTTATTTTCATCTTTCTCTTCCTAGGCCATCGCCATTAAAATGCACTAAGCTTGTATTTTTATTTTATGAGGTTAGAATGAAATAATATGGTAGAGGGGGTTAGGTATATTACCCATGGTAAGTTGGGTTGTCATACAACTATCCTTTTTTCCCACTCAATTTTTCTTAGCATGGTCTATTCTATGGAAAGTGTAGTTTTCTATGCAGTCTGTCCCAAGCCAGAATAGAGGAGAAGGGTTGTGATAGGCTTGGCGAGCCAACGTAAAAACCATAGCCTCTCTTGTGGAAATGGAACTTAATTTCTCACTTAGTTTCGGGTTCCATCTCTAGCCGACCCCAACTTGTTTGGAAAAAATGGCTTTATTGTTGTTGTTGGTCTATTTACGGAATAGGTTATCATAATTAGACTTTGAATTATGATTTTCTTGTTTATTTTTTATGATAAATATGAGACTTCATAGGTGAAACAATGACATAAAATCATTTAATATAATACATGGCGTTATACCCTCAGTGATAGCTCTTATCATTCACTCTAGTGTTGGGTTCGTTATAATTCTATAGAGCGTCGTTGTTAATCTCTTCCAAAATGCTTGGATTAATTACAATTAGTATAAAATAAAAAAATGGATTTCCAAATACTTTGGTTACAGTCGTATCTTGTAAATCCTTTCTATAATGAGTGGCCTCTATATTTATAGTAGTTGAGAGCGTTGTTGATTGCTAACTTGGATATTTGTATGGTCTAGATTGATACATGTTTCATCCATTGGTTGCTCATTGATTCAAGTGGATTGATGTTATGTAATTTGTTAATGGAGCATGCGATTTAACGTTACTTTGTTCCTTAATTGATTATGCTTAGTGGTGGTTTTATTGGGTTTATTGAGTTGCTTTTGGCAAACAATTTTAATTAATGACATGACGCTTATGGCCAAAGATAATTGCTTTTTCACAACATTGTTGCTCCTAGAGTTGATTTGATGAGGCACTTTTGGTCTATATCTAAGCTTGTTTTAGCCAATATCTAAGTTTGTTTTAATTGATTTGGATTTGAGATGGTTATACTTGTTGATTGCTCCACAAGGCTAGCTTGAAGGGACTTATGGACCTTGATTCTGATCATTTATTAAGATTATAATTGCTTATCTATTTGAAGTTTGTAGAGCTTATATCATATCGAGCTTCGATAGACTTCATATGATAGGTTAAGCGAGATCGTTTTACAATGAGTTGCTTCGAGTTATATGCCACTTTGTTGGATTGAGCTATGCATTGTGTCGCTTGGGCCTTCAGTTCTTGGCATACGATATTAGAAGTTCACGAGAAATGTATTTATAGACAGTAGCTTTGGTTATCGCTGTAAAAAGTGAACCATTGATATTATTGGTTTTATCCTTTCAGTTATAAATTAAATGATAGAAAGTAGATGATATTTTTTTTAACACCGGGGCACTAAACGTGAAAAAGAAAAGGAAAAGAATATAGATGGATGAACTAAAAAATTCTATGTGGCAAGATAATAAGATTATTGGACTAACTTAATAATAAGGTGTACTTTGTTAAGTGGAGTATGTTTTTATATGTTACAAGTATTTGAAGAGATAGAAAAATGGATATAAATTTTGGTTAGTAGTTGTTATATTGATTTATATATTAATTAATTGTAACTAAAACAAAAATAAATGCAGAAACCCAATTACAAATTATTCAAAATTCAAAACACGGTAAACTTTTTAGTAAAATGAAAAAATAACACAACCTCGCTAATTACATTGCTCATGACGTACATTCGTATTAAAGAGAGAAGGAGAAACATTTTGGATTGTTGAAACGCGTTAACGAACCAATCTAACGACTTTCTCTAACATATCAAAATTTTCTTTTCGTTCATTTCTATGTCTCTGATGGCAAGAAAATGGAAACAAAACAAAGTTTAACGTTTGAACGCTAGCTAGTACGGATAAAAAAATGGAAATTATGTTTCAATCCTTGAAATATTTTAGATACTAAAAGAAAAAACTTAACCTTTTCAAGTTATAGAAAACATCTCTGGAATTTACGGAATAAATATCATTTGTGCGTCTTTCCTCTCCGATCCATTTCATTTTCTTCTCCGGTTTTTGGATTCGGTCCAATCTTCCTCCTTCCCCTCATGTCTAAATCACACGTCATTCAATCTTCGTCTCCATCGGTCTTTAACCCATCACTTACCGGATCTGGCAAATATTTCCATGCTTCTGCACTAATAGTGCCTGCTTTGATAGTTTCTCATCAGAATTTTCCTCCTTTGGGTCCAAAGTTTAAAGCTGTCCTTTCTCCTCCGACCAATTCCATCTATGTTACAGTCTATGTTACTCACATCCCTTCTATGTTACAGTCTATGTTAGGACTAAACTAGCTAGCCAGTGTTGTTGGTAAACTCAAATGCTTTGACGCAAATATAGTAGCTCGAAATAAGTTAGTTTATGCCAAGGCTCTAACAGAACTAACCCTAGATAAGCCTCAGCCTTCCCATATTCATGTCTGTATTGCTGATGGGCTTATCGCGGTTGTCGAGGTCCGTTAAAGTTGAAAACCTGACATATGCACGTCATGTCACTCTTTCGGTCATCTCTTGGAAAAGCGTAAACATTTGTCTAACGTTTCATTGTTCCGCTTTCGCAGGATTCCTCTTCCTCGTCCGATTTTGAAATGGATTCATAAGCCTCGTCCTGCTATTGATGATCCTATACATCCAGTTTCGGACCCTCTAGCGGTCGTTATTTAATGTTCTTCGCAGGATAAGTCCATTTTGGATGCTGTTATTTGGACTGCAAGCCCTCATGGATCTTCCGAAATGAGGTATGAGCCGGAGGATTGATGGTTTTACAAGTACGTGGGTGGAGATGAGGAAGAAGACGACTATTTTATCATGTAGAGGATGAAGGATTAGCTCTAACTGTTCTTGGATGGATTGGTGGCAAGAATCGCATTTTATCATGTTATGGGACCGGCATCTTCGAATGATGGTAGTATGGGGAGTGGTTCTTCCTCTGCAGAGGGCGCATAGGTCTATGTCTCTAAGAAGTTGGCAATTTTGCAAATTTACCGTGCTTTATTTTATTTATTTAGTTGTTCTGACGCCTGTGTCAGACACATTCATATTTCATTTATACATGTGGACGACCGACAATAAAACCGACTAGCTTTGCTAGAAAAAACATGCATAGTGATTTTAAACTTATATGTTTCTTATTATAGTTATAAAAATGTTTTATCTCATGAAATTAAATGATATAAACATACATGTTTAAATTCTCTTACTTTCATCTTTTTGTTTCTTGCATTGAACATTGCATTTTAAATGATATAAGCGGCTTGATTCATCATTTTTTCATTTCAACATTTTTATTTGGAATTTTGATTGCTAATTTTGTGTTCAATAAATTTATACAAGATTTTATTTTCACAAATTTTAAAGGCATAATTTATAATATTAATTTATTAAAAATAAGAAGGGTTATTACCTATCATGATAAATAATAAGGTTGATTTCCAAAAGTTCATCATGTGGTAGGATATAGTAATTAATACAATTAATAATTGAGTACGCCACTAAATGTAAATTAATTTTATTAACAAAATCCCTACAAATTTTTGGTTTTATCAAATTATACATCAATAATAAAATTTTGGAAAGGATCATAGATCAAAATTTCCGAATTGCCCTTTGAATTTCTGAGGTTGCACTATTCTTACATTTTGATAAATTGAAAGTTGCTATCAAAGGGCCCGTGCACACACTGTATTATCTATTTAAGGAATTTATTCCCAGAAAAAAGTTAGGCTAATTCTATTCATACATCAATAATCTCTTAATATACACCGTAAAATATAATAAATTAGCATACACCATAATTTACATTACACACACCGTGTCTTTGACAAATTTACCATTTCTTTCTTTTTCATCATCTTCTCCTTTTAAAATTTTAAACGTAACACCGAATACGCAAAACAATAAATCTCTAGCACTAAACTAGGTTAAAATTCAATAGAATAAACTTTAATTTTTTGCACTAACGTTGTATAAAATTCTAAATGGAAATCTTGATTTCAAAAGGATCAACCCTAATTTTTTTTTAAAAAAATTTGGAGAATTTAGTTGCGAAAATTGTCTTAATTGAAATTTCAAGTTTCATGATAAAAAATCACTAACTTCTTTATTAAGAAAGTACATATTTGCTCATATCATTAATTTTAATGTTTTACTTTTGTGGGTTATAAGATAAAAACAATTAAGAAGAAGGATAGTTTAGTAATGGATTTTTTTTAAAACAATGGTTTATGTTAAGTGATTTTTAATGTACGAATAGAATTTAACAAAAAGTAATATCTAAAGAAGCAAACATTCTATCATCTAAGATGCCACGTCATCATAAGGTCGCCAAACAAACTCAACTGAAATGTTCAGAAATGTAAATTGTAACCATCTAGAAACTTCCATAAAAGGGACATTTTTCGAAAGAACATAGGATTATACAAGTGTTTTTACACTTAATATTTAATTAGACGATCACGGACAAAAGAGCATGCAGGACACACATCTAAAGAAACATAAAACAAAAGGCTTCTAACTCCTAACTTCCAGCAAAAAAAAAATATTCAAACGTCGATAAAACGTTATTAACTTCAGTATTTGTTAACAATGTTAGCCAAAATCTTCACTTGAATCTGCAAACACTTAAGGATGCCAAAAAGCTCTATAGAATACAGACCTCAAATATATGTTGTCCTAAAATTAATTGTCCAATTAGGCATGCAAAGTCTCTCATCTACAGCAATTCACATAGCTTTCAGATAAGTACATAACTAATATTTTGCTTCCCACATCTGCAGCTATTTGACTTGATCATTTCTTGGACAAAACATCAAAACATTTATCCACATATCTCAACCTCTAATCTGAAATTTTGTAAAATAAATATGATTAAAAAAATAAATCTCAACCTATATTTCATATAAAACCACAAATCTCAACTTCAATATGTGTGAATCAGTACTAAAATAAATGTAAAAGAAAATCTGAATCTCAAATGGAACTTTTTACATGAACCATGTTCAACATCACTGTACCTTCAACAGCAAAAATTGTCAAATCATTTTTATTTTAAATTATATATAAAAGCTAATCAGTGACAAACGTAAAGCAAGGAAGGCATGTAAGGTGTACTCCAAAGTATAAACTTACCCGATAACCGCGTACACTTCGACATTGAAAGAGCAAAGCGGTTCAGATGTCAAAAGTCATACTTTGTTCTCCCACTCCTTAATATAAGACACAACATATCAGGTAAACTGGATGTAGAATTGAAGAAGTTCCATGATTCAAGCATTAGCCTTTTCCTCGACCCTTTGAAGTGAACAACCTGAATAAGCCAGCATAATTTCTATATCATGATATTTTTAGTACAAGGACTATACATGTTAGACATCCGTTTTGCACGGTCAGGGCAGAAAATAAATGTTCAGATACAATAAAGAAACATAGCATCGTCATCAAGTTATCGATGATGATTTGTTTTCTGCTGTGAGAAAATGCTAATGCTATCCTACAATCTATGGCAAAGAAAAAAGGGATCACAGAAGACCTATATCTACTCTGATACGCTATTGTTACTACTAGTTAAGATGATGTTCCAAATGTTATCCACACATTTCGTACTGAAGAAAGAAAAAAAGGAGGGGAGGAAAGGGGAGGGGGGGGGGGGGGAGAAGAATATGATACTCCCTTCATATTATTTACTGTTCTCCATTGTTAATATGTGTAATACAAAGTTTATATTTTTGCCCAAGAAAAGGATTAAAACTCTTATAATGTAGATGAAAGGTGTTTTCTTTTCACAAAACTCTACACATTGCAAGAAATGCCTAAAAAACAAGGCTGTTGAAATAAACAATCATCACTAACTTCAATCGACTTGTGTGCTACTTTTCTGGATTAAAATTTCAGAACCATTATTGTCGAAAATCTTACGATTTACATCTCATTTCACATCGAATCCTCCATATGTGATTTGATTTACATTTCGATTCAAACCAAATTGAAACCGCAGTAGAGAAAAATCACTAATCTAATACTGATAAATTCAATATACTAATTTGGATCCGCAATTCCAACTCTAATGTTTTTCAAACAAAATAAAAATGTAATAAGAAAATTGAGTTTTAGATTTACATATTGAAATTCAAACATCAAATCAATTTCAAAGTGTGTACGATCTTAAGATATGGACCTTCTGAATATGATTTACGATTTAAATTACGTTTCAATTTAAAATTTAAGCTTTTATGATTTACAACTTGAATCCCGTTTTGAAAACCTTGTTCAGAATATGACCTTGGTGAAGCATTTTGAACGTTTGCACATTTACTAAATACCACATGCCTTCTAGGATTTGCAGTATCAGAGTATTGTCATACTTCCTTAATGGAAATTGAGCTGAAGTCCTTACTTATTTGCTAAATCAATTACTATTCCCAAGTGGGAGTAGACACGGTTGAAGGGTTGTCGAGTAAGTTGTGTAGCTCAGGAGGCATGATGCCGTAAAAGGTGCAGCGAAGTTTTGGAGTATCGCTGATGATTATTTGGTCAAACAGAATATTTATGTTCTATAGTTGAAAGCATCAATTTTCCTTTATCACATCTTTTCAAAAGAGAAAAAAGAAGAGAGGGTTATAATGTTTGACTTGAGTTATAACTTGTATTTTAAAAAATAAAATCTGTATTCTTATGTTTATGTATTTTACTTTAATTGTACTTTTCTTCCATGAAAATTGGATTGTGAATACACATAATGTAACAATTAAAACATAATTCAACTTGTTCGTGTTCATATTTTACAATCCCATTTCATTTGTATTATAGTACAATCCAATTGATATTATAACCCAGGTATGAGGTTCCGGCCAGAACCCAATGATACTGGCCATCCCAGTTCCGTTTCGGCCGGTAGCGGGACGGGACTACGGCAAAATCACATCTTGCTTAAACTCGGCAACCAGAAAAAATAAAATCAAATCTATGTGGTAGGAACAAGATCAAAAGCAACAAAAGTAAATAGAAAAATAATTGAATTAAAAAAAAAAATCAAATAATCAATTACCTTCAACCAAAATGGAGCAAGCGGCATTAAGCAATTAGCATTTTATTGCAATAAAATTGGGAAGTCTAATCGAGTCAAAGTTGATTGACGGTGTTTCGTTTTTTTTTTAATCTCAATATCGGCTCACGAAAAGATGAAAGGTTAGATTTTCAAGACAAACGAAGACGAGCATGGTTTCGGATGGGGATTTGTGGTTTTAGGGTTAGATATTAGGTAGAATGTTAATTGGGCATGCTAAGATAAATAAGATATAATATAACTGGGCTGCTATGTTAAATTAAATATAGTGTTCAATTCTAATTAATTGGACTGCTTTATTTTGGAGATTTAATTATAATGTTTCATTCTAATTTAGGTTAAGTAACACATTATAATATTTAGTTTAATTTTAATGTTTTATAAAATATATTCAATTTTAGGTATATTATAGCAAATCAAACTAACATCATTGGTAATTGGGATCGAAACTAAAATCGAAACCTTCGAAGTTTCCAAAATCGACCGAAACCATGAAAATTTCAAATGAACGAAACCGAGACCGAACCTTGATTATAACACAATCTAATTTACATATAATGCAACACAATTTACATAACAAGCAATTCAATTTATCTTTATTTATTTATTTTTCTAAAAAAAGTGCAATCTATTTATTTTACATTGCAATCTAAGTTCACTTCCAATGATAGAAACTGGAGTTTGTGCGATCGTGTGAGAGAAAGTGAATCCGGAAAGAATTCAAAATTTTATTTCTTTCTTTAAAAAGAAAATCAATTTTCTAAAATTCTCAAATGTTTCAAATTTTCATATTTTCAACCTTTCATAAAAAAGTTGCATTCCCAAAAATTTACGATTTTGCACCAAATAAGAAAACAAAATGTTGGAGAAGTTGAAATGAGAAGACTTAACAAGAGGATATATAAGTCGTTTTTTAACAAAAGAGAGAATCAACTTATAGTACATAATGAGTGGGGAACCTTTTGAAACTTATTAATTTGATTTGTAGGGATGCAAAACACATCTGCTCTCAGAAACTACTTCCCGAACAATATAATCTTTAAACTGTATCTCGTATTTTTGGCTGTCTCCTTTGTTCACATTCATAAAAAATATCTGAGTGAACTACACAATTTTATCGGATACCCTTCCACATCAAAAGAGCTAAAATAATAATGATAATCATCCCTTGCCAAAATAAACATTTGTGGCTATAAACGTTATTTTGGTTGAAGCATAACCTTTCATATCCAATATTAACTTTGTGGGAAGGGAAAACTGTTATTTAACAAATGAAATTCAAGTCAGCGAAAGTCGGGTTTTAAATTTTAACAAAGTCCCTGGCCTTTATGCCTATAAAATGTAACATTGAAGTCCTTCAAACAACATTTTTGAAAACCATATTTGAACCCCTGCATTCTTAACAAACACAAGTATTGATCATTCGGTACCATAACATGTTCACATACAATTGTTCATGTTAAAAATACAGTTGAACCTGAAACTGCGTCTCCATAATTCATGTCTGAACTCACAAAAGCCTTAGAAAACACAATCATCGCTAATCCAATACTTGAATATGTCTAACCTAAATGATTTCACTCGTCCAGTTTAAATATACAACAAAAGGGATCAATTTGTTGCAGCAACTTTGCTTAGACAGTGACTGACTTCCTTAAAAATTGCTATCATTAAATTTAACAATTTCACGTCAACTTTGCTTTAATTATTTTCAGCAACTTTGCAAGTCAACAACCTGAATATTGTTGGTTAAATTCATTAACTGACTTCCTTATTGCTAAATCGCTATTTTGCTGCATCTCCACACAGCATTGTCAGAAAATTTATTCATCTCCTTTATATCATCTGTTTGACGACCTAACCAGTTCAAACTATAAATGAGGTAGGGTCAAACGAATTTTTCTTCAAAGCAGGAAAATATATCTAGCAAGATTATTGTCACGTAAATAAAAAGAAAAGAATGAAACTTTACGTTGGTTAATATATATTCCAAATAATTTGTACAGGTTCAATATAAATTATAAGTTGTAGCTCTTTGATGTGGTACAGTTCAGTGTTATGTAAGTCGTATCATGGCGTAAGGCGCAGCTTTTTCACTTTTTGCTCCTATTACGTGGCACACATGACCACCAAATGCTGCACAAGTTGCACATGCAGAAAGAAAAATCTTTTTCCCCTTTTTTATCAGTTTTTTACTCTATTTTTTTCTCATAATCCAAAAAGCATAGAAGTTATTATTCACTATGTAACTTAGTTTACTGATATTATTTTATTGAACTCTAAAGGATGGTTGGTTAAGACTAAATTATCGTAGTTTGAAGACACACTTGTAGTAATTGATATATAAGAACCAAAACTACTTTTTATGTAACATTCTTGAAGCAAGTTTATGCACTTCATTGTTTATCTTGTACCGTGACGCTGATCATGAATTATAAAAAATAAAAATAAAAAAATAAAAACTAATACCGATATTTAAATACATTTAGTTCAGTATGATCAAAATATTCCACATAACTACTAAATAACCATTCATTTTGAGAATGTGATCAATTAATTGGATTCATACTTCTAGTTTATTAGTAATATCTTCTGCTATTTTGGATTTTGCTTTTTAGAATATTTTTTTATTTTAAAATTTTATTATATTATGTTTAATGATATTTTTGTCAAATTACAAAAAATAAATTCTTTGTATGATATCTTGTGGTAACCAAATATAAATTCTTGTTTAATTAATTTAATTGTAATTTATAATAAAAACATAATTCTTTATAAAGCATGGTAATTCAAAAAGGCGTGTATCATGCGTCAAGGCGCCTTGAGCATCGTTTTTTCTCATTTCAGAAAGAAATAAAACTGCACTTCAAATGCTATTAAAATTGAATGCACTTAAAACGTTAAACCTTTAAACTTAAAATTAATTTAAAATTAAAATATACTTTAAACTTAAAATTCAATTTAAAATTAAAACTCAAATTCAACTTAAAATTTTAACTTAAAACATTAAAATAAAAACTTCAAATTATAAATTCAATTTTAAATCTTAACTTAACTCATTAAAATTAAAACTTAAAATTTTAAAATTAAAATTCAATTTAAGAGTAAACGTTAAAACTTCAAATTCAATTTAAAATGTTAACTTAAACCTTTAAAACTTGAAAATTAAAATTCAATTTAAAATTAAAATTAACATAAAACTTCAAAATCAAAATTCAATTAAATTTAAAATTTTAACTTAAAAAATTTCAAAATTAAAATTCAATCTAAAATTAAAGCTTTAAACTTTAAATTCAATTTAAAATCAAATTAAAATTAAAACTTCAAATTCAAATTAAAATTCAATTATAACTTAAAATTTTAAACTAAATTTTAAATCAACTTAAATTTATAACTTAAATTAGTTTATATTTCACAAAGTTTTAAAATTATAACTGAACATAATTAAAACTATAAAAAGATTTAAAGTGTTATATACAGTCAAACAAATAATATTCAGGTCAGAGTTATATTGAAAATAAACCTCAGATGATCGGCAGCAGAGATTGCAACAATGCCAGATGTGACAAGGCGAAAGCCATTTGGTCCTCGTTAGATCTGGGTCATCGGCAGGTACTCGAGTTCGACGGCAACGCTAGATCTGGCTTGTCATTCTGGGGCGGCAGGCCACTTGGTCAGGATCGTAAGTTAGGGTTTTTTTTTTTTCTTAACGTGAGCTGAGCATAATCGAGCTCGAGATCGACAATTGCCAAATTTACCTCAAACGGGTTCAATTTGGGCTGAAGCCCTTGTTCGACGAACAATGAAGCGCCTTTTCAACACGTTAATTTTTCGATGCTTCAGCGCCTGGAGCACTTTTCCAGCACTTTGCGCACCGCCGGCACCTTGAGGAGGAGATAAGCCCTAGGTCGGCGTCTAGGGCATTTTGGCGCGCCAAGGGAGCGCTTTAATAACTATGACCCCCAACATTTACACAACCCACTAAAGGGTCTTTTTTTTATTTAGTCAGATACTGTGCTCTAATTCGATCAACAAAAAAGCAGTGTTTGTTTTTCCATTTAATTAAATTTAATCATATGCTAACGTCTTATAAAAGGCTTAGGTATCAAGTAGAGCTATCTTTTATGCATTTGCCTCTAATTAAAAAAAGTGAAACCATGAGACATTCTTTATAAACGATGACCAAGTAAACTGCGGGGAAAAAACATTTGGGAAGGGGGGGGGGGAGGCGGGGTGTGTGTATATAATACCTATAATTGACGAAGTGAAACCTTACAGTAGTTACTAACTATTGTGCAACTAATTAGTCAAAAATACACAATTTAAATATAAAAGAGAACATAAGTGTTTAGCTCGATCTGCAACTTAATTAGGAGATAATAAGACAATAACTAGAAATAATGACTACTAAGATACAAATGAAGCTAATGTGATAGATAGTGAAGCTCGATCACTCTTACCTTTACATCCAATGGCATTCCATGAAACTGTCCAGCACCTTCAGGTGGGGTCCAATTGTAAATAGCACAAGGCAAAAATAAAATTGATACACCATTTAGTTCAGAGTGGAATATTTCAGGTTTCTTAAATCTTTTCTCAGCAAAAGGTAAATATGCTTTCACGACTGAAACGAGAGCTAATTGATCACCAAGCATTCTGGACGACTTCATATACTTTGATATGTACACATCCAAAACTTCCTGAAGAAATTTTTTTGCTCTGCAGTAAAAAGTTTAATATCATATACATCTCAATCTGCAAATGCAGAACTGCGGAAGCTCCACATTTGTGGCCTTTTAGTGGATAAATATTATGTACTTCCAATCGAAGGTTCAAGATCTTGGTTTCGGTCATTTGATATTTTTCAAACTTTCAACCAATTTCGAAAATTACATTGCTGTTTCAGTTTTAAATTTCAGTACTTTCCACAAAAATATAATAGATGTGTGGTTTCATTCACGAAAATAAAACATCATACCAATTTAAAATAACATAAACAATAGAAATAATAAGTGTGACAGGTAGCCATTAGCATAACCAATCTAACTTATGACATAATGAAACCCTACTTATTTCCTCGCATTTCAGCCAGGAAAGAAAAAAAAATCTTTGGTGTAAAATAGGTTTTTGTGCTTGGTAAATTAAGGTTTCGTCCTTGGTAAATTAGGGTTCAAAATCAAAGGTAAAAAAAGAGGGCTCGATAAAATTGGGTTGATTAATCGATGGAATGTTTCATATATTTTGTATTTTTATTAATTGTTTCTTCCAGAATTTCTGTTTATTTTTAGTTTCTTATTGTAAAAGTTGGTTTTTCAACCTTACTTTATTTTAACCTTCAAATCATTGTTAAACTTTCTTTGGACTGACAATAAACTGTTCTTGTTGAGATTCTATGACAACATACTGTATGTACCACTTTTTCCATTTTTCTTTGGTTTCATCCATTGTCGGTTGGAATCCAGGATTCCAGCCAGAACCTTATTCCGCACTTCACATTTTCAGTCTACTGATTATGACTTATTGCCCCTTCTCACCCATTTCAAAGCTGCAAATCATAGTTAAATTAAGACAGTTCAATGTTAAACAAAAGGAATTGTTTGCATAGGCGTTCAATCGTGGTCATATCAAATGTTTATAAAGTTACATAACCACTCTTTTGAATTTTTTGAGAGAGAGTGAGAGGGAGAGGGAGAGGGGGAGAGGGAGGGGGGAGGGGAGCGACGGGTTGGGGGGGGGGGGGGGAGAGAGAGAAAGAGATGCTTCTAAATATCATGAAAAAGTCATTTATTCAAACTAAAAATATACGATGTATGGATTTTTGGACAAGATGAAGAGATTTCTGCAATTTACCCTAATTTAAGCTTAAACAAGAGAAACATGATAAGTGAACTAACTTGAGTAGCCCGTCTGGAGTGCCTCGTACTGCTATGAATCCTGAATTCAAAGGTTGGTCTTTATTGTTTCGGAAGGTGAGAGCCATATCGAAATGAGGATAGTTTCCGAATATATGTCCAAGATCGTCTACCATTGCAACATCAGAATCTGTGAAAATGTAATTGTTAACTGACTTCATAGTCCAACCTTGCTCAATCTTCATTCGCAAAAAGGCCTGCAGAAATTACGGATTCAGCTGAAGTATAATTCATTTTTCATCTCAATGGTTTATCGCATATTAATCAAACAGGATGAACTCTGCTTTTGCTAAAGATTATAGCGTTTTGGGTAATTTTACGCTACAGGTGACATTTATTTCTACAGTTCTACAAAGTTATAAAGAACAACAAATGGTGCCCAGAAACATTCATAACAAAAATTAGGCAATAATGCGTTGGTATAAAAACAAAAAAACAAATTGAAACATACTTAATGCAGTTACAGCATTGACTGCCATCGGCAGATCCTTATCAATGTAACTCCGAACCGCCTACACTGGTATGTATTCATTATAAGCTTTGCAATACCCCTATTTGTGTATGGAGACAAATTGCAACTAGATAGGAAATTGCTTTTAGGCTACAGAAAAATGCATATCTTACTCCATAAATTGATGTTATACTTCTTCCGATTTGAATTTCAACTAATAAAATTTTAAGTGCAAGAGGAGAAACTGAATTTTGATAGAGAGCAGAAAACAAACAAGCAGAATAAAAGATGCATAGAATGCCAGTCCTGATAGACAAAAATTACGATGAAGGATAGATGAAACAGAGACCCAGTTCCCTCAAGATAGCGTGAAAACTAAACTAAATTGATGGTGCAAAGGGCAAACGTTAATGTTGCCAGTGTATCATTTGGTATAGAATTCAAGCTGCAGGCTTTACTGTGTAATATTGTTATAGGTTATTTCAACAAGGCATGGGTAATTAATTTTCTCCTTGATTGAGATTAATGCACATCACTTATTTCCAGACATTCTCATAATATTGGAACTCAGGAAAATAAATTATTTGTAACATCCCAGGTTTTTCTCTGTATCAAATCTCTAAAAGATCTCCAGAAGGTAAGGAAAACATTGACCATGGCATTTAATTCAGGACTTAACTAAAGATTATTGCAAAGTGCTATCATGTTAATGTAATTCTATTATCATGTGCAAAATAAGAACAAATATCATTATAAGGCAAGTTAAAGAATTGTCATGAACAATAAAAAATCAGTAATTGAGAAGGTGTGGTGAGTAACCCATAAACAATATTGTAATCAGTTGAACCCATCGAGAATATTATTCATTTATACCACACGCACTACAAGGAAACAAAAGCCACATGACACTGATGCTAGCAATTGTTGGATATAAATAATTAGAAACTCGGTATTAATGATAATGTGACGTACTATGTAAGATTTAATTCTTTGAAGCATCAACTGATCACGGGAGTAATCACCTTTGATTGGTAACAATGCTGCAGTATTTTTACTCACTGAAAAGCTGGAATTAGGATCAGTCAGAATGATCACCCTGCTTCTTGGCATCGACACCTGCAAAATTCTACATATATGAAAATTAAGTCAATCAAGCAGTTAAAAAATAAGATGCAATTTCTTTTATGATGAATCAAACCCAGTTTTCTGACAAATTTCGACTCCTTCAATAACGAAATAAAGATAGTCATCAACAATGTAGTTCAGAAAGAAGCATAATAACGAAAGATCTCATACTACTTGCTTATAGCGCCTACGATAAATATGGTTTTAAAATCCAATATAAGTAATTTGTCCAAAAGGATAACAGCAACAACAACAAAGTCATTATCCCAAACAAGTTGGGATTAGCTAAAAATGGAACCCAAACTAAATGACAAAGTCAGTTTAAAAGTCATAATAATAACAATAACAATAATAAAATAAAGTCAAATAAGTAAATTAATAATAATAATAACTGAGTAAAATAAAAATAAAGATGAAATATATAATTGACAATGAAGATAAATATACACACACACATAATTGACAATGATAATAATAGTATTGATATTAATAATGTTACTAATAGTAATATTGGACAAAGACCAAACACTACGTCTTAGGCTCGTGTTCCCTAGGCCTATAATCTAAAACTTATAAAACTCAAAGTTCAAGGTTCTGGTACGTGGATCGCTAACTTCCACGCCCTCCTGTCCGTCGCCAGCTCTTCGGATATATTCCAATCCCTGAAGGCCTTTTTTACTACTTCCTCCCAACTCAAAGCTCATGATAATAAAAGGATAATCAATTAAATAAATAAATAAATTGATCAAAAAAAACTCAATTTGACTTGAAAAAAGATGGATTAAAATCTACAATTGCACAACAGAAACAAATAACATGTTCCTATGAACTATGATCTATATTATGTTGACCAGTGAGCAAGGTGAGAAGATAAACTGCTGCCTCGCTTGATGCCACTTAAACGCCGATTAATATTTCAAGTCTGAATAGAAGATCAGGTAGGACCATGATGATTTTGTGATAATGATTTCATTTTCCTTGCTTTGTTGCATAATTCTGTTTTCGGCCAGCAATCGTTTAACCACTGAAACTTCCATTTAACCGTTGAAGTTTTTTAAGGCAGCTAGCAATTTACTAACAAATCTCTCATGCTTTTTGCCTTTTGCACAAGTTGACCTGATTTTCGCTTAAATTGCTTCAAAATTAGGAGAAACGCAAATAAGCGTTGTTTAAATGCACTTAAGCGCTTTTCGCTTATTAGTTAATGGTATTAAATTTTGAGAAAAATATGTGCTAAACCATTGATTTTCGCTTACGCGCCTTTTAAGCGTCGCTTAAATGCGGTTTTCACAGCGTAGACTGTGATCAATACGTAGTGCAAATAGTAAAATCTTTGTGATTATTTTTTTTCCCTTTTAGTTTTTTTATTTTATTTTATTTTTTGAGACATACACACACATACATATGTGTTTATTTAACAAATTAGCGCAAATAGTGATATCCATGCCCTGTACAGAAATTTATACCTGAACATAGAAATGTATTTGGTCTAAACTTCATCTATAATTTTGAAAGACGTGTTGTATAGGATAAACAAGAAAAGTAAATATTATATCTAAACAAGGTTTTATTTAATTTCCAACCAATAGAAGGTACAGATGTAATCATCAAGTGCTTATCTGAACTCTGAATTCAGAAGACTAAAATGTTGATATATAAAAAACATCAAGTACTTCACACATACAAAAGCAATGATTTGACCAACGATATTATAAGTCGTGGTAGGTTGGCTTCAATAAAAAAACAAGAAAAATAAGATAAATGTGTGAGAAATGAGAATACAAAGGGAAATGATTAGAATTAGAGAAAAGATAGTTCCCAATGAGATGGCGTGAGAGAAATTAGAAATGACACATATTAATGAGAAAAGTAGAAAACATAAACTTAGGTGGCATAGACACATAAGGAAAATTGAGCGATGTATCGATAAAGAGATGAAATAATATTTACACTAAAAAAAGGACAATGAAAGAACACCAAAATTAACAGGAGAAAATATTATTAAATTGATCAAAAAATAAATTTAACTATACCAATGACTCAAGCTAAAAAATCATGGAAAATGAGAATTCGTGTGGCCAGTCTGAAATGACAAGGATGATGATGATGACTGCTTTGCACATACAAGCTTTGAGGTAGATTTCTGCACTGAAAAACTAAGAAGCAAATGCAGATGATGCAGAACTAATATAAAAGGGAGATCAAAAAAAATTAAGAATAATTAATCATAGTATGTGCAAGGTCAATAAGTCGATCTTCGGTCAAATTTTACTTGAAAAATCGTAGTATGCTAAGCATAGCTTCAAATACCAGGCACCTTTTAACTTTCTGCATTCTTAGTAAAATATTTCCATTTAGTAGTTGGTACAATCTTTCTAGGAAAATATCAAATTATCATTAACTTTGGGTAGCTTATTAAAAATTAGTGGAAATTATGTTTAAACCTTTTTTTTTCATAAATACTAAAAAAACCTTGAGTTTTATCACTATGTAAACCAACCATTTGAAAGTTTTGAAAATATAAAGCAAAATCCGGAATTTTATAGAAATGTAAAACACACTTTGGGTTTTTCTTACATTTAAACAACACATCGTTGTGTTGTTTACAGCGCAATCAACTTTGTACTATTTCGTTCGTTGCATTGTTAAAATGCAACTTACCTAAATATTTTCGATTTATATGTTTTTAATAAAATAACTTGGATTATATTTTTAAAATGATATATTATATACGTTAAATTATACATATATATATATATAAACATAGAAATGTTTTTTGAAATACTATATCAATTAACGCAATTTTGATTTTTTTCATTGAAGTCTGCATTTTAGAAGTGCAAGCAACTTTAATTATCATTATTGCAATTAATTTGATGATTTTGGATTTGGGTTTATGATCTATATTACTTACCATAATTGTGCGGAATTTGCATGCGATTTTATTATTGTGAATTCAAGTGCTTAATTTACAACATAAAAAGCAAGAGGTTGTTTTTATGAGAAATATTAAGGGTGCTTTGCAGACAAATCCTAAAAAAATACATGGTCTCAAAATTAATTAGCTCAAATATTAACCAAGGATCAAGTTAGAAGGATTACAAAAAACAAACAATGATGGTATTTATCACTTATTCTCCAATTGTGAGTGATAGAAACATGATACTTTCAAAGCAAATATGCCAGAACATTCACTACAATGTAATTTGTAAACATGAGAATTTATATAAAGTAGTATATGCATAACATCGAGTAAAGCAAAGTCTTAAACGTTGAAAACACCTAAGAAACAACTCATAAAGCAAAAATCTTAAAATTCGCATTAATCGTAAAATTATGAGGAAGTCGTATTTTGTTCCTAAAGTTAAAGACAACCGAAAGGCTGAGACTTTGTTTAGGTTGCGCGTAACCAGGTTACACAACAATAATTTGATGAAATCCAAACAAAAATTGTTTTTGTGAACTCCCATCAAAAAGCACTGTAAAGTAGAATTAGGTGGCTATGGTAACATTTTGCAGTATTATTTAATCTATATCGTCGTCTTCACAATTTAATTTCTTATCAGCCTATTCACATGCTTATATCAGTTTCAATTTGGGCACCCTACCTTACGTTAGCCTATTTTGTTGAATTCAGGATATCAAAACTGAAGCAACCAAGACCACGCTAACATAACTAACCAGTCACCCTGAAGTAGAAAGCCTATTTACTCAAACCACCTTGAGTTTCAGTGTTCACTTAACCGCCGAGAGTTTACTAGTTAAGTCAAGCTCCTTAAAGTTCAAATGGTTGCTCAAGATTATAGCATATGGAATCAGTAACCCGCAATGCACTGAATTATGTTAAATACCTGGATGAAATCAATGAAAGTGTTGAGCACGGCCATAGATTTCGCTTCTTTGCTGTACGAAACATTCCCAACTGTCACCAAATCATTTGTTTTTGCTCCCACCGTGCTATTATACATTGTAAAAACAGTAACGAATGAAACAGCATATTTGCTATCAGCTATCTCTCTCTTTCTCAAAAACTCATCTTTGTTAATAGCTCTTATACCTACAAAAACATCCAATGTAAATGTCGATACCCAAAACCATTGTAAACTGCAACCATGCCCCCTCAATTAACGTAGTTACACTCAAGGGTTTATAAGGGCCACGTCTGAAAAGAAAGATCTTAGAGCGGTTATGCATAAAAAAGGTATAAAACGTATTTAACGAACCTTCGGTGCTGCACTGGAGACGATTAGGCAAACCTTGGCCGGCGGCAGTGCCTAAAATCAAATGATCTGGTTTTCTTGAGGGATTTTGAGTGACTCCAACTGGTGATGTCACATCATTTTGATGGAAATTGAGTACTGTTCCGAATAAATAAACGAAATGAAATCAGCCGGATTTACAAAATAATTATAGCATTTCAAAAAGGTGGCTGAACCAATAACCTAAAAATAGAAGAGGAACGATGAGAATGAGAGTAAAATAGAAGAGGTAGCGATTCCGCCAGCCTCTAACAATTGCGGCCATGGCGACAATTGTGACCGGTTTCTCAGTGCAAGTGCAAATTTGAGAGCGAGATCCAGGTCTGTTTTTCTGGTCATTACACATACTTCCATGGTCAATGATAAAACAAAAATTCCACAAGCACCCGCTGAACTCACTTTTTACATCAAGGGTTCGTTTAACTCAGTGCATGGCCGGAGATGATGCAATTCCTCTATCACCAATTGACTGTGTGAAACAAATCATAACCATTCATTATCTAGATATAAAAAAGGGTCATTTCATTAGAATGACAAACTTTGCAGTCTAATTAGTTTCTAGGACACACGTCCACAGAAATTAATTTCAAAGCCAAAGCCAGTAGAATAATTAATTTTAAGGATAAAGTCAGCAGTCCAATTACTTTTAAGGACATAATTTCATAGGTTTTTAGGCCTTAGAAACTAATTAATTTGTATTTTGTCCTTAAAAGTAATTATTTTAATTGTGTGACGTAGAAACTAATTGCACTTGTTAAAGAGGCTCTTGTGGCTAATTTCCGCTCTAAAAAAATTAAACAGTACCACATTTAAAATAAGTGATTGGATTTCAAAGGGGACATGGAGCACCTCGGTTTTAGAGTAGCCTCGAACTAGTTTTATGTTAGCTAATAGGTAAATTCATGTGCTCGCTAAGTAATTTCAACTCTCGGGTATCCTAATTGTTTTGGCTTTAGAATTGTTTTTTTTTCCTCCCTCCAATGATAGGCTCTATTTACAGCATCGTGCCTCTAACCACTTAAGTTATAGGTCTTTTTGACTTTAAAATTATGTTTTTGGTATTGTTATGACACTTCAAATTTGAATATGAGTAAGGTTTCAATGGGATTTTGCCGAATTCAGGGTTGAAATTGTCGAATGTATGTCGAATTTTATTTTTTGGGTCGTCTCTTTCATGTCCACTTTTGAAATTTCAGTAATAATAAATGTAACGACCCGAATTTTCCTATATTTGCTTTTAAATATTTAAATTGTTTTAATTATTGGATTTGGGATATGAATTGATTTTTGAATATGAAAATTTTGGTTAAAATTATAGAATGAATTTAAATTTCAAATATAGAGGCTTATCGTAATACGGAAATGGTGAATAATTGAAATTTAAGTTGAATATGAATCGAAATGATTTCTAGTGTCAATATAAATTCTATTTGAATTAGAATTGAATTAATAATTTTTAAAAAATGGAATTTCAAGTGATTTCGTAAATTTTTGAAATTGTCGATTTAATCGATGCGTAAAATAGTGATCTGGGATACAGTCTCGAAATTCAACGAAACATATTCTATTAGATTCGTAATAGTGTATTATTATCGGACTTCAAATTTCTTAGCGTTTGGTGTTACCTTTTGATCGTATGGGATAAAAAAGCGTTGAAATTAATATTGAAAATTTAATATTTAATTTGGGTTCAAAACGGTATCTTCCACATATAATCGAATTAGGTTTTGAAACTTGTTTCATTGCGTTCAAAATAGGAGTATAACATTAGGATCGTCGGGCGGCACGCCTCAATAGGGGTTCGAGATTTTAAGTTATGCACGGCAAGATATTTTGAAAATTATTAAATTTTAAATCGGCAAAGTCAAACCCTATACGCTTAGATTCGTACATGAGCCACCCTACATTCGTACCTCGTCAGCCTAAACCCTGAATTAAGCCGCCTTCTTCGTTTTTAAATTGCATCTTCTCCTTTATATTTAAATTCATGAGTGCCTTTCTTCTTATTCGAGCAGAGAAAAAAATGAAACCATTTGTTTTATAAAATAAATGAGCAGGCGATCGAAATCGCAAATTCCATGAACGCGTGAGGCGCTGGAAGGTAGAGAGGTGAGTTATGCTATTATTGGATTTGGGAATGGTGTAGTTCAATTGAGGTTTTGCACGAGCGAGTCTTTGGATGGTGGCGGTGTCGATGGGTGTGACTGTGTGACGAGATAGGGGATTTCTTGGCGAGGCGGCGAACGAAGGGGGTTGCTCGCGTGAATGATGCGAGTCGTTCGAGTAGTTTGTAGTCACGTGGTTGCTGGAGGATTGGGGTATGGCAGCTGTAGAGGGATGGTCGTGGAGCTTTGTTAGCTAGGGTTAGGGATGTCGCGATGTAAAGTAGGGAAGACGTGTGTTTTGGATGGAACGAGGTAATTTATCTTGAGTGTGTTATTTATGTCAATTAAGGTTTAATATGTAAATAAAAAATAAAAAAGAATAGCTTTTATATAAAATTGTAAATCTAATAAATTGTAACACTACTTTATAGGAGGCCAAAATCGAGCACCGTTCGCTGCGATTGCACTCGTTCGGATAAATACTATGCAATAAAAATTGGTTTGGAATTTATTGAAGATAGTTGGAATTTTAAATTAATTTGAACGCTGTTCAATTTGATTTAAAATTGGTTCAATTTGATTTAAAATTTGAACGGACTACAAATAAAAATCAAGGTGAGTGAATCTCACTCATTTGAATTACTGGGTTTAAATTTTTAATGCTACAAAAAATTATTGGCTGATTAGACGAATTAATAAATTATTATCAGTTGGACATTATATTATATATATTAGTATATATATTAGTAGTTGGATTGATTATTCCCGCCAATTGGAGCGGATGAGACCCTATACGCCTCCATAATAGTGGATGACCCTATATTAGCGCGATATCCACCTCAAAGCAGGATTGGCATTTTTATGTTATATAATACATGTGGATGTAGGGAAACGGGTTGAAGGGATCCAACTGGATTCCTCAAAAATGTTGATTTTGATTTCATATATAGTGATATATGATTTGTGTGAATATTCTGATATAGATTATGCTATGGTTGAATTATTGGATGCTATAGTAGCACTGTCCTTAATTTTGGTATTTTAAATATCATAAATATTATTTTTGGTATTTGAAAGAATTAAAAGGAGATTTTGGATATAAAAATATTTATATCAAAATTTGAATTTGATTTGGATAAAAACAATATTTTGATTTGGAGTTGTACTTAACTATTCATAAAATGTTTTAATTGAAGATTTAAAAATAAATTTTATAAAGGATTTTTAACAGTGGATTTTTAAGTGATATTTCTGGTTTTATGGAAAAGAAGTTGAAATCGATATTAAATATAGATTTAAAAAATAAATGGGATTTAATAAGGAATAGATTTATAAAACGAGATTTTATAAATGAGATTAATTTTTATAAACGATTGATACTAAAATGGGGTTTATAAATTTATAAACGATGTATATAAATAAGGGAAAAATGATATCAGTTGATAAATTGGGAGTGTGAATTTATATTGAGATATGGAAATCGATTCTAGGAAAAATAATGTATTCTATTTTTGAAATATGAGAATGGTTAGGGAATGAGAATGAAATTGATGTGTTGTGACTCGAGAGAGATTTATAGATTGAAATTGGTTATTGGAATTTTAAAAATATTTTTATCGAGAAGTTAAGTTTGTTTTAAAATAAAAAAATTATTTATTCAAACTATGTAATTTAAAGCTGTTTTAGTATTAAATACTTCGAAAAGTGGATTTTTCAAATATTTAATAGTATTTGAATTAAATTCTAATTTTTATAATAAGCTTTGTAAATCAATTAGTTTTATTTGAAAATGATATGGAAATGAGTTATCGATGTTTATTTAAATGTTTTGATATTTTAATAATTACTTAAACATGGTTTAAAAATAAAATTATTATTCTTTGAAAATACTTATTATATATAGTAAGTTCTGAAATGATTTTAATTTATTTGTAAATCCTCTCAAGATTTGTAAACAGGGTTTATTAAGGATATGATTTTGTATAAAAGAAATCTTATAATGGTATTCTGTAAATTTAAGTAAACTTCCGGAATGTTGAAATACGAGTACTTCGAAAATGAATTAGAATTCATAAAGGAAGTTAGAAATGGGTAGTTGAGATTATAGATAAGTATAATCGATTTTGGAAATTTTAAAGGGGTTTAATTAATGAAATTCCAAAAACTTATAGAATTAGTTATAAACGAGCTAAGGAAATTTATAAGTAAATTGTAAGGGATTTTGAGAAGAATGAAATAAATATAATATTTCCTAAGTATTAGAAATAAAATGGTTTTAGGAAAATATACTTATAATGTTTCCAAGTATTGGACTGGAAGGATTTGAAATATTTTCGAAGTGTTGAATTATAAATGGAATTGGAAGAAAATATTTACAAGTATTGATATGGATTGAAATATCATGTTATGGATTTAAGTATTTGAAAACATTTTCAAATATTGAATATACTAGAAGAGATTTGAATATATATATATATATATATATATATATATATCTTTGTAAAGATATTTTGAAATGAAATGTTTGAAAGATTTATAAATTTGGACCTAGTGGCTGCTTATGTGTGAAATTTGATAGTTAAATAACCGACTATCAAATCTATCCAAATTCGTCGATCGTTTCAAAGAGACCGATATTGGATTTAATATCCGAAAACTACTTCGATCTAATTTGTGCGTTACGAATTGTGATATCTCAAAGGAAATGGAGACGATGATCCTAAAGGAGATTCGTTTTGTTCAGACCCAGAACAACTTGTATGAATGAATGATATTATTACATCGTTGCTTGGAAGGCGTGTTAGCATTCTAAGTATGAATGTTATTCCAAAGGTAAAACGTAGCCTGAAGCCTCATCAACCAGGAATGACTAAAACAAGAAAGATGCAATAGGGATAAGTAGGTCACACCCAAGTAGGGTATGTTATCACTTTTTTAGATATCCTAGGATATATATTATAATTATGGATATGGTTGTGCATGGAAAAGAAAGCGCTCGATTAAGGTGGGAACACTCGGAACGATAACATATTCGGTGCTATCCAGGTCAGGGGTAGGCCTGTTCTGTGTTGGCTGGGAATCTAGGCGAGGTCCTCGGTACATTTTGCTAGAGATGTACTGTGATGGATGGTACCCCAAGCATTATATGAAATCCAACATCCGCTGCGAGCCTATATGATTTTGATTGTACCAAACTATGCTAAAACATGAGATGCAAGCATTTTAGTTATTTTCTAATTTACTTTCTATACACCCTATTATAATATCAAATGATTTTGATATAAAATATTTTGGTTATTCTAAAGTAAAAACTGTCATGTTTATGTGTGAGGTGGTCTTACGGGATACCATTATTTTTAAAGGATTTTGAAAATAGCAATAATTCAAATTTAGTATGTTTTCTCACGCTGGTTTTCTAAACTGACTCGGGTGTTATTTTATTATAATGCTCGGGTCAGACGAGTATTACAGATTCAAGTTAGGATGCTATGGAGCTCAGAAGATGAGCTGGAGGATTTCAGTCGTATATCACATATTTGATTTATATTACGTTGTGTGTTAACGGAATTCAGTATTAGTAAGGACAAGTTATTGTAATTGTCCAGAATGATTGTTGATTTTTGTACTCTGATGATTGTATATATACTAACTGCTATGGATATTTTTTATAAAAATCTGTTATATTATATTATATTATGTTCTGCTGCGATTGTCAGATTCTATATTTTTTTTCCTATTTTCTTCTATCTTTTTCTTCTTCGCCCTTGACAATCGGTATTCCCAGCACTTGAATATTCAGCATGCTATACTGTGAACGTATTAGTGTCGATTTTCGAGGGTCGAAAACCAGTTCGTTACATTTGGCATCAGAGCTGAAGGTTAAGCGAGAACCTTGGCTTTGGTGGAGATTACTTATTAGAGATAGGGTCAGCAGTTCCCTAGAATGAATTTGAGAGTATTAATAGATATGAACACGTATTTTTTGGTAAATATAAAATGTTTTATATTATATTGTTTCATCTGCTGAGTGGTTTACGAATTCTGGTCGAATAGTGGAACACCATGAAATTGATAGGAATTTTTAAATAATTGAACTAGGTAAACCGACATGGTATTGTTTTGAAGCGGGTAAATGAAATAATTTTACCCAAATTATATTTTGACATGGATGAAATAATTTTCTAGAAATTATTATAGTATATTGGTGTGTTTGGTTGTTATTATTATAGTCCAAACTAAATTATAACATTTGAAATGGTTATATATATAACCAAACAGGGATTGTATAAGAATGATTTGTGCAAATGAATTATAAATAAAAATGGATTCAAACCAGAATTTGGAAATTTAAAATCCCGGAAGATTTGAGAAACGTTTTAAATGGATTTAAACTAAGTATTTGGGATTTTTTAAATCTTATAGATTTTGAAAATGTGTTCCAAAGTGTTTGAAAAGAGTAATGGTGATATTATTTTTGGAATATTTTTGAATAGATAATGTTTTAATTGGATTTTTGAGGTGATAAAGCACTAAACTCACTTCTATCGCCAGAATAAATTCCAATGATGATCACGACATCATCGATGTTCATTTTCGAGTTCTTAAGTGATGGACTGTTACCATAGTAATTTGATATGAGCATTTTTGTTTGGAGACAAAGATTTTTTGGAAATTTCAAAGGAAATTTGTTTTGGATAAAAACAGGTTTGGTTTAAATTTAAAAAGTGGATATGATATATATATATATATATATATATATATATGATTTCAAATGATTTGAAATGAAAACCAGGTGTTTGAATTCTGGAATTTCCCTTTAAATGATTAGTGAAACCGAAAGAAGATAAGTTTTTGAACTTATAACCTAGAAATGTAATTTTGATATGAAATTAAAAATTTAACTTGGTTAGATGGATTGAGCTAGTAAATGGATGGAATGGATTAAAATTTAACTTAAGCTAATCAAATAAAACTGGATTAAATTTGAAACCATGTTGAACTAAATATAAAATTTGGGTTATAAAATGATAATATAACTATAAGTTATAAAATTTTAATTTTCATAAAAATTTAAGTGGAAAATTATGGAATTATGAACAAATGGAAGTAGATATAAATAAGAATTTGTGAAGGGGTTATACAACTATGAGTTATAAATTATCGGATGTAATTTTGACGATTTGGAAATAAAGCACTTGAATGGATGTTAAAATTTACTAAGCATTTAGTGAAATAAAAACTAAGTTTGCAACTTGTTGAATGGAGAAATAAAATGGTAAAACCAAAATGAAATGGTTAAATATTTGGAATAAAATTCAAACTTAAATCATAAAACAAATTTGAACTCAAACTAAAAATCGAATGTAAAATTTTAAAATAAAAGAAAACTGATTAGATAAGTTAAATTATGGACTGAATATTATAGTGGATTAAATGAATGAACTAATTAAATTAATTAATAAACGAAATGGAATTTGATTGCAATAAGAATGAGCTTAGGTATATATGTTTATATAACAACAAATGAACTTAAGTTATAAAATCGAATATGAACTTAAGTAATAGTAATGGAATGTTATAATAAACCTTGGTAATAAATTATGAAGTGGTTTATTAAGTGAATTGGCATAAAAATGAAATGTCATTTGATATAAAAAATTAAACGAACAAGATTTTGTTAATAAATTGAGTATGAATTAATAGACAATTGATAAATTGAGTTGGAGTCGATTTAAAATAGCTATAAATTGTGAGTGGTTATTTAATTAAAAGTATATCACTGAATTTGCATTGAAAAATTTATCGTTTGGCATAAACGAAAGTTGTGAATCAATGGGAAGTTGTACACAATGGTTTAGAAGCAATTTGAAATGGATATGAATGCAATGGATGGGAATGTGAATTGAATGCTAATAAATTGGTTTTGAATCATTTGAAATGTATTGCATGGTATATAGAATGATTGATGGTAAACGAATTAACTAAAGTTAATTATTTAGATGGAAACTTGGCCCGAATGAATTTATGGAATGATTCGTAAGTAAATAGCATGGATTGAATTGTCATTCGACCTAAATAGAAGTCTACAAAATTTAGTGAACTCGTGAAAAGTAAAAAAATTGAATACTGATAAATTGGTTGTAAACCATTCGAATTTAATAAAATGATACTAAATCAATTGAAATAAAGGATTGAATGTTGGAACCTTGTGGTTATTGATAAATTTATGCTATAACATGTTTGGTTATGAAATATATGTGTATGCACTAGTTAAGTAAATGAAATGTTATTAAATTTTTATGTTTTGGTACTTACGCGTTTTAAATTGAGTAAGTATAGGTACAAGAACATTTATTTATACTTTGGTTGCACGATTGTAAATAAATTGAGCGGCCTCGCTTATTAACGCTAATATAAAGTTACACTTTTGGATTAAATACAGCAATGAGATAAATATCGATATATATTGTGTTTCTGACCGTGTGGATCGATGTTTATATTTTTATCATATTTGTCATGTTGTAAAAAGCTCTCCGTATAAGGGAGACTCTGCCGAAAAAATTCGGAAATTTAGGGTGGTAGAAAATTTTGAAAATTTTGAAATTTTTTTTTGTTAAAAGAAATTTGATTTTGAATTGTAATTTAAATAAAGGAGTCGGTTTAGAAATGGAAAACTAATTGATTTGGTTAGAACTAAAAGATTAGAAAAGTGAAATATCGAATTTTCACTAAGTAGGTTTTTAGAAAGTAATGAGTTTGGATCATTCGTCGTATCTTAGCAATTTCGGGTATGAAATTCTTTTAAGGGGGAGGAATGTAACGATCTGGATTTTTTGACATTTGTTTTTGAATATTTAAATGGTTTTAATTATTGGATTTGGAATATGAATCAATTTTTAAGTGTGAAGATTTTGGTTAAAATTATACAATGAATTTAGGTTTCAAATATAACGGTTTATTGTAATGCGGAAATGGTGAATAACTGAAATTTAAGTTGAATATCAATATAAAATATATTTGAATTAGAATTGAGTTAATGAGTTTTTAAAACTGGAATTTCAAGTGATTTCGTAAATTTTTGAAATTGTCGATTTAATCGATGCGTAAAATAGCGATCTAGGGCACAACCTCGAAATTCGATAAAACATATTTCGTTAGATCCGTAATAGTGTATTATCATCGAATTTTAAATTTCTAGCTTTTGGAATTACCGCTTGGTCGTATGGTATAGAAACGCATTGAAATTAATATTGAAAATTTAATAGTTAAATTGGGTTCAAAAATCTATCTTCCACATACGATCGAATTAGGCTTCCAAACTTGTTCCATTGCGTTCGAAATAAGGGTATAACATTAGGAACGTTGGCACACCTCAGTTGGGGTTTGGGATTTTGAGTTATGCAAGGTGAGTTTTTTGAAATTTTAATAATATTTTAAATTAGCAAAGTCAAACCCTATACGTTTTGACTCGTACACGAGCCACCCGACATTCATACCTTACCGGGCTAAACAGTGAACCAAGCCGCCTTCTTCATTTTTAAATTGTGTCTTCTCCTTTATATTTAAAATTGTGAGTGCCTTTCTTCTTCTTCGAGCAGAGAAAAAAATCATAATCCATTCGTTCATATGAAAAAGATACGAGCAAGCGATCGAAATCACAAATTTCATGAATGCGTGTGGCGTTGGAAGGCGGAGCGGTGAGTTATGTTGTTATTGGATTTGGGAATGGAGTCATTCAATTGAGGGTTTGCACGCGTGAGTCTCTGGATGGCGGCGGCGTCGATGGATGCAATTGGGTGACGAGGCAAGGCTGTTCTTGGCGAGGCGGCAAACGAAGGGGATTGCTCGCGTGGACGACGCCATTCGTTCGAGTAGTTTGTAGTCGCGTGGTTGCTGGAGGATTGGGGTACGGCAGCTATACAGGGATGGTCGTGGAACTTTGTTAACTATGGTTAGGGAAGTCGTGATGTAAAGTAGGGAAGACGTGTTTTGGGTGGAACGAGGTAATTTATCTTGAGTATGTTATTCAGGTAAATTAAGGTTTAATATGTAAATAATAAAAAAAGAATAGCTTTTATATAAAATTGTAAACCTTATAATTGTGAAACTATTTTATCCGAGGTCGAAATCGAGCACCGTTCGTTCTGTTGCACTCGTTCGGACAAAACCTATGCAGTAAAAATTGGTTCGAAATTTATTGAAGATAGCTAGAATTTTAAATTAAATTGAACGTTATTCAATTTGATTTAAAATTGGAACGGACTACAAATAAAATCAAGCTAAGTAAATCTCACTTATTTGGATTACTGGGTTTAAATTTTTAATGTTAAAAAAAATTATTGCCTGATTGGATGAATTGATAAATTACTATTAGTTGGACATTATATTATATATATTAGTATATATATTAGTAGTTGGATTGATTATTCCCATCGATTGGAGCGGATGAGACCCTATGCGTCCCGCACAATAGCGGATGACCCTTTATTACCGCGATATCCCGCCTCGAAGCAGGATTGGTATTTTTATGTTATATATAACACTTATGGATGTAGGGAAAAAGGTTGGAGGGATCCTACTGGATTCCTCAAAATGTTGATTTTAATTTAATATATACTGGTATGTGATTTGTGTGAATAATTTGATATAGATTATGTTGTGATTGAATTATTGGATGCTATAGTAGCAATGGCCTTAATTTTGGTTTTTATTTTATTTTAGCAAAGCTAGTCGGCTTTATAGCGGGTCATGCCACTTTATAAATAATGGAAAAACCGGTGCTCCGTACATGCACAGAACAGCTATATGGGAGCAAAGAACCCAGATCACAATAAAAAGAATAAAGCAATGGAGTTAGGCAAAGAGAGCCTGAATTACTAAACAGAAAACAAGACCACACCCCCTTCAGAAAGGAACTGCCACAACCTCCAGCGGACGAGGGGCCAATAATGAGGACATAATCAGAGAAGAGTGTGGCTAGATTCGGAACAAAACCCTCCAAAGTAGGTGAGTAAATGAATCTCCTATCCCTGCTAACATCATAAAACTTACTCTTATTTTTCTCTCCTCTCTCACCTTCCCTAATAAGAACCAGAACCTTGCCCTCAATGTGATAAAAGGGAAACCGACCCTCGCCCACTTCATTACAAATATAAGTAAAATAACAGTCATACTCAGGCGAATAGCACATAACAGAAGGCGAATAAACCCCGACCCGCTCCTCAAAATTCCAAGCAAGAGAATTAGATAAAACCAGAGTATCATCTTTAATCTGGGCCTCACCATCAGGTAGCGCAACAGCAGGAGCAACAATAGGAGACAAACTGGCCGGAAAGGAACAACAGGGGACTTCAACAATGGGAGAATCACAAACCGGAGAAGAAGCAACCTTCGGAACCCAAACGAGTAGGAGGATGAGGAAGAGGAATCCGACAAGCAAGGGGAACAAAAACTACGGACATCGGGCTAGGACACGAATCCGAAAGATGCCCAAAGGACTAACAAGACTTACAAATATCTAGTTTCAAGTTGTAGCGAACTCTGACCTCCGCAAAAACATCATCATCAAGTCTAACTTTAAGGACGGAAGGAAGAGACTTGTCAGGAGTAATTTCGATCAGAGTCTTGGCATATACTAATCTCTTTCTGCCCACAGTGTAAGTATCATAACATATAACCTTACCAACAAGACCAGCAAGCCAATTGATCCCGATAAGAGGTTGAAGAACAGAAGAAATGTGTGAAAAATGGGCCCAAATAGGAATAGATAAAACCTTAGCTCTAACCTGATCTACAAATGGACTCCAAGATGTAATAATAAAAGGTTTTCCTTCAATGAGTATAGGTTCAGCTTCTAGGTTACTCTATCTTTCATCACCACGTGAGAATTTGAAATAGAACGTATCATTATCAAAATGAATATTCAAACACCCTCTAGGTTTCCAAACATGATTGCATCTAGCTTTAACAAGGTGATAGGAAAGATTAGAGTCGAGGAAAAAACCAACTTAAAAATCTTTCCAATAAACTACACTAGCCTCTACAACTTCCGACGAAGGTATCATTGCACTATCAATCTCGACATTATCAAAAGAACACGGAGTGTGCACACATGCATTACTCGGCATTTTGAAGAACAAAGATGACCATGAAGGGGGAAGCCATTGGCCTAGATGGTTCCACGGGATTATCATGAATCACGGAAGGCACAAAACCACAAACAGGAGAGAGGGCAAGGGAAGATTTGGATTTGGCATTAACACAAACATCTTGTTCGCATGATCACTGAATGCCACTGTCTGTATCTATGGACTGAACTGCCTTAAACACAGAATCAAGAACGTTACTACCACCATCGACATAAGCCACATACCTAATTCCATATTCAATTTGCACATTGACGTCGTTATCAATATTATTTCCATCTTCCAATCCAACTACAGTTTGCTTCCATGACGAATTACCAACAGAAGCTAAGAGAGGAGTCAAGGAATGCTCGCCGATAATAGAGGGAGAGACTGACATATGCTTATCGGAACCACTAGGCAAGGCCGGATCAGCTAGAAGGGATGCTAGAGGGCTGCCATGAATTGAGACCTGCAGGGAATCGATTGTAACAGGAGCAGGAGCAGGAGCAGCCTCCGATGGATCTAGAAACTCGAAAAGCAAAGCTACTGAAATAGAAGCACCAAACTTCACGTCAGAGCGAGTGATAGAGGCCAACATATCTGACAAGGGGAGCAAAAACTTCTTCTTAGTAGGCATGGGAGGGAGACAAAATGGAAACAAAGAGGGCAGGAGGCTGAAAAGACAAGGAAGTAGAAAGAAGCAGACGAGAGGAAGAAACAATTAATTTCACGAGATCGCCATTTCACGAGATTGCCAAATCACCGTTTTTTTAAACCTGCATCAATTGTATATCTTAATTTTGGTATTTTAAATATCACAAATATTATTTTTTTAATTTGAAAAAAATTAAAAAAGAGATTTTGTATTTATATCGAAATTTTGATTATTTTAAAGGAAATTGATTTGGATAAAAGCAATTATTTGATTTGGGGTTGTACTTAACTATTCGTAATATGTTTTAATAAGAGATTTTAAAATAAATTTTATAAGGAATTTTTAACGGTGGATTTTTAAGTGATATTTCTGGTTTTTTGGAAAAAAGTTGAAATCAATATTAAATATATATTTGAAAAATAAATGGGATTTATGAAGGAATGGATTTATAAAATGAGATTTTATAAATGAGATTAATTTTTGTAAACGAGTGATACTAAAAGGGGTTTATAAATTTATAAATGATGTTTATAAATAAGGGAAAAATTATATCAGTTGATAAATTGGGAGTGTGAATTTATGTTGAGATATGGAAATCAATTCTGGGAAAAATAATGTATTCTATTTTTGAAATGTGAGAAAGGTTAGGGAATTAGAATGAAATTGATGTGTTATGACTCGAGAGAGATTTATAGATTGAAATTGGTTATTGGAATTTTAAAAATATTTTTATTTAGAAGTTAAGTTTGTTTTAGAAGAAAAAAATTATTTATTCAAACTATGTATTTAAAGCTGTTTTCGTATTAAAATACTTCGAAAAGTGGATTTTTCAAATATTTAATAGTATTTGAAGTAAATTCTAATTTTAATAATAAGCTTTGTAAATCAATTAGTTTTATTTAAAAATGATTTGGAAATGAGTTATCGATGTTTATTTAAATGTTTTGATATTCTAATAATTACTTAAACATGATTTAAAATAAAATTATTATTCTTTGAAAATACTTATTATATATAATGAGTTTTGCAATGATTTTAATAATTTATAAATCCTCTCAAGATTTGTAAATAGGGTTCATTTAACGGATATGATTTTTGTATGAAAGAAATCTTGTAATGGTATTCTGGAAATTTAAGTAAATTTTTGTAATGTCGAAATACGAGTACTTCGAAAATGAATTAGAATTCATAAAGGAAGTTGGAAATGGGTAGTTGAGATTATAGACAAGCATAATCGATTTTGGAAATTTTAAAGGGGTTTAATTAATGAAATTTCGAAAACTTATAGAATCGGTTAATGAGTTAAGGCAATTTACAAGTAAATCGTAAGGGATTTTGAGAAGAATAAAGTAAATAGAATATTTCCTAATATTGGAAATAAAATGGTTTTAGGAAAATATACTTATAGTATTTCCTAAGTATTGGACTGGAAGGATTTGAAATATTTTCGAAGTGTTGAATTATAAATGGGATTAGAAGAAAATATTTCTAAATGTTGATATGGATTGAAATATCATGTTATGGATTTAAGTATTTGAAAACATTTTCAAATATTGAATATACCAGAAGAGATTTAAAAATACACGCACACACACATATATCTTTGTAAAGATATTTTGAAATGAAATGTTTGAAAGATATATAAATTTAGGCCTAGTGACTGCTCACGTGTAAAGTTTGATAGTTAAATAACCGACTATCAAATCTAGCCAAATTCGTTGATCGTTTTAAAGAGACTGAGATCGATCTGATTTGTGCATTACGAATTATGATATCTGAAAGAAAATGGAGATGATGATCTTGAAGGAGATTCGGTTCGTTCAGATCTAGAACAACTTGTATGAATGAATGTCATCATTGCATCATTACCTAAAAGGCAGTGTTCGCGTTCCAAGTATGAATGTTATTCTAAAGGTAAAACGTAGCCTCAAGCCTCATCAATTGGGATGACTAAAATAGGGGAGATGTGGTAGGGCTAAGTGGGTCATTCCCGAGTAGGGTATGTTATCACTTTTCTAGATACCCTCGGATATATATTATAATTGTGGATATGTTTATGCATGGAAAAGAGAGCGCTCGATTAGGATGGGAACACCCAGAGTCATAAACATTCGGTGCTATCTAGGTCAGGGGTAGGCTGGTCCTGTGTTGGTAAGGGATCCAGGCGAGGTCCTCGGTATATTTTGCTAGAGATGTACTGTGACGGGTGGTACCCCAGTAGCCTAATCATTGTATGAAATCCAATATCCACTATGAGACTATACTATTTTGATTGTGCCCAACTCTGCTGAAACGTGAGATGCAAGCATTTCAACTATTTTCTAATTTACTTTCTGTAGACCCTATTATAACATCAAATGATTTTGATATAAAATGTTTTGGTTATTGTAAGGTAAAAACATGTCATGTTTATATGTAACATGGTCATACCAGATACCTTTGTTTTCAAAGGATTTTAAAAATAGTAATAATTTAAATTTATGTGTTTTCTCGCGCTGGTTTTCCATGCCGACTTGGGTATTTTTTTTACTATAATGCTCGGGTCAGACTGAGTATTATAGATTCAGGTTAGGATGCTATGGAGCTCAAGCGACGAGCTGGAGGATTTCAGTCGTATACACATACTTGATTTATATTCTTCTGTGTGTGCTAACTGAATGTTCAGTATTTGTAAGGACAAGTTATTGTAACCGTCCAGGTTGATTATTGATTGTTGTACTCTGATGGTTGTATATATATTAATAGCTACAGATTCTTTTATACAAAAATCTATTATATGTTTTCTATTGTGATTGTGAGATTTGGTGTTGTTTTTTTTCCTATTTCCTTCTATCCTTTTCTTCTTCACCTCTAGCAATCAGTATTTTCGGCACTTGAATATTCGGTATTCTATACTGTGAATGTATTGATGTCGATTTTTGTTGGTCGAAAATCCAGTTCGTTATAATAAACTTGTGTTTTTAGTTTATTCCAACTCTTTTCTTAGCTTTTATTTCAAGTTTGCTCCCATATTTCGCTACATGTGGTCAATGTTTACCATTTTATAGTGAGTGGTGTTCAGATTACCCTTAAGTTTTATAAAAAAAGGGTTTCCTTTGTTCAAATATATATTTATTTACATGATAGGCTATGAATGGACTCTGGTCGCTGTCCCTAATCTTCACCTTTTTCTGGCAGAACTATTTCATATTTCCCCTTGAATGATTATTATGAAATTCTCTTATGCTATATGTGTGCGCATGTTTTTATATTGGTGGAATACGACTGATAGTAGCTCATGTCGGAGTTACGGTTGCATGGAACTTTAATTACTCCATTTATTTTGTGATTTTTAGTATTGATTCATTTGACATTACTTGGTAATTTGAACAATTAGTTAACCATAATTTTTTAATGATCTTACAACCATTGCATCGTTTAAAAGCTAACATGAATTTTTTTTGTCCTTTTATCGGTTTTACAAGTAAGAGATAATTAGTAAATTATTTAAAATGGATAAATAAGTTATTTTAATTGTTTCATTTTTCTAAAAAAAAGAAATCTCTTATGGCTAAAATAAATGTTATATATTCACCATTTTATTCTTCAATAATTCAATTTAGTAAGTCTTACAAAGGATTCTTGGACAAGATTAGAGAAAGAGTCTAAAGATGGAATATGAATTATATGCGTAAAATATTTCAAAATCGTTTTGACTATTTACATCTCTATCACAAGCTTCTATGAATAAAAGATAATTTGGAGCTTGTTAATTAGATAGAATAAAATTCATTGTGAATTTGCCGTTGGGCCAAAAAAATGAGTAATTCATTAATAAAATATCTCTCTATGATTTAGTATAAACGACATTAGTTAGAATATTCATGTTGTTAACTATAAATTGACTTCGGTCTTTGCCTCCGATTTTTGTGTTTTAAATTATGTAAACTCTTTAAATTTTATTTAAATTTAAGTTCCTTGATAAATATTTCAACATGAATTAAATTTATCGTGATAAAAATTTAGTTTTAAAAATAGATATAACTTTTAAAGCATTTCAAAGTTGGAAATTTTAATATTTTATGTGAACATTATTTTATTTTACATTTAATAAAGACAAATATGTTATTTTATTTATTTTAGTTATATAGGTAAAAAAATACTAATTTGAGCATCAACCTATAGTTATGCCATCAACGAGAAACACGAAGAATAAACGCTATGATTTGAAATTTCACAATAAGAAGTCATTTCATGGCAGTATGGAGTTAGCCGCCAAAACCCTAGCCATCACCACCCCTGCCTTTCTTCCCCCTTTAATGTAGGAAGCTTCAGACGATACCACCTTCCTCACACCCCTCCCTTTCTCCAAACACATATGCGGATGGCTTCACCAAAGTCAAACTTGGGAAGTGGAAGTGGTTTCAAAAACCCTTAGAGACAAATAGCGGATTTATGTCCATATGCAGTCGAGTAACTCGATTCTCACCCCCAGGCCAACTCGCATGTAAAGTCCGATACAATCTCAAGAGGCGATCATGGGAGACAGTTCTTTAGCCATAAGCAAATCAACAAGGAATGCCCTCCGGATAATTCAATCTCTAGAGCATTGTTTGATATCATCGAATATGACCAAATCTCGATTTTTATCCTGCTTAAGTTTTTCAAACCCATGGATAAATTTATCTTTAGATGCGCCAAGGTGAATAACAAATTCATGAAAAAAGAAAATTATAATAGGATAATGCAATAATGATATATGTGGATGGCTTAAAACCATATTATCACTATTTCGAAACATATATTCATCGAGATTGGAAGCTTACAGGACAATTTACCATTTATTCAAAAAAATGCCTTCCATGTTATTAAAGTTGAAAGTAAAGAGGATTGCTCTAAAATTATAGAAGGAGAATCGTATTTTTATGATAGAAAGTTAATGACGATGAAAGATGGGGTCTGGGTATGCATTTAAATAGTTTTTTTGCAAAAAAAAATCCCTAGACGGATATGGTTACAAGGCCTAAACCTTAATTATTAGACAAACAAAGGGATTGATTGCATAAAATTGGTGATGGGAAAACCAATCAAAATGGACAAGGTTTCCGAAGGGATGATCAAAATAGATTTTGCTCGGGTTCTAGTTGAGACTGATAGTAAATCATCCTTTCCTAAACAAGTTCCTATTTTGAATGAAAATGATGAACATTTTGTGCAGCCAATCAAATATAAAAGGAAGTCTATGATATGCCAAAACTGCTTCAATTTTGGCCACTAGGAAAGCCAATGTCAAATTTTGAAAGCATGAGTTCCAAAAAATGATCAATTAAGCTCTCAAAATCATACTTTTGACAACTCAAGTTCAGACCATCAAAATATTGCTGACAATAATGCTGAAATGCAAGTGGAAACTTTAGAAGTGAATCAAATGACTACTTAGATGCATACTCCACTGCATAATATATAAAAGGATCACCAAATAGAAACATCAGTGAACTATGTTAATCCAAAACTACATCAAAACAACACTGAACAAAGTAGCAAAAAGCATAACATAGCAGAGGACGGTAGTTTATAATTCAATTTAGTATAAACCAATTTCCCTTATTCCAACCTTTAAGACAAATTACAAGTTGTAAATAACTTAACAACCACAATGAAAATAATTATAGTTATATGCAAAAAGAAGCGGTAGCAGAAGATATTGGTGATTCCATATCAACTCCAAATGATCACGAACAGTTGCGAGCTACAATATGCCTTAACCCCTCTCATTCTGACCAGAACACTGAACTACAAGTCAAACAAAAACAACCACGAAAAATAGATCAAATGAGACCCCATTAGAGTTCAAGCTTCACAAGCAGACATCATTGCAAATCCATATTGGAATTCCATGGTAAATCAAATCAACATTAGAGGCGGAAAGGTAAAAAACCGAAAGTGGTAGGGTCAACTTCTCTAACGAACTGCTCTTTGTAATACTCTAAATCAATGTCAATGACAATGTTTGACTCCCAAATACCATAAGAGACCGCTTGTCAGGATAGAATAAAAAAACACTAAATCAAGGTGCAGCGATAGAATCTCAAAGTGGAATGGTAATATATAACATACTGAATATGCATGAACATAACATGATAAACAATATATAAGGGACTGTACCAATGGAAATAACTAATAAATAAATATTAATATAGAAAGTAAGGATACAATATTTGATACAACAATCTCATATATAAATAACATATCTATTATATACTATCACAATCTCAAGTATATATCCAAAGTATCAACTTCACCTCCAGAGTGCTTCGGTTGTCCTGGAAGCATATCCCTAAAAACATATGGCTTCCTGACTACTCAATCGAATACCCGAGAGTTGTCATGACAAAAACAAACAAAGACAAAATGCTTGTCATACATAAAGCCTGGTGTGAGGGTAACTATCTAAAAATACTATAAATCAAAACCATATAAAAATAAACAGGAAACTACTGAAGTACGACCAGTCTTCTTCACAAACGTGACTCAGGGGATAATGCGGACTGCCCATAAACGAGTAAAGTGAATCTAGCTCAAAGGTAGGAAATTATGCCCTAGCTTGCTCCTCTCCTGTCATCAACAAGTATGCACAACCAATATAGTGTTACTAATAAGCAACAGTATGCGATGATAAAGGTGACCTAATACATAAATGTAGGGGTAATATAGATATTACAATAGTACTAACAACCAACTAATATGGTACACACAACATAATGGTAAATGACAAATAGAGAATTAATTTATACTAGTCATTACTGATGGGTGGAGTCCAATACGGACACCAATCAATTCAATGATCCTTATCGAAGCATCTGAAATGCATAACAAATATAGTAATATAACAATGCTACTAACATAACATCTCCATACCTAAAACTAAAATACGAATATTCATAATTGATGCCCCTTTCAAATTACCATTAGCTACCAAAGAGACCAATCTAGAGACACAAATAACTTATGGACTACCTTGAAAACCAACACCTCAAAAGAAGTTGGCATGTAGATCCTATCATAACATCCAAAATTACTGCACAACAGTATATGACTTACTATAGACTAGCATTTTTAATCTCTCTCTCCCTTGCTTCGGAACCACGTCTGTAGGTTGTACGCCCCGATGGTACAATGGATTCCCTCAGCATTCTTTCTTTCTAGTTATCTATGTCGACGTATCGAAATTATATGTAAACGCTAAACACCATGTACACCCTTCCCACAATGGTACACAACACCGAAGTATTATTATCCCCGTGTAGATCGTGATTTGTTCTTAAAATGCCTTGCATTACTCGGTTGCTACAAGGCAAACATACCAAACAAATATATATTTATCGCATAAACCTTACATTTATAACTCTATATATAACTTGAACCATATATTTATATATTTGTATAATATATTTCGTCCACTTTAGCAAATCCAAGTCAGGCATACCAAAGTATATAAACCCTTAAAATGCATATCGATAAATAAAATCGAATTTCCATAGCTTCCAAAGGAACCTATCGAGAGCCACAACTACATTGTGGACTCTCTTAAAAACCAACACCACAAAAAAAGTTGGCATGAAGGTCTTTTGTATCACCCAAGAGTATTAAGAAACAACATATAACCTACTTTAGACTAGCATGGCAATCTCTCTCCATCCCTGCTCTGGGATCACATCTACTGGCTGTGCGTCTCAATGGTACAATGGATGCATGCACCAATCGGTAGCCTCAAATCGGACATACCTAAACAATATATAAATGCGTTAAACCGCATATCAATATATATATATATATATATATATATATATATATATATATATATGAAAATAGGTAAACATTATTAAGGCATTTTATCCCAAACAATCGGCCCATTAGTCGCAGTCAGTAAATTCAGTATAAACTACTTCAAACTTAAACATTATATTTATAAATTATCACTTTACATCTTTTTTAGATCTAAATGAAAAAGGAAAGATGCTTCTCTCTCCATCATGCCGGTTGGTAACTCATCGAGCTTGAATCTACGTTTCCTACTCTTCCCTACGGCCAGTCCACTTCTGTAAGCAAGGATCCTGCTCTTGTCATACTCTTGGTAAGAATTTTCATACTGATTCATTTGCTTACTATTTGCATGTTAGTAATTTTGAGTTTGCTGACTTCAATTATGCTTTGATTTTTCTGTTGAAATAATTCCCGGTTGCGCTCCCTCCAAATGCTCCAAATAGCTTCTGTCAAAGCGATGTCGTTCATTTTGGATTTTAGGTTTTCATGCCGCCTAACTCCTATTAGGTACATAATGATTTAGTGTAGATTATCAGTATTGATAGACATGTTGATAGCTTTTTTTACAAAACCCTTAAATTGATTTAGAATATTCACACTCAAAGAAAAAATGCTTGTGATTTTCCTCATGTTTGTTGCATAAAGGACATAGTTTCTCATCTATTACACTATATTTAAAAAATCTATCTTTAGTTAGCAGTCTTCCCATCACATATTTGTATGCTGAAGAGGCCATTTTTGAGCAATTAGCGCTATCCCATATGATTTTACTCTAGTCACTTTAGGATCATTAACTCTAGTCGCCTCCCAAGCTGATTTGGTGGAAAAAAATTTACATGTTTATTTTCAAGTCCAAATATCCTCTTCTCTACCTGAGAATAAGACCACATATTCTGTCTAATTTCGTTCTTTTAATATAGGTGGAATAGAATCTCAATTCCATCTACCTCCGTGTATAATAGAGTCAACAGTTTTGTTAGGATAACAATGTGCCGAATAAATATCCTATCCTAACTTATCTAACGAAGATTTTCCTTCAAGCAAGGATCTTTCCAAAGATTGATTTGTTTACCCCGAGTAATTTCTCCGTTATAGTTTGTCGCCAACTTATTTCTGATCCTCATAATATCTTTCCACGTAATAGATGCATTATTATCAATTACCATTTGCCACTCTCATCCATTTTGCTCATAGCCCTTTAGCATTGATGATTTTCTAGCCTTGTTTGAGTGTAAAAATATCTTTCGTATTTTTTAAATGCCTCAGCCCAATCCCCCCTTTTCCTTTGTCCTGCATATGTCATGGTATTTGATCTTTCAAAGTTCTCCTTTCCAGATAAAATCAGCACACTTTTTCTATTTTCTCCAGTGATGTATCTAGTAATTGGAATGTTGTAGCCCAAAATTAACCGTAGCTTGAATCATAGTATGAACCAATTCAACTCTTCCTACAAAAGATAGTAGTCTAGAACTCCAACCTTGCAATTTGTCCTTGATTTTAGTTGTCGAATCAGCATATGCTTTATCCATAATTTTGTTGACGATAGAGGAACACCAAAGTATTTAACTGAAGCTTCCCCTCCTTAACTTTTAATATGTCTAACATTTCAAGTTTCTTTTTACAATGTTTGTTAAAATAGCACTTGGACTTTAGCTCATTCAGCTTGAGTCCAACCTTCCTTTATAAACTTTGAAAAATATCTTTAGTCGCTTTTGGCTACTTCATAATTTAACTTTATGCATATGATCGGATCATCAGAACATAACAAGTGGCTTACCCTAAGATGGAAACCGTGTATTATCTAAAATTGATTATAGTGACTAGCCTATTCCATTTGGAAGTTAAAATATTCCATGCCTACTACATATAGGTAGGGAGATAGGGCATCTCCCTGCCGGATCCCTCGATTGCTACTAATGAATCTTTTAGGAATCCATTCACAAGAATGGAAAAGGTAGGATAGTGATACAATCTCCAATAGATTCCATAAATTTATCAAGGAACACTACACCACAAAAGGCTTTTAACAGCGTTTGATAAACGCTGTAAGACGATACAACAGCGTTAGTTCAAACGCTGTATAACTACATGCTGTCGTATATACAGAACTTACAACAGCTTTTTGATAAACGCTGTTGAAACATCACTTTGACAGCGTTTCGTACAAGCTGTCAATAATGTTTTTACAGCGTTTTCAAACATGCTGTATTATGCTTCTACAGCGTTGATAATTTAGTTGTCGGAGATGTTTTAATTCTACTTTAATTGTTTACAACAACATTTTATAAACGCTGTTATTGAATCATCAACTATTTCGACAACATGTACTAAACGCTGTTATTGACTATTTAAATATAATTACAACACGAATTAAACGCTGTTGTTTCTTCATTGGCAGCATTAATCAGACGCTGTCTTCTATTTATATAACAGCTTTAATATTCCACTCTATTTTTGAATATTCCAAAAATATATTTTAAGTATATTCAAGCAACTAGTATATATAACATGTTCTAATAACTATTAATTAGTTACATAAACTAGTTAAGACAATATTAATAAACAAAAGACATCCATAAACCAAGTTTCAATAATATCCATAAACAAAAGTAACAAAGTAAACCAAGTTGTCACAAATTCTGTTAAACAAAGACACGTTATATGTTAAACAAAAATATAATATCAATACAGTAAGTCTGCACCAAATGCCAACAACAAAACGTGCATCTAAAAAGTTTCATATGCTTGCTACTTGCTACGGAAGAAGACTGTGTCATCGCCATCTTTATTTACCTACAATGAAGAAATTTGAAGTCAGTGAGTAAACGCCATCTAAAAATTTGAAGTTTCATATGCTAAAATGCTTAACTGCGCCAAAAAATCACTATATGGTATGTTAAGCCGAAACCTAGCCAATATACGCATTAGTAAGTTAGCTCAGTTAACGAAGCTAAACTGCTCTACAGTAACATAGTTATATTTCACGATCTAGTTGATCACCTAAATACTAAGTGAAGAAGCAGTCCTTCTTAATATAAAATCTACACGTGACCAAGATCAAACCAAATGCACAAAGACAAGTCAAAACGGAGTTCTGAAGTGGTTTTGGGGTCCGGAAAGAAAACTGAGATAATTGTACCCCTTGTGAAGCATGCATTGGATTTTCTACAAGATACCGGCAAGTGCACAAAGCAGTGGAAAAACTGAGAGTTGTCAACGTTCAGAAAGCGAACATGTTTTAGCATATTCATCATGTGATTTACTTCCAAATATTCATCATTTGCATGCACCTGCACTATATGAAAACACAGAACCTAAACTATAGGCTCCTGTCTAGAAAGGTATCAGTTACATGCAGGTTAATTTGTTTTTTTACAACAATAAATAGAAAGAATGTGAAAAGGAGATTTCTATAATCATGGTGCTTTATTATTCTAACAGTCAACACTCCTATTTAAGGTACATAGATGTCATTCATGCCCAACTTTTCTAGAATGCAAGCAAATGATTATCCTTAGATTAATCAAGAAGAACCTATATGTGCAGTCTACAGCATTCTCGGTCAAACTTCTGGCCGAGAATAGTGAGTCGCTGACAACTTCATTTTTTGTGTCTATAGTCACTGAAACTGTGTGGCTATTCAGTGCAATTTAGGTAAACCCGAAATGCTGTTAGTTGGTAGCATATGTATATTTGTACAAAACAAAGCTAATGGGTTGTGACCTGGTATATCTGCAAACATGCTAGGCAAATGCCTTTTTTTCACCTTCAAAACTAATATAATTTTTTATATGCTAATTCTTCTTATTAACATTTGTAAACGTATGATATATAAATCTCCCAATATGTTGTTTGTTACCTGGGTGAGTAATTCTACAAAAATGCAAGAGTTGTTTCATGAAAGAACTTGGCCTGTGGCAAAGGTTACATCACCCAAATATAGTGCAGTTTCTCGGTGTATTGAAGCACCCAGATCGCCTTATATTCCTGACAGAGTACCTTAGAAAAGTGAGTTTCTATGTCATCCTCTGATGGAACTACATAGTTTATTGTTATAAAACCAGTTTATAAAATTACTAACTGTAAATTTTTGCTAATGCAAGGGAACCTTGTTTGAAATCCTAGAAAACAAAGGCAGGCTCGATTCTTTAACTGCAGTTACCTATACACTGGATATTGCAAGGTAATGGGCATTTTAACATCATAAAATTTAACATTTCCAAGATATCCATGCTAGTATTCCATAATTATTAAAAATAACACAATCAAGCAGTCAAATATTTGATTTTATAATATGCCATATATAATTAGTTAATGCATCATGTCCAACTAGTGCAAAAAAGGTGCCATGATTACCATATATTTCGGGAGTAGTAGTTCCTTTAGTTGTGGAGAATGGATCCAGACTTAGGGTCGAGGAGGATGGCGTGGTTGTTATTGATAAGGAAGATGTATCCATCCAGGGAATGGTCGGCGAACAGGTAGAAGTTTTTTTCAAAGTTGTCCTTATTTCTTTGAGGAATAGGAGGGGGATGCTACTGGTGTTGGAGGTTCCGGGTTTGGGGGGGGGGGGTGGTACTTGTAGTTGAACATGCCACAGTATTAAACTGACCTACCTCCATCTTTCCAACTACTGGTCGATACTAAGGTTCCATCTAGTCTGAATCCTCCAGATGAGCACCATGTATTTGTGATAGTCTGAACCAAAGAACCAAACAACATAAATAGGTCAGTAGAATGAACTCACTTTTTTACATGCAAGCAAACTTAAGTGAAAATGAATGAGCTTTTGAAAGACTGACAATTGCAACACAAACTTATGTGATAGCATAGGAGATGATAAGAGGCAACTTGCACATAGAACATGCAATCAGAATAGCTACAACAACTTGATAATGCCAGCAAGCTTCATATATATTCACCAATAATAGTTGATTTGCGTCAGCATAAATTTGCCATTATCAACACAACGCTCTTCATATATTCATTTTTTAAAGTTCTACAGGCTAGTATTCCATAATTATTAAAATAACACTATAAGAAGAGAAGTTATTTCTTTGTATTTTGTTACCGGGTGCAAGTTGAAACATATAAAATGCAGTGATTGCTAGGATGTTGTTTTGGTCATGAATTATATCTAGCAACTTTTATCCACACATGGGATAATATTCTACCGCTACAATTAAAAAAATCACTTGTGTTGGATACACACACATACATATAATTATTGAAAAGTCATGACAATATATAATATGTTTAAAGAGGGTTTAAAAGTTAGTATTAATCTATGTTTACAGGTATCGTTATACTTCAGATGATGGGATATGGTGCACAAGATTCAAAAAATAATTATATATTAAATGAAATTCCTAATGAATGCAAAATAGTATAAATCAGAACTGATATATAATTGTGTTTTAGGATTGTCTAACATTATCTTAACTCTCCCATTATTTAGTTTGTGCAGAACACAACTGATGCTATTTTGTCTACCGGTGAAATTCATACTAAAATCATCATGACACCAGTGAAAGCTAATATAATATGAGATATAATATGAGATAAAACATAATAAATTTCATTTATAGTTGATGAAAATACAAATAAGGAATAAATAGAATAAAACAGAAACAAAAAGTAGTGATAATTTTTCCTAAAAAGATCATTTGCTGCACATTTCTTTTAAACAGCATGCCCTTTGTGTTATATGCAGAAGATAATTTGTGGTGTAACACAAATTTAAGAAAACTATTGCAATATAAGTAGTGTTGCATTCCAATCTAATAGCGGTAGTTTGATTGGGCTTATCTATATAACAAAAGTTCAAATTCTGCAATTTCACATTTCCCTGCAAATTTAATCAATGATCAAAACAATACATCAAGTTTAAGATTTATAGATTTACGATGATTAACATGTAACAAATGAATGAAAAAAACCAAAGTAATGAAGTGGCCAGGGTGTTCGAATTCATACCAGAGGAAAAACAGAATTTAAAAGGTGTTGGAATTCCTTTCTCAAACAATCAAACAGGCAGGAGGAGATTTCCCAAATCGAAAAGCAATTAGACTGATAGATCGTTGGGATGTAGTGATGAAAATTTGGGATGACAGTATTATATATTGGGAGATCAAGGAAGCATGCAGTTACCTTATGGGGAAAACGTTGGAGATCGAGGAAAACTGAAGTTAATTTGGAGGAAGTAATACAATTTCAATATGGAAGGCTTGTTTTGAAATATGAAAACACGGTATTGCCACCTAAGCAAGGATGAGATCATGTGTTCTTATTTAACTAATAGATTGCATTACGTGGTTTGCCCCTTACTGCTCATTGACTTTCCTAAGCATCTCCTACTCAAATTCAAACTGCTCCAGTTCATGTTTCCCCTCAATCTTATATTGCTTCTCCTGATGCATACATGCATCTACAACATGCTTCCATTTGTAAACTATCCAACATAATGCCATGCTACATGCACATGCTCAATCATATGCTATGCTCCCCTGTTGTATATCGAATGCCGAAGCTCATCAGGTTGTCTCTCAATCGCTAGAAAGCTCATGCTTATCAAGTTTTCACAGCTCTAGCTCCTTATGCTCATGATCAATCAGCTGCAATTCACCCCCACCCAACTGCAATTATTCTTGCCAAAGTTGATGTGCATCTTGAAGCCCAATTGATAACTCATCATGGCCGACCTGATGTGTTTAGTAACACTCAATGATTTCATTGTTCATTCTCCACCGCAATAAGCTTCTGTTCAATATGCTAAAACTAATGCCAACCCAGGCTTATTGTCTCGATAAATTTGATTTTTTTTTCATTGGTCTTATTTGTTTAACTAAATCAAACCAACAGTTTAAATTTCCCAATAAAACATGTTGCTCGCTTGTCAAGAATGTCACTCACACGACGAGTGCTTGTAAATTCACTTTAGCAAACCATGAATGAAATTAATATGAAGCTTATTTAATGAATTTTTTTGATTTTGCCAATAAAACATGTTGCTCTAGTTCGAAGGGACTTCAACTTAGTGACTTAGTTTCACCTAGTCGTTTATTGTCAGTTATGTTTTAAATTTTGATTTCAGAATCCAACAAAATAAACATTTAACAATTTTTGTTTCACCCACTAAAAGAAACGACTGATCTAAATAGCTTAAAAGTGATGAGTTGGTCCCCTGTTTATTTCTAGTTTTAACAAATAAAACACATATTTCTTGCAAATACAGAAAAAGATATGGAAAAAAATAACAAACTAAAAAGGATTATGCCAGTGCAAGAAAAAGACCACAACTGCTACAGAAAACGAAAACTAGGATAAGTAAACACAGAGTACTTTCTATTTTATAAAATAAACTTCAAATATAATATCATCTTTTATCATATGTAAGCTTGATTAAAAAATTTATGTATTGTTTCTATTTATGGAACAAAGCAAAGAGAGAGAAATGGGAAAAAACAAATAAGCAAATCGACTAAAGGGGATGAAGATACGAACCTATTATAGATATCCCAAAAAGTAGTTCATCTCATCATCGTCCATTTGTTATGGAATTGATACGTCCAAGTAAATCTAGGCATTAAAACATGTAATTGGGCCATTATAATTTCAAGATGTACAAGCATACATGTGCAATTTACATCTACCTATGAGCTACATTATTTCAATCAATCAATGTGCTAGTTTGATTTCCACCATGCACTCATCACATCATTTTGGGTTCTAAAATATTCAATTTCGATAGTGCATTATTTGAGTAATTGGACTAACTAGCACATAAACTTGCAAAAACTAGCACATAGTCAACTTGTTGATTCGGTTTCAGTCCAGAGTTCCATCGTCAGAATATGCTTCTTGTAATCAAAATAAAGGGCAGAGCATAAAAAAAATGAAACTGATTCCCTATACTATAAATGAAAAACAACATTTTTCATCACATGATAGATAACAAAGTAACCCTTTCAGGCTTCCCATTATAAATATCGAACTTGCACAGCAATATATCATATCTAAGTTCCATTCGCTTGTTGTTTATGAATTCTTTGGCCACAAGGAATTATATTTTGTGGAAGTCTATAGTATTCTAAAAGGATTTTCAATTGTGGATATGTGCTTACAACCTTAATAAGTAGTTACTCTATAGAATTTTTATCTGCTGTGAATCTTTGCATTATACCACTACTCGTTGGCATGTTTATTACTTCAGGTAGTGGTTTATCTCTATAGAATTGGTTGGTATCATGTTGCAAAACCTTGTAAATTAGGAACTATGGTACAACAGTGCTGAACATTCAAATCCAACTTTCAGGCTTACTTAAACAATACCATTTATTTGTCACATCAAAAACTATGATATGAAAATAGTGCTTACCCAACTATCCTTTTATACATTGCAATATTCAAAGATTATACAGATTTCTTCTTATGTCGAGGTGCAAAATGTTGTAAACCAAGGAAGATATAGGAATAGATGTCAGTTATAGAATCAAACTTAGCATTCAATAAATAATGTTGAATGAAATTGTTAGGATATAAACAACTAGGTTTTTGCAACCATTAAACCATATATACCCTATATGCCTGAAGCGATAAGCAACAACTAAACTGCTGAAGGTACTTTATGGCCCTTGTATAAAAGAATTGAAATATTATAGTCTACAAGGTTTTTATATTTAATTTCTATGGAAAATAAAGTATCTTCTGACTTCTAAAAAATCAAAAAGCAAAATGAACAACTACCGTTTACTAAATACAAAAATATATTAAAAAACCAGGCTTTCTAACACACAGATCACTGCAACATCTTACTAGATAAATTGCATAAAATACCAAAAAACCCTAACGTACAAAATGTTTAATAAAATTACCTTATTACGAAAGACCCAAAAGTTTCAGTGATTATAAGGTTAATGCTGGTAGCGCTTCGGTTGCTAACAGGGTTGAGATCGACAAATCAGGATTTGAGCGAATCAAAGAGACAAAGAGAGAGGCGTAGGAGGAAAATAAGATTTGCAACAGAGAGATAAGATATAGAACAATAGTGGAAAAGTAATTAGGATTTATCGTTGTTTTCAGAGAAGCGGGGAATGTTTTGTGTATTAGGCTATTAGCAAAAATAAAAGAGGGAAACAAGGCGCGTAAGTAAATTAGGAATGATAAGAAAAGAGGGAAAGCGGCTTGCTGAATAAAAAGATAAAACTGACTTGATACAGCGTTTGGTAATCTATTTATATTTACAAAGAAGTAAAAAACAGCAGGTAACGCTAAAACACTGTTGTGCATTGCTGTTAAAACAAGCTTTTCTTATAGTGGAACCCTATAGATTTAAGCATATGAAGAATAAAGTTATGATTTATCTTATATATGCCTTGTAGAGGTCACCCTTATGATGGAATGTATCAGCACCTTTTTTTATTTCTAACTAATTCATGTACCATAAGAGAGTTTTTAGATATGCTTCTGCCTTTAATAAATGCACTTTGGCATTTGGTAATTACATCTGGTGAGATTTTTTTTCATTCTATTACAAGAAACCTTACTTGAGATTTATAAAATCACATTGCAATAAGCAATAGGCATGCGGACTTCAATTCTGGTAGGTTTGTTAGTTTTTGGAATTAGACGATAAATGTATGATTTATGCCTTTCAGAATTTTACATATTTGGAATGATTCTTGTATTGCCGACACAACCAAATATTTCAGGTCTTGCCAATGATTCCTAAAGAAAACGGATCCCATCCATCGGGATCGAAGCTGGAGTCCATATGTATGGATTACAAGGCTTCCCATACTTCGGGTTCATTCATATTCCTACTCAGCAACCGTCTTCCACGAGCATTAACCAACCTCCAAGTGTGAATAAAGGGCAAGTTCAACTCACATTGACTATTATATAAACCATTAAAATAGTTTATGGTTTCTTCCTTAATTTTTCCAAAGTCCATAATTGCATTACGATCCTCATCATATAATTGTAAATTATAATTACCATTATGTCTAGCAAACTTTTAGTGTAAAATAATTTTGAGCGCTCATCTCCTTCCATGAGCCACTTTTCTTTCGCCTTCTGTTTTAGCTCTATTGTTTTGGTCTTTATAGCATCTTTTAGCATGCTTTGAACCTCATAATATTGTTTCCATACCTCATCATTAGTAGGACCGGAATCAATTAATTTCAACTATTCTCACTTTGCTTTTCCAAATTTTTAATTTTATCATGATCCTTTGGCCTGTATTTGTTCTAATCCTTCAATCTTTTTTTAGCAATTTTAGAGTCTGGGCAAGTTTGTCGAGATAAGTCCCCTCTACCTGCTCATAGGAATTGATACTTATTTCTACATTATATCCATCAATAAGGTGCGGGCCATTAGCACTTCTAAATGGTTTGCCCTTATTCAGACCATATTTTACATGTAAAGATAATGAATCGGGCCATGATCACTGGTCGAATTTGGAAGGATGTTGACTTTTATATCTGCAAATGAAACACCCCACCTTTGTAATTATATTATCCAAGAGTATTATCGAGTAATACTGTTAGATATTATAGGGGATGAAACTAATTGGGGTACACACATGAATATTTTCTTGGATTAATACTGGTACATATTAAATCATCAAATATATATCTCTTTTACATGTACATAGTATTAATACAAAACAATAAACACATGAGTACTGGGAGAAACAATATACAGTATACAATAAACAACAGAAAATACATAATCAGTTGCAATAATAATATATAATATAATACATAATATAGTTTAGATACAAATATCTCAACTCTTAATAAATGTAATAACAATTGTTGTTCAGCGTTTTGACCCGACTAAATTCAAACTGATTGGACAAGTTAGATTTGACTGTCATCAAGGCCAATAAGTCCAAGGTAATGATTGTGGGGTCCAAAAGTCGAGTATAGCTAGTAATATGAAGCCGTTATGGAATGGAATTGAGAGATATGCCATGTAGAAATTTTGAAGTATGGAGTATGGCTAAACATGTAGAAGGGATCGACTATAATCAGCCTCCAACATAAGGATCAACCTGTTTTAAGAAGCAAGTGCAGTTTAATAGAAAACAATTAATATCTCAATATCCCTAAGTCCAATATATATGAAATTTTATGAGCAAAATATGGGGACTCTAGGGAGCCTACCTTAGGGATCGCACCTCAAAAGGATGGAGTAAGAAAGATCGACCCTCTTCCCTCAATAGGGATCAGTTGAAATTATAAGGCAATTCATATTAAAGTGAAGATCGTGCAATAACATAAGTCCTACTAATCCAATTGGCATGAAAATTGGAGGCTAAACATGTTTCAACTTGGGAAAGCTAACTTAGGGATCTTACCTCCAAATTCCACCAAAAGAGGCATCGCCACTGATCTCTATTCTTTGGAATCTGGGCTATGCGATCCCTCTTACTAGTCCATATGGTTGTGAAGATCCTTCTACCGAATTTTTAGGGAGATATTACATTCATCTTCATCTATAAATACAGGTTTGGTTGTTCATTTTCGGATCTTTATTCTGCTAGTTGCTTTGTACTCTATTTTAACTAAGGAATTTCATCTGATCCCTATTGTATTCAAGTTACAAAGTGATTGATAAAGTTTCCCATTCAAAGTGGATGTAGGCAAACAATGTCGAAGCACTATAAATTATCGTGTTCATTTTATTGCTTTGATTTGCAACTATTTCATTACTATTTTCCTCTATTTTCAGTTTATATTCTTCATTTATTTCTCTTCAAAACTTCTATAAGGTGTTTATGCCAATTTTTGGGTGCAAACATTTAGATGCTTTCACTGAGAATTGAACTCAGGACCTCCCACTTACCAAACTGGTGCTCTAGCCATCTGATCTGTCGACAATTGAATCGGCAGATTCAAGCAAATATCGAATTAATGAACCAACTCAGTTAGCAAAAACATGGAAAATCTACGAGGGATCCTACCCCTTACTCTACATCAGAGAGTTCTAGTTCATTGGACGAGTATCACAGACATAGGCATCGCTTAATTGACGAATATCACGTTGAAGGTTCGAGGAATCATCACACAAGCCTGCCTGGTTGGCCAAGACCGATCAATGCCGACTCCTCCATAAGGATCAGTACTGATCCCTCCTCCAAAGGATGAAACTTATCTATCTATGCTAGAATCTAAGCTAGAGCTGCTACGACTGGTTTGGATGCTAGAGTTCAGGTGGATGTCGACCAGTTGCTTCTTTAGAAGGATGGTGAAGTGAATGTATGTGATATACATCGAGAAGATGTTGAGCCAAGAAGGCATGGAACGACCCGTAGACATCGACCGAACTATTCCTATGAGGTGGAGCACGACTACCGCTTGGCTCCAACTATCTAAATTTCGGACTTGTCAGCTATGATTAGACAGTTGATCAGGAAAAGCCAAGTCTTAACTAATAACAATTGAGGGATTTCGAGAAGCCATACCCCGTTAACTGATAATATCTTACATGTTGAGTATTCAAGGAAGATCAATATGCCGTCGATGCTTGCCTACAAAAGAAAGACCAACCCCAAGCAGCTTGTCATAAGATATGAATGGCTGCTGGATTTCGCACGAGCATATGATGCAACCAATGTTGATGTTTTCCTATTACTCCCTCTAGAATGGCAACGATGTGGTCTACGAGATTACCTCTATGGTTGATCTCTAGATTTCATGATTTAGCAAAAAAGTTAGCAGTTTCGTATGCACGCAACTCGCCCAAAGATGTAATGTCCCTATCCAACGTGATTCAGGCTCCGGGAGAATCGCTGAAGGGTTATTCGGAGAGGTTCCATACAGCTATTATAGAAATCAATAATCTGAATAATCATGCAATATTAATGGCAGCAACAAGAGGATTGATCTAACTTAAGGTTTTGGCGATTGGCTAGCCGGCAAGTCACTTGCAACATTGGAACGCTTCTATGCAAAGGCGGTTCAGAAAATAAGGAAAGAGGAAGCCAGATGCTCTAGAAAGAAGAATGTTGTAGGATCAAGTGGAAAGGGGGTACAAAGTAACTTTATAGTGAAACGGACTGGTGATAGTTCTGGAAAAGTTCAAGTAAATGTCCAAAATAAACCCAACCAACAAAAGAAAGGTGGAGATAGGAGCCGAGAATGAAAAAGGGATTCTGGAAAAGGAAAGCCTAAAATTCCAATGTACGATACCTACACGCCATTGAATACATCTGTAGAGAATGTCTATTTGTCTACCTGCAATACCATGCAGTACAGGAAGCCGCCACCGAAAGAATCAACAGAGGAGCAAAAGCAAATCAAAAACTATTATCGGTTTCATGAATGTTATGGTCATAACACAAATGAATCCAAGCATCTCCAAAATATTATCAATAAATTGAATCAAGAGAGAAAGTCACAGCTGTAAAAGCCACGTAAGATCTATGCAGTTAATGCGCTCGGTAGATTCAAAGCGGTGGAGGTGCAAAAAGTCATAGTGGGGATACAACGAGGATATAGCGGGATATAGCGGATGGCTCTAAAATAGCATATAAAACTCGTACTTAATGTTTTTACAAATATATAAATGGTAATTAAAAGGAAAATTATCATTCAATTAAATTATAAATAATGCGTAAATAATTTTAAATAAAAACATGTGCACATATACTTTAAATAAACAAAAAACTGTTATATAACATAATTGAATTTGGTAGAATATTAGAGTATTTTCATTTCTGAAAACATATTAAAAGTTAAATCAAATAAATTAGTTTCATAATTTTATAATGTATAAATGCAATTTTTCAATTCATTTTATTAAAAAAGATATAGCGGGAATAGTGGAAATAACGGGATATAGCAGAAATAGCGGGGATTAAAGCGGAAAGACTATATTTTGGGGCAATATGGAAAAATCGTAGCGGTAGAAATCCGCTATGTGATATAGCGGGGTAATAGCGGGGCATTAACTACACAGCGTAGGATGGCGGGTAGGGGACATCCGACCCTAACCGAGGGCAAGCACCGCATATGGCTATGGGGCCTGCGCAAGCTGGTTGAAGATTAGTAATCAATACAATAGTCGAAGGACCGCATTCAGCTGATAAGAGTTGACATGAGATGGAGCATGCTATGCTAGCATGCTCAAGCATTTGACTTTTGAATGTTGTTCGAGTACAAGAGATGGAGCTCCAGCAAAATAGCAATATACAATGACAGATGACATTGTGTTCAGAAACAGAGATGTGGACAAGGTCAAGGCACTGATGATCGATCCAATGGTCGTTTTGGCCATGATCGGCCTCGTCTTCGTAAGGAGGATCCTGGTTGACTGTGAAAGCTCCATAAATATAATATTCAAAAAAGCTTATGATCAGATGAGGATGGAAGCCAAGGACTTAAAACCGTCTAAAGCCCACATTCATGGTTTTATTAGTGCTACGACTGAGCTGTTGATTATGTTGAATTGTCTATGGAGTTGGGAGAGAGTGACCGCAGGAGAGTGTGGATTTTGCCATTTGTTGTTCTAGATGTCGACTTTCCGCACAATGCTTTTCTTGGCCAACTGGCCCTAGTAGAGTTCCGGGCAGCTCTTACCCCATAATGTTTGACTTTGAAGTTCCCGACAAATAATGATGTTGGAATTATTCATAGTGATTAGGTGACTGAACGTGCTTGCTATGTAGCTAAATTAAGGAATGCTCAATGGAAGGAGAAAGGTAAGGGCGTGGATAAGTCTTTCCGCATCTAGGCCATTGAATATTGACAACCAGTGTCCGAGCCTTGGCTTGGGTGCCACAATCGGTTCTATAGAGATATAGATCCAAAGTATGATGAGAAGGAACTCAAAGAGGCCAAGGATGTACCGACTGAACTAACGATTGACATCACGGTCAGCCAGGACGACATGTCACCGGTCCTAATGATCGAATCACAACTCATCCCCCTGATGATGAAAGAACTTGCTAGCTTTCTCTAAGCGAATCTTGACGTGTTCACTTGGACTCACTCTAACATGTGTGGGATCTCGTCTTCCATTGCAGGCTATGCATTGAATATTGAATCGAGGCACGTCTCGATGAAAAAAAAGCATGGCATGGATACAGAGAGATTTGTCGCTCGTAAAGAGGTGTTGGATAAGCTCAAAGACAATTGGTTTATTCACGACACCCTCTACCTAAATGGGTATCTAACCCTATACTTGTGAGAAATGGCGGACATGCGATGATTATCCGGACCTGAATAAGGCATCCTAGGAAGATAGTTTCCCCTTCCAAGGATCAACTAGTTGGTAGACTCGACCGCGGGACATGAATTGCTATCTTTCATGGATACGTATTCAGGATATAACTAAATCCCGATGCACATTCTCGATCAAGAGAACACCAGCTTCAATACGGACATTGGATTATATTGTTATATGGTGATGCCATTTGGATTAAAGAATGCCGGAGAGACCTATCAACATCTAGTCAGTAGAATGTTTAAAGATTAGATCAGAAAGACAATGGAGGTGTACGTAGATGATATGCTCATGAAGTCGTGACGATCTAGCGACCACATTAGAGACTTGGTGCAAATGTTCGATATCGTCTGATATAATAAAATGAAGATCAATTCTCTGAAGTGTTCTTTTGGCATTGCATCAGGAAAGTTCTTAGGTTCCATCGTTAATGCCCATGGAATCGAAGCTAATTTCGAGAAGATCCAAACTATTCACAAAATCCAAGCACCAAGGCCATTAAACAAGTACAGAGCCAGAATGGAAAGATTGCCGCCCTGAGTCTATTTATTTGCAGAGCTACTGATAAATGCATTCCTTTCTTTGACTTGATCAGAAGAGGGAAAAGGAATTTTGAATGGACATGGGATTGTAAAGACGCATTCCAAGCTCTAGTGGACCACTTAGAGAGACCTTCCACCTTGTCAAAACTGGTAGATTATGAAGACTTATATATCAACTAGGCCATGTTGGTACATGCTATAAGCGCCGCATTACTTCACAAAGAGAATAGAATCCAAAAACTGGTTTACTGTGTTAGAAAGTATTAATAGAAGGTGAAAGGAACTATTAGAAGATAGAGAAATTGGCATACTGCTTGTTAATTGCTTCACAAAAGCTCTAACCGTATTTTCAAGCTCATCTTATCAATGTTTACACCGACGGCCATTTTGACAGGTCGTACAATGACCTAAGATGTCTGAAAGGTTGCTCAAGTGGAATATCGAACTAAGCTAATTCGACATCAATTATCTTCCTTGGAGGGCCATTCAGGGACAGGCACTAGTAGACTTTATAGCAAAATTTACCACGCAGGATGATTTCCTAATGAGTGGTGGAACCCCTACCATATGGTGAAAGTTGTATACAGATAGAGCAGTTAATGATCGTTGTTTAGAGCTAGAATTGTTCAAGTAACTCTAGAAGATCGGTCAATTTTCTATGCTCTAAAGCTTTATTTCCCTGTGATAAACAATGAAGCTGAGTATAAAGCTTTGGTTACCTGACTTAACCTCGACAGAGAACTGGTGATAAAATCTCTTGGAATCTTTTGCGACTCACAATTGGTAGTATACAAAGTCAGGGAAGATTACCAGGTTAAAGGACAATGACTCGCTCCATACCTTACTATAATGACCTAAATTTTTTTTAAAATTTAAAATTGAAATATTTAATTAATTTTAAATACTTGAATGATAGTTTAACTTGAATTTCAAATATAACTGTGAATTTGGCAATTAAATTATTGAATTTAATTATTAAAGGTTGGGTAAAATATTGAATCTTCAGTTTTAAGCTTGTTAAAAATATTTCGAAAGCTTGGAAAATCTATATTGATAATACTGAAGATAATAGAAGCTTCAGAATTGAATTTGGGAATGCTTTGATCAATTTGAAATTATATCATTTAAATCGATATTTAAAAATAGTTTTCCGGGGCACAGTCTCGGATTTCGACGTAACCAGTTCCATTAGATTTGTAATATTGTATTATTGTCATATTTCAATTTTCGTAGTGTTTGGAGTGATCATTTGGCCGTATGGTTAATAAACGCGTTGAAAATTTATATCGAAATTAAATTACCAACTGGGTTTAAAAAGCTATCTTCTCCATACTATCGAATTTAGACTCGAAATCTTTTCCATTGCGTTCGGAATAGGGATTTAACATTATAAACGCCTGACGGCACGCCTCGATTGGAGATCGAGATTTTGAATTGAATTTATTGAGGCAATTTCAATTTGAATTTGAATTTAAATTAAATGAATATAATATTCTCATGCAATTGATAAATTTTAACATATTTCATCTTTTCAAACATCTGGAAATTTTTTAGCACGCGTCACTTTTTATTTTTATTTTTATTTACACGCGCATTCAAAGAAATAAAATAAATACGAACGAAAGAAAACCCCTCTCTTCGTTTCAAATCAAAATGATAATGGTTGCGTTCTTTTCTTACATTTCAAAATCGAATTTTTCGTTCGACCATGGCCGAAGCCCCTTTTCGTTTGAAAATTAAAAAAATCAAATTTGTTTGGAAAAAATGGCTGCAAAATAAAATATAAAAAGAAAAAAAAGAACGAATCGAATACGTTCGGAATGCCAGACTCGCGATTGGGGGAGGAGCGCTCGAACTCAAGTTGAGGGATGTAACAATCGGCACGGAAAATCGTGGCCGTCGAGCGCATTGAATGGTAGGAGGTGCGACATCGTGGGCGCGTGCGAGCGAGAGGGTTGCTCACTCTCGTATCCAGCTTAAAGAGATCGCGAATCAAATCGAGATACGGTCACGATTGTCAAAGGCGGCTAGGGTTTCGGCGATGGCGTGGGAAGCACGCATATGAGGCATGATGGATCGACGTCATGCGAGGTGACCGTAGGGTAGGAACACGAGCACGTGCGTTCGCACAGGCGAAGGAGGTTGAAGTCGCATAACAATCAGGTAATGCGATTTGGGCAATTAGTCCACGTACGAACTCGAGCGAGGCCTGGATTTTCGATTGTCAATAAGGTATATTTTTTGAATTTGTTTATTTAATTTTATACATATATATTTATATACACCTTTTACAGAAAAGAAAATAATAAAAATAAATAAACAATAACAATAAATGAGTGTGTGTGTGTGTGTGTGTGTGTGTGTGAATATGTTTTTACAGTAAAGTTTGTGCTGTCTTGTTTTAATTTGCAGAATTTAAATTTATATACATGTACAGGGAATTTATATAAGATTTTGGAAAAAAAAATATACAAGGGTTTATACATAGGAAATTTGACTTATATAAATTGATTTTATATGCAGTTTTAAAATGAAAATATAATAATCTATTAAAGGAAATTTAATTTTAAATTTAATTTTCTGTTAAATAAATTTGTTAAAAGGAATTTGCTTAAAAATTAAAAGTATCAGTTTAAAATAAAATCACGGGTTAATTAAATTATCAAATGGAATTTAATTGTTTGATTTATCCGAATATTAATAAAATCATATAATTCTCATACAAGGTCAAAAAAATCATGAAAACGAGCTGGAATGGAAATGGGTTGCATGCGTAGTTATTGTGAGATCTTCTCACTCAATTGAAAAATTAGAATTTCAGTTATTGATTGATTGATAGTCTGGTTGTGATAGTATATATGATAGTATGTATATATTTGGAGCGATTGATTTCCTGCATTATATAGCGGATGAAACCCTATGCGCCGCATGATAGCGGATGATATGATATAAATCTCATACCGTGATAGTCCACCTTGAAGTGGAATTGGTATTTAATTGTTGTGCTAACATCTATGGATGTAGGGAAACAGGCTGGAGGGATCCAATTAGATTCCTCAAATATTTGAATTTGTTTCATATGTTGTGATGTGATAATCTGTGAATGATTATATTGGTGTGAATGATTATATTGATAATAGGAATTTATTTGATGGTTATGGTTTAGCCGAACATATTTTTTGTATTGCAGGATACCAGAAATATATATGATTTGATTTTTTTTAGAAATTAAAGTAGAAAATTTTAAGTAAATTCACTTTAGAAAATTGAATAAATTTAAAAGAAGGAATTTTAAAAGGGCAAAGACTTATTTTTGAAATCCTATGGAATAAATTCCAAAATTATGGAAATTTTTTAATAAATGGGAATAAATGGATTTTGAGTAATATTGTTTAAAAGTTGAAGAATTTATTTAAAATTCGGATTTTGAGTAGTTTTGGAGAAACAAAGGAATTTATTTTAAAAAGATTAGTAAACTTTTGGAAATCAATTTGGGATTTGATTTGGTATTTGAAAATAAATTTTAGAAACCAATTTGGAATTTGATTAGGTGTTTGAAAGTGAATTTTTGAAATCGATTTGAAAATCGTACATCAGTGGATATTTCAAAATATAAATTCACAAATGGAATTTATAAAAGAATGAGAATTTGATTAAAAATAAATATTGGTTTATTTTTAAAAGCGTGGAAAGAAATTTACGGATTTGGAATGTAAATTGAAATAAATCAAGAAGGATTTATTAATTGATTTAAATGAACCATTCTAGAATGGGAAGTGTATTTTCCCTAGAAAGCCGAGTATGTTTTTAAAGTAACTTTCAAATATAAATTAAAAGTTCTAAAGTTGGTTTTAAAAAGGATGCTTTGGAGAAATTATTTCTTAAGTTGTTTTTGAATCTTTAAAGTAAAGATTTATTTAGTTAATTATAGAAGTGATTATTAAAATTTTTAATTGGTATTTGATTTAGAAAATGGTTATTTAAACAGTTATACCCTATCTAATAATTTTATTTTTAAAATTAGTTTGGACTTGAAGTTTTATATGAGATATTGGTATAATATTTTCATAACTAATATTTAAACAAGTGTTTAGAAATAGTTTTATTGTAAATGTTTCCAAATATATATATATATATATATATATTTAGATAAGTGATGTAAATTATTTCAAAGTATTCGGACTCGGCATTTTCAGTGGAAATAAATGAATATTTGGAAATTTATTCCACATGAGGAAAGTGATTTGAAATTTATTTTCAAAGGGTTGAAGTGTGAAAATATATCTTGCGAAGATATTTTGAAAATAAATAATTGGGGGAGAATTATTTAAAATCTGGTGATTATTGTGAATGTTGTTTGATAGTTAAATAACCGACTATCAATATTGGCCTTTAAATGACATTTGAATTTCGATGCGACCGGGGTCGAATTCGAAACGGTTATCCGAAAACCACATCGAATCTTTTTGATGGATCTTTTGTTTAAATGATCATTGTGGAAACTGTTGTGATTTACTTGAAATCTAAATGTAACACTTATTTTAAAAATAAGCGCTTATTATTCGGATTTGCCAGTAGAGGACTTTGTGCCATAAAACCAATTCCGAATAATGATACGACGAAATGGGATTGCATTTGAAGACGGTGCTGAAGACCGGGTATTTTCGAAAATGAAAGGATTACCTGTCGAATGTCTCTGCACTGAGTTGCTCCGGTATAGAGATTGTATCACCCTTTGTGATGGGGAGGCCGGACGTGATTGGTGAATATCCAAATTGAAAGGGCTTCTTTCCTTAACTGAAGGAAGTGCCTTCGGTTTCGTTCGAACCCGGAACGGACTTGTATGGATGTATGTCTGACATTACACTTTGAGATATAAAGTTGATTTCTATCAAATACATTTCTATTGGTGGCGGAGAATTTATTCTCTTAGCTTAACACCCTTCTATGAGACGTACGAGCTCAGAGGCTATGTAGTTGATGGTTATTAGTGACATACTCCCAATTTGGTAGTGTGGCATGCTGAGTACTGCTGATCATTTGTTGATCGAAGCATGCCTTTTGTGAAAGCATAGCTTTGTGGACGAGACTTCGTCGGACCTCACACCCTAGAAATGGTCGAAACAGTAAGGACGCGTCAAGGTTATGGGGGTCGCGCCCCTCAGGGTATGCACATCTCCTTCTGGATAAAAAGTGGTATCTGGTACGGAGTCCAGATATTTAATTTTTGTGTGGATTATTAAATGTGGTATTCTGGTATGGAGCCCAGATTATTTACTATGCGGCTGTTGATTGATGAGGCGCCTCAGATAAAGGTCGGTCTAGACCGGGAGGTGGCATACTCGTGTCAGTAGTTACCTAGTTACAGAGGTAACCCAGCCTTGTGTTGGTAGAGATATGGTTAGGTTCTCGAGAGCATCCCTCCAAAGGTGTCTCATTTGGTGAGGAAGTTCCTTAGCCTGACAATTTGTTGGAAATCTAAAGAAAGAATTCGCGTCCTATACGGTTTTAGTTATATAACATGCCATGGAATGTGGCAGTAACCTGCTATTAAACATGGTGGCTGTAGTTGGTATACCATAATGGTGGTATGCTGACTAAGGATCTAAATAGGGCATTAATTGCTAAACTTTGTGGGAATGTAGCCTTTATATTATACTTTCGAAATATTTTTCCACACTATGCACTAATGATAATATTAAAAAGATTTTGCATATCAAACATGTTTGACTATCATAAGGAGAAATCTCCTCCAATTGTGCGTTTGCATTGTATGTGCGGCGGGTGGCCTTATGGTAGTTTCATTTTTCAAAAGCATAGCGGATTTCTTTTCTTTTATGCAAATAACTGTTTTAAGATCTCACACCAGTCCCATGACTGACTAGGAGTTTATTGTTCCCTTTCTAAACTCTGGATGCCCATAATTTTCCACATGGGTAGCCTAGAATCAAGTTATCAGTTGTTCTGGAGCGATGTCAGAAAAGAATGCTATGGAGACTAGGAGACAAGCTGGATGGCGAGACGTATCACTTATATTATATAGTGTCCGCTACGTATAGGTTGGTGCAAGTCAAATTTTCATTCAAGCAAGTTATAAAGACTGCCAGTGTTGTGTTTTGTTGTTGTAAAACTCTGATGATATATGTATAAACTGTATAGTTCTTTTGTTTAAAGATATTCATTTATCTATTATATATTGTTCCGCTATGAATGTGAGATTCTGTTATTGTTTCTGTTTCTTCTTCTATCTTCTTCTTCTTTAATCCGAACGGTTCGGTTTTCCGGCATTCCATTGTTCGGCATTTAATACAGTGGACATATTGATGTCGACTTTCGAAAGTCAAAAAATTGGGTCGTTGCAGAGTGGTATCAGAGCAATTGGTTAAGCGACAACCTTGGCTCTAGTGGGAATTACTCATTAGAGATAGAGTCAGTAGTACTCTATAATGAGTTTAAGTGTATTAGTAGATATGAGCGTGTATTTATTAGTGAATATAAAATTGTTTTATATTGTGTTGACTTATCGGTTGAATGTTAATAGATGTTGGTCGGTGCAGTTTGGCCAACTGCATCGATAGGGGTTTCTAAACTCTTAAACAAGATAAACCGACATAGTATTTTTTTAAAATAGGGTAAATAGAATAATTTTTCCAAACTATTTTCATATATAAAAGGAAATAATCATTGTAAATTATTATAGTATATGGTTTCTTGATTGTTAGGAAGTGATAATATTAAATTATTATCATTGATTATTAAATAAGAAATAGAAATCATAACTAAAAGCTAAGAAAATAAATTCATATACAAATGGGATTTGTAAATGTAAATTGTAAATATGATTTATAAATTGAAATAGAATTCCATAGAAATATTTGGAATTGTTTTTGAAAAAATTTGAAATTTGGAAAATTTGGAAATTAAACCCCTTTTGATTTGAAAATGGTTTTCAAAAGTTTTGGAGAAATAATTGTGATATTTTTAAATTGGATTTGAAATCTGGTAAGATTTGGGATTTAAAAATAAGAGAAAAAATATTTTAAAGAAGTAAAAGCACTAAACTCTTTTCGATCGCTGGAAAATAACTTTGGTAATGACTGCAGTATTATCGATGTTCATTTTCGAGTTTCCAGGAGAAGAATTGCTGCTAAATTGTTTTAAATAAAAGTTGTTTGCAAAACTGGGCTTGGGTTTTGAAATCTAAAGGATAATTTGGATTGGTTTTAAAGATGATTTTGAAATGTTGGAAAGTCTCTGGAATCCTATTTAAAATATTTATGGAAGATGATTGAGTTGATAACTTATAAAAAATCAAAATTTATTGGAATAAGATTCAACTTGGGAGAAGTTAAATTAAAATAGTATGAAATGTAAATAAGTTGGAATACTTATCGAAGCTTAATAGTTTGAATTAAAGCGGAATATTGGAATTTGAATTTGATTTGGATAAACAAAATAAAGTGGAAATTTTGTTAAGTTGGATGAAATGAAGCGAAGTATTGAAATAAAATTAGTAAGTGAAACTAATTGAAGGAATGACAGAATAAATATGGTTTGATATAAATTGAAATCAATATTTATAAATAAAAGGTAAATTGAATTCATATGGAATTGGAAATCCAGTTTAAATACAAGTAGATATAAACCATAGTGGTGAATTGAAAATAAATATAAGAAGTTATATAAAATATATATTGAACTTAAGAAACAAACAGTGAAATTCTTAAGTAAAATATGGAGTTGGGAAGATGTACAAATTTAATAAGTGAATGAATATTAAACTGGAATTGTGAAATAGTAATTGTGAATAAGTGAATGAAAAATAAATGTGAATAAAAGAGAATCGATATAGCTAATAATCGATTAGAAATAAATACGTGCGATGTACGTATATTACTTTATTCGCATAACGATTTGATCCAGAATTCGAGCATAGAATTTCGAGATAGTTATATCGATCCGAGTTAGGATTTTTCACTCGATTTTCAACGGCGAACCCTGTATATGGATTTTCGGTTGATTTTGAGAATCTCTATCATAGTTTACGGCTATGCAAGGAGAATGATGGTTTCTGATCAAGAAACCAGATCTGAGTCCACACTAGGAAGTCGGGTGGACGATACTAGTTTAGAAGTGAAATTATGTGATCGAGTGAGCGATCAGATTTGATATTGCGTACGGATGATATACGGACATCGTATGGGCTTGAATGAAATAAATATTGAAACTTTGGTAAAGAAATGTGTGAAATGATTTTTAATGTTGTAACTGTGCATTATTTCTAGTAGGATATACAGGTGTTATAAAGGAAAAAGGAATTGAGATTTTGATTTTGAAGATAAATTTTGAAATGCTCGACAAAAAGTATGTATTTCAATTTCAGTATGAAATTTGATGATTTTCTTGCCTAGCCACTTGGCTTTTTGTTTTCTTTTTGAAATCTGGAGGACTGTTGTGGCATTTTTTAGTCGTACTGAACTAGCCACGCAAAGTAGACGATGGCGAATTTTTTCGAAAATCTAGGAAGTTAGAAAAATTTTGAGAAAATTTTGAAAATTTGAAATTTGAATTTAAATTTAAAGTTGAATTGATTAAGAAAACAATGTTGTTTGGAACTAATGGTTAAGGTTGGGAAGTTAGTAGAAGTGATAACGGGTCTTTAATAAAAAGATTTGTTTTGGCAAATTGATAAAACTGTTTGGTTTTGGGTAAATAGTAAACGGGTTAAAGATCATTCTTCTTAACTACTAATTTCGGGACGAAATTCTTTTAAGGGGGGAAGAATGTGATGACCCGGAAAATTTGAACATTTGAAATTGAAATATTTAATTGATTTTAAATATTTGAATGATAGTTTAACTTGAATTTCAAATATAACTATGAATTTGGCAATTAAATTATTGAATTTAACTATTAAAGGTTGAGTAAAATATTGAATCTTCAGTTTTAAGCTTGTTAAAAATTATTTAGAAGGCTTGGAAAATCTATATTGATAATACTGAAGATAATAAAAGCTTCAGAATTGAATTTGGGAATGCTTTAATCAGTTTTGAAATTATATTGTTTAAATCGATATTTAAAAATAGCTTTCCGGGGCACAATCTCGAATTTCGATGAAACTAGCTCCATTAGTTCCTTAATATTTTATTATTATCGAATTTCAATTTTCGTAGTGTTTGGAGTGATCATTTGGCCATACGGTTGATGAACGTGCTGAAAATTTATATCGAAATTAAATTAATAACCGGGTTTAAAAAGCTATCTCCTCCATATGATTGAATTTGGACTCGAAACCTTTTCCATTGCGTTTGAAATAGGGGTTTAACATCATAAACGCCTGGTGATACGCCTCGATTGGAGATCGAGATTTTGAGTTGCATTTATCGAGGCAATTTCACTTTGAATTTGAATTTAAATTAAATGAATATAAATATTCTCATGCAATTGATAAATTTTAACGCGTTTCATCTTTTCAAACATCTGGCAAATTTTTAGCACGTGTCGCTTTTTATTTTTATTTTTTTTACACGCGCATTCAAATAAATAAATAAAATATATACAAACGAAAGAAAAACCCTCTCTTCGTTTCAAATCAAAATGATAATGGCTGCGTTCTTTTCTTACATTTCAAAATCGAATTTTTCGTTCGAACAAGGCCGAAGCCCCTTTTCGTCTGAAAATAAAAAAATCAAATTTGTTTGGTAAAAAATGGCCGCTAAATAAAAAAAAGAAAAAAAAAGAACGAAATTCATTCGTAATGCCAGACTCGCGATTGGGGGAGGAGCGCTTGAGGGAGCGCTCGAACTCGAGTTGAGGGATGTAACAATCGGCACAACAAATCGTGGCCGTCGATCGTGTGGAATGGTAGGAGGTGCGGCATCGTGGGCGCGTGCGGGCGAGAGGGTTGCTCACTCTCGAATCCAGCTTCAAGAGATCGCGAATCAAATCAAGATATGGTCGCGACTGTCAAAGGCGGCTAGGGTTTCCGTGATGGCGTAGGAAGCACGTATGTGAGGCACGATGGATCGACATCATGTGAGGCGACCGTAGGGTAGGAACACGAGCACATGCGTTCGCGCAGGCGAAGGAGGTTGAAGTCCCGTAGCAATCAGGCAATGTTATTTCGGCAATTGGTTCACGTACGAATTCGAGCGAGGCCTGGATTTTCGATTGTTAGTAAGGTATATTTTTTAATTTGTTTATTTAATTTTATACATTTATATTTATATACACCTTTTACAGAAAAGAAAAAAAGAAAAATAAATAAATAATAACAATAAATGAGTGTGTGTGTGTATGAATATGTTTTTACAGTAATGTTTGTGCTGTCTAGTTTCAATAAGCAGAATTTAAATTTATATACATGTATAGGGAATTTATATATGATTTTGAAAAAAAATACATAAGGGTTTATACATAGGAAATTTGAGTTATATAAATTGTTTTTATATGCAGTTTGAAAATGAAAATAAAATAATCTATTTAAAGGAAATTTAATTTTAAATTTAATTTTCAGTTAAATAAATTTGTCAAAAGGAATTTGTTTAAAAATTAAAAGTATCAGTTTAAAATAAAATCACGGGTTAACTAAATTATCAAATGGAATTTAATTGTTCGATTTATTCGAGTATTAATAAAATCATATAATTGTCATGCAAGGTCAAAAAAATCATGAAAACGAGCTGGAATGGAAATGCGTTGCATGCGTAGTCAAGGTGAGATCTTCTCACTTAATTGAAAATTAAAATTTCAGTTATTGATCGATTGATTGTCAGATTATGATAATGTGTATGTGTGTGTGTATTTGGAGTGGTTAATTTCCCGCATTGTATAGCGGATGAGACCCTATGCGCCGCATAATAGCGGATGATATGATATAAATATCATATACCGCGATATTCCTCCTCGAAGTGGAATTAGTGACATCTCTGGATGGAGGGAAACAGACTGAAGGGATCCAACTGGATTCCTCAAATATTTGAATTCATTTCATATGTTGTAATGTGATAATCTATGAATTATTATATTAGCGTGAATGATTATACTGATAATTGGAATTTATTTGAAGGCTATGGTTTAGCCGAACATATTTTTAGTATCGTAGGATACCAGAAATATATATGATTTGATTTTTTTGGAAATTAAAGTAGAAAATTTTAAGTAAATTCATTTTAGAAAATTGAATAAATTTAATAGAAGGAATTTTAAAAGGGTAGATTTATTCTTGAAATCCTATCAAATAAATTCCAAATTGTGGAGAAAAAATTAATAAATGGAAATACATGGATTTTGAGTAATATTGTTTAAAAGTTGAAGAATTTATTTAAAATTCGGATTTTAAGTAGTTTGGGAGAAACAAGGGAATTTATTTTAAAAATATTAGTAAACTTTTGGAAATCAATTTGGGATTTGATTTGGTGTTGAAATAAATTTAGAAATAAATTTAGGATTTGATTCGGTATTTGAAAATAAATTTTAGAAATCAATTTGGAATTTGATTAGGTGTTTGTAAGTGAATATTTGAAAATCGATTTGAAAATCGTATATCGGTGGATATTTGAAAATATAAATTCACAAATGGAATTTATAAAAGAATGGGAATTTGATTAAAAATAAATATTGGTCTACATTTGAAAGTGTGGAAAGAAATTTACGGATTTGGAATGTAAACTGAAATAAATCAAGAAGGATTTATTAATTGATTTAAATGAACCATTTTAGAATGGGAAGTGTATTTTTCTTGAAAAGCCGAGTATGTTTTCAAAGTAACTTTCAAATATAATTTAAAATTTCTAAAGTTGGTTTTAAAAAGGATGCTTTGGAGAAATTATTTCTTAAGATGTTTTTAAATCTTTAAAGTAAAGATTTATTTAGTTAATTATAAAAGTGAGTATTAAAAAATTTAATTGATATTTGATTTATAAAATGGCTATTTAAAAAGTTATACCCTATCTAATAATTTTATTTTTAAAATTAGTTTGGACTTGAAGTTTTATATGAGATATTGGTATAATATTTTCATAACTAATATTTAAATAAGTGTTTAGAAATAGTTTTATTCTAAATGTTTCCATACATATATATATATATGTTTAGATAAGTGATGTAAATTATTTTAAAGTATTCGGACTCGGAAAATTTTCAATGGAAATAAATGAATATTTGGAAATTTATTCCGCATGAGGAAAGTGATTTGAAATTTGTTTTCAAAGGGTTGAAGTGTGAAAATATATCTTGCAAAAATATTTTGAAAATAAATAATTGGGGGAGAATTATTTAAAATCTGGTGATTTTTGTGTATGTTGTTTGATAGTTAAATAACCGACTACCAATATTGGCCTTCAAATGGCATTTTAATTTCGATGCGACTGGGGTCGGATTCCAAACGGTTATCCGAAAATCACATCGAATCTTTGTGATTGATCTTTTGTTTAAAAGATAATTGTGGAAACGGTTGTGATTTACTTTAAATCTGAATGTAACACTTATTTTTAAAAATAAGCGGTCATTATTAGGATTAACGGGAGAGGACTTTGTGTCATAAAACCCATTCCGAACAATGATGCGACGAAATGAGATTGCATTTGAAGACGGTGTTGAAGACCGGGTATTTTCGAAAACGAAAGGATTACCTCACGTATATCTCTGCACTGAGTTGCTCCGATATAGTGATTATATCACCCTTTGTGAGGGGGAGGCCAGATGTGATTAGTGAATATCCAGATTGCAAGGGCTTCTTTCCTTAATTGGAGGAATTGCCTTCGGTTCCGTTTGAACCCGGAACGGACTTGTATGAATGTATGTCTGACATTACACTTTGAGATATAACGTTGATTTCTATCAAATACATTTCTGTTGGTGGCGGAGAATTTATTCTCTTAGCTTAACACCCTTTTCTTAGACGTATGAGCTCAGAGGTTATGTAGTTGATGATTATTAGTGATATACTCTCAATTTGGCAGTGTGACATGCTGAGTGCTGCTGATCATTTTTTGATCAAAGCATGGCTTTTTTGAAAAGCGTAGCTTTATGGATGAGACTTCGTCGGACCTCACACCTCGAAAATGGTCGAAACAGGAAGGATGCAGCAAGGTTATGGGGGTCGCGCCCCTCAGGGTATGTACATCTCCTTCTGGATAAAAAGTGGTATCTGGTATGGAGTCCAGATATTTAACTTGTGTGGATTATTAAAAGTGGTATTCTGGTATGGAGTCCAGATTATTTACTATGTGGTTGTTGATTAATGAGGCGCCTCGGATAAAGGTCGGTCTAGACCGAGAGGTGGCATACTCGTGTCAGTGGTTACCTAGTTACAAAGGTAACCCGACCTTGTGTTGACAGAGATCCGATTAGGTTCTCGGGGATATTCCTCCAGAGGCGTCCTATTTGGTGAGGAAGTTCCTTAGCCCGACCATTTGTTGGAAATCCAAAGAAACAATACACCCCCTGTACAGTTTTAGTTGTATAATCTGCCATGGAATGTTGCGGTAACCTACTATTGAACATGGTAGCTATAGTAGGTATACCATAATGGTGGTATGCTGGCTAAGATTTATATTATACTTTCGAAATGTTTTCCACTCTATGCACTAATGATAATATTAAAAAGATTTTGCGTATCAAGCATGTTTGACTATCATAAGGGGAAATCTATTCCAATTATGCATTTGCATTGTGTGTGTGACGGGAGGCCTTATGGTAGTTTCATTTTCCAAAAGCATAGCAGATTTCTTTTCTTTTGTGCAAATAACTGTTTTAAGATCTCACACCAGTCACATGACTGACCTGGAGTTTATTGTTCCCTTTCTAAACTCTGGGTGCCCATAATTTTCCACACGGCAGCCTAGAATCATGTTATCAGTTGTTCTGGAGCGATGTCAGAAAAGAATGCTGTGGAGACCAGGAGATAAGTAGGGTGGCGAGACTGCCAATGTTGTGTTTTGTTGTTGTAAAACTCTGATGATGTATGTATAAACTGATATAGTTCTTTTGTTTAAAGATATTCATTTATCTATTATATATTTTTCAGCTACGAATGTGAGATTCTGTTATTATTTCTGTTTCTTCTTTTATCTTCTTCTTCTTTAACCCTAACGGTTCAGTTTTTCGGCATTCGATTGTTCGACATTTAATACAGTGGACAGATTGATGTCGACTTTCGAAAGTCGAAAAATTAGGTCGTTACACTTACCCGTGTCCAAGAGCTATTGACTGGCTTTTGATTACTATGATATTACACATATTTCTCGAGATCAAAATAAAGAGGCCAACTCATTCGCAAAGTTTGCTAGCACTAGGGATGCACAACAAGTTTGTTTGGTCCCAGTAGAAGTATTAACGCTTCGAGCACAAACCTGATGGAAATCGTTCAGGTGCCAGAGATAGAGCCTGAGAAGGAGTCATGGATGGCTTTAATTAAAGACTATTTGCTACAGGGAGTTCTTCCTGAACGGAGGAATGAAAAACGATAAGTCCTTCGCAAAGCTTCATGATATGTATAGAAAGGGTTTTCTATCTCCTTACCCTGGTGTATCGCTCATAATAAATAAAATGAGTCCTAAAAGAAGTTCATGAAGGGGAATGTGGCGATCACACTAAGGGCAACCCTAGCAAAAAATACCTCATTACGGGTATTTTTGGTCGATTGTCAATCGATATGCTATTGATTATGCAAGGCAATGTGAAAAGTGCCAAATGTATGCGGAAGTTCCAAGAGCTCCGCCAACGAAAATTACAGAAATGGTCAGCCCATGGCCATTTTCTATATGGGGCATAGATATTATCGGTTTCTTACCGATCTATAAAGGTGGTGCGAAGTACGTCATCGTCATAGTTGATTATTTCACTAAATGGATCAAAGTAGAACCTTTAGCCATAATCATGACAAAAAATGCAATCAACTTCATTGTCAGAAACATCATTTGTCGTTTTGGTCTTCCATGAACTATTATAACTGATACTGGACTCAATTTGGTAGTGCTGAACTCAAAGACTTCTACCACTAGCCTCATATTGAAAACAGATTTGCGGCAGTTGCTCACCCTCAAGCAAATGGATAAGTTGAAACTATAAATAGAATCATAAAGTCCATTCTGAAGAAGCGTTTAGAAAAGGCTAGATGTAAGTGGGTGGATGAACTCTTGACAACACTATGGGATTATAAGACTACTTACAAGTCGGCAACTGGCCATACTCCATTTTCCTTTGCTTGTGGCTCCGAAGCAGTAATTCCGGTTGAACTCGAAGTTCCTTTTTATCAAATGACCTACTACGATCCCAAAATGAACAGAGATATGCTCTTGGAATATCTAGACTTTTTAGATGAGAAGCACGAAGAAGCCGATTTGAGAGCTGTTGCATACCAGCACCGAGTCGCCCGATACCACAACACTAAAATTCGATCTAGAAACTTTGAAATCGATGATCTATTCTTGAAATGGATTTTCCTTCCCCATCGCATATGAATCCTACTTAGGAAGGACCGTATGTCATTGAATGGAGGCTTAGAGGGGGACCTTTCAAGATAGCGACTGTTGATGGCGTCACACTCCCAAGGGTATAGAATAACAAGCATTTACGATGCTATTTCTCTTGGTATATTTTTTTCATTCAATTGTATAATTTCTGAATTTGCTTTAGCATTTGATTTTACAGATATGTAATAAGATGGATTATGTCATTTCTTTCCGTTTGGCAAATAAAGTTTGAAATTTCCTTCATATTTGTGATTGTTATAGCATTACATATTAGTTATGATACCCGACGAACTAATATTGATATTTTCGAGCAGGTTCCCAGAGTTTGGAGCTATCCAATTACATAAATTCATGATTGAACTAAACAAAATCCATATAGTCTGACTGTTCATTCGATAATTTTTGCTCATAACCCCATGGTTAGAATACCTAATGAGGAATGGATGTGACTTGACCATCCAATGACCAAATTAATCCTATCAAATTATGGGACAAATATAAGTCAAAAGCGATCATGACATGATCGACTACTTGCTATGTTAAACGAGGACTTGGGAGTAAATCAATCAATTAAGGAAGTATGGTCCGACTATTTTCTAAATTAACTCTAAGTCCTCAAAGCATGGACTGAAGTACAAACATGAATGGTGTGATCAGACCGCCTGCTAAATAACTTTTATCCCTAAAGCACGGATATGTGTATAAAAAATACATGAATGCAGTCCGACCACTCACTATTCCATAAACTCCGGCCTGAAATCGACAGGAAGAGTATAAACTAGCCAAGGATGGAGTTTGACCATCCAGTATTGACTCCGCTAACCCTAGACTGAAGGTAGAAGTATAATCGCACAAATCGTTGAATCTGACAGCATAGTAGTAGGGCTCGAGCCCCGTATTTGGTAAGAATTAGGGCCATGACTATGGAGGCCTTGGGATTGAATTAACGGATTATCATCCGAATCAACGAGCAATGAATTACAAGTACATTGAATGGAAAAGTATAGCTCGGATAGTTAAATAAAAATTCACATAAAAGTTCAAAAGAAAACAAAGACTTTTATTTACATAATAAACTTTATAACCGTGATACAAGTTTACTCAAAAATGATGGCCGCACCCACACAATCACGATCAAAAAAAGAGAAAGCAACTATACAAGCTATATACAAAATAAGCTAAAGAAATGACTATTTCTTCTACCCTTTCTCCCTTCTGGATTTCTCAAGAGTGCCACCACCCAAACTTCTACCTGTCCTTTTCCTTGATCCTTTGCCACCCTTGGCAGGAGAGCTCTCAGAGGTTGGAGGGAGTTCTTCAAGAACTGACCTGCCGGGTGGAATGACTTAAATTGGGACGGGACTGGGATCATCAATGTTCACATTGATGAGTTCAGCCTTAACTTTTTTCTTTAGCAACTCATCTCCCTCGATGTGCTCTTTTAACATTAACTCTTCAATATGTTCGGTGGCACCAGTAATCACAACGTAATCTAATTCATTCGCATTGGTGGGTCATAGCTTTATCATTATCAAATGCTCCTATAATTGAGTGTCGGGCCATAGAGGGTCGGAGGCCACTGGAATCTCATTGGATGTCAATTGTTGCTCCAGGCGGCACCACTTCTTGGAGTTTGGCTGGGACCTAGAAGACCTGCATATTTTTGGAAATAAGAATATAAGCCCACAACTATTGGGCATGAAGAACGAAATCTCTCAAAAAGTGGAGAATAAAGAAGGAAACATGCGTTCGGCTGACTCTCAGTTGTCGCCGGAGTGCTTCCTTCAAAAATAGGATTCAACGCCTTAGATTGATAACCAAGTCTATCCGGATCATAGATTAGATCCTGTCTTGGGTAAATAAAAATTGGCACTCCGGTTGCTTGAGAAGAGGAGGGGCCTTTGGGATCAGACTTCGAACACTCAGTAGTGTTTTTCTCTTTGTTGGAGGGTGCTAGGATGTCAAAGTATCGAAGTCTTGCAACAACAAGGTCTAAAGGTTCATCCCCATAAAGAGTCTCCCATTCTAGGTTCTCTTCATCTAAATCAGCCTTACCGAGGGTTTTCTTTTTCATTTCGATAATGTATTCCCAGGCTTCAGTGAGCGACTCGAGGTAGCTCTCATCAAGAAAACTCGAATCGCGATGGATAATAACTTTAGCATTATATTCAATAATCAGGAGATTGAACATGTCCTCAATTTCATTTCGACCGTCTTCCATGGCATCTTCTAACTGGGCCTTAATATATTCTCTAACCTCATTGCGGCTTGTTTCTCTTGCCTCTTCCTTAAGGACTTCGATTTGAGCGAGTTGCTCATTAAGCTTAACTTTCAGTCCCTGGGAGTCAACAGCCTCTTCGCAATATCTTTACGACTCCTCCTAAGCGTTGAGTTTCTCTTCCCTCTTTTTTAAGGATTTCTTCAAGTTCCTCAACGTGGCATGCCAAGATATCTTCTCCTTTTGCAACATATCTTTTGCCAAGGCAAGCACACCACTGCGGTTGAGGGCAACATCTAGTTCCTTTTTATGGGAAGCTTCTAGACGACTCACCAACTCAGATGTTTCTTTATCACTTTTTTCTGCCTCGGTTAGCTTCACTGTCAACTCCAAGATCTCATTATCTTGATGTTTAATTATATCTTTATCATGGATTGCCTCTAGCTTGAGATGATCGATTTCATGCCGTCTCTCGTTAGACACCTCAGAGATCTTTTCGGCTAGGTGTTGGAATGATTCGTGTCGCACAAAAACATCTTTGATGCATGTAAGGGAACTTGCTTTAGCATTCATTAGGATTGTATGAATAGAAGGAAGGAATTTAAGTCCGTCGAAGCAAATATTTGGGAAATTGACCTCAAGTTCGATCAATTTTTCCACTGTGGAAGCCTCAGGAGCCACAATCGGCAAAGTTGGATCTGAAGTAATGATTAAGCATTTTCTTGACCTACGATCATGGGACTAGTCTGAAGCTAGATGAACCGGAATACCGATTAAACAATACACCAATTTGAGGACCATGAAAAGAAGTCTAAGCACCACCGTGTACAGAAAGATTATACTGAACTTCCTAATGAGACGATTGAGACTGGGACTTATGTTTAAAAGATGAAGATTCCCTCAAATGACGGCTTCTTTCCTAACCGTCATCTCTCTTTGCGCCTACCCGATTCTAAACTGCGGTTGGATCTGTAATGCGTCAAGGAGCCCCTCAAACGATCGAAACCACATGATTGAGACATCACACCTACAAACCAATTAAATTATATATGTGACCATTGAGTAAAAGATATATGAAAATCATGCGGTGAAGTGCACGTGATTGTGAGTGTCCTAGTGTTCCCTTAACGGACCAGTTACTATAGCTTTTCTCATAGGAGTTTTCTCCCCTTCATCGGTGGGAAGAATGCCGTTACCACTTCTGGTGGGAGAATTGAGCCCCTCAATACTAATGTTAGTAAGTCATGAGTGATGATGTCATAAGGGATTAGAAGGTTCGAGAACCCTTCCATTGAGCTTTCTAAATGTTGAGAGGAAGACTCTTCATCGATGGAAATACTAATAAACTCAGGCTCTTTAGCAGTTTTTCTCCTACAAAGTTTATATGCAATCTTTTTTTTCTCCTTACTGGCATGTGAAGTTGTATGCCTTGTGACGGTTCAACCACGGATGCATTGCCTGGACCTGCGTTATCATCACCAGGCTTGTTGACTTTGGCACCCTAATTTTACCCTCTTCGTTGTCATCCTGAGTCCCCTTGACTGGGGGCACGACAGGGTTATTGACATCGCCTTCTTATTTTGAAACATTTCTTCGTGAGGCAGGCTTTCTAGAATGCCAATGCTGCAACCTTCTTCTAGCAGCCTAAACAAAGATAGCCATTCATCAGTTACAAGGGATCTATTGTCCTTTTCTTCAACGGGGTGGCACGAATTGTAGAAATTTCCCTTGAGAAACTATCGCCCACTGGATGTGGATGGATGCCTGTATATTTTTAAAATATTAGATGGTTCAAGATATGAATTGGATTAAAGAATTTGAAAGTAAAGTGATGACGACACTTACGTTCTTCCAATCATCGCTTCACAAAGCCAAGCAGACATTTGACATAGAACCATTCATGTTTAAAGAGGTGAGTTCGTTCCAAGCGCCAATTAAGACTTGACAGTTAGGCAAAGGCTCAAGGAAAGTGTAGGAAATGCTTCATATCCGTCGTTTGAAGTTATAAATGAACATGATATCCTCAGGAGATGGCTGGCAGAACAAAACGTTCATGAATAACAAGAAAGTGCCATGAAGAAAGACATAGCTATTTGAGTGTAGTTGAGTGGGAGTTATTCTGAGATATTTTAGCATCTCCCAGATAAAAAAATTGAAGGGCGACACCCATCCAACCTAGACATGAACTTATTGCATGTTGTATACCCCTATGGGGCAGATAAGCCATTGTTCACCGAAGGAACTAGAACATCTCCAAACGAAATCCCGTGTCTAGAGCATAATCTGCAAAGAGTGGCCACGCTGATCGTAGAGGCTTGGTATCCATCGAATTATCTAAAAATATAAACCTTCTACGAAACCGGAGGCTTGGCTTATATCTTCCACTGGGAGGACTGTTGCTTCAGAGAAAAGGCCAGCTAACGGGCTGGAAATCTCCGATTGTTCAGTTCGACAATCAGAGGAAAATCTGCTAGATACATTGCAGAACTAGATTCTGCTCTGGGGTTGCCATGTTGTGAAGTTGGTCCGGAGGACATTGCAGCTAGATGCTCTGAATGTCTAGAGTCCATGTCAACTAAACTCAGCAGATAATTAGGATTAGAAAATTTTACATGCCCCCCCGTGCTAAATGTAAGCTAGTATGGTGCAGTGTCGTACATCAAAAAGATAAGCAGATCAAAACAAAAGGAAAAACTAAATGACTAGACTTTGGACTCCAACCGAGTGGCTGCCTCAACTGGTTACTAGATTGAACGGTTGTGTAAGCTTTGAAATCGACCATCAGCATATCAAAGTATGAAATCCAATATCAAAGTTTGTGTGTTAAGTTTTAATTCAAGTTCTAAGTCCTAGGAGTTTAGTCATTCAATTTCAAGTTCGATATTGGATATGGAGATCGTGTTGCTCATTATCGTCATATATTCAATTTTGTTGGGGTTGGTTCTTTTTGTACAGACAAGTGCATATGGATTAGTTTTCAAGTTCAATTCAAAGATAAGGATCGGCCATGCATAAATAGCCGACCCCTATTTATGCCTATCCCTATTCCAAAGCTAGATAACCAATCCCTCTCTTCAAATTATTCATGCCGATCCCTTTTTCTAAGAATAGCCAGTCCCCTCCATCTGTAGCACACCAAAAAAACCACTGATCCCTTTCCTTTGCCATACTACTGACCCTTCCATGCAAGCCACAAACAACCGTTCCTTCCATGCAAGCCACAAACAACCTATCCATTTCCTTCAACGTTCTCATGCATTCCCCCAAATATTCTAACCTATCCCTATGTCTCCCTTGTCCTACGCTCCTTTCTTCCACCTTCTTTCCTACTTTGCCGAACCATATTCCATCATGCGTCTTGTCTCCTCTAATGACTTCAACCATCACCTCTCCCCCACGGTGAACTCTAACCCATTCACCAACGTAGTAGAACCCATCGTCTCATCATAAAATTATAGGTAAAGGCGAGCAAACCTACCTAAGTATGTGGAGAATGAGCTATTCGAGGAGAAGTATTTAGATTACAATTCAAATTGAAGATGAAATGATGATCTAAAGTGAAATAGGAAGGAAAATTTATGGCTGAAGATGGTGTTTGATTCAAAAGGAAGGGGTTGGGTTTTCAAATTAACAAGGGAGGATTCAGTACCGAGATTTAAGAAAGTAGGAAAGTAATAGTTGATAGGGAAGAGATGAATAAGTGAAGGTTGAAGGGAAAAAGTGCTAGCTTATATACGAGGACAAGGGTTCGGCCTGCATTTTTGTTCTCTACGAGGTCAAAACAAAAGAGGAAGGGATCAGCTTGGAGAATGCCAATCCATATAAGTGTAAAAAAAGGTAAGATGGATCGGCTAGGAGAATGTCGATCCCAGTAAGTGAAAAAAAGGAGGGAGGGATCAGTTAGGAGAATTCCAATCCCTATAAGTGTAAAAAAGGAGGGAGGGATTGGCTAGGAGAATGTCGATCCTAATAAGTGTAAAAAAAGAGTAAGGGGTCGGCTAGGAGAATGCCGATCCCCATAAGTGTAAACAAAAGAGGGAAGAAAAAGAAGGGATCAATTATGGGTTTTGTACATGTAAACATGGGCATGCAAATTATGCAAAGAGCATATACTCAAAATATAATGAAATCGCATTTCATTCAATGGAAATTGGTGATTACCCGTGAGCATATAAACGGGTCCGGGAGTCAACTACCAGAACGTGTACCTGAACGTGCATGTGTATATTCTAAAGGTTCAATTTTAAAATCAAAAGAAATTGAATTCAAATTTGAAGATTTTATGTTCGAGGCTGGATCAGATAGCCTAAGCTTACTAGTTTCATAGACCCAGACCAAGCTATCAGTCGATGGAATATAATCCTAGATTTATACTATTGGGAATCGACCAAACGCCACGACGATCAAAGTGAGATACAATGCTTTGACAGAAGGATAGGGACTATTAAGAAAGCTGGATGGATTTCTTTCCGATGACTTTAACCTGTTTCGATTCGAAGCACGTCATGTTTAGCACAAGACGTACTTTGGAGGGCAAGTGTTATCTGGTGTTTTGACCCGGCTATGTTCAAACTAATTAGACAAGTTAGATTCCAATAATCAAGGTCGGTAAGTCCAGGGCGATGATTGTGGGGTCCCAAAGTCAAGTACCGATGGTAATATGAAGCCACGATGGAATGGAATCAAGAGATATGCAATGCAGAACGTTCAAAAGTATGAAATATGGTTAAACATGTAAGTGGGATCGACTATAATCAATCTCCAACATAGAGATTGGTATGTTTCGGGAAGTATGTGCAGTTCAACAGAAAACAATTAATATCTTAATATCCACAAATGCAACGCATATGAAATTTTGTAAGCAAGATGTGGAGACCCTATGGCACCTAACCTATGGATCCACCTCAAAGGATGGAGTAGGAGGGATCGACCCTCCTCCTCAATAGGGATTGGCTGAAATCAAAAAGGCAATTCATATTGAAGTAATATCGAACAATAACTCAAGTTCTACTAATTCAATTGGCATGAAAATTGAAGGCTAAGCATGTTTCGACATAGGGAGGCTACTTAGGGATCGCACCTCTAAATTCCACCAAAAGAGAGATCAGTACCGATCCCTATTCTTTGGTATTTGAGCCATGCTATCTCTCTTATGGGTTATGGTTTTGGAGATCCTTCTGCCGAATTTTCAGGGAGATATTTCATCGTCTTCATCTATAAATGCAAGTTTGGTTGTTCGTTTTAGGGACCATTAAGCTACTAGTTGTTTTGTACTCTATTATAACTAAGTATTTTCATCCGATCCCTATTCTATTCAGATTACAAAGTGATTAATAAAGTTTCGTATTCAAAGTAGATGTAGGCAAACTATGCCGAACCACTATAAATCGCCTGTTTGTGTTATTCTTTGGTTTGCAGTCACTTCATTACTTTTTACCTCTGTTTTCATTTTATATTCTTCATTTATTTCTCTTCAAAACTTCTATTGGGTGTTTGTGCCAATTTTTTGGTGCAAACAAGAATCGCTATACAACAATGTATCAAATATATACAGTGAATCAATATCACACAAATGTTATACAATAATCCTAATATACATCTCCTCTAAGTCCAATAAAACAACTGTTGGTCATGTCATCCCTGTACCTAAAATATATAGCTATGACTGACCCAAGCATTATAAAATAATACATGGGTCAGACTATGTCTAACCAAGTATAATAATAAGGGTAACCAGTTCTAATAAGAATAATAATATACCATCACTTCCAAAAATGCACAATCATCAGGCGATACGTCAATTCACACACATACTAATATAAAAATGCAAGTCTAATAAATTTATAATTCCATAGTTATTCCTCATAGCATCGAATCACATTCATAGTTTAAATTCCTATAATACAACAATTCTGATATTAAAAGATGTCATCACTCATATAGAAACACATCAAGTAAAAAATCATAGGAATTTACTCAAATGGGTGAATCATATATATCTCAAATCAACATCAAATCCAAAAATATCAAAAGAGGAGATATCGCTAAGTATAATCAGGCTAGTATAAAGCACAATCCAAATATATAACTCTCAAGCTCGACAAAACATCATCAATATGAAATAGGATATGCTGCCTATCAATATACCGAGAATCCACTATACTCGGGTCAAATTTCTGGTATAATATCATCTTCTCATATATAACTAACAGAATACATCGTGATGGAAAATGGCTGTATGATAGACCCGAAGTCCCAAGTAGAGCCATAGATAACAATATGTGATCACAAAGTCCACATCCATACTACAATGAGGTATGTTAATCGTATATGCCAATCCACTACTCCATCGAAACCAGAACGGAGACTGATAGCACAAAGCAAGCCCAAAGTCATAAAGTACCTATAGTCTTAGTAATCTCTTAGTCATCGTGACCATATCCACTAATGTGCTCATTAACGTGAGGATCGATCTGTCACGACACTACAAATGCCCCTATAGGTAACAGTTTGTTGGCCTAAGTGACGCAGAAGCGATCACAAAGCTAATCATAGAGATATATAATAATATGGTTTCACAGATCCGAGGAGCAATCCCACGATCAGGAAGCTAAGGTGAATTCTAGTCATCTAGTCCTCTCTAACAAATATAATAGAAGTACATCATAATAGTGGCATATATGAACAATACATGTAGATTCTAAGTCTCACTAACTATAATCACAAAGAAATAACTCACTTCGCACTATCCACTCTATTCCCATCACGTGAGTGTCATTTACTTATAATGAATTACCAAATTAATATCACAGCATCGTTCCATACTACTATGTGATACTCAAACGTTTATTTGCAGCTTATAATTACACTCACCACTACTCACTATTCTATATAATGAGTCCAAAGAATAACCCGAGAAATATTACTGAATCCCTGATGTGCACGTAAATGTGCATATTTTTACCACCATATTTATTCTATTTAAATTAAATAAATGATCATATTGGGTATTTTAACTTGTTTGAACCAAAATCCATATTAATTCCAAATGGTTACATATCTGTCTTCATATAGGGGCAAAACGATCAATTGTGTGCATATATTTCTTTGAGAAAAATTGATTGGATATATATATATATATTTTTGTAGGATTTTGATCTCAAATAGGGGCGGTTTCATGAAGGAATATGCATGCACAAAGAAGATATAAAAGAATGAAGATGTAAATAATTCAAAATGAAGAACATGGAGGACCTCACATACCCACCATCATAATATACAAATTAGAGGCTAATGCACGTGCTTATGGAATTAATGGCTTCATGTACACTTAAATGATGATTAGTAGAAGCTAATGATTACTTGGCCTCCACGCTTTCTCAAGGATATTTTGGGCTTCGCCAAAATATGAATTAGGGTTTAACACATGTATATAAACCTCTTATGTTTCATGTAACCCTCCTCTTCCTCTTCGTTAGTTTAGGCTCAAAATAATATGAAAGTTCTCTTTCTTTTCATGACTGCTTAGCCATTTCTTCTTTATGTAATTCTTTTTTTATGCAATTTAATACATGTTCTTTTCGTTTTCTTGTTATGTTGTAGTGTAGATCTCTTTTATTTTGTGCAAGTAGAATAGTAGTTCTCTTTTCCATTAGCTTGCATTTTACTTTTCTTTTCTTTTTTCTTTCGTGTTGCTAGCTACATTTGTTAATCAAATGGTAAATATGAGAGGCTAAGCCCCTTCAATTTAGAGGTAATGAAGCTCTCTAATTATGTAGCTTCAACTATTTGTTAATTCATGCTCGCCTTTTGTGCTTAATGATGATCAATGAAGTGTTTTATTTGTTGTTCTTGCATTTGAATTTGATAGCCTATACTGTTGACACCAAATAGGCTATGCTTAAACAATCACTAACACAAATGCATCTTCATCAAAATATGATTATAACATAAGAAAGTGATTTGAAATTAAAATTTGGTGGTTTATATTTCTAATTAATAGTTAATATGCCATACTTAAAATAGATTTCGTTTTCATTTTCTTTGTCAAGTTTCATGGAAGTTAGTAAGTGCTTTAAGGGATGTGTTATAGTTTGATGGCTTATGTTGGCTAATCAATAGCACAAATATGCCATACTTATGATAAGTACATCAATTAAAGCATCAATGACCATAAAAGAGAGATCGTGATTTCATATATGTTGAACTACATGATTTAGAGAGTGGATTTATTCCCTAAATTGTCATTTAACTCTTATATTTGCATCTCCTTTTCTTTTAGTTGAATAGCTATCTTTCTAATTCTCTAGCTTAACTTTCAATCGACTTTGGTTTAATTTGATTGAATACATTTTCAAAATCATCAATTCCCTACAGACCGACCTGTATTCGCCACGTACTACAAGTGTACGCCGTGCGCTTGGAGTTATTTTAATTTGAAATTTTTCGACGGTTTTCTAACTCAATAGAAATTCCGTCGATTAACAAGTTTTTGCAGCCTATATTGTTGACACCAAATAGACTATGATTAAACAATCACTAACACTAATTGCCTCTTCATCAAAATATGATTATGACAAAAGAAAGTGATTTGAAATTAAAATTTGATGGTCTATATTTCTAATCAATAGTTAATAAGCCATACTTAAAATTGATTTCATTTTCATTTTCTTTGTTAAGTTTCATGAAAGTTAGTAAGTGCATGTGTTATAGTTTGATGGCTTATGTTGGCTAATCAATAGCAAATATGCCATACTTATGATAAGCACATCAATTAAAGTACTAATGACCATAAAAGGGAGATCATGATTTCATATGTGTTGAACTGTATGATCTAAAGAGTGGAATTATTCTCTAAATTATCACTTAACTCTTATATTTGCTTCTCTTTTCTTTTAATTAGTTAGTTAATTCTCTAATTCTCTAGCTAAACTTTCCATCGACTGTGACGTAATTTGATTGAATAGAAATTTTAAAATCATCAATTCCCTGCGGATCGACCCGTAATTCGCCACGTACTACAAGTGTACGCCATGCGCTTGCGGTTATTTTTATTTCGAAATTCGTTCGACTATTGTCTAACTCGATAGAACTTTAGCCGTCCGAACAAGTTTTTGGCGCCGTTGCCAGAGAATTGATTCGATTTGATTTTCTATTCTTCGAACTATTTTCGTTTGATTTTTATTGTGTGTTTGTTTTGTGTGTTGCATTTTATTTTTTTTTAAAAACACATTTGTGTGTTGTGCGAATTTTGCTTGCAATTGTTTGTTTTGTTTGTTTCCTTTTTGTTTGCATTACATATGCATATTAAAAAAAAAATACACAATCACATTTTTTTTAAAAAAAATGATGTTTATTGCATTTATGTTTCTACATTTACACTTTTCTATCTTCCTTTCTTAATTTTTGTTTACATTTCAAATATTAAAAAAAAAATTGTTACACATTGCACTGTGCAAAGTTTCTGTTGCCTTTCCAAACTCCACTTGTCACCATCACACTGCCTACTTCCATCAACTCATCACTGATCGATAACAGTTCAACCCTCTTCCCAAACCAAAACAGTGATCTTCCTACTGCAACTTCATCAAATATACCATCACTTCATATCGACACCCTTATATACCACTGCTTACCACAGACCAGTCCATAAAGCTCACTGTCAGTTCCTCCAACCACAGCCATACCCTCCTGTTCAAACATCCTAGCAGCCTCCTCATAGCACTAAAACAACTTCCACCAACCACAATTATTGCATCCCTGAAATCAACCTCCTCTGCAACATCAATTTACAGCCTCAGTTCATCATACACCACCACATCAACTGCCTTCTACCCTCAATAGACTTTCGCTGCTCCACTGCATACATCAACAACATCCACACCTTCAAACAATTAACTTCTTCACATCCTTGCTGCCCCAAAACTTGTGCACCATTCACTCAGAACTGTCAAACACCTCACCCTTCAATAAAACATTCACCGACTTACCATCAAACAACCTTCCTTGATCCCCACTTCACATAAACAAACCATACATCAAACCACACTTATACTTCCCACTTCACCACCCAACACAACAATCACCCCATTACCAAAAGCCGCCACATCATCGCCTGCAATACAACTACCTTTATACTATTGCCTTACACCCACTTAATCACATCTGCTACTGCTGTAACATTGATCAACCACTGTTCCAAATCACCAATTCCCTTCCAAACAGCGACATTCACCATTCATCATAATTTGTCACCTCTTCCTACCCAAATAATCAAACTCCTGCCATCAACCCAACCTCTTACAACCATTCCACTGCATCACCCAACCTCCGTCAGCCACCATATCGACCATATTGCCTCTGCATATTCACCATCTATGTTGCTGCTGCCTCAACTGCATAACCTACAACTGCACCTCCCACAACATCAAGCACTGCTGCATCATAACAACTGCAAGATACAACCTTCATTTTCACGCATCTCCCTGCTTCATATCACATACTCAGCAGCCAACCGTGACACTTCATCTTCCTGCCTCAGCAACCCTTTGACCCAAACATCATTCACTACAACCTCTCCCCACCCTCCACTGACAGGAACAATTCACCATCGACAGCAACAACAATCCCTAAAACTCGAACATCATCGCGACCTCGGCAAACACCCAAATCGCCTCGTCGCTCCCAAATTCACTGAACACTTTAGTCAACTTCGTCTGCACCACCTCGCAAGCATCTACATCCAAGCAGACTATAACCCACAAAATCGAAATCACCTCGCCTGAAATCACATCAGCAATCGTCGACCACTGTCATCAATCACAGTGCTTCCCCCGCAACCTTGCTTGATTCCATCACCGCACTCCAAACTAACGGCAACCTCCATCAACTCTTCAACCATCCTCCTAATCACTTCTCCTTATCCACCAATCGCGCCTTGAAAACCACAAATCTCCTATAACCCAATCATGAAACCCGAAGGCATTTATTCGAAACCTAAATCGAAACAATTGAGCACCTCATTTCACTTATACGAATCGAATTTTGTTATGTGTGGTGAAGTTTGATTCAAGTGATTTTTTTTATGAGGAATCAATTTTCTTTATTGTTGGTGAGAAGAACTGAGAACTTCGGTGCCGAGAAAGTTTTTAAAAAAAAATTTCGCGTCTATTTTGGGTCGGGCATATGTTGTTTGGGTTGGTTTAATTTTTTTTTATTTGTGTGTTTTATCTAGTTTCTAGTTTTCTCAATCCATTCTTATAGTTTAAAAAAAATTGGGTTCTAGTTAGGTTGCTTTAAATTGTTTTAAGTTTCTTCTTTGATTTTTTTTTTAAAAAAACCCTTTGAATTTGCTTATTTTTTATTTTGTTCATTTTTCTTTTTGATTTTAGTTTTGTCTTTTCATATAAAAAAGAGAGCATGTATATACATGTATCTTGTTTTAATTTTCAGGTTGTCAAAGCATAAAATCAAGAGGAGTTGCTTGCTTCGCTAGCCAAAATAAATTGCTCTGCTTGCTAGCCCAAAAAAATCTGCTTTCGTTTCTAGTTTTACTTGAATTGCATTATTGATTGCTTACATTTGCTTTTTTTTTTAAAAAAAAATTCATTTATAGTTGCATTGTTAATACATGTTTAATTTCTGTTTTGCATTGCATCTTAGATTTTGATTAATAATAACGGTGAGAAATCAATAACACTTAATTATATATTAACAATTTTTCTTATTTCGACAATTTAATTTCTTGGTGTCTAGGCTATGGCAGAGTAATAACCATTTATAAATATTACGATGATTCGTAAATATTATAGTGGTTGTTCCTCTGAAGGTACTTAAACCTTCGGCTGCATTGCTACGGTGATTCGTGGTGCACCGATAAATCCTGCCCGTTACCTGGTTGAGAACTATCTTGTTGATTTAAGATAAGTGTGATTATACAATTTTGATTTGACTTAGGGTAAATCATTTGTAATTAATCTTTGCATTCATTTAGTTGCATTAGCTCATGCATATTTAAAAAAAAATTAAAATCCAAAACTAAAAAAAATTTGTAAATATTCCTTAACTTTGTTTTTTAAATCCTTCCTTTTGAAATTTTTCCTTTTTCAAAAATAAAAAATAAAAAAACCAAATAAAAAAATATAAAATCTTTTCAAAAAACAAAGGAAAAGAAGTGTTCTGTTTTTGTATGTTCTGTTTCAGTCTTTCTTTCTTCTTTCATTGTTTTCCCTGTGTTCTCTTTTGTGAGCTCTAGTATGTTAGTGCTCACTTGTAACTTGTTTTTGCATTCTGGTTAATAAATATGGTAAGGGTCCATTCAACCCTGCTTGCTTTTCAAAAAAAAATAAAGGAAAAAATTTGAAAAACTAAAAAAGTTTTCAGTTTCCCTTTTGAAAAATAAATTTTATTTGTAAATATTTTTCCTTCTAAATAGAAAAAAACCAAAAACATTCTTGAAAATGTCCAAGTTTCCCCACTTACGTGAATTTTACAATAGTTGTGAAAATCAGTATAATCCATATGATTTCACTTCAAATTTGTATGGATATTTTAATGGCAACTATTCTTTAAACGGTCCGAATTTTAAACAACAAACTTTTCAAAATGATGACCAACCCTTAAATCTCGAAAATAGCATTCCATCTTTACTTGAACTCTCTACATAACAAACTCAAAGAATAAACGATTCGTGTAACTCATATTTGGGCAATAGTTCAAGTCAAAATAATCAAAATTTGAATTCACTTCAAAATTCAAATGAGTCTGAGTGTAACCTATGCCAACTCAATTTCGAGCTTCAAAATGAATTTCAAAATCAAGATGAAAATGTGAACCAATTTTCAAATAATTTTGGCAATGGGAATAGTTCCAATAACAATACGATTGAAAACTTTGGTTATCAACAAATTCAAAATGAAAATTTTCAAATTAATAATAATGAATTTGATTTTGTTGACCAAATGGAATAGGATAATAGGGATTTATTGCTTGAAAAATACAAAACTTTTCGTGAAAATCATAATCAAATCTCAACTTGCGAAGAATCAAATAATAATCTACTGTTTATCGAAATTGACAATTCTTGTACTCAACAAGTCCAAATTGAAAATTTTCAAGTTAATAATCACAAATTTGACTTTGTTGAGCAAATGAATGAAATTTACGACGATCACACGAATTTTTTAATTAAAACATTGGAAAATTTTCGTGAGAAACAAAATCAAATTTCAACGTGTGACGAGTCAAGTGATAATCCACCTTTTTCCCAAATCAATGATTTTCAAATAACAACTTTCGAAATTGAAAACAACAATCTTAACGAAGTTGTTGAAAAGACGGTAATTGAGTTGGTTTTGAATTCTTTTGAGGGCGTGGAACCAAATTTAAAATTCGATCTTCTTTTTCTCGATTTTGAAAATTTAAACATAGCAACTTTCAATTTTGAACTTGACATATGCAATGAAGTTATTAATAATCCAACAAAGGAAGACGAATTTAATGAACACGAATTTTTTGGACTTTTGGCCGACGAGTTGTTAAATTTCGACGGGGAAGATTTAAATCGCCACTATGATTTTGAAATCGATAATTTTGAATAAGTTTTCGATGTTAAGTTTGAACTTCAACTTGGTGAAAATAAACTTGAATTTCAATCAATTGTTTTATCAACCCCAAAAATCATCGAAAACAAAACAACCCATTCAGTTTTCAATAAAACAACGTTCGTTTTTCCAAATCAACATTCAACTTCGAAATCTTTTATGGTTTGGTTTTTCAAGCTTAAGCCGTGTCTTGCATACTTGACGACACAAATGAGTTGGTCTTTAGAAGACTAGTTCATTTACTCTTTAACGGCATACTTTCTGATGTCTTGTAAATAATCATCTTTTCATTTAAATAAAGCTTATGTTTCTATTTTTCTCCTTCCACTTGGGTTGATTGTGGGGACATAGTCAAAATCAAGTGTGGAGGGAGGACTCATCTTCATTTTTTTTATTTTTCATGATTTATTTTTGCTTTACTCAAAAAAAAATTAAAAAAATCGAAAAAACAAATTTTCTTTTGATTTATTTTTAAAAGAAACGCTATAAGATAAAATATGTTTTTGGTTTATTAAATTGAAATTTTTGAAAATTTATTTGTCTTAACAAAAATAAAAATGAAGTTTGATTACAAATAATAATGGTTTAACTAGTATATAGGAAGATTCATACGTGTTAATTATGAAGTACATCCTAATTAAAAATCTTTGTTTTAAAAAAGTGGTTGATTTAAAGTAAAGGATATAACATTTTTTTGTCTTCTAAGTTAAATGGTGCTAAGATGATTTTGCAAAACTCTCCCTCTCTTAAAAAAAGTATAAAAAAAATAATAACATCCAAATATTCACTCTCATTTAAAAGTCCTCACGGTTATGCATGGGTGAATTACTTGGAATCTTTGATTATGTGTTTTCATACTCATTTAAAAGTCCTCACGGTTAAGCATGTATGGAACATATGTAAAAAAACAGACTTAATAAAAACCACCTACGGTCGATAGGTGTATGCACGAAAGGATGTGCACTCGCCATGCTCTGTACTCCCTTCACATAAGCCCGAAAGGCAGTGCATGGATGGTATATCTGGCCTCAGTTTACATGAGCTAAGTGTGTAATTTTTCTAGCAAATAATGAGAGAGCAAGCAATTGAAATCACAACATTATTTTTACTTATTTGATTTGATTTGTTATTGAAAAGAAATGAAAATACCACTTTGATAAACTTTGATAATCAACTAAGGATCCATTTCATAGTTACACTGTGTTATTAACCAAAACAACGAGTTAAACTATAGTCTATTTGTTATGATAACTTTGTTTTTATTGAAAATATTGACAAGTAAACAACTTAAATTTCAAGATAATGACCAAAACCTATATTTAACTTATTCGTATCGATTTAAAAATAAATCCTTCATTTGTAAATATTTTAAAAAACTCACATTCATCTCTTTGTAAATAAATCTGGCATTTTGTAAATATTTTCATTCTGCATTTGGATTTTATGGGTAGTATCCGCTAAAAACCCTCACGAGACAACACTCGTTCTACTGGAGACACCCAGAGTTTTAACGGCTTGTTGCATACGCTCAATGCAAGTGCTTCCTACGAAAATGGATTTATCTTAATTTTAGTTTATTCGAGTAATAATAAAAAGATAAGTGTGGAGGTATTTGATGTGCGCGTAAATGTGCATATTTTTACCACCATCTTTATTTTATTTAAATTAAATAAATGATCATATTGGGTATTTTAACTTGTTTTAACCATAATCTATATTAATTTCAAATTGTCACATATCCATATTAATATAAGGGAAAAACAGTCATTTGTGTGCATATATTTCTTTGAGAAAAATTAATTAGAAATTTCCATACTATTTTGTAGGAATTTGATTTCAATTACAAGTTGTTCATGAAGAAGATATGCATGCACAAAAAGAAAATATAAAAGAATGAAGATGGAAATAATTCAAAGTGAAGAACATGGAGGACCCCACTTACCCACCTACCTTAATGCACAAATTAGAGGCTAATGCACATGCTTATGGAATTAACGGCTTCATGTACACTTAAATGATGATTAGTAGAAGCTAATGATTACTTGGTCTCCACACTTTCTCACGTGTATCTTGGGCATTCCCAAAAAAATATGAATTAGGGTTTAAGACACACACACACACATATGTACACCTCTTATGTTTCATGTAACCCTCTCTTCCTTAGTCTCTCTTTAGTTAGTTTTAGGCTCAAAATAAAACCTAGCTCTCTTCTTTCTTTTCATGGCTACTTAGCCATTTCTCTTTATGTAATTTTTTTATGCAACTTCAATACATGTTATTTTCCTTTTCATGCTTATTTACTTTCATGTTGTAGTGTAGATTTAGTAGATTTATTTTTCATGCAAGTAGAATAGTTTTTATTTATCTTGCTTTCTTTTTTCTTTCTTTTTCTCCCATGTTGCAAGCTACATTTGTTGTTTTAATGACAGATATGAGAGGCTAAACCCCTTCAATTTAGGGCATAAAGAAACTCTCTAATTATGTAGCTTCAACTATTTATCAATTCATGCTCTCTTTTTGTGCTTAATGATGATGGTAGAAATGGTTTACTAGTTGTTTTTGCTTTGAATTTGATAGCCTATATTATTGACACCAAATATACTATGCTTAAACAATCACTAACACTAATTGCATCTTCATCAAGTTATAATTATGGCAAAAGAAAGTGATTTGAAATTAAAATTTGATGGTCTATATTTCTAATCAATAGTTAATAGGCTATACTTAACATATATTTTATTTTCATTTTCTTTGTCAAGTTTCATGAAAGTTAGTAAGTGCTTAAGGGATGTGTTATAGTTTGATGGCTTACGTTGGCTAATCAATAGCATAAATATGCCATACTTATGATAAGCACATCAATTAAAGCATTAATAACCATAAAAGAGAGATCATGATTTCATATGTGTTGAACTACATGATCTAAAGAGTGGATTTATTCTCTAAATTGTCACTTAACTCTTATATTTGCTTCTCTTTTCTTTTAGTTAGTTAGTTAATTCTCTAATTCTCTAGCTAAACTTTCCATCGACTTTGGTATAATTTGATTGAATAGAATTTTTAAAATCATCAATTCCCTACGGATCGACCCGTATTCGCCACATACTACAAGTGTACGCCATGCGCTTGCGGTTATTTTTATTTTGAAATTTGTTCGGCTATTGTCTAACTCGATAGAACTTTAGCCGTCTGAACAATCCCCATCCCAAACTGTATTATAACTCCGTTTATTCAAATTTCTCGTTACACATAATAAAATATAAAGAAATCATATCAAAGGATGTCATCACTGTATCATCTCAAAACACTAAATAAACACATATCAACGGTGAATTATTCATAACATCAAAATCAATATAGAGACGGTGAGAAATTAGAAAACTCAGAAATCAAAATAAGAATGTATCTATATACACATGAAGCTCAATTTAATAATTGTAAGTAATTACATATCAAAATTTCATAACTATAATTTTGAAAAATCTTAATTAATGATTACTTATTTTCCAAATATTATATATATATACCTCCTTTAAATAAAAAATTTCTAACCAAAATATGTCATCTATTATAGGTTAATAACTTTTTAAATCTAATAGATTATATTTCCAAAAATAGAATAAAATATCAATTCATAACTCACACATATAAATCATTTAAGCTATTTAATAACAACTTATCCACAACATTAAACTCTTAATAACGCAGAGAAAAGCATCAAAACCCATAATAACCATTTTAGAATTCAAATCAGTTATTTAATTAAGTTTCAGAATATTAAATGTACACACACACATATATATATATAATAGTTCTATTTAAATTTATTAACCATATAATTTATCATTGAAATGCCTAAATATTACTTAGAATATATTTCTTATGTACCATAATATATGTTAAACTTTTATTGCTCTTTAAATTTAAATATCTAATTCACTCTTTAATGTTTTATTTCTTTTAAATTAATAAATATTACCTTTAAAAACTCTCATATAACTTCACACATACATTTTACGCATTTACTATCATTAATTTATATTTACATCTTATATAGTTATATTATCTTAATTTGTATTATGATTTTATTTAATTTTGTAATTATATTATTATTTATACATATTAAAGTTTTACCTTTTATAAAACAATAATTAAAGACCATTTAAATAATAAAATAAATTTTACTGTGCTAATTTATTTATCTTGTATTCATTTTCTTATACATTTGTCATATTTAATAAGCATATAATAGAGCTAGGTATGGATATATTTGATCTAGTTTATTTTTAAATATAAATATATTTGCACATTTCCACAATATCAATTCAATATACCAACTATCAATCGATTCAACAAAATAATTCAATTCAACGTAACATTCCAATTAATAAACGGGATGAATATATAACAAGCAGTGAATACTAGATACAAATGATGCGAGTTATGAAAAATCACCTAAATAATACTCAAATCCTAAATCAACAACTCCCCTCGGTTGAGCACTAACGTCATCAAAACCTGTAGGAACTACTTCACCAACACCATGCTCAAGATTCCAACGTTGTTCACCAAAGCTGTAGCGTTAATTTCTCATCCAAGCCTCATATACGAGTGTCTCCACCTTCGACTCGATGATAACCCATGTAACGATGTGCACCCACAAGAATTAAATTCATGATCGCCACCAGGTTTGCTTTTCCCTTCCCTCACCTACGACATTGTCGTTGCTGGCGCATAGCCGATCCTCGCGCACACCAAGTCAAGCACAAGCTCGATTCGATTCCGTTATCGTTTTTATGTCACAATGTAATCCGGGAATTATTTGGAGGAAGGGTTTGGTTCTCAAATAGGAATATGATTACGACATCAGTTAATTTTGGTAAGATTTAAAAAAGGAAAAAAAAAGAGAATGGGCCTACATAGGTTTTGGGCCTTAAATTTTTTATTTATTTCAATTAGTTTTCCTTTACAATTTTAAATATAAATACCAATCTTTATTATTTGTTTATAAATGTACTATAACTAATTTAAATTGACCTACACTTCATTTTATGAAATATATTTCAATAACTACACAATTCCATTCAACTCAATGCTTGTTTAATGTTACTCAATTAATTATTGTATTATAAAATAATTTATTTTTCGACTATTTTAATGATATAATAATTATTTACACTTTAAAAATATTTTATACACAATTTAAAACATTTTATTCAGTTTCAATCAAATCATCTGCAAAGAATTTATTAAATCAAAACCATATATTAAATAGAATTAATTTGACAATAATTATTCTCAAAATATTAATGATCAAATATCAAATTCGAACAATTTTTTTAATTAAATTTTTTTGATTTTTTTTTACGACATAGGAAGTTGGGTTGTTATAGCAAACTTATTATATAATATGTGTTAACCAGAACCCTGTATAGCTTGCAAGATATTTTTCTACACTCACCACTTCTCCATGTGAATTGTAGACCAGTGTGGAATGGTTCTACTAATCTGCAAGCAATCATGCAATTGTTGAATTCCTCCAACTGGGAAACCTTCAATGTAAGTCCTCCATTCCTTTCTTCAACTTTCAAAACTACATTGGAATCACCCACAACAATCCACGAATCTCCTTTACTTTTAGCCAAGTGTTTAAGTTTTTCCCATAGGATGGTTCATTGACTAGCCAAAATACTCGCATAAACTAGAGAGACATAAATGATCAACCCAGCAACATTCATAGCTTTAAAAGTAATTAGTTGCTCATTCTTGTCAACTTGCTGAACTTGCCAGATATGTTTATTCCACAATAAGATAATCCTACCTTTCTTACCTAAGTCATTATATATCGAAATGCCCACTCATTACCAAATGATTCAGTAAAGACATTAAGATTTTGATTATTAAAAATTTTCTCTGTCATACCCAATATAGATGGTAAGAAACACCTCCTAAGATTAAAGAGGTCTAATTTACATGTGACATTATTTAGACCTTTTATATTCCAGCTAATTAAGGACAATTAGGCGTGAGAGGTCAACTCCTTAATTTTCTAGGAGATTCCTCTCGCAAACTAGTTGCCTTTCCTTTACTAAACTTGGTTGTGAAGTGCTCCTCGTGATTTTGATTAGGTATAATGTATGCTTGGCTATATTAAATTTCTTCCTCCTCATCTATTGTGTGTAGGTCAATATTTAAATTATTTAACTCTATAATTGATTCAAGCACCTGCTCCTGCCACATGCATCATGACTTCGGTTCACTTGCTCTACTCACCTATCCATAGATGTACCCAGGTGTTCCTGCATTTCCATACTATCCCCATGCACCTCAAGGTGGACTTCCTCCACCTCCTTTCTCTTGAACTCCATTGTGTTATTAATATGATGTAAATTTGTAGTAATATATATTTTGGAAGAGCCCATGACTGTAGTAATGGGCTTTTCTATTCCACTTGACTCACTTGGGTTAGTGATTTTGGTCTGACTGATGTGATCTGTAAATACGTTATAAGCTATGCTACTCTCACTTTTCTTTTACCATACTTGCTTAACTAGGGGTATAAATATTGAATACCGAGCGTCATTATGACCAAAACATTTGAAGTGCTTACAAATAGAAGGGACATATTCATATTCAATGTCTTGAACATAGATATTGCTCTTACAATCCTTGGCCCTTACTTGTTTTCACCTCATCACTAGCCTTAACACAACCAAAACTCTAGCATGTTTTAGTCATTTAATGTTTCTAGTATAATCATCCATTGCTAGAAGGGTACCAATGAAACTAGCAAGCTTGCTAATACCCCTAGCAGTCCAAAGAGTTAAATCAAGAATTAATCATTGTTGCCCAGATTTGATGGGTTTTCAACATGTCCCTTTCTAATTGAAGGTTGGATTCCTAGCATTTTGTAAAATTAAGTTTACTATCCGTAAGCCATTATAACAATCTATACCTCAATAGGCCTGAATTTTCATTAAATTGAAAACCCAAGTCCACCAAAGTATGGAACGTTGATTTAGTATCCTACGTATAAAAACAAAAGAACGCATATTAGAGCTCTAATGAAATAACTTAATAAAATATAATAGATAACATAATTACCGATAAATATTTGACACTTCCAAAGTCAGGTGTCATTGTCAGCACTGAACATGCTAAATACCAATACTTGTCCTTCTAATTGTCCTATGGGTTGTACTAAGGAGGGGGTCAGAACAATATTCTGGTGATTTGTAAAATTATACATTTTGTACATAACACTAGTTTATATCGATTATCTTCTATCTTATATTATATCTACATTTTTAATTAGTCGTCTTGAATCCATATCCATGTATGATCTATTCCCATCTACCCTTTATAGAATCATATCTACGTGTGTGTGTATCCCTAGGGTGTAAATGGATCGGACCAGACGGAGGTGTGTCCTAGTCCTATTCTATAAGAGATTCGAAAGAGCATGGACCGGGCAATCTTTAAGTTCGAACATTGATACAAGCTGGACAATGGACGACAATGTTCATATAATAGAATAACATTGAATATTTTTGAACATACATTTTTTCGTACATTATTTTTTGTCCTAATTCATGTCTTAAATGAAAATCGTACGGACATGAACCAAAATCTTTACAGCCTCGGACCGAGCCAGACGTTGGACAATCATACAAAATTTATGGCCCTATATATCCCATGGTCCTCCAATTGGACCTGGATACTATCCTTTCTAGTGTCTCTCTATTAGCATCCTATCGGGATCCCTTTCTCACGTCGTGTCATAATTTCATTGCTATACATATCGAGAGGCTCCTATAGTGCCTAATGATGGCTTTTCATACTTTTTGCCATACTCTATCTCGCTTTGGGGTTTTACTTCGTCTGCTTCTTATTATGGACTCGGCTCCAAGGACCACCCCAGCCATTTTGAAAGAACACGGTTTTGGGTTAACTAGCCTTGCCCTAACAAATAACTGTGGTGATGCATTACCAAACATGACCTACCTTAGTAGACGACGAAGATCAGTTAGGTATAACCATATATGCCTCGTTGACTGCTAAGGACTGATGACATTCTCGCCCTATGCAGCCCTACCCTTGAATTTCGGTACCAACTGTTGCTACATAGTGTCTGATCTCACTCATCATCCTATTTAGATTTCCTAATGCAATAAAGGCAATATGCCCCTAAACACCATATTTGAACTAGACTACTCTATCTATTGGGGGTATTCCTTTATTTATATGCAAACGTATTGGTCCTATGGCTGGATATGTCTCACATTAGTATAATGTTACACAATTACTGGTAGCCCCTTTTGATGAGCAGAATTCTAACGTGTAATACTACCGACCTTGCATTCCAACCCACTCTAATGACCAAATGTCATATTATTCATTTAATTATACTTTAATCGTAATAGTTCACACCCGCCATAAACGCATATTCAAGGCTTATATATATATATATATATATATATATATTCTTTCTTACTTACTAAATTATCTTGCCTCTACAGTTTTACAATTTTCCCTAAGTCTTCATTTCATTATGCGCTTCACCTCTTTCTTTACTTTACGTTCATCTACCGTGTTTCTCTTATCAAGTTCACAATATCACTGCCCATCCTTTTTATCCGTTCTCTATTTTCCCCTTTTATTTGTAAGCTATCCTTTTATTTCTCCTTGCCTATTTTTCATATTTTCTTTTCATTCACCTCTAAATTTTATTGGTATTTCACATCTTAGATTTTTAGGATCTTTTTACTTCATTCATTTCTTACCATTCAACTTTTGGGGCTTACTAATTTTAACGCATTGGAACCGCGTTTCTATTCCAAAAATGTTAACACTATAAATTTCTATATCTTATCCAGAAAGAGAGTTGTGTGGTGTTTGTAATTACAAGAAACTATCTTTTTGTTTCTTGAAATAGACGGTACAAAATATGGTAATTACCCTATTTTGTACATCTCTTTCTTTTTAGGTGTATTCTTTGTCATTCTAAATATCGCACTTTTATTTATTATAGACTTATAACACATAGAAATCTACTTGCAACATCTCAAATTTCAATGATTTAAAATATCACTTAAACCCCTAAAATCTTAATAAAGTTCCTTTTTATTTTACATTCTTTTTCTATGTTTGAATACCAATATGTTATTGCCAATTCTTAACAATTATAAGATAACATATGTAAATAAGTTTTCCAAATTTTATTTAAATCCCTACTATAATCAGTTCCATAATCTTTTTCATTAGATCTATTTCATTAAATTCATTACGCGTAAGAAATAAATTTATATCTTATCATTATGCGCCTACAGATTTAAATCTAATCATTATGCACTTACATATTTATATTTAATCATTACACACTTACAAATTTATATCCACATCGATTATAAATAGGCATAACTGAAATAGATTACAACGAAATAAATCTAATTTTCTTACTCACCTTTCCAAGCGTTCCTTAAATCTATAGATCTACTCTTCGTTATCTGTATTTCCTCTTTGACTCCTTATTTGGATTCACATATAACATATACATATCTATTAGAAATTTCGGATTAGAAATGAGAGATTTAGGTTGATTATAATTTCAAATCTGGGTTTATAGTTTACCTTGGTTGCCACGACTTGATTTGAACCTATTATCTATCTCTATCATCTTATAAGTGTATACGTGCAAACTAAACTATTTCTATGAGTTTGGAGTTTTGGAGGAGAAAAGAAAATGACAAAACTTCCGCACTCATTAGAATGTTATGAGTTGGAAGTAAGAGTCTAGGTTTATATTTATAAGGGTTCAAACCATTGCCAACTGTTCGATTAAACCATTTTAAATACGGGTCGTTCATGCCTAAATATATTGTCACAATTACACAATCGCAGGTCGACCACCCCTTGCCTAGGGTCGACCGTTACCGGTCTACCTAGGTACTTTTTGGGTAGAACCATTACATTAATTATCAACATTGATTAGATTTGTTAATTTATTTCCGTTTGTTTATTCAATCATTTTTTTCTTCTCATTTAACGCCGATTGCAATAATTTGTTTCACATAAATATATCCTCTTAGATCTAATTTTTATGTTAACATGTCTTAATATTTATATTTCCATTAACGTTTTTAATTAGCAATAATTGATTTTTTATCATATTTACATATATAGTTATTTCGATGTTAAAACTTCAAACGTTAATTACTTTTTTGTTTAAAATTTGATCGAAAAACTTTGTGTATGAGAATTGATTAGAAAATCACCACGAACCCAATGGTATAATTTTCGCCATCAAATTTTAAAGTTTACAAAAATTCTATTTCCAACATTATATTTATTAATTAATTTCTTTATGAATTAACCATCATAATTCGCGGGGTTTCACAACCATGGCCGTCCATCCGACACTTTTTTACAATCCTCTTCATCAGAAAATTTTACTAAATATAAAATATTCTCCCTAGCAAAAATATCCTAGGTACTATTCAATTTCTATTCCTTCTAATTAAAATGTATGTAATATGGTCTTTTACTAGCTAAATATATTTAGATAGAATGCTTCCACATGGTTTCCGCATTAACAAACACCTGGTCATCCAAACCAGCAAAGATCCCCTCATCATCAATTATACCATCAAATTTCTGAACTCCTCCATTGATACACATGTTACCCGCCAACGCAACAGCCCACATGCGTACCCCATATTTGAAAAGTAGAGATTGGTCCATATTTCCTCCTTGCCTTGCTTTATTTGTGAAATTATTGCCAGCTGCCCTAGATTTGAAATGTAGTGATTGGTCCACGTTTCCTCCTTGCCTTGCTTTATTTGTGAAATTATTGCCAGATCTCCCTGATTTGATGTTCTCAGCCTCTGGCCTAGTTTTCTTTTTCTTTTTGTAGCTCTTCTCCTTTCAACCAATTAGATCATCATCATTTTCATCCTCGAGATTAGATATTTTCAATAAATAAATAAAACTAGTTGACGTGTGTATGTGTCTACATATATAATATTTTGTGCATTTCTCAATAGCCCGAAGTAAGATACCAGAACTATATTTATACATTTAGACATGTAAAAATCACATAAAATGCATGCATGCATGCATGCATACATACCTGTCCAACTATATGGAACTAATAAACACATATCATGCTCATTTATTTACACAAATGCAATACGCAACCAAAACAACTAATCTATCATCTCAACATCAGTAATAATTTACACATACAATCATATAAACAATTCAACAAAAATGCATCTTACTTAGGTAACCAATCCAAGAATTATACCTTTTTCATATTATTATATAGAAGTCTTAATCTTATTTTATAAAATAATACTCTCACCTTTCAATCCTTCTATAGCTTAATATCACTTAATTCTTCTACCAAAATTAATTTTAGTTGTTAATAAGGTCTCAAAGTATTATATAGCTCATGCATGTGTGTGTGTATGTTTGTATGTATATATGTATGTATGTGTATGTGTGTATGTATACACATGTATCACAAACCATTTCTCAAGGCCTAAAGTTATTAAATCATTTTATAACTTTTGAAAAACCCTGTTAAATATATAATACAATACTTCTTTTGTAACTTCTAACTTTTTAAATCACTTTCATAAAAATTCTTTAGTTAGTTAGTTATTGAATTACACCATAATAAGCTAGTACTAGGGCCAAATAAACTTCAAAGCCATTTCAATATAAGTTTAACCTACACAAACAATTATTTTAGCCTTATTGCTTATTTTAAATGTCATACCTTTAACAACTGATTGGTAGTAAAATATATAACAATATTTCTATCGCTAATATAACAATAAATTTGAGTTTAACTAATTTATTACCACGTTATAAATTAATAGTAACTTCAACTGACTCCATTCAATAGGAATATAACACAATATTTATATATATGAGATCTTAATCTATTATCATTACATATTTATAATAAAATATGTAATAATATTTTTATACTAACATAATACAAATTAGAGTTTAATTAATTTATAACCATGTTATAATTAATGCCAGCTCCATCTAACTCTACTCAATAGGATTAGGGCACAATAACAATATATATATAGGACACTAATCAATTATCTCGAATATTTGCTCAAACTAATCTAATCAAATGGGGAAATGATTAGTTATATATATAATTCTGCATCTTCTAAGTAATATTTTTCCATATATTTAATTATGGGGATTTATATTGAAATATAAATTCAGAATTATAATTTTACTCACCTATGTTGTAAAATTCTCAAGTGCTCGAATCCAGTCCAACCCATATTATGTCGTAGATAACCTCAGTACCAGTGCAGTGGCGAAAATCGTATCTCGATTGGACCTCGTATGCAAAAGATACGAATTAAATACGAAATAAGAAAATTGATTGATTTATGAACAATAATTAATCAGTTAACTATCTCATCTCCCTTAAACACTTATTCCCCATCCTCTTGCCTGTGCACTTCCCTACAAAAAACTCATTAATGCATGCATGTCATCCCTTCTATCTCGAGCTACAGCTGACAAAATCAACCATAACCATGTCTATTTTCCTCATTGAATGACAATGCGCTCGATGGCGCCAACTGTTATAGGTCTGCACCCCCTAGCCCTAATTGCTAACCCCTATGTCGCAAATCATGATGATCGACTGGAGCTCCTCTAACTTTCACCAAATGACTCCACTCTGAACCAATTTCACAATGCACCCTCCTTTTCGCCAACCGTCGCCTATAACTCTACCATCCCTGTTAAATTCAAGGCAAGCTAAAGTCAAGGCTCCACCAAGCACGGTTGCTTCTACCAACATCCATATAAATGTGAAGCTCACATTTTTTTGAGTTTAACCCTCCAACACAACCCATGGTTCTCGTGATCGGAATGGACCCGATACTCAATATGGACCTTTTAAGAAAAATTTAGACGAGATAGAAAAGTAAGGAAAATCATATCTCGGGTTGTGTGGCAAAATGTATACACACACACACACACATATATATATTTTCAGCTTGTACTATCACACAATATATTGGATCACCACAAAACTCATCGGCGCACATCACCTTATTTTGTCGGTCCTACTGGTATAATTCCATCGCCATCTGCGATGGCATTCCATGATGATAATTTCATGCCTTTCAAGGGTTTGGCCATCGAATTGCCTACTTTCAGAAATTCTTCAACTGTATGCCTCATAATGAAGCTCTCATCCCAGAACCACAAGTCGTCTGTCCAGATCTCACCGGACTCGACTACGCACATTTTTTTACAAGATATGTATAACAATGCATAAACTGTTAAAATATCGTAACCCCAATTATAGCGATATTTATACACATTTTGGTTTGCAATGTCAATCCAGACTCATTGGAAGTAGTCCCAAATTTTTGTTCGACTATATGTAAAAAAAAAAAAAATCAGATTTTGATCCTTTAATTCGTTAACGATTCAATATTTAAATTAATTATTTAAATATTCAATCATTAAAACTGCAGGTTGTTAAAAGTCCCCGCCTCCACCAAAGTGGAAGTAACTCTCAACCTAATATTTAGTGGAATATGTTTTTTGGGAAATTTGGAAAATGAATTCCCCAACCAAGTAATTAAATATACTATGTAGTTTAAGAGGTCATAATGCATCTTTAATGCCTTACTTGAGTACAAATTACCTTTTAAAGGTATGGATAATGTTACGAAGAGAGTTAACCCTTACCATGGTACACATATTACGGTGGCCCGAAATAATAAAGTAGAATAATAGTTTTATGGGATCCTTGTCAATGGTCAAATATATGTATGCACTCTAATGAACAATATATCGACTGCTTATTACATACGCTAATGGATTAACTAGTTTGTACAGTTATATATGCTCAAAACACTCTAGATAGAGGACTTTCTTTATGGAATTATATTAAGTCTTAATCCGAACAAATTGCACTACCATGGATACTATTGGGAGATTTTAATGCTATTTTATTCAATCACAAATGACGATTTTATATAGCTTGTGAACTCAGTATATCTTTTTGGAGTAGAGTACTCAGTTAATTACTTGGAAGGGGTACTAATTTTTATATTTATAGTAGGGTTTTTGTTAAACGTAGTGGTAACTGAAATTTCCCGTTTTTGGTGTACATTTTGCTAACCACTTACCAAGTGATCATATACTGATAATGGTGAAACTATCTACTGCTCCTTAATGTCCCCTAAAAAAATTCCTTTCGGATTTAATAACTCATGGTGTATGCACAAGGAGCATGGAGTAGTCGATAACTTTTAAAAATATCCTTATATGTCAGTCCTCTTTATAAGTTATAATGCAAAATTAAAACTGCTAAACAGGCCTTAAAAAGCCCGACGTAAAGGAAAAAAAATGCTAACTTTCATAAAGTTGAAACATTGAGGCATGAAAATGAAATCATATACAATCAACTAGTTCTTAATCCTTAAGATGAAGATATCATTCAAAAGTATAAAGACAATATAGATTCTCTGCACAACCAGGTTGAAAGGGCAGCAACTGAAAACATCCGTAGAGTGAAATACAAATGGCTTATATAAGAGGACACTCCGACCAATATTTTTATAATAAAATGGCTGTACACAATAGAATGTGCAGGCAGAGATGCACTGTAGATGATTAGGGAAATTTTATTTTAGCATAAAAAATACTTCCCAATCAAGGAGTATAGTTTTATTCACAATTACTCAATGATTGCTCAATGAAAAGCAATTTTCAAGCATAACCTGTAAAAAGATTCTAATAGAAAATCCTTAAAATTCACTTGAAAAACCATTTGAAATTGAGGAATTAAAGAATGGACTTTTCCAAATTGTTGACATAGTTCGCTAGGCCCTGATGGGTTAGATGCAAAGTTCTATAAGTTTCATTAGAATATTTTAAAGTATTACTTACTGGAAGCTACGGTAGGGATCCATGCAAGTAAAATCATAAAGGAAGTTAACCATACTTTTATATGCCTCATACCAAAAAAACATGCTTGATGAGGTAACGCATTAATCTCTTTGTAATGTTCTTTATAAAATCCTGGCAGATCTACTATGCTATTGAATGAAAGAGTATATGAATGGCCTAATGCCTATTAATCAAAATGCTTTCTTTCCAAGAAGAACAAATATTGAAAATTATTTATTGGCTTACGAAATGGTTAGAGATTTTAATAGGAAAACTAATAACAAACTATGCCTGAAAATTGGCTCTTGCAGATGACAAATTATATAGGAATTTTATTCATCTTTTGCCGATAAAAATGGGTTAACCTATGAGTGTATCTCTACCCTCTCTTTTTCCATACTAATTAATGGAACCCCTCATGGATTTTTTTTTATAGTCCTAGGGGTTTGAGGTAGGTGACCCACTCACCCCCTTGCTATTTTTTGTTGCAATGGATTACCTTTCCATTTTATTTGACTTAAGAATACATTAAGGGAAATATAAAGCCAATTTATCCCACTAAACCAATCATCACACACTTATTATATCATATGACATTTTAGTATTTGCAAAATTTACTCCAGATAATGCAGGGTAATTCTATCATGAAACTTCATGAATACAACATAGGAATAAAAATGAATGAGCTCAAGTCTAGTCTCATATTTAGTAAAGGGGCCAAACATAAAGAGACAAGGTCAAATATTAGCAAAGTTCACATAGGAAATCTCCCAGTCAATTATCTTGGAATTCCCCTGTCTAATAATAAGTTGAAGATTAGGGACATTGGGCCTTTTCTAGGTAAAAGCGACAAAAGAATCAGACAATGGAGTAATGGATTCTTAAATGTTAGTGGGAGAATAGAATTGGTCAAGTTTGTCATATACCCCCGATATCCTTTTTTTTTTTAAGAACGGTACAAGGCCCAAGGCCCAAAAACAAGCAAATAAAACAGGGTTACAAATCAACACAGCAAAGGGTTTCCGCCGACACAAATGGAAACCCTAGAAAATTCTCAAACCACCAAAAATGACGGAAGCTCAAAACTTCAACCATACTCTTTAGCACCGCTAGTTTCTCCTCTTTCCCAGAAAGATAAAGTGCTTCTAAAATCCTTTCTCTTCTCTACGAAGACACTGTCACGATTTATGTTGTTGAAGTCACTATTTTTGTGGGATCTAAGCTCGCGATAGCCAAGTAATGGAAAGTCATTGCAGGAATTTGGGTTTTAAGCTTTGGAAGGGCGAAAGATGTCATCTTTGTCCCAATTATTCTGATGAAGCTCCAAATTGCCCGATATCCTTTTGGGTTAAATTTTGCCAAATCCCCTCTACTGTCATAAATAAAATTACTTCTATTTGTGCAAACTTCCTACGGCACAAAAAAACCCACGGAATGTCATGGAGTGATATGTGCAAAATTAAATGGAAAGTAGTTTAGGCATTCAAAATTTAAAGGACTTGAAAGTCCGTACTACTATAAAACTAGTCTAGAACTTATAAGGGAATAGTTTATAAGCACTACGGATCAAAAATAACTATTGCAATAATAGAAATTTATAAAGTATTTAATATAACAACAATGCATCTAACGCTGGGAAAACTATTCTTAATTCGAGGCAGTTTTGCAAGGGTCTCATTGGAAAAAGAGTAGTTAATGGAGAAGATACAAATCTATGGTTTGATCCTTAGGTGAAACACATCGCCCTTGTGGAAACATTAGGATGGCAGCATATGACTGTTGTAGGTAGCCTCAACAGGAAGGTATTCTTTCTCACAATGAATGAAGAGTTCCGTCTTCCTACTTGCCTACCCACATATGCCATCAGGTAAAGAATATCAAGTAGATAGGAATGCAGCTAAATATTAATGGTAACGAGTCTCAAATGACAGTGGACTGCCTTCTTTTAAAGAAATTTGTGAACTTACAAGAAAGAAACACAATGAACATGAATGCTGTACACATGTTTGGAATAACAAATGCGCTCTAAAATGTCACTATGTGTAATGTTATCAAGATTAAATAAACTAAACAGTAAAGATATGGTGGCTCAATGGAACAATACAATAGATACGGCATGCATTTTATGTAGTAAACAAAATGAAAGCAATGAACGCCTTTTCTTTAATTGTCCATATTAAGTAGAACTTTGGAAGATCATTAAAGACAAATTACAGGTAAGAAGCCTTACTTACACTAACCTTAATGACATTTTTTTATCAGCTATTTGTTAACAACGTAAAGGGAAACCAGTCAATCATTTTTTGAACATAGCCATAGCATGCTTAATATGGCATATATAGTGCGAACGAAACTGCATAGTGTTCTAGGGAATTCAAATGCCAATACAAGTTAGGTCTATTTCTACTCATGAAAGACTGTAAAGCTATACTTTATCAGATCAAATATAAAAGCGAGCAAATTAAAGGAAGGGAACTTCTCTTTAAAGAGTTGGAGTATGCTTCCATAGCCAACTTTTTGAGTAAAACAAATTTAGGACAAGTGAGCAATTTCATCTTAACTAATCAGCTCCTCGAAGTAATTCACTACATAAAAATCATATCGACAAGTAGGAGTTAAATCAAGATGACTATGGTTAGATCTGACATAACGTCCACCAAATCTCTGCCTATAGAGGTAGCTTGAAGCTTGACAATAGGTAGATCTTCCATTGGAAGATGAAAATATTTCGTGAAGAGTTAACGCTTGCTTTGTCACAAAAAGCTATCGTTTAGTGTGAATATGCATGTGTGAAGGCATAACTTATTAAAGTGGTCGTTTGTTAGTAAGTAGTAAATATTTATTACTTTATGCATTGGGAGGATTGTACAAGGCGTTTTGAGTAACGTACATTAGGCAAACCCTCCCTTAGTTTGATCTCCTAATACATTACCTATTTTATCCTTTTTTGATTTTTTCTCTCTCGATTATAAGTTAATATATAGATATAATTTGTACACTTTTTCTTGGAAGGCACTTATCTAGGTCAGGAGGTTGTTGTAATGGTCCGTTTTTTCGTACTCTTGAATCGACAATAAACCAAAAGAAAAGAATCTCACACAAGTGAAATAACATATGTTACTTCAATAATAATCTTCACAACAGAAAATTTTAAAATACAATATCAGAGTCTAACCTACATTCAGCCTCAACAGTTATAACACCCGCCCTTACAAGTGTTGACAAACAACAAAACAAATGCAATAGACGCAGCAGATAATAAATACGTCCATACGATGATGAAGATCTCAAGCTCTCCTCTTCAAACTCTAATCATCTTCACCTAAACCTGAAACTACTCGGATCTAACCCGAGTATTAAAAATACCCGGATCAGGCTTGATAAACCAACATGGGATACTCGAAATTTAAAATGTATAGATCATGACGATGTTATCAAAACCTTTGAAAAGAAAGGTATCTCATAAGACCATGCCCACACATAAACACAGATGAGTTTTTACCTTGTGATAATCAAAACACTTCATACCAAAATACACTTGATATTATTTTTAATGACATTCTTTGGAAAACGCTTTTCAAATAAACTTATTCAAATAAGCTATCAATACCCGGACTAAGTCTAACGGAATATATCCAGACCGGGTCAATGAAATATACCGAATGAAATATATGATACCAAAAAGGAGGTACCTGAAATGTTTGCAAGTCCTTATAGCTATTTTGGAAATACAATCAAAACCGTAAATCTGGTATTAGGGTTGGATTTCCAACATGATAGGGCACTAGTGGCCTTTTCTCCGATCCACGCATAACAAACATAGTTCATACAGGGCCTTAATCGCTTTTCTCAAACTAGTCACTTGGAACTATACTTGCTACACTGCAACTGATAACCGGTAGTTCGTTGTTTTTCTCAAGCTAACCACTTTATCCACATGGGGCAACAAATGCATTGAGGGACGTATCCCCCAAAGGGCCAAACGTATTTGACACCACCATACATACTCACTTATTCCGAATTTGCGTCTATTAGACCACGTAGTATCCCATCATTACTAGGGTGTGAGGCTCGCGAAGCTACGATCAATTTCTTCAAAGTCGCATTTTTCATACAAAACCACACTTTGATCATAACCCTTTCCACTTTGAATGCCACACTACCATTCCTTTGATCACTATTTAACTCCCGCAAGCATACAACCTCTAAGCTCGTATGTCTCAAAGAAAGGTGTTACGCTAAGAGAAGTTGCATTCTCCGCCACCAAGTAGATGTACATTTCTAAAAGTCAAACGTTGTGTCTCAGAAATGCAATGTCGGACATTTGTTCATGCAAATTCGTTTTGGAACTGAACGAAACCGAAGACACTCTCCTACTACCACTGGTAGAGAGGAGTCCTTGCAATCCAAAAAAAAACTCCACAATGGGGAGACCACTGCTATAACTCTATATTGGGAGCGATCCAGTGCATGTTCAACAAGCAGTCCTCATGCTATGAAGATCCACGGTCTTCAATAATCATCATCTTCAACATGTCTTCACTTTCGAACGTATATATTGGTTCAAAGTGGTTTTCGGATAGGAATCATCCAAATCCGATTCTAGTTCCTTCGAAGCCAATCATCGCTTGAAAAGATGTTAAGTTTATATGTGGATATTAGTCATCAATCAATTATTTCATCTTCTATTTAAATCAAATATCTTTCTTAGATATATTCTTTTCAATTTATTCCATTTTCATTTCAAATGTATATGAAATCATTAAGCCTCATTTATCAAATCATTTGGTTTATTTAAACCTTTCTTAAATCCTGGAATAATTACAAATAATTTTCTCTTTTACTTAGGAATACCTTTCCAAATCATTCATTAAGCCTTAATCAAAGTTTCTTGTATTCAAGTTATAACTTTTAACTTAGGAAAAATATTCCCAGACCATTCATTAAATCTTAATCAAAGATTTCTTTCTTAACTTCAAATCATATTTTTACAAATCGAAGATTTTCATAACATAGCACTACTGCCACTTTAAATATGGTAAATTTCACCTCCAGGGACTAATGGCAAGTAATACTACATCATGAATATCTTTGTCTTCAACGAACTTTATCTTCAGTATGTTTTATTTCAAAAATTAGTTTGAAGGGGTTTTCGGATAGGGATCGCCCAAATCCGATCTCGATTTTTCAGATAGAAATCACCCAAATCTGATCCCTGTTCCTTCGTACCAATCATCGATAAAAGATATTAATTTCATATGGGGTTCGAAAAATAGTTTAAAGTGATTTTTGGATAGGAGTCACCCAAATCCGATCCCGGTTCTTCGGATAGGAATCACCCAAATCCAATCCCGGTTTCTTTGTACCAATTATCGAACAAACAGATATTAAATGGTTAATTAACATTCTAAGAATTTGTTTCTTTTATTTTATTTTGGAAAAACTTAAATATGATCTTTTTAGAGCATCCAGGATTTCCTTTCGATCTATTCCACCTCTCGTCTAAAAACAGAAAACATAGATCAGGTAAGTTCAGAGCACTGGTTGCTTCATCCCCAACCTTAGTTAAACACCTTGTTTTACCTTTTCAGATCTCATAGGCGGGACAAAATGTAGTAATCGTTTTCGCATACCCAGTTGTTAATCTTCATTATAGAAATGATTTATTAAACTTCTAAATCATCATTTAAAACACTTAATTATTCTTCTAAAAACATCCATAATTGACTCTAGGAAAAACTGTTAAGTTTAAACCTTCTTTTGAAAAGTCGTAGCAACGGCAGCAGAAAAGTGCTGTGGAAAGTGCTTTATAAGCTTATTTTAGTTAAACAACCTTTAATCAACTTCGAAAATTCATATTTTCCATTCCAAAACTCTTTTAAACCATTTTAATAGATTTTTAAATTTTATTTCATATTTATAATCATTTAAATATATCATTTATAAAGAAATCCGTTTTGGATTCTGAACTGCAAAACCGCGATGTTTTTAGAAATTATTTTGGACATATTTCAAAATCTACTTGTTGAAATCTTGATTTTCTTTCTTTGTTGGAAAAATATTATCATTGTGAACCAAAGACTTTTTATTTCGATGAAATCCAATTTATAAATCATTCTCTACGTAAATTAGAAGTTACGGGTTGAAATTTATGAACTTCCCCAACGCGACGAGCTCAATTTTGACTAGTTTTGTGAATTGCTTCGAAACTTGTCCGAAACACTTCAAATTTGTTTCAAATCATATTTAAACTATTTTAACTTATTTAAAATCATTGAGAGGCTAAATAACTTCCATACACATATTTATATGGATTTAATTCTCATTTAATTAACTATGGTTAATTGCTAATCATTTCTCTTATCATTTATCAAACAAGGTATCAACCAAACAAACAATCACATAATCACCCAATTTTGCAACTAAGTTATCAAACACTTAATCATTCAACATATTTAAACTTTTCAACCATTATACTTGAAATAAGTTATGGATTAATTAGCAAATATGAGTACTCTCCTTTTGACCAAAATGTTCACTTCCTACCAACATTCTTTTTCAAACAAAATTTCACTATTGGTTTCAACTTTAACTAATTTTGAAAAATTTCGCGGAGCTTCAGCAACACCTTGAATTTGCTCCTAGCTCCTTGGAATGAAATTGTCGGCACTTCCTTCTCTTTTTCTTGCTCCGGAGCTTCACAGCTTGCTTTCCTCCTTCCCATAGGTTTGGCATTGCCTTGATCATCCCTTTCCTCCATCATTTCTTCACTTCTTAGATGCTAAACCATGTTTTAATGGTATCCTAAGGTATTTGGTAAAAGTTTGGTTATGTTTGAAGTTGATTTGATAAGATTTTGAAAAAGTTAGTAAGGAAATGGAAGAGAAGAAGAAGCCATTAAAGAAAGAATCGAGGAGGAAGAAGAACAAGAAGGTAGAAATAGTGTGAAAAAAGTGAGAAAATGGTTGGTATTTATAAAAATAAATAAAGTGGTAAGTTACCAAAATATCCTTTATCAAATTATCAAAATAACCTTACTTACTTCTTAAGTAACCTTATATTTTTTTCAACACTTAACTTCACATTTCAAATCATTACTTTACGTTATTTTCACTTCGATATTAAGTAAAGAAAGTAAAAATTATGTTTCTTTGATTTGATGTTTACTTTATGCTTTGAAATGACATTTTTGTCTTTTTGTGCTTACTTTTTCTTAATTATTTTCTACAATTTTCTATGTATGTTTAGTAAAAGTAAACTTGATTAGTGAATTGATTAATACTTATATTATTTGAATATATGTTCCTATATAGGAAAATAAAGGTTCGATGACACCGCGACAACTTTTAATCGACAAAACGTTGTTTTTCGACAAAATGTTTTATGGTCACATTTTGACGTTTTAGTTAAACTATTTATTTATGTAAACCAAATTTGAAAATGAACTTTACTTCTTTAAATAAATTAAAATACGTCTCTTTATATTTAAAAATCATATTTAAATAATATCAAAATCTCTAATTTTACGGTGTATGTAAAACTGACAAAATGCTGCAAAATTTGGTTATTTTTGTAAAATGATTATTAACATGCTTTTAAATATTTTAATATACTTTTATTATCTTTATTAAATATTTTCAATAAGATTTATATATTTAAATAAATATTTAAACATGTTTATTTATGCATTTATTTATTTTTAGCAAAATTTAACTTTTGTTGATTTGTTCTAAAATCCAAATTTATATCTTTTAAATTATAAACTATAAGAATAAATAATTTATTTATTATTATCTATTATATATAACTTACTTACTTAAGTTTTAAACCTTTTTAAATTTAAAACAAACAAAATCTCTCATTTTCGAAGTAGAAAAAGATGGATCGTTACATTTGTAAGGTTTTATGAGGCATATTATTTGAGTAAATGAGTTTTGGTAGCAGCAATAAAGAATCATCCTGTCAAAAACCTGATTACAATGAAGCCAATGAGAATTTTGAAGATAGGGCTTCTTTCACAAAAGATCCTGAAATTGATAAGGACTTCCTAGGTTATGTTTTAAAGAAGACAACCAAGAGGGATACAAAGGAACATCTTTTACAAAAGATTCGTGGAGAAGATTTGAGGTGAATTTTAATGAAATGGAACGTGAATTATGCACATAAAACATTTAAAAATCATTTTGGCTATTTATGAAAAGATTATGTAGCATCGGTCAAGATTATTGGGTTATCTAAACATGGCTTTATCGCTACCACCAATTGTATACATTTGCCATCAGAAAGGCAAAAGGATGTCATTCAGATGAGAAAATAATTTATGTTAATGTACATTATATTATTATTATACAATTACGTTGACAAGTATTTATTATGAATAGCAATCTTAGAGTTGTGAAGTTTCAGAATAATAATTCCCTTAAACATCTCAAACTAATGAAAGAAGTTTTCAAGAGAATATTAGCCAAATGGTTAACTGCATGGTTATCTCCTTATGACACTCATGTCCTACTAGTGATAACGACATATGGATGATCATATTACAACCGAAGAAAATACACATGCAGATAATATTCTATTTGGTAGTTGGATGACACGAGGAGGAAACAGGTCACACTCGGCCTTCGAAAGTCATGCCTTATAATTCTAATAAAAATGTTAAAAACATTCAGGTGGTAAGAAATTGGAATATTAAATAGGAGGATTAGTTGATATCATGTACAAACAAACTGTTGAAAAGAAGGCTATTAAAGGATCTTTATACATGGATGTTATGGTTTCCCTAATAGAAACTAAAAGTTTAGATTCTATAGAACAAGATGAATACAGACAAGCTAAAGTGTTGTTTGGTGATAAATCAGAATTGAAGATTGCTTTCATGGACGAATATAGTGTTGCTAAAAAAGTAGAGCTTTTAAATTATGTTCTATATCGGTAATAATTTAGTTGTTGTAGACAATAATAATAAAGTGTATGAGGTGTAAATAAGTAAAGGTACTGTTTCTCATAATTGTAGGACTATGCCAGCTCGCAGCGGAAGTAATAAGTGAATTTCAATTATTATTTTTACCATTTTGGATCTTTCTTGGGAATATGAAGTCTAATTCATTTAGAACATTTCTAAATTCCATTTAAATAAAATCATTATTTTATTTAAATTTTTGTATTTTATGTATTAATATTATGTTATATAATATGTATATCATGTACACATATACACATGCATGCATATGTAACATAGTAAGCCGTGAAGGTATAACATGTTTGTGTATAAATGCTGCGAATTACACTACAATGGACCAGTTAGCTCATCTAGTATAAAAACATATCATCAAAATGTATGTTTATATTTTTACTTGTATATATAAAATATTACAAATATATATATATATATATATATATATAAAATATTAAATACATATATATACACACATATATAAATTTATACTTTATATTGAATGATTATAAATATATAATATATATATACACTTATGTATATAAAACATTTAAAGTATATTATAAAATTTAATTATTTATGTTCTTGTAACACCGAAAACAAAATTAGTTTTATTATAAAATATATGTGTATATTCTTATAAAGAGTTTAATAATAAATGAATACATATATACATTATACATACATATATATATGTAAAAATATACGAATGAAATATATATATATATATATATATATATATATATATTAAAATGCATATGTATAATTACCAAATGACGCTTATGACAAAATTGGATTTTTTTAAATTTAATTTAAAATTTTCAATTTGAAATAAAATAATAATATTATATATAAATTATGATTTGAAATTACAATAATGTTGTTAATATTTTAAAAAAATCATGATGATATTTTAACATTTGAATATTTTAAAATATATTTTGTAATTTAAAAGCAAATTTAAAACTAAATTTTAACTTTTGGCATTTGTATTAATATTTGATATATGTGTATATATTACATTTTTCTGCATTCGAGAGTTTGTTAGGTGTAAAAATAATTTAATAAAATTTAAATTATCTTTTATATCATATAATTATATATTTAAGTAATTTGAATCAAATAATACTTAATATATATATATATATATATATATATATATATATATTAAAATTTTATCTTTTATGTCGAAAGTTATATTAGGTATAAAACTATTTGTATGTAATTTTAAAACATATTTGGTATAGTATAAAATATAGTATTTAAATTTTAGAGCTATTCGTTACCAATGGTCCGCGATAACCGGTCCCTTTTTTTAGCCAGCTCAACAAAAAGCATTAATTTTCCAAGCATTCTCGTTTTTTAGGGATAACCACTCTACGTCTTAAGGGCCACACAATATAGCTTACTATGACTCAAATCCACGACCTCAAGGAATTTTGTTCCATGATCGCTAGCCAGCCTTGACCAACTGAGCTATGAATGTAGACATTGTTCCATGCATAATTAAATAATTTAAATAATAAAAAATTAATTTTCTTAATCTTATGTTGTGAGAATCATGGCATATATACATTAATGGAAAATTTTAAATATATATGAGCATAAAAACAAACAACCATCTTGAATGTGACGACATACCGATTTACTAGAATCATCACCTAACTAATAAAGCTATATATGATATAAATTATCTAACTATTAGAATATAATCATAGATTAGATAATTAACTTTCCTAATTCCAAAGCATCACATTTTGAAGCGTTGAAACAGAATTCTGAATCAAATTCCAATTCTAAAGGTGCTATATCCCTAATTACAGACCACCAGCCATCGAAGTGTGTTTAATTTTATTTTATTTGTGCTTGGACAATGAAGAAGAGAGATGGAGAAGTCAGCTAGATCTAAGAGAAATAGGATGCTTAAAAAAGTTGGAAAAGAAAGTGGGTATAGATGCTAAGATGTAGAGAGAAGTTAAGATCAAGATCCACATTTCTCTCTTACTCTTATCCATTCAACCCTGCCCCTTTAACCATCAGATGGCCGCCCCTATGCTCCATTATAGCCAAATTAACCATCAGATGGACTTTAAACCCATTTAAAGTTTGAACAAAATGTTTTGCATTTAAATCCAATTTAAGCGCATATCGATATCGTATATCGATTAATATATTTATAATTATTATTAATAAATTTAATAAAGTTTGTTCATCAAATCAAAATAATTTTTTTAACTAATATTTCATAAATATTAATTGATTAATTTATTTATAACAATTATAAACTAATTAAATCATGTGGTTTACGAGTATTCAATGATTTGGTTGTATGACTCTTTAGATGCAAATTTGATCAACGATTAATATCAAACCATTTGAATATCAACGTTCACACGTCACTTGGTAAGTGGTGTGAAATTTTGACTAAATTTATCACTTTCTTGGTTTCGGTGAAAACTAGTTTAACTTTGTTAAGCATTACTCTGTTGTGACTATTATTACACTAATTCTCTTCGCCAAAACCATATCACTTTTGATTTATAAAATTTGGTAATTGTCAAAATTCTAATGTCGTCCACACTCAACTCCATAGACCAAAGGCAAAGTCCTTGGTTCAATAATAACAATTATTATTAACTAAAATGCTTTGGCTAGTGACTTTAACTTTGAGTTGACTTCGGTTAACAGTGATTCTAACCTCGTATAACTAAGGAGACGAATCCTCACTTAAATAGTGCTTCACATCCAATACTTCCACTCGACCCAACTATAGTCACTCGATGGACGCCATGCCATGATTTGATAATAATCAAAATGATGATTTCATATTGAAGATTGTAAGTATTCTCAAGTCAAGAGAATTATATTTTGTCACATCGATATTTTTTTGTTTAACCTTAGTTGTATTAACCAATACAAACTACAAGTAAGTCATTTCATGGTTATCTAATAATTATCAATACATAACCCCTTGGTGCATGCATCAGCAATGAGTAATACACTGCCTAACATTTGAAGAGCGTTATGTACTCTAGTCCCAACAGATGTATTGATATCCAATCTTGATATATCATAAATAGGAATATTTAAAATAGTATATTTATTTTCATTTTGATAATTTACCGTCACAACACTTTGTAACTATTATCACAAAACATACCATTTATGGATTTTCTATTAAATATACTTTAATTTAAATTAATAGATAAAATAACACATTATATCAACTGTACAATAGAAAGAAAAGACCTTTTATTTTGAACAAGATTAGAGATCGAGTTTGATATATGTAACAAATTATATAATTGCTCCTAGGGACTACCCCTAACTCTACCAATCTCATACTTGCACTTGGAGTTAATTATGGAATCTTTTCCTACTTCTCGAATTTGTTTTCTCAAAACTAATTAGGCCAGTCCCTCAATGAATAGGTATGTTTTTAAGCTTCAATTATGTAATCTATTAATCAACTCTTCCCGAAGTTGATAAACTGTTTTACCGTGTTGAACAATTCAGAGTATGTCTCTTGACTTTTAATGAGCTATAAGTTCCATTGCGAATTATATCATGACATTATTATTGTATAACGATGTTATTGGATTCTTAACATTTGGAATCATTCTCGGCTCAATTATAAATTTATGCTTGTATGTACGTTACTTTTATTGTGCCACTATTCAAGTCAATATACTTAGCAATATCATTGAAACGCCCATAGTCTCTTCTATTTGGAACATTTTCAACTAAAAGATTTTTAACTTTGAGTTTATTATTAACATATTATACCTAATATCACTTATGAAGTTTGAGTTTGAACAATCCTTCATTAAGAGTTCATTGTTTCTATAGACAGTTCTCTAGTATTTTATAAAACACGTGAACACTGAAACAACCATTTGGTAATATCTATTTGGATTTGATATTTGATACGTGTATCAAATATATAAACAAATCATGCTATTATATACAACGTAACATGTATGATAATTGCCAATGCATAAGGAATCCATCTTACATGTTCTGTGTCAAACATTTTAATAAGGTGTTCTTGCATATCATTTGAGACATTCCCAATATCTTTTATGCTTACTATAAAAAACATCATTTACAAATCCAACATCGAGTATTAAAACAACGGATGTATTGATATCCAATCTTGATATATCATAAATAGGAATATTTAAAATAGTATATTTATTTTCATTTTGATAATTTACTCACCGTCACAACACTTTGTAACTATTATCACAAAACATACCATTTATGGATTTTCTATTAAATATACTTTTAATTAAATTAATAGATAAAATAACACATTATATCAACTGTACAATAGAAAGAAAAGACCTTTTATTTTGAACAAGATTGGAGATCGAGTTTGATATATGTAACAAATTATATAATTGCTCCTAGGGACTACCCCTAACTCTACCAATCTCATACTTGCACTTGGAGTTAATTATGGAATCTTTTCCAACTTCTCGAATTTGTTTTCTCAAAACTAATTAGGCCAGTCCCTCAATGAATAGGTATGTTATTAGGCTTCAACTATGTAATCTATTAATCAACTCTTCCCGAAGTTGATAAACTGTTTTATCGTGTCGAACAATTCAGAGTATGTCTCTTGACTTTTAATGAGCTATAAGTTCCATTGCGAATTATATCACGACATTATTATCGTATAACAATGTTATTGGATTCTTAACATTTGGAATCATTCTCGGCTCAATTATAAATTTATGCTTGTATGTACATTACTTTTATTGTGCCACTATTCAAGTCAATATACTTAGCATTATCATTGAAACACCCACAGTCTCTTCTATTTGGAACATTTTCAACTAAAAGATTTTTAACTTTGAGTTTATTATTAATATTATACCTAATATCACTTATGAAGTTTGAGTTTGAACAATCCTTCATTAAGAGTTCATTGTTTCTATAGACAGTTCTCTAGTATTTTATAAAACACGTGAACACTGAAACAACCATTTGGTAATATCTATTTGGATTTGATATTTGATACGTGTATCAAATATATAAATAAATCATGCTATTATATACAACATAACATGTATGATAATTGCCAATGCATAAGGAATCTATCTTACATGTTCTGTGTCAAACATTTTAATAAGGTGTTCTTGCATATCATTTGAGACATTCCCAATATCTTTTATGCTTACTATAAAAAACATCATTTACAAATCCAACATCGAGTATTAAAACAACGGATGTATTGATATCCAATCTTGATATATCATAAATAGGAATATTTAAAATAGTATATTTATTTTCATTTTGATAATTTACTCACCATCACAATACTTTGTAACTATTATCATAAAACATACCATTTATGGATTTTCTATTAAATATACTTTTAATTAAATTAATAGATAAAATAACACATTATATCAACTGTATAATAGAAAGAAAAGACCTTTTATTTTGAACAAGATTGGAGATCGAGTTTGATATATGTAACAAATTATATAATTGCTCATAGGGACTACCCCTAACTCTACCAATCTCATACTTGCACTTGGAGTTAATTATATAATCTTTTCCAACTTCTCGAATTTTTTTTCTCAAAACTAATTAGGCCAGTCCCTCAATGAATAGGTATGTTATTAGGCTTCAATTATGTAATCTATTAATCAACTCTTCCCGAAGTTGATAAACTGTTTTATCGTGTTGAACAATTCAGAGTATGTCTCTTGACTTTTAATGAGCTATAAGTTCCATTGCGAATTATATCACGACATTATTATTGTATGACAATGTTATTGGATTCTTAACATTTGGAATCATTCTCGGCTCAATTATAAATTTATGCTTGTATGTACGTTACTTTTATTGTGCCACTATTCAAGTCAATATACTTAGCATTATCATTGAAACACCCACAGTCTCTTCTATTTGGAACATTTTCAACTAAAAGATTTTTAACTCTGAGTTTATTATTAACATATTATACCTAATATCACTTATGAAGTTTGAGTTTGAACAATCCTTCATTAAGAGTTCATTGTTTCTATAGACAGTTCTCTAGTATTTCATATAACACGTGAACACTGAAACAACCATTTGGTAATATCTATTTGGATTTGATATTTGATACATGTATCAAATATATAAAAAAATCATGCTATTATATACAACATAACATTTATGATAATTGCCAATGCATAAGGAATCCATCTTACATGTTCTGTGTCAAACATTTTAATAAGGTGTTCTTGCATATCATTTGAGACATTCCCAATATCTTTTATGCTTACTATAAAAAACATCGTTTACAAATCCAACATCGAGTATTAAAACAACTAACAGCTAATTTAAACGTGGGTGCATCGTTAATAATCAATAGTATGTTGTTGACTTATGGTTTAGAAATATCTATGTATCTTTTAACTTTCTTTCTTATCAGCACATGCATCCTCTGCATTTTGACTAACAATCAATTTTGATGCTTGTCGAACAACACATTCGTATCAGTTCTTCGATCATATCCAAAAACTCACAAACCTAATATCACTCCCACTCACTTCGAGACATTTTGTTTATTATGTGTAAACATTTTACTGTAAATCATTATGTAGAATTTTCCATTTCAACAAATATGTAACAAAACATAAAGTCATACCATGCATAATTTTGTGAGTAAACTGCGATACAACTTGAACACATCAAATGGAATATATGTTATGTTAATTTCAATACTCGAAATTCATGGTATTATTCTTATCAATGTGGCTCACTAGATTCCAACTACATTTGTCTTTTTCTTAAATACACATTTGCGGCCAATGGATCATATCCTTTTGGATACAACGATCAAAATCATATTTTGATATTGTACTCAGAATCTATTTCGGATCTACGCATCATACCATATTATAGGGTCAATGCTCTTATTAATTAAACAACCGAGGATTATTTATTTTTGACATTAATAAGAAATTCATAGTTTCTCTTTAATATACAAGAATACACATTAGACATTCTATTGTATTTTTGTTCATTTAGGTTCGATCAATTTCATTTCATTCCTTGTAATCATTTTTATCATTGGGTCGTATCCAAATTCATTTTATGTCAATAATTTCTTAAAGAAATTCCTTTATTACGAAGTTTGTATTTCTTCAAATAATAGTTGATTTTCAATGCAACAAAATAGGAATTCATAAGCATTTTATAAATTGCCTTATATAAAACTGATTTTGCATTAGTTAATAATATATTTATATTCACAGTATAAATTACTCATATAGTGACCATCATTGCCAAAATTCTTTTCGGATGATTCGCACAAGATCCCTTAGATAAAATTATTACGTGTAGTCTCTCAATTCGCACAACTTGCCAAGTCCTTGGCTTAGGATATGTAGGGGTTTCTTATAAACCCTTATCCTGTATGATTTTGTAAACTATTCTTTGGATGATATTAATATTAACCTTGTGTACTACTCTTAAGTACACATCTTGTAGAAAGAATTCAACTCAACTTCACTTATCATTAATCGTGCTTTGTCTAATAAAGTTCGATCACACCTTATCAATACATCATTATATATTGTAGGGTAGGGTGACCTTTAAGATTGAATCTTTATTCATATTAGGTAAATACATAACTCTTTCCAATAACTCATCCATTCAATCAAGTCGAATCATTTCTGTCACATGTTATTTTATTTACTTCCGTTTTATATTCTATGAACTTATCATAGACTTATACATGCATATAAACTACACATATCCATGTCTATGATAACTTATCGATGAATATGATAAAGTATATGGAACCATTTTGGTATTAATAGGCCTATGAGTGCATATGTCTATATGTTTAATTTGAAGAGTTCATCAAATCTTATGACACTCCCAATAAATGTATGCATAACCCTTAATTATTTAAGATGCAATTAATCAGTATCATATTATTCATAATCATACCATAGAAACTATTTCTCTAATTTATGACTTAGTCTACAATTCCAAAAAAACTATAAATAATTTAGATACTTGGGTAAATGCATCACTTTTGTTGTGAAAACAAGTACCAAATTATAATTTTATTTCATAACGAATATTCATAATATTTACATTGGAATATATCCGTGTCTATTTTTCATTTGACACTGAAAAGTAGCCATTATTTCGTAAATAATGGTTCAATATATCTTACAAAAACAATATTCGTAACTAGGTGCAATCATAAAGTGCTATATGATAGCTCCCACTATTTTTTCCATCACTATAATAATGCGCTGAATTCAAAAGTCCATCATTCACTTAATATAGATCATCTATATCATATATTGCAACTAGTTTACAACGGAGAGTTCCTTGATCAAATATCTTTAACTCAAAGAAATAAATCTCATAAAAAATAATTTTCTATATGAAAATACATTTCAGAATAGAAATCATATTTCTTATTCCAATGTTAATTGTCAATTATTATTACAATTCTAGTTTCCCCATGTTTCTTTATGAAGCAAAAGTGACTACTCGTTCTCTTCATCCCAACTGTACCTTAAATCACATTTACTCTTTATCCTCATTTTGCTTCCCAAATGGTCGAACCATTTAAAAGAATACTCTTACTAAAATATTATAACAAACTCTCTACAAAAGCTCACTTGGTCATCTTTTAACATTTAAGGATATCAAACATGCCATACTTTGCTTAAACCGATCAAATTGACATTTCAACGATCAATTTCTTATATTTATGTTGTAGTTTTGGTATAGTGTTACATTTAACACAATATGATTTTTATAGTAATAAATCAAACTGAATAATTGATCTCATACTATGGTTTATTTGTTTATTTTGGATAAACTAATTTCATGTGCATTACGGACCATGGCCATTGACCATGCAATACTGATATATGATTTATATGGATTAAACGTCCATACTCTTATATTGCTTTTGAATACACGGTCTCGAACAAATAAACATGCAAGCGACCAAATTACGAACGTATTTAGCACTTGTAAAATCGGACCCTTGGATGGGTATTGAAAAGTTAGCGTGGAATTAGTATTTATTAGTAATTATATGCTATATTTCTATGTTTCAATCTTTAATTTAGTTTATTTATATATCTTTATTGATATACATTTTATCAATCATATTAAATGCACAAATTTAACAATGTAGATTATTATAACATTATATAGCACATGTTCTTAAAATATGAGAAAGATTAAATGTTATCATTTCATTTCCAATAAAGCTCCCATTAGTATTTTATGCTTCCCCAAATCCCAAGCAAAACATAAAAATATTTCAACTTCATTAGTGGGTGTTAGGACTCATATGCCTTAGGATTCTGACCTTAAGGGAAGCTCAACAAGTCATAAGCCCACATATGATGGATAATTCCTTATCGGTTATATCAAATACAACTCCTAATTCGTGGTTCTTTAGCCTAATCTTGTCTTTGCCTTGAGGAAAGCTTAACAGGTAAAGTGAGACTATTCACTCAGACTTATCATTTCAGACAGCCTAAGTACAATGCACATACCTTGAGGAAAGCTCAATAGATACGTGCAATTATCTTATCTCGTCTTTTCAATATACTAATAATACTACACGTAACATCCCGAGCTTGAGGAAAGCTCAATAACTAAAGAGTACGCAAGTAATCTATTAATATAATAGTGATAGAATACACTTTACATTAAAGATTCATAATCTTTAATATATTATATCGTGTGATATCAACTTGTGGAATAATGTATTTCTTATGAAATACCCTCATGATTCAAGTTTCGGACATATCATAAATCATGGTACATGTACATTTACGTATATATTTATTCCTTAAGTCTATTTAGGATTTCTTTGATGTTCCATCTTTGATTTATACATTCATATTATATATGTTTTATTATTATATAACTTTTATATATCATATCACTTGTATAATAGTCATATGTATCATATTATATTAATTAAATCTTATTTAATTAATTTTAGTTAATCAGCATTTTAATTAATTTTATATTAATATAACATTTATATTTAATATTTATTATACACTATAACCTTTATATTATATCACATATGTCATATATATGTGTGTATTATTTAATTAATTAAATTTAAATTAATTTATTTAACTAATTAAACCGTTAACTAATTAATTAACTAAATAATGGTAATTAAATTATACTAATTTCAAAAAAACCATATTATATGCATACATGCACTCATCGTAACGTGTATCAATATATAATACATGCACATATTTTTATTAATTAACTTATTTAATTAATTAATTTATTTCATTATTCTCATTAGTAAATTTAAAATTACGAAATTAATTTATATTACTTTTCAAACATTTTGAATTTTTTTATATTTTAACTTTTATAATATATATCTTATTTTTAAATTTAAATTTAAAATTTAAAGTCTTATATTTTTAATTTTTAATATTTTTTGAAATTTAGCCCAAGCCCCAATTCAAATTAGGCCTTTTTCTATTAGAGGCAACCTTTGGGCTCATATATCTTTTCGGGTTGGGTCAGTAGTTAGTACTTGATCACCTAAACCCAATCCTTTGACACTACTTTTCTTAGACACCCTACTAACTGACTGTGAGCTTAATTAGTTAACCTAATATGACTAATTTAGACTGCATAGTGTTAACCCAAAAAATGGATTAACACCCTGGTTTGAGTGTGAAAGCACAAACCCCCTTCTCATTGGACAGTAATATAGATAATAGATATAAAAAGTAAGTAGAAATAGAAAGAAGACAAGAAGATTTTTATAGTGGTTCGGCTGTTGATGAAGCCTACATCCACTTTATAGTTTTTATTACAGACCGACCGATGTTACAAGATGTATTTGATTATAAAGCTTTGAATATCCTTAGCTAGATTGAACCTCCAAGGTTGGAATCCACTAGAGAATCACAGTGAACCCCTTTGAAGATTGTTGTGAATGAGATGAAGAGTGAAGAAAGCTTCCAGTAGAATTTCAACCACCAGCCTTTCAAATCCCGCCTATGTTGCAGGTAGGATAGTATTTATAGAGGTTGGAGATTTACTCGGCCAAGCCCTTTTGCCAGATGCTTACAGAAGATCACAGGAAGTTGTACTAGAGTTTTCAGAGCGACTCGAGCCAAAACAACGGATCGCTAGCGATCCATAGTGTTAGCTCGTATGCTAGCCGACTCCTTGGCATTTATCCTTTGTCTCATCCCATGAAATTCGTAGTCACTTGATGAAATTGTGTGGATCGGTGGCGATCAATGATGTATGGATTGTAGTGATCCATATAGTTAGTCTATTTTTGAACTTTGCTTGCTGGATTGCCTTTGTTGTCTTATGTTGATGTTGTCCGTGTAGTTTCATAGCACGTCACCTTGTTTTGACGACGGCTTGCTTATCAATTATATTTAATTGTTGATTGGATTAGATAAACTTGTCTTCTTGATTTATGTAACTTGAAACCTCATCAGACTCAGTCATTGCCCCTATCATATTGATGAAATCATGATGCAAGAGGCTAGGCGAACTCATGGGTTAATCTCATGGATCATTAGCGATCCATAGGTAATGGAATGCCGGCGATCCATGTCCTTAGTGTATTTCTTTATTCTTTTTCCTTAGCTCCCTTTGGCTTGTTGCTCAAGTCCTTTTGGTCAGCTTCTGAGTTATTCTGGCTTGATCAATTTGTTCCGCCATCTTTTGGATTCCTACAGGTTAAAAACCTGAATAACGTTAGCCTCCCAGAGCATGTCTTCATTGAAAACAAGGCATGCTATGGAAGTAATCGCTTTTTAGTCTCTGCTTGTTGAATTTCAAGTAGTTATGTTAGAGTTACATGAATTTGAATTAGACTAGACCGTCGCTTGCTAAGTTTTGCCCTGGATTGCCACTGCTTGTCATAGAAGATCAAACTTTACTCTATATTTCCCAACACGTCTTGAAATATCATATGGATGTTGCTAGGCAAATTTGAAATAAAAAGCCTGCGACCATATGGATCGTTAGCGATCCATGGTAGGTTTATCGCTAGCAACCTAACTACTTAGTATTTTTTTGGCGTATTTTCTTCTCCTTCATTTCTATTCCTATTTACCCTACAGGCCAACTTATCCCATTCCCATTTCATGATCCGAGCCTTCAATTTCCTCTAGTGATTCAAGCTTCCTTCAATGAACTGATCCATCTTCCTTAGCAACTCGATCCAACCCCGTCTAAGTTTCCATTGCGATTTCCTCAATGCGACTGAACTTGCTTTGCCATCGAGTCCAAAAGTTCGACCATCTCCTTGATTCTGCCATGCTAAACCCTTGTCCTTTCATTTGCTTTCTAGGGTCGCTACCGATCCACCTTATTTGGCTCGCTGATCTTAAAGCTTCGACAATTTTCGTGTTTGGATCGTTAATTCAAAGCGGGTTTGCTTATTACCATGTTCGTTTATTGATTTGGCAATGGAGTTGTATTCATGGTGTTAAACGTGAAGGGTCCGAGTTGATTACGACTTAATGGAGGAAGATAGTGAATGGAGTCTTGAGTTCCTCATGGTACGACATTCGGGTCTTGCCTTGGTGCTTGACATGTTTTACTGTCTTAGTCCATTGAGCCATAATTGACTTGTGCTAGGTCCTATAGTTGATACCGAATGACACATCGTGAATTGGTTTTGTCCTTCTGGAGGATTCAGATGATTTTTCTTTCTTTTGCACGCATGGTGTGCCTATATTGGAAGGACTTTCCACGTCGTTTCGAACAACGAATTTGTAAATCGTTGATCGATAATGGGTAAGTGTAAGGGAAGTAATTTAAAAAAAAAGATACGGTTAATCTTTTTTCCTCTTAGCTGTGAGCGTACTATCTACATTGTGTAGAGCGTTTATAGTGTTCAGGACACCGAGCTGACCACTAATAGATAACACACCACACTTGCTTCGGTACATACCATTTGTACCAAAATTGGGCACAACACTCTTTGGATGTGTTTGAAGAGATAAAATGAAGAAAATAGATGTAAAATGAGGCAGATCTAACAAACATACTAATTAACAAACAACAAAAAGTGCAGAAACACACGAACTTAGAGTGGTTCGATGGATTGCCTACATCCACTATGAAATGATTGATGTTTATTGAATTTCACTCGCTGATTACAAGAAGTTACAATAGTAGAACAATAGTCTAGAAGTGATTTCGATAGAATGTCAGCGTAGAGAAGCAAAAAAGTCCATTTTCTATAGGTCCAGGGTCATTATTTATAGGCATAGGCAGCAAATATCTCGAAATCTTCTTCTCTCACATGGGCGGGCCCAAGAGATCGAGTTCAAGTGATTTCGACTTGATCCGGGAGCAATACGAATAGAGTTCGTATCGATCCATAAATGGTCCTTTGGGGATGAAATTTTTCAGGTAAATTCTTGAGGTTGTAGGCAAGCTCCTGTGAAAATTTGATGACATTTGAACTTGTAGATCTCGAGTTATGATCGACGCAAGTTTGGATTTGTAGGGTATTACCGAGTTCGTATCGATTTGTTCGTATCGATCTCGTTCGTATCGGTTGAAGGCACATGACGACCAATGATGTGGCGCTATCACTTAGGATCGATCCACTTTTCATGCTGAGTGACCGAGTCTTCCATTTGAAAGTTTTTCCTTCGTATCATTCTCATGAAGTTACTTCGCATCAATCATCTAGTTAGCTGTTCGTATCGATCCATCACGTATTATTCACATCGATCACTGGACGATCGATAGAATAAGCTGCATGGGTAGGTTGATACGAAATGATAATAATTTTTTTTATGGATACGAAGTAGCCTGATTTCGATGGTGACATACTTCGTATCGATGTATGGCTATCTTCTTTGTATCGATCCTTGGCCATTGTTTCGAATCGATCATTTATCTGATCGATACAAAATACATAGAGATGAAACCGATATGAAGCAAACAATTCAGCGTACTTCGCATCGATGCCTGGGTACTGCTTCATATCGATGGCACTTAATGGATTCGTATTGATCACAGTGGGCTTCTTCGTATCGATGGGAAGTATTAGTTTCATATCGATCCGTTGGATGATCGATACGAACTAGGTAGGTGGAGATCAATACGAAGCACATGTGAATGGAATTGATGCAAAACATCAACTGTCAATGGATACCAAGAGGATCAAACATGATGGATACAAAATAGAGTGAACATTCATAGATAGGAACTGGAGTAAACACCGATGTATACTAAACCCATGGCTTTTCTCTTGATTTTGATTGATCCATATCTTGAGCATACGAACTCTGATTGACTTGAAATTTGAAACGTTGGCTTTCATGGCTTTGGTTGTTATACTACATCGATTGTAGCTCGATCCAGGCTCGGATAGAATTCACTAGTATCCATAGTGAACGCTTGTACAACCGGTCTTTAGGACGGACTGTCTTTGGTTCCCAGTTAAGTTCTTGGTGTCACGACCTTTCCAAAAGAGAGGATAACATTTTTCCTCCAAAATACGTCCTATATGAACATGATGTGCTTTGAAAAGTTGCATTCTTTATTCTGAAAAAGTTCTATCTGATTTGTTGAATAGTCATCTTCTCGTCAAGAGGCACGACCTTTGACTGATTTCCAGCATTATAAATGTTGAATTGTTGACTGCCAATGATCATGCAATGTTTTGTTGTAACCGTGGGTTGAGTGCTAGCAATTTATTGTTTTTTTTGGTTGTCATCAGTAAGTATTTCATTTCTGTCAATTTTGAAAATCAAACGTTTGTTCGTCATACATGCACCTATGTTAACTTGACTGCTGTTCACGTTTGTACATTCATGGGTCGTTGTCAAGTTCATTTGTTCTTGTTTGGATCGAGTTTCGTATCGATCCTCTCCTATGAAATTCGAGTTGTAGCAACGATTGATTGTTGTTTTAAGTCACTCCTTCGTATCGATCCTCTCCCGGATCGATTTGGGATGTTGTAATCCATGCCTTGTATCTATGACTATCAATATGAAATAATAGTCCTTGGATATGATTTGTATCGACTCATACGAGGTCTTAGGGTCTTCGAATCGGTGGATATGAAACAAACGCTTCATATCGATGGAGCTCAAGGGTTCAAATAAGACCTTGTTGAAAATTTCATACTGATGAAACCTTGACCGCTTCTATCGGTTCTTGCTACCAAGATACAAAACGTACTCCATCAGTTATGAAGGCGTATAAATACCTTTTTGTACTTTGCCAAATTTTTTCTATTTTCCTTTGTTTTTTTACCTTTGCTTTATATCGATTGAAAACTCAAGAAAAAGGAATTGCAAAGCCTTCCATCTTCAAAACGAATAACCTGCTAATCCTTCAAACCAACTCTTGTAAACTAGGTTATTAACTTAATGAGTCCATCTAAGAATGACAAGACTTGAGGGCCGATGCCAGTTCATCGAAAGTTGTGGCCGATTCCGATGTTGTTGATGTCAAAATTAGGCTGGAGGGAGGTCGAGGACGTAGCAATGGAGCCTTGGAGGATCGAGGAAGAAGAAGAGCTATCGATCGAGGAAGTGGATCCCTTCATATCGGCACAAGGTATGGATGATAGATCTAGGATGTTGGGAAGTAGTTCGTTTCAATCTGGAATGGTAGGGGTTTGTATCGATTTGGAGTGATCGAGACGAAGTTGCTTGCCTTAGATCGTTACGAAGTGGAGCGGTCTAGTGTGATCGATATGAAGCCAAGGCTTCGGGATCGATATGAATCAATGCTCTCTGTGATCGATACGAAGTATGCTACTGGTGATTGACACAAACTCATTTTTATGGGTGATCGACACGAACTTCCTCCTCCTCAATCGATTCAAATTATCCATCTGGTGATCGATCCAAGCTTGAACTTGATGGAGACGGAACATAGCACGAACATCTAACTCCAACGAGCTTCTGCCTTGCATAACTGGACTTAAAACATGTCACCGCATATTTGACTGCCTATTGAAGCTCTTCGATGGAATTTGCAACTTGACAAAATTTAACAAATTTTAACTTGGATCGATTTCCGAAGTCGGGATGGCACGGCAGTGACGGTCAGTGATGACGGTCATTTCGATAGAATTTGGAATTCTTGTCATTCAAATACTCTTCTATATCTTGTAGTATTTTATTAATTATTTACTGCATTGCACTGCATTACATTTATGTACTTCATACTGGGCGAAACACAGGATTATTGTCACCTAACGATAGTTTTTGATGAGTTGATTAGTTATGGAACCCAGGAATTCACAGCAACAGGAGGTTCAGAGTCCACCTCCTTTGACAATGGAGATGCTGGTCATTACAGCCGAAGTCATAAGTCCAGCTCCGAGTCCAGCTCCTTTGACAATAGAGATGCTGGTCATTACAGCCGAAGTCATGTCCAGCTCCGGACGAGCTACCAGGAGCAATCTTTATTGTGATTCCATAGGTTTATGTACCATCTAATGTCTCCGAAGATATGTTAGGGAGAATTTGCTTGAGGCATAACTATCATTGGATGATGTCCTGCTACCCGGGGCCGAACGATAGGCCACATACTGCTCCAGAAGGATACCTCACTTTTATTCGATTTTCCTACATAGTGGGGACGCTCCCATCATTCAATTAGTATATCAGGAAGGTTCTGTCTTACTTAGGGATTGCCTCATCACAGCTGCATCCGAATGGGTATGCTCTTTCGAACAGCCTTTTCATCATCTTCATGGAGCACGTTTTTCGGCCCCCGACTTCCAAGGAAGTTAGATTCCTGTCCATGTAAAGAGTCAGGGAGATAATCCTTCTTTCACATTCTTAGAGGGAGCCAGAACATGTCAAATCATGATCAGAACTTAGACTAAATTTAGCTACTTCAAAACCGAGTGGTTCTATGTTCGATGCTCGGCAGAATTCCCTAGACGGTGGCTGGTTAGACGTAAGTGCCGCAATTTCTCTGGCGACTAATGAGATAGTTGTAATCGACGTCTGGTCTAACAACTTCTTTCTTTTACAGCCGTAATTCCGTGACCCAAAGGTTCTCACTTTAGGACTACGAATTCTTCAAGAGGTTCCTGACGAGATTAGAGAGATCGACTCGGTGCTTACGGACGAAAATTTAAGGTCTGTCGGGCTGATTAACAAAACCAGAGCATAGGGCTTGAAGGATCCCTTAGGGCAGCTCCGGCAAGATGGGCTAGGCGTAGGGCGCTCGGAGTTGTAATCGCCAAATAGGGTGGTAAAGAGGACATGCCCACCGAAGTTGAACCCGTAGCCGGACCCTCAGATAGTCCTCGACATTCAGAGAGAAAGAGAAACGGTAAGGCGATTGCTCATAAGCTTCACAAATCTTCAAGATGGAAATCCGTGGTCATGTCTCTACCAGACGCTGGTGTTATAATTTCGAAGGCTCCTCCCCCACATATAGAGAATCCCTTCGAAGGACTTGCAGACATTCCAATCCTAGACTGTGTCGCTCCAATAAGAAACCGGATTGGAAGGGCTTTAAAGCGCTTTAGATTTAGGCGAGTCGCTTCTTTTCAAGTATGGCCGATATAACTGGTTGGTCGGTGGGGAGGGGGGTTTGCACATGCATACATACACTTCACGGTACTCCACGATTTTCAATCATAAGCTATTCAACTTTGTAGATTACCAACTCTTCTTCTCATTTTATTTTAAGGATACGATGACCAGGTAGGAATCCATGCTTGACAGCCTTAGGTTTGCATGCCATTCATCTAGTTCATATCATGATTTTTGCAAATGGGAGGCTGATAGAGACCGAGATCGCGGCTATTCAAGTCAGGAGAGGGAGCGTTACGAAAGGGAAAAGAACTGAGAGAGAGAGTATAGACGTCGTTAGTGGTCATGCTCTCTGCCAGTGCGAGTTCTAGTACCACCCGATGGTTCTGATAAACTACCCTTGGAACCTTCGCTTCAAATACCACCTTCCCAAGCACTAAGGCACGATCCACGGCATCGTAGGACCGAAACTGAACATCGTCACTGAGCAAGCCATTACAGTGCCCATTGGGGAGGGAGCGACTAAAATCGCTAAGATGAAAAAAGATTTTCCAAATATCTGCTTTGATGGCTTCATCTTTCCCCTGCACTTAAAGCGAATTCCTATCGAGGAAGAACAAATAATGCACGACTATATTCATGATGTTTATGGCCAATACTGGGAATGGATGAAGACCATGGATAAAGTATCAACAGTGGCCTTTGATCGGGTGAAGACAATTGAAAAATTAGGAATTGATATCGCTTAGAAGAGCCACATAATTCAGGTGCTAAATGATGAAAACGATTCCGCGAGAAATTCAAAGACGAAGGCAATAAAAGGGCTGATGAGGCAACCTGGAGAATAGAAGAGATGAGGCAGACACACTTAGCCCTGGTTGAGTAGATGGGACAATGGACCACCACAGTCATGGTCGAAAGAGATGGGGTACTTAAAGAGCTTGAGGAGCTTAAAGCCAAACTTGCTGAAGTCATCAAAGAGAAAGACGATGCAAACAAAGCCGCCCAAGAAGCATGTGAATAAGCTGTGGTGCTTAGGGATGAGAGGGACGCGATAACGCTTAAAGCTCAAGAACCTGAAGCCAGGATTAAGAATGAAGTGAAAGCGGCGGAGACCAGGTTGGAGGTTGACATTGAAGATCTTCTTATTACGTACAAGGCCAATGTTTTGAAGCATCGAAATCTAACCAAGCTCGAAAACTATCCACGCCTATATAATGGTCGGTGCCGCCTGGTGGAAGACAAAAAAGCAGAGCACTAAGCTGAATCTATCGATGAATTTGAATTGGAGAATCGGGTGCTGAGTGAGGATGAGAGAAGAGTTCTCCACAACAACACTATCACATTTGAGAAAGAGAGACTCGATACTTAGCATCCGGATACTGGAGAGGGTTTTGGAGTTGAGCACCATGAATGCGGGTTCCAAAATTCTTATGCCAACCCTACATGAATCTACTCTAGCAATTGACCCTCAATTTGCGCCCACGTGTAATCCTGGTCAATCGCAGTGTCTCCAGCTCGCGAGCATGTCTCTGAAGTTGCTCCGCCATCCATGAGCCAATCAGAGGAAGGTATTCTGAACATTTCTTGTGCTTATTCAAAGTCGGGAGTGTTGTTCGAAGTAAGTACTAACACTCTTTTCCTCATCTCAATTCAGCGATAGGAGCAGCTTCGACCGTGCTCCCTGCAACCCAAGAGCTGCATCATGAGCAGGAGGCCCTTATAACAAAGGTGACCACAACAACGGCCACTGCACCAACAGATGGAGTGCAGGGGAGCACTTTTACTTTTGATAAGCAGATGATGGAAGAACTTCTGGTTCATCAAAGCGACCCTTTTGTCGACCTGCCATTTGTCATAGGCGGAGGTGCACCCGCGATTAGCTCCTCGCGCCCAACTGCTAGCATCCTTTGGGATGCCCAAACAATCCATGAAGAGGAGATAATAGCTGAGATCAATGCCGAGATGGAAGCGACCACGCAGACCAACGGTATTGGAGGTGGGATGGCTGGTACTGGTCCAACTACTCTGTGAATGATTTCTCCAGGTGGTACTATGGTCGACACCGGTGTGCCTCTCTTGTCTTCTAACGTCGATCCTATTCCTTCGACTCTGCCTTTAGAAACTATTCCAATTCATGTGAGTTCGGAGGAAGAGGTTACCATAATTCCCTCGGTTGGAGATCTACCACCATAAATCAAGGGCTCGAAGTGGCATCCGAGCGGTAGTTCCATATAGGCCTTCTTGCCTCATTTTTGGCATACATATAGGAATTTCTTTTTGTTTCGTATAGGCCGTGTATAGAAACGGGTTCGCCCCTGCTAGTAGGATTATGTGGAATTCTTTTGTACTTATCCTTCTTTTCCAAAGAATAGTTAAAATAAAATTTCATTTTGTCTTCAACACAGCTTTGCGTTTATTTGCTTAAATATTTCAGCACTCGAACTTCCATTCAATGTACTTGTGAAGTTTTAGTCTCTAAATCGGACTTGAGTTTAGTTGTTAAGTCCTGAAACCATGGCCTCGGGTCATGACCGAATGTTAAGTCGGGTTTCAATACCGCATAGCCTCAATCAGTAGCTGGTACTTAAATTTTCCCCTGCCCAAGGATAAATTGAAATTCTCAGTCGCTAGTCGCTTTTCGCCTTTAATAAATTGAGCTTAACTTTGTTGAAACGAGGCAAGTTCGAGTGGTCGAGCCACATTCACTCACTTATCATTAATTGCATCCATGCTCTGGGGGTAGTGCTTGTATGTCAGCGGTCGGTCACACCCACTGGAGATTTAGAAATATGTCCGCGCTTTGGGGACTTAAGTCACTTTATGGGCGGTTAGTCACACCTGTTTAATATTTAGAATTTTGTCCGCATTCTGGGGACTTTGATTGATTCGTAGGTGGTCTTTCACACCCCATTTGCGTTTATACTCCGGCCCACACTCTAGGGACTCGGAGTTGTCTCACGGGTAATCATTTCACACCCGATTTGTGTTTATACTCTAGTTCAGACTCAGGGAATTTGGCGTTAGTCGATGCATGGGTGGTTACACCCATTTTGATGTTTATACCCAAGTTCACATTCTGGAAATCTGGAGTTAGTTAACAGACAGTCGATCACATCTGTTGTGAGTTCTAGGATTTCTTTCGCATTCCGAGAACGGTAGATGTATCAAGATCATGGATGGTCAGATCACATCCATCCTGAGTTAACAAGCGAGGTCGTTAGACGGATGGGTTCATCCTCTTCGAACTTGGTTTAAACACGGGAAAAATCGTTAGGTGGACGGGTCCAACCTCTTCGAGCCCACATTTGTAAGTTTATATACCGGCTCACACTCTGGGAATCTAGAGTTAGTTAGAGGATTGTCGTGCATCAATCTTTTTTTGGCTTCAGTTTGATGGCTTACCCTCGAGCTCGGGTTTCATTTAGCGAGTGACCGGTTGTATCACAGTCATTGCTTATTTGAATAAATCCCACCATAGGGTGGAACTTATCTCTCCATGCATTGTGATGGTCGTATGATGCATTTTAAAAATCACTACTCTAACTCCAAGAGATTGCATTTTATTGCTGAAATGAGAAAATACGGCAAAGTCAGTTGCCTTAGTACAAATTCAATTGTCGAAATGCGTAAAAAAATTGTAAATGGAAAGCAGACTGAATGAATTAATAAAGCCTATTATGTGTAGTAGAGAACGAAGACTTTTGCTGTTCCAGGCTCTGGTAGAGTGAGACCGTCAACGGTCGATAATTTAAATGCGCCGTCTCCGAGTCTTTATTCAATAACATACGGCCCTTCCCATGTTGGTTTCATATGTGAAGGAACCAGGTAAATTATTTTAAGGATGAGATCACCGTGTTCAAAGGTTTGGGTCGGACCTTGGTAATGTAGAATCAAACAACTCGACTTCGATACGCGACTGCCCTCAATCAGCCTCTTCTCGCTTCTCATCCAATAAGTCAAGAGAATCAGCAAGTAATATAACATTTTTGGATCATAATATGTCACACAATGAGAACGTACTACTATCTCGATTGGAATAATGACTTCTGAACCATATGAAAGTGAAAATGGAGTGTGGCCTATCGTGGGCTTCTGGGTTGTCCGATAAGCCCATAGGACCATAGGAAGTTCATCGACCCATTTTCCCCCGGCCTTTTACAATCGTTACTTTAGAATAAACTTTATAACTTTATTTACAACTTCAACCTGCCCATTCGCTTGAGGGTATGCAGTTGTAGAGAACTTCTTCTGGATGTGGAACCGTTGACAGAAATTCTTAAATTCAACACTGCCGAATTGAGCTCCGTTGTCAGTGATGATGGTATGTGGAAGACCAAATCGACAGATAATGTTGTGTACAACAAAGTTGATCACTTTCTTCGTTGTGATAGTAGAAAGGGGATTAGCTTTCGCCCATTTGGTAAAGTTATCAACTGTAATGATTGCGTGCTTCGCACCACCTTTAGCTAGAGGTAGAGAACCAATAATGTCGATGCCCTATACTGCGAACGACAAGGGACTGACCATCTGAGTTATTTCGGTAGGCTGTGCTCTTGGAATCTAAGCATGTTTCTAACAACTATCACATTTGAGGGCATAATCCGATGCATAGTGATTTACGGTCGGCCAATAGTATCCATACCGAAGTACTTTCTTGGCAAGAGTTTACCCTCCGGTGTGATCGCCACATTCTCCTTCGTGTACATCGTGCAGTACTCTTTTGATTTCATCGTGGACGATACACCGGAGTAAAGGAACAAAGTATCCCCTTTTATACATGACTCTATTCTGAATGGTGAACCGCAAAGCCATTTGAAGAACTTGTCTTTTTTCATTCCTACGCTCTGGTAAGGTTTCATGCTCGACATAGTTTCTGAATGTAGTCATCCATGACTCCTTATTGGGAATGAATTCAAATACCCAGTCTGTTTCCACCCGATCAATACTCGGGGAAGATAATATCTCTACGGGAACGAGTCCCATTTGCTGTGCCTCACCGGTACTGGCTAACTTTGTCAAGGAGTCAGCTTTCTGATTGTGTTCTCAAGGTATACAATAGATGGTGTAATAATTGAACCGATTCAATATTTCCTGAACCCGAGCAAGGTAAGCAGCTAGCCTTCCATCTTTGGCCTGGTGATCCCCCGAACTTGACAAATGACCAATTGTGAATCGTAGTAAATCTCTACAGCAACAATTCTTAAATCTCTGGCAAGCCTTAATCCGACGAGCAGGGCTTCGTATTCGACCTCGTTGTTGGTTTCACAGTAATTGAACTTTAAAGCATAGCATATAGATCGACCTTTAGGAGTTTCAAGTACAACCCCGACACCTAAGCAATAGTTATTTGATGCACCATAAGTATGTAGGTTCTTGACATATTAGGGAGATTCACTGATTTCAGGCAAGTCCTTCAGGATAGTGAATTCAGCGAGGAAGTCTTCCAAGACTTGTCCTTGAATTGCTCGCCTTGGTGTGTAAGTGATGTCGAACTGACTTAGCTCGATATTCCACTTGAGCAACCTACTAGACGTCTCAGGCCGCGTAAGGATCCGTCATAATGGATGGTCAGTGTATACAGTGGTAGGATGAGCCTGAAAATACGGATGGAGTTTCCTTGAAGAAATAACAAGACAATAAGCTAATTTTTCCAGCTTCAGATAATTTCTCCTTGCTCCAGTCAGTCGTTTGCTAATGTAATAGACTGGCCGTTGTATTCGGTTCTCTTCCCGAATTAAGGCAGCACTAATTGTGTTTTCTGACACCACCAAGTAGATGTACAATCTCTCGTGATCAATAAGCTTTGAAAGAATGGGTGGTGCGGACAGCTGTTGAACCAGTGTTTGGAATGCGCCCTCACATTCCGTAGTCCATTCAAAGTTCCTTTTCCCTTTTCTGATCAGATCAAAGAAGGGAATGCATTTGTTTGTGGATTTTGAAATGGACCTACTCAGTGCTGCTACTTTCTCATTGAGGCTCTGAACTGGCTTTATAGGTCTTGGAGTCTCAAGATTTTTGATTGTCTAGATCTTCTTGGGATTGACTTCGATTCCCCGAGCATTGACGATGAATCCAAGGAATTTTCCAAGCACGACCACAAAGTGGCACTTCAACGGGTTGAGTTTTATTCTGTATTCTCGGAGGATGTTGAACATCGTTTCCAGGTCTTTGATATGATTGGTGGAGAATCGTGATTTTACAAACATATCGTCCACATATACCTCTATGGTTTTTCCGATCTGGTTAGCGAACATTAGATTAACTAGCTGTTGGTAGGTCACCCCGGCGTTCTTAAGTCCAAATGGCATGACTTTGTAGCAGTAAAGTCCCAGATCGGGGACGAAGCTGGTGTGCTCCTAATCGGGCAAGCGCATGGGTATCTGGTTATATCCAGAATATGCATCCATAAAGGATAAGAGTTTATGTCCAACCGTTGAATCTACGAGCTGATCGATTCGGGGAAGTGGAAAATTGTCTTTAGGGCAAGCTTTATTCAAGTCTGCATAGTCATTGCATGTTCTCCATTTCCCGTTAGGTTTCCTGACAAGTACAGGATTGGACACCCATTCTAAGTATAGCACATCTCAAATAAACCTGTTCAACCCGAGTTTATCTACCTTTTACTTAAGGGTGGTAGATCTCTCTGGATCCATACCATGCCTTTTTTGCTTGACCGGGACTTGCTGCCGGTCAATATTCAATGTGTGGCTCACGATATCCAAGGAGATCCCACAGATGTAAAATTGCACCTAGGCAAACACGTCGAGGTTTGCTTAGAGAAATTCAACCAATTCCTCCGTCTGTTGGCTTAGCTGAGATTCGATCTTTATCATTTTAGAATCGTCATTATCGTCGATCTGCACGTCGACTGTCAGTTATGCCGTGGAAGCCTGACTGTCTTTGACTTCGTCTTTACTTTCGGTATCTCTTGGGTCAAGATCCCTTGGGAATTAGTTGGGGTTCCCGGGCCTTGGCCCAGGCATTCGCTGTCAATTTTCCAAGCGAACGTAGAGAGATTCCTCTACGTCCTTCCCCTTTTCTTTTCACTGTGCCTCCCGCAGCTCAGCAATATGACAAGCTCGTCTAGCAGCCTGGTCTCCCTGAACTATTCAAACTCCATTGTCGGTAGGGAATTTCAAAGTTAGACATCAAGGGTAAATAGCAGCCCTGAACTCAGCTAGGACCGATCGGCCCAAGAAAGCATTATACAGTGAGTTTATATCCAATACAATAAACTATAATATCCGGACTCTCCAGCGTTCTCCAACTACCAACTCCACTGGTAGCTCCACCATCCCAGTGGGTTTATCGCACTTCCATTGAAGCCATGAATACAAGACTGATAAGGCTTCAAATCTTTTGCTTCCATCTTCATCTAATCATAAACTCGCTTAAACAACATGTCCACTGAACTTCCGCTATCCACTAAGATCCTCTTCATCTAAGCAGAGCCTATTTGAGCTAAAATGACAAGTGGATCAATGGTTGGGGTTTTAACTTTGTCGGCATCCCTGTTCCAAAATACAATGTCATTTGTCATCGTTTTCCATTGTTTGGCCGGAGCCCCGTCTTCCAAATTACAACAACATTCGAAGCTTGCATGCCTAATAGTGCTGGCCAATTACTCCATTTCCCTCCAGATCTGATCTACTGGATGAGGACCACTAATGATAGTATTAATCACCAACCTCCCACCGGTACGAGCGGGTTCCTCCGGTATAGCTTGATTTGGTATTTGGTTTTGATTCGATGGGCCAGTACCTCCAGACTGCGACGTCCGAACAGACTGCTCAAACTTTCTTTCTCGGATCAACTTCTCGATAATATTCTGTAAATGATGACACTCCTTTATGTTGTGGCCATAACTATCATGAAATCTACAAAACTTCCCCGTTTAAATCTGTTTTTCTGACGATTGCTTTGGAGCAGGCTTCTTATATTAAATAGTATTATAGGTTTGCAAGTACACATTTTTAGAGACGTATTTAAAGGGGTACAAGTATCAAACATGGGAGCTCTATGTCTCAGCTCGCGATTCTGATCCTATTTCCTGTTTTGATTTTCATTGCCTTTCTGATTATTCTGTATGTTTAACTGCACCTTTCCAGAACTATCATCGGTTTGTTTAACAGCGACATTGCTTTGGATTCCTTCCACAGGGCCCTGCGCCATCCTTTTTCCTATATTATTTTGCATCCTCCTTTCTCAAGAATCGATCTGCCTTGGAATAGAAACGGTCTAATGACGTAGGGGGTTTTTCGGCCAACCAATTCCCAAATTCGGAGTCGAGATCGATCCCCTTAGTTAGTGCCATCAGAATTGAGTTGCCATTAGGATTACTAATTTCAGCACATGCATCATGAGACCTCTCCAGATAACGCCCGAGTGCTTCTTAGGAGCTTGAGTGACACTAGACAAGGTATTAACATCTTTTGGCCTCGTGACATGCATGCAGAACTGTTTAAAAAACTTTGTTGCCAACTGGTCGAAACATGAGATAGATCGGGGTGGTAGATGAGTAAACCACGTAGTCGCTATTCCCTCTAGGGAGATCGAAAAACTTCGGCATTTTACCACATCATCAGCCCGTGTACCATTCATTAACCATTCATACTATAAAATGTGCTGGTTAGGGTCAGAGCACCCTTCATAAATAGGTAGAGTTGGCATTCTGAATCGTCGAGGTGGTTTAACGTAGAGAATATCATCGGTGAAAGGGGCATGACTCCGAGAGATTCCTCAGTCGTCATTAGTGAGACCCTGACTTTCGTGGATCATACGACGGATCATTTTCGGAATGTCTATCATCTGGACATTTTAGGCATGCAAAGCCAAGGTGTGGTCGGGTTCCACATTGCGAGGATGGGATGGTCGTGGTCGACGGTCCATATCTCGCCTCCTTGGTTCTAGGTTTTCAGAAACATAAGGCCCAGGAGTATACTCATGTTGGCAACGGTTTGGATCTGTTCGGTTTCGGACATCGGCTCCCAACTCAGTACCAACGACGGCAGCGTAGTTTTCAGTAGAATGATAAGGAACAGTACCTCCTTGGGAGGAGGTCCAGTCAGATGACTGGTTGACGGGCCAGCTCTCGGTTTCCTAAGATTGAATGTACGCTGATGTCCAGTAGCTTGTGTATAGCTTCCATCCAGCCGTGGGCATGCGGATCTGTGATTGTAGTCAGAAGAGACTGAACTTTCAGTTGATGAATAGGAAGTCTGATCCCTTATGGATCTCCTTCGTCTTTCATGGTTCAGTCGGTTGGCCAACTCCGCATTGGCACAGAGTTATTGAGTAAGCTGCTAGCGGCTTTGAGTCAGCTCTTGCATTAGCAGTTGGAACTCTTCCCTAATGACATGGCCTTGCGGATCTGAACTAGTCCCATCTAGTATTCTAATATCTGAGTCATTTTACTTAAGGTCAACCACCTATAAATTTTCCTTGAAAACCTTTTCTTTCAAAATGATTTAATCCTTTTAAATCGTACTTAAACAAGGAAAATATTCTATGCTTGACTCAAAACACTTTGTCATGTTATATATACTTTTCCCAAAACATTGTTGATGAAAGAATCAAAACTTTTATTTAAACCTTTAAATAATATCTTTCAAAACCATAAAAAGTACCCCTTCCAAAACCCTTGAAAGTACCCCTTTTGATGCAAGTAAGACCTTAGGCCGAAAGGACAAAACACACTTTCAAAACCATTTACATGGTCCTTTCGAAAACATTCAAAACCTCCCTTTCGAAAGCCTTTTAAGACCTTAAACATCCTCTTTTCAAAACTTTAAATATGTTTTCGAAAACCTTTGGAAACCTTCCGTTTGTAACCTCTCAAAACATTGGGGGACCATCACTTCGAAACCTTTCTCTTCAACCTTTCGAAAGCATTAAATTCATCAAACCTTTTGAAAGCATTGGGGTCCAAGTAAAACATGTGGAATAACATTTCGAAACCATTCAAAACTGTACCTTTTGAAACCTTTGAGTTTATCTTTCAAAATCTCTAAAGTGTCTTAAAAGAAGAAAGTCGAAAGTAACACTTTCGAAAGCTATTTCCTAAGTATAAAAAGTGGCTGGTTTCAAACTAATCCCTTTGAAAGCATTTGAGAAGTGGCTTGGGTTTTAAAACAAAGAAACCCTTTTGAAGGCATTGCTTTCGCGCTTCAAAGGTAAGATGCTACAGCAAGGGATTTCGACCCCGTCAAAAACTTTTTCTAAAACAAAAGGCGCAACCTCTTTCGAAACCATTCCTTAAAACCATTTAACCAAGTCGAAAGCTAACTAAGTTGAAAGTATTCCTTTTGAAAGCAAAGCAACGTATTTTCTTTTAAAAACAAAGTAAGACTTCGACCCCTTCAGAACCCCATGTTTTGACTACATACATTTCGCTTATGTCCAATTCGCTGCGTACCAAGTCTTTGATACCATGTGCATTAGTTTCGATGGTGATGGAGGTGGAAGAACTTAGTCAAAAGCTGGTACCGAAAGTGATGAAACATGTAAAGTAAGGTAAAACTGCATTTTACTTTAAAAAGTAATTATTAACAACCAACCTGCCTTATTTTTCAACAAAAGATTGGTTGCTAATTTCTTTTTCAAATTCTTTTATAAAAGTGCTATCGAAATTTCAAAAGTTACAATTTAAAACAGCTACAAATTACTCCATCTTCTTTTATAAATATATAAAATATTTAAGTCTCACACCTTAAATAATTTTATATATTTATTAGAACACTTTAGGAAAATTTTATAAAAATTTCCATAAATCGCTTTTATTACGTTTTCAAGTGTATATTTATTTCTGACCCAAAATCATCATAAAATAGCCATAAGCAATTTAAATCCAAAATAACCATTTTCTTCACTAAAAAATCCATAATAAATCCTCATTAATTCAGAAAATTATGAAATTTGAAACCTATTTCTAATATTATTTCTGACCTTGTCTCAAAATCGCATGGCATTTAGACGTCTTTTAACTGGTTTTTCAATCTAAAAATCACCATAAAATCTATATGAATTAGCATAAATCATCATCAAGCATATATATCCATTCTAACAATCAATAACATGGAAATATACTTTGCAAAATTGTAACGTTCGCGACTTTTCGACGCTCGAAAACCGACATCAATACGTCCACTGTATCAACTGCCGAGCAATCGAATGCCGAAAAACCGAAATGTTATGGTTAAAGAAGAAGAAAAAGATAGAAGAAGAGAGAAAAAGATAGAACAGAACAGAAAGAAACAACAGAACAATATCAGAATCTCACAATCGCAGCGGAACAACATATAATTAATAAATGACTAATCTTTAAAATAAAGAACTATATCAGTTATTACATCACATCACATTACATCATCAGAGTGTACAACAACAAACAGTGGAAAAGAAGTACTATATACAAGTAAATACGCCATGCCATCCAGCTTGCCTCCAGCAACTCCTGAATTCCTAAATATCCTGATAACCTAACTCTAGCCTACCCGTGTGGAAATTGGTGGGCACCCAGAGTTTAGGAAGGAAAACAATAAACTCCGAGTCAGTCATGGGACTGGTGTGAGAACTTAAAATAGTTTATCTTTAAAGCAAACAACAGGTATATTTTAAAATAGATTCGCAATGCTTTTTGGAAAATGAGACTACCATAAGGCTTCCCGCAAACACACACACAATGCAAACGCAGAATCGGAGGAGATTTCTCCCTATGATAGTCAAAGATGCTTGATACGCATTAAAAAGAAACATTTGATATTATTACTAGTGCATAGTGTAGAAAAACATTTCGAAAGTAAAGATATAAATCTTAGCCAGCATAGGCATTCCGCACTTATGCCTACTATAGCTACCATCTAAACAGTGGTGACCACCATAAGTAAATGATAGGTTCTACAAATAAAACCGTACAAGATCGTATTGTTTCTTTGGATTTCCAACAAATGGTCAGGCCAAGGAACTTCCCATTGCCACATGGGTACGCCTCTGGAAAGACGACCCGATAACCTAACCGGATCTCTGCCAACATAAGGCCGGGTTACCCCTAACTGGGTAACTACTGACATGAAATTTGAAACCTTACAATAATTTAAAATTACGGATCCGAAGAAACCGGTTTCGTCGAAATCCGAGACTGTTTGAAAAATGGCTATTTTAACTCGTCAATTAAATATTAAAATATTCAATTTTCACAAATTAACTTTTAATCCGGTTTTAAAAGTTCTATAACATCATTCTAACTCCAACATGATTAAATAAAATTTTACAAATCAATTTCAATAATATTTAACCAAATTTCCAATTATTTCTGTAATTTCAACTATTAAATTATCGATTTAATTATCCAATTAAATCCAGATATTCGAACAATAAATTATTCGACTTATAAATTTCACTTGTTAATATTTAAAATCAATTAAATACATAAATTTTAATTGACAGAAATTCTAGGTTGTTACAAACTTCCCCCTTAAAAGAATTTCGTCCTTGAAATTACCAAGTAAGAAAAGTTACAGAATCCATTAACTTTCTAAAACAAACCATTCAAGTTGGATTTTTCAAATCTCTTAAGTTTTCGAAAAATTTCGCCATAGTCTCCTTTGCGCGGCTCGATCCAAAAAAAATGATAGTATATATATCACAAATATACATCTCATCAAGTGATGAGGCATCCCACAGGGAAAAAAGTGTAAAAGTACGATATTTAATCCGAGATATGTACCTTATATTTTATTACCGAGCATATACGGCTAATATAGCGCGAAAGCGAGCTCCAAACGCGAAGCAAGCGCATTCCGCACCTACTATACACTCGACAAACAAATGAGCAACATGTATATATGAAATTAACATCAATATACAACATATACCAACAACTATATATGCCAATATAGCAAATGCAATCAAAAGCAACAAATTCAACCATCATCCAACTAACATCCAAAAAATCAATCTCATTTGATTCATTAACAATGGACGTTTTTTTACTAACATTCATTCATATCCAATTTCAATTAGTTTGCATTCACTAATTTACATTCAAGTTGGTTCACTTCCACATTCAAATCAAATTCAATTCTATTTAAGATTCACTTAACTTCCAATTTGATTTATAGCTTTCAATTTTCCTTAATTCAATTTCATTAACACTTAATGAATTATATAAAATCAGCTAAAAATTATATAACAAACAATGTATATCCAACATTACCAAATTTATTTACTTCGCTTACATTCATTCAATTTGGTTTAACACTTTTAAATCCAATTGGTTGATATTAAATTGACTTCCATTCAATTATTCAATTTCTCAACTTCATTAGCTTCTAATGAATTTACACTTACATTCATTATCCCATATCAATTCTTTTACATTCGATTGATTTACATTCCATCCATTAATTAATTCAATTGCTAATTCCTTTAACAATATAAAGTTGAATTTCATTTATATGACTCAAGTTCATATTCATCACTTCTCTTGATTAATTTACTTCGATACCAAAATCAACTTTATTCAACTTCACTTAAGTTATATTCCACATATAAATCCAATTCAGATTCCAATTCCAGTTCTATTTACTTACCAATTCGAAATGGATTTAAATTTCATTTTCTTGCACTTTGCAAATTTTATTTATTCACAATTTATTTTCCAACTTAATAATTGTATTCCAATCATTTTATAAACATTCCAGAGTCTTTTCAATCTTTCAAAACCATTTTTGAAACCAATTCAATTATCCTTTGAATTTCAAAACCCAAACCCAAGTTTTCCAAACAACTTTCATTTAAAACAATTTGGCAGCAATCCCTCTTTTGGAAACTCGAAAATGAACACCAATGATGTTGCAATCATCATCGGAATTATTTTCCAGCGACCGAAAAGAGTTTAGAGCTTTAATTTCTCCAAAACAATTTTCCCAAAATATCAAATCCTTTCAAAACACTTCTCTGGAATTTTGTTTTTAGATTATAAATCACATTTATAAATCTTTTACTTATATAATTTCACTTCTTATATATAAGATTATTTCACAAGTGTAAATCATTTTAATTATAACTTTATACTTATGATTCATTTGCTTATACAATTCATCCTTTTTACAGCTGTTGTTTTTTATTTAACCTATTCAACAACCAAACAATCAATTCATATACACTTTAATAATTCTGAAAAATTATTCCTTTATATATAAAATATAATCCAGGTAAAATTATTTCATTTACCCTATTTTAAAATAATATCGTGTCAAATTGTTCTGTACAAGTGTTTAGAGATCCCTATCAACAACGTTAATTACTCGTGTTGACCAGAATCCATATACCACTCAACAAACCAATCATCACAATATAAAACAATTTCATATTCACTAACAAATACGTGCTTGTATCTATTATTACACTCACACTCATTCTAGAGTACTACCGACTCTATCTCTAATGGGTAATACCCAACAGAGCCATGGTTGTCGCTTAACCGTATGCTCTGATACCAAATGTAACGTTCGCGACTTTTCGACGCTCGAAAACCGACATCAATACGTCCACCGTATCAACTACCGAGCAATCGAATGCCGGAAAACCGAAATGTTATGGTTAAAGAAGAAGAAAAAGATAGAAGAAGAGAGAAAAAGATAGAACATAACAGAAAGAAACAACAGAACAATACCAGAATCTCACAATCGCAGCGGAACAACATATAATTAATAAATGAATAATCTTTAAAACAAAGAACTATATCAGTTATTACATCACACCACATTACATCATCAGAGTGTACAACAACAAACAGCGGAAAAGAAGTACTATATACAAGTAAATACACCATGTCATCCAGCTTGCCTCCAGCTACTCCTGAATTCCAGAATATCCTGATAACCTAACTCTAGACTACCCGTGTGGAAATGTGTGGGCACCCAGAGTTTAGGATGGAAAACAATAAACTCCGAGTCAGTCATGGGACTGGTGTGAGAACTTAAATAGTTTACCTTTAAAACAAACAACAGGAATATTTTAAAATAGATTCGCAATGCTTTTTGGAAAATGAGACTACCATAAGGCCTCCCGCACACACACACAATGCAAACGCAGAATCGGAGGAGATTTCTTCTTATGATAGTCAAGGATGCTTGATACGCATTAAAAAGAAACATTTGATATTATTACTAGTGCATAGTGCAGAAAAACATTTCGAAAGTAAAGATATAAATCTTAGCCAGCATAGGCATTCCGCACTTAAGCCTACTATAACTACCATCTAAACAGTGGTGACCACCATAAGTAAATGGTAGGTTCTACAACTAAAACCATACAAGATCGTATTGTTTCTTTGGATTTCCAACAAATGGTCAGGCCATGGAACTTCCCATTGCCACATGGGTATGCCTCTGGAAAGACGACCCGAGAACCTAACCGGATCTCTGCCAACACAAGGCCGGGTTACCCCTAACTGGGTAACTACTGACACGAAATTTGAAACCTTACAATAATTTAACATTACGGATCCGATGAAACTGGTTTCGTCGAAATTCGAGACTATTTGAAAAATGGTTATTTTAACTCGTCAATTAAATATTAAAATATTCAATTTTCACAAACTAATTTTTAATTTGATTTTAAAAGTTCTATAACATCATTCTAACTCCAACATGATTAAATAAAATTTTACAAATCAATTTCAATCATATTTAACCCAATTTCCAATTATTTCTGTAATTTCAACTATTAAATTATCGATTTAATTATCCAATTAAATCCAGATATTCGAAAAATAAATTATTCGACTTATAAATTTCACTTATTAATATTTAAAATCAATAAATATACAAATTTTAATTGACAGAAATTCTGGGTCGTTACAAAAATATTCTGTTCTAATCAAGAAACCAAAAATATCAAAATAAACCTATTATTCATCTTAACTTTATGATTAAGGAATTGAGTTTTGAAAATTGTTTTGAATTGATTAAGTTTCCTTCCTTTGACTGCTTTATCTTCTTCTTGTTCTTCCTTAATGATGACTGACCTCTCTTAGTATTTGCTTTTGTTTTGAACGTGTAAAATGAATGGGCATGAAGGGTTTATGGTATTAGAACGTGTCTTATTCCTACTTTTCCCCTTATCTATTTGTTTTACCTATTTCATTTTATTTTTCCTCGGTTCATTGTTTTAAATGGAATGGCTACCTTCTAATTACACAAATTTCAATTCCTTAGTCATTTACATTATTTCATTTAATGTAACTAATTAAATTTCCTAAATAATTTTAATTAAAATTAGGGTCTTTACACATTGGTACTTCTACTAGAATGATTCCTAACAGTTGTGCACCTGTAGAGCTTGCTAATTTAGCTAGAGAGTTTGCATTCATATTTTCCTCTTTCAAGATGTCTGCAATTACGTAATGTTCAACCTTATCTAGTGTTCCAACATTTTTGTGAAGTAAGGGGAGAGCTATGCATCCTCAGCCTAAAATTCCTTCTTCACCAGACAAACCACCAATTGGGAGTCACTGAGTATCTGCAACGATCGCACTTCTAATTCTTTTGCTATCTCGAGTCTCGCAATTAATGCCTTATGTTCTCCTTCATTGTTTCTACTATGAAACTCATGCTTCAATGAATTGCAAACCCTTCTGAAATTCTGGAGTTATAAGACTACTCACTCTCTAGAATCGTGTTCATTGGATGCATGATCCACATAGAACTTCCATTCAAAATTTTCAACCATTTATTCTTCCGTTTCTTCATCTAGAATAATAAATTATGTAACGAAAGCCATCGATCCTTTTACTACAACTACCTTATTCATATGATAAGTTATCTCATATCACCTTATTTAATTATTCCACTTTCATAATCATCCTGAAGTCTCACAGTGTGCAATAATTTCCTAAAAAATTGATTCATTTACACTCTTATTGGATGAACTTGGAAGTATGATCAATATTTTCTCGATGCTATTAGTAAGAAATAAGCTAGCTTTTCCAGTTTAGGATAACACATTTCTATGCATGTAAATTTCTTACTGGTATAATATACTAACCTTTTATATCCTTGCTTCCTCACATATCGGTAGTGCACTTAATGCATGAGTCGATACCACTATGTAAATATACAAATCTTCCCCTTTCAAAGGCTTTTATAGAATCAATGGTTTCCGAAGATGTTCCAATAGTTGATGAAATGTAGGTTCACACTTATCTATCCATAGGAACTCCCCTTTTCCTTCTTGATGCCATAAAAGAGTGGATACACTTGTCGGTTGTCTTTAATATGGCAACTTTACCATTTAAGCTCTACATTTCCTTCCTAGCCCTTGGGGTTATTACCTTTTTCAACACTTCAATGTACTTCAGAGAAGATTGTATATTTTTGAGTTCATGATGGCCTTTACAAACTTCTTAGATGCAACTTCGAAGGAACATGTTCGTGGATTTAATCTAACTTTTAACTTTCAAAGCACAACAAATATTTTTGATATGTGCCATATGTGGTCTTCCAGTCTACTTAGCTTTACAAGCACATCATCCACGTACACCGTATCTTCTGTTTGATTTATTTTGAGAATATCATGTTGACTAAATGCGGATAAGTAGCTCTAGTAGTCTTAAAACTGAATGATATTAACTTGTAGGAGTATAACCTTAAATCTATAAAGAATTTTATATATTGCTGATATGGAATATGCATTACAATTTGAGTATAGATGGAGTAGATGTCTATGAAAGATATGGTTCATGTCTATCTATTCCATCCACATTTAGAAAATACACAAAAGCAGAAAAGGATCCTTCAAGCATGTTTTATTTATGCTTAAACAATCAATGCATGTCTACCACTATACTTTAGGCTTCCTAATCATCACTAGATTCATTACCCATTCAGGGTATAGTGCTTTATGGATACATTGTTTGACAGTAACTTATCAACTTCTTCCTTCAGCATAACAATATCTCTGGTTCTACGTTGTGGCTCGTTTTCTTTATAGGAACAAATGCTGGGTTAAAATTCAGCACAAGGCACGCGACTTCATATAAAATCCTATACATGTCAGAATGAGTCCATGTGAACATATTACAGCTAGCACTCAACAACCAATTAGTTCTTTCTTTTTTTCGAAACCGGTTTGAGAACCAATTTTTAGAATCTTTGTCAATCATCATCATCCCTATGAATCTCATCCATCAGCCCCATCGGTCCCTCCCTTTCCTAGTATGGCTCTTTCCGTGGGTCTATAACTTCATACATGTCATTGTTGAGATTGAGCCGAGGCTTAGATGGTGATAGCTACGCATCTTATATTTTAATATAGAGAGCCATATCTGCACATTTATCTTTCTCTCTACGTTGTTCTTCCATCAACTCCACGACATAGTGTTTCCTTCCATTACTTTGGTCACCTGAAACATCCTAACTTCATTATCCATGGGAAATTTCATAATGAAGTAGCATGAAGCTAGAGAAATCCTAAAATCAGAAAAGGTCGGTCGACCCAAAAATTCTTTAAAGCAGAATAACCATCCATAATAATTAAGTTCTTTATCTACATAGCTCTATGGATTTTATCTCTTAGTTGGCATTCAACTTAATGCATCCAATAGGAAATATCATCTTCCTGGTAAAACCCTACAGTTGGTATTTACAAGGCAATATATGCTTCTCATCTAAGTACATCTTATCAAATCCATTTCTTAATAGGATGTTCATTAAGCTTCAACAGTTAATCAACACTCGACAAATGGTAGCTGGCCCAATCATGGCCATGATTACGATCGGATCAAGGGTGTGCTTCGACCCCTTCAACGTCTATTTTTCAAAACCTACATCATTGTCCATCTCCTTAAACTGATTTGTGAGGGTTCTATCCTCAATTGCATAACATGTCTCCTATGGGACATGCTTTAAGGAACCCACGTAGCATTCCATTGCATTCTATTTTTTATCCATAGCTTGTGGTCCTCTAGAAGTTGTACTTATTATCATTTCACCATTGGGTGCTCGTAGACCTTCTCCAGTCATTCCTTCGCCATAGCACCAAGGCGACTGCCTCAAGGGATGATTGTTTCTTTGTCTGCCTTCCCATGGATTTTACACATACCATTTATGATTGTTTTAACCTAATCAATTCTTTGATCATATCCATTATCTAGCTTTTACACTGGGAAATATTCGGACTGATAGGACGCATCGAACTTGGAGTTATCAAGGCAGTAAGTCCAAAGAGATAGCCCAAGAGTTCAGAAACCAAGCATGAACAAATTCACAAGGCCAATGCCAAGCCAACCAAAGCAACAAGACTCAGGAGCCACATAAGTTAGGGATCGGTACTGACCCATGCCTAAGGGTCTATACTGATCCCACACTCCTCCTCCAAAAGATCCCATGTTCTGCTAACATGTCTTACTCGATGCTAAAAGCCTATTTCCAAGGTTATTTTGTTGATTTAATGCAATTCTCCATCGATCTCCATGAACACTTGAAATTGCAACTCGTTCTTCCACAACTCCATCGGTAGGACTCAGAAACAAGCTAATATTTGTGCAAACAACTGTAGAATCATGAAACCAACAAAAAGACCAGCTAAGGTGAAGAGTTGTAGGTAGCCATTTTGGCTATTTTAGGGATCGATACCGACCCATCCCTATGAATTTGTACAGACCCCTACTTCCTGATGATGCGGCACTAACTTTATGGGAGAATTGGTCTAAAATTGTGGATAATGGCTTGGATATATTTTTATATGAGATTTTTGGCCTCTGCCTCTATAAATAGGAGGGTAGGGCTTATTTTTTAGGATCCTTTTAGGCTTTAGTTCTACTCTACTACATATTCTTGTAATTTTCATAACTAAATGTTAGAGTTGTACCAACCCCTAAGAACTTCTGCCTCCAAGTCAGATACAAGTAATAAAATTTTAAAGTGGACATAGGCTAAACTTTGCCAAACCACTATAAAAGATTATGTCTTATTTATATCACATTTTCATTTGTATTCCTTTATATTTTATTCTTTACATAAACTTCTAAGTGTTTGTGTCATTTTTGATTCAAATAATTTGGTGCTTTAATTGAGAACTCAAATCTCAGGCTATTTTGGATCCATCATCTGCTATTGGATTTCCTATTTCCAAGAGATAGATCCAATTTCTCTACCTTTTAATTCTACAACTCAAATCTGCAAAGATCCAAAAGGAGCTATTTGTAATGATCTTATGGAGAAGAGACTGTTCTACCAATTCTGGAGCTACTACTGAAGCTAAGAATCAAAATTCTCTGTATGGAGATGGAGTTGTCTAACCAACTCAACCTGAGATCTTGACTCCAACTAACTCATAATTAGAATGGAGATGGATAGGATGATGAAGTAGATGGAAGATCGATTCTAGGCTAGTCAAAATAAGATGAATCAACGAAGTTTCTGACTGTTGAATAAGCTAACTCAGAATAGCCGTAGGAGTAGAAGAGATTCTAATTCGGAGTCAAAAAGTTTCTAATCATTCGAGCATATATGGAGGGATAGGAAGCAGAAGAGGACTCAGAACGCTGTTGGACCCAAGAAGAGGATGAACCTCAAGCTCAAGTTTGGGGATCGGTACCAATCCAAGATTAGGGGTCGGCACCGACCCCTCCAATGATGGATCCAGAGCTATCCTTTGGAAGGCAGCGTGGACTTGGCTTCAGGGTGTGCTGCTGGTGGTTAGAATTTGGAGAATTGTGCTACTACTTATGATATTGCTCATGCAAATAAAATTGGAGGGACAATTGGACGAATGGATCTTCTAGAGGCTTAGGATCCTAGGTATTGAGTATCTTCTTAGGAGCATTTGTTAGACCAAGCACTTAGCATAGGTCCTGATCACAACAATTTAGTTGAACCTGTTAACCTGAACTACCTGGAAGATATGGTCAAAAGACTTGTAAGTGAAAATCGCTTTCAAAGAAATGATGAGTGGTTTACCTCTCATAGTCAGAATCTATTTACTATGAATATCTTACGCGAGAGATATCCTCGTAGGTTTGCAATCATGACTATGCCAATGTATAGAGGAACAACAGATCCTCGACAGCTTCTAACGAGATATGATGGCATATGCATTTTGCCAAAGATCATGATGCCGTGAAATGCTACTTTTTTTTCAATTTTCCTAGAAGGAGTAGCTATGATGTGGTTCCTTGACTTCTGTCAAGTCCATATCGTCCTTTGTTGATTTGTCGCAAAATTTTATAGAACAATTCCGCTTACACACTTCACATTTGAAACATGTCATGTCTTTGTCAAACCTCTTCCAAGGTGATGGAGATTCACTAAAGGATTTCTTGAATCAGTTCCATATGATCATGATAGAAGTTACAGATCCCAAGAATGAGATAATGCTAAAGGCATTAATTAAGGGGATTCATCTCGATATGAATTTAGGGGAATAGTTGGAGAGGAAACCCCACCAACGATGGATGCTTTCTACAGAAAGACCAATGAGTACTTATGCTTGGAAGAAGCATGCAAACGTCCCTAAAGGAATTATGTTAGAATTTGGCTGAAGTGATACAAAGCAATGACATTGTGAATCAGGCCAGTGGAAACTCTACAAACACAGTAGTTAATCGGGGATTTTGATAATCATAAGAAGAGGAATCAAAATCTAAGTAGCCAACATAGTGAGAAAAGCAAGCTTTCGAGGGGCTTATGACCATAAGAATATACATCTTTGAACAATATGTTGGAAAACATCTATCTTGCCACGCAAGGGATGGAAAAGTACAAGAAGCCTCCCTGGAGAGAGGCGAATGATAAATAGAAGTGCTCAGGAAAATATTGTCATTTCCATGAATCTCACCGACATAACACTAATGAGTGTCGATATATGAAAAGTATGATTGAGGAGCCAATAATGAATAAAAAGCTCCAGCAATACGTTAAGGAACCGCCAAACGGTGGGAAAACTGCAAGCCCTAGGTTCTACTTGCTCTAGGAGAATGCCTGAATCTTGCAATCAGGGCACAAGATGAGCCGATGAAAGATTGGTCATCAACTAACTGGTTATCCATGGATGAACTAGTAACCTATGATAATGTTCCCCTATTCTTCAATGTCTAATTCATTTCATAAATAAGCTTCCCAGTAACATCAGGGGCATTGTAAACAGGCAAGTTTTTCTATTTCTTCTGCTCATTAATAAAATTTGCTTCTTGAGCCAATGGAACCATGCTCTTATAAGTAACTTTCATGCGCCACATAATAAGCCGCATAACATTTCTTTCGATGGTCACATTCGACCCCTAACCTTATGACAATCGGCGTTGCTCCAACAATGCTAGAAGGTCCAAACCGCCAGGTCGACAGTCACATTCGATCCCTAACCTTCTAAGAATCGACAATGATTTGGTAACACTGGGATGGTCCACCGCTGGGTCAACGATGGCATTTGACTCTTAACCTTCTGAAAACCGGCGTTGCTCCGTTAACATCGGGAAGGTCCAAACCACTGGGTTCCCTAAACCTTCTAAGAACTATTGTTGCTCCAACAACGTTGGGAAGGTCCAAATCCCAGGTCAATAGTCACATTCGACCCCTAACCTTCTGAGAACCAACGTTTTTCCGACAAAGTCGGGAAGGTCCAAAACGCTGGATCAATGATCACATTCAACCTTAACCTCCTGAGAACCGGTATTGCTTCGGCAGCATCCAAAAGGTCCGAACATTTGGGTCGATGGTCATAGTCGATACCCAATCTTCTGAGAACTGGCTTTACTTTGACAATATTAGGAAGGTCCAAGACAAAACCTGTCATTTCCCACCTTTTATAGAATAAAACGACTTTCCGAGTCAGAGTCTTTGTTTTCCCATTGCTTAAGAGTTATGACTTGACCGACTCGAATAAACCTATATAGGTGTAGTGCAGGTATGCAGATACCCACAGATAGGCGCTAACCAAAATTCTATTGTCCATGGTTGGGCTCCTGATGTTCTCGTCAGTATTCGAAGATTGATACCAGCTAACTCTTTTCCTCAAATTAGGGGCAGGAGTATTAACTAAAGATGGATGTGACATGACCATCCATTAGGAAAGTCATTGCCCCTATTGTGGAGGTAGGAATATAAACCCTGAAGTAGATTTAACCTGACCGTCCATACACTAACTCTCGCCCTTGATGTAGGGGCAGGAGTATAAACTAAAGCGAACATGATACAACTATTCACATTGTCAAATATTGTCCTTGGATTGGGGCAGGAGTATAAACCAAAATGGACATGATAAGATAATCCAATCCTTAACATTTTTGCCGAAGTAGGCAAAATAAAAGATCCATACCCAGCGTAAGATAGAATCTTACCTATGAACTTTGAACTGACGCTCGAAGTTAGGTGTGATTGAAAATAAACATCTTGACTGCGGATGTACGAACTACATTGTTAGGTAGTTAACTTAAAATAGCATTCGAAGATTGGTGCAGTTAAAAATCGCTATCCTGGAAATAGGTATCTGAACTGCTATTCAAAGTTGTTAATCTCGATCGACACCTGAAGGCAGGGGCGATCGCAGTCGGATTCCTAGAAGAAATGAGAAGGCCGACTCACCAGATTTGACTCACAGGCTAAATTAACCAAACTCAAAGATGCCAGCTCATGGGCTTGGTTCTAGTGGAAGTATTATTAGCTCTAAGCTTTGACCAGATAGATGTCGATTGGATCTTGGAAGCTAAACCAGAAAAGGAGTCACGAATGACTCCAATAAAAGGCTACTAATAGAGAAGAATCCTTTCAAGTAAAAGGAATGAGCGACGAAAGCTCCTTCATCAAACTTCAAGATATATCATGTAGGAAGGATTACTTTACATGAAGGGTTTCCTAGTCCTAATGCTAAGATATGTTGCCAACGACAAGGCCAAACAAGTCCTCAGTGAAGTTCATGAAAGGCCTTTGGTGACTACAACGGGGTAAACCTTCACGAAAAAGATTCTTCATTATGGGTACTTCTGGCCAACCATCAACTGAGATGCAGATGATTACACCAGAAAGTTTGACAAGTGCCAGAGGTTTTCTAAAATTCCTTGAGCCCTACCAAAAAAGATTACTCAAATGGTCAGCCCTTGATGTTTGCAGTCTAGGGAATTGATATCATCGATATGTTGCTGATATCCAAAGGTGACATGAAATACGCCATCATCGCAGTTGACTACTTCACCAAATTAGTTGAGGTAGAGCTATTAGCTACAATTACCATAAAGAAAGAAATCAACTTTATGGTCTGAAATATCATCTTCCATTTTGAAGTTCGACAAGCAATCATTACCGTAATGGGACCCAATGCGAAAACACTGAGTTTAAAGATTTATAATGTTGATATAACATAATGAAGAGATTTTCTATGATGGCACATCCCTAGGTGAATGGACAGGTCAAAGCTGTAAATGAGATTATCAAGTCCATTCTTCAGAAGTAAACGGAAAAGGCCAAGGGCAAGTAGGTCGATAAACTTCCATTAATACTCCGACTCACAAGTCAACGACTAGCCACCCTTCATTCGCATTAGCCTATAAATCAAACGTTATGATTCCGGTTGAACTGAAAGTGCCTTCTCATCAAATGACTTAGTACGATCAATGGACAAACAAGCAACTCCTGCTAGAATAACTTGATATGATCGATGAGAAGCATGATGAAGCTGACTTAAGAGCAGCTGCACGTCGAAGTCAGGATGCACGATACTACAACTTCAAGGTCAAGAATCAGACCTTTGAAATTAGCGACTTGGTTCTCAAATGAATCTTCCCGGGCTCTAGGAACCTGGGCCTACATTGGGAAGGTCCATACATAATAGAGCAAAAGCCTGAAGATGGAACTTTCGGGCTTGCGACTATTGATGGGATTTCACTCTCGAGGGTATGGAATCACTATGGGAAAAACCGAATCAGATGACAAATATGATCCATTATCTGATTGTATAACTATTAGTCGTTAAATCTCATGCAGTCTCATTACAAATTAGACCACAGATATGCACCATCATCTAATATGCAATAATTCATCAAAAGAAAGAAAACCATATGTTGTCTGATGTTATAGTATCATTTCTAGAATTTTCTATATACCAATTACAATTATATTATATATTTGAAGAATGAAATAACTGAATCGTAATTTTATTTAAATAAATATTTTATTTCAAATTAACTTCACATACAAAACAACTTTCACTATATTTACGCTTTCAAATACAAATACAATACAACTTTCACTATAACTCTCATATATACAAATTTTCAATACACTCTCACATATAACTTTTTACTAGCACTCACTCACACTCAGTCGAGTTTATTTTTGATGTTAATCTTGATTTGCTTGCTCCAGCTTATGTCCAACCATCTCCTATACGTGCCAAATAAAAAATGCAGTAAAATAGAAAAGGAAACAGACCTAAATTACAAAATAAAATTGAATTTGAATATTAATATTGCCTCATTTTATGGGTTTGTTTTCTCTTCATGGTTTAGAAAGGGACACACATACACACATATATGCACGGACAACTTATGATATGCACAATGTATCATTATGAATATCACAAGGCCGAGCATCGATTAAATCTCATGGACTAATGCAAAGGTCAAGCCCGAAGGTTCAACACAGTGCAAATGTGCACAAGGTCAAGTCCAATCTCCTTGGGCTCAACTTAGGTGCACAAGGAAATGCAACTCAAATCTGAAAACCAAACTAAAGGAAGAAACACAATTCAAAATGGTAACAAGAACTAAAAAATATCAGCCATTAGGCGTGCATACATAATATAAGTAATGCAAATGAACTGCATTCAAGTATCAACAGCATTATAGTGCACATAATATTACCAATGTCATTGCAGTAGTTCTACCAATGAACACATGAACAATTCAAAAGCAGCTCAAGACAATTCAAAACATGGTACAAGTATGTATATATAATAGTATGTACAAGCATGTACCAAGGACTGAAAAGTGTGGTAGTGCAGTTCAAAAAGCCATGTATAATTGAAAAACAAGTACACATGCATATTTCATTTCAGTTCAAAATAGATTGCCAAACCATGCAGCATCAAAAGTATATGTGAGCAACACACACATACACATATACACATGTATAAAATACAAAAGATGCCAATATTTCACACATATATACATACAATCTATGTGTGTATATACATGGAAGTAACAAGCAAGAAGATGACATATAGCAGAAACAAGCACACTCAGGTACCAAAATCGAAATGGTTTAGAAAAACAAGTTTAACTAGGCAAGAATTCAAGATAGTGCATATAAACCAGCTCATACAAAACAAGTGTCAAGGCACATAAAATGGTTTAGAAAAAACAATTTCAACTCAAAATGGTTTAGAAAATAAAAAAGGTTCAAAAAATGCACATTCAGGTGCCAGTGCACATAGGAGTAGCTCACCGAGGTGTCAGCACACTCAAGGATGTATACATGTATATATGTATACATAACTTCAATAATGAAATATAGATACACACACACACATACACACATAGATATACACACACACACATATGGATGTAAAAATGTATACATGTATAAGGCAAGGTTGTGTGTGTGTGTTATTGTACAAAACAAGGTAATGCAATCAGTTCAACTGCAAGAAGCAATCCAAATTGGAGTTCAAGAAGTAATCAGTTCAAGAAGCAATCGGTTTAAGCATTTTCAAAACACATATATAAGCTGGTTTAAGCGATCAATTTAAGCAATCAAAAACCACATGTAACAGTTTAAGCATCTTCAAAACAGTATTAGCATGTATATACAAGTATGAACATACAAGTGTATACAAGTTGATACAAGTATATACAAACAACTCACAAAATGGTTCATATATACAAGTATATACAAGAGTGTGTGTGTGTGTGTATACAAGTGTATATAAGTCAAAACGGTCCACATACACAAACTAGTTCATATATACAAGTGTATATAAGTCAAAGCAGTCTAAGCATGTACGTAAAATATGAACATACAAGTATATATACAAGTGCACACATATATAAACCGCAATAGGAATATCCAAATAGAAAAAGTGCATACATATATACATACATATGTATGTGTGTATATACATGGAAGTTCTATGTAATGAATTGATGTAGTGAAATGCATGAAATCACAAAACAGTTTAAGCATAGTGCACATGTATATACATACATATAGAACCATAAGCACATATTCACACAACCAAGTATGGTGCAAACATATATGTATATACATGTATACATAACCAGCAACAAGCAAGAAGACACTTCAAGCATCAACTAGTTCAACAACTAGCACTAATGCAATAGTCTATCATCAACTAGTCCAACGGTGATGATTTGATACAGCGAACCATAAGCACACTGCTTCTACCACTTCAAGCATCAGCTAGTTCAAAAACAGCAAGCACTAATGATACAACAACAATGGAGCATCAAAAGAGATACAAACCAACCAAGTTATAAACTAACAGAGAGAAAAACTCATATATGTACAAACCAACAAAGATAATACAAATTGATAGAGATAAAACTCCAGGAAGCACACAAATCATTGCAAAGATCAAGTAAGAATCAAAACCCAGTAGTTCAAAAGAGATAAAAATTATAGGAAGAACACAAAACAGTAATTCAAATCATAGTGTATATTCGAAAATATATGAAATCGATTCCTATATATACTCATATCATCATTGGCTGAAAAAATTCAAGTCGAGTTTGAGCATAAAATTGAAAAGGGGCAAAACTTACACATACCAAATCGACTACAGTCTACTTAGAAGCAACTGAAAGCAAATCCAAGCAATCCAAAGCAAATACGAGCAATCGAAAGCAAATCCAAGCAACCCAAAGAAAATCCAAGCAATCGAAAGCAAATGCAAGCAATCAAAAGCAAGTCCAAGCAATTGAAAGCAAATCCAAGCAATCGAATGCGACCATAAAATATAGGAGATCAATTCCTATATAAACCCAAATCATCACTTGCAAAAAGTGGAAGTCGAGAATGCTACAAAAAAAAGTAAAGGGGAAAAAATCACACCGAACAATCTGAATAACTCGATAAGTAAAAGCAACTGCGCAATCATTCAGTGGTAATCGAAGTGTAAGAGCATCAAAGAAAAAGGAGTACTATTCACACTTCAAATTCTAAGCAACAACTTTCGATCTAGAAACCCTAAATCAAAACGAAGAAAAAAGCCCTGAACTGGAACGAAGACAAAAACCCTAAATCAGAAAGAAGGCTAGGGTAGGCAGCAGATGATGGGTAGGAAAAGGAAACGGCGAGGGCGAAGAGGAGAGAGAATATTTTTTGGGTCGTTATTTTTTTCTTTAGCTATGAACGAAATAAGAGTGGGAAATTAATGAAAAAACATGGCCGCGAAATATCAAGACAATTTTGGGAAAGGGAAACAAAATATTGATAAGGAGGAAAAACCAAATTTTTGATAATTTCAATCAGACAACAAATGAAATGTTATTTGAATAGCATTGATGAAATCTCAATAGAATAAAGATTTCATGGACTATGACACATAATAGATGGTTTTTCCATGTGTTGTGTGAAATAGTTGTAAATATTGTGATAATAGCAAATCTAGCTTATGTTGTGTGATGGTTGTTGTCTGATTCACTTTGTGGCATAGTGAATGGTGAACATTACGACGTTATTTCACTTAAAAATAAATTATGCACAGTTAATTAAAGCCATTGCAAATGTGCATATACTCGGAGTTAGGTGTCGACCAAACTTCTACATTCCAAGATCGGACCCTTGAAGTTCAACCTTCCTTGGCATTTAGAGGTAGATGCCGATCAACACTATTAGCCCTTGACATGAGGCAAATCAAAATGGATGTGACATGACCTCCACTCATTTTCTCATGCCCGAAGTTTTGGTAGAGCATTGATGTCTTGCCTAGAGGATGGCAAGGCTGAAGTTCCTTGCCTAGAGTAGGCAAGGCAAAAAATCCGCCCTCGGTGAAGGGCAGGATCTTACTTATAAACTTCGATTGATACCCCAAGTCTGGTGTGATTGAATTTTACCATCCTAGAAAAGGATACCTAAACCTTGATCTTAAGTGGTCAGCCCTTAATAATGTCCGGAGTTCGGCATGGTCGAAACACACATCCTAGAGAAGGTTGTCCAACTAGCTGTTTAAGGAAATTTACTTCACTCGATGCCCAGAGGTAGGCGTAATCGCATTTAAAGTTCCTCTAAAAGGAATGCTTGAATCACCTTTGCCGGTAATCGAAGTTCGACTGGGTTATAGAATTAGATGCTTTATGATGATTGCTTTACAATGAAAGGCCAGCAGATCACGGAGCGGGCTGATGACTTAGTTTGAAAATAATCCTGATAAGAAATAATGCCTAGATATTGGTGCTTCAATGATTTCCTTACGACGAAAGGCCAGCAAATCACAGAGTGGGCTAATGACTTATTCCAACAAGAATCCTGATAAGAAATAGATCGCAAGTACATAGAATGGAAGGCGCATCTCCTAAATTCTTAGATAAATTCACACACAAAAGTCTTTATTTTTCATATTCGAAATAGAACTTGGAAAGAAAAGTATAGGTTTTATTTACACTTATGTTGGAAACAAAAGCGGGGGCCGAACACATATAAGGCTGACCTAAAACATGAAAAGATTCCTATAACTGTGAACCAAAAGCGAGTCTAGCTATACAAAACAAATAAATAAAAACAACAATGAAGATGATGACCTATATATGCCTACATGAGTATGTGCATATGATCGAGAGCCTCTGCAAGGGATTGCACGTGTATACTTATACGTAATCATATTCGACACTCAATGACTAGAGTCAAAGAAAAGTAGAGTCATGCGTGGAAAATCCATAAGAGAAACCAGTTCAGGATTACTAAGCTTAGAACAATATACCAAAAGAGCAATCCCCAAATTTATAACACTGGACACTGGTCAAGCATCGCGACAAATAACTGTGGATATAACTTTTCATATAGGCGATCCGCGAGAAGGATAATGACCATTTAAATCATATAGTGGAATCCTTTACAACAATCTTGATTTGTCATGATTCAAAGCACATCATGTTTGAAAAAAGATGTAAGGCAATATTTGAACAGACTGGACGAATCGAACTTAGAGTTATTAAGGTAGGAAGCCCAAAGAGATAACCCAAGAGTTCGTAAAGCAAGCACGAACAAAGTCACAAGGCTAATGCCAAGCCAACTTAAAGCAACAAGACCTAAGAACTATCTGAGTTAGGGGTTAGTACCGACCCATGCCTAGGGATCAGTACCGATCTCACTTTCCTTCTCCTATGGTTCCCATATTCTGCCTACATGTCTTACTCGATGCCAAAAGCTTACTTCCAGGTACGCAATCCTCCATCAATCTCCACGAATACTTGAAGTTACAACTTTAATCTTCCACAACTCCATCATTTTGACTTAGAAACAAGCTAATTGGTGAATAACCATGAAATCATGAAACCAACAATAAGACAAGCCAAGATGAAGAGTTAAAGGTAGCTATTTTGGCTATTTCAGGGATCGGAACCGATCCATCAATATAGATCAGTACAACCCCAACTTCCGGAGTATATGGCACCTACTTTTGTGAGGGAATTGTCCAAAATCGTAGATAACGGCTTGGAGATATTTTTGTATGATTTTTTAGGTTCCTATCCTTATAAATAGGAGGGTATGGCCAATTTTACAAGATCTTTTTGAGCTCTAGTTCTACTCTACTCTATATTTTTGTAATTTTGAAAAATAAGTGTCAGAGTTGTACAAACCCCGAAGAACTTCTGCCTCCAAGTCAGATATAAGTAATAAAATTTTAAAGTGGGCATAAGCCTTACTTTGCCAAACCGATATAAACGTTGTGTCTTGTTTATTTCTCATTTTCATTTACAGTTCTTCATATTTTATTCTTTGTATAAACTTTTGGATGTTTGTGCCATTTTGGTTCAAACAATATCTTTCAAATGCCTACATTCATTTGTAATATGTCCATGTGTCTCATGGAAATGGCAATATCCAATGTCTCTTTATTTCTTCTATAGCATCTTCGGAGCAACTTTCCATGAAATCATTCGACTTTGTATATTTAGTATTTTGCACAAATGGAAAGCGTTTTCCAGAGTCCTCCTCCTTGCCTCTAACAAATTTAATTTTCCTTATATTACCATCATTATTGTTTCCGTTATTACCATCCTTTCTAATGGCATCGGTATTCTTCACTACACTACGTTGTTTTGTTAATCCTCCAACATTCAGTATCTTCTCCACTCCTACCTCTTCCGAACATAGACATTAATTAGCTTTCCTATAAAATTGTCACATCCTGCTTCCGGAGGCTCAAAACTAACTGCTGTGGATGCTACATTCATCCATAGGTGTTATTTCTAAGCGACCGAAATCGAAATCTTGAAACTATTGGTAACAAAGAAATACAAGAATATGAAAAATTTTAAACTTCAACAAAACAGAATTTCTCATTTCTTATAAATTTCAATTTAATATTTAACTATACAATCCCAAACATTAACCATGTTCAGATCACATAATATTGTACAAAAAACGATAAGAGCGACATATGAAGATGTCCCCTTACGATGATCAGAGAACTAATAAATATAAACTTTACAGTTCTTAGTACATCACAGCGGAATACATAAAATAGCTCCTATATAGCTAATATTTCCCCCTACATGTCTCCGAAAGCTTATTCGTCCAAAATATAAAAGTCTCCCACTCTCAGACTACTCAAATTAATTTTGACTACCTGAGAATTTATGGAGAAACATAAAATTCAAGTCAGACAATAAGTCTGGTATGAATAATCCCCTATCATCTCTTATCATAAATAGATATCTAGTGAGACAACGCCGCTTAGCGGAATGGGTTTTCCCATCACTAGTATCCTAAACAAACATGCAAATCATTTACTATGCCCCTGCACCCAAAATGATTAGTCTTAACATAATATGAAATAAAGCCATAAATCATTTGTAATGGATATCCCATCCACCCATTAGACATTCCATCTAAAAGCAATTTATTCGATTTCCCATGTAAAATATTTAAAAGGACTATCTGCCATAATTTAGTAGGAGTATCCATCCCAAATCTATTCAAAATAAATGCAGATTATCCATCATACATTGTTTTATAAAAGATGGTGTGGGCTATCCACCGCACATTCCATAGTTTCCTAGGATGACTATGAACCCTTAGCGCCAAATCCAGAGGCTAACCACCTCTGGCAAAACATTTTTTACTTAGAAATTTGATGTGGGCTATCCATCGCACATTCCATGGTTTTCTTAGGTTAACCAAGAACTCATCACTTGACTAATTGAAATATCACAATCCCCGTGATTATTTATAAAAATTCATGATCATTATGATTGATTATTTTCCCCTGGTATACTATCTGTTTAACCTATTCCCATTGGTAGCCCCAATTAGGTTAAATTAAACAAAAACACATTGATAGCCCCGGTGTATATTTTCGAAAGCATACATCTATTTGTAACCCTAAACTATGTAATGAAAATATTAAACCCACCTCGGTGTCCTCAATGTTTTATAACATTCATTTTATATAAGGACCCCACTTACATATTCAAACAAAGATAAGTATTTTATGCTATAACCCTTCTTCTTAGCAAATTTTTACTTAAGAAATCGGTTAAAATAGCCCTTTAAAACCCTTCAAATAAAGTCCATTCGAAAGCAAATAAATATCCAAAGTTACCCAATTGGATACCTTTCGAAATCAAATCTTTCGAAATCAGAACCTTTTGCAATCATTAAAGATATCCCCTTCAAAATCTTTTGAAACCAAAACCTTTCGAAATCAAACCTTTTGAAATCAAAACCTTTCGAAATCATTGAAGATAGCCCCTTCAAAACCCTACAAAAATAAACCTTACGAAGTCAAACCTTTCGAAATCAAAACCTTTTTAAATAAAAATCTTTGAAAATTAAACCTTTCTAAGTTAAGCCTTTTGAAATCATTCAAAAACTATGAAGTGTTGGTGTTGGAACCAACCCTTCGAAAGCATACTTCCTACCATGCCGAAAGGCTAACTTTTCAGCTTGCCAAAAGGTTTTAAAACACCTTTTCGAAAAATGTTTTAAAATGGTACTCTTGAAGGTTTAAGCTTTCGAAGATCCCCTTCGAAATCTTTCTTGAATATAAAATTTTAGTCTTTTATAAAATGATAGATTCTAGGGATCCCCCTTTAACTTATTCGAAAATAATTTTTATTTCTGCCCGAAGCAAAAGAAGCAGCCTCCCCATCCCTACGCCCTTTTCTTCCCTTCGGCCACGTACCTACCTTTCAACTTTGACGGAGGGTAACTTTTTACCTTCCGTCTTAGGCGAAAGATACCTTTCGACTTCATCGAAAGGGTAAAAGCGGCTTGTTGGAGTCGAAGGCAGAATTGGGCCCACTGAAGTGATGTTTTTATCTTATTTGTCTAATTTTGATTGGTTGAGGAACCTTCTCATGTACTTCCAAATAGTAAAACGTATACAAAAGTCAACCTTTTTCTCAAAACACTATACTTCTTCTTTAATTATTTCCAAAAGCAATTTCCTTTTGAATTTAAGTAATTTCGGAAGCAAATTTGTAGTTTAGCCCTTGGGCGTAAATAATTTAATTACCTTCATAAATCACTAAGGAAATTTCTCATAAATCACCAAAAATCAAATAAATCATATACTTCAACATATTAAAATTTCAAAGCATATGACGACTAAAACAATTCGAAATTTAACCAAAACCGAACAAAAACATGTTAATAAACTCATTAACATTTAAACACCTATGTCTTATCCAAACAAAGGTTTTAATGGTCATATCCTAACCAAAATCTCAAACATGAATTGGGTATAACCCATAACCGACCCAAACACAAAAGAAAATGAGATGATAAATATGATTATTCAACTTGATTTGTTGATTGGAGAATGAGATACTCTCCTAGCTTTAATTCCTTAGCTTATTCTTCAATTTAAACTCTTCCTGGAGCTTTTTAATGGCCGATCAAAATATATTAATAATGAGAAAGTGGAAGATTATTTAGGTGGAGGAAGAGATATATACAAACAAATGTAGCCCAATTTCCAAGTTTACCCCTTAGGAAAAATTCCTCCTTATTAACTTATTTAAGTCCTTTTATTTTAATTCACTCTTTTAGACACATCCATGGGATTTACTAATCTTATCTCCCTATTATTCACGTTATTCAATTTAATTTATCCAATTAAATATCCCGAGTAATGTTAATTAAAATTCAGGGACATTATGGACTCCCCCTTAAAGAATTTCATCCTCGCAATTTCAGTAAGGACACACAACAAGCATATAGCCCATGCAAGAAAAGCTAGTATAACCTGCTAGCCAAATTCTATGTAAACCCTATATAGAACTTAAAACAACTCAGGAAAAGTAACCCTAATCCTGTTTTTTTCTCTCCCAAGTACAGTCTTCATGTTATCGCTCCACTGAACTTTCATCAACTTGACTGTCTTATTCCTTGGCCACTTCTCATCTTTTGTCAGATTGGTTGCCTCACAAAAGTCATAACCGGTTCCACCATTAAGTCCTTCAGTGCCGTCGAGCGATTGTAGTTTCTAGATCACGAACATACTTCCTAAGATGAGAAACATGAAACGCGTCGTGGACCCTGGCCAAACTGCTTGGTAAATCCACTCGGTGTGCGAGTTTCCTAATCCTCTCTGATATAGAAAATTGTCCAACATATCTTGGTGCTTGCTTCCCAGTCTTCCCGAACCGATCCACACCTTTAGTCGATGATACCTTGATGAAAACTCTATCTCCAACTGAGAACTCTAGGTCGTTATGCCTTTTGTATACATACCTCTTTTGCCTAAATTGAGCTTCCTTCATTCTTTCCTGTATTAAATCGATCTTTTCCATAGCCTCTCTCACTAATTCTGGACCAAGGACCAACCTGTCTCCGTCTCTAACCAACATATTGATGATCTGCATGGCCTTCGATACAAAGCTTCAAAAGACTCCATTCCTATTGTAGTCTGATAACTATTATTATAGGAAAACTCCACTAAGTGCAAGTGATCTTCCCAAGAACCACTAAAATCTAGCACATAAGCTCTCAATAGATCTTCCAGTAGCTTGTTGACTCTCTTCGTCTACCCATCCGTTTGAGGATGATATGTGGTACTCATCTTGAGCTTAGTACCTTACACACTCGATAGGCTCTTCCAGAACTCGCTAGTAAACAAAGAATCCCTATCACTGATGATACTACTAGGAATTCCATGCAGCCTAATGATGCTCTTCATGAACAACTTAACCAAAACAGGTGTCATCCTGGTTGACCTTAGCGGAATGAAATGTGCACTTTTGGTCAATCTGTCCACTTGACCCATACACTTTCATCATCCTGATTTGACCTTGGCATCCCGTCTATAAAATCCATGGATAACGAGTCCCACTTATCAACTGAAATATCCAAATGCTGAAGCAAACCACTTGGCTTCTAATGTTCAACTTTTACTTGCTGATAGTTCAAACACTATTTTACCCATAATCCAGCATCCCTCTCCATTCCTTCCTAAAAGAAACTTCTCTTCATATCCTGGTACATCTTGCTTCCCCTAGGATGAATCGTAAATTTTGATCGATGACATTCGCTAAGAAATTCCTTCATAAGTTTTCAAACATCCGAAACACATAACCATTCCTTCTTCCTTAATCTACCCCTGTGGTCAAGAATAAAGTCCTTCAAATCATCAATCTCGGTTCCATCTTCTAACCTTCTAATCCTTTCGGCTAACACTGGATCCTCTTTCTTTTTAGAAGCAATTCATTCGATCAACACAATCGAACTTCCAAACAAGACATCATGGCAATGTTCCGACTAGATCCAGCAGTCGACCTCAACTGCACACTACAAGCAGCCAGTGCTTCCAAGACTTTCCATTTTTCCAACATAGCTAACACAACATTCTGATGCTACCTGCTAAGCGCATCGACCACCTTATTTTATTTTTTCGGTGTATACTTGATGTTAAAATCATAAGCTGCAACAAACTCCATCCACATCTGCTATCTCATGTTCAGTTCCTTCTGAGAGAATAAATACCATAGAGACTTATGATCCCTAAATAGCTCAAACCTTTCTCCCAAAAGTTAATGTCTCCACACCTTCAATGCAAAAATTACCGTTGCCAACTCCAAACCATGAGTAGGGTATCTCACTTCATGCGGTCTAAGCTGTCTAGAAGCATATGCGATTACTTTTTCATTCAACATTAGCATAGCACCTAACCCGGTACCACATGAATCGGTGTAAACTACCAACCCCTGATTCCCATCAGGAACTACTAACACGGGCGCATTGGTTAACAAATGTTTCAACCTAAGGAATGCCTCCTCACATTTTTCAAACCAAACAAACTTCACATCCTTCCTGGTTAGCATAGTCAAGGATGCCACTAACCGCAAGAAATCCTTGATGAACCTTTGGTAGTAACCTACAAGTCCAAGAAAGCTTCTAATCTTACTTACCGTCTCTAGTCTTTTCCAATTGTTAACAGCTTCGATCTTATTCAGATCAACTGCTAAACCTTCCTCGGAAACTATATGACTAAGGAACTTCATTTCCTTCTTCCAAAAATGACACTTTGAGAACTTCGCTTTCAACTGATGTTGCCATAGCGTCTCCAACAGTATTCTAAGATGATCTGCATGATCCTTCTCATTCTTAGGATATACCAAAGTGTCATCAATAAAAACTAACATGAAAGTGCTCTAGGAAAATCTAGTTCATCAAATCCATAAATAAAGTTAGTGCATTAGTAAGTCCGAGTTGCATAACCAACCATTCGTAAGACCCATATCTGGTCCTAAAAACCGTCAAAGGAATACTATCTTCTACTACCCTTAGCTGATGGAAACCTATTTCCAAACCCAGTTGGAAAACAATCTGGCTCCACTCAACTGATCGAATAAATCATCGATCCTCGGCAAAGGATACCTATTCATACAATAGTCGATACACATCCTTAACGATCCATCTGGCTTCTTCACAAATACCACGGCCGTTCCCAAGGCGAATTTCTTGATCGGATGAAATTCTTTCCTTCCAATTCCACTAGCTACACCTTCAACCCCTTCATCTTTGTTGGTGACATCTTACTAGGTGGTCTACATACGGGTTCAGCTCCCGGTACGAGATCTATCCAAAACTCGATCGCTCTTTTCAGCGGAAAGCCTGAAACTGGTTCAAATACACGTGCAAACTCTCTTGCTACGTGGCCTGCTTCAACTCTGCTTCCGTTCCTATAGTACCCAATAACGCATAAGCATTTCCGTTCGAATTCCTTGCTGAGTAAATGACTCGGCTATGGCTATTAAGGTGTCTCAATGATATTTTCCCCTCTTGGAAAAATATCCTAGCATCATATCTATCTAACTAATCCAGACCCAATATGATCCTGAAACCCAAGAAATCAAAAACATATAAACTGCATGTAAACATATAACCTAACAAATCAATTTCTAACCGGTCATACCTCATTCCCAGAGTTGCATACCCTCCTTTACGATTCGCAACCCTTAAAGGAGTAATAAGCTATAAAGGTTCTAGACATAAGCAATCTACTAAATACTGAGATATAAATGAGTGTGATGCACCGATGTCAAATAGTATCCTAACCGGAGTACTATGAACCATAAGCATACCTTCCATCATAGCTTTTCCATTCTCAACAGCCATTGGTTTAGAGGATGATGGTTCCAACGCAAAGACCTTTCCCATTCCAGCCTTAGCAGCCTCGGGACACTTGGCCTTGTAATGTCTCACTTGGCCACAGCTGTAGCACTTCACGCTCGGCCTCACTACGAATGTTCTTTCATCACACGAGCGACACTCATTAGCATAGTGCCGCTTCTTGTTACATTTGTAACAAACAATATCAGCCTTGCTCTTCTTAGCTGCTGCCCTCGACTGGGCACCTTTCTTCTTGAAGAACTTACGCTTCTTACCCTGAAAATTCTGAACCTTGTCTAGTTTCCCTTTTCCAAAAGTAGAAAGAATCTCTTAATTCTGAATAGCCATTTCAACAACAATATGACACGGATCACAGAGGTTTGGTATGGTAGTTATGGAGATCTCAAGATTCAACCCCTTGATAAACTTATCATTTCTTTGAATGATAGTATCAACGTAGCATATCTGTAACGGGACAGCTCATTAAACTCTGTAGCATACTCAATCACCAATCTATCTCCATGGACTAAATTTGCAAACTTCCTTAGCAATGCTGACTTGGCAACCTCTGATAGAAATCTTTCCTTGAACCTCCTACGAAATTCAACCCAAGTCAGATCTTCCTCTGGCTCTCCCACGGTAACTCCATTCCACCAAAACAATGCTACTCCCTACAATTTCCTTGAAGCAAGTCTCCTATTCTGCAAATCCGTTAAGCCGAGATTTGAAAATATCCTTTCACAATGCAATAGCCAGTTTTTCGCTTCTACTGCATCCTATGTTCCCAGAAAAGGATTCCCTCCAAGACTAGCGTAATCCCTGCTCAGCTTGGCATAATTATTGCCAATTGAGGCCACCGGATTAGCTCCTCCATCATTCCCTACAGCCACTCCCACAACTGCTCTAGCTTGCATCATATTTATGAAGAACCGATACATTGTCCCTATATTGACCGGTGGAATCTCAACACCAACATTGGCATTTGCATCTAGGTTTGCATTTGCCTGTCGACCCTGGTTGCTCCTAGTATTGGGTCGAACATTTCCCTGTGTTGTCGTGGGTCCCCTACCTTGATTCACTCTTCCATTTCTTGCCTCAATATCTTACTTCCCTACTACCTGAAATCCAATCTTGGTAAGATACAGAAGAACGATCTAAAAGAGTGGGGAATACATACTTAGGTATTTATAGCAAAGTACACATAATTTATACTGTATTATAGAAAGACATATGATTGATGCTGTATTATAGAAAGACATATGATTTATGTATATTATATGACCTCTGAGAGGATGCGACACCATAATGATTTATGACTAAAATTTAAACAATGATATGAATCTTTAACTTTAATAGGTCCAAAGTGATCTTTGGTTTGCAGGTGAATCTAAGGTAATGAATGATTCCTCAAACTAATTTGGTAGATAACCTAAGAGCACAATCACCCATTTTCTAGTATCAGTACACGTTCTTGATTAGACCATGCTTTGTATCTGTAAAAGCATGCTTTAAGGGCCAATGTTACTAGCAAATTTTCCACAGCCTTGGAATTGACTTCAATTAGTAGAAGAACTTCCACATTATAAAATGCTGAAGTCAATGAGCTTAGAAGAGATCACGAATGAAATACCAAAGGAAACACTTCAAGTTTGGAACTAACTTGATTGATTAGTACCGATCGATCAATCGATCAGCATCAACAGATAGATGGGTCCACTTTGTTTCTACTATAGTTCTACATGCTATTTTGAGGAAAAGACAAGTTTTAAATATGGGACATCAATTGGTACTGATCAATCCACGTTACCATCTTATCCTTGATAACCGAAGGCGGAAGGCTTAAGCATTTTTAAATTAAAGTTGATGAATTGGTCAAGCAATCGATTAGTAAGATCCATGGATCGATCGGTATAATCGGTCAAATCTTAGGAAACATGCTCTTTTAACTTGTTTTTCATGCTGAAAACTCAGATCTAGAAAAACAACCTATTCAACCTTGATCCGGTGGTTTTGGTGCTCAGATTTGTCTATAAATAGCAAGCAACAACATATGAAAAGGACCTTTGGCATATTCATCCGACTTTTGGCACTTTAACCAATTCCATTAAAGAAAAACTCTTCTGATTCAAGATCTAACCATTGTACATCAAAAACACCTTATAAAATTGGTTGATATAGAAAAGAGGAATCAAAAAAATGGATAAAGTGGATGTTTGCCAGAGATTTGCAGAATCAATATAAAATATTATGTCTCCTTTCTCTCTTTTCTCTTTGATTTATTGTGTTAACCAGGCTTTTACCCAAGCAGGAATCCAGATAAGTTAGAGCATCTAGGCTAAACAAAACAACGCAAGAATCAACCAAAAGGACCTAAAGAATAGGCCAAGAAGAATTCAAGAAGAATTACCCAAAAATCCACCAAGGGGATGGATTGCTAGCGATCCACCACCCATGGGTTGCTAGCGATCTACGAGGAAGCTCCATGGATTATTCTAGCCTCTTGCATCATGAACAATAACATTTCTAGAGATGTTTGCCAAGTTTCATAGTATTCCAAGCAACCTAGTTCGAGAAGTGAACATTCATCTGGTTCCAGTTGTAGAATAATCAAACCCGTGTGAACCATCACCAGAACAAGGCAACATGCTATGAAATTACATGGAGAGCACCTACATAAGGCAAGGAGTGCAATCTAAAGAAAGAAGCCCAAAAATTCCATGGTATATGGATCGCTAGCGATCCATGCCCTATTGATCGCTAGCGATCCATCAGATTAGGTTGGGTTGTTACGAAATTTTCAGAGCACCTTCTTATCATCGACTGTAGGCTTCTGGCAAAGCGGGATGGCCTAATAGCTCTCCAACCCTTATAAACACAATCCTACTTGCAACATAAGAAGGATCTTCTGAACTGAAATTTACAAGTTCATTGTGATTCTCCACCCTTCTGGCTCTTCTGGACCTATCATCGACTGTAGGCTTCTTCACCCTTCCCCTTCCACATGATAGTCATTTACAAGTTCATTGTGATTCTACAACGAACTCTTGTACTTATGACTTGATCTAACTTAGAAGATTCAACCATATTATAATTCTATTCAACTTGTAACAACAGTCAGTTAATAAAAGTTATAAAGTGGATATAGGCTTCATCAATAGCCAAACCACTATAAAAATCTTCTTGTCTTTTTACTATTACTGCTCTTTTTACGTTTGTTTTCAATATTATTACTCTGTAGGAACATGGATGGTTCTTTTACACTCAATTCAAGGTGTTGATCCATTTTTTGGGTTAACAATCTGGTGTTTTCGCTAAGAACCCAACCTAGGTTTAGATTTAGCTATCTACTTTGGATCAGATAGGTTCAGAAGTGAGGTCCTAATCTTTACTCAGAAGATTTACCTTTGAGAATCAATGGCACCAAGATAAAGAGAACTACCTCCGGACGATCCATAGGAGCTACCATTGCTAGAGAAGAAACAAACCCTTAGGAAATTGAGGTCAACAGCCCAAAGCCCTACTGTTAGGAGCTAACTTTGAAGATCAGATTCCAGGATCCTCCACACGGCATTGAGCTGTGACTAAGGGAGAATTGAACAAGCTGGTTGATGAAATTAGCCAAAAAATGGCACATAGTCAAAAGGCTCTTATGGAAAAGATAGATGCTCTCTTGGTGCTCCAATCACTAGTTACTCCTAGAACTGTGCCTGAAGCTATGGCTGCTATGGAGCAAGAGCATTCTTCTGTTTCTGGCTTGAATGGAAGTAATAGAAGGTAGAAGCAAAAAGAAGTAATGGATGAAGCTCCAAGCATCCCAATAGTGGAAAATTCTAATACCGCCCACTGTAAAAGCACCTTCTGCAAACATGTACTTAGGAGCGAAAATTGCATGAGAGGATATACTAGTAGTTGATACTGACTTCGACAAAGGCGAGAAAATTAAGGAAGGTGAATTGAACTCAAACGGCCAAACTCCACTCGCAAGACTAACCGCCTACCAACGGACCTCTATAGGAGTGGCTCACCCAAAGACCGGAGAGCCTAGGCTTTAGCGAGCCAATCAGGACCATTTGCAATGTCAAATACTTGGCACAGCTACTGACAGCGGACCTGTGGATGAACAAACAAGCAAGACATACATTGTAGACAAGACCAGACGCCTTATGGAAGAAAGCAAGGGTAGAAAGGATGATGATTGAGGTTCCGCTCCCAACCGAACTCCCTTCACTTATAGTATCCCAAGGGCGAAGTACCCTAAGAAATTCACCTTGCCACTAGCCATGCCCTCATACAATGGAACTACCGACCTTCAACAGCACTTATACAATTGCATTTGGAATATGGATGGTGCAAGGACAAAAAATGCAGTTCATTGCAGATGTCTCCCCACCTATTTGGAAGGAGTTGCCTTCATATGGTTTGCCAAAATCCCTCTATGATCTATCTCAACTTATGAAGAGCTAGCCAGGAGGTTCTTAGATCAATTTAGACTATACATGGCTCAACCAAAGGATGTGATATCTCTATCCGGTTGCTTCAAGGACCCAACGAATCACTAAAATCGTTCATGAACTGCTTTAACACAGCTGTCACCGAAGTGAGCAACCCAAATGAGGCTATGATTTTCATGGATTTAGTCTGCTCGATCCATCCGGAGACAGATTTTTGAAGATGGATTAAAATGAAGCTACCGACCATCATGAAAGAATTCAATCAAAAGGCTAGTCAGTACTTGAAATTGGAAGTAGAAAATACGTTAGAAGGTAAAAATATTGATATACGACCAAATGAATCATTTCAAAGTAATGTGGCAGTCCATCAGATCAATAAGAATTCTGAAGTAACTGCTGGAAAAATGGGAACAACAAAAGGAATAACTGGTATCAGAACACCGACAAAGGCAACGGAGGGGGAAAGAAACTCAAAGGTCTGAGGTGGAGTATACACTCGTTGAATGACAGCTTGGATAATATTTTCCTAGCAACTCAAGGAACAAAAAAGTACCTGAAGCTGCCTTGGAAGGAAGAGTCCGAGCAATAAAGGAAGTCGAGGAAGTCTGTCGCTTCCTTGAAACCGACGACCGTAACACAAACGAGTATCACCATTTGAAGAATGTGATGGAAGAATCGATTAGAGAAAACAAGCTCTAACGGTACGTGAACAAGACCTCATGCACCTAGCACCCAAGGAAACTAAGTTGGATCTAGCAGAGATGGATCCAAACAAGCTAAATATAGACTTGTCATCAATGGTATTTCGAGAGGTCCTCATCCGACATAGAAAAGTTGGGGAAAGATGGAAAAATATACTAGTACACTCAAACATGCTCTGATGGAAGCTTGCTTTGAAATTGAAGATGGGGATCCCGTTAAACAACAAAGGATTCTCAGTGGTGACTTTTGTTCTGAAACCGTGATAGTGAAGGAATAGAAGCTCCAACTTTCGATCCAATGTGGCGACGATAGGAATCGGACCCACCATCGTACGTCGGGTGTTGGCTGATACTGGAGGATCATTAAACATTCTATTTTTACATATGTTCGACCAATTGAAGCTTAACATGAAGGATGTCTCGCATGCTGAACCAAAATCCAAGGATCCTCCAGTCATCCCTATAACCGGTTGGCACAATCGATCTGCCTGTTGAACTCGAAAAAGTAGATAGGAGAATGGTTCTCACCCAAACCCTTGTGATAATTAATGAGATCTCTACCTTTAATGCTGTAACATCTCCTATCTTGAGGCTTGAAGCTAAGTGTTATAGATGCTACAGTCATCTATAGTATTAACTTTCGATGATAATTTAAAGTAATATTAATGGTATCCATAATACCAGAAGCATATGAATATGAAATAAATTCAACACAGTTTTAAAATAACTTTTTTGATTACATTTCAAATCAATATTTCATATTCAGATACAAAATCCCAAACGATTCCCAGGTTTTGATCAAATATAATTATAACAAACTACGCCAAGAGCGACATATGACGATCCCCCCTCAGATGATCAGAGTACTAAATAGACATACTAGACTTATTACATCACAGTGGAAATAAAACTAAATAGATCCTATAAAGCTAGCTTTGCCTCCTACATGTCTTCGAAAGCTTATTCGTCTAACTTGCTAAACTTGAAAAACTTTAACTCTCAATCTACTCAAATTAAACTTTGAGCGCTTGGTAGTTTAAGGGGAAACATAAACTTCGAGTCTGACATAAAGCCTTGTGTGAATAATACTATTACACCTCAGACTACTAATGTTAAGTGAGACCGTGCTACTTAGCGGAATGGGTTTCCCCTCATTAATATCACTTTTAAAACATATCTTTTGTGAATCAAAATCCTTCAAGATTAAAGTAATAATAGCAATTTCATATATGCATATAAACCAGGTAATCAACGGACTATCTGTTCGAATAATGCAGTTTTGTTTAGCTAACTACTAACCATTAGCTGACTCGGGCCCACCAGACATAATTAATTATCTAAAATCTATTAGACACATTACTGGGCCATCTGCCATTTACTATCTTCTTCTATGGTCAACTGAACCTAATAGTTTTGCAGACTCACCAATAACCTATCTTCTCTCTGTATATTCCTTTCAGTGTGTATCATCATTTTAGTCTTACCTGTGACAAAGCCCTACACATTGGAATTTTGGACTTATATTAGCTAGGGGCTTATTAGCTAAAGTATAAGGTGCGACTGTATACTAGTCCCATATATTCTAATATCTAATTCATTTACTTAGGGTTAACTACCCTATCAAATTTTCCTTGTGAACATTTTTTTCAAATTGATTTAACCCTTTAAATCAAACTTAAACAAGGAAAATATACTGTTTGCTTTACTTAAATATCTTTGCCATGATATATGTTATATACAAACCAACGTTGATGAAATATAATGGGATTATCTATCCCTCCATAGTAAGTTAAAAACCCTTTTTAACTTAGAAGCTCTTAGGCCATGAAGCAAGGTAAACCATTCGAAACTTTTACTTAAAACTTTAAACAATGCCTTTCAAGTCCACTGAAAGCATCCCTTTTAAGGCAAGTTAACTACTATACAAAGAAACACTAGGGCGAAAGGCCAAAACATACCTTTCAAAACCTTTAAAAATAGACCTTTCGAAATCATGGGAAACATCCTCTATTCAAAACACGTTAAACTTTCCTTTTAAAATCATTAATTAGAAACCTTCCATTCAAATACTAAAAGTAAACGTTTCGAATACATTGGGAAATCTTCCCTTCGAAACCTTCATTATATATCTTTCGAAATCATTAAAGCCCTTTACTTAAAACAAACCTTTCGAAAGCATTGGGTTCAAGTAAAGTTTGTGGAACATAGCTTCGAAACCATTTAAAACCATTCCTTTCGAAACCTTTGGGTTAAACATGTCTAAGGGTCTTAATAGTACTGGGGCGAAAGCAACTCATTCGAAAGCATTATTCCTAAGTAAAAGAAAGTGGATGGTTTCGTAATCAACCCTTTCAAAAGCATAGAGGGGCGGCTTCAAAGTTCAAGGAAAATAACCGTTTCGAGGCATTGATTCGAAAGGTTGAATGCAGCAGCAGGGGTTTCGATCCCTTCGAATTCTTATTTTTTTAAAAAGGCGATAAGTTCTTTTGAAAGCCCTTTTTTGAAACAAAGACGTACTCGACTAAGTCGAAAGCTATTTCCTTCGAAAGCCTCAATTTGTAACCAAAATATCTCTAAGTTTCCAAAGACTATTTCTACCCCCTTCTAAAGCATATGTCAACTATATACCTTCCGCCTATCTCTAGCCCACTACGTACTAAGGCAATGATACCATGTATGTTGGTTTCGAAGGTAGGAGGTGGTAGTATAGTGTCAAAAAGCGGCTGCTATAAGTGGCAAAGCAGTAATCTTTTACAAAACCGTTTTTTAACTTTATAAAGTAATATCTTTCCAACCAACTTGCCTTATTTGTCAACATATAACTGGTTGCCAATTATTTTTCAAAATCTTTTCTAAAAGTGCTTCCGAATTCAGTAATTAAAAATTTAAAACATTTAGCAAATTGCCCCTTCTTATTTTATAAATATATAAGACATTTAAGTTCCATACCTTAAATAATTTCATATCTTTAACAAAATATATAGGAAATTTCTCCAAAAATTCCCATAAATCACTTTTAGTATGTTTTCTAACATATTTAAATTTCTGACCCGAAGCTAACATATAATAGCCGTAAATAATTTAAACACAACTTAACCATTTTCTTTACTAGAAAATTCATAATAAATCCACAACAATCTAGAAAATTATGAAACTCGAAACCCAATTCTAAAATAATTTTTCTAACCTTATATCAGAAAGGCAAGCCATTTGGATGTCATTTAATAGGTTTTTCAAATCAAATCTTATAATAAAATATAAAAGAACATAAATCATCAATAAGCATATATATCCATTTAAACAATTAAAATAATGGCATTTTACCTGCAAAATAATTTCAAATCTTATCTAGAAAACGAAAATAATTAAAATGAAATGTAATCTATTATACACCTTAGCTTGTTGTTAAGAAGTGTGAGATTTGCCCTTTAATTGATTTGATAAGCTTCCTTCTTGAATTCTTGCTTATCTTCCTTTTGATTACTTCTAATGATGGCTGGCCAAGCTCGAGGTTTAGTTTTGTTTGTGAATCTTGTAAATGAAATGGGAATAAGGGTTTTAGGGTATAAGATTACAAACTATTCCCTATCTTATTACATTTACTTACTTCATTTTGATTCTCTTTGACATTTGATTGATTAAGCATGGCTACTCTATGATCACACAGATCTCAATCCCTTAATCATTTACATTATTTATTTTATTTTATCTAATTAAATGTTAAATGTCCTAAAATAATGTTAGTCAAATCTAGGATCGTCACAGGCTCCTCTCCTTAAAGAATTTAGTCCTCGAAATTACGATAAGGTATTCATCAAAATCAATCATAAAAGTAAAACATACCATGAAACAAATCAGGATGAACATTTATAATCATGCTCTACCCTTTCAGGTATAGTCTCTCTCATCGTCATCCCACTATACTTTGACTAATCTATCTGTCATGTTCTTTAGTCTATTCTCATCTCTCGCGACTATACAAGCTGGCTTTCTAACTATAGTCATATAGTTCCACTACTTTATCATCTAACATAGTCAGTGCAATAATAGTTTCTGGATCTTGAATACACTTCCTTAGATGACATATATGAAAAACATTATGGACTCCGGCCAAACTATTTGGTAACTCTACCCAATATGCGAGTTTCCCGATCCTTTCTATAATAGGAAATGGTCCAACGAATCTTGTGCCAATATTCCTGGCTTTTCGAATCCGATTACACCTTTCATCAGTGATACCTTAACAAAAACATGATCTTCAACTGAGAACTCTAAGTCTTTCCATCTCTTATCAGCATAACTCTTCTGCCTAGACTGAGCTTCCTTTATTCTAGCTCGAATTAACTCAATCTTTTCTATAGCTTCCCTAACCAAATATGGACTAAGAACTAATCTATCCTTGGTCTCTAACCAACAAATGTGAGATCTTCATGGCCTTCAATAAAAACCTTGAATCGGTGCCATCCCCATATTCTGATAACTGTTGTTATACGAAAACTCGACTAAGTGTAGGTAGTCTTTCCCTAATCCCCTAAAGTCTAGCACACAAGCTCTTTACAAATCCTCTAAGACTTTGTCAACCCTGTCCCTTTGCCCATTTTTCTACGCATGGTAAGTGATACTCATCTTAAGCTTGGTCTTCAAAGTCTCCTATAGACTCTTTCATAACTCGCTAGTGAACGGGGAATCTCTATCACTTACTATACGAGTAGGAATTATGTGCAGTCTACCTATATTCTTTATAAAACTTAGCTAAAATAGTTACTACCCTGGTTGACGTAATTGGAATGAAATGGGCACTCTTGGTCAACCTAACCATTATAACCCATATGCTTTCATTTCCTCTACTCGATCTTTACAACCCGTCTATGAAATCCATTGAGATAGAATCCTATCTCCAAACTGAAACCTCTAAAGGCTAAAGTAACCCACTTGGTTTTTGATGCTTGGCTTTTGCCCTTTGACAGTTCGAACACCGTTTCACCCATAAGCCTACATTCCTTTTCATGCTTCCTATAAGAAACTTTTTTGTGTCCTGATATATCTTAGTTCCTCTTGGATGAATAGTGAACTTCAAACGATGGCATTCTCCAAGAACTTCCTTCCTAATGTTTCTCACATTCGGAACACATAGTCTTCTTTTCTTCCCCAACCACCCTTTTCTGGTCAAGACTGAAATCTTTTTAGTCATCACTCTCCATTCCATCCCTTAACTTTCTGATCCATTCAACTAAGGATGGATCCTCCTTCTTCTTAGAAGTGTGCATTTGTCAATAAGTGTTTCATCTTTTGGAATGCTTCCTTACGCTTGCCGCTCCAGACAGCCTTCACATTTTTTCGAGTTAGCTTAGTCATCGGTGCTGCTATCCCAAAAAATCCTTTATGGATCTATGATAGTAACCTGCTAATATAAGAAAACTCTTTATCTCAGTCATCGTCTCTGGTCTCTTCCAACTATCCATTGGCTCGATCTTAGCAGGATCTACAAATAACCCTTTCTCTGAGACTACATGACCAAGGAACTTTACTTTCTTCTTTTAGAAATGATACTTTGAAAATTTCACCATTAGTTGTGCTGCCTCAATTTCTCAAGCACCACTCTAAGATGAACTTCATGCTCTCTTTCAACTGTAGTGTATACCAAAATGTCATCTATGAATACCAATACAAACCTTTCCAAGTGCTCTCGAAAACCCCGATTTATTAAATCTACAAAGAACATTGGCGCATTAGTTAGTCCGAATGGCATCGCTAACCATTATACGATCCATAGCTGGTTCTAAACGCCGTTAAAGAAATACTATCCTTAACTACTCTAAGCTAATGGAATCTTGTTGCCAAATCCAACTGGGAAAATCCTTCGGCTCCACTCAACTGGCCGAACAAATCGTCAATTCTAGGTAACAAATGTCGATTCTTTATTATATTCTCATTCAACTTACGATAAATAATGATCTGTCTAGTTTCCTTGCAAACACTATGGTTGCTCACAAAGGCAAACTGCTTGGTCCGATAAAGTTTTTACTTTCCAAATCCACCAACTGCACTTAATTCCCTCATCTTGGTAGGTGTCATTCTGCTTGGTGGTCTACTCACCAATTCCGCTCCCCATGCTAAATCTATCTGAAACTCAATAGCTTGATTCAGTAGCAATCCTACTATAGGCTCAAAGATATTTGCGAATTCTCTAACAACGAAAACTCAATTCAGCTCGTCTTCTGCCTCTACAACACCCAATGTAATATCCCGGAATTTTTAACAATATCAATTTAATAATCTGTATTAAAAATTAAATTGATATCGATATTCTTGTTAACAATAATTCAAATTGATTTAAATTTTTCTTCTTTAATAAATATTCAATTGGTTATGTTATCTTTTAAAAATAATAAATTGATTTCTATTTATAAATATATTGTTTATATTGTAAATAGAATAGCATTGTTTAAAATTTAATAAATAAAACATATTTTTCTATTCTAATATTTTTAGTAATTTGAGAATTTGTTTTTATTTAATAATAGCTTTTCAAAGTTATAAAATAAATGATCTTGGTTTAAATTATTAAATGAATCATTATTTAAAATTCTAATATACATTAATAATATGGAAATTTTAATTTTTATTAAATATAAAGTTTTCAAAGCTATTTAATAAATAAATTTATGATTTTTAAATTGTTAAGAAAAAAATGTTTAAATGTTTAAAATAGTTTTAGCTTGAGTTTTAAATTTAATTAATAGACAAAAGAGTTTTATAGCTTAATTAAATAGAAAATTTATTAATAAAAATATAATTTCCTTTAAAATGGTAATTAAATAATGAGACATTTTAAATACAATATTAACAATGTATTATGTTACAAATAGATTTTTGGTTAAAAATAGCTAGTGTTATTTCAAATTTTGATTTGTATTCATAATTTGATTTTTAATATTAGATTATGAATTTAATTTGAATTTAATTTCCAAAGTATAAATTTTAAATTGTTTTAATTTCCATATGTATAAGCTTCATTTATAAGTACAAATTGTTTTTAGTTCCTTTAAAAGTTTATATACATATTTAAATATTAACTATCAAAGTAAAATTTAGCTAAATACATATGTTAACTTGTAAATCAAATACAAACTACTTTAAAAAGACAAGTGTATTAATATTAAGCCTTTTATAACCAAATGTTAAAAGATTAACTTATCAAATTGACAAATGTTGAAATTCTTACAAGTGGCCTCTTTCAAATCTATTTTTTCTTTTATTTAATAAAATCTGAAAATTTACTTATATAAATGACCATTTTTCATTACTGTTCTTTTTCTCATTTCCTAAATCAAAAGAATCTTCAACTTGCTTATTCCTCAAATCTGAAACCCATTTTCAGATTCAAACTTAAATGTTCAAACCAAAATCCGTTCACATGCAAACAGTGATTCCCCTCATTTTTTTTCCAAAGCCTGTAAACAATTCTGCAGACCATTCTGCAATTACAAAATCTGTAGCATACATCTTCATAACCATGCATTTACTATTTTCAAAACCCAAGTCTATTATAAAACCCCTCATATCAAATCTGAACATCCTAAAAAAAAGATCAAAGCACCTACATTTTTTTTCTTGAATCTGGAAATCAAGTTCACCTGCAAATTTCAAATTTGCACATCTTCAAACCAAAAGATTGATTTCTGCATATCTTCAGCAAAGTTTCAAAAGCAACAAACATGCATGCAGTTTCAAAACGCAAAAGTATACCAAGTCACTTGCATATGTTTTCAGCAATTCAACTCAAAGCTTTTCAAATATAAAGCTTTGCATTCTTTCATATAGGTGAGTAACTCTTTAACTTTAAAATATAAATAAGGAAAAAGGGATGCATGCTTGGATACTGAAATAAATAAGTTTACATGTGTGATTATTGATGTGAAGTGTATTTGTATGCATTTTATTTGAATGTTCTCTGTTATGTTTTCCAACAACCTTGTTTTGTTTTAAATTCACGTTCTTTTTGATCCAATCTCTGTAGAATCTAGTTTACAGACAAGAATTGTTTTGTTTAAGTTATTAAGTAAGTTAAAATTTAATTAAGTTTATAATAAAATGGGATGGCTCTGGAAAATCAAATAAGTAAGCAATGTTCAAAAATAACTGAAGATTTAAACATCATGTTTTCTGGATTCTTGAATATGGATTGAATAATAAAATAATAATGTGATTTTTAAAACAAATACTATAGTTTTTAGTGAAGAGGTTTAGGAGCAGTTAAGGGATGAACTGCATATAAACTTTGGGGTTGCTCGGGTGATTCATGCATCTGGAGTGAATGAGGTTCTTCCTGGTGATGGAGGGGAGGTAGGAGAAGATGGGAAAAATGCTATTTGGTGATGGAATTCACCAGAGAAGGTGCGATAGTGGAAATTCAAGTTGGAACCCTAGTTTTAGAATGGTTTGATGAATCGAACATTTCGATTTGTTCAAATGACCGAGTGCTTAGATATTTTGGAAATAGGTAGTATGATTATAGTTGAAGCCATGGTCGAAGTCTTTGACCTGCTGATGGTCGAAGGGGCGCGTTCTCGCCGTTGACAGGTTTTGAAGAAAACCTGAATTTGCTGTTGCTAGTTTTTGGATTGGGGAATTCGATTGTGATTTCGAATGGAAGGTGAGATTCTAAAGGTCGTGGGGGGTTTCAGGGTTGAACGTCGACTTGTTCGATGTATTGGTGGAGGCCGGAGATGGCCGGAGCCACGGTGCACGTGCACCGTGTAGTGGAAGTCCAGGTGTGTGTTGAAGTTGTTTTGTTTTGGAGTGACTCGAGTGAAATTTTGGTTTGACTCGAAGTAAATGGGAAGATTGTTCGGGGAAGAGGGGTGTTTAACTCAAAGCATGCAGGGATGTGTCTCGGGTTGAATGTTTTGTTTCAGGTTTATAGAAACCTGTAGTTCCTGTATTAACACTTTAAAACCTGAAGCTTTTTAAAAATGTTTAGGAAATTTTAAACCTAGTTTAAATTCAATTTGAATTTTTGAAATCCAAGTTAAATTTAAAATCTCATATTTTAAATTAAAATAAAGTTTTGAACTTTAAACTTGTTTAACCACTTAATTTTGGGAAAAAATAGTTTGAACTATTCAAAAATGAAGTTTTGTTAAAATATGAGCAAGGTTTAAAATTCAATTTAAAATATGGAAATTTAAAAATGAATTTCAGTTTTTAAATTTAAAAGAAGGTTTAAATTTGGAAGTTCTAAACTAAATATAAATTGAAGTTAGTGAAGTTTTGAAATGAGTTTTAGTTTTCAAATTTTTATGAAATTTAAATTCTAAGACAAACACTTGTTTGTCTTGCAATTTAAAAAGTTTTAACTTTATTTAAACTTTGATAAGTTTAAATTATTCTTATTTTAAAACTTGTATTTAAAATGAAATTTAAAGGTAATTTCAGAAGTACTTTGTTTCAAACAAGTTTGTTTTAAAACGTAATTAAGAAATGGTTTTATCTTAAATTTAAGTTAAAGATTAATGTTTTAGAATTGATTTAATTGACAAGGTAATTAAGATTTATTAATTAATTTAATTAATTAATTGATTAGGGAATAATTAATAATTGATTTATGATTAATCAATTTATAATTAAGATCATTAATTAGATTTTTAAATTAATGATTAACGAATTATTAATTATGTAATTAAGCTTTAATCAAGGTTAATTAATTAATAATTAGACTTTAGTTAATGGATGATTAAAGATAATTAAATTTGTAATTATTCTCAGTTAATTATTTAATGAAAATAATTAGAGAATGGTTAATGAAGGTCTTTAGCAAGGATTATTTAATAATTAATTTATGTTGTTAATTTTATAATTAATTAGATTAATTAATTTAATAATAATCATTTGTGAATAATTTAAGTGTAATTACTTAATGAAGTAATTAAAAAATTAATTACTTAATGTAATTAATTTAGTTTAATGTGATTGTTTAATTTAATTAATTAAGTTTAAACATTTGGGTTTTAAAGATAATTACTGCATGTAATAAATGATTTGGGAAATTACTTGTTGAAGTAATTGACTGATAATTACAAATTGTAATTAATTGAAGATGTTTAAGAATGAAGTAATTTGGATTTAAATTACTTAGCGATTAATCAAGGAATTAATTAAGGAATAATTAATTTGGTTTAATTAAGTAATTAAGTTAGTTAATTATTGAATGTAATTAATCTAGGATGATTAATAATTATGAGTTAATTACTCAAGGTAATTAATTTAGGAAGATAATTTTATTAAATATAATTAAGGATCATTAATTATTATAATTAATGATGTAATTAAAGATGATTAATTATGATTAATTAATCAATGATAAATAATTAAAGGAAATTAATTAATATAATTAATTAAGGATTAAGATAATTAACTATAGTGAATTAATCAATTAAAGTAATTAAAGGTTAATTACTGTTTGTTTGAGAATAATTAATTCGTGAAATTAATTAAGGATAATTACATGAATGTAATTAAGGGTAATTAATCAAGGGTGATTAATTAAGGTGGTTAATAATGAATGATTAATTGATTGTAATCAATTAAATGACTGAGTAAGCAAGTTTTATATTAGTGAAGTAATTAATTTAATTTATTTTAAATTAATTAAAGATGAAGTAGTTAATTTAATTCACTTTAAATTAATTAGAGATGGAGATAGTTAATTTAATTTATTTTAAATTAATTATATTATAATGAGTAAATCTTTGCTTATGTATGAATGGATGACATTGATTGTCTTGGATGCTTTGTGATCTCAGTAATGAGACAGGTAATATTATGTGGTTTGAATGCTTGGTTGCATTGTGATGATAACATAGATTATCTATTGTGATGGTAATATATGGGTTATTTATTTTTGATATTGATAATGTGGATTACCTGTTTATTTGATAGTGTTGATATCAATTGTGATTTGTGAGTTTTCTATCTGTATGTATATAGATAATTGAATTGTTTTAAACTTTAAAACAACTTGGACCTAAAAGACACGCTTTGGATTTCGATGAGACCGGGATTGGGTTTCCATATTTGGATATCCGAAAACCACATTGATTCCAATTAAACGTTAGGTCGTTAATCCAAGTGGAGCAAGTGAAGACTCGAGGTGTAAGAACTATACATTGGTATAACTCTGTGGGTGATTCCGTAATGAGTTTGTTGGAATAGTACTTATAGGTTCGAGATAGTGATTCAGAGTGCAAGGGTTATCGTCGTTAACTCTGAGGGTGATTCCAAAATGAGTGTAACGAGATAATGCCTTCGGTTTCGTTCGAACCCGGAACGAACTTGTATGGATTGAATGCTTTCAGAATATCGTCAGGTGGACGATGAGCATTCTAAGTGATATGTTCACTAAAGGTAATCGTAGCCTCAAGCCTCATCAACCGGGAATGGCTAAAACATGGGAGGTGCAGCAAGGCTTCGTAGGTAGCCCCCACTTGAGCGTGAGATTTACCCCTGTCTAGAGGTCCCTTTATTTCGGCTGTGTGGACAGTTGTTGTGCTCCAACTGTCGAGGTGGTCTTGTTTGGAACTGTTCAGTAAGGAATGGTTCCGGCCTTGTGTTATAGGAGAGCGGGCGTACTCCTCGGTACGGTGATCTAGGCCACGTACTGTGACGGACGGTACCCCAGTAGCCTGCCATTGTATGGAATCCAAAATCCAATAAGTGCCATTGGTTTCGATTGTATTACCCACTTTTGTGGCTAGTAGCTGGAATTTAATAGATTGTACAATTTCGGCTATTTCATATTTATTTGAAAACTCTAGACCTATTATAATATCATCGGATTTCCTATCAAATGTTTTGGTTAGGGTAAGGTAAAAACTTTTCCATGTTTATGTGTGGGAAGTCTTACGTGATACCTTTCTTTTCAAAAGGGTTTTTCAAAATTAAGCAACCTTAACCTGTTACTCACACCAGACCCATGTCTGACCCGGAGTTTATTCTGTTTTTCTTAAACTGTTGGGTACTCAAATTTTTACGAGTAGCCAAGGGATGTAGGTTAGCTTTGACGAATTATGGAGGAGCAAATGGAGCAGGAGGCTTCTGCGTTGTAGTTATCTAGTTTCCGCTGTGTTGGTATCTCCGAGTCGTTTCTCTGAGTTGTTCTTGTACTGTATAGAGTTGTATAGCTAGATAGGTGTTTATAACTATCTAGTATGTGTTTGTGAAATCTGTGTAACTCTGATAATGATTATAAACTATGTAATGTATATGTTATTAGTATAATTTATTCGTTCCGCTGTTTAGATTCTAATGTTGTTTCTTTCTTCTCTTCTTTCTTTTCTCTTTTCTATCCCTTTCTTTCTTAAAAATGATGCGATTTTCTGTGGTAAGAAAGTCGGGTCGTTTCACTTGGTATCAGAGCATTAGGTTGAGTAAATACCTAGGCTCTGTAGAGGTGTCTTTCTTGAGATAGCGTATTTGTAATTTTTATATATAACTATATATAAATATATTTATTTCTACCTATCTGTTGGGTTACCTGTTTAGGTTTTCCAATATAAGTTAAAGGTAGATGGGATAGTGGTATGTGTAACACGACTATCATTGGTTGGAGTTTGAATGTTAGAGTTTGGAAGTGTATCTGTCGAGACTGTAGACCTAATACCGTCTCGAGTGAGTACTCTAGTGATGAAGGACTTCATTGATCTCTGAAGGAAACCTGTTAAGGTTCAGAGTCTATTTCTGAAGTTGGATGAGTAGTGTTTGGATTTGTTGGTTGGGCAAAAGTGAGTGATGGCATTTTGATACCTCAGGATGTAGTAGCTACGTGATGAGATGCAGTGACCATGGATGTTCCCGAAGATGTTCTCTTTGGAACAAGTTAAGGAGGTGAGTCTGCTTCAGTGTTGTGGCTGTGTTCAGCTGGTGTTTCTGTTTGCTTTGAAAGTCTGAGTTTCTCGAAGAGCTTTGATTTGGGATTCTTTGGCATCTGTGGCAGCAGTGCAGCTTGGAATGTTTTCGGTGTCGACAAGAGGAATCTTCTGGCTTAGCAGTTTTTCTGGAATGAAGTTCAGAAGCAGTTAAGTGGACCCATTTCTTCAATGGGTTGGCTAGTTAAGTGTAAGCTGTTCTATTTGGTTAAGGGAGAACAGTTTTCCTTGGATTTGGTTTGGTGGATCGCAAAAGTGACTTGCGATTGTTTGAGTTTCTTTTGGGTTATCTGAGTTTTTCTGGATGTCTTCAGGGAAGTCAGAGTTTTGTCCGCATCTGGAAATTGAGTTTTCTTATCGTCTAGATTTCCAGGAGGGGTACCGGTGGTACAAATTTATAGAAGAATGGTTCCAAAGAGATTGAGATGGTGTAGCAGCTCAGAGTTTTGGAAGAACTTTTGAATTTTTCTTATGGATCTGTTGAACCATATTTCGGGATGTGTTGTCCAGTTATGCTCGTGTTCTTCTTCATCATTCTCTTCTACTTCAGATCAGAGTTGAGCAGCGGAAGCAGTTTGGAAGTGTATCTGCTTTTCTTTTTTTGGACAGGAGAAGTTGTTGTCTTCTGATGTTGAGGAGTAGAGTTTGATACTTTGATCTTGGTCGATCTTGAGGAGATCATTTTGTTGAGATGATTGGTCTAGTTGGTTTCTAGAGACACCAACAAGGGTTGAGCTGATCAGTAAGGTTGTGGGCAGCCCAGGATCGTCTGAAGAGTTTTATGGATTTGAGACGAAGGAATTTGGATTCTGGAATCGGAAATTTGATTTTGGATAAGTTTTCTCCAATTGAAAAGGAGCTATAAGATTGAGTAAGGCTGGGAAGCTAGCTCTGAAGTGTTTTGGATCTTTTCCTGATCTTGAAGGTTAAGTGATTGATCTACAGAATGGGATTGCCAGTTTGGATAACTGGGATTCGATGAGTTTCACGTATCTCTGAGGGAGTACGTGTATGATCTATCTCTGGTTGGGGAACCAGCAGTTTGGGAGTTTTGGTTGTTGAGTCAGACTCGTCTGTGGTATGATATCTTGTCTAGTGTTGTAGATATAGATGGATAGGAGCTTTGTAGCTTCATAGTATTGATTGTTTGATTTCTGTAAAGCGAGTATCCTGATACACACACACACACACACACACCTGGGGAAACTCGAAGGAATTTTATCCAGCATTTTATCTGGACAATTAGGTTTGTTTGATTGGTTGTTTTGGTTGTTAGCATATGTTTGATATATGCTTGTGTTTTAAAATTAAAATTTAATGAGATTATTAAATTACCTTTGTTTTAAATTTCGAGGACAAAATTCTTTTAAGGAGGAATGATTGTAATATCCCGGAATTTTTAACAATATCAATTTTATAATCTGTATTAAAAATTGAATTGATATTGATATTCTTGTTAACAATAATTCAAATTGATTTAAAATTTTCTTCTTTAATAAATATTCAATTGGTTATTTTATCTTTTAAAAATAATAAATTGATTTCTATTTATAAATATATTGTTTATGTTGTAAATAGAATAGCATTGTTTAAAATTTAATTAATAAAACATATTTTTCTAATTCTAATATTTTTAGTAATTTGAGAATTTGTTTTTATTTAATAATAGCTTTTCAAAGTTATAAAATAAATGATCTTGGTTTAAATTAATAATTGAATCATGATTTAAAATTCTAATATACATTAATAATTTGGAAATTTTAATTTTTATTAAATATAAAGTTTTCAAAGCTATTTAATAAATAAATTTATGATTTTTAAATTGTTAAGAAAAAAATGTTTAAATGTTTAAAATAGTTTTAGCTTGAGTTTTAAATTTAATTAATGGACAAAAGAGTTTTATAGCTTAATTAAATAGAAAATTTATTAATAAAAATATAATTTCCTTTAAAATGGTTTTAATTTAATAATGATACATTTTAAGTACAATATTAACAATGTATTGTGTTACAAATAGATTTTTGGTTAAAAATAGCTAGTGTTATTTCAAATTTTCATTTGTATTCATAATTTGATTTTTAATATAGATTATGAATTTAATTTGAATTTAATTTCCAAAGTATAAATTTTAAATTGTTTTAATTTCCATATGTATAAGCTTCATTTAAAAGTACAAATTGTTTTTAGTTCTTTTAAAAGTTTATACACATATTTAAATATTAACTAACAAAGTAAAATTTAGCTAAATACATATGTTAACTTGTAAATCAAATACAAACTACTTTAAAAAGACAAGTGTATTAATATTAAGCCTTTTATAACCAAATGTTAAAAGATTAACTTATCAAATTGACAAATGTTGAAATTCTTACAAGTGGCCTCTTTCAAATCTATTTTTTCTTTTATTTAATAAAATCTGAAAATTTACTTATATAAATGAACATTTTTCATTACTGTTCTTTTTCTCATTTCCTAAATCAAAAGAATCTTCAACTTGCTTATACCTCAAATCTGAAACCTATTTTCAGATTCAAACTTAAATGTTCAAACCAAAATCCGTTCACATGCAAACAGTGATTCCCCTCATTTTTTTTCAAAGCCTGTAAACAATTCTGCAGACCATTCTGCAATTACAAAATCTGTAGCATACATCTTCATAACCATGCATTTACTATTTTCAAAACCCAAGTCTATTATAAAACCCCTCATATCAAATCTGAACATCCTAAAAAAAGATCAAAGCACCTGCATTTTTTTTCTTGAATCTGGAAATCAAGTTCACCTGCAAATTTCAAATTTGCACATCTTCAAACCAAAAGATTGATTTCTGCATATCTTCAGCAAAGTTTCAAAAGCAACAAACATGCATGCAGTTTCAAAACCCAAAAGTATACCAAGTCACTTGCAGATGTTTTCAGCAATTCAACTCAAAGCTTTTCAAATATAAAGCTCTGCCTTCTTTCATATAGGTGAGTAACTCTTTAAATTTAAAATATAAATAAGGAAAAAGGGTTGCATGCTTGGATACTGAAATAAATAAGTTTGCATATGTGATTGTTGATGTGAAGTGTATTTGTATGCATTTTATTTGAATGTTCTCTGTTATGTTTTCCAGCAACCCTGTTTTGTTTTGAATTCATGTTCTTTTTGATCCAATCTCTGTAGAATCTAGTTTACAGACAAGAATTGTTTTGTTTAAGTTATTAAGTTAAAATTTAATTTAATTAATAATAAAATGGGATGGCTCTGGAAAATCAAATAAGTAAGCAATGTTCAAAAATAACTGAAGATTTAAACATCACGATTTCTGGATTCTTGAATATGGATTTAATAATAAAATCATAATGTGATTTTTAAAACAAATACTATAGTTTTTAGTGAAGAGGTTTAGGAGCAGTTAAGGGATGAGCTGCATACAAACTTTGGGGTTGCTTAGGTGATTCATGCATCTGGAGTGAATGAGGTTCTTCCTGGTGATGGAGGGGAGGTAGGAGAAGATGGGAAAATGCTATTTGGTGATGGAATTCACCAGAGAAGGTGCGGCAGTGGAAATTCAAGTTGGAACCCTAGTTTTATGATGGTTTGATGAATCGAACATTTCGATTTGTTCAAATGACCGAGTGCTTAGATATTTTGGAAATAGGTAGTACGATTATAGTTGAAGCCATGGTCGAAGTCGTTGACCTGCTGATGGTCGGAGGGGCACGTTCTCGCCGTTGACAGGTTTTGAAGAAAACCTGAATTTGCTGTTGCCAGGTTTTGGATTGGGGAATTCGATTGTTATTTCGAATGGAAGGTGAGATTCTGAAGGTCGTGGGGGGTTTCAGGGTTGAACGTCGACTTGTTCGATGTATTGGTGGAGGCCGGAGATGGCCAGAGCCACGGTGCACGTGCACCGTGCAGTGGAAGTCCTGGTGGGTGTTGAAGTTGTTTTGTTTTGGAGTGACTCGAGTGAAATTTTGGTTTGACTCGAAGTAAATGGGAAGATTGTTCGGGGAAGAGGGGTGTTTAACATGAAGCATGCAGTGATGTGTCTCGGGTTGAATGTTTTGTTTCTGGTTTACAGAAACCTTTAGTTCCTGTCTTAACACTTTAAAACCTGAAGCTTTTTAAAAATGTTTAGGAAATTTTAAACCTAGTTTAAATTCAAGTTGTATTTTTGAAATCCAAGTTAAATTTAAAATCTCAGATTTTAAATTAAAATAAAGTTTTAAACTTTAAACTTGTTTAACTACTTAATTTTGTGAAAAAATAGTTTGAACTATTCAAAAATGAAGTTTTGTTAAAATATGAGCAAGGTTTAAAATTCAATTTAAAATCTGGAAATTTAAAAATGAATTTCAGTTTTTAAATTTAAAGGAAGGTTTAAATTTGGAAGTTTTAAACTAAATATAAATTGAAGTTAATGAAATTTTGAAATGAGTTTTAGTTTTCAAATTTTATGAAATTTAAATTCTAAGACAAACACTTGTTTGTCTTGCAATTTAAAAAGTTTCAACTTTATTTAAATTTTGATAAGTTTAAATTATTCTTATTTTAAAACTTGTATTTGAAATGAAATTTAAAGGTAATTTCAAAAGTACTTTGTTTCAAACAAGTTTGTTTTAAAACATAATTAAGAAATGGTTTTATCTTAAATTTAAGTTAAAGATTAATGTTTTAGAATTGATTTAATTGACAAGGTAATTAAGATTTATCAATTAATTTAATTAATTGATTAGGGAATCATTAATAATTGATTTATGATTAATCAATTTATAATTAAGATCATTAATTAGATTTTTAAATTAATGATTAATGAATTATTAATTATGTAATTAAGCTTTAATAAATGTTAATTAATTAATAATTAGACTTTAGTTAATGGATGATTAAAGATAATAAAATTTGTAATTAATCTCAGTTAATTACTTAATGAAAATAATTAGAGAATGGTTAATGAAGGTCATTAACCGGGATTATTTAATAATTAATTAATGTAGTTAACTTTATAATTAATTAGTTTAATTAATTTAATAATAATCATTTGTGAATAATTTAAGTGTAATTACTTAATGAAGTAATTAAGAAATTAATTACTTAATCTAATTAATTTAGTTTATTGTGATTGTTTAATTTAGTTAATTAAGTTTAATTAACTTTAAAAACTTGGGTTTTAAAGATAATTACTGTATGTAATAAATGATTTGGGAAATTACTTGTTGAAGTAATTGATTGATAATTACAAATTGTAATTAATTGAAGATGTTTAAGAATGAAGTAATTTGGTATCTCCGAGTTGTTTCTCTAAGTTGTTCTTGTACTGTATAGAGTTGTATAACTAGACAGGTGTTTATAACTGTCTAGTATGTGTTTGTGAAATCTGTGTAACTCTGATAATGATTATAAACTATGTTAATGTATATGTTATTAATATAATTTATTCGTTCTGCTGTTTAGATTCTGATGTTGTTTCTTTCTTCTCTTCTTTCTTTTCTCTTTTCTATCCCTTTCTTTCTTAAAAATGATGCGATTTTCTGTGGTAAGAAAGTTGGGTCGTTTCACCCAACAAAGCACTAACCTCAAAACTTGGGGTTTTCTATGGAGTATATAATCCTAGCACTACAATCGAGTTGTTCAAGTGATATTTTCCTATTGTGGCAAAATATCCTAGCATCGTATTTACTTAACCAATTCATAACCAAAATAATTTCGAACCCTACGAAATCAAACACGTGCAAACTGCAAGCAAATACATGACCTAACAAATCAAACTCTAGGTGGTCGCATTTCATCCCAAGAGTCACGTAAGCTCCTATCGGATTTGCAACCCTTAAAGAGGAAACTAGGTATGAAGGTTCTAGGTTCAGCTTATCTACCAAACAATAAGATATAAAAGAATGTGATGCATCCGTATCAAATAGAACTCTAACTGGTACACCATGAATCAAAAGCGTACCTCCCAACATAGATTTTCCTTTCTCCTCTGCTGTCGGTCTTGAGGTTGCTAGCTCCAGTGCAAACATTTTACCCTTTCTATCCTTGCCTAGCTCCTTGTGCTGGTTTTATAATGTCCAATTTGATCGCAGTTGAAACATTTCACTCCTTTCTTGTCAGCAGCTGCTTGTCTAGCACTCATGAGCATAATGTCATATCTTATCACACTTATAACATATAACTTCTATCTTTCCCCTCTTGGCAGCTCCACTCTTATAAGTTCCTTTCTTATGGAAAAATTTCGTCTTCTGGTTCTACCCTTCTTGTGCTCCTCCTGCCTTGTTGCCCTCAAGATAAGAAAGCATTTATTCATGCCTCAATGCCATCTCAACAACTACATCGCACAGATTTCTAATATGTGATAATATGGCCTTAACAAGCTTAGGCTTCAACCCGCGAATGATCTTCTCATTCCTTTTATTGATAGTATCAACCGTAGCATATCTGTATCTCGATAAATCCTCAAATCTGGTTGCATACTCAAACACTGTCACATCTCCCTGCTCCAACTCGACAAACTTCCTGAGTAGAGGTGACTTCGCAATCTTCGACATAAACCTTTCCTCAGACCCTCTTCTGAACTCAGCCCAATTCATAGTCTCCTCATTGACTCCAACCGTAACACCGTTCCACCAGTACAGTCCTCGCAATTGCCTAGAAGCAAGCCTTCTTTTCTACTCATCATTGAGCCATAAATCAGCAAAAATCCTCTAGAAATGAAGTAACTAGTTCTCCACTTCAAATGCAACCTCAGTCCCGATAAATGATTTTCCACCCAGCTTAACATAATCTCTGCTCAACACCACATAATTATTGACCACCAAAGCTTCCTAATTTCCTCGTTCAGCATTTTCTCCAACTAACCCCATAGCAACGCCAGCCTGCATCATGTTAATCAATACATAACTTGCGTACGTGTAAAAATATATAGTTGAGTATATTTGACGCAAAACAAATAAAATAGCACCGAAACTTACATAAATTCTAGGAGAAGCTAGCAAAACACAGACGTATACTAAAAATTTAAACAAACAGTATATATATATATATATATATGTATATATAAACTAACTGTATATATAATATACTTTGTACTACTGGTTTCAATATATAACATAAAAAGAAAACAAAGGCCAGACGCTACTCAACGTTCTCTTTATTTTTATTTTTTTATTTTTATTTTAAAAAAACGTATAACCCAAATTAAGACACAACATAAACAATATTACTATTCTTTACAATATACTATATATATAAGTTAAATATATAAACGAGCATAACTTTATATACGTATAACTTGCATACCAACATTTCATAAACTTATATATACTGTTATGTAACTAATACATATACATACTATCAGCTTTTAAAAATTTACGTACATATACATACTTATAAAATATACATATACTCACGTATATATAAAATAATTTACGTACATATACTCACGTACAGGAATTTTACATATACTCACATATAAAATAATTTACATATACATACCTTTAAACTGTAGCAAGCTTCAGATCCAAGGCATACAAGCCTTAGAACCAACCCGCTTCTCCAAATTTTTATACATATATATAGTTTATAATACATATAACTTCCTTAGCACAGATTTTTATAATACGCACAAATATCTACTTAAAACCAAATGCATTCAATAGTTGTTCAATATTTATAACTTCAAATCTATACTTATATGACAGAGGAACAAAGCGTGCATATGTACAGGTTTTAAAAAAAACAATTGCATTCAATACATAAGCTTATACCCTATGCATAAGAAGACAAAGGAATGGAGTAGAGACAGCACAAGTGGGGTGGAGGCCGAGCTGCTGTGTTTTATGATGGAGAGGCGGTGAACGGCATGGAGGACGGAGGTGATGTGCGGCTGTCGGCGCTAGCGAGGGGAGGCCGTGGCTATGGGTTCGGCTTCGGTCTAGATGGGGCGGTGAGACTTAGGGGAGGGGAGAAGGTCGAGAGCCAAGGGTGGAGGCGGGTGAGTGTAGGCGCGGCGAAGCGGAGCCGTGGAGGAGTGGAGGGAAGATGTGACTGCATCATGCTCTCGGTCGATTTCATGATGTTATATGGATATGAATTCTTTTTTCTTTCTCTTCTCATTTGGACCATGGCAGATAGGGAAAAGGAAGAGAACAGGGAAAGAGTTGAGGCAGCAAGCATAAGTGGCAAGCCAAGAGAAAATGAGAAGTAATATTGAAAATATAAGCAACGCACAGAGAACGAAAGAAAGGAATAAGAATCACCGCGAATGAATGAAACAAATAAATGAGACAGCTAATGTATAGAGAACAGTGAACGTCAGTCTTCATAATTTCTTGAAAAAAAAACAACTACTATATGGTTTAAATCAAAAGACACATACCGCTTACCATACGATTACCATTTACACGCGTTCCGTTTCGTACCGAATCACGAAACACAGAAAAAAATATATCGTAGAGATCGGCGCGACTAGACGGTCAAAACCATATACAGATATCAGTGGTATGGTTGAATTATAAAAATTTGAAATTTCTACCAGCGGAAAATGCGTAAAAATCGCAGAAAATTAAGACCGACGGAGCCAAAGATGTCCGAATTTGGAAAAACGACAAACTGAAATCTTGCTCAGAAGAAGATTTAGAATTTTTCTATGTAAAAATATTTTGGTTTTGAAAATGTTTTATTTTCATCGCTTTTTAACTGATTAAATTGAGGTAAATTTTACGCACGAAATAAACTTTCATATTTTCGGACGAAAATCTACCAGTTGCTATATTTAACTAGACGCATTCCAAATATCAAATTTATATTTCAAAATTTTATCGTTTAAAATTTCACAAAATTTCAATTAAGTACGTTGCTAAAACTGGTTAAATTTACGAGTTGTTACACTCTCCCCCACTTAAAACTTTTCGTCCTCGAAAAGGAAGGAGGTAGGAGAATAAAAACAATCAGGAGAAAATAGACTTGAAATACATTGTAAACAATTAATTCAAACCATACAAATTTCAATTTAAATAAATTTATATTCAACAATTTGTTTTAAAATTCAAGGTTTTCATTAAATTGATTTGATTTCTCATTTATTAATGTTAAATACAAAAGGTTTCTTTCAAACGAAATTTAATTTAAATTCAATTAATTCAAGATATCTAATTAAGTTGATTTAACTTCAGTTTATTAATTTCCAAAACAAATTTTATTTTATATTAATCACATACATTATTCAATTAACTCATTATTCTATTTATCTCTATTAACCATCTTATAATTAAACTTTAAGTGTATAACTTTTTTTTATACGCACTCACATTTTATTTGTATTGTATATTATCCAATTTTCTTAAATTAACAATTTCAAAGATCATAAATTTGAATAGTCATTTATTATAATCATACCTTATTCGATAAATTTAATTCTTCTTTATTTCGAATTATTATTAAATTTATTCCACTATGTACATCTTATCTCTTATTAGGAATAGTTACACTTATTCTAACTACTCAAATTTATTCAAAAATTCATTTGATATCATTTTATATTGTATAATATTCAATTACATAGTTAACTTTTGAAAATTTAGGTAAGTTATATATAATGCAATTGATTATTATCCAAATAAAATTCCTAATTCAATTCTCTCAAATTTAAATATTAATTCAAAATTTGGTTTCATTTATAATCGAAATCATCTTTTTACCCAAATTTTAAGAATTAAATTTTCGATTAACTTCAACTATTTTAGAGATAAAAATAAATACATACATACATATATATATATTCATAATATATCAAATCAAATTTAAAACCTTCAATATATATTATAAATCAAGTCATGTTTAGAAATTCAAATCGATTTATTTTTCAAAATAAACAGTAGCAAAGCTACAGAATAATCTCTCCACTTCGAAACTCGAAAATAAATGTCGATGATGCGGCCGTCATCACCGAGATTATTTTCCAACAACAAAAGAGAAGAGCACTGATTTAAACATTTAAAATCCTTTGAATGATTTCTATTCGAAAATATTTAAACACTATACACTTTAAAACTTCCAAATCAAAGTTGAAACCACCGGATATTAAATTCTCAAATTCTAATTTAAATACATTTCAAATTCCAAATCAAATTATAACCCATTTTTATAAATTTATTTATTTTACGAAATAATCAATGATCTATAAAACAATAAATGAAAATCAATTATTATCATTTCGAACAACAGATTCATTAACAATTTAATTTCAGAAAACTTTTATTTATATATACTATAATCATACAAAACTATTTTGTTTACCAAATTTGAAAACAATATCATGTCGGTTTGTTCTGTTCAAGTGCTTTGGAAATCCTATCGATAGCGTTGATCAGACGAATCGATCGAAAACCCAATTCAACATCAACAACTCAAACAACACAATATATAAAACATTTAATATTAATTTACAAATACATTTCTTTGCTCGATGATACAGGAATGAATCTCAAAATAAGGATAGGGTTCAAATTTTTATGGACTCACATTAAAGAGAATTCAGATTCGAATTCAAGTTTGAAAGAAAAGATAAGATAATTCAATTAACCGAATCGGGAGATGGATAAGCTTATTTAATTCACGGGCAACCTTAACCGGGTCGACCGTAAGTTCAAGAATAAGATCGATGCTGAATTCCGAGGTAAATCAACATTCGATCTCAAGAGATAGAATTCAGGTATAACAGGGAATAGATAGCATCGTAAACCGTGGATACAGAAATCTCCGGTAAATCAATGCCTATTGTAAAGGAGTTTCACCCATTTACAAATAAATTTGGGATTGGCGAGACCGCCGACTCACTATAAAGATCATTCGAAGTGGAGTTATGGGGTACTCCGAAATCAAAAGAAGATAAATAGTGAGGGATATGAATGAATTTCGAAACGAGGGGACGTTCCAAATTCGAAGGAATTGAGTCAAAAGGAAGAAATTGAAACTCGAATGAGAGTGATTCTGTAAATACATTTACCCTATATGCTAAGTTTTGCCTAGAGCTACCAAAAGCTCTGATACCAACTGTAACAACCCGCTATTTTGGAGTATTCACATCCGTACATATCAGACTTGAATGATTCAAAATACCGAATTGTTAATTTAAATTTGGCAAAACTCAGATATACAGTAAATAAATATTCACAGAATCACAGAAACAGAGTAATAATATGCAGCGGAAGTAAAAGAGGTAGTAGTTCATGAAGCTACTATATAAATATATAAGATACATCAGAGTTTACAACAGAAGAGAAATACGATACATCAAGTACAAATCAGAATACATCACTGGAATCATCGAATACTGAAAGCAGAATAGATGGCTGGATCTTCAAGCAAAGATCCAACTCCAAAGGCGAGTCTCGAAAGCTGAACCACTCATTCTGACCTGAGCGTAAAGCAAAACACAAAACACTCGAGTCAGGATTAATATTCTCATATCAATAAATCCAACTCAAGTGAAATAGCAATCGAAATACAAGTAACTCAAAGGATGTTGGAATAACCATCCTCTAAGGATCCGTTAAACTATCTACTATGTAGTAATATACGCTAAATAGATAATGTCTATCAGTAATAAAAGTATCAAAATAGTGTTAAGGCGTTACCATTATCCCCCTTAACACATTTTATAAGCATCATAGTCTATACAGCACTGTAAATTCCACCGTAAACTGGTGGGATATCAGGGAGTACTCCATAGGTATAACACAAAACAAATTCGTAGTGGTCGCGTATATAGGGATCCAAGTATGACAGGCACATGAGGCAATACCCAAGGTAGTGAAACTACCGTTTGCCTGATCCGGACTGGTGAGAACGCATTGCCGCAACGATCGCAACACCGCAAAACAACACTCCCAAAAGTACGAGGGTGCACCAATCAATAACGAGTAATGAGTAGTATTCGAAGAAGTGTGTTCGCTCGAGGTGACTAACCCCATTTGGCCCAGCCCGGCTCCTGATTTTAGTCATTTCCAATTTGACACAAGTGTCAAGGCTATCCATTATCGTTCTCTTTCTTCAGCAGTCGCGTACATCATTCCAACCACTTCATTCTGGATCATCACTCCGCGTATAGTTATTAAAGTGGTTTTCGGTTTAGATAGAGAGTATATCCATAACTGTAACGACCCGTAAATTTTCGATAATTAAAATAGCTAATTTAATAAGATTTCGTGATTTAGTGCTAGAAAAAAAAATTTTGTAAGTCGTTTGGAATAATAATAACTAGAATGAAATGCAACAAATTTTATTTAAGTTAATTATTTATGAATTGAATGAAATCCCAGATCAATTGAAATAATATGTAGTCAAAGGTAATTGAATGAATTTGTATTGAATAGGTAATTGTGACACTTTTTTATAAATAATAAACTTATAAGTAATTAAAAGTAACGGTGATAATTATTTAAGTTACCTATTCATTTAGTTAGTCGAATTGAATTTGTGAACCAATTGCAATAGAAATGAAAGTTTATATATTAGTTGAGTGCATTATCTCTAACTATAGTTAAATAATAATGTGGAATTCATTTGATGTAATATAGTAAATCGACTGATAATAATTTTTTTATTAAAAATCCAATATTGAAATCCGTCAAATATTGAACAATTAAATTGTTTAAATTTAATATTTGAAATTTATTAAATGATTGAATAACGGGAATCGAATAACTTTTTAATGAAAATGGTTGTTCTATAATTTGAATTTGTTAAATTTTATAAGTTCGTTTTGAATATTTCAAAAGATAGTGATTTAGGAATAATCAAATTTGTTTAAATTTAATATTACAGATGTTTGAATAATTAAATTCCAAATTTGATACGATTGATTTGATATTGAAATTTAATATATGAAAATAGAGTAAACAATTGAAATTTGATATAATATGATTCAAATTGGTATCCAAAGTGAATGTAAGTTATATTTGGATTTTAATAGAGTTAATAAGATTTTAAAATTGGAATTGATTTGAATTGGGAAGTTATAATTGAAATGGATTGATTTTGAAGCTGTTTTATTTTGTTTTCCAAATTACTCGGTTATATAAACCATTTTGAATACTTAAACTATTTTAATCTATTTTAAATCTACTTAACCCAATTCAAATTATTTTAAACTAAATTTATCTATTTCAAATCCATTCTAAGGTTTTAAAGTATTTTAACTATTTTAATTATTTAAACTACTTTTACCTACTTAAAATTATTTTCTAAAATTCCAAACTGGTTAATAAGGTGAAATGTTTATGTTTAAATCTTGAATTTGAATACGAATTGGATTAAATGAAGTTGCAACCTAAATTGAAACCCGAAATGATTTTGAAATCGAAATGAGATATTGATGCGGAAAATAATTTTTGAAACGGAATTTCACGTTTGAATAGATACGATGATATTTGAAATGGATTTGATCTTTGAAGCGAATATGATATGTTGATATCAATTATGAATCGATTTGAAATGTAAAAGAGCCAACGGTGTAATAATACGTAGTTATTAAAGAGACCGGGATCGGATATGGACATACTCGCTGTCGATACCGAAAACCACTTTAATAACTATTATACGCAGAGTGTTGATCCAGAATGAAGTGGATGGTTTGGTGAACGCGTTGACTGAAGAAAGAGAACGATTATTGGATGACCCCTGACATAACTAAAACAGGAGCCGCGCCGGGCCATTGAGGTTCGCCACCTCTAGCGGACACACTTCTTCGATACCATATCTATTACATTTGTGATGCGATTTGGGTGCACCCCTTGATTTGGGAGTGTTGTTTCGCGGTGTTGGGGTAGCTGCTGGCTATGCCCAACATCAGTCCGGATCACGCAACTACTAGTATCCTAGTTGGTATCGCCTCATGTACCTTGTCATACTGATTATCCTATTCGCGACCACTACGTTTGATTTGTACCTTGAGTATATGGATTGCCCTCTGGTGACTTCCGGTTTTGGGAAAACTACGGTCTTGTATATGCTTTTGGGAATATAAAATGTGTTAAGGGGGATTATGGTAACGCCTTAACGCTATTTTGATACTTTATATTACTGATAGGCATTATCTACTTAGCGTACATTACTACATAGTAGATAGTTTAACGGATCCTTGAGAGATGGAAAATCCCGTAACATCTCTTAAGTTATTGCACGCACGTTGACACTGGATATGAGATGTCAAATCCCGTAAACATCTCTGACGCCGTTACACTCATATTTATTTACGATTGATTTAACTTACATAAGGATATTTTAGTCCTGACTCGAGTGTTTTGTCTTTTCATTACGCTCGGGTCAGTCCTGAGTTTTCAGATTTTTGAAAATCTATTCAGGAGGATGAAGACGAAGATTTGGTATACTATTACTATTATTACCCTTGCATCATGCTATCTGCTGCATTATTTTAATTGTTCTGTTGTATATGTATAACTCTGATAAATGTTGTATAAATAATTGTCAAAGTATAGTAGACAGCTTCATGAACTTTTTATTTGACTATTATATTTTATCGTTCCGCTGCGAGATTCTGTGTTGTTTTATTTCCTTTATTTCTCTTCCTTTTCTTTTCTTATTTACCCCAATAACCATCTGCCCTTTTGAATGGTTTGGAATCGACATGTGGATTTGATCGTCGGTTTAAACTGTCCAAAAAGGCGGGTCGTTACAGTTGGTATCAGAGCTTTGGTTTAGCGATAAACCTTGGCTCTAGTGGGGAATGACTCATTGAAATAGAGGTAAACTATATGAATGAGTTGAGTGTATATGAGAGAGCATACTTGTTATTTGATATAAAATGGTTTTATATTGTGTTAACTTTGTTCCGTTGAGTATTTATGAATTCTGGTCGATACTTGGGACGCCAAGGCGTCGATAGGAATTTCTAAACACTCGAATAGGACAAACCAACACAATATCGTTTTGGAATATATTTTATATAAAAGAATTATTCGAATATTTATTCATTTTGATTTAATTGATTGTTAGGAGATGATAATATTAGATTATTATCGTTATCGTTTGATCAGTCAATATTTACAACAATTGATTAAATAACAATGGATTTAGGAAAATGAAATCTTGTAAACACAATTGATAATGAATATAAATGAATTTTAACTTGGATTTGGGAATTTAAATTCCGGTGTTTGAAATTGACTTACAAGAATTTGAAAAATATAATATGAGTATTATATGATAGCATAATTGAGATGAAATTGTTTTCGAAGGATTTTTTTAATGATAAGTGTTATATTCCCTTCTCTTGACGCTAGAAAATGATTTCGGTGATGAGTGCAAGATCATCAAAATCCGATAAACCAGTCAAAAGATATGGCGAAAATACTAAGGGTGTATACTACAGATTTTTACTTATTTTTACACAGGACAGCGAGTAACATTCATGTTTTTAACCAAATAGACGAAGAAATTTTGTCAAGTTATCAAAACAAAAGTTGTGCTATAATTTCTAAGCTTTTCGAAAAGTCCAAGATCGTCGAATTTCGTTCAGCCATTTAAAAGTTATGGTTGTTTTCGTTTCAGCATATATTGGACAATTTTGGATTTTTTTTTCCAAAATTTGCTTTTATTATTTCAAATTACAAACCATCAAAACTTCAAATTTTCTAAAGAACAATCATAAACACAAAGTCATTTATTTTCTTATTCATCCATGCAATAGGTTTACATTCAATTTGTTTCCGATTTATTCAAGTTTGTTTCATTCATATTTTAAATTCAAGTCAATTTGCTTCAATTTAAATTGAATTCAATTATATTTAATTTCACTTTGCTTCAAATTTTAATTTAATTTATTTTTACATTTTATGCCGTTTATTCAATTCCATTAACACTAATGAATTCTACTTAATCAATTTTCACCCATCTAACAACCAATGCATATTAACATCCATCCAAAATCTACACTAAATCAATTATACATTTCCAAATATTTTTTTTTCATACACTTCCTAGTTTATTAACATTTAGTTATATTCAAATTTAATTAGTTTCCATTTACCAATTTTATATTTCATTAATTTTAAATTTTATTTATTCACTTAGATATATCATTCATTTTACAGCTTAAATTTCTTTTATATTTACAACTATCAATAGATCTTCACATTTTATTATTCATTCTTACACTGGTATATTATTTCTCTACTTATCCTTATTAGCATTTTAAACCTTTTAACTATTTGGTAAGTTATAGTTATGCAAATAGAATGTAGTTAAACAACATACACTTCTTTTCATTTAAAGTTGAATTTTCAATTAATTAATTCTTAAGTCATTACCTAAATTTCACTATAATTTAATTTCACATTTACATTCACATATAGTATTTCCATTTCATATTAACATAATTATGAATCACCTTTAAATGTTAATTTAAATTCCAATTATTTACTAACAATTTTTATTTATATTTGCAAACCATTAATTAAATGCATACTTCATTAATCAAACCTATACTTGTATATTATCCAATTAACAATTCATATAACATTTTTGAACTTCTTAAATATTCTGGTAAGTTATATCTATGCTATAGAATGAAATTTAATACTATGCGAGTTTTACGGTTTCAATTTTATTTTAAGTTCATAATTTCCTAATTCTAAGGATTTCTAGTTCAATTGATATTTTCACTTAGTTCTTAGGTTCATTTCTCATTTCAAAATTCAGAAGTTCCTTAATGATTCAAGTCTAAATTCATTTCAATCATTTAAAAAAAATCATTAATTATTAAAGGACTTAATAATTCCAATCCCGGTTTCATTTCAAATCAAGTTTGAAATAATATATACTTATATAATTTATATATCAAATCATACTATAGAGAATACAAAATAAAATAAAATTTGAATCAAAACAAGGTTTACACAATGCTATGCCCAACATCAGTCCGGATCACGCAACTACTAGTAACCTAGTTGGTATCGCCTCATGTACCTTGTCATACTGATTATCCTATTCGCGACCACTACCTTTGATTTGTACCTTGAGTATATGGATTGCCCTCTGGTGACTTCCGGTTTTGGGGAAACTACGGTCTTGTATATGCTTTTGGGAATATAAAATGTGTTAAGGGGGATTATGGTAACGCCTTAACGCTATTTTGATACTTTATATTACTGATAGGCAATATCTACTTAGCGTACATTACTACATAGTAGATAGTTTAACGGATCCTTGAGAGATGGAAAATCCCGTAACATCTCTTAAGTTATTGCACGCACGTTGACACTGGATATGAGATGTCAAATCCCGTAAACATCTCTGACGCCGTTACACTCATATTTATTTACGATTGATTTAACTTACATAAGGATATTTTAGTCTTGACTCGAGTGTTTTGTCTTTTCATTACGCTCGGGTCAGTCCTGAGTTTTCAGATTTTTGAAGATCTATTCAGGAGGATAAAGACGAAGATTTGGTATACTATTACTATTATTACCCTTGCATCATGCTATCTGCTGCATTATTTTAATTGTTCTGTTGTATATGTATAACTCTGATAAATGTTGTATATATAATTGTCAAAGTATAGTAGACAGCTTCATGAACTGTTTATTTAACTATTATATTTTATCATTCCGCTGCGAGATTCTGTGTTGTTTTATTTCCTTTATTTCTCTTCCTTTTCTTTTCTTATTTACCCCAATAACCATCCGCCCTTTTGAATGGTTTGGAATCGACATGTGGATTTGATCGTCGGTTTAAACTGTCCAAAAAGGCGGGTCGTTACAGTTGGTATCAGAGCTTTGGTTTAGCGATAAACCTTGGCTCTAGTGGGGAATACCTCGTTGAAATAGAGGTAAACTATATGAATGAGTTGAGTGTATATGAGAGAGCGTACTTGTTATTTGATATAAAATGGTTTTATATTGTGTTAACTTTGTTCCGTTGAGTATTTATGAATTCTGGTCAATACTTGGGACGCCAAGGCGTCGATAGGAATTTCTAAACACTCGAATAGGACAAACCAACACAATATCGTTTTGGAATATATTTTATATAAAAGAATTATTCGAATATTTATTCATTTTGATTTAATTGATTGTTAGGAGATGATAATATTATATTATTATCGTTATCGTTTGATCAGTCAATATTTACAACAATTGATTATATAACAATGGATTTAGGAAAATAAAATCTTGTAAACACAATTGATAATGAATATAAATGAATTTTAACTTGGATTTGGGAATTTAAATTCCGGTGTTTGAAATTGACTTACAAGAATTTGAAAAATATAATATGAGTATTATATGATAGCATAATTGAGATGAAATTGTTTTCAAAGGATTTTTTTAATGATAAGTGTTATATTCCCTTCTCTTGACGCTAGAAAATGATTTCGGTGATGAGTGCACACATCATCGGCGTTTATTTTCGAGAGTCTGAGTGGAGGAGACCACTTAATAGCTTGTCTAAACCTTGTTTTGATTCAAATTTTATTTTATTTTGTATTCTCTATAGTATGATTTGATATATAAATTATATAAGTATATATTATTTCAAACTTGATTTGAAATGAAACCGGGATTGGAATTCTTAAGTCCTTTAATAATTAATGATTTTTTTTAAATGATTGAAATGAATTTAGACTTAAATCATTAAGGAACTTCTGAATTTTGAAATGAGAAATGAACCTAAGAGCTAAGTGAAAATATCAATTGAAGTAGAAATCCTTAGAATTAGGAAATTATGAACTTAAAATAAAACTGAAACCGTAAAACTCGCATAGTATTAAATTTCATTCTATAGCATAGATATAACTTACCAGAATATTTAAGAAGTTCAAAAATGTTATATGAATTGTTAATTGGATAATATACAAGTATAGGTTTGAATAATGAAATATGCATTTAATTAATGGTTTGCAAATATAAATAAAATTTGTTAGTAAATAATTGGAATTTAAATTAACATTTAAAGGTGATTCACAATTATGTTAATATAAAACGGAAATACTATATGTGAATGTAAATGTGAAATTAAATTATAGTGAAATTTAGGTAATGACTTAAGAATTAATTAATTGAAAATTCAACTTTAAATGAAAAGAAGTGTATGTTGTTTAACTACATTCTATTTGCATAACTATAACTTACCAAATACTTAAAAGGTTTAAAATTCTAATAAGGATAAGTAGAGAAATAATATACCAGTGTGAGAATGAATAATAAAATGTGAAGATCTATTGATAGTTGTAAATATAAAAGAAATTTAAGCTGTAAAATGAATGATATATCTAAGTGAATAAATAAAATTTAAAATTAATGAAATATCAAATTGGTAAATGGAAACTAATTAAATTTGAATATAACTAAATGTTAATAAACTAGGAAGTGTATGAAAAAAAAAATTTACTTGGAAATGTATAATTGATTTAGTGTAGATTTTGGATGGATGTTAATATGCATTGGTTGTTAGATGGGTGAAAATTGATTAAGTAGAATTCATTAGTGTTAATGGAATTAAATAAACGGAATAAAATGTAAAAATAAAATAAATTAAAATTTGAAGCAAAGTGAAATTAAATATAATTGAATTCAATTTAAATTGAAGCAAATTGACTTGAATTTAAAATATGAATGAAACAAACTTGAATAAATCGGAAACAAATTGAATGTAAACCTATTGCAAGGATGAATAAGAAAATAAATGACTTTGTGTTTATGATTGTTCTTTAGAAAATTTGAAGTTTTGATGGTTTGTAATTTGAAATAATAAAAGCAAATTTTGGAAAAAAAATAATCCAAAATTGTCCAATATATGCTGAAACGAAAAAAACCATAACTTTTAAATGGCTGAACGAAATTCGACGATCTTGGACTTTTCGGAAAGCTTAGAAATTATAGCACAACTTTTGTTTTGATAACTTGAGAAAATTTCTTCGTCTATTTGGTTAAAAACTTGAATGTTACTCGCTGTCCTGTGTAAAAATAAGTAAAAATCTGTAGTATACACCCTTAGTATTTTCGCCATATCTTTTGACTGGTTCATCGGATTTTGATGATCATGCACTTTCCGGAAAGCTAAGAACCTAAGCTAAAACTTTTGTTTTAAGTGTTTTATGTTTTGATGTCGTTAGAAGGTCAAAAACGCGAGTGAACGTTGCTGACCTGCGCAATGCATTGCCCAGGCTGAGGGGTATCCTCTAAGTAAAACGGCCATAATTTTTGAACGTATGGTCCGAATTCGATGATTTTGGACATTCCGGAAAGCCTGAAATGAATGCAACAACTTTTGTTTAAATTATGTTGCCGAATTTTATCGTTTAGGTGTCCTAAAACTAAGATTTGTTTGCTGTCCTGAAATTGGAATCTCAGTTTTAAAGCTAAATATGTTATATATATGTTGTGTAGGCTAAGTATATCGATCTATCTTTATATGCATGGTTCTAACTTAGTTATTGAGTGTTTAGTAGGTGCGGGTTTCGCTTGCTTCGCATTTGGAGCTCGCTTTCGCGCTATATTAGCCGTATATGCTCGCTAATAATATATAAGGTACATATCTCGGATTACATATCGTATTTTTTTTTACACTTTTTCCCTGCGGGATGCCTCATCACTTGATGAGATGTATATTTGTGATATATATACTGTTATATTTTTTTCCGATCGAGCCGCGCAAAGGAGACTCTGCCGAAATTTTCCGTAAAATCCGGGTGTTAGAAATTTTTTTCAAGTTTTAAATTTTTTTATAACTTGTTTTGTTTACTAACTTTTAAAGTTAGGAAGCCGTTTGGAGTAACTTAGTGGAAGCGTAGTTATGACTTTATAAATGGAATTTCATTGTTTTATAAGTGGATAATTTTGAATAAAATATATCAAATGTTGAATTCTTTACTTAGTTCCTTTTCTCTTCTTTTTCCTTTTCGGGGACGAAAAGTTTTGAGTGGGGGAGAGTGTAACGACCCATAAATTTTCGATAATTAAAATAGCTAATTTAATAAGATTTTGTTATTTAGTGCTAGAAAAAAAATTTGTAAGTCGTTTGGAATAATAATAACTAGAATGAAATGCAACAAATTTTATCTAAGTTGATTATTTATGAATTGAATGAAATCCCAGATCAATTGAAATAATATGTAGTCAAAGGTAATTGAATGAATTTGTATTGAATAGGTAATTGTGACACTTGTTTATAAATAATAAACTTATAAGTAATTAAAAGTAACGGTGATAATTATTTAAGTTACCTATTCATTTAGTCGAATTGAATTTGTGAACCAATTGCAATAGAAATGAAAGTTTATATATTAGTTGAGTGCATTATCTCTAACTGTAGTTAAATAATAATGTGGAATTCATTTGATGTAATATAGTAAATCGACTGATAATAATTTTTTTATTAAAAATCCAATATTGAAATCCGTCAAATATTGAACAATTAAATTGTTTAAATTTAATATTTGAAATTTATTAAATGATTGAATAACGGGAATCGAATAACTGTTTAATGAAAATGGTTGTTCTATAATTTGAATTTGTTAAATTTTATAAGTTCGTTTTGAATATTTCAAAAGATAGTGATTTAGGAATAATCAAATTTGTTTAAATTTAATATTACAGATGTTTGAATAATTAAATTCCAAATTTGATACGATTGATTTGATATTGAAATTTAATATATGAAAATAGAGTAAATAATTGAAATTTGATATAATATGATTCAAATTGGTATCCAAAGTGAATGTAAGTTATATTTGGATTTTAATAGAGTTAATAAGATTTTAAAATTGGAATTGATTTGAATTGGGAAGTTATAATTGAAATGGATTGATTTTGAAGCTGTTTTATTTTGTTTTCCAAATTACTCGGTTATATAAAACATTTTGAATACTTAAACTATTTTAATCTATTTTAAATCAACTTAACCCAATTCAAATTATTTTAAACTAAATTTATCTATTTCAAATCCATTTTAAGGTTTTAAAGTATGTTAACTATTTTAATTATTTAAACTACTTTTAACTACTTAAAATTATTTTCTAAAATTCCAAACTGGTTAATAAGGTGAAATGTTTATGTTTAAATCTTGAATTTGAATACGAATTTGATTAAATGAAGTTGCAACCTAAATTGAAATCCGAAATGATTTTGAAATCGAAATGAGATATTGATGCAGAAAATGATTTTTGAAACGGAATTTTACGTTTGAATAGATACGATGATATTTGAAATGGATTTGATCTTTGAAGCGAATATGATATTTTGATATCAATTATGAATCGATTTGAAATGTAAAAGAGCCAACGGTGTAATAGTACGTAGTTATTAAAGAGACCGGGATCGGATATGGACATACTCTTTGTCGATACCGAAAACCACTTTAATAACTATTATACGCGGAGTGTTGATCCAGAATGAAGTGGATGGTTTGGTGAACGCGTTGACTGAAGAAAGAGAACAATTATTGGATGACCCCTGACATGACTAAAACAGGAGCCGCGCCGGGCCATTGAGGTTCGCCACCTCTAGAGGACACACTTCTTCGATACCATATCTATTACATTTGTGATGCGATTTGGGTGCACCCCTTGATTTGGGAGTGTTGTTTCGCGGTGTTGGGGTAGCTGCTGGCTATGCCCAACATCAGTCCGGATCACGCAACTACTAGTATCCTAGTTGGTATCGCCTCATGTACCTTGTCATACTGATTATCCTATTCGCGACCACTACGTTTGATTTGTACCTTGAGTATATGGATTGCCCTCTGGTGACTTCCGGTTTTGGGGAAACTACGGTCTTGTATATGCTTTTGGGAATATAAAATGTGTTAAGGGGGATTATGGTAACGCCTTAACGCTATTTTGATACTTTATATTACTGATAGGCATTATCTACTTAGCGTACATTACTACATAGTAGATAGTTTAACGGATCCTTGAGAGATGGAAAATCCCGTAACATCTCTTAATTTATTGCACGCACGTTGACACTGGATATGAGATGTCAAATCCCGTAAACATCTCTGACGCCGTTACACTCATATTTATTTACGATTGATTTAACTTACATAAGGATATTTTAGTCCTGACTCGAGTGTTTTGTCTTTTCATTACGCTCGGGTCAGTCCTGAGTTTTCAGATTTTTGAAGATCTATTCAGGAGGATGAAGACGAAGATTTGGTATACTATTACTATTATTACCCTTGCGTCATGCTATCTGCTGCATTATTTTAATTGTTCTGTTGTATATGTATAACTCTGATAAATGTTGTATAAATAATTGTCAAAGTATAGTAGACAGCTTCATGAACTGTTTATTTGACTATTATATTTTATCGTTCCGCTGCGAGATTCTGTGTTGTTTTATTTCCTTTATTTCTCTTCCTTTTCTTTTCTTATTTACCCCAATAACCATCTGCCCTTTTGAATGGTTTGGAATCGACATGTGGATTTGATCGTCGGTTTAAACTGTCCAAAAAGGCGGGTCCTTACAATAACCGATTCCGGTCTCTTTAATAACTTTCGTAATTATTACGCCGATTGGTCGTTTAGTAAATTTCAAACCAAATCAAATTCAATTTCAATTAGAATTTATAAATCAACAATTCAATTGTCTTTCACTATCAATTTCCAAAATTTACGTTACAACTTCCAAATAACCATTTCAAAATCTGATAATTCAATTCCAATTCAAATATTTTCAAGTTCGTATATAAATTTCGTTCCGAAATCATTTAAATTAATTTAATTTAACATTCAAACCAATTTAAACTCATTTATCGATTTCATTTAATATTCATTTAGTTAATTTATCATTCAAACCATTTCCATTAAATTTCCAATTCATTATATCAATTACTTGTGTTCAACTCCATTATATCAACTTCAAATTGAGTTAAATTAAATTCGTCAAATCAAATTCTCTAAATTACAAGTCTTACATTAGTTCCAATAAATCAAATTTTTATTTCTTGTTAAAGAAATTTGATTTCACTTATTTATTTACTTAGTTACAAATTTCCAAAACTCAATTAGTAAAAAACTAAATTTCATATATTCGAGAAGTTCCAATTTCACTTATTAACTTACTTAAATAATTTTTCCAAATGCTTAATAAATAAAGAAACTCAATTTCATTTATTAACGAAGTTCAAATCCATTTATTCAAAAGTTCAATTTCACTTATCAAAGAATTCAATTTTTATTCAATTATCAAATAATTAAATCTTATTCAATTATTAAATAATTTCAACTTAACTATTAATAGTCTCAAAATTTAATAATTACAAACTTGATTACAAATTCAAATTTGATTATTAAATCATTTCCACTTAATTATGAATTCAAACTTAATCATCAAATCATTTCAACTTAATTAGAAATTTAACTTAATAATTTCAAACTTAATTATAATTCCAAACTTAATTATAATTTCAAATTTTATTATTAAATGATTTCAAACTTAATAATTTCAAAACTCAATTATTACTAATTCCAATTTATTTATTAATAATTTCAAATTTAATTATTAAATAATAAAATTTCAAACAACGTTCTTTCATCAATTACTACATTAATATTTGTTTCAGATTTCAATCTTTACATTTTCCTTTCATAAAATTCCAATTACAACTTTATTTCAAAACTTATTCTTTACTCGAATAAAAATCATTATTTTATTTTTAAATCAAATTATTGACCAATCGGATTTATTAAATTCTCTATCCTAAGTCAAGTTCATTTTAGGTATTTATCGTTTCAACCCGATTCCAATTCCAATTCACAAATCAAAACATAGCAAAGGGAACTTGCAGTGTGATAACCGGGATGGTCTCAAAGTAAATAAACAAGCAATAGCAACATCAATAACAATCCAATAAATTAATTCAAATAATCCTAAGCATATTAATTCGCATTGTTATTTGTGCAAATTAATATAATTATTTCTAGAATCTAAACTATCATTTCATGTAGATTAAAAATTATTACATTACGGTTCTTCACTTGTCATCTATTTACAATTTCATACATCATCAATTTAAACAACATACATTCAATAGTTCAAGGTGTAATTAATCAAATCCTACGTGTCAATTAATTAAACATTAAGGGGTCATATTATACAAATTTAACTAATCAAATTCAACACATATGTCGATTCAAATTTAACTATCCTACGTCAAATTCAATTGCATAATATTTATCACTTGATACATTTCAATTTAACATCCAATATAAACAACAAACAATCAATCAATTATCAATCAAACGGGATTATCATAATATAATTTACAGATAACGGTGTCAGATGCCAAAGGTGAACTGATACAGGTAATAGCATATGTAACAGTGTAAATAACTAGCAGCAGCATATTTCAATTGTCATTTCAATTGAAATCGAATTTAATAAATAAAAGAACATTAATCGTGAGTGATTGCTCACCTTTCGAGGCTAGTGGGATAGACAATGAAATTTAGTTACGAAATCCAGGCACGAACCGCAAAGCAAAGTAGATTGGCACGAATTGACGAACATAGCTGATCAATAGGAATAGACGAAATCAAATCAGAACTGGATCGATGAAGATAACTGATATGAGTGGATTTATATACATAACTATATATATATAATCGTATTTTTAAATTCAAACACTCACCAAAATCTTTAAAAAAAATCGATATAAGTTTAAGCATATATACACAAATCCAAATCAAAATCCATATGTATTAAAATCAAAAATATATATATAGGTTATAGTAAAATAAATAAAATCTATCGGCAAATTTGAAATCAAAATACCTATGTATAATATAAAACAAAACACATAGATTGGTAGACATGCATTTCTTTCATGATACGTATTATATACCCTTATATACAACCGCCCATACAAATATGCTAACAACTTATAAACAGTTACAAGTACCAGGCTATGAGCGAAATAATTTCAAAACAAATATATATACATATTAAACATTATTATTAAATAAATAGTACATCATCCTTCTTACACGTAACCTAGGTAATATGGTATGTATTATATATGTAACTACCTACATGTTAAAAAAAATTTAAACACAAAATCAATACATAACTTGCATACATGTAAAAATATATAGTTGAGCATATTTGACGCAAAACAAATAAAATAGCACTGGAACTTACATAAATTCTAAGAGAAGCTAGCAAAACACAGACGTATACTAAAAATTTAAACAAACAGTATATATATATAAACTAACTGTATATATAATATACTTTGTACTACTGGTTTCAATATATAACATAAAAAGAAAACAAAGGCCAGACACTACTCAACGTTCTCTTTATTTTTATTTTATTTATTTTTATTTTAAAAAAACGTATAAACCAAATTAAGACACAACATAAACAATATTACTATTCTTTACAATATACTATATATATAAGTTAAATATATAAACGAGCATAACTTTATATACATATAACTTGCATACCAACATTTCATAAACTTATATATACTGTTATGTAACTAATACATACACATACTATCAGCTTTTAAAAATTTACGTACATATACATACTTATAAAATATACATATACTCACGTATATATAAAATAATTTACGTACATATACTCACGTACAGGAATTTTACATATACTCACGTATAAAATAATTTACATATACATACCTTTAAACTGTAGCAAGCTTCAGATCCAAGGCATACAAGCCTTAGAACCAACCCGCTTCTCCAAATTATATATATATATATATATAGTTTATAATACATGTAACTTCCTCAGCACAGATTTTTATAATACGCACAAATATCTACTTAAAACCAAATGCATTCAATAGTTGTTCAATATTTATAACTTCAAATCTATACTTATATGACAGAGGAACAAAGCATGCATATGTACAGGTTTAAAAAAAAAATTGCATTCAATACATAAGCTTATACCTTATGCATAAGAAGACAAATGAATGGAGTAGAGACAGCACAAGTGGGGTGGAGGCCGAGCTGCTGTGTTTTATGATGGAGAGGCGGTGAACGGCATGGAGGACGGAGGTGATGTGCGGCTGTCGGCGCTAGCGAGGGGAGGCCGAGGCTATGGGTTCGGCTTCGGTCTAGATGGGGCGGTGAGACTTAGAGGAGGGGAGAAGGTCGAGAGCCAAGGGTGGAGGCGGGTGAGTGTAGGCGCGGCGAAGCGGAGCCGTGGAGGAGTGGAGGGAAGAGGTGACTGCATCATGCTCTCGGTCGATTTCATGATGTTATATGGATATGAATTCTTTTTTTCTTTCTCTTCTCATTTGGACCATGGCAGAGAGGGAAAAGGAAGAGAACAGGGAAAGAGTTGAGGCAGCAAGCATAAGTGGCAAGCCAAGAGAAAATGAGAAGTAATATTGAAAATATAAGCAACGCATAGAGAACGAAAGAAAGGAATAAGAATCACCACGAATGAATGAAACAAATAAATGAGACAGCTAATGTATAGAGAACAGTGAACGTCAGTCTCCATAATTTCTTGAAAAAAAAACAACGGCTATTTGGTTTAAATCAAAAGACACATACCGCTTACTGATACGATTACCATTTACACGCGTTCCGTTTCGTACCAATCACAAAACACAGAAATAAATATATCGTAGAGATCGGCGCGACTAGACGGTCAAAACCATATACAGATATCAGTGGTATGGTTGAATTATAAAAATTTGAAATTTCTACCAGCGGAAAATGCGTAAAAATCGCAGAAAATTAAGACCGACGGAGCCAAAGATGTCTGAATTTGAAAAACGACAAACTGACATCTTGCTCAGAAGATGGTTTATAATTTTTCTATGTAAAAATATTTTGGTTTTGAAAATGTTTTATTTTCATCGCTTTTTAACTGATTAAATTGAGGTAAATTTTACGCACGAAATAAATTTCATATTTTCGGACGAAAATCTACCAGTTGCTATATTTAACTAGACGCATTCCAAATATCAAATTTATATTTCAAAATTTCATCGTTTAAAATTTCATAAAATTTCAATTAAGTACGTTGCTAAAACTGGTTAAATCTACGGGTTGTTACAGATTACAAGGAAATTAAACCTTAGGTGTTTATATTATTATGTTTTAATCAGTTATCATGTGTGCTCCTTCTGTAAACATATTCACTTTATAATCTGCCCATAGCTACATTATTAGGGTGTTAATAGTAGACTAACCAGCTAGGTTGACCCAGTAGTGAATATATAGTGTGTTAACTCCTATGTAAGTAGAATTACATTTAGAAGGTCAAGCAAGCCAGAATGAAGGATGCCCAAAGATTGATTACAGAACTCTTGGTTTAGATAGGTTCATAATAAACTGATGAAAACTATGCATAAAGATTATTATTGGTAAGGGCCAATAGGTTCTTGGTGATCCCATGACAGCCATGTTCGAACAGGTTATTGAAAGAGATCGATAGGTCCATAATGATCCTATGAAAACTATGATATGAGAGAAGTCATTGGAGAACTCAATAGGTTCATATTCAGCCTATGTAAACTATGATTGGAGAAAGTTATTCGTAGATACCAATAGGTTCATAGAGACTCCATGAAAACTATGATTGGACAGTAGTATTGGTAGATACCAATAGGTTTATAGAGATCCTATGAAAACTATGATTGAATGATGGTATTGGTAGAAACCAATAGGTTCATAGTGACCCCATGAAAATTATGAAAGTGGATTGGAATTCCATAAAGAATTAACATGTTATTATTCAGCCCATGAAAACTAATAAATTAATGGTGACCCTAGAAACTCTAACTTGAGGCAGATAGTTAGATAAATGGGGATAGGAAATCCAGTGCATTTCATCATAATACCTTCTATTATGTAATGTTTTAACCATTGTGGATGCAGGTGCATAGTATATGATTATTACAAATTGACTTAAGATACCAGTTAGAGGAAAACCCGTTCCACTAGGCAGCATGGTCTAACTAGATATCTATATGGTTCAAGATGGTAGGTTATTATTCATACCATATATTTTTTTATCTAACTTGAAGTTTATGTTTTCTCCTTAAACTCTCGACTGCTCTATTAATTTTGAAGTGTTTGAAAGTTAAGGTTTTCAGGTTCCACTTTAAACGAATAAGCTTTCAGAGATGTGCAGAAGGCAAGCTAGCTATTAGAAGTTCTTTCTGTTTGATTCTGCAGTATTTTGGTTATAATGGAAAATTGGCTTAATTGTTAGACTTTGGTCATCCAATGAGCCATCTTCATATATCACTCTTGGCGTATTTTGTAATAATTATATTTCTTTGAACGCGATTTAAGAAATTGGGATTATGTAATGAATTTGAGATATGATTTGAAGTGGAATGAGAATTTTTTTTCATGAGTTTAAGTTTTTCTTCGTATCCATTACTGCATTTGGTCACCGAGAATTAATAATTACGTATGACTGCAACATCCGTAGCCATTAGTTTTGGGCCTCCAAGTGGGGGATGTCCCAAGTTTGTATCTGAGCATAGATTTATGTAAATTTAAGAGAAATTTAAATCTAAAATATTTTCAAAACATAACCCATGAATCAGAAAATTATGACCGGGGTTTAGGTTAACGCTATAGTAATGTATTCATATTTGTTGTATATATATCTATAAGTATGTACTCCTCTCTCTCTTAGATCGTTCTTCTGTATTACTAAGGATCTTATGCAGATTTATGAGAAAGGAAAATATGGAGGCAGGAAACGAAAGAGGAAATCTTGATGGAGGAAGCATCACAAACTAACGAAAATGCTCGACCCAACACCATGAGTAATTCGGGTTGACAGACAAATGCTAATCCAAATGCAAATGCCAACTTAGGTGCTTTAACCCCTCCATTAGATATGGGGATGATGTATTAGTTCTTTGTTAATCTGATGCAAGCTGGAGCAACTGCAGGGGTAGTTGGAGGTAATGCTGTGAATGGTGGAGCAGCTAATCCCATGGCCCTAATTGGTAATAACTATGTAAAGTTGAGTAGGGATTATGCTAGTCTTGGTGGAAAACCTTTTTTGGTAACAGAGGATGTTGTTTGGAGTATAAAACTGGCTATTGCATTGTGAAAGGATCTTCGCTGACTTGGGATTAAACAATGAGCAGAAGAGGAGACTTACCTCTAGATAGTTGGAGGTAATAACACCTCATTGGTGGAATAGTATTATCATAGGAGTCCCAAAGGAAAATTTGACTTGGGCATAGTTTTGTAGGAGGTTCGATTTTTTTTTCTGAAATTGCCAAGTCAGTTTTGTCGAGTAAGTTCATGGACTTAGTGCAGGGTGAGATGTCAGTGATTTAGCATGTTATGAAGTTTGATGAGTTGTCCAGATACGGATATGCTACCATTAACACCGCCATTAAAAGAAACGAGAAGTTTATTCAAGGGTTAAGGCCCAAGATTGCTATAGCAACTATGCTGCCCTCCGTGATCCAAGTACAGTTGTAGTGGAGATGGAAATTGGAATGAAGAGATGCTTTCTACTTATAAAAAGAAGAAGTAGGTTGAAACTTAGGGTTTTCAAGGCAAGAAGAGGAAATTCTTTAAGAAGAAAGGAACCCAAAAGGGAGAAGCTACAAAGAAGGTGAAGGGTAATCTAGTTTGCTTTAAGTGTGATAAAAAGGGATATTATGCTCATGAATGTCAAAATGGAAAAGGGAAGAAGATTGTAGATAAGAAGGAGTGAAGTGCTTCAACCATGACCGGATTGGACATTACAAGAATCAATGTCCATAATTGGTCAAAACGGACATAGGAAAGGACTTTGGTGTAGGACCATCATCTGCTAGACCAACCGCTACTGAGAAGGGAAAGAATGTGATGGAAGGTATGCTTTTGACTCATAGTATACCGGCTAGGGTACTATTTGATACCGGTGCATCGCATTCAATTATATCTCACTGTTTTGTTGATAGGTTATGTTTAGAACCCTCATCACTTGTTAAGGTTGCAAATTCGATAGGAGGGTATGCAACTCTAGGGATGAGATGTGACTAGCTAGAACTTAGTTTGTTAGGTTATAAGTTTACATGCAGTTTGTATGTTTTTGATTCGTAGGCTTAGGGATCATTTTGGGTATGGACTGGTTAGAGAGATATGATGCTAGGATATTTTGTCAAGATAGAGAAATATCTCTAAGGAATCCTAATAGTCATAATCGAATTATGTACTCGATGGAGAAGTTAGAACATAGTGCTTGTTCTTTGTTGAATGCTATGGAAGTAGGAAAAGAATTGAATCAAGTTTTAGTAGCAAGAAAGTTTGCAGATGTTTTTAAGCCAATCATGGGAGTACCCCGAAACGAGTCATTGAGTTTTAGATAGATCTTGAGCCAGGAGCAGAACCTGTGAGTAGACCACCTTGTATAATGACACTAACGGAGATGAAGGAATTGAAGGTGAAGCTTGTGGATTTACAAGGGAAGAATTTCATTTAACCAAGTAGTTCGCGTTGGGGAGTGGCTACAATGTTCATAAAGAAATTAGATAGGTCGTTAAGGATGTGTATCGACTATCGTAAGTTAAACGAGATGACGATCAAGAATAAGTATCCTATGCCGAGAATTGATGATTTATTTGTTAGTTGAGTGGAGCTAGAGTATTTTTCCAATAGGATTTGGCTACAGGTTTCCATCAACTAAGAGTGGTAGAGGACAGCATTCCATTGACAGCATTTCGAACTATGTATAGTTCATACGAATGGATAGTAATGTCATTCGGGTTAATGAATGCCTTTGTGGATTTGATGAATCAGATTTTTAGAGGGCACTTGATAGGTTTGTATTGGTATTCATAGGTGACATTGTAATATACTCTAAGAATGAAAGAGAGCATGAAGTTCATCTCAGAGCAGTGCTTGAGATGCTGAGGCAACATCAACTGAAAGCGAAGTTTTCAAAGCGTCATTTCTTGAAGAAAGAGGTTAAGTTTCTTGGTCACTTGATCTCATAGAAGGGTTTGCCAGCTGATCCAGATAAGATTGAAGCTTTTAACAACTGGAAGATACCAGAGACGATGGCCGAGATCAGAAGTTTTCTTAGACTTGTTGGCTATTACCGAAGATTCATTAAGGATTTCTTGCAGTTTGCAACACCTTTGACTAAGCTAACCAGAAAGGACGTGAAGTTTATTTGGTTCGACAAATGTGAGGAAGCATTCCTTAAGTTAAAGTATTTGTTGACCAATGCGCATGTGCTAGTAATTGCAGATGGGAATCAAGGGTTAGTGATGTATACAGATGCGCGTTGAACCAGATTAGGAGCTGTATTGATGCAAAAAGCTAAAGTTATTGCCTACGCTTCATGACAGCTTAAACCATATGAAGTGAGATACCATACTTAATCTAGAGTTGGCTGCAACGATCTTTGCATTGAAAGTATGGAGACATTATCTTCTAGGAGAGAGAATTGAGTTATACATTAACCATAAGTCCTTAAGGTATTTATTCTCTCAGAAAGAGTTGAATATGAGATAATAGAGGTGGCTGGAGTTTTTAGCAGCTTGTGATTTTAGTATAGAGTATACACCTAAAAAAGGAAATAAAGTAGAGAATGCTCTCCGCAAGAAACATCAAAATGTGATGTTAGCTATGTTAACGGAATGGAAGGATCTAGAGGCTTTGACGACTTGTAGTGTGCGGTTAAGATCAACTGCTAGTTCTAGTCAGGGCACTACCATGTTATCCTGCTTGGAAGTTTGATCAGTTTTGATAAAAAGGATTTCTTCTATGTATAAAAAAGATCCATTGTTAACAAAGAAGATTAGAAGTCCTGAGGTTGGATCGAAGAATGATGATCTAAAAGATTTTAATCTTGACCGGAGGGGATGGTTGATAAAGAAGAGACGGTTGTGTAGTCCAAATGTTGAAAACTTATGGTAAGATGTCCTTAACGAATGTCATTGATCCAAATTTACGATTCACCCTGAGGGAACCAAGATGTATCAGATCATGAAGAGGATTTTCTACTGGGAGGTTATGAAGAGGGATCTGACTAATGGGTAAAGCAGTGTGTGAACTGTCTACAAGTGAATGACGAACATCAAAAAACGAGTGGGTTGCTTTAATCTTTGGAGATACTAGTTTGGAAATGAGATTCGATATCCATGAAGTTTATAGACGGGTTACTAAGATCGAATTAAAGAAATGAATGTATATGGATCATAGTGGACAGGTTGACCAAGAGTGCCCATTTCGTTCCAGTAAACTCAACTAGGACGACACTTGTTTTAGCCAAATTGTTTATGAAGAACATAGTTAGAATGCATGAAATTCCCTGTAGTATAGTAAGTGATAGAGATACTTCATTTATTAGCGAATTCTGGAAGAGTCTACAGGATGGTTAGGTACCAAGCTCAAGATGAATATTGTGTATCACCCTTAGATAGATGGACAGGTAGAGAGAGTCAACAAAGTACTTGAGGATTTATTGAGAGCTTGTGTGCTTTGTGGATCTTAGGAAGATCACCTACATTTAGTCGAATTTTCCTATAATAATAGTTATCGGACTAGTATAGGAATGGTGCCTTTCGAAGCTTTATGTGGGAGGCCATACAAGTCCCCAGCATGTTGGTTGGAAACTGGAGACAAATTAGTTTTAGGCCCATAAGAGAGGCAATAGAAAAAAAATTGAGTTGATCCGAGGGAGGATGAAGGAAGCTCAGTCTAGATGAAAGAGTTACGCAGATAAGAGGCGTAAGAATCTCAAGTTCTCAGTTGGAGATAGTGTTTTAATTAAAATATCACCAATGAAGAGTGCGGTGCGATTCAGAAAGTCAGGGGAACTGGCACTGAGATATGTTGGACCGTTCCCAGTTATAGAATGGATCGAAAAGCTTGCATATAGAATAGAGTTACCAAGCAGTTTGGCAGGTGTCCATAATATGTTTCATGAGTCTCGTCCTCATAAGTATGTGCATGATCTAGAGGCTACTTTTCCTTCGACTGCAATGGAAGACTTAATAGTAGAATCGGATCTAACTTTTGTTAGGCAACCAGTTCTGGTTGTAGCAAGAGATTAGAAGAAGTTAAGAATCAAGACAGTGAAGTTAGTGAAACTTCAATGGAGCGACAACGAGAAGGACTGTACTTGAAAAATATAAGAAAGGATTAGAGATACTTATCCTGATTTGTTGTATGGGTATGTTCTATATTTGCTTTTTATAGACTTTTTTCCAATCTAGTAGGCTAGTATGGTATTTAGGATGTTATAGATGATTTCTATGATTAGTATTTAGTCCTTGCTGAATTTCGAGGACGAAATTCTTTAAGGAGGGGAGCCTATATATAATATCCCTAATTTTAAATAACATTATTCAAAATATTTAATTAGATAAATTAAATAGAATAATGTAAAGATTAGAGCTAACTAAATACAAATTTAAAAGAATGAGTTTATTGAAATGGTTTTATAAGTTAACTAATAAGAGAATAAGGCAAGGGTATTATGGGGAATAGCCATCCATCATAACCCTTAACCCCTAATTCCTTATTCACATTTTCATTTCACAAGTTCATAATTCTAAAACATAAACCAAAGAGCTGAAGCCGGCCATAACCTAGGAGAAAAAGAGAAGAAAAATCAATTAAAAGCTAAGGAATCAAGCAAGGAGAATTAAGCAAGATTAAATCTCAAGTTCCTTTTCCAAAGTAAGGTGAATAATAATCAAAACCGTCTCATTTTTTTTTCACGAACATTTGATTTTGGATCTTATATTTAATTTTTTTAATGATTTTAATGATATATGCTTAGGTTATAAACCATATTTGTTTTAAACAAGAATGTTTGATAAATGTTTGATTTGATTTTAAGGTTAAAATCATATCTATTGGATTCAAATGCCATGAAGATTTATTATGCTATGTAGAACATTATTTTGAAGATGGGTTTAAATTTTCGTAATTATCCAAGCAATGGATAGAATTTTTTACAGGAAGAAATAAATAACTGGTTTTAAAAATCTATTTTGGAAATTATATAAAGGATTTTGTTCTAAATTTTTTATATGTTAGATAATATATTAAAGGTGAATTATGATGATTTTTGGGGATTTTTTCTAAATGATATATTTTTGAAATTAATTTACTTAAGTTGAAGGCTTAAATATCTTAATTTTAATGGTAAGGGCTTCTTTGTTGATTATTTTTAATTAATTCTGGATCAATTCGACAGTCTTTTAGAAAAGATTTTGGTAAAGTTTATGGCAACCGATTATAATTTTACAAATAGGCAAGCTAGTTGAAAAGCATTTGCTTAAAAAGGCAACAAAACAATTTTGTATAGATTTATTGCTGTGCCACTTTCTTTTTCCACCTTTTGATTCCATATATCTGCCCCTAACCTAGTCGAAACCAATACATATGGTACCAATGCTTTGGTACGCAGTGGATTGAAAAAAGGCGGAAGGTATAGAGTCGAAACCATGCTTTCGAACGAGTCGAGGCCATTTTAAATAACTTTCAAAGGTCTTTGTCTTGCTTTTAAAAGAGATGCCACTTGCCTTCCATTTGATGCATGCTTTCGAAGTGGTTTAATTACTTTTATATAGATTTTGAATGGGTTGCTGCCCATTGGTTTTAAAGGATAGCTTTCGAATGATTTTCCACATTTTATGTTTTAAAAATGGAGGTTTTGAAAGGGTTGTTTTGAACCTGGTCGAAACCTTGTTGTCGTCTTCATACCTTTCGAATAGGTTGAAGTTTTCAATGAGTTTGAAAGGCAAGCTTTTGTTTTATAAATATAACAAGCTGCATCACAATGCTTTTGAAAGAGATGTAATAGCCATTTAAACTAAAGGTTTCGAAGGCAATGGTTTCGAAAGGTGTTTTGCAGCTATCTTTCAATTATTTTACTTAGAAGATTAAAGCTTTCAAAAGGATGGTTCCGAAGCCATTTGTTTTCCCCAAATTCTTTTGTTTGAAGGTTAATGGTTTTGAAAGGTTACTTTCGCTTTGACCAAACCCAATGGTTTCAAAAGAGGTACTTTTATATGGTTTCGAATCTATGCTTCTATAAGTTGAAAAATGATGCTTTAATACTTTCAAAAAGAATGTTTTGATGGTTTCGAAAGGATATGTTTTAAAGCGTTTCGAAAGGCACATGCTTTAGTGTTTTGAAAAGAAGATTTAAATGCTTTCAAAAGATATACTCTAATGGTTTTGAAAGTAAAGGTCTAAGGTTTCGAAAGCCTTAGTTTTCAAAATAAAGAACCCCAGTCTCATTTAAAGGAAAACCTATGGCAATATAAAAGAACTTTGAAATGGCTTTTAACTTTGGAGTTATTCAAGAAGCATTCCTTGATAAAAATAATTGGTTAAATGGATTAACCATGTTTCATGTGAAAATGATTTCAAGGATATTAAACCCTAAATGTTGGTACTATTATGTTACGATCAGTTATTCTATATGCTTCTTCTATAAAAATATTTACTTTATAATTAAACCCATAACCGTATATTGGGGAATAAGGGTAGAGTAACCAGCTATGTTGACCCGGTAGTGAAGATAAATTTAGATTAACTCTTGAATGAGTAGAGTTGCATCCAGGAGGTCAGGTGGACCAAAACATAGGATGCCCAAAGACCGATCAAGAAGTTTTCAGCTTAGACGGGTTCATAGTAATCCCATAAAAACTATGATGGAAAGAGTTATTGGCAGGGACCAATAGAAGTGATGCCATGAAACCTAAATCCGAATAAAGTTATTGACATAAGTCAATTGGTTCGCAGTCAACCCATGAAAACTATGATATAAGAAAAGTTAATGGAGATACCAAAAGGTTCAGGGAGAACTCATGAAATAATTGAATGAAGTTATTAGCAGGGGCAAATAAGTTCTTAGTGATCCCATGAAAACTATGAGACCTGACAGATAGTCCATAAGCTTTTAATAGGTATTAGTAAGCCCATGAAAACTAATAGGTTAATAATGACCCCAGAAAATATAACTGAGACAAATAGTCAAATGAACGGGGATGGGAAATCCATGATATTTTGCTTATTTGCATATCATCATGATATAGGAGCATGGTATATGGTTATTATAAATTTTCGGGCAAGATACTAGTGAGGGGGAAACTTGTTTCGCTAAGCGGTATGGTCTCACTGGATATCTAAATAGTTCAAGATGGTATGTTATTATTCATACTATGCTTTTCTTTTGACTCGAAGTTTATGTTTTTCCTTTAAACTCTAAAGTGTTCAATTGATTTTGAGTTGCTTGAGAGTTAAGGTATTCACTTTCTCCTTTGGACAAATTTGCTACCGAAGATGTACAAGAGGCAAGCTAGCTAATATGAGTTCTTTTCTATTTGATTCCACTGTGTTTTGATGTAAAGGCAAAGTTGTTTACTTTCCCATGTTTAGATTCTGAACACCTAAGGGGGCATCTTTACATGTCGCTCATGGCGTATTTTGTAATAATTATATTTTCTCTAAATGTGGTTCCTGAATTTGGGATTATGTAATGGATTTGATAATGATTGAAATGGAATGAGAAATTTGTTTAACACTTTTAAATTTTTTTCATATCCATATAATTCTGTTATATCAATGTATCGAACATTATCGCAGTTGGCCGTCGAGAATTAATATTATGGATGGCTGCAACATCCATAGCCATTAGTTTTGGACCTCCAAGTGGGGGATGTTACAGTAACGCCCTTACCTTTTAGTGCATTATTCAAGAGATTTAACTAGATAAATTAAATTGAATAATGTAGAGACTACAGTGATAAGGGAATTGAGATTTGAAAACTATCTAGGGTCATGCCTTAATTAAATGGATTTATAAAATGGTTCATAAGTAAATTCATAAGAATGGTTCATAAGATGAAAACTAAATTAAATAAGGAAAGGGTAATATGGGAAATAGTTGTATACCATAAACTCATAACCCCTAAACCATTACCTCATTTTCATTTATAGGTTCACAAAACAAAAACATAAACAAAAGTAGATCAAGGCCGACCATAACCCAAGGGGAAAACAGGGTCAAAATCAATTAGAATCCAAGGATTCAAGTAATGAAGAATTAAGCAAGAACAAATCTCAATTTCCTTATCCAAACAAGATGAATAATAATCTAAACCATCTCATACATGTTTATTTGAACAATTTGATTTCGGATTTAAAGTATTTTTAAAACCATTAGGATGGATTGAATGATGTATGCTATAATTGTATGCCATGTTTGATTTGAATAAGGATTTTTATGTAAAGGTATAAATCGATTTAAAGGTTAGAATCGTATAAATGGGCTTCGAATGCCATGATGATTGAATATTTTATATAAAACATTATTTTTAAGATGGATTTAAATTTTCATAACATTCCAAGCTAAGGATAACTTATTATGAATTTTGAACGGAAGAAATGGATAATTTGAATTTAAAATTAATTACAACAATTATATAAAGGACTTCGCTGAAATTTATGTCTGTTAGAAAACATATTAAAAGTGAATTATGATGATTTTTGGGGATTTCTCCTAAATGTTTTAATATGGTTATTAAATTATTTAAGTTGAAGGACTTAAATGTTTAAATTTTTTGTGGCAGGGAATGGCTTATTTGTTAAAATAATTTCAATTTTAAATTATTGAATTCGGAAGCCTTTTTATAAAAAATGATTTTTGATAAAGAAATGGCATCTAATTATGTTTTTACAAATTGGCAAGTTAGATGAAAACAACTTACTTTGTAAGGCATAAAATCAGTTTTGACATAATTTACCACTTCGCCACTTCCAGCTGCTGCCTTTCATCAACATACTTCTACTAATAAACCTTTTTGAAACCAATATACATGGTATCAAGCCATTGATACGTAGTGGATTGGAGAAAGGCAAACGGTATTGTGTCAAAGGCAAGCTTTCGAAGAGGTAGAGGTAAATTTTATAAGTTTTTGAATATATTACTTGCCTTTTTTTTTTAAATATGCTTTTGAGGGCTTGAATTTACTTTTAAATAGCTTTTGAATAGATTGTCGCTTGCCTTTGTTTTGAAAGGAGCTTTCAAATAAGTTGCCCACATTTAGTTTTAAAAGGGAGCCTTTGAATGGGTAGCCGTTGGTGAACCTATTCGAAACCTTGTTGTTGCATTCATGCCTTTCGAATTAGATAAATGCCACTTTCTTTATAATTTAAATCAATGCTTTAGAAAGGGGAGCTTTCGCCCTAGTAAAATTTGAAGTTGCCTTCCCCAATTCTTTCGAAAAGGTTCTTGCAATCGCTTCTATCAATGCTTTCGAAAGGTGGTTTCGAAGTTATCCATTTCCTCAATTCTTTTAATTAAAGATCAACACTTTCGAAAGGGTTACTTTTGCTTTCGTTTGCCCAAAAGTTATATTTAATGTTAAAACTAATGGTTTCGAGAGAAACAGTTTTAAAAGATTTTTATGAAACTTTCGAAGTGAATGCCATAAGTCTCTTGAAAGGTATGTTTTAGGCATATTAAAACGGTATGTTTCAAGTATTTCGAAAGACAAGATTTAAGTGTTTCGAAAGGTAAATCTTTAGTGGTTTTGAAAGTAAGCTACAATGCTTTTAAAAGGAATGATTTGAGCGTTCCAAAAGGTATACCTTTAAGTATTTTGAAAGGAAGGTTTGAATACTTTCGAAAGGTATGTTTTTATGGATTCGAAAGAAAAAGGCCTAAGGTGTCGAAAGCCTTAGTTCTCAAACAAAAGATCCAATCTCAATTTTAAAAGTAAACCTACGGAAATATGAAAGAGTTTTGAAATGACATTTAAATTTGGTGTTTTTGAAGAAGCTTTCCTTATTAAAGATAATAGATTAAAGGCATTAACCATGTTTTGTTTGAAAAGAGATTATGCAACATCCCACCTTTTTGTACGCTTTAAATCGACGTTAAACCACACACGTCAGACTCAAACCATACAGAAGGGCGTATTGTTATTAGGGTGAATAAGAAAAAGTAGGGAAAGAAGAAAAACAAAACAGAATCTTGTAGCGGAACGAGAAAATATAATAATCAAATAACAGTTCATGAAGCTGTTTTACGAAACATTTGATTATACTTATACAACACATATCAGAGCTACACATACCAGAGAATAATAAATAACGATGTGGTGGAACAATGTGATGCAGTGGAATATAATAAGTAATAGTAATACAAATCTTCGTCTTCGTCCTACAGAAATAAAGTCTTCGAATCCTGAAATGCTCATACTGACCCGAGCGAATTGAAAAGACAAAACACTCGAGTCAGAACTAAAAGATCTTATGTAAGTTAAATCAACGGTAAACAATATAAGTGGAACGGCGTCAGAGATGTTTACGGGATTTTACATCTCCTATCTAGTGTCAAACGTGAGTGCAGTAACTTAAGAGATGCTCGGGATTCACATCTCCTAAGGATCCGTTAAACTATTTACTATGTAGTAATATTTCGCTACTATAATAATGTCTATAGTAAAATAAACTTACTTTCAAATAGCATTAAGGCTTTACATTTTCCACCTTAACACGTAATAATCCCAGTAGTCCATCCAGTATCAGCGTATCTCCAGATCGGGAGACTACCCTAAATACTCCGCGGGCTACGGAAGAAAACCAAACTCGTACAAGGCACGCCAGGGTAGGTGACACGGCACACAAGGTAATGCCAGGGTAGATATACCAATGAACAAAGAAAGAAAATTTATAACCCATGAACAAAGAAAGAGAATTTAAGGACTTGGGTTTAAAACTTAAATCCGATTTGGGGATTTTCTTTATAAAACACCATCTGACTTTAAATCCAAAACCACAAATGAACCTTGTTAGAATTCGGTTTGAAAGGAAATTTTTCAGGAACCCATCTAAAATTGAATCTCAGTTTTGGATATAAAAACCGGAAATTTAGCTGAAATCCAATAAGAATGGAGTTTAGACTAAGATTTACGAATCAAATTCAAAAGATTACCTTATTTCTTTGAAGTGAGATCTGATAAATTTTGGTGAACACTTTTACTCATGCGCGATAATTTTGATTTCAGTTAAAATGGAAGAAAGAGAAGAAGCCTACTGTATAAGAAAAGTCGCCAAAATTCTCAAACGTTAGATCAGGTTAAAATGGACATCTCAGATCAACGCCGGAAGGCCAAGAGGCGGGAGAATTTGTAGCTTTTGACAAAGATGACTTGTAAAGTCAAGGGCATCCCTTCGAATGGGGGGAGGGGGAAAATGTTACACTAAAAATCAACCTTTCGACTAAGACGAAAGGTGTTTCAACAGAAGCAGAGGAAAAGGAGCACAACCCAAACCTTTCGAAGGAGTCAAAGGGATGCAGTCATCAGTATTCATTTGCATCAAACCTTTTGAAGAAGCTGAAAGGTTCCATCTATAGTGTCTAAAGTGTTCATACTTTTCAAAGGGGGTGAAGGATTTAAAGCAAGTGTGAGTAACTACTTAATGATCTTTTTGGAAGCATAACAAGCCTTTTGAACCAGTTGAAGCACATCCAGGATACCATTCGACAATGTCGAAAGATTTATAAAGAAAGCAGCACTCACAAGTTAACAAAGAATGAAAGACAACCTTTCGACGTCATTGAAGAAGAACGACCTTCCGACAATGTTGAAAGGTTCACAATAAATAAAAGAAGAACAACCTTTCGACAACGTCGAAAAGTTCATATTAATTAAATGAGGAACAACTTTCCGACAAGGTCGAAGGGTTCACAATAGTATAAAGAGGACAAACCTTTCGACAAAGTCAAAAGGTGCATGAAGACATAAAGAAAAGCAAACCTTTCGACTGTGCTAAAAGGTTCGTAATAGCAGATGAAAAGCAAACCTTTCGACAAAGCCAAAAGTTTTATAGCTACGTATAAAAGGGAGACCTTCTGAGCTAGACAAGAGTATAGATTCGAAAGGGTATGGGCCGCCTTCATCTATAAATAAGACCAAGAGATCCAGTTTAGGGGATCCGATTCTTTGACTCTAATCTTGTTCTTTCTTAATCAAAATATTGTAACCCTAATTGGGTATTGATTTGGGAACTACATATAATGGATTTTTTCATGGATAAAGAGGGAAGTCTTATACTCTACTAATTACTTTATTGTTTGAATATAATTTTGTTGGATTAACTTCTAATTTCAGGTTTAGTACAACGAAAGGTTCTTGTCGACAAGGTCGACAACACTGCTGCTATAAGTAACTACGACAACCTTTCGAAGCCCTTAACCCCACAAATAAACCTTTCAACAAGGTTGATAATATGTTGGTCAAAACATCATTGGCAACCTTCCGAAGTGATTAATTTTAAGTCCAAAACCTTTCGAATAGGTCAAAAGTGCTTATGTTACAAGAATATCAATAACCTTTCGGAGCTTTAACCCAAGTGGTCTAACCTTTTGACTAGATTGAAGGCTGCTCTTTAAGTATAAATATCTCGATTTATCAGACTTAATCCACAAGAGAACATCCTCATACCTTTCGACAAGGATAAAATCTACTTCATATAGGTGAAAAAACCTTTCGATGGGGCCGATAGCTTTTATATACCTATCAAGGAGTTTGATATTCTACTTAAACCCAAAGAGGGCCATTATTCTAACCATCCGATAAAATAAAAACTAATCTTAAAGGAACAAATTCAAGGAACTTCAACTGAGCTAAAAGGAAAGCTTTTGTAGGGGACCTCATTTAAGTCCAATTAAGACGAAAGGTATTCTAATTAAAAGATTAAACCTTTTGACAACGTCGAAAGATCTGACCCAAAATCCAATATTAAGTGAATCTAAATATAAAGGCAATTCTTAAGGGTATCAAGCCATTCACTCAAACCAGTTTATCCATACTACTTGGAATAATTTTAGGGTGTTGACAAGAATTCTTGTTAATAGGAACCATAAAGTAAATTTGGTTGTAGACATCAGAGGAATCGCTCGAATTAACGGTCATTTATCAAGTATTCGGAGCAAACAACCTTATGAAGTAGGAGGGGCACTTACCAATACTTAGTTGAAAGTAAAACTACTCCACTGTCTTATTACGACGAATAAAGAATTTTGGCAATCACGATAGATCTAGTTGTGAAACCGAAAAAATGCATCCATAATGCATGAAATCATGGAAATAAAGGCATTGTATACTGTAAAAAATGGCACGGAAAAATGAAATATAGGACTTGCAAAATAAGCAATCGTGTCATGCACACATATAAGTGGTATAAAAACAAGCTAAATATGTGATAAATAAGAAAGAACACAGAAGTGACAATGGTAGAAATATTAATCTTTTCGTTTCTCATACAAAATCAAAATGTAGGGGCCATACCCACAAAATATCAGCCAACAAAAAGAAAAGTATAGATGCTACAATAATAAAAGTAATAAGTGTAGATTCTTCACTTGTACAAAATATATGCTGAACAAATCAAAATGCTTCAAAATCTGCCTCCATTATCACTCAAGCCCATTAATTCTTCTTGCCACCACTTCCTTTCTCGCCTTTGGTTGGAAGTTTCTTCTTCCCCTTAGCATCCCTATCCGAAGTCGTATAGTTTCTAGAGACATCAATTATAGGGTCCATGCCTATGTCTCTTTTTTATTCTTTGGCCTCCTCAGAAGACTTCCCATGGTCATGTGCTTTCTGGACTTACGAGAGCTCCTAGAATACTTTCTTTCCACTACCTTCTCCTTCTTAACTACTACCATCCACTACTCAGTTTTACCTAGCCGGCTAGCTTGGTCTATCTGCTCTTAGATGTCAACTGGTGTTAAATCGCCCTCTAGAGACATGGAGCAGTCGTCCAAGCCATGCAACATGGCAATCTTCTTAGATTCTAGCCTTGGTTGCAAGCCAGACATGGGTGTGGTGATCAAAGCAGCTATAGAAACAAGCATAGAAGCAGTCAAGATAGCTGTAGGCCCGGGACTGGAGAAATTAGCAATTCAACGAGAAAAGAAGATAAACCTATAAGATCGAAAAGAAAAGCATTCAGTTCCTCTTGTTCTTGCGGTGTGAGCTGGAAGTCCTCATACTCATGAGAAACAAGAAAGTGACCAGCATCAGAGGTGTAACCGTGAATCTCAACCTCGTACTCTCCACCGTTTCCTTCTTTAGATGGTTGCATAATACTGGTAAAGTTTCAAGACTTCCCAAGGCTTCAAAGATAGGCGATGAAGTGGCAGTTGACAAAGTAGTGCCGATCGAAGCCGGAATGATTTCTGTCTGATCATGAAGCTTCTTAGACGATTTGCCAGGCCTAGAACTATAAGGCTATGATAGTGCTTTAGCAGCTGCAGTTACTAAATCATCTGCGGCTTCTCTCTCTGTAACGACCCGTATTTTACGTGTCGATAAATCGTATATTAGTTGCATTTAGTCGTTTGGAGCTTGAGTCATTCTAGAGATAAGTCGTGTTAAAATTAAGTCGTGTGGAACTTAAGTCGTGACCGACTTAGAGGATGGAGCGACTTAGGGTAGGTGGCCGACTCATGGGGTCAACGGTTTATAGGTTGACCGACTTATTGGAGTGAGTGGTAGTTGCCGACTTATGGTTGTTAGCGAGTTAGTAGGCAGCGGCTTAAGGTTTGGACCAAGTCAAGGTAGTGAGCGACTCATAGGACAACCGACTCATTGGGGTGACTGAATAGTAGAGGTGACCGACTCATGTATTGGACCGACTCATAGGAAGGAACGACTTAAGGTGATTGGCTGACCTAGGGGAAACTAACGGCTTAGGGGATGCCGACTCATAGGGTAGCGGCATAAGGAGTTAAGGCTTAGGTCGTTGGTAGTTGAGTCGTCCAGACGACTTAGTGTTAGGTCGGCAGGGAACTAGGTCGTGTGGCCCTGTGTAGTGTTAAGTCGTGAGTCGGCAACATAGTTAAGTCGTTAGGCCGTATTAGTTAGGTCGTTGAGTCGGCAGGATAGTTTAGCTCGTGTATGTTCTTAGGTCGTGTGTTGTTAAGTCGGTAGGGGCTTGAGTCGTGTGCATGCTGTGCCGTGTGTGTGTGTTGTGTCGTATTTGCCTTGAGTTGCGTTGAGTCGTGAGTCGTAGTGGTTTGGGTCGTGAGTCATGAGTCGTGGACGACTCATAGGGGCGGACGACTCACGGGGGATTTCAGCCTATAAATAGAGGGGTTTGGCTCACTTTTTGGCACCAGATTTTGAAGCGACGAAGTGCTGCCATTTTGAGAGCTCGACTACAGCATTTCTTCATCTCCTTTTCTCCATTCCAATCTAGTTCTAACATCCATTCAAGATCGAAGATCCAAGAGCCAAAGTTGAAGATCTTCATCTAACCAAGCTAGATTTCATCGTTTCAAGCGGGATTTCGACGAATCAAGCTTAGATCTTCGCTGTCCAGATCTGGAGTTGATAGTTTTTGTAGTGTTTGGGTGATTTGGTGAGTGGTGGTTATCTCTCACGCGGACCCAAAGGAGTATATTGGATTGGTGGTTTGTTAGAGTGTTGTAGATAGTGATTTTATGCATATTTCTTTAGATCCAAGTGTAGATCCATTACTTATGAAGATGTTTACTTATGCAAGTTCATTTATCAAGTTGTAGAGACAAAACCCATGATTTATATTTGTTAGATCTATGCTAAAAACCCTTGATTCATGTATGTTAGATCCATGCTCATTTATTTACGAAATTGCCATTTTAGTTATAAATGCCTATTTAGATCTTGATTGATTACTTATTTGTTTGGATTAATATTTGCCTTGTTTGATTGTTGCGAATGAATTATCTAGTTGATAGATTTGGACAAGTATGGTCAAAGACGATTCAAAGGCTACGGAAGAGGCTTTTGAATGGTGAAAGTTGCTTAAGGCATATGTAGTGGATGTTGAAGCTCATATGTATGGATTGGATGATGTTGAGATGGAATTTTGCCATGATGCGATGAGGCAAACCATGATGTTAAGATGAGCCTTTGCTATGATGAAGATGAGGCGAGGCATGATGTGATGTAACCTTGGTATAATCGAGAAGGATTGCTCCAAGCATGTTGACAACTTGAAGGGTAGTTCGAGTTGATTGATAATGGATGGCTCAAGAGGTAGTTTGGGCTAGGTTGAGAATAGTCGTCAAGAAGGATGACTAGAAGGCTTGGATTTCATCGTTGTTGAAGGTTCTAGCAGACTCAAAGCAAGAGAACAAGGGTTGCCCTAAAGACTACAGGTAGGTGGTCTGGACACCCTAAAGACTACAGGTAGGTGGTCGAGTACTCTGGGTAGTTGCGAAAATTCCTAGGCACGGGTCATGATGACGTGCGGAGTTATGTCTAGAACCGGGGTTACCATTAGCCCTTGATAGATGGCTCAGGAAGGAGTCAGTCATTCAATTAACGGTGATTTCGAAGCAAGGTTAACAGTGATAGCCAGAGTCATGGATGTTTGGACGTTTGGTTGTATCATCATTCGGTCTCAAGAGCGGTGTTTTCTGGGTGCTTATCTGATCTTGGTTTAGGCCTTGGGGGTTTGTATTTGGAAAACATCGACCTTGACTCGAGTGATTATTGCTTTACTTTAATTACCTGCTATGTTATGCTTGCTTCTTCTTAATGTGTGTCTGGGAGCTATCACTGTAGAAAGAGGTGGAGTGGGATGATTTGGTTCCTATTCCTTTTATCCCTTATACTCTTTTGGTATGTTTGATAGTTGATTTACTGCTCACTAAGACTTTGTCTGACTCAAGGGTTTTATGTCTCCTCTTATTACCTTAGGCTGTTCATCCATGTTGGGATGGGCAGACTAAGTAGCAGGTGACAGGTGCTGTTCTTGGAGATCTACGTTGATGATGACGAAGACGAGCAGGAGGCTTTTGCATATTATTTCATATTATGTACTGGGTTTTTCCGCTGTATATACTTTGAGTGCTTTGTAGTGAGGTTTTGATGTATTGACTGTTCTGATGATTGTATCAAACTTCTAAGATGCTTATTTGATGATATTCTGTTATGAAGCTTCACTATACATATATTTCCCTATTGTATTTTATCCATGCGCTGTGAGTTATACGATAGATTCTACGATGTTTATTCTACCCTTGACGGTCACCCATGCCTGCCTGGCACGCCTTTCAGCGCATTATTTCCTTGTTTTGGTGCGGGAGTCATGGGCGGTCGTCACATTTGGTATCAGAGCTTTGGTTAATCGATTTTAGCCAACGCTCGCTGACGTAACTACGTAAGAGAGACGTAATTGTATTTTGATGAATGATTACTATATATAATATAGTAGTTTAGAAGGATTTGAACTCCTTATGTAGTTGTTCCTCAAGGTGTTCTAATCAGTCCTTTTTGTAGATACTAAGGATGAGTCGAAGAGGGAGACCAGCTGCCGGGGAAGGTCGTGCTGCTGATGGAGTTACTGATTATGGAGCTATGTTTGAAGCCATGATGACTTCGATCATGAGGAGGATACCAGCTTCGGGGTCATCAGTAGATGTTGGAGTTCAAGTTCAAGCTCCAAGACCGGTGGATTTTACTAAGCTTTGTAAGGACTATACTTCTCTTGGAGGAAAGGTTTTCTTGGGAACGGAATCAACTATTGAAGTGCAGAGATGGATTGATGCTTGTAGGAGGATCTTTGGTGATTTGGGAATCGAGGATGCAACTAAGAGGAAGCTTGCATCAAGGCAACTTCAAGGGAGAGCTTTGGATTGGTGGAATTCTATCACCATTGATACTCCGGAGGAGGAGATTACTTGGGAGCAATTCCAAGTCAGATTTGAAGCTAAGTTCATCTCTACGGCTCAGAAATCTGTCTTGTTTAAGAAGTTTGTGGAACTCAAGCAAGGTGGAAGATCAGTTCTTGAGTATGTTTCTGAGTTTGAAGCTTTGTCCAAGTATGCCAGATCGTATATTGATTCTCCCTATCAGAAGAATGAGAAGTTTGTGACCGGTTTGGATGCTTATCTTGGAAGACAGTTGGTGGATCATCTGGACGATCCGTTTGAGAAGCTTGTGGAGAAAGCTCTCAGGCATGAGAGTTTGTTTCCTAGGGAGAGTTCTGTTGTTGCTATAACCAAAGAAGGGTTTAAGCTACAGAAGGGTGGAAACAAGAAGAGGAAGCAGCAGCAACAGAAGGGTAAGGATGGCCAGAAGAAGCCGAAGGGTGAAGTGACCTGCTACAACTGTCAGCAGAAGGGCCATCTCTTCAGAGATTGCAAGAATCCCAAGGTGCCGGGAAAGTGTTACAACTGTGATAAGCTGGGACATATCAAGAAGGATTGCCCAGAACCAAAGAAAGATAGGCAGATTGTGCAAGCTTATGCTATGGGAGCTGTGCCGTCGTCTTCAAAAGCTCCTACTGCTGAAGAGAAGGGGAAGAGTGTGGTGGTTCAAGGTACTCTTTCCATTTGTGGTGTTTCAGTTAGAGTGTTGTTTGATACTGGAGCGTCGCATTCTTTTGTTTGTGATGATCTTGTAGGCCGGTTAGGTTTGAAACCAGATATTGTTTATAGGCCATTGGTTGTGACTAATCCAGTTGGGGGTTCGTCATGTTTGTGTATGATATGCCGTGGTCTAGTTGTGTCGAGTCATGATTGCTCTTTTGCTTGTGATTGCTTTGTTCTGAACTTTGCGGGGTTCAGAATTATTTTGGGTATGTACTGGCTTAGAAAGTATGCGGCAAGGATTGATTGTGAGAGGCTGGAGGTGACAGTCGGGAATGTGGAAGGGCGAAAGGTTGTGATACGATGTAAGCATGAAGAAGGCGTCTTCATGAGCTTCATGTATTCGCTGGTTGTTCCACGGGATGGACTGTCATCGGTGCCTATTGTGAATGGATTTAAGGATGTCTTTGATGAAGTCAAAGGGTTACCGCCGCATAGGGAGATCGAGTTTTGTATCGATCTAGTTGAGGGAGCCAGACCTGTTGTGATGCCTCTTAGGCGGATGGCGCCTAGGGAACAACAAGAGCTGAAGGTGCAAGTTGATGACCTTTTGCAGAAAGGATTCATTCGGCGTAGTGTGTCCGAATGGGGTGCACCAGTTGTGTTCGCAACCAAAGCGGATGGATCGTTGAGGTTGTGTGTGGATTATCGTGAGCTGAATAAAGTGACTAAGAAGAACAAGTATCCATTGCCGAGAATAGATGACTTGTTTGATCAGCTTCACGAGGCTAAGGTGTTTTCTCAGATGGATTTGGCAACGGGATTTCACCAGTTGAGAGCGTCTAAGGATAGTGTGCCGAAGACTGCTTTTAGGACACCATCCGGATTTTATGAGTGGCTGGTAATGCCGTTTGGATTGACTAACGCACCAGCATATTTTGTGGATCTTATGAATAGAGTGTTCAGAGATCAGTTGAATAAGTTCGTGCTTATGTTCGTGGATGATATTCTGATTTATTCCAGAACCGAGGAGGAACACAAGACACACTTGAGGATTGTTTTGGAAGTCTTGCGGAAATATCAGCTGAAGGCTAAGTTTTCGAAGTGTCACTTCTGGAAGAGTGAAGTGAGATTCTTAGGCCATGTTATCTCTGGAAATGGAATAGCGGTTGATCCCGCTAAGGTGGCAGCGATCCAGGATTGGGTTAGACCTAAGAATGCATCTGATGTGAGAAGTTTTCTTGGATTAGCTGGATATTATCGACGGTTTATCAAAGATTTTTCCAAGATAGCTGCATCATTAACAGGATTGACGAAGAAGAACCAAGTGTTCAGATGGGATGATAAGTGTGATAAAGCTTTCGTAATCCTAAAAGAGCGACTAACAAGTGCTCCTGTTTTGACTATTCCAAGTGGGAATGATGAGATGGTGGTTTACACCGATGCATGTGGTACTGGACTTGGAGCAGTGCTAATGCAAAAGGATAGAGTTGTTGCGTATGCAAGTCGACAACTAAAGCCGCATGAAAGGAATTACCCGACTCATGATTTGGAGTTGGCGGCGATTGTGTTTGCTCTGAAGATGTGGAGACATTATCTATTGGGAGTTCGATTCGAGTTGTTTACGGATCATAAGTCGTTGAAGTATCTTTTCTCCCAAAAGGATTTGAATCTTCGGCAGCAACGGTGGCTAGAGTTTTTGGCATCATATGATTTTGGTATAGCTTATACTCCAGGAAAAGGTAACGCAGTAGCTGATGCGTTGAGTCGAAGACATGCCGGATTGGGAGCCATGTTTTCGGAATGGAAGAGTCTCGAGTATTTGGCTGGATTTGATTTCAGGCCCAGATATGAATTGGAACCTGAGATGTTGGCAAACTTGTCGATAAGGCCTACTCTGGTGGAGAGAATTGGCGAGAGCCAAAAGCAAGACGATAAGCTTGTCAAGATTATCCGAGATTTGGAATCTGGATTGGACCCAGAAAAGGATAAAGGATTCGAAGTCGATCGAGAGGGTTGGCTTCGGATCAAGGACGACTAGTTGTTCCCGATGTAGATGGATTGAGAGATGAAGTTCTTAGAGAAAGTCATCACTCGAAGTTGACAATTCATCCAGGTGGAAATAAGATGTATCGGGATATGAAGAGAACCTATTATTGGGAAGGCATGAAGAAGGATGTTGGAAATTTTATTTCTAAGTGTATGAACTGCCAGTTGGTGAAAGCTGAGCAGAAGAAGCCCAGTGGATTACTTCAGCCATTAGAGGTTCCTACATGGAAGTGGGAGCAAGTGTCGATGGATTTTATCGATGGCCTACCTAGAACCAGGGCAGGGAATGAAGGGATTTGGGTCATCGTAGATCGTTTGACTAAGAGTGCAAGGTTCATTCCTGTTCGATCAACTAGGACTGCATCGAAGTTGGCTGAGTTGTATGTTAAGTGGATTGTTCGATTCCATGGTGTTCCAAAGAGAATAGTGAGCGATCGAGACCCATTATTCACTAGTGGATTTTGGAAGAGCTTCCAGGAAGTTTTGGGAACTAAGTTGTGTTTGAGTACAGCTTACCACCCTCAAACAGATGGTCAGACTGAGAGAGTCAACCGAGTTTTGGAAGATCTTCTCAGAGCCTGTGTTTTGGATTTCGGAGGATCATGGGAAGATCACCTTCATTTGGTGGAGTTTGCGTACAATAACAGTTATCAGTCGAGTATTGGTATGGCACCATATGAGGCACTGTATGGAAGACCGTGTAACTCTCCAGCATGTTGGTTGGAAACTGGAGAAAAGCTGATACTTGGACCAGAGATGATTCGACAGACTACGGATTGTATAGAGATCATTCGGCAACGAATGAAGGCAGCCCAAGATCGTCAGAAAAGTTATGCCAATAATCGTCGTAAGGATTTGGAATTCGACGTAGGTGATATGGTTTTTGTGAAGATTTCTCCTCTAAAGAATGTTATTCGATTTGGAAAGAAAGGAAAGTTAACTCCGAGATTTGTTGGACCATTCCCGATTATCGAGCGAATTGGAAAGCTCGCTTATAGATTGGAGTTACCGGAAAAGATGGCAGGTGTGCACAATGTTTTTCATGTATCCTATCTACGGAAGTATGTGCATGACTCGAATACAGTGGTTTCTGCTAATAGCTGTGAAGATTTAGAGGTTGATCCAGTGGTTACGAGACCTCGTAAGCCGCTTCGGGTTGTTGAAACCGACACGAAACAGCTTAGGAGGAAGACGATTACGTTGCTCAAGGTACAATGGAGTGATGATGTTAACGACTGTACGTGGGAGGAGGAAGAGAGGATGAAGGCAGCTCATCCTGAACTCTTCAAGGTATGGCCATAAGGTGTCGTGACATCTCATGAATTTGTAACTTGTTCTAATCTTAGAATTCTGCATGCTAGGCAAGTAATTGGATGCATGGTTTGTTGATTGCTATGGATGGTAGGCATGCAGAATAGTTTTGATTTCTCTTGTTTGTTTGGAATTTCGGGGGCGAAATTCCTAAGGGGGAGAGAATGTAACGACCCGTATTTTACGTGTCGATAAATCGTATATTAGTTGCATTTAGTCGTTTGGAGCTTGAGTCATTCTAGAGATAAGTCGTGTTAAAGTTAAGTCGTGTGGAACTTAAGTCGTGACTGACTTAGAGGATGGAGCGACTTAGGGTAGGTGGCCGACTCATGGGGTCAACGGTTTATAGGTTGACCGACTTATTGGAGTGAGTGGTAGTTGCCGACTTATGGTTGTTAGCGAGTTAGTAGGCAGCGGCTTAAGGTTTGGACCAAGTCAAGGTAGTGAGCGACTCATAGGACAACCGACTCATTGGGGTGACTGAATAGTAGAGGTGACCGACTCATGTATTGGACCGACTCATAGGAAGGAACGACTTAAGGTGATTGGCTGACCTAGGGGAAACTAACGGCTTAGGGGATGCCGACTCATAGGGTAGCGGCATAAGGAGTTAAGGCTTAGGTCGTTGGTAGTTGAGTCGTCCAGACGACTTAGTGTTAGGTCGGCAGGGAACTAGGTCGTGTGGCCCTGTGTAGTGTTAAGTCGTGAGTCGGCAACATAGTTAAGTCGTTAGCCCGTATTAGTTGGGTCGTTGAGTCGGCAGGATAGTTTAGCTCGTGTATGTTCTTAGGTCGTGTGTTGTTAAGTCGGTAGGGGCTTGAGTCGTGTGCATGCTGTGCCGTGTGTGTGTGTTGTGTCGTATTTGCCTTGAGTTGCGTTGAGTCGTGAGTCGTAGTGGTTTGGGTCGTGAGTCATGAGTCGTGGACGACTCATAGGGGCGGACGACTCATGGGGGATTTCAGCCTATAAATAGAGGGGTTTGGCTCACTTTTTGGCACCGGATTTTGAAGCGACGAAGTGCTGCCATTTTGAGAGCTCGACTACAGCATTTCTTCATCTCCTTTTCTCCATTCCAATCTAGTTCTAACATCCATTCAAGATCGAAGATCCAAGAGCCAAAGTTGAAGATCTTCATCTAACCAAGCTAGATTTCATCGTTTCAAGCGGGATTTCGACGAATCAAGCTTAGATCTTCGCTGTCCAGATCTGGAGTTGATAGTTTTTGTAGTGTTTGGGTGATTTGGTGAGTGGTGGTTATCTCTCACGCGGACCCAAAGGAGTATATTGGATTGGTGGTTTGTTGGAGTGTTGTAGATAGTGATTTTATGCATATTTCTTTAGATCCAAGTGTAGATCCATTACTTATGAAGATGTTTACTTATGCAAGTTCATTTATCAAGTTGTAGAGACAAAACCCATGATTTATATTTGTTAGATCTATGCTAAAAACCCTTGATTCATGTATGTTAGATCCATGCTCATTTATTTACGAAATTGCCATTTTAGTTATAAATGCCTATTTAGATCTTGATTGATTACTTATTTGTTTGGATTAATATTTTCCTTGTTTGATTGTTGCGAATGAATTATCTAGTTGATAGATTTGGACAAGTATGGTCAAAGACGATTCAAAGGCTACGGAAGAGGCTTTTGAATGGTGAAAGTTGCTTAAGGCATATGTAGTGGATGTTGAAGCTCATATGTATGGATTGGATGATGTTGAGATGGAATTTTGCCATGATGCGATGAGGCAAACCATGATGTTAAGATGAGCCTTTGCTATGATGAAGATGAGGCGAGGCATGATGTGATGTAACCTTGGTATAATCGAGAAGGATTGCTCCAAGCATGTTGACAACTTGAAGGGTAGTTCGAGTTGATTGATAATGGATGGCTCAAGAGGTAGTTTGGGCTAGGTTGAGAATAGTCGTCAAGAAGGATGACTAGAAGGCTTGGATTTCATCGTTGTTGAAGGTTTTAGCAGACTCAAAGCAAGAGAACAAGGGTTGCCCTAAAGACTACAGGTAGGTGGTCTGGACACCCTAAAGACTACAGGTAGGTGGTCGAGTACTCTGGGTAGTTGCGAAAATTCCTAGGCACGGGTCATGATGACGTGCGGAGTTATGTCTAGAACCGGGGTTACCATTAGCCCTTGATAGATGGCTCAGGAAGGAGTCGGTCATTCAATTAACGGTGATTTCGAAGCAAGGTTAACAGTGATAGCCAGAGTCATGGATGTTTGGACGTTTGGTTGTATCATCATTCGGTCTCAAGAGCGGTGTTTTCTGGGTGCTTATCTGATCTTGGTTTAGGCCTTGGGGGTTTGTATTTGGAAAACATCGACCTTGACTCGAGTGATTATTGCTTTACTTTAATTACCTGCTATGTTATGCTTGCTTCTCCTTAATGTGTGTCTGGGAGCTATCACTGTAGAAAGAGGTGGAGTGGGATGATTTGGTTCCTATTCCTTTTATCCCTTATACTCTTTTGGTATGTTTGATAGTTGATTTACTGCTCACTAAGACTTTGTCTGACTCAAGGGTTTTATGTCTCCTCTTATTACCTTGGGCTGTTCATCCATGTTGGGATGGGCATACTAGGTAGCCGGTGACAGGTGCTGTTCTTGGAGATCTACGTTGATGATGACGAAGACGAGCAGGAGGCTTTTGCATATTATTTCATATTATGCACTGGGTTTTTCCGCTGTATATACTTTGAGTGCTTTGTAGTGAGGTTTTGATGTATTGACTGTTCTGATGATTGTATCAAACTTCTAAGATGCTTATTTGATGATATTCTGTTATGAAGCTTCACTATACATATATTTCCCTATTGTATTTTATCCATGCGCTGTGAGTTATACGATAGATTCTGCGATGTTTATTCTACCCTTGACGGTCACCCATGCCTGCCTGGCACGCCTTTCAGCGCATTATTTCCTTGTTTTGGTGCGGGAGTCATGGGCGGTCGTCACACTCTCCCTTTCAACCCGAATAATCTCTCAGCCCTCTACCAAAGTCCTCTTTGATTCGTCATTTGGATAGGCATCCTTTAGCTCTTGTTCAATGTACACATCCCTATATTCTCGGAAAAGTGCCAGGATCTCTTCCCAAACCACAACAAGAGTCCGTGGGAATTTGGGGCGTAGTTAACAAAGACTGCCCTAATACATTAGGGAGTTAACGAAAGTTCAGGATGGTGTTATCCATCTTTTCCATCTTCCTTTTAAAGGTATCTTGCAGCTCCAAGCAGTCTACCGCCAAAGCGGCTTTCTTAACTTCAACTTTGGACTTTTCAACGTTGAGTTGTGTAACTTTTTCCCGAAGCGAAGCACTCACTTAAGCCTGATTGGAAATAGTCTTATCTCGGGATTCCACATTCCTGCATAATCGGCAATTGTTTTCTTATGTGCTTCAACAGTTTCATCACGACCGACAATGGTTCACTTTTGAGCTTCGATGATCTCATCTTGGGTGTCAAGCTCCTTATTCAACTTGATTTCATCAGCCAATTTCATCTTTGAACACAATTTAAATCTTTTTGTGAGCCTATTTCAGTTCCTTTACAAACTAGCGTTCTCTTACTATCTCCAATGGTAGCATCTCTCTCTTTTTCCAGTTGATCAATTCTAGCATCGCGTTCCATCAGAATCCTTTCGTAATCGTCCTTTTTCGACTCGAAAGAACGAATCTCTTGATAGTTGTTACAGTTTTTTTCCATCAGCTCCTTATATAAAATCTCCCATCCTTTAGCTTAATCCAAGTTGCTTTAAATCGCCTAGAGATGGTGTATATAAGAATCCTTACAAATCAGACGCAAGTCATGATCGAATTTAACTCCCTTCAAGAACCACCCAGTGAGTGCGATTTCAATTTTAGGTGGACCAGATGAAAGAATATAGGTAGGCCTCCTGCTAGGGCACGATAAACTAGTAGTAGGTACAACATGAGTTAATGGAGATTAGGTTGATGGAGCGACGTGAATAGTAGAAGACGGAATCTCAATTCTGGTAGAAACTAGAGCTGTGGCAGATGCATGGAGCGCGAAAGGATGGGGATCACGATCTGCTTTCAATTTTTTCGATGGCTCTTCTCGATCATCGAACGTCTTCCTATTCTCATAGCCGCCCTTATAAACTCTGCCTCGGCCGTTATAGTCCCGAAGACGAGCTTCAGCTTCCAAATCTTTTCTCCTCCTCAATTCTTCCTTAGTTTCTCAAGGCTAGTGGCAACTTGAAGTCTATTTCGACCCACGTTATGCATTTGTAAATTTTTCAAGATCTTCATAAAGTCAACGACCTCTCATAGTACCTAATATAAAAAGAATAAAGTAACTTTAGCTGCATAAAATGAGTTCAACTAATGCATATATGAGTGTATATGACCCTAGTGAATTATGTAACATGTCGTAGGTGCCCTAAAAGATCTTCACAAATTAGGTCGGGAAGCAGCTACAGTGGGAGTCAGGTTAATTCTAGAAACAACATGATTGGAGTGAGGAGACAATCACTCGGACTCAAAATCATCTCCCATGAGTTCTATAATGTCCACGTAAAAGTGTCTCAAATCCCCAAAGTCGATATTAGTTTCCATAGGTGGGGAACTATGAAGTCATCCAGTTGTTGAGGGAGCATCTTTAGCAATAACCTCCAAGGGAGGCGAATCCGGGAGAATAGTACTCATTCTCAGATTTTCATCACATGATTTGAGATCTCTATTATTGGAATGCGCATCAAATTCCTCATCACTAGAGGAGGGGTCGTCGTCACTTCCGCACTCAATTTCACCTTCCTCTTTTTCTATAATCACCATAGACTTGCCTTATCATCGTTTGAACTCCTTTTCCCTTCATTCGGGATCGGAGGCATCCTGTTCGGACTAATAGTTCCGATTGTAAAAAAAAATTTCCTTCATAAATTTTCTTAGTTGATCCACTGGATGAATTTTCTCCACCTGATAGATTGCGCTCTTCAAAATTATGTGATGAAGAAGTGGAGCGTGTTTGAATCTTGGAACGAATAAAGGACGGAACTTCAACGCCGACAATAGATCTCCCAGGATGCAACAATTCAAACTAGTGCAAATTCTCATCCATTAGCAAAAATCTGACAGATGACCCTTAGGATCTATAGCCTTCAGAGTATGGAAGGTAGGATCAAATGATGCATCTTTATTTGGCCTCAGAATAATTCCAAGAAGCATTTAGTCTATTAAAGCTCCGTACATCATGATAAATCTCAATGAGTGAAGAAAAAACTTACCCCTATCATCCAAAGACATTTAAATCCTTTAGGACATTTAACGAAGAAATATTGGGACTCCAATAGAGACAAGTTTCTCTGGAGTTGCAACATGATTTTGCGATTTCTTCGAGCCTCAATAATCATAAGAGATGGACATTCATCTCTCTTCTTCCATGAAAGAAAATATCTTAATTCATCGAAGCTCAGGGCATGACTGAATGTCTGCATAAACAAAACGTAAAGACAAGTCAAATCCATTGGGATGGATCTGGAATTGACTTATTCCCAAATTCAAAAGAGTGTCCCTCAAGAAATGGTTGAATAGGGGTACTACACCATTCAAGCACATATACCGATGGCAGGTGGTGTACCCCAAAGGAGGCATGTGTGCAAACTTATTTTTTAGTGGAAGGCACACATCGTCGTCATTCAAAATACCATGATGTAAGAAAATATTATGCAGACTTTAGTATAAATGATGGTGGAAACTCTCTCCGGAGGGTAAGTAAAACTCTGAAGTTCAAAGGATTTCGATCGACGATCGGACCAATCGGCACAAATTGACCATATTAGGCCTGTGGTGCCCAAGAAGTAGGCGCTATTGGAACTATTTACGAAGGCATAATTGATCTTGATTCCGCTTTTAAAAGTTCCTGGCATCCTCCATTGGATTTACATCGACATGACGGCCGCTTCATTCTAAATAATAGAATTTGTATCCAACGTGGTCAGGTAACTCCACTTTTAACTTGGAATCTCCGTTTGTTTAATGCCTAAATTCCAAAAGGACGTTGACTTGTGCCAACTCGTCGGATTCCAAGCACTGATTGAGGAAAGTGCATTGTGTTATCTATGTGAGATGTGATTGGTGTTCTGAACACTACGAAAGCTCTATCCTATGTAGATAGCCATTCACAGCAGAAAAAGAAAAAACGCATTTCGTGTCACTCATTAAAGTTATTCCTTCCAAAGTTACACCTTATCAATCAACGATTGATAACGGATCCGTCGTCCAAAGTACACGGAAAGCTCTTTCTATTCTTAGGTACACCAAGTGTGCAATAGTAAAACTAAATATGGGATGATCAAGTCTATAGTAAACTGCCTCATTTGAACCATCAAGATCACATGCAAGTCGATTTTGATTTATTGGACGAAGATAGCAGAATGCGTCAATGGCAAGACATGCCTATACTATCTACCTTCAATAAATCGCAGTCAACCCACTTTGTCCACTATTCTTATAGATCTTCCTGAATTCACTAGCTCTCACCACTAATACAATAACCATGAAATCACCAACCTTAGGTCGAAAGTAAATGGGTTCAATTTCAGGCTCGTGGCGATCTAGGCTAAGGCTAGCAATATAATGGGTCAGCAGCGATCCAATAATTGGTAATCTGGCGCTAAGTGTTTGGCTTAGCGTGATGGGGTGGGAAGGCTGAGGTTGGTGGTGTAGGCTCATGCAATAGAGATCAATAGTTTTGGCTGCAAAGGCTGATTAGGGTTTGGTCTCGTGGTTGGCTCGGGTCACAAGAAGAACACGTGAATGAAGGTAGGTGAGAAGGGTTGGTTCGAGTAAGGCTAAGTAGGGGATTGTTTATAGAAAATTTGCCAAGTCTATGGATTGCTAGCGATCCATCAGGTTGCAAATTATCTTCTCTAAATTTGCCAAGCGTGACCTGTATATTATTTACAAGAATCTTTAAAATTGTGGGATCGTAATTGATTTATTTCTATGAGCTAGATGATTTACATCAGAAAATCAACAAATGGCTGAATAGTCAAAGACAAATTCACATGGTAACCTAGACACAATTGACTAGATTTCACCAAATGGAAACTCAAAAGCAGTTACTTCCAGAGCGCACCTTGTTTCCAACGAAGGTATAATCTAGGGCACAAATGTTAATTGGGTTTCTACCAAAGCAAGAATCCAAATAAGTTAGAACACCTATGCCAAACCAAAACAACTCAAGAATTAACCTAAAGGACCAGAAGAATAGGCCAAGAAGGATTCAAGTAGAATTACCCAAAAATCCACTAAGAGAATGGATCGCTAGCGATCCATCACCCATGGATCGCTAGCGATCAATAAGAAAGCTCCATGGATTTTTCTAGCCTCTTGCACTATGAACCAATATCTTTTCTAGGGATGTTTGCCATGTTCCATAGTATTTTAAGTAACCTAGTACGAGAAGTGAGCATTCATCTGGTTCAAGTTCTAGAACAATCTAACTCATATGCGAACCACTATTAAAAAAAAGGTAACAAGCTACAAAATTACATGGAAAGAACCTACATAAAACAAGGAGTGCAACACAAAGAAAGAAGCCCATAAATTCCCTAAGTACATGGATTGCTAGCGATCCATGCCCTATGGATCGCTAGTGATCCATCAAATTAGATTAGGTCATTATGAAATTTTCAAAGCACCTTCTTATCATTGAGCATAGGCTTTTGGAAAAGCATGCTCGCCTAATAGCTCTCCAACCCCAATAAATACAATCATGCCTACAACATAAAGGGGATCTTTCTGACTAGCTGCTAGAACTCTGCAGAGATTAGTCTCCACTCTTCTCTTCCCACATAATAGTCATCTAGGGGTTAACTGTGATTCCCCAGTGAACTCTTATACTTATGACTTGATCTAACTTAAAAGATTCAATCATATTATAATCCGATTTAACTTGTAGCAACATTCAGTTGATAAAAAGTTATAAAATGGACGTGGGATTCACTAAAAGCCAAATCACTATAAAAATCTTCTTGCCTTTTTACTATTGCTACTCTTATTACATTTATCTTCTATGTTAATCCTCTATAAGAACAAGACTGGTGCTTTCACACTCAATCCAGGGTGTTGATCCATTTTTTGGGTTAACATGTTACATTTTTGATTTATTTATTATGTTTTCATCGATTTGAGGTGTCAACCCATAAAAGGCTAACATTTTTTGTGTTTTCACTAAGAATAATTCAGATCTGACATGTTGAAGATGAAGAAGCCAACTACTAATGGTCGGAGGGAACAAAACCGACCATATGCCCTCAGGAAATGTCCACTAGTTCAAACTCACCTTTAATTTTTTTAGCTACGGTTGAGATCGAAGGAATGATGTCGAATATGCAAATAGTGTTGCTAGCCTAATAGGAGGAGATATCGAACAAAATTTTCTAATGAATAGTGTAATAAAGAGCGAATAGAGCTGTTTTAGATTAGAGACATAGGTGGTTTAAGGTAAGAAATGATGAACCAAGGCACGAGGGCTTAAGCTCACCACACAACTTGGTCCCAGAATCCATGGTCAATGAGCACTGATCATCTATCATGGGTCGATATTGATCCATTCATAACACCGAGCTGTGTTGATTTGGATCCCAAACAAAGATTACCACATTAGGGAAATAACTTTGAGGCTTGGAACCAAGACTAGAATACAAACTTATAGCTGCATGAAGAAGAACCAGAAGGTCCCCGCATAGTCGATCCGAGGCAGGGGCATGAACAAGCCGTTGTTCAAAGGCATGTTGAACACAAAAGATTTTGATTGAATCAGGATGATCTTATAGTTGATACAATTTGACAGGCGCTTCGAGAATGAGGCCTGGCTCAAAAATTAGAGGATGTGAATCAAAACCCATTCACTTCAACATTCACTAATTTCAAGTTACTTACGTTGGAACCACATTATTGGAGATCTGATTCTATAATACATCTGGTGGGATAAATCCATCACATGGGAGTGCTAGGAGCTTCAGAAGAAGTGATGATATTGGTTTTCACCGTACTTAACTAATTTGGTTTCTATGTTGTTTCACCAGCTTAATAATGGATCTATTAGCACATGAGCTGAATTGGTTGAGAATTTCATGAGCCATTTTAAGCTTCATATTGTTCGACCAAAGAGTACGATGCCATTTTCAAACGTGAAATAGCGGGAGAAGGAATCATGCGAATTCATTTAACCAGACTTAATGCACCAGCCATTGCAGCTCATAAACTAGATTCATCAATGGTTATCATGCCGATTGTAGCAGGAGTTGATAATTAGAATAAGTTTAAGTTGGCATTAGCAAGGGATCCAGTGACAAAGTAGTAGTTTCTTTTGTCAATTTAAAAGGTATTTCATCAAAAATATGTGAAAGCCAAGAATGTCAAAGTAAAAAACATTGAGGACAGAGGAATGTTTGGAATAGGTTTCGAAAAGGATAAAGGAGAGAGAAAGGCTGATGATGCTCTTGGAGCTCTAAAGCATCCAAAGTGGGAGCCAAAGTTTTCTTCTTACACTAGCTAAACCAAGACCTCGAATATAATTTATCCAGAAATTATGGGATGTTCAATAAAGAAAACCTCCTAGGAGCGAGCCCATGGAAACGAAGAGGAAATCTAGGAAATTTTGTTTATTCCGTGAGCTAGATAGACATGACATGAACAAGTCTAGGCACTTACGAGATCTAATAAAGAGAAAGTTTGGTACAATGAATTGCAATAATATGTTAAGTATCACATAATCATGGTAAAACCGTAGTGGCGCCACAGATTAACCATCCATTGTGATGGACAACCTCTATCGTAGTGAAGGATATGGACATCTCATGGTTATCCCGTAATTAGGATGGATGGAAATTAGGTTAATTTTCCATTTAACTCGTTATTCATTTTAAATAAAATATAAAGGTTTTCTCTTAGTATACTTACACGTATGCAATCTTGGTCAATCACATATGCATGTTTTGAGTTTAAGCTCGAAGGTAACCCTTGATTGGACTATTATTTTAGGTTTTCATTTCGTGCAATTTGATTTGGATTTTATAAGGTTATTTGAACAACTTGTTAATTGATATTATTTTAGATTTATTGGTAGTGGACTCAATGATATATGAATTTGATTCGAACGTCCACTAGGGATATTAATTGGATTATACCTCCAGTTCCAATGTTGCGTCCTCCATGAAAGAGTACATTTTAAAGCAAGTGATGACCTCCATTTCTTCCCCACTGCTCCTGCATTTCTCCTATCATCGACGAGGGGAATATCATCCTTAGCACCACTCCATAATAGCTCGGCTGGAGGTATATTGCTAAATTGCCTTATATTTGAAAAGCATCAGATGCCTCCTAAAGCCATCGCTGACATATATCGTCATGTCTTAAATGTTCCAGGTTAACCTATGATCACTCCGCTTCCAGTTGTTATCTACGTTGTAGGTCTTTTGGTAGAAGCTTTCACCACAACTTCTATGGTCTTCACTACCACTTCTATGGTCATTGCTTCCTTTATTGGGTCTGGCTTGACCTTGACCTTGAAAAGATTGAAGGTTTCAAAGAAAGAGAATTGGTGCTTTTTTGATAAGTAGAATACCATAACTCATACTTTCAGCCCGAAAGCTTCTATGGCTACCTCACTCGTCGAGCCGTAGACTACCTTGTCTAGGTCAAACTTGAGAAATGCACCTTCCCTCCTCCTTCCTTTGAGGTTCCTACCTCTAGGTTCCTCACTTCATCCTGCATATGCTCATCTCACCTATCCTAAAGCTACTTGGTATTCGAAGTGCAAACACATTATTTCTACTAATGAGCCATTGATTATGAAAGATGATATTTCCCTTTCAGAGAGCAGTACTCATAAAAAGTGGAAGAGTATAGGAACCGTCTGCAAGCCCTAAAGAAGTGAAGCATCATTTCATTTACCTACCTCGTTTTGGCCTTTTTGTATTTTTATTTTTCGTTCCACACAGGTAATTAAGTTGCATTGGTCCGACCTTCAAACTCTTGTATACAAAAAGTCAAAAGGTGAAGTAGTGAAAGATTCTTATTTGTAAAATCCACGTCAATTACTTTTATCGCACCTTTTAATTTTCTACACCTATGTACCAATCCTCTATATGCGTGTCTATATATATATAATTACCAACAATGGATATTATATATATATATTATTAGCGCTAAAATTGGTCACTAACACCCAAAAGCCATTGAACACACAAAATTGCAGTTATAGATCACAAACAGAACGTATGTAGAGAGTATAAATAAGAAGAACAGTTGAAATTTAAAGGAAAGAAGTAATAACAGAGGATTTATAGTGCTTTGGCTAACTCCGGCCTACGTCCACTCTTGAAATTTCCTTTCTATTGATATCAGAATCAATTACAGTCACAATCCAGAGTTTTTAAAGCAACAATGGCAGAGTAGCCTTAATAGGGAAGAAGAAGGGAAGTAGAATGAAGATACCTTTTTTGAATCCCCGCCTGCTGTATTTATAGGCAAAACCCGAGTTGATGGGCTTCCTGAGTAGTCCGGGCCCATCAAAACCATAGCCGATCCAACCCCAAACACCACGACCAACCTAGAGTTCAAAACATGCCGACCCGATATCCCTTCGGCATAACCCGAAGCAGGCTTACCTAAGACTCGGAGTAAACTACATTGGAACTTGAAGAAAGATGAAGCCGATCCCATCCTATAACTTACCCACCCATAATTTAGTTGCTGACCTACTCCTCTATGCTGACCTGGGGATATGTAAATACCGATCCGAAGCAAATAACCCCCACTCCATCATACTGATCGACCCTGAAACCAAGTTGACAACCCGAGCATATTCGAGTGTTGTCCCGAAGCCTACTGCCTACCGACCCAAGCATGTCCGAGTGTTGACCCGAGCCCATTTCGAGCAAACCTTGATCCATCCAAACGCCGAGTCATACCAATGCCGACCCACTTCAGTATAACCGAACCAGAACATGACGAACCACTAAGGCTGATCCCATCGGGGCTGAACCATCGATGCTGATCCCATATAACCGGTCCACCAAGGTCGATCCCATCGAGGCCGAACCAACAATGCCGATCCTATATAACTAGTCCACCAAGGTCGATCCCATCGAGGCCGAACCAACAATGTCGATCTTATATAACTAGTCCACCAAGGACGATCCCATCGAGGCTAAACCAAGGATAACCGACCCCCTACCAAGGACCGACCCATGCTTGATCTCCTCTCCTTGAATGAGCCATGTACGACCAAGCCACCTTGATCGAGCGACCCACACCGAATTGTCCTTGACTGATCGTCTATCCATCCAGTTGGCTCAAACCCATCGTATTCCAGTCTCGACAAACGAGCAGTCGATTTTAGTTAAGTATGCATGTCTACGACCTAGCCAAAAGGTAGGTTAATGCATACATATATATATATATAATGCCTACATGTGATTTCCTTCCGCGCCCTTAATTTATTTATGGTAACTCTATGCATATAATAAACTTCCACGGTAACACAGTTCTTTCCTTTTTACTTAGCGTTATTTACTGCTAGTTAAACTTGTCCTGTTTAACCATTAATAAAACTACAATGTCTATAATTATATTTACATGGCTTTTGACTCATGTCCACACGAGTACCAATGTAAACTTCATTGCTTCTGCTAGCACATATTCAATTATACACTGCACTTATCTCCGAACATTGTTGTCTACGATGCCTATCTCCAGGCATCAATTGTAACGACTCCTATTTTTAGTAACATTATTTAGAATATTTAATTAGATAAATAAATAAAATAATTTAAATGACTAAGGGTGAGGTTAGTGTTATTAGAAGGTAGCCGAGCCATTTAAACAAATGAATTAAGGGAAAATGAAATAGAATAAGTTAAGGTAGTTGATAAGGCAATGTAGGAATAAGTAACAATGTTACACTCCAAACCCTCACTCATATTCATTATTTACGTTCACAAACAGAAATCAAATATTAGAAGCCGACCACCATTGAGCAAAGCTAGAAGAAGAAAAGCTAAAGATCAAGAGGAAAATTAATCGAATCCAAGATCAAATCTCAAATCCTTAATCACAAAGCTAAAGTGAATAATAAGTTCGAATAATAAGTTACATCTCATGTGTTTATTATTCTTGGTTTTAGATTGAAATCTGAATTATTTTGCAAATGTTTTTCCATGTTTTTAATTGTTAAAATAGACATATATGCCTGTTGATGATTTTGAGATGACATCCTATTGCCTTGCAATTTTGAGATAAGTTCAGAATAATATTTTAGAGATGGGTTTCAAATTTCATAATTTTTTGAATTATTGTGGATTTATTATTAATCTTCTAGTGTGGAAAATCATTAATTGGGTTTAAAATTAATTAAAGCTAATTTATGTTGTTTTTGGGTTAGAAATTAAAATATGTTAAAAAACATATAAAAATGATTTATGGGAATTTTGTAGAATTTTCCTAAGTGTTTTAATAAGCACATAAAATTAATTAAGATATGCGCCTTAAATATTATATGATTTACAAAAGGAGAAGGGACATTTTGTAAAACATTTAAATTATATACCTTTGAAATTTCGGCAGCACTTTTAGAAAAGAATTTGGAAAAGAAATTAGCAACCATTCATATATTGACAAACAAAGTAGGTTAGTTGAAAAGAATTACTTTTTAAAGTTAAAATTCAGTTTTAACCATGCTTTTGCTATTTTACCACTTTCGGCACCTACCTCTCGACTAGGTATGTTCGCCACCATCTCCATCGAAACCAACGCGCATGGTACCCAAGACTTGACACGTAGCGAATTGGACATAGGCAAAAGTATATAGTCGAAGTAAGGGGTTCCAAAGGGGTCGAAATCGTATTTTGCTTTTAAAAGGAAATGCACTTATTTTGCTTTCGAAAAGAATGTTTTCGACTTACATGGCTTTCGACTTAGTCAAATTTTTTAAAGAATGGTTTCGAAGAAGGTTGCACCTTTTTCTAAGAAATTGCATTCGAACGAGGCGAAATCCCTAGCTGCCGCATCTTACCTTTCGAAGCAATGCCTTCGAAATGGTTTCTTTATTTTAAAACCGAAGCCGCTTCTCCAATGCTTTCAAATTGATTGGTTTCGATACCATCTACTTCCTTGCTTAGGAAATTGCTTTCGAAAGAGTGCTTTTAACCTAGTTGTTAAAGACCCTTTAGTTATATTGAAAGTTAAACCCAAAGGTTTCGAAAGAAATGGTTTTAAATGGTTTCGAAAGGTTGTTCCAAATTTTTAACCTGAACCCAAATGCTTATGAAAGGGTTGTTTATAGAAAAGTATTTGAATGCTTTCAAAAGGTTTTAAATAAAGGCTTCGAAGGGGTGGTTCCCTAATGTCTTCGAAAGGTTTTTAGTGGAAGGTTTACAAAGGTTTTGAAAGGTATGCTTAAGGTGTTTTGAAACGAGGATGTCTATGGTTTTATAAAGCTTTAAAATGAGATGATTTATATTCTTTCGAAAGGTCAAATGTAAATGGTTTCCAAAGGTATGATTTGGCCTTCGGCTTAGGTTATAAAGCAAAGTAGCTTATATGTATCAAAAGGGATTCTTTCAATACTTTCGAAAGAGGTACTTTCAAAGGTTTTGAATGTTTTCATCAATACTATTTTGTGTAATGTATGTATATAACATGACAAGGTGATTTGAGTAAAACATTGAGTATATTTTCCTTGTTTAAGTATGATTTAAAGGATTAGATCAATTTGAAAGAAATGTTTTCAAGGAAAATTTCAAGGGTAAATGAGATATCAGATGAGATTGGTACAGGGTCACTCCCTATACATTAGCTATTATCCCCTAGCTAATATTAGTCCAAAATTCTAGTGTGCATGGCTTTGTCACAGGTAAGACTAAAATGATATTACACACAGAAAGAAATTGACAGAGTGAGTATAGGTTATTGGTGATCCCGTAAAACCATTAGGAACAGTTGATGTAATGACCCGCCATCCATCTCCACAGAATGAAGCATCATTAATAAGAAAGAAAGGGATAGAAAAGAGAAAAGAAAGAAGAGAAGAAGAAACAACATCAGAATCTCAACAGCGGAACGAATAAATTATACTAATAACATAAATATTACATAGTTTACAACCACTATCAGAGTTACACAGATAAACAACACATACTAGACAGTTATAAACAACTGTCTAGTTATACAACTCAAAACAAAACAAGAGAACTACTTAGAGAAACAAACGCAGCGAAATACTATATATCTACACGTAAAAGCCTCCTGCTCCATTGCTCCTCCAATATTCGTCAAAGCTAACCTAAATCCCTTGGCTACTCGTAAAAATTTGAGTACCCAAGAGTTTAAGAAAATAAAATAAACTCCGGGTTAGACATGGGTCTGGTGTGAGTAACAGGTTAAGGTTGCTTAATTTTCAAAACCTTTTGAAAAGAAAGGTATCACGTAAGACTTCCCACACATAAACATGGAAAAGTTTTTACCTTACGCTAACCAAAACATTTGATAGGAAATCCGGTGATATTATAATAGGTCTAGGGTTTTCAAATAAATATGAAATAACCGAAATTGTTACATTTATTAAATTCCAGCAATAAGCCACAAAAGTGGGTAATACAATCAAATCCGATGGCTCTTATTGGATTTTGGATTCCATACAATGGCAGGGCTACCGGGGTACTGCCCGTCACAGTACGTGGCCTAGATCACCGTACCGAGGTGTACGCCCTCTCCCCTGCAACACAAGGCCAGAACCATCCCTTACTGGGTAGTCCCGAACAAGACAACCCCGACAGTTGGAGCTCAACAACTGCCCACACAGCCGAAATAAAAGGGACCTCTAGACAGGGGAAAATCTCGTCGTACTTGGGCACGACCCACTTAGCCTTGCTGCACCTCCCTTGTTTTAGCCATTCCTGATTGATGAGGCTTGAGGCTACGATTACCTTTAGTGAACATATCACCTAGAATGCTCATCATCCATCTGACGATGTTCTGAAAGCATTCAATCCATACAAGTTCGTTCCGGGTTCGAACGAAACCGAAGGCAATATTTCGTTACACTCATTTTTGGAATCATCCTCAGAGTTAACGACAATAACCCTTGCACTCTGAATCTTCATCTTCACTTGAGATTCACCACCTACCGTTAATTTGGATCGATGTGGTTTTCGAATATCCAAATATGGAAACCCGACCCCAGTCTCATCGAAATCCAAAACGTGTCTTTTAGGTCCAAGTTGTTTAAGGTTAAACAATTCAATTATCTATATACACACAGATAGATAACTTCACAAATCACAATAGATAATCAACATTATCAAATAAACAGATGATCCATATCATAATAGGTAATCCATATCATCATCACAATAGATAATCTATATTATCGTCGCAATGCAACAAAAGCATTCATATCACACAACATTACTTATCTCATTTCTGAGATCACAACTATTCAAGGCAATCAATATCACCTATTCATACATAAGCAATGATTTACTCATCATAATATAATTAATTTAAAATGAATTAAATTAATTACCTCCATCTCTAATTAATTTAAAGTGAATTAAATTAATTACCTCATCTTTAATTAATTTAAAATAAATTAAATTAATTACTTTACCAATAAAAATCTTGCTTGCTTAACCATTTAATTGATTTACAATCAATTGATTAATCATTCAAATTAATCACCTTAATTAATCACCCTTGATTAATTATCCTTTAATTACACTCAAGTAATTATCCTTAATTAATTTCATAAATTAATTATTCTCAAACAAAAACAGTAATTAACCTTTAATTACTTCAATTAATTAATTAACTAAAATTAATTACATTATTCCATTAATTAATTACATTAATTAATTACCTTTAATCACTTGTCATTGATTAATTAATCATAATTAGTCAACTTTAATTACATTATTAATTGTATTAATTAATGATTCTTAATTATATTTAATTAATTATGCTCTTAAATTAATTACCTTAAGTTATTAACCTATAATCATTAATCCCCTCTGATTAACCATACTCAATAATTAACTAACTTAATTACTTCATTAAAACAAATTAATTTTTTCTTGATTAATTTCTTAACTAATCCCTCGATAAATTACTAAGTAATTTAATTCAAATTACTTACATTATTAAACATCTTTAATAAATTACATCCTGTAATTATCAATCAATTACTTCACTAAATAATTTCCAATCCATTTATTACATACAGTAATTATCTTTTAAAACCCCAAGTGTTTAAAATTAATTAAACTTAATTAATTAAATTAAACAATCATATTTAACTCAATTAATTACCTTAAGTAATTAATTTCTTAATTACTTTATTAAGTAATTACACTCAAACCATTCACAAATGATTATCATTAAATTAATTAATCTAATTAATTATTAAAAGTTAATCACACTAATTAATTATTAAATAATCCTGGTTAATGACCTTCATTAACCATTCTCTAATTATTCCATTAGGTAATTAACTTAGATTAATCACAAATTAAATCATCTTTAATTATCCATTAATTAAAGTCTAATTATTTAATTAATTAAGAGTTAACTATTACTTAATTAATCCTTAATTATTTAATTTATTAACCTTGATTAAAACTTAATTAATAAATTAATAATTCATTAATCATTAATTTAAAAATCTAATTAATGATCTTAATTACAAATTGATTAACTCTTAATCAATATTTATTAATTCCAATCATTAATTTATTAAATTAATTAACCATTCCTTAATTACTCCATTAATTAAATTAATTTCAAAAAATTAATCTTAATTAATTTTAAGATAAAACATTTCTAAATTATGTTTCAAAAAAATTTATTTGAAAACAAATTACTTTTGAAATTACCTTTAAATTTCATTTTAAATACAAGATTTAAAATGAATATAATTTAAATTTAATCAAAGTTTAAACAATTTAAAACTTTTAGAAATTTCAAGACAAACAATTGGTTGTCTTAGAAATGAAATTCAGAAGAGTTTGAAACTAATTTCATTTCAAAATTTCAATAACTTCAATTTACATTTTGTTTAAATCTTTCAAATTTAAACCTTCTTTTAATTTCAAAAACTGAAGTTTATATTTAAACTTTTGATTTCCAGATTTAAAACTTAATTTAAAACTTGCTCAAATTTTAAAAATTTCAATCTTAAAAGGTTTAACTTCTTTCCAAAGTAAAGTAGTTAAACAAGTTTAAAGTTTAAAACTTTATTTATATTTAAAACTGAGATTTTAAATTTAAACCAGAATTTCAAAAATTCAAACCTGAATTTAAAACTAGGTTTAAAATTTCTTTACATTCAAAAGTTTCAGAGTTTTAAATAAAATTCAGGTTTATGTAAAACCTGAAACACTGACCAACCCGAGGCATTACAAAATCACTTCGAGTCAAAATCCATCTTTCCCGAGCGAATCAATCTACTGCTTCGGGCAACTCGCTACATCAACACGAGCAAACCAAACTCAGGCCAACCAACAATAGATACATCTCATCACCGTGCATATACACGGTGACTACGGCCACCATTGATCATCAGAGATGGTCTCCACAAACCAGAAAATGACCCATCAACCCACCACAACCATTGATTCATGCAACCATTCTCGAATTCGAGTGCGAACCCAAAATTCCCAAACCTGGAAAACAACCATCAGTTTTCCTTCAAACCCGTCAACGGCGAAAACTTGCCGCTCCGACCACCTGAAGACTAGACCCTCCGGCCTCAACTTCAACTACGGTCATGCTATCAATTCCTAAAATATCTCAACACTCGATCATCTCTACAACCCGAAATTGCAGATTCTTCTAACCATTTAAACACTAGGGTTTTAAAAAGAAAATCAAAACCGAAACTTTCTCACTGAATTCCATCACCACCTATGATTTTTCCTAGCTTCTCCTACCTCTCTTCCATCACCAGGAAGAACCTCATGCCTCCACTATCCATAGATCACCAGAATTTGCTTAAAATTTAATTTCAGTTCAATATCCAACTGCAACTTCAACTAATACCTAAAAATCCTAATTTTTGATTTAAAAATTATGTTCCAGTTAATATTTTTGATTTATGATACTGAAATACAAAATTAACACGTTTGGATTTTTGTTAAAATCAACATGCATTGATGTTATTCTGCATTTCCAGAGGCAACTACTAATGTTCTAACTTACTTAAAGTTTTAGATATTATCTTAAGAAAATCAAACAACTTTCTTTTATAAATTTCATTTTATCAGAAACTTAATTAATGATAAAGATTGGAATCAAAGTTCTACTTGGAGAACAGAACAGAACAAGTGATTTACAGCATGCACACAAAAAATATATCACATCAGACTTTAAACAATACTTATTTATATCAAACAAACTAGCATGCAACCTAAGTAAGAATTTAAGATTTTAAAGTTACTCACCTTAATTTTAGGAGCAGAGCCCTTGCTTTTGAAAAGCCTGAACTTGAATGGTGCTTTAAATTTGAAAGCTTCAGATTTCTTCTTTTATTTTTGCTTATGAATTTGAACTTCAATTTGCTTTTAAAAACTTCCATCATGATTTTGTACAATGCTTTGCTTCCAGATTCATTTGCATGTTTCTAGAAAAATGCAGGCATCCAGAAAAGAAAATGCATGCAGGTCTTGATAAAGTTTTCAAAACAGAAAAGAAGGAAGACTGCAGGACTTTGAATTGCAAATTGATTTCAGGTAAATGAATTTGAAGAGCTACAGGTTTGAGGATGTGCAAATGATTTTCAGGTTAATTTGATCTCTGGTTTGGAGGAAATATTGGTTTTGAGAAATCATGGGTTTCGGATTTATTTTGAGAGAAAAACGGATTTGTTTGAACAGAGTTCTGTTTTGATTTCAGAATTTTTTATTGTCTTGGCTTTTTGATTTGAAGAAGAAGATTAGAAAAGAATATGAGAATGAGGAGCAAAGTTTTTATGTAAGAATTTTTTTGATTTAAATAAAATAAAAGATTTTTTTTTAAATATTACACTTGTTCAATTTTAACATTTGTCACTTTGATAGCTTCATAGTTTAACACATGTCAATTAGGATGTTAAAAGATTAACACATGTATTAAGAGTATTTTAATTTTAATTTAAATTGTTTATAATAGCTTTTAAATCTAAACTTATTATTTCTTATGTATAAATAAATGAATTTCTTCACTTTTTAATTTATTAAAGAGAAATGAACATACAAATTAATAATATAAACTTATTCAAATATTTTAAATATTTATTCTTTTAAATTCAAGACATTAAATTCAAATTTAAATTAAATTATAAAACCAAGTTATGTATATATATCTACCTTTAAATTTTAAAAATAACAAATCCTATTTCCTATAAAATCAATTTATGTTTATAAAAAAAACTAAGTATTATTATTATTTATTGAAAATAACAAGTTAAACAATATTTAAAATGATTTACAAAAGAGATTATAATTTACTTCTATCACTTAATATATTAAGATCATTTGTAAATTGTATTTTAACTCTTATATATAATTTCAAGCAATATTTAAAAAGAAAATTAAACTAAGCTTTTATGTTAATATAATTCAAATTCATATTCAAGTTAATTAAATAAAATTTTAAAACAAATAAGATTTACCTTAAGTATAAACCGTATATTTATTTATTAAATTGTTTGAAAAGTTAAATGTTAAATTTAAATCATATTTCCAATTTACCAAAAGTAAATTAGAATCAGAAAATTACTTCATTTACTAAATTCCAAATCAAAGTTTATCAATTTACAATATGTACAATTATATATATTACAAACAGAAAATAATTTATTAGCTTTACAAAGATAAAATCTTCCAATTTAAATATTTATTAAAAGAAGTTTATTAAATCAATTCAAAATTTATTATCAAAAATTATCAAATCCATTTAATTTTTAACACATATTATTAAATTTATATTGCCAAATTTCCGGGATATCACATTCCTCCCCCCTTAAAAAAATTTCATCCCCGAAATTTAAAAGCAAAGGTGTTTAATAATTTATCCTAAGATTTTATTTTGAAACACAAGCATATATTATCAAACATATGCTAACAACCATAGCAACCAATTCATTCAAACAAACAAATCTAACTATCCAGAAAAAATTCTGGATAGGATTTCTCCGAGTTTCCCCAGTATAAATATCGGGATACTCGCCCTATATAGTCCAAACAATCTATACTACTAAGCTACAAAGCTCCTATCCAACTAGATCTACAAAACTAAACAGGATATCAGACTACATACTAGTCTGTTTCAACAACCAAAACTCCAGAACTACTGGTTCCACCACCAGAGATGGATCATACACGTACTCCCTCAGAGATACGTGAAACTCACTGAATCCCAGTTATCCAAACTGGCAATCCAATCCTGTAGATCAATCACTTATTCTCACAAGATCACAGAAAAGATCCAAAACACTTCAGAGCTAGACTTCCAGCCTTGCTCAATCTTATAGCTCCTTTCGATCGGAGAAAACTTATCCAAAATCAAATCTCCGATTTCGGAATCCAAATTCCTTCGTCTCTTATCCACAAAAATCTTTGGACGATCATGGGCTGCCCATAACCTTACTGATCAGCTCATCCTTCGCTGATGCTTCTGGAAACAAACTAGACCAATCAACTCAACAGAATGATCTCCTCAAAACGAACCAGAATCAAGAAACACTAACTCTACTCCTCAAATATCAGAAGACTAAACTCACTTCTTCTGTCCAGAAAAGAAAAGCAGATGCACTTCCAAACCGCTTCCGCTGCTCAACTCTGATCCGAAGTAGAAGAGAATGCTGAAGAAGAACACGAGCACAACTAGGCAACATAACCTAAAAATATGGTTCATCGGATCCATAAAGAAAACTCCAAAGCTTCTCCAAAACCTGAGCTGCTTCACCAACTCAATCTCCTGGAACCATCCTACTATTAAGCTGAACCACCGGTAGTACTCCTGTAAGGAAACTCAATCTGCAGATGTGGACAAACCTCTGACTTATCTGAAGACATCCGAAAAAAATTTGATAACCCAAGAGAACACTCAAACAATCGCAAGTCACTTTTGCGATAAATTCAAACCAAATCCAAGAAAAACTGTTCTCTCTTTACCAAATAGAACAGCTTACTCTTAACTAACCAATCCATCGAAGAAACGGGTCCACTCTGCTGCTTCTGAACTCCACCTTCAGAAAAACTGCTCAGCCAGAAGACTCCCTGCCAACACCGAGAACACTCCAAGCTACACTGTTGCCACAGATGCCAAGGAATCCTAATCCAAAGCTCTTCGAGTAACTCGGACCTCAAACCAAACACAAACGTCCTATTGAACTCAGCCACAACACCGAAGCAGACACACTTCCCTATACTTGCTCCAAAAGAAACCATTTTCGGATACTTCCATAGTCACTGCGTCTCATCCCGTAGCTACTACTTCCTGAGGTATCAAAATACCATCACTCGCTTCTGCTCATCCGACAGATCCAAACTTTACTCATCCAAACTCCAAAAATAGACTCCGAACCTTAACAGGTTTCCTTCAGATTTTGATGAAATCCTTCATCACTACAAAATTCACTTGAGACGGTAATAGGTCTACAGTCTCGACAAATACACTTCCAACCTCACACATTCAAACACCAACCAATGATAGTCGTGTTACACACACCACTATCCCATCTACCTTTATAACTTATATTGGAAAACCCGAACAGGTAACCCAACAGATATGTAGAAATATATATATATATATATATATATATATATATATATATATAGTAATATATAAAAATTACAAATACGCTCTCTCAAGATAGGCACCACTCCAGAGCCCAGGTATTCACTCAACCTCGCTCTGATACCACTGTAATGACCCACCATGTGACGCCCCACCTCTATGCTCACAATAACAAAGAGTGTTAAAAGGAAATACTGTCTGTTATTACGAAGAATAAGGCTGGATAGGAGCGGCCATCCGTAGTTGAGCCTTACACTAGTATTGGTTATCTCGATAGGAGTGGTATATTTTTTTTTCATCTCATATTTATTTACTACCATCGACATACCCAATTCCAGTATAAAACGAACTACGATGGTTCATAATAGTTTAGGACAATATATATAATAATAACACAGATAAGTCAAACGCGGAACACAGATAATAAAAAGTCTCATATATATAACTGAAGTCAGTTGATATACATGTGATACAATACATATGATACAACTACAACTGTCGACTCTGGAAGTTACATATACAAGTACATTATCGTGAATAATATACATGAATATACAACATCCTATACTATAACAACATCTACTCCAAATGATATAAAGAAACTTCATAGCTCTAGCAGCAACCCACAGCAAGATATCTACAACCTGTAATAACTCGGTCTGACCCGAGTATTACATTCAAAAGAAAATAATACACGGGTCAGTCTAATTCAAACTCAGTTATTGATTGCACAGAAACAATAACAATTAAATAATGAATAGACGATAGTTACAATAAATCCCGTCTATCCAACCCTTCAAGAAGAGAATTGGATAACAGTAGATATAACACGTAATAGTGTTAAACAACAAATCAACAATTTCAAATTATTGACCGAGATAAATGAAAAGATTATCAATGAAGGTAATTTAGAAAAACAACAGAATTGCCTAATTGGCAATTAACAACAAAATCCAATTATTAAATAAATAATTAGAAACTCAGAATCTAATTATCAAATAGATAATTAGACAACAACAAAATGATCAACTCAAACCAAATAAGAATACAAATTCCCAAAATATTGAATTGGACAAAACAACTCAAGTAATTGAAACATCACTTAAAAACATCAATTCTAGTAGGGCTGCATCACACGCACGCGTGTACTGCCTCGCCACTACAACATGCATTAAACAAAAGATAAACGTATCAAAAGCAAAAGAAATACCAATAAAATCAATACCGTGTGGCTGCAGTTCACGCTTGCGTGCACTGCCTTGCCACTACAGTAATGATGTACACAATGAAAATTCCCAAACGAACACAAGGTTAAGCCCGTATTACCGGATTCAACTCAAGTGAATTCGAAAAACAAATCCGATTGCATCAATGCGACGCAAACCACAAGGCAAGACTGCGTACAAAACTAAAAGGCAGTCACCACATAAATGCTACAGTTCAAAAGAAACAAACTCAAAATGGTCGAAGTCCAAAACCGAGTACACCACAGTGCACAAGTACGAACATCAACTGCAATATAGCTTCAATTTACAAAACACAGTGAAGCAAGTGCATGGAAGCAGTAGCAATGCACATGTAAACTAGATCTAACAACATGAAGGAACCCACAACACAACAAAATGCAAAAGACGTGTCACTGACATGAACCATAATTAAAGTATGATATGCCTCAAAGGCTAAGGCACAGCTGAAGACATATTACAGTGAAGACAGTTGCATAATTGCAACAACCAAAGTCAAGGCAACATAAAGTCTGCAACTCAAACTGTAAGTCCAAAGCAAAGCACAAGAGACACAGGAGCAACTAGTGTACACTAGACCGGACTTCAAAATGACCAGCGGTATGTTTATGCAACAAAGACAAGACCACTATGCAAGGCTCAACACATACAAGTAATGCCAGACTCACGTAAAATAGGTTCATATGGAACAGAGGAAACCTAAAAATCAGTATGAACTCAGTAAGTAAGCACAAGTTCTTTAACTCTTAGGCAATTATGTCAAGTTAAAAGAGCAAGCCAGAGTAACAAATTCAACAACTTCAAAAGAACTGTCATTACTTTAACGTTTTTCAAAAGTTCATACTGCTTATCAGTTCCACTGTGAAATAAGAGGCAAGAAGCTTAACAATTACTCAATTATGTTTTGTACAATTTAGCCAAGCAATATAATCTATGAAATAATAAATGTATGAGGTCTGTATACTCTGTACTTACACAATATACGCATGAAACATATGCCTACAATCAGGTTTTAAAACCCATGCATAATTTCAAATGAACATATGTAATTTGCCAGACATTATAATGTTGCTTTTATGGCCAAAGTAAATAATGGAAACATGTTAAAGAAGGCTACAAGATGTTTATACGGCACAGGTAAGAGAACCAACGTGTGCATCATACATCCACAGTTCAAAATCAATGCCATGAAATCAAATAGTCCAGCATACACAAATTGGAACGAGCCAGAAACATGTTCCACCATGGAGGCCGAAGTCAGGTACTTAAAGCAAATGCAAAGACAGAATTGAATTCTCGTCTAAAATATTTTCACAAACTAAAGTTTGCAGGTTTCAAACCATAACAAGAAAAACATCAATCATACGAAATCGACAAAATCAGAGAAATCATCAACACCAAACAAAAATCGAATGACCAAAACACAGTATAGAACTAGATGTGAGTGAAAGAAATTCACTCATCTCGACTCGACGAGCGCAACACTCGATCGGCAAGCCAAATCCACCAGATTGAAGATATTAACGTCGGGCTCTTCAATTTCTACACAAGCCCTAGTTTGGAGAGAATGAGCGAGCAACGAGATGAAGCCGCCATTTTTTTTCTTCGTATGCTCTAGGGTTTCCAAATGAAAAGGGTAAGGGGACGGGTATTAGCCTTGAAAATGTTCACGGCCCCAAAATAAAACATGGGCCACGACTCAATTTTCAAAGCCCGCCGATATTCAACGAATTATATAAAGAATTTTAATCCAATCTTAGAACAATTCAACCTGATTTAAAAACTCCAAAAAGCAAACTGCTAGCAAATTAATCGTCTAACGACAATAATTAACCGGGACAAAACCCCGGGTTGTTACAGACTCCCCTCCTTATAAAAATTGCGTCCCCGCAATTTTCATAATTAAAGTCGTCAATAACCATTATTTTTCTAACATAAACTGGTTAAGCTAGAAAAATAAAGGTCAAGAACACAAACGCCAAAGAAATCTTTTAATTTCAATAAAAGAAATTCATAAATTCTCAACAAAATCTAACTATCAATTAGATAATCAGAAAACAACAAAACTGAATGAATGCAATCATCAACATTATTCAATTATCAATTAGATAATTAGAATACAGAAATCACAAAATAGCAATATCTAATTATCGCTATGATAATTAGAAGACAGCAAAATCTAATTATCAACAAAGATAATTATAAAACCCAATTCGCAAATCGGAAAACCGCAAATATCTAGTTATCAAAACGGTAATCAGAAAACAACAAAGGTCTAATTATCAAAAACGATAATCAGAATTCTCAAATCAACAAATACTCAATTATCAAAAACGGCAATTAAATCTCAAATCAACAAATATCTAATTATCAAAAACGATAATCAAAATAAAAAAATATCTAATTATCAAAAACGATAATCAAATATCAAATCAACAAATATTCAATTATCAAAAACGATAATCAAATCTCAAATCAACAAATATTCAATTATCAAAAACGATAATCAAATCTCAAATCAACATATATCGAATTATCAAAAACGATAATCAAATCTCAAATCAACAAGTATTCAATTATCAAAAATGATAATCAAATCTCAAATCAACAAATATTCAGTTATCAAAAACGATAATCAAATCTCAATCAACAAATATTCAATTATCAAAAACGATAATCAAATCTCAAATCAACAAATATTCAATTATCAAAAACGATAATCAGAATCAACAAATATCTAATTATCAAAAACGATAATCAGAATCAACAAATATCTAATTATCAAAAACGATAATCAGAACTCATATCAACAAATATCCAATTACCTGCAGATAATTGGAAACCACAAATATCTAGAATCAATTAAGATAACTAGAAAATCAACATAAAAGGTGGATCGATCCCAACAAATGGCGAGTTTTTAAGCTACGCCGCACGTGCATCAACATATGGCCGAAGCCTACCAAGTACCCAACATAATTTTGGCGCCCAACAAATGACCTGGAGGTCCAACAAATGACCCTAAGGTCTGGTACTGGTATTGACCCGAAGGTCCAACATATGACCCGAAGGTCCAATATAGTGGCTCGAAAGCACACAAAAATAGTCAAAATTATCAAAACAGCAAATATTTCAATTAGCGAGTCCGGAATTAACCAAAATAGCAAATCCACATGTCCCATAACCACGAGTTTTACTAAAGCGTTTAATTCTCTTCATCGTTTCCTTGAAAGTGTAAAATTGTGTATTCCAAAAATAACATTTCACATTCTCAAACTGACAAGTCCGAAATTAAGCGAATCAGTAAAAGAAAGGGTCATAGTCCTCAATTTTGCTGAAACGTTTAAATCGCTTCCTCATTCTTTTGAAAATGCAAACTGCAAAACTTCCGAAAACAATTTCATTTATTTTATAAAAGTAATAATTTACATTCTCAAACGGACAAGTCCGGAATTAAGCGAATCAGTAAAAGAAAGGAGTCATAGTCCTCGATTTTGCTGAAACGTTTAAATCGCTTCCTCGTTCTTTTGAAAGTGTAAACCGTAAAAATTTTAAATGCAATTTTATTTTTAAAACGATTTGCAAATCCATGATAAAACAGCAACATTAGTGACAATTTCGACAAGGAAACCGCACTTCTCAAAATACCGTAAAACAGACAACAAAATTAGCATTGCGGGATAACCGCTTGAAAATCCACTTTAAAACTTGACAGTTACTGAAGCCAAAGCGATGGTAATATTCATACATCAAAATCTCATCAAAATAATTCGCATCAAAATATACACCAGTGAATTTTCATTCAATAAAAATGTCAACAAAACATCGCGCTTCAAAAATTTAGCATTGGTGTAAAAATCCCGTTATAAAAATAACGGCAAAAAAATACATTTAAAACCAAGCATCGGTTCAATGTAAAATTTAATGTAGTAACATGCAACCTAAATTTGCACATATACCACAAAATGAACAAAGAAATCATTCAGATATATCTTCCATGAAGATAATTTAAAACAACAAAAATCTTAACAAATTCACACAACTGCAATCGCTTCGAATCCTCAAATCGGATTCGAAATTTTCATAGAAAACAAAATAAACATAGCTATGTAAGCAACAAATGAAATTTATTTCAATTTCATATTTTGATTTTCAAATCAAAAAGGTTATCAGCCGTACTCAGCGAAGACAGTCTCACTGTTTTCGCTGCGCACTCTGATAAACAAAACACGAATCAACCAATCATCAAAACATAGTTTCACCTTTTGTTTTTAAATAAAGATATTTAAAAATTTCAACATATTTTCAAAACTTTAGTTTTGACTCAAAGCACAATAAAACATCGACTAATAGTTGTAACACATGTTCCACCTAAGTTATGTTTTATATTATGTCCATATACCCCAAGCTCTGATACCAACTGTGACGTCCTACCTCTATGCTCACAATAACAAAGAGTACTAAAAGGAAATACTGTCTGTTATTACGAAGAATAACGCTGGATAGGAGCGGCCATCCGTAGTTGAGCCTTACATTAGTATTGGTTATCTCGATAGGAGTGGTATTTTTTTTCGTCTCTTATTTATTTACTCCCATCGACATACCCAATTCCAATATAAAACGAACTATGATGGTTCATAATAGTTTAGGATAATATATATAATAATAACACAGATAAGTCAAATGTGGAACACAGATAATAAAAAGTCTCATATATATATATATATATATATATATATATAACTGAAGTCAGTTGATATACATGTGATACAATACATAGGATACAACTACAACTGTCGACTCTGGAAGTTACATATACAAGTACATTATCGTGAATAATATACATGAATATACAACATCCTATACTATGACAACATCTACCGCAAATGATATAAAGAAACTTCATAGCTCTAGCAGCAACCCAAAGCAAGATATGTATAACCTGTAATAACTCGGTCTGACCCGAATATTACATTCAAAAGAAAATAATACATGGGTCGGTCTAATTCAAACTCAGTTATTAATTGCACAGAAACAATAATAATTAAATAATGAATAGATGACAGTCACAATAAATCCCGTCTATCCAACCCTTCAAGAAGAGAATCGGATAACGGTAGATGTAACACGTAATAGTGTTAAACAAAAAATCAACAATTTCAAATTATCGACTGAGATAAATGAAAAGATTATCAATGAAGGTAATTTAGAAAAACAACAGAATTGCCTAACTGGCAATTAACAACAAAATCCAATTATGAAATAAATAATTAGAAACTCAGAGTCTAATTATCAAATAGATAATTAGACAACAACAAAATGATCAACTCAAACCAAACAAAAATACAAATTCTCAAAATATTGAATTGGACAAAAAATTCAAGTAATTGAAACATCACTTAAAAACATCAAATCTAGTGGGGCTGCAGCACACGCACGCGTGTACTGCCTCGCCACTACAACATGCATTATACAAAAGATCAACGCATCAAAAGTAAAAGAAATACCAATAAAATCAATACCGTGTGGCTGCAGCTCACGCTTGCGTGCACTGCCTTGCCACTACAACAATGATGTACACAATGAAAATTCCCAAACGAACACAAAGTCAAGCCCGAATTACCGGATTCAACTCAAGTGAATTCCAAAAACAAATACGAACAGCAACTGCAATATAGCTTCAATTTACAAAACATAGTGAAGCAAGTGCATGGCAGCAGTAGCAATGCACATGTAAACTAGATCCAACAAAATTAAGGAACCCACAACACAACAAAATGCAAAAGACGTGTCACTGACATGAAGCATAATTAAAGTATGATATGCCTCAAAGGCTAAGGCACAGTTGAAGACATATTACAGTGAAGACAGTTGCATAATTGCAACAACCAAAGTTAAGGCAACATGAAGTCTGCAACTCAAACTGTAAGTCAAAAGCAAAGCACAAAAGACACAGGAGCAACTAGTGTACACTAGACCGGACTTCAAAATGACCAGCAGTATGTTTATGCAACAAAGACAAGACCACTATGCAAGGCTCAACACATACAAGTAATGCCAGACTCACGTAAAATAGGTTCATATGGAATAGAGGCAACCTAAAATTCAGTATGAACTCAGTAAGTAAGCACAAGTGCTTTAGCTCTTAGGCAATTATGTCAAGTTAGAAGAGCAAGCCAGAGTAACAAATTCAACAACTTCAAAAGAACTGTCATTACTTTAACGTTTTTCAAAAGTTCATACTGCTTATCAGTTCCACTGTGAAATAAGAGGCAAGAAGCTTAACAATTACTCAACTATGTTTTGTACAATTTAGCCAAGCAATATAATCTATGAAATAATAAATGTATGAGGTCTGTATACTCTGCACTTACACAATATACGCATGAAACATATGCCTGCAATCAGGTTTTAAAACCCATGCATAATTTCAAATGAACAGATGTAATTTCCCAGACATTATAATGTTGCTTTTATGGCCAAAGTAAATAATGGAAACTTGTTAAAGAAGGCTACAAGATGTTTATACGGCACCGGTCAGAGAACTAACGTGTGCATCATGCATCTGCAGTTCAAAATCAATGCCATGAAATCAAATAGTCCAGCATACACAAATTGGAACGAGCCAGAAACACGTTCCACCATGGAGGCCGAAGTCAGGTACTTAAAGCAAATGCAAAGACAGAATTGAATTCTCGTCTAAAATATTTTCACAAACTAAAGTTTGCAGGTTTCAAACCATAACCAGAAAAACATCAATCATACGAAATCGACAAAATCAGAGAAATCATCAACACCAAACAAAAATCGAATGACCGAAACACAGTATAGAACTAGATGTGAGTGAAAGAAATTCAGTCACCTTCTCGACGAGCGCAACACTCGATAGGCAAGCCAAATCCACCAGATTGAAGAAATTAACGTCGGCCTCTTCAATTTCTACACAAGCCCTAGTTTGGAGAGAATGAGCGAGCAACGAGATGAAGCCGCGATTTTTTTTTCTTCGTATGCTCTAGGGTTTCCAAATGAAAAGGGTAAGGGGATGGGTATTAGCCTTGAAAATGTTCACGGGCCCAAAATAAAACATGGGCCACGACTCAATTTTCAAAGCCCGCCGATATTCAACGAATTATATAAAGAATTTTAATCCAATCTTTGAACAATTCAACCTGATTTAAATACTCCAATCAGCAAACAACTAGCAAATTAATCGTCTAACGACAATAATTAATCGGGACAAAACCCCGGGTTGTTACAGACTCCCCTCCTTATAAAAATTGCGTACTCGGAATTTTCATAATTGAAGTCGTCAATAACCATTATTTTTCTAACATAAACTGGTTAACCTAGAAAAATAAAGGTCAAGAACACAAACGCCAAAGAAATCTTTTAATTTCAATAAAAAAATTCATAAATTCTCAACGAAATCTAACTATCAATTAGATAATCAGAAAACAACAAAACTGAATGAATGCAATCATCAACATTATTCAATTATCAATTAGATAATTAGAATACAGAAATCACAAAACAACAATATCTAATTATCTCTATGATAATTAGAAGACAGCAAAATCTAATTATCAACAAAGATAATTATAAAACCCAATTCGCAAATCGTAAAACCGCAAATATCTAGTTATCAAAACGGTAATCAGAAAACAACAAAGGTCTAATTATCAAAAACGATAATCAGAATTCTCAAATCAACAAATACTCAATTATCAAAAACGGTAATTAAATCTCAAATCAACAAATATCTAATTATCAAAAACGATAATCAAAATAAAAAAATATCTAATTATCAAAAACGATAATCAAATATCAAATCAACAAATATTCAATTATCAAAAACGATAATCAAATCTCAAATCAACAAATATTCAATTATCAAAAACGATAATCAAATCTCAAATCAACATATATCGAATTATCAAAAACGATAATCAAATCTCAAATCAACAAATATTCAATTATCAAAAACGATAATCAAATCTCAAATCAACAAATATTCAATTCTCAAAAACGATAATCAAATCTCAAATCAACAAATATTCAATTATCAAAAACGATAGTCAGAATCAACATATATCTAATTATCAAAAACGATAATCAGAATCAACAAATATCTAATTATCAAAAACGATAATCAGAACTCATATCAACGAATATCCAATTACATGCAGATAATTGGAAACAACAAATATCTAGAATCAATTAAGATAACTAGAAAATCAACATAAAAGGTGGATCGATCCCAACAAATGGCGAGTTTTTAAGCTACGCCGCACGTGCATCAACATATGGTCGAAGCCTACCAAGTACCCAACATAATTTTGGCGCCCAACAAATGACCTGGAGGTCAAACAAATGACCGGAAGGTCTGGCACTGGTATTGACCCGAAGGTCCAACATATGACCCGAAGGTTCAACATAGTGGCTTGAAAGCACACGAAAATCATCAAAATCATCAAAACAGCAAATATTTCAATTAACGAGTCCGGAATTAACCAAAATAGCAAACGCACATGTCCCATAACCACGAGTTTTACTAAAGCATTCAATTCTCTTCACCGTTTCCTTGAAAGTGTCAAATTGTTTATTCAAAAAATAATATTTCACATTCTCAAACGGACAAGTCCGGAATTAAGCGAATCAGTAAAAGAAAGGGGTCATAGTCCTCGATTTTGCTGAAACGTTTAAATCGCTTCCTCATTCTTTTGAAAACGCAAACTGCAAAACTTCTAAAAACAATTTCATTTATTTTATAAAAGTAATAATTTACATTCTCAAATGGACAAGTCCGGAATTAAGCGAATCTGTAAAAGAAATGAGTCATAGTCCTCGAATTTGCTGAAAGGTTTAAATCGCTTCCTCATTCTTTTGAAAGTGTAAACCGTAAAAATTTTGAAAGCAATTTTATTTTTAAAACGATTTGCAAATCTGTGATAAAACAGCAACATTAGTGACAATTTCGACAACGAAATTGCACTTCTCAAAATACCGTAAAACAGACAACAAAATTAGCATTGCGGGATAGCCGCTTGAAAATCCACTATAAAACTTGATGGTTACTGAAGCCAAAGCGACGGTAATATTCATACGTCAAAATCTCATCAAAATAATTCGCATCAAAATATACACCAGTGAATTTTCATTCAATAAAAATGTCAACAAAACATCGCGCTTCAAAAATTTAGCATTGGTGTAAAAATCCCGTTATAAAAATAACGGCAACAAAATACGTTTAAAGCCAAGCATCGGTTCAACGTAAAATTTAATGTAGTAACATGCAACCTAAATTTGCACATATACCACAAAATGAACAAAGAAATCATTTAGATATATCTTCCATGAAGATAATTTAAAACAGCAAAAATCTCAACAAATTCACACAACTGCAATCGCTTCGAATCCTCAAATCGGATTCGAAATTTTCATAGAAAACAAAATAAACACAACTATGTAAACAACAAATGAAATTTATTTCAATTTCATATTTTGATTTTCAAAGCAAAAAGTTTATCAGTCGTACTCAGCGAAGACAGTCTCACTGTTTTCGTTGCGCACTCTGATAAACAAAACACGAATCAGCCAATCATCAAAACACAGTTTCACTTTTTATTTTTAAATAAAGATATTTAAAAATTTCAACATATTTTCAAAACTTTAGTTTTGACTCAAAGCACAGTAAAACATCGACTAATAGTTGTAACACATGTTCCAACTAAGTTATGTTTTATATTATGTCCATGAACCCCAAGCTCTGATATCAACTGTGACGCCCCACCTCTGTGCTCACAATAACAAAGAGTACTAAAAGGAAATACTGTCTGTTATTACGAAGAATAAGGCTGGATAGGAGCGTCCATCCGTAGTTGAGCCTTACATTAGTATTGGTTATCTCGATATGAGTGGTATATTTTTTTTCATCTCTTAGTTATTTACTCCCATCGACTTACCCAATTACAGTATAAAACGAACTACGATGGTTCATAATAGTTTAGGACAATATACATAATAATAACACAGATAAGTCAAATGCGGAACACAGATAATAAAAAGTCTCATATATATAACTGAAGTCAGTTGATATACATTTGATACAATACATGTGATACAACTACAACTGTCGACTCTGGAAGCTACATATACAAGTACATTATCGTGAATAATACACATGAATATACAACATCCTATACTATGACAACATCTACTCCAAATGATATAAAGAAACTTCATAGCTCTAGCAGCAACCCAAAGCAAGATATGTACAACCTGCAATAACTCGGTCTGACCCGAGTATTACATTCAAAAGAAAATAATACACAGGTCAGTCTAATTCAAACTCAGTTATTAATTGCACAGAAACAATAATAATTAAATAATGAATAGACGACAGTCACAATAAATCCTGTCTATCCAACCCTTCAAGAAGAGAATCGGATAACGGTAGATATAACACGTAATAGTGTTAAACAACAAATCAACAATTTCAAATTATCGACTAAGATAAATGAAAAGATTATTAGTGAAGGTAATTTAGAAAAACAACAGAATTGCCTAATTGGCAATTAACAACAAAATCCAATTATTAAATAAATAATTAAAAACTCAGAATCTAGTTATCAAATAGATAATTAGACAACAACAAAATGGTCAACTGAAACCAAATAAAAATACAAATTCCCAAAATATTGAATTGGACAAAACAATTCAAGTAATTGAAACATCACTTAAAAACATCAATTCTAGTAGGGCTGCAGCACACGCACGCGTGTACTGCCTCGCCACTACTACATGCATTACACAAAAGATCAACGCATCAAAAGCAAAAGAAATACCAATAAAATCAATACCGTGTGGCTGCAGTTCACGCTTGCGTGAACTGCCTTGCCACTACAGTGATGATGTACACAATGAAAATTCCCAAACGAACACAAGGTCAAGCCCAAATTACCGGATTAAACTCAAGTGAATTCGAAAACAAATCCGATTGCATCAATGCGACGCAAACCATAAGGCAAGACTGCGTACAAAACTAAAAGGCAGTCACCACATAAATGCTATAGTTCAAAAGAAACAAACTCAAAATGGTCGAAGTCCAAAACCCAGTACACCACAGTGCACAAGTACGAACAGCAACTGCAATATAGCTTCAATTTACAAAACACAGTGAAGCAAGTGCATGGCAGCAGTAGCAATGCACATGTAAACTAGATCCAACAAAATGAAGGAACCCACAACACAACAAAATGCAAAAGACGTGTCACTGACATGAACCATAATTAAAGTATGATATGCCTCAAAGGCTAAGGCACAGTTGAAGACATATTACTGTGAAGATAGTTGCATAATTGCAACAACCAAAGTTAAGGCAACATGAAGTCTGCAACTCAAACTGTAAGTCCAAAGCAAAGCACAAAAGACACAGGAGCAACTAGTGTACACTAGACCGGACTTCAAAATGACCAGCAATATGTTTATGCAACAAAGACAAGACCACTATGCAAGGCTCAACACATACAAGTAATGCCAGACTCACGTAAAATAGGTTCATATGGAATAGAGGCAACCTAAAAATCAGTATGAACTCAGTAAGTAAGCACAAGTGCTCTAACTCTTAGGCAATTATGTCAAGTTAAAAGAGCAAGCCAGAGTAACAAATTCAACAACTTCAAAAGAACTGTCATTACTTTAACGTTTTTCAAAAGTTCATACTGCTTATCAGTTCCACTGTGAAATAAGAGGCAAGAAGCTTAACAATTACTCAACTATGTTTTGTACAATTTAGCCAAGCAATATAATCTATGAAATAATAAATGTATGAGGTCTGTATACTCTGTACTTACACAATATACGCATGAAACATATGCCTGCAATCAGGTTTTAAAACCCATGCATAATTTCTAATGAACAGATGTAAATTACCAGACATTATAATGTTGCTTTTATGGCCAAAGTAAATAATGGAAACATGTTAATGAAGGCTACAAGATGTTTATACGGCACCGGTCAGAGAATTAACGTGTGCATCATACATCTGCAGTTCAAAATCAAAGCCATGAAATCAAATAGTCCAACATACACAAATTGGAACGAGCCTGAAACACGTTCCACCATAGAGGCCGAAGTCAGGTACTTAAAGCAAATGCAAAGACAGAATTGAATTCTCGTCTAAAATATTTTCACAAAATAAAGTTTGCAGGTTTCAAACCATAACCAGAAAAACATTTATCATACGAAATCGACAAAATCAGAGAATTCATCAACACCAAACAAAAATCGAATGGCCGGAACATAGTATAGAACTAATTGTGAGTGAAAGAAATTCAGTCACCTCGACTCGACGAGCGCAACACTCGATCGGCAAGCCAAATCCACCAGATTGAAGAAATTAACATCGGCCTCTTCAATTTCTACACAAACCCTAGTTTGGAGAGAATGAGCGAGCAACGAGATGAAGCCGCCATTTTTTTTTCTTCGTATGCTCTAGGGTTTTCCAAATGAAAAGGGTAAGGGGATGGGTATTAGCCTTGAAAATGTTCATGGCCCCAAAATAAAACATGGGACACGACTCAATTTTCAAAGCCCGCCGATATTCAACGAATTATATAAAGAATTTTAATCCAATGTTAGAACAATTCAACCTGAATTAAAAACTCCAAACAGCAAATAACTAGCAAATTAATCGTCTAACGACAATAATTAACCGGGACAAAACCCCGGGTCGTTACACACCATCCGTCTCCACAGAATGACGCATCATTAATAAGAAAGAAAGGGATAGAAAAGAGAAAAGAAAGAAGTGAAGAAGAAACAACATTAGAATCTCAACAGCGGAACGAATAAATTATATTAATAACATAAATATTACATAGTTTATACAAATTAAATATTACATAGTTTACATAAATATTACATAGTTTACATCAAAATCTCAACAACCACTATCAGTGTTACACAGATAAACAACACATACTAGACAGTTATAAACACCTTTCTAGTTATACAACTCAAAACAATACAAGAGAACCACTCAGAGAAACCAACACAGCGGAATACTATATATCTACACGCAGAAGCCTCCTGCTCCATTGCTCCTCCAATATTCGTCAAAGCTAACCTGAATCCCTTGGCTACTCGTAAAAATTTGAGTACCCAAGTGTTTAAGAAAATAGAATAAACTCCGGGTTAGACATGGGTCTGGTGTGAGTAACAGGTTAAGGTTGCTTAATTTTCAAAACCTTTTGAAAAGAAAGGTATCACGTAAGACTTCCCACACATAAACATGGAAAAGCTTTTACCTTACGCTAACCAAGACATTTGATAGGAAATCCGGTGATATTATAATAGGTCTAGGGTTTTCAAATAAATAGTAAATAACCGAAATTGTTACATTTATTAAATTCCAGCTACAAGCCACAAAAGTGGGTAATACAATCAAATCCGATGGCTCTTATTGGATTTTGGATTCCATACAATGGCAGGGCTACCGGGGTACCGCCCGTCACAGTACGTGGCCTAGATCACCGTACCGAGGAGTACGCCCGCTCCCCTGCAACGCAAGGCTAGAACCATCCCTTACTGGGTAGTCCCGAACAAGACAACCCCGACAGTTGGAGCTCAACAACTGCCCACACAGCCGAAATAAAAGGGACCTCTAGACAGGGGAAAATCTCGTCGTACTTGGGCATGACCCACTTAGCCTTGCTGCACCTCCCCTGTTTTAGCCATTCCTGATTGATAAGGCTTGAGGCTACGATTACCTTTATGAACATATCACTTAGAATGCTCATCGTCCACCTGAAGATGTTCTGAAAGCATTCAATCCATACAAGTTCGTTCCGGGTTCGAACGAAACCGAAGGCATTATCTCGTTACACTCATTTTTGGAATCACCCTCAGAGTTAACGACAATAACCCTTGCACTCTAAATCTTCATCTTCACTTGAGATTCATGACCTACCGTTAATTTGGATCGATGTGGTTTTTAGATATCCAAATATGGAAACCCGATCCCGGTCTCATCGAATCCAAAACGTGTCTTTTAGGTCCAAGTTGTTTAAGGTTAAACAATTCAATTATCTATATACACACAGATATATAACTTCACAAATCACAATAGATAATCAACATTATCAAATAAACAGATGATCCATATCATAATAGGTAATCCATATCATCATCACAATAGATAATCTATATTATCATCGCAATGCAACCAAAGCATTCATATCACATAACATTACTTATCTCATTTATGAGATCACAACTATTCAAGGCAATCAATATCACTTATTCATACATAAGCAATTATTTAGTCATCACAATATAATTAATTTAAAATGAATTAAATTAATTACCTCCATCTCTAATTAATTTAAAGTGAATTAAATTAATTACTTCATCTTTAATTAATTTAAAATAAATTAAATTAATTACTTCACCAAATAAATCTTGCTTACTTAACCATTTAATTGATTTACAATCAATTGATTAATTATTCAAATTAATCACCTTAATTAATCACCCTTGATTAATTATCCTTTAATTACATTCAAGTAATTATCCTTAATTAATTTCATAAATTAATTATTTTCAAACAAAAATAGTAACTAACCTTTAATTACTTCAATTAATTAATTAACTATAATTAATTACATTATTCCTTAATTAATTACATTGATTAATTACCTTTAATCACTTGTCATTGATTAATTAATCATAATTAATCAACTTTAATTACATCATTAATTGTATTAATTAATGATTCTTAATTATATTCTTAATTATATTTAATTAATTATCCTCTTAAATTAATTACCTTAAGTAATTAACCTGTAATCATTAATCCCCTCTGATTAACCATACTCAGTAATTAACTAACTTAATTACTTCATTAAAAGAAATTAATTTTTTCTTGATTAATTTCTTAATTAATCCCTTGATAAATTACTAAATAATTTAATTCAATTTACTTACATTATTAAACATCTTTAATTAATTACATCCTGTAATTATCAATCAATTACTTCACTAAGTAATTTCCAATCCATTTATTACATACAGTAATTATCTTTGAAAACCCCAAGTGTTTAAAATTAATTAAACTTACTTAATTAAATTAAACAATCACAATTAACTCAATTAATTACCTTAAGTAATTAATTTCTTAATTACTTCATTAAGTAATTACACTTAAACCATTCACAAATGATTATCATTAAATTAATTAATCTAATTAATTATTAAAAGTTAATCACATTAATTAATTATTAAATAATCCTGGTTAATGATCTTCATTAACCATTCTCTAATTATTCCATTAAGTAATTAACTTAGATTAATCACAAATTAAATCATCTTTAATTATCCATTAATTAAAGTCTAATTATTTAATTAATTAAGAGTTAACTGTCACTTAATTAATCCTTAATTATTTAATTTATTAATCTTGATTAAAACTTAATTACTAAATTAATAATTCATTAATCATTAATTTAAAATTCTAATTAATGATCTTAATTACAAATTGATTAACTCTTAATCAATATTTATTAATTCTAAATCATTAATTTATTAAATTAATTAACCATTCCTTAATTACTCCATTAATTAAATTAGTTTCAAAACATTAATCTTAATTAATTTTAAGATAAAACATTTCTAAATTATGTTTAAAAACAAATTTATTTGAAAACAAATTACTTTTGAAATTATTTTTAAATTTCATTTTAAATACAAGATTTAAAATGAATATAATTTAAACTTAATCAAAGTTCAAACAATTTAAAACTTTTAAAAATTTCAAGACAAACAAGTGTTTGTCTTAGAAATGAAATTCAGAAGAGTTTGAAACTAATTTCATTTCAAAATTTCAATAACTTCAACTTACATTTTGTTTAAATCTTTCAAATTTAAACCTTCTTTTAATTTCAAAAACTGAAGTTCATATTTAAACTTTTGATTTCCAGATTTAAAATTTAATTTAAAACTTGCTCAAATTTTAAAATTTTCAATCTTAAAAGGTTTAACTTCTTTCCAAAATAAAGTAGTTAAACAAGTTTAAAGTTTATACCTTTATTTTTATTTAACACTGAGATTTTAAATTTAAACCTGAATTTCAAAAATTCAAACCTGAATTTAAAACTAGGTTTAAAATTTCTTTATATTCAAAAGTTTCAGAGTTTTAAAAACTGAAATTCAGGTTTCTGTAAAACCTGAAACACTGACCAACCCGAAGCATTACAAAATCACTTCGAGTCAAAATCCATCTTTCCCGACCGAATCAGTCTACTGCTTCGGGTAACTCACTACATCAACTTGAGCAAACCAAACACAAGCCAACCAACAACAGATACATCTCATCACCGTGCATATGCACGGTGACTACGGCTACCGTTGATCGTCAGAGATGATCTCCATAAACCAGAAAATGACCCAGCAACCCACCACAACCATTGATTCATGCAAGCATTCTCGAATTCGAGTGCGATCCCAAAATTCCCAAACCTAGAAAACAACCATCAGTTTTCCTTCAAACCTGTCAACGGCGAAAATTTGCCGCTCCGAACACCTGAAGACTAGCCCCTCCGGCCTCAACTTCAACTATGACCATGCTATCAATTCCCAGAATATCTCAACACTCGATCATCTCTACAACCTGAAATTGCCGATTCTTCAAACCATTTAAAAACTAGGGTTTTAAAAAGAAAATCAAAACCGCAACTTTTTCACTGAATTCCATCACCACCTATGATTTTTCCTAGCTTCTCCTACCTCTCTTCCATCACCAGGAAGAACCCCATGCCTCCACTATCCAAAGATCACCAGAATTTGCTTAAAATTCAATTTCAGTTCAATATCCAACTGCAGCTTCAACTAATACCTAAAAATCCTCATTTTTGATTTAAAAATTATGTTTCAGTTAATACTTTTGATTTATGATACTGAAATACAAAATTAACACGTTTGGATTTTTGTTAAAATCAACATGCATTGATGTTATTCTGTGTTTCCAGAGACAACTACTGTTGTTTTAACTTAAAGTTTTAGATATTATCTTAAGAAAATCAAACAACTTTCTTTTATAAATTTCATTTTATCAGAAACTTAATTAATGATAAAGATTGGAATCAAAGTTCTGCTTGGAAAACAGAACAGAACAAGTGATTTACAGCATGCACAAAAAAAAAATCACATCAGACTTTAAACAATACTTATTTATATCAAACAAACTAGCATGCAACCTAATTAAGAATTTAATATTTTAAAGTTACTCACCTTAATTTTAGGAGCAGAGCCCTTGTTTTTGAAAAGCCTGAACTTGAATGGTGCTTTAAATTTGAAAGCTTCAGATTTCTTCTTTAATTTTTGCTTATGAATTTGAACTTCAATTTTCTTTTAAAAACTTCCATTATGACTTTGTACAATGCTTTGCTTCCAGATTCATTTGCATGTTTCCAGAAAAATGCAAGCATCAAGAAAAGAAAATGCATGTAGGTCTTGATAAAGTTTTCAAAACATAAAAGAAGGAAGACTGCAGGACTTTGAATTGCAAATTGATTTCAAGTAAATGAATTTGAAGAGCTACAGATTTGAGGATGTGCAAATGGTTTTCTAGTTAATTTGATCTCTGGTTTGGAGGAAATATTGGTTTTGAGGAATCATGGGTTTCAGAATTATTTTGAGAGAAAAACAGATTTGTTTGAACAGAGTTCTGTTTTGATTTCAGATTTTTTTATTATCATGGATTTTTGATTTGAAGAAGAAGATTAGAAACGAATATGAGAATGAGGGGCAAAGTTTTTATATAAGAAATTTTTTGATTTAAATAAAATAAAATAAAAAAGAAAATTTAAATATTACACTTGTTCAATTTTAACATTTGTCACTTTGATGGCTTTATAGTTTAAAATATGTCAATTAGGATGTTAAAAGATTGACACATATATTAAGAGTATTTTAATTTTAATTTAAATTGTTTATAAAAATTCTAAATCTAAACTTATTATTTCTTATGTATAAATAAATGAATTTCTTCACTTTTTAATTTATTAAAGAGAAATGAAACAAACAAATTAATAATATAAACTTATTCAAATATTTTAAATATTTATTCTTTTAAATTCAAGACATTAAATTCAAATTTAAATTAAATTATAAAACCAAGTTATGTATAAATATCTACCTTTAAATTTTAAAAATAACAAATCCTATTTCCTACAAAATCAATTTATGTTTATAAAAAAAAACTAAGTATTATTATTATTATTTATTGAAAATAACAAGTTAAACAATATTTAAAATGATTTACAAAAGAGATTATAATTTACTTCTATTACTCAATATATTAAGATCATTTGAAAATTGTATTTTAACTCTTATATATAATTTCAAGCAATATTTTAAAAAGAAAAAATAAAACTAAGCTTTTATGTTAATTTAATTCAAATTCATATTCAAGTTAATTAAATAAAATTTTAAAACAAATAAGATTTACCTTAAGAATAAACCATATAATTATTTATTAAATTGTTTGAAAAGTTAAATGTTAAATTTAAATCAAATTTCCAATTTACCAAAAATAAATTAGAATTAGAAAATTACTTCATTTACTAAAGTCCGAATCAAAGTTTATCAATTTACAATATATACAATTATATATATTACAAATAGAAAACAATTTATTAGCTTTAAAAAGATAAAATCTTCCAATTTAAATATTTATTAAAAGAAGATTATTATATCAATTCAAAATTTATTATCAAAAATGATCAAATCCATTTAATTTTTAACACAGATTATTAAATTTATATTTCCAAATTTTCGGGATATCACAGTTGATCTTGGTAGGAGTAAGTTAGGGATAGACCATCCAGAAGAGTATCTAACAGAAGTTAGACTATTTGTTTATTTTATTTGATAGGCCTGAGTCAGCCAAAGGTTAGTAATTAGCTGAATAAAACTATAGCGTCCAAACAGATAGTCCAATGATTACCTAATTCATATGCTTACATGATATTAATATTATTGTTTTCACCAGTTTGTTTGCAGGGTTTTGGTTTGCAAATTTTTTTAGAAAGGGATATTAGTAAGGGGAAACCCATCCGCTAAGCGGCGTGGTCTCAACTAATATCATATAACCGAGATGTATATAACATTATTCATGTTAGAACCTTGCATTTTGATGTTTTGATCATGACAATTATATAAGTATATGCTATGTGAACTAGCCATATTTTTAGGAGAAGATTCTACTCTACTCGACAATATATTGCAGACCAAAAATTCAAAGAGAAGTTTTAAAATTATTAATGGTTTGTCTATAGTGTAGTCTAGTAGTTGACTATTGTTAAAATCTCTCCTAGGTGGTATATGCACACACATGAGTGTTTAAAATTATTTTCAAATCATATACACACAAAGTTTTTGTTTATTTCAAGTTCTGTTGATCAAAAGTTTTCAAAAGAACTTTAATATGGCAGAAACTAAGAATTAAGCCGACTGAATTGGGAAGTTCAGTCGACTGAATACCTATGCACATGCACAATGCACTTGAAGGTTCAGTCGATTAAACCACCCTATTCAGTCGACTGAATTATGTGTCCTATTTATATTAAACTTTAAATTTGAATTTTTTTAATATTCAGTAGACTAAAAGTTTTCCTTGGTTGACTGAAAATGCGTAATGGCTATTTACTCAACGGTCATTTCCGTTCAAAGAACAGAAACAACCCTTGATTCAAGAGTTGCACTTGTATCCTTTGACCTTAACTCTTCACGAAGAATTGCATCACTTAATCTCTATATATAGCCTTCATTTCAGTTGGTTTACTTACTTAATTTTTTGGTTCTATTCTCATATACTTATTGTCAAAACATTATACCATTTGCTTTCAAATCTCATTCTAATCACTTGCACATTCATGCACAAATTCAATTATGATTAAATTAACTTTCAATCGTCACAAACTATAATATATACCACAAAGAAGAAGATTATAGGAAGGGTGTACTCTAAAGGCTTATCGATGCTATTAAAGAGCACAGTTAGTTAAGAAAATTTTCCGTATTGTTGAAGTCTTGTTCAGTTGCTCAGGTGGTAGAAGTCCTATTCAGTTGTTTAGGCGGTAGAAGTCATGTTCAGTTGCTCAGACAGTGTAATACCAATTCCTCCGGTTAAAAGAGGGTTGATAGTTAAATTACAGAATGAGTCTAGAACTGGACGTAGAATAGGAAGTTTAAACCAGCATAAAAATCCCTAATGTCATTTACTTTGCAATTTACATTTATATTTTAATATATATTAGTAGATATCTTAGTTACTTTCATATTACGATTCTAGCACTTTCACTTGGTATCAGAAAAAGGCCATATATAACCATAACATAGTTATTTGATATACACTTAATATGGAAAATAACACTAACATAAGTTTTGTTGAAGGTTAATCCATTGCATGACCACCACTATTTTATGGTTTGAATTACAATTATTGGTCAACTCAAATGAGAACTTTTATGCAATAAAATGGATACGATACTTGGAATATAACTCAAAGTGAATACACTATAACTACTACACCATTTGCAGACTGGTCAAATACACAAAAGCTAGATGCTATATCAAATGCAAAAGCCATGAATATGCTATTTTGTGCCATAGATAAGAATGAATTTAATAGAGTTTGCATGTGTAAAACTGGTTATGAAATTTAGAGAACTCTTAAAGTCACACATGAAGGAACTAACAAAGTTAAGCAAAGCAAGATTTCCATGCTAAAAAATTAGTTCCAAAATTTTAGAACGAAACCGAATGAAACTATAATGAAATGTATTCTATATTCCAAGATATATATCATTCATAATTGGCATTAGGAGAAAAATATATAGATTTTGATGTTGTATAAAAAATTCTAAGCTCTTTAACAGATGAATGGGAGCAAAAAGTTTTAGCAATTGAAGAAGCTAATGACATTTCTACCATCAAACCTGAAGAGATAATAGGAAATCTCATGTCATATGAAGTGAATTTGCAGGCTAAGCGAGATCAAGCACAAGATAAAATGAATATTACCTTCAAAGTTGAACAAGTGGATTCAGATTCAGATGAAGATGATATGACATTGATTGCAAAGAATTCCAAAAGTTTTTAAAATTCAAAAAATAAGAAGTTTGGAAACAATAAGAGAGACAACTCCAGTAAACCGCCTGTCTCAAATCTTGAATGTTACGAATGTCATAAGAAGGATCACATAAAGAAAGATTGAATCCTGATAGAAAGAAAGACATATTCTAGAATAAGAAGAACAAGTACAAAAGGAAGAAGCATTATCTATTAAATGGAATGATTTATAATCATCTTCATCATCAGATAGTGATACAGACAGCGATTCTGAACAAGCCAAGGTCAGCTTTATGACTTCAACTAACGATGTAAGTGATTTAACTTTTGACGATTTAATTGATATGCATTCAAAGTTGTCAGATAAACTCAAAAGAGGTTAAAGGGAAATATAAAGATGCACTAGAAAAATTAAATAGAAATGAAATAGAAGTTGTTTTGCTAAGAGATGAAAAGAAAATTCTAGAAGAACTTATTAATACACGAGAATTGTTGTCTAACATTTCTTCTCAACTCACCATGCTATCAAACGAAGTCGAACTACAAAAAGAAAAAAAATGACATTAGCTTTAGAAAACCATGATTTAAAATCAAGTGTCCAAATTCTTGAATTAAAGAATACTAGTCTTAAAATTGAGTTAGAGAATATCACTAAAAATGTATCAATAAAGGAAGAGAAAATCTTTCTAATATTATAAGTTATTCTCAATCTACTACTAACAAGAATGGATCAGGATACAAAAATTCTTCAGAACCTAATTCAAAGAAGAATAGCATATCACATAAAAATGACAGTTTCCATAAATTTTTTGTAAAAGCACAACCAAAACAAAGGGTTTTACTCAAAAGAAAGATATCTGCAACATAAATACTATAAAAATTTAAGTACCAAAAACTAATAATAATTTAATCAGAAATAAAATATTAAATATTTTATAAATATAGTTCATAAAAATAAATAAAAATTATAAAGGAAATGCTAAACCATCTTGGGTTTGGCTTCCTAAAATCTAACTCTTGGGACCCTAATAAAAAGTGGGTACCAACATCATTTATATATTTTTTGCCGGTACCAACTAACAAAGGGGAAAAGTGGATACTTGACAGTGGTTGCTTAAATATATGACAAGAAACAATGATATGCTAACAAACTGTAACATATCGGCTTTTGAGGCCCAAAACTAACTGCTATCGATGCTGTCGCCTTCTGTAGTTGTCATTTCTTGGTGACCGAATGTGGCATAGTTAACATAGATACACATGAACACAAGAATATGAAAATTTTTAAACTTCAACAAAACAGAATTTCTCATTTCTTATGAATAATATTCAGATTCTATTACATAATCCAGACATTAATCACGTTCAGATCACATATACATGTATAAAATATGATAAGAGTGATAAATGAAGATGTCCCCTTATGATGATCAGAGAACTAATAATATGAACTTTACAGTGCTTAGTACACCACAGTAGAATAGACAAAATAGCTCCTATATAGCTAACATTATCTCCTGCACGTCTCTAGAAGCTTATTTGTCCAAAAACCGGAAAGTTTTCCACTCTCAGACTACTCAAATTAATTTTACCCAAGAGTTTGTGGAGAAACACAGACTATGAGTCAAACAATAAGTCTGGTATGAATAATCCCCTATCATCTCTTATCATAAATAGATATCTAGTAAGACCATGCCGCTTAGTGGAATAGGTTTTTGTAATGTCCCGCCTTTTCGTATGCTTTAAATCGACGATAAACCACATACGTCAGACTTAAACCATACAGAAGGGCGGATTGTTATGGGGTAAATAAGAAAAAGCATAGAAAGAAAAAGAACGAAACAGAATCTTGCAGCGGAACGATAAAATATAACAATCAAATATACAGTTCATGAAGCTGTTTTACTAAAACATTTGATTATTCTTTTACAATATATATATATATATATATATATATATATATATATATATCAGAGTTACACATACCAAGAATAATAACAATGCAGCGGAACAATGTGATGCAGTGGAACACTATAGTAAATAATAGTAATTATAAAATCTTCATCTTCGTCCTTCAGAAATAAGGCCTTCAATTCCAGAAATTCTCAGGCTGACCCAAGCGAATTGAAAAGACAAAACACTCGAGTTAGAACTAAAAGATCTTATGTAAGTTAAATCAACGGTAAATAATATGAGCGTAACAGCGTCAGAGATGTTTACGGGATTTGACATCCCCTATCCAGTGTCTAACGTGAGTGCAGTAAATCAAGAGATGCTGAGGATTCACATCTCCTAAGGATCTGTTAAACTATTTACTATGTAGTAATATTTTTCTATTATAATAATGTCTATTAGTAAAATAAACTTACTTTTAAATAGCATTAAGGCTTTACATTTTCCACCTTAACACGTAATAGTCCCAGTAGTCCATTCAATATGATGGTCCCTCCTGATCGGGAAGCCACTAGAGGGTACCACACAGGCTACGGGAGAAAACCAAACTCGTACAAGACGCGCTAGGTAGGTGACATGAAACAACAAGGCAATGCCAGGGTAGATATACCAATTGCTATCCGAGCTGGTGGTAACGCGTAGCAGCAACTACAGCCCATCTCGAACAACACCCCCAAAATCAAAAATCAAAAGTGGCCACCAAATCAATCCAAAAGTCAGAGTATAATATCGAAGGAGTGCGTCTGATCAGAGGAATGACCTCATTGGCCCGAGAAAATCGCTTACGTTTTAGCCACCTTATGCCAACTCACGGGAGTTGGGTCCTAGTATATACCTCAGAGGAAACGCCGCCACCATCCTACTTCATTCTGGAATCTCCACCGCGTACACTGTAACGACCCAGAATTTTAATCGCTAGATTTTGAACATTTAATTCATTTTAAATGTTAAATGTGAATTTGAATTCGATTTCGAATAAAAAGATTTATGTTAAATTAGTAGAATTAATTAAATTTCAAATACGGGAATTTAAATGAAATTTGAATAACAATTAAATTTCAAGGCGTTTCGAGTCCGTACGATCAAACGACAAGTCCAACCGCTATAAAACTTGAAATCCTACAATAATTCACCGTTACGAATCTGATGAAACTGGTTTCATCAAAATCCGAGTCAGTAGCCAAAATGGCATTTTTACATTATTTAAATAAATTAATAATTGAATAATTAAATCAAATTTCCAATTTAAATTTTAAAATTGACAATTCTTATCATTTTTAATTTCTCAATCATTTACAATGGTTTTAAACAAATTTAAATGTCAATTTAGAGATGATTAATTTTAAATTCCAACATTAACCTTAATTTCATTAAATTCACAATTTATAAAATTCCCAAAATTCCATTGAGTTAAATTAACCAATAATTCTTCCATTCATTATTGTTAAATAGATGGGTTTAACGTTGGATTCTAAACTATTACATAAATTTTCTCATATTCCATCTTCATTTCAAATAACGTATTATTTACTTATATTCAATTTCATTTAATTGCCATTAATCCAATCATTAAATTTAAGTTAGTAAATCTTGATTTCACATTCTTTAAATTCAATAAATCATTATCTTATGGGTAAATTTAACATTACTGTAAATCCAATTTCCCTAATATTTTCCAGTAATCAATTAAATTTATATTAATGTAATAATTATATGTTAAATTTCATTTATTTGCAATTTATTCAATTATCATAAATTAAATTCTAATAAATTGGTAATACTTAATTTCCATTCCTTTTATTCAACCAACTGTCATATTATAAATAAGATCGACCTTGTTTCCAATTATTTCCCTAAATTTTGTATTAATATAACAGTGAATTGAGATTCATTGCAATTGATTACATATTGAATTAATGGACTAAATAAATGATTACTTTATAATAATTGTTGCCACTAACTCTTAATCACATCTACATAAGTTATCACTTCCAAACAATTACTCTAGAACAATGATTTTATTCAATCACTATTTATTCATTATTAATTCATTGGTTAATTCAATATTTACATTTACGTTTCTTATATTAATTGGTTACCAAATATTCCTATTACAATCAATTATAACCCAAATAGTTGTTTCAATCAATTGGGTTTGCATTGAATTAATCATTTATTTATTAACTTGCATTATCATTCTTACATTTCATTCCCGTTATAAATTCATTATTACCAACTAGATAAAATTAACATTATTGCCTTAATTTGAAATTTGATTACCAATTTCACTTAACACTCTGAATAAGTAAATACCATATATTAGTTGTCACCTATTTACTTTTCTTACATTTAAAGGTTTGTTACTTACCATTAACATTATTTCATTTATTGCAATTTCATTCAATTTATACAAATTTAGCTTTAATTAACTTCATTGTTACTTTTCATCCTAGTTATTATTTCATTATTCAATATTTAATACCAAGATTCATTGGTTAAATTCAACACTAACTTTTATTTACTTATTTTCCAGTTTAACCAAATGCGAAAATTTTCACTACTACACTATGGGATTTAACTTCAATTGTCAATAATTAATTTTAATTACCCTTGCTACATTCATTCTTAACATTTACTTCATTATAAATTATAAAAAATTTATTTCTTTCTAAATTTAATTATAAAAATCATATTTAAATTGCAATTTTAAATCTTCAAAAATTACGGGTCGTTACACTCTCCCCCACTCAAAATTTTTCATCCCCGAAAAGGAAAAAGAAGAATTAGGAATCGAAATATCTTACTTAAAATATTAAATTTATAAACAAATAACTTTACAAAATTAATTAATTTAAATAACATATACCAATTTATAACCATTAAATCTTTGTATACTCAAATTAATAAAGTTTGGAAAACAATTTCAAAATATTTTCTAAGTCCAAAATTTACGAAAAATTTCGACAGAGTCTCCTTTGTACGGAGAGGCTCGGGAGAAAATATAATATCAAATATAACAATATATAACATATATCTTTCAAAATAATCTATCCCAACATGGGAAAACAATACAATAACACTATAAACCGTAATCCGAGAACGTACCTATTAGTCGAACAATGAACGCTTATTTTATGGAAACAAAAGTAGTAGCAATTGCTTCCATAACCTGCATTTCACTTATATAATCTAAAAGAGTTAATAATTATATAAAATGAAATATTTAAAGTTACTTCAACCATAAAGATCCAAATCAATCCAAATAATATTCACTTGAAATCAAACATACTACCACCATATGAAGCCAAATAAAATCAACCATCCATAGAAAGCAAACAAATAGTTGTTCGGGTTTAAAAACCTTAAATTGTATAGAATGAAAAATAAACTATTAAGCGCACCCTTTACTCAAAAGTCTTAGATGAAACTAAATAGATTATTCCCATATCCAAACAATTTTAAAGTATCCTTCCCCAAACAACCATAAACCAAATAAACAACAATTTCAAACAACATATTAAGTTTATTCTTATTAATTCCATTCATTTTCATTTATTCAGGTTATGTAAGTCTCTTTTTATTGCATTACATTTATGCATTTCTCAATTTCATTTATTTATTTAGTGCTTACATTTCTATTATATTTAATTATAGTAACATTTTAATTACAACTTAAGTTTATAACTGTATAACATCAATTCTTATAAATAAAAGCAATTTATTGAACACTTTCATTACCTACTTTTACTTGTACAATTTCCATTATAATTTCTTATTAAACATTTCAACTTTTAATATTCGGTAAGTTATATATATGTTTTAAGGATGTAATTGAAAGTTATACAAGTTTATTCTATTTCGTTTAATTAATTTAATGTTCAATAATAATTTCCTTTGTTTTATGTGTTACAAATTTAAATTTTATTTTTATATAATTTATAACTTAGTATTAAATCTCTTATTTCCTTTAGAGGTTTCAATTTTTTTAATTACCTACGCTCCAATTCACTACAATAACTGAAACTACTAATTAATGAAAACTTAAGAACTAAATACCGGGTTAAATTTTAAATCATTTTAAAATAACAGATAAATATATACTTACAATTTATATATCAAATTACATTTAAAACAATTTAAAATTTACATTCGTTTATCAAAACAAATCTGCAGTAAACTACTAGAGTGGTCTTCCCACTTCGAAACTCGAAAATGAATGTCGATGATGCGTGCACTCAGCATCGAAATTATTTTCCAGCGACAGAAGGGGAGTACAACTTATTTCTTTCCAGAGTTTCTTTAAAACAATTCTTTCAAATTGTATTGAAATATTTATATCAGAAAATACTTCTAATAAAATTATTATTATATTCAAAATCATTCAAAAGAAATTTTCATAACCTCAGAACTTAATTTCTAAATTTTCAATCTTCATTTATTTTATTTTCAACCTTATTTCAACTATTATTTAAAAAAATTATTACCTAACAACCAATATATTGCAACCAAATATATATATATATATATATATATATCATTTATAAAACTTTATTTTGTACATAGAAAATATAATAGGTAAAATTATTTCATTCACCTATATTCAAAACAAATATTGTGTTGGTTTGTCCTATTAAGTGTTTAGAAATCCCTATTGATATCACAACGTCCTATGCACCGACCGGAATTTATAAATACAAAACGAAACAAACTAACACAATATTAAAACATTTTTATAACACTAACAAATACACTCTCTCAAATATATACACTCAGCGACTCATCATAGGGTAGTACTACCCTATTAATAAAGAGTCAGGCCCCATAAAGCTAAGGTTTATCGCTAAACCAAAGCTCTGATACCAGATGTAACGTCCCGCCTTTTCGTACGCTTTAAATCGATGATAAACCACACACGTCGACTTAAAACTTAAACCATACAGAATGGCGGATTGTTATGGAGTAAATCAGAAAAAGTAGAGAAAGAAAAAGAACGAAACAGAATCTTGTAGCGGAACGATAAAATATAATAATCAAATATACAGTTCATGAAGTTGTTTTACTAAAACATTTGATTATTCTTATACAATGTATATATATATATATGAGTTACACGTACCAAGAATAATAACAATGCAGCGGAATAATGTGATGCAGTGGAACACTATAGTAAGTAATAGTAATAATAAAATCTTCGTCTTCGTCCTCTAGAAATAAGGCCTTCAATTCCTGAAATGCTCAGGCTGACCCGAGTGAATTGAAAAGACAAAACACTCGAGTCAGAACTAAAAGATCTTATGTAAGTTAAATCAACGGTAAATAATATGAGTGTAATGGCGTCAGAGATGTTTACGGGATTTGACATCTCATATTCAGTGTCTAACGTGAGTGCAGTAACTTAAGAGATGCTCGGGATTCACATCTCCTAAGGATCCTTTAAACTATTTACTATGTAGTAATATTTCGCTATTATAATAATGTCTATTAGTAAAATAAACTTACTTTACGTTTTAGTAAAACAGCTTCATAAACTGTATATTTGATTATTATATTTTATCGTTCCACTGCAAGATTCTGCTTCATTCTTTTTCTTTCTCTTCGTTTTCTTATTTACCCCATAAAAATCCGCCCTTCTGTATAGTTTAAGTCTGACGTGTGTGGTTTATCGTCGATTTAAAGCGTATGAAAAGACGGTACGTTACATCTCCTACGGATCCGTTAAACTATTTACTATGTAGTAATATTTCGCTATTATAATAATGTCTATTAGTAAAATAAACTTACTTTTAAATAGCATTAAGGCTTTACATTTTCCACCTTAACACGTAATAGTCCCAGTAGTCCATTCAATATGATGGTCCCTCCTGATCGAGAAGCCACCAGAGGGTACCACACAGGCTACGGGAGAAAACCAAACTCGTACAAGACGCGCTAGGTAGGTGACATGAAACAACAAGGCAATGCCAGGGTAGATATACCAATTGCTATCCGAGCTGGTGGTAACGCGTAGCAGCAACTACAGCCCACCTCGAACAACACCCCCAAAATCAAAAATCAAAAGTGGCCACTGAATCAATCCAAAAGTCAGAGTATAATATCGAAGGAGTGCGTCTGATCAGAGGAATGACCTCATTGGCCCGAGAATCGCTTACGTTTTAGCCACCTTATGCCAACTCACGGGAGTTGGGTCCTAGTATATACCTCAGAGGAAACGCCGCCACCATCCTACTTCATTCTGGAATCTCCACCGCGTACACTGTAACGACCCAGAATTTTAATCGCTAGATTTTGAACATTTAATTCATTTTAAATGTTAAATGTGAATTTGAATTCGATTTCGAATAAAAAGATTTATGTTAAATTAGTAGAATTAATTAAATTTCAAATACGGGAATTTAAATGAAATTTGAATAATAATGATTTAATATTGGAATTGGGATAATTAGTGAATCTGGATATAAAAAGATATGAAATTGGTTTTTAAAATTTATTTTTAAGTCTATTTGAATTTAAATAATGATGTTGGACTTTTGGATGGAATCAAAATCGATAGGTTTAAGATTTGGAATTTTATATTAATTTAATAATGGAATTCAATAATATAATAATGCAAATAATCAAATTTTGATTTAAACTGAATCAGAATGATATCTAATGTGAATATAAATTTTATACGAGTTATAATAGAGTTAATAAAGTTTTAAAAGTGAAATTTTAAGCGATTTCGACGATTTTGAAAATCGTCCGATTTAATCGACAAGTTAAAATAGCCTTCCAGGCACAGTCTCGGAATTCGACAAAACCAGTTCCATTGGATCAGTAATAGTTAGTTATTATCGGATTTCAATTTTCGTAGCAATCGGAATTGTCGTTTGACCCTAGCAACTCAAAACGCATAGAAACTATTTTAATCAATTTAATTTAAAATTGATCGTTTATTTTCGTAACTCGCGCATATAATCGAATTAGCTTCCAAAACACGTTCCATTGTGTTCGAAACATAGGTAAAACCTTAGAAACGCCTGTCGGCACGCATCGTTTGGAGATCGTGTGAAAAAGTTACTTTAAAGTGAATTAAATATTAATATAATTGGATAAACGTATATATTTACACGCAGCCGAGAAACCCTATTCCTTTCTTCAACTGCCGCTTGTATCGTTTAATGGTCGAAATGCTCCAAATTACATTGCAATTTTTCTCCTAATCAAATTGCTTTCATCAAAAATCTTCAACTGGAAAATTAGAGAGGGAGGATAGATCTACGTTTCGAGCGGTGGAGATCGAAAATCATTGGGTGGATTGATGGGAATCGTGCCACATTGGGGCCATGTTAGGGTTCAATTTCTGAGTGGAGCTTGAGGCCGAGTTCATCATGCTTTTGGCCGTGGGTGTGCGTCGCTTGGGGCTTCGACATAGGCTAAGTTGATCGGCTTCTAGAGGAGATTGAGGGGGTTCGACTGTACGAAATCTCGGCGATGTTAGGTTTTGTTCAAACTGTTATCGCGTGAGAGAAGGCAAGCTACGGCCTTGATTTCGAACTGCGGGAGTGACGGCCTGATTGTGTTTGGGTAAAATAAATTAAAATAAAAGGAAAATTTTGTCTTAAATTTTATATTCAAACTTTGAAAATTCATATCTATTACATACGTTATCAGATTTCGACGAAACTGGCGACGCCGGAATCGCAGAGACAAGTACTACGCAGTGGAGCATTCTGGAATCATTAGGAGCAAGTAAAAATTTAGGTTAAATCGAATGCCGTTCGATTTAAATTAAATTTGAACACACGTCGAAAACACAAGGTCAGTTATTCTCACTAACATCTGGATACCAGTAATTTAAATAGCTAATATTTAAATGTTTGATTGGTAGTTTAGCTGAGTATGATAATTATTATCAAATTAAATCGATATTTATTGGTTGTGCTAATATCGATGGAGGTAGGGAAACAGGTTGGAGGGATCCAACTAGATTCCTCACAAATAGAAATTTATTTATATTCTGTGGTATATCTCATTTATATTCTGTGATAAATTGTTTTAGATCCTGTTATGCTATGCTTTATTCATATACTGTGTTAGATTAAATTGAAAATTAAATTGTGATGTGCTATGATTGGGTGAATACAACCTGGAAATTTAAATATAAATAAATGAATTGGGATTAAAGGAAATTAAAGACATTCTTAAGTAAAGGATTTAAAAGGAATTAAATTCAAGGAATTGGTTGGTAATTTGAAGTGTTTGAAATTGTGATTCTAAAGGGAAATGTGAATTGTTTTAGATAATAGCAAGATTTTTTTTTAAGGATGGGAAGTGTGCTTTCTCCTGGAAATTTTAGTATGTTTTTAAGAAAAGTTTTCAAATATAAATTTGCAGTTTAAATATGTTTAGAATATTTTTGAAAGAAGTATTAATTTAAATTGTTTAAAGTGTAAGTAAATATTTATTTATGTAATTATGGTAATTAATTATTTGAAAAAGTAAAGTAGTATTAATTTCTCAAAAGCAAATTTGAATATAAATATTTAATTTAATAACTTTATTTCAAAGGTAAAATTTGACTTAAAGTACTTAGGAAACCTCCATATATTTCCTTAAGTAATATTTTCAATTAAATAATTTCTAGAAGGTTTATTTTAAATATTTTAAACATATGTTTGAAAGTGATTTCCAGAAAATAGCAATGAGTTTATAAATAAAAAGGAGTTTATTTTTAAAGTATGGAAAGTAATTTTACGGGATGAACGTAAAATTGAATTGGGTAAATCATATTGGATTGATAAAAAGAATTCTTTGGGTTATCCTAAAATGGAAGTGTATTACCCTGAAAACCAAGTACGTTTTTAAAGTAGATTTTTGAAACTTTAGAATTTTGAAGTTATACTAAGAATGATTTCAAGAAAATCATTTAAGTGGTAAATTTTTTTAAAGTGAACATTTATCAAGGTAATTATAGAAGTAATTATTTTAAAAAGATAATTAGCACTATATTTTAAAAAGAATATTATTAACATTAATGCTTTATAAATGGTTCTATTTTAAAGATAATCTATTAAAGTTTTATCTGAATCTTGTATAGACTTTCATAGTTTTATTTCAAGATCTAGTATGACTTAACTTTATTTTAAAGATAATAGTTTATATTTTATTAAGCAGTTTTATTCGAGATATTTTTAAAGGTATATATATATTAAATTAAGTATGTAAGAAGTTTTAAATATAAATGTTTTAATGTATTTTCAAGAATAAAATATTTAAATTATTTTAAATCTTAAGTATGGGTACTTGGATGTTTTCAGAGGAAGTAAAGATTTGAGAATTTACTCCATGGAAAGAGTTGGGGTTGAAAACTATTTCAAAAGGGTTTGAAAAAAAAAAATATCTTGCAATTATTTTTCCTGTACCTTCTTTCTTTTTCCTCAATAATCTGTCTTTTCCGGCACTTGATCGTCGGCATATCATACTCTGGGGTATTTTGTGTCGATTTTCGAGGGTCGAGAAGGGCGGGTCGTCACACTTGGTATCAGAGCTTAGGTTGGCGACAACCTAGGCTTTGGTGGGGAAATTACTCATTAAATAGAGTCAATAGTACTCTATAATGAGTTGAGTGTAATAATAGATATGAGAGCGTACTTGTTAGTGAATATAAAAATTGTTTTTATACTGTGTTGACTTATCGGTTGAGCGTTTATGAATTCTGGTCGGTACGGGAAGTACAACCATATCGGTAGGGGTTTCTAAACTCTTAAACAAGATAAACCGACACACTATTATTTTTAAAGTGGGTAAATGAAATAATTTTACCCAAAATTATATTTTGATATAAAAGACATAATTTTTTGAAATTATTGTATATTTGATTATTTGAATGTGGATATCTTAATCAACTAAGAAACTAAAATTTGATCTGAAATTTGAAATGGTAATAATCAAATAAATTCCATGAGTATAAATTATACAAAAGAAGAATAACTGAATTTGAATTAAACCTGAATTTAAATCCCAGAAATTTTGAAAAGGATTTTGAATGCATTGAAAACAAAATTTGGAAATTTAAAATCTTGGGAATGTTGTCCAAAGATTGAAGCAATGATGGAGTATTATTTTGGGAAGTATTTATGAATGAGAATTGTTTTGAAATGAATTTGGGAAATTAAGGAAGCACTGAACCCACTTCAGTCGCTGGAAAATAATCATGGTGATGATGGCTACATCATCAGAATCCATTTTCGAATTTCTAAAGTGATGGATTGCTACCATGTGAGTGATTATGATATTTGTTGGACTTGTTTGAGATACAAGTGGTTTTAGAAGTTTCAAAAAAGGAAATTTCTTTGGTAAAAACAGATTTTTTTAGAAATCTGGAAGTTTGATTTGATATACCAAGAGAGTATGAGTTATTTATTATTTAAAAATGGTTTTGAAATAAAACCGGGCAATTGAATTCTAGAAAATTCTATTTAAATAATGTGAAGGTTAAAATGAATAAACTATTGAATTTATTAAGTGAAGTTGATATTAATAAGGAAGAAATGAAAATTTTTAATCCTGGATTTAAAATTTAACTTAAGTATATGGAAGTGAATAGAAAATTTGAATTTAAGTTGGGATAAGTTAAATAAATTGGACTTAGAATTAAATTGATTTGGGTTAAATTGAAATCTAAAATGACTTTGTAATTGTGGGTCATTGTGAAATAAATTGTACCCATAAGCTATTAAGTGTTATACTTATAATCTGAAATTGTGGATTTAAAATTATGCAAAGGATTAAGGTGAAAGAAAATTTGTATCCTTAAGAATTCAGTGATATATATATATATATGTGTGTGTGTGTGTGTGTGTGTGTGTGTAAAATTTGGGATTGTGATTATAAGATGTAAATGGATTAAAATGAGCAATACGAGCTTTAAAATAAATAAGTTAGTGAAATTAAGAATAGAAAATCAGATCGTAAACCCAAGTAAAATGGAATTATAATCACAAATGAGAAATAGTTGAATGGTATGGTGAATTCAAACTTAATCTTAAATGAAATGTGAATTGAAATAAGGTGAAGAAAATATAAAATATAAAAGATGTGAATGAACACAAGTTAGTAAATAAGTTTTGAACTTGTATATGGAGAATTAAAATTGGATCGAACTGCATTTCACTTTAAATTAAAGGAATTGAGTTAAATTTGGTTTGAATTGGATTTAACATCGATTACATGGAATTCAGTTGAATGCTGGATTTAATTAAAATCAAAACTCAGTTGTGTTATGAATAAAAATGAATGGAATTAAATTCTTATTTAAAATAGTAAAAGAAATGGAATGAATTCAAGTTGGCTAAATAAAACTTAGTTGGACTTGAATTAAATTTGGGAAAAAGAATTGAGTTGAGGGAAGGTTTAATTTAATTAAAATGATATTGAATAATTAAATTATAACCCAACTAAATTCAAAGGAATTGTTTGAGAATGAATTTAGCGTAAGCTGAATTTAATAAAAAGAAGCTTGAAGATGAATTTAGTGTAAACTAAATTAAGTGGAATTTGTATTGGCATGGATGAAATTTTGGTGGTTTGTTAAGAAAATTTTGAAAAGAAAAATAAAACCCAGTTCTAGTATGGGATTTATTTGGCAATAAAAAGTTAAGAGTGTGAATGAATATTGGAATTAGATTATAATAGTGATGGTTTGAATTATAAATAAATTCAAATGAGTGAAATGATTTAAAGTGGTCTCATTGTTAATAAAATAAATTTAAAATGGATTGAATAAATAAACAAATTGAACTAAAATTTGTAAATGAATTGGAATTTGATTTGGATGAGAATCAAATGAAACTAAAATAAAATTGATATAAGAAGAGATGGAAATGTTGTGAAATTGAAAGAACTTAAGAAAATTGGAAAAATGATTGTGGTTGAGCTTTATATGTGGTCTTGGGTAAATTTGTTTAGTAATAAAATTTAAGGCAAGTGAAAGGAATTTTAATTAATTATTGTGATGAAACAAGAATGTATGAGTTAAACAATACAAAATGGAATGATTAATATAAATTTAAGTTAGATGATGAACTTGAAGTGAGAATAAGGATTTGATTTAAAAATTGCAGGGAGATAAGAATATTTGGGTTGTGAATAATTCCGAATGGAATAAAATTAATATAAATTTAAACTGGAATTAATTTTAGTGGTTATAAGCTTAAGTGATGGTTATTTGCTTGAATGACATGAAATTTGCATCGAAAATTTGTCGTTCTGTGGTAAACGGAAGTAAATTGATTTAAGTAAGTAAATAAGTGGTTTTTGAGAAAATTGGAATGGGTCGGAATTTCATTTAATGAATTTGCATATAAATGAAAGTAGATCATAATACGATGCAAATATATCAATCTGAAAATGAAATTCAATTGTAAATCAATTTGGAATTGAATCGAAGTAAATCGATGCAAGTAGTACACATGTTAATCATATTGATTTGAATATGGATTGAGAATAGTAAACTTGAATGTAAATAATTCAAGTGAAATAAAATGAAGTTGGATTTGTCGAGAAATTAAACGGTGATTGAAATCTTTGATTTGCTGATAAATATGGTTAATATGTTAAATTCTGAAGTTTTGCTTGGTTAAACTATGGAATTGTTGTGTTTGGCTAGTTTAAATGAGTAAAATGTTAATAAATTTTCATCTTTATTGAAATTGATGTGTTTGTTTAAGTAATACAGGTACGGGAGGCAATTGATTAAGTTGGAGCGTGCAATGCATACTATATTAGCCACTTGCTTTTAAAATGCTAATAAAGGTATGCCTACGCAATAAAAATAGGAAATATGAACTGTTTTTTGTTTTTCCAACCGTGTGGGTCGATGTATATATATTTATATCTATTGTGATATCACAAAAGCTCCTCCGTACAAAGGAGACTTTGCCAAAATTTTCTGGAAATTCTGTGAGTTAGAAATTTTTTGAATTTTTTTAGAAATGTTTCGTTAACGACAAATTGATTTCAAATAACAATTAAATTAAAAAGGGATTTTGGAATAGGAATTGAAACTAGTAGTTTCGATTTGAAACTATAAGATTTTAGGCAAAGATAATTTGAGATTTTCACTAAGTAGGTTTTGCTATTGGGTTTGGAACATTCTTCTACCTTAGCAAATTTCGGGGACGAAATTTTTATAAAGGGGAGGAATGTAACGACCCAGAATTTTGGTCGCTAGATTTTGAACATTTAATTCATTTTTAAAGTTAAATGTCAATTTGAATTCGATTTCGAATAAAAATATTTATGTTAAATTAGTAGAATTAATTAAATTTCAAATACGGGAATTTAAATGAACTTTGAATAATAATAATTTAATATTGGAATTGGGATAATTAGTGAATCTGGATATAAATATATACGAAATTGGTTTTTAAAATTTATCTTTAAGTCTATTTGAATTTAAATAATGATGTTGGACTTTTGGATGGAATCAAAAATCGATAGGTTGAAGATTTGAAATTTTATATTAATTTAATAACGGAATTCAATAATATAATGATGCAAATAATCAAATTTTGATTTAAACTGAATCAGATTGATTTCTAATGTGAATATAAATTTTATACAAGTTATAATAGAGTTAATAAAGTTTTAAAAGTGAAATTTTAAGTGATTTCGACGGTTTTGAAAATCGTCCGATTTAATTGACAAGTTAAAATAGCCTTCCGAGGCACAGTCTCGGAATTCGACGAAACCAGTTCCATTGAATCCGTAATAGTTAGTTATTATCGGATTCCAATTTTCTTAGCAATCGGAGTTGTCATTCGACCCTGGCAACTCAAAACGCATAGAAACTATTTCAATCAATTTAATTTAAAATTGATCGTTTATTTCCGTAACTCGCGCATATAATCGAATTAGCTTCCGAAACACGTTCCATTGTGTTCGGAACGTAGGTAAAACCTTAGAAATGCCCGTCGGCACACATTGTTTGGAGATCGTGTGAAAAAGTTACTTTAAAGTGAATTAAATATTAATATAATTGGATAAACGTATATATTTACACGCAGCCGAGAAACCCTATTCCTTTCTTCAACCGCCGCTTATATCGTTTAATGGCCGAAATGCTCCAAATTACATCGCAATTTTTCTCTTGATCTAATTGCTTTCATAAAAAATGTTCAACTGGAAAATTAGAGAGGGAAGATAGATCTACGTTTCGAGCAGTGGAGATCGAAAATACATGGGTGGATTGATGGGAATCGTGCCACGCTGGGGCCACGTTCGGGTTCAATTTCTGAGTGGAGCTTGAGGCCGAGTTCATCATGCTTTTGGCCATGGGTGTGCGTCGCTTGGGGCTTCGACATAGGCTAAGTTGATCGGCTTCTAGAGGAGGTTGAGGGGGTGCGACTGTACGAAATCTCAGCGATGTTAGGTTTTGTTCGAACTGTTATCGCGTGAGAGAAGGCAAGCTATGACATTGATTTCAAACTGCGGGAGTGATGGCCTGATTATGTTTGGGTAAACTAAATTAAAATAAAAGGAAAATTTTGTTTCAAATTTTATATTCAAACTTTGAAAATTCATATCTATTACATACGTTATCAAATTTCGACGAAATTGGCGACGCCGGAATCGCAGAGACAAGTACTACGCAGTGGAGCAATTATGAAATCATTCGGAGCAAGTAAAAATTTAGGTTAAATCGAACGCCGTTCGATTTAATTTAAATTTGAACGCCGGTCGAAAACACAAGGTGAGTTATTCTCACTAACATTTGGATACCAGTAATTTAAATAGCTAATATTTAAATGTTTGATTGGTAGTTTAGCTGAGTATGATAATTATTATCAAATTAAATCGATATTTATTGGTTGTGCTATTATCTGTGGATGTAGGGAAACAGGTTAGAGGGATCCAACTAGATTCCTCACAAATAGAAATTTATTTATATTCTGTGGTATATCTCATTTATATTCTGTGATAAATTATTTTAGATCCTGTTATGCTATGTTCTATTTATATACTGTGTTAGATTAAATTGAAAATTAAACTGTAATGTGCTATGATTGGGTGAATACAACCTGGAAATTTAAATATAAATAAATGAAAGGAAATTAAAGACATTCTTAAGTAAAGGATTTAAAAGGAATTAAATTCAAGGAATTGGTTGGGTAATTTGAAGTGTTTGAAATTGTGATTCTAAAGGGAAATGTGAATTGTTTTAGATAATAGCAAGATCTTTTTTAAGGATGGGAAGTGTGCTTTCTTCTGGAAATTTTAGTATGTTTTTAAGAAAAGTTTTCAAATATAAATTTGCAGTTTAAATATGTTTAGAATATTTTAGAAAGAAATATTATTTTAAATTCTTTAAAGTGTAAGTAAATATTTATTTGAGTACTTATGGTAATTATTTATTTGAAAAAGTAAAGTAGTATTAAGTTCTCAAAGCAAATTTGAATATAAATATTTAATTTAATAACTTTATTTTAAAGGTAAAATTTGACATAAAGTACTTAGGAAACCTCCATATATTTCCTTAAGTAATATTTTCAATTAAATAATTTCGAGAAGCTTTATTTTAAATATTTGAAACATATATTTGAAAGTGATTTCCGGAAATAGCAATGGGTTTATAAATAAAAAGGAGTTTATTTTTAAAGTATGGAAAGTAATTTTACGGGATGAACGTAAAATTGAATTGGGTAAATCATGCTGGATTGATAAAAAGAATTCTTTGGGTTATCCTAAAATGGAACTGTATTACCCTGAAAGCCAAGTCCGTTTTTAAAGTAGATTTTTGAAACGTTAGAAGTTTGAAGTTATACTAAGAATGGTTTCAAGAAATCATTTAAGTGGTAAAAAATTTTAAAGTGAAAATTTATCAAGGTAATTGTAGAAGTAATTATTTTAAAAAGGTAATTAACATTATGTTTTAAAACGAATATTATTAACATTTATACTTTATAAATGGTCCTATTTTAAAGATAATCAATTAAATTTTATATGAAACTTGTATAGACTTTCATAGTTTTATTTCAAGATCTAGTATGACTTAACTTTATTTTAAAGATAGTAGTTTATATTTTATTAAGCAGTTTTATTCGAGATATTTTTAAAGGTATATATATATATATATTAAATTAAGTATGTAAGAAGTTTTAAATATAAATGTTTTAATGTATTTTCACGAACAAAATATTTAAATTATTTTAAATCTTAAGTATGGGTACTTGGATGTTTTCAGAGGAAGTAAAGATTTGAGAATTTACTCCATGGAAAGAGTTGGGGTTGAAAACTGTTTCAAAAGGGTTTAAAAACGAAAATATATCTTGCAAAGATATTTTGAGGAAAATAAATAATGTGGGAATTATTTACTGTGTGATGGATGTTAATTGATAGTTAAATCACCGACTATCAATATTGGACAAATGCGTTGATTGTTTCGAAGAGACCGGGATCGAGATTTATTTCTCGAAAACCACTTCGATCCGGTTTGTACATTTTCGTGGGAAAAACGAGTTCGGAGTCGAAGATGGAGCAGTGAAGTGCAAGGGCTAGGCGCTACTAATCCTAAGGATATTTCTAAAATGGATGTAGTAGGAGTAGTGCCTTCGGTTTCATTCGAACCCGGGACGGACTTGTATGGATGAATGCTTTCGGAACATCGTCGGGTGGGCGATGGGCATTCTAAGTGAAACGTTCTAAAAGGTAACGCTTAGCCTCAAGCCTCATCAACCGGGAATGATTTAAAATCAGGCGTTATGCAGCAAGGCTTGGTGGGAAGCACCCATTTCCGGGTAAGGTCATCCCTGTCTAGATGTCCCTTTTTATTTCGGCTTAGTGGTGTGGTTGCTGATCCCAACCGTGGGGTGATCTTACTCAGGATTATCCAGTAAGGGATAGTCTGGGTCTTGTGTTGCAGGGGGTCAGGAGTGATCCTCAGTACTGTGATCTAGGCCACGTACCGTGACAGGTGGTACCCCAGTGCCTAGTCATTAGTTGGAAATCCATTCTCCCTTCGCATCTTTTACGAGTTTTGTTTGTATTACCCACTTTATGGCTAGTAGATGGAATATAATCATGTAACAATTTCGGCTATGTTATATGTATTTGTATATAGACCCTATTATAATATCAGAGGATTTTTATAAAAAGTGTTTTAGCTATCGTAGAGTAAAAACCCAACATGTTTTTTTGTGGCGTGGTCTTATGAGATGCTTTTGTTTTCAAAAGGATTTTTGAAACTTTAATAATCAATTTGGGTGCATTATTATCAGCTGGTATTCCAGACTGACTCGGGTGTTATTTCATTATAATGCTCGGGTCAGACCGAGTATTATATGTTCAGGACATGATGCTATGGAGCAAGAGAGGAGCTGGATTCCAAGACGTATTATCCGTACTTGTTTATATCCGCTATTGTGATTGTATGGAATTGTCTGACTGGTAAATGCTGTTTGTTTGTGATACTCTAATGATATATTGTATAAAACAGATATAGTTTTCATTTTGTGTAAAGATCTGATATTATATATTATATTTTATTCCGCTGCGACTGTGAGATTCCGATATTGTTTAGTTCCTTCTTTCTTCTACCTTCTTTCTTTTTCCTCAACAATCTGTCTTTTCCGGCACTTGATCGGCATATCATAATATGGGGTATTTTGTGTCGATTTTCGAGAGTCGAGAAGGGCGGGTCGTCACATACGCGGTTGTTAAAGTGGTTTTCGGAGTTGGCAGAGAGTATGACAACTTCCGATCCCGGTCTCTTCAACAACCAAACGTTATTATAACACTGCGTCATTTCAAAATAATTTATATTTCGAAACTAGGATATAATATTTATTTCATAAACCATATAAATACGATATCATTTCAAATTTAAAAACCAAATCAATATGACATTCCTTTTATTTCAAACCAATATAATATCATTTTATTTCAAATATATCCCCTTTCTAAAATCATAGCACTTCCAAATTTTATACTTCAAACCCAAATATTTGAAATTTTAACACCTTTAAAACATAATGCTATGAAATTCATAACTTCGAAACATTTCAATTTCTATAAACATTTTAATTTCAATATATTTTAAGGCTTTAAATATTCCAAAATTTCAAAACTAAATTTGGTAATTTCAATTCAACAATTAAATTTCCTATTATTTAGTTTTGAAATATTTTATACAATAAACCCCTTATTATTTAAATAAAACTCAATTTACAAATAACCAGATATTGCCTTCAATTCATTATACTTGAAATAATCATTAAATTCACTTAGACCCAAAAATCAAGTTATAATAATTATACCTTTTAAAATTTCTAATTTAATAAATTTCACATCAACCCTGTTGGTTTAATTCTTAAATAAATTCAATTTCATAAAATCTTAAATTTATCTAAATTTCAAATCAAATTTTGTTCGAGTAAAATTCTTAAATAATTTAATTCACATCCATTTCATATTTTATCTTCATAATCTTAATTTATTTAAATCATTATAACCTCTATATAAAAATATGATTTAAATACTTAACCATATTTATTTTAATAAATCAACCTCCATTTCTTAACTTATTGTCATTTAACAAATTTATACATAGCTTAAATACATGAAATTAGCTATATATATATATATATATAATATTTTTATATAATATCCAAAGAATCAATATTTATTTAACCCGTATAATTCTATCCAAAACCATAGAAATCATTTCCAAAATATTTATATATATAGACCGACGGTGTCTGTATATAATTTTCTATCCTATAGTCAAGTGATACAAATATTTATCATTTCAATTCGAAATTTAAAATAAAAATACGGTTATATATCATTTCAAACCGCAATCCCGAATGAAATAAAGTGCATAACAATCTGCAGTTTATAACGATATAAAATACAATATCCATTCATCCAATATCAATCATCAACCACTAATCACAATCATTATCCAATTCAGACAATAACATCAATATATAACGGATAATAAACAACAGGTATTAACTAGCAGTTTATATTCAATAATAAATTAAATGAAAATTTAACTGGTAGTTTATATGCAATAAATAAATTAAATAACAATTTAATTCAATTATATTCAATTTAACTGGGATGACGATTGAAAATATGCCAAACAGTCATAAATAAGTTTCTAATCACATCCTAAATAGATTTAACAAACACAAAAAAATTTAGAAGTTGTGAGTGGGTTTAAACACTCACCTTTTAAATTTAAATTGAATTTAAATCCAATTTAAACCCAATGTCCAGAATTCCAATACAAGCGCCAAAATGTCCAGAATTCTAATACAAACCTAGCGGAAAAAACCACGCGTAAATTGGATCACGTGTGCAAAAATTATTCGAGTTATAAGCTTTGAAATGAATTTTAAACAAATAAAAAAAGAGTACCAAATAGCTTCAAGCCACGTCATCATCACCTAACTCACGCAACCCTAACAGCTCCTTTCGATCGTGCAAACGAAGGCTGGCCGCCACCCTTATCTACGCACTTCACCACCGCCATAGGCACCGAACCCAAATCCAAATCCCCCCTCAACCATGTCTCGCCGCCACCCCATTCAGCTCCCTGCCTCGAAACTCATGACACCGCCTACAGCTCACAGGCCGAGGCGAAATCTGGCCATTCCTCACCATTTGCGGCCAGTGCAATAACCATCTCGATACCCTGACCGTACTGATGCGTGCTGCTCGACTCCCCCTTCGCAACAACACTTCCCGATCGAGCCATCGATGAAGATCTACCGTTAATCGAGAAAATGGCCTATGGACGGTCGGGGTTCACCTTGAATTTCTGGAGAAGTGATGATTCGAAACCAAAAACGAACTGCAGACCTGAGATGCATAAATCGAGAGCTTCGATATATAATTTTTCTGAATTTTTTTGAGGAGTTTAAAATTTCAATTTGATTTTTGAATTGCAAATGGATTTAGAATTGTCTGCCATTGAAATGAGGAGGTGAAGAGGGATTGTATGCATATACAAATGAGAAATAGAGGTAGGTTAGGGTTTATAATCGGGTATTTATAGACGAAGTTGAAAATAGAATAGATGGATCAGTTTGGTATACGCATTAAACGATAAAGTGGCCAAAAAGCCCATTTCGACCCCAGAACGAAATTGGGTCAACCCATATATCAAGATAGATGTTTTAAAATATTTTAAATGCAATGGAAAAGGTTTCAAGTCCAAATTCCATCGTATGAAGAAGTTATGCTAAAATCGGTATTTTTCAAATTGATTTCAATTGATTACAATTTCATTAATTCCAAGGCGTTTCGAGTCCGTACGGTCAAACGACAGTCCGACCGCTATAAAACTTGAAATCCTACAATAATTCACCGTTACGGATCGGATGAAACTGGTTTCGTCAAAATCCGAGTCAGTAGCCAAAATGGCTATTTTTACATTAATTAAATAAATTAATAATTGATTAATTAAATCAAATTTCCAATTTAAATTTTAAAATTGACAATTCTTATCATTTTTAATTTCTCAATCATTTACAATGGTTTTAAACAAATTTAAATGTCAATTTGGAGATGATTAATTTATAAATTCCAATATTAACCTTAATTTCATTAAATTCACAATTTATAAAATTCCCAAAATTAAATTAACCAATAATTCTTCCATTCATTATTGTCAAATAGATGGGTTTAACGTTGGATTCAAAACTATTACATAGATTTTCTCATATTCCAATATTCATTTCAAATAACGTATTATTTAGCTATATTCAATTTCATTTAATTGCCATTAATCCAATCATTAAATTTAAGTTAGTAAATCTTGATTTCACATTCTTTAAATTCAATAAATCATTATCTTATGGGCAAATTTAACATTACTGTAAATCCAATTTCCCTAATATTATCCAGTAATCAACCAAATTTATATTTCGTAATAATTATACATTAAATTTCATTTATTTGCAATTAATACAATTATCATAAATTAAATTCTAATAAATTGATAAAATTTAATTTCCATTCCTTTTATTCAACCAACTATCATATTATAAATAAGATCGACCTTGTTTCCAATTATTTCCCCAAATTTTATATTAATATAACATTGAATTGAGATTCATTGCAATTGATTACATATTGATTTAATGGACTAAATAAATGATTACTTTATAATAATTGTTGCCACTAACTCTTAATCACATATATATAAGTTATCATTTCCAAACAATTACTATAGAGCAATGATTTTATTCAATCACTATTTATTCATTATTAATTCATTGATTAATTCAATATTTACATTTACGTTTCTTATAGTAATTGGTTATTAAATATTCCTATTTACAATCGATTATAACCCAAATAGTTGTTTCAATCAATTGGGTTTGCATTGAATTAACCATTTATTTATTAACTTGCATTATCATTCTTACATTTCATTCCCGTTATAAATTCATTATTACCAACTAGATAAAATTAACATTATTACCTTAATTTGAAATTTGATTACCGATTTCACTTAACACTCTGAATAAATAAATACCATATATTAGTTGTCACCTACTTACTTTTCTTACATGTAAAGGTTTATTACTTACCATTAACATTATTTCATTTATTGCAATTTCGTTTAATTTATACAAATTTATCTTTTATTAACTTCGTTGTTACTTTCCATCCTAGTTATTATTTCATTATTCAATATTTAATACCAAGATTCATTGGTTAAATTCAACACTAACTTTTATTTACTTATTTTCCAGTTTAACCAAATGCGAAAGTTTTCACTACTACACTATTGGGATTTAACTTCAATTGTCAATAATTAATTTTAGTTACCCTTACTACATTCATTCTTAACATTTACTTCATTATAAATTATAATTTTTTTATTTCTTTCTAAATTTAATTACAAAAATCTTATTAAATTACAATTTTAAATCTTCAAAAATTATGGGTCGTTACAGTTTTCCCCTCACTAGTATTCAAAACAAAACATGTAGATCAATTACTACGCCCATGCACCTAAAAATGATTAGTCTTAACATAATATGAAATAAAGTCATAAATCATATGTATTGGATATCCCATCCACCTACTTATTAGATATCCCATCTAAAAGCAATTTGTTCGATTTCCCATCTAAAATCAATTTATTGGAGTTCCCCTCTAAAATCTTTAAAATAACTATCCGTCGTAATTTAATAGGACTATATACCCCAAATCCATTTAAAATAAATGTAGATTATCCATCGTACACTGTTTTGTAAAAGATGGTGTGGGCTATCCACCGCACACTACATAGTTTTCCTAGGATGACTATGAACCCTTAGGTGCCAAATCTCGAGGTTAACCACCTCTTTACTTTAGAAATTTGATGTGGGGTATCCACCGTACATTCCATGGTTTTCATAGGTTAACCAAGAACCCAACACTTGGCCAATTAAAACATCATGATCCCCTTGGTTATTTATAAAAATTCATGATCCCCGTGATTACTTATTTTCCCTAGGTATACCACCTATTTAACCCATTCCCATTGGTAGCCTCAATTTTGTTAAATTAAATAAAAACACATTGATAGCCCCATTGTATATTTTCGAAAGCATATTTCTGTTTGTAATCCCAAACTATGTCTCGAAATTATTAAACCCATCCCGGTATCCCTAAGGTTTATTAACATTCATCATATATAAGGATCCCCTTACATATTCAAACAAAGATAAGTATTTTATGTTATAACCCTTCGAAATAACCCTTCGATTTAACAAAATTTTACTTTAGAAAAATGGCTAAAGACAGCCCTTTAAAACCATTCGAATGAAGTCCCATTCGAAAGCTAATAAACATCCAAAGTAAGCCCTTTTGGAAACCATACTCTTGAAAGCATCACAAAATCATACCTTTCGACCTTGTTGGAAGGTATCTTTTTGACTTAGTCGAAAGGTCCTACCTTTCAACCTTGTCGGAAGGTATCTTTTTGACCTAGTCGAAAGGTCCTATCTTTCGACCTTATCAAAAGACTGGGGTATACCCCCTTCTAAAACCATTTATAAACCTTTTGAAAGCAATGAAACTCAAAACCTTTCGAAACCATTAAAACTCAAAACCTTTCGCAATCATTAAAGGTAACCCTTTAAAACATTTCAAAATCAAAACCCTTCAAAATCGAACCTTTTAAAACCATTCAAAAGTAATGAAATGTTGGTGTCGGAACCAACCTTTCGAAAGTATACTTCCAACCTTGTTGGAAGGTTTAACCTTTGACTTTGTCGAAAGGTATTAAAAACTTTACTTTAGAAACAATAGGAGATTCAGAAGTAACCCCCTCTTCTTTCCCTTTTTTCCCTTTGACTTTGTCGAAGGCATCCCTTCGACTTAATTGAAAGGATTAAAACACCTTTTTAGAAAACAATTTAAACAATTATTTTGAAGGCTTTGGCTTTCGAAGTTCCCCTTCGAAACCCCTTCTTAAAATATAAAAAATTTAGTCTTTTATAAAATGATAGAGTCGAAGGATCCCCCTTCAACTTATTCGAAAGCAAAGGAAGCAGCCTTGCCATCCCTTCACCCCTCTTCCCTTCGACATCGTGCCTACCTTTCGACTTAAATGGAGGGTAACTGTTTACCTTCCATCTTAGATGAAAGTTACCTTTCGACTTTAGGGTAAAAGCGGGCTTGTTGGAGTTGAAGGCAGAAATGCGCCCACTGAAGTGATGTTTTTCTTGCTTGTCTAATTTTGATTAGCAGAGGAGCCTTCTTCTATACTTCCAAGTAGTAAAAAGTATACAAAAGTCAACCTTTTTCTTAAAACGCTGTTCTTCCTCCCCTAATCAATTTCTACGCAATTTTCCCTCCTACTTTGTCCAACTTGAAAGCAAATTTGCAATTTAGTCCTTAGGCTTAAGTGATTTAATTGCCTTAGTAAACCACTAAGGAAAAATCCCCAAAAATCACTAAAAATCCTTTAAATCATATACTTTAACATATTAAAATTTAAAAGCATATGAAGCTCAATATAATTCGAAATTTAGCCAAAAAAAGGAGATAGACTATGTTAATTAGCCCATTAACATTTAAAACACCTATGTCTTATCTAAACAAAGGTCTAAATGATCATAACCTAACCAAAATCATAAACATGAATCAGGTATAAACCATAACCGATCCAAACATAGAAAAATGAGATGATAAACATGATTATTCATCTTGATTAATTATTGGAGAATGAGACAATTTCCTAACTTTAACTCCTTTGCTTTATCTTCAATTTATTGCTATTCTTGGAGATTTTAATGGCTGGCCAAAAGTTGTTGAGGAGTTATGAATGAAAGAGTGAAAAATTATTAAAGTGGAGGAAGATATTTATAATAAGAAATGTAGCCCCATTTCCAAGTTTACCCCTTAGGAAATTCCTCCTTCTTAATTTAGTTGAGTCTTATTTTAGTTCATTCATTAAGACATGACCATGGGATTTATTAATCTCATCTAATTATTCACATTGTTCTATTTAATTTATCCAATTAAATGTCGCGAATAATGTTAATTAAAATTCAGGGGCATTACACAAACGTTATCTACTCAGATGGAGGATTTGTCATATTTGGAGATAATTCCAAAGGCTAAATCATCGAAAAAGGTGATGTGAGCAATGGCAGTGCATTTAAATTACCTCTTATTACAAATGTTTTACTAGTTAGAAATTTAAAACATAATTTGCCAACTATAAGTCGACTGTGTGATAAAGGTTTTATTACTTTTCCAGAAAATAGATGCAACACATATGATCAAAATAATAATCTTATATTTGAAGGAACCAGAGAAAGAAATATTTATATATTAAGTAAGAAAGTAAATCATAACGCAAATATGTGTCTAATAGCCAAAGAAAACGATCCTTGGTTATGGCACAAAAGATCCTGTCATATAAATTTTAAAGCAACAAATAAATTATCTAAGAATAATTTAGTTAAAGGTCTACCAAAAATGAATTTTAAAGTAAAAAATATTTGTGATGCTTGCCAATTAGGAAAATTAACAAAATCTTTTTTTAAATCAAAAAAATGATTCCTACATTATAACCACTTGAGTTATTACATTTGGATCTCTTTGGACCAACTCAAATTCAATTTATAAAGCATAATAGATAAGTTTTTGTAATGGTAGATGATTTTTCAAGTTTTACTTGGATAATCTTTTTGAAAATAAAAGTGATACTTTTGAAAATTTTAAAATATTTGCTAAAAGAATACAAAATATTAAAACTAAAGAATTAATAACATTTGGAGCGATCATAGTGGTGAATTCGAAAAAGAATCTTTGGAAAATCATTGTAATAAGAAAGGTATTGTTCATAATTTTTCATTTTCTAGATCTTTGAAATAAAATGGAGTTGTAAAAACGAAAAATAAAACACTTCAAAAATGTGCTAGAACTTTATTAAATGGATGTACTCTACCAAAACATTTTTGGGCAGAAACTACAGCAATGCTTATTATGTTTCAAACACAGTTTCCACTAGACCATTAACTAAAATACACCATATGTGCTTTTTAATGGAAGAAAACCTAAGATATCATATTTTAAAATTTTTGGTTCAAAATGTTTTATATTAAATACAAAAGATAAGCTTGGTAAATTCGATCTAAAATCTGATGAAGAAATATTCATTGGATATTTGGAATGAAGCAAAGCTTATGGAATTTATAATAAAAAGAACTAAAATAATCCAAACTTCATGTGTCACTCAACGAAAATTTCAAAGTTAACCATAAAATAGAAGATAAAGAAATTATTTCTCAATGGAATGGTTTAGATGATGATTTTGAAAATAATACAGACAATAATTTACCAAATAATAATGAAATTAGATCCCCACCAAGACTTCTAGGAAATCATTCTACTTAAAAAATCGTTGGAGAAATAAATACCAATGTAAGAACATGAAATAAACTAAATCAAATGGTTCATGTAGCTTTTCTTTCGAATATTGCACCCAAAAATGCTAAAAAAGCTTCAACTGATGATTACTGGATTATAACTATGCAAGAGTAATTAAATTGATTTGAATGTAATGACGTTTAGGACTTGATTCCTAGACAAGTAATCAAGAGGTTATCGGTACAAAATGGGTTTTCAAAAATAAAGTTGATGAGCGAGGAAATATTATTAGAAATAAAGCTAGGCTAGTTGCTCAAGGTTATAATCATGAAGAAGGAATAGACTAGGATGAAACACTTATACCTGCTGCTCGTCTAGAAGCTATACGTATTATATTAGCTTATGCATGTTTTAATAATTTTAAAATATATCAAATAGATGTAAAAAGTGCTTTCTTAAATGGTTTTATAAAAGAAAATGTATATGTAGAACAACCTCCTTTATCCGCATATGAAAAATATTCGATCATGTTTATAAACTAAAAAAGGCTTTATATGGTTTAAAACATCACCCCGTGCTTGGTACGTATGACCATCTTAAAAGTTATTTAATAAATTTTGATTCTAAAATTGGAAAAGTATATCAAAATTTATTTACAAAACGAGATAAAAATGATATTTTAATGATTCAAATCTATGTAGATGACATTATTTTTGGTTCTACAAAAGAAAATTTATGTCAAGAATTTTCAAAAATTATGACAAAAGAATTTGAAATGTCTCACATGGGAGAACTTTCATATTTTATTGGTTTACAAATTAAACAATTAAGGTAAAAAAATTATTAATCAAGAAAAATACTGTAATAATCTCATAAAATGATTTGGTATGGAAAACACTTTTCCTAAACCAACTCCTATGAGTACTACATTACATTTCGATGGAGACGAAAATGGAAAAAGCATTGACCAACAACTATATCATAGTATGATTGATTCATTGTTATATTTAACTTCTACGTGACCAGACATAGTGATGAGTTTATGCTTGTGTGCATGATTTCAAGCAAATCCAAACGAATCACATTTGCGAACAATGAAGAGAATGTTGAGATACTTAAGCATGACTAAAGACTACGGTCTCTTTTATCCAAAAGAATGTCATTTTGAATTGGTATCATATAGTGATGCAGATTTTGGAGGATGTCAAATGGATCAAAAGAGTACTAGTGGTACTTCTCAATTTATTAGACGATCTTTAGTATCTTGGTTTAGTAAGAAAGAAAATTGCATTTCACTTTCGACGTGTGAGGCAGAATATATCTCTGCTACTTTGGCATATGCTCAAGTAATCTACATGCAGCAAACACTACAAGATTTTGGAATGAATCTTTCTAAATCAACAATTTTCTATGATAATATATGTGCGATACATTCATCAAAAAATCCAATAAATCATTATAGAACTAAATACATAGATATCAGACATCATTTTCTTCAAGATAATATAGAAAAAGGCAATATTTCATTAGATTTTATGTCTTCAAAAAATCAGATAGCTGATATTTCTACCGAACCATTAAATGAAAATATTTTTATTAAGTTACATCAACAATTAGGTGTTATATCTTGCATGATTCATAACTAAAATTTATTTCATAAAATTTTAAAAATAAAATTTTCAATTTTTTTTAATAGAGCTGCTGACAGTCAATCTCAGGTCACTGGTAAGGAAGTTGTTTGCTATTTTGTTATGCTATAATGTTTCTTGGTTTAATAACATTTATCCACCTCTAACTACCTGTTCAGTCATTCTTCCTTATGGTTATCTACCTCTTATTTTCGCTTGGTTAAAATCATTCAAACGATATACTCCTCACATTTCCTAAACCTGAAAATATCCAGTCTTATCAGTGTATAATGGCTTCCATTCTCAATAGCTCAACTTACTTTTTAATAATTTCTTGCATCCAAACTCTTTTGCCTTAATCTTTTTAAATTATTGTACAATCTTCACAATGTCTTCTCAAGAAGAATCAAATTAATCTTCTATAATTTTCAGCACTCCCCACTTTTGAATCATCAAAAAACTCCAACAACTCAACTCCTGTGTACATCCCAGTCAAGATTACACCTTCACCAAAACATCATGAAGGGTATACGCCATAGGGAAAACGAGCTAAATGCACCTTATGTTTTGGCTCTCCATCCACTAAAGATAAAATTGATAATATTCACCATTAAAGAGAGACTCTAGAACTTTAACGCAAAATATACTATGATTAGAAAGTGAATGCTAAAAGCTTGAGCTTCTTAGAATAGTTCGCTTTGAAATTTTACGGATCATCTCTAAGCAGTGCGTGCATCAACCATCACCGTAATGTTCTTAAGTACCACCAAACTCTTGAGAGTGAAGTCCTCAATGTCCTCAGGTGTCGTCAAACTCCTAGGAATGTAGTAACGTATGGTCACCTATCCATCCATTACAAGAAATTATGAAGGTTGAACTGCATTCGGATGATCCAAAATCTTTTAAAAACTATGTCTTCCTATATATTGTTTTATATTAAATTTCATATGTATTGTATGCTTATTCTATTAAATAAGGATATGTTTTTTATTTTTAAATATATTATAATTAGAGAATTAATAAGTTTATATATTATTTAGTTATGTTACAGAAAAACCATTAGTAACAAGGCTAAGCGTTCAAATATGCATAGGTTAAGTCAATTGAATAGGGTTAACCAGTCGACTGAAACTTTATATGGAAATCTTTTTAACTACCATTTTGGTCGATTGAATCGATCATCCCAGTCGACTGGAATTGCTTTATTTTTAACTATAAAATCGAGGCTACAATTTTCCTACATAGCAGCCGACTAAACATTGAATTCAGTCGGCTAAATCTTTATACGTACTTCAAATTTTTTCCAGCAACCAGTCAATTGACCACCTAGAAACAACAGACTAAATTTGCAATTTTTACACTACAAACACGTGGGTTAGATTTTCTTGCATATCAGTCGACTGCCGGCTATATTTCAGTCGATTGATTCATATAATTTTTGTTTTTAAAAATGCCTAAACACTATTCAACAACCTTATATAACTATCTCTTCATTTCCATTGAACCCTCACTTCTTTCAGAAACAAAACCCTAGCCTCCATTTTTTCCTAAATAAATCTTTTTAACCTCAAATCCAAATAATTCATTAGCCCCAAGAACTAAGAAAGCACGAGAATCCTCCGTCGGACCATCAGAAATTCAAATAAAATCATGGCTTCATAACGAAACTGCAGTTGCATGATTTAATGCTATGAAAAGATCAAGAATTTTCGAAAGCTCCTATGTTAAGTTTTCCATTTTCAACGCCTATGCCATTCTTGAGATTTCGAAGCTAGTGTGATCGATAGCTTGATTGGGTTTGATGCCAACAATGTTAAAATTTATCCCCTTCTCATAAAATTATTCTTTGCAAACATGAACTTGAATCACCAACCAAAAAATAAAGATGACTACATATGGATATTAGTTTGTGGCGTACAGATCTATCTCCCACTTCAACGGCTTGGACATATTCTTCATTGTCATTTCGATGGAGCTGATATCAACGACAATGATGTCTACATGGATAATAGAGATAAAGTCTCCCATAGATTTTTGTCCGACGACTTGACCATGCTAAATACCATTGCCTTACGACCAAAGGCACGCATGCTTTACCATGCTCTTATCCTATCTCTTCAACCTCATGCCGGGAGCTACAAGAAGGTTTACAATAGAGATTTTCAAGCTCTCTACACTATTTACTCTTCCCAAAAAGTAAATTAGGCTAGAGTTATGCTTGATGAATTCCTCACCATCAATCATAAGCGAAGTTATAAAACCATCTTCTATGGAGCTTATATCACGCGCATTCTTATGAATTTTGGAGTCACATTACCCTATAAGTACTTCATCAATGTTGGTGAGCTAAATTTGGAGACTTCAAGTCTTATGAATTTTCCCATGCGTCGTAAACCTCAAGAAACCATAAGTTTCCAACAATGGGTGTCCAATCGAGAGGAATGGATTACACAACTCTGAGAAACACACGTTGCCTCCTCCTCCACTAAGCCTTCTCGTCAAATGGAAGAAGAAGAAGACGATAAAATCTAAGAACTTCATGGAAAATTAAATCCGAAGCAAGCTTTGTCAACAAGCAAGCTCAACCGACGATGGTCACCATAGAAAAGAATGTCATCGGGATCAACAAGAAGCCTGATTCCATCAAGGGCTTCTTAAACAAGATATGGGAGAAGATTTCATGTACCGGCTCTACTTCTACAAGTATTACCGAGAATCCTGCTCCTTTCACATGGTCTACGTCCGAGGAGAAAGAAGAGGAAGGATCGAATAATGAGGAGGTTTAGATTTCTTTATCTTAGTTTATTCCCATCTATCTTTTTAATTCATGTTGTTTTTTGATTCATATTATTTTATATTATTTACATTGCTCATTTAATGTTGTTTGATGTTAATTGGTTGATGTTGTAACAAGTTTATCTATGATATTGTTGTTTATCTATGCTTGTGTTTTTATGCTCATACACACACATACACACTTATCATTCTATATATATATATATATATATATATATATATTCCTTTTTGTCGATGACAAAGGGGGAGAAATATAATTGTTCAGCAGGTAAACAGATAGAATATTTATTCTAAGCGGATAAACTACTTGTTCAGGGGCAGTGACAATCGTTTTTATAAACTTTTAGACTTACGTAGTTGTCATCATCAAAAAAAGGGAGAATGTTAGAACCATGTATTTTGATGTTTTAATCATGACAACTATATAAGTATATATTATGTGAACTAACCATATTTGCAGGCGAAAATGCTATTCTACTCGACAATAGATTACAGACAAAGAATTCAGGGAGAAGTTTCAATTTTGTTAATAGTTTACCTACAGTCTATTCTAGTAGTTTATTATTATTAAAATCTCTCCTAGGTGGTATACGCACACACACAAGTGTTTAAAATTATTTTCAAATCATACACACGAAGTGTTTCATTTGTTTCAAATTCCATTGACAATAAGTTTCCAAAAGAACATTAATATGGTAGAAACTCAAAATTCAGCCGACTAAATCAGGAAGTTCAGTCGACTGAATACCTATGCACATGCCCAGTGCACTTGAAGGTTCAGTTAGCCGAACCACCCTATTCAGTCGACTAAACTACCCTATTCAATCGACCGAATTATGTGGCTTTTTTATATTATTCTTTAAACTTAATTTTTTTAACATTTAGTAGACTGAAATCTTTTCCTCAGTCGACTTAAAATGCATAACGGTTATTTTCTAAATGGTCATTTCCATTGAACAAAAACAACCCTTGATTCAAGAGTTGTTTCCGAATCCTTCGACCCTAACTCTTCATGAAGAATTATCATTTAAACTCTATATATAGCCTTCATTTCAATCATTTTACTTACTTAATTTTCTGATTCTATTCTCATATACTTATTATCAAAAATATTTTGCCATTTGCTTTCAAATCTCATTCTAATCACTTGCACATTCAAGCACAAATTCGTTTGTAATTAAATTAACTTCCAATCTTCATGAACTATACTATATACCCAAGAGGAGAAGATTATAGGAAGGGTGTACTCTAAAGACTTATCCATGTTATTAAAAGTGCAAATTAGTCAAGAAAATTCTCTGTATTGTTGAAGTCCGTTCGGTTTCTTAAACGGTAGAAGTCCTATTCAGTTGTCTACAGTAGAAGTCTTGTTCGATTGCTCAAGTGGTGTAATACCTATTCCACTAGGTTAAAAGAGTATTGATTGTTAAATTATAGAAGGAGTCTTGGACTGGACGAAGAATGGGAAGTTTGAACTAGTATAAAAATCCTTGTGTCATATTTTACTATTTACTTTTATATTTTATTCAGCATTAGTAGATATCTTAGTTACTTTTCATATTAAGATCCTTATTAGCACTTTCAATTCACACCAAGCTTTATGTCTGACTCGAAATTTATGTTTTTCCCCTTAAACTCTCCGGTGCTCAAAAATTGATTTAATTAGGCTGAGGGTTGAGGATTTTTAGGTTTTAGTTGGTGGACGAATAAAGCTTCCAGAGATGAGCAGGAGGTTCATGTCAGCTATTTAGCAGTTGCTATGTTTTTATTTCTACTATGTTGTATTAAGTCTGTTATGACTAATTAGTACTATTGTCAACCAAGAGGGTATCTTTATAAGTTACTCTTGATGTATTTATGTAATAATTATATTTAATCTAAACTTGAGAAACGATTAGGATTATATAATTGGATATGAAACATGTTTTGTGAAATGTATTCAAAAAAATTATTTTTGAAATCGGTGATTTTCTTATACTCATGTGCTTTTGATATTATCGATACCATTATCATATTTTGTTGTCGGAAGTTAGTACTATAGATGACAGTAGCATCTGCAATGCTTAGCTTTAAGTCTCAAGATAGGGGATGTTCCAACTAGGTATCAGAGCATAGGTTTATGAAAAACTTTAAACTAAAATGATTTTTGAAAACATAATCCTAAGAACTTAGAGAATAGATCGGGCTATGGGATAATGCTATAGTAACGTATTTGTATTTGCTATATATAGGTATACGTTATATCTTTAGTTCCCTATTTCTCTAAGGTTATTAATTTATACAAAGATACGAATGCAGATATGGATGCTAGAAGTGGAAGAGTTAACTTACAACAAATGAAAATGCCAGGCCGAATACCAAAAGGAACTTTAGTCAGGTATAAGTTGGAAATGTGGGAGCTGGAGTCCCGCAAGTTGACATGGGAGCAATGTATCAATTATTTTTCAACAAGATGCAAGCAGAAGTTGTGTTTGGAGTAGTGGGAGTAGGAAATCAAGAAGCTCCAATGGTCAACATCTGTGCTATTCTGAGTAGAGGTTATGCATAGCTGGGAGGAAAGCCATTTATTGGTTTTGAAGATGCAATCGAAGTGGAGAATTGGTTGCTTCATTGTTAGAGGATTTTCACTGATTTAGGGCTCAATGATAAGCAAAAGAGAAGGCTTGCTTCTAGACAATTACAAGGCGTAGTGTTTTATTGGTGGAACAATGTTACTATTGAAGTTAATAAGGAGATTATTACATGGGATCAGTTTGAAAGGAGATATGAGGAGTGGTTTATGTCAGAGATTTCTAAATCTACTATTCTCAGGAAGTTTTCTGAGTTAGACCAGGGATACATGATTTTGCTGGAGTATGCAATGAGGTTTGAGGAGCTAGTGAGATATGGCTATGCTATAGTTGATACTACGATTAAGAGAAATGAGAAGTTCATCAAGGGGTTGAAGCCTGAGCTTGCTAAGGCCATATTACTGCATATTAGATATCCTCGTGATGTTGTAGTGGAAATGGCTTTGAGGCTTGAGGAGAAGGTTTCTTTTCTGGAAAGGAATAAGGTAAAGGAAGACAAAATGGGGCAGTGTTAGTTAATAAAGTTTTCCACAAGAAAGGAGCTCAAAAAGGTGGAGCTGCCAAGAAGGGAAAGTCGAAGGTTACTTGTTATAAGTGTGATAAGAAAAGGCATTTTATAAATGAATGACGCTCAAGAGATGGAAAGAAGGTGACTGGGAAGAAGAATATTAGATGCTTCAACCGCGATAAAATTGGACATTATAAGAAACGGTGAAAAGACCCAGCTAAGGATGGAAAGCGCAAAGTGTTTGCATTGGAGCCAACTACCTCGAGGCCAACAGTAGAGGAAAAGTGAAAGGTTGTGTTAGGAGATATGCTTACGATTCATGGTATGACAGTTACAGTTCTATTTGATACTGGTGCATCACATTCTTTTATATCTCATTGTTTGGTAGATAAGCTTGACCTAGAACTCTCATACTTAGTTACTTCATTAAGGGTTGCAAATCCGATAGGAGGATATGTGAAACTTGGGATGAGGTTTGACCACTTATAGATTGAATTGTTAGGTCATACCTTGTTTGCAGTTTGCACGTCTTTGATTTTGTAGGGTTCGGAGTTATTTTGGCTATGGAATGCTTAAGTAAATACGATGCTAGGATATTTTGCTATGATAGGGTAATATCACTTAGATACCCTGACTGTAGTGATTGGGTTATATACTCCATAGAAAACCCTAGTTTTGAGGTTAATTCTTTATTGGGTGTTGTGGAGGTAGAAGGCGAGTTGAATCGTATTTTCTTTGTTAAAGAATTCATGGACCTTTTTGAACATGTAGTAGGATTGCCATGGAAATGAGCCATTGAGCTTGGATAGATTTAGTACCAGTATCAGAACCAGTAAGCCGACTGCCAAGCAGGATGAAACCTACCGAGATGAAGCAGCTAAAGATGCATTTGGTGTATTTAGAAGGCAATAATTTTATCAGACCTAGTAGTTCGCCTTGGGGAGCAGCCTTAATGTTTGCTAAGAAACTGGACGGATCGTCAAGGTTATGTATCAATTATCATAAATTGAATGAGAAGATGATAAAGAATCGATGTCCATGACCTAGAATTAATGATTTGTTCGATCATTTAAGTGAAGCCAAGGTATTTTCCCAATTGGATTTAGCGACAGAATTCCATCAACTTAGAGTAGCAGAGGATAATATTCCTTTGATGGAGTTTAGAACCAGATATGGATCGTAGGAATGGTCAGTAATGCCGTTCGGACTAACTAATGCGCCAGCATTCTTTGTAGATTTGATGAGCCGAGTTTTCCAAGAGCACTTAGATAGGTTCATGTTGGTTTTCGTAGATGATATTTTGATATACTCTAAGGATGAAAGAGAGCATGAAATTCATCTTAGAGTGGTGCTTGAGCCGTTGAGGCAGCATCAGCTGAAGGCGAAAATTTTGAATTGTCATTTCTGGAAGAAGGAAATGAAGTTTCTTGGTAATGTAGTCTTAGAAAAGGGTTGTTATAGATCCGACTAAGCTTGATGTAGTAAATAATTGGAAGAGACCCGAGACAGTGTCTAAGATAAAGAGTCTTCTTGGATTAGCCAGGTATTATCGAATATTTATTAAGCATTTTTCATAGATAGCATCACCGATGGCCAAGCTAATGCGAAAGGATATGAAGTTTGTTTAGACCAAGAATATGAGGAGGCATTCCAGAAGCCGAAACACTTATTGACTAATGCACCTATATTAATTATTCCATAAGAGAATCAGGATTCAGTGGTATATACAAATGCATGTGGAACAGGATTAGGAGCTATGTTAATGCAAAGAGGTAAAGTGATTTCCTATGCTTCTTGATAGCTTAGACCGCATGAGGTTAGGTACCCAGCTCACGATTTGGTATTAGCTGTGATGATTTGATTTTTGCGTTGAAGGTACGGAGACATTAACTTTAGGGAGAGAGATTTGAGTTATATACAGATTATAAGTCGTTGAAGTATTTATTCTCTCAGATGGAGTTGAATATGAGACGGCAGAGGCGGTTAGAGCTTTTAGCGGCTTATGATTTTTGTACTGAGTACATATTAGAAAAAGGAAATAAGATTGCAGATGCACTTACCAGAAAACATCAAAATGCAGTGTTGGCGATGATAGTCGAGTGGGAAGAATTAGAAGGGTTGATGACATGTAGAGTGTAGTTGAGATCTTAGAGTAGTTCTAGTACAGAGACTGTTATGTTTTCATGTTTAGAAGTTTGACCAGTTATGATCTAAAGGATTGCTTCTAAGCAAGGAGAGTATCCAATATTAGCAGAGCGGATTAGGAAATTAAGCGATGGAACCGAGAGCGATGACTTGAAATATTTTAGTCTTGACTTGAATGGGTGGTTAAGAAAGAAAAGAAGGTTATGTGTTCCGCATGTAGGAAGCATTAGGAAGGAAGTTCTTGAAGAATGCCATCGTTTGAAGTTCACTATTCATCCAGGAGAAACTAAGATATACGAGGATATGAATGGGAGTTTCTTTTGGGAAGATATGAAGAGAGATGTATGCTTATGGGTGAAACAGTGTCTGAACTATCAATAAGTAAAAGCCTAACATTAGAAACCAAGTGGGCTGCTTCAGCCTTTAGATGCCCCAGTATGGAAATGAGATTCTATTTCGATGGATTTTATAGACGGACTACCGATATCAAATAGAGAAAACGAAAGCATATACGTTATAGTGGACATGTTAATAAAGAATGCCCATTTCATTCCATTTAAGTGAACTAGGATGGCAACATTTTTGGCTAAGTTGTTTATGAAGAATATAGTTAGACTTCATGGAATTCCTAGTAACATAGTAAGTGATAGAGATTCTTTATTCACTAGCGAGTTTTGGAAGAGTCTATAGGATACTTTGGTACTAAGCTCAAAATGAGTACCGCTTACCAGTCACAAACTGATGGCAAACAGAAAGAGTTAAAAAAGTCTTGGAAGTTTTGTTAAGAGCTTATGTGCTAGATTTTGGAGGATCATGGGAAGACCATTTAGACTTAGTCGAGCTTTCGTATAACAACAGTTATCAAGCTAGTATGGGGATGGCATCGTTTGAAGCTTTGTATGGAAGGCCATGCAAATCTTCCACTTTTTGGTCAGAGACTGAGGATAGATTGGTTCTTGGTCCGGATTTAGTCAAAGAAGCTGGAGAGAAGATTGAGTTAATTTGAGCTAGAATGAAGGAAGCTCATCAATGTAGAAGATTTATGCTGATAGAAGATGGAAGGATTTAGAGTTCTCAGTAGGAGATCGTGTTTTTGTCAAGATATCATCAATGAAAGTGCAATTCGGTTCGAGAAATCAAGGAATTGGAGTCGAGATTTGTAGGACTACTTCCTATTGCAGAGAGGATCAGGAAACTTGCATATAGAGTGGAGTTACAGAATAGTTTGGTAGGAGTTCATGATGTTTTTCATATTTCTCATCAAAGAAAGTGATTCGAGATACAAAAACTACTACAGCACCGATTATGTTAGAGGACATAGTAGTAGAACCAAACTTGACTATAGTTAGGAAGCCAGTTTGTATAGTCGCAAGAGATGAGAAGAGGCTAAGGAACAAGAAAGTAAGGTTAGTTAAGGTCCAGTGGAGTGATAATGAGAGAGACTATACTTAGGACATCGAGAGCAGGATTAGAGACGCTTATCCTGATTTGTTACATGATATACCTTACCTTTATGTTTGATTTGTATGTGTACCTTATTGTAATTTCGAGGACGAAGTTCTTTAAGGAAGGGAGTCTGTAATAACTCTAATTTTTCGCAACTTTATTTAGGACATTTAGTTAGTTTAATAAAATAATGTAACTTATTATGGGACTGAGGTTTGTGTAATTCGAAGGTAGCCGTACCATTTAAATAAATGAAGTAAGGGAAAATGAAATAGAATAAGTTAGGGTAGTTGAAAAGGGAAATATAGGAATAAGTAACATTCTTATACCCTAAGCCCTCACTCACGTTCATTATTCATGTTCACAAACAAAAATCAAATATTAGAGGTCGGTCACTATTAGACAAAACTAGAAGAAGAAAAACCGAAGATCAAGAGGAAGATTAATCAAATCCGAGATCAAATCTCAAGTCCTTAATCATAAAGCTAAGGTGAACAATAGGTTACATCTCATATTTTTGTTATTCTCGGTTTTAGATTGAAATCCGAAATATTTTGCATATGTTTTGCCATGTTTTTTGTTCTTAAAATGGACATATTTGCTTGTTGATGATTTATGCTATTTCATATTGATTTTATGATAAGTTTTAATGTGAAAATCCTATTGGCTGATATCCAAATGCCAAGCGAATTTAAGATAAGGTCAGAAGTAATATTTTAGAGACGAGTTTCAAATTCCATAATTTTCTGAACCAATGTGGATTTATTATTAATTTTCTAGTGAGGAAAATGGTTAATTGGGTATAAAATTAATTATGGCTAATTTATATTGTTTTTGGGTCAGAAATTGATATATGTCAGAAAAAATTAAAAATCATTTATGGGAATTTTTGTATAATTTTTCCAAGTTTTCTAGTAAGTATATAAAATTATTTAAGGTATGAGACTTAAATATTTTATATATTTATAAAAGAAGAAGGGGCATTTTGTAAATCTTTTAAATTATATGCTTTTGAAATTTCGGCTACACTTTAAGAAAAGAATTTGGAAAAGAAATTAGCAACCAATAATATGTTGACAAACAAAGTAGGTTCGTTGAAAAGAATTACTTTTTAAAGTAAAAATTCATTTTTAACCATAGTTATGTTATTTCACCACTTTCGGCACCTACCTCTCGAGTAGGTACTTCCGCCTCCATCTCCATCGAAACCAATGCGCATGTTATCCAAGACTTGTCATGTAGCGATTTGGACATAGGCGAAAGGTATACAGTTGAAGTAAGGGGTTCCGAAAGGATCAAAACTTTACTTTGCTTTTAAAGGAAATGCGCCTGTATTTCTTTTGAAAAGAATGCTTTTGACTTAGATGGCTTCAACTTGGTCAAATGGTTTTAAAGAATGAATTCGAAAAAGGATGCGCCTTTGTTTTAAGAAATTTCTTTCGAAGGGATCAAGCTGCTGCATCTTACCTTTGAAGCAATGCCTTCGAAAGGGTTTTTTTGTTTTAAAACCGAAGCCACTTCTCCAATGCTTTCGAAGGGACTGGTTTTGACACAATCCACTTCTTTACTTAGAAAATTGCTTTCAAAAGAGTGCTTTCGACTTAGTTGTTTAAGACCCTTTTGTTCTGTTGAATGTTAAACCCAAAGGTTTCGAAAGAAATGGTTTTGAATGGTTTTGAAAGGTTGTTCCGCATATTTTACCTAAACCCAAATGCTTTTGAAATGGTTGTTTATAGAAAAGTATATGAATGCTTTTGAAAGGTTTTAATTGAAGGTTTCGAAGTGGTAGTTCCCCAATGTTTTCAAAAGGTTTAAAGTGGAAAGTTACCAAAGGTTTCGAAAGGTATGTTTAAGGTGTTTTGAAAGGAGGAAATCTATGGTTTTATAAAGCTTTCGATAGAGATATTTTCAATGTTTTTGAAAGGTGAAATGTAAATGGCTTCGAAAGGTATGATTTGGTCTTCAGCCTAGGTTATAAAGTAAAGTAGCTTACTTGTATCGAAAGGGGTACTTTCAACAGTTTTGAAAGGGGTAATTTCAAAGGTTTCAAATGTTTTCATCAATAATATTCTACGTAAAGTATATATATAACATGCCAAGGTAATTTGAGTAAAGCATGGAGTATACTTTTCTTGTTTAAGTATGATTTAAAGGGTTAAATCAATTTGAAAGAAATGTTTTCAAGGAAAATTTTAAGGGTAGATGACCCTGAGTAAAATGACCCAGATATTAGAATACCAGATGGGACCGGTATAGTTTGTGCGATATGCATTAGCTATTAACCCCTAGCTAATTTAAGTTCAGAATTCCAGTGTGTTGGGCTTAGTCACATGTAAGACTAAAACGATGCTACACACAGAAAGAATATATAAAGTGACTATAGGTTATTGGTGAGCCCGCAAAATTATTAGGATCAGTTGAACCTGTAAGGAGTAAGTTAGGACAGATCATACAAAAGAGTATCTAACAGAAGTTAGACTATTTGTTTATTTTGTCTGGTTGGCCCGAGTTAGCCAAAGGTTAGCAATTAGCCAAACAAAACTATAGTGTTTGGACAAATAGTCCATTCATTACCAAGGTTGTATGCTTACATGATATTGATATTTGTTTTAACCAGTTTGGTTGCAGGGTTTTGGTTTGCAAAAGATATGTTTTAGATGCGATATTAGTGAGGGGAAACCTATTCCGCTAAGAAGCATGGTCTTGCTTAATATCATATAACCGAGATGTATAGTATTATTCACACCAGGATTTATATCTGACTCAAAGTTTATGATTTTCCCCTTAAACTCTCGGGTGCTCAAAAATTGGTTTGATCAGGCTGAGGGTTGAGGATTTTTAGGTTTTAGTAGGTGGACGAATAAAGCTTCTAGAGACAAGCAGGAGGTTGATGTTAGTTTTTTAGGAGTTGCTATATTTTTATTTTTGTTGTGTTGTATTAAACTGTTATGACTATAGTACTTTGGTCAATCAAGGGGGCATCTTCATATGTCATTTTTGGCGTATTTAAGTAATAATTATATTTGATCTAAACCCGGGAAACAAGTGGGATTATGTAATTGGATATGAAACATGTTTTGTTAAATGTAATCAAAAAAATTATTTTTGAAATGTACGATTTTGTTTCATATTCTTGTGCTTCTGATATTATAGATACCATAAGCATTACCATATTTTGTCGTTGGAGGTTAATACTATAGATGACAGCAACATCTATATCGCTTAGCTTTGGGCCTCAAGATAGGGGATATTACATCAATCCTTGTTGTCTCCTATCATCGATCATTCATTATAGATAAAACATTCAAAGGTGAATTATCTTATCATTCCTCAATCCTCTCGATATGACAGTGGTGCTAAGTAATTTGTCGGTACCTATCTTTGGATATTTGGGCATCTAGTTTTCAAAACATACTACGTCTTTTCACGTTATTGATCCAATTATAGGAAGTAAGGCTTAATGAATATAACCACATTGGTTCAAAATGCTAAAATTACTCTGATAAATTCTAATAGAAAATCCCATTTTATTACATCTTATCCAATATGAAGAATGTCCCCATACAAAGAAATGTTGAAAAATGAAAAGGATCTAAGTGAAATAGTGGCAAAAATGCTTGCTATACCATGCCCATGGAATTGAACCTCATCTGTCATTGATAGGTTGAAAGTGCAATCCCCAAGCTTATGCTTTATCATATAGGTTCATTCTCAATTCGAACCAAGTGCTCTTGTACACAAGAAGACCCATTTCAAAACAAATTCTCTTATCTCGAAATTATAATTCCATATCTTGATATTGAACTTCCATGCTACTCTTTTTAAGTGAGTAGCCAACCTTAGATTCACTTCTTATCTCTTTTCCTCCACTAAGTCAAGAGATGATAACAATAGCTCATCATTCATCTTGGGGTAATAATGCATGTGCCGATGTGAGGGAACTTTTGGCTTGATCGGTACCGTTGCTTTAGTTCTATATGCCAATGCGGATGGCGTATGTTCAACTATAGATTTTTAGGTCATTCGACAAGAAGTCCACTGGTAATTCATCAACCTAACCCCCCTTTGCTTATTTCAAACTCTTCTTGATGATGGATTTAATGATCTTGATCACCATCTATATGTATCCATTCATCTATAGATGTTCTACCATCGAGAAACTCTTCTCTATTCGACACTGCGTATAGAATTCATAGAGCCCTGCCCTCTCGAATTGAGTTTCGTTATTCACAATGATCTTTAATAGAACTCCGAACTTACATAGAATGTCCTTGACTATAGAGTTGATCACATTAGCCAAAGTGATCATGGTGACAGGTTTTGTCTTAATTTGTTTTGTGAATATTCTAGTGCTACAATTGCATACTTAACTCCTCCTTAAGCCATCGGCAGCACTCCGATGATGTCAAATCCCTAAACTGCAAATGGCCACGAGATGACCGTTTGTGTAAGCTCGTTGGATGGGGCTATAGGTATCTTTGTAAATCTATAGCATTTGTCATACTCCTTCAGGTATTTGGTTGCATCCCAATCGATAGTTAGAAAAAATATTCATAGAAAAGTACCTTCTTTGCCAGATTTGCAACCTAATTTGATCATCATAGTTTCCTTCATGAACATCCTTAGGGATCTTCTATCTTCATCTTAGTTGACACATCTTAGCAATGGGATCGAGAATCCTTCTCAAATAATACTCCATCATGCATAATGTGGCATGGTATCTTATGTAAGGGTTTCAACTTTTTATTCCGACTCTTCAAAAGAGCTCCCTTCATCAAGTATTCCTTGAATGAAGTCATACAAGACTTCTTCTCTTTGACCTCTAAGATACACTTAATATCAGTTTTGTGTATGCTTAGTGACTTGAACACCTCTATTAGAACAATCCCTGATGGTTACCTATCTCTGGAGCTAGCCAACTTGGCTAATAAACTTGCATTTGTATTCTCCTCTTTAAGGATGTGCATTATCGTGTAGTACTCAAATCGTCTAGTAGTTCCAACACCTTTGACAGTTAAGGGGAAGTTGCTTGAAAGTATTTCTTCGTTTGGGAAACTACTAATTAGGAGTCACTATACATATGTGGTGTATGCACCCCCTAACTCCTTTAACGTCTTAAGTCCTATAATCAATGCCTTATACTTTGCTTCATTGATCATTGCAAAGAACTCAAGCTTCATTGCATAACATATCCTTTGACCTTTTGGAGCTTCTAAGGGTACTCTTCCTCTAGAATCGCAGTTATCTTTTGCTCTATCCATGTATAACTTCCATTCGAATAGTTCAACCATCTCTTATTCTGTTTCATCATCGCACTAACGTCTCCACCAAATGCCATTCTGGGATTGTATATGAGTTCTAACCAACTCATCTCAATATTCAACATCAATAATAGTCCCAAAGTCTTGGGGCGATGCAATACTTGATTCAGAGGTTGATCTATCAGGACTCTTATTTGATGATCCTAGAAGTACAATCACAACTTCCTTTATGCTATTTGTAAATAGTAAGTTAGCTTCTCCAATTTAGGATTGCTCTTTTCCACGTCTGAGAAATATTTGTTGATATAATATACCATTCTTTTGATCATTCCTTCCATGCGTACCAATGCCTCACTCAATATGTGAGTCAACACCGTTTAGTAGATACATAGATCTTCCCTTTACAATGGCATCAATAGGGTTAATGGTTTCCAAAGATGTTTTAATATGCTTTGAAATGCAGCCTCACATATCCATCTGAACTTTCCATATTTCCTTATTGAGGGCATCAAAGAATGGTATACACTTATTCAAGTTGTTTCTGAGGTGAACCTATTCAAACCGGATACCTTACCATTCAATCTGTACATTTCCCTCCTAGTCTTTAGAGCTTTAACCTAGCACAATGCTTCAGTTTTCTCTAGGTTAGCTTTGATTCCCCTAGAGTTTACAATGAAACCCAAAATTTTTCCAAATGTAACTTCAAAGGAACACTTCAATGGACTCAATTATCATTCCGCATCTTTGAGGCCTGTCAAACATTTCCGATAAGTTTCCTATGCGGTCCGTCATATCCTTAACTTTAATACCATATCATTGACATATAGCTCTAATGTCTATTAGATTTGTTCCATAAACATATCACTAACCAAAAACTAGCAAGTAGCTCCGTCATTCTTCAAGCTGAAAAGTATGACCTTGTTGCATTATAGTCCAAAGTTCATGATAAATCTTTCATGTTGTTGACCTTGGACGTGCATCATAATCAGATTATACCCCACATCCTTAAATAATAGCAGTCATGTTGCATCAGTGAGTTGATCAATCTGTGGAAGAAGAAAGCTGTCCTATAAGCATGCTTTATTCATGTCTAAATAATCAATGCATGTCTGCCACTTTCCATTGGCCTTCCCAACCATCATGTGGATTGCAACTCATTGAGTGTATAGTTAAGTCAAATAAATTCGCTTTTCACTTCTCCCTTTGACACAGTGGATCTCTCTGGTTCCAAACTGCATCTTTTATATGTTACATGGACAAAGGATAGGTTGGCATTCAATGTGTGAAATAGAACTTTAAGGGATTTCCCATACATTCAGAGTGAGTATATGTGAACACATCCATGATTGCTCTTAGAAACTAATAGTCTCTTTTCACCCTTGGGCTGATTTGAGACCCAATTTTTACATTTTTTTAGATCGTCTTCATCCACTTGAATCTCATCCATAGTCTTCATCATTCCAACCCATCCTCTCTTAACTCTTTCCATAGGTTGCAGCTTTGCATTAATCATTACAGGAATTGAGTCGAGGCTTGGATGTTAGTTGTTATTCATTTTGATACTTTATGCATATAGACTTCACCGCATCTTTTCCTTTCTCCTTCTTGCTTCTTGCAGCTCCACGATGTAGTACTCCCTTCTTGTGCTTTGTTGCCATGGATTGCCCACATTCAAGCACCTGTTGGAATTTTTCATCAAACATTATGGAGCAAGTGCGATCCTAGAACAACAAGGGCTATGCAACATCTTGTAAAATCAATCATAAATAAATAATTAAATAAATTAATAAAATAAGATAGGGATAAAAATGAAAATTTTGTAAAATTGAAAATCTGACCATTAAAGTTATTTGTTACGTTCGTGGCAAAATTTCGATCAATTTCCATATATAATATGTTGAAAATGGAGTTTATATGGAAAAGTATGTACATTTGAAGTTTTTAGATTCAAGATAATAAATAGAATTCAAATTCAAATAATTAAATAATTCTTAAATGAAATTCAAAAGTTAATAGTAATTAGACTTGGGGTGTTTGTACTAAAATTGGGCACAATACTCTTCGGAAGTGTTTGAAGAGATAAAAATGAAGAAAATAAACGTAAAAGAGGGTTATCTAACAAACACTCCAAATTATAATCAGAAAGCAGCAAAGAAACATAAAGGTTTAGAGTGGTTCGGCGTGTTGCCTATGTCCACTATGAAATGGTTGATCTTTATCAACTTTTGCTTGCTTGTTGCAATGAATTACAACAGTGAATTTCGAGTACAACAGTGGTTTTTTGACCACAACAAAGGTTTCAGCAGAGTCTAGACGTCGGAGAGTCAAAAAGTCCTCTTTCTGTAGGTTCTAGGCTGCTATTTATAGGCATAGGCTGCAAATATCTTGCTTAGATCCTTGGAGACCTCTTCTTGCATGTGGGTGGGCCCACGCGATCGACCCCATACAGTTTGCGCTCGATCTATGATCGATACGAACGAGCTTCATATCGATCAATATTCCATCCAATCGAGTCCATATCAATCATGAACACTCTCAAGGATGTACGCAAGCTTCTATGAAAATTTGATAGCATTTGGACTTATAGATTGTGAGTTATGATCGATGCAAGTTTGGGTTCTCTGTAGGCTGTTGAATTCATATCTATTCCCTTTGTATCGATCTGTTCTTATCGCTTTTTGGGCACGTGCTAGAAAGTTGATGTGGCGCTAACTCCTCAGATCGATCCACTTTTCGTGCCGGGTGACTAAGTCTTCCATTGGAGTGTATCTTGTTCGTATCGATCACCTCTACCTTGTTCGTATCGATGTCATCGCTCTGTTTGTATCGATGGCATCTCCCTTCGTATCGATCTTTTGCATTCCACTTTGTATCGATGAGAGGTGCTGGTTTTGTATCGATTTGTGGTTGATCGATATGAGGCGTGTTTGAAACTTAATCGATATGAAATGGACACTTATGTTACAGTCAATGGATACGAAGTGCGGTGCTTTTTCATGGATGTAGACCAGTGGCCACCTGATGGATATGAAATGACGACCACTTGATGGATACGAGCTAATATAGCCGATGGATATGAACTATTGAAGCTTGATGGATGCGAACAAGGCCTTTCCGTTGATGGATACGAAGAGTGTAGTTCCAGATTGTGCGAGCGGGATAGATGTGAAGAGAGTAAAATGATGGGTACGAACGAATTGATTTCCTTGGCTTGCATCAATCATATCTTGAGCATACAAACTCGGATTGACTTGAAATTTGGAATGTTGGATTTCATAGCTTTGCGTCTCATGTCATGTTAATTGTAGCTCAATCCGAACTCGGATAAAATTCGTCGATATCCATAGTGAACCTGCGTAAAACCGATCCTCTGGACAGACCATCCTTGGTTACCAATTAATTTCTTGGTGTCACGGCCTAGCCAAAAGGCAGATAGCATTGCCCCTCCAAAGTACGTCTTGTGAGAACATGACGTGCTTTGAAAAGTTGCAATCTTCACCTTGAAAAGTTTCATTTGACCTGTTGAATGGTTGTTATCTTTTTGTCGAAAGATATAAACTTTGAATGACCTTCAATGACATAAATAATGAATTGTGGGCTACCAATTGTTATATCGTGTACTATTGTAACCGAGCGTTGCATGATAATAAACTGTTGTTCGTTGTTGTAATTGTCATCAGGTGGGCATTCAAATCCTGTGGATTTTAAAAATTGAATATTAATTCATTGCATATAAAATTTATTTCGAACTAACTCTCGTTAACGTTCGTACGTTCACGAGTTGTTGTCTGTTTTCTTGTATCGAATTCCGTATCGATCCTCTCCTGAATCGATATAAAATTCTAGTTGTAACAATGCTTGACGGTTGTTTTGGGATTTTTCTTCGTACCGATCCTCTCCTGAATTGATGTGAAGCCGGGATATGCATTTCGTGTCGATGACTATCAATACGAAACTATTCGTTCTTTAAAATCTCTTCTTATCGATGGATACCAGCTCCTACGGGCTATAATGCAACGGATATAAAGCTGTCATTTCACATCGATAGATTTTTTATGGATCTTTATGACTCGAATGATTTCCTACGTATCATTTGTATTAATAGATCGTTGATGAATACGAACGGTGACATTCTGGATCGATGACAAATAGAGGTGAGCAGTTGCGCTAGGGTCTGATATGCGTAGACGAATACGAACAAAACTCTTGTATCGTTGGCATTGATGACCATTTTAGCTGGTCGACTTAACTGGGAGACGAATCGTTTCTTATCTTTTCCCCCTTCCCATATAAATACCATTAAGACTTAGAAAAATTTCATTTGCTTTTTATTCCTTCTGCATTGCTTCGCATCGATCGAGAAACCGAGAAAAAGAAACTGCCTTTGTTCAAACCTAAACAATCCCCTAACCTGTCGAATCTTTATTTCAATTTAGGTGATTAGCCAATGAGTTTACATAAAAAACGATGAGATTCGAGTTCAATTGCTAGCCCATCCACGTTCGTGGTCGATTCCGGTGATGCCAGGGCTGGAAATGTTTGGAGCTTAGTTGTGGAAAGTTGCAGTGGCGTCCGTGTCAATTGGGGGAGAAAGATTGAGGATGGATTCGAAGGATAGCCCACCCTCTCTTTCGTATCGATGCTTGAGGAAGGATGAGTCGTATCTATAATAGCCCGTAAATCCGTACCCCTGTTGAGTCAACAATATTCTCCATCAGATCAACTCAAAGTGGACAGAAATGCAAACCATTAGGGTTAAAGAAGAAGGAGGTAGAAGAAGAGAAAATAAAGCAACATCAGAATCTCACAATCACAGTGGAATAATATATAATAGATAATAACTGATCTTTATACAAAAAGAACTGTATCTGTTTATACATTTCATCATCAGAGTATAACACAAAATCAATAGCAAAATACTAGATAGTTATATTATCTTGTCCTCCCAAAAGCTGACTATACAGCTTATACTGCACAGCGAAATATACATCAAATACGTGTGATACGTCTTGCCATCCAGCTCGTCTCCTAACTCCACAACCTATCATATATTCTATAATACTCAGTCTTACCCGAGCATTACAATAAAATAATAAACGAGTCAGTCTGGAAAACCAGCGTGAGAAAAACACACCCAATTGGATTATTAAAAATTTTCAAAATCCTTTGAAATCAAAGGTATCTCGTAAGACCACGCCATAAATAAACATGCTGGGTTTTTACCTTACTATAACCAAAACATTTTCTATCAAATTCATCTGATATTATGATAGTGTCTATTGAAAGTAAAGTAGAATATAGATGAAATGTTTACATCTCACGTTCTAGCATAGTTGGGCACAATCAAAACCGTACAGACGCTTATTGGAGACTGGATTCCATACAATGGCAGAGCTACTAGGGTACCGCCCGTCACAATACTTGGCCTAGATCAGCTACCGAGGACCCCTCCCGATCCCTTGCAATAGAAGACTGGAGCTACCCCTTACTGGATAGTTCGAATAAGATCACCCCGCGGTTAGGATCAGCAACCGCCCACACAGCCGAAATGAAAAGGGACATCTAGACAGGGACGATCTTACCCTAATTGGGTGCTACCCACTTAGCCTTGCTACACCTCCCCGGTCTTAGCCATTCCTGGTTGATGAGGTTTGAGGCTATGCGTTACCTTTTTAGAACACATTCTCTTAGAATGCTCATCGTCCTCCTGACGATGTTCTGATAGCATTCGTCCATACAAGTTGCACTGGGTCTGGACAAACCAAATCACCATCTTCATCATCTTCATGGTCTTCACTCGCAAACATTCAAATCTGATCGAAGTTGTTTTCGGATAGTTGAACCTGATCCCGGTCTCTTCGAAACGATCAGCACATTGGCCAATATTGATTGTCGGTAATTTAACTATCAAATTACACAATCATTCAACCAATTATTTTATTTCCACTGAAATCCAAGTCTTATTAAAATTATATTTTTAGTAATTTAAATCACTTTATCAAAAAACATATACTTATAACATTTGAAATAAAACTACTTAAAACCCTGTATTCAAAATAATAGTTAAGAAATTCTATAATAGCTTTCCAAGTAAAACTTTAGCCACAAACTATTTTTAAAATAAAACTATTGTATAAAGTATAAATATTTAATAATTATCTTTTAAATCATAATACCAACATAACCTTTAAAATAATTACTGCTATAATTAATTTTAAATAAATATTTAATTTAAAATTCTAAACAATTTAAAATAAATAAATTTCTATAAAAACATTTTTTTTAAAACAACTTTAAAACTTTTAAGTTATACTTAGAAATCTTCTTTTGAAAATATACTTAGCTTTTCAGGAAATACCCTTCCATTCCAACATAACTCGTCTAATCATTTACAGATCCCTCTCGATTTATTCAGGTTTAACTTATGTCCTAAACCCATAAATTTCTTTTCCACACCTTTCAAAATAAACCACTATTTATTTTTAAATAAATCCCCCTTTCCTTATAAATTCCCACCATGAATTTATATTTTCAAATTATCCACTAATAAACATTCCTCTTTATTTATAAACCCTGTTTATAAATTTCATAATCTCATTCTCCTTTAATCACAGTTTTAACACTTAGTCAGTTTTCTAATCGATTTTCAAAATTAACTCTATTTAAAAATAAATTCCTTTACTTACCCAAATTTATTTCAAAACCCATTGATTCCATATTCACTTCTTTATTTATGATTTAAAATCTTATTTTAAACTGAAATATCCATTTCAAACTTAATTCAAAATTCTCCTTTTTATTTCTTCCCAAACATTTTAAATTTAAATTTTAAAAATAAATCCTTTAATTCTTAGACAATGTCACTTAAGTCTCCGAAACTCTTTTATTTTCATTTATTTATAATTTCTTTATTTTTTTCCATGCTTAAAATTTATTAATAGAATTTAAAATCAAACTTTTTATATCTTTAATTACCCAAATTCTATTCAGAAAAAAACATAGCATTCGATATTTCACATTTCCAATATAATCTATCACGGATAATAAATAAATCATATCACAGACTATGGAAATAAATTTCAATATTTTGAGGAATCCAGATGGATCTCTCCAACCTGTTTCCCTGCATCCGTAGATGTTAGCACAATATAAAAACACCAATCCTATTTTGAGGGGGAGATCGCGGTATAAAGGGTCATCCGCTATTATGTGGGGCGCATAGGGTCTTATCCGCTATATAATGCGGGTATGTTAATCACTCCAATATATATACATACTACTATATATAATATCACATCCAGACCGATAATAAATTATCAATTCAAGCAATCAACTAATAATTTAAATTTAACTATTTAAATTAACTAGAAATCCAAATTTGAGTGAGATTAACTCATCTTTGATTTTTGTTCACAACCCACTCCAAACCGTCTTGCCTCTTTACAATTTTTGACCTTGTAAAAACATTATATGGTTTATTAACATTTGAAATAATTTAACGGTCAATTGCCATTTTACAATTTAATTAACTAATAACTTAATTAAACAAATTTCCTTTTTTTGAAAAAATCTTTTGGTAACTAAAAATAATTAAATAGGTTAATTACCATAATACGTTATTATAAAATAAACTAGTAATTAAAAATATGTATATATGTATATTTATTTCCTTTTTATTTTGAACTACCTATATACTAAAAACTATATAGATCCCAAAATCTAATTCTATATAAACTTTCAGCATTTTGAAACTCCTACTTTTTTTGTTCAAAACCTTATACATATTTATCTTTGAAAATCAACCAGTACTGTAAAATATGTATGTGTGTATAAACCTACAAACATTCACTAATTTCCATTTTCAAAATCTTACCCTTATATATACTGTTTTGAAATCAATCATTTAAAACTTATTGTTTTCAGAAAATCAACATTTTAAAATTAATGTTAGTATACCTTACTGTAATTATTTTTCCGCTTCCAGTAAATATATATTCATCTAATTAAAAAGGTTTTATGTTTTAAACCTTACATATTTTAATTTTTTTTCCATCTATATGCATATTTATTAAATCGAAATTTAATTCGAGAAATAAATTCGAATACCTCATTGACAAAATCTTCGACCTTCCAGGCTCAAGTTCGAGCCACCTCGCTCGCCGCCACTCCACCGGAGCACCATCGGCAAACGCTTTCGCCATCACATCCTCTGGCCATGCCATCAACGATGCCTCCGCTTCATCGAAAATCAACCACGACAGTCGCCACTCCAAACACACGAGCTACAACCTTGAAATGGTGGCCGCCACACTCGAGACTTCAACCATGAACCCACCACGATGCTCCAACCTCCCCACCTCCCTAAGTGGCACCGCCACACGCTGCGCCTTCCAGCCATTCCACACGCTCGCTACGGAGCCTGCCTCTTTTGCTTTGAAATGAAGTCGATCTCCTTATCTTTTTTTTGAGCGATTCAATTTTGGATTTCGAGCTCCACCATTTTTTATAGAGAATATCGTTTTAGTTTTAGAAAGAGGGACAGTGGAGAGGGGAAATCGATATTATTATTACTATTATTCTGGCCTTGCTTCCATTGTTCGATCATTTGTTTATATCAGAGCGCTTGTCTACACATTTCTCGTTTTCAATTTATGCCTGTTCTCGTGCACTTTAAAAAGAATGGAGGGAACAAGATGTGATGTTAGTGTGTAAAGGGACGGCTACAGCGCCATTTGAATAGAAATCAAAAAGTTATGATGTGAACAGGTTTACTACTGAAAGTTAACCATTTTATAAAAATATATATTTTAAATTCCAATCGTCACGATAAATGCAACTTAGAATCTTGACCTCCTATCAGGATGTGCCGCTAGGCATTTATAATGTTATACCCCTATTCCGAACAGAGTGGGAAAGGTTTCGAGTCCTAATTCGATCGTATGGAGAAGTAGCTTTTCGTACCCACTTATTATGTTGATTTCGATATAGATTTCTACGCGTTAACCAATCGTACAATCACATGACCACTCTGAAAGCTACGAAATTTGAAATCCGATAATAATACAATATTACGGATCCAACGGAACTGGTTTCATCGAATTCCGAGATTGTGCCTCGGTACGCTATTTTTAAATGTCAATTCAAATGATATATTTTTAAAACTGAAGAAAACGCTTTTAAATTCAAGTTTAACACTTTTACTATCTTTAGTACTATCAGTATAAATTTTACAAGCATTTAAATTATTTTTAACGAGCTTAAAATTTTAGATTCAACAATTTACCCAATTTTCAATTATTTAATTTAATAATTAAATTACTCAATAGATAGGGACATATGAAATTCAATTTAGATATTAACCTTTTAAATATTTAAAATCAACTAAATATTCCAATTTCAAATGTTCAAAATTCTGGATCGTTACATTCCTTCCCCCCTAAACAAATTTCGTGCCCGAAATTGCTAGTTAAGAAGAATGGTCCATAACCTATTAACTATTTTCCCAAACCAAACAGTTTTTAACAACTTCCCAAAGCAATCTTTTTATTAAAGACACACTAACACCCTTACTAACTTTCCAAACTCAGCCGTAGGTTCCAAACGATATTATTTACTGAACCATTCAAATTATAATTCAAAACCAAATTTTAAACTTTTCAAAAAATTTCTAACTCCTTAAATTTTCGAAAAATTTCGCTAGCGTCTCCTTTGCGCGGCTAGCTCGGCACAACTTCAAAATGCCTCTATGGGCCCCAAATTTTCAAAAGAAAACAAAAGACAAGTTGCTAGATCAAAAAATCATCAATTTCATATGCCAACTTAAATACATACCTTTTTTGTCGAGCAATTCAAATTTATCTTCTGAAATAAAAACACAAATTTTCCTTTGCTTTAAATAACTGTATATCCTACTTAGCAATAATATTCAATCACTTTAGTTCAAATCGTTTTATTCATTTTCAAATTTTCAAAAGTTGCTTTACTTAAGCCCTTACATGCACATATATCATCTGTACGCAATATCAAATCCGGTCGCTCACTCGATCACATAATTTCACTTTCGAACTAGTATCATCCACCCGACTTCCTAGTGCGGACTCAGATCTAGTTTCTTGATCAGAAACCATCATTCTCCTTGCATAGCCATATACTATGATAGAGAATTTCAGGATCAATCAAAAATCCATATCCAGGGTTCGCCGTCGAAAATCGAGTGAGAAAATCTCAACACGGATCGATATACTATCTCGAAATTCTGTGCTCGAATCTGGATCAAATCGTTATGCAAATAAAATAATATAATCACGTCCTATGTCTTTATCTCAATTGATTATTAGCTATATCAGTTCTCTTTTTATTCACATTTTCTTTGATTTCCATACACATATTAACAATTATCATTTCACCACTTTTTACTAAACCTTCATTCATATTTTTACTTAGTATATTTCTCGATTCCACATTTTACTTAAGAATTTTACCATCCATTTCTTAAGTTTAGCGTAAATTTTTTATACACCCTCTTATATTTATTTTCACTTTACCTATGGAAGATTATATCCATTTCCATTTAACTTAAATTTCCAATTCCATTCTGAATTCAAATTACCTTCCCCTTTTTGAATGCTGAATTCTATTCACCTTATCCTAAACCATATTTAATTAATCACTTCTTTAATTAGTTCCACTTACTAATTTATTTAAATCTCAATGGATTTTATTTTTAGTCCATTTCGAACTAATTCTACCCTTTCCTTGCTTAACCCAATTTAAATTGGATTCCAATATTAATTTTAAATTCCATTCACTTACAAATTAAATTAGTTCGTTCATTTACCATTCATTCCACTTAATAAATTTTATTTAGCTCCACTTGAACTGATTCTTCAATAACACAGTTCAAACTAAATTTCAATATTAAATTTCACTTCCATTTAGTTAGAGATTAAATTAATTTGTTCATTCACAAATTTAACAACCTATAAAAAATTTTGTATTTAAGTAACCATTTCACTTAGTCTACTTAGACCTTTCCTCAAATTCACTTTTGTTTAACTAGGTTCACTTACATTTCGATCCAATTCAAATTTTTTAAACTTCTATTAGTTCTCCAACTTATTTTCATTACATTCACTAATCTCTTTAATTTACTTTATCCAATCGACTTACTTTCTAACTTATTTCGTTTCACACTTATTTAAATTTTAACTCTTCTTCAAGTTAAATTTTATTCTATACAAATTTCAAATTTTATAAGTTATCAGACCCATTTATGTTTCCATAAACATTTTTTTTAACTCTTCCAGAGTTTTAAACAATTATTCAATCATTTCAAAATCATTTTTGAAATTAATTATATCCAAAATCCTTTGGTATATCAAATTATTCCTTTGAATTTCAAAACCAAAAAAGTTTTGCGAAAACTCCAATTTAAAACATTCAGGTAGTCATTCCTCTCTTGGAAACTTGAAAATGAACATCGATGATGTTGCGATCATTATCGGAATTATTTTACAGCGACCGAAAAGAGTTCAGTGCTTTTTCTCTTTAAAAACATTTTTAAATATTTTTTTAATTCCAAGTCTCACCAGATTTCATATCCGATTCAAAAATATTTCTCGAATAACATCACTATTATTTCTTCAAAACCTTTTAAAACCATTTTTAAACTCAAAATAAATTTCCCAAATTTTGAATTTCAAATCCTTTCAAATCTATATTCAAACATTGCTCTGGAATTTTATTCTATTTCAAATTATAAATCACATTTGTAATTAACATTTACAAATTCCATTTTTTATATAATTATTTCTCTTAACTTTAGTTATAATTTCATTCCTTTATTCAATTTCCACAACACAATGATAATAATTTTGATATTACCACTTCCTAACAACCAAGCAATCATATATACTTATTATAATTTATGAAAATTATTTCTTTTATGTATAAAATAACCTTGGGAAAAATTATTTCATTTACCGTTTTTAAACAATAAAGTGTCGAATTGTTCCATACAAGTGTTTAGAGATCTCTATCAATAATGTTAATTATTCGTATTGACCTGAATCCATAAGCCACTTAAGAAACTAATCAACATAATATAAATGATTTTATATTCATTAAAAAATAGGCGCTCATATCTATTAATACACTCAAACTCATTTTAGAGTACTACTGACTCTATCTCTAATGGGTATTCCCCACCAGAGCCAAGGTACTCACTTAACCTTCAGCTCTGATACCACTGTAACGGCCCGCACATCTGTACCCCTTTTGAGTCGACAATATTTTCCATCAGATCAACTCAAAGTGGAAGGAAATGAAAACCATTAGGGTTAGAGAAGAAGGAGGTAGAAGAAGAGAAAACAAAGCAACATCAGAATCTCATAATCGCAGCGGAACAATATATAATAGATAATAATTGATCTTTATATAAAAAGAACTATATCTGTTTATACATTACATCGTCAGAGTACAACACAAAATCAATAGCAAAACATTGGACAGTTATATTATCTTGTCCTCACAAAAGCTCATTATACAGCTTATACTGCATAGCGAAATATGCATCAAGTACGTGTGATACGACTTGCCATCCAACTCGTCTCCTGAGCTCCACAGCAACCTGTCTTGTATTCTATAATACTCGTTCTAACCCAAGATTATAGTAAAATAACACTCGAGTCGTTCTGGAAAACCAATGTGAGAAAAACACACTCAGTTGGATTATTAAAGTTTTTCAAAATCCTTTGAAATCAAAGGTATGTCGTAAGACCACGCCATAAATAAACATGTCGGGTTTTTACCTTATGATAACCAAAATATTTTATATCAAATTCGTCTGATATTATGATAGTGTCTATTGAAAGTAAAGTAGAGTATAGCTGAAATGATTGCGTCTCATGTTCCATTATAGTTAGGCACAATCAAAACCGTATAGGCGCTTATTTGAGGTTGGATTTCATACAATGGCAGGGCCACTGGGGTACCGCCCGTCAGCTTAGATCAGCGTACCGAGGACCCCTCCCGATCCCCTGCATTACAAGACCGGAGCTACCCCTTATTGGGTAGTCCGAATAAGATCACCCCGCGGTTGGGATCAGCAACCGCCTATACAGCCGAAATAAAAAAGGACATTTAGACACGGATGACCTTACCCTAATTGGGTACTACCCACATACCCTTGCTGTACCTTCCCTGTTTTAGCCATTCCAGGTTGATGAGGCTTGAGGCTATATGTTATCCTTTTAGAACACATTCTCTTAGAATGCTCATCATCCTCCTAATGATGTTCTGATAACATTCGTCTATACAAGTTGCATTGGGTCTGGACAAACCGAATCATCGTCTTCATCATCTTCAGGATCTTCACTCGCAAACGTTCAAACCGGATTTAAGTAGTTTTTGGATATTTAAACCCGATCCCGGTCTCTTCGAAAAGATCAGCGCATTGGCCAATATTGATAGTCGGTTATTTAACTATCAAATTACACAATCATTCAACCAATTATTTTACATCCACTGAAAACTCCAAGTCTTATTAAAATTAGTTTTTTAATAATATAAATCACTTTACCCAAAAAATACACTTAAAACATTTGAAAAAAACTACTTAAAACCCTTTATTTAAAATAATAGTTATGGAATTCTATAAAAATTTTCCAAGTAAAACTTTAGCCACAAACTATTTTTAAAATAAAACTATTGTATAAAATATAAATATTTAATAATTATCTTTTAAATCATAATACTAATTAAAATAATTACTACTATAATTAGTTTTAAATAAATATTTACTTTAAAATTCTAAACAATTTAAAATAAATAAATTTCTCTAGAAACATTCTTTTTAAAACGACTTTAAAACTTTTAAGTTATACTTGGAAATCTTCCTTTGAAAATATACTTAGCTTTTCAGGAAATACACCTTCCATTCCAACATAACCCGTCTAATTATTTATAAATCCTTCTCAATTTATTCCGGTCTAACTTACATCCCAAACTGTAAATTTCTTTTACGTTTGTCCCCCTTTCCCTATAAATTCCCACCGTGAATTTATGTTTTCAAATTATCCACTGATAAATATTCCTCTTTATTTATAAACCCCGTATATAAATTTCATAATCTCATTCTCCTTTAATCACAGTTTCAACACTTAGTCGGTTTTCTAATCTATTTTCAAAGTTAACTCTGTTTAAAAATATATTACTTTACCTACCCAAATTTATTTCAAAACCCATTAATTCCATATTCACTTCTTTATTTATGATTTAAAATCTTATTTTAAACTGAAATATCCATTTCAAACTTAATTCAAAATTCTCCCTTTTTATTTCTTCCCAACATTTTAAATTTAAGTTTTAAAAATATATCCTTTAATTCTTAGACAATATCACTTAAATCTCCAAAAATCTTTTATTTTCATTTATTTAAAATCTCTATATTTTTTCCATACTTAGAATTTATTTAATAGAATTTTAAAATCAAACTTTTTATACTTTTCCAAATTTAATCTTTAATTTACCCAAATTCACTATAATTTTTTACTTAAAATACTCCTTTTAATTTCCTTCAAAAATCCAATCTTTATATTTTTGATATCTTTAATTACGCAAATTATATTCAGCAAAACACATAGCATTTGATATTTCACATTTCCAATATAATCTATCATGGATAATAAATAAATCAAATCATAGACTATGGAAATAAATTTTAATATTTTGAGGAATCCAGTTGGATCCCTCCAACATGTTTCCCTGCATCCACAGATGTGAGCACAATACAAAAATACCAATCCTACTTCGAGGGGGATAGCGTGCTATAAAAGGTCATCCGATATTATGCGGGGCGCATAGGGTCTCATCAGCTATATAATGTGGGAATATTAATCACTCCAATATATTTATACACTACTATATATAATATCACATCCAGACTGATAATAAATTATCAATTCAAGCACTGAACTAATAATTTAAATTTAACTATTTAAATTAACAAGAAATCCAAATTTGAGTGAGATTAACTCACCTTTGATTTTTGTTCACAATCCACTCCAAACCGGCTTGCCTCTTTGTAATTTTTGACTATGTAAAAACATTATGTGGTCTATTAACATTTGAAATAACTGAACAGTCAATTGCCATTTTACAATTTAATTAACTAATAACTTAATTAAAAAAGTTTCCTTTTTTTTTAAAAATCTTTTGGTCACTAAAAATAATTAAATAGGTTAATCACCATAATACGTTATTATAAAATAAACTAGTAATTGGAAATATTATGTATGTATATTAATTTACTTTTTATTTTGAACTACATATGTACTAAAAACTATATGGATTCTAAAATCTAATTCTATATAAACTTTCAACATTTTGAAAATCCTACATTTTCTGTTCAAAACCTTATGTATATATATATATGTATATGTATATTTGAAAATCAACCAGTACTGTAAAATATGTACATATATATATATATATATATATATATATATTTTATAAACCTACAAATTACTAATTTCAATTTTCAAAATCGTATCCCTGTATATATGTACTGTTTTGAAATCAACCATTTAAAACTTACTGTTTTCAAAAAATCAACATTTTAAAGTTAATGTTAATATACCTTACTGTAATTATTTTTCTACTTTTAGTAAATATACATTCCAATAATTAAAAGTTTTATGTTTTAAACCTTATATATTTTAAATATTTTTATTTCCATCTATATGTGTATTTATTAAATCGAAATTTAATAGGAGAAATAAATTCGAATACCTCATCGACAAAATCTCTGACCTTCCAGACTCGAGTTCGAGCCACCTCGCTCACCGCCACTCCACCGGAGCACCATCGGCCAAGACTTTCTCCATCACATCCTTTGGCCACGCCATCAATGATGCCTCTACTTCATCAAAAATCAACCGCAACAGTCACCACTTCCAAATTCTCGAGCTACAACCTTGAAATGCCGACAGATACACTCGAGACTTCAACCATGAACCCACCACGATGATCCGACCTCCACATCTCCCCCGTGGAATGCCTCTCGCTGCACCTTCCAGCCATTCCACGCGCTCGCTACGGAGCCTGCCTCTTTTACTTTGGAACGAAGTCGATATCCTTATCTTTTTCTCGAGCGATTCAATTTTGGATTTCGAATTCCCGAGCTCTGCCATTTTTATTTTTTTATAGAGAATATCGTTTTAGTTTTAGAAAGACGGACAGTGGAGAGGGGTAATTGATATTATTATTATTATTATTATTTGGTCTTACTTCCGTTGTTCAGCCATTTTTTTATATCAAAGCACTATTTTATACATTTTTCGTTTTTAATTTCTACCTGTTCTCGTGCATTTTAAAAAGAATGGAGGGAATAAGATGTGATGTTGGCGTGTATAGGGACGGCTACTGTGCTATTGGAATAGAAATGATAAAGTTCCGATGTGAACAGGTTTACAGCTGAAAGTTAACCATTTTATAAAAATATATATTTTAAATTCCAATTGTCTCGATAAATGCAACTTAGAATCTTGACCTCCTATCGAGATGTGCCACTAGGTGTTTATAATGTTATACCCCTATTCCAAATGCACTGGGAAAGGGTTCGAATCCTAATTCGATCGTATGGATAAGATAGCTTTTTGGACCCGGTTATTATATTGATTTCGATATAGATTTCAGCGCATTTACCAATCGTACGATCACACAACAATTCCAAAATCTATGAAATTTGAAATCTGATAATAATACAATATTATGGATCCAACGGAACTGGTTTCATCGAATTCTGAGACTGTGCCTCGGTAAGCTATTTTTAAATGTCAATTCAAACGATATATTTTTAAGACAAAACAAAACACTTTTAAATTCAAGTTTAACACTTTTACTGTCTTTAGTACTATCAACATAAATTTTACAAGCCTTTAAATTATTTTTAACCAGCTTAAAATTTCAGATTCAATAATTTAACCAATTTTCGATTATTTAATTTAATAATTAAAATACTCAATAAATAGTGACATTTGAAATTCAAGTTAGAATTTAACTTTCTAAATATTTAAAATCAATTAAATTTTCCAATTTCAAATGTTCAAAATTCTGGGTCGTTACATTATTAATTCGGGGTGAGTGTTGTTTGAATCCATCTAAGCGATTGGGCTTCGTAACGATGAAGTGGATTTCTTCGTTTCATATAATGATAGGATTTCGTATTGACTTGAGATGATAGATACATAGGCTTTGAACTTGTTGCTCGATACAAAGAGGTCGCACTTGATCCGTACGAAATCCAATGTTTTTGATCGATACGAACTACACACCAAAAGATCGATAGGAAGGCGCCTTCGCCAGCAACTTTACCAATTGACATGGATTCGTATCTTGATGGATATGAATAGCAATTTTGACCGATATGAAATGGAGTTATCTGGTGGTCGATTCAAGTTGAACTTTGATGAATTTGATACCCCTTGCACACTTGAACATATGGCTGCGGCGAGCTTACGTTCTCCATAACCTGACTTAAACATTTCATCGCATATTTGACTACCTTCCAAAGCTCGTCGATGGAACTGTAACTTAATTGAATTTAGTGAATTTTAACTTGGACCGGTCTCTAAAGTCTGGATGGCACAGTCGTGACGGTCAGCGATGACGGTCACTCAAATTGTATTCTGAAGTCTCATCGTTTGAACGTTTCACAAATTTTTGTAGAATTTCTTAATTAATATGTAGCACTGCACTGCACAACACATTCATGCACTTCACTCTAGGAACACATGGGCTTATTATCATCTAATGATGGTTTTTACTGAGTTGACTAGTTATGGAACCTATAAGTTTGCAACAGTAGGAGCCTCAAAGCTCGTCTTCCTTGACAATAGAGATCCCGGCCATTGCAGCCTAAGTAATAGATCCAGCTCCGGACGAGCTTCTAGGAGCATCCTTTATCGCAAACCCACAAGATTCAATGCCATCCAACATCTTCGAAGATATGTTGGAGAGGATATGCCTAAGGCACGGTCTGCCATTGGACGACGTCTTATTACCGGGACCGAATGACAAACTGCATGCTCCCTCGAAAGGGTTTACTGCTTTCAATCGACATTCATGCACTGCTAGAACACTTCCCCCATTTAACCAATACATTCAGGATGTGTTGGATTTTTTCAAAATTTCCCATTCATAATTACATCGCAATGGATACCGCTGCTGAATAGTCTATTCATTGTATTCATGCAGCATCTTTTCTGACCCCCAACCCCGATAGAGATCAAATACTTGATTAATGTTAAGAGTTAGGAGGAAAGTCCTTCGTTTACATTCTTAGAGGCGGTTAGGAACTTCCAAGTTGTGACCAGTGCCTAGACCAGATTGAGCTACTTCAAAACTAAGTGGTTCTATGTTCGATGCCCTTCAGGGTTTGCCAGTCGATAGCTAGTCAGACGTAAGTGCTCCGACTTTTCTAGTAATTAACAAGATGGTTGAAACCGGCATTGATATTAATACCTTCTTTCTTTTACAGCCACAATCCCACAACCTAAAGGTGCACATTTCAAAGAAATAGTAAGGATCCTTGAAGAAGTGCCAAGCGAAGTGAGAGATATAGACTCAGCGCTAACATACAGAAACTTGAGGATCGTTGGGCTAATTGAGCGAAATCAAATCATTAAACTTAAAGAAACACTGAGGGCATCACCGACGAGGCAGGTGAAACGTAAAGTTCCCACGGTCATAATAGCCGAGGAGGGTGACGAAGAAAGCACGCCCATGAACGATGAACCCGTAGCCAGGCCTTTCGACACTTTTCCGGGTTCAAAGGGAAGATAAAATGGCAAGGCAGTAGCACACAAGCATCACAAACCTTTGAGATGGAAATCCGTAGTTGTGACTCTGCCGGCCTTCAGCGTTAGAATTTCGGAGGCTCCTCCCTCATAAGTTGAGAATCTTTTTGAAGGACTTGCTGATATTCCGATTCCAGACTACGTGTTACTTCAACACGACACTGGATTGGAGGAGCTTTAAAGTGCTCTTGATTTAAGCGAGTCTCTTGCCACAAGTGCGGCTGACATCACCGGTTGGTCGGGGGGTTGCACACACATATACACTTCACGGCATTACACGATTTCCAGTCTTAAGCTGTTCACTTCAGGAGATCTCTAACTCTGTTTTCCTTTTGCTTTTCAGATTCAATGTCTAGGCAAGATTCTATGCTTGGAAGTCTCCGTTCAAGTGCTAGTCATCAGCTCGTATTATGAGTCCCGCCAGAGGGAGGATGATAGAAACCGTGATCACGGTTATTCGAGTCAAGAGCATTATGAGAGGGATAGAGATAGGGACAGATAACACAGATACCGATCTTGATCGCATTCTCCACCTTCTTGAGTTCCTACACAACCTTCTACCCATAGCACACATCCCCCAGAGCCTCCATGCCAAAAACCTTCTTCTCATGCTCCGAGGTCTGATACCCAACGCCACCGGACCGAAGCTATCACTGAGCCCACTGGGAAGGGGCTATCAGAATTTCCCAGTTAATAAAAGATTTTCCCAATATCTGCTTCGATGGCTTTGTCTTTCCCCCACACTTGAAGAAAATTCCCTTTGAGGCTGAACAAACCATGCATGACTATATTCACGATGTATATAGCCAATATAAGGAATGGATGAAGACTGCTGATAAGGTGTCTGTGGTGGATTTCGAATGAGCAAAGATGATTGAGAAGTTAGAAACTGGTCTGGCCCAGAAAGACCATATTATTCAAGTGCTTAATGATGAATCTGAATCCTCTCGAAAATCTAAAATAGAGGCCACCCAAAAAGCTGATGAGGCAAACCTGGCTATGGAGAGGATGTGGTAAACACATTTTTCTTTGGTGGAGGAGATGGCCACCAAAACACCACTGTCACAGCTGAGAGGGACGCCGCTCTGAAAGAACTAAATGAGCTTAAAGCTCAATTTTCCGAAGTCATCAAAGAGAAGGATGACGCAAATAAAGCAGCCTAAGAGTTGTATGAACAGGCGGTGATGCTTTAGGGTGAACGGGATGCTGCAGTACTCAATGTTTAAGAGGTGGAGGCCAAATTTGAGGAGGAAGTCAAAATGGCGTAGTCCGGGATAGAGACTGATATTGAAGATCTCCTTATTACTTATAACGCTAACGTCTAAAAGAATAGAAACCTAGCCTGGCTCGATAATTATTTGACACATTTGTACAACGCCTAGGGCCGATTAGCTGAAGATGAAAAGGTTGTGCATCAGGGCGAATCAATTGATGAGTTCGAGCTTGAAAATCAAGCACTGAATGAAGATGAATGAAAAATTCTCCACGATACAATGATTTCATATGAAAAGGAGAAACTTATCATCCAACACATGGAGATTAGAGAGGGCTCGGGTGTTGAGCGCCATGACACCAGTCTTGAAACTCCTATGCTAACTCAGCCTGAATCCACACCCGCGGTTGATACTCAATCCATTCCCTCTTATAACCTAATCGGCCGCAGTTATCTCCGGCTCACAAACAAGTCTCTGAAGGTGCTCAACCACCAACAAGTCAAACTGAGGAAGGTACCTGAACATCATGTATGCTTATTTGAGATCGGAAGCATCACTTGAAGTAATTACTAATAGTTTTTTCTCTATTTCTATTCAGTGATTGAGGCTACACCAGTCGTGCCTCCTACAACTCAAGAACAACACCAAAATCAAGAGGCCATCATAACCGAAGCAACCATGATGACGGCTATCGCACCCATGGATGGAGTACAAGAGAGCATGCTGACTTTTGACAAACAGTTGATGGGGGAATTACATGGCATCACAGCGACCCGTTTGCTGATTTACCATTTGTTATGCATGGAGTAGCTCCAGCGACTAGCTCCTCAGTTCCAACCATTAACATTTTAGACGAGGCTCAAACAGCCCACGAAGAAGACATAATACCCAAAATTAACGTAGAAATGGAGGCAGCCGCTCGAACTAGTAGTTTAGGAGGTGGGATGGCGAGACCCTTCCATTAAGAATGATATCTCCTAGTGTTATGGTTTTTGACACCAGCGTGTCTGTCCCGCCTCCTAGAGTTGATCTGGTCCCTCTGACTCCGCCTTTAGGAAACATACCTATCCATGCGAGTTCGGAGGAGGAGGAGGTAGACATAATGCCCCACTGCCAAAAGGCAAGGGATTGAAGAGGAAACCAAGTAGTGAATCCAGCGGTTCAACACCAAAGAGGAAGCCGAAGGAAAAAGAAAGAATAGACATGCTTCCTTGGTGTATTTTTGAGTAGATAGGAACTTCTTTTGTTCTTTTTGTTGGTAGTGTATAAACGCGGGTTCGGCCCCAGCTATTATGATTTTTTAAAATAATTGTACATAATTTCCTTCTACAAATAGTTGAAACGAAATTCTATTTTGTCTTTAACTCAATTTGCGTTTATTTTCTTAAGTGTTCCAGCATTTGAATTCCAATTCAGTACAGTGGTGAAGTTTCGACCTTTGGATCGGGTTGTGTTTAAACTACAATCCCCTCTCTGGGGATTTTAGAGTTAGTCAATGTTTGTACTCGGTTTGCACTCCGAGATTCTGGAGTTAATGTCTGCACTCCAGTTTGCACTCCGGGAACATGGAACTGATGTTTATACTCCAATTCGCACTCTAGGAATTTGGAGTTGATGTTTATACTCCAATTTGCACTTTGGAAATTCGGAGTTGGCCGACAGACGGTCAGTCACATCTGTTTAGGCTTTAGGATTTCGTTCACACTCCAGGAATGACAAATCTATCAGTCTCGTGGACAGTCGGTTCACATCCACCCTGAGTTAAAAAGCGAGGTCGTTAGATGGACGGATCCATCCCCCTCAAACTTGGTCAAGATACGGGAAAAGTCATTAGGTGGATGTATCCACCCTCTTTGAGACCATATTTTTAAGTTTTACACTCTAGCTTACACTTTAGGAACCTGGATTAGTTAAAGGATTGTCATGTATCAATCCTTTTTTGACTTCAGTGGGATGAATTGCCCCCGAACTCGGGTTTCATTTAGCGAGTAACCAGGCGTTTCACAGTTACTCCCTATTTGAATAAACCTCACCGTCAGGTGGAATTTAGCTCTCCATGCATAGTGATAGTTGTATGACACATTCAATAAATCATAGCTCTGGCTCGAAGAGATTGCATTTTATAGCTAAAATAAGAAAATGCAAAAAAGTCAGTTGCCTTATACAAATTCAAATTTTGAAATGCAAAAACAAATTACAAATGAAAAGTAGACTGAATAAATAAAGCCTGTTATGTGTAGTAGCGAAGGAGACTCTCGCTGTTCAGGCTCTTGGCAGAGTAAGACCGTCAATAGTCGATAATTTAAATGTGCCATGTCCGAGCTTTTATTCGATTATATACGGCCCTTTCCATGTTGGTTTCATGTGCGAAGGCACCGGGTAGATTCTTTTGCGGATGAGGTTGCCAAGTTCGAAGGTTTGGAGTCGGACCTTGGCATTGTACAATCAGGAGACTCGACTTCGATACGCGGCTGCCCTCCAGTCAACCTCTTCTCGCTTCTCATCCAATAAATCCAAGGATTCGGCAAGCAATATAGCATTTATGTTTGGATCATAGTATGTCACACGATGAGAAGGTACTCCCATCTAGACCGGAATAAGGGCTTTTGAACCATAAGAAAGAGAGAACGGAGTGTGGCCGGTTGCAGGCTTGTAGGTTGTTCGGTAAGCCCATAAAGCCATAGGAAGTTAATCGACCCACTTGCCCATGGCCTTTTCCAGTCGTTTCTTTAGAATAGACTTTATAACTTTATTAACAGCTTCAACCTGTCCATTCACTTGAGAGTGTGCGACCATGGAGATTTTCTTCTGAATGTAGAATCATTGACGAAAATTCCTAAATTCAAACTATCGAATTGGGTTCCGTTAGTAGTGATGATGGTGTGTGGGAGACCAGATCTGCAGATAATGTTGCGGACTACAAACACCTTCTTTATCGTGATTGTAGCAAGGGGCTCAACTTTGGACCGCTTGGTAAAGTTATCAACTGCGATGATGGCGTACTTCGCACCACCTTTGGCTAGAGGTAGTGATCCAATAATATCAATGACCCATACTGCAAACGGCCACAAACTGACCATTTGAGTTATCTCAGTAGGTAGGGCTCTAGGAATTCGAGCATGCCTCTGACATCTGTCACATTTTTGGCATAATCTGAGGCATTGCGTTATAATCGACCAATAGTATCCTTACTAGAGCATCTTCTTGGCAAGGGCTTCCCCCCGGTGTGGACGCCACATTTCCCTTCATGCACATCATGTAGTACGCGTTTGATTTCATGTTGAGAAATACACTAGAGCAAAGGAACGGAGTATCCTCTTTTATACATGACCCCATTCTGAATAGTGAACCGCGAAGCTTTTCAAAGAATTTTTCTCATTTCACTCCTACGCTCTGGTAGGATCCTATGCTCGAGATAATTTTTGAACGAAGTTATCCATGACCCCTTATCGAGAACAATCTCAAATACCCAATTCGTCTCCATTCGATCGATTCCCGGGGAAGATGATGTTTCCATAGGAGCGAGTCCCATTTGTTGTGCTTCACCCATACTGGCTAGTTTTGCTAATGAATCAGCTTTGTGATTGCGCTCTCGGGGCATGCAGCAGATGGCATATTAATTAAACTGATTTAATATTTCTTGAGCCTAGGAATTGTAAGCAGTCAGTCTTTTGTCCTTGGCCTGGTATTCCCCTCGAACTTGACACATGACCCGTTGCGAATCACAATATTCTCCACGGAAATGATTTTTAAATCTTGGGCAAGTCTCAATCCGGCAAGTAGGACTTCATACTTATCTTCGTTGTTGGTCGCACAAAAATCAAAATTCAAAGCATAGTATATAGATCGATCTTCATGAGTTTCAAGTACAACCCTGGCACCCGATCAACAGTCATTTGATGCACCATCAGTATGCGGCTTCCAAATATATTTGAGAGATTCACTGGTTTCAGAAAAGTTCTCTAGGATGGTAAATTCAGCTATGATATTTGCTAGGACTTGTCATTGAATGGCTCGCCTTAGAGTGTAAGTAATATCAAACTGACTTAGCTTGATATTCCACTTGAGTAACCTACCAAACGTCTCAGGTCGCATAAGGACCCATCGTAATGGCTAGTCGGTGTAAACGTTGATAGGATGAGCCTAGAAATATGGACGGAGCTTCGTTGAGGCAATAACAAGACAACAAGCCAACTTTTCTAGCTTCAGATAATTTCTCTCAGCTCTGGTTAGTCGTTTACTAATATAGTAGACAGTTTTCGTACTCAGTCTTCCTCCTGAACCAGGGCATCACTGATCGCATTTTCTAATACCTCCAAGTAAAGGAACAATTTCTCATGATCGATAGGCTTTGAAAAAATAGGCGGCATGGAGTGATGCTGAATTAATGCTCGGAATGCACCCTCACATTCCACGGTCCATTCAAAGTTCCATTCCCCTTTTGGGATCAAATCGAAGAAGGGAATGCATTTTTCAGTGGATTTTGAAATGAACCTGCTCAGTGCTGCTACTTTCTCGTTGAAGCTCTGGACTTGTTTTATAGTTCTTGGAGTCTCAAGAAATCTGATCGGCCAGATCTTTTCGAGATTGGCTTCGATTCCTCGGGCATTGACGATAAACCCGAGAAATTTTCCAGAAGCAAACCCAAAGTGACATTTCAATGGATTGAGCTTCAATCTGTATTCTCGGAGGATATTAAGCATTGATTCCAGGTCTTTGATACGGTCGATGGAGAATCGTGATTTCACTAGCATGTCGCCCATGTATACCTCCATGGTTTTTCCAATATGGTTGCCCAACATCCGATTAACCAATCATTGGTAAGTTCCACCGGCGTTCTTGAGTCCAAAAGGCATAGCTTTGTAGCTGTAGAATCCCAGATCGGTCACGAAGCTGGTACGCTCCTCGCCGGGCAAGTGTATGGGTATCTGGTTGTAGCCTGAATATGCGTCCATGAATCTACGAGCTGATCGATTCGAGAAGTGGAAAATTGTCTTTGGGGCAAGCTTTATTCAAGTTTGAATAGTTAACACACATTCTCCATTTCACATTTAGCTTTTGGACAAGTACAGGGTTGGATACCCATTCCAGGTATAATGCATCTTGAATAAATCCATTCGATTTAAGCTTATCTACCTCTTCCTTAAGGGCGGCAGATCTCTCTGGATCCATACCATGCCTTTTTTGTTTGACCGGGACATGCTATGGGTCAATGTTCAATGTGTGGCTTGCGATGCTCGAGGAGATTCTACACATGTCAGAATGTGTCCTAGCAAACATGACGGGGTTTGCCCGAAGAAATTCTACCAATTCCTCTTGCATTTGTTGGCTTAACTGAGATTCAATCTTTATCATTCTAAATTCGTCGCCATCGTTAATCGGGACATCGATCGTCAGTTCGACCGAAGAAGCTTGACTGTCTTTACTTTCATCTTCATTTTTGTTATCTCTCGGGTCGAGATCTCTTTGGAATTGGTTGGGGTGCCCGGGCCTATGACCAAGCACCAAATGTCAATTTTCAATAAAGAGGACGCAGAGAGATTCCTCTACAGCCGTTCCTTTCTCCTTTCTTTGTGCCTCGCGCAGCTCAGCAACATAACAGGCTCGTCCAACAGCCTGATCTACTCGAATGACCCCAATTCCATGATTGGTGAGGAATTTTAGAGTCAAACACCATGGGGCAATAGCAGCCCTGAACTCAATGGCAACATAACAGACTTTCCAATGTTCACTGATTCCTAACTCCGTTGGCAATTCCACCACTCCAGTGGGTATGGTTGCAGTCCCATTGAAGCCATGAATGCAAGACTAACAAGGCTTCAAATCTTTAGTTTTCATTTTCATTTGGTCATAAGCTCGCTTAAATAATATATTCACAGAACTTCCACTATCTACCAAGATCCACTTCATCCAAGTAGGACCTACTTAAGCTAATATGACAAGTGGAACGATGGTTGGGGCTTTGACCCTGTCACATCTATGTCTCGAAAGACGATGTCGTCGGTAATCATCTTCTGTTGCTTGGTCGAAGCATCATCTTCCAAACTACTACATCATTCAAAGTCTGCATGCCTAATAGAACTGGCATACGACTCCGTTTTCTTCCAGCTTTGATCTACTGGATGAGGACCACCACTAACAATGTTTATCACTAACCTTCCACCGGCACGAGTAGGTTCCTCCTGTCTTGCCTGATTCGATACATGATTTTGATTTGGTGGGCTCGCACCTCCAGACTACGGTGCCCATACAAACTGCACTAAGTTCCTTTCACGTATCAACTTTTCACCGATCTTGCAAATGACAACACCCCTTGGTATTATGGCCATTACTTTCGTGTAATCTACAAAACTTTCCTGTTTGGATCTGTTTCTCCGACGATTGCTTCGGAGGAGGCATCTTGTACTGGATAGTATTGCAGGTTTGTAGATACACATTTTCTAGCGACGTATTCAAAGGAGTATAATTATCAAACATAGGAGCCCTACGCCGTGGACCATGATTCTGATCCCGTTTTCTATTTTGATTACCATTGTTTTTCTGCTGATTTTTCTTATTCTGAATATTCAGTTGCACTTTTTTGAAGCTCTCCTCGGATTGTTTAACAGCCACATTGCTCTGAATTCCTTCCATACTTGGCCCTGCAGCATCCTTTTTCCTAGACTGTTTCGCATCCTGCCTTCTCAAGAATTGGACTGCTTTGGAATAGAAACGGTCCAACAATGCGGGAGGCTTTTCGACCAACCAGTTGCCGAACTCGGAATCAGGATCAATCCCCTTAGTTAGTGCCATCAAAATATAGTTACCGAACTCGAACTCGGAATTTGATACAAATAATGGAATTTGACCATGAAACTTGTACCATTACGTTCATGGTAAAATTTTGAGCAACTTTTATATTTGGTGTTTTGCGATCGAAGTCCAAACGAAAAGTTACAGAAGAAAAACGAATTCGGAACGAAAATAAATAAATAAGAAAAACCAATGTTTACAATTATTAGCTTGGGCCCACAAACCGACCGTTCACTATGGTCGATTGATATTTAGCAATCGACCGATGCATACAATGTGGTCGATCAGTTGGATAGCCACGGTGAAATATACCTTGACCATAATGCCTCAAATTTATCGATCTAACGGTTCTGGTTAATTCTCGCATCTATAAATTCAGGCCCTGCTCTCCCTTCTCTTTTCATGTTTTTATGGTGGCAGCCATGAAGCTCTCCCATTTCATTTTCTCTACTTACTTTTCAAATTATAAAGATAAGATATTTGTGTTAATGTTAATACAAATCGAAGTAGAGTAGAAGTCTAATATAAAGAAGAAGAGGATCAACTATATGCGTATTTAAGGTAATTATATATTTATATGATTTGTACCTATTTTCTCTTCATATCCCAAATCTCTTCTTAGATTTTTAATTATAATATATGTATATACTCTTTTATATATATCTCTTGGATTAAAAATTATTTTGAGATGAATCAAAGGTTCTACTTTAGATTTGAAGATTTGGATCGCTTTTAAAAGGTGGTGGGAAATTTGTGAATTGTTATAATACGGAAATTATCCTATTGGTGTTTATTTGATTTTTATGTCTAATTGAATAATTCTATATGAGTTATAGACAACAAATTAAATATGATTTTAATATAATAAAAATAATATACATATTCTTGTTTATTAATTGATTTAGAATTGTTTACAACCTGATCTGCAAAATCGGTCTGAAATAATTTTATAAATTTATTGTTCGAATGTAAACTTTTTTATGTTTGAAATTTTTGGAATTTAAGTCTACATAATATTTGTAAATTAGTTTGATTTCTTTCCCTTTTAGAAAAATATAGCATTTGATCTTACAAGGAATAGTATAAAAAGAAAGAGATGTGTAAAGTATGAATTTATTTTAGTTTACACTATCTATTTCGGTAATAAAAAGAAATTATTATTCCTTTTAATTTCAAACAATGTAATCTTTTAAATTTAAATCTTTTGCCTTTGGCCAATTTATGTAAATTATAGTAGATAATCTTTTAAGATATGATTCCAATAACTTAACATGGAAAAGAATATTCTGGTGAAGATATATAACTAGAACATATTTAATAAAATTAAATATTTGTACGTAATTTACCGTGCTTATAATAATTAAATAAAAGGCTAATAATGATGCTGGTATGACTAATGAGAAAAGAATTCAAAATGTTGTAACTCAAATGTATGGTAATAAATATGGAAGTTGCAGTCTGATAAGGTAAATGGATTAATGGGTTTGACAAAAATGGAAAAAATATAAAAGACTACTAATTTGAAATTAGTAATCATATATAAATGTCTTAGGAAATGTTCGTTAGGATTTTAGGAACAATTGACATTTATGAGCATTAAACAGGGTTTTATGGAAAGATAAATATTTAAGGTAAATTTTGTTGCCTTAAATAAAAATTGAATTTGTAAGCTATGTCCAATTTCTACCTAAGATAATATAAGTAAAGACGCAGGATGGTTAATTAGACTTAGTAGGTTAATGATGCAAGGTTAGTAGAGTGACTTGATGGAATAGTACCCTTCACTTTAAGGCAACCAGCAGTCATGTGTACTTATTACTAATGTGAGATATCATTAACCTTAGGAATCGTGACAACGTGAGAGCTTGGGTGTGTTGAGCGGTGAGGGACATCTCCATAAGGGTTCATCTCTTATTTGAGAACTTATGTGGTTGTAGGGTCCGCCTCTCTCCTAAATGGAAGTATTAAGTAACCTAGCGAGATTCCGAATAAATAAGGATGTCTCTAAAAGGGTTTACTTCAGTGTTGAGGTCTTAAGTGGCTGTAGGACCGCCTCCCTACCGAAAGAAGTAACCTAATGAGATTACATATTTATAATAAAAGAGTGATAGCGGATATCTCAGGAAGGGTTCGCTTCAGGTTTGGGTTCTTAAGTGACTAAATGGTTTACTTTTTTCCTATAAAAGAAGTACTAAGTAGCCCAATGAGATTTCCAAGCGATATCGGCTAGATAGTACTAGTGAAAATTCACCTTTGGGTAAGGCATTAAATGACAAATGCCTACCTATAAATAGGTGTTAAATGGTTAGAGGTCTGTTTAGTCCTTATTAATGAGGTATTAAGATGCTTGGGTACAATCTCTCACATTTCTAAGGTCATACTAATGATAGTACCATTTAGGAGCATTCCTTAGGAATAGGTCTCAAATGATGGGGTTTACCTTAATTAAGGTCTTAAATGACCAACTTCTGCCTATTTTCCAATAAAAGGTTATTAAGTTGCTTGGGTTCTGTTTATTACATAGGTATGATTTTATCAGCGATAGACGCAGTAACAGTTGGACATTAAATGTTGCAAGGATTGAATAGTGGTTAAAGGTCATGGAGCTAGGACCTATTGCCCATTGACAACATTGTTAAAACTACCTTAGGAATAGGTTTTAAATGATAGGGTCTACCTTGATTAAGGTCCTATATGGTAGAGTATGCCTGTAGGTATTATATAATCTCGCTTCATATTTAGAAGTATTAAGTGGCAAATGGGTTTGGAAGTATTGGGTGGTTGATAAGGCATCATTAGTATTTTGTACCTTGGGAAGGGATAGGTAAGTAATCGTGTGTGCAATGCAAGGTTAGATTAGAATTACTAACCTCTACGGACATTACTATTAAATGAAAACCAAACGGTATAAACTTACGTTATGGACAACTTATAGATTTTTCAATCACCAAAATGTTATTCTGACCCCATTCTCATTACAACCTTCATGATAGATTTAGAGGAATAGGTCACTGGAGCTTATATGTTTTGTTGTTTGAGAGGTGTTCTTTCTCTCATGCTAGATGCTGATGTGACAATCTCCTATCCCAGGAAAAACATTAGTTCCAAGGTAGTACCCATAGTCAGTATTCTTATCCTATTATTATTTCCGCTGTGAATTTAAATTTCTATCAATCTCTAACAATGCTCATGAATGTAGGTACCAAATCCAACGATCTGTGGGATTCGATTTTAAAAAAAAATTAGGCCCATTAAGGTACGGTTGTTACAAATGCACACCCTCGTGATCTTGGAACCTCTTCACTGGTACCTTCCATGCCACCCTGAGTGACTGGGTCGGAGGTTGACCGTTTCCTTGCCCACATTCATATGGGTTCCAAACATGTTGGTGAAGTTGGTTCTTCCTAATCGGGATCTCTATTGTATCTCTCTTAAATCGCGGTACTTGTTGGCTTTATGCCCATGTGTCTCGTCGAATCCGCAATACTTCCCGAGCACTTCTCTTGATCCATCCCCTCTCTCGGAGCATCCTATCTCTTGTTGTTCCTTGAGTGGCAAGGTAGATGTTCTCCACGGACTCATTCAAGTGGTTATACTTTCCATCCTCTAGACTTGAAACACGTTCTTGGGGTCATGCTTCTTACCTCAACATTGTTTTTCTTTCGCTTATTATCATCACTATTATTTCCCTTGCTATCTTCTTGCTTAACAGCTTCTGTATTCTTCACCACACTATTTGGTATAGCCTTATCACTAGCGTTCAACACCAATTAGATTTCTACCTCTTCCAAGCATAGAAATTGATTCACATTTCTATAATAATTCTTTGACATGGTTGGGTTTTTCAATGTCAACCAACTTCCAAAATCAGTCTCCTTGTCCACTCTGTCGATTATTGCCATCGACACTATGTCATCCCATGGGTTCTTCACTCTGCTGCATTGAATAGTTTCAAGTGACTCTTCAATGATTCTCTCTTTCTCAAATAAATGTTTTCCAATGATGTTCCATCCTTCAGTTAAACAGAGTAAACCTCAAGCTAATTCAAATAATTTTTTCCAATTGATCAACAATGATTTTGATCTCGGCTCTAGCCTGTAGAACACATCATTGCATGCCCTTCCAAGAACGACATCTTGCTTCTACACTTTACGCCATCATTTGCTCAGGAACAATTATTGTGACAATCATAATTGTGACGACCCGCCTTTCTTCTACCAGAAAGACGCATCATCATTAAGAAAGAAAGGGATGGAAAGAGGAAAGATAGAGAAGAAGAACAAAACAACATCAGAACCTCAACAGCCGAACGAATAAATTATATTAATCACTTAAATATTACATAGTATACAACATCTATCAGAGTTACACATCTTATACAACACATACTAGACAGTTATAAACACCTATCTAATTATTAAAACTCAAAATACAACTCAAACAAATGACTCAGAAATCACACAGCGGAACCACCTATATATCTACAAACGCTGAAGCCTCCTGCTCCATACCCCTCCAGAGTTCATCAAAGCTAACCTGAATCCCTTGGCTACTCGTAAAAATTTGAGTACCGAAGAGTTTAATAAAATAGAAAATAAGCTCCGGGTTAGACATGTGTCTGGTGTGAGTAAACGGGTTAAAGCTGCTTAACTTTGAAAACCAAACAAAAGGTATCACGTAAGACTCCCTACACAAAAACATGGATAAGTTTTTACCTTAAGCTAACCAAAATATATGATAGGAAATCCAGTGATATTATAATACGGTCTCAGGTTTTCAAATAAATAAGAAATAGTTGAAATTGTTACATGATTAAATTCCAGCATACTAGCCATAAAGTGGGTTATACAATCAAAACCGAAGGGAACTTATTGGAGATTGGATTCCATACAATGGCAGGGCTACTGGGGTACCGCCCGTCATAGTACGGGGCCTAGATCACCGTACCGAGGATTACTCCCAATCCCCTGCAACACAAGGCCGAAACCATCCCTTACTAGATAGTCCCGAACAAGACAACCCTGTTTTAGCCATTCCCAATCCAACTGCCCACACAGCCGAATAAAAAGGGACTTCTAGACGGGGGAAATCTTGTCCTACTTGAGCGTGACTCACTTAGCCTTGCTGCACCTCCCTGTTTTAGGCATTCCCAGTTGATGAGGCTTGAGGCTATGATTACCTTTATAGAACACATCTATCTTAGAATGCTCATCGTCCACCTGACGATATGCTGAAAACATTCAATCAATACAAGTTCGTTCCGAGTTCGAACGAAACCGAAGGCATTATCTCGTTACACTTATTTGGGAATCGCCCTCAGAGTTAACGATAATAACCCTTGCACTCTAAAACTCCATCTCGAACATGAAAGCACTATCTCCGTTATACTCGTATTGGAATCACCCTCAGAGTTTTAACGACAAATATTTCTTACACTTCGAGTCTTCAACTTGATCTTCACTTGAATTCACGACCTATCGTTAATTTGGATCAATGAGGTTTTCGGATATCCAATCCCGGTCTCATCGAAATCCAAAACGCCATCTTTTAAAGCCAAGTGGTTTTAAAGTTAAAAAAATTCAATTCTATTATCTACATTCACACAAATAGATAATTTACAATCTCACAGATAGATTCATCATATCATCACCATTCGACCAAAGCATCCATATCACAGATCAGCACATATCTCATATCAAAGATATCAAATCATTTAAGGCAATCAATGTCATCCAACCACACATAAGCAAAGAGATATTAATCACACCATCTTTAATTAATTTAAAATGAATTAAATTAATTACTTCATCTCTAATTATTGTAAAATAAATTAAATTAATTACTTTCATCACATAAATCTTGCTTACTTAACATTAATTAATCACAAATCAATTAGTTAGACATTCTCTAATTATGCTTCTCAATTATTCATCTTGATTAATTATTCTCTAATTACTTTAAGTAATTAGCTTTTAATTAATTACACAAATTAATTATCCTTAACCATTTACAGTAATTAAATATTAATTACGTCATTAATTAATTAATTATAATTAATTACATTTATCCTTAATTAGTTACATTTAATTAATTACGTTATAATCACTTATTATTGATTAATTACCCTTTAATTAATCAACCCTTAATTACATCATTAATTACATTAATTAATGATCCCTTAATTATTTCTTAATTAATTATTAATCATATTTAATAATTAATCTTTAATTAATCTTTATTCATTAATCAACCTCGATTAATCACAATTAGCAATTAATTATCCTTATTTAATTACATCACTTAATTAACTTCAAATAACTTTATTAATCAATTCTTAAATAAATTACACTAAGTAATTAAACCCAAAACTACTATCATTCTTCAATTAGTTACATCTTGTAATTATCCACTAATTACTTCACTAAGTAATTATACTTAATAATTACACTAAGTAATTATACTTAACCCATCATCGAATGATTATTTTAAAGTAATTAAACTAATTAATTAACTTAAACTAATAACATTAATTAATTATTTAATAATCCCTAGTTAATGACCTTCATTAACTATTAACAATTCTTTAATTACTTCCTTAAGTAATTATGCTTTAATTAATCATTATTAATTATAAATTAATTAAGTATTAATTATAAATTAATTAATCTCTAATTACTTAATTAATTAAGTGTTCAACTATAACTTAATTATTCTTTTAATTACTTGATTATTCTTAATCATTAATTTATAAGCTTAACTTATCTAATTAAATATCCTTAATTACACATTAATTCACCTCTAATTGATTAACTAATGATCCCTTAATTACTTATTTATAAATCCTTAATTTTTAATTAATTAAATAGATTAATTACTCTTTAATTTAATAAATTTCAAACATTTAAATCTTAGTTATCTTTAAGATAAAGTATTATCCTTATATATGATTTAATTATCATTTACAAAGCCTTTGAAATCTTATCTTTAAATTTACATTTAAAATTTCATTTTTAAATTTAAGATTTAAAAATGATTAACACATTTAACTTTAACAAATTTAAATCAATTTACAAACCTTTTAAATCAAATGTTAAAGAATACTTATTTTATATAAAAGAGATTTATGAAAGTTTTTAAACCAAAATTTATTTAAATTTAAAATCTTGCTCTTTGAAAACTTACTTATCAACTCCTTTTTAAAACTTATTAAATTTTTAACCACCTTTAATATTGTTTAAAGCATTTTTCTTTTTGGAAACAAATTATTTTAATAACTTAATATCTGTTTTAAGCACTTTGATAATAAACTTCATAAAATATTTATCTTGAAAAACCTTTTTCCATTTTGCTTTAAGCTTGAAACTTATTTCTTTACAAAATTTTGAAACTTGTTAGAAGCTAAAAATCAATCTCGAGCCAAACTAAAAACTCAAGCAACACATGAGATCTACATCCCATCTCTTCGAGGCAAACACGCAAAAATATCGAGTTCAACCCGAGTGATGTGCTTCTTCCCCAAAAACATCAATTCCACCTGATACGCCGTGCACCTATGCACGTGTCCCGATCGCCTGACCACCTCCGTACCTCGCCGGGGTCATCAACAAGTCGACGATCACTCATCGACTCACCTGACCCTCAAACATTGACAATCTTCCCTGCGGCACGAAATCGAACAAATCAATCATCAGGAACAAAAACTTGGTCGACCAAAACTACTCGTTGATGTCGATCTTGTCGACTGGAAACTACGGCACTCCTCCTAGAGCAGCTTCACACATCCACGCAACGATCCCTACACTCACGATCATCTCCGATGATCTCACGATGACACACGAACCCCAAATACCTCGGTGACAAAATTGATGTCAAAACCCTAGATCACCTTCGACAACCCACTCCGGCCATCAGAAAAATCCCACACTATTTTCCCTCAATCCACGGCACTCCGGCCTCCTCCAGACCCAATCTCATCATAAATTTCAACGCCGATCGATGGAGATCGACAAAAATACCAAACCATTAAACATAGATTCTCACATTAGTTGCTTACTTAAAAATCATGTTTTTATCACCTAAACTAATCATTTTCTGACACCATCCAGATTTGACAATCCAAATCTGAAATTAAGGTGTTCAATTTTTATCCTGTATTTTGACCATTGCAGTATTTCTTAATTTTTCAAATATTTCCTAAATATAAAATCTTGGAACCATTTTAAAAATCTATATTATCATGTTTCATTCCTTTTTCCTTTAAAGATCTTAATCAAACACTAATTAGTTTGGTAGATATAAATTTTATATGGATTTGGAAGTCTGTTAAACAAAGAAATCACAGAACAAATATTCACAAACATATATATATATATATATATATATATATATAAACATGCATTCACATTCATATGCATATACAATCCATATTTCTACAAAAATTCCATCACAAACATTTAAGAAACAACACAAGTATAAACTGTTTAAAAAAGATGTTTACTCACCTTAAAAAGATAATGAACAGACCCTTTTTGTATTGAAATAGCTTGTGAATCTGTGAAAACTTCAATTGCTGAAGAAAGCTTGTTACTAGATCTTGCAGAGATGACTTAAGACTTTATTTTGAGCTTGCTTCAGATAGATTCAAGTTTGAAAAATGTGCAGACTTTGGTGATTTCATCTTAGGTTTGTTTGCAGGCTTTTGGTTTGAATCTTAAAATGGTTTGCAGGTTTTGATTTACATTTTGGTTTGAATAAGTTTTCTGGTTTATGGAAGTGGATTACAGATTTGTTTTGAGAGAAGTTGTTACAGGGTATTGTTCTTTTGATTGAATACTTCTGGTTTGAGGCATGTTGATTACTGATTTTATTTTGAAAAAAAATTTAGCTGAAATTTTCTTAACTTTGAATTGAAGAGGATAGGAAAAAGAATGAAGAGAATGAAGCAAATGTTTATATAAGTATAAAATGTGATTTATTTAAAATAAAAGAAAAAAAATCAAAAATCAAAATGACAGTTGTTTAACATCTAACACTTGCCATTTGCCATTACTCATTATTTAACACTTGTTTAAAACAAGCTTTAAATATTTATACTTGTCCTTTATGTATTTTTCTATTTATTTTAAATGTAAATAAAGGCTTTTACTTAATTTATAAATTTACAAATACTTATTTATATATATAAATAACTTTAAAGAAATAAAACCAATAATATATATAAATAAAAGCTTATCCATAAATTTTGAATCCAAATATTTTTAAATATCTTTCTTTTGAATTTTAATTTTAAATTCAAATTCAAATTAAATTTGAAAATCCAAATTGAAGTCTATTTATAAATATACATATATAACAATACATTAAATTGAAAATAATAATTTCATTTTCTAAAAAATCTATTTATATTTATATATAAAAAGGCAATATGATTATTATTGTTTGAGAATAATAATCTGCCAATTTTAAATAATTTTAAAGAAATGATCTCATTATTTACAAATTATATTACTTAAATGGATTAATGTTTCATATGTAAATTATATTTTAAACTTTTGTATAATTTCAAATCATATTTATCAAGTAATATTTAAAAAGAAAATAAAACAAATCTTTTTGTTAATTTCATTTAAATTTAAACTTAAGCTAACTATAAATTTTAAACAAATAATATTTAAGTATTTTCAAATCATATGGTTGACTATTTAAATAATCTTTGCAAAGTTTTATATTATTTCAAATCAAAATTTCCAAATTACCAAAATATACTAGAATTTGAAATCATGATTTTATTTATTAAAATTTAAACCAAAGCTTTTCTATTTACAATATGTATACATTATAAATAGAAAATATTTTATTAGCTTCAAAAGATAAAATTCACTAATTAAATAATTATAAAAGAATAATTTTTTCCAATTTAAATTAAAATTTAAAAGACAATAATCAAATCAATTTAATTATTAATACAGATTATTAAATTGATATTGCTCAAAATTCAGGGTCATCACAATAATATAATAAATGTTGCACTTTATCTATTAATCCATTATAGCTTGGCATCATTGGCATAACAAACTTCTATAGATACCTTGCATCCTTAATCTCCATTGTAAACAGATTCTAACTAGAAGTAGTCTCCAACTATCACCCAAATTATTTTGCTAAATCAATCTCTAGATTGTTTCAGTGATCAATCATGATTGTCTTCCTTTACCCCAAACAATGGTTATCATGTGCATCACCATGTGTTTGGTTCCACAAGCAGCCCTTATGTCCACTACTCAAACGATCATGGATACCATCATGATTCATAGGCCACCTTATCTTCGAGGTTTCCATTCTTTTAATAAGATTTTTCATCTAGAAAATATCGAAGCAATTGTTTTGAACTAATCACGATGCTGAATGATTTCATGATTAAGAATCAACAAGATTAAGTAGTATAAGATTGCCTTTAGAGGAAGCAATTATGTGTTTAATGCTATCACAATTATAAGGGAAAGTATTCGAAATCCTATGAAAGGTCTCGATTTAATTTGTTGAGCAACACGTTCCAATTTTAACAGAAAAGACGGAGAAAAATAAAGTACTAAAAGCTATAAGTGACATAGAGGATTTAAGTGGTTTGGATGTTAACAAGTCCCACGTCCATAGGAAAAATGTCCTAATCTTCTTCTTTCATTCTTAGTATAGGTGAAAATGGCAGAGAGTATAATTTTGATTTCAATGCTAAAAAGGAGTAAATTCAAAAAGCCCTCCCCTCTCTACTACACTTTTCTACTCATTTATAATACACAGAGAATCACATGGTTTGCTAATATCCATCTTCCGCTCTTTTGATTCCTATCTTTGGATTATGCCAAATGTCGATCATTTATCTTACTTATTTAGTATACACATATTTCTAACAAGGTCTTTGGCAAGAAACTTTAATTTGGTTTGATGGATTTTGAACTCGGGTAGCAAGCTGGAAACTGAAATGGGAAATGCAAATTTGAATAAGCCATGACTTGATATGGGCTTTTGCCTATTTAAGACTATGGGGATTGAGCAGTATTGGCCTTTCCTTATTAGGCTTTGTTCGTATGGTGGCAAAGCTATAGTCAGATTGTTGCTAAAGTAGCTTAGCTTGAGTTTTGGTGATGTGGCTAAGCTTCAAAATGGAGGCCCGGACTTATTTACTAAGTTATTCGGTTTGTCTTTAACTGCTCTTAACATTATGCTTTGTTGTTATTTTGGAAGGAATGGTGCCGTACGGCTTTGGGAGTGTTAGCGCAATTCAGATACCGTGTACTATTTTCATCTAACATAGCTATGAAGGCGCAATTACCAATGGTCCACTTTTGATAGCGAAGTTCTGCAATGCCTATAACTGCATAATCCATCTATGTTGGGGGAAATTTCTTATCATGGCATTACTGGCACAAGTGGGTGATTTGTTGATCTATTTCTTCCTTTAAGTATTTGTATTTATTGGGCAGTACTTCTTTAGAATTGCAGCGTTAACTATCATTTCAACGTCAAATTAAGATGGTGACGAATTCTTATTGCTTTAATGTTAATATAAGGTTATGATGCTATCCTGCCACTTTAACGTTAGTATGAGATTACGGTGCATCCCTATTGCTTATAATTACTTTAAGGACTATACTATGGTTTTATATTACGGGTATTGCTTTTAAGGCCACGACAAAATCTCTATATCTTGTCGTTAGTTAAAGATTTTGTCCCAGCCCAACTTATTAGGCATACTTTTGGAATCGCATCACGGCCTTTGTATTTGATACTTTAAGGTTGTGCTGCAGTATAGCCTATTGAAGTAAGTGTTAAGATGCAGAGTAGTCTCTATTATGCTATCTTTGGATACTGGCACATGTTAAAGTGTCAATGCCATGCTTAATAGAAAGGTACAATCCTCATATTTTGCTGCTATTTTAAGATCTTGATGCAATACTATCTGGACTTATCCTTTTGTTCTCGTTTCCTTTTCATAATCCAACTTCTATTATGGGATCGGTCCTTTTGGTTCAGTGTTTGTATCAGCTCTCTTATATCGATATTTGGAAAATATGGGTGTAACACATTCATTTGGCCTCTTACGATTATGGTTTGGGTTGCATCCTCTATGTGCATCTCTCTAAATTTCCTCCAATTCTTCCATCTGTAGGGCCCATAGCTCGTCTGCATCATCGTTGCCATGTCCAGAAGCACCCTAAAAATATCCTTTTCGATGGATCTGGCCCGACCTACAATGGATCTACATCAGTCCATCAGTATTGATGTTTTCCTATGACTTCCTTTTACTCTATCTTCAACCATATACTGCCTCGTAACTTTCTTTATGTCCATCAGAATATGTAATTGAGCTGAAAGGAGGTTTCCTTTATCTTTTCGATTTCATAGATGAAATCCTTGTCCTTATTGAGGTTGCATCGTAGAGGCGAATTGCTTTTGAAGTTCTGCCATAATGACTTTGTTCTTCATTCCCTTTTTCTTATCAACTACAACCATAATCTTACCTAACTCTTGCTTCATCACTAAATAGGATGGAGAATGTGTAGATCCATTGTTATCTCCATTATTTGCTCTTGAGGGTTCTTCATTAATTACATTCTTATTCGTGTTCCTCTTCAGTCCCATCTTTCCGATGAATTCCATTGAGGATTTTTGCAAATCCTAGTTGTAAATTCAGATCCGGTCCTAATCTTCAAATTTTTTTGAAAGTAAGTACCAAAGCAAATTGTTTTATTATCATAACAAATATTCGTAACATTGTCATTACATATGAAACTATATCCCTTTCCCATCAAACGGGACATAAAAATTGTTTTACAAATAAATTCGATATAAAATACAAATAATATCAAATTGAATTATGTCCACTATAACAAGCCACCTGGAAACAGGCTTAATTTTTGATCCAATAAAAGCCCATTAAACTTTAGTCCCATTCCAAAACCGGTTATTGGTTGGTAAAATTGATATAATGGATAATATAAAGCGCTATCTATATATGCTACTAGAATCTCACAGCGGAATGGATAAAGTATAATACATAAATAAGTACCTATGGGTAAAAATTCAAACCTCAAAAACATAACATAACATGCTAATATCTTAAAACAACAACATCATGTCCGAAAATGGGTACGTCGAAGTATACCAAAACATAAATAGATAATAAATGCCACAAGTCCTCACCTCCGCCTTCATCCTCTCAATCAGCATCATCTACCCTAACATGTGTATTGTTATGAGGAGGGGATCAGAACAACAATGTCCAATGAACGAAAACCTCAAGTGTTACCAAACTATTATTTAGGCAGTATCATTTAGATAAACTACGTATCCTATGCTATATCCCACCAAGAATACCTCCAACTTTAAGCGTGAAGACTTTTTAGTCCATTTTGCAAATACCATCAATCCTAGCCGTGTGAGAGAAAGTACCCAAACCACTTACCATTTAATGGAAATTAGGCAGACTCCGACCATTTAATAACTATAATCTAGGAGGATCCTCGTCATGTAAAACTTAAGCCCAAAGTAGACCCCTCTCTGCTCTCCAGTACTCTTTAACGATACCGTTCGAAATCTAATCAGGCCACCTAATACGTTTTTATGGGAAGATGCAGACTCCACAATAGCAACTTAATATTTTAACTCCGAAATGGACCCCTCTCGAGATTCCTCACTATCACACCTAAATAATAAATCTTGACCATTTAATACTTCTTAAGTGGGAAGGAGGAGGGCCCTATAACAACTACTTAATGCCCGTAATTCAAAAGAAGCTCTTATGCCTTATGACACGTAACCTATATTGTGACATCCCACATTAGTTTGAATTTTCATAAGTATTGGTAGCTAGACTGGCTGGGCAAACTTACCCTACAGAATTGGAACCAATTTCGCATCCTCCTAGGTACTTATCAAGGCGATGTTTCACATCAATCCCAAAGTCACAACACTGGTAGCCAGATTAGCTGGACAGACTTCTGGGTGCTTTTGACGGACCTTGCATCCCTATAACTTAGTCATAATTCCACTCTCCTAATAAACTACTATATATACCTCACTACATTTCGCATTAAGTTCTTATAATGAAATCTCCTTATTCCGCCTTAAATTGTGGATCAATTTTAATAACTATCTCAACTTCCTTCCGACAACTACAAATTAGAAGACCTTTCACGGCGTTTAATGAACGCTATCTAATAATAAGATGTAATAAGGATAGGTTATCTCATAGCATTTAAAAGGCTGCTAAAAAGAACTATACCGCGTCATACTTTTTTGCAACATTTCAAAAAATGTTGTGAAACATCCTGACCCAATTATAACCTGCTGTTAGACATGTTCTTCAAAACGCTATGAAAGTGTTTCACGACGTTTATAAAATGCTATGAAAGGTCTTTTTCACAGCATAGATTAAATGCTGTAGAAAGTTGTATATTATTGTTTAATTTTCTAGAACACGTTAATTGTGCTATAATGTCATAGAAATATCTTATTGATATACTTCAATTAGCCAATAGATAAAACATATTCATATAAAACTTAAATAATAATCATATAAACACATTTAGATAGTTCAACACATAGTATATAACAAACATATCCACGTTTGCACAATATTTGTAAACCAGATTTGCACAATATCCGTAAGTCAAATTACACAAATACCACTCCCACAAAAATGCATGAAGCCAAAAAAATTATATGCATATTATGCCAAAAAGACTTCAAACACTTCAATTATGCAACATCATGCTAAATTTTTTGCTCTAATAGTCTTTAGTGACCTATAATAAAGAAATTCATCGATCAACGACTAAAATATAAGTTTAAAATGAAATGTTTCTCTATGCAATGTCAATTTGAGTGTGTAACTAGCCAAACTTGATTGATGATGAAATTGGGTATCCTAATGCTAATAAGGTTAGAGGTAGCATGTAAGTACGATAAATTACGTATAAATTAAAGAACATCATTCTAATTCAAAGTATATTAGATGGTACATGCATGACAACACAACTATTAATTAAAGGTTCCAAATGAAAAATAGTTATACAAAATTGATAAATGGATTGTAAATAAATTTTATTGCTCGACTTTTATCGACAGAAGACCATGTCTGAGCAGCAAAAGCCAAATTCACTAACCAAAACTATTGGACACCAATATGAAACATATTTTGCAATTTAGTAGTATTATTATTATTGCTATACACTTGGTTAATTTTTATAAAACTTTGTTATAGTATTATTGTTATTATTTCCAATTTATTTAACTTTTATATAACTTAGTTAACTTAGTCAATATTTTATAATTTATTATCATTTTTACAAACTTAATAATTATTATTATTAATATTATTATAAACTTGTCAATTTTTATTAAACTTAGTTACCTTAGTTAAATTTTTGCAATACTTAGTTAATTTTTATAAACTTATTTAATTTTTATAAATCTTAGTTAATTTTTGTAAAATTTAGTTAACTTGGTTATATTATTATTACTACAGATTTAGTTATATCTTATATTTTTATAATACTTAGTTTATTTTATAAATTTAGTTAATTTATTATTAGTATTATAAAATTTAGTTAACTTAGTTATATTATTATTATTATTACGGATTTAGTTATATTTTATTTTTACAGTGCTTAGTTAATTTTTATGAACTTTGCTAATTTATTATTATTGTTGTTGTTATTATTATATACTCTTTTAATTTTTTTAACTATAATCATCATTATTATTTTTATAAACCTGTTAATCTTTATAAAGCTTAGTTAAACTAGTAAAAATTTTACAATATTTAGATAATTTTATAATAAAATTTAATATTTATGAATCTTAGTTAATTTCTATTAAATTTAGTTAATTTAGTTAAACGATTAATATTATTATTATGATTATCATCATCATCATTATTATTATAATAGATGTAGTTATATTTTATATTTTATTAATACTTAAAATTGGTTAATTTATTACTATTATTATATACTCATTCAATTTTTTTAAACTATAATCACCATTATTATTCTTATAAACTTGTTAATTTTTATAAAACTTAATTAACTTAGTTAAATTTTTATAACACTTAGATGATTTTTACTATTAGAAAATCGATACCAACCATAAATATGATTGGTAATGTGAAAATTGAAATCTTTATAGTTATATAAGTTCTTTCAATATTAACTTTTTGATTTGTGATTATGCTCAACAAAGACCATGTTATCGTGATTAAGTATGTAGGTAATGAAACAAGATATTATTTTAAAAATGCTTACTTGCGACCCATTTGAAGCTCCAACTTAGGTGGACCATTCTTCGAAAATGAAAAATTGTTGCTGCACGTTTCTTTTTCAACGGTTGCAACAATATTAGTTCTATCTATTCTATTTTTTGTCTTCATGTCATTAGTTACTTTCCTCAGCTCTGTTAACCAAAAGATCACATAATAAAACTTTTAACTAAAACAGCAACAAGCTTACATCGCTTTTAGTAGTTTCATGAATCTTATAACTTCACTTTTCTGAGGATGTTATCTCATATAATACAGTTCTTAACATGAATAGAAAGACACAAAGAGACTTGGTATTTAAGCATTCAAAATATGTTAGCTTCCTCTAGCCTAGAACTTAGAGAACATGGGTAGAGTGGGTGGATATATTAGACTGTGATCTTACAGGTACCTATAGAGAAAGAATGGTACATGTTGAATTATACTATGCTGTTTTTGAAGGTTATTCTTCAACACAAAATTACAAATCGTAAAATCCATGCTTGGGTGTAAATTTAAATCCATACTGCCAACTAAACTCATGACAGTACTATATAAACCAGTTGAAAATACTGGTATTTATCCAATTACTCAAATATACAAGGATGTCCATAGGGGGATAGTGGTAAGTCTCCAGATTGTTTACATGAAGGGTTTGCATCAAATCTCATTAGCATCAATTAATCAGTGTTCAAAAAAGAAAAAGAAAAACTACTCGAATATACAAATAAATGTGAAGCATAAACCTGTGATAAATTTTCCAGAGCTAATTTATTGAAAAACAGTGGACATGCCATCTTTAGGTTTTGATGGTGATGTAGGTGCTTCGAAGGTGAAAAGCATAGAGGGTGGAGGGAGCGGAGGTGTAGGAGCTTTATAGTTGTCGAAGAATTGGAAGGTATAGTAGAATAGAACTGTTCTTCATGTTATTAGTCTGTCAATTGTTGAAGTTGCAATATATATCACATGAAACTCATTTATAAAATTCTAAATACTAAGTTTCGAGCAAAAATACATTGGAAATGTAAAATCCAAATACTGATCATGATATTGTGTTAAATACCTAGTGACCGTTTAGAATAATTATACGCGCTGCAAGATTTCAAAATTAAGGTGGTATATATTGTACTGGTTACTATTCGATTTACTGGAATTTGCTGTTTTGGATTTGAGGAATTGATAGTAGCAGAAAGATGATAAAGAAATGAATGATATCAATCTTATTATCACATTGTTATCTTACGGACTGCGTTATATCCAAAACCTGTACAAGTATTAGGCCAAAACAAAACTGTCCCAATATCTCTATATAACCACATTGTAAAGATGATATAGTTACATATATGAGTCCCAGAGTCAATACTCGTTATTTCTTACATCCCCTTCAAAGCGATTAGGGTTAGGTTTTCCAACTTCTGCGCCGCCTTTTGATAAAATAGTTCTGATAAGAAATTTCTTCAAATTCCAGCCAAGTTGGATGTCCATGGTCAAAGACGAGGCTAGGAAGGCATCAACCTGTCTTATTGCTGAAACTGTTGCTCAGATCTTCCTCAGGTTTGACGATATTTCTTTTGACTTTCAGTTCCTCTCGAAATTGAACGAAATTCCATGTTATAAGTGGCTTTCTTAAAATGTCTGCAACTTGGTAAGTAGCCAGTACGTGATTAATTTGCAGCTTTCCTTTTAAGATTTGTTCTCTTATGAAGTAGAGATCAATTTCTATATGTTTCGTTCTTGAGTGAAGTACTGGATTTGCTGATAAGTAGAATGTGATTAATTTATCGCACCACATTGTTGATTTTCTATTCGTATTCATTTGTAATTCATGCATAAGTGATTGTATCCACATGACTTTTACTGTTGCACTGGCCATACTTTGATATTCTTCTTCTTTGCTAGATCTAGAAATTGTACTCTGTTTCTTTGAGCACCATGAAACGGGATTATCACCTATATAGATGCAGTAGCCTGTGTTAGATCTCTTATCTTCAGGATCTGTAGCCCAGTCAGCATCTGCATAGCCAGTTATATTGAGGTGTTTGCTTTTCTTTAGTAGAATTCCATAGTCTGTTGTTCCTTTTAGATACCGTAGTATTCTTTTGACTGCTTTCCAATGTTGATCCAGTGGTTTCTGCATGAATTGATAAACTTTATTAACACTATATGAAACATCTAGTCTAGTTATAGTGACATATTGTAATGCCCCAACTAGACTTTTGTATTGTTTATCATTAAGTATGGCTTCTCCTCTGTTTTTTGATAAGTGTTGTTATCATTGGAGTTGGTTGGGGATCAGCTTTTGACATCTTTGACTTGTTTAGTAATTCCTTGATATATTTGGTTTGACACGGCATGATTTCTGTGTGTGATTTCCTTTTGAATTCTATGCCCAGGAAGTAGTTTACATTTCCGAGGGATTTAATTGAGAACTCCTTATCAAGATGCTGAATAATTTTATTGATTTCTGCCTCACTATTCCCTATGATAATTAAATCATCAACATAAATAAGTATATAAATTATAACAGTATCATCAATTCTTTTGAACAGTGTGTTATCTGATTTTATGGATTGAAAACCCATGTTATACAAAGTAATTTTTAACTTGTCAAACCACACTCTTGGTGCTTGCTTGAGACAATATATGGCTTTGTTTAGTCCGCACACAAGATTTTTGTCTTGTTGATATCCTGGTGGCTGTTGCATGTACACTTCCTCTTTAAACTCTCCATTGGGAAAGACATTTTTTACATCTAGTTGTCTGATTTCCTAGTCCTTGTGCAAAGCTATAGTGAGAATGATTCTGATAGTTGTTGGCTTTACCACTGGTGAAAATGCTTCATTGAAATCAAAGCCATATTCATGTGTCTATCCCTTTTCCATTAATCTTGCTTTGTGTCTGGAAATTGTACCATCTGGATTTTTCTTTAGTTTATATGTCCATTTGCATCCTACAATATTTCTGTCTTTAGGTAGTGCAACCAGATTCCATGTTTTGTTTTTGATAAGTGCATTTTGTTCATCATCCATTGCAGTCCTCCAATTTTTGTCTTTGAATGCCTGGTCAAATGTCTCTGATTCCTTTGATATGATGGATGCATATATTTTTGGTTTGAATATGCCACTTTTTGATCTGGTAATCATATGATGTCCTGTTGTGACTTGGTTTTCACTGTGTGATGGTTCAATGCCTTGATCTGAGTTGTTTCCTGATTTATTATACTGAGGATTTGATTTAGACTCACTCATACTTTGTGTTGAATTTGATTCACTTCCAGGTATATCAAATGACTTTGCCTGACCTGGTTGGACGGATACTGTGTGTTATGGAGCAGAGTTCACTGAGTTATCTTCAGTCACTATTTGAGTCCATTTTGAAGGATACACAGGTATGGAGGGAATTGATACAATTGGATTGTATACTTCCCTTGTTGTCTTGATGCTGATATCAGAATAGGGAAAGACATGCTCATTAAAAACTATGCCTGCTTACAAATACTTTGCCATTTCTATCAATACATTTATAACCTTTTTGATTTGATGCATATCCAAGAAAAGTGCATGGTGTTGATCTGAAATTTAGTTTGTGTGTGTTGTATGGTCTGGTGTAGGGGAAGCACAAACAACCAAATGTTTTTAAGCCTTAATTAGTCAGGTCTTATTTCGAATAACTTTTCTATTGGACTTTTATCATTTAGGACTTTAGCTAACAACCTGTTTATCAGGTGCACTGCAGTACTAAATGATTCTGGCCGGAATTTTAAGGGTAAATATACCTGAGCAAGTAATGTTAGACCTGACTCAACTATATGTCTGTGTTTCCTCTCCACTAGACCATTTTTTTAGAAGTATAAGGGCATGTTGTTTTATGAACTATTCCTTTTCACTGAAGTAATTATCAAGAGTTTTAAACTCTCCATCACCATCAGTTTGTATAACTTTAACTTGATGGTTGGTCTGTTTTTCAACTTGTGTGATAAAGTGTATAGTAGTTCGATGTGCTTCACCCTTGGTTTTCGAAAAATACACCCAAGTGTATCTAGAATATGCATCTACAAAAGATATATAATACTTATATCCATAGTCAGAACTAATTGGGGCAGGACCTCAAAGATCAGTGGCAATCAATAACAATGGTTTATCATATTGAGTTACAGAATTTGAAAATGATAATTTGTGACTTTTACCCATTTGACAAAATATACAAATATAAGGAAGTGTAACATCATCAAAAGGGATTTTGTTTCAGATAACACCTTTTTTACAACATTCGCACTGGGGTGACCAAGCTTGTAGTGCCAAATATCAAAGTTGCTTAGTTTCTTTTCACTCTGAGCAAGTTCAGAAAAATTACAATTCTCAACACATTTATCTGCATTTGATTATCTTGACTCAACAAGATTAATCTATATAAACCCTTCACAGCTTCACCATGGAGTAAAATTTCTTTTGTTAGAATGTCTCTAACTAGACAGTGTCTAGGAAAAAATTCGAAATATACATTGTTATCACTTGCAAACTTTGATTCACTTAGAAGATTTTTCTTTATTTGTGGAACCATCAGTAAATTATTGAGATATAGTTTTCTTTCACCTTTGATGCAAGCAATACCAGTGTGTGTGATCTTTACTACCTCACCATTTCCTAGGTGTGTGGTTTTATTACCTTTGTACTCCTTATTTCCTAGATTTAGGTTGTCCTGGTTGTTGGTGATGTGATTAGTTACACCAGAATCTGGAAACCAGCTTTCGTCAGATGTTTGATCTGGTCTGTTGATGTCATTTTGATTGCTTGTCCTGTTGCTGCTTGTCTGGTTGCTAGTGTCTTGTTGTATCTGGGCTATGTTTACACTGTAGTTCCCATTTCTTTGATTGCTTGAGTTCTGACCGGGAGCATAATTCATATTGAGTATAAAGTAACACTTTGGAGCCATGTGACAAATTTTCTCACATATCTAGCATTATGGTCTGTTGTTGTTATATCATCCTCTACATCTGCCTCTAGCAGGTGGGTTTCCTTTATTATTGTTATTATATTGATTCTTGCCTTTGTGACTTGCTGCATAATTGACTGTCATATCAGTATCTGAAGGTTTCTTGAATTCTGGCCTTCCTTCATAGGCTAGAAGTATAGTACAAACATCCTTTAGAGTTGGTGTTGTTCATTGAAAGGATATAACAGCCACAACAGACTCATAATCTTCACTCAAACCACTTAATATGATTAATGCTTGTTCAGATGCTGGTGCTTTATGTCCCGTTGCTTCAAGGAGGTCACATGTAATTTTGATTTTTGTAAAATATTCACCCATTGTGTGGTGTTCTTTTCTAATATTACGAAGTTTCTTTTGTGATGCATCACTTTAGCATCAGATTGTGAGTTAAAATTCCTTTCAACTGTTGTCGAAATACCATTTGCAGTTTTATTGCTAATTGCTTATGGTAACAATTTCACACTTATAGATGAAAGTAACCAAAAACAGATCAGACTATCTTGTCTTTGATACTTTATGAATTCTGGGTTACTAACTGTTGTGTTTTCTGAACTAGTGATGAATCTTGGTGGGATTCTAATAGTGCCATTGAGGAAATCTTCGAGCCCATAACCTGTGACAGCTGTCTCCACCTAGACCTTCCAAAGAAGATAACTATCTTCTTCTAGATGAGTTGTAACTAATTGACTATGTGGGCTGACTATGGTTTTGATAAGATTCTCTGTTACAGTTTGATCAAACTCGGATGTTGCAGATGTTGCTGAGTTATTGGCCATGATGCAAGATCAAGGAACTGTGACTAATAAGGGAATGTAGTCTTGATTCAAGAACTGCTACTGTGGGTTGACAGGAAAAAGAAGTAAACAAGAACTGATTTGAAGATCTTCAAAACTCAGGTAAGTACAACCAGTAACCTAGATGATTGGTTTCAATGATGGGTTTTTTGATATGGTACGATTCCTTGATATTTTGATGAATTTTATGATGATTTTCTTATAAAGAATTCAAAACTTTCTTTTTCTCGTATGAAGGAGTGATGCAGCCAATATCACTGCAGTACTTAGGCACGACACTATCTTCCTTTTTGGACTAGAACTTTTGAATTGTTTTGATCTCAAATGATGAATATATTTCTGATGAGATTCTGAAAATTTTGAAATGCCAAATGATGAGTTTGATGGTATTGATATTGCAGTCTTGCCGTTAGGCTTTGTTTTGCTCCGATATCATATAAGATTTACTGGAATTTACTGTTTTGGATTTGAGATGATTTTGATGAATTGATAGTAGTAGAAAGATGATAAAGAAATGAATGATATCAATCTTATTATCACATTGTTATCCTACAGACTGCTTTATATCAAAAACTTGTACAAGGATTGGGGTTAAACAAAATTGGCCCAATATCTCTATATAGCAGCTTTGTAAAGATGATATAGTTACATATACGAGTCCTAGAGTCAATACTCGTTATTTCTTACAGTTACATCCTTTGGTTATCCTTGTTTCCTTTTCTTTTTTTATAAAAATATAATGCTGAAGTCATTGCGATATATTCAGTTCACATCATGCATATAAAGTTATAAACTGAATACTGGTTGAAGATTGAATTCCTTACATTTAGTTTCCTGAATTTCTACCAACTCCAATAATCGCCATACAATTGATCACCTCAAACCAAGGTCCAGTCGAGTAAATTTTGTATGTAAACAGCGATGCTTTATTTAATACTTATGTCAGTATTTTTTAATTTCTTAACTATATGTCGATTTATTTGATAATTATGTTATCGTCTTTTCTATACAGGACGATACTTGTATTCATTTTTACGGTGTTCGTGCATCGTAAAGATTTTTTTTATCATAAATATTTTTATTGCATTGAAAAATATTTACTTAAAAGATTACCAAACTATAATGTCCTAACTATATATATAATTTGGAGCTTTAACTTTTCTGTTTTATTGATCCAGATTAGTTTAGATTTATAACATATTTCAAGAGTAGCAAACAAACTATTTTTAGTATCGATTCAAAGATCAACCTGTTTTAAATATTTTACCTTTACGACTACGGGTTTTTCTTTATTTTTTTAAATGTAGCGAAAATCATTTCTGGTAAATAAAAGAAATTGAACGTTGTGAATTATTTGTATCATTTCACTATCCAACTAATATTCGTACTACTTGATTCAATTTAACAAGTTATTTATCATTTTCCAACTGATGTTATCATTTATCACGGTTTTATTTCCTCGCATGTTAGAAAATGATTTTGCACTTTATGTTGGTGTTGAAATACAACAATCACATGCTTAATTTATTAATAGATGTTTAGACGTGATTGAAATTCGAGATTTTAAAATATCATGTATCATAAAGTACATATGAATTTTAATTTCAAGCAAGGCTTTAAATTTCCAATTTTACAGTAAAATACAACAATTACGTGATTTAGTTTGCACTGAGTTGTCTCCAATTAATGTGGATTGTCTTCACTTTGACTGTTGCTGCCTTCAATATATTTGCTCCGTTGTTCGTGACTCCTTATGTAAAATCTTGGCTTCTTTATCTTTTTCCGTTTTCGTATAATCGTCTTCATTTCTTATTAATAAACCATAAGGAAGAGAACATGGTTACACATGAATTGGAAGCTAAAATTAAGATTTATAAATTAGGATTTACCCATTCATAAACCATAAGGTTACTTATTGTGTGTGAAAAACTAATACACGATACAAAATTATAAAACATGGTACTTGACAACGAATAGGCTTACGCAGTGTGTGTGAAGAACTAATTTGATTTTACCGCAGCCACAGTAAATAATTGACAGTATATGAACTAAGCTTGCAATGCAATTAAGTAATGATAAACAGAAATAGGAATTCCTGCACAAAATGATTACATTTGATACTTTAAAATAGAAATAGGAATTCCTGCCACAACACTAATACACCTATAATCACAATCATAATCGCACCTTTGAGTTGACAAATATAAATATATACCTTTAGCCAAAATAGACAGTAAAGAGCAAATGGACTGTAAGATTAATAGTAGATAACTGTAACTATAACCACAATAGAATTTTAAATACACTAGCATAAATTTGCTCATTCTTCTCATAACTTTGACATACCTATACATTCTTACCTTGAACTTAATACACCTACAACCATAATCACTCCTCATATATACGTACACACCATACGTATACAAAAGTGTTCTTCTTCCCCATCAAGTTCCAGGAACACCTACAACACTTCCATATAAATACAAAGTAGACCTGCTCATCTTTGAAACAATCAGCCACATGCGCATGACAAATATAGACCGGTGCTTTTATTCTATTTCAAGCAGTTGTTCGTCCTGCTCGTCTAGTCTGCTCATCGCCTCTGAGCTCCTTCTGACATTCTGCCTCAAGCTGACACAGTGCACATCTGAAGTCATTTGCCCAGTCAATAGGATCACATGCATTGATCTCAAGACTCAAATGCATCGTTCCTCAACAGCATAGATACTCCACATTCTCAGCTCTTATTATTCAATTAGCCCACATATGCAATACTATCAAGACACTCAGTTTTCAAGATACTCGGCTAATAAACTTGCACCTAATCCACGCTTAGTTACTACCTACATGCAATTCTATCCTGCCCACATGCAATACTATTAAGCACTCATGCGTGCAATCTTTTTCAACTACTGCCTACAGCTCTCTGCTAGCATCACTACTCCAATGATACTGCACATCCGCCTCTGCTTTTGCTTCATGGTACTCAGCTTTCCCACATAGCTTAGCTGCCATACTGCACAGCGGACCCCTCTGGTCATCCTCTCACATTATTTGAGTCTAGCAATTTTCATTTGCTAATTCAGCGCTGCATACTTTGAAAAATATTTTGGTTTGCTTTTGTCTCCTTTATTTTTTCGATCATCATAGTGATGATCTCGTATAGTTATAATAGCCAATTCTAATAAAATCTTGTACGGATTTTAGTTATTGCTTAATAAATATGAGTACTCTCCTCATAAGAGGATGTAACACCGCTAATTTTTGATAATATTATTCAGAAGATTTAATTAGATAAATTAAATAGAATAATGTAAATGTTAATAGATAAGTGGATTGAGATTTGAACAAATATAATAAGGTCGTGCTCAATTAAATAATTAAATGGGCTTAATAATGAGTTATAAGCTAACTATTTACATAAGGGTATATCGGGTATTTGCCGCACATAACCCTTACCCCTATATATTTTTGTTCTTACCATTTTATTTCTCATTCACGTCATTTTGAAAAAACGCAAAACAAGAACTTGGAGTCGGCCATTAAGAGAAGAGAAATATAATCAAAAGATAGAGATTCAAGCTTAGGGGAAATTAATCTAAATCTAATCTCCTTATCTTAGTCAATGTGAATGATAATTTCATCTCTATTTTGTTTTATAACCATATATTTTCGGATTTAAGGGGTAAATTCGTTTTTGTGATGATTTGGATGAGGTGCTTGAATTACAATTTATTTGATTTAAACAAGAATGTTTAAATAAGGTTATAAACGATTTTAGACTAAAACTGATTGATATTGATGTTTAAGTGCCATGAAATTTTTTTATGTTATATAAAACATGGTTTTGGAATTGAGTTTTAATTTTTGATAATTTTCTAAACTATGCAAAGATTGTTATGAATTTTCAAAGGAAAATATGGTTAATTGGGTTTATAAATTTATTTCAGAAATTATATTGAGAATTTAGGTCTGAAATTTGACATGTTAGGTAACACGATTAAAGTGCATTTTTGGGGATTTTTCCTAAGTGTTTTGTTATGCAAATTAAATTGTTTTAGAAATGAGACTTCTTTGCAATATGGTTTTGCTTAATGGAAAGTTTATTTGCTAACTTAACCATGACTTGGATCTAAAATTAGCGGCAGTTATTTTAGTAAGGAATTTGAAAAGTAAAGGCAATCAACCTTGTGTTTACACGTGACTTGTTAGTTAGAAAGTGTTTGCTTTAATTAGTACTAAATTAGGTTTACCTAGAAAAGTTGGTTTCGCCTTCTTTAGAAGTACCTTTCGAATTAAAGTTTCTGCCCTCTACAAGTTGAAACTCACTAAGTCGAAACTTATACACAAGGTATCACTTAGATGGTACGTAGTGGATTGAAGAAAGACAGAATGCTTGGTGTCAAAAGCGTAGCTTTCGATGGGTCGATGCCTTTTTGTTTGTTGTAAAAGAAAAGCACATGCCTTTATTTAATTTAAGCCTTTTAAGGAGTCGAAGCATATGGTTTTAAAAGAGGTTTTCAAAATTCTTTTGAAGGGGTTGCCATCCACTCATGTTTTAAACTGTAAGCTTTCGAATGAGTTTCTTTACTTATAATCTAATGCTTTGGAAAGAAGGTTTTCCAACCTATTCGAAGCCCTATTGTCGTTCTTTAACATTTCAAGTGTATTGAAGTCATGAATGCTTTCAAAAGGTACTACTTGTTTTTAAAGATGTTTTAGGCCACTTCCTAAATGCTTTCAAAAAGTTCCAAGGGTTTCGAAGGTAATGACTTCGAAAGGGGTTTCGATGCTACCCTTCAATGTTTTGTTTAAATGATCAGAGGCCTCCGAAAGGGATGGTGCCAACGCCATCATGTTTCTCCAGTATTTTTACTTAATAAAGTAAGGTTTCAAAAAAGACACTTCCATTTATATTCACTTTGACCCAAGTAATATTTTAAATATAAACCCAATGGTTTCAAAAAGGGAATTTATAATGATTTCGGAATGGATACTTCCAAAGGTTTCGAAAGTGGTACTTTCAATGGTTTTGAAATTAAGCTTCTAAGTGTTGTTAAGAAATACTTTTATATATTCAAAAGGTTTTGAAAGAGAAGTTTAAAAGTGTTTCAAATAGCACGAGCCTAATGTTTTGAAAAGAGATTTATATGCTTTCAGATGAGTTATCCAGTGAAGTCGAAAGCGAGATTTTGAAGATTTCGACAACCTTAGTTTTCAAAGCAAATAAAACAATCTCATTTTTGAAGAAAACCATGGCGTAAATATATAATTTGTTTTGAAAAGGAGTTTTGAAGAAGTTTTCTTTGATTAAAAGGTTAAAGGAATTAACCAAGTTTTTATGTATGCTTCTTCATTATTTGTATATTCACATTGTAATGGACCCATCATTGTAATTTGAAAACGAGTAGAATAACCAGGTAGGTTGTCCCAGCAGTAAATATAAATTATGTAATGACCCGTAATTTTCGACAATTAAAAATAATTAATTTAATATGATTTTGGTGATTAAATATTGGGAGAACCAAAAATTTGTGATATACTAATGAAATAATAACTAAAATGAAATATAATAATGTTAATTTAAGTTAATTATTAACAATTTGAATGAAATTCAAATCAGTTGGATTTAAAGGTTATACTTGGTATACAGTGAATATAGGAAAACAAATGTAAATATATTATTATTATAATATATATAATTATAACTAAATTTTTGTATACATAATAATCATGACTTCATAAAAGGAACGATATTTACCAACATTTTACTATTATTTTTTACAATGGGTTACTCTTGGTTATATCCCAAAAATTTTATAATTTAACTTGAAATTAAATGGAATAAGAAAGTAAGAGGAAGGGCCAATAAAATCAAATTTCGAGGAAGTGAAAATTAAATAGTAATAATCATTGTATGTTTATTTTTTTAAATCGAAAAACAAATTAAATAAACTTTAGGAAACATGAAATTTGTAAACTTATTTTACAAAAGGAATATTTATGTAATAATTTTCTGCATATTTTGATATAACATATATAAGGGGTAAAAAAATTATCAAATTATATTACTAGATGTATAGCTTAAATAAATAAGCAAAATAGTTGAGTCTTTTTGGTATGATTATACTTAATAGTGTCAAAATAAAAAATAAGCTATATCAATAATGCCTATTTTCTTAGAATCCCAAGAAAAACCTAGTGCTCAGCGATGCCTCAAACGAGAGGTATAATAAAGAGCCCAATCAAAAAATTAGAGTGCCAAAATTGCAAAATAGTGCCTAAACGATGCTCCATTGTGTCTTGGTGGCACCCTTGACAGCATAGCCTTAGAGAAGTCAATTATGAATCTTCTATAGTATCCCACTAATACAATGAAACTCCTCACATTTATATCACTCTTGGGTCTATCCCAATGCAGGCTAGACGTAACTCTTGTAGGATCTACCCCAATGCCCTTCTAATAAATAGCATGATCCAAAAATTGCACTTCTCTCCCATAAAAAGGACACTTCAAAAAATTTGCCTTCAGTTGATATTTTCTTAACATCTCAAGCACAATCCTTACATGTGTCATGTTTTCTTCTTTCATCCATGAGTAGACAAGAATATCATTAAAGAACACAAGCGTGAAACCATTAAACTGATATCTGAAGACTCGGTTCATAAGATCAACAAAGTATGCCGATACATTGGTCAGCTGCAATGGAATAACCACCCGCTCATAAAATCCAGACGGTACATGGAACATTGTAATCAGCAGACTCTTCCTCGCTACTCTTAGTTGATGAAACCCCATCACTAAGTCCAATTGAGAAAACAACTTTGCACCATAGAGCTAATTGAATAGATAATTAATACATCGGACTGGATACTTGTTTTTCTTTGTCACCTTTTTCAAATCACGTAATCTATGCACAACCTCAATGAGACATCAGCCTTAGTTAAGAATACTATAGGTGCTCCCCAGTCAAATATACTACTATGAATGAACCATCACCTCAAGAGGTCATTTACTTACACTTTTAGTTCCCTTTGCTCTTTGTATGCTATACGTCTCAAATTCACAGCTACTGGTCTAGCATCCTTCTATAAATCTATACAGAACTCTATCTTCCTATATGGCAGTAACCCGTTCACCTCCTCAAATACATCCGAATACTCCCTTACTAAAAGCACTGATGATAACACATAACGTGAGATCTCGAGGAAAAACAGAAAGCTAACCATCAACTCATAATCTGGTAGGTAGTTAACTCCAATCTTCACCCATTTGCAGTCTCTATCACCAGCAATGGCCTCCCATAATCCACTACTACTATGTACTTCTTTAACCAGTCTATCCCTAATATAATGTTGAACCCCAAAAAATAAGTAGAAAATAAGCATAAACAAAGTGCATCCATGGCTCAATATGACTATATCACGAGAAAGCATACTCAAGCTAGTCAAACCCCCACTAGGTTTGACACAATCAATGCCACGTCTACAATATCGGGTCTCAATCCCAATCTATCTACCAAGTCATGAGATATGATGGAATATGAAGCCATAGAATCAAATCAAACATGTACAAGAACACCATAAATGGATATTATACCTTGGATAATGATACCTTCCGTCGATGGAGTGTTCAATGAAGTTAGAATGACATTTAATGCATATACTTTCACAATCCACTTCTACTGTACTGGCGCAAGACATTCTTTTTGGATATGCCCGAACTTGTTGCAATTATGTTCTTTACTTCAACTTTGTTGTTCTTAACTAGATGGCCCTTCCCTCCATAATTATAGCAAGTAGGCTTTCACTTGCCCTTCTAATGGTCATCTTTATTCTAGAACTACTTATTATTATTGTTTTTGTCCCATTTCCTCTTGCTTCCATTTCCTTCTTGTGGCTTTGGCTCATCATTAGAAACAATAACCTTCTACACTAGGTACATGCTTTAATGTCGTAAATACATTTCGACTACCTTCTCGAAGCTCTTGTCAATGTGACCAGCTATTCGCTCTCCAAAATGATCGTTCAATCCAATGATAAAAAATTTCATTCTTTTTTAATGAAGTGTCGATTAAAGACGTCGCATATTTAATCAAAATGTCAAACTTAGCAATAGACTCTAGAATAGACAAGATGCCCTGCTTTAGGTTAGTAGATTTTCTAAACAATACCGACTTCCATGCCGTCGGTATGAATTTCTCATCAAATCTAGTTTTTGAACTAATCCCAAGTAAACTAATCATCGATAGTGCAGCTCGAAGATCGTTCCACCAATTCGTTGCCCTTCCTTAGAGTTATCCAGAAGCCAACTTCCTCCACGTGTCATTGTCAACCTCCAAGTCATCAAAGATCCTTTCTTAGATGTCCAACAATTCCCGCACTTCTATAATTATTTCCATTCCTTAGAATAGCTTTCCATCAAGGGTGTAATCCTTTTTTAGTTGGGCAAAGTCAGCTTTAGGTGTCTACAGTTGAGCACTAGCACCAATAACAACAGTTGGAGTAGCAACTTAGGGATTTCGCAACATGTTCCTCATCATCTTTGTGAACCTGGTAGGGTTAGCCGCCCTCGAACCTCCCTCTTCTTCTACGCTAGAGATGGAGTTCCTAGTAACATTTTTCTCTGCCAACTCACTCTTAGTTTGTAGTGAGAATAATCTTTCTCTCAAAAATAAAATTTTCATCATTACTCATGTGTGCAATGCGACTCATATACTATATATGGTGTTATATAGTATTGAAAACCAAAATATGTAATAAGTACACTGTCTCATATATCTCTCGATCCATTTTAAGGTATTCATCTTGCTCTATCTTTAATGGATCCCCTTAGGAGTTATCAACTTTGGTTAACTATGCAACCTAAGCTCGGATACAAAGTGTGACGGCTGTTATAGACCTTCGGTACCCAATATAACATATAGAGTGCACTACAACGGTACCCAACCGATGTAGGATGATTTTCAGGGTGAAAGTTAAGTGAAAAATATCCAAATCAGAACATGTCATGTATCTCACAATATAAGGATAAAATATAATAATTAATCATGGATATGAAACAGGCTAGGTAATAACTAAATGAACCATATAATCGGAGTGCAATAACTTATCATAGCTATATACACAGAACATAGAGTTTATAGGTCAAATAATAAATCCAAAAGTGTTGTTTCTGAATAAAAGTAAAGCATTAAGAAAGCTCTACAGTGCCGCCCAGTAGAATATAAGCAATAGTAAGCCCAAACGTAAATATATGTGAAAGAAAAGCCTCCTTCTAGTCCATCAGCCCAACGCCATGTATTGTCCCATACTGTTATCTACTCCACACATTTAGGATTACCTAAAATAGTAAGAAGCAAAGCTTAAAACCTTGAGTCAGACAACATTCTGGTGTGAGCGATTTATAATCTCAAAACACTACAAAAGTCGATATAGTAAAATATAGAACATCGGGTATAGATAATCATACCTGACATGCCCTAACATCCAAAAAATTAGCACATAATGGTATATGCTAATCTATTATCATTGTCATTATATGGGTATACTACAAGTCAAAGTGTAGTGTCAGGTGTCTACGAATCGGAGTCCATATACCTACAACATATGACATCCCTAGAGTGATAAAGTAAAAATATCAAACATTACATCCATCAAACAATCCTCACGTCACTTGAACGTGCTGGATATATGATAGTTCGTATGGCCCTAACAAACTGCTAGAAACTACTCCATGTCTTAGTTTCTTAATGCTCGACTCCATGCCACTACCATCAGAAAGTCTAAGGCAAAAAGGATCACATCAAACGATATGGGATCGACATCAAGAATCTAGGTGAGTGTGCTTACGTACCTCCTCTTTACAAGCACCTTAGAGTATCAATGATCCCTTTGCATACATCACTAGATTAGAATACATTATTGTTCCATTTCATTCATTTCCATAATAAAACACATCAACATTCCAACCCATAGGTTGCACTCATTGAACTTGCCCTTATGGATCACTATTACAACTCTCATCATCAAATCATCATCGTCGTAACATCTGTAGAAATTCATCATAATTCGTAATGTAATCGCATCAAAGTCTCGAAGTCCAAAAGTCAAAGCGTACCGTCACCACTTCACTAGTTAAAGATCTTTTACCGTAAAGCCATAACTTCCAAACCAAGTGTCGAACTAATGGACGAACCATTGTGGCATGCTTCCTTAGGTCCGAACTATGCTTTAAAAAAGAACCAACATTGTTGACCAATCATATATGGTCATCACCGATCACACATGGTCATTACTGATCATACACGGTTGTTAGTGATCACACATGGTCATCGCCGATCATTTAAATCAATTATTTAGCCATTTTTGCCAAGTGTTTATGCATCCTAAACCTTTCATCCCCTTCAGTTTCCCTAAAGCCCAAACTCTTAAAGCCTAAAGTTAATGCCACCTCATCCCAAAGTTAATCCAATCTCTCCCAAAAACGATGGATAGTGGATGGATATACTTAGTACTTGTGATGCCCCAAAGTTTTCACTAAGTCCCCCAAAGCTTTCTGCCATGTGTTCCGAAGCCTAAGTCATCCAAGCCTGAAGTTTTCCTACCATCGACCACACTAAGCTACCATCATCGACTACTCTTCAAGCTTACAAAATATTTGACATTTCTTTCCTAAATGACTTGCACTCAATACCATAGCTTCCCTAGGTCGTTATCATCGCTTAAAAATGATCGCATCATAATTTGAGCATTTTTGTTGTTCGATCCACTCAAATATCGGCCACTCGTATGAATCATCACCAAACAGCTATATACAAACATTGCATATCATGCACAAGACATTTTTAAGCAATATAAATAAGATCCAAACAACATATCATCCTAAACTAACCAAAATAGAAAAGGACAACTGATTTGATTAAATGGTCCATAACAAATCAAAATCAACATTTACCTTTTTATATCCATTTTAAAATTGATATTAAGGTTAGACTATATTATAAATCATTTTAACGTCTACAATCATTTCAAAAAGTCATTTATAACTATATAAGTTAGCAAAGTAAAGCAAGAAGCGCAAACCTCTCACTTAACTACAAAATGCAAAAATATTTTATGAAAATATGATGTAAACAATAGTCTTCACAAATCCCAAGACATCTCCAAACAGTAGATTCACTAATCCCGTTACTAATCTCCCTCTATTGAGTAGATTTGGTAAACTAAAGTATAGATTAAGGTTGTTTATTGGCTAAGGAAATGATAAATGATGGTTTTTAACTGTTTGGGAAGTGAAATAATGAATGGAGACTGTCCCATCAGCTCCATTAGGCATAAATCCCAAAATGGGCTACCATGCCTCACTAACTAACCACTATGCTGTCCAAATACCATCTAACTTCAAATGGCTGTATCTTCTGAACAGTAAGTCCAAAAAGCTGTTATGACCACTTTACGGAAAGATAAACTATAAAATCTTAGTGGTTTCAAACCCTAATTCAACTCTATCAAAAGTTGGCTTACATGTTTTTCAAGGTCCAAATCATCTAATAAAATTATTTAGGGTCAAAAATAATAATATTCAACATTCTCGCGTTATACGATCCCGTTTTGATTTAATATAATATATTTTACGATTTTTCGATACTTAAACTATAGGTCATTACATGTGTGTGTCTATATATATAGTTATTAAGATTTATAACTACGTACACATGCACACGTTAATAATGGGCTCTATATGCATCTATATTTATTATTTCATATAAATGCATATTACAAGGTAATATTTACACATATGTATGTATAAAGTAAATTTTAATATTCTTCAGCCTAATCAATATTATTTATATACTAATATATTTATATGTATATCATTTAGTTTAATATGATTTAAATATATATATTATAAATAAGATAATATATATTACATATAGATATATTGAAAAAAATTAGCTAGTAAATTAAGTAATATATATTTTGACTATATTATTTTTCATTAAAATAGATTTGATAAGTTACAAATCAACTATAAATGTGGATCTAATTAATTGGGAAATCATTTAAGTCAAACTCTAAGCATTGGTAATAATTAAATATGTGTCTAGGTTTCAAATATAATATATGCATATATAAATTAGAGTTAAAATTTATTTATATACATATAGGTTTCTATGTTTTAAATATATTTATGATAAATATATTGTCAATATATATTTGTGTGTATATATCTATATTTCAAATACTATATTTGTATAAAATTTATGTCTTTATATTAATTTCAATTTTTAAATAGTAAATATTTTATATTTAAATATAATATATACTAATATATATGCCATTATATATGTATATATGTATGCAATATTTGTATATAAATTATTTAAAATACGTTAAATTAATTTAATAATTTTCGTTTTGGTCGAAATATAGTTCATATATATGATATAGGGAGAGTGACATTTAAAACTAAGTTAAGGAATCAACTGGATAATGTTGCTTTTTCCATACATGCCGGAAACGTGGTTTGACCTTTGAGCTTTTCTTTTTAACCAAACTTTAACTTGCATTTCTAAAGCTTAAGGAAATTTTAAAGGAGGAGATGATAATGTTTGCTTTTGAATTCAATTAATATATAAGGACTATTGAGTCTTATTTATGGTGGTGAAATCACATAGGAACTATATATATTTCCTAATATATTTCAATGAAATTAACCAAAATATAGCCATATTAGTTAATACATAGTGGCTGCATGTTTTTGAATAAATCAATCATTTTTGTAAAGTCCGACTTCTTAATTATTTTAAAGTTGCACCCTTAACAACTGAAATTTTGTGCACGTTTTGTCTCTTCATCAAAACTATGTCACTTAGACATTCAGTTCTTAATCAAGGTTAGATATTTTTTGAACTTTGAAGTCACCTAGATCATTCGATAACAATTATCGATTAACCAAGTTTAGCTAGAGATCAATGACTTCACATTAAATTTTAATTACAGTAACAATAAATTTCTATATTGAAGGAGGTGAATTCTCAAGTAGTGATTTACTCTTACACTTAACACATACACAAAATGGCAGTAACTCGAATGAGTGAAACTTCCATAACTAAAGTAAGGCACTCATGCAAAATATCTATGGTACTTTCAAACGAAAAATTATTGCACATTGTCACTTGAGATCGTCTATTTTGAATTTGATATAGTTAACCCATTAGAAACTTCTCGGTAAGTTGTTATGTAGTTGCTCCACAATCACTACAAGTTTGTAACCTCTTAGTGTCCCCAACGGTCATGAGTAAACCAACATCCAACATTTGGAGAGCATTACGTATACTTATCCCTTTCCCAAAACATCTTGATTAGGAACATTTAAGTACTGCTATTTATTTATGTAATCGATTAAATACTCATGATTATGAATATTTTTGTAATTAGGTCGATTAAACATCTTATAAGAGACATTTTGAGGCAGGTTCTCCTCAATCCACTCACCTAACATGGACTTATGGATAAAGTAGGCAATAGCCCTACACTTAATTAATATGTTGGCCTCAAATTCTCATTGCCAACATGGATAGGTAAGTTGTTGAGTGGAACAAATAAATGGATGGGTAATAAATCTCACTTGGACGCACATCAATTTAAATACATAGCACTAGAGATTTCATATTATATGTATGTAATATGACCGTTAACATTAACTTTAATATATGTACATAAAAACAGAATCAAAAAACCTACTTTCATTTCGTATAAGATTCCTTATAACAGTTAATTGTCCAATTATACGATCAAAAATTATATAACTACCTAATAGCATACCCTCAACTCTATCATATTTAAATGAATAAAAATACATATTTGAATAAGGCTAGAAAATGGTATTAATGCAAAAAAAGAAGCGCTTAATTTGTAAAAAAATAAAATAATACATTTAAATTTATTTATAAAATTTGTAATATCTTTCAACAAACTTACAACATCATTTAAATTTATGATTGACTGAAGCAATCAATTTAAAATGAGTGACTCTGCTTATGGTAATTAGTTGGAATGCATAAAGGTAACTGAACGAAATGGAACTATTAAAATATATGATGCGATATATATGCACACATTAAAGAAAATTTCATCAAGACCATACTAGCAAAAAATTTGCATCATTCGGGGCTATGGTTTGGAAAAATAAGACTTTTTGAAGACTAGAGCTGAAGTGCATGCATAACAAGTGAAAAAGCAGTGCGTATTTGCACGTAGAGACCTAATAAGCCAACCAGTGCTATGATACCCTCAAACTATTAACTATAGGATTTTTTTATAGCCTTGAAAATTAGACCACCATTCGATCGATGGCTATATCAACAAACTGTTGGATAATGGGCATTAGTAGTGCAGTTAAAAGGGTGAATTTCAAAAAGAATCTTTTTATATACATAGGATCTTTAGTTTGTCTTTGTGCAAATAAATATTTGTTAAAACAAACCAATTTTAGTATGTTGATTAATAAAAAATGGTATTGATATTTTAATTTAGTTTTATTGATTAAAATATTTCTTTGTTATTAATGTTAAAAAAACTTATTTATAATTGATTAGTTCGATATGTTATGAAATCAATATTCAGATTATGGACATCAAAACTATATATATATATATATATATATATATATATATATATATATATCCTAACTAAATTTCAAGGTAAAAGTTGACCGCTTTGTCTTACGGTCGTAGGACAACTAGGTGTGATGTATAATATAGTCGTAATATGTATAACATATATATTCTAAGTGTTTGAGAAATAAATAATATTTTTTAGTTCGACTATTAAAAGTTTTATAAAACGTTTATGTATGTATGTATATATAAATACATAAAAAATGATTAAAAGTTTATATATATATATATAATAATTAAAAATATTATTTAATGTATAAGATTTTGCTTATATATATAACAAATAATTAATTACATATATATGTATATGTATATGTATATGTATTTCTGTATGTACGTAATGTTAAATCAATTTATTTTTGACCCTAAATAAGTGTACTACTTATTTAAATTTCAAATTCAAAATTTGACTTCTTCGATTATTAAATAAATAAAATTTAATTTTGGCCATAAGTAAAATGGTAATTGTATTTGGATTGAGATTTATAAAGTTGAGAGAATTAAAATAGATATATATTTAATTCATTTGTTCAAGTAAAATAATTTAAACATAAGTTTTTTCAGTAAAATAATTGCACAAATTAGGTCTGACTGCCACCAAGGCCGATTATTCCAGAATGATAATTGTGGGGACCGAAATCGAGTACAGATGATTATATGAAGTCAGAATTGAAGGGATTTAATGGATATACGATGTAGGATTCTCAAATCATGGAATATGGCTCAAAAAATGGAAGGGTTCGGCATAGCATGACACATTGGAAGGGATCGACATGCTAAATGAAGGAGGATCGAGATCTATCAAGGATCAAGTGCATTCATGCATACAACAATCAATATCTCAAGATTAGTATGGAGAAGCCATTACCGATGGCTAAAAATCGGCCAATAAAGGGTTCAGTACCGATCCCTCCTCATTAGAAATTGGGCTTAGCAATCCCTCCTGCTGGGCCTATTTGGATTAGAGGATCCTTCAGTTGAAGTTTCAGAGGGATTGATAGTCATCTTCACCTATAAATACTGGCCTAATGGGTCATTCTAAGGATCTTTATGCTACTTTTTACTCTAAGCTCTATTGCAATCAAGTGTTTTTCATTCCTTACCGCTGTAATCATATTTATAAATGATCAGTAAAGGATAATCTCCAAAGTAGACATAGGCATTCTATGTCGAACCATTATAAATCCCAATGTCTCTGATTATTACTCTTTATCTATTATTAGCTTAATCATTTCATCGGTTTAATTTTGTATTTCTTCATTTACTTCTCTATATAAATCTATTCTTGGGTGTCTGTGACCAATTTGGTTGCAAACATTTTGGTGCTTTCACTAAGAAGCTTGGTTCTCATCTTACCAGGGTCCCTTTATTGCTACTGGATTAGATAAATTCCCTAAAGGTTATCTGCAGTTATCTTTAAGAAGTTGCTAATGCTACTCAAATTTGTAGAAACCTAAGCAAGGAAATTAATAATGGTGAGACATACTGGATCTACTTCTCAGAACATGGAAGTAAATGAGAATACTATCATCCAGCAAGGAGACCTAAGCAATCAACCAACAAATGTGAATGCTGATTCGGTTGAAGTTCAAAATCCCATTGATTCTACTATAAAAGCTGAATTTCATAATTTAATAAGAGAGTTGATGGAGAGCCATCAATAACTAAATCAACAAATTCGTACAAATAACAACTTGATAAACCAAATCAACCAACGACGGCGGGGGAAAGCTAGGTGGGACCCCACTCCTTATTCAGCATTGAAAAGTTCTAGCTCATCAGGTAAGTATCACAGGCATAAGCATCACAGGGCAGTCGCGCAGAAACATCGAAGCATTAGCTGGCAGACCATCGTGGTCTGCTAGGATCGATTAGTGACAACCCCTCCATTGGTATCGGTGTCGATCCCTCAACAAAAAGGGGAATTCATCCATGCCTTATGGTAATCAAGCTGGAGCTGCTATGGTTGGTTTGGATGCTTGAGTTTAGTTGAATCCTGACCAAGCTCTTCCACAGAATTTTGATAAAGTGAATTTACAAGGTACACATCTGGAAGATGGTGAACCAAGAATGCATGAAACGGCCCGCAATCATCGATCATTCACGTGAGGTAGATTATAACCACCGCTTGGCACCAACCATCCAAACGCCAGACTTATCGGCAATGGTCAGACAGTTAATGAGGGAGAGCCAAGGCATAACAAATGATGACTGGAGAATCTTAAGAAGTCATACCTCATTCACTGATAGTGTATTACATGCATATTATCCAAGGAAATTTGACATGCCATCGATGCTTACCTATGAGGGAAAAACCGATCCCAGGCAGCACATCACGAGATATAAATGGTTGATGGATTCCGTGATAGCAAATGATGCAAACAAGTATAGATGCTTTCCTACATCTCTCTTCGAAATAGTGACGATGTGGTTCACAAGGCTCCCCCCACAATCAATTTCTAGATTTGATGATTTGGCAACCAAGTTTTGTGGAGCAGTTCCGAACGCACACGACTCGTCCTAAAGATGCGATGTCCCTTTCTATCATGACTCAAGCCGCAGGAGAGTTGTTGAAAGATTATTTGGAGAGATTTCATACAGCTATTATGGAGGTCAATAATTCGAATGGTCATCCGGTACTTATGGCCACATCAAGAGGGACTGATACAGAGTCTGAGTTTGGCGATTGGTTAGCTGGAAAGCCACCCGCAATGTTGGAGTGCTTTTATGCAAAGGCGGTTCAGTATTTGAGAAAAGAGGAAGCCAGATCCTTCAGAAAAAAGAATGTTGTGGGACCAAGTGGAGTGGGAGTATGGAGTAACATTGTTATAAAATTGTCTGATAACGGTTCTGGAAAATTCCAAGTGAATGTCTAGAATAAACCAAATTAGAAAAAAGGAGGCGGAGATGGGAACCATGAATGAAAAAGGGATACTGGACGAGGGAAGCTTAAGACTTCGATGTATAATACTTACATGCTATTGAACACATCCTTGGAGGATATCCATCTTTCTACTTGCAATACCTTATAATATAGGAAGCCGCTTCCAAACGAATCAACAAAGAAGTAGAAACAGATCGAGAAATATTGTCGATATTATGAGTGCTATGGGCACAATACAAATGAATGCATGCATCTACAGGATGTTATAGAAAAGATGATACGAGAAACTTAATTACAACAGCTTGTGAAAGCCTAGTAGGATGGTAGGCAAGGGACATCAAATCCCAACCGTGGATAAGCATCATGTAGTGCTAAGGAGCTTGCATAGATTGGTGGAAGACTGGTGATAAATACGATAGTCGAAGGACCGCACCTAGCAGATAAGAGTTGGTAAGAAATGGAGCGGTATGTTAGCGTAATTAGACATATGGATTTTGAATGCTGCTCAAATACATAAGATGGAGCTCCGACAAAACAGCAACGCACGATGGCGAGTGATGTTGTGTTTAGGAACAAAGATACAAATAAGGTCGAGGCTCTAACAATTGACCCAGTAGTCATTTTGGCCATGATTTGCCTTACTTTGGTGAGGATATTGATTGATTATGAAAGTTCAATAAATATAATCTTCAAAAAAGCTTATGATCAGCTGAGGATGGAAGCCAAAGACTTAAAACCGTCTAGATATCATATACGCAGTTTTAACGGCATTGTAACAAAAACCATTAGTTATGTGGAGTTACCTATGGAGTTGGGTGAAGGTGAATGAAGGAGAGTTCGGATCTTGCCATTTGTTGTTTTGGATGTTGACTCTCCATACAAGTTTTTCTATGTCGACCGACAATAGCTGAATTCTGGGCATCCCCATGGTGTTTGAATTTGAAGTTTTCTACAGATAATAGTGTTAGAGAAGATCATGGTGATCAGGAGATTGGACGTGTCTGTTATGTAGCTGAGTTAAGGGAAGCTCGGTGTAAAGAAAAAGGTAAGGGTGTAGACAAGACTCTCTGCATCCAAACTACTGAAAATTGACTATTAGCACCTGAGCCTTGGCTCAGGTGCCACAGTTGGTTCTATAGAGACACGGATCTTGAGGATGATGAAGAGGAGCCTAAAGAGACCAAGGCTGCATCGGCTAAGCTGACAATTGATATTATGGTCATCCATGGCGACCCATCACGAGTCCTAAAGATTGGATCACAACTCAGCCCCCCCATGATGGAAGAACTTGTTGGTTTTCTCTAAGTGAATCTAGACGTGTTCATTTGGACTCACCCTAACATGTGTGGAATCTCGCCTGCCATTGCGAGCTATGCATTGAATATCGACCTGAGGCATGTCCCAGTGAAGCAAAAGAGACGCGTCATGGATCTAGAGAGATATGCTGCTCTTAAATAGGAGGAAGATAAACTAAAAGACAATGGACTTATCCATGACGCTCTCTACACTAAATGGGTATATAATCATGTACTTGTGAGAAAAGCGAATGGGAAGTGGAGAACATGCATTGATTATTCAGATTTGAACAAGGCCTATCCAAAAGGTAGTTTTCCCTTTTCAAAGATGGACCAGTATGTGGGTTCAACCGTGGGACACGAATTGCTATCTTTCGTGGATGCATACTCGGGATATAATCAAATCCCGATGCATATTCCCTATCAGGAGCGCACCAGTTTCATTACTGATGTTGGAATGTACTACTATGTTGTCATGTCGTTTGGATTAAAGAATGCAGGAGTGACTTATCAATACTTAGTCAACATGAGGTTTAAAGATCTAATTGGAAAAATGATGGAAGTGTATGTGGATGATATGGTCGTGAAGTCAAGACGATCAAGCAACCACACTAGAGACTTGACAGAAATGTTTGACATCCTCCGATATTACAAGGTGAAAACTAACCTTTTGAAGTGTTCTTTTGGTGTTGCATCAACAAAATTATTGGATTTTATTGTTAATGCCTGTGGAGTTGAAGCTAATCCCAAGAAGATTCAGGCTATCCGCGATATCCAAGCGTTAAGAACTGTTAAACAAGTGTGGAATCTTAATGGAAAAGTTGTTTCCTTAAGCCGATTTATCTCCCGAGCTACTGACAAATGCATTCCTTTCTTTGATTTGGTTAGGAAAGAAAAAAAACACTTTGAATGGACACAGGATTTTAAAGACCGTTTCAAGCTTTGATGAATCATCTAGAGAGAGCCACTAACACCCTACTTCTATACCCATACTATGTAAGAGTATTACAGAGTAATACTATCAGATAATATGGAGAATATGCTATATAGGGTACACACGTGAACATTCTCTTGGACTAACAATGGTACATTTTAAAATCATTTGATAAATAACTAATCTATACGTACCCAGTATCAGTACAAAGCAATAGACATGTGTGCCTCTAGGAAACAACAATACATAATATTCAGTAAAGTAACTGAGAACACAAAGTCAATCGTAGTGATAACATATAATATATAAAATACATTAATTTTATAGAATACAGTACAACTCAATGTCAATTATGTATACATACAATGAATCTGATATCATATATAATCCTAATATTGTTCTCCTCTAAGCCCAGTAAAACACAAGCTGGTTATGTCGTCCATGCACATGAACTGTCTCGGACTGATCCGAGTATTACATGAATAATAAACGGGTCAGGCTATATCTAAATCCAATGTTAATGTACATGTGTTATTCGGTATTTATTGGGTAATAACATAATAATGTTATCTCATACAAACTCAAATATCATGTATCGTAAAATATCATAAAACCAAATATAAAACGTCGTCACCCATATAAACAATTCAATATAAATCAAGAATACCATATGCAATGGGTAAATCATCCATACAATAAACTCATCATAAAAAATGAAACCATCAAGTGAATCAGGCAAACACGTAGCAATGCTCTAATAAAATATCGTAAAATCATATAATCAATGGATAATGTGAGATAGCCCATCGACCCATTCAAACTATATCTAGTATTATACAAATCATAAAGATAATCCAATACAATTTGAATCATAATCAATAATAAAGGCTATCTCAAAGTATCAAATCATCAAACGGTATGGATATAACGGGGATTGATTACACTTTAGACTCAAACAGTCTCTTGCCTAGTCAACTCATTATATACATACATACATATACATACATACATACATACATACATACATATATATGTGTGTGTGTGTGTCAATACACTACACACATATACCTTGAATCTAATGGGAGACTGACAGGCGCGTACCGCAAGCCTGCTCAGGAACACAGGTTTACTCGCCAATCACGGAGTACCGTCTATTCATATAGTCTTCAAGGTATATATTAGGGAGACTGATAGCTGCCTACCGCAAGCTGCTCTAGGAGCCTAGGTCTACTCGCCCACCACAGAGTAACTGTCTATTCCTACAGTCTTAAGTTACCTCGACGGACATCGTGACCCTATCCACCAATGACTCGTCTATGCATAACTCCAGCCATGACCCTGCTTTGCTTTTAATGGTAATAGACTGTTGACCTAAGTGACACTTGGATTTATTTCGCTGTTAATAACTTAAAAAATAAAACGTGATAAAGCCACAAGACTACAAAGCAGAAATTAATAACATGCAGATGAAATAATTAATAAAATAATGCGTTACAAAATAAAATGACTAAAAGCAGACCAAACGGTTCCCAATGTTGTAAAGTAACTGACAGGGAAGAGTGCACACATCAGCATTTTGGTTAGTATATTAATGTAAATAAATACTATGTGCTAGTGAAATCCTGTAGTAGGTTGAAGGCTGCAATATATATTGGCATAAACAAATCAACTTGTATATATCTACAATTGAATGCACATGCAAAAAATGAAAGTTAAGTAGATTATAGCAAATATAATGAAACAACAAGTTTCCAAAGGCAAAATAGTTGAGTAAATAGTCCAACTTACAAGAAAATGTACAGCTCTACACTAGCTTAAACAATAAAGCAAAAACGCAGTTACAAAATCTATCGAATTCCCTCACATAAACACACGCCCAGAAATATACGTGCACAAGCATATATAATACATGCACACAGCAATCGGCATTTATACAAATACAATTGCATAAACTGGACCAATTTAAGATTGGCACACATACATTTATCAACGCCTAAAATTAACAGCTCTATTCACTCACAAACCTCAGCCAACTCTCCGTGATATAAGCAAAAGAAAGAAGATATAAACATAGATATGGTGCGAAAGGAGTACCGCTTGCTCCTTCTCTACGTACGAGCGCATGCACAAAGTCCATCAATGGCATAGCCATGCTTGGTTTGCTTCTGTCGAAAAAGTTTAATTTTGATTGCTTCCGAAGGAAGATTTTTTTTCTTTTGCTTCCGGAGATTAGTTCTCTCCTTCCCCTTCCTGTTTACACATAATCTTTTTATACTTGCGGTGGAAGCCTCTCCGAAATAAAATATATGAATAATGAAACATTAAGGAATGGAAGGAATCGTGCTAAACTCCAATAAAAAACTATTTGCTAGATGGAGTCCTACCAGATAAAAGAAATGAAAAGCAAGAAGTCTTTCATAAAGCTTCACAATATGTTAACCAGGAAGGAATTATGTACATAAAAGGTTTCTACGTTTCCCTACTCTGGTGTGTCGCTCATGACGAGATAAAACGTATTCTAAAAGAAGTTCATGAAGGGGAATTTGACGACCACACTGAGAGGCAAATTTTGGCAAAGAAAATACTTCGTTAAGGGTATTATTAGCCAACTGTCAATCTAGACGCTGTTGAGTATATAAGATGATGCGATAAGTGTCAGATATATGCAAAAGTTCTAAGGGCTCCGCCAATGGAAATCACGCAAATGGTCAGCCTATGACAGTTTGCTATGTGGGGTATAGATGTTATCGTTTCCTTACTGATCTCTAAAGGTGGCGCAAAATACGCTATCGTCATAGTTGATTACTTAACCAAATGGACTGAAGCAGAACTTTAGCAGCGATCATAACCAAAAAAGTAATCAACTTTGTTGTCTGAAACCTCACATATCGTTTCAGTCTACTACAAATTATTATGACAGATAATGGGATTCAATTCGACGGTATTGAAATCAAAGACTTCTATTGAAGGTATCGTATTGAAAAGAGATTTGTAGCAGTCACTCACCCTCAGGAAAATAGACAGGTTAAAGTTGTAAACAAAATCATAAAGTCCGTTCTGAAAAAGCATTTGGAGAAGGGTAGGGTCAAGTGGATGGATGAACTCCTTATAACACTGTGGGCTTACAGGACCACCCATAAGTCTATGACTCGCCATACTTCATTCGCCCTTGCTTACGGTTCTGAAGCCGTCATTCCCATTGAGCTCGAAGTTCCTTCTTGTCAAGTTACTTACCACGATCCCAAAAAGAATAAAGATCTCCTCTTGGAATCTCTTGACTTTATAGATGAGAAGCACGAGAAAGCCATCTGAGGGCAGTTGTGCATTGACATCAAGTTTCCCTGTATTACAACATTAAAGTTTGACTTGAACCTTTGAAATCAACGATCTCATCCTAAAGCAGGTTTTTCCTACCCCATTGCACATGAGTCCAATCTAGGAAAGACCGTATGTTATTGAACAAAGGTTTGGAGAGGGAACTTTCAAGCTAACGACTGTCGATGACATCACACTTCCAAGGGCATGAAATAGAGAGCATCTACGATGCTATTTCACTTCGTTTATTTTTTTTCATTTCAGCTTCTTTCAGAATTTGCTTTAGCATTTGATTTTCCAGATGTTTAATAAGACAGTTTATGTTATTCCTTCCATTTAGCGAATAAAGTTTTGGATTTCCTTTATTTTTATGTTTGTTATAGCATTGTGGATTAGTTACATGACAAAACTGATTGATGTCGATATATGTGAACAGGCTCCTGGAGTTTGAAATTAACCAATCATGTTAATTCCCATTGGGACTAAATAAGATGAGCTTGGTCAACTTGTTCATTTGATAACTCTCGCTCATAATCCAATGGACCGGATACACCATAAGGAATAAATGTGGCTTGGCCTTCTGATGATTAACTAAATCCTGCAAAAATATGGAACTAAGAAAAAATAAGAGCGATCGTGAAACGATCGATCACTCACCGAGTCAAACTCCAGACCCTAGGGACAAATCAATCAATTAATGGGAGTACGATCGGACTGCTCTCCAAAATAATTCTAAGTCCCCAGAGTGCGGACTAGAGTACAAACATAAGTCGGGTGTGAATCGACCACTTGTAGAACAACTTTAAGTCCTTAGAGTGCAAAATAGAGTATAACATAAGTCCGTATGAATCGACGACCCACGAAATAACTCTATGTCCCTAGAGTGCGGACTGGAGTATAAATGTAAGTTGCATGTGAATCAACCACCGGTGAAATAATTCTAAGTCCCAAGAGTGTAGACTGGAGTATAAACGTAAGTCTTATGTGAATCAACCACCCATGAAATAACTCTAAGTCCCTAGAGTGCGGGCTAGAGTATAGACATAAGTCGGGTATGGATCGACTGCCTATGAAATAACTCTAAGTCCCCAGAGTGTAGACTAGAATATAAACATAGATTGGGTGTGATTCGACGACCCAACAACTAACTCTTATCCCCAGAATAGGGATATGAGCATAAACAGTTAGGTGAGTGAGGTTCGACCATTTACTATTCCATGCATTCCAGCCTGAAACCGATAGGAGGAGAATAAACTCGCTAAGGATGGAGTTCGACCATCTAATGTCTAACACCGCTAACCTAAGACTGGGAGCAAGAGCATAGTTACTCAAAAACTGCTGAATTCGACGGTGTAATACTAAGGCTCGAGCCTAGAGTTTGATATGACTCAAGGCCACGACTGCGTGGAGGCCTTGGGATAGAGCTAATGGATTGTTACCAAAATTAGTGAACAACTAATTACAAGTTCATTGAATGGAAAGTAATACCTCAACTACCTAAATAGAAATTCACATGAAAGCTCAATAGAAAACAAAAACTTTTATTTACATGATAGGTTTCAAGGTTTGGTACAAGTTATTTCGAAAAACTGACAATCATACTCGAACAACCATAACTAATAAAATAAACGATGAACAAAAAACTATGCAAGCTATATACACACTAAGTCAAAGTGACGACTATTTCTTTAATCTCCTCTCCTTTTCGGATTTTTCGAGAGTGGTGCCACTTGAGCCCCTGATGCTTCTCTTTCTGGATCATTTTCCGCCTTTTGCAGGAGAGTTTACAAAGGTAGGATGGAGTTCACTAGGAATCGACCTGCCAGGTGGAATAAATTGTAGTGGCACAAGGTGTGGAGCATCGATATCCACGTCGACATGCACAGCTTTAGCCTTTTTCTTCAGCAACTCCTCCTTTTCAATATGCTCTTTCAAGCTAATCGCAATCATGCATCCGGAGGCACCGGTAATCACAACATCTACGAATTCATCCAATAGGAGCAGATATTCAACCTTATCATCGTCAAGAGCTCTGATGGCTTGAGCATCTGGTACCTGCACATCAGTGGCTATCGAAACTTCTACTAGGTTCTCTTGTTGCTCCACAACAACATTGCTTTAGGAGTTTGACCGGGACTCGGAAGAGCTGCAAAATTTATTAAATAGAGAGATAAGCCTAAAACCATTAGGTGAGAAAAACAAAACCTTTCGTAAATTAGAGAGTAAAGTGGAATACCTGTATCTTGCGGCTCTTGGTGGTAGCTGGAGTGCCCCTTCCAAAATAGGGGACAACACTTTGGATTGATAACTGAGCTTATCTGGATCATAGCCCAAGTCCTACTCCAGACCAAAGGAAACCAATGCTCTAGCAGCTTGGGAAGAAGAGGGGTACTTAGAATCGGCCTTCGAGGATCCGACAATATGTTCTCCTATGTCGAAAGGCACAGAAACGTCAAAGTATAGGAGTCTCGCGGTAGGCAGATCTAGGAGTTTGTTTCCATGAAGGATCTCTTTGACTAATTTTTCTTCATCAAATTCAGCTCCGCCCAACTCCCTCTTCTTCATCTCAACGATGTGCTCCTAAGCTTCAGCAAGTGATTTAAGGTAACCTTCCACCAAGAAAACTCAAGCCGTGATGTATGAGGATTTTGGCATTATATTCGATGATCGGTAGGTCAAACAAGTCCTTGATTTCATTTCGACCAAACTCTTTAGCATATTCTTCTCGGGTTTCAATTTCTTCCATCATCTCCTTATGGGCTTCCTCTTGAGCCTCCTTTTTAAGAGCTTCTATCTTAGTAAACTACTCATTGAGTTTAATTTTCGGGCTCCTAGCTTCAATAGCCTCTTCAAAGTACCTTTATGATTCTTCTTGGGCCTCAATTTTCTCTTCCCTTTCTTTCTTGAGAAGGTCCGCAAGTTCCTTAATGCGACAAGCCAAGACATTTGTTTTCTTTTGCAAGGAATCTTTCCCCAAAGAAATTGCCCTGCTATGATTAAGGGTAGCATTGAGTTCTTTTTTATAGGAAGCTTCTAAATGGCTCACCACCTCCGACGTTTCCTTGGCACTTTTCTCCACCTTGGAGAGTTTGTTGTCAATTCGGACAACTCGTCATCTTGATGTTTGATTATGTCTTTATCATGTATCGCCTCTAACTTGAGACGATCTATTTCATAATGTTACTCGATTGATGCTTTAGAGATTTTTTTTTCCGCCAAGTGTTGAAACAATTCATGCTGCACAAACACATCATTAACACATGCGAGAGAACTTGCTTTGTTGTGCTCCGGGATCATATGTATTGTGGGATGGAATTTAAGCCCATTGAAGCAAATTTTAGAAAAAATGGCCTTAAGCTCAGCCAATTTCTCCATTGTAGAAGTGTCAGAATCTACAGTTGGCAAGAAGGGATCAAAAGCGGCAATTGGATGCTTGCTTAATCTATGGTCACAAGAATGCTTTGAGCTAGAAGAACCAGAGTATTTCTCATGTGATGTGGCAATTTAAGGGCCACGATAGGGATGCTGGTCTCCACTATATGTAGGAAAATTAGGCTTATCTCCTGGTGAGATTTCTAAGATTGGGATTTGCGCTTGGAAGAGGAGGATTTCCTTGAGTGATAGCTTCTTTCCTTTCCATTATGTTTTTCCCTATACCTACAAAACTATAAATTATGGAAAGGTCGATGATACGTCGAAGAACCTCTTAAGCAATTGAGGGCCCAAGACTAAGTCATCGCACCTGCAAAGACCTAATGAGAACATGTGAGTAACTTTCGTGTAAAGGATTAACGAAGAGCATGTAGTGCAGTGCACATGGCCATGAGTCTCCTAGCGTTCCTTCCGAATAGACCGTTGGTTGTAGCCTTGCTTAAGGGTGTTCTCTCTCCTTTATCAGTAAAATAAATGCCTTCGCCGCTCCTAGTAGGAGAATTAAGCCCTTCGATATTGATATTTGGAAATACGTAAGTCATAATATTATCTAGAATTCGGAGATTCGAAAATGCCTTCAGTGAAGTTTTCAAGTGTTGAGAAGATGATTCTTCTTCAATAGGAGTGATGATGAATTCTGGATCTACGATGGATTTTCTTCTACAAAGTTGGCATGCCAGCTTTTTCTTTCTCTTATTCAGTGTTTGAGATTGCACACCTTGCGACGGTTCGACCATAGGCACCTTGCTTGGGCTCGCATCAGCATCACTGGGTTTGTTGGCCTGGAAATCTCTAATCTCACTTTCTTCAATGTCATCCCGAGTCCTCTCGGCGAGGAACGATATGATTGATGGCATCCTCTTCTTGCTCTGTAATGTTTCTCGGTAATGTTGCGCTTCCGGGGAGTCTAATTCTCTCTTCCAACAGCTCAAATAGAGATATTAACTCTTCGGTAACAATAAGTTTGATATTCCCATCTTTGATAGGGGTAGGGCGAATAACGACGAACACTCTTGAAAAACTAATGCCTTCAGGACGTGAGCGGACACCTGTAGGAATTCCAGATGTTAATAGATTCAAAAATATGACTTGGATTAAACGACTTAAGAATGAAATAAAGGTAACACTTACATCCTTCCAACCATCGCCTTGTGAAGCCTGGTGGACATCGAATAGTAAACGACTTATGCTTGAACAGAGAGTTTATTCCAAGTGCCTATTGAGACTTGGAAGTTAGGCGAAAGATTGAGAAAAAATAGGATGGACTTCCTGACCGCCATTCAAAGTTGTAGATGGTTCTTATGTCCTTGGTAGTTGTGGATGAAATAGAACTCTCATAAATAGCAGGATGGTTCCATGTAGAAAGGCATAAAATTGTTAGGATGGAGTTGAGTGGGAGCTATTCCAAGATATCATAACATCTCTCGAATAAACAAATTAAAGGGCGGTATACATCTGGCCCAACACATGAATTTGTTTTATGTCGTGTACCCCTCTGGGGCAAGCGAGGCCTGTTGTTTATTGAAGGAACTAGGATGTCTACAAAGGGAACTCCATGAATGGAACACGACCTACGAAGGGCAGTCTCGCCTATTCGAAAGGCTTGAGAATCTAATGGGTTGTCTAGAAGATTGGCACCATCTACTCCATCTAAAGTAGGACTTAATCCTCCATCAAAAAGATAGGAATATCTAAAAAAGGTTAACTAATGGGCCAGAAACTTTTATCAGTTCTGCTTGATGGCGGGGAGAAAGCCTCCTGGATATAGTCACAGAACTTGATTTTGCTTCAGGATCGATGTGTTGCATGGCCGATTCGAAAGACATACAAACTAAACGTTTTGAGCATCTGGAGCCTATATTAGCTATACTCAATAGATAATCGAGGTTAGAATAGTTTACATATTCCCCATGTGTTAAGTGTAAGCTAGTGCAGTGCACTGAAGTGTATAGCAAAAATAAACAAGATTAAATTCATAAGATGAAGTTAAATGACGAAACTTTAGGTTTCGACAAGACTGATCGTCATCGCTGACTGTATCAACTAGTGAAGAGATTGATCGTTTCTAAAAGCTTTGGGATCGACTATCGGTATATTGAAGTGTGAATTTTGTCGTTCAAGTCAATATACAAGTCTTTAGTTTATGTCAAAAGATCTAAGGATCTGATTGTTCAATCTCGAGTTCAGTAATAAATGTGCATGTTTTAGTGTTCATCGTTATCATATGACCGAGTTCACTGGATGAATTAGTGAAAACTGATCAAACAAGTAAGGTTAAACTAGCTTATAACTTCAAAGAACCCCTATAAGTCCTTATGCCGATCCCTGTGTACCAAACCCAATGTACCATCCTTATCCCAAAGCCTCTCTACCGATCCCTCTATTCACCCAAGTTCTACTGATCCTTTTGCCTCTACAAATTCTATAGACCCCTCTCTCCTTAAACCACCGATCCTATTACTTAAGCATGGGTTCGTCGATCCACAATCACTCCAACGCCTTTACTTTACCATCCTCTCGTAAGGCCTCGATACCGATCCCTTGTGAACAAACAAAGGATCGGTCTATTCCCAAGCCTCCTACCCCAAACTCTCCTCCACTCCCTCTTGTTCTTCTTTCTTCATCATTATGCCAAGGCCAACTCTTTCCCGCACCTCATTTTCCCCAAACAACTTTTGTCCTCAGTCATCCCCTTCATCGCGTATCAAACTATCATCAATGAAGTAAGATCCTTCGCCTTGCCTTAAAGGCAAAAGCAAGTTGAAAAGCTTAATAATTCAATCGGAGATGAACCATAAAAAAAGATTGAGCTATGGATCAATTAGAAGGCGGAGTGATTAATTAAAGAGATGGATTTACTAATTAGAGCGATGGATAAATGGAAAAGTAGGGGCCGGGTTTTCCTGTATTAAGCAAAGAGAGGGTTCAGAGATAAAAGGATGGATGAAAGGCAAAAGAGTATGTAAAAGGAGAAGGGTGAAGTGAGCTTTTATAAGGAAGTGGGGGGTCGGCTGTGCGCTTGGCATAGAAGGGGAAAGCGGTTAAAGTCATGCCAATTGCTATTAGCATGTAACCAAAAAGGGATCGGCATAATATACACTGATCCCTACAAATGCTTAAAAAACAAAAAAGAACGGAAAAGAATGAATGAATGATGGGGATCGGCTACAGGTGTGAACATGAATAAATATAGACACACAAATTATTAAAAGCATGTACATACAAATTATTATGAAAGTTGGCAATGCCCCGTGAACATGAGAGCGTGTCAAGGAGCCACAAAAAAACGTGTAGATGAATGTGCACATGAATGACCCAAGAGTACAATTTTTGAAATCGATAAAAATTGAAGTCAAACCTAAAACTTTTGAGTTTGAGACTAGAACAGATAATGAAAACTTATTAGTCTCGCAAAACTGGACTTATATATATATATATATATATATATATATATATATCAATAGGCAGAATATAGCACTGGATTTATATTATTGAAAATTGACCAAGCGTTATGACAATCAATAAAGAACTCGATGCCTTGAAAAAATGATTCGATAAAAGGATGGCAACTATTCAGAAAGCTATATGGATCTCATTCTCAGCGATTCAAAGCATGTCATGTTAATAACAAGACGTACTTTAGAGGTAAAGTGTTACCTGGTGTTCTAACCCGGCTATATTGAACTAATTGCACGAGTTAGATCCAACTGCCATTATGGCCGACAATTCCAGAATGATAATTGTGGGGACCGAAAGTCGACTACAGATGACTATATGAAGTCAGAATTGAAGGGTCTGATGGATATAAAATGTAGGATGCTCAAAGCATAGAATATGGCACAATAAGTGTAAGGGTTCGGCATAGCGTGGCATATTGAAAGGGATCGGCATGCTAGATAAAGAGGCATTGGCATCCATCAAGGATCAAGTGCAGTCATGCATAAAGCACTCAATATCTTAGGATCTACAACTCCAAAGCCTATGAAATTTGGTGGGCAAGGTATGTGTAGCCTGGGGGATCTACAACTCCAAAGCCTATGAAATTTGGTGGGCAAGGTATGTGTAGACTAGGGAGCCTACCCTAAGGATCGCATGTCACAAGGATGAAGTTGGAGGGATCGGCAAGTATCCCTAGGAAGGGATCGATAGAGATAGTGCGCAAGTTATATTAAATCAAAGATCAAGCAAGAACTCGAGTTCCAGTGGTCCAAATGACATGAAAATTGAAGAAGAAACATATTTTAGTAGTATGGAGAAGCCACCATAGAGATCATAGCCCAAAAAATCGACCAGTGAAGGGATTGGTACTGATCCCTCCTTATTGGGAATTGGGCCTAGCGATCCCTCTTGTGGGCCCATGTGGATTAGAGAGTCCTTCAACCGAAGTTTCAAAGAGAATGGTGATCGTTTTCGCATAAAAATTATAACGACCCAAAATTTGACCACTTTAAAATATAATATTTAAAGTGATTTTAAATGTAAAATAAGTAAGGTTATATGATTCAAACAATATTAGATAGGATTTGGAAAGGTTTTCCTAGGTAAAAGAGAAAATGATTTAGAATTATTCCAGGATTTAAGAAAGGTTTAAATAAACCAAATGATTTGATAAATGAGGCTTAATGATTCCTTATACTCTTGAAAAGAAAATGGAATAAATTGAAAATGTTATATCTAACAAAGATATTGCATAAAAGATGAAGTAATTGATTGATGTTTGATATCCACATATGAACTTAACATCTTTTAAATTGATATTGGCTTCGAAGGAACCGGGGTCGGATTTGGATAATTCCTATCCGAAAACCACTTCGAACCAATGTATACGTTCGTGCGTGAAGACATGTTGAAGACGATGATTATTGAAGACCGTGCATAGCGTAAGGACTGCTTGTTGATTTGCTCTGCGTCGCACCGATTATAGAGTTATATGTAGCGGTGGTCTCCTCGTTGTGGAGATTTTTCGGATTGCAAGGACTACTCACTAGTAGTGATAGTAGGGGAGTGCCTTCGGTTTATCCTGCTCTTGGACAACTTATATGGACGTTTGTCAAACATTGCACTTCTAAAGATTAAGCACATTGGTTTTTACAAACGTACATCAGTGGTGGCGGAGAAGGCAACTTCTCTTAGCTTAACACCCTCCTAGAGACGTATGAGCTTAAGGGTTGTATTTTTGTGGAAGGCATTAGTAGTTAACGGAAATAGAAATGTGGCATTCAAAGAAGTGATATGTGCTATGTGGAAAAGGTAATTGTAGCCTCAAGCCTCATCAAACCGGAAATGACCGAAACAGGATTAGATACTGCAAGGCTAAGTGGGTCATTCCCAAGTAGGGTATGATCATCCCCTTCTAGATATATTTTTTTCCCGCAATGATGTTCGGGATATAAATTAATGTGGTGTATGGAAAACAAACGCTCGATTAAAGGTCGGTAATGACCGGGGGATGGCATATTCGGTACTATCTAGTTAAAGAGGTAGGTCGGTCTTGTATTGGTAGAGAAGCTGTGTGATGGTTTCTTGGGGCATCCGTCTAGAGGTGTACCCATTCCGAAAGGTAGATCCTTCGTCTGGTCATTTATATGGAAAACCATTCTCTAATAAGAACCTACGGTTTTGTTTGTAGAGCCTAGTATGCTGGAATTTAATAATGGTAACAATTTCGGCTAAGATTACTAAGTTTATTTGCAAATGTTTTCGAAGAGATGTCATTAGAAATAATATCAAAGGATTTGATATAAAAGTGTTTTAGTTATCATAAAGTAAATAATCGTCCGTGTTTATGTGTGGGTGTGGTGTTATGAGATACTCTTTCTTTTCAAAAGGTTTTATTCAAAGGCTAATATATGACACTGTCATTTATTATTGAGTTTTTCCCACGCTGGTTTATCAATCCTGATCCGGGTATTTTCAATACTCGGGTCAAATCCGAGTAGTTTTAGGTTTAGTTGAAGATGGTTGGAGTTTCCAGAGAAGGGCTGGAGATATTCATCATAAGTATGGACATATTCTATTATCCGCTGTACTTAGTTTGTTTTAGTTGATTTTTGTCAGCAATTGTAAGGATGGATGTTTATAACTGTCCAAGCTGAATTTAGGTTAGACTCTGATATATTATTTAAAAGTTTTCCGCTATAAAGATATTTTTCGATATTATGTGTTATTCCATTCGAATGAGATTCTGTTCTATCTATTTTTCTTTATTACCCTACATGTTCCGTATTTTTATGCAATTTGAGTTGGACATGTGTAGTTTATTGTCGATTTAAAGGGTACGAAAAAACGAGCCTTGACATTTGGTATCAGAACTTTTGGTTAAGCGAACACCGAAGCCTGATATGGGTAAGTCTCATCAGAGATAGGATTAGTGATATCCTAGGATGAGTAACTCATTAGAGATAGGGTTAGTAACACCCTAGAATGAGTTATGGGAGTGTTATATATATGTGAGCGCGTAATTGTTCATTTTATAAAAATGGCTTTGTTTTAAATGGTAAATGAAATATTTTTACCTAGGATTATATTTTCAATATAAAGTATATATTTGGAAAAGTTGTATAGCTAGAAATCAAGATCAATGAAATTTAAATATGAACATCTTGTGATTAGAATTTCACGATTTGACTATAAGATTTTTAATAATGATAATTGATAAGTAAGAAATCTAATAAGGTAATTAAGATCTTTAAGACTTTTTCCACAATAATAAATTAAGAAATGATAATGTTAAGTTACTATCATAAACTAATCAATTGTTTAATTTAAAAGTTAAATTACAAATATCTTGTGAATTAAGTTTCACGATTTGACTATAAGATGTTTGATAATAAGATTGGTTTACGGAATGAACATATAAGATAAAAATGTATTTAAATAATAGAAAATGATTGTGTAAAAAGGAAAATATAAAAGGAACGAAGGTTTTAAATTCGAGTAATTTAAAAGAGTTGTGGTAATTTAAATAAATTTAATTAATATAAGATAAATATATAAATTGATTTTTAAAATAGGTGAGGATATATGATACTATTGGTAGGACCAAGTTCCTTGGATTGTTTTAGAGTTACTCGATCTATATAATTTTCTTAAGTTAATGAAATAATATGAACCATTAATTAGTAATCTTTATAAAAGTGTTTAAAGTAAAGATAAATTTGGAATCGTTAATTGCTAAACTAAAGCGGAATTTCTGATGATTTTGGACAGTCGAAAATTTCTGAATTGCATCAAACTCAAAGCTAAGGAATTTATGGAATATTATGACAAAAGATAAACCATTGTGAAACACTTTGAGTAAATGAAATAAAATAAGGATAATTTATAAATCTAATTTATAAAGAAAAATAAAGATTTAAGAGTTAAGAGTATAAGGGTTTAAATACAGGTGGTTTTAAAATTTGTTTTTCAAAGCTAGAAAATTAACAATAGTATTAAATAAGAAATAAGTTTTATAACTTATGAATTTGAGATAATAGTAAATTACAACAAAGTCTAAATTTGTTAGACAGACGGATTCAAGTAAAACCAATTTGGAATTTGGGATTTGTATATACTCTTAGGATGTAAAGGTATATCATACAAATGTAGATTTAAGTCATGAACTATTAAGTAAAATAATGACTCCTCCAAAAGGTAATTATGACCTGGAAAATGGTTTATTAATGAATTCTAGCATTAATTAAGAATTTGGACTTAAGTCTTTAAAAGTGATTGATTTACATAAGTTACAAGATGTAATAAACTTAAGTAATAGATTTATAAAATGGTTCATAAATAATATTAGTGTTAAAAGATTATGGGAAGACTTTTTTATGAAGATAAATTATCTTTTGAGTGAAAAATGGTTTCTTTGGAATATATTCCTTTAATAAAATATTTGGAAATAAATAACTAAAGGGATTATATAACAAACACCTTTATAAAGTGTTTTAAGCTTATGACAAAAGTTTATGAAACTTTTGAGGGTTAATAAACACATATGTATATGTAGATCATCTCATCATACCATTTTGTTCTAAGATTTGAATTCGGAACTTTTAGGTGTTTGCACTGATTCGGAAAAGAATTTATCACTCGATTCTTGACGATGAATATTGATGAGGATGTTTGGTTAGGTACTTTAGTTTTCTATCATAATTGAGCATTATGCAAGGAAAGCAAAGGTTTCTGAGCAAAGAGCCTGATTAAAGTCCGCACTAGAGGATCGGGGGATCGATAGTAGTTCAAAAATGAAGTTGTGTATTTGAATAGGAGATCAAATAAGATATTTCATACGGATGATCTGTGTATATTATATGGAATTAAGTTCAAAGATAAATGTTTTAGGTAAACTTTTGTTTGGGTAATTTCGAGGGCGGAATTCTTTTAAGTAGGGGAGAATGTAACGACCCAGAATTTGACCACTTTAAAATATAATATTTAAAGTGATTTAAAAAGTAAAATAAGTAAGGTTATATGATTCAAACAATATTAGATAGGATTTGGAATGGTTTTCCTAAGTAAAAGATAATATGATTTAGAATTATTATAGGATTTAAGAAAGGTTTAAATAAACCAAATGATTTGATAAATGAGGCTTAATGATTCCTTATATTCTTGAAAATAAAATGGAATAAATTGAAAATGTTGTATCTAACAAAGATATTGTATAAAAGATGAAGTAATTGATTGATGTTTGATATCCACATATGAACTTAACATCTTTTAAATCGATATTGGCTTGAAGGAACCAAGGTCGGATTTGAATAATTCCTATCCGAAAACCGCTTCAAACCAATGTATACGATCGAACGTGAAGACATGTTGAAGACGATGATTATTGAAGATCGTGGATCTTCGTAGCTTGAGGACTGCTTGTTGATTTTCTTGGGGTCGCACCCATTACAGAGTTATATATAGCGGTGGTCTCCTCGTTGTGGAGATTTTTCGAATTGCAAGGACTACTCGCTACTAGTGCTAGTAGGTGAGTTCCTTCGGTTTGTCCTATTCCTGGACAACTTGTATGGATGTTTGTCTGACATTGTATTTCTAAAGATTACGTACATTGCTTTTTACAAATGTACCTCAATGGTGGCGAAGAAGGCAACTTCTCTTAGCTTAACACCCTCCTAGAGACGTACGAGCTCAAGGGTTGTATTTTTTTTGAAAGGCAATTAGTAGTTAACGGAAATGGCAATGTGGCATTCAAAGATGTGATATGTGCTATGTGGAAAAGGTAATCGTAGCCTCAAGCCTCATCAAACCGGAAATGACCGAAACAGGATTAGATGCGGCAAGGCTAAGTGGGTCACTCCCAAGTAGGGTATGATCATCCCCTTCTAGATATATTTTTTCCTGCTATGACGTTCGAGATATAAATTAATGTGGTGTATGGAAAACGAGTGCTCGGTTAAAGGTCAGTAACAACCGGGGGATGGCATATTCGATACTATCTAGTTATAGAGGTAGGCCGGTCTTGTGTTGGTAGAGAAGCTATGTGATGGTTTCTCGAGGCATCCATCTAGAGGTGTACCCATTTCGGAAGGCAGATCCTTAGCCTGGTAATTATAATTGGAAATCCAATTCTCCAATAAGAACCTACGGTTTTGTTTGTAGGGCCTAGTATGTTGGAATTTAATAATGGTAACAATTTCGGCTAAGATTAATAAGTTTATTTGCAAATGTTTTCAAAGAGATGTCATTAGAAATAATATCAAAGATTTTGATATTAAAGTGTTTTAGTTATCATAAGGTAAAAACCCGTCTGTGTTTATGTGTGGGAGTGGTCTTATGAGATACTCTTTATTTTCAAAAGGTTTTATTCAAAGGCTAATATATGGCACTGTCATTTATTATTGAGTTTTTCTCACGCTGGTTTATCAAGCCTGATCCGGGCATTTTCAATACTCGGGTCAGATCCGGGTAGTTTCAGGTTTATTTGAAGACGGTTGGAGTTTCTAGAAGAGAGCTGGAGATATTCATCATACGTATGGACATATTCTATTATCCGTTGTACTTTGTTTTAGTTGATGTTTGCCTGCAATTGTAAGGAAGGATGTTTATAACTGTCCAAGCTGAATTTAGGTTAGACTCTGGTATATGTATTTAAAAGTTATCCGCTGTAAAGATATTTGTTTGATATTATGTGTTATTCCATTCGAGTGAGATTTTGTTCTGTCTATTTTTCTTTATTACCCTTCATGTTTCGTATTTTCGTGCAATTTGGGTTGGACATGTGTGGTTTATTGTCAATTCAATGGGTACGGAAAAACGGTCCTTGACAAAAATACTGGCCTAACGGGTCATTCTAAAGATCTTTACGCAGCTTGTTACTCTAGGCTCTATTGTAATCAAGTGTTTGCTATTCCTTACTGATGCAGTCGGATTTATAAGTGATCAATAAAGGATAATCATCAAAGTGGAAATAGGCATTCAACGTCGAACCACTACAAATCCCCGTGTCTCTAATATTGCTCTTTATATTTTATTAGCTTATCATTTCCTCGGTTTAATTCTGTTTTTCTTTATATACTTCTCTACATAAATCTATTTTTCGGGTGCTTGTGATCGATTTGGTGGCAAACTATAAACCAAAAATTAAAAATATAAATTACTTTTTATACATAAATCTATGAGGATTTATATATGTATACACACAAAGATATATATATATATATAGCTAACTTTTTAAATTTAAAGATTTTTTTATAAAACAAATATATTATATTTGATAAAATTTAGGTTCACAAATTGTATTTTCAATTTTTTAAATTAATTATTAAATTTGCATTTTTTCTAAGTTTTCAATTATTATTAAGGTTCATATAAATATACATTTAAAGTATATATAGGTATACATCTAAACTTTAAAATCATTAAAAACTAATTCATATGATATATATATACACACATACATACATATATATGCAGATTTGGGAACTGATTTTTATTCATTAAATGGATGAATTAGGATATGTAGATGACATAACTAATTAGCATGACACAAATTAAATAAGAACTGAATATATACCTAAATTGATCACCAAGAATCAATACGTTGTATGACAGTTGTTCCTCTTGGAGCACCACGATCCCTTCCTTCTTATTGATTTGGGACTTTAAAATGTAGACTTCATCACCAAAGATAGGGTCGGCAAGATATGGAAGAAAAGAGAGCACAAAATCAGTTCTCTAATTTGTATAAAGGCTAGGTTATTTATAGTCATCAGCCAACATAAATATCTATTATATATTCTCTAGATCTGAAGAATAAGTATTGTTCTTCTCTATGGCCCTTAGTATGGCTAGCCTTGACTGGGATATGGTCGTTACCATAGTTGACTTCAAACTGAATAACATCTATTTACTTATTTTCTAATTTCTAAGTCTATCGAACTGTTATATAACTTTTATACATTATTCTATCTGATTTAAACCGAATAAATGATTAAAATTTTCCATAATTATTAATACAACATCTGTATTAATTTATAAATTTATAACATTTACAAATAAATTTTATCCTTGATCGAATTTGAAAATAACTAACAATAGATTTTATTGACTCTCTGATGCGATCTTGATTCTCAATCAATATCTAAACATTTTAAATATTGTAGTCTGTATGGAATTTGCTGAAGTATAGTATAGGGTCAACTTCAATGCATACATATCATTTAAGAGAAACCATATTTCTTTCCAATGTAAGCTCACATAGTATGGACAATTTGTACAAGTATTATTTTTTCATCACTATATCACTTAAATATATAGAGTTTGGTCTAAGGTCAAAAATCTATCAATATCCGTACTAATCGGTCACATCTAAAGTCCTAGGGTCAATATGATAACATTTATTACTTAATCTATTTACTCTGGCTAAAGATTTTGCCTTTAATTTGACTTAATAATTGCCAATTACGAAGATACGACCTTCTATAATGCAGAAGACGAATCCTCAGTTGAGTAGCGTTTCACTTCAAGTGTTTAAACATGTACCCAACTATGACCATAACATGTTCATTATGCCATGTGCTTGAACATGATCAAAGTACAAGCTGTAAACTTAAGTTTGAAGCTCCTCCTAAGTCACAAGACTGCTATACGTTGTTATCATAAGATCTTCTATTTTTACTAAGTTATGATAACCTATAAAAGACTCTCATCGATTGTTCTATGATTGTTCCAATCAACCAAAAGTACATAACCCTTTAGTGTCCCATTGGTCACGAGCAAATCACCATCCATTGTATGGAGGGCATTAAGAACACTATTCTCAATAGACTTATCAATTCCTTTTCTCGATACATTTTGACAAGAAACATTCAAGAAGTGTGTATACATCTATTGATTTGATATTTATGGTTACGAACAAAATTCATAACTACAATTGATAAAATATTTCTTGTAAGTATTTCTACCAATACTTGTTTAATCTATCTAATTCATCATTTATATTTGTATAACGTGTATAAAAGACAAATTAACCGGCCGCGTACACTATTTTGAACAAAATTATTTTATAAGACTTAAGTTATATAACAAATTATATAATTAACCCTAGGGAACACCCTTGACTCTATCAATCTTCCACATGCACCTAGCGCTAATTATAGTGCCCAATGCGGATACCATCAATATATCTACCTAAACTAGGTTGTAAAGGGGCCTTAGTCAATGGATCTATGATATTATTATTTTGTATCTACTTTTTGATTATGCTTCCCCATTAACGATAAACTATTTTAATGCACGTTCACTATGGAGAATATATCTCAATTTCTTATCAAATTGTTTTCCCATTGCAATATATATTGCATCATTGAAATTATAATATGTTTTTTCATTTTTGAACATGTCAAACCGCTCTTAGCTCTTTTATTTATGTATGCTACTTTCAACACAACACTAGTCAACACGATGTACTTGGTCTCTTTATTTGGGTTCGCTGTAACTTCTCATGTGGCACATTTCTAACTTATAGCTCCTTAATTAAGGTTCAACATAAATTTAAGGTTGACTTTACTGTATATGATATCACTTATGAAGTTCGAGTCTGAATATTCCTTCATAAGGAGTTTGTTGTCTCCATAAATATTTTTCTATTATTTCAAAAATACTTGAGAACATTCTTAATTAACATTTAATGATTATACCATAGACTTGATATTTGCTTAATACGTCAAGTGTATAAGCGAGATTTGATACAAATATAGCATATGTTACGATTCGTATTACTGATGCATAAGGGATCTCCTATTTCCATATTAAACATTTTAACATGACATTTGTGTATATAGACTGGGAAAATCCTAACATTTTCTTATACCAAGTATAAAGATGTCTCTATCAAATCCTACATCAAGAAACAACTATACTAAGCCGATATCAACATAAGTACATTGTTATCAATCAGTAGTACATTGTTTACTTATAGTAATAGAAATGTTTTAGCACCTTTTAATTTTTGTCTTAAGGACATACGCTTCCTCTACATTTTGACCAAAATCAGACTATTTGATATTTCTGTTAAAATATGCATTCAATTTTGATGCTTGTAGGACATCATTATTGTATCAGCTCTTAGTTCATACCCAAAAGACATATAACCCATATTATTGCTCCCGCTTACTTTGAGGAATTTTGGTTGTAATGTGAAAACAGTTTCTTCAAACATTATTCAAAAGTTCCATTTCAACATTAATGTGCCAAAATTTAAATAAATTTGTGAAATAATTGTTTGTAGAATCTGAATGGAATCAAGCATGTTGATCAGTGAAATTACTTCATTAATTTCAAATTTTGACATCGATAAAGTCCTTTCCTATAAACTCCGCTTTATATAATTCCCACCACCATTTATCTTTTCCTAGAAGACTCAATTGCGGTCATTGGAACATATCCTTTTAAGTACAATTACCAAAATCATGTTTTGTAAATGTACCTATAATCCATTTTAGACTTAAAGTATAGTGCCATGCGATAAAGCATACTCTCCATGGCTTGTCAATAAATGAGGATACTGTTATTGCTAATAATTTATTTTTTTCAACATTGACAAGAAACCCGTTGTTTCTCTTCAATGTGTGAGAATTTTTGTTAGTCATTCTAATATAACCATGTTCGACTTAGGCTGGGTTAATTTTACTTCATCTATATAATCAGTTACTATGTTAGACTCTCAGATCGTATCCAAATTCATCACACTATCACAAATTTCTATATAAAGAAATTCCTTCAACAAGAAGGTGGCATGTCTTAAAAGCAACAATTAGTTTCTAAGTGCAATAGAATAGGCACCCAAAAAACATTTTATGAATTTCCTATAGCCTTACATAAAACGTATCTAGTTATGAGTTTACGAGATTTAACTTCATAACATAAATTGGATAACCGTATATCTTAAACTATTTTAGATTTAGGTTTCTTTCTTATTCTTGTCTTGTATTAATCACAAACAACACTTATACATGAAATTAAATCTGATGTATGTACTTACTCTAAAGTACCTATCTTAGAGAAGGAAGAAACTCAACTTCACTCATTATCAATCATACTTTGTCCAACAAAGTATGATCGATCCTTGTCGATACATCATTATAGAACATAGGGAGGAGTGAATTTGAGAGTCAGTGTTTTTACTTTTAAGTACTATTGAATCTCTAATTCAATATACCCACTTCTTCGATTAAATCGAGCTATTTTATTTCCTTTGCATGTTTTGTTTTTTACTTTCGTTTTGTATTTTATAAACTTATCACAAATATCATACTTTTGTCAAACACTCATGTCCATATCTTAGATAATTCATCGATGAATTTAACGAAGTCAGTGGATCTACTTTTGGTATCTTAGACTTTAAACTGTATACATCTGTATGTATCAATCTGAAGTGTTCAGTAACTCTTTTCTTACTTCCATCAAATGGATATTAAGCCCTTAATTATTTGATATATACAATTCATAAATACCGTACGGTTCATAATAATATTATTAAATAATTATCTTGAATACATGGCATAGTCTATAATTCCAAAAATAATTGTTAAATTTTGTAGATATTTTGTATTTTCTATAGCTAACACCTCTTTATTATTACAATAATAGATACCATTATTGACATGCCAAAGAACGAATTTATTTTATAACAAATATTTAAAATATTCATATTAAAACAAAACTGCTTAAAATTTGACATACTTGAAGGTAGTCTTTCAAAACTTGATGCGTTTAGCGATAGTGTTATATGGTATGTTCCCATAATTTACGCTGTTACAATAGTAACCTTTTAAATACAGAGCACCATTTAACCACTTACCATGGGTTGCTTATTTCCATTACCTGTAACTAAATTAAAGTTAAGAGTTTAGATCAAGTGTCTTAAACTCAAGAAATAGATCTTATAGAGAACAAATTTTCTAGAAGAAAATACATTTAGAATAGAAATCATGTTTCTTATTCCATATTTGGAATAGAAGTGACCATTCACACTTTTCATCCCAACTGTGCCAATATTATCACCATTCTCAAACTTCCTCTTTCAAAAGGTCAAACCATTTAAAAGAGAAACTCTTTACCACAAGACTTCATCTGTAACCGCCCTTCTTAATACCCTTAATCTACGACTAATGATAACGTTTGATTCTTGAATACCATAAAATACAATTCATCGGGGTAAAACGAAAAAAAAGCACCAATGAAGGCATAACGATAGAATCTCATATGGAATGATAGTATATATATAATTTACCGAATATACATAAACATAACATGATAAAATATATAAGAAATTATATCGATAGATGTAACTAATAAATAAATACCAATGTAGAAATCTAGAATACAATATCTGATACAACAAATCTCATTTATAAATAGCATATTTTCCATGTACTAATATAATATCAAGTATATATGCAGGTATTGAATTTGCCTCCAAATTGCTCCAACCACCCTAAAAGCGTGTCGCTAAAAGCATCTAGCTCCCAAACTACTCAATCGAGTAACCGAGAGTTATCATGACTTAAACCGACAAGGACAAAATGCAGGTAAGAGTAAACCCTAGTGTGAAGGGAACTAACTCAAAATATTGTATATCAAAACCATATACAAATAAAATAGAAAACTTTAAGGCATAGCCTGTCATCTTCACAAATGTGGCTCAGGGATAACACGGACTGCCCATAAACAAATAAAGTAAATCCAACTCAAAGTAGGGAATCATATCACAACCTGCTCTTCGACTGAATCAACAAGTCAGATAAGTAATATAATGCAACTGAAACATAACATACCATGATAGACCTAACTCATTATACCAATGCAGGAGTAATATAACCATCCACAAATGTCTAACATGCAACTTTTAATAATAATAACCAATCAACCAATATAATCATGCACAATCATAATGATAAGAGACACATATTAAATAAGTTGATATCCATCATTGCTAATGGGCAGAGACGGCTATGGACACCAATCAATTTAATGACCCCCATCAACGCAACCGAAACGCAAAATAAATATGATGATATAACAATGCTACTAATACAGCATCTTGATACCTAAAACCAAAATACAGATATTGTAACATCCTGTATCTGGAGGCCAAAAGCTAAAAGCTGTAGATGCTGCAGTCATCCATAATATTAACTTCTGGTGAAAAATTATGGTAATGATAATGATATCCATAATATCAGAAGCACGTGAATATGAACAAAATCACATATTTCAAAAATCAACAGTTTGCTGATTACTTTTCAAAACAATAATTCATATCCATATTACATAATCCCTTAACTTTCCCAAGCAATGATTAACTATATCATTACAAAAATACTCAAAGAGTGACACAAGAGGATGCCCCTTTGGGTTGATCAAAGTAATATAGTCATGTCTGACTTAATATACACAGTGGAATCAAGACAAAATGAAACTGCAAATCCTAATTAGCTATCCGTCAACCACCTGCTAGTCTTTGGATGCTTTGTTCGCCAAAAGACTAAAACCTGAAAACCTCAACCCTCAGCCTACTCGAATCAATTTTGAGTACCCAAGAGTTTAAGTAGAAACAAAAACTTCGAGTTAGACATAAAGCCGGTGTGAATAATTCTATTATATCTCGATTTACTGGTATTAAGTGAGACCATGATGCTTAGCGTAATGGGTTTCCTCTCACTAATATACTCTTTAAAACATATATTTTGCAAATCCTTTTCTATAACCAAACTGGTTAATCAAACTGTTATATCAATATAGCGATATCTTTTATGCTAGTAAATGGACTATATATCCGTAAAACAAGTAATATGTGAGCTATCTGACCACAATATAATAGCTAGGTCCGTTATGCTACAACTAAACTATCTATACAAACAACTAGGCTAATTGTCCAAATTGTTTTCTTAGGGTTAACTACCCTTTAAATTATCGTTGAAAAACTTTTCAAAATGATTTAGTCCAAATCATATATATATATATATATATATATACAAGGAAAATATACCTTTAGCTTTGCTCTAAGATATTTTGCCATGTTAAATATACTTTACTCAAAATAATGTTAATGAGATTTAAAAAGAATTAACTATCCTTCCAAAACAAGTCAGAATCCTTTTTAACTTGAAAATACTTAGGCTACATTGTCTATTTAATACGAAACATTTGTTTAAAACCATTAAACAACCTTCTCGAAACTATTGAAGGTAATCCCTTCGAAAGCATTGAAAGACCTTTTCTTTTCGAAAACATTGGAAAAATCTTTACTTTCTTTTCTCTGAAAACTTCAAAATATTAGACATCCTCCTTTAAAACCTTTTAAATATTTCCTTTCGAAAACATAGAAAAGACCTTCCCTTTAATCCTTTTGAAACCCTAGGGAACTACCCCTTTCGAAAACATTCACTAAAAACTTTCGAAACAGTCAAAACTCAATCCTTTTGAAAGCATTCTAGGTTCACTTTAAAATATATGGAAACCTTTCGAAAGCATTCAAAATTTACCCCTTTGAAACCATTGAAAAACATCTCGTTCGAAACCATTTGGATTCTGCCTTCAAGGAGAGCAAAAGGATTAGAAACCCACTAAAGTCGAAAGCATCTATTTTGAAACCTTTTAAAACCATCTCTTTTGAAAGTAGTTTGGGTTTTACTTTACTAATAGAAAAAGGTCTTAAAACATTTAAGTCAAAAGCAACTACTTCGAAACCATTTCCTAAGTAATGAAGTGATGGTGTTGAAACCGTCTCTTCGAAAGCGTTGGAGAGATGGCCAGGTTTTTAAAAACAAAACAACCCCTTCGAAACCATCTAAGTCGAAAGGTAAAAAGGCGGCAGCAAGAAGGTTTCGACTTAGTCGAAAGCAATTATTTAAAATGAAGACGCAACCCAATCGTAAATTTTTCCTTTAAATCATTTGACTTAGTCAAAAGCTACTTAGTCGTAAGCCATTTAGTCAAAAGCAAGCAGGCGTATTTCTTCAATTTAAAAACAAAGGACTGTCTCCACCACTTTGATACCCCTGGTTTCGACTCCCTACCTTCCGCCATCATCCAATTCATTATGTACCAGTTGCCCGATACCATATGCATTGGTTTCGAATGTATCGAAGGCGATAGTATGGAGGCGAAACCTAGTGTCGAAAGAGACGAAATAGTGAAAAACATGTAGCAAGTAGTTCTTTTCACCTAACCTGCCTTTCGTGTCTAATTGTGATTGGATGCCCCTTTCTTTATCAATAAAAATTACTGCACCTTGTAAAAAGGGCTACCGACTTTTCGGATTTAATAATTTAAATCATTTTACAAAAAGCCCCTACTCCTCTTTAAATTATATAAAACATTTAAATATTACACCTTAGATAATTTTATATAACCGTTAAAACACTTAGGAAAAATCTAGAAAAATTCCAAAGAATTTATTTTAATATGTTTTCCAACATATAAAAATTTCATACCTCAATCTTTTATTATTTAATCGAAAATAATTATTAACCCAAATTAACATTTTTTTACTAGAAAATTCATACTAATTCCATGAAAATTCAGAAATACGTAAAAATTGAAACCCATCTCCAAAACAATATTTATAACCCCCATAAAAATTCGCAAGACATTTGGATGTCATTTTATATGGTTTTCACCTTAAAACATATCATAAATCCAATACAAATAACATAAGTCATCAACAAGCATATGTATTCATTCCATCATTCAAAAACATGAAAAATCATTGCAAAATATTTGGAATTCATTTTAAAAACGAAAACACAATCAAAAATCAGATGTAAACATTATCCATCTTAGCTTTAGAGATTATGGAGATTGAGATATGAATATATTTGATTTGAATTTTCTTCTTCCTAGATTTTCTCCTTCTCTTCCTTGTTAATGGTGGCCGGCCTCTTTTAGAATTTTTGAAAATGAAATGCACTTGTAAAATTTTGTACAACCAAGGTTTGCAGGACATAGGAATGGCCTCTTTCCTATTTTACCCCTCCATTATTTCAAGTTAACTCTTATTTTAATTTATGGTTAAATGGAACGGTTACACCCTAATTAAAATCAAATCTCAATCTCATAATCAACACATTATTTTATTTAATTCAACTAGTTAAATATCCTTAATAATGTTATCAAAAATCTAGGGTGTTACAGATTCCTCTCCTTAAAGAATTTCATCCTCGAAATTACGATAAGGTACACAACAAATCAAACAAGAAGGTAAAACATACCATAAAACAAGTCAGGATAAGTATCTCTATCCTTCTTTCAATCTCCCAAGTACAGTCCCTGTCATCGTCGCCTCATTGAATTTTGACTAGTCTAACCGTCTTGCTTTGAAGCCTCTCCTCATCTCTCGCAACAATAAGAATAGGCTTCCTAACTATACAAATCCGGTTCTACCACTAAATCATCTAGTACCGGCGGTGCAATAGTAGCCACTGCGTCTCTAACACACTTCCTAAGATGAGAAATATGAAAAATATTATGGAATCCTGCCAAAATGCTCAGTAATTCAACTCTATATGCGAGTTTCAATGATAGGAATAGGTATAACGAATCTCGGAGCTAACATCCCCGGATTTCCAAATTTAGGCACACCCTTCATCAGTGATACTTAGACGAAAACCTAGTCACCAACTGAGAAGTCTAGATCTTTCCGTCTCTTATCTGTATAACTCATCCGTCTAGACTAAGCCTCCTTCATTCTATCACAAATGACCTTAATCTTTTCTGCAGCTTCTATGACTAAATTTGGACCAAGAACTAACCTATCTCTGGTCTCTATCCAATAAACGGGAGATTTTCACAGCCTTCCATACAAAGCTTCAAACGGTGCCATCCCAATACTAGTCTGATAATTGTTGCTATATGAAAACTCGACTAAATGTAGATAGTCTTCCCATGATACCCCGAAGTCTACAACATAAGCTCTTGACAAATCTTCCAAGATCTTGTTAACTCTTTCTGTTTGTCCGTCTGTTTGCGGATGGTAAGCGATACTCATCTTGAGCTTGGTTCCCAAAACTTCCTACAGACTCTTCTAGAATTGGCCAGTGAACAAAGGATCTCTATCGCTAACTATGCTAATAGAAATTCTATGCAATCTAACCACATTCTTTGGGAATAATCTTGCCAAAACAGGTGTCGTTCTTATAGACCTAACTGGAATGAAATGGGCACTCTTGGTCAATCTGTCTACTATAACCCATATGCTATCATTTCCTCTATTTGACCTAGGCAACCAATCAATAAAATCCATGGAGATAGAATCCCACTTCCATACTAGAATATCTAATGGATGAAGCAACTCACTTGGTTTCTGGTGTTCGTCTTTTTTCTGCTGGCAAATCATGCACTACCTCACACACAACCCAATATTCCGCTTCACACCTTCCCAGAAGATACTCCTCTTCATATCCTGATACATCTTAGTACCTCCTGGATGAATAGAGAACTTTTAATGATGGCATTCCTCCAAGACTTCTTTCATTATGTTTCCGGCACTCAGAACATATAATCTCTCTTTCTTTCTCAACCTCTCATTCTGGTCAAGACTGAAATCTCTCAAGTCATCGCTCTCGGTTCCATCTTTTTGCTTCCTAATATGTTCAGCTAATACTGGATCCTCTATTTATTTAGAAGCAATCTTTTTGGTCAACACTGGTCGAACTTCCAAACAAGATAATAAATTGTATCTCTACTGCACTCTGCAATCAGCTAATTCTTCCAAGTCCTTCCACTCAGCAATCATTGCTAAAACTGCATTCTGATGTTTTCTACTAAGTGCATCTGCAACCTTGTTGCCCTTGCCTGGTGTGTACTCAATCCAAAATCGTAAGCAACGATAAACTCTAACTACCTCTGATGCCTCATGTTCAACTCCTTCCACGAGAACAAATACTTCGGTGACTTGTGGTCTATATAAAGCTCAAACCTTTCTCCCAAGAAATAATGTCTCCACACCTTCAAAGCAAAAATAACTGCAACCAACTCTAAATCATGCATCAGATATCTAACCTCGAGAGGTCTATGCTATCTAAAAGCGTAGGTAATCACTTTATCCTTCTGCATCAGCATTGCCCCTAGTCTTGTTTCATACGCATCGGCATAAACCACCAGATCTTGGTTCCCTTTTAGAACAATCAACACAGGTGCATGGGTCAATAAGTGTTTCAAACTCTGGAATGCTTCCTCATACTTATCGGTCCACACAAACTCAACATCCTTTCTGTCAGCTTGGTCATCGGTGCCGCTATCCACGAAAAATCCTTAATGAACCTCCAATAATAACCAGCCAACCCAAGGAAACTCTTTGTCTACGTCACTGTCTAGGGTCTCTTCCAACTATTCATTGCTTCAATCTTAGTTGGATCTACTGATAATCCTTCCTTTGAGACTACATGACCAAGAAAGTTCACTTCTTTCTTCTAGAAATGATACATTGAAAACTTTACCTTTAGATGATGCTGCCTTAGCATCTCAAGCACCACTCTAAGATGAACTTCATGCTCTCTTTCATCCTTATATTTATGAAAAGCAATATGAACCTATCCTAGTGCTCTCGGAAAACCCAGTTCATCAAATCCACAAAGAAAGCTGGAGCATTAGTCGGTCTGAATGACATAACTAACCATTCATGCGACCCATATCCGGTCTTAAACACCGTCAAAGGTATACTATCCTCTGTTACCTTGAGCTGATCGAAACCTGTTGCTAAATCCAACTGCAAGAATACCTTGTATCCACTCAAATGGTCGAAAAAATCGTTAATCCTAAGTAATAGATACTGATTCTTTATCATTCTCTCATTCATCTTACGATGATTGATACATAGTCTTAACGATCCATTTGGCTTCTTAGCAAACACTATAGCTGCTCACCAAACGCGAACTTCTCAGCCTAATCAAACTCTTGCTTTCTATATCCACCAATTACACCTGCAACTCCCTCATCTCTGTAGAGGTCATCCTGCTTGGTGATCTACTTACTGGTTCTGCTCCCGGAGCCAAATCTATCCACAACTCAATGGCCCCTTTCGGCGGCAATCCAACTGCAGGCTCAAAAAATCTGCGAATTCTCTAACCATGAAAACTCGACTCAACTCATCATCCAAATACATTGCAACCAAAAAATCATACATCTCACCGCAAGAACCTTCTATGGCATAAACTATTCGATCACTATAATCTAGAGGTCTAAACAATATTTTCCTATCCTGGTAAAATATTCGAGCATCATACTCACTTAAGCAATTCATCCCAAGAATAATCCTGAACCCAATAAAATCAAACACATGCAAATTGTAAACAAAAGTATGACCTAACAGGTCAAACTATAATTGGTCACATCTCAACCACAAAGTTGCATACCCTCCTATCTGATTCACAACCCGTAAGGAAGCAACTCAATAAATAGGTTCTAGGTTAAGCTTATCTATCAAACATCTAGATATAAAAGAATGTGATTCACCAGTATCAAATAGAATGCTAACAGTCATACCATGAATCTGAAGTGTACCTCCCAAAATTGTCTTTCCCTTCTCCTGAGCTGTTAGCTTTGAAGTAGCAGGCTCCAATGCATACACTTTGCCTTTTCAATCCTTTGTAGCCTCCTTGCATTGGCTCATATAGTGGCCAAACTGGTCATAGTTGTAGCACCTGACATTCTTCCTCCCAGCCACTTCCTTAGCTTTCCCAGCACGACACTTATTAGCATAGTGTCCCTTCTTATCACACTTGAAGCAAACAATCTCAAACTTCCCCTTCTTAGCTGCTCCACCCTTTTGAGCACCATTCTTAAGAAAGAACTTCCTCTTCTGATTCTACGCGATATGGACTTCTTTAGCCTTACTGTTTGTGCAAAAAATGGGCAAACACCTCAAAATCGTACGATTTAGTTGATTATATGTTGTTCTTAGTGATTTGGACGATTTATGCAAATATATAAAAAGCAGGGACTAAACTGTAAAAGACACACAGATTTATAGTGGTTCGGCCAGAACGTGCCTACATCCACTTTATATGTTATTCTCCTCTTTCTCTTCAGATTACAAGTACAAAGCTTTGGTTACAAGTATATGAAAGTTGTTTGAAAGTTCCTTCCGTGCTTGAGCTCTCAAACTTATCTCTCATTGTTGTACCCCTGCCCCTCTATTTATAGAGTGAGGCTGGGGGCAGGGGTCTTGGAGGTATATAGCTGCTGGTGGGCCTGGGCTGAAGCAATCTGGCCTGGCACATCTGGTTCGGCAGAGCTTGATTCGGTATTTGTTGGAAGCGTTGACTCGGTGGTGGAAGCGTAGCTTGATTCGGTGGTAGAGGAAAGTAGGTTGGTTCGGCATGGTCTTGGACCGGTGGTGTGTGAAGGGGATTGGTCCGGTCGCGTCTAGTCCGGTATGGTTGGTCCGGTGGTGGCTTCGTTGGTTCCTGGTCCGGTGGTGGAGGGTGGAGGTTGGTTTGGCTAGGCGTGGGGAGAAGGTTGGATCGGCATGTACATGGAGTAGTTTGGTTTGGCAGGAGGTGTAGTATTTTGGTTCAGTGGTGATGTTGGTTCGGCATTGGCGTGGAGAGGTGGAGGTTCGGTAGTGGCTATATGGGGTTTGGACCGGTGGAGGTTGGTCCGGTGTGGGTACTACCGAATGGACCTTATACTGAGAATGCCGAATGAGTTCTTGTATTGGGAATGCCGGATGAACCAAGGCATCTTGAATGCCGAATGAGATTTCGCTCTACATTGCCGAATGAAACTTTAAACCTTTGATACCGAATGGACTTTTATACTTGAATCATGAGTGGAATCCCAGACTTATATATGCTTGCTGGCTGCTTCTTCTTGGTTCGGTCGTGGTGGAAATGCACACAACATTGATATTCCAGTTTTGACCAAAAATGAGATAACACTTACTCTTCTCCAGAGAATCAAGTAACTCCTTATGCCTTTTGGCCATCTCCAGAACAAACTTGGAAAGATATCTAATATGAGGTAATATGGCCCTAGTTAACTCAGGTTTCAACCCCTTGATAAACTTCTCGTTCCTCTTCATGACTGTATCCACTGAGGCATACCCAAACCGGGCCAACTCCTCAAACTTCCTTGCATTCTCCAGGACTGACATTTCTCACTGCTTTAACTCAGCAGACTTCCTGATCAGAGCTGATTGTGCCATTACAGACATAAACCTCTCATGGAACCTACCCTTCAAATCTTCCTCGGTAAAAGTTACCTCATCCACACCAGCAGTCACACTATTAGAGCGAAACAATGCGGCTCCCTGAAACAGCTTAGGTGCCAACCTCCTTTTGCCCATCAGTGTGCCCCAAATCTGTAGAAATCCTTTCGCAGTGCAATTCTCTGCCTCGAAAGCATCCTCTGTTCCAATAAACGGCTTTGTTGGGTGAGTTTTGTCCGGCCCCTTCCCTACCACCGAACCAACACTCACCGAACCGACTCCACCATGTCCCACCGAACCACACAGCTCCGAGCTCCTACCGAACCACACGCCTGCCGAACCAAAGAGAACCAAGTGCCTGCCGAACCAACATAACTCCAACAACCAACGAACCAAACCTCCCCATATGACTGCCGAATCAACCTACCTCACCTACCTGCCGAATCAACTTTCTCCACTTCAATACCAAGCTAAACCAGTTCCCCTCACTACCGAACCATCCATCACCGGACCAAACCACCACCGGACCAATCCCCTTCACACACCACCGGATCAAGACCACGCCGAACCAACCTCCTCGCCTCTACAACCGAATCAAGCTACGCATCCACCGCCGAGTCAGCGCTTCCAGCAAATACTGAACCAAGCTCTGCCGAACCAGATATGCCAGGCCAGATTGCTTCAGCCTGGGCCCACCAGCAGCTATATACATCCAAGACCCCTACCTTCAGCCTCACTCTATAAATAGAGGGGCAGGGGTACAACAATGGCAGACAAGTTTGAGAGCTCAAGCACGGAAGGAACTTTCAAACAACTTTCATATACTTGTATACAAAGCTTTGTACTCGTGATCTGAAAGAAAAGAGAGAATAACATATAAAGTGGACGTAGGCACGTTCTGGCCGAACCACTATAAATCTACGTGTTTTTTTACAATTTAGCCCCTGTTTTTTACTTATTTGCATAACTCACCCAAATTACTAAGAACAACGTAAAATCAACTAAATCATACGACTTTGAGGTGTTTGTCCATTTTTTGTGCAAACATTTTTGGTGCTTTCACTAAGAGCTTGGAACTCGAAGCTTCAGCTTCCCTCATTCAACCTTCTTTCCCAAATAGCACCCTTCATTGCCTAGGAAACATGACTTGCAGGCCGAGAAAAGACTTTAACAAGGGAAAGAACATCGCAACTAGCAGCATTCCGGATCCAGTAATCACAGATCAAGAGAATCATCCCATTCCAACAGCAGTACCGAACGAGGATCAGACAAACCCGACAGCCCCTGCCACAGAACAACCGGCAACAATTACTAGGGCAGATCTAGACAGAGTTGTGGCTGAAGTAACTAACCGCTTCATCTCCCAACAAGAAGCTTTGGTGGACCAACTCATGTCACGCTTAAGGGATGCCGAATAATCCAACCGCAACACTGAATCATGGGGTGAGTCTCAATCTGGAGGAGCTCGGAGACAACAAAGGTCTTCCCTCTTCGAGGAAGCTATCAACAGGAACAACAATGATAGGGGCCGCGCCCGGACTCAGCCCGAACTCCGACTCGAGGAAGCGCTTGGAGCCGAATCCAATGGGGGAGGGACCAGGCGAGGGTCGGATGTAGCTGAGCCAGTCATGCCGCCTAATCATAGAAACCCCGCTGAACGGAGACGAGCTAGAACCCAGCCCGAAGTTGACCCCATGAAAATGCTCGAAACTGAACCCCCCAGGGGAAGATCAAGGTAGGGGCCAACTGTAGCTGGTCCTAGCATGCATCCTAGCAGCCAAAGACAGCCACTGGATAACGTCAGAAGTGATAGACTATACCATCCCTACAGGTCATCTGGACGAGATCGATCCCGTAGGGAAGAACCAAGCTCATTTTTGTCCGCTCCAAATTCCGATGAAAGAATGGCACGATTATTCAGGGAATGCGTCCGACGGGAGCAAAGGGATCGAGGGATAGGCGCTAGGGTAACCAACCCTTTCACCCGCGACATCGAAACCGCCATCACCCCTCGAGAATGGAAAATGCCGACGATGGAACCGTACAAGGGAACTTCCGACCTCGTTGTACACTTGCAGAGATACACACAGCATATGCTCATGAGCGGAGCAACGGAAGGAGTGTTGTGTAAATGCTTTCCACTATTCCTAGCAGACCTAGCTACCTCCTGCTTCTGCCATCTACCCTAAGGATCTATCAGCTCATGGGAGATGTTGAAAGAAAAGTTCATTAGCCAGTTCCGCATTCATGTGGAACAACCCAAGGATGCTTATTCTCTATCTACCGTCAAACAGAAATCCGGAGAGACACTGCAACAATATCTAACCCGGTTCAACGCCGCAGCGGCCGCAGTCCAAGATGCCGATGAGAAACTCACCCTAATAGCCCTCTGTAGTGGTGTGCACCCGGATACTAAGTTTGCTAGAAGACTAACTAAAGAAAAACCAGCTACCTTGCCCAATTTCTTCCATGAAGCTGGGAAGTACGTGAGACTCGAAGAGGCTGCCACTGAAAGGCAGACAGGACCACAGGCTAAGACGGCTTATGGAAACGCCCCCGCCGCAGCGAAGGACATTCGGAGAAGCAACTCCAGAGATAATGCAGGGGGCAAGAAGGGAGAAAAGCGCTTGTACCGACCAGGACCGAGATTTGACGCTTACACTCCCTTGAATGAAACAGTCGAGAACTTCTTCCTGGCCACCCAGGACGAACTTACATACAAGCGCCCCCCGTACAAGAAAGAGTCAGATCGCGCAATCCAGTCCGGAAAATTCTGCCGTTTCCACGAGTCTCATGGGCACGATACCAATGAATGCTGCCATCTACGAGACCTAATTGAAGAACACATAAGGAGAAGGAGGCTGGAACGCTATGTGAAGGGCCAGGACAGGACTCCAGCTCCCGCCAAGGAAAACCCAGGGCAGCTCCACCCAGAGACAGGCGGAGGAAATCGCAACACCAGCGGTTCCAGCCAAGAGAAGATAGTGGTCCATACAATATCAGGAGGGCCACACATCGCCGAAAAGAGCTGGGCAGAAATGGAAGGATATGGAAACTCACTCAGAAGCGAGGGAGACTGCGTCAATTCTGTTATGGAAGAACGCCACCCTAAGCGGAAGGAAAATAATGACATCACATTCAGTGGGCGCGACCTAGAAGGAAGGCTATACCCTCACATGGATCCGATGGTCATCTCTGCCTGGTTCGGCCCAGCTGAAGTTTTTCGAATCCTAGTAGATACTGGAAGCTCAGTGAATATTCTGTTCAAGCATGCTTTCGACAAAATGAAGCTGTCAATGAAGGACGTGTCTCCCTGCAACAAACCGCTACACGGTTTCACTGGAGAAGCAAAGATGCCCCTCGGACAATTGGATCTCTTGGTTGAATTGGTAAGTCATACCCGCTCCGCCGTTCGGAAACAAACATTCGTGCTAATAGACAACCACTCGGCCTACAATGCCTTTTTAGGAAGACCAGCCCTGTCCGACTTCCAAATAGTCCTTGCCCCATGGTGCCTAAAGATGAAGTTCCCAACGAGTAATGGAGTGGGAGAGGTGGAAGGGGATCAAGACGCCGCTCGGGACTGCTATGTAACCGAACTTCGCAATAATCGCAGGAGAGATAAAGGGAAGAATGAAGAGACTGCTCTCTGCAAGAAAAACTTGGAAGCATAGAAACTAAAGAAAGCCCCTCCTCTTCGGTATACCAGTGATCATTTCAATGAATTAGACCCCAGGGACAAAGAGGAGAAGGCCACCGCCGAGCCTGCAGAGGCTATGGAATTCGTATATGTAGACAAACGCGACCCAAGTAAACTGCTGATAGTCAGATCTCAGTTAAAAAGAGAATTAAAGAATCAACTCATTGATTTTCTTCTCCACAACATGGATGTATTTGCATGGACGCACGCTGATATGACTGGAATCTCCCCGGACATAGCATGCCACGCACTTAACATCGATCCTACCAAGGTACCGGTAAAGCAAAAGAAGTGAAGTATGGGGGCAGAATGATCAGCAGCCCTCGAGGAAGAAGTAAAGAACTTACTTGCCAATGACTTCATACGTGAAGCCATCTACCCAGAATGGATCGCCAACCCGGTACTGGTAAAGAAAGCTAATGGGAAGTGGCGAACATGCATCGATTTCTTCAACTTAAATGACGCTTGCCCGAAAGACTGCTTCTCACTCCCCCGAATCGACCAACTCGTGGACAGCACTGCCGGACATGAACTTTTATCCTTTATGGACGCATACTCAGAATATAACCAGATCCCTATGCACGCCCCCGATCAAGACCACACTAGCTTCATCACTTACCGAGGATTGTACTGCTACAAGGTAATGACATTTGGACTTAAAAACGCCGGAGCTACTTATCAGCGCCTCGTCAACAAGATGTTTGCAGAACTGATAGGACGTACTATGGAAGTTTATGTGGATGACATGCTGGTAAAATCGAGGAAAGCCGACGACCATATAAACCACCTGGACGAGATGTTTCAAGTACTTCGCCAATATGGAATGAAGCTGAACCCTCTAAAGTGCTCCTTCGGAGTATCATCTGGAAAGTTCTTGGGATTCATCGTTCATGCCAGGGGGATTGAAGCAAACCCCGAACAAGTCCGAGCCTTGCAAGATATCAAGATACCATCCACTCGAAAAGAGATGCAAAGCCTAAACGGGAAGGTGGCCGCCCTAAGCCGGTTCATCTCTAAAGCAACTGACAAATGCATTCCTTTCTTCGAAGCCCTGAAGAAAGACAAAGGAAAATTCGAATGGACCGATGAGTGTTCAACAGCTTTCCTTAACCTAATCGAACACCTCCAGCGGCCACCAATACTCTCAGCTCCTAATGAAGGCGAGGAACTATACCTATACCTTGCTGTGTCACCACACGCCCTAAGAGCCTCTTTGGTGAGAGAAGACAACCGCACGCAGCGACCCGTATACTTTGTAAGCAAGAGGTTCACAGGGGCAGAAGTCAGATACCCTAAACTTGAAAAGCTAGCATACTGTTTGCATATCACGTCGCGGAAACTGTGATACTATTTCCAGTCTCATTCCATCAGAGTTTTAACCGATCAACCGCTAAGGCAAGTGCTCCATCGCCCCGACACTTCTGGGCGATTACTTAAGTGGTGCATCGAACTAAGTCAATATGATATCACTTACCATCCTCGCACCGCTATCAAGGGGCAAGCCATAGCTGATTTCATTGCCGAATTCACTACTAGCGAAGGTAAGGACCAATCTGAAATAGCAGAAGATATCAAGTGGAATCTCTTCGTAGATGGAGCGTCGAACGAACAAGGCTCGGGGGCAGGTGTTGTGATAATCACCCCCAGGGGAAAGAAGCTGCACTACGCCCTAAGATTGGAATTCGCTGCCACCAACAATGACGCAGAATACGAAGCAGTGATAGCCGGATTAGAACTTGCACTGGAAATTGGAGTCAGTTCTTTATGTGTCCATAGTGATTCTCAACTTATTGTAAATCAAATACTGGGAGACTTCCAGACTCGAGGAGAACGACTCACAGCGTATCTAAAAAAGACTAGGCTACTGCTTAATCAATTAGATCACTATTTAATCAAACACATTCCCCGAGAAGAGAATCAAGAGGCCGACGAACTAGCAAAACAAGCTAGCATGAAGAACATCACTATTTTCGGAGCATTAACCATCTCAAAACAGCTGGCACCAAGTTTCGAGCAAGTGAATCTGATAGCTGCGATCGACGAAGAAACCTGGATAACTCCTATCCGGAAATATTTACAAGATGGCACACTGCCCGACAGGCGTAACGAAATTAAGAAAATCTTAAGGAAAGCTTCCCGCTATACATTACAAGAAGGCATCCTCTATCGGCGCGGCTTCTCTAATCCCTTATTAAGGTGTATCGCTAGAAGGGAAGCCAGGGAAGTCTTGTCCAACATCCATCAAGAAAGCTGCGGAGATCACACTGGAGGGCAGACTCTGTCAAAGAAGATACTCCGATATGGATATTATTGGCCCACTTTAAACAAAGATGCCTTTGACTTCGTCAAGAAATGCGACAGATGTCAGAAATTTGCCAAGATTCCTCGACTACCCACAAATGAGATTACCCAAATGACCAGCCCTTGGCCCTTTGCAGTATGGGGAATTGACTTGATTGGCGAACTGCCAACGCGCCCAAGCGGAGCCAAATATGCTATAGTGGCAGTTGACTATTTCACCAAATGGGTGGAGGCGGAACCTCTAAATAAAATATCTTCGGCAAAAGTTATCAACTTCTTGATCAAAAATATTCTGTGCAGGTACGGAGTCCCACTCAAGATCATATCAGACAACGGACTCCAATTTGACAGTGAAGAATTCGCCAACTGGTGCCAAGAGCACGGGATTCACAAAAGCTTCTCATCCGTGGCTTATCCCCAGGCAAACGGCCAAGTCGAAGCTATCAACAAAATTCTCAAAACACCGATCAAGAAGAAACTTGAAAAGTCAAAGGGCGCTTGGGTGGATCAACTTCCTACGGCACTTTGGGCCTACCGCACATCTTTTAGAACATCAACAGGGCATACTCCTTTCTCTTTGGCATACGGATCGGAGGCAATGCTCCCAGTTGAGACTATTGTGCCTTCCCACCGTAGGATCCACTACAACCCAGAAGAAAACGAAGAACTCCTCCTCATGTCTTTGGATCTGATTGAGGAGAGAAGAAATGATGCAGCACTCAAAGTAGCAGCTCACAAACAAAAAGTGGCAGCACTGTACAACCCCAAAGTCAAGGATCGTAGCTTACAAGAAGGAGATCTTGTCCTCAAGCGAATCTTTCCGCGCCCCGGGGCACTGGACCCCATCTGGGACAGACCATATGTAATTCATAAAGATCTTCACAACGGAGCTTATATTTTGTCAACAGTGGACGGAGAGGTGTTCCAGAGGGCATGGAACATCCGACACCTCCGTCGATACTTTTCTTAACTTATACTGCCCATATGAAGTGAATTAACAAAGAGGATCAGTGGACGTAGGCATTTTCGTGCCGAACCACTTTAAAAAACTTGGCTCTTGTTAACTTGTTAATTTATATCTTGGCTACTTGTTAAGCTTTATCCTTTGCTGTTGAACAAAATCCTTTGCAGATGACATTTCAATTCAGAGCTTCACAACGCAACTCCACCTGGACAAAATCTAACAGATACGCTACGATCCTATGCCCTCGCCAATGAGACACTTTGCTCCGGTATCCCTCTACCGCGAGTTAACTCATTGTTTGCCTCGGCCCTTAAAGCCGACTGTAATAAGCCGAGTATAAGCCACCGAGAAGGCCGATTATGCCATGGCAGCTCATTACAGCGATTTGGCTCGCCGGCAACTGTGAACCGATCATAAGCCCCAACATAAGGTGTGGCCAGCCAGGGGCAGTTCACAGTTGACGATCGGCCCCCACGCTAGCCGGCCACAGTAAATCGAATAATACCCAAGATTACGGGCCATAATGGCCCGGGTAGTTACTGTGCGCGATCGGCTCCGATGTGTCTTAAGTGCAGCTGTGGTAAAAAAGAAAACTCCCCGCAGAGGCGTAAGATGGATGACAAATGTCTCCAAGACCCACAGCTAGGGAAAGTGACTACAAAACCCGTTTGCCACGAACTTAAGCACATCGACGGCCTTCCGTGACTGGAAGTTTTACTTTTCCTATATTTCCATTTCATTTAAAACTTTTCTCCTATTCTCCGTAACGGTGCTTGAGAGTACAGGACATGAAATAGGGAACGCTCGCTAATGGGAACAAAAACTTACAATCGGATAACGAGACACTCAACAGCATTCCGTGCTTAATCTTACAGGGCGCACGAAGTTGTCGTCCACAGCCGAAACATGAAGGGCGGTACCTTCTACTTTTATACATTAATGCATAGCTGCAGTTCATATTCACACATCACATTACGTTGCAAAATGAGAAAATTATACTTTAAGCAAAAACTTAGCATCAAACACAACTAAATCACAGGCATATGCATAGTTATACTTCTTATGCAGCACATCAAAATAATAACAGCATTCAAAATATAACAAAATCAGCTTGTGTTATAAACTTACATAAAGTCGTTCAATGACATAATTACAGCTCAAAAGTACATTAATGTTTTGAACTAGCATATACAGGAATGTCAAGCAGACCAAACAAAATAACTAGCTGCAGCTAAGAACCAGCTCTCCGAATCTACTTAGCTGCGGGATCGGAGCTCCTAGCATGATGACCAGAGGCCCCACCTGTCCAATTCAGAAAAAGAATCCATTAAACTGGCAACGAACGATCAAGTTATAAAAAGCTAAAAACGGAAAACTCACCAACACCCGCTTCTTGGTCCTCATCCCCCAACTGCACACCGGCTTCCTCTGCAGCAAGTAGCCGCATCCCCTCCTTCACCGCTACCTTCTCCTCCTTTGAGAACTGGGCGGTAACCATGTCCATCCTGAATGTCGCTCCACCTTCCTTATCCGCATCGGCCCTGGCCTCCTCCAAAGCCCGAAGATAGATCCTAGCCATGACCCGGGGATAATCATCCATCCAGGATAGATTACCCTGCTTCCAGGTGCGGAAATACATATCCTGCAACATCTCATCCATCATCCCCTCATTCTCCTCAAACTCCCTCACCCGGGCCTCGGAGGACAGCAACTTAGCAACGACAACATCCCTCTCCGATCGATATCTCAAGCAGTCAGCCTGAAGAGTTTTCCTCATTTCCTCAATCTCTTCCTTTAGCCTGGCCTGAGCAAGCTCTGGGGCCTCAAGCCCCCCTGATAACTCCTCTACCTGCTCGAGATCCGCCCTCCGAACCTCGTCCACTGTAGCAATAGCTATGTCAATCCGCTACTTGCAGGCGGCCTCCATCTTTCGCAAATCAGCCTTGCTAGCCTCCTCCATGGTTTTCTTTAGTCGTCGGGAGGCCGCCTCGTGCTGGGATATCTGGATAGCCTGATCGGCAAGCTGTTTGGCCTGGTCAGAAACCTGTAGCCACAACCGGATGTTAGCACTTCCGATTTCCTCCCCAGCCCTGGCCAGTCGAGCGTGATGCTCCATTAGCCTCTTGGTTTCCTCAGCCACCCGATCGATGATTGCCTTGGCCTCACTCCCCATGGTCACAATCCGAGTAGTAAGCAAATCGAGGTCTAATGACTTAGCCTCATCAAGCACCCGTACCATGGGATTGTGGGGAAGAAGATGCTCACCCGTGACCTCATCAACAGAGATATCCTCAAAACTCGGGTCCAGATCAGGGTGGCCGGCAAATGGGTTGCGATCCAAACCAGGACGGTCTATCGGAGTGACGGTTGGACTTTCGAACGGATGGGGGGAAGGCATAAACTCAATATCCTCCTCATTCATGTCATGGATGGGCTGGACTGGAGGCTGAAGGCTAGGAGAAAGTTCAAGCAAAGATCGGCCCCTCTTCCTCTTTTGCATATCTTCCTCAATGACTCCAAGAAGGGGGCGATATCTAACTGCATCTCCAAAACGGCTAGTTGGCGGCTTTGGTTTGGCAGAAGCTTTGAGTAGCTTATACTATTCGAGGCGGTGCCGGATATCTGATGACTTGGCCGCCTTACCTGCTCTTGGAATAAAAACCAAGTGTTACGAACAAGCAACGATCCATAATTCAAGAAATATGTTAACTTAAAAAGAATGAGAAGGCACGTCTGTTATACAAACCCTGCGGAGGAGTAGAATACTGCAATAAGTCCTAAATCTCAAACCAGGACGGAATCGAACCATAAAATATTCCTACGTCCCTATCATAAATGGAGTCTGCGGAAGTCAAAAGTTCACCTTGAATCGCTGGAATCGCCTTAGCTGAAGAACTCTCAGAAAATGGATCGGCGCCAGCCCCAGTCTTTTCAACCCCCTTTGCCTTCTCAACCAAAGCCGATCCTTCCTCCGACTCCCCAAAAGCTTGACGGAAAGCATCATCCGTCCACTCATGAATCTCTCCCGCTTGCCCGGAGGTTAAGGCACCAACGCCACTACCGCCATGTCCATCTCCTCCTTCGCCTTCACCTCTATCTTCCTCTGCATCTTCCTCTCCCGGAGCAAGTGGGAAAGTACTAGGAGAGGGACCGTCGGACTTCTTGAGCTTCTTGCCCCCAACAACGGGAGGCTTTGTAAAAGGTTCCCTCTTGCCACTCTTCACCGTGGCCCCTTCCTTGGCTTTGGCAGCCTTCTCCTCAGCCGTGTCTCTCTGCTTAACCACGGATTGGTGTGGCAGAATCAGGTTATACTCCAGCAGAGTGGCATTCCTGATCAGGTAGGAAGCTGACCTATCCCTTCCCGAAGTGACCTTTATTTCAGCAGCCATCCGTGCCAAGGAATCATTCTCCACGACCGCAAAGCCACCTGTTACTAGCAAGAAATAGAAGTATATAAGAAGAAGCATTGCGATCGGGACGAGGAAAATATAAATGAAGTTCAACTCACAGCCAGAGGTGAAAAGGCGGAAGGAAACGGAGTCATCCCTGATGAAAAACCATTCTTTCTTAAACATACTAAGCTTCGAATATAGGTCCAGGACTGGTTTGAAAGGAACAGCCGCTTCCAAGCTAACGTACGGAGATCCCTTCTTGTATCCCCTCAAGTTATATAGATACCGGATCTCCCGGTTGGAAGGGGGCGCCCGTACCTTCTCTGGAAAATAATGTATAAGCACACCAAGATGGCGTAGGAATTGGGCTGAAGCTGGAAAGGAGCCACCTTCAGATAAGTAATGAAGCTGACTATCCAGGTATTAATGGGAGGAATGGCCCCACACATGTAATGGTACCTACTATACGCAAAATATCCTTCGGGGGGATTGTACGGCATCACTCCGTCCCCCAGCAACCGCATAAGCGCTCTATCTATCCCGAAGGAACGGGATATAACGTCAAGCAGCTCCTCTTTGAGGGAGCTAGGGAAACAGTCGGGCGGAGAATTCAGAAGCTCCTGGGGACCATACCCGTCTACTAACGACCTCGGGGCAGGTCCATGACGTTCCGGTCCTGGTTGGGCTGGGGGCAAGGAAGAAGACTCTTCTCTATCCTTGGACTTCTTTCTATCTGATCGAGTTTCCGCTTTGCGAGACATTTATCTGCGGCACAAGAAAAACATGGTATTAGAACAAGGAGTGTGGGAATATAAACAAATAGGTCCAAGTTTCATTCGGTATTGGAGGTCCAAGTTTCATTCGGTATTGAAGGTCCAAGTTTCATTCGGTATTAGAGGTCCAAGTTTCATTCGGTATTGAAGGTCCAGGTTTCATTCGGTATTGAAGGTCCAAGTTTCATTCGGTAATTGAAAATAAAGTTCGTTCGGCCTAGTAGCTCCTCACCTAATTCGGCAGCGACTTTGATTCGGCAGAGATAACTCTTTGATTCGGCAAAGACAAGGAGATGGTTCGGCTGATAAGAAATAACGAAGGCGTATAGCCCCTATTTATAGACAAATGTAGGACACCGGACCAATTGGTTCGGCACTCAGGGACCGAATGAAGACCACCTAGCTAAAACAAAGCACGGCATATACTAGCATATGCCCTGCTTTGGGGGGCAAGTGTTGGGTGAGTTTCGTCCGGCCCCTTCCCTACCACCGAACCAACACTCACCGAACCGACTCCACCATGTCCCACCGAACCACACAGCTCCGAGCTCCTACCGAACCATGCGCCTGCCGAACCAAAGAGAACCAAGTGCCTGCCGAACCAACATAACTCCAACAACCAACGAACCAAACCTCCCCATATGACTGCCGAATCAACCTACCCCACCTACCTGTCGAATCAACTTTCTCCACTTCAATACCAAGCTAAACCAGTTCGCCTCACTACCGAACCATCCATCACCGGACCAAACCACCACCGGACCAATCCCCTTCACACACCACCGGATCAAGACCACGCCGAACCAACCTCCTCGCCTCTACAACCGAATCAAGCTACGCATCCACCGCCGAGTCAACGCTTCCAGCAAATACCGAACCAAGCTAAGCCGAACCAGATATGCCAGACCAGATTGCTTCAGCCCGGGCCCACCATCAACTATATACATCCAAGACCCCTGCTCTCAGCCTCACTCTATAAATAGAGGGGCAGGGGTACAACAATGGCAGACAAGTTTGAGAGCTCAAGCACGGAAGGAACTTTCAAACAACTTTCATATACTTGTATACAAAGCTTTGTACTTGTGATCTGAAAGAAAAGAGAGAATAACATATAAAGTGGATGTAGGCACGTTCTGGCGGAACCACTATAAATCTGCGTGTCTTTTTACAATTTAGCCCCTGTTTTTTACTTATTTGCATAACTCACCCAAATTACTAAGAACAATGTAAAATCAACTAAATCATACGACTTTGAGGTGTTTGTCCATTTTTTGTGCAAACAGGCTTCCCTCCAAGCTTAGCGTAATCCTCGCTTAGCTTAGCATAGTGATTTACTATCGGGACTTACGGAACTCCTGCCCTAGCAGCATCTCCTCCTACCATCCCAGCTACAACTTCATCTTGCATCATATTTATAAAAAATTGATACATATCCCTCACATCCACTTATGGGACTCTAGCACCTATATTCTCAGTTTGTGCCTGACCTTGACCTCTTCTCACTTAGGCCTGGCATTTCCTTCGGTGCTCTCCCCTCCTTGGCTAACTCTTCCTCTTCTACCTTCCACATATATATTCAAACCTCATGAGATAAAGAAAAATAACCTAACAAAGATAAAAAAAAAATACAAGTATGTTACTATAGCATTATCCCATACCTCAATCTTACTCTAATTCCTTAGGATTATGTTTTAAAAACCTTTTTAATTCAAAGTTCTTCATAAACCATGCTCTAATACCAAGTTGTAACATACCGTATTTAGAGGCCTAAAACTAAGTGCTACAGATGCTGCAATCATCCATAGTATTAACTTTTGGTGACGAAATACAGTAATGATAATGGTGTCCATATATCAAAAAGCACATGAATATAAACAAAATCATAGATTCCAAAAAGCAACGCTTTGCTGATTACATTTCAAAACAATAATTCATATCCACGTTACATAATCCCTTAACGTTTCCCAAGCAACGATTAAGTGTATCATTACAAAAATACGCTAAGAGCGACATATGACGATGCCCCTTTTGGTTGATCAAAGAAATATAGTCATGTCTGACTTAATATACACAACGGAATCAAGACAAAATGAAACTGCAAAACCTAATTAGCTATCTGTCAGCAACCTACTCCTTTTCGGATGCTTTATTCACCAAAAGACTAAAATCTAAAAGCCTCAACCCAGCCTACTCAAATCAATTTTGAGTACCCAAGAGTTTAAGGGAAAACAAAAACTTCGAGTTAGACATAAAGCCTGATGTGAATAATTCTATTGCATCTCTGTTTACTGGTATCAAGTGAGACCAGGCCACTTAGCGGAATAGGTTTACCCTCACCAATATCCTCTTTAAAACATATATTTTGCAAATCATTTCATGCAACCAAATCGATTAATCAAACTGAATATATCAAAATATCAATAACCTTTATACTAATAAATGGACTATTTATCCGTAAAACAAGTAATATGTGAGCTATCTACCCACAATATAAAAGCATGGTCAGTTATGCTACAAATGGACTATCTATCCGTACAACTGGGCTGACTGTGTAACGTCCCGCCTTTTTGTACGATTTAAATCGACGATAAACCACAACCGTCAGACTTAAACCATACAGAAGGGAGGATTGTTATGGGACAAATAAGAAAAGTCAGAGAAAGAAAAGGAACAAAACAGAATCTTGCAGCGGAACGACAAAATACAATCATCAAATATACAGTTCATGAAGCTGTTTTACAAAATATTCGATTATATTTATAACAATACATATCAGAGTTGCACATACCAGCGAATAATAATTAATGCAGTGGAATAATGTGATGCAGTGGAATAATATAATAAATAATAATAATACAATCTTCGTTTCGTCCTCCAGAAATAAAGTCTTCAAATCCTGAAATGCTCGGACTGACCCGAGCGAATTGAAAAGATAAAAATCGAGTCAGAACTAAAAGACCTTATGTAAGTTAAATCAACAGTAAAATATGAGTGGAACGACGTCAAAGATGTTTACGGGATTTGACATCTCCTATCCATTGTCTAACGTGAGTGCAGTAACTTAGAGATGCTCGGGATTCGCATCTCCTAAGGATCTGTTAAACCATTTACTATGTAGTAATATTTCGCTATTATAATAATGTCTATTAGTAAAATAAACTTACTTTAAAATATCGTTAAGGGGTTACCCATGTAGCCCTTAACACGTAATAGTGCCAATAGTACATACAGTACCTGCATATCTCCTGATCGGGAAGCTACGAGAAGATACTCCATAGGCACGACACAAATCAAACTCGTACAAGGCGCACTAGGGTGGGTGGCACGGCACAACTAGGCAATGCCAGGGTAGATATACCAATTACGCTTCTGGGCCGGTGGTAACACATAGCGCGCAGCTACCGCCCACCTTAAGCCACACCCCCAAATCAAAATAAATCAAAAGTGGCCTCCGAATCAATCCAAAAGTCAGTACAATATCGCAGGGATGTGCCCGATCAAAGGTGCTACCTTATTAGCCCGTTAATCGCTCCTGTTTTAGCCACCTTATGCCAACTCACGGGAGTCGGGTCCATGTATTTACCTCAAGGGAAACGTGGCCACCATCCTACTTCATTCTGGAATCTCCACCGCGTACACAGTTGTCAACGTGGCTTTCGGTATCGACAGAGAGTATGCCCATATTCGATCCCAGACTCTTTGCCAACCAATCGTTATTATAACACCGCGGTCATTGCAAAATAATTATACTTCAAAACCAGGATATAATATTCATTTCAAAACTATATAAATACGATATCATTTTCGTTTTAAAACAACAAATCAATATTATATCATTTATAAAACCCAAATCAATATAGTATCATTTTTATTCAAATATATGCTTTTCCCAAAAATCATAGCATTTTCAAATCATAATACCTTGGAACCCATAACTTTGAAACATAACTTCCAATACTTAAATGGTTTAATATTAAATTACTTTATATAATAAATTAGCTTCTTTAATTTCACAAATAAATTCCAAATATAGATTTGAATCCCAAATAAACCATTTCAATTTCCATATATTTCAGAGCTTTAAATATTCCACCATTTCAAAATTTATTCTTTAATAATCCCATATACATCAAATTCAATTACTATTATTTATATTTGAAATGTTTACGTATTAAATCCAATATCATTTAAGAAAACTTTTAACTCACATAACTGGATATACTTTCACTTTATTTAACTTGATATATTCATTTAAATCAACTTTATATTTATTTAAATCACTCTAAACCAAATCAAGTTACAAGAATCATACCCTTTAAAATCTCAATTTTATTTAAATTTCAAATCAAATTTATTCGTGTATAATTCTTAAATAATTCAATTCAAACCAATTTCATATTTATCTTCCAACTTAATTCTTATTTAAGTCATTAAAACTCCAGAAATATAATTTAAATAAATACTTAACCATATTATATCTTAATGAAATCAAACTTTATTATTAAACTCCTTTTGTACTTTAAATCAATTTTGTACATAGCTTAAAACCAAGAATTCAACTATATATAAAATAACATTTATACAATATCCAAATCAATATTTCATAAAACCATATATTTCTTTACTAAACCATAGAAAATTATTTCAAAATATTTTTATACATAGACCGAGGTGTCCGTATAAAATTTTCTACCCTATGGTAAAGTAATACGGATATTTATCATTTAAATCCGTAGTTTAAAATAGAAAATACTGTTATGTATCATTTCAAACCGCAATCCCGAATCAAAATGAAAAATCAATAAAGAACTTGCAGATTATGATGGTATAAATAAAACATCCATTCATCCATCATAAAATCATACATCCATCATAATGATCATCTAAAACAGTCAATCAATATCTATATATAACTGATAATATATAACAGGTAATTAACTAATAGTTATATTCAATAATAAATTAAATAACGATTAATTTAAATAAATGCAATTAACCGAGGTGATGACTAAAAATATACAAAACAGTCACAAATAAATTCAAAATCACAACATAAATTAAATTTAACGAACATAAGAAATTTTAGAAGTTGTGAGTGGGTTAAAACACCCACCTTTGAATTTAAATTGAACATAAATCCAATTTAAACCCAAAATTTGAACAGTCTCCAAATTCTTCCAAACTAGCGCCAAAATGTCTGGAATTCAGATACAATCCTAACAAAAGAAACCGCGCATAAAACGAATATAGTATGTAAAAGTTATGCGATTCAGAATGATTGAAACCAAAATTAAATTAAAAACAAAATAAAAAAAACTACCCAATGACATGTCACATCCCCTTGTTCGCTTCTATCCCGCGTTCGACTTCCAAATCTCGTGAACCCTAACAGCCCAAAATTTCGACATCGACAACCGAGCACGCACTGCCTTGCCGCACACCACTTCGATGGTCGGCGCGACCGCCCCCCAGTCATCCTTGCGATGAACGACGACGACCAAAACCCACAGCATAGGGCAGTCGCTGCCACTTAGGCCTAACCCTAATCGAATTAATTTCGATGATCTAGTCGTCGATTCGACACAAAACTGCTCCGATGAGTCAAGCTCGGTAATCTCTATGCGATGGTACAAGTGATTTGACGATCCATCGATGTTCATCGAAATGTGATGAACGGTCGATACTTCTTCACCCAATTCCGACCACACAGCAACCCAGATCAGAAAACGAATTCCACTTTTGACTTACGGTCTTCGAGAGCTTTCCGACGATATACAATTTGATATTGTTTGTGGAGTTCGAATTTTTTCCTTTGGATTTGATTTGGAATTGTATTTGGAATTAGGGTTTGCAGCCACTGGAAAAAGGAGCTAATAGAATGTACAGAAATGAGGAACAAAGGTAGGCAAGAGTTTAAATCAGGGTATATATAGACAAAGTTGAAAAAAGAATAGATGGATAAGATAGATATACATGCTAACGACAAAGTGGCCCAAAAAACCCATTTCGACTCCGGAATGAAATTGGGTCAACCCATATATCAAAATAGATGTTTTTAAATATTTTAAACGCGATGGAACAGATTTCAAGTCCAAATTCCATCGTATGAAGAAGTTATGCTAAAATCAATATTTTCAAATTGATTTCAATTGATTTCAATTTCATTGATTTCAAGGCGTTTCGAGTTCGTACGATCAAACGACAAGTCCTATCATTACGAAACTTGAAATTCTACAATAATTCACCGATACGGATCCGATGAAACTGGTTTTGTCGAAATCCGAGTCCGTGGCCAAAAAGGCTATTTTTCCATTAATTAAATAAATTAATAATTAATTGATTAAATCCAATTTTTAAATTTCAATGCTATATTTGACAATTTTTATCACTTTTATATTTCTTAATCATTTACAATGATCTAAACAAATTTAAATGTCAAATTAGAGTTGATTAATTTATCAATTTCGGTATTTAATTTAAATTCCACTAAATTCAGAAATTATAAATTAAGTTACCAATAATTCCATTCAATTGACCTTTCATTCTACTATTCAATTCATTGCTATCAAATGGAAAAAATAACAACAGTGGATTCAAAATCCATTACGTTAATACTCTAACATTCCATCTTTATTTCAATTAACCGTAATAAATTAAATTCCATTTATAATAAATTCATTTAATAAAATTTGAGTTTCAATTAATTATAATAAATTCCAAATAACTTTGGTTTGATTAGTTTCAATCTTTATACTAAGTCCATTATTACTCCATACCTAGTTCCTATTGTTTACCCTTCATTTACTTACCATTTAAATGAACTTGATTTCCAATAAATTCCTTGACCAATTAATTAGGTAATTTATAATAATTGTTATCATAACCTTAAATTTACACTTAAATTTATGTTATATTTAACAAATTATCATAACACTGAATGAAATTTACGCTATTCCCAATTATTACCCTAATTTACATTAGCGTAACATTTAATTCAGATTTATTGCAATTGATTACCTGTTTTATATTTAATATACTAAATAAATGGTTAACTTATACTAATCGTTACCATTAACGTTAAACTTCCCTTATAAGCTATTATTAACGAACAAATGTTGCAATTGGTTTAGATCTAATTCGATGCATTAAATGAATGGGTAAATTATTAAAGTTTTGCACTATTGAGAAATTTTCTCACATTCATACTTAATTATCAACTAACAATTATTATAATTACCTATCTAGCATTGATTCTATCAAACTGGAATTTATTACATATTATTTCATTAATTAATATAACTTTTGAATTTATTTCCCTATTTACTAATTTCAATCAATTGTAACCTTACAATTTTATATAAATTCATTAATTGTCAATTGTCATCCCAATGAATCCATTCATTGAATTTTTCCTTATTATGAATCAATTATAAACTTACCATCTTAAAGGTAATGTCAATATTTTAAGTTATTAATTTACCTTTTATATCCCATTATAAATTAATGCACACAATAATTAAGATTTTAAATCAAATTAATCATTTCATCATGGTTCCATTCTTTTATTACATCACCTATTATTTTATGAATAAAATTAGCATTTCTTATTCATTTTGTTACATTCACAGTGTCCGTTATTGTCTTAAACTTGCTAATGTAACATTAAAATTCATTTAATTCTAAATGATTTCCCATTTTAAATTTAATAGACCAATTAAACGGGTAACTTATACAATCGTTGTCATAACTTTTAATCACACATATGAATTCACTATTCACAAACAAATGTTATAATTCTTATATAATATTGATTTTAGTCAATTATCATTACTATCTATTATCTCATTAATTCATGTTTACGTCCACTTCCGTATATAAATTTTGTAACCAAGTTATGACATTTACATTATTTCACTTATTGGAATTGCATCCAAGCTATTAACAATTAACTTACATTTACACTATTGCAATTCATTCTAGTTACTATTTCATTAATATTATTCCCAATTTTATTTATTTCAGTATTAATTACACAATCATATTAAATTAACAAATTATAATTTTTGCACTATTTCTTTATTGGGATTTCATTCCAATTGTCAAAAATTTAATTTTATTTACCATTGCAACATTTATTTTCTAACATTCGCTCCATTATAAATTATAAGATTTTCATTTCTTTCTACATTTAATTAAAAAATCTTATTAATTTAACCAATTTAAATTATCGAAATTTATGGGTCGTTACACTCTCCCCCACTCAAAACTTTTCGTCCCCGAAAAAGAAAAAGGAGGGAAAAGAAAAATTAAGAAATCAATATATCTTACTTAAAATGTTAAATTTATAAACAAATAAATTTACAAATTTAATTAACTTAGATGAAATATACCAATTTATAACCATTAGATCTTTTTATACTTAAATTAATAAAGTTTGGAAAATATTTTCAAAAAATTTCTAAGTCTAAAATTTACAGAAAATTTCGGCAGAGTCTCCTTTGTACGGAGAGACTCGGGAGAAAATATAATACCAAATATAACAATATATAACATATATTTTTCAAAATAATATATATCCCAACACGGAAAATAATAATATAATAACGCTATAAACCATAATCCGAATACATATCTATTTGTCGGGCAATTTACGCTTATATTATGAAACCAAATGCAGCAGCAATTGCTTCCATAACCTGCATTTCACTTATATAATCCAAAAGAGTCAATAAATATATAAAATGAAATGTTTAACTTGTTTCAATCAATAACAAATAAATCAACACAAACAACAATCACTTGCAACCAAACATACAACCATCACATGGAATCATCACAAATCAATCATTTATTCATATCAAAACAAAACAAATAGTTGTTCGGGATCAAAACTTCAAATTGTACAGAATAAAAAATAAACTACTAAGCGCACCATTTACTCAACAGTCTCTGATGAAACTAAATAGATTATAAATACATCCAAACAATTTTAAAGTATCCTTACCCAAACAACCATAAACCAAAACAAACAACAACAATTCCAAACAACAGATTTAGTTTATCCTCATTAATTCCATTCATACATTTGTTGTTTGATTTCTCTTTTTCATTCATATAATGGTTTATCTTTTTAATTTACATTTATTTCTTGTAAATTTATTTAGAAATAACCTCAGCTTATTTACTTAAGTTTAAAATTTCTTACATCCAATACCTGCCTTCTATTATATTTAATTAGTAGTATTTCGATTATACTTAAGTTTATAACAACTACAACACCAAACTCTTATTTATTAAAGAAATTCATTAATTACTTTCATTACCTCAAGTTTATTACTTGTATAATATCTATCACATTTTCTTATTAATATTTCAACTTTTTATATCTTTTGGAAAGTTATATATATATATATGTCTTTAAGAATGTAATTGAAAGTTACACAAGTTTATTTTATTTCTTTTAATTAACTTAATGCTTAATAATAATATCCTTAGCCTTATAGGTTCCAAATTTCAAATTTCTTTTAATCCCATTTATAACTTAGCATTAAATCACTCATTTTAATTAAAGGTTCCAGTTTATAAATTAGTTACAACCTATTTCCTACAATAATTGAAACTATTGATTAACGGAAACTTAAGAACTAAATACCGGGTTAAATTTCAAATCATTTTAAAATAACAGATAAATATATACTTATAATTTATATATCCAATTATAATTAAAACAATTTGAAAATTTATATTTGGTTTATCAAAACAAATCGGCAGTAAACTACTACAGTGGCCTTCCCACTTCGAAACTCGAAAATGAATGTTGATGATGCGTGCACTCATCACCGAAATTATTTTCCAACGACAGAGAGGGGAGTACAAAACTTATTTATTTTCAAAGTTCTTTTAAAACAGTTCTTTCAAATTATATTGAAATATTTATATCAGAAAATACTTCTAATAATATTATTATAGTATTCCAAATCATTTGAAAGAAATTTTAAAAAACCCCGGAACTTGAGTTCTAAATTTCCAATCTTTCATTTATTTTATTTTCAATCTTATTTTACTAAAATTTATAGATTACACTACTTAACAACCAATATATTACAACCAAATATAACCTTTACAAAATATATTATTTTATATATGAAAATACACAATAGGAATAATTATTTCATTTACCTATATTTTAAAAACAAATTGTGTCGGTTTGTCCTATTAAGTGTTTAGAAATCCTTATTGATGTCATAGCATCCAATGCACCAACCAGAATTTATAAATACAAAACGGAACAAATTAACACAATATCAAAACCTTTTGATAACACTAACAAATATGCTCTCTCATATATATACACTCAACGACTCATCATAGGGTATTACTACCCTATCAATAAAGAGTCAGACCCCACAAAGCTAAGGTTTATCGCTAAACCAAAGCTCTGATACCAGATGTAACGTCCTGCCTTTCTGTACGATTTAAATCGACAATAAACCACACATGTCAGACTTAAACCATACAGAAGGGCGGATTGTTATGGGGTAAATAAGAAAAAGAAGAGAATGAAAAAGAACAAAACAGAATCTTGCAGTGGAACGATAAAATATAATAATCAAATATACAGTTCATGAAGCTGTTTTACAAAATATTCAATTATATTTATACAATACATATCATAGTTGCACATACCAGCGAATAATAATTAATGCAGCGGAACAATGTGATGCAGTGGAATAATATAATAAATAATAATAATACAGTCTTCGTCTTCGTCCTCCAGAAATAAAGTCTTCAAATCCTGAAATGCTCGGACTGACCCGAGCGAATTGAAAAGACAAAACACTCAAATCAACGGTAAAATATGAGTGGAACGGCGTTAGAGATGTTTACGGGATTTGACATCTCCTATCTAGTTTCTAACGTGAGTGCGGTAACTTAAGAGATGCTCAGGATTCGCATCTCCTAAGGATCCGTTAAACTATTTACTATGTAGTAACATTTCGCTATTATAATAATGTCTATTAATAAAATAAACTTACTTTAAAATAGCGTTAAGGGGTTACCCATATAGCCCTTAACACGTAATAGTGCCAATAGTCTATACAGTACCTGCATATCTCCTGATCCGAAGACCACGAGAAGATACTCCATAGGTACGACACAAATCAAACTCGTACAAGGCGCGCTAGGGTAGATGGCACGGCACAACTAGGCAATGCCAGGGTAGATATACCAATTACGCTTCCGGGTCGGTGGTAACGCGTAGCACGCGACTACCGTGCACCTCCAAATCAAAAAAAAATCAAAAGTGGCCACCGGATCAATCCAAAAGTCAGAGTATAATATCAAAGGGATGTGTCCGATCAAAGGTGCTACCTCATTAGCCTGTCAATAGCTCCTGTTTTAGCCACCTTATGCCAACTCACGGGAGTCGGATCCACATATTTATCTCAAGGGAAACGCCGCCACCATCCTACTTCATTCTGAATCTCCACCGTGTACACGGTTGTCAAATTGGTTTTCGGTATCGATAGAGGGTATGCCCATATCCGATCCCGGTATCTTTGCCAACCAATCGTTATTATAACACCGCAGTCATTTCAAAATAATTATACTTCAAAACCAGGATATAATGTTCATTTCAAAACCATATAAATACGATATCATTTTTGTTTTAAAAAAACAAATCAACATGATATCATTTATAAAACCCAAATCAATATAATATCATTTTTATTCAAATATATCCTTTTCCCAAAAATCATAGCATTTTCAAATCATAATAACTTGGAACCTATAACTTTGAAACATAACTTCCAATACTTAAATGGTTTAATATTAAATTACTTTATATAATAAATTAGCTTCTTTAATTTCACAAATAAATTCCAAATACAGATTTGAATCCCCAAATAAACCATTTTAATTTCCATATATTTCAGAGCTTTAAATATTCCACCATTTCAAAATTTATTCTTTGATAATCCCATATACATCAAATTTAATTACTATATTTACATTTGAGATGTCTACATAATAAATCCAATATCATTTAAGAAAACTTTTAACTTCACATAACTGGATATTCTTTCACTTTATTTAACTTGATATATTCATTTAAATCAACTTTATATTCATTTAAATCACTCTAAACCAAATCAAGTTATAAGAAGCATACCCTTTAAAATCTCAATTTTATTTAAATTTCAAATCAAATTTATTCGTGTATAATTCTTAAATAATTCAATTCAAACCAATTTCATATTTATCTTCCAACTTAATTCTTATCTAAGTCATTAAACTCCAGAAATATAAATTTAAATAAATACTCAACCATATTATATCTTAATAAAATCAAACTTTATTATTAAACTCCTTTTATACTTTAAATCAATTTTATACATAGCTTAAAACCAAGAATTCAACTATATATAAAATAACATTTATACAATATCCAAATCAATATTTCATAAAACCATATATTTCTTTACTAAACCATAGAAAATTATTTCAAAATATTTTTATATATAGACCACGGTGTGTGTATAAAATTTTCTACCCTATGGTAAAGTAATACGGATATTTACCATTTCAATCCGTAGCTTAAAATAAAAAATACGGTTATATGTCATTTCAAACTGCAATCCCGAATCAAAATGACAAATCAATAAAGAACTTGCAGATTATTATGATACAAATAAAACATCCATTCATCCATCATAAAATCATACATCCATCATAATCTAGAACAATCAATCAATATCTATATATAACTGATAATATATAACACGTAATTAACTGGCAGTTATATTCAATAATAAATTAAATAACGATTAATTTAAATAAATGCAATTAACTAAGATGATCATTAAAAATATACAAAACAGTCATAAATAATTCAAAATCATGATATAAATTAAATTTAACGAAGATAAGAAATTTTAGGAGTTGTGGGTGGGTTAAAACACTCACCTTTGAATTTAGATCCAATTTAAACTAAAAATTTGAACAGTCTCCAAATTCGTCCAAACCAGTGCCACAATGTCCGGAATTTAGATACGATCCTAACAAAAGAAACCGCGCATAAAACGGATATAGTATGTAAAAGTTATGTGATTCAGAACGATTGAAATCAAAATTAAATTAAAAAAATAAAATAAACTACCCAATGCTACATCACATCCCCTTGTTCGCTTTTATCCCGCGTTTGATTTCCAGATCCCGTGAACCCTAACAGCCCAAAACTTTGACATCGACAACCGAGCATGCACTGCCTTGCCGCACACCACTTCGATGGTCGGCGCGACTACCCCCCAGTCATCCTTGCGATGAACGACGACGACCAAAACCCACGGCATAGGGCAGCCGCCGCCACTTAGGTCTAATCCTAATTGAATTAATTTCAACGATCTAGTCGTCGATTCGATACACAACCTGCTCCGATGAGCCAAGCTCGGTAATCTCTATGGGATGGTACAAGTGATTTGACGATCCATCGATGTTCATCGAAACATGATGAACGGCCGATACTTCTTCACCCAATTTCGACCACACAGAAACCCAGATCAGAATGAATTCCACTTTTGACTTGCGCTCTTCGAGAGCTTTCCGACGATATATAATTTGATATTGTTTATGGAGTTTGAATTTTTGCTTTGGATTTCATTTGGTATTGTATTTGGGAATTAGGGTTTGCAGTTGTTGGAAAGAGGAGCTAATAGAACATACAAAAATGAGGAATAGAGGTAGGCTAGGGTTTAAAACAGGGTATATATAGACAAAGTTGAAAATAGAATAGATGGATAAGATAGATATATACACTAACGACAAAGTGGCCCAAAAAATCCGTTTCGACTCCGAAATGAAATTGGATCAACCCATATGTCAAAATACATGTTTTTAAATATTTTAAATGCGATGGAACAGGTTTCAAGTTCAAATTCCATTGTATGAAGAAGTTATGCTAAAATCAATATTTTCAAATTGATTTCAATTTCATTAATTTCAAGGCATTTCGAGTCCGTACGATCGAACGACAAGTCCGATCGTTACGAAACTTGAAATTCTACAATAATTCACCGATACGGATTCGATGAAACTGGTTTCGTCGAAATCCGAGTCAGTGGCCAAAATGGCTATTTTTCCATTAATTAAATAAATTAATAATTAATTAATTAAATCCAATTTTTATATTTCAATTCTATAATTGACAATTTTTATCACTTTTATGTTTCTTAATCATTTACAGTGATCTAAACAAATTTAAATGTCAAATTAGAGTTGATTAATTTATCAATTTCGGTATTTAATTTGAATTCCATTAAATTCAGAAATTATAAACTAAATCACCAATAATTCCATTTAATTGACCTTTCATTCTGTTATTCAATTCATTGCTATCAATTGGAAAAAAATTGACAGTGGATTCAAAATCCATTACATTAATATTCTAACATTCCATCTTCGTTTCAATTAACTGTAACAAATTAAATTCCATTTATAATAAATTCATTTATTAAAATTTGAGTTCCAATTAATTATAATAAATTCCAAATAACTTTGATTTGATTAGTTTTAATCTTTATACTAAGTCCATTATTACTCTATACCTAGTTCCTATTGTTTACCCTTCATTTACTTAACATTTAAATGAACTTGATTTCTAATAAATTCCTTAACCAATTAATTAGGTAATTTATAATAATTGTTATCATAACCTTAAATTTACACTTAAGTTTATGTTATATTTAACTAATTATCATAACACTGATTGAAATTTACATTATTCCCAATTATTACCCTGATTTACATTAACGTAACATTTAATTCAGATTTATTGCAATTGATTACCTGTTTTATATTAAATATACTAAATAAATGGTTAACCTATACTAATTGTTACCATTAACGTTAAACTTCCCTTATAAGCTATTATTAACAAACAAATGTTGCAATTGATTTAGATCTAATTCAATGCATTAAATGAATGGGTAAATGATTAAAGTTTTGCACTATTGCCAAATTTTCTCACATTCATACTTAATTATCAACTAACAATTATTATAAATACTTATCTAGCATTGATTCTATCAAACTGCAATTTATTACTTATTATTTCATTAATTAATATAACTGTTGAATTAATTTCCCATTTACTAATTTCAATCAATTGTAACCTTACAATTTTATATAAATTCATTAATTGTCAGTTGCCATCCCAATAAATCCATTCATTTGAATTTTTCCTTATTATGAATCAATTATAAACTTACCATCTTAAAGGTAATGTCAATATTTTAAATTATTAATTTACCTTTTATATCCCATTATAAATTAATGCACGCATTAATTAAGATTTTAAATCAAATTAATCATTTCATCATGGCTCCATTCTTTTATTACATTAACTATTATTTTATGAATAAAATTAGCATTTCTTATTCATTTTGTTACATTCACAGTCTCTGTTATTGTCTTAAACTTGCTAATGTAACATTAAAGTTCATTTAATTCTAATTGATTTCCCATTTTAAATTTAATAGACCAATTAAACAGGTAACTTATACAATTGTTATCATAACTTTTAATCACACATATGAATTCACTATTCACAAATAAATGTTACAATTCTTATATAATATTGATTTTATTCAATTACCATTAACTATCTATTATCTCATTAATTTATTCATATTTACATCCACTTCCATATATAAATTTTGTAACCAAGTTATAACATTTACATTGTTTCACTTATTGGAATTACATCCAAGTTATTAACAATTAACTTACATTTATACTGTTGCAATTCATTCTAGTTATTATTTCATTAATATTATTTCCAATTTTATTTCTTTTAGTATTAATTACACAATCATATTAAATTAACAAATTATAATGTTTTCACTATTTCTTTATTGGGATTTCATTCCAATTGTCAAAAATTAATTTTATTTACCATTGCAACATTTAATTTCTAACATTCGCTCCAATATAAATTATAAGATTTTCATTTCTTTCTACATTTAATTACAAATCTTATTAACTTAACCAATTTAAATTATCGAAATTTACGGGACGTTACAGACTGCCTGCAAAATGGACTAACTGTCCGAATTATTTTCTTAAGGTTCTGATTTAGTCCTTCAAACCATATACATATATATATATATATATACAAGAAAAATATATCTTTAGCTTTACTCTAAGCCATTTTTCCACTTTATATATACTTTACTCAAAATAATTTTGATGAGATTTACTAAGGATTAACTATCCTTCCAAAACAAGTCAGAACCCTTTTTAACTAAAAAACACTTAGGCTACATTGCCTATTTAATGCATTAAAAACCTTTGTTTAAAACCGTTAAACAACCCTTTCGAAATTATTGAAGGTAACTCCTTCGAAACCATCGAAAGACCCTTCCAAAAACATTGGAAAGATATTTCCTTTCTTTTATCCGAAAGCTTCAAAATATTAGACATCCCTCTTTAAAATCTTTTAAATATTGCCTTTCGAAAACATAGGAAAAACCTTCCTTTCAATCCTTTCGAAACCCTAGGGAACCACCCCTTTCAAAACCATTCATTAAAACCTTTCGAAACGGTCAAAACTCAATCCTTTCAAAAGCACTTTAGGGTCAATTTGAAACATGTAGAAATCTTTTGAAACCATTAAAAAAATTACCCCTTCGAAATTTTTTAAAAACTTCTCGGTTGAAACCATTTGAATCCTTCCTTCAAGTAGAGCAAAAGGATCAGAAACCGATTAAAGTCGAAAGCATCTGTTTTGAAACCTTTTAAAACTGTCTCTTTTGAAACCAATTTGGGTTTTACTTTACTAATAGAAAAAGATACTAAAACGTTTAAGTCGAAAGCAACTGTTTTGAAACCATTTCCTAAGTAATGAAGTGATGATGATATCGAAACCATCCCTTAGAAAGCATTGGAGAGGTGGCTAGGTTTTTCAAAATAAAACAACCCCTTTAAAACCATTTGAGTCGAAAGGAAAAAGGCGGCAGTAAGAAGTTTTTGACTTAGTTGAAAGAAATTATTTAAAATAAAGGCGCAACCTAATCAAAATCATTTCTTTTAAATCATTTGACTTGGTCGAAAGCTACTTAGTTGAAAACCATTTAGCCAAAAGAAAGCTGTGTATTTCTTCAATCTAAAAACAAAGGACTGCCTTAACCCCTTCGAAACCCTTGGTTTCGACTCCCTACCTTTCGCCATCATCCAATTCATTACGTATTAGTTGCCTGATACCATATGCGTTGGTTTCGACTGTGTTGGAGGCGATAGTATGGAAGTGGAACGTAGTGCCGAAAGAGACGAAATAGTGAAAATCATGTAGCCAATAGTTCTTTTCACCTAACCTGGCTTTCATGTCTAATTATGATTGGTTGCCTCTTTCTTTACCAATAAAAAGTGCTACACTTTGTAAAAAGGGCTGCCGACTCTATAGATTTAATAATTTAAATCATTTTACAAAACGCCTCTTCTCCTCTTTAAATTATATAAAACATTTAAGTCTCGTACCTTAATAATTTTATATAACCATTAACACATTAGGAAAAATATATAAAAATTCCAAAAGATCTATTTTAATATGTTTTCCAACATATAAAAATTTCGGACCCCGATCATTTATTATTTAACTGAAAGTAATTATTAACCCAAATTAACATCTTTTTTACTCGAAAATTCATATTAATTCCACGAAAATTTAAAAAAAATCTAAAAATTTAAAATCATCTCCAAAATAATATTTATGATCTTCATAAAAATTTGTAAGGCATTTGGATGTCATTTTATAGGGGTTTCGCCTTAAAACATATCATAAATCCAATATGAATAACCATAATTCATCAACAAGCATATATATTCATTCCATCATTCAAAAACATAGTAAGTCATTGCAAAATATTCAAAATTCATATTAAAATTGAAAACACAATCGAAAATGAGATTTAAACATTATTCACCTTAGCTTTAAAGATTATGGAGATTGGAATGCAAATAGATTTGAATTTGCTTCTTCCTAGCTTTTCTTTTCTCTTCCTTGTTAATAGTGGTCGGCCTCTTTTAGAATTTTTAAAATGAAATGAACATGTAAAATTTTACGCATCCAAGGTTTGGAGGATATAGGAATAGTCTCTTTCCTATTTTACCCCTACTCTATTTCAAATTAACTCTTATTTTAATTCATGGTTAAATAGCATGGCTACACCTTAATTAAAATCAAATCTGAATCCCCTAATTACCACATTATTTTATTTAACTCGACTAATTAAATATCCTAAATAATGCTACCAAAAATCTGAGGTGTTACAGATATTTGTAACTGATACTCATCTAGAATTGTCATTAGCTACCAAGGAGACCTATCAGAAGCCACAATTAACCTATGAACTCCCATGAAAACCAGGATCTCAAAAAAGGTTGGCCTATAGGACCTATCACAGCACCCAATCGTACTATGGAAATGTATATGACATACTCTAGACTGGCATTCCAGTCTCTCTCAGCCCCTACTCTAGGACATTTATAGGTCATGCGCCTCAGTGATACAATGGATTCCCTCACTAACGTCCTTTAAATCCAGTTGCCTATATCGACATACAGAACCGCATATAAATGCTAAACCCACATACACTCTTCCCACAAAGATACATAATATCGAAATGTTATCATTCCCATATGAATTATGATTCATTATTCAAGTGCTTCATGCTACCTTGTTGCCTCAGGTCAGGCATACCAATCAAATATATATAAATCGCCCAAACCATACATCTATAATTATACATATAAATCACTTGAACCACATATTTATATATTTAAATGATATATTTCATCCACTATTTGGTAACCCCAAGTCGGGCATACTGAACTATATATTTAAATTACATATCGATAAATTGCATCAAATTGCCATTAGATACCAAAGAGACCCATCGAGAGCCACAGTTATATTATGGACTCCCTTGAAAACCAACACCCAAAAGAAGTTGGCATGTAAGTCCTATCACATCACCCAAGAGTATTACGGAATAGACTGGCATTCCAATCTCTCTCTGTCCTTGCTCCAGGACCACGTCTGCATATCATGCGACTCAATGGTACGATAGATTCCTTACACCAGTTAATAGCCTAAAGTCGACTATACTGAAACTATATATAAACGCTTTAAACCACATATCAACGAATTTATATATAAAACATCCCATGCATCTTCAGTAGCCTTAAGTCAGACATATCAGAACTATATATGAATGTAGACATATATAACGCACATAAACTGTATGCAGGTATATATATTACAACCAGTCCAACTACATGAAACCAATAAACACACATGGTGCTCATTTACATATAAGAAGTAAATACACAACCAAAACAACAAATCTATTATCTCAGTATCAATAACAACACACATATAAAATTGTATAAACGATCCAACAAAAATGCATCATACTCAAGTAACTAACAAAACAATTTTGTATCTTCTTTGTACTATTTTATAGAAATTTTACACTTATTGTATAAAATAATACATTTGCCTATCAATCATATTATTGCTTATTTTCACTTAATTCTTCTTTTTAAATTAATTTTAGCTATCAATAAAGCCTCAAAATATTATATAGCTCATGTATATAATTTCAAAATACACATATGCACATATATCTCAAGCTATTTCATAGGTTTTAAAGTTAATAAGTCGCGTTATAATAATATTTGGGATTGCAAAACCTTTATCAAACCCTATTAAATAATACGATATTTCTATACAATTTCTAACTTCTCCAATCAACTTTAGAAATTCACTGGTTGGTTAATTATTGATTTTCACTATAATAACCAACATCTAGGTTAGATACTTCAAAGCCATTTTAATACAGTCTAACCTGCTTAAATCATTATTTTAGCTTTACTGCTTATTTTAATGGTCATATTTCAAATTTCTGATTAGTAATTGTTATTCTACCTTTTGGAAAGGCAGTATTCAGATGTATTTAATTCAATAGACCTCACAATTATCAAGGTCAATGAGTGTAGAGTGAAGGTTGTAGGACTCGAAGGTGAAGCACAAATTGTTATAAGAAGCCAGGATTGAGCAGAGTTGGTAGGTAAACGATGCAAGATGCATGAAATATGAATATTGGCTTAAGTTAGGGGTCGACATGACTTGGTGGAAGCCCATGGATCGGCATAGCTTGGATCTGCATGTAATGGAAGTATCGTGGGTCTTTGCATAGATGAAGGCAGAGGGATCAGCATGTTTTGTTGGTTTGGAAGTTATGAGGAATGGATCGGCATATTTCAATATAGAGGGATCGATATGGGTTGGCTTCTATAGAAGGGTTTGTCATGGTTTAATGAAGAGGGGTCAGCATACTCAAGCAAATGAGGGATCAACATGATTAGTTAACCAGGGAATCAACATGATTAGTTAAATAAGGGATCGATGTGATTAGTTAGACAAGGGATCGACATAGTTGAAGCAATGGAGAGATTGGCATAAATGAAGAGTGTGTGGATCGGCATAAGTAGAAAGACATGGACCGTCATGGCACGGAAGTATCCAAAGATCGGCATGGCTGGTTATAAGATGGATCGGCATAGTTGGTTATAAGATGGATTGACATGGTTGGTTATAAAATGGATCAACATGGTTGGTCATGCTATGGATCAGCACATGTCCGCTACAAGGGTTCGGTAGAAAATATCTTTCAAGTGGATTTTAACCAAAGATCAACCAAAATAAGGAGCTTTCTTATTCCAAATGACATGAAACTTGGCGAATAAACATATTTTATCGTGTAGAATCCACTATAAGAATCGTTGACCTAAAAATCGACCAATGAAGGGATCGGTACTGATCCCTTTTCATTTGGAGTTGGGCCTAGTGACCCCTATGGTAGGTAGATTGGAAGGTCCTTTTGCCAAAGATCCGAAGAGATTGGTGGTCGTCTTCCTCTATAAATACAATAGGCATGGCTTCAAAAAAGGGATCTTCATTCTGCTCCTCTTTATCTTCTACCTAGGATATAATGTGCCATTTTTTTTTATGAATTTCATGAATTTGTAACTGTTATCGGTAGTATAAACTAATAAAAGGAAAAGGAGTTGACATAGGCCGGAGATAGCCGAATCACTATAAATCTATGTCTCTATTTAGTTGTTTTCTAATTGTTTTATTTGGTTCTTCATTTATTTCTCTTCATATTTATGTGTTTGGATTGGATATTGGTGCTTTCACATAATTGGCTATTGGTGGTCAATTTTAGCACCAACATTTTGGTACTTTTACTGAGAAGACTTGCACCTACAGATTTAGAAGCTAGGATCTTAGAATTAGAGGCTTGGATACTTAGATCTACAAAGCAATGGTTAGGAAATCAATAAGGAGAGAGCTACCGGATAGGAGCCACCATGTGGGGAGTCAAGAGGCTTCCACAAGAGTTGGATCTAATCAAGCATCTATCTACATCACCAGGGATGAAATGGAAATGATGATGAATTATATGTAGGAGAGGATGCCTAAAAGACAGAAGGAGATGATATAGGATTTACTCCAATAGAATAGTCAAGCTGCGGCATAGAATCAAGGAGTTGAAGCAACAAGAATCGTTGGAAATCAGAACCGGGAGCAGGAATATTGAGCCAATAGACAAAGGAATGGAATAGAGCAATCAAGGGAGGTCCCTTGCCATCCTGGAGGGTTCTCCACTAATCCATTCAAAGAGATCGGTACCAATCCCAAAGGCAAGGGGGCATGCCCTCGAGTCTAAGTTGATCGTGATGTTGGAGGAGCTACAATTGATCCCATGAGTTTGGTGTGAATCGAAATTTGGATGCTTGTCCGGAGAAATACGTTCCACAATTCCCTCATAGACTCGAAGAATGGCCTGGACATGGTGATAGGAGACTACCATTGGAAGACAATGACAGGTTTGCGAAGATGATAAGGTGAGTTATGCATGGAGGATTAGTGAATAGGGATTTCAAGGATGTAAACAGAAGTCCACTCGCTCCAAATATTAGAAAAGCTAGGAATCCACCGGAGTTCAAACTACCAACGCTTGAGACATATGATGGAAAAACGGATCCCGTTGTTCATATGATGAGATACATGAGACATATGGGAGTACTGGGGCATCGAAGTAAGTCATGGCACGGTGCTTCCCCATGTGCTTAACGGATATAGTTGCACTATGGTTTAGACAGTTGGAAAGCGGCTCTATTAGCACATGAACGGAATTGATCGAAAGGATTATGAGGTAATTTCGGGTCCACAGTACAAAACCCAAGAGTTTAATGACTTTTACATCGATGAAGCAGTGGAAAGGAGAATCACTCAGGGATTTCTTAACCAGGTTCAATGTGGCTGTAGCTTCGGTGGATGGACCGAATCTGTTAATGGTTTTGATGACAGCTGTGTCAGGGATTCCGGATAACTCGGATTTCAAAATATCTTTCGAATAAGATCCATCAATGAATCTCGAGGAACTTTACCATAAAGTAGAAAGGTTTCTACAACAGAAAGATGCAAAAGTAATAGAGAGGGAAGAGAGGAAGTGGAATTTTATGCGGTTAAAGGTGGAGGTCCGCTAGGGGAAGGTTCAAACTAGGATAAAGGAAAACGGAAAGTAGAGGATGGCTCTGGTGGATTGAAGCGACTACGAAGAGACCGAGATTCACCTCTTACATGAAATTGACCGAAACTTTGGAACGAATATATCTGGATACTAGGGGCAGATCCCCTATCGAAGGCCAATGAGGAGAGTGCCTACAAAGAATGAAAAGAAATCAAAAAAATATTGTCTATTCCATGAGCTAGACGGGCATAGTATGTAGGCACTTAAAGGATGAGATTAAGGGACATATCTAGAACGATAAGCTGTTACAATACGTAAGTTCGGGCAGCGGTAATGGAACAGGAGCAACCACCATCTGCATCAAATGGGAACTGCCTTAGATGCATCAACTTGTCATCAATTGATCGGAATGGAATATAATAAGTAATAAACACTAGAATAAAATGGCTAAGTCACTTACATATGTACGAGATTGAGAGTGGTATGTAGGCATGCTCTGAGATGATAAGGAACCGTCACACCCGGAGATGCATGCATTGCAGTGTTTAGTTTTTATTTCATTTCTCTTTTAGTACTTGAACTTAATTTTATTAGCTGATTATGAAACTCACTCAAACATTAAATATGGCATTAATAATTTTGAGTCCGGGGACAATCACATTTCTCCTCGAGCGGCACTTGATCTCAGGCAATCACATTTTTCCTCAAACGGCGCTCGATCTTGAATGATCACGTTACATCTCGAACAGACACTCGATCTCAAACGATCACATTTCACCTCGAAAGGCACTCAATCTCGAATGATCGCATGATCGCATTTTTCCTTGAATGATCATATCTGATCTCAAACGATCGCATTTCGCCTCAAACAGACACTCAATCATGTGTGATCATCATCAGCTTGGTTTGGCTACGAATTTGATTAACGGTCGTTACTAACAATCAGGCAAGATTACTAATTTGTTCACGTGTCATCAATGGGGTTCGGACATTGGACTTAAGGCAAATCAAAACACACTTTCCTATCATAAGGCATGTTTTAGAGGGTAAAGTGTTAATTCGCCTTTTAGTAAGGCGGTATGTAGGCAGATTTAACCTAACAGACCTCATAATTATCAAGACCGATGAGTGCAGAGCGATGGTTGTAGGACCTGAAGGTAAACTACAAATGGTTATATGTAGCCACGATTGAGCGGAGTTGGTAGATAAATGATGTAGGATGCTTGAAATATGAATTGTCTTAGATAAGTCAGGGGTCGACATGACTTGGTGGAAGCCTAAGGATCGACACGGAATGGAAGTATCATATGGTTCAGCATAGATGAAGGCAGAGGGATTATCATGTTTTGTTGGTTTGGGAATTTATGAGGAATGGATCGGCATGTATCAATATAGAGGGATCGGTATGGGTTGGCTTCTATAGAATGTTTCGGGATGGTTTAATGAAGAGGGGTCGGCATACTCAAGCAAATAAGGGATCGACATGATTGGTTAACCAGGGGATTGGCATGTTAGTTAAACAAGGGATCGGCATGATTATTTAGACAAGGGATCGGCATAGTTGAAGCAATGAAGAGATCGACATACATGAAGTGTGCATGGATCGGTAGAAGTAGAAAGGCGTGGATCAACATGGCTTGTTAGTATCCGAAGGGATCAGCATGGTTGGTTATAAGATGGATCGGCATGGTTGGTTATAAGGTGGATCGGTATGGATGGTCATGATATGGATTGGCATATGTCCATTAGAAGGGTTCGGCAGGAAATAGCTTTCGAGTAGATTTGAACCAAAGATAAATCAAAATCAGGAGCTCCCTTATTCAAAATGACATGAAACTTGGGGATTAAACATATTTTATCATGCAGAATCCATCATAGGAATCGCTGCCCAAAAATCAACCAATGAAGGGATCGGTACCGATCCCTCTTCATTCGTAGTTAGGCCTTGCGATCCCTATGGTAGGCCCATATGGATTAGAAGGTCCTTTTGCTGAAATTCCAAATAGAATGGCCGTCATTTTCCTCTATAAATACAATAGGCTTGACTTTATAAAAGGGATTTTCATTCTGCTCTTCTTTATTTTTTACCTAGGCTATACTCTGACATTTTTATTCTTGAATTTCACGGATTTGTAAAATTGTAATCAGCTGTATAAACTAATAATAGGAAAACCTTTGGAGTGGACGTAAGCTCGACTTAGCCAAACCACTATAAATCTGTGTCTCGATTTACTTGTTTTCAAATTTTTTTAATTTAGTTCTTCATTTATTTCTCCTTATATTTCTGTGTTTGGAATGAATATTTATGCTCTCCCATAATTGGGTGTTGGTGGTAAATTTTAACACCAGTAGTAACAAAATTAAAGTTCTAATTAGAGTTCTGATTACTTTATAATAATGTTATTAAATTAATTTCAACTCCATTTAATTCTATTTAGTATAATAAAACAAAATATTTATATAGATGGGATATCAATTAATTATCTCGTGTATCGGTAATAATATATATAATAATAATTCTATCACTGATCTGACTACAAATTAGAGTTTAATTAATTTTTAACTTCGTTCTAATTAATTTCAACTCCATCTAATTTTATTCAATACGAATAGAATACAATATTTATATGTACGGGATTTTAATCGGTTATCCTGAATACCTACCCAAGCTAATCGAATCAAATAAGAGAACAGTTTCCTATATATATAATTCTACTTCTTCTAAGTCATATTTTATATAAGTACAGAGATTTAAACTATAATATAATTCAAAGTTGTAATTCCTATCACCTAAACTGAAAATTCTCAAGTGTTGGAATCTAGTCCAAGTCTATATGATGTCATAGGTACTCACCATATGAGTGTAACAACGAGGATCGCGTCTCGATCGGACCAAGTGTGCCGGAAATGAGATAATTTGAACTATTAAGTAACTTGATTAAAATTTAATTACCTTTCGCTAGCTAAAATACTTTCTTTCCCAAATTCAATATGCACAAGTTGTGCACCACCTGTACAAAAACCTATACACAGTCATTCTTCTCTCATCGATTTATTTCCCTACGCTCAACGAGCCGAAGAACTGGAAGTACCTACATGCTTCATATCATATGCTCTTCGCAACATGCAAACACACAACAAGCTCGACCCCTAAAGGCGATTCCCAAGTTGATGCTCCATAAATTGACTGCAGATGTCGCACCTCATTGCATGGCATTGGAGCTTTGGGCAGTGACATGGGAAGAAGAGCCTTTCTATGGGAAATCCAACCATGCTCTCTGATTCACTTGACTTCTTCTCGATCAATGGTAAAAGCCACCCCTAGTAATGACTAGAAAATAGTCGACTTTTCCTATCACCGTCACACACCACCGTTATCCCACCTTTTGGCAAGGCCATGATACCAAGAAATTCACTGGAAGTCATAGAAAGTTCATCCCATAAAATAGTTGTACACAGGTTCGCTATGGATGCTAGCGAATTTCGTCCAAGTCCGAATCGAGCTACAATTAGCATGACACGACGATCAAAGCTATGAAAACCAACATTTCAAATTTCAAGTAAATCGGAGTTCGTATGCTCAAGATATGATCGACGCAAGCCAAGAAAATCAAATTATTTGTATCCATCATTTCTCCTCCTTCACATCACTTTCATTTGTATCCATCCAGAGCAATGTTCTTCGTATCCATCCTCATTCGCATCCATCCATAATGGCCCCCTTTATATCCATTAGGGTCAAACTCGTTCACATCCATGGAACATACATGGTTCGTATCCACCCATCCTCATATTGCTTTTCATCCATCATCACCAGCTTGTTCGTATTGTTTAACCAACATCCATTTCGTATCCATCGAAGCCATAAAAAACCGTTACTTTGCATCGATACATTAACAACTACACTAGTATCGATCGGCCAGTGATCGATGCGAATAATACAAGATAGACCGATGCGAATGACACTTGCGTTGATCGATATGAAATAGAGCGGCGACAATCGACACGAACAGGGTAGCACATAATGGACACGAACAAGACTAAGCTGGGTCGATACAAATGAGGGGCACCCATAAGAAAAACTCAATCACTCAACATGAAAAGTGAATCGATCCTAAAAGTTGGCGCCAAGTCACCTAGCAAGCACATGCCCAGAAGCGATGCGAACAGGAGTGATGCGAACATAAGCAATGCAAACTCAACAGCCTTCCACAAATCCCAAACTTGCATTGATCATAACTCAAGATCTACAAGTCCAAATGCTACCAAATTTTCACAGGAGCTTGCGTGCAACCTTAGGAATGTTCATGATCGATCTTGACTCGATTAGGTTAGATCTTGATCGATGTGAAACCCATTTGTATCGATCATGAATCGGGTCCAAACGACTGGGGATCGATCACGTGGGCTCACCCACGTGAGAGAAGAGGTCTTTCGAGATCTGGGCAAGATATTTGCTGCCCACGCCTATAAATTGTGACCCTGGACCTACAAAAAGGGGACTTTTGGCTCTTCTACGTCCAGAATCTGTCGGTATTAACATTTTACTTAAATTCTACGATTGTAACTCATTGTAAATAGCAAGCAAAAATCAATAAAAGTCAGCAATTTCATAGTGGACGTAGGCCATATGCCGAACCACTCTAAATCTAGTTTTTCCTGTTTATCAATTGGCGTATTTGTTAGGTTTTCCTCATTTTTCATTTACATTCTTCGTTTTATCTCTTCAAACACATCCAAAGAGTGTTATGCCCGATTTTGGTACAAATACTTTAGTGCTTTCACTGAGAAATCCCAGTTTTTCTCCTGCTTATTGGATCTACTATCGATATTAGATTGCGAGAATCTAAGGAGAAGATCCAGATTATTCTCTATGCCAAAGCAGAATTGACCAATCAACTGAATCATGAAAGATGAAGGAGATCCAGAAGGGATCGGGCTTCCTATTCATCCACTGAAATTTCATCCTCTTCTGACTTTAATCACAGATCCACACATCCACGGCTGGATGGAAGTTGTACCCAAGCTACTGAACATCAGCATACTAAATCTTGGGCAACCAAGATTTGGCCCGTCAACCATTCATCAGACCAAACCTTCCTCCTGAGGTGGTAATGTTCCTTTTCATATTATCGACAACCATACTGCCACTACTACTACCGAATTGGGATTTGATGCTCAAAACCGGACAGAACCGAACCGTCGCCAATATGAATAAACTCCTGAACTATATGTCCTCGAAAAACTATAACCAAGGAGACGAAATACAAACCGTCGACCATGACCGGCCTATCCTCGCATAGTGGAGCCCGACCACACCTTGGCCTGGCATGCTCAAAATGCCCAAACGTTGGACATCCCAACGATGATCCGTCGGATGATCCATGAAAGTCAGGGTCTCACCAACGATGATTGGGGAATCTTCTAGTGTCATACCCCTTTCACTAACGATATACTCTATGCTGAATGACCTCGGCAATTCAGGATGCCAACTCTACCAGTTTATGAAGGGAGCACTGATCCTAATTAGCATATCTTAAAGTACGAATGGTTAATGAATGTCGCACGAGCTGATGATGTGGTCAAATGCCGAAGTTTTTCGATCTCCCTAGGGGGCATTGCAACTATGTGGTTACTCGTCTACCACCTCGAGCTATCACATGTTTTGACTAATTAGCAACGAAGTTTGTTGAACAGTTTCACATATATGTCATAAGGCCGAAAGATGTTAACACCTTGTCTAAGGTCACTCAATCTCTCGAAGGGACACTTGGACGCTATTTGGAGAGGTTTCATGCTACATGCGCTGAGATTAGTGATCCTAATGATAACTCAATTCTAATGACATTAACTAAGGGGATCGATCCCTATTTCGAATTGGTAACTAGTTGGTCGGAAAACCCCTTGCGTCATTGTACCATTTCTATTCCAAGGCAGCCCAGTTCTTGAGAAGGGAGGATGCAAAACAGTCTCGGAAAAAGAATGACGCATGGCCCAGTGTCAAAAGTATCCAAAGAAATGTTGCTGTTAAACAAACCGGGAAGAGTTCCAAAAAGGTACAATTGAACATGCAAAATTAGCAAAATCAGCAGAAAGGCAATGGAAATCAAAATAGGAAATGGGTTCAAAATCGTGGGCCACGATGTAGGGATCCTATGTTTGACAATTACACTCCTTTGAATACGTCGTTGGAAAATGTGTGCTTGCAGACCTGCAATACCATTCAATACAAGAAACCTACTCCAAAGCAATCATCCAAAAAAAAGACTCAAATGGGGAAGTTTTGTAGATTTCATGATAGCTATGGCCATAATACGAACGAATGTCGCATTTATAGGATATTATTGAAAAGTTGATACGAGAGAGAAAGTTGGAGCGATTTGTGCGGGCGCAGCAGTTAGGAGGTGCGGGCCCATCGAATCAGAATCATATATCGAATCAGGCAAGACCGGAAGAACCGCTCGTACCGGCAGGAGGTTGATGATTAATACTGTTAGTGGTGGTCCTCATCCAGTAGATCGGAGCTATAAGGAAATGGAGTCGTATGCCAGCTATGTCAGGCATGCGTGCTTCAAATGTTGTAGTAATTTGGAAGACGGGGCCCCGGCTAAACAACAGAAAACGATGGCAAGTGACATTGTATTTCGAGACCGAGATGCCGATAGAGTCGAAGCCCTAACCATTGATCCATTTGTCATTTCAACCTAGATAGGTACTGTTTGGATGAAAAGGATCTTAGTAAACAATGGAAGTTCGGTGAACATATTGTTCAAGCAAGCCTATGATCAGATGAAGATGGAAGCCAAGGATTTGAAGCCTTGTCAATCTCACATTCACGGCTTCAATGGAAGTGCGACTATACCCACTGAGATGGTAGAGTTACCTGTGGAATTAGGAATTGGAGAATGTCGGAGAGTCCGGATATTACAGTTAGTTGTGTTGGACATAGACTCGCGATACAATGCTTTCTTGGACTGACCGGCCCTAGCTGAATTCAGGACTGCAATTACCCCTTGGTATCTGACTTTAAAATCCCTACCGACAATGGAGTTGGAGTCGCTCAGGGAGACCAGGCTGCTAGGCGAGCCTGTTATGCTGTTGAGCTACGAGAGGCGCAACGAAAGGAAAAAGGAAAGGGTGTAGAGGAATTTCTCTGTGTCTGTTTTGCTGAGAATTGATAATTGACGCCTAGGACAAGGCCTAGGCACCCCAACCAATTTCCAAGGGATCTTGATCCAAGAGATACCAAAAGTGAGGATGAAAGCAAAGACAATCAAGTTTCCCTGGCTGGATGTTTCGATCGACGATAATGAGGATTCCAAAATGATAAAGATTGGATCTTAGCAAAGCCAATAGATGCAGGAAGAATTTGTTGAATTTCTTTGGGAAAACCTCGACGTGTTTGCCTAGACACATTATGACATGTGTGGAATCTCCCTAGACATCGAGATCCAATCATTGAATATGACCAGTGGCATGTCCTGGTCAAGGAAAAAAGATGTGGTATGGATCCAAAGAGATCTATCGCCCTTAAGAAAGAGGTAGATAAGCTTAAGTCGAACGGATTTATTCAAGATGCATTATACCCAAAATAGGTGTCTAATGTTGTATTTGTCAAGAAGCCTAATGGGAAATGGAGAACGTGCATTGACTACTCAGACTTAAATATAGCTTCCCTAACAATAGTTTTCTACTTCCCCGAATCGATCAACTCGTAGACTCAACAGCTGGACATGAACTTTTATCCTTAATGGATGCATATTCTGGCTACAATTAGATACCCAATGCACTTTCCCAATCAGGAGCATACATCTTCATCGCCGATTTAGGACTTCACTGCTACAAAGTCATGCCCTTTGAACTCAAAAATATCGGGGCAACTTACCAATGGCTAGTTAATCGAATGTTTGCTAACCAGATCAGAAAAACCATGGAGGTATATGTGGACAACATGCTTGTGAAGTCGCGATTCTCCACTGATCATATCAGAGACCTAGAATCGATGTTCAACATCCTCCGAGAATATAGAATGGAACTTAACCCATTGAAGTGTCACTTCGGAGTCGCTTTTGGAAAGTTCTTTGGATTTATCGTCAATGCTCGAGGAATTGAAGCCGATCCCGAGAAGATCTAGGCAATTAGAAATCTTGAGACTTCAAGAACTATAAAGCAAGTACAAAGCCTCAACGGGAAAGTAGCAGCACTGAGCAGATTCATTTCAAAATTCACTGACAAATGCATTCCCTTCTTTGACCTGATTAGAAAAGGCAAACGGAATTTTGAATGGACTAAGGAATGTGAGGGCGCATTCCGAGCACTGGTTCAACACCTGTCCACACCACCCATTCTATCAAAGTCCATTGATCATGTGAAATTGTACATTTACTGGGCGGTGTTAAAAAATGCAATCGGTGCTGCCTTAATTCGGAAGGAAGATCGAATACAATGGTCGATCTACTACATTAGCAAACGACTGACTGGAGCCAAGAGAAACTATCCAAAGCTGAAAAAGTTTGTTTTGTCATTGCCTCGAGGAAGCTCCGTCCATATTTCTAGTCTCATCCTATCACCGTCTACATCCACCAGCCATTACGACAGGTCCTTACGCGGCATGAGTCGTTTGGTAGGTTACTCAAGTGGAACATCAGGCTGAGTTAGTTCAACATCACCTACACACCAAGGCGAGCCACTCAAGGATAAGTCCTAGCAGATTTCATCGCTGAGTTCACTATCCCGAAGGACTTGCCCAAAACCAGTGAATCTCCTAAATATGTATGGAAGCTACATACTGATGGTGCATCAAATGATCGCTGCTTAGGTGCCGAAGTTGTACTCGAAACTCCTGAAAGTTGATATATATGCTATGCTTTAAAGTTCGATTTTCGTGCAACCAACAATGAGGCCGAATCAAACACCTACTTGCTAGATTGAGACTTGCCAGAGATTTAAGAATTATTGCTGTGGAGATTTACCGTGATTCACAATTGGTCGTGTGCTATGTTTGGAGGGAGATCAGGTCAAAGACCAAAAGCTAGCTGCTTATCTTTCCTGGGTTCAGGAAATATTGAATCAGTTCGATTATTATGCCATCTATTGCATACCCCGAGAGCGCAAGCAGAAAGCAGATTTATTAGCAAAGTTAGCCAGTATATATAAGGTACAGCAAATAGGAATCGTTTATGTGGAAACATTATCTTCCCCAAGCATCGATCAGATGGAAACAGATTGGGTGTTTGAGGTCATTCTCGATATGGAGTCATGGATGACTCCGTTCAGAAACTATCTCGAGAATGGGACCCTGCCAGAGCGTAGGAGTGAAAAGAGACAAGTTCTTCAAAAAGATTCGTGGTTCACTATTTAGAATGGAGTCATGTTTAGAAGAGGGTACTCTGTTCCTTTACTCCGATGTATTGCTCACGATGAAATCAAATGAGTATTGCATGATGTACACAAAGGAGAATGTGGCAATCACACCGAGGGGCAAGCTCTTGCCAAGACAGTGCTTCAATATGGATATTATTGGCCGACTATAAATCGTGATGCATTAGATTATGCCAGAAAATGTGACAGACGTCAAAAACACGCTCGGATTTCTAGAGCCCTACCTACCAAAAAAACTCAGATGGTCAGTCCATGGTTGTTTGCAGTATGGGGCATTGACATTATCGGCTTTCTACCTCTAGCCAAAGGTGATGCGAAGTACGCCATCATCGCAGTTGATTACTTTACCAAGTGGGCGGAAGCTAAACCCCTTGTTGCAATTACAATGAAAAAATGATCAACTTTTTAGTATGCAACATTATCTGTCGATTTGGTCTCCACATACCATCATCACGAACAATGGAGCCTAATTCGAATGTGTTGAATTTAAGAATTTTCATCTACGGTTCGACATCCAGAAGAAGTTCTCCACAGTTACACACCCTCAAGCAAATGGACAGGTTGAAGCTATTAGTAAAGTTATAAAGTCTATTTTGAACAAATGACTGGAAAAGGTTGGGGGAAAATGGGTCGATGAACTTCCTATGGCTATATGGACTTATTGAACAACCTATAAATCTGCGACCGGCTACACTCCATTCTCTCTTTTCTACGGTTCAAAAGTCGTAACTCCAGTAGAGAAGGAATTACCTTCTCATCACATGACATATTATGATCCGAAGACGAATGTTATAATACTTGCTGAATCTCTGGATTTATTGGATGAGAAGCGTGAAGAAGCTGATTTGAGGGCAGCCACACACCGAAATTGAGTCGCCTGATTATACACTGCCAAGGTCCACTCCCAAACCTTTGAACTTGGCGATCTCGTCCTCAAGAGAATTTACCCGGTTCCTTCATATATAATACCGACATGGGAAGGGTCGTATGTCATCGAACGAAAGCTCGAAGACGGCACATTTAACTTATTGACCGTTGACGGTCTCACTCTCCCGAGAGCCTGGAACAGCGAGATTATTCGTCATTGCTGCACATAACAAGTTTTATTTGTTCATTCAGTCTACTTTTTTCATTTGCAATTTGTTTCTGCATTTCAAAATTTGAATTTGCCATGACTTTTTGAAATGCATCATACGACCATCACTATGCATGTAGAGCTATGTTCCACCATGCGGTGGGATTTATTCAAATAAGGAGTGATTGTGATACGACCGGTCATTCGCTAAGTGAAACCCGAGCTTGGGGGCAAGTCATCACACTGAAGCCAAAAAAGGATTCATACACGACAATCCTCTAACTAACTCTAGATTCCCAGAGTGCGAACCGGAGTATAAACTTACAAATGCGGTTTCGAAGAGGTTGGATCTGTCCACCTAACGACTTCACTCGTATTCAAACCAAGTTCGAAGTGGATGGACCTGTCTATCTAACGACCACACTTGTTAACTCAGGGTGGATGTGAGTCGACCATCCACGATCTTGATAGATCTATCATTCCCGAAATGCGAACGAAATCCTAAAGCCTAAACATATATGACTGACCATCTGTCTACCAACTCTAGATTCACGGAGTGTGAACTGGAGGATAAACATAAATGCCAAATGGGTGTGATTGACCACCCATCAACTAACTCCAGATTCCCAGAGTGCAAGCTGAAGTATAAACATCAACCAACTCTGGATTCCCAGAGTGCGAACTGGAGTATAAACATCGACTAACTCCAAAATCTCCAGAGTGTAGATTGGAGTGTAAACACAAACCGAGTGCGAAGTGACCACCCGTAAGGCAACTCCGAGTCCCTGAAGTGTGACCAGAGTAGAAACGTAAATCAGGGGTGACTGATCACCCACGAATCAATCTAAGTCCCTAGAGCGTAGACAAAATTCTAAACATCAAGCGAGTGTGACTAATCGCTCATGAAGTAACTTAAGTCCCCGGAGTGTGGACATATATCTAAATCTCAAGCAGGCATAATCAATCATCGGTGAACAGGTGCAATCCCCAGATTGTGGATGCAATTACTAATTCTAATTCATGAGCGAATGTGGTCTGACTACTCGAACTCGTCTTGTTTCAGCTTTGTTTCATAAAGTTAAAATCGATGTGTTAAAGGCAAACAACGATTGCTAACCAATATTTTCAACTCATCCCCGAACTAGGGCTAGAACTTAAGTGTCAGCCACTAATTGAGAAAATGCAGGAATTCGACTTAATGCTCTATCGCAATCCAAAGCCGTAGCTCTAGAACTTAGTGACTAAACCCAAGTCTGGTTCAAAGATTAAAACTTTACAAGTGTACTGAATGGAAGTTCGAGCACTGAAATACTTTAACAAATGAACACAAACGGAGCTAAAGACAAAATGGAATTTATTTGAATTATTATTTGAAAGAAAAGGATAGGTATAAAATTATTCCAAAAAATCCTATTAGCAGGGGCCGAGCCTGCATCTGTACACGGCTTAAAAAAATGAAAGGAAATTCCTATCCATCTACCAAAAATGAGCCAAAAAGGCATGTTTATTCTCTAATTTTCTTCTTCTTCCTCCTCGGTGTCGACCCGTTGGAACTACCACTTGGCTGCCTCTTTTATCCCTTGCCTTTTGCCGGCTAATCTCCAATCGAGGGCATTATGTTAACTTCATTCTCCGAACTCACATGGATTGGAATGCAACCTGAAGGAAGAGTCGGAGGAATATGATCAATGTTAGAAGGCAGAGGAGGCACACTTATGTCAACGATCGTGCCACCAGGAGAAATAATTTGCAAAGGGGATGGACCAGGGCCCGCATCCCACCAACAATGCCACTGGCATGCGTAGCCGCTTCCATTTCAACATTGATTTCTGCAATGATCTCCTATTCATTCATTGTTTGGGAATCTCCATGGACGCTAGCAGTTGGTCCCGATGAGCTGGTCACAGGTACGCCTCTACCCATAACAAATAGCAAGTCGGCAAAGGGGTCACTATGATGACCGAGAAGTTCCTCCATCATCTGTTCATCAAAAGTAAGCATGCTCCCCTATGCTCCGTCGGTTGGTGCAGTAGCCGTTGTAGTAGTCGCTTATGTAATAAGGGCCTCCAACATGTAGTATGACTCTTGGGTTATAGGGGCATGGTTGATGTAGCTCATGTCACTGTATAGAGACAGAGAAAAAGTTATTAGTGATTGCTTCAAGTAACGCTTCCAACCTTGAATAAGCACAAGAGGTGTTCAGAATACCTTCCTCAAGTTGACTCGCGGGTGGTGGAGAAGCTTTAGAAACTTGCTCGCAAACTGGAGACAACTGCAGTTGATCAGGATTATATGCAGGAACAGACTGAGGATCCACCGCAGATGTAGTTTCGGGTTAAGCTAGCGCAAGAGTTTCAGAACCCACATCATGGTGCATAACACCAGAACCCTCTCCAGCTTCCGAATGCTGAGTACCAAGTTTCTCCTTTTCATATGTGATCGTGATGTCATGGAGAACTTTTCTTTCATCTTCACTCAGCACCCGGTTCTCTAGTTCGAATTCATCAACTGATTCAGCTTGATGTTCAGCTTTCTCATCTTCCACCAAGCTACCCCAAGCATTTTATAAGTGTGATGGATAGTTATCGAGCCAGGTTAGGTTTCGGTGCTTCAAAATGTTGGCATTGTATGTGACAAGAAGATCTTCGGTATCGGCTTCCAACATGGTCTCTGCCATCTTCACTTCATTCTCGACCCTGGCTCTGCTTCCTGAATTTTAAGCGTTGCCACGTCCCTCTCATCCCAAAGAAACATAGCCTGTTTGCACGCTTCCTGAGATGCTTTGTTTGCATCGTCTTATTCTTTGATGATTTCAGCAAATTTAGCCTTAATCTCCTCAAGTTCTTTCAGCGCAGCATCCCTTTTGGCCATAACAGTGGTGTTTCGATGGCCTATCTCCTCAACCAAGGCAAAATGCATCTTTCGCATTCTTTCCATAGATTGATGCCTTGTCGGCTTTCTTATCGGCCTCTATTTTCGATTTCCTGGAAGATTCAGCCTCATTGTTAAGCACTTGTATTATTCGGTCCTTTTGAGCAAGATCAACTTCTAATTTTTCAATTTTTTTGCCCGCTCAAAGGCTACTGATGATGCTTTGCAGCAGTCTTCAACCACTCTCAATTTTAGTTGTAAACGTCATGGATATAATCGTGCAAAGTTTGTTCTGCTTCAATTGGAATTCTCTTTAAATGTAGAGGGAAGATAAAGCCATCAAAACAGATGTTTGGAAAATCTTTTTTCAGCTGTGTGATTCTGATCGCTCCCTCCATAGTAGGTTCAGTGACAGTTTTCTCAGTAATAGTGGGAGTTTCGACTTTGGTCCTCCGGCGCTGTGAATAGGACATTTGTACTTGAGATGGCGGCCTTTAGTGTGAAGGTTCCAAGGGGTTTTTTCCATGGCTGGAAGGTTGTGTTAGAGATCGAGGAGGCGGAGAATGTGACCGAGATCGATGTCTATATTCTCTATCTTTGTCCCTCTCCCTTTCATAACGCTTTTGGCTAGAATAACCACGATCGTGGTCTCTATCGGCTTCCCTTCTGCAGGACTCATAATATGAACTGGTTGACTAGCGTGCTAAGCGAAGGCTTCCTAGCATAGATTCTCGCCTTGTCATCGTATCTATAAAGTAAAAGAGAAGCAGAATCAATAATCTCCAGAAATGAAAAACTTATGATTGAAATCCTGTAGTGCCGTGAAGTGTATATATGCATGTGCTAAACTCCCCGACCAACCGTTTATGTCGGTTACACTTGTACGAAGTGACTCGCTTAAATCTAAAGCACTTTGAAGACCTTCTAATCCAGTATCATGTTGGAGCGACACATAGTCCAGAATTGGAATGTTGGCAATTCCTTCAAAAGGATTCTCCATTTGAGGGGGAGGAGCCTCCGAGATTCTAACACTAGAGGCTGGCAGAGAAACGACCACGGATTTCCATCTTGAAGACTTATGATGCTTATGAGCAACTGCCTTACCTTTCCTCCTTCTCTCTAAAACCTGAGAACTATTTGGGGAACCGACTATGGGCTCGTTTTTAGTAGGCGTATCTTCTTCGCCGTCCTCCTCAGCAATTACAACCCCAGGCACTTTATGCTTAGCCCATCTTGCCGGAGCTGCCCTAAGAGATTCTTCAAGTCTTATGCTCTAGTTTTGATCAATTAGCCCAACAATCCTCAAATTTTTATCTGTCGGTATCGAGTCAATTTCTCTCATCTCACCAGGCACCTCTTGAAGAATACGAACTATTTCTTTAAATTGGGCACCCTTAGGTCATGGTATTGCGGCTGTAAAGGAAAGAAAATATTAGTTTCAATGTCGGTTACAACTGTCTCATTAGCCACTAGAGAGATTGTGGTACTTATGTCTGATTAACCACCGACTGGCGAACCCTGGAGGGCACCGAATGTAGAACCACTTCGTCTTGAAGTAGCTAAGCCTGGTCCAGGATCCTGTCACCGCTTGGTAATTTTTAACTACCTCTAGGAATGCAAATGAGGGGTTATCTCCTCGACTCTTGACATTGAACAAACATCTAATTTCTTCCAGAGTTGGGGGCCGAAAGAGATGCTCCATAAAAACTATGAACAGACTGTTCAGTAATGCATATCCATTTGGATGTAAATGTGACGGAGCGATTCCAAAGAAAGCTAACACTTCTCGAATATCCTGGGTTGAATGGAGGAAGCATTCCAGCTATGCACAAATGTCTGTTAAAAGCGGTGAATCCTTCTGGGGGAGAGTATGGCCCGTCATTTGGTCCCGGTAGCAAAACGTCATCTAGTGGTAGACCATGTCTTAAGCAAATTCTCCCCAGCATATCTTCGAAGACATTGGATGGTGCAAAATCTTATGGATTCACAATAAAGATTACTCCTACTAACTCGTCTGGGGATGGACCTATAACTTTGGCCGCAATGGCCGACGTGTTTGTTAGCGGAGGAGATGAGCTTTGAGCCTCCTGCTACTGTGAACTCCTGGGTTCCATAACTAATCAACTCAGTAAAAACCATCATTGGATGACAATAAGCTTATGTATTCCCTAGTGTGAAGTGCATGAATGTGTTGTACGGTGCAGTGCTACATGATACTTAAGAAATTCTACAGAATTTGAGAAAATGTTCGGACGATAAGACTTTGTGATTCGACCGGAGTGACCGTCATCGCTGCCATCACAACCGTGTCATCCAGGTTTGGAGATCAATTCAGATTGAGGTTCATCAAGTGTTTTCATATTACATTCCATCGACAAGCTTCGATAGGCAGTCAAATATGCAGTTTAACATTAAAGTGCAATTATGCATGGCTGAAACTCGTCAAAGTCAAGTGTTCGATTATGCAAGATTTCGTATCCATTAGATTGCAAGTTCAGATCGATAACCAAAAATACCGTTCGTATCGATTAGAGAGGTCAACATTTCATGTGGATCCGAAAGGTCAATTCGTGTCGATAAAAGATTTTTGACTTCATATCGGTCACACACAGTGACTTCGTATTGATCCACAGATCCAAGCCTTCATATCGATCATTTTGGATCAATATGAACTTCCACCATAGATCGATACGAAGCTTCCCACTCCATCGGTGTGAATTCCATTGCTTGGATCGGTACAAACTCCCTCTCAATCCAGATCAATATGAACTTGACTGTTATCCATCATCGATACGAACGTGTCCTTCACTCCATCATCTATTGTAACGACCCAGTATTTTCAACCCTTCGCATCCGCACATGTCGGACTTGAATTGTTCAAAATACTGCGTTGTAAAATAAATTTGGCAAAACTCAGAATATGTAGTAAATAAATCACAGAATCACATACATATATCAGAACTCACAGCGGAAATAAAAAATACAGTGGTTCATGAAGCCACTATAAAACTTTAACCAAATAGAATTTACATAGTTTAGAATCTGCAATACAGCTGTAGACATAAATAGAAACAGAGTCTTCCAATTTGATTGATTGCAAATAAGATAAAGACTGAAAGGCTTCCGGCAGTATGAATGATCTACGGGATGACATAACTCCGGAGAGAAACTGAAACTGCAACTCAGGCTGACCCGAGCGTAAAAATAAAACATAACACTCGAGTCAGGACATACATACTTATATAATGTAAGCTAATTCAAGTGTACTGTAATATAGAGCAAGTAACTTAAAGGATGCTTGGGACCGTCCATCCTCTAAGGATCCGTCAAACTATTTACTATGTAGTATATTGCGCTATTATACTAGTGTCTATTTATAAAATAAACTTACTTTTAAGTAGCGTTAAGGCTTTACATTTTCCACCTTAACACGTAATAGTCCCAGTAGTCCATCCAATATCATAGCTCCTCCTGATCGGGAAGCAACTAGAGGATACCACATGGGCTACGGGAGAAATCTAAACTCGTACAAGGCGCGGTATGGTAGGTGACACGGCACAACTAGGCAATGCCAGGGTAGATATACCAATTACGCATCCGGGCCGATGGTAACGCGAAGCCACAGCAACCGCCCACCTCGAAACAACTCCCCAAATCAAAATAGAAGTGGCCACTGAATCAATCCAAAGTCATAGTATAATATCGAAGAGGAGTGTCCGATCAGAGGAATGACCTCATTAACCCGTCGATCGCTCCTGTTTTAGCCACCTTATGCCAACTCACGGGAGTCGGGTCCACGTATTTACCTTACAGGAAACGTCGCCACCAACCTACTTCATTTTGGAATCTCCACCGCGTACACGGTTAGTCAAAGTGGTTTTCGGTATCGACAGAGAGTATGTCCATATCCGATCCCGGTCTCTTTGCCAACCCATCGTTATTATAACACCGTGGTCTTTTAAAACAGTTTATACTTTAAAACCAAAATAAACATTTCTATTTCAAACTATAAACACGATATCATTCAAAACCCAAAACAATATGATACCGTTATATTCAAGTATAATTCTTTTCCAAAAACCATACTGCTTAAAATTTATAATATCTGGAAACCAAATATTTAAATTATATCTTCAAAACATAATATTTTGGAAATTTTACTTTAAAACCATAACTCCCAAACACAATGGTTTGGACATTCAACGGTATATAGAATAAATGGTTTAACTTTATGGTTACTTTGTAAAGAAGATAATTTACATAGCTTTACAAATATATTTCTTTATTTTAAACCATAATTTAAATATCACTTCATGTTCCCAAGACCATTTCAATTCCTATATATATATCCAATTGGAGTATTAATATTCAAAACTAAGGTTGGATATTTTTTTCTTTCAACAAATTAGTGTTTATTATTTCGTCTTGAATATTCCCATAAATTCCATAGATAAAACTCCAAAATTATGCCATTAAATAATTTCAAAATTTACTTAACACTAGAATGTTCATCTTAAATTTATTAAGAAAAATCCAGTTATAAATCTCATATCTTAAAGGTCTCCAAAACTTAAACATAAATATAATTTATCAAATTCCTTAAATTTCAAAACAATCAAATTCCAGATTCTATAGCACTTAGGAAATGCTACCTAAAGTTACGGGTAAAACTAGTCCAATTTCAAAAGACAGCATTTAAATGCTTTAGTAGATTGTTTAACTTAATAAATATTTCCAAATATAACTTATATATATATTTCTTAACTGAAATCTTATCCTTTCAAAAATCCAGAATTTCCAAAATAAGTTATATTCCAAAATTTTATTCAAATATTTATTTATTTGTTTATTAACATTTATAACTCATTCAAAATCAATATAAAATCCTTTAAAGATATTAAATCAAATATTTAACTTCCAAAATAATTTTAAATATTTCAGAAAATATTATAAGGACCACGGGCCTGTATATAGTTTTCTAGCCTAGGTCAAGTGATACGGATTTATATCATTTCAATCCGTAATTTACAAACCCCGGGTTCTATCATTTCAAACGCGCAATCCCAAGTTAACAGTTAAACAGTTAACATAATAATAGCACAGTAATCATCATTTAGGCCTATCATTTCAGCCCACAACAATCTAAATTTAACAGGGAACTTGCAGTGGTGATTTAAGCAGTAAATAAACAATAATATAATATAACTGCAGAAATAATACAACAGATAATAACTGATGAGGTGTCAATTTAAATGGGATTCATCATTCTACGTTATACTACAGACAGATAATATTTAAATAAAATTTTTACACATACACTTGCGATAATTCACAAAATATATGTACATATGTCTGGTGAGAAATACTCACCTTAAACGCTGCAGTGGATCTAAATCAAACACGGTATCTACTTCGGAAAAAAAAAACGGAAAGCACGATCAAACTTCGGCGGATGCAAAGCCTTGACTTAAATCTATAAGATCCAAATACCAAGTATGCGAATTTAAAAATTACGGTCAAAGCAAAATTTCAGAACAACTGGAACGAATAGAATAAAAGAAATTTAGTTCAACTTGCTCGACTACTACAACCCGCTAACCGTCTCAACATATCCTAGGCCCATACTTCAACCGTACGCATGCATAAAATAAATTGAATAAATTGCAAAATAAATTGCAAATTTAATACAATTGATTGAATAAAAAGATGTTATGCACCCAAACAAAACAAATACATGTTTAGACATTATTAAATTATTTCTCACATTTTTAATCATATTTATCATGATCAATTATTTTCATTCTCATATATATTTATTTAAATAAAATGACAATATTGGCAACAAACACAATACTGTTCAAATTATTCGATTTAATCAAATGTAGCCACTAACTACATTCGAATTCATTAAATAATACTTTATTTCACATACATGTTCATCATGTTTAGGCAAATTATTTCTTCTTTTACTTTTATTATTAAACATTAAAAGGTGATTATTGGTATACATCACCAATATCCTTTTATTAACCATAATAAATACAATCCATTGATATTTATCCACCCAAATTCTCAAATAAGTAGTTAAATTTATTTTTAACCATCTTAAATTTATTTCAACCATTAAAAATTGAAATAAATGTCATTTTATTATATTCACCCAAGATTTATTCATACAATATTGTTTATTTGAATTAAACAACATTTCATATCATTTTCTCCTTATCAATTTATCTTCTCCATTATTAAATTGTAATTCTTTTTTTTTCTTTCTATGCCTTCCTCTTCAAACTGCACTTATCCAAATCCACAATACCACTAACTACATCATAACTACACTAATTCCATAGTCTAGCTTCCTACAATCAATTTATATCATTTCTTCCAGCCTACTACTAACAAAGTTCTATATGTATTTATAAATGGCACGGCATGATGGGGAAGTAGCCGAGCAAGGAAATCAGAGAACACAAGATGGAGGAAGGAAAATTGGAAGAAGCAAAGAAATAAACAATGCAAATTATTTACCTGATAGAAGCTTGTACCAGAGAGGGACAAACAAGGAGATATGAAAACTTATGTGAATGAGGCAAAGTATTTATAGATAAACTTGCGAAATAAAAAGGGGAGATAAATAGGCAGGTTTGAAAACGTAAGAAATAAATGCAAGCGTTGATTTTTGAGTGCATGCGTTTAGGCAAGAGATTTATTTCCAGTTCTTCTTGTTTGAACGCTACACGAAAATTGTGATAAATGCATGCGTTGATTTCTCTTTCCAGTTTTATGTTTGAACGATATCACTCTTTTGGATTTTTTTTTTTTTAGATAGCTTGCGTGATTTATACCAGTTATAATCTAAATTTAAAGCATGCGTTACTGCAAATTTGAACAGATTTGATTGAGGAAGCAAAACTTGAGCTCTTGCGTGATTTATGGTAAGCAATGAAAAAGCTTTTAACTGAAAAGGCAAAAGTAATAAATGCTTACATAAATATTTACTTGATCAATGGTTCGAAAAATTTATTTATTGCAAAACAAACGCAGTGGAAACAGAGAGATATAATGGGTATGCGAAAATTTGCAAAGATAGGCAAGATTAAATTTTGAATGCATTTAATTTAGGTGAGAGGAAAAATGGCAATTGGAAGAGTTGATATTTTTGTGGATAAGGCTGCGTGAATAAATGAATACAGTGACATGCTCAAGAAACAAATGGTAAGAGGCAAATGTCAAAATGTTAAAAGAATAAAATTTTGTGTCACACGCAAAGGAAGGCAAATTTGATTTCCATATTCTTCTAATCAATTAATTCCCCTTTAATTGCCTTTAATTGATTTCAATTGATTACCTTATCCCTTTTAATTACCCTCCTTAATTGATTTCAATTAATTACCATATTACCAATTAATTATCCTCCTTTAATTACATACTCAAATTTGGTTACTAACTTAATTAGTTAATTAACCCTTTTTGTTAATTATCAATCCTGCGACGTCTCACATTAATCCGTCCGCTTTGTAGGCACTGGTAGCCGGACTGGTTACACGGGCAGATTTCTCCTACAAAATGGGGATTAACCTCGTGTCCTCATGCCATTAACCAAAAGAATTAACTTATTTATCTTTCATCAATTTTATTAATTTGCATTAATTATTCAATAAATTAATTCTGGTCAACTACTGAAATTTTACAATTAATTTCTCTATTAATTGTCATAAATTTCTTTTTGAAATATCTATTAATTGTCATTAACTCCATTTTAAAATATCCGTATGTGCCTTTATTCAAGTTTTGAATTGCTAACTAGGAATAAGGTAGATTTATCAAATAAATTGATTGTAAGTTTCATTGTTTTAAATTGCTTAACAATGTTCACTGCTAACATAATTAATATGTCAAAATTGAGAATATTCCACCAACATGATTTGCATGTCATAACCTACCAAATTAACATAATTAATTAACTACTTTAATATGTTACAAATTTTCTCCTTTTCATTATTTTTAGGGAATGGGTATAACAACAGATATTATGATAATATCCAAAACATTTAGTTACCACTCACTTCATTATACATTATAAAAATTTCCTTTTTTTTTTCTTCTTAAATTTAGTTACAAAAATCATATTAAATTAACGAGTTTAATTCTCTAAATTAAATATTTAAACAATATTGGTAAACACAATTTATATAAATTATATTTCTAAAAACAAAAAAAATAAAAGAAATAAATAGCTAAAAACTAGGGCTGTTACACTCTCCCCCACTTAAGAACTTTTCGTCCTCGAAAAGGAACAAAAGAAAAGAAACAAAGGAAGATAAGCTAGATAAACAAGAACTTTAAACGAATAGTTCCGGATTTGAAGCACGAAGAAGATCTTCTAGAATCGGTTTTACTCTTTTCAGTTCGACCGTCGGTCTATGGGTGGTAAGCGGTGCTCAGGCCCCGATGAGTAACAAAGATTTTTAAAGATTATAGAAAAGATTTCTAAATAGACTGGTATAAGCAATAGCCTCCTCATTCTGTAGCAGATAGGGAAACCAAGGACACTTAAAGATAGTTTGAAAACAAATAAGATAATAAATTTGCAATCATAATGCTTTGAAATCATTAAATTTATAAATTTGGAAATCATGCTACTAAAATCATAATACCTTTAAAATAATCTTCATTTATACCTTTTAAATTCAATGCCAAACAATATTCATTTCAAGGTTGAAATATTCCTAAGTTCATTTATAAAAAAAAATTTCCAAAACATTTTATTTTTAGAAACAGCAGCACTCATAATATGCTATAGTAGATATAATAGTATTCCTAATCAGTTTATTATGTACTTAACTCTGAATTTTAACAAATAACCTAACACTTTATTAAAAATACTTATCTTATAAATAAGATATTCCTTCAATAAGTTACCCTTGAATTTCCATTTGAAAACCAATTCTCAATTATCAAAATTTAAGTGTATAATATTTATTACAACCACCCAAATTTTATTCATAAAATCCTTTTATATTGTATATTATCCAATTACATGTTAACTTTTGAAAATCAAGGTAAGTTATATTAAATGAAATTGGGTGTTATACAAATAAAACTTTCAATTTAATTATCTCCAATTGGAACCTTTTTATTCAAATTTTTGTTATTATATTTATTTTCCTTCCTCAAGATAAACTTTAAGAATTAAATTCCTGATTCCCTTCAAACCATTTAGAGATAACTAAATATATATACCTAATATGTCAAATCAAATTTAAATTATATATCTATATATATTAAGTCATACTTTAGAAATTCAAATCAATTAAAATCTCAAGGAAACACTGTAGCCAGACTACAGAATGGTCTTTTCACTTCGAAACTCGAAAATGAATGTCGATGATGCTGCAGTCATCACCGAAATTATTTTCCAGCGACAAAGAGAAAAGCACTAATTTTAAAATTTCTTTGGAAACAAATTTCTATACAAAAATACTTATTACATCCTTTTAAAATTTAAACACAAGGTTTGAAATCATCAGAAATTTAATTCTCAAGTTTTAGTTTTAAATTCATTTCTGTTTCCAAATTAATTTATAACCATTGTTTTATATTCACTTATTTATTAGACAAACACATGGCTTACAACACCATAAATAAAATCAAAACTATTATCTCTTGACAACTAGTTAAATTAATTATAAAATTTTGAAAATTATACTCATATATATAATATTAGATTTTAATTTAAAATATAGGAATAAACTTCTCAAACCAGGATAGAGACTCAAATTTGATGAACTCAAATCAAATAGAATTCAAGATAAATTGAAATCAGAAGATCGGAATAAGGAAACTGGGTAAGTCTATATAAGTCGTGGACAACCTTGACCTAGTCATCCGTGACTTAAAGAGCCATATCGATGTGGTTGGGGTAAATCTACATTTGATCCGAAGAGATAGAATTTGGAATAACCAAAGATACTAGCATATAAACCGAGGATAAATATAAATCTCCGGTGAATCAATGCTAATGGTAAAGGAGTTTCACCCCTTTATTAGAATAATGGCGAGACCGCCAATTTACAATAAAGATCATCCGAAGTGGAGTTATGAGATACTCCAGAATCTAAAGCAGATGAAAAAGTGAGGGATACGAATGAGCTTTGGAACCGTAGGGAATGTTCCAAAATTCGAAAAGAGAGTGGTTCAATCTCGAATGAACGTGATTCTGTAAATCAAATTTACCATACATTCTAAGTTTTGCCTAGAACCAAAGCTCTGATACCAAATGTAACGACCCAGTATTTTCAACCCTTCGCATCCGCACATGTCGGACTTGAATTGTTCAAAATACTGCGTTGTAAAATAAATTTGGCAAAACTCAGAATATGTAGTAAATAAATCACAGAATCACATACATATATCAGAACTCACAGCGGAAATAAAAAATACAGTGGTTCATGAAGCCACTATAAAACTTTAACCAAATAGAATTTACATAGTTTAGAATCTGCAATACAGCTGTAGACATAAATAGAAACAGAGTCTTCCAATTTGATTGATTGCAAATAAGATAAAGACTGAAAGGCTTCCGGCAGTATGAATGATCTACGGGATGACATAACTCCGGAGAGAAACTGAAACTGCAACTCAGGCTGACCCGAGCGTAAAAATAAAACATAACACTCGAGTCAGGACATACATACTTATATAATGTAAGCTAATTCAAGTGTACTGTAATATAGAGCAAGTAACTTAAAGGATGCTTGGGACCGCCCATCCTCTAAGGATCCGTCAAACTATTTACTATGTAGTATATTGCGCTATTATACTAGTGTCTATTTATAAAATAAACTTACTTTTAAGTAGCGTTAAGGCTTTACATTTTCCACCTTAACACGTAATAGTCCCAGTAGTCCATCCAATATCATAGCTCCTCCTGATCGGGAAGCAACTAGAGGATACCACACGGGCTACGGGAGAAATCTAAACTCGTACAAGGCGCGGTATGGTAGGTGACACGGCACAACTAGGCAATGCCAGGGTAGATATACCAATTACGCATCCGGGCCGATGGTAACGCGAAGCCGCAGCAACCGCCCACCTCGAAACAACTCCCCAAATCAAAATAGAAGTGGCCACTGAATCAATCCAAAGTCATAGTATAATATCGAAGAGGAGTGTCCGATCAGAGGAATGACCTCATTAACCCGTCGATCGCTCCTGTTTTAGCCACCTTATGCCAACTCACGGGAGTCGGGTCCACGTATTTACCTTACAGGAAACGTCGCCACCAACCTACTTCATTTTGGAATCTCCACCGCGTACACGGTTAGTCAAAGTGGTTTTCGGTATCGACAGAGAGTATGTCCATATCCGATCCCGGTCTCTTTGCCAACCCATCGTTATTATAACACCGTGGTCTTTTAAAACAGTTTATACTTTAAAACCAAAATAAACATTTCTATTTCAAACTATAAACACGATATCATTCAAAACCCAAAACAATATGATACCGTTATATTCAAGTATAATTCTTTTCCAAAAACCATACTGCTTAAAATTTATAATATCTGGAAACCAAATATTTAAATTATATCTTCAAAACATAATATTTTGGAAATTTTACTTTAAAACCATAACTCCCAAACACAATGGTTTGGACATTCAACGGTATATAGAATAAATGGTTTAACTTTATGGTTACTTTGTAAAGAAGATAATTTACATAGTTTTACAAATATATTTCTTTATTTTAAACCATAATTTAAATATCACTTCATGTTCCCAAGACCATTTCAATTCCTATATATATATCCAATTGGAGTATTAATATTCAAAACTAAGGTTGGATATTTTTTTCTTTCAACAAATTAGTGTTTATTATTTCGTCTTGAATATTCCCATAAATTCCATAGATAAAACTCCAAAATTATGCCATTAAATAATTTCAAAATTTACTTAACACTAGAATGTTCATCTTAAATTTATTAAGAAAAATCCAGTTATAAATCTCATATCTTAAAGGTCTCCAAAACTTAAACATAAATATAATTTATCAAATTCCTTAAATTTCAAAACAATCAAATTCCAGATTCTATAGCACTTAGGAAATGCTACCTAAAGTTACGGGTAAAACTAGTCCAATTTCAAAAGACAGCATTTAAATGCTTTAGTAGATTGTTTAACTTAATAAATATTTCCAAATATAACTTATATATATTTCTTAACTGAAATCTTATCCTTTCAAAAATCCAGAATTTCCAAAATAAGTTATATTCCAAAATTTTATTCAAATATTTATTTATTTATTTATTAACATTTATAACTCATTCAAAATCAATATAAAATCCTTTAAAGATATTAAATCAAATATTTAACTTCCAAAATAATTTTAAATATTTCAGAAAATATTATAAGGACCACGGGCCTGTATATAGTTTTCTAGCCTAGGTCAAGTGATACGGATTTATATCATTTCAATCCGTAATTTACAAACCCCGGGTTCTATCATTTCAAACGCGCAATCCCAAGTTAACAGTTAAACAGTTAACATAATAATAGCACAGTAATCATCATTTAGGCCTATCATTTCAGCCCACAACAATCTAAATTTAACAGGGAACTTGCAGTGGTGATTTAAGCAGTAAATAAACAATAATATAATATAACTGCAGAAATAATACAACAGATAATAACTGATGAGGTGTCAATTTAAATGGGATTCATCATTCTACGTTATACTACAGACAGATAATATTTAAATAAAATTTTTACACATACACTTGCGATAATTCACAAAATATATGTACATATGTCTGGTGAGAAATACTCACCTTAAACGCTGCAGTGGATCTAAATCAAACACGGTATCTACTTCGGAAAAAAAAAACGGAAAGCACGATCAAACTTCGGCGGATGCAAAGCCTTGACTTAAATCTATAAGATCCAAATACCAAGTATGCGAATTTAAAAATTACGGTCAAAGCAAAATTTCAGAACAACTGGAACGAATAGAATAAAAGAAATTTAGTTCAACTTGCTCGACTACTACAACCCGCTAACCGTCTCAACATATCCTAGGCCCATACTTCAACCGTACGCATGCATAAAATAAATTGAATAAATTGCAAAATAAATTGCAAATTTAATACAATTGATTGAATAAAAAGATGTTATGCACCCAAACAAAACAAATACATGTTTAGACATTATTAAATTATTTCTCACATTTTTAATCATATTTATCATGATCAATTATTTTCATTCTCATATATATTTATTTAAATAAAATGACAATATTGGCAACAAACACAATACTGTTCAAATTATTCGATTTAATCAAATGTAGCCACTAACTACATTCGAATTCATTAAATAATACTTTATTTCACATACATGTTCATCATGTTTAGGCAAATTATTTCTTCTTTTACTTTTATTATTAAACATTAAAAGGTGATTATTGGTATACATCACCAATATCCTTTTATTAACCATAATAAATACAATCCATTGATATTTATCCACCCAAATTCTCAAATAAGTAGTTAAATTTATTTTTAACCATCTTAAATTTATTTCAACCATTAAAAATTGAAATAAATGTCATTTTATTATATTCACCCAAGATTTATTCATACAATATTGTTTATTTGAATTAAACAACATTTCATATCATTTTCTCCTTATCAATTTATCTTCTCCATTATTAAATTGTAATTCTTTTTTTTTTCTTTCTATGCCTTCCTCTTCAAACTGCACTTATCCAAATCCACAATACCACTAACTACATCATAACTACACTAATTCCATAGTCTAGCTTCCTACAATCAATTTATATCATTTCTTCCAGCCTACTACTAACAAAGTTCTATATGTATTTATAAATGGCACGGCATGATGGGGAAGTAGCCGAGCAAGAAAATCAGAGAACACAAGAAGGAGGAAGGAAAATTGGAAGAAGCAAAGAAATAAACAATGCAAATTATTTACCTGATAGAAGCTTGTACCAGAGAGGGACAAACAAGGAGATATGAAAACTTATGTGAATGAGGCAAAGTATTTATAGATAAACTTGCGAAATAAAAAGGGGAGATAAATAGGCAGGTTTGAAAACGTAAGAAATAAATGCAAGCGTTGATTTTTGAGTGCATGCGTTTAGGCAAGAGATTTATTTCCAGTTCTTCTTGTTTGAACGCTACACGAAAATTGTGATAAATGCATGCGTTGATTTCTCTTTCCAGTTTTATGTTTGAACGATATCACTCTTTTGGAATTTTTTTTTTTTAGATAGCTTGCGTGATTTATACCAGTTATAATCTAAATTTAAAGCATGTGTTACTGCAAATTTGAACAGATTTGATTGAGGAAGCAAAACTTGAGCTCTTGCGTGATTTATGGTAAGCAATGAAAAAGCTTTTAACTGAAAAGGCAAAAGTAATAAATGCTTACATAAATATTTACTTGATCAATGGTTCGAAAAATTTATTTATTGCAAAACAAACGCAGTGGAAACAGAGAGATATAATGGGTATGCGAAAATTTGCAAAGATAGGCAAGATTAAATTTTGAATGCATTTAATTTAGGTGAGAGGAAAAATGGCAATTGGAAGAGTTGATATTTTTGTGGATAAGGCTGCGTGAATAAATGAATACAGTGACATGCTCAAGAAACAAATGGTAAGAGGCAAATGTCAAAATGTTAAAAGAATAAAATTTTGTGTCACGCGCAAAGGAAGGCAAATTTGATTTCCATATTCTTCTAATCAATTAATTCCCCTTTAATTGCCTTTAATTGATTTCAATTGATTACCTTATCCCTTTTAATTACCCTCCTTAATTGATTTCAATTAATTACCATATTACCAATTAATTATCCTCCTTTAATTACATACTCAAATTTGGTTACTAACTTAATTAGTTAATTAACCCTTTTTGTTAATTATCAATCCTGCGACGTCTCACATTAATCCGTCCGCTTTGTAGGCACTGGTAGCCGGACTGGTTACACGGGCAGATTTCTCCTACAAAATGGGGATTAACCTCGTGTCCTCATGCCATTAACCAAAAGAATTAACTTATTTATCTTTCATCAATTTTATTAATTTGCATTAATTATTCAATAAATTAATTCTGGTCAACTACTGAAATTTTACAATTAATTTCTCTATTAATTGTCATAAATTTCTTTTTGAAATATCTATTAATTGTCATTAACTCCATTTTAAAATATCCGTATGTGCCTTTATTCAAGTTTTGAATTGCTAACTAGGAATAAGGTAGATTTATCAAATAAATTGATTGTAAGTTTCATTGTTTTAAATTGCTTAACAATGTTCACTGCTAACATAATTAATATGTCAAAATTGAGAATATTCCACCAACATGATTTGCATGTCATAACCTACCAAATTAACATAATTAATTAACTACTTTAATATGTTACAAATTTTCTCCTTTTCATTATTTTTAGGGAATGGGTATAACAACAGATATTATGATAATATCCAAAACATTTAGTTACCACTCACTTCATTATACATTATAAAAATTTCCTTTTTTTTTTTCTTCTTAAATTTAGTTACAAAAATCATATTAAATTAACGAGTTTAATTCTCTAAATTAAATATTTAAACAATATTGGTAAACACAATTTATATAAATTATATTTCTAAAAACAAAAAAAATAAAAGAAATAAATAGCTAAAAACTAGGGCTGTTACATCTATCCTCGATATAGATGCATCTTTCATACCCATCTACATTTCTTCTTCTTCAATCGACTCGGGCAACACAGAAACCATCTCCTTCCTCCTTAACCTTACCCTGACCATCTCCACCCTCTTCTTCACCAAACTCGGCTGTAAATATGAATGGGATGGCATCTAATCACGAGTCTCATCATTTTCGACGCGAATTTGTTGAACCTGAATTAAGGTGTTGCTACAAGGGATTAGAAAGTCATGTCGATTTGGAGATGAAGGCAATTTCTATTTTTCGATCTTTTCTATTGATACGAAGGTGGCAGAAAAATGAGCAAGTAAATTTTTTATAAGTACAAAATCACACACACACACACACACACACATATATATATATATATGAAGGGTAGATGTCGATTCGTCTCCCAGTACGAACAGACTGATTGAAGCGGTATACACCGTAATCGATACAAAATGACCTGTCTGTATCCATTGGATATCGACTCGGTTACCATCTTCGTATCCATCCACGGCTAAACCAAGATGAAGCCTTTCGTTTACCTAAAGCTATCGATATGAAAACAAATTTTCAAATTCCTCGAATTGATCCAAAAGAGGATTGATACAAAGAGAAACTCCAAAGAAACCGTCAAGCGCTGTTACAACTCGAATTTCACATCTATTCAGAAGAGGATCGATACGGAATTCGACACGAAGAAACTGACAACAACACGTGGACGTGCGAACATTAATGGGAGTCGGATTAACATATGCATATGTATGTCAGACTAATATTCATTTTTCAAAAATCACAGAAGCTAAATGCTCATCTGGTGACAATTATAACAACGAACAATAGTTTGCAATCTTTCAATACTTAGTTACAATAGTGCACAGTACAACAATAGGCAGTCAACAGTTTGTTATTTGTACTATTGAAGATCAACTGAAGGTTACATCTTTCGATGAGAAGACAACAACCGTTCAACAAGTCGGATGGAATTTTTATAATGAAGATTGTAGCTTTTCAAAGCATGTCATGTCCTCATTGGCAAGGCCATGACACCAAGAAATTGACTGGAATTCAAAGACAGTTCATCCTGAAAAACGGTTATACACAGGTTCGCTATGGATGCTGGTGAATTTTGCCCGAGTCTGGATCGAGCTACAATTAGCATGACATGACGATCAAAGCTATGAAAGCCAACATTCCAAATTTCAAGTCAATCGGAGTTCGTTTGCTCAAGATATGATCGATGCAAGCCAAGGAAATCAATTCAAAGTATCCATAATTTCGCCTCCTTCGCATCGCTTTCATTCGTATCTATCCAAAGCAGCGTTCTTCGTATCCATCCTCATTCGCATCCATCCACAGCGGCCTCCTTTGTATCCATTGTGGTCGAACTCATTTGCATCCATGGAACACACATGGTTCGTATCAATCCATCCTCATGTTTCTTTGCATCCATCATCACTAGCTTGTTCGTATCGATCAACCAACATCCACTTCATATCCATCAAAGCCATAAAAAAAAGTTACTTCATATCGATCCATTAACACACTACACTCGTATCGATTGGCTAGTGATCGGTGTGAATAATACAAGATGGACCGATACGAATGACACTTACGTTAATCGATACGAAATAGAGTAGCACCGATCGATACGACAGGGTAGCAAACAATGGACACGAACAAGGCTAAGCTGGATCTATACGAACGAGGCGCACACATAAGAAAGGCTCGGTCGCTCGACATGAAAAGTGGATCGATCCTAAAAGTTGGCACCACGTCACCTAGCAAGCACGAGCCCAGAAGCAATGCCAACAAGAGCGATGCAAACTCAACAGCCTTCCACAAATCCCAAACTTGCATCGAACATAACTCAAGTTCTACAAGTCCAAATGCCATCAAATTTTCACAGAAGCTTGCATGCAACCTCGGGAATGTTCATGATCGATCTCGACTCGATTGGCCTAAATCTTAATTGATGTGAAATCCATTTGTATCGATCACAGATCAACTCCAAATAACTGGGGATCAATCACGTGGGCCTGCCCACATGAGAGAAGAGGACTTCCGAGAACTAGGTGAGATATTTCTTGCCTATGCTTATAAATATCGACCTTGGACCTATAGAAAAGGGACTTTTTGGCTCTTCTACGTCCAGACTCTGCAGAAATTACTATTGTACTTGAATTCTACTATTGTAAAATATTGTAACCAGCAAGCAAAAATCAATAAAAGTCATCAATTTCATAGTGGACGTAGGTCATACGCCGAACCACTCTAAAACTGTGTGTTCGTATGCATTTTTCAGGTTTATCAATTGGTGTTTTTGTTGGATCTTTCTCATTTTTCATTTACATTCTTCATTTTTTCTTTTCAAGCACATCCGAAGAGGGTTATTCCCAATTTTGGTACAAACAACCACATCGTCTCCACCGAAGTGAATCTCCCCTCTCCTTAAGTCTAATGAATCCAACATCGACTTCCCTCATTGCTTTCTGCCCTAGATTTAATTAAATGAAGGGTAGTAGCCATTTATTTTAAGGAGGAGATAAATAAAAGAAAGGGAAAAGAAAACATGAGGAATAAAATATCAGGGAGAGTTTTATACACACACATAATATGTATATTTATTTATATGACTTCTCAACTAAATTGCCACATGTTTCTAGCTCGTATGATCACATAGTACATCGAATCACCAAGAAACTCGTCGGTTCACATCTCTCCTTTTTTTGGTCCCGATGGTATAAATTTCGTTGTTATATGAGACAGCACTCCAAGATAATAATTTAATGCGTTTCGAGGTAGTTTTGGCCATCATACCACTGTAATGATCCAGAATTTTAGTCATTCGATATTTGGATATTTAATGGATTTTAAGTGTCCACAAGTTAATTTTATAAGTTGAATAACTTATATTTCAAATATAGTGATTTAATTGGATAATTAAATTGTAAATTTAATATTTGAAATTACAGAAATAATTGGGATTTGGACATAATGTGAATAAAAATGATTTATAAAGTTGAATTTAATTTCTATTCAAATTAGAATAATGTTAGAGAACTTTTAAAATTGAATCAAAGGTTAATTTGTAGAAATTGAGTATTTTAATATTTAATTAACGGTAAAAGTAGTCATTTTTCACACAGTCTCGGATTTTGACGAAACTAGTTTCATTGGATCTGTAATGTTATATTATTGTAGGATTTTGAATTTTCTGTCAATCGAACTTATGGTTTGTCCATAGCAAGCTAAAACGCATAGAAATTCGTTTAAGTGAAATTTTAATTTAAATAAGTCGATTCAAAATTTTATCTTCCAAATACGATCGAACTGGCTCCCAATATATATCCCATTGTGTTCGAAATAGGGGTAATATATTATAAACTCCAGGCAGCATACTTTGATTATAGTTTGAAAAATTTTCGGATGAATAGTGCGTGAAAATTTTCTATAAAAGGCTACATTTTTCTTCATTTTGCCAAAACCCTAATAGAGCTAGGACTAGCCGCCACCTTAATATTCAATGGCCAAAAAATCATCATTTTTCCCTTTCGATCTCTCTCGATTTGTAAACATTTACGAAAAGTCTTCAACTACAAAAGTGAAGAGCACAACGAGATCTATATTTTCAACGGTTGAGATTGGATTTCACGAGTAGATCAATGGCAACTAGATCGCGAAGGCCCGCCGTTCAAGTCAAATCCCAAAGCCTATGGATGATTGAGTTCAACGAGACTTCAGTCATCGGTGGAGCTAGCTTCGGCGCTTCATGTGGCACTCGCTGATCGTCTTCAAATGCAACGAGGTGAACACGAAAATTCGAGAAAGAAGGCGGCTAGATTGGTTTCTTACGTTCGAATATGCCATGGGAAGAAATGGAATCGAATGGCCTAGATTTTCCTAGGTTTTAAATAATGAAAATTGTAAATTAATTATATATTTAATTCGTATAAACTTCTAAAATGCATAACTTCTTTATACGAGGTCCGTTTTTGACCAAACAAGTTGGTTGGGTCCGTATTGACAAGCACTACATTTTAGAGTTAGTTTGGAGCTGACTAGAGCTAGTGTAAATTTTGGGTAAAATTAAACGCTTGTTTAATTTTATTCCGAATAAAACACTGCAACTGCTATTGGAACTAAAGTTAGTACAACTCACTCTTTCCGACTCGCTGATATTTTCATATAAGTGAGAAATAAATTTATTTATGATGATTAATGATTGTTTGGGTGATATGTGATATATTATCATATATATTGATTGGTATTTGAATGTATTCCTGCCTATTGGAGCATGGTGAAACCGTATGCGTTCCCTTGTATAAGCGGACGACCTTTTATACGCACGTCTGCTTTGAAGCGGACATTGTACATATATTCTAATACGTATATTTGTTGCAGGGATAGGTTGGAGGGATCCAACTGGATTCCTCATTAGTATTGGTTTTATTTTCATATATTGTGATATATGTTGTTATCGTGTGATATATGATGATTTGGATTTTGTGATTGATGTATTTAGTGTTATTGCGGCATTAGGACTGTTTTTAAAAATTTAAAAGGTTGAAGTGTTGGTTTCCAAATTAAAAAGGATTTTCAAGTGATTTGAAAATATGTAAATTTTGAATTGTTAAAGGAATGCATTTATTTTAAATAAATGAAATTTATAATTTTAATGTCATAAAAATCATGATTTTTGTTAAATATAATTAAGTATGATTTTGAAGTTATATAAATTTTAATAATGTTTGGCAAATTATTAGAAGAAGAAGTCTATTTAAATATAATCAGAATAGGGTTTTGGAATATGGTGTTAGCTATTTTGTAAATAGTATAAATTGACAATTTTGAAATTATTATAAATAGTTTACATATAAGATTTATAAAATTGATATTTTATAAATCAAAATGATGGTACGGTAAAGGAGTTTTATTAGTGTTAAAATGAGGTTACAAATGGATTTTATAAGTAATATTTGTGAATTTTAAAGATATAAAATGAATGAATTTGTAAATAAGAGAATTATAAGTACTTAACTTATAATCGGATTTTGGTTGTAACTAAGGATATAAATGAGATTGGTAAATAAAGGGATTTTATAAATTGAAGTTTTTATAAAATGGAAATGTGAATTTATAAACATTGTTTTATAAATGAGAAATCGATTTAAATTGATAAACTAGATATAGAAGTTTACTAAAGGAATTTCATCCACGATTTTGGACGGTGGATAATCCGTTAATTAAATTTGCAATGGTAATGAATTTGGTAAAAGAGATATATTCAGGATTTTGGACAGTGGATAATCCTTTAATAAATGTGCAGAAGTGATGAATTTGGTAAATGAATTATATTCACAATTTTGGACAGTGGATAATCCTCTAATTAATGTGTAAAAGTGAAGAATTTGGTACATGAATTATATTCATGATTTTGGACAGTGAATAATCTTTTAAATTAAATAAATGTTTCGAAAAGTGATATTTTTAAGTGAAGTTAAATGGTTTGAAGATGTTTTAAAATGTGTTAAGTATCGAATACATAGATTTCAACATTCATTGTTGAAATAGACATTTTCGAGAAATACAAGAAATGATGGACTATAACAATGTTGTTACAGTAAATGATTTCGAAACGAGATGTTTTGTATGGCATATGGGATTTATATATCTATCTAATTTCGAATTCGTATATTGATGATTTTGGGTTTTCGTAACGATGTTTTACACAACATTAGTTTTGACCCAAATTAATATGTTTAAGAGAATCTTTTCCTTACAGAATAAAAAATATACAGTTAATCCCGATTTAAGTTTATTAATATTTTCTAAGTGTTGAAACTAAATATAATTTTCAATTACTTATTATTAAATAAGTATATGGGATTGTTTTCCAATATTTAAGTTGAAATGGTTTGAGAATATATCTTTTTAAAGATAATTAGAAGTGAATATTTGGGAAGTGGTTTAATTAATTAAAGATTAATTAAAAGGGCCTAGTGATTGCTTATGGCGCAAAATATTTGTTTGTTGCTTTGATAGTTAAATAACCGACTATCAAATGTAGCCATTTTAATTCCTTGACTTGATGTGGGAACTATTTAGTCGTACACTTAGTACGCGGACTTTTGTGTAGGCATGATTATCATTTGTGTTTAGGACGTTGATTGTGTAGTGCGGAGCATTACTCCAATCTATCGAGCTTCCTTCTTGGCCGAAGGATATCAAGTTGAAAGTTGGAGACATGATAAGTCTATGAGATTTAGTTTCTGTATGAGGTTGAGAAACACCTTTGCATTGTTGGTGAGAAGGGACTGGGATCGGTTTATCCATAAACCACTTCGGTCCAACATTTATGCGACGATTGTGTGTGTTGGTTGTGATTGTGACGACCCGGAATTTTCGAGCATTTGAAATAGGGATATTTAATTAATTTTAAATATTTGGAGGGTTAATTATAACTTGAATTCCAAATATCACAATTTATTTGTTAATTAAATTATTGAATTAAATAAGTTGAAGTTGGGTAATATGTTGAATCTGGGATTCTAGGCGTGTTAAAAACAATTTGAAAGCTTATCAAAATTTATATTGATAATACTGAAGAGAATAGAAGTGTTGAAATCAAATTTAACAATGATTTGTTCAGTTTTGAAATTTTATCATTTTAAATTGAATTTAAATATAGTCCTCCAAGGCACAGTCTCGGAATTCGACGAAAGCAGTTCCGTTGGATTCGTAATATTTTATTATTATCGCATTTCAATTTCCGTAGTGTTTGGAGTTACGGTTTGGTCGTACAACCCGTAAATGCACAAGAAGAATCTAATTAAATTTAAATTTACATAGTCAAACCTTTTCTTTGAAGCCACACTCTCGTAGCTTCCAACGCAATCTTCTTTCCTCTCTCTTCAGATTTATTTTCACTTAAATAATTGGCCGAAGCCTTATTCTTCAAGATTGAAACCCGCAGTAAAAAAATAAAATAAAAGAGAAATCACTTCGTTCGAAAGCAATAATGGCCGAGACAATCAACAGAGCGAAATTCATTTTCGTTCGAAATAAAAGGGGGCCACTTGTTCTGTCATCCAAACAGAAACCTATCTTCCCCTCTAAAATCAAAATCGATATTTAAAAAATAAAAAATAAAAAAATAAAATGGCGGAACGAGGGGGGAAACTCGCGTGCTCGAACACGCGAGGAAATCGTATCATCATCAAAGAAAGGGGAGAGAGGAGCCACGTTTACAAGGTAGGGTTTGTAGATTTGAGAGTTGAGGTCGCTCGTCCGATTTGGATGCGTCGTCGCGATAGAAAAGGGCAGGGGTGGCAGTCGCGAACCTCGAGGACGAGTTTCGATGGTCGTGGTTCTCAGGGTTGGTTCGGGCTCGTCGATTTTGTGGGGTTGGAGCAATCGAGTGGGGTGGTGGGTGATACTCACGTACTAGCATCGAGGTTGTGGGGAAGTCGATAGTAAGGTATAATGTATTTTATTTAATTTAATAAAAATATGTATATGCAGTTTCTAATTTAGAATATACACATATATAGTGGTAAACAGAAAATATATAAAGATTTGGAAAGTAAACAGGAATTTTTAAATGTGGAAGTTTTGGAAATCTATAAATTATTTTAAGTGTACACAAGTTTCAAAATGAAAAATAAAATAAATAAACTTATATACATTTTGATTTACTTGTTTGATTTTAAAAATAAGATATATTATGGAAGTAGTTTTGTTTAGTTGCTAAAAGGATATTTTTATTAAAAAGGAAAAGTTTAAAATCAAATTATTAGCTTAAAACCCAATCTCTTAGTTAATTAAATAAGTAGATGGAAATTTAATTGTCTAGTTGATTCGAATATTAATAAAAATTATAAATGTTTATATAAGGTCAAACATCAGGAAAGCAATATTGAAGTGGATTGCAAATTTAAGAGCAAAGGTGAGTTAATCTCACTCAGTTAGATTTAAATTTAAATTTAAATTTAAATGATTAAATTTAAATAATTGTTTGAATGGATGAATTGATTGATGTGCTATAGTATGGTATATTATGGAATTGGCATATTATATTGTGCTAACATTTGTGGATGCAGGGAAAATAGGTTGGAGGGATCCAACTGGACCCCTCACATTTATTTAAATTATTCAATACTCTCCTGTTGTGATTATTTGATATCCTATGATGAGTTATATTGGAATATTGAATGTTATGGTTTGATTGGATATTTGGGTATAATGAATTACCAAAATATATGAATTGGATTGTTGAAAAGAAATTAAAAGGGAGTAAATTTGTAAGCGAAATAATTATAGAAAGTTTGAATAAATTAAGAATGAATTGAAAAGAAATAGAAGTAATAAGGAAATAATAAAAAATAACTTCGAGTATGAAGAGAAATGGAATTTTGAGTAAAATGAAATTGATGAATTGTAAACTTAAGTTATATCAATTAAAGAAATAAAGAATTATTTGAAAATTCAAAGTCTAAATTTATTTAAAAGAATAAAGAAGTAATCGAGAAATCTAAAAATTGGAATCAAGAAATGAGATCTGAAATTAATAGATTCTGAATTTAAAGGGAATAAATTGGAAATCAATTTGGGAAATTGATGTAAGTGAATGAAGCTGGGATTTTTCTCTAGATAACCAAGTACATGTTTAAAGTAAATACTTAAATAAATTTAAAGGTTTTAAAATTGTTGTAAAAAGCAAGTTGTAGAAAATTTATTATTTCTAATATTTAAATTCAAAAGCAAGTATTTTCTCAAATCTATTATAGTAGAAATTACTTAAAAAAGTGACCTAGTATTTTGTTTTCAAAGGTGAAAATCTAGATTTATATTCTATTAAGTAACTTTATCTTCAAATACTCATATAGTATGTATTTTTACAAATATTGAAGTAATTTAATTTAAATGTTTAAAAGTATATTTTTAAAGTAAAGTGTTTTAAATTATTTTAACAATCTAGTTTTGTGCTTGGTGATTTCAGAAGAGATAGAAAATATTTGAGAAAGTTTATTCTGGAAAGAAAGATGGTTTTGAAACTGTTTTCAAAGGATTGGAAATAGAAATATATCTTGTAAAGATATTTTGAGGTTAATAAATAATTTGGGAAATTATTATTGTTGGATGGTTGTTTGTGAATATAATTGATAGTTAAATAACCGACTATCAATATTGGACCATGCGTTGATCGTTTCGAAGAGACCGGGATCGAGATTTATTTCTCGAAAACCACTTCGATCCGGTTTATACGTTTCCTGGAAACGATTTTGGATTCGAAGATGGAGCGGTGAAGTGCAACGGCTGGTCGCTACTAATCCAGAGGATATTTCCGAAATGGATGTAGTAGTAATAGTGCCTTCAGTTCCGTTCGAACCCGAGACGGACTTGTATGGATGAATGCTTGCGAAACATCGTCAGGTGGACGATGGGCATTCTAAGGGATATTGTTCTAAAAAGGCAACGCTTAGCCTCAAGCCTCATCAAATGGGAATGGCTGAAAATCAGGGGATATGCAGCAAGGCTTCGTGGGTAGCCCCCACTGGAGGGTGAGGTCATCCCTGTCTAGATGTCCCTTTATTTCGGCTTAGTGGGCGGTTGCTGATCCCAACCGCGGGGTGATCTTGCTCGGGACTGTCCAGTAAGGGATGGTTCCCGTCTTGTGTTGCAGGGGAGTTAGGGTGGCTCCTCGGTACGCTGATCTAGACCAGGTACTGTGACAGGTGGTACCCCAGTGCCTAGCCATTAGTTGGAATCCATTTTCCATACGCGCCTGTACGGTTTTGATTGTGCCTAACTATTGCTGAAACGTGAGATGCAAACATTTCAGCTAGATTCTATTTACTTTCTATAGACGCTATTATAATATCAGAGGATTTCTATAAAAATTGTTTTAGCTATCGTAAGGTAAAAACCCGACATGTTTATTTGTGGCGTGGTCTTACGAGATGCTTTTGTTTTCAAAAGGTTTATGAAACTTTAATAATCAATTGGGTGTGATTTTCTCACGCTGGTAATCCAGACTGACTCGGGTATTATTTAACTATAATGCTCGAGTCAGACCGAGTATTATAAGATACAGGAAATGCTGTGGTGCTCAGGAGACGAGCTGGATGACGATACCTACTCTCGTACTTATATATATATATATATATATATATATATATATATATATATATATATATATATATATATATATTTCCGCTGTATTGAGTTGCTATGTATCCATTTGTATGATATTGATGTTCAGCTGTGATTGATGTACTCTGATGATGTAATATGTAAACTGATATATTTGATTTTGAGTAAAGATTATTTACTATCTATTACATTTTATTCCGCTGCGATGGTTAGATTCTGATGTTGATTTTGTTTTCTCTTCTTCTACCTCTTCTTCTTAAACCCATATGGTTCGTATTTCTACGCAACTTGAGTTGATTGTTGTAGAATAGTATTGACTCAAGGGGTACGGATTTGCGGGTTGTTACACTTGGTATCAGAGCTTAGGTTGGTGATAACCTTGGCTCTGGTGGGAAAATTACTCATTAAATTAGAGTACGAAGTACTCTAAAATGAGTTTCAGCGTATTAATAGATATGAGCGTGTATTTGGTAGTGAATATATATTGTTTTAATATTGTGTTGATTGATTTATTGAGTGGCATATGAACCTTCGTCGACACAGTCTACGCAACTGTATTGAAGGGGTTTCTAAACACTTGAATAGAAAAATTGACACAATATTGTTTTAAATGTGGGTGAATAAAATAATTTTACCCAAAAATATATTTTGATATAAAGAAAAGTTTTTGAGAACTATTTAGCTAATATATGGTTGCTTGAATGTTAGAAATGATAATGTTAAAGTATTATCAATTGTTAAGTGAAAATTTAACTAGAAATTGAAATATATAAGTAAAAAAATTTAAGGGATAAATTCATTATAAAATGAAATTTATAAATGTGGATTATGAGTGTAAATTATAAATTGAAATATAATTAATTGGGAATTTGTATAAACATAAACTATACAAATGCATTATAGTTAAAATTGGAATTAAAATAGAATTTGAAACTTTAAAACCCCGGAGATTTTGGAAATATTTTGAAGATAAATAGTAATATTGTTGTTTTTGGTTTATTTCTGAGGGAAAATTGTTTCAAATAAATTTTGGAAAAAGAGAGATAGCATTTAATTCATTTCAGTCACAGGAAAATAACTTCCGTGATGACTGCAGCATCATCGATGCTCATTTTCGAGTTTCTAAGTGATGAATTGATACCAAAATTTGATTTATTCCGGAAAACCTGTTTGTTTTGAAATTCAAATGGAAATTTGTTGAAAATAAAAGCCAGGATTGGTTTGAATTTTTTTGAGAAATGAGATTTGAGATGTAGGAGATTTCAAAATGTTTTGAAAACCAATAACCGGGTATTTAAAAATCCTGGTGGGATAGGTTGAAGCTTATAAATTTAAGCTTATAAATTGATATGAGTTTTAAATCAGGAAGGAAATATAAGCTTTGGATGTTGGGAATTTAAATTAAAGAGAAAGGTTAAAAATGAAATTAACTTGGATTGGGAAATAAAAAATAATTAACTGGATTAAAATAAATTGAATAAGCTTAAAATAATATCCAGTTGTATTCGAATGAAGTTGAAATCGAATTGGGTTAAATAAATCTGGGTTAAAATGAAATTGAATTGGAATTAAAATTCAATTAAGTTATTAAATGAAATTAAATTTTTACCTGGATAACTGGGAAATAAGTTGGATAAGAATTAGATTGAGTTAAATAAATCAGAATGACTTGTAAAAGAATTAGAAATCCATGAAATAAAAATATGCTTGGGTTATAAATAAGCATAAGGCTTGGGTTAAAAATAAAAGATGAATATATTCAAGCCTAGAATGAGTGTGATTGTATGAAATATAAGTTGTGACTTATAAATTGAAAAATGGGATAGAAAATCCAAAATAAATAGTATTGATGAATTGGAGAATAGAAATAAAATCAAAACTTGAATTATAAACTAAATTGAACTAAGAAAATTTAATGGAGTGATATTTGGAGTTAAAATTCAAGTATTGGATTATAAATAAAGGAAGAACAAATTTGTTAATAAATTAGTTAATGAAATTGAATTGTGAGTTTATGATGAGGTTTGAAAATAAAACTCAAGTTATAATTAAATTCGACTTACATTGTCAATGAAGAAAATATAATTGAAAGTGGCCTTACAATTAATTAATTGATTTGCGAATGAAATTGCAATGTAAGTTAATAAAATTGGATGGTAAATTAAAAAGTGAATGGTGGAATCAGAACTTGAGTTATTAATTAAAAATTAACTTGGAATGTTAACAAATTAGATATAATTGGAATGTATCAAAAAAAAATGGAAATGGATTTAAAATAGTAAGGGTATGAATTGCAAATAAAGTCTAAATCAGTGGAAATAAGTTGGAAATGGCTTTATGATAAATTGAATGAGTTGAATCTAGGAAGTTAAATTCTATAATAACCAACCAAAAGAAATTGCAAATTTAAAATGAGATTGGATTGAAATAGAATCAAGTTAAATTGAAAGGAGAAATTGTTTGCAAAATGAAAATGCGCTTAAGTATAAAATTTGAATAAATTGAAGGAAATTGACCTAAGCTAAATGAATGAAGGAGAGTTGAATTGAATTCAACTTAAACAAAGTTTAATAATATTGGATTGTTTTTAAATCAAGTGAAAATAAATTTTTAATCGAAATAAAATTCGACGAGTTATAAATAATATTAATGGAATGAAATTCTAGAATAAATAACTGTAAACCATTCAAAATTATTAAGGAATGGAAATAACTTGAGACAATAAGGAAAATAGATTGTTTTGAATTTATTAGAATGGTTTAAGTAAATGTGGATAATAAAATGAGATGCAAAGTGAATGGTATTCAAATTTAAAATGCAAGGAAAATGAGAATATATGGATTGTGAATAAATTGAAAATGGAATAGAATTAAGTATAAATTGAGTTGAAATCAATTTAAATTGGTTATAAAAAATAAATACTTGTTCATTCACATAGATCTTGTCAAATTGCAAAGAATAAATTATCATTGGATGTAAATGGAAGTAATTAAAATTCTATGAGTTGATAGAAGTAAAATAAACTGATTTTGGAAGCAATTGAATTAAATATGAGTTCAGTTTGCTTAAGAATAAATTAAAGGTAAGCTATTGTGTTTTAAACCATTAAAATTTGATAAAGATGTATACGAATGGATTGAAAACCATTCGAATTGAATGAAAATGGTTATAAATAAATTGAAAACAGTTGAATTGGCATGGAAACTATATAAATTGCTTATGGAAAAATATTTGGTGTGAATTTCTTACATGTTTAACTATTGTAAATAAGTAAATTGTAGTTAACTTCATTTATATCGTACTTACATATTTAAATTGAGTAAGTACAGGTACCTGGAAGCCGTGTGACTGGATTTAGTTGCGCGAGTTGCTAAAAATTATAAGCCGCTTGCTTAAAAATGCTAAATAAGGTACGCCTACGCTATCAAAATAGGAAATATGAACTGTTTTTGGTTTTTCCGACCATGTGGGTCGACGTATATATATTTATCTCTTTTGTCAAATTGCAAAAGCTCCTCCGTACGAAGGGGACTCTGCCAAAAAATTTCGAAAATTTTGAGAGTTAGAAAATTTTATGAAAAATATTTGGAGAAATTTTGTTAATGACAAAACGAATTTAAAATTGGCAACTAAAATAAATTAGTGACTGAAACTAATAAAAGTAATGATATGGTTTAGTAATAAATGACAAATAAAATTTATATATTCAAAGTTAAAGATAAATTGAATTCATATGGAAATGAAAGAATCGATTAAATAGAAATAGATATAAACTAAAGTGGTAAAGTGAAAATAAAGATAATAAACGTATAAAATGCTTATGTTAACTTAAGTAAGGAATGGTCAATTCTTAATTGGAAATTGAATATTGTAAATATATTCTAAGTTGATATTTGGATGAATATTTGCATTTGGTAAGGAAGTCGATAAAATGTTTTGGAATGTTGTGAATGGATATTAGTGCTAAGCAAGTATGCAGGTATTATAAAGGAAAAAGGAAATTGGATTTGATTTCAAGAGATAAATTTGAAATGCTCGACAAAAAGGTATGTATTTAAAATTGATGTGAATTTGATTGGGATTTTGGATTGAGCCACTTGGCCTTTTGTTTTCTTTTTGGATTTGGGAGGCCGTGGAGCCATTTTGTAGTTGTACCGAGCTAGCCGCGCAAAGGAGACGCTGGCAAAAAATTTCGGAAATTTAGAGAGTTAGAAATTTTTTGATAATTCAAAATTTGGTTTTAAATTGAAACTTGAATGGTTAAACCAATAATATAGTTTGAAACTATGGAAAAGATTGGAAGGTTAATAAGAATAATAATGAGTCTTTTATAAGAAGATAGTTGGTGTGATGTTGAATTGCTAGAAACTGTTTTGTTTATTGGAAATAATAAACGGGAATTGGATAATTCTTCCTAACTAGTAATTTCGGGGATGAAATTCTTTTAAGGGGGAAGGAATGTGACGACCCGGAATTTTCGAGCGTTTGAAGTAGGGATATTTAATTAATTTTAAATATTTGAAGGGTTAATTATAACTTGAATTCCAAATATCACAATTTATTTGTTAATTAAATTATTGAATTAAATAAGTTGAAGTTGGGTAATATGTTGAATCTAGGATTCTAAGCGTGTTAAAAACAATTTGAAAGCTTATCAAAATTTATATTGATAATACTGAAGAGAATAGAAGTGTTGAAATCAAATTTAACAATGATTTGTTCAGTTTTGAAATTTAATCATTTTAAATTGAATTTAAATATATCCCTCCGAGGCACAGTCTCGGAATTCGACGAAACCAGTTCCGTTTGATTCGTAATATTTTATTATTATCGCATTTCAATTTCCGCGGTGTTTGGAGTTACGGTTTGGTCGTACAACCCGTAAATGCACAAGAAGAATCTAATTAAATTTAAATTTACATAGTCAAAGCTTTTCTTTGAAGCCACACTCTCGTAGCTTCCAACGCAATCTTCTTTCATCTCTCTTCAGATTTATTTTCACTTAAATAATTGGCCGAAGCCTTATTCTTCAAGATTGAAACCCGCAGTAAAATAAAAAAATAAAAGAGAAATCACTTCGTTCGAAAGCAATAATGGCCGAGACAATCAACAGAGCGAAATTCATTTTCGTTCGAAATAAAAGGGGGCCGCTTGTTCTGTCATCCAAACCGAAACCTATCTTCCCCTCTAAAATCAAAATCGATATTTAAAAAATAAAAAATAAAAACATAAAATGGCGGAACGAGGGGGGAAACTCGCATGCTCGAACACGCGAGGAAATCGTATCATCATCAAAGAAAGGGGAGAGAGGAGCCGCGTTACAAGCTAGGGTTCGTAGATTTGGGAGTTGAGGTCGCTTGTGCGATTTGGATGCGTCGTCGCGACAGAAAAGGGCAGGGGTGGCAGTCGCGAACCTCGAGGACGAGTTTCGATGGTCGCGGTTCTCAGGGTTGGTTCGGGCTCGTCGATTTTGTGGGGTTGGAGCAATCGAGTGGGGCGGTGGGTGATGCTCACGTACTAGCATCGACGTTGTGGGGAAGTCGATAGTAAGGTATAATGTATTTTATTTAATTTAATAAAAATATATATATGCAGTTTCTAATTTAGAATATATACATATATAGTGGTAAACAGAAAATATATAAAGATTTGGAAAGTAAACAGGAATTTTTAAATGTGGAAGTTTTGGAAATCTATAAATTATTTTAAGTGTACACGAGTTTCAAAATGAAAAATAAAATAAATAAACTTATATACATTTTGATTTACTTGTTTGATTTTAAAAATAAAATACATTATGGAAGTAGTTTTGTTTAGTTGCTAAAAGGATATTTTTATTAAAAAGGAAAAGTTTAAAATCAAATTATTAGCTTAAAACCCAAACTCTTAGTTAATTAAATAAGTAGATGGAAATTTAATTGTCAAGTTGATTCGAATATTAATAAAAATTATAAATGTTTATACAAGGTCAAACATCAGGAAAGCAATATTGAAGTGGATTGCAAATTTAAGAGCAAAGGTGAGTTAATCTCACTCAGTTAGATTTAAATTTAAATTTAAATGATTAAATTTAAATAATTGTTTGAATGGATGAATTGATTGATGTGCTATAGTATGGTATATTTTGGAATGGCATATTATATTGTGTTAACATTTGTGGATGCAGGGAAAACAGGTTGGAGGGATCCAACTGGACCCCTCACATTTATTTAAATTATTCAATACTCTCTGTTGTGATTATTTGATATCCTATGATGAGTTATATTGGAATATCGAATGCTATGGTTTGATTGGATATTTGGGTATAATGAATTACCAAAATATATGAATTGGATTGTTGAAAAGAAATTAAAAGGGAGTAAATTTGTAAGCGAAATAATTATAGAAAGATTGGATAAATTAAGAATGAATTGAAAAGAAATAGAAGTAATAAGGAAATAATAAAAAATAACTTCGAGTATGAAGAGAAATGGAATTTTGAATAAAATGAAATTGATGAATTGTAAAGTTAAGTTATATCAACTAAAGAAATAAAGAATTATTTGAAAATTCAAAGTTTAAATTTATTTAAAAGAATAAAGAAGTAATTGAGAAATCTAAAAATTGGAATCAAGAAATGAGATCTGAAATTAATAGATTCTGAATTTAAAGGGAATAAATTGGAAATCAATTTGGGAAATTGATTTAAGTGATTGAAGCTGGGATTTTTCTCTGGATAACCAAGTACATGTTTAAAGTAAATTCTTAAATAAATTTAAAGGTTTTAAAATTGTTGTAAAAAGCAAGTTGTAGAAAATTTATTATTTCTAATATTTAAATTCAAAAGTAAGTATTTTCTCAAATCTATTATAGTAGAAATTACTTAAAAAAGCGACCTAGTATTTTGTTTTCAAAGGTGAAAATCTAGATTTATATTCTATTAAGTAACTTTATCTTAAAATACTCATATAGTACGTATTTTTACAAATATTGATGTAATTTAATTTAAATATTTAAAAGTATATTTTTAAAGTGAAGTGTTCTAAATTATTTTAACAATCTAGTTTTGTGCTTGGTGATTTCAGAAGAGATAGAAAATATTTGAGAAAGTTTATTCTGGAAAGAAAGATGGTTTTGAAACTGTTTTCAAAGGATTGGAAATAGAAATATATCTTGTAAAGATATTTTGAGGTTAATAAATAATTTGGGAAATTATTTATTGTTGGATGGTTGTTTGTGAATATAATTGATAGTTAAATAACCGACTATCAATATTGGACCATGCGTTGATCGTTTCGAAGAGACCGGGATCGAGATTTATTTCTCGAAAACCACTTCGATCCAGTTTATACGTTTCCTGGAAACGATTTTGGATTCGAAGATGGAGCGGTGAAGTGCAAGGGCTAGTCGCTACTAATCCTAAGGATATTTCCGAAAAAGATGTAGTAGTAATAGTGCCTTCGGTTCCGTTCGAACCCGAGACGGACTTGTATGGATGAATGCTTGCGAAACATCATCAGGTGGACGATGGGCATTCTAAGGGATATTGTTCTAAAAAGGTAACGCTCAGCCTCAAGCCTCATCAAATGGGAATGGCTGAAAATCAGGGGATATGCAGCAAGGCTTCGTGGGTAGCCCCCACTGGAGGGTGATGTCATCCCTGTCTAGATGTCCCTTTATTTTGGCTTAGTGGGCAGTTGCTGATCCCAACCGCGGGGTGATCTTGCTCGGGACTGTCCAGTAAGGGATGGTTCCGGTCTTGTGTTGCAGGGGAGTTAGGGTGGCTCCTCGATACGCTGATCTAGACAAGGTACTGTGACAGGTGGTACCCGAGTGCCTAGCCATTAGTTGGAATCCATTTTTCATACGCGCCCGTACGGTTTTGATTGTGCCCAACTATTGCTGAAATGTGAGATGCAAGCATTTCAGCTAGATTCTACTTACTTTCTATAGACGCTATTATAATATCAGAGGATTTCTATAAAAATTGTTTTAGCTATCGTAAGGTAAAAACCGGACATGTTTATTTGTGGCGTGGTCTTACGAGATGCTTTTGTTTTCAAAAGGTTTTTGAAACTTTAATAATCAATTGGGTGTGATTTTCTCACGCTGGTAATCCAGACTGACTCGGGTATTATTTAACTATAATGCTCGGGTCAGACCGAGTATTATAGGATACAGGAAATGCTGTGGTGCTCAGGAGACGAGCTGGATGACGATACGTACTCTTGTACTTATATATATATATATATATATATATATATATATATTTCCGCTGTATTGAGTTGCTATGTATCCATTTGTATGATATTGATGTTCAGCTGTGATTGATGTACTCTGATGATGTAATATGTAAACTGATATATTTGATTTTGAGTAAAGATTATTTACTATCTATTATATTTTATTCCGCTGCGATGGTTAGATTCTGATGTTGATTTTGTTTTCTCTTCTTCTACCTCTTCTTCTTAAATCCATATGGTTCGTATTTCTGTGCAACTTGAGTTGATTGTTGTAGAATAGTATTGACTCAAGGGGTATGGATTTGCGAGCTGTTACTGTGATGATATTGATATTCAGGATTTTCATAGTGGAGGACTGCTTGTTGAATATCTTTACAGGCTATGATGTCGTATATCTGATTAGTGGTTTGTATGCTATGAAAGCCCTAGGAAAAGGTCGGTAACGACTATAGGATGAAATATTCGGTATTATCTAGTTATAGAGGTAGGCTAGTCTTGCGTTGGTAGAGGAAATTTGTGATAGTTTCTTGGGACATCCGTCTAGAGGTGTACCCATCGGAAGGTAGTCCCTTCAACTGGTCGTTTGTATGGAAATTCAAACCCCACTACGAGCTTGCGGTTTTGTTTGTAATGGCGTAATGAATTGCCCCGAAATGTTATATGGGTAACCATTTCGGCTATGATTAATATTGTTTGTGCAATAGACACTATTATAATATAAGATGATTTGATATGAAATGTTTTAGTTATCATAAGGTAAAAATATGTCTGTGTTATGTGTGGATGTGTCTTACGGGATACTCTTGTTTTGATAAAGGAAAAGTTTGGTAATTTAATAAATTCAGTTGAGTGTGTTCCTTACGCTGGTTTACCAAATTGATCTGGATGTTCTTCCCTTTCAATGCTCGGGTTAGACCGATTATATTTACAGGTTTAGATTTGGTGCTATTGGAGCTTCAGTAGGAGAATCGGAGATCTTCATTTCACATACACTTATATGTTTTGATTATCCACTTTGAGCTTAGTTGTTGTATATTATCGGCAATTATGATGACAGGTTATTATAACTATCCAGGCTGATAACTATTGATGGATTGTTGAACTCCGATTGATGTATGTATATACTGCTTTTGTTTTGTAAAAATCATTGATATGATGTTCTATGTTTTTGACTACGATGCGAGATTCCATATTGTTCAGTTTTTTCTTCTCTTCTCTCTTTCTTCCCTTCTCTTCTTCTCTCTTCTTTTCTTTCTCTTGATTTTCCATCGATCTGCGTTTTTTGGGTCGGACATTGTGGTTTATTGTCGATTCAAATGGTACGGATTTGCGAGTCGTGACATTTGGTATCAGAGCTTAGATTTTGTATATTCCTCAGCTTTGATGTGTACTCAGTATAGATAGGGACAATAGCACCCTAGATTGAGTTCGAGTGTATTATAGATATGAGCGCGTATTTATTAGTGATTGTAAAATGTTTTATATTGTGCTTACTTATCCATTGAGCTGTTTGCGAATTCTAGTCGGCATGTCGGATGCCATGTTATCGATAGGGATTTCTAAACACTTAAACGAGAAAAGTCGACATAGAAATTGGGTAAATGAAATAATTTTATCTCGACTATATTTATATATAAAGGAAACAATTATCCAGAAATCATTAAAGTTTATATGAATTGATTGTTTGGTCGTTTAAAAGTGTAATTAAGTATAAGTTAATAAAAGCTGCTTGAATAATCTAAATAGAAACAACAATTGTAAAAGAATAGATTATATAAGCTAATGAATTATAAAGTATGGAATTATAATTAATATGATTTACAATTGTCAAATAATCTTATATATAAGAAATGAAACAATATGAATATATTTAAAAATATGAATTGTAAATAAAAATGAATTTGAACTAAGAATTTGAAAATTTGAATCCTATTGATTTTGAAAGTTATTTTTCAAAGTTAAAGAGATTATATTATTATAAATCTAAATAAGATAGATAAATCTGAAAGATCTTATATAAGTGAAGTAAAATATTGAAATCTTACAAGTATGAATTTGTAAACGTAATTTATAAATATAAATGGAAACTTTCAAAAGAATATAAAGCACTAAATTCACTACTATTGCTGGGAAATAATAAGGGTGATGATTGCATCATCATCGGTGTCATTTTCGAGTTCCTATGTGATGGATTTGCTGCCAATAATAAATTGAAATTAAAGTTTTAATGTGATAAAAGAATTTGAATTTAAAATCTAAGTTGGAATTGATAAATACAAGTGAAACGAGTTCTAGACTTATAGTATGAAATAAAAAAATTAATTTGGTAAAGTTAGACAAATTTGAGGAAGTAAGTGAATTATATAAATTGAAATTTAACTAAAGGAAGGTTAATAAATTGAATTGGATTTGAACTAGATTAGATAAGCTATTGAAATGGAAATTAAACTTAAGATAGTAAAGTGATTATATAATATGAATTTGAGTGTTTGAATTAATAAGTTGTATAACTTATAAAGTGAGAAAATGTAAGTAAAACCAATTGTTAAAATGGTTAAACAATTTTGTTAAGCAAAACAAAATATGAATTTGAATAATAATATGAAATTTGACTTAAGTAAAAGTTAAATAAAATGATTTAAGAATGAGGTAATGAAGTAAGTTAAATAAAATAGAATTCGAATTTAGTGAGAATGAAAAGGAATTTAACTTAAATGATGTTGAATTAAGTTGAATTTGATATCAAAATGAATTAATAAAGTGAAGTGATAAATATGAATTTGAGTTATATAATGAAATTCAATTTTAGTTGTAAAGTGAATGGGAAATTGAATAGTTAATGAAAGTCAATTGAATGTCAACCAATTGAAATTAAAAGTGTTGAACCAAATTGAGTGTAAATAAAATATATATAAATGATGTTAAGAGAAAAGTAAATAAATTTGGTTATGTTGGTTATGCATTGGTTGTTAGATGGATGTTAGTTGATTGTATAGATAATTCATTAAGTGTTAATGAAATTGAAAGATAAAATAATTGAATTCAAAATTGGAAGTAAGTGAATTTAAATAGAATTGATTTTGATTTGATGTGGAAATGAACTAACTTGAATGTAAATTAGTGAATATAAACTAATTGAATTTGAATAAATGAATGTTAAAAAAATCCAGTGTTAATGAATCGAATGTGATTAAATTAAAAATCAATTCAATGAATATTAACGTGAAATGAATTTATATTGATTTGGTTATGGATTGATTGGATAGATATTGGTTGTTAGTTGGAAGATAGTTGTTTGATAGTTGGATTTGTTGTTTTTGTTGCATTTGCTATATTGACATATATAGTTGTTGTATTGGTATATGTTGTATATTGATATTATTTTCATATATACATGTTTCTCATTTGTTTGTTGAGTATTTAGTAGGTGCGGGTGGTGTATGCTTCGCATTTGGAGCTCGCTTTCATGCTATATTAGCCGTATGTGCTCGTTAATAATATATAAGGTATATATCTCGGATTGCATATCGTACTTTTATAAAAAAAATCCCTACGGGAAGCCTCATCCTCGAAGATGAGATGTATATTTGTGATATATATGTGGTGATCCTACTATGATCGAACCACGCAAAGGAGGCTATGGCTAAATTTTTTGAAAATTAAGGCGTTAGAAAATTTTTGAGAAAATTGGAAATTTTTTTGATAACTATTATTTTGATTTCGAGTTATAAATTGAAACAATATTAGTCGATTTTGAAAAGATAACTATGAATGGATTTGAAAATTTAGAGAAGTTTTTGTAAGAAGTTTAACTCGATGCTTTTGAAAAGTTGAAATATTTAAATGAATTTGATATCTAGTTTTAACGATTTGTTTTGAAAAGTTAATGGATTTTGTCACTTTTTCTTACTTGTAATTTCGAGGATGAAATTCTTTTAACTGGGGGAGAATGTAATGACCCAAAATTTCAATTATTAGATATTCAGATATTTTATTGATTTTAAATATTCACAAGTTAATTTTATAAGTTGGTTAACTTATATTTCAAATATAATGATTTAGTTGGATAATTAAATTGTTAATTTAATATTTGAAATTGCAGAAATAATTGGGATTTGGATGTATTGTGAATGAAAATTATTTATAAACTTGAATTTAAATTCTATTTAAATTAGAATGATGTTAGAGAACTTTAAAAATTGAATTAAAAGTTAATTTGTAGAAATTGATTATTTTAATATTTAATTAACGTGTAAAAGTAGTTATTTTTCACATAGTCTCGGATTTTGGCAAAATCAGATTCATTGGATCGGTAATGTTATATTACTGTAGGATTTCAAATTCCGTGTCAATCAGTCTTACGGTTTTGTAGGATTGATTTCACCCTAGAGGGGGGTGAATAGGGTGATATTACTAATTATAAAAATTTATTGTGGAAGAATATAAAATAATTTCAGCACAGATAATAGTCGAGCAACAGCAGCAAAGATAATAGTAGAATAATAAAAGCACAAAATAGAATACACAGATTTACCCAGCTTTGGCAAAACCTTTCCTATGTGTTGCCCCCTAAGGTTTCTACTAGAAATTAAGTAGTCAGATGCTTACGCACGTAAACTCGCGACACCCGCTATCGACTAACCTAACTCTACGCTCAAAAACCTACCACAACTCAGTCATTGAGTTGCGAATTCTCGAACTACACCACTGTAGTTCGTCGATAGTCACACGACTAGGTTATACAATAGTTTGAAATGAAAATTAAAAACAATTTAAACAATAAAAACACAAAGCCCTTAAATATAAATAAAAGCCCAAAATAAAAAGGAAACCGACCCAAATTTAAAAGGAAACCCCCTTTTTCTTTCTGTTGTTATGTCGGCCCACTTTCTTCTTCGTTTGTGAAAATGGCTTCTTACTCATTTGTTCCTCTGTGCAAAAACTAGGGCTTGTGAAAAATTGAGGCCGCCGACTTCAATTAGTCGATCAAATAATGATTCAGTGTCCTTTGCTTTGTCAATCGATGACCTCTTCGCTTTGAACCCGGCTGCCTCAATTTTTGATCGAGTTCGACTAAGTGGTATGTGATTATTCTCTTTGATTTACTGGTTGATATGCTTGAACTCGATAATCTCATAGCCGATGATGTTACGGTTTAGATAGGAATTGAATTCCTATAATTTCTTTCGTATATAATCATTTCAATTCGTCAATTAATTTATCTCTAGTCGTTCGATGTTGCTTGGATGTTGATGATGATTTCTTGACCTTTTTCAATTGTATATTTTCGTTGCTTTTTACTTGATAATCACGGCTTTGAATTTTGTTGGACTCCTTGGCCACCACGGCTCTGACTTTAGTATTGTGATAATTTGGACTTTGGATTTTCATTTCGTTCTTGTTCAATTCGGCTTCTTACTTTTTGAGACCATTGACTTGGTTAGCTTTTCCTTGGTTACCACGGCTTTGTGAATTAGCTGATAATGTTTGACTTCATCACTGTCTTGTTCAATTTTAAATTCATGATGCATTGACCCGATTTGAAACTGCTATAGCTCATTCACTTGACACTTCTGTTTCATTGTTGGTCTGACTGCACTTGGTCTTGCATATTTGTACATATCTGAACTTGTGCTACCTACATTTGTATACATTTAAGTTTCTTTTTGAACTGCTATGTTGTCATATGTACATAAGTGCATGCTATATTGTTGCCTGGTTGTCATTGTGTACATGTTCATGTATTCATTGTGTCATGTCAGCTCTGTATATATGTATGGTCTGCACTTTGATTCCATGTTTTTGAGCTAGTTCACATTGTACTGGTTCATTGTTTTCATATTTCATATGGTCTGGATTTGAGTTGAGTTGATCCTTCTTATTACTTCAAGTCTGTACTTTGTTTCGCTTGGTATGTTGTATTTGCATTCACCACTTTGCACTGTCTACTGCCTCGACATGTTTCCATTTCTGATATGTGCTTGCTCTAACATGCTAGTTTGAGTTGCTTTAAGTCAGTTGTGCATTTTCAAATTGCTGTTTCAATTTGGTCTGGTTGGACTGTCTAGCCTCTGTTTTCATGTGTACGACTTGAACTTTGTTCGAGGCTTGATTTATGTGTCTAGACCATTTCATTTCGTTTTGCACCCATGTTGAATCCAGCTTATAGCTTGGGTTTGACCTTGTGTTGATATCACGACTTAATATTTTTTCACTTGAGTTGATCCCGGCTTTTAATTGGGTTTGACCTTGTGCTCACCTGTCCCTGTAATTTTGTCAAGTGTACATTTGTTGTGCACAGCCTTGTGGCATGTACAGTGATACGCTTTGCATATCACAAGTTATTCGTGTATGATGAATTCAAATTTAAATGATGATGAACAACCCAAATAACTGAGGAAAATAATATTTTCAAAATACATTTTATTTTTCACTGCAAAAATATTTCCTTTTCAATTTTACTGCATTATTGTTTATTTTGTAGATTGCTCAGATGTTGGATTCAATCTGGAATAGAGTTGAAGAATAATACGAGTGAATGAATGAAATGTAGTGAGGTGCAAATGTAAATGGAAAATTGTGATGTAATCAAAATTGTATTGTAATTGAAATTGTGTATATATATATAGTGAGAGCACAAATTTCTACTATTCAAAATTTTAGTAAAATATTTGTTTGAGTAAAATATCTATTTGAATTTAAATTCTGTGTTATTTATTTTATTCAGCAAATATTTATTTAATTATGTGAAATTAAAATAGTATATTAACAAATACATTTAAATGAATATATATGTTTATTATCATCAAAAAAAATCATATACTTGCATATTCAACAATCTCCCCCTTTTGATGATAATGAACATATATTTAAGATTTTGAGTTTGTTAAATGTATTTGATCTTTCAATTTGCTCACCCTATTTGAATGCTCCTTCTCAACACAAAGCTCCCCCTTCATATATGCATAAAAATATGTAAATGAATAAATGAAACTAGATGCATATAGAAAATAAAATATTTGACTTTTATTTTCCAAAATTAACATTTATTTCCCCTTTTTGTTATCAACAAAAGGGTAATAGTGTTAGAAAAATAGAGATAAAGTGATAGATATTAATACAACATTAATACCCAATAGAGTATAAATATTAGTTTTCAATAAAAAAATCAAACAAAAATAATAAATACTCTGTTTGACGCATATTTCACTTTAGAATGATAGTGATAATGTCATCAAATAAAACCATATAGTTGTTTCTATTAATGGTATATTTATATCAGGAACTTGAATATCTACTAACCATGCATAACTGTTAGGACTTTTAAATGAGATTACTAGTATTCCAATTTATTAAAAAAGTGAATTCAATTATCTTCTAACCATGCGTAACCGTGAGGACTTTTAAATGGGATAGAATCAACTTGTCTATTTAATTAATCAATTTTGATATGCGTTCCATACATATATAACCGTGAGGACTTTTAAATGAGCATGGAAGCACATAATCAAATGTTCCAAGTAATTCACCCATGCATAACCGTGCGGACTTTCAAATGAGAGTGAATACTTTGGATGTTTTTATTGCTAAAAATATAATAAAATGAAAACCAAATGATTCATGTTTAAAACACTACATATTGACATACTATATTGGATTTTGATGAGTGATTATCGATAGAAATATGATAGCAATAGAGATAGTCAAGGAATTTTTACCAAACAAAAAGTTTTTATAATTCTTGTTTAAATTTCTAAAGAAATTTACTAATTATACTGTCTCAAGTTATAATATATGATTAATGTCAACAATCATCACTTTTTCAATCACTTTTTATCTTTTCGATAATCAATGGGGAGTCGGATTAGTTAATGTAGTCATTTAAATCAAATCCAAAAATAATTATAAAATCGGATATTCTAAGATGACTAATCTGAAATAAGGTCAACAAAAATGATTTTCTTGAAGGGGTTTTATAAGAAAAATGTCTGCTAATGTGAAAATTATTTAGGATGAAAAAATATGCAAATATTTTCTTTGAAATGTGATGCAGTTAAATAATGTCTCTACATAAAACACGTTCCACTAGTAGTTTTTCTATCAACTAGATTACCAGTGTAAACTGCATCTGAATATCTTGTTGACTCAAATTTATCATTAGATAGATATCAACGACTATGATGTGTGCAACAAAATATCTTAAATTCATTTTTAACCGCTTTTAAATGAAATTGATTGAATTTAAGTTGAAATCGTGCAAATTTACAAACAGTGACCATAGTGCCAGATCCGAAAGCAGTAATATAAGCAAATATATCCACACCATCATTAACCTTAACAAATCTATATGAAGTAGTTCAAAGATGAAAAGATGATTGGTCAACACTATACTCAAATCAGAATAAAAAATAAGGACAAGTCAAATAATAATATATCAAATAAGAATAAGTCAAAATCAAAATCAAAATTTATTTTATCATCACATAATTGGCTCATTTAATTCAGATTACGGTGCAGATTATCGCATTTAATATATCGTTCAAAATGAATATACGTTTACCTGTTTTACCTTTATAGATAATATTTCGTTGTTGCCCATTGTGATTCTGCCACCTTTGTACTAGGCTTAGGAACTATGATTTATCGTCCGTTGTATGTTTGGAACAGCCAGAATCCAGATGAAACTGTTGTTGTTTCTTAGCCTGCCACCCTACCTACACGATAAAAGATTTTTGCGACCTATTTGTTTTTATAGTTCCTTGTTTGTTAGTGACAAACAATTTTGATAAATAATTTTGTGGAGACCCAGAACTATTTATATATGTTCCTTTTGGCATCCAGATTCGTTTAACTTTAAAGGATTTTATATTTATGCCTTTTGGAACCCAAATTGGAATTGTTTTCGTAAGTCCAGGTCTATACCAACAATTATTGTGATTGTGTCCAATTCTTCTACAAATTATGCACTCGGATTTGACATGATAAATCTCGTTTCTAACACGTCAGATTGATTATATCCAAGTCCTTATCTAATAGTATTAACAGTTTGTTTCCCTATTAGCATATTCAACGATCTTTCACTTTTGGAGAATTTTCCTAAAGCTGTAGACAATTGTTAGACTTAAGTTTTCAGAGATTCATTTTCATTCAATAATTGTGTGCACATTTTAATAAAATTTCTCTCCGAGTATTTTCACTTTCTTTCAAAATCAGAATTTCATTTTCAAGCGATTTAATTTTAATTTCTGATTTTTTAATTTCTTCTTCGAATAATGGACACTTATCGCACTTAGGTCTCTTGCTTTGATAGTTTTTAACTAACTGATCAAGCTGTTTATCTAAATCTATCAAAGTAAGTCATTCAAAATAGCCATTTACTTCGTGGAACTATATAAGTAATTCTGAGTGAGTGAGTTTTGACACCTCGATTGGCTCATCATCGTCATTATCAGTTATATCACATGAAGGCACAGATCTGTTTTCTCACTCTCATTACTAGTACTTTTATTATCATCATCACTTTTATTCCACATAGCTGCAAAACTTCTCCTTTTCGATTTCTTTTCTTGGCTGTTTCAATTCAGAGGATAATTAGGCTTGATGTGGCCTGGTTTATTGCACATATGACAGATGATCTTTCGTTCTTCTGGGTTGTCTAGTGCTTTGGCTATTATGCTTTTCAATTTTTGATTCATAGCTAGATTTCTGTGTTTGCTGTTCCACTTTTCGAATCTCTTCATTAGTAATGCCAGCTCAGCTGCACCATCATCATCACTACTGCTTTTACCAAACCTATTAAGCATGTTTCTTTAACCGAATCGATTATGGGGAATCTCTCACGGTTGTTGACTTTTGCACCATATATTGCATCAAAAGTATTCCAGATTTCCTATGCATTTTCACAATAAGAGATAAAGTCAAAATTATCTTGATTAATATGAGAATATAGTATATGCATAGCAAGAGCATTAATCGAAGTAGTTTTCTCGTCTATTATATCACACCCATTTTCAATAATATCCCAACATATAATATTAACAAATTTCAAATAAAATTCTATTTTTAATTTCCAATTCAAAAAATCTGTTCCATCAAAAACAGGAGGAATGATATTGGACCGACCCTCAGCAAAAGTATTATTAAAAGAAGCCATTTTAAAAATTCAAATTTTAAAACAAAAATTGGTTTTTGAAAAATTAAAATTTTAAAACAAAAATGGATTTTGTTCCTAGCTTTGATACCACTTATAGGATCAAATTCACCCTAAAGGGGGTGAATAGGGTGATACTATTAATTATAAAAATTTATTGCGGAAGAATATAAAATCAATTCAGCATAGATAAAAGTCGAGTAACAGCAGCACAGACAATAGAAGAATAATAAAAACAGAAAATAGAACACACAGATTTACCCAGCTTTGGCAAAACCCTGCTACGTTCTGCCCTCAAGGTTTCTACTAGAAATTAAGTAGTCAGGCATTTATACACGTAACTCGCGACACCCGCTATCGACTAATCTAACTCTACGCTTAAAACCCTGACATTGAGTTGCGAATTCTCGCTACACCACCGTAGTTCGTCTCCTAGTCACACGACTAGATTATACAATAGTTTGAAATGAAAATTAAAAGTAATTTAAACAATAAAAATACAAAGCCTTTAAATATAAATAAAAAGGAAATCGGCTTAAATTTAAAAGGAAACCCCTGTTTTCTTTCTATTGTTATGTCGTCCCGCTTTCTTCTTCGTTTGTGAAAATGGCTTCTTGCTCATCCGTTCCTTTGTACGAAAACTAAGGCTTGTAAAAAATTGAGGCTACCGACCTCAACTGGTCGATGGAATGATGAATCAGTGTCCCTTGCTTTGTTGATCGATGATCTCTTCGCTTTGCACACGGCCTCTCCAATTTTTGATCGAGTTTAACTAAGTGGTATGTGATTTATTCTCTTTTCTTTACTGGTTGATATGCTTGAACTCAATAATCTCGTAGCTGATGATGTTACGGTTTAAATAGGAATCAAATTCTTATAATTTCGTTCGTATATAATCATTTGAATTCATCAATTGATTTATCCCTGGCGGTTCGGTGTTGCTTGGATGTTGATGATGATTTCTTAACCTATTTAATTTGTATATTTTTTTTGCTTGTTTACTTGATAATCAAAGCTTTGAATTTTGTTGGATTCCTTGGCCACCACGGCTCTGACTTTAGTATTGTGATAATCTGGACTTTGGATTTTGATTCCGTTCTTGTTGAATTCGGCTTCTTTCTTTTTGAGATCATTGACTTGGTTGAGCTTGCCTTGGTTACCATGGCTTTGTGAATTAGCTGATAATGTTTGACTTCGGCACTGTCTTGTTCAATTTTAAATTCCTGATGCATTGACCCGATTTAAACTGCTACAGCTCATTCACTTGACACTTCTGTTTCACTATTGATCTGATTGCACTTGGTCTTGCATATTCTTACATGTATGAACTTGTGCTACCTGCACTTGTACACAGTTGAGTTTCTTTTTAAACTGCTATGCTGTCATATGTACATAAGTGCATGTTGTATTATTGCCTTGTTGTCATTATGTACATGTTCCTGTATTCAACGTGTCATGTCAACTCTGTATATATCTATGTCTGCACTTTAATTCCATGTTGTTTTGAGCTAGTTCACATTGTACTAGTTCATTGTTTACATACTTCATGTGGTCTGGATTTGAGTTGAGTTGACCCTTCTTGTTACTTCAAGTCCGTACTTTGTTTCATTTGGTATGCTGTATCTGCATTCGCCACTTTGCACTGTCTACTGCTTCGACTTATTTCCAGTTCAGGTATGTGGTTGCTCTGACATGCTTGTTAGAGTTGCTTTGAGTCACTTGTGCATTTCCAAATTGTTGTTTCAATTTAGTCTGGTTGGACTATCTAGCCTCTTTTTCATGTGTACGACTTGAACTTATGGTCGAGGCTTGATTTATGTGTCTTGACCATTTCATTTGGATCTGCACCTGTGTTGAATCCAGCTTATAGCTCGGGTTTGACCTTGTGCTGATATCATGACTTAATATTTATTTCACTTGAGTTAAACCCGGCTTTTAATTGGGTATGACCTTGTGCTCACATGTCCTTGTAATTTTATCAAGTGTACATTTGGTGTGCACGACCTTGTGGCATGTACAGTGATACACTATGTATGTCACAAGCTGTTCGTGTATGATGAGTTCAAATCTAAATGATGACGAACAACCCAAATAACCGAGGTAAATAATGTTTTCAAAATATATTTTATTTTTCACTGAAGAAATATTTTCTTTTCAATTTTAATGCATTTGTGTTTGTTTTGTAGATTGCTCAGATGCTGGATTCAATCTGGAATAGAGTTGAAGAATAATACGAGTGAATGAGTGAAATGTAGTGAGGTGCAAATGAATAGAAAATTGTGATGTAATCAAAATTGTATTGTAATTAAAATTGTATATATATATATAGTGAGAGCACAAATTTGTACTATTCAAAATTGTAATAACATATTTGTTTGAATAAAATATCCGTTTGAATTTAAATTCTGTGTTATTTATTTTATTCAGCAAATATTTATTTAATTATGTGAAAATAAAATAGTACATTAATAGATACATTTAAATGAATATATATATATATATATCTGCGTGTGTATGTGTTCATTATCATCAAACAAAAATATTATACTTGCATATTCAACAGGTTATTCCATGGCAAGCTAAAACGCATAGATATTCGTTTAAGTGAAATTTTAATTTAAATTAGTCGGTTCGAAAACCTATCTTCCAAATACGATCGAATTTTGCCTCCCAGTATATCCCATTGTGTTTGGAATAGGGGTAAAACATTATAAATGCTAGGCGGCATGCTTCGATTGGAGTTCGGAAAATTTTCGAATGAATAGTGCATGAAATTTTCTAATAAAAGGCCACATTTTTTTTTCATTTTGCCAAAACCCTAATAGAGCCAGGGCTAGCCGCCACCTTAATATTCAATGGCCAAAAAATTGTCATCGTTCCCCTTCGATTTCTCTCAATCTGTAAACATTTACGAAAAATCTTCAGCTACAGAAGTGAAGAGCGCAACGAGATCTATATTTTCAACGGTCGAGATTGGATTTCACAATGTAGATCAATGGCAATTGGATCGTGAAGGCCATCCATTCAAGCTCAAATCCCAAAGCCTATGGGCGACCAAGTTCAATGAGGCTTCGGTCGTTGGTGGAGCTTGCTTCGGCGCTTCATGTGGCAATCGCTGATCGTCTTCAAATGCAACGAGGTGGGCACGAAAATTTGAGAAAGAAGGTGACTAAATGGGTTACTCGCGTTTGAATATGCCTGGGGAAGAAATAGAAACAACATCCCGATGTGGAGAAATGGAATCGAACTGCCCAGATTTGCCTAGGTTTTAAAATAAAGAAAATTGTAATATATATTTAATTCATATAAATTTCTAAAATGCATAACTTCTTCATACAAGGTTCGTTTTTGACGAAACAACTTACATTAGTTCCGTATTGATGAGCACTACGTTTTAGACTGGTTTGGAGTTGACTGGAGCTAGTGTAAATTTTGGGTAAAATTAAACGCTTGTTTAATTTTATTCGGAATAAAACACTGCAACTGCTATGGAACCAAAGTTAGTACAACTCACTCTTTCTAACTCTCTGATATTTTTTATATAGGTGAGAAATAAATTTATTTAATATGATTGATGATTGTTTGGATGATATTTGATATATTATCATATATATTGATTGGATTTGGATATATTCCTGCATACTGGAGCAGATGAGACCGTATGCGTTCTCGTGTATGAGCGGATGACCTTTTATACGTGCATCTGCCTCAAAGCGAACATTGTATACATATTCTAATATGTATATTTGTTGCAGGTGACAGGTTGGACGGATTCAACTGGATTCTTTACCAATGTTGGTTTCATTTACAGATATTGTGATATATGCTATTATCATGTGATATATGATGATTTGGATGCCGTGATTGATGTATTTAGTGCTATTGCAGCATTGGGCCTATTTTTGGAAATTTAAAAGGTTAAAGTGATGGTTTTCAAATAAAAAGGATTTTCAAGTGATTTGAAAATATATAAATTTTGAATTATTAAAGGAATGGATTTATTTTAAATAAATGAAAGTTATGTTTTTATGTTATAAAAGTTATGATTTTTGTGAAATATACTTAAGTATGATTTTTGAAGTTATATAAATTTTAGTAACGATTTATAAATTATTAGAAGAAGAAGTTTATTTGAATATAACCAGAATGTGGTTTTTGGAATATGGAGTTAACTATTTTGTAAATAGCATAAATTAAGAATTTTGAAATTATTATAAATTGCTTATAAGATTTATAAAATTGATATTTTATAAATCAAAATGATGGAACTATAAAGGAGTTTTATAAGTGTTAAGATGGGGTTATAAATGGATTTAATTAGTAAATAATATTTATGAATTTGTAAAGTTATAAAATGAATGAATTTGTAGATAAGAGAATTATTAGTAATTAACTTATAATCAGATTTTGGTTGTAACTGAGGATATAAATGAGATTGGTAAATAAAGAGATTTTATAAATTGAAGTTTTTATAAAATAGAAATGTGAATTTATAAACATTGTTTTATAAATGTGAAATCAATTTAAATCGATAAACTAGATATAGAAGTTTACTAAAGGAATTTCATCCACAATTTTGGACAGCAGGTAATCCTTTATTTAAATTTGCAATAGTAATGAATTTGGTAAAAGAGATATATTCACGATTTTGGACAGTGGATAATCCTTTAATCAATGTGTAGAAGTTATTACTTTGTTAAATGAATTATATTTACGATTTTAGACAGTGGTTAATCCTTTAATAATTGTGTAGAAGTGATGAATTTGGTAAATGAATTATATTTACGATTTTGGACAGTGAATAATCATTGAAATTAAATAATTGTTTTGAAAGGTGATATTTTTAAATGAAGTTAAATGGTTTGAAGATGTTTTATAATTTGTTAAGTATCGAATACATAGATTTCAACATTCATTGTTGAAATAGACGTTTTCGAGAAATACAAGAAATGATGGACTATACCAATGTTGTTATAGTAAATGATTTTTGAAACGGGATGTTTTGTATGGTATATGGGATTTATGTATCTATCTAATTTTCGAATCCCTATACTGATGATTTTAGGTTGTCGTAACGAAGTTTTACGCAACATTCCCGAATAAATATGTTTAAGAGAATGTTTCCTTACAGAATAAAATGTATATACTTAAACCTGATTTAAGTATATGTAATATTTTCTAAGTGTTGAAAATAAATTGAATTGTGAATTACTTATTATTAAGTAAGTATATGGGAATGTTTTCCAGTATTGAAGTTGTAATGGTTTGAGAATATATCTTTTTAAAGATAATTTGAAATGAATATTGGAAAGTGATTTAATTAATTAAAGATTAACTAAAAGGGCCTAGTGATTGCATATGGTGCTAAATATTTGTTTGTTGCTTCGATAGTTAAATAACCGACTATCAAATGTAGCCATTTTAGTTCCTCGACTTGATGTGGGAACTATTTAGTCATACACCTAGTACGTAGCCTTCTGTGTAAGCTTGATTATCGTTTGTGTTGAGGATGTTAATTCGTGTAGTGCGGAGTATTACTCGAATCTTCCTTCCTGGCCGAAGGATAGCAAGTTGAAAGTTGAAGACGTGATAAGTCTATAAGACTTAGTTTCTGTGTGAGATTGAGAAATGCCTTTTCGTTGTTGGTGTGAAGAAAACGGGATCGGTTTATCCTAAAACCACTTCGAACCAACATTTATGTGATGATTGTGCAGGTTGGTTGTGATGATATTGATATTCAGTATTTTCATAGTGGAGGACTTCTTGTTGATCGTTTGGGTTAAAATCCCAATATACATCCAGTAGCAGTAGTCTCTTCGTTACAAAATATCTAATGCAAGGACTATTTGCTACTAATCTTAGGGATTTCCCGACAGGATGTGGTAGAAAAGTACCTTTGTTTTGTCCTGTTCCTAGACAACTTATATGGATGTTTCTCTGACATTGCATTTCTAAAGATTACGTACATTGGTTTTTACAAATGTACATCAGTGGTGGCAGAGAAGGCAACATCTCTTAGCTTAACACCCTCCTTAAGACGTATGAGCTTAAAGGTTCTATTTTTGGGGAAGGCAATTAGTAGTCAACCAAAATGGCCGCGTGGCATTCTAAGTGATGTGATATGTGGTATGTGAAAGGTAATCGTTACCTTAGGCCTCATCAACCGAAAATGACCGAAACAGGGTTAGATGCGGCAAGGCTAAATGGATCGTTTCCATCATGATATGATCATCCTCTTCTATATATATCTTTACACACTATGATGTCGTGTATCTGATTATTGTAGTTTATATACTATGAGGGCCCTTGGAAAAGGTCGATGACGACCTTAGGATGACATATTCGGTACTATCTAGTTATAGAGGTAGGTCGATCTTGTATTGGTAAAGGAACTTTATGATGGTTTCTCGGAACATCCATCTAGAGGTATACCCATTGGAAGGTAGTCCCTTCACCTGGTCATTTGTATGGAAATCCAAACCCTACTACGAACTTGCGGTTTTGTTTGTAATGGCGTAATGAATAGCTGCGAAATGCTATATGGCTAACCATTTCGGCTATGATTAATATTATTTGTGCAATAGACACTATTATAATATAATATGATTTGATATGAAATATTTTACTTATCGTAACGTAAAAACGTGTACTGTTTATGTATGGGTGTGTCTTACGAGATACTCTTGTTTTGATAAAGGAAAAGTTTGGTAATCTAATAAGTTCTGTTGAGTATGTTTCTCACACTGGTTTTCCAGACTAATTCGGACGTTCTTCCCTTTCAATGCTTGGGTTAGACCAAGTATATTTACATGTTTAGATTTGGTGCTATTAGAGCTTCAGTAGGAGAGATGAAGATCTTCTTTTTGTATACACGTATTTGTTTTGATTATCCGCTTTGCACTTAGTTGTTTTATATTATCGGCGATTGTAAGGACATGTTATTATAACTATCCAGGCTGATAATTATTGATTTATTATTGAGCTTTGATTGACGTATGTATATACAGTTTCTGTTTTGTAAAGATCATTGATATGATATTATATGTTTTCCGCTGCGATGTGAGATTCTGTATTATTCTATTTTGTCTTCTCTTCTTTTCTTCTCCCTTCTTTTCTTTCTCTTGACTTTCCGTCATTCTTTGTTTTTTAGGTCGGATATGTATGGTTTATTGTCGATTCAAAGGGTACAGATCCGTGGGTCATCACAATCACCCAATTTCAAAAATGCCTCAACTGTACATCTCAGAAACACAAATCGTGAGACGAGATCCTACTGGACTCAATAGCATGTATGTATTTTATAAAATAAATGTAATAATAAATAAATTATACAAATACCATGACTTTAAATATAGTGATATTTATAATCATCTTGATTCGCAATGTCGATCTGGACTTAACGGAAGTGCTCTTGGGTCCCAATTCGACTACATGTTGATAAATTCATATTTTAGACAATTAATTAACTGACGATCTAATATTTAAATATCTAATCATTAAAAATGTAGGTTGTTACAGCATCAAATTCATTATAGGAATACGTTCGATCATCCTTAATACTTAAGAATATGTATAGGTATACTAAAGTAAACTAATCAAACTGACATTTCAATGATCAAATTCCTAGTTCCATCTAGTAATTCTTGGTATGTGCTGCTTCTAACACAACAAAATCCTTATGGTATTAGATCGTACCGAACACAAGATGTTGCACTATATTTACTTGCTCATCATTTCCATCATGATTTCATCTAACATGAACATGATCATTCACCATACAACTTTTTCGATTGAATATGGATCAAATATTCGAACTCTTGTATTACTTTGGAGTTCAAAACTCATAAAAGACAATAAAAGGTATAGGCAAGAAAAATGTAAGTGGCCAAGGGACAAATGTTATTAATGGTAATATAATCTTGACTCTTGAATAGGCCATGAAACGACAAAATGCTAAAAGATCTATCGGTAAGCATATTTTACATTTCATTGTTAATCTTTATTTCATTTCATTTTATATATTTTCACTAATATTTTTTATCAAATTATATTAGTTGCTCAAATTTATTAAAGTATCACATATGCTCTTATGCCTGTTAGATTGGTTTATTATATTTATCTAATAAGGCTGCCAGTAAATTTTGTGTTCATAAAAAAAAACTAAAAAGATATAAGAATTTCATAAATTCCTTCAATGGTTGTTAGGATCTGTTTATCATGTTACTACGACCTTAAGTTAGCTCAACAAATCATAGTCTCCATAATTGATAAGTAACTCTTCACTACTTATATATTTTTTAGCAAAGCTAGGCTGCTTGAAAGTAGGATATGCTCCTGTATTAATAATGGAAAAACAGGTACTCTGCACATGCACTGAATTTCTACGTGGGAGCAATAGCCCAAAAAAATAAAGGGAAAACATAGGAGTTAGGAAAAAGCGCCTAAACTACTAACAAGATCTGATTATGCGGCCTCCAAAGAGGACGTCCCACAACCAACTTCAGACGAGGGTCCAATAACAAGAACAAATCCAGAGAACAGAATTGCCAGATTTGGAACAAAACCCTCCGAAATGGGTGAGTAAATAAATTTCCTATCCCAACTAAATCATAAAACTTACTCTTATTCCTCTCACCAATCTCTTCTTCCTGGGTAAGAGTCAGACCGTCACCTTCAATGTGACAGATGAGAAAACGACTCTCCTCCACAACATCGCTGATATTGGAAAAATGACAATCAGACTCAGGCAAATAACGCATATCGAAAGTAGCGTGAACCCAGGCCCTCTCCTTAGAATTCTAAGAAATGGAATCAGACAAAAATATCAGAATCATACTCACTCTAGGCCACACCGGCAAGGGGCACAACAGCAAGAGAAACAACAGGTGATAAACTGGTGGGGGAGGAACAACCGGTGGAACAACAGTAGAAGAAGCACAAACTAGAGCAAAAGAATCAGGAGAAACAACCTTCGGAACCCATTTTCAAATAGGAGGGCAAGGAAGAGGAATCCGAGCAGGAAGAGCAATTTCTAGGGCAGAGCACGCCTCGAAAAGATGCCCAAATGAGTAACAGTCATACATATATTAGGTTTTCAAGTGTAGCGTACCCCAACCTCGGCAAAAATTCTCTCATCGAGCCTAACCTTTAGAACCAATGGAAGAGGTTTAGCAGGAGTGATTTCGATCAAAGCTTTGGCATAAATTAATCTCTTTATGGCCAAAGTGTTAGAAGTATAACATATTATCTTACCAACAAGAACTTCAAGCCAGTCGATACCGATTAGCAGCTGCGGGACATAAGGTATGTGAGAAAAATAGGCGCAGACAGGAATGTATAAAACTTGATCTCTAGCCTGATCCACAAACGGACTCCATGAAGTAATAATAAAAGGTTTTCCATCAATGAGAATAGGATCAGCTCTCAGAATACGTTGCCTTTCATCCTCTCGCGTGAATTTAAAGTAGAACATTTCATTATCCTAATGAACAATCAAACCCCCTCTAGGCTTCCATATCTGGTTGCTTCTAGCCTTAACAAGATGATGCGAAGGATTGGAGTCAAGAAAAAATCCAACTAAGAAATCTTTCCAAGCAACCCCAGTGTCAATCACTTCCTTCGGAGGAACCATTACACCATCAATCTCAACCTTATCAAAAGTATGAGGAGCGTGAACACTGGCATTTTTAGACATTTTAGAAAATAATGACGACTATGAAGTAGTAGCCATTGGCGAACACCCACCAACATGTACAGGCTAACAACCACTAGCAGGCATATTGGAAATTTTGTGTTCGGCATTTAAAAGAACACCTGGTTTACAAGATATCTCAATGCCACTACCAAGTTTATGTGACCAACTGCGTCACATCCAGAAACAAGATCGACATTGCCAACAAAGGATGTCGCAACAGATCCTAACTCTCGAAAATTTTGCACAACAACGTCCGCACTACATACATACATCGAGCCAACAGCCTTATTCAAACCAAATACACATTCAATCTCATTCAAACCAATTTCACATTCAATTCTGACCGCTTCAACATCAGATAATGAAACATTATCAACTTCCATGAGCTTATTATCATCAGAACCAATTGTAGAGCCTCCATTTAAACCAACAACAGATAGAGTCCCAGATGTATTACTTATAGAAGCAAAAAGAGGAAAAAGCGAGTTCTCTCCATCAACCAACGGACTGGCTGAATCATGCTTGGCGGCAAAAATAGGAGAGTTAATGTCGTTAATCAGAGAAGCAAAAGGATTAGCTTCATGTGATTTACCCAACGTAGGAAAAATACGACCTGGGAATGCCAACGACGACTAAATCATGAGCAAAAGAAACAGGCGGCCCCGAAGAAGACTTCCCGAAGCACAAACCATCGGCGATTGAAACACAGCACCTGACCTTATAGTGGAAACTAGATCTGTAAAAGTCGTAGGCTTATCCTTTTTCTTACGCGGCATGGAGAGAGACGAGGCGGAAGCCGAAAAAATGGAGGAAGAAAACAAGACAGGGGAAACTCAGGCGATCGAAAGGATGAAAAATGGCAAGAGAGATGCCAACAGGAGAACGGTCGCCCTTTTTTGACATTTTCCTTTTCATATATATATATATATATATATATATATATATATATGTATGTATGTATGTATGTATGTATGTATGTATGTATGTATGTATATGTATATATATGTATGTATCTTATACAACTCCTAACTTACTTTTTATTAATCATTTTCATGACCTTGGGTTTTCTTAACAAATCATGAAGTACACTAGATACAAGACTTGTGTTGTATAAATAAATATTTGTTAATACTAAATCAAATTTGATATCTTGATTAATAAAAGATGGTTTTAATATTTTAGTTAATTTACTGATTAAAATATTAATTTGTTATTAATGTTTAACTTTTTATTTATAATTAATTAATTAACTTAATATGTTATGATATCCATTTCATAACGTGGTCATCAAAACGATGTGTATGTATGTATGTATGTATGTATCCAAACTAAGGTTAAAGGAAAAAATTGACGGCTTTGTCATATGATTAATAGGATGACTAAGTATGATGTATAGTATATTATAACATATATATCATAAGTGTTCAAGAAATAAATAGTAATTTTTTTAATTCTAACATTAAAATTCATATATTAAATTATATATGTATGTATGTACATACAAATACATGTAAAATAATTTAAATTATATATATACATATATATAATAATTAAAAATACTATTTAGTGTAATTTATATATATATATATATAACATAAAAGCACACATATACATGCATACATTTTTATATTTTTAGTGAATTTATTTTTGGCCATAAATAAGTGTATAATTTATTCAAAATTTAAATTCAAAATATTGTACTTGTTCAAATAATAAATAAATATTCCTAATAATTTATGTTGTAAGTAGAAAGATGAATTTTTTTCCGAAACTAATAAAGTTTGAAAAAAATCAAAATGGGTATGCGTTTAATTGTTGGCTAAGTAAAATAATTAAAAAATAATTTTCTTTGTTCAAGTAAATCAATAATTAAAAATATAATTTTATTAAATATAAAGTTTCGTGTGAATTTAAATATAATTATTATTTTTAATTTAGTACCAACAAAGATATTTTGTAAAACAAAATACATTTTGTTTGACAAAACCTTTGGTTTGATTTTTGTTGTCTTAAAATTAAATTTAAATTTTTTTGATAATAAGACACGAGTTTTTTAATAGCTGAATACAATTTTGATTCATGCATATATACATACATGCATGCATGCATGCCATGAAAGCTATTGGCTACATAAAAGTTGAAGGATGTAAAAGGTAGTAAAGAGAGAGAAGATAAGTCAAATTTGGAAAGTAACGAGTTGAAGAATAATTTGTACGAGTTGTAAAGTAAATATATGTGTTTTGTACTAAATTTACGTGAGTTGAGTCGATCATATTTTAGGCTAAAAATGCACTAATAAAGATTAACCCACTTTCAATGCACACGTGCGCACACATACATATGCATATACGTACGTACATATGTATATATATAGGCATATACTTAAACTTTAAAGTCGTTTAAAACTAATTTATATTACACACACATATACATGAAATTAAATATTAATTTTTTTATCACACTCTCCCCTAACTGAAGCCTCGGCCAGTGCAGTGTGCTTATCTCCTGACAGCATGAGCACACATCATCCTCTACCACCATTTGCTTTCATTCATGTTCATGCACATACAACTGCCTCCAAGCACAGCTCAACCATCCTGTCTCGCTCTCTTCAGCCAACATACTTCGCCAATAAGTCACCAGCGGCATAACTTTGCTTTCTCCACATATCAAATTTTTCAGGGATATCCTGGCACATAGCCTGCAAATATGCTATGTTTCAGTCCATTTTAGTTATAGGATGTTCCATGACATTAACATGTCGTTTCCTGGACAATATATCTTTACATTGGCAGCACCAAAGCATTGTCTCTCGCTGCTAGTTCGACTACCATGCAAGCTCCATATTGTCAACCCTACAGATTATAGGATTTATTTAATGCTTAAAGCTATTTTGGAACAGTCCTTTTTGTTTAATTAGTGATGCAAAATTACTCCCGGTTATAGGCCTAGATAATAATATATATTTCATGGCTTTTTCCCTTCCTCTTTTTCGATCATCTAAAGGATTATCCCAATATGCATGTATAACATGATCTATCAAACATATGTATGATTTACAAATGTAATAATAACAATATTACGAATGATCTCCTATCATAGGACCACTCTTTCATAGAAAAAATATACCACTCTTTCATCATAATTTTTTTAAAAAAGTGGTTGGACTAAAATATTTAGATGACTTAACATACGTGAGCATGATATAGATTAAACAAGATCAAAATATTATACCTGAATTGATCTAGTCATGAATCAATATTTTGTTCCTCTTAGAGCACTACGGTCTCATCCTTAATTTTGATTTGTAACTTTAAAAGTAGATTTCACCACCAAGGATAGGTTTGGCTTGATATGGAAGAAAAGAGAGCTCAAAATTAGCTTTTAAATTTATGTGAAGGCTAGGCTATTTATAGCCATCAACCAACATAAATATCTACTAGGTAATTCCTTATCTAAAAGCAAGTCATAGTCTTTTTGTAGTCCTTATTATAGTTGGCCTTAACCTGATATGGTCATAACTATCGTTTGTTAGTGCCTCAGATATTGATTTTGATGATAACAACCTTGGTAACAAATATACATTTATATAAAATATGGATACTAATAATTTTGCTAAGTTATATAGTATATAGTGCATGATATTATAAGGGTTTGAATTAAAGAGTATACAACATAAAAACTCAAGAACTGGACATGAAGACTCATGAGTATAAAGATCAAGATATGAATATTTCAAGACTATGTTACAATGTATATAGTCGTAGAATATTGTTAAAACCTCTGGTAGCAATCTTTGATCTCGGTCTCTCATTTTCTTATCATTTATTTTTAAATCTATTTTTAAAGTATATTTAAAAATATTTTATAAAAGTTTTCTAAAGTTTATAAAGTTTATAAACTCTGTTTAAAATATTTTATAAAGTATCAAAATATTTTACAAAGCATTAGATTTTCAAAACATTTTGAAATAAACAAGTTTTCAAAATGTTCTAGGATATGTCGACATATAGGCAGATTGTATGTCGACATACATGCTGTAGTTTTCAAAATTCAAATTTGAAATGAAGTGTCTATTCATCGTAACTATTCACGAATGCACATGTCTGTTTGTTCTTTGTATACAGGTGGTTTCCAAATGAATTTTTAACAACTACTTTCTTATTTTCTTCTCTCCTCTTACACTTCCAAAATTTCTATCGAAATTATATTTAAATTTTTTCATATCCAACCAGAATCAACTCAATCTTCATTGTATTAATTCTCTATTAGTCACTCTCTAATTTCAATCATCTCTCTCTCTCTTAATCAAAAATCAAAGTGTTATCCAAGTGGATATGAAATAAATTGTATGCAACGATCAAACATTGTCTTTGGAAAAACCAATAAAACTTTAGTTATAGTTGATTGCATGTGATTGTGTCTCGATTCAAATCAATTGGGTATGCTTGGTGTCCCAGAAATCCAAGTGGGTGTGCTTGCATCAAAGTCAAATCAAGTGAGTGTATGCAGATCTCAAATAATCTGGAGGGTGTGTCTCGTAGCCTTGAACTAGAGATTGTATTGAATTTGCCTTTTGCCATTGAAATTTTGGCATTTGTAAAGAAATCCATACAAGAAATTATACGAAACTAGACGTAAGGTAACTCCGAACCAATATGAAATCCCTGGTGTGATCTCTTTTATTCCCTACTTTTACTGTACTGCATTTATATTTATCTATGCTTGAATTTGTGATTGTTTATTCTATGTTAATTAAGTATAATCTTAAAAGAATCAAAAAGAAATTCATTAAAGTTAGAAAACACTATTCACCCCCTTTAGTGTTTAGTTAAGCCTTAAGATCCATAATTATGCAACTAATATTTGGCATCAAATCATTTGGTTTCCAAAAATTCGTAATTTGATTTTTGAAAATTTTAAATGGCTATTGAAACTGGTTGTGATTTTGTTAGTGACACTATTGGTTCATTTATCAACAATTTTATAAAGGATAATCCACTGCTAGACCCCCACTTTTTAATTGCAGTAACTACACTTATTGGTTACGTAGAATGAAAATTTATTTACAGTCAAGTAGTCTGGACATTTGGAATATTACACAAAATAAACACATTGAACCCAAACTGGTATTTCATCTTGGACTATGACCAAAAGGCACTTGCACAAAATAATTCCAAAGCCATGGATATTTTATTTTGACTCACTAGATAAGAAAGAATTTAATAGAGTATTTGTTTGTAAATCTGCATATGAAATTTGAAGAACACTACTCATGAAGGCACTAGTAAAGTAAAACAGACTGAAATTTCCATCTTAACTAATCGATTTTAATTATTTAAAATGAATCCCAGTGAATATATTTCTAACATATATTGTAGATTTCAAGAATAGTGCATTCATTAGTTGCACCAGGGAAAAACTTTTCTGAAGAAGATCAAGTTAGAGAAATCCTAAATTAACTCTCTTAAGAGTGGGATCAAAAGACCATGCAATTGAAAAGGCTAATGATATTAATACTCTGAAAATTTAAAGAGCTAGTAGGCTATTTAATGTCCTCTAAAGCAAAAATGCAGGGTAAAAAAGAAAGAAACGCAATAGAAAGGAAATTCATCGCTTTCAATGCAATAACTTATGATCATGACTCAGATGATGACAATGACGAGGAAACCGCCTTTATAACTAGAAATTTCAGATAAATCTTGAAGTATTGAAAGATGAATAGCTTTTGAAAACCTAAAACAAAACCAGTGGAATAGGAAATACAATTAGATTCTTAAGTATGATAAACTAAGTCATTTCAGAGAGGCTGCTCGCATCCAAATAAATCAAAGCTCTCACCAGCAAATGACTCTTCTAGAAAAAGAGAAAGACTTATAAAGCAATTTCAAGATGATTCAGATACCTCCTCTAGCGATAATGAAATAAATACTAAAAATATGTATGTGAAACAATGTAACAACAAACTAGTCAACACTGATCAACAAAAAGCAGAAAAATGAGCACGCTTTACATTCTTTTGCTTTTGATTGTAAGGAATAACCTATAGATTAATAAAAATAATAATATTGGATGAATATAGTATAAATATTAAGTATATATTCAAAATTTATTTTAGTTAATAGGAACATAATATTAATTAAAGAAAATATGCGTGTGCGTGTGCGTGTGCGTGTGCGTGTGCGTGTGCGTGTAATTTTAAAAATTAATTTCATTTGTTTTTTGGCTGAGTACATAGATTAGTAATAATTATAGGATAATTAGAAATATATATATATAAGCGAATAGGAATAATTTGTTCAACTTTGTATTTTGGAAATTACTGGCTATATGTTGATATATACCCATTCTCTACATGTCGACATATGCTCTAGAATTCTAACATTTGAACTTTCATTTCAAATTCAAATTTTGAATTTACCTTCATCTTTTCACCAATCCCTATATTCTTAAACAGTGTCTCTTAACTAAATAACATGACTACTAATTCTCTATTTAATCACTATATCTTCATCCATTCATTTCACTCTCATTTTTCAAAATTCAAAAATCCACTAAACTCCCTTATATCCTCAAATTATTCATCAATGGCTTCCTCAAGTTCAAATCCAAAGTGCATTAGGCTGTAACGACCTAGAATTTTATCCCTTCGATTTGTATAATATTTAATTAATTTTTAATATTCAATTTATGATTTTAAAAATAAAAAGAAAATCAATTTGGTTATAAAATGAATTTATAGAAATTTTCTATAATTTTTAATTTGGTAAATATTTAGATCATCGTTTGACATATTTTACGTCTAACATTGGCATTTTTGAATTTAACAAAACCAGATAACCAGTGTATCTTATTTTTGTGTTGCGATCGCGTTACATTTCTTGTAACGAACGCGATTTTTCGTTGCCGAAAACTGACATCAATACGTCCACTGTATCAACTGCCGAGCAATCGAAAGCTGAAAAACTGTACCGTTAGGGTTTTAGAAAAAGAAAAAGTAGAAGAAGATAGAAAAAGATAGAACAGAACAGAAGAAATAACAGAACAACATCAGAATCTCACAATTCGCAGCGGAACAACATATAATAAATAAATGAATAATCTTTAAATAAATAACTATATCAGTTATTACATTACATTACATTTCATTACATCATCAGAGTGTACAACAACAAACAACATCAACAGCGGAAAAGAAATACTATATACTAGTAATACGCCATGCCATCCATCTTGCCTCCAGCAACTCCTGAATATCCTGATAAACCTTAACTCTTGACTGCCCGTGTGGAAATTGGTGGGCACCCAGAGTTTAGGAAGGAAAACAATAAACTCCGAGTCAGTCATGTGACTGGTGTGAGAACTCAAAACAGTTTATCTTTAAAATCAAAATAGAGGAATATTTTTAAAGTCAATTCGCAATGCTTTTAAAAATGAGACCACCATAAGGCCTCCCGCACACACACACACAATGCAAACGCAGAATCGGAGGAGATTTCTCCTTATGATAGTCAAAGATGCTTGATACGCATTAAAAAGAAACATTTGATATTATTACTAGTGCATAGTGTAGAAACAATTTCGAAAGTAGAATATAAATCTTAGCCAACATACGACCATTATCGTATGCCTACTATAGCTACCATGTTCAATAGCAGGTTACCGCCACATTCCATGGCAGGTTCTACAACTAAAACCGTACAAGTCTCGTATTGTTTCTTTGGATTTCCAACAAATGGTCAGGCCAAGGAACTTCCCATTGCCACATGGAAACGCCTCTGGAATGACGTCCCGAGAACCAAACCGGATCTCTGCCAATACAAGGCCGGGTTACCCCTAACTGGGTAACTACTGACACGAATATGTCATCCCCCGATCGTAACCGATCTATCCGAGGATCCTCGATTTCCAACAACCACAAAATATGCAGCAACAACATAGGTTAAATATCTGGGCTCCATACCATGATACCACCTCTATCCAGAAGGAATGACATACACTAAAGAGGCACTACCCCCTAATAACCTTGCCGCATCCTTCCTGTTTTGACCATTTCCGGGGTGTGAGGTCCGACGAAGTCTCGTCCACAAAGCCACACTTTATACAAAAGTCGTGCTTTGGGTCAACAAATGATCATAGAAATGATCACTAAGATAAATGATCAAATAAATGATCCTATCACAAATGATCAAACAATGATCATTTCACAGCAACACTCAGCATGCCACACTACCAAATTGGGAGTATATCAATAATAACCTTCAACTATATAACCTCTGAGCTCGTATGTCTCAGAGAAGGGTGTTAAGCTAAGAGAATAAATTCTCCGCCACCAACAGAAATATATTTGAAAGAAATCAGCTTTATATCTCAACTTGTAATGTCAGACATACAATCCATACAAGTCTGTTCCGGGCTCGAACAGAACCGAAGGCACTTACAAAGAAGTCCTTGCAATCCGGATATTCACTAATCACGACCGGACTTCCCGTCACTAAGGGTGATAAAACCTCTATATCGGAGATCAGCCGATGTAGAGTAACTCGACGGTAATCCTTCCGTTTTCACAAATATCCGGTCTTCAACACCGGCCATCAAATGCAATCCATAACGACGTATCACTTATTCGGAATGGGTTATACGACCCCAAGGTCCTTTCCTGACTAACCCGAATAGTGAGCGCTTATTCAAAAATAAGTGTGGCATTCAAATTCAAACAAATCACAACAAATACCTATTTAAAGGTAAATATTGATAGTCGGATTATTTAACTATCAATAGGCATGCTCAACATCACCAAATTCCAAATAATTTTCCAAATTATTTACTTTCCAAAATATCTTTACTAGATATAAAATTTCCCACACTTCAACATTTGAAAACTAATTTCAAATCACTTTTCACCATTACCACTTTTGAAAACAAATTTCAAACATTTCTTTACGCGAAATACTTTCATTTCAACATGGTTCATTTAAACCAGTTAAATAAATCCTTAACGATTTACTTTATATTTACGTTCCAAATCCGTAAATTAATTCCCACACTTCAAAAATAAATCAACATTTATTTTTAAACTAATTCCCCTTTCTTTTATAAATTCCATAGTGAATTTATAATCCCAAAATATCTATGATGTACGATTTTCAATCGATTTTCAATATTCACTTTTAATTAATCTTACAAGGATAAATTCTAAAACGTTCATTTCACATTGGAAAAATATTTCCATACTTATTTAAAAATAAGTACATCACAAATCTATTTATTTTCAACATTTGAAAATATTCGATATACTTAAATCAAAATTTAGCATATATTTCATTCCTTAAGGAAATCATTCTCTTAACACATTTATTTGGGTCAAAAATGAATGTTGTGTAAAACATCGTTACGACGACCCAAAATCACTAGTATAAGGATTCAAAGTTTAAATAGATATATAAATCCCAATACTATACAAAACATTTCCTTTCCGAAACCATTTACTATAACAACAGTGTTATAGTCCACCATTTCCTTCTTTCTCGAAAACGTCTATTTCAACAATAAATGTTGAAATCTATGGTTTCTATTCATAATACATTTTAAAACATCTTTAAAATAATTAACTTCATTCTATAATATTCCTTTTGCCAAACATGACTATGTCATTCAATAATGTATTCACTGTCCAAAATCGTGAATATATTTCCTTTAATAAACTTCAATATTCAATTTGTCAATTTAAATTGATTTCGAATTTATAAAAAATGTTTATAAATTACATTTCTATTTATAAGCTTCGATTTATAAATCTCATTTTTAACAAATTCCATTTATATCTCATTTAAATGCCAAAATCCGATTTATAAGATAATTACTTATAAATCTTCTATTTTACAAAATCTATTCATTTTATAACTTCACAATTTATAAATCTATAAATTCTGTTCACTTATGAAATCCATTTTTATTTCACCTTTAACACTTATAAAAGCTCGTTTTATAATTCCAATATTTTTAATTTATAAATATCCATTTTATCAATCTTTTATAAAAATTGTTTGTAATAGTTCAAAAATTCTAATTTAAACCATTTTATAAGTTTATTAACTATTTATTTCAAAAATCACTTTTCGCTTTTATTCCATAAAAATCATACTTTTATATCATTAAAATTTTAATGTTTATTTATTTTAACAATTCAAAATTTAAATAAAACGTATACTTTCGAAAATCACTTTAAAAATTCCTTTAAAAACCAAAATCATTATTTTAAAACTTCAGAAATGGATCCGATGATGCAACATCGCCAAATAGTCAATCACGACATCCAAATATCATATATCGATATGATAATCAACAAATATCATAATGTATGTGAATAAATCAATACAGTTGAGGAATCCAGTTGGATCCCTCCAACCTGTTTCCGTGCATCCAAAGATGTTAGCACAATACCAATTCCGCTCCAGTACGGAATTATCGCGGTATATGGGATTCATAAATTATTATCCGCTTAATAGACGGCGCAATAGGGTCTCATCCGTTATATAATGCAGGAAATCAACAACTGCAATATATACCTATGCCAATATATATATTGCTATTATATATAATACCAATTTCACTGTTTATGAAATATTCGCGGTATATGTTTTTAATAAATAACCTCCGCTTACTAACGGCGCATAATGTCTATTTTAACAATCAATAGATAATAATCATCATTCAACATTCAATCAACAATTTTAAATCTAACTATTTAAAATTAAAATCGAAACCGATTCGATTGAGTGAGAAGTTCTCACCTTGATTTCAATTTCGTTTTAGCGATTTATTTCGAATAAAATTAAACGCGCGTTTAATTTTACCCGAAATTCTCACTAACTCCAATCCAATTCCATAGCGTAGTTCTCGTCCATACGATTCCAACGCAACTGGTTTCGCGCGTTTTCGATCTCGTATGAAAAAGATACGAAATTTAGAAGTTTATACGAATTTTATATATACAAATTCACACATTTTATTTTTATATTTTATAACCTAGTTCCATCTGAACCGTTGATTCCCATCCATCTGATCCTGGCCATGCTATCTATCTTCTCCCCCACGTTATTCCTCTTCCAGTAACGCACGCAACAAAGGAACCCAAAGCCATGACTTAGGGTTTGAAACCACGGCCACCACAACGCCTTCCGCATCGATCAACAACTTCCAACTCGAAGCCTCACGCGAGCACTACGCTCGGCCGCCCTATGGTGGAGCTCGGCTACAGTTCTAGCCTTGAAAAACGTGCCCAACTGAACGCCTATCGGCCAAGATTTCTCCCTCCACGTCGCTCCGATGATCATCATCACTGTATGGATACGAAGCCCTCGCGATACTCTACGATTTGTTAGTTGGGAGTTTGTTGAGATATTGCACGGATTTGAAGAATTAAAGGAAGAATTTTAGTGCATTTCTAGCCATCGAAATGATAAGTGGCGGCTGGCCTTTTAACCTAGGGTTTGTGAAAAGAAGGAATAATGGAGGGCTTTTATAGAAAAATCGACGTACACTATTCACCCCGAATTTTTCGAACTCCAAACGAAGCGTGCCGGTTGGCGTTCCTAAGGTTTACCCCGCGTTCCGAACACAATGGAATGTGTTTCGGGAGCTAATTCGATCATCTGTGCGAGATATAGCAATAAACGATCGATTTAAAATTAAACCGATTAAACGATTTTCTAGGCGTTTTAGCTTGCACCGGACAAACGGTAAATCCAATTGACACGAAATTTGAAACCATATAATAATATCACATTACGGATCCGATGAAACTAGTTTCGTCGAAATTCGAGACTTTTTGAAAAATGACTATTTTAACTCGCCAAATTAATATTAAAAACAATTTCGATGCGTTTCGAGCTGCCATGGTCAAACGACAACTCCAATTGCTACGAAAATTGAAATCCGATAATAACAAACTATTACGGATCCAATGAAACTAGTTTCGTCCAATTCTGAGACTGTTCAAAATTGGCTAATTTCACTAGTCGATTAAATATTAAAATATTCAATTTTCACAAATTAACTTTAAATTCAATTTTAAAAGTTCTAAAATATCGTTCTAACTCCAACATGATATAATAAAATTTTACAAATCATTTTCAATCATATTTAACCCAAATTTCAATTATTTCTGTATTTTCAACTATTAAATTATCAATTTAATTATTCAATTAAATCCAATTATTCGAAATAAAATTTAATCGACTTATAAATTTTACTTATTAATATTTAAAATCAATTAAATATACAATTTTTAATTGACAAAAACTCTGGGTCGTTACATTTCTCTACACAATCGTACTTTATTTTCTATCATTTGCAGCTTACATGCGAACATGACAATGGACAGCGGTGTACCAGAATCTTTCTAAATCAAAACCAATCCACACACACCATTCTCCAACACATATAGTACAATGCCACTTGTCCCCTTCACTATAGCCGCCACTTTGTCCCCAATGATTTTTGTTGCCTAGGGTAGGTAGGAAATATGGTATGATTTGCCATGACTTATACAGGTGTATATACACATGTGTATATGCATAGGCCTTCTTTATCATTTTGTTCTTCTGTAAAATTTCAAAAATAATGAAAAATTTAACTACCCTCATCTTCAAAAATCGATGACTCTCATACCGTAGCGAATTTCAATATACCGTCAACTAGATAGTTGTTAGTTTTTATGTATAGTTTATTTTAATAATATTTTCATGGGTTTTGGTTAAGTAATTTGGGATATTCTTTTAAATAATAGTAAGTGGTTCAGAAAACGATCATTTTCGACAATCACGAATTGATAAACAGAGGGTATGGATGAGTTCATATCATTGATTGGGGATTCTTAGAAGTGTTCACATGATTTTTTGTAGCTTGGTTTATCGTGGAGGAAATGACGATCGGAATTGGGTTAAAAATTAATTTCAGATGATTCGGGCAGCTGTGGGCTTGGCGACGGTAGCTGGACCTACCTTGAAGTGAGACGAAGGCATGACCATGGCCGATTTTGATTAGTGCTCTAGAGTGTCGGAAATGGGGGTATGGTTTCTTAGCCTTAGATTTTTTATGAACGTCGACGATGGAGGGGAACGGAGGTTGCCGCGAGTTGCTTGGAGGTAGAATAGGGAATGAGGGTTCTGAGGGGTAGGAGTTGGTGGTCGTAGTTAATAGGGGCAGTGATAGTTGATGGATAGACACAATGGTTTTGGGTTCGCTTGGTCAGAATTTGGTTAGAGAAGGTCATCGGTGGTGATGAAGACGTCATCATAACGAGTTGGAGGGGAGATACTTGCTAGTAAGGTTGGAGTCGATGATAGGATTGGGGTTCACTTGTACACATATACACATGCACGTATGTGCACTTACTTCTCTAGTGATGTTTGAATTGGGATTTTCTGCCCTAGGGAAGAAAGAGCATCCGGTTTTGCTTTAGAATCGGGTCTCGAGCCTTACAAGGGGTTTTGATATTGGTATTAGTGAAGGTAGCGAAGTTTGATCAAAGAATAAGGAGATGGATTTAGGTTCCTAAAGCTTGCCATTGAATTAGGGCTAAGGAAAGGGAAGCAGAAGGTAATATGCAATTTGGAGTGGCTGTGAAATAATGGGATTTGGCCCATTTGCAATTTGAAGGTGAGGGAATTTTTTTATTAAGTTTTAAATTATTCCATTAACTTGAACCACTAATATCTATCCCGTTTTGGACCCGTTTAAACCGTGGATTTTTGTGTTATACTTGTGTTGACGAGTATTATTCTTTGATATAAATTGTTGGTAATTTTGGTATAGTATAATTTAATAATAAATAAATACTGCCTGATAATAATTACATTAAAAATGTAGTTTAATTAAATATAAGTAATGGGTGTTATATTTGGCCAAAAAAAACACCGTACTGCTATAATGAATTGAATATGGTAATTTGAACACTTGTTCGGCGAAATAAATCATCATTTTGCTAATTAAATTAATTGGTCATTTAATTACCAGAATAAATTCTCGTTATGTTGTTTTACAGATTTGGATATCTTATTTTATATCGTTAACTGATATGCCACTTTGAATTAGTGATATGTTAACCAATGATGGTTAAGTGTTGAATACATAGTCATTGATTATTTAAATATCAGTTATTAACTTGGAAAGTTAAATTGAATGATACAGTAGATTGTTTAAGTATATTCTAATCGTTAAGCCTCTTTCACATTCGAAAAGTTAATTATTGATTTGAAAGTTATCTTAGGAATAATTATCATATATTATAAGGTTTTAAAGATAATTATTATTTAGTAAAAAGATTTAAAAAGTAATAACAATTTACTAATAATATTTTAAAGATAATTAGTATGTTTTTAATAATGATTTAAAGTTAATTATTTTATTAATATGATTCTCAAAAGTTATTTCTTAAAGTTATTAAAGAATATTTAATTATTATTTTTAGTTATTAATTATTGTTTTTAAATGTTTTAATTATATTTTAATTACTTATTTAAAATGATTCAACTATACTTTAATTTTTAATTAAAGTTATTTAATTATATTGATTTAAGTTATCTAGTTATATTTATAGGTCAATTAATTATCCAGTTAATATTATTTAAAAGTTAATTGATTATTGTATTAATAACGTTTTAAAGTTAATTAATTATTATATTAATATTATTTTTATGTTAGTTTATCAAATATTATTAATGAGATTCTATAGTTATTATTTTGAATGAGGTTTAAAATAATATTAAATAAAAGGATGTTTAATAATAACTTGTTGTTTAAAGGTATTTTAAATAATTTATCATTTATTAATGGAACTTTACTGACTTAAAATTTTTATTAAATAAGTTTTGTTTTAAATAAGAAAAGTTTATAAAAGAAGTTTTATAAATGATTTCAAAAAATTGGAAAGAAGTTTATAAAGATTCGGAGATTTATAAAAAGGATTTTATAAATAAACTTAGAGATTTATAAAGTGTTTTATAAATGAATTTGGAATTTAAATAAACAATATTTTATAAATTAAAGAGGTTTATTTTATAGATTTCTTAAAGAAATTTATAAAAGGAATTGAGATTGAATTTTCTTTAACTGACCTCCTCAATTATTGTGTTATGGGACACTCATTACACACTTAACACCAGAGGAATAGTGTTTGGGTTATCCTTATCTCCGTTTCAAACAACATTTAGGTTTGATCATTTATTATGATTTGGAATAGGAAATTTTCTAAGAGTTTTGGAAAATTTACTTTTACCATTTTATATGTACGTAAAATGGTTTTCCAAGTTTGAGATAATGGTTTGTGAATATACTTAGCCTAGTGAGATAAGTATATGAATATTTTGATAAATATTCTGAAAGAGTTTTAAATTGGCGAAGGATAAATTTTAAGAGGCTTAGTGGTTTTCGTGGGAAATGTAATCTCTGTTGTGAATGTATGTTTATTTGATAGTTAAATAACTTACTAGCATATCATGGCTTAAATATGTAAGCCTTCTTAAGTTTGGTGATATGGAAACATTCCCTACTTAGCATCGAAGGATTTTAACTCAGGAAATATCTAGGAGAAACGCGAAAACTATATGGTACAGCTATCATCAGTGGTGATATACTATACGTATAAACTTGTCATTTGTTTATGACAAATGATGAGGAGATCCATCCACTTAAATATTTATAAGGTGGTCCCTGCTCTTATGTATTGTGCGATTATTCCCTAAAGAACTGATATTGAGCATTCTGGAAATATCAACGATTGGTTTTTGGGGCCCCCGGTAAGCGGGGGAGTGTACTCGTTAGAGTTGACTTGTACCTTAACTGCTCTAAAAATTATATGCGGTTCTATGGAGGAGTTTCATGATCTATTGAGATGTTCGAATCCATGTATAGTTTCGTGACCCGTTGGGGTGTAGGAATTCGTGTGTGATTCCGAGATATATTTGAGATGTGAGAATCCATGTATGATTTCGTGATCTTTTGTGGGTACGAGAATCCATATAGGGTTCCATTGTTTATTTTGGTGGTGCTACATGAGCTAGAATGTCGGACGTAGCCTCATCAATGGTAATGACTAAAACTAGAGATAAAAGGCATGGCCATTAGGGTTGGCAAACCCATAAGGTGCAGCCGTCTCCACCTAGATGTTACCTTCAGCAGTTATGCACGCATGGAGCGATGCACTCAGTCTTTGCGATACCGGCTATTTTTTTTCTTATGGTACATTATAGGGACGTATGCGGCTTCAAAAGGATATTTATGATCCTTACGCAGAAGGACCGGTCTCGAAGTACGAAAGGCACCTCGGTGGAATGCTACACAATTAGCAAACGTGCCTTTTCAGTTTTTGATTATCTATCTAGTATTGTTATGATGTACACTCACAAGTATCACAACTTCTTGATTATTATTGTTTTCACCCTTGGACATTATTATAATATCACTGGATTTTCTGATATTAGTATTTTGACCATCGTAAGGTAAAAACCAATCTGTGTCAGTATGTGACATGGTCTTATGAGATACCATTGATTTTAAAGGATTTTACAAGAATAAATAAAATTCCTTATGATTTGAGTTTCTCACGCTGGTTTTGCCAGACTCCTCCGAGATTTGTTTTCTATAATGCTCGAGTCAGTCCGAGCATATTTTCTAGATTTAATTCGATGCTTTTAGAAGACGAGCATGATTCTCCTAGACGTATTCATGTATCTTATATTCTTCCGTTGTTTTTGTTGTTCTTGATTCTGTTTGGATTTATGGAAATTGTAAGGACAGTTTGTTATAACTATTCAGGCTGATAATATGTTAGTGTACTCTGATGTTGTGTGTATAATAAATATGTTTTCTACTGTAAAGATCTTGCATGTACTATACATCTTCTCGTCACGATGTAAGATTCTATTCCGTTTTCTTTTTCCTTAACCCTAGCAATATGACTTTCCAGCACTTAGGTATTCATCATATAGATCCGTGGATGTATTATTGTCGATTTTGAAGGATCGAAAAGGTAGGTCGTTATATAGGCTCTCTGAAAAAGCTATAAGCTTTCTCTTCCATAAGAAAGATGCAATTGAGGCCTACACAAAATATTTAACTTTTGGAAAAGTTTCTCCGAGAAGGTTTGCTATATGTAATGATTTTGCTTCTTATGGTTTACATGAACATTGCTTTGAAAATAATAATCTTAATTTGGTTGTATCTTCCCAAGATAATTTGTTTTCTACCGCGATTCAGTAAAAATGCTTTATACAAATTTAAACAGAAAATTTTATCAAAGGAGTGAAGGTCAAATTTGGAGTAGCATTAATGGCCCTTAAATAGTTTTAAATTATGAACTTTTGGATCATATTCTTGGTTGTAAATCTTATGGAATTAACCTATCCACTTTTCAAATTAATATTCAAAATCGTGAAGTTCGTCACGACATTTTCGAAAATGATGAAGATTTTGAATTTAAACATACTAATCTACGAACTAAATCAAGAATTATGAGTTTCAATCTTCAACAAAGTATCACACCGAGAACGGGAAATTATAATGACCCGACTCAAAAAGTTTTCAAAGTGCTTATTGCTATTTATGGTTACTACGACATAAATTAGGCACAAGTCATTTTAGATGACTTTATCCAAGAGAACATTTCTAGACACGAGAACACGTTTTTCCATGGTGTGTACCTTACAAGAATTTTCTTATATTCTGGTGTGGATTTAAGAATTTAAATATCCATTCCTCCAAAAGTTTTCAACAAAGCAAATATCTCCTTTATGCACATTCCACCGTTCTTTGAGCCATATGAAACTCTTCCCAAAAAGGAGCATAGTTTGGCATAGGAAGAAGGAAATTCAACAAGAAAAGGAGGAAGAAGGAGATGAAATGGAAGTGGAAAAAGAAGAGGAGGAGGAGGAAGAAGAAGATTCCTCTTTGGAAAGCTTTGAAAAAAAAACCTAACCCTGCAACAAAGAGATAATAAGGAATCAATTGAAGCTTCTTAAAAATCAAAAGAAGCTTAAGCATTCCTTTAGTAAAAAGTTAACTTCTATTTTTAACAAAATGGACAAATTCTTTGAAAACATTCGCAAGCTTGGTGCTCTTCATTATCTTCATCCACATCCTTCTAAAGTTTATCTAGTAGTTTGCTTGTGTTATCTAGCCTTGTACTTTACATTTTCTAATTTAAGTTTATGTTTTTCTTATGAATTTTTCTCTTATTTCCAATAAAATCCATGAACCTCTCTAGTTTTGATCGATGAAATATGCTTCTTACCGTGTTATATTATTCATTTATCCCCTAGAAGTCATTAAACTATAACAATATAGGATAAAAACAAAAGCTATAATAAATAAGATAGTTTTGAAAATTATGGTATGTATGTCGACATGCATATATTATATACGTCGACACATAACAGCCAGAAATGAAAATTTTTAGATTTCAAAATAAAAATAACTATCAACCACTTATCCATTTCAAACGACTTTCTACTCTTATATAAGTCAATTAATTCAATAAAACTCATTTAGCATTTCATTCCATACTCCATTTTCATTCTCGAACATATTTTCACAAATATTTCTTCTCCACGGCAAAAACTATGTGAAAATCTCGAACTAACTATCCAATCTTTCAATGATATTCTCTTTTTTAACCTGTGAAATCAAAGATACTTAGAATTTAGTCAAATGCAGATGATAAAAGAATAAGAGATGCATTTTGACGCTATTCGATGGATGATTTCTTCCCTAATCAAAGACAAACCATCTAAAAATCCAGAGTGCACAATCAATAAAGATATTGAAGATTGGGATGTTATTAAAGTGGATCTAATCTTTGGAGATGATGGTTGGGTTGAAGTTCCTCGAAACGTCTAGTTATTAGGTTTGAATTTAATATGTAAATAAATATACATACGCATACACGCACACACTCTCAGGATTTGACCAATGTGTGTTTTGATTGGTTTTGAATTGCTTGATATTGAATGTTTGGTTGGATTGGATTATTCAAATTTGTATGTTGTAGTTTGGTTTGTATTGAAATTGGATTGATGTGTATTGGATTCACTTATATATATAATTCAAAATTACATTAATAAAATTTGCTTTATCATATTGTTAACCTGCCTTTTGGCAAGGCAACATACAGGCAGGTTTAACCCACTCGAATGCATAATGAATGAAGTTTGATTTTCACAGATAATAAACATGATGGTGAAGCCAAAATATAGCACGGTCAACTAACGCAAGATGTTTAAAATATGGTTCCAACAAAGATTGAGTCGCTACAAGTCGCTTGGAGTTTGAATCTGAGTCATCCCTAGGCTTACTTCTGGTTTTCAGAGGGATTATTTTGAGTCATAGAAGAGCTTGCTTCGTGTCTTTGATGAATTAGCACACATGCGAGTTACTTCGAGTCACTATAAGGTCTGCTTCTGGCCAAGGAGATGGCTACTTCAAGTCGAAGTCATGGATCGATCAACAACTGGAATCCCACCAGCTTCATATCCATGCAATTCGTACCCATCAAGTAGCACTCATTCCTTTTGTATCCCTCAGTGCTTATTCGATTTGTATCAATACATGTTTCGTATCGATCCATGTTAAGTATGCGTTTTGTACCGATCATCTGGATGATCATACAAAAACTAACTCTTCCCATCAATACGAAATTGTTCATTCACTTCGTATCAATCACGCTAATGCATACTTCGTATCAATCAACTAGATCATCGATAACAAACTATCACTTTCCATCGACACGAAGCCAACACCAAACGATCTATACGAAGGGTACGTGCCAGCATTAATACGAGAGAAATTGTAACAACCCGCATATTTTACGATTGTGTATTTAAATATTTTATTTAAATATAGCATTGTTATTCGGATTTTAGTCCGAAAGGTTACTTTGTGCAAACAGCCGAATTTGGACTCGAGACCACCCTCATTGAGTTCAAAAGACGTTTGCGACCTTTTTAAGTATAAACTTTGAAAAGTTTGGAGCTAGCTAAAATTTGACCCTTTGCACTTTGGACCTTGGGTTTGGGTTAGCCTAAACTATTAACTCTAGCTCAACCCCCACTTCCCTTCATTCACTTTCATTTCCTAATACCTTCAAGCTTTCATAAAAATGGGGGAAGAGAAAAAGAATTAGAATTCCTAAACCCTAGTTCCATTGCAAATCCAAGCTCCAACTCCAAATTCAATGAGAAGTTATTGGTAACCATCCTCTTCTTCTTCTCCAACTCATTCTACCTTCAATTTCAGAAATTTCCTAAACCTAACTTAGAAAATGTTTTTCTTTTAAGCTTAGATTCAAGCTTCTTGGGTTGGAATTGAAGAGTGATTGCTCTTGCCTTGCTCTATAGCTTCTTCATCCTTGTTTTTGTGCAAAAGGTGAGATTTTTATCTCACATCTTAGTCTATAACTATATTTGATTGTTAGGTATGAATTCCTAACGCTTATTCATGTGCATTTGATTTTGATTTTGGATTGATTTGGTGAATATTCCCATTTTTGGTGTTTTGAAGTCAAATCTTCAAAAATCCTTACTTTGATGTTTAAACATGCTTTTGGTGATGAATCGAAGAGCCTTTGAGGCCGGGTTGTTGATTGGCATAAACCTCTAGCGCCATTACTCGTTCGGTTGCATTTTGGAAGAGTTTGCTCTTCATTTGATAGGCTGAAAAACAGCCCAGAGCTCAGTCAGTTGATTGACCTCTTGCAGTCAGTCGACTGGCTGTAGCAAATAAAGGTTCCGAGGCTGTTTACAGAGACAGGGAGCCTCTGTTTCCTGCAATCAGTCGACTGGCCACTGTAATCAGTCGACTGACTATAGGAAATGAAGTTTCCAGGTTTCTGGATCAGTCGACTGGACATTTACAGCCAGTCGACTGACCTGCTTCTATTTGCCTATTTAGCCTATTTTGTGTTGATTTCCAATTTTTATCGATTCGTGGTTTTTCGATTTGTTTTTATCATTTATTATCGACCTTGATGACTTCTATTTTGGAATTTTTGGGTATATCCATTTTGATGGGTTTGGAATCGATTTCTTTGGAATTAATTCACGTCTTTGAACGTGAAATTTTGGTGAGTGATTGTTTCTACAATCATTTTTATGCTTTGTCACTTTAAAACGCAAAGGTTTCTATACTAGTAGTAAATATTCAAACTCTTTCACAAAGATGATTTCAACTCTATTTTCAATGTCAAACTCGTTTATAAAACCATTTTCCAATCTATTAGTATATACAAACCTTTACCTCACTCGTATGAGAAATCTGATTAAATGGCCTAGTAAAACAAGTGGTATGAAACGCTTGTGTTTACTTCATCGGTTAATTCTTGGAATTGTTCGATTGAAACTCTTGTGACAACTCTTGAGTGGAAATTTACAATTGGTTCGTAAATACTTAAGATAAGAAGTGGTTATGGAACATGAAGCTAAACTCATCTATTTACTAGCTTAGTGTAATTGACACTTCTTGATGATCATTGATGGTCATTTTTTGTGATTTAAACTAGAGATATGCTATGTCTCTTTGCCCACGTAGGGGACGGTACCTCGTTTTATTGAGTTTCGTATCATTTCTTTTATAGGCTAACGACCTATGTATTCTTGGAGTTTCTACTCATTTTTTGTTGGTTAGTGACCCATGTTCTTTTATGGAGTTCGGTCCATCGGACGTACCTTTGTACTACATTGTTGTACCAGCTTGTCAAGATCATCGGGCGTACCATTGTACTACGTCGGTGTTCTGAATTATTCGAGTTTCAGGTTCCTCGGGCATACCGATATTGTACTACGTCGTTGCACCGGCTCTATGGCTAGCGACCATGGGACAGCGTCCCGTTTGTGATACGCATGTTGCTGAGTTTTCATGCTCCCGTTTAGTGACAGGCCTCCACCTTTTTGTGATTTTTGGATTTCTATTGATGATTTCTAGAATTTGTATTTCACCAATTTTTATGATTGGCATCGATATGATGTCGATATTCGTAACTTGGTGAATAAAAATAAAGAGTATGACATTCTTTTGATCTTTGAGAAGATTCTTGTGATATTGATTAATCTCTGGTTGATTTTCAATTACATACTTATCATAGTATGGCTTTATGGTTATCGTACGTTTTTGTCATATCTCTTATCCTTTATCATTTTATCTGATACTTATAACTAGACTGATCCGTTTATTATTTCCTTATTAAATAATACTCGGGTCAGACCGAGATATTACAGGTGCTCATGCTTGACTCCTCATCTGGGAGTATTATCTGACTTTTGGCTAACAACATTAGATTTGTAGTTTTTGTTGGTATACATTTGATATAGAGACTCCTTGATGTATACATATTCTTTTGTCTAGCACTTGTATCTATTCTTTTGTTATATTATGGATCTTGTTTGACCACTACTCTGATAAACACTTCTTAATGTTATATTCATATCTGTTTCCGCCTTTGTGATATGTATATCTGTGACTGATTTGTGTTATGCTTATTTCTATATTTTTTCCGAAGATATTATAGCCACTGTGTAGTAATTTTGAGTTTGTATCGGTATGTCGGATTTCCACTCGAGATGAAATGCATGTTATTCTATCTAACATATCGATCCTCGCACAAAACCATTACACGGATGGTCGCTCCTCAACAGCCATATTCTTCACGCTAGTTGACGGCATTACTCTGTAGTGTCCTTGGCCAGCGTGAGTATAGAGGTGGGGCGTCACAGCTTGGTATCAGAGCCAAACTTCGAAACAATATGAAATATTATAGCAAGGATCATCGTCCTAAGTCCATCTTAGGAGTCGTGCCTTAGGATTTTATTCGAGTCATTGGACCCGTTCTATCCTATTTTCTTTGTGATGCCTTGTTTTCTCAATCATTATTGTTTGATATTCATTCTGAGAATAACTTTTTCTTCTTCTTTCTTTCTTTCTTAAAGAAGAGAAATGTTTAGACCTGGTCGTCCCAGTGCCGGTCAATCTAGTACTACTCCCCAGGATAGAGTGTTTATGTCTGCACAACAGCTTCTCTATCTTGTAAGGAACGCTCAAGATGTAGGACCCATTCCAGAGCCTACTCACCCAAAATCCGGATTCGCACGCCTGTGCAGTGATTACACAAATTTGGGAGGAAAGCCATTCAGGGGTTCCGAGGGCGTTATCGAAGTCCAAGCTTGGCTTAGAACATGCGATCGCATCTTTTCTCGCATGAATCTTATTAATCTTCATCGTGTCCAAATGGCTTCTAGCATGCTCTAAGAAAGAGCATTAGATTGGTATGAGCTTTTTATTTCTGAAATTATTGAAGCGGATCTTACTTGGAAGCAATTCCAGGGAAGATTCGAATCAAAGTTTGTGCCGGAAGCTGAAAAGGTGACTTTGGCACGTCATTTTATTGACCTTGTTCAAGGTGAATCTTCTGTGATGGAATATGTCGCATCTTTCGAATCTCTTTCTAAATACGGGGTTAAGTACATTAATACCCATTGAAGAAGAATCAGAGATTTATTTATGGCTTGAATAAAATCTCAAGAATCCATTACTTCTGAAATTGGAAGTTTTTTTTGACCACTTATTGATATCGCTCTTCGACTTGAAGAGGCAGATAAGGAAAGTGATGTTGAATTTGTGGGTGCCAAACCAAACTTCAACAACAACCAGAAAATGCCTATTAAATTAAATGGACCAAATCCTAATAAGAAAGGGAAGCAAGTAGCTTCGGTAGCAAGGACTCCTACCCCTAGTAGAGGGCAATGCTACAATTGTGGTTCTAAGGACCATTATGCTAATAGATGTCCGAAACCTTTCTTTTGCCGTTATTGCAAAGGTTCGGGTCATCTTCTATCTTCATGTCCCAAACTTCAAGGCAAGAAGGAAGGAAAGCTAAATGTTGTGCAAGCCCCTAGTAACACTTCTCGTGGTCAATGTATTTCTCATTCTATCCTTGATGGCATTATTATGTTTCATGATCAACCTATTCGAGTTCTTTTTAATACGGGTGCATCCCATTCTTTTATATCAAAAGAACTTGTTGATACTTTTTCTTTAAGTGTTATGGCTTTAATGAATTCTTTGAGAATTGCGAATCCGGTTGGTGGATCCGTAATACTTAGTTTACTTTGAAAAGATGTCGAGATTATTTTGTGTGATTTTTCCTTCCGAGCCGATTTGCATGGCATGCGTTACTTGGGGTTCGGAATGATTTTGGGAATGGATTGGCTTAACCGTTATGAAGCCCATATCCTATGTCCTGAACGGACTATTCATCTTCGACATCCTCAATCTGTTAAGCAGATTTCTATTATTCTTAAAGATTCGAATTCCAACTTCACAGCATCTTTATATTCTTTAAATCCTCATGATGACGATAATGATGATGAGGAAGATGTCATTTCTCGTATTCACGTTGTTCAAGAATTTTCCGACATATTTGACCTCGTTTTAGGATTACCGCCTAAGCGAGCAATTGAGTTCAGAATTAATCTAATTCCTGGAGCTCTACCTATCACTCGTCCTCCTTATCGTATGTCCAATAAGGAAAATGAGGAGATGCGCGAACAATTATCCGAATTGGAGACGAAGCAATTAATTCGTTCTAGTTCCTCTCCTCGGGGAGCTTCTGCTATTTTTGTGAAGAAATCTGATGGTACACTTAGGCTTTGCGTTGACTTCCGCAAGTTTAATGATATTACTATTATGAATAAATATCCTTTACCTCGGATTGATGATTTATTCGACCAACATAGTGGTGCTAGAGTCTTTTCACAATTAGACTTAGCAACCGGTTTTCATGAGCTTCGTATTGCAGAGGATAGCATTCCTTTGACATCGTTTCGTATGCGTTATGGATCTTATGAATGGCTTGTTATGCCATTTGGTTTAACGAATGCTCCGACTTATTTCTTGACCTTATGAATCGAGTTTTCAAAGACTTTCTCGATCGATTTGTTCTCATCTTTATAGATGATATTCTTGTGTATTCAAAAACCGAGGAGGAACATGAAAAGCATCTTCGGATTGTGTTGGAAACTCTTAGGAGTAATCAATTAAAATCAAAATTTTCTAAATGCCACTTTTGGAAATCTCATGTGAAGTTCCTCGGTCATATTATTTCTGAATCCGGAATTTCCATGGATCCTTCAAAGATTGAAGCGATTCAAAATTGGAAGAGACCGAAGAGTGTGATGGAAATTCGTAGCTTTCTTGTATTGGCAGGTTATTACCGCCGTTTCATAAAGGACTTTTCTGAAATTTTCGTGCCTCTTACTAGCTTGACAAAGAAGGGAGCTAAATACATATGGTCGGACAAATGTGAAGCTTCTTTTCAGAAATTAAAAGAACTCCTTTCCGATGCTCCTATTCTTATGATTCATGAAGGGAACCAAGATCTTATTGTTTATGCCAATGCTACTCGTGTTGGTTTGGGTGCCGTTCTTATGCAAAGAGAATGTGTTATCGCTTATGCTTCTAGGCAATTAAAGTCTACCAAGACTAGATATGCCACTCATGATTTAGAGCTCGCGGCTATTGTTTTCGTCCTTCGAATTTGGCATCATTATCTTTTGGGAGAGAAATTTGTTCTCTACACCGATCATAAATCATTGAAGTATTTATTTTCTCAAAAGGAACTTAATTTGCGTCAACAACGTTGGCTAGAGTTTCTTGCATCTTATGATCCTGATATTCTTTATACTCCTAGAAAGGAAAATCGTGTTGCCGACGCCCTTAGCCGAAAGCAACAAGCGGTTGTTTCCATGATGATATCTGAATGGAATGATCTCGAGACTTTATCCACTTATGAGATTCGAGATCGTGTATCCAATTTATGTTCATCTCTTGTTTTATGTAGCCATGAGGCTCATCCTTCTCTTTTATACCGCATCCTTGAAGCTCAAAAGATAGATCTCGAATTGGCTCCTCTTAGCCAAAGTTGTAGGGATAAAATTGATATTGAAGGTTTGAAAGACTTTGATACTGATTCTCGTGGCGGTATTCGAAAATTTGGTAGAATTATCGTGCCAAATATTAGTGATCTTCGTAAAGATATATTAGAAGATTGTCATCGTTCTAAATTTACCATTCATCCTAGTTGTAGTAAAATGTATGCGGATATGAAGCGACTTTATTATTGGGATGGAATGAAATCTGACGTTGCTAACTTTATTAAGCATTGCATGACTTGCCAACTTGTTAAGGCCGAGCATGAAAGGCCCGGTGGGTTATTGCAACCTTTAGAAATTCCAATATGGAAGTGGGATCAAATTTCCATGGATTTTATTGACGGCCTTCCACGTTATCGTTCGGGTCATGATAGCTTATGGGTGATAGTTGATAGACTTACAAAATCCACCCATTTTATTCCTGTTTGGCCCAATCGAACCGTACCTCTTTTGGGAAAACTTTTTATTAAAGAAATTATTAAATTGCATGGACTTCCTACTTCTATTGTTAGCGATCGTGATCCATTGTTTACTAGTGGATTTTGAAAGAGTCTTCAAAAAGCTTTGGGAACAAAGCTTAATTTTAGCACCGCTTATCATCCTCAATCCGATGGACAAACCAAGCATGTGAATCAAACTCTTGAAGATCTTCTTCGTGCATGTGTTCTTTATTTTGGTTGAAGTTGGGAAGATCATATTTCTCTTGTTGAGTTTTCCTATAATAATAGCTTCCAATCTAGTATTGGTATGGCACCTTTCGAGGCACTCTATGGAAGGCCATGCCGATCTCCTTCTTGTTGGCTTGAGGCCGGTGAGAAGCTGGTTTTAGGTCTAGATTTTATTCGTGATTCCACGGAAAAGATTGACCTTATTCTTCATAGGATGAAAGAAGCCCAGAGTAGACAAAAATCCTATGCCGATAACCGTTAGAATTTTCTGTGGGAGATTTTGTGTTTATTAGTGTTTCACCTATGAAGTGTGTTGTGCGTTTCAGTCGATCAGGAAAATTAGCACCTCGATATATTGGTCCATTTCCCATCACCGAACGTATTGGTTCAGTGGCTAATCACCTCTCATTACCGGCTCAATTCTCTGCCATTCATGACGTGTTTCATGTTTACGGAAATGCCTTCGAGATTCCGATTCTATTCTTGAGCCCGGTATTGTTGAAGAAATTAAAGTTTCACCTAATTTGACTTATGAGCAACATCCTATTCGAATCATTGCTACGGAGGTTGAATGCCTTCGAAATAAAGATGTTCCTCTCATGAAAGTTCAATGGTCTTCAAATCCTAAGGATTATTCTTGGGAATCCAAAGAATTCATGGAGCGAACACATCCGGACTTACTCTCTCGCGCTCCTTAGAGGTGAACTTCTTATTTCAAATTTCTTTTGTGTTGATATGCTTTTATGGTTTTTACTTTTTATTTTCTTCTTAAATATTGCGAGGACGCAATTTCTTTAAGGAGGGGAGTCTGTAACAACCCGCATATTTTACAATTATGTATTTAAATATTTTATTTAAATATAGCATCATTATTCGGATTTTACTCTGAAAGGCTACTTTGTGCAAACAGCCGAATTTGGACTCAAGACCACGCTCATTGAGTTCAAAATGATGTTTGCGACCTTTTTAAGTATAAACTTTGATATGTTTGGAGCTAGCTAAAATTTGACCCTTTGCACTTTGGACCTTGGGTTTGGGTTAGCCTAAACTATTAACTCTAGCTCAACCCCCACTTCTCTTCATTCAATTTCATTTCCTAATACCTCCAAGCTTTCATGAAAATGGGGGAAGAGAAAATGAATTAGAATTCCTAAACCCTAGTTCTATTACAAATCCAAGCTCCAACTCCAAATTCAATGAAAAGCTATCGGTAAGCATCCTCTTCTTCTTCTCCAACTCATTCTACCTTCAATTTCAGAAATTTCCTAAACCTAACTTAGGAAATGTTTTTCTTTTAAGCTTAGATTCAAGCTTCTTAGGTTGGAATTGAAGAGTGATTTCTCTTGCCTTGCTCTATAGCTTCTTCATCCTTGTTTTTGTGCAAAAAGTGAGATTTTTATCTCACATCTTAGTCTATAACTATATTTGATTGTTAGGTATGAATTCCTAACACTTATTCATGTGCATTTGATTTTGATTTTGGATTGATTTGGTGAATATTCCAATTTTTGGTGTTTTGAAGTCGAATCTTAAAAAATCCTAACTTTGATGTTTAAACATGTTTTTGATGATGAATCGAAGAGCCTTTGAGGCCGAGTTGTCGAATGGCATAAAGCCCTAGTGCCATTACTCGTTCGGTTGCATTTTGGAAGAGTTTGCTCTTCATTTGATAGGCTGAAAAAAGCCCAGAGCTCACTCAGTCGACTGACCTCTTGCAGTCAGTCGACTGGCTGTAGCAAATAAAGGTTCCGAGGCTGTTTATAGAGACAGGGAGTCTTTGTTTCCTGCAATCAGTCGACTGACTGCAGGAAATGAAATTTCCAGGTTTCTGGATCTGTCGCCTGGACATTTGCAGTCAGTCGGCTGACCTACTTCTATTTGCCTATTTAGCCTATTTTGTGTTGATTTCCAATTTTTATCGATTCGTGGTTTTCCGATTTGTTTTTATCATTTATTATCGACCTTGATGACTTCTATTTTGGAATTTTTGGGTATATCCATTTTGATGGGTTTGGAATCGATTTCTTTGGAATTAATTCACGTCTTTGAACATGAAATTTTGGTGATTGATTGTTTCCACAATCATTTTTGTGCTTTGTCACTTTAAAACGCAAAGGTTTCTATACTAGTAGTAAATATTCAAACTCTTTCACAAAGATGATTTCAACTCTATTTGCAATGTCAAACTCGTTTATAAAACCATTTTCCGATCTATTAGTATATACAAACCTTTGCTCACTCGTATGAGAAATCTGATTAAACGGCTTAGTAAAAATAGTGGTATGATACACTTGAGTTTACTTCATCGGTTAATTCTTGGACTTATTCGATTGAAACTCTTGTGACAACTCTCGAGTGGAGATTTGCAATTTGTTCGTAAATACTTAAGTTAAGCAGGTGGTTATGGGACATGAAGCTAAACTCATTTATTTACTAGCTTAGTGTAATTGACACTTCTTGATGATCATTGATGGTCATTTTTGTGATTTAGACTAGCAATATGCTATGTCTCTTTGTCCACATAGGGGACGGTACCTCGTTTTATTGAGTTTCGTCTCATTTCTTTTATAGGCTAACGACCTATGTATTCTTGGAGTTTCTACTCATTTTTTGTGGGCTAGAGACCCATGTTCTTTTATGGAGTTCGGTTCATCGGACGTACCTTTGTACTACGTTGTTGTACCAGCTTGTCAGGATCATCGGGCGTACCGTTGTACTACGTCATTATTCCAAATTATTCGAGTTTCAGGTTCCTCAGGCGTACTAATATTGTACTACGTCGTTGCGCCGACTCTATGGTTAGCGACCATGGGATAGCGTCCTGTTTGTGATACTCGTGTTGCTGAGTTTTCATGCTCCCATTTTGTGACAGGCTCCCCCTTTTTGTGATTTCTGGATTTCTATGATGATTTCTAGAATTTGTGTTTCACCAATTTTTATTATTGGCATCGATATGATGTCGATAGTGTGACTTGGTGAATAAAAATAAAGAGTATGACATTCTTTTGATCTTTGAGAAGATTCTTGTGATATTGATTAATCTCTGGTTGATTTTCAATTACATACTTATCATAGTATGGCTTTATGGTTATCATACATTTTTGTCATATCTCTTATCCTTTATCATTTTATCTGATATTTATAACTAGACTGATCTGTTTATTATTTTCTTATTAAATAATACTCGGGTCAGACCGAGATATTACAGGTGCTCCTGCTTGACTCTTCATCTGGGAGTATTATCTGACTTTTGGCTAACTACATTAGATTTGTAGTTTTTGTTGGTATACATTCGAGATAGAGACTCCTTGATGTATACATATTCTTTGGTCTAGCACTTATATCTATTCTTTTGTTATATTATGGATCTTGTTTGACCACTACTCTGATAAACACTTCTTAGTGTTGTATTATATCTGTTTTCGCCTTTGTGATATGGATATCTGTGATTGATTTGTGTTATGCTTATTTCTATATTTGTTTTCGAAGATATTATAGCCACTGTGTAGTAGTTTTGAGTTTGTATCGGTATGTTGGATTTCCACTCGAGATGAAATGCATGTTATTCTATCTGACATATCGGTCCTCGCACAAAACCATTACACGGATGGTCTCTCCTCAACAGCCTTATTCTTCGCGCTAGTTGACGGCAGTACTCCGTAGTGTCCTTGGCTAGCTTGAGTATAGCGGTGGGGCGTCACAGAAACGATACATGATCGATACGAAAGGCAAGCTACATGATGGATACGAAATGCATGGTCAAACAAAAGAAGTGGTCAACGAATGTGAAAAATGGATCTCCCCTATATTCTCGAGCCACGTCATTGGTATGAATTGCATGGGTATAAAGAACGGTGAATGTGGAGCCCTGAATCGATACGAACGTGACAACCAATCTACAAATCCAAACTTGGATTGATTATAACTCCAAATCTACAAGTCCAAATGCCACCGAATTTTCCCCATAGCTTGCATACCACCAAAGGAACGTTCATGATCGATCCCATCATCATTGGACCACTTTTGGATCGATACGAATTGCTTGGGGTCGATCAAGGATCGATGTCAACCCATCTCGAATCGATCATGTGGGTCCACCCACGTGTGAGAAGGAGTACTCCGACTTCAAAGTCAGATATTTCCATGCTACGCCTATAAATAGCTGCCCAATGCCTACAGAAAAGGGATCTTTTTGCCTCTTCTACGTCGTTACTCTACCGAACTCTGTTGTAACTCGAATACTATCAACTATATTCTTGTAAATCGGTAGAGTATCATCAACAAAAGAGCAACTCTTCAAAGTGTACACTGGCTACAACCCCGAACCACTATAAATCTTGTCTTTATACTGCTTTCCCTTTTATTTTTTGGGTGTTCTTCATAATTACGTTCTCTACATATTTGCTGTCTCTGATGTGTAATTGTGAAGTGGTGCTTTTCATCTACAATCGAGTTTTTATGACCAATTTTGGCGCGAACACATATATCATCATATTTACTGGTATATCATATATCATATATCGCTCATGTATAGTTATATATTATCATTTTTACTTAGATTACTGATTTTTGAATTAAATATATAATCATATATCATTATTCATTTTACTTCGGAGGAGTAATTGGTTATTTTTCACCCATTTTTGTTGATTACCAAGGGGAAGAGAAACATAAAATATACATGTTCCCATATTAAGGGGGTAACTCAGGGGGTGTTATATCATATTTTATATACAAAATAATAATGGTTGGCATCATCAAAAAGTGCGAGATTGTTAGTGCCTCAGATATTGGTTTTGATGATAACTACCTTGGTAACAAATATACATTTATATAAAATATGGATACTTATAATTTTTCCAAGTTATATAGTATATAAAGTAGTATATCATATAGGTTTTCAATTGAAGATTGTACAGTATAAAGACTTAAGAAATGGACATGAAGACTCATGAGTATAAAGATCAAGATATGAAGATTTCAAGACTATGGTATAGTGTATAGAGTCATAGAATATTGTTAACGTCCCTAGTAGCAAACTTTGATCTCAGTTATTCTTATCATTTATTTTTAAATATATTTAAAAAATAATAAAAAATTTGCAAAGTTTAAAATGTTTACAAACCATGTTTAAAATATTTTACAAAGTATCAAAATATTTTACAAAGCATTAGATTTTCAAAATATTTTAAAATAAACAAGTTTTCAAAATATAATAGGATATGTCAACATATAGAAAGATTGTATGTTGACATACATGTCGTAGTTGTCAAATTCAAATTTTGAATAAAGCGTATCTTCGTCGTAACTCTTCATGAATAAACATGTCTGTATTTTCTCTCTATATAAGAGGTTTTCGAATGAATTTTGAACAATTACTTATTTATTATCTTCTCTCCTCTTACTCTCTAAAATTTCTATTGAAGATATATTCTAACTTTCTCAAATTCAAACAAGTATCAATTCAATTTTCATTGTATTGATTCTCTACTATTTACTCTCTGATTACAATCATCTCTCTTGCTCAATAAAAGATCAAAGTGTTGTCCGAGAGGCTATAGGATCAACCGTATCCAAAGATCAAACATTGTCTTTGGAAAAACCATTAAGACCCTAGTTATAGTTGATTAGGTACGATTGTGTCCCGATTCAAATCAATTAGGTATGCTTAGCATCTTGAAAATCCAAATGGGTATGCTTATGTACTGAGTCAAATCAAGTGAGTGTACCTAGAGCTCAGAAAATCTAGATGGTGTAGCCTTGTAATTGAGATTGTATTGGTTTTGCCTTCTGCCCATTGTAAGTTTGGCATTTGAAAAGAAATATATACAAAAAATTATACGGAACTAGATGTAGGGTAAATCCGAACTAGTATAAAATCTCTGGTGTGATCTTTCTGATACCCTACTTTTACTTTACTGTATTTATATTTATCTGTATTTGACTCTGTGATTGTTTATTTTGTGTTAATTAAGTATAATCTTAAAAGAATCAAAAAGAAATTCATTAATATTAGAAAACACTATTCACTCCCATCTAGTGTTTAGTTAAACCTTAAGATCCATAATTCCGCCCCTAATACGACCAACTTCAAATTGGATCAACCCTTATTTAGTTATTTTCTGAATTCTAAATCGATTGACTGTCGTAAACTTTGTACATTGTCCTGTTCGGTTTTCAAAAAAATAATTAAAGTTTTCCATAAAGATCCAAACAATAATTTTATTAATTTATTAATTTAAAACATATAAAAATTAATCTTATCGTCGATTGAATTCGAAATTATTAACAACATTCACTTGTGCGAACTCGATTCGAAGTCCATATTTAAGCAATTTAACTATCAAAGTCTATATATATTGTGCTAAAGTACAGTACAACATCATTCAATAGTTACCGATAATTAAGAAGAAATCTTATTTCTGATTCAATATAAGTTCATCTAGAGAGGACCAATCCCATAGGTATGAACAAGTCATGCCGTACATCACAGCCAAGAATGAGGTTAAGTAGGCCTATGAATGATCATATAGGCTATTTGTCTATCTATGATCAGATTTCCCCAACAACTATAGAAGAAGAAGTCGCATCTCCTTTTCTTATTCTTGCCCAGTATATTCATTATCCGACTCTACTTAGTAAGTGAATTAGAGTGGTCTTGCCTTTATGCCAAATCAACAGAGATCAGTATCTATGGCTCATAATGCTAGGGAAGAGCAGGGCTCTAGGACTCAATCTTTTGTGCAATTTTTCTTTTTATCATCGCTATATCACTTGACTATCTAAAATTTGGTCTAAAGTGAACTTTTTCATCAATTGCATAATTCGCTTTTCAAGTCTTTGGTTCGATCCGATAACATTTATCTATTATCTAATTTACTTAGTTAGAGATCTTGAATTTAATTTGACTTCCAACTACGATGATACCGACTTCATATAACTGTGACGACCGGTCTTTCCAATCCTCAGAAAGATAGAAAGAAAGAACAACAACATCAGAATCTCACAGCGGAAACGGAACAAAGTATAATATTACACATATCCATTACATAGTTTCACATATCAGAGTACACAAAATAATATGACTTCATTACATTAGACATTTATAAGAGTCTGCCAAACCATCCAACCCAAAATACAACATCAAAATGTCACTACCGCGGATAGAGATAAATAGGTACGTCTGGACTCCAGCTCCAGCTTCCAAAACATTGACAATTCCAACCTGATCACTTGGCTACTCATAAAAATTTGAGTACCCAAGAGTTTATGAAAAACAAAATAAACTCCGGTTCAGACATGGGTCTGGTGTGAGTAAACAGGTTAAAGTTGTTTAACTTTAAAATCATTTGAAAACAAAAGGTATCACGTAAGACTTCCCACACACAAATACGGGTAAGTTTTTACCTTACCCTAACCAAAACATTTGATAGGAAATCCAGTGATATTATAATAGGGTCTAGGGTTTTCAAGTAAATAGAAAATAGCCAAAATTGTTACGTTAATTAAATTCCAATTACTGGCCACAAAAGTGGGTAATACAATCAAAACCGTAGGGTCTCGTAGGAAGAATGAGTTTCCATCAATGGCAGGGCTACTGGGGTACCGCCCATCATAGTACGGGGCCTAGATCACCGTACCGAGGACCACTTCCGACCCCCTACAACTCAAAGCCGGAACCATCCCTTACTGGACAGCTCCGAACAAAACAACCCCATCTCGATCTCGTTATACTCATTTTGAAACACTCATTATTTCGTTATACTCATTTTTTTATACTCATTTTGAAATCACCCTCAGAGTTAACGATAATAACCCTTGCACTCTGAAAGTCCATCTCGATCTTCACCTTGAGATGTCACGACCTAATGGATCGGTGTAGTTTTCGAAAAATCAAAACTTGATTCCCGATCCCGGTCTCATCGAAATCCAAACGTGTCTTAAAGGCCAAGTTTTTTAAGGTTTAAACAATTTCATTCAATTTAAATATTGAATTTACCAGCATTATCCGCAGATAATAAAAAACATCTATCACGGTTATAATATCTCATCATAGAATATCTCAGATTATCATTCAACAGATATCAACCAAATCCAAACATTCAATTCAAACCAATCATCCAAAAGCAATCATATCTCTAATTCATATTATAATTAATTTAATTAATTCAAATTAAATTAATTACTTAAGAATTAATCACTTTACCTTGCTTGACCAATCATTAATTAATTAATCACAATCATTTAATTAATCAATCACTTCTTAATTATCCTCATTATCAATTAATTAATCTTTAATTAATTAATTAATTATCCTTTAATTATTAATTAATAACTCTAATTATTCATTATTAAAATTTGGTTAAAAATTAATCATTCCTTAATTAATTAGTAATTAACCCTTAATTTACAATTAATTAATCTTAATTAATTTATCTTAATTACTTAATTAATTATAATTAATTAACCTTAATCATTTAATTAATTAATTCTTAATCATAAATTTATTAACTATTAATTATAAATTAGTTAATGTTTGATTACTTAATTAATTAACTCTAATTATTAATTAATTCTTAATTATTAATTAATTAACTTCTAATTATAGATTAATTAATGTTTCATTACTTAATTAATTAATCCTAATTATTTAATTAATTAATTCTTAATCACTAATTAATTAACTTTTAATCACTTAATTAATTAATTATTAATTATTTATTAATTAATCTTTAATTATTTAATTAATTATCTATTAATTATAATTTAATTTAATTCTTGATTATCACTTAATTAATCCATAACTAATTAATTAGACCTTTATAAATTAATCTAAAATTATTAATTAATTTAACTTTAGTTACTTTATTAATTAAAGTAATCCTTAATCCATAAAAACTTAATTAACTTTCAAACAAATCAATTAATTACTTAAAATTATAACATATTTAAAACATTTCCATTTTGTTTAAACTTAATTACTTTTAAAAGTTAAATTTAAAAGAATACAAAATCATTTCAAAATTAGTTATCAAAGTATAAATTACTTTAAATTAAATAGTTTAACATTATCATAAAGTAGTTTAAATAAAATTTTAAATTTTAAATTTTAAAACAAGTTTGAAAAACTCTTTTAAAACATCACTAGCTACGGGTTCAACCCGTCCAAACTCGAGACCAACTCGGGTCCATACCCCTTCTTCTTTTCTTTTCCTTTTAGCTTAAGTTAAAATTAAATTTTATTGAAATCTGGAAGAAGCAAACACTCTCGAACCCAGGCACGAGCAAACTACGACATCACCCCGTGTAAAATCGCGAGCCAGAACCTCCTTACACGACCATCACTTCGAGTCACAACAGCACATCCTCCTCTGACACTACCCCTTGACACTGTGCATGTGCATGACGCACCAATGCCGCCGCCATCACCAGTGACACAACGCGCAAACTCCCCATAGACCACTGACCTAACACCGACACCTGATCAGCCATCACGTGACCTAAATCAAATTCGAAGTAGCTCGCATATCACCTGGAACAACACTTCGCCAGAAAAACCACCGAACCCCTCGACTTCGACCATCATTCGCCATGAAACTTCGACCACATCACCGCATGCCTACCACGCAACTATCCCCTAAATCTTACGCAACTCGATTCATCCCTTAATTTCCAGTCACCCCATTTTCGAACGCGACCAAACACAGGGCTTAAACCCTAATCTCACGTCGTCCGGCCACCTCAACGTTCGAGAACACCTCCGTTCATTTTTTCCGTGACCACCCATCATCACTCCACCTCCAGTTGAAGCCCTGACCACCATAACCCCTCCGTTCACCAGAATTTGCCCAAAACACAACTTCTGGTCATCACCAAATTACTGCCCCAAAACTAAACTAAAAATCATGATTTTTATTTTAAAAATCATGTTTCACAGAGGTCATTCAAGATATAAAATTGAATCAACAAATTTCAATACTTGATTTTATCATGTTCTTAGATTTCCTATTGTATCTTCTTGATTACAAAAGCTTTCCAAACAGATTTTATTTGAATAAAATTTTAAACTTTAATTTATGTTTAAATAAACATACTGTGTTTGTATATCAAAGCCTAACAGTGATTTGTTATGGAGATTTTGAATTTTTGTTTTAGTTTTTACTCTGTAACTTGGGAAACAGAGAAGAAATCAAACAGATTCAACATGTGCAGTTCAATACAACATATATACAAAGATTTCACCTAGATATATACATGCAAGGTATCAAACATCTCATAAATTCACATGCACAAATTTATTTACTTAAATTTTCCAATTAAAATTTTACTCACCTGAAATATTTTTCAAGCAGAGACCAAAAAAATTTGAAATCTGGAAAAATGGACTGCAGATCTTAAAACTTGGAAATGCCTGATGAAGTTGTTTGCTTGCTTTTTCAACTTGAATTTAAATCAGAACTTAAGATTTGAAACTGAGGAGAGCTTTGGATTTGCTTTTTACAGAAATTTGATTTTATAGGTTTTTGTATATTTTGCTTGAGATTTTGAAACTTTGAAATGAGATTTGAATTCTTGTTTTCAATTTTTGGTTGAAGGAGTGGAAATTTGATGAAATTCAGTTTTATAAGTGAAGGAGTGACTTTTTTCTTGTTTTTAGAAAATGAGATGGGAAAATTTAGATGTAGAAGATGAAATAACCTTTTATATATTAAATTTTGTTTTATTAAAATTAAAGAAAATAATTTACAAATGTGACACTTGTCACTAATCATGGTTATTTTCTTAACACATGTTATTAGAGTGATTCATGAATTAACACATGTAATCTCATGCAAAATTGTTTTTTTAATGCTTTTATAATTAATTTTCAGTTTTTTTAAATACATTTTTAATTTATATAAACCAATCTCTCTAAAAAGAAATAAATATAAATCAAATTTTATATTCTAAATAAAATAATAGAAATACACTTTTAAAATCAAAGTATGATTTAAGATATAAGTAACTACATTTTGAATTTCAATTTAACAATCCAAATTCAAATAAAGTTTCAAATTCAATTTAAAAATTAATATGATATGTACATATAATTTTAACAACAATTTTATCGATTTTAATTAATTTATTAAAAAGATTATCACGTTTAAATTGTGTTTGAAATTTCAGAATATCACATTCCTCCCCCCTTAAAAGAATTCCGTCCCCGAAATTTAAACAAAAGATAATCCAAAATTTTCATTTTATTCAACAATTCAAGCATACATATCATCCATACACTAGCAACCAATCAAACAAACATTCAAACAACAATACATCCCATACAAGCATCATTAGCTATCCGGACACATATCCAGATAAGCCTTCCTATAACTATCCAGAGTCTTCCAGGTAAAATCTCTGGGATCCTCACTCCACTGAACTTTAATGAGCTTCACTATCTTGCTTCTGAGTTGCCTCTCGTCTTGATCGACAATCAGAACAGGATGTCTAACAACTTATAAGTCCGGCTCAACCTCTAAGCCTTCCTGCACAGCTGGCTCCACAATAATAGATGAATCGTGCACATATTTCCGTAGATGAGATACATGAAAAACATTGTGAATTCCAGCCATCCGGACTGGCAATTTAATCCTGTATGCTAACACACCAATCCTCTCGAGCATTCGGAATGGATTAATATATCTCGGGGCAAATTTCCCTGTCTTCCCAAATCTTATTGCTCCTTTAATAGGGGAAATTTTGACAAAGACAAAATCACCAATCTCGAACTCCAATTGTCTTCATCTTTTATCTGCATATTTCTTTTGACCATCTTCAACAGCTCTAATCCTTTTCTTGATAAGCTCAACTTTAGCAGATGCTTCACGGATCAGATCTGGTCCAAGCACAAGACGGTCTTTCGACTCTATTCAATAGGCTGGGGATCTACACGGTCTTCCATACAGAGCTTCATAGGGAGCCATCTTAATACTTGCTTGGTAACTGTTATTATAAGAGAATTCCACTAGATGTAGATGGTCTTCCCACGATCCACCAAAATCCAATACACAGGCTCTCAGCATATCTTCTAGAATTCGATTAAGCCTCTCCGTCTTCCCATCTGTCTAGGGATGATATGATGTACTCAATCTCAAACTTGTTCCCATAGCCGATTGCAAAGCCTCCCAGAATTTTCTGGTGAAGATAGGATCTCGATCACTTACTATACTAACTAGAACACCATGCAATCTAACTATCTCTCTCAAGAAAATTTCTGCCAGAGAAGCTGCAGTACGGGTTGCCTTAACTGGTATAAAATGAGCGCTTTTAGTTAGGCGATCAACAATCACCCATATTCCTTCATTTCCCTTCTTGGTTCTAGGCAATCCGTAGATGAAATCCATCGAAATCATATCCCACTTCCACATCGGGATTTCCCAAGGTTGCAACAAACCGGTTGACTTATGCTGATCTCCTTTAACTTGCTGGCAGATAGCACAGCTATTAACGAAAGCAGCTACATCTTCTTTCATGCCCTTCCACCAGAAGACTCTCTTCATATCCTTATACATTTTTGAGATTCATGGATGGATATTTAATCTGGAATGATGACTTTCTGACAACACCTCCTTTCTCAATCTCTATCATTTGGAACACAGATCCTCCCGTTAATCCTCAATGTTCCTTGGCCATCAATCTCAAAACTAGGACACCGACCTTTCCTATCTCTTCTGATGATTCTCTTCAACATTATATCAGATTCTTGCTTGCTTGAAATCATTTCCAAAAGAGATGGAACCACTTCCAAAAGAAATAGAACAACATTTCTGCTAAGAGCGTCTGCCACAACGTTCGCCTTTCCCGGGGTATACAGAATATCCAAATCATACGATGCCAAAAATTCGACCTGTCGCTGCTGTCTTAGATTAAGACCTTTTTGAGAGAAAAGATATTTCAACGGTTTGCGATCCGTGAATAACTCGAGCTTCTCTCCCAAAAGATAGTGCCTCCAGATCCGTAAAGCAAAAACAATGGACAACAGCTCTAGATCATGCGTAGCGTAGTTCCTTTCATGTGGCTTCAATTGTCGACTCGCACACGCAATTACCCTACCATTTTGCATCAGAACAGCACCCAGCCCAACTATACAGGCATCTGTATAAACCTCAAACTTAATCTTCCCATCCGGAATAGCCAACACAGGAGCACTTGTGAACCTTACCTTTAGATTCTGAAAAGCCTCCTCACATTCAGGTGTCCACATAAATTTAGCTCCCTTCCTTGTCAGCTTGGTTAAATGCGAAGAGATCTTGGAATAATCCCTAACAAACTTCCTGTAGTAGCCAGCCAATCCCAGAAAACTGCGAACCTCAGTTGGTGTCCGAGGCTGCTTCCACTCCAAAATTGTCTCAACCTTCGCTGGATCTACAGAGATGCCTTATCCAGAAACAATGTGCCCCAAAAATTTTACTTCTGATTTCCAAAAATGGCACCTAGAGAACTTTGCCTTCAGAACATGCCTTCTCAGAGTTTCCAATACTATTCTCAAGTGCTGCTTGTGCTCTTCTTTCGACTTAGAGTAGACTAAGATATCATCGAAGAACACCAAAATGAACTTATTCAAAACATCTCTAAAGACTCGGTTCATTAGGTCTACAAAGTAGGCAGGAGCGTTGGTTAACCCGAAAGGCATAACCAACCACTCATAGAAATAATTAGGTCCCCTAAATGCAGTTAAGGGAATACTGTCCTCAGCTACCCTTAACTGATGGAAACCTGATGCTAAATCCAATTGAGAAAAGACTGAAGCTCCATGAAGCTGGTCGAAGAGATCATCAATACGAGGAAAAGGATATTTATTTCGAATGGTCACATTTTTCAATCTCGATAGTCAACGCATAACCTTAGTGACCCATCCGACTTGGTGGCAAATACCGCAGCAGAACCCCAACAAGAAAAACTAGGCCTAATCAATCCCTTCTCCAACAGATCTTGAGTTTGCTTTACTAGTTCCTCCCTCTTCCTAGGAGCCATTCTCCTACTAGGCTGAATTACGGGTACTGCTCCTGGAACCAAATCTATACGAAACTCTATTTCTCGGTGTGGAGGTAAACACTTAACTTCCTCATCAGAGAAACCCCGGACCACTTCGATATCTTCAACCTTCTCTTGAGAAGTCTCAACTCCATGTAAAAGACTACTCAAGTGTATTCCAGAGTTATCACACATTACTCTAGCAATTCTACCCAGATCAGTTTCTAGCGAAACTGTTCTCTCATCACAATTTAGAACAGCCTTATACTTATCAAGCCAATACCTCCCCAAAATAAGGTCAAACACCTTAAAATCCAACACATAAGGGTCATAAGAAAAACTATGGGATAGATAGGAGATTCTCAAATCCTTACAGATCCTATCTAATTTGGTTACCCCTCCTATAGGATTAGATACAAAGATGGGATTGTCTACAATACTAAGGGTAAGGAAGAACATCTCTACATATTCCAGAGAAATAAAACTCAAAGAAGCACTAGAATCAAATAAAACTTTAATATACTTGCCATCTAAAAGTAATGTACCTTTCAATACTCCTTTGCCCTTAGATGAAGTTGATGGTGCACCTTCCAAAGCAAATACTTTATTCTGTTGGACTTTATGAAGGAGCGGGCAATCCTTAATCATATGACCCGGTTGATGGCAGTTGAAGCAAAGAGATTTCTGAACCAGAGCTGAACCTGGTCCACTATAATATGACTGCTGCTGCTGAGACCCTTTCCTGGGACACTTATTCGCCAAGTGACCCTCTTGCTGACAAATATAGCATTTGTGAGGTCCACTGTTGCTTCCAGACTTCTTCTTGTTTTGCCTCTTCCAATTGGGATTGAATTTTCTCTTATTTGGGTTAGAGGAATTCCCTCCCGATGCAGCAACTCGTGCCACTGATCTCTTATTCATCAAATCCTCATATCTTAATGCCATATCAATTAACTCCACAAAAGATCCTTTCAAGTGCGTTGTCATCCTTTCATGGAACTCTGGTCTCAATCCTTGCACAAACATCTCGTTCTTTTTGAGAGGAGTGTCTATAAGTCCTGGACCATAGCAAGATAACTCATTGAATTTGGTCTCGTACTCCGCTATAGTCATGCTCCCTTGGTTTAAATTCATAAAATCCTGATAAAGACGTGTTATCCCTGCTATAGGCATGAATTTCTCCTCAAACAACTCCTTAAATTCTTCCCAAGACATATCGTCCTCCGAGACATTCGCTGTCACTGCATCCCACCAGGCTGAAGCACCTCCTTGTAATTGCCACGAAGCCATTACCCTCTTCTGCTCATGTGATAATTTCATGCTCTTAAAGATTTTCTCACAAGAGCGTAGCCATGCTTGGGCCTCAATTATAGTCTCTGATCCTTTAAATGGTTTTTCTCCAAGATTAATGAAGGCTTTACATAAAACAACAAAATTGACTGGAGGACGTACTGGATTAACAGCCTCATTATCAGTCTGTTCTCTCCCATTATTGGTTGATGTACTTCCTACAACCCTTCCCCTTCTGCCTCTTGAACTCATTCTGGCTACCTGGATAGGTAACCCAACCAATTTAGATAGGGATATAGTTATATAAGAAAATTACAAATACGCACTCTCAAGATAGATACTACTCCAGAGCCTAGGTGTTTCTCAACCTATGCTTTGATACCAACTGTGACAACCGGTCTTTCCAATCCTTAGAAAGATGTATCATCAATAAGAAAAGAAAGAGATAGAAATAGAAAGATAGAAAGAAAGAACAACAACATCAGAATCTCACAGTGGAAATGGAACAAAATATAATATTACTCATATCCATTACATAGTTTCACATATCAGAGTACACAAAATAATATGACTTCGTTGTATTAGACATTTATAAGAATCTGCCAAACCATCCAACCCAAAATACAACATCAAAATGTCACTACAGTGGATAGAGATAGATAGGTACGTCTGGACTCCAGCTCCAGCTTCCAAAACATTTGACAATTCCAACCTGATCACTTGGCTACTCATAAAAATTTGAGTATCCAAGAGTTTATGAAAAACAAAATAAACTCTGGGTCAGACATGGGTCTGGTGTGAGTAAACAAGTTAAAGTTGTTTAACTTTAAAATCATTTGAAAACAAAAGGTATCACATAAAACTTCCCACACATAAATACGGGTAAGTTTTTACCTTACGCTAACCAAAACATTTGATAGGAAATCTAGTGATATTATAATAGGGTCTAGGGTTTTCAAGTAAATAGAAAATAGCCGAAATTTTTACATTCATTAAATTCCAGCTACTAGCCACAAAAGTGGGTAATACAATCAAAACCGTAAGGTCTCGTAGGAAGAATGGGTTTCCATCAATGGCAGGGCTACTGGGGTACCGCCCGTCATAGTACGGGGCCTAGACCACCGTACCAAGGGCCACTACTGATCCCCTGCAACACAAAGCCGGAACCATCCCTTACTGGACAGCTCTGAACATGACAACTCCGCAGTTGTGGCCAACAACTGTCCACACAGCCGAAATAATAAGGGACTTCTAGACAGGGGTAAATCTCGTCCTACTTGGGCATGAGCCACTTAGCCTTGCTGCATCTCCCCTGTTTTAGCCATTCCCGGTTGATGAGGCTTGAGGCTATGATTACCTTTATAGAACACATCTCTTAGAATGCTTATCGTCCACCTGACGGTGTGCTGAAAGCATTCAATCCATACAAGTTCGTTTCGGATTCGAACGAAACCGAAGGCATTATTTCGTTACACTCATTTTGGAATCACCCTCAGAGTTAACGACAATAACCCCTTGCACTCTGAAAGTCCATCTCGATCTTCACCTTGAGATGTCACGACCTACCGTTTAACTTGGATCTATGTGGTTTTCGAAAAATCAAAACTTGAATCCCGATCCCGGTCTCATCGAAATCCAAACGTGTCTTAAAGGCCAAGTTGTTTAAGGTTTAAATAATTTCATTCAATTTAAATATTGAATTTACATAGCATTATCCACAGATAATAACAAATATCTATCACAGATATAATATCTCATCATAGAATATCTCAGATTATCATTCAACAGATATCAACCAAATCCAGACATTCAATTCAAAACAATCATCCATAAGCAAGCATATCTCTAATTCATATTATAATTAATTTAATTAGTTCAAATTAAATTAATTACTTAAGAATTAATCACTTTACCTTGCTTGACCAATCATTAATTAATTAATCACAATCATTTAATTAATCAATCACTTCTTAATTATCCTCGTTATCAATTAATTAATCTTTAATTAATTAATCAATTATCCTTTAATTATTAATTAATAACTCTAATTATTCATTATTAAAACTTGATTAAAAATTAACCATTGCTTAATTGATTACTAATTAACCCTTAATTTACAATTAATTAATCTTAATTAATTGCTTAATTAATTTATCTTAATTACTTAATTAATTATAATTAATTAACCTTAATCATTTAATTAATTAATTCTTAATCATAAATTAATTAACTATTAATTATAAATTAATTAATGTTTTGATTACTTAATTAATTAACTCTAATTCTTAATTAATTCTCAATTATTAATTAATCAACTTCTAATTATATATTAACTAATGTCTCATTACTTAATTAATTAATCCTAATTATTTAATTAATTAATTATTAATCACTAATTAATTAACTTTTAATCACTTAATTAATTAATTATTATTTATTTATTAATTAATCTTTAATTATTTAATTAATTATCTATTAATTATAATTTAATTTAATTCTTAATTATCACTTAATTAATCCATAACTAATTAATTAGACCTTATAAATTAATCTAAAATTATTAATTAATTTAACTTTAATTGCATTATTAATTAAAGTAATCCTTAATCCGTAAGAACTTAATTAACTTTCAAACAAATCAATTAATTACTTAAAATTATTACATATTTAAAACATTTCCATTTTGTTTGAACTTGATTACTTTTAAAAGTTAAATTTAAAAGAATACAAAATCATCTTAAAATTAGTTATCAAAGTATAAATTACTTTAAATTAAATAGTTTAACATTATCATAAAGTAGTTTAAATAAATTTTAAATTTTAAAATTTAAAATTTTAAAACAAGTTTGAAAAATACTTTTAAAACATCACTAGCTATGGGTGTAAAATCATGAGCCAGAACCTCCCTTACACGATCATCACTTCGAGTCACAACAGCACATCCTCCTCTGACACCACCCCTTGAAACCGTGCACGTGCACGACGCACCAATGCCGCCGCCATCACCAGTGACACCACGCGCAAACTCCCCATCGACCACTGACCTAACACCGACACCTAATCAGCCATCACGCGACCTAAATCAAATTCGAAGTAGCTCGCATATCACCTGGAATAACACTTCGCCAGAAAAACCACCGAACCCCTCGACTTCGACCATCGTTCGCCATGAAACTTCGGCCACATCACCGCATGCCTACCACGCAACTATCCCCTAAATCTTATGCAACTCGATTCATCCCTTAATTTCCAGTCACCCCATTTTCGAACGCGACCAAACACAGGGCTTAAACCCTAATCTCACGTCGTCCGGCCACCTCAACGTTCGAGAAAACCTCCGTTCATTTTTTCGTGACCATCCATCATCACTCCACCTCCAGTTGAAGCCCTGACCACCATAACCCCTCCGTTCACCAGAATTTGCCCAAAACACAACTTCTGGTCATCACTAAATTACTGCCCCAAAACCAAACTAAAAATCATGTTAAAAATCATGTTTCATAGAGTTGATTCAAATTAAATTGAATCAACAAATTTCAATACTTTATTTTATCATGTTCTTAGATTTCCTACTGCATCTTCTTGATTACAGAAGCTTTCCAAACAAATTTTATTTGAATAAAATTTTAAACTTTAATTTATGTTTAAATAAACATACTATGTTTGTATATCAAAGCCTAACAGTGATTTATTATGGAGATTTTGAATTTTTTTTAGTTTTTACACTGTAACTTGGGAAACAGAGAAGAAATCAAACAAATTCAGCATGCACAGTTCAATACAACATATATACAAAGATTTCACCTAGATATATACATGCAAGATATCAAACATCTCAGAAATTCACATGCACAAATTTATTTACTTAAAATTTTCAATTAAAAGTTTACTCACCTGATTTTTTTTTCAAGCAGAGACAAAAAAAATTTGAAATCTGGAAAAATGGACTGCAGATCTTAAAACTTGGAAATGCCTGATGAAGTTGTTTGCTTGCTTTTTCAACTTGAATTTAAATCAAAACTTAAGATTTGAAACTGAGGAGAGCTTTGGATTTGCTTTTTACAGAAATTTGATTTTACAATTTTTTGTATATTTTTCTTGAGATTTTGAAACTTTGAAATGAGATTTGAATTCTTGTTTTCAATTTTTGGTTGAAGGAGTGGAAATTTGATGAAATTCAGTTTAGTAAGTGAAGGAGTGATTTTTTTCTTGTTTTTAGAAAATGAATGGGAAAATTTAGATGTAGAAGATGAAATAACCTTTTATAGATTAAATTTTGTTTTATTAAAATTAAAGAAAATAATTTACAAATGTGACACTTGTCACTAATCATGGTTATTTTCTTAACACATGTTATTAGAGTGATTCATGAATTAACACATGTAATCTCATGCAAAATAGGGTTTTTTTAAACGCTTTTATAATTAATTTTCAATTTTTTAAAATACATTTTTAATTTATATAAACCAATCTCTCTGAAAAGAAATAAATATAAATCAAATTTTATATTCTAAATAAAATCATAGAAATAGACTTTTAAAATCAAAGTATGATTTAAGATATAAATAACTATATTTTGAATTTCGATTTAACAATCCAAATTCAAATAAAATTTCAAATTCAATTTAAAAATTAATATGATATGTACATATAATTTTAACAAATCTATTTCCACTTGTATATATTAATTCCAATTAAAGTTAATACATTTACAACACAATTATTATTATCGTTTAAAATAATAATTTTATCAATTTTAATTAATTTATTAAAAAGATTATCACATTTAAACCGGGTTTGAAATTTTGGAATATCACAATAACGAAGGTGAGAAATCCTCTCTTGAGTAATGTTTCGCTTCAAGTGTTCAACATGTATCTAACAATAGCCTTAACATGATTGTCATGCCATGTGCTTAACCATAATCAGAGTATAGTCTACATGTTAAAGTTTGATGGTACACTCAACTTTTACATAAGAAGACTATTGTATGTCATACGTTGAGATCTTCTATTTTGACTGAGTTATAATAACCCGTAGTGGACCCTAATCGAGTCATTCTATGAATGTTCCCAACAATAATAAGTATATCACCCTTTGATGCTCCAAATGTCATGAGTAAATCACCGTACATTGTATAAAGCAAATTACGTACACTAGTCTCGGTGGAAGTGTCGATATCTTTTTCTCGATACATCTCGACTAAGAGTATATGTATGAGTGTATGTGTGTGTGTCGATTCAACACTCATGGTAAAGAATAAATTTGTAACTGCAATCGATAAAATATTTCTCCTAAGGATTTTCTACTTATACATGATTAATGTATTTGATTCGTTATTTATATCCATATATAACAACATATATAAAAGAAAAATAAACTAAATGCATTATTTCGATCAAAATTCTTTTATAATTACGTAATAGACTACGTAATTTACTCTAGAGCACACCTTGAACTCTACCACGCTCTATCAGTTCGGTCGTTAGGCATAATTCTTAATCAATTTCTAAAGGGTGATTACATTTGTTTTTCCTGATTTCTTTAAATCTTGTCCTTTGGATGATTTCAGGCTTATATCCGACAATCTGGATTATTTAAATCCCCTCTAAAAAGAAGACTAATTTCTATGTTTTCTTGGTTTTGATATTATTAGACTGAAAGTCATCTCTCTTTTTTTCTCTTCGTTATCTGTAGCCTTATTTGAAATAAATTTATCAGTCTCTTGTAATACTATATGAAATTAGTTCTATGCACAAAACAGATTTATAGTATCAATTTTATAATGGAACTACCATAAATCCTTTTTTCATACATTCCTTCATTATTATTTTATATTTCTATTGCATGAAATGTTGTCTTTTTGTGAAAGTAGTGAACTGAGATTTATGTAATTATTGTATTATCACCTGTTTATTTTACCATGTTTATAGCTGATTATAAATAGACCTATGCTATGTTAGAGTTAATTGATTATAAACCAATTCTCTAAGAGGGATAATTATTTCATTTGATTTATAATCGTGTAACAACCCATACCTTGATGGGTCTAAATTTCAAAAAAATCTAAACCCAAGTCCATCAAAGCATAGATCGTTGGATTTGGTACCTGCAAATAAGCGTGAGCATTATCAGAGATTGAAAGAAATCTAAACTCATAACGGAAACAGTAATAGGATAAGAATACGGACTATACTACTATCTTGAAATTAATGACATTCCTTGGATAGCAGATTGTCACATCAGCATCCAACATGAGAGAAAAGAGTCTTCTCCAACAATGAAGCACATCCAGCACCAGTGAACTATCCATCTAAATCTATCATGTGGGTTGCAATGAAAAGGGGGTCAAAAAAACTCTTTGATGATTGGAAAATCTATAAACTTTCCATAACATAAATTTATACTGATTGGTTTCTATTTAATTGTTATGTCCATTAAGGTTAACAATTCTAATCTAACCTTGCATTGCGCACATGATTAATTACTTATCCCTTTCCAAGGTTAGTATATCAGAGTAATTAGGACAAATTAAGAGAATGAATTCGTACTTTCCTATTTACTAATGTTATATTTTTACACTAGATTCTAAGAGTTTCGACTATAGAAATAGTTGTAGTTCCACTCTGGAGGAATAGACAAAGAAACTATGAGTTGGAAATACCTTGGAGTTAAGATTTTTATGCCATCTTCGAAGTACCCCATGGGGTGTTGGCGATGCGTAAAGCGCTATTGATGTAGAGCATGAGTATAACATATGATAGTATCTCGAAGACTATAGGTGTATGACTTGATGGTTGAAATTCTAACTACCTTGTGATTTTGGATTTTGATGATGGGTTTCAATTGGAGAAACACATTTATTCCAGATGGGCAATAAATTAGATTTTGCATGTCGTAATTGTCAGGAAGCAAGTTTATGCTAGGGCGCATTCATTGATCGCCTCTTTGATGGCAAACCAAATTTTTATTTGGATAGTTAATGCTAATTCCTTAGTCTAGAACCCCTGAAAGAATTTTTATAAATTATATTTTGAAAATTCCTTAGATTTTGAAAAATCCTTAAATATATATATATATATATATATATATATATATATATATATATATATATATATCGGTAAAGGCTTGATTTTGATTTTTGTCAAATATAAATTTGATTTTTAAGAGAAGTTTTTGTTTGAAATCGTTTCTATTATTTAGAAACAAGTATAGAGGAGCATATATCTAGCTCGGTGATTTTTTGGTTTATAAAATTGAGATTTTTAAATCTTCTTTCTTTAAGGTGCAGACAAAATAGGAATGACATTTAATTTTATTGGGGTGTGTAGTTTGAAGTGTTATTGTACCACCGGCTATTGGAAGAAATATTTCCATGCGAAGTAGGTAGGATATAGCAGCTGGAATATTTTGGGTTTTTGAATTGTTGTTGGTTATATTAGTTTCGTTGTTACTACTATGAATTGCTAAAGCATGGTTCGGGACTATGTGGTAGGCTTTGACACCGCCATTATGAGGATATGAATTTTTAGGATCGTTCTGACTCTAAGAAGATGGCGCAAAAAGATTATTATTATTATTATTTAATATGACCCTAATTGAGTTTAGGTTCAATTAACGCCCAAAGCCCATCTAACGGTTGACCACTTAGCGATAAACCTAGAGTGGTCTACCAGTTAATGAGTTTTGGCATTAATGAGTTTTGGCATAACTTGAACTTGGAACGAGATTATAAAAGTCACGTTCGAATTATTCCAATTGCATTTTTTCGTTCCTCCTTCCTTAACAAGATGAACCCAATCTCCATCCTCTTCCTCCTCTAAGTATCAGCCTCTCTTTTCCGTTCCTCCCTTAGGCGGCTCCATTTTTCCCTTGGAGAAATAACCTCACCTCCTCCACGTGTCAGTTTTGGACGTTAGATCTCGCTTCACACCACTCTAGATGCAAAACCTATTTCCTCCCTCCAACCACTTTTTAACCCAAGACACATTTCTACACTATTGGTTTTTCCTCTCACCATTATGGTCTTAACCCTCAAGAGGCCATTTGATTGGATAGGAATGAGTAGAAGGTTTCGCCGCTTTTAGGCTGGAAGAGCTATTCATCGTGATAGGAATTACAATGATCTTCTACTTCAAGACTTTTGAGCGGGAATGTTACCCATGATGCATCTGCATTTTCGATGTCCTATTGGCGTAGAATTTTGATAGAGGCAATATAATGGTTCATTCGAAGGTGAAGGTTGTCTTGATTGAGCTGACTAATGATGATCTCGTTGAGATTTTGGAGAACAGTGCAAAGAACATGGACTTGGATGATTTTGAAGTAACCGACTCAAAGATTTTGCAGTAGATCTTTTACTGTGATATCGATGTTTGAAAGATGGATAATCTACGTCTAACTACCCGTCTAATTATGTGCATCATTCGGTACAATGGCATCCCTAAGATGGAAAGTTATGAGTGGATTTATCCCATGGCACGAAAGAGCACCTATTCTAGTATTGGGGGCATCACCATCAATTGGACCCGTGCCCTTTTGACTCGATTTATTGATTAAGGATTCACACACCACACAGTCACTTTTTGTATTTTCACCTATCCACTCTCATATTTAAGCAATACGGGTGAAACTTTAAGCAATACGGGTGAAACTCTATAGAGAGGTAGTTTAGTAGAAGGTTCATTCTGCCATAATTAGATCATTCCTTAGAAAGATGACAATCTCGAAGTCGTTGGCAACACCAGTGGTACGAGATTGGGTGCATTGCCACCATGCTACGACCATTCAAAGTTCGCAACAATGGATTGAACTCCAACCGCGAAGCAAGGCATCTCGTAGTCTATAGGAATTTTTTAGGAGTTATGTTATTATTATCTCTTCCAGCATTTGTTCTTTTCTTTTAGGTTGTTTGGATTGTAATTGTTAATTATCTCCTGTAAAAGACATACACGATATTATTAATTCCTATATATGCACCATGTTATTATTTCTGGGCATACGACCCGCTCCTACATATGCATAGCAAAGAAGTATTGTAAATATAGGAATCTCATAAAGACACTTGACTAACAGTAAATGCATTATAAGACTAGAAATTTAGAATAGTTGAAATTTTTTAGCGAAGGATATAATAAAGTTATTTTGGTATCACGGTTCATTGCTTATATTCCTTAAAAGCTAAATTTCTTGAATAATAGATGTGATGACATTTTAAATAAAATATCAATTTTTTGGGTAAAGGTTAGTTGTATAATTTTGGAATTTGGTTTATGCATTCAGCGCATAACCAATTTCTGACTACGCTGAAATTGTGGCTTGATTTATCAAAAATTTTAAAAAGGAAAAATTTCCTTGATTTGAAAAAATTCACTTGTGATTTTTTATTTTTATTTTTGCGTTTTAGCTATTTGCGACTCTTAAATTATTTTTAGAGTTTTTATCCAAAAATTTGATTTTAAGGGAAAATATGCATCTAATATTTTGGGATCTTATTTGACATACGAATTTGAAAAGTGAGAAATATTTTTGTGAAATCATTGATTTTGAAGGCCATATATTAGGTGTAGGGAAGGAAGATAAAGTTAGAATTTGCGAATTTAGTAGTGCATTAGGATTGATGATGTGAAAAATGCAGGTGATAACAAGAAAAAACCGTTTTAACGTTGGAATTTCTATTTCCATACCTTGCCGACGACGCATGCAAGCCTACTTTTAGACTTAATTTCATTATAAGTGAAATAGGTCTCCTTATGCATTTTGTACGTGGAAAATTTGGAGTAAATACAGGACAGCAAGGAAATTTCCACTGTACTGCGAAAATAAGAAGATTATAGTGTGATAATAATGTTAAATTCTTCGCATAAGTTCCTTTTTGGGGCATAGGAGTAAAGTTTAGAAAGTAATTTTTCAATGCATTATATTATTGGATGGTAGGAAGTGGATGCAGAATTGGTTGTTTCATACTTTTACCCGTAGGAGTATGGGGTTTTGGGTGAATTTTTTTTTCAAAAAGCTGCATAGATGTAAAACTGCCAGTGTATGTGTGTGTGTGTGCTGTCTGCATCATATTTTTCAAAAATGGCTTTAAAAGAAATGCATCCATATAGGAGAATATGATTTAGAATCATTCTACATTTTTTCTGTGTATTGATATAGTAATACACTATACAAATTTGGTTGCAAAATCAGCTGTACACTCATTGGTTGTGTAGCGTAGGATAATTAGGAGAAAAATACAAAACTTAATCATTAGTGAAATTTCGGAGACGAAATTCTTTTTAAGGAAGGAAGAATGTAAGACTTTGTTATTTGACATTAGTTATTTAATTAGTTAGTTAGTTATTCAATTAGGCAGAGTCCTACTGCCACGCTATCAGGTCCTTTAGTGGCCCGCTGTAACACTGATTCTGCATCTAACCCCCCTTGGTTCCAGCTGGCGATGGCTACCCACTGTCTAAAAATCCCCTTACCTCCCTGTTATATGAAATGGACTCTGCCTCCAAGCTTTTGTCTCCTTGTCCGTTGTATGTTGGAGCATACAATCTTTCGTCATTGTTAGCGAATGCAAGTAATTCCTCTTGGTCTCAATCGAAAGTGGGTTTTCATGATGGTACTACTAATGGTAATGATGAAAGTGAGAAAATTGAAGTTGTAAACGCTGCTTTAGCTGATGCCGATGATGGCAGAAACGATCATGCAGTTGGGTTTGAAGATGAAGGTTCCAAGTCTATTTACATTGGTGTGTTGCATGGGTGTGAACTTAGTGTTTGTGGTAATGCTGCACCAGATAACGCCACAATTAATTCGCCTGCTTGTCGCCAAATGCAATCTATAGTCTCGTTGCTCCGTTGGAACCTTCTCCACTTAGGTCTTCTCCTTTGTGGTCGTCTCTTTTCACCAAAATGCCTATTAATACTGGTAAGCATTCCCCTGTTTGCTTTGACAATGTTGAGATTGACGGTGTTATGGCCGGTGTTGATTACTGGAAGGATTTTCTGGTGGATTTTTTCCTCGACTCCAATACTCCTTATCATATTGTAAATTCTTAGATGCAACCAAGTTTGGAAGCCAAGAGGATGCTTGAGTGTTCACTTTGACAATGAAATGTTCTATTTTAAATTCTCGAGAAGTGAAGAAAGACAGCGTATACTCGAAGCCGATTCAATTCTCATAGAAGGGACACCTTTCATTATTACAGCATGAAGTCCGTCTGTGGATAGGGCACATTCTCAAGTTTTATCTATTCTTGTTTGGACCCATTTTTCTGGCATTCCTTTTGTTCTCTAGCCTCTTATCGGGATTGATTGGCTAGCAGGCCATGTTGGTAAGATGATTTGTTATGATGCAAATACATTAGCCAGAAATAGATTAGTTTATGCTAAAGCTCCGATTGAAATAACCTCGATCAAACCTCTCCCTTCGATGCTAAAATTCAAAATCAATGAGGGTCATTATACGGAGGTAAGAGTGCGATACAGCTGGAAACCTGAGATATGTACGGTATGTCTATCATTTGGGCATCTTTCGGTGGCGTGTTCTACTTCGACCTCTGCTGGCAGCCCCGTATTTGATCGGGTACCTTTGCCACGTCCTCCTATCAAGAGGTAGGTCCCTAAGGTTGCTCCGCCTCCCTCTGTTTCACCTCCTATAGTTGCTCCTTCTATAGTGACTCATGCATTTAATGTCCTGCTAGTGATGCTCCTCTTGTCGTCTCTGTCGTTGAGACTCCTTCCGGTGACGCTTCTGTTAATGATGATCCTATTAGTGAGGCCCTTTATGTGGAAGTAGCTACTATTTTGTCCGATACTATTACTTGAAATTCTAAGGAGCGAGCCTGGATACATATTCCTTCTGAAATGCATTACTCGCCAGAATCTGACACTTATTATGCCTTTATCAGCGATGTGGGGGAGAGAGTCGTAGTATTTTGTATCATATCGATGGTGATGGTCATTCTCTTACTAGGACTGGCGAGATTAGTGAGGAGAATAAAAGTAAGTTTTATGATGTCACTTAGGATATGAAATTAACTTATTCGTCCGCTTCTGATGGTTATGATCCAAATCTGGCTGCTCTTTTCTTTGGATTTCTGCATGTTATTGGCCCGTCGTCTAACGTTGTTCTGGTCACTCCTCTTCGAAGGGAGAGTAGTCTTGTTATTTAGTAGTCTAGGCTCCTATTCACCTAGCTCCTGTGCTTTATTCTTTTTTTTCCTTTATGGTTGGGTTGTTTGCTCCAATTTAGCCGTTCTGTGCATGTACAGAACACATGTTTTCCCATTGTTTATACAGTGGCACGGCTCACTATAAAGCCGACTAGCTTTGCTAAAAAAATTATGCTGCAAAAATAAAATTTGGGTAAACAATGAAATTTGACCACGAAACTTGCACCATTGCATTCGCGGTGAAATTCTAAACAACTTTCATATCTGGAGTTTTACGAACGAAGTTCAAACGAAGAAGTTATGGACAAAAAGCAAATTCGAAACGAAAATAATTCGATTAGATAAATTAACATTTGTAATTATTCGTCCGGGCCCAAAGGCCGACCGTCACTACAACCGGTCGACATGTAGAGGTCGACCGATGCATTTAAGGCAGTCGATCGGTTGGGTAACCACGGGCACAATAAAGATAGGCCACAACGGCCCAGATTTCATATTTTAAATCGAATAGTTGAGATTGATTCTTATGCCCATAAATTCAGGCCTAACTCTCCCTTCTCTTATATTTTTCTAGAGGCAATAGTGAAGCTCTGCCATTTCTTATTCTCCACTTTCTTTCCAAATTATAAAAACAAGATATTTATATCTATATTTATAAAAATTTGAGAATAATAGAAATCTAATAAAAAGGAGAAGAGAAGAGAATCAACTATATGCGTATTTAATGTAATTTATATATATTTGTATCCATTTTCTCTTCCAATCCCAATTTTTTTCAGATCTGTAATTTTAACATATGTATATATCCTTTTTATACATATTTCTTGGATTAAAAAGGATTTAGAGATGAATCAATGGTTCTACTTCAGATTTGAAGATTTGATCACTATTAAAAGGTGAGTGGGAAATTTTATAGATTATTGTAATATGAAAAGTATCTCATTCGTGTGATTTTTATGTCTAAATGGATAATTGTATATGAGTTATAGGCAACAAACTAAATATAATATGAATTTAATAAATATCGCCTAATATTCTTGTTTATGAAATGATTTAGAATCAACATGATCTAAAAATCAGTCCTAAAAGTATGAATTTAGAATATTGAATTGAATGAAATTTATTCCATATCCGAAAATAGGTTGTATAATAATGTTATAAATTTGGATTATTACCCTAATCTTGTTGGGATATAAACTTTTCAGCATAGAAGTAAAATTTTCGGCATCACTAACCTAGCACTAATACCAAATGTAACGACTTGCACCTTAATGGACTTAAATTTCAACAAAAATCGAAACCCAAGTCCACCTGAGCACAGGTATTTGGATTTCATACCTGCAACTAGACATGATCATTATCGGAGATTGATAGAAATCTATACTCACAACAGAAACAATAATATGATAAGAATACTAACTATGAATACTACCTTGGAATTTAAGGTATTCCTTGGATAGTAGATTGTCACATCAGCATCGAGCATTAATGAAAAGAAGATTTCTTTAACAACAGAGCACATCCAATTTCCAATGACATGTTCCTATAAATCTATCACGTGGGTTGTAATGAGAAGGGAATCCGAACAACGTTCCGGTGACTGAAAAATGGTAGATTTTCCAGTCACTAGAACGTTGTTCCGACCCCCTCCTCATTACAACCCACATAATAGATTTAAAGGGACAGATCAATTGCTTCGTTGTTGAAGAAGTCTTCTTTTCATTCATGCTCAACGCTGATGTGACAATCTACTATACAAGGAATACCATTAATTTCAAAGCAGCAGTTATAGTCAATATTCTTGTCCTATTTATTTTTTCCGCCGTGAGTTTAGGTTTATATCAATCTCGGATAATGTTTATGCTTATTTGCAGATACCAAATCTAAAGATACGGGCTTCGCATGACTTGAATTTCGATTTTTGTCGAAATTTAGGCCCACTAAGGTGCATGTTGTTGAATTTGATACCATATTGCTAAATGAATTCACCGTATTCACCAACACATGGACACGGTTGTTAAAGCACAATCAACGCTGGATCATTGCATTCCTTTGTTATCTCCAACAAAGAAAATTAGTAGGGCAGTGATAATCAATCAATTACTCCATTACAACTCAAGTTTACATGCTAGAGTTACACAATTACTTCATCAGGTCTTTTTCGTTAATATCTCTATCTTTTTTCAGCATAGAAAAACAATGAATGGAAATACAGTTGATGGTTATGTATTAACAAAGGAAAAATAGTAAGCAGATACTTTTTTAATTTTTGTTGTGGTATGTAAGGAAGAATTTTTTTTGGCACTCACAAATTACATCAATAAGATTACTCAGCTTTTCTTGGGTATCATGTCGACGTCTTTGACCAACTTCAGCATGATTTTGGTTTTCGAAATACAATCCAAGATCCACTCCGGATGTAGGGAAAAGTGGGTAAATTATATTCGAACATCTTCCAAATTGTTAACATTGTATAAGTTGCCCATGTTTGATTAATCGATGGTTGGATAATACAAAAACGCAAGAGAGATTGATGCGCTTCTTCATTCGGCGTAGCAGTGTGCGAGAATGCAATAAATCCATCAACAAATTAACCTTGAATATTATTTGTAGAAATTCTGCAGTCTTTACTGGCAATCTTCTGTGCTTCAAAATGGAAGTGTCAAACTCTTTGACACAATCAACCTACAATACCTCGGTGCTGAATATAGTTTTTTTAACAGATGCTAGCGTGCTACAGTTTATTGCACAAACTTTACCAAACCATCCACTGTTTTTATAATAGTTCAATTTTTTGTTGAACATGCTCATCGATCACCTATGACTTTTCAAGAAACTCCTGCAAAAATTTATTGACCGCTACCACGATCTTTTTATTCGTTTTTTTATTGGTTCCGGTGGCATCATATGCATCCAGAAGAAGGTAAGGGTGAGTTGTGAGTTTATAGAGAAATTTGAAATAACATAGTCGTTTGAAGAAAATTAGATCGTTTACTTCAATGTCGGATGTCCATTTAATGAGTGAAGGATAGTTTAATATTACATTTTCCGTCCATTTTTTCTTCCTACTGAAAAACAATGACTGTTACGTTAATAGTTATTGTTACCTTTTTGCAAGTACTGTTACCATTACCTTTTTTTTAAGCTAATTTGCTTACTATCAGCGTTACACGGGTGATGTTATTTGTCATTTCTTTAAAAAAAATCAAAAACTATATATATTTTCACAATTTAAATGCTTCATTGCACATTTCATTGCTTATTGATAGAAAACATACGTAAAATATAAAAGAAATGCATTTAAGGTCATTTTAATTGAATTTTTGAGCTCAACTTTTTCTTGTACTTGCTTAAAATACAACGTTCTGAGTGAACTCATAAATTACCCTTTGCTGGTTTTGAGAAAATGAGAAAAATTTAGCGTTAATCGATTTACCCATGATGAGAAATTTAACATTCCCATAGCAACCCTAGCAAAAGCTCCCAGACATGTCTGCGGCGCTGCCGTCCAACCATCGCGGCTCATTTCTTGTCCAACTGAATGCAAGAAGACCAAGACTTTGCATTCAAGTGTTTCCACTGCTTTCTAACTCAAATCAAGCTGTTAATTCCTATGGATCGATCAATTAAGCAGTGTTCGAATTAGTCTGCAGTTTCTCCAGGGTAAGCAGTACTGCAATTTGAGTAAAAACCTTAGTTCTGATGAGTATACGGAATTCAAATTTGGAAATAAATTTCATGCGAAGTGATCGCTGAACTCTTTTTTGTGGTGATGTCATCAGAAAAACATTTTTATTATACTGGTTTCGATAATCAATAGTTTCAGAATTCCTTTTAGTGTTTGTGAGCAAAAATGTAAAGGCTGAAGTTGGATGAATATAGGGCCGGCTTATGTGTACATAATGTCCGTATGAAATGCCAATGATAGAAAGCGTGAAAGTGTATGAGTGCTTTTGGAGAGAGGGTTGGGGCGTTCATGAACAAATTGGATTAGAGGTGGGATAGAAAGCAATAACTTTTTTTTACGGTCCGAATGTATGGTTTTCTTATATTTGCCATAATTGTTAATTATTAAATTTAATCAATAAACAATGAAAATTCAAATACAAGTTCAAATTTAAGTTCAAATTTAAATGCCTACCATAGAAAATTCAAATTAACGATAAATAACATGCAAATATTTAATACATTAACGTATTCTTGAAACAACCAAAGCGTCTATAATTTGATCTTGTATTGCAACAATCTGTGCGGTACTTGATGAACTTAGACTACCATGATTATCCTGATGCCGTTCACACCAATTTTCCGCATAACTCAGTGACATTTCTGCATTAACAATTTCTTCATGATCGGGAACTGTAGCATTATATTGTCTTATAAAATTATGAATAACACAAATAGCAACGAACTATGCTTGTTTGAGGAAATTATACATCGGCATGTCTCGTAAAATATTGATTTTTTTTCTAAATACCAGATGTCTTTTCCACAGCCATGCACAAACTTGAATGATAGAAATTAAAGATTTTATTATGCGATTTCGGAACATTCTGGTTTGTTAATACTTTGAAACATGATAGCGTTCATTACGATAAAGTGGTAAATATCTACTCCTAAGCTTGTCCTCTAAAACACACAAGGTAATACTTATAGGGTGACGAGTGTGGAAAAGTTTCAACTTCTTCAGCATCATATTTGATAGTCTACTACCATGGGTAGTCTTCCCAGCCCGACACTACAAAACTAAATGTTAAATCAAAATTAACAATAACAAGAATATTTTAGGTTAGATATCTATTTCTTCTTATAAATGTCGATAATTCCTTTGTACTAACTCTCGTAGAAATACGTGTTCCGTCTATAGCTCAAATTGCATTTCGAAAAAAGAGCACCAGTACTGTATATCATATCTAATTTCATCATGAACCTCATTGAAATCTTTTGGTTTAATAATATATTTGGATATAAGTAAGACACTTTTTAAGACCTTGGAAACGCAAATATTAACGCTGTCAATAGCTGGATTAAATTTTTTACCTATCAATCTGTGTGTTGTTTCATGACTTATCGTGTAGCGAAACATTCATACCATTTCATGAATCTCTATTTGTTTAGTGAAAATTAAACCATACTTAATAGATATGACGTCTCATAGACGTCCGAAAGTAGCACTCTTCATTTGAAAAAGATATTGACTTTTGTTATTATGTCCGTCAAGATCACGACAATCAACATTCTACTAGTGTAAGAAGAAGTATGATGTGGAGTAGTAATTAACGGTGGGACCCAGTGCACGAGGCTCTCACACAATAGCGGACTTTGAGGATGTCGATAATGTACACAACATTTTCCTCGTATTGCGAAAACGCTATTTCCGAACTTGAACCTGTACGTACAGATCAGCATGCAGATGACCTAACCGTTGTACTAAGGCTCCACCTCATGGAGTAGTAATTAAGTAAAACATATTTATCATCGATCTCGTAATAGTTTCAAGATCACTGTCGTACTTCTTTGAATCATCGGAATAAGATAAATCATCGCTATCAATTGAGTCTTCCATGCTCTACAAATCAATTGCGGAATTATTATAGCGAAATTGCATGTGGACATGCTTAGGAAAAAAAAAACAGTAGAAAAAAATAACTGGAAAATGAGTGTGAAAAATGAATTTGAGAATGACGACTTGAATATCCAAAAATAAATGTAAAACATTACGTCCGACTTAACTATATTACGTCCAACTTATTTTTACGTCATGTTCGAAACGACAAAATGCTTCTTGACCAACCATTGCCGTAACGTTTACGTCCAACTTAACCAAGATAAGTCGGACGTAACAGACGCCGAACGCTAAAACATCAGTGTTTGGTGAGTCCATAATGGGGTTATGTAACTTTAGTTTCAACTTTAATGAGTGATTCTCTCCCTCGGCGTTTTCTCAAATAAATAATTATTAATAATTTAGGCTTTAACCTATTCAAGTTCAAGCCTTATGTTGTGTTTAAAAACTATCAGCTAAAAAGTAAAAAAGGAAAAAGTACAGTGTTTTGTACAAATCACCAAATTCTTCTGGAGGTTAGGATGTGAACCTATACATTTCACGCTTTTGGTAAATTTATTGTACATAAGTGATAAGTGTTTTAGTGAACTGCGACCAGATTTCCGACAAACAAAATCTGCCATGTTATTTTTCCAAAATAGAAAGAACCTCACAAGGTTGATGATTTTTATAACATGGCTTACCATATATTATATGCACGCCATGTGTTAAGTTGAAAAGAAAAATTATTTTCCTGGTGATGAAATCGCCCTGGTGCCTAATGGAAGCTGTTTTGCCTTTTGATGGTTTCTTGTGAGTTTCCATTCTGTTCAGTTCAACCTCTGACCTATTTTTATACCATCCATGTCATTACTTCTTAGTCATTGTATGGAAACATGGCAAGAAAATTAACCGCCAAAATTAGATATTCAGACAGAGGAAAGAATGTCAAAATATAGGAAAACAAGGCCACAAATTTAGTTTGTTGGCCATTAGAATCTGCTGGCTGGTTTTCTATTTTGCATGACCTCCCAGAGAATTCCCCAAATGAAAATTGAATTTTATTAATATTTATTTGATAAAAATAAAGATTAGGAAGAGAAGAGGAGAGGTAACATCTCCTCTCTTCCTCTCTCTCCCTCCCTTCCTTACTCCCTCCCTCCTTCCGTCCCTTCCTTCTCTGTATATCCATTTTGGTTGCAATAGTTACAATCATTGGTGTCAAAAATTGAGTTATCAAGAGGTTGTACATATGCATTTCTCACCTGTTGAGCCAGGAGAAGGCGTAATAACGGCAGTTGCCATAGACAGGGACAAGAATAGCCAGCATGCAGTGAAATGGACTGTCGATCACCTTCTAACAAACAATCCTAGAGTTACACTCGTTCATGTGCGTTTAAAGAATAATGCAACGCCAAATCGTATGTATCCTTCCTTAACGATAAATCGCTGACATTTTATTGCACTTGTCATTTAATGATGATATACACATATTGTTAAATACAATTTCCCTGAGGAATAAAAATTTGGGAATCAAATGATTCAAAACAATTCTTACATTAACTAATAATTTGGCCAGCTACTTATAAAATTTGAGCATGTACTATTTGTGATACATGATAATGTGAAGTATCATAGGACAAAAGGAGGATAAATCATGGAACTTATGCAATTGCCTGAGCTAATCAAGTTATCATATTATAGATAGTGCTTCCAGTGGACATTCCGTAGCAGATTCAAGCTCTGAAGGAAGTAGCGAACAACTCGATGAAGAGATGCAACAGTTATTCCTCCCTTACAGAGGATTTTGTGCCCGTAAAGGGGTATTATATGCTTGTATATGTATTTTATTGGGGTTTGGTACTCGAGGCATAAATCACTTCCCTGATTAATGCCCATATTTTGATTAATTTCAGATGCAAATGAAGGAAGTTGTTCTTGAAGATATTGATGTGTCGAAGGCTCTTATAGACTATGTGACTGCAAATACTGTTCAGAATATAGTAGTCGGGGCATCAAACCGGAATGCGTTGACAAGGTTGATTATTTGCCTAAATTTACGTTCTTTGTCCTTTTAACCACATGTTATGCATTTAGTGTCTCTGAAACGATGTTAGATAATTTTAATCACGCAGGAAATTTTTGAAGCCGGATGTCGCAACATGCTTAATTAAATCAACACCTGAGTACTGTGCAGTGTACGTCATAGCAAAAGGGAAGCCGATTCATGGTCGAACAGCAAAAGGCAGTGTTCCAAATTCTGCTATGCCTCCACGACAATCGATGCTTCCACAACCATTACATGAGCAAGAAAATCCTGTTAGGTAATCATTAAATCTTTCCAATGATTGATACGTAACATGGCAATGCGAAATTTTGTTCAATAACATACCTAATAACACATAGACAAAGACAGGCTAATTCTTGAGAACCAATGGTCATTAATACTGTGACTTCAGTGAGCATATGCAAGTGCATGTGTAATATCCTTGCTTACGATTTCTAACATCAGTTTTAGTATTGTTGGATTTATGTCATATAAATCAAAGTGTGAAACCAATATCAAGTTTTGTGTAGTTGATTTTGGATTTGTAAACCTTTTGGCTTTATGTTTTCCACTCGTGGCCTGTTTAGCCTTATACGTGTGGAAGTGAAGATATCTGTTTAAATATGGCTTTTCGTTTGGATATGGCAAGAGGGTAACTAGAAGAATTGATAGGCTTTTGCACACCAGTAACCCAAGAAGTCCTGAGGCTGGATTAGGCTAACTGGTTTGGAAATCCATTAAATAAGTGCATTGTCATTTTACCTCGGAGATAGATTGTCATATTTCGAAAGTGCATGTCGTGGGAGGTGGAAATTTATTGTAAAGTTTGCCTTTTTTTGACATCCTCAATGGTACATGGTTACAATTTGTGGAAGCTTGCTATCGTTGATCAAAAGTGTAGCAACCAACACCTTAGTGGACCCGAATTTTTGCTATATCGGAAATCCAAATCCACCAAAGTACGGATCATTGGTATTTGGTATCCTGCAATAGCAAAAGCATATTGGAGCACTTTTGATTACCATGATACCAAATACCAAATAACAAAAACATATCAGAGCACTTTTTGTTACCATGATACCAAATACCAAATAACAAATGCATATCAGAGCACTTTTTGGTATTTTGTATCATTAATTATCGGTAGTGCTCTGATATGCTTCTGTTATTGAATGATACCAAATAACAACGATCCGTACTTTGATGGACTTGAATTGCCGATATAGCGAAAATTCGGGTCCGTTAAGGTGTTGGTTGTTACAAAAAGTTCTAGTTGGACTCTTCTAGTCTAACAGCTCTGCTCGAATGATTTAGTTGAATTTCTCGTCAAATGTCTTCCTGTCTTCCAGTGCGCTGCAGACCTCCAGCCTTTCAAGGCGGTTAACCCTTTCAGCCCTGGAAGGTGCCACAAGCATCCAGCCTTCAGAGCTCTTCAGTTCAAACTGCAGAGCATTAAAGCTTCAGGAACTTTCCAGAGTCATCCATTGTTCCAAGATGCTCCAAGGTACCCTATCTTCCACGACAACCAACTTCCAAGGCATACCACTTGTTCAAAGTATTGTAAGGCAGATGACTCCTGTTATTCTGAGACCTGCTTCCTGTCCAATGTCTTCTTTTCCAATGACTTTCTGCTACTATCCTAAGAGATGCTTCTATCTTTGTCTTCTAACTTTTCTTAAAGTTTATTTGTTTGAATCATCAAGCTCTTATTTAGTCTACTTAATTATTTTAGTTGTCATTTTACCCATTGGACGCAACATTCATAAAAAAGGCTTTGTCTTTTAAAATGACAACTTCTGTACTAGGTCTATATATTTTGCATAATTCACCCAAACCCGATAAGTTTGATGGAACAAATTTTAAACATTGGCAACAACCCACAACTTATTGGTTGAACTGTTTAAAACTGAAGTTATTTTTAACCGATCTTCCCTCCTAAACCTGAGCTCACTAACATTGTTTGGTGGAAGGCTATGAAGAAAATGTATTATTTCCCGCATCAAGATTTTTAGCTGTCTTTTAGTTGTTTCTATAATGTAATCTGCACTATAAAGGGAGCCAAAAAGCTGGGGGAAACTTTATACAAAAGATTCTTTGTAGAAAAGGTTGGTTCGGAAGACTACCTTGTGGATAAATTCCTTGAATTCAAAATGACTAAAAATCAATATACTTCTAAAAACACAAATGAGCTTCAAGTGCTCGTTCATGATCAATCCCAAAACAAGATGTCTCTGGATGAAAAATATGTTGGTGTTTCTTGTTGGAGTTTATGGATAGAAACAGTGGAAAAAAACAAGTGATAAGGGTTGCGCCGTGGATGAAGCCACTGTCTTGAAAGCAAAATTTGATATGACTATGATGCAATCGGTAATTGGCGTCTGCTTTCCAAGGTTAATACAACGATCCTTCAAATTCGTGCACTCAAGGTTGAAGGATTTGAAGAAGTCGCTCGCAGGAGTTTTGAGTATATTTAAAAAATTGATTTTATTTCAAAGGAAATTGTGGAGAGAAAGAGATGAAGAAGATGATTTTTTTTTATTGTATCCCTTTTCAAAGAAGAGAGAAATAAAATGAACTTACTAAGCCAATCAATCATAATAAATAAGCATCCCATAAATAACAATGTTTTTTTATTTAATAAAGAATGCAAAAGGTTAGAGTGTGAAAAGAATTTGATTTTTGTTGTAGTTATCCAACAACCTCCCACGAACTACAACAAAAATCAGAGAAGATGAGTGAAAACAACCTGGGCAGGAAGAAAGTTCCATACGTAAGTACCAATGTCTTTCAATTGAATTGATACATAAAGAAGTAAGTTCAAAACTTAATCTAAGTAGTAAATTTCTTCTTGAACTACAAAGATTCGGTTTGAGATCTCATAACACATACTGCAGCTTTAATTTCTACAAACTCTGTGATAAATGTGCGTTTTTAATAGTCATGCATCTACATTGGGAATTCATGAGTGCTCTAAAGAGCTCAAGTCTTTAAAAGAAGGCGGCCCACCCTCACATCCAAGTAGATGAATTCATCAAGTGCTCTACTCTAGCACCACCACTTATGGCTATGGGGTCATTAAGAGCAAAAACCTCAACCTCAAAAAATAGAAATAATTTATCAAGTGCGTCTCATGTGTGCTCTCCTCTATTTTAGAGGATCACACATTTTTTTATAATTTTTTTTAATCAAGTGCGTATCAAAAGTACCACTTATACATGAGTAATAAGGCATAACCTTAAATAAATCAATAAAATCAATCAAGTGCGTCTCAAAAGTACCAACAATGTTGGTTATGGATTTGAAAAGAGCAAATAGGCTCAAATTAAGACAAATTAGGCATCCATCAAGTGCGTCTCAAAAACACCATCAATGCTGGTTATGGATTTGAAAAGAGCAAATATGCTCAAACTAAGATAAATCGGACATCCATTAAGTACGTCTCAAAAGCACCATCAATGCTGGTTATCGATTTGAAAAGAGCAAAACTCAAACTAAGATAAATCAGATATTTATTAAGTGTGTCCCAAAAGCATCATAAAAAAATCGGTTATGAAATACATAAAGCAAAGAAGCTCAACCTTATATCAAATAGTGAAATCCATCAAATATGTTTCAAAAGCACCACCAAAAACCGGTTATGGATTATATAAAAATAAAGAAGCTAAAACTCATATCAAATAGAAAAATAAAGTGCATCTGAAGAACACCACCAAAACTAGTTATGGATTATATAAAGTAAAGAAGCTCAAACTTATATCAAATAGAAGAATCCATCAAGTGCGTCTCAAAAGCACCACCAAATATTGATGATGGGTAATATAGAAGCAAAAAATTTAAAATAATATTAAATAGAAAAATCAATCAAGTGCGTCTCAAAAGCACCACCAAGAATGGTTATGCATTGTATAAAAGTAAAAAAGTTTAAAATCATTTAAAACAACAATATCAACCAAGTGCGTCCCAAAAGCAACACAAAAATTGATTATGAATTATACAAAAGCAAAGAATTATCATATTAATAGCAAAATCCATCACGTTCTTTTTGATCTTATTTATTTTGATGGGATCACTTCTTTCACCAATTTCTCAGTTGCTTTAGATCTGAAATAAACGTGTCTACTTCTCTTTTCATCATACACTCTTATATATTCCAATGTTTACCACTATGATAATGAGTGTATTTGTTCACATCATGAGTAATGATATGTTTAATAATTTAAGAGAAACATAACGCTTTGCTCAAGTTTAACATATTTACTAAGTCACTTATTCCTGCCATGTTATATACTAGGATCATGGAGAGATAGCACATGCATCATATCAAAATAATAAGTCATTTCAAGTTTTTCTTTTCCAGTGTAGTTAAAACGATCAATGGGAAAATCATTTTTAATTTTTCTCATTTTTTGGCCAATGTCACATCTTTCTGTCCTAAGTCATTAATCTTGATTTGAAAATTTTGATCTCTTTTACCATATTCAAGTTTGTATCAAAAATTAGCATGTAATCAATATAAAAACATGAATCTCCATGAAACACTTTTAAAGTCATAATCAAGGAGCATACATTCCAAGTTCTTAGGTAAAAATATTGGTTGGTATTTCTTCTTTTGTTTTTTAAAGAAAAGACCAAAGAGACAATTTTGTCTAACACCCTCACATTTTTAGAAATTTCAATTTTGGAAACACACTCTTCCATAGTTCATAAGAAGTCGTAGCTAGCCCTTTATGAGGAACTAAGCTCATTATTTAAGAAGCAAACAAAATAGCTTCCTCAACATACTACCAAACATACTATGATAACCGTACTTAGCTTCGTACGAGCAATTACTTTCACATAACTTCAACACATTATTATTCACGTCTACAACATGTATGATTATATAAATAAATATATCCTTTCAACACACACACACACATATATAAGCAAAGAGCATATATCAACACAATACTCAATTCAACTCAATTCATTTTCCTATCACGAATACATAACTTCCTATCATGCATACAAAACATTTGAACTATGCAGTTATACACCAAACATAAAATCTTATAAAAATGGACACACATATAAAAAATGTACCTTTTACTTCCAGGCATTCAAACATTCACATATCCATATCACACAAATTAATCCGCAACAACAATAACAACTAAGTCATTATTTCCAAACAAATTATGATCGGCTAGAGATGGACCCAAAACTAAATGACAAAGCCAATTTAAAAGTGATAAGAACAATAATAATGATAACAAACAATGATAGCAATAATAAAATAAGATAAAGTAATTAAACAAATAATAATGCTAAAAATTAGTAAAATGAAAATAAAATAAAGATAGAAATAAAATATAAAATAAAAATGTGTAAAGAAATTAGAAAAAACCATGACGATGGTAATAATAATAATGATACTAATAGTAACATGGATCGAAGACCAAACGCTACGTCTTAGGCTTCTATTCACCAGTCTTATAATCTAAAACTTATAACACTACCCCTAAACCAACTCAAAGGAAAAAAAAAACTTCTAGCTCATGGTTATGGTATATTGATCGCTAATTTTCATGTCCGACCAGCTCTTTTGATATATTCCGATTAAGTCCTTTTCTACTACTTCCTCCCATGTCAACCTTGGTCGACCTCTACTTTTCTTTGAGCATCCGATACGTTCTATAATTCCAACGCGTATAGGTGTCTCGGGAGGCCTCCATTGGAGATTTCTAAATCATCTTAAGCGGTGTCGGACTAATTTCTCTTCAGCTGGTGCTACTCCAAGTTTATCACGTATATCATCATTTCTAATTCGGTCTTGTCTTGCATGACCACTGCTCCATTGCAGCGTACACATCTCTGCTACACTTATTGGCGTGTTGTCTTTTGGTAGGCCAACATTCTGCACCATACAATATCGCAGGCTTGATTGTCGTTCTGTAGAACTTTCCTTTAAACTTTTGTAGGACATTCCTGTCACAGAGAATGATAGATGCCGGTCGCCATTTCATCCATCCCACTCGAATTCTAAAACAAACGTCTTCATTAATCCTACCATTATACTGCAACATTGATCCTAAATATCGAAAGGATTCCTTCTTGGGCACTAATTGTCCAGCCAAAGTGACATCTCCATTCTCTATATGACACCACTGAACTCGCGCTTTATATACTCTGTTTTTGTTCTGCTAAGTTTAAAATCCTTTAATTTTAAAGTCTGCTTACACAACTCCAGTTGTTTATCAACCTTTATCCTGCTTTCGTCAATTAGCATAACATCATCAACAAAGTGCATACACCAAGAAATCTCACTTTGTATACCTTTCGACTTCATTCATTACTAGAACAAAAATGTAGGGGCTCAAAGACGACCCTTGATGTAATCCTATGTTAATGGAAAAGTCATTGGTTTCACCATCGCATTTCTAACACTAGTCACAACATCATCGTATATATCCTTGATGATGGTAATGTACTTTATTGGGACTCTTTTCTTTTTCAGAGCCCACCACATAACTTTTTCAGTACTTTGTCATAAGCTTCTCCGAATCGATAAATAATGTATTTTCGATAAAACATTTTCAAGGCATAATTAATCTGCAAAATATAAAATTTCTTTTATATACATGAATTCGAGACATTTTCTTTTAATATAATTAAATATTGTAAACTTCACTTTTACTCACGTATTTTAGATAAAATATTTTCTTCATATTTATAAGCCTCATATTCACCAACCCATATTGGTAAATTGGATAAATATTTCTTAAATACATGTGTTTTTTATACTCGCACAAGAACCGAAATAATTGTTTCCTTATTTAAAGATCACACACACATGTAAATCCATAAGTATTAATACCTCATTTTAAACTATTTTATACACTACTTAAATTATCTATTACTCATCATGATTCATAAATATCTACTTTATATTAATACAAGTCATATCAATGCAAGTAATTCATTGCCCTATGTACTTAAATCTTCAATTTATAAGTAACACACACATGTGTGTGTTTGGATTAAATATCAATTTTCAAATTATCCATTTAAAATGAAAATTCTTATTATCCCATATATATGTCATATATATTCACATGTAGATCTACATTTTATTTTGGAAAAAAACAATATTAAATGTTCGACCCTTGATATTTTTGGCTAAAGATGGTATTCTTAAGCTAATTAAAGCAATTAACATATTGTAAATACAACATTTATGATGAAATTGAAAATCCTCAATTGTTACGGTCCCAGTTTCAAACTTTTTAGTTCCTTCCTTATTTACACAACTTAATCATATAACTTTGTTCTTCTTTACCAACTAAAAGTGTGAAATTTGTATTCCTAATACCCGCAAATTACATTTTCCTTTGTTCAAACCAATCTTCTTTCATAGTTTGGCACTTCAATAAAATTTCACAATTCAAACAATAACCCTTTTTTGTGTAATCAAAGTATCAATTTCAATCCCTCTTTTTTTTTCACTACAGAAAGTATAAAAATAATTGTCCATGCAACTAAAAAAAATCATTTTGTGAATTTATGAGCACAACGCATGCAAGGAAAATAATATTTATGAGTTTAAATTGAAGTATTTACCATATTTGTTCGAACTCCTAGTTTTCCTCCTTCAAATTTTTGACCACCATATCAGCACCACGAAGGTTCATACTATGTTGTAAACCCATATATCCAAACCTTGATAAATTTCGCTTTCAGATTGTTGGAGTTTATAGATAGAAACAATGGAAAAAGCAAGTGATAAAAGTTGTGTCATTGATGAGGCCACTGCTTTGAAAGTGAAATTTGACACGACTATGGTGCAATCGATATCCTTCGCTCTTCAAGGTTAACACAACGATCATTCAAACTCGTGTATTCAAGTTGAAGGATTTGAAGAAGTCGTTGCGCAAAAGGTTTGAATATTATTTCAAAGGAAATTATGGAGAGAAATAGGTGGAGAAGATAGACTTTTTTTCTTTGTAACTTTTATATTTCTTTTTCAAAGAAGAGAGACTTGTTACCCGACAGCTTGGCCCGGCTACAAGACGATAGTTGCAGAGGCTATAGTTAGATCTAGATCTAGATGAGACTTGAGCCAAGGTAAGTGAGTTGAAGTGGTTCGCTCATATAGGGTCGGCCTAGCTGGGTCGACTTTAATTGGTCGGTCGAAGGAGAGTGGGTTGAACTGGATCAGTCAGATGTGGGCCGCTCGCTCAAAGTGGCTCCATCGTACGTGGCTCGATCGAAGTAGAAAGGAAATGCATGGCACGATTGAGGTAGGTCATATTGCAAAAGCTTAAGATGATCGGTATGTATGGCTCGATCAGTGGAGGGAGGACTATGTCGTTCGGTCATGGTATGAAGGATAAGGTGGGTCGAAATATATGGCTTAGTCAAAGACGAATGTCACACATGGCTCGATCTAGGTGGATCAGCAGGTGCTGCTGGGTCAAGGAAGCTGGGTTGTGTACGGGTCGGCCAAGATGGGTTAGTCGGGCCTGGTTCGCCGCTTGTGGTTCGGCCATAATGATTTGGCGCGTATGGGTCGACGTACCTAGGACAGTGCATCCTAAAGTGAGGCGACGAGTTACCTGGTGTTTCCTTGCTTCGAGTTCTAACACTATTTGCTTCGAGTCATTCACAAATAACCCTTGGTTCGGCCAGAATAGCACGGTGTACCTAGTTCGGAACATCCTGAAGCATCACTTGTTGGCCGAGTCGTCTTGGTCATTAGCTTGCGCATGGGATCTAGCCTGTCTTCATTTATAAATAGAGGGACAGGTACAGTTGAAGGGACCTTTTTTCGAGAACTCCAGGGAGACTGTCATTTTGTGTACTCGCTTCTTTTCTATTCAAACTTGTATTCAAGTTGTTTGTTTACGGATTGTATCAATACTCAAGTAATTGAAAAAGTAATAAAGATCATATTCAAAGTGGATGTAGGTAATTACGCTGAACCACTATAAATCTGGTGTTCTCGTTTTTGTTGTTACTTTTACACTCAATTGCGTTACTTCTCTGTTTTAATTTACTTTTTTCATTAATCTCTCTACACAATTCTATTCAAGTGTGTTAGGGATCAATTTTGACGCTTTCACCGAGAATGTTCATTCTCAGGCTGCTAAGATATACTTTGTTGCTACTGAATTGAGGAAATCCTTGAAGGAGATCCAAGTTCATTCTCAAGAGTTCATAGATTCTACTCAGAGTTCCTACGGGCAACTCTAAGATGACAAGACCACGTACCGAATGCACCTCCCACAACGACGATGCTAATGAGACCGCTAGCGTCCAGCAAATAGGACCTAGCAATCGACAAGCTAATGTCAGTGCAGAACTCGCCATCATCCCAAACCAAGAAGAAACTATCACCATGGTGGAGTTTAATGAGTTGATGAGGGAACTCCTGGAAAGCATGAGACAACTTAATGAGCAGATTCAAGCGAACGCCAACCTGATGACTCAGATTGCTCAGCATCAGAATCAGATCGTTGGAGGAAGTCCTGCTCCCTACTCATCATCCGATAGCTCGTATTCGTCAAATGAGCACCCCAAAAGACGCCGTAGGATTAAGACGAGGCAAACTGGGGAAACAGAACAGCTCACTACAAGCCGTCATGCACCGACCAACAGAACCAATCCAGACCCTACAACGGGGACAGGCTCCTCAACTACACTTGGGGAGTCAGGTTCAGCTTGGAGTCGGGAAATTAGGCACTGGGGCTCGTGTGGGAGCTGGACAACCACCTCGTCCGGAAGACCATGGAGCCGATTCGCATGTAGCATACCTAGAAGATCGTCGATCGAGGAGGCACCGACCGGAGCAGTCACGTAGGACCGATACCAGTGTGGCGCCTTCCATTTAGACTCCGGACTTATTAGCTATGGTCAGACAATTGATGAGGAAAAATCAAGGTTTTTCTAATGATAATTGGGGCGTATCGAGGAGTCACTCCGCTCACCGATGGCATCCTACAAGCCGATTACCCCTGGAAGTTTAGTATGCCTACTATCTCGGCCTATAAAGGAAAGATCGACCCTCGACATCATATAATGAGATATGAGTGGATTATGGACTCGGCTAGGGAAAATGATGCAACCAAGTGTAGATGCTTCCCAATAACTCTATCGGAATCGCTATCATGTGGTTTACAAGGTTTCCTCCGCAATCAATCTCCAGGTTTGACGAGTTAGCAAGGAAGTTCGTGGAGCAATTTAGGATCCATGCCACTCGCCCCTAGGACGTGATGTCACTGTCCAGTGTGATCCAAGCTCCGGGTGAATCATTGAAAGATTATCTGCAGAGATTTCATGTTGCAGCCACCGAGGTCGGCAACCCAAATGACCATGCTATCCTTATGGCTGTGATGCGAGGAGTAGATCTAGACTCAGAGTTTGTTGATTGGTTGGCAAGCAGACCACCGACTACTATGGAACGCTTTTATTCAAAGGCGAACCAATTCATGAGAAGGGAAGAGGCCCGATGGTCAAGACGGAGCAGTGCGTCAGGACCCAGTTAGGAAGCGGTGCAAAGCAACATTGCAGTAAAGCAATCTGATGAAAACTCTGGTAAGGTCCAAGTCAATGATCAAAATAAGCCGGAGCAGTCCAAAGGATCCAAAGGAGGAAATTCCAGACGAAAGAGAAAAGCAAGAAAGTTGAAACCAAGAATCCCAACCTATAGCGAATATACACCTCTAAATACATATTTGAAGAATATTTATCTATCAACTTGTAATACATTCCAATACCGAAAGCCGCGTCCAAAGGAATCGACCGAGGAGTAAAAGCAAACCGGAAAGTATTATTGGTTTCACGAGACCTACGGATAGAATACTGATGACTGCAGACACCTCCATGATGCTATAGAAAAGCTGTTTCGCCAAAAGAAGTTGCAGCAATTTGTTAAGGATCCGCAGGATGGCGGACATGGGACATTCGACCCTAATCGAGGGCAAGCTTCACACCAACCTGAGGAGCCCGCTCAGACCGGAGGAAGACTGGTCATAAACACGATAATCGGTGGACCTCATCCGGAAGACAAGAGTTGGCAAAAAATGGAATCCTATGCTAGTTCCTTGGAGCATGCGGGCTTCGAGTGCTGCTCGAACCCAGAAGACGGGACTCCGACGAAACAGCAGCGAATGATCACCGATGATATAGTATTCAAGAGTAGGGATGCAGATCAGGTGGAGGAGCCGACCATTGACCCGATGGTTATCTCAGCTACGATCGGACCGATGCTTGTGAGAAGAATACTAATTGATTGTGGGAGTTCTTTTAATATTATCTTCAAGAAGACGTATGACCAAATGAAGATGGAGGCGAAAGATCTGAAACCATCTAAAGCTCGTATCATGGCTTTAATGGTGCAGCTACTGATGTAGTGAGTTTTGTTGAATTGTCAGTTAAACTAGAGGAAGGTGAATGCAGGAGGGTACAGATTCTACCATTCATTATTTTGGATGTTGAGTCCTCGTATAATGTTTTTCTGGGCTAACCGGCCCTGGCGGAGTTTAGGGCAGCTTTGGCCCCGTGGTGTTTGACCTTGAAATTTTCGACGGACAGTGGAGTTGGTATAGTGCATGACGATCAAGCAACTAGTCGTGCTTGTTATGTGGCTGAGCTGAGAGAGGCCCAGCGAAGAGAGAAGGGAAATGGTGTGGACAAGCCTGTCGACATCCATGTTGCTGAAAATTGACAAATAGCGCCTGAGTCTTGGCTTGGGCAAAACAGTCGGATTTATAAAGACAAATCCGATGGACGACGATGAAGAACCCAAGGAAGCCAAGGCGGCGTCAGTTGAACTGACTATTGACATTCCAGTCAGCTTTGATGACCGACACGGGTGCTTAAGTTGAATCACAACTCAACCCCTCGGTGATGGGGGGATCTTACTGATTTCCTTCGAGCGAATCTCGATATTTTCGCTTGGACCATTCTGATGTGTTTGGGACTTCTTCCCCCATCGCAAGTCATATGTTGAACATTGACCCGAAGTATGTGCCTGTGAAATAAAAGAGAGATATGGACCTGGAGAGAGGAGGTGGATAAACTCAAAGCCAATAGATTCGTCCGCGATGCCCTTTATCCTGAATGGATATCTAATCCCGTACTGGTATGGAAGCCAAATGAGAAATGGAGGACCTGTGTTGATTACTCGGACCTGAACAAGGCGTGCCCTAAAGATAGTTTTCCATTGTCCAGAATTGATTAGCTGGTCGACTCGACAGCAGGACACGAGTTGTCATTTATGCATGCGTATTCGGGATACAATCAAATCCCGATGCACATTCTGGATCAGGAGCATACCAGTTTTGTCACGAACGTTGGACTGTACTGTTATGTAGTGATGCCTTTTGGGTTGTAGAACGCAGAGGCAACTTATCAGCGTTTTGGTAAATTATATGTTTAAAGACCAGATTGGTAGAATGATAGAAATCTATGTGGATGATATGCTCGTGAAGCCATGACAGTCAAACGACCACATTCGAGACTTAACAGAGATGCTTGATATACTAAGATTTTACGGAATGAAAATCAATCCATTGAAATGTTCCTTTGGCGTTGCATCGGAGATGTTTTTGGGTTTCATTGTCAAAAGTGGGGAATCGAAGCCAACCCATGAAAGCTTCAAGCTATTCGAGACATACAAGCACCTAGAACTATAAAGTAGGCACAAAGCCTGAATGAGAAAGTCGCTGCGTTGGGTCGATTTATATCCAGAGCAACCGACAAGTGTATTCCTTTCTTTGAAGTGATAAAGAAAAGGAAAAGAAATTTCGAATGGACGTCGGATTGTGAGGACGCATTCCGAGCTCTGGTGAGACACTTGGAGAGGCCTCCTATTCTGTCAAAGCCCGTAGACCATGAGGAGTTGTATGTTTACTTGGCCGTATCCCAACATGTCATCAGTGCAACTTTGGTTCGTGAGGAGGACCGAATCCAAAAACCAGTGTACTATGTTAGCTTTTAACAGGGGCAGAGAGAAATTATCCTAAGATTGAGAAGCTGGCTTACTGTTTGGTGACCGCATCATGCAAGCTCCGTCCGTATTTCTAGGCATATCTGGTCAGTATTTATACCGATCAACCTTTGCGACAGGTGCTCCTATGACCAGAGACTTCTGAAGCTACTCAAATGGAACATTGAGCTGAGTCAGTTCGACATCACCTATCTGCCACAGATGGCTATCCAGGGGCAAGCGCTAGCAGATTTCATTGCAGAGTTCACTATATCAGACGAGCCAAGTGGAAGTGATGTGATTCCCACTGTTCAATGGAAGCTATATGTCGATGGGGCATCCAACGACCATTGTTCTAGGGCTGGTGTTATTCTTGTAACTTTCGAGAAACGATCGATTTGTTATGCTTTGAAACTTAATTTCTCCGCTACGAACATCGAAGCCGAGTATGAAGTGTTGATCGCTGGACTGAAGCTTACCAAAGAACTTGGAGTGAAATCGGTTGAAATCTTTTGTGACTCACAGTTGGTGGTGTACCAAGTACGGGGAGACTATCAGGCAAAGGGGCAAAGGCTTGCCTCATACCTCGCTCGGGTTCAAGAATTTTTGGCGGACCTCGAATACTACAATATTTCGCACATTCCATGCGAACAAAACGGAAAAGCCGATTCCTTGGCAAAATTTGCAAGCACCGGTGGTGCACAGCAGATGGGCTCGGTTCCCGTTGAACTTTACATGCCCCAAGTATAAATGAGATGGAAATAGATTTTATGGCAGAGACGGAGACTGAAAGGGAATCGTGGATGACCCCGTTCAAAGAATACTTCCTACACAGAACCTTGATCGAGAGAAAGAATGAGAGACGACAAGTCGTTCGCAAGGCCTCACAGTATATAATGAAGGATGGAATGATGTATCGGAAGGGATTCTCCGTTCCCTTGCTTAGGTACATCGCCCACGACGAGATACAACAGGTTTTAAGAAAAGTCCATGAAGGAGAATATAGCGATCATACTTGGGGCAGACACTTGCCAAAAAGTACTTCGCTATGGATAATGTTGGCCGACCGTGAATCGGGACGCCGCGGACTATGTAAGGAGATGCGACAAATGTCGAAAGTACGCAAAGATCCCGAGAGCACCGCCGACCGAACTCACGCAGATGGTTAGTCCATGGCCGTTTGCAATATGAGAGATTGATACAATGACTCCCTGCCAATCTTCGAAGGTCATGCGAAATACTTAATCGTCGCTGCCGATTACTTCACCAAGTGGGCGGAAGCGGAGCCATTAGCCACGATCACCACCAAAAAGGTCGTTAACTTTGTTGTGTAAAACATTATATGTCGCTTTGGTCTTCCACGGACTATCATTACTGACAACGGAACTTAATTTGAGAGTAGAGAATTCAAAGAGTTCTGCCAACAATATTGCATTGAGAAAAGGTTTGCAGCAGTCGCTCACCTTAAAGCGAATGGGCAAGTTGAAGCTGTAATAAGATAATCAAGTCCATATTGAAAAAACGTTTGGAGAAGGCAAGAGGCAAGTGGGTGGATGAGTTTTCAACAGCACTCTAGGCCTACAGAACCCCCTACAAGTCCGCGACTGGCCACACTCTTTTCGCCTTGGCATACTGCACTGAAGCTGTTATACCCGTGGAACTTGAAGTTCCTTCTCACCGGGTGACTCATTATGATCCTAAAACGAATGGAGATCTTTTATTGGAGTCGTTGGACTTTGTCAACGAGAAGCGTGAAGAAGCTGATTTAATGGCGTCCGCATATCGGCACCGGGTCGTCAGATATTATAATGAAAATGCTAGAGTAAGAACTTTCGATGTGAGCGACCTTGTTTTGAAGCGATTTTTTCCGGTCCCGTCACATATGAATCCCACATGAGAAAGTCCCTATGCCATCGAACTGAGGCTTGGAGAAGGAACCTTCAAGCTAGCTATTGTTGATGGCGTGGCATTCCCTAGAGCATGGAATAACGAGCATTTGCGCCGTTTTCATACTTAGTCTATTTCTTTTGCATTTAGTAGCAATTGCTTCTAGCATATGGTTCTTTTGTTGTTCTCTATTTCCGACATGTTATAAGACAATTCAGTTTGTCCCTATTTTCTACAATTAATAAAGGCTTGAAGCTGTTTTTCTATGAACTATTGTGTTCCGTGTTTTTTAATTTCATGGCAAAATTAATTTGCATTAATCTGTCTGGCATATGAACGCACACACAAAACTAAAAGTCGACCAGCTACGATTCCAAAGTCTCTACGTCTCCAGAGTGCGGACAAGAGTAGTCCGAGTCTTCAGAGTGCAGACTAGAGTATAAACGACTCAAAAATCTCTAAGTCCTCAGAGTGCGGACTAGAGTACTCAGAGTCCTCAGAGTGCGGACTAGAGTATAAATGATTCAAAAATCTCTAAGTCCGCAGAGTGCGGACTAGAGTACATTGAGTCTCTAGAGTGTAGACCAGAGTATAAACGATTCAAAAAATCTCTAACTGCTCAGAGTGCGAACTAGAGTACTCTGAGTCCCAGAGCACGGACTAGAGTATAAACGATTCAAAAAAATCTCTAAGTCCGCAGAGTGCGGACTAGATTACTCCGAGTCTCTAGAGTGGGGACTAGAGTATAAGCTATTCAAAAATCTCCTAGTCCCCAAAGTGCGAGCTAGAGTACTTTGAGTCCTCAAAGTGCGGACTAGAGTATAAACGATTCAAAAATTCTCAAAGTCCCCACAGTGCGGACTAGAGTACTCTGAGTCTACAGAGTGCGGACTAGAGTATAAACGGTTCAAAAATCTCAAAGTCCCCAGAATGTGGATTAGGGTATAAATGATTCAAAAATCTCCAAGTGACGTGAAAGCGGACTTGAGTTTAAATGACTTGCAAAACTCCGAATTTCAATTACAGATTAAATTATGAGCTAAGCATTGAGTGCCTGTGAATGTAAAGATACAATATTTTATTTACTTTCCAAAAAAATATTTTCCTTACAACTTATCCGAAAATGCGGAGACCAAGTCTATCTATAACGATCACTGACAAAATAAAAAAGGAGAAAAGAGAAACAACTACATGATTTTGACTTATTTAAGCTAAGCGAGGCATGACCGGACGACAACTGCTTCTTTGGCTTTCTTTCCTTCGGCTTCTCCGAAGTTTCCTCACCTGAGCGTTTTCTCCTGGACCTCTTGCTTCCAAACAACGTGGTATCCGAGGAAGGAGGGGGAACTTCCAAAGGTGTGGTCCCACCGGAAAGAATGACCTTCAATGGCCTATTTAGGGATCCTCGAGTTCCACCACCTACGATTCTGTCTTAACTTTGATTCTCTCTCTCTCCTCCTCCTCGAGTTGCTCCTTCATGCTAAGCTGGGAAGTATGCTCGAAAGCATCTATGATTTCGACATCGTCGTGTCCTGCGGGTGAGGAATATGTAGGTTTATCCTTATCTAGTGCCCCGATTGCTTGAGCATCGGAACCAGGGGTATCTTTGGTGTGAGGTGCTTAGCCTCTTTTTCTTCCCGCTCCGTGGTGACATCGCTCCTTGGAGTCAGATCGGGACCAGAGTGACTTATACGAATTCATGGAAAGAAAATGTTAAAATACATCCGTTACTTGCCAAAAGCGATGATTTTCTGAATTCTGGAAGATGAAGCTACGTACCAGCTTCCAATTGACTTTCAGTGGTCCTCGGAGTATCACCCTCAGGATTGGGGATAAATGTGAATGCCAAGTCCGGGCTTCTCCGAGTCATAACCGACATGCCGATCGGGAGGCCCAAGTGGTGAAGTCTTGGCCGGTTGAACGGGAGGAGGAACTTGAGACTCGGTACCGGACATGCCAGCAATATCTTCCGTACCCTTCGATAACGGGGAGCCTCTTCCAAAGAGGGCTTTTGCCGCAGATAAGTCTGAAGACTCATTTCCTCGAAACACTTCCCTCACGAGAGCCTCTTCATCAACTAGCTCCGCTTTCTTAATTTTTGTCAAAGTATCACATATTTCAGCTAGTGATTCGAGATAACCATCGCCTAAGAAAGACAGGTCATGATACATGAGGACTCATGCATTGTACTAGGCGATGAGCGGGTCAAAGGAACACTTAATCTCTTCTCTGTTGGCTTCGGTTACTTCCTCAATTCCAAAGTTTACCTCTGAAAGTGCCACCTTTCTACCTTCTTCACGAGCGGCATCTTTTAGTGCTTCGAACTTGAGTAGCTCTTCGTTGAGTTTTGTTTTAAGATTTTTTATCTCGACGATTTCATCGCAGTATTTTTGTGATTCTTCCTACGCAGCGATTTTTTCTTCATTTTATTTGGAACGTAGTTCCTCCAGCTCTTTGACTCGATAGGCAAGGGCCTCTTTCTCTTTTTGCAGAGTCTTTCTCCAGAGCTAGAGCGTCGCTGTGTTGAGCTGCCTCGTTTAACTTCTTTTTATGATCGGCCTCTAAGCGTTTGACTACCTTGGCTGTCTTCTTGGCATTCTTCTGGGCGATCTCGAGTTGAGACTTGCATGAGAGTAGTTCCTCATCCTGGCCCTTTATAATGTCTCTGTCATGAATGGCTTCAAGCTTAAGGCGGTCAATTTCATGCTGGCGCTCGATGGAGGCTTCCAAGACTTTTCTACTAAGTGTACGAACACGTTGTGTTGGAAATACATGTCGTTGTTACAAGCAATAGCGCTTTGTTTGACGTGTCCAGGAATAGGATGAGTTGCGGGGAGAAACTTCAGTCCGTCGAAACAAATCTTCAAAAACATAGCTCTGCGCTTGGCTATTTTTTCTACCGTGGTCGGATCGTGAGCGGGAGCCGAGGAGTCTGCCTTACCGAAGTCACGGATTTCTTGTGAGGCTCGCGGGTTTGCTTGGTGCTCGAGGAGCCAGAATGTTGATCGCGAGGGGCTTCAGACTGGAAGCCTTTTTGAACAGACTTGTCTCCACTACGCACCGAAAGATTGGGAGGATCATTTGAATATGAAGAGTGGTCGTGGGACCTTACTTAGGGAAGAGGACGACTCTCTAGAATGATAGTCTCTCTCTCCACCTTCGTCCCTACCTCTTCGTTTACCCGATCCAGAGTCTCGACCAGAATGATAGAAGACCGAGGATCCTCGGAGACGATCAATGCAATGTGTGCGCCCCATTTCACCCGTATGTAAGATTAAACAAGAACGAATTAGTAAAAGTCACACGATGAATTGAATTCAGGTGCATAGTGAAGTGTAATTGTTCGTGTGTGTCCTAGTGCATCCCCCAACGGACCAGTGTTTTTTGCTTTACTCATTGGAGTTTTCTCTCCTTGATCATGAAGTCGGGTGCCTTCGTCACCTCTCATGGGCGAATTAAATCCCATAGCACCGGGATTACTGAAGTCATAATTCAATAGATCGTTGGGGATGGTCAAGTCAGATAGTCCCTTAAGTGAGCTTTCCAATTTTTGAGAAGTTGATTCTTTCTCGATAGAGGTTATTCCAGCTTATATGCTAAGCTTTTCTTCTTTTTCAAAGGAGGCGGTGATTGGTCGGCGCCGGGTGCATCAGCTACTGGCGCTTGGCCGGAACTTATATTCTCATCCCACTGGCGCTTTAGTTTCTTTAATCTCGCCTTCCTCGGTAGTATCGCGGCCCCCTTGACAGGGCGCAGAGGACCAACTTGTCCTTTACTCGCTTCCGTGATTGTTCTTGCAATTGTGATGCCACTTGGAAGGCTGGTCCTGCGACTCTCTTTCAATAATCCAAACTTCGAGAGCAGTTCATTGGTAATTACAGATTTAATGTCCCGATCTTTCACGGGAGTAGCTCGGATGGCTTCCACGGCCTTAGAATACCTGGCGTCTTGGGATCGTGGGCGGATACTTGTAAGAGTTGAAAGAAGTTCAGAAAAGATGCACTCCAAGCCTTAGGACGAAGATTGGGGTAGAGATGAGACTTACGTCTTTCTAGCCATCTTCTCGCAAAGCCAGAAGGACAGCGTACATAGAACCACTCTTGTTTAAATTGAGAAAACTTGTTCCACGCGTCCATCGGGACTTGGCATTTGGGATGTGGCTCGAGGAATATATAAGATGGATCGTCAATCCGTCTCTTGAAGCGGTAGATGTAACAGATATCCTCGGAAATTGGGGTCTGAGTACGACGCTCATGAAAAGAACGCATGTACCGTGAATAAATGCATGGCTATTAGGGTGTAGTTGTGCTGGAGCAATCCCTATATACTATAACACCTCACGGATGAATGAATTGAAAGGTGCCACACTTCCGGCCCAACACATAAATTTGTTGCACGCAGTATACTCGGTTATGGACGATTGAGGCCGAACTTGTGTCAATGGAACCAGGACGTCTTCGAAGGGGATTCCGTGGATAGAACACAATTTTAGAGCTTGAGAGTCATGGTGTCATCTAGAACAACGACCATGTCTACGGCATCGGGAGCCGGACCTATAATTGCAGCATGTGGATCTGGGATGCCGGGAATGGGAGCTAACAATGGGATTGATGTTCCCACTGCCTCTTGCCGTGAACTTGTCCTAGGCTTGTCAGAAACAGTTATAGAGCTTTATTTTTTAAACATCTTCGAAAAAGCAGTTGGTGATTAGATACATGTCTAAACTATACTCGAAAGACAAATGGTATTAGATATAACGACAAAGTTGTCCCCCGTGTTGTGTGTGAACTAGTGCAACGATTCAAACAAAAGTGTAGAAAATTTGAAGTTCTAAAGGTTATCATAACGTGATGGAGCTTCAAGTTATCATCCTTGGAGACGGTCATCACAGACCGTCTCCAAAGTTTGTCTTCTGATTGGTAGCAAATGCCTTGGGGTCAGACATTGGCTTCATATACTGTGAAGGCTATTACATTCCCTTGTCGGGTTAAATTTGCATTTAAGATTATTCGAACCATGGAGTAGTTAGTACAAATTAGGTCCTTGGGCTTATGTGCGTTGTTACTTATCATTGTCCATTATGTTATGCTTGGTTGTGAAAGTAAGTTATCCGAATGTATGCTGAGTTCGAGTTAGAACGGTCTTGATTGCCAATGCCGACTCAGACTTACCGACCCACTGTCCTACAGGACCACCGAACCATCCACTCCCCTCTCTCTGATCACCGAACCACCTTTCTCAATCTATACCGAGCCACTCTCCTAGATTCCTGCCGACCCATACCATCATGCAAGACACCGACCCATACTAACTTCCTCAATACCGAAAGACTCTCTCCCTCGAAATACCGACCCACACTCCTAAGTTCCTACCGATCCACCACTCTCCCTCTCAATACCGACCGATGCTTTCACTCAAGATACCGACCCGCTCTCCTTCCCTTGATACTGAACCAGTTCCTCATAGAAATACGGAGCCTAATTCCCATCAACGGTTTACCTAAGTAGCCCCACTCCAAACACCCACCGACTCTACTTCCTAACACTCCATACCGTCGACCTCAAGGTTAGAGCTATGCTACTTCCCTTCATAATCCTTAAACAAGCTCCTAGCCTAAGGTACGTCCCATCTTCAAATCATCCCCCTCATTTTCGTTGATTCCTACTGGACCTAGCCGAAGAAAGCCCATGAACTATAATTCACACGAGATTCCTAGCTTAGGGGAATAAATCGAGTGAAAGGTTCATACCTACAAGAATGGATTGAAGCTTATGGGAACTGTTGGATTTAGGGTCGAAGTTCGTTTGGGTTCGCTAGCAGTAGGAGTTGCGAGATGAGTGTCTTGGATTTAGCAGAAGAAAGGAAAGTTGTAGTGTTGGCTAAGGTTCGAGGAGAGATAAGTCAGAAGTTTTTGTGAAAAAGTGAGAATGGGGAATGAGGGAGTTTTTACATGCAGTAAAGGGGAGACGAACAGGCAGTTGCCTTTATAACCGGTGCACGCATTTTAAGTGTGTCGGTGGAGAGAGACGCTGTTCAGACCGATCGTGTGGGTCAGTGTTGACATGCCGACCCACCTTTTACCGGGGTAACCGATCGAGTGGGTCAGCCTTTCATATGCCGATCCACTCATTGTTGTTTAAATAATAATAATAATAATAATAATAAAAGATATATCTATGTATATATACATGAATAAGTTCATGTACATTGACGTTGGGCATCATATGTGATAAAGAGACAGATATTACCAGATAAGTGAAGGAGTGTGGATTTGTAAAATCTACCGTGATCCAGCCTTCTTAAAAGTTGTATATATTTGGCTTTTGAGAAGTTGAATCAAGATTTTACGAGTTTCTTCAGGGTTCGCATTCAGGCCACGCGAAGCTTCGTCAAAGGACGACGAAAGGTGACAGTCAGTTGCCACTCGGAATGGACTAGCTTCTGAAAGCAGGAATTACTCGCTGATTCAAAACGCGTCATGTTGATTCACACAACGCACTTTGGGGGGCAAATGTTATCCGACAGATTGACCCGGCTACAAGGCGATAGTTGCAGCGGTTATAGTTAGATCTAGATGAGACTAGAGCCAAGGTAGGTGAGTTGAAATGGTTCGCTCGTATATGATCGGCCTAGCTGGGTCGGCTTTAATGGGTCGGTCGAAGGTAAGTGAGTTGAACTGGATCGGTCAGATGTGGGTCGCTCGCTCAAAGTGGCTCGGTCGTACGTGGCTCGGTCTAAGAAGAAAGGAAATGCATGGCACGATCGAGGTAGGTCATATTGCAAAAGCTTAAGAGGATCGGTATGTATGGCTCGGTCAAAGGAGGGAGGACCATGTCGTTCGGTCATAGTATAAAGGATAAGGTGGGTCGAAATACATGGCTCGGTCAAAAACGAAGGTCACACATGGCTTGGTCTAGGTGGATCAGCAGGTGCCGTTCGGTCAAGGAAGAAGGGTCGTGCATGGGTCGACCAAGATGGGTCGGTTGGGCCTGGTTCGCCACTTGTTGTTCGGCCATAATGATTTGACGCGTATGGGTCGGCGTACCTGAGACAGTGCATCCTAAAGTGAGTCAACAAGTTACCTGGTGTTTCCTTGCTTCGAGTTCCAACACCATTTACTTCGAATTGTTCAAGGAGATGCTTCGAGTCATTCACAAGTAACCCTTGGTTCGGCCAGAGTGGCTCGGTGTACCTGGTTCAGACATCTTGAAGCATCACTTGTGGGCTGAGTCGTCTTGGTTGTGAGCTTGCGCAAAGGATCTAGCCTGTCTTCGTCTATAAATAGAGGGGCAGAGGTACAGTTGAAGAAATCTTTTTTCGAGAACTCCAGGGAGGCTCTGCCATTTTCTGCACTCGCTTCTTTTCTATTCAAACTTGTATTCAAGTGTTTTGTTTACGGATTGTAGCAATACTCAAGTGATTGGAAAAGTAATAAAGATCATATTCAAAATGGACGTAGACAATTACGCTGAAACACTATAAATCTGGTGTTCTCGTTTTTGTTGTTCTTTTTGCGCTCAGTTACGTTACTTTTCTGTTTTAATTTACTTTTTCATTAATCTCTCTACACAATTCTATTCAAGGGTGTTAGCGATCAATTTTGATGCTAACAAAACTAAAATGAACATACAATTCTCTGCCTCTCACTTAAGTCCATCAATCATAAAAAATATGCATTTCATAAATAAAAATGTTTTTCATTTAATAAAGAATGCAAAAGGTTGACAATGAAAAGACTTTGAATTTTGTTATAGTTATTCCACAATTCTTGATTTCTTTCAACAAACATCCTCCTTGAAGAAAGAGTTCAACTCTCTTAAGCATGATAAAGAGAACATTTCCCTTGATCTTTTCATGATCAACGAGAAGATCAATGCTTCGACCAAGACCCTCACATAGTATAGTTCGAGGCTAAGCTCAATACTATTTGAGCCAAACAAATATATTCAATCCTCGTTCTAATGCCACATGGTTCAACCGAACTATATAAAGCCGAAAACCTTCTTTAAATGGTGATGCAGTTATAACATACCTCTCTTTATTCCAAAAAACTATAGCAAGCATATCTCTACTATTAATAAAAAGAATTTAATGAATAAGATTTTCACATTGTCCTTTTAAAATTTTGAAAATATCCACATCTATCGATGGAATTTTACCACCAGTTTGCAACCTCCACCATCTCTTCTTTATAACTACCCATCAATAAAATTTTACTATCAATTTGTTACCGGCACTACTGACACAACAACTTGAAATAAAAGTGTTGTGACTATGAAAAGGTTACACTTACAACACACTTCGTCCACTCATTTTTTATATTAAATAAAATGTAAATATCTCTGCCTATTAGATGCAAGTACATGCAGTTTATAGTAGTGTGAATAAGATAAATAAGAGACACCTCCGTTTCTCGATCAAAAACTACAGTAATCATTTGAACGGTTTTAGTAATATGATAAATAAGAAAGATCCCATCCTTCCTCTATTCCAGAAAACGCTTTTTAGTGCACTAGCTCATATGACTAATCGGTGCCACCTTTCGGGGAACCAATGATTTGAGGTATGAAACCATGTGTACATGTTTTGATTTTTACCATCATCGTCCTATGGATAATAGTTTGGTAGAGATGCTATCATGCATAACTATGCTAATGTATATTCTCTCTCTCCTTATCATCGTATAGAAGACATTGAGTTTGTGATGATAAACAATGCTTAAAAAAAGGTGGAACGCAGTGCACGAGGCTTCCGTATGATAGCGGACTCTGTAAAGGTCGATAATGTACGCAGCCTTTCCTTCGCACTGCGAAGAGGCTGTTTTCGAACTCGAACCTGAGCGTCCAGATCACCATGCGGGTGACTTAACCATTGCACCAAGGCTCCACCTCGATGATAAACAATGCTACGGTGCAAAATTTATAGAAAAGCGTTGAATTAACTTGAAGTTGTCTTTTGAAAAGACGCTTCCTCTTTGTAACGGGTAGCATTCCAGATGGAATAGATTAGTTTTTGTTTATCTTTTGAGTGACATGGTTATAAACTTATATTCAAGGTTAATCAAGGTATCTTTGAATAGAACTGCATAGGTAAATGCTATGCCTGTAGGTGTCTGTTCAAACTCTTATGATATATGAGACAGTATCGTAGGACATGTGAACTTCGTCATTTTATAAAGAATGGGTTCACTTGGTTTGATTCCTAGATTTGGTATTGATCACATAGATAAGCATGAAATCTCTACTCAATCTAAATCGAGGAATCCTTTCAGCTTGGTCATTAGGAGCACCGAACTGCTTGAACTCATTCTAAGTGACATTTATCAATTGAATGGAGTTGTGACTCGTGGTGATAATATGTATTTTATCATCATCATTGCTGACCTCTGAAAGTACTGCTATTTGTACCTAATCAAGAACAAAAAAGTAGTTGAAAAGCTCAAAATTTACATGTAATAATGAAGTTGTAATCTTTTGATCTGATCGAGAAGTATGATATGTCTCCTCAGAGTTCTCTGACTGCTATGAGTCTAATGGCATCATCCATGAGGATACATCTTCTTACCCACATCAACGGACTGGCAACACTGAAAGGAAGAATCTTATGCTAGTTAACATTATCAACTCTTTACTCAACAGCGCAACAAACCCATCTTCTTGTGAGGAGAAACACTGCTAACTCCGTGCTACTTGCTAAATAGAGTCTAATATAAGAAAGCTGATAAGACTCTCAACTGTTAAAGACATAAAACCGAGCTTAAATTACCTTAAAGTGTAGGGTATCTAGCTGAGGTGAAAATACCTCTTACTAAGAAAAGAGAGCTTGGCTGGAAGACAATTGATCGTCTTCATGTATTATGCTTCTTATAGTGCAACCTATAGATTCTTTGTAATTACATCTGACATTGTTGAATTATCATCAATAATATTTAGCATTAAATCCTTGTAAACACCAGTGTAAAAATTTACAGGCCGTCAAAGGGGCAAAGCTGGAGAGGTCAATACCCACCTTCTCCACAGCCAGAAAGAAGATCATTTGATAGATTTTCTGATAGTTCAAGGTCAAGTCGTGAAAGGCCTGGATCGCGCTCAACACCCACCAATCATTTTCTTGACAGCATAGATTCACCTGCACATGGTTTAAGTTCGAGATTCTCTGATTTCGCCGACTCTTTCTCGGATGACAGTCTTAGTATTGGTCGCCAATCGATTGATTTCGAAAATTCAACTGAGTTTTCAGCAAGCTCTTCTGAGATCATTGGGGGTGCATCACCTCCTCCTAGTGTATGTAATTTAGTAATAGTTTATTATTACTATTATTATTACACGATTGTCGTTTTTTTATTCTTTTGTTCGATGGTGCTGTATATTATAATTTATTTATTTTTTCATTTTTCCCCTTGCATTGATTTCAGAACTATAAAGATGTTGAGGCAGAAATGAAAAGACTAAGACTTGAGTTGAAACAGACTATGGACATGTATAGCAATGCTTGTAAAGAAGCCATAAGTGCTAAACAAAAGGTGAGTTAATGAAGATGTTAAAAGTAGTATATGATCATGATATAGCATGTAAAACACATCGATTTACTCATGTTATAATTTGTAACACATGAAATTCGCCATGATCACAGTTAATTATGATAGGGGGTTTGTGGATATTTCATTATTTCCTTGTATTTTAACGTTGATAAGATCATTTTGAACAGGCTAAAGAGCTTGATCAGTGGAAAATGGAAGAGGCAAGGAAATTCGAAGAACTGAGAAGTGCAGAAGAAGCAGCCCTTGCAATGGCCGAAATAGAAAAGGCCAAATGCAAAGCAGCTCTCGAAGCAGCAGAAGCAGCACAAAAAATTGCAGAATTCGAGGCGCAGAAGAGAATGACGGTGGAAATGCAGGCAAAGCGCGAGGCAGAAGAGAAAAGGAAAGCATTGAGTGCAATAGCCCATCAAACTGACATCAGATACAGAAAGTACACGATTGAAGAAATTGAATCAGCCACCGATAATTTCTCCGATAACCTGAAGGTCGGTGAAGGTGGATATGGACCGGTATACAAAGCTTATTTGGATCATACTCCCGTTGCCATTAAGGTTCTGAGACCCGATGCAGCCCAAGGAAGAAAACAGTTCCAGCAAGAGGTACTTCTCAATGAAAAATTCCTCTTAGCAAAATCAAATATTTTCCGAATGCATAATGTGTTCGAACTTTAAATAATGCAGATATGATGGTAAAGTTTCAGTTAGAACCCTTTGGCAACCAGACACAATTTTATTATTATTGTTTTTGTATAATTTTGAAAACTTAAAAGCTGAAAAACATGTTTATGTAAAAAAGGGAAGAAAAAATAAATAAGCTAAAGCCTCTTTGACAATTGGAAACAGAACCGAGTTTGCTCATTCCAAAGACCTTAGGTTTTTGTAAATATTGAAAAGTCAATTTGCCAAAACACTCGTGTTTAAGTTAAAATAATAAACTAAATTAGTCAAATCTTTTTTTTTTTAAACCAAAAAAAAGCCTTCCATATTAAGTTAAAAGTAACTTTCAAAAGTTAATTTTTTAATTGGTAAAAAGCCATATTAAGTTAAAAGTAACTTTCAAAAGTTAATTTTTTAATTGGTAAAAAGAGGACTCTTTTCGACTTGCATGTTTAAAAAGCAGAAAATAACTGTCCGCGAGTGTAGCTCAGTTGGACAGAGTATAACTTAATTTAGAGTGGTGCTAAATGCACCAACGTCAGGGACTCCATTTTATCCAAATTGACAATTTACGCTTCGTTTTACCATGCTATTTTTTTTTACATTACCCAACCCTCCTCCATTCTATAGTCTTAGCCTATTTATTTTAATCTAAAATTTTCACTGTCGCTTCCATTTTACACCACATCACCATGCCTTTTAGATGCAAACTCGCTGTCTCGAAGAAGCAGCAGCCAACTTCGTCACAACCAATGTCATCGTAGTTGACGTCGTCACTGCCAGACATGGTTTTGACATTTATTTTCGATTTTGGTTTCGTTGTGAACTTATTAATCGCATTGATAAGTTGAAATTTAGAATTTGACAAACCTATTTTTTTTTGCCTGAACACCATTCGGCTGTGTGAGATTTAGTATATTAATTTTTGTACATTTTTCATACTACGGGACGACTTAGTGTGTGTAAGTTTTAAATCATTTGGCATTATGAAATTGTCTAGACTTAATTAGGTTCTACTGTTGTACGGCCGAATGAGATTTTTTAAAAATTAAACCATACAACAGTATATTTTTGGTTTTATGTATTAAACATTTGGCTTTGTACTGCCTACCGAGATGGGTAAATTGAAGAACCGTTTTTTTTTCTTTCTTTTTTTTTCCTTAAATGCATTCGGTAAGGTGGTGCATTTAGCACGTCTCTTAATTTAAGTCATCCAAATAATCTTTAACTGTAGTCGCATCTACTGTTAGAAGTGAGAGAGCAAAATCAATAACTGCTTTAAGTAACTTATAAAAATGATTATTTTTTACTTGCTCAAATTGACTTTTTGACCAAGTTTTTTAAAAGCGGAATTTAAATCATATATTGTAAAGCTCAAACTTTAAATCGAAACGGGTTTAAATGGTGATTTATAGGTTCAAAGATCCATATTTTATGCTTTGTCCATACTTTGAAACGGGGTTTGGAATTTTGCACATGAATATAATGTTCAATTCCACGTCCTGTTCCATTATTTTTAGAAAACATTGAAATTGGAATTGCAAATTGAAATAAATATTTTTGATATGCTATATCAAAGATATGATTTGAAACGGGAATCAAATTGTACGTTTTAAAGATTTTTGATAATAATATTTCTGATTGTTGTGTTCAGAAAGCAAGCAAATTAGTTTAAGCCATCCAAGGACCCTCTATAGAAGGGAGAAAAATCAGTAATCAGCGTCAACACATGTAACAATTTACCCCACTTTTCAGGTAGAAGTACTAAGCTGCATAAGACATCCAAACATGGTTCTCCTCCTAGGAGCATGCCCAGAATACGGCTGCCTAGTCTATGAATTCATGGACAATGGAAGCCTAGAAGATCGCCTCTTCCGTAGGGGCAACACCCCCACCATCCCATGGAGCGTGCGCTTCAAGATCGCTGCCGAGATCGCCACGGGCCTCCTCTTCCTCCACCAAACCAAGCCCGAACCCTTGGTCCACCGCGACCTCAAGCCCGCCAACATCCTTCTGGACCGAAACTACACCAGCAAGATCAGCGACGTTGGCCTGGCCCGCCTGGTCCCGCCCTCCGTGGCTGACACTGTGACCCAGTACCGTATGACGTCAACAGCCGGAACCTTCTGCTACATAGATCCCGAGTACCAACAAACAGGCATGCTAGGGACGAAATCGGACATTTACTCCCTAGGGGTGATGCTGCTTCAGATAATTACGGCCAAGTCCCCCATGGGGCTTACGCATCATGTGGAGAGGGCGATAGAGAGAGGGCAGTTTGGGGAAATGCTGGACCAGTCGGTTCCCGACTGGCCTGTTGAGGAAGCGCTTGTGTTTGCGAAACTGGCTTTGAAGTGCGCGGAGCTGAGGCGAAAAGACAGGCCTGACCTTGGGAAGGTCGTACTGCCTGAGCTTAATAGGTTGAGGGACATTGGGTATGAGTATGAGTCTGCTCTTTATGGTGGTGGGAACGGTAGCCTTTCGGTTAATGCACCTGGTTTTGGTGGTTTTTCGTCTGGTAATGCTTCCAGAAATTTCAGCAGTTCATTGCATAAGCCGCGCACTGATGTTCATCGTGTAAGCAGCTTTATGGTTATTGTAATTTAAGAACTTTGTTACAGTTTCCACTTTTTAAATGGTACCATATATAAGACATCGCATGTGCACAACCTCCAGCACGTGCGCATGCATTTTTGTGTCTATATAGACACACATTGAAAATTGGTTTCTTTTATTGCAAGAACCCTTAGTCAGCCTGTCTTTTTAAAAAACTCTAGCAGAGTAGCAGGGGAAAAAAAAACTGCGCTGGCTAGTCTAATAAGTACATATCAAGTCTTGCAACAATAATACAACAAAATAATGAAAACCAAATATACGTACATATATGTTATATATGTTGGTGGACAAGGATCGGTTATATTTCATTTTGACCCCACTTAATTCCCCTCGATTTCCACCGAATGTTCCGATTTAAATAATATAATTTCTCCCTTATATCACATCCTTATATTATTTAATTGGGAAGGTAATCAAGAGGGACTTGAGGTGTAAAAAGAATGAGGTGGTAGCCGATCCTTATCACACACATCCCATGTGTGTGCATGCATGATTCAGTAATCAATAGAATGTTAACATTGATTGAGCTGTTGATGAAGATTGCAAAGTATAACTTAAGTAATAATATGAATAACATTATTTGTATATTATTTTGAATCGACAGGAACAGGCTGAGCCTCACCCGCATTTGCGTCCGCCGTGGATGAAAGCAACTGATGCACCCTAACGCTCGGTGATTGTAATTATTGCATAAAAGCTGGATAAGTAGACGGATGCTGTAACAGAGATGATTTGAACTGTGTTTTTTTCTTTTCTTTTTTACTTTTTTTATTAATTATTTTAATAGACTAATGTTTATTAATCCTTTCCCAATAGCTTTAGATAGATATATAAAGAGCAGCCTTCAACACAGCTGATGTTTAATAGATTGTGCAGATTAAAAGCATCTTTGATATTTGATGTTAGAGTCCTAAAGAGCATGATTGTGTTCCCTATCTTATTAGGGCAAATTTTTGGTGTGGGCACATTCACACAACTTACCTTTATTTTCTATTGAAGTTTGTACATGTGCATTTTATAAGTAGGTATATACTGATTCGAAACAAAATGATCCAGTCGGTTGATTCCTAATTCTTCGTAACTTCTCGACTTGCTACTTTCAAATCATTAATTCCGGTATTCAATTTTCTCGTTAACATCCAAAAATCATATATCTCTTGATTTAACAAAATTACGGATGGTTTGTCATAGTGTTTCCAATTTAGAGGTTGGAAAATAAAAATTATAACCGTAATTTTCATTTTATTATGGTAGTTGTATATTGAGATGATTTAGGACGATGATATTAATAGCCAAGTATAGATTATAATTTTATAATATCATGTTTTGCCAGATTGCATGTTCTCATACGTATGTTATGTAATTTATGTTTTCTTAGAGTCGCACGAGATGTTTTTGAGTTACATGCATTACATTGTTAGCTAAATGCATTAGAGAATAATATGAATTAAAGAATTAAATTATCTTGTATTCAATTCTCATTGATATTCATTCATTCTACAACAATGAAGTATAATTATAAATAATGCAAACAAATTGAATATGGTTTGCGTTCACCATTGATTTGAACCAATGTCAATCAAATTTAATTAGGTGTGTTATTACCATTTAGCATGTCAGTAAATTCAATTTTCAACCAAACAATTATAAATACGTGCTCGAATAAAATAATCAAACCGTTTATTTTGGATCTTCTTTTATTAACTTAAAACATGCTATCAGAGCCATAGTCCTTTTTTCTATGTTTATTCTCTGCCTTCCTTTCTTCAATTACTCAGAACTCCACTTTTAATAATCAAAATCATCGCATTCTTATATTAAATCAAAACATTCTTCTCTTCCTTAGGCATATATTCGAAAAATAAGAGGATAAAACTTTAATAAATCATAATGATTTACTTAAGCCGTTATCAAACACACAACATTCAAGGAACACTATAAAAAAATGTCCAATAGTTCCTTCGGTTTTTAATCAACAATTTTCAACATTTCATCCTTGGGACTTCCATGAATGTAGCACCTTCATGCCCCATCAAAAGAAAATCATGATGTTCTCAATAACAACACTAATCATGCTTGGTTGGTAGTTAACGGAGCATCTCACCACGTTACATCTTACTTTAGTAATCTCCCACTGATAACACGTATCAAGGACCTGATGATATCATGATTGGCGATGGATCAACCCTTTATATCATTTATACCGAACCATACCTGCTTCCTCTCGCGCATATGCTTTACTAAACGTTTTTGTATTCCCTACATGAAAAAGAATTCAATTTCAAATTATCAATTCTGTACCCATAACCCTGTTTTTGTTGAATTTTCCCCATGGTCTATTGGGTGAAGGATCTAAACACATGGGAAACCCTTTTGATGGGTGAACCCAAAAATAGCAGATATGAGTGACCAACCGCATCTTCTTCTGTTACATCCTTACCATTACTTGCAGTTTCCACTATCAAAACTAATTTGTGCAAATGACATTCTATGCTAGGTCATCCATCATTCCCTATTATAAAAAATATATATTATTTCTAAGCTTTCTTCATCATTTACTAATCCTTTATCCTCTTCGTCACATTGCAATGCATGCTCATGTGCCTATCAACATAAGCCATCAGTTTGGTTAGATATTTTGACTTTAAGTTGATTACCTATTACGATGGTACTAATCCTATAACGAAGGAGGCGAATCATTTCTTGTGTAGTGTTTTACTTCAAGTAGTTCAACGTGTACTTAATTATGGTCGTAACGTGATTGTGATGTCATATGAATGACCATAATAAAAGTATAATCTAGATACTTAAGATCAATAGTATTCTCAAATCCAAAAACTATTACACCTCGTTACAAGAGATCTTCTATTTTGACTTAGTTGTATTAACCTATTGATGACTTTGTTGAGTCGTCTAGAGATTATTCCACACAACCACAAGTGTGTAGATCCTTAGTGTCCCCAATGGTAATGAGTAATTCACTGTCCATCATACGAAAAACATTACGTACACTAGTCTCATAGAATGTATCGCTATCATTTTCTTGGTACATCATGAATATGAACAATTCAAGGATAAATATTTTAAATATTCGAGTCAAAACTCATGGCTATGAACATATCCATAGTTGTAGTCAATTAAGTACTTTTTCTAAGGATATTCTATTTATATATATCTAATGTATTCAATCGTTACTATCGTAATATAATAATTCATACAGTAGAAAATAAAACCAAAAGCGTACTTGTTTTGAAAAAGGTTCTCATATAAGAGTTAAATTACATAGAATAATACATAATTGCACCTAGGGCATGTCCTTAACTCTATCAACCTTCGTAGTATTGAAGTTTGTTTATAGTTACAATCCGAAATTCAAGAATAAAATTGGCAGAGCGTAACCTAATAAAACTTAATTAACTTAGTTAACTCTTATAAATTAGTTAATTTTTGTAAAATTTAGTTACTTTGTTATATTTCTATAGCATTCGGTCAACCTTTATAAAAGTTGATTAATTCAATAAAACTTAGCTACCTTAATTTAATTGGCACAAAACTTTTTTTTACAAACTTACTTTTTTTATAAATTGTAGTAATTTTTACAAAATACTTGGTTAACTTAGTTGATTTTTATAAAGTTAAGTAATTTTCAAAAAATTAACTAACTTGGTTAATTTTTATAAAACTTAGTTAATTTAATTAATTTTTATAAAATTTTGTATTGAGATAGCATCATCCACCACTAAGTATGCCATTACTCTTTTAAAGAAGTGTATTATTTGTCCTATGCTAATTGCCTCAGATGCATAGCTGCAACTGCTTGAACAGTAAAACACAGAGTTGCAACATGCAAGAGCTAATGTCGTTACCAATTTGAACTGATCCAATGTTTAAGGAACAAAATTTGAACATAATTGCAATTGGAAAGGTGAGATGATGTTAATATAACCATTATTATGTTTATTGCAAACCTACATTTGTAAACTCAATCATCATTTTTGTTCCCATATACCATCAAATTCAATCAGTCATTGAATTAAAAAAAGTATGGTCACAAAATTTAATCACAAATGAAAGTAGAAATAACGCCTACATAAGATTCCAAAAACATACAATCCCAACAAAAAATAAATACAAATATAAAAAATAATGGCAAAAGTTAGTATACCTTCTATTGACACTCAAAACAGTATTGCTAATGGCATCATTGGACAGCGTTAAATCATTGGACATTTTGTTATTTTGCTATTTATTGAATGCTAGTGTGCTCCATTTCTCGTTAGAACTCAAATCAGCATTGCTAATGACATCATTGGACAACGTTAAAACTCATGTGAATTGAATTATGTGTTAGAATTCAAGAATGGAAAAAAGCATGCATGCGTGCATACATACATATACATATGCATGCCTGGGGATCCAAACAAAAATTAGATCATAGAAATCAGCTATGTGGTTTACTACCTTTCACATGAAAATGTAACAAGAAAAATTAAGTTATGTTTATCACACTGTATAAAGAACTGATTAATCCAAAATTCAACTGATATCCTCAGTTTGTTTAAAATCAATATCATGAAACCTAATTGAACGACAGTTGGTTTAACTTCAGCATAAATTAGTAAGTGGAAATTAGTACGTTCTTAATTCCTATTGACATGTAAAGTAAAACTGTTAACCCAAGCAAGTTTACAAATTTTAGTCTATCATCATTTAATAACTATAAAGTCTATCCATAGGACGATTCAACAAAGAAATAAAATACAAAAACTGAAAATATACCAACAGTCAAGTTCATGAACGTAAAATCACGATTCAACTTCATTGAGGAATTGAACTTGGTTGAGTAATTGATGGCCGAATAGTGCTTAAGCTTCCTTGAAGAATCACGCTTCAGCTTCTTCAAGGATTCCCGCTTCAGCTTCCTGGAGAGTTGCAGCAATATAACGCCAAATTTGAGAGGGATTCGTGGGTTGCAGATTGGATTTGAGAGGGATTCGTGGGTTGAACCAGGGATTTAGGGTGCCAAATTTGAGAGGGATTCATGGGTTGTGGGTTAGTTTTGAGAGGGATTCTTGGGTTGAAGCAGGGATTTAGGGTTAAAGTGGGGATTTGATTTGAGAGGGATTTGTGGGTTAAAGTAGGGATTTAGGGTTAAAGCGGTGTTTCTTCGAAGTGAAAAGCGAAATTTAGGCGGATAGGAACAAGGAGGAGGAAATAGACCATAAAATTAAGTTTCGTTCCTAATTAATTGTAGTGAAACACGTCATCTATTGACCTAAAAAAGGGGTAAGTACCAAACCATAACAAGTCAATTTTGTATGCAATCCTCACTTGCTATTAAAACAACATTTTCTTGTAGTGGACAGTAATAACAATATGAACTAATCATCAGAGTATAAGATGTACAGAGTTATACAACACAGTAACAAAGTTTATACAATAGATAAATAAACTCAACTGGTACACTATCTCTAATAATAGTAAGTCAAACAATGTCAAGGCTCCACAGGGTCATATAGCAGAATATACAGTAACAATCTCAAATTTAAGTATGAGTAAACGTCACCTCCTACTAACCCATCTACAAAACTCCATATGTCATACACACCTGCTCCCTAGCCTATTTATTTAAGAGTATCCAAGATAATAAGAAGTAAAGCATAAAATCTCGAATCATATAACAGTCTGATGCGAGCAAAAAAAATCTTAAAAGTCTATAAAATTCGATATAGCATGTGGAATATATGCATACGAATCATATCTGACTTGTCCCTGCAACCAAAGAGTTAGCACATAAACATCAATAATATGCTACTTTATAATAGCATAAAAGGGCATAAATAGCATAAAAGGGTATTCCATACTCAGTAAACTGTCGGGATGTCTAGATATCTCCATCCATAATACCTACTCCATATTAAGTAAACTGTTGGAGTGTTTAGGCATCTCTATGCACAATACCTATCTCATGTGACATCACTAGGGTGACAGGTGGATAGTGAAGCAACCATAACAAACATACCATCCATCAAATAGGACTAACTGTCATGCAGTGTGCACTAGATATATGATAAATTTTATGGCCTCCATACTGTCTGGGACTAGTGGAAATCCTAGTTCTTTGTTGTACTCCCGTATCTCGCAACCCAAAGCTGGATCCGTGTCTCGGGGCTCAAAGCTAGACACTATACCCAAAGCCATGGGTCTAGGGTATTTAGATCCTCACTACCAATCCGTGGGCGTCCCCACTATACAATATTCCTGCTTTGAGTGCAATAAAAAACACTCCGAGTCATCAACGATCACTTAGCATATTCATATATATCCAAGCCATACTAGCTCAATACAATTTCCACTATCAGGAACCCACCACGTTCCTCCACTCCATGACTCCTAAAACGAGCCTCTTCGGTGCGTACTCCCTACTCAAGTCACAACCCGAAGATACATAGTGTCTAATCTTCGGTACCTACTCCTACCATGAGGCACAAATCGAAGATACAAGGCTTTTATCATACTATTACATCGCCATCCACCCATGATGCGAATGAGCCAACACCTCCAGCATGATCTACAGAGTCCTGAAACTATCAACCTTAGAACCAACTCCATACACCGTCAAATCGTAATCTAATCGCCCTCACCATCAAAATAGCTCACCGATAGAGCGATAACATCAAGATTCTAAGTTGGTCACACGAACAAACCGTCACATTATGCACCATGAAATCTCCTTAATGTCTGTTAACTTGGATTTTAACCCAGCAGAATTCAATAGGAGTTAGAATATTCAGACCAAGCCAGAATCACTCGAAACATTACCCGAATACCCAAAAGATTAAGAAAGTGGCCTCCAAGAAGTTTGGATAAAAAATAATCCAACTCTTTGGATCAGCACTGATGCAAATTATTGGCTCTTGGATCTCTATCCTCCTTGCACAATGATCTTATGCTTCTCCTAAGCTCACCAATGAAGTTTGGTTACATTCCAGGCATTTGATTGAAGGAGTGAAGGTTCATCTAGTTCAAGATATGGTTTAGTCTTCTCCGTGAAAGAATCATCATCAAAACAAGCTAACAAGCTACGAAATTACATGGAGAGCATCATATTGAAGTAAAGAACTTAACCAAATAGACAAGGCAAAATATTTGTCTATTTATTTGGATTGTTACCAATCCAAATAGATAGCTTGGATTGGCTTCAAACTCTCTAGGTTCGCTCTTCATGATGAGTGCAGTGTTAGGAACTGAGATGTTGGTTTTGATGACAATAACCTTTTTAACTATCTTATTATAAAATATATATAATAACATTATAATCTAGATAGATACGTATATGCAGGATATATAGATATGCATGTATTGATTACTGAATACTGATCAGTATAAAAATTCAAGACTCAAGATTGAAGATTCTAGAGTATCAAGATCAAGATTTCAAGATATGTGTCTAGTTTTTGTTAAAACTTCATAATAGCATGGAAATCTTCATTTCGAATTTCATTTGGGATGGAATCCATTTCTACCTTCTTAAAGCTTCATAATAGTATGGAAATCTTTATTTCAAATTTCATTTGGGATGGAATCCATTTCTACCTTCTTAGTGGCTTATAAACCCACGACAAGTAGCTTACAAACCGACGACAAGTGGCTTACAAACCCACAAACATCCTGGTTTTGTACAAGTTCTCGAGTCCTGATGTGACGAGATATTATGCAGGAAGAAGCTGCAAAACTACTTCAAAATGGTTTTTCAAAACGATTTTCAAAACTGCTTTTCAAAATATTTTAGCCTTAAAATTATCTTTTCAAATGATTTTCAAAAAGATGTTTTAGCCTTAAAATATTCTTTGTTTTTGTGTTTTAAAATATAGTAAAATTAGTTTATTTTACTCCAGAATCATTTCATCTTGTTTTCATTTCAATACCATTTTCAAAACAAATTTAACATTATTTTTAACAAAGGGATAACGACATCATGGGATACCCTATGTCGACATGGTGGCCGTTGATTTCAAAAGTTTCAATTTTCAAAAGAAGTGTCTGTTCGTTTAAATCTCTTCACGAATGGTTATGGCAGTTGGTACTCTATAAATAGCCTTCTCAAACCAATTTTTGATATACAATTTCTCATATTTTCTTCACTTCTTCTTCTCCACAAATCCATGTTCGATAATTATCATATTTTTAAGATCGTGCCGAAATTCTGTCAAATTCTTAAGTGAATTAAATTAGAATTTCATTCTTGTTTGATTCTTATTTCTCTCTCAAAGGTCAAAGTGCTATTCATAGTTATAGGATCAATTTGTAATCAAAAGTTTATCGAGTCTCTATATAAGGTGTGGTTGTGCCTGGAATTAACTGGATAATCTTGTGGCCCGTAAATCAAGAGAGCTTGCCCCAAACTCGTGAGATAGAAGGGTACCTCAAGGCCTTTATAAATTGAGGAGTGTAATCTTGAAACTGGTTTAGTAAAAATCTATATGACGTGGTTTGCCTTGGTACAGGATTGGATGTAGGGTAACTTCGAACCAGTCTAAAATCTAGTGTATTCTTTCCGTTTACTGCTTTTTATTCACTTTATACATCTGTATTTGATTCTGTGATTAAGTTCTGCATTTATTTGTTTCATAATTTTAGTTTTGTTCATAAAAGTCTTAGAATTCATTAAAAACTATCCACCCCCTCTAGAGTTAAATTAGCCTTAGGATCCTTAATCCGTTGTCCCTTTCAATTGGTATTAGAGTATTGGTTTTCATAGTTTTCATAATCTGAAACTTGAAAATTGTTTTAATGGCTACCAACACTGGTAATGTCAATTCTGGCACTAGTTCTATTATCCCTAACACTTGTTCATTTGTAGAAGGTCAGTCTACTGTCAGAACACCATTTTTCAATGGCAGTAATTATGCATATTGGGCTTGTACAATGAAAATTTATTTACAGTTAGTAGGATTAGACACTTGGAATATCACACAAACTGAGTATGTTGAACCAACTAACAATTTTTTCCAGTGGACACTGAGCAAAAGGGTGTTGCACAAAATAACTCAAAGGCCATGAATATATTATTTTGTTCATTAGATAGGAATGAGTTTAATAAAGTGTCTGTTTGTAAGTCTGCATTTGAAATCTAGAAAACTTTGCAAGTTACTCATAAAGGAACAAACAAAGTTAAACAGACTAAAATTTCCATATTAACTAATCAATTTCAAATGTTTAAAATGCATGCAAATGAATCAATTTCCGACATGTACTGTCGATTTCAAGATATTTTTCATTCACTAGTTGCACTGGGAAAAATCTTTTTGGAGGAAGATCAAGTAAAAAAAAAATTCTAAATTCACTCACTCCAGAATGGGATCAAAAGATACTTACAATCAAAGAAGCAAATGATATCGGCCTAATGAAAATAGAAGAATTGATTGGGAATATGATGTCTATGAAGTTCAACTGCAAGGAAGAAGAGAAAACAAGGCTACAGAAAAGAAGTCATTAACATTCAATGCAACAACTGAAGATTCAGAAGCAGACTGTGATGAGTAGATCGCTTTCATGACAATAAACTTCCAAAAACTCCTAAAATATAGAAAAATGAATAATTACAAAAGAAATGATCAAAGGAATTCAAGAAGTAATGCAGAGAACGTCAACAATGATAGATGCTACAACTGCAATAAAGTCGGGCATTATAGAAAAGACTGTCCGTATCCAGATAAATAGTTATTCCTTTCAAACAATGATTCGTCAAGGAAAAGAAAGAAAGCATACACAACAACTATTGATGACTCAGACTCATCATCCAGTGATGACGAAAAGAAGATGGAAAATTCAAATTTGTGTTTCACTGCTATTCATGAATCAGACGATGATGGGAGTATGGATCTAAAAATAGGTACGCATTTACATTATTTTTAATTTTTCTTGGTTGAATGGATGCTTGTTTGTTTGCTTGATTTTATTAAATTACTTGAATTTTAAATTCAAGCTTATCCTTTGAAATTTTAATTTTAAATTCAAAAATAATATTATTTTAATAATATTTTAAATATTAAATTAGTAATATTTAAGTATTATTATATTTAAGTTATCATAGGAATTATATAATTAGAATATAGGATATAATATATATAGTTATTAGAAAATAGGATTAGACACTTGTCCTTTGAATCAATAGGCACATGTCGACATACCCAGATACCCCATGTCGACATGCCCCTCCGAATTTGATTTCAAAATTTGAATTCCCCTCCACCTTTTCACCAACTTCAATGCTCTGGAAAGATGTCTCTTGACCAGAGAACATGTCTATAGAATCTTTATTTATCTCACTCTCTTTATCATCACTTTTCACTTTTATTTCAAATTTCAAACTTATCTTCATTATCTTCAACTCCTCTAAAACTTCTTCAATGGCCTTTTCAAGCACTCCTAACACCATTAGGATTCAAAATCTGTCAAAAACTTTCTTTTTAATGACCGAAAGCTATCAAAGCTTACATCAACTATGTAAACTTTGGTCAAATTCATACGGGAAATTTGCTATTTTTGAAGATTTTCCTTCTTATGAAATTGAAAATCTTTTTCAACAATGTTCTATTCTTAGTTTATTTGATAACAAACAAAATAATTTTATATGTTATCCAAAACTTGTCAAGATGTTTTATGCGGATTTGAATCGTGGTTTTTATGACAAGGAAGGACAAATTTGGAGTAGTGTTAAAGGAACACAAATTGTTTTGGATTGTGAAATTTTGAAAAATATTTTGGGATGCAAGTATACCGGAATGAATCTCTCGAAATTTCAAATCGACGAAAATGATCAAGAGACATTTCATCACATTTTTGAAGGCGATGACAATTTTGAATTCAAAAATCGGTATTTTCATCCAAAAGCAAGAATCGTTGATCTTCTTATCCAACGCACTCTCATACAAAATTTAAAAACTACAACAATCCGACTTTGAAAGTTTTCAAAGCACTTTTTGCAATCTTTAAAAATTATGATATCAATTGGACTCAAGTTATTTTGGATGAGCTAAGGCCCAAGAATTTTACTACTGGTGGAAACACATTATACCATGGAATTTATCTTACTCGGATTTTCAATTACTTTGGAGTTGATTTTAAAAGGGAAGAATTTATAACTAGAAAATTGTTCAACCATGAAAACATTTTCCTTTTCAAATTCCATTAGTGTTTCAACCATATAAAACACTTACGGAAAGGGAAGAAAGGCTTACTCATGAAGAAATGAAGGAACAAGAAGAAGAGGAAGATGAAGGAATGGAAATTGAGGAGGAGGAAGATCAAGAAACCTCCTTAGAAAGTATAGAATATCCTACTATTCCCGCTAATCCATCCAATAAGACCATTCTCGATAATCAAAGAATTATAGTGGAAAATTAAAAGACACTTAAAAAATCAATGAGTAAGAAAATGGATAAGATTTCAACTAAAATCGAAATGTTCTTTGGGAAAATTAGTAGAAAGCTTGGACTATCATCTTCTTCATCTTCATCTAACTAGTTTTAGTTCATGCTATCTTTGTGAGAAATGCGGATTAAGGATCCTAAGGCTAAGGATAAACACTAGAGGGGGGGGGGAGGAGTGAATAGTGTTTTAGAGAATTGTTAAATCTTTTTGACTTTTTGTTAATTTAAACACAAATGTATGCAATATTCAGACATATATACGATCACAGAATCAAATACAAATGCAAATATAAAGTATAAGCAGTAAAAAAAAGAACACACCGGATTTTATATTGGTTCAGAGTTACCCTACATCCAGTCCCGTACACAAGTACGGGTTTCCTTTCAAAAACAATCTTTACAATTACACCCTCGATTTCAAGGCTACGAGGTACACCCTCCAGAATCACAATCTTCTGGGTAGAGATACTTGATTTTCCGGGCAACAAGTTCACCCAATTGATTTCCCAAGGCTACAATCACACCTTATCTCGCTTGATTGATTTTCAAGGCTACAATCACACCTTTTCTCACTATGTTGAATACAAAAAGCCTATAACTCTGAATAGCACTGAGGATCTTGTTGAGATAGTGATAGAGAATTAAACCAGAGATAATCTAGTTAGATTCAATGTTGATTTCAGCAGAGTAATGATAAGAATTTGTATATAGAAATGTGGAAGAAGAAGAGAAGTGAAAAACCAGAAAAACTGAATTAAAATTCGTTGAAACTAACCCCTATTTATAGAAAAACAACAGCCATGTCCATTCGTGAAGAGTTATGACGAATAGACACTTCTTTTGAAATTTAAATTTTGAACTCAACTGGCACCATGTCGACATGGGGTACTTGAGTATGTCAACATCCTAAATGGATTTTTGGTGTTTTAATTTTTTTTGAAAATAACCTTTATTTTATATTAAAACTATTTTAAACTTTATAAATGTACTTGACTATATTTAAAATACATAAGTAAGTATAAAGAATAATATATACAAAATTTTAATATAATTTTATATTTAAAATCTAAGTATAAATATGTAAAAGTTAAATATATTATATTTAAAAGATAGTTTAAAAACAAGGATAATTTGATTTTGAAATTAAAGATTATTTTGAGGCTAAAAGTATTTGAAATCAGGATAGATGTTTTTTGATGCTTTTAAAAGGAAGGTTTTGAAATCATTTTGAAAACAAAATATAATTTTGAAAAATTATTTTGAATAAAAAGTTAGTTGATACAAAACAATGTTCCACTAGATTTTTCGTAGGTTCCATCCTACTTAGGGTTCCATCCCTTTAACAGGCTCGAAGTGGATTCCATTCCATGAATAAATTGGATTTTAAGATGCGAGTGCTTTTCTATGAATTTTAACAAAATTTCTAATTAAAATAATAAATTACTTGAACTCTTGATACTCATGAGTCTTCAATCTTGATATCTTGAATCTCTATACTGTACAGTCTTCATTCTTATTACCTGCATGGTTAAATCTTGCATATACATATATATCTAAACTTATACTGTTAGTATTTATATTTTATAATCTATTCTAAGGTTGTTGTCATCAAAACCATCATCTTACGGACTAACAATCTCCCCCTTTTTGATGATGACAACCTTTGTTTATAAAATTTTACTTCTATCCTAATAAATCCCCCTTAATCTATGTCTAACTACCATATTTTATACTTCTCCCCCTTTGTCATCAACAAAAAAACTAACTCTAAACTATATAACACCAAACTATATAACTCCCCCTTATTCTTGGACTAAAATACCTACATTAATAAACTTATACGATGGAATATAGAATTGATAGTCACAATAATGAATCAAAAATTATATACATGTCAATGTATAATTATACATGTTTTGTACAACAAACATCAATTCACACTAAATATTAATCAAATTCAAACCAAGCCAAAGCAAATGAAATCAAATCAATCAAGGCAAATAATTCAAACAAAGCAACCAAATAAAATTAAACGTTGCGTGGAACTTCCACCCATCCTTCTTCTCCAAAGATAGGGTCTGCCTTAATAGCATCCCAATTTTCATTGTCGTTGGTGAGAGAGACTGGAGGATGTGCTTCATTATCATCCTTGTGAAGGGAGTAAATCATCCATCGTATTGCATCGAAACGCCTTTCTTGCTCCTTGATCATTTGCATTTGACTCAATTCTAAGTGTCGCTGGTTACGAAGAATGAACGAGAGAATATTCTTGAATGAATTAAGAGTTTCTTCAAGATTTTCGGATAAGTTATGAATTGGATTAACCATATTTGGATTTGTGAGAAGAATGAGAGATAGAGTAGATAAGAAATAGTTTTCAGTGATGAATTCTGGAAGAAATAGGTATTTATAGGTGTAGAAATTCGTTTGAAATGAATACACATACGGTAAATATTCAAATTCCAAATTCAAAATGAATTGTCATTTCTGACCAGTACATGTCGACATGGTCATGGGGGTATGTCGACATGGTGTAGTGAAATTTGATGATATATTTTGATTTTGTGAATAATTGTGTATATATATTTATATAATATACTAACATTTATTCTGGAGATAAGATAAGTTAGATAAAAGAAAGAAATTCCATTTCATTTCATACTAAGACGATACAACGATTAATCATAAGAACTACATGAACATTCAAATCAAAATAAACTAAAAAAATACAACGAGATACAAAAAGGTAGAACTAGTTAGAGGATGATGACGATGAAGAAAGTTCGAGTTTCTTGCTGACTTTGGAAATGAACTTGTTTGTCTTGGATGAAATTTTGTCCAACTTTTTACTAACGGATCGTTTAGGAATCCGTTGATTCTCAACAATTGTCTTTTGGTTTTTGAGAAGGATTTTGTTGGATGGATTAGGTGGATAGTCGATGCTTTCCAAAGAGGTTTCACCTTCTTCTTATTCTTTAATTTCCATTTCATCCCCTTCTTCTTCTTCTTCTTCTTCCTCTTCCTCTTCTTCCATTTCCTCATGAGCCAAATGCTCTTCCTTTTCGGCAAGAGTCTCATAAGGTTGAAAAACAAATGGAATTTTCATAAGCGAAATGTTGGAATAACTGAAATTTTTTCTAGAAACAAATTCTTCGCCTTTGAAATCCACTCCAAAATAGTTAAAAACCCGAGTGAGATAAATTCCATGATACAAAGTATTCTCACCCATTTCAAGATTTTTGGGACGAAGTTCATCCAAAATAACTTGCGTCCAATTTATGCCATAATTTTCAAAAATAGCAAAAAGTTCTTTGCAAACTTTTGAAGTAGGATTGTTGAAATTCCCCGATCTTGGTGTCAAAGTATGTTGCAAAGACAATTCTTGTTTTGGTCGAAAATTTCGATTTTTGAATTCAAATTACCATTCCCTTCGAAAATGTGATGAAATGTCTCACGATCATTTTCATCGATTTTAAAATTAGAGAGATCCATTCCCGTACTCTTGCAATTGAGAATGGTACCAAAAAGATTACAATTCAAAACAATTCTAATGCCTTTGACACTACTCCAAATTTCATCCTCATTTCCATTATAAACTCCACGGCTTAAATTTGCATAGAAAATTTTGACAAGATTTGGATAGCAAACGAAATAATTTTGAGAAGCATCAACAAGACTAAGAATTTGATTGTTTGCAAAAAGAGAATCAATTTCATAAGAAGAAAAATCTTGAAAGATAGCAAACTTTCTGGGATGGACTTTGGCATAATTAGCATAATTGATGTATGCTTTTATTGCCTCCGGATCATTGAGAGTTACTCTTTTATCTTTCTGGAAATTCTCATGGTGGAGGGTTGCTTGAAGAAGCCATTAAAGTAGAGAGTAGAGAGCTTGAAGTTTTGAAGAGAGAGTTTGAATTTGAAAATGAGAGTGAAAAGGATATGATAAAAGATAGTGAATAAATAGATACTCAAAGGACATGTTCTCTGGTCAAAAGGTAGCTTTCCATAGAATTGGATGAAGTGAAAAGGTGGAGGGAAATTCAAACATTTGAATTCAAATTTTGAAATTCAAATTCGGGTACCCATGTCGACATCATGGTGGGGACCATGTCGACATGTGCCAGTGAATTTTTGTGATTTTTTTCTAAGTTCTCTAATAAATATATATATACTTTATTATTTTTAATGTCTATATATTTCTGAAAGTATTATTATACTATTAAAAATAATAAAATAGTAAAATAATGATAAAAAATAGAAAATAAATTTTAAAATTCAAACAACACACCAATTCAAAATCAATCTTTACAATTACACCCTCGATTTCAAGGCTACGAGGTACACCCTCCAGAATCACAATTTTCTGGGTAGAGACACTTGATTTCCCGAGCAACAAGTTCACCCAATTGATTTCCCAAGGCTACAATCACACCTTATCTCGCTTGATTGATATTCAAGGCTACAATCACACCTTTTCTCACTATGTTGAATACAAAAAGCCTATAACTCTGAATAGCACTGAGGATCTTGTTGAGATAGTGATAGAGAAACAAACCAGAGATAATCTAGTTAGATTCAATGTTGATTTCGGCAGAGTAATGATAAGAATTTGTATATAGAAATGTGGAAGAAGAAGAGATGTGAAAAAACATAAAAACCGAATTAAAATTCGTTGAAACTAACCCATATTTATAGAAGAACAACAGTCATGTCCATTCGTGAAGAGTTATGACGAATAGACACTTCTTTTGAAATTTAAATTTTGAACTCAACTGGCACCATGTCGACATGGGGTACTTGAGTATGTCAACATCCTAAATGGATTTTTGGTGTTTTGATTTTTTTTGAAAATAACCTTTATTTTATATTAAAACTATTTTAAACTTTATAAATGTACTTGACTATATTTAAAATACATAAGTAAGTATAAAGAATAATATATACAAAATTTTACTATAATTTTATATTTAAAATCTAAGTATAAATATGTAAAAGTTAAATATATTATATTTAAAAGATAGTTTAAAAACAAGGATAATTTGATTTTGAAATTAAAGATTATTTCGAGGCTAAAAGTATTTGAAATCAGGATAGATGTTTTTTGATGCTTTTAAAAGAAAGGTTTTGAAATCATTTTGAAAACAAGATATAATTTTGAAAAATTATTTTGAATAAAAAGTTAGTTGATACAAAACAATGTTCCACTAGATTTTTCGTAGGTTCCATCCTACTTAGGGTTCCATCCCTTTAACAGGCTCGAAGTGGATTCCATTCCATGAATAAATTGGATTTTAAGATGCGAGTGCTTTTCTATGAATTTTAACAAAATTTCTAATTAAAACAATAAATTACTTGAACTCTTGATACTCATGAGTCTTCAATCTTGATATCTTGAATCTCTATACTGTACAGTCTTCATTCTTATTACCTGCATGGTTAAATCTTGCATATACATATATATCTAAACTTCTACTGTTAGTATTTATATTTTATAATCTATTCTAAGGTTGTTGTCATCAAAACCATCATCTTACGGACTAACAATCTCCCCCTTTTTGATGATGACAACCTTTGTTTATAAAATATTACTTCTATCCTAATAAATCCCCCTTAATCTATGTCTAACTACCATATTTTATACTTCTCCCCCTTTGTCATCAACAAAAAAACTAACTCTAAACTATATAACACCAAACTATATAACTCCCCCTCATTCTTGGACTAAAATACCTGCATTAATAAACTTATACGATGGAATATAGAATTGATAGTCACAATAATGAATCAAAAATTATATACATGTCAATGTATAATTATACATGTTTTGTACAACAAACATCAATTCACACTAAATATTAATCAAATTCAAACCAAGCCAAAGCAAATGAAATCAAATCAATCAAGGCAAATAATTCAAACAAAGCAACCAAATAAAATTAAACGTTGCGTGGAACTTCCACCCATCCTTCTTCTCCAAAGATAGGGTCTGCCTTAATAGCATCCCAATTTTCATTGTCGTTGGTGAGAGAGACTGGAGGATGTGATTCATTATCATCCTTGTGAAGGGAGTAAATCATCCATCGTATCGCATCGAAATGCCTTTCTTTCTCCTTGATCATTTGCATTTGACTCAATTCTAAGTGTCGCTGGTTACGAAGAATGAACGAGAGAATATTCTTGAATGAATTAAGAGTTTCTTCAAGATTTTCGGATAAGTTATGAATTGGATTAACCATATTTGGATTTGTGAGAAGAATGAGAGATAGAGTAGATAAGAAATAGTTTTCAGTGATGAATTCTGGAAGAAATAGGTATTTATAGGTGTAGAAATTCGTTTGAAATGAATACACATACGGTAAATATTCAAATTCCAAATTCAAAATGAATTGTCATTTCTGACCAGTACATGTCGACATGGTCATGGGGGTATGTCGACATGGTGTAGCGAAATTTGATGATATATTTTGATTTTGTGAATAATTGTGTATATATATTTATATAATATACTAACATTTATTCTGGAGATAAGATAAGTTAGATAAAAGAAAGAAATTCCATTTCATTTCATACTAAGACGATACAACGATTAATCATAAGAACTACATGAACATTCAAATCAAAATAAACTAAAAAAATACAACGAGATACAAAAAGGTAGAACTAGTTAGAGGATGATGACGATGAAGAAAGTTCGAGTTTCTTACTGACTTTGGAAATGAACTTGTTTGTCTTGGATGAAATTTTGTCCAACTTTTTACTAACGGATCGTTTAGGAATCCGTTGATTCTCAACAATTGTCTTTTGGTTTTTGAGAAGGATTTTGTTGGATGGATTAGGTGGATAGTCGATGCTTTCCAAAGAGGTTTCACCTTCTTCTTATTCTTCAATTTCCATTTCATCCCCTTCTTCTTCTTCTTCTTCTTCCTCTTCCTCTTCTTCCATTTCCTCGTGAGCCAAACGCTCTTCCTTTTCGGCAAGAGTCTCATATGGTTGAAAAACAAATGGAATTTTCATAAGCGAAATGTTGGAATAACTGAAATTTTTTCTAGAAACAAATTCTTCGCCTTTGAAATCCACTCCAAAATAGTTAAAAACCCGAGTGAGATAAATTCCATGATACAAAGTATTCTCACCCATTTCAAGATTTTTGGGACGAAGTTCATCCAAAATAACTTGCGTCCAATTTATGCCATAATTTCCAAAAATAGCAAAAAGTTCTTTGCAAACTTTTGAAGTAGGATTGTTGAAATTCCCCGATCTTGGTGTCAAAGTATGTTGCAAAGACAATTCTTGTTTTGGTCGAAAATTTCGATTTTTGAATTCAAATTATCATTCCCTTCGAAAATGTGATGAAATGTCTCACGATCATTTTTATCGATTTTAAAATTAGAGAGATCCATTCCCGTACTCTTGCAATTGAGAATGGTACCAAAAAGATTACAATTCAAAACAATTCTAATGCCTTTGACACTACTCCAAATTTCATCCTCATTTCCATTATAAACTCCACGGCTTAAATTTGCATAGAAAATTTTGACAAGATTTGGATAGCAAACAAAATAATTTTGAGAAGCATCAACAAGACTAAGAATTTGATTGTTTGCAAAAAGAGAATCAATTTCATAAGAAGAAAAATCTTGAAAGATAACAAACTTTCTGGGATGGACTTTGGCATAATTAGCATAATTGATGTATGCTTTTATTGCCTCAGGATCATTGAAGAGTTACTCTTTTATCTTTCTGGAAATTCTCATGGTGGAGGGTTGCTTGAAGAAGCCATTAAAGTAGAGAGTAGAGAGCTTGAAGTTTTGAAGAGAGAGTTTGAATTTGAAAATGAGAGTGAAAAAGATATGATAAAAGATAGTGAATAAATAGATACTCAAAGGACATGTTCTCTGGTCAAAAGGTAGCTTTCCATAGAATTGGATGAAGTGAAAAGATGGAGGGAAATTCAAACATTTGAATTCAAATTTTGAAATTCAAATTCGGGTACCCATGTCGACATCATGGTGGGGACCATGTCGACATGTGCCAGTGAATTTTTGTGATTTTTTTCTAAGTTCTCTAATAAATATATATATACTTTATTATTTTTAATGTCTATATATTTCTGAAAGTATTATTATACTATTAAAAATAATAAAATAGTAAAATAATGATAAAAAATAGAAAATAAATTTTAAAATTCAAACAACACACCAATTCAAAATCAATCTTTACAATTACACCCTCGATTTCAAGGCTACGAGGTACACCCTCCAGAATCACAATTTTCTGGGTAGAGACACTTGATTTCCCGAGCAACAAGTTCACCCAATTGATTTCCCAAGGCTACAATCACACCTTATCTCGCTTGATTGATATTCAAGGCTACAATCACACCTTTTCTCACTATGTTGAATACAAAAAGCCTATAACTCTGAATAGCACTGAGGATCTTGTTGAGATAGTGATAGAGAAACAAACCAGAGATAATCTAGTTAGATTCAATGTTGATTTCGGCAGAGTAATGATAAGAATTTGTATATAGAAATGTGGAAGAAGAAGAGATGTGAAAAAACATAAAAACCGAATTAAAATTCGTTGAAACTAACCCATATTTATAGAAGAACAACAGTCATGTCCATTCGTGAAGAGTTATGACGAATAGACACTTCTTTTGAAATTTAAATTTTGAACTCAACTGGCACCATGTCGACATGGGGTACTTGAGTATGTCAACATCCTAAATGGATTTTTGGTGTTTTGATTTTTTTTGAAAATAACCTTTATTTTATATTAAAACTATTTTAAACTTTATAAATGTACTTGACTATATTTAAAATACATAAGTAAGTATAAAGAATAATATATACAAAATTTTACTATAATTTTATATTTAAAATCTAAGTATAAATATGTAAAAGTTAAATATATTATATTTAAAAGATAGTTTAAAAACAAGGATAATTTGATTTTGAAATTAAAGATTATTTTGAGGCTAAAAGTATTTGAAATCAGGATAGATGTTTTTTGATGCTTTTAAAAGAAAGGTTTTGAAATCATTTTGAAAACAAGATATAATTTTGAAAAATTATTTTGAATAAAAAGTTAGTTGATACAAAACAATGTTCCACTAGATTTTTCGTAGGTTCCATCCTACTTAGGGTTCCATCCCTTTAACAGGCTCGAAGTGGATTCCATTCCATGAATAAATTGGATTTTAAGATGCGAGTGCTTTTCTATGAATTTTAACAAAATTTCTAATTAAAACAATAAATTACTTGAACTCTTGATACTCATGAGTCTTCAATCTTGATATCTTGAATCTCTATACTGTACAGTCTTCATTCTTATTACCTGCATGGTTAAATCTTGCATATACATATATATCTAAACTTCTACTGTTAGTATTTATATTTTATAATCTATTCTAAGGTTGTTGTCATCAAAACCATCATCTTACGGACTAACAATCTCCCCCTTTTTGATGATGACAACCTTTGTTTATAAAATATTACTTCTATCCTAATAAATCCCCCTTAATCTATGTCTAACTACCATATTTTATACTTCTCCCCCTTTGTCATCAACAAAAAAACTAACTCTAAACTATATAACACCAAACTATATAACTCCCCCTCATTCTTGGACTAAAATACCTACATTAATAAACTTATACGATGGAATATAGAATTGATAGTCACAATAATGAATCAAAAATTATATACATGTCAATGTATAATTATACATGTTTTGTACAACAAACATCAATTCACACTAAATATTAATCAAATTCAAACCAAGCCAAAGAAAATGAAATCAAATCAATCAAGGCAAATAATTCAAACAAAGCAACCAAATAAAATTAAACGTTGCGTGGAACTTCCACCCATCCTTCTTCTCCAAAGATAGGGTCTGCCTTAATAGCATCCTAATTTTCATTGTCGTTGGTGAGAGAGACTGGAGGATGTGATTCATTATCATCCTTGTGAAGGGAGTAAATCATCCATCGTATTGCATCGAAATGCCTTTCTTTCTCCTTGATCATTTGCATTTGACTCAATTCTAAGTGTCGCTGGTTACGAAGAATGAACGAGAGAATATTCTTGAATGAATTAAGAGTTTCTTCAAGATTTTCGGATAAGTTATGAATTGGATTAACCATATTTGGATTTGTGAGAAGAATGAGAGATAGAGTAGATAAGAAATAGTTTTCAGTGATGAATTCTGGAAGAAATAGGTATTTATAGGTGTAGAAATTCGTTTGAAATGAATACACATACGGTAAATATTCAAATTCCAAATTCAAAATGAATTGTCATTTCTGACCAGTACATGTCGACATGGTCATGGGGGTATGTCGACATGGTGTAGTAAAATTTGATGATATATTTTGATTTTGTGAATAATTGTGTATATATATTTATATAATATACTAACATTTATTCTGGAGATAAGATAAGTTAGATAAAAGAAAGAAATTCCATTTCATTTCATACTAAAACGATACAACGATTAATCATAAGAACTACATGAACATTCAAATCAAAATAAACTAAAAAAATACAACGAGATACAAAAAGGTAGAACTAGTTAGAGGATGATGACGATGAAGAAAGTTCGAGTTTCTTACTGACTTTGGAAATGAACTTGTTTGTCTTGGATGAAATTTTGTCCAACTTTTTACTAACGGATCGTTTAGGAATCCGTTGATTCTCAACAATTGTCTTTTGGTTTTTGAGAAGGATTTTGTTGGATGGATTAGGTGGATAGTCGATGCTTTCCAAAGAGGTTTCACCTTCTTCTTATTCTTCAATTTCCATTTCATCCCCTTCTTCTTCTTCTTCTTCTTCCTCTTCCTCTTCTTCCATTTCCTCGTGAGCCAAACGCTCTTCCTTTTCGGCAAGAGTCTCATAAGGTTGAAAAACAAATGGAATTTTCATAAGCGAAATGTTGGAATAACTGAAATTTTTTCTAGAAACAAATTCTTCGCCTTTGAAATCCACTCCAAAATAGTTAAAAACCCGAGTGAGATAAATTCCATGATACAAAGTATTCTCACCCATTTCAAGATTTTTGGGATGAAGTTCATCCAAAATAACTTGCGTCCAATTTATGCCATAATTTCCAAAAATAGCAAAAAGTTCTTTGCAAACTTTTGAAGTAGGATTGTTGAAATTCCCCGATCTTGGTGTCAAAGTATGTTGCAAAGACAATTCTTGTTTTGGTCGAAAATTTCGATTTTTGAATTCAAATTATCATTCCCTTCGAAAATGTGATGAAATGTCTCACGATCATTTTCATCGATTTTAAAATTAGAGAGATCCATTCCCGTACTCTTGCAATTGAGAATGGTACCAAAAAGATTACAATTCAAAACAATTCTAATGCCTTTGACACTACTCCAAATTTCATCCTCATTTCCATTATAAACTCCACGGCTTAAATTTGCATAGAAAATTTTGACAAGATTTGGATAGCAAACAAAATAATTTTGAGAAGCATCAACAAGACTAAGAATTTGATTGTTTGCAAAAAGAGAATCAATTTCATAAGAAGAAAAATCTTGAAAGATAACAAACTTTCTGGGATGGACTTTGGCATAATTAGCATAATTGATGTATGCTTTTATTGCCTCAGGATCATTGAAGAGTTACTCTTTTATCTTTCTGGAAATTCTCATGGTGGAGGGTTGCTTGAAGAAGCCATTAAAGTAGAGAGTAGAGAGCTTGAAGTTTTGAAGAGAGAGTTTGAATTTGAAAATGAGAGTGAAAAAGATATGATAAAAGATAGTGAATAAATAGATACTCAAAGGACATGTTCTCTGGTCAAAAGGTAGCTTTCCATAGAATTGGATGAAGTGAAAAGATGGAGGGAAATTCAAACATTTGAATTCAAATTTTGAAATTCAAATTCGGGTACCCATGTCGACATCATGGTGGGGACCATGTCGACATGTGCCAGTGAATTTTTGTGATTTTTTTCTAAGTTCTCTAATAAATATATATATACTTTATTATTTTTAATGTCTATATATTTCTGAAAGTATTATTATACTATTAAAAATAATAAAATAGTAAAATAATGATAAAAAATAGAAAATAAATTTTAAAATTCAAACAACACACCAATTCAAAATCAATCTTTACAATTACACCCTCGATTTCAAGGCTACGAGGTACACCCTCCAGAATCACAATTTTCTGGGTAGAGACACTTGATTTCCCGAGCAACAAGTTCACCCAATTGATTTCCCAAGGCTACAATCACACCTTATCTCGCTTGATTGATATTCAAGGCTACAATCACACCTTTTCTCACTATGTTGAATACAAAAAGCCTATAACTCTGAATAGCACTGAGGATCTTGTTGAGATAGTGATAGAGAAACAAACCAGAGATAATCTAGTTAGATTCAATGTTGATTTCGGCAGAGTAATGATAAGAATTTGTATATAGAAATGTGGAAGAAGAAGAGATGTGAAAAAACATAAAAACCGAATTAAAATTCGTTGAAACTAACCCATATTTATAGAAGAACAACAGTCATGTCCATTCGTGAAGAGTTATGACGAATAGACACTTCTTTTGAAATTTAAATTTTGAACTCAACTGGCACCATGTCGACATGGGGTACTTGAGTATGTCAACATCCTAAATGGATTTTTGGTGTTTTGATTTTTTTTGAAAATAACCTTTATTTTATATTAAAACTATTTTAAACTTTATAAATGTACTTGACTATATTTAAAATACATAAGTAAGTATAAAGAATAATATATACAAAATTTTACTATAATTTTATATTTAAAATCTAAGTATAAATATGTAAAAGTTAAATATATTATATTTAAAAGATAGTTTAAAAACAAGGATAATTTGATTTTGAAATTAAAGATTATTTTGAGGCTAAAAGTATTTGAAATCAGGATAGATGTTTTTTGATGCTTTTAAAAGAAAGGTTTTGAAATCATTTTGAAAACAAGATATAATTTTGAAAAATTATTTTGAATAAAAAGTTAGTTGATACAAAACAATGTTCCACTAGATTTTTCGTAGGTTCCATCCTACTTAGGGTTCCATCCCTTTAACAGGCTCGAAGTGGATTCCATTCCACAAATAAATTGGATTTAAGATGCCAGTGCTTTTCTATGAGTTTTAACAAAATTTCCAATTAACATAATAAATTACTTGAACTATTGATACTCGTGAGTCTTCAATCTTGATATTTTGAATCTCTATACTATACAGTCTTCATTCTTGTTACCTGCATGGTTAAATCCTGCATATACATATATATCTAAACTTATACTGTTAGTATTTATATTTTATAATGTATTCTAAGGTTGTTGTCATCAAAACCATCATCTTACGGACTAACAATCTTAAGTTCTATCTTTGTAGTTTCTTTATTTTAGTTAATATTATATTTTCTTATGTAATGCTAACTAGAATTAACAATGAAATCGTTCATTTCCTGTTATTCTTGTTCATTTGTCTCTGTAATTGCTTGTTTTTATGTTATAAATTTTTTAGTTTAATAGATTTGTTAATAATATTCAAAACAAAGCAAAATGTCACATTAGGCAGAGGCATGTCAACATACACCATCCCCGATGTCGACATCCAATGGGCAGAAACTAGTTACCCTTTTAAATTTTAAATTCATATAACTAACTTATGTCTATTCATTTCAAACGACTTTCTATCCCTATATGTGTTCCTATCAGAATAAATTGTCAAACTTCTTCTCTAATCACTCTCTTTCATAAATTATGGCTTCTCCGATTAAGAATCTAAGTGATAATCTTAAAGAAACTCCCACTTCCTTCAAGAATATTCTTACATTCATACTTCGTAATCAGCGTCATTTAGAATTAAGTCAAATACAGATGATCAAGGAGCAAGAGAAACATTTCGATGCCCTTTGTTGGATGATCTCAGCCCTTAACGAGGACGATCTCCAGTGAATTCCACCAGTCACTCTCGACAAAGATAAAGAAGAATGGGATGCCATTAAAGAAGACCCTATCTTTGGAGAAGATGGATGTGGAAGTACCAAGGAATGTCTAGTCATTTTGTATGTTATTTGTTTGATTTGATTGGTGTGTTTTAAAACTTGACCGACTTAACTTATTCGGTATGGTTTGTTGTATGTCTGGGTTGAATAATTACTGTAAATATGATTGGCTGATGATTGATTTATTTGATTACACTTATGATCACACTTAGCACTTATTACACTTATATATGTTTTACTCTATTTTATTATTGTTGATTATCGTATAACAAGTTCAAGGATTTTATTAGTTAGAAGTTTTTATTGATGGCAAAGGGGGAGAAGTTATAAAATAGTAGTTGGCTTGGAGTAAGGGGGAGTCTTGAAGTAAGGGGGAGTCTTGGAGTAAGGGGGAGTCATGGAGAAAGAAGGAGTTATGGTTAGTCATGGAGAAAGGAGGAGTTATGATAGGAGTTATGATACAATAAGTATATTTTATAAATACAGGTTGTCATCATCAAAAAGGGAAGATTGTTAGGAACTGAGATGTTGGTTTTGACGACCACAACCTTTTTAACTATCTTATTATAAAATATATACTAACACTATAATCTAGATAGATATGTATATGGAGGATATATAGATATGCAGGTATTGATTACTGAAGATTGATCAATATAAAGACTTAAGACTCAAGATTGAAGACTCTAGAGTATTAAGATCAAGGTTTCAAGATATGTGTCTAGTTTTTGCTAAAACTTCATAATAACATAGAAATCTTCATTCCAAATTTCATTTAGGATGGAACCCATTTCTATCTTTTTAGTGGCTTACAAACCCACGACAAGTAGTTTACAAACCTATGATAAGTGGCTTACAAAAGCACGAACATCCTGGTTTTGTACAAGTTCTCGGGTCCTGATGTGATGAGATATTATGCAGGAAGAAGCTTGCAAAACTACTTCAAAATGGTTTTTCAAAACGAATTTCAAAACTGCTTTTCAAAATATTTAGCCTTAAAATTATCTTTTCAAATGATTTTAAAAAAGATGTTTTAGCCTTAAAATATTCTTTGTTTTTGTGTTTTAAAACATAGTAAAATTAGTTTATTTTACTCTAGAATCATTTCATCTTGTTTTCATTTCAATACTATTTCAAAACAAATTTTACATTATTTTTAACAAGGGGATGTCGACCTCATGGGATACCCCATGTCGACATGGTGGCCGTTGATTTCAAAAGTTTCAATTTTCAAAAGAAGTGTCTATTCGTTTAAATTTCTTCATGAATGGTTATGACAGTTGGTACTCTATAAATTGCCTTCTTCAACGAATTTTTGATATACAATTTCTCATATTTTCTTCACTTCTTCTTCTCCACAAATCCATGTTCTATAATTATCATATTTTTAAGATCGTGCCGAAATTCTGCCAAATTCTCAAGTGAATCAAATTAGAACTTTGTTCTTGTTTGATTCTTAGTTCTCTCTCGAAAATCAAAGTGCTATTCAAAGTTATAGGATCAATTTGTAATCAAGAGTTTATCGAGTCTCTCTATAAGGTGTGGTTGTGCCTGGATATCAATTGGATAATCTTGTGGCCCGTAAATCAAGAGAGTTTGCTCTTAACTCGTGAGATAGAAGGGTGTCTCAATGCCTTTATGAATTGAGGAGTGTAATCTTGACACTGGTTTAATAAAAATATTTGTGAGGCGGTTTGCCTTGGTACATGACTGGATGTAGGGTAACTCCAAACCAGTATAAAATCCGGTGCATTCTTTCTCTTTACTGCTTTTTATTTACTTTCTGCATGTGTTTGATTGTGTAATTGTTATTTGATTAAGTTCTGCATTTGTTTGTGTCATAATTTCAATTTAGTTCATATAAGTCTTAGAATTCACTAAACACTATTCACCATCTCTAGTGTTAAATTAGCCTTAAGATGCTTAATCCGCTGTCCCTTTCATGCAGGCTTCTGGTAAAGTGGCTTTGGCTCAAGCGTTTCCCAACCCCTATAAATACAATCCCACCTGCAATATAAAAGGGATCCTCTATGAACTGGCTGCTAAAACTCTACCATTTTTATTCTTTAACATTCTTCTCCTTCCACATAATAGCTACCAGCAGACAATTGAGATCCTCTCTTTGTCTCCAACAATGGTGGTTTGATCTAAGTTAGTCACTGCAATCACATTGTAATCTTGAATCAATCTTGTAACAGCAGTTAGATAATAAAATTATAATAAAGTGGATGCAGGCTTTGTTAACAGCCGAACCACTATAAAAATATGGTCTTTTTACTACTTCTACGCTATTTTTATGATCTATCTATATCTCATTTTCTATTTTATTAGCCTTGATAAACATGGCTGATGCTTTCATACTCAATCCAGTGTGTTGATTCATTTTTTGGTTTAACATTTTGGTGCTTTCATGGATAGTTGAACTTAGGTTTAAATGCAGCTATCGACTTTGGATTGGAAGTGATCCAGAAGTTAAATCTGAGAAAGTTCTCTTGAAGAAAGTTAGAGACACCATTTATTCAACTGTCAAAGAAAAAGCTTCATGGACTCTTTTATTACCTACTCATGACGGTAATGCAAAATCTTAGATCCGACAAATATTGGACTACTACAAAAATAATATAAGTAATAAATTGCCAAACTACAATATTTGTCAGGAAGGCGTGTGTACGTTTTATGGTTGGAAGACCGAGCATCATTCTATAGAAACTGTGATAATTCTGTACATATGGAAAATGAATATGTTTCTGCCCACAAATGCTTTTTGCTAACAGGAGCGCAAGTAGTTCTTGATCAAACTGAACCATCTCCTTCAAATGCCAATGAAAGAAGACTGGATTTGAAAGGGGTAGTTTCAGAACCGCCTTGTAAACAGCTACCAGTAGGAAATTCAAGTTCATCTATGTATTACTCTGATGGAGCTAATCAACTATTTTCAAATCACATGAATAATGATGGGTAGCATGATACAAGCAATCCCTCACATAGCGACTCCAGTATCTTGGATCAAGCCAAGATTCGTCATCCGAATCAAGCCAACTCGAATCAAGCCAAGATTCGTCATCCGGAAGAACCAAGTATCTTGGATCCTACATATATAGGTCTTTGAAGAAAGAGGCTTTCCCTGGCTTTAATCACCTAGAAGACACAACCACATGCACTGGACTGGGGACAACCATACAAGTTGTGAAGAAACCCTAGATATAGTTCAAAGCGCAAACAACGTTGGGGCATGCGGGCACGATACATACTTAAATAGATGTAAGGATAGTCCAAGACTAATCATACCATAGTGTAAACTCCTAATTTTAAATAATATTATTCAAGAGATATAATTAGATAAAATAAAGAGAATAATGAAAATATTAGAGCGATAATGGGGTTGAGATTTGAAAATTTATTAGAGGTCGTGCTTAACCAAATAAAAATTTAAAAATAATGAGTTTATGGAAATGGTTTTACAAGTTAACTAATAGGAGAATAATGCAACGTTATTATAGGGTATAGCCGTCCACCATAACCCTTAACCCCTAAACCCTTATTCCCATTTTCATTTTCACAAGTCCATAATTCTAAAACATAAGCCAAAGAGCTCAAGCCGGCCATAACTTAGGGGAAAAGAGGAGAAAAACTAATTAAAATCTAAGGAATCAAGCAAGGAGAATTAAGCAAGAACAAATTTCAAGTTCCTTATCCAAAGCAAGGTGAATAATAATCGAAACCATCTCATTATTGTTTTTAAAGAACATTTGATATCGGGTTTTATCTTTAAAATCTTTATGATGATTCTATTAATGATATGCTTGGGTTACATGATATATTTGATTTAAACAAGTCTGTTTGATAAATGTTTTATTCGATTTTAAGGAAAAATTGTATATATTGGGTTTCGAATGCCATAAGGATTTAATATGTTATGAAAAACATTATTTTGGGACAATTTTAATTTTCGTACTAAGTGATGGATAATTTATTATGAATTTTTGAAGGCATAAATAAATAATTGGGTTTAAAAGTTTATTTCGGTTATTATATAAAGGATTTTGGGTCTGAAATTTATATATGTTAGCTAACATGTTAAAAGTGAATTATGATGATTTTAAAGGATTTTTCCTAAGTCTTATACTGTGTAAATTAAATTATTTAAGTTGGCGGACATAAATGTCTTAATTGTTTTGTAAAAGTGAAGGGTTACTTTGTAAATTAATTTTAGTTACTTTTAGATAATTCGACAGTCTTTTAGAAAAGATTCTGGTAAAGTTTATGGCAATCAATTATATTTTTACACATAGGAAAATTAGTTGAAAAGCATTTACTTAAAATGGCAATAAAATAATTTTGCGAAGAATTAATGTTTTTCCACTTCCAGCATCAACCTTTCGACCTTATTCTTTCGCCCCAACCTAAATTGAAACCAATACGTATGGTATCAATGCTTTGGTACATAGTGGATTGGGGTAAGACAAAAGGTATAGAGTCGAAATCATGCTTTCGAAGGGGTTGATGCCACTTTAAATAGCTTTCAAAGGTCTTTGTTTTGCTTTCCAAAGAGATGTCGCTTTCCTTGCATTTAAAAGGATGCTTTCGAAAGGGTTGAATTACTTTAATGTGGCTTTCGAAGGGGTTGCCGCCTTCTTGTTTTGAAAGGATAGATTTCGAATGAGATTTTGCCTTTTATGTTTTAAAACGGAGCTTTAGAAAGGGTGGTTTGAACCTAGTCAAAACCATGCTGTCGTCTTCATGCCTTTCGAACAGGTTGAATTTATCAATGAGTTCGAAAGGTAATATTTTGTTTTGTGAATATAAAAGGCACTTCCTAATGTTTTCGAAAGGGCTCCAGTAGCCACCTAAACTAAAGGTTTCGAAGGCAATGGCTTCAAAAGGTGTTTCGAAGCTATGCTTTCAATTGTTTTACTTAAAAGATTAAAGCTTTCGAAAGGATGGTTCCGAAGCCATCTGTTCTCTCTAAATTCTTTTGTTTGAAGGTTAATGGTTTCGAAATGGGTACTTTTGTATATGTTCACTTTGAGCCAAAAGTTATATTTAAGATCAAACCTAATGGTTTCGAAAGAGGTACTTTCATATGGTTTTGAAGCTATGCTTCTATAAGTTGGGAAGTGATTCTTTAATACTTTCAAAAGTAATGTTTTGATGGTTTCGAAAGAGATGTTTTAAAGTGTTTTGAAAGACATATGCTTAGTGTTTTTGAAAAGAAGGTTTGAATGATTTCGAAGAGATATTCTAATCGTTTTGAAAGTAAAGCTCTAAGGTTTCGTGTAACATCCCCTATCTAGAGTCCCGAAGTTAAGCTCTACAGATGCTGCAATCATTCATAGTATTAACTTCCGGTGATCAAGTATGGAAATGTTAATGGTATCCATAATATCAGAAGCACTTGAATATGAAATAAAATCATCAATAGAATAAAAACACTTTTCTGATTACATTTCAAAACAATGTTTCATATCCAAGTTACATAATCCCAAATGTTTTCAAATTCAGATCAAATATATTATTACAAAATACGCCAAGAGCAACATATGAAGATGCCTTCTTGGTTGATCAAAGTACTAAATAGTCATAACAGACTTAATACAACACAGCGAAAATAAAAAACATAACAATTCTTACATAGCTAACTTCAACCTCCTCCTCGTCTTCGGAATCTTTATTCGTCCAGCTACTAAAACCTGAAAATCCTCAACCCTTTAGCCTACTCAAATCAATTTTGAGCAACTGAGAGTTTAAGGGGAAAGACATAAACTTCGAATCAGACATAAAGTCTGGTGTGAATAATACTACACATCTTGAATATTTGATATTGAGTGAAACCACACCGCTTAGCAGAATGGATTTCCCCTCACTAATATCCTTTTAAAACATATCGTTTGCAAACCTTAATCCTGCAACCAAAACTGGTTAAAATGATAATATCAGTATCATGAAAGAATATAGATATGGTAATAAATGGATTATCTGTCGAACAATACAGTTTTGTTTGGCTAACTACCAACCTTTGGTTGACTCGTGTCTACCAGACAAAATAAACAAATAATCTAACTTCTATCAAATACTCCTCTTTTGGACGGTCTGGCCCTAACTTACTTCTCTAGGGTTAATTGATCCTAATGGTTTTGCGGGCTCACCAATAACCTATCCTCACTATGTATATTCCTTTCTGTGTGTAACATCATTTTAGTCTTACCTGTGATAAAGCCCTAATCACTGGAATTTTGGACTAAATTAGCTAGGTGCTAATAGCTAAGCGACCCTATACCAGTCCCATATAATATTCTAATAGTCGAGTCATTTTACTTAGGGTCATCTGCCCATGAAATTTTCCTTGAAAACCTTTTCTTTCAAAATGATTTAATCCTTTTAAATCATACTCAAACAAGGAAAATATACTCTATGCTTTACTCAAATCTCCTTGCCATGCTATATATATACTTTACACTAATCTTTGTTGATAAAAACATTTAAACTTTTGAAAGTACCCCTTTTGAGTTCGTTGAAAGTACCCCTTTTGAGTTCGTTGAAAGTACCCCTTTCGATCCAAGTAAAACCTTACAATGAAGGCCAAAACATACCCTTACGAAACTATTCATAATAAACCTTCCGAAATCATTGAAAAACATCACTTTCAAAAACTTTAAAACCTTAGACATTCTATCTTTAAAACACTTAGCATTGCCTTTCGAAAACAATTAGAAACTTTCCTTTTAATTTTTCGAAACCATTGTGTAACGACCCCTTCGAAACCTTCATTTAGACCTTTCGAAAGCATTAAAATCCCTTGTAAACATCAAACATTTCGAAAGAATTTGGGTTCAAGTAAAACATGTGGAAACCTTTCGAAACCATTTAAAACCTTTCCTTTCGAAACTTTTGGGTTCTACCTTCAGCAGAATAAAAGGGTTATAAAACAACTAATTCGAAAGTACTCTTTCGAAAGCAATTCCTAAATAAAGAAGTGATGATGTCAAAACCAACTCTTTGAAAGCATTGGAGAAGTGGCTAGGTTTTAAAAACAAAGTATCCTTTCAAAACCATTTGCTTCAAATGGTAGAAACCTGCAGCAAGGGATTTTGATCCCTTCAAAAGCATTTACTTAAAACAAAAGGCTCAACCTCATTTGCAACTATTCCTTAAATCAATTTGACCTAGTTGGAAGCTAACCAAATTGAAAGCATTCCTTTCGAAAGCAAAATAGCGCTTCGACCCCATCAGAACCACTTGTTTCGACTCAATACCTTCTGCCTATATGCAATTCACTATGTACCAAGTCTTTGATACTATGTGCATTGATTTCGATGGCGATGAGGATGGAAGTACTCAATCGAAATCTAGGTGCCGAAAGTGGCAAAACATGGAAAAAGCATGCAAAATCTTATTTTTAGCTTTATATAGTAATCTTTTCTGCTATCCTGCCTTGTTTGTCAGAGTATTATTGGTTGCTAATTTTCTTTTCTAAAAGTTCTGCCGAAATTTCAAAAATAAACAATTTAATTTACTTACAAAATACTCCTTCTCTTTTTATAAATGTGTAAAACATTTAAGCCCCATACCTTAAATAATTTTATATATTTATTAAAACACTTCAAAAATTTCTACAAACATTCCTACAAATCATTTTCTAACATATATATTTCAGACCCAAAACATACATAATTTAGCCGTAAATTATTTTAAACCCAAATATCCATTTTCCTCCCTAGAACATTAATATAAAATCCACATTAATTCAAAAAATTATGAAAATCAAAAACCGTCTCTAAAATATCATTTCTGATCTAAATCTAAAATCGCAAGGCATTTGGATGTATTTAATAGGTTTTCACATTAAAACATATCATAAAATCCATATGAAAATATCATGAATCATCAACTAGCATATATATATTTATATATATTTATTTATTTCTAATAATCAAAACGTGGAAAAACCTTGCAAAATAATTCGAATTTAACCTAAAACCGATTTTTTTTAGAAAACGTGAGATGTAGTCATTATAACCTTTAGCTTGAGATTAAGGAGTTGAGAATTGATCTTGGGTTAAGTTGACTAACTTCTTCCTTTTGCTTGTCTTCCTCTTGTTCTTGCTTAATGCTGGCTGGCCTCTTAGTTTTAATTTTGATGATGAATGTGTAGAATGAACATGGCTTAATGGTTTAGGGTTTTAGATTGTGTCTTTTCCTATTTTTCCCCTTATCTGACTTCCCTTACTTATTTCATTGTAACTCATGTTAGTTCATTTATTAACATGGCACGACTACCCTTACTAATCACAAATCTCAATCCCTTAATAATTACATTATTTTATTTTATTTAACCAATTAGATATCCTAAATAATATTACTAAAAATTGGGGTCGTTACATACTCCCCTCCTTGAAGAATTTCGTCCTCGAAATTACGATAAGGTACACAAAAAATCAATCACAAATGTAAAACATACCATCAAAAAATCAGGATAAGCTTCTCTGATCATGCTCTCGGTCTCCTAAGTATAGTCTCTCTCGTCGTCGCTCCACTGAACTCTAACTAATCTAACCGTCTTATTCCTTAGCCTCTTCTCATCTCTCGCGACTATACTAATTGGCTTTCTAACTATAGTCAAATTCGGCTCTACTACTAAGTCCCCTAACATAGTCGGTGCTATAGTAGTCTTCGGGTCTCTAATACACTTTTTTAGATGAGAAACGTGGAAAACATCGTGGACTCCTGCAAAACTTTTCGGTAACTCTATTATATATGTGAGTTTCCTAATCCTCTATACAATAAGAAATGGTCCTACGAATCTCATTGCCGACTTCCCTGATTTCCAGAAAGGAATCACATCCTTCATCGGTGATACCTTGACGAACACATGATCTCCATGAGAACTCCAAGTCTTTCCATCTCTTATCTGCATAACACTTCTGCCAAGACTGAGCTTCCTTCTTCCTATCCTGGATTAATCAATCTTCTCTACAACTTCTCTAGTTAAATTTGAACCGAGAACCAACCTATCCTCAGTTTCTAACCAACAAACTGGAGATTTGCATGGCCTTCCATACAAATCTTCAAATGGTTCCATCCCTATACTAGCCTGATAAATTTTTTATACGAAAACTTGACTAAGTGTAGATGGTCTTCCCATGATCCTCCGAAATCCAACACACAAGCTCGTAACAAATCCTTCAAGACTTTGTTAACTCTTTCTGTTTGCGCATCGGTCTGTGGATGGTAAGCGGTACTCATCTTGATTTTAACACCTAAAATCTCCGGTAGACTCTTCCAGAACTCGCTAGTAAACAAGGAATCCTATCGCTTACTATACTACCAGGAATTCCATGTAGTCTAACCACATTCTTCATAAATAGCTTAGACAAAAAAGGTGTCGTCTTGGTTGACTTAACTGGAATGAAATGGACACTCTTAGTTCACCTATCCACTATGATCCATATACTTTCATTTCCTATGTTGGATCTTTACAACCCATCTATAAAATCCATATAAATAGAATTCAACTTACATGCTATAATACCTAATAGCTGAAGTAACCCACTTGGTTTCTGATGTTCGGCCTTTACCTGTTGGCAGTTCAAACACTGCTTTACCCATAAGCCTACATCTCTCTTCATACCTTCCCAGAAGAAACTCCTTTTTATTTCCTGATACTTCTTAGTTCCTCTTAGATGAATAGTGAATTTCAAACGATGGCATTCCTCCAAAATTTCCTTTCTAATCCTTCCTTCATTAGGAACACACATTCTTCCTTTCTTTCTCAACCACCCATTGTCGTTAAGACTAAAATCCTTTAAGTCATCGCTCTCTATTCCATCCCTTAACTTCCTAATCCATTCAACCAATACCAGATCCTCCTCCTGTTTAGAATCAACCTTTCCAATCATCATCGGTCAAACTTCTATATAAGATGGCATAACAGTTTCCTTACTAGATCCTGTTTCAGATCTCCACTGCACTTTGCAAGTTGTCAACACTTCCAAATCCTTCCACACAGCTCTCATTGCCAACAATACATTCTGATGCTTTCTACTAAGCGCATCTACAACCTTATTGCCTTTCCCTAGTGTGTATTCAATTCCAAAGGCATAAGCAGTTATGAACTCCAACCTTCTCTGCTGTCTCATATTCAGCTCCTTCCGAGAGAATAGATACTTCAACGACTTATGATCCGTATATAACTCAAACATCTCTCCCAAAAGGTAATGTCTCCACATCTTCAATGCAAATATCATCGCTGTTAATTCCAAATCGCGAGTTGGGTATCTAACTTCATGTGGTCTAAGCTGTCAAGAAGCATAGGCAATCACTTTACCTCTCTAAATTACCACTGCCCCTAATCCAGTTTCACATGCATTTGTATATACTGTCAAATCCTAATTCCCTTCTGGAACAACTAATACATATGCATGAGCCAATAACTGTTTCAAGCTCTATAATGCTTCCTCACACTTATCAGTCCATGCGAACTTCACATCTTTTTACGTTAGCTTGGACATCGGTGCCGCTATCCATGAGAAATCCTTTATAAACCTTTGATAATACCCAGCTGATTTAAGAAAACTCTTTATCTCAGGCATTATCTCGGGTCTCTTCTAATTATTCACCGCTTCAACCTTAGTCGGATCTACAAACAATCCCTTCTCTATGACTACATACCAAGAACTTCACTTTCTTCTTCCAAAAATTACACTTCGAAAACTTCGCCTTCAGTTGATATTGCCTCAGCGTATTAATCACCACTCTAAGATGAACTTCATGCTCCTTTCATCCTTAGAGTATATCATAATATCATTTATGAATACTAATACAAACCTATCTAGGTTCTCTTGGAAAATTCGATTCATCAAATCCACAAAGAATACTGCCACATTAGTCGGTCCGAACGGCATCACTAACCATTCGTACGATCCATATCTAGTTCTAAACGTCCGTTAAAGGATTACTATCCTCTGCTATTCTAAGCTGATGGAAACCTTTTGCTAAATCCAACTAAGAAAATACCTTGGCTCTACTCAACTGATTGAACAAATCATCAATTCTAGACAACAGATATCGATTCTTTATCGTCTTCTCATTCAACTTACCATAATTGATATACAACCTTAACGGTCCGTCCGACTTCTTAACAAACACTACGGCTACTACCCAAGGTGAACCACTTGGCTTGATAAAATTCTTGCCTTCCAAATCCACCAACTGCATCTTTAGCTCCCTCATCTCGGTAAATGTCATCCTGCTTAGCGGTTTACTTACTGGTAATGCTTCAGGTACTAAATCTATCCGAAAATCAATAGCTCGTTTCGGTGGCAATCCTATTAGGGATTCAGAAACATCCGTGAATTCCCTAACCATAAAAACTCGATTTAACTCATCTTTTACATCCACATCGCCCAACAAAGCATTCACCTCACACCTAACGATATATACATTCTGATCACTCTAGTCAGGGTGTCTAAGCAATATTTTCCTATCATGGCAAAATATCCTAGCATCATACTTACTTAACCAATCCCTCCCCAAAATAATTCCAAACCCTACGAAATCAAACACATGCAAACTGCAAACAATGGTATGACTTAACAAATCAAACTCTAGGTGGTCACACTTCATCCCAAGTGTCGCGTACCCTCCCATCTGATTAGCAACCCTTAGGGAAGTAACTAATTATGAGGGTTCTAGGTTAAGCTTATCTACCAAACAATAAGATATAAAAGAATGTGATGCATTAGTATCAAATAGAACGCTAACTGACATACCATGAATTTGAAGCGTACCTCCCAACAAAGCTTTTCCCTTTTCCTCTACTGTTGGCTTCGAGGTTGCTGGCTCTAAGGCATACACCTTGACCTTCCCATCCTTAGCAGGCTCCTTGCATTGGTTCTTGTAATGTCCAATTTGATCGTAGTTTAAACACCTCGCCTCCTTCTTTTCCCAAGCTTTCTTTCCTTTCCCTATTCGGTACTCATGGGCATAGTGTCCCTTCTTGTCACACTTATAATAGACTACTTCTGCCTTTCCCTTCTTAGCAACTCCACCCTATGAGCTCCTTTCTTATAGAAAAAATTCCTTTTCTGACTCTGCCCCATCTGGACTTCCCTTATTGAAAAGCAACACCTCCTCATTCCTCAAAGCTATTTCCACTACGACATAACATGGACCCTGATATGCAGCAATGTAGCCTTTGCCAACTCAGGTTTCAACCCCTAATGAACTTCTTATCCCTCTTCATCAATGTGTCTACTGTCGCATAACCATACCTTGCCAATTCCTCAAACCTTGTAGCATACTCCAACATAGTCATCTTCCCCTGCTCCAACTCAGCAAACTTCCTAAGAAAGGTAGACTTTGCCATCACCGACATGAACCTCTCCTCGAACCTCCTCTTGAACTTAGCCCAAGTCATCGTTTCTTCATTCACTCCAACTGTAACGCCGTTCCACCAGTACAGCACTGCTCCCTGAAGTTGTCTAGAAGAAAGCCTTCTCTTCTACTCGTCATTGAGCCCCAAATCAGCGAAAATCCTCTCGCAATAAAGCAGCCAATTCTCTACTTCAATTGCATCCTCAGTACAATAAATGGCTTTCCTCCCAACCAAGCATAATCTCTACTCAGAATAACATAGTTTTTGATCACTAAAGCTTCCTGATTCCCTATGCCAGCATTTCCTTCAAAAACTCCAGCATCCACACCCGCTTGCACCATGTTGATAAAGGACCGATACATTGCTCCCATGCCAACTTGCATGACTCCAACACCCACATTTCCAGCTTGTGCCTGACCTGGTTTTCTCTTAGTATTTGGCTTGGCATTTCCATTTTTTGTGGTGCTCCTCCTCCTAGATCAACTCTTCCACTTCTAGCATCCATATCTGTATTCAAGCCTCGTAAGATATAGAAGAATAGCCTAAGAGAGATAGGAGAATAGAGATATAGCGTATACTTATAGATAGCAAATACAAGTACGTTACTATAGCATTATCCCATACTCCGATCTTACTCTTCTTTAGGATTATGTTTTCAAAAATCATTTTATCTTAAAGGTTTTCATAAACCTATGTTTTGATACCAAGTTGTAACATCCCCTATCTGGAGGCCCAAAGCTAACCGCTACAAATGCTGCAGTCATCGATAGTATTACCTTCTAGTGACCAAATACGGTAATGTTAATGGTATCCATAATATCAGAAGCACTTGAATATGAAATAAAATCATTAACAGATTAAAAAAACTTTTCTGATTACATTTTAAAACAACATTCAATATCCAAGTTACATAATCCCAAACGTTTTCCATGTTCATATCAAATATAATTATTACAAAATACGCCAAAAGCGACATATGAAGATGCCTTCTTGGTTGACCAGAGTACTAAATAGTCATAACAGACTTAATACAACATAACGGAAATAAAAAATGTAACAACTCCTACATAGCTAACTTCAGCCTCATACTCGTCTTCGGAAGCTTTATTAGTCCACCTACTAAAACCTAAAAATCCTTGACCCTCAGCCTACTCAAATCAATTTTGTGCACTTGAGAGTTTAAGGGAAAAAACATAAATTTTGAGTCAGACATAAAGCACGGTGTGAATAATACTATACATCTCGGTTATTTGTTTTAAGGGAGACCAAGTCGCTTAACGGAATGGGTTTTCCCTTACTAATATCCTTTTGAAATATATCTTTTGCAAACCTTAATCCTACAACCAAAACTGATTAAAATGATAGTATCAGTATCATGAAAGCATAGAGATCTGGTAACAAATGGACTATTTGTCCGAACAATATAGTTTTGTTTAGCTAACTACTAACATTTGGCTGACTCGGGCCTACTAGACAAAATAAAAAAAATAAAGAGGCCACCTTAAATAGCTTTCAAAGGTCTTTTTTTCTTTCCGAAGAGATGCCACTTGCCTTGCACTTAAAAGGATGCTTTCGAAAGGCTCAAATTACTTTAATATGGCTTTTGAGAGGGTTGCTGCCTTCTTGTTTTGAAAGGATAGCTTTCGAATGAGTTTCCATGTTTTATGTTCTAAAATGGAGCTTTTGAAAGGGTAGTTTGACTTAGTCGAAACTATGTCGCTGTCTTCACGCCTTTCGAATAGGTTGAAGTTATTAACGAGTTCGAAAAGTAAGCTTTTGTTTTGTAAATATAAAAGCAACTTCCCAATGTTTTCGAAAGGGCTCTAGTAGCCACATATATTAAAGGTTTCGAAAGCAATGACTTCGAAAGGTATTTCGAAGTTATCCTTCCAAGTGTTTTACTTAAAATATTATGGTGTTTGAAAGGATAGTTCCAAGGCCATATGTTTTCCCTAAATTCTTTTGTTTGAAGGTTAATAGTTTCTAAAGAGGTACTTTTATTTATGTTCACTATGACCCAATAGTTATATTAATGATTTAACCCAACAGTTTCGAAAGAGATACTTTCAATGGTTTCGAAGCTATGCTTCTATGAGTTGGAAAGTGATGCTTTAATTCTTTCAAAATTAATGTTTTTATGATTTCGAAAGAGTTGTTTTAAAGTGTTTCAGAAGGCATATGCTTAATGTTTTGAAAAGAATATTCGAATGCTTTTGAAAGAGGTATTCTAGTGGTTTCGAAAGTAAAGGTATAAGGTTTTGAAAGCCTTAGTTTTCAAAACAAAGAACCAAATAGCATTTTTAAAGGAAAACCCATGGCAATATAAAAGAGCTTTGAAATAGCTATTAAATTTAGAGTTTTTGAAGAAGCTTGCCTTGATAAAAATAAAGGGTTAAATGGATTAACCAAATTTCATGTGGAAATGATTTCAAAGATATTAAACCATAACTATTGGTATTATTATTGTATATGCTTCTTCCATAAATATATTCACTATATAATGGACCTATAACTATATTTTTGGGAGTAAGGGCAAAATAAAGAGCTTGGTTGACCCAGTTTTAAATATAAATTAAGTTATATCTTGAATGAATAGAGTTGCATCCAAGAGGTCAGGTAAATCGGAACATAGGATGCCCAAGGACTAATTGAGAAGTCGTCGGTTTAAACAGGTTCATAGTAAACCCATGAAAACTATGTTTGGTGGGAGTTGTTGGCAGTGGCCAATTGGTTCATAGCGATCCCATGAAAACTATATTTTGATAAAGTTATTGACAAAAGTAAATAGATTCATAGTCAACCTATGAAAACTATGACATAAGTGAAGTTATCGGAGATACCAATAGGTTCATTGAGAACCCATGAAATAATTGAATCAAGTTATTGGTAGATTCCAATAAGTTCTTAGTGATCCCATAAAAACTATGAAACCGGAGAGATAGTCCATAAACTTTAAATAGGTTATTAGTCAGTCCATGAAAACTAATAGGTTAATAGTGACTCTAGAAACTATAACAGTGACAAATAGTCAAAAGTACGAGGATGGGAAATCCAAGATATATTTCTTATTTGCATACCATCATGATATTTTAGATTGCTATGTTTTTAACAATTGTGGATGCAGAAGCACAATAAATGGTTATTAATTTTTGGGTAAGATACTAGTAAGGGGGAAACCCATTCCACTGAGCGACATGATCTCACTAGATTTCTAAATGATTTGATATGGTAGTTTATTATCCATACCAGGCTTTATGTATGACTCGAAGTTTATAATTTCTCCTTAAACTCTTGGATTCTCAATTGATTTTGAATAGTTTGAGAGTTAAGGTTTTCAGGTTCTCCTTTAGACGAATAAGCTTTCAGAGACGTGCAGGAGGCAAGCTTGCTAATAGGAGTTTTTCTATCTGCTTCAGTTATGTTTTGGAATAAAGGCAAAGTTATTTAATTGCATATGTATAGGCTTTGATCATCCAAGGGGGCATCTTCATATGTCTCTCTTGGCGTATGTTGTAATAATTATGCTTTCTCAGAACGTGGTTCTAGAATTTCAGATTATGTAATGAATTTGAAATGATTTGAAATGGAATGATAAATTTGTTTAATATTTAAAAATAATTCATATCCATGTGTTTTTGTTATATCAAAGTATCTAACATTACCGCATTAGGTCGCAAGGATTAATATCTATGGATGACTGCAACATCTGTAGCAGTTAGTTTTGGGCCTTCAAATGTCGGATGTTACAAGTTGGTATCGGCGCATAGGTTTATAAAAACTTAGAAGAACTTTCAAACCTAAAATGATTTTTTAAATATTATCCAATGAGTCAGAAAATAAGATTGGGGTTTTGGTTAACGCTATAGTAACATACTTGTATTTATTATATATGTATAAGTACGTATTTCCTTCTCTCTTATATTTACGAGAAAGCAAGATATGGAGGAAGGAAACGGAAGAGGAAATCTCGATGGAGGAAGCACCACAACAAATGGAAATGTTCGACCTAATACCAAGTGGAGCGCGGGTCGACAGGCAAATGCTAGTCAAAATGCAGATGCCAATGTAGGTGTTGGAAATTCACAATAGATATGGGGTGATGTATCAGTTACTTGTCAATCTGATGCAAGCTGGAGCAGCATAGAAGTGGTTCGGAATCTCCAATTGGAAATAATTATGCTAAGTTGAGTAGTTATTATACCAGTCTTGATGGGAAACCTTTTTTGTAAACAGAGCATGCTATAGAAATTAAGAATTGGCCTTTGCATTGTGGAAGGAACTTCGCTGACATGGGGCCGAATAATGAGCAGAAGAGGAGACTAGCCTCTAGGCAGTTGCAGGGAACAACGATTCATTAGTGGAACAATGTCACTGTTGGAGTTCCCAAGGAAGAATTGACTTGGGCAGAATTCCAAAGGAGATTCGAAGAAAGGTTCGTCTGAGGTTGCCAAGTCTGCATTGTTGAGGAAGTTCATGGACTTGGAGCAAGGAAGATGTCGGTGATATGCCACAAAGTTGGAGGAGTTATCCAGATATGGATATACTCCATTGACGCCGTCATTAAGAGGAATGAGAAGCTTATTCGAGGATTGAGACCTGAGATTGCTAGTGCGACTTTGCCATATCTTCATGATCCTTGTAATGTTGTAATGTATATGGAAATCTGACATGAGGAGATGCTTGCTACTTAGTGGAAGGAGAAACAGGTAGAAACCCAGAGTTCTCTTGGCAAGAAGAGGAAGTTCATCAAGAAGAAGGGAACCCAGAAGGGAGAAGATGCCAAGAAGCAAAGGCTAATCTGGTTTTCTTTAAGTGCAAAAAGAAGGGTCATTAAGCTCACTAATGCCAAAATGGAAAGGGGAAGAAGGCCAAAGATAAGAAGGGTGTGAAGTGCTTTAACTACGACTAGGTTAGGCATTATAAGAATCGGTGTCCAGAGCCAGTTAGGGCAGACAATGGGAAATTATTTGCTGTTGGACCATCGTCTGCTCGACCAACTACTACTGAGAAAGGAAATATTATGATAGAAGGTATGCTTTTGATTCGAAGTATACCAGTTTGGGTACTATCTGATACCGGTGCATCACATTCATTTATATCTCAATGTTTGGTTGATAAGTTATTTTTAGAACCCAGATACCTTGTTACTTCCTTAAGGGTTGTGAATCCGATAAGAGGGTATGCAACTTTGGAAATGAGACGTGACTAGTTAGAACTTGAATTGTGAGTTCATAAGTTTGCATGTAGTTTGTATGTTTCTGATTTCGTAGACTTCCAAATCATTTTGGGTATGGATTGGTAGTGTAGATACGAGGCTAGGATATTTTTCCAAGATAATAAAATATCACTAAGACACCCTGATAGTCATCGTCGAATAATATTCTCAATAGAGGATTCTGGCTGAAGTGCTTGTACTCTGTTGAGTGCTATTGAAGTAGGAGAAGGGTTAAGTCAAGTTCATGTAGCAGGAGAATTTGCAAATGTTTTTGAGCAGGTCACAGATTACCACTTAAACGAGCTATTGAGTTTCAGATAGATCTTGTGCCAGGAGTAGAACCTATAAGCAGACCACCTAGCATGATGACATCGACCGAGATGAAGGAATTAAAGGTGTAGTTGTGGATCTGAAAGGGAGAAATTTTATTAGACCAAGTAGTTATCCTTGGGTAGCGGCCGAGGTGTTCGTGAAGAAACCGGATGGGTCGTAGTGGTTATGCATCGAATATCGTAAGTTAAACGAGAGGACTATCAAGAATACGTATCTTTTGCTGAGAATCGATGATCTATTTGATCGGTTGTGTGGAGCCAGAATATTTTCTCAATTGGATTTGACGACAGGTTTCCATCTGTTAAGAGTGACATAGGACAGTATTCCTTTAACAGCGTTTCAGACTAGGTATGGTTCGTGCAAGTGGTTAGTAATGCCATTCGGGTTAACAAATCTGCCAGTTTTCTTTGTAGATTTGATGAATCTAGTTTTTCGAGAGTACTTGGATAGGTTCATATTGGTATTTATAGATGATATTTTAGTATACTCTAATAATGAAAGAGAGCATGAAGATCATCTTAGAGTAGTGCTTGAGATGCTGAGGCGGCATCAGCTGAAAGCGAAGTTTTCCAAATGTCGATTCTAGAAGAAAGATATTAATTTTCTTAGTCATGTGGTTTCAGAGAAGGGTTTGTCAGTCGATCGATATAAGATTGAAGCTGTTAATAACTAGAAGAGTGCAGAGACGGTGACTGAGATTAGAAGTTTTCTTGGACTTGCTGGCTATTACCAGAGATTCATTACAGATTTCTCATGGATAGCAGTGCCTTTAACTAAGTTAACTAGGAATGACTTGAAGTTTATTTGGTCATACAAATGTGAGGAAGCATTCCTTAAGTTAAATTATTTATTGACCAACGCGCCTGTATTAGTGGTTCCAGATGGAAACTAGGGTTGGTGGTGCATACTGATGCATGCAAAACTGGATTAGGAGCTGTGTTAATGCAGAAGGGTAAAGTCATTACCTACACTTCACGACAGCTTAGGCCGCATGAGATAAGATATCCTACTCATGATTTGGAGTTGGCTGCGGTGATCTTCGCATTGTAGATACAGAGACATTATCTCTTAGGGAAGGGGTTTGAGTTGTACACAGATCATAAGTCCTTAAAATATTTATTCTCTCAGAAGGAGTTGAATATGAGACAACAGAGGTGGCTGAAATTTTTAGCAGCTTATGATTTTGGTATCTGTGAAAGGAAATAAAGCAGCAGATGCTGGCAGAATGAAAATATTTAGAAACTTTGACTACTTGTGGTGTGCAGTTAAGATCGATGGCTAGTTCTAGTCAGAGCACCGACATATTGTCCTATTTGGAAGTTCGACCAGTGTTGATTGAAAGGATTGCTTCTGAGCAGATAGAGAACAATTATTAGCCAAAAAGATTAGAATGCTTGAGGTTGGGTTAGAGATTGATGATCTAAAGAATTTTGATCTTGACTAGAGGGGATGGTTGAGGAAAAAAAGGACGGTTGTGTGTTCCGAATGATAAGGACTTGAGGAGAGACGTTCTGAGAGAATGTCATCGATCCAAATTACATTTCATCCTGGAGGAACCAAGATGTATCAAAATATGAAGAGGTGATTCTACTAGGAAGGCATGAAGAAGGATGTTGCCTTGTGGGTTAGGCAGTGTGCGAATTATCAACAACTGAAGGCCGAACATCAGAAGCCGAGTGGATTGCTTCAACCTTTGAAAATAGGATTCAATATCCATGAATTTTATAGACGGGCTGCCAAGGTCGAATAGAAGAGATGAAAATATATAGGTCATAGTGAAAAGATTGACCAAGAGTTCCCATTTCATTCCAGTTAAGTCAACCAGGATGGCACATGTTTTAGCTAAGTTGTTCATGAAGAACATAGTTAGACCGCATGGAATTCCTAATAGTATAGTCAATAACAGAGATGTTTTATTTACTAGTGAATTCTGTAAGATTCTATGGGATGTGTTAGGTAAACAAGCTCAAGATTAGTACTGCATATCATCCTCAGACGGATGGGCAGACAAAGAGAGTCAATAAGGTACTCGAGGATTTTTTGAGGGCTTGTGTGCTAGACTTTGGTGGATCTTGGGAAGATCACCTATACTTAATTGAGTTTTTCTATAATAATAATTATCATATTAGTATCGGAATGGCGCCTTTTGAAGCGTTGTATGGAAGGCCATGCAAATCCCCAGCATGTTGATTAGAAATTGGGGACAGGTTAGTCTTGGATCCAGATCTGGTTAGACAGGTGACAGAGAAGATTGAGGTGGTCTAAGGAAGGATGAAGGAAGCTTAGTCTAGAAAGAAGATTTACGCAGATAAAAGACGTAAAGATATAGAATTCTCAGTTGGAGATAGAGTTTTCATTAAGGTATCACCGATGAAGGGTGTGGCACAATTGGAAAATTCAAGGAAATTGGCACCAAGATATGTTGGTCTGTTCCTAATTATAGAGAGGATCGGGAAGCTCGCATACAGAGTAGAGTTGCCGAACAGTATGGCAGGTGTCCATTATGTGTAATATATATCTCATCTTCATATGTATGTGCATGACCCAGAGACTACTATTCCTCTGGAAAAGTTGGAAGATTTGATAGTTGAACCGAATTTGACTTTTGTTAGATAACTAGTTCGGGTGATAGTGAGAGATGAGAAGAGGTTAAGAAACAAGACAGTCAAGTTGGTGAAAGTTCAACGGAGCGACAACAAGAATGACTGTACTTGGGAGATAGAAGACATGATTAGAGATACTTATCTTGGTCTATGGCGATGATATATTATATATTTTCTTTATATAATCTGTTGCTAGTAAGGTAGGCTAGTATGGTAGTTAGGAGATGTTACATATGATTGCTATGCTTAATATTTAGTCCCTACTGAATCTCGAGTATGAAATTCTTTAAGAAAGATAGTATGTAACACCCCTAATTTTAAATAACATTATTTAGGAGATTTAATTAGACAAATTAAATAGAACAATGAAAAGATAAGAGTGATATGGGGATTGAGATTTGAAAATTTATTAGAGGCCGTGCTTAACTAAATAAAAATTTAAAAAGAAAATGTTTATGGAAATGGTTTTATAAGTTAACTAATAAGAGAATAAGGCAAGGGTATTATGGGGAATAGCCATCCACCATAACCCTTAACCCCTAAATCATTATTCCCATTTTCATTTTCACAAGTCCATAATTCTAAAAGATAAACCAAAGAGCTCAACCTGCCATAACCTAGGGGAAAAGTGGAGAAAAACCAATTAAAAGCCAAGGAATCAAGCAAGGAGAATTAAGCAAGAAAAAATCTCAAGTTCCTTATCCAAAGCAAGGTAAATAATAATATAAACCATCTCATTATTGTTTTTAAAGAACATTTGATTTCATGTTTTATTTTTAAAACCTTTATGCTGATTTTAATGATGATATACTTGGACTATATGATATGTTTGATTCAAACAAGTATGTTTGATAAATATTTTTAGATTTTAAGGCAAAATCGTATATATTGGGTTTCGAATGTCATGAGGATTTAATATATTATGAAAAATATTATTTTAGAGGTGGGTTTAAATTTTCATAATTTTCCAAGCTACGAATAGTTTATTATGAATTTTTGAAGTAAGAAATAAATAATTGGGTTTAAAAATTTATTTTGGCTATTATATAAAGTATTTTGGGCCCAATATATATATATGTGTGTGTGTGTGTGTTAATTAACACGTTAAAAGTGAATTATGATGATTTTTGAGGATCGATGTTTCCCAAGTAATTTACTATGTAAATTAAATTATTTAACGTGGAGGACTTAAATATCTTAATTGTTTTGTTAAAGGGAAGGGTTACTTTGCAAAATTATTTTAAATTAATTTTGGATAAATTCGGCAGTCTTTTAGAAAAGATTTTGGTAAGGTTTATGAAAACCAATTATATTTTAACACATAGGCAAGTTAGTTGAAAAACATTAACTTAAAAAGACAGATAACAGTTTTGCGAAGAATTATTGTTTTGTCACTTCCAGCAGCAACCTTTCGACCTCATTCTTTCGCACCAAGCTAAGTTGAAACTAATACGCATGTGTCAATGCTTTGGTATGTAGTGGATTGGGGAAAGGCAGAAAGTACAGAGTCGAAACCATGCTTTCGAAGGGGTTGATGCCACTTTAAATAGCTTTCAAAAGTCTTTGGTTTGCTTTCCGAAGCGATGCCACTTTCCTTACATTTAAAAGGATGCTTTCGAAAGGGTTGAATTACATTAATATGGCTTTCGAAGGGGTTACTGCCTTCTTGTTTTGAAAGAATAGCTTTCGAATGAGTTGCCACGTTTTATGTTTTAAAATGGAGCTTTCGAAGGGGTAGTTTGAACCTAGTCGAAACCATATTGCCATCTTCATGCCTTTCGAATAGGTTAAAGTTATCAACGAGTTCGAAAGGTAAGCTTTTTTTTTATAAATATAAAATCCACTTCCCATTGTTTTCGAAAGGACTCTAGTAGTCACCTATACTAAAGGTTTCGAAGGCAATAGCTTCGAAAGGTGTTTCGAAGTTGTCATTCCAATTGTTTTACTTAAAAGATTAAAGCTTTCGAAAGGATGGTTTCGAAGCCATTTGTTTTTCCTAAATTATTTTGTTTAGAGGCTAATGGTTTCGAAAGGACTATTTTCATTATGTTCACTTTGACCCAAAAGTTATATTAGGATTAAACCCAATGGTTTTTAAAGAGTTGCTTTCAAATGGTTTCAAAGCTATGCTTCTACGAGTTGGAAAGTTATGCTTTAATACTTTCGAAAGTAATGTTTTGATGGTTTCAAAAGAGCAATTTTAAAGTGTTTTGAAAGGCGTATGCTTAGTGTTTTGAAAAGAAGATTTGAATGCTTTAGAAAGAGATATTCTATTGCTTTCGGAAGTAATGGTCTAAGGTTACAAAAGCCTTAGTTTTCGAAACAAAAAACCAACCTTATTTTTAAAGGAAAACCCATGGAAATATAACAAAGCTTTGAAATGGCTTTTAAATTTGGAGTTTTTAAAGAAGCTTGCCTTGACAAAAATAAAGGGTTAAAGGGATTAACTAAATTTTATGTGAAAATGATTTAAAGGATATTAAACCATAAATGTTGGTGTTGTTATGTTATTGCATATGCTTCTTTTATAAATATATTCACTATATAATGGACCCATAATTGTATTTTGGGGAGTAAGGGCAGAATAACCAGCTTGCTTGACCCGGTAGTGAATATAAATTAAGTTAACTCCTGAATGAATAGAGTTGAGATAGACCAGAACATAGGATACCCAAGTACTAACTGAGAAGTTGTCAGTTTAGACAGGTTCATAGTAAACCCATGAAAACTATGTTTTGAGGGAGTTGTTAGCAGGGGCCAATAGGTTCATAGTCAATCCATGAAAATTATGACATAAGAGAAGTTGTTGGAGATACCAATAGGTTCAGGGAGAACCCATGAAATAATTGAATGAAGTTATTGGCAAGGGCCAATAGGTTCTAGTGTACCATGAAAACTATGTAACTAGATAGATAGTCCATAAACTTTAAACAGGTTATTACCACTCAGCCCATGAAAACTAATAGGTTATTAGTGACCCTAGAAACTACAACTTTGACAGATAGTCAAATGAATAGGGATGAAAAATCCAGGACATCTTGCTTGTTTGCATGTCATCTTGATATTTTAAATTGCTATGTTTTTAATCATTGTGGATGTAGGAGCACAGTATATGGTTATTATAAATTTTAGGGTAAGACACCAGTGAGGGGAAAACCCGTTTCGCTAAGCGGCGTGGTCATTAGATATCTAAATGTGTTTGATATGTAGGTTATTATTCATACCAGGCTTTATGTCCGACTCAAAGTATATGTTTTCCCCTTAAACTATCGGGTGCTTAACTGATTTTGAGTAGTTTGAGAGTTGAAATTTTCAGGTTCTCCTTTAGACGAATAAGCTTCCGGAGATGTACAAGAGGCAAGCTAGTTAATAGGAGTTCTTTTCTATCTTATTCTTCCGTGTTTTAATGTAAAGGCAAAATTGTTTGATTGCCTATGTATAGACTCTGGTCATTCAATAGGGAATCTTTATATCTCGCTCTTGGCGTATGTTGCAATAATTATATTTTCTCTGAACGTGGTTCCCGAATTTGAGATTATGTAATGAATTTGAAATGACTTGAAATGGAAAGAAAAGTTTGTTTAATAGTTTTAAAAAAAAGTTCATATCCATGTGTTTCTGCTATATCAAAGTATCGAACATTACCGCATTTGGTCATCGAGGATTAATAACTATGGATGACTGTAGCATCCGTAGCCGTTAGTTTTGGACCTCTATGAGGGGGATATTGCACACATTTCTGTTACGCCCGGTCGAAAATTCTAGCATTCTAACAACTACGGACTCAATAACCTTGCTAGCACAACAAACGAAATAGAAGCATAATATTTTCTTACTTCTTCCCAACTCCTCTTTTACCGCTCTTGGCAAACAGTTCCTTTTCCTCTTAGACTGTATGCTAGTTGAAGATCAATTCTCTAAAGGCGATTTGGACCAAAAACTGCGAGTCTTGCGCTAAACTCCTATAAGCTCTTTTTTCATAACCATCTCTATATAGTCGGCTGAAGATCTCTCCACCATAGCAACTTTACCTATTTCAGCTGTGCATACCTTCCCGAAATACGAGAGGATTGTCCAAGCTATGGTAACCCGATTCAAAAACCACTTGTCTCTTAGAACTGACGAAATCGCGTTCCAGCGAAGTCAAATCGCCGAATTTCTGGAAAACTCGATCCTTACCTTTAAAGAACTGGTATCGCTCCTCTAGCACATCACTTCTTGACCTATGGAACCATGCTCTCGAAGCACGAACTCCTCACGTTACCCAAAGACTAGCAACGTCAAGAAGTTCCAAGCCATTCTGGATCGACGGGTAATATTGGTAACATAAGCCGTGCACTCTAAAAAGCTGTGCATTTCATAAGCCAGCACTCCCAAAAGCCATGCATTTAGTAAGTCGCGCACTATCAAAAGCTGCGGTAAGCCACACACTCTTAAAAGCCATTCATTTTATAAACAGTGCACTCTTACAAGCCATGTATTTTATAATCTGCACAAGCACTACTTAATGTTGCTCCGGAATCATTAGAAAACCGCTAAAATTTTCTAAGTACTAATATTATCCCGACAACACCGGGAAACTTGTCAATTACAAGATTAACAAGGATAACTCCTGTTACTCAAAAGAAACGAAATTGCTCTAGTTGTGCCGCAAAGTTTTCAAACCAAGAAGTCGGCATATAATTCTGACCTTTGACCAAAGTTAATGTACAAAATTTCAAAATTCAAGACTTCCAAGTTACAAGTTCCTAAGGATAGGAGCTGTGATGCACCTTTGACTGGGGGCATCCAGGGAGCCACCCAAAACATCAAGTCTCATATGTACTGTTCAGAATAATCAACCCTATGGCCTGAGGAGCATATAACACATTAACACTTGGTCATGATAAAAAATACTTCATGGTTCTGTTATGCCAAATAGAGAATTTAGGCAGCCACAATAAAGCTAAGCGGTATAGTACACTGAATGACCGAGGAATTGAAAGAGAAACCGGTCCGACTTTCTACGTATCAGTATTGCATTGGCAGCATTGAGCACTCAAGATCATCATATCAGGAAGAAAGTCAAACTCTATAAAATTTAGCGTCGCCTAGAAATATGTGATAAAAGAGGAACTTACCATCATCCAAAGAGAGATGACGATGAAAGGAATTTCAAAAATAAAATCATCGATGCACCGATTTCCAAAGACAGAAGCAGGTGCTCGATTAAGGTCTTAAACCCTAACTTGCAAGAATCCAGCGTAGTCCAAAAACCGCTAATGTCAAGAGGAAATAACTTATCTTCTAGCATTCTGACACCGCTCGAGGACAAGTGCATCAGCAAGGGTATCTCAACTCCTATCAATGGAAAACCAGCTATTGTCCGAGGACAGACGATAGCAAGGTGAAAACGCTCAAAATTGAGTGCTAAACCACCTATTCCCTAAATTGGAATCAATGGATATGGTGGATATCTGTATTAACGTCAACGCCCTAGCAAACACATATGGTGTGGAACAAGCGAAGTTAATTGTCTTAAACCCAAGACCAACACTACCGAACTCTTTGGATCTATGATTACAATGGGAAGAGTGCAGGCATACTAGGTGCAATGTAACGACTCGCCCTACGACATCTAATCTTCTATAAGTGTTTGGAAGTTAGCATTTTGGAATAACAGATTCTGCAAAAAGGAAATTAATTTCCAACTAAAGTCACCCGAAGGAAATTTGACCCTATACAAGAACAACCATGGAATTGGTTAAACAATGACCCTGTACTGCTAAAGGGAGCACTTGACGGCTATAAACAAAGTAAAGTAAGAGAGACGCCTGGTGTAATGACCACCCTACACCTACGGTGCAAAATGGTATTTAAAGAAAGAAAAAGAAATAAGATGAAGAAATAGAATAGAAAAGAATGGAAAAGAAGAAAAAGGAAGCATCAAATAACCAAATCACCTGTCGCATATCTCACATCTCATCGGAGTAAATATAATAACCACCATAGGTATTATAAATAATCATCTGAATAAATGTCCACAAAGTTATACAACACCATAATAGATTTTATACAATGGGAAAGTAAACTCAACTGGTACACTATCCTATTATAGTAGATTAACACTGTCAAGGCTCCACAGTGTCACATAGCAAAAATATAATAACAAATGCACATATAAGTATAAATAACCATAACCTCATGTCAGTCCACCTGTAGAACTCCATGGTTATCTACCTGCTCTCGATCTACTCATTTAAGAATACTCGAGATAATATAAAGCAGTGTATAAAACCTCGGGTCGAACAATAGTTTAATATGAGCGATATCAAATATCAAAATACTATAAACTCGATAATATACGGAACAGAGGGTATATAAGCCATACCTGATATGTCCCTGGAACCACAGAGTCGGCACATAAACATAAGTAATATGCTACTCTATAACATTGTAAATAAAGGTATACCGTACTCCGTATCTGTCAGGGTGCTTAGGTATCTCCACCTATAATCCCTACTCTATACTAACTAAACTTCAGGTATCGAGGTACCTCCATCCATACCTACTCCACACCAAGTCATTCGGGTATCTAGGTATTCCTACCACAATACATACCTAGTGTGACATCCCTAGGGTGACAGGTGACTAGTGAGCAACCGTAACAAACATAGTAGCCATCAAACAATATTAACCGTCACCAGTGTGCCAGATATATGATGACTCATATGACCCTCGGAGACTGTCAAGCACTAGTGGAAATCCCGATTCTTGATTGTGCTCACCGTACACATCGGTTAGAAACCCCGCATGGCTGTATCTAGTGATACCTCTGTACCACCTGACCTAGACCCTACTTGTCCAGGCTACAAACTGGCGCTACCAGTGCTTGGGTACCCCTACATATTGTACCCCTGCTTTGAACACAACCAAAACATTCTAAGTCATCAACGATCCCTCGGAACAAACATTTCCATGGACTCCACTCACTGGATACAGATCTGAACCCTACTGGTTCACTACAGTTTTCTAGGCACGAGCCCTATCACTCACCCCAGTCCACTATCTATAGCATCACTCCAATCCGAGCTGCCATCCTCAATGCTGCTCACTACCTGAGCTCTTAATCGAAGAACCTTACTATCATGCCATCCAAAGCCCGAGATCTAGCATGATCTATACTGTGATGATACCATCATCCTGGAGCCTACTCCATACATCATCGAGTCACTATCCACAGTATCAGACTACTAGGTCGAAGCACCACATCCCCACCTCACCATCAAAATCACCAGGTCAAAGCACCACATCCCTGCCGCACCATCAATATCACTCGTCATATAGTAATAACATCGTATCTCCAAACTGGTCACACGGACAAACCATCACGTCGCGCACAATGGTATCTCATTAACGTCAAAGCCACATATCAGCCAAATTGCCAATCGACAATAGTGATAGATATTGACCACTTTACTATGGTCAATGCCATCCACCTTGGTCTTGTACTTAACCGAAAAATTAAGTACAAACCAAACAGAAACGTCCAGAATCATCCACTCTGAAATCTAGATCCATCAGCACGTATCCCAATCCATTTTCTATAGCTCATCTTATTCATTAGATTCCCGTGTGTATGGGCCTCCAACGTACAAGATGCTACCTACAATCCAATCATCATTAATTGGCATTTTCAACCAAAACAACCATATAGCAAAAAAACCGAACAATCAAACATGCATCCGTACATCTAAACTATTGAATCATGAGTTTTGATTCATGACAAGCTTCAACGATCAACGATGAGATAAAACGATTAAAGCGACAAAAAAGAGAAAGCTAAACACACGTGGCAAACTACAAAGGAAACTAGACTTCAAACTCGAGTACACTATAAAAATCTTTATTGTTGACTCATAGTTATAGTTTATAATTGTTAAAATCACACCTTAAAGTAGTTTACACACACTATTCAAAAGTTTTATACACACACAAGTGCTCACTGTGCAAAAAGGCATAGTTCAATCAACTGGACTGAATTCACCAGTCGACTGAATCTGTGTTCTTTGCACAGACATGCACACATGCACATCACTTTGAATATTTAGTCAACTAGATATTTTTGACCAGTCGATTGACCATATGCAACCGCCATATTTCCCAAAGGGTTGCTTCTCTTTGCGAAGAGTAACAATCCAATTCAAAGAGTTGCAGATGCAATTCTTGATTGAAACTCTTCATGAACAGTAGCAACCTTATATACTATATATATAAATCTAAATCCATGATTTTAATCATCCAATTTATTTTAATCTATTCTATTCTCTGATCTATATTTCTTGACTATATTTTTGCATTCTAAAAGCTTTCTAATCAAAGATATATTGCTTGAATCTCAGAGTTAATTATTATATACTTCGATTCAAAGCAGTATCTTCCTTTCTAATCTTCACACACACAATATATACTTGAGGATTTGATTATAGGAAGGGTGTACTATCAATGATAAATCAGTGTTCTCAAGAACACAGAGCGTCAACAACTTTATCAAAATTGTAGAAGTCCTGTTTGTTTGTATCAAGTGGAAAATTCCTCTTCGGCTGCTTAGGCAGAAAAATCCTGTTCGGCTGCTCAGGTGTTGTATGCCAATTTCTCTGGGTTAAGTGAGGTGTTACTGAGTGAAATTCCAGAGGAAAGTCTGGGACTGCATGTAGAATGGAAAGTTCAAACTAGTATAAAAAACTCCTGGTGTGCTTATTCTTATTTACTTTACTATTATTATCTGTCTCCGCATTTAGATTATAATACGTTCCATATTACAGATCCTAAGCATTAGCTACACAGCACATGCACTTTCAATTAGCATCAGAGCACGGTCGTTTAATAATCGTTGCACAGTTATTTGATATATTCTAGTAATATGGAAAATAACACTAACAACAGTTTTATAGAAGGCCAATCCACTGCATGACCAGCACTATTCAATGGCATGAATTACGCATATTGGTCTACATGTATGAGAATTTATATGCAAGCAAGTGACTTTGATTCGTAGAATATCACACAATATGAATATCATATACCCACAAGTGAATTTTCTACATGATCAAACACATAAAAATTAGATGCTACTGCAAATGCTAAAGCTATGAATATGTTGTTTTGCGCCTTGGCCAAGAATGAGTTTAATCGTGTTAGCGTGTGCAAAACTGCATATGAAATATGGCGAACACTGAAAATAACTCATGAAGGTACTAACAAGGTTAAAAAAAGCAGGATATCTATGCTTAAGAATCAATTTCAGAATTTTAGATTGAAAGAAAATGAGTCCATTAATGATATGTATTACAGATTCCAAGATATTTATCACTCATTATTAGGACTAGGAGAAAAATTCTTTGATTTTGATATATATCAAAAATCCTAACCTCTTAAACGGATGAATGGGAAAGAAAGGTCTTAGCTATTGAAGAAGTAAATAATCTTTCCACTATGAAACCAGAAGAGTTAATAGGAAATCTAATGTCATATGAAGTAAATTTGCAGGCAAAGAAAGTTCAAGCACAAGATAAGAAGAATCTAGCATTTCAAGTAGAAAAAGATGATTCAGATTCAGATGAAGAGGATATGGCACTTATTACAAAAAATTTCAAAAAAGTTTTTAAAATTCAAAAAGAATAACAAATTCAGGATTAACAAAAGTAACTCCAACAATAATACTAATAGCAATAAACCATCATCTTCAGTTATGGAATGATATAAATGTCATAAGAAGGGCCACATGAAGAGAGATTGTCCAGAACGCAAAAAGAACAAATTCAAGAAGGACAAATTCAGAAAGAAAGCTTTTTCAATCACTTGGGACGAATAGGACTCATCAAAAGTGATAGTAACAGCGACAACGATAATGAACAAGCTAATGTATGCTTCATGGCCACAAAAGACGATGTAAGTGATTTACGTTTTGATGATTTAGTAGAGATTCATTCAAAATTAGTAGATTTAGTAAAGCAGATCAAAAAGAAGAATAAGGAATTAATAGAAAAACTGAATAGATCATAATCAGAAGTGAGTATGCTAAAAGACGAGAAGAAAATTCTAGAAGAGGAACTTGAGAATACTCTAGAATCTAATTCTAATTTAAATTTCCAAAAATCTATGATTACTCAAGAATTAGTCATTCAGAAAAATAAGAATGATGATATATCAGTAGATATTAAAGATTTAAAATATGGCTATAAAGTGTCAGAACTAGAAAATTCTAGTCTCAAAGCAAAATTAGAAAATATTTTTAAAAATATTTCTAATTTTAATAAAGGAAGAGAGAATCCTTCTAAACTTATAGCAAATTCTCAATCTACCTCAAATAAATCATGACTAGGATATAAAAATTATTTAAACCAGAATTTGGAAAAGGTTTGTATAACATTAAAAATAGGTTTAAAAAGGATATTAAATCAACAATTTTTAAGGAAATTAAACCCATAAAAATATGGACTCCTAAAACAAATAATAATTTGATTAAGAATAAATATATTAAATCATTCATGAAAACTGTTCATTAATGATAATTATATTTTGAAGGGAACTCTGAACCCTATTGGATTTGGCTTCCTAAGATTTAACCCTTAGGACCCTAACGGAGGAAGTGGGTACCAATATTATTCTTTATTTTTTGCAGGTACCACTTAAGAAAGAGGAAAATGGATATTGGACAGCAACTGCTCTAAACACATGGCTGGCAATAAAGATATGCCAACCAACATTATCTACTCGTATGGGGGATCAGTCACATTTGGAGATAAGTTTAAAGGCTATATCATCAGAAAAGGCGGTGCCAACAGCAACGGTCCTCTAATTTACCTCTCATTACTGAAGTTTTATTAATTAAAAATTTAAAACATAATTTACCAAGTATAAGTCAATTATGCGACAATGGTTCTAATATACCGTTTAAGAAAATAAATGCAATATTACTAATAAAAATCAAGAGTTAATCTTTGAAGGTATACTAGATAGAAATATTTAAATTATATGAATATAAATAATAACTCTAATATGTGTCTGCTAGCAAAAGAAAAGGATTTTTGGCTATGGCACAAATGATTTTATCATATAAATATTAAAACTATGAATAAATTAGCCAAAAATAAACTTCTAAACAGTTTATCCGATATAAAATTCAAAATTGACAACATCTGTGATGCATGTCAATTAGGAAAATTAACAAAATCTTCTTTTAAATCTAAGAAAGTAACATCTACAGAACAACCACTTGAACTATTATATATGGATCTTGTTGGACCTACGCGGTTTCAATTAATCAATCATAATAGATATGTGTTTGTTATTGTAGATGATTCTTCTAGATATACATGGACTATATTAATGAAAAATAAAAGCGATACTTTCGAAAATTTTAAAATATTTGTCTAAAGAATTGAAAATATTAAAGATTTAAAAATTAAAAATATTAGAAGTGATCATGGAGGAGAATTCAGAAATGAAGCTTTTGAACATTTTTGTAATAGAAAGGAATTAATCACAAATTTTCTTTTCCTAGAACACCACAATAAAATGGAGTTGTAGAAAGGAAAAATAGAACATTACAGTAATGCGAAGAACTTTATTAAATGGAACCACTTTACCAAAACATTTTTAGGCAGAAGTTATAACAACTGCTTGTTATATTTTGAATCGTGTTTCTGTCACGACCCGAAATCTAATGTTCAAAAATCGACATCAAATACCTCAGTTGTATTTGACTGCCGAAGATTCAAACATCAAACTCCAGTCGGATGGAGCTTATAACAACATTAGATGAATATAAAACGGCAGAAACAAAATGAATATAATTGATCGTAGATACAACATCATCATAATATCCATTACAACATTTAACAACAATATCAAAGTGCTACATATTGATACAGCAACAACATAATGATAACTTCACAATGGTACAACAATAAAGTCTTCAAAAGGTTCCAACATACATCTACTATGATAAGGTCTCCAAAAACTCCAACACTTCTAGAGATTGCCAAAGCCAAAACTTCCAAAATCCGAAGCTTCCAAACAAAAAGACTTCAAAACCCAGCTAGCACCAAAACACGGAAAACCTGCTACTAGGATGCCTGTGTGGAAATTATGAGTACCATAGTTTAGAAAGAAAATAATAAACTCCAGGTCAGTCATGGGACTAGTATGAGTAAACAAAAACAGTTGCTTTGAGTAAAAACAATTTTATTACAGGAAATCGATATGCTTTTTGGAAAATAAAACTACCATAAGACCTCCCACCCACAGACAATGCAATCGCAGAATTGGAGGAGATTTCTTCCTATGATAGTCAAATATGCTCGACACGAGAAAATTTCTTTGATATTATTAGTAGTGCATAGTGTAGAAAACCATTTCGAAAGTATAATATTAATCTTAGCCAGCATACCACATTTCGTTGTATGCCTACTATAGCTATCATGCTTTGTGGCAGGATACCGCCACGCTGCATGGCAGGTTATACAACTAAAACCGTACAGGCTCATATTGTTTCTTTGAATTTTCTAATAAATGGTCAGGCTAAGGAACTTCCTACTGCTACATGGGTACGCCTCTGGAGGGACGTCCTGAGAACTTAACCAGTTCTTTGCCAACACAAGGCCGGGTTACCTCTGTAACTAGGTAACTACTACACGATTATGCCATTCCTCGGTCGTTTGCGACCTTTATCCGAGGGCCCTCAACCACAAAGCAACAACCACACAGTAATGAGATTGCAGCAACCACATAGGTTAAGTATCTGGGCTCCATACCATGATACCACCTTTTTCCAGAAGGAAATGACATACCCTAAAGGGCGCGACCCTCATAACCTTGCTGTATCTTTCCTGTGTCGACCATTTCCGGGGTATGAGGTCTGATGAGGTCTCGTCCATAAAGCTACGCTTTACACGAAAGCCATGCTTTGATCATAAATGATCATCAATACACAGCAGCAGTTAGCATGCCACACTACCAAATTGGGAGTATATCACTGATAACCTTCAACTACATAACCTCTGAGATCGTACGTCTCAGAGAAGGGTGTTAAGCTAAGAGAATAATTCTCCGCCACCAATAGATATGTATTTGAAAGAAATCTGCTTAATATCTCAAAGTGTAGTGTTGGACATACAACCATACAAGTTTGTTCCGGGTTCGAACAGAACCGAAGGCACTTCATCCAATAAAGGAAGAAGCCCTTGCAATCCCGGTATCCGCAATCCCGATCGGACTCCTCATCACATGTGGTGATCTCTATACCAGAGCAACTCAGTGCAGAGACATTCGATAGGTTATCCTATCGTTCTCGAAGACACCAGGTCTTCACCACCGTCTTCAAATGCTACCTATTTCGTCATTTCACTATTCAGAATGGGTTATATGACACAAAGTCCTCTCCCGGCTAAACCGAATAGTGAGTGCTCAATTTAAAAATACGCGGATGTCTCAATCACAAAGATTCACATTCAGGGTTCGATGTGGGTTTTGGATAACCAACTGGAATCTGACTCCCTGTCGCATCGAAGTTTAAATGCCGTTTTACGGACAAAAAGGGTTTTCACATTCACATAGCAGTATACTCATCACAGATATCACAGCTCAGCACAAAGCATTTCATATTACATAGCATCACATCACATATCAGAAATATCAATCCAACACACAGCATTCAATAACAATCAAAACATCTTCAATTAAGATGAATAAACCGCGTGGTTTTAAATTTATTTACCACATAATTACTTTCATTAGTAATCTTTAATCAAATATTAATTATCATTAATTATAATTGATTAAATCTTAAACACCTTCATTAATTAATCATTTCTTAATTAATTATCTTGATTAATTAATCCTTAATTACTTTTATTAGTTAATTACTTCTTAATTAATTAATAATTAATTACAAATTAATCAACCTTAATTATTTATTAAATTAATCTTTAATATTAAATAATTTTTTTTAAATAATTACATTAACAAATTATTAATTACTTAATAAATTAAAGATAAATCTTTTTATCTTTATTAATCACTTTGGTTATTTTTTTAGAATTTGTTTAATAAACCATCTTCATTACATTAGTTTCTTAAAAAGGTTCAAATTAGTTTAAACAACATTCTATCTTAATTATTTTTTATGTTACATTATTTATTTTATATAAATGACTTTATAAAGTAATGTATCAAAATTAAATAAATTAAAACTTAATTACTTAAATCCTTAATTGATTCAAACTTAAGTCAAAGTCATAAATTTGAAAACATGTTTAAAAGTTGTTTAAAGGTTTGAATTTTTTTAAAGTAAAAACTGTTTTATATACTAAACTCGAGACCCACTTCGAGTCTTCCCCGAGAAAAATTCTCGTTTGCTTCGGGTTTTGTCCAAAATCAACCCGAGCACTCAAATTTTCAACTTAAAATTTTTCTAAGTATTTTTACCCGGTACTTTAATAATTTCACTCGAGTTAACACTTGATCTAATACATGATTCCCCCGCAGCATGCTTTGAGTCGAACCCTTTTTCTCCCAAACTCAATTTTCTGATGCCATCAATGCCGTGCACATGCACGTTTCTTCCAACCATCTCCGATCGAAGCTACTCTCATCGACATGTCGACGATAATTTCCACGCACCACCCAAACGCCCAGAAAACTAAAATAATCACGAAATTGAAATTTCACTACCGAACCCAAATTGGAACGAAGGTTCGATCACTAATCCATCTCGTGTTAGCGACGTAGACTACTGGAGGCCACACAAATTTGGCCATAGCTACGTAAAACCTTCCAGCTTCAATCGCCACCGGAGCCAACAGTTCCGGTCCATCGATGGTGACACGGCAATGCGTTTTCTAACCATGACCATATGGGTTTCAAACCCTAATTCATTGCCGTACGATCGCCATAGCGAATAGAAAAAATTTTGGGCATTTTTTTGACGAACTCCAAGCTTCCAACAAGGCACGACCACGATCTCGAGCACGCAAACTCCATCGATCACCAGAATTATGAGAAAATAGCAATTCCGTTCATCCCCATTTTCCTCAGCAAAAACTTGATTAAATTTTTTTATTTCACTTTTAAAAATTTTCAACTCCAAAGATGATTCAATATATATATATATATATATTTAAATTTTGAAATCATATTTGACGAAATTTCTGTTTATGTTGAGTTTGCATGTATTCTTCTATTTCCAGACAAGACTTCTGTTTAATTTACGAACATTTATTTTTAAAATTTAGAACATGATCATACAGACATGTTTTCTATTGATCTCAAAGCCTAAAAACAATCTGTTATAGAGCTTATGGATTTTTGAGACAAGGTTTTGAAACCTATAGGGATGGAACAGAGTCTATTTTGATGTATACAGGCATGCATCTTCATTTTCAGGTGCAAATGTATACATGCAAACACACATTTATCATTCAAGCCTCACTATTGTACACATCAACAAATTCAAGTTCAAATTAAGGAGTTTACTCACATTGTTGCCTGAGAACAGAGGGGCTGTGCTTTGAACTTTGAAGACTGAGAATTGATAAATTGAATCCTGGAATTGCTATTTTTAAGTTAAACCTGGATTTCTTTTTCCAGTAACTAATTATTTAGATTTGCTTAGCTTCTGAAAAATTTGCTTACTTAATCCCTCAACAACAAATTCAAATCCAAGCTCACTTACAGTTTTATTTTAATGCAACAGAGAAAACTTTGGTCTGCTACTTGAAATCCTAAGACTTTTTTTATCTGCAACTTAATTGATATAAGTTTTGCTTAGTTTCTTGCTTGATTACAGATCAAAAAATTCAAACTTATATTTAAAAAAGAATTTACTTTCCTTAATGTAACTTAGAGGAACCCTGCTCTACATCTTGGACAAAAACTGGAGCTTGGTTTCATTGATTTGCAATTTGAAAATTTGATGTTAATCTCGATTTTTGATTACTAATTCAATTAATTCTGAAGTTTTAAACTTTCCTGACGTATGGAATTAAAATTCCTACTTTGATGTTGGAGATCATTCCCAGGTTTTGAACTTTGAATTCAAGAAGATGTTTGCAATTTCAGATTTTTCTTTTCTTTGGTGTTGAGGTTCTCTGGTTTGTATTGTTCACAGATTTTTTCTTCTTTTCTTTCTGAATTTTGAGAAGCCAAAGAATGAGATAGAGGAGCCGAAAGGTTTTTATGAATTTAAGTTTTATTTTTTTATCAATCACCTAAATTGAATGACACTTGTTTAATTCTTTCTACATGTTAAACACTTGTTTTATTCTCTTATTACATGCTTGACATTTGTATTTTTTTATATGGGTTAAATATTTTAAATAAAACTTATGCCATATTTACTTCATTAATAAATACATTACCGATTAAAGATATTTGCTTTATATTAATACATATTATTTAAAGAGAATGTTTTGAAATTAAATACATATTAAATAAATTACATAGATATATATTTATAAATTCAAATTATTTTTCTAAAACTTGTACTTCAAATTTAAATTCAGATTCAATATATATATTCAAATCTACTCATATATGCACATATACATATATATTCACAAATATATAAGATTTAAATTCAAATGATTTTAAAACATTTATTATTTCAAAAAAAATTAAACTCAAAAGAAATTGAAATTCTATTCATATAAATTAACACATATTTTGTTTATTTTGAACTTTTCAAATTAAATTCCAAAAGTTCAAATAAATTACCAATTTTAAATTGATAAATTTTGGTATGTTACAGTTTCGATACGACCACTAACTAAAAATACTCCATATGAACTACTAAATGGAAGAAAATCAAATATTTCATATTTTAAGGTTTTTCGTTCAAAATGTTTTATTTTAAACACTAAAGATCAACTCGGTAAATTCGATCCAAAATCCGATGAAGGAATATTTATAGGTATTCAGAATGAAGTAAAGCTTATCGAATTTTTAACAAAAGAACTAAAATTATTAAAGAAACTCTTCATGTTTCTTTTGATGAAAAACTTTATTAATGAAAATATAAATAATATCAAAAATCACTTGGATGATGATGATATTATTCAAAAAGTTAAAGATAATAATTGAAGAAGTAAATTCAAACGTTAGAACTAGACAGTAATTAAATCAAATGGGTCATATAGCATTTCTGTCTACTATGGAACCTAAAATATAAAAGAAGCCTCAACATATGACTATTGGATCCTTGCTACGGAAGAAGAACTAAATTAATTCGAAAGAAATGAAGTTTAGGAACTTGTCCCTAGACCAAGTGATCAATCAGTCATTGGTACTAAATGGTTATTTAAAAATAAAGCCGATGAATTAGGTAATATAACTAGAAATAAACCTAGACTAGTAGCGCAAGGATATAATCAAGAAGAAGGTATTGATTATGAAGAAACCTTCAGTCCAGTCACTAGATTAGAAGCCATACACATTTTATTAGCCTTCGCGTGTTTTCACAATTTTAAATTATATCAAATGGACGTAAAAAGTGCTTTTCTAAATTGATATATTAAACAAAATGTTTATATTGAGCAACCTTCTCTTTTCATTCATGAAAATTTTCCATATCACGTCTATAAACTTAAGGAAGCTTTATATGGTTTAAAACAAGCACCACATGCTTGGTACGATCGTCTTAAGAAACGTTTAATATACTCTGATTTTGAAATTGGAAAGGTTGATCAAACTTTATTTATTACAAAGACTAAAAGCGATATTTTAATTATTCAAATATACGTAGATGACATTATTTTTGGGTCAACTAATGAAAAATTATGTCAGGAATTTTCAACTATAATGACTAATGAATTTGAAGTGTCACATATGTTAGAATTATCATATTTTCTTGGATTACATATAAAACAATTAGAAAATTGAATTTTTATTAATTAAGAAAAATATTGTAGTAATCTAAATAAATGATTTGGCATGGAAAACACTGCAGCCAAACCAACTCCGATGAGTACAACAATACATCTCGATAAAGATGAAGAAGGCAAAGTGTCGGCTAAAAATTATATCGAAGTATGATTGGATCATTACTATATTTAACTGCCAGTATACCTGATATAATGATGAGTGTTTGTTTATGTGCTCGATTTCAAGCAGATCCTAAAGAATCGCATATGCGATCAGTAAAACGCATTATTCGTTACTTAAGAAAAACTAAAGATTTCGGACTATTTTATCTGAAAGAATATGCTTTCGAATTAGTATCATATAGTGATGCTGATTTTGGAGGAAGTCAGATGGATAGAAAGAGTACGAGTGGGACGTATCACTTTGTTGGACGTTCCTTAGTCTCTTGGTTCAGCAAGAAACAAAACCGCGTTTTCTTATCGACGTGAGAAGCAGAATATATATCTGCCGCTTTAGCTTGCGCTTAAGTCGTCTATATGCAACAAATACTAAAAGATTTCGATATAAATTTAAATAAATCAATAATATATTATGATAATACTAGTGCAATAAATCTTTTTAAAAATCCAATAAATCACTCACGAACCAAACATATTGATATACGACATCATTTTTTTCGTGATTGTATTGAAAAGGATATAGTAAATTTAGAATTTGCAAATTCATAAAATTAACTAGATTATATTTTCACTAAACCATTAAATGAAAATATATTTATAAAACTAAGAAGAGAACTTGGAATAATGTCAATAAAAGAATTATAATAATATTTATTAAATAAAAAGCAAAAACGTGAAAAATAAAATATACGATTTCTAACCATGACGGGATTCGAACTCCATCCTTTCCTAAATTTCTAATGTCTATAGCCACTTAAGCTATGAGTGTTTCTTGTCACCATAGAATCCACTTTTTTTTAAAAACAAAATTTTCAAAATTCAAAAATATTGAAGCTGACAGGGTTTGAACTACGGTCTCTCCGTTGGAAGTCTCATGTGTCTACTAATTTGATAGTTATTGTTTCTTGTTCAGTAGTAAAAACTAGCTCTTCCTACATTAAATTAGCTCGAAATTCTGTTAACCATGCATTTTCAAATCATTTTCCTACCTTAAATCATTAACTTATTTATATATGGTCTAAAACTAATTTCATATTCTGACCATAGAAAATACAGGTTTCTACTCCTATATATACATGAATTTTTGAAATGTTGCATACACTTTTTATATAAACAAGCTTCGTATATTTTATTATCACATCGTAATGGTGTTGCAATCCTCAGACAACTCACAACTCTCCTACGCAACACCGTCCTCAGATAGCTCTTACCATCTATCACCTACTCTAACACCGGAATATAAATCGGTACGTAAGTAGGAAAGCTATCATACCGGTTATACACCGGATAATAAGGAGGAAAAACAAGCTACGTTTATCTCGCCATCGACTAAAAAGAAGATTGGCAATATTCATCACTACCAACAACAACAAATGGACCTACAACGTGAAATATATTTCGACCAAAAAGTGACGGCAAGATGTTTAAATCTTTTGGAACAAATTGCAGTCAAATTTTGCAACTCTAAACCGATAGACGCATATGAATCTTTACAAAGCCTTATTCACCGCTCGACCCATCAGCCGGATATCGAAATCCATAGGATCCTTCTCCACGATACTCTCCTCGAACTCCAAACTCAGGGAACGCAAATTATCACAAGCGATCATGTCATCAAAGAAGGATGATATGGAGTAATCTGGGACTCCAAAGAAATCACCTTCAAAATAAATCATATTTGTTGATGATCAATTTGTTTTTGAAATTTTATTATTAATGCATATCTTCATGAAATTATCAATAAATATATAAATAATTTTTTTAATTAGTATTGTATTTTGTAAAATTATTGTTATATTATATGAAATCATCATATAAATTAGTTGCATTATAAAGCAAGCAAAAGTCATTGACAGAAGTCAGTCGACTGGACCAAAATGTCCAATCAACTGAACTTATTTCCAGAGCAAATGGCTTCAGGAAAAGGGTTCGGTCGATTGAACTTTTTATTTCAGTCGACTGAACGACGTAACAGAGACGAAAGAAACCCTATTTTATAAACCAATCACGTTCATTTTTCTCTCTCATAAACTCTTCCAAACTCATAATTTTCAAAACCCTAAAACATTCCAAAGCATTCCAAAATCCAAAATTATCCAAATCGTTCACTCTTAGACCTCAGAAAAGACAAGAAGAACAACCTCAACTTCACCAGAACCAATTGATACTCAAATTGGTCAATGGCTTTATAATCATGTAGCAGTTGAATGGTGGAACAAAATGAAGGAATCAATATTTCTAGAAGGATCGTTTGTGGTTTAACCTGACTTCAACGCATATGGAATTTAAGATTTGGCAAAAAGAAGTCGTTTGGAATCACTATTAGGCTACAATTAGAACAAGGTAAAAATCAATCACACTATGGTCAAATTATTTCTTGCTAATCTCAATCTAGATCACCAAACTCCACGGAATAGAGATAATTGTGTTTGGAGTCCAATTTGTGGGCGACAAGTATTTTTCTCTTTAGCAAAAATTCGATACATACTTCACACTCAGGTAGATGGAATACCATTGGAAGAATTGAATTGCGACATCAATGTTCGAGAACGAAATATGCCATCTATTCCTTGAAGATAATATGAGAGAATTGAAATTTATTTCACTACGACCAACGACAAGAATTTTGCATCGCACATTAACGAAAACAATACTTCCAAGTACTAGATCATATGAATTGGTATACCAGGAGAACTATAGAGCATTGTACGCTATATATGGAAATGTTCAAATAAATTGGCCGAAACTTATTCTGGATGAACCGCTAGTCTTCAATCAAGAGAAACAAAATATAATCTACTACAGAGAATACATTATGAGAGTGGTTATGGACCTTCAAGTGCCAATACCTGACTCGAACACTTCGATTGTAAAAACTCTTAATAGTCGGACGATAAGCCTCATGAAATTACCTCCAAGACCCCTCCATATCATGACATTCCAAGAGTGGAAAAACCGTCCCCAAGGACATCAAGAAGAAGCACAATCGCAAAGACAAGGCGATGAAATTCTAACCAATACACCTTCCCAAGGAACACGTAAAGCAATCGATCTTATAGCTCGCAATCAAGTGATATTAGATTCACGTATCAGACTCCTCGATAAGAAAATTGATAAGAAGTTCAATAAGATAAAGAGCTTCTTTGGCATATTATGGGAGGCTATCTCTTGCACCGCTAGTTCATCTACCTCATCCGAAAAATAACCGGTATCAAAATTTACATAGACAACATCAGAAGAGGAAATAGAAAGTGATATGGACAAAGATAAGACCAATGATTCCCGGAGATGACAAAGAAGAATAATCCGATGAATAATAGGGAGAATGGAAGTAAAATTTGAATTTTTGGTAAGTTTTCTTTTGTGAAAAGCTATGATATGCTTTATGATGTTATGTCTATGATGATGTGACCAAACGTTTGTGCTTTCGTGATGTTTGTATTCGTAAAATAATGTCTTGATGTAATATGTTCGTGAATTTTTATATGATGATGATTATGTTCATATTTGTAATGATTCGTAATGTATCATTCTACAAATATTCATTAGCACTCTATGATTATTGAATTAAGTATTCCTTTTTGTCAATGACATAGGGGGAGAAATTTGTGTACTAACATTTTATGCAGAAATAGAAAAGTTTCCACACGTTCAGGATATAATCTAAGCTATATATTTCCATATATGAAGAATCATCAAAATCGGTTGTCATCAATCAAAAGGGGGAGAATGTTGAATCATGAGTTTTGATTCAGGACAAGATTCAACGCTCAATGACGAGATTAGACAATCAAAGTGACAAATAAGAGAAAGCTATACACAGTGGTGAACTACAAAGGAAACTAGACTTCAAACTCGAGTATGCTATAAAAATCTTTATTGTTTGAGTCCTAATTATAGTTTATAATTGTTAATCACTCCTCAAGTAGTTTACACACACTATACAAAAGTTTATATATATATATATATATATATATATATAGACATACACACACAAAATAGTGTGCGCAAGTGCTCACTGTGCAAAAAAGCACAGTTCAGTCAACTAGATATTTTTGACCAGTAGACTGACCGTACGCAACTGCTTTACTCCCTGAAGGGTTGCTTCTCTTTGCGAAGAGTAACAATCCAATTCGAAGAGTTACAGATGCAACTCTTGATTGAAAATCTTCGTGAACAGTAACAACCATATATAATATATATATAGATCTAAATCCATGATTTTAATCATCTAATTTACTTTAATCTATTATATTCTTTGATCTATATTTCTTGACTATATTTCTGCATTCTAAAAGCTTTATAATCAAAGATATATTGCTTAAATCTCAGAGTAAATTATTATATAATTCAATTCAAAGCAATATCTTCCTTTCTAATCTTTGCACACACAATATATATTTGAGGATTTGATTATAGGAAGGGTGTAAGTGTTATCAAAAACACAAAGCTTCAGCAACTTTATCGAAATTGTAGAAGTCCTGTTAATTTGTATTAGGCGGAAAAGTCCTCTTCGGTTGCTAGGGCGGAAAAATCCTGTGCGGCTGCTCAAGTGTTGTATACATATTCCTCCGGGTTAAGTGAGGGGTTATTGAGTGAAATTCCAGAGGAAAGTCTGGGACTGGACATAGAACGGGAAGTTCGAACCAGTATAAAAACTCATGGTGTGCTTATTCTTATTTACTTTACCATTATTATTTGTTTCCGCATTTAGATTATAATACATTCCATATTACACAATCCTAAGTGTTAGCTATACAACATACGCACCATCACAAACTACCATACGTCCATCCAAAACTTCATACATACAACATAACAATCTATCCATATAAATTTATATGGGATATAACCTCAGTAATCGATCTAATCTAATAATTTCCTAACTACGACATGACGATGGAAAATAAGTGATATTTTTTTATAAATCATTTGAAAATAATTGTATATTCTTTTATAAAAATATGACTGTTGTATATATATATATAATAATAATATTACATTTAAAAACCACAAATCATCCCCGAGCATCAATATAACAATAAAAAATTATCATAGTAAAGTAGGAGGCAATATCAATCACCTCAGCCAAATATGTCCAAACAAGTTCCAAAACGTAGCTCCCACCAATACAATCCTAATGCAAGAAACGACAACCAAAATGGATCTCGTGTGCAAAATATAGGGTGAAAAAAGATTCGATATTAATTAGATAATTAATTAATCAGTTAAAAAGTTAATTACTGATGATTAACTCCTTTATCTTGTTCACCCTTTGCCTTGGTCATGCACGTAAGAAATATCACCTTACATATCTTCGATTCTTTATTCACTGATTTCGCCTTCGATTCACAACGAAATCAACCGCCATCTTTGCCAAACTATCTCTCTTTGAAATCTCTACAATCCGCACCCAACGTTCCAAAGCTCGGCCTCAAGAATGAAATTGCGACTCATGGCCACGAGCTCAACCTACACTTGACATTCCACGCACGGATTATGATTTAGTGGACCATGATCTTCAAAAATTAACAGGATGATGCGGGTCATCGAGAGGATCACAATGGTAATCGTCAATCCATCCATCATCGCTCCAAGATCCAATGAGCCTAAACCCTAGATCCACGAAAAATATGATAAACTCGGCCAACGACGTCGGTCCAAAATCCGCCATGGTCATCGCGTAGCCTTCGCGATATGATCTCAATGAATTCGGTCTCGTGATTTATTGTTGAGCAGATGTGGAGATATTATTTTTTTAAAGATGATTTAAAAGTAGAAACCATGATTATAGCTTCAGGAGAGAATGGTAAATGGAAAAAATAAGGAATGTAGGGAAAGATGGATTTAGGATTTAAATAACATTTTTTATTCAATTTATTTAATTTCCCAAATAAATGGCTGTACGTTTCGAGTAAGTACGATCACAAAACACGTCCGATCGCTACGAAACTCGTCTGCGTACATCAGCTTAGTTTTTCGGATCCAACGACAATAACCATGTCTCCATCTGAGACTTTGCCCGGGAAGGCTAATTTCATTTATTTCGAAACCGTTTTGGGCATCGGGTCATCCGATCTCGAAATATAGCAATCATTATGCTCCTTTTAATTCATCATCAATTCGATCTCAATGGATGTGGTTTCAGTTCTTGATTCGGTTATTTGTGAATTATCACATTTTCGGGCCTTTATATAATTAACGATCAAATATCTAAATATACGATTTAAATATCCGATCATTAAAAATACGGTTCATCGTGCTCTCCCCTTCTTAAAGAACTTCGTCCACAAAATCACAAAGCAAAGAGAATGTCTCCTAACCCTAACCCATCGGCCCTCAGAAATCTGTTAGATTTCGGAAAAAATTCTATGGAACCTCCTTTGGACAACTAAGTTGGAAGAACCCCAACACCACAATGACATGCATATAGCCCATATCTTTAATTATAGTAGATCATCTATAGCAATCATCAAACAAGAATGTTATACCCAACCAAACTATCCTGTATGTGTATCAACCATACAAACATAAATTAACATCTTAAATGCTAACAATCAAATCAAACATGCATACATAAGATCTAGCATCCGAAAGTAGCATCCATGTCTATCCTAGCATGCGGAATACTAAACTATCTAGAATAAACTCCCAATATGATATCCATAATGAAAGCAGTCGATACAAACAAAATCTCATCGTTTAAAGAGCTCCAGACTAACAGTCCTTATGCTCCCCACAATCTTTCATACCATATCGGCTTCGCTTTCATTCCTCTGAACCCTACTACTCCTTCAACTTCCTCCTAACCTGATTCGTATTACATCTACCGGCATGAATAGGCTTATAAGGTCTCCAAGTCTATGGTTCAGTCTCGATATCATCTAATCCATGTAGTGCCAAATATACAAACGCCTCTTATAAGTTCTCCCAAAATCCATTATCAGACAGCGGGCCTTGGCAGCTTACTATGCACCTGGCACATAATGGAATCACACAAACCATACCATAAACAACACAACAAAAATAGATGTCATACTATTGGACTTAAGGAATACAAATCAAGATTCATCTATCAATAAATCGACTGTGACTCAAATGTTATCTCTCCACCCTTAGTCATCGGTAATCCAACGATGATGTCCCAAAACATTTGCTCCCACTACTCGAGAACAAACGATCTCTATGGAACCAACAGCCTCGGTTGGGTTCGCACTACATCACCTCATCAGACACTACTCACCCTTCTAATTTGGTCACAATCACCATTAGTCTAGATTAATGTCTCTGACCAGTTCCAATCTGCTAAATCAAAGTAGGTCTGACGTTAAAACCAACCATCACACTTGGCCAAAATTCATCGAATTCTGAAGTCGTCACCAGTGATAAGCTTGAGCAATGCCCACTCTAGGGATATCGCTCCCAAACTGGTACGTCTTCCACTCGAAACACCAACCACTAAATTTCCCCTTTCAAATGTCTAGGATATGTTAAATCCATAGGAGGCTAAGAACTCCAAACATTGTTACTAGTGAAGGTGAATATCCTTCTCTCAGAGATACTACATTGGCCAGGGATCACTGAACAACTCAAATCCCCCTCCTAGCGGACAGTGCCTACGTATTTCCAAAGTAAACTCTATCGCCTGCAACTCCAAATCAATAGTCAGATACTCCCTCTCGATATCACTACCGCATGCATTTAAGTACCATAGGTAAGTGTGTACTATCATCTCCTTATTCCCGCTTGGAATGGGTACTATCAATGCACTCATTAACCTATCGACCAGAATCACCAACGCGTGTCTACACCTCACATTGTAAACGAAAGCCCGTTCCTCTCCTGAAAAATAGGTCGATGATATTGCTACCTTGGTCCATTCAGAGTCCAGACTGCCATAACTAAAGGATCTACGACAACATCCTACTTTGAAACAACATAACCTAGGCATCACTCTCCTCTCCTTCAGGAGTGATATCATCAAAATACCACCACTAGTTGGTGTCTTATGCTCCTCTTCTTCCCATGTGTAGACAAAAGTATCATTACCGAACAAAAGCACAACCTAGTCAAGTGACCTCTCCAAACATGGTCCATGAGATCCAAAGCATATTTCGATACATTGGTTAGCCCGAACGCACAACCAACCTAAAATCAAGGTAATCTATGAAACACTATAATCGACACACTCACCCAAATTACTCTATGTTGGTGCAACCTCACCATAGGGTCCAACTAAGAGAACATCCTCATGCTATAGAGCTGATCGAACAAGTCATCAACAAATGGGAGTATGAACATGTCCGTCATCTCATCCAGTTCACCACAACTAGCAAAAAAATTCAAAGAGTCATCCGTCCAACTAATAAATACAATAGGTGGATCCTACCTAAATATACACCCATGGATGAACCATCACCTAAACAGCTCATTCGCTTGCACCTCTAATCTTCTAAGCTCTTTGGACACCCTAAGCCTTAAATGCATATCTAATGGTCTAACTCCACTGACCAGAACCCTATCCTTATATGGTGGTAATTCGAGCACCTCCTCGAGTATGTCCGGACACTCTCCAACTACAAGCAAAAATGACATCCTATCATGTGGAATATCAAGCGAATATATAAGGCTCCCCTATTGGCAACTAATCACTACCATCCGCTCCTCCGCAACCCTGATTGTCATCAATGGCCTCTTACCGTCCACCACTATTTTGTATCCCCTTCAGCTAATCCACTATAATACCAATCCAACTAAAGCCCAACAACCAATGTTTAACAAACAAACAACCATGACTCGATAGAGAAAAGTCTTGACAAACCACGTATAGGCTGGCTGAGCACCCAACTAAGTCCATCACGATCAAATATCGATAATTATCTCGGGTCTCTATCCCAATATCTAACTATCGGATCTAGATAGAAAGGAATATGAAAACTTGACGTCAAATAAAACACGTATGGAACCATCATATGTGGAAAGCATATCTCAAACGGTTATGCAATTTCCCTTCTTTTTCATCGATGGAGAAATCAAGAAAATCAGAAAGGCGATCAATACATATGCTTCTCGATCTATGCCTACACAATTAGTACAGGATAAATCTTCAATACTTGTTACTTCTTGATCATCCTCTCGAAGCACTTGTCAAAGTGAAGAATCAATCGACCCCTAAGATGATCTCTTTACCGAATGCTAAACTTCCATACTTTCTGTGTGAAGCATCAATGGGAATAGATCGTACCACAATATCATATGTAATCCGACCATGCACTCCAATACAAACATATCGTCGTACTTTAAATCGACGAACTCTCTAATCATCCCCGAATGCAAAAAAATTGAGACAAATCATCTTCGAATCAACCATGGACTAGCCCCAAGCAAATCAGTCCTCAGGAATCAGAGCTATAAAAACACTCCACTAGTTCATCATTTGTCCTTGGAGTCATCCAGAGGCTAACTCCTACCTCATGCATCTTCTAACTTAAAGTCGTCGAAGATCCTTATACAAGCAACCAACTAACCTTGTCTCCAAATAGCCGATTCCGTTCCAAGGAACAGCCTACCTACCAGACACTCATGGTCAATGCACGACTTAGAAAAGTCAATTCTAGTCAATTGTACATTAGCTCCATAACCGTCCAGAACAAACTGGGTATCGAGGAAATAATCCGCACTAACTCTAGGAACATATCCTATCAAGCGGGGATAGTGGCCCTAATCCTACCCAACACTCAACTCTAAAAATAGAGTCAATAGCAATTTTTCTTCATGCCTGATAATCCTTATGCTATAATCAGGATGATCGGTCTCTCATAAAGAAAACTGCATCCATAACACTCATGTGTGCACCCAACTCATGTACTATATATACTACTCTATAGTGTAGAAAACCAAAATATATAACAAATACAAACTTTCTTGCGTATATACACTCTCTAGATCCAGTCTATGGCAATAACTCCTACCCTATTTCTATCAGATCACGGTATCAACTAAGGTTAATTGGGTAACCTTTGCTCTGATACCAAATGTAGCGACCTCCATACACCTACGGTGCAAAACAGTAGTTAAAGGAAAGAAAAAGAAATAAGATGAAGAGACAGATGATAAAAGAATGGAAAAGAAGAAAAAGGAAGCATCAAATAACCAAATTACCCGTTGCATATCTCACATCGTATAACGACCCGTAAATTTTAATCTTTTTTATAAAGTATTTAATTGAATTTTTGAGAAATTTTAAACAATAGTATTTTGAAATAAAAATTTATTATTTGGAATACGTCTACTTAAACATAGCAATTGGTATATTTACATCTGATAATGTGGAAGTTTATTTTATTGTGTAATTCCATTAAATTCAAATCAGTTATAATCAATGATAATAAATTTATTTTCAAAACTGAATATTTTTTTGTAGAAAATTTCTAAATCGTCTCTTGAGTGAGGCATCATCTTTCGTTTTTCAAAATTCGGACGTCTATAGTTCCATCGATCTTATTTTCTACGTTTTTGCTGCATTTTTCGCTTTCGAAAGTTCAAATTTTTATAATTCTATCGTACCTCTAACATCTGTGTACCATTTTGATCGTCTTGTCGTGCTGATCTCCATAGTATATTTGTTTGTATACTTTGAAGTTTGGTACTCGACGAAATTGATAAAACGATACGTCGTACCGGTATTCAATTCAAATTTTTTGGATTATTTATGTCATTTTATTTTCAACCGTTCAAACCCCACTGTTGCTAGCATTTATTATCTACCAAATCAATGGCCAGCTGTTTCTATTCCATCCTTTCAATACATTGACGGTTCGTTCAATTTACTGGGTCTCCTCTGTTACTAGTTGTATACATGTGTTGCACAATGTATTATATAAACTGTTCCATCATCTTGTACCCTACTTCCTCGTCTTCCGAAAAAGAAAAAAATGAAAAAAAAATCTAGGAAACGCATGGTTCATCTTCCCAGCAGAATTCGCATGCCGCTGCTCCTTCCTTTTCTAGCACGTCTCCACCGAATCCTAAACGTCCTCATTCTTCCTCCTCCCCTGGCTAAACTCAAGGCCGAACACATTCCTCCCTCCGCCTCTGAACTAGTCTCTGACCGCATCTTCGAGAGCAACCTCCATCGCTTGACAGCCTGTGTCCCTCTCTCACCCGGGTGAAACCACTGACAACCAAACACATCTCCACACAGCCTACCTCTGGCGTGTCCACATTGGCCTCCCCCTCTTTGCCGCTAGTCTCGACCCCACCCAGTTCGCCATTCCCGAGTAGCCTCTCCATCTACCTGTCCTCTGCCCTCAGCGACTTCATGCTCGACTGTGCGCTGTCTATCCACCGTGCTACACTCCACATCAACGGCCAACCCATCGCTGAGCAATCGACTCCATTCCCAAGCCTGCATCACCTCTTGCTATGCAAGTTTTCCTTCAACTAGCTCAAGTTTTGATATATATATATATATATTATGAGGTATATTAATGCATATATATCATTGTTTAAAAATCATTTTGCTCACAGTATATGTATTATTGTGGTTATATATATATATATGAGAAGATCTATATATATGTTTTAGTTATAAAGTTTATACATATTAGCTTTATATTCATCTGCTATTTTAAAGAGGGAATCTGTATGCACAATGTAGATTTGTTGTTTGCATACTACATATATTTGGTTATAATTATAGTGGATATGTTAGGTTATAAAGTGTTCGGCGGTTGAATGACTGAACATAACCTTGGTCAAATAGTATATATATCAATCTATATATGGGTTTAATATTAAAAATATAAAGGGATGGCATATTTTATGCATGCAGTAGGTAAGCATGCTAAATTTGTTTGCATTATAAAGTATGGTTATAGCGTTGTCAATTCCCTATGTTGCCTATATGTTGTTCTTTTGTACATTACTTACATATTTTTGTATATAATCTACAAGTGAAGCAACTAACCAGTAAGCAGTAGACTACAAACTCAAGTCAGATAGTAAGTAAAAAAAAAAGAACAAAACAAATCATATTAGCAAATATATATATTTAACTATAAAATTAATATTATTTATATGTATACAGACTATACTTACATTTATACAAAATAAGAAATAAAAAAATAGCCTAGACTTGCATTGTAGATAGCTCCAGCTTTTCATTTATTAAGTAGATTTATCACGTGTTTATGAAGACTTGGAAACATGGAATGTAATATTTACAAAATGCCAGCACTCTACATAATAGAACAACACATTACATACTAAGTTTGTTCACTTATATTTTGGTTTGCATATGTATATCAGTGTTTGTGTGTGTGTGTGTGTGTGTGTCTATATATATATATATATATATATATATATATATATATATATATATATTGGTCTGCACTATATATTTTCCCTTGGCTTCATAATTTCCTCTATATGTTAACACTTTGCAATAGTTTAAATTATATATGTATACGGTTTAATGATTTTTCAATATAATACTTATGTATGATTTTTCTTTTGAAATTTGAATAAATATATATATATATATATATATAAATTATTTTTCTTTTCTTTCCATGATTTAATGTCTGTTTGAAATATGATTTTATGTAAATAATGATATATAGTTATACACATAAGTTATTTATACCATGTATCCTTATCAATCCGGTTTTGATTCGTTTTATCGATCCCTTTTTCAGCTTTGTCCGTCGTGCTTGTTTTCTCCGTCAAATCATATCCATCCAGCGTTGATTTGAAATTCATAGCTCATTGCCTTGTCAAATCTATCTAACCTCGAAAGGTGAGCAATCACTCATGGTTAACGTTCTTATATTTATTAAATTTGATTTCAATTGAAATGACAATTGAAATATGCCACTAGGAACTGTTAATTATCTAATAATTTCTATATAGGGTATTATCTGTAACTGTTCATATTATATTGTTGTTGATGATATATGCCTGTTGTTATATTTTATATTATCGGTTATCACTCTGCAAGTTCCCTGTTAGCATACAATTCACTATGGGTTGAAATGATACATACTCGAACGGACTTTAGAATAGGAGAAAATCGTTATGGGTTGAAATGATAGACCTAAGCGATTTTCATTGGATTGAATTTGGGATTGCGGGTCGAAATGATATCTACCCGTATATATTTAAATTACGGATTGAAATGATAAATATCCATATCACTTGATCATAGGATAGAAACTTATACACCGGCGCCGTTATTCTATATAGCTATTTTGAAAATGAATTCTACGGTTTTGAAAGAAATATATGGTTTTAATAAATATTGATTTAAATATTATATATAAAGGTTATTTTATATATAGTTTTAATAATAATATATAGTTTAATTAAGGTTGACTTAATTAATATGAAATATGTTTAAGGATTTATTAAATTTGTATTTCAGAAATAGATTTGTAGAATAATTTTATAAACTAAGGTTGGAATATATATTTGATACTTATTTGAACTTGTATTTAATTTAGGATTTTATTTAATTAAATCGATTTGAAGATATTGAATTCGAAACTTTAAAATATAATCTTGTAACTTGATTTTGATTTAAGTAATTTAATGGATATGTCATGTCTAAAGAAATCGAAGGTAATATATAGAAAATGTAAATTTAAGGTCATATATATAAATAATATTGAATTTATTAAGTGGACATTTCAAAACTAAATAATAGTGAAGTCAAATTGGGAGATAAATGCAATTATCAAATTTACCCTCTGAAATGTTGAATATTTAAAGCTTCGAAATGTGTTGACTTTGAATTATATTGAAATTTAAATGGCTTATTTTATGGTTCAAATCTATATTTGAAACCGATAAAATTAGAATTAGTTTGGTTAGAAAACTGAATTGAATGGAAATGGATAAATTGAGGTCGAATTTTTCTTGTATGGGAAAGTCGAGTTGATTTTGAAGCGATTTGTGGAGTTTGAGGGAAATACTTAATATATATATACCGCTTTGGAAAATAGATATATTTGAAATGAAAATGATATTTTGGTTTTGAGTTATAAATTAATTTGAAATGACCACGGTGTGATAGTGTAGATTTCTACCTTGCGGATAGTTCCGCAGATCCTTAGAGGATGGTTATCCCAAACATCCTTAAAGTTACTTGTATTTCTGTTGTTATTTCACTTGATTTGGATCTATTGATATAAGAATGTTAATCCTAACTCGAGTGTTTTGTGTTTTACTTTACGCTCGGGTCAGCCTGAGTATTCACAGGTTTGGATTTTTCTTTCTGGAGCTAGGAATCGTTGGAGATTCTTCTTATCTAGCTATCTATCCATTTCAGTTTCAGTTGTTCTATTTCAACTCTTGCATTAGTGGATTTCTATGTATTTGGGATTTCTATTATGTTTGTTTTCATACTAATATTATGTATTTTGTTTTGAGACTTTGTTATAGTAGCTTCATGAACTACTATGCTATTTTTTATTTCCGCTGCGAGTTATTCTGATATTTCTGAGTCTGTGATTATGTGATTGGTTTTATTTGCTTAAAATTTTATTACAATCTGTTATTTTGAATTATTCAAGTCTGACATGTGTGGATTATTGTCGATTTGAGTGGTCCAAAATAGTGGGTCGTTACAGTTGGTATCGGAGCTTTGGTTTTTAGGCAAACCTTAACCTACGGAGCAAAAACTCATTAGAGATACGGTAGAAATACCCTAGAATGAGTGAAATCATTCTCAGAATCATTTCTTTGTGAGAGAACTTATTTTCGAAGTATAAAATGATTTCCAAATGATTTTAAAGGATTTTCAAAGATTATATTGGTATAATTTTTTTTTCTTATTTTGAAATCAAGATTTTCTAAACTTCATCCCTTCTGTATCCACCTTGTTAGTAATCTCTTGGTTAGGATTCTTATTGATTAGGATTCCTTGAACTTTGGAATGCTCCCACTTGTTCCAAAATCCATTCCTGTCTCCCCTATTTCCTTTGATTTTGGAGCATTACGTAACTCCACTTTGGATGACCTCAATAAAGATCGATGATTCCGCATGTCTTTAAATGATTTATAAAGGGGTCAAACTCCTTTACAAATGGCATTCAATCACCGGAGATTTATGTATCCTCGGTTTTTGATGATATCTATCTCCTGCTCTACCCGGATTCTGTCTTTGACGTTCGAATGTCGGTTTTCCTTAGATTTCCGCATTGATTATATTCCTGAAGTCACGATTGACCGGTTAAGGTCGGTCGCGATTTATATAGGCTTATCCATCTTCTATTTGGTAATTAAATTATCTCATCTTCGTTCGAGCTTATTTTCGAACTAAAATTCTATTTGATTCGAGTTCATCTAAATTCGAATCTCTGTTTGTTTGAAATCTATCCTTGAATCATCCCTTGGAAAATTTGTGTTTGGTTGTATTTTGAAAATGTGCATACATCGAAAGTATTAGTTTGATAAGGATGACCACATTTTATATATAAAAGTGAAATGTTTTCGATAAGGATTATATACTTTTTAAAAATGAAAATTTGAAATTTCGAAAGGATTGGAAATTTTGAAAATGATAAGAAATTTGATTTATATAAAAATTACTTATAACTGAAGGGTTTTGAATTTGAATTTCGAGGAATCGAACTCCGATGTTTTGAAATCGGTTTTTAGACTTTGGAAAATATATAATAATAATACGATTTAAAGATATTTTCCGAATAAGAAATAATTTAATGTAATTGTATATGATTTTGAAACTGAACTGATATTGAAATGAATTGAAATTGAGAACCTTATTTTACTAAAAACTTTGATTTGGGAGTTATCGAACTTATATAAAATTGATTTGTATAAGTATGATGTTGATTCGAAAACTGTTGATTTGGATCGCTACTCAATTTGTGAAGTGAAATCTTATATAATGGAAGTCTATATAAGTGTGATCTTGAATTTTGAAAGTATTCGATTTGAAAATGGAATCTTATATATAATGGACTTTATATAAGTATGATATCTGAAATTGTTTTGAAAAATGTACTATATGATACATATTTTCGAAGTAAAGATATGGAAAGTGTCTTCTGCTTGATATCTGCTTTGTGGCCACATTGTGGATTCATTATATCGATATTATTCTCTCTGATTTTGGCTTTCTGGATATGATGCTCGATTGTCCATCGAATTCCATGGCAATCTCCATGGTCTTACGAGCGCGACTGCATAGTGTAATTTGCCTGGCTAAGATAGCTTACGGGTATAGATGTTTCCTGTGGGATCCAGGCTTAACCATTTTGTATCTGCAATCTATGTAGGTCGTTTTTAGTAGCGAAATCCGGAGGCTGAGATAGCTTATGGGTATGGATGTTTCCTGGGGGATTTAGGTGTTACCGCAGGGCTGAGATAGCTTACAGATATGGATGTTTCTTGGGGGATCCGGGCGTAACCATTGTGTATCTACAATCCATGGTTAGACAATGTTTTGGTTTGGTTATTTTGTTTGGATTATACTTTCCATATCTGTTTTTAAAAGTTTTCCAGTATTTTCACTGGGTGTTGAAACAAGTCTACTAAGTACCCGGAGAATTTTATCTTTGCGCCTGATCAACGCATGGCCAGAGTCTGCAAGAACGAGGATAAACTTGTTGAAACATCGAGTTATAAGAGTATTTTATTATAGAAGTATTTTTCAACAAAGAAATTCTGTATTAATTGAAATTCTTATGGTATGAATCAACTATTCGTGCCTGATACTATTCTTTTGAATCTACCTAATCTGCTCAGCTTTATTTATTCACCTATATTTTGTTTTCTCGAATCTATCTACTTTTCCTTTTGAATTTATCCTTTTAAAATACTGTTTAATAGTTTTCATACATTAATAGAGGTGTTATTTAAACATGAAATGGTACTTATAAAAGGAAGCAAGAAATTTTACCAATGGATTTGAAAAGTTTTAAAGTATTAAAGAAAATTAAATTTCAAATGATGTTTTCAAATAAATATTTCAAGTAAATTTTATATAATTTCAATTTAATTGTTTAATCTTAACTTTCAATCTACTTTTTTCTTCTAGTTGTTTCTATTCTCCTACCTACTTCCTTTTCGAGGACGAAAATTTTTGAGTGGGGGAGAGTGTAACAACCTGTAAATTTTAATAATTTTTATAACGTATTTAATTGAATTTTTCAAAAATTTTAAACAATAGTATTTTGAAATAAAAATTTATTATTTGGAATACGTCTATTTAAACATAGTAATTGGTAAATTTTCATCTGATAATATGAAGTTTATTTTATTGTATAATTCTATTAAATTCAAATCAGTTATAATCAATGATAATAAATTTATTTTCAAAACAGAATATTTTTCTATAGAAAATTTCTAAATCATCTCTTGAGTGTGGCGTCATCTTTCGTTTTTGAAAATTTGGACTTCTATAGCTCCGTCGATCTTATTTTCTACGTTTTTGCTGCATTTTTCGCTTGCGAAAGTTCGAATTTTTATAATTCTATGTACCTCTAACATCTGTATATCGTTTTGATCGTCTTGTCGTGCTGATCTCCATAGTATATTTGTTTGTATACTTCGAAGTTCGGTACTCGATGAAATTGATAAAACGATCTATCGTACAGGTATTCAATTCAAACTTTTTGGATTCTTTATGTCATTTTATTTTCAACCATTCAAACCCCACTGCCACTAGCATTTATTACCTGCCAAATTAGTGGCCAGCCGTTTCTATTCCATCCTTTCAATACATTGACGGTTCGTTCAATTTACTGGGTCTCCTCTGTTACTAGTTATATGCATACGTTGCGCAATATATTATATAAAATGTTCCATCATTTTACACCCTACTTCCTCGTCTTCCGAAAAAGAAAAAAATGAAAAAAAAAAGTATCAAGGAAATGCATGATTCATCTTCCCAGTAGAATTCACATGCCGCCGCTCCTTCCTTTTCTGGCACGTCTCCACTGAATCCCAAACGTCCTCATTCTTCCTCCTTTCCCTGGCTAAACTCAAGGCCAAACACATTCCTCCCTCTGCTTCCGAACTAGTCTCTGACCGCATTGTCGAGAGCAACCTCCATCGCTTGATAGCCTGTTTCCCTCTCTCACCCAGGTGATACCACTGACAACCGCCCACATCTCCACATAGCCTACCTCTCGCGCGCCCACATCGGCCTCCCCCTCTTCGCCGCTTATCTCAGCCCTACCCAGTTCGCCATTCTCGAGTAGCTTCTCCATCTACCTGTCCCCTGCCCTCAGCAACTTCACGCCCGACTGTGCGCTGTCTATCCACCGTGCTACACTCCACATCAATGGCCAACCCATCGCTGAGCAACCGACTCCTTTCCCGAGCCTGCATCACCTCTTGCTATGCAAATTTTCCTTCAACTAGATCAAGTTTTGATATATATATATATATATATATATATATATGTATATTATGAGGTATATTAATGCATATATATCATTGTTTAAAAATCATTTTGCTCACATTATATGTATTATTGTGGTTATATATATATGAGAAGATCTATATATATGTTTTAGTTATAAAGTTTATACATATTAGCTTTATATTGATCTGCTATTTTAAAAGAAGGAATTTGTATGCACGATGTAGATTTGTTGTTTACATACTACATATATTTGGTTATAATTATAGTGGATATATTGGGTAATAAAGTGTTCGGCGGTTGAATGAATGAACATAACCTTGGTCAAATAATATATATATATCAATCGATATATGGGTTTAATATTAAAAATATAAAGGGATGGCATATTTTATGCGTGTAGTAGGTAAGCAGGCTAAATTTGTTTGTATTATAAAGTATGCTTATAGAGTTGTCAATTCCCTGTGTTGCCTATATGTTGTTCTTTTGTACACTAATTACATTTTTTTGTTTATAATCTGCAAGTGAAGCAACTAACTTGTAAGCTGCAGATTACAAACTCAAGTCAGATAGTAAGTAAAAAAAAAGAACAAAGAAAATCATATCAGCAAATATATATTTAACTACAAAATTAATATATTTATAAGTATACAGACTATACTTGCGTTTATACAAAATAAAAAAATAGTCTAGACTTGCATTGTAGATAGCTCCAGCTTTTCATTTATTAAGTAGATTTATCACGTGTTTATAAAGACCTGGAAACATGGAATGTAATATTTACAAAATGCCGGCACTCTACATAATAGAACAGCGCATTTCATACTAAGTTTGCTCACTTATATTTTGGTTTGCATATGTATATCGGTGTTTGTATATATATTTTGGTATGCACCTATATATTTTCCCTTGGCTTCATAACTTCCTCTATATGTCAACACTTTGTAATAGTTTAAATTATATATGTATAAGGTTTAATGATTTTCAATATAATATTTATGTAAGATTTTTCTTTTGAAATTTGAATAAATATATATATAATTTTTTTTCCTTTCCATGATTTAATGTGCGTTTGAAATATGATTTTATGTAAATAGTTATATATAGTTATACGCATAAATTATTTATACCATCTATCCTTATCAATCCGGTTCTGATTCGTTTTATCGGTCCCTTTTTCAGCTTTGTCTGTCGTGCCTGTTTTCTCCGTCGAATCGTGTCCATCCAGCGTTGCTTTTAAATTCGTAGCTCATTGCCTTGTCAAATCTATCTAGCCTCGAAAGATGAGCAATCACTCATGGTTAACGTTCTTATATTTATTAAATTTTATTTTAATTGAAACGACAATTGAAATATGCCGCTAGGAACTGTTAATTATTTAATAATTTCTATATAGGCTATTATTTGTAACCGTTCACCTATGGGATATGACACCATATCCTGTTGTTTATATTATGTTGTTATTGATGATATATGCCTATTGTTATATTTTATATTATCGGTTATCACTCTACAAGTTCCCTGTTAGTGTACAATCCATTATGGGTTGAAATGATACATATCCGAACGGACTTTAGAATAGAAGAAAATCGTCATGGGTTGAAATGATAGACCCAAACGATTTTCATTTGATTGAATTTGGGATTGCGAGTCGAAATGATATATACCTGTATATATTTAAATTACGGATTGAAATGATAAATATCTGTATCACTTGACCACAGGATAGAAATTTATACACCGACGCCGTTGGTCTATATAGATATTTTGAAAATGAATTCTATGGTTTTGAAAGAAATATATGGTTTTAATAAATACTGATTTAAATATTATATATAAAGTTTATTTTATATATAGATTTAATAACAATATATAGTTTAATTAAGGTAGATTTAATTAATATGAAATATGTTTAAGGATTTATTAAATTTGTATTTCAGAAATAGATTAATGGAATAATTTTATGAACTAAGGTTGGAAGATATATTTGAGACTTATTTGAACTTGTATTTAATTTAGAATTTTATTTAATTAAATCGATTTGAAGATAATGAATTCAAAACTTTAGAATATGATCTTGTAACTTGATTTTGATTTAAGTAATTTAATGGATATGTCACGTCTAAAGAAATCGAAGGTAATATATAGAAAATGTAAATTTAAGGTCATATACATATAAATAATATTGAATTTATTAAGTGGACATTTCAAAACTAAATAATAGTGAAGTCAAATTGGGAGATAAATGCAATTAGCAAATTTACTCTCTGAAATGTTGAATATTAAAAGCTTCGAAATGTGTTGAAGTTGAATTATATTGAAATTTAAATGGTTTATTTTGTGGTTCAAATCTGTATTTGAAACCGATAAAATTTGAATTAGTTTGGTCAGAAAACTGAATTGAATGGAAATGGATAAATTGAGATTGAATTTTTCTTGTATAGGAAATTCGAGTTAATTTTGAAGCGATTTGTGGAGTTTGAGGAAAATACTTAATATATATATATATATATATATATATATTGTTTTGGAAAATATATATATTTGAAATGAAAATGATATGTTTTGAGTTATAAATTAATTTGAAATGACCATGGTGTTATAGTGTATATTTCTATCTTGCGGATAGTTCCGCAGATCCTTAGAGGATGGTTATCCCAAACATCCTTAAAGTTACTTGTATTTCTGTTGTTATTTAACATGAGTTGGATTTATTGATATAAGAATGTTAATCCTGACTCGAGTGTTTTGTGTTTTACTCTAAGCTCGGGTCAGCCTAAGTATTCATAGCTTTGGATTTTTCTTTCTGGGGCTAGGAATCATTGGAGATTATGCTTATCTACTTATCTATCCATTTCAATTTCAGTTGTTCTATTTCAGCTCTTGTATTAGTGGAGTTCTATGTATTTGGGATTTCTATTATGTTTGTTTTCAGACTAATATTATGTATTTTGTTTTGAAACTTTGTTATAGTAGCTTCATGAACTACCATGGTGTTTTTTATTTCCGTTGCGAGTTATTCTGATATTTCTATGTCTGTGATTCTGTGATTGGTTTTATTTGCTCCAAATTTTATTACAATCATTTATTTTGAATTATTCAAGTCTGACATGTGTGGATTATTATCGATTTGAATGGTAAAAAATAGTGGGTCTTTACACATCGCATAAGAGAATATAATAACCAACACAGTATAAAAAAGGGACAATAATAACAATGTGAAATAATCATCTAAATAAAGATCCACAAAGTTATACAACACAATAGCTGAGTTTATACAACTGGAAAGTAAACTCAACTGGTACATTGTCTTATAATAGTAGATCAACATTTTGGCTCCATAGAGTCACATAGCGGAAATATAATAACAAATGCACATATAAGTATAAATAACCGTCACCTCATGTCGGTCCACCTATAGAACTCCATATTTATCCACCTGCTCTCGATCTACTCACTGAAGAGTACCCGAGATAATAGGAAGCAAAGCATAAAACCTTGGGTCAGATAACAGTTTGGTTTGAGTGATATCAAATCATGAAATACTATAAAACTTGATAATATACGGAACAAAAGGTATATAAACCATACCTGACCTGTCCCTACCTCACAGAGTCAGCACATAAACATAAGTAATATGCTACTCTATAACAACGTAAAAAAGGGTATACCATACTAGTATCTGTGACGGTGCCTAGGTGTCTCCACCTACAATCCCTACTCTATACTAAGTAAACTTCAGGTATCTAGGTATCTCCATCTATACCTGCTCCATACTAAGTCAAGTCAAGGTATCCAGGTATCCCTACCACAATACTTACCTAGTGTAACATCCCTATGGTGATAAGTGACTAATGAGAAACCATAACAGACATAACAACCATCAAACAATACTAATTGTCACCCAGTGCGCTAGATATATGATGACTCATATGACCCTCGGAGACTGTCAATGACAAGTGGAAATCCCGACTCTCGATTGTGCCTACTGTACTCATCGATTAGAAAACGCCATACAGTTGTCTCTTGTGATACCTCTATACCACATGACCTAGACCCTACCGGTCCAGGGTACAAACTGGTGCCACCAGCCCTCGGATGCCCTCGCATATAGTACCCCTACTTTGAACATAACCAAAACACTGAGTCATCAATGATCCCTAGGCACAACATATCCATCGAGCCCTACTCACTCGATATGGATCTGAACCCTATAAGTTCACTGCAGATTTGTAGGCACGAGCCCTAACACTCACCCCAGTCCACTATCTACAACATCATTCTAATTCGAGCTTCCATCCTCCATCCTACTCACTACCTAAGCTCTTGATCGAAGAACCCTACTATCATGCCATCCAAAGCCCGAGATCTAGTGGGTTCCATACAGTCCAGATACTATCATCCCGGAGCAAACTCCATATATCATTAAGTCACTATCCGCAGTATCAGACCACCAAGTCAAAGCACCACGTCCCTGCCTTACGATCAAAATCACTAGGTCGAAGCACCATATACCTTCCTCCCAATCAATATCACTAGTCGTAGAGTAATAACATCATATCTCAAAACTAGTCACACGAACAAACCATCTTGTTTTGCACCACGATATCTCATCAATTATAAAGCCACATATCGGCCAAATCGCCAATCGACGACGGTAATGGACATTGACTACTCTACGATGGTCAATACCATCCACCTTGGTCTTACACTTGACCGAACAATTAAGTACAAACCAAACTGAAATGTCCAGCATCATCCACTCAGAAATCAAGATCCACCGGCACGTATCTCAAACCCTCTTCTACAGCTCTTCTTGTTCATTAGATTACCGCATATGCGGAACTCAAACGTAGAAGATGCTACCTACAACCCAATCACCGCTAATCGGTGTTTTCTACCAAAATAGCCAAATAACGAACAAACCGAACAATCAAACATGTATCCATACATCCAAACAACTATACATCCATCCAAAACGTTATAAATCATTTGAAAATAATTATATATTCTTTTATAAAAATATGACTATTGTATATAAATAATAATATCATGTTCAAAAACCAAAAATCATTCCCGAGCGTCAATATAACAATAAACAATCAATCATAGTAAAGTGACAGGTAATGTCAATAACCTAAACCAAATCTATCCAAACTAGTGCCAAGCTGTAGATCTCACCAATACAATCCCAACGCAAGAAAAGGCATCCAAAATGGACCTCGTATGCCAAAGATATGGCAAAAATAAGATTTGGTACTAATTAGATAATTAGTTAATTAGTTAAAAAGTTAATTACCAATTAACTCTTTAATCTTTCTTCCCTTATTGCCCAGGGAATACGCGTAAGAAATATCACCGTGCATATCTTCGATTCTTCATTCGTCGATTTCTCCTTTGATTTGGAATGAAATCGACCGCGGCCTTCACCAAAGATCTCTCTCCGAAATCTCTAAGATCTGCACCCATCAATTTGAAGCTCAACCTCAAGAATGAAATCATGACTCATGGCCACAAGCTTGACTTGATTTGACATTGCATGCAGGATTTTGATTTAGTGGGCTGCAGCCTTCAAAAATTGACAGGATGGTGCACGTCATCGAGAGGAACACAACGGTAATCGTCGATACATCCATTATTGCTCCGAGATCGAGCAAGCCTAAGCCCTAGATCCACAGCAAACATGATAAATTCGATCAACGATGTCGATCCTAAATCCTCCACGGTCATCGTGCAACCTTCGTCTCGATAAAATCTCAACGAATCCGGTCTCGCGATTTATCGTTGAGCGGATATGGAGATATTTTTTTTTTTGAAGATGACTTAAGAAGAGGGTACCATGGTTTCTAGCTTCAGGAATGAACAGTAAGTGATAAAAATGAGGAATGGATGGAAAGATGGATTTGGGATTTAAATAACTTTTTTTTTCTATTTATTCAATTTCTCTAATTAATGGCTGTACGTTTCGAGTCCGTACGATCACGCGTCGCATCTGATCGCTACAAAACTCGTTTGTGTACATCATCTCATTTTTTGAGGTCCAATGGCACTAACCGCATCTCCATCTGAAACTGTACCCAGGAAGGCTAATTTCATGTCTTTCGAGACTTTTTCGAGCATCAGATCATCTGATCTTGATATATAGTGATTCTTATACTCCTTTTAATACGCAACGTCAATCGAAACTCAATGGAAGTGGTCTCTTGTCCTAATTCGATCGTATGCAAAAAATCATATTTTCGAGTCTTCGTTTAATTAATAATTAAATATTTAGATAAATGATTTACATATCTGATTGTTAAAAATATGGTCATTACACCTGGGACTCTCATCCTTGGCATATCACGGAGTTAAGCAATGTTAAGAAAATAACAACATTGGATTAAAAGGAATCTACCCATTCTATAGGATTAAGTGAATAATTCAATCCTTACCTACATGACTATAACATTGCCAGAGATAGGCCGTAGTACGAAGAGGCTTGTACAATCCAATCATCGAAGTGCTAGTTTCAGAAGACAGAAAACCTAGCTTCGAAATGGCTTGGGGATAAAATAGCTGCTTGGTTACATTGAAGGTCGGAACTAGAATATAAATGGAAAATGAGGAAGCAGTTCGAATACACAGGAAAATGAGAATACAGGAAGCCATTGTCTAGAACCTAGCTTCAAATACATAGGAAGCAGTTCGAGGGACAATCATTGAAGGTCGGAACTAGAACCATCGAACTTCTCCAAACCTAGAGTGGGATTTAGAGTCGACTAGGAGCAATTGAATCATTTATCCCACAACTTTCCATCTCCCACAAATGCCCAAATACAGGCATTAGAAATAGTTAGTTCCTTGAATGGGGATGAACGTACAAATGCTTGGTTGAAAGAAGACACACCACGTCCAAACATAGATAACCATGAGATTAGTTAGATAACAGTTTTGTCTCGCAAAATAGAGCATGCCAGCAAAAAAATTACTAACCAAAGAAACGAAGGATTTAATGTTAAAAAACTTATCATCGCTCAAAGCCTAACAATTACTTAAGGTCCGACTAGATCACTTGGTCCCAAAAGCACGGTTAGAATGCTGTTTGTACCAAAATTGGGTACAACAATCATCAGGTGTATTTGAAGAGATAAAATGAAAATAATAATTGGAAAATGAGGAAGATCTAACAAGAACGCCAATTGATAAACAAGAAAAACGCATAGAAACACACAGATTTAGAGTGGTTTGGCATATGGCCTACATCCACTATGACATGGCTTACTTTTATAAACTTTTGCTTGCTGGTTATAAGGAGTTACAATAGTTCAATTCGAGTACAATAGTAATTTCGGCAAAATCAGCCAAAGGTACTTTTTCAGTAGGTCATGGGCTGCTATTTATAGGTGTAGGCAGCAAATATCTCGTCCAAATCTCGAAAGACCCCTTCTCTCATATGGATGGGCCCACGTGATCGATCCGCGGTCGTTTGGACTCGAACCGTGATCGATATGAATGAAATTCATATCGTTCAAGATTTAGCCAAATTGAGTCGAGATTGATCATGAACATTCATGAGGTTGTACGCAAGCTCCTGTGAATATTTGGTAGCATTTGGACTTGTAGATCTCGAGTTATGATCGATGCAAGTTTGAATTTGTTGAAGACTACTGAATTCGCATTGCTTCCGTTCACATCGGTTCTGGAAACGTGATGATCAATGACGTAGCGCTAGCTTTCAAGATCGATCCACTTTTTATGCCGAGTGACCGTGTGTTGACCCGAAATTTTGGGCAATATTAATTTAATAGTCTGTATTAAAAATTAAATTGATTTGATAATTTTTGTTAATAAAATTTGAACTGATTTAATAATCTTCTTTAATAAATACTTAATTGGTGAATTTTATCTTTTTAAAGCTAATAAAATGTTTTCTATTTATAATGTGTGTGTGTGTGTCTATATATATATATTTGTATATATTGTAAATAGAAAAGCTTTGGTTTAAAATTTAATGAATAAAACATATTTTCAAATTCTCATACATTTTGGTAATTTGGAAATTATGACTTAATTTAATATTATGCCTTTAAAGATTATTTAAATAAATAACTGTATGATTTTAAATACTTAAGGTAAATGTTTAACTGTTTAAATTTATTTTAGCTTAAAGTTTAAATTTAAATAAAAGGTTTATTTTATATTCCTTTTAAATATTTCTTAATAAATATGATTTGTAATTAGATATGAAAATTTAAAATACAATTAACATATGATATATTAATTCATTTAGAAAGATAAGTAATATATATATATATATATATAATGAGATAATTTCTTTAATAAATTATTTAAAATGGCAGATGTGTTATTTTCAAATAATAATTATAATATATTGTATTTATATAGATATAAATAGATTTTAAGTAATATAGAATTTGTTATTTTCAATATTAAATGTGTAGTTATATATGTATATAACTTGATTTTTAAATTGGATTTTAGAATTTAATTTGATTTGAATTAATTTTGAAATTCAAAAGTTATATATTTTAAGATATTTGGATTTAAAAAATATGTATAAGCTTTTATCTTAAAGAAATGCATTTAGATAAGTATTCATAAGTAGTAAATTAAGTAAAAAGCTTTTTCTTAACATTTAAAAATAAATAAAGATTACTTAATTACAAGTGTAAATATATTAAGACACATTTTAACAAATGTTAATTTATAAACAATGCATAGGACAAATGTCAAGATGTTTTTACAAGTGTCATTTAATTTTAGTTTTTCTTTTATTTTTTATTAGATCATTTTCAGCCTATCTAAATACATATGTTTTCTTACCTTCCACTCTTTTTTCTATTCTTTTTCAAAAGCAAATCTGAAATAATATTCCTCAAACAATTTTCAAAAAATAGAAATAAAAACCCAAGAACCCTGTTAAATAATCAAAAAAAAATCTGAGAGTTCATCCTCAAACCTGAATCAAATCCAATAATATGTCAAAACTGCAAATCATTTTCAAAAGAAATTAGACTGCAAGCATTCTTTTCAATCTGGGATCACAGCCTGCATGCAAACCTGAGACAAGCAACTTCAATTCAATTTGAAAGCAAGCACGCAAGTTCTTAAATCAAAGAAACACTTTTCAGCTTTTCAAGTTTTAAAATCAGAAGCATCTTACTTGAGTAACTCAAAGTTTAAAGTTCAAAAGCTTTTTCAAAATAGAAATGAAGGCTCTGTTCTTCTTTAAAACAGGTGAGTAACATCACTTTTAAAAACTTAAGTATGAAATCTGGTTGCATATGAATCTCTAAAGCAAAGTATGTTTGTGTATATATGAATTTACTGTATATATTTGGATGATGGATGTGTGTGCATGCTTGTTTCTGTGACATTCGTGTTCTTGTTTTCAAGCTCCAGTTTGATTTAAAATCATTATCTCTTGATCTACTTGCCGTTTGGACTTAGGCTTTAAGCAAAAATTGTTTTTTTATCATAAATTAAAGTTTAAATTTTTTTATTTAAGTTAAAGTAAATGTGGAATTGCTCTGGAAATAAAAATGAACAAGAAAGCTTGGGTTTGTGAAAAATTCAAATACCTTAATTTAGAAATTCAGGAATGTAAACTGAATTCTTATCCTAAAACTTGATTTTTAAAAAGAAAAATCACAAACTTTAGTAATGGAATTTGGGTGCAGTTCTGGTTTGATCAGAAAATGGAAATTTGGTAGTTTATGGTGATCTCAGTGATCGGGGAGGTTGTAATCTTCAGTGATGGTAGAGGGATGATCGGAGAGTTTGGGAAAATTGCCGAAATGATGATCATGATGCCGTGGTGACGGCAGTGATTGTTTTTAGTCTGTAAACCTAGTTCTAGGCTTGGTTAGGAAATGATCCACCACGGCGTCTCTGGTAGATCGAGTGCCACCCGTCATTGGAAAATGGAAGAGGGGATGTTGACGAGGTCGTGGCCGGAGGCGCTGACACTCCAGTGGTTAGCATTGCGTGTTCGAGGCTGTTCTAGTTTAGGTCTATGGTTCCTGGTTTAGGCCTAAATGCTCGATTTTGATTTCGAGTTATTTTGGGGGTTCTAATGCTTGGGGTCATAAGGTTGGGTGATCGCCAATGTAATGAGGCCGTCATGGTTGATCAGAAGGGGATGGTTGGCCGGTACATGTGCACGGTGTAGTTTCTGTTCATGGTGAAGATGGGTTTGAGCAGAGAGGAGTTGTATTAGAGTTTTCTCGAGTAGTTTGAGTGTTTTGCTCGAAGATTTGTATGGATCGACTCGGGGTTTTGAGTTTTAGGCTCGAGTTAGTAGGTGTTTACAGGTTTTAAAACCTGTTTGTTTTTTAATTTTAAATTGAATTTAAAATTTGAAAACAAGATTTAAATAAATTTTAATTCAGTTTAAAGTATGGATTTAAGTTTTACTTTGTATTCTAGTTTTGATATAAATAAAGTTTTATAAAATTTAAATGTTTTAACAAGTTTAAAAGTTTAAAGTATATTTTAAATAATTTGAATTTAAAATGAATTTGGTTTTAAAACTCTTGTAAATTTCTTCTATAGGATAAGTGTTTTTCTTTAACATGTGATTTAAAAGGTTTCTAAATTGTTTTTAAATTTTGTTAAAGTTAAATTTGTATTTGTTTTGAATCTTAATTTGAAATGAAATTTAAAAGTAAATTTAAAAGTAAAATGTTTCAAATGCATTTGTGAATGATAATAAAATCATAAATAAAAATAATGTTTTTATCTTAAAGTTAATCAAGATTTAATGATTTTTGATTTATTAAATTATTATGATAATTAAAATGGATAATTGATTAATTTAATTAATTGATGATTTGGATTAATTAATTAAGTAATTAAGGGTTTAAATAATTAATTAAGGTTTAAGTTAATTAATGAAGGAATAATTAATTTGTAATTAAGAATCATTAGTTAGATAAGATTAGGTTGTTAATTAATGATTAGAGATTAGTTAATCAAGTAATTAAAGATTAATTAAGTTACAGTTAAGCACTTAATTAATTAAATAATTAGAGATAAATTAATAGGTTATTAAAGGTAAATTAATTTGTAATTAATAATGATTAATGTAAGTTTAATTACTTTAGAGAAGTAATTAAAGAATTGTTAATTGTTAATGAAGATCATTAACTTGAGATTATTAAATAATTAATTAATGCGATTAATTTTAATAATTAATTAGATTAATTAATTAAGGATAATCATTTATGGAATTGGTTAAGTATAATTACTTAATGTAAGCAATTAAGGAATTAATTACTAATTGTAATTAACCGAGCTTAATGTAATTAGTTTAAGTTAATTAATTAAGTTTAACTAATTTAAGATAATCACTGGATGATTTGATAAGTAATTACTTAATGTAATTAATAATTGTAATTACTTAGTGAAGTAATTAATGGTAATTACAGGATATAATTAATTGAAGGGTTATTTATTAATGGAAGTAATTTGAGCATAATAACTTTTTGTAATTTATCAAGGAATTAATTAAAGATAATTAATTAAGGAGTAATTAATTTATTTAATGAAGTAATTAGTTAATTACTGGATGAGTTTAATCAAGAGTGGTTAATAAATATGGTTTAATTAAAGATTAATTACTTAATGTAATTAAATTAAATAGAGCAATTAATTAAAGAAGTAATTAGGGATCATTAATTAATGTAACTAATGATGTAATTAAAAGTTGATTAATTATGATTAATTAATCAATGATAAGTGACTATAGAGTAATTAATTAATGTAATTAATTAAGGATTAATGTAATTAGTTTTAGTTAATTAATTAATAGAGTAATTAATAATTACTGTTTGGTTAAGAATAATTAACATGTGAAATTAATTAAAAACTAATTACTTGAATGTAATTAAAAGATAAATAATCAAGGAAATGGAAATTAGATGATGATTAATTAATTGATTGTAATTAATTAATGGTTAAGAAGCAGGATTTTTAGTGATGAAAGTAATTAATTTAATTTATTTAAATTAATTAGAGATGTAAGTAATTAATTTAATTCATTTTTAAGTTAACCATGGTGTGATTAATTAATACTTGCTTATGTATGGATGGATGATATTGATTGCCTTAAATGGTTTGAGATCTCAGATATGAGATAAGTGATACTGTGTGATATGGATGTTTTTGTTGTAGTGTAATGATAACGTAAATTATCTATTTGTGATGATAATGTGAGTTATCTATTTCTGAGATGTGAATTATCTATCTGTGTGAATATAGATAATAGAATTGAATTGTTTTAACTTTAAAACAACTTGGTCCTAAAAGATGGCGCTTTGGATTTCGGTGAGACCGGGATCGGGTTTCCAGATTTGGATATCCGAAAACCACATCGATCCAAGTTAAGTGATAGGTCATGAATTTCAAGTGAAGATGAAGATTCAGAGTGCAAGTATTATTGTCGTTAACTCTGATGGTGATTCCAAAATGAGTGTAATGAGATAATGCCTTCAGTTTCGTTCGATCACGAAATGAACTTGTATGGATTGAATGCTTTTCGAACATCGTCAGGTGGACGGTGAGCATTCTAAGATAGATGTGTTCTATAAAGGTAATCGTAGCATCAAGCCTCATCAACCGGGAATGGCTAAAACAGGGGAGGTGCAGCAAGGTTAAGTGGGTAGCACCCAAGTAGGACGAGATTTACACCTGTCTAGAGGTCCCTTTATTTCGGCTGTGTGGGCAGTTGTTGCCCACAACTGTGGGGTTGTCTTGTTCGGCACTGTCCAGTAAGGGATGGTTCAGGCCTTGTGTTGCAGGGGATTGTGAGTAATCCGCGGTACGGTGATCTAGTGCCTGAACCGTGACGGGCGTTACCCCAATAGCCCTGCCATTGATGGAAAACCATTCTTCCTACATGCCCATTTACGGTTTTGATTGTAGCCCACTTTGTGGCTAGTATGCTGGAATTTAATCGTGTAACATTTCAGCTATTTCTTATTTATTTGAAAACCCTAGACCCTATTATAATATAATTGGATTTCCTATCAAATGATTTGGTTAGCGTAAGGTAAAAACTTACCCATGTTTATGTGTGGGGAGTCTTACCTGATACCTTTTGTTTTCAAAAGATTTTAAAAGTTAATCAACTTTGACCTGTTACTCACACCAGACCCATGTCTGACCCGGAGTTTATTTTTGTTTTTCTTAAACTCTTGGGTACTCAAATTTTTACAAGTAGCCAAGGGATTCAGGGTAGCTTTGACGAATACTGGAGGAGCAATGGAGCAGGAGGCTTCAGCGTTTATAGATATATATAGGTGGTTCCGCTGTGTTGATTTTGAGTCGTTTGTTTGAGTTGTATCTTGCGTTGTAATGACTGGACAGGTGTTTATAACTGTCTATTATGTGATGTATTATTTGTGTAACTCTAATAGATGTTGTATACTATGTAAAACTTATGTGGTTAATATAATTTATTCGTTCCACTGTTGAGATTCTGATATTGTTTCTTCTTTCTTCTCTATCTTTTCTCTTTTCTATCCCTTTATTTCTTAATAATGATTCATCTTTCTGTGGAGAGAAAGTCAGGTCGTCATAGTTGGTATCATAGCGCTAGGTTGAGTGAATACCTAGGCTTTGGAGTGATTTCTTTCTTGAGAGAGAGTATTTGTAATTTTGATATATATATATATATATATATATATATATATATACCTATTTGATGGATTACCTGTTCGGGTTTTCCAATATGAGTTCTAAAGGTAGATAGGGTAGTGGTGTGTGTAACACAAATACTACCAATGAAAGGAGTCCGAATGTTGAGGTTGGAAGTGTATCAGTCGAGACTGTGGACCCAATACCGTCTCGAGTGAGCTTTGCTGTGGTGAAAGGATTTCATCGATCTCTGAAGGAAACCTTTTAAAAGGTTCAGAGTCCATCTTTGATGTGAAAGTTGGTTGAGTAGTGTTTGGTAGAAGCAAGTGATGGTATCTTGATACTCAGGAAGTAGTAGTTGTACGATGAGACGCAGTGACTATGGATGTTTCCGAAGATGTTTCTTTGGAATAAGTTTAAGGAAGTGTGTTTGCATCGGTGATGAGGCTGAGTTCGGCATGGTGTTTGTGTTTGGTTTAAGGTCTGATTTTCTCGAAGAGGTTTGGATTAGGAAGTCTTTGGCAGCAGTGTAGCTCGGAGTGCTCTGCGTACCGACAGGAAGGTCATCTGTCTAAGCAGTTTTCTAGAGGTAGTGTTCAGAAGCAGAAGAGTGAATCCATTTCTTCGATGGATTGGCTAGATAGGTATAAGCTGTTCTGATTGGTAAAGAGAGAACAGTTTTTTTGAAATTAGATTGGGTTGATCACAAAAGTGACTTGCGATAGCTGAGTATTCCCTTGGGTTGTTAGAGATTTTTCCAGATGTCTTCAGGGAAGTCGGAAGTTTGTCCGCATCTGGAGATTGAGTTTTCATGTTGACAAGGATTCTAGGAGTGATACCGATGGTTCAGCTTAGTAGAATGGTTCCTAGAGAAAAGATTTGGTGAAGTAGCTCAGGTTTTGGCGGAACTTATGCGTTTTCTCTTTATGGATCTGTTGAACCATATTTCTAGGATGTGTTGTCCAGCTTGTGCTCGTGTTCATCATCAGCATTTTCATCTACTCCAGATCAGAATTGTGCAATGGAAGCAGTTTGGGAGTGCTTTGTTTTGTCTTTTCTGGATTGGAAAAGTAAGTTCAGTCTTCTGATGTTTGTAGAGTAGAGTTGGTGTTCTTGGTTTTGGTTGATCTTGAGAAGATCATTTTGATGGGTTGCTTTTGGTCTAGTTTGTTTCAAGAAGCATCAACGAGGGCTGAGCTGATCAGGAAAGATGTAGGCATCCCAGGATCATCAGAAGAGTTTCAAGAATAAGAGAGGAGGAATTTGGATTTCGAACTCGGAGATTTGATTTTGGATAAGTTTTCTCCGATCAAAGGAGCTATAAGTTTTGATAAGACTGGGAAGCTAGCTCCGTTATATTTTGGATCTTTTCTGTATTCTTCTGGGGATAAGGGCTTTGGTATTTGGGATTGAATTGTCAGTTTGGAAGACTGGAATCCAATGTGTTTCACGTATCTCTGAGGGAGTACGTGTATGATCCATCTTTGGTTGTGGAACCAGCAGTTCAGGAAGATTTGGTAGTTGAGCTGGACTTGGCTATGGTCTGATATCCTTTCAGTTTTGTAGATCTAGAGGAATAGGAGCTCTATAGCTAGTAGTGTAGCTACTTTGGATTCAGTAGATCAAGTATTCCAGTATTTGTACCTTGAAAACTCTAGATAGTGTTAGAAGATCTATCCTGATTTGTGTCGGGATCATTAGATTTGTTTATTTGAGTGAATTGGTTGCTATGATTGTTAGCATATGGTTGATAGTATATGCTTGTGGTTTAAATTAAATCTTAGATGGATTATTAAATTACCTTTGCTTTTAAATTTCGGGGATGAAATTCTTTTAAGGGGGGGAATGTGATGACCTAGAATTTTGGGCAATATTAATTTAATAATCTGTATTGAAAATTAAATTGATTTGATAATCTTTATTAATTAAATTTGAATTGATTAAATAATCTTCTTTAATAAATATTTAATTGGTGAATTTTATCTTTTTAAAGCTAACAAAGTGTTTTCTATTTATAATGTGTGTGTATATATTTGTATATATTATAAAATAGAAAAGCTTTGGTTTAAAATTTAATGAGTAAAACATATTTTCAAATTCTCATACATTTTGGTAATTTGGAAATTATGATTTAATTTAATATTAAGTCTTTAAAGATTATTTAAATAAATAACTATATGGTTTTAAATACTTAAGGTAAATGTTTAATTGTTTAAATTTATTTTAGCTTAAAGTTTAAATTTAAATAAAAGGTTTATTTTATTTTCTTTTAAAAGATTGCTTAATAAATATGACTTGTAATTAGATATGAAAGTTTAAAATACAATTAACATATGATATATTAATTCATTTAGAAAGATAAGTAATTTATATATATATATATGTAATAATATAATTTCTTTTATAAATTATTTAAAATGGCAGATGTGTTATTTTCAAATAATAATTATAATATATTGTATTTATATAGATATAAATAGATTTTGAGGAATATAGAATTTATTATTATCAAAATTGAATGTGTAGTTATATATGTATATATAACTTGATTTTTAAAGTGGATTTTAGAATTTAATTTGAATTTGAATTAATTTTGAAATTCAAAAGATATATATTTTAAGATATTTGGATTTAAAAAAATATGTATAAGCTTTTATCTTAAAGAAATGCATTTAGATAAGTATTAATAATTAGTAAATTAAGTAAAAAGCTTTTTCTTAACATTTAAAAATAAATAAAGATTACTTAATTACAAGTGTGAATATATTAAGACATATTTTAACAAATGTTAATTTATAAACAATGCATGGGACAAATGTCAAGATGTTTTTAGAAGTGTCATTTAATTTTAGTTTTTCTTTTATTTTTTATTTGATCATTTTCAGCCTATATAAATACATATGTTTTCTTACCTTCCACTCTTATTTCTATTCTTTTTCAGAAGCAAATCTGAAATAATACTCCTCAAACCATTTCCAAAAACCAGAAATCAAAACCCAAGAACCCTGTTAAATAATCAAAACAAAAATCTAAGAGTTCTTCCTCAAACCTGAATCAAATATAATAATATGTCAAAACTGCAAATCATTTTCAAAAGAAATTAGCCTGCAAACATTCTTTTCAATTTGGAATCAAAGCCTGCATGCAAACCTGAGACAAGCAACTTCAATTCGGTTTGAAAGCAAGCATGCAAGTTTTTAAATAAAAGAAACACTTAAGTTTTAAAATCAGAAGCATCTTACTTTAGCAACTCAAAGTCTAAAGTTCAAAAGCTTTTTCAAAATAGAAATAAAGGCTTTGTTCTTCTTTAAAGAAGGTGAGTAACATCACTTTTAAAACCATAAGTATGAAATCTGGTTGCATATGAATCTCTGAAGCAAAGTATGTTTGTGTATATATGAATTTACTATATATATTTGGATGATGGATGTGTGTGCATGCTTGTTTCTATGACATTCATGTTCTTGTTTTCAAGCTCCAGTTTGATTTAAAATCATTATCTCTTGATCTACTTGCTGTTTGGACTTAGGCTTTAATCAAAAATTGTTTGTTTTATCATAAATCAAAGTTTAAATTTTTTATTTAAGTTAAAGTAAATTTGGAATTGCTCTGGAAATAAAAATGAACAGGAAAGCTTGGGGTTTGTGAAAAATTCTAATATCTTAATTTAGCAATTCAGGAATGTAAACTGAATTCTTATCCTAAAACTTGATTTTTAAAAAGAAAAATCACAAATTTTAGTAATGGAATTTGGGTGCAGTTATGGTTTGATCAGAAAATGGAATTTTGGTAGTTTCTGGTGATCTCGGTGATCTCGATGATTTGGGAGGTTGTAATCTTCAGTGATGGTAGAGGGATGATCAGAGAGTTTGGGAAAATTTCCGAAATGATGATCAAGATGCTGTGGTGACGACGGTGATTGTTTTTGGTCTGTAAACCTAGTTCTAGGCTTGGTCAGGAAATGATCCACCACGGCATCTCTGGTGGATCGAGTGCTACTAGTCTTTGGGAAATGGAAGAGGGGATGTTGACGAGGTCGTGGCCGGAGGCGCTGATACTCTAGTGGTCAGCGTTGCATGTTCGAGGCTGTTCTAGTTTAGGTCTGTAGTTCTAGGTTTAGGCCTTAATGCTTGATTTTGATTTCGAATTATTTTGGGGGTCCTGATGATCGAGGTCATAAGGTTGGGTGATCGCCGATGTGAGGAGGCCGTCGTGGTTGATTAGAAGGGGATGGTTGGCCGGTGCATGTGCACGGTGAAGTTTCTGTTCATGGTGAAGATGGATTTGAGCGGAGAGGAGTGGTATTCGAGTTTTCTCGAGTAGTTTGAGTGTTTTGCTCGAAGATTTGTGTGGATCGACTCGAGGTTTTGAGTTTTTGGGCTCGAGTCAGTAGGTGGTTACAAGTTTTAAAACCTGTTTGTTTTTTAATTTTAAATTGAATTTTAAATTTGAAAACAAGATTTAAACAAGTTTTAAATCAGTTTAAAGTATGAATTCAAGTTTTACTTTGTATCCTAGTTTTGAAATAAATAAAGTTTTATAAAATTTAAATGTTTTAACAAGTTGAAATGTTTAAAGTATATTTTAAATAATTTGAATTTAAAATGAATTTGGTTTTAAAACTCTTGTAAATTTCTTTTATAAGATAACTGTTTCTTTAACATGTGATTTAAAAGGTTTCTAAATTGTTTTTAAATTTTATCAAAGTTAAATTTGTATTTGTTTTGAATCTTAATTTGAAATGAAATTTAAAAGTAAATTTGAAAGTCAAATGTTTTCAAATGCATTTGTGAATGATAATTAAATCATAAATAAGAATAACGTTTTTATCTTAAAGTTAATAAAGATTTGAGATTTATTAAATTATTAAGGTAATTAAAATGGATAATTAATTAATTAAATTAATTGATGATTTGGATTAATTAATTAAGTAATTAAGGGTTTAAATTAATTAATTAAGGTTTAAGTTAATTAATTAAGGAATAACTAATTTGTAATTAATAATCATTAATTAGATAAGATTAGGTTGTTAATTAATGATTAGAGATTAATTAATCAAGTAATTAAAGATTAATTAAGTTACAGTTAAGCACTTAATTAATTAAATAATTAGAGATAGATTAATGGGTTATTGAAGATAAATTAATTTGTAATTAATAATGATTAATGTAAGTTTAATTACTTTAGAGAAGTAACTAAAGAATTGTTAATGGTTAATGAAGATCATTAACTTGAGATTATTAAATAACTAATTAATGTGATTAATTTTAATAATTAATTAGATTAATTAATTAAGGATAATCATTTATGGAATTGGTTAAGTATAATTACTTAATGGAAGCAATTAAGGAATTAATTACTCATTGTAATTAATTGAGTTTAATGTGATTAGTTTAAGTTAATTAATTAAGTTTAACTAATTTAAGATAATCACTAGTTGATTTGATAAGTAATTACTTAATGTAATTAATAAGTGTAATTACTTAGTGAAGTAACTTATGGTAATTACTGGATATAATTAATTGAAGGGTGATTTATTAATGGGAGTAATTCGAGTATAATCACTTTTTGTAATTTATCAAGAAATTTATTAAAGACGATTAATTAAGGAGTAGTTAATTTATTTAATGAAGTAATTAGTTAATTACTAGATGAGATTAATCAAGAGTGATTAATAAGTGTGGTTTAATTAAAGATTAATTACTTAATGTAATTAAATTAAATAGAGTAATTAATTAAAGAAGTAATTAGGGATCATTAATTAATATAATTAATGATGTAATCAAGGTTTGATTAATTAAGATTAATTAATCAATGAGAAGTGATTATAGAGTAATTAATTAATGTAATTAATTAAGGATTAATGTAATTAATTTTAGTTAATTAATTAATAGAGTAATTAAAGGTTAATTACTGTATTTGGTTAAGAATAATTAATTTGCGAAATTAATTAAATATTAATTACTTGAATGTAATTAAAGGATAATTAATCGAGGGACATTAATTAAGATGGAAATTAGATGGTGATTAATTAATTGATTGTAATTAATTAATTAATAGTTAAGAAACGGGATTTTTAATGATGAAAGTAATTAATTTAGTTTATTTAAATTAATTAGAGATGTAAGTAATTAATTTAATTCATTTTTAAATTAACTATAGTGTGATTAGTTAATCCTTTCTTATGTATGGATGGATGATATTGATTGCCTTGAATGGTTTGAGATCTCAGATATCAGATAAGTGATGTTGTGTGATATGGATGCTTTGGTTGAAGTGCGATGATAATGTAAATTATCTATTTGTGATGATAATGTGAGTTATCTATTTGTGAGATGTGAGTTATCTATCTGTGTGAATATAGATAATTGAATTGAATTGTTTTAACTTTAAAACAACTTGGACCTAAAAAAATGGCGCTTTGGATTTCGGTGAGACCAGGATCGAGTTTCCAGATTTGAATATCCGAAAACCACAACGATCCAAGTTAACCGATAGGTCATGAATCTTAAATGAAGATGAAGATTCAGAGTGCAAGGATTATTTTCGTTAACTCTGAGGGTGATTCCAAAATGAGTGTAACGAGATAATGCCTTCGGTTTCGTTCGATCTCGAAACGAACTTGTATGATTGAATGCTTTTAGAACATCATCAGGTGGACGATGAGCATTTTAAGATAGACGTGTTCTACAACGGTAATCGTAGCCTCAAGCCTCATCAACCGGGAATGGCTAAAACATGGGAGGTGCAGCAAGGTTAAGTAGGTAGCACCCAAGTGGGACGAGATTTACCCCTGTCTAGAGGTCCCTTTATTTCGACTGTGTGGGCAGTTGTTGGCCACAGCTGCGGGGTTGTCTTGTTTGTGACTGTCCAGTAAGGGATGGTTCCGGCCTTGTATTGCAGGGGATTGGAAGAAATCCTCGTTACGGTGATCTAGGCCACGTACTGTGACGGACGGTACCCCAGTAGCTCTGCCATTGATGGAAACCCATTCTTCCTACGTGCCTTTTACAGTTTTGATTGTATTACCCACTTTGTGGCTAGTATGTTGGAATTTAATCATGTAACAATTTCAACTATTTCTTATTTATTTGAAAACCCTAGCCCTTTTATTATATCATGGATTCCCTATCAAATAATTTGGTTAGCGTAAGGTAAAAACTTACCCATGTTTATGTGTGGGGAGTCTTACGTGATACCTTTTGTTTTCAAAAGATTTTCAAAGTTAAGCAACTTTAACCTGTTACTCACACCAGACCCATGTCTGACCCGGAGTTTATTTCTGTTTTTCTTAAATCTTGGGTACTTAAATTTTTACGAGTAGCCAAGGGATTCAGGTTAGCTTTGACGAATACTGGAGGAGCAATGGAGCAGGAGGCTTCAGCGATTGTCGATATATATAGGTGGTTCCGATATGTTGATCTCTGATTCGTTTGTTTGAGTTGTATCATGTGTTGTAATAACTAGACAGGTGCTTATAACTATCTATTATGTGATGTATTAGCTGCGTAACTCTGATAGATGTTGTATACTATGTAAAACTTATGTGATAATATAATTTATTTGTTTCGCTGTTGAGATTTTGATGTTGTTTCTTCTTTCTTCTCTATCTTTTCTATTACTTTCTTTCTTAATAATGATTCATATTTCTATGGAGGGAAAGTCGAGCCACACAGACCGAGTCATCCATTTTTACATGTTCTCTTCGTATTGCTTTACTGCACTTCCCTTCGTATCGATCCCTGAAGCGACTTCGTATTGATGGCATATTGACCGCTTCGTATCAATATAAACTTAAACTCTTCGTATTGATTGAAGATCGATTCCGTATCGACGCCTTTTAAATGTTGTTTATAAGATGACCGATACGAACAGTGTATAAGATGATCGATACGAACTGTGTGCAAGATGATCGATACGAACTTTGTACTAGATGATCGATACGAAAATCTCCTCAGTTGATGGACACGAAATAGAGCAGAAGCGATGGATACGAAGTGGAATAGCTATGATGGATACGAAATGGATCAGTTTGAAATGATGGATACGAATTGAATGTGCTTTTCACAGAATTTCATCGATCCATAACTTGAGCATACAAACTTCGATTGACTTGAAATTTGGAACATTGGCTTCTGTGGCTTTGATTATCATGTCATGCTAATTGTAGCTCGATCCGAACTCGGAAAAAATTTACCAGCATCCATAGTGAACCTGTGTACAACCAATCTCCAGAGTGGACCATCTTCAGTTTCCAGTCAATTCCTTGATATCACGGCCGTGCCAAAAGGCTGGATAACATTTGCCCTCCAAAGTACATCTTGTAAGGACATGATGTGTTTTGAAAAGCTATTATTTTCATTCTGAAAAGTTCTATCTGATCTGTTGAGTAGTTGTTTTCTTTTCGTCGAAAGATGTAACGTTTGATTGATCTTTAGTAATATAAATAATGAATTGTTGACTGCCAATTGTTGTACTGTGTACAGTTGTAACCGAGTGTTGAAGGATAACAATCTGCTACTTGTTGTAATTGCCATCAGGTTAGCATTTTACTCTTTATGAGTTTTGAAAATTGGATATTAGTCCGTCATAAAAATACATATGTTAACCTGACTCCTATTAACTTTGCATGTTCACGAGTCGTTGTCAGTTTTTTCATATCCAACTCCGTATCAATCCTTTCCTGAATCGATGTGAAATTCAAGTTGTAACAACGCTTGATGGTTGTTTTAGAGTTTCTCTTCGTATCGATCCTCTCGTGGATCGAATTTGAATATTTGAAAGCATGCTTCATATCGATGGCTACTGTTACAAACTTGATGGTTTCTTTGGGATGCTTCGTATCAATGGATACAAAACTTTTATGTTCTTCGAATAGATGGGTATGAAACTGACACTTCATATCGATGGAGTTGAGTAGTGCAAATGAGAATTTTTTGTATTTTTCGTATTGATGAAATCCGCACTGATGGATATGAAATAAACGTTTTGTATCGATCGAGTCATGTGGTTCTAGTGCATTCTCTTTGTTCTATTCGTATTGGTGCATCTTTATGGGTTCAAACAGTTCAAACGAGCTTTGTCTATGTTGCTTCGTGTTGCTTGTTATATGGATTTGAATTGTTTTATCTCGGATCGGCTGTGAATGGATACGATGGAAGTTTGGTATCGATGGTGTTAGAAGGATACGAAGAGAGCTCTTTGTATCAACTAATCATAGACCGCTCTCGATCGATCATTTTAACTAGGAGGCGAATCAGCACTTCCTTTGGGTCGAACCGTATATAAGGCTTTTTGTACTTATAATATTTTTTCACTTGGTCATTCTTCCTTCAGCCTTGCTTTCACATCGCTCCAAGTCAAGGAAAATCAAAAGTGCCTTTTGCCAACAAACCGAATACAACTTGCTAATCCTTTGAATTAATTCTTTAATTTAGGTAATTAACAAATTGAAACCGCCGCAAAATGGTAAGACCAATTCATCCAAATTCGTGGCCGATTCTGGTTACATTGTTGCCGGAGTTGGGTCGGAGCAAGGTGGAGGAAGGAGAGAACAACGTTCAGGCCATATGGGGAAGAAGAAGTGATGATGGATACGAAGGATTCATGCACATCGAATCTTGGCTCCGACCTCTATCGATGTATGAAGGAAAGGACTTCTTTTGCATCGACCTAGGATAGGGAACTCACATCGATCTGGAACCGATAGATGGAGCTCCGTATCGATACGAAGCATTGACAGTGTGATCAATACGAACCATTGACAGTGTGATCGATACGAAGTTGAGGAACCAATGATCGATACAAATTCTTGGTAGGCGATCGATATAAAAGTGTGAACTTCTGATCGATATGAATTCCCATGTCGAAGATCGATACGAAATCCTCGGTCGATGATCGATTCGAACTCACTTATTTTATGGATACGAGTTGCCTACTTAAGCGATAGGAATGGGAATCTCAAGGATCGATCCGAGTTGAATCTTGATGAATTCGAAGCACTTCGTACACTTGAACATATGTGTGACGACCCGCCCTTCTTGACCCTCGAAAATAGACAAAACATACCCCACAGTATGATATGCGGAACGATCTAGCACCGGAAAAGACAGATTGTTGAGGAAAAAGAAAGAAGGAACTAAACAATATCAGAATCTCACAAAAGCAGCGAATAAAATATAATACATAATATCAGCTCTTTACACAAAATGAAAACTATATCTATTTTATACAATATATCATCAGAGTATCTCAAACAAACAACAATTACCAGCCAGACAATTTCATACAATCACAGCAGCAGATATATACAAGTACGGATAATACATCTCGGACTCCAGCTCCTCTCCTGCTCCATAGCATCCTATCCTGAACATATAATACTCGGTCTGACCCGAGCATTATAATGAAATAACACGTGAGTCAGTCTGGAATACCAGTTGATAAAAATTCACCCAATTGATTATTAAAGGTTCAAAAATCCTTTTGAAAACAAAAGCATCTTGTCAGACCACGCCACAAATAAACATGTCGGGTTTTTACCTTACGATAGCTAAAACACATTTTATAAAAATCCTCTGATATTATAATAGGGTCTATATACAAATACTTATAAAATAGCCGAAATTGTTACATCTATTAAATTCCAGCTACAAGCCACAGAGTGGGCAATACAAACAAAACTCGTAAAACGCGCGTAGGGAGAATGGATTCCAACTAATGGCTAGGCACTGGGGTACCACCTGTCACAGTACCTGGTCTAGATCAGTGTACCGAGGACCACTCCCGATCCCCTGCAACACAAGGCCGGGAGTACCCCTTACTGGATAATCCCGAGTAAGATCACCCCACGGTTGGGATCAGCAACCGCTCCACTAAGCCGAATAAAAAGGGACCTCTAGACAGGGATGACCTCACCCTGAATGGGTGCTATTCACCTAGCCTTGCTGCATAACCCCTGATTTTCAGTCATTCCCAGTTGATGAGGCTTGAGGCTAAGCGTTACCTTTTAGAACGTTTCACTTAGAATGCCCATCGCCCACTTGACGATGTTCAGAAAGCATTCATCCATACAAGTCCGTCCCGGGTTCGAACGGTACCGAAGGCAATACTCCTACTACATCCTTTTTAGAAATATCCTCAGGATTAGTAGCGACTAGCCCTTGCACTTCACTGCTCCATCTTTGACTCCGAACTCGTTTTCCCACGAAAATGTACAAACCAGATCGAAGTGGTTTTCGAGAAGTTAATCCCGATCCCGCTCTCTTCGAAACGATCAACGCATTGGCCAAAATAGATAGTCGGTGATTTAACTATCAATTAACATCCATAACATCCATCAAAAATAAATAATTTCCCACATTATTTATTTTCCTCAAAAATATCTTTGCCAGATATGTTTCAATTTTCAAATCCCGTTGAAAACACTTTTCAAACCCAATCCTTCTCATGGAATAAATCCCTCAAATTGTTACTTCCCTTGAAAACATCTAAGTACCCATACTAAGTTTTAAACTGATTAAATTCTTTATTCATGAAAATAAATTAAAACATTTATATTAAAATTTCTTACATACTTAATTCAAAATATATATACCTTTAAAAATATTTCGAATCAAACTGCTTTATAAAATATAAATTATTTTCTTCAAAATAAAGTTAAGTCATACTAAAATTTAAAATAAAGGTATGAAACCCTATACAAGTTCAAATAAAACTCTAATTGATTATCTTTAAACTAAAACCATCTTATAAAGTATAAATATTAATAATATTCTTTAAAACATACTACTTCTTACCATTAAAATAATTACTTCTATAACCAATTCGATAGATGTTTACCTTTAAAATTCTTACCACTTAAATGATTTTCTTGAAACCATTCTTTAATATAACTTCAAACTTCTAACCATTCAAAAATCTACTTTAAAATTGTACTTGGTTTTGAGGGAAATTCACTTCCATTTTAGGATAACCCAAAGAATTCCTTTTATCAATCCAAAACGATTTACCGCAATTCTATTTTACGTTTATCCCATAAATTACTTTCCATGCTTTAAAAATAAACTCCTTTTTTTAAACACATTGCTATTTCCTGGAAATCACTTTCAAATATATGTTTAATTTTTTTTAAATAAAGCTTCTAGAAATTATTTAATTGAAAATAATACTTAAGGAAATATATAGAGGTTTCCTAAGTACTTTAAAGCCAATTTAACCTTTAAAATAAAGTTATTAAATTAAATATTTATATTATAATTTGCTTTTGAGAACTTAATACCACTTTACTTTTTAAAAATAATTAAATACCATAATTACTTAATCAAATATTTGCTTTCACGTAAAAACAATTTAAAATAATATTTCTTTCTAAAATATTCTAAACATATTTAAAACTGCAGATTTATATTTGAAAACTTTTCTTAAAAACATACTAAAGTTTCCAGGAAAAAGCACACTTGCCATCCTCTAAAAATAAATCTCGCTATTATTTTAAACAATTCACATTTCCCTTTAAATTCACGATTTCAAACACTTCAAATTTACCAACTAATTTCTTGAATTTAATTCCTTGAAATTCTTTACATAAGAATTTCTTTAATTTCCTTTGAACCCAATTCATTTATTTATATTTAAATTCCCAGGTTGTATTCACCTAATCATAGCACAACACGCTTAATTTCCGAATTAATCTATTACAGTATATAAATAGAACACAGCATAACAAGATCTAAATCAATTTATCATAGGATATAAATGAGATATATATCACATAATATAATAAAATTTCTATTTGTGAGGAATCCAGTTGGATTCCTCCAACCGATTTCCCTGCATCCACCGATATTAGCACAATAAATAAATATCGATTTAATTTGATAATAATTATCATATTCAGCTAAACAACCAATCAAACATTTAAATATTAGCTATTTAAATTACTGGTATCCAGATGTGAGTGAGATTAACTCACCTTGGGTTTTCAACGAGCGTTCGAATTTAAATCAAATCGAACAGCGTTCGATTTAACCTAAATTTTTACTTACTCAGAATGATTCCAGAATTTCTCCACTGCATAGTACTCGTCTCTACAATTTCGGCATCGCCAGTTTCGTCAAAATCTGATAATGTACACATGAGATATTAATTTTTAAAGTTCGAACTATAATTTATATAAACAATTAACTTTTTTTGTTTTTTACCAAAATATTATCAGCTGCACGATCTAAATCAAGGCCGAAACCTTTATCCCCCTCACCCAACCATATCTAGGGTTTGAGAACCCATCATCTTACGCATCTCACTATCGCCACCCGCCCCTTCCCCCCCCCCCCCCCCACGCGACCGGAGCCTCATCCATACCCATCATGATGAAGCTTACTACCTCCTCCACCATCGCCAAGGGAAACGACGAGCTCGAGCCACCCTTTCACACGCAAAACATGATCGAACATCCCAAGGACGCGGCCAAATTCCTCTCTCCCTGCTGCGCAAATCACAATTCCTACCATTGGATAGCTAGAGCTCGGAGAGCTCGACACTTTTCTAGTAGGAAGTTTTTGAAATGGGGTTGTAGACCGAAATATAAACGAGAGAGAAGGCGAGCCATTATCGACCATCGAAACAAAAAGATGCGGCTGGAAGAATAGGGTTAGGGTTTAGCCTAAAACATATATATACACACACACACACACGTATATAAACAATATTTTAATATTAAATCCATTTTAAAGTAACTTTTTCACACGATCTCAAAACGATGCGTGCCGACAGGCGTTTCTAAGGTTTTACCCACGTTCCGAACACAATGGAACGTGTTTCGGAGGCTAATTCGATCATATGTGCGAGTTACGTATCCAATGGAACTGGTTTCGTCAAATTCCGAGACTGTGCCTCGGAAGGCTATTTTAACTCGTCGATTATTTCGAACGATTTTCAAAATCGTCGAAATCATTTAAAATTTCACTTTTAAAACTTTGTTGACTCTATTATAACTTATAAACTTTATATTCACATTAGAAATCATACCGATTCGTTTCGAACCAAAATCTGATTATTTGCATTATTCTATTATTAAATTCCATTATTAAATTAATATAAAATTCCAAATTTAACCTATCGACTTTTAATTCCATCCAACAGTCCAATATTATAAATCAAATCCAAACAGACTTAAAATAAATTTTAGAATTTATTTCTTTATATCTATTTACACCCAGAATCACCAATTATCCCAATTCTAATATTAAGTTATTATTATTCAAATTTCAAGTGTCGACGATCAAGTGCCGAAAAGACAGATTGTTGAGGAAAAAGAAAGAAGGTAGAAGAAAGAAGGAACTAGACAATATCAGAATCTCACAATCGCAGCGGAATAAAATATGATATATAATATCAGCTCTTTACACAAAATGAAAACTGTATATGTTTTATACAATATATCATCAAAGTATCTCAAACAAACAACAATTACCAGCCAGACAATTTCATACAATCACAGCAACGGAAATATACAAGTACGGATAATACATCTCGGACTCCAGCTCCTCTCCTGCTCCATAGCATCCTATCCTGAATATATAATACTCGGTCTGACCCGAGCATTATAATGAAATAACACCCGAGTCAATCTGGAATACCAGCTGATAAAAATTCACCTAATTGATTATTATAGTTTCAAAAATCCTTTTGAAAACAAAAGCATCTCGTAAGACCACGCCACAAATAAACATGTCGGGATTGTACCTTACGATGGCTAAGACACTTCTTATAAAAATCCTCTGATATTATAATAGGGTCTATATACAAATACTTGTAAAATAGCCGAAATTGTTACATCTATTAAATTCCATCTACTAGCCACGGAGTGGGTAATACAAACAAAACTCATAAAAGGCGCGTAGGGAGAATGGATTTCCAAATACTAACTAGGCACTGGGGTACCACCTGTCATAGTACCTGGTTTAGATCAGTGTACCGAGGACCACTCCCGATCCCCTGCAACACAAGGCCGGGACTACCCCTTACTGGATAATCTCGAGTAAGATCACCCCACGGTTGGGATCAGCAACCACACCACTTAGCCGAATAAAAAGGGACATCTAGACAGGGATGACCTCACCCTGAATAGGTGCTATCCACCTAGCCTTGCTGCATAACCCCTGATTTTTAGTCATTTCTGTTTGATGAGGCTTGAGGCTAAGCGTTATCTTTTAGAATGTTTCACTTAGAATGCCCATCGCCCACCTGACGATGTTCTGCAAGCATTCATCCATACAAGTCAGTCCCGGGTTTGAACGGAACCGAAGGCACTACTCCTACTACATCCATTTTGAAAATATCCTTAGGATTAGTAACGACCAGTCCTTGCACTTCACTGCTCCATCTTCGACTCCGAACTCGTTTTCCCACGAAAACGTACAAACCGGATCGAAGTGGTTTTCGAGAAATTAATCCCGATCCCGGTCTCTTTGAAATGATCAATGCATTGGCCAAAATTGATAGTTGGTGTTTTTAACTATCAATTAACATCCATAAGCATCCATCAACAATAAATAATTTCCCACATTATTTATTTTCCTCAAAAATATCTTTGCCAGATATGTTTCCATTTTCAAATGCCGTTGAAAACACTTTTCAAACCCAATCCTTCTCATGGAATAAATCCCTCAAATTGTTACTTCCCTTGAAAACATCCAAGTACCCATATTAAGTTTTAAAATGATTAAATTCTTTATTCATGAAAATACATTAAAACAATTGTATTAAAAATTCTTACATACTTAATTTAAAATATATATACCTTTAAAAATATTTCGAATCAAAATGCTTTATAAAATATAAACTATTTTCTTCAAAATAAAGTTAAGTCATACTAAATTTTAAAATAAAGTTATGAAACCCTATATAAGTTCAAATAAAACTCTATTTGATTATCTCTAAATTAATACCATCTTTTAAAGTATAAATATTAATAATATTCTTTAAAACATACTACTGCTTACCATTAAAATAATTACTTCTATCACCAATTCGATAGATGTTCACCTTTAAAATTCTTACCACTTAAATGATTTTCTTGAAACCATTCTTTAATATAACTTCAAATCTGTGTAGTTAAAGCGCTCGGCAGATCCGAAGCGGTGAAGGTGTAAAAAGTCATGGTGGGGATACGGTGAGGATATAGCGGGATATAGCGGATGGCTCTAAAATAACATATAAAACTCGTACATAATGTTTTTACAAATATATAAATGGTAATTAAACAAAAAATTACCATTCAATTGAATTATAATTAATACATAAATAATTTTAAACAAAAACATGAGCGAATATACTTTAAATAAACGTAAAACTGTTATATAACATAATTGAATTTAGTAGAATATTAGAGTATTTTCATTTCTGAAAATATATTAAAAATTAAATCAAATAAATTAGTTTCATAATTTTTATAATGTATAAATGCAATTTTTAATTCATTTTATTAAAAAAGATATAGCGCAAATAGCAAAATATAGCGGAAATAACGGGATATAGCGGAAATAGCGGGGATTAAAGCGGAAAGGCTATATTTTGGGGCTATATGGAAAAATCATAGCGGTAGAAATCGGCTATGAGATATAGCGGGGTTATAGCGGGGTAATAGCAGGGAATTAACTACGCAGCTTCAAATTTCTAACCACTCAAAAATCTACTTTAAAAACAAACTTTCTTTCAAGGAAATTCGCTTCCACTTTAGGATAACCCAAAGAATTCCTTTTATCAATCCAACACAATTTACCCCAATTCAATTTTCATTTATCCCATAAATTCCTTTCCATACTTTAAAAATAAACTCCTTTTTTTAACACATTGCTATTTCCTGGAAATCACTTTCAAATATATGTTTAAATTTTTTAAAATAAAGCTTCTAGAAATTATTTAATTGAAAATAATACTTAAGGAAATATATAGAGGTTTCCTAAGTACTTTAAGCCAATTTAACCTTTAGAATAAAGTTATGAAATTAAATATTTACATTATAATTTGCTTTTGAGAACTTAATACCACTTTACTTTTAAAAAATAATTAAATACCATAATTACTTAATTAAATATTTGCTTTCACTTAAAAACAATTCAAAATAATATTTCTTTCTAAAATATTCTAAACATATTTAAAACTACAGATTTATATTTGAAAACTTTTCTTAAAATCATACTAAAGTTTCCAAGAGAAAGCACACTTCCCATCCTTTAAAAATAAATCTCGCTATTATTTTAAACAATTCATAATTCCCTTTAAATTCACGATTTCAAACACTTCAAATTTAGCAACCAATTTCTTGAATTTAATTCCTTGAAATTATTTACTTAAGAATTTCTTTAATTTCCTTTAAGCCCAATTCATTTATTTATATTTAAATTCCCAGGTTGTGTTCACCCAATCATTGCACAACACGCTTAATTTTTGAATTAATCTATTACAGTATATAAATAGAACACAGCATAACAAGATCTAAATCAATTTATCACAGGATATAAATGAGATAGATATCACAGAATATAATAAAATTTCTGTTTGTGAGGAATCCAGTTGGATTCCTCCAACCTATTTCCCTGCATCCACAGGTATTAGCACAACAAATAAATATTGAATTAATTTGATAATAATTATCATATTCAGCTAAACAACCAATCAAACATATAATTATTAGCTATTTAAATTACTGGTATCTAGATGTGAGCGAGATTAACTCACCTTGGTTTTCGACGAGCGTTCAAATTTAAATTAAATCGAACAGCGTTCGATTTAACCTAAATTTTTACTTGCTCAGAATGATTCCAGAATTGCTCCACTGCGTAGTACTTGTCTCTGTGATTCTGGCATCGCCAGTTTTGTCAAAATCTGATAACGTACGCATGAGATATTAGTTTTTAAAGTTCGAACTATAATTTATATAAACAATTAACTTTTTTTTGTTTTTTTACCAAACTATTATCAGCCGCACGATCTAAATCAAGGCCGAAACCTTTATCTCCTTCACGCAACCGTATCTAGGGTTTAAGAACCCATCAACACGCGCGTCTCACTATCGCCACCGCCCCCTCGGGTGACCGGAGCGTCATCCATACCCATCACGATGAAGCTTACTACCTCCTCCACCATCGCCAAGGGAAACGACGAGCTCGAGCCACCCTTTCACGCGCAAAATGTGATCGAACGTCCCAAGGACGTGGCCAAATTCCTCTCTTCCTGCTGTGCAAATCACAATTCCTACCGTTGGATAGCTAGCGCTCGGAGAGCTCGACACTTTTCTAGTAGGAAGTTTTTGAAATAGGGGTGTAGATCGAAAGATAAACGAGAGAGAAGGCGAGTCATTATCGGCCATCGAAACAAAACGATGCAGCTGAAAGAATAGGGTTAGGGTTTAGCCTAAAACGTGTATATATATACGTATATAAACAATATTTTAATATTAAATCCATTTTAAAGCAACTTTTTCACACGATCTCCAAACGACGCGTGCCGACAGGCATTTCTAAGGTTTTACCCACGTTCCGAACACAATGGAATGTGTTTCGGAGGCTAATTCGATCATATGCGTGAGTTACGGAAATAAACGATCAATTTTTAATTAAATCGATTAAAATAGTTTCTATGCGTTTTGAGCAGCCAGGGTCAAACGACAACTCCGACCGCTACGAAAATTGAAATCCGATAATAACTAACTATTATGGATCCAATGGAACTAGTTTCGTCGAATTTCGAGACTGTGCCCCGGAAGGCTATTTTAACTCGTCGATTATTTCAAGCGATTTTCAAAATCATCGAAATCATTTAAAATTTCACTTTTAAAATTTATTAACTCTATTATAACTCGTATAAAATTTATATTCACATTTGAAATCATTCTGATTCATTTCGAACCAAAATCTGACAATTTGCATTATTCTATTATTAAATTCCATTATTAAATTAATATAAAATTCCAAATTTAACCTATCGACTTTTAATTCCATCCAACAGTCCAATATTATAATTCAAATCCAAATAGACTTAAAATAAATTTTAGAATCTATTTCTTTATAACTATTTACACCTAGAATCTCTGTAACAACCCGCATATTTATCGATTTTATATTTAAATATTTTATTTAAATATTTTATCAATACTCGGAATTTAGTCCGAAAAGCTACTTTTTGCATACGGTCGAATTAGGATTCGGGACCACTCCCATTGAGTTTAAAATGCCGTTTGCGACCTTTTTGAGTATAAGCTTCGATATGTTTGGAGAAAGTTGATTTTTGCTACTTTTCACTTTGGGTTTGGGTTTGGGCTCAGCCCTATGTTTAACTTATACTCAAATCTGAGCCACTCTTCCCCATTCACCCTCATTTTCTTCCTCTTTTCAGTTCTAAGGCAATAATGGTGGGAGAGATTAGAAATTAAAACTTCAAAACCCTAGTTCCTCTTGCAACCTCAAATTCCTAGCTCCAAATTCAAGAGAACCCATTGGTAAGCATTCTCTTCTTCTTCTCCAACTTATTCTCTTACCAATTTCAGAAATTCCTAAACCTAATTTTGGGAATGTTCTTGTTTTGAGCATAGATTCAAGCTCATTTGGGTTGTGTTGAAGAGAGGTTGATTCTCCATTTGCTTTCAAGCTTCTTCTTGTTTGATTTTGTAAAAAGGTGAGATTTTTATCTCACATCTATGCTTATATTTATCTTCGATTGTTAGGTATGAATTCCTAACACTAATTCGTGTGCAATTGCTTTTGGTTTGGATTTATTTGGTGAATATTTCAATTTTTGGTATTTTGGGTTCAATCCTTTAAAAATCGTAACTTTGATGTTTGAACATGTGTTTGGTGATGCATCGAGGAGCATATAGGGTCGGGTAGTTGATTGGCATAATCCCTTAGTGCCGTTGCTCGAGAGAATGCAATTTGGTGGAGGTTAGACCTCAATTAGATGGACTGGGAGGGGACTGGCAACAGGTTCGGTCGACCGAGCTCTGTAGCCGGCCGACCGACCTGCTGCCAAGTGCATAAGCACTCCCCTGTTTAAAGGTTCGGTCGACCGAGTACAGTGTTCGGCCGACTGACCTGTTTCCCGAGGAACTTTGAGAATAGGGTCCGGTCGACCGAGCTCTGTAGCCGGCCGATCGACCTGCTGCATTTTTGCCTATTTTGCCTAGTTGTTTGAATTTCCAACTTTAATCGATTCGTGTGGTTTCCTATGTGTTGTTATCAATTGTTATGACTTTGATGACTCCTTTTTAGGGATTTTTGAATATCCATTTTGATGGATTCTTTATCGGTTTCATTGGATTTTTATTCACATCTTCGTATGTGAGTTTTAGTGATTGATTGTTCATACAATCTTCTTTGTGTTTTGTCACTTTAAAAATATAAAGGTTTTCTATACTAGTAGTAAATATCGAAACTCTTTCCTCAAACGATTTCAATACTACTTTAATACCAAATTCGTTTATAAAACCGTTTTCCAATCTATTAGTATATATAAACCTTTACCTCACTCATATGAGAAATCTAATTAAACGACTTAGTAAAACAAGTGGTATGAAACGCTTACGTTCACTTTGTCGGTTAATTCTTGGACTTGTTCGATTGAATCCCTTGTGACAATTTTATAGTGGAGATCTACAGTTTGTTCGTAAATATTTAAGTTAAGCAAGTGGTTATGGGACATGAAGCTAAACTCATATATTTACTAGCTTAGTGTAATTGACACTTCTCGTTGATCATGACGATCATCTTTTGTGATTTAGACTAGCAATGCGCGATGTCTCTTTGTCTGCGAGGGAGACTAAACCCCGTTTTGTGGAGTTTCGACTCAATTTGGTGGGGTAGCAACCCATGGTCTTCGGGCCATTTGTGGAGCTTCGACTCAATTTGTGATGGTTAGCAACCATGGAATTAGCATTCCGTTTGTGATACACGTGTTGGCGAGCTTTATGCTCCCGTTTGTGATAGGCCTCCCCCCTTTGTGATTTCTGGATTTCTTGAGATGATTTCTAGAATTTGTGTTTCACCAATTTTCGTGATTTCCATCGATAAGCTATATCGATATTTGTGTATTGGTGAATTTGTGCGTCATTGACTTTTGTGATTTCTGGATTTCTTGAGATGATTTCTAGAATTTGTGTTTTACCAATTTTCGTGATTTCCATCGATAAGCTATATCGATATTTGTGTATTGGTGAATTTGTGTGTCATTGACTTTTGTGATTGGCATTGATATGATATGTCATTTATTGTGGTTTGGTGAACGAAATGAGAAGTATCACATTTCTTTGATTCTTGTGTAGATTTGGTGATATTGATTAATCTCTCGTTGATTTTCAATCACTTATATATATCACAGCTTGGCATTGTGAATATTATGTGTTTAGTCATATCTCTTATTCTATATCGTTTCATATGATATTTATAGTTAGACTGATCCGTTTATTATTTTCTTATTAAATAATACTCGGGTCAGACCGAGATGTTACAGGTGCTTCTGCTTGACTTCTCCCCTGGGATTGATTTCTCTGACTTTTGGCAAACTACTTAAATTAGTAGTTTATTTTGTTATATACACTTGAGATATAGACTCATTGTTGTATTCTTTTGTATAGCACGTGTTGCTATTCTTTTGTATTATTGTGGATCTTTTTGACCACTACTCTGATATACACTTTCATGTGTTAATTATATATTCATATCTTCTTCCGCCTTTGTGATATGAATTATCTGTGACTGATTTATGTTATGTTTATTTCTGTATTTGTTTCCGAAGATATTATAGCCACTGTGTAGTAGCTTTGAGTTTGTGTCAGTATGTCGGGTTTCCCTCTTGATAAAATATTGCAAGTTACACTATCTGACATATCGATGCTCGCACAAAGCAATTACACGGATGGTCGCTCCTCAACAGCCTTATTCTCCGTGCTAGTCGACATCATTCACCATAATGTTCTTGGCTAGCGTGGGTATAGAGGTGGGGCGTCACACACCAATTATCCAAATTCTAATATTAAGTTATTATTATTCAAATTTTAATTAAATTTCCATATTTGAAATTTAAATAATTCTATTAACTTAGCAAAAATTTCGTTATTTCAAAATCAATTCAAAATTCACACTTAACATTTAAAATGAATTAAATGTTCAAAATTAACAACTAGAAATTCTGGGTCGTTACAATATGACTCCGATAAGCTTCTGCCTTACATAATTGGACTTTACCATTTCACTGCATATCTGACTACCTATCGAATCTTTGTCGATGGAACTGTAACTCAACCAATTTGACGAACTTTCACTTGGATCGATCTCCTATGTCTGAATGGTACGGTTGCGATGTTCAGTGATGACGGTTACTCGGTCGAATCTCGACGTCATATCATTCTAACATTTCTCAAATTCTTTAGAATTCCTTAAGTATTATGTAGCACTACACTGCACAACACATTCATGCACTTCACACTGGGGAGCACATGGGCTTATTATCATCTAATGATGATTTTTACTGAGTTGATTAGTTGTGGAACCCGGGATTTCACAGTAGCAGGTGGCTCAAAGTTCACCTTCTCCGATAATAGAGATGCCGATCATTACGGCCAAAGTTATAGGTCCGGCCCCAAACGAGTTACTAGGAGCAATCTTTATTGGGAATCTACAAGATTTTGTACCTTCCAATGTCTCCGAAGACATGTTGGGGAGAATCTGCTTAAGACACGGTCTACCGCTAGATGAATTTCTGCTACCAAGATCGAATGACAGGCCACACTCTCCCCCAAGGATTCACCGCTTTTAACGGATATTCATGTACAACTAGTACGCTTCCTCCATTTTACAATATATTCGAGAAGTGTTAGCTTTCTTTGGATTCACTTCGTCATAGATATATTCAAATTGATATAGATTTTTGAACAGTCTATTCATTGTTTTCATGGAACATCTCTTTCGACCCCCGACTCCAGAAGAAGTTAGATTCTTGTTCAATGTCAAGATTTGAGGAGATAATCCTTCATTCACATTCCTAGAGGCGGTCAGGAATTGCCAAGTGGTGACTGGATTCTGGGCTAGGATTAGCTACTTCAAGATGGAGTGGTTCTACGTTCGGCACCCTCCAGGGTTTGCAAGTCGGTGGTTAGTTAGATGTAAGTGCCACAATTTCTCTAGTGGCTAACGAGATAGTTGTAACCGATGCTGAGTCTAATATTTTCTTTCCTTTACATCCACAATTCCGTGAACCAAAGGCGCCCACTTTAAATAAATAGTACGGATCTTCTGGAGGTGCATGGTGAGATGAGAGAAGTTGACTCGGTGCTAATAGATGAAAATTTGAAGGTCGTTGGACTAACAGATCAAGACCAGAGCATAAGACTTGAGGGATCTCTTAGGGCAGCCCCGACAAGATGTGCTAAGCATAGAGCGCCCAAGACTGTAATACCTGAGGAGGGCGGTGAAGAAGATACGCCTACTGAAGATGAACCCGTAATCGGGCCCCCAGACCGTTCTCGAGATTTAGAGGGAAGGATGAAAGGTAAGGCAGTTGCACATAAGCGTCATAAATCTTCGAGATGGAAATCCATAGTCGTGTCCCTATCAGCCTCTGGCATTAGAATTTCGGAGGCTCCTCACTCACAAATGGAAAATCCTTTCGAAGGACTCATTGACATTCCAATTTCGGACTATGTGTCGCTCCAATACGACACCGGATTGGAAGGGTTTCAGAGTGCTTTAGATTTAAGCGAGTCACTTCCTACAAGTGTGGCCGACATAACCGGTTGGTCGGAGGGTTTAGCACATGCATATATACACTTCACGACCCTACACGATTTCTAATCATGTGTTGTTTATTTATGGAGATTATTAACTCTGCTTCTCTTTCTATTTTACAGATATGATGACTAGGCGGGAATCCATGCTCGGTAGTCTTCGTTCGATATTCCAGTCATCTAGTTCATATTATGAGTCTCGTAGAAGGAAGGCTGACAGAGACCGCGACCACGATTATTCTAGACAGGAGCGTTATGAAAGGGAGAGGGATAGAGAAAGAGAGAGAATATAGGCTTTGCTCTCGATCATGCTCCCCGCCGCCTCAATCCCCAACACAACCTTCCAGCCATGGAAAACAACAGTGGGAACCTTCATGCCAAAGACCACCTTCTCAAGTATCAAGCTCTAATTCATAGTGCCGAAGAACCGAAACTGAAACCCCATTATCATCGAGCAAGCTATTACAGAGCCCACTGGGGAAGGAGCGATCAGAATCGCCCAGCTGAAAAAAGACTTTCCAAGCATCTGTTTTGATGGCTTCATCTTCCCTTCGCATTTAAAGATAATTTCAGTTGAGACATAACAAACTATGCACGATTACATCCATGACGTTTACAGCCAATATTGGGAGTGGGTGAAGACCATGGACAAAGCATCGGCGGTGGCCTTCGAGCGGGCTAAAATGATTGAGAAAATAGAAACTGATCTCGCTCTCGCATAATTCAGGTGCTTCGTGATGAGAGCGAGTCTACCGAAAACTCAGATACAGAGGCCAACACAAGGGTCGATGAGGCCACTCGGCGAATGGAAGAGATAAGGCAGATGCACCTGGCCTAGGTTGAAAAGATGGGGCATCGTACCACCACAATCATGGCCGAACGTGACGGGGCGCTTAAAGAAGTTGAAGAGCTTAAGGACAAATTTTCTAAAATAGTCAGAGAGAAAGACGATGCAAAAAAAGCTTCCTAGGAAGTGTGTGAAAAGGCTGTGTTGCTTAGGGATGAGAGGGACGCGACAATGCGTAAAATTCAGGAAGTCAAGGCCAAGGTTGAGAATGAAGTGAAAATGGCATATCCCAGGTTGGAGGCCAATGTCGAATATCTTCTTATCACATGCAATGCTATTGTTCTGAAACACTAAAACCTAACCTAGCTCGACCACTATCCATCACATTTGTATAATGCTTGGGGCCACTTGGTGGAAGATAAAAGGGCAGAATACCAAGCTGAATCAGTCGATGAATTTGAACTTGAGAACCGGGTGCCGAGTGAAGATGAGAGAAATGTTCTCCATGACATCATGATCACATATGAAAAGGAGAAACTTGGTACTCAACATTCGGAGTCTGGAGAGGGTTCTGGTGTTGAGCACCATGATGTGGGTTCTGAAAATCTTATGCCAACCCTGCCCGAATCTACATCTATAGTTGATCCTTGGTCTATTCCAGCATATAATCCCCATAAACCGCAGTTATCTCCAGCCCATGAGCATGTCACTGAAGCTGCTCCGCCACCCGTAAGCCAAATTGAGGAAGATATTCTAAACATTTCTTATGCCCATTCAAAGCCGGAAACATTGATTGAAGTAATCACTAACTCTTTTTCTTTGTCTCTATTCTGTGATAGGAGCTACATCGACCGTGCCTCCTATAACTCAAGAGCCACATTACGAGCTGGAGGCCATCGTAATAGAAGCGACCACCACGATGGCTTTTGCACCAACCGACGGAGCACAGGGGAGCACGCTTACTTTTGATGAGCAGGTGATGGAGGAACTTCTTGGTCATTATAGTGACCCTTTTACCGATCTGCCATTTGTCATGAGTGAAGGCGCACCTATGACCAACTCCTTGAGCCCAACTGCTAGCATCCATGGAGTTGCCCAAGCAATGCGTGAAGAAGAGATAATTGTGGAAATCAACGTAGAAATGGAAGCGGCAGCGCAAGCCAGTGGCATTGGAAGTGGGATGGCGGGCCCTGGTCCGGCCCCTTTGCTAATGATTTCTCCTGGAGGCACGGTTGTCGACACTAGTGTATCTCTCCCACCTCCTAACATCGATCCTAACCCTTCGACTCCGCCTTCAGGAAGCATTCCAATTCACATGAGCACGGAGGAGGAGTGTGATAACCCGGAATTTTGGACATCTGTTAATTGGTGATTAACTGATGTTAACTGTTGAAACAGCTGATTTATGAGTTGAACCAATAAAATTCTAATAATTAAGAATATCTGGATATAAATATTTATTTGATAATCTCCTGATATAATTATTTAAATTGGCAAAATTTATCTCTTCAAAAACAAATAAAATATTTATTTGTTTATGTGTGCACATATATAAGTAGATTGTAAATTGAAACTGAATTTTTGAAATTCAATATGTATGTCTTAAAAATAAATAGAATTTAATAACTCTATATTTAAAGACTAATATATATATATATATGGTTATTAATTAGTATATAATTAGGTTTCATATCATTTTTCTTTAAAGTTACATAAATATAAGTAAAGAGAAAATGTATTAATGGAAATATTTAAACATAAATTAATAAAAATATAAAAACACTAAAGATAAATATTTATTAAGTGAAAATATAATAGCTTAAGTTTAAAATAGGATTTAATAAAGGTTAATACTTTCTTTAAAAATATATAAGTTGTATGTATATAAAGTATTAAACATAAAAATATAAAAATAATATAAAAACATATTAAAAAATATAAATTCATGCAAATTAACAAACGTAAACATTAAATATATGCATTAAGGCATATGTAAGCTAAAGATTACATGCAAAGACAAGTGGCATTTATTTCTTTTAATTGAAAAAAATATATGAATAAAGTGTTAGAAAAGGCTGGTTTCAGTTCAAAACTTATCCATATTCATTTTTCTCAACTCCATTTCTTTCTTTCACCTTTTCTCAAACCAAAACTAAATCAAAAGAAAAATCAAAACTCGTTTTAAGTTTTCAAACTTATCTAAGCAAATTCAAGATCAACTCATCATAAATCAAGCTTCAGTTTCAAATTGCAATTTCAAGATTCAAGCTTCAGTTTCTATGTCAAGTTATAGGTCTTAAGTAGAACCTGTTCTTTGTTTTCATAAACTGGTGAGTAAATATTTCCCCTTTTTAACCAAATCTACTTATTTATCCTGATGCATGTGAGAAATTCTTGAAATGTTTTTGTGAAATGTCTTCATGAATGTGTGTGTGTGTATGCGTGTATGTATATAAGTATGAGTACTGTGTGCATATCTATAAACCTGACTCTGTTCATTTTAACAGACTAAAACATACTTTAAATGCAATCCCTCTTCAAATAAACCAAATTAGGTTATGATGTTTAAAGGAAAGCTGTTTGTATTAGCCAAATCATGTTTTTAAAAAATGTTCATAAGTATAATTAGAAAGTAATTAACTAGAAAATAGGAATATACAGTGAAAAATCAATTCGAGACAAAAATTCAATTTTTAAATCTTCAAGTTTTGATTGTAGATTTGAATTTGTGCTTAGAAACCATGAATTTTAATATTGATATCATGATTTTTAAGTGAGTGGTTCAGGTGAATTGTTGAGATGACCTTACTTGGTTTTTCGTCAATTCACGGCGAACGGCGGTGGGTCGAGCATTGTGATTGATGCGAGAGGAAGCCTGAGTGATGGATATCTCAAGAAAAATGGTCTCTAGATTTATCATTCATCACAGTGGCGTATCGTCGTTTTAGGGTTTTATTCGCTGTTGGATTTGACGATGTTTGCGGGTTCAATGTGACGGTGTGGCGGCGTCGGACTTGATCGGAGTAAGGGAAAGTGGAGCGTGAGACTCTGGCGAATGTTTGGGCTCAACGGTGAGGTTTCAGATGGTCGGAGATGCTTCGACCATGTGTGCACATGCACGAGTGTCCGAGCATATCTGGAGGTTTCTGTGTTGATTGGCTCGAGGAAGAAGAGGTGTTGCCGCGGGATCGTTTGTGTGGAATTGCAAGCTTTGGCTCAGTTGTTTTGCTAGATTTCAGGTTTAAAAAAATAAAAGTACAAGTTTTAAAATATATGAAAGTGAATTTTATACCAGGTTAAACGTAAAGAAAATAACAAGTTAACCTGATTTAAAAGTAAGTATTAACAAAGTTCCAAAGAAAAAGTAAAGGAAATATTAATAAAGTTTCAAGGTAAATTTATTAAACAAATTTTCAAAAAAAGAAAATATTGTCCAAGTTTCAAAGTAAATAGTATTTATCAAGTTTTCAAATAAGTTTCAAATTCAAATTATAAAGTCAAATGTTTTCTTGAATTTAAATTGTTTTGATTTGATATAAGCATGTGTTGGGTTAATTAATTAAATTAATTCCTAAGTATTCTCAAACGGAATTTAAAAATGTTGTAATTAAGTAACCAAGAGAAGAGTATTAAACTTTGATAAAAAGGTCTCAAGTGATTTTAGAATAAATTAATTTCAAACCTTTAAATTAAATAAGATCTAAAATGATAGATAAGTAATTAATTTAGGTGAAGGAATTATCTTAATTAATTAATGTGATTAATTATAGGATAATTAATTAATTAATGTAATTAAAGGATCATTAATTTATGTAATAATTAAAGGTTAATTAATTAATGTGAATGATTAAGGAATAATTAATTAATTTCATTAATTAACTAAATGGTTTAATTAATGTTAATTAAGCAAGATTTAAAGGTAATTATTTTATTTTGTGTTAATTAAATTAGTCATATTGGGTGACAAATTAATCTTGCTTACGAATGATTAAATTGTATTGAATGTTTGGACTAATGTCCCTAGTCTTATAAATTGTGATGTGAGATGATTGGGTTGAATTATGAAATATGGGTCATTTATCGATGATGATTTGTTGTGTAAGTGTGACATCCTGTATTTAAAATTGAATTGAATTCATTTAAACAAACTTAGATTAAAGATGATATTGGATTCGAAGAGATCGAGGACGGTTATCAGCAAATACTTGAAACCATTCGATTAGAAATCTACAATAATTCTTTATAAATTTGATTTTAGAATCAAACATGCTGGAATGGAATAATTTAAGTAACATGGCCATTTAAACTGAGTAACAATTCTTAGATATGATCTTGTGAAATAAGTGTTTGACTATAACAAGGTAAGAAATCATAGTGATGTATGAGTCACCCTGGTTTTCAATGAAGTTTTATAACTTAGTATTTCAAGTTATATGGGTTTACTCACGCTGGTTTCCTGCCTGACCCGGCTGTTACTTTGTTGTAATGCTCCGGTCAGATTGAGTATTATTGATTTTTAGGTTAGGATGTTCTGGAGCTCAGGTGGCGAGCAGGATCGTAGAAACATATGGAATTTATTCCGCTGTGCATTGGAGTTGTATTGTTCGTATTCAGGGACAAGTTGTTATAATTGTCCAGTTTATGTATGGTTGATTGTACTCTGATGTTTTGTATGTAATCTGACAATTACAGGTTTCTTTGTATAAATGTTATTATTTGATATTATATTTAATCCGCTGCGAATGTGAGATGCTGTTGTTTTCTGTTTCTTCTTCTACCTCTTTCTTCTTTGCACTAACAATCTGGAATCTTCCAACGTTCGATTGTTCGACACTTCTACAGTGAACGTATTAGTGTCGAATTTTTGAGGTCGAAAATTCCAGGTCATCACAAGGAGGTTCCTATAATGCCTCCGACAGGAGATCAACTGCCAAACGGCAAGGGCTCAAAAAGGCAACCAAGTGGCAACTCCAGTGAGTCAATGGCGAGAAAGAGGAAAAAGAAGAAATTGAGAGAATAGATATTTCTTTCCGGCTCATTTTTGGGTAGATAGATAGGAACTTCCATTTATTTTTGTAGGCTGTGTATAGATACGGGTTCGACCCTTGCTAGTAGGATTTTTTGGAATAATTTTGTACTTATCCTTCTCTTTTAAAGAATATTCGAAATAAAATTCCATTTTATCTTCAACATAGTTTGTGTTTCTTTCGCTTAAATGTTTCAGCGTTCAAACTTCAATTCAATGTACTTTTAGAATCTTAGCCTTTGAATCGGACCCGGGTCTAGTCGCTAAGTTCGGGGTCATAACTTCGGGTTGCGATCGAACGTTGAGTTGAATTTCAATATCGCACTGTCTCAATCAATGATTGATACTTAAGTTCTGCCCCTAGTTTTAGGGTCAAATTGAAAAGATCGGTAGGCTATCACTTTTTGCCTTTTATATATTGAACTCGACTTTGTTGAATGCGGACTGAAACAAGACGAGTCTGAGTGGTCGAATAACACTCGCTAATCCATCGATGATTGCATCCATGCACTGGGGATTGCACTTGTACATTGGCGGTCAGTCACGCTTGCTTAAAGTTTTGAGATATGTCCGTGCTATGAGGACTTGAGTTACTTCATGGGAGGTCAGTCACACCAGTCTAATATTTACAGTTTTGTTCGCACTCTGGGGACTTAGACTAATTTGAGGGTGGTCAATCACACCCCTTTTGGGTTATACTCGGCCCACACTTCAAGGGCTTAGAGTTGTCCTACGGGTGGTCGATTCACACCCAGTTTGTGTTTAAACTCCAATCCACGCTCTAGGGATTTATAGTTAGTCAATGTTTATACTCCAGTCCATGCTTTGGGGACTTAGAGTTAGTTGATGTTTATACTCCAGTTCACATTCTGGGATTCTGGAGTTGGTTGATATTTATGCTCCAGTTCACACTCTAGGATTCTAGAGTTGGTTGATAGACAGTCAATCACATCTGTCGTGAGTTTCAAAATTTCATTCGCACTCCAGGAACGACGGATGTATTAGGATGGTGGATGGTCGGATCACATCCACCCTGAGTCAACAAGAAAGGTCATTAGATAGACAGGTCCATCCTCCTCGAACTTGGTTTAAATACGAATGAAGTCGTTAGTTTGACGGATCCACCCTCTTCGAGCCCATATTAATGAGTTTATACTTCAGTTCGCACTCTGGGAACCTGGAGTTAGTTAGAGGATTGTCATGTATTAATCCTTTTTTGGGCTTCGATGCGATGACTAGTCCCCGAGCTTGGGTTTCACTTAGTGAGTGTCTGGTCGTAGCATAATCACTCCCTATTTGTATAAATCCCACCGTAGGATGGAACTTAACCCTTGGTGCATTGTGATGGTCGTACGACGCATATTAAAAAATCATAGCTCTGGCTCGAAAAGATTGCATTTTATTGCTGAAATAAGAAAATACGATAAAGTCAATTGCCTTATTACATATTCAAATTTTGAAATGCATAAACAAATTGCAAATGAAAAGTAAACCGAATGAATAAAAAAAGCATGTTATGTGTAATAGCGATGAAGACTCTCGTTGTTCCAGGCTCTCGGTAGAGTAATACCGTCAATGGTCGATAATTTAAATGTGTTGTCTCCGAGCTTTCATTCGACGACATACGGGCCCTCTCACCTTGGCTTCATATGTGAAGGAACCGGATAAATTCTCTTAAGCGTGGGATTGCCGAATTCAAAGGTTCGGGGTCGGACCTTGGTATTGTACAACCGGGAGACTCGACTTCAGTATGTGGCTACCCTCAAACCAGCCTCTTCTTGCTTCTCATCCAATAACTCTAGAGGTTCGGCAAGTAATATAGAATTTGTCTTTGGATCGTAATATGTCACACTATGTGAAGGTACTTCTATCTCGATTGGAATAACGGCTTCTAAACCGTAAGAAAGAGAGAACGGAGTGTGGCCGATCATGGATTTGTGGGTTGTTCGATAAGCCCATAAAGTCACAGGAAGTTCATCGACCCATTTGCCTCAGGCCTTTTCCAATCATTTCTTCAGAATGAAATTTATAACTTTATTAACAGCTTCAACCTATCCATTTACTTATGGATGTGAAACTGCATAGCACTTCTTCTGAATATGGAATCGTTGATAGAAATTCTTAAATTTAACACTATCGAATTGTGCTCTGTTATCGGTGATGAGGGTATGTAGATGACAAAATCGACAGATAATGTTGCGTACCACAAAGTTGATTACTTTCTTCATTGTGATAGTAGCAAGGGGCTCAGCTTCCCCAATTCGGGAAAGTAATCAAGTGCAACAATGTCGTACTTTGCACTACCTTTGGCTAGAGGTAGGGAACCAATAATGTCAATGCCCCATACTGCAAATGGCCATGGACTGACAATCTGAGTTATTTCGGTAGGTAGGGCTCTTGAAATCTAAGCGTGTTTTTGACATCTGTCACATTTTCTAGCATAATCCAATGCATCGCAATTTACAGTTAGTCAATAGTATCCATATCGGAGCACTTTCTTGGTAAGAGCTTGCTCCCCGGTGTGATTGCCACATTCTCCTTCATGTACGTTGTGCAATACTCATTTGTTTTCATTGTGGGCGATACACCGAAGTAGAGGAACAGAGTACCCTCTTCTATACATGACTCCACTCTGAATAGTGAACCGCGAAGCCTTTCGAAGAACTTGTCTTTTTTCACTCATACGCTCTGGTAGGGTCCCATGCTCGAGATAGTTTCTGAACGGAGTCATCCATGACTCCTTATCGAAAATGACTTCAAACACCCAATCCGTTTCCATTTGATCGATGTTCGGGGAAAATAATATCTTCACGGGAATGATTCCCGTTTGCTATGCCTCACCCATACTGGATAACTTTGCTAAGGAATCGGCCTTCTGATTGCATTCTCGGGGTATTCAATAAATGGCATAATAATCGAACTGATCCAATATTTCTTGAACCCGAGCAAGATAAGCAACCAGCCTTCGATCTTTTCCTGGTACTCTCCCCGAACTTAACACGGACTAATTGTGAATCATACTAAATCTCCGCAGTAATTCCTAAATCTTTGGAGGTCTCAATCGGGCGAGCAAGGCTTCATATTCAGCCTCGTTGTTAGTCGCATGGAAATCAAACTTTAAGGCATAGCATACAGATCGGCCTTCAGGAGTTTCAAGTACAACTGCGGCGCCTGAGCAGCCATTTGATGCACCATCAGTATGTAGCTTTTAAAAATATTTAGAAGATCCATTGGTTTCGGACAAGTTCTCCGAGATAGTGAATTCGGCGATGAAATCTGCTAGGACTTGTCCTTGAATTGCCTTGGTGTGTAAGCGATGTTGAACTGACTCAGCTCGATATTCCACTTGAGTAACCTACCAAACATCTCAATCCGCGTAAGGACCTACCGTAATGGCTGGTCGGTGTAAGGGGTAATAGTGTGAGCCTGAAAATACGGACAGAGCTTCCTTGAGGCAATGGCAAGACAATAAGCTAACTTTTCCAACTTCGGATAATTTCTCTCTGCTCCAGCTAGTCATTTGATAATGTAATATACTGGTCGTTGTATCCCGTCTTCCTCTCGAATTAGGGCAACACTGATTGCATTTTCAGACACCGCCAAGTAGATGTACAATCTCTCATGATCAATAGGCTTTGACAGAATGGGTGGTGTGGATAGTGTTGAACCAGTGCTTGAAATATGCCCTCACATTCTATAGTCCATTCGAAATTTCTTTTTCCTTTTCCGATCAGATCAAAAAAGGGAATGCATTTGTCGGTGGATTTCGAAATGAACCTGCTTAGTATAGCTACTTTCCCGTTGAGGCTCTGGACTTGCTTTATAGTTCTTGGAGTCTTAAGATTTCTGATGTCTCGGATCTTCTCAAGATTGGCTTCAAATCCTCGAGCAATGACGATAAATCCAAGGAAATTTCCAGAAGCGATTCCAAAATGACATTTCAACGGGTTGAGTTTCATTATATATATATATATATATATATTCTCAGAGGATGTTGACCATCGATTCTAGATCTTTGATATGATCAGTGGAAAACCGTGACTTCACAAGCATGTCATCCACATATACCTCCATGGTTTTTCCAATCTGGTTAGTGAACATTCGATTAAATAGCCGTTGGTAGGTTGCCCTGGCTTTCTTGAGCATGACTTTATAGCAGTAAAGTCCCATATCAGTGACGAAGCTGGTATGCTCCTGATCAGGCAAGTGCATGGGTATCTGGTTGTAGCCAGAATATGCATCCATAAAGGATAAGAGTTTATGTCTAGCCGTTGAGTCTACAAGTTGATCGATTCGAGGAAGTTGAAAACTATCTTTAGGGCAAGCTTTATTCAAGTCTAAACAATTAACGCAAGTTCTCCATTTCCCCTTTGGCTTTCGAACATGTACAGAATTGGGCACCCATTCCGGATATAATGCATCTCGGATAAACCCATTGGATTTGAGTTTATCTACCTCTTCCTTACGGGTAGCAGATCTCTCTGGATCCATAACATGCCTTTTTTTCTTGACCAGGACATGCTGTGGGTCGATATTCAATGTCTGGATCGCGATGTCTGGGGAGATTCCACACATATCAGAATGTGTCCAGGAAAACACATCGAGGTTCACCTAGAGAAATTCAACCAATTCCTTCTACATCTGTTGGCTTAGCTGAGATCCAATCTTTATCATTTTAGAATCGTCATTATAGTCGATCGGAACATCGATCTTTAGCTCAGTCAAGGAAGCTTGACTGTCTTTACTTTAATCTTCACTTTTGGTATCTGTCGGGTCATGATCCCTTGGGAATTGGTTGGTGTGGCCGGGCCTAGGCTTAGGCGTTAGCTGTCAATTTTCTACAAAGCGGGTGCAAAGAGATTCATCTACGCCCTTTCCTTTTTCTTTTCGTTGTGCCCCCCGTAACTCGGCAACATAACAGGCTCGTCTAGTAGCCTGGTCTCCCTGAACAACTCCGACTCCATTGTCAGTAGGGAATTTTAAAGTCAAACACCAAGGGGTAATGGCAACCCTCAACTCAGCTAGGGCCGATCGGCCCAAGAAAGCATTGTATGGTGAGTCTATGTATAATACAACAAACTGTAATATCCGGACTCTCCGACGTTCTCCAATTCCCAACTCCACTGGTAGCTCCACTATCCCAGTAGGTATAGTTGCACTCCCATTGAAGCCATGAATATAAGACAAGGCTTCAAGTCTTTTGTTTCCATCCTCATCTGATCATAAGCTCGCTTAAACAATATGTTAACTGAACTTCCACTATCCACTAAGATCCTCTTCGTCCAAGTAGGACCTATTTGAGCTGAAATGACGAGTGGATCAATGGTTGGGGCTTTGACTCTATCAGAATCCCTGATTCAAAACACATTGTCATCTATCATCGTTTCTTTTGCTTGGCTGGAGCCCCTCTTCCAAACTACTACAAATTCGAAGCTCGCATGCCTAATAAAGCTGGCATATGACTCCATTTCCTTCCACCTCCGATCGATTCGATGAGGACCACCACAAACAGTATTAATCACCAGCCTCTCGTCGGTACGAGCGGGTTCCTTTGGTCTCGCCTATTTGGTATATGGTTCCTATTCGATGGGCCTGCACCTCTTGACTGCGGTGCTCGCACAAACTGCTCCAACTTTCTCTTTCGTATCAACTTCTCAATAATATCTTATAAACGATGGCACTTGTTCATGTTATGGCCCTAGCTATCTTGAAATCTGCAAAACTTTCTTGTATGAATCTGTTTTTCCGACGATTGCTTTGGAGCAGGTTTCTTATATTGAATAGTATTGTAGGTCTGCAAGTACAGATTTTCCAACAACATATTTAAAGGAGTATAATTTTCAAATATAGGAGCTCTACGTCTTGACTCGCGATTCTGATCTCGTTTCCTGTTTTGATTTCCATTGCCTTTTTGTTGATTTTGGTTATTCTGTATATTCAATTGCACCTTTCCGAAACTCTCCCCGGTTTGTTTAGTAGCAACATTACTTTGGATTCCTCCCACACTGGACCCTGCATCATCCTTTTTCCTAGACTGTTTCGCATCCTCCCTTCTTAAGAACTGGGCTGCCTTAGAATAGAAACGGTCCAATGGCGTAGTGGGTTTTCCGCCAACCAGTTGCCGAATTCGGAATCGGGGTCGATCCCCTTAGCTAATGCCATTAGAATTGAGTTATCATTGGGATTACTAATCTCAGCGCATGCAGCATAAAACCTCTCCAGGTAACGTCTAAATGTCTCTCCGAGGCTTGAGTGACACTAGACAAGGTGTTAACATCTTTCGGCCTGGTGACATGCATGCGAAATTGTTCAACAAACTTTGTTGCCAACTGGTCAAAACATGAGATAGATCGGGGTGGTAGACGAGTAAACCACATAGGCGCTATGCCTCCTAGGGAGATCGGGAAACTTCGGCACTTGACCGCATCATCGGCTCGTGCAACATTCATTAACTATTCATACTTTAAGATGTGCTAGTTAGGATCAGAGCTCCCTTCATAAAACGGGTAGAGTTGGCATTTTGAATCGTTGGGGTGGTTCAACATAGAGTATATCATCAGTGAATGCGTTATAACACCGAAAGATTCCCCAATCGTCACTGGTAAGGTCCTAACTTTCGCAGATAATCTAACGGATCATTGTCGAGATATCCGGCATATGGACATTCTGGGCATGTTGAGCCAAGGTGTGGTCGAGTTCCACAATGCAAGAATGGGCCGGTCGCGGTCGATGGTCCATATCTCGCTTCCTTTGTTCTAGGTTTTTTGGAACATAATGTTCTAGAGTATATTCATGTTAACGGTGGGTCGGATCTACTCGGTTTCGAGTATAAGCTTCCAAACCAATGGCAGTGGTGACAGTGTGATTGTCAGTAGTATGATAAGGAACAGTACCTCCTCGGGAGGAGGGTCCAATCTGATGGCCGGTTGACGGGCCAACTCTCAGTTGCCTAAGATTCAACATGCGTTTATGTCCAGTAGCCTGTGTATGGCTTCCGTCCATCCGTGGACGCATGAATCTATGATGGTAGTCAGAAGAGGCTAAAATCTTAGTAGATGAATAGGAAGCTTGATTGCTTCTAGATCTCCTTCATCGTTGTTGATTCAGTTGATTGGTCAATTCTACATTGGCACGGAGTTGTTGAGTAAGCCACTGACGGCTTTGAGACAACTCTTGCATTAGCAGTTGAAACTCTTCCTTGGTGATAGGGTATTGCGGATCTAAAGGTCCGATAGCATTCTGGTTGGTAGGAGGAAGTTGTGCAGGGTTCTGTCTGTCCCATCCTTTTGGATCTGTAGCTGTTGATGTAGTCCTGGTGTTGACCATGGTGGATAGCGAAGCTCTCTCCTGGACTTGGTACAAATCTGAATATAATGGAAGAACTTCTAAATTTTAAATCCGGATCTTCTCCTTTGATTCTCGCAATTCGATATCTGTTGTAGACCCAATGAGCAAGAGAAAAATTAGGTTTTCTCGGTGAAAGCATCAAAATGTTTTTACCAAAATTGGGAACAACACTCTTTGGGTGTATTTGAAGAGATAAAAATGAAGAATATAAATGGAAAATGAGGAAGATCTAAGAAACACACCAATTGATAAACAAGAAAAATGCACAGAAACATACAGATTTAGAGTGGTTCGACGTATGGCCTACGTCCACTATGAAATGGCTGACTTTTATTAACTTTTGTTTGCTAGTTACAAGGAGTTACAACAGTAAAATTCGAGTACAACAGTAATTTCGGCAGAGTCTGGACGTAGGAGAGAAAAAATTCCTTTTACAATAGGTCATGCGCTACTATTTATAGGCGTAGGTAGCAAAAATCTCGTCCAGATCTCAGAAAACCCCTTCTCTCACATGGGTGGGTCCATGTGATCGATCCCCGGTTGTTTGAGCTCTATCCGTGTTCGATACGAATGAAATTTGTATCGATCAAGATTTAGCCCAATTGAGTCGAGATCGATCGTGGACATTCCTTAGGTTGTACGCAAGCTCTTGTGAGAATTTGGTAGCATTTGGACTTGTAGATCTCGAGTTATGATCGATGCAAGTTTGAATTTATTGAAGCTGCTGAAATCGCATCGCTTCTGGGAACGTGATGACCGATGACGTGGTGCTAGCTTTTTGGATCGATCCACTTTTTATGCCAAGTGACCGAGTCATCCATTTTACGTATTCTGTTCGTATCGCTTTACTGCACTTCCCTTCGTATCGATCCCTGAAGCTACTTCGTATTGATGGCATATTGACCGCTTCGTATCAATAGCCTCCACTCCAATTCGTATCGACATAAACTTTAACTCTTCGTATCGATTGAAGATTAGTTTAGTATCGACGCCTTTTAAGTGTTGTTTCGTATCGTTTATTGGTGATCGATATGACTGTATATAAGATGACCGATACGAACTATGTACAGGATGACTGATATGAATTGTGTACAAGATAATCGATACGAACTGTGTACAAGATGATCGATACGAAATGTGTATAAGTGGAAGTGATACGAAATCTCCTCAATTGATGGATACAAAGTGTAATTGGTACGATGGATAATAAATGGATCGATGCGAAATGATGGATACGAATAGAACATGCTTTTCACAGAATTTGATCGATCCATAACTTGAGCATACGAACTCCGATCAACTTGAAATTTGGAACTTTGGCTTCCATGGCTTTGAGGTCGTGTCATGCCAATTGTAGCTCAATCTGGACTTGGACAAAATTTATCAGCATCCATAGCGAACCTATGTACAATCGATCTCCAGAATGGATCGTCTTCAGTTTCCAGTCAATTCCTTGGTATCGCAGCCTTGCCAAAAGGCGGGATAACAAATGCTATTGCCTGAAGATTATAGATGCTAAGAAGAGACCTTTAACATGAAACTATCAATATGTTGGCTTTTGGAAATAAAAGAAAGAGACTGATTGAGACTTCATCTCTACATTTTGGAAACTCACGTTATCCAAAGATCCATAACATTAAGGAAAAATCCACAGAGTTCAGTCATCCGTGCATGAGTTTTCGAAGATAGAATACAATACATGATTAGGATCTCAACATTGGACTCAGAAGAATTTACTTTGGCAAAAGATGCCGAAAATGCTTCTTTCTAATACATATTGACATCACTATAAAATGTGGAGCTTGGAATAGAATAGCAAAGTCCCTAGTTCCCGAAGATAGGATCTATCATGCCAACCAAACTGAGGTAATCAAATTTGTTGCTCTAGAGACCTAGTCTCCCAGAAACATATCGACTTGGTAATCAGAGTAATCTGCCCAACAGACTGGGGCATATACACTAACACTTTGTCGAATGAACTGAACTGAGTATGAACTCGACTGAGCATAAACAAAAACAGTCATATAATTAGCTAGAATAAGCTATCTCATATTTCTAGAAAAAGAAATCCTTGAAACTGAGAAATTAAGATAATAGTCCTTGGCAATAGAAGCTGGTGTGCAGGTTGAGTTCCAAAAACCACAAAGGAAGGATATTCGCAATCGAATAACTCATGCATTGGTTCCCAAAGACTGAATCTGCGCCTGATTGGACTTCAACTACAACTCTAAAAGAGTAACTGTACCTTATAATTCAACCATACTCAATCATCCTGTAACAATGGGAACAAAAGGCGAAACCTATGCTATAGAGGATCCAGCTCCTGGAGGAATGTAAGTTCCTCCGAAAGACTACAAATGGGATGACCATAAAGTCATCTTCAACAACAAAACTTGGCATTCAACATTGTCAGGATCACTCAAAGTGCAGAAACAAGAAAAGTAATGTGGTGGAATCGCCCACTATATCCAATTTTGGAATAAATTATCATGCCAACATTCAAAAAGATGATCAAAACATAGCTATTTCCTCGAAAAGAGACAGCTGGAGACGAAAATCAAGATTTGGCTCCGAAATGATGCATACTCTTTTGAAGCAAACTAGTAAAGTAAAGTGTTTAAGATCGAGTTGGTTAGGCACTTAAGTAAGAAAAAGATTTTCTTATTGAAAATTTACCAAGTATTCATATCGGTACCGATCTGATCTAATTGGATCGGTACCGACACGACCTAATTGGATCGATACTAACCCGAAATTCTTCATCCAAATCTCCCTGAACTCCTCTGAAATGTTCTACCCGATGTACGTGTGCACTTTGAAAATTATCAAGTTAAGATTGATTCGTAATCAGGAACGATGAAGAACCGCATTGAAACCTGGATGGCTAACAGACACATCACAAATAACTTCTCGGGACAGTTCAAGATGATCCATAATGCTCCTAGAAATGGAAACCTAGAGATAACCAATTCCAAAGCACACCTGGTTTTCAATGACAGCGTACTCTGGGGGTCAAATGTTAATCGGGTTTTTAACCCAGCAGAATTCAATAGGAGTTAAAACATTTTATCCAAGCCAAAATTACTCAAAACTTGACCCGAATCCTAAAAGATCAAGAAAGTGGCCTCCAAGAAGTTTGGACAAAAAATAATCAAACTCTTTGGATCAGCACCGTTCCAATTCAATTGGATCAATATCGATCCAAATTATTGGCTCTTGGATCTCTATCCCTCTTACACTATGATCTTATGCTTCTCCTAAGCTCACTTTTGAAGTTTGGTTGCATTCCAAGCATTCAATTGAAGAAATGGAGGTTCATTTAGTTCAATATATGGTTTAGTCTTCTCCATGAAAGAATCATCATCAAAACAAGCCAACAAGCTACAAAATTTTATGGATAGCATCACATTGAAGTAAAGAACCTAACCAAATAGACAAGGCATAAAAATTATCTATCTATTTGGACGGCACCGATCAAACTTAATTTGATCGGCACCGATCATAGATAGCTCGGAGTGGCTTCAAACTCTCTAGGCTCCCTGTTCATGATGAGTGTAGGCTTCCGGTAAAGTGGCTTTGGACCAATGCTCCCCAACTTTATAAATACAATCCCACCTGCAACATAAAAAGGATCATCTCTGAACTGGCTACTGAAACTCTACCATTGCTATTCTTCAACCTTCTTCTTCCACACAATAGCTGCCAGGAGACAATTAAGATCCTCCCTTTGTCTCCAATAATGGTAGTTTGATCTAAGTTAGTCATTGTAATCATATTGTAATCTCAAATCAATCTTGTAACAGTAGTCAGAGAATAAAATCATTACAAAGTGGATGTAGGCTTCTTTAACAGCTGAACCACAATAAAAATTGTGTTTTTTTACTACTTCTACACTATTTCTATGATCTATCCATTTCTCTTTTTCTATTTTATTTGCCTTGGCAAACAGCACTGGTGTTTTCTCACTCAATCCATGGTGTTGATCCATTTTCTGTGTTAACAACATCCAAGCCAAAGATTGGCCAAATTGTCAATCATCAATAATGATGGACATTGACCACTTTATGGTGGTCAATGCCAACCACTTTGATCATGTATTTAACCAAAATGGATAAGTACAAAACTAATGGAAATGTCCAACATCCATTTTGAAGTCTGAAGCCTCGTCTTCCACCTTCAGATCAGTTGGTACTTATCCTAACTCTTTTTTACAACTTATCACAGTTGTTGGATTTTTGCGTGTATGAAACCTCAACGTAAAAGACATTCCCAAACACCCGATCGCCATTAAATTGGCGTTTTCAACCAAAAACAACCAAACAAGCAAACATGCAACCGACAGGCATACATACGTCTAATATATCATACAAACAACATGTATAATGCATCCATATCAACCAATGAGAAAATCATATCAAAATAGCCCAAATCTAATAATTCCCTAAAAATGGCACGTCAACGGAAAATGTGATATCAGATAAAAAACCATTTAAAATAATTCATTTTCTTTTATAAAAATCTATTAGGTTTTTAAGTATAAAAAAATCACATTTTAAAATCAACAGGCATTCCAAAACATCGATCTAATATTATCATAACAATCATAGTATGGTAAGAGACAGTATCACTCATCTCAATAAAAGCTCTTTAAATAAGTGACAAAACATGGATCTCTCCGTCACGAGCGCAATACAAGAAACTACATCCAAAATGGACCTTGTATGCAAAAGATATGGATCAAATATAATTCGAGATAAATAAGATCATTAATTAACTAACCAAAATGATAATTACCTAACTAATATTTAATCCTTCTTCCTTATTTCCCTTCGATTTCTCAGCCAATACTCAATAGAATCATGATCCGTTTTCGCCTACGAGTCTCTTTACGCATGCTCTCCACCTCAAACCCAAAATGAGCAAGCTCGATCAACGTATAGAGATCGTGACCTAATGCCGCTCACATCCCAAGCTTCCGAACGCATTTTGATTAAGTAACTCGAATTCGATGGTTTTGGTGGAGAGATGCCATTTGCCAGGAGAAAGCCAACAACAATCTCTGTTTCACCTATCATCTCCTGTAGCTTCGACTATATCAAACACTAAATCCCACCTTTATGACATCGACAACCCTAATCATAGCCATACCCTATATCGACACCACCATTTCAAAGTTCTCATTGATACGAGCTCATCCAATTTGGTTTCACAATTTATCATTGAGTGGATTGCTTGATTTTGATTTTTGAAGTAAAATTAGAGAGCGACAATGATTGTAGGAAGATGGATGGAACAATACATGAATTAGAGAAAAGAAAGAAGGATTTGAATAGTGTTTATGTTAATATAATATTCCATTTATTTTCTCAAATGAATGGTCGTACATTTTGAGCCCGTATGATCATATGACGTGTCCGATCGTAACGAAACTCATCTAAATATATTACATCATTCTTTCCAAATCCAACGGTATAAATCTCGTCGCTATTTGAGATCGTGCCCCAAAATGTTAATTTCATGCATTTCGATATCATTTTGTCCATCAGATCACTCGATCTCCAAATATAGTGGTGCATATACTCATTTTAGTTCACAATGTCAATCTAAACTCAACGGAAGTGGTCTAATATCATGATTCGACTGTATGCAAAAAATTATGTTTTTTGGCCTTTATTTAATTAAGGATTAAATATTTAAATTGGTTATTTAAGCATCCTATCATTAAAAATATGGATCGTTATAGCCAAGATCCTAAAAAGTGTGAATAAGCCCATCCAAGTTAGAATGTAGGAAGATTACTCAGTCCACCTTTGAGTCTTCCAAGGTGAGATAGAAAAGAAGGATTTCATAGCTTGAACAAAGTGGAACCCCTCTCCACCTGAAGAGTTACACTTATGGATAGAATAAAGAAAAACCAATTCATGGTAGGAAGGATGGAAATTATGATATTCAACATAAAGGATACATGTGCTGACCAGGAGGAAGTAGAAGGCAAAAGAAAGTTGGATTGGAGAAAGACGAACAATGTCCGACTATTCTTTAATGAAAGGGTCTAGGGTAAATATAAAACGCATCTGACATGCTCTAACGTTAGATGGATATATCCATTAGGGGTAAATGAATGCACTCAGAAGGGGTCAGAATCTTAAAATCATGGTTAGTAATCCATATTGGGTTAGGATGAAATCATCCCAACTATTACTGCAAATAGACAATATGAATTCAGAGAAAGAGAAGATTCTCGACCAGAGGAACAAGGGAGATCGTCGACGTCTATGGTCAGCTAAATAAAAAGAGAGAGAATAGATATATGCTGGAACTAGTTAAGACCCAAGGAAAATAATGCAACAAAAGTTTATCGTATTAGTAAAATAATCAAGCAAGAAAAATCACCACAATTGATCGAACAACTCAAGGACATGTATATATGTGCATAAAAATACTAATATAGAACGAAGAAGGAAAGGAAGTAGAAAAATTGCTTAGAAAATATTAAGATCACCAAGAAGATGGAATTAGCAGCTTGGGAAAGATAGTGAATATCCTTTAAGAGAACATCGTATAGTAAGAAAAACAAGTACCAAGATGGAGTAAAAAAGAAACGAGAGAGAAGGGTCAAAATATGTAGTTTACTGGAAGCAATCACGACCGTCAATCTCTAGCGATAAAAAACTTCTAGACCATTAAATATTGATAATTACAAGTAGTATGATCAAAAAACGAGGAGTTTTGCAAATCAAGAAATGAGTCCTCTGATGACAACGAAAAAGTAACCAATCCCTTCATGCCACGTGTAAGAAACTTTAAATGTATAAAATGACCGATAAGATAATTTAAAAGGAAAAAATGTATATGGAATTACAAGTCTCCCTAGATATTCTTTAGCGCAGATTTAGGAAGGAAAGTGTTAAACCTATTTTTTATTTACGTTTTATTTTTTGAGCGTGAAATCAAATGGGCGAAGTCCATAAGCATCCCAAAATAAAGGAAAAGTCAAGCAAGTCACCTCTGCATTATAAAGAAACCACACAAGACTCAAAATTCAATGTTTGCACAAAAAATGGACAAACACCCCCAAGTCGTATTATTTAGTTGATTATATGTGATTTTCAATGGTTTAGAATAGTTATGTAAATATGATAAAAGTAGGGGCTGAAATGTAAAAGACACGCAGATTTATAGTGGTTCGGTCGGAATATGCCTACGTCCACTTTATATGTTATTATCTTCTTTCTTTCAGATTACAAGTACAATGCTTCGTATACAAGTATATGAAAGTAGTTTGAAAGTTCCTTCCTTGCTTGAGCTCTCAAACTTGTCTGCCATTGTTGTACCTCTGCCCCTCTATTTATAGAGTGAGGTAGGGGGCAGGGGTCTTGGATGTATATAGTTGCTGGTGGGCCCGGACTGAAGCAATCTGGACTGGCAGTTGTTTGGTTCAGGGAGGTCTCATTCGGCATGGAGCTTGGACCGGTGGTAGGTGTTGTCCGGTGGTAGCGGTGTGGATGTGGACCGGCAGTGAGTGTGGACCGGTGATAGGTGTGGACCGGTGGTGAGGTAGTTCGGTGCTTCTTGGACCGGTTGTGGGGAAGAGGTTTGGTTCGGTGGTGCCCCTGGTTCGGTATGCCGAATGGAGATGGAGGAATGTTGGCTCTGTGGCCGAATGGGGCTGACCGAATGAATTCTGGTCCGGTATGACATGGAGAGGCCGGATGGGAAGGAGGCCGAATGAGGAGGAGGCCGAATGGGAAGGTGACTGGTCGTGCTGAATGAAGTGGAGATTGCGAACCCGCGTGAAACTGTGGCTTCTTAGTCTCGAGATCTTCTGGGTGAAAATTCGCCCAACATTTGCCCCCCAAAGTGGGGCACGTGCTTGCATGTGTCGCGCTTTGTTTCCCTGTGGTAGGAAGGTTTGTTTTGTAATGCCACGGGCTGGATGTTCATATCCTGTTGGTGTCCTGCAAAGGAATTTACAGTTTTAGTGTTATTTCAAATAGCGACCGTTCGTGATTGAAATATTCGAGATGAAGTGAACTGTGTCGTTCGGGATGAGAGAGTGAGCCCCGAGGGGGCTTAGCATCATCGATGCCAGGTTCATGTCAGAGTGGATCCTTGGATCGTTTGTCAAGATGGTTTATCGCCAGCTCAGAGCATGCCTAGGGATCGTTCGTGACCCCGTACATGTGTAAGTAGCTTAGCCATTTCATAATTATCAGAGTCAAATATCCGTTTAACCTACGAGTTTAAAAAGGCGTGTCAAAGTGTAAATTCCCACGACAATAGGGTTAATAACCATTCAGAGCGTGCCTATGGACCGTTCGTGGTCGCGTACATGTGTAAACGATTAATCCATGTTAGTGAGAGATTTACAACTTATTCATCATCGTCATAATCCTCATTTTATTAGTTAGTTCTGGAGTTCGGTACTTATCTGCATGAGGCGCTCTGCATGCCCCTAGTTCCTGGTTGCCGTTGGTAGAGAGATAGTTCATTTGGTTTTTTGTTGGTCCGGTTATTCTCATCCGGCTGTGGTTTCATTCGGTATCTAGTTGGTTCGGTATATTTGTTATTGGTACGGTGTTCCTATCCGGTGGGCCGAACCAGCTGGTTCGGCGGTCCTGAGCTCGCCTATATATAGAGGCTACACCCCCCTTTGGTTTTTCCTTACCGAACCAAGTCTTCTGCCGAACCAATCTTCTGCCGAACCAATCTTCTACCGAATCAATCTCCTACCGAATCAGGTATGTACCCTATTGCCGAATGGTCCTGTTTGCCGAATGTATACGGTGTGTATTGGATAGCCGAATGAGACTTAGGACCGAATGATATGTATGCCGAATGAGACTCATGTCTTAGGGCCGAATGATATTTATGCCGAATGTGCATGGGATTTTAGTGCCGAATGACCATATGCTTTTGACGCCGAATGAACTCGTCTTGCACCGCCGAATGAGACTTCATACTTGAACCTTGAGCGGAATCTTAGACTTCTTTGCACGCTTGCTTTAGATACTTGCTTGTTTATTTTCCTGTACTTCTTATTCTAATATCAAGTTTTTCTTGTGCTGCAGAAAATGTCTCGCAAAGCGGAAACACGATCGGACAGAAAGAAGTCTAGAGGCACAGGAGAGTCTTCTTCTTCCTTGCCCCCAGTCCAACCAGGATCCGGGCAACATCGACCTATTCCGAGGTCTCTAGTGGATGGATACGGTCCACAGGAACTTCTGATCTCCCCTCCTGATTGCTTTCCTAGCTCCTTAAAGGAGGAGCAACTTGACGTCATATCCCGTTCCTTCGGGATAGATAGGGCTCTTATGCTGCTGCCGGGAGATGGAGTGATGCCATATAATCCTCCCGAGGGCTACTTTGCTTATAGCAGATACCATTGCATGTGCGGCGCTATCCCTCCTATCAACGCTTGGATAGTAAGCTTCACCACATATTTGAAGGTGGCTCCTTTCCAACTTCAGCCTAACTCTTATGTCATCTTGGTGAGCCTCTTTGTTATCTTCCAGAGGAGGTACGGGCGTCCTCCTTCTAACCGGGAAATTCGATACTTGTACAACCTGAGAGGCTATAAGAAGGGGTCTCCGTATATTAGTCTGGAAGCGGCCGTGCCCTTCAAACCAGTCCTGGACTTATATTCCAAGTTTACCATGTTCAAGAAAGAGTGGTTCTTCATCAAGGACGATGCTGTTTCTTTCCGCCTTTTCACTTCCGGCTGTAAGATGGATTTCATTTATATTTTCCATGTTTTGACTGTAGTGTTTTTTCTGATATGCTTCTATTTCTGGCTAGCGACAGGTGGTATTGCAGTCGTGGAGGATGATTCCTTGGTGCGAATGGCTGCTGAACTAAAGGCTATTCCGGCACGGGACCGGTCGGCCTCCTTCTTGATCAGGAACGCAACCCTCTTGGAGTATAATTTGATCTTACCGCACCAGTCCGTGGTTAAGCAAAGAGACACGGCTGAGGAGAAGGCTGCTAAAGCTAAGGAGGGGGCTATGGTGAAGAGCGGTAAGAGGGAGCCTTTTACAGAGCGTCCCGTTGTCGGGGGGAAGAAACTGAAGAAGTCTGATGGCCCTTCTCCAAGTACTTTTCCGACTGTCCCGGAGGAGGAAGGTGTAGAAGAGGAGGAAGGAGGCGAGGTTGGAGAAGGGTCGGAGGGTGGAGGAGATGGCGACGGTCAAGGTGGTAGTGGCGTCGGTGCCCTAACCTCTGAGCAAGACCTTGAACTGGATGAGGCTCTCCGTCGGGCCTTCGGGGAGTCGGAGGGAGAGTCGGAAACGGAGAAGGCAAAGGAAACCGGCAAAGCTGTGGCTGGCACTGACCCATCCTCTAAGGGTTCCTCAGCTAGGGCGATTCCGGCGATGCAAGGTGAACTTTTGTCCTCTGCCGATTCCATTTTCGATAGGGACTTAGAAATTTTTTACGGTTCACTTCCGTCCTGGAATGAGATCCAGGACTTATTGCAGTATCCCACTCCTCCGCCGGGTTTGTATAATAGATGTGTCTTCTCACTTTTCTTTCCTTTTAACTCAACACATTTTTCGAACTGTGGATTATTGTATGTTCGTAACACTTGTTCTTTATTCCAGGGGCAGGCCAGGTGGTTAAAACGTCGGACGTTCGACACCGCCTTGAGCAGTTTAAGTCGAGGAGAGCTTCTGCGAAACCCTCTACTGGTCGCACTGGGGATGTAGTTAGTTATCGCCCTCTTCTTGGGGTCATTGAAGAGGGCATTCGGAAAAAGAAGCGGAGCCGTTCCTTATTTGAGTCTTCCCCTGGTTCGCAGCTTCCTACTCAGCCTCCTCGTGATACTACGGAGGAGAGCACGGAATCCGGCCCCCCTCATCCTCCTTTCAAGAGCCCAACTGTTATTCGTATAAGGCGTCCTGATGTGCCTCGCCCCGTGCCTCGTGACCCTTTTGCCGGTCATCCTGATTTAGATCCGAGCTTTCAGGATATCTCATTTGATGAGGCCACGGGCGAGCACCTCCTTCCCCGCAACCCCATGGTAAGAGTGCTGGACGAGGCCAAGTCTTTAGATCTTGATTTACTTACTACACGGGTAGTCACCATGGGGGACGAAGCCAAGGCTAATATCGATCGGGTGGCTGCAGAGACCAAGAAGTTAATGGAGCATCATGCTAGATTGGCCAAGGTCGGGGAAGAGATCGGGAGTGCTAATATTCGGTTGAGGTTAAAAGTTGCCGATCAGGCCAAGCAGCTCGCCGATCAAGCCATCCAGATTTCTCAGCATGAGGAAGCCTCCAAGCGGCTGAAAGAGACGATGGAGAAGGCCAGTAGGGCGGAATTACGGAAGATGGAGGTCGCCTGCAGGGAACGGATTAACATGGCCATTACGACGGTGGACGAGGTTCGAAATGCGGATCTTGAGCGGGTAGAGGAGTTGTCTGGGAGGCTCGAGGCTGCGGAGATGGCTCAGGCCGAGTTGAAGGAGGAGATGGAGGAGATGAGGAGGTCCCTCAAGTTAAAGGAGGAGGAAATGAGGAGGTCTCTCCAGGCTGACTGCTTGAGATACCAATCAGAGAGGGACATTGCCGTCGCCAAGTTGCAAGCTTCCGAGGCCCGGGTGAGGGAGTTTGAGGAGAATGAGGGGATGATGGATGAGATGCTGCAGGACATGTACTTCCACACTTGGAAGGAGGGCGGCTTGTCTTGGATGGACGATTACCCTCGGGTGATGGCCAAGGTGTATCTCCAGGCTTTAGAGGAGGCCAGGGTGAACGCGGGTAAGGAAGGCGGAGAGGCTTTCAATTTGGACGCGGTTACTGCCCAGTTCTCAAAGGAGGAGCAAGCGGCGGTGAAGGAGGGGATGCGGCTGCTTGCCGCAGAGGAAGCGGGCGTGCAGTTGGATGATGAGGATCAAGCGGCGGATGCTGGTGAGTTATTCTTTTCCCTTTCTTTTCTTTCTGTGTTTCCGTAACTTGATTGTTCGTTTAATGAATTCCTCTTCTGAACTGGACAGGTGGGACTTCTGATCCACATGCTGGGGGCTCTGATCCTGCGGCTAAGTAGACTGGGGAAGTTGGTGATGGAGTGTGGACGCGGCTGCCACCTTTTTATTTCTTTTTATCACTGTTTACGTTAGTCATTGACATGTAACTATAATAATATTATTTGCAAAGAATAACTTCGTGTGATTTTATAATATAAGTTGATGTTGTTATGTTTAAATGTTGTTGTCATCTTGATGTGCTGCGTGAGAAATATAACTATGTATATGCCTGTGATTCTAGTTGTGTTTGATTCTAAGTTTTTTGCTAGAAATATAATTTCATGTGTTGCAATGTTATTGTACGAACAAGCTATAGTTACGTATTTATGTACAAGAAAAGAGAGTACCGCCCTTTATGTTTTATTCGCAGGCGGTAGCTTAGAGTGTCTTATGTAACTGTTCACGGATATAGCTGAGTACCCTGCCACCCAGTATGCAGACTTAGTTTCTCATGAGCGAATGCTTCCTATTTGGTTTCCTGTACTTTAGAGTTTGTTATACAGGATAGGAGAAAAGTATTTAAATGAAATGGAAATATAGTAAAAGTAAAACTTCCAGTCACGGAAGGCCGTCGATGTGTTTAAGTTCGTGGCAAACGGGTTTTGTAGTCACTTTCCCTAGCTGTGGGTCTTGGAGACATTTGTCACCCATCTTACGCCTCCGCGGGGAGTTTTCTTTTTTACCACAGCCGCACTTAAGACACATCGGAGCCGAGATCGCGCACGGTAACTACCCGAACCATTATGGTCCGTAATCGTGGGTATTATTCGATTTACCGTGGCCGGCTAGCGTGGGTGCCGTTGGCCGTGAACTACACCTGGCTGGCCACACCTTATGTTGGGGCTTAAAGTAGGTTCACAGTTGCCGGCGAGCCGAACGCCGTAATGAGCTGCCATCGGCTATAGTCGACCTTTATGATGACTTATAATCGGCTCATTACAGTTGGCTTTGAGGGCAGGCGCGCAATGAGTTAACCCGCAGCAGAGGGATGCTGGAGCAAAAGTGTCTCATTGGCGAGTGCATAGAATCGTAGCGTACCTGTTAGGCCTAGTCCAGATGAGGCCGCGGTGCGTCTTGAGTGGGGATGCCATAGGATTTTGTTCAACAGAAAGGGATAAAACTTAACAAGTAGCCAAGACATAAAGGAACAAGCTAAAAAGAGACAAGATTTTTTAAAGTGGTTCGGCACGAAAGTGCCTACGTCCACTGATTCTCTTTGTTAATTCACTTCATATGGGCAGTACAAGTTAAGAAAAGTATCGACGGAGGTGTCGGATGTTCCATGCCCTCTGGAACACCTCTCCGTCCACTGTTGACAAAATATAAGCTCCGTTGTGGAGATCTTTATGAATTACATACGGTCCGTCCCAGATGGGGTCTAGTGCCCCGGGGCGCGGAAAGATTCGCCTGAGGACAAGATCTCCTTCTTGCAAGCTGCGATGCTTGACTTTGGAATTGTATAGCGCTGCCACCTTTTGTTTGTGAGCTGCTGCTTTAAGTGCTGCATCGTTTCTCCGTTCCTCAATCAGATCCAAAGACATGAGGAGGAGTTCTTCGTTTTCTTCTGGGTTGTAGTGGATCCTACGGTGGGAAGGCACAATAGTCTCAACTGGGAGCATTGCCTCCGATCCATATGCCAAGGAGAAAGGAGTATGTCCCGTTGATGTTCTGAAAGACGTGCGGTATGCCCATAGTGCCGTAGGAAGTTCGTCCACCCAAGCGCCTTTTGACTTTTCAAGTTTCTTCTTGATTAGGGTTTTGAGAATTTTGTTGACAGCTTCAACTTGTCCGTTTGCCTGAGGATAAGCTACTGATGAGAAGCTTTTATGAATTCCATGCTCTTGGCACCAGTCGGCAAATTCTTCGCTGTCAAACTGGAGTCCGTTGTCTGATATGATCTTGAGTGGGACTCCGTACCTGCACAGAATATTTTTGATCAAGAAGTTTATAACTTTTGTTGAAGATATTTTATTTAGAGGTTCTGCTTCCACCCATTTGGTGAAATAATCGACTGCCACTACAGCATATTTTGGCTCCGCCTCGGCCCGTTGGCAGTTCGCCAATTAAGTCAATTCCCCATACAGCAAAGGGCCAAGGGCTGGTCATTTGAGTAATTTCATTTGTGGGCAGTCGAGGAATCTTGACAAATTTCTGACATCTGTCGCATTTCTTGACGAAGTCTAGAGCGTCTTTGTTTAATGTGGGCCAGTAATATCCATATCGGAGTATCTTCCTTGCCAAAGTCTGCCCCCCAGTGTGATCTCCGCATCCTCCCTGATGGATGTTTGATAAGATCTCCTTGGCTTCCCTTCCAGCGACACATCTCAATAAGGGGCCAGAGAATCCACGCCGATAGAGGATGCCTTCTTGTATCGTGTAGTGGGGAACTTTCCTCAAGATCCTCTTGGCTTCGTCACGCCTGTCGGGCAGTGTGCCATCTTGCCAATATTTCCGGATGGGAGTCATCCAGGTTCCTTCTTCGATTGCAGTTACCAGATTTACTGGTTTGAAACTTGGGGCTAGCTGCCTTGAGATGGCTAGTGTTCCGAAAATGGTGCTATTCTTCATACTAGCTTGTTTTGCAAGTTCATCTGCCTCTTGGTTCTCTTCTCGAGGAATATGTTTGATTAGTTAGTGGTCCAATTGATCGAGCAGCAGTTTGGTTTTCTTTAGGTATGTTGTGAGTCGTTCTCCTCGAGTCTGGAATTCTCCTAGTACCTGGTTTACGATAAGCTGAGAATCACTATGAAGACATAAGGAATTGATTCCAATTTCCAGGGCAAGCTCCAATCCTGCTATTACTGCTTCATATTCAGCATCGTTGTTAGTGGTCGTGAACTCCAACCTTAATGCATAGTACAACTTTCTTCCCCTGGGGGTGATGATCACAATTCCTGCCCCCGAGCCTTGTTCGTTCGATGCTCCATCTACAAAGAGGTTCCACTTGATGTTTTTTGCTACTTCGGATTGTTCCTTGCCTTCGTTGGTAGTGAATTCGGCAATGAAATCGGCCATAGCTTGTCCTTTGATAGCGGTGCGAGTATGGTAGGTGATATCATACTGACTTAGTTCGATGCACCATTTGAGGAGTCGCCCAGAAGTGTCAGGACGATGGAGCACTTGTCTTAGCGGTTGATTGGTTAGAACCCTGATAGAGTGAGACTGGAAGTAGTGTCGCAGTTTTCGTGACGCGATCAATAAATAATATGCTAATTTCTCTAGTTTAGGATATCTGGCCTCTGCCCCTGTAAATCTCTTACTTACAAAGTAAACCGGGCGTTGTGTGCGGTCTTCTTCTCTTACCAAGGCGGCGCTTAGAGCATGAGATGATACAGCGAGGTATAGGTATAACACTTCACCTTCATTTGGAGTTGAGAGTACTGGTGGTCTCTGAAGGTGTTCGATTAGGTTGAGGAAGGCTTTTAAGCATTCATCGGTCCACTCGAATCTCCCTTTGTCTTTCTTGAGAGCTTCGAAGAAAGGGACACACTTGTCAGTTGCCTTGGAAATGAATCTGCTTAGGGCGGCCACCTTTCCGTTTAGGCTCTGCATTTCTTTTCGAGTGGAGGGTATCCTTATTTCTTTTAGAGCCCGGATTTGTTCAGGGTTTGCTTCGATTCCTCTGGCGTGGACGATAAATCCTAAGAATTTTCCCGAAGATACTCCGAAGGAGCACTTTAGAGGATTCAACTTCATTCCATATCGGCGAAGTACTTGAAACATCTCGCCCAGGTGGCTTACATGGTCGTCGGCTTTCCTGGACTTTACCAACATGTCATCCACATACACTTCCATAGTTCGTCCTATTAGTTCCGCGAACATCTTGTTGACGAGATGCTGATAGGTAGCTCCAGCATTTTTGAGTCCAAAAGGCATGACTTTGTAACAATATAGTCCGCGGTCGGTGATGAAGCTAGTGTGGTCTTGATCAGGAGCGTGCATGGGAATCTGGTTATATCCGGAGTATGCATCCATAAAAGATAGGAGTTCGTGTCCGGCTGTGCTATCCACAAGTTGGTCAATTCGGGGAAGTGGGAAGCAATCTTTTGGGCAAGCGTCATTCAGATTGGAGAAGTCAATACATGTTCGCCACTTTCCATTGGCCTTTTTTACTAGCACTGGGTTAGCGATCCATTCTGGGTAGATGGCTTCCCGTATGAAGCCATTAGCAAGTAGATTCTTTACTTCCTCATCAAGGGCTGCCGATCGCTCTGCCCCCATGCTCCTCTTTTTCTGCTTTACTGGTACCTTGGTGGGATCGATGTTCAGCATGTGGCATGCTATGTCGGGGGAGATTCCTGTCATATCGGCATGGGTCCACGCAAATACATCTAAGTTGTGGCGGAGAAAGTCAATGAGTTGATCTTTCAACTCCGTTTTTAGCTGAGATCCGACTTTTAATAGTTTACTTGAATCGTGCTTGTCTACAGATACGAATTCCATAGCCTCTGCAGGCTCGGCGGTAGCCTCCTCCTCTTTATCCCTGGGGTCTAGTTCATTGAAGGGATCGCTTGTGTATCGAAGAGGAGGGGCTTTCTTTAGTTGCTATGCCTCCAAGCTTTTCATGCAGAGAGTAGTCTCTGCATCTTTTCCTTTATTCTTTCTGCGGTTATTGCGAAGTTTAGTTACGTAGCAGTCTCGGGCAGCATCTTGATCTCCTTCTACTTCTCCTACTCCGTTGTCTGTTGGAAATTTCATTTTCAGGCACCAGGGGGCTAATACAATCTGGAAGTCAGACAAGGCTGGTCTTCCCAAGAAGGCGTTGTAAGCCGAGTGGTTTTCTATTAGTATGAACGTTTGTTTTCGCACAACGGAGCGGGGATGACTTCCTATTTCGACGAAGAGGTCAAGTTGCCCGAGGGGCATTTTTGCATCTCCAGTGAAATCGTGCAGTGGTTTGTCACAGGGGGATACATCCTTGATTGATAACTTCATTTTGTCGAAAGCATGTTTGAATAGGATATTTACGGAGCTTCCTGTGTCTATTAGAATCCGAAAAACTTTAGCTGGACCGAACCAGGCAGAGATGACCATAGGATCCATATGTGGGTACTGTCTTCCTTCCAAATCACGCCTACTGAATATGATGTCGTCGTTCTCTTTTCGTTTCGGGTGGCGTTCTTCCGTGATGGAGTTAACATAGCCTTCTGCATTTCTAAGCGACTTGTCGTACCTTTCCATCTCTGCCCAACTTCTGTCGGCGATGTGTGGTCCTCCTGAGATGGTAAGGACCACTATCTTCTCTTGACTAGAGCCACCGGTGTTGTGATTGTTGCGATTCCCTCCGCCTACCTCTGGGAGGGGTTGCTTTGAGTTCTCATTGGCTGGAGTTGGAGTCCTGTTCTGACCCTTCACATAGCGTTCCAGTCTTCTTCTTCTAATGTGTTCTTCGATCAAGTCCCGAAGATGGTGGCATTCATTGGTGTCATGTCCGTGGGATTCGTGGAAGCGACAGAACTTTCCGGACTTGAGTGCGTTATCTGATTCTTTCTTGTGCGGGGGGCGCTTGTATCCTAGTTCGCCCTGAGTGGCTAGGAAGATATTTTCGATTGTGTCGTTCAAAGGAGTGTAGGAGTCAAATCTCGGTCCTGGTCGATATTGGCGCTTTTCGACCTTTCTGCCCCCAGCATTGTCTCTAGATTCATTTCTTCGAGCGTCCTTAGCTGCAGTGGGAACCTTGTCCTGAACTATCTTGCCTTGTTGCCCTGACTGCCTCTCCATAGCAGCGTCTTCAAGTCTCATATACTTTCCAGCTTCATGGAAGAAATCAGGCAAGGTAGCTGGTTTTTCCTTAGTTAATCTTCTGGCAAACTTGGTGTCTGGATGTACACCACTACAGAGGGCCATTAGAGTGAGTTTTTCATCGGCATCTTGAACTGCTGCCGCTGCGGCGTTGAACCGTGTTAGATATTGTTGCAGCGTCTCTCCGGATTTCTGTTTGACATTGGATAGAGAATAAGCATCCTTGGGTTGTTCCACATGGATGCGGAACTGGCTAATAAACCTTTCTTTCAACATCTCCCATGAGCTGATGGATCCTTGGGGTAGATGACAGAACCAGGAGGTAGCTAGATCTGCTAGGAATAGCGGAAAGCATTTACATAATACTCCTTCTGTTGCTCCACTCATGAGCATATGCTGGGTGTATCTCTGCAAGTGTACGATGGGGTCGGAAGTTCCTTTGTAAGGTTCCATGGTTGGCATTTTCCATTCCCGGGGAGTGATGGCAGTTTCGATATTTCGGGTAAAGGGACTGGTGACCCTAGCGCCTATTCCCCGGTCCCTTTGCTCCCGTTGGACACATTCTCTGAATAATCGTGCCATTCGTTCGTCAGAACTTGGAGCGGACAAAAATGAGCTTGGTTCTTCCCTGCGGGATCTATCTCGTCCAGATGACCTGTAGGGATGGTACAGTCTATCACTTCTAGCATTATCCAGTGGTTGTCTTTGGCTGCTCGGATGCACGCTAGGACCAGCTACAGTTGCCCCCTGCCTTGATCTTCCCCTGTGGGGTTCTGTTTCGAGCACATCCATGGGGTCAACTTCGGGCTGGGTTCTAGCTCGGCTCCGTTCAGCGGGGTTTGTATGATTAGGTGGCATGACTGGCTCAGCTACATCCGACCCTCGCCTGGTGCCTCCCCCGCTGGGTTCGGTTCCAAGGGCTTCCTCGAGTCGGAATTCGGGCTGAGTCCGGGCGCGGCCCCTATCATTGTTGTTCCTGTTGATAGCTTCTTCGAAGAGGGAAGACCTTTGTTGCCTCCGAGATCCTCCGGATTGGGACTCACCCCATGATTCAGTGTTGTGGTTGGACTCTTCAGCAGCCCTTAAGCGTGACATGAGTTGGTCCACCAAAGCTTCTTGTTGGGATGTGAAGCGGTTAGATACTTCAGTCACAACCCTGTCCAGATCTGCCCTAGTGATTGGTTGTTCCGTTGCGGGACCAGTTGGATTTTCCTGATTTTCATCTGGTACTGCTGTTGAAGTGGGCTGATCTGCGATTGCTGGATCTGGAAGGCTGCTAGTTGCGATGTTCTTTCCTTTGTTAACATCCCTTCTCTGTTTGGAAGGCATGATTTCTAAGCAACGAGCGATGTTGTTAGGAAGAAGGTTGAGTGGGAGAAGATGAAGCTTGAGTTCTATTCTCAGTGAAAGCACCAAAAATGTTTGCACAAAAAATGGACAAACACCCCCAAGTCGTATTATTTAGTTGATTATATGTGATTTTCAATGGTTTAGAATAGTTATGTAAATATGATAAAAGTAGGGGCTGAAATGTAAAAGACACGCAGATTTATAGTGGTTCGGCCGGAATATGCCTACGTCCACTTTATATGTTATTATCTTCTTTCTTTCAGATTACAAGTACAATGCTTCGTATACAAGTATATGAAAGTAGTTTGAAAGTTCCTTCCTTGCTTGAGCTCTCAAACTTGTCTGCCATTGTTGTACCCCTGCCCCTCTATTTATAGAGTGAGGTAGGGGGCAGGGGTCTTGGATGTATATAGCTGCTGGTGGGCCCGGGCTGAAGCAATCTGGACTGGCAGTTGTTTGGTTCAGGGAGGTCTCATTCGGCATGGAGCTTGGACCGGTGGTAGGTGTTGTCCGGTGGTAGCGGTGTGGATGTGGACCGGCAGTGAGTGTGGACCGGTGATAGGTGTGGACCGGTGGTGAGGTAGTTCGGTGCTTCTTGGACCGGTTGTGGGGAAGAGGTTTGGTTCGGTGGTGCCCCTGGTTCGGTATGCCGAATGGAGATGGAGGAATGTTGGCTCTGTGGCCGAATGGGGCTGACCGAATGAATTCTGGTCCGGTATGACATGGAGAGGCCGGATGGGAAGGAGGCCGAATGAGGAGGAGGCCGAATGGGAAGGTGACTGGTCGTGCTGAATGAAGTGGAGATTGCGAACCCGCGTGAAACTGTGGCTTCTTGGTCTCGAGATCTTCTGGGTGAAAATTCGCCCAACATTCAATATCTTAACTTCCGAGTAAAGAATCTACAAGAGATCACGCAAATCATAGATCCATACATAGATACCAAGCAAGAATTAAGCAAAAGTTGACAAGCTACAACAATATAAATTACAATAATAATGGAATGATTTAACCCAGAAAACGCAAAGGATGGTTTCATGGTTGGACTGCACAGTTAATTAATGGTCCAAAGGCATCTACGTAATTAATGCAAGTCGCAAGCCCCAACAACCTGACTACGCCGCACCATCAAAGCAGAATGCGCTGCCACATTAATGCAAACCGTGCTGCCACCTAAAGAGGGAACTATGTCTTTGCCTTATATTTATATTATGCCCCCTTCATTTAAGGCCAAAATATCCTCCCCATGCCTTACCAATTATGAAGTGTAGAAACATCCTGCAACGATTGTATTGACACATGCAAGCCATGTAGAAGTAGTCAATTAAGCTAATGTTGAACAGCTGACATACCAAGCATAGCTCACAAGTCCAATTTTAGAGCTCCATATGCCAAAATTTAAGTTTCACACCTAATGTCAAATTCAAAATTCTCTCCTACGTCCAAATCTGCCCTCCTAAAGTAGTGCACGACCACGTAAGCGATCTCTGCAATGCAACAAGCTACATGATGGACGTCATGTGGAAAGATCAGATGACGGTGAAGAAATGTGGGATATGATGTTAGTAATCCATGTGATGTCATGGTACTATAAATAGAAGGAAATTATACTAGAGAAAAGAACTTTTGACAGTTCCTCTGAATTTCATACTTTAAATAACTGTACTCTCTATTATAAAAGCTTGTACTAAGAAGAATATATGTTAAAGCATTGACTCATGGACGTTGGATTCTTTAAAATCTGAACCACGTAAATCCTTACTTCCTTTAATTTTTTATGCATTTATTTCTCCGTTTTTAGCACTAGATTCTATTTAATTTTACTCGAATTGGCTATAAGTTTAAATTGACATTTTAACGAATAGTTAAAGTGTAACTACTTAATCATGTGAGCATTCAACAATATAATTACCACTTGTAATGAAAATTTAATATCACTTAAGTTTTAAGTTTGTTGATTTTCAATTATGAAAGCATCCAACACATAATCGCTTTATAACTAAACTGGTGTTGTAAGATGAACAATCTCGTAAACATCTATCTTTGAAAATTATATTGCCATCCAACCTACGAGATCGCTCAGTTCGAGATCCATCCTCCACTGCATAACATGTAGCTGGTGGTGCATACTTGAATGATATCTTATAGTTTTGTACTATATTCCACCTTTTTTTTGCAAGGTGTTGACCTCCTGAAATGGTATTGATCACCAAATTGTTTCTAGGTAGGCATGGACCAAAAACACTTGTTCCATCTCCATCTTCTCGAGGAGGCTGCCTCATATTTTGGTTGTTTCTTTTTCCACCTACCCATGTATTTTTTACATGCTGGAAAAGCAGTTCTTCTTGATTAATTCCTCAATGATTCCTTTAAGATGTCAACAGTCTTTGGTATTGTGCCCATGAGTTGAAACAAAAATAATTTCCCGACCTTCTATCTTCATTAATTGTCTTCCATGAGGCAAGCTTCTGGTGCTTGATCATTTCTAGGTAGGTAGTTAAATATTTCCCATAGAGGCTTTAAACTTGTATACTTCATATTCTGTATAGATATAAATAATTTTATGGGGGTCCTCTCTTCTTCCCCAAGCACATTACCATTACTTCTATTGCTATTCTCGTTGTAATTGCTATTATTTCATTCATCCTTCTTTGCAACAGAACTAGATGGGTCTTCAGATCCTATCGCATTTAACATTTCCTTGGTTTATACCTTTACTAAAAGTGTGATGTGATTTTCATTTTGATAAAAAGCTTCCAATGCTTTTGGTTTCTTTATCATCAGCCACATTCCAAAGTATGAACCTTACGAATTCCTCTAACCAAGCCCATCAGTACCAAAATATACTCTGGATTACTCACGTCAATAATAGTATTGTCGAAACTTTTCAAATAGTTCTCTAGAGAATTTTCTATTCATTGCTTGACATTTTCCAATGAAATAACATCCTTGGGCTTCACAACATGCTCCTTAAATTAATTAAAAAATTTGTTCATCTGTTTATCATAAAAATGTATCCTAGCTTGAGCCTGTAGAACCATATTACCAGTAGTCCCTCTAGGAAGAGTAGAAATCACCAACATTTTATGTTCTCCGATGCAAGGACACAATATATGTTCTAATAATATCTTAATAGGTGTTGCATTGGGACTATCAATTTGTTGTATAATAACATTATACACTTGCAGAAATACCAGGTTCCCTAATTTCCATAGCAAAGGGATTCTTACTTGTTTTAGTCCCGCACTCATCCTCATCATTCTCCCTTTGGATAAATGTATTATAGTTTTATTTATTCTTTCATCATTTTTCCCTTTACGCCATCATCAACGACTGTCAATTGCATCACTATGTGTTTGGTTGCACGAACGACCATAGTGATTATTGCATGAGTGCTCATAGCTTAAAACATGATGCCTAAGTTTCCCCGTCTCCGCGGAGTCCATTTGTTGATGCCTACTTTCCCTTTCATGTTGTCTTTTATGATTATGTCCCACAAAGTGCTCTTCCATGTGTGCCTCCCTCAGCATCATTTCTAGAACAACTCCCGCTAGGAATTATTCCTTGCTATTGTGTTTTTCTACCACGTTCTATAGGATAATCAGTTTCGTCACTTGGTTAGTATCGATAGAAGGGGATTAATCAGTACTGACTGATGCTTCTGGAGTGACTGTTCCAGTAGCATAATCTCTCTATTTATCAACTCTCCTTGCTCTTTTTCAATCTATCCTTTGCCTTATAATTTAGCTTCATCCTTCAAATTGACTTGGTGTATTCTTCCTAATATCATAATCCCTTGCTTTAGATCTATCTCCGTGAATACTCACACTTTGAGGGGATTACCTTAGTAATTCAAATTGTCACTTCAACCCTTCCATCACTGTTTGCTAAGTTGCAGTCATTTATTGATTTACTCCATAGACAACCCTTTCTAACTCCTTATTAGTAATGATATCCAATCGTGGTTTAATGTCAGATCCACTAGTAGTTCTATGCTCCACAACACTACCTTCCCAATAGCCTTTCACCTTGAATAACTAGATCTCCAAATTTCTATTTAGGACCCATCTGATATAATCTACTGGAAGACGTAAATTGAATTTAAGTCTCTAGTGAGATCTAGCCAGAGATCTAAGTTCTTAGTGAATATTCTTGATAAAATCACTGGATGTTTTGTTTTTGCACACGTTTTCATTAATTATCAGCTTAAAGTGGCCATTCACTTTATATATGCCTCTATATATGCCTTTTTCACCCATTAGATTACAATCTAATATCGGATAAAAACAATTTCACATTCATATCACTTTATTTTGCAATGTATTGTACATCTTCAAGTTTTCTACTCATAGAGGGAGCTTTCTTATGAAATATGAGTCAAATCATAATGTTATCGATAATCTGTATAACACCGACCATTTTAATATAAGATCGACCACTTGAGTGAAGAGCTGCCATCTAACACAATATTATACATATCAACCCAATCTTTACATATACAAACATTGAATCACAATCCATACACATAATTGGTCTACATTGGATGATATCACAAATGTAACCTATTTGTTTTATCATCAGAAATCATCAAATTCACTAAATCAAAACCAAATGCATTCACCAACCCCATTTACCAAACATGTATAATTTCACACACATATTGTTCAACAGAATGAAATTTGCTATAATTCACCATATATATCAATGTAACCCCAAAGTCACTTAAATCACTTTTCATCTATTTGCATCACATAAACATAAGTTACATGAAATGCATATATCAAATCTTAACATCTAACTTCTACCAAAATCACTTTAAAATCTTTAAAAATACTTTATACGCCAAATAGATTAGAGAATCACTTCTAAATCATAAAATACACTTTGAATCAACATTTGAAAGTCGGTTAAAAAGGGAATCAAGTAAAACCATGCAATAACACTGCTAGGGGAATCACGTTTTTCAACGGCCTAAAACCGTCGGCGGCCGTCGGAAGCCGTCGGCCGCCGTCGGAAATGACTACGTCGGGGAGCAGTATTTCCGACGGCTTCCGACGGAAGCTGTCGCACACGATTCCGTCGGTTTCCGACGGATTCCGACAAATGTCGGTATCCGTCGGAAACCGTCAGAAACAGTGTGCTACAGGCCGCCGAGAGCCGTCGGAAATTTTGACCTATAAGCCGTCGGAAATCTGCTGTTTTTTTGAAATTCGCTGCAAATATAGTCTTCCAACCACATTGCTCTTCTAACCACTATGATATCAATACTACACAATCCAACATACAATAATCCAACCAAATATCCAAATCCAAACTACAAAATATTCAATAAACACACAAATAAATAAAATTACATCAAAATAAAATACAAAATATACATAACCATTCGAACATTAACAATAATCCTAACAATAACTGTTCTACCATATTGTTAATATACAAATTCATCAATATTCTCATACACATCCTCATACAACTACAGAACCAAGTGTATCAAACATAATTATACATAAATCAACAATTACCTACGCCGTCTACCAAATCATTCTAAACTAAAACAAAACATACCTGAACGAACGAACGATAAAGCAAGCAAGCAATGAATCAATCTCCTGCAGATCCAGAGCCAGCCGAGGAAGGGAAGCAGCCGCCAAAATGCTGCATATACTCTAACAACTGTGCGGTCTGCATGGCCTGTTGGCAGTTCTGCTCCTCCAATTGGGACACTCTAGTCCATAATTCTTCTATATCTGCTAGATCGCTCTGAGATCTACTCCACCGTCCCCTACTCTGACCACTGGCCTGCAATAATTGAAAAGTGAATAAAATCCAAGTTTATTGTTTTGAAAAGGTATCATATTTGAAGTATTTCAAAAAAAAAGTAAATTATTTACCACTAGATTGTCAAATCCGTATCGTCGACCATGCTCTGCTGGATGCATAACGGACTCAAAAATAACGTCATCCTCATCGGTCGTCAGCTGATCTCGACCCGAATCAGCAAGGAGTTTCTGCCGCTGCTCCATAAACATCTCCTGCATTAACAAATTAATAATATCATATCTTATTTCATCATGATTTAACAATTAAAACAATTACTAATACTGAATAAAATGAAATATGCTTACATGGCTTTTGCTGGATTTATCGTCCTGCCATGTATACGAAACAGTCTCGTCTGGATTAACATGCTCGACACCATGCGTACGGGTGAACACGTCCATATAGCTGACAGGACCATGCGCCTCAGCTTCCTGAAGTTGATTGTTACATACAATTATTATGCATTTAAAATCATATAGATACTGCTGAAACGATTTCGATCCTCCGCGATGAGTGACGGGATTCTTATTTCTATTTGCAGAGTTTCTATCCGACTCTGCCTATACATTCAAAATTTGATACATTATTTTTCGATTACGTCAAATTATAATTCAAAAAAAATTAGTATACTTGCCTTCACCTCGTCCGTCTCCCAATATCTCAACCAACCTTGCCACACGCTCTCTCCCATCCACCGTGGTTTCTTATCAGATTTCTTAATTTTAGATATCGTGTTCTTGTAGTTTTTGCGCATCTTCTTCATCCACTATGCTCGTGCGAGCATCAGATCGTCTGCTGGATGTCTATCTCAGCCTGTGTTAAAAAAAAGATTACACTTTAAACGATAAACAGTAGAAAAACGATAAAAATGAATTAAAAATAGAAAACAGAAAAATATACATACTAGGACATCCTGCCATATGCACTCTATGATGTGAGGAGCGATGTTATCCCACTTCGGCCAGCAAGCACTCATCCTACTGCGATAAGAAGCTCTAGAGACGTCCAGCACAACCTTAGAGGGAAGTAGGTCGAACCCCCTGTTTTTAAGTACGATATAGATAAGTACGTACGTATATCATAAAAAAATAAGATGCTGAATAAAATTTAATTGTTATCCATCTGCTCTAGTGACTAACGATATAACTGTACGTTGTGGCTCTTGCGATGGGCCACTGCCATCACCTCCTGACGATCGGGAAGAGCTCCTACCTCTATATGACATAATGATAAACCTGTGACATATACACATCATTATATAAGAGAATAACAACATGATAATGAAATATATTTCATATGAAAATGACATCAACGGTATAAATTGCTTAATTAATGACCGAAATGGAAATAGAAATGGAAGTGTGTTATACCCGATTCATAATGGGTGTACTCTTCCAACGATAAGCAGAGTTCATTGCATTTTTAATAAAAATTGCTAAATAAATGACAAATAGAATTAACATAAAACATGCAAACAATAGTAAACGGATTTGGTTTCATAGTTATATCAATTTCATAATACATCAAAAATTCAATATAGTTACATCAATTGCAAAAAAAAGATTCAGATTTATATCAGTCATCATCGTCTTCTGATTCAGATCCGGTCTCGTTTTCGACGATATTTTCCTCTGCACTGTCAAACGCTTCTACCAAAACATTTGATTCATCGATCAAAGGACCAAAATCTGTATAATCGTCTGTAATTATTATTTCGTTATTTTGCTCAAGATCTGCCTGATAAGCTTGTTCGTCCGGAATATTCTTCCCATCGAATGTGAATCTGGACTTTGTTTTAAAAACTGCAGACCAATCTGCTTTATCTCTTTTTAGAGACGGATAAGGAGCGTAATAAACTTGCAATGCTTGTTTGGCTAGTACAAAAGGATCATACTTGTGATAGTGCGATGTATGCTTTATTTCGATAAAATTATAATCCTTGTGCACATTAATTCCAGAACCTGAAACATTGCTAAATCAATTGCATCTAAATAGGAAAACCTCCTCCGCGGGTCGTGAGAAATATGTCAGTTGCAAAATTTGTGTTAGAACGCCATAAAAATCATTTAAATGATTTTCTGGATCGTCGCTGCCTTTAACAAATACACCAGTGTTATTTGTTAATTTTTCTGCACCGTATTCTTTGGTGTTAAATTTATATCCATTGACGAAATATATTGAATATGCCTTGACCACTCTTTTTGGTCCCATCGCAAGATGTTTCAACCCTTCGTCAACAACACAATTTCTCGGCTCATAAACGTAATTTGAAAACCAATCGGAAAATTCTTTACCGAGATCTCTGTTCGGATGTTCACGTTCATAAACACTGTTTATATAAACAAATTATTACATTAGGTTATACACGCGCATGCATTATAGAAAAGAATACAACACAAATTATTATTTCAGATTGCCTAACAAACGGTGCAACCTCGGCACAATTTAGAAGAATATAAGTGTGTGCTACATGAAGATCTCTATCGTCTAGCCATATTTCTACACATTTTCCAAAAGGCCGACCATGTTGTCTAAAAATAGATAACATTGCTTGAGAGGACTCTTGTTCTTCGCCTTCGTCATTACGAGGAACACTTTGAATGAAATATTCACATGGTCACTGAAACAGTGAGAGAAAAAGAGTGAAGTTTCTTCTTCGATGTAAGATTTGCATATCGAACCTTCAACTCGTGCTTTTTGCCTCACTTTTTTCTTCAGATGATTCAAATATCTATGCAAAATTAATTTATATTAACTTCATCTTTCAAATGCAATTAAATTATGTTATAACATATTACATATCTCTCAAATGGATACATCCATCCATATTGGACAGGACCTCGAAGTCGTGCTTCAGATGGGAGATGAACAGGTAAATGTTCCACTACATTAAAAAAAAACTTGCGGAAATATTTTCTCTAATTTGCAAAGCAATATAGGAATGTCCACTTCAAGTTTACGTAAACGTTGCACTTTTAAAGTAGTCGAACAAAGCTCTTTGTAAAACATACTAAGCTCCGTTACTACCTTCCAAACTTTTAACGGCAGTAGTTCTTTGAGCATTACAGGAAATAAATTTTCCATCAATATGTGACAGTCGTGACTTTTCATTCCGCTCAATCTACCATTTTTAAAGTCAACACATCTACGAAGATTTGATGATATCCCATCAGAAAATCTTAACCCTTCCACCCATTTTAACACAGCTTTAACTTGATTATTATCTAATTCGTAACATGCTATGGGTTTTTTACTGTCATTTGGTTTCATATGAAGCTCAGGACGTTTGCATAATTCTTCTATATCACGTCTTGATTTTTAATCATCCTTCGTCTTCCCTTTCACATTCAAAATTGTGCTAAAAACATTATCAAATACATTTTTCTCATTGTGCATCACATCTATGTTATGGCGAAGCAGAAGATGTTTCCAATACGGCAACTCCCAAAAAATAGTTTGTTTGCACCAGTTTTGAACAACTGATTTGCCTTCAATTTCTGTTTGCTCGCCAGTTTCATATATCTTTGGATAGTCCTTAACAAGTTCATATATATCTTCGCTTGACCATATCGTCGGTGGTTGTCTGATTTCTACTCTATTAGCTAAAAAGTTTTTCTTGTCTCCTCTGAAGGGATGATTTACATGGAGAAAATATCGATGACGGTCAAACCATGAAATTTTCTTACCATGAGGTAAAGAAAACGCTCGTGTTTCATTCATGCAATATGGACATGCTAGACGACCGGCAGTACTCCATCCCGAAAGCATTTCATAGGCAGAAAAATCATTTATAGTCCACAACAAAGAAGCAAACATACGAAAAATTTTCTTCTTGGACACATTGTATGTTTCTACTCCTTCGTTCCACAGTATTTTTAACTCCTCAATCAACGGTAGTAAATATACATCGATTCCTTGTGTCGGATCGTCGGGCCAGGAACGACAACAGTAAGAAACATATATTGCGTTTTCATACACATCCATTGAGGTAAATTATACGGTGTGACGATAATGGGCCAGGATGAATATTTAGAACCAAATTGAGAAAATGGAGAAAAAACGTCTGTACATAATCCTAATCTAACATTTCGACTCTCCGCTGCACAATTTGGATACGTTTTATCGAAATGCTTCCAATGCTTCTCTATCAGCCGAATGTGTCAACGCACCCTCTTCCTCCGTTCTCACGCTATGCCATCTCATATTAGATGCAGTTACAGAAGACGCATATAATCTTTGAAGTCATGGAGTTATGGGTAAGTAGTGCATACGCTTGTACGGAACTTCATTCCCCTTCTTTTTTCTTGGTTTGTATCTCTCCTTGTTACAAACTTTACAATTTCTAAGGTTTGCGTCTTCTTTCCAAAACAACATGCAGCCTTTTAAACATGTATCTATTTTCTAATACGGTAAATCAAAAGCCGACATAAGTTTTTTAACTTCGTAGCGATTTTCACACATTAGATTATCGGACGGAATATGTCTTTTTGCAGCTTGTACAACAGCCGTAAACCCAGTTTCAGTGATGTTGTATTTTAACTTCATCGCAATGTATTCTGCGGTTACTGACAGCTGAGTGCCGCTTTTACAACCATTCAAAATAGATTTCTTAGCAGCATCTAGTAAATCATAAATAAAAAATTGCTTCAATATTTGGTTCTTCAACATTTCCATCATCGTCGTCAACTTCAACCATATGAAACATTGATCGTGCTGCATCTTCAACCATATTTTCCATACGGGTCGTTGAAACTATTTCGTTAATGACACTTTCAGACTCTACAGAAGTATTTGCTACAACCTCTCCATATCGATCCCAAACATAATACTCGGGTGCGAAGCCGTGTTGGCACAAATGAACTTTCACAATATCTGGTAACAAATACTTCAAATGTCTACACCTACTACACGGACAACGAATTTCTGGATCGTTTCCGTTATTACTTAAAGCAAATTCAACAAACACGTTTATACCATTATAAAAATCTTCTTTTATTGAGCCCCTCAGTCCCTTTTTTGGTACATCCATCTCCTCCGATCAACAAAATAATCAATCATTTTTCCTATTTGACAAAATGAGAAGTTCAAAATTTAATATTTATTTTGAAGAATACAAATTCGAAAAAGATTATTTTCATGGTCGTATAATATTTTGAATTTAAAGAACAACTTCACAAATTTAAAAATATTTTCAAATAGGACAAATTTTATTTTTTAACGTATCGATTTAAAAATATATATAATTTTTTTTCATTAGTCAGGCATCGTACTTCCCATTACAAACACGGTAAGCATTTACATTTCGTATATTACTTTGTCTCAAACGATTCAACAAAATTTCGGCAGCATGTCCCTTTTGTTCCCTGCATTGTACACAAATGCGTGTACGCAGGAAACAAAAAAGAAAAGTTAGGCCGAAATTTTATAAACCGTTTGAGACGAAGTAGTATACAAAATGTAAATGCTTACTGTGTTAATAACTTGTCTAATACAGGGACAAATCCGACAGACATTGTACCAGATGAATATAAATGGTCGTTTTTCGAAAAAAACGACTATTTATAAAACGATCATGTACAACACTTGTCAGACGGGGCCAAAAACTCTCTAATGGACATTTGTCAGTTACATGCGTGCATTTTACGAAAAAATACAGTTTTACTCACTGTTCATATTTACAAAAATATATATTAATTTAACACATTTATTCGACGTATTAAATCAACTTAAGGTTGGTTTAACATTTTTGTCATTTTTCAATACACACAATTATAATTTAGAGTAATGCATTTTTTTGTTTCATAAGTAAATACGTGCACAATATAATACTCCTAGTTCATTCAATCATTTTATCTTATTCCAAATAACGTATACAATCGTCGAATCAAGGCATACACAACAATTTACGTATACATGAACAATCACAAATTATACATGTTTTCCACAATTTCACGATAAAAGATGAAATAGATATACCATGTGATGCTATAAACCGTTATTACGCTATTGGAAACAATTGCAATCACTAATTCGCCCTAATTTATCAATTTATGCAAATCTACAATTAGGGTAAAAACTGAATTTTTCACAAAAATAAGAGATTATACCTGAGATTAAGAGTAATGGAGTTTGATTAGGCAGCCGTGGAGGATCCGGAAGCTAGAAATTAGGGATTGGAAGCTTGGAGAAGGGATTTGGGGGTTTTGGGTATAATTTTCGTATGAAAGGAGGAGGAAAAAGAGCTCTCGGCTGCAGGTATAATCGCAAATTTCCGACGGCTTTCGACGGCCGCCGACGGCCCTTCGAAAGCCGTCGGAAATTAGCCGTCGGAAGCCGTCGGTCCTAGCTGTCGGTAATGAGACCTTTTCTAGTAGTGTAATCAAAGCATTGAAACACATTAATTTATATTATAGAAAAAATTACAATAAAAACTACCATAATCATAGGTGACTGAGAAGATTTAAGTAAAAAAATTCTCAGAATATTTTAGATCAATATTGTAACAACCCAATATTGAGAAGTAATTAATTAAAATTATTAATTGTGAATTACTTGATTAAAATGAATTTCAAAGAGTTAAATGAGAATAATTCTGGATTTATTTAGGAATATTGGAATTAATGATACAATATTTATTATAACTCTAGTTGTTTTGAAAGGGATTATTTTTTAAAAATAGTATGGAAAGAATTATTTCGGAAGTTATATAATTTGAAGTTGTGAATTATTAATAAATGTGGAATTTGATTATTTACTATGATATTGATAATACTTTTGAGTTTAAAGTGATTTTAAATGTGTCAAAAGTGATCTAATAATTCCATATAAGTTTAATATTATTATAAATGGAGACAGAATTATATTTGAAAAGGAAAAGTAGATTTAATTTAAAAGGAAATTAAAAGTTACATAGTGATTAGATTTTTATAATTTTTCGTTTGAATGGAAAAGAAATTTTTGCGAAATAGATTTTTGTGAAAAAATATTCTGAAGATTGTAATGTTTATAATATTAGTGCAGATATTTCTAAGAAGGCTTGTTTTTGGAAAGAAGTATGGTTTTTATCTAATTTGGAAGTGTTAAACTTATAAACGTGTTAAGCAACCCTTAATAGTATACAAATATATTTGAAGAATTTTGATAAGTAGTTATAATATTTTAATATTTTGGCATTTTAGTATTTTAATTAAATAGGTGTTTGTTTCCTAAATATATGGAGGGTATTTATGTGAACTAGTTTTCGAAATTGCAAAAAAGAGTAGTCTTGTTAATCGATATTAAAATGTTTGAAATAAATGTTTTGAGAAGTTATCTACATTGAATTATGAGATTAAAGTTTTAGAGAAAATTATTTGGGAAATATTTTGTTTTAGTTTAAGTATTTTAAAAATTTTGTGGAAGGAATCCAAAATTTTGAGAAGTGTTTAAACTATTTATAAATTGAGATTTTTTTTGAGAAAAGTACTTTGAAAGCAGTAATTAAGGTAAAGCATTTTGTAATTATAAAAAAGTAATTTTTTGTTTTGGTAAATATATTTTCAAATAGAACGGGATTTATAAAGTATCATTTATCGATATCTTTGGAAGTTAATTGAAAAGCTAATTATTATGGGGTCTTAAAGACAACTGTGGTATTTTCGTGATAAATATATACAAGAGAATTCATTTAAGAGTTAATGTGATAGTTTTGCATTATTTTGTGCGTTGTGGATTTTTAGGATAGACTTCGTGATATAGAGATTACTTTAAATTTCCTAATAATTTTCGACATATAAAAGAAAATATTGTCGATTACTTGTATGAATATGGATATCTTTCAAATGAGTTCAATTGAACTAAAATCTCATGATCTTAAACTATGGACGAAGAAGTTATACTTGAGTCTTTTGGTAAGCTGCCGATGATAGGTTTAGTCATTGATTTTTATGTGCTACTCTATTTAATACTTATTGAGTCGATGCAGATCTATATATGTGCTGAATCAAGATAGTAAAGATAGAGTATTGTAGAATTTGTTTTGATGGTTGATTGTTTGACCTTTAGAGTAAATTAGAGGTATTGTAGTTAAGCTAGAAGTTACCAGCTTAGTTATAAATTTTCCCTAAGATGAAATTGCAAGGACATAATTTCTTAAAAGGGAAGACCATAATAACCTGGCATTGAGAAGCAATTAATTAAAATTATTAATCATGAATCAATTAATTAAAATGAATTTCAAAGATTAAATAAGAATATTTTTGATTTTTTGGGAATATTAAATTAATGATAAAATATTTATCAATAAATCTAATTGTTTTAAGAGGAATTATTTGTTAAAGAATATAGAAAGGATTATTTTGTAAGTTAAACAATTTGAAGTAGTGAATAATCAATAAACGTGGAATTTAATTATTTATTTGATATTTATTTGGCTAGGCCAGCCGGTTTTTACAGTGGACCATCCACTTTTTATTACAACAAAGTAATAAATACATATAAGATACATGAATTAGGCCGATGGCCTAAACTGCTAAACTACTAAACAAGGTTTTTATAGTGGGCCGACCACTGCACAAATGCCTACTAAAACTCACATAAACTGTTTCCAAAAGCAATCACACTTACACTTCACAAAATAAGCACAACACAGAGTGCGAAATAACAATTTCTAGCTGCACTAGGCAGACCTAAAATAAAAGACTACAATATTGCAACACCAGAGGGAACATGCCAAACCTCCAAAATGAAGAAGACATAAACCATCAGATCGAACCAAATCAGATGACTATACTTGCTCTAAACAAAGAACAACACATATACAAAATCTCACATAAACTCAAAAATCATATAGCATGAACAAACAAATTCCAACAAATCACCAAAGCCCCTCCTACCCGAGAAGAAGCACACCAGAAAACTGTCCTTGACAAGGCGAAAACCCCAGAGACGAATCCGACTCAGGCACTCAAGACAGAAACACTAGATAACCCACCAACCACAAGACGAAACACCCTGCCAAGCTCCACCCGATAGTACCACAAAACGCAAAAGCCCCAACCACTAGCTCATACCAGATCCGGGACCAACTCAAAGAATAGACTGTAAGCACTGTGATAGGCGAGAGGAGAGGCTTGGGAAGCTAAGGAAGGTCACATGAAAACAAATGGAGGAACGGGAAGGGGAAAGGGAAATTCAGATGTGGGGGAGGAGATAGGGCGGAGATGAGATAAGGACTGAAGAACAGATCTGAGAAGATGCTCGAAGAGGGAATGGCTAAAAGCGACGGCGGTGAAAGTCAAAGAAGGGGCAAAAATCGAAAAAAACGAGGGCGAAAAGGTTAAAAAAATAAAAAAACAAATAAAGAAAAAGAGAGGAACGGGAGAAATGGAGATGATATAGGAAAAATCGAGGCGATTGGTGAGAAATCAGAGACAAAAAAAATTAGATCTGGAGTAGATGAAGATGGAGGCGGAAAAAAACAATCCCCATTAACTATACATTGGGAAAGATTAAAGTTTTATGAGTTTAAAATGAGTTTAAATGTGTCAAAAGTGATTGAATAATTCCATAAAATTTAATGTTAATGGTAAATGGGTTTAGTAACGTTAACTGTAAATAAAAAAAAGCAATTTATTTTTTTCAATAAGAGGAATTTTGGAATTTATTTAATAATTGGTTTTAAAATGTAACTAAAAAGTAATCAAAATAAACTGAGTTAAAATTTAGAAAATAATTTGATAAAATATAGATGATGCTATTTGATGTTAAGGAGGAGTAAATACTATTTTATTTGGTTAAAGTGGGTTAGAATAAAATATAAGAATAATTTTATAAAAAGGGAAAAAAGGAAATGAAGTTAGTATAAATGTTAAGCCCAATTAGTAAAGCCCAAACTCCCAAACCCAAATTTTTTTTATACAATATTTGGACTATTCTATCTCCAGTGACTTCGTTCTTAACCCCCTCGTTTTTAGCTCATGTATTTCACATTATCACTTTCCATTAAAAGCTCAAGACCTAATCTCCCTCGCTAAAATCTAAACAAGATGAAGCAAGGTCCCATAAATTCCCAAAATCAATACATACATACATACATACGTACGTACATACATATATATATATATATATATATATGCATATGTATGTATGTGTGTATAAGTATATGTATATGTATACTTTATACATATGCATGCACATATATATATATATATATATACACACACACACACACACACACACATATATATATATACATACATACACATATGTGTGTATAAGTATATGTATATGTATACTTTGTATACTTTATACATATGCATATATGTATGTATGTATGCATGCTTCTCGATGCAAAGCTACACCAATAGGAGTTTGCAAAATTAAAATTGATCAAGTTTGGAGAGTAAGGTGTTTTACAGTAGTAGAAGAAAAGATGAGCAGACTATTCCAGGTGAGTTATCTAACTCACGAATCTGTGTCTAAATTAATTATTTTAAGTATGAAGTATTGTTTTGTATGCTTGTATCATTTATGTGCATCCAATTTATGGAGAAAATAACAAGGAGATGGAGTAGGAAGTCGGAATTCGACCAAAAGATCGAATAAGGGCTTCTGTGAGTTGTGACACTGAAAGACCACCGGTCGACCGCTGCAGGCCGACCAATGGTGCACCCATGCATAATTTTGTGCATCTATTTATTGAAAAAAGATAAATAAAATATATTTTTATGGGAAAATGCCAAATGTAACACTGAAAATACTCAATGTAACATTTATTTATGTGTAATAAAAATAAATTATGAGCATAAAATAAACACTTTTATGTGTTATAATATCCCCACACTTATCTTTTGCTCATCCTTGAGTAAATAACTGAACAAGATAGATCCATCTGTTGAAATTGAAAACCCAATTGCATTGAGCATATATGACAAGTCATTAAACCATTGGCGTTCCTTATAGGATAAGTGGTATCCCGTGAGTGTTTTTTATGGATACTACTGAGCAAATGAAAATGTATATGTTATGAACCGAAGCAACTACATGAATGCACTAAAAAATGTGTGTTGATAAATTCTTAAGTTGATAAGTATTCATCTTATTATGATTATTACTTGTTAAGATCAATCATTACTGACCCAATCTTAGTGCAAGGATGGGCACAATACTTTCTAGCTGAAATATAATTCCTCAATAAATGTAACCATTAAAAGATAAGGTATTCGATGTCAACCACATTTCCATAATTCAAACAATGTGCCCACTCTATTTCTTTTCTCTCTTCTTTTTTTCGACAATGCACCAATGCATGATGTGTAATTGGAAAATTGAGTTTATGCATAGGCAAATAAAAACGTCAAATTGTAGAATATTTAGATGAAATGTCAAGCACAAATTTTCAATCCTTGAAAAACAAGAATAAAAGGTACCAAGGTACAACTATAATTGTTGTTTTCCTTTCATCCACCTCTTTGTAAGACTAAACTTCAAGGTATGGTGAGTGGTCAATGGAATGACATTAGAAACAGAATATTATTTTTTTTCACAATGATTTTCATGTTTTCTCCTTTTCCCCCCTCAATCTTTCATTATTTTTTGATCATTTTTCTTCCTTTAGAAAATGGAAAATGAAGTGATAAAGATATGATGGTAGTAATGATGGTGATATGTGATCCCTTCCCTCCTTCATGAGTCATAATTAGAACTTCACGAAAGGAATTCTCTATTTGTGCCTTAGTACTTTTACCCTTATAATATCATAATCCAACATTTTAACAAGTCTTGAACTGAATAATTAAAAAGCTGAAAGGAAAGATAAGCAATTTTTCATAAAATGAATAACTCATAAGATAAGAATATGTATATGGTTATTTATTTAAAAATCAAGTACAAAAATCGATAAGTTAATATTAGTATGTTTATAAAGTGCATAACCTTAAAGTCATATGATAACTAACAAGGATATATAAGTATACCAATATAAGATATTTTTTCAGTCGAAACACGGACGAAGTCAACTTCACTTGGACTAGATTAATAGGCGGTAAACTTAAGAAGGAAGCTACTTGAGTAATTTCATATTTTAGGCCCAGTGGATTTTTGGACTAGATGTCACCAAAAGAAAATAATATGCATACTAGCAACTTATTAAAGAATGTTTCAACATTTGTATGTGAATTTAATTTTTTTTGATTACCTTTAATTATACATCCAAAAAATTTATAATATGATTGATTCTCATCTCTTAACATCAATCATATCGAAATGCGATTAGCTTTTTTCACCAGTCTTGAGAGAGCGTCTTCAAAGACACATTATACTTTAAAGAACAGAATAAGTTCACTCCTATCACCCAGAACTTGGTGTGTGTTTGTGTGTGTGTGTCTATATATGTGTGTATTCAAGTGAATTTACTTGTACCTCATTATTTTCAACTTAGCCTTGCTTCAGTAATTATCTTTGCTACAAAAATGTTTTTGTTCGAAAAATGCATGTTATTATGACCTAATATATATATATATATATATATATATATATATATGAAGTTCCTATGAGCATGATAATAGAAGAAAAAATAGAATGTAATGTAGGCTCCCTCATACTTGGTTATGAAAGTGTCTTCATTGCTAAAATGTTACCTAAACATAAATGAAAGTACCAAAAGATGAATGTGGTGTACAATAATATGTAAAATGATATGTAAAATGAAATGCAATTTAATATCTATATGCAAATGTCTATTATACACAAATTGAGATTTATGTAGATAATAAAAGAATTACGAAGAGTGATATTCCCTTTTCCCCACACTTGTTTCTAATATGAATGTTTAATACTTTTGAAATATTATTTATGCATAGTAAGTTCTTATACTAAGGCTTCTGAAATATAAAAACTTGTCGATGAATTCCCTAATAAAATTCTCCCAACGAAGAATTATCACAACAATGATTTATACTATTCAAGTAATGATCATTGTAACCCTATAAGTTTAAGTATTTGTGCATAATTCTGTTAAATGCTACCAAATTAAAGAAATGAACTTCAAAACACCCTCGAGATTCATTCTCTTTCTTTAGAAAATCATTTTCACCTTTAAATTGTTCTTCAAAGATATATTAGATACGTCTATTGAAGTAAGGGAAGTTTTTTAAACAAATAGGAAATTATTATCTAAATGATTATCACGTTTGTGTTTAATATTTAAATTAGGAATGCCAATATCTTGATTAACACTTACAATTTGTTGTTTTCCAAGCATTGAAGATTTCAAACATAATTGTGCAGAAGTAGGGAAAAGAAGAGAGTGTCCGTAGAAATTCATATCGAAGATTTAAGATATGACAAACAATATTTTTTGTTAACCATAAAATTCACTTAAGAACAAAGGTATGAAAGAATGCTTATAAAAAGTATAAGGCTCTACTAAAATTAAAGACATGGGTTTCGCCATAGTTTAGAGAAGAGTGTTTCGAAGGCATTAAGATGGCTTTCGAAGGAGTTACATGCACCAGGTGACACTACGAATGATAAACATGACAAAAGCTTTCGAAAAGAGGGGAAAAGAATGCAAGGTTACCTTCCACCTCATTAAGACCTTTCGACGCAGATGGATTCGCATATACAAGAAAAGCAAGATTGGGCTTGAAACACCTTTCGAAGGTGTTGAACGAAAGGCTTGCGCACATGAACCAATTCCTTCAAAAAAAGGTTTCTTCGTTGTCAATTTACCACTTGAAGAATTAGTTCTAGTACACTTTTTGAAAGCAAGGATAAGCCTTTTGAAACAGTTAGAACCCTTCGAAAACATGATGAAAATCCTACATGAAGGCCAAGAGTCCTTTCGCTAGGACCAGTTGTCACTCTCTGTTCCTTTTGAAGTAAAGTGAAAGATCAACTCTTTTCCCACTTGTAACAGTATAGTAACATGAAGCGAAGAGCACTTCTACCAGCCTTTCGATGGAGTCGAAAGAAACCCAGTAAGAAGCAAGTAAAAGAGGCATTCCAGCTTAAACGACAATGGGAAGTTTTTAAAGAAACCCTTTCAACTTGGTCAAAAGGTCTGATATGAGAGGATGGAGGCATAAGAATGAATAAGAAAAGTCAAGAGTGAAGCCCTTCGATTGCATCGAAAGAAAATATGCAGAAGGCCTTTCGACCGTATCGAAAGGATACATACGGAAATTTAAAAGAAAAGCCATTCGACAGCATCAAAAGCAGGCACACAGAAAATGAAAGGAATGCCTTTGGACCATGTTGAAAGGATGCACGCGGAAGATTGAAGGACGACCTTTCGACTGAATCGAAAGGATGGGCGCGAAAGGGGGGCCGGCCTGCATCTATAAATACGGCCCTGGGGATCCAATCTTTGGGACCGGATTTTAGAATCCTAAACTCATGCTCCAATTTCTTAGCAAAATCAAATTTCTATAACCCTAAATCAGTTTTGGAGGGAAAGCACTCATACTTGTAACTCCATTTGGATTAAAGTTAAAAGAAGAAGCGTATGGATTCATTTAAGATTTTGATCATTAGGGAGATCATTTCGATCATTAGCTTATCTAATGATCAATTGCACATGATGTTAGCTTATCTTCTTAGTCCTTTTTTGTTTTATGCGATGCCATGGGATCAACTTGGATACTATGCATACGAATCACATCATCATCATGTTTTATGATATTTAAAGATAAATACAGATGATGATGGTGTTTCTATCTAAATAAGTTCTTGAAACTTATGTTACCCGCGATGATATCCTATTGCATATATGACATAGAGCGCATATTACATGTTAGATCTACTTTGAAAGAGCGAAGCCCCATTTGACTTGGTCAAAAGGGACGTTTCGAAAGGGATTTGATGTGTAAATGACAAGCAATATTATATGGATGAATTCCTTCGAAAGGTGTACACACTACTATATATACAACCCTTTCAGAGGAGTTCTTCTCAAAAGAATATAATCAATGATGTCGAAAGTAGTCACTTTTCTTTAAAGGCAAATTGGCCCTTTCTACACATCCAAAAGAAATGAATGTCTAGTAGAAATTAACTCTTTCGAATCATTTAGAAAAGAAGTTTAAAAAGAGGTGCTTTTACACTAACCTTCACTTCAACTACCTGTAATATTCTCATAAGATCACCCTTCAAAAGCAATTTATCTAAATCAACCCAACCGAAAGGTGTTTCGAAGGGAGAGATCACTTCTAAAAATCTTATTTTTGAAGTGGAAACCATATTTCTTGTTAATCACATAGATTTGGGGATGTTGACAAGTTTTCTTGTTAACATTTTTTGGTGTTAGAAGGAGGGCTCGAACCTTGGACCTTGTGATTAACTTATAGACTAATTATGGATTGTCTAACTTGGTGTAGGAAAATGAAATCCAAAAGGCTCAGTCGAACGGATGAAGAGGCTATACACACCATGGCTTTAGAAGAGAACGTAACACAAACTTTCAACAATTTCTGGAAATGAAGGAGCTTCTCAAAGCAGCATTGTCTCAAAAATCTTCCATGACAACAAAATCAACGAACCGATATGAGGTGGCCTCTCCAAGAAGAAATTTGAAGGCTTATACAAATGAAGATAAGAGCAAAATTGACTTGACATCTTCAAAAAAGAAAGAGCGTCCTCCAACTAAATTCGATCTTCAAGGAAAGGTCTTGGATAAATCACTCAAGCAGTCTGAAAGCTCAACGTCAAAGGAGTATAATCCAAGCTAAAAAAGTCATACAATACCAAAGCTTATCTTAAAGACATAGCAGAAAAAGCAATTAAGGACATGTTGAATGCTAAGGGGAAAGGGACCTTGGATGAAGGAGCACATGATAATGAATGAGTGGCTCCTTTCATAGACGAAATCATGTAAACGTCATCCCATCCTATGTAAAGATCCTAACTCCAAAGTACCATGGAACTACAGGTCCCAACTTTTAATAGCCACATGGATCTGTATATTGCTTCTGGAGCCGTTTGATGCAAACTGTTTCTGATAACGCTTCAAGGAGCCACGGCTAAATGATATCGACAATACAGAAAAGACAATTTATTCATGGAATTAATTTTCTTATGAGTTCTCTGCCCAGTTCTGTATATGCAAGGACCCAATAATCAATTACACTATTTTGGCCAATATTAAGCAGAGAAAGGGATAGTCTTTGGGAGATTACCTTAAAAGATTCAACACAAAAGCATTGAAAGCTAAAGACCTGAATGACCGGGATAAGCTCATTGCGGTACACTCTGGGTTAATGTGACGGCCCGAACTCGATGCCCGACAAATAACATCAAATCCGTACCGCTGGAGCTTGCAGCAACATTAGATGAAAAACAACACAGTGGAAACAAAAGATAATTACGTTGATATACACAATATAGATACAATGTGAAATACATCATGATACAAAAATCCAACACCATCAGAGATTGAATAAAACACAACATCACAGCGGAAATATCTCAACATGAGCAAAGACTTCAAGAGAATCCAATACTACAACTCCAAACCGAAACTCCAAAGCCAGAGCTCTAAACTTCAAGCTCGAACCACCATCAAGCTGACTTGTAGAAACTGCGATCCCCAACGTGATTGCCAACCAAAAACTTCAAAAATCCAAAAGCTGAAGAAAATTTCCATAGACTTCGAGAGCTACCGAAACTATACCTATTATTAGCTTATCTGAAAAACCCAACTCTAGACTGCCCGTGTGGAAAACTATGGGCACCCAAAGTTTAGGAAGGGAATAATAAACTCCGGGTCAGTCATGGGACTGGTGTGAGCAAACAAAAATATTTTATCTTTAAAACAAACAACAAAGAATTTTAAAACATTGAAATCCGCAATGCTTTTTGGAAAATGAAACTACCATAAGTCCTCCCGGCGCACACACACACCATGCAATGGCACACTTGGGGGAGATTTCTCCTTATGATAGTCAAAAATGCTTACTACGCGAAAACCATTTGATATTATTATTAGTGCATAGTGGAAAACATTTCAAAAGTATAATGTTTATCTTAACCAACATAGGTACCATTATATTATGCCAGCTATAGCTACCACCTGAGGTGGCAGGTTATACAATTGCAAACGTAAAGGGCTCGTATTGTTTGATTGGATTTCCAACAAATGGTCAGGCGGGGGAACTTCCCATTGCCACATGGGTACGACTCTGGAAGGATGCCCGAGAACTTACCCAGCTCTCTGCCAACAGAAGGCCGGTTTCCTCCCTGCTCGGGAGTAATACCTAAAGATATGCCACCCCCGGTCGTTTGCGACCTTTATCAGAGGATCCTCAACCACAAAGAAACATCACACAGTAATAAATATACAGTGTCCACATGAGTGAAGTATCTGGGCTCCATACCATGATACCACCCTTTTTCAGAAGGAATGGACATGCCCTAGGGGCGCAACCCCTGCAACCTTGCCGCATCTTTCCTGTTTCGACCATTTCTGGGGCGTGAGGTCCTGATACAGTCTCGTCCACAACGCTACACTTTTTCACAAAGCCATGCTTTGATCAACAAATGATCAGCAGCACTTCGTGTGCCACATTACCAAATTTGGAATGTATCACTAGTAACCATCAACTACATAACCTCTGAGCTTGTACATCTCAGAGACGGGTGTTAAGCTAAAATAATAAATATCCACCACCAAACAGAGATATATTTGATAGAAACCGGTTTTACATCTCAAAGTGTAATGTTAGACACACATCCATACAAGTCTGTTCCGGGTTCGAACAGAACCGAAGGCACTTTCGAAGAAGCCCTTGCAATCTGGGTATTCACAATCCCGATCGGACTCCCCATCACATATTGAGATCTCTATACCGTAGCTACTCAGTGCAGAGTCATTCGACGGGTTATCCTTTCGTTCTTGAAAACACCCGATCTTCACCATCGGTCTTCGAATGCGATCCATAACGTCGTATCATTATTCAGAATGGGTTATATGACACAAGGTCCTCTCCCGGCTAAACCAAATAATGAGCGCAATATTTAAAAACATATGGATATGGAATTTCAGTTAAATAACAACTTTAAAATCCAAAACTTTTCTTTCAAATGGTTTAAACCAATTACCATTTCAAATCTTTAAACAAAAAGATTCATTTCACAAAGTTCACCTAGTTTCACAAAAATTCATTCACAGATTTCAAAATAGTTTCCATTTCAAATTGGATTAACTCATCCAACTTTTAAATCAAAGATTTAATTCATAGCCTTCAAAACCGTTTCCAAAGATTCATTCATAACTTGGAAAACCATTTTCATTTCAAATTTGAAATCCCTTTTACAAAAATTAGAAATTCTTTCCTTATATAAAAGCTTTTATTATTTGGAAACAAATAGTTTTCATTTCGAAAAAAATTCGATTTCATTTATACAAGTTAAGGTCTTTCAAACTTGGGTTAAATTCAAATTCCTAAAACAATACTTTTAAAATGGTTTAAAACCCATATAACACTTTTATAACTTGTATAACGTTTTTAAACCATAACTTCCAAGATAAAATTCAATTTCGAATTTTGAATCCAAATTTAAATCAAATTATTTAAATTTCAAAACATTATCAAGATATTCAAAATAGCTTTCATCTTCAAAACTCCTTTTCAAAAGCTTTTCACTTTTAACTCAATCCATTTCCAAGACCATTTGGATTCAAAACAATTCAATTTTAAAACTATTTCAAAAATCTGTGACTTAACCAATTTCGTCGTGCAATCCATATTTATGTGTGTATGGTGTAGTCCAGGGGTTTTACCCAATAGTGCAACATCATCAATCATCACAGATAAAATCACAGCAATATCGATCAGCGGTATAATCCTATAACGCTTGTCTATATACATATCATCACAAATAGATAATATAAATGCATTATAGATAAATAAATTACATTCATCACAGCTTGAATTAAAACAATTCAAATCACAAAGCATCACACAACAGAGATAGCAAACAATTCATAGCATTCAATAGAATACAATCATCCATAAATAAGGTTAATTAATCAACTGATTAATTGAAACCATATTAATCACTAATTCTGGTTGATTAACATTAATTAATTACAGTTTATGTTAATTAATTATATCTTAATTATTTATTAATTAACCTTAATTAATGAATTAATCAACCTTTAATTATTAAAGAATTAATCTTGATTAATTAATTACCCTTAATTAGTTATCCTTAATTAATTAATCATTTAATTAACCCTTAATTAATTATCATTTAATTAATTAATCCTAATTAATTTAAAATAAGTAATTATCCTTTATTACTTAATTAATTTTTACCATTAATTAATTACTTTTATTAATTAACTAACCTTTAATTAACTAATTACTTCTTAAATTAATTACCTTAATTATATTAGTTAATTATCCTTAATTAATTTATAAATAAATTAACACTTAGTTATAAATCAATTAATAATTAATTAGACTTTAATTAACTATTAATTAATTACTCAAATAATTATAAATCATCTATCTTGATTTATCATTAAATCATTATCAAAGTCTTTAATTACTTAGCCTCATGATAAATCAACATTAACATAAGAGATTAAGTTTAATTAAGAGTTACAAATCAATATTTTCCTCTTAATTTACTTTTAATTACATTATTTATTTAAAATGATAAATTAAATAAAGCCATTTTAAATATCTTACTAAAAACTTTTCTTAATCCAATACCTAAATTAAAACCATTATCTAAAACATGAATTTTAAATATTTTGAATTTTTGAATTTTTGTTTTTTTAAAGTCAAGAAGATTGTTTTTATATCCACCTCGAGACCTTCCTCGAGTAAACAACCCCTCCACTTCGGGTTTCTTCCAAAACCCCCCCGTATTCCTTTCAAAACTTTTAAAAATTTGTTTAAGTCTTTGAGAACCCAGTACAACTGTGACGACCGCCCATGACTCCCGCACTAAACAAGGAAATAGTGCGCTGTAAAGTGTGCCAGGCAGCCATGGATGATCATCAAGGTAAGGTAAAAACAGCGGAGTCTATCGTATTACTCGCAGCGCATGGGTAAAATACAATAGGAAATATATATATATATATATATATATATATATATATATATATATATATAATGAAGCTCCACAAAACAGAATCTCGTCAAATAAGCCTCATAGTAGTTTGATACAAAAATCTGAATAGTCAATACATCAAGCCTCACTACATATCACTCAGAGAATATACAAGCAGCGGAACATCCAGTACATATAGTAAGAAAATAATTTGCAAGCCTCCAGCTCGTCTTCGTCATCAGCATCGTTGGCCACTAAGAGCAGCACCTGTCACCTGCTACCTAGTCTGCCCATCCCAAAATGGATGAACAGCCCAAGGTAATAAGAGTTGAACATAAAACCTTGAGTCAGACAACAGCCTTAGTGAGCGGTAAATTAGCTAACAACATACCAAAAGAGCATAAAGGTAAAAGGAATAGGAACCCAACCCTTCCACTCCACCTCTTTCTACAGTGATAGCCCCCAGACACACTAAGCAGAAGTAAACATAGCAAATCAGACATTTTAAAATAAAGCAATTATCACTCGAGTCAAGGTCGGTGTTTTCCAAGTACAAACCCCCAAGGCCTAAACCAAGATCAGATAAGCACCCAGAAAACATCGCTCTTGAGACCGAATGACGATACAACCAAAACATCCAAACATCCTTGACTATGGCTATCACTGTTATCATTGCTTCGATACCACCGTTAATTGAATGACCGACACATTCTTTCAGCCGTCCGTCAAGGGCTAATGGTAACCCCGGTTCTAGACAGAACTCCGCACGTCGTCGCAGCCCGTGCCTAGGACTATCGAATCTGCCCAGAGTACTCGACCACCAACTGTAGTCTTTTGGGACTATCGAATCTGCCCAGCGTACTCTTGCTTTGAGTCTGCTGGAACCTTCAATAATGATGAAATCTCAGCCTTCTAGTCATCCTCCTCGACGACTATTCTCATACTAGCTCAAGCGCCTCTCGAGCCAACCATTATCCACAAACTCGAGCCATCCCTCGAGTTATCAACATACTTGGAATGATCCCGTCTGGATTGTACCAAGACTACTTCACATCATGCCTTGCTTTATTTCATCATAGCAAAGTCACATCTCAACATCATCATCAAATCTGTCCATATGAGCTTTGTCATCCGCCACATATGCCACGAGCAGCTTTTTCCTATTCAAAAGCCTTTCCCATAGCTTTTGAATCATCTTCGACCAACTTGTCCAAATCCAACCACTGATCAACTAATTTATAACAATCAATCAAATCAATCATTAATCCAAGTAATTAAGCATTCAAACATGATCTAAAAGCAATTATAACTAAAATGGCAATCTTGTAAGTAAAGAGTCCAAATCTAACAAGCATAATCATGAATAATATCTCTACAACTTGATGGATGAACTTGCATAGGTCAACATGTATTATAATGGATGTCAAATCTTCATGAACCATGGATCTATACTTAGGTTTACGAAAATGCATGAAATCACTATTTTTAACACAAAATCAAGCCACCAATCCAATATACTCCTTTGGGTCCGTGTGAGAGAAATCCACCACTCACCGAATCACCTAAACACCTCAAAAGCAACACACTTCAGATCTGGACAGCGAAGGATCTAGCTAGATCCACCAAAATTCCACTTCAAACGATGAAATCTCTCTTCAATGGATGGAAATCTTCAATCTAAGCTCTTGGATCTTCGATTTGATCTTCAATTTGGATGGAAGGAAGCACTAGATTAAAGAAGAGATAAGAAGTGAAGAAGTGTAGTACTCGAGCTCTCAAAATGGCAGAACTTCGTCGCATCAAAATCCGGATCCCAAAAAGAGAGAGGCAAGCATGTGTATTTATAGCTGAAACACCCCTTAGGTCGCTCGCGACCTAACAATTGCCGACCTACGACCCAGCGACTCAAGCTATCTCGCGACCTAACCCCTCAAGCCTCTACGCGACTCAACGACCTAACACAAAACACGACCTAACATACAAGCCGCGTTTCTTCCTAAGTCGTCTGGACGACCTAACACTCAACGACTTAGCGACTTATCAAATGTCACAACCTAACTACTACAGAGACCTAACACCTTATCTCGTCCACGACCTAACTACACAGATTCTAACTTAGGTCGTTTACGACCTAACTAGAACGACCCAAGCCATCATTCCCTAGGTCGCTAACTACCTTAGATCGTTAGCTCGCTTAACCGGCCTACCTTCCTTAAGTCCTTAAGTCGCTCCACAGTCCTATTCTCCTTAGGCCGTTAACCCGCTTATGCCGCTAACTTCCTTAGGTCGCAAACTCCTTAGGTCGCTCCTATCTCTTGAGTCGCTCATCCGACCTAAACTACTGCACGACCTAAGCTAATGCACGACTTAAGCTACTGTACGACTCAAATCTGGACGGGTTATCAATACTAACGACCTAATGACAATAGTTTTACGATCTTTCGATACGTAAAATTCGGGTCGTTACATTCTCTCCCCCTTAGGAATTTCGCCCCCGAAATTCCGAACAAACAAGAACCAAAAATTATTCTACATGCCTACCATCCATAGCAACCAACAAACCATGCATCCAATTACTAGCCTACCATGCAGAATTCTAAGACTAGAACAAGTTACAATGTCATGAGATGACACGACACCTTATGGTCATACCTCGAAGAGTTCAGGATAAGCTGCCTTTATCCTCTCTTCCACCTTCCATGTACAGTCGTTAACAACATCACTCCATTGTATCTTGAGCAACCTAACTACCTTCCTCCTAAGCTGTTTCGTGTCAGTTTCCACAACACGAAGCGGCTTACGAGGTCTCTTATCAACTGGATTAACCTCAAAATCTTCACAGCTATCAGCAGAAACCACTGTATTCAAGTCGTGCACATACTTCCGTAGATACGATACATAAAAAACATTGTGCACACTCGACATCTTTTCTGGTAACTCCAATTTATAGGCGAGCTTTCCAATTCGCTCGATGATCAGGAATGGCCCAACAAATCTCGGAGTCAATTTCCCTTTCCTTCCGAATCGAATAACATTCTTCAGTGGAGAAATCTTCACAAAAACCATATTACCTACGTCGAACTCCAAATCCTTACGACGCTTATCGGCATAACTTTTCTGACGGTCTTGGGCTGCCTTCATTCGTTGCCGAATGATCTCTATGCAATCCGAAGTCTGTTGAATCATTTCTGGCCCAAGTATCAACTTTTCTCCCGTTTCCAACCAACATGTCGGGGAGTTACACGGTCTTCCATACAAATGTTCATACGGTGCCATACCAATGCTGGACTGGTAACTGTTATTATACGAAAATTCCACCAATTGAAGATGATCTTCCCATGATCCTCCGAAGTCCAAAACACATGCTCTGAGGAGATCTTCCAAAACTCGGTTGACTCTCTCGGTCTGACCATCTGTTTGGGGGTGATAAGCTGTACTCAAACACAACTCGGTTCCCAAAACTTCCTGGAAGCTCTTCCAAAATCCACTAGTGAGCAATGGGTCTCAATCGCTCACTATACTTTTTGGGATACCATGGAATCGAACTATCCACTTAACATGTAGGTCAGCCAATTTCGATGCAGTCCTGCTTGACCGAACAGGAATGAATCTTGCACTCTTAGTCAAACGATCTATGATGGCCCAAATCCTTTCATTTCCCGCTCTTTTTCTAGGTAACCCATCGATAAAATCCATCGATATTTGCTCCCACTTCCATGCAGGAACTTCTAATGGTTGAAGCAATCCACTGGGCTTCTTCTGCTCGGCTTTTACCAACTGGCAGTTCATACACTTGGAAATAAAATTTCCAACATCCTTCTTCATGCCTTCCCAGTAATAGGTTCTTTTCATATCCCGATACATCTTATTTCCACCTGGATGAATTGTCAACTTCGAGTGATGACTCTCCCTTAGAACTTCATCTCTCAATTCATCTATATCGGGAACAACTAGTCGTCCTTGCTTCTGAAGCCAACCCTCTCGATCGACCTCGAATCCTTTATCCTTCTCTGGGTCCACCCCAGATTCCAAATCATAGATAATCTTGACAAGCTTATCGTCTTGCTTTTGGCTCTCGCCAATCCTTTCCATAAGAGTAGGTCTTATCGATAAGTTTGCCAACATCTCAGGTTCCAATTCACATTTGGCCTGAAGTTAAATCCAGCCAAATACTCAAGATTCTTCCATTCTGAAAACATGGCCCCCAATCCTGCATGTCTTCGACTTAATGCATCTTCCACTGCGTTACCCTTTCCCGGAGTATAGGCTATACCAAAATCATATGATGCCAAAAACTCTAGCCATCATTGCTGCCGAAGATTCAAATCCTTTTGGGAGAAAAGATACTTCAATGACTTATGATCTGTAAACAACTCGAATCGAACTCCCAATAGGTAATGTCTCCATATCTTCAGAGCAAATACAATCGCCGCCAACTCCAAATCATGAGTTGGATAATTCCTTTCATGCGGCTTCAGTTGTCGACTTGCATACGCAACAACTTTACCCTTCTGCATCAGCACTGCTCCAAGTCCAGTACCACATGCATCGGTGTAAACCACCATCTCATCATTTCCACTTAGAATAGTCAAAACATGAGCACTTATTAGTCGCTCTTTCAGGATTCCGAAAGCTTGCTCACACTTAGCATCCCATCTGAATACTTGGTTCTTTTTCGTCAATCCTGTTAATGGTGCAGCTACCTTGGAAAAATCTTTGATAAATCGACGATTGTATCCTGCTAATCCAAGAAAACTTCTCACATCAGATGCATTCTTAGGTCTAACCCAATCTTGGATTGCTGCCACTTGGCGGGATCAACCGCTATTCCACTTCCAGAGATAATATGGCCTAAGAACCTCACTTCGCTCTTCCAGAAGTGACACATCGAAAACTTAGCCTTTAGTTGATGTTTCCGCAAGGTTTCCAAAATAATACACAAGTGTGTCTTGTGCTCTTCTTCATTACTGGAATAAATCAAAATATCATCCACGAACACTAGTACGAACTTGTTCAACTGATCCCTGAACACTCTATTCATAAGATCCACAAAATATGCTGGTGCATTGATCAATCCAAACGGCATTACCAGCCACTCAAAGAAACCAAACGGTGTCTTGAAAGCAGTCTTCGGCACACTATCCTTTGCCACTCTTAATTGGTGAAATCCCGTTGCCAAATCCATCTGAGAAAACACCTTGGCTTCGTGAAGCTGATCAAATAAGTCATCTATTCTCGGCAATGGATACTTGTTCTTCTTAGTCACTTTATTCAGCATACGATAATCCACACACAACCTTAACGATCCATCTGCTTTGGTTGCAAACACAACCGGTGCACCCCATTCGGACACACTACGCCGAATGAATCCTTTCTGTAAAAGATCATCAACTTGCACCTTCAACTCTTGCTATTCCCTAGGCGCCATCCGCCTAAGAGGCATCACAACAGGTCTGGCTCCTTCAACTAGATCGATGTGAAACTCGATCTCTCTATGCGGTGGTAACCCTTTGACCTCATCAAAGACATCTTCAAATCCATTTGCGACTGGCACCGATGACAGTCCATCCCGCGGAACAACCAGCGAATACATGAAGCTCATAAAGACGCCTTCCTCATGCTTACATCGTATCACAACTTTTCGCCCTTCCACATTCTTGACTGTCACCTCTAGCCTTTTACAATCAACCTTTGCCACATACTTCCTAAGCCAATTCATACCCAAAATAATTCCAAACCCCTCAAAGTTCAGAACAAAACAATCACAAACAAAAGGCAATCATGACTCGATAAAACCAGACCATGACATATCATACACAAACAAGACGAACTCCCAACTGGATTAGTCACAACCAATGGTCTATCGACAATATCCGGTTCCAAACCCAACCGGCCTACAAGTTCATTATAAACAAAAGAATGCGACGCCCCAGTATCGAACAACACTCTAACTGGAACAGCAAATGGAAAGAGTACCTTGTAACACTACACTCTTTCCTTTCTCTTCCGTAGTAGGGGCTTTTGATGATGATGGCATAGCCCCCAAAGCATAAGCTTGTACAACCTGCCTGTCCTTCCTTGGTTCTGGACAATTCTTCTTAATATGCCCCAGCTTGTCACAGTTGTGGCACTTCACCAGCACCTTTGGATTCTTGCAATCTTTGGAGGAATGGCCCTTCTACTGACAGTTGCAGTAGGTCACTTCACCCTTCGGCTTCTTCTGGCCATCCTTACCCTTCTGCTGCTGCTGCTTCCTCCTCTTGTTTCCACCTTGCTGTGGTTTAGACTCCTCCTTGGCCACAACAACAACAGATCCTTCTTTAGGAAACAGATCCTCGTGCCTGAGAGCCTTCTCCACAAGCTTCTCAAATGGATCATCCAGATGATCCACCAACTGCCTCCCAAGATAAATGTCCAAGCCTGTCACAAACTTCTCGTTCTTCCGATATTGAGATTCAATATACGACCGAGCATACTTGGACAAGGCTTCAAACTCAGAAACATACTCAAGGACTGGTCTTCCTCCTTGCATGAGTTCCACAAACTTCTTGAACAGAACAGATTTCTGAGCTGTAGAGATGAACTTAGCTTCAAATCTGGCTTGGAATTGCTCCCAAGTAATTTATTCCTCCGGAGTATCAATGGTGATAGAGTTCCACCAGTCAGAAACTCTCCCTTGAAGCTGTCTTGATGCGAGTTTCCTTTTGGTTGCATCCTTAATTCCCAAGTCACCAAAGATTCTTCTACAAGCATCTATCCATCTTTGGACTTCAATGGTTGACTCTGTTCCCAAGAAAACCTTCCCTCCAAGAGCAGTATAGTCTTTACACAACTTAGCAAAATCCACCGGTCTTGGAGCTTGAACTTGAACTCCAACATCTACTGATGGCCCCGGAGCTGGCATCCTCCTCATAATCGAAGTCATCATAGCCTCGAACATAGCAGCATACTCAGCAGCCCCCTCAGCAGCACGGCCTTCCTTAGCAGCTGGTCTCCCTCTTCGACTCATTCTTAATATCTATAAAAAAAATGATTAGTGCACCTTGAGAAACAACTGCATAAGAGGTTCAAATCCTTCTAAGCCACTATATTATATATAGTAATCATCCAAAAAAATACAATTACGTCCCTCATACGTAGTTACGTAAGCGAGCATTGGATAAAATAGATTAACCAAAGCTCTGATACCAAATGTGACGACCGTCCATGACTCCTGCACTAAACAAAGAAATAGTGCGCTGTAAAGTGTGCCAGGCAGCCATGGATGATCATCAAGGTAAGGTAAAAACAGCGGAATCTATCGTATTACTCACAGCGCATGGGTAAAATACAATAGGATATATATATATATATATATATATATATATATATATATATATAGTGAAGCTCCACAAAACAGAATCTCGTCAAATAAGCCTCATAGTAGTTTGATACAAAAATCTGAATAGTCAATACATTAAGCTTCACTACATATCACTCAGAGAATATACAAGCAGCGGAACATCCAGTACATATAGTAAGAAAATAATTTGCAAGCCTCCAGCTCGTCTTCGTCATCAGCATCGTTGGTCACTAAGAACAGCACCTGTCACCTGCTACCTAGTTTGCCCATCCCAAAATGGATGAACAGCCCAAGGTAATAAGAGTTGAACATAAAACCTTGAGTCAGACAACAATCTTAGTGAGCGGTAAATTAACTAACAACATACCAAAAGAGCATAAAGGTAAAAGGAATAGGAACCCAACTCTTCCACTCCACCTCTTTCTACAGTGATAGCCCCCAGACACACTAAGAAGAAGTAAACATAGCAAATCAGACATTTTAAAGTAAAGCAATTATCACTCGAGTCAAGGTCGGTGTTTTCCAAGTACAAACCCCCAAGGCCTAAACCAAGATCAGATATGCACCCAGAAAACATCGCTCTTGAGACCGAATGACGATACAACCAAAACATCCAAACATCCAAACATCCATGACTCTGGCTATCACTGTTATCATTGCTTCGATACCGCCGTTAATTGAATGACCGACACATTCTTTCAGCCGTCCGTCAAGGGCAAATGGTAACCCCGGTTCTAGACAGAACTCCGCACGTCGTCGCAGCCCGTGCCTAGGACTATCGAATCTGCCTAGAGTACTCGACCACCAGCTGTAGTCTTTTGGGACTATCGAATCTGCCCAGCGTACTCTTGCTTTGAGTCTGCTAGAACCTTCAATAATGATGAAATCTCAGCCTTCTAGTCATCCTCCTCGACGACTATTCTCATACTAGCTCAAGCGCCTCTCGAGCCAACCATTATCCACAAACTCGAGCCATCCCTCGAGTTATCAACATGCTTGGAATGATCCCGTCTGGATTGTACCAAGACTACTTCACATCATGCCTTGCTTTATTTCATCATAGCAAAGTCACATCTCAACATCATCATCAAATCTGTCCATATGAGCTTTATCATCCGCCACATATGCCACGAGCAGCTTTTTCCTATTCAAGAGCCTTTCCCTTAGCTTTTGAATCATCTTCGACCAACTTGTCCAAATCCAACCACTGATCAACTAATTTATAACAATCAATCAAATCAATCATTAATCCAAGTAATTAAGCATTCAAACATGATCTAAAAGCAATTATAACTAAAATGGCAATCTTGTAGGTAAAGAGTCCAAATCTAACAAGCATAATCATGAATAATATCTCTACAACTTGATGGATGAACTTGCATAGGTTAACATGTATTATAATGGATGTCAAATCTTCATGAACCATGGATCTATACTTAGGTTTACGAAAATGCATGAAATCACTATTTTTAACACAAAATCAAGCCACCAATCCAATATACTCCTTTGGGTCAGTGTGAGAGAAATCCACCACTCACCGAATCACCTAAACACCTCAAAAGCAACACACTTCAGATATGGACAGCGAAGGATCTAGCTCGATCCACCAAAATTCCGCTTCAAACGATGAAATCTCTCTTCAATGGATGGAAATCTTAAATCTAAGCTCTTGGATCTTCGATTTGATCTTCAATTTGGATGGAAGGAAGCACTAGATTAAAGAAGAGATAAGAAGTGAAGAAGTGTAGTTCTCGAGCTCTCAAAATGGCAGAACTTCGTCGCTTCAAAATCCGGATCCCAAAAAGAGAGGCAAGCACGTGTATTTATAGCTGAAACACCCCTTAGGTTGCTCGCTTTTAGGTCGCTCGCGACCTAACAATTGCCAACCTACGACCCAGCGACTCAAGCTATCTCGCGACCTAACCCCTCAAGCCTCTACGCGACTCAACGACCTAACACAGAACACGACCTAACATACAAGCCGCGTTTCTTCCTAAGTCGTCTGGACGACCTAACGACCTAACACTCAACGACTTAGCGACTTATCAAATGTCGCGACCTAACTACTACAGAGACCTAACACCTTATCTCGTCCACGACCTAACTACACAGATTCTAACTTAGGTCGTTTATGACCTAACTAGAACGACCCAAGCCATCATCCCCTAGGTCGCTAACTACCTTAGATCGTTAGCTCACTTAACCGGCCTACCTTCCTTAAGTCCTTAAGTCGCTCCACAGTCCTGTTCTCCTAAGGCCGTTAACCCGCTTATGCCGCTAACTTCCTTAGGTCGCAAACTCCTTAGGTCGCTCCCATCTCTTGAGTCGCTCATCCGACCTAAACTACTGCACGACCTAAGCTAATGCACGACCTAAGCTACTGTACGACTCAACTCTGGACGGCTTATCAATACTAACGACCTAATGATAACAGTTTTACGATCTTTCGATGCGTAAAATTCGGGTCGTTACAACAACGCAAGACACACTCAAGCCAACACTCGAGCCACGATCCCATTTACCCATGACCTTCTTCGAGCAACATTCTTCGATCCCAGTAACAAATTCTAACACCGCCCACATCAACGTGCACATGCACAAACCCCATGACCATCTCTGATCGACGCCGCAACCACCCAAACATCATCGTCGATCACCAGAAATGATTCGAGCAACCAAAAACATGAAATCGTCATTAAATCTAAATCGAGCAAATTCAAGGCCAATTGCTCATTTCTGTGACCCACGCGATCATCAGAATTTGGTTCGCTCCACCACAACAGGCCATCGGAAGCCTCGAAATTCTGGCCGAAGACGCTCCGACCATCCACGAATTCATCCCTCCCAGTCCGATCGTCTAGAAGCTTCGACGACGATACTATAGCCTCACGAGTACCATTGCCAACATACATTACTTAAACCCTAAATTGATCAAGATCGTTATCCACGTTGATCTAGAATTTTATCAAGCATTTTTCCCTAGCTCTACGACCTTCTAGAAAGCTCCAACTTCGATCACGAGGACAACAATATCGCCGATCGCCAGCGTTTGACTATAACCCCAATTTCAATCATTCTCGAATTTATGCTTAAAAAAATATATGGTTATACTTTTAAAAAAATTATTTTCGAAAGCAATTCAGATGATATTTTTGAAACTAAAATTCATGATGTTTGAATTTCAATGCATTTTGAAATTTTCACCGTATTTTCCATTTCCAGTGAAAACCCTAATTTCTTTTTGCTTAAATTAATTTTCAAAACTAAAATCATGTTTAGACAAAACCATAATGTTTAGATCCTAAGGCCTAATGATGATCAGAGATGGAACAATTATATTTTGAACAGGATTTGAAGTCCTGAAATCTGGAACAGGGCTCATGTCTTTGTTTACAGACATGCACAAGCCGATATAAACAAATATTCACACAGTCATGCATGCACATCCACAAACATACAACAACTTCAAGCATATTGTTCGTCGGCGGAGATTCTATCGGTTTAGAAAACCGTCGAACGAATTTTGAAATAAAATTTATACCGCAAGCGCACGGTGTACGAATGTAGCATGTAGTGAATACGGGTCGATCCGCAGGGAATTGATGATTTTAAAATTCTACTCAATCAAATTAACCAAAGTTGGAAGAGTGATTAACTAAAAAAAAGAAGAAAATTGACAAAAGAAAATAGATAAAAATATGAGAGTGTTAAGACAATTTAGAGGCAATTTCCACTCTCTAGATCACATAAATCAACAAAATGAAGTTATGATCTCTCTTTTCTTGTCATTAGTGAATTATTTGATGTGCTTATCATAAGTATGGTATATTTGTGCTATTAATTAGCTCAATATAAACCATCAAACTATAACACAACCACTAATAAACTTTTGAATCTCATAAAATATGACAACAAAGTTGAAAGCAAAATTTATTTTAAGCATGGCCTATTAACCATTAATTAGAAATATAAGCCATCAAATTTCAATTTCAACAATCACTTCTTTGCCATAATCATATGTAGATGAAGAGGCAATTTGTGTTTTGTTTGTTTAAGCATAGCCTATTTGTTATAAACAACATAGACTATCAAATTCAAAGCTAAACAACATTATTAAACCACTCATTCATTCTCATTAAGCATAAAAAGAGAGCATAAACATCAAATTAAGTTGAAGCTACATGATTAGAGAGCTTCATTACCCCTAAATTGAAGGGGTTTAGCCTCTCATATTTGTTATCATATGAACAAATGTAGCTTGCAACATGAGAGAAAAAGAAAAGGAAAAGGAAAAGAGAGCAAAGTGAAATGGAAAACCATTCTAATTGCATAAAGGAAAATCTACACTACTTGCATAAAAGGAAATGAACATGTAATTAAAAAGAAACAATAATTAACATTGCATAAAAGAAAAGAATTACATAAGAGAAGAAATGGCTAAGTAGCCATGGAAAGAAAGAGAGATTTGATTTATTTTCTAAACTAAAACTAACTAACTAAGAGGAAGATGGCTACATGAAACATAAGGGGTATTTATACAAGTTAGAAACCATAATGCATATTTTTGGGGAATACCCAAAATGCCCTTGGAGGAAGTGTGGTGGCCAAGTTATTATTAGCTTTAATAATCACCCATTTAAATGTACATGAAGCTTTAAATGTCTTTTAGCATGTGCATTAGCCTTTAGTTTGTACATTATGTAGTGGGTAGGTGGGGTCCTCCATGTTCTTCACTTTGAATTATTTCCATCTTCATTCCTTTGTATTCATTTTGTGCATGCATATTCCTTCATGAACCCACTTGTAATTGAGTGTAATTTCCTACAAAATAATATAAAAATTTCCAATTAAATTTTCTCAAATTAATATGTGCACAAAAATGACCATTTTGCCCCTGGATGAAGATGAATATGTGACAATTTCAAATAATATGAATTTTGGTTTAAACAAGTTAAAATACCCAATATGATCATTTATTTAATTTAAAAAGAATAAATATGGTGGTTAAAATATGCACATTTACATGCACATCAAATACCCCCACACTTATCTTTTTATTCGTCATCGAATAAACTAAAACCAAGATAAATCCGTTTTCGTAGGGAGCACGATTGCATTGAGCGTATGCAATAAGCCGTTAAAACTCTGGGTGTCCCCAGTAGGACGAGTGTTGTCTTGTGAGGGTTTTCAGCGGATACTACCCGCAAAATCCAAATGCAGGATGAAAATATTTGCAAAATACAAGATTTATTTACAAAGAGATGAATGCAAATTTTTGAAGATATTTACAAATGAAGGATTTATGTTTAAATTGACACGAATAAGTTAAATATAGGTTTTGGTTATTATCTTGAAAATTTATGTCATTTACTTGTCAAAATTTCCAACAAAATTCAAGTTATCATAACAAATAGACAATAGTTTAACTTGTTGTTTCAGTTGATAACAAAGTGTAATTATAAAATGGATCCTTAGTTGATTATCAAAGTTTATAAAAGTGGTATTTTTATTTCTTTTCAATAACAAATCAAATCAAATAAGTAAAGATAGTGCTAGGATTTCAATTGCTTGCTCTCTCATTATTTGCAAGAAAAATTACACACCTAGCTCAGGTAAACCAAGGCCAGATATACCATCCATGCACTGCCTTTTGGGCTTATGTGAGGGGAGTACAGAGCATGGCGAGTGCACACACTTTCATGCATACACTATCGGCCGTAGGTGGTCTTTATTAAGTCTTTTTTTACATGTGTTCCATACACCATAACCGTGAGGACTTTTAAATGAGTATGAAAGCATATAATCAAAAATTCCAAGTAATCACCCATGCATAACCGTGAGGACTTTTAAATGAGAGTGAATACTTGGATGTTATTATTTTTTATTTTTATATTTTTTTGAGTGGGAGTTTTGCGAAATCATCTTAGCACCATTTAATTTAGAAGACAAAAAAAATGTTATATCCTTTACTTTAAATCTACCAGTTTTTAAAACAAAGATTTTCAATTAGGATGTACTTCATAATTAACATGTATGAATCTTCCTATATACTAGTTAAACCATTATTATTTGTAATCAAACTTCAATTTTATTTTTGTTAAGACCAATAAATTTTCAAAAATTTCAATTTAATAAACCAAAGCCACATATTTATCTTATAGTGTTTCTTTTAAAAATAAATCAAAAGAAAATTTGTTTTTGGGTTTTTTCTTAATTTTTTTTTGTTTTTGTGATTTTAAAGCAAAAATAAACCATGAAAAAGAAATTGAAGGTGAGTCTTCCCCCCACACTTGATTTTGACTGTGTCCCCACAGGCAACCCAAGTGGAAGGAACGTTTATTATTATTTACATGAAAATGAAATGTATTTACATGACATCAGAAAGTATATTGCCAAAAAGTAAATGAAACGGTCTTCCAAAGACCGACTCATTTGTCTCGTCAAGTACACGAGACACAGCCTAAGCTCGAAAAACCAAATCGTAGAAGATTTTGAAGTTGATTGTCGATTTGGAAAAACGAATTCTGTTTTATTAAAAATTGAACGAGTTGTTTTATTTTCAATGATTTTCGGGGTTGATAAAACAATTGCTTGAAATTTGTTTTCACCAAATTCAAGTTTATCATCAATTTCATAATTATTGATTTCAAAATCAAAGTGGTGATTTAAATCTTTCCCGTCGGAATTTAACAACTCATCATCCAAAAGTGTAAAAAATTCATATTCATTAAATTCGCCTTCCTTTGTTGGATTATCAACAACTTTATTATGTAAATCGAGTTTCAAAGTTGTCATATTCAAATTTTCAGAAAAAGGAAGATCGTAGTTTAAATCGAGTTTCGCACCCTCAAAAGAATTTAAATCCAACTCAATTACCGTATTTTCAACAACTTGATTAAGATCGTCATTATCAAATTCAAAAGTTGTTATTTGAAAATCGTCGATTTGGCTAAAAGGTGGATTATCACTTGACTCATCACACGTTGAGATTTGATTTTGTTGTTCACATTGTTTCATATAAGTTTCCAATAACAAATCCGTGTGATCATCGTAAATTCCATTCCTTTGCTCAACAAAATCCAATTTATAATTATTAAATTGAGAATTTTCGATTTGGATTTGTTGAGAACAAAATTTTTCACTCGTAACATGGTTAAGATTATTCCCATTGCCGAATTCGTTTGAAAAGTTTTTCCCATTTTCATGTTGAGTTTGGAATTCATTTTGGAGTTCGAAATTAAATTGGCATGGGTTATAATCGTAATCGTTTGAATTTTGAATTGAATTAAAATGTTGAAATCCTTGATTCGAGTTATTACACAAATCAGAATTACACAAATCAGAATTTTGAAATAAAATTTATACCGCAAGCGCACGGTGTACGAATGTAGCACGTGGCGAATACGGGTCGATCCGTAGGGAATTGATGATTTTAAAATTCTACTCAATCAAATTAACCAAAGTTGGAAGAGTGATTAACTAAAAAAAAGAAGAAAAATGACAAAATAAAATAGATAAAAATATGAGAGTGTTAAGACAATTTAGAGGCAATTTCCACTCTCTAGATCACATAAATAAACAAAATGAAGTTATGATCTCTCTTTTCTTGTCATTAGTGAATTAGTTGATGTGCTTATCGTAAGTATGGTATATGTGTGCTATTAATTAGCTCAATGTAAACCATCAAACTATAACACAACCACTAATAAACTTTTAAATCTCATAAAATATGACAACAAAGTTGAAAGCAAAATTTATTTTAAGCATGGCCTATTAACCATTAATTAGAAATATAAGCCATCAAATTTCAATTTCAACAATCACTTCTTTGCCATAATCATATGTAGATGAAGAGGCAATTTGTTTTTTATTTGTTTAAGCATAGCCTATTTGTTATAAACAACATAGACTATCAAATTCAAAGCTAAACAACATCATTAAACCACTTCATTCATTCTCATTAAGCATAAAAAGAGAGCATAAACATCAAATTAAGTTGAAGCTACATGATTAGAGAGCTTCATTACCCCTAAGTTGAAGGGGTTTAGCCTCTCATATTTGTTATCATATGAACAAATGTAGCTTGCAACATGAGAGAAAAAGAAAAGGAAAAGAGAGCAAAGTGAAATGGAAAACTATTCTAATTGCATAAAGGAAAATCTACACTACTTGCATAAAAGGAAATGAACATGTAATTAAAAAGAAACAATAATTAACATTGCATAACAGAAAAGATTACATAAGAGAAGAAATGGCTAAGTAGCCATAGAAAGAATGAGAGATTTGATTTATTTTCTAAACTAAAACTAACTAACTAAGAGGAAGATGGCTACATGAAACATAAGGGGTATTTATACAAGTTAGAAACCCTAATGCATATTTTTAGGGATTACCCAAAATTCCCTTGGAGGAAGTGTGGTGGCCAAGTTATCATTAGCTTTAATAATCCCCCATTTAAATGTACATGAAGCTTTAAATGTCTTTTAGCATGTGCATTAGCCTTTGTACATTAGGTAGTGGGTAGGTGGGGTCCTCCATGTTCTTCACTTTGAATTATTTCCATTTTCATTCCTTTGTATTCATTTTGTGCATGCATATTCCTTCATGAACCCACTTGTAATTGAGTGTAATTTCCTACAAAATAATATAAAAATTTCCAATTAAATGTTCTCAAATTAATATATGCACAAAAATGACCATTTTGCCCCTGGATGAAGATGAATATGTGACAATTTCAAATAATATGAATTTTGGTTTAAACAAGTTAAAATACCTAATATGATCATTTATTTAATTTAAAAAGAATAAATATGGTGGTTAAAATATGCACATTTACATGCACATCAAATATATAAGAGTTTAAATGTTTGCTCATAGGAATATTGATGAACAAAGGATCTGGAAGATGTATTTGACTTGAAACTTGATCTTGTATTTGGTTACAGGCTTATTTCCAGGCTTTTGATTTGCATTTGCAGCTTAATTTTGTTTCCAGATTTTCTTGCTATTGCTCTGCCTTGTTCTTGATCATGCTTCGAGGTTGTAGATTTTAAATTGCTGAAATAATTTTTACTTTTGGTTTTGATGCTGTTGTTTTAGATCTGAAGCTTGATCTTCTGTTTTCAGGTCTGCATTGTTTGATTCCGGACTAAATTTAGATTTGTATCTTACTTTACCTCTGGTTTGAAGATAGGCTGTTTTGATTTTTGTTTGAGAAGAGTTTACAGGATCTTTGTTTCTATTTTGATATTGAGATGATTTTTTTTCTTTCTTTTATTTACTGATTTCAGTTTTTTTTGATGTTGAAAGTATGAGAAAAAAATGAATGTAGTTTATAAAAATTTAATAATGCCACTTGTTTAACTTAGGCTAACACTTGTCTGTACATAGTTTAATCTTCTTACAAATGTTCACTTTTATCACTTTTATGTTTAAATCCCTAATCTAAATTATTCTGTAAATTTTTGTTTTAAACCTTTATGCATTTATATTTTCATATGTTAACATATGTATTTTATTTTGCTTACACTTGTTATAACAAATGTTTATATATAATTTCTTATTATTCAATAAATGCATTCTCCTTTATGAAATCTTAAGAAATTGAATTTTAAAACAAATCATACTTTAATAAATAACACACATATGTGTATTATAAAATTTAGCTTTTAAACAACATTTAAACTTTTACTATGTGTTAAATACTACAAATAATTTTTTTTAAAATATAACTTTATACCACACTTCCTCTTTAAATAAATACATTTTATTTATAATTCATTTATAAGTTCTTTTAAAACAAAAGATGGTTTTACAATTTAATTACACATGAATAAATAATTTTATTCTTAATTGGCCTTTGAAAAATTTATAATCAAATTCAAAATATCATTTTCAAATCAAAATGCATATTTAAATAAAATTCTTATCAATTTAAAAATGAAATTTCTAATCCAATTTATTTCCAATATATCTATTCTTAAATCTAATTTTTATTTATAAAATACTTACCCTTAAATTTCAAACCAACATTCTATTTAAAATCTAAAATATTTATTTATCCTAGAAATTTTTAATTAATTCACAAAAAAATTCACAATTAGCTAATTTTCGGGAATGTTACAGATTCCCCCCTTAAGAAAATTTCGTCTCCGAAATTTGCCAGGGTGGTAACAAAGAACAGATGAAAGATAGAGAAATATCTTTCTAGATCAAACCGAATATTTATTCTGCATTTGTCTTACCAAATCAGAATATCAACAATAGGTATGAGAACAAACTCATTCAATATTTCATGAAGTACTCGGGTGATCTAGATCTACGAAATATACAAGGGTATTGGTTAGTTCGAAGGAATAACTAACCGTCCGTAGAATATATCGAAACCCAATGAAACAGACAAAAATAGGTTCGACTACGAACTCAGATTCAAGATTTAACTTATTTACGATTAGCTGAGAAATAAAACTAGGTGTAGCTCCTGTGTCGAACAAAACCCTAAATTTTTATCGTAAACGAGAAGGTTACCTTCTAAAATTCCTTTTCCTTTATCAGCCCTTGAGGTTAAAGAATCGTCTTTGATTGAATATACACTTGCTTTTTGAGCTTGCTTCAGTGCTAGGCAATCCATAATCCTATGTCTCTGCTTGTGGCAATAATAGCATTCCCTAGATTCCTGATCTGGCTTCATAAATTGCTCCCTCCTTCCTTGCTTCTTGGGATTCTTACAATTGTTCAAGTAATGGCTTTTCTCCAAATAATTGCAACAAGTAACATCTTTCACCTTTTTCTTCTGTATATTCTTCTTTCTTTTGCCTTTCCACGGTTTCTTTCCGCCGAACTTCCTTTTTCTCCAATTTAGATTGCTTGTATTTCCATTTCCTCTGGAACTTCCTGCCTATCTAGAGTATCATATCTATAACCCATATCAATTAATTCAGAAAAAGATTCCTTTACGTGAGTAGTCATTCTTTTCTGAAACTTCTTGTCCATTCCCCGAATAAACTTTTCATTCTTCTTTAAAGGTGTATTCACCAACTCTGGACCAAACCGAGATAATTCATTAAATTTGTTCAAATGATAAGCTTCCTTGCTTAAAATCCATGAACTCCAAGTACATTCTAGAGATACCAGTAGACGGCATATATCGCTGCCTGAACACTTCCTTGAAACGATTCCAAGTGAACTCATCCACCGGCTCATCCACAGTAATTGTCTCCCACCAAACTAAAGCCTCTTCCTGGAGTTGTCAAGAAGCTATCAATCGCATCTGATCATCTTCCAATTTTAGTCCTTTGAAAATCCTTTTGCGCGATCGAATCCAGGATTGTGCTTCGATAACGGTTTCCTTCCCTATAAAGGGCTTTCCACCAAGTCTAGAAAAACTTCGATATAAATCAGCCAGATTTGGTTGAGATTGAGTGGGAATATCTGTTGTTGTAGGGACTTGACTAGCTAAAGTGGTACTTCCCTGTCTCCTACCTCGTCCTCTTCTTCCACTCATTCTTACTATCTGTAATAGTAAGAAAAACGATTTAGGCATTTAGACGAGATATCTTAGGGAATAACAACAGTTATAGAAAATAGATTAAGAAATTTGGGTTTTTCGGTTCGACAGGTTGTACTCATTCTAGGGTATACTTCATCCTATCTCTAATGAGCCATCTAATGTGTTACACTCCATAGCTAAAGTTCTTACTCAACCTTTAGCTCTGATACCACTTATGTCGACCCAAACTCGATGCCCGACAAACAACATCGAATCCGTATCATCGGAGCTCGCAACAACATTCAACACAGTGGAAACAAAAGATTATTGCATTGATATACACAATATAGATACAATGTGATATACATCATGATACAACAACCTAGCACCATCAGAGATTGAATACAACACAACACCACAGCGGAAATATCTCAACATGAGCAAAGACTTCAAGAGAATCCAATACTGCAACTCCAAACCAAAACTCCAAAGCCACAACTCTAAACTTCAAGCTCGAACCACTATCAGGCTGACTTGTAGCAACTGTGATCCCGAACGCGATTGTCAACCAAAAACCTCAAAATCCAAAAGCTGAAGAAAATTTCCAAAGACTTCGAGAGCTACCGAAACTATACCTATTATTGGATTATCTGAAAAACCCAACTCTAGACTGCTCGTGTGGAAAATTGTGGGCACCCAGCGTTTAGGAAGGGAGCAATAAACTCCGGGTCAGTCATGGGACTGGTATGAGCTAACAAAAACATTTTATCTTTAAAACAAACAAAAAAGAATTCTAAAACATTGAAATCCACAATGCTTTTTGGAAAATGAAACTACCATAAAGCCTCCCGACGCACACACCATGCAATCGCACACTTGGGGGAGATTTCTCCTTACGATAGTCAAAAATGCTTACTACGTGAAAACCATTTGATATTATTATTAGTGCATAGTGGAAAACATTTCGAAAGTATAATATTAATCTTCACCAGCATAGGTACCATTATATTATGCCAGCTATAGCTACCACCCGAGGTGGCAGGTTATACAATTGCAATCGTAAAGGGCTCGTATTGTTCGATTGGATTTCCAACAAATGGTCAGGCCAAGGAACTTCCCATTGCTACATGGGTACGCCTCTAGAGGGATGCACCGAGAACTTACCCACCTCTCTGCCAACACAAGGTCGGTTTCCTTCCTGTCCGGGAGTAATACCTAAAGATATGCCACCCCCGGTTGTTTGTGACCTTTATCCAAGGATCCTCAACCACAAAGCAACATCACACAGTAATAAATATACAGTGTCCACATGAGTGAAGTATCTGGGATCCATACCATGATACTACCCTTTTCTAGAAGGAATGGACATACCCTCGGGGCGTGACCCCTGCAACCTTGCCGCATCTTTCATGTTTCGACCATTTTTGGGGTGTGAGGCCGTGATGCAGTCTCGTCCACAATGCTATGCTTTTTCACAAAGCCATTCTTTGATCAACAAATGATCAGCAACACTTCGTATGCCACATTACCAAATTGGGAATGTATCACCAGTAACCATCAACTACATAACCTCTGAGCTCGTACGTCTCAGAGAAGGGTGTTAAGCTAAGAGAATAAATCTCCGCCACCAAACAGAAATGTATTTGATAGAAACCGATTTTACATCTCAAAGTGCAATTCAGACACACATCCATACAAGTCTGTTCCCTGTTCGAACAGAAACGAAGGCACTTCCGAAGAAGCCCTTGCAATCTGGGTATTCACAATCCCGATCGAACTCCCCATCACATATGGAGATCTCTATACCATAGCTACTCAGTGCAGAGTCATTCGACGGGTTATCCTTTCGTTCTCGAAAACACCCGGTCTTCACCACCGGTCTTCGAATGATATCCATAGCATCGTATCATTATTCGGAATGTGTTATATGACACAAGGTCCTCTTCCGGCTAAACCGAATAATGAGCGCAATATTTAAAAACATGTGAGTATGGGATTCAGTTAAGTCACAACTTTAAAATCCAAAACTTTCCTCCCAAATGGTTTAAACCAATTACCATTTCAAATCTTTAAACAAAAAGATTCATTTCACAAAGTTCACCCAGTTTCACAAAGATTCATTCACAGATTTCAAAACAATTTCCATTTCAAATTGGATTAACTCATCCAACTTTTAAATCAAAGATTTAATTCATAGCTTTCAAAACCATTTCCAAAGATTCATTCATAACTTGGAAAATCATTTTCATTTCAATTTGAAATCTCTTTTACAAAAATTAGAAATTCTTTCCTTATATGATAGCTTTTATTATTTGGAAACAAATAGTTTTCGTTTCGTAAAAAATCCAATTTCATTTATACAAGTTAAAGTCTTTCAAACTTGGGTTAAATTCAAATTCCCAAAATAATACTTTTAAAATGGTTTAAAACCCATATAACACTTTTATAACTTGTATAACATTTTTAAACCATAATTTCCAAGATAGAATTCAATTTCAAATTTTGAATTCAAATTTAGATCAAATTATTTAAATTTCAAAACTTTATCAAGATATTCAAAATAGCTTTCATCTTCAAAACTCCTTTTCGATTTTAACTTAATCCATTTCCAAGACCATTTGGATTCAAAACAATTCAATTTTAAAACTATTTCAAAAATCTGTACTTAACCAATTTTCTCGTGCAATCCATATTTGTGTGTGTATGGTGTAGTCCAAGGGTTTTACCCAATAGTGCAACATCATCAATCATCATAGATACAATCACAGCAATATCGATAAGCGGTATAATCCTATAACGCTTATCTATATACATAGCATCACAGATAGATAATATAAATGCATTATAGATAAATAAATTACATTCATCATAGAAACAATTCAAATCACAAAGCATCACACAACAGATATAACAAACAATTCACAGCATTCAATAGAAACAATCATCCATAAATAAGGTTAATTGATCATCTGATTAATTGAAACCAGATTAATCACTAATTCTGGCCGATTAACATTAATTAATCACAGTTTATGTTAATTAATTATATTTTAATTATTTATTAATTAACCTTAACTAATGAATTAATAAACCTTTTATTATTAAAGAATTAATCTTAATTAACTAATTACCCTTAATTATCCTTAATTAATTAAACATTTAATTAACCCTTAATTAATTATCATTTAATTAATTAATCCTAATTAATTTAAAATAAGTAATTATCCTTAATTACTTATTTAACTTTTACGATTATTTAATTACATTTATTAATTAACTAACCTTTAATTAATTGCTTCTTAAATTAAATACCTTAATTATATTAATTAATTATCCTTAATCAATTTATAAATAAATTAACCCTTAGTCATAAGTCAATTAATAATTAATTAGCCTTTAATTAACTATTAATTAATTATTCAAGTAATTGCAAATCATCTATCTTGATTTATCATTAAATCATTATCAAAGTCTTTAATTAATTAGCCTCATGGTAAATCAGCATTAACATAAGAGATTAAGTTTAATTAAGAGTTACAAATCAATATTTTCCTCTTAATTTACTTTTAATTACTTTATTTATTTAAAATGATAGATTAAATAATGCTACAAATTAAATAATTTAAACTTAAAAACCTTTTTAAATATCTCACTAAAAACTTTTCTTAATCCAATAACTAAATTAAAACCATTATCTAAAACATGAATTTAAAATATTTTGAAATTTTGAAATTTTGTTTTTTAAAGTCAAGAAGACTGTTTTTATATCCACCCCATGACTCACTCGAGACCTTCCCCGAGTAAACAACCCCTCCACTTCGGGTTTCTTCCAAAACTCCCCCGTATTCCTTTCAAAACTTTTTAAAAATTTATTTAAGTCTTTGAGAACCCGGTACAACGCAAGACACGCTCGAGCCAACACTCGAGCCACGATCCCATTTACCCGTGACCTTCTTCGAGCAGCATCCTTCTTCTCCCAGTAACAAATTCTGACACCACCCATATCAACGTGCATGTGCACAAACCCCACGACCATCTTCGATCGACACCGCAGCCACTCAAACATCATCGTCGATCACCAGAAACGATTCGAGCAACCAAAAACACGAAATCGTCATTAAATCTAAATCGAGCAAATTCAAGGCCGATTGCTCATTTCTGTGACCCACGCGATCATCATAATTTGGTTCGCTCCACCACAAAAGGCCATCGGAAGCCTCGAAATTCTGGCCGAAGACGCACCAACCATCCACGAATTCATCCCCCTGGTCCGATCGTCTAGAACGCTGCGACGACGATACTATAGCCTCGTGAGTACCATTGCCAACATATAGTACTTAAACCTTAAATCGATCAAGATCGTTATCCACATTGATCTAGAATTTTATCAAGCATTTTTCCCTAGCTCTACGACCTTCTAGAAAGCTCTAGCTTCGATCACGAGGACAACAACATCGCCGATCGCCAGCGTTTGACCATAAACCCAATTTCAATCATTCTCGAATTTATAAATAATTTCATGCTTTAAAAATATGGTTATACTTTTAAAAATCTTTATTTTTTAAAGCAATTCAGATGATATTTTTGAAACTAAAATTCATGATGTTTGAATTTCAATGCATTTCAAAATTTTCCCTGTATTTTCCATTTCCAGTGAAAACCCAGATTTCTTTTTGCTTAAATTAGTTTTTAAAACTTAAATCATGTTTAGACAAAACCATCTTGTTTAGATCCTAAGGCCTAATGATGATCAGAGATGGAACAATTATATTTTGAACAGGATTTGAAGTCTTGAAATCTGGAACATGGCTCATGTCTTTGTTTACATACATGCACAAGCCAATATAAACAAATATTCACACAGTCGTGCATGCACATCCACAAACATACAACAACTTCAAGCATATATAAGAGTTTAAAGGTTTGCTCATAGGAATATTGATGAACAGAGGATCTGGAAGATGTATTTGACTTGAAATTTGATCTTGTATTTGGTTACAGGCTTATTTCCAGGCTTTTGATTTGCATTTGCAGCTTAATTTTGTTTCCAGATTTGCTTGCTATTGCTCTGCCTTGTTCTTGATCATGCTTCCAGGTTGTAGATTTTAATTTGCTGAAACAATTTTTACTTTTTTTTTGATGCTGTTGTTTTAGATCTGAAGCTTGATCTTCTGTTTTCAGGTCTGCATTTTTTGATTCCAGACTAAATTTTGATTTATATCTTGCTTTTGAAGATAGGTTGTTTTGATTTTTGTTTGAGGAGTGTTTACAGGATCTTTGTTTCTATTTTGATATTGAGATGATTTGTTTGTTTCCTTTTATTTACCGATTTCAGTTTTCTTTGATGTTGAAAATATGAAGAAAAAAATGAATGTAGTTTATAAAATTTTAATTTATTTCAAGAAGAGATTAATGCCACTTGTTTAACTTAGGCTAACACTTGTCTATACGTAGTTTAATCTTCTTACAAATGTTCACTTATATCACTTTTATGTTTAAATCCCTAATCTAAAGTATTTTGTAAATTTTTGTTTTAAACCTTTATGCATTTATATTTTCATTTGTTAACATATGTATTTTATTTTGTTTACACTTGTTATAACAAATGTTTATATATAATTTCTTATTATTCAATAAATGCATTCTCCTTTATAAAATCTTAAGAAAATTGAATTTTAAAACAAGTCATACTTTAATAAATAACGCACATATGTATATTATAAAATTTAGCTTTTAAACAACATTCAAACTTTTACTATGTGTTAAATACTACAAATAATTTTTTTTAATATAACTTTATATCATACTTCCTACTTAAATAAATACATTTTCTTTATAATTCGTTTATAAAATCTTTTAAAACAAAGATGGTTTTACAATTTAATTACACATGAATAAATAATTTTATTCTTAATTGGCCTTTGAAAAGTTTATAATCAAATTCAAAATATCATTTTCAAATCAAAATGCATATTTAAATAAAATTAGAAACAAATTCTTATCAACTTAAAAATGAAATTTCAAATCCAATTTATTTCCAATATATTTATTCTTTTTATTTATAAAATGTTTACCCTTAAATTTCAAACCAAAATTCTATTTAAAATCTAAAATGTTTATTTATCCTTGAAATTTTTAATTAATTCACAAAAAATTTCACAATAAAATCCAAAATCAAATTAATTGTCAAATTAAACTTGGCTAATTTTCGAGAATGTTATAGTTAATAGAGAACACACTGTTTTAGAAGCAACCATTCATTCGTGGGTGTAAGGATCTACAAGACTTCAATTTTCCGGCTGAGAAATTCCTTCAAATGGATGAATTATATCATGATAAGAAGAAATCTAATCCTAAAATGGAAAGTGAAAGGTTTGGATTAGATCAGGACATAAGAGAACAAGATGGGATAGCCTAATGCTAATTCAATCGCTTTAGACAAGTCGTTGTCTTATATCTATGCTGTGACAAAGGAGAAGGTCAAATTCTCGACTTCCTTCAAGGTCAAGAATTACCCAGAATAGAGGAAAAGAATGACTAATGCATTTACCACAAAGCAAAAGGCCACAAAACTGATGAATGCAGAGTCTTAGTAGGAATCATATAGAAATTAATTTGTGTGGGGCATTTAAAGGAGTTCATCTAGGATAAACAAAAAGCACCATGGACCGGGAACAGTCTAGAAAGTTTCCTAGTAATGCTGTTAACATCTTAGAGGAAGAAGACTCATTAAGCCTCAGTCCGCTGTTGAATAGGATCAATGTAATTAATGGAGGGCCACATCCAGCGGGGACTAGCAAGAAGGCCAGGAATAAGTACATCAAAGAGGCTAGAGAAGGTATCTTCTCCCTTCAAGAAGAAACCCGATTTAAAAGTCCATGACTCAACATCCCGATGTCAAATCTTGTCGTTACTTCCCAAGAGCTAAAGAAAGGAGTTCATCACCCACACAACGATCCCTTAATGATCACAACTCAAATTAGGCTATCTGGGGTGTCCAAGATTCTTGTGGATATTGGTAGCACGGTCAATGTTATTTTTAAACAAGCTTTTTATCAGATGGGCATCCTAGAAGACAAGCTAGAGCCTAGCCTTGAGCCAATCTTTGGGTTCAACAACAAGGGATCAAAACCAGTAGGACAAGTAAAATTGCTCATATAGATGGGAGTACTACCATGTTGTCGAAATTTTGAATCTCTCTTTATAATCATTAACCAGCCATCCTTTTACAATGCTTACTTTGGCAGACCCGCACTTGATGGGGTAGATGCTTTTGTTTCGCCAAAATATCTGATGGTGAAATTCTTAACAAAGAGAGGCTGGGGCACTATTCGTGGAGAGCAATTCATCTCCCACGAAATGTATTTTTCTATGCTTGATAAATACAAAAGGGAGTATTCTACTTACTTTGATTCCTCTACTATTTTTTAGCCTTCGAACGATGGATTTTTACATCCAATATTCGAAGCAAAGATTAAATCTAATAAGATTAGCAAATGTATGTATGAAAGGTACATTTCCCTTGAAAATTAGAGGAAGATGGTCGATGCTAATTATATAGAAGACGACAAAATCATCAAAAAATTTGATTGCCATAGGGAAGTGGAAAGAATAAAACCCATAGAAGGCCTTGAGGTGGCATGTATAGACCTAGATGATTCCACCAAAATAGTCAAAGTGTGAAAAGAGTTGGATAGCAATTTGAAGAAGGACTTGATTCAATTCCTTCAATTCAATAAAGACTTGTTTGCATTGTCTCATTCAAATATGATGGGGATTGATCCATCGGTTATGTGTCATGCATTAAACATCAATCCAGAAGTGACCCCTATTGGACGGAAAAAGTGATAACTGGATAAAGTGCTGTCTGACGCTCTAAAGAGGAAGTTAAAAGACTCCTTGAAAATGGATTTGTTTGTGAAATATGCTACCCAAAATAGCAAGCGAAACTAGTATTAGTGAAGAAGTAGAATGGTAATGGAGGACTTGCATCCATTAAACTGATTTAAATAAGGCATGTCCGAAAGATTGTTTCCCTTTGCCATGGATAGATCAGTTGGTTATGCAACTAGTAGGCACAAATTATTATCTCTCATGAATGCATACTTATGATATAATCAGATACCCATGTTCAAGCTAGATGAGGAACATACAAGTTTCATTACCGATTGGGGAATTTTCTACTACAAAGCAATGCCATTCGGATTAAATAACGCAGGGGCTACCTATTAAAGATTAGTCAATGGAATGTTCAAAAAATAGATCGGTCGAAATATAGAAGTTAATGTCGTTGACATTCCAGTGAAATATTATGAGGCTAAAATTCCCCTTGAAGATCTAGAAGAAATGTTCGAAGTATCAGTGAAATATCCGATGAAACTGAATTCCTAGAAATGCCCTTTTGGATTCCATTCCAGGAAGTTTTTAGGCTATCTAATGCTCAAGGGATTGAAGCCAACCCAAACCAGATTCAAGCTACCAAGGACATGGCTGAGCTCAAAACTAGCAAAATGAGTTTAAATAGTAGAGTAGTTGCCATAAGCAGATTCATTTCCAAAGCGAATGATAAGTTTATTCCCTTTTTCAATGTAATCAAGAAGAAGAAAACTTTTGAGTGGGGAGAAAACTGTATGAGAGCTTTTCAAGAATTAAAAAATCATTTGGAAAAACTACCAATACTATCCAGTCCTAAGAATGGTGAAGTTTTGTAATTATACAAGGCAGTCTCGGTACATGTAGTTAGTTCGGTTTGGATCAGAGAGGAAAGTGGAACTCAACTTCCAGTTTATTATGTGAGTAGGCGGTTAAAGAACGCAGAGGTTTGATTCCCAGTAATAGAAAAACTAGCTTAGTGCTTACTGCATGAAAACTTAGGGCATACTTTCAAGCATAGCCAATCAGAGTACTAGCTAGCTTTCCACTCAAACAAGTTTTCAGTAAACCTGAAACTTCAGGAAGACCGGTAAAATAGGGAATTGAACTTAGCCAGTATCACATTGAGTGTCAACCCTAGTCATCTATCGAAGGACAAGATTGGCAGACTTTATTAATGAATGTACAAACTTCATTAAAGAACAATCGAAAAAGGATGGAAAACCTATGTGGAAGTTATTTGTGGATAGCGCATCGAATGAGTAGAAGAGTGGAGCAGGATATGTCACAATCACCCCATATGGACACCATCTACACTATGTAATGAAGTTGGGGTTCCCCACAACAAATAATGTAGCCGAATACGATCAATGGTGGCAGGATTAACTCTGGATTTAGGGCTCAAAATCCCACGGATTCAAATCTTTAATGATTCGTAATAATGGTAAATCAGGTGAAGAAAGTATATCAGACTAAAGACGTCAAGCTATCTTTATATGTAAAGAAGATATTGAAGATGCTCACCTTTATTTGAATTCTATACATCAAGTTCCACGTGGAGAAAATTCACAGGTAGATACAATAGAAAAGTTGGCTAGCTCAAGGGGAGCCCTAGAAACTCGGATCGTGCCAGTAGGGTATCAAGAAAATTTGAGTATTGAAGAGGGGACATCCAAACAAGGAAAGGAATTGTTAGTCCTAACTAGATCCCAAGCCATGTCATGAGAAAGGGAAGAAAAAGAAATTAATAGGGAAATCCCAAATGAGAGAATCAACCAGCCAAGGAGTGATGACTATTATAATAACTCTTGGATGTCGCTTATTGTCGAATATATTTCTAAACTGATATTACTGTGTGACAAGGGGAAAGCTAGGAAAATCAAATTATAGGCCCCAAATTTCATGATAATGGATGGAATCCTTTATAAGAAGGGATATGTACTACCTTACTTAAGATATGTGAGTCTGGAAGATGGAATGAAATTGGTGGTGGAAGCGCATGAAGGATTTTTTTGGAGACCACTCCAATGAGGCAAAGTTGGAAAAGAGGATAATAAGATAACGTGTTTATTAGCCTTGAATGGTAAGTCAAGCTATTGAATATGTGAGGAGTTGTGGAAGATGCCATAAATACTCAAAGATTTCTCGATTGCCACCAAGCCAATTAACTCCGATTTCAAATCCATGGCCCTTCGATGTATGGGGAATCGACTTAATTGGGTCATTGCCAATTTCCAAAGGGGAAGCAAAGTATGCTGTAGTTGCGATAGACTACTTTACTAAGTGGGTAGAAGCAGAACCACTCCTCAAAATCACTTCTGGGAAAGTGCTTAGATTTTTCATTAAAAACATTATTACCAGATTTGGAATCCCTTACAAGATTATATCGGATGACGGAACACAATTTTGGAGTGAGGAGTTTTCTTGGTTTTGTCATAAGAATGGGATCATAAAAAATTTCTCATCCATTGTGCATCCAAAGGCCAATGACCATTGAAGATGCAAATTATACTATAAAGACTATCTTGAAAAAGCGATTAAATAAAGTCAAAGGGAATTGGGTAGAAGAATTTCCACTTGTACTTTGGGCCTATCGAACATCTGCTAAAACTACAATGGGACATACCCCCTACTCTCTAACATATAGGTGTGAAGCAATATTGCCAATTGAAATTGAGATACCCTCACATCGAAGAATTGCATATGCTTTTGACCTAAATCAAGAATTGAAGAAAGAATTATTAGATTTAATACATGAATTAAGAGATAAAGCAACAATCTAAACTATAGAATTACAAAATACTACAATTCAAAAGTATAAACAAGATCATTTCAAGAGGAAGACTTAGTATTCTGAAGGGTAATGGAAAACACAAGAAATCCTACCGATGGATCGCTAGTACCAAATTGGGAACGTCCCCTAATTGTATGCAAAGTAATTCAACTAGAACTTACAAGTTGTGTTGACTGGACGGCAATATGTTCCTAGGACATGGAATGCATAACACTTGTGGCCATATTTTCTTACAAAGAATGAATAAAACCCCTCTTCCTCAAAAAGAGAAGTCTACAGGGTTAGAAGTAAAATTATCCTTGCACTTGGACATTACCTTTAACGGCCAAAGCCTTTGTCCCTCCGAGCTGGCTAGGTCAAAGCGCCTCCTGGAGGGAGGTTAGAGTATGCCTTTATCCGCGCCATGCTATAGCTAGGTTAAAGCATTGACAAGCCCTTGGCCACGCGATGCTATGGCCAGGTCAAGGTGCCTCCTGGAGGGAGTTAGAGTAAGCGTTTACCCGTGCCATGCTACGGCTAGGTCAAGGTGCCTTCTGGAGGGAGTTAGAGTCAGTCTTTATCCGCGCCATGCTATGGCCAGGTTAAACATCGACAAGCCCTTGGCCATGCCATGCTATGCCTTGGTCAAGTCACCTCTTGGAGGGAAGTTAGAGTAAGCCTTTATCCACGCTATGCTATGGCCAGGTTAAAGCATCGATAATCTCTTGGCCACGCCACGCTATGTCCAGGTCAAGGCGCCTCCTAAAGGAAGGTTGGGTAAGTCCTTGGGTCCTGCTTATGGATAATATAACCAAGCGAACTAAACAGCAATGGACTAAGACGTCCAAGCTCGAGAAGTGGCATGTCAAACAACGGACTAAGATGTCCAAGCCCAAGAAGCGACATGTCAAACAACGGACTAAGATGTCCAAGCTCGACAAGCGGCATGTCAAACAACGGACTACGACGTCCGAGCCCGCAAAGTGACATATAATATGATGGACTAAGACATCCAAACTCGAGAAGCAGAAAATCAAATAGCAACTGCATATAATTCCTAAAGGGTTGACACATGTCGAAGGAAACAAAGCCCAAAAAGCAGAACAGAACAAATAGGTTAATCAGAATTTACAGACTCCAACCAATCATCAAAGAGGAATTTCTGAACTTCACTTATTAATAACCGAATCTGGGTTTTGAGCCTTTCATTATTAAACTCAAAACTTCATTTATTAATAACTGAATCTGGGTTTCGGCTCTCTACCAATAATTGATGGTCTTCATCATACCTGAATTAAGGTTTCTAGACTATTGTTAATTACTGGCCTTCACTTATTATAGCCCTAATCTGGCATTAAAATTTCTAGTATGATGATAATTATTATGGATTTCTGATTATCAAAAACTAATACCCGAATCTAGTTTTGAGAGTTCAATTATGAAGACCATTCTTGATTATTATTACTAAAACCCAAATTTGGGTTTTGGTATCTTACTATTGACTTCTGAACTTCACTTATTGATGCCCGAATCTAGGTCTTAGATTTATGGACTTCCTAATACCTGAATTTGAGTTTCAGGTCTTTTACCATCATTTTTTGGATTTCATCTGTTAATTCCCGAATCTGGGTTTTAAAGCAGTTGGTATTGAGATTACAATGGATGTTTAGTCTACAATCAAAACTTTGAGTTTTTCTTCTTAATACCCAAATTAGGATCATTAGTTTGCTACTCAGAACAACATTTATTAACATCTGAGTCTTGACGCTTGGATCGTCATTATCTCCAAAAGGAGTTTCTAAGTACCTACTACTTATCCCTAAATAACAATACATGGATTGCAATAACTTATTTCCAAATGGTAGCTTATGACTTTCTATTACCAAACATCCGTTGTCTCCAACGGAAAGTTCTTGGACTCCAATTATTATATGTCCGGTTTACTTTTAGTCTCGTGGGAGTTTAATTTATGAACTTCATTTTTAACTACAAATGTCAAATGGTGGGACTCATAATGTTATAGACAAGTGTCCTTGGTTCCCAACCATTTATAACTACAGATTTCATATCCTTTATTAACTTAAGACGACGACCAATTAATCTCTAGGGATTAGAAGATCAATTATATTGACTTCATTTCCAAATTACGAAGCATATATTATATAAGTAATGAGCTAACAACAGAAAATTTATTTGTTTTGGATTTTGCACAAAAATGAGCATATTAAGAACAAAATAGTTGTTAAATTTTTGTCCTAAAGAACAAAAGCTTCTTTCATACAAGGAGGAGGCGAAATGTTAACTATAAAATCCAATTAAGAATAAAGGTATGAAAGAAGGCTTATAAAAGGTGCAAGGCTCGACTAAAATTGAAGACAAGGGTTTCACTAAAGATCAAAAAAGAGAGTTTCGAATGCATTGAAACGGCTTTTGAAGGAGTTGCATGCACTAGGTGCCACTACGAATGATAAACAGGGTAAAAGCTTTCGAAAAAAGGGGAAAAAAGGCAAGGTTACCCTTCCACCTAATTAATACCTTTCGACGCAGATGGATTCACATATATAAGAAAAGCAGGAATGGGTTCGAAACACCTTTTGTAGGCATTGAACGAAAGGCTTGCGCACATGAACCAATTCCTCCAAAATAGAAGGTTTCATGACCGTCAATTTACCACCTAAAGAATTGATTTCATTACACTTTTGAAAGCAAGGATAAGCCTTTCGAAACGGTTGGAACCTTTCGAAAGCATGATGAAAATCCTACATGAAGGCCAAGAGTCCTTTCGTTAAGACCCAGTTGTCACTCTCTATTCCTTTCGAAGCAAAGTGAAATCTCAACTCATTTCTCACTTGCAATAGTATAGTAACATGAAGCGAAGAGCACTTCCACCACCCATTTAACGGAGTCGAAATCAACCTAGTAAGATGTAAAGTAAAAGTGGAATTCGAGCTTAAACAACAATGAAAAGTTATTAAAGAAACCCTTTCGACTTGGTCGAAAGGTCTGATATGAGAAGATGGAGGCATAAAAATGAATAAGAAAAGTCAACAGAAAAGCCCTTCGAACGCATCAAAAGAAAATGTGCAGAAGCCTTTCGACTATATCAAAAGGATATACACGAAAGGTTAAATGAAAAGTCTTTCAACGGCATCAAAAGCAGGCATGCAAAAAATTGAAGGAAGGCCTTTTGGACATGTCGAAAAGATGCATGCGGAAGATTTAAGGAAGATCTTTTGACTGAATCGAAAGGATGGGCATGAAAGGAGGCTGACCTACGTCTATAAATACGACCCCAGGGGTCCAATTTTGGGGATCGAATTTTGGAATCCTAAACTCATTCTCCAATTCCTTAGCAAATCAAATATTTGTAACCCTAAATCAATTTTGGGGAAAAGCACTCATACTAGTAACTCCATTTGGATCAGTGTTAAGAAATGAAGCACATGGATTCAATAAAGCTTTTGATCATGAGAGAGATCGTTTCGATCATTAGCTTATCTAATGATCATGCACATGATGCTAGCTTATCTTCTTAATACCTTTTTGTTTTATGTGATGCCATAAGATCAGCTTAGATAATATGCATACAAATCATATCGTCATCTTGTTCAATGACATTTAAAGGTAAAAAAAGATGATGATGATATTTCGATCTAAATAAGTTCATGGAATTTATGTTACCCGAGATGATATCCCATTGCATATATGACATAGAGCTTGCATAATGCACATTAGATCGACTTCAAAAGAGTGAAACCCCTTTTGACTCGGTCGAAAGGGACATTTCAAAAGGGTTTTGATGTGTAAATGGCAAGCAATACTATATGGATGAATTCCTTCCAAAGGTGCACACACTACAATATATACAATCCTTTTGGAGGAGTTCTTCCTAAAAGAATATAATCAATGATGTCGAAAGCAGTCACTTCTCTTCAAAGGAAAAATAGCCCATTTGACGCAGTCGAAAGAAATGAATGTCCGGTTGAAATTACCTCTTTCGAATAGTTCAAAAAAGAAGTTTCGAAAGAGGTGCTTTCACACCAACCTTCACTTCAGCTACCAGTAAAATATTCTCATAAGATCACCCTCTAAAAGCAATTTATCCAAATCAACCCAATCGAAAGGGGTTTCAAAAGGAGTGACCACTTCTAAAAATCTTCTTTTCGAAGTGTAAACCATATTCTTGTTAATCCCATAGCTATAGGGATATTAACAAATTTTCTTGTTAATAATTTTACATTGCATGGTCATATGGCTGCTAATTCAGATTGAAGATATTATTGTTCTTTTTTTTGTATCAAAAAGTGGTTTTTAGTTTTCACTTTTTTTCCACTTTGGAAATTAATATTGGAGTTCGCAGTAGCTACAAACGGTCGACCTAAAATGATTGTGATTTGGTTATAGCCATAGTAAGAAACAAGAAAATAATTATATTTTTGTCCTACTAAGCATCTGAGCAATTGGGCGATGAAAGGTAAAGGGGAATGATCATTTATAATTGCTGAATTAAGTTTTTGATAATCAATACAAATATGCCATTTTATTTTGCCTTTTGTAGGACAAATTCGTTATTTTCTTTTGTGGTCATCGTGATTCCAAATTTTTTCGACACAACTTCTATCGAACTCACCCAAGTACCATCAAAAATAGGATAGATAGTGCCATTGTCTAAGCGCTTGATTTTCTCCTCCTTTACAACTTCTCTCATATTAGGGTCCAATTGCCTTTGGGCATTATGAGTTGGTTTAGACTCATTAATTAGATGTATACAATGCTCGACGAATGTTAATGTTGGTGATTACCCATCCTAATGCCTCTTTAGTTTTCCATAGATTTTTCAATAGCTCTTCATGGTCCCCGATTAGACAAGAGGTCGGAATTTTAAGAAATCGTTTTATAAATCTTAGTATGCATACTTAAGATCCTTCAGTGATAGCTAGAGGTCAGATTTAGGATGATCTTCTCTAGTGACTATAGTTGAAATCAAGTGATTGAATTCTAGTGATGCAAATTGTGTGTCAAGTAATTCATTTCATTTGAAAATGTATGAGTATTCATTAAAAGTCAAATTGGAATGATTATGACACATGTTCAATAACCCTGACATATCACTAAATTTAATTTCTATGGTTAATTATATCATGTTGACTTCTTCTATTTCAAAGTCCTTTGGCTTCTTATTAAGATCAAATATATTTAGTTTAATGCTTAGGTGTCCAAAGAAAAGTCGCCAGTTGATTATTCATATAATTTATGATTGCATTCGAGGTTGTACTGAAAATTCAACCCAATATCAAAGAAATTTTGACCATTTGGGTTCGAAACAAGTTCAATTTGTAGGACCGTGAAATCGATAAGGAAATCAATTATTCGATTTGAATTTGAACAAATTTAACTATATCTAACGGCTTTTTAATAGGTCGATCAGCTAGTTGAATTGTGATGTTTTTTGTTTTAGTTTTCCAGTCCTAGTTGACAATACACATTATAAGGTGGTGGACTGATGCTTGCACTGAGGTCAAATAAAGCATGATGATGTATGTGTATCCTATTTTGCAGCCGATTGTAAGTAACCAAGGTCTTTGTACTTGATTAGGGTAAGATTTGAAAGAAATGGGCTAGTTTTCATAGTTAGAAATGCAATTTTAAGAACATACTGGATTCGCTTTTGAGTGCATATCTCTTTAAAACATTTGGCATATTGACAAATTTGCTCAATGATATCCATGAATGGAATGTTGACTTGGACTTGTTTTAATTTTGTCAAAATATACAGTCTTCTTCTTATTGTTAAGCCTATAAGGAAAAAAGGATATCAATTTAAAGACTCTTTCAGAAATTTTATTATTCAAAGAAAGAGAAAGTGTCACGAGGGGAAGTGAAGGTGATAAAGGTATAAAAGATGAGATATTGGTGGTTCCAACATAAATATTTGTCGCGGTTGCCGACGTTAGATAAAGCAATGTTGGATTGCCGATATTTGAAGATAATAGCAATTTTAAGGGGCTACAACAATAAGTATTTATTGAGAATTGACATTTTCAATCGTAGTTGTCCTTGAAAGGGTATCGTGGTGGTTGACATTGTTGTTAACCTTCTTTCAAAACAAAAGAGGGGTGACAACATCAACTGGATTTACAATCTCGTCCTTAAACGAATTCACTCTACAATAACTATATATTGGATTTATGTCGTGTTGACTAGGTAATTTTAGTTTCTCATTATTTTTCACAAGTTCCTCCATTATTCCATCATTTTCTAAATTTTTTGGCAACTTGATTGCTTATTTTTTTTTAAATCGATAGTTTACTGTGAAGGTTGAGAAGGCCGAGTTAATGATTGAAGTTAGTATGCATATATGGTTGGTTTGAAACCTTGGATTTTGGTGAAATTTGTGAAATTTAGGCATTAGGGAATGAGGTTTAATAATTAGGATTTGGTATCACATGATACATATGAGATGAATTAGCTGAATTATTAGGATTTAACTATAAGAAATTTGAATGATGCATCCAATTAGGATTGTAAGTAGAAGAATAAGAGCTAGTTTGAGCTGTGATATTGGTTTTTTCTAGAGTGTAATAATGGGGTAGTTCTTTTCCTCATTTAGGAGCATGAATTTCAATAGGAAGATGAATTGGAGCTAGTACATGCACTCCTCTAGTAGAAATATGGATGACAACATGAATTGATTCCAATTACATCGTGATAACCCGGATTTTTGAACATCTATTAATTGGTAATTAACAGAATTAAATTTATTAAATACTGATTTGTATGTTAAACAAATAACATTCTGATAAGTATCTGGATATATATATATATATATATATATATATATATATATATAAAAATAGAGATTTGAAACTATAATAAATGTTAAAAAAGGTAAATCTCTGGATAAATGAATAATATATTTCACTATTTAATTTAAGAATATATACATATATATAAATAGATATATGCAACTTTTATAATGTTGAAAATTTTAAGTGTGTTCACATACAAGTATATAAGTGTGTTTATATTAAATTATATTAATTCGAATTTAATGTGTTTATAATAATTTTCAAAATCTATTTCAAGTTAAATTTTATATAAAAAAACCCTAGATAAATATTTATTAATTTAAGTATGATAGCTAAAATGAGATATAACAAAAGAGTTCATTATGCTTTCTTTTTAAATATACGTGTATATATGCGTTTTTATTTATCAACGTATAATTAATTTTAAATCATTTTCTTTAAAAGCTATATAAGGAAATGTATGAATAGAAAATTTATATTAAACATTTAAAGCATAATTCGTATAAAAAATATAAGACACAAATTATGTTAAACATAAGTACTTAATAAAATCAAGGGTTTAAAAATAAAAATAATTGGTTTGACATTTTTAAGATTATAAAAGCATGTTTAAACATTTGTAAGTGTAACGACCCGTTAAATTAATAATATTAAATGAATTGAATTAATATAATTTCTAATCTAATTTAGAATAAATGTAGAAATTTGGTATAGTAGTGTAATTTAGTGTAACAATAAATTTTATGACAATAGATTTGGATAATGTAGATTGTCACAATTTGATTTAAAGTTAAATATAAGAAACTGATATAAGGGTTGAATTAGTGAATATCAATAAAAAGATTAAGTAGAATGGAATTCATTTAATATAAAATAAATAGTGGAAGACTTACATTGGATTGTAAAATGGATAGTAACTAAATAAAAGGTGACTGCTGAATAAATCAATGCAGTAAGTGTTGATAAGGAGATTTAATGAATGTTGTCAATAATAAATGGACTTAAGATAGTAATAAAATTTGTTTTGCCTATGTAAATTTTATGTATTGATAAGCTATAATTAAATTTGAAATTTGGTAGTAAATAGGGGATAAGTTGACTAAGGCAATTAGTAATTTAATAAATGAATGCATAGTAAGTAAGTGGAAATGTATGCATAAAAATATTTTCATATATGGGATAATTACAAAAGTTTACCCATTTATCTAATGTATATAATTGAATCTAAATTTAGGGCAACATTTTGTTATTGATGGTATAAGTGAATTTGAATAAAAGGGTAAAAAAATTATGTAGATTTAACATGTATTGAGTATATAGCTAAGAAGGGCATTCGATGTAAATGAATCTAAATTAATGTGTCTAGTCAATAAAGGAGAACTTTAAGGGAATAAATATAAATGAATGTATTTGGGGAATGGAGTCCTTTTATATGTTGAATAGTATAACGTTGTTATTAAGAATGAACGTTAGTTTAGTAATTATTAATATGGTAACGGAAGAGTGTATAAATTTTATAGTAACGTAAAAACGTATTGTAAGATAATAATTAAGTGTAGACTTATAAAATATATTTATGACAATAAATTTTGTAAGTTATTTATTCTATTAGTTGTTAAGTTTTATTTATGTGTAAGTTAACAATATTACAATTCAATTGATATGCAAACAAAAGATGAACATTTGGAAGTATTACTGTAGTGATATATATATAAGAAACGGTAACTTTGAAGTTGGGGAATAATTGATTTATTTGTGAGTTGTAATCAAATAGAGTCAAATTTATTAGAATTTATTGCAATTTAGGGGATTAATTGCAGTAACCTTTGAAGATTTATTCACTAAAATAATTGACGATGGAAATTATATGTAAATTTGCTTTTAGTTAATATAAAATATCCAGAGGGCTAGAAATGACACAAATCTACTAGTTTAGAAATTTACAATAAAAAGTGGTAAGTAATTTTTTCTAAATATTTAGATAGTAGGAAGATGTAGATTTAGATGGAATTTATTATTTAACTATTTCATAAGTTGAGATCTAAGTTTAGAATTGAGATTTTTAATGTATAGATATTGAGCCAATGTTAGTTTCATTAAATTGACATCAATAACCTTGAATAATAGGAAGAAAGTGAATTTGATAAATTTAATCAAACTTATAATGTTGAATTTATTAAAATTGGAATTAATATTGAAGTTAAGAATTTACATTTGAATTGATGAATAGAACAACTATTGACACTTAAATTGTTTAGAATTGGAGTAAATAGTTAAGAAAATTTAAAGGGAGAAAATTTGGTCAATTTTTGAATTTAGATGTAAAAATTGGATTTTTTTAATTTATTTAATTTATTTAATGAATATTAAAAATAGCCATTTTGGCCACGGACTCGGATTTCGACGAAACCAGTTTCATCGGATCCGTATCGGTGAATTATTATAGGGTTTCAAGTTTCGTATCGATCGGACTTGTCGTTTGATCGTACGGGCGTGAAACGCCTTGAAATCAATTTTGATAAAATCAATTTGAAATCAATTTGGAAATTTTGTTTTCAGCATAACTTCTTCATACGATCAAATTTGGACGTGAAACTTTTTCCATCACGTTCAGAATATCTTAAAATACCTATTTGGATATATAGATTTAATAAATTCGGTTCCGGAGGCATAGCGGGCTTTTTGGGCCATAGTTTGTTTCATACGTTCACTTATCCGATCCATCTACGCTATCTCTAGTCTACCTATATAAGCACGGTTATAAACCCTAGCCCCATTTTATTTTCCCTTTTGCTGTACGTTCATTTCTTCATCTCCTTCTCCTCCTCAAATGAATGCAACCTAGATCTACCCCAATCCAAATTTCAGTGAAAATGCAAACACTTCAGAAAAATTCCACAAAAATATATGTTAATGTTCTCGAGGCACGTAATCTTCTGGTGCAATTCGTTTTCTATTTTGAACATTCGTTTGACCAGAATTAATTCAAACAGTCTGTGACCATTCATCATCGTCGTCGCAAATTTCGTCGGATCGTCAAACCTTTTCTGGGTTTTGTAGAGTGGACGATGGGGATCGCATCTATATGGTTTTTGTGTCGATTCAACAGTTAGATCGTCGTAGATCTTCGATTTGGGTTTCGAATTACATGGGCGGCTGTTGCTGGGAGCACAGATTTTCGTGCTCGCGTGGCCGTTTGGAGGAAGGCGGTTCGATTTGGGATGATGAGCTTGGCCGCGATAGCCTTGTTTGATCGGAGACGGACGTGAAGGTGGCGAATTCTGGCAGCTGCGTTCAAACGTGGGAGGGGTTCACGAATGCATAGGGTTTCTGGAAGGGGGCCGCGTGCGTTTCTGGGAATAGAAGGAGTGACGTGGCACATATATTTGTAAGTGATGAATATGTGTCGTTTTATTTATTTTCAATTTTGAATTCAATCATCATTTTTCGCCATAACTTTCTCATATGAAGTCGGATTCACACGAAATTTCTTTTGTTAGGATCGTAATTTAATTCCGGACTTGATGACGCTGGTTTGGACGAATTCCAAGAAGGGCGAATTTTTGGGTTTAAATCGAATTTAAATTCGATTTAAATTCAAAAGGTGAGTGTTTTAACCCACTCACAACTACTAGAAGCTTTTATGTTCGTTTAAATTAATTTTAGAAATGAATAGAAATTTATTTATGAGTATTTGGCATGTTTATTTTATTCATATCTGTTGAATTGCATTTATTTAATTTAACTGTTAATTTAATTAATTTATTGCGTATAAATTTACAGTTAAAATTTATTTGTTTGTATATGAACTGCTAGTTAACAGTTATATAATTTATTACTGAATATAGACTGTAGATTAATATATGTTAAATTTAATTTGAATAAAATTGCCAGTATTACCTGTTATGTAGTACCAAAAATAATATTGTTATTGATTGATATTGATTGATGATTGCGATTTGGATGATGGATGATGTTGATGAATGGATGTTTATTGTATATCATTAAATTGCAAATTATCATGCATATTTCATTTCATTCGGGATTGTGGTTTGAAATGATATATAACCGCAAAATTTTATATCTTTTAAATTGCGGATTAAAATGATAAATATCCGTATCACTTGACCATAGGATAGAAAATTATATACAGGCACCGCGGTATATATATAACTATTTAAATGTGATTTCTATGGTTTGGATGGAATACGGTTTATAATAATCTTAAATTTTATATTGTATAAATATTTTTCTTCCATATATATATATATATACATATGAAGTTGAAAATTTTGAAATTAAAAGGTAATCTTTATTAAAAATGGAAGAAAATTAAGAAAATGGAGTTTAATAATTTATATCATATGTTTAAATGTTAAGTTTGGAAATTTTAAGATATGATATTTATAATTGGATTTTTCCCAAAATAAATTGAAATGAATATTCTAGTATAATTTGAATTGGGAAAAATATATATATTTTATTACTAGAAATTGAAGTCTTATTATTTATGGATTTTATATGAATATTCAAGACTAATTAATAGAACAATTGATTTGTTGAAAGAATAAAATCCAACTTTAGTTTGAAATATTGATACTCAAAATGGATATACGTATATATAAATAAATTGAAGTGGTTTTGGAACTTGAGAGAGATAATATAAATTTTGGTTTAGACTTTAATAAAGAAATGTATTTGTAAAGCCATGAGAACTATTTTCTTTACAAAGTAACATTTAAGTTAAACCATTTAATTTATATACCGTTGAATGTCCAAACCATTCAAGTTTTTAGAAGTTATGGTTTTAAATTATGATTTTCAAAATATTATGCTTTGAAATATTTGATTTTCAGACGTTATAAAGTTAAAGCATTATGATTTTGGAAAAGAATTATATTTGGGATAAGTGATAAAATATGGCTTTGGGTTTGAAATGATATCGTATTCATGGTTATGAAATGGAATGTTTATTCTGATTTTTAAAGTATAACCTATTTTAAATGACCGCGGTGTTATAATAACGATGGGTTGGCAAAGAGACCGGGATCGGATATGGACATACTCTCTGTTGATACCGAAAACCACTTTGACTAACCGTGTACGCGGTGGAGATTCCAGAATGAAGTAGGTGGTGGTGACGTTTCCTGTAAGGTAAATACGTGCACCCGACTCCTGTGAGTTGGCATAAGGTGGCTAAAACAGGAGCGATTCTCAGGCCAATGAGGTCATTCCTCTGATCGGACCCTCCTCTTCGATATTATACTTTGATTTTGGATTGATTCAGTGGCCACTTCTATATTTTGATTTTGAGGAGTTAGTCCGAGGTGGGCGGTAACTGCGGCTACGCGTTTCCACCAGCCTGGATAGCAGTTGGTATATCTACCCTGGCATTGCCTAGTTGTGCCGTGTCACCTACCATACCGAGCATTTACCACGAGTTTCTATTTGTGTCGTACCTATGGAGTATCCTCTGGTAGCTTCCCGATCAGGAGGTATTACGGTACTGTATAGACTATTGACATTATTTGTGTTAAGGGCTATATGGGTAACCCCTTAACGCTATTAAAAAGTAAGTTTATTTTATAAATAGACACTATTATAATAGCGCAATATACTACATAGTAAATAGTTTAACGGATCCTTAGGAGATGTAAATCCCGAACATCTCTTGAGTTACTGTACTCATATTTATTTCTGTTAATTTAACTCACATAAGATCTTTTAGTCTGACTCGAGTGTTTTTGTCTTTTCAAATTCGCTCAGGTCAGTCCGAGCGTTTCAGGATCGAAGGTTTTAGCTTTGGAGGACGAAGACGAAGAATCCGTATTATATTATTTATAGTATTGCACCACACTCTAAAATTTCCGCTGCATTGATTGTATTGGTATGTGTAACTCTGATATTCATTGTATAAGTAAAATAAATATTTTGTAAACAGTTATCATGAACTGTATATTGATTATTATATTTTATCCTTCCGCTGTGAGATTCTATTTTGTTTTATTTCTTCTCTGTTTTTCTTATTTACCCCATAACAATCCTCTCTTGCGTATGCTTTGAATTGGCACGTGTGTCGGTTTAAAGTGTGCGAAAAGGCGGGATGTTACAGTTGGTATCAGAGCTTTGGTTTAGCGATAAACCTTGGCTTTGTGGGGTTCGACTCTTTGTTAATAGGGTAGTAATACCCTATGGGAGTCGCAGAGTGTATATATATATGAGAGAGCGTATTTGTTAGTATTAATAAAAGATTTTGATATTGTGTTAATCTGTTCCGCTTTGTATTTATAAATTCTGGTTGATGCATGGGACGCTATGTCATCAATAGGGATTTCTAAACACTTAATAGGACAGACCGCCATAATATTTGTTTTTAATATAGGTGAATGAAATAATTTTGCCTATTATATTTTCTATATATAAAAATATTTTTATAAAGATATATTTTGGTTGCTATAGTTGGGTGTTAGGTAATAAAAATATTTGTAATGAATTAATGCTAAGTTGAATTTTAATAAATCAAATTGGAGATTTTAGAACTTAAGTCCGGGATTTTTGAAATCTTCTTTCAAAGGATTTATGAAATATAATGATTTGGTTTATAAATATTTTCTTATATAAATATTTAGTATAATTCGAAAGAATTGGTTTAAAGAGGATTTTGAAGAAAATAAGTTTGTACTTTCCTCTCTGTCGCTGGAAAATAATTTCGGTGATGACGGCCGCATCATCGACTTTCATTTTCGAGTTTCGAAGGGAAAGGCCACTGTAGTAAATTCTACTGCAGATTTGTTTTGAAATTATTTAAAATTTTAATTGTTTAAAGGTAATTAGAGATATAAAAGTTGTAAGAAATTAATTATCTATTATTTTAAAGTAATTTTGGAATTTGACCCGGTTTTAATTCTTGAATTTCCATTAATTAGTTGTAAAAAAAAAAAAAATTAGGTTAGTAAAATAAAGGTTAAGTAATTAATGAATTAAAAGGGTTGAGATTAAACTTGTATAAGTTCTTTTGCTTTTTCTTTAACATAAATAACTTACCAAGTATAAAAAGTTGAAATGTAAATTAAGAGTGGAATAGAATATTATGCAAGTAGAATTTTTGGAAATAATGAAGTATTCAATAAATTACTGTTATAAATAAGAATTTAATGGTATTAACTTAAGTGATGATTGGAATTTTACTAAAATTAAAGGTTGTATTATTAATAGGTGATTTTAACCGTAAGAAAGTAAAAATGAAATTCCTTAATTTATAAAGTTTGATTGTAGGGTTATTAACTTAAGTACGCCTTAATTTCCCCTATTCTAATATAATGGAAAGTAGGAAAAATATAAATGACTGCAATCCATAGTTAATGAATGAGTAAAATCTTTCACTTATAGGAATGCAAGTTATAAGGTTAATAAATTAAGTGTAAGTAGAGGGTTACTGTAATTAAATATAATGGAAACTTCAGCATTAAATAAATGAATGAGATTAAAAGTAAGTTGAAATTGTAATTTATAAAACAAATATATATTAATTAAAGGAAGGGAGAAGAAACTTGTAAATTTTCACTTACATTCTTAAAACATACATAACTTACCATATAATAAAAAGTTGCAATGTTAGTAGGAAAATGTAAGGGGAAATCTTACAAGTGAAGAGTAAGGTAATAAAGGTATTCTATTAATTTGCTATTATTAATGAGAATTAATTGTATAGACTTAAGTTAAATTGAAAATTTTACTATAAGTAAAGGTAAGTAGTATAAATAGATGATAGAAACTTTAGTAAATAAATTGGAATACAAATATAATGAATTTTGTGATAAATGGAAAATGAAAATTTGTAAGAAATAAAGAAATCACTCCATAAATGAAAGAAAAAAAATCAAACCATTGAAGCATGAGATAAATGTATAATAAATAAATTTGGGTGTTGGTTTGAATTGTGTTGTTTGATTTATGTTGTTGGGTAAGAAATTTGAAGTGGTTAAATGAATAAGTATCTATCTTTGTTCCATCTAAGACTGTTGAGTAAAGGATGCACTTGATAGTTAATTTCATTTCATACAAATTTCAAGTTTGAACCCAAACAACTATTTGTTTGATGGATTAAATGGTTGCTTTGTTTGTGTATGTATGTTGTTGTAAGGTTGATGGTTGTTGAATTGTTTGGTTGATTAATGATTGAATCCACTTGAATAGTTCACTTTAAAATAAATATTTAACCTTTTAGATTATATAAGTGAATACAGGTGATGGAAGCAACTGCTACTGCTTTTGGTTCCAAAATAATAAGCGTATATTGCCCGACAAATAGGTACGTTTTCGGATTACGTTTAAAGCGCTATTTTTCCCGTGTTGGGATATAATATTTTGATAATATATGTAATATATTTGTATATTTTGATATTATATTTTCTCCCGAGCCTCACCGTACAAAGGAGACTCTGCCAAAAATTTTCGTAAATTTTGGACTTAGAATTTTGTTGAATATTTTCCAAACTTTAATGATTTAAGTATAAAAGGTTGTAATGATTATAAGACGGCTATATTTTATGTAAGGTAATGAATTTAGTAAATTATTGGTTATAGGTTAAATATTTTGAATAAGGCGTATTGTTATTTAAATTCTTTTTCTCCCTTCTTTTTCCTTTTCGGGGACGAAAAGTTTTGAGTGGGGGAGATTGTAATGACCCGTTAAATTAATAATATTAAATGAATTGAATTAATATAATTTCTAATCTAATTTAGAATAAATGTAGAAATTTGGTATAGTAGTGTAATTTAGTGTAACAATAAATTTTACGACAATAGATTTGGATAATGTAGATTGTCACAATTTGATTTAAAGTTAAATATAAGAAACTGATATAAGGGTTGAATTAGTGAATATCAATAAAAAGATTAAGTAGAATGGAATTCATTTAATATAAAATAAATAGTGGAAGACTTACATTGGATTGTAAAATGGATAGTAACTAAATAAAAGGTGACCGCTGAATAAATCAATGCAGTAAGTGTTGATAAGGATATTTAATGAATGTTGTCAATAATAAATGGACTTAAGATAGTAATAAAATTTGTTTTGCCTATGTAAATTTTATGTATTGATAAGCTATAATTAAATTTGAAATTTGGTAGTAAATAGGGGATAAGTTGACTAAGGCAATTAGTAATTTAATAAATGAATGCATAGTAAGTAAGTGGAAATGTATGCATAAAAATATTTTCATATATGGGATAATTACAAAAGTTTACCCATTTATCTAATGTATATAATTGAATCTAAATTTAGGGCAACATTTTGTTATTGATGGTATAAGTGAATTTGAATAAAAGGGTAAAAAAATTATGTAGATTTAACATGTATTGAGTATATAGCTAAGAAGGGCATTCGATGTAAATGAATCTAAATTAATGTGTCTAGTCAATAAAGGAGAACTTTAAGGGAATAAATATAAATGAATGTATTTGGGGAATGAAGTCCTTTTATATGTTGAATAGTATAACGTTGTTATTAAGAATGAACGTTACTTTAGTAATTATTAATATGGTAACGGAAGAGTGTATAAATTTTATAGTAACGTAAAAACGTATTGTAAGATAATAATTAAGTGTAGACTTATAAAATATATTTATGACAACAAATTTTGTAAGTTATTTATTCTATTAGTTGTTAAGTTTTATTTATGTGTAAGTTAACAATATTACAATTCAATTGATATGCAAACAAAAGATGAACATTTGGAAGTATTACTGTAGTGATATATATATAAGAAACGGTAACTTTGTAGTTGGGGAATAATTGATTTATTTGTGAGTTGTAATCAAATAGAGTCAAATTTATTAGAATTTATTGCAATTTAGGGGATTAATTGCAGTAACCTTTGAAGATTTATTCACTAAAATAATTGACGATGGAAATTATATGTAAATTTGCTTTTAGTTAATATAAAATATCCAGAGGGCTAGAAATGACACAAATCTACTAGTTTAGAAATTTACAATAAAAAGTGGTAAGTAATTTTTTCTAAATGTTTAGATAGTAGGAAGATGTAGATTTAGATGGAATTTATTATTTAACTATTTCATAAGTTGAGATCTAAGTTTAGAATTGAGATCTTTAATGTATAGATATTGAGACAATGTTAGTTTCATTAAATTGACATCAATAACCTTGAATAATAGAAAGAAAGTGAATTTGATAAATTTAATCAAACTTATAATGTTGAATTTATTAAAATTGGAATTAATATTGAAGTTAAGAATTTACATTTGAATTGATGAATAGAACAACTATTGACACTTAAATTGTTTAGAATTGGAGTAAATAGTTAAGAAAATTTAAAGGGAGAAAATTTGGTCAATTTTTGAATTTAGATGTAAAAATTAGATTTTTTTTAATTTATTTAATTTATTTAATGAATATTAAAAATAGCCATTTTGGCCACGGACTCGGATTTCGACAAAACCAGTTTCATCGGATCCGTATCGGTGAATTATTATAGGGTTTCAAGTTTCGTATCGATCGGACTTGTCGTTTGATCGTACGGGCGTGAAACGCCTTGAAATCAATTTTAATAAAATCAATTTGAAATCAATTTGGAAATTTTGTTTTCAGCATAACTTCTTCATACGATCAAATTTGGACGTGAAACTTTTTCCATCGCGTTCAGAATATCTTAAAATACCTATTTGGATATATAGATTTAATAAATTCGGTTCCGGAGGCATAGCGGGCTTTTTGGGCCATAGTTTGTTTCGTACGTTCACTTATCCGATCCATCTACGCTATCTCTAGTCTACCTATATAAGCACGGTTATAAACCCTAGCCCCATTTTATTTTCCCTTTTGCTGTACATTCATTTCTTCATCTCCTTCTCCTCCTCAAATGAATGCAACCTAGATCTACCCCAATCCAAATTTTAGTGAAAATGCAAACACTTCAGAAAAATTCCACAAAAATATATGTTAATGTTCTCGAGGCACGTAATCTACTGGTGCAATTCGTTTTCTGTTTTGAACATTCGTTTGACCAGAATTAATTCAAACAGTCCGTGACCATTCATCATCGTCGTCGCAAACTTCGTTGGATCGTCAAACCTTTTCTGGGTTTTGTAGAGTGGACGATGGGGATCGCATCTATATGGTTTTTGTGTCGATTCAACGGTTAGATCGTCGTAGATCTTCGATTTGGGTTTCGAATTACATGGGCGGCTGTTGCTGGGAGCACAGATTTTCGTGCTCGCGTGGCCGTTTGGAGGAAGGCGGTTCGATTTGGAATGATGAGCTTGGCCGCGATAGCCTTGTTTGATCGGAGACGGACGTGAAGGTGGCGAATTCTGGCAGCTGCGTTCAAACGTGGGAGGGGTTCACGAATGCATAGGGTTTCTGGAAGGGGGCCGCGTGCGTTTCTGGGAATAGAAGGAGTGACGTGGCACATATATTTGTAAGTGATGAATATGTGTCGTTTTATTTATTTTCAATTTTGAATTCAATCATCGTTTTTCGCCATAACTTTCTCATACGAAGTCGGATTCACACGAAATTTCTTTTGTTAGGATCGTAATTTAATTCCGGACTTGATGACGTTGGTTTGGACGAATTCCAAGAAGGGCGAATTTTTGGGTTTAAATCGAATTTAAATTCGATTTAAATTCAAAAGGTGAGTGTTTTAACCCACTCACAACTACTAGAAGCTTTTATGTTCGTTTAAATTAATTTTAGAAATGAATAGAAATTTATTTATGAGTATTTGGCATGTTTATTTTATTCATATCTGTTGAATTGCATTTATTTAATTTAACTGTTAATTTAATTAATTTATTGCGTATAAATTTACAGTTAAAATTTATTTGTTTGTATATGAACTGCTAGTTAACAGTTATATAATTTATTACTGAATATAGACTGTAGATTAATATATGTTAAATTTAATTTGAATAAAATTGCCAGTATTACCTGTTATGTAGTACCAAAAATAATATTGTTATTGATTGATATTGATTGATGATTGCGATTTGGATGATGGATGATGTTGATGAATGGATGTTTATTGTATATCATTAAATTGCAAATTATCATGCATATTTCATTTCATTCGGGATTGTGGTTTGAAATGATATATAACCGCAAAATTTTATATCTTTTAAATTGCGGATTAAAATGATAAATATCCGTATCACTTGACCATAGGATAGAAAATTATATACAGGCACCGCGGTATATATATAACTATTTAAATGTGATTTCTATGGTTTGGATGGAATACGGTTTATAATAATCTTAAATTTTATATTGTATAAATATTTTTCTTCCATATATATATATATACATATGAAGTTGAAAATTTTGAAATTAAAAGGTAATCTTTATTAAAAATGGAAGAAAATTAAGAAAATGGAGTTTAATAATTTATATCATATGTTTAAATGTTAAGTTTGGAAATTTTAAGATATGATATTTATAATTGGATTTTTCCCAAAATAAATTGAAATGAATATTCTAGTATAATTTGAATTGGGAAAAATATATATATTTTATTACTAGAAATTGAAGTCTTATTATTTATGGATTTTATATGAATATTCAAGACTAATTAATAGAACAATTGATTTGTTGAAAGAATAAAATCCAACTTTAGTTTGAAATATTGATACTCAAAATGGATATACGTATATATAAATAAATTGAAGTGGTTTTGGAACTTGAGAGAGATAATATAAATTTTGGTTTAGACTTTAATAAAGAAATGTATTTGTAAAGCCATGAGAACTATTTTCTTTACAAAGTAACATTTAAGTTAAACCATTTAATTCATATACCGTTGAATGTCCAAACCATTCAAGTTTTTAGAAGTTATGGTTTTAAATTATGATTTTCAAAATATTATGCTTTGAAATATTTGATTTTCAGACGTTATAAAGTTAAAGCATTATGATTTTGGAAAAGAATTATATTTGGGATAAGTGATAAAATATGGCTTTGGGTTTGAAATGATATCGTATTCATGGTTATGAAATGGAATGTTTATTCTGATTTTTAAAGTATAACCTATTTTAAATGACCGCGGTGTTATAATAACGATGGGTTAGCAAAGAGACCGGGATCGGATATGGACATACTCTCTGTTGATACCGAAAACCACTTTGACTAACCGTGTACGCGGTGGAGATTCCAGAATGAAGTAGGTGGTGGTGACGTTTCCTGTAAGGTAAATACGTGGACCCGACTCCCGTGAGTTGGCATAAGGTGGCTAAAACAGGAGCGATTCTCAGGCCAATGAGGTCATTCCTCTGATCGGACCCTCCTCTTCGATATTATACTTTGATTTTGGATTGATTCAGTGGCCACTTCTATATTTTGATTTTGGGGAGTTAGTCCGAGGTGGGCGGTAACTGCGGCTACGCGTTTCCACCAGCCTGGATAGCAATTGGTATATCTACCCTGGCATTGCTTAGTTGTGCCGTGTCACCTACCATACCGAGCCTTTACTACGAGTTTCTATTTGTGTCGTACCTATGGAGTATCCTCTGGTAGCTTCCCGATCAGGAGGTATTACGGTACTGTATAGACTATTGACATTATTTGTGTTAAGGGCTATATGGGTAACCCCTTAACGCTATTAAAAAGTAAGTTTATTTTATAAATAGACACTATTATAATAGCGCAATATACTACATAGTAAATAGTTTAACGGATCCTTAGGAGATGTAAATCCCGAACATCTCTTGAGTTACTGTACTCATATTTATTTCTGTTAATTTAACTCACATAAGATCTTTTAGTCTGACTCGAGTGTTTTTGTCTTTTCAAATTCGCTCGGGTCAGTCCGAGCGTTTCAGGATCGAAGATTTTAGCTTTGGAGGACGAAGAATCTGTATTATATTATTTATAGTATTGCACCACACTCTAAATTTTCCGCTGCATTGATTGTATTGGTATGTGTAACTCTGATATTCATTGTATAAGTAAAATAAATATTTTGTAAACAGTTATCATGAACTGTATATTGATTATTATATTTTATCCTTCCGCTGTGAGATTCTATTTTGTTTTATTTCTTCACTGTTTTTCTTATTTACCCCATAACAATCCGCCCTTGCGTATGCTTTGAATTGGCACATGTGTCGGTTTAAAGTGTGCGAAAAGGCGGGATGTTACAGTAAGCTTCATATATCATGCAAAAACAAGTGGAAAATAAATTCATTTGAAATTTAATTATATACTACAAGTGTTTTTAGAGAAACCTAGCTACTTAAAAATTCAGTTCAAACTACCTAAAAATTTTCCATCTCTCTAAAACCAAACCTGAAAAAGAATTCAAAACTGAAAACTTTCAATCTGAAATCAAACAACAACAAATCTTCAACCCGATTCAAGAGCAGAGATCAACTCAATAAACATCAACAAAGATTCAGATTCAAGTTGCAATTTAAATCAAAATATCAAGCAAGCTAACAACCAAAGTTCCAGATCAAAATCAAAAGCCTGACTCCCTATTTTAAACTGTGAGTAAAAATTCTTTTATAAAAGCTTAAATTTGTTATCCTGGTGCATATGATGAATTAAATATGTCATGTTGTGAAAATATGTTTGCATGGATGTAGTTACTTGGATGATAGTTCAACTGCTCTGTTTATTGATATACATGACTCTGTGTGTGTGTGTGTCTATATATATATATATATATATATATATATATAAGGCTCTGTTATGTTCTTCAGGCTCAAGAATTCGTTTTAAAAATTCATATCTCATTTTACAAATAGTTTTAGGTTAGGATCTTTAAGGGATAACTATTTGTATTAGCAAAATTTGATTTTTAAAAATATCATTAAGTATATTTAACTTGTAGGATTACTAGAAATTGAAAATTACAGTAAAAAATAAATTATATTCAAAAATTAGATGTTTAAACCTTGGGTTTTAATTACATCATCTGATTCATTGTCAAAAACTATGATTTTTAAAAGTAATTTCCCGATTTTTAAGTTTGTAAATGATGAGATTTCACGAGATGATCAGATTTGGATTTCTTGTTAATTGCCGGCGATCGGGGAGGAGATGGTCGTCGTGGTCGAGGTTGAAGGAGACTTGAGAGGTGGGGAACATTGGGAAAATAGTCGGGAATTTTATTGATCGCTGTAGTGATCTGGCGACGGTAAACTCGGGCTTTAAAGCCAGGTTTGGTCGTCAAATTTTCAGTGATCGTGTGACGTCGTGGGCGCGTCGGAGATGATCGGAGTGAGGGGAAATGGTACGTGAGTCTTCGGCGAAGTTTCGGTCGAGGTGTCGAACTTCCTGGTGGCTGGTGATGGAGGCACGCGGTGTTCTTGTCGATCTGGGTTGGTGTGTCGTCTCGCTCGATTTTGAACTCAGAGGCGATAGGTTGTCCTGGGTGGTCGAATTGTTTGAGTGGATCATCAGCGGTAGCTTGGTGATCGAAACGTTGCTCGGAGACAGTCTGGCCTCATGTGCATGTACACTGGTGTCATTTGTATCTGTGCGATGTGTGAATCGGGGAAGAAATGGTTTGCCCGGGTGCGTGCTCGAAGTTGTGTGATGATTGCCTCGAAGTAGAGTGATAACATGAGTAACTCGGGAATGAGAACGGGTATTTTGTTAATTGGCCTGGGTTTTAGTCATAGCAGGTTTTTAAAATTCAAAAAAGTAAATTATGTTCAGTTTTTTTCTTAAATCTAGAGTAATTTTTACTAGGTTTTAAATGTTTAAAAGAAAATTTGAACCAGGTTTTAAAGGTAAAGTAAAAGCATAACCAACTTTTTAAATTATAAAGAAAACACGTATCAAGTTTTGAAGTTTTAAAATTTTAAGGTTTTAAAGTTTTAAAGATTTAAAAATTGGGAAATTAAAGTAGATAAACAAGTTTCCAAAATAATATTAACCAAGTTCTAAAGCAAAATGTATAGATTATAAATGCAAATATTTTTGAGAAATTAAATTATTTTTAAGTGGATGAATTAAATATTAGGTTAATAATCTCTAATTGTTTTCAAATAAAGGGATGTGATTAATGAAAGTGATTAAAAGATGATTACTTAATAAAAGTAATTAGAGGATAATGAATGAATGTAATTAATTAAGTATTAATTAATTTAAAGGACTAATTAATTAGGATAATTAATTAAAGTGTTGGTTAAGTAATTAAGAATAATTACTTATTGAAAGTAAGTAAAGAATAATTACTTAGTGTAAGTAATTAATGGATAATTACTTAAGGAATAATTAGCTAATATAATTAATAAAGTATAATTACTTCGTGTAAGTAATTAAGGACAATTACTTAATGAAAGTAATTAGGAATAATTACTTAATAGAAGTAATTAAAGGGTAATTACATATGTAAAGAATTAATTACTTAATGGATAATTAATTTATGTAATTAATTAATTATTGTGATTTAATTAAAGGTTAATTAATTTATGTAATTAATTAAAGGATAAATTAATTATGTAATTAACTTTAGGTTAATTTATTTATGACTAACTAAGGGATAATTAATTAATGTAAGTAATTAAGGGATTGATTAGTTAATTTCATTGACTAATTAAAGTAATAACAAATGGTTTGTACTTAATGTTTATTAAGCAGGGTTAAGAAATTAATTTATTGGTTTAAATTAATTATGAGATCAATTAATCTTGCTTTTGGATGATTAAGTTATGTTGAATGCCTTAAATTGATTAATGTGTGATGCTCTGTGATATGCAATGCTTGGTTGAACTATGATAATGTAAGTTATCTATCAGTGATGAAATGTTGTGTAAACTGACATCCTGTTTAATAAATTGAGTTGTTTTCACTTAAACAACTTGGATTAAGAGGACATCGGATTCGAGGAGACTGGGGCCGGGTATCAGCAAATGCCCAAAACCACTTCGTTTTTTTTATAGATTTGAGTTTAGAATCAAATAGGCTGGAATGGAACAATTAAGTAACTTGGCCATTTAAACTGAGTAACAGTTTAAAGTATTGTCTGGTAATAAGTGATTGACTATAACGAGTTAAATACTCATAGTAAGGTACGAGTTACCCTGGGTTTCAGTTATGTTTTTAAGACTTAGTATTTCAAATTTTATGGGTTTACTCACATTGGTTTCCAGCCTGACCCGAGTTTTACTTTGATGTAATACTCGGATAAAACCGAGTACTATAGATTTTTCAAGTTAGGACGTTCTGGAGCTCACGTAGCAAGCTGGATGGTAAGGACGTATGGAGTATAGTCCGCTGTGTATTGGATGGCACTGATAGTAGTCTGGGACAGATTATTATAATTTTCCAAATTGTTTATGTATGGTTGTACTCTGATATATTGAATGTAATCTGACAATTACTGCTTTTCTTTGTATAGCTATTGTTTGATATTACATTTTAATCCGTTGCGAATGTGAGATTCTGTGTTTTGTTTTCTCTTTCTTCTTCTAGCTCTTTTCTTCTTTTCCCTAACAATCTGGGATTTCCGACGTTCGTATGTTCGGCACTTCTACCGTGAATGTATTAGTGTCGAATTTTCAAGGTTGAAAATTCCGGGTCGTTACAGTTTGTATCAGAGCTGAAGGTTAAGCGAGAAACTTGGCACTGGTGGGTTTACTCATTTGAATAAGGGTCAATAGTACCTTAAAATGAGTTGAGTGTAATATATATGAGAGCGTACTTGTTATTTTCTTATATAAAGATCTTAAACGGTTTTAAAATTAGTTTTTATAGAAACTTAAATTTTGATACAAAGCAATAGTTTTTCTAATTATTATATATATACTAAGGTAATTGGTTGTTGATTATTTGAATTAAATGTAATAATAAGAATCAAGAGGTAGTAAAATATACAATCAAATAAGAATTGGATAATCTAAATAAGATAAGTCAAAAAAGGATTCAAACTAAAATTAGAATCCTGAAATTTGTAGATGTTTTCAGATTGAGATAATAATGAATTGGTTTCCAGATATGATAATCTTGGTTATTATCGTAAAATGGTTGCAGTGTTTAATAATGGGATGTTTGTTCCTAATAAATAATGATAAAGTAAAATGGAAAGTTTTAAGGAAGTAACAATTTAGGTAAGTATGGCTTATAAATTGAAAAAGATCTAAATTGTGATGTTTTTTTCAAAAATCTAAGTCCAAAATTTGAAATTGTTTCAAAGTGTTATAAGATATTATAAATAATGTTATTCGAAATATTTTTGAATAAAGGGATCTCGTTTTAAAACAAGAGTTGTTTTAAAAAAAAAATTTAAAGGAAATTATTTTGGAATTAAAAACCAAGAATAGTTTAAAATTGGAAGTATGACTTTGATGTTCAAATGAAATAAATATGTATATACAAGTAGATATAATAATAACGAAATTAGTTTTTGAACTTATAAGTGGATAGGATATTGATAAGAAGTTTAAAATTTGAAATGGGAAATTCAAATTGGGTAAGGTTGACTGGATTAAGTAAATTGAATTTAACTTAGGAGAAGTTAATTAAGTTTAACAAACAACCTGAATTGGAACTTTCAAGATGAAACTGAGATTTAACTTAGGGAGGTTAAATGGTCGGATTGAATGGGTGTTATATGTAATCTCAAAGCAAGTTTGTGTTCTGGAAGTTGGTAATGGATGCTATTGATGGATGTTTTAAATAATTTGGATGTTTATTTACTTTAACATATCCTGTTATCATCTTGTTGTTATTATTAATCTATAAAACTGTGAATTGGATTATTTTAATTGAATTAACAAGTGGATCGAGATAATATATATCCATTACTAAAGTAAAATGAAAATAAAATTTTAATTCAAAACTATTTAAATAATTTTGATTTTAAGAAATAAAGATTGAACATATGGTAATGGAATCACTTTGAACTTAAGACTAAAATGTTAAAAAGAACTTGTAAACTGAAATTGTTTAAGAATTGGATTTTAGGTTAGAAGTTAAAATTGGATAATAAATTGGATTCTGAAGATTAAATTGTTTAAAAAGCTTTGAACTCTTATTTGAACTTTGAAATAAGTTAAGTAAAGGTAATTTAAAACGAATGTTTGAAATCTGGACTCAAAATTTATTGTTTAAAACTTAGGTTATTAAATTAAAAGCAAAGGACAATTTGATTTAAAGGATTAAAACAACATTTAAAAATGTAACTTGAATTTATATAATTCGAGACGGTTTAAAGTTGAAATTGAAAATTGGAATTAGTTCAATTTAAATTTGATTTGAATTAATTGGATGAGAGATTGAAGTGGAATAAGTTTAAAATCCAAATGGGAATTGATTTGAGTATGGGATAGAAATTGAAGTTAATTCAAATTTAATTGGGGTTGAATCAATTTGATGAGATCGGAAACTGATTGAAATAAGAAATTGGGAAATTGAACCAGTTTGACTCTGAAAACTTTTTCAAATAAATTATTTTAGTATAAATTGTTTTAAATCTATTTTTCATATCTATTTACTGCAAAACCTTTCTTTTTAAACCCAAACTATCTTATACTTATTTTACAATTATTTTGAAACTAATTACTATTTTATATCTATTTTACAAACTAATTACTGTTTTACAACTATTTTTGCAACTATCTAACTATTCTTCGACTATTTAACAACTTTACAACTATTTTATAATTACTTAACTATTTTAATTGCTATTTTACAACTAACTGCTATTTTACAACTACTTATCTGTTTAAAACTTTTTCAAGCTATTTTCAAAATTCAAGTTGGTCATAGTGCAAACTGTTTAGAATTGAAGCGACAACTCGAATAGGAATTGTGCAATTGTGAATATGTGAATAGATATATAAATGAATGTGAAGTAAAATAAAATTGATTTAGCTGATAATCAATGAAGATAAATACATAGGATGTACGTATATTATTCTATTCATAGAATGGTTTGATCCAGATTCGAGCACAGAATTTCGAGATAATATACCGATCCGAGTTGGGATTTTTCACTCGATTTTCGACGGCGAACCATGGATATGGATTTTTGATTGGTTCTGGAAATTCTCTATCATAGTTATGACTATGCAAGGAGAATGATGGTTTCGGATCAAGAAACCAGATCTGAGTCTGCGCTAGTAAGTCGGGTGGACGGTACTAGTTCGGAAGTGAAATTGTGTGATCAAGTGAGCGATCGAATTTGATGTTGCGTACGAATGATATATGTACATCGTACATGCTTGAATGAAATAGATATTGAAATTTTGAAGGAAATGAGAAATGATTTCTGAAAAGAAAAGTATATTTTGAGAAATATATATGAATAAAAGTGGAAGTTGGATATCTTTTGAAATTCACTTTATGAAAAGTAGGTGATATGGTAAATAACTTTATAAAGGAAATCAAACTTGATATTTAATGTGGCATAACTAAAGTTATATATATATATATATATATGTTTTTTATATATGATAAACTCCTATTGTTGAATTTATAGCCAGCAGAAAAGATTTTTGAAAATACTTGAAGCATAAAAATAGAATTTATATAAGTATGAAGTGATCCAAGATTTTTTGAGATTATATATATATAAATAATTTTATGAGAATGATTTTGGAAAAAGGTTTTGGAACCTATGGATTTTGGAAAGGCTTTTGATTTTTTGGGAAAAACCAATTTTGGGAATTTGGAAAGCCAAGTTTGGAACTATCGATTTGAGATATCGATTTTGTGTAAAGGGGATTTTTATGTGAATCGTAAAGGGTATGATTTGAAGATACTATAAGTGTATAGTATAAAATATTTTTTAGATTGGCTCTCGGGAAAAAGGCGCTCCCATGAAATGAACTTCATAGGAGATACACGGGGTGGTTCTGCCTTGAGCCCTAAGGGGAAGGCTCTAAATTGGATCTTGGGAGGAAGTTCGGACAAACTGAAGTTCTTGAGGATTTTATGTGTGGGTAGAAAAATTTGAGGCTGCTGATGCCTACAGAGACATTTGGGTTATGCTGTGACGACAGTGTAACCCAATGTCACTACGATTTACTGCAGACCATAGCGGAAGTCATGTGGCCGTGAGAGCCAATGGTCTACGTTTGATTTGCCTTGATGGCAATGCAATATCGGTAGACTGTGATCTATGAAGACACAGCGAAAGTCGTGTGGAAGTAAGTGCCTACAAGCTACATTGAGACTCGGCTGATGTAGTTTGCGATCTATGTTGGAGTGGTGAAGTTTCATTTGGCAGCGAAATTCGAGGGCGCTGATGCCTACAGTTACATGGATTTTTGCCATGATGGCAACGTAACCCTAGGTGTGGCTGCGATCTGCGGCGGGTTCCATGGCGTAATCGAGGGGCACGGAGTGCCTATAGTTATCAATGGATTTTGCAGGGATGGCAATGTAACCGTCGGGTTAACTGCGACCATGGAGGGGGTGATGATTTCCATAGCATTCTCACCAAAAATGATTTCTACATTTTCAAAAATGTTTTCTATATTTTGACAAAGTTTTCAAAATGTTTCCAAATGTTTTCATTGGGTGTTGAAAACAGGTTTACCAAGTACTTATAGATTTTTAGGCCTACGCCTGATCAACGTATGACCGAAATTCTGTAAGAACGGGGATGGACTTGTTGAGACATCGAGTTATAAAAAGTATTTTTATAAAACAATTTTGGTAATACTATATATATTTTAAAGTGTTTTAGAAAAAAAAATGTTCAAAGAGTAATTTAACCAATAATAAGCATTATAATCAAAATTCTTGCTTCATTCCTGTTCGCGGACGAAAAGATTCAAAGGAGGGAGGAATGTGATAACCCGGATTTTTGAACATCTGTTAATTGGTAATTAACAGAATTAAATTTATTAAATACTGATTTGTGTGTTAAACAAATAACATTCTGATAAGTATCTGAATATATATATATATATATATATATATATTTGAAACTATAATAAATGTTAAAAAAAGTAAATCTCTGGATAAATGAATAATATATTTCACTATTTAATTTAAAACTATATATATATAAATAGATATATGAAAATTTTATAATGTTGAAAATTTTAAGTGTGTTCATATAGAAGTATATAAATGTGTTTATATTAAATTATATTAATTTAAATTTCATGTGTTTATAATAATTTTCAACAGCTATTTGAAGTTAAATTTTATAAAAAACCCTAGATAAATATTTATTAATTTAAGTATGATAGTTCAAATGAGATATAACAAAAGAATTCATTATGCTTTCTCTTTAAATATACATGTATATATGTGTGTTTATTTATCAATGTATAATTAATTTTAAATCATTTACTTTAAAAGCTATATAAGGAAATGTATGAATAGAAAATGTATATTAAACATTTAAAGCATAATTCATATATAAAAATTATAATACATAAATTATGTTAAACATAGGTACTTAATAAAATCAAGGGTTTGGACATAAAAATAATTGGTTTGACATTTATAAGATTATAAAAACATGTTTAAACATTTGTAAGCTTCATATATCATGCAAAAACAAGTGGCAAATAATTTCTTTTGAAATTTAATTATATAGAACAAGTGTTTTTAGAGAAACCTGGCTACTTAAAAATTCAGTTCAAACTACATAAAAATTTTCCATCTCTCTAAAGCCAAACCTGAAAAAGAATTCAAAACTGAAAACTTTCAATCTGAAATCAAACAACAACAAATCTTCAACCTGATTCAAGAGCAGAGATCAACTCAATAAACATTAACAAAGATTCAGTTTTATGTTGTAATTCAAATCAAAATATCAAGCAAGCTAACAATCAAGGTTCCAGACCAAAATCAAAAGCCCGACTCTTTATTTTAAACTGTGAGTAAACATTCTTTTTTAAAAGCTTAAATTTGTTATCGTGGTGCATATGATAAATTGAATATGTTATCTTGTGAAAATATGTTTGCATCGATGTAGTTACTTGGATTATAATTCAACTGCTCTACTTATTGATATGCATGAATGTGTGTGTATACATACATACATACATATACATATACATACATACATATATACATATATACATATACATACATACATACATACATACATACATACATACATATATATATATATATATATATATATATATCAGGCTCTGTTATGTTCTTCAGGCTCAAGAATTCGTTTTAAAAATTCATATCTCATTTTACAAAGAGTTTTAGGTTAGGATCTTTAAGGGAGAATTGTTTGTGTTAGCAAAATTTGATTTTAAAATATCATTAAGTATATTTAACTTGTCGGATTACAGGAAATTGAAAATTACAGCAAAAATTAAATTATGTTCAAAATTTAGATGTTTAAACCTTGGGTTTTAATTACATCATCTGATTCGTTGTCAAAAACTATGATTTTTAAAAGTAATTTCCTGATTTTTAAGTTTGTAAATGATGAGATTTCGTGATATGATCAGATTTGTATTTCCTGTCAATTGTCGGCGATCAGGGTGGAGATGATCGTCATGGTCAACGCTGGAGGAGACTTGAGAGGTGGGGATCATTGGAAAAATAGTTGGGAATTTTATTGATCGCCGTAGTGATTTGGCGATGGCAAACTAGGTCTTTGATGCCAGGCTTGGTCGTCGAAGTTTCAGGTGATCATGAGACGTCGTGGGTGCGTCAGAGATGATCGGAGTGGGGGGAAATGGTGCGTGAGTCTTTGACGAAGTTTTGGTCGAGGTGTCGAACTTCCTGGTCGCTGGTGATGGTGGCACATGGTGTTCTTGTCGATCTTGGTTGGTTCCAGTTGGGTGTCGTCTCTCTAGATTTTGAATTCAGGGGTGATAAGTTGTCCTGGGTGGTCGAGTCGTTTGAGTGGATCATCGACGGTAGCTTGGTGATCGGAACGTTGGTCGGAGATAGTCTAGCGTAATGTGCACATACGCTGGTGTCATTTTCATCTGTGGGATGTGTGAATCGGGAAAGAAATGGTTTGCTCGGGTGCATGCTCGAAGTTGTGTGATGATTGCCTCGAAGCAGAGTGATAACATGAGTAACTCGGGAATGAGAACGGGTATTTTGATAATTATCCTGGATTTTAATCATAACAGGTTTTTAAAATTTTAAAAAGTAAATTATGTTCAGTTTTTTTTAAATCTTTAGAAATTTGTACCGGGTTTTAAATGTTTAAAAGAAAATTTGAGCCAGGTTTAAAAAGGTAAAGTAAAAGCATAACCAAGTTTTTAAATTATAAAGAAAACATATATCAAATTTTGAAGTTTTAAAATTTTAAGGTTTTAAAGTTTTAAAGTTTTAAAAATTGGGAAATTGAAGTAGATAAACAAGTTTCCAAACTAATATTAACCAAGTTCTAAAGCAAAATGTATAGATTATAAATGCAAATATTTTTGAGAAATTAAATTGTTTTGATGTGGATAAATTAAATATTAGGTTAATAATCTATAATTGTTTTCAAATAAAGGGATATGATTAATGAAAGTGATTAGAAGATAATAACCTAATAAAAGTAATTAGAGGATAACGAATGAATGAATGAATGTAATTAATTAAAGTATTAATTAATTTAAAGGATTAATTAATTAGGATAATTAATTAAAGGGTTGGTTAATTGATATAGGTAATTAAGAATAATTACTTATTGAGAGTAATTAAAGAATAATTACTTAGTGTAAGTAATTAATGGATAATTACTTAAGGAACAATTATTTAATATAATTAATAAAGTATAATTACTTAGTGTAAGTAATTAAGGACAATTACTTAATGAAAGTAATAAGGAATACTTAATAGAAGTAACTAAAGGATGATTACTCAATGTAAAGAATTAATTACTTAATGGATAATTAATTAATGTGATTTAATTAAAGGTTATTTATTTAATAATTAAAGGTTAATTAATTTATATAATTAATTAAAGGATAAATTAATTATGTAATTAACTTAAGGTTAATTTATTTATGACTAATTAAGGGATAACTAATTAATGTAAGTAATTAAGGGATTGATTAGTTAATTTCATTAATTAATTAAAGTACTAACAAATGGTTTGTATTTAATGTTAATTAAGCAGGGTTAAGAAATTAATTTATTGGTTTAAATTAATTATGAGATCAATTAATCTTGCTTTTGGATTATTAAGTTATGTTGAATGCCTCGAATTGATTAATGTGTGATGCTCTGTGATATGCAATGCTTGGTTGAACTATGGTAATGTAAGTTATCTATCTGTGATGAAATTTTATGTAAACTGACATCATGTTTAATGAATTGAATTGTTTTCACTTAAACAACTTGGATTAAGAGGACATTGGATTAGAAGAGACCGGGGTTAGGTATCAGCAAATGCCTGAAACCACTTCGATTCTTTATAGATTTGAGTTTAGAATCAAATAGGCTGGAATGGAACAATTAAGTAACATGACCATTTAAACTGAATAACAGTTAAAAATATTGTTTGGTAATAAGTGATTGACTATAACGGGTTAATTACTCATAGTAAAGTACGAGTTACCCTGGGTTTCAATTATGTTTTTAAGACTTAGTATTTCAAATTTTATGGGTTTACTCACGCTGGTTTCCAGCCTGACCCTGGTTTTACTTTGATGTAATGCTTGGGTCAGACCGAGTATTATAGATTTTTCAGGTTAGGACGTTCTTGAGCTCAGGTGGCGAGCTGGATGGAAGGAACGTATGGAGTATAGTCCGCTGTGTATTGGATTGCATTGATAGTAGTCTAGGATAGATTATTATAACTGTCCAAATTGTTTTTGTATGGTTGTACTCTGATATATTGAATGTAACCTCACAATTACTGCTTTTCTTTGTATAAATGCTATTATTTGATATTATATTTTAATCCATTGCGAATGTGAGATTCTATGTTTTGTTTTCTCTTTCTTCTTCTACCTTTTTTCTTCTTTACCCCAACAATCTAGGATTTCCGGCATTCGGATGTTCGGCACTTCTACAGTGAGCGTATTAGTGTCGAATTTTCAAGGTCGAAAATCTGGATCGTTACAGTTGGTATCAGAGCTGAAAGTTAAGCAAGAAACTTGGCTCTGGTGGGTTTACTCGTTTGAATAAGGGTTAATAGTACCCTAGAATGAGTTGAGTGTTATATATGAGAGCGTACTTGTTATTTTCTTATATAAAGATTTTAAACGGTTTAAAAGTTTGTTTTTATAGAAACTTATATTTCGATATAAAGCAATGGTTTTTCTAATTATTATATATATACTAAGGTAATTGGTTGTTGATTATTTGAATTAAATGTAATAATAAGAATTAGGTGGTAGTAAAAAATACAATCAAATAAGAATTGGATAATCTAAATAAGATAAGTCAAAAATGGATTCAAAATGAAATTAGAATCCTGAAATTTGTAGAAGTGTTTCAGAATGAGATAATAATGAATTGGTTTCCAGATATTATAATCTCGGTTATTATCATAAAATGGTTGTAGTGTTTAATAATGGGATGTTTGTTCCTAATAAATAATGATAAAGTAAAATGGAAAGTTTTAAGGAAGTAACAATTTAGATAAATATGGCTTATAAATTGAAAAAGATTTAAATTGTGATGTTTTTTAAAAATCTAAGTCCAGAATTTGAAATTGTTTCAAAGTGTTATAAGATATTATAAATTATATTATTCAGAATATTTTTGAATAAAGGGATCTTGTTTTAAAACAAGAGTTGTTTAATTTTTTTTTTTAAAGGAAATTGTTTTGGAATTAAAAACCAAGAATGGTTTAAAATTGGAAGTATGACTTGATGTGAAAATGAAATACCAACTAGCTTATAGAGTTTAACTTCCAGCTCATTTATCTGGCATTCATGACGTGTTTCACGTCTCGCAACTTCGAAAGTGTCTTCGGGAGTCGGATTCTGTTATTACTTCTCCTAATTTGCAAGAGCTTGAGGTCTCACCGGACTTATCGATTGTGCAACAACCTATTCGCGTGCTTGACACGGAGGTGCGACACCTTCGGAATAAGGACGTGCCGCTCGTTAAAGTTCAATGGTCCGCTAATCCTAATGACTGTACTTGGGAAACCAGAGAGTATATCGAGCGATCTTATCCAGGTTTTCTATCCTTGCTTTGTAATGGTAAGTCTATTTCTGTGTCTCAAGTTTATTCTTTCTTTTGTATGTTGTATGTATGTAGTTGTTACAAATATCGTCTCTAGGAATTGCGGGGACGCAATTTTGTAAGGAGGGGAGATCTGTAACAACCCGCATATTTAACGATTTTATATTTAAATGTTTGATTTAAATATAGCGTCGTTATTCGGATTTTGGGGTCCGAAATGTTACTTTCTGCAAATGGCCAAATTGGAACTCGAAACTACCTCCATTGGTTCCAAAATGGCATTTGCGATCTTTTTGAGTATAATCTTTGATATATTTGGAGTAAGTTGAAATTTGACCCTTTTTCTACTTGGGCTTGAGTTTGGGTTCAGCCCATTGGCTAGCTAACTCACTTAACCTTCTACTTCAGCCCCTTCCCCTCATCTCTCTTCATTTCATTTTATTTCTTAAGCTAAAAACTGAAACGGGGGAAAGGAAAGAGAAATAGAAATTAGCAAGCCCTAGTTTCTCCTTTGTAACTTGATTCTTGCTCCAAAATCAAAGAGAACCCATTGCTAAGTTCATCTCCACCTTCTCCATCTTTATTCCTCTTCAATTTCAGTAATTTCCTAACCCTAACTTAGGAAATACTTGCTTTGATTCTAGATTGAAGCTTGTAGTGTTGAAGTGGAGTGTAGTTGGTTGATTCCTTGTAATTGTGCTTCTTCATCTTCTTTGTTTTGTGTACAAAGGTGAGTTTTGAACTCACATCTACTTCTCTTGATTTCATTGATGTTGGGTATGAATTCCTAACACCTTGTTCATATGCACTTGCATTTGGTTTGGGTTGAATTGGGAAATATTCCAATTTTTAGTGTTTTGGGTTCAAATCTTTGAAATCCTAACTTTGATGTTTTGATCATGTTTTGGTGATGCATCGAGGAACATATAGGGCCGGGTTGTCGATTGGCATAAGCCCTTAGAGCCAATGTTCGTCCGATTGCATTTTGGAAGAGTTTGCTCCTCATTTGAATAAGGCTGAAAACAGCCCAGGCGTGATTCAGTCGACTGAAAAACTCTGTACAGTCGACTGAACCTGGAAACAGAAAGTTTCCAGGCATGATTCAGTCGACTGAAAAACTCTGTACAGTCGACTGAACGTAGAAACAGAAAGTTTCCTAAACCTGGAAAATTTCCAGGTATAGGGTCAGTTGACTGAAAACTCTGTTCAGTCGACTGAACCTGCTGTTTGAGTCCACTTTGTCTTTGGGATTGAATTTCCAATTTGAATCGATTCATGATGATCCCATGTATGATTATCAATTGTTTTGACTTTGATGGTTCCTTTTAATTTTAATCCACGGGTTTTTATAAAATAATCTCTCGAATCGCATTTAAAAGTTCGTTTCTCTAATTTATAAATTCTATTTAAAACACACACTTTCGCACTTCGAACGAAGTGGAAGGGTGATTAAATGGTTGGGCAAAACACGGACCATGAATCTGTGCGTTTATCTTTCCGATTAATCCTCGACCTATTCGATTGATTGTTTTGACCTTCGGGTTTGGTTTATCGATGATATGAGGTAAACTTTGTACTGCTTTGAGTGTGAAAGGGACTGACGGATAGTAAACCGTTTAGTGCGAACGAGTGGTTATGGGACATACGTTAACACTTTTCGGATTCCTTTTTGAGAGTTGTGACACATTCCGCCAGTTAGTGGTGTCCAGTACTGGGTCTTCGACCTTCACCACTACGGTTTGTTGCCTCTGGGATAGTGTCTTCGGACTGTCTCCCTAGGTTTGTTGCCTTCGGGTATGTTGCCTTCGGGTGTGTGCCTTCGGGTTTGTTGCCCTATATAGTTTCGCTCTGATGATGGCCTTATGTGCCGCATGGGTGATACTTGGGTTTGGAGTCTTCGGGCTCATGGATCCTTGTTTGTACAGTACTGAGCTCGAGCAAATTTTATGATGTTTCATTGATATGTATATTCCCTTGGTATCGCCCTTCGGTGTTGGTCATTATGAGCCGCATGATGCGTAGCGTTTTCCTTGTGGAACTTGTATACCTTATTGGTATTTGTTATTGCCTTTTGGCTTGTTTTGGGATATTTGTATCCTTTGTTTCTATATGTTGCCGATGATATGAGGCTTGTTCTATATGATTCATCTCTTGTTGATGATTGTGTTATCTCCTCTAGAGATATTTGTTATACTGTATGACCTTGCAGGTTTATTATTGTTCAGTTTATCTAACTGATTTGTTACCTAGACTGACCCGTGTATTTTATACCCGGGTCAGACCGAGATGTTTCAGGTTAGGTGCTTTTGGACTTAGCCTATTTTGCTTCCTCATGGACTATTCGCTAGCTTATTTTTGTTATAGCATCTTTTGTAGTCCTTATCTGTTGTAACTCTGATTTATACTCTTTCGTCTCGTCTGTATATTGTGGTCTCCTGTACCACTTGACATGTATTATTTTGTATACTCTGTTGTGTATCTGTGTATATGTATATTATGATCGACTGTTCTGTGATGTATATTGCATTTGAGTTGTTATATTTTCTTCTGATAGATCCTATAGCCATTGTAGTTTTGCTTTAAATATTTATTGAATAGGTCGAATTTTAATGTGTTTCTACTTTTCGACGTATTTAGTGAATAGTTAAGGTAAGATTGCACATGGTCGCTTCCATTATACTCTATTGTCCGCGTTAGCCGACAGTATTATCTATGTAATACTCTTTGTTAACAAGGCTCTCGGAGTGGGGCGTCACAGCGTGGTATCAGAGCTGAGTTCAGAACAAAATATGATAAACACAGAATAGATGCACATATTATGGTACATCAAAGTGTACAAGTGATACAAATCTTTGAATCATTGTGTCTCTTTATTCCGTCAAGGTTAGATAGATATTGGAAATACGTCTAGGAATGCATTTTATTCCGTAGTATCCCATATTGTAATATCTACCTTGTGAATAATCTTGTTCTTATCCTACTTTCAGCTTATGTCTGGAAGAGGCAGAGGTCGACGTTCGGATGCTGGGCAATCTAGTGGCTCACATCCGGATGGCGTATATATGTCTGCCGATCAGTTTATGGAGTTATTTAGGAGCACTCAGCCTTCCGTTCCTCCTCGAGTGTCTCCACCTCGCAAGTCTGCTTTTGCACGTCAGTGCAGTGATTTTGCTCATCTTGGAGGAAAACCGTTTAAGGGCTCCGAGTCTGTTCTTGAAGTCCAAGCTTGGCTTCGCACGTGCGAGCGTATCTTCTCTCGCATGGATCTTTCTGACCATGATCGAGTTCTGGTGACTTCTAGCTTATTGCAAGAGCGTGCTCTTGACTGGTATGAGCTTCTTGTAGCTGAAATTGATGAGTCTACTCTTTCTTGGACTCAGTTTCGGGGACGATTTGAACTCAAGTTCGTTCCTGAATCTGAAAAAGTTTTATTGACCCGTCGCTTCCTTGAGTTGAAGCAAGGGAAAACTTCTGTTTCTGAGTATGTTGCATCATTCGAGGCTTTATCTCAGTATGGTCTTGAATTCATCAACACTTCTTATAAGAAGAATTTGAAGTTTGCTTCTGGTCTTAAGAAATATCTTAAGAAGTCTTTGTTGCTTCAGCTTAAACTTTCTTTTGAGGAATTGGTTGATTCGGCGCTTCATCTCGAGACTGTCGAGAAGGAGTGTGATAGTGATGTTGATGTTGAGGTTTCCTGAAACCCCAACAAGAAGCAGTTTCCAATTCAGAAGAAGCCTTTTCCTTCTAAGAAAAAGAAGACTGGTGGTGCTAATCCTCAGCCTCAGTCTTCCGGAACACCTTTTATCCGGAAGTGTTTCAATTGTGGTTCTCCGGATCATATTATTCGAGCTTGTCCAAAGCCTCTCTTCTGTCGCTATTGCAAGAAGGAAGGTCATCATGTTTCAGCTTGTCCTACTGCTCCTGCTAATGCAAAATCTGGCAAGCTCAATGTGGCTAATGCTTCTGGAGGTTCATCTCAATCCAAAGGTATGTCTCCATCTATTTTGGAGGGTTCAATTCTATTTCATGATCATAGTATACGAGTTCTTTTCGATACGGGTGCTTCACATTCTTTCGTATCGAAGAAGCTTGTAGATGATTTATCTTTGGATGTTTCTTGTACGGTTACTTATTTAAGGATTGCGAATCCAATTGGGGGATCCGCGACCCTTAGTTTGCTTTGTGATGATATTGAGATTGTTTTATGTGGCTTTTCTTTCCGTGCGAATCTGCACGTTGTTTCTCATTTGGGTTTTGATATGATTTTTGGTATGGACTGGCTAGTGAGATATGATGCCAGGATTATTTGTTCGGAGAGAATTTTATATCTTTGTCATCCTAATTCGCCTTCTCAGTTATCTCTTGTTCTTCGGGATGTGGACAATTCCGAAATGGCTTTATATTCTTTTGACTCGCGTGATGAGGATGATATATCTTGTATTCCTATTGCCTGTGACTTTTCTGATGTTTTTGAACCTGTTTCGGGTTTGCCACCCAAACGGGCAATTGAGTTCCGCATTGATCTCATTCCAGGCGCGCAGCCAGTTAGTCGTCCTCCCACGAGGATGTCTACAAAGGAAAATGAGGAACTCAAGAAGCAGCTTTTAGAGCTTGAGTCCAAGTAGTTAATTCAGTCCAGTTTTTCTCCGTGGGGATCCGCGGTCGTTTTTGTGAAGAAATCTGATGGAACTCTTAGGCTTTGCATTGATTATCGCAAGCTTAACGAGTTAACCATCAGAAATAGGTATCCATTGCCTAGGATCGATGACATGTTTGATCTATTGAGTGGTGCTAAGGTCTTTTCTCAGCTTGACCTTGCCACAGGTTTTCATCAATTACGAGTCGCGGAGGATAGCATACCTCTTACCGCTTTCCGCACTCGGTATGGTTCTTTTGAGTGGCTCGTTATGCCGTTCGGTTTGACGAACGCTCCTGCTTTCTTTGTTGATCTCATGAATCGGGTATTCCGGGATTATCTCGATAAGTTTGTTCTTGTCTTCATTGATGATATCCTTATTTATTCTAAGTCTGAAGCTGAGCATGCTAATCACTTGAGAATTGTCTTGAGTACTCTCCGTCGTCATCTGCTTAAAGCCAAATTCTCCAAGTGCCACTTTTGGGAGAATAAGGTTAAGTTCTTAGGCCATGTTGTATCTTCCGATGGCATTTCTGTCAATCCCTCAAAGATCGAAGCCATCCAGAATTGGAAGAGGCCTGAGAATGTTCATGAGATTCGTAGTTTCCTTGGATTGGCGGGTTATTACCGCCGGTTCATTAAGGATTTTTCCCTTGTTGTGCTTCCTCTCACAAGCCTTACCCGGAAAGGCATTCGTTTTGTTTGGTCCGACAAGTGTGAAGCTTCCTTTCAGACATTGAAAGAACTTCTCACTAATGCTCCTATTCTTGTGGTTCCCGAAGGGAATCATGATCTTGTTGTCTACACCGATGCTTGTGGTAGTGGTCTCGGTGCTATGCTTATGCAGAGGGATCGGGTGGTTGCTTATGCTTCTAGGCAACTGCGTCCGAATGAAGTTCGCTATGCCACTCATGATCTTGAGTTAGCCGCCATTGTCTTTGCATTGAAGATTTGGCGACATTATTTATTGGGCGAGCGCTTCATTCTCTATACCGATCATAAATCTTTGAAGTATTTGTTCACTCAGAAGGAACTCAATATGAGACAACAGCGTTGGCTCGAGTTTCTTGCTTCCTATGACTTTGGTATCCAGTATACCCCTGGTAAGGGTAATCGTGTTGCAGATGCGCTTAGTCGCAAACATTCGGCTGTTATTTCTATGATGCTTGCCGAATGGAATGTTCTTGAGACTCTATCTTTTTGTGAAATTCGTGATCGAGGTTCATCTTCTGATTCTCCTATTCTATTATTTAGTTTGGGAGATCGACCTATTTTATTGGATCGTATTGCCGATGCTCAGCGGCGTGATCCTGATTTGTTGCATTTTATTCAGCTTTGTCAGTCTGGATCTTGTGATGAGGCGTTGCAAGATTTTAGCATTGATTCTCATGGGTGTCTTCGTAAGAAGAACCGTCTTTTTGTGCCTTCTGATTTTGCACTTAGGCATGACATTCTTGATGATTGCCATCGTTCTAAGTATACCATTCATCCCGGTAGTAGTAAGATGTATGCCGATATGCGTCGTCTTTATTATTGGGAAGGCATGAAGCGCGATGTGGCGACTTATGTGAGCAATTGCATAACTTGTCAGCGTTTTAAAGCCGAGCATCAGCGTCCTTTGGGTCTTCTTCAACCTCTTGAGATTCCATTGTGGAAGTGGGATCAAATTTCTATGGATTTCATTGACGGCCTACCTCGTTCGAGATCTGGCCATTCTAGCATTTGGGTTATTGTTGATCGTCTCACCAAGTCTGCTCATTTTGTCCCTATTAAGTCTAATAGGACAGCTTCGCATTTGGCTAAGTTGTATGTTAAGGAAATCGTGAGACTTCACGGTGTTCCTAGTTCTATTGTGAGTGATCGTGATCCTTTATTCACGAGTCATTTTTGGAAGAGTCTTCAGCAAGCTTTGGGAACAAAGCTTAATTTTTCTACAGCTTATCATCCGCAGTCTGACGGACAGACTGAACGGGTAAATCGTATCTTGGAAGATCTTCTCCGTATTTGTATCTTTGATTTTGGTGGTAGTTGGGAGGATCACCTACCTCTTGTAGAGTTCTCCTACAATAATAGTTTTCAGTCTAGTATCGGTATGGCTCCTTTCGAAGCCTTATACGGAAGACCATGTCGATCACCTTCTTGTTGGTTGGAATCTGGGGAGAAGCTTATTCTTGGCCCGGACTTTGTTCGTCATTCTTCTGAGAAGATTGATCTTATTCGATTGAGAATGAAAGAGGCACAGAGTCGTCAGAAATCCTACGCGGACAACCGTAGGAAGCCTCTCGAGTTCTTGATCGGCGATCTTGTTTTTATTCGTGTTTCTCCTTTGAAAGGGGTTATGCGTTTCAGTACGACTGGGAAATTGGCTCCTCGTTATATAGGACCGTTTTCTATTACTGAACGTATTGGCCCTGTGGCTTATAGAGTTTCACTTCCAGCTCATTTGTCTGGCATTCATGACGTGTTTCACGTCTCGCAACTTCGGAAGTGCCTTCGGGAGTCGGATTCTGTTATTACTTCTCCTAATTTGCAAGAGCTTGAGGTCTCACCGGACTTATCGATTGTACAGCAACCTATTCGCGTGCTTGACACGGAGGTGCGACACCTTCGGAATAAGGACGTGCCGCTCGTTAAAGTTCAATGGTCCGCTAATCCCAATGACTGTACTTGGGAAACCAGAGAGTATATCGAGCGATCTTATCCAGGTTTTCTATCCTTGCTTCGTAATGGTAAGTCTATTTCTGTGTCTCACGTTTATTCTTTCTTTTGTATGTTGTATGTATGTAATTGTTACAAATATCGTCTCTAGGAATTGCGGGGATGCAATTTTGTAAGGAGGGGAGATATGTAACAACCCGCATATTTAACGATTTTATATTTAAATGTTTGATTTAAATATAGCGTCGTTATTCGGATTTTGGGGTCCGAAATGTTACTTTCTGCAAATGGCCGAATTGGAACTCGAAACTACCTCCATTGGTTCCAAAATGGCGTTTGCGATCTTTTTGAGTATAATCTTTGATATATTTGGAGTAAGTTGAAATTTGACCCTTTTTCTACTTGGGCTTGAGTTTGGGTTCAGCCCATAGGCTAGCTAACTCACTTAACCTTCTACTTCAGCCCCTTCCCCTCATCTCTCTTCATTTCATTTTATTTCTTAAGCTAAAAACTGAAATGGGGGAAAGGAAAGAGAAATAGAAATTAGCAAGCCCTAGTTTCTCCTTTGTAACTTGATTCTTACTCCAAAATCAAAGAGAACCCATTGGTAAGTTCATCTCCACCTTCTCCATCTTTACTCCTCTTCAATTTCAGTAATTTCCTAACCTTAACTTAGGAAATACTTGCTTTGATTCTAGATTGAAGCTTGTAGTGTTGAAGTGGAGTGTAGTTGGTTGATTCCTTGCAATTGTGCTTCTTTATCTTCTTTGTTTTGTGTACAAAGGTGAGTTTTGAACTCACATCTACTTCTCTTGATTTCATTGATGTTGGGTATGAATTCCTAACACCTTGTTCATATGCACTTGCATTTGGTTTGGGTTGAATTGGGAAATATTCCAATTTTTAGTGTTTTGGGTTCAAATCTTTGAAATCCTAACTTTGATGTTTTGATCATGTTTTGGTGATGCATCGAGGAACATATAGGGCCGGGTTGTCGATTGGCATAAGCCCTTAGAGCCAATGTTCGTCCGATTGCATTTTGGAAGAGTTTGCTCCTCATTTGAATAAGGCTGAAAACAGCCCAGGCGTGATTCAGTCGACTGAAAAACTCTGTACAGTCGACTGAACCTGGAAACAGAAAGTTTCCAGGCATGATTCAGTCGACTGAAAAACTCTGTACAGTCGACTGAACCTGGAAACAGAAAGTTTGCTAAACCTGGAAGATTTCCAGGTATAGGGTCAGTCGACTGAAAACTCTGTTCAGTCGACTGAACTTGCTGTTTGAGTCCACTTTGTCTTTGGGATTGAATTTCCAATTTGAATCGATTCATGATGATCCCATGTATGATTATCAATTGTTTTGACTTTGATGGTTCCTTTTAATTTTAATCCACGGGTTTTTATAAAACAATCTCTTGAATCGCATTTAAAAGTTCGTTTCTCTAATTTATAAATTCTATTTAAAACACACACTTTCGCACTTCGAACGAAGTGGAAGGGTGATTAAATGGTTGGGCAAAACACGGACCATGAATCTGTGCGTTTATCTTTCCGATTAATCCTCGACCTATTCGATTGATTGTTTTGACCTTCGGGTTTGGTTTATCGATGATATGAGGTAAACTTTGTACTGCTTTGAGTGTGAAAGGGACTGACGGATAGTAAACCGTTTAGTGCGAACGAGTGGTTATGGGACATACGTTAACACTTTTCGGATTCCTTTTCGAGAGTTGTGACACATTCCGCCAGTTAGTGGTGTCCAGTACTGGGTCTTCGACCTTCACCACTACGGTTTGTTGCCTCTGGGATAGTGTCTTCGGACTGTCTCCCTAGGTTTGTTGCCTTCGGGTATGTTGCCTTCGGGTGTGTGCCTTCGGGTTTGTTGCCCTATATAGTTTCGCTCTGATGATGGCCTTATGTGCCGCATGGGTGATACTTGGGTTTGGAGTCTTCGGGCTCATGGATCCTTGTTTGTACAGTATTGAGCTCGAGCAAATTTTATGATGTTTCATTGATATGTATATTCCCTTGGTATCGCCCTTCGGTGTTGGTCATTATGAGCCGCATGATGCGTAGCGTTTTCCTTGTGGAACTTGTATACCTTATTGGTATTTGTTATTGCCTTTTGGCTTGTTTTGGGATATTTGTATCCTTTGTTTCTATATGTTGCCGATGATATGAGGCTTGTTCTATATGATTCATCTCTTGTTGATGATTGTGTTATCTCCTCTAGAGATATTTGTTATACTATATGACCTTGCAGGTTTATTATTGTTCAGTTTATCTAACTGATTTGTTACCTAGACTGACCCGTGTAATTTATACTCGGGTCAGACCAAGATGTTTCAGGTTAGGTGCTTTTGGACTTAGCCTATTTTGCTTCCTCATGGACTATTCGCTAGCTTATTTTTGTTATAGCGTCTTTTGTAGTCCTTATCTGTTGTAACTCTGATTTATACTCTTTCGTCTCGTCTGTATATTGTGGTCTCCTGTACCACTTGACATGTATTATTTTGTATACTCTGTTGTGTATCTGTGTATGTGTATATTATGATCGACTGTTCTGTGATGTATATTACATTTGAGTTGTTATATTTTCTTCTGATAGATCCTATAGCCATTGTAGTTTTGCTTTAAATATTTATTGAATAGGTCGAATTTTAATGTGTTTCTACTTTTCGACGTATTTAGTGAATAGTTAAGGTAAGATTGCACATGGTCGCTTCCATTATACTCTATTGTCCGCGTTAGCCGATAGTATTATCTATGTAATACTCTTTATTAACAAGGCTCTCGGAGTGGGGCGTCACAGTTTAAGTTGAAATTGAAAATTGGAATTAGTTTAAATTGAATTTGATTTGAATTAATTGGATGAGAGATTGAAGTGGAATAAGTTTAAAATTCAAAGGGGAATTGATTTGAATTTGGGGCAGAAATTGAAGTTAATTCAAATTTAGTTGGAATTGAATCAATTTAATGAGATGGGAAATTGATTGAAATGAAAAATTAGGAAATTGAACTAGTTTGACTCTGAAAACTTTTTCAAATAAATTGTTTTAATATAAACTGTTTTTAATCTATTTTTCATAGCTATCTACTATACAGCCTTTCTTTTTAAACCCAAACTATCTTATACTTATCTTACAACTATTTTGAAACTAATTACTATTTTACATCTGTTTTACAAACTAATTACTGTTTTACAACTATTTTTGCAACTATCTAACTATTCTACAACCATTTAACTACTTTACGACTATTTTATAATTGCTTAATTATTTTAATTGCTATTTTACAACTAATTGCTATTTTACAACTACTTATATGTTTTAAACTTTTTCAAGCTATTTTCGAAATTCAAGTTGGTCAGAGTTCAAACTGTTTAGAATTGAAGTGATAATTCAAATAGGAATTGTGCAATTGTGAATAAGTGAATAGAAATCTAAATGAATGTGAAGTAAAAGAAAATTGATTTAGCTGGTAATCAATGAAAATAAATACGTAGGATGTACGTATATTATTCTATTCGTAGAATGATTTGATCCAGATTCGAGCACAGAATTTAGAGATAGTATATCGATCCGAGTTGGGATTTTTCACTCGATTTTTGATGGCGAACCCTGGATATGGATTTTTGATTGGTTTTGGAAATTCTCTATCATAGTTATGACCATACAAGAAGAATGACGGTTTCTGATCAAGAAACCAGATCTGAGTCCGCACTAGGAAGTCGGATGGACGGTACTGGTTCGGAGATGAAATTGTGTGATCGAGTGACCGATCGGATTTGATGTTGCGTACGGATGATATATGTACATCGTACGCGCTTGAATGAAATAGATATTGAAATTTTGAAAGAAATGAGAAATGATTTTTGAAAAGAAAAGTATATTTTGAGAAATATATATGAATAAAAGTGGAAGTTGGATATCTTTTGAAATTCACTTTATGAAGAGTAAAGTATATGGCAAATAACTTTATAAAGAAATCAAACTTGAATTTTTAATTTGGCATAGCTAAAGTTATATATAAGTTTGTTATATATGATAAACTCCCCTTTTTGAATTTATAGCCAGAAGAAAATATTTTTGAAAATACTTGAAGTATACAAAGAGAATTTATATAAGTATGAAGTGGTCCAAGATTTTTCGAGATTATATATGTCTATATATAAAAATGATTTTATGAGAATGATTTTGGGAAAAGGTTTTGGAACCTATGGATATTGAAAGGCTTTTGATTTTATGGGAAAAATCAATTTTGGGAATTTGGAAACCCAAGTTTGGAACTATCGATTTGAGATATCGATTTTGTGTAAAGGAGATTTTTATATGAATCATAAAGGGTATGATTTGAAGATACTATATGTGTATAGTATAAAATATTTTTGAGATTGACTCTGGTGAAAAAGGCGCTCCCAAGAAATGAACTTCATAGGAGATCCATGGGGTGTTTTTGCCTTGAGCCCTAAGGGGGAGGCTCTAAATTGGATCTTGGGAGGAAGTCCGGACAAACTGAAGTTCCTGAGGATTTTGTGCGTGGGTAGCAAACGTCGAGGGCGATAATGCCTACAGAGAAATTTGGGTTAGGCTGTGATGACAGTGTAACTTGATGTCGCTACGATCTACTGTAGACCATAGTGGAAGTCGCGTGGCCGTGAGAGCCAATTATCTACATTTGATTTTTCCATGATGTCAATGTAATATCGGTAGACTACGATCTATAAAGACATAGCGAAGTCGTTTGGCAGTGAGTGCCTACAAGCTACATTGGGACTCGACTGATGTAGTTTATGATCTATGTAGGAGTGGCGAAGTTTCATTTGGTAGTGAAATTCGAGGGCGCTAATGCCTACAGTTACATGGGTTTTTGCCGTGATGGCAACGTAACCCTGGGGTGTATCTACGATCTGTGGCGGGTTCCATGGCATAATCGAGGGGTATGAAGTGCCTACAGTTATCTATGCATTTTGCCGGGATGGCAACGTAACCATCGGGTCAACTGCGACCATGGAGGGGGTGATGATTTCAAGAGCATTCTCACCAAAAATGATTTCTAAATTTTCAAAATTGTTTTCTATATTTTCACAAAGTTTCGAAAATGTTTTCCAAATGTTTTCATTGGGTGTTGAAAACGGATTTACCAAGTACATATAGATTTTCAGTCCTACGCCTGATCAACGTATGACTGAAATTCTGTAAGAACGAGGATGGACTTGTTGAGACATCGAGTTATAAAAAGTTTTTTTATATAACCTTTTTGGTAATATTTTATTATATTTTAAAGTGTTTTAGTAAAAAAAATGTTCAAAGAGTAATTTAACTGATAATAAGCATTGTAGTCAAAATTCTGGCTTTGTTCCTTTTTGGGGACGAAATGATTCAAAGGGAGGAGGAACGTGATAACCCGGATTTTCGAATATCCGTTAATTGATAATTAACAGAATTAAATTTATTAAATACTAATTTGTATGTTGAACAAATAACATTCTGATAAGTATCTGGATATATATATATATATATATATAAATAGAGATTTGAAACTATAATAAATGTTAAAAAAAAGTAAATCTCTGGATAAATGAATAATATATTTCACTATTTAATTTAAGATAATTTATATGTATATATATCTATGCAAATTTTATAATGTTGAAAATTTTAAGTGTGTTTATATACAAGTATATAAATGTGTTTATATTAAATTATATTAATTTGAATTTAATGTGTTTATAATACTTTTCAAAAGCTATTTCAAGTTAAATTTTATAAAAAAAACCCTAGATAAATATTTATTAATTTAAGTATGATAGTTAAAGTGAGATATTACAAAAGAGTTCATTATGCTTTCTTTTTAAATATACATGTATATATGTGTGTTTATTTATTAATGTATAATTAATTTTAAATCATTTTCTTTAAAAGCTATATAAGGAAATGTATGAATAGAAAATGCATGTTAAACATTTAAAGCATAATTCATACATGAAAAAAAATATAATACATAAATTATGTTAAACATAACTACTTAATAAAATCAAGGGTTTAGACATAAAAATAATTGGTTTGACATTTGTAAGATTATAAAAACATGTTTACACATTTGTAAGCTTCATATATCATGCAAAAACAAGTGGAAAATAATTTCTTTCGAAATTTAATTATATATAACAAGCGTTTTTAGAGAAACCTGGCTACTTAAAAATTCAGTTCAAACTATCTAAAATTTTTCCATCTCTCTAAAACCAAACCTGAAAATGAATACAAAACTGAAAACTTTCAATCTGAAATCAAACAACAACAAATCTTCAACCTAATTCAAGAGTGAGATCAACTCAATAAACATCAACAAAGATTCTGTTTCAAGTTGCATTTCAAATCAAAATATCAAGCAAGCTAACAATCAAGGTTCCAGATCCAAATCAAAAGCCCGACTCTCTGTTTTAAACTGTGAGTAAACATTCTTTTTTTAAAAGCTTAAATTTGTTATCCTGGTGCATATGATAAATTGAATATGTTATGTTGTGAAAATATGTTTGCATAGATGTTGTTACTTGGATTATAATTCAACTGCTCTGTTTATAGATATGCATGAGCGTGTGTGTGTGTGTATTAGGCTCTGTTATGTTCTTAAGGCTCAAGAATTTGTTTTAAAAATTCATATCTCATTTTATGAAGAGTTTTAGGTTAGGATCTTTAAGGGAGAATTGTTTGTACCAGCAAAATTTGATTGTTAAAAATATCATTAGGTATAGCTAACTTGTAGGATTACTGGAAATTGAAAATTACAGTAAAAATTAAATTATGTTCAAAAATTAGATGTTTAAACCTTGGGTTTTAATTACATCATCTGATTCGTTGTCAAAAACTATGATTTTTAAAAGTAATTTCCTGATTTTTAAGTTTGTAAATGATGAGATTTTGCGAGACGATCAGATTTGGATTTCCTATCAATTGTCGGCGATCGGGGAGGGGATGGTCATCATGGTCGAGGCTGAAGGAGACTTGAGAGGTGGGGATCATTGGAAAAATAGTCGGGAATTTTATCGATCGCCGTAGTGATCTAGCGACGGCAAACTAGGGCTTTGACGCCTGGTTTGGTCGCCAAAGTTTCAGGTGATCGCGTGACGTCGTGGGCACGTCGGAGATGATCAGAGTGAGGGGATATGGTGCGTGAGTCTTCAGCAAAGTTTCGATCGAGGTATCGAACTTCCTGGTGGCTGGTGATGGTGGCACGTGGTGTTCTTGTCGATCTGGGTTGGTTCCAGAAGGGTGTCGTCTCGGTCGATTTTGAATTCAGGAGCGATAGGATGTCCTGGGTGGTCGAGTAGTTTGAGTGGATCATTGGAGGTAGCTTAGTGATCGAAACGTTGGTCGGAGATAGTCTGGCCTCGTGTGCACGTACACTGGTGTCATTTTATCCGTGGGATGTGTGAATTAGGGAAGAAATAGTTTGCTCGGGTGCATGCTCGAAGTTGTGTGATGATTGCCTCGGAGCAGAGTGATAACTTAAGTAACTTGGGAATGACAACGGGTAATTTGTTAATTGGCTCGGGTTTTAATCATAGCAGGTTTTTAAAATTAAAAAAAGTAAATTATGTTCAGTTTTTTTTTAAATCTGGAGTAATTTGTACCAGGTTTTAAATGTTTAAAAGAAAATTTGAACCACGTTTTAAAAGGTAAAGTAAAAGCATAACCAAGTTTTTAAATTATAAAAATAAACATGTATCAAGTTTTGAGGTTTTAAAATTATAAGGTTTTAAAGTTTCAAAAATTAAAAAATTAAGTAGATAAATAAGTTTCCAAAGTAATATTAACCAAGTTCTAAAGCAAAATGTATAGATTATAAATGCAAATATTTTTGAGAAATTAAATTGTTTTGATGTGGATAAATTAAATATTGGGTTAATAATCTCTAATTGTTTTCAAATAAAGGATGTGATTAATGAAAATGATTAAAAGATAATTACTTAATAAAAGTAATTAGAGGATAATAAATAAGTGAATGTAACTAATTAAAGTATTAATTAATTTAAAGGATTAATTAATTAGGATAATTAATTAAAGGGTTGGTTAATTGATATAAGTAATTAAGAATAATTACTTATTGAGAGTAATTAAAGAATAACTACTTAGTGTAAGTAATTACTGGATAATTACTTAAGGAAAAATTCATTAATATAATTAATAAAGTATAATTACTCAGTGTAAGTAATAAGGACAATTACTTAATGAAAGTAATTTGGAATAATTACTTAATAGAAGTAGTTAAAGGATAATTACTCAATGTAAAGAATTAATTACTTAATGGATAATTAATTTATGTAATTAATTAATTAATATGATTTAATTAAAGGTTAATTATTTAATAATTAAAGGTTAATTAATTTATGTAATTAATTAAAGGATAAATTAATTATGTAATTAACTTAAGGTTAATTTATTTATGACTAATTAAGGGACAATTAATTAATGTAATCAATTAAGGGATTGATTAGTTAATTTCATTAATTAATTAAAGTAATAACAAATGGTTTGTACTTAATGTTAATTAAGCAGGGTTAAGAAATTGATTTATTGGTTTAAATTAATTATGAGATCAATTAATCTTCCTTTTGAATGATTAAGTTATGTTGAATGCCTTGAATTGATTAATGTGTGATGCTCTATGATATGCAATGCTTGGTTGAACTGTGATAATGTAAGTTATCTATCTGTGATGAAATTTTGTGTAAACTGACATCATGTTTAATTAATTGAATTGTTTTCACTTAAACAACTTGGGTTAAGAGGACATTGGATTCGAAGAGACCGGGGTCGGGTATCAGCAAATGCCCGAAACCACTTCGATTCTTTATAGATTTTAGTTTAGAATCAAATAGGCTGGAATGGAACAATTAAGTAACGTGGCCATTTAAACCGAGTAACAGTTTAAAGTATTGTTTGGTAATATGTTACCGACTATAACGAGTTAAGTACTCATAGTAAGGTACGAGTTACCCCGGGTTTCAGTTATGTTTTTAAGACTTAGTATTTCAAATTTTAGGGGTTTACTCACGTTGATTTCCTGCCTGACCCGGGTGTTACTTTGATGTAATGCTCGAATCAGACCAAGTATTACAGATTTTTCAGGTTAAGACGTTCTGGAGCTCAGGTGGCAAGATGGATGGTAGGGACATATGGAGTATAGTCCGCTGCATATTGGATTGTATTGATAGTAATTTGGGACAAATTATTATAACTGTCCAAATTGTTTGTGTAGGGTTGTCCTCTTATATATTGAATGTAACCAAACAATTGCTGCTTTTCTTTGTATAAATGCTATCATTTGATATTATATTTTAATCCACTGCGAATGTGAGATTCTGTGTTTTGTTTTCTCTTTATTCTTCTACTTCTTTTCTTCTTTACCCTAACAATCTAGGATTTCCGACGTTCGGATGTTCGGCACTTCTACATTGAACGTATTAGTGTCGAATTTTCAAGGTCGAAAATTCGGGTCGTTACATACATGGCTTTTAAGAAGTCCTGTGAGAACTATGAGAAATGCGGATTACGGATCTTAAGGCTAGGATAAACACTAGAGGGGGGCAGGGTGAACAGCGTTTTAAGGAATTATTAAATCTTTTGGAGTTTTTGTTATTTTGAACACAAATGTATGCAATATTCAGACACAGATATGATAACAGAATCAAACACAGATGTAGAAATAAAGTAAAAGCGGTAAAGGAAAGAACACATCGGATTTTATACTGGTTCGGAGTTACCCTACATCCTGTCCCGCACACAAGTACGGATTTCCTTTCAAAAGAAATTTTATAATTACACCCTCGATTTCAAGGCTACGAGGTACACCCTCCAGATTCACAGTCCTCTGGGTAGAGATACTTGATTTTTCGGGCAACAAGTTCACCCAATTGATTTCCAAGGCTACAATCACACCATTTCTCGTTTGATTGATTTCCAAGGCCACAATCACACCTTTTCTCGTTTAATTCATTATAAAGAAGCCTATAACTCTGAATATCACTGAGGATCTTGTTGAGATAGTGATAGAGAATCAAACTAGAGATAATGTAGTTAGATTCAATGTTGATTTCGGTAGAGTAATGGAAGCAATATGTATAAAGAAATGTGGAAGAAGAAGAGAAATGAAAACCAGAAAAGTTTATTGAAAATTCATTGAAAACAACCCCTATTTATAGAAGAACAATAGCCATGTCCATTCGTGAAGAGATATGACGAATAGACACTTATTTTGAAATTTAAAATTTGAAATTAACTGAACTATGTCGACATGGGTATATTGAGTATGTCGACATCCCAAAGGAAATTTTGGTGGTTTGTTTTTCTTTGAAAATAACTTTTATCTTATATTAAAACTATTTTAAACTTTTATAAATGTACTTAACTATAGTTAAAATACATAAATAAATATAGAGAATAATATATATATATATAATTTTACTATAATTTTATATTTAAATCTGAGTATAAATATTAAAGGTTAAGTATATTATTATTAAAGATAGTTTTAGAACTAAGGATAATTTGATTTTGAAAATAAAGATTATTTTGAGGCTAAAAGAATTTAAAATCAGGATAGATGTTTTTGATTTCTTTTAAAAGGAAGGTTTTGAAATCATTTTGAAAACAAGATAATTTTGTAAAATTATTTGAATAAAAAGTTAGCGGATACAAAACATTGTTCCACTAGATTTTTCATAGGTTCCATCTTACTTAGGGTTCCATCCCTTTAACGGGCTCGAAGTGGATTCCATTCCACGAATAAATTGGATTTTAAGATGCAGTGCTTTTCTAGGAGTTTTAACAAAATTCCTAATTAAAAAATAAATTATTCTTGAAATCTTGAACTCTTGATAATCTTGATATTCTGGATACTCATGAGTCTTCAATCTTAATATCTTGAATCTCTATACTGTACAGTCTTCATTCTTGGTAACTGCGTGGTTAAATCCTACATATATATATATATATATGTATAAACTATAATGTTAGTATTTATATTTTACAATCCTATTCTAAGGTTGTTGTCATCAAAACCATCATCTTAAGGACTAACAATCTCCCCCTTTTTGATGATGACAACCTTTGTTTATAAAATATTACTTCTATCCTAATAACTCCCCTTAATCTATGCCAAACTATCTATTTTATATTTCTCCCCCTTTGTCATCAACAAAAAACTAACTCCATTCTATGTAACTCCCTTTCATTCTTGGACTAAAGTACCTGCATTTATAAACTATACAATGGAGTATACAATAGATAGATTAAGAGATAATTATACCGATAGACATAATAATTAATTAAAGATCATATAAATATCAATGCATATTTATACATGTTTTTCACACCAAATATCAATCTAAATCAATTAAAATCAAACAATTCAAATCAAACAATTCAAATCAAATCAAATCAAACAATTCAAATCAAGCAATTCAAATCAAACAAACCAATTAAACCAAACATTACGAGGAACTTCCACCCATCCTTCCTCTCCATATATAGGTTCTGCTTTAATGACATCCTAATTTTCATTATCATTAGTGAGAGAGACTGGAGGATGTGCTTCGTTATCATCCTTGTGCGGGGAGAAAATCATCCATCGTATTGCATCGAAATGCCTTTCTTGTTCTTTAATCATCTGTATTTGACTCAACTCTAAGTGTCGCTGGTTTCGAAGAATGAACGAAAGAATATTCTTGAAAGAATTAAGAGTCTCTTCAAGATTTTTGGATAAATTATGAATTGGATTGGCCATATTTTAGTTTGTGAGAAGAATGAGAGACAAAGTAGATAAGAAATAATATTGAGTGATGAATTCTAGAAGAAATAGGTATTTGTAGGTGTAGAAATTCGTTTGAAATGAATAGACATAAGATAGATATTCAAATTTCAAATTCAACATGAAATTTCATTTCTGACCAGTACATGTCGACATGGTCATAGGGGCGATGTCGACATGGTGTAGTGAATTTTGATGGCTTATTTTGATTTTGTGAATAATTGTGTGTGTGTGTGTATATTTATATAATATACTAACATTTATTCTGGAGATAAGATAAGCTAGATAACGGAAAAGAAATTCAATTTCATTTCATGATAACACGATACAACGATTAAACACAAAGAACTACATGAACATTCAAATCAAAATAAACTAAAACAAATACAACGAGATACGAAAGGTAGAACTAATTAGAGGACGATGACGATGAAGATAATCCAAGCTTCTTGCTGACTTTGGAAATAAACTTGTTCATCTTGGATGAAATTTTGACCAATTTTTTACTAACGGATCGTTTAAGAATTCGTTGATTCTCAACAATGGTCTTTTGGTTTTTGAGAAGGGTTTTGTTGGTTGGATTAGGAGGATAATCAATGCTTTCCAAAGAAGCTTCACCTTCTTCTTCTTCTTCAATTTCCATTTCATCCCCTTCTTCTTGTTCTTCCTCTTCCTCTTCTTCTATCTCCTCATGAGCCAAACGCTCTTCCTTTTCGGCAAGAGTCTCATAAGGTTTAAAAACAAATGAAATTTTCATAAGCGAAATGTTGGAATGATTGAAAACTTTTCTAGAAATAAATTCTTCTCCTTTGAAATCCACTCCAAAATAGTTAAAATCTGAGTGAGATAAATTCCATGACACAAAGTATTCTCACCCATTTCAAGATTTTTGGGACGAAGTTCATCCAAAATAACTTGCGCCAATTAATATCATAATTTTCAAAAATAGCAAAAAGTGTTTGCAAACTTTTGAGATAGGATTATTAAAATTTCCCGATCTTGGGGTCAAAGTATGTTGTAAAAGAAGAATGACAATTCTAGCTTTTGGTCGAAAGTTTCGATTTTTGAATTCAAAATTATCATTTCCTTCGAAAATGTGATGGAATGTCTCACGATCATTTTCATCGATTTTAAAACTAGAAAGATCCATTCCCATACTCTTGCAATTGAGAATGGTACCCAAAAGATCACAATTCAAAACAATTCTAATGCCTTTGACACTACACCAAATTTCATCATCATTTCCAATATAAATCCACGGTTTAAATTTCCATAGAAAATTTTAACATGATTTGGATAACAAACAAAATAGTTTGAGAAGCATCAACAAGACTAAGAATTTGATTGTTTGCAAAAAGAGAATCAATTTCATAAGAAGAAAAATCTTGAAATATAGCAAACTTTCCGGAATGGACTTTTGCATAGTTAGCATAATTGATGTATGCTTTTATTGCCTCTGGATCATTAAAGAGTTGCTCTTTTATCTTTCTGGAAATTCTCATGGTGGAGGGGTTGCTTGAAGAAGCCATTAGAGTAGTAAGTAGAGTGCTTGAAGTTTTGAAGAGAGATTTTGAATTTGAAAATGAGAGTGAAAAGATGTGATAAAAGGTCGTGAATAAATAGATTCTTAAAGGACATGTTCTCTGGTCAAAAGATGCCTTTTTAGATAATTGAATGAAGTGAAAAATTAGAGGGAAATTCAACCATTTGAATTCAAATTTGAATTCAAAATTCTGTACCCATGTCGACATCATGGTAGGGACCATGTCGACATGTGTCTTTGAATTTCTATGATTTATTTTTCGTAAGTATTCTAATATATATATACACACTTATTATTTTTAATGTATATATATATTTGGAATAATTCTGAAATTATAGTATATTCTATAAAATATTATAATACTATTAAAAATAAAAATAAAACAATAGTAAAAATTTAAAATTCAAATAGCACACCAATTCAAAATCAATCAATCAATCAATCAAGCATCCAATTCTAAGCATTCAATTTCAATCAATTGTATTGTAAATGTGTACCTTTTTCTGAGTCCCTTTCTCTGAATTCGTCGGAGTCATGAACTGCTGTAAAACACAAATTTGAATTATCTATTTTCTGGTCATCATCGTTTGAGGATGAATTTGAGTCATCTAGGGTAGCAGTAAATGCACACTTCCATTTCTTTACGGAATCATTGTTTATAGGAGGATTTTCCTTATCTGGATACAGACAGTCTCTTTTGATATGTCCTAGTTCATCACAGTTGAAACATTTGATATTGTTTGGCACTACATTCTAATTTCCAGAGTTCTTATAGTTGTTTCTCTTGAGATTATTCATCTTTCTGTATTTCAAAAAATTTCAAAAATTCCTGGTCATAAAGGCTATCTCTTCATCATTATCGCTGTTTGAATCTGATCCATCGGTCAATGCATTGAATGCCATTGATTTTTTTCCAGATGCTTTGCTTTCTCTTCTCCCAATCATTTGGACTTCAAACGACATTAGATTTCCAATTAATTCTTCTATCTTTAAGGTACTGATGTCATTTTCCTCTTCGATCGCAAATGTCTTTTGATCCCATTCTGGAGTAAGAGAATTTAAAAATTTTCTGACTTGATCTTCTTCCGAAAATTCCTTTCCCAAGGATATTAGAGAATGCAAAATATCCTAAAATCTACTATACATATCTGAAATAGACTCATTAGAATTCATTTTAAATAATTGAAACTGATTTGTGAGCATGGAAATTTTGGTCTACTTAACTTTGCTTGTTCCTTCATGAGTCACTTGCAAAGTTTTCCAGATTTCATATGCAGACTTACAAACTGACACTCTATTAAACTCATTCCTACCAAATAAACAAAACAGAATATTCATTGCTTTAGAATTATTTTATGCAACAATCTTTTGCTCAGCGGTCCACTGCGCAAAATCAGTTGTGGGTTTAGAATATTCAGTTTGTATGATATTCCAAGTGTCTAATCCTACAGATTGTAAATATATTTTCATCGTACATCCCAATATGCATAGTTACTGCCATTAAAAAATGGTAGTCTGACAGTAGACTGACCTTCTACAAATGAACTAGTGACAGGGATACTAGCGTTAGTAACAGTACCAGTGTTAGTAGCCATTTTGAAAAACTTTTCAAAATTCAGGTTATAAAACTTTGAAAACCTTGCTCTGATACCAAATGTGAGAAATGTGGATTACGGATCTTAAGGCTAGGATAAACATTAGAGGGGGGGGTGAATAGTGTTTTAAGGAATTATTAAATCTTTTTGAGTTTTTGTCAATTTGAACATAAACGTATGCAAAATTCAGACACAGATATGATCACAGAATCAAACATAGATGTAGAAAAAAAGTAAAAGCAGTAAAGAAAAGAACACATCGGATTTTATACTGGTTCGGAGTTACCCTACATCCAGTCCCGCACACAAGTACAGATTTCCTTTCAAAAGAAACTGTACAATTACACCCTCAATTTCAAGGCTACGAGGTACACCGTCTAGATTCACAATCCTCTGGTTAGAGATACTTGATTTCCGGGCAACAAGTTCACCTAATTGATTTCCAAGGCTACAATCTCACCTTTTCTCGCTTGATTGATTTCCAAGTCCACAATCACACCTTTTCTCGTTTAATTGATTACAAAGAAGCCTATAACTTTGAATAGCACTAAGGATCTTGTTGAGATAGTGATAGAGAATCAAACCAAAGATAATCTAGTTAGATTCAATGTTGATTTCGGCTGGTGGGAATATGTATAAAGAAATGTGGAAGAAGAAGAAGAGAAATGAAAACCAGAAAATATTATTGAAAATTCATTGAAAGCAACCCCTATTTATAGAAGAACAACAGCCATGTCCATTCGTGAAGAGATATGACGAATAGACACTTCTTTTGAAATTTAAATTTTGAAATTAACCGACACTATGCCGACATGGGTATACTGAGATGTCGACATCCCAAAGAAAATTTTGGTGGTTTGTTTTTCTTTGAAAATAACTTTTATCTTATATTAAAACTATTTTAAACTTTTATAAATATACTTAACTTTAGTTAAAATACATAAATAAATATAGAGAATAATAAATATAAAAGTTTACTATAATTTTATATTTAAATCTAAGTATAAGTATTAAAGGTTAAATATATTATTATTAAAGATAGTTTTAAAACTAAGGATAATTTGATTTTGAAATAAGATTATTTTGAGGCTAAAAGTATTTAAAATTAGGATGGATGTTTTTGATTTCTTTTAAAAGGAAGGTTTTGAAATCATTCTGAAAACAAGATAATTTTGTAAAATCATTTGAATAAAAAGTTAGCGGATACAAAACAATGTTCCACTAGATTTTTCGTAGGTTCCATCCTACTTAGGGTTCCATCCCTTTAACGGGCTCGAAGTGGATTTCATTCCACGAATAAATTGGATTTTTAGATGCCAGTGCTTTTCTAGGAGTTTTAACAAAATTCCTAATTAAAAAATAAATTATACTTGAAATCTTGAACTCTTGAAAATCTTGATATTCTTGATATTAATGAGTTTTCAATCTTGATATCTTGAATCTCTATACTGTACAGTCTTCATTCTTGGTACATGCATGGTCAAATCCTGCATATACATATATATCTGAACTATAATGTTAGTATTTATATTTTATAATCCTATCCTAAGGTTGTTGTCATCAAAACCGTCATTTTACAGACTAAAAAGAACACTAAAGCTGCATCAGCTACTTTAGATATGACCACTCTTTCATACATTGGTTCAGATTAGGTTCATGTATGATAGTTTAGCCTTACGTATGCAAACTGGAATAAACATTGCATAGGGATTGCATGATATGGACAACTACATGATAATTTGTTGAATATCTTTAAGTATTTTGAACAGATTCCCCTTCATTTTGAGAGAACCGATTTATTTTAGTTTTAATTTTTAGAGTTTATGAAAAGGGAAAATCTTTTTCGAAATACAATTATAAATGTTGGAATTAGGCAGTATGCAGCGGGATAAATGGGTAAGTTTCAAAAAAATTCTTCTATTTGGATCTTATTAGGCCTATGGAGTCTAAGTTTATTTAAATCTTATCTATTTTTTTAAATAAAATCAATGTCTTATTTAGCTTATAAGTAAAGTTTTATTTATGGTTTATTCATATTATACAATATGATATGCATATATATACACATAAGTATGTATATGCGTGTGCAACATAAACGGTGTACATGGTTTAACAAGCCCATGTATAAATGATGGGATTTTCATCGCAATGGACACATTTTCCCATCTGCGTACATTATGCTGCCAAAATATATTTGTACATATAAATTATATGTATATGTATGTATGTATGTAGTTTATGTTTTATAAAATAGTGAATATAAATATAAGAGTCTATATAAATACAATTATCTATATATTACATCACCAAATTACTTTAATTTTTTTAAATAAATTTAATTGCGAATCAAGTTTGAATTCAACATTCATATTTTAGATGTAGATCCACACATTTCAAATTTAATTTAACAAATAAGAAATATATATATATATATATATATTATAATTAAAAATCTAAAAGGAAAGAATTCTTTTATATGTGAATATAATACATATGCATACACACACACATATATATTAAAGTGGTATTTAAAATATTATTATATGTATAATACGTGTATATATGTATAATATATTATAATGTAAAATGATAATTAAAATACACAAACGTGTACACATGCACGCATGCACTAATATGCTGCCGGCCATGTAATAATAAAAAAAATTAAATTTCTGAAAGGAAATAAATTTACAAAATAAGAAAATTTATGATTTCCAAAAATTACGTACTTTTACATGAAATATTTTATATAAATTTTTTATGTCATTGATATACATATATACATATACATATACATATACATATATATATATTATTTGTATAATCAGTATTAAAGTAAATAATAAATAAATATACATATGAATTATATATATATAAGTAAATTTTTATTTTTGAAAACTCTAAGTACACATATAAATATTAATAAAACGTAATTCATGCTAATGTAACATTGTTTGTATTGAAACTAATTTTAAATTAAAACCAATTTAATATTATATTATATTCAAAAATAATTTTTTCTAAATGTTGGCCATGAGCACAGGCGTACAAATATATATAGATTATATATATACATATACATATATATATAATCCATCCCATGAAGAAACACAATGATATATAGATCTGTGATGCATTCAATTACAATATAAACACATATATGATATGATAGACATTATATACATTAATATATAGTTGTAAATAGAGAATTTTGATCTTCATCTGATGCCTAGATAATAAACCTTGAGATATGCAATCAGAGCTCCTTTAAATGATTTCTCAATCCAGGAACTTCTACCTTGTGAATGCAGTTGCCATTGAGCCTTGAATTGTATTTAATTTTGAGCTTTTATAGCTTGAAAACTTAGAGGAAGTGGGATTTTGAGGCTGACCTTGCTGGTCAAGAAGAGTGCAAAAGAGAGTTGCAAACTGTGAGTGTTAGAGTGATTAAATAAGGGAGATTCTAAGGAGAGAAATAAGGATCTAGATCCACCCTTCTCTCTTACCATTTCTCCTCTTTTGAATCCAAAAATTCCACTGCATATGCCATACTAGGGCTAGCCTTCCTAGATTTCCATTACCTCCCCAATAGGTCCCCTTATTGGTCATAAAATTACTTCAAGCTCGTTCAAAAATAGTACATTTAGTCTAATTCAAATGAATATTGATATCATATATCGATACGTGTTTTTATAATAATTATATACACTATTATATACATATCATTTAATATAAATCAACATAAATTAATAAAATTTTATAATTAATATTTCATAAATATTAATTATTTTAACAACTATAATTAATTAAATCATGTGATAACAGGAGTACTTAATGTTTTGGTTGTGTGACTCTTTGGTGTAAATTCAGCGATTAAGAGAACAGTTCGTATATCAACATTCGCATATCACTTAGTAGGTGCCATGACACATGGTTAAATTTATCGCTTATATAGGTTAGGTAAAATCCAATTTTACTTATTAAAGTGTTACCGATGGTGGAAATAACTTACACCAATTTTCTTCATCAAACTATAACACATTAGGACTTAAGGAATTTGGTAATGGTCAAACTTCCAATATCGTCCATATTCAACTTTATAGTCCGAGACATAAAGTCCTTGGTTCAATAATAACAATTATTATTAGCTGAACTACTCTACTTCGAGATTTTGACTTTGAGTTGGCTTTAGTTGTCTGTAATACTAACCTTATATAATTGACAAGACGAATCCTCTCTTGCATAGTGTTTCACTTCCAATACTTTCACTTGATCCAACTATAGTGATTCGATGGACATCGTGCCACAATTTAACTAAAATCAAAGAGGAGCTTTCATACTGAAGATTAATAGAATTTTCAAGTTAAGAGAACTGTTTAAGATTGTCATATTGATACTTTCTATTTGACCTTAGTTATATTAACCAATAGAAAACTATTGGGTAATTCATTCCATAATTATCTATTAACTATCAGTACATAACCCCTTGGTGCCACCAACAGTCATGAGCAAGACGCTGCACAACATCTGGAGAGCTTCACTTACTCCATTCTCAATGGATGCATCGATATCTAATCTCGATACATCTTGACTAGGAATATTTAAAATGATATTTTTCTAAGAAAATACCCATCCAAAGGAAAAAGCACCACATCGACTAAGTGCTAATAAGCATCCTAGTAGCGACAGTGCACAAAATTCCTTGAATAACAATCGTTATGTAACTAGACAAAAGGAGAAAAAAGCATTTCTCCAGTGGCTTACATACAAGAAAAAATTAAAATGCTAATGAAAAAACTCTCCTAAAGTTGAGCAAAAAGTGGAAATAAAAAGGTACATGCCGATTAACGTATCGGTAAATGAGCAGTTACTGTAGGTAGTAGAGATCGGCTCGAGAGCATCCACTAACCAACTACTAAAATCTAGAGATCTAATCGAGTTACCGGTTAAAAATGAAGAAATACACCAATAACTGGGAAAATAGAAAAATAGTATGTTACATTGAAGATTAAGTGTGAGTAGTACGGGATCCATAAGAGAGGCAAGTGTGTGTGTCATACGCTTTATGTAATATAGAAGTCTCGGATGAAGGAGTCTTCGAATCTATTCCAAAGGCCTTTATATGGTTTGGCTCGGTAGTTAATTTTAATGTCATTATGAATCAAGTTAATAGCTTCTATGAAACACATACATATATTATCAAATACGCATTGATTTTTGACACACCAAATTCTCTAGCATATGTAGGAGGAAGGATGCGAAAGAGAAGAGCCTGTATAGAATCTCTATTGGTGTGGCGATCCACCTTTTTGGTCAATGCAAGTCTACAGTTAACCATGTATGTCGACCCGAATCATTCAAAAAGATGAATTATCAAAGGGTGTCGTCACAATTGGCAAAGAACCCCATTGGTAAAAAGACGCGACATTAGAGTGGAGATGGACACTCGATGTCCCATGATACATTCAAAGTCATTCTAGATGTGTTTATTATATAGTGATAAAATACTATGATTACAATTATTTGTAATTACTATCACAAATACACCATTAACGGGTTTTCTATTAAATATTTATTATAATTAAATTAAATAATTAATTATAATAAGCATATAATTGAAAGAAAACTTCTTTTATTACAAACAAAAACTGATTACAAAGTTAATAATTTACAATAAGTTACAGAATTGCCGCTAGGGCCTACTCCTAACTCTATTAATCTCCCACTTGAAGTTAGGGCCAATTATGGAATCTCTATCCCATCCCTTCGATTAGCTTCTTGAGAACCTACCAAGTTAGATCCTTTGTGAATGGATCTGCTATGTTGTATTTGGTATCTACCCTTTATATCATAACCTCTTTTTCCAAACAAATTTCTGATGAGGTGGAACTTTCGAAGAATATGCCGTGCTCAAGGCACTTGTGTGATCTATATCACTGCACTATTGTCATAGATAAATGCCATTAGATTCTCTGCATTGGGAATCACTCTAAGCTTACTTAAAAACTTATGCATTCGTACTGCTTCTTTAGCTGCTTCACTGAGGATGATGTAATCGGCCTCCATCACAGAATCAGCTATTGTTTCCTGGTTGGAACTTTTCCAACTAAAAACCCCACCTTCAAGTGTAAAAATATAACCCAACACAGACTTACTATCATCAGCATCACTCCAAAAGCTAGAATCGATATACCATTTCATAAGTAGATCTCCATTCCCATATATTAGGAAAAAGTCCCGCGTAATTCTTAAATACTTCAATATACATTTTACATCCTTCCAATGCTTTTCTCCAAGCTTAGACTAGTATTAGCTTATGCATCCTAATGTGTATGCCACATCCAGTCTGTACATAGCATACAATATATTATGGAACCGATTATGGAATCATACTATATCCTCTTTATACGCTCCTTTTCATCATTAGTAGAGGAGTGTCCTTAGAAATAATGATCCAAGATTGCATTGGAACATTTCCATGCTTGGAATCCACCATACTGAATCTTTTAGGTATGGTATCTATGCATAGGGATTGGGACAACCCCAACGCCTCTTAGATCTATATCTGTAGATTTTTATACCTAGTATATAGGTTGCTTCTCACAAATCTTCATGGAGAAGTTCTTAGAAACCCAAGCTTTCACTGATTGCAATAATGAAGCATCATCGCCAATCAAATTAAGGCCATCAACCTATAATACTTAGAATACAATAGCATTTCTCTGTTCCTTTCGAAATATGAACGCTTCCTCTACGTTCTGATAAAAACCAAACTGTTTCATTACTTTGTCAAAACATTTTTTCCAACTCCTAAAAGCTTGTTTGTGCCTATAAATGGACTTTAGCAACTTGCAAGACTTGACCTCGCTCCTATTGACTTCGAAACCATCGGGCTGTGACATATAGATGGTCTCTTCTGAGTCACCATTTAGAAATTCCATCTTTACATCCATTTTTCATACTTCGTAGTCATAGAATGCAGCACTAGCCATTATAATCTAAATGGACTTAAGCATAGCTACAAGTGAAAAGGTCTTGTCATAATCAACGCCTTGAATTTGATGAAATCCTTTTTCTACTAGCCTAACTTTATAAGTCTCCACTTGTACATCTTCATTTAGCTTTTTCTTAAAAATTCATTTACAGCCGATAAATTTTATCCCTTCGGTTATGTCAGATAACGTCTGCACTTTGTTTTCATATATGGAATCTATCTCGGATTTCATTACTTCAAGCCAAAGTACTCTACAGTGCTTGTTGGAATGATAGAGGAGTGTCATCATCTAATAGTCCCTTTTCTCGCCATCCACAAGAAAACATTGTATCTCTCTGATGCCTGAGATTACCCACTAGATTTTCTAATAGGTTGTGTGTTTTCTTATATGGGTGAACTTGGTTCTCCACTGGTTCAGCCTTAATGTAAATTTCTTGGATCTCGTCCAAGTCTTCAAGCTCGTAGTTAATTTGTTTTGATAGAAGTTCCTTTCCTAAAAGAAGCATGCCAAGAAACAATAACTTTTTATTCCTTTGTATTATAGAAAATATATCCCATCGAGTTTTTGAAAGATCCTATAAATTTATAAGGGGCATTTCACTAGAAGAACAAACTTTGCAGTCCAATTAGTTTCTAGGACACACATCCATAGAAATTAATTTCAAGGCCAAAATCAGCAGAGTAATTACTTTTAAGAACAAAGTCACCAGTCCAATTACTTTCAAGGACATAATTTCATAGGTTTTTAGGCCTTAGAAACTAATTATTTTTCATTTTGTCCTTAAAAATAGTTATTTCAGTTTTGTGTCGTAGAAACTAATTGCACTTCATAAAGAGGCCCTTATGGCTAATTTCCACTTTATACAATACCGATCTTGCCTCGAGTTCATTTTGACCAATGTTCTTAACGTTGCCCGGACAATCCAACATCTTAAAATACTTGAGTTGAGGTTTCTTCCCATACCACATATCATATGGTGTTTTAGGAATAGATTTAGTGGTCAACGAGTTCAACATAGTGTTATCATTTCCAGCGCATATCTCTGATAGGACAGAGGAACTCAACCTTAATCATCATGGGATAAACCATATCTAATAGGTTTCGATTCCTTCGCTCCGAAACACTGTTTTGTTGTAGAGTATAGGATGGAGTAACCTTAGAGATAAACTCATTATCTTTAAAGTACTATTGAAGTTCCTATTCAACGCACTCACCTCCTAAATTGGATTAAATGATCTAAATTTTTGGTTCTTCCAGTTTTCTACCTCATTCTTATATTCATTAAATTTCATATAGGCATCAGATTTCTCCTTCGTAAAATTTACATAATTTTGTCTCGAGAAATCATCAGTGAGATTTACAAAGTAAGAACTATTATCCTTAATGATTATAGGCATCAGGCCACATACATTATTACGGACAAGGCCCAAGAGTTCATCAACTCTTTCATTACTACCACTAAAGGGGTGCATGGTCATATTTCCTTTAAGGCATGACTCATATGTGTCAAATGATTTGGAATTAAGTGATGGAAAAAACCTTTGGCTTTCAATTTGTGTAGTCATTTCTCACTTATATGACCTAATCTACAATGGCAGAGATAATTATTATTTATATTGCTAATCGAAGAACTGCTCATAGAACGGACATAATTCATATTGATCACATAAATGCCATTTTCCAAAAAACCATCACAGACTTCATTACCACCCAAATTAGTGTTTACGACATTATTAACGAAAAACAATCTCCGACAATCTACACAGAGACATAATCCTATAAATAAATTAATAAAATAGCAATTATTTAATATCAACACAAATCCACTCCGAAATTCAAATGAAAGTCTCCAACTGCCATTACATCTACAATAGATCTATCAGTAACCTGAAGCCTCATTTCTCCCTTTACTATGTCAAGCCAGTTCCTAAGCCCCTATAATGAATAAGAGATATGTGTTCCAGATCCAGTACCCAAAACCTTAAATAATTTATTGATTGCAAAATAATTTTGAATAATAAATGTACTTGATGGAGCGGAAAACCTATTATATTTCTTCTCTTCAATAATCTTCAAGTACTTTGGATTGTTCCATTTACAATGACCTTTCTCTTGAAAGTGATGACACTTACCCAATCAACAACAATAGATTTCTTACTTTTCTTGGTAACCCTCCCCCGCTTCTTCGAAACTTTCGAAGATGATGTATTAGCCTTAACAAAAAGTATAGCCCCTTGATCCTTGGACATTGACTCGGTTGACCTCAACATATTAAGGATCTCCACAAGGTTAACATTCAACAGGTTCATGCTTTAATTCAATATGAACGGCTCATACTGGGATGTAAAAGTCCCAAGGATCAAATCAACGTATAACTCCTTGCTTATCGCCACATCCAATTATGAAAATGTACAAATTTAGCTGTTTATCATCAAAACGTAATCCTCCACTTTCTATCATTTAAGTCAATTTGGTATTGAATAGCTTCTTCAAAGCTCGTACCTTGCAGAATGAGACTATTCGTCAAACAGGGCCTTGAGACTATTAAATATCTCATGGATGGACATGTTTTGATATTACAAGTTTAAATTGGTTGATTAGGAAAATATCATAGTATATTTTCTTATAATATTAGCGAGGTTAAACTTTATATTTCATTTTACTAATAAGCTCCAACTTTTCTTTTATGTTTCTTCAAACCCTAAGAAGAAACATAAATGTTTTTCCACTTCTCTAGTAGGTGTAGGACTCGTCTCTCTTAGGATTCTGACCTTGAGTTTGCTCAACAAGTCATAGCTCCATACACGATGGATAACTTCTTATCGGTTGTATCATATACAATTCTAACTTATAGTTCCTGGTCCTAATCTCATTTCGATCTTGAGTTTGCTCAACAAATCAAAAGAGATGATTCACTTGTACCTACCATTTGGGAATGGCCTATGTACAATATATCCACCTTGATTTTGCTCAAAAAATTCATATAGCAATCTTACCTCGTCTATTCTATACATTAAAAATACTACATATAACATCTTTTGCTTAAGTTTGCTCAACAACTAAAGAGTATGCAAGTAATTTATTAGTAAATAAATGGCGGATAACAGCTTTATATTAAAGATTCATAATCTTTATTATGTTATATTGAGTGCTATCAACTTATCGAATAATGTATTTTCTATAATATACCCTCATGATTCAAGTGTCGAACACATTAGAAATCACGATATATGTACAATGTATTTATCCTTATGTCTAATTAGGGTTTCTTAATGTATACATTAATATTATATAATTTTTATTATTATATAACTTTTATAATTTAATTTACTTATATAATAGTGTTATATATAATAATTTATTAATTAAATCTTAATTAATCAACATTTTATTTAATCTTATATTATTCAATTATAACATTTTACATTGAATATGTATACTATAACACTTATGTTAAATACGTGTATCATTTTATATATATTACTTATCAATTAAATTTTAATTAATTTATTTAACAAATTTTAATTATATTTAATTAATTTTGAAAATTCTTATATATTAGAAACGATTCAAATCAATGTTATATATATCATAATATTATATATATATATATTTAAATAATTAACCATTTAATTAATTAATTAATTTTATTAATATTGTTAGATTTAAAATTTTCAAAATTTATTTATTATGTTTTATTTTTAAAACACTTTTTTAAATTGCATTACAACATTTATATTATATTTCTTATTTTAAATTTACAGCTAAATTTAAAATTTTATTTAAATTTCAAAATAATTTTGAAAATTTGCCCAAGTCCATTGAAATTGAGCCTTTTATATTACAGACAACCTTTAAGCTCACTTCACCTTTTGAACCAGGCTGGTAACCGGTTACGGTAGGGTATTTATTACCCAAACCAAGTCTAGACACTCTACTAAATTGGCAAGCTTAATTAGTTAACCATAACATGACTAATTTATACATCATAGGCTACAGGGTCTGATACCGTTTTTGGAACTGATGCTAGCACGTAGTGGGATATATGGGTAAATTTCAAAAATATTATTCCATTTGGATCTTATTAGGCCTATGAAGTATAAGTTTATTTAGATTTTATCTAAATATGTTTTAAATAAAATCAATATTTTATTCGATTAATAAATAAAGTTTTACTTATGGTTAAGTTTGTACTATACAAGATATGTGTATCTTATACACATGTGTGTACATGCATGTGTAATACAAATGGTGTACATGGTTTAAAATACTCGTGTATAGATGTTAGGGTTTTACATCACAATGGACACATATTCCCTTCTGTGTACATGTGTGCTGTGAATATATATATATATATATATATATATATATTTGTGTGTACATGTAACTTATATATATATAGTTTTGTATTTTATAAAATATTAAATATAAATACAAGAGTTTGTATAATAATACTTATATATATTACATCATTTTTTTTTAATTTTTATAAATAAATTTAATTTCAAATCAAATTTGAATTCAAATTTTCATATTTTAGATTTAGATCGTTTAAAATTTAACTAATTAAATGTAAGTTGTCTAGCGGAAAGTGAAAGCAACCTGGACCCAAAGGATGGTTCCCAAAAGAGACCTTGCTCTCCCAGTCACGACTCTGGGTCTCACTCCCGTCTCATGCCACGAAAAGTCCTCGCCTTTTCTTTTTTCCTATATCTGATTCAAACATTTCCAAGTTGTAGGAGAAAACGAGCGGGAAAGGGGTTATGGTCTCACACTCTCTAGATACGGATAAAGGAAAACAAAAGGAACAAGGAACCATTATCACCGACCTCTCAGATCTGAACTTCGATAACTTCCAACAACCCTACCAGCCCAGTGATCCTCTAGCTTTCCTAGTTGTTGAGGAACCACCTCTTTCTTCCTCAAAGGCCATCGACTTATTGGCAGACGGGTTAGGTGGAGTCAAGGCCCTAGAGGACTACCACTCTAAGGTCACCAAAGCCATGAGAGAGGTTGACAAGAAGAACTTGGAACAAAACTTGAAGATTTTTTAGCTTATGAAACATCTTCATGAGAAAGAGTTAAACCGTAAAAAATGGTGAATGCCTTAGAGAGATCTTCCAACGAGGAGATAAAGAAGCATGCATGTGAGATAAAGAGGCTCAAATCTACCCATGCCAAGGAAACAGAGCAGATGAAACGGGACCACGCGGCGAATATTAGGGCTACCAAGAAGAAATACAACGACAACGCCATAAAGCTTTGGGAAAACTACAAAACTATCAAGGAAAGGCACTTCAAAAAGATAAAGGAATTGCGGATGTGGGTCGAGAAGGTTGGTCACGGGATTGTTGATGTAAAGAAGAAAGTGTTAGGGTGGAAAGCAGACAAAGCCGCCCTCCAGGTAGAGATCAAGTCGCTCTCTACTGGTAGGGTCATTGAAACTTCTAGGGCCAGTAGTTTGTAGGTTGAGTGTGATAAAGACAATAGCCTATTGGATGGAGTGCAAGGGCTCCTCGACAAAATTTACTATAGGCTGTTTATGGAGAAGAGCCTGGCTTGGATGGACGACTACCAAGAGGTCATGGCTTCCATCCGCAAGCGGCTGATCCATGAGGCTAAAGCTGCTAGCGAATAAGGAGGTACTCCCTTTAGCCCCAAAGATGTCGATTCATATTTTTCTACGGACGAGATGGAAGCCGTGCGGTTAGGCTATGTTAAGTTTGCTAAAGTTGAGGTGGCTCGTAAGAAAGAAGCTAAGAAGGGGATGGGTGGTGACACAACCTCTAGATAAGTTATACAAGGTCAGGCTCCAAAAACAAAGGCTTACGCTTTTATGTGTGATACTTATCTAACCATTTTTCCATGTCTTTGTCAGATTTGCCTACTGGAAGTCAGTCGTTGATGATACCCCTTCCCCCACTTCATGCTCAAATTATGGGTGATGCCTCAATGTCTTCGGAGGGAGGTAGGATTTCTTCTTCCAGTTTGTGAATAGTTATTCAGCATCCCTTGAATCGCTCAAATAGGCATACATCTGGTATTCTTTCTTTCTTTTTCGCAGGTGATGCTCACATGGTAAACCTAGTTAGCGCTACAGCTACCTCTAATATTCCCCTATTGGGTACTGTGCTCATGGGTCCCTTTGATTCCTCGGTCGAAAGTCCTCCTGAGATGACAGTTGCCTTAAGAAAGGATGTTGATATTGAGACCACAAATGCCTCTGACCCCACTAATGATCTTGGCGGAGAGGGAGCTTTGAAATAGCAGGTCCTGGTTGACTCCCCTATGGACTTGGCGAGGGTGAGACTTGAGGCCGTGAGGAATTGGAGTGTATCAAGAAGAAATGGAGCGAGCTGGATGGCGCTGATGCTGCCAAAAGGAAAGAAAAAGAGGACAAAGAGAAAAAGAAGGCGAGCATAAAGGTTCAAAGCACTGGCCTAAGCCATCCATCTTTAAGTCTGGATCAAAATAATGATCGCACCTCCTTGTTATCCAAGTTTCCTTTTTACGCTTTTGTTAAACCTACTGCGTATATAATGATGATTATTGTATTAAACATTCCTGCTCATGGTTGACTAATTTTGATGTGTTGTTAAGGTCAATCGCAAAGCTTTAATACTTCGTAGTTTTCATTTTATTAGCAATCACATGCTTAGCCAATATTATTAGTATTTTTGGGTTGTAGTTTCATTGTTCCTACGATCATTGCTTTTTTTTACTGAATATGATCTTATATATTTTATGCCTTAGGTAGATACAAGTTATTTATCATCACTGATTGTTGTGGATTTTACTTGAACATAAAGGTTGGGGGAACCCACCAGGCGGCTACCATGTCATGACGGTTGATAAGTCGAACTCACCTCACGGTCCCGTGCATTCAAAGTTATTTGGCAATGGTGAATGCCTGGATAGTGTTACTCTGGTTTATCGACATTGAAGAAGGGACATAAATCGATCATCAGTCGTGAATCATCAAATAAGGATTTCTTGAGTCCAACACTGTCTTTTGAAAATTTGGGCCCATCGTCTACTATGGCCAATTGAATGGTATCACTCTGGTCCATTATTGCCGCCAAGAATTTGGACGCGATCATCAATAACAAGCACCCATTCTATGGCCAAGTCCTAACTATGGGCTATTTGGGCTTGCCACTAGCGGCTATGAAGTTTGGGCCGATCATTACCTATGGACACCCAAATAAAGGATCACTCCGTACCACCGCTGCTGACCAAGGGTATTGGCTATCATCAGTAGCAAGCACCCAGCTGGCTATCACATACTGACCATGGGCTGATTGGGGTCGCCACTGCCGACCAAGAAGTTTGGGCTGATTGTCAGCTGTGGAAATAAATAAGGATCACTATGGTCCATCGCTTCTGGTCAAGGGTTTGGGCCGATCGCCAGTAGCAAGAACTAAGTCCGGGGTCATGTCTTGACCATAGGCTGATTGGGATCTCCGTTGCCAGGTGAAACTTTTGGGTCATTCATCAGTTGTGGACACCCGAATAGAGATCACTCTGATCCACTACTGCCGGCCAAGGGTTTGGGCCAATTTTTGGGAGTGAGCACCCATTTAGCGGTGTCCTGAAATGGGATGATCTTACTTACCACTACTGGCCAAGAAGCTTAGGAAGAGAAAGCATGTCAACACAATCTTCTTCCCGAGTTTAAGAGTCGGCTCTCCTAGTCCAGGCAATGCTTCCTCGTTGTGTCATTGTTATTCCCATGCGCGTTTAAGTGACAAAGTAAAGTTGTGTTCCCTAACCACTACTTATGATGAAAGATTTTTAAGGCAAATGCATGCTTTATTAGAATCTTTCCTATAATTATTTTAATTACAAAGTTCCAATAAAATTGTGTAGTTATTCTTCATTTGTGCTTCGACGTTTAGGGCAGCTTCCTCATGTCTCTCATCTGCCAGGTCAAATGACATGTTCAACAGCTTTTCGTTCTCATTCAAGTCATAATGAAGTCTTCTTTGGGATGTCCGTTTCTTCTGGCAGCATCGCCTCTAACCTGCAAGCCAATGAGAAAGGAGTGTGTCCCATCACCATCTTAAATTTTTTACAATAGGCCCATAATGTTAAAGGTAGTTCATTCACCCATACTCTCATTGCCTTTTCCAGTTGCTTCTTTATGAGTATCTTTAGAACCTCGTTAACTACCTCCACCTGTCTGTTAGCCTGTGGGTTTTCCACTGTAGAGAAGCTTTTCTTTATTTCATGCCGCCGATAGAAATTGGCAAACTCCACACTGCCAAACTGGAATCCATTGTCAGAGATGATCTGAAGAGTGACTTCGTACCTGCACATTACATTCCTGATTAAAAAGTTTATGAACTTAGTCGTTAACACTTTAGTAAGGGATTTGGCTTCCACCTACTTAGTAAAGTAGTCGACTGCCACTATTTCATACTTAGCTCCTCTCTGTGCCATTAGAGGTTCTTGGATTATGTCTATCCCAAGACCGCAAAAGGCCGGGGGATAACCATGTGAGTCAAATCATTTGGGGGTAACCTAGGAATTTCTATAAACCGTTGGCACCTACCATACTTCCTCGTGTATACCATTGCATCATGTTCAATGCTGGCCAGTAGTATCCATACCGCAACACTTTCCTTCCTAGAGTTTTCCCCAGTATGATCTCCACAACTCCCTGATGTATGTCTCTTAGTACCTATCGACTTCCCGTTCAGTGATGCATCTCAATAGTGGGTTCAAATATTCTCTTTAATATAGTAGTTCATGCTAGATGATGAAGTAGGACGCCTTTCGTAGGGCCTTCCTAGCCTCGTTCCTACTATTAAGCAGCATTCCTTTACTCAAATATTTTAGCAACAGGTCATCCAGGTCTCCGCGTCTCCCATAGCTGCAACCACATTTACTTCCTCAAAACTGGGTCGATGTAGGGTTATAACAGGAACCGATCCCAACAAAGACTCATCTCTCGAACTTGCTAGCTTTTCCAATCCATCTGCATTTGGATTCTCCTCTCGAAGGTTATGTTTAACCACATAGTGCTCCATCCCAGTAAGTAGATCCTTCACCTTGCCCAGTTAAGACTTCAAGCATTCTATTTTTGCTTAGAACTCCTCGAGTATCTGGCTCACCACTAGCGGAGAGTCACTGTGAATGTATAGAGTCCTTATCCCCAGCTCCTTTGTTAATTCCAGTCCGGCTATCACAGCTTCATATTCCACCTTGTTGTTTGTTACTTTGAATCCCAATATAACCATATAACCCAATTTTCTTCCTTTGGGGGTCAGAAATACTACCCCTGCACCAGAGTTGTGATCATTAAATGCTACATAACATATACTCTCCACTTGAGGGCTTCCTTCTCCAACGACATTAATTCATCATCTCGAAAAGTAAATTCAGCAAGAAAGTCTGCCAGTCTTGTCCTTTGATTGTAGTTTGCAGGTGGTAGGTTATCTCGTACTGACTCAACTTGATGCTCCACTTGGTGAGTCTTACGTCTAGCCTGTACAGAACCTGCTGCAGGGGCTGATTTATGAGCATCCGAATAGGATGTGATTAGAAGTAATGCCTCAGTTTCCTGGATGCAATCAATAGATAGTATGCTAATTTTATAGCTTTGGATACCTGGATTCTGTCCTAGTAAAGCACTTGCTTATGTAATACATAGGATGTTGTATTCAGTTTTCCTCCCTGACCAAGGCCATGCTCAAAACATGTTGTGACACTGCTAATTAGATATAGAGATCTTCCTTTACAATCGGTGTAGATAAGACCAGTGGCTTTTGCAAGTGCTCCACTAGATTTAAGAATGTAGTCAAACACTTATCTGTCCATACAAATTTTCCTTTCTTTTTCTTGAGTGGTTCAAAGAAAGGACGCACTTGTGCATGGCCTTGGATATGAACCTGCTCAAATCTTCTATCTTCCCATTTAGGCTCTGCATTTCCTTCTGTATTTTAGGGATTTTAATGTTTCATAGTGCTTGGGCATGTTCTGATTATCCTTTATTCCTCTATCATGTACGGTGAAGCCTAGGAATTTCCTAGAAGCTGCTTCGAATGAACATTTTAGCGGGTTCATCTTTACTCCGTACCTCCGTAGGATTTTATACATTTCATCTAGGTGCGAGATATGATCCACGGTCTCTCTTGATTTCACTAACATGTCATCAACATATACCTCTATGGTTCTGCCAATATGTTCATGAATATATTATTCACCGGATGTTAGTATGTTGCCATCGCATTTTTATGCCCAAACGGTATTATCTTGTAGCAGTAAATCCCCAGATCTATGATAAAACTAGTATGCTCCTAGTCTGGGACATGCATTGCGATTTGATTATACCCAGAAAAAGCATCCATAAAGGATAGAATTTCATACCCAGCGGTGTCATCCACTAATTGATCAATCTTTGGGAGTGGAAAACAATCTTTGGGACATGCATCGTTCCAGTGGGAAAAGTCAATATTGGTCTACCATTTTCCATTTGACTTCTTAATGAGAATAAGGTTTGCTATCTATTCTTAGTACAGTGATTTCCGAATAAACCGTTAGCCAATAAAGTTTTTACTTCTTCATTCAGTGTCGCTGATCGTTCTAGGCCCATACTCCTTTTCTTTTGCTTTATGGGAGACTTCTTTCGGTTGACATTCAAGGCATGACAAGCACTAAAGGAGGAATCTCGCACATGTCTGCATGAGACCTAGCGAACACATCCTAGTTGTCCTGTAGAAATCTAACTAGTTGTATCTTTTGATCCTACTCCAAACTTGATCCAATTTTCATGAGCCTTACAGGATCACGGTCATTAACTTCCACAAACTCCAAAGCCTCCTCAGGCTCAGTGCAGCCTTCTTTCCTCCATTCCTTGGATCAAGCTCATTATGAGGATAATTTGAAAAGTTGAGACATATGTCGTTCTTTAGTTTATGTGAGACGGATTTCTTGGCACAGAAGGAAACTTCTATGCCTTTCCCCTTCTCTTACCATTTATCCTCCTGAAGTACTACAACATAGCGTTCCCTAGCTGTGTCCTGACATCCTTCTACTGCTCCTATCCTGTTAGCTATTGGGAATTTCATAGTCAAACACCGTAAAGCGATTACTGTATGGAAGCTGGATAAGGCTGGACAACCGAGGAAGGCGTTGTAAGCTGAGGACCCATCCACCGGTACAAAAGTTTGTTTAGTATGGCTGATTGGGGACGGGTCCTTATCTCAACAAACAAATCCAACCTTCCTAATGGCATGGTGCCTTCCCCAGTGAAACCATGTAACCACTCATTGCAAGGCGTAACATCTTCCATAGACAACCCAATTTCGTCAAATGCTTCTTCAAACAGAATATTCACTAAACTTCCATTATCTTCTAAAATCCTATGCACTACAACGAGGCCAAGCAAGGTTATAGTCACCATCGGATCTGTATCGGGGTACTGTTTTCCTTGAATGTCATTGTCATCAAAAGCTATCACTTCCCGCTCCCCTCGAGGAGTCTTAGTTCTCTGTTGCCACCTATCCTACATACATAGGCATCCCCATTTTTCAATATCTTTGTATACCTCTCCATTTCACCCCAGCTCCTATCTGCCATGTCGGGTCATATTGTTATGATATTGATAAATAGCCTTCTATCTTTCTCACGATCGGTGCTAGATCCTTCAGCTCCGTTCCCTGGAAGGGGTTGTCTTGTAGCTTTCTTTTCAGGAGCGGGAAGTGACAATGGGCATAATGCTCCAGCTTCCTATTCCAAATGTGTTACTCTATTAGGTCTACAAATGCGACATTTGTTAGATTTGTGTCCATGGGACTTATGAAATCCACAATATTTCCAGAGTTTCTTTTGGCCTTTGTTTCCTTCTTTGGAGTAGATCTATTATATTTAAGCTCCTCTTGAATAGACAGGTAAATGTTTTTTATAATTTCATTCAAGCCCGTGTAGTTGTCGAATCTCATGCCATGTTTGAATCTTATTCGATCCGTTTTTATACCATTGGCATTACCGGGGTTATTGTGTTTCTTTTTCTCTACGTCGCCATTCATTGCTCTTGATCATAGCATTTACCATGTTATAAGCTTTTAATGGTTCGGTAGTTGTCATAGCCATCCTGTCGTAGTCTCTTCCAAGCGCATGTACTTTACGACTTCATAAAAGAAGTCCTAAAGAGTATTCAGCTTTTCCTTTGTTAACCTCCAATCAATTTTCATATCCAGGTGAACACCTCGACACAAAGACATAAGGGTGAGTAATTCATCAGTTTTCTAAATTCCTATAGTGGTAGCGTTGAAGCAGCTTAGATACTACTGCAAAGTTTCACCTTCCCTTTGTTTGACATTCGACAAGGAGTATAGGTCTTGGGTCGCAATATATGAACTCAAAGTTGGCTAACAAACTTTTGCTTCAACATCTCTCATGAATGGGTTGTGTCATTAGGTAGGTGAAATAGCCATATATTTCCCAAATCTAAAAGAAAAAGAGGGAAACACTTGCACACAACTTCCTTCGTTGCTCTACTCATTAGCATATGTTGTGTATATCATTGTAGGGGCACTATAGAATCAATCATACCTTGGTAAGGATCCATAGTGGACATCTTAAAGTTTCTAGGATTTTGAGTGGTATTTATCTTTATAGTAAACGGGCTCCCAACCCTTGCTTCTATTCACTGCTCCATCTGCTCACGATGAACACATTCTTTTATAAGTCGCTCCAGGTGATCTGCTTCCCGCTCGGGGATAAGCGAAACCAGGTTGATTTCCCCCATCAGGGCGAGAGGTTTCTTTCATTCTTTCTGTGATGACTGGGTCTATGATCCTGGCTTCGTTCCCTGCTCCGGGATCGTCCTTGGTGATAGGCTCGTCTCCCTCCGATTTCTAATTCCATTGGAATTGGTGAATATTGCCTTGGTTTTGGAGGTAAAACTGCAGGAATCCCTGGTCAGAAGTCTCCCATATCCGGCTCGACACCTAACCGTTCCTCCGGTATGACTCGTGGCTGAACTCTAGGCTAACCTGTCATCTACCTAACTCCTCGATCCTCTTGGTCTGATTCCCTAGAATGTGATCTTCTCAGTCTCCTACCTCCCAGGACAGGGCTCTCCCTTCGGTCTCCATGTTGTGTGCGACTGACTGCGTTTACCCTAAGCGTGTCATGATTTGATCCATAATGGCTTGTTGTTCTGCAGTGAAGCAGGTGCAAAGATCCACCACAACTCTATCCAAATCACCCATAGTGATAGTGTCTAATCCCGGTGTCCTGGATGATTGATTGTCTTGGTTGTTTATAACTGAGTTAGCATTTTACTAGCACCGCTAGCCTGGCGTTTTTTCTATAACGGTATCAACAGTAGCATACCTATATCTCGCCAACTCCTCAAAGCTTGTAGCATACTCCAACATAGTCTTCTCTCCCTGCTATAACTCAACAAACTTTCTGATCAGAGTGGACATTGCAATCTCCGACATAAACCTCTCCTCAAAGCTCCTCTTAAACTTAGCTCATGTCATCGTCTCTTCATATACTCCAATCGTCACACTATTCCACCAATACAACACTGCTCCTTGAAGCCGTCTAGAAGCAATCATTCTCTTTTGCTCATCATTAAGCCCCAAATATGAAAAGATTCTCTCATAGTGCATAACCAGTTCTCCACTTCAGTGGCGTCTTTGGTTCTAATAAATGGCTTTCCTCCCAACCGAGCATAATCCCTACTCAAAACAGCATAATTGTTTACTACTGAAGCTTCCTGAACTCCTCCTCTGGCATTTCCTCCAACTACTCCAGCAGCAACACCCGTCTGCATCATGTTGAAAAAGAACTGATACGTTGCTCCCATGTCAAATTGCAGGACTCAGCACCCACATTTACAGCTAATGTCTGACCTTGGTTCCTTCTCGCATTCGGTCTGGAATTTCCATTTCTAGTGGTGCTTCCCCCTCCAAGGTTAACTCTTCCACTTCTAGCATCCATATACGTATTCGAGTCTCGTAAGACATAGAAGAATTGTCTAAAAGAGATAGGAGAATATGGATATAGCATATAATTATATATAGCAAATACAAGTACGTTACTACAGCATTATCCCATACCCCAATCTTATCTCTAATTCCCTAGGATTATGTTTTCAAAATTCATTTTAGTTTAAATTTTTTCATAAACCTATGCTCTAATACTAAGTTGTAACATTCCCTATCTGGAGGCCTGAAGCTAAGCGCTACAGATGCTGCAGTCATCCATCGTATTAACTTTGGGTGGCTAAATATGGTAATGTTGATGGTATCTAAAATATCAAAAGCACTTGAATATGAAATAAAATCATTACAGATTAAACACTTTTCTGATTACATTTCAAAATAACATTTCATATCCAAGTTACATAATCATGTTTCCCAAGTTCAGATTAAATACAATTATTATATAAATACGCCAATAGAGACATATGAAGGTTCCCATTTGGATGACCAGAGTACTAAATAGTCATAACAGACTTAATACAACACAGTAGAAATAAAACATAACAACTTCTAAATATAGCTAGCATCAGCCTCCTGCTCGTCTCCGGAAGCTTTATTCGTCCATCTACTAAAACATAAAAATCTTCAACTTTAAGCCTACTCAAATCAATTTTGAGCACCCAAGAGTTTAAGGGGAAAACCATAAACTTTGAGTTAGGCATAAAGGCTAGTGTGAATAATACTATAGATCTCGATTATATGATACTAAGTGAGACCACATCGCTTAGCGGAATGGTTTTCGCTTCACTAACATCCCTTTTAAAACTAATCTTTTGCCAATCTTAATCTTGCAAACAAAACTAGTTAAAACAATAAAGCAATATCATGTATGCACACAAATCAGGTAATAAATGGACTATCTGTCCAAACACTATAGTTTTGTTTGTCTAAGTACTAGCATTTGGCTGACTCGGGCCTATCAGACAAAATAAACAAATAATCTAACTTCTGTTAGATACTCCTCTCTTGGACGGTCTGTCCCTAACTTAGTTCTCCTATGGTCAACTGATCTTAATGATTTTTCGAGCTCATCAATAACCTATCTCTCCTCTATTGATTCCTTTCTATGTGTAACATCATTTTAGTCTTACCAGTGATAAAGCCCTACACACTATAATTTTGGACTTACATTATCTAGGGGCAACTAGCTAAAGTATAGGACGTAACCCCATACCATTCTCATATGGTATTCTAATATCTGAGTCACTTTACTTAGGGTCATTTACCCATAAAATTTTCCTTGAAAACATTTTCTCTCAAATTGATTTAAACCTTTAAATCGTAATTTAAACAAGGATAATATACTCTATGCTTTACTCAAATCACCTTGCCATGTTATGTATACTTTAAACAAAACTTTGTTGATGAAAACATTTAAACCTTTGAAAGTACCCTTTTGAAACCATTGAAAGTACCCTTTTTGAAACCTAATAACTACTTTGCTTTATAACCTTAGGTTGAAAGGCCAAAACATACCTTTCAAAACCATTCTTTATAATCCTTTCGAAATCATTGAAAAACCTTTCTTTCGAAAGCTTTAGAACCATAGACATCCTCTTTTCAAAACACTATAAACATTGCCTTCCGAAAACATTGAAATCTTCTATTTAAAACCTTTCGAAACCATGAGGGTACCACCCCTTTGAAACCTTCATCTTAATCCTTTTGAAAGCACTAAATCCTTTTCATAAAATCAAACCTTTCGAAAGCATTTGGGTTCAAGTAAAACATGTGGAATAACCTTTCGAAACCATCAGAAACCATTCCTTTCAAAACCATTTAGGTTTAACTTTCAAAAGAGCAAAAGGGTCATAAAACAAGTAAGTCGAAAGAACTCTTCCGAAAGCAATTTCCAAAGTAAAGAATTGATGGTGTTGTGTAACAGCCCGCTCCGTACCCCTTAAGTCAACTCTATTCTACAACAATCAACTCAAGTTGTACAGAAATACGAACCATTGGGTTTAAGAAGAAGAGGTAGAAGAAGAGAAAACAAAATCAATATCAGAATCTAACCATCGTAGCGGAATAAAATATAATAGATATTAAATAATCTTTACTCAATCAAATATATCTCTGTTTATATATTACATCAATCAGAGTACATCAATCCCCACTCAACATCAACATCATACAAATGGGTACACAACAACTCAACACAGCGAAATATGCATATATATATACAAGTACGAGAATACGTATCGCCATTCTGCTCGTCTCCTGAGCTCCACAGCATCATATCCTGTATTCTATAATACTCGGTCTGACCCAAGCATTACAGTTAAATAATACCCGAGTCAGTCTGGAATACCAGCGTGAGAAAATCACACCCAATTGATTATTAAAGTTTCAAAAATCCTTTGAAAACAAAAGCATCTCGTAAGACCACGCCACAAATAAACATGTCGGGTTTTTACCTTACGATAGCGAAAACAATTTTCATAGAAATCCTCTGATATTATAATAGGGTCTATATACAAATACTTATAAAATAGCCGAAATTGTTACATTATTAAATTCCAGCTACTAGCCACAGAGTGGGTAATACAAACAAAACTCGTACAAGGCTCGTAGGGAGTATGGATTTCCAACTAATGACTAGGCACTGGGGTACCACCTGTCACAGTATGGGGCCTAAATCACCGTACCGAGGAGTACGCCCGCTCCCCTGCAACACAAGGCCGGGACTACCCCTTACTGGATAATCCCGAGTGAGATCACCCCGCGGTTGGGATCAGCAACCGCCCACTAAGCCGAAATAAAAAGGGACATCTAGACAGGAATGACCTCACCCTGCTTGGGTGCTACCCACCTAGCCTTGCTGCATATCCCCTGATTTTCAGTCATTCCCATTTGATGAGGCTTGAGGCTAAGCGTTACCTTTATAGAACATATTCCTAAGAATGCCCATCGTCCACCCGACGATGTTTCACAAGCATTCATCCATACAAATCCGTCCCGGGTTCGAACAGAACCGAAGGCACTATTCCTACTACATCCATTTTGGAAATATCCTCAGGATTAGTAGCGACTAGCCCTTTCACTTCATTGCTCCATCTTCGAATCCAAAATTGTTTTCACGAAACGTATAAACCGGATCGAAGTGGTTTTCGAGAAATAAATCTCGATCCCGGACTCTTCGAAACGATCAACGCATTTGGCCAATATTGATAGTCGGTGATTTAACTATCAATTTATATTCACAAACAACCATCCAACATAAATAATTTCACCAAATTATTTATTTGCCTCTAAATATCTTCGCAAGATATATTACCATTTCCAGCCCTTTCGAAACAGTTTTCAAACCATACTTTCTTCATCGGATAAATTCCCAAATATTTATTTCCTCTGAAAATAACCAAGCACAAAACTTTATATTTTAAAACTAATTCAAAACTCTTAATTATAACTTATCCTTTAAACATTTAAATTAAAAATTACTTTAATACTTTATTAAAAATATATACTATAGGGATCTTTAAAATGAGGCTACTTATAAAATATAAAACTATATTTCCCCTTTAAAACAGATATGAAGTCATTTTAAATAATTACTACTATAGTAGATTAAAGAAAATACTTACTATAGAATTTAAATATGTTAGAAATAATATATTTTCCAAAACTTGCTTTTAAAAAAATGACTTGAAAACTTATAATTTATATTTAAAAATCTATCTTGAAAACGTACTTGGTTATCCAGGGAGAAATTCCAATCTCAATTACTTAAACCAATTTTCCAAATTGATTTCCAATTTATTCCATTTGAAATAAATTCATTTCCAAATTCATTAGTTATGGAATTTATTATTATATTTTTTCCAATATTTCTTCCTTACTCTTTTCCATAATTTGAATCTTAAATTTTAAATAAATGTTTTGTTCTTTTACAATAATAATACTGAAGTTTAAAAATTCACTAATCTTCCAATTATTCAAAAAAATTCCTTCCTATGTTCAGGATTTATTTAACAGGATTTTAAAGTCACTTTATTTCCTTTCCAATTCATTCTTAAAGTTATTCAAATTTCTATACAAATTCACTTCTTTTATTTTCTTTCCAAAATCCAATTTGTATATTTTTGGTAATCCATTATACCCAATTATATCCAATCGAACCATAACATTCTATATTCCAATACAACTCATCATAGAATATAAAATAATCACCACTGAGAATGTTAAATAATTTAAATAAATGTTGAGGGATCCAGTTGGATCCCTCCAACCTGTTTTCCCTGCATCCACAGATGTTAGCACAACATAATACACCAATTTCAAAATATCACACTACATCACATCAATCAATTCAACCATCCAACAATTATTTAAATTTAATCATTTAAATTTAAATTTAACTGAGTGAGATTTACTCACCTTTGCTTTTTATTTGCAATCCACTTCAATATTGTCTTGGTTTCCTCGATTTGTGACCTTGTATAAACATTAGATGTTTTTATTAATATCAGAGTCAATCGAACAATTTAATTTTCATTTGATAATTCAATAAATTAGTGATTCCATTTTAAATAATTAAATTAATTTTAAACTAATTCCCTTTTTAACAGAATACTTTAGTAACCAATTAATTAATAAGTTAATTAAATAAATAACTTTCCAGATATACACTATTTGCGTAAAATTTATAGATTCAAAAATCTAGCTCTTTTTTTTATTATCATTTTTTTCATTTTTATTTTTATCCTTCAGTATTTAAAAATCCTTATATACCTTTACTTAAACTAATAATTATTTATAACTATTTTATTTTTGAGCTAAAGTAACTTAATGAATTAATAAAACAGGTTAAACCATCATAATAAAATCGTAATATATAAATTGAAATTGATTAGTAATTTAAAGTATATATATATATATATATATATATATATATATATATATATATTTTATTAGTCCATATATATCAAACCCATTTAGTGCCAAATAGGTGAATTAATATAACTAGCTGTTATATATAATTGATTAAACATTTAAAACAAACTGCTTTGTGTTTTACTGCCAATTTAAAACCCTACCAGTATGTAAACTAAAACAAAAAGAAAATCTGTGTTATAAACATTTCTGTAAAATAAAATTTCATTTTCTAACTTTTGTACATATACTAAATTTAATAAATAAAACAAACAAAAACAAAAACCACCTGACAGCTACACCCCGGATAGCTCGACTTCGGTGACATGCCTCCCCTGAAACCCTATCTCAAACCTCAGCACCTCGAGTTGCGAAGCCGGTCGCGACTCCAACATCAAACTTGCGGCCCCACCCCCAGATCGATTCATATACACCAGAAATCGCGTCAGCACCTACGCGCTCACGCTTACAGAGGAGGCGCGACCCCCACCCTAGATCAAAGCTCCAAGCTTGCGCTCGAACGAGAAGATTGGCACAATGATTTGAGGAAGTTCCACGGTTCGGCCATTATTTCTTCTTTTCTTTTTTTTTTCTTTTTCCGATGCGAAAACGATATGAAACTGAAGGGGTTCGGCCTCCTTTTTACTTGATTTATATTCGATTTGTGCCGCCATTAATTATTGTTTGATTTCATTCTGATCTGAAGTAAGAGATGAAGCTCGGTTTATAAAAGAGGAGAGGGGACATGATATTTTGGAAAGGAAGTGGCGTGCTCTTGAAGCCAATATTTGATTTTTGTCAAGTTATAATATTATTTAATTATTATCTCGGCTGTGATGATGCTTATGTGATATTATACTTATAAAAGTTAAATTAAATTATCGTTGTAAATTCCAACGCGTTTATAAATCGTATGCTCACATAACAACTCCAATCACTACGAAAATTGAAATCCGATAATAATACCATATTACGGATCCAATGGAATAGGTTTCATCAAATTCCGAGACTGTGCCTCGGAAGGCTATTTTTAAATTCAATTTAAACTAAAAAATTTCAAAACTGAACCAACCACTGTTAATTTTAATTTTACAACCTCTATTATCTTCAGTATTATTAATATAAATTTTATAAGCCTTCATATTATTTCTAATAGGCTTAAAATCTCAGATTTCATATTTTATTCAATTTCAAATTATTTAATTCAATAATTTAATTATCAAATAAATTGTGACATTCGTAATTCAAATTAAAAGTACTCTATTGAATATTTAAAATCACTTAAATATTTTAATTTCAAATGCTCAAAAATTCCGGGTCGTCACATGTTGAAACCAACCTTTCAAAAGCATTGGAGAAGCAGCTAGGTTTTAAAAACAAAGTAACCCTTTTGAAATCATTTGCTTCGAAAGGTGGAAAGTGGAAGCAAGGGGTTTCGACCCTTTCGAAAGCATTTACTTCAAACAAAAAGATGCAACCTCTTTCGAAACCATTCCATTAAAACAATTTGATCCAATCAAATGCTAAGCAAGTCGAAAGCATTCCTTCCAAAAGCAAAGTGGCGCATTTTCATTTAAAAACAAAGCAAGGCTTCGACCGACCCAGTAACTTTCTCTAATGTCCAATCACTATTTACCAAGTTTTTGATACCCTATGCTTTGGTTTTGATGGAGATTGTGCGGAAGTAAGGTGTCGAAGGCTAGGTGTCGAAAGTGGCAAAACATGTAAAAATCATGTACAAACTGATTTTTAACCTTTTAAAGTAAATATTTTCAACTAACCTATTTGTCAAAACATGATTGGTTGCTAATTTCTTTTTTAAAAGTATTGCTGAAGTTTCTGAAATAAACATATTGAATTATTTACAAAATGCCCCTTCTCTTTTATAAATATATAAAACATTTAAGTCCCATATCTTAAATAATTTTATATACCTTTTAAAACACCTGGTAAAAATCTATAAAAATCCCCATAAATCATTTTTAATATGTTTTCTGACATATATTAATTTCTGACCCAAAACATACATATATTAGCCGTAATTAATTTAAACCCAAATGACCATTTTCCTCACTAGAAAATTAATATTAAATTCACATTAATTCATAAAATTATGAAAATTGAAACCTATCTCTAAAATATCATTTATGACCTTATTCTAAAATCTGAGGCATTTGGATGTGTTTTAGTAAGGTTTTCATTAAAACATATAATAAAATTCATATGAATTAGCATAAATCATCAACAAGCATATAATCCATTTTAACAATAAAAAACATGGCTAAACCTCGCAAAATAGTTTGGATTTAATCTAAAACCTTAAACAATTAAAAACGTGAGATGTAGTCTTTATTCCCCCTAGCTTTGTGATTAAGGAGTTGAGATTTGAGAATGGTTTAGAATTGATTAAGCTTCCTTCCTTTGATTGCTTTATCTTTTTCTTGTTTTTCCTTAATGATGACCAGCCTCTTATGCTTAATTTTTGTAAATAAACATGTAGAATGACTGGCCTAAGGGTTTAAGGTATAAGAATATACTTATTCCTATTTTACCCCTTATCTATTTGCCTTCCCTATTTTTTTTGTCCCCTTAAGTTCATTTATTATATGGCACGACTACCTTTCTATTAACACAAATCTCAATCCCCACTCATAACATTATTTTATTTAATTTAACTAATTAAATATCCTAAATAATTTTACTAAAAATTATGGTTGTTACAGACTTCCCTCCTTAAAGAATTTCATCCTCGAAATTATGATAAGGTACACAACAAATCAATCAAAAAGAAAAAACATACCATGAAACAAATCAGGATAAGCGTCTCTAATCCTACTCTCATTCCCCCAAGTACAGTCTCTCTCATCGTCACTCCACTGGACTTTAACTAATCTGACTATCTTGTTCCTTAACCTCTCATCTCTCATGACTATACGAACTGGCTTCCTAACTATAGTCAAGTTCGGTTCCACTACTAAGTCCTCTAACACAGTCGGTGCTAGTCTCTGAATCTCAAACACACTTCCTTAGATGATAAATATGAAAAACATAGTGGACTACTGCCAAATTGTTTAGTAACTCTACTCTATATACGAGTTCCCCAATCCTTTCTATAATAGGAAATAGTCCTACAAATCTCGGTGCCAATTTCCCTAGTTGTCCGGATCAAATTGCACCTTTCATCGGTGATACCTTAACAAAAACATGATTCCCTACTGAGAACTCTAAGTCCTTCCGTCTTCTATCAGCATAACACTTCTGTCTAGACTGAGCTTCCTTCATCCTAGCCCAAATCAACTCAATCTTCTCTACAGCTTCTCTAACTAAATCTGGACTAAGAAAAAACCTATCCCCGGACTCTAACCAACAAACGGGAGATCTGCATAGCCTTTCGTACGAAGCTTCAAATGGTGCCATCCCTATACGACTAAGTATAGATCGTCCTCCTATGATCCCCAAAATCTAACACACAAGCTCGTAACAAATCTTCCAAGACTTTGTTAACTCTTTCTTTTTGCCTATTAGTCTATGGATGGTAAGCGGTACTCATCTTGAGCTTGATTCCTAAAATTTCTTGTAGAGATCTCCAAAACTCACCAGTGAATAATGAATCTCTATCATTTACCATACTACTAGGAATCCCATGCAGTCTAACTACATTCTTCATAAATAACTTAGCCAAAACATGTGTTGTCCTAGATGACTTAACTGGAATGAAATGGATACTCTTGGTTAACCTGTCTACTATGACCCATATACTTTCATTTCCTCTATTAGATCTTGGAAACCCTTCTATAAAATCCATAGAAATAGAATCCCACTTCCACACTAGAATATCCGATGGCTGAAGTAATCCACTTGGCTTTTGATGTTCAGCCTTTACCTATTAGCAGTTCAGACACTACTTTACCCATAAGCTTGCATCCCTCTTCATTCCTTCCCAAAAGAAACACGTCTTCATGTCCTGATACATCTTAGTTCCTCCCAGATGAATAGTGAACTTTAAACAATAGCATTCCTCCAATCATTCCTTATCTCCCACATTCGAAATACACAATTTTCCTTTCTTTCTAAACCACCCATTGTGGTCGAATCTAATCTTTCAAGTCATCGCTCTTTGTTCCATCCCTTAACCTCCTGATCCACTAAACTAATATTGGATCCTCTCCTTGCTTAGAAGCAATCCTTTCAATCATCATCGGTCGAACTTCTAAACATGACAGCACATCAGTTTTCTTAAAGATCTAGCTTTGAATCTCCCATGTACTCTACATGTCCTTAACACTTCCAAATGTCTCCACTCAACTACCATTGCTAACACTGCATTCTGATGTTTTCTGCTAAGTGGATTAGAAAACTTGTTGTCTTTTCCAAGTGTGTACTCAATTCCAAAGTCAGAAGTGGCTATAAATTCTAACCATCTCTACTGTCTCATATTCAGCTTCTTTTGGGAGAACAAATACTTCTATGATTTATGATCCGTATATAACTCAAATCTTTCTCCCAAAAGGTAATGACTCCGCACCATCAATGCAAAAATCACCGTAGCCAATTCCAAATCATGCATCGGGTATCTCACCTCATGCGATCTAAGCTATCGAGAAGCATAGGCAATCACTTTACCTTTTTGCATTAACACGGCTCCTAACCCAGTTCCATAAGAATTTGTATATACTACTAAATCCTGATTCCCTTTAGAAACAACTAACATTGGTGCATTAGTCAATAAGTGTTTCAAGCTCTGAAATGCTTCACAAACTTAACATCTTTTCGCGTTAGCTTGGTCATTGGTGTTGCTATTCACGAGAAATCCTTTACGAACCTCTAATAACACCCAACTAATCCAAGAAAACACTTATCTCGGTCACTGTCTCGGGTCTTTTACAATTATTCACCGCTTCAATCTTAGTCGGGTCTATAGACATCCCTTTCTCTGAGATTACATGACCAAGAAACTTCACTTCCTTCTTCCTGAAATGACACTTCGAAAACTTCGCCTTCAGTTGATGCTGCCTTAACATTTCCCATTCCACTCTAAGATGAACTTCATGCTCTCTTTCATCCTTAAAGTATATTAAATATCATCTATGAATACCCACACGAACCTACTCAAGTGGTTTCGGAAAGCTTGGTTCATCAGATCTACAAAGAATGCGAGCGCATTAGTTAGTCCGAACGACATTACTAACCATTCTACAATTCATATCTGGTTCTAAACATCATGAAAGGAATATTATCCTCAGCCACTCTAAGTTAATGGAACCCTGTCGCGAAATCCAGCTGGGAAAATAATTTAGCTCCACTCAACTGATTGAACAAATCGTCAATTCTAGGCAACGGATATCGATTCATTACCGTCTTCTCATTCAACTTACGATAATCAATACATAACCTTAATGATCCGTCTGGCTTCTTAGCAAACACTTTGGCTTCTCCCCAAGGCAAACTACTTAGTCCGATGAAATTCTTGCCTTCTAAATCGACCTACTGCACCTTCAACTACCTTATCTCGGTAGGCGTCATCTTGCTTAGCGGTATACTTACTGGTTGTGCTCCAGGTACTAAATCTATTTAAAACTTAATGGCTCGTTTCGGTGGCAGTCCTACTACAGGTTCAAAGACATCTACGAATTCTTTAACAATGAAAACACGATTCAACTCGTCTTCTACCTCCACAACACCCAATAAAGCATTCACCTCACAGCTAGGGCTTTCTACGATATATACAATCCGAACACTACAGTCAGGGTGTCTAAGCAAAATTTTCCTATCATGGCAAAATATCATTGCACGTACTTACTTAACCAATCCATACCCAAAATAATTCTGAACCCTACGAAGTCAAACACTTGCAAACTGCAAACAAAGGCATAACCTAACAAATCAAACTCTAAGTGGTCACACTTCATCCCAAGTGTCGCATATCCTCTATCCGGTTTGCAACCATAAGGAAATAACTAGGTATGAGGGTTCTAGGTCAAGCTTATCTACCGAACAATGAGATACAAAAGAATGCGATGCACAAGTATCAAACAGAACACTAACTGACATACCATGAATCAAAAGCGTACCTCCCAACATAGCTTTTCCTTTTTCCTCTGCTGTCGGTATCGAGGTAGCTGGCTCCAATGCATATACTTTTCCCTTCCCATCCTTAGCAGGCTCCTTGCATTGGTTCTTGTAATGTCCAATTTGATCGCAGTTGAAGCACATGATATTCTTCTTCCCAATCGCCCTCTTTCAATCATCCAAGCGACATTCATTTGCGAAATGCCCTTTCTTGATACATTTATAGCAAACAACCTCTGCTCTCCCTTTCCTAGCAACTTCTCTCTTCTAAGCTCCTTTCCTATGGAAGAACTTTATTTTCTAACGCTGCTCCACCTGGACTTCCTTTGCCTAATTTCTCTCCAGAAAACAAGCATCTCCTCATGTCTTAAAGCAATTTGTACTACAACATAACAAGGATCCCTGATAAGAAGTAATGTAGCCCTGGCTAATTTAGGTTTCAACCCCCTAATGAACTTCATATTTCTCTTAATCATGGTGTCAACAGTAGCATACCCATACCTTGCTAACTCCTCAATTGCATAATCCAACACAGTCATCTCCCCTGCCCCAACTCAGTAAACTTTCTAAGCAGAGTGGACTTTGCAATCTCGACATAAACCTCCCCGCAAACCACCTCTTAAACTCAGCCCATGCCATCCTCTCTTCATTTACTCCAATCATCACAGTATTCCACCAATACAACGCTATTCCCTAAAGCTATGTAGAAGCAAGCCTTCTCTTCTGCTCATACTGAGCCCCAAATCTACAAAGATTCTCTTATAGTGCAGTAACCAGTTCTCCCATTCAACGGCATCTTCAGTTTCGATAACTGGCTTTCCTTCCAACCGAGCATAACCCTGCTCAATACAACATAATTGTTGACCCTAAACTCCTCCTCCAACATTCCTCCAACTACTCCAGCAGCATTTCTAACCTTATTCTAAAATCGCAAGGCATTTGGATGTCTTTTAATAGGGTTTTCACATTAAAACATATAATAAAATTCATATGAATTAACATAAATCATCAACAAGCATATAATCCATTTTAACAATAAAAAACATGGCAAAACCTTGCAAAATTGTTCAGATTTAATCTAAAACCAAAAACAATCAAAAATATAAGATGTAGTCATTATTCACCTTAGCTTTGTGATTAAGGAGTTGAGATTTGAGAATGGTTTTGAATTGATTAAGCTTCCTTCCTTTGATTGCTTTATCTTCTTCTTGTTCTTCCTTAATGGTGACCAGACTCTCATGTTTAATTTTTGCTAATGAACGTGTAAAATGAATGGCTTATTGGTTTAGGGTATAAGAGTATACTAATTCTTTTTTTATCTATTTGCCTTCCTTATTTTATTTTAGTTCACCTTTAATTCATTTATTATATGGCATGGCTGCCTTTTTATTAACACAAATCTCAATCCTTTACTCATCATATTATTTTATTTTATTTAACTAATTAAATATCCTAAGTAAGGTTACTAAAAATTAGGGTCGTTATAAACTCACCAAAAAGGAATATTCTCTAGAATCTGAAATATGCTTGATATCCTTAAAAAAAATGCTGATTTCCTTCCTTGTTCGTGCTATTGGATCACATTGAGGAATTGGTCTAGGGAGTGGGTCGGTTTGGGTAAGACAGATGTGTATATGTTGTTGGAAATGTACATTTGCTTCCCTATTTGGCTTTACAGGCTCAGTCCGGCATGCCTCGGTTCGATTTATGGGGCTTTCCCTTTTAGATCGGATGGTGTAGGTATTTGGTTCGATAGGTGGCAAAATGCCGAATAGGAGTTTCTATTCGTTTTGACACCAATCACCAAACAAAAATTCTTATTTTGTAGATACCCAACCACCAAATAGGAGCTATTGTTCGGTAGTTGCCCAAACATCGAACAGGGGATTCTTTTTGGGGCTTCGGGTGTTGAACAGGATCCTCTGTATGGTAAACTAGGGGTACCAAGTAGAGGAATCAGTTTGGCTCTCTGGCAATCGAACATGGATTGATCACTGGACTTGCTTCTCCTCCTTAACCCCTTGAGTTTTGCTTCTCAGCCTTCAACCGACTCTAAACTAGCACGGGCGAAAATGCCCATAACATAAACTATTTTAAATAAACAAAAAATAAAGATTTTATTTATAATTTTTTGGTTAGATTTTAAATCTTTTTAGGCTTCATAAACGTAATGGAGATCAAAATGGAATTTATCTTCTTTTGAAATTCACCTATTTAACCCCTTTTGACTAGCCCGGTTCTAACAATGGTATCATAGCCAAATGCTCTATGTGGTCTAAGTTATCAATGTTAGTGCCAACTGATTAAAGCCTACCCATTTAGTAGGATGTCTAGAAAGGTAGTGTCAAAAATTGGGCATGTACTCTGTCCTACCTCACTATCGGCCTAACTTGAAGAGTGAAGTAAGCCAAAGGTGGTCCCTAATATAAGTGCCCAAACTGATTTTAGGCCTTGGGCTAATTTTTCAAAATATGTTCTTAAAATTTAAAAAATTGTATTTTAAAATTAAAAGTTAAGTTTAAATTATGACTTGTTATAAATGTAATAAAAATTTCAAAATTAGTTTTGAAATGTGACGAATTAAATATTCAAACGTTCGTTTTAATTAATTAGATTAACTAAATTAATAATTAAATGTTAATTCATTAAAATGAAACACGTGTAATGATATGTGTATATTCATCTTAAAATGTAAGGTAAATGATAATAAAATTTTGAATTTAATTAATATCATTTTTAATTAAAATATTTTTAATAAATTTGATCAATTAAAAGTTAATTAATAAATTGTATACATTATAATGATACATGTGTATAATCATTATAAATATTATAGAGTTTCTTCGTCTTTAAATTGTTAAGAATGAATAATTTAAAATTTTGATAGTTGAACTTGAAATTAGATTAATTAAAATGTTAACTAAATAATTAATTAAATAAATTGTGTATGATTTAATTAATAAGAATTAAATTTGAATTAATTAAATAAGATTTAATTAATAAGATAAATTTATATATTATATAAGTAAATTAAACTATAAAAATTATAAATAAATTATACTTATATAACTGTATATGTATAAAATAAATGGAGCTGGAAAGAAATGCAAATTAGATTTTAAGGAACAAATATATATGTATTGTATTTGTACCATAATCTTCGATTGACCGACACTTGAATCATAATGGCATTTCATAGGAAAGAAATTGTTTGCTAAATTGATGTCACTCAAAATAAATACATTAAATATTATGAATCTCTAATATATATATATATATATATATATATATATATATAATTTCTTCTACCATTTATATATTAATATATTACTCGCATATTCTTTAGTTGTTGAGTTTTCCTTAAGATAGGGATGTTAGGTATAATATTTATTAATATATTTGACTAGATGAGGTAAGATACATGCATATATTTATTGAGCTTTCCTTAAGGTACATTCAATATGCATAGGCCATCATGAAATGGTTTGTACAATTTCCTTAAGGTTAAGATGAGATTAGGCAAAGTCCATGGGTTAGGAGTTTTATATGATACAATCCATAAGGTGTTATCCATTGCTTGTGGGCTTATGATTTATTGAGCTTTCCTTTAGGTCAGAATCCCAAGGCAAGCGAGTCCAAATACCCACTAGAAAAATTGAAAGAATTCTATGTTTTTCTTAGGGTATTGAGAAACATAAAAATCTAGTGACATGTTAGAAAAATGAAATGGTAGCATTTAATCTTTCTAATATTATAAGAATATTCATAATATAAAGTTTAAAAAATCTACATCGAAAAATTTATGAAACTAATGCAATCGATAAAATGTTTATCAACTAAAGAATATAAATAATTTAAATTAAAGGTTGGCAAAGAAATATAAAATGTACATACCTTAAATCTTATGGCATTTTGTCATTTCAAGACCAGTGCAAGGGCATAACTATACACTACTAAAACATTCATTGCCTCAATTGGTTAAGAGTCTATTTGACCGAGACTTGTATTGTCTTTTATTAGTTTTGAATTCCTAAGATATACAAGAATGTGGATATTTGATCCATATTCAATCACGTATAATGTTATATGGTGAATGGTCATAGTTCGTAATGTATGAAATTTCATGAAATTAGTTCATTATGAATAAACTTAAATAAACCATTATGTAAAATCATATATATAATACGATTGAATACAATAAGGATTCCTTTGAATGGTTTGACCATTAAGGAAAGGAAAATGAATGTACAAGAGTGGATGTAACTTAGGCATAGTTAGGATAAAGAGAGTGAATGGTCACCTCTGCTTCTTAAGGGACATCAGAAAAGAGGATTATATAAAATACTAAAAGCATAATACAGAATGAGAAATGCGATTTCTATTCCAAATATAATATAGAAAATTAATTTCTATAAAGGTAATTTCTGCGAGTTCAAGATATTTGATAGAAAATCCTCGACTGTAAACTAGTTACAGTAAAAGAATTAAATAACCTATAATATGTTGTTGAATGGAACTTCATATTTTATGCGTTATTTATAGTAATGGTGGAAATAGTGGAGGCATCCATATGACACTTATAAATGGATGCGTCTAGATATGAAAAACTGTTTTCATAAATATAACAAATATTATTTCTGAAATAATAATTAATTTTGTTATCGATTAAAAGCAAGTATAGTTTTATTTTATTATGCGGTTTTGAATATTCGTTATGAAATAAATGTATTTTAATAATAGTATTTGATGCATTAGCTAATGTAACGATAGTAAAATTTAACGTTGTTAATATCAAACTAACTAAAACTGAATTTTCATCTAAAAGGTGAATGGGTTTCTTACTTGTAATTGACTTGAAGGTCCCATGCTACTAGTTTATTTGTACAATTTTGATGTTTTAGAGTTATGATTTATGAAATAAAGGCGATATAGCACTTAAATAGTGTACATTGCTATTTCAAGAAAAATTGGACATAGAACCTATAACTAAGCCTGTCAACTATATAACTAAGTCCACGAAACCCTAGCATCACCTCTATCTCCACTTTTCTGCCCAAATTCTGAAATTACCTTCGTGGCTTTCTAATAGCGACTACCAAATCAATTAGCAAGTGATTAAAATCAAAAATGAACAAACCCTATCAAATTATATGTAGATACGAAGTTCTTGGTGAGGCAAAGAGGCGTCCGAGATTCGTTTTTCCATCTAACACTCTTCTTGACTAGAAATTGGAAAAATATCCTTGACTGCCCACTTTAGGGTTTCAAGATCAAAGTTGAATTGGCGACAATCGGAGGTTACTAGAAAGTGGTGAGTGGAGTTCGCTTATATTGTTGGATCAAGTTATTGGTGCTCGTGGTGGTTGAAATTTGCAAAATATCGACCGAAAAAGGGTTCGACAGTGGTGGCCACCGGTTGTGGCGAGATTGGTGCCGGTGCGGTTTCTGGTAGGGAGCTTAGCGGTGTGGTTTGATTGGGGTGCAGGTGATTGGGGCATTACAATAAGGAGGGTAATATGGTGGTTGAATAAAAACGAAAGGAGTGATCAACTATTCAATTAATATTGATTAAATGATTTATTTATTGAGTTACCGAATTGTAACTTCTAACCTTCATTTCCTGTGTATACGAACTTCGATCCATAGTGGTTTCTTCCTTTTGACTCATGGCAGAATTCCGAATGATTTAGCTCTGTTTGCTGATTTTGGAGGCTATTCACAAAAGCGTGATGATATGGTTAACTTACTTTAATTAATTAAATTATAAAATATTAAACGATTATCTATTAATGAAAAATTATAATTACTGGTATATGTTGTGATATATTGGTGATTATTAATATGTTACGTATATTCTGGATATGTTGTGTTTTGGCTTGATTGTTTATTGTTGATTGTTTTACTATTGGATGTAATTATAATTAATATGCTTTCACTGAGAGAGTTATTCTAATGCCATTTGGATCCATCATCTACTATTGGATTGCTTAAATCAGAGAGATAGATCTAATTTCTTTGTTTTTAACTCTTTTGGACTACTCAGATTTCCAAAAAGGCTGCTAGAAGCTATTTTAGAATGCTCTCTCGAAGAGGTTGATCCTCCTCATCTAAAGTGGGTTAGGATGTAGGGAATGTCGATTCCCAACATTTTAAAGATGTTGCCTAGCCAACCACTATCGAGGGTCACAACCTAACGGATGTGATTACCAAGGTTGAGATGGATCATATGATGGAGCAAATAGAGGACAAACTCTAGGAAAGTTGTGATGAGTTGAATCAGCAAATGAAACAGATCTTGGATTTGTTTAATCAGTTGATTAACAACCGTAGGAGAAGCAAAATGGAATTGACACCTTTTGGTTCAAAATCTAACAATTCCTCATTATCGGAGCAAAGATAGAGGAACTAGAAACAAAAGATGGTTCAAAAGGAGGCTGAAACGTCAAACCAAAGGCCATATGCAAATCATGGCAAAGGTATATGGATTGGTACCGATCCATCAGGAGGAAAGATACCAAACCATCTAATGTTAGTTCAAGTGATCGACTCTTGATTGAAGGAGTTGACTTAGCATCTGGTAATGCTTTAGATGGTCACAATATTGGAAATCAGGCAGCTGTTGTGAATCTACCATGGAAAAATCATGCATATTGAACTACAGAATGAACGGTTCCCTCGAGTAAGGGGAAACCATGTATCATTGACCTATCTAAGATCATTGGCCAGGCCAAGCACTTTGGGTGTATCACGATTGCCGCCGCTCAACAGATCTACTTGAGCCATATTTGGCTAAAATGGTGAGAATACTTGTAAGTGAGAAACAGGATCGGAGTAATGATGATTGGGGTTCCTCCCAAGCTAAAATTAGTTCACATAAGAGATTCTCTACGGGGGAAACCCAAGGAGATTTATGATACTAATGATGTCACCATATACTGGGAAGACGAATCTAAGGCAACATCTGATGGAATATGACTGACACATGGATTCTGCTAGGGCTATTGATACTTTAAAAAGTCATTATTTCTCGATTTCCTTGAAGGGGTGGTGACAATGTGGTTTATCTAGCTGCTTTGGAGATCCACATCATCTTTCGAGCAATTGGCACAAAAATTCATCGACCAATTCCATATGCACACTACCCGTCCAAAGGACATAATATCACTGTCCAACCTCTCCTAGGAAGCGGGAGAATCATTGAAGAATTTTCTACAAAGTTTTAATACTGCAATAACCAAGGTGGGCAATCCTCAAGAAGTATTGTGTTGATGGCACTAATCAGGGGAATTCATCCTGCTAAGACTTTGGGACATAGTTGAAATAAAACTCCCTCTAAGAGGATGTGTTTTATAGGACAGTGGCTTGGTTACGCCTGGAAGAGGAAAGTTCTACCGCCAAGAAAGCTGAAGCCATCAATCTACCAAGGTGACATAAAGTAATATTGTTTTGAAAAATCCAAAGGAAACTTTGGCAATATCGATGTCAATGTGGAATATAGAAATGGTGGACAGAGCAAGAACAACAATGGAACCAAAGATAAGAAATTAGATTCAAGGAGGCATCTAAGATCCAAAAGTATGACAACTATACTCCAATGAACAACTCGATTGAGACCATATACTAGACTATTGAAGGTGTAGAGCAATATAGGAAGCTAGCTCCAAAGTAATCAACTGAGAAAGAGAAAAAGTCTGGCTAGTTTTGCAGATTTCATTAGACGCACGGTCACAACACCAATGAATGTAGACGTCTGCATGATGTTATTGAAGATTTGATTTGCAAGAAGAAGTTGCAACCATTTGTGCAATCCTCACGGGATGGCTGGCAAGGGACATCAAATCCCCAACAAGAGCAAGCCCAGGGTAACGACCCATAAATTTTAATGGTTTTTATAACGTAATTAACTGAATTTTTATGAAATTTCAAATAATCAAATTTTGAAATGAAAATTTGAGATTTGGAATACATCTATATAAGTATAGCAAATGGTATATTTTCATCAGATAACATGAAAGTTTATTTTATTGCGTTATTTTATTTAATTTAAATCAGTTAATATTTGATGATAATAAAATGTTTTCCAAACCTGAATATTTTTACATGATAAATTTTTAAATCCTCTTCTGAGTGAGACATCATATTTCGTTTCGCCAAATTTGGACTGCTATTGCTCCGTTTGTCTTATTTTCGACGTTTTAGCAGCATTTTCGGTATCGAATATCGATTTTTGATAAGATGGTCGTACTACTGATATCTGTGTACCACTTTGATCGTCTTTCGTGCTGATCTCTGCAGTATATTCATTCGTGTGTTTCGGAGTTTAGAACATGATGAAATTGGTAAACCGATCAGTTGTACCGGTTCCGCATTTGGACCTTCTACCTTCCCATGTCCATTCATTTTCTCACCGTATTATACCAATCACTGGCATTTATATTTATGACAAATCCAACCAGTGACTTTTTATTTCCCTACCGGTTCCAATTTTATTTGCCAGTTCGTATTATGGTTTGTTCATTTGCCTTTGCTTTGCTTTGAAAATTTTGTTCATCCCTTGCTCTTCTTCATGCCTAAATCCACCTGTTCCCTTTCCTCTCTTTTTCGACCATTCTTATAAAAATATATATAACAACAAATAAAAATATATGAGAGCATGTTGTCTGTCGCCTCATTCGCTTCTTTATTACCAGCTAGCTCACGCTCCTCCACCCAAAACCGATCTCTTCACCACCCATCTACCCATATTCGAGCGTAGGCCGTCGAACCACCCTCCACCTTCCCTTCCACCATCACATTCGGCTTCGCTCAACCCCTCCTCGACTTGAGCGTGAGCAGCAGCCCAGGCAAGCCTGCCGCAATTCCGCCTTCCCCACTATCCGTCCTCCCTGCCATTCGCCTGCAACCACCTCGACCGAATGCTCCTCCGTGCTTCGCCTACCCCAGCACCACTCAACTCCATGCGAACTACACAACAGCCTACTTACACTGCCTCACCGCCTTGCTCGCCAGTTAGCACCTCCTCCGCTTTATCAATTCATCGGTTCTACTCCACCTTCCCACCTGACTAACCCGAGGTGTATATACATGTATAAAATATATGTTATATGTATAAACTATTTTATATCAATAGTTGGAGTTTATTAATATTGTATATATATGTATGTATGTGTGAAAAAACTAATGCAACTCGTGATTTGAATGCTGATGGATGCTATTTTCGAAAGGTATATTAATTTTAAACATTATATGATATATTGATATTTCTTTTAAATAAACATTGATTTAAGATATAATATGAAAAAAAATTATATAGATATAATATATATATACACTGTTTATTTTGGGTTTCTTTTGTTTATTTATAGTTGTATATTTGGTGGAGTGTATCCATTTACATATTTTTTCTAAGATTGATTTCAGTATGCAGTGTATAATATATGCTTCGATATTAAATATATAGGCATGCATAATAGTTTCGGCAATATATATAAGTTTTTGTTTTGCCAGCTCATTTTATTTTCATTTCCAATTTGTTTTTGGAATGGATCTAGTTTAAGTTGCTTTGTTAGGTAAGTCTGTACTAGTATACATCTGAGCTGTTACATATATATGTTGTTTAGAGTATAGGTTTGTATAATCTATTATTTTTTAATTTTGACATAATATATATATATATATATATATGTTGTAACTTATAACTATACATGTAGTATCTTCAAATAAGTTAAAATAAGTTAAAATGGCGGCTGGATCTTGTTCTCCTGAAACCCTAGGCGTGGACGATGAAGATGACGGCGGTGGCTGGAAGGAGGTTAAAAGTAGAGGAAAGACAAAATCGTTTGCCGAAGTTCTCAAAGCAAACAAGGAGGTGTTCAAGGCTAGATCATGGATTAAGGCAGTCGGATCTAAAATCGAGCTTAAAGGAAACACAAATTACTACGCACCACAGTCAAATAGAGAAGAGGTATATCAATTGATAGATGAGGAGGATTATGCTGAATCAAAGAAACTATGACAACACTCGATCTATGCATATATGGCAGGAAAAAGACCTTATTTTGTTCACTTTAATGCATATATTAAGAGAACATGGAAACCAAAAGGATCATGGGATGTTTTTCCTTGCGACAATGGATTCTATTTGATAAAATTCGAATTGGAAGAGGATTTTCAGCGTATTATCAACAGCGGTCCTTGGTTTATGGATAGCAGGCTTATTTTGATGAGGAAATGGGAAACTGACTTCAATTTCGAACACGCTATGTTATCAACATATCCTATTTGGATTAAATTCAATAACCTAGATCTTGCACTGTGGAACATGAGATGTATAAGCAAACTAGCAAGCATTATAGGAAGGCCAATAGACATTGATGAAACCACAAGAAAACTAAAAAAAATCAAATTTGCTAGGGTACTCGTTGAGATCTCAGCTAATACAGTGCTGCCAAAAACAGTTAAAGCGATTGACAAGCAGGGATTCATATATAAACAGGAGGTGGAATATGAATTCGTTCCACCAAAGTGTGATGAGTGTCTATGTTTTGGTCATACTAATCATCAGTATCAAAATAAAGTAGCAGAAATACAGAAGGTTTGGTAGAAAAAGCAAAAAATATATCAGATCTACCTGATTCAAGCAACCCCAAAAACAGGGAGGAGACTACAAAAAACATACAAAATGTCTCCCATAACAAAGTTGATCAGCCTAAAGATCATCAGAAGGACCCTAAGGTGTCGGACTGTGTATCAAAGCAAGCATCTCTTCAATCTCCTGCTCAGACAGTGAAGATACCCTATATAAAGGATCGTCTGAATAGCTCTGTACCACATGACCCACTTCAGAATCAGGCAGAGGATCCACCAACTGTTGAGCAGAAAAAGGCGGAGGAGGAACTTCCAAATTCTCTATCTGACATCCACAAGATGAACATAGAACTGGACTCATCTGAAGATGAAGAGGAAAAAGAATTATCAGAAGATACAAGTAAGTTCACTGAATGTAATACTGATTATGAGAATCAATTTATAAAATATGATAAAGGCAGACGTTCGGTCTCGGTAGGTGCTGCTCCGGTTACTCGGAGTAAATCTACCAAAAAATAATATGTCCATCATTTGCTGGAATGTGAGAGGTCTTAACAATGACACACGTATGTTAGACCTCCACATGTTAAAGGCTAAACATAGACCTACTATTTTAGCCCTTTTGGAAAATAAATTAAACAACAATTATTTGGAGAAGGTTAAAAATCAGTTTGGAAATCAGTGGCAATTCTTTCTATCTCAAACTAATGGAAGAATTACAGTAGGATGGGATAGTAACTACTGGTCTGGCCGCATTATTGATAACAGTGATCAGCAATTAACCTTTTTCTTTCATAATAAAGGAGGTTTAGAAATAACAACCACATTTGTTTATGCTAAGAACTTAGCTTCTGAGAGGTTGATATTATGGAAACAAATTACTGACATCTCCAAAAATATTAACACTCTTTGGATAGTAACTGGGGACTTTAATGCGGTTCTTAAAACTGATGAAAAAAAGGTGGACTTACGCTGCGTGTTTCACAAGTGGCTGAATTTAACAAATGTGTATTATCCGCTGGTCTTGCTGAAGCATTCCATTCAGGCCTGAAATATACATGGAGAAGTGGGGAATCCAAGAAAATAACATCAAGACTAGATAGAGTCCTTGGAAACTCATAGCTGTTTAAAAAAATTCCAAAACTTAAAGTAACAGTTCTACCTTGCTCGACAAGTGACCACCGTCCCCTTTTGTTACAATTCAATGATGATGACACTATGCAAAAGGGAAAACCATTCCGATATGCTAATCATCGGCCTCTGATAGATGGATTTGATGAAGTTGTGAATTTCAATACAGTTAAGATTCCTCCAGGTAACCACATGTATCGTTTTGTGATGCTCATTAAAATTATGAAGAATAGACTCAAAGAATGGAACAAGTGCAGACATAAGAATAATGATAAAATTGCTGTTATCCAACATCAGTTAGAAGAAACTCAAATTAAACTTGATGAAGACCCTCTTAATGAAGGCTTGAATGCAGAATTTTATAATTTACAAAGAAGTCTCAAGGAAGAAATTCACAAAAAAGCTATTGAGTTGAAACAAAAAGCAAAAGAAAGGTGGTTGAAACAGGGAGATGAATGTAACAAATTCTTCTACGCTAAAATGTCCATACGACAACATCATAATAACCTGCTGAACTGCATAGATGAACAAGGAGATACATCAAGACTTATAAAGAACATGGAGGAACAGGCTATCACCTACTTTACAAATTTATATAATGGAGATAATGATGATCAATTACCTCAGGTCATTTGCAGAAGGAAAATCTCGGCTGAAGGATGCAATATGTTGACAGCTCCTATTATGGAGGGGGAATTGAAGGATGCTGTCACCTCCATCTGTAGTGACTCCTCCCCCGGACCTGATGGAATGGGGGCATCCTTCTTCAAAATGCATTGGATAAACCTGAAAGATATTATGTTAACAGCTTATAATGAAACTCTAAATTCAGGGGAATTCATTCAAGAAATCAACCATACTTTCATATCTCTTATTCCTAAAGTTCAAAAACCAGAGAGAATTGAAGATTATAGGCCGATAGCCTGTTGCAATGTTACATACAAAATCCTCAGTAAAATTATTTGCAAAAGGTTGAATAAAGTCTTACCAGATTTAATATCTCAATGTCAAAGTGCTTTCATCAAAGGTAGACTCATTTCTGAAAATTCTTTAATGGCTCATGAATTAATAAGGAACTTCAATAAAAAGGGAGCAGAAAAATTATGCATAAAAGTGGATTTGCAAAAGGCTTATGATAAAGTCAACAGAAATTTCATCACACACATGCTAGAATCAATGGGGGTTCCAATGAAACTCATAAAACTGATAAGATTCTGCCTAGACACTCCAACTTTCTCCATATTGATCAATGGCTGCCCTACAGGGTATATTCAAAGCAATAGAGGGATAAGGCAGGGTGATCCTCTATCCCCCTACCTTTTTGCAGTAGCAATGGAATGGTTTACATTACAAATGGAACTGGCTTATAATCAAGGGTTTATTCAACCAATATATAATAACCTTCCATGTATCACTCATTTATTATATGAAGATGACCTCCTGGTGGTGATTAAAGGTAATCTAAAAGCAATAGACAAGATTAAAGTAATATTTGGAGAACTGGAAAAATATGCAGGCCTCAAATTGAATGAAATGAAAACCGAATGCTACTTCAACAAATACTGTCTTAACAAACAGTCCATGATTGACAAACTTAGTTTCACAGAAGGACATCTCTCAGTCAAGTACTTGGGAATACCTTTGTCAAACAACAATATTACAGATGTAGAATGTGGTAAGCTTATTAATGAGATCAGGGAAAAATTACAGGGTTGGAGATCAAAACTTTTATCTTTTGCGGGCAGAGTGGAGCTAGTACACACAGTTATAACTTCCAAAGTTAGATTCTGGCTCCAGTCTTTTCAAATTCCCGATTGCTCTATTGCTAAAATCAACTCAGTTTGTGCTGATTTTATTTGGAGGGGAGGAATGCACAAGGTTAAATACTCAGATTTATGCAGGAAAAAGAAAGAGGGTGGAGTGGGATTGAAAAATTTATATGAACTTAAAAAAGTGTACTGCCTCAAATTAGCTTGGAACATATTAACTTCAAATAATATATGGGCCTCCGGGATGAGGTCTAGGTATCTGAAAGATAACTTCTGGACTACTAAAATTGATAATAATGCTTCAGTTACTTGGAAAAACATTTTTAAGATCAGAGAGGATTTTCAAAAGTATCTAGACAGAAAGATTGCCAATGGAAGAAAAAAGATATCTGGAGAGATCCCTAGCTTAACTCCAAAAGTATGATAGACAGTCTTGGTTAGGATGCATTCTCAGCATATGGAAATCCAAACTGGAAAGTAGCAGATATTATTGATAATGGAGAATGGCAATGTAACAATAACTTATTAACTCTCAATTATCAGGAGGAAATTCGACAGAAATATATCTACAGAGAAGAGAATGAAGACAAATGGATATGGAAGGTGAGTGCTAATGATCATTTCAAATTCAAAGACATTTGGGAAATATCAAGAAATAAAAGTGCTGAGGCTAGATGGTCTGATATAGTTTGGAGCAAATCTAATCCCCCAAAAATGGCGCATACACTTTACAAGGCGATTCTGGGTAAATTACCCACAAAAGACAGACTAAAAAAATGGAAAATTTTGGAAAACACAACATGTCTCTTCTGTTGCAGGGAAGAAGAAACTCATGACCACTTATTTTTTGACTGTGAATAGTCGAAAAGAATTTGGATCAACCAAAAGAACAGACTTCAGCTTAATAATCGTACTACTAGTTTAAAAGAGGAGATTGATTACCTGCACGATGGGAGAAATTTCTCTAAGCTGATGAAGGAGCTCGGAAAAATTGGCCTCACAACCTGCTTGTGGTTCATCTGGAAGGAACGGAATTGTAGGACTTTTGAAGACAAAAAGCTAGACACGTTAGCTCTCACAAATCGAATTAACAGAGATATAGCTGTGATTATCGAAAGAATTCCTATGAAAATACTCACCACTGCATCGGCACAAGAAGAATCACTACTGGAGAAGTTGAGGAAGATGGAATTGAGTGGACAAAATCGACCAACGAGCTGGCAGTCGCCATAGATGAAACCTATTTAGGAAAGTTTAGTTGAAGACGATAGTTGACTGAATTGTGTCGGTCCATTGTTTATCTCATATGTATTTTGCTACGGGCCGCAAAGCCTGTTTAGTAATCAAATTAACCTATTTTCAAAAAAAAATGTAACTTTATAATATATATATGTATGTATATTAGTATGCCTATATTTTTAAAATGTAAGATTTTATAATATGTCGTGTATCAGGTCTGTTGAGTTTTATACCAATATGTTTACTAAACATTTTACTATGTCTATATGAATATTTTAAGTTATATATATAATATCTGTTGTATGTATATGGATTACGGTTTATTTATCATGAAAGATCTACACATAAGTTCATATGACCTTGGGTTATATATATATATATATATATATATATATATATATTATTTTATAGGTGTAAAGCTAAAATATTAATTTGAAATATTATATATATATCTTAGTTTTAATATATGTTCTTAAAAAATTGGTTTTAGTGAATTTTTTTTATAACGTATACTTTGTTCAGCTTATATCAAGCTAATTTTGGTTGTTTCATCGATCCCTGTTATCAGCTCTGTTCGTCGAATTCGTGTCCATCGTGCTTGGATTCGTAACTCGTCTCATTCTCGTTCATCTCTAGCCTAGAAAGGTGAGCAATCACTCGCGATTAACATTCTTATATTTATTATATTTGATTTCATTTGAAACAACAATTGAAATATGCTTCTAAATTGAACTGTCAATTATTTATTTGCCACATATGATATGCCATTATCTGTAACTGTTCTCCTGTGACATCTGACACCATGATCTGTTATATATATTTTATTTGTCATTGACGATATATGCCTGTTATTGATATGTTATATTTTTATCATATATGTTATCACTCTGCAAGTTCCCTGTTAGTATAGAATTCCCATTGGGTTGAAATGATACATACCCGAACGATCTTGTAGAATAAGAGAAAATCGTTATGGGTTGTAATGATAAACCCAAGCGATTTTCATTTACTCTGAATTGGGATTGCGAGTTGAAAAGATATATACCCGTAGATATTTAATTTGCGGATTGAAATGATAAATATCTGTATCACCTGACCATAGGACAGAAAATTATATACAGACACCGTTGGTGTATATATATATATATATTAAAATGATTTCCATGGTTTTGAATATATATATATATATATATATATATATGGTTTTATATAAATATTGATTTTATTATATATATATGTTATTAAATTTTAGATTTTTAAAATTATATGTTTTGAAATTTACTAATTATAAATCAGTTTTGAAATTTATTAATTTTAAGATTTTACTTACAATTTTTCTATTTTAAAATATATAAAATAAGATTTATTATAAAATAAAGTTAATAATAAGTTTTGATTTAATAAAGTTTGATTTAATTCTATATAATATGTTTAATATTTATTTAAATTATGTTTTAAAAATAAATTTTTATAATAATTTTAAATAAATTAAGGTTGGGAAGATAAATTTAAATTGATTGAAATTGCATTTATTTAATAATTGTATTTACTTAAAATTGATTTGAAACTTATTAAATTTGATATTTTAAGGATATGATTTTATTACTTGATTTTGATTTAAGATGATTTAATGAATGTTTACAAATTTAAATAAATTTAAATGGGATAATTACTTTTATTCGAAATTATATTTTGAAAGTTTATTTAAATGATATTGGATTGACTAAGTGAATATTTTAATATTAAATAACGGTAAAGTTAAATTTGAAATATAAATGAATTTATCAAATTGAGTTAATGTAAAGGTTTAAATATTTAAACTTTGAAATCTATTGAAATCGAAATGATTTATTTTTGTAGTTCAAATCTATATTTGAAATCAATATAAAATGGTTTATTGAGATTTGAATTGAATTGAAATGGAAGAGCTGAGATTTGATTCAAATGGGATTTTAGAATTTGAGTTAATCCGAATTGAATTGTGAACTTTCAAGAAACTATTTTATCATGTAAAGTATTTTAAATATATATATATATATATTACTTTCTCATTATTTTAATATATACTACTTTAAAAATAAAATTATTTTAATATATATTATTTTAATATAAAACTATTTAACATATAAATTATTTTAATATAAACTATTTTAACTTATAACTATTTAAATGTACTAATTATTTTATTATATAAACTACTTTAACTAATAACTATTTTATTATATATACTATTTTTAATATCTAATTATTTAAGTGGGAAGTATTATGATTTCAAAGTGTTATAATTTCCAAAGTTATGATTTCAATATGTTATGATTTCCAAAGTGTTCTGATTTTAAAAGTGTTATAATTTCAAAAGAGTTACAATTTTGGAAAGTGCTATGATTTTGGAAATGAATATTATTTTAAAGTGAGTAATGATTTTGAATTGATATGGTTTTGAAATGAATATGACATTTTGGTTTTAAAGTATGATATTTTGAAATGACCACGGTGTTATAATAACGTTTGGTTGTTAAAGAGACCGGGATCGGTTATTGTCATACTCTCTGCCAAAACCGAAAGCCACTTTAACAACTGTGTATGCGGTGGAGATTCTAGAATGAAGTAGGATGGTTGGCGACGATCCTATATGAGGTATACACGTGGACCCGACTCCCGTAAGTTAACTTAAGGTGGCAAAAACTGGAGCAATTAATGGGCTAAGCGAGGCAACTCCTGCGATCGGACAAACTTCTTCGATACCATTCTATTACTTTGTGATTGATTGGGTGCATCTTCGGATTTTGGGAGTGTGGGTCAAGATGGGCGGTAACTGCGGCTATGTATTACCGCCAGCTAGGAAGTGTAATTGGTATATCTACTCTGGCGTCGCCTAGTTGTGCCGTGTCACCTACCATATCGAGCCCACTACGAGTTTGTTTTGTACCATACCTATGGAGTTCCCTCTGATAACCCACTGGTTTGGTGGAGTTTACAGTACAATATAAACTTTGGGAATATATAAAAATGTGTTAAGGGGGATATGGGTAACGCCTTAACACTGTTTTCATAATTTGACTTTACTGTAGACATATTACAATGGCGTATTGTACTACATAGCAGATAGTTCCACTGATCTTTAGAGGATGGGTATCCCAAACATCATTTGAGTTACTTATATTTCTGTTGATATTTCACTTAAGTTGGATTTATTGATATAAGAATGTTATTCCTGACTCGAGTGTTTTGTGTTTTTGCTTAACGCTCGGGTCAGACTGAGTGCCACAACATTTTAGACTCATTTTAGAGTTGGAGCTTCGCTGGGAGATCCATCTAGATCTATTGAGCATTCAGTAATTCAGTTGACTCTCGGTGATATATTTAGATTTTGTTATTTGACTATTGTATTGAGACCTCTTTGTATTCGAGACTTCTATTGTATCTTGTTTAACTCTATTATATATATATAGTAGCTTTATGAACAACTATTTATTCGTTTCTGCTGCTTATTGTTATATTACTCTGCGTCTGTGATTCTGTGATTTATTTATTTACTGTATATGCTGAGTTTTCCAAATATAAATTAACAATCTGATATTTTGAGCAATTCAAGTTCGACATATGCGGATGTAAATGGCATGAAATACCAGGTTATTGCATGTGGTATCAAAGCTCTGGTTTTAGGCAAACTTAACATATAAAGTAAATTTAATTACATAATCGCCTTCGTTTGAGCTTGAATTCCTTCCTCTTTGATTCAGTTTCCTTTGAATTTTGGAACTTCCCCATTCGTTCTAAAATCCATTCTTGTCTCTTCCTATTCATACTTTTCATACTTCTGGAGTATCCCATAACTCCATTTCGGTTGATCTCTATAATAAATCAACGATTTTGCTAATCTTAGAATGATTTGTAAAGGGGTAAAACTCCTTTACAACCAGCATTGATTCACTGGAGATTTTTGTATCCTCGTTTTAGATGCTGCAATCTCTTGCTATGCCCGAAGGTTTCTGTAGTAAACAACCAGGGTAATTCTCTTGTGATCAGATGTCGATTTGACTCAAAATTCTACATCGATCTTATTCCTAAAGTCACGGTTAACCCGGTTAAGGTCGCCCGCGATTTATATTAGTCTCTCCATCTTTTCTCTTTTGTTATTCAATTATTATGTCTCCCATTCAAGCTTATCTTCTAGTTAGAATTCTTCTTGATTTGGTTCCCTCTAATTTGGATCTCTATCTTTGTTTGAAATCCATTTTCTTGTATCATTGAGTGAGGGAGTTTATTTGTAATTAATAAAATGTTTATAGTGTGTTGTTTGAGTTGTTAAGGTTAATTTGGGGTTTCAATCGATTCGTCTGATCAACGCTATCGATAGGAAATCCAAAACACTTGAATAGAGAAAACTGACACAATTTATTTTCAAATTGGTAAATGAAATAAATTTTGTATGATTATTATTATATATATATATAAGTATAAATTTTCTGAAATTAAATTGTTAAATGAATGGGTTATTAGAAATGATCATATTTGATTTTCGTTTATTGTTTTGTATAATATAAATAAACGAAAATTTAGAACATGGTTTATAAATTTATTTGGAATTGAATTAACTTTAAATTAAGGATTTAGAATTTTCGGTATTTTAGAAAATTTGGTTTTAAATTTTAGAGTATAATATTTAAAGTATTTTCGAATAGAAATTTGTTTCCAAAGAATTTTTAATGGTTCAACTCAGTACTCTCTTTGTTTGTTGCTGGAAAATAATTTTAGTGATAACGGCAGCATCATCGACATTCATTTTCGAGTTTCAAAGTGGAGAGATCACTTAGCTTTGCTACACTTTTATTTTCGAAAATGAATTTGATTTAAATTTGTTATGTATGATTTGATGTATAATATATAGTTATATGTTTATAGATTTGATTTGATATAAAGAATATATGTTTGCATTTATCTAAATGGCTTGAAGTGAAATCGAAAAATTTAATTCTTAAATTTATGTTAAAGGATGATATCAATTATAAACTGAAGTCAAGATTTTTGAATAAATATTTAAACTTGAAATAATTAAATTGGGAAATTTTTTCTTGTATATACTTGATTGCATTCCAATATATATAAAACTTACCTAAATTATTCAAAAGTTGAATATGTAATTGAATAATATACAATATTAAATGATGTTAAGGAATTTTTAAATAAATTGAGTGGTTATAATACATGTCAATATACTTAATCCATGTGATGAGATATATTAAGTGGAATAAATTGAATAATAATTTGAAAGAACGAATTAATTTGTTGAATAAAATATGGTTATGATAAATGTTTATATATTTGATTTATGATTATAGGAAATGTAAATTTATATAAATTGAATAATAAGATAATAATAATAAATATGAATTTAGAAGTAGTTAAGATCGAATAATAAGTGAAATTAACTTAAGTGAAATCAAATGTATTAAACCAAATTGTTGAATATTAATTAATTTAAATTGAAATTTATATGGTTTTGAATTAATTATTTTATTTTATATTTCAAATCTATTTTGATTTCTGGTTGTTTCTATGCTCCTACCTCGTTCCTTTTCGAGGACGAAAATTTTTGAGTGGGGAAGAGTGTTACGACCCGTAAATTTTAATAGTTTTAATAACGTAATTAATCAAATTTTTGTGAAATTTCAAATAATTAAATTTTGAAATGAAAATTTAATGTTTGGAATACGTCTATATAAGCATAGCGAATGGTAAATTTTCATTAGATAATATGAAAATTTATTTTATTGTGTAATTTTATTTTATTTAGATCAGTTAATATTTGATGATAATAAAATGCTTTCCAAACCTGAATATTTTTATGCAATAAATTTGTAAATCCTCTTCTGAGTAAGACATCATATTTCGTTTCGCCAAATTTGGATTGTTATTGCTCCGTTTATCTTATTTTCGGCGTTTTAGCAACATTTTCGGTACCAAATATCTACTTTTGATAGGATGATCGTACTACTGTTATCTGTGTGTCGCTCTTATCGTTTCGTCATGCTGAACTATACAGTACATTCATTCGTGTGTTTGGGAGTCAAGAACATGACGAAATCGGTAAACCGATCAGTCGTACCGGTTCCATATTTAGACCTTTTGCATTCCCATGCCCATTCATTTGCTCACCGTATTATACCAGTCACTGGCATTTATATTTATGACAAATCCAATCAGTAACATTTCATTTTCCTACCGATTCTAATTTTATTTTCCAATTCGTATTATGGTCTGTTCATTTGCTTTTGCATTGCTTTGAAAACATTTGTTCTTCCCCTGCTCTTCTTCATGCCAAAACCCACTTGTTCCCTTTCCTCTCTTTTTCGGCCAGTCTTATAAATATATATATATATATATATATATATATATAATAACAAATGAAAATATTTGAGAGCATGTTGTCTATCGCCTCATCTTCTTCTTTATCATCAGTTAGCCCACGCTCCTCCACCCAAAATCGATCTCTCCACCACCCATCTTCCCAGATCTGAGCACAGGCCGTCGAACCGCCCTCCTCCTTCCCTTCCACTATCACATTCGGCTTCGCTTAACCCTACCTCGACTTGAGCACAAGCAGCAGCCCAGGCAAGCCTGTCGCAAGTCTGCCTTCCCCACTGTCCGGCCTCCCTGCTATTCGCCTACAACCACCTCGGCCGAAAGCTCCTCCGTGCTTCGCCTGCCGCAATATCCCTCAACTCTATGCGGACCACACAACAGCCTACTTGCACTGCCTCACCGCCTTACTTGCTAGTTAGCACCTCCTCCGCTTTATCAGTTCATCGGTTCTACTCCACCTTCCCACCTAACTAACCCGAGGTGTATGTGTGTATATATATAAGATATATGTTATATGTATAAACTATTTTATATCAATAGTTGGAGTTTATTTATATATTATATATATGTATGAAAAGACTAATGCAAGCTCGTGATTTGAATGTTGATGGATGCTGTTTTCGAAAGGTATATTGATTTTAAACGTTATATGATATTTCGATATTTCGTTTAAATAAACATTGATTTAAGATATAATATATAATTTTTTTATATAGATATAATATATATATATATACATACTGTTTATTTTGGGTTTCTTTTGTTTATTTACAGTTGTATATTTGGTGGAGTTTATCCGTTTACATATTTGTTCTAAGATTGATTTCAATATGTAGTGTATAATATATATACTTCGATATTAAATATATAGGTATGCATAATAGTTTCGGAAATGTATATATAAGTTTGTGTTTTGCCATCTCATTTTGTTTTCATTTCCAATTTGTTTTTGGAATGGGTCTAGTTTAAGTTGCTTTATTAGGTAAGTCCGTACTGGTACATATTTGAGCTGTTATGTATATATATATATATATGTTGTCTAGTGTATAGGTTTGTATAATCTATTATTTTCTGATTTTGATATAATATATATATATATATATTTGGTAACTTTTTAATATATATATATATATATATATGTATGTACATATATTAGTATGCATATATATTTTAAAATGTAAGATTTTATAATATGTTGTATATCAGGTCTGTTGAGTTTTATACCTGTTTGTTTACTAAACATTTTACTACGTCTATATGAATATTTTAAGTTATATGTATAATATCTGTTGTATACATATGGATTTAGGTTTATTTAAATCATGAAAGATCTACACATAAGTTCACATGAGCTTCGGTTCTAAATATATATATATATATATATATATTATTTTATAGGTGTAAAGCTAAAATATTGATTTGAAATTATATATATATATATATCTTATTTTAAATATATTTTTAAAAAATTGGTTTTAGAGAAAAAATTTATAACGTATATTTTTTTAAGGTTATATCAAGCTAATTTTGATTGTTTCATCGATCCCTGTTATCGGCTCTGTTCATCGAATTCGTGTCCATCATGCTTGGATTCGTAACTCATCTCATTCTCGTTCATCTCTAGCCTAGAAAGGTGAGCAATCACTCATGATTAACGTTTTTATATTTATTAGATTTGATTTAATTTGAAACAAAAATTGAAATATGGTGCTAATTGAACTGTTAATTATTTATTTACCACATATGATATGCCATTATCTGTAACTGTTCTCCTGTGACATCTGACACCATGATCTGTTATATATTTTATTTGTCATTGATGACATATGCCTGTTATTGATATGTCATATTTTTATCATATATGTTATCACTCTGCAAGTTCCCTATTTGTATAAAATTTCCTATGGGTTAAAATGATACATACCCGAACGATCTTGTAGAATAGGAGAAAAACGTTATGGGTTGAAATGATAAACCCAAGCGATTTTCATTTACACTGAATTAGGATTACGGGTTGAAATGATATGTACCCGTTGATATTTAAATTGTGGATTGAAATGATAAGTATCCATATCACTTGACCATAGGATAGAAAATATATACATACACCGTTGGTCTATATATATATATATATATATATATATATATTAAAATGATTTCTAAGGTTTTGAAAATATATATATATATATATATATATTTATATATATGGTTTTGTATGAATATTGATTTTATGATATATAAATGTTATTTTATATATGTTTAAAATTTTAGATTTTTAAAATTATATGTTTTGAAATTTATTAATTATAAGTTAGTTTTGAAATTTATTAATTTTAAGATTTTACTTATAATTTTACTATTTTAAAAATATATAAAATAAGTTATATTATTAAATAAATTTAACAATAAGATTTGATTTAATAAAGTTTGATTTAATAGCTATATAATATTTCTAAGTATTTATTTAAATTATATTTTAAAAATAGATTTTTATAATAATTTTAAATAGATTATGGTTGGGAAGATAAATTTAAATTGATTGAAATTATATTTATTTAAGAATCATATTTAATTAAAATTGATTTCAAACTTATTGAATTTGATATTTTAAGGATATGATTTTACAACTTAATTTTGATTTAAGTTGATTTAATGAATATTTTCAAATTTAAATAAATTTAAATGAGATAATTAGTTTTATTTGAAATTATATTTTGAAAGTTTATTAAAATGATATTGGATTGACTAAGTGAATATTTCAATATTGAATAATGGTAAAGTTGAATTTGAAATATAAATTAATTTATCAAATTGAGTTATTGTAAAGGTTTAAATTTTTTAAACTCTGAAATCTATTGAAAAAGAAATGATTTATTTTTGTAGTTCAAATCTATATTTGAAATCGATATAAAATGGTTTATTGAGATTTGAATGTAACTGAAATGGAAGAACTGAGATTAGATTTAAATGGGATTTTGGAATTTTAGTTAATCTAAATTGATTTGTGAACTTTGAGGATACTTTTTTTATCATGTAAAGTATTTTAAATATATATAAATATTTTACTTTATAAATTAATTCAATATATACTATTTTAAAATAATATTATTTTAATATAAAACTATTTAACATATAAATTATTTTAATATAAACTATTTTAACTTATAACTATTTAAATATACTAATTATTTTATTACATAAACTACTTTAACTTATAACTATTTTATTATATATACTATTTTTAATATATAACTATTTAAGTGGGAAATATTATGATTTCAAAGTGTTATAATTTCCAAAGTTATGATTTCAATGTGTTATGAATCTTATGATTTCCAAAATGTTATTATTTCCAAAGTGTTCTGATTTTTAAAGTGCTATAATTTCGAAAGAGTTGTAATTTTGGAAAGTGCTATGATTTTGGAAATGAATATTATTTTAAAGTGAGTAATGATCTCGAATTGACATGGTTTTGAAATGAATATGATATTTTGGTTTTGAAGTATGATATTTTGAAATAACCGTGGTATTATAATAACGTTTGGTTATTTAAGAGACGGGGATCGATTAATGTCATACTGTCTTCCAATACCGAAAACCACTTTAACAACTATGTACGCAGTAGAGATTCCAGAATGAAGTAGGATGGATGGCAACGATCCTATATGAGGTATACACATGGACCTGACTCCCGTGAGTTAGCTTAAGGTGGCTAAAACAGAAGCAACTAATGTGCCAAGTAAGGTAGCTCCTCCAATCGGACACACTTCTTTGATACCAATCTATTACTTTGTGATTGATTGGGTGCACCCTCGGATTTTGGGGGTGTGGATCGAGGTGGGCGGTAGCTGCGGCTATGCGTTACCACCAGCCCGGAAGTGTAATTGGTACATCTACCCTATCGTTGCCTAGTTGTGCCGTGTCATCTACCTTATCGAGCCCACTACAAGGTTATTTTGTACCATACCTATGGAGTTCCTTCTGATAGCCTACTGGTTTAATGAAGTTTACATTACTATATAGACTGTGGGAATATATAAAAATATATTAAGGGGATATGGGTAACACCTTAACGCTATTTTAATACTTTTACTTTACTATAGACATATTATAATAGCATATTGTACTACATAGTGATAGTTCCATGGATCCTTAGAGGATGGGTATCCCAAACATCCTTTGAGTTACATGTATTTCTGTTGATATTTCACTTGAGTTGGATTTATTGGTATAAGAATGTAAATCTCGACTCGAGTGTTTTGTGTTTTTGTTTTACGCTTGGGTCAGACTGAGTGTCACAGCATTTGAGACTCACCTTTAGAGTTAGAGCTTCGCTTGGAGATCCATCTAGATCTATTCAGCTTTCAGTAATTCAGTTGACTCCAATGACATATTCAGATTTTATTATTTGGCTATTGTATTGAGACTTCTATGTATTCGAGACTTTCGATGTATCTTGTTTAACTCTATTATATGTATAGTAGCTTCATGAACTACTATTCATTCGTTTCCGTTTCTTATTGTTATATTACTCTGTGTCTGTGATTCCGTGATTTATTTATTTACTGTATATGCTGATTTTTATCAAATATAAATTAACAATATGATATTTTGAGCAATTCAAGTCTGACATGTGCGGATGCGAATGGCATGAAATACCAGGTTGTTACACCCATCCTATTGTTGGTGAGCCTAAGTGGTTTGAGAAATGTCTGGTGATTATTACTATTATCAATGGACCACATCCAGCTGAGAAGATCTAGAATGAGATGGAGTGATACGTAGATGCTTTGATGCATGTAGTGAATGAGAACTGTTTTGTTATTGAAGATGGTGCTCCGATGAAACAACTTTGGACTATGACATATGACATTGTTTTTGAAAATCAAGATGCTGATGGTGTGGAGGCTTCGACTATTGATCCCCTAGTGGTATCATCCATGATTGGCCTTACGTTTATAAGGAAGGTGTTGGTTGTCTATAGAAGTTCAATGAACATTATATCCATGAAAACCTATGACCAGATGCTTCTAGAGGGTAAGAACTTAAAGCCTTCAAGTCTTGTATCCAGAGATTTAATGGGATTGCTACTGAGCCATTGGGATGTATGGATCTACTGGTGGTGCTTGGAGATATCGACCGCAAGAGAGTGCGGGTCATGCCTTTTCTTATGTTGGATATTTATTCTACTTATAATGCCTTATTGGGTCGACCAACCCTTATTGAATTTTGAGCGGCTATAGCTCCTTGGTTCTTTGCGATGAAGTTCCTGACAGAGTTGGTGCAGGAATAATCTAGGGTGATGAGGGGCTTAGTCGGGAATGTTATGTCGCCAATCTTTAACGAGAAATCAAGGGGAGGAAGGAAAAAGTGAGGAGAGGACTCTCTGCATCAAGACTTTGGATGCATAGCAACCACCGCCCGAGCCCTGGCTCAAGCCGCACAATTAGTTCCATAAGAATATGGAATCAAGGAAAGAGTCGGAGGATAGAGGGGTGCTTTAGCCAAATTGACGATCAACATTTCGATCAGCTAAGATGATCCTACATGGGTCTTGAAGGTTGGATCGTAGCTTGGTGAGAGGATGATGAAGGAGTTAGTTGGTTTTCTTCAAGCTAACCGAGAGGTGTACACCTGGACTCACTTAGACACATGTGGAATTCATCGGAGATAGCAAGCCATGCATTGAATGTAAATGCTAAATGCATTCCTATGAAATAGAAATGCCACAATTGGGCCTGGAGAGATCCGGTGCACTCAAAGAAGAAGTGAAGAAGTTGAAAGACAACAACTTCATCCGTGATACCTTATAACTATAGTGGTTATCCAATCTAGTCCTGGTGAAAAAGGCTAACAGAAAGTGGAGGACATGCATTGACTATTTAGACCTGAATAAGGCATGCCCAAAGGACAACTTCTCACTTTCGAAGATTAATCAAATGGTGGACTCGATGGCCGGGCATGAATTGCTTTCATTCGTGGATGCATACTTTGGATACAATCAGATTCCGATGAACGTCCCAAACCAAGAACATACCAGCTTTATTACTAATCTAGGACCGTACAGCTATCTTGTCATGTCCTTTAGATTAAAGAACAATGGAGCGACTTGCTAGAGGTTGGTGAACAAGATGTCTAAAGATAAGATATAATGCTCGATGGAGAGTTATATGGATGATATGCTCATGAGCTCACAGCGATCGAGGAATCACATCGATGACTTGGAAGAGATGTTCCGTGTTCTCTAGAAGTATAAGATGAAGCTTAACCTATTGAAATGCTCATTTGGTCGTGCATTAGATATATTTTAGGCATCATCATGAACTTCCATGGAATTGAAGCCAATTTGGAGAAGATCGAAACACTGAGGAACATTAAAGCCTCAGAAATGGTCAAAGTGGTCTAGAGTATGAATGGAAAGTCGCCGCCCTGAGTCTAGTTATCTCTAAAGCCATTGACAAATGCATCCCTTTCTCCGAGGAAGAGGAATTTTGCTTGGATGCAAAAATATATAGACACATTCCAGGCTCTGGTGTATCACTTAGAAAGAACCCCCATTCCTTCGAAGCCGCTTGAGGATGAAGACTTGTTTATTTATTTGGCAGTGTCGGTGCATGCTTTGAGCGTAGTACTCGTGCATGAGGAGTTCCAAATCCAAAGGTCATTGTACTTCATCAACAAACGATTAACAAGAGCAGAAAGAAGCTATCCAAAGTGGGAGAAGCTTGCATACTGGCTGTTAATCACTTCAAGGAAACTCTACACGTACTTTCAGGCTTATCCGATAAAAGTTCTAACCAATCAGCCTTTGAAATGGGTTATTCAACGACTTGAGATTTCTGGAAGACTATTGAAATGGAACATTAAATTGATCCATTATGACATAACCTATCACCCTTGGAGAGCGATCCATGGTCAAGCTTTGGAGGGTTTATTGTTGAATACACTACAAAGATGACACTTCGAATAGAAATGCAGATCAGAATGTGAAGTGGATACTGTACATAGATGATGCATCTAACGAACGTTGTTCTAGTGCTAGAGTTGCGCTAATGACTTCCAAGGAACGTTTGATTTGTTACGCTCTGAAATTCGACTTTCCTGCGATGAACAGTGAAGCAGAGTATGAGGCAGTGATCTTAGGACTCAAGATTGCTAAAGAGCCGGGAGTTAAAACTTTGCATATCTTCTGTGATTACCTGCTAGTGGTATGAGTTTCAAGAAAAAGGAGTGAGGCTAGCTCCTTATCTAAACCGAGCCCTCGAATTGCATAGTCATATTGAACATTACACCATCACACATATTCCTTGAAAGGAAAATGCATTGGTCGACTCACTAGCTAAGTTAGCCAGTTCTGGAGATGAGCAGCTCAAGGACCTAGTCCTAGTGGAAGTCTTATCGGCTTCGAGCATCGACTAGATGGATGTCGGTTGGGCCTTGGAGGTCGAATGTGAAAAGGAGTCATGGACGACTCCAATAAAGAGTTATTTGCATAGAGGAATCCTTCCTGACAGGAAAAACGAACGATGTTAACTCCTTCGTAAAGTTTTAATGTTCATCATGCATGAAGGAGTGCATTACAGGAAGGGATTCTCAGTTCCTATGATTCAATGTGTCGCCAATGATGAGGCGAAGAAAGTCCTGAGAGCAGTACATGAAGGGGCATGTAGTGACCACACCGGGGGGGAGGGGCAAACACTAGCGAAGAAGATCCTTCATTATGGGTATTTCTAGCCTACTGCAAACCGAGACGCAATTGATTACATTAGAAAATGGGACAAATGCCAAAGATTCGCTAAGATTACAAGAGCTCGGTCGACGAAGGTCGCTTAAATGGTCGGTCCCTGGCCGTTTTCATTTTAGAGGATCGATATCATTGGTGTGCTGCCAATATCCAAAGGCGACGCGGAGTACGCCATCGTCGCTATTGATTACTTCACAAAATGGGATAAGACAGAGCCGTTAGACATAATTACCACTAAGAAAGCAATCAATTTCATGGTCAGAAACATCATCTACTATTTTGGGGTTTCGCAAACGATTATTTCCGATAACGGAACCCAATTCGACAGTGCCGATTTCAAAGATTTCTACTGCAGGCATCGCATAAAGAAGAGATTTGCAACAGTGGCACACCACCAGACCAATGGACAGGTCAAAGCAGTCAATAAGATTATCAAGTCCATTTTTAAGAAGCGAATGGGAAAGGAAAAGGGCAAGTGATTCGATGAACTTCCATTGGAACTTTAGGCCTATCGACCACAAGTCTACAACTAGCCACTCTCCATTCGTCATAGCCTATGGATCAGAGGCTATGATCCCAGTTGAACTTGAAATACCTTCTCATCGTGTGATTCACTATAATCCATGGACGAATGAGGAACTCCTATTGGAGTCTCTTAATATGATTGATAAGAAATGTGATGAAGCTGACTTGAGAGTAGCTGCACATCAAAACAGAGTTGCCGGATATTACAATACTAAGGTCATGACTCAGACCTTCAAAATTGGCGACCTTTTTCTCATACGAATCCTCCCAGGCCCTGGGAACTTAGGCCAAAGTTCGGAAGGTCCATATAAGATTTGGCAAAAGCTTGGAGATGGCACTTCCAAATTAGCAACTATGGACAATGCCTCACTTCCCCAAGCATGGAATATTGAACATTTACGATGCTATTTCTCTTGAAATCCGACTTTATGAATATTAAGTCAAGTAAGATGTGACAAGACAGAATCTGTCATTTCCATGTTTAATTAAGTAAAATGACTTCCCAAATTTGTGACTCTATCTTTACATAGCTATAATGTAGCGAAATGCAACAAACATAAATGAAATTGCACATGCATGATGCATGTATGTAGGTACCCGGGGATAGTGCCAACTGAACTTCTACGGTTCATGATCAGAACCTTAAAGTATAAAACATATTTGGCATCCAGGGATTGATGCTAGACAACTCCCTCATCCCACAACTTCATGGAAGGAGTATGAACATTCAAAAGGCTGAACAAGATGGTTCGCCTGTATAGCTTGTGCCCAGAGTTTGGTGGAGCGTCCACGCCTTGCCTAGAGTAGGAAAGACGAAAGGTCTGCGCTCAAAGATAGAAAAGATCTTACCCATAAAATTTGGTCGGTGCCTGGAGCTGGGCACGACTGCAAGTAAACATGCTGGATAGGGATGTCCTAACCATTGTCTTAAGTGGTTAGCTCTAACCAATGCTCGAAGTTTGTGCAGTCAAAACATGCATGCTGCAGAAGGATGCCAAACTTGCCACTTAAGGCAAGTCATGTCGATCAACACCCGGATTCAGATGCAAGTGCATTCGAAATTTCCTCCAAGAGGATGTCTAAACCATGATATGCAACGATCAAAATTCGACCAAATTCAGGAGTTAGAAGTGGTCACCTACAGGCACCTCAATTCAGTGCTTTAGTGATCATTTTTCACTTACCACAACAACATGACTTTGATTCTCATATCTAGTTAAATGAGACTACGTCGAAGAACAACATAATAGGCTAACAACTTAGTCCTATAATGATTATGACAAGGGATGGATCGCAAACACATTGAAGGCAAAGAGAATTCCTCAAAACTTAAGTAAATTCATGCCGGACTTGAGCAGAACAGAAAAGTCTTTATTATTCACATCCTAAATAAAACTTAGGAGAAAAGTACAAGTTTTATTAACATCTAAACTAAAAGCAAAAGAGGGGACAAACCGAGACAAAACAGTCCCGAAGCAAAAGGCAAGGTCCTACTGCTAAACGCAAAAACCAACAAACATTCACATCTTATGTTTTTGTTTCTTCGGCTCCTTCCCATCTCCAAAGGATGACACAGTAGGACCATTAGGTTCTTTCTACTTCTCCGTCCACTTCCTTTAACTTTTGGAGGTGTACCATGCAATGGAACGGCAGCCACGCTTGAGTAATTCCTGACATAGGTAAAGAGACTGGAGCGAAAATGGTCTGACTAGGCAAAACAATGGATAAAAGAGGAGGGAAGATGTCAATTGGCTCTTACATAAGCATACCGGCTGCTAAAACCTGTTCTTCTAACAAATCTTGCATGCTAAGCTCTAATGAAAGGTCCAAAGTCCCGGTTATAACAACATCCTCTTCAACCTAGGCTCCAGTGAAGTCACTAGTCATCTCCTCTTCCAAAACATGAATTATTTACACACATAGACCTAGAGTGTGACTAACCTTGATGGCCGGAGCAGTCCCAAAAATAGTTATGACAGTTGACTCAATCGGGTTGGGAGATTTTCTTAGGAAGATTAGTGATTGCAGGCTGACATGAAATTTAAGAAAGATGAAAGGATAGATTAGCAACATTAACTGTGTCATGTGAGCTCTCTCAAATATGGGTGAGGTCAACGAGGTACCTCTACCAGACTGAAGCTCTTCATGAGAAGAAGTGCCATTTGAATTCATTTCTAGAATGAGGGATTGCATGCTTGTCTTTGACATATGTAATGCAACTGGATTGTATGGAGGGCCTGACAGAGTGATAGAGGCAGTTGGGGGACCAGAAGTTAACCCTGTAGTGAGATCCTAAAGTGTAGTCCCGGAGCCTTCGGCTTGGTCTTTTTGGACCATGGAAACCAACTTCGGATGTAAAATGAGCCCACCGTCTCTGAGTGCTTTACTCTTATATGGGTTCAGAAATTCACTCTCCCACTCCGCCAAATTCATCTCACCTTCTTCCAAATTCTACTGCTCTTCTTGTAAGATATGCTCACATGCCAATGCTAGAGCTCGGGGATGGTCTTTGTCAGGCTGTGTCAAATATCTAAATTTTAGTACATTGTCATTGTAATTGGTGATAAGTTGCCTCTCCACGGCTGCCACCAACTCATCCACTTTCTTAACCTTGGTTAATGCATTGTCTTTTTCTTTGCAAGTGTTGAGCACCTCATCACAGTAACCTTCGGCTATTGTAAGGGCTTTTTCCTTTTCATTCTTCACCTTGATGAGCTACGCCTTTAGCTCTTCCATCTCTTTTGCTAGTTCATGATTCCAATGGTGAATGGATTCAACCTAACTTAAATGGTCCATTCTTTCCCACTTAACCATCTTACTCTATTCCTTGATTTTATGTTCGGCATTTTCCTGTGCTTCTTCAGCTTGGCAATCTCCGCTTCGAGATGAGTGACAGTCTCATCGTTTTGATTCACCATAAGCCATAGTCCTGCAGCCTAAACCTCTATTCTTTTGGTGTATTTAGAAATCTTCTCGGTCAGCCTCTTCCAGATGAAATCTTGTCATAAGCGACACTAGCATACACTACCGTATGGCAGTTGATTATTGGGGGAAAATTTTTCAAATTGGGAGAAAACTTAATGCCTTTGAAGTAGATCTTCGAGAAGCGGCTTTCTGCTTCAGCCATTTGAGGGTTGGACATGGTTGGCTGCTCTATTGTGACGATAGGCTACTTAATAGGCATTTTATCAGCTCTCAGGAATAGTAGGCTTTGACGACAAATTAAAGTGCCGAGAAGCATGGGATTGCATTGTTTTCTTAGTAGGAAGAGAAGCTGAAGAAGGATCGTAAGAGATGTCATCGCAAGTAGCATCATTGGATCGGTACCGATCTATAAAGTTGCATGCACAATGCCCAATTTCCCTCCTGCTCTTAAGTGTTGATGGCAACAATCTATTTCAAGCTCCATAACATCGATCACATGCAATTCTCTATCGATCTCCTTAAGTACTTGAACTCAGGAACTACATTACATCTTTGGACCATCTTAACACTCTATAAACAAGCTTCTAACAATGCAAACTAGATGAAAATCAGAAAACAAATAACAAATCGCCATCACACAAAGCATCAGAATCGACCCATGAGTGGATCTTATGGTTCAGTTGCAATCCATGCCTACGGATTGGTACCGAGTTATAACTATTTATTGACATAGCCATGCTTCTTCAAGGCTAACTGCTATAGGAACATGGAGATCATGATGAAGGACGTGGTGGAGCATTTCCTGACAACCTACAGCTATAAATAGGAGGTTAAGGGTTTATTTATGAGGATCTTTTACTTCCTTGCAATTTTTACATATTTCTCTTGTAATCACCGTGGATCCCTATAGATCCATAAGAACTATACTTGCAAAACAATAATATAAGCAATAGGAATCTTAAGTGGACATAAGCAATACTTGGCCAAACCACTACAGACATTTCGTGTCTTGTTTTTACCTATTTTGTATTTATATTTCTTCATTTTCATTCTCTACTTAATTTCTTGGGTGTTTTGCCATATTTCGATACTAACATTATTAATTAAAATTTTAATATAATTAATTAAAATAAAATGGACGAAATTACACAATAATGGGAAAATTAGATAAATAAATGGTAGAAGTGACTATTTACAGTTTTGTGTAATGTTTGTAAATAAGAATGGTTTAATGAAATAACATAAAATTAACGGAATAAATTTAACAAGGTTGTTATTTATGAATTTTTAAGAAAATCGTAAATATTATCTGAAAAAATGTTACTAAAATTGAAAGGCTTATTGTTATTAATTTGTCACGACTAAAAATTCATCGTTCAAAAGTCGACACCAAATACCTCACTTGTATTCGACTGCCGGAGATTCGAACGTCAAATTTCAGTTCGGATGGAGCTTATGACAACATCAGATGAATATAAAACAGCGGAACAGAATGAATATCATGCATATAACGCAGATACAACAGTATAATATCCATTTCTACATCAGAGTATTTAATACATACACCACAACTCCAAATAAACATTATAATAACACAACAGTGATCATATATCCAAAAAGTCTTCAAATGAAAGAAGTGATAACGAACTCCCAAAAACTAAACACCTGAGATCTCCAACTTGCTCCTAAGCTATCTCCAAAATAAGAGCTCCAAAATACTGCTTACTAATGAATACGGAAAACCTGCTACTAGGCTTCCCGTGTAGAAATTATGGGCACCCAGAGTATAGGGAAAGAAATAATAAACTCCTGGTCAGTCATGGGACTGGTATGAGTAAACAGAAAGAATTGCTTTTAAAGAACTAGATTTATAAAAGAATTTTGGTATGCTTTTAAAAATGAAACTACCATAAGACCTCCCGCCACACACACAATGCAATCGCAGAATTGGAGGAGATTTCTTCTTATGATAGTCAAACATGCTTGATATGAGAAAATTTCTTTGATATTATTACTAGTGCATAGTGTAGAAAGCATTTTTAAAATAGAATATTAATCTTAGCCAGCATAGACATTTCGAACTATGCCTACTATAGCTACCATGTTTTGTGGCATGTTACCGCCATGCTGCATGGCAGGTTATACAACTAAAACCGTACATGGCACGTATTGTTTCTTTGGATTTCCAACAAATGGTCAGGCTAAGGAACTTCCTGGGCCACATGGGTACGCCTCTGGAGGGACGACCCGAGAACCTAACCGGATCTCTGCCAACACAAGGCCGGGTTACCCCTAACTGGGTAAATACTGACACGAGTATGCCATTCCCCGGTTGTAACCAACCTTTATCCGGGGCCCCAACAACAAATCACAAAGTAATATATATATATATATATATATATATATATATCTGCGATATCCACATAAGTTAAGTATCTGGACTCCATACCATGATACCACTTCTATCCAGAAGGAAATGCGCATACCCCAAGGGGAGCTACCCCCAATAACCTTGCCGCATCTTTCCTGTTTCGACCATTTCGGGGTGTGAGGTTCGACGAAGTCTCATCCACAAAGCTAAGCTTTTCACAAAGCCATGCTTTGATCAACAAATGATCAACAACACTTAGCATGGCACATTACCATGTTGGGGATATATTACTGATAACCTTCAGTTACATAACCACTGAGCTCGTACGTCTCAGAGAAGGGTGTTAAGCTAAGAGAATAAATTCTCCACCACCAACAGAAATGTATTCGAAATAAATCTGCTTTATATCTCAATTGTAATGTCAGACATACAATCCATACAAGTCTGTTCTGGGTTCGAACAGAACCGAAGGCACTTCCAAAGAAATCCTTGCAATCCGGGCGTCTACAATCCCGATCGGATTCCCCATCACAAATGGAGAACACTATGCCGGAGCAACTCAGTGCAGAGTCATTCGATAGGTTATCCTATCGTTCTCGAAGACGTCCGGTCTTTACCACCGTCTTCAAATGCTCATCCATTTCGTCGTATCACTTATTCGGAATGGTTTATATGACACAAAGGTCCTTTCCCGGCTAACCGAATAGTGAGAGTCAATTTTTAAAAACATGTGGATATGTCGTTCATAAAAATTTACAGGTTTGATGTGGGTTTCGGATAAGTAACCGAAATTCGATTCTCTGTCGCATCGAAGTTTAAATGCTGTTTTACGGGCAAACAGGGTTTTCACATCAATACAGAACAAATCACAATTACAGTGCAATACATGGCAATCAACATCACAAAGTATCACAAACAGAATAGAAATATCAATATCGTGCACAGCCATAGTTAATTATTTTCCAATGTGGTCTAAATAAATTTACCACACAATTATTTGTAGTGATGTTTAAATCAATGATTAAAATTTGGATAAATAAATTAAATCTTAATTAACTCGATTTATTGTTTCAAAATTAGTTATTTTAATTAACCCCTAAATTTGATTTGTCGACTTTAATTTATCTGAATAACAAATTCTTAATTTACAAATTTAATTTGAACACTTAATTGTTTATCAATCAATTTTAATTTCAAAATTGTAAATCATTGTTAATTTCTTTTCAAAATCATTGATTAATAAAATTATTTACCTCAGTTATCATTTGAAAATCCGCTTTACACTTTAAAAATTGATTTATTGTTACTTTGAAAGTTTTAATGTAAATTTACTTTAATTCTTATTTTAAATTAAATTACTTAATTTAAATATTAATCAAGGTTCTATAAGCATTGATATATATATATATATACATATATATATATATATATATATACCTACTTAGTCGATAACTTAAACAAATTTTCAACTTAAAATTATTCAACATGGTTCAATTTAACATTTTAAACTTTATAAATTTGGGCTTAACTCATTTTTTTAAAACACACCCGAGTAAAACCCAGGTTTCACTCGAGTCAACCTCGGGTCCTTCACGTTTCTTCCCCGAGATCTTTCTCTCCTCCTCTCGCATATGTTACTTCTTCGTCCTTTTTCTCCTTTTTTTAGTTTAAATACCTAAACTGAGATAGTCCAGTATACTCGCGTACGCGAGTTTCATCCCGAAGCAAAACGTGAAATTTCTCGAGTTTCAACTCGAGCTTCCAATGCTCAACTTACTGATAACCCAAAATTGCAGGCACCAACACCACCGTGCACGTGTACGGTGGTTCGCCGCTACTTCGATGGCCATCGCGACCTCCAGCAAGTCGCACTTCATCCCTACGCTCGAAACCAAAAAGCGATTCGACACAAGGAATTCAAAATCGAAAATTCACCCTCTCGTTGAAACTGAAGCTCGAGCGTCTCACCCCAAATGCCTCGTTCTCCTCGCATAGTTCACCAGAAAATCCACGATTCCGGCCATAGTACGTCGACACTTCATACTATCATTTCCCAAAAGCATTTGCAGCTCGATCGCCACTAGGTGATGAAATCATCATGCATTCAACCCTCTGCAAAATTCAGGGTTAAACCCTAAATTGAACTCAACTAATCAACTCGTGCAATAGAGAATTTTTTCAACATTTTTCCTAGGATCCATGAGGATCAAGCAAGCTTCAAGCATAATTTCAAGGTTAAAGATCCTTCGATTATCAGGAATCGATTAAAAAGCAAAATTTGTTCAAGTATGAACTGCACCTAACATACTTAATTAAAAATCATCATATTTAGTTTAAAAATCCTATTTTTGTATACTTATTCGAATTATATAATCAAATCAACGATATAACATACTTGAATTTATCATAAATTTTGTTTTACTGTAAAGTTTGAGGTTGCACAGATAAACCCCTCATGACAAAGCTTACAACAAATTTTTAATTGTGATTCAAGTTGAAACAAACTTGTTTTGTTTCAAATCCTAAGCTAAAAAGGATTGTGTGAAGTTTATTTAAATTTCTTCTTTAATTTGCTTTGTCCTGAAACTAAACATTAAGAACAACTGTAAAAATACTTCCAGTGATACACAACATACAAACAATATTTTCTTTCCAATATATAATCAAGAATCCAAGATTCATGAAATAAATATTTAGATTCCAATTTAAGGAAAACAAGTTTACTCACTTAGAAATATGAATGAATCGGAGAGTTGTGTTTAAAAATTGCAGTTTCTGATCTTCCTCTTTTCCCTTTTTCTTTCTTCAGTAATTTGTTTTCAAATTTGAATATAAAGTGATGTTTTCTTTTCTTTTTTCTATTTCTATTCTTTGCTAAGATTTGTTGAACGAATGAACTAAAACTGATGTTCATGTATATAAAGGAGAGGGTATACAAGAAGGTGTGCAGTTTACTGGTGCAACAGTTCTTTAAATTAGATTATATCTTTTTCTTTATTTGTTAATTAACCCATGCATTTTAATTCAGCTGATGGGATCTTGTACATGCTGAAGAGTAAATAGCATTTAATGAAAGAATTAAATGAAGGCATGTAATACAATGCTTCTTTGTATGTTTACAACAACTTATTTTATTGTTGTGCAAGTACTATTTTATTTTGTTAATAGATTTTTTTTTTCTTTGCCTCGCCAAAGTCTTAGTTTTCCTGGTTTGTTTCTTGGGTTATAAATTCATATGCACTTATGTGTATATCCATATGTCTTCTTATTATAACCATACTCTTAAATTTCATTTCTATTTTTAAAATCAACTATTAATATTTAACTCATCACATATATTTTATTTTATTGTTTAAAACAATTTCCTTGCTGTTATATGTTTTTATTTATCATTATTTTTATTATTTATTTAAACTCAACTATCAAATATCTATTTAATCACATATGACTTTGTAATATTAATATCAATAATATTTAAATTTCTGTTTAAACTTTCTCAAATTAAATTCAAAAGTTCAAATAAGTTACTAAATTTAATTTAACAAATTCTGGGATGTTACAATATCCCCTCCTTAAGAAAATTTCGTCCTCGAACTTGAAAGAGAGAGAAACGCAAACAAAGATATATATGAATTCAGAAAAATAAGGAAATGGCTTACCAGTTTAAGCCGACATGTCTACTCTACAATTGGGATATGATTTCTTCATATTATCTTCAGTCTCCCAAGTACTGTCCTTTGGATCGCCACTCCATAGAACTTTGGCCAGTTTCACAACTTTGTTCCTTAATCGCTTCACATCACGATCTACAATTTTTATCGGTTCCCACTTTACTGCCAAGTTAGGAGTAATTTCTAGATCCTACTGAGCAGCTTCTTCAATAATACTATCTGGGTCGTTCACATATTTCCAAAGATAAGAAATGTGGAACACATCATGCATGCCAGAGAACCAACTGAGTAGCTGTATTCGATATGTTCAGAGGACCAATCCTTTGCAGAATAGGAAAAGGACCAATATGACGCGGTGCTAGCTTTCTAGTTTTCCCGAATCTCAATACATCCCGCATCGGAGACACTTTTAGAAATACAGAATCTCCAACTTGAAATTCCAAATATCTTCTTCGGCGGTCATAATAGCTTTTCTGACGACTTTGAGCAGTTATTAATTTCTTTCGAATAAAATCAACCTTCTCTGTGGCTTCTTTAATCATATCTGGTCCAAGGACGAGTCTATCACCTGATTCAATCCAGCATATGGGTGATCGACACGGACGACCATATAAAGCTTCGAAAGGAGCCATTTATATACTGGCCTGATAACTGTTATTATATGAGAATTCGACCATATGTAAATGGTCCTCCCAAGTGCCACCAATATCGAGAACGCAAGTACGTAAAAGGTCTTCTAGAATTCGGTTTACCCGCTCAGTTTTTCCATCATATCGTGGGTGATAAGCAGTGCTGAAGTTTAATTTCGTTCCCAAAGCGGCTCGGAATGCCTCCCAAAATCTACTAGTGAAGATCGGGTCGCGATCACTCACTATACTGCTGGGAATACCATAGAGACGAACAATTTCCATTATATATAACCCTGCTAAGCTTGCTGCAGTCCGAGTGGATTTCACTGGAATAAAGTGAGCAGTTTTGGTTAGATGGTCTACTATAACCCAAATCGCTTCATTTCCCTTCTTGGTTCATGGCAATCCGTCGATGAAATCCATCGATACCTGATCCCATTTCCACTTCGGTATTTCCAAAGGCTGAAGTAAACCGACCACCTTCTTTTGATCGCTTTTGATTTGCTGACAAGTAGCACAACGACTCACATAAATGGATATATCTCTTTTCATTGTCTTCCACCAAAATGTTCTTTTAATATCTCGATACATTTTATTAACTCCTAGATGGATACTGAGTTTTGATTTGTGACATTCATCTAGAACTTCACGTTTCAGATCAGGGAAGTCTGGAACATAAATCCTTCCTTTCAATCTTATTACTCCTCTATTATCCATCTCCAAACTAGTGTCTTCACCTTGGCAAATTCTTTTATAAATTCCCCGAAGAAACTCATTTTCATATTGCTTGCTCGCGATCTTCTCAAGGAGAGAAGGAGCGATAACAAGATATGCAAGAACAACATGTCTCCTACTTAAAGCATCGGCAACTACATTGGCTTTTCCGGGCGTATATTGAATATCTAAGTCATAAGATGCTAGAAATTCCAACCAACGTTGTTGTCGCAGATTCAGATCTTTCTGGGTAAAGAGATATTTCAAGGATTTATGGTCGGTGAATAATTCAAAATTTTCACCTAAAACAAAGAGAGTTTATTAAGTATATTGTTTAAGTTTAGTTAATTTCGTAAATTGTTAAGAAAGTTGAAAAGATTCTTACCCAGAAGATAGTGTCGCCAGATTTTTAAAGCGAAAACAATAGCCAAAAGCTTCAAATCATGTGTTGGGTAGTTTCTCTCGTGCGGACGTAACTGTCTACTCGCGTAGGCAACTACCTCCCCATTCTGCATTAATACTGCACCTACCTCATCACCACACGCGTCAGTATAGACAGATAAGTCTTGATTCCCGTTAATGATAGCGAGAACAGGAGCAGTAGTCAATCTCTTTTTCAATTCCTGGAAAGCTTCATCACATTTTGGAGTCCAAACGAATTTAGCATTCTTCATTGTTAGCTTAGTCAATGGGCTAGCCAACTTAAAAAAATCCTGTACAAACTTTCTATAATATCCCGCTAAACCCAGAAAACTTCCAACTTCTCTAGGAGTAGTGGGTTTCTTCCAGTCCAGAATTGCAGAAATCTTGCTTGGATCAACAGAAATTCCTTCTTCATTAACAATATGACCGAGAAATCTGACTACTTTGACCCAAAAGTGACACATAGAAAATTTAGCGAATAAGATATTCCTCCTTAATATTTCCAAAACAGTTCTGAGATGTTCAGCATGCTCCTCTTTAGTTTTGGAGTAAATCAAAATATCATCAATAAATACAAGGACAAATTTGTTCAATACTTCTCGAAACACTCGGGTCATTAAATCTACGAAGTATGCAGGAGCGTTGGTCAATTCAAAAGGCATAACTAACCATTCGTAGAACATGTCAGGGCCCCTAAAGGCAGTTAAATGTACACAATCCTCGGCTATTCGCAGCTGATGGAATCCCTGAGCTAAATCCATCTTAGAAAAGAATCGAGCGTCATGAAGTTGATCGAATAGATCGTCAATTCTAGGTAAAGGAAATTTGTTTTTGAGAGTTTGTTTATTTAGATCGCGGTAATCTACACACAATCTCAAAGATCCGTCCGATTTAGCCACAAATACGACAGCTAAACCCCATTCGGAAACAGTAGAGCGAATCAATCCTTTCTTTAGCAAATCTCGAGTTTGATTGACTTGCGTGAACAACAGGACGGGCATTGGGTACTAAGTCAATTCGGAAATTTATTTCTCTGTGTGGAGGTAAGGATTTTACTTCTTCCAATACATCGGAAAATTCCCGAACAACAGGTATAGACTGCAAACTAGGTTCAGGATATCCCAAAGTATACATCAATCTATCTCTTTTTGGACTCGGATCCTCACAAGAGATTTCAATAAAATTTCCAAAATTTGTTTTGACTATAACTGTCCGATTATTACAATCCAATTTAGTTTCGTATCTCGATAACCAGTTCATTCCGAGTAAGGTTTCAAATTCATTAAATTCGAGGATATAAAGGTTGATAGGAAATTGATAGCGAGCATATGAAATAGGAACTTTCTTACAATATAAACAAAGATTTGCGGGAGCTCCAACTGGATTTTTCACGCAAATAGGGTCGTCAACAAATTCAGTTTTAAGTTCTAATTCACTTATGGTTTGTTGGGAAATAAAGCTATGTGAAGCTCCTGTGTCAAATAAAACTCTAACAGCTCTATCATATATAGTAAGGTTACCTTCCAGAACACCTTTTCCTTTATCTGCTTTCGAAGTTGAAGGGTCTTTCTTTATCGTATAAACATTTGCCACCTATGTTACTTCATTACAGGGCAATCTTTAATAAAATGCACAGGCTTGCGAAAATTATAGCATTCTTTAGCTCCTTGATCATTCCTTATAGGTTGTTCCCTCTTAACTTGCTTCTTCGGGTTTTTGCAGCTGTTTGAATAATGGCCCTTCTCTTGGAAATTGTAACACTTTATGTTCCTAGCCGAATTTCCTTGACTACTCTTCTTATCCTTGTTTTGTTGTGGCCTTTTACCCCAAACTTCCTTTTCTTTCAATTCTGATTATTTGAATTTCCTCCTTCCCTTAGAATCTCCTGCATATCCAGTGTGGCATACCTATATCCCATATCAATAAGATCAGAAAAAGATTCTTTGACGTGTGCTATCATCCTTTCATGATACTTCTGGTTCATTCCACGGATGAACCTTTCATTTTTCTTAAGAGGCGCGTTTAACAACTCCGGACCAAAACGGGATAGTTCGTTGAACTTATTTAAGTACTCCTCAAACGACAAGCTTTCTTGCTTTAAATGCAAAAATTCTTGATACATTCTGGAAACTCCTGCCGATGGCATATAACGCTTTTCAAACACCTCCTTAAATCGATTCCAAGTAAACTCTTCCTCTGGTTCATCTATAATGACTGTTTCCCACCAGGCTGAGGCTTCTTCTTGCAGTTGCCAAGAAGCTACAAGTCTCATCTGCTCGTCTTGCAGCTTTAGCCCTTTAAAAATCTTCTCACATGATCTTACCCATGCTTGAGCCTCAACAATTGACTCCTTGCCGGTGAACGGTTTGCCACCAAGCTTTGAGAAATTTTTATACAGATCAGCCAGATTCGGCTGCTGCTGGATATCTATTGCTGCTACTACTGTTGGAGGATCTTGTTTTGGTGCTGCGGCATTCCCTTGACCCTTAGCTCTTCCTCTCCGTCCGCTCATTCTTACCATCTGAAATTAGTAAGAAAATTAATTTAGACATACGGATGAAATATCTTAAGGAATATCAGCAGTAAAAAGAAATAGACTAAGAAATTTAGAGTTTCAGTCTTGGTTATACTCATTCTAGGGTATACTTCACCCTATCTCTAATGAGCCATCTAATGTGTTATACTCCATAGCTAAAGTTCTTACTCAATCTTCTGCTCTGATACCAATTTGTCACAACCCAAAATTCATCGTTCAAAAGTCGACACCAAATACCTCACTTGTATTCGACTACCGGAGATTCGAACGTCAAATTTCAGTTCGGATGGAGCTTATAACAACATCAGATGAATATAAAACAGCGGAACAGAATGAATATCATGCATATAACACAGATACAACAGTATAATATCCATTTCTACATCAGAGTATTTAATACATACACCACAACTCCAAATAAACATTATAATAATACAACAGTGATCATATATCCAAAAAGTCTTCAAATGAAAGAAGTGATAACGAACTCCCAAAAGCTAAACACCTGAGATCTCCAACTTGCTCCTAAGATATCTCCAAAATAAGAGCTCCAAAATACTGCTTACTCCAGAATACGGAAAACCTGCTACTAGGCTGCCCTTGTAGAAATTATGGGCACCCAGAGTTAAGGGAAGGAAATAATAAACTCCAGGTCAGTCATGGTTTTGGTATGAGTAAATAGAAAGAATTGCTTTTAAAGAACTAGATTTATAAAAGAATTTCGGTATGCTTTTAAAAATGAAACCACCATAAGACTTCCTGCCACACACACAATGCAATCGCAGAATTGGAGGAGATTTCTTCTTATGATAGTCAAACATGCTTGATACGAGAAAATTTCTTTGATATTATTACTAGTGCATAGTGTAGAAATCATTTCAAAAATAGAATATTAATCTTAGCCAGTATAGACATTTCGAACTATGCCTACTATAGCTACCATGTTTTGTGGCAGGTTACCGTCACGCTGCATGGCAGGTTATACAACTAAAACCGTACAGGGCTCGTATTGTTTCTTTGGATTTCCAACAAATGGTCATGCTAAGGAACTTCCTGGGCTACATGGGTATGCCTCTGGAGGGACGACCCGAGAACCTAACCGGATCTCTGCCAACACAAGGCCGGGTTACCCCTAACTGGTAACTACTGACACGAGTATGCCATTCCCCGGTTGTAACCAACCTTTATCTAGGGCCATAGCAATATATATATATATATATATATATATATATATATATATCTGCGATATCCACATAAGTTAAGTATCTGGGCTCCATACCATGATACCGCTTCTATCTAGAAGGAAATGCACATACCCTAAGGGGCGCTACCCCCAATAACCTTGTCGTACCTTTCCTGTTTCGACCATTCTGGGGTGTGAGGTTAGACGAAGTCTCGTCCATAAAGCTACGTTTTTCACAAAGCCATGCTTTGATCAACAAATGATCAACAGCACTCAGCATGCCACATTACCAAGTTGGGAATATATTACTGATAACCTTCAACTACATAACCTCTGAACTCGTACGTCTCCGAGAAGGGTGTTAAGCTAAGATAATAAATTCTCCGCCACCAACAGAAATGTATTTGAAAGAAATCTGCTTTATATCTCAATTGTACTGTCAGACAAAAAATCCATACAAGTCTGTTCTGGGTTCGAACAGAACAGAAGGCACTTCCAAAGAAGTCCTTGCAATCTGGGCGTCCACAGTCCCGATCGGATTCCCCATCAGATATGGAGAACTCTATACCAGAGCAACTCAATGCAGAGTCATTCGATAGGTTACCCTATCGTTCTCGAAGATGTCGGGTCTTCACCACCATCTTCAAATGCTCATCCATTTCGTTGTATCACTTATTCGGAATGGTTTATATGACACAAAGGTCCTTTCTCGGCTAAACCGAATAGTGAGAGTCAATTTTTAAAAACATATGGATATGTCGTTCATAAAAATTTACAGGTTCGATGTAGGTTTCGGATAACTTACAAAAATCTGATTCCCTGTCGCATCGAAGTTTAAATGCCGTTTTACGGGCAAACAGGGTTTTCACATCAATACAGAACAAATCACAATTACAGTGCAGTACATGGCAATCTACATCACACAGTATCACAAACATAATAGAAATATCAATATCGTGCACAGCCATAGTTAATTATTTTCTAATGTGGTCTAGATAAGTTTGCCACACAATTATTTGTAGTGATGTTTAAATCAATGATTAAAATTTGGATAAATAAATTAAATCTTAATTAACTCAATTTATTGTTTCAAAATTAGTTATTTTAATTAACCCCTAAATTTGATTTGTCGACTTTAATTTATCCGAATAACAAATTCTTAATTTACAAATTTAATTTGAACACTTAATTTAATTCTTAATTTACAAATCATTCTTAATTTATTTTCAAAATCATTGATTAATAAAATTATTTACCTCAGTTATCATTTGAAAATCCGCTTTACACTTTAAAAATCGATTTATTGTTACATTGAAAGTTTTAATGTAAATTTACTTTAATTCTTATTTTAAATTAAATTACTTAATTTAAATATTAATCAAGGTCTTATAAGCATTGATATATATATACCTGCTTAGTCGATAACTTAAACAAATTTTCAATTTAAAATTATTCAACATGGTTTAATTTAACATTTTAAACTTTATAAATTTGGGCTTAACTCATTTTTTTAAAACACACCCGAGTAAAACCCAGGTTTCACTCGAGTCAACCTCGGGTCCTTCACGTTTCTTCCCCGAGTTCTTTCTCTCCTCCCCTCGCCACTGTTCCTTCTTCTTCCTTTTTCTCCTTTTTTTCCAGTTTAAATACCTAAACTAAGATAGCCCAGTATACTTGCATATGCGAGTTTCATCCCGAAGCAAAACGTGAAATTTCTTGAGTTTCAACTCGAGCTTCTAATGCTCAACTTACTGATAACCCAAAACTACAGACACCAACACCACCGTGCAAGTGCACGGTGGTTCGCCGCCACTCTGATGGCCATCGCGACCTCCAGCAAGTGGCGCTTCATCCCTATGCTCGAAACTAAAACACGATTCGACACAGGGAGTTCGAAATCGAAAATTCACCCTCTCGTTGAAACTGAAGCTCGAGCGTCTCAACCCAAACGCCTCGTTCTCCTCGCATAGTTCACCAGAAAATCCACGATTCCGGCCATAGCACATCGACACTTCGTACTATCATTTCCCAAAAGCATTTGCAGCTCGATCGCCCCTAGGTGATGAAATCATCACGCGTTCAACCCACCGCAAAATTCAGGGTTAAACCCTAAATTGAACTCGTCTAATCGACTCATGCAATAGAGAATTTTTTTCAACATTTTTCCTAGGATCCATGAGGATCAAGCAAGCTTCATGCATAATTCAAAGATCCTTCGATTATCAGGAATCGATTAAAAGGCAAAATTTGTTCAAGTATAAACTGCACCTAAGATACTAAATTAAAAATCATCATATTTAGTTTAAAAATCCTATTTTTGTATACTTATTTGAATTATATAATCAAATCAACGATATAACGTACTTGAATTTATCATAAATTTTGTTTTACTGTAAAGTTTGAGGTTGCACAGATAAACCCCTCATGACAAAGCTTACAACAAATTTTTAATTGTGATTCAAGTTGAAACAAACTTGTTTTGTTTTCAAATCCTAAGCTAAAAAGGATTGTGTGAAGTTTATTTAAATTTATTCTTTAATTTGCTCTGTCCTGAAACTAAATACTAAGAACAACTGTAAAAATACTTCCAGTGATACACAACATACAAACAATATTTTCTTTCCAATATATAATCAAGAATGCAAGATTCATGAAATAAATATTTAGATTCCAATTTAAGGAAAACAAGTTTACTCACTTAGAAATATGAATGAATCGGAGAGTTGTGTTTAAAAACTGCAGTTTCTGATCTTCCTCTTTTCCCTTTTTCTTTCTTCAGTAATTTGTTTTCAAATTTGAATATAAAGTGATGTTTTTTTAATTTCTGTTATTTGCTAAGATTTGTTGAATGAATGAACTAAAACCGATGTTCATGTATATAAAGGAGAGGGTATACAAGATGGTGTGCAGTTTACTGGTGCAACAGTTCTTTAAATTAGATTATATCTTTTTCTTTATTTGTTAACTAAACCCATGCTTTTTAATTCAGCTGATGGGATCTTGTACATGCTGAAGAGTAAATAGCATTTAATGAATGCATTAAATGAAGGCATGTAATACAATGCTTCTTTGTATGTTTACAGCAGCTTATTTTGTTGTTGTGCTTTATTTTGTTAATAGATTTTTTTTCTTTGCCTTGCCTAAGTCTTAGTTTTTTTGGTTTTTTTCTTGGGTTATAAATTCATACACACTTATGTGTATATCCATATGTCTTCTTATTATAACCATACTCTTAAATTTCATTTCTATTTTTAAAATCAACTATTGATATTTAACTCATCACATATATTTTATTTTATTGTTTAAAACAATTTCCTTGATTGTTATATGTTTTTTTTTATTGTTTATTTAAACTCAACTATCAAATATCTATTTAATCCAATATAACTTTGTAATATTAATATCAACAATATTTAAATTTCTGTTTAAACTTTCTCAAATTAAATTCAAAAGTTCAAATAAGTTACTAAATTTAATTTAACAAATTCTGGGATGTTACATAATTAATAAAGTGATATTTTATAAATAATAATATGTCTTTAGGGTACTTAAAATCTTTTGAGTAAGTGACAATATAATGAATTTTGTAGTGTTTATTAGAAAATTATTATTATTATTATTATTTGAGTAATTAAACAAAGTATATCTTCGAAATATTAGTAGTAGTAGTAGTATAGGTATGCTTCCTAAAGAGTGTTGTGCACTAATTTGTTAATATTTTGAGATAAATAGAAATAACAAAGAGTTTTGGTGATTTAAAATAAAATGTTATATTTTTGGGCAAGTAGTAATGAACTGGTTTTGAGAAATATTAAAGAGGTTCTAATATATATTATTTTGACGTAAATAATAATAATACCGTTTTAATGAGAGATTTTATGAAAATTATTGTTTTTGATTTAAAATACGACATGTAGGGATATTTGAAAAAAATGGAGAACAACATAGGACTTTATAAGTATATTAACATTTTAAAGAAGTATGATTTTTTTAAGATGCAATAAATAAATGAAGATTTTAAAATAGACAATAATAAAATGATACTTAAAAGGATAATGGATACAACTACATTATTTAGATGATTGTTAAATGTGTGATTAATTATTGATTGTAATTATCATATATATTTGATATCTTATGGAGGTATCGTATATTGATAAGTGTGTGATATTTTACCATTATTTCTACTAGATGATGGATAGTTAATTATGGTTATTTGATGATGGATGTTGTGATACTAATATTGATTGTAATAATACACATTTGATGATATTGATTATTTTGTTACTATTCTGGAGTGATTAGTATACACTTGATGATTTATACTAACATTGATGATGTATTACTGTAGTTAACGACTAGTACATATGTAACTATATTTAAGTTATTTTTCTTATTTGATGATTGGGATTGACAGTAAATGTTGTTTATGTTTGACGGCTATGGTTTATTATTGTTGTTGCCCAAAAATGATGATTTACTGAGATGGATGAGTGGGAATTTTTTTTTTCTTGTAATGTTTACATTAGTTGTAATGGATGCATGGATATTATGTACTAACAAATATTTAGATGCTATATAAGGGCAAGAAATAGAACTATATGGGTTTGATCTCTAAAAGTGGTACGTATGTAGTTTTTTTCCTATGCAATTGCTGTCAAGCCTATGACTGTAGTGATAGGGTTAGGCATAGTCCAAACATAGTTGGCATCTTTTTCCTTTATACTATGTACATGTGTATTTGTTAGTTTTCAGGTGAAAGTAAAGAAAGGAGCGAAGGGTTTGGAAGGATTCGTATCCATAGGACAAATTGGTATACATCTTGCATCATAACTACATAGTTATTTTTATAATTGATTTTTTGCAAAAGGTATAATATCTTATGTATTGGATTCTTATTATATTTAATTATTAATATGAGATTGTGTATAAATGTGGACGTTTAAATTCCACTGTGAGGTTTCCCTTCTTTTATCCATTGTTTTAAACTTTTAATTTTTATCTACCCATGGTCCGCTTTTTTTAATATTTGAAATTAGCTGTAAGCATACTTTAACATCATTTATAATTGATTTAGATGTTAAAAATAACAGGTCATCACACGTGGTATCAGAGCTTAGGTTTAGCGATTTCCTTGAGCCTTGGGTAGGTTGACTAATCAGGATAGCTTAATTCATATCTAAGTTCGGGTTAAAATATAGAGTGAGAGAGCGTTTTGATTTATATTTGTATGCTTTATGTGCATTGCTTATTTTTTTAAGAACTATTGCCTTATCCTAAATTGATATTTATTTATGATAAACTTTGTACGGAAGATAAATAAAGTTGGAGTATGCTAGAACGAACACTTATAAGATGGGTTAAGTGTTGGTTATAACTCGAGTGACACGCATCCTATGTCAAATTATAATTACAACTTGACCTTAAAAAAATTGAATCACTTTTTATGTTAAAGTGAATAATATTTGTTTTAGAAAATTTATAATATATACACCTCCGATTTTAAAGATATTTTATTAAAAAATGGAAAATGATTATTTTTGGGTGAAAAAGTGTTTTGTTTAAATTTTTTGATGGTAACAAAGTATTTAAAAATAAAATATTTTTTCGAAGATATATTCAAGAGGAAAAGTGAACTTAGTAAAAATATTTTATTTGATAGCACCTTTGGTAAAAAGGTGTTTTAATTAGATATTGAAAGTTGAGTTTAGTTTTCAAAGGAACATTTTTCTACGAGAAGCTTTAATTACCTTTTTAAACATCCCTTGGAATGTACTATTATAATAGTACTATGGTTTGGGAACACTTCGTTTATAAAGGAAGATTTTATTTAGGGAAAGAGAGTTTTTTTTAAAAAGTATTCTATTTGAAAATATTTTCATGAGAGGGATTTTGCTTAAAATATTTTATGTTGAAAAAATGTTTTAATGGGAACATCTTAGCTAAAATTGTTTTAATTATAGAACTCCTTTTGAAAAAAGAAGGTATATGTTGAAAAGTATTTTATAACCTCATTTTTGATTTAGAATCCCTTGTAAAAATTATTTTATTAAGGATTATTTTGGAAGATAATATTTTCGATTAACATATATTTTAAAATACATACCTAAAGGTATGATGAATATTTGATTAAAAAGATACCTTGAGGGAGAAAACTATTTTAATGACAATGAGTGATTTTACAATGTTTTTGTTAAAAGTACCTTGTTTTCCAGCTACGGGTGGTGTAGGAAGACAAATATTAGGTTGGAAAGATCATTATGTTTGACTTCTATAATTTATTATTAAGGATTATTCAATGCATTTGATATTTTTTGACATTAGTGATGATTCTATTCTAAATATTATAAATGTTCATGGACCAAATTCAAAGATAGATCTAGGGTTTTATGGAATGAATGTTTAGTATTTAGATCACTTGCTCTTGGACCATGGATAATGGGGGTGATTTTAATGTTACTAGATGTTTAGGTGAAAGATCCCCTAGGGAAGGGTATTTTGGTACTACGGAAGAATTTGAGCAGTTTATTATAAACTATAACTTAATTGAGATAAAATTAAGTATAGACAGTTTACGTGGTAATATGGTAAAGAAATTCCATCATGACACTGTTTGATAGATTTTTTGCAAGGGATGAAATAGATGACAAATTTCTACTCATAAAGTTATAAGGCTTTTGAATATCTATTCGGATCATTGCCCTATTATCCTATGTTGTTCTAACCTAAATGTTGAAAACACAATATTAAGATTTGAAAAGATGTGGTTATTAGAAAATAATTTTAAAAACTTAGTTGAAAAAGTGGCTTTCTATGAATAATTATAATGGTAGATTCCCAAGAAACATTACCAAAGTATTGGTTAGTAAATTTAGAGATTTAAGACCCTTTCTTAAAAAATTAAGTAAAGAGGTTTTTTATAACATTAGAATTAAAAAGGAAAAACTAACAAATGAAATCTTAAATTTGAATAAAATTGAAGAATTAAAATTTTAAATATTTCAGAAAGATATGCTTTCAAATTTAAAAGAAGAGTTAAGTATAATTATTGTGCAAGAAGAAGTGATATGGAAACAAAGATCTAGAGTCCAACGGATGGACAAGGGCGATATGAATACTAAATGTTTTCATAAAGTAGGTAATGGTAGAAAACACAATAATACCATTATTTCCTTACGAATTAATGATATTGAGATTTTTGATCAAATAGAACTTAATAATGAGTTTACCAATTATTATAGAGATATTTTTAAAATTACAAATAGTCACAGAATAAAATGAACATATACATTCGAGATCCTCTAGAGAGGACTCCTATATACCGTTTGCTTACTTCTTAAGGAAGTATTATTTGATGAAAAAAAATTTAAATGACAAAAGATTTATTATTTAATAAAAGGGGTTAAAAGTCACTTGTGTGACCGAACCGTACTTGTGTAACTTAATCGTTCTTTGTGTGTTTACTTGTCAGTAGGAAGTATTTAGTCGTATATTTAGCACTAAAAGTTGACAAAGTAGGTTTGTTCTATTTGTGAGAGTTAATAATGATGTTCGAGTGAGGATTAGAAGCAATAATGCTCTAACCTACCGGCTTCACTCTTAATCGAGGGATAGCGCAAGTTGATAAGGTCGAAAATGTAATAAGTATACGAGACTTGGTTTTCGTGTGTGATTATTCTCATTGTTATTGAATTTGACCAAAATTAACTTAGGAAATATCTAGAAGAAACACGAGAATGATATGATACAGTTATCCTCGGTGATGTTATACCCTATGTATAAACTCGTTTTTCTTTTCTAGATAAAAGATAAGAAAATACGTCCGGATAGGAGGTGGTCTCCAATCTTATGCTTTATCTATTTATTTCTGAAAGAGCTGAAATTAAGTTAATCAAAAATCTATCAATTGGTTTTGAAGAGTCCGGTAAGTGGTGCAGTGTACCTATACGAGATGACTCGAAGTCGTAATCACATAACAATCGATATATGTGTTCTATGTTTTGAAAGATGTTGTGAAGAGAAATGTTAAAGAGTTGACTGTTTATCCTAGGGTTAAGTCCAAGGAGAGGTCAGCATTAACATTTCAAACGATGTTATCGTGTTGTACTGTCTATCTTGAGGGTGATTCCAAGAGAGATTCTGGAATCCATATAGAGATTGGAGATTTGTTCTAGTGATGGAGACTAGTGCGTTGAGGTGCTGAAACTAACTTCACCATTAGTAATGACAGAAACCAAAGTAGGATGCATAGCTAAGGGACTAACTAACTCAAGGTTACATCAACTCTATTCTATAGATGTTACCGATTGCTAGGGGGCAATGATATTTAGTATCACATGTTGTAGGCGTGAACCAACTATGTTTAACTTATGGTATATTCTATCTTGAGATATATGTCGCTTGAAAGGACATTTCTAACCCTTGTTAGAAGGCCCGTTCTCGACTGTAACACCCTTAATGTTTTATCACATTATGCGGGAGATTTAATGAAATAAATTAAATAGAATGATATAATGTTAAGTGATAAGGGGATTGAGGTTTGAATAAATAATAAGTGGCTATGCTTAATTAATTAATTTGAATGGGCTTAGGAATGGATTATAGGCTAATTAGTTTATATAAGGGTATATTAGGTATTACCCGCACCTTAATTCCACAACCCATTGCCGTCTATTTATGTTTATTATCATTTCCACAAAAACGAAAAACGCAGATACAAAGAGGAGCCAATCATAGGTAGGAAGAAAAGAGAAGAGAATTCAAATCAAAGTAAAGCTAAGGATTAAAGCTAGGGGAATAAATCTCAATCCAATCTCCTTATCTTAATCAAGGTGAATAATACTTTATACCATCTCTATTTTGTTTATGACCATATGTTTTTGGATTTAAGATTAAATTCATTTTTATGATGATATGCTCGGATCATAATTTGTTACATTTAAACAAGATATTTTAAATATGAGTTTTCATGGTTTTAAGGGTAAAACCGATTGTAAATAACCTTTGAAATTTATGCTCTGTAAAACATGATTTTGGAGTTAGATTTTAATTTCGATAATTTTTAAAGCTATGAAAAGATTATTATGAATTTTCAAAGGAAAATATGGTTAATTGGGTTTAGAAATTTATTTCAGAATTTATATTGAGGATTTGGTCTGAAATTTTGATATGTTAGATAACATGATTAAAGTGAATTTTAGTAATTTTTGGGAATTTTTCCTAAGTGAATTTCTATGGAGATTAAACTATTCTTGAAGAAAGACTTATTTGCAATATTGGTTTTGCATAATGGAAGGGCTTATTTGCTAAATTAACCTTCGTTTAGATCAGAAATTAAGCAGTAGTTATTTCGGTAAAGAATTTGAAAATTTAAGGCAACCAATCATATATTTACACGTGGCAGGTTAGTTAGAAAGTGTTTGCTTTAATTGGTATTAAATTAGGTTTACCCAAAAAAGTGGGTACCGCCTCTATTTAGAAGCACCTTTCGACTCCAATGCTTCCGCTTCATCTCAGTCGAAACTAACACAGGATGAAACCAATACACAAGGTATCACTAAGATGGTACATAGTGGATTGGAAAGAGGCGGAAAGCATGGTGTCGAAAGCACTGCTTCCGATGGGGTTTATACCTTTGTTTGTTTTAAAAAAAAAGTGAATGGGTTACTTTACTTATAAAAATCATGCTTTCGAATGTAGGGGTTCCGACTTAGTCGAAGTCCTACTGTCATTCTTTTGCCTTTCGAGTATATTAAAGCCATCAATGCCTTCAAAGGGTAGTTTTGTTTTAATATGTTCTAATCCACTTCCAAAATGCTTTTGAAAGGTCCAAAGTTTTCAAAGGCAATGGCTTTGAAGGGGGTTCCGATGCTATCATTTAGTATTTTGGTTAAATGATTTGAAGCTTTCGAAAGGGATGGTGCCGACTCCATAGAATTTTCCCCAATATTTTTATGTGATAAAGAATGGTTTCAAAAGAGATAATTTCATTACATTCACTTTGACCCAAATGATATTTTTAAATATAAACCCAGTGGTTTCGAAAGGGGGACTTTCAATGGTTTCGGAAGGGATACTTCCAAAGGGTTTGAAAGGGGTACTTTCAATGGTTTCAAAGTTATGCTTCTAAGAGTTAATATGTAATACTTTATTATATTTGAAAGGTTTCGAAAGAAAGATTTCAAAATGTTTCGAAAGGCATAGGCCCAATGTTTTGAAAAGAGATTTTTATGCTTTCGAAGGAGGTTATCCAGTGTGGTCGAAAGCTAAGTTTTTAAGGTTTCAAAAGCCTTAGTTTTTCAAAACAAATAACCCAATCTCGTTTTAAAGGAAAACCATGGCATAACTAAATAAAGTGTTTTGAAAAGGTGTTTTTGAAGAAGTTTTCGTTGATTATAAAGTTAAAGGGATTAACCAAGATATTTTGTTTCCTTCTTCATATATGAATATATTTACATTGTAATGGACCCACAATCGTATTTTGGGGATGTATGACCCAAGTATAAAATACATGAGTCAGTCTAGCTAAAACAATCAGTTTAGTAAGATGAGGGTTAATATGAAGCATAAGCTAAAGGGTAGAGTATCCTCTTGAACGAGAAGAAACCATGATAAGAGCATGTCCTTACTTCATATGAGGTAATTCACTAAGCGTATGTCTTCGAAAGGGTAAGCTCATCAATAAAACACTATGAAGTACAATAAATGCCTCATATCATCGGCTTTATCCATTAGCTATATAATAGCTAAGTTAAATAACATCAATTATCTACAAATACATGCTTCGTCTCATCGGCGTATACAAATCAGTAAAATGCCAAAGAATGGAAATATGAATCACAATATAAATAGAACTCTACTGAGAGTTCAAAACTCCTAATCTAATCACCATATAGTCAATACTATAGCACTTAGGCTAAATAAATAGCTCAAAAAAGACAATTACGGTGAAAACACATATAAATCATCAAAATTCTAGAAATCGCCACAAAGAAATCTAGAAAACATCATATAAGAAACATGATTCAACAGTCCAATGAAAGCCCAACAGCTAAATGAATATAGGACCCAACAGTCTAATAAAAGACTAACAGCTAAATGAAAATAGGAACCAACATTCCAATAAAACCCCAACAGCTATAAATAATTATGACATCCAATATATGGCCCAATAGCCGGCCAAGTACTTATACACAAGAGACCCAACGGTCTCTATAGGACCCAACGGTCCTTGGATAGCCTAACAGCTGTATATATGTACATAAGACCTAACAGTCCATAAGAGACCCAATATTCTAAGTACTAGCAATCACTCGCGAATTTGTCACAAACTCCTACTCTAATAGTGCAAAAATGTGTATTTTTATATAGAAAATAATTTATTATAGAAAACAAGCTTTTAAAACTATTTTCGAAATCATTTTGGAAAATAACTTTTGAATTATCTTTTTTTAGAGAATAAAAAATTTAATAGCTTTAAAATAATTATAGATATTGTATAATACTTATTTCGCTAGCTATCTTATAAAAAATCTTCCAAAAACGGTTTAGAAAGCACGTGCAAAAAACAAAAAAAATCAACAAAAATTCAATGAAATTATTCATAAAACCGTCATACGAAAATCTCCGAAAAACTCACCAATCCGAAATACAGAAGTGGTAAAATTTTTCCTTCCATCTTAGGATCAAGCCGATCAAAAGCAACATCGATAAAAATCCATGCAAAACAATTCAGAAATTTTCAGCTAGAGCAAAATATGCTCCAATTCAAAGTTCCAAGCAAATTTTCAACTAGTTACAGAGGTCTAAAAGGCTTGTAATTTTGCTGGCATAGAGTTCAACGACTCTAATTTGAATAAAAAAAGAACAGATATAATCGGACAAGAAACGTGAGAGAGATAATGTCAAAGTTGGATTCACAGCCAGATTTTACCATAAATGGCTGGAGCAAAACATGCTCTTTCAAAGTTCCAAGCAAGTTTTCAATTAGTTACAAAGGTTTAAAAGTCCTGAAATTTTACATGTATAGAGCTCCAAAAATCTATTTAAATTAAAAAATGGATACAATCGGATAAGAAATGAGAAAGATATAATGTCACAAAGTTGGACTCACAGCCAGATTAAACGGCTGAAGCAAAACATGCTCTGATTTAAAGTTTGACAGCATGTTTCTATAGGCTATAGAGGTTGAAATAACCTGTAATTTGACGTGAATAAAGTTCAACAACTATAATTAAAAATGGAAAAAGAATCATGAAATTTGGTCAAGATATGAAAAAGTTATGATGTCTCAAGTTGTACATATGCAATGATTTCGCTGCGAAAATCTGGAGCAAAACATGCTCCGAACCAAAGTTCGACAGCATATTTCTATAAGCTACTTAGGTCTAAATGACCTGAAATTTGGCATGCATAAATTTTAACACTCATACTTAAAAATGGAAAAGGAATCACACAATTTGGATAAGGAATGAGAAAGTTATGATATCTCAAATTTGAACACAGAACAGATTTATACTATAAATTCAGGACACCATTTATAGAAACGATTTTTTTTTTTGCATTTTAGTAGGAGATTTTTTTCTCATTTGAGCTATAATTTGTGATATTATTACTCACCTTGCAATATACTTGAGCTACTAGATAAAATTGGCGGAAAGGAGCAAGCTTTGGCCTTGAAAGATGCTTCAACGACCTAGAAAAGGAGTTCACAAGGACATGCAAGAAGAACATCTCAATTACAGATCTCCAATCTTTACGAAATTTCTTGCTGTAATTTATCAAACTAAAATAAATTCATTTAGGTAATCAATCTATAAACCTAATTACTTCATAAAAGCCCAAATTTGAATATAGGATTGACTATATGGTGATTACATTCGGAGTTTTGAACTCTTAGTCGAGTTCTATTTATACTGATTCATATTGCCATTCTTTAGCGTTTTAGTGATTTGTATACGCCAATGAGATGAGGCGTGTATTTGTAGGTAATTTATGTTGTTTAACTTAGCTATTATATAGCTAATGGATAAAGCCGATGATATAAGGCATTTGTTGTACCTCGTAGTGTTTTATTGATGTGCATACCTCTTCAAGGACATACACTAAGTGAATTACCTCATATGAAGCAAGGACATGCTCTTATCTGGGTTTCTTCTCATTCGAGAGGATACTCTACCATTTACCTTATGCTTCATATTATAATTTATCTTACTAAACTGATTGTTTTAGCTAAACTTTCTTGTGTATTTTATAGTCGGGTCAGATCGAGTTGTTTTAGGTTGATACCTACTTTTGGGCTTAGCTTTGCCTTAACGCTACCACTTGGATATCAGCTTATCTCTGTTTGTGTAGTTTTGTAGTCTTTTCGATTTAATCTAATATGTATATTGTTTTAACTCGTTGTATATAGTGTGGTCTTCGAACCACTTATGATGTATCATTTTGTATTATACCAGGGATGTATTAGTGTATATGTGTGTGTATGGTTGTTGTTCTGTGATGTATTTTACATTTAGTTGTTTTATTTTTTTCGATAGATACGTTAGCCACCTTTAGTTTTGTATTAAGCATTTATTGAATATGTTGATACACTTGACATAGAAACAAAATTAGAGTATTAATCGACGTATAGATGTTTAGGACAAAGCTATAGATGATCACTAATAACCAGCCCTATTCTCTGCATTAGCAGATAGTATTACCCAGTAATACCCTTTGTTAATGGGAGTCTCGGGTGGGGCGTCACAGCTACTAGCTAGGTTGGTACAATGGTGAATATAAATTAAGTTAACTCTTGAATGAGTAGAATTGCATCCAGGAGGTCAGGAAGAGTAGAATATAAAATGCTGAACTATTAAGAAAGATATTGGTAGGGGTTAATGGTTCAAAGTAAGCCCATGAAAACCATGTATAGGAAAAGATATTGGCAGAAGCCAATAGATTCATAGTAAGCCCATGAAAACTATGTATAAATGAAGATGTTAGGATGAAGGTTCATAGTTGGCCCATGAAAACTATGCTTTGATATTGATAGGGGCCAATAGGTTTGTAGTTAGCCTATGAAAACTATATTCGGATTAAGATATTGACAGATGTCAATAGGTTTCTAGTCAACCCATGAAAACTAGTATAAGAGAAGCATATTGGAGTTACTGATAGGTTCAAGGAGAATCCATGAACAATAAAGATATTATCAGGGGCCAATAGGTTCTTAGTGATCCCATGAAAACTATGTAACTGGACAGGGAGTCCATAACCATTTTACCGGTAATTAGTCAGCCCATGAAAATTATTAAGTTAATAGTAATCCTAGAAATTGTAACTGAGACAGATAGTCAAAATGAATAGGGAATGGTAATCAAGAATTGATTCATTTGTTTTGCATATCATATCATATTATTTTGAGATGTTTTAACCAATGTGGATGCAGGAGCATAGTATACTGTTTTATAAAGGTTTTAGGATGCTAATGAGGAGAAAACCCGTTCCGCTAAGCGGCGTGGTCTCATTAGATATCTAAATGATTTAAGACAGTAGATTATTATTTTGTTTGACTCGAAGTTTATATTTTCCACTTAAACTCTCTTGTACTTAATTGGTTTTGAGTAGTATAAGAGTTGAGGTTTTCAGGTACCTCTTTAGACGAATAAGCTTTCGGAGATGTGTAGGAGGCATGATAGCTATCTAGAGTTCTCTTTTTTAGATTTCATTGTGTTGATGTAAATGCAAAGATGTTAAATTACCTATATATATGCTCTAATCATCCAAAGAGGCATCTTCATACGTTGCTCTTGGCGTTTGTTGTAAAAGGTATATTTTCTCTGAACGTGGTTAACGATTGTGGGATTATGTAAGGAATTTAAAATGTTTTGAATTGGAATATGGATCTTGTTTTAAATTTTAAAAAATTTCCATATTCATGTGTTTCTTTGTATCAATGTATCTAACATTGCCATATTTAGTCGTCAAGGATTAACAACTATGGATGACTGTAGCATCCATAGTCGTTAGTTTTAGGCCTCTAAGTAGGGGGATGTTACAAGTTGGTATTAGAGCATAGGTTTATGAAAAGTTAAAAGAAAAGTTAAACCTAAAATCTTTGTGAAACATAATCCAATGAATCAGAAATACAATCAGGTTAGGGATAACACTATGGTAAGGTACTTGTATTTGATATATATATAAGTACGTATTCCCCTCTCTCTCTTAGACCGTTCTTCTGTATCTTACTAAGGTTCGTATGTAGATTTCCGAGAAAGAAGATATGGAAGCAGGAAATGGAAGAGGAAATCTCGATGGAGGAAGCACCATAACCAATGGAAATGCTCAACCTAATACCAGGAGGAACCAAGGTCGATGGGATAATGCTAACCAAATTGTTGACGCCAATGTAGGTGCTGGAAATCCACCAGTAGACATGGAGGCAGTGTATCAATTCTTCATCGATGTGATGCAAGCATGAGTTGTTGCTGGAGTTGTTGGAAATGGTGGTGGAGCTAATCCTATGGCTCCAGTTGGGAATAATTATGCTAAGATGGGAAAATATTACACCAGTCTGGGTGGAAAGCCGTTTATAGGAACGGAGGATGCCATGGAGGCAGAGAAGTGCCTGTTGCATTGTGGGCGTTTCTTTGTTGATTTGGGTTTAGATGATGAGAAAAAGAGAAGGTTGGCCTCTAGACAGTTGCAAGGGTCGACACTTCATTGGTGGAACAATGTTACTATTGGAGTTTCGGAGGAAGAATTGATATGGGCTGAGGGATTGGAATAGAAGTTTTTATTTGAAGTTGCTAAGTCAGCGTTGATGAGAAAGTTTATGGATCTGGTTCAGGGAGTGATGTTGGTCATCGAGTATGCCACTAAGTTTGATGATTTGTCCTGATATGGACATGCTACTATAGACAATGACATTGATAAGAGGTTTACTCAGGGATTGAGGCCCGAGCTTGTTGGAACGACCCTGACACATATCCATGATCCTTGTAGTATGGTTATGGAGATGGAAATTCACAATTAAGAGATGCTTGTTGTTTGTGTAGAGAGAAGCCAGTTGAATCCCTGGGTCCTCAGGGAAAGAAGAGAAAGTTCTTTAAGAAGAAGGGAGCCCAGAAGGGAGATGCTGCCAAGAAGGCAAAGCTTAATTTAGTTTGCTATAAGTGTGACAAAAAGGGTTATTATGCTAATGAGTGCCGATCATGCAAGAAGAAGAAGGCGACAGACAAGAAGAATGTGAAGTGCTTCAACTATGATCATGTTGGGCATTATAAGAATTAGTGTCCAGAATCGGTTAGGCCGGACAAGGGAAATGATTTTGCTGTTGGACCATCATCTGCTAAGTCAATTGAAGTTGACAAAACGAAGACTATGATGGAAGATGCATTTTTGATTCAGAGTATACTAGTTAGGATACTATTTTACAGGTACATCGCATTCATTTATATCCCAATGTTTGTTAATAGGTTATGTTGAGAACCCACATACCTTATTACTTCCTAAGGTTGCAAATCCAATAGGAGGGTATGTAACTCTGGGATGAGATGTGACCAGTTACAACTTGATTTGTTAGGTCATAAGTTTGCATACAGTTTGCATATTTTCGATTTCGTAAATTTAGATATCATTTTGGGTATGGATTGGTTGAGAAGGTATGACGCTAGGATATTTTGCTAGGATGGGGAGATATCACTGAGACACTCAAATAGTCATAACCGAACCATATTCTCGGTGGAGAATTCTAACTAGAGTAGTTTTGCTTTGTTAAGTGCAGTGGAAGTGGGAGAAGAACTAAGTCGGGTTTGGATAGCAAGAGAGTTTGCAGATGCCTTTGATCCATTCACAGGAATACCACCGAAATGAGCTGCTGAGTTTCGTATAGATCTTGTGTCAGGAGCTGAACCTGTGAGTAGACCACTTAGCAGAATGACACCTACTGAAATGAAGGAATTTAAGGTGCAGCTAGTGGATTTAGAAGTAAGGGATTTAATTTGACCAAGTAATTCGCCTTAGGGAGCAGCTGCAATGTTAGTGAAGAAACCAGATGGGTCATTGAGGACATGTATCGACTATCGTAAGTTGAACGAGAGGACAATAAAGAATAAGTATCCTTTGCTGAGAATTGATGATCAATTTGATCAGTTGAGTGGAGCCAGAGTGTTTTCCCTGTTGGATTTGGCGACAGGTTTCCATCAGTTAAGAGTGGCAGAGGACAGTATTCCTTTGACAGCATTTCAGACCAGATATGATTCATATGAGTGGTTAATAGTGCCACTCGGGTTGATGAAGGCACCTGCTTTCTTTGTGGATATGATGCATCGAGTCTTCCAAGAGTATTTGGATGGACTCGTGTTGGTGTTTATAGACGACATTTTGGTATTCTCTAAGGATGAAAGAGAGCATGGAGATCATTTTAGAGTTGTGCTTGAGAAGCTTAGGCAGCATCAGCTAAAAGCGAAGTTCTCCAAGTGTCATTTTTGAAAAAAAGATGTTAAGTTTCTTGGTTACATCGTTTCAAAGAAAGGGTTGTCAGTCGATCCGGATAAGATCGAAACTGTTAATAATTGGAAGAGACCAAAGACGGTGACTGAGATTAGAAGTTTTCTTGGACTTGCTGGCTATTATCGGAGATTCATCAAGGATTTCTCACGGATAGCAGCGCCTTTGACTAAGCTAACCATGAAGGAGATGAAGTTTGTTTAGCCTGACAAATGTGAGGAGCATTCCTTAAGTTAAAGCATTTGTTGACCAATGCATCTGTGTTAGTAGTTCCAGAAGGAAAACAAGGGTTGGTGGTGCATATCGATGCATGTGGAACGGGATTGAGAGCTATGTTGATGTAGAAGGGTAAAGTGATTGCCTACACTTCACGACAGCTTAAACCGCATGAAGTGAGATATTCTACTCATGATTTGGAGTTGGCAGTGGTGATCTTCACATTGAAGATTTGGAGATATCATCTCTTAGGGGAGATATTTGAGCTATGCATAGATCATAAGTCTTTAAGATACTTATTCTCTTAGAAGGAGCTGAATATGAGATAGCAAAGATGGTTGGAGTTTTTGGCATCTTATGGTTTCATAGAGTATACACTAGGGAAAGGTAATAAAGTAGTGGATGCTCTTAGCAGAAGCCATCAGAATGTGGTGTTAGCTATGTTGGTAGAATGGAAGGATTTAGAAGCTTTGACTACATGTAGTGTGCAGTTAAGATCGACTACGAGTTCTAGTCAGAATACTGCAATGTTGTCCTGTTTGGAAGTTTGACCAGTGTTGATCAAGAGGATTGCTTCAAAGCAGAAGGAGGATCCATTATTAACCGAGAAAATCAGAAGGCTTAAGGTTGGAACTGAGATCGATGATCTGAATGATTTCAATATTGATCAAAAAGGATGGTTGAGAAAAAAGGAACAGTTATGTGTTTCGAATGTTGAGGATTTGAGGAAAGAAGTTCTTGGAGAATATCATCGATCCAAGTTTACGATTCACCCTATCAAGATATGAAGATGAGCTTCTACTGGGAAGGTATGAAGAGGGATGTTGGCTTGTGGGTTAGGCATTGTGCAAATTATCAATAAGTGAAACCCAAACAGCAGAAGCTAAGTGGATTGCTTCAGCCTTTAGAGATTCCAGGTTGGAAATGTGATTCGATATCCATGGATTTTATAGACAGGATGCCAAGGTTGAATAAAGAAAATGAAAGTATATGGGTCATAGTGGACAGGTTGATCAAGAGTGCCTATTTCATTCCAGTCAAGTCAACCAGGATGGCACTGTTTTGGCGATGTTTTTTTTTGAAGAACATAGTTAGACTACATGGAGTTCCGCGTAGCATAGTCAGTGACAGAGATGCTTTGTTTACTAGTGAACTCTGGACGAGTCTACTGGATATGTTAGGCACTAATCTGAAGATGAGTACAACATATTACCCTTAGTCGGATGGGCAGACAGAGAGTCAATAAGGTACTGGAGGATTTATTAAGAGCTTGTGTATTGGACTTTGGTGGATCTTGCGAGGATCACCTACATTTGGTTGAGTTTTCCTATAATAATAGTTATGAGAAAAGTATAGAATGACGCCTTTTGAAACTTAATATAGAAGACCATGCAAATCACTAGTATGTTTGTTGGAAACTAGAGATAGATTGGTCTTAGGTCCAGATTTGGTTAGTGAGGCGTCGTCTAAGATTGAGTTCATCTGAGAAAGGATGAAGGAAGCTCAATTCAGATAGAAAAGTTATGAAGATATGAGGCGTAAAGATCTAGAGTTCTCAGTTAGAGATAAGGTTTTCGTTAAGGTATCACCAATGAAGTGTGTGGTATGGTTTGGGAAGTCAGGGAAGCTGGCACCGAGATATATTGGTCCATTCTAGATTATAGAGAGGATTGGAAAGCTCGCATACAAAGCAGAGTTGCCTAGTAGTATGGCAGGTGTCCATAATGTATTTCATGTGTCTCATCTTTGCATGTATGTGCATGATCCAGAGACTACTATTCCTCCAATAGGTTTGGAAGATTTGGTAGTAGAGCCTAATTTGACTTTTGTTAGACAACCAATTCGGGTTGTAGTGAGAGATGTGAAAAGACTGAGAAACAAGACAGTAAAGTTGGTGAAAGTTCAGTGGAGCGACAGCGATAAGGACTGTACTTGGGAGATAGAGGATAGGATTCGAGATACTTATCTTGATCTTCTTTGAGGGTATGCCTATATTAGATTTATATAGATAATTCCTAGTCAGGTAGACTAGTATGGTTGTTAGAAGTCGTTACAGATGATTGTTATGTTTAGTATTTAATCCTTACTGAATTTCGAGGATGAAATTTTTTAAGGAGAGGAGCCTATAACACCCCTAATTTTTGATCACGTTATTAGATAAATTAAATAGAATAATGTAAATGTTAAGTGATAACAGAATTGAAGTTCGAATAAATGCTGAGTGCTCGTGCTTAATTAATTAATTTAAATTGGTTTAAGAATAGCTTATAGGCTAATTAGTTTACACAAAGGTATATTGAGTATTAGCCACACCTTAATTCCATAATTCTTATATATATATATATATATATATCCATGGCTTGCTGTCTATTTAAGTTTATTCTCATTTCCATAAAACATAAAATGTAAATATTAAAAGGAGCTGGCCATAGCTACGAAGAAAAGGGAAGAGAATTCAAATCAAAGTAAAGCTAAGGATTAAGCTAGGGGAATAAATCTTAATCTCGATCCAATCTTCTTATCTTAACCAAGGTGAATAATACTTTATATCATCTCTATTTTGTTTTATGATCATATGTTTTTCAAATTTAAAATTAAATTCATTTTTATGATGATTTGGATAATGATATGCTTAGATCATAATTTGTTAGATTTAAACAAGATTGTTTATATATGATTTTTCACGGTTTAAAGCTAAAACTGATTGTAAATGATTTTTGAATGCCGTGGAAAATTTTATGTTATGTAAAACATGATTTTGGAGTTGGGTTTTAATTTTGATAATTTTTTCAAGCTATGGAAAGATTATTATGAATTTTCAAAGGAAAATATGGTTAATTGAGTTTAGAAATTTATTTCGAAAATTATATTGAGTATTTGGATCTGAAATTTTGATATGTTAGATAACATGATAAAAGCGAATTTTTGTAATTTTAGGGGATTTTTCGTAAATGAATTGCTATGGAAATTAAACTATTCTTGAGGAAGGACTTATTTTCAATACTGGTTTTGCTTAATGGAAGGGCTTATTTGCTAAATTAACCTTGGTTTAGATCTGAAATTAAGCAACGGTTATTTTGGTAAAGAATTTGAAAAGTTAAGGCAACCAACCATATGTTTACATGGTAGGTTAATTAGAAAGTGGTTGCTTTAATTGGTATTAAATCAGGTTTACCCAGAAAAGTGGGCTCTGCCCCTATTTAGAAGCACTTTTCGACTCCAATGCTTCCGCTCCATCTCTGTCAAAACCAACCCAAGCTGAAATCAATACATAAGGTATCACTTAGATGGTACGTAGTGGACTGGAAAGTGGCGGAAGCTGTGCAGTTCAAGCGCTCAGCAGGTTCAATGCGGTAGAGGTGCAAAAAGTTATAATGGGGATACAACGAGTATATAGCGAGATATAGCGGATGACTCTAAAATAGCATTTAAAACTCGTACTTACTGTTTATACAAATATATAAATGGTAATTAAATGAAAATTTTACATTCAACTGAATTACAATTAACAATAAATGATTTTAAATAAAAACATGTGTGATGTACATAAACATAAAACCGTTATATAACACAACTGAATTTAATAGAATATTAGAGGATTTTTATTTCAAAAAATATATTAAAAAATTCAACTGAATAAACTATTTCATAATTATTATAATGTATAAATGTCATTTTTCAATTTATTTCTTTTAGAAGATATAGCGGAAATAGCGGGATATAGCGGAAATAGCGGGGATTAAAGCAGAAAGGCTATATTTGAGGCTATATGAAAAATTCATAGCGGTTGAAATCCGCTATGAGATATAGTAGGATTACAACGGGGTAATAGCGGGGCATTAACTGCACAGGGCGGAAGGCACGGTGTTGAAAGCATTGCTTCTGATCGGGTCGATACCATTGTTTGTTTTAAAAAAAGTGAAGCGACTGCCTTAGTTTTATTAAAGCTTTCGAATGAGTCGAAACATATGTTTTCGAAAGAGGTTTTCTAAAGGCTTTCAAAGGGGTTGCCATCTTATGTTTTAAAGAATAAGCTTTTAAATGAGTTTCTTTACTTATAAAAATAATGCTTTCGAAAGGGTCCAAGGGTAGTTTTGTTTTAAAGATATTCTAAGCCACTTTCTACATGCTTTTGAATGGATCCAAGGGTTCTGAAGGCAATAGCTTCTAAAGGGGGTTTCGATGCTATCCTTCAGTATTTTGGTTAAATTATTTGAAGCTTTCAAAATGGACGGTGCTGACACCATCAAGTTTCCCCAATACTTTTATGTGATGAAGAATGGTTTCAAAAGGGATACTTTCGTTACTTTCACTTTGACCCAAATGATATTTTTAAATATAAATCCAATGGTTTCAAAAGGGGTACTTTCAAAGCTATTGGAAAGGATACTTCCAAAGGGTTCGCAAGGGGTACTTTCAATGGTTTCGAACCTATGCTCCTAAGAGTTAATAAGTAATACTTTATTACATTTAAAAGGTTTCGAAAGAGAGTTTTTAAAGTGTTTCGAAAGGCAAGGGCCTAATGTTTTGAAAATAGATTTTTATGCTTTCGAAGGAGGTTATCCAGCCAGGTAGAAAGCTAAGTTTTGAAGGTTTCAAAAGCCTTAGTTTTTCAAAACAAATAACTCAATCTCGTTTTAAAGGAAAACTATGGCACAAATAAATAAAGTGTTTTGAAAAAGAGTTTTTGAAGAAGTTATCTTTGATTAAAAGGTTAAAGGGATTAACCAAGATATTTTGTTTTCTTCTTCGTATATGTATATATATTCAGATTGTACTGGACCCATAATTGATTTTGAGGAAGGGTAGAATAACCAGCTTGGTTGATCCAATAGTGAATATAAATTAAGTTAACTCCTGAATGAGTAGAATTGCATCTAGGAGGTCAGGAAGACCAGAATATAGGATGCTAAAATATTAAAAGAAGATATTGGCATGGGCTAATAGGTTCAGTAAAAGCATGAAAACTGCGTAAAGGAAAAGATACTGGTAGAAGCCAATATATTCATGGTAAGCCCATGAAAACTATGTATAAATGAAGATGTCAAGATGACAGGTTCATAGTTAGCCATGAAAACTACGATTAGAAATTGGCAGGGGCCAATAAGTATGTAGTTAGCCCAAGAAAACTATATACGTATTAAGATATTGATAGATGTTTGTAGGTTCCTAATCAACCATGACAACTAGTATAAGAGAAGGATATTGGAGTTACCAATAGGTTCTGGGAGAACCCATGAAACAATAAAGATATTGGCATGGGCCAATAGGTTCTTAGTTATCCCATAAAAACTATGTAACTAGACAGGGAGTCCGTAATCAATTTACCAATTATTAGTCAGCCCATGAAAACTATTAGGTTAATTGTCATGACCCGCTTTTCCATACAGTTCGAACTGACACTTTACCACACTCATCCAATCCAAATTGAATTGAAAGGCGGATTGTAAGAAAAAGAAAGTAGAAAGAAGATAGGAAGAAAATAGAAAGAAAATAGAAAACCTAGAAACTCCCAACGGAAACGAATAATCTATAATATAGAACAAATCTTTACATAAAACAAAACTGTAATTAATATATATACAGACATCAATCAGAGTATACTAACCTATTTAGCCCGGACAGTTATAACACCTGTCCTTACAATTGCTGATAAACACAACTAAAATGCAACAAAAACATATCATCTACGTGAATACGTCTCTGGCCTCCAGCTCCTTTCCCGAAGATCCAATATCCATCTAACCTGGAAATATGCTCGGTCTGACCCGAGCATCTAGGAAAAACCATGTCCGGGTCGGTCTGGTGAAACCAACTTGAGAATTTAAAACACAAGGAATTTTATTCATTTTAACTTTCAAAATCCTTTCAAGGGTATCTCATAAGACCACGCCACACATAACCATGGAGGGTTTTTCCCTTACGATAACCAAAAAACTTTTTATAGAAAATCCAGTAATATTATAATAGTGTCTAAGTACAAATACTTATTCAAATAGTTGAAATTGTTACATTAATTAAATTCCTGCATGTTAGGCTCTACAACCAAAACCGTAAAGGCACGTATTGAAGAATGGATTCCCTATGAATGACTAGGCACTGGTGTTTGCACAAAAAATGGGCAAACACCTCCAAGTTGTATAATTTAGTCGATTTTATGTTGTTCTTAGTGATTTGGGTGATTTATGCAAATATGTAAAAAGCAGGGACTAAACTGTAAAAGACACACCGATTTATAGTGGTTCGGCCAGAATGTGCCTACGTCCACTTCATATGTTATTCTCCTTCACTATCCGGATTACAAGTACAAAGCTTTGATTACAAGTGTATGAAAGTCGTTTAAAAGTTCTATCCGTGCTTGAGTTATCCCCTCGTCTCTGCCATTGTTGTACCCCTACCCTTCTATTTATAGAGTGAGGCTGGGGGTAGGGGTCTTGGATGTATATAGTTGCTGGTGGGCCTGGGCTGACGTGATCTGGCCTGGCAATGTTGGTTCGGTAATGTCTTGGTCCGGTGGTGAGTAGAGCATGGGTTGGTCCGGTGGTGAGTGGAGCGTGGATTGGTCTGGTGGTGAATGGAGCGTGGATTGGTCCGGTAGTGAGTGGAGCGTCATCTGGTCCGGTAGTGGGAGGAGCATGATTTGGTTCGGTAGTGCCTTGGTCGTGCCTTGGTTCTTTCATGCCTTGGTTCGGTCGTGCCTTGGTCCGGTGGTGAGAATACACCCAACATTTGCCCCCCAAAGTGGGGCATATGCCTGCATATGTCGCGCTTTGTTTTAGATCACTCGGTTTGGACACTCTCATTCGGCCTAAGAGCTGAACCAGTTGGTTCGGTTATCCTACGCTCGCCTATAAGTATGGGCTTCACGCCTCTGTCATTCTTTACTGTTTGAAATAGCCGAACCAAACCTTGTCTGCTAAACCGTGTCACTGAACCAGATTTTATTGCCGGACCATGTGAGGCTTTCTTCTGCCGAATAAACTTTATGCTTGAACTACCGAATGAACTTTAGGGAGTATGAGTGCCGAATGGACTCTTAGCCTCGAACTACCGAATGAAACTTAGGGAGTATGAGTGTCGAATGGACTCATAGCCTCGAACTACCGAATGAAAATTTTGTGCTTTGAATTATGAATGAGATTCCAGACTGTATGCACTTGTTTGTTTATATCTCTACATTCCTGGTTCTAACGACACGCTTTCTCGTGTTGCAGATAATGTCTCATAAAGTAGAAACTCGCTCTGATAAGAAGAAATCCATGGACAAAGGAGAGTCCTCCATAGTGCCCCAGTCCAGGCAGAATCAGAACAACATGGACCAACCCCGAGATCATTAGTAGACGGGGACGGTCCTCATGAGCTCCTGAACTCACCGCCTGACTGCTTTCCCAGCTCCCTCAAAGATGAGCAGCTTGATGTTATATCTAGATCTTTTGGGATTGACAGAGCGCATATGATGTTTCCGGGGAAAGGGGTAATGCCGTATAACCCCCCAGAAGGGTATTTTGCTTACAGTAGGTATCACTGCATATGCGGAGCCATCCCTCCGATCAACGCTTGGATAGTCAGCTTCCTCGCATACTTGAAGGTGGCCCCTTTCCAGCTTCAGCCCAACTCTTATGCTATCTTGGTGAGTCTCTTCATTATCTTCCAGAGAAAATACGGGCGTCCCCCTTCCAACCGTGAGATCCGGTACCTGTACAACTTGAGAGGCTACAAGAAGGAGTCTCCTTATATTAGCTTAGAATCGGCCGTGTCTTTCAAGCCAGTCCTGGACTTATATTCAAAATTTAGCATGTTCAAGAAGGAATGGTTCTTTGTCAGAGATGACTCTGTTTCTTTCCACCGCTTCACTTCCGGCTGTAAGTTGAATCTCATTTATAATTTCCGTTCTGACCGCAATGCTCCTCCTTATGTGATTTACTTCTTGCTAGCGACAGGTGGCTTTGCGGTTGTAGAGAACGATCGCCTGATTCAGATGGCTGAGGAAATAGAAGCCATTCCAAAAAATAAGAGGGCAGCCTCTTATCTGATCAGGAATGCTACTCTTTTGGGGCTCAACTTGATTCTGCCACGCCAGTCTGTGGTCAAGCAAAGAGACAAAGCTGAGGAGTAGGCCACCAAAGCTAAAGGAGGGGCAACAGCGAAGAGCAGCAAAAGGAAACCCTTCTCGAAACATCCAATTGCCGGGGGGAAGAAACTTAAGAAGTCCGATGGACCCTCCCCCAACACATGTCCAGATATCCCCGAGGAGGAGGAAGTTATGGAGGAGGAAAGAGGTGAGGATGAAGGAGGTGAGGTGAAGAGCGGAAGTGGTGGAGAAGGTGAAGGTGATGGTCATAGTGATGATGGTGGCGACGGACAGAGTGGTGATGGTACGGGGGATTTGTCTTCTAAGCAAGCAGGTGTGATCCAGGAGTGGACAGACGATGATCTCCGCCTAGCTCTTGAAGGGTTGGAGGGAGTACCGGCTGTAGTAGAGAAGCCTAAGAAAGTTGACAAGGCCGAGAAAGGGGCCGATTCATCTTCAAAGAGCGCTTTAGATGAGGCAACTTCTGCGATTCAAGGTGAATTTTTGACTCCTGCAGATTCTATTTATAATAAGGATTTAGGAACATTTTATGGCCAGCTCCCGTCCTGGAGTGAGATCCATGACTTATTGCAGTATCCTACTCCTTCCCAGGGTTTATATAACAAAGCATCTCTTTACTCTTCTTAACTGATATATGTCTTGAATTATAGTTCAATGTATGCTTGTAACACATGGTTTTTATCCCAGAAGCGGGTAAGGCGGCCAAGACATCAGATGTCCGACACCGTCTTGAACAATACAAATTTCTCAAGGCTTCTACTAAACCAAAACCTCCGACTGACCGCCCTGGAGACGTAGTCGGCTACCTCCCTCTTCTTGGAGTTGTCGAAGAGGATATCCAAAGGAAGAAGAGTAGTCGTTCCTTGTTTGAATCCTCACCTGGTCCTCAGTCCCCAACTCAACCTCTTCGGGATACCATGAAGATGAATACTGAATTTATACCTTCTCCGCATCCGTCTGAAAATCCTACCATTACCCGGATAGGCCATCCCGGCTTGGCTCGTAATCCGTTTGCAGGTCATCTGGATCTGGATCCGGGTTCTTGTGATATTACCTTTGATGAGGCTACCGGTGAGCACTTTCTTCCTCGTAACCCTATGGTAAGAGTATTGGATGAAGTTAAGTCTCTGGACCTTGATTTGCTTACCACTCGGGTTGTAACTTTAGGGGACGAAGCTAAGGCAAATACTGACCGGGTTGCTGAGGAAACCAGAAAGCTGATGGGGCATCATGCCCGACTGGTAAAGGTTGGAGAAGAAATTGGGAGTGCTAACATTCGACTGCGGTTAATGGTTTCCTACCAGGCCAAACAACTCGCTGATCAGGCCATCCAGATCTCCCAATATGAGGCCGCCTCAAGGCAACTAAAGAAAACCATGGAAAAGGCCAGTAGAGCAGAGTTACAGAAAATGGAGGCTGCTTGTAAGGAACAGATTGATATGGCTATTGCAACGGTGGATGAGGTCCGGAAAGCGGATCTCGAGTGGGTATGGGAGCTATCCGGGAAACGGGAAGCCACAGAGCTTATTCAAACCAAGCTGAAGGAGGAGATGGAGGCGATGAGGAAACCTTTCCAGGCTGACTGCTCGCGATACCAATCAGAGAGGGATGCTGCTACTGTAAAGTTGTTGGCTTCTGAGGACCGAATAAGGGAGTTCGAGGAGAATGAGGGGATAATGCATGAGATGCTTCAGGACATATATTTTCGCACTTGGAAACAGGGCAACTTATATTGGATGGATGATTATCCCCGAGCCATGGCCAGGATTTATCTCAGGGCCCTTGAGGAGGCTAAGGCCAATGCAGATAGGGAGGGTGGCGTGGCCTTTTAGAATGGATGTGGTCACGGCTCAATTCACCAAGGAGGAGAAAGCGGTGGTGAAAGAGGGTATGCGGCTGCTTACTATTGAGGAGGTTGGTGTGCAGTTAGAGGATGATGATCAAGGAGTAGATGCTAGTAAGTCTTCCCTTTTAGCTTCTCGTAACTTAATTACTTATTGTTTATGACTATTAATGGATTCTCTCCCGAATTGGACAGGTGGGACCTCTGGAGCACCAACCACCTCTAGTTAACATGTTGAGGGTTCCAATCCCGCGATCAAGGAGTTCTCGGAGGGCTAGTAGGACAGAGGTAAAGCTCCGACGCAGCCGATTCCTTGACTTGATCTGGATATCTTTTGGTTTGTTTGTCATTGCTGCCTATGTCAGTCCTAAAACATTCGTGTAACCTTTAAGCTGTAATTGTGTTATTGGTAACGAACGACTTTACTATGTAGTTTCAAACTTAGGCTGATTCTGTCATATTTGAATGCTTTTGTTATTTTGGTGTGTTGCATAAGAAATACAGCTGTGCACACGCCTGTTACTCAATTGTGTTTGATGTCAAGTTCTTGCTTAAAATATAATTTCATATCTTGCAATGCTAGTGTGATGTGCGAATAAATTATAGCTACATATTCATATAAAAAAGAAGAGAGTACCGTCTTTCATGTTTTAGTCGTAGATGGTTGCTTTGAATGCCTTGTATGACTGAGTATGGAATGCAGCTTGGTGACCTGTCATCCAATTGCGAGTTCCCGTCCCCATTAGTAAGCGTCTCCTATTTTGTGTCCTGTACTTTAGGGATCGTTATAGAGGATAGAAGAAAAGTTTTTAAATAAAATAGAAATATAAGAAATAGTGAAACTTCCAATCACGGAAGGCCTGCAATGTGCCTAAGTTCGTGGCGAACGGGTTTTGTAGTCACTTTCCCTAGCTGTGGGTCTTGGAGACATTTATCACCCATCTTACGCCTCCGCAAGAAGTTTCCCTTTTTTTACCACAGCCGTACTTAAGACACTCGGAGCCGAGATCACGCACAGTAACTACCCTGGCCATTATGGCCCGTAATCGTGGGTATTATTCGATTTACCATGGCCGGCTAGCGTGGGTGTCGATCGTTAACTGTGAACTACTCCTGGCTGGCCACACCTTATGTTAGGGTTTAAAGTAGGTTCACGGTTGCCGGCGAGCCGAACGCCGTAATGAGCTGCCTAGGCTATAGTCGGCTTACTCGGTGGCTTATAATCGACTCATTACAGTTGGCTTTAAGGGCCGATCGCAAGCAATGAGTTAACCCGCAGCAGAGGGATGCCGGAGCAAAAGTGTCCCATTGGCGAGGGCATAGATTCGTATAGTACATGTTAGGTCTTGTCCAGGTGAAGTTGCGCTGTGATGTGTCTTGAATGGAAATGCCATTACACAGGATTTTGTTCAACATAAAAGGATAAAGTTAACAAGCAGCCAAGATATAAAGGAACAAGTTAAAAAAGAGATAAGTTTTTAAAGTGGTTCAGCACGAAAATGCCCATGTCCACTGATTCTCTTTGTTAATTCACTTCATATGGGCAGTACAAGTTAAGAAAAGTATCGATGAAGGTGATGGATGTTCCGTGCCCTCTGGAGCACCTCTCTGTCCACTGTTGACAAAATATAAGCTCCGTTGTGGAGATCTTTATGAATTACATATGGTCTGTTCCAGATTGGATCTAGCGCTTCGGGGCGCGGGACGACTCGCTTGAGGACAAGATCTCCTTCTTGTAAGCTGCGATGCTTGACTTTGGAGTTGTATTGCGCTGCCACTTTTTGCTTGTGAGCTGCTGCTTTAAGTGCTGCATCGTTTCTTCTCTCTTCAATTAGATCCAAAGACATGTGAAGGAGTTCTTCGTTCTCTTCTGGGTTGTAGTGGATCCCACGGTGTGAAGGCACTATAGTTTCGACTGGGAGCATGGCCTCCGATCCGTATGCCAAAGAGAAAGGAGTATTCCCCGTTGATGTTCTGAAAGATGTTCGGTAGGCCCAAAGTGCTGTAGGAAGTTCATCCACCCAAGCGCCTTTTGACTTTTCAAGTTTCTTCTTGATTAGAGTTTTGAGAATTTTGTTGACTGCTTCGACTTGTCCGTTTGCCTGGGGATAAGCTACAGATTAGAAGCTTTTGTGAATTCCGTGCTCTTGGCACCAATCGGCGAACTCTTCGCTGTCAAACTAAAGTCCATTGTCCGATATGATTTTGAGTGGAACTCCGTACCTGCATAGAACATTTTTGATCAACAAGTTAATAACTTTTGCCGAAGATATTTTATTTAGAGGTTCCGCTTCCACCCATTTGGTGAAATAGTCGACTGCCACTATAGCATATTTGGCTCTGCCTCGGCCCACCGGCAGTTCGCCAATCAAGTCAACTCCCCATACTGCAAAGGGCCAAGGGCTGGTTATTTGAGTAATCTCATTTGTTGGTAGTCGAGGAATCTTAGCAAACTTCTGACATCTGTCACATCTTTTGAAGAAGTTTAAGGCGTCTTTGTTTGAGGTGGGCCAGAAATACCCATATCAGAGTATCTTCTTTGCAAGAGTCTGCCCTCCAGTGTGATCTCCGCAGCTTCCTTGATGGATGTTTCATAAGATTTCCTTGGCTTCCCTTCCAGCGACACACCTTAATAAGGGGTTAGAGAAGCCGCGCCGATAGAGGATGCCTTCTTGTATTGTGTAGCGGGAAGCTCTCCTCAAAATTTTCTTGACTTTGTTACGTTCGTCGGGCAGTGTGCCATCTTGTAAGAATTTTCGGATGGGAGTCATCCAAGTTTCCTCTTCGGTTGCAGCTATCAGATTCACTTGCTCGAAACTCGGGGTTAGTTGCCTCGAGATGGCTACTGTTCCGAAAATGGTGTTGTCTTTCATGGTAGCTTTCTTTGCCAATTCGTCAGCCTCTTGGTTCTCTTCTCGAGGAATGTGTTTGATTAAATAGTGATCCAATTGATCGAGTAGCAGCTTGGTTTTCTTTAGATATGCTGTGAGTCGTTCTCTTCGAGTCTGAAATTCTCCTAGTATTTGGTTTACAATAAGTTGAGAATCACTATGAAGACATAAAGAACTGACTCCAATCTCTAAGGCAAGTTCTAATCCAGCTATTACTGCTTTATATTCTGCATCGTTGTTGGTGGCAGCGAATTCCAACCTTAGAGCATAATGTAGCTTCCTTCGCCTGGGAGTGATTATTACAATACCTGCCCCCGAGCCTTGTTCGTTTGATGCTCCATCAACAAAGAGATTCCACTTGATGCCTTTTTCTATTTCAGATTGCTCCTTACCTTCGTTGGTAGTGAATTCGGCAATGAAATCGGCCATGGCTTGTCCCTTGATGGCGGTGCAAGGATGGTAGGTGATATCATATTGACTCAGTTCAATGCACCATTTAAGTAGCCGCCCAGAAGTGTCGGGACGATGGAGTACCTGTCTTAGTGGTTGATTGGTTAGAACTCTGATCGAATGAGATTGGAAATAGTGTCGCAGTTTCCGTGATTTGATTAGTAAATAGTATGCTAGCTTCTCAAGTTTTTCGTGCAGAGAGTAGCCTTTGCATTATTCCCTTTATCCTTCCTGCGGTTATTGCGAAGTTCAGTTACATAGCAATCTCGAGCAGCGTCTTGATCTCCCTCTACTTCCCTTATTCCATTGTCTGTCAGAAATTTCATCTTCAGGCACCACGGGGCCAGGACAATTTGGAAGTCAGACAAGGCTGGTCTTCCTAAAAAGGCGTTATAGGCCGAGTGGTTTTCTATTAGCACAAATGTTTGTTTCAGCATAACGGAGCGGGGATGACTTCCTATTTCAACAAAAAGGTCCAGTTGCCCGAGGGGCATCTTCGCATCTCCCGTGAAACCGTGTAGTGGTTTGTTGCAGGGAGACACATCCTTCATTGACAGCTTCATTCTATCGAAAGCATGCTTGAATAGGATATTTACTGAGCTTCCAGTGTCTACTAGAATTCGGAAAACTTCGGCTGGACCGAACCAGGCAGAGATGACCATAGGATCCATGTGAGGGTACTGCCTTCCCTCTAGGTCACGCCTACTGAATGTGATGTCATCATTCTCTTTCTGCTTCGAGTGGCGTTCTTCTATAACAGAATTAACGCAGTCTTCATTGTTTCTAAGCGACTTTCCATATCTTTCCATCTCTGCCCAGCTTCTGTCAGCGATGTGTGGTCCTCCTAATATGGTATGAACCATTATCTTCTCTTGACTGGAGCCATTGGTGTTGCGATTTCCTCCGCCTATTTCTGGGGGGTAGCCTTAGATTCCCATTGGCAGGAGCTGGAGTCCTGTTCTGATCTTTTACATAGCGTTCCAGTCTCTTCCTTCTGATGTGTTGTTCAATTAAGTCCCGGAGATGATGGCATTCATTGGTATCATGCCCATGAGATTCGTGGAAGCGGCAGAACTTTCCAGACTTAATTGCATTATCTGATTCCTTCTTGTGCGGGGGGCGTCTGTATTTAACTTCGTCTTGGGTGGCCAGGAAGATGTTTTCGATTGTTTTATTCAAAGGAGTGTAAGTGTCAAATCTCGGTCCTGGCCGATATAGACGCTTTTCTCCCTTCTTGCCCCAGCACCGTTTCTGGAGTCACTTCTTCGAACGTCCTTTGCTACAGCGGATGTGTCGCCATGAGCTGCCTTAGTTTGTTGCCCTGTCTGCCTTTCAGTGGCAGCGTCTTCAAGTCTCATATACTTTCCGGCTTCATGGAAGAAATCGGGTAAGGTAGTTGGTTTTTCTTTCGTTATTCTTCTAGCAAATTTAGTATCCGCATGCACACCACTACAGAGGGCCATTAAGATAAGTTTCTCATCGGCATCTTGGACTGCGGCCGCTGCGGCATTGAATCGGGTTAGATATTATTGCACTGTCTCTCCAGGCTTTTGTTTGATATTAGATAAGGAATAAGCATCCTTGGGTTGTTCTACATGAATGCGGAACTGGCCGATGAACTTTTCTTTCAACATTTCCCATGAGCTGATGGATCCTTGGGGCAGATGGCAGAACCAGGAGGTAGTTATATCTGCCAAGAATATTGGAAAGCATTTGCACAATACTCCTTATGTTGCTCCGCTCATGAGCATATGCTATGTGTATCTCTGCAAGTGTACAACGGGGTCAGAGGTCCCCACGTATGGTTCCATTGTTGGCATTTTCCATTCTCAGGGGGTGATGGCAACTTCGATATTGCGGGCGAAAGGGCTGGTTACCCTAGCGCCTATCCCTCGATCTCTTTGATCCCGTTGGACGCACTCTCTGAACAATCGTGCCATCCTTTTATCAGAATTTGAAGCAGATAGAAATGAGTTTGGTTCTTCTCTACGGGACTGATTCCGTCCAGATGACCTGTAGGGATGGTATCGTCTATCACTCCTAATATTTTCCAGTGGCTGTCTCTGGTCTCCTGGGAGCATGCTAGGGTCAGCTATAGTTGGCCCTTGCCTTGATCTTCCCCTGCTGGGTTCTGTTCTAAGCACTTCTTCGAGTCCAACTTCGGGCTGGACCCTAGCTTGACCCCGTTCATTAGTGTTTCCATGGCTAGGTAGCATGACAGGCTCAGCCACAGCCGACCCTCGCCTGGTATACCTCCCCCGCTGGGTTCGGTTCCAAGTGTTTCCTCGAGTTGGATTTTGGGTTGAGTTCGGGCTTGGCTCCTACCATTATTGTTTCTGTTGTTAGCTTCTTCGAAGAAGAAAGATCTTTGTTGCCTCCGAGATCCTCCAGACTGGGACTCATCCCATGATTCAGTGTTGCGGTTGGATTCTTCAGCATCCCTTAAGCGTGACATGAGCTCGTCCACCAAGGCTTCTTATTGGGATGTGAAGCGGCTAGTTACTTCAGCCACAACCCTGTCTAGATCTACCCTAGTAATTGCTGCTGGCTGTTCCGTGGCAGGGGCTGTCGAATTTGCCTGATTTCCATTTTGTACTACTGTTGGAACAGGATGATTCTCTTGATCTGTGACCGCTGGATCTGAAATACTGCTAGTTGCGATGTTCTTTCCTTTTTTAACATCTTTCTTCGGCCTGGGAGGCATGTCTTCCAAGCAATGAGCGATGCTGTTAGGAAGAAGGTTAAGTGGGAGAAGCTGAATCTTCGAGCTCCTTCTCAGTGAAAGCACCAAAAATGTTTGCACAAAAAAGGGGCAAACACTTCCAAGTCGTATGATTTAGTCGATTTTATGTTTTTCTTAGTGATATGGGTGATTTATGCAAATATGTAAAAAAGCAAGGACTGAACTGTAAAAGACACACAGATTTATAGTGGTTCGGCCAGAATGTGCCTACGTCCACTTCATATGTTATTCTCCTTCTCTATCAGGATTACAAGTACAAAGCTTTGATTACAAGTGTATGAAAGTCGTTTAAAATTTCTGTCCGTGCTTGAGTTCTCCCCTCGTCTCTGCCATTGTTGTACCCCCACCCCTCTATTTATAGAGTGAGGCTGGGGGTAGGGGTCTTGGATGTATATGGTTGCTGGTGGGCCTGGGCTGACGTGATCTGGCCTGGCAATGTTGGTTTGGTAATGTCTTGGTCCGGTAGTGAGTAGAGCATGGGTTGGTCCGGTGGCGAGTGGAGCGTGGATTAGTCCGGTGGTGAGTGGAGCGTGGATTGGTCCGGTAGTGAGTGGAGCGTGATCTGGTCCGGTAGTGGGAGGAGCGTGATTTGGTTTGGTAGTGCCTTGGTCGTGCCTTGGTTTGGTCGTGCCTTGGTTCGGTCGTGCCTTGGTTCGGTCGTGCCTTGGTCCGGTGGTGAGAATACACCCAACAATTGGGGTACCAACTACCACAATACACGTCTAGAAAATGTACTGAAGACCATGCCGGGATCCCCTGCAACACAAGACTGAACTACCCCTAACCTGGATAGACCGAATATGCTATCACCTCGGGTGTTCCCACCCTTTCCGAGCTCCTTCCATGTATCGTAGTAATAATATCTGAGGGTATCTAGAAAGGTGATAAACATACGCTAATTAGTTGCGAACCACTTAGCCTTGCTGCATCTCCCATGATTTTCGTCATTCTCGGTTGATGAGGCTTGAGGCTACGATTACCTTTTAAAGGAATTTATACTTGGAATACTCATTGTCCTCCAATGACAATGTACTGATAGCATTCATCCATATTACTCCATTCTGGTCCGAACAAAACTGAAGGCACTATTCCTACAACATCCGTTTTGGAAAAATCCTCAGGATTAGTAGCGATTAGCCCTTGCACTTCACTGCTCCATCTTTGACTCCATGCTCGTGTTTTCTCTTTGAAAACATATTTGTTGGATCGAAGTGGTTTTCGAATAACTTATTCGATCCCGGTCTCGTCGAAACAATGTTCGATACTTCCGGTAAACTCAACTCCGGTTCTTTAGGAAATAAACAGATGAAAATAAGATCGGACATCACCTCCTAACCGTTAGTCGACGAATTTCCTTATAATCGTCCTAGAAGAGTCAAACGAGTCTATATGTACAGTATAACACCTTCAATGGTAACTGTACCATATAATTCCTGTGTTTCACCTAGATATTTCCAAATTATGTTTTTGGTCCAGATTTGATAGTTTTTAAATATCAAATTAGCAACCATTCATCCAAATATATCTTTTCCACTTAAATCACTAAGCCTTATTTAATTTAAATTTCAGTAAATTAAATTACTTAATCAAAACAGTATATACTTATCTCAGCGGATAAGTATATTCACAAACCATTCATTTCAAATATACTTGAAACCCCTTTTTAAATAATATGGAAAGTACTCTACGGTATCAACCATGGATTCGTGGCTCAATGATTACGTCTCTATCCAGGTGAATACCAACTTGACTACATGCAATCTCTGCCTTCGATTACACCATGAAAGCATACCATTACTTTTTGAAAACTTTATTTAATAATTAACTTAAAATAATACTTATAAAGTTTCGATATAAATTTTTCCCAAGTTTAATTTAGGAAAAATACTCTTTTACAAAAGTTTACTATATAATATATTATTTTTAAAACATTATTAGTATTTGAACAAATTATCTTTGAAATAATAATATTACCTTAATACCGATTTATCCTTAAATAATAATTAACCTTAATCAAATCATTAAAAATAACTTTAATTAATAATTTATATACTTTTAAAATTTAGAATAATTAAATAGCTTTGAAAAAATAATTAAATACTTTTTAAATAATTTTTAAGAATAATAAAATAGTCAACCTTAAATCATTTTCAATTATTTATTAATAACTTTAAAATATCTTCAATAAATAATAATCATCCTTAAGCAAATTTGGTTCAAAAGACAGCTTTCAAGTTTGGAAAAGAAGGCATATTAATTCTAATGGTACTTAATCAAGTTACCATTCAATTTCATAACAGTCCAGAATAACACATACAAATATTTACAACAATCTATGTTTAACCATTCATTCAACATCATATTATCCATAATAATTATCAGGATAGTTAATAGATATTTATACAAACAAAATAGCAGAACGAGTTTTTATTGCTGCTAGTGAATGTCTAAAACACAAATATTTAGTAATAATCATAGAACGGTGATTTATTCTACCAATATGGGTCCAATTGACAAAATTAGCGAAACATTGTTTTATTCTGCTAAACAAATGCCCAATATATCACACTCAATTTAATTTAAATCAACGATATTTATTTGGCTAATTAATGGCATGGTTAATAAAAGCCAAGAAGAGGTCACTAACAAATATCGATGATTTATAATCAATTTACAATTCGAAACTGAACCGTTTTCAATTTACTAAGTTGAATTATATTTTGAATCCAGATTATCTGTCAATCATAGAAATTTTAACCAAAAGATTTATGCTTAATCAATTCAAAAATTAAATAAATCATTAAACCATAAAATAAATCGAAACTGAACTGTTTTCAATAAAAGCCAAGCAGAGGTCATTAACTAAAATCAATGATTTATAATCAATTTACAATTCGAAACTGAACTGTTTTCAATTTACTGAGTTAAATTATATTTTAAATCCAGATTATTTGTTAACCAAAGAAATTTTAAACAAAAGATTTATTCTTAATCAATTCAAAAATTAAACAGATCATTAAACCATAAAATAAATCGGATAAGAAATTACTTATTTATTTCTTCAGATTGTTATAAATCATTTAAAGTCATATTTTAGAAATCTTGGTGATATTGGTTTATATGGAAGTGCTGGACGATAGAGTTCCAATGCAAAAACTCTCGCATCGATGGGTTTTAAGATGTGGAGAATTAGTGCATTAAAATTTTAAAGATTTATTTTTTATACAAAATTTAATTAAATTTACTTTAAAAAAAATACTCGGCCCATAAGAATTCAAACCGGCCCATACCTTCTTCTTCCATTTCCTCTCTGTTTCTTTCCTCTCCATACTTCATCCACTAGCGTGCACAAAACCATGCACATAGACGTGCACATACACACGAGGCACTGATCATGTACTAGCGTGCACAAAACCATGCACATAGACGTGCACATAACCATGCACATAGACGTGCACAAAACCATGCACCTAAAGAATATTGTACTTTCTCTCTTAAACTAATATGTATATACATAAGAAAATTAAGTTTTAAACTTTTTGTACTTTAAATACATTATATTTTTCATAAACCATATTCATTCCTATTTTTATAGGTCATTTTTTATTCGTGAAATATTAATTTGAATTTTTTTTTCAATTTATGCATATATTTATTCTGTTGTTATGCATACATATAAGAAACTCAAATTAAATCAATTTCTATTTTATAAATAAAATATGAAAATTTAAAATATTATCTTGGTTTTAAAATGGATTTATTCTGATTTAATACCGTACTATTGAATATTCAAAATTAATATTCAAAACTCAAGATGAATAAAAATTCCGGGTCGTTACACTCCTCCCCCTTAAAAGAATTTCGTCCCCGAAATTTCCAGTATAAAACACTCATTTTTATTCATAAGCCCGTATGATGTCCATAGATCATACATCTACAGAATCTGATTCGATCACCACTCGAATACATGACTTCACTCCCAAACCTATATCACTCATTCGTTTTTCTAGTGCGGACCTTCATCAGGCTCCTTGATTAGGAACCTCTGCTCTTCTTGCATAACAATGATAGGAAACTTTAGTTCCATATCAAGAACCCTTATCAAGTCCTCGCCGTTAAAAATAAAGTAATAGATCCTTATTCAAAATGGTGTGAAACACCTCAGAGCCTTGTACTCGAATATTAGATCAAAACTATATGAAAAGAAGAAACGATCTATGTCCATCTCACACACTTATTTAATTGGTTATTCCTAATACCAATTATACTATTAGTAGATTATCCATGAAAAACATTTCATAATTCATATCTTAACTTATACAATTCCTTATTATCCTCTGAGGGTATACAAAACCATAATTCAAAGTTTTATTTTGAACTCTTTTAAGAATTTTAAAACACCTTGTTTTTATTTGAAACACTTTTTAAAACAATATTATACATTTAATCCACAGAAAATGTATATAGGGAACCTGAGTAACCCCAAAACTATGCAAAGAAACTAGGTGCTACCAAACAATATTACATACTTCTTCACCAAAAGAATAATACTTCCAGAGAAAAATTTACCATCCGAACGTATCTCTTACCCATTTAAGTTATTTTCGAGCCACTCGAACTTGTTAACTAAAAATAACTTCTTCTTTCAAACCCATTTTGAAACAATATCTTCAATATATTTCCAACAAAATATTTCAACGAAATATCCAATTCCAATTTGCATTGAATTCGTTTGGGTTCAAACACGTACCAATCGTACAATGACAATGAGAATAATTTACTAAGTATACAACACCGTTCGCCGAAGTAAATGTCAGATCGTCACTTAGAAGATTATTCTGATCACCACAAAACAAATCTGGACTTATTCCCAAACAAATCTAAGGAAATGCCCATATTTCCACCAATTTTTTTTCCAAAGATATTTATCCTTAAATATAATTCTAAATAAGTTTTTTTTCCAAAAGATTTATACACCAAAAACCCCTTTAAGCTCCAAAGCTAACTCAATAAAATTATTATTTCTGTGATAACCCGGAATTTTTAGGCTAATATTATTGTAATAATCTTCGTTTATAATTATTTTAAATGTGCAAAATTATTCTTTTCAAAACAAATAAAATTTGTGTAGGTTTATGTATATATATGTAAGTAGATTGTAAGTAGCATTTGGATTTGAAATTCAAAAGTAAATATCTTGAAAATAAATTGGATTTCAAAACTCTATATTTTAAAACTAATATATATATATATATATATATATGATTATTTACTAGTGTATAATTGGTTTAAATCATTTTCTTTAAAGTTATATAAATTTAAATAAAATGAAATGTAATAGTGAAAATTGAAAATATAATATAAATACATATTAAATCATAAAGGCATGCAAATTAACAAATGCAAACATTTCAACATGCAATTTAACAAGTTTCATTAATTTTCTTTTCATTTTTAAAAATAATAAATAAAAGAATTTCAAGGCTATATATACACCACTCTACCCCTTCTCTTCTCATTTTCTTTGTTATATTCAAAACTAAAAACCAGAGATTAAAAACTAAGACAAAACAACTCTTTACAAACCTCAAACCTGAAGCAAGCAGATCAAAGCAAGATTATTTTCTAGTTTCAAGATCAAAAACAATTTTAGAGTTAAAAGATCAAAGCAATTCCAGTTTCAAAAGCTTCTCTGTTCATCATCAAAACAGTGAGTGAACTAACCTTTAAAAATCTTGAATCTGTTTATATCTTGATTGCATGTGATAAATCCTTGAAGTATGTTCTGAAAAATGTTTGTATGGACGTAAAATATGCCTGCATGTCAATATATATATATATATCTGTGTGTGTGTGTGTGTGTGTGTGTGTGTAAATGATTGTGTGCATGTCTGTGTATAAGTATGCTTGCTCTGTTCTTGTTTAACAGGTTTAAAAACTTATTTAAAATTCAAAATATCATTCCCTAATTCTTTTTCGGCTTTGATGTTCAAACAAAATGTGTTTATATTTACAAGATCTTAATTTAAAAAATATTTGTAAGTATAATTAGTTTGGGTTTTTCTGGAAAATCAGAAAACATAGTAAAATCATAAGCATGTCAAAAATTCGAGTATCTTGATTTCTTGATTCACTTATAATCTAAATCTATTTCAAAAACCATGAATTTTAAAAATAGAATCAAGATTTTTAGTTTTGATTTGAGGTAGAATTCTTGGGTTGAACGTAATCGAGTGTTTCCTCGATTTCTGGCGATCGACGAGGAGTGGGAGGTCGGGATCATGGCTAAAGCTTGCTTATAGGTCAGGGGTCTCAGCAAAAATGATCGGCAAGTTTAAGGATCATCGTGGCGGCGGCACGGTGTCGTTGTAGGGTTTGTAGCCTGTTGTGGTCGATTGGTTTTGCAAGGTGTTTGCGACGTCGTCAATGCATCGGAGTGGATTGGTATGGGGGAATCAGAGCGTGGGACTGCGGCGAAGGTTTGGCCAGAGTTTTGGAGGCTCTGGTGACCTGAGGCGGCGGGTCGAGGAGATTCTTGGATGAACTGTTTTGTTCCAGTGGGTTCGTATATGCTGGATTTCGAGTTCGTCATCAATTCAAGGATTTGGGTGGTCGGAATCTCAGAAGAGGTCATCATCGATGTGCTGGAGGTGGCAGCCATGACTGGAGCATCGGCATTCAGGCGTGCACGTGTACATGTGTTAGTGGTAGTGGGTTTAGGTTGTAGAAGATGGAGTTGGTCTCGGGTGGGAACTCGGGAAAATGAAGGGCTTGGCTCGAGTTTGGCTTCAGGTGTGTTCGCATGTGTTTTCCCAATGGTAACAGTTTTTAAATTTTAAAGCATAACAAGTTTTTTAAAAAAAAGTTTGCTCAGGTTTATGCTCCGGATATATCCGGGTTTGACTCGGGTATATGAAGTTGTAGTTTTAAAACTTCGAAACAAATCAAGTTTAAAACAATTTCTTTTAAATAATAATTGTTTATTTAAGTTGGGAGTAGTTAAAAGTTATAACTTATTTTAAATTAACTAATTTTAAGATATTTAATTAAACGTCTTTTATTTGTAATTAATTCTTAAGTTTATTTAAAATAAATTAATTGGTGTAATAACGTAGTTAATTAAAAAAGTAAAATGTTTTTAGTTATTAGTTAAATTAAGGGTCTTAAGTTAATTCATATGTTAATGATAAATAAATTCCAAGGTTTATTAAATAAGATTTAAATGATAATTAAGTAATTAATTAAGATAAATGGTTTATCTTAAATTAACTAAGGTCTTGGGTAATTAAAGATTAAATAATTAATGAAAGTAATTAAAGAATAATTAATTAATTGATTAATTAAGAATTAAAGGTTAATTAAAGGATAATTAATTAATAATTAAAGGGTAATTGATCGGTAATTATAGGATAATTAATTAATGTAAGTAATTAAGGATGATTAATTAATTTCATTAATTAATTAAAATAATAACAAATGGTTTGTAATTAATTAATGTTAATTAAGGAGGGTTAGGTAATTAATTCATTAGTAATTAATTTATTTAGTTTAAATTAAATTAATTATAAATTATGTGATTAATTAATCTTACTTATGGATGATTAATTATATTGAATGCTTGGATTGATTAATATCTCTAGTATGATAATCTGTAATATTCTGTGGTATGAATTGCTTTGGTTTGAGCTGTGATAAATGTGAGTTATATATCTGTGATGAAATGCTGTGTGAATACAATGTTCTGAATTGAATTAAATTGTTTTACTTAAACAACTTGGCCTTAAAAGAAACGTTTGGATTTCGATAAGACCGGGATCAGATATCAAATTTGTTATCCAAAAACCACATCGATCCAAATTAAACGATAGGTCGTGAATTCTCAAGTAAAGATAAAGATGAAGATTCAGAGTGCAAGGACTATTTGTCGTTAACTCTGAGGGTGATTCCAAAACGAATGTAACGGAGATAGTGCCTTCGGTTTCATTTGAACAAGGAACGACCTTGTATGGATGAATGCTATCAGACCATCATCAATGGAGGACGATGAGCATTCCAAGGTATGTGTTCTTTAAAGGTAATCGTAGCCTCAAGCCTCATCAACCGGAAATGGCTAAAACAGGGGAGGTGCACGGAAGGCTAAGTGGGTAGCACCCAAGTAGGATAAGATTTTCCCCTGTCTAGATGTCCCTTTTTCGGCTATGTGGATGGTTGTTGGCCACAACCGCTGGGTTGTCTTGTTTGGACTATCCAGTAAGGGGTAGCTCCAATCTTGTGTTGTAGGGGATCAGGGTGGATCCTCGGTATAGTGATCCAGACCACGTACTGTGACGGGTGTTACCCTAGTAGCCCTTCCATTGTATGGATTCCAATCTCCGATAAGTGCCTGTACGGTTTTGATTGTTTCCAACTATGTTAGAATGTGAGATATAAGCATTCCAGCTATTTCTATATTTTATACTGAAAACCATAGACACTATTATAATAAAACTGGATTTCCTATCAAATGTTTTGGTTATCATAAGGGAAAAACTTGTCCATGTTTATTTGCGGAGAGTCTTACGAGATACCTTTTATTTCAAAGGTTTGTCAAGTTAAACAACTTAACCGTTTACTCACACCAAACCATGTCTGACCTAGAGTTTATTCCTATTTTTCTTAGACTCTTGGGTACTCAAATTTTTATGAGTAGCCAAGTGATCAGGTTGGCTTGACGAGTTTTGAAAGGACTTGGAGCAGGAGACTTGGTGTATCTATATATATCCAATTCGTTGTGTTGGTATCATCTGTTTTGTATTTTGGAATGTAATGGATAGATAGGACTTCATGATTGTCTATGTGATGTTGTGTAACTATATGACTCTGATTGTATGATGAATACTATGTAATATCTATGTGAAGTAATATATTTTACCATTTCCGTTGTGAGATTCTGATGTTATTCTTTCTTTCTTTCTATTTTCTTTTCTATCTATTTCTTTCTAATCTACGATACATCATTCTATGGAATGAAAGGCGGGTCGTCATAGTTGGTATCAGAGCTCTTGGTTGAGATAATACCTAGGCTTTGGAGTAATATCTACCTTGAGAGAGCGTACTTGTAATTTTTTATATTTATATACCTATCTAAATTGTTGGGTTACCTATTAAGGTTGTCAACATGAGTTCTAGAGGAAGAAGAGGCAGAGGTATGAGCAACACGACGACCACTAATGGAAGAGGTCTGAATGCTAATGGAGGAAGGGTATCCGGCGAGGCTGTAAACCCAATACCGCCTCGAATAAGCTTTGCGGCATTGTGTAAGAATTTCACCAATCTTCGAGGAAAGCCTTTTAAAGGAACAGAGTCCATCATTGAAGTTCAAGCTTGGCTACACTCGTGTGAGCGAATTTCTAAGAGTTTGGATCTGTAAGATGAGCAAAAGAGAGTAATCGCATCGTGGCAACTTCAAGAAGGAGCATCTGCATGGTGGGATGCAGTTACTATAAATATTTTCAAGGATGATATCTCTTGGAGCAAGTTTAAGGAAATGTTTGAGGAACAGTTTATGCCTACAGCTGGGAAGACTCGTCTGTATAGGAATTTTCTAGATTTTAAGCAAGGGAGTTTGTCTGTTTCAGAATATTAGATTAAGTTTAACGAATTGTGTCGCTACGGACCCGGTCTTATTGATACATCCCTCAAGAAGAATGAGATGTTTGTTCTTGGAATGAGGCCCGAATTTCATGAGAAGATGATAGCACATCTTAAGGGATCATTCATGGAATTGATAGACATGGCATTGAGGTATGAGGAGCTGATGGAAAAGAAACCCTTAGCAACTATGGCAGCGCCGCGTGGAACTTCTTCCAATCCGAATAAAAGGAAATTCAACCCAAATTGGAAGAAGCAAGGTAAAGGGAAACCAAAAGGCAACAATGGAGCTCGGAAGTGGTATGTGTGCCAGCAGGAAGGTCATTTGGATAAGCAGTGTCTTAGAGGTAGAGCTCGGTAGCAGCAGCGTCAGAGTGGACCCATCTCCATAATGGTTCAGAAGTCTTTGTGTTTCAACTGTCAACAGCCAAGGCATATGGTGAAAGCTTTCCCATTTCTTCAGAAAGCTCAACCGACTAAAGTGTTTGTTATTCAAGGAGGACCGTAAACGTCTTCGGATGGGAAAGGCAAAGGCGTTCTTGAAGGTACTTTGCTTTTAGATGGCATTTATGTTAGTGTTTTGTTTGATTCTGGTCCTTCCCTTAGTTTTATTTTTTTGGGAATGGTAGAGAAATTTCATCTTGCCCCTAGTGTTGTGGACTGCCCTACTTTTGTATCCAATCCTATAGTGGGAGTGACCAAGTTAGATATGATCTGTAAGGATCTAAGAATTTCTTATCTATCCCACAGTTTCTCGTGCGACCTTTTTGTATTGGATTTTAAAGGATTTAACCTTACTTTGGGAATGGATTGGTTGGACAAGTATAAGGCTATTCTTATTTGTGAAGAGAGAATTGTGTCATTAGAAACCGAGCTGGAAAAGATTGCAAAAGGGACTTGTGATAGTTCAGGAGTTCACTTGGGTAGTCTTTTGCATGGTATTGAGGCATATCAAGAAGATGTAGGATCCATCGAAGTGGTCAGGGATTTTCCAGACATCTTCGAGGAAGTCAAAGGTTTGCCCCTGCATCAGGAGATAGAATTTCGTATCGACTTATCTCCAGAAGCGATACTAGTGGTTCAACCCAGTAGAAGGATGGCGCCTGGGAAAGAGAAGAGTTGGTTAGCAGATTCAGGATTTCTTGGAGACCGGATTGATCTGACCTAGTTATTCTAGTTGGGGTTCTGCTGTAGTTTTTGTGACCAAATCAGACGGGTCTTAGATTTTGTGTAGATTATCGGGAGTTGAATAAGGTAACTATTAGAAATGAGTACCCCTTGCCTCGTATAGATGATCTTTTTGATCGACTCTATAGAGCTTCTGTTTTCTCTCAATTGGATCTAGCTTCGGGTTTTCACCAGCTAATGGTAGCTGAAGATTGAAAGTGCGGTGTGTATACAATTATATGTGCTAATATAGTATATACGGATCGTGTAATATGGATTACAATACAAATGCGGAAATAGATGATAATAGCATAGTAAAATAAAAAAATAGAGAAATCACACCAGAGATTTTTATACTGGTTCGGAGCACCGTCCTACGTCCAGTCCCAGACTTCTATCTGGATTTTCACTATTAACTTCCTCGCTTCACCCGGAGGAACAGGTTTACAACACCCGAACAGCCGAACGGGATTTCACGCCTCTAATACACTGAGGACTTCAACACTTGCCTCTTACAACACAGAGGACTTCAACAAAAGAACAAATATAATTGTTGTTGACAATTTGTGCTCTTGAAAACACGGATTTGTCACTAGCAGTACACCCTTCCTATAATCTTATCCTCAAAGTATGCAATATGATGTTTTGAAAAGATTAAGGAAAGTATATTATTGAATCAAAGGATATGAAATAGTTTCAAAGATTCAATAAATAATTTAGAGCTTTTATAATGCAGAATTAAGATCAGAGATTAGATTAAAATAATATATGAAATCGTTATTATTCAATCAACGAATTGGATGAGTTTATATAGATAAGAATGGTTGTAACTCTTTGCTATTAAGAGATATGATCTTTGGTGAAAGGTTAAGAGATGCAACCTTTGGAGAAGAGAAGTGTCTTTTGGAAAAATTGCTTTCTGTTCAAAAACGGTCGACAGGTTAAAAAGTGACCAGTAGACAGGAATTTAAAATATATATACGTTATGTGCATGTGTGCACGTTCATTGTGCATTTTACACAGAAACGGTCGACCGTACGATTATTAACCGGTCGACCGGTTCCTGTTAATTTGTACAATGAATGTTCAATGCTTTTAAAACGTATATATATCGATTATATTGAGGTGCATGATTATTTGAGGATAGATTTTAACAAGTTTATCACTATTACAATATCAAATAATCAACCTATAATCTATAGTAACATATGTAGCTCTAATGACCTTGTTTTGTCGATCGCCTTATTTGTCAGAAATCAAAACTTTCATAAAACTTGTGACTCAACAAAGATAATATACCCTTGAGTGTGTTCAGAGGACCCAATTGTTTTTATGAGTGGATGGTTATGTCTTTTGGGCTAACCGATGCTCCAACTTATTTTATGGATCTGATGAACTGTGTCTACCGGGATGTGCTGAACAAGTTTGTGCGTGTGCTCATCGACGACATTCTCATCTACTCCAAATATGAGGAGGAGCATAAACGTCATTTGGAGATAGCATTGGAGATATTGAGGAGGCATGTCCTTAAAGCTAAGTTTTCGAAGAGCCATTTCTGGAAGTCGGAAGTAAGATTTTTAGGGCATGTTGTATCCGGAGAAAGTATTTCTGTAGATCCGGCCAAGGTAGCAGCTATTCAGGAGTGGAAGCAACCGCAGACTCCTATGGAAGTTCACAGTTTTCTTGGTTTGGTGGGGTACTACAGTAAATTTATCCGGGACTACTCTATGATTTCTTTGCACTTGACCAAATTGAATAGGAAGGGAGCGAAGTTTAAATGGACCCCCAAGTGTGAAGAAGCATTTCTGGATTTGAAGGAGAGGTTGACCAGTGCACCTGTTCTAGCTGTTCCAGATGGAAAGAGTAAGTTCGAAGCCTACACCGAAGCTTGTGGAGTAGGGATTGGTGCTATGCTGATGCAGATTCGAAAATTGATTGCGTACGTGAGTAGGCAGTTGAAGCCGCATGAGAAGAACTACACTACGCATGATTTGGAATTGTTAATTATCGTCTTTGCTCCGAAGATCCGGAGGCATTATCTGTTAAGTGAGAAGTTCGAGCTTTTCATTGATCATGAACCTTTAAAGTATCTTTTCTCCGTGAAGGATCTGAATTTGAGGTAGCAGAGATTGATGGAATTTTTGGCATCATATGATCTAGACATTCTTTATACTCCGGGGAAAAGGAATGTAGTAGCGGATGCTTTGAGTAGAAATGTAGTTTTGGCTATTTTGGAAGTTATCCCGTGTCTACAAGAAAGGATTATAAGTAATCAAATGAAGGAAAAACTTTTGAGGAACTAATTCTTGGAGCTAAGGAAGGTTGATATTCGAATTTCAAGATAGACGATCAAAGAGCTTTGAGAATCAACGGACGATTATGCGTGCCAGATTTGGATGGATTGAGGTATGAAGTTTTGCTAGAGGGCCACAAGTCAAGGTTGAGCATCCAACCAGGGATCTCAAAGATGTATAAGGATTTGAAAAGAGTTTTCCGGTGGCCAGGCATGAAGAAGGATGTTGCTCCCTTCGTCAATGGATGCGCATTCTGTCAAAAAGTGAAGGGTGATTAGCAGAAGTCCGTAGGATTGTTGCAGCCTGTGGAAGTACCAAAGTGGAAATAGGAAATTATATTAATGTATTTCGTCGATAGGTTGCAAAGGACCAGAAAAGGAAATGAGGGAGTGTGGGTAATCGTAGACAAGCTGACCAAGAGCGCCCACTTTATCCCAATTAAGGCAACTAGAACCGCAGCGTTTTTAGCAGAGAGATTTCTTGAAAGAGATCATCAGGTTACACGGAGTTCCTGTTAGCATAGTAAGTGACCATAATCCAATCTTTACCAGAAAATTTTTAGGAGGCTCTGCAGACAGCTCTGGGTACAAGGTTGAGTTTAAGTGCAGCTTATCATCCCCAGACCGACGGACAAACAGAAAGGCTGAACCGCATTCTAAAGGATACGTTAAGGGCTTGTGTTTTGGATTTCAGTGGATCTTGGGAGGACCATCTGCACTTAGTGGAATTCTCGTACAACAATAGTTATCAGGCAAGTATTAAGATGGCACCCTATGAAGCTTTATACGGAACACCTTGTAGATCACCGTCTTATTGGGTAGAATCCGGAGATTGTATTGTTCTTGGTTTAGATTTGATTCGAGAGGCATCTACGAAGGTTAAGATGATCAAGAAGAGAATGAAGACAGCCCTGGATCCTCAAAATAGTTATGTAGACAAGAGAAGAATGCAATTGGAATTCGAAGTCAGAAATTTGGTTTTTGTCAAGGTTTCCCCGATAAAAGGAGCGATCAGATTTGGTAAGATGGGAAAGCTTACTCCAAGATATATTGAACCTTTCCATATGCTCGAGAGAATGGGTAATTTGGCCAACATGATTGAATTGCCAGGCCGGATCGCTGGAATTCATAATGTTTTTCACGAATCTCATCCGAGGAAGTACGTGTACGACCCATCTTTATTTGTAGAACCGACAGTGCAGGAAGATTCAGAGGTCGAACCGGACTTAACTATAGTCGGGCATCTAGTCCACATAGTTGATCGAGATGGGAAGCAGCTCAGGAACAAAGTGGTGAAGCTAGTTAAGACTCGATGGAGCGAGGATCCCAAAGATTGTACCTAGGAAACTCTAGATAGTGTTAGGAATGCATATCCGGATTTGTGCCAGGATAGTTAGGATTATTTGTTTGAATGAATTGTTTGCTTTAGTTGTTAGTGTATGGCTGATATGTATGCTTTGATTATTTGAATATATAAATGAAGCTTTTGGATTATATTTTGCTTTTAAATTTCAGGGACGAAATTCTTTTAAGAGGGGAGGAACGTGATGACCCGGAATTTTTAGGCAAATATTAATGTGATAATCTTCTTTTATAATTATTTTAAATATGCAAAATTATTCTTTTAAAACAAATAAAATTTGTGTAGGTTTATATATATATATATCTATGTATGTATGTATGTAGATTGTAAGTAGCATTTGGATTAGAAATTAAATATCTTGAAAATAAATTGGATTTAAAAACTCTATATTTTAAAACAAATATATACATATATGATTATTTACTAGTGTATAATTAGTATTAAATCATTTTCTTTAAAGTTATATAAATATAAATAAAAGGAAATGTAATAGTAAAAATTGAAAATATAATATAAAAACATATTAAATCATAAAGGAATGCAAATTAACAAGTGTAAACATTTCAACATGAAATTTAACAAGTGTCATTAATTTTGTTTTCATTTTTAAAAATAGTAAATAAAAGAATTTCAAGGCTATATATACTACTCTACCCCTTCTCTTCTCATTTTCTTTGTTATACTCAAAACTAAAAACCAGAGATTAAAAACTAAGACAAAACAACTCTTTACAAACCTCAAACCTGAAGCAAGCTGATCAAAGCAAGATTATTTTCCAGTTTTCAAGATCAAAAGCAATTTTCCAAGTTAAAAGATCAAAGCATTTCCAGTTTCAAATGCTTCTCTGTTCATCATCAAAATAGCGAGTAAACTAACCATTAAAAGTCTTGAATCTGTTTATATCTTGATCGCATGTGATAAATACTTGAAGTATGTTGTGGAAAATGTTTGTATGGATGTAAATTATGCATGCATGTCTATATATATATATATAAATGATTGTGTGCATGTCTGTGTACAAGTATACTTGCTCTGTTCTTGTTTTACAGATTTTAAAACTTATTCAAAATTCAAAATCTCATTCCCTAATTCTTTTTAGGCTTTGATGATCAAACAAAATGTGTTTATATTAATAAGATCTTAATTTTAGAAATATTTGTAAGTATAATTAGTTTGATTTTTTCTGGAAAATCAGAAAATACAGTAAAATCCTAAGCATGTCAAAAATTCAAGTATCTTGATTTCTTGATTCACTTGTATAATCTAAATCGATTTCAAAAACCATGAATTCTAAAAATAGAATCAACATTTTTAGTTTTGATTTGAGGTAGAATTCTTGGGTTGAACGGAATCGTGTGTTTCTTCAATTTCTAGAAATCGGTGAGGAGCGGGAGGTCGGGATGGTGGTTGAAGCTTGCTTATGGGTTAGGGGTCTCGGAAAAAATAATCGGTGAGTTTAATGATCATCGTGGCGGCGGCATGGCGTCATTGTAGGGTTTTGTAGCTGTAGTGGTCGACTGGGTTTGCGAGGTGTTTGCGACGTCGTCAATGCATCAAAGTGGATCGGTATGGGGGGAATCGGAGCGTGGGACTGCGACGAAGGTTTGGTCAGAGTTTCGGAGGCTCTGTTGACCTAAGGCAGCAGGTTTAGGAGATTCTCGGATGGACTATTTTGTTCCAGTGGGTTTGTTTGTGCTCGATTTCGAATTCGTCGTCGATTCGAGGATTTGGGTGGTCGGAATCTCAGGGGAGGTCGTCGTCGTCGATGTGCTGGAGGTGGCAGCGATGACCGGAGCATCGGCGTTCTGGCATGCACGTGTACGTGTGTCGGTAGTGTATCAGTGGGTTTGGGTTGTAGAAGATGGAGTTGGTCTCGGGCGGGAACTCGGGAAAATGAAGGGCTTGGCTCAAGTTTGGCTTTGGGTGTGTTCGCGTGTGTTTTCCCAGTGGTAACAGTTTTTAAATTTTAAAACATAACAAGTTTTTTTTAAAAAAAAGAGTATGCTCGGGTTTGGGCTCGGGATAGATCCAAGTTTGTGCACGAGATAGATCCAGGTTTGACTCGGGTGTATGAAGTTGCAGTTTTAAAACTTTAAAACAAATCAAGTTTAAAACAATTTCTTTACAAATTCTTTTAAATAATAATTGTTTATTTAAGTTGGGATTAGTTAAAAGTTATAAATTATTTTAAATTAATTAAATTTAAGATATTTAACTAAATTTTTTTGTTTGCAATTAATTCTTAAGTTTATTTAAAATAAATTAATTGGTGTAATTAAGTAGTTGATTAAGAAAGTAAAATGTTTTTAATTATTAATTAACTTAAGGGTCTTAAGTTAATTCATATGTTAATGATAAATAAATTCCAAGGTTTATTAAATAAGATTTAAATGATAATTAAGTAATTAATTAAGATAAATGGTTTATCTTAAATTAATTAAGGTCTTGGGTAAGTAAAGATTAATTAATTAACGAAAGTAATTAAAGAATAATTAATTAATTAATAATTAAAGGTTAATTGATTAATAATTAAAGGATAATTAATTAATAATTAAAGGGTAATTGATCAGTAATTATAGGATAATTAATTAATGTTAGTAATTAAGGATGATTAATTAATTTCATTAATTAGTTAAAATAATAACAAGTGGTTTGTAATTAATTAACGTTAATTAAGCAGGGTTAGATAATTAATTCTTAAGTAATTAATTTATTTGGTTTCAATTAAGTTAATTATAAATTATGTGATTAATTAATCTTGCTTATGGATGATTAATTATATAGAATGCTTAAATTGATTAATATCTCTAGTATGATAATCTGTAATATTCTGCGGTATGAATTACTTTGGTTTGAGCTGTGATAAATGTGAGTTATATATCTATGATGAAATGCTGTGTGAATACAATGTTCTGAATTGAATCAAATTGTTTTACTTAAACAACTTAGCCTTAAAAGAAATATTTCAATTTCGATGAGACCGGGATCAGATATCAAATTTGTTATCCGAAAACCACATCGATCTAAATTAAATGATAGGTCATGAATTCTCAAGTGAAGATCAAGATGAAGATTCAAAGTGCAAGGGTTATTTATCGTTAACTCTGAGGGTGATTCCAAAATGAGTGTAACGGAGATAATGCCTTCGGTTTCGTTCGAACCCAGAACAGACTTGCATGGATGAATGCTATCAGACCATCGTCAACGGAGAACAATGAGCATTCCAAGATATGTTTTCTTTAAAGGTAATCATAGCCTCAAGCCTCATCAACCGTGAATGGCTAAAAAAGGGAAGGTGCATGCAAGGCTAAGTGGGTAGTATCCAAGTAGGATGAGATTTCCCCCTATCTACAGGTCCTTTTTTTGGCTGTGTGGGCGGCTGGTGGCCACAACCGCAGGGTTATCTTATTCGAACTATCCAGTAAGGGGTAGCTCCGGTCTTGTATTGCAAAGGATCAAGGTGGATCCTTGGTACAGTGATCTAGACCACCTACTGTGATAGGCGGTACCCTAGTAGCCCTGCCATTGTATGGAATCCAATCTCCAATAAGCGCATGTACGGTTTTGATTGTGCCCAACCATGTTGGAATGTGAGATGTAAGCATTCCAGCTATTTCTATATTTTATATTGGAAACCCTAGACATTATTATAATAAAAATGGATTTCCTATCAAATGTTTTGGTTATCTTAAGGGAAACAACTTGTCCGTGTTTATTTGCGGAGAGTCTTAGGAGATATCTTTTATTTTAAAGGTTTTGCAAGTTACACAACTTAACCGTTTACTCACACCAGACCCATGTCTCACCCGAAGTTTATTCCTGTTTTTCTTAAATTCTTGGGTACTCAAATTTTTATGAGTAGCCAAGTGATCAGGTTGGCTTGACGAGTTTTGGAAGGACTTGGAGCAGGAGACTTGGCGTATCTGTATATATCCATTCTGCTGTGTCGGTATCATCTGTTTGTATTTTGGATTGTAATGGATAGACAGGTCTTCACGACTATCTAATGTGACGTTGTGTAACAATATGACCCTGATTGTATGATGAATACTATGTAATATCTATATGAAGTAGTATATTTTACCGTTTTCGCTGTGAGATTCTGATGTTGTTCTTTCTTTCTTTCTAATTTATTTTCTCCTATTTCTTTCTAATCTACGATACGTCTTTTCTATGGAATGAAAGAGGGGTCGTCATAATTCCTTTCTCCAAAATCATTTTAAATAATAATATACATTTTTACTTTATACTAAATCCAAGCATACTTTTGAAAAAGGATCAAAAATTATTCTATCTAAACAATTTAATAGCAAGGTCCTAATTTTAACAATTCCCTATTAAGAAACTCGGAAATATTCTTCAATACTATTATTAACCCTTTAAGCCTTGAAAATCATTTTGCCAAAACCATAAGGACTTAAATTCCTTTTATTTATAAGGCACATCTTTAATAAATCAAAGTTATAAATCGTTTCCATTTAAAGGAATTCATTCCCAAATATTTTTATTGCAAAAATCTTCTAGCTTTCTTATGTAAATCATTTTTCAAGTCTCATCCCAGAAATATTTAATAACTTCTTTTATTAGACCTAATTTAATACAACCTGCTTTTATATTCAACCATTTCCAAATATTATTTCAAAATATCCCAAATTTTCTTTTAATAATATTTACTTAAACTTAATCAAATCAAGCTTTATATTTCTAAAATATTCACCCCATAATATTCAAATTCTCTTATCTTTTTTTGTATAAATGCCCTTAGAAATCAATTTCTGACTAAACATTATTAATGAATGCCTTATATTTAAATTATGAAACTTAATTCATAAGGTACTCGTTTCAACGCCCTCAAAATTTTTATTACCCAGTCTGGATTTCAAAAGGGAAGAATCAAGATAGAGTTATGGATAATAGTGATGCTTAGAAATGGATGAGCATGACCATTCAAATCCTAGATGATAAAGATGGAATACTATCACCCCTAACACCCAAGTCCAACCAAGAATAACTATGGAAAACTTTTCTTCTATTTAAAATATATTTCCAGGTAAAATTATCCCATTTACCTATTTAAAACAATACCATGTCAATTGGTTTTGTTCGAGTGTTTAGGAAATCACTATCGATAATGTTGGCCAAACGCACCGACCGGAATTCTTAAGCCACTCAACAGAACAAACACAATATAAAACATTTTTATATCACTAACAAATACGCACTCTCGTGTGTGTGTGTGTGTGTGTGTGTGTGTGTGTGTATTCTCAAACTCATTTTAGGATACTACTGACGCTATATCTAATGAGTTACTCGTTCTACGGCATCACTAGCCTTGTTTTAATGAGTTCTACCCCACCAAAGCCTAGGTATTTTCTCGACCTAATCTTTGATACCACGATGCCACGACCCACTTTTCCATACAGTTCGAACTAACACTTTACCACACGTGTCCGATCCAAATTGAATAGAAAGACGGATTGTAAGAAAAAGAAAGTAAAAAGAAGATAGAAAGAAAATAGAAAGACACAGAAACTCGTAGCGGAAATGAATAGTCTATAATATAGAACAAATCTTTGCATAAAACAAAACTGTAATTAATGTATATAAAGACATCAATTAGAGTATACTAACCTATTCAGCCCGGACAGTTATAACACATGTTCTTACAATTGCTGATAAACATAACTAAAATGCAACGGAAAATATATCATCTACGTGAATACGTCTTTGGCCTCTAGCTCTTATCCAAAAGCTCCAATATCCATTTAACCTAGAAATATGCTCGGTCTGACCCAAGCATATAGGAAAAACCGCGCTCGGGTCAGTTTGGTAAAACCAGCGTAAGAATTTAAAACACAAGGAATTTATTCATTTTAACTTTCAAAATCCTTTTAAAATCAAGGGTATCTCATAAGACCAACCCACACATAAACACGACAGGGTTTTCTCTTATGATAACCAAAACACTTTTTATAGAAAATCCAGTGATATTATAATAGTGTCTAAGTACCAATACTTATTTAAATAGCTAAAATTGTTACATTAATTAAATTTCAGCATATTAGGCTCTACAACCAAAACCGTAAAGGCACGTATTGGAAAATGGATTCCCTACGAATGACTAGGTACTGGGGACCACCTACCACAGTACACGTTTAGAAAAATGTACCGAGGTCCACGCTGGGATCCCCTGCAACAAAAGACCAGACTACCCCTAACCTGGATAGACCGAATATGCTATCAGCCTCGTTGTTCCAACCCTTTTCGAGCTTCTTCCATGTATCATAGTAATAATATCCATGGGTATCTAGAAAGGTGATAAACATACCCTAATTGGGTGCGATCCAGATAGGCTTGCTGCATCTCCCTTGATTTTCAGTCATTCCGGATTGATGAGGATAGAGGCTATGATTACCTTTTAAAGGAATTTATACTTGGAATGCTCACTGTGATCCAGCGACAATGTACTAATAGCATTCATCCATACAAGTCCGTTTTAGGTCGTAATGGAACCGAAGGCACTATTTCTACTACATCCATTTTGGAAAAATCCTCGGGATTAGTAGCGATCCCTTGCACTTCACGATTCCATCTTCGACTTTATGCTCGTGTTTTTCTCTTCGAGAACGTATTCGTTGGATCGAAATGATTTTCGGATAACTTATCCAATCTTGGTCTCTTCGAAATAACGTTCAATATTTCCTGTAAATTCAACGCCGGTTCTTTAGGAAATAAATAGATGAAAATATGATCGGAGATCACCTCCTAACCGTCGGTGGATGGATTTCCTTATAATAGTCCTAGAAGAATAAAACAAGTTTATATGTACAGTATAACACCTTCGATGGTAATTGTACCATATAATTCCCGCGTTTCTTCTAGATATTTCAAAGTTATGTTTTGGGTCTAGATTTGATAGTCGGATATTTAACTATCAAATTAACAACCATATCCAAAGATTTCTTTTCCACCGAAATCACTAAGCCTTATTTAATTTAAATTTCAATAAATTAAATTACTTAATCAAAATAGTATATACTTATCACACCGGAAAAGTATATTCACAAACCATTCATTTCAAAATTATTTGAAACTCCTTTTTAAATAATATGGAAAGTACTCTATAGTATCAACCATGGATTCGCAGCTTAATGATTACGTCTTTATCCTAGAAAAATCCAAACTTAACTGTAAGCAATCTCTGCGTCAGGTGATGCCATGAAAGCATACCATTACTTTCCGAAAACTTTACTTTTTTGCAAAAGTTTACTATATAATATATTATTTTTGAAACATTATTAATATTTGAACAAATTATCTTTGAAATAATAATATTATCTTAATATTGATTTATCCTTAAATAATAATTTACCTTAATCAAATCATTATAAATAACTTTAATTAATAATTTATATACTTTTAAAATTTACAATAATTCAATAGCTTTCAAATAATAATTAAACACTTTTTAAATAATTTTTAAGAATAATAAAATAGTTAACCTTAAATCATTTTCTATTATTTATTAATAACTTTAAAATATCCCTAATAATAATAATTATCCTTAAGCAAATTTGATTCAAAAGACAGCTTCCAAGTCAGAAAAGAAGGCTTATTAATTCCAATGGTACTTAATCAAGTTACCATTCAGTTTCATAACAATCCAGAATAACAGATACAGATATTTACAACAATCTATTTTTCACCATTCATTCAACATCATATTGCCAAGTATAATTATCAGGATAGTAAAACGATGTCCAGACAAACAAAATAGCAGAACAGGTTTATATTGCTGCTAGTGAATGTCTAAAACACAAATATTCAGTAATAATGCCAGAACGGTGATTTATTTTGCCAATATGGATCCAATTATCAAAATTAGCTGAACGATGTTTTATTCCGCTAAATAGATGCCTAATTTATCACATTCAATTAAATTTAACTCAATAGTATTTATTTGGCTAATTAATGGTGTGTTCAATAAAAGCCAAGTAGAGGTCATTAACTAAAATCAATGATTTATAATCAATTTACAATTCGAAACTGAACTGATTTCAATTTACTGAGTTAAATTATATTTTAAATCCAGATTATTTGTTAACCAAAGAAATTTTAAACAAAAGATTTATTCTTAACCAATTCAAAAATTAAACAGATCATTAAACCATAAAATAAATCGGATAAGAAATTACTTATTTATTTTTTTAGATTGTTATAAATCATTTAATGTCATATTTCTGAAATCTTGGTGATCTTGGTCTATACGGAATTACTGGACAATGGGATTCGAATGCAAAAACTCTCACGTTAATGAGTTTTAAAATGTAGAGATTTGTGCTTTAAAATTTTAAAGATTTTTTATACAAAATTTGATTGAATTTACTTTAAAAAAACAAAATACTCAGCCCATAAGAATGCAATCCAGCCCATACCTTCTTCTTCCACTTCCTCTCTATTTCTTTCCTCTCCATACTTCATTCACTCAAGTGCACGAAACTGTGCACATACATACGAGGCACTGACCATCGATCCTGCCGCCGACTACCTACGCAAGTCACTTCGGACCTCCTCACCGTATTCCACCGCCTAAAACCACGAATCAGCCTAAATTCGAAAATTTGAACCTCCATACCAAAACTAGAATGAATTTGCAACCACTAATTCACCTCGCCATGTCACCTCAGGCTGCCATCGATCACCAAATTTCGTCCAGAAGTTCACCTCAACCTCCTCTCCCTTTCCGCCCTAGTGCGAAACTCCCTACCTCTCTCTCCTTTTTGCATTCTGCCACGAACCAGAGACTACACACCTACCATCATAAACCCTAAATATATCTCATCTACCACTTAGACGATACTAAAAATCATCGTGACATTTTTCCTTGATTTTAGATCGCCTAACCCTCCTTCACGCCGAACAACAAGTCATAAAATCACCCAGATCACCAGAATTTGGCGTTTCGCCCAATTCCGTTCAAATTCTCATTTCTCCTTCCGCACGCATCTAAAAATCACCATACCACCTTCAAAAATCGTAATTCCTAACTACGATCCCAACCATATGGTCCATTCATTAAATTACGATACTCTATTTTCAACCATGTCTGACCTACTCACTGTCATAAGGGATTTTCTCTTCCTATACTTGATAAATTTGAATGAAACCAAATTTAAAATATTCTATACTCAAGAACAATCAAATGTTGTTATGGAATTATACATTAAAATTAAACAGATATTGAGATATGGATTTTTAAAGTTAAGGCTTAAAACTGTTTTATCCTTGCACAAATGGACAGAAGAAGTACAGTATTCTTTGGGATATAGGGTTAACTACCAGGTTTAACACACCTATGGAGAGGCATGTATACCTATCGCACATGTATACTTGTCATAAATAAAAGATTTCCTTTAAAATTTCAGGTATACAGATTTATTTATATGGCCGGTACAAAATTTACGATGTTCACTCGTAGGATTTTGAAGGGATGAACACTGATCTGTTTTTGTCCTTTCTAAGCTTTGGACAACTTAACCAGATTTGTTTTTTTTCTAAATGGCAGATCTGTTGTTTTGTTTCTTTTTTTATGTGAATGAACAAGCATGGCCGTGTATATATATATATATATATATATATATATATATATATATATATATATATATATATATATATAAGAGAAGGAAGTGTATAAGGCAAACAATATGAGACTGAGAGCTACGCATATGTACAGGCTTGACTTGTACAAGTTTTATTTTTTTATTTTTTTATTTTTACTTTTTCTATGACTAATTTGATTTCATGGCCAAGGTGATTTTATAAGTTGATTTGATTTTATAAGTGGATTTGATCTTGTGTGTGTGATTTAATGTTTTGTATGCTTGATTTTATTTGTTGCTATCATGATGTTCCTTTGTATGTATGTATGTATGTATGTATACACATACACACACATTCATATATATAGATTTACATGTAAAATAATTTGTCCATATATGTATTAACATACTTACTTATTTACATACACTGTTTTTAGCATACCATTTGTTTAAAAATATTACATATATATATTTTACATTTTTCTTTCTTGAACTAATATGTATATACATAAGAAAATTAAGTTTTAAACTCTTTGTATTTTACGTACATTATATTTTTCATAAACCATATTCTTTTCTATTTTCATGGATAATTTTTCTATTTATGAAATATTAATTTGAATTTATTTCCAATTTATACATATACTTACTCTGTTTTTATACATACATATATAAGAAATTCAAATTAATTAATCAATTTCTATTTATAAATAAAATCTAAAAATTTAAAATATTGTCTTGGTTTTAAAATGATATATTATTACTAATTATTATTTAACAGGGATTTATTTTGATTAAATACCGTATTATTGAATATTAAAAATTAATATTCAAAACTCAAGATAAAAATATTTCGGGCCATTACATTAATAGTAATCCTAGAGACTATAATTGAGACAGATAGTCAAAATGAATGAAGATGGGTAGTCCAGAATTGATTCATTGGTTATATATATCATATCGTATCGTATCATTTTGAGATGCTTTAACCAATGTTGATGCAGAAGCACAGTATATGGTTTTATGAAGGTTTTAGGATACTAGTGAGTGGAAAACTCGTTTTGCTAAGTGGCGTGGTCTCACTAGATATCTAAATGATTTAGGATGGTTGAATGTGTTGAATATGCGGTTATATGATTTTTGTTTGATGATAATAAACATATATATATTCGTATAAATGTATTTGTTAATCTACTATTTTATTTTCACAGATTAAATAAATATTTGCTGAATAAAATTAAATAACACAGAATTTGAATTCAAACAGAAATTTTATTCAAATAAATATTTATTACAATTTTGAATAGTACAGATTCAAGCTCTCACTATACACTATACAACCTTGATTACAATACAAATTCAATTACATCACAAATTCACTTTTATAGTTGACCTCACTACATATCACTCACACTCGTATTTTATCTTCAACTTCACTTCAAATAGAATCCAGCATCTGAGCAATCTGCAAAAACAAATACTGACGCAGTAAAATTGAAAAGGAAATATTTTTGCAGTATAAAACAAAATGTGAATTTTGAAAATAATATTTGCCTCGGTTATTTGGATTGTTTGTCATCATTTAACTTTGAATTCATCATACACGAACAGCTTGTGACATACACAATGTATCACTGTATATGCCATAAGGCCGTGCACACCGATATATGTACACTTGATAAATTTACAGGGACAGGTAAGCACAGGTCAAACCCAAATTATCGGATTCAACTCAAGTGCAGTATAATAAATGTCACAACTCTCAGCACAAGGTCAAATCCGAGCTTAAGCTGGATTCAACTCAGGTGAAATTTCGAAAAATAAACAAAATGCAAAGGTCAAGTCACTGCAATCATGACTCAACTCAATGCAACAACCAAAGTCAAGGCAACATGAAGTCTGCAACTCAAACTGCAAGTCCAAACCAATGCACAGTACAAACTAATGCACTAAGCACAAGACACAGTCAGTTCAAACATGTATCAAATAGCATAAGCAAAGACAAAGAGGAATAATTCAAGATCACCATGCAACAGCAAGTGATAACTCAGCAATACTCAAAGACAAGGGTGCACATGATCAATGCCGAAATTAAACCAACATAAATGACACAGTGTACACAAGTGACACAAGCCTGCAACTAAAATTGAAACCATCCAACTACATAATGACAGTAATCAGTACCACAAGACCATCAAGTGTCAACCAGACATCATGATGAACAAACTACATAACTACAAGCAAGTGAAGTATAGCCAGTAACCAAAGTAATCAGAGGCAAATGGACAGAGGCAACAACGATATAAACCAGACTACATGAAATACATGGAGGCAATGCCCAAACTATCGCAAGTAGCTCAACAGTTCACATTGCAGTGACAACATACAAAAATGAATCAGTACAGTTCCAATGCTAAAAGCTCAAGTACACAACCAAGTAAATAAACACAGCAGTGTGCAACTCGAGCTTCAGAAGAATCAAGTGACACAACAATGCTCAAAGACTCGGCAATCAAGTGACACAAATCAAAGACTCGGCAATGCTCAGTACACAGGTGACAATACACAGTATGAAAGTATAAGTTTTTGAAGAAAACAGTGATGAACCATTTACAGATTAATGCAAACTGTCTCGAAAAATAAGTGAACATCAAGCAACGTTAAGTTAAATGCCGATGTCATAAAACTGCAGCTAGACAAGATCGAAAATGCTCAGAGATGAACACAAAGATGGCCAGAGCCAAAGTACACAGGCACATGAAATCTCAAGCCAAAGGCTGAAGCCGGCAGTAACATAAATTCACGAATCAAAATTGATTATGACCAAGTCATAGTTCTAAACCGTGTTATCCAAGTGAATTGAAAAAGTCAGAAATAAATCATCAACGTTCAACAAAAATCGAATGGCCGAAAGCATAATATTGAACAAATCAGACGAACGCAATTCAAGGAGATCGAACTCCTACATAAACCAATTCATCATCGGAAACAAAAAAGCATCAGAGTTCAATCGAGCATAACAGAAAAGCATAAAAGAAAATCACATACCAAATTGAAGTCGAACTCCAGAAGCAGCCGAAAGCATTAGACGAACAAATCATCACTCAATTGTCAACCAGATTGATCGACATAATCGGCAGCTTCATCACGAAACCCTAATTTGGATCGAAGGACAAAAGCCCTAATTTGGATCGAAGGACAAAGCCCTAATTATGATCGAACAAAAGAAGCCGTCATTATCTCAAAGGAACGGAGCGAATAAAAAAAAGGGATCGGTTTAAATTATAAAAAGGGCCGGCTTGTTTTTTAAAGAGCTTTCACTTTTATAAGGGTTTTTAATTTTTTTTAATAGGGTTATTTTAATTTTAAATTGTTTTAAATTGTATTTTCATTTTTAAACCGTTAAATTTCTAGTCGTGTGACTAGGGTACAAACTACGTGGCGTAGTTTGAGAATTCGCAAATCAGTGGCTGAGTTGTGGCAGGGTTCTGAGCGTAGAGTTAGGTTTAGTCGATAGCGGATGCCGCAAGTTTACGTGTGTAAGCGTATGACTATCTAATTTCTAGTAGAAACCTTGGGGGCAGCACGTAGGTAGGGTTTTGCCGAAGCTGGGTAAATTCTGTGTCGTTCTATTTCTGCATTTTACTATTCTGCTATTTTTCTATGCTGCTATTATTCCGTGATCTGTGTTGAAATTATTCTATAAGGTTCCGCAATTAATTTTTATAATTGATAGTATCACCCTATTTCCCCCCTCTAAGGTGAAACCGATCCTATAAGTGGTATCAGAGCTAGGAACAAAAGCCGTTTTTGTTTTAAAAATTTGATTTTACAAAAACAATTTTTGTTTTAAAAAGTTGAATTTTTAAAATGGCTTCTTTTAATAATGCTTTTGCTGAGGGTCAGTCCATAGTTAGACCACCAATGTTCAATGGTGAATATGCTTATTGGAAAAATAGGATGGAAATTTTTCTGAAAACCATTTACGCTTGGAATATTGTTGAGACAGGTTATAGAGCACCAACTATGACTGTAGATAATCAAGAAATAGAGAAACCAAAGGATCAGTGGATAGAACTAGAAAATAAATTACAAAATGCTAATGCTAAAGCTATGAATTCTATTATCTGTTCATTGGATCATATTGAATTTAATCGTGTCTCACATTGTCTAAGTGCGCAGAAAATATGGCACACACTAGAAGTAACTCACGAAGGAACATCTCAAGTCAAAGAATCTCGCCTTGCCATGCTAAGCAGCGAATACGAGAACTTCACAATGGCGAAGGAAGAAAATGTCAAAGAGATGCATGGACGACTTTCCAATATCGTATACAAATCAAAAGCTCTTGGAAAATCGTACACAGAATTGGAGATAGTCCGAAAAATCCTCAGAGTCCTTGCACAAAAGTTTGAAGCAAAAGTGACTGCCATTCAAGAATCAAAAGATTTAAAACAAATAAAAGTCGAAGAACTCATCGGAAACCTCACCACTTACGAGTAGAGACGAAATTCAAGGACGAACGTGAAGGAGGAGACACTCGAAGAAAATCAATAGCTCTTAAAGGGACAACTGAAAGTGAAGATGATAATGATGATGATTGTGAAGCAGAACTAGCACTATTAATAAGAAAATTCAATAGGTGGAGTCGCAAATATGGCAATCCAGTTAGAAATCAACAAGCAAAGAGCAGATTAAACAAAGCAATAGATAATCAGAAGAACAGAAAATCATCTGTCACAGGTGCAACAAACCCGGTCATATCAAGCCAAATTGTCCCCGAAATTGAATCAGTCAAGGAAAGAAACCAAAAAGGAGAAGCTTTGCAGCTACTTGGGATGAAAGCGATGAAGATGGGAGTGATAGCACTGCAGTGAAAGTGAAAAAGCAAATTTGTGTCTTCATGGTGAAATAACTGACAGTGATGATGACGAGCCAAGTGAAGTATCAAAACTTACTCATTCCGAATTACTTATATATTTTCATGAGGTAAATGGCTGTTTTGAACGACTTAGGGAGAAGTATCCCAAACTATTATCACAAAAAGATACTTTGATAGAATTGAATGAACAACTTGACCAATTAGTTAAAAAGTATCAAAGTAGGATCTCTAAGTGTCCAACATTTGAAGAAGAAATTAAAAAATCGAAAATTAATATAAAATCACTTGAAAATGAAATTCTGAATTTGAAAGTAAGTGAAAATACTAGGAGAGAAAATTCTATCAAAAAGTGCACACAATTATTGAACGAAAATGAATCTCTCAAAATACAAGTCCAACAATTGTCTACGACTTTAGATAAATTTTTAAAAAGTGAAAAATCGTTGAATATGCTATTAGGAAAGCAAACTGTTAATACGGTTAGACAAGGACTTGGATATAATCAATCTAAAATTATTGAAAGCAATATTAATCAAGTTAATTCTATATGCACAATTTGTAGAAAATATGGACTCAATCACAATAATTGTTGGTATAGACCCAAACATGTGAAAACTATACCGATTTGGGTTCCAAAAGGCACAAATATAAAATCTCTCAAAGTTAAACAAATTTGGATGCCAAAAGGAACATATATAAATAGTTTTGGGTCTCCACAAAATTATCTTTCTAAATATTCTACCACTAACAACCATGGACCTATAAAAATAAATAGGTCACTAAACTCTCTTCTCGTGTAGGTATGCTAGCAGGCTAAGGAACAACAGCAATGGTACTTGGATTCTGGCTATTCCAGGCACACGACAGGCGATAAATCAAAGTTCCTTAGCCTAGAAAAGTATAAAGGTGGCAAAGTCACAATGGGCAACAATGACAAGTGTAAAATTGTCGGTAAAGGTAAAGTAGGTAACAATACATTTACCCTGAATGATGTACTGTATGTTGAAAATCTGCGCCACAACTTGATATCAATCAGCCAGCTATGTGATAAAGGTATGAATGTTATTTTTGACTCCGACTTGTGCAAAATTGTTGACAAATCATCAAAGAAATCTTATTTTCAGGTAAGAGGAAAGGTAATATATATTCTCTATCTTTTGATGATCTCACCCTTTCTAAATGTTTGGTAGCTAAGGATATAGAAGTAAATTTATGGCATCGACGTTTAGGGCATGCTAGTGTGAACTTGCTAAACAAATTAAAAAGGAAAATTTTGGTAAGAGGGTTGCCTTCACATGAGTTTAAAACAGAAAACATTTGTAAAGCATGCACTTTGGGAAAACTTAAAAAATCATCATTTCATGCCAAAAACAGTGTAAGCACTTCTAGAGTACTTGAACTAGTTCATATGGATCTGTTCGGACCTAATGACATTGCTAGCTTAGGAGGTAAGAAATATTGTTTTGTAATAGTTGATGATTACTCAAGATATACAAGGGTATATTTCTTAGCTAAGAAATCAGAAACATTTTCATACTTCAAGAATTTCACAAAATTAGTCCAAAATGAAAAGGAAGTTTGTATTATTTCACTAAGAAGTGATCATGGTGGAGAATTTGAAAATTATGAATTTGAAATTTTTTATGATGAAAATGGAATCAAACATGAATTCTCTGCACCACGTACTCTACACAAAATGGGGTAGTTGAGAGAAAGAATCGAACTTTGCAAGAGTTGGCTAGGTCTATGATAAATGAGTATGAACCACCTTTGCATTTTTGGGCAGAAGCAGTAAATACAGCATGTTATGTAATGAATAGAGTTATGATTAGACAAATTCTTGACAAAATACCCAATGAGCTATGGTTCAAAAATAAACCAAACATTGACTATTTCAAAGTATTTGGGTGTCCGTGCTATATTCTCATTACAAGTGATCAATTGGGAAAATTCGAAGCAAAAGCTGATGAAGGCATATTCATGGGATACTCTTCTAGAAGTAAAGCTTATAGAGTCTACAACAAAAGGAATAAAACAATCGTAGAGTCAATCAATGTAAAGTTTGATAAAGGCATTAATGAACAGGAAATGGTCACAAGCAATGTTGAAGAGGAGAATGAAAAAGATGAGAACGAGAAATCAAAAGAAACCGCAACAACAAAAGAAGTCTGAAGGAATATAGATCCAGAAAAATTGAAATTCAAAGCAGATCATCCTCCAGAATTGATAATAGGAAATCCTATCACAGGTGTTCAAACTCGTTCCTTTTTTAGAAATTTGTGTGATCTGTGTCTATATAGTGGATTTATTTCAGAAATAGAACCCAAAGACATAGATACAGCTCTTAATGATGAAAATTGGTTTATGGCTATGCAAGAAGAGCTAAATCAGTTTGAGCGAAATGACGTTTGGAGTTTAGCACCTAGACCTAAGGACTATCCATTCGTAGGAACACAATGGATTTTCAAAAATAAATATGACGAATCTGGAAATGTGATTAGAAATAAAGCTAGACTAGTTGCTAAAGGATATAATCAAATTGAAGGAGTCGACGTTGATGTAATTTTTGCACCAGTAGCTAGACTAGAATCAATTAGGATATTGCTAGCTTTTGCTTGCTACAAAGGATTTAAGTTAAGACAAATGGATATTAAAAGTGCATTTCTTAACGGAATTTTAAAAGAAGATGTATTTGTTGAACAAGCAGAAGGTTTTGAAAGTCATGAATACCCTAATCATGTATATAAGCTTAAAAATACATTATATGGATTAAAACAAGCTCCTAGAGCTTGGTATGAATGCCTCAGTACTTATCTTCTTGAAAATGGGTTCAAAAAGGGTTGTGTAGACACCACACTATTTCTGTTGCATGAAAACGACGATATTTTAATGGTACAAATATATGTTGATGACATTATTTATGGTGCTACCAACAATTTGTTGTATGAGAAATTTGAAAAAGTTATGCAGGAAAAGTTCGAAATGAGCTTGGTTGGAGAATTGAAATTCTTTTTAGGATTTCAAGTCAAACAAAGCGATAAAGGTACATTCATTTGTTAAACAAAATATATTAAGGAACTTGTCAACAAATTTGGGTTAGAAGATGCTAAACCAGCTAGAACCCTTATGAGCACAACAATTAAACTTGACAGTGATGAAAAAGGTAAGGCGGTTGATCAAAAGCAATATAGAGGTATGATTGGATCACTCCTTTATCTTACTGCCTCTAGGCCTGAAATCATGTTTTATGTTTGCTTGTTTGCATGATTTCAATCTAACCCAAAAGAATCTCATTTAAAAGCCGTTAAAAGAATTATAAAATATTTGTTGTATACCCCACGATTTGGTCTTTGGTATCCAACAAATGATAATTTTGAATTAAAAGAATTTTCAGATGCGGACTATGTTGGAAGTCTGGTTGATAGAAAAAGTACTAGTGGTGCATATTTTATGTTAGGGCATTCATTAGTTGCATGGTCAAGTAGAAAACAGATTTGTATTGCATTATCTACAACAGAGACAGAGTATATTGCTTTGAGTGGTTGCTCTGCTCAAATCTTATGGATGATACAAACTTTGCAAGACTATGGTCTAAATTTTAAACATGTACCACTAATGTGTGATAGCAAAAGCGCAATTGATCTCACAAATAATCCTGTACACCACTCACGAACAAAACATATAGATGTTAGACATTATTTTATTAGAGATCATATTTCCAAAGAAAATATCTGCATAAATTTAATTTCAACTGATTCTCAATTGGCAGACATTTTCACAAAACCCCTACCAGAAAATAGTTTTTGTAAACTACGTCTCAGCTTAGGTGTTTTAGAAATTTAATTTTCTAAATATTTAACATTTTTTTCTCCCTACTAATTGTCGAAAAGATAAATAGTGATTGAAAAAGTGATGAACATTGATATTTATCATAATTATTACTCGAGACGGTATAATTAGTAAATTTTTTAAATTTAAACAAGAGTTATAATTTTTTTTAGTACAAATTCCATGACCATCTCTATATCTATCATATTTCTAACGACCATCACTCATCAAAATTCTATGTAGTTTGTCGACATGTGGTACTTTAAACATGAATCATTCGTTTTTCATTTTACATTTTTAAATAATAGAAAATTTTATATAGTAAAAATAATAATAAAATAAAATAAAATACCAAAGTATTCACTCTCATTTAAAAGTCCTCACGGTTATGCATGGGTGAATTACTTGGAATTTGTTATGTGCTTCCATGCTCATTTAAAAGTCCTCACGGTCATGCATGTATGGAACGCATATCAAAAGTTGATTTTTAAAATAAACAAGTTGATTCTATCCTATTTAAAAGTCCTCACGGTTATGCATGGTTAGAAGATACTTGAATTCATTTTTTTTCAAATAAAATTGGAATACTACTAATCTCATTTAAAAGTCCTAACGGTTATGCATGGTTAGTAGATATTCAAATTCCTGATATAAATATACCACAAATAGACAAAACTGTATGGTTTTATATGATGACATCATTCTCATCATTCTAAAAGTGGAATTTGCACCTAACAAAATATTTATGATTTTTGTTTGATTTATTTTTAAAATTTAATATTTATATTCGATTGAGTTTTAACGTTGGATTAATATCGATCACTTTATCTCTATTTTCTCTAACACTATTATTCTTTTGCTGATAACAAAAGGGGGAGAGAAAAGTTAAGATTTTGTCAAATAAAATCAAGCAAAAGTCAAACGTTTTCCATTTGCATCTAGGCTCATTTGCATATTATTTAATTGTATGCATATTTGTAGGGGGAGCTTTGTGTAGAGAGGAATCATTTAAATAGGGGGACCAATTAGAGCATATCCATGATCAGATACATTTGACATATTCAAAATCTTAAATATATGTTTGTTATCATCAAAAGGGGGAGATTGTTGCATATGAGGTTATATGATTTTTGTTTGATGATAATAAACATATATATATTCGTGTAAATGTATTTGTTAATGTACTATTTTATTTTCACAGATTAAATAAATATTTGCTGAACAAAAATTAAATAGCACAGAATTTGAGTTCAAACAGAAATTTTATTCAAATAAATATTTATTACAATTTTGAATAGTACAAATTCAAGCTCTCACTATACACTATAAAACCTTGATTACGATACAAATTCAATTACATCACAAATTCACTTTTACAGTTCACCTCACTACATATCACTCACACTCGTATTTTATCTTCAACTTCACTTCAAATGGAATCCAGCATCTGAGCAATTTGCAAAAATAAATATTGACACAGTAAAATTGAAAAGGAAATATTTTTGGAGTAAAAAACAAAATGTGAATTTTGAAAAAAATATTTGCCTCAGTTATTTGGGTTGTTTGTCATCATTTAACTTTGAATTCATCATACACAAACAGCTTGCGACATACACAGTGTATCACTGTATATGCCATAAGGCCGTGCACACCGATATATGTACACTTGATAAATTTACAGGGACAGGTAAGCACATGTCAAACCCAAATTATCGGATTCAACTCAAGTGCAATAAAATAAATGTCACAACTCTCAGCACAAGGTCAGATCCGATCTTAAGCTGGATTCAACTCAGGTGAAATTTCGAAAAATAAACAAAATGCAAAGGTCAAGTCACTGCAATCATGACTCAACTCAATGCAACAACCAAAGTCAAGGCAACATGAAGTCTGCAACTCAAACTGCAAGTCCAAACCAATGTACAGTACAAACTAATGCACTAAGCACAAGACACGGTCAGTTCAAACATGTATCAAGTAGCAAGCAACGACAAAGAGGAATAATTCAAGATCACCATGCAACAGCAAGTGATAACTCAGCAATACTCAAAGACAAGGGTGCACATAATCAATGCCGAAATCAAACCAACATAAATGACACAGTGTACACAAGTGACACAAGCCTGCAACTAAAATTGAAACCATCCAACTACATAATGACAGTAATCAGTACCACAAGACCATCAAGTGTCAACCAGACATCATGATGAACCAACTACACAACTACAATCAAGTGAAGTATAACCAGTAACCAAAGTAACCAGAGGCAAATGGACAGAGGCAACAACAATATAAACCAGACTACATAAAATACATGGAGGTAATGCCCAAACTGTCGCAAGTAACTCAACAGTTCACATTGCAGTGACAACATACAAAAATGAATCAGTACAGTTTCAACGCTAAAAGCTCAAGTACACAACCAACTAAATAAACACAGCAGTGTGCAACTCGAGCTTCAGAAGAATCAAGTGATACAACTATGCTCAAAGACTCAGCAATTAAGTGACACAAATCAAAGACTCAGCAATGCTTAGTACACAGTGACAATACACAGTATGAAAGTATAAGTTTTTGAAGAAAACAAAAAATGAACCATTTACAGATTAATGCAAACTGTCTCGAAAAATAAGTGAACATCAAGCAACGTTAAGTTAATGCCGTTGTCATAAAACTGCAGCCAGACAAGATCGAAAATGCTCAGAGATGAACATAAAGATGGCAAGAGCCGAAGTACACAGGCACATGAAATCTCAAGCCAAAGGCCGAAGCCAGCAGTAACATAAATTCACGAATCAAAATCGATTATAACCAAGTCAGAGTTCTAAACCATGTTATCCAAGTAAATTAAAAAAGTCAGAAATAAATCATCAACATTCAACAAAAATCGAATGGCCGAAAGCATAATTTTGAACAAATCAGACGGCAATTCAAGGAGATCGACTCCTATATAAATCAATTCATCATCGGCAACAAAAAAGCATCGGAGTTCAATCGAGCATAACAGAAAAGCATAAAGGAAAATCACATACCAAATTGAAGTCGAACTCCAAAAGCAGCCAAAAGCATTAGACGAACAAATCATCACTCAATTGTCAACCAGATTGATCGTCACAATCGGCAACTTCATCATGAAACCCTAATTTGGATCGAAGGACAAAAGCCCTAATTTGGATCGAAGGATGAAAGCCCTAATTGTGATCGAACAAAAGCAGCCGCCATTATCTCAAAAGGAACGGAGCAAATAAAAAAAGGATCGGGTTAAATTATAAAAGGGGTCGGCTTGTTTTTTAAAGAGCTTTCACTTTTATAAGGGTTTTTAATTTTTTAAATAGGGTTATTTTAATTTTAAATTATTTTTAATTGTATTTTCATTTTTAAACTGTTAAATTTCTAGTCGTGTGACTAGGGTACAAACTACGTGGCGTAGTTTGAGAATTCGCAACTCAATGGCTGAGTTGTGGCAGGGTTTTGAGCGTAGAGTTAGGTTTAGTCGATAGCGGGTGTCGCAAGTTTACGTGTGTAAGCATCTGACTATCTAATTTCTAGTAGAAACCTTGGGGCAGCACATAGGCAGGGTTTTGCCGACGCTGGGTAAATTCTGTGTCGTTCTATTTCTGCATTTTACTATTCTGCTATTTTTCTATGCTGCTATTATTCTGCGATCTGTGTTGAAATTATTCTATAAGCTTCCGCAATTAATTTTTATAATTGATAGTATCACCCTATTCACCCCCCTCCATGGTGAAATCGATCCTGCAGAATGTTATTCATACTAGGCTTTATGTTTGACTCAACGTTTATGTTTTCCTCTTGAGCTCTCGAGTACTCAATTGATTTTGAGTAGTTTGAGAGTTGAGCTTTTCAGGTAAATCTTTAGACGAATAAGCTTTCGGGGATGTGCACGAGGCATGATAGTTATATAGGGTTATCTTTTATTTTTATTCCGCTGTGTTGATGTAAAGTAAAGTTTTTAAATTGCCTATATTTATATTCTGATCATCCAAGGGGGCACCTTCAAATGTCGCTCTTGGCGTATGTTGTAATACATATATTTTCTCCGAACATGGTTAATGATTGTAGGATTATGTAATGAATTTGTAATGTTTTGAATTGGAATGTGGATCTTGTTTGATAATTTTAAAAATTTCCATATTCAAGTGTTTTTGTGTATCAATGTATCTAACGTTGCTGAATTTGGTCGTCGAGGATTGATAACTACGGATGGCTGCAGCATTCGTAGCCATTAGTTTTGTGCCTCCAACTAGGGGGATGTTACATCGACGTACTGAGGGCATCTCTAATGGAAATCCACATGCGAACGAACCTTAACGGTTTTGATTTTATACTGAAGATTATTGTGTTATAATGCAGTACAGCTATTTTCTAAGTTATATTCCACACCTAGACTCTATTATACCGCCATATGTACTTATTTGATGGTTTGGTTCTTTTGAGGGGAAATCCATTTCGGTTATTCGACTGGTCTCAAAAGATGTCGTTATATAAATGCATCATGTTTCTTGAGTTTTGCACACCAAACTGATGCCTGACTAGTGGTTTTATTTTTCCCTTACTTCCTTAAGCATCAATGCCGCATGTCCTTGTTGCCAAAAACAAGGTAATAAAGAATGCCGACATTGATAAACCATAATATCAATACTTTGAGTCAAAAAAAATTACTTATGGCATCATTATAAGTATATCGAAAATATTGTACTTAAGCTATTAAATCGCAAAACATTGGATGACAGCATGGAAAACTCATGACATCAATACTATAATCGAAATCACATTTTAGCAACATCATTGCTATAAAATAAATTAATATCGGAACTGCCGTCGTGTGGCATAAAAACTCACGGCATCAATACCTCATATACTCATGAGATGCAGTATTCCCATAACGACTATGTTGGATGCATGAATCAATGCATCACATTCTTACGGTATAAATACCACATGTATTTCTTGCCACCTTTTCTGATAGCGCTTACAACTGTAAAGTGGTACCACCTATTGTTGTTGTCGAACATCATGGTGATGCAGCATATTGGTGGCATTGTAATTATTGTAAAAACTATTTTATTTCTATTAAAAGCGTTTTATTTTTACCAACTTTTGTTCCTTGTTAAATTCCTATTGGATGATAATATACTTTACCCATATCTTTTCAAAAAAACTATTGCAAGTCTGTTTTACCTTCCTAAAAACATTTGCAAACTAAATAATTAATACTAATGTAGATTATTTACTAGTGAAAAAAATTCATAGAAAATCAAAACAACTTGGGAAAATTTCTCAAAGTTCACCAAAAATCAAAACTAAAATACTCTTTCAAATATAAAAATTTTGAGGCAAAAATAATTATATATTTTAAATAATTAAAATCTAAAATACAACTATTTCCTCTTTTGGAAATTCATAAAATATTCATCTTAGCTTGGAAAATTATGAAATTAAAAATGCATCTCCATAATAATGTTTTACATAACATAATAGAAAATCAAATCAATTGGAGAGATTTACCAATAAATCCCTTCTAAATAATTCATAAAATTTCCATAAATCAACATTCTATCTGAATAGTGATCAAACATTCATAACATGGTAAAACAACCAAGACTAATTCAGAAATTATCCATAGCCGAATTCAAACACAATTAATAGAGATGGTTAACTATTTTTCACCTTAAATTGGGTGATGGAGTTGAGATTTGATGGAGTTTAGTTTCTTTAAGCTTTGCCTTTTGAATTCCTTAGTTTCCCTATTTCCTCTTCCCAACCTTGGTTATGGCCGGCCTTTATATGTTTATGATTGTTTATGATTTTAAAAAGGGAAATGAATGAGAGGGTGAGGGTTTAAAGGATAAAAAAGAGATCTGTTCCTATTTTTCTTTCTAATTTATTCTTTCCTATCTTAATTTTAAAACAATCTTATTAGTTAATTAGCTAAGATCTGACCTTGTTAGTTATCAAATCTCATCCCCATATCCCATTACATTATTCTATTTAGCCTATCCAATTAAATCACCTGGATAATGTTAAACTAAATTTAGGGGAATTATAGATATACTGGGGACGTGATGGATCCTACAGCGTATGGCTTATTATTCTAGATATGACTTTTGTTTACCTCGGACTGGCGTGATGGTTAGTCTATTTCCTAACCAGCTGGGTGGCATAGATTTGGGTACTAAGGAAACCAAGATGTGGGCTATTATAAGGGATAATATAATCTTTGACCATGATGGGTCAACGAGTGATTTATATCCAACGCATTGAGTGAGTGAATGTGAGAATGGATAATGTATGCTATGTTTTTTTAGTTTTTTGTCACCTTAGGGATGTCACTTGATACCGATTTTATTGATATAGATATCTAAATGCCCTTAATCTGATGTATAAAACACCCAGGATGACTATGATGTAGAGTAGTGTATATTTTATGTATGTGCTAACTATGTGGATGGAGGGACAGGTTAGGTATGATTCTTCATACCATTTGTCCTATTTTAGAGGTATATTAGTATGTAGAGGTTTTCTATCACTCACACCAGACAATTGTATGACCCAGGGTTTTATGCTTTGCTTTCTATTACTCTAGGTGCTCTTAAATGAGTAGATTATGGTTGTTGGGTTTGGTGAGCACGTAGAGTTGGATAGGTGACGAGAAAGAGGCTATTCTTTCATATTACTAAATTTACTTACTTGCTATTCCGCTACACAACATTATGGTGTTGGCTAGTTCTTTCACTATTTAGAGATAGTTTGTTTATGTGTTATTATTTAACGTACAACTCTACTACTTATAATGTATATTGTATAGATATATCAACTCTGATTCTACAATTCATTTATTTACTGTCTCACATGTTTTATATCTGAGATGTTTACTATTACTTTTATCCGATGAGATGTTAGATATACGACAGGTTCTGTGTTGTTATATTTACTTTACAACCATTGACGATCGTCCAGCTTCGATCGGGTACCCTTTTTGTGCACTATACATATTACATTTCATTGCCAGTTTGTAGGGCGGTCGTCGCATTTGGCATAAGAGCTTAGATTGCAATTGTTTAACCTAAGTGATACTATGATCTCGTAGAGATAGGATAGGAGTTCTCACCCAAGATTAGATCGAGAGTGTATATATATATACAACTTGTTATATATTTTGGTTTTAAAACTATATAATAATATATGTTATATATGAGTCATACTGCACATAAGAGTACTACTTATGTAGGATTCCTCATCGAGAGACCGATCGTCCTTACCACAGATTGAAGGATGAGTCATCAAACAAGGAATGCTTCTAGAAACTCCATCTCTAGAGTTAAAGAATGAGCTGGCTCGAGGGTTGTTAATCTCGATCTATAGATGATGTTCGATACCAAGATGCATAACATGTTGTAAAATGCTTAAGTAGCCGCTCCAAATGTTGTTATTGATGACGGTGCTCCAATGCAAGCACCCAAAGCCAATTTTGCTAAGCTGAATAAGGACTTTTCTAGTCTTAGTGGCAAACCATTTCAAGGAACGGAGCCAGTAATGGAGGTGGAGGATTGGCTTGATACCTGCAAGAGGATCTTCGGTGACTTAGAGCTAAACGATGCTATGAAGTAGCGATTGGCTTCCCAATAGCTTTAGGGATGAGCCACTAATAGGTGGAATTCTATGAAGGTCGTTGTTCCTGAGGACCAGTTCATATAGAACCGGTTCAATGTTAGATTCGAAGAGAATTTTATGTCGATAGTTTAGAAGTCGGTTTGTTCCATAAGTTTGCAGATCTAAATCAAGGAGATAAAACTATTTCCATGTATGTTGCTGAGTTAGACACTCTGTCGAAATATGGGTGTCCTTCATAGGCACTCCATCAAAGAAGAATGAGTAGTTCATCATTGGCATGGATGATTACTTTAGATAGAAGCTCGTAGGACACATGACGACACTTTCGATATGCTAGTTGAAAAGGCCTTAAGACATGAGAGTCTTTATCCAAAGCCGATAGCTATTGTTCCTAAAGAGAGCTAAAGCCGTAAGCGGGTAGGGGATAAAGAAGAAGTGGAAAAATAAGAGGAAGCAGTTTTAGAACAAAGGCAGCCAAAAGAATAGTAAGACCTCGCTCTTTTATTACAATTGCGATGACAAGGGCCACTATAGTAGAGACTGCAAAGCTAAGGGGAGAAATGCTATAGCTGCAACAAGCTTAGGGACATTCAGAAGGATTGTCCTGAGTCATTAAAGCAGAAGCAGGTCATGAAGGCATATGTTATTAAGGTCATTTCGACTTCGTCGAATGCTCCATAGGCGAAAGAGAAGGGGAAGGCATTGTTATTTAAGGTATGCTTTCCATTTGTGATGTTTCTATATGAGTTTTATTTAGGCTTTGCATTCCTTCATATATAACGCCCTAGTAGATAGATTAGGATTAAGACCTGAAATTATTGACCGGCCTTTGATTACGACGAACACTATTAAAGGCTCCACTAGCCTGTGTACGGTTTGTCATGGTTTGGTCATATCGAGTCATGGGTGTTCTTTTGATTGTGATTGCTTTGTTCTGGGTTTCGTTGGGTTTGGTATTTTCTGAGGATGGACTGGCTTTATAGGTATGGAGTGATGGTGGATTGGGGGAACTCATCGACGGCAATAAGGGCATGTGATGGGTGGACGATAGAATTAGGTTACCTACCGGATGATGATGTGATGATCAGTTTTCTATATTTTCTTGAGATTCCACATGACGAGTTATCATCGGTGCCTATTTCTAGTGAGTATCCGGACATATTTGAGGAGGTAACTAGACTTTTGCCACATAGAGAGATTGAGTCCTGTATTGATTTAGTAAAAGATGGCAGATCGATAGTGATGTCTTTGAGGAAGATAACACCTAGAGAGAAGTAGGAGCTGAGGTGCAATTGAATGAGTTATTGTGACGAGGGTTCATTCGCAGGGGTATTTCTAGGTGAGGAGCACCCATATTATTCACCATGAAGGCACATGGTTCCATTAGAATATGTGTTGATTACCGTGAGCTAAATAAAGTGACAAAGAAGAACGATTATCCACTGTCATGTACTGATGACTATTTCGATCAGCTTCATGGTGCTATAGTATTTTCTTTGTTGGATCTTACTACGGGATTCCACCAACAAAGAGTAGCGAAGCAATGCATGCCGATTACAGTGTTTTGAATGCCATCTGGTTTTTATGAGTGGTTGGTTATGCCATTCAGGCCATCGGCATACTTTGTTGATCTCATGAACCATGTCTTCAAGGGTCAACTAAATAAGTTCATGCTTATGTTCATTGATGATTTTCTTGACTATTCATAGACAGAGGAAGAACATAAGACACATTTGAGGATCGTACCAAAGGTGTTGAGAAAGCACCAACCGAGAGCAAAGTTTTTAAAGTGTCACTTCTAGAGGAGGGAAGTGAGATTTTTGGGTCATGTTGTTTCTTAGCAGGGCATAGCCGTGGATCCCACAAAGTCACAGCAGTCCAAGATTGGACTAGACCTTAAAACGCTACAGACATGAGAAGTTTCTTCGTGTTAGCTGAATATTATAGACGGTTCATCTAGGACTTCTCCAAAGTAGTAGCACCATCGACTAATTTGATAAATAAGAATCAGACTTCTACTTGGGATATGAGATGGAGCAGGCGTTCATGAGTCCGAAGGAAAAGTTAATGATTGCACCAGTATTGACCATTCTGACCAGGAATAAAGAGAAGATGGTGTACATTGATGTTTGTGGTACCAAATTAGGTGTGGTATTTGATGTAACAACCCGTATATTTGGACCATTTAAATTGAAAATAATCCACACATGCAACTTAAATAGTACAAAACACGAATCATTAATGGAGTATATGTAAATAAATGAGAATCATCACAGAATCACATACAGATACAATAATGGAATAACGCAGTGGAATTACAACAATGTCATAATAGTAGTTCATGAAGATACTAAGTAAATACAACAATGTCTTAAGAAAATAGTGAAATAGAAATACATAGATGTCCGATACAATATCAAAATAGAATAGAGCAACACTGATAAAGATAAATGATAGTCTTCAAAGTCTTTAGCTTCCAAGCAGCACAGCAACATAAATCCTCAGACTGACCCGAGCATAAGCATAAACAAACACTCGAGTCAGGACATATATTCTTATACTGGATAATATGGTTCAAAATTTGGAAATAACAATAGCTCAAAGATGAATGGAATAACATCTTTCAGGATTCGTTAAACTATCTATATATATAGTAGTGTACGCTAAGTAGATAATGCCCAACAGAAAAATAAAGTATCAAAATAGTGTTAAGGCGTTACCATTATTCCCCTTAACACATTTATATAGTATCATAGTCTATACAGCACTTTAAACTCCACCGTAAACTAGTGGAATATTCGGGAGTACTCCATAGGCATAATACAAAACAAATCGTAGTGGTCGCGTATAGGAATACAAGTATGACAAGGCACATGAAGCAATACCCAAGGTAGTGAAACTACCATTTGCCTGATCCGGACTGGTGAGAACGCATCGCCGCAACGATCGCAACACTGTGATACAACACTCCAAATTCAAGGGTGCGCACCAATCAAAAACAAGTATGAGTAGTTTACGAAGAAGTGTGTTCGCTCGAGGTAGCTAACCTCATTGGCCCCGCACGACTCCTATTTAAGTCATTTCCAATTTGACACAAGTGCCAAAGTCATCCATCATCGTTCTCTTTCTTCAATCATCAACGTACATCATTCCAACCACTTCATTCTGGGTCACACTCTACGTATAGTTATTAAAGTGGTATTCGGTTTAGACAGTGAGTATGTCCCTAACCGATCGCGGTCTCTTTAATAACTTCGAAATTATTACACCAATTGGTCATTTAATAAATTTCAAAACCAAATCAATTTCAGTTTCACTTAGAATTCGAAAGCCAACATTTCATTTGTCTTTCTATATCAATTTCCATAATTTACGTTTCAAAACTTTTGAATTTCCAATTTCAAAACTCTATAATTCAACTTCAAATTTGATTTAAAACAATTCAAGTATTGATTTAAATTCATATATACGTTTCATTCAATGATCATTTAAATTAAGTTAGTGTAACATAATATTGATGTAAATTCATAGATGGATTTCATTCAATAATTATTTAAATTAAGTTAATTTAACATTTCAAAACAATTTCAATTAAATTTCCAATTCATTAAATCATTCACATTAAGTTTACCTACATTATATCCAAACTTATAAATTTAATTAAATTAAATTCGCCAAATTAAATTCTTTAATTTACAAGTTTTATACTAATTTTAATAAATAAATCACGTTTTATTTCTTATTAAAGAAATTCAAATTCACTTATTTACTTATCTAATTAAATAATCACAAGTCAAATTTCTTCAGTGAACAAGTCTCAAATTTGTTTAATTATTAAATAAATTTCAAAACTTAATTCAATAATTTACTTAAATTTAAACCACATTCTTTCATCAAACATTTTGTTAATATTTGTTTCAAATTATTAAATATTAACATTTTTAAATTTCACTAGAACTCAAATTAAACCCTTCATTATTGTATTTAAATAAAATCTTTATTTTATTTGTTTAATTTGAATTATTCAACCAATCAGGTTTTTATTTAATTCTCTATCCTAAGTCAATTGTTTTATTTGGGTATTTATCATTTCATCCCGATTCCATTTCAATTCAAAATCAGAAATATAGTAAATGGAACTTGCAGTGTGATAACTGGGATGGTTTCAAAGTAAATAAACAAGCAATAACAACAATCAATAATAATCCAATAATTTATTTAAATAATCCTGAAATAATCGTATTAATTTACATTATAATTTTATGTAAATTAATATAATTATTTCTAGAATCTACACTATCATTTCATGTAGATTAAAGATTATTACGCTATTATTTTATGCGGTTCTACACTTGATATCTACTAATTCAATTCCATGCTTCATCCAATTTACATGACATGAATTTTTGTTTACAATGTTTAAGGTGTTGCTAACTATATTTTTACGTGTCAACTAATTATACATTTCAAAGGTCATATTATACAGATTTTTATTTAATCAAATTCAAGCACATATGTCAATTTCAAAGTGTCAACTACCATACGTCAAATACAAGTGTATATTATTTATAACTTTATGTATTAACAATTTTTAACGTCCAATATCAACATCAAACAATCAACATATTATCAACCAAACTTGATTATCATCGTATAAGAATATAAGTCGTAATATTCTTCACCTTCATGGTTAGAGAAAATGAACGACGAAGTACGAAGAGGCATGAATAGATTTGATTCAAACGCAACATAAACACGGACAATCGAACAACTGCAACCATCAACAAGAAAGAAATGGTATAAATTTCATTATGGACATTCATATATATTTTTATAAAACTATATATATGCACTTACCAAACAATGAAGAAAAGAAGGAAAGCAAAGAATTTGAGTGCTTGCTGCAAAGTGGAAAGCTTCAACTAGTTGCTGTACAATAACAGAGAAGAGAAGTGGGTTACTACTACTCAGCAACTAAATATATATACACTATATATATTCATTCGGCAAATACTGAAAGCAACAGTAACACTTCCTCTTTTATAAAGCAACAAACTGTTTCATTAATCATTTTTTTAAAACAGAGACTCATTTTTTTCTTCAAATGAACGTGTGCAGCCTGCACAGTGCTCAGCCTACACAAGGTGGCTCGGAATTCAGCGTAGTGGTTGATGGGGAGCCGGAGGGGCGGTGGTCGGCTGAAGGCTGTGTGCGTAGGTGGTTGCGACGGCGAGGCATGGCGATCAAGGGTGATGGAGGATGGGGCGACGCGATCTGGGGAGGCGCGCGTGATGGAGGATGGGCGACGCGGTCTGGAGATTTGTGGCGGTGCACGGTGGTTTAGTGGGTCGGTGCGCGGTTGGAGGGCGCGTGTTTCAGGCGACGGACTGGGGCGGTGCACGCTGGCGGGAGAGGAAAGAGGGGACGTTGAGGAGGTGCGGAGGCTCGGCGACTGGGTGGGACACTGGAGGTGGTGTGGCAGGCGATTGCGGCGGCTGGAGGAGGTGTGGCGACGCGGCCGGTTGCGGGTGGTGAAGTGGCGCGCGTGACGGTGGAGGAGGGTGGATTGGGTCGCGGTGGCTTAGTGAAGCAAATGGTGGAGGCTGAGTTTATTTTTTTACTTTCTTTGCAATTTCAAGTTTGACAGAGGAAATAAATAGAACGAGGGAAGAAGAAGAAATAAAGGAAGGATGAAAGGAATTAGGTAGATTCGTACCTGTAGCAGAGAGCAAAATGAAATGGCTACGTTTCTTTTCTTTTTTCTTTTAATTTGGCAGAGAGACAATGGCAGTAAATATTATTCTTGAGTTACGAAACGCCTTTCGTATTTCCCTTGCAACCTCCAGCTGCCAACCACCCAATAAATGCACATCAGCCAAAGTTTTATTTTCAATTTTTAATGGATACGTGGTGTAAATTTTTGGGCTGAATATGCATTTAACCGGTCCGTTTGGAACGGTTAATGCGACATTTTATGTTGAACTCCGATTTATACAAATGAATATACCATTCTGATCGGCGCGACAAGGCGCTTCTAACGGTACATAGATATTGGCGGTACGACAGTTTTATCAAAACTCAAAATTTACGCCGATTAAATTATTCGTTTGACAAAACAATTTAAATGAAGCAGGCAACGACGGAATTAGATGAAACGAAATGCGACGTCTTGATCAGATAAATTTTTACAACGTTGCTGTGTACAAATATTTAGAATCGGAAGATAAAATTTACGCACTTCGAAATGAACTGATATATGATAAAATGCGAACGAAATTTAATGCGATATTTTGCGACAAAACTTTTCCTTTATCCATAACTAACTGGACGCATCATATAAATGAAGTTTGGACGTTAACTGAGAACGTATACAAATTTTAAATTTTTATATTAAGATAATGGATTTAAAATTTTAAATTCAGTCGGAAATTCAGGGTCATTACAATCTCCCCCACTCAAAACTTTTCGTTCTCGAAAAGGAACGAGACGGAAGAAGTAAGAAAGAAACAAGCAGAAATCAAGAAGATTTGAGAAAATGAATTATACCTGAAAACAGTAATTCGGGGTTTGTATCCCGAATACTATCCTCAGTTTCCCATGTGCAATCTCGATCATATACACTCCACTGAACTTTGACGAGATTGACCGACTTCCTTCTAAGTTGCTTCGTCTCATGATCGACTATCCAAAGTGGTTTCCACTCAATGGTAAAGTCAGGCTCGATGACTAACTCTTCCAACTGAGCAGCAGGAATCGTCATAGATGGATCGTGCACAACTTTGTGGAGATATGAGACATGGAACACATTGTGCACACCGGCTCACTTTTCAGGTAATGCAATTCTATAGGCCAAGGTTCTTATCATCTCCGTAATCTCAAATGAGCCAACAAATCTAGGAGCAAGCTTTCCTTTCCTTCCAAATCGAATAACATTCTTTAAAGGCGACACTTTGAGAAATATTTCATCTCCTACACTGAATTCGAGATCTCTCCTTCTTCTGTCAACGTAGCACTTCTGTCTGTCTTGTGCCATCTTTATCTTTCTCTTGATTTCTTCAACTTTCTCGAAAGCTTCCATAATCATTTCTAGACCAAGCACTAATCGGTCTCCAGACTCGATCCAACAAGCTGGCGATTTACACGGCCATCCATATAAAGCTTCGAACAGTGCCATACCAATGCTTGCCTGATTTTATTAAAGATAATTAATTCCAATTCAAATATAATTATTCAAATTTTGAAATTCGATTTCTTTACCTGATAACTATTATTATAGGTAAATTCAACGAAATTGAGATGGTCTTCTCAGGATCCACCAAAGTCTATAATACAAGCTCGGAGAAGGAATTCCAAAATCTGATTCATCCTCTCAGTTTGGGCATCTATCTGAGGATGATAGGCTGTGTTCAGATTCAGTTTAATGCCCAAAGCATCTTGAATTGCCTTCCATAATTTACTTGTAAAAATAGGACCCCTATCGCATACGATACTAGATGGTACACCATGAAGTTTAACAACATCCCTCATATATATCTCAGCCAAACTCGAAGCAGTACGAGTGGTCTTGATTGGAATAAAATGAGCGGATTTTGTCAGCCTATCGAAAATCACCCAAATGCTCTCATTACCTCTTATGGTCCTTGGTAGCCCATCAATAAAGTCCATAGAAATCTGCTCCCACTTCCAACTTGGAATCTCTAGAGGTTGGAGTAATCCTGCCATCTTCCTGGGATCAGCCTTAACTTGTTGACAAGTTGTGCATCTGCTAACATAGGTAGAAATATCACGCTTTATGCCACTTCACCAATATAACTACTTTATATTCTGATACATCTTTGTGACTTCTGGATGAAATGAAAGCAAGAATTGATGGTTTTCTCTCAGCACTTCTTGTCTTAAACCATCAACATTTGGAACACAAATATGGTTTTCGATCCTTAAAACACCATTATTATCTACTCGGGCACCCATTTTACTGTCAACATTTCCGACTCTACCGAGAACTATTTCTTTGATACGATAGAGCAAAGTGTCCTCGTATTGCTTAGCTATAATGTGATCCATAAGAGATGGGGAGATGATGAGCTGAAATAATAATCCTTCTACAAGATTACAACATGCCATTGCTTGGTTTCTGCTCAAAGCATCGACAACGGCGTTTTCTTTCCCTGGTGTGTAGTTAATATCAAGATCATATGCAGCTAAGAATTCGAGCCATCGGACTTGTCTTTGATTCAAATCCTTTTGTGAGAAAATATATCTCAATGACTTATGGTCTTTGAATAATTCAAATTTGGTCCCCAAAAGATAGTGCCTCCATAGCTTTAGAGCAAATACAACCACAAGAAGCTATAAATCGTGAGTTGCGTAATTTGCTTCATGGGTCTTTAACTGACGACCAGCATAAGAAATGACTTTTCCATTTTGCATTAAAACTGCTCCTAATCCATCACGGCAAGCATCAGTATAGACGATCAAACCTTCGCTTCCGTCAATAACCATAAAAACTGGGGTAGAGGTCAACTTTTGCTTCATCTCATTGAAAGCTGATTCGCACTTTCAATTCCAATTAAGTTTGACATTCTTCCTGGTCAGTGCGGTGAGCGGTGCGGCAATACGAGCAAAATTTTCTATAAATCTGCGATAATAGCCGGCCAAGCCCAAGGAGCTACAAATATCTATAGGAGTTTTGGGAGTCTCACGATCCTGTAAATTCAAAGGATTCGAATTTAGATAGAGATAACATGTTCGGATAAAAATGACAAGTAAGGATAGAACTTACATTGATTATGGCAATCTTAGCTGGATCGACCGAAATCCCATTCTCCGAGACAATATGGCCAAGAAATCAAACTTCATCTCTCCAAAAGTGGCATTTCGAGAACTTGGCTTTAAGCTGACGACTACGAAGAGTTTCAAGAACATAAGCCAAATGTGACCTACGCTCTTTCTCATCTATAGATAAGATGAGAATATCATCGATGAAAATAAGAACAAACTTGTTTAGAACATCACGGAAAACTCTATTCATCAAGTCGTCGAAATAAGCTGGAGCATTAGTAAGGCCGAACGGCATAACCAGCCATTTAAAGAAACCATTTTCAGTTTGGAATGCTATTTTAGGAATACTCTCTTCAGCAATTCTGAGTTGGTGAAAGCCAATAGCCAGATCGAGTTGAGAGAAAACTTTAGCTCTATGGAACTGGTCGAATAGATCATTAATGTAGGGCATTGGATATATGTTCTTGTGTGTGAGCTTGTTTAGCTCTCTATAGTCAACACATATTCTGAGAGAACCATCTGATTTTTGTGACGAATACAACTGCAGCTCCCCATTCTAAATGGCTTCGCCGTATCAAGCCTTTAGCAAATAAATCTTCAATCTGAGCGTACATATGCTAGTCGACAACTGAAGCCACATGATAAGAAATACCACACCCATGATTTAGAGTTAGCAGTGATTTTATTTGCATTAAAGATCCAGAGATATTATCTTTTAGGAGATAGTTTCGAGTTATTCGTCGATCATAAATAATTGAAGTCCATCTTTCCATAGAAGGATCTTAACCTTCACCAGTGGTGATGGTTAGAGTTCCTAGCCTCCTATAACTTGGATATTGCATATACACTAGGAAAGTTAATGTAGTTGCTTTTCCTTTCCTAACTAACTTATTCTTCTTAGAGGTAGAGATGTTGATTTGAGGGGTGGATGATGAGGTAGGAACAAAATGGTCTGATGGAGGTTAAAGGGAAGAGGAAGAGATCCAACCAGTAGAGAACAAATATCAATTAAGTTGAAAATAATGTCATCGGTTAAGGGAGGTTTGGTTTTGATTTTGTGCAGAGATATGATTGAAGTTGAGATATTTAGTAGAAATAATATGCACGAAACCATGTTCATTCAATAAATTTGTAGACATAGTTTCATGTTTTTCCATATTATTATGGGTTTAATACTTTTCAAATTGAATTGAATGTGTAGATTGTGTGCTTTTAAGGATATCATCATTCTTTGACAATTCAGTATTTAATGTATCGTTTGTTTGTTCTGATATTAATCCATAGAATCCTTGCATATTAATGCACCCATACACATTAATATCCATGCACACAGAATTAAAATCATGTGCTGGCACTTGCTCTTCATTTGTTTCCATTATTTCATCTGAGACCAAGGTATTGTCACTTAGTATCCTCACTGTCTTGGACCCAACTAGCTTAGCCTCTGGTGCCACACAACCAACCTGATTATCTTAGTCAGCACGTACTTGGAATTTGTTACTAGAATCTACTACTTCCTCTATGGGCTTTTCTTTATTAGCCACTTCTCTTTCCACTATCTCAGTTGCTTGTTCCTTTTCTTTCTCATTTACAGCAACCTCCTTTGAAAAATGAACTATCTCTATAGCATTAGAACTTAATAATGTCTTCTCTGCTATTAAATTTCCTAATCTTATTATTGACTTTCAGTTTTGATTTTCTTTTGGTTTTAACAACATATTGCCACCTCTTTTTTCCTTTCACCCTTGTAAGTCTTCTTTATTTTTTATTTTCAGACGCTCGATTTTTTTTCTAGCGTCGGTTTCAGGTTGCACTGCCTCATCTTTATTTATAGAGCTATGGTTTGACATGTTTCCAAGGTATGCCCAAAGAATTTGCACCCTAAAAAGATCTCTGGCTTCCATAGATAACTAACATTAATAGTATGTTCACTGCCGTCTATGAGCTGAATAGGAAATTGCTCCATAAGTTCTATATCTAGTGAAATCTCAATCAAACACTTCGCAAACTCAATTCTCTCCAATTTCTCGGATGATTCATCAATGCATACTAATTTTCCAATAAGACAAGCAAGGAAATTAATCTCAAGGTGTGACCAGGCATATGAGGGAATTTTGTGTAGCTTCACCCAGATTGGAACTGGTCTTATGCTGCCACACATGTTACATATTGTCGGATCCAATTGTTTTATAATAAAATTTTTATTTTTCATTAGAATAGTATCTCCCTCAATAATCATTATTCTATCTTCCTTACAATATAATAAAAATAAGAAAGTGAAACCATCTGACTTAACCTTTATAGAGCCCTTGAGTTTCCATCTCCTTTTAAGTGTTTCTATAATAGCTGTGTATGATAAGGGTTTGTCGAGAAAGAATCCTACTAGATAATCCCTCCAATTTTCATTTCCAACGTTAGTGATTTCCTCAGATGGAACTAAAATCTCTCTATTAAAAGCAAGGCTAAGGGTTGTTGGAACATACTTTTAACCATTGCGTGATTTGCATTTGAAAAGAGAATCCTAGTCTAGTGAAGGGATGGAATTGGAAGGGAAGGATGCAGTGAAGAGATGGGAGGAAGAGAATAGGGGAAGTAGAGAAAAGAGACAGAGATGGAGGAAGGATAGGCGGTACGATAGGAGAGGGTGGGTTAGGCACTGGAGGTGGTAGATAGGCGGAGTGTTTAATGATGGAAATTCTATCGATTTAGAAAACCGTCGAATTTTTTTGAAATAAAGTTTATACCGCAAGTGCACAGCGTACAATGGCAGTGTGTGACAAGTACAGGTCGATCCATAGGGAATTGCTAGATTTTAAAATTTCTATTCAATCAAATTAAACCAAGAATTTGAAGAGTGTAAACTAAAAATATTAATAAACTAACTAACTAAAAAAAATTGATAAAAATATGAGAGTTAAAGAGCAATTTAGAGGCGAACCCTCTCTCATGATCACATAAATCAACATAATGAAATTATGATCTCTTTTTGATCATTTGTGATTTTAGTTGATGCATTTACCATAAGCATGGCCCAGTTGTGTTACTAATTAACACACTTAAACCATCAAACTTTAAAGCACCCTCTAACCCACTTACTAACTTTGATGAAAATGACATGAAATTAAAGTAGAATCTATGTTAAGCATGGCTTATTGACTATTGAATTAGAAACATAAACCATCAAATTTTGATTCTAAATCCACTTTCATTACCATGATCATATATAGATGAAGAGCTAATTATTGATTCATATGACTAATCATAGCCTATTTATTTTGAACAACATAAGCTATCAAACTCAATATTAAACACAGAATCACACAAACGTCTAACTTTCCATTAATCCCAAAAGAGACATAAATGAAAAAATTATGTTGCATCTACATGATTCAAGAGAGCTTTATTATCCCTAAATTGAAGGGGTTTAGCCTCTCATATTTGTTATAATATCAATAAATGTAGCTTGCAATATGAAACAAAAAGAAGAGAAAAAAGCTAAATGAACAACAAATGAAACTAATCTACTACATTAAAATCAAACTACACTACTAGCATGAAAGGAAGTAAACAAGAAAAGAAAAGAGGAATGTATCAAAGTTGCATAAAAAAATAAATTATATGAAAAAAAATGACTAAGTAGCCATGAAAAGAAAAGAGAAGCTTTCTTTTATTTCTAAGCTAAAAACTAACTAAGAGGAAAAGGAGGTTTACATGAACATATGGGGTATTTATACAAGTTAGAAACCCTAATTTTTTTTTAAGGAATGCCCGTCATACCCTTGAGGTAGTGTAGCCACCAAGTAATCATTAGCGTGTCTTAATCCCTCACCTAAATGTGCATGAAGCTTTAATGGTCTTTTAACATGTGCATTATCTCCTAATTGAAAACCAAGGTAAGTGGATAGGTGGGGTCCTCCATGATCATGAGTTTGAATTATTTTCATCTTCATTTGCTTTATTTCCTTTTGTGCACGCATATCTTCATGAAACCACTTGTAATTTCCATCCAATTCTCCTACAAAATAATATATAAAAAATTCAATTAAATTTTCTCAAATTAATATATGCACAAAATGACCATTTTTCCCCTATATGAATAAGAATATGTAATAATTTGAAAATAATTTGAATTTTTTTAAAATAAGTTAATACATCCAATATGATCATTTATTTAATTTAAATAGATTAAATATGATGGTAAAAATATGCACATTTATGTGTACATCACGGAGCAAGGAGGAGTTGGAAGTATTCAAGAATGCACTGTTAACAAATTCCAAGCTCAACCTCATGGGCATGGATGTAAATCACGTTTTTTTTTGCAATGATACGGTTAAGGATAGAAACCATCTCTTCTTTAACTATGAATTCACATATGATATTTGGAACATGGATAAAGTGGGCAGGGTTAATGCTAAAAGGGATAGCTCAATTGAATGGTGCCTCATCTACAAGGCTACGAAATAGAGATCAATGGGAACTTATATCATATAGTTCATTGTAGAAAAATTCATCAGTGCAATCTGGAATGAGAGAAATAATATAATATTTACTGCAACTACTAAGGTAAAGGTTCCTCTTTCTTTAGCATTATCCAATGTTATTAAAATTGGAGTGCGAAAATTTGGATATCCTTTTGTTAGTTATGAGTTTGTTGTGTTGCATGTGTAGGGCTTTCTCTTGATCTTTTATTTCTTATATTTATGGTTTTCTTTTTCTTGGCTTGCCTTGTTGCCCATGTACTTCTATTTTTATTGTTGTTTGTTTCTTTTCTTTGAGTCCTTAGCCTATTGAGGACTTACTTGCGATGTTTATAATTTTATTATGCTTGCAATAAAACCGGTAGGAACCAGTCAACTCTGTTGGCTTTGCAAAAAAAAAATATAATACAGTTGCTGCTTGAGTAGGAGACATGCTAGCTTGGGAGCTACATTCGTCGAGTGGACACAGTTAGAATATATTGTCGGTTATGATTTCTGACTGAGACGCAAGCTAGAGCAAGAGATATTAGCAAGCTGACTATCAGACTTACTCTGGTTGAGCGGATTGGTACTAGTTAGAGACAGAATGCCAAATTAGTCGAGATCATTGCTAAAATTGAAGTGGAAGTAGAGTTTGAAGATATGAGATAGTACGAACTATACCGAGATGGTTGGCTCTGTAAGTATAGGAGACTTTTTTTGATGTCGATGGGTTAAGGGATGAGGTTCTATGAGAGTGCCATCATTCGAGATTTACTGTTCACCTCGGTGGTAATAAGGTGCACCGTGGTATGAGGCAGACCTTCTACTAAGAAGGGATGAAGAAAGATGTTCGGACATTTATCTCAAAATGAATGAAATACCAGTTGGTTAAGGTGGAGAAAGGAGACCTAATGGATTAATGCAAACTCTAGAAGTTCCCAAGTAAAATTGCGAACAAGTATCGATGGATTTCATCAGTGGAATACCGAGGATTCAAGCAGGATGTGATATCATATGAGTCATGCTCAATCAATTGACCAAGAGCGCTAGATTATACCCATTACGTCAATTAGAACGACGACCAAACTGGTTGTCGAACTGTATGTGAAGTGGATAGTATGATTCCATGGGTGTCGAAGAGCATTGTGAGTAACCAAGACCCGTTGTTCACTAGTGGGTTTTGGAAGAGCTTCTAAGAGGCATTAGGGATAAAGCTGCACATCGGCATAGCTTATGACCATCAAATTAACGGCCAAATTGAGAGAGTGAATCATATCTTAGAGGAACTCTTGCGTGGTTGTATACTCGACTTTGGAGGCTCGTGGGATGATCACTAACATCTTGTTGAATGCACATACAATAACTGTTATCAATCTAGCATTAATAAGGCACCATTTGATGTGTTATATGGCCGACCATGCAATGCATCTTCATATTGGTGGGAAGCAGGTGAGAATTGATACTTGGGCCAGTAATGATTAGAGGAACCTTAGAGAAGATAGAGATCATTGGAAATAAATAAAACTATTTAAGATAGTTCGAAGAGCAACGCTAATAAGAGATGTAAAGTTCTCTGTTAGTGATGTGGTATTTGTCAAGATTTATACATTGAAGAATGTAATTCGGTTCGATGGAAGGAAAGTTGGCACCCAGATTCGTAAGTCCTTTTACTAGAGAGGATTGGGAACCTTGCTTATAGAGTCGACTTACCTTAAAGAATGGCAAGAGTCCACAATGTGTTCCACATTTCTTGATAGAGTGATGGGTATGCCTTAGGGAAAATTACGTGATTTGTTACATATATCTAATTCGATAACCAATCTTGTTCGAAATAAAAAGTATTTTCTTTCTATTATATATTAGATATCATGTGTGGTATTAATTAATTAGTTTAATTAAAAGTACATTTAATAGAAAATCCATAAATGGTATGTTTTTTTATAGTAGTTACAAAGTGTTATAACCGTGAGTAATTTATCACAATAAAAATAAATTTACCATTTTAAATGTTCCTTGTCAAGAGGCATCGAGATTGGATATCGATGTATCAGTTGAGACTAGTGCACGTAATGCTCTCAAATGTTGGGCGGTGTATTAATCATGGCTACTAGGAGTACCTAGGGGTTATGTGCTGATGATTATTGGATAACTATGGAGCGACTCGCTCGATAGTTTTCTGTTGGTTAATATAACTAAGGTTAAATAGAAAATATAGATACGGCTGATTTACACATTTCTCCCAACTTCAGAATACTATGGATCTTCAATATGAAAGCTTTACTTTGATTATAATCAAACCATGGCATAGCAACCATTGAGTGGCTATAGTTGGATCGAGTCGATGTATTGGAAGTGAAGCACTATTCAAGAGAGGATTCGTCTCCTTAGTTATATGAGATTAGAACATGGTCAACTCAAGTCAACTCAAAGTCAAAGTCTCTGGCCAGAGCATTTCGGTTAATAATAATTGTTATTATTGAACCAAGGACTTTGTGTTTGGACAATAGAGTTGAATATGGACGACGATGGAATTTTAACCATTGTTAAATTCCATAGGTCCAAAATGATATAGTTTTGACGAAGAGAATTGGTGTGAAATAAATGTCATAACCTAGTAACGCTTAATAATATAAAATTAGATTTTACCAAAATTAAGTAAGCAATAAATTTGTCCAAAATATCACACCACCTACTAAGTGATGTGTGAATGTTAATATTCGAATAGTTCGATATTAATCACTGACTAAATTTACACCTGACGAGTCACATAACCGTTATGATGAATTCTCTTTAAACCAAATGATTTAATTAGTTTATAAGTATTATAAATTTAATTAATATTTATGAAATATTAATTATAAAAAATTTAATATGATTTGAGAAATAAATATTATTGTATATTTGTAATAGTTATAGATATATATCGATTGATATGCGATGTCGATAAGCAATTAAATTAGATTTAACTAAAATATTTACTGGGGCTTAAAATGGGTTTAAAGCCCATGAAAGGGTCTGGAAATTTCGACCAAAAAGATATAGGAGGTGGCTAAAAAATAGACTAGGTGTATTTTAGATGGATGGCTCGGATTTAGGGAGAATGGGTTAGAGATTTGATCCACATTTCTCTCTATTCCTTCCACTATAAGAGAACTCATAACCCTAATGCACAAGAGAATTTTTGGCTGCCGTTTACATCTTCTTGCTGGCCTATTCCATCTATACAAAGCTCTATTAAAGCTCTTCCCAAATCAATTTCAAATCAAAAATTATTGGATAGTCAATAGTCTACAACTCAAACATTAGCGGTATGCTGAATTGACAAGGGTTTAAAGAAGGGATATTCATCATAGCAAGGTATATTTCAAGACATAATTTTAGTATGCTTTCTTAATTCATATAACTTATAATTCATGTATAATATTCCATTAATTGTACATATACATGTATATATATATATATATATATATATATCATATTTATGTTGTTAGCTATGTGAGGTTCCAATATGTATGAATGTTGTAGCATATTGAATGGTTATTTGTTTGTATGTACAAAAAACAATTTGTTTATTTAGATTAGATGTATACACAGCTAAAATTATTTCTTTTAATATATATATATATATATATATTGTATTTATATTAATAAGTCATTTTACACAAATTTAATAACCTATAATTCATTGTTTCACCATATCATGTTAAAAATTGATCTAATATTTTATATACACAAATTTATACTAAATATAATTTTAGGTAACTACAAAATATTTATTTGTAATTATTTACTGTTTTTAATATTACTTAAATCGAAATAAAGGTTATACAATTGACATAAAAAAAATATGACTCAGACAACTATATTTAAATTTTATAAAAAAATTCCATCGTCATATTAACTTTCGGCCAAAATTTTAAAATTAAAAATTAAATTTATGATTTTAAAAAATCATTTATTAAAAATAAGAGTCATTTAAAAAGTATAATTTTAATTTGGAAAATTATGGAAAATTTTCCATGACCTTATAATGAAAAATATTTTATGAAATTATTTTTAATATTATTTTAATATTTTTCGGCTAATAAATTTATATATGAATAATTTAATAATATGAAATTACACTAAAATATATTTATGCTTTATATTAGAAATGGAATGTTATAAGATATATATATATATATATTTCATTTTATTAATTAATATAATTGTATAATAAATATATACATTTATAAATATTTTTAGTTATTACAAATATAATTAAATGAAAGTACATATATACATTAATTTTATTGCTATAAAACATACATGTATGAGTAAAACTTTGCATAATTTATATATATACATATATATAATATGCATTACATAAATGTGAAATTTAATATTTATATATATTAAATTAGCTAATATTTCACATTTACGTAATACATATTATACATATGCAAATGTTTAGATTGTTTAATACTTACTTTAAAATAACATGTTTGTGTGTGTATATATACATACGTACATATATTTGGACAACATATAATACATACAAGATGAGTTAGCATGTTCGTTGCGATGCAAATCCCAACATTATGTACGGGCATGTTATACTTTGCATGGATTGCTATGTTACACATGCACACACATACAGATATGTATATGATACATATGTGTACCATTATGCTTGATTTAAAATATAAGTTAACTAAAATTCAATCTATTAATTTAAATGAAATAAAGGTTTTATTTAAATTAAATTTAGGAACGTTCTAAATAAATTATACTTTATAGGCCCAGTAAAGATCCTATATGGGAATTTTTTTGAAATCCATCTATATCAACTGCTACTGGCTGGCCCAGTTACAACATTTCTTGTCTGCCTAAATTTATGCATGGCTCATGCATAACTATTGCATCGAAACTACTAGATTATATCGAGATTGAACCAAAGGCTTGGGTACCTCGTAGGTCTATTCGTATCATCAGGCGTGATATAAAGTAGCTTAAGAGGATGATGGTGAAGTTGGTGAAGGTTTAGTGGAGCAAATGCGAAGGTAATTGCACTTAAGAGACCGAAGAGAACATATGGACAGCTTATCCAGAGCTCCTTACTCATTAAGACTTCTTATTTATCGCTTTCATTTTCACTTGTGATATCATTAAGTATATACCATAGTGGAGTGTTCTGCATGGTAGGATAGGTTTGGATGTTTCCTTTTCCATTTGTTGCTGAGTATGCATATTTGGTGTGTAATGGTTGCTTATGCTTGTATACGATTATTAGGCATGCGAGATGAACTTGTTGATTTTTGTTTGGGATTTCAATGGAAAAATCCTAAAGGGTAATAATGTGACGACCCATGTTCTATGTATCGGAGGATCATGGAATATTGGTATTACATTTACATGAGGTTATACAATTCTATGATTTTCAAAATTGACTATTCGAGCCATTTTCCATCCTTAAAATTTTTGTAGGACGATTTTGACCCTGAAAATCTTGTGTGGCCTATAACTTTTGTTAGGAGCCGACTTATGTTCTAAAACCACTTCCATTAAATCAGGATGATGATTTCTCTTTTCGTGGAGTGGTCGTAATGGAAAAATGAACTTATAGTTAAGGAGATAGGGTTGTTTGAAGTTCCATTTGATTTTAGACAGTTTAATTGGTAAATAGTAAGTTAATGGGTAAGCCAAAAGCCTATTTCGGGATTAACAAGAGGTTAGGACCGATGGGAATCTTCTCTATCACTTCACTCTTCCCAAAATAGGGAGAATCCCCAATTAACCATCTTTTGGCCAAAAGTCACTCGAATCCTTACTTTAATTAGTTAAAAGGTGTCACTAAAAGGAGATTAACAAGATTAGCACCTTGGAATCAGGATTGGCTACTAGAGATCATCTTGGAAGCTATTGTTCACTCTTGGATTTATGCGTCTTTGAGTTTTGTTTAGATTGCTTAGGAATTAGATGAGTGGTTTTAAGCCTCGAGTCATTAATGATCCATTATTGGATGTTTAATGATGTTTTTAAATGATTTTCAAACTCTAAAATACATTTTAAACACTTTTTAACAACGTACGTAAATTCCAAATAATTTGGATAAGTTTTGTAATTTCATGTTCTTATGGTTCTCATATGTTTTTATGGATACAACCCTTAGGTTTAGGATTCATGTTGATTTATTTAGTTGTGTGCTTGTTAGTATACATTGTATGTAATGATTTCTTGAATGTATCATGTTTGTTTGGTTGAAAACACCAATCAAATGGCGATTTAGTTTTAGGAGTATGTTGGAGATATGTATGGACCAAATGGTAGGCGTCCAAACTTGGTGCGATTGATATGGAGTAATAAGGAAGGCTGCTATGACTACGTTCAGAGTTTCAAGTTGTTTCAAGTTCGTATGCTCGAGTTGTGGCCATTGAAGATGGTTCGATGGTGAATTTGGGGTGATGAATCAATATTATCACTTCGAGTTTTAGAGTGTTACTTGGGATTATTTGCATAGATGGATCTCCAGCTTGATTAGATCGTTCGCATGAAGGTGTGGATCATTCGCATGATGGTGTGGAAAGTTTGCATGAAGTGAAGGAATTGGTAAGGCATGGTTCAGTGGAGTATACTTCATGTTTAGAGTATAGGCTTGGGTCGTAAACTATGGCTTGGGAAGATTGCTTTTGAGGGTATAGGCCATGGAAGTAAAGGAAGTGGAGGAGATGGATTTTAGCTAAGTCGGTGTTCAGTGTAACATTCCGTATCTAGAGGCCAAAAGCTAAGCTATACATATGCTGCAGTCATCCAAAGTATTAACTTTTGGGGACAAAATACGGTAATATTAATGGTATCCATAATATCAGAAGCACTTGAACATGAACAAAATCATAGATTTTCAAAAATAACATTTTACTGATTACATTTAAAAATAAATTCATATCTAAGCTAAATAATCCTATAACGTTTCCTATGTAAAGATCAATTGTAATCGTTATAAAAATATGCCAAGAGTGACATATGACGATGTCCCCTTGGTTGATCAGAGTCAATATTAGTCATATCTGACTTCATACACACAGCGAATCAAAGCAAAATAAACTATAACTCCTAATTAACTATCTATCAGCTACCTGCTCATCTCCGAAAGCTTTATTTGCCAAAATTTCTAAAACCTTAACCTTGAGTCTACTTAAATCAATTCTGAGATCCCGAGAGTTTAAGGGGCAAACACAAACTTCGAGTAAGACATAAAGCTTGGTGAATAATACCATACATCTCGGTTATATTATGTTAAGTGAGACCACGCCGCTTCGCGGAATGGGTTTCCCCTCACTAAAATCCTTTAAAACATATCTTTCGCAAATCTTTTCCTAAAACCAAAACTGGTTAAATCTATAAAGAATTATTATGTAACATACACATCAGCTAATAAATGAACTGTCTATTCAAACATTATAGTTTTGTTTGGCAATATACAAAATTTGCCTAACATCTGTTAGACACTCATTTTCTGGACGGTCTATGCTTAACTATCTGTTAATTACTTCTCTTCTGGAAGATATGTTCTTAACTAAATATTTTCCTGGGTCACCTGATCCAAATGGTTTTGCAAGCTCATCAATAACCTATCTATATACAAACATATATTCCTTTTTGTATGTAATCATAATTTTAGTCTTACCTATGACAAATCCCTACACGCTGGAAATTTAGATAAAATTAGCTGGGGCTAATAGCTAATGTATAGGGCATGATCATATATTAGTCTCATCTATTATTCTAATATCTGAGTCATTTTACTTAGGGATCCCTACCCATAATTTTCCTTGAAAACATTTACAAAATGATTTAAACCATTAAATCAAATTCCAATAAGGAAAATTTATATATATTCTATGCGAATATGCTTTACTCAAAATTACCTTACCATGTTATATATATATATATATATATATATATATATATATAGACACACACTCTGTACTCAAATCTTAGTTGATGAAAACATTTATACCTTTGAAAGTCCCCATTTCGAATCTACTGAAAGTAGCCCTTTCGAAACCATTGAAAGTTCCTCTTTTTAAACCAAGTAAAACCCTTAATTTAATCTAGGCCGAAATGCCAAAACCTTCCTTTCGAAACCACTCTGAAAACCTTTTCGAAGCCATTAGAAATCCTTCCTTTTGAAGGCTTTAAAAACTATAGACATCTTTCTTTTAAAACCTTTAAACATTGCCATTCGAAACCTTACGAAAACCAATCCCTTTAATCCTATCGAAACAACCAAAAAAAAAACCTTCCCTTTCGACTCCTTCGACACCGTTAGAAAACCTTTTGAAATCATTGGGGAACTACCCCTTCAAAACCTTCATTTAAAACCCTTTCGAAAGCATCCGAAAGCATTAAAACACTAAACCATTCGAAAGCATTTAGATTCAACTTGAAACACGTGGAAACTTTTGAAACCACTCAAAAATTTACTCCTTCGAAACCTTTGAAAACCTTCCGTCGAAACCATTTGGATTATGCCTTCAAGTAGAGCAAAAGGATCAAAAACCCATTAAAGTCGAAAGCATTCCTTTCATAATCATTCCTAAGTAAAGAAGTAATTGTGTCAAAGCCATCCCTTCGAAAGCATTAGAAGGGGTCAAGTTTGAAAAACCAAAACAACCTTTCGAAACCCATCTACGCGAAAGGTAGAAAGAGGCAGTTAAAAGGTTTCAACCCAGTCGAAAGTAGTTATTTAAAGCATAGATGCAACCCCATCGAAACCATTTGACCTAGCCGAAAGCTTACCAAGTCTAAAGCATCTTAGTCGAAAGCAAGTAGGCGCATTTTCGTTTAAAACTAATGTAATGCTTCAATCCCTTCAGAAACCCTTGGTTTCGACCCTATACCTTTTGCCTTCTTCCAATTCACTACGTACCAGTTCCATGAAACCATGTGCATTGGTTTCGATGCAGTTGGAGGCGAAGGTATGGAGGCGGAACCTGGTGCCAAAAGCATCGGAATAGTGAAAAACATGTTTATTTGTATTTTTAAACTATTTCTTTTGTACCTAACCTGCCTTGTTTGTCTAAATCCAATTGGCTGCTCATTTCTTTTTCAAAAGTACTACTGACTTTCCAGAATAAACAATTTGAATTTATCTACAAATAGCCCCTTCTCCTTTATAAATGTATAAAACATTAAAGTCCTATACCTTAACTAATTTTATATACCCATTAAAACACGTATAAAAATTCTAAAAAATTCCAAAAATCACTTTTTATATGTTTTCCAACATTTTTAAATTTCATATCCAAATTATTAATTATTTGACCATAGATAATTTTTAACCTGAAATAACATTTTCTTCACTAGAAAATTTATATAAATTCCACATAAAATTAGAAAATTCTAAAAAAATTGATACCCATTTCTAAAATATTATTTATGGTCTATATAAAAATCCACAAGGCATTTAGATGTCATTTAATAGGGTTTTTACCTTAAAACATATCTTAAAATCAATATGAACATGAATAAATCATCAACAAGTATATATAATCATTCCATTATTCAAAAACATGGCATAACATTGCAAATTGGTTTGGATTTCATCTCAAAACCAAAAATAAAACAAATATGAGATTTAAACATTATTCACCTTAGCATTAGAGATTAAGGATGTGAGATTTGAATGAATTTGATATTGATTAAGCTTCCCCTTTATTTTTCTTCCTCTTACTCTTGTTAATGGTTGTCGGCCTTGAGTTTTAATTTTTTCTCAAAATGAAATGAACACGTATGGGATACACGACCAAGGGTTTAAGGATATAGGAACGACCTCTTTCCTATTTACCCCTCCTCTATTTCATTTTAACTCATATTTTAATTCATTGTTTAAATGGCACAGCTACCCCGTAATTAAAATCAAATCTCAATCCCCTAATCAACACATTATTTTATTTAATTTAACTAGTTAAATATCCTAAATAATGTTACCAAAAATATGGGGTGTTACAAACTCCCCTCCTTAAAGAATTTCATCCTCAAAATTATGATAAGTTACTCAACACATCAATCAAAGAGGTAAAACATACCATCAAACAAGTCAGGATAAGTATCTCTAATCCTTCTTTCAATCTCCCAAGTACAGTCTCACTCATCGTCGCTCCATTGGACTTTGACTAATCTGACCGTCTTGGTTCTCATCCTCTTCTCATTTCTCACAACAATAAGAATAAGCTTCCTTACTATAGTCAAATCCAGTTCTACTACTAAGTCCTCTAGCATAGTCAAGGAAATAGTAGTCTCCGGGTTTCTAACGCACTATCTAAGATAAGAAACATGGAACACATCGTGGACTCTGGCCAAAATACTCGATAAATCAACTTTGTATGCGAGTTTTCCGATCCTTTCAACAAATAAGAAAAGGTCTAACAAATCTTGGTGCTAACTTTTCTGAATTTCCAGATCTGATCACACCCTTCATCGATGACTTTGACGAAAACTTGATCTCCAACTGAGAACTCTAAATCTTTTCATCTTCTATCTGCCTTCTGCCAAGATCGAACCTCCTTCATTCTAGCTCGAATGACCTCAATCTTTTCTGTAGCTTCTTCAACCAAATCTGGACCAAGAACCAACCTTCCCCTATCTCTAACCAACATACGAGAGACTTGCATGGCCTTCCATGTAAAGCTTCAAATAGCGCCATCCCAATAATGGTCTGATAACTGTTGTTATATGAAAACTCGACTAAATGCAAATGGTCTTTCCATATTCCCTCGAAATCTAATACACAAGCTCTTAACAAATCCTCCAAGATTTTGTTAATTCTTTCCGTTGCTCCATCTGTATGCGGATGGTAAGTGGTACTCATCTTGAGCTTGGTTCCCAATACTTCCTATAGACTCTTCCAGAACTTGCTAGTGAATAAGGAATCTCTATTATTAACTATACTACTAGGAATTCTATCCAGTATAACTATATTCTTCATAAACAACTTCGCCAAAATAGGTAACGTCCAAATTGAATTAACTGGAATGAAATGAGAACTCTTGGTCAATATGTCCATTATAAACCATATACTTTCATTTCCTCTGTTTGACTTTGGAAACCTGCCAATAAAATCCATAGAAATAGAATCCTATTTCCATACTGGAATATGTAACGGTTGAAGTAATCACTTGGCTTCTGGTGTTCAGCCTTTGCCTGTTGGCAATTCAAGCACTACTTTACCCATAAGCCAATATCTTCATTCATGCCTTATTAGAAGAAACTCCTCTTCATATCCTGATACATCTTAGTTCCTCCTAGATGAATAGAGAAATTTGAACGATGGCATTCCTCCAAGACTCTTTCCTCATGTTACCTACACTCAGAACACATAATCTTCCTTTCTTTCTCAACCACCCATTCTGGTAATGATTGAAATCTTTCAAGTCATCGCTCTCAGTTCCATCTCTTAACTTCCTGATCCGTTAAGCTAATACCGGGTCTTCCTCCTGTTTAGAAGCAATCTTTTCGATCATCACTGGTCGAATTTCCAAACAAAATAACGCTACGGTTTCTCCGCTAGACCCAGCCTCTGATCTCCACTGCACTCTGCAATCTGCTAATGCTTCCAAACCTTTCCATACAACAATCGTCACTAACACTGCATTCTGATGTTTCTTGCTATGTGCATCTGCAATCTTGTTGACTTTCCCCGATGTGTACTTAATCCCAAAATCATAAGCGGCAATAAACTCTAACCACCTTTATTGTCTCATGTTCAGCTCCTTCTATGAGAACAAATACTTCAACGACTTATGATCTGTATATAACTCAAACCCATCTCCCAAAAGGTAATGTATCCACACATTCAAAGCAAAAATAACTGCAGCCAATTCCAAATCATGTGTTGGATATCTGAACTCATGCGGTCTAAGCTATCAAGAAGCATATGCAATCACTTTACCTCTCTGCATTAGCATAGCTTCTAACCATATCCCACACACATCTAAATAAACCACAAATCCTAATTCCCTTTCGCAACAACCAAAACTGGTGCATGGGTCAATAGGTGTTTCAAACTCTAGAATGCTTCCTCATACTTATCGGTCCACACAAACTTAACATCCTTTATCGTTAGCTTGGTCATTGGTGCTGCTATCTATCAAAAATCCTTAATGAACCTCCGATAATAACTAGTTAATCAAGGAAACTCTTTATCTCCGTCGCTGTCTCGGGCCTCCTCCAACTATTCACCGCTTCAATCTTAGTCAGATCTACTAACAACCCTTTCTTTGTGACTACGTAACCAAGAAACTTCACTTCTTTCTTCCAAAAGTGACACTTCGAAAACTTCATCTTTAGTTGACGCGTTCTCAACATCTTAAGCGCCACTCTACGATAAACTTCATGCTCCTTCTCATCCTTAGAGTAGATCAAGATATTGTCAACGAAAACCAATACAAACATATCCAAGTGCTCTCGGAAACTCGGTTCATCAAATCCATAAAGAATGCCGGTGCATTAATTAGTTCGAATGACATATCTATCCATTCGTATGATCCGTATCTGGTCCTAAACGCCGTCAAGGGTATACTCTCTTTTGCTACGCTGAGCTGATGGAAACATATTGCCAAAGCAAACTGAGAAAATATCTTGGCTCCACTCAACTGGTCAAACAAATCATCAATCCTCGGCAATGGATATCAATTCTTTATTGTTCTCTCATTCAACTTGCCATAATTAATACATAGCCTCAACGATCCATCCTGGGTCTTAGCAAATGCTACGGCTGCCCCCATGATGAACTACTCGATCTGATAAAACTCTTGCCCTCTAGATCCACTAACTGCACCTTTAACTCCCTCATCTCTATAGGGATCATTTAGCTTGGTGGCCAACTTACTATTTTTGCTCCTGGAATCAAATCTATCTAAAACTCAATGGCTCGTTTGGGCAGTAATCCAAATACCGGTTGAAAAAACATCTACGAATTCTTTAACCATGAAAACTCGATTCAGCTCATCTTCCAATTCCATAACATCCAACAAAGCATTCACCTCCCCGCTGGAACCTTCTACGTATAAACAATCCTATCGCTATAATCAGGGTGTCTAAGAGATATTTTCCTATGCTGATGAAATATCCTAGCATCGTACTCGCTTAACCAATCCATCCCAAGAATAATCCCGAACCACACAAAATCAAACACATGCAAACTGCAAACAAAAGCATGACCTAACAAGTCAAACTCTAACTGGTCACATCTCAACCATAGGGTTGTACACCCTCCTATTGGATTTGCAATCCACAAGGAAGTAGCTAAATATGCGGGTTCTAGGTTAAGCTTATCTATCAAACATCTAGATATAAAAGAATGTGATGCACCAGTATCAAATAGAATGCTAACAGACATACCATGAATCTGAAGCTTACCTCCCAAAACTGCCTTTCCTTTCCCCTGGGCTGTTGGCTTCGAAGCAGCAGGCTCCAATGCATACACCTTGCTCTTTCCATCCTTAGCGGGCTCCTTGCATTGATTCTTGTAATGGCCTATCTGACCGCAGCTAAAACATCGGATGTTCTTCATTTTGATCACCTCCTTAGCCTTCCTAATACGACACTCATTGACGAAATAACCCTTTTTGTCTCTCTTGAAATAGACTACTCGGACTTTCCCTTTTTAGCTGCTCCACCCTTTTGAGCACCCTTCTTATGAAAGAACTTTCTCTTCTGAATTTGCCCAACATGGACTTCTTTCACCTTATTCTTCTCCTGACAAGCAAGCATCTCTTCATGTCTCAAAGCAATCTTACAACCACATCACAGGGATATGCGATAAAGTAGGCCTGGCTACTCAAGCTTCAATCCACTTATAAACTTCTCATTCCTTTTCATCATTGTGTCCACAACAGCATGACCATATCTGGCTAACTCTTCAAACCGACTAGCATACTCTAGAATAGTCATATCTCCCTGTTCTATCTCGGCAAACTTCCGGATCAAAACAGACTGCGCCATCACTGGCATGAACCTCTCCTGGAACCTCCTTTAAACTCTGCCTATGTCATGGTCTCCTCATCCACTACCACAGTCACACTATTCCACCAAAATAAAGCAGCTCCCTGAAGTTATCTAGAAGCAAGCCTCCTCTTCTGCTCATCATTGAGCTCTAAGTCTGCAAAGATTATTTCACAGTGCAACAACCAATTCTCCACCTCCATAGCATCCTCGGTTTCAATAAATGGCTTCACTCCAAGCTTAGTATAATCTTCGATTAGCTTAGCATAATTGTTAACTGCCAAAACTTCCGAAACTCCTACTACTGGAGCATTTCCTCCTACCACTCCAGTTGTAATTCCAGCTTGCATTATATTTACAAAAAATTGATACATAGCTCCCATGTCCATCTGCATAACTCCAGCACCTACATTCTCTTCTTTGGTCTGACCTTGAGTCCTCCTCACATTAGGTCTGGCATTCCCCTCGGTGCCCTCCCCTCCTGGGTTAACACTTCCTCTTCTACCATCCATATTTGTATTCAAACTTCATAAGATACAGAAAAATAACCTAATAAAGATAGAAGACTAGAGATCAAGCATATACCTATATATAGTAAATGCAAGTACGTTACTATAAAATTATCCCATACCAATCATACTCTAATTCCTAAGGATTATGTTATCAAAAATCATTTTAGTTTAAAGTTATTCATAAACTTATACTCTAATACCAAGTTGTAGCATCCCTTATCTAGGGGCTAAAAGCTAGGTGCTACAGATGTTGTAGTCATTCATAGTATTAACTTCTGGTGATAAAATATGGTAATACTAATGGTATCCATAATATCAGAAGCCCTTGAATATGAACGAAATCACAGATTTCCAAAAACAACATTTTACTAATTACATTTAAAAATAAATTCATATCCCAGTTACATAATCCCATAACGTTTTCTAGGTAAAGATCAATTATAATCATTACAAAAATAAGCTAAGAGCGACATATGAAGATGTCCCCTTGGTTGATCAAAGTCAATTTAGTGATCTCTGACTTAAGATATATAGCGGAATCAAACAAAAATAAACTATAACTCCAAATTAGCTATCCGCCAGCCACTTGCTCGTCTCTAGAAGCTTTACTCATCAAAATTTCTAAAACCTTAAATCTTAGTCTACTCAAATCAATTTTGAGCATCCGAGTGTTTAAGGGGAAAACAAAAACTTCGAGTCAGACATAAAGCCTAGTGTGAATAATACTATACATCTCAGTTATATTATGTTAAGTGAGACTACGCCGCTTAGCAGAATGAGTTTCCCCTCACTAAAATACTTTAAAACAAGTCTTTTGCAAATCTTTTCAAGCAATCAAACCTGGTTAAATCTGTAAAGCATTATTATGCAAACATACATATCAGGTAGTAAATGAACTATCTGTTCAAACACTATAGTTTTGTTTGGCTAACTATTAATCTTTGGCTGACTCGGGCCTACCAGAATATATCAAAATTTATCTGACATCCGTTAGACACTACTCTTTTGAACGGTCTGTGCATAACTACCCGTTAAATACTTCTCTTCTGGACGATCTGTCCTTAACTTAACATCTCCTAGGGTCAACTGAACCTAATGGTTTCGTGGGCTCACCAATAACCTATCAGCATACAAAATATATTCCTTTCTATGTGTAATCAAAATTTTAGGCTTACTGTGACAAAGCCCTACACAATGGAATTGTGGACTAAATTAGCTGGGGCTAATAGCTAATGTATAGGGCGCGACCCATCTTGTATTCTAATATTTGAGTCATTTTACTTAGAGATCTCTTCCCATAATTTTCCTTGAAAACCTTTTCAGAATGATTTGAAACGTTTAAATCAAATTCCAACAAGAAAAATTTATACGTATTCTATGCTTTTCTAAAAATCACCTTGTTATGTTATACACACACATGCACACACACACATATTTTACAAAAAATTTAGTTGATGAAAACATTTAAACCTTTGAAAGTTCCCTTTTGAATCTATTGAAAGTACTCTTTTCAAAACCATTGAAAGTACCTCTTTCTAAAACAAGTAAAACTCTTTATTTAATCTAGGCCGAAAGGCCAAAACCTTCCTTTCGAAACCACTCTCAAAACCTTTTCGAAGCCATCGAAAATCCTTCCTTTAGAAAGCCTTAAAAACCTTAGACATCTTTCTTTTAAAACCTGTAAACATTGCCTTTCGAAACCTTCAAAAACCATCCCTTTAATCCTTTCGAAAAAACCTTCCCTTTCGACTCTTTCGAAAACATAGGAAAACCTTTTGAAATCATTCATGAACCATCACTTTGAAACCTTCATTTAAAATCCTTTTGAAAGCATTAAAACACTAAACCTTTCGAAAGACATTGGGTAAAATTTAGAATATATGGAAACCTTTCAACACCATTCGAAAATTTACTCCTTCGAAACCTTTGAAAACCATTTCGGTCGAGACCATCAGGATTATGCGTTTAAGTAGAGCAAAAGGATCGGAAATCCATTAAAGTCGAAAGCATTTCTTTCATAATCATTCCTAAGTAAGGAAGTGATGGTGTTGAAACCATCTCTTTGAAAGCATTGGAGAAGTGGTCAAGTTTAAAAAAGAAAAACAACCCTTTTGAAACTCATCTGAGTCGAAAGGTAGAAAGCGGCAGTTAAAAGGTTTCGACCTAGTCAAAAGCATTTATTTAAAACATAGGCGCAACCAAATCGAAACCATTGGACCTAGTCGAAAGCTAACCAAGTTGAAAGCATCTAATTCGAAAGCAAGCATATGCATTTTCCTTTAAAACCAAAGTAATGCTTCAACCCCTTCAGAACCCCTTAGTTTCGACCCTATACCTTTCGCCTTCTTCCAGTTCACTACATACTAGTCCCCTGTTACCATGTGCATTGGTTTCGACGGAGTTGGAGGCGGAGTAATGGAGGCGGAACCTGGTGTCGAAAGCATCAAAATAGTGAAAAACATATTTATTTGTACTTTTAAACTATTTCTTTTGTACCTAACCTGCCTTATTTGTCTAAATCTGATTGGTTGCCAATTTCTCTTTTCAGAAGTACTGTCGACTTTCCAGAATTAACAATTTGAATTTATTTACAAAAAAGCCCATTCGCCCTTTAATATATAAAACATTTAAGTCTCATACCTTAAATAATTTTATATACTTATTAAAACACTTAGGAAAATTCTACAAAAGTTCCAAAAATCACTTATCATATGTTTTCTAACATATATAAATTTCAGATCCAAATCATTAATTATTTAACCGTAAATAATTTTTAACCCAAAATAACCGTTTCTTCACTAGAAAATTTATATAAATTCCATATAAATTCAGAAAATTTTGAAAATTGAAACCCACCTCTAAAATATTATTTCTAGTCTATATAAAAATTTGAAAGGCATTTAAATGTCATTTAATTGGGTTTTTACCTTAAAACAATCCATAAAATAAATATTAACATGAATAAATCATCAACAAGTATATATAATCATTCCATCATTCAAAAACATGGCAAAACATTGCAAATAGGTTCGGATTACATCTTAAAACCAAAAATAAAACAAATATAAGATGTAAACATTATTCACCTTAGCTTTAAAGATTAAGGATGTGACATTTGAATGAATTTGATATTGATTAATCTTCCCCTTTATCTTTCTTCCTCTTGCTCTTATTAATAGTGGCCATCCTCGAGTTTTAAATTTTTTTCCAAATGAAATAAACATGTATGGGATACACGGCCAAGGGTTTAAGGATTTAGGAATGGCCTCTTTCCTATTTACCCCTCCTTTATTTCATTTTAACTCTGATTTTAATTCATTATTTAAATGGCATGGCTACCCCTGAATTAAAATCAAATCTCAATCTCCTAAATATCCTAAATAATGTTACCAAAAATATGGGGTGTTACATTTGGTACCGATGGATCGTACTAATTCATGGGCATCGATCAATATGACTTGCGATTGATGGAAGATGGCCAACGGGTGGAGCACGACCTAAGTTTGAAGTATAGGATTGGCTTGAGCAAGGATCGGTGGTGATTAGCATGGAAAGTTGGAATTTGAGCCTTCAAGTGCTTGCTTCGACTTTCCATACATATGCTTTTAACCTGATGAGGTTTTGCTCAAGCCTTGCATATGTGATTAGTTATACTCAAGACAAGCAAATACCTAGCGAGATAAGGCTTAGTATCGAGATCGATGCTAAACACTAGGTTCAGTGGTGATTTTCGATAACGATGCAATAAGGATGATTTTGTGATGGGAAGAGACGATTTTGATAATGGATAGTAATATTTTAAGATGTAGAGTTGCACGAGTTGAATAAGGGAATTATTAGATGATGGCTACGAGATATATAATGGGATTCTACGATTAATGACCACAAAGGATCGTTCCAACTGTGTGAACTTCATGATAAGAGTCGCAAGATCATTTCCAAGAGATACTCTGCTATAAATGACATGTGCAAAGGGATAGTTGAGACTCGAGGGTTCGTAGGGTACTCGTGAGGTGGGCTATACTTAGGACATGATTCTTTCTGTAGTGTGATAACTCCTTATTCTAGATTTAATGTTTTTTTACTCCAGAATGACATGATGGTTAGCCTATTTCTTGGCCTACTGAGTGGCATGGATATGACTACCGAGGAACTCGGATGCAGGCTATGATGATGGATAGTCTAGTCTTTGACAATGAAACTCGACGACCGATTTTATATCCAACGCATTGAAAAGGAGAATGTGAGGATGAATGATGGATTTAATGTTTGTTTGATTGTTTATCACCCTAAGGATGTCTCCTAACGCCGATAGTATTGATATAAATATCTAAACACCCTTTAGTCCTTTGATGCAAAGTATATCCATGATAACTATAATGTAAAGTAGCGTAATTTTTTATATATGCTACCTCCGTTGATGGAGGGACAGTTCAGGTATGATCCTTCATACCATTTGTCATATTTTAGTGGTAAATTATTATTTATAAATTTACTACCAGTCATACCAGACTGTTGTCTGACCTAGGGTTTTATGCTTTGCTTCGTATTAGTCTAGTTAGTCTTAAATGAATACATTAGGAATATCAAGTCTAGTGAGCACGTGAAGATGGATAAGTGACAAGCATGAGCCTATTTTCCCATATTACTATATTTACTTATTTGTTATTCCGTTGCATCGCACTATGAAGCTTGCTAGTGCTTTTACTGTTTAATTACTTCTAGTTATTATTTGATGTATTACTCCACCACTTAAGTTTTATGGATGTATCTACTCTGATTCTGCGATTCATTCAGTTATTTACTGTCTTATATGTTTTATACATGAGATGTTTACTATTATATTTTATTCATTGCGCTGTGAGATATACGACAGCTTTTGTATTGTTATATTTACTTTACAACCCATGATCATCGTCCTACATCGACCGGGCACCATTTCAGTGCATTATACGTATTACATTTAGGTGCAGTAGTGTAGAGCGGTCATCACATTACCACTTAAAACAAGATCATGTAAGAGCTACTTCACTTTATAGTTATTTCCTTTGTTCATTATTTCTAATTGGTTAGTAATCTTATGAAAGTATATGTATTTTGTTGTAGTTATTATCATGCACCAATAATTGAAAGTTGAAGACAGGTAAAGTTATCTATTTGGCATATCAATAATGAATGGGCTAGAAGTGTAATCGATATCAAATCAACATTGCTTGTTTGATAATTTAAGTGAAAATGAAAATAAAAAACTGTAAATATGAAAAACAAAAAATAACAAAGAAGATTGGATGACTGAAGAAACAACGAACATAGCATACATGAGGAAAATAATAAAGATGGATGTTATATGAATTTATCGATTTTTATGAACCTATTTTATGACTTGTGTTGAACAAAATATCTCGATAGATAGGTTGTAATCTATAAAATATATGCACTTAGTCTTTTGTAGTAATTTGGTAATAAAAATCCAATAATATAAAAACTTAACATTATTATAACATTACAACATAGTTTATAACACGCTCTAGAAATCTTCAATATTTTACCGATATTATCGCGATATTTTAAAATATCTTATATCAGTGCTTGACCGACACATACCCGACACCTACATTAACCCCGTAGCCTGACCTGCGATAAAACTGTTTACATGATTGTGACTACTAATGTATAAAATGTTGAGACCTGGTTTTGATTCATGACACGAAGCTATCACTATAACATACAGATTCGATGACTGTTATGACAAAAAGAGAATATATACTACATGGAGACAAGACATCCAAATTGGTGCATCAATTTTTATTATCTTGTTTTGAGTCTTAAGTAAATTTTGTTAAGATCTCTCCTCATTTAACGTATATATTAGCTTATATATAATCTTTCTATTTTCAAATGATTTAGATGTATAAGAATATAATATATATATATATATATATATATATATAAAACACGAAATTCTTTCCTTAAAATCATATAATATATATAGACACACACCTGAGAAAAACTGTACAGATTGCACAGAAATCACCAGGTCAGTCGACTGACCTGTCGATTTCTGTGCAACATGCGCAGGTGCACAAATAAACAAATAAATATTAAAAAATTCATTTAAATATTTAGTCGACTGACCAAAGGTTCAGTTGACTAAATTTCTACAACAACTATTTTTCTGAAAAGACACGACTATTTATGAAGAGTTACGAATCACTACAAAAAGATTTGGGCGCAACACTTCAACCGAAACTCTTCATCAATAGCCATTGCTTTTTAACATCTATAAATACATACTCCAACTTGATTTCAAACTTTCGAATTTTCTTATTTTATTATCTAACTCTCTTGAATCTACTTGCATCTATACTTTCAAACATTCTGCATTAAAACAATATTATACCTTTCTATTCTTTATAAAATTTAAATATATATATATATATATATACTCGAGAAGAAGATCATAGGAAGGGTGTACTATAAACAGACTTATCCGTATTATCAATACACAAAAAGTTAAACAATATTTTGTATTTGTTGAAGTCCTGTTCTGCTATTCAGGCGTGTGAAGTCCTCTTCGGCTGCTGAGGCAAAATCCTATTCCGCTGCTCAGGTCCTTATTCGGCTGCTCAAGGGTTGTACAGACTTGTTCCTCTGGGTTAGGTGAGGGTTATTATTTTTAGTGAAATTCCAGAAGGAGTCTAGGACTGGACGTAGGACGGAGCTCCGAACCGATATAAAAATTCCTGTTGTCATTTTACTTTACTGCTTTTATATTCCGCACTATTTACTATATACCTATAATCACTACACTCTGTATTATCGTATATCCATATTACACGATCCATAGCACACTTTCATTTGGTATCATAGCAAGGTCATAATATAACCGTAACATAGTTATCTGATAAACTAATAATATGGAAACTAACACTAGCACTAACATTAACACTAGCTTCATTGAAGGACAACCCACTGCATGTCCGCCACTATTTAATGACATGAACATAACTATTGGGCCGCACGAATGAGAATATATATGCAAGCATATGTTTTTGATTCATGGAATATAACTCAGACAGAATATATTATTCCTATTGAAGAGTGTTCTACTTGGACAAATACGTAGAAACTAGATGCCACAGCAAATGCAAAAGCCATGAATATGTTGTTTTGTGCCTTAGATAAAAATGAGTTTAACTGTGTTAGCATGTACAATACTGCATATGAAATACGGCGTACACTCAAAGTTACACATGAAGGAACTAACAAGGTCAAACAAAGCAAAATATCCATGCTCAAAAGTCAGTTTCAAAACCTTAGGATGAAAGAAAATGAATCTATAAATGAAATGTATTCAAGATTTCAAGACATCTACCATTCATTAGTAGGACTAGGAGAAAAGTTTTTAGATTTTGATATTGTATCCAAAATCCTTAACTCTTTAACGGAAGAATGGGAAAGAAAAGTTCTCGCTATTGAAGGAACGAATGATATTTCCAAAATAACTCTGGAAGAGTTAATAGGAAATCTAATGTCCTATGAAGTAAATTTACAGGCTAAACTAGCTCAAGCTCAAGATAAAAGGAATATAGAATTCCATGCAGAACAAGAAGAATCAGATTCAGACAAAGACAACCTAGCCTTTATTGCCAAAAACTTCAAGAAATTCTTGAAGTATAGAAAAGGAAACAGAAATAATGACAAGAGAAGCTCAAACAGCAACAAACCACTGTCTTCATCAGTTCTGGAGTGCTTTAACTGTCACAAAATGGGGCATATATAGAAGGACCATCTAGATCAAAAGAAAGAATATCGCAATAAAAGGAAGGACAAATTCAGAAGTAAAGCTTTTTCACTTACATGGGATAATTCAGACTCTTCTTCCTCTTCTGAAAGTGAGAATGACATCGATAATGAACAAGCTAACATGGCCAAAGATAATGAGGTTAGCGATTTAAATTTTGATGATATGATAGAGATAAACTTAGAATTGTTAGATACTTTAAAAAGTCTCAAAAGAAAATATAAATAGGCTGTAGAAAATCAGAACAACGTAGACTTCGAAAGAAATATGCTTAAAGACGAGAAGAAAATAATGGAAGAAGAACTTGAGAAAACTCAAGAATCGTTTTCAAATATTAATTCTCAACCGATATTATTGAGTCAAGAAATTGAGACTCAAAAAAAAAGAATGATGTCTCTATTTCTAAAAATCATGATTTAAAAACTAAAAATAAAATGGTAGAACTAGAAAATTCAAGTCTAAAGACCAAACTAAAAGGAAGCACAAAAAACATTTCAAATTTAATAAGGAAGAGAAAATTTATCTAAAATTATTGAAAATTCACAACCTGTTAACAATCAAAATGGTTTAGGTTATAAGAAGAAAGTCAAGAATTCACAATCTAGTAATTTAAACAATATTAAGTCTAATAAAACACCCATATCTTCAAAAAGACTAGTTTCTAAAAATATAAATATATGGGTTTCTAAAACTAATAACAAGTTAATAATGAATAAGTATATTAGATAATTCATAGAAAACGAACATAATAATAAGAATTATATCTATAAAGGGAATACTAAACCCACTTGGGTTTGGTTTCCTAAGATCAATCTCTTAGGACCCTATTAAAAAGGTAGGTACCAACGTTATCTCATATTTTTTGCAGGTCCTACTCAAAAAGATAGGAAAATGGATACTCGAAAGTGGTGGCCCAAAACACATGACAGGAGACAAAGATGTGCTGACAATCATTACTCAAAACAAAGTTGATTGGGAAAATTTACATAGGTCAGTCGACGAAACCAGCGTATTAGTCGACTGACACTGATATAATTTTTTTTCAAAATCAGCCTCAGTCGACTGTCACAATGGATCAGTCGACTGGACCATAATGTAAAACTACATAACTAAGATTCAGTCAACTGAATCAGGCGTTCAGTTGACTGAACCAAAAGTTCGAAAATTTTGAATTTCAGATTCAGTCGACTGAATAACTGATTCAGTCGACTGATTCTTGGATCTGAGCAAAATTACTGCTCCTACCCATCCACTTTTCACATTTGAACCTTCACTTTCCCCTTTACTTTTCACTCTCATCTAAGATTTTCAACTTTTCTAAAACCCTAAATCTTCAAAAATTCAATTTTCCCTCCAAATAATCACATTAAATGGCTCCAAAAAAAAGAACAAGCATCTTCACCCTCCCAACCTCTTTCCAATGAGAAAATCAAACAATGGCTCTTCGATGATACCGCAGTTAGAAGATGGAGGAGAATGCAAGATTATCGAATTTTTGAAGGTTCGTTTGTAAAATTTGATGATTTTCTCCATATCATATACAAGAATTAGCTCATAGAAGCAATTTGGAGTCTTTATTCAACATTGGTGACAAATAGCATAAAATAAACCAAATTATGGTCAAGCTCTTCTATGCTAATCTAAATTTAGGTCATCAAAACTTTCAAAATTGAGAAGATTGTGTATGGAGTTTAGTTTATGGAAAACCAGTATTTTTCTCGTTAAATCGAATGGCTCATATATTAAGAGCTGAAAATGATGGTATTGAGTTAAGCAATGTTGATTGTGATATGATCGTTCGTGATCATATAGGTCATTTACTTTTGGAAGACGATACGCACCAACTCAAATCCATGTCCTTAAGGCCAAAAGCTAGAATTATACACCGTGCATTAAAGAAAACCAAAACTCCACGAACCGGAAGTTACAAACTGGTTTATGAACACAACTTCAAAGCCTTATACCCCATCTTCGGAAATATCAAAGTGAATTGGCTTCGGTTACTTCCTGGTGAGTTCTTAAGCTTCAATAATGGAGGAATGAATGTCATATACTATACTGAGTATATTATGCACTTGCTAAAGGAATGTGAGATTCCGAAACCCGACTCACCGGTTTCTACCGTCGGCTACTTAAACTCTCTTACTCTAGCATTAATGAAGCTACCTGTTGCTCGACCTCCTCCTATCATTACTTTTGAAGAATGGACTCAACACCAATTATCTCAAGATCATCCACCACAACAACAAGGTGAAGCATCTCACCGTCCAACTCGCCAAAGATCAAGTATTTGTCAACAAGACGAAATTTTGATTACTGACCCAGGCCTTCCACCACATGAGTCTATTTCCATGATATGCCGTAACCAACAAATTCTTCAATCACATATCACTAAGGTTATAAAAAGCTTGATAAAGTTATAGGATTTTTTACAAAGTTTTGGAAAGCTATCTCGTGTTCATCCGACACTTCCACGGCTACACTAGGTGATCTGGGTAAGCAACCCGTCTTCACTTGGTCTTCCTCTTCCAATGATCAAGCAAGTAGTAGCGAAAACGGTGGAAATGAAGGCGATAGTGGTGGTCAAACATCGCATGGTGATAGGTGTAAGCAAATGGAGTAAGATTGTTATTTTTCTTATATTATAAAAACATTAGTCTTTATTCAACAATATTATGGCTTGTACTAAATAGCCACTCTTTTCGCATTATTTCAAGACTCTTGTTTGTAATGTTGTAATGTATGAATGTTCGATTTTTTCATAATATGTATCAACGCTTCATACTTTTATATTCTTTATTCCTTGTTGTCGATGACAAAGCGGAAGAAATAATATTACTAATATTAAGAATGTAGGATATAGTTTGTCAAAGATTTAGGTGGAGTAAGTATTTATAATATATATATATAGTCAAAATCTATATCTATTTATAGGTTGTCATCAATCAAAAAGACAGAGAATGTTGAGACTTGGTTTTGGTTTATGACACAAAGCTATTAATACAACATATGGATTTGGCGACCGTTACAAAAAAAGAGAATATATACTACATGCAGACAAGACATCAAAATCGGTGCGTCAATTTTTATTATCTTGTTTTGAGTCTTAAGTCAATTTTGTTAAGATCTCTCCTCGTTTAACGTATATATCAGCTTATATATAATCTTCTTACTTTCAAATGATTTATATATATAAGCATATATAACATATATATATAATCAAAAAATTTCCTTAAAATCATATAGTGTATATATATATATATATATTTACACCTGAGAAAAACTGTGCAGATTACACAGAAATCACCAGGTCAGTCGACTGATCTGGTAGGTCAGTCGACTGACCTATCAATTTCTGTGCAACATGCACAGGTGTACAAATAAACAAATAAATATTAAAAAACTCGTTTGAATATTTAGTCGACTGACCCAGAGGTTCGGTTGACTGAATTTCTACGACAGCTATTTTTCTGAAAAGACGTGACTATTTATGAAGAGTTACGAATCTCTACAAAAAGATTTGGATGCAACACTTCAACCGGAACTCTTCGTCAACAGTCGTTGTTTTTTAACATCTATAAATGCGTACTCCAACTTGATACCAAACTACCAGATTTTCTTATCTTTCTTATCTTACTCTCTTGAATCTACTTGCATCTATACTTTCATATATTCTACATTAAAACAATATTATACCTTTCTATTCTTCATAAACTTCAAATATATATTTATACTCGTGGAGAAGATCATAGGAAGGGTGTACTATAAACAGACTTATCCTTGTTATCAGAACACAAAAAGTCAAAAAATATTTTGTATTTGTTGAAGTCCTATTCTGCTGCTCAGACGTGTGAAGTCCTCTTCGACTGCTGAGGCGAAATCCTGTTCTACTGCTCAAGTCCTTGTTCGGCTGCTCAAGGGTTATATAGAACTGTTCCTCTAGGTTAAGTGAGGGTTATTATTTTTAGTGAAATTCCAGAAGGAGTTTGGGACTAGACGTATGATGAAGCTCCGAACTAGTATAAAATTTCCTGGTGTCATTTTACTTTACTGCTTTTATATTCCACACTATTTACTGTATAACTATCATGACTGCACTCTGTATTATCGTATATCCATATTACACGATCCATAGTACACTTTCAGAAAACATGATAGTATTCTTTGGTTAACTCGCTAGGCATGACCTCTTGTACTTGAACAGTCTATACTTGAAAAGGATGGATTTTTTTCAAAGAATAAAATTCTGGAATCTCTAGCAGTGAATGGTGAGAGAATGTGTACTCTCAGACTATCTATTGTCCAAAATATACAACATCCTAAAAATCAATGAACTCCCCCAAATTAGCATAATCAACCTATATCAATCGGCGCCCATCGATCTAGGTTTTGAACGATTGTTTGAACTGCGTTGAAATCAACAAAGAGTTTGATGTTAGATGCTTTTGTATGGTTATAGGTAATCATTACCACTTATTTTTTAAAAATATTACTTTTATTTTTGGGAAACTTTTGCGCACATGCCTATTATTAAAAAAATAAGGCATATGTCCCACCTATATACTATTTATAAAACACATCTCCCAGATTAAATGATTTAAAATGAATGACCAAAACAACTCTGTAACTACTAACACGATAAACACTATGCACAAAAACTCTTCGACATCTTTGCCAATCATTACGCGAAATTAAAATATTCTCCAAAACTTCATCGAATTTACTTTTGATTTCCCTCTAACTAAACTCTAACTCATTTTTTACGCCGACTCGTCCAAGTAATCATCGTCGATAACATCTCAAAACTAAAAATCCAAAAATCAAGCAAAAGTGGAAAATACTTGCAAATTTATAGAAGGAGAAGTTCGATATTCCAAAAATACATCGGTTGACGACTACTGTGACGAATACTCAAATATTCAAAAGTAAAAACCCGTTAATTAGGTAGAAAGATAAATAAATCAAAAATTCTGATTATTCACTGTTAATTTTTATTAAATTTCATGTTAATATATTTGCCAGATATAGGTATACAAATAATTAGTTGAATTTACTACATGCATTTACATAGAAAACTGAGAATGAAAAATATCTCCAATAATTAAAGTTGGTTAATGAATTCTTAATATACTTGAAATTTTACCGTAAAGACTGAAAATGTCAAATGTTTGTCACATATAGTTTCAGTTGATGATAGTTTGAAATTTTAATAAACAAATAAAAAACCAAGAACGGAAAATATTCGCTATATGAAATTTTGGATTCTTATTGCTTAATATATTAGAAAACTTTTACGGTAAAGATTAAAAATGTCAAATATTTATCATATATAGTCTAAATTGATGATAGATTGAAATTACAGTAAACAATTGCATTAAAAATCGAGAATGAAAAATATTTCCCGTAAGTAATTTTGGATAATGATTGCTTGATATACTAGAAAACTTTTATTATACAGACTGAAAATGTCAATTCTTTGTCATGTATGGTTTTGGTTGATCATAGATTGAAATTGTAGTAAACAATTACATGAAAAAACATAAAATGATAAATATTTGCTATAAGCAACTTTGACAATGATTCTTGACATATTAGAAAAGTTTTACTATAAAGACGGAAAATATCAAATATTTTCCATATATGGTTTTGGTTGATGATAAATTGAAATTGTGGTATACAATCACATAAAGAAAACTCAAAATGATAAATATTTGCCATAAACAATTTTGGATAGATTGCTTGATATACTAGAAAGTTTTACCGAGGAAACAAAAAGCGTAAAATATTTTCCATACATGGTTTTGATTAAGCTTGTCAATGGGTGGGATTTATCCAGGTAGCTTTGAATCCGTACTCATGTCTATTTACTAAAATTAATACCCAAGCCTGACCCAAGCCCATCGGGCATTTCAGATAGATTTTCCATGCTATACCCATCAGGATTTTGAAGCCCATCAAGTAAAAGCGTATACTTAACCTAAAATATTAATTAAACACATAATCATCATCTTAGCTCCTAGCATTTTAAAACACTACATAAACAAAGGTTACCACAAATTGGCTTGCGATGAAATCAAGTTCCAAAAAAAAGAAATGCAAAAATTTATGCATTTAGCTAAATGAATGGTGCACAAATAGTATATACACTCATCTTTTTGCACACTGGACATATATTATTCAAATCGACCCCCAACCCGGGCCGGATAGTGATGAAACCATACCCACCGTAATAATAGTAGGGTCGGTCTTAGGTCAGGCTTGGTTAGTTTAAGCTAAACCCATACCCGTATTAATAGGGCGGATTCAGGTTGGGCTTAATCATAACCAACTCATGCCACAAGGAAACAAGCAAAAAAACTACTCAAGAAAAATCTGCATCTGAAAAGGAATGAGCAAAACAACATAATCAAGGTATGTAGCAGAAATAGAACATGAAAAACAATCAACTCAAAATACATCTGAAGTTGAATAAGAACAAGCTAAAATAGCTACTCAGGATACAAATGTAGTTGAAATAGAGAAGAAAACAAAGCTCCAACTGAAAAATCAACCAAAGCATCTGAATTTATAGAATATAATGAAGGAAGTGAATGATTTCTTCTTTTTCAATCACAAAAAAAATAACCACAAAAAAAATGCAATGCTAAAAAAAATTACCAAAACAAAAGAAAGATGCGCAAAAGGATATTTGAGAGAGATAAAGAAGCAACTTAAAGTCATTCCACGCATTGATACAAAGTTTAATAAATGAGAAGCTTCTTCAAAAAACAAGCAGTGCGGTTAAAGCTTGCACCGTTCCTCAACTTGATCAACCCATTCCTGGAAGAAACCATGACAAAAGAAGACATAATGAAAGAACCGACTTTAATAAATTTGATCATATATGCATTTTCAATAGATGATAATTGTTTTTATTTTGGATAAACGAAAGAAATTTTGAAGGAAAGTGACATCGCATCAATTTTTGGATGGAAAAATAAAGGGACAACAATCAACATAGCATCTCTTTTGAAAGAAGTAGAAATGAACTTTGAAATGAAGAGGTTCAAATTAAAATATTTTAGTGAATTGAAATGATAAAAGCAAAATAGAATAGAATGAAGCATGAAGGAAACTTTAAAAAGAAAAGGAGTATAAGATACAGTAGAAGATATAAGACTAATAATAATGTATTTGCTGTCAATTTATCTACTTTCCAATGCAAACTCTGCATTCCCTTTAGTACCACTGCCATATGTTTATAGAATGAAATAATTAAAAGCAGTTTCATGGCCAACAAAAATAGGAAAGTATTTAATGGAAAAAGTCGGAAAAAACGAAGAAAATCTAAGAAAAATACATGCTGGTAACTTCGAATAACTCATTTTACCTTTTGTTGTTTGTATTGTAAACTAATATAAAATCTATTATCTATGGGCAATACTGGTTTTGTGACCTAACAGAAATAATATCAAAAAAAGGTTATATCTTACATTAGCAAAATGTACATTGTAGGAAGTGACTCCAAGTAAAATTAAGTCATTCTTTACCAAAAAGGTAATATTACTAATACATATCAAAAGAGAAAAACCTCTTAAACATTGTCATAATAGAAAATGATTGTCAAATATTTGATATGCAAATATTCAATTGTCTAAAATTTAATAACATCCTTTCGCAATAATCCTACATTTCTTCAGAATAAAATTGTTCAAACATATTTCATGAAATATAGGATATTGTAGTATTATCCATTAGCTGCACCAAATCACATGATTAGACAAAAATGTCAACTGATTGTGGATTTAACATCATTCTCATAATCTTATAAACAATCACCATATTACACACTATAATGACAAAAAGGTTAAATATTTGCAAAGAAAAAATTAACCAATCGGATATTTTCCTATAAATACTTGCCAAGCTGATCACAATAGTGATTTCAAACTTCTTTCTCCTGACTTTACTCTGTATCAATAGTGTAGTAGAAATAGTTAGATTATGTCAACCAACCATTGAAGGAACTATCATTATATCTTTTTCCTTTTCTGACTTCTTCTTCCAAACACATGAATTCTTTCCGCTCTCGAGATGGATTCGCTGAGAGCGTGGCAATTAGATTCGAGATTTCTCTTTAATTCAAAGTAAAGGAAATGAAATATAAGAATTTCCATCTATTTAATATTAGTAGACACAGTACGTTAATCTCCAATATTTTTCAGCTCCAGAATAGTATTCCAAAGCTTTTGTATGCTCCCCGTTGCAGTTTTTAATAATATGGTTGTGATATGTTATTATGTGCTATTGTCTCCATTATAGAAAGAAAGAAAAATATATTATCCTTCTAGCGTCGAGCTATTTTTGCAAAAGACCAACCCTACACCACGATAACTATAAAACTTTTTGATAGAATAAAATGAGAATGAATAAATGTTTATCTTTCAAGTTTATAATTAAATTTGGAAACTTTCCATTTTGAATCCAAAATAGTACTAAGAAAAAGTCTCCTTCTAAAGAGCAACTCTTCTCAAAATCTCAGTACACATCCGAGTCAAATAACAACGATTTAAACCACTTTCTTTTACATTATGCTGTTCAATCACATAAATATATCTGTCAAAACCCACCTTCGACGGTAAATCATTTCTGATTGAAACAAAGATGATTCATACAATAGATATGGAACGAGAGGGGATAACTAAAATAATTAAATGAAGAAGTTGTTATTCCGAATTTAGGGATTCTTCTATAACTTAAGTGATAGGAAAGGCTGTTGCACAAAATGTACTTCTAGGTAAGTTCCCCATAGATCCTGCTATCCCTAACCAAAAAAGTATTATCAAAGATCAAACACCAAAGGTTCCTTATATCAATATCACTGAAACTATATCTCTTACTATCACTCTACCTAGAAATGTGGATGACAGTCAGATATATATTTTAGAGTAGGACTCCTCACGAGCATTGTTTCCATTTACTATTATATAAAATTAATTGACCCCCTACTTTGTTTAGATTGAAATAAAATGCATCATGGGGGGTTGTTGTTTGAGTTCACAAATTGTTCATGGGTGAAAATTAAGTTATTTGGGTCTCAGAGGATTGATGGGATAAACTGCGAGATTTTAGATATGAGTATCCACCTGAGCCACTATGGACATACTTGCCCAAAGCAAAAAATAACTTTTGTTGGAATAAACCAAAATTAAAGAGTCGTGTCTGCTGATATGAAAAGTCATATATGTTCAGTGAAGAGTCGTGTCCGTTCACTGAAAAGTCGTGTCTATTCGAATGAAGAGTTATGTCTATTCGAATGAAAAGTCATATCTGTTCAGTGAAGAGTCATGTCCGTTCACTGAAAAGTCGTGTCTATTGAAATGAAGAGTCGTGTCTATTAAGTAAAATTCATGTCTATTGAAGTGAAGGGGTGTCTATTCAAAAAGGTTATGTCCGTTTGTAAGGGTTGTAAACCACTATATATATGTGGTCATTTTGTTGTGTCGTATGCAAGTTGTAGGCAAGACAAAAAGCAAGTTATAAAAAAAATTGTCTATTCTCCTCTAAAATTATAATTCTCTTCTCTTTTATATTTTAACAAATTGGCATCGGAGCTTGGTTGAAAAATGTCAAACAACCTTGTCTCCCTTGTTCCTCGATTCAATGGTGAAAAGTTTGATTATTGGAGCAATCTAATGAGGCTCTGTCTTGAATCTCAAGACTTGTGGACAGTTGTTGAAGAATGTGTTGGTGCGCCGGAAGATGAGACGCAACTCACAGTTGCCCAAAGAGATCTTCTAAAAAGCAAAAAACAGAAAGATCGGAAGGCTCTCTTCCAAATCTACCAGACACTTGAAATTCAAGTTTATGAGAGAATTTTAAAAGTTGTAAATGCTCAAGAGGCTTGGAAAATATTCAATACAACGTATTCTGGCCAAGATCAAGTAAAAAAGGTTCACCTGCAGTCACTACGAGCTGAATTCGAAAAGCTCGAAATGAAGGAAAGTGAGAAAATCTCAAAGTCTTTTACTCGTCTCACTTCCATCATAAATCAGATGGCTTCAAACGGAGAAGTCGTGGAGACTCATAGAGCCGTTGAAAAAATTCTACGGAGCCTACCAATCAAGTTCGATCATATTGTGGTTGCAATTGAGGAATCAAATGATATTGCTTCACTTTCTCTTGAAGGCTTGCAAGGAAGGCTGGAAGCTCATGAGGCTAGGATCTTGATGAGAAGTAAACACACAAATTCTTCTCAAGATCAAGCCTTAAAATCTCAATTCACATCCACAAAAGTTCAAGGCCCATCCCATGGCAAATGTAACAGCAGAAATAGTGGAAAACACGAAGAATCAAAGGAGGAGAAACCATCATTCCAAAATAACAAGGCGCGAGGCAAATACAAAGGCAAAAAACCATATTTTGAATGCAATTTCTATCACAAGTCGGGTCATAAAGCAAATGATTGTTGTGAGAAACACCCTGAAAAGAAGCCAGTTGCTTGTTTTATGCATAATGAAGCAGAAAAATATGAATCTTTGTTGATCGCTTCGGATGGAAATGTTGAAAACATATGGTACTTGGATAGTGGTGCAAATAGGCATATGACTGGAAATAAAAATCTATTTTCAAGTCTTGTGGAAGCTGATGATGGTCAGGTTACTATTGGAGATGCAAAATCATACAAAATTCAAGGTGTTGGCGAAATTTCTTTCAAAACCAAGGCTGGAAAAGTTGAAAAAATGTCGGAGGTTCTTTATGTACTAGGCATACGCAGCAATCTTCTTAGCGTCGGTCACTTGCTGAAGAAAGAATTTGATTTTCGATTCGTTGGAGATCAATGTAGCATGAAGAAGAACGACCAACAAGTGGCAAATATTGTGATGGGATCCAACAAATTATTTCTGATCAAACTTGACATTGTAAGCAGTACGTGCATGATTGCTACTTCTATTGATGAAGTTTCCAAGTTATGGCATGAGAGGTTTGGGCATTTAAACTTTCGGAGTTTGAAGGAGATGTCTACCAAAGAAATAGTCCAAGGGCTGCCTAAACTTGAAGTGATAAACGAAGCATGTGAGGAATGCCAATTGGGAAAACAACATCGTGAATCTTTCCCATCCAAATCGAAGTGGATTTCTCAATCACCTCTGGAGCTTGTTCACACCAAATTCTGTGGACCAATGCAAGTGCCATCGCTTGGAGGCAGCAGATATTTCTTGTTATTTGTTGACGATTACACAAGAAAATTTTGGGTTTACTGTGTCAAAGAAAAATCAGATGCCTTCTCTTGCTTCAAAGAGTTCAAATTTCAAGTTGAAAAACATTCTGGTCATCAAATAAAAAATCTAAGGAGTGACCGTGGAGGAGAATACATGTCCTCTCAGTTTGAAGAATTCTGCAAAAATCATGGAATCCGCCATGAGTTAACTGCTAGGTACTCACCTCAACAAAACGGAGTCGCAGAGTGTAAAAATCGAACAATAATGAATATGGTCAGATGCATGTTGCAGAATAAGAACTTGCCTGCATGTTTTTGGGCTGAAGCGGTCTCTTGTGCCGTTTACTTAATCAACCGATCACCAACGAAGAGCTTAAAGGATTCCACTCCAAATGAAGTCTGGTATGGCAAGAAACCAAATGTTCCTCATTTAAAAAAATTTGGTTGTCTTGCATACTCTCATATTCCTGATGCTTTAAGATCGAAGCTCGACGACAAATCTGAAAAAGGCATTTTCATGGGTTATAGCCAAAGGACTAAAGCTTACAAGCTTTACAATCCGAAGACGAAGAAGATGATTATCAGCAGAGATGTTCGTTTTGATGAAAATGGCTGTTATAATTTTTCAGATTTTGCAGAATCACACAAATCAGCCATTGGTGTAAAATGGGTGTTCAAAACCAAAACAAATCTTGATGGCTCCATCAACAAGTACAAAGCACGTTTGGTTGCGAAGGGGTATAAGCAAAAGGAAGGGGAAGATTTCAATGAGGTATTCGCTCCTGTCTCTCGACTTGATACAATTCGATTGTTGATTTCTCTTGCTGCCCAAAATGGCTGGAAGCTGCTGCAAATGGATGTGAAATCAACTTTCTTGAATGGTTTTCTTCAAGATGAAATTTATCTTCAACAACCTCCTAGTTTTGTGAAGAGGGGCGAAGAGGAAAAGGTGTATAAGCTGCGGAAAGCTTTATACGGGCTGAAGCAATCCCCTCGTGCATGGTATGATCGTATCAATAATTTATTCTTGAAGAATGGCTTTGAAAGGTGTCCTTTTGAACACACTCTTTACATGAAGAAGCATTCAAAAGGAGGTTTCATGATCGTGAGTTTATACGTGGATGATCTGATTTTTACTGGAGATAATATGGAGATGTTATCTGAATTCAAAAATTCAATGATGAAGGAGTTCGAGATGACGGATTTGGAAGAATTACATCATTTTCTAGGGATAGGTGTTCAGCAATCAAAATGTGGGATTTTTATCTCGCAAGAAAAATATGCTGCTCAAGTATTGGAGAAGTTCAATATGATGAATGCAAATCCAGTTTCAACTCTTTGTGTTGCAGGTTTGAAATTGTGCAAAAATGGTGGAGGAAAGTTTGTGGATCCAACTATTTTTCGAAGCCTAGTTGGAAATTTGATGTATCTCACTGCTACAAGACCCGACATCATGTACGCAGTAAGCTTGATTAGCAGATTCATGGAGAAGCCTTTCTCAAACCATTGGGAAGCTGTAAAAAGAATTTTACAATACGTTAAAGGAACTATTGACTATGGCATTTTCTATGAAGCTCATGTGCCTGTGAAGCTTATTGGATATACGGACAGCGATGTAGGTGGAAGCATCGATGATTCAAGGAGTACTTCGAGTTATGCATTTAACCTTGGAAGTGGAATTATTTCTTGGTGTTCAAAAAAACAACCAGTTGTGGCACTTTCTACCACCGAAGCGGAGTACATCGCAGCATCTCTAGCAGGATGTCAAACTTTATGGCTAAGAGGAATTCTTGAAAATCTAAGCTTCAAGCAAAAAGATCCTACGATCATTTATTGTGACAATAGTTCTACTATCTCTGTCTCAAAGGATCTTATTTTGCATGGAAGAACAAAGCATATTCGTCTACGTTTCCATTTCCTACGAGAACTCATTCGTGAAGAAGAAGTGAGTCTTGAGTATTGTCGAAGTGAAGAACAAATTGCTGATATCTTCACAAAGCCGCTTGGAGGGACTGCTTTCTCAAGAATTGTTGCTGCATTAGGTGTTCGAATGAATTTTGGTTTAGGGGAGGCATTGTTGGTGTAAACCAAAATTAAAGAGTCGTGTCTGCTGATATGAAAAGTCATATCTGTTCAGTGAAGAGTCGTGTCCGTTCACTGAAAAGTCATGTCTATTCGAATGAAGAGTCATGTCTATTCGAATGAAAAGTCATATCTGTTCAGCGAAGAGTCATGTCCGTTCACTGAAAAGTCGTGTCTATTGAAATGAAGAGTCGTGTCTATTAAGTAAAAGTCATGTCTATTGAAGTGAAATGGTGTCTATTCAAAAAGGTTATGTCCGTTTGTAAGGGTTGTAAACCACTATATATATGTGGTCATTTTGTTGTGTTGTATGCAAGTTGTAGGCAAGACTAAAAGCAAGTTATAAAAAAAATTTGTCTATTCTCCTCTAAAATTATAATTCTCTTCTCTTTTCTATTTTAACAACTTTGAAATTTGCATCAGGCTTCAACTTTTGGTTCAAATTATGGAATAAACAAGTGTTTCCACTATTTATTGATATCTTCTTTTTATAAAGCAAATGGACTTCGATTCTTGAATGATGCATGTCGTATTTTAGCCATTTACATCAAGCGCAAACATATACTGTGAAAGAAACCAATTGTAAAATGGGGAAAGATGGTCGATAAGGCAAAAGTTCTAATATCATAAGTGTTTCCTCATAAGAATGCCCATGAATTTGATCAATTAGAAATATCTTATCGGGGTAATCATATTTGTTTTGGCTGTCGAAATCAAAAATTTGTAGAAGAACAAGGATATAGACGAATCTAGAACGTATACATAAAAAATTCAATATAAAATTTGAATGAGAATGAAATAAATTATTTCAAAATCAATTTTCTTCTTACATGCTAGATCCCTCTTTGATTAGTTTGACTTGTGCGTCCTTCAATTGATACCTTGCTGGGTTAACCATATTTATTTCGAGAGATATTCTCTTCAGGCACTTCAACCCACTTGTTCTAAGCCATCTCTTATAATGAATCAACAATTCAAATTCTTCCTTATGTATTCTTGATTTACTAGTGCCTAAACATAGATGCAAAACAACTATTGGGCCGACTCGATGGCTCTATAGGAGTTAATGATTTATTTTTTGAAAATTGGAGCTTGAAGCAAATGGCTAAAAGATCTTCAGCTTCATAAAATTATCAATCAAATAAAAAGTTATTCTATGTATCAGTCCTTGCATTCCTTACAACTGTGGAGTGACGACCAATTTTCTAGCTGTTTCCTGGAACTAAACGCAGGCTCTACATAAAAAATTTAAGACAATTTTTTTTTCTTACAGCCTTTGATAAAGTTTCCAAAGAAAAACATTTTTACGAATAATTTTGACAACTTCTGGTGAAAAAAGGATCTACTTGAAGAATTCTAGATATTTTAAGACAAACCGAATTTTTAAAAGAATCTATAAAATAAAAAATGATGATCCACTAGTCAACGTGAAGTTCCTACGCCTCATATCGATCTTGAATTTTCTTCGATACAAACAAAGACTTTATTATTAGTTATTCATCAATAAACATATCCGCAGAGAGAATTATCATGTTTCAATTACATATTAGGGATTGACGACTTACTAATTTAGTGACTTTGACACAAAATATGGTTTTTCAGGGTGAAATAAGTGGTGTCAATCTGATCGGACTCTATTATGAATTTTTGACCACATTTTCTATAGGACCCTCTTATCTCTTCCTTCTCCAAGTTCGAGATATGTAAGGAACTATGCGAATTTTTATGAACGAGTGGTACTAAAAATGAGGAGAGCACTCGCTAATAATTATTATTAATTACTAGTATGGACTCGTGCTTCGCATACGGGTTGTTCATATTATTGCTATATTGGTATTTTGTTTTAGCGCAAACATGTAAATGGAAAGCAAGGATATTTTTGTAATTTCAAAAAGACACCGAGTAAATTAGTTGAACGAATTTTTTTTATAGTAGTAGAGATTATTAGTAGTAGAGATAGAAATGATGATACTTCCAATCATTCTTTACTGGTTTGGAATTGATTAAAGTTGTCATTTCAAACATTATTATAATGGCAACTAAGAGTTAAAATGGTATTGCTTTTCATAAAAGTCTTTTTGACTATTAAATAGTAAGCTAAAAAATGATTTATTAAACCATTCTTTATAGTTAACACATCTTCGTTTATATTAAAACAAATAGTCACATAGTACATTTTTATCACATCAAAACTATTACTGTAGCTTTATAAATCAATTGTTGTTTCATTGAGAGCAGCCCTGGGGGCAGGCTGTTAAGGTCATACGAATAGGACGACCTCCAGACCGGAGCAATATCAGCTGTCAATAACAAATTCTGTAATAGAATATTTTATCATGTAGTATTTACCAACTGTTGCTTTGATTGGGTTGTTGTTGTGTGGTGTGTGCATTTTAGAAAGGTCGTGTAAATGGAAAGTAAGGATATTTTTGTAATTTCAAAAAGACACCGAGTAAATTAGTTGAACGAATTTTCTTTATTAATGGTAGAGATATATGAATAAGACCATCAACATGACTGAGGGATGACCATGTATAGTGTACAAAAGTATGCAGAAAAAAGGGAGTATCACAAGGAAGATCAAAACACATAACAAAAGATCATAGTATTTGTGCATTCTAGTTATACACCAAGAGCAAAATTGCAATATAGAAAATTAATGTTTTTTCCACAAAAGATAGTTAGTAGACAAGCCAAAAAAGAAAAACATATGCTGAAATATAAGGCATGACGTTGCATTGAAAGACATTTAAATGTCAAGTTTGGGCTGCAGTGGTAGTCTGTGCTTGTTGAGTATATACAATAGTGTATACAAAGTCAGAATCATGTGCCAAAGAGTTGTCTAAAGGAAAAGTGTAAACCAAGGTGGCAAAGATAGGTGCATGGGCAGTTGCAATAATGTGTTGCTGAAAAGCAAGCTAGTTGCTCACAATTAAAGATGTAGCATCCTAAGAGAGAGCACAGTTAGTGGAAAGTACTTTGCAGAGTTCATACACACTAAATGAATACACTAAACACGGTTCAGGTAGATTGAAATGCAGGTTGAATTGAAGGATGAATAGAAGTGCAGGTGGAATTATATGCAGGCTATAGCAAACAATTGTGATGCAGGTTCACTTGCACATGTTTATTGATGATTGTCTAGAAATAGGAGTGTAAGGTATTAGCAAATATGCCAGTCCAAGTGTCACACATGGCTAGTGTGCTAATTAATAACTAATAACTAATTTCTTAGAATTATTAATATTCACCAGGCCAAAATTTTCCAAGTAAACAGTTGGATTTGTAGATAATTGCAAGACAAAATTTCACATTCAGTCTGTTAACTATGAATTTTTTTTATAGTTTTTCTAATTTGTAGAAAAAAGAAGAAAAACAACGTAGCTAACATCTAACAAGGCTAAATCAACTACATAAAAAATTTAAGTTCATGGTGAAAAAGATGAAAGAATCAACAAAAAATGAAGGACTTATAAATGCAAATATAAAAGTTGAAAAAGAATAATTTTGCTCTAAAAAGATAAAATAAGTACCTAAAAAGAGAACAAAGATTTCAAAAAAAAAAAAACAAAGCAACAAAATGAAGATGATAAAGAACAAGAGGATGATGAAGAGAAAGAGGGTGAAGAAGAAGATGAATATAATGATGAAAATAAAGATTCTGATGAAGAAAAGAAAGTTGAAAATGAGGATGATGAGGACAATGATCATAAAGGTGGTTATGGTAAAGGTGATGATGATGGGTTGAAGATTTCAATAAAGATGGAAATGAGCATACAAAAAACGAAGATGGTGATGATGAGGATAATAACAATGAAGATGATGATGAACATGCAAATAGAGATGAAACTGATGGTGATGAAAATGATGAGATTAATAAAAAGGACGAAAATAATGACGATATAAATGACGAAACAAGATGGAAATGAGAATACCAAAAATGATGAACAAATTAATGATGCAATGATCTAAGAAATAAAAAAGACAATGAAGGGACAAAACCATTGAAGTTGTAAAAGAATCAGAAGTTCAAATCAGAACAGAAACTGAAACTGAACAAATATGCACGTTGAATGAAACCGATGATAGTAATATGAAACAAGAGTCATAATAAGAACACCTAAAGGTGAAAAAGAGCAGCAGAAGGATGAAGACAAAAGAGAAACATCAATAAAAAAAAGGAGACTGAAAAAGATAAATGTTTACTAGGAAACAAGTTTACTAAGCAAAATTGATTGGCAGATATTTGATAAGTAGATATTTGGCAGACAAATGCTTTTCACACATGTTAGCAAATAAATAGATGAAAATTAAGACTTTCCACAAACCAATTAACTAAGCATACATTTTTGTCTTATATACACTTAAAAATCAATTATTTTATCATAAATATAATATGTTGAAAAACCCACGTATAAAAGAAGAAATAAAGAATACTTTGCAAGAACAACAAGATCAAAAATCAGATAAGTTGTTGTTGAGTCAGAAACTTGTGGTGGTGAAGAAAAGGATATAGTTCAACTAGAAAGTAACAACCTGGAAGCCAATGATATAATATCCGAATTCAGAAAACTTTTTCATTAAATATTTGTTTGACAAATAATTTTAAGATATAGGCTTTGTAACAACCTACATTTTTAACCATGTGATATTTAAATATTCAATTTAAATATTGAATCTTTATTGAATTGAAGGTCCAAATTATGACTTATCGCATACGGTTAAATTAGAACTCAAGACAACTTCTATTGAGTCCGGGTTGACTTTGCGAATCAAAATGAGTATTAATATCGCTATATTTGAATCGGGCGATCCGATGGCCAAAACGACATCGAGATGCGTAAAATTACCATCCTTAAGCACTGTCTCGGATAACGACGAAATTTATACCAATAGGACTAGAAAAATGTGGTGATGTGCGCTGACGAGTTTTGTAGCGATCTGACATGCTGTGTGATCGTATGAGGTCAATACGTTGGAAATCCCAGGAAATCGAATTATGTATATAATCCCCTACATAAGACTATTCTCCTCGCTTTTCCATTTTCTTCTTTTCATTTTGCTCTACCTCACAAAAAATCAAGAAAAAAATTGCCTCCATATTCAAAAATATAAATCGACTGCTTCAGTCAAGGATAAATGACGAGGCCGGATCCGTTGAACTGTGTAGCGAAGGGCTTCACATTCATATAGGCGATGGTGGTGCATCTTCATTTGGGGTGGCCATCATTTTCATGGTCACGCCTAGGGTTTGAGTTAGTCGCCGTTGGAGGGGAACGGAAAGGAACAGAAAGTGTCGTGTTCGTCTTGTCGAAGTGCACCTTCCCAAACCATTTTCTTGAGCTCCAAAGTGCCTAAGAAATTCACGACATTTCACGTCACAAGGGAGGAGAATGTGTCACTTTTTGGTGGAGGTATGCGGTCGTGAAGTGTTTGGCACCAGTGAGTTCGTCTTCACTCCAGGAGTAGATCGCAAGTGGTTTCGGTCGATTTCGTCGACTGTAGCTCCATTGGTGGTGGTGCACGTGCACGATGGGAGTGGATTCGTGCGTGTATAGGGATTAAATTTGAGAGATTGGGGAAGATGATTTAAAGGTGATAAATTAAGGTAATTAGTAAATTAACTACTCTAATTAATTTTTAATTTTTACTCAATCCATATCTCCTACATAGGAGGTCCAATCGAGATGTGGTCTTTGCCATTGCATTCGTAGCGGGATTAACTACGTATTATGGACTTGGGCTAAATTCGGACATATGAGAATTTACGGTTTAGGTGAGCTGAATTACAACTCTGAATTTTTATTTCAAACAAAATCCCCGTAATATTGTATATTAAAAAATATTACCCAGTAGAGGTAGAAAATATATATACACACACGAAATTGTTTCCCCATTTGATTGGATTTGTTTGAGTAAATCTCTGGGATAGATAAATAAAAATATTGTAAATTTATATTGTGTTCTATTCGAATTGAATAGAGATAGATAGTGGCGATATTAATTCATGGCGACGATATTAATTCATAGCATGATTATAAATTAATTAAACTCTAGTACGTCATTATATTAGTGATAGAAATATTATCATATATTTTATTGCTAATCGAACATAAGTGTATGACTTATAAAATAGTTAAAAGGGCTTAAAAATGATTTATAAGCTAGTTTTATATTTTATAAAATAATGAAGTTATTTTATAAAATGATAGAAAAGGGAACCGACTTTTATTGAAATGATTTAGTAAATGAAAGTAAGATTTTGATCATTAAACAATCGAATTGCATATTTTAATGTGTGTGTGCATGAAAATATTCACACGGGTATATCATCAAGTTGTGAGAAATCTCACGTAAGAAAAACTGAGAGCGACTATCGACTGTGCTAAGCTACGATAGAGAATACCAGATCGAGCAATTGCCCTAGTGAAGCTTGAAACGTGATTTGTGTAAAAATGTGTTTACGGGTACATGTGTGCATAGGCATGCTCGAATGGGTGCATCAACACATGTATGAGCTATGCACATGGCGAGGATGTCGGTTATGTCATTTTGGCAAGTGAGAGGAGGTCGGGTCGCTATAATCACTCGTTAGACTCTACACGTGCAAAGAGCGGATTTTGATATTGGAGCCAGATTCAACACTTAGGGTCAAGTATACCGGTTTGGGTTAAACAAACTAGTAATAGGAGATACGTTGAGAGAGCATAATTTTATTTTTCGATTATATTGTATTGCATATACCACTTTTCCTTTGGACTCTGATTCATTTTCTGCCAATTGTTAGGATACCTTCATTCCAATTATCCCTATGAGCGGACGAAGAACAAGAATGTCTATGGATGGGCAGTATGGGATGCCTAATTTGTCTAAAGGCTATTTGACTATCGCATGGGATGTGCCGCCACCCGTGAATATTCTAGTATCTATGGTAGGTGGTGAAGGTGGTGTAGCCCTAAGGGAAACAGTATCTGTAACGACCCGTAATTTTCGATAAATAAAATTTGTTAATTTAATAAGATAGTGTGATTTAATGTTGCAAGAAATGAAAATTTATGAGTTAATAAAAAGGAAGATAACTGAAATGAAATGTAACGGTATTAATTTAAGGTAATTCAAAATTGCTTTGAATGAAATTCCAATTAATTAAAATTATTAAGAGTTATAATTGGGATAGATTGTAATATAAAGTATAGTAATGTGTGTATTAGTGGGAATTGGATTAAAAAAGAAATTAATTAATTAAGTATTGATTAATTAATAAAATAGGGTATAATAAATGGAAATTGAATAAAATTGGTGTAATGAGAGTTGTTATAACAATTGTTTGTAAACGATAACTTACAAATGCTATTAATTGTAGAAATGGTGACAATTGTTATTTGTTACCAATTTAATTAATCAATTTCAAATAAATGAAATTAAATTACATTAGTGTGAGTTAATACAATAACTGCCAAATTGTGGATGGAACAGAATGAACAGAAATGTTAATTACATGCATAAGGAAATAATTGATTTAATAAAAGATTTGAGTAAAGATAAATAAATCAATTGGGATCTTAAATTTTTAATTAATTATAAATTTGAAAAAAATTCAAATAAATGGAAATATAATAATTAATACAAATAAAGATGGAAATTGAAGGATATTAATGTAATGAAAGACAAACCAATATTAACTATGTTATTGGAGTAATAATTGATTGAATATAAAGTCTGAAATCAAATTTAAAGAATTTATTGAAATTAAATTATAATTAATTGGATATAGTTACAGTTGAAATTGAACACTTTAATTAGTATTTTTTTGAACACAGAATTGATGTGTAAATTTGTTTTGAATTATTATAAACGTCTAACTAATCAAAAATGATGAAATTTGTTAGTTAATAAATACTGAATTAAAAAGTGATTATTATTAATTTATTTAATTAATGGGAAAATAGCCATTTTGGCCACTGTCTCGAATTTCAATGAAACCAGTTTCATCAGATCCCTAACGGTGAATTATTGTAAGATTTCAAGTTTTGTAGCGATCGGACTTGTCGTTTGATCGTACAGACTCGAAAGCCTAGGAATCAATTTGAAATAAGATGATTTTAACATAACTTCTTCATACGATGGAATTCGGACTTGAGACCTATTCCATTGAGTTTAAAAATATCGAAAATGTCTATTTTGATATATAGGATGGACCATTTTCGTTCCGGAGACAGAACGGGCTTCTTGGGCCATTTATCGTTCAATGTGTAAATCAATCTAGCCATTCTTTCTGTTTTCAGCTTTGCCTATAAATAGCCTGTTATAAACCCTAGTGTTTCTCAACTCGGTTTTGTCTGTACGTACAATTTCATCTCTCCACTTCTCCTTCTCAATGGCAGACAAATAAAATTATCTATTCAATTTCAAATCAAATTTCAATTGAAAAATTAAACTCCTCAAAATATATCGAGTTATATATCGATTTAAAGCTCTCTGCGAGCGCAAGTCAAATATGTGATTCATTTTTCGATCTGGGTCTCTGTGTGACAGATTGGGTGAACTATTCTCGGCCGTTCGTTGATAGTCGATCAACTTTTGTCGGATCATGGAACGGAGGGTGTGGTCACGTAAAGGGGGACGAGTGGAGGGCATCTAGGTCGTTCTTTTGATTGATTGACAGTTGGATGTGGCGTATAATTCGAATTAGGGTTCAAATATTGGGGGGCGCGGCGAAGTTCTGGCCACCGGAGGAGGAGAAGCTTAGGTCATCGCGTGCGGCCGGAGTTGTGGAGTGCGACAGTGGCAGTAGCTTGGATGATGGGGACCCCTAGCGGCAGCCGTGACTAGTCAAACACGACCGTAGATGGGTTTGACTGAGCCGATGGGGATCGGGTGCGTTCGAGATGAGGGCTGATGTGTAAGCTTTTGTTTATCTTGATTATTTTCTAATTTAAAATTATTTAAACTTCTAACGTCAATAATTTTTACATACGATGTCTGTTTCACGTGCCGTTTGTTCCGTTGGGATCACATCAAAATCACAAACATTTTGACGTGGTTTGGACGAATTCTGAGACTGTTGAATTTGGGCCCTAAATTGGATTTAAATTCCATTTAAATTCAAAGGTGAGTGTTTTAACCCACTTACAACTTATAAAATTTCTTATGTTTGTTAAATTTAATTTCTGATGTGATTAGAAATTTATTAACCAATGTTTGGTATATTTAAATTGTCATCCTGATTTAATTTGACTCTTATTGCATTTAATGATCATTTAATTGAATATTGAATTTTGAATTGTCAATTTAATACCTATATTGATCATCAGTTATCTATTGATGTTCATTAATTGATTTGGATGATGATTGTGATATATGTCTAATTTGTTGATATTGGATGACTGGATGTTGCATTTCATATTGTTATAATATTGCAAGTTCCCTATAGGTTGAAATGATACACACCCTAACAATCTATAGATAGGGGAAAATCGTTATGGGTTGAAATCACAGATCCGAGCGATTTTATGGATTTAATTTAATTCAGGATTGCAGTTTGAAATGATATATAACCGTACAATTTTAAATCAAAGATTTTCCGTTCAACCAAAGATTTCTCGCAATACACAATATTTAAAATCATGATTTCCATCTTAAAAATCCTAATTCTCAAAGTAGATTCAGGCTATATACTTGAAACATTTAATTGTTGAAATCAAATTTTGACAAATTCTGCGTTTTACTGTAAAATACATATCCTGGTTGATATTATTCCCAATTCTTGCTTTGTATATTTTTAAAATTTAAATCTTGTTGTTTGAAACAAACTTTGCTTAAACATCACAACATAAAACTAACCGTAGAAGGAACCAATTGATTTTTGAACATATTACACCCAGTAATTCAAGAACAGAGTAAATACTGACATGCACACAGAGATATCCACATACAAATACATATAATCATGAATCAAACATGCAAACCATTATCTCCAATTCAAACTCAAGTTTATTGCATGCTTCAAGGTTGAAACAGATTTAAAGCTTTTTTTTAAAAATAGAATTGTTTACTCACCTGTTTTATGAAGAAATAGAGAAAAGTTTTTGATGATGATCTGAAGCCTAATTTGTTAGATGTTGAAGCTGATGTTTGATCTAGACTTGATTGTATAATGAATTGAACTGAGCTTTGATTTGCACTTGAATTTGCTTCAAGTTTTGTTGTTGTTATAAAAAATTCAGCTGCTTTGATTTGGGTTCTAGATTTTTTTTGTTCTTCTTTGATTTACAGATTTTTATTTTGTTTTGATCCTTTTTAAATTGTTTTCATTTTTCTCTGTTTACAGGTTTTGATTTTTGAGAAATATGTACAGCCTGTTTATTTACATGTTTTTTTTCTTAAGTATCATGTATATACATTAATTAAAAAAATTCAATGCCACTTGTCTATACAAACCAACACTTGTTGATTTATGTCTTACTTATCAATCATTTGTCATAAATTTGTTTTTTACATGCTTTATATATTTACAAATGTAAAAAGAAATAATTATAAATACTTTCTTATGTTAATATACTTATGTATTATATGTATTTAACATACATTTGTTTTAAGTCATTTATGTATTATGTTTACAAATGTATATATATTTATATATATATATATATAAACTATGTTTTATACCAAGTATTAAAAGAAAATATTTTAAATATTTTATTAAATCTCACATATATATTTACAAATCAATTTTAAGCATATATATGTTTTCTTATTAATTTCCAAAAGATAAGTATATTTTAAAAACTTTTATTATTTGTTCTAAACGAATAATTTGTCCAATTTTAAGTAATTATATCAGGAGATTATCAAATATTTATCCACATATTTATAATCCAATTTTTATTATATTTTCAAATTCATTTACATATCCAGGTATCTTTTATTATTAGAATTTTTATCTATTTAACTGAATAAAACCATTTAATTATCCAATTATTAGATGTCCAAAAATATGGGTCATCACATACCTCCTCCCTTAGAATCTTTTCGTCCTCGAAAGGAACGAAGCCAGAATTATTCAGTAATTTAAAATCAGATAAATTATTCTTTGATCATTTTTAAAACACTTCTAAAGTCAACATAATATTATAAATCAGTTTTTATAAAAATACTTTTTATAACTCAATGTCTCAACCAGTCCATCCTTGTTCTTACAGAAATTCGGTCATACGTTGATCAGGCGTAAGACTGAAAATCTGTATGTACTTAGCAGACTCATTTTCAACACCCAGTGAAAATACTTGGGAAAACATTTTGTTGAAAATATAGAAAACATTTTTATATAGAGGATATATCTTTGGTGAGAATACTCTGGAAATCATCACCCTCATCCATGGTCGCAGTTAACTCGATGGTTACGTTGCCATCCCGACAAAATCCATAGATAATTGTAGGCACTCCGCGCCCCTTGATTACGCCATGGAACCCGCTGCATATCATGGCTACATCTGGGGTTACGTTGCTATCACAGCAAAAACCCATGTAACTATAGGCATCGGCCCCCTCGAATTTCGCTGCCAAAAGAATGAAACTTCTCCAGTCCACTCAACCATAGATCGCAGTCTACCGATGTTACGTTGCCATCCTGGCAAAATCAAGCGTAGACCGTTGACACTCACCTCCACACGATTTCCGCTATGGTCCACAGTAGATCGCAACGACATCGAGTTACACTATCGTCACAGCGTAACCCAAATGCCTCTGTAGGCATCAGCGCCCTCGACTTTCGCTACCCACTAATCCTCAGAAACTTTAGTTTGTCCGGACTTCCTCACAGGATCAACTTTAGAACCTCCCTCTTGGGGCTCAAGGTAGTACCAACCTATGGTACTCCTAATAAGTTCATTTCAAGGGAGTGCCTTTTTCTCTAGAGCCATTTTCAAAACACTTTATACGATACACATATAGTATCTTTCAAATCATACACCTAGTATGAATCCCATATAAATCTCCTTTTCTCAAAATCGATTATTCCAAAATCGATAATTCTCAATCTAGGCTTTCCAAATTTCCAAAATTGATTTTTCTCCAAAATCAAAAGCCTTTCCAAAATCCATAGGTTCCAAAAAAAACTTTTCCCAAAATCATTCTCATAAAATCCTTTATATATATATAACCTTGGAAAAATCTTTTCGAATCACTTCATAATTGTATAAATTTCTGTTTTATACTTCAAATACTTTTTAAAAATCCTTTTTCTTCTGGCAATAGATTCAACAAGGGGAGTTTATCAATTATATACATAACTTTGTTTATACCCAATCAACGTTAGAGCTTGATTACTCTATAAAATCACTTACCATATTGCTTATTTCCATACAGTAAATTTCTACCATAGAAATATCCAATTTCCACTTTATTTCATCATCTATTTCACAAAATATACTTTCCATTTCATAACCATTTTACATTTCTTGTCCACAAAATTTTCAAAATCAATTTCATTCAAACCCGTATGATGTACACATATCATCCGTACGCTATATTATTCAGATCGCTCACTCGATCACACAATTTCACTTCTGAACTAGTATCATCCACCCGACTTTCTAGTATGGACTCAGATCTAGTTTCTTGATCAGAAACCGTCATTCTCCTTGCATAGCCATAACTATGATAGAGAATTTCCAGAACCAATCAAAAATCCATATCCAGGTCCACCGTCGAAAATCGAGTGAAAAATACCAACTCGGATCGATATACTATCTCAAAATTCTGTGCTCGAATCCAGATCAAATCATTATACGAATGGAATAATATACGTACATCCTACGTATTTATCTTCATTGATTATTAGTAAAATCAATCTCCTTTTCTATTCACATTCACTTTAATTTTTATCCACTTATTCACAATTATTTCAATTCCATTTGGCTTATCACTTTAATCCTTATCTCAATTGGTAATTAATCATAAATAGTTTGAACTCTGTCCAGCTTAAATTTAGAAAATAGCTTGAAGAATTAAAATAGATAAGTGGTTGAAAAATAATTATTAATTTGTAAAATAGCTATAAAATAGTTAAGTAATTCTAAAATAGTTAGATAATTGCAAAATAGTTGTAAATAGTAATTAGTTATAAAACAGTTGAAAAATAGTAATTAGTTTATAAAACAGTTGTAAAATTGTTACATAGTTCCAAAAATAATTGTAAAATAAGTATAAGATAGTTTGGGCTTTTAAAAAGAAAGATTATGTAGTAAATAGCTAGGAAGAAATAGATTTAAAAAAATTACTTTAAAACAATTTATTTTAAAAATAGTCCAGAGCGAAACTGTTCAACTACCCAATCTTTCATTCTAATCAATTTAATTTAAATTTCCACTTCTATTTAAATTGATTCAATTTCAATTCAAATTAAGTTAACTTCCATTCCCATCCCAAATTCAAATCAACTTCCCATTTGAATTTGGACTCATTCATCTTCAATTTCAATTCGAATTAATTCAATTCAAATTTTCCATTTTGAATTTTAAACTTATCCATCTTCATTCACAATTCCAATTAATTCGAATCAAATTCAATTTGAACTAATTCTACTTAAATCTCAACTTATAATCATCTCGAATTTCATAAATTCGAGTTAAATTTTAAATGTTGATTTAATCCTTTAAATCAACCCAACCCCTTTTTATTTAATAGCTTAAAATTTCTAAACCATTTAATTCTGAGGCCAAATTTCCAAATTCCATTTTAAATTACCTTTACTTAACTTATTACAAAATTCAAATGAAAATTCAAGAAAAAACTTAATATTCAGAATCTAATTTATTACCCTATTTTAACTTCAAATTTGAAACCGGTTCTTAAACAATTTCTAATTTACAAGTTCAATTCTTAACATTCAAATCTTAAGTTCAAAGTAATCCCATATCCTTAATTTCAAATTAAAATTTAATTTTTTTGTTTATCTCTATAATGAATATATTACCACAATCCATTCTTCATTTATTTAAACAAATCCAATTCACAGTTTAAAGATTATTAATAACAACAGGATGATATTATCCAAATTATTTAAAATATCCATCCATTTTCAATTTCCAGATCTCAAACCCATTTTAAGATCACACAAACTCCCAATTCAGATCAACCATTTAACTTCCCAAGTTAAATCTCAATTTGATCTTGAAATTTCCAATTCAAGTTATTCGTTCTAAACTTATTTAACTTCCCAAGTTAAATCTCAATTTCATCTTGAAATTTCCAATTCAGGTTATTCGTTTTAAACTTATTTAACTTCCCTTAAGTTAAATTCACTTTAATTTAATCCAGTCAACATTATTCAATTTGAGTTTCCATTTCAAATTTTAAACTTCTCATTAATGATCTTCCCACTTATAAGTTCAAAACCTTATCACTTTGGGTTTTCATATCACATTCCAAGAAAAATTTAAAACTCAACACTTGGAGTTTATTTCAAATCATCTTTGATATTATGTATATCCCTCATATATACATGTTTATTTCCTTTACACTCCAAGTTATACTTTAAATTTTAAACCACCTTTGGTTTTAAATTCAAAACAAATTCCTTTAAATTTTCAAACAACTCTTGTTTGAAACAGGACCCTTTCATTTAAATAATACTATTAATTATTATTTCTTTTCATCACTTTGAAACAAATTCCAAATTTCCTGGACTTAGATTTAAAACTTCACAATTTAAATTTTCTTTAATTCCAATTTACAAGTCCTACTCATTTAAATGTTTAATTCATTAAGACATTTATTACAACTGGAAACCAATTCACTATTATCTTATTCTGAAAGCCCTTCTCTGAATTCAAGATCTTGTTTTCAGTTTGGATCCATTTCAAACTTATCTTCATTCAATTTCAATTTGGTTGCATTTCTGTTACCATTTGATTTTCATTATTTTACTTAATTCCAATTATTTAACAACCAATTATCTTAATATTTATTAGAAAGAAATATTGCTTTATATCTCAAAATATAATCATATATAAAATCATTTTTAAAATCATTTTATAAGAAAATAACAAATATGCCCTCATATATACTACACTCAACCCATTCTAGGGTACCATTGACCCTATCCTGAATGGGTAACTCACCAGAGCCAAGGTTCTCGCTTAACCTTCAGCTCTGATACCAAATGTAACGACCCGGAGTTTTCGATCCCGAAAATTCCAAATTGTTAGAGTAAAGAAGAAAGAAGTAGAAGAAGGACAGAAAACAAATTACAGAATCTCACATTTCGCAGCGAATCAAATATAATATCAAATAATAGCATTTACATGAAAGTTGTAATTGTTTATTTACATAAATACATCAGAGTTACAATCATACACAAATAGACTAGACAGTTATCAACCTGTCCCAGACTACTATCTATACAGACTACACAGTCTCATATACACAGCGGAAAAACTCCATACATTCCTGCCATCCAACTCGCCTCCTGAGCTCCAGAACGTCCTACCTAAAAATCTGTAATACCCGATCTGACCCGAGCATTACATCAAAGTAACACCCGGGTCAGACTGGAAACCAGCTTGAGTAAACCCATATAATATGAAATCAAGCTATATAACTTATGAATTACTAGGGTAACTCATATCCTTTACGAGTTCTTACTTATTATAGTAAATCATTTATCACACACAACAGTCCTCAGGATTAAATATCCTGGTAACTTAACTTATTTCATTCCAGCCTGATTAATCTCACATATTCAATTTATAAGGAGATTTAGATTACTATTCGAAGTGGTTTCGGGTATTTTTTGATACCCAACCCCGGTCGCTTCGAATCCAGTGTCATTTTTAATCCAAGTCGTTAAGTTTTAAAACAAAACAATTCATACTTAGGATATCATACCATTTATCAATTTAACTCAGATAGCTAGCCCACATTATCATAGTTCAATCCATTCATATCACATCATAATCAATTAATGAGATGTCATGACCTATCGTTAAATTTGGATCGATGTGGTTTTCGGATAATCAAATTTGATCTTTGATCCCGGTCTAATCGAAATCCAAACGTTTCTTAAAGGCCAAATTGTTTAAAGGTTTAAACAATTTAATTCAATTCAATACTTGAATTCACACAGCATTCATCACAGATAAATATCACACATTTATCATAGATATATCCAATATCACATCACAGAATATCATAGAATATCATCCAATAGATATCAACCAATCCAGACATTCTACACAAATAATCATCCACAAACAGGAATTATTAATCCATATCATAATTAGTTTATTAACTTAAATTAAATTAATTGCTTAAGAATTAATCACCTAACCCTACTTAAGAAATCATTAATTAATTACAAACCATTTAATTAATGAATCATTCCTTAATTACCTTATCAATTAATTAATCTCTAATCACAGACTAATTATCTTTTAACCATTAATTAATAAACCTTAATTATTAATTAATATTTTTTAATACAAATTAATCAATCCTTAATTACCATTTGATTAATCCTTAATAACCATTTTATTAATCAATTTATTAATCCTTAATCATAAATTAATTCAATAAATTAATGACTCTTTAATTACCTCATTAATTATCAAACCTTGATTAAGTTTAAGATAAAAACATTTCCTTTATTAATTTCCTAATCACCTTATTTTTAAAACATTATTCTTTTAGCTAACACTTAATTATATTTTAAAAATAGTTTTAAAATAACTTAAAGATCAATCTTAACAAATTAAAGTTAATCAAATCATATAATTCCTAATCTAAAATGTTAAAGATACATTTATTATATATAAAAGAATTTTATTTAAGGAAAGGTTAAACTAAATTTCCTTTTTAAATTTTAAAACTTTGTTTTATAAAAACTTTTAAAAAAAACTTGGTTTAAACCTGCTTCGGGTTCAACCCGATATTTGCTCGAGACTAGCCTCGAGTTTTCTTCTTCTTCTCTATTTTTTTTAGTTTAAATTTTAAAAATGCTATTCTAACACTCACGTACACGAGAACAAACTCGAGCCTAACATCATAATGTAGGAAAATAAGAAGAACGTGATACGGAGATCACCAAGATGTGAGAAGAAAGAAGATAGATACGAAAAAAAGATGAAGTAATTAGAATTAAGAGAAGTAGTAATGAGAGAAAATAATTGAATTTGATAAAACTATGATTCCAAAGATTGGTCCAGCCTTTTAAATAGGCAAGAGAAACCATGTCTACCATTATTCTAGGAAAATACTAAAATAAACAAAGTTTAAAATCAGTAAATAAAACTAGGGACGATATCCTACATCAATCCCCCCTTCTTGAAATGAAGTCATCCTCGAGTTGTCATTGTCTTCAATGCTGAAATTATCTCCATAAAATGTATATATTTCCTGCACATTGAAGATGTTGGAAATGTTCCAGTCTGAAGGAAGGTCGATAACATATGCATTGTCGCTAATTTTCTTCAATACTTTAAAGGGTCCATACTTTTTCATCTTAGTCTTGTTGTATGTACCTACTGGAAAACATTCCTTCCGAAGATGAATCATCACTAAATCTCCTTCTGTAAATGTCTTAAAACATCTATGCTTATCGGCATCTTCTTTGTACTTGGCATTAGAGTCTGTAATATTTATCTTGACTTCATGATGAAGTTGACAAACCTTATCTACCATCTCATCTGCTTTCTCATGAGATCCTCTAAGCTTTGGAAGTACTACCAGATCAAGCACATGATTAGGAACCTTAGAATAAACAATTTCAAAAGGTGTCTTGCCTGTTGATCGATTTACTGAAGTGTTGAAAGCAAATTCCATGTGAGGAAGAAGAAAATCTCATTGCTTTTCCTTATCTCCAATTTTTGCACGAATTAAATTTCCCAATGACGATTAACAACTTCTGTTTAACCATCTGTTTGAGGATGAGAAGTAGTACTAAACTTCAAATTAGTTCCCAATCGCATCCAAAGAGATTTCCAAAAGTAGCTCAAAAATTTCGTATCACGATCCGAAGTGATAGATGTTGGAACACCATGTAAACGAACCACTTCCTTAAAGAACAAGTAAGCCACATTAGAAGCATCGGTGGTCTTTTCGCAAGCAATAAAATGAGCCATCTTGGAATAGCGATCAACAACTACCATGACAGAATCCTTGCCTCATTGAGTACGAGGTAAACCCAATATGAAATCCATGCTAACATCAACCCAAGGAGCTTCTGGAACAGGTAAAGGTGTGTAAAGACCTGTATTTTGAATAGTACCTTTTGACCGTTGACATATCATGCACTTTTGGACTAATTTCTAAACATCATGTTTCAAAGAAGGCCAATAGTATCTCTCCTCGACAAGAGCAATCATTTTGTCATGTCCGAAATGTCCACTGAGTCCTCCTCCATGTAACTCATGAAAAAGATGAAGACATAGAGAACCTTGAGGAATGCAAAGATGATTATCTTTGAAAAGAAAACAATCTTGAATAAGAAAGTCATCTGTACCATGCAAAAGAGAGCTACACTTTTCCTACATAGTTTTAAAATCATCACCTTCACCATAAAGATCTTTCAAGTAATCAAAAGCCATACTTTCATTCTGAATGGTTACAAGCAGATGAGTGCATCTACTTAAAGCATCTGCAACTTGATTCAATTTCCCACTTTTATGCTTTACTGAAAAGCCATAATGGTTGATTGTAGATAACCAACGATCATGCATTCTATTAACCTTTGCAGAAGTCTTCAAAAATTTCAAAGCTTCATTATCTGTGTGGGCAACAAATTCACGATGAACAAGATAAGTATGCCATTGTTTTAAAGCTTGAACAAGAGCATACAATTCCAAATCATAAGTCGACCATTTTTTTCGAGTATCATAATTTTTCTCACTATAATAAGCAACCAAATGACCATCTTGAGATAAAACTGCACCAATAACTAAAACCGAAGCATCACAGTCAATTTCAAATGGTTCTGCAAAATCTGGCATAGCAAGAACTGGAGCACTACACAATTTTTCCTTAAGAGTATTAAAGCTCTTATCCGCTACCTCCGTCCACACAAATTTCTCATGTTTCATACAATCTGTTAGACCTGCAGCAACAGTGCTAAAATTCCTTACAAAACGTCTATAAAAAGATGCCAGACCATGAAAACTCCGCACATCACGAATACAAATAGGTGTAGGCCATTCTGCAATTTCTTTCACCTTAGACTCATCTACCAAGATCCCTTGATCAGACACAACATATCCTAAAAAGATGACTTTGTTTGTGATAAGAGTACACTTCTTTAGATTTACATAGAGAGAATTATCAGCAAGCACTTTGAACACTTTGGAAAGTTGAAATAGATGTTCTTCTTTACTACGACTATAGACTAAGATATCGTCAAAATAAACAATAACGAATTTACCAAGGAAAGGTTGCAAAACCTGATTCATGAGCCGCATAAACGTACTAGGAGCATTAGATAACCCAAATGGCATGACAAGCCATTCATATGATCCTTCACGTGTCTTAAACGCAGTCTTCCATTCATCTCATTCACGTATACGAATTTGGTGGTAACCACTATGAAGATCAAGTTTAGTAAACACTTTAGACTCGACAAGCATATCAACCATATCATCAAGATGGGGAATCGGGAATCTATAAGGAATAGTGATTCTATTCACAGCTCGACAATCAATACACATTTTCCATCCACCATCTTTCTTCTCGACTAAAAATGCAGGACTAGCACAAGGGCTTTTGCTAAGTCCGACCAACCCTTTTTCCAACATATCATTCACTTGACCTTGCAAAATTTTGTGTTCTTTAGGACTCAGCCGATGGTGTGCCTGATTCGGAAGCGATGCTCCCGGAATAAAATTAATTTGATATTGAAGATCACGCAACGGAGGTAAAGTAGTTGGAAATTCCTCAGGAAATAATATTCCAAATTGAACTAATAAAGGTTGTCTGCTACGGAATTTCAATCATTGGTTTGTTGTCTTCATGAGAACTTAAAGTATGAGTGTGATGTAAGTTACCAGCAATAGTAGCCACCAACGCACTGACTTTATCATCAAAATGATCCTTGACAATGGTAGAAGATTTAAAAGGATGCAATACTTTTCTTTTGTCATCTTTGTAAAAAGTGTAAGTGTTTTCAAACAATTGTGGACTGTACGAATATCGTATTGCCATGGAAGACCAAGAAGAAGGTGTGTAGCGTCATAACATCACAAAGAACCATGTCCTCAAAGTTTGAAAAGGAGAATTTCATGAGGCATTTATGGGTGATTGCTTGAGTAGAAGAGTTATTTATCCATCCGACCTTGTATGGATAAGGATGTGGTGTAACCGATAACTCTAATTTTTTTACCACATTTGCAGCAATGTAATTATCCATGCTACCACTATCCATCATGATATCACAAACCTTTTGGCCAATCAAACATTTAGATTTGAAAATATTATGTCTTTATGAATAACAAGGTTGAGTAAACAATAAAGGACGTATCATCCCTACAAAGTGACGCCATATGCCTCATAAACATTATCCAACTCATTATCATCATCGTGTTCTTCCTGCAGATTCTCATCTTCATGTGGGATATCATTACTAAACATACCATTGAACGTACAACAATCACTCGACGAATGTCCCATTTGTTGACATCTATTGCATTTGTCTCCTCGAAACTTGGCATAATTACCCAAAGATTGAGATTTTGGTGGGAAAGGTGGATGATTTTTATGGGGGGAACGGGTATTGGTTTGAGTGGTTTGACGAGGATTAGTTAGAGAAGGCTGATATTGTGTAGATTGGGTTTCTTGAGGAGTGGGAAGGATGGGGGAATTTTGTTGCAGGAGAGGTGTTTGCGAATGTGAAAAATTGGTCTACTTTTGCTGTTGTTGGTATTGAGGGACGTCTTGATAAGTAGGATTGGGTGTAGAATAGTATGAAGGGAACTTCTGTTGGTTTCGAAAATTTGATTGAAACCGAGATGATTGGCGAGGTATGGATGCTTTAGATGAACGTATAATACGACGTTCCACCATAAGAGCCTGTTGAATTGCTTCCACCATCGTATATACTGATTGAGTCATACCATGTTGAATTAAAAGATTCAACCCTTCGATAAATCTGGACACCAATTGCTCTTTGGATTCTTGAAGTTGATTCCTAGCCATCAAATTGTAATATTCTGTCACATATTCTCCCACTATCCGTGCTCCTTGTCGTCAATTCTGAAGTTTGATAAAAAGTTGTTGCTTGTAATCTCGTGGTAAGAATTTGTTACGAATCAATTTTCTCATTCTTTCCCAAGTATGAATAGGTGGCTTTTCATAAAGAGTGCGATCTTCGCATAGCTTTTCCCACCAAGCGGCGGCTCCTCCCTTAAGTTTGTAAGCGACAAGTTTCACCTTTGAATAATTTGGAACTTCCATAAAACTAAAGAAAGCCTCTACTTCATATAACCAATCCAAGAATCCTTCAATCTGAAAATTACCATGAAAATTTGGAATATCTGCTTTAATTTGTACTCTGGTAAGGATCCATATGGACTTTGACCTGATCTGAGACGTTTATCCTCCATCCAACTCTTTTCCTGATCAGTTTTAATCGAGTCATCTTCATCGCTATCGAACTGAAAATTCGAAACTTTCTTGGGTGGATTATTGAGAAAACTTTCATGTTGAGTTGATGTTCCCAACTTTTCTTTAACCACCTCGGGTACGGTATTATTATGAACAAAGGTAATTTTTGTACGCCCTTTCAGATTAGTGTTCGTATTCGAAAATAATTCTTCAACTTCTTCAAAAACTTTTTGTTGGAGTTTGTGTGGCTGGTAATTCTCCTTCGATCCTCATATAAGACATGATTTTCGCCAAATTGGTCCGTAGGTTGGCAAAGTTTTTGTTGTTTGACTTGAATTTTGCCACGAATCAGCAAATAACTCTTCCTTGAATTGTGTGAGTTTCTTCTCAAGAACATCCATAGTAACAAATTCAGCCATTGATTTAGGGAGTTGCGAAAACATTTATGTTAAGGAACGATTTCCAGATAAAGATCCAAAAATTGAAGGCTATGATACCACTTAATGTAGGAAAATAAGAAGAACGTGATACGGAGATCACTAAGATGCGAGAAGAAAGAAAACATATACGAAAAAAGATGAAGTAATTAGAATTAAGAGAAGGAGTAATGAGACAAAATAATTGAATTGATAAAACTATGATTCCAAAGATAAAAGCTATGAGATTGGTCCAGCCTTTTAAATAGGCAAGAGAAACCACGTCTACCATTATTCTAGGAAAATACTAAAATAAACAAAGTTTAAAATAAGTAAATAAAACTAGAGACGATATCCTGCATCACATCATTCCTCCCATGCTTCGACCTGAGGTAACCCATCTCGCAAACATACAGACACATCAGAGGACTGTGCACGTGCACAGTGCTACGGCTGCGCTCTAGGGACCCTCACCACCTCCGGCAAGACACCGATCGGCACATCTATCGATCCAACAACCTAGATATCAACATAGTATTCGAATTTGAGTTCGAGTCCTCCGATCCAAACTTGAACAGCGGCTCCGTCCTAAAATTTTCCTCGACCAGATAACCCCGATCATCAGAAGCTCCACCGCTCCGGCCACAGCTTCGTCCATGACCCAAGCATCGTTTCCCCCATGACCGGCCTGACTTGACGCTCCGACGACGGTGCATCAACCAAGTTTTCGACCTCGACTTTGAAACCTCCTTAAACCCTAATTCGATCCACTGCCAACACCACGACGAGCTATCCACCCTCTAGACATTTTTCCCTACCTTCCCGATTGTCATGCTAGCTTCGACACAAACCTCGACCACTAAAAGTTTGTCGATCGCCAGAAAAAGGTCGAAATCCATTTTCCGTTCAACCAAAGATTTCTCACAATATACAATATTTAAAATCATGATTTCCATCTTAAAAATCCTAATTCTCGAAGTAGATTCAGGCTATATACTTGAAACATTTAATTGTTGAAATCAAATTTTGACAAATTCTGAGTTTTACTATAAAATACATATCCTGGTTGATATTATTCCCAATTCTTGCTTTAAATATTTTTAAAATTTAAATCTTGTTGTTTTAAACAAACTTTGTTTAAACATCACAACATAAAACTAACCAGAGAAGGAACCAATTGATTTCTGAATCATATTACACCCAGTAATTCAAGAACAGAGTAAATACTGACATGCACATAGAGATATCCATATACAAATACACATATAATCATGAATCAAACATGCAAACCATTATCACCAATTTAAACTCAAGTTTACTGCATGCTTTAGGGTTGAAACAGATTTAAAACTTTTTCAAAAAATCAAATTGCTTACTCACCTGTTTTATGAAGAAACAGAGAACAGTTTTTGATGATGATCTGAAGCCTGATTTGTTAGATGTTGAAGCTGATGTTTGATCTGGACTTGATTGTATAACGAATTGAACTAGACTTTGATTTGTACTTGAATTTGCTTCAGGTTTTGTTGTTGTTAAAAAAAAATGAGCTGCTTTGATTTGGGTTCCAGATTTTTCTTCTTCTTTAATTTCTAGATTTTTATTTTGTTTTGATCTTGTTGAAATTGTTTTCATTTTTTTCTGTTTACAGGTTTTGATTTTTGAGAAATATGTACAGCCTATTTATTTATTTATATTTTTTTTCTCTTAAGTATCATGTATATACATTTTAATTAAAAAATTCAATGCCACTTGTCTATACGAACTAACACTTGTTGATTTATGTCTTACTTATCAAACATCTGTCACAAATTTATTTTTTACATGCTTTATATATATACAAATGTAAAAAGAAATAATTATAAATACTTTCTTATGTTAATATACTTATGTATTATATGTATTTAGCTTACATTTGTTTTTATTCATTTATGTATTATATTTACAAATGTGTGTATATATATATAAACTATGTTTTATACCAAGTATTAAAAGAAAAATATTTTAAATCTTTTATTAAATCTCACATATATATATATATTTACAAATCAATTTTAAGCATATATATTTTCTTATTAATTTCCAGAAGATAAGTATATTTTAAAAACATTTATTATCTGTTCTAAACGAATAATTTATCCAATTTTAAGTAACTGTATTAGGTCAAATATTTATCCAGATATTTATAATCTATTTTTTATTATATTTTCAAATTCATTTACATATCTAGATATCTTTCGTTATCAGAATTTTTATCTGTTGAACTGAATAAAACCAGTTAATTATCCAATTATCAGATGTCTAAAAATATGGGTCATCACACTTAGGGTAGAGAATTATATACGGAGACCAGATTGGTTAAACTAAATTATTTTAAAGCCTTAATTTTTGAATCATGTTAAATGACACTTTGAAAAAAAATTGATTTATATGAATTGAATTATTTCGAAATTCAAATTTTATGTTGAAATTGGAATTGGTTTAAAGAAATTTTTAAAAGAATTTAGTTGAAAATTTCAAAATTGAATTTGGAATATAAGTAACATTTATCAGAATTGAGTTATTTGAATTGTTTGAAATATAACTCTGTAATGTTTGGAAATTAGAATAATTTAAATAGATATTTCAGACATAGATTGAAATCAATAAAAAAAATTAATCATTTTGTTGAGAGCATAAATTGAAAGATAAAAAAATTGGGTTTTGTGATTTAAAAATGTGAAATGGTCCAGATATGTTGAAATAAAATAAATAGTTAAATTTATGTAAATTCAAAATTCATATTTAATATAAACTGTTTATATATATATATGTGTGTGTGTTACTTTAACATTTTTAATTATTAAGATTTCAAAATTATTAAACTATTTTAACCTATATTAACTATATAAGTTGTTTTTAACCTATTTTAAACCAATTTAATTTATTTTAAACTAATTTAACCATTTAATTTTATTTAATTTAATTTAAATTTAATTAATCTATTTTAAAGCTATTTAATCTATTTTAATTGTATTCAACTATTATAAATCTATTCAACTATCTTAAATCAAGTTAAAACTATTTTAATCTATTTTTAAATTATTTTAGAGTACTTTACCTATTTATAACTATTTATAACTATTTATAACTATCTAAACTATGTTTCTAAATTTCAAACTAAATACAGCAGATGTGTTTATATTTTAAATCCTCGATTTTTAAAGTGAATATGGTTACATGATATTATAACCTAAGTTGGGATTTACATAACTATTTGAGTAAATAAGACGGTTTTGAAATGAGGATTTACCCTATTTGAAATGTGATTTCGAAAGTAGATATAATTTCGAAAGTTATATGTTTTGAAAATATGATGTTTTTATATAAATTGTGAATTGACTTTTTAAATGTAAAAGAACCATCTGGTGTGACATAAGCGTTTAGTTGTTAAAGAGACCGGGATTGGAAATTGTCATACTCTCTGCCAATACTGAAAACCACTTTAACAACTGTGTATGTGGTGGAGATTCCAGAAATTAAGTAGGATGGTTTGGTGAATGATTTCTGTATGAGGTATGACGTGACCCTGACTCCCATGAGTTTGCTTAGATGTGACTAAAACAGGAGCCATGTCGGGCCAAGTGAGGTCATTCCACCTATCGGACACACTTCTTTGATTCTATATTCTGACTTTGTGATTGATTTGGTGTCCACCCTCTGATTTTTGATTTAGGAGTGTGTACCGAGGAGGGCGATAGTAGCTGCAATGCGTTACCACCAGTCCGGATTCACAATTGGTATATCTACAATGGCATTGCCTCGAGTGCCGTGTTCACATGCCCTAGCGCACCTTCTACGAGTTTGTTTTGCGTCATACCCATGGAGCGCTCTTGATAGCCCAGCCGCGGGTGGAGTTTATGGTATCCGTATAGACTACGGCATTATATAAATGTGTTAAGGGGGATATATGTAACGCCTTAACGCTATTTTAATACTTTTCTTTACTGTAGACACTATTAAAATAGCGTATTGTACGACATAGTAAATAGTTTAACGGATCCTTAGGAGGTGTGAATCCCGAATATCTCTTAAGTTACTCCACACACGTTAGACACCGGATAAGAGATGTCAAACCACATAAATATATCTGACGCCGTTATACTCATTTTTACCATCGATTTCATTTACATAAAATCTTTTAGTTCTGACTTGAGTGTTTTGTCTTTTCAATTCGCTCGAGTCAGCCTAAGCATTTCAGGATTTGAAGACCTTATCTTTAGAGGATGAAGACGAAGATTTGTATTTCTATTATTTACTATATTTATTCCATTGCACTCATGTTGTTCCGCCGCATTATTTATTTATCTCTGATTTGTGTAACTCTGATTCTGTATTGTATAAGTATAGTAAAATATTTTGTAAACAGCTTCGCGAACTTTTATTTGATTATTATATTTTGTCATTCCACTATGAGATTCTGTATTTGTTTTATTTTTTCTCTTTTATTATTTACCCCTATAACAATCTGCCTCATTGAATCGCTTAAGTCGACATGTGTGTCTGCTTAAAACGTCCAAAAAGACAGGTCGTTACAGTTGGTATCAGAGCTTTGGTTTAGCGATAACCTTAGCTTTTTTGGGGTCTGACTCATATTAAATAGGGTATTAATACCCTAGAACGAGTCGCTGAGTGTATATATATGAGAAAGTATATTTGTTAGAGTTATAAAAGGTTTTCATATTGTGTTAATTTGTTTCGTTTTGTATTTTTAAATTCTGGTTGGTGCATAGGACGTTATGACATCATAGGGATTTCTAAACACTTAATAGGACAAACCGACACAATATTTGTATTGAGATATAGGTAAATGAAATAATTTTTCCTCTATATATTTTTGTATAATAGATTTTATAAACAATATATTTGGTAGTAATATATTTGTTTGTTAGGTAGTGAAATTATAAGTATTAATTGAAAAATGATATTTACAAATAAAATGAATATAAAATGTAATTCGAGAACTTGAATTCTGGGATTTTTGAAAATTTCTTTTGAATTTTTTTGAAATATAAGATTAGTATTATTTGGAAGTATTTTCCGCTATAAATATTTCAATGTGATTAGGAAGAAATGTTTAAAAGGAATTTTTGGAAGAAAATAAATTTTGTACTCCCCTCTCTGACGTTGGAAAATAATCTCGATGATGAGTGCACACATCATCGACGTCCATTTTCGAGTTTCAAAGTGGAAGGGCCACTGTAGTAGCTTTACTACATGTTTGTTTTGAAAAGCAAACCTTAAATTTTAAATATGATTGGATACAAAAGTTATGAGTATATATCTATATCTTATTTTAAATGATTTGATTAGAACCGACATTTAGTTCTTAAATTTCTATAAATTAGATATTTTAAATATTGAAATGAAAAAAATTACCATTTAATAATTGGAACTTCTAAAATGGAAATAAGAAGTTAAATGCTAAGTTATAAATGAAACATATAAAAATTTAAAATTGTAACCTACAGCTCAAAATGAATATGAAATTCTAAATGATGTGATTATTGAACAATTTATTAATTAAAATAAAAAAGGTAACTTATGTAACTTTCAATTTCATTCTTAAAGAAATATATAACTTACCAAAAGATTAAAGGTTGAAATGTTAATAGAAATATGTAATAGAATATTATACAACTAAAACTTAAATGAATGAAAGTGTTCAATGTAATTACTTTTATAAATAAGAATTTTGATATTGTAATGGTTATAAAATTAAGTTATAATTGAAATACTACTAAATATAATGTAATAGAAAATGAGTATTATAAATAAATTACTATAAACTTGAATAAATGTTTGAAGTTATATATAATTTAAATAAGTGGAACAGATGAATATTGTAAGTAGATGATTATAAACTTAAGTTAATGATGGAAACCTGTTATAATTAAATGAATACTATATTAAATTAAATGATTATAACTTTAGAAATTATTGAAAGGATTCAGAAAATAAATTTAATATTCAATGACACTATATAGGGATGAAGATAAATTAAAAGTTAGAAACTTAGGTATGAACTTATGCACTAATGAATATTAATATCTAATAGAAATCAAGTATATGAATTGATAAATGTGAACTGAGTTGCAATAAAATGTATGTAATACTTAAATAATAAATTCATTGATTATTATATACAATTGAATGAAAGTAACTTATGTAAGGGATGAATGTAAAGAAATGAAAAAGAAATTGACATTATATAAATACTTGAAAATGTTGTAAGTAGTGAACGTAAGTAAATGGAATTAAGTGCTGAATGAATAAATGGGAATAAAATTTTGTAAGAAATGTATGTAAAACTAAAGGAAGTAATCATTGAATAAATGAAAAAAAATGAACAACATATCTTGCGAAATTTATAAGAATAAACACAAATAATGTTTGGAATTTATTGTTGTTCGGCTTATGGATTGTTTGGGAAAATGATACTTCTAATTGTTTGGATAGATGAATAATATGTTAAATTTTATCTAAGACTGTTGAGTATATAGTATACTTAATAGTTTGTTTGTCATTCTATATGATTTAAAAGGTGTCTAAACCCGAACAAAACCATTTGCTTTGCCTGATATGTATGTATGGTTGAATGCATTGATTTCATGCGATGATTGTATGCTTTGGTTGCAAGTGATTGTTGTTATGTTATAGTGTGTTTTTTTATTAGTTCAAAACAACTTAAATATTTTTCTTATATAATTTGCTAACTTCTTTTAGATTATATAAGTTAAATACAGGTTATAGAAGCAATTGCTACTGCTTCGTTTTCATAATTTAAGCGTTGTTTGCCCGACAAAAAGGTACGTTCTTGGATTACGGGTTTCTAGTGATGTAATATTGTTTTTCCACTGTTGGGATATATTATTTGAAAAATATGATATATAATTTTATTATTGATATTATTATTTCCCCCGAGCCTCCCCATACAAAGGGACTCTGCCGAATTTTTTTGTGAATTTTAGACTTAGGAATTTTCTGCAATGTTTTTCAAATTTATATTAAATTGAGTATAAAAATATTTATTGGATATAAATTGATATATTTTATTTAAAATTATTTAATTATGTAAATTAATTGTTTATAAATTTAATATTTTGAATAAGATATTGATTTTTTAAATTCCATCTTTTCCTTTTCGGGGACGAAAAGTTTTTAGTGGGGGAGAGTGTAACGACCCATAATTTTCAATAAGTAAAATTTGTTAATTTAATAAGATAGTGTGATTTAATGTTGTAAGAAATAAAAATTTATGAGTTAATAAAAAGGAAGATAACTGAAATGAAATGTAACAACATTAATTTAAGGTAATTCAAAATTGATTTGAATGAAATTCCAATTAATTAAAATTATTAAGAGTTATAATTGATATAGATTGTAATATAAAGTATAGTCATGTATGTATTAATGGGAATTGGATTAAAAGAGAAAATAATAAATTAAGTATTGGTTAATTAATAAAATAGGTTGTAATAAATGGAAATTGAATAAAATTGGTGTAATGAGGGTTGTTATAAAATCGTTTGTAAACGATAACTTACAAATGCTATTAGGTGTAGAAATGGTGACAATTGTTATTTGTTACCAATTTAATTAATCAATTGCAAATAAATGAAATTAAATGTTACATTAGTGTGAATTAATACAATAACTGCCAAATTGTGAATGTAATAGAATGAACAGAAATGTTAATTATATGCATAAGGAAGTAATTGATTTAATAAAATATTTAAATAAAGACAAAATAAATCAATTGGAATCTTAAATTTTTGATTAATGTACAAATTTGACAAAAATTCAATATAAATGGAAATATAGTAGTTAATACAAATAAAGATGGAAATTGGAGGATATTAATATGGTGAAAGACAAACTAATATTAACAATGTTACTTGAGTAATAATTGATTGAATATAAAGTCTGGAATCAAATTTAAACAATTTAGTGAAACTAAATTATAATTAATTGGATATAATTACAGTTGAAATTGAACACTGTAATTAGTAAATTTTTGAATGCAGAATTGATATGTAAACTTGTTTTGAATTATTATAAAAGTCTAACTAATCAAAAATGATGAAATATATTAGTTAATAAATATTAAATTAAAAAGTGTATTAATTAATTTAATTTTAATTTATTTAATTAATGGGAAAATATCCATTTTGGCCACTCTCTCGGATTTTGACAAAACCAATTTCATCGGATCCGTAACGGTGAATTATTATATGATTTCAAGTTTCGTAGCGATCGGACTTGTCGTTTGATCGTACGGACTCGAAACGCCTAGGAATCAATTTAACTGAGATCGGTTGAAATCAATTTTGAAATAAGCTGATTTTAATATAACTTCTTCATACGATGAAATTTGTACTTGAGACATATTCGATTGAGTTTAAAAATATCAAAAACTTCTATTTTGATATATAGGATGGACCATTTTCGTTCCGGAGACAGAACGGGCTTCTCGGGTCATTTAACGTTCAACCTGTAAATCAATCTGGTCCATTCTTTCTGTTTTCAGCTTTGCCTATAAATAGCCTCTTATAAACCTTAGTGTTTTCTCAACTCAGTTTTGTCTATATATACAATTTCTTCCGTCCACTTCTCATTCTCAATGGCAGACAAACAAAATTCTCAATTCAATTTCAAATCAAATTTCAATCGAAAATTTAACTCCTCAAAATATACCAAATTATATATCGATTTGAAGCTCTCAACGAGCGCAAGTCAAAATATGTGATTCGTTTTTAGATCTGGGTCTCTGTGTGGCCTGAACTGGGTGAACTATTCTCGACCGTTCGTTGATCGTCGATCAACTTTGTCGGATCGTGGAACGGAGGATATGATCGCGAAAAGGGGGACGAGTGGAGGGCATCTGGGTCGTTCTTTTGGTTGATTGACAGTTGGATGTGGCGTATAATTCAAATTAGGGTTCAAATATTGGGGTGGCGCAGCGAAGTTCTGGCGATCGAAGGTGGACAGGCTTAGACCATCACGTGCGGCCGGAGTTGTGGAGTGCGACGGTGGCAGTAGCTTGGTCGATAGGGACCCTTAACGGTGGCTGTGACTAGTCAAACACGACCGTAGATGGGTTTGACTAATTCGATGGGGATCGAGTGCGTTTGAGATGAGGGCTGGCGTGTAAGCTTTTGTTTATCTGAATTATTTTCTAATTTAAAATCGTTTAAACTTCTAACATAAATAATTTTTACATACGAGGTCTGTTTCACGCGCGGTTTGTTCCGCTAGGATCATATCGGAATCACAGACATTTTGACGCCGGTTTCGACGAATTTTGAGACTATTGAATTAGGGCCCTAAATTGGATTTAAATTCCATTTAAATTCAAAGGTGAGTGTTTTAACCCATTCACAACTTCTAAATTTCTTATGTTTGTTAAATTTAATTTCTGATATGATTAGAAATATATTGATCAATGTTTGGTATATTTAAATTGTCATCCTAATTTAATTTGACTCTTATTGCATTTCATTATCATTTAATTGAATATTGAATTTTAAATTGTCAATTTAATACCTGCATTGATCATCAGTTATCTATTGATATTCATTGTTTGATTTGGATGATGATTGTGATGTATGTCTGATTTGTTGATATTTGCTAACTGGATATTGCATTTCATATTATTATAATATTGCAAGTTCCTTATGGGTTGAAATGATACACAACCGAACGATTTATAGATTAGGAAAAAATCATTATGGGTTGAAATGATAGCCCCAACAATTTTATGTATTTTATTTAATTCGAGATTATGTTTGACATGATATATAACCATAAAGTTTTAAATTGCAGATTGAAATGATAAATATCCGTATCACTTGACCCTAGGGTAGAGAATTATATACGGACACCGGATTGGTTAAATTAAATGATCTTAAAGCCTTAATTTTTGAATGCTGTTAAATGATATTTTGAAATAAAAATTGATTTATATGAATTGAATTATTTAAAAATTCAAGTTTTATGTTAAAATTGGAATTGGTTTAAAGAAACTGTTAAAAGAATTTAATAAAAAATTTCAAAGTTGAATTTGGAATATAAGTGAAATTCATCAGAATTGAATTATTTGATTGTTTGAAATATAACTTTGTAATGTTTTCAAATTGGAATAATTTAAATTGATATTTCACATATGGATTGAAATCAATATAAAATTTAATCATTTTGCTGAGCGTTTGAATTCAAAGATAGAAAAAATTAGGTTTTATGATTTAGAAAAGTGAAATGGTCAAGATATGTTGAAATAAAATAAATAGTTAGATTTATATAAATTTAAAATTCATATTTAATATAAACTTTTAAATATATAATATATATATATATATATATATTATTTTAAAATTTCTAATTATTAAGATTTCAAAATTATTAAACTATTTTAACCTATATTAACTAGGTAAGTTGTGTTTAACCTATTTTAAACCAATTTAATTTATTTTAAACTAATTTAACCATTTAATTTCATTTTTAAAGCTATTTAATCTATTTTAAAGCTATTTAATCTATTTTATTTGTATTTAAACTATTAAAATCTATTCAACTGTCTTAAATCAAGTTAAAAGTATTTTAATCTATTTTTAAATTATTTTAGAGTACTTTACCTATTTGTTACTATTTATAACTATCTAAACTATCTTTTAAAATTTCAAACTAAATACAGTAGATGTGTTTATACTATAAATCCTCGATTTTTGAAGTGAATATGGTTACATGATATTATAACCTAAGTTGGGATTTATATAACTATTTGAGTAAATAAGATGGTTTTGAAATGAGCATTTACCCTGTTTGAAATATGATTTCGAAAGTAGATATAATTTCGAAAGTGATATGGTTTTGAGAGTATGATGTTTTGATATAAACTGTGAATTGGCTTGTGAAATGTAAAAAACCATCCGGTGTGTAATAAACATTTGGTTGTTAAAGAGACGGGATCAGATATTGTCATACTCTCTGCCAATACCGAAAATCACTTTAACAACTATATACGTGGTGAAGATTCTAGAAATGAAGTAGGATGGTTTGGTGAACGATTTCTGTATGAAGTATGACGTGACCCTGACTCCATGAGTCAACTTAAATGTGACTAAAACAGGAGCCATGCCGGGCCAAGTGAGCTCATTCCTATCGCACACACTTCTTCAATACTATATTCTGACTTTGTGATTGATTTGGTGGCCACCCTCTGATTTTTGATTTGGGAGTATGTACCGAGGTAGGCGGTAGTAGCTGGTATGCGTTACCACCGGTCTGGATCCGCAATTGGTATATCTAACCAAATATTGCATCAAGTGCCATATTCACATGCCCTAGCGCACCTTCTACGAGTTTTTTTTGTGTCGTACCTATGGAGTGCTCCCTTATAGCTCACCTACGGGTGGAGTTTACGGTATCTGTATAGACTATGGCATTATAAAATTTGTTAAGAGGGATATTGGTAACGTCTTAATTCTATTTTAATACTTTACTTTATTGTAGACACTATTAAAATAGCATATTGTACTATATAGTAGATAGTTTAACGGATCCTTAGGAGGTGTGAATCCTGAACATCTCTTAAGTTACTGCACTCACGTTAGACATAGGATAAAAGATGTCAAACCCCGTAAACATCTCTGATGTTGTTACACTCGTTTTTACCATTGATTTAACCTACATATGATCTTTTAGTTCCAACTCGAGTGTTTTGTTTTTTCAATTCGCTCGTGTCAGCCTGAGCATTTCAGGATTTGAAGACATTATCTCTAGAGGCGAAGACGAAGATTTGTATTTCTACTATTTATATATTTATTCCATTGCACTCATACTGTTCCCCTACATTATTTATTCATCTCCGATATGTGTAACTCTGATTCTGTGTTGTATAATGTTTTTGTAAACAGCTTCATGAACTGTTATTTGATTATTATATTTTTTTTCATTCCGTTGCGAGATTCTGTATTTGTTTTATTTCATTCTCTTTTCTTATTTACCCCAATAACAATCTGCCTCTTTGAATGGCTTAAGTCGACATGTGTATCGGCTTAAAACGTCCAAAAAGGCAGGTCGTTACAATATTCCTAGCTCCACCAGCTTTTAACTTCCCAAAGTTATGCTAGGATTCCTTTGGTCCTAGCGGAAAGCCATTTCCAAATTTTGAGGTTGTGTTGTGACACTAGCTTAGACATGTGTTTGTGATATGGCTCTTGCTGATGTGATTTATGGGATGTTATCTTGCAAAGGATTTTCTTCTAGCATCTTAAGGAGGAGGTTTTGACTTAGTGGGATATAATAGTAGATGGAGCTGGTGAGAAAGCTGTGCCTTGGATTGATTCCGAGCGTTACCTTGAGTTCTAGTTTTTTCTAGACCGAGAGAGACACACGATTTGAGTGGTTCATCCAGTAGAAGTAAGGCGGTAATTGGGGATTGAGATGGTCAGTACTCCATTAGTGTGGGCAAAGGAGTTTGCTTTGGGTCATAAAGCATCGGCTGGAGATTCATCACTTAGTCCTATCCCTATTAGGGGCCACTCTATAAAGTCTTATTGGGACGGTTCTCCTTCGTAAGGGAATCCACGAGGTATCGTTGGAGATAGCAAGGGTGGAAAGCAAACTGAAGCTCCAAATAAAGTGCAAAGATCATGATACGAGGGAAGATCGAGCTTATGTGAAGAAGAAAGCTAGCCTGGCATGTCACTGCCGTGGAATATAAGGACATATTGCCATGAGATATTATCAAGCTAAAGAGAAGTGAAAGTTCTTCAATTGCAATTAGCTTAATCATTTGAACAAGGATAGATATCACCCTAGATGGGGGTGAATATGGTGATGCTATTAATTATAAAAATTATCGCGGAAGTTATATAAAATAATTGCAACACGGATTTAGTAGAATTATAGCAGCATAGATAGTAGCAGAATATCAAAAGCAGAAAATAGAACACACAGATTTACTAAGCTTTGGCAAAACCCTTCCTACGTGCTGCCCCAAAGGTTTCTACTAGAAATTAAGTATTCAGACGCTTACACACGTAAACTCACGACACCCTCTATTGACTAACCTAACTCTATGCTCAAAATCCTGCCATAACTCAGCCACTGAGTTGCGAATTCTCGAACTACACCACCGTATTTTGTCCCTAATCACACGACTAGAAATTACAACTGTTTAAAAGAAAAATACAAATTTAAAACAATTAAACCCTGATTTAAATAAACTAAAGCCTTTATATAATTAAGAACAAGAATAAAACAAGGTTGGCCTCCATTTGTTTCCTTTTATATTGTTCGGCCCATTTCTTTTGTTTGTGAAAAAATGTCGGCTTCCTTTATGATCGTTCGTCTCTCTGATAAAATTAGGGCTTTGCAATTGAAGAAGCGCCGACTTCAATTTGATCGATCGAATATGTGATTTCCCTTTCTTTTCTCTATCGATCCACCGTTCGTTGCTTAGCTTCGGCTGCTTCCTTGATCAAGTTCAATTCGTAAAATTTGGTATGTAATTTATGCTTTTCTGCTTTACTCGTTAGCTTACTTGAACTCGATGCTTTTTTACGGCCGATGATGTTATGGGTTAAATAGGAATCGAATTCCTATAATTTTGTTAATTTGAATTTGCCATTTACTTTGCTTTGGCCATTGATCTTCATTTGAATGCTTGAGATGATTACTGACTTGTTCCAATTCGTATATTTTGTTTGCTTGTTTCTCACGGCTTGATTTCTTTCGTGGCCACCATGGCTATTGTGATTATCTGGAAGTTTTGGTTCCGTGAATTTCTGATGACTTCGGCATAGTTTTATTTGAACTGCAGTTGACTTTGTGCATTTCTCTGTTGACATAGGCCTTGACTTTTAAACTTGATATTGATTTCGTTAATTCATGTTTCTTATATTATCTACTGTGAGAAAACAATGACTTCGGCATTTTTGAAACTTCCTGCTTGATTTTGTCTCAGCCTATACTTGTGCATTGCATACATTTATGCATATTGTCTTGTTGCCTCGAGTTTCACTGCGCATTTATGTTTATGTTATACTTCTCCTATACTTGTGCATTGCATACATGTGTGCATATTGTCTGGTTGCCCCAAGTTTCACTACACATATATGTTTATGTTATACTGCTCTATATATATATGTATGTATGTATGTGTAGTTTACTGATGTATGTTTGTGGCCTTGGCAGTTTGGTTGTATCTCATTTGGTTGTTTTCATTACTATACATATATGCTTTTGAGGCTGCTGCACCATGTAGTCTTTTCTTGCATATACGTGTCAGTTTTGTATTTTCTTTTCATTGCTGCTTGGTTGTCAATGTCTACATGTTGTAGCTTGATTTCATGGATGTTTTTCTCTGGTGATTGTGGTCTCTCTCGAGTCCTTATTGTAGTCTGAGTTTGGTTGTTGTTGGTCTGGTTCATGTATATGTATACATATGTCTTGTTGAACTTGTAGCATATCCAGCTCGGTTGTCTCGACCACATTTGTTTTATCTGTTCTACTTGAGTTTGTTTTCATGTACAGTCTGCTTGACTTGAGTAGTTGACGCAGTCTTGTTCTCCTCATGGTTCACCACTGTTGCATTGACTTTGTAAATATTGTGCTTGTATTTGCAGTGCACCACTTCTTATGTGCATGTTGCATATTCACTTATACTTGATAGTTTTGTAATGCACTTGCATTGAATACAGCTTTTAGCTCGGGTTTGACCTTGTGCTCGTATCGTAACTTAATTTGTATTTCATTTGAGTTGAACCCGGATTTTGATTTGGGTTTAACCTTGTACTCACTTGTCCCTTTAATTTTATCATGTGTATATTAGTGTGCACGGCCTTATGGCATGTACAGTGATACACTGTGCATGTCACAAGTTGTTCGTGTATGATAAATTCAAAATTAAATGATGACGAATAACCAAAATAACTGAGACAAAAAAATATTTTCAAAATATATTCAATTTTTCTACGTTGGTGTTTATTTTGCGGATCGCTCAGATGTTGGATTCAATATGGAATAGAGTTGAAGATAAATACAAGTGTGAGTGATATGTAGTAAGGTGCAAATGTATGTATAGTGAAATGTGTGATGTGATTGAAATTGTGATGTAATTGCAAATTGTATATATATAGTGAGAGCTCAAATTTGTACTGTTCAAAATTGTAATGAATATTTGTTTGAATAAAATATCCGATTGAATTTAAATTGTGCTATTTATTTTGTTCAGCAAATATTTATTAATTATGTGAAAAATAAAATAGTATATTAATAAATACATTTAAACGAATATATATATATATATATATATATATATGTTTATTATCAACAAACAAAAATCATATACTTGCATATTCCCCCTTTTGATGATATCAAACATATATTTAAGATTTTGAATTTATTAAATGTATTTGATTATTCAATTTTCTCCCCCTATTTGAATGTTCCCTCTCTACACAAAGCTCCCTCTTCATATATGCATGAGAATAAATGTAAATGATCCTAGATGCAAATAGAAAATACAAAATAAAATATTCGACCTTTATTTGCCAAAATCTTAACCCTTCTCTTCCCCTTTTGTTGTCAGCAAAAGAGTAATAATAAAAATAAAGATAAAGTGATAGACATTAATACAACATTAAAACTCAATCGAATATAAATATTAAATTTCAATAAAAAATCAAACAAAAATCATAAATACTCTATTTGACGCATATTCCACTTTAGAAGGATAGGGATTATGTCATCGTGTAAAACTATATTGTTGTGTCTATTTGGGGTATATTTATTTCAGAAATTTGAATATCTACTAACTATGCATAACCCATAGGACTTTTAAATGAGATTAGTAGTATTTTCATTTTTTTTTAAAATGAATTCAAGTATCTTCTAACCACGCATAACCGTGAGGACTTTTAAATGGGATTGGAATCAACTTGTCTATTTAATTAATCAATTTTGATATGCGTTCCATACATGCATAATTGTAAGGACTTTTAAATGAGCATGGAAGCACATAATCAAAAATTCCAAGTAATTAACCCATGCATAACCGTGAGGACTTTTAAATGAGAGTGAATACTTTGAATGTTTTTATTTGCTAAAAATATAATCAAATGAAAAAAGAATGATTTCCCGTTTAAAAATACCACATATTGACATTCTGTATCGGATTTTACTGAATGATGGTCGATAGAAATATGATAGAAATAGAGATGATCATGGAATTTTTACCAACAAAAAGTTTTTATAACTCTTGTTCAAATTTCTAAAGAAATTTACTAATTATACTATCTTAAGTTATAATATATGATTAATATCAACACTCATCACTTATTCAATCACTATTTATCCTTTTGATAATCAGTAGGGAGTCAGATTAGTTAATGCAGTCATTCAAAATCAAATCCAAAAATAATTATAAAATCAAATTTTCCAAAATGACTAATCTGAAACAAGGTCAACAGAAAACTATTTTCTAGAGGGGATTTTATAAAAGAAAAATGTCTGCTAATTGAAGATTATTTAAAATGAAAAATATGCATATTTTTCTTTGAAATTTAATGCAACTAATAAATGTCTCAACATAAATCACGTTCCACTAGTAATTTTTCTACCAACTAGATTACGCGTGTAGTCTACATCTGAATTTTTCTTTCACTCAAGATTATCATTAGTTGGATGGTATACCAGACCGTAATGTTGCAACAACTATCTCAAAATCATTTTTAACAACTTTTAAATGAAATTGAATTGAAGCCATGCAAACAGTGATCATAGTGTCAACAGTAAAGTAACCAAATATATCCGAGAGTAATCATCAATAAAACGCCATAGCAAATCTATATGAAATAGTTCAAAGATAATTGTTCAATATTTTGAATAATTCATAATCAAAATCATCATTCATCTCTTTTTAACATAACTGGCTGATTAAAATTCAGATTATGGTGCAGATTATCACATTTATCATTCAAGATAAATATATAATTACCTCTTTTACCTTTTGTTGTTGTCCATTGTGATTCTATTACCTTTGTACTAGGCTAAGGAACTTTGACTTGACGTCCATTGTGTTTTTGGAACAGCCAGATTCTAGATAACACTGTTATTGTTCCTTATCCTGCCACCATACCTACATGAGAGAAGATTTTGTGACCTATTTGTTTTTATAGGTCCATGACTGTTAGTGGCAACAGATTTTAAAAAATATGTTTGTGGAACCCAAAACTATTTATATTTGTTCCTTTTGGCAGCCAAATTTGTTTGACTTTAAGGGATTTTACATTTGTGTCTTTGGGAACCCAAACTGGAATGGTTTTGATATTTGAGGTCTATACCAACAAATATTGTGATTTTGTCCAATTTTTCTACAAATTGTGCACTCGGATTTGACTTGATTAATTAAATTTCTATCCTATTTAGATTGATTATATCCAAGTCCTTGTCGATCTGTATTAACAGTTCGTTTCCCTAATAGCGTATTTATCTCCTTTGGAAAAAAATTCTAAAGTTGTGGACAATTGTTGGACTTTTGTTTTGAGCGATTCATTTTCCTTCAATAATTGAGTGCACTTTTTAATAGAATTTTCTCTCCTTATGTTTTCACTTTCTTTCAAAATCATAATTTCATTTTCAAGTGACTTTATTTTAATTTTTGATTTTTAATCCCTTCTTCGAATGTTGGACACTTATCACACTTTGGGATATTACTTTGATAGTTTTTAACTAATTGATCAAGCTGTTTATTTAAATCTATCAAAGTTTCTCTTTGTGATTCAATTTCAGTGTATTCCTCCCTAAGTCATTCAAAACAGCCATTTACTTCCTGGAAATATATAAGTAATTCTGAGTGAGGGACTTTTGATACCTCGCTTGGTTCATCATCATTGCTATCAGTTATATCACCTCGAAGTCACATATCTACTTTCTCACTCGCACCGCTAGTACTTTTATAATCATCATCACTTTTATTCCACATGGCTGCAAAACTTCTCCTTTTTTATTTCTTTTCTAGGCCATGTCGATTCAGAGGACAATTGGGCTTGATGTGTCTGGGTTTTTTGCACTTGTGACAGATGATCTCCTATTCTTTTGGGTTGTCTAGTACTTTTACTATTCTGCTTTTCAATTTTTGATTTAGAGCTGGATTTTTGTACTTGTGGTTCAAATTTTTAAATCTCTTCATTAATAATGCCGGCTCAGCTGCTCCATCATCATTATCATCATCACTACTACTTTTTATCAATCCTGTTAAGCATATTTTTTTAACCGAGTCGATTATGGAGGATCTCTCACGGTTGTTGACTTTTGCACCATATATTGCATCAAGAGTATTCCAAATTTCTTGTGCACTTTCACAATGAGAGATAAAATTAAAACTATCTTGATTAGTATGAGAATATAATAAATGCATAGCAAGTGCATTAATCGAAGTAATTTTCTCGTCTTTTGTATCACACCCATTTTCAACAATATCCCAACATTTAATATTAACAGATTTTAAATAAAATTCCATTTTTAATTTCCAATTCAAAAAATCTGTTCCATCAAAAATAGGAGGAATATAATTGGACCGACCCTCAGTAAAAGCATTATTAAAAGAAGCCATTTTAAAAATTCAAATTTTTAAAACAAAATTGGTTTTTAAAAAATCAAATTTTAAAACAAAAATGGCTTTTGAACCTCGCTCTAATACCACTTGTAGGATCGATGTCACCCTAGAAGGGGGTGAATAGGGTGATATTAATTATAAAAATTATTACGGAAGTTTATATATAAAATAATTGCAACACAGATTTAGCAGAATTATAGCAGCATAGATAATAACATAATATAAAAAGCAGAAAACAGAACACACAGATTTACCCAGCTTCGGAAAAACCCTGCCTACGTGCTGCCCCCAAGGTTTCTACTAAAAATTAAGTAGCCAGACGCTTACACACGTAAACTCGCGACATCCGCTATCGCCTAACCTAACTCTACGCTCAAAATCCTGCCACAACTCAGCCATTGAGTTGCAAATTCTTGAACTACACCACCGTATTTTGTCCCTGGTCACACGACTAGAAATTACAACTGTTTGAAAGAAAAATACAAATTTAAAACAATTTAAAAACAATTAAACCCTAATTTAAATAAACTAAAGCCTTTATATAAATGAAAACAAGAATAAAGCAAGGCCGGCCTCCTTTTGTTTCCTTTTATATTGTTCGGCCCGTTTCTTTTGTTTGTGAAAAAATGTCGGCTTCCTTTATGCTCATTCCTCTCCCTGATAAAATTAGGGATTTGCAATTGAAGAAGCGCCGACTTCAATTTGATCGATCGAATATGTGATTTCCCTTTCTTTGCTCTGTCGATCGACCATTCATTGCTTAGCTTCGGCTGCTTTTTTGATCGAGTTCAATTCATAAAATTTGGTATGTAATTTATGCTTTTCTGCTTTACTCGTTAGCTTGCTTGATGCTCTTTTACGGCCGATGATGTTACGGGTTAAATAGGAATCGAATTCCTATAATTTCGTTAATTTGAATTTGTTATTTACTTTTCTTTAGCCATTGAACTTCGTTTGGATGCTTGAGATGATTGCTGACTTGTTCCAATTCGTATACTTTATTTGCTTGTTCTCACGGCTTGATTTCTTTCATGGCCACCACGGTGATTGTGATTATCTGGAAGTTTTGGTTTCGTGAATTTCCGTTGACTTCGGTATAGTTTGATTTGAACTGCAGTTGACTTTGTGCATTTCTCTATTGACATCGGCCTTGACTTTTAAACTTGATATTGATTTTGTTAATTCGTGTTTATCATATTATCTACTATGAGAAAACAACGACTTCGGCATTTTTGAAACTTCCTACTTGATTTTGTCTCATCCTGTACTTGTGCATTGCATACATGTGTGCATATTGTCTGGTTACCTCGAGTTTCAATGCGCATATATGTTTATGATATACTGCTCTATATATCTATATATAGTTTACTGATGTATGTTTGTAGCCTTGGTAGTTTGGTTGTATCTCATTTGGTTATGTTCATTGCTGTACATATATGCTTTTGAGGCTGATGCACCATGTAATCTTTGCTTGCATATATGTGTCAACGTTGTATTTTCTTATCATTGCTGCTTGGTTGTCAATGTGTACATGTTATAGCTTGATTTCGTGAGTTGTTCTCTGGTGAATGTGGTCTCTCTTGACTCCTCATTGTAGTCCGAGTAAGGTTGTTGTTGGTCTGGTTCATGTATATGTATACATATGTCTTGTTGAACTTGTAGCATATCCAGCTCGGTTGTCACGAATACATTCGTTTTATCTGTTCTACTTGAGTTTGTTTTCATGTGTAGTCGGCTTGACTTGATTACTTGATGCAGTCTTGTTCTCTTCATGGTTCACCACTGTTGCATTGACTTTGTACATATTGTGCTTGTATTTGCAGTGCACCACTTCTTATGTGCATGTTGCATATTCACTTATACTTGATAATTTGGTAATGCACCTGCGTTGAATCCAGCTTATAGCTCGGGTTTGACCTTGTGCTCGTATTGTGACTTAATTTGCATTTCACTTGAGTTGAACCCGTTTTTGATTTGGGTTTGACCTTGTGCTCATTTGTCCCTATAATTTTATCAAGTGTATATTGGTGTGCACGTCCTTGTGGCATGAACAGTGATACACTGTGCATGTCACAAGTTGTTCATGTATGATGAATTCAAAATTAAATGATGATGAACAACCCAAATAACTAAGGCAAAAAAATATTTTGGAAAAATATTTTATTTTACTTGCAAAATATTTTCTTTTCGATTTTACTGCGTTGGTGTTTGTTTTGCAGATCCTCAAATGCTAGATTCAATCTGGAATAGAGTTGAAGATAAATACGAGTGTGAGTGATATGTAGTGAGGTGCAAATGTATGTATAGTGAAATGTGTGATGTGATTGAAATTGTAATGTTATTGCAAATTGTATATATATAGTGAGAGCTCAAATTTGTACTATTCAAAATTGTAATAAATATTTGTTTGAATAAAATATCTGATTGAATTTAAATTGTGTTATTTATTTTTCTCCGCAAATATTTATTAATTATGTGAAAAATAAATTAGTACATTAACAAATACATTTAAATGAATATATGTGTGTGTGTGTGTGTGTTTATTATCATCAAACAAAAATCATATACCTGCATATTCAACACACTGCTCAAGTGAAATAGAAAGAGCTTATGTAGTGGGGTATGCTTTGTATTTGGGGTACTCACTTCGGTTCATTTCGATACTTGAGCGGTATTTTTTTTGCTAATTACTCGATAGATAGACTAAACTTGACCCCATTCATTGTAGATAAATTCTTCGGTAAAGATAAAACTTTTTACAAATTACCTTAGCTTTAAACTGAGGTAAAACGACCAACGTACTGCCATTCAAACTTGATGCACAAGCATCCAGATTAAATGGGGTCGATCGATCGTGACTTCGATTCGGTATCTAGGTAGAGTTTGTTAGTCGTCCAGTAATATGCAAAGGCCGGCCATACATTTTGTGTAGAGTCATTCGTATTGGAATTATTTGTCCTCATGTTATTAAACCTTAGGTGATGGGAGTAATCCAATATTCCAAAAGGAATAGTTTCTAAAGATTGATTCATCCACGTACCAGTTCCTAATTACTAGTTTGACCGTGGAGTTTCTAGGTGATTTGCACCAGTTAAGCAAGGGTTTTTTCGCTCGATTCTTAAAACTGAGCATTTGAGTCGGATTCTTAAGGTGATTGAGTGATTTTCAAAGCATGACTCCAGTCACAGAAGAAAATTTTAATGGTCCAACTAAGGAACCGGATCGGAGTTTGCATTAGAGGTGTCAAGTGGACAACCCGAGTTTAACTAAGAAATTGCGCGAGCGAACAAAGGATTAGATCGGATATCGCATATTATTTTGGATGATCTTTATTCGTTGTAAAGCTATTTATAGTATAGTGTAGTCTAGAATGCTTGTGATAACTTGGGGAAGAACTTCTCGACTAGTTTTATGGTGATTCAAAAAAATTTCTAAGTGGTGATATGATACACGCTTAAGCGAGTGTCGTATACACTTAGTATATTATTCTTATCAACATTGTGCGGTTGAGATGAGTTTGAACCCAAGCGAACATAGGCATTTATGGATCATCTTAAATGATGGTTTAATTAGTAGAATTTTCTCTTTTAGCAAATGAGTCCTGTTCGGAAGGAAAGGAAAGAGTAGGACTTTGTTCATTTGATTTATTCGAGAGCTTCAAGACTTGATAATCCTGCATATCAGTTTTCCTTTTCGTAGCGAGAGGTGTAATAGTCTTTCATGTATTGTACTTGTGAAAGGAGTTACACCACCATATCAGTTTATCACGCATGTTTTGACTATTATTGGTCACTATATATGTCGATATAAACACTTTGGTTGTTTTGTATACTTTTTGTTTATGTTGCTTGCAATTATTTGATTATTGCTTGTTTTTGCTTGCTATTGTTTGAAGTTATTTGTTGTTGATAGATTTTGATTTTTTTCGATATGCCTTAGTATAATGTTTGTTTTAACTTCCTTTCTCGACAATCTGTCTTTTATGTTAATCGAAAGTCAGACGTTGCCATTTGGTGTTGACCTCAAGATACTACGAAGGGTAGTTTGTCACATGTTTGCCAAGAAAATATTTTTCGAAGTATATTTTTTTCAAAAATTAGTGTCACGAAATATAATCATATAAATATACCGTATAACATACTACCAAAAATTGCATATGTAACAAAAAATGCTGATAAAGAACAAGTTGAGAAAGAAGTTCAAAAAGTAAACGAAAAATCAAAAACTTTGATGGTAAGGAAAACAAAGAAAAAAGATGATGAAGCAAAATGATAACTTATCAACAAAAATATTTGCTAACAGAGATTTATATTTGTCATACACTTCTTACGTTAAATATTTTTCATACACTAGTATACTTTTATAACATAGATTCAAGATAAACAAAGAAGAGATGTAGATTATCCAACATTCAAATGCTAACATTCAGTGAAAGTCTGGAAAACACTGAAATTTCAAGTCAAGAGGTTTAAAACGTTCAAAAAAAATTGTAGATGCTAAAGGTAAATCCAAAATTAAAAAATTGTACATCAAATACTTTCCATAACGATTATATCATTATGCAATGTAATTATTTATTATAATAGACAGCAGATATTTTATTGCCAAGCTATTGAACAAGTTGAAAAGGAAATCGAAAATCAAAATATTTACTGTGGAAGAAAGCATCACAAGGACAATAAGAAGAAGATAGATCTTCTAAGACAAAAAGTAATTCTTCAAAACAAATAAAATTTAACAAATATGTATCGTATATTAGTCATATGATTATAACATAGAATAAAAATAAAATGATGTTTGGAATTGACTATCCAACGTTCAAATTGATAAAATCGAGTGAAAGTCAAGAAAGTAATCAAGTGTCAATTAAGAAATTGAAAATGCACAAAAAAGTTCAAGAAGACTATAAAATAAAATTGGAAAATGTGGAGAAAATATAGAAAATAGAAAAAAGAAAAGTCTATGCTTCTTCCCTATCAAAAAGAGTAAAAGGAAAAAAGCTAGGAGATACAAACATTCAATACGAATACCTTGCAAAAATAAGATAATACAAAAAGGGAATCAGCAAAAACAAATCAAAAGAAAACGGTAAAAATAAATAGTTAAACCTTAAAAAATATTGAGAGAAAGCATAGAATCCGACTTTGATAGAAGCGAAATAAAAGAGGAAACTAAGATAGTTGTTGAAAATGCAAACTAGCTATAAAAGACGGACGAAAGAATAGATTTGAAATCTTAAAAGGTTTTATTAAGCAGAAAGACTTATGTAAGTTACTTAAATAAAAAATATTGTATAAATATGTATCTAATGCAAATATTTGACATACAAAGATATGCAAGTTATCAAGCAATTATTTAACCGATAATTATTCGTTAGACAAATATTTGTCAAGTTAATACTTGCCAAACAAATATATCTCTTTTAAACATTAACCATTGGTAAAATTCTCGTTACTTTTCGAACAATATTCCACTATACATACTAATGTATTTTTACTTTTATTAAAACAAAAAAGTTTCATACTACAACCCAGAAACCGACACAAAAATTAGAGGGTCCCATATTTCAGATATATTCAAAAAATTCATCAACTCCAAGTTATATAATTTTATCATATAATTTCAACATGAGAAAATAAATAAAAATAAAAATATTTAGACTAATATGCAAACTAAAGTTTTTATGAAGGTAAAAGACCGATTTGTATAATAAAGTTAAAGACAACACAATAAGATATCATATATTTCAAGTCTTACATTACGGTATGAAATACTTTATACTACATGTATATATCACATGCTAAATTTAAGCTAATTAAACTTCAAACAAAAGTATTAATAATACAAGACTGAAAGTCAACATATAAAGCTTTGGTCGTCGATGTTCTAGAATAAAAGGAATTAACCGTACAAAAATAATTATAACTCCATACAACAAAAACCATTGCACACTATCAATGATCAACGTAGAAGACAATAGTTGGAAACATTGTGACCAACAAAGATCAAGAAAAAAGAACTTCAATTGCTTGTACAAAAGATAAGAAAGAATAATGGTGAGTTAAAAATATAAATGAATATTTAATTACTACTATCCAATGTTTACCAGACAGATATTTTCCAAACAAATATTTAATATTTGCCATATTAATATTTGGCCTAAAAAATACTTGCATACTACTTGCTATCAATCATTACACTTGTATAACATTTAACACCATGAATCATATACACTGATTATATAATATTTTTAGAATGAAAAGGTTATCAAAATGTTGCAATAAATATACACCAAAAGGGGAAGTAATCATTAACTTTAGAATGAACAAGTCAATTATATGGATTATTCCCAACAAAAACAATGCACGTAAGTAAAAAGTTATAATTTACAAAAGCAAATTTAAAATTCATAATTTTTAAAAGAATGCAAGATTGATTATGCAGTATTTTCAATACATCTTATTGAAGATCTATCAAATAATATGGAAAATAAAGGAACAAAGATTTATATGAAGATAAAGAAATGCATCAAAGAAGTGCTAAAATAATGTACGAAATCGTCACAAACAACACACACAGGTGGACAACGGATCCTAAAATGAAAAAATTACTCAAAGATTATGTATACATTGAGAATCATATTTAAATGAGTTTAACGGATTTGGCTAAATATAATGTATTGCATTAAAAATTTATCAATGTTGTTGTTTCAATGGAATTGATAGTGTATAACACTTGTTATTTTGTATCACATTTCATTTAAATAATTTACAGAGCATAAGTTTGATAAATATTTGAAGGTAAATATTTACTAGGAAATTATTTGTAAGGTAAATATTTAGCCATGCAAATATTTGATAGTTAAACAAGATTCTTGACGATTCACAAAAAATCTAATGTACTCTAATGAGTTAATTATAATTTCATTATGCATGATCGACTAGTTATATAACATATCCAATGAATAAGTTACCAAACATTTCACTCGAAAAATAATTGACACAAAATAACTAATAATTCTATTAAATATTTTATTTAACTTTGATATTTTGATGATATTTCTTTATGATTAATTAAATGGAAAATATATTCTGTTTAATATCATATTCAAGTTTCAAAATATAATAAACATATAGTGTGGCAAATATTTGCCACTAAAAAATGTAACATTAGTATATTATTGAATAAAAAATAATACATAAACAAATACACACTTAAACAAAGAAATATATTGGTAAGATGCAAATTCAACTTCGGATGAATTTACACTAGCATTAAATTTTTTTGGAAAATGACCATCGATCATTTATTTATCATGTTGTTGAATGTATTCAACAAGTTGGAAAATAAGAACAAAGTAAAAATAAATGTTTCCCACGGGCTTTCGGCTAAACCACAATGTAAGAAGAAGCATGAGACAACAATAATCCCCCTAATAAATCGAAATCACCTCCTAAAAGATCAATAAGGAGCTCTATAATAGGTAAATGAATACTATTTTGTGGAATGTTAGAGGTATGAATGCCGAGGATAAAAATAATCATGCATTCACACTTCTAACATCTCACAAGCTTACTGTGGTGATCTTGGTAAGAATAAATTAATCATAGAGTATCTTGAAAGACATAAAACTTGACTGATGTCAAACTATAATTTGTTACATAATAATGATATGGGTAGTAAAGGAAGAATATAAGTACTTATTGATATAATTACACGAATATATTCTTTGTTGATATAACCGATTAACATATAAATGTGCTTATGATGAATATAGGAGGACTACAATTTGTGTACACATTCGTCAATGCAAGCAACTCATTTACTGAAAAACAAAAGCTATGGGAATACATTTGTCTCGATGTTCTTTTAAAAGGCTGCCATGGTTTACAATGAGGTGTTTTAATAATGCATTGAACCCCATAGATAAAAGGGGAGGATTGCCTATCATTTTACTTTATTTAAATAGTTTTAAATTTTGGCTTTTACAGTGTGGTTTGGTTTCATCCTATATATAGGGTTGCAAATACAAGTCGAGAATAAGCGGCATTGCAACAAACGTAGACAAAGTTCTTGTCAACTAAGAATATTTTTTCATGTTCCCACAACTAGCCACTATTGATCTTCCGACCAATGTTAGTGATTGTAGATCATACTTATAAAATTCAGGTAGCGAAACCATCTGGAAAAAGGAAGACCTTTTAGATATGCAAATAATTGGACTTATATACAAGGCTACAATCAGTATATTAGAAGATCTCATTGCTATTACCTAGGGTGATGCAACACAAGTTCATGCACAAAATAAAAGCAATTAAAGAAATTTTAAAAGCAAGGAATATGGTAGGAGCTAAAGAAGACCTAATTGCAAAATTTCAAGTGGACTTTAATCGAGCATTTATGCTAAGTGATCAAGAACCAGAAAATGCAGACATGTATGATTAAATGTTTTATAGTAGTCTACAACTGAAGCAACAAATAAATAGGCAACATGAACTCTGAAAACAATAAAGGATAGCGATGTGGTTGTAATATGGCGATACAAAAAGTTTTATGCCAAAATGTCAATAAGAAGACATAAAAATAAAATTCAAGCTTTGCTGGACTTTGATGGGAATTACATACATGATAAAACGAAAATCATTGCTGAAGCAATTTCATACTATCGCTCATTATTTAATGGGTAGTAGAATAAGAATTTTCCTATAGTGCATATTATTCTGTAAGTCAATAACATAGGAAAACAATATTTTTCTTCACTAGTGATGCCACATGAAATAAAGGTGGCCTTATTCTCAATTGATTCACTACAAAATCCCGGGCCCTGACGGGTTTTCTTTCAAATTCTCTGTATTGGGATCTGTTACAGGAAGCAACTATGGAGGTTATCATAGAAGATTTTTAAAGTAAGCACCAATAAGGTTGGCATAGTTAGTTAGTAGTTCAGACTATGAGAATAAATGTCACAAATTTGATTCCCAAGATCAACACTTGTTGGCATTAATGAACCGTGTTCAAAAAAATTCAAACTAGGAAGATAGGAAGGGGACTAAATCATAATTTGATTACATTAATCCTAATAAGACTTAATAAATTTTAGATTATAGACTTATTTCATGTTCTAATGTATTATGTAAAATTATAGCTAAAATCTTGTTTAACAAGATAATGGATTTTGTTATCACATTTAGTAGTAGAAAACCAACCAACTTTTGTTCCCACAAGAAGTATAGCGAAGAATATATTGCTGGCACGTGAACTTGTAAGAGAATTCAATAAAAGAGGCAAATTTAAAATTAGTATTAAAATTGATTTGCAAAAGACCTATAACGTGGTGAATCGAGATTTTATATGCCAAATGTTAAGTACAATGGCATTATCATGCTTAATTAATATAACAACCCGTAAATTAATCGCTTTGTATTTGAATATTTAAATTGTTTTTAAATATTCAAATAATAGATTTTAATAACCAAATAAACATATATTAAATATTAATTAATGATATTAACATCATTTTCCAAAAAAATTTACCTAAATAATTAGTTCAAATAAAAATAGAAAATGTAATCGAAAAATGTTTTCCGAAATTTCAACTTTTCGGCATAGGAAAGTCATCGAAAATGTTATGCATATTTTGTATAACTCATATACACATGCACACACATGCACATTGTCATCGATAAGTTAATGAAAGCGTTAAAATAAATAAACCATGCTAGATTGAAATAAAACAAGATTTGACTTAAAAATATAAAATAAAACCTAATTAACCTAAGTAAGTACATAACCATAACCTAAAAAACCTAGCTGGTACACAAGGCATGGTGGACGGTGGACTTCGGGGGTATGCGCGCACCTAAGGTGGTGGAGAGGTATGACATGCATGATCTCATGATAACTTTATATTATTAAAATGCCTAAGTTATTTTAATCACCTCTTCACTTCCCTTGCCTATAAATACACCACATCTCCACATATTCTCACTTTACACCTTCATTTCCATATTCACTTCTCTTCTCTTCATATACATGAACATCCATGGCTTCCAAGTCGATGTTTAAAATTGGCAAAATATAGCTTTCTTCACTACAAATCTCCACAGATTCATCTACAAGTTCTCCTCTACCAAAACAAAGCCGATATCACCTTAAAACTCCAAGGGTCGAGCCCCTTGCAGCCCAGACCAAGCCCAACTCACCCAAGGTTGAGCCCATTTTAGGGTGTTGTACCACCCAAGACTCTATATTGCAAATTTAGACCAAGTTCTAACTTGTATTCAAGTTTAGTAAGAGTTCGGTGAGTAAAACTTCACTCATAAAACCAAATTTTAAACCCATATTAATATCTATATTTCTTGTCTAAGTATGCTTGTTGTATATGTATAATAATAGGTTGGTTGTTGGATTGGTTTATTACTTTGAAAAATGGTTGCCTTGGAAGCTAATATACATGTAGGAATCAAATATGAAAAGTTTGTGGCTAAAGTAATTATATTGTTAGTGAATATTTATTACATGTTGTATCATAGCTAATTACCTCGCATATGTGTCCATTCCCTTGCTTCATGATGGTTTGTTGTATTGATTTGTTTTTCGAACTGGCCGTATAACGATAGTCGCTATATCATCACTTACGAAAAATCATATTTTATCAAAACCATTTGGTTTCCTGATCGTGCTTGGGTTAGTTTTACAAGTTAAGAAAGTTTTGAAATAATAATGATTTCAAACTTAATAAATTATTTTAACAATGATTGTTTAATTTAATTAATTATTTAACTAATAATGGTTAACTAATTAATTAGTTAATGATGTGTTTTAAATTTAACTAACTACTTGGTTAATGATATTTTAAAGTTAATTAATCATTTTATATAATGATGTTTAAGGCTAATTAATCCTTTGATAATGATGGATTAAAGTTAATAAATCATTTAACTAGTGATGTTTCAAAATTAATTAATCTTTTATTTAATGACTTTTAAAAGTAAATCAATATGTTTAAACTTAATTAATCTTTCCTTAAATAAAGTTTTAATTTAATTAATCACTTTTAAATAATGATATTTAATTATTATTTAATCAATTTAAATTAATTATATTTAAATATTATTAACTAATTGAATTAATGATGTTTTTTAAGGTGATTTTCCCTTTTAAATTAAAGGTTATTAAAGCTAATTAATCACTTAGTTAACAAAGTATTTTGAAAGTTGATTAATCAATGCAATAAGAATATTTTAAGTTATTATATCCTTTTTAATGATGTTAGAAGTTAGTGAACTCTTTTAATAAAATGTTTTAGAGATAATACTTATAATGTGAAGCCAAGCACGAATTCAGTTTTTAAAAAGAAAAAGTTTGATTTGCTTTATGAAATGAAGTAATTTCCGTAAAGTGATTCACTTATATAAGAAAGATTTATTTGTATACTTAGCACAAAACGTCAAAGAAGTAGACATGCTTCTATTTCAAAAGTTAAGAATTGTCGAGACATGATTTTGAGGTAACACAACCTTCACTTGTCTGGTATTATTGTTAACCAAATAATAGTACAAATTTAAATTCTATGAGTGGTGATAAGTATACACGAATTAATTTCTATATACAATCGTTTATATCCTTGATAGTTGTTTTCTCAACTATCGGTTACTTCAGCTTCTTTATTATTATCATTCTAAGACGATGTGTTGATCCATCGAGCTTTGATATCATTTGTTAAAATTGACTACAATCAAAGCGCAAGAGGAGACCAAGCTATGTGGGGTTGCTCCCATTAGGATACTTTCACATCTCATCTAGATGGGATCGGTAGCGCTATTAGATGTGAAATATTTGGTTACTCAGTAAGGTTTGGTGGGGTCTGGCTTGGAGGTTTTCGAGAAGTGTAATAGAGTAAACGAGCTTCACAAAAGTATATTACTAGACGTATACCTCAAGGCAGGGTGCACCCTCCTAGTCATTTGTTGGAGATTTTCATGTTCTTATTTAATTCGAATCTTCAAATTTGTTTCGTTAATTGCAACGGAAAGAGTCAACCACTCTTCGCAGTGTTTAATTATTTATCCATTCTTTACATTTGAAAGTTGATTTATGTTAGAGTAAACCCATTCCGTGTTCAGTGGCGTAGTCTCACATGTTTATGTTTAGTTACACCCCTATTACTTAAAGTTTTACTCATACCAGACATATCGTTTGACCTGAGTTGTTTGCTTTTCCTAAACTCTTGGGTACTCATTTTATTTGAGTAGTCCGAGAGTAGCAGGTCTTTTGTGGTCTTTTTCGAAGACGACATCCGAGCAATAGGCCTTTTATTCACTTAGCTATCTATTCCGTTGTATTTTCTGGTTTCTATAAATGTAATTTGTTTCAACATATGTAAAGGCAAGATGTTATAACCGCCTAAGCTAATTTGTAGTGCTTTTGTGTAACTCTGGTAACTCCCTATTAAGGAGTAACCTGATGTAATATTGACTATTATGTTTTATTAAGCAGTTTCGTTGTAAGATTTTCAATTCTGCTATTTATTTTAACCCATGACGATTTATCTTTTCAATGCTTGGGCAATGACACATGAACACCAAGGATGTGTTAAGTGTCATTTTTATAGGTCAGAAAGGTGGATCGTCATAGTAGGTGTTAGAGCTTCAGTTGAGCGAACACCGTAGCCTGATTGGGGTACAACTCATTAGAGATAGGATGAGTAGAGGCCTGGAATGAGATAGTCTTGAGAGAGCGTATCTTTTTCTCCCCTAAAAGTTTGGTTTTAGATCCTCCATTGCAGTTTCCCCTTTTCATTTTGACCATATCTTTGTATTCTAATAATACCTATCACTAATCCATGTTATTGAAAATGAGTACAAGGGGAAGAAGAGGTAGGGTATCAGGAACCAGCATAGCTACAAATGGCAGAGCTCCTAGAAATGAGCTAGCCGTAGAGCCAATAGAAGAAGTAGTGATGCAAGTTCAGCCGCCTCAAAACTTTGCAACCTTGTGCAAGAATTACATTGCTTTAGGTGGTAAGCCTTTCTATGGAACTAAAGACATTTTGGGAGTTTAGACTTGGCTCCACTCTTGTGAAAAGATATTCGGAGATCTTCAGTTGGGAGATGCTGGAAAGAGATTTTTGGCATCGCGTCAGCTTTAGAAAGTAGCAATGGATAGATGGGATTAAGTCACCATAAACACACTAGAAGAAGACATTCTTAGGCACAGTTTAAGGAGGTTTTTAAAGCTTAGTTTATCCCAAAGGTGGGAAGGACTCGGTTGTTTAGGATTTTCATGGATTTAAAATAAATGAGATGACAGTAGCACAATATGAGCATACGTTCAATGTGTTGTCCCGCTTTGGACCAGGATTGATTGACACACAACTCAAAAAGAATGAAAAGTTTGTGAAAGGAATGCGGCCAGAAATCTATTAGGAAATGACCAAGCATCTCAACGGCATGTTTACCAATCTGATCGGTATGGCTTTGAGATTTGAGGCTCTTGATATTGAGCAAGGAGTTCGGAAAGGAGTAATGCCAGCAGTTAATGTCCAACCTTTATCGGTGATACTAGTTGCTTGTAAGCTGTTTTTCAAGCACAAAGGGAAGAATAAGTGGTCGGAAAACAAGCCTGGAGGTGGAGCTCTAGCATAAAACAAGCAGTTAGACTTGAACAAGATTCTTTGTTTTAAGTGCAACAAAATGGGTCACTTTGCAAATCAGTGTCTGAACTCGGCTAGTGGACCACTCTACTACAATTGTAATAAGCATGGACATATAAAGAATCGATGCCCTTTTCCAAAGAAGGGATCTCAGGGACAAGTTTTCACTATTGAGGAAATACTATCCACTTTACGGACCCAAAGGGGAAACAGGTGTTGCAAGGTACATTATCCATTTTTGATATTCCTGCTAGAGTATTATTCGACATTGGTGCATCCCATAGTTTTATCTCATATGACCTAATGAACCAGTTGAATCTTAAATATGTTATTCTTCATAATTACCTTTGTGTATTGAACGTAATTGGGGTTCGACCAATATTGATACTTGAATGTACAAATTTCTTATTGAGATCATCCTTTATTTTCTGATTTGTTTTTTCTCGGGTTCATACATTTTTGGGGTATTTTGGGGATGGATTGGTAATCTAAGTTTAGAGCAATCGTATATTGTGAACGAAGGATTATTAGAGTTAGCGAATGTTGGAAATGTTGGGGAAGTAATCAATTATGGAAGGTCAAGTGAATTAATGAGTAGTTTCCTTTATTCCCTAGAAGTATCCTAGACTTCAAGGATATTTTTTGAAGAAGTGCAAGATTTACATCCTTATTAGGAAGTAGAATTCTGTATTGATTTGATTCCATGAACTAGACCCATTGTACAACCTCCTCGAAGGTTGGCTTTAAAGGAAAGAAAAGAATTAGAGAAGCAGACGTTTGATTTATTGCAGCAGAGTTTGATTAAACGTAGCACATCGAGTGGGGGATCGCTAGTAGTTTGGTTACCAAGGCAGATGGTCTCTTAGATTACGTGTGGATTATTGAGAATTAAATAAGAGGACTATCAAGAATAAGTATCCTATACCTAGGATTGACTAGCTTTATGGAGATTAGATATTTTCTCAATTGGATCTTTCAACTAGATTTCACCAATTAAGCGTAGCAAAGGAGAGGGTACCTTCAGCAACTTTTCAAACCCCTGATAGTTTTTTCAAGTGGTTAGTCATGCCATTCGGGTTGATTAAAGCACCCGCTTATTTCATAGATTTGATGAATAGTGTGTTTCAAGATTTTCTTAACAAGTTTGTTCTCGTCTTCATTGATGACATCCTTGTTTATTCTAAAACGGAGGAAGGGCATAAGTACCATCTTTAAGTTGTTCTAAGTACTTTAAGAAGTCATGTTTTAAAGGCAAAGTTTTCTAAATGCCATTTTTGAAAATCCATAGTTAAATTTCTAGGGCACGTATTTACGAGAGAAGGCATATCAGTGGACCCGGTTAAAGTAGTCGTTGTTTAAGATTGGAAGAAACCCGAAAATGCGACTGAGGTCGGAAATTTCTTGGGATTAGTTGCTTTCTACAGAAGGTTCATTAAAGATTTCTTAAAGATTTCTTCCAATCTGACAAAGCTGACGTAGAAGGATGTTAAGTTTTTTTGGATGCCTAAATTTGATCAAGCATTTAATGAGTTAAAGGAGAAATTGACCGGTGCTCCTGTTTTAACTATTCCAGATGGGGGTGAAGGATTAACAGTTTATACAGATACTTCTAGCACCAGATTAGGAGCAGTTTTAATGCATAATGGAAAAGTAATAGCGTATGCAAGTCGACAGTTGAAACCGCATTACAAAAATTACGCTACGCACGATATGGAGCTTTGGTAGTTTTCTTCGCATTGAAGGTGTGGAGGTACTATCTTTTGGGTGTAAAGTTTGAGTTATATATGGATGACAAGTGGTTAAAGTATCTTTTTACCCAAAAGGACTTGAACTTGGGGTAATAAAGATGGTTGGAATTTCTCGCGTCTTATGACCTAGAGATTCTTTACAACCTAAGGAAAGCAAAAGCCATTGCAGATGCATTGAGTAGGAATGTAGCGATGTTTGCAAATTTAGAAGTTAAGCCAGCATTAATGGGGAGAACTGCATATTTTCAAGAAAAATACCTTATTCTATCTTGGCTTAAGAAGGATGTTGAAGATGGAATTACCTCTAGTTTTTAGATATACTCTCGAGGCATTTTAAAAATGAATGGACGGATTTGTGTGCCAGATGTTAATGGATTTAGATAGGATGTGTTGTGAGAATGCCATTGATTAAAGTTATCTATCCACCCAGGAGTAATTAAAATGTTTCATAACATGAAAAAGACCTTTTGGTTGAAAAGGATGAAGAGAGACATTTCGATTTTCGTAAGTCGGTGTGCGAATTGTCAATGGACCAAGATTGACCAACAGAAGACTGTTGGGTTACTCCAGCCATTGGAGATACTGAATTTGAAGCGGAAGCAAATATCCATGAACTTTATCTATGGGTTGCCCAGAACAAGAAGAGGTAATGAAGGCATTTGGGTAATTGTAGATCGATCAATAAAGAGCGCCCACTTTATTCCACCGAAGCCATCAAGAACTGCAGCTTTTTTGACAGGGATTTATTTGAGGAAGATCGTTCGACTATAAAGAATTACAGTAAATATAGCCAGTAACCGCGATCCCGTCTTCACCTATCATTTTTGGGGAGCCTTGCAAGCTGCTTTAGGGACAGAGTTGAATTTGAGCACAACCTATCACCCGTAGACAGATAGACAAACCAAAAGGGTGAACTGGATTTTGTAGGATCTCTCAAGAGCATGCATTTTGGATTTTGGACGATCATAGGAAGATCACCTTCACCTAGCATAGTTCTCCTACAATAATAGTTACCAAGCTAGCATTGGCATAGGGCCCTATAAAGCTTTGTATGGAAGACCATGTAAATCATATTCATGTTGCGTTTGAAAGTGTGTAGGACTGTGCAATATGGATATAATAATGTAGAGCATAGTAATCTAGTAAATAGTGCGAAATATAAAAGCAGTAATATAATAAAAATAACACCAGAGATTTTTATACTGGTTCAGAGCACCATCCTACGTCCAATCCCAGACTCCTTCTGGAATTTCACTAAAACAATAACTCTCACTTAACCCGGAGAAACAGGTCTATACAACCCCTGAGCAACCGAACAGGAACCTGAGCAGCAGAACAGGATTTCGCCTCAGCAGCCGAAGAGGACTTCACACGCCTGAGCAGCAGAACAGGACTTCAACAAATACAAAAGAATATCTGACACGTTGTGTTCTTGATAACACTGATTTATCTTTGATAGTACAAACCTCCTATAATCAAATCCTCAAGTGTATGAAGTGTATGTGAAGATCTGAAAAGAAGGTGATGTTAAGAATCGAAGATTATGAAAGTTTGTTTGAAGATTCAAAGCAATAAAATGCTTGTTTGCTGTTTGAATGCAAGTATGAGAGCACAAGAAGAATAAAAGATAGTTAGAATGATTTTCATTGAATGTGAAGTGTTTGGGAAGATGTATATATAGTAGTCAGAGAGTTACTGCCATTGGTGAAGGGTTCTGACCAAAAGGAGCGTCCATTTCCGTTCATAGAAAGAACACAACCTTTCGCAGAATGAAGATGTCTATTCAAAAAATGACGGTTGGACTCAGGTCAGTCGACTGGTTGAAAATTGTCAGTCGACTGAATAGTGAAGACATGTAAAAAGTCGTGCACAAATATGTTAAAATGCACAGATTCAGTCGACTGACTGACTGTATTCGGTTGACTGAATTTTGTTGTTAAGCAAAAATTGCAGTAGCTCATTTGGTTAGAGCAGTTGCCTTCCAAACTAGTGACCCGAGTTCAAGCCCCGCTCCATGCTTTTTGAAAACTTGATTTTGATAAAAATATGCATGCAAGTTTATTTGAATGTGAATGATGATTCTTGAGGAAAGATTTTAATAAAGCACTAAACTAGACTTTATATACACATTTGATGACTCTTGTTAAAATATATAACTATACAAACCATATATTGAGCCGATGAGTCTAGATGTTATCGTAGTCGTAGATTCATGAATTGTTGTGTCTTGTCAGTAATCAAAACCTATGATCCAACATTCTCCCCTTTTGGACGATGACAACTTCATTTGCTACAAACGAATCTTTGACAAGCTTTGTTGATCTTATCTCTCTCACTGAATATATTCCTTTAAGTGAGCTAAAGATTTCTCCCCTAATCTATACTATATATTTCTGTAAATAATTAATCTTTGCTCCCCCTTAATCCATGCTTGCATTGTTTATTCCTGCAAATAGTGTTAGAGCAATATCTTTCTCCCCCTTTATCATCGACAAAAAAGAGAGTTTATATGATGATATAAATTATATTTCACATAAGTGTTAACATAGAACAATATAAAACAAAATAAATACTACTTATAGTGTAAGGTATCAGAAAAAAAAATTAACATTTAAAGCATGTGATACCCAAGTTTCTTATAATTTTCTAATTTTTAGGAAATCATACCATTTGGGTGTGGTTGAACCTTTATAAATATAAATTTCATTATTAACTACCATATCAAAATAATCATCAATGTATTTTTCTCTATTTTTCCAATTAACAGAAACCCAAATATTTAGATAATTTTTATTCATATTTCTTATCATTGATTTTGTACTACTAAAGAAATTATAAACATTATTGGTTATAGCAGTATTTGAATTTCTATAAAAATTGGATTTTGATTTTACTCGAAATTTAGTAGTAGCACTAACATTTTTACTATACATAAAAGCGTATCTAGTGCTATTTCTATGATTAGTTTTATTATATCCTAAACCACTTTTATCATGTAAAGGTCTAGAACTAGATAAAATCATGCTTAAATCGTTTTGACCTTTATTAAATTTTGTGACTTTAGTGTTAAGTTTATCAAATTTAGATTTAAAGTCACAATTATTATTTTCAAAAGAAATATTATTTTTCAAAATATCAATTTGCTTCTTTAATTCAGAATTTTCCTTTTTTAACGTACAGGTCTCATTTTCGAGAAGAAAAATTTGAGATTCTGAATTATTTAAAGATGATTGTAATAAATCATTTTGTCTTTTCAAATCAAAAATTTGTTTTGAAAATTTTTCTCTCTCTTTTTCAAATATGGTGTTTAGTTCATCTAGAAAATCTTTAACAGTTATAAATTTATTCCTTAAAACACCAAGTTGATTTTCTAAATTAAACTTTTTATTTTTCAATTTCTCATTTTCAAGTTCAATAGATTTCATCTTTTCTAAAATAATAAAATTCAGCATTGAAATCTTATTTCTTATACTAACTAATTCATTATTATCTTTTACTAAAATTTGTAAATCAGAAAGTACCTTTTCGTAGTCCTCACTGGTGGCTTTAACAGAGATTTTGCATGTTGTATTTCGACTGGATCATTTTCTGGCCATTATTCTATGATGTTGTGACGATCGATAGAATTACAGGCTCTGATACCAAATGAAAGTGTGTAGGACCGTGCAATATGGATATAATAATGCAGAGTATAGTAATGTAGTAAATAGTGTGAAATATAAAAGCAGTAATATAATAAAAATAACACCAGAGATTTTTATACTGGTTCGGAGCACCGTCCTACGTCCAGTCCCAGACTCCTTCTGGAATTTCACTAAAACAATAACTCTCACTTAACCCGGAGGAACAGGACTATACAACCCCTGAGCAACCGAACAGGGACCTGAGCAGCAGAACAGGATTTCGCCTCAGCAGCCGAAGAGGACTTCACACGCCTGAGCAGTAGAACAGGACTTCAACAAATACAAAAGAATATTTGACACCGTGTGTTCTTGATAACACCGATTTATCTCTGATAGTACAAACCTCCTATAATCAAATCCTCAAGTGTATTAAGTGTATGTGAAGATATGAAAAGAAGGCGATGTTAAGAATCGAAGATTATGGAAGTTTATTTGAAGATTCAAAGCAATAAAATGCTTGTTTGTTGTTTGAATGCAAGTATGAGAGCACAAGAAGAATATACAAGATAGTTAGAATGGTTTTCAGTGAATGTGAAGTGTTTGGGAACATGTATTTATAGTAGTCAAAGGGTTACTGCCATTGGTGAAGGGTTCTGACCAAAAGGAGCGTCCATTTCCGTTCATAAAAAGAACACAACATCGTTGAGATTAAAGACCAATTAGTTCTTGGACTAAAGATGATTTGAGAAGCAATAGAGAAAGTGGTTGAGGGAAGGGTGAAAGAAGCCCAGGACTGATGGAAAAGTTATGTTGACCAATAAAGAAGGGACTTAGAGTTTGCGGTCGGGGATTTGGTATTTGTGAAAGTTTCCTCGATTAAAGGAGTTGTAAGATCCAGAAAAACCGGAAAGATAGCATCCGAATTTATTAGACCATTTAGAATCTTGGAAAGAATTGGACCATTAGCCTATACAGTAGATTTTCCTGATAGATTGTCTAAAGTTCATAATGTTTTTCATGTATCTCATTTGAGAAAGCATGCTTATTTCTACCTTTGATTGTTGAGGCACTTGCTCAAAAAGACCAAGAGATAAAACTGAACTTGACAGTAATATGACACGTAGATCATATTGTAGATTGGGACAAAAGGATATTGAGGAACAAGGTGGTGAAGCTTGTAAAGGTTTAGTGGAGTGATGATCCCCACGATTGTAATTGAGAGACCGAGGATCATAATAGAGAAACTTACCCTAATGCAATGTCAGGTTACTTGTTAGTTATTTGAGTGCATTATGAATGCCCTATTATAGAAAATTTCTTTGCATTGTTATATGAATTTCTTAATATAATATGTACCTTTTGGATTGTCTTTTGGTGTATTAATTTCAGGGGCGAAATTCTTCTAAGGGGAGAGTGTAACGACCTGTAAATTAATCCCTTTGTATTTGAATATTTAAATCGTTTTTAAATATTTAAATAATGGATTTAATAACCAAATAAACATATTTTAAATATTAATTAATGATATTAAAATCATTTTTCAAATTTTTTTTACCAAAATAATTAGTTCAAATAATAATAGAAAATGCGACTGAAAAACGTTTTTCAAAATTTCGACTTTTTGGCATAGGAAAGTCCTGAAAACGTTGTGCACATTTTGTGTAACTCATATACACATGCACAGACATGCATATATGGTATGTGATAAGTTAATGATGGTGTTAAAATAAATAAAATATGCTCAGATTGAAATAAAACAAGATTTGACTTAAAAATATAAACTAAAACCTAATTAACCTAAGTAAGTACATAGCCATAACCTAAACAGTCTAGTTTTGCAAAAGGCATGGTGGAGGGTGGACTTAGGGAGGCGCATGTGCACCTAAGGTGGTGGAGAGTTAATTCATGATCTCATGATAACTTTATCTTATTTAAATGCTTAAGTTATTATAATCACCTCTTCACTTCCCTTACCAATAAATACACCACATTTCCACACTTTCATTTCCATATTCACTTCTCTTCTCTTCATATACAAACTTTACACTTTCATTTCCATATTCACTTCTCTTCTCTTCATACACACGAACATCCATGGCTTCCAATCCATGATTAAAGTGGGCAAAATATAGATTTCTTCACTACAAAACTCTACGTATTCATCTACAACTTCTCCTCTACCAAAACAAAGCCAATATCACCTCAAAACTCCAAGGACCGAGCCCCTTGCAGCCCAAACCAAGCCTAATTCACCCAAGGCCGAGCCTATTTTTAGGGCGTTGGACTATCCAAGACTCCATATTTGCAAGTTTAGACAATGTTCTAGCTTGTATTCAAGTTTATTAAGAGTTCGGTGACTAAAAATTCATCCATAAAATCAAAGTTTAAATCCATATTAATATCTATATTTCTTGCCTATGTGTGCTTGGTGTATATGTGTAATAATAGATTGGTTGTTGGAATTGTTTATTGCTTTGATAAACGGTCACCTTGGAAGAGAATATACATGTAGTAAGCAAATATGAAAAGCTTGTGGCTAAAGTAATTATAATGTTCGTAAATACTTATTACATGTTGTATCATAGCGAACTGCCTTGTATATGTGTTCATACCCTTGCTTGGTGATGTTTGGTTATATTGATAATGTCACATACTTGTTTTCCGAATTGCATGTATAACAATAGTCGCTATATCGGCACTTACAGAAAAATCACATTTTATCAAAACCATTTGGTTTCCTTATCGTGCTTGGATTAGTGTTACAAGTTAAGAAAGTTTTGAAATAATAATGATTTCAAACTTTATTAATTATTTTAATAATGATTATTTAATTTGATTAATTATTTTAATAAGGATTAACTCCGCCTGTGTAGTTTTCTATACAGCCTGTCTCATGACATGATAAAGGAGGAAGGTTGTGACAGGCTTGACGAGCCAACATAAAAAGCACAGCCTCCCTTATTGAAATGGAAGCTTATTATATTTCGCTGGGGAGTAACACTCTTAGTGACGCACCATATCAAGAGTCGGGTATGGTGATGAGTGAGCAAGGGCTGGGTCGCCACTCCCTTAGTGGCGCGCCATATCGAGGCTCGTGTATGGTGATAAATATGCAAGGGGTGGGTTGTCACTCCCTTAGTAGCACGCGACGCCTCGATGTGATAAATGAGCAAGAGTCTTTGCACTTTACTCGTTGGGTGCGACGGGCAAGGAAGCTAGTCGATGAAAGTAGGATTCGGTTAGGTAGTTGGAATATAGGATTCTTAATAGAAAAATTAAGGGAGATTATTGATACTATGACTAGGTGACGTGCAAATATCTTATGCGTTTATGAGACTAAATGGACGTGCCAGAAAGAGAAAGAGAAGGAGAACACATGCTTCAAGTTATGGAACATGGGAAAAGAACATAACAAGAACAGGGTAGGCATCTTAATTGACAAGAACCTTAAAATAGAACCGGACGTTAGGAGACAAGGGAATAGGATCATCCTAGTCAAGTTGATAGTTGGTGATATGGTTCTGAACGGCATTAGTGCTTACGCGCTATAAGCAGGCCTAAGTGAAGCCGTTAAAAGGAGCTTCTAGGAAGAGTTAGATGACATGGTTAGAGATGTGTCTTGTAGAGAGAAACATTTCATATGAGGAGATTTCAACGGCCATATTGGTACAACAAATGAGGTGTTTGAGAGAGTGCATGGTAGTTCCAAATATGGCGATAGGAACTAAGAAGGAGAAGAAATATTGAATTTCACTACTGCTTATGACCTCATGTGTGACAACCCGGAATTTTTAGATATTTGAAATTGAAATATTTAATTTATTTTAAATATTTGAAAGTTGGTTTAACTTGAATTTCAAATATCATTATTATCTGGCAATAAAATATCGAATTTAATAACTGAAAATTGGTTGAAAAAGTGAAATCTTGGTTTTTAAGCTAGTTAAAAATATTTCAAAGGCTTATAAAATTTATATTAATAATTCTGAAGATAATGAAAGCTTTAGAATTGAATTTGGAAGTTTTTGTTAAGTTTTAAAAATATATAGTTTAAATTGCTATTTAAAAAATAGCCTTTTGAGGCACAGTCTCGGACTTCGACGAAACTAGTTCTATTGGATCCGTAATAGTGTATTATTATTAGATTTCAATTTTCATAGTATTCGAAGTTGTCGTATGATCGTATGGTAGATAAACGCGCTAAAATCTATATCGAAAATTAAATATAATAACTGGATCCAAAAAGCTATCTTCTCCATACGATCGAATTGAAACTCAAAACCTTTTCCATTGCATTCATGATGGGGGTATAACATTATAAACGCCTAGCGGCATGCCTCGATTGGGGATCGAGATTGTGAGTTGCGGAAATCGAAACAATTTAAATTTGAATTTAAATTTTAATATAAATAATATAATAGAAATACTGTAGCAAGCATAGACACGTTGAGAATTTTAAAACATGTGTTCTTCTTCAAACATGCGTCTTTCTTTAATAATATTCTTTGTCTCGTTTCTTTTTATGTTTTATCTGCTCCCACTTCTTCATTTTAAACATTTAGAATCAGAGAACAATTAAACTTGGCCGATACTTCAAAATAAATCCCCAAATCAACATTCGTTCCAAGTTAAGAAAAAAAGAGGGTAAGTTCGCTCGATTTGTTGAGCCGTATCTTATTCCCCTTCTTCCTTATTTGTTCGAATCGAACTTCGATTGCTGAGGAAGGGGACGTTCGATCGTTCAAGCAGCAGCATGCCTGGAAGCTCGAGACAAAGGCGACGGGAGCGGTAGCGAGGTCGTTCAAAGTCCAGATGGACGAGCATCGCGACCCCGGGTCACGCGCGCTATGGTTTCGATCGCATGACGAGAGCGATTCACGATGCTGGGAGAAGTCCAAGGCCGGCGTAGTTTAGGAAGGTTTGTGGTGCGACGCTAAGGCCGTTCACGGCCATGTCGGGCTTCGACGATCGAGGGGGGAAAGAACGCGATAGTGAAAGTCGCGACAGGAAATTTTGGGAAGACTGCGATGTCGACATCGCAGTGGCGAAGCTCGCGCATGCATGGGAGCGGCAGCGCGATGGAGGGATTCGTTGGTCGAGGCCGATGTCGTGGGTGCTATTTAGCCATAGCTAGGGCAAAGCAGGTCAGGGAAGGTACTCTCTGATTTTTAGTATAGGATTTATTTAATTTAATTTAATTTAATTTAATATTTATAATGAAGTATATACTGTTTTTTAAGGAAAATGTTGAATAGAAATTATTATAGATTTTGGAAAATATAGGGATTTGTATAAAGATTTGGATTCTTGAATCTATACAGGTTATTTTTATATGTATATTAAGTTTTAAAAATAAAAATAACAAAGATATGCACATGCACATTTTTAACTTACTGGTTTAATTTCTAAAGTAATAACCTATTTAATTAACTTATTTAATTATTTTAGAAATTGTTAAAGGAAAAATTTGTTAAAACTAAAATATTATTTAGTTAAATTTATTATATGGAATTTACTGTTTGATTAGTTCAAAATATTAATAAACTATAAATGTCTACACAATGTCCAAAACTATAAAGAAAAATAAGCCAGTTTGGGTCAGATTGCAAAACAAATAGAAAAGGTGATTTAATCTCACTTATCTGGATTATTATTTAAATTTAAATAGCTAAATTTTAATGATTTGTTGAATGATTGAATTGTCTGGATGTGGTATATTATATAGTAGTATATATAGTATATATTGGAGTGATTGATTTCCCTCATTATATAGCGGATGAGACCCTATGCGCCCCGCATAATAGCGGTAGACCCCATATACCGCGATATCCCACCTTGAAGTGGGATTAGTATGTTTATATTGTGCCAACATTTGTGGATGCAGGAAACAGGTTGGAGGGATTCAACTGGATTCCTCAAAATATTTAGATTATTTTAATATTATGTGATATGATTTATTTGATAATCCGAGATAGATTATATTGGTGATTGAAAATATTGAATGCTGTGGTTTGATTTAATATATTTGGGTATACTGAGTTATCAAAGATAAAGATTGAATTTTTAAAGGAAAATAAAATAAGGAATTTTTAAGTAAAAATAATTATAGGGAATTTGGATAAATTAAAGAATGAATTGGAAAAGGATAAAAGTTGATTTTTAAATTCTAAATAAATTCCAAGTGTGGGAAAGGAGATTTTTGAATAAATAGGAATAAATGAATTGTTAAACTAAGTGATAATATTTAAAGGAATAAAAGATTTATTTTTAAATTCAGAATTTAAATGGTTTAGGAAGGAACAAAAGAAGAATTTGAAATAAATATGAAATTGGTATTTTCAGTTTAAATAAGATTTTAAATCATAATAAAGGAGTTAACTCTAAAATTAATGGGTTTTGAAATAAAATTGAGTAGGCAAAGGAATTTATTTTAAAATGGAGTAAAATCTGAAAATCGATTTGGAAATTGATTTAGAGTTTGAATTTGTGTTTTAAAAGAAGATGAGACTATAGAATTTATAAACAGGGTTTATAAAGTGAAATAAGATATCAGTGGATATTTGGAAGCATAAATTCATGATAGGAATTTATAAAGGAACGGGTAATTTGTTTTAAAAATAAATAGTGGTTTATTTTTAAAGGTACGAAAGAAAAGTGTATTTCCCTGAAAAGCCAAATACGTTTTCAAAGCAGATTTTTAAGTATAAGTTACAAGTTTTAAAGTTGTTTAAAGGAATGTTTTTAAGAAATTATTATTTAAGTTGTTAAAATTTTAAAGGTTAATTGGTATTGTGTTTTAAAAAGATAATTCTTAATATTTATATTTTATAAAATAGTTTTATTTTAAAGATAGTTTTGTTAAAGTTTTATTTGAAAACTTGTATAGAATTTTGTAACTCTTATTTTAAAATTTAGTTTGGCTTAACTTTTATTTTAAAATTTAGTTTTATATTTTATAAAGTAGTTTTATTTTAAATATTTTTAAAGTATATATTTTTGAATAATGTGTTTAAGTAGTTTTTATTTAAATGTTTTAAAGTATAATTTAGAATAAAGTGATTTAAATTATTTTAAAATCTATAGTATTTGGACTTGGTGATTATCAGTGGAAATAAACAATATTTGGAAAATTTATCCCGTGTGAGGAAGGTGGTTTGAAACTATTTTCAAAGGGTTGAAGTATGGAAAATAGCTTGCAAAGTTATTTTGAAATAAATAATTTGGAAATTATTTAAGTCTGATGGTTGTTTGTGAATGTTATTTGATAGTTAAATAACCGACTATCAATATTGGCCAATGCGCTGATCGTTTCGAAGAGAACAGGATCGGGATTAATTTGCCGAAAACCACTTCAATTCTGTTTGAACATTTCATGAGGAAGACAAGAGATGGGAATCGAAGATGGGGCAGTGAAGCGCAAGGGCTAATCGCTACTAATCGTGAGGGTGATTCCAAAATGGATGTAGTAGGAATAGTGCCTTCGGTTCCGTTCGAATCCGTAATGGACTTGTATGGACGAATGCTATCAAAACATCGTTAGGAGGACAAATGAGCATTCAAAGTGAATGTGTGCTAAAAAGGTAACGCATAGCCTTAAGCCTCATCAACCGGGAATGGCCAAAACAGGGGAGGTGCACGTAAGGCTAAGTGGCTAGCAACCAATTAGGGTAAGGTCGCCCCTGTCTAGACGTCCCTTTATTTCTGCTGTGTGGGCGGTTGCTGATCCCAACCGCGGGGTAAACTTATATGGACTATCCAATATGGGGTAGCTCCAGTCTTATGATGCAGGGGATCGGAGTGGATCCTCGGTACGGTGATCTAGACCACGTACTGTGACGGACGGTACCCCAGTAGTCCTGCCATTGATGGAAACTCAATCTCCAATAAGCGCCTTCGGACTTGTTTGTAAACCTATTATGATGGAATTTAATGAATGTCACAATTTCGTCTATTTGAATAAGTATTTGTATACAGACTCTATTATAATATCAGAGGATTTTATAAGAGAGGATTTTATAAGAAATGTTTTGTTATCGTAAGGTAAAAACCCGGCATGTTTATTTGTGGCGTGGTCTTACGAGATACCTTTGATTTTAAAATGATTTTGAAAATTTTATAATCCAATTGAGTGTGTTTTCTCACGCTGGTTTTCCAGACTGACTCGGGTGTTATTTAAATATAATGCTCTTGTCAGACCGAGTATTATAGAGTACAGATTCTAGATGGACTGCTGTGGATTTCAGGAGACGAGCTGGATGACGAGGCGTATTTCTGTAGATTCGTATTTCCGTTGTGTAGTGTAAGCTGTATATTCAGCTTTGGCAGGACAAGATATTATAACTGTCCTGAATTGTGTTATTGATTTGTATTCTACTCTGATGATGTAATATATATAACAGATATAGTTTCTTTTTGTGTAAAGACCGGTTATTATCTACTATATTTTATTTCGCTGTGATGGTAAGATTTTGTTGTTGTTTGTTTCCTTTTCTTCTACCTCCTTCTTCTTTAACCCTAATGATCTGTTTTTCTGGCTTTCGATTGTTCGGCATTTAGTATAGTGGATGTATTAATGTCAATTTTTGGACGTCGAAAAATAGGGCTGTTACATCATGATAGCTAATACATTCTTTAGAAAGAGACAACCGCACTTAGTTGCTTTCAGTATTGGCCAACACTCTAGCCAGATTGACTTTGTCCTTATTAGATGAGATAACAAACGAGCTTATGTAGATTGTAAAGTCATACATGGAGAATGCGTGATTTTACAACATTAGCGTTTGATATTTGAGTTTCATCTTCAAATACATGTTCGACAGGAGAAAAGAGCTAAGATTAATTGGACGAAACGGTGGAAAATCAAAGAGATTCTTTGTGGGTGTTTAAAGAGGGGGTGATAGGATAAGGAGCATATAATATGGAAGGAGAAGCAAATGACATGTGGGATGAGATTGCAACGTGCATTCAGAAAGTGGCTACTGAGGTGTTTGGGGTAATGAAAGTAAATAAACGTGAACCTAAAGATTCATGATGGTGGAACAGTGATGTGCAAAAGGCTATTAAAGGGAAGAAGGAATGTCATAAATGCTTACATCATCACAAGAGCAAAGAAGAACGTAAGGAGAGCGGTCAGTGAAGTAAGGTGTCGAGCGTATGAAGACCTTTATCAAATGCTAAGTACGAAGGAGGGTGAAAAAACATTTATAGGATAGCTAAGCTCTGCGAGAGGAAGACTAGAGACTTCGACTAAGTTAAATGGGTCAAGGATGAAAATAAGAGACTTTTATTGAAGGACAATGAGATAAAAAATAGATGGAGAGATTACTTCGACAAGCTATTCAATGAAAAATGTGATAACACTATGATTGAGTTGAATGACTCTTTTGATGATACCAGTAGACATTTTGTTCAGAGAATTCAAGAATCTGAGGGAAAGGAAGTGCTAAAATGAATGAAAGCAGACAAGGCGTTGGGGCCTGATGGCATCCCTGCTAAGGTGTGGAGATGCCTTAGACAAGCAAAAATAGCATGGCTAACTAAGTTGTTCAATGATATTTTCAAACCAAACAAGATGCCAGATGAGTGGAAGCATATTAGTTCCAATTTTTAAGAATAAAGCTTATGAGTCATACAATGAAGCTTTGACAGAGAGTCTTTGAACATTGATTAAGAAGGATGATAAAATTTCAAAAAAAAATTATTTTTATGCCTGGAAGGTCGACCACAAAGGTGATTTTCTTGATAAGAAAACTTATAAAGAGGTTTAGGGAGCAAAACAAGGATCTACACATGGTATTTACCAATTTGGAGAAAGCTTATGACAAAGTATCGAGAAAGGCTATGTGGTTAGCTCTGGAAAAGAAGAGAGTCCCAACAAAGTACATTACTCTTATCAAGGATATGTACGATAATGTTGTGACTAGTGTCAGAGCATGCGAGTGTGAAACCAATGACTTTTCCATTAACATAGGATTACATCAAGAGTCGCTTTGAGCCCCTACATTTTTGCCATAGTGATGGATGAGGTTACGAACGGCATACAATGTGAGATTCCTTAGTGTATACTCTTTGCTGATGATGTGGTGCTAATTGACGAAAGTAGGATTGGGGTTGATAGACAACTGGAGCTATGGAGATAGACTTTAGAATCAAAGGGTTTTAGGCTTAGCAAAACTAAAACCGAGTATACAAAGTGTGAGTTCACTGGTGTTAGGTTAAAGGATGGAGATGTAACTCTTGCCGGACAAGTAATGCCCAAGAAGGAATCCTTTTGATATTTAGGATCAATGTTGCAGTATGATGGTGGGATTGATGAAGGTATTAGTTTTAGAATTCGAGCAGGATGGATGAAATGGTAAAAAGCGTCTGGCATTCTCTGTGATAGGAAAGTCCTACAGAAGCTTAAAGGAAAGTTTTACAGAACGGCAATTAGGCATGCGATGTTATATGGTGCAGAATGTCGGCCTACTAAAAGCCAACACGTCCGGAAGATAAGTGTAGCAGAGATGTATATGTTGCGATGGATCTGTGTTCATGTAAGAAGAGACCGAATTAGAAATGATGATATATGTGATAAAGGTGGAGCAGAACCAATTGAGGAGAACCTAGTCCAACACCGCATAAGATGGTTTGGACATCTCCAAGTGAGGCCTCCAGAGTCACCAATGCCCGTTGGAATTATAGGCCGCGTCGAATGCTTAAAGAGAGGTAGCGTCATCCAAGGTAGACATGGGAGGAAGTAGTAAAAGAGACTTAAAGGATTGGAATATATGCAAAGAGCAGATGTCGGACAGAATTTGTAAAGGCCCCACTTTTTCATACCCTTTGAGCCAACAATAAACCACACATGTCCAACTCAAATTGCACGAACAAGCGAATGATTAAGGGTAGAAAAAGAAGAATAGATAGAACAGAATCTTACACGAATGGAATAACATATAATATTGAACAATAATCTTTACAGCGGAAAATTTTAAAATACGTATATCGGAGTCTGACCTAAATTCATCTTGGGCAGTTATAAACATCTCTCCTTACAAATGCTAACAAACAACAAACAACTGCAGCAGATAATAGAATATGTCCATACGTAGATAAATATCTCTAGCTCTTCTCTAGAAACTCCAACCGTCTTCAACTAATCCTATAACTACGTGGATATGAACAGAGTATTGGAAATACCCGGATCAGGCTTAATAAACCAGCGTGATAGAATTCAAATATTAAATGACAGTGTCATATGTCAGCCTTGGAAAGAAAATCCTTTGAAAAGAAAGAGTATCTCATAATATCACGCCCACACATAAACACGGACGGGTTTTTCCCTTATGACAACCAAAACACTTTTATATCAAAATATTTGTTTCTAATGACATTCTTTGAAAACATTTGCAAATAAACTTATTAATCTTAGCCAAAATCCTTACCATTATTAAATTCCGGATACTAGGCTCTACAAAAAAATTCAAAGGCAATTATGGAAATTAGATTCCATACAAATGACAAGGTAAGGGACTACCTTCCGACGGTACACCTCTACAGGGATGCACCTAAGGAGTAGATACTGCCCGCCTAAACCAACACAGAACCGGCCTACCCCTTCACTGGATAGCATGGAATATGTCACTACCCCGGTCGTTACCGACCTTTAGTGGGATCCCGTGTCATACATTCACCACTTACTTAGACATGTGTAGAGTAATCTAGAAGGGTGATGACATCTCTTGATGGGAGCGACCCACTTAGCCTTGCTGCTTCTACCCAGTTTCTATCATTTCCGGGGTGATAAGGCCTGAGGTAAATGATTACCTTTCACATAATACATCTTCTTTCTTCTTTGAATGCCACACACATGACTGATTTCTATAAACATATAACCTTTGAGCTCATATGTCTTAGAGAAAGGTGCTAAGCTAAGAGAAGTTGCCTTCTCTGCGACCTTGTGATATACGTTTTATATAGATCACTCAATGCAATTTAGAATGCAACGTCAAACATTCGTCCGTACAAGTTGTCCAAGAATAGGACAAATCGAAGGTACTCTCCTCAGTCCATTACTAGGCAAGAGTCCTTGTGGTTCTAAGATTTTCCATAACCAAGATACCATAGCTATAATAAGTAAATCAGGAGTTTATCCCCAATTAATCAACAAGTAGTCCTTTGTTATTACTCGTCTCAATATCTCTGTCTTCAACACAGCTTCATTCATTGAACACATGGATTGGTTCGAAGTGGTTTACGGATAGGAATCACCCAAATTCGATTCTGATTCCTTCCAAACCAATCATCGATTAAAAGATGTTAAGTTTATATATGATAATCAATCATCAATCAATTACTTTATTTTTCCATCTAATCAAATATCTTTCTTAGATATATTCTTTTCAATTTATTTCATTTTTTTCATGAGTATATGGAATCTTTAAGCCTCATTTATCAAATTATTTGGTTTATTCACCTTCCTTCTTATCTTGGAATAATTTCAAATCAATTCATCTTTTACTTATGAAAATATTTTCAAATCATTCATTAAATCTTAATCAAAGATTTCTTATATTCAAGTCATAACTTTTTACTAAGGGAAAATATTCCCAAATCATTCATTAAATCTTAATCAAAGATTTCTTACTTAACATCAAATCATATTCTTGCAAATCGAAGATTTTTATAGCAGAGCACTACTGCCACCTTGATATGGTAAATTTCACCTCTAGGGACTAGTGGCATGTAGTCCTACATTATGAAGATCTTCGTCTTCAATATGTTTTATTTCAAAAATTAGTTTGAAGGGGTTTTTGGATAGAAATCACCCAAATCCGATTCCGATTTTTAAAATAGGAATCAACCAAATTTGATCCCATTTTATTTGTACTAATCATCGATGAAAAAAAAAAGTTAAGTTCGTATAGGGTTTTGAAAATTAGTTTAAAGTGATTTTCGGATAGAAATCACCCAAACTCGATCCCAGTTTTTCAGATAGGAATCATCCAAATCCGATCTCGGTGCCTTCATACTAATCATCGATAAAAAGATGTTTAGTGGTTAATTAATATTCTAAAATTTGTTTCTTTTTGTTTTGGAAAAACTTAAATATGATCTTTTAGAGCATCCGGGCTTTCCTTTCGATCTGTTCCGCCCCTCGTCTAAAAGATAAAGCAAAGGTCAGGTAAGTTCAGGGTACTGATTTCTCCATTCCTAACCTTAATTACACATCTTGTTTTACCATTTAGCTCTCACAGGGGGAAACATTTCTGCATACTCAATTCGTTATTATATTCAATATTCTTCGATTATTGTTTAAGTGTTATAAACAGTTCCTCTTAACCATTTATTCAAACTCTTATTAAAACTTCCAAATCATCTTTAAATTACTTAATTATTCTTTCAAAATCATTCACAAAAGATTCGGAAAAGAATTGTTACGTTTAAAATTACATTTCAGAAGTTATTTAAAACTGCTGCAAAAGCGTTGCGAAAAGTGTTGCAAATAGTGTTTTGAAAGCTATATTCTTCAAAATGACTTTTATATCATTAAGAAATCCATATTTTCTACTTAAATCTCTTTTGAGACATTTTAAAAGATTTTTAGAATTTATTTCGTATTTTTAAACATTTAAAAATAGTACTTTTATGTTAGTTTCAAATTTGGAATTTAAACCGCAGAACCGTGATTTTTCTGAAATATTGTTTTGGACTTATTTAAAAATATACAAGATGGAATCTTGATTTTCTTTCTTTATTTCTTTTAACATATTTAAATGTTTATAAAAAAATTCTAACTCATTTTAAAACTATTTCCGAAAGGTTTAAGCGTTCCATATACACCATTTCATTTTCAAAAAGAAAGTGATTTTCTTTGTGCTTATCGATGTGTATTAACGTGATTTGGTAAATAATTTAACAATCATATCAAACAATCGATACTTTATGTTCAAGTCATATATAAGCATCCATAGATATCAAACACATCATCAAACATGTATATATATAAATATAGATACTAAATAGAGTTTCTCACCATAAACCAAAGCGATAAACTCCCTACCAACACTCTAATCAACAAACACTTCACTAACTACTTCCTACTTCAATAAATACTATCAAACAACACACCCTTCCTTCCAATAGCTTTGCCAAAGCTTGATATGGAGGTTGGCCGAAAGTATTAAGAAGAAGTCTTGGAGCTTTGACTCGAATTCTTAAAATTAGATCAAAAAATAGGTTAACTTATTTCTGATTTTAGGCCCTCTAAATCTCCAAATTTGAAAAAGTAACTAACTGAAAAGTTATTGAAAATTATTTCTCCTGAATTTGGAAAGAATCATTTAAATTTAAGTTGTTCTGAGGGAGATATGATAGAATGAAGAAGAAGTATTGTCGGATTGACAAAAATGAAGTCCGAAAATGTACTTCAAAGAATTGAGTTTCAGGTATAGCAAACCAAAAAACTAGAAAAGTGCTCAACATGAAAATTGTATCTACTGAAATTTTGTATGATCTGAAAAATAAAAATTCTTTATTTGGTTCATTTTTCTTGAAGTTATGATAATAAGAAACAAAGGTATTTTCGTCCATAAAATATAGACCGAAAATGACTTTGAAAGAATTGAAATTCTGCCATAGTAACTCTTTGATTTTGAAGAAATGATGTCAATGACAACTGTAGCTAACTCAATTCTAATGAGTTTGAGAAAAAGAATTTTTCGATTTGGTTTAGTTCGAGAAGGTTATAACCATGAGAAGAAGAGGTAAAATATGGAGAAAAAAAAGATGAGTTTGATTTGAAGAGAATGAATATCAATTTCATTTGAATATTTTGTAAATATTTTGCATTATTTCTTTATAATTTTTTTATATGACATCGAAGCCATTAAAGAGAAGAGGAAGAAGGTTAAAAGGCTTGAGAAAAAAGGAAGAAGAAGTGTGCACGAAATGAGAGAAAAAGGTGGGTATTTATAGAAAAAGTAAGCAATGAAATTTTACAAATTTAACCTCTTATCAAATTACCAAAACACCCTTACTTTAACCTAGAGCAAACTTTACTTTTTCAATACTTATCATCACATTTCACATTCTTACTTTATATCTTAATTGAAAGTGTGCTATGGATCGTGTAATATGGATATATGATAATACAGAGTATAGTGATGATAGTAATACAGTAAATAGTGTGGAGTATAATAATAGCAGTATAATAAAATGACACCAGAGATTTTTATACTGGTTCGGAGCACCATCCTATGTCCAGTCCCAGAGTCCTTCTGAAATTTCACTACAACAGTAACCCTCACTTAACCTAGAGGAACAAGTCTATACAACCCTTGAGCATTCGAACAAGGACCTGAGCAGCAGAATAGGATTTTGCCTCAGTAGCCGAAGAGGACTTCAAACGCCTGAGCAGCAGAACAGAACTTCAACAAATACAAAGGTTTGTTTTGACTTTTGTGTGTTCTAATAACACGGATTTGTCACTTGTAGTACACCCTTCCTATAATCTTCTCATCGAGTGTGTGTGTGTGTGTTTGAAGTTTATAAAGAATAGAAAGGTAAAATATTGCTTTTAATGCAGAGTAATTGAAAGTATAATCGCAAATAGATTTATGAGATTTAGATAAGAAAAAACGGTGATTTGGAATCATGTTAGAGTATGTATTTATAGAGGTTAGAAAGCAGCGACTGCTGATGAAGAGTTTCGTTTGAAGTGTTGCGTCCAAATCTTTTCGTAGAGGTTCGTAACACTTCAAAAATAGTCACGTCTTTTCAAAAAGTAGCTGTTGTAGAAATTCAGTCAACTGAACCTCTGGGTTAGTCGACTGAATATTCAAACGAATTTTTAAATATATATTTGTATATCTGTGCACTCGTGCATGTTGCACAGACATTTCTGGGTCAATCGACTGAGCCTCTAGGTTAGTCGATTGACCTGGTAATATCTGTGCAATTTGCACATTTTAGACAAGTATAATAATATATATAACTTTAAACACTTTTATGATATAATATATAAATTATATATGCTTATATATATATAAATTATTTGGAAATAAGACGGTTAAATATATAAGCTAATATATACGTAAACGAGGAGAGATATTAACAAAATTGACCTAAGACTCAAAAACAAAATAATATAATTCATGCATCGATTTTCAAGTCTTGTCTCCTTGTAGTATATATTCTCTTTTTGTCGTAGCAGTCGTCAAATCTATATGTTATAGTGATAGCTTTGTGTCATGAATCAAAACCAAGTCTCAACATTCTCCCCTTTTTGATTGATGACAACCTATAAATAGATCTAGTTTTCAACTGTATATATAATATAAATACTTACTCCCTCTGAATCTTTGACACTCTATATCCTGCATTCTTAACGTTAGTAATAATATTTCTCCCCCTTTTTCATCGACAAAAAGGAATAAGGAATATAAAAGTATGAAGCCATAATGTCATAGATATTATGAATGAAACAATCATTCATACATTAAAATACCATAAACAAGAGTCTTGAAATAATACGAAAAAGAGTGACTATTTAATGCAAGCCATAAATTAAAGATTAATGTTTGCATAATATAAAATAACCACTTATGTCATTCTTTTCTTACCCCTATCATCATGCGATGTTTGACCACCACTATCACTTCCATCTCCTCCATTATCGATACTACTTGCTTGATCATCGGAAGAGGAAGACCAAGTGAAAACGGGTTGCTTACTTGGATCACCTAGTGTAGCCGTTGAAGTGCTGGAAGAACACGAAATAGCTTGCCATAACTTTGTAAAGAATCCTTTAACTTTATCAAGATTTTTATCAACTTTGGTGATATGGGATTGAAGTATTTGTTGGTTACGACGTATCATGGAAATTGATTCATGTGGAGGAAGGCCGGATTAGGAATCAAAATTTCATCTTGTTGACGACTAGTTGATCCTTGGCGAGTTAGACGGTGAGATGCTTCGCCTTCTTCTTATTGTGGTTGATCTTGAGATAATTGTCGTTGAGTCCATTCTTCAAAAGTAATGATAGGAGGTGGTTGAGCAACATGTAGCTTCATTAATGCTAAAGTATGAGAGTTTAAATACCCAACGGTAGAAACCGGTGAGTCGGGATCCGGAATATCACATGCCTTTAGCAATCGCATAATATACTCACCATAGTAGATGACATTCATTCGATAATCGTTGAAGCTTAAGAATTCATCAAGAATTAATCGTAGCCAATTGACTTAATATTTCCGAAGATAGTGTACAAGGCTTTAAAGTTATGTTCATAAACAAGTTCATAACTCTCGATTTGCGGAGTTACGGTTTTCATTAACGCACGGTGTATAATTCTTTCTTTTGGTCTTAAGGACATGGACTTGAGTTGGTGCATGTCATCTTCCAAAAATAAATGACTTATATGGTCACAAACAACCATATCACAATCAACATTGCTCAATTCTATACCATCATTTTCAGATCTTAAAATGTGAGCCATTCGATCGAAGGAGAAAAAGGCGGGTTTTCCACAAACTAGACTCCATACACAATCTTCTTGGTTTTGAACGGTATGGTGACCCAAGTTAAGATTAGCATAGAATAATTTGACCATAATTTGATTAATTTTGTGCTTACTATCGTCGATATTGAATAAAGATTCCAAATTGCTCCCAAGAGCCAATTCTTGTATATGGTATGGAGAAAAATCGGCAAACTTTACAAACAAACCTTCAAAGGTGCGAGAATCTTGCATTCTCCTCCATCTCCTAACTGCGGTATCATCGAATAGCCATTGTTGCTCATTTGAAGGAGGTTGGGAGGATGAAGATGCTTGTCCTTTTCTCTTTGGAGCCATTAATCTGATAGTTTGGAGGATAAAAAATTGAATTTTTGAAGAGCTGGGTTTTTGAAGAAGTTGAAAATCTGAAATGAGTGAGGAGAGAAAAGGGGAAGGTGATGGTTAAAAAGGTGAAAAGTGAGTGGGTAGGAGCAGTAATTTTGCTCAGATTCACGAATCAGTCGACTGAATCAGTGGTTCAGTCGACTGAACTCGAAATTCAAAAAGTTCGTCCTTCTGGTTCAATCAACTGAATGCCCGATTCCGTCGACTGAATCCGGGTTATATATTTCGTCTTTCTGGTCCATTCGACTGAGTCACTATGCCAGTCGACTGACCCTGCATTTTTTTAAAAAAAATTACTTCAGTGTCAGTCGACTGGCCCCCTGGTTCAGTCGACTTACCTGGGTGAATTTCTACAATTTTTCTTGAGTAAATTTTTATATATTTTCGTACTTATGAACATTGTAAGTTTATTTTTGAATATTAGAACAAGCATATGTGTTGATAATAGGAGGAAGAAGAAATGAATTATTCCAAAAACAAATTGTACATACTTTAGTAGAATTATATGGAAAAAAATAAACAAACAATAACAACTGCTTTTATTTTGAAGGGCTAGGAGTTTTGTAGCCCTGTAGTTGTTTGCGACGAACTTTTGATGCTTCATTTCGATCCCATGAAACCGATGGTCAGGGCAGGGATGAAGTAGAAGGTCGTCGAATAGGCAAAACGGCGTGTTCGTCTATTGGATGTGATGAAGCACCGCCAAACTTCATAGCACTATGCTCGATAATTCCTAGACGTCTCGAGTTGATCTTTTGCTCATAATATATTTCACGTTGAAGCATCAGCGATTCTTGTCGATGGTGATGCAAGTCATCTATTTTTTGTTTAGTGTTTGGATAGACGTCCAACATCATCTTTTTCCCTTTTTTTCTCCAGAGTATATCTGGTATGATCATGATAGGTAGAAGATGATGTAGTATGATGGACGGGAGTTTTTGGTGAATCGGTAGAGGCTAGAATTTTAATGGAGTCTGTTGATGAAGAAGTTGACACATTGATAGATAGTTCGTATTTCTGTTTAGTTTTGTATGAATAACATAGAATAGTTATATATATTATACTAATGTTGAGAAAAAGAAGGTTGAAGAGAATGGCTTGTCTTGAATTTAGCTATATAAAAGGGTTGTTAGTTAGGAAAAGTGTGCTATTTCGTTGGTTTTCTGTTATTTGATTTATCTTATGCAAATGTAATATGCATAAAAACAGTAAAGTATATTTATAAAGATGAGTGTTATACATAATTTATGTATAGTTGTCACCATATAATAGAGTCCTCAACCTAAGCCATAATAGAAATAATCAATAGCTCAGGTGGTTAAGACATCTGGACTATTCACAACAGGTCATAGGTTCGAGTCTTAGCATGATCAAAAATATGAATTTTTGTAAAAAATAACACATTTTTGAGTTTTAGTCAAAACTTCATGTTTTATTATTTATATATCTTTAATTGACATTACACCGAGTTCTCGACATAATTTTATAAAAGTATTTTCTAATAGTGATTTAGTAAAAATATCAGCTAATTGATTTTCTGATGGAACGTAGCCTAAATTTATCACTTCTTTTTCTATATTATCGCATAGAAAGTGATGTATAATATCTATATGTTTAGTTCTTGAGTGGTTTACTGGATTTTTAGATAGATTTATTACACTAGAATTATCGCAGTAAATTGTTGATTTTGATAAATTAACTCCGAAATTTGCATATAAATTACTTGTACGCAAGCTAGTGCCGCAGAAATATATTCCGGTTCACAAGTTGACAGTGAGACACAGTTTTGCTTCTTGCTAAACCATGGTATTAATGATTTACCAATGAAGTGACACGTAATGCTTGTACTTTTTCTATCTGTTCGTGATCCTCCGAAATCAGCATCGTTGTATGATACTAACTCGAACGAGCACTCTTTTGGATAGAAAAGTCCAAAATCTGTAATATTACTAAGATAACATAGCATTCGTTTTACGGATCGTAAATGTGATTCTTTTGGGTCAGCTTGAAATCGTGCACATAGACACACACTCATCATTATATATGGTATGCTCGCTGTAAGATAAAGTAGTGATCCTATCATACCATGATATAGTTTTCGGTCTACACTCTTTCCATTTTAATCTTTATCAAGTTGTGCTATTGTGCTCATAGGTGTTGGTTTGGCAAAAGTGCTTTCCATTCCGAAACGTTTGATAAGATTATTATAGTATTATTTCTTGATTTATGAATATTCCATTTGAAACTTGTTTTATTTGAAGACCTAGAAAATAAGATAATTCTCCCATATAGGACATTTCAAATTCTCTAGTCATTATTTTAGAAAATTCTTTACATAATTTATTATTAGTTGAACCAAATATAATATCGTCTACATATATTTGAACTATCAAAATATCATTTTTATAATGTTTTATAAATAAAGTTTGATCTACTTTTCCTATTTCGAATCATGAGTCAATTAAATAGCTTTTAAGGCGTTCATACCAAGCACATGGCGCTTGTTTTAAACCATATAAAGCTTTCTCATGTTTATAGACATGATCTGAGTATTTTTCATGAATAAATAAAGGATCCTGTTCAACATAAACATTTTCTTTAATATAACCATTTAAAAATGTACTTTTAGCATCCATTTGATAAAGTTTAAAGTTATTAAAACATGCGTACGCCAATGAGATTCGTATTGCTTCTAGTCTAGCGACTGGAGAAAACGTTTCTTCGTACTCTATTCCTTCTTCTTGGTTATACCCTTGTGCTACTAGTCTCGCTTTTTTTTTAGTTATATTTCCTAATTCGTCTGCTTTATTTTTATAAACCCATTTAGTTCTATAACAGTCTGATCGGTCGGTCTGGGTACTAGTTTCCAAACTTCATTTCTTTCAAATTGATTTAGTTTTGTTTGCATAGCATTAATCTAGTTTTCATCGGATGATGCTTCCTTAGTATTTTTAGATTCTATAGTAGAGAGAAAAGCTATATTACCCATTAAATTTAGTTGATTCCTAGTTCGAACATTTGAATTTATTTCTCCAATTATATTTTCGGTAGGATAATTTTGTAAGATTCTTCGAGGAGATCTTATTGTATTAGTAATATTTCTATTTTCTAAATTATTTACAATGTTTTCAACTTCTCTAGAATTGTAAACAATATCTTCATCATCTCTTGAATTGTTTATTATTATATATGTTTTATTATTAAGTAAATCAACGTCATTATTTGTTTTTGAAATAAGTTTAGAGTTCTCATCAAAAGATATATGAGGTGACTCTTTGCTAGTATCAATTCGTTTATTAAAAATTCGATAAGCTTTGCTTCAATTTGAATATCCAAGAAATATAGCTTCGTCACATTTTGATTCGAATTTACCAAGCTGATCTTTGGTATTCAATATAAAACATTTTGATTCAAATATTTTAAAATAAGACATGTTTGGTTTTTTACCGTTAAAAAGTTCGTAAGGTGTATTCTTGGTGAGAGGCCTAATAGAAACACGATTCAATACATAACAGGCAGTTGCAACAACTTCCGTCCAAAACTGTTTTGGTAATATGCTTTCATTTAGTATAGTTCTTGCACATTCTTGCAGAGTTCGATTCTTTCGTTCTGCAAATCCATTTTGTTATGGAGTTCTAGGAAATGAAAAATTATGAAATATTCCTTTCTTTTTACAATAGTTATCAAACTGTTCATTTTCAAATTCACCTCCGTGATCACTTCTAATATTTTTAATTCTAGTACCTTTTAAATTTTGGAGTCGTTTAACAAATGTTTTGAAATTTTCAAAAGTATCACTTTTATTTTTCATAAAGATAGTTCATGTATACCTAGAAAAATCATCAACTATTACAAATACGTATTTATTGTGATTTATGGATTGAATTTGAGTAGGTCCAAATAAATCCAAATAAAGTAATTCAAGCGGTTGTAATGTCGAAATGACTTTCTTAGATTTAAACAAGGATTTAGTTAATTTACCTAATTGACACGAGTCACATATATTATTAACTTTAAAATTCATCTTTGGTAATTCTTTTATGAGATTATTTTTAGAAATTTTATTTATATTTTTGAAATTGATATGACAGAATCGTTTGTGCCATATCCAGGGATCATTTTCTTTGGCTATTAAACACATGTCTGAGTTGTGATTAACTTTTATATTCAAAACTTAGATGTTTTTATCTCTATTTCCTTCGAAAATAAGATTTTGATTTTGATCAAAGATACTACATTTATTTTCAGAGAAGGATATTTTAAAATCTTTATCGCATAATTGACTTATACTTAATAGATTATGTTTTAGATTCTTTACTAATAAAATGTTTGTAATAAGAGGTAAATTAGATGTACCGTAATGCTCACATCGCCTTTGCCGATGATATATCTCTTGAAATTATCTCCAAAAGCGATAGAACCTCCATCTGAATATGTAATATTTATCAGCATATCATTGTCTCCTATCATGTGTTTTGAGCAATCACTGTCGAGTATCCATTTTCCTCTTTTCTTAAGTGGGACCTACAAAAAATACGAGATAACGTTGGTACCCACCTTTTAATAGGGTCCTAAGTGTTAGGTCTTGGGAAACCAAACCCAAGTGGGTTTAGTATCCCTTTTATAAGTATAATTTTAATTATTATGAAATTTTCTATGAATGAATTAATATACTTTTTCCTTATTAACTTGTTATTAGTTTTTGGTACCCATATATTTATAGTTTTAGAAATTAGTCTTTTTGAAGATGTGAGTGTTTTATTAGACTTAACATTTTTCAAATTACTAGATTTTGAATTCTTGACTTTCTTCTTATAACCTAAACCATTTTTATTATTAACAGATTGTGAATTCTCAATAATTTTAGATAAACTTTCTCTTCCTTTATTAAAATTTGAAACGTTTTTAGTGATTCCTTCTAGTTTGATCTTTAGACTTGAATTTTCTAGTTCTACCATTTTAATATTAGTTTTTAAGCATGATTTTCAGAAACAAGAACATCATTCTTTTCTTTTTAAGTTTTAATTTCTTGACTAAATAATATAAGTTGAGAATTAACATTTGAAAGAGATTCTTGAGTTTTCTGATGTTCTCTTCCAATATTTTCTTCTCGTCCTTAAGCATATCTCTTTCGAATTCAACCTTGTTCTGATTTTCTACAGCCTCTTTATATTTTCTTTTGAGACTTTTTAAAGTATTTAACAATTCTGAGTTTATTTCTATCATATCCTCAAAAGTTAAATCACTATTCTCATTGTCTTTGGCCATAAAGCATACGCTAGCTTGTTCATTATCACTGTCACTTTCACTTTCAGAAGAAGAAGAAGAAGAGTCTGAATCATCCAGTGTAACTGAAAAGGCTTTTCTTATGAATTTGTCCTTCCTTTTATTTCGAAATTCTTTCTTTCGATCTAGACAGTCCTTCAATATATACCCCTTTTTATGACAGTTAAAGCACTCCATAACTGATGAAGACAGTGGTTTATTATTGTTTGAGCTTCTCTTGCCATTATTTATGTTTCCATTTCTATATTTCAAGAATTTCTGGAAGTTTTTGGCAATAAAGGCAAGTTGTCTTTGTCCTAATCTGATTCTTCTTGTTCTGCATGGAATGCTATATTCTTTTTATCTTGAGCTTGAACTCGTTTTGCCTGCAAATTCACTTCATAGGACATTAGATTTTCCTATTAACTCCTCTGGAGTTATTTTGGAAACACCGTTCGCTTCTTCAATAGCGAGAACATTTGTTTCCCATTCTTCCGTTAAAGAGTCAAGGATTTTGGATATAATGTCAAAGTCTGAATATTTTTCTCCTAATCCTACTAATGCATGGTAGATATCCTGAAATCTTGAATACATATCATTTATAGATTCGTTTTCTTTCATCTTAAAGTTTTGAAACTGATTTTTGAGCATGGATATTTTGCTTTGTTTGACTTTTTTAGTTTCCTTCATGTGTAACTTTGAGCGTACGCCATATTTCATATGCAGTATTGCACATGCTAATATGGTTCTACTCATTTTTATCTAAGGCACAAAACAACATATTCATGGCTTTTGCATTAGATGTGGCATCTAGTTTCTGTGTATTTGACCAAGTAGAATACTCTTCAGTAGGAATAATATATTTTGTCTGAGTTATATTCCATGAATCAAAACCATTTGCTTGCATATATATTCTCATTTGTGTGGTCCAATAGTTATAATTCATGCCATTAAATAGTGGTGGACGTGCAGTGGATTGTCCTACAATGAAGCTAGTGTTAATGTCAGTGCTAGCTTCCATATTTTTAGATTATCAGATAACTGTGTTAAGGTTATATGATGACCTTGCTCCGATACCAAATGAAAGTGTGCTATGGATCGTGTAATATGGATATATGATAACATAGAGTATAGTGATGATAGTAATACAGTAAATAGTGTGGAATATAATAATAGTAGTATAATAAAATGACACCAAATATTTTTATATTGGTTCGGAGCACCGTCCTACATCCAGTCCCAGACCTAAAACAATAACCCTCACTTAACACGAAGGAACAGTTCTTACAACCCTTGAGCAGCCGAACAAGGACATGAGCAGCAGAACAGGATATCGCCTCAGCAGCCGAAGAGGACTTCAAACGTCTGAGCAGCAGAACAGAACTTCAACAAATACAAAGGTTTGTTTTGACTTTTGTGTGTTCTAATAACACGCATTTGTCTCTTATAGTACACCCTTCCTATAATATTCTCCTCGAGTATGTTTATATATATACATATATTTGAATTTATGAAGAATAGAAAGGTATAATATTGCTTTTAGTGCAGAATAATTGAAAGTACAATCGCAAATAGATTCAAGAGATTTAGATAAGAAAATTCGGTGATTTGGAATCAAGTTAGAGTATGTATTTATAGAGTTTAGAAAGAAGCGACTGTTCATGAAGAGTTTTGTTTGAAGTGTTGCATCCAAATCTTTTCGTAGAGGTTCGTAACTCTTCACAAATAGTCGTGTCTTTTCAAAAAGTAGTTGTTGTAAAAATTCAGTCAACTGAGCCTCCAGGTTAGTTGGCTGAATATTCAAACGAATTTTTAAATATATATTTGTATATCTGTTCACCTGTGCATGTTGCACAGACATTTCTGGGTCAGTCAACTAAGCCTCTGGGTCAGTTGACTGACCTGGTAATATCTATGCATTTTGCATAGTTTACACAGGTAAAATAATATATATAACTTTAACATTTTTATAATATAAATATTATATATGCTTATATATGTATAAATTATTTATAAATAAGACGGTTAAGTATATAAGCTAATATATACGTAAACGAGGAGAGATTTTAAAAAAATTGACGTAAGACTCAAAAACAAAATAATATAATTGATGCACCGATTTTGAAGTCTTGTCTCCATGTAGTATATATTCTCTTTTTATCGTAGCAGTCGTCAAATCTATATGTCTTAGTGATAGCTTTGTGTCATGAATCAAAATCAAAATCTCAACATTAACCCCTTAAGAACTGAGCTAAGTAAAATAATAATTATGTTGGTTTCTGATGTGATATTGATTTGATGTTTACTTTTTCTTACTTTTGTTAATTCTTAGTTATTTTTACTAATAACTTCTGGAAGTTTTCTAATTATATTTAGTAAAAGTAAACACATTTAGTTATTAAAATATGTAATATATGTTAAAACATGTTAACAAAGGTGCGGCAACGTTGCGGTAACTTATTTTGAACAAAATGTTGATTCTCGACAATATCTTTTCCGGTCACATTTTGAAGTTTTTGTTAAACTATTTATTCATGTAAACCAAACTTCAAAATAAATTTGTTATTATCTTTTAGTAATTAAAACAAGTATATTTGACTTATAAAATAATATAAAACAATGTCCACATCTATTTGTAAAAATACGACATCGATTTATCGATATGCGACGAAATTTGTCAACTTTTATAAAACAAGTTTTATATATTTATCGAACCATTATAAAGTAAATTAATGTAATTATCAAGTCAATTTGATATGGATTATATATATTTAAAAAGAATTATTTATTCTTTAAATCAAATTTCTCGAATATTTATCCTACTTTATCGGAATCCGACTTTTGTCAATTTTACAAGGGAAATCCAAAACCTTTATTCAATTTAAAAATAAGTTTTCCATTCTTATTTATCATATAAAACATGATTTTTTTTAAGTTTTAAAATTATACATTTGAATATGTAGATAAATTAAATATTCTATTTTCAAAGTGGTAAAATTATGGATCGTTACATTCTCCTCTACTTAAAAGAATTTCGTCCCCGAAATTACCCTGAACCTAAACTCACAATATTTACCTAAATCATTATTTTACAAACTTAAACCCATAAGATGTACCCAAGTCATCCGTATAAAATATCCGATTCAAACTTTTATTCGAATTCATAACTTTATTTTCAACTAGTATCGATCCCCCGATGCTCTAGTGCGAAATCCGATCAAGCTTCTAGATCAGATGCACTTGCTTTTCTTGCATAGCTTCAACTATGATAAAAAAAACTCGAGTAACTAACCACAAACCATCATCAATGCTTGTCATCAAGAAATGAGTGATATATCCTTTTCAGACCGGTATAAACACCTCAAGGTTCCGTACTCATATATTAGATCAAAATTTGTGTGACGAAATGATTTACGTACAAATTACATATTTATTCCTATTGCTTTTTATCATCTATACCAAATTCTCTTTATTCACATCCTTTATTTTTCACATCCATCATTTTTTTGGTATAGTTTTTTTAATACTAATATTGTTTACGAATCATTTCGTAAAGCAATTACTTAAGTTTATTATATCTTATGAATACAACTATGTAAATCCATCCCTTTTAAAAACTTAAGTCCAAATGCTTAAACATTTTCTAGGTTATAATTTCCTTTTTAAAGATTCGTTATTTTCCTTAACTGCATAAATAATTCATGACTTATTTTTTCATATTACCCTTTTACATCCTAATAGTATATATACACATCCCACGTTCCCGATTAGTTTTATATGCGGGTGAATTACAGACTTAAAATTTGTTGCAGATTGCTATCATTTCAAATTCATAATTATAAAATATATTTCTGTTTTAATTCTATTATAAATTTCTTCACTTTCAAATCCTTTTTATTTTACTTATCCTATTTCATTTACTCAAAATATTTCACCTTTTTTTATCTTTTACCAAAAGTTTTCATAAATTCCTTAGCTCTGAGTTTGGTGTGATTCCAAAAATTTCGAATATCTAAAATCATTGAGAATCCCACTTAATCTTGTCAATTAGCGATTCCAAATTTATATTTGGTTTAAACACTTTTGTAAATATTACTAATCAATTTATCAATTAATGATTCACATTATCTCTTTAACTTAAGAAAATTATATAGATCAAGTAACTCCAAAATAATACCAAGGAAATGGGTACTACCAATAGTATCATATATTCTTTTAAGAAGAAGAGTATTGCTTAAGAGAAGTGTTTACCATCCGAACACATCTCCTGCCCATTGTCAGTTTATTTTCGAGCCATTTGAACTAGTTATCATAAGGTATCTCTTTTTATTTGATACCATTTTCAAAACCCTTTAGAGATTACTTTTGTTTATAAAACCTATTTTATAAATTCTTTTTACGAATTCATCTTATATTAATTAACTTCATTTACATTTCCACAATTCTTTTAAATTACTTGTATTTAAATTCTCATTCCTTTTACATTTTTCTTTTACATAATCATTTTCTATTTGTTAAATACATTTTTATCTTATATGTTCATTTCTTAAACCAATCTTATTATCAAACACCTTATACTCAAACTGTGAAATTCTAATCACAAGATGCTCATATTTAAATTTCACTGATCTTGATTTCTTACTATGTAATTTTTTAACATATATACTTTGTAATCAAAATATAATCCTAGGTAAAATTATTTCATCTATCAATTTTTCAAAACAAAACCTTTATATATAACATTAACAAATACGCACTCATATATAATACTCTCAACTCATTCTAGGGTGTTACTAGCCCTATCTGTAATGAGGTACTCATCCTAGGGTATGACTAACCCTATCTCTGACGATTCTTTACCCACCAAAGCCAAGGTTATCACTTAACCTTCGGCTCTGATACCAAATGTAAAGACCCGCTTTTCCGTACCCTTTGAGCCGACAATAAATCGCACATGTCTAACTCAAATTGCACGAACAAGCGAATCATTAAGGGTAGAAAAAAGAAAAATAGACAGAATAGAATCTCACAAGAATGGAATAACATATATTATTGAACAATAATATTTACAGCGGAAAATTATAAAATACATATATCTGAGTCTAACCTAAATTCAGCTTGGATAGTTATAAACATTTGTCCTTACAAATGCCAACAAACATCAAACAACTGCAGTGGATAATAGAATGCGTCCATACATAGATGAATATCACCAGCACTCCTTTAGAAACTCCAACCATCTTCAACTAATCCTGAAACTACTCGGATCTAACCCGAGTACTGAAAATACCTGGATCAGGCTTGATAAACCAGCGTGAGAAAACTCAGATATTAAATAACAGTATCATATATCAGCCGTGGAAATAAAATCCTTTGAAAGAAAGAGTATCTCATAAGATCACGCCCACACATAAACACGGACGAGTTTTTCCCTTATGATAACTAAAACACTTTTATATCAAAACATTTGATATCATTTCTAATGACATTCTTTGAAAACATTTGCTAATAAACTAATTAATCTTAGCCGAAATTGTTACCATTATTAAATTCTGGATACTAGGCTCTACAAACAAATCAAAGGCACTAATGGAAAATGGATTCCGTACAAATGACATGGTAGGGACTACCTTCCGACAGTACACCTCTAGAGGGATGCACCTAGGTAGCAGATATTGCCCACCTAAACCAACACGGAACCAGCCTACCCCTTCGTTGGATAGTATCGAATATGTCATCACCCCGATCGTTACCAACCTTTAACGGGATCCTGAGACATACATTCACCACATACATAGACATGTGTAGAGTAATCTAGATAGGTGATGACATCTCCTAATGGGAGTGACCCGCTTATCCCTGCTACTTCTATCATGTTTCTGTCATTTCCAAGTGATGAGGCCTGAGGTAAACGATTACATTTCACATAACACATCTTCTTTCTTCTTTAAATGCCAGATTGCCATTCTATAATCACATGACTGATTTCTACAAACATATAATCTCCGAGCTCGTATGTCTCAGACAAATGTGTTAAGCTAAGAGAAGTTGCCTTATCCGTCACCTTGTAGATATATGTTTTATAGAGATCACTCATGCAATTTAGAATGCTACGTCGTACATTCATCCATACAAGTTGTCCGAAAATAGGACGAATCGAAGGTACTCTCCTCGGCCCATTACTAGGCGAGAAGTCCTTGTGGTTTTGAGATTTTTCATAACAAAGAGACAACTGCTACAATAAGTAAATTGGGAGTTTATCCCCAATTAATCAACAAGTATATCTTCGTTATTATTTATCTCAATATCTTCGTCTTCAACACAGCTTCATTCTTCGAACACGTGGATTGGTTCGAAGTGGTTTTTGGATAGAAATCACCCAAATCCAATCCCGGTTCCTTCGAAGCCAATCATCGATTAAAAGATGTTAGGTTCATATAGGATCATCAATCACCAATCCATTATTTATCTTTCCAGTTAATCAAATATCTTTCTAAGATATATTCTTTTCAATTTATTTCATTTTCTTTTCATGAGGATATGGAATCCTTAAGCCTTATTTATCAAATTATTTGATTTATTTACCTTCCTTTTTATCTTGGAATAATTCCAAATCAATTCATCTTTTACTTACGAAAACATTTCCAAATCATTGATTAAATCTTAATCAAAGATTTCTTATATTCAAGCTATAACTTTTAACTAAGGGAAAATATTCCCAAATCATTCATTAAATCTTAATCAAAGATTTATTTCTTAACTTCAAATCATATTCTTGCAAATTAAAGATTTTTATAATAAAGCACTAATGCCACCTTAGAAATGGTAAATTTCACCTCCAGGGACTAGTGGAAAGTAGTCCTACATTATGAAGATCTTTGTGTTCAGTATGTTTTATTTCGAAAATTAGTTTGAAGGGATTTTCGGATAGGAATCACCAAAATCCGATCTCGGTTTTTCGAATAGGAATCACCCAAATCCGATCACAGTTCCTTCGTACTAATCATCGATTAAAAAAAGGTTAAGTTTAAATGGGGTTTTGAAAATTAGTTTGAAGTGATTTTCAGATAGATCACCCAAATCCGATCTCGGTTTTTCAGATAGGAATCACCCAAATTCGATCTCAGTTCCTTCGTTCTAATCATCGATAAAAAGATGTTGAGTGGTTAATTAATATTTTAAATTTTTTTTCTTTTTATCTTGGAAAATTTAAATATGATCTTTTAGAGCATCCGGGCTTTCCTTTCGATCTGTTCCACCCATGGTCTAAAAGACAAAGCCAAGGCCATGTAAGATCAGAGCACTGGTTGCTCTATTTCTAACCTTAGTTATATGCCTTATTTTACCATTTAGATTTCACAGGCGGGACAAAATGTACTATTCATTCTGCATACTCAATTAGTTATTATGTTCAATATTCTTCGATTATTGTTTAATTGTTATAAACAATTCCTCTTAACCATTTATTCAAACTCTTATTAAAACTTCCAAATCATCCATAAATTACTTAATTATTCTTTTAAACTTATTCACAAAATATTTGAGAAAGAATTGTTACGTTTAAAACTACATTTCAAAAATTATTTAAAACTGCTTTGAAAAGCGTTGCAAATAGTGTTTTAAAAGCTACATTCTTCAAAACGACTTTTATATCATTTAAAAATCCATCATTTTAACTTAAATATCTTTTAAGACATTTTAAAAGATTTTTAGAATTTATTTCATATTTTTAAATATTTAAAAATATTACTTTTATGTCAATTTCAAATTCGGATTTTAAACCGCAGAACCGTGATTTCTTTGAAATATTGTTTTGGACTTACTTAAAAAATATACAAGATGGAATATTGATTTTCTTTCTTTATTTCTTTAACATATTTAAATGTTTATAAAGCATTTCTAACTTATTTTAAAACTATTTCAAAAGGTTTAAGCATTCCACATACACTATTTCATTTTCAAAAGGAAAGTGATTTCCTTTGTGCTAATCGACGTGAAACGTGACTTGGTAAAATAATTTAACAATCATATCAAACAATCATTACTTGAGTAGAAATCATAACACATCGTCAACCAACACTTCACTAACTATTTCCTACTCCATTAAATACTAGCAAACAACACCCTCTTCCTTCCAATAGCTTGGCCAAGGCTTGAGATTGAGGTGGGCCGAAAGTACAGAGATGAAGTCTTGGAGCTCTGTCTTGAATTCTTAAAATTAGATCAAAAAATAGGTTATCTTCTATCTGATTTTAGGCCCTCTAAATCTCCAAATTTGGAAAAATTATTAACTAAAAGTTGTTGAAAATTCTTTTCTCTTAAATTTGAAAAGAAGAATCATTTGAATTCAAGTTTTTTGAGGGAGATATGATAGAATAAAGAAGAGGTATTTTCAGATTGATAAAAATGAAGCCCGAAAATGCACTTCAAAGAATTGAGTTTCACGTATAGCAAGCCTCAAAATTGAAAAAAGCGATCAACATAAAAGTTGTAGCTATTGGAATTTTATATGATCTGACAAAAATAAATACTTTATTTGGATCATTTTTGTGGAAGTTATGATGAAACAGAGGTATTTTCGGCCATAAAATCGGGGTCGAAAATGACTTTGAAAGAATTGAAATTTGTCATAGTAACTCTTAGATTTTGAAGAAATTCAAATGATAATTGTAGCCAACTCAATTCTCTTGAGTTTTCCAAAAGGAATTTTTAGATTTGTATTAGTTTTGAGAAAGTTATAACCGTGAGAAGAAGAGGTAAAACATGAAGAAGAAAAAAGATGAGTTTGATTTGAAGAGAATGAATATCGATTTCATTTGAAAATTTTGTACATATTTTGACATTATTTCTTTAAAAAAGATTATATGACATGAAAGCCATTAAAGAGAAGAGGAAGAAGGTGAAGAAGCTTGAGAAAAGAGGAAGAAGAAGTGTGAATAAAATGAGAGAAGAATGTGGGTATTTATAGAAAAAGTAAGGAATGAAATTTTACAAATTTAACCTCTTCTCAAGTTACCAAAACACCGTTACTTCAACCTGAAGAAATCTTTACCTTTTCAACACTTATCATCAACTTTTGTATCCTTACTTTATGTCTTAACCCTTAAGAACCAATCTTGATCAAATAATTATTATGTTGGTTTTTGATGTTATATTGATTTGATGTTTACTTTTTCTTACTTTTGTTAATTCTTACTTACTTTTAGAAGTTTTCTAATTATATTTAGTAAAAGTAAACATGTTTAATTACTAAAATATGTAATATATATGTTAAAATATGTTAACAAAGGTACAACAAAGTTGCGGCAACTTATTTTAAACAAAACGTTGATTTTCGACGAAACGTTTTCCGGTTACAGTTGACGTTTTTGTTAAACTATTTATTCATGTAAATCAAACTTCAAAATAAATTTATTATTATCTTTAAATGATTAAAAAAAGTATATTTGACTTATAAAATACTATAAAACAATATCCAAATCTACTTATAAAAATACAACATCAATTTATCGATATGTGACGAAATTTTTGTCAATTTTTATAAAATAAATTTTATATATTTATCGAACCATTATAAATTAAATTACTATTATTATCAAATGAGCTTGATATTGATTATGTATATTTAAAAAGCATTATTTATTCTTTAAAACAAATTTCTCGAATATTTATCCTACTTTATCGGAATCTGACTTTTGTCAATTTTACAATGGAAATCCAAAATCTTTATTCAATATTAAAAATAAGTTTACCGTTCTTATTTATCATATAAAACATGATTGTTTAAGTTTGAAATTCTACATTTGAATATTTAAATAAATAAATATTCCATTTTCAAAGTGGTAAAATTACGGGTCGTTACAGAAGCGCATGGAAGTTAGCGATGCATGTACCAGAACCTTAAGCTAGGAGTTTGTTGCTTAGGGTTGGTTTAGGGGTAGTGTTATAAGTTTTAGATTATAGGACTAGTGGATAGGAGCCTGAGACATAGTGTTTGGTCTTTGGTCAATATTATTATTAATAACATTATTACTATTAGTATTATTATTATTTTCGTCATGGTTTTTTTAATATATATACATATATGTATGCATGCATGCATGTATATTTATATGTTTGTTTTTATTTTGCTTAGTTATTACTATTATTATCATTTGACTACTTATTTGACTTTATTTTATTGTTATTATCTTGGTTTTTATTATTGTTGTTGTTTTATAACTTTTAAATTGACTTTACATTAATTTTGGGTTTCCATCTCTAGCCGACCCCAACTTGTTGGAGAATAATGGCTTAGTTGTTGTTGTATTTAATTAACAAGGATTAAGGTTAACTAATTATTTAGTTAGTGATGTGTTTTAAATTTAACTAATTACTTGGTTTATGATGTTTTGAAATTAATTAATCATTTTATTTAATGATGCTTAAGGCTAATTAATCCTTTGATAATGATGGATTAAATTAATAAATCATTTAACTAATGATGTTTTTAAATTAATTAATCTTTTTAATTAATGACTTTTAAAAGTAAATCAATCTATTAACCTTAATTTATCTTTCCTAAAATAAAGTTTTAATTTAGTTAATCACTTTTAAATAATGATATTTAATTATTATTTAATTAATTTGAATTAATTATATCTAAATATTATTAATTAATTGAATGAATGATGTTTTTTAAGGTGATTTACCCTTTTTAATTAAAGATTATTAAAGTTAATTAATCAATTTAGTTAACAAAGTTTTTTTAAGGTTGATTATTAATGTAATAAGAATACTTTAAGTTATTAAATCCTTTTTAATGATGCTTCGAAGTTAGTGAACTCTTTAAATAAAGTGTTTTAAACCTAATACTTATAATGTGAAGCCAAGCACGAATTCAGTTTTAAAAAGAAAATGTCTGATTTGCTTTATGGAAATGAATTAATTTTCATAAAACGATTCAATTAAATAGGAACGATTTATTTGTATACTTAGAACTTAACGTCGAAGGAGTAGACTTGCTTCTATTTCAAAAGTTAAGAATAGTTGAGACATGACTTTGTGGAAACATTGCCTTGACTTGTCTGGTACTATTGTTAACTAAGAAATAGTATTCGGTAAGTGGTGATAAGTATACAAGACTTAATTTTCATATACGTTCGTTTTATATCCTTGATAGTTGGTTTCTTAGCTATCGGTTACTTCAGCTTATTTATTATCGTTTAGAATACAAGCTTATTTACTTCAGCATATTTAGGATACTTCCACATCGATCTAGATTGAATTCAGTAGCGCTATTAGATGTGAAATATTCGGATACTTGGTAAGGTTTGGTGGGGTGCGGCTTGGAGGTTTCCGAGAAGTGTCACAGAGTAAATGAGCTTCTCCGAAGTATATTACTATAGGTATACTTCAAGGAGGTGTACCCTCCTAGTCATTTATTGGAGATTTTTCTTTTCTTATTTGATTCGAACCTTCGAATTTTTTTTTCTTAATTGCATCGGGAAGAATTAACCATTCTTCGTGGTGTTTAATTATTTATTCATTCTTTACGATTGGATGTTGATTTATGTGAAAGTAAACCCGTGTTGTGTTCAATGGTGTGCTCTCAGATATTTGTGTTTAATTACACCGATATTGCTTAAAGTTTCACTCATACTAGACACACTTCTGACTCGAATTGTTCGTTTTCATTAAACTCTAGAATACTAATTTTATTTGAGCAATCGGAGAGTAGCAGGTCTTTTTTGGGCTCTTTTGAAGATGGTGTCTGAGCAAGAGGCCCTTTATCCACTTAGCTCTCTATTCCACTATATTTTCTAGTTTGTGTAAGTGTATTTAGTTTCAGCATATGTAAAGGCAGGATATATTATAACTGCCTAAGTAGATTTGTAGTACTTTTGTGTAACTCTGGTAACTTTCTGTTGAGGAGTAATCTAATGTAATATTGACTGTTATGTTTTATTTAGCAGTTTCGTTGTGAGGTTTTATATTTTGTTTTATATTACCCTACGACGATTTATCTTTCTGATGCTTGAGAGATGACACACGAACACCAAAGATGTGTTAAGTATCATTCCTAGGGGTCAGAAAGGTGAGTCGTCACAATTATCGGTATTATATATGAATGCATTTCAACCTATACCTTTTCTATAATGGTTGATGGATACCAAAAGGATACATTGGTTCAAATAAGGGTTTGAGAGTTGTGATAAGGGGATACATAATCCCCTATCTTTTTTGTATAGCAATGAAGTATTATTCTTTATTAGTGAAGGATGGGATAGTGGATGGACAATTGGAAGCTATATCAAACATACTACTTTGTACATTGCATCTTCTATACAAGGACAGTTTCATGATATTATTTTTTATCTGCTACTGTATGTAATGCAATGATGATGATAGAAATTTTTAGGAAATTGAAAGACATGGTGGGTTTGCAAATTAATCAAACTAAGTATAAGTTATTCTTTAGTAAAGATGTTGTTCTTGAAAGAGAAGTGTCATCAATTTTGCAAATGAGTGAAGAGGAATTACCTGTTAAATACCTCGGTGTCCCTTTATCATCAGGGTATTTACATGCATAACACTGAATAAAGTCAACCGAAGATTAAAGGGGTGAGATAACAACTTTTTATCAATGGTAGGAAGAGAAAGCTTATCAAAAGCACAATAACCCTTATTATACACTATAACAGAACGGTCTTTTTACAACGGGCAATGCCCGTTGTAATATGGTTTTCGCAACGGACATGTGCCTGTTGTAATAGGCCTCGTTGTAATAGATTCACCACATTTTACAATGGGCAAAGCACGTTGTAAAAACTGTTGCAGTATACTTTTTTACAACGGGTTATGACCGTTGTAATAGACTATATAACAACGTGCAGTGACCATTGTAAGAAGCTCATATAACAACGCACATTGCCCGTTGCAAAATGAATGCAAATTTTAAAAAAAAAATACAGCAGCATCCATGCAATACATCCATACTAATACTAAATATTGTCGTAAAATAATTAAAATCACATACGAAAAGACTAAAAGCTAGAGTCATAGAATTCTAACACTCCAAAAAGTTAGATAAGTTTACATGCCAAATACATAAAGCATTAAAACATAACAGTTTGCTACAAATATCATGTTCTAAGTTCAATCATACTATACAATCATACTATACAATCATACAATGACCGGTAATCAGTGGTTCCACAAGCAAGCTAAAGTTTGACAACTGCTTTAGATGACAAGGATGGGGTAGATTGTTTGCTTTTGGATAGGTCTGAAGAAAAGTCCCATGGTAATATATCTCCATTAATGTAACCTACAGCAAAGATAGATACAGAACTAATTACCTAGCAATTAGAGCAAATTTCCTTTTTCTTCTTGTCCATCTCCCCCATCAATATGATTATCCACAATTTTAGTTTCATCTTCTTTTATTGGAGGTCAGTGTATCCTCTAACTGTGACAACAAGGCTTTCATAAACTTCCCAAAGAATCATCACCCCATTCTCATATGCAATCAAGACTCTGCATTAGAAACAACTAGGTTTTTTATATTGCAACTCAAACCATATAATGATTTATTAATTTTACAAACTTTATTTATTTAACACATTTAAAAACAGCAAATGTTTATATTAGATTCATTATGAGTTTGCTTTGTTTGAGTTAGTCAGGTTACTGCTGGTATATGATGCATACATAAAGCATTAATTATGAGATACGAATGAGTATTTCCCTGCCTGAAATTTGTTCCAAGCTTACCATTTTGTTGATTGAGATAACAGTAAAATAACCATCTAGAAAATTATTTATACAAAATATGTCTTCCTAAAGCTAAAGAAGATAATAATTTTTAGTATAATCAATCTTTAACTCTTTTACCATGTAACAGTAAAACGATCATTATATCATTTGCCTTGTAACTCTTTTCCATCTGAAAACATACATGGGAATCTTTTGATGCAATGAATGAGATAACGAGGGTGAAATATGAAATGACGCTGAAATTTTGAAATTGAATATATTCTGTTATTTTTATTTGATACGCTGAAAGTATAGTTTAAGAAAACATGCTATAAGAGGATTTTTACCAACATGTAAGCATAAACGAAACCAATGAAGGAGAACTATAACTATCGGAAATGTAGCAACTAAAGGCAACCTGAAAAGCTGCAAAAAACAGCACCATTATAAGAAGGAAATTGAAGATTTCATGAAGATAAGAATTAAAATCTGTAGTTTTGGCAGAAATTCTTGAGCCCTTTACAAAATCATAACAATCCTGACATTGTATTAAGACTATTGAACTTCGACACTAAAATAATGAATGTGATTGAATCACTAATTAAACAGAGGAACAATTGAACTATTTGCATTATAGCAAGCAAAATGAGACATATAAGATTTAATGGAGATAAAATTGTCTATACAACTTCATAGGTACACTCAAATGCACCACTGATGAGCGTATTCTGGTTAGTTCTGCAATTTTTTCTAGTTGGTTCCAGAGAAGCATTATGTTATATAGAATGATTTAACCAACGTCTCATCTTCAATTCCCTACTTATCTTTAGCAAATAATAAAACAGTTAGTTAAAAAATTTAACATCAAATTTACCAAATTTATTTGAATGTACATCTTCTAAGCGTCATATTTAACTCAATAGATCAGCATTATACGGATTCTCTTGCATATACATGTCAGAGCACATTTGTAATAGATAATTAAGTGGGGATTGAATAATAGAAAAGGCAAAGAGGAGATTTCAAATGTGAAAAATAAAACATAAAATTTGGCGTAGGACAAGATGATGGTCTTTGTATATGTGACTTTTTTAGAAGGATTGTTGGTATTTTACAATCTAACTCCATGAAGCTGACAGAGGTATAGAGATTGAAGTAACACATCTTTATTAAACTGTGAAGAATGTGATTGTTAGGACTTAGAAGTGGATTCATATTTTCTTGGGTGAAGCTTAAACTCGTAGCTATTCAAAACAATATTTCAAAGAAAAATAAGCTAGCGTAAATACAAGAGGAAAGTTAAGTGATGTCACTTTCACAAGCCTTGCCATTTAAAACATTATAAACCAATAAAATATTATCAAAGAACATATCAACTGTTTGAAATACGAACAATCATTCTAGTTGATTCAAATTTCAGTTATCTCCAAAATCAGTTATTTGCTTACACTACTATTATATATTGCTTGACGGTATTACAAAGAAATGAGTTGCAAATGGTAAAATGCAATAGGAAATGGATGCGATGTATACCTTCAGCCTTCAATGATTATGATAAGCATAACAATGGAGATGCCTGTGAACTAGTGATAGCCAACACTAACCAAACACACCAGCAAGGCTTAGGATAGCTACCACGGTCCCGGTAAAGTTGTCGATTGATATGCTCAAGACATGGTGCATGCATGAGGCTTGACAAGAGACAACTATTGTATGAAAAACCACTTTTATTTATCATTCAGCTATGTTAAAGTTTTCTTTTCTGCCTCCAAAATGTCTATAGGACAGTTGTATAGATTGTGGTTACAAATAAACATCCTCTCAACCACATAAGCATCTCCTTGCATAGCCAATGTTTCCCCGTAACCCCAAATCTTCGAACCAATCGAATTCACAAAAACCGACAAACTCCACTCTTCTAACTGCGTAACTTTATAAACACCATCGGAAGTTGCAACCTTCCTTCCATCATTGATGTTGATCTTAGTTTTCGATTTGGATTGGATTTTAGAAGAGGTTCTAATTTGGATTTCGATTTAAAGTTGGAATTGGATTTTGAATTTGATTTAGTTTTCGATTGGAATCTAGATATTTGCTTTCGATCTTGATTTGAAAGCAGTGAAATAGACGATGCTGATTTTCTATTTGAACTTTGGGTATGTAGCCGAAAATTAGGATTTGGAGCCAAAAGGAGCGTGATTTTTGAGTTTGGAGCCAAAAATTTGGGAGTGAAGTAAAATGAATACCTATCTATGCTAAAGAAAGAAGTTATAAAATAATATGTAAATGCATATGGAAATAATATTTTATATCATACATAAGTTTCTAGAAACTTTTCAATTGATATCTATTACAACGGTAGACGGAGCTGAAAAATTTACGACTAATGAAAATAATCGAGAAATTAATTATTTAATCGTAATTATTAATTAGTAAAAATTAATTATTAAATGTTACTTCATATTTATTAATCAAAATATAATGTTAATTATTAACTGTTAATAATTAATATGTATATAATATTAATTTTTAATAGTAACTATTAATCATAGATTATTAATATTTATTATTAATTATAAATTATTATATATTTAATATTAATTACTCGATATTACTTACTAATAATTGGAAAGTAAAATTAAGCCTGTTGAAATACTGATTATGTATAACAATTAGTAATTTGTGATTATTTAATAATAATCATTCATTATTATAAGTTATAAATGATTAATATAATATTATTAATGATTAATTATTAAATATTAATAAATAATATAATATTATTAATGGTTAGTAATTAGTAATTAGTAATATAATATTATAATTAGCAATTAGTAACATATGATTAATATAATATTATTAATGAATAATTATTAAATATTAATAAATAGTAAATATTAATCTTAAGAAAGCATTGTAATTATTAATTATTGGTTGTCAAAAATTGGCAACAAACATTTATTACAACGTGCATTTTATGACCGTTGTAAAATTGGCACCTATTACAACGGGTATTTTTTAGCCCTTTGTAAAATTGGCACCTATTACAACGGGCATTTTTAGCCCGTTGTAAAATTGGCACCTCTTACAATGGGCATTTTGTGACCGTTGTAAAATTGGTATCTATTACAACGGATATTTTGTGAATGTTGTAAAATCGGGTATGAAAGGACCGTTCTAATAGTGGTCTATTACAACGGACAGTCATTGCCCATTGTAAAAAAGGCGTTGTATATGGCATCTATTACAACGGGGTTGAATGGACCGTTGTAATAGCTTACTATTACAACGGGCAGACAATGCCCGTTGTAAAAAGGGCGTTGTAATAGACTATTTTTGTTGTAGTGATAATGTATTAGCTTCTGATTTATCACATTCCTATTTCAATTCTTAAGAAAACGGGCAAAATGCTTTCATTTTTTTGGAGTGGTAAGTTGCGTAAAATATAAGGGGATATCATATGCAGACCAAAGGCAGCTGAGGAATTTGGACTTGGATAATTTTCAAATTTGATTACCACTGCTAAATTGAAGCTGGTATGGAATCTATTTACTAAATATTGTTTATGATCAAAGTGGAAGAATGTCAAGTATCTATCTAACCAATAGGTACCTACAAGTAATAACGGTTACTCTGGTACAATGAAACATATAGATTGTAAGCAAATAAGTGAATAGAGTTATTGTTAAGGAAGAATAAACTTCTATATGTTTTGATCCTTGGATCAAACACGAATTATTGGTAGGTTTTCTTGGATGTAGTAGAATGCAATTATGTAACAGTGCTTATTACAAGGTTAGTAACATCAGTCAAAAAAATACTCCACATCCAGATATTTATCAAAACTAGAGAAGTGTCTCATCTTATACATCAAGTGAACATATCAGCATATAAATCAGTGGATCATTAGGAAATTCTAAACGGCAACCAATTCATATTCTTAAAAGTTTGGAATTGTGTTCAGCAATAGTTTAATAATAGAACATTTCCTAAGTTAATTTAGCATTTAATAACAGCGTGGTAGATTTCATTTGCAGCATACAAATCTTGCTTAACCGGGCCACCGACAGTGGACAACCTTGAAAATTGGGGATTACCATACAGTAATGAACGCATACTTTGTAAAAGACAAGCAGAAAATCATGACCATATTATTGCTTTAACTGTGAGTATAGTAGTTATCTATGGAATTCAGTGAGGAGGAAGCTCAATCTCCAGCCAACAGATAGATCAAATTCTCTATATGTGATTTCTGATATTATTGCTTACTTTCAGGTGAAATGATTCATGCAAGACTTAGCTTAACTTCGACAACAATTTATCATATCTAGATGGAGAGGAATAGAAGAAAGTTTGAGAGAGGATTGCTTGGTCATTCAACAAAAGAAATTGCTAGTGGTTGACGTTAGATTATAGGTGGTGAGAGGAATACATGGAGAATTTTCGGTGATGGTTTAATGATTATGGGAGACAGGGGATAGCATTAGATGATCCTAGGTGAAATGGTATTGCGACGGAGCTGAATAAATACTAGGGTTTTGTAAGTTATAGGCCGGGTAGGCAGAATTAGAAATGCGGCAGCGGTAACTGTTTTTTTTTTAACTCAACCCCAAAGTAAGAGCCCCTACCTAGTGAGTTCGTTAACCCTACGAGAGATATAAATAAGCTTCAACATAGAAATTTGATGTTTCCAATCATGTTTAATTATTGGGTTATGGAGATCCACCTCCGCGTCTTGAGAGAAGTAGGACAGACGAGTATCGAACTCGCGACCTCGTTAATAAAGAATTTATTTCCTTACTGTTCTGTTAAGGTTTTTTAAGGAGACGAATTGCTCATAGGTTCCTTTACGTTATTAATAAAGAATCTATTTTCAATATATATGTGTGTGTATAGTACTACCAAAAATTTGTACCGATGAGCAACCATGAACATTATCAAACATGTTAATTAAAGAATTATCAAAAATGCTACCAAAATTTACAGCATTCAATCACATGGATAAAATAAAGCAATAGAATATTTCGTCTAAAACATGAAAATAGATTATCATAACAAAAGAGGTTTGTGATTGACGAATGTATGACATGCAAATTCAACCTGCTAAACTGTTGATTGGAAAATATTCAGAGGCACCAAATATTTGACATCAAACAAAGTTATTCAACCAGAACAAACATGGATAACAATAAGACACAAATTAGAACTTTAATTCAAAAGCAGATGATGCAAAAGTATATTAAAGGTGTTCAAAGCATAAAAGTAAAAAGGTACGTAAACTACACTTTATTTCTTAACAAGCAAGATCTTTTGTTATGACCTAATTCTTATATAAACTACACATTTGTACTTATTCACCTTACCGGTTGACTCAATCCATTCCGAAATAGGAGGCTTTCCCGCACCACATCGTCTCTTAGATGGATGTACTTCAACACCTGTAGGTAAAACATCTACCATTTGAAAATCAACAAGTGGATAAATCGAGTGAGAATAAGATACTTGGAAAAATGATACTTTGGAATAATACTAGATAAAAATAAGCATCTAAATCAAAGCAAGAGTGTTTCTACTAGCATGAACACATGGAAAGCCCTCATGTACCATATATTACAACTAAATAATTAAATATTCAAAGTTATACAATAAGATTGAGATGAACAAACTTCATAAACATCAATAGTAGATCTGATAACTTTCCATTGAATGCTGTCAACATATAAATCCCATAAATATCTTTCCATAACATGGCACGGTTAGCTATTCCAAGTTTTACTTAGTTCATGTCTATTCAACATAAGTTTCATGAGCTTCAAATGAATTTTATCTAAACATGTTGTATACATAAATAATTTTTCTCTAAAATCCAATGATTAAAACTTTCCGCACAATTAGAACTAATTTCCCTACATCGATTTCCAACAAAAAAAAAAATATCTTCCTGTAGATAATATAAAATGCGAATCAGCAAATGCACTTCATCATCTTCCTCCTCTTCTAATCAGTCCAGCATCTCCGCCTTCTGCTCGGCTGCTCTTCGCCGGAAATACCTTAATGTGGGTCCTATCGACAGCCGTCTTGTTAACGACGAAGAGGGACTGGTTCGTGGACTCAGTCTGACGGATCTGATTCTTATCGGAATCGGAGCTTCAATTGGCGCAGGGATTTTTGTCGTTACTGGCACCGCCGCCCGTGATGCCGGACCTGGTGTTGCAATTAGCTTTATTCTTGCTGGAGCTGCATGTATTCTCAATGCTCTTTGCTATGCCGAGCTATCTTCTCGTTTCCCTGCCACTGTTGGTGGTGCATACATGTATTCATATACTGCATTCAATGAGCTCACAGCTTTTCTTGTCTTTGCTCAACTGATGGTTGACTACCACATCGGAGCAGCAAGCATTGCACGTAGTCTAGCTAGCTATCTCATCTCATTTTTGGAATTGTTTCCTTTCTTGAAGGGGCACTTTCCTAGCTGGATTAGTGGTGGCACACAGTTCTTTAACGGAATTGTATCTGTTAACATTCTAGCTCCAATATTATTAATTCTACTGACCGTCATTCTTTGTTATGGTGTCAAGGAATCATCAGCTGTCAATTCGTTTATGACCGCAACTAAGGTACTCATAGTCATATTTGTTATTCTAGCTGGTTCTTTTAAAGTGGATGTATCAAATTGGTCACCATTTGTTCCGAATGGATTCAAAGCTGTTGTAACAGGAGCAACGGTAGTGTTTTTCGCTTACGTTGGATTTGATGCAGTTGCAAATTCTGCGGAGGAAGCGAAGAAGCCACAGAGGGATTTGCCTATTGGGATTCTTGGAAGCCTTATTGTGTGCATAATTCTCTATGTTGCTGTATGCTTAGTACTAACAGGGATGATTCCATATTCATCTCTTGGTGAAGAAGCTCCTTTAGCTGAAGCTTTTACTTCTAAAGGAATGAAATATGTGTCTGTATTGATAAGCATAGCTGCTGTAGCTGGTCTCACTACTACACTTCTTGTTGGCTTATATGTACAATCTCGCTTATATCTCGGGCTTGGAAGAGATGGTTTGCTGCCTTCAATTTTTGCAAAGTGCATCCAACTTGACATACTCCTGTACATTCACAGATATGGGTTGGATGTGTTGCTGCTATCATGGGTGGTCTCTTCAATGTGCACATGCTGTCTCACATTCTCTCGGTTGGGACGTTGACGGGATATTCAGTAGTGTGTGCCTGTTTAATAACTTTACGCTGGAGAGACAAACAAGAAAGCCAGGTTACTGGGAGGTGTATTTCAACTCGGCTGGAAGGAGTTATTTGTTTACTTGCAGTTGCATGCTGTGGCTTTTCAGCTGGTCTCTGCTATCCTTATAATGCCTCGTTTGTTTTGGTGATAGTGTTTGTGTTTCTCGCTTGTCTTGCAGGAGCTGCACTCCATTTCCGCCAGGTTTACATTGACCCACCTGGATTTTCTTGTCCTGGAGTACCTACTGTACCAGTTGTTAGCATCTTTTTCAACATCTTCTTATTTGCACAGCTGCATGAAGAAGCATGGTACAGATTTGTCATTCTCAGCATCATTTCAGTTGTGATCTATGCTGTTTACGGTCAGTTCCATGCAAAGGCTAGTATAAACCAATCAAATGTCTATCATGGAGTTTCAACTGAATCAGGTTAGTTGTCATGCCAAACTTGTTAATTTCTCAGCAATCTTCTTTTAGAGTCTCAAAATGCATGGGACCAAAGAAATCGCAGATTCTTTGATTATATAACGGGAAAAAATGTTCTCAAATTATAGCTGCTGCTACTACTAGCTGCTGATTGATACAGTAATAATCAACCACAATATTCAGTGGATGTCAGGGAAATACAGTGGGTTAAAGGTTTTTGTGTCAAAAGAACACAGTTATTCCTTGAAGAGCATTGTATTTGTAAGATGTATAACTGGGATGGATTGTGTGTAATTTTATGCAAGACATTCAAAATTTGTTGATATTGTATAATATTAGATGTTTAAATTATCATTATATATGTTATGATAAAAAAAAATAAAAAAATAAAAAAAAGATTTCCAACAAAAAAAACATTAAATTCTATCTAAACATACAGTGATAGGTAAATATTTTTCCTTTAAAATCCAACATTAAAATTTTCCGCATAATTTTTCTATATCAATTCCCAACAAAAAAACATTAGCAAAATCTTCAAAAGGCAAACTGTGCAAGCAACTTACTACCTCGGCACCACTAGCACTCCTAAATTCAGACAAAGCTTGATTAAATGCATCTATTGTAGTAGTATTAGCAACTCAAAATAAGAAAGAAATGATCCATTTTCTTTTACTGTAGGACACTTTTTGGTTAAAAACCTTTTAAATTATTCTTTAAAAGATAGTGACAAGAACCATATATTGAATTTAGAAAAACTCGAGGAATAGCAAGCGAAAGACTAGGACGTCGATCTAATACATCTAATACAAATGTGATATCACAATCATTATTCTATAACATTTCCCTAAGCTTTGCTACAGACCAATACTAATTAGGTTCATCTTCACTGCATACAATTCCAACAACAAGTGGAAAAAACCTAAAATAAATACAAATACAAAATATTACATTCATAAACTATAAATTGTTGGACATAACAAATTGCAAGTATAGGTCTACAAATATTGCCAAAAATATATATTGAATATTTGCAATGCAAGTATTTGATAGACTAAAGTTTACAAATCTACCAAAGAACTTAAAATTACAAAAAAATTGTATTATTAATTTAATAAATAAATAACTAGGATAAAATAAATCAAAAAATTGGTGAACAAAATGTACAAACTATAACAGGTTAAATCTGCGAAATATTTGATAGACAAATATTTGACCAACAAATATTTGTCAAATGAAAATATTATAATCTAATAAAATAAATTGGAACAAATTAAACAACTATATTATTCATTTCATAACTAAATCATACATTGAAATAAAATAAAATAAAAATAGACGAAATGTACAAACTACAAAAATACAATTTTGGAAATTATTTGCCAGCAAAATAAGGCAAAAATTGACATGTAAATATTTAATGGACTGAAATATTAAACAATTATATTATTAATTTCAGAACTAAATAATATCTTGATTACCATTCTTAATAGTAGAAGACATAATGCAATCTTGTCCTCTACCACTCATAATAGTTTCATCTAGAAATAGAAAATAACGACAATACCAGAATCTATATTTGCATGCTTCATACCCGAGGAAAACTCTCTCAAATTAATGACCAATAGGATCACCCTGAAGATAAACTTATTGACGTGATTACAAACAACCACAACTTCACAGAAGGATTTCAAATGATGATATGAAAGCAAATCATTTTCATTTTTTCTTCAAGAGTCAATCTTTTTTTTCCGTATATGCATAAATGGAAAAAAAATTTACTGTATTATATTTAGTTTGAAATATAAAACAATTTTCTTTGTTTAAATTAAAGAATTCAGTGAGTAAAATCAATAACCAACTTCTTAACTAATTTGCTAGGAACTGGTGGATGGTTAACATCTAGAATACTAACTCCATAAGGTGATTACGTTGCATAGTTTTAATAACAATAAAACCTAAAAGATTAGATTTACGAGAAGCATGTACATGAAATGTTCAACCTTCCCATGAACAAATAGTTGTAACATGCTTCCTATCATTCTTAATAAAATAAACTTTATATCCATTTTAGTAAAATATATCATTATATACAATCAAAACTTTTCAATACCACTAGGAGATTTTTGACCAACTCTAGTAGTAGACACTAGATTGTTAGAATCATTTTCTAACAATTGTTTCAGAAAAGAACCAGAACCAATTGAAGAACCAACCATAAAAGAACTAGATGAAGCACCGTTAGTAAATGAACCAACAAATAAAGACTTATAAGGACTAATTGCATCAACTGAACTTCTTTAGATTGCTTTGACATAACTGAAACAAGTAGAAAATCACCACGGCTATGAAAAATGCAACAATATACTATGCAAATAGGAATTAGTTTCAATTACTTTTTTCCTATTATCCTTTTCATAAACCAGTTCAACAGAACTAGGTGTCAATTTAAGTCAGTGATCATATATATCATTTGTCAATCTCAACACAATCACTCAAACCAAGCCGCCTACCATAATCATCATTATCCAACATAAATCAACAAGAACATCAATAGTATCAAACCTGCACAAATACATAAATAATATTAATTTAAAAGAACAGCATAAAATAATAACAATATTAGTATAACAAATATTGACAGGCCAATACTGCCTGAATAATAATCGGTTGATAAATATTATCATCCCGCACATTTCATGACATTCTATATAATGCCAAAATTTTACCAACACAAAATCAATTCAGAAACCACTACACAACATATACACTAATACCAATTACCGAAATGGAATAAAAGAACATTTAATTCAACATGATGTTATAACCATCATTCACCAATAAAAAATAACTAGAAATAAAAGAAATTAACGTTGAAATCATTCTTCAATAACAAATGAAATCGGAATAAACGTGCTATAACAATCATTCAATATAACTCGTGAACTAAAAAATGAAAAAATCAACTCAAGTCAGAAACAAAATAAAAAAATAACCTAAATTTTAATATAAAACATTTACTATAACTTCAAATAAAAAACAGAAGACAGAAGATGAAATTAATAAAATGCTTTGCAAAAATGAAAAAACTGCAAAAAAAAAAGTCGAGATTGAGGTTAGAGATAATTCAAATAAAAATATGAATTCAGCACGAGTAGAGATTGACATGTGATTTAAAACTGACGGCGGCTAACTTTTAAGGATATATTTAAAGTGAAGGATGAAGAGACATTAAAAATGAATAAACAAGGACATAGAAAAAAAAGCGATGTAATTTATAATCAAACCAACCGTTAGGGAGGTTTGTCTACTATAAGCGCCTAATCAAATTAGTCTGAAGTCTAAAGCAAAATATTACTATCTCAAGCAACTTTTATTCCCTATGTATCTTCGCAATTTCCTCCGCATCTTTCTCCTCTCAAACTCCTCTTGAAAATCAAAAATTGTTACATCCATATTTTCCAAGCACTAAGCCAGGAGAACTACTCCCACAATAGGAATCATACTATTGAAAGGAAGCGAGAGCAAAGTTCAGATAGTAATGCGTCAAAAATTTAAGATAGCGGCAAAATATAAGGACTGCACATTTCCATTGAGTATAGATTTGGCTCTATAACATTGCATTAGACATCTGAGATGGATACAAAGTGTCGGGACTTTTCTATAGTCCTAACGCTCGCTTTAATGAGCAGAAATGTGGCACGACCTTCAAGTACTAAATATGAAGGTCATGCTGCAGTTCTAAAAAGCAAGCCGTAATAAGTTGAAACTGTGGCACAAACTCTAAGCAACAACAAGATGTAGAGATTGTACTACGGTCTCAAAAGCAATACCAATGATATAGAACTATAGCACAATCCTTAAAGCCACTAATGCAAAAGGAACGCGCCGCTATCTTAAACTAACATTAAAGTGGCAGGGCTGCGCTACAATCTCATATTGACATTGAAACAATAAGGATGCACTACCATCCTAATTTGACGTTGAAGCAAGAGAATAGCACCGCAATTCCAGAGAAATACTACCCAAAAAATGTAAAGATTTGAAGGGAGAAACGTAGCAACAAGCCACCCATGTACAAAGACAAAGCCATAATAAGAAGCTGCCCCCAACATAAAAGATCTGCATCGTTGTAAGCACTCCATAACTTCTCTATCAAAAGTGGATCACTGGAAGCTACACCATCATAATCACATAAAGAGAGCAATGTTGTATAGTGTTCGGACTACACAAACACTCCCAAAACCATACTGCGCTGCTCCATCCAAAACAACAAAAAAGCACAGCAAAAAATGTAATTAAAGTCAAACTGTACAACTCAGTAAACAAGATTGCACCGCCATTTTGAAGCCTAGTCACATCATTAGAACCCAACCTAAACTGTTCATGCAATAATCTGGGCTACGTCTTTGCCTTCATAGGAAAAAAGCTTAATGAAGAGAGGCCAGCACTACTCAATTCCCATAGTCTCAAACAGATAAAAACCCATGTCGCATCATTGGTTATTCAAATTCAGATTTCCCACTTCAATTTTAAGATTCCCGACCAAGTTCAAAATCCATCAACCCAAATCAAAGTTTCCCGCCGAAGACCATGTCAGTAATCCGTGTACAGCAAATAAACAAGACGGATGATCGACATATGGCATGATCTAAAGGTAATAATCAAAAGAGCGAGATATGGATGATAGCAATCCGTGTGAATCTCTATGCACTATAAATGAATAAGGTACTGTAGTAGAGAGAGAGAGAGGGATGATTTTTTGGGACTTTACTATTTTTGACACTGAAAAAAAAACTCTCTACCATTTTTGTTTGTTGTGGTGACCCGTAAATTGTTAACATTTGAAATGGAATATTAATTGATTTTAAATATTTGAAAGTTAGTTTAACTTGAATTTCAAATATAACTATGAATTTGGCAATTTAATTATTGAATTTAATTTATTGAAGTTGGATAAAAATTTGAATCTTCGGTTTTAAGCTGATTAAAAATATTTCAAAGGCTTGAAAAAAAATATTGACAGTACTGAAGATAATGGAAGCTTCAGAATTGAATTTGAAAGTGAATTGTTCAGTTTTGAATTTTTATCGTTTAAATCGATATTTAAAAATAGCCTTCCGATGCACAGTCTCGGAATTCGACGAAACTAGTTCCATTGGATACGTAATATTATCATATTATCGGATTTCAAATTTTTATAGCGTTTGGAGTTGTCGAGTGATCGTACGAGAGATAAACGAGCTGAAATTTACATCGAAAATTTAATATAAAAATGGTTTGCATAAGACAAGTTGCACGTTCTTTCCTTTCGACACTTGACATTCTTTTCTTGTCACGTGTCCTTAAGAAATATATTGATGTATATCTCGTTCAATTAAAAATTGAAAAGAAAAAGAAAAAAAAAGAACGAGAGTTATCTCTTTGGTTAAAAGGTTTAAGCAGAAGCTTCAAGAGCAAGCCACCTCCTTTTCACATCACGTCCCTCTTTTACTTCACAGCCGAAACGAAATCCCTTTCTATCTTCAAATCGAACTTCAATAATAAAAAATGGCAGCCAATCGAAAATCTTTTCCAAACGAAATCTCAATTCGTTCGAATCGCGCGCGGCATCGTGGTTTCACGAGGGCTAGGTTTCGGCATGTCACAACGACAACAGCGGCGAATACGATGGAGTCGCATCGCGAGTTGCTCGCGTGAGGATTGGAAGTTGCGATAGCGAGGGATTGCGTCGTTCGCCGTGGCTTGATTTATCAAAGGTGGCACATACATCTGTAGTTAATCGAGGCACTTGGCGGCAGCATCGAGCTTCGCGAGTTGGAGGGGGGTTCGTCACCTGTGGCGCACGTGATGGTTTGGATTGTCGCAATCGTGGATGGACGTTGCGGCATCGTGATGGTTCGCATGGAGGGTTAGGGTTTCATATAGTTCTGGAATTCACGAGGTAGTGAAGGTATAATGTTTTTTTTTTCTTTTAATTCATTTTAATTAATGTATATACAGAGAAAAATATAAAATGTAGTTTTCATTTTTTATATACATGCAGAAAATAAATGTTTACAGTGAAAAAAAAAGTTTATTAAAGGAAATTTAGTTTTAGATTTTATCGTAGTTAAATAAATTTATTTTAAAAGGGAATCGGTTTAAAATTTAAATTATTTGTTTAAAATAAATCATCGATAATTAAATTTATCCAATATGAATTTGATTGTTCGATTTATTCGAATATTAATAAATTATATCAATGTTTATACAAGGTCTGAAAAACATGAAGAAAATAAACTGGATTGGAAATGGATGCTAATAAAATAAAGGTGAGATTTTCTCACTCAAATTATAATAATTGAAAATTTCAGTTATTAATTGATGGTTGAATTGTGATAGTTAAATTTAATTGTTGATTATGTGCTTGGATGATTAATTTATTATCAGTTATATTAGTTTAGACCCTATGCGCCACACAACAGCGGAGGTTATTATATTAAACCCATATACCGCGATATTCCACCTCGAAGTGGAACTGGTATTATATATGTATTTGGAGTTGTTGATTTCCCGCATTATATAGCGGATGAGACCCTATTGCGCCGCATAATAGCGGATGATATTTTATAAATCTCATATACCGTGATATTCCACCTCGAAGTGGAATTGGTATTTAATTATTGTGCTAACATCTATGGATGCAGAGAGAACAGGTTGGAGGGATCCAACTGGATTCCTCAAATAATTGAATTTTTTTCAATATTGTATGTTGATTATTTATAATCTATGTGTAACTATTTGTGATTGAAACTGTTGAAGGCTAAAATTTAACCGAATATATTTTTGGTATCTTATACCAGAAATAAATAAAAAATTGAATTTTTCAATTTAAGTAGAAAATCTGTAGTGAAATCCTATTGAATAAAATTCCAAAATATGGTGAAAATGTTTAATAAATTGATCCAAGTAATAATATTCAAAAGGTGAAGAATTAATTTTAAAAATATGGTTTTTAAATAACTTGGAAAAGATAAAGGAATTTATTTTAAAAATAAATTCGGAAATTGATTTGGTGTTTGAAAATAAATTTGGAAATCAATTGAAAATTTGACTTAGTGTTGAAATGAATATTTGAAAAACGATTTGAAAATCGTATATTAGCAGATATTTGAAAATCTAAATTCACAATTAAAATTTATAAAGGAAAGAGGAATTTTAAAAAAAAAAATATCGGTTTATTTTTAAGTGTGGAAAGAAATCTGCGGATTAGGAGTGTAGATTTAAAATAAATAGAAAAGAATTTATTAATTGATTTTAAATGGTCCATTTTGTAATGGAAAGAAAATTCTCCCTTGGAAAGCCGAGTATATTTTCAAAGTGGCTTTTGAATAAAAATTAAAAGTTCTAGATTTGGTTTTAAAAGAATATTGTTGGAGGAATTATTTTTGGGAGTTGTTTTAAATCTTTAAAGTAAAGATTTATTTAATTAATTATAGAAGGGATTATTTTAAAGATTAAAATTGATATTTGTTTTTGGAAATGATTATTTAAATAGTTATTCCATATCTACCAATTTTATTTTAAAATTAGTTGGGACTTAAAATCTTATATGTGATGATTAGTATAATGTTTTCATAACCAATATTTTAAGTAAGAATTTAAGATGGTTTTATATTACATGTTCCAAGAATATTTTGGATAAGTGATTTGAATTATTTTAACTCGGCAGATTTCCAGTGGGAATGAATAAATATTTGGAAATATATTCCGCATAAGGAAAATGCTTTGAAATTTGTTTTCAAAGGATTGAAATCTGAATAGTGATTTGAAATTTGTTTTCAAAAATATTAAAGTGATGAAAGAATACCTTGCGAAGATATTTTGAAAATAAATAATTGGGAAAAATTATTTAAATCTGGTAATTGTTGTGAATGTTGATTGATAGTTAAATAATCGATTATCAATATTTTCCTTTAAACGACATTTGAATTTCGATGTGACCGAGGGTCGGATTCCAAGTGGATATCCGAAAACCCACATCGAACCTTTGTGATTGTGATGGATCTTTTGTTTAATAAGATCAAAGTGGAAATTGTTATGATTTTTTTGAAATCTGATTGAACACTTATTTTTAAAAATAAGCGCTCGTCATTCGGATTAGCCGGGAGAGGACCTTGTGTCATAAAACCCATTCTAGAATAATGATACGACGAAATGGGATGCATTTGAAGATGGTGTTGAAGACCGGGTATTTTTGAAAACGAAAGGATTACCTGTCGAATGTCTCTGCACCGGGTTGCTCCGGTATAGAGATTTTATCACCTTTGTGATGGGGATTCCGGACATGATTTGTGAATATCCGGATTTGCAAGGGCTTCTTTGAAGTGCCTTCGGTTCCGTTCGATCCCGGAACGAACTTGTATGGATGTGTGTCTGACGTTACACTTTGAGATGTAAAGCTGGTTTCTATCAAATACATTTCTGTTGGTGGTGGAGAATTTATTCTCTTAGCTTAACACCCTTCTCTGAGACGTACGAGCTTAGAGGTTATGTAGTTGATTGTTACTAGTAATGCATAATCAATTTGCTAATGTGACATACAAAGTGCTGCTGATCATTTGTTGATCAAAGCATGACTTTGTGAAAAGTGTAGCTTTGTGGACGAGACCTCATCAGACCTCACACTCCGGAAATGGTCGAAACAGGAAAGATGCGGCAAAGTTATGAGAGTCGTGCCCTTTAGGGTATGTCATTTCCTTCTGGAAAAGGGTGGTATCATGGTATGTAGCCCAGATACTTAACCTATGTTGTTGCCGCAAATTTATTATACTTTTTGGTTGTTGCTTTGCGGTTGAGGATCCTCGGATAAAGGTCCCAAAGGACCGGGGGATGGCATACTCGAGTAGTAGTTGCCTAGTTATAGAGGTAACCCGGCCTTGTGTTGGCAGAGATCCAGAAAGGTTGTCGAGGAGTCCCTCCAGAGGCGTACCCATGTGGTAGTAGGAAGTTCCTTAGCCTGACCATTTGTTGGAAATCCAAAGAAACAATACGCGCCCTTTACGGTTTTAGTTGTATAACCTGCCATGAAATGTGGCGGGTAACCTGTTATTGAAAATGGTAGCTATAGTAGGCATACAATAATGGTTATATGCTAGCTAAGATTAATATTATACTTTCGAAATGTTTTCTGCACTATGCAATAATGATAATATAAAAAATGATTTTGCGTATTAAGCTTGTTTGACTATCATAAGGAGAAATCTCCACCAATTCTGCGTTTGCATTGTGTGTGTGGCGGGAGGCCTTATGGTAGTTTCATTTTCCAAAAAAGCATAGCGGATTTCTTTTTATTTTCTTTATGAAAATAACTATTTTTAAGATCTTACACCAGTCCCACGACTGACCTTGCTTATCTTTGTAAAACGTGATAAGGGGTTCTCGCTTTTGTTCGGTGGCGAATTGGAGACTCTCATCCGCACGTCCTCTTTAACGGGTTGGTTAGCCGTAAGGCGTGACAGTCGAAAGGCTGGCCGTAAAAGCAAGGGCAGGGTACCAGTGTAAGCCACGGCGGGGCTGGGATGGTTGAAAAGCCTACCAGTCGAGATTCGCCGTTGTCGATGGTTGAAAAGCCTAGACCTTTACATGTGGTATCAGAGCATTTGGTTAAGCAACAACATTGGCTCTGTTGGGTGTTACTAACTAGAGATAGAGTCAGTGGTACTCTAGCATGAGTTTGAGAGTATTAATAGATATGAGCACGTATTTGTTAGTGAATATAAAATTGTTTTATATTGTAATGATTGGTTTATTGAGTGGTATATGGATTCTAGTGGATATAATCTGTACAACTCTATCGATAGGGATCTCTAAACACTCGTACAAAACAATTCGACGTGATGTCGCTTTAAAATAGGGTGAATGAAATAATTTTAGCCAAACTATTTTCGTATATAAAAGAAATAATTTTTCTATGAATTATTGTAGTATATGGTTGCTTAATTGTTAGGAATTGATAATATTAATTTATTATCATTGACTATTGAATAAGAAATTGAAATCGTAACTCCAAAGTTCAGAAATAAAATCACATTCATATGGAATTTGAGAATGTAAATTGTAAATGTGATTTGTAATTTGAAATGGAATTCCAGATAAATGTTTTGAAAAGAATTTGAAAATTTTGGAGATTTGGAAAAAATTAAGTCCCTTTTGATTTGAAAATGGTTTTCAAGGGTTTTAAAAAATGTTTTTGAAGGGATAAAAGCTCTAAAATCTTTTCGGTCGCTGGAAAATAACTTCGGTGATGACTGCAGCATCATCGATGTTCATTTTCGGGTTTCCAGGAGAGGAATTGCTACCAAATTATTTTTAATGGAAGTTGTTTGGAAAATTTGGGTGTGGTTTTGTGATTCAAAGAATAATTTGAATTAATTTCAAAAATGATTTTTGAAATGTTGAAAAGACTCTGGAATCCTATTTTAAATATTTATGGGATTAATAAATGAGTTGATAACTTATACAATTTGACATTGATAGAATGAATTTAACCTAAAGGATGGAGTTAAATTAAAATAAGTATAAGTGAATCAATTAAATGAAGTGAATTTATAGAAAAGTCTAAGGAGACTAGGTATAATGATTTCTTAAATAAAATTTATTAAGTTGAAAATAAATTTAGGGTTAAGACAAATGAATTGGAATTGAGTTTGAATTATAGAAATAAATTTCTGAATGTATTAATAAATTTACAATTGCAAGTAAATGAAAGGGAAATTGAATGTTGAAATTTATTTCGAATTGTAAATAAATAGAACTGGAATTGAATTTGATTTGTAAAGCAAAGTATTAAAATAAAATTAGTAAGCGAAATTAATTAATGAATGACCAAATGGGTAAGGTTTAAAATGAATTGAATCCGATATTTTTAAATGTAAGTAAATGGAATTCATATAGAATTAAATTTGGTTTGTATTAAACAAAGTGAAAAAAATTGAAATAAAATTAGTAAATAGAACTAATTAAAGGAATGACGAAATTGAATATGATTTGAAATGAATCGAAATTCAATAATTGTAAACGAATGTAAATGTATTAACAGAGGTGAATAAAAATTGAATTTTTAATCAATTGGAATAATATGGGTTTGTTTAAAATTAAAAATGAATTGAATGTAAGCAAGTGGATTGTAAACCCTTATGAAAATGGTATATGAATTAATTGAAAACAGTTGAAGTAGTATCTAAACTATATAAATTGCTTACGGAAAGTGTTTAGTGTGCAGTGCTTTTAGAATTCATGTGTTTAACTATTGCAAATAAGTGAAATGTTGTTAAACTTCATATATATGACACTGACATGTTTTAGTTGAGTAAGTACAAGTTCAGGGAAGTCGTTGGGCTGGATTTGATTGCGTAAAATGCTAATTAAATAAGTCGCTTGCTTAAAAAATGCTAAATAAGGTACGCCTACGCAATAAAAATAGGAAATATGAACTGTTTTTTTGTTTTTTCGACTGGATGGGTCGATGTATATATATTTATATCTCTTATCAAATTGCAAAAGCTCCTCCGTACAAAGGAGACTCTGCCAAAATTTTCCGAAAATTTTGGGAGTTAGAAAATTTTTGAAAGAATTTTTGTTAGCGACAAATGATTTCAAAATTTGAAATTGAAGTAAATTAGTGAATGAAACTAAATTAAAATAATGATACGAATCAGTTATAAATGGAAGATAAAATTCAATATTCAGAGTTGAAGATAAATTGAATTCATATGGAAATGGGAAAACTAATTGAATAGAAGTAGATATGAAAACTTCTGTAAGAAAATGTATAAAATGATTTTAAACGCTATGAATGGATATTATGACAAGCGGGATATATAGGTGTGTTACAGGGAAATGGAATTGGGATTTAATTTTCGAAGATAAATTTGAAATTGCTTGACAAAAAGGTATGTATTTAAATTTCTATATGAAATTTGGTGATTTTCTCGTCTAGCCACTTGGCTTTTTGTTTTCTTTTGAAATTTGAGGGCCTGTGGTGCCATTTTGTAGTCGTACTGAGCTAGCCGCGCAAAGGAGACGCTGGCTAAATTTAAAATTTAGAGACTTAGAAAAATTTTGAGAAAATTTTGAAAATTTGAAATTTAAATTTGAATTATTGGGAAAACAAAGTTGTTTGGAACTTATAATTGAAGTTGGAAAGTTAGTTGAATTAATGATGTGTCTTAAATAAAAAGATTTGTTTTGGAAAGTTGAAATTGTTTGGTTTTGGAAAATATTAAACGGGTTGAGGATCATTCTTCTTAACTAGTAATTTCGGGACGAAATTCTTTTAAGGGGCGAAGGATGTGACGACCCGGAAATTTTTAACATTTGAAATGAAATATTTAATTGATTTTAAACATTTGGAAGTTAGTTTAACTTGAATTTCAAATATAACTATGAATTTGGCAATTTAATTATTGAATTTAATTTATTGAAGTTGGATAAAAATTTGAATCTTCAGTTTTAAGCTGATTAAAAATATTTCAAAGGCTTGGAAAATTTATATTGACAATACTGAAGATAATGGAAGCTTCAGAATTGAATTTGAAAGTGAATTGTTCATTTTTTGAATTTTTATCGTTCAAATCGATATTTAAAAATAGCCTTCCGAGGCACAGTCTCGAAATTCGACGAAACCAGTTCCATTGGATCTGTAATATTGTATTATTATCGGATTCAAATTTTTATAGCGTTTGCAGTTGTCAAGTGATCGTACGAGAGATAAATGCGCTGAAATTTACATCGAAAATTTAATATAAAAATGGTTTGCACAAGACAAGTTGCACGTTGTTTCCTTTCGACACTTGACGTTCTTTTCTTGCCATGCGTCCTTAAGAAATATATTGATGTATATCTCGTTCAATTAAAAATTGAAAATAAAAAGAGAAAAAAAAAGAACGAGAGTTATCTCTTTGGTTAAAAAGTTTAAGCAGAAGCTTCAAGAGCAAGCCACCTCCTTTTCACATCACGTCCCTCTTTTACTTCACAGCCGAAACGAAATCCCTTTCTATCTTCAAATCAAACTTCAATAAAAAAAATTAAAAAAATGGCAGCCAATCGAAAATCAATTTCCAAACACAATGTCAATTCGTTCGAATCGCGCGCGGCATCGTTGTTTCGCGAGGGCTAGGTTTTGGCATGTCACAGCGACAACGGCGGCGAATACGATGGAGTCGCGTCACGAGTTGCTTGCGTAGGGATTGGAAGTTGCGATAGCGAGGCATTGCGTCGTTCGCGGCGGCTTGATTTATCGAAGGCGGCCCACACATCTGCAGTTAATCGAGGCACTCGGCGGCGGCATCGAGCTTCGTGAGTTGGAGGGGGGTTCGTCGCCGGTGGCGCGCATGATGGTTTGGATTGTCGTAATCGTGGATGGACGCTGCGGCATCGTGATGGTTCGCATGGAGGGTTAGGGTTTCATATAGTTCTGGAGTTCACGAGGTAGTGAAGGTATAATTTTTTTTTTCTTTTAATTCAATTTAATTAATGTGTATGCAGAGTAAAATATAAAATGTGGTTTTCAGTTTTTATGTACATGCAGAAAATAAATGTCTACATTGAAAAAAAAGAGTTTATTAAAGGAAATTTAGTTTTAGATTTTATCATAGTTAAATAAATTTATTTTAAAACGGAATTAGTTTAAAATTTAAATTATTTGTTTAAAATAAATCATCGATAATTAAATTTATCTAATATGAATTTGATTGTTTGATTTATTCGAATATTAATAAATTGTATGAATGTTTATACAAGGTCTGAAAAACATGAAGAAAACAAACTGGATTGGAAATGGATGCTAATAAAATAAAGGTGAGATCTTCTTACTCAAATTATAATAATTGAAAATTTCAGTTATTAATTGATGGTTGAATTGTGATAGTTAAATTTAATTGTTGATTGTGTGCTTGGATGATTAATTTATTATCAGTTGTATTAGTTTAGACCCTATGCGCCGCATAATATCGGAGGTTATTATATTAAACCCATATACCGCGATATTCCACCTCGAAGTGGAATTGGTATTATATATGTATTTGGAGTTGTTGATTTCCCGCATTATATACAGGATGAGACCCTATTGCGCCGCATAATAGCGGATGATATTTTATAAATCCCATATACCGCGATATTCCACCTCGAAGTGGAATTGGTATTTAATTGTTGTGCTAACATCTGTGGATGCAGAGAAAACAGGTTGGAGGGATCCAACTGGATTCCTCAAATAATTGAATTTGTTTCAATATTGATGTTGATTATTTATAATCTGTGTGTGACTATTTGTGATTGAAACAGTTGAAGGCTAAAATTTAGCCGAATATATTTTTGGCATCTTATACCAGAAATAAATAAAAAATTGAATTTTTCAATTTAAGTAGAAAATCTATAGTGAAATTCTATTGAATAAAATTCCAAAATATGGTGAAAATGTTTAATAAATAGATCCAAGTAATAATGTTCAAAAGGTGAAGAATTGATTTTAAAAATATGGTTTTTAAATAACTTGGAAAAGATAAAGGAATTTATTTTAAAAATAAATTCGAAAATTGATTTGGTGTTTGAAAATAAATTTGGAAATCAATTGAAAATTTGACTTGGTGTTGAAATGAATATTTAAAAAACGATTTGAAAATCGTATATTAGCGGATATTTGAAAATCTAAATTCACAATGAAAATTTATAAAGGAAAGAGGAATTTGTTTAAAAAATAAATATCGGTTTATTTTTAAGTGTGGAAAGAAATCTGCGGATTAGGAGTGTAGATTTAAAATAAATCGAAAAGAATTTATTAATTGATTTTAAATGGAACATTTTGTAATGGAAAGTAAATTCTCCCCTGGAAAGCCGAGTATATTTTCAAAGTGGCTTTTGAATAAAAATTAAAAGTTCTAGATTTGGTTTTAAAAGAATATTGTTGGAGGAATTATTTTTGGGAGTTGTTTTAAATCTTTAAAGTAAAGATTTATTTAATTAATTATATAAGGGATTATTTTAAAGATTAAAATTGATATTTTTTTTAGGAAACGATTATTTAAATAGTTATACCTTATCTTCTAATTTTAGTTTAAATTAGTTGGGACTTAAAATCTTATATGAGATAATTAGTATAATGTTTTATAACCAATATTTTAAGTAAGTATTTGAGATGGTTTTATTTTACATGTTCCAAGAATATTTTGGATAATTGATTTGAATTATTTTAACTCGGCAGATTTTCAGTGGGAATGAATAAATATTTGGAAATGTATTCCGCATAAGGAAAATGCTTTGAAATTTGTTTTCAAAGGATTGAAATTTGGATAGTGATTTGAAATTTGTTTTCAAAAATATTAAAGTGATGAAAATATACCTTGCGAAGATATTTTGAAAATAAATAACTGGGAAAAATTATTTAAATCTGGTAATTGTTGTGAATGTTGAATGATAGTTAAATAACCGACTATCAATATTTGCCTTTAAACGACATTTGAATTTCGATGCGACCGGAGGTCGGATTCCAAGTGGATATCCGAAAATCCACATCGAACCTTTGTGATTGTGATGGATCTTTTGTTTAAGAAGATCAAAGTAGAAATTGTTGTGATTTGTTTGAAATCTGATTGAACACTTATTTTTAAAAATAAGCGCTCGCTAATCGGATTAGCCGGGAGAGGACCTTGTGTCATAAAACCCATTCCAGAATAATGATACGAAGAAATGGGATGCATTTGAAGATGGTGTTGAAGACCGGGTATTTTCAAAAATGAAAGGATTACTTGTCCAATGTCTCTACACCGGGTTGCTCCGGTATAGAGATTTTATCACCTTTGTGATGGGGATTCCGGACGTGATTTGTGAATATCCGGATTTGCAAGGGCTTCTTTGAAGTGCCTTCGGTTCCGTTCGATCCCGGAACGGACTTTTATGGATGTGTGTCTGATGTTACACTTTGAGATGTAAAGCTGGTTTCTATCAAATACATTTCTGTTGGTGGCGGAGAATTTATTCTCTTAGCTTAACACCCTTCTCTGAGACGTACGAGCTCAGAGGTTATGTAGTTGATTGTTACTAGTAATGCATTCCCAATTTGGTAACGTGACATACGAAGTGCTGCTGATCATTTATTGATCAAAGCATGACTTTGTGAAAAGTGTAGCTTTGTGGACGAGACCTCATCAGACCTCACACCCCGAAAATGGTCGAAACAGGAAAGATGCGACAAGGTTATGACGGTCGCGCCCTTTAGGGTATGTCATTTCCTTCTAGAAAAGGGTAGTATCATGGTATGGAGCCCAGATACTTAACCTATGTTGTTGCCGCAAATTTATTGTAATTTGTGGTTGTTGCTTTGTGGTTGAGGATCCTCGGATAAAGGTCCCAAAGGACCGGGGGATGGCATACTCGAGTAGTAGTTACCTAGTTACAAAGGTAATCCGGCCTTGTGTTGGCAGAGATCCGGGTTGGTTCTCGGGATGTCCCTCCAGAGGCGTGCACATGTGGCAGTAGGTAGTTCCTTAGTCTGACCATTTGTTGGAAATCCAAAGAAACAATACGCGCCCTATACGGTTTTAGTTATATAACATGCCATGGAATGTGGCGGTAACCTGCTAATGAACATGGTAGCTATAGTAGGCATACAATAATGGTTGTATGTTGGCTAAGATTAATATTATACTTTCGAAATGTTTTCTACACTATGCACTAATGATAATATAAAAAAAGATTTTGCGTATTAAGCATGTTTGTCTATCATAAGGAGAAATTCCTCCAATTCCGCGTTTGCATCGTGTGTGTGGCGGGAGGCCTTATGGTAGTTTCATTTTCAAAAAAAGCATAGCGGATTTCTTTTTATTTTATTTGTGAAAATAACTGTTTTTAAGATCTCACACCAGTCCCACGACTGACCTGGAGTTTATTGTTCCCTTTCTAAACTCTGGGTGCCCACAATTTTCCACACGGACAGCTAGAGTCAGGTTATCAGTTATTCGGGAGCGAAGTCAAGAAGTTGCTATGGAGATTTGGAGGCAAGCTGGATGGCAAGATGTACCACTTATACTATGTAGTGTCCGTTGCGTCGTCTGGGTTAGTGCAAGTCAAATTTTATTGTACACAAGTTACTATAACCGCTAGTGTTTGTATTGTGTCAATGTAAACTCTGATAATATGATGTATAAACAGATATAGTGTTTTTGTTTTAAAAATTATTCATTTATATGTTATATGTTGTTCCGCTGCGATATGTGAGATTCTGCTATTGTTTCTGTTCTTCTTCTTCTACCTCTTTCTTCTTTAACCCTAACGGTTCGGTTTTTCGGCATTCGACTGTGCGGCATTTGATACAGTGGACGTATTGATGTTGACTTTCGGGCGTCGAAAGATCCGGACGTTACGTTTGTACTAAGAATCAACGAAGAAGATAAAGATATTTGGCATATGGACGTAGGATTGATTAATATTTGAACCACGTAAATTTTCCGTGTCCTTGTTGCTCTCAATACATTACTTTACTAGTTTTTTTTCTTTGGTACTTGAATTGAAATGGATTCTTTAATGAATTGATGGAGACCGCCTATAGAATTTTGAATATTTTCTCTCACAATTACATAAGCACAAAGGCAATATAACTACCCCCTTTAAAGGAAATTTTTAAGATTGCTTAATTTTGTTGATTCATAATCGTGAAAGCATTCAACGTCGTGATTACTTCAAAAAATATTTGATTGTTTCTAAGATGAAAAATATCATTAACATTTTAGCGCTAGAAGGTAGGCCCTATTTCCCTCTCCAGCAAAAATTTACTCACATTTCCTTTAGATACCACTATAACACCATGAATCTCGCTGATTTCAACACTTCTCCTAACTAAGAACAACTTCATCCGACCTTAAAATTACCAAAAAGCCACTCCTCACCTTTCTGACCCAAACTGAGGTAGAAGCTTCTACAGAGCCCCTTTTAGATCCTATCCTAGCTAATCTTCAAGCCTTCACAAACTAACTAAACCAACGCATAGATGGACTAGAGAGATCCATGGGACAACATCCTGCCCTTAAAACAATTTCCCTTCAACCTTTCTCATCATACTACCATCACTCACCTACTGCATTGACTATGCAGTATGTGAGCGATAACGGCAATTTTAAAAATGAGAACGGTGATGCTGATATAAAACAAACAGATACTAAGCTCAAAGGAAAAAATTCAATTCAATCCCCAGATCAACTCGAAGCCTTAGAACATCAACCCATTATTGCTAAAAAGAAAACATGAACTACACCCGATGATGATGATCACTTCACACTCCAAAGACGGCTTATCGGAAATTGATCCCAGGAGGACGAGATCCATCGATTAAAAGCTTATGTAGAGTAGCCGACAAGACCTTGCCGGTAAAACAACAGAGATGAAGTAAGGGAAGAAGGTCCTTCCCTGTTTAGTGAAACTATAATAAAGACTTCTCTAATAACTTCAAAGCTCATCAACTGATGTATTCAATGGGACTACTAACCTAGATGACCATATTTTCACCTTTGAGTACTACATGGACATTCTAAAGGTGGGGATGATGGCCAGATGCAAGCTCTTTCCAGTATATCTGGCTAGGCAGCTTCCAGATGGTTCAGGAGGTATGAACCAGGGGAGGTTCATTCCTAAAGTAGTTAACTGCATATTTCTTAAGGCAGTTCAACTCTAGGAGAGGCTTTCCCGGATGTGAATACCATGTACTTCATGAAGCAGAGCGAAAATGGAATCTTACACTACTTTATAAAATGCTTCAAATATGAGGTGCTTCAGATTAGGGTGATATATGAGGAAGCAATGCTAATGGCGGTGCATGTTGGGATTAGAAGGAACACAACTACGTGGGATAAGAACTACGGAAAATCATGCCATAGTACGAAGGCTTTCTACGGAAGAGCCAACGTCTACATACAAATGGAAGAAGTTGAGCCATTGAATTATCTTCTTCCAAGAGAGCTTCTACTCCTTACGGCAAGAAAAAGAAGGTACAAGGACACCATCCACCTACAAAGCAGCAGACAGAGTTTAACTTCGCAGTTAAAACTCCTCTCACCCATACACCTGGAAAGATATATGAGATGACCAGAGCTGAACTGGCATACAAGGTTTTGAACAAAGGAAAGAAGCCAAAGCAGAATATGGGGAAGCATATTGCCGCTTCCACAGAGCCAATAGCCACCATACTAATAACTGCCGACACTTAAGGAATGAAATAGAGAGACTAATTCAGAAGAGATACTTAGGTAGCTGTCAAAAGGAAAACAATGGGGAGAAGACTAGGAATCTCTCTCAAGATCCGAATGAAGGCTTAGCAGAAAACCCCTCTAATCTTATAGCATTGATCCATGGAGGACCACCCTTTGTTGGAAAAAGAAAGAAAGCGTGGGAACGGTATGTACAAGAGGCTAAAGTAGAGCAAATAACCATATTCCATGTAAAGTAGAAGCTTGGTTTGGATATAATCTGCACTGCCACTGATGCCACTAGAGTGGTTTTTCCACATCAAGACCCGTTTATAGTTAGTGCAGATCTCAAACTATACCATGAAGAAAATCTTTGTGGATTTTGAGAGTTCTATCAACATCATTTTCAAATCTGCATTTGATAAGATCAAGCATCCAGTAGAAATACTAAAGCCAAGCCCCAAACTAATTTTTGGCTTCAATAATACTGCAACTGTCCATAACGGATCAGCACATCATCTGGTCACCTTGGGAATACTCCTCTTCACAAATCATTCTATGCAAGCTTCTTAATTATTGATCGACCGTCATCGTACAATGGCTTTTTGAGAAAACCTACACTAGTTGACATGGGGGCAGTAATTTCTCAGAAATTTACTTATGAAGTTCCCTGCCCCTGGTGGAATAGGATCAATTAGGGGTAAAATATTGTTATCTAGAGAACTGTGCAATGTAAATCTCAGTTCTAGCAATAATTATTCAAAACCAGTTTGTTATCTCCACAAATGGTTATGATGACGGTAACAAAAAAGAAATCATGCCAGTTCCAAGAACTACATTGGTTCAAAGTACCGAAACTGATGTTGAAACAGATCACTCTGTGACAACAACATCAATAAGAAAAAAAGACGAAGTATGTGCATATGATCGGCACTGATGAGTATAGCTCGGTCTACGCATGGTGTTTTTTCGAAGAAACTCAAAAATGGGCATTCTTCTCCACTTTCTAACCAAAAGAAAAAAAGAAAGTGAAATAGTTTTGAAATTAAGGGAAATGATGAGGGAATTGAAGCCATTGGATGATCTTGAAGATATACATATCGATCGCAAAGATCCTTCAAAGGTTCTCAAGATAGGAAAAAACCTCAATATAGAAGCCAGAACAGAATTGATAGACTTTCTCAAGAGATAAGCAGATGTTTCTGATTGGGCACACTCAGACATGTTAGGGATAGATCCAACTATCATCTACCATGCACTCAAATCCATCCCAGTGCTCATCCAGTTAGGCAAAAACATAGGACTCTAGATCGGAAAAGGTATAATGCTTTACATAAAGAAGTTAACAAGGTAAAAGCAAATGGATTCATCAGGGAAGTGCATTACCCAAAGTGGATCGCCAACCCTGTTCTCGTAAAGAAGTCCAAGGGGAAATGAAGAACTTGCATAGACTACACTAACCTCAATAAGGCCTACCGAAAGGATAGCTTTCCGTTACTTAAAATTGATTGCTTTGTAGACGCAATTAGTGGACATGAACTGATTTCATTTAGGGACGCATACTCGGGTTACAATCAGATAGCTATGTTTGAGACAGATCAGGAGCATATCAGTTTTTTGATAGATAAAAGCTTATTCCATTGCAAGGTCATGCCATTCAGGCTCAAAAATGCTAAAGCAACCTAACAAAGTTTTTTTAATACGATGTTCTCAAATTCGATCGGTAAAAACATCAAAGTATATATGGATGACATGCTCGTCGAGTCAAAAGATGCATTGAGTCATGTGCAAGATTTGGAGGAAACAATCCTAAGGCAATATAACATGAATTTAAATCTCTTGAAATGGACTTTTGCTACTCCATCAGCAAAATTCCTAGGGTACATAGTAAGCACCCGCGACATTAAAGCAAACCCGGAGCAGATTGGTGCTATAAGGAAGATGAGAGTTCCAGGAAAGCCAAAAGATATCATAAGTCTAATCGATATGCTGGCCGCTGTAAATAGATTCAATTTCAAAGCGATCGACAAATGTATATTATTCTTCGACCAAGTGAAAAAGGGGCAAAAATTTAAATGGACCGAGGAATGCAAAATTATGCAAAATTACGTTCTAAAATCTAAAGGATCATTAGATCGGTACTCCTATCCTATCAAAACCGTTAACAGGTGATGACTTATGTAACATCCCATAAATTGAATGACAATTAATTAAAGAGAATTAAAAAATAATCATTAAAGCCTAAAAAATATTTTTTTTGAAAACATCATAATTTGGCTATAAAATTTGCACCATTGTATTCGTGACAATTTTCTGATCAATTTTCATGTATAAAGTTTTAAGATTGGAGTTCAAACGAAAAAGTTATTAACATTTGAAGTTTTCGAATCGCAAATAATTCAAAGCCAATTAAGGAAGCAAATGATAATAACTTAGCATTAAAATGGGCATTTATACAAAAGTTAACATTAAAGGAAATAAATGCGATAAATCTAATTAAATCAACATCGAAAAGGAAATAAATAAGAATTAATGTGGGTAATGTTAATAAGTATTCGGCATAGGTGCCAGAACAACTTTAGAAGAAAAAAAACAGAAGATAGGCAAAGACACCTAAACTACTAATAGACAAGGGAGAGCTAATCCATGTCATCACTGCTGCCATCAACAACAGAAACAGGCCCCATGACATGCATATACCCAGAAAATAACAACGCCAAGTTCTGCACAAAGTGCATAGAATCACAAGAGTAAATTAATTCCTATCCCAAGTGTCATCCTCTAAAACAATCTTATTATGCTCACATCTTCTCCAGCTGTAGATAAGATCAACCCTTCCCCCTTAACATGATAAATCAGAGTACGCTCCTTATCCTCATCTCCGACAAACATATGGAAACTGTCGCTCTCCAGCCAATATCTCATTCCTGAATCTTCATGCACCCAGGAATGCTCATTACGCTGTTATGGAGCCTTTGTTGAACACCTGTTATTAATGATCATCAATAAAGTGGACGATCGACTTAAAATCCAGCTAGCTTTTCTTAAAAAATGTTAATAAATATTAACGTTTAGCATTTAGATAAATATGAATGTTTAACATACAAACAATTATAGTAAATATTATCAACTTAGCGTTTAAGCAACCGTTAAACATACATATATATATATATATATATTAATAGCATTCAATCAAATTAAACCCAATTAAGAAATCAAAGAAGGAAATAAATAAATTCAACGCAAATGGCAATAAATAAGAATTAATTAACGTTAAAACAAACATTAATAAATAAGAATGTTAACTTAGAAGGGAAGAAAATCAGAAAATAAATGATATTAGTTAATGTTGACCAAATACTTAGCCACTAAGTAAGGTTAATGTAAATCAAATCAGATGGAAAAAAAATCAGTTGCACGAAATAAAGAATATAATAAATGTTTAATGTATATACAGGCGACTGATGGAATTGATTTGTGCGTCTGTAAATACAGGCCTAACCCCTCATTTTTCTTCTCATATTTTCTGAATTAAGGACTAAGGAGCGAAGCTTCACCATTTATTTTCTCCACAAATTCTAGAAAATATAGATATTATAAAAAAGTATAATATATATGTATATGTGGAGAATAATGGAAAATGAGAGAGAATAATAAAGAGGGGTGAATCAATAATACGAAGAAGAGGTAAGTTCTAAATCTAAAACTTTAAAAATACATTTAATTCAATTCTCTTCTCAGATCTATAATTATAATAAATATGTACACACTTTAATACATTTTTTGGTAGAAGGAAAAGGAAGTAAAATAAGAAGAATGGATTTATATCTGGAGATTTGAAAAGCTAAAAGGGTTAGTGGGAAATTATATTTTTTTACATATATTGGATTTATATCATTGTAAATCCGTTCCTTATATGCTTCAATATAATTATTTTGGTGTTGTAGGCTTAAACATTTACATGTAATGAATTTGAAAATCATGTCTATATACTCTATGAATTGTAAACTTAAACTAAATATTATATGTACTTGAATCTGGAAAGTAAGGGTGGTTATAGTCCCTAAGTTAACAAATTGAATAATGATTCTAGATCTGTTGGTTAAACAATATATATTAGCAAATATGAAATAGAAATTATTATAAATTGAATTAGGATTCAAGTAGTATTTTAATTCATTGGAATGAAGTGTGTTATAATGTAAATTTCTATAAATCATCTATTTTATAAAATGAATAAATATGTTACGTTTGAAATGACAATTAATATGCCTAGAAGAAAGAGATGTACAAATAGGGACGTTTACCATATTTCGTACTGTCTATTTCATAATAAAAACAAAAGGATAATTACTTGTAATTCTGAACGTAACATGAATCCTCTTATTAAGTTATAGAAGTTCACCGTGTTAACAATTCCTTTTGGGGAAAAAATAATTCCAACGCGTTAAAATGCAGAAATCTCTAGGTATAAACAAGAGAATTGCAAATAGGGACAACAATGACAGTCCAAATGTAGAACTAATATCTACAGTTAAAAACAAGTTAGAAAATAAACAATAAGCTACAAACGTTGGTATGGTAATGAAATGAGTTAGTAATAAGGTTAGTAACCAAAGGAAGATGGTAAGAGTTAAAAAGGAACATTAAGTAGATATCTAAATCTTTAAGTTAAAAGTAAGCGATAAATGACACTAAATGACATTAATGAAATACGAAGTAAACGTATGAAAAGTAAAGAGATATTATTAACAGTTGAACATTGGAGGAATAATAAATAAATAGGTATGAATAGATGAATAGCCTTACGTATGCATTTATGATGGGTGTGAATTATTAAGGTTTGCTAATAGCTTGGATTAAATAAGTATGACATAGTCATTAAAATGGGTTGGAATGCAATGTCAATAGTGTTACACAAAAGAAGTCCGCCCACTACAGGAGGTTACTAGCAGTTGTGTACACATTATACTGATGTGAGACAATCCAACTCCTGAACCTATGGGATATATGTTAGCGTATAGGTGAAGGGAATACCAAGTAGGACGTTTATCTTGAGTTGAAGTGTTAAAGGACAAGTATAGTCTGCTCCAACCATTTAGGGGGTATTAAGTAACAAAGGGTATTTCCTAGGTTGCGTTAGAAAATCTAAATGGGATGGTGAGCCAGGCTCGACGCTATGATTGTGTGATTTGTACCAAGTAGGGAGTAGGAGTTGTTTATAGGTTGAGAATCTCATCGGTCCTGAGCAATCAACGAAAAGACGGGGGTTACGCCTAAATAGACTTTGCCTCTTACTAATGTAGATTCCGTTTAGAACATGCACTGCCTCACAGTTGTTTGCTAGTTTGTTTATGATAGAAGGCAAGGCTAGATAACCGTTCGATGGAGTTTTTCAAATACAAATAGAATATAACTAGACTATTATGACGTCTTTATTAGACACTACAGGAGTTTCTTGGTATGCACGGGCGATGAGGACGTAATACTGCATTGATATTGGATCCTAACGAGGTGCTGAGTTACGGATACTAGCGAGGATAATATCTTGGTTCAAAGAGGGGCACGCATGTGGTTATTTTCTACTCCAAGTAGATGAGGCATATTGTACACGTACATGGAGTCGAGACGACTAAGTAAAATAAAAGACATAACATGCAATCGAAGACAATTGACATGCACTAGTGGTGTAATTTAATAGTCGCCAGAACATTGTTCTGACCCTCTCCTCATTATAACCCACAAGATAGACTTAGAGAGACAAGTATTGGTATAAGACCCGAACGATGGAAGGATGTATTTTCTTATGCATGCTCTACACGGATAAGAGCACTAGGTATCAGAAGTATCAACCTTGGTTAGTAACTATATGTTTTATTATACATTATTATTCTATTGTAAGATCATATCGGTAGAACTCTGATACACATTTCTTTATTTGCAGGATACCAAAACCAACAATTCATACTTTGGTGGATTTGATTTTCGATTTAGCGAAAATTCAGGCCCATTAAGGTGTAGTTTGTTACAACTTACATGTGTATTTAGCTGTAATTGATAAAGTTGCTAGTGTTCCGGTGGTTTGAGAAGATGAAGGAACCCATAGGCTTATATACTTCATAAGAAAGTGCTTGTCTAGGGTAGAACTCAACTACTCAGTCATTGAAAAGTTAGCCTACAACCTGCTCCTTACAGCAAGAAAATTGTGGTCATACTTTTGAGTGTTTGATGTGAATTTTTGTGTTTGATGATAACAAATATATATATATATATATATATATATATCAATTTGTATATGTGTTTGCAGATTGTACTTGATTGTATTATATACATATAGGAATAAATATTCATATTGAATAATAATACTATTGCACAGAATTTATATAATTCAATCAGTATTTTTATTCAATATAATATTTTAATTCAACACTTATACAGTACAAAGTTTTCAGCTCTCTCTATGTACATACACTAGTTTATACATTTCATATTCATATTTTCTCTCACTACAACACACAACACTGTACATTTTACAAAACCATTAATCTGCATCTATCTGCATTGTCTAGCTCCAGTTCTAGTCCTGTCTCCTGTGTACCTGTATAATTAGCAACTACAGCAGTAATCTGAAAATAAACAAATTTGAATTTGCAAAAATATAAATTTGTTTTTATTGGTGCCTCAGTTATTTGGGTTGTTCGTCATCATTTACATTTGAATTCATCACACACAAAGTCGTGCACATAGATATATACACTTGTATTCCTATCAGGGACAGATAATCATAAGTGGCTGCAATACACACATGTACATTCATACACGTGTGCACTGCCTCGCCAACTCGTGTGCGCAGCAACCAAAAGCAAGCATGCAAACAGAAAAACCAGAGCACGACCAAGTATGGAAGTGACTTAAAACAGAAAGCACAATGTGAAGACAACAAGTAAAGCTGAAATGCAAAATTATATCAATCAGTTACTCAATGCATACAACATGGTTGAACGACTACAAGTACAAGGCATAGCAACTGCAACAAGACTAACTCCAAATGCATCAATGCTTAAAGACTACAGCAAAACCAGAGTATCACAAATACATAAACAATGGACAACATAAATGCTCAGTGCAAACTACACAAACCTCAAAGACAAGTGATGCAAACAGTGAACAGTGTAGTAATGGGTATGCAGCAATGCATGGAACAGAGACCAGTAGTGAATTCAACAAACCAATAGACATGAAGACCAACAACATCAAGTGAGAAACACCAATGATACAATCCAAACTGAAACTCCAGCAGTAATGCAACAGTGACATGCACATCAACCAAACAACAAAGGGTCAAGATACAATCAAACAAGAACTCAAGTCTAGATCAAATGCTATCATATGTCAATGAGCAAACAAGTGCACAAATGTACACAATCCAGGCAAAGCAGGATGACCACAAACTCAACAAAATGGAAAAGCAAGTGCAGACCACAAAGAAAAATGAACAAATGCCAAAGCTCGGTGAAACCCAAGAAAGTGCATATCCATACCAACATGAATGCAGTAACAACCACCAAGCCTAAATGCAATTCAAGTAAAGATACCAAATGCTACCATGGAATCACGTGAACAAGTTCGAATAATGTAAAGAACCAAAGTCACAGTGAACAAAGCAAGGTCACAGTGAAATCAACTTCATCGGAAAAGGGTCAAAGCCAAAGACAGGGATGAACACAAAGATGGTCGAAGCCATGGCAATCAAGATGTTAAACAAGTCGAAGAATAACAATGCATACATGCCACAAGTAGTATGAAGCTGAGAATGAACAAAGAAATAAAATTCATCATCATGAAACAGATGGTACAGTTCGAAACAGGGAATTCAAAGTAAACTCGAAATCAATATTGTCAAAACAACCAAAGACGTGATGGCCACGAAATTCAACAATACTGTGTTGACCATGTCAAAAATTCAAATACATATCTTTGAAATAATCAACGCAAATCAAAAGAGGAAAGTTTTTGCCGTATGACTCAAGAAAAAATCGAACGTTTCAAAATCAAGACCGTGCATATCAAGTAGTACCCACAAATATTAGGAAAGTATCGAATTGATTAGGGTCTCAGAATCCATATAAATATTCACCCAACAAATTCATCATCGGCATCGAGTTCGAATACTAAAATCATAAAAGCACATAAAGAGAAAACTACATACCGAAGCATACGTTGAACTCGATCAACTCGAAGCAGCAGAGAGCAACTCAAAGAAATAGACGATCGACCAAGAGAGGACCGGAATCAATCATATGCGCGATCAACTATCGGCAGCTGCTGTCTTCAAAACCCTAAATTGGATCGAAGGAAAGAAGCCCTAATTTCAGAAAGAGGATCGGCCTCCATTTTCTTCACAAGCCAGAGAAAAGAGGATTGGGTTAAAGAATAGAAATGGGCCGGCCTTGATTTTATAAAAGGGGCTTTAGTTTATTTTCGATTAGGGTTTTAGTTTAAAATTGTTTTTTAGTTGTTTTAAATTTAAATTCTCTTTTAGGTCGTATTTTTTTGAATTAATTCTTGGTAAATCACCACCTAGGTTTTAGGTAGTGTCAGATTGTCTAGTTAGAATTATTTCAGTGAGCAGGGAGTGCGAGTTTGCAAAACTCTATAGGCGGTAGCAGGGTGTGCGAGTCTGTTAGAGTGTTTGTAGGTGGGAGACTATTTAATTCTAATAGAAATCTGGGAATGCAGCAGTAGGCAGGGGTTGCCGAAGCTGGGTAAATTTTGTGTGTGATTTACTTTTCAGCATATTTACTTCTCTGCAGTTTGTTTTTGTGTTTAATTCGAGAAAATTTGCTATAACCCTATTCACCCCCCCCTCTAGGGTTAATCTAGATACTACAAGTGGTATCAGAGCCAGGTATTTTTTTCTTTTAACTCTAGAGTCATGAATCCACCAAATAATAGCTCAGAAGAATCTAGTGAGGTCTGTTGGCGGGTTAAGGAGCAACAAGAATGGTTTCTAGATTCAGGGTGTTCTAGACATATGACAGGTGACAAATCAAAGTTCCTTAGCCTAGAGAATTTTAAAGGTGGAAATGTGATCATGGGGGACAATAGCAAGTGTAAGATTATTGGTAAAGGTGAAGTAGGTAACGGTACTTTTTCCTTGACTAATATTTTATACGTTGATAATTTGCATCACAATCTCATTTCTATCAGCCAACTATGTGACAAAGGTATGAATGTGGTCTTTGATAGTGATACTTACAAAATCATTGATAAATCTTCTGATAACATTGTTTTTATGGGTAAAAGAAAAGGAAATGTTTACTCACTTTCGTTTGATAATCTAAATCTTTCTAGATGTTTGGTAGCCACTGACGAAGAGGCATCTTTATGGCATAGGAGATTTGGACATGCTAGCATGAGCCTCTTAGAAAAACTTGAAACGAAAGAATTAGTCAGAGGGTTACCACATCAGAAATTTAAAAATAATAAAGTGTGTAAAGCATGTTCCTTGGGCAAGCTTAGTCGATCATCATTTCGCCCTAAAAATATTGTTAGCACATCAAGGGTCCTTGAATTAATTCACATGGACTTATTTGGACCAAATGAAATTGCAAGCTTGAATGGAAAACGTTATTGTTATGTATTGGTTGATGATTATTCTAGATTTACATGGGTTTATTTCTTAGCCAAAAAGTCTGAATCTTTTGATTATTTTTCAAAATTTGCAAAACTTGTTCAAAATGAAAAAGGAGTTTCAATTAAAACTTTGAGAAGTGATCATGGAGGCGAATTTGAAAATTTGGAATTTGAAAGCTTTTGTGAAGAAAATGGTTTAAAACATGAATTTTCTGCTCCACGAACACCTGAACAAAATGGGGTGGTTGAAAGGAAAAATCGTACATTACAGGAATTGGCTAGATCCATGTTGAGTGAGTATAAACTACCTCTAACCTTTTGGGCAGAGGCAGTGAATACTTCGTGCTATGTAATGAATAGAGTAATGATTAGACCAATACTTGATAAAACGTCTTATGAATTGTGGCATGAAAGGAAACCTAACATCTCTTATTTTCGTGTATTTGGATGTCCTTGTTTCATTCTTAACACAGGTGATCAACTTGGAAAATTTGAATCAAAGGCTGATGAGGGAATTTTCATGGGCTATTCAACAAGGAGCAAGGCTTACAGGATATACAACAAACGAACAAAAACAATTGTTGAATCAATCAATGTGAAATTCGATGAATCTGACCTGGAAAGGACGACTGAAAAGACGGTTGACGATGGGGTAGATCATGAAGGCATTGAAGAAGGAACATCTAGTGAGAAAGCTGAAAGTAGGACCGCTGATGCCAGTAGATTGAAGTTCAAATCCAATCATCCTCCTGAATTGGTTATAGGTGATCCTACGGAAGGTATACGCACTCGCTCTTCATTTGATAAAAATTTGTGTGTGTTTTGTTGCCACAGTGGTTTTATTTCTAAGATTGAACCTGATTCTGTTGAAATGGCTCTTAATGATGAAAGTTGGGTTTTAGCAATGCAAGATGAACTTAATCAATTTGAGAGAAATAAAGTTTGGAAATTAGTTCCTAGGCCTAATGACTATCTAATTGTTGGAACTAAATGGGTATTCAAAAATAAGCTTGATGAATCAGGAAATGTAATTAGAAACAAAGCTAGGTTGGTCGCAAAAGGATATAACCAAATGGAAGGCATAGATTTTGATGAAACATTTGCTTTAGTTGCTAGGTTAGAAGCCATTAGGATTTTGCTAAGTTTTACATGTTATAAGGGTTTCAAACTTAAACAAATGGATGTAAAAAGTGCCTTTCTAAATGGTGATTTGAAAGAAGGAGTTTTTGTTGAACAACCCCCCGGTTTTGAAAATCCTGATTTTCCAAATCATGTGTATAAACTAGAAAAAGCATTATATGGTCTTAAGCAAGCTCCTAGAGCTTGGTATGACTACCTTTGTACATATCTTTTGGAAAATGGCTTTAAAAAGGGGAGTGCTGACACGACACTGTTTCTATTACATAATGGAAGTGAATTTTTGATTGTTCAGATTTATGTGGATGATATTATTTATGGTGCTACTAATGAACTCTTGTGCAAGAAATTTGAACAAGTCATGCAGGCTAAATTCGAGATGAGCTTGGTTGGAGAATTGAAATATTTTCTTGGATTCCAAATCAAGCAAAGCAATGATGGTATTTTTATTTCACAATCCAAGTATGTGTTGGAACTGTTGAAGAAATTTGGAGTTGAGAACTCCAAACCATTGAGAACTCCTATGAGCCCATCAACAAAGTTGGACAAAGACGAAAAAGGAATTGCTGTTGATCAGAAGAAATATCGAGGGATAATTGGTTCACTTCTCTATCTTACTGCTTCTAGACCTGATATTATGTTTTATGTGTGTTTGTGTGCACGTTTTCAATCTAATCCTAAAGAATCTCATTTGAAAGCCACTAAACGAATTTTGAGATACCTTTCACACACACACAAATTTGGATTATGGTACCCTTCATGTGAAAATTTTGATTTAGTTGGCTATTCTGATGCTGATTATGCTGGTTCATTAGTTGACAGGAAAAGCACTAGTGGGACATGTTTCATGCTAGGACATTCATTAGTTTCATGGTCAAGTCGAAAACAGAATTGTGTTGCATTATCCACCACCGAAGCAGAATATATTGCTTTAGGAAGTTGTTGTGCTCAAATTTTATGGATGATGCAAACTCTTTCTGATTTTGGCTTAGTTTATAAACAAGTTTCATTAAAATGTGATAGTAAAAGTGCAATAGACTTGTCAAATAATCCTGTTCATCATTCACGCACAAAACACATTGATGTGAGACACCACTTTCTTAGAGATCACATTGCTAAGGAAGACATTTGCATTGAACATATTTCAACTGAGGCTCAACTTGCTGATATTTTCACAAAACCCCTCCCCGAAGACAGATTTTTCAGATTACGTTTGGATTTGGGGATTATAGAAATTGACTAATCATTTTCATTTTTTAGTTGAAATATTCTTGGATATATACTTTCAACTTCAATTTTTAGGATTCAAACCAGTTTTGGATATTATCCAAAGATTGATTCGAATATGGTATTCAGTATTGGATATTACATAATATAATTAACTTTGTAACTTATTCCACGACCATTTCTATTTCTACCATCTTTCTATCGTTCATAATGGTTTTGTAAAATGAGAAGAGTGGATTATCTTTTAAAATAAAAAAAAATATAATAAAAAAAGAAAAGGAATAATAATAACTCTCATGCATCCATTCTCATTTAAAAGTCCTTATGGTTATGCATGGATGGAGCATGTGAGAGAATTATTTTTATCATTACTCCATTCTCATTTAAAAGTCCTTATGGTTATGCATGGACGGAGTATGGTAACTAAGTATTCTGGTCTCACTAAAAAATCCGGATGCTTAGACTAATAAGTAGCTGCTAATCCCATTTAAAAGTCCTTATGCTTATGCGTGGTTAGTAAGTGCTTATTTTTTTTTGTGCTTAAATGTCAAATTAATTTTAAAATATCTCTCTTCTTATTATACAAAAACCGAATCATCGATCCATTCTCTACAATGTGAAAATTGTTATCTCGTTATGATATATTATTTTTTTTACTGTTCCACTGTTTTTTGTCAGTCTTTTGATAATGACAAAAGGGGGAGAAGAACAAGATTTTGATAAGGAAGTAAATATTTTTTTGGAATACTTCAACAAAATTGTTAAATGTTGTTAGTTAATTCTCTTTAATTCTTTTATTCTTCTGTAATTTTCTAAATCTTCTAAATAGGGAGTGGTCTCAGTTGTAGGGGGAGCATTCATATAGGGGGAGCTAAATATTTCATGCTCAAATACATTTATTAGAATTTCAAAATCTTTAATATATATGTTTGTCATCATCAAAAGGGTCAAGATACAATCAAATAAGAACTCAAGTCTAGATCAAATGCTATCATATGTCAATGAGCAAACAAGTGCACAAATGTACACAATCCAGGCAAAGCAGGATGACCACAAACTCAACAAAATGGAAAAGCAAGTGCAGACCACAAAGAAAAATGAACAAATGCCAAAGCTCAGTGAAACCCAAGAAAGTGCATATCCATACCAACATGAATGCAGTAACAACCACCAAGCCTAAATGCAATTCAAGTAAAGATACCAAATGCTACCATGGAATCACGTGAACAAGTTCGAATAATGTAAAGAACCAAAGTCACAGTGAACAAAGCAAGGTCACGGTGAAATCAACTTCATCAGAAAAGGGTCAAAGCCAAAGACAGGGATGAACACAAAGATGGCCGAAGCCATGGCAATCAAGATGTTAAACAAGTCGAAGAATAACAATGCAGATATGCCACAATTAGTATGAAGCTGAGAATGAACAAAGAAATAAAATTCATCATCATGAAACAGATGGTACAGTTCGAAACAGGGAATACAAAGTAAACTCGAAATCAATATCGTCAAAACAACCAAAGACGTGATGGCCACGAAATTCAACAATACTGTATTGACCATGTCAAAAATTCAAATGCGTATCTTTGAAATAATCAACGCAAATCAAAAGAGGAAAGTTTTTGCCGTATGACTCAAGAAAAAATCGAACGTTTCAAAATCAAGATCGTGCATATCAAGTAGTCACAAATATTAGGAAAGTATCGAATTGATTAGGGTCTCAGAATCCATATAAATATTCACCCAAAAATTCATCACCGGCATCGAGTTCGAATACTAAAATCATAAAAGCACATAAAGAGAAAACTACATACCGAAGCATACGTTGAACTCAATCAACTCGAAGCAGCAGAGAGCAACTCAAAGAAATAGACGATCGACAAAGAGAGAACCGGAATCAATCATATGCGCGATCAACTATCGGCAGCTGCTGTCTTCAAAACCCTAAATTGGATCGAAGGGACGAAGCCCTAATTTCAGAAAGAGGATCGGCCGCCATTTTCTTCACAAGCCAGAGAAAAGAGGATTGGGTTAAAGAATAGAGATGGGCCGGCCTTGTTTTTATAAAAGGGGCTTTAGTTTATTTTCGATTAGGGTTTTAGTTTAAAATTGTTTTTTAGTTGTTTTAAATTTAAATTCTCTTTTAGGTCGTATTTTTTTGAATTAATTCTTGGTAAATCACCACTTAGGTTTTAGGTAGTGTCAGATTGTCTAGTTAGAATTAGTTCAGTGAGCAGGGTGCACGAGTTTGCAAAACTCTATAGGCGGGTAGCAGGGTGTGCGAGTCTGTTAGAGTGTTTGTAAGCGGGAGACTGTTTAATTCTAATAGAAATCTAGGAATGCAGCAGTAGGCAGGGGTTGCCGAAGCTGGGTAAATTTTGTGTGTGATTTACTTTTCAGCATATTTACTTCTCTGCAGTTTGTTTTTGTGTTTAATTCGAGAAAATTTGCTATAACCCTATTCACCCCCCCCCCTTTCCCCCTCTAGGGTTAATCTAGATCCTACATCGAGCACATCCCATCAAATTCCTCACAGACAAGCCACTAAAGCAGATGCTAAAGAAGCCAGAGAAATCAGATCCCTTGCTTAAATAAGTGGTGGATCTTAGCCAGGATGATATCTCCTACTACCAAAAAAAGAAATCAAAGGGAAAGCACTAGCACATTTCATTATGGAATGCCCGCTATATACTGAGCCATAACATGAGGAAGAGACGACCACTCCATGGTTTTGGCGATTATTTGTGGATGGAGCATCGAACGAACATGGGGGAGGGATCAAGTATGTATTTATTACTCCAAATGAGCAAAAACTATATAGGGCAATGCTGCTCAAATTCAAAGCTTTCAATAATGTAGCAGAATATGAGGCTCTCCTCGTAGGTTTAAGGATGGCCCAGGTAATGAAAGTAACCCATATTAAAATTTATAGTGATTCCCAATTAGTTGCAAATCAAGTGTAGAGATGTTACCAAACAAAAGAGCCAACTTTAGCTAAATATGTAGAACTGTCCAAAAGGTTACAAGAGCTGTTTGATCAATTCAATATAGAGAAAATCCTACATCAGAACAATTCTTTTGCGAACTCATTGGCCAAACTTGCTAGTACTACTTTAGTGCAGGAAATGAAAGCCTTCCCAATAAGGCATCAAGCTGAACCAAGCATCACTGAGGCTAATGAAATACTAGTCTTTACTAGAGCACAGGAAGCTACTGTCAAAGAAGCTTAGAATCAAGAAACAGCTTAAAATTAAGACTAATTTCCAATTGCACCTATCCTTCAACGTATAGAGGAAGATTCATGGATGACCCCTATCAAACAATTCTTGATAAGCAGAGTTCTACCTCCAAATAAGAATGAAACTGTAAATTAAGATGTCAGGCTTCGTATTTTTCCTTCTTTGAAGGCAATTTATACAAGAGAGGGCACTCTACCTTTTATCTTAGATGCTTTTTCAAATAAGAAGGAATATGAGTCTTGAGTGAAGTACACGAAGGCAATGCGGGGTCACTTTGGAGGATCCAAGTTAGAAAAGAAGGTGGTAAGACATGGTTACTACCGGCCCACTGAACTTTAAGATGCATTGGAATATCTGAGAAAATGTGATAGATGTCAAGGGTTTGCTAGAATCCTAAGACTACCTTACCGTGAGAACATCCGTTAGCCAGCCTTTGGCCGTTTGACATATGGGGCATAGATTTGATAAGACCACTTTCCATATCAAAAGGAGGGGTAAAGTATGCCACAGCGTTAATAGACTACTTCACCAAGTGGGTAGAAGCAGAACCCTTAGCTACAATTACTGAAAAGAAGATACTCACTTTTGTTATGAAGAACATAATTACTAGGTTTGGGATCACCCATAAAATAATTTAAAATAATGGAACCCAATTTAAAAGAAAGGAGTTTAGGAAGCTTTGTGAGAGGAATGAAATAATAAAAAGTTTCTTCTCTATTTCACACCCACAGAAGAAAGGACAAGTCAAAGCAGTAAAAAAAAAACCATCAATAAACTTTTTAAGAAAAGGTTGCAAATGGCTAAAGGAAAATGAGCAGATGAGTAATCTGTAGTACTATAGGCTTATAGAATCTTATCCAGATCTCCAACTGGCCACGCACCTTTCTCCTTAACTTATGACTATGAAGCTATGCTCATATTTGAAACGAAGGTTCCATCATGTTATCCCGCTTTTTGGCAAAGCCGTAATACCAAAAGATCGACCAGAAATGAAAGATAGTTCGTCTCAAAGATTGGTTATACACTACTTCACTATGGATATCGATGAATTTTGTCCGAGCCCGGATCAGGCTACAATTGATAGGACATGACAAGAAAAGCCACGAGAGCCAACGTTTCAAGTTTCAAGTCAATCCGAGTTCATACGCGTAAGATATGATGGATTCGACCCTATGGATTCGACCCTATGGATTCGACCCTATCGATTCGACCCTATGGATTCGACACTATCGAGCTTGTTGACCGGAAGCACAATCTTGAATCGATCATAACTTGAGATCTACAAGTCCAAATGCTATGAAATTTTTGCAGGAGCTTGCGTATACATAGAAGAATGTCCACGCCAAGTTTCATCACGGTTGGACACTTTCTTGATCGATTCGAACCAAGGGTCGAATCGATCCCAAAGTGGGCCCGGATCTCCAGAATTCGGCCGTATGGGCCCCCTCACGAGCCAGAAGCATTCTCCCCGGATTTTAGGCGAAATATCCGCCTCCTACACCTATAAATAGAGCCCCTGGTTATTCAGAAAGGGGGAGGAAAAAAAGAATTCTTGGAGATAAAAGCACGCCCAGACTCTGCCAGATTCAGTTCTATATCTTTTCATCATCATTGTAATCAAGTATCAAAGCTACAACTTGCTGTAATCCGCTGTAATCGATTGAGAATCATCAAGTGAATCAATAAAGAGATAACCTTCAAAGTGGACGTAGGCACGATCGACGAACCACTATAAATCCTGTGTTGTTTATTGTTATTTGTAATTTGTTGCATTTATTATCTCTTAGATCTGAGTTCTGTGTTAATTATTACTGATCTGTGTTGATAAACGGGTGCTTTCACGATATTGGGTGTTTGTGACCATTTTTGGCGCAAACATTTTGGTGCTTTCACTGAGAAGGCTGATTCAGGATAATTTGAATTTGAAGGTTTAAGAATCTAGATCTAAGAACCATGATGAGACAAACAAGTAAGAAACAAAGGCCAGAGAGAAGTGAACACCAAGGAAGTCAAGAGGCTTCCTCAGAAGCGAATCAACCGTCGACCTTCATCACTAGGGACGAGATGGAGACAATGATGAAGAAACAAGAGGAGTTGATCCAGAGTTTATTTCAACAGATAGGATAGCTTGGAGCACAGAATAGAGAAGCTAATAGAGTCCAGAACGGAGCAGGACCATCCGGCATTGCACCTGGATTAGGAGGCGCACCCATGGAGAACGATGATCCAATTTCGGAGTGAGAAAGAGGAGCATCTGCGCAACCCGGGAGTAGTAGAGGAGTGAACGCTCAGTCAAGGGGCCAGATCCCAGAGTTCCCTCGTGAACTCGGGGAGCAGGTTGAAAGTAATGAACGAAGATTACATCTTGGAGACAACGACAAGTTGGCAGAGATGGTTAGGCGAGCTTTGAGAGGCGGTTTGGTGAACAAAGATCTAGAGGATATTAATAGGAGTCCTTTTACTCCGGCAATCAGACAAGCTAGAAACCCACCGGATTTCAAGTTGCCATCATTGGACATGTATGACGGGAGAACGGACCCCACGGTTCATCTGACGAAGTATATGAGGCATATGAAAGTGCTGGGGGCATCAGAAGAGGTTATGGCCCGGCGCTTTCCATTGTACTTGAGGGATATTGCAGCATTATGGTTTAGACAACTAGAGAGTGGATCCATCGGAACATGGAATGGTTTAATTGAGAGATTTATGAGGCAATTCAGGGTTCACATTACAAGACCCAAGAATGTGATGACTCTGGCAACCCTAAAGCAGAAAGCCGGAGAGACTTTGAGGAGTTATCTTACGCGATTCAATACAGCAGCAGCTTCGGTGGATCGAGCAGATCCATCTATGGTGGTGATGGCAGCTGTGTTCGGAGTAGCTGACGGCACAGAGTTCAAGAATTCTTTGACTAAAGATCCGCCTATAGATCTAGGGGAATTCTACAACGAGGCAGAAAAGTTTTTACGATAGAGGATGCGAATGCAGAAAGAGAAGAAGGAGAGGGAATAGAAGTTTATGTGCTTAAAGACAAAAAGCCTCTCGAAAAGGACTCAGGTAGGGATGAAGGAAAACGTAAGACTGAGAATGACGGGGACAGGTCAAAGCGGAAACGGAGGGAGCCGCGATTCACCACTTACACCGAGCTGAATGAAAGTCTGGAACGGATTTATCAGGATACCAAGGAGCAGGTTCCGTATCGTAGACCGATGCGAAGGGATCCAACCTCTGACGAAAGAAAATCAGATAAGTTTTGTGTATTTCATGAATTGAAAGGTCATAACACTAATGATTGTAGGAATCTGAAGGACGAGGTGGAAGGGCATATTAGGAACGGTATGCTCCTTCAGTATGTGAGGGGGCGAACTCCAGCAGTGGAACCAGAGCGACCACCGTCTACATCAGCCAGGGTTGGCCCTGAACCGGGACACCGTCTGATTATCAATTGATTGAAATAACGATGAACAAGTCGTAAGCTTCCCACTAACACAATTAAATCATTTACACATGTATAAGATCGCGAACGATCCCCAGGCATGCTCTGAATGATCATTGACCGTTTCGTAGTGGGAACTTACACTTTGACATCCTTGCTTTGCTATTGTTTCATTTTGATTTGAACATTTAGAGTTCGTTTATTTGGACATTTCCATTTTGGAATTCATCTGTTGAATAGATATCTGGTTTTGATAATTCTTAAATGGCTAAACTACTTACACATGTACGAGGTCGCGAACGGTCCTTAGGCATGCTCTGAGATGGCGATATGCCGCCCTGACAAACGATCCAGGGACCCACTCGAACGTGAACCTGGTATCAACAACACCAAGCCCTCCCGGGCACACTTTCTCGCCTCGAACGGCACCCGACCGCGAACGGTCACAATTCGCCTCGAACGGCACCCAACCTCGAACGGTCACAATTCTCCTCGAACGACACCCGACCTTGAACGGTCACAATTCGCCTCGAACGGCACCTGACCTCGAACGATCACAATTCGCCTCGAGTGGCACCCGACCTCGAACGGTCACAGCTCACCTCGAACGGCACAACTCACCTCAAATTATTCGATCGAACGGTCGTCATTTGAGGTCTGCCACTTGATCGTGCACGGTCGCACTTCACCTCAAATGACTCGATCACGAACGATCGTCATTTGAAGTTAGGCGCTTGACCATGAACGGCCGTGCTTCATCCCAAATAGTTCGATCCCGAACGGTCGTCATTTGGGGTCATATAAAGCTGTCAGTTCCTTTGCAGGTCATCAGCAGGATATGAACATCCAGCTTATGGCATCACAAAACACACCTTCCTACCGCAAGGCGTGTTTGGGGGGCAAATGTTATCCCCCTTTTTAGCAAAGCCGTAATACCAAAAGATCGACCAGAAATGAAAGATAGTTTGTCTCAAAGATTGGTTATACACTACTTCACTATGGATATCGATGAATTTTGTCCGAGCCCGGATCAGGCTACAATTGATAGGACATGACAAGCAAAGCCACGAGAGCCAACGTTTCAAGTTTCAAGTCAATCCGAGTTCATACGCGTAAGAGATGATCGATTCGACCCTATGGATTCGACCCTATGGATTCTACCCTATGGATTCGACCCTATGGATTCAACCCTATCGATTCGACCCTATGGATTCAACCCTATGGATTCGACCCTATCGATTCGACCCTATGGATTCGACCCTATCGAGTTTGTTGACCGGAAGCACAATCTTGAATCGATCATAACTTGAGATCTACAAGTCCAAATCTATGAAATTTTCGCAGGAGCTTGCGTATACATAGAAGAATGTCCATGCCAAGTTTCATCACGGTTGGACACTTTCTTGATCGATTCGAACCAAGGGTCGAATCGATCCCAAAGTGGGCCCGGATCTCCAAAATTCGGCCGTATGGGCCCCCTCACGTGCCAGAAGCGTTCTCCCTGGATTTTAGGCGAAATATCCGCCTCCTACACCTATAAATAGAGCCCCTGGTCATTCAGAAGGGGGGAGGAAAAAAAAGAATTCTTGGAGATAAAAGCACGCCCAGACTCTGCCAGATTCAGTTCTATATCTTTTCATCGTCACTGTAATCAAGTATCAAAGCTACAACTTGCTGTAATCCGCTGTAATCGATTGAGAATCATCAAGTGAATCAACAAAGAGATAACCTTCAAAGTGGACGTAGGCATGATCGCCGAACCACTATAAATCCTGTGTTGTTTATTGTTATTTGTAATTTGCTGCATTTATTATCTCTTAGATCTGAGTTCTATGTTAATTATTACTGATCTGTGTTGATAAACGGGTGCTTTCACGATATTGGGTGTTTGTGACCATTTTTGGCGCAAACACATCACATAGAAGAATATTGTATATGGCAGAATAGAATAAGGAGTCAAAAGAAGCTACCCTCGATATTATTCAAGATAGAAGAGATGAGATGGCAGTCTGTTCCGTCGTATATTGACAAAGGATGGCAAAGAATTACAATCTTAGGCTCAAAGAGAGAATCTTCTGCAAGGAAGACCTAGTATTATGGAGAGTAGTGACTAACACCAAGGACCCAGCAGACAGAGCTCTGGGCCTAAACTGGGAAGGTCCTCTAGTTGTAGCAGAATTTTTAGCTAATGGGGGCATGCTAATTCTAAAGACCTGATGGAAATCTAGCTCCAAGAACATAGAATTCCAAGCATCTTAGGCTTTATTTTGTATAAGCAATGTTATTTGTATAGAAAAATAAAAAACAATGTAATTGTTATGAAAAGTAGTAATATAATAAACTAGAGGTAGGAATATTAGATGGCCCCAACTAGTATAAAAATCTTTCTGTGTTAGTTTTACTAACATAGTTAACAACATAGAGTTGTAACTTACACAACTCGGCTTTTGAGTCAAACAATTACACTGGATTTAAGGATGTTAGATGGCCTTAACCGGTACCAAAAAACATGTGCATGTATTAAAAAAAGGTTGTAAATACATGACCTAACTTCACGGTAAAAAAACCGTCAGCCTCCATATAGCGGGGCAGATCGTGCCAAGCGCATGACAAAGCAAGAGTTCTAAAGACCAAGTTTGGGAAGTATGAACCATGTGAGGAATCAATCAAAAGTGGAAAAAAACAATGCATGGAATGCAATACAACCTACAAATTAGGTACAACTCCAGAAACTATATAAAGCTTGCTAGGTAAATATTAAAAACTGAAATCTACTAATATTTACTGAAATCTACCCATATTTGATATTCTCTACATTTGTACATACATCATAAGTGAAAATAAAATGATTATCACACAAAATACACCAAAAATTTAGCTTGAAAATATGGCTTATAGCAAAACAAACTACATCATGATTCTAACTCACCCTAAGAAGAATCGTCGATTATGATTCTTTCGCAACGATAAGATCTATAGTCACCCAACGTAGGATATTGAATAGAACTGCCCCTTGCTTGAGACGCTGGGGCAGATATTTAGTTTAGTAATAACAATAGATGAGCGACGAGGGGTGACACCGCCAAAAGTGGCTCAAAGATCATAGTTCGAACCATCCCTAATGTTCCATGATCCTTTGGACTAGAAACAAAATCTTCACGGATATATAAAAGGCTAAGTCAAGTTCTGGCTAGAAGTGAGTAAAAACATCGATTACACACTTCACAGTAGTATCTACCATTGCCCTTCTGACCCTTTCTTTATAAAGTTGCTCCATCAAGGAAGCCTTGTCCAAATTTCCTAGGGCAGAAGTAGAAATCCTAAACGATGCAGTAGTGGGAAATCGTCTGAGGGCCTATGAATTGGATTGAGACTCTAAGGTAGATTTTTTTTTTGCAACGGCATTCACATGATTAATAGCCACCATTCTAACCCGTTTAACTCATCTAAAAGATATTCTTTGATCCTCTTAGTTACTCTAAAATAGGAGTCGAAAAGCTCATGTGTAGTAGATATGACATGCGAACAACTACCTCTAGAGGTCCGCGATTCCTTTTTATAGTAATTTTTTAACTCATGAAATTTGGCTTCATAATAGTTCTTCAAATCCTCTTTCCACTGGAAACCAACATTAGGATCTGCCCCCGGTGGAGGCGAAGGAGTAGCACCAGGCCTCGATACTACGCTACGGGCCAAGGATACAATAGGATTATCTTCTACACTATATTTCTTAGCGACCTATAAAGACAAATCTTCAACATTTCCATTCAATACCATGATCTCATCTTCATATATGCCTTTGGCATCTTTCAACAATCCCTCCAATTGAGTAATTCAAACTAGAGCAGACTTGAGCTTTTCTTCCAAGTCAGTTATCTCCGAACCTTGCTTACTGATGCAAAGCTGAAAATCAAGCAAATCCAGATGAACAAAATTAAAAGAAAGTGCAAATAAACTATAACCTACAACGTACTTATACTCGTTTACAAGAACGTTCAATTTATACAATATCCTTATAAATATTTGCATAACCAAAAGAAACATTCTCTATAACATAATTTTACAAAAGTATTCTAAATTGTAAGACCCTAAATACTACTAAGACTATTAAACATCTAGTCTAAGGGATGCTAGCCAAAGGTTAGTCCGTTCTAATACGAAAAGTCTTCCTAATTTATAGTTGGAACCTGTCCACAGGTCCTTTGGATCCTCCACAGTCACCACAAAGCCTTCTTTATTATAAAGAAAACACAGATTAAGCACAAGGTAAAAATAATCAAAAAAATCTATGGCTCGTTGCAAAGAAATATGCCCCATCTTGCATCTGATATTTTTCCTTTTAAGTTTCTCTCCAAGATTAGCAATCTGATCCTGCCTTGGTGCATTAACAAGTGCTATTGCGATGCTAGAGGCAGTCTGAACTTCTTACGATTGATCTTCGAGTTTGTAAACCCTAAGTATAGCAGTCTCTCTTGTCCATTCTAAAGCCTTTGTTAACTCAACACTTGTCTTTTTCATGTCCTAAGAAAAACTACCAAAATATCTAAGAGCATCCACTTTTCACCACTTCCTTCATGTGCGGAGCACCTTCAACCTCGGCAGCTCTAACTGATGTTTATAATGGCCTTCTTATTCTCCAAGTCCTTCTTAATAGTGCAGTTCTAATTTCTTTTTCTGCTTATCAGCCAGGACGGCGTCCATGCGTATAGAAGGGACAGGGACAACACCCATACTAAGCACCTTGACCACCTCTCCTTCTTCAGCTTCCCCCTTCTCTTCATATTGTTAAGCGGCCGGAAGATACAAGCTTTTTATAGATTTCTCAATCCTTTGATCTCATTTTCATAGACAACCCTGTAAAGTGCTTGACTTTCCTTCAACGTTTGTTTTAGTTCCGCCACCTTCGAATTTGCAGCACTAAGCTCAATGTGCAGTGTGATATTATTGTGCACATCCTCGACTTTCCCGAAATTAGAAAGAGCGTCCCTTAAATCACTTTCAAGTTTTTCATTAGTGAGTGTTAGGTGGAGGTTCTCTTCATTTAAGGTTGCATTAGAAATTGTAGCCTCGATCTCAAATTCAGGTGCGCCTAAGTCATCTAGGCCATAGATAATAGGATCCGAAGGTGCACTGAACTCAGAGACTACACTAGCTTCAAAGGTATGCCTATAAGAAGGAAGGGAAGTGACCTAATTGATAATTATTAGGACTAGTTTCAATGAATCTCAAATTACACAAAGTAAAATTTGGAAAAAGTATCGTGTAAGACAAGTTTTGTACAAAGAGTGTAATAAATTCGCAAAAAATACTTAGTATATAAGGTTCGCTTCCTATCTAGATTCCCAAGCCTAATACCAAACCATTCCAAATAAGGGATATTAGGAGGAAAATAACCACCCTCCAGGGTATAGCGCCAAAGGCGTGTACAAAATCACTAAGTGATTCTTTTTCTTTAACTACTTGGTTGATTTTTGAAAGCAACCGTTGGGTTTCTTCTCTAAGTTGCATGAATGCCTCATCTAACTCTTTCTCCCACCTACAAATAACTATTGCACTAAGACAGTTTTTCCATGCTTTCCTTCAAGAGTTTAGAAAAAAAATTACTTTCTTAAAAGAATATAAATAACAAAAGGAATTGATCATGAAAAAAATTGGAAAAATAGTAAGATAATCAAAGAAATTGATCATGAAAAAATTGGAAAAAGAAATTTACTTCATTACACACCAAAAAATTCAGACAGCTAAGAAAAATAGTGAAATTATTTACAAGAGGTCAAGTGGTTACATGGACTTGGAAGTAGAGGTGACCTCAACCCCCTTAGACTGTGCATTTTCATCATCCTACTACAACGAGGTGTCTTGAGAAGCAAACGGGGGAAGCAATATCCTTAGCCATCTCCTTAACCCGCTCAGCCCTGCAATATGCAAGGGCATCTTCAATTCTTGTAGGGTCCCCTGGGAAGCTGAGGTCAACCTCAACAGTAATTCACCCAAGCATTCAGTAAAGAATTGGCACTTAACCATGGCGTACATCTTAAAAGACACCTAGTATGTAATCCGCTCGAGCCTATCATTTGACTTCTACATCTCCTTCTCCTTTCCCCTAATGTTTTGTTTTTACCTTCTAACTTCTGACCTTTCAATGTCAAGGCTACCTCTGCTATCTTCATCACCCCCTCTGCCCTTTCTGCTTTCTCTTGTTAAGCCCTAAGCTCTTCATCTACACCATTCTTCTTAGAGGCTACCACAACGAGGTCTACCTCAAGCTTAGCAATTCGCGTAGTAGACCAGATCTAGTCATCTACAACCCTCTTTCTAGCCTTAGATGTCGAAGCCCCTTTTCTGTGTGCAAGGCGGGCATAAACAAGATGAAAATTTGCAAAAACAAATCATCATTAAGTATGGAAAAGAAAAGAGAGCACTCACATAGGCCCAAGTCCTTTCAAGCTCCATAGCAAGCTCGACGAAGGAAAGTATAGGAAATGGGAGAGCAATGAGATAAGATTAGGGAGGCAGAGGTGATGTTGGATAAACCATCATCCAAAACAATACGCCCTACCCTCTCAACAAGATGGGTGATTGTACCATCCGGCAAGGGCAAGAAGCGAATGCTTGGGTCTCAGAAGGACTAGAGAGGTGAGAAGGGAAGTACTTCTGAGGAAGGAAGAGAAGGAGGAGGAGGAATATGAGGTTTTTAAGAGGTTGGTTAGAGGATTCAGCACCATCCATTCCCCTTCTTCTTCTTCTTCGACGTCTCAAATTTCTTTAATGTGGAATCATTAAAAAATGCATCAGAAAGACCACCGACCATTTTATCTATGTAAAAAGTGAAAGTGTACGTGTAGTACTAAGGATCGTGTAATATGATATATAAATGCGGAAACTGATAATAGCAGTAAAATAAAAATTAAAGTAAGCACACCAGGAATTTTTATACTGGTTCGAACTTCCCGTTCTACGTCCAGTCCCAGACTATCCTCTAGATTTAAACTAAAAACCCCTCACTTAACCCGTAGGAATAGGTATACGACACCTAAGCAGCCGAACAGGAATTTTCCGCCTCAACAGCCGAAGAGGACTTCAACTCTAATACAAATAGTTTGACGAATGTGTTCTGAGTAACACGGATTGTCTTTTGATAGTACAACTTCTTATAATCAAATCCTCAAGAGTATGTATGTGTGTGAAGATTTAGAAGGAAGATAATCACGTAGAATCGGAGTATATGAATTAAACACAAGGATTCTAGTGACATTAAATGAGTATGAATGCTTTGAATTGCAGAGAATAGTTAGAGAATAGATTTCAGAATTATAAACAAGAATCGGTGGTTGTAGAAGTGATTTGAAGATGTTTATATAGTTGTAGAAGAGTTACAATCTTTCATGAAGAGTTTCAATCAAAAGTTGTGTCCGTATCTCTTGAAATAGAGGACATTACTCTTCATGAAATGATTGCATCTCTTCAGAAAGTAGCCGTTATTGTCAGGTCGGTCGACCGTAAAACCTGGGCCGGTCAGCTAAGTTTGAAAACGTATATAAAACAGAGTGTATCTGTGCATATAACACAGGGTCGGTCAACCGAGGGTACAGGTCGGTCGGCCGACCTGATGTTATTTGCACAGTGCATTCTTTTATGTGTATAATTTTAAAAGTACAACATTTGTGTGTGTGTGTGACCACTTGAGGAATGATTTTAACAATATTCTAAGACTCAATATAGGAAATATACATACTAAACTCTTAATTGTAGTCTTGTCTCCTTTGTAGTGTGGTATTCTCTTTTTGTCGCCTTAGTTGTCGTACATTCTTTGAAGCTTGTGTCATGAATCAAAACTTATGAATCAACATTCTTCCTCTTTTTGATTGATGACAATATTAATATGGTGAAGTATAATGTAAATCTCCCCCTGAATATATGGCGACTTGTCTGCAAAACATTTGTTAGTGTGCAACTATTTCTCCCCCTTTGTCATCGTCAAAAAGGAATACTTATAATAACATGAAACTTTTTTGAACATAACATATGAATATCCAAAACATAAATAAGCAAATTTAATGACATTACAATAGAATAGTCGAATAGGAAAAGCAAATTGTTTTTAAAGATACTATGTAACTAATACGGAAATAATAAGCTGAAAGAAGAAAGAAAAAAAAGGTTATTCTTCATCGTCATCCGTATCCCTAAATTCTGGACGTGTGTTCTCTTCCGAAGGAGCAGGTTCCTTACCACGCCTTTGAGCGGTGGACGTGTGAGTTGCCGAAGTATTAGAACTCGTATTGTCGGAAGTGGACCAAGAAAAATTTGGAGCCGGACGTTTTCCGGGAGCAACAAAAGAGGAACCTGCTTCAGAAGTACATGATAAAGCATCCCATAGATTGACGAAAAACCCTTTAATCTTCTTTAAACGTTCGTCAATTTTTCGTAGACGTCTATCCAAGGCAAGTTGATTTTGAGCTAGAATATCAATTGCCACTTGAGTACCTGAGCCGGGAGGTGGTCTTTGCACAGAATGTTGGCGCGTAATTCGTTCCGTAGTTCGAGTTGATGGTTGAGGTGTTGAAGAACTACGACGAAGTTGTTCTCGAGGAGTGTCACGCCAGTGAGTAAAAGGTATTATCCTAGGAGGAGCATCAGGCAATTTCATTAATTTGATGGTCCTTGAATCAAAGACACGAACTTTGGAAGTTTCGGATTCAGGAACGTTTGGGACAAATCTATTTATTAATCTCATGATGTATTCTCCATAATAAATATGGAGCATTTTGCCTTGGTTAAAAGATAGAAGCTCATCCATGATTAATTGAGACCAAGAAACTTGAATATTTGAACAAATAGCATACAACACTTTGAAATTCTCTGGATATACTAAGTGATAGGATCCTCCCCTTGGAATAATAGATTTCATCATGAAGCGATGAAAGAGTCTAGCTCTAGGCCTTAATGACGAAGTTTGTCGAAAATCCGTAGCATCATCTTCAAAAAATAGATGACTTATATGATCTCTAGATGAAATATTGCAGTCTATATCGTGTAAGGAAATACCACCGGACCTTGCTCCTAAGATGTGATTAATGCGGTCTATGGAAAGGAAAATTTGAGTACCACAAACCGATGTCCAAACACAATTTTCAGTGTTTCTTGGAGGGTTGACGAGGTTTAGATTAGCTAGGAATGGTTTAACCATAATATGGTTAATTTTCAAATTGTTTTTCCGATGATCTAAGAAAGTGTCGAGACCACTATCAAGGGCGACATTTTCAATTCGATATGAAGCAAAATCAGGGTAACTTACAAAGGATTCTTCAAATATTTTGGCATTTTGAAGTTGAATCCATCTTTGGAGAGCAACATCATTAACAAGCCAAGAAGCTATGATAGAGTCTACTGGAGTGGAAGATGATGATCCAGCAGTAGTTTTAGTTTTCTTTCTAGGAGCCATTTGAAGAATTGATGAAATTTGTGTAGTTTGAAATTGAGGCTAGGGCTAAAATCTGATTTGGGGGAGTGGAAATGAGAAGGTGAGATGAAAAGGTGAGTGGGTGAGTTAATTTATGAAGTATTTTTGCCTCAGAAAAACACGCTCGGTCGGCCGAATAGCCTGGGTCGGTCGACCAACCTGGGTTTCAGATAGTGCTGAAACTTTCGGGAAGCGGTCGGCTGACTGACTCAGGGTATTCAGTTGACCGAACCCTTTTAAAAAATATGCCTGAAAAGTTTCGGGAAGTGCCTCGGTCGACCGGAGCAGGGTCTTCGGTCGACCGACTCTTTGAAAAAATTTCTACCCAGTCTTTCGGCCTGGGTTCGGTTGACCGACTCAGGGATTTCGGTCGACCGACCCATGTATATATGCACTAAGGACAGATTTAATTTTATTATTAATACATAAAATGTATACAACTTTTGTAAATAAATAATATGACATAATAATATATATAAGTCACCGATGGGATGTTTAAAATTTACGTTCCCATGAGTTTGGTGAGGGATTGTATTCAATCGGTGACAATTTTGGGGTTGATGGAGTTTGAGCATAGGGGGTAGAAGATGAAGGTCGAAACGATGACTCAGCTACATCATCCCTTCTTGATGAACAGAATTTCATGGCGATCTTTTCTATAAAGCTCAAGCGTCTCGCCATGACTTTCTGTTCGTAGTAAAGTTCACGTTGCATACTAATTTGCTATTGCTGATAATGATGAATTTCATCGATCTTTTGTTTGGTAGAAGGAGATAGTTCAATGGTTTTCTTTCCCTTCTTTTTATCAGGAGTAAAACTATATGAGACCCTCCCCATGGCTTCCATCCATGTTGCGGATTGTTATGAGGAGACGAGAAATCCAGTACTCGTTTTGGCATAGGAAAAGTTGGATAAGGACCATTTTCTTGGATACGATCGGAAAAATCGTCATCCGGAGAGGAATACGAAAGTCGAGAATTCTCGGAATTGTTGTTGGAAGACATTTTGTTAATGAATTTATTGATTTTACAGTTTTTCTTTGAATGTGATTGTACGAGAAACAAGACCTTGGTATAAATAATCAAATTTTAGCTAAAAAACCAAAGGACAGGATTTACCTATGAATGATTATGAAAATTCAAACAAAATATGGTTTAATAATATGAGGTTTGAAATTTTTTTAGCTAAAATAAGGTTTATTCGAAAACGAGCTAAATAATGTATGTTTTATTATAAACTATGCCAGGAGATACTCATAGCTCAAGTGGCTTTGGTCAGAAATAAACAATTTTTATTTTTATTTCTATTTTAAATATTTTTTGCATATTTCATTTTAGAGATCTTTTATAGACATTATTCCTAAATCTCGTCTAAGTTTTATAAAAATATTTTCATTTAGTGGTTTAGTAAAAATGTCTGCAATTTGATTTTCTGTATTAATAAATTCTAAATTTATTATATCTTTTTCCAAACAATCACGAAGAAAGTGATGACGAATATCAATATGTTTTGTTCGAGAGTGATTTACCGGATTTTTTGATAGATTTATTGCACTAGAATTATCACAATAAATTATAGATTTTTTAAGAAAACAGTTAAAATCTTGTAAAGTTTGTTGCATGTATACAACTTGTGCACATGCCAAAGCAGCAGATATATATTCTGCTTCACATGTTGATAAAGAGACACAGTTTTGTTTCTTACTAAACCAAGAGACTAAGGAACGTCCAATGAAATGACACGTTCCGCTCGTACTTTTTCTATCCGTCCGACTTCCTCCAAAATCAGCATCGCTATAAGAGACTAATTCAAAAGGACATTCTTTTGGATAAAATAGTCCAAAATCTTTTGTTTTAGTTAAATAGCGAATAATTCATTTAACCGCTCGCATATGAGATTCTTTGGGATTTGCTAGAAATCGAGCACATAGACAAACACTCATCATAATATCAGGTCGACTCGCTGTTAAATATAATAACGATCCAATCATACTACGATATAGTTTTTGATCAACACTTTTGCCTTCTTCATCTCTATCAAGATGAATCGTTGTGCTCATTGGTGTTGGTTTGGCAGAAATGTTTTCCAGACCAAATCGTTTAATTAAATTATAACAATATTTTTCTTGATTAATAAAAATTCCATTTTCAATTTGTTTAATTTGTAATCCAAGAAAATATGACAATTCTCCCATATGAGACATTTCAAATTCATTTGTCATTATATTTGAAAAATCCTGACAAAGTTTTTCGTTTGTTGAGCTAAAAATGATATCATCAACATATATTTGTATTATTAAAATATCTTTATTAGTTTTCTTTATAAAAAGTGTTTGATCTACTTTACCAATTTCAAAACCGGATTCTAACAAATAACTTTTAAGACGATCATACCAAGCACGTGGTGCCTGTTTTAAACCATATAATGCCTTTTTAAGTTTATAAACATGATCTGGAAATTTTTCATGACTAAAAAGAGGTGGTTGTTCAACAAAAACATTTTCTTTTATAAAACGATTTAAAAAAGCACTTTTAACATCCATTTGAAACAGTTTAAAATTATGAAAACATGCGAAAGCTAATAGAATACGTATTGCTTCTAGTCGGGCGACTGGAGCAAATGTTTCTTCGTAATCTATTCCTTCTTCTTGATTGTATCCTTGTGCAACTAATCTGGCTTTATTCCTAGTTATATTTCCTAGTTCATCTGCTTTATTTTTAAAGATCCATTTAGTACCAATAACGGATTGATCACTAGGTCTAGGAACGAGTTCCCAAACATCATTTCGTTCGAATTGGTTTAGTTCTTCTTGCATGGCAAGAATCCAGCAATCATCAGTTGATGCTTCTTTTATGTTCTTAGGTTCTATATTAGAAAGAAAAGCTACATGACCGACTTGATTTAATTGATGTCTAGTTTTAACGTTCGTGTTTACTTCTCCAATTATATTTTGCACAGGATGATGTCGTAGAATTTTTGGTGGAGATTTTGTTATATTGGTAGTAATATTCTCATTTTCAGTAATATCATGATTATTATCGAAGGTTTGGTCAATATTACTATTTTCATTCTGGGTAGTTTCATCATCAGAGTCAATAGTAACATTTGGAATTATATTTTTAAAATTTTCGTCAAAAGAAACATGTAAACTTTCTTCAATAATTTTAGTTTTTTTATTGTAAATACGATAAGCTTTGCTTCGTTCCGAATATCCGACGAATATTCCTTCATCGGATTTTGGATCGAATTTACCTAGTTGATCTTTAGTATTTAAAATAAAACATTTAGAGCCAAAAACTTTAAGATATGAAATATTTGGTTTTCTTCCATTTAGTAGTTCATATGGAGTATTCTTAGTTAATGGTCGAATAGAAACACGATTTAACACATAACAAGCAGTAGCTACAGCTTCAGCCCAAAAGTGTTTTGATAAAGTGGTTCCGTTTAATAAAGTTCTTGCACATTCTTGTAACGTTCTATTTTTCCTTTCTACAACTCCATTTTGTTGTGGTGTTCTAGGAAACGAAAAATTATGATTAATGCCTTTCTTGTTACAAAATTGTTCAAAAGCTTCATTTTCAAATTCTCCTCCATGATCACTTCTTATATTTTTAATTTTTAAATTTTTAATATTTTGAATTCTTTTAACAAAAACTTAAAATTATCAAAAGTATCACTTTTATTTCTCAAAAAGAAAATCCAAGTATATTTAGAGAAATCATCTACAATAACAAATACATATCTATTATGATTAATAGATTGCACTTGAGTTGGACCAAAAAGATCCATATGTAAAAGTTCAAGTGGTTGTTCTGTAGATATTATTTTCTTTGACTTAAAAGAAGATTTTGTTAATTTTCCTAATTTACATGCATCACAAAATATATTAGTTTTAAATTTTATGTCAGGTAATCCTTTAACTAATTTATTTTTAGCTATCTTATTAATGGTTTTAAAATTGATGTGACAAAATCTTTTGTGCCAAAGACATGAATCATTTTCCTTAGCTATTAGACATAAATTTGAATCATTGTTAACATTCATATTTAAAATATAAATATTTTTATCTCTTATTCCTTCAAAGATAGTGGTATGATTTTTATCGAGAATGTTACATTTATTTTCAGAGAAATTTATATTAAAACCTTTATCACATAGCTGACTAATACTTAATAAATTGTGTTTTAAATTTTTAACTAATAAAACATCAGTAATGAGAGGTAAATTAGAGGTACCGTTGCTACTGACATCGCCTTTGCCGATGATATATCCTTTTGAGTTATCTCCGAAGGTGACTGCTCCTCCATTTGAGTATATAATGTTTGACAACATTTCTTTGTTTCCAGTCATGTGTTTTGAGCAACCGCTGTCTAAAATCCATTTTCCTCTCTTCTTATGTGGTACCTGTAAAAACATTTATAAAAAGTTGGTACCCGTTTCTTTTTAGGGTCCTAAGAGTTAGATCTTAGGAAACCAAATCCATACGGATTCAGAATTCCCTTTATAAATATAGTTCTTGTTATTATGAACAGTTTCCATGAACATTTTGATATGTTTATTCCTTATCAAAACATTATTTGTTTTTGGAATCCATATTTTGATGGTTTTAGTATTTGGGTAAACTGTTTTCTTAATATCCTTCTTAATATTATCATTAATTCTACTTTTAACAAAGTTATTTTGTTTCTTAAATCCTAGTCCAGATTTATTGTTGGAAGATTGAGAATTTTTTAGTATATTAGAAAGATTCTCTCTTCCTTTATTGAAGTTAGATACATTTTTAGAAATATCATCAAATTTTATTTTAAGACTAGATTTTTCTAATTTTAAATCCTTAATTTTAGAGTTTAAACTATTATTTTTGAAAAGTAAATCATCATTTTTATTTTTCTGAATTTCTAATTCTTCAGATATTGATGAAATTTGAGATGATAAATTAGAATTTGACTGTTGAGAATTTTCAAGTTCTTCTTCTAATATTTTCTTTTCATCTTTCAGCATATCTACTTCTAAGACTGTTCTATCTAACTTTCTTTGCAACTCCTTATTTTTCTTTTTAAGTTGCTTTGTTACTTTTACTAATTCAGAATTTATTTCAATTAAATCTTCAAAAGTAAAATCACTTACATCGTCTGATGAAGCCATGAAGCACACATTTGCTTGTTCATTATCACTTTCACTCTCTGAAGAGGATGATGAGTCAGTGTCGTCCCAAGTGACAGAAAAAGCTCTTTGTTTGGTTTTGTCCTTCTTATAATTGCTCTTTTTGCATTCTGGACAATCCTTCTTCATGTGACCTTTCTTGTGACATTCATAACATTCCATTGCTGAAGATGATGGTTTGCTGCTGTTAGAAATGTTGTTGGAATTATTTTTGTTTCCCTTGAATTTATTTCTGTTGAATTTCGAAAACTTTTTGAAATTTTTAGCGATCATTGCTATATCTTCATTATCCGAGTCGGAATCATCTTTTTCTGCTTGAAAAGCCACATTTTTCTTTTCTTGCGCTCCATTTCTTTTTGCCTGCAAATTTACTTCGTATGACATTAGATTACCTATCAATTCTTCTGGTTTTAATGTTGACAAATCACTTGCTTCTTCAATGGATAAGACTTTTCTTTCCCATTCGTCCATTAAAGAATTCAAGATTTTTGTAACAACATCAAAATCAGTAAACTTTTGTTCTAGTGATAATAAAGCATGATAAATATCCTGAAATCTAGAGTACATGTCATTTATAGATTCATTTGGCCTCATTTTGAAATTTTCAAATTGATTTTTCAACATAGAGATTTTGCTTAATTTAACTTTGTTTGTACCTTCATGTGTTATCTTAAGTGTTCTTCAAATTTCATAACCTGAAGTGCACATGCTAACTCTATTGAATTCATTTCTATCTAATGCACAAAATAAAATATTCATAGCCTTTGCATTTGATGTAGCATCTAGTTTTTGTGTGTTACTCCAAGTTGAGTATTCTCCAGTAGGAGTTATGTACTCTCTTTGTATAATATTCCAAATATCAAATCCACTAGATTGTATATAGATTCTCATTCTAGTTGACCAATAATTATAATTTATACCATTAAAAAATGGAGGTCGTGAAGTTGATTGACCCTCTGTGAAATTAGTATTAGTGTTAGTGCCAAAATCGTTAGTTTGTGTCGTTGCCATATTACTAGAAATAAATATCAAATAACTTTGTGACGGTTATAGGATGACCTCGCTCTGATACCAAATGAAAGTGTACGTGTAGTACTAAGGATCGTGTAATATGATATATAAATGCAGAAACTGATAATAGCAGTAAAATAAAAATTAAAGTAAGCACACCAGGAATTTTTATACTGGTTCGAACTTCCCGTTCTACGTCCAGTCCCAGACTATCCTCTGGATTTAAACTAAAAACCCCTCACTTAACCCGGAGGAATAGGTATACGACACCTGAGCAGCCGAACAGGAATTTTCCGCCTCAACAGCCGAAGAGGACTTCAACTCTAATACAAATAGTTTGACGAATGTGTTCTGAGTAACACGGATTGTCTTTTGATAGTACAACTTCCTATAATCAAATCCTCAAGAGTATGTATGTGTGTGAAGATTTAGAAGGAAGATAATCACGTAGAATCGGAGTATATGAATTAAACACAAGGATTCTAGTGACATTAAATGAGTATGAATGCTTTGAGTTGCAGAGAATAGTTAGAGAATAGATTTCAGAATTATAAACAAGAATCGGTGGTTGTAGAAGTGATTTGAAGATGTTTATATGGTTGTAGAAGAGTTACAATCTTTCATGAAGAGTTTCAATCAAAAGTTGTGTCCGTATCTCTTGAAATAGAGGACATTACTCTTCATGAAATGATCGCATCTCTTCAGAAAGTAGCCGTTATTGTCAGGTCGGTCGACCGTAAAACCTGGGCCGGTCAGCTGAGTTTGAAAACGTATATAAAACAGAGTGTATCTGTGCATATAACACAGGGTCGGTCAACCGAGGGTACAGGTCGGTCGGCCGACCTGATGTTATTTGCACAGTGCATTCTTTTATGTGTATAATTTTAAAAGTACAACATTTGTGTGTGTGTGTGACTACTTGAGGAATGATTTTAACAATATTCTAAGACTCAATATAGGAAATATACATACTAAACTCTTAATTGTAGTCTTGTCTCCTTTGTAGTGTGGTATTCTCTTTTTGTCGCCTTAGTTGTCGTACATTCTTTGAAGCTTGTGTCATGAATCAAAACTTATGAATCAACAAAAAGAAGTTAGGATCAACAATCATCTTTGTAAAAAAAACTAGGAAATATAATTTCATCGTCTATCTTATCGAATTATACCCCTAAATTCATCCGTAACTAAGGAGAATTTAAAGATAGAGCACGATAAGTTGTGGCTAGCAAGTAGAAAATCATACTTGCGCAGTAATGACGCGGTGAAAAATAACTTTTTTTCTATCCTCTTCACTCAAAACAAGGATCTCATTACCACGAGATACAAACCTCTTAGTGTCTTGATTAGAAAAATAAGGCGACTAAGCTGTGGTTGAAAAGAAGAACGAAAGTTACCAAAATTTGAAATGAAAAAATACTGATCATTCTATTTTTGGGTCTTTCGAGGAACAAACGTAAGAACTGATTTCCTCGCCTAAGCATAGTAAAACCCATAATAACCCCCAAAAGAACTTTACTAGAATGTCAAATAGAAATTGGATTTTATTGCAAGTAGGGGCAGGAACACTTCTTCTCATAAAGAATGAAAGTTGCAATCATAATAGAGTAAAAAATTGGAGAAAGTTGTATGGGAGCAGTACCAATGGCAGTAGCCATTCGCGAAGAATTTGATTGGGGGGAAGATAAAGCCCACATTAAATATGCTTGGAAGTAATAGAAATAAAGCCATTTGGGGGCATATGGATACACTCATAAGATCTAGGTACCATACTTACATAACCCTCAACCCCAAAATTATCCAAAATGCCCTCTATTTCATCTAATTCAGCTATTTTATATGGCAGGGATAAGGGAGATGTGATTCTTATAAAAAAAGCAGATTTCATAATGAAAATACTAGATTGATTACTAACTAACACTAAGATATAGAGGAAGAAACAATAAGAAAAAAATTACCCTTACTTTTGTTTGAAAGAGAGATTGTTCATTGAAAAAATGAGATTTGTAACTAAGATGTCCAGAAGCATATAAAGAAACAAACAGAAGGAGAAGAACATATACTCTTCTCGATTCAAATCTCAGCCAAGAAATTAAAATGATGAAAGAACTCCAAAATGTCAATTAATTAAAGACAATAGAGATTTACGCAAGAAACTATACAAATTTCCTTAAGAAACAAAAAGATTAAAGAACAGCTTCTTCAGAAAATCGGTCAATAGAAAATTGACACGTGTACTTAGGTGTTAAATGTGAAATGGCGATAAAGACTTTCTCCCTTTTTAAAAGAAGAAAGAGAAATGCAAGAAATGATGGGTTATAGAAAAATACGGAAATAAAGACAATTCCATCCATATCTACGATCGTAGTAAACTTAGGGGGTAAGTGTTACACCCATATTTTCCAAACATTGTCAAAGGCAAATTGATGCAAGTATCGAGCCAAGAGAAATGTTCTCACTATAGGAGTCAAGCTATGGAAAGGAAGCAAGACCAAAGTCCAGATAGTACTGAGCGAAAGTCTTAAGACGGTGGTAAAACATAAGGACTGCACCTTTCCATTGAGCATAGCTTCGGTGCTATGATACTACATTAGAAACCTGTGATAACTCCAAAGTTTAGGGACTTATCTACAGTCCTAACACCCGCTTCAATGGATAGAACCGTGGCGCAGCCTTTAAGTACTAAATATGAAGGTCGTGTCGCGGTTCCAAAAAGTAAGTCTTAATAAGTTGGAACCATGACACAATTTTTAAGTTACAACAAGATGTAGAGATTGTGCTACAGGCCCAAAAGCAATATTAATGATATATAACCATGGCACAATCCTTAAAGTTACTATATGCAACAAAAATATACCACAATATATTAAACTAACATTAAAGTAAAAGGATGCGCTATAATCTCATAATGACATTGAAACAATAAAGATGCATCGACATCCTGATTTAAAGTTGAAGCAAGAGAAAAATGTCATAATTCCAAAGAAATACTGCCCAACAAATGCAAAGATTCAAAGGGAGAAACACAGCAACAAACCCACGTACACAGGTAAAGCCATAAGAAACTGCCTCCAACATAGAAGGACTTCAGGGTTGTAAGCACTTCAGAACTTTGCTATTAGAAGTGGGTCATTGGAAGCTACACCTTCATAATCACACAAAGAGAGTAATGTTGTATAGTGTTCGGACTGCGCTTCCCAAAACCATACTGCATTGCTTCGTCCAAAACAACAACAAAGCATAATGAAAAGAGTAATTAAAGTCAAGCCGTACAATTCAGTAAACAAGATTGCACTACCATTTTGAAGCCTAATCACATCACCAGAATCCAACCTGATTTGTTCTAGCAATAATCCGGGCTGCGGTTCCGCCTCTACAGGAAAAAAAGTTTAATGAAGAAAGACCAATACTGCTCAATCCTCGCTGTCTTAATCGGATAAAACTCATATCAAGTCATGACTTATTCAAATTTGGATTTCCCACTTCAATCTCGATATTTATGCTCAACTTCAAAATCCATCAACCTAAATCAAAGTTTCACATCGAAGAATACGTCAGCAATCTATATATAACAAATAAGCAAGACAGATGATTGACACGTGACATAATCCAAAGGTAGGAATCAAAAGAGTAGGAGATGAACAATAGCGATTCATATGAAACTCTATGCACTATAAATGAATAGGGTACTATACCAGAGAAGGAGGAGAATTTTTTAGAACTTTACTCTTTTGAGACACTGAAATCGCAAAATTGTACTCTCCGCCATTTTTGTTTGTACTAAGAATCAAATAAGAAGATAAAGACATTTGGCTTGTGGACGTATGATTTATTAATATCGGAACAACGCAAATTCTTCGTGTTCTTTGTTGCTTTTAGTAAATTACTTTACTATTTTGTATCGAAGATACTTGAATTGAAATGTATTGCTTTAATGAATTAATGGAGACCACCCAAGAAATTTTGAATATTTTCTCTCATAATTATATAAGCACTAAGGCGACGTAACTATCCTCTTTAAAGGAAGTTTTAACATTACTATATTCTGCTAATTTATAATCACGAAAATGTTTAGGGTTTAGATTACTTTAAAAAATATATGGGTGTTTTTAAGGCGAATTTTTTTATTAACAAAACTAATAGGAAGATCTCCAACTCTCACAAACCCTGCCTAATCGAATCAAATCAAATCACAAACCTAGCCAATCAGCCAGCGCCTCACTTCTTTACGCCTACGGCCTAACGTCATAAGCATCACAAAAATAACAACCAATCGCAATCACCTCCTCGCCTACGGCCTATCGTCAGCAGCGGTCAGCCAGCACCTCACTTCCTCATGCCCACATCCCATTTCTAGCAATTTCACAGTAATCGTAACTACTCGCAACCACCTCTGGGAATTCATCCATAGAAAGGCAATCACAAATTCCTCCGTCTACTACTCTCTACGCAGGATTACACACAACCTTGATGAACCATTGCCTGCTAAATCCATGGCTTTCTCTCCAAATCCAATCCATTTTAAAAGGTAAACATTTATCCAAATCAAAGATACATTCATTATAACAGGATATTTTAATTCAGTGCTGGAAACGGATATTGGAGTATGGTATTTGAAGAAAACTGGGTATTGGAAGTGGGAATAAATAAAGTTACTGACATATGCTACAGTTCTCGGTTTTTTTTTAAATTATTTACATTGAATGATAATGATAATAACATCCACTGATGGTACTATTAGTGATTCAAGTTGTGATAGAAAATATTGTGAAATTGATTGGTCGATCAAGTTGTTAAACAAAGTGGTAGAAAAAAAATACATACATTAAGTTTTGAATAGGGTAGAATCAATCGACATTCTTAGAAATTATAGTGCAGTATGCTAATTTGTTCAGAATTTATTAATTAATTACATGATTTATGACCCATGCATTATGCTAATATTGTCATTTCCAAATACCAATTTCCACATATAATGTAGAATACAATGGTTTATGATTTTTGTTTGATGATAATAGACATACATACATACATACATACATATATATATATATATATATATATATATATATATATATTCGTTAAATGTGTTTGTTATAGTACTATTGAAATTTAACGGAATTAAATAAATATTTGCATAATAAAATAATTGAATTAGAAATTTATTTAAACAAATATTTTATTTCAAATTCAAATAGTACGCATTTAGCTTCCACTATATTTACATTTCAATATACAATACAACTTTCACTATCACTCTCATATATACAACATTTCTATACACTTTCATATACACTATCTCTCTTACTCTCACTTTCACACTCACTCGAGTTTGTTTTTTGACGTTAATCTTGATTTGTTTGCACCAGCTTGTGTCCAGTCATCCTCTATACCTGTCAAATAAACAACATGGTATATGGAAAAAGAAACAAACGTAAATTGCAAAAATAAAATTATAATTGTGATTTAATATTGCCTTGGTTTATGGGTATGTTTTCTCTTCATATTTTAGACAGGGACAAATATAGATGCACGGACAACTCATGATATGCACAGGGGATCGCTGCGAATATCATAAGGCCAAGCCTCGATTCAATCACACAGACCACTGCAAAGGTCAAGCACGAATGCTCAGCACTGTGCAAGTGTGCACAAAGTACAGCCAATGCAAGTAACCATGAACATGTTTCTGCGAAGTCAGAACAATGGTCGAGCTACAAGAAACATGAAGCATTTGTATGATGGTACAGTTTGCACACATATACATATATATGTATGTGTGTATATACATAAAATGTCAATCACGCATAGTTAAATAACAACAAACTCAAGACCATATCAAGTACACAACAGAGGTGAGAACATGCATGTACAAACAGATCCAGAGTATCAGAAAATGAACAGGACACATGCACACTTGAATACTACTTAAGGATCAAGCAGTGGCAACATAGTTCAAGCCAAACCAAGGGAACATGAGCATGGTGGATGGGCCGTAAGTAGATGAACAACAACAAATCGCAAATTCAAGCAAACATCATGATGCAGATTAACATGGACAAGGCCACAAAAATGACCATATTGTTATGTATGTATGTACACATAAATGGGCAACATGTACATATGAAAATGCAGTAATCAAGAGCAAGGGCGCAACAAGTAAATGCACCAGAACTGGTTCACAAACACAAATGTCACTCAAGTACATAGGCATGGACACTCAGGGACATGCACACTTAGACATTCAAACCAAGTCAGGTGAATGCGAGCAAAACAGTGACGATGATCAAGTGCAGACACTCAACAAGTCTAAGATCAACACACAACAAAGCAACATAGGGATATACACAGATATACACATCATCAAAGCAACCAAACTAACTTCAGCTACTACCAACCTCAGTTGTCGGCAAACCAAAAGGAATAATATCGATTTCAAACAAAACAACACTTCACTACGGTCTCAAGTAGTGTAAGTTAATCTCAGGCAAGTCAACAGATGCATTCAGATAAGGGGATGTGTAGCAAGTTTCAATCATGCATCAATATATCTGTTAAATTTAACAAGTCAAGAAAACAATCAGAAAATCAACTAGGGTCAAGCTACATGTGAATATATATCACTATATTCGAATGTATATCACAAGTGAACAAGTCAAAAGTGCATATGGCCGAAATAGAAAATTCAAAAATATATAGCAGTGTTGATCTAGTCAAAAATCAAAACACCATTCATTAGAAAATCAAATGGCCAAGGAAAGCAGTTGAAGAATTCAAATCAATTTTCAAAGCCAAAGCATAAACGAAAATATAGGGAATCAAACCCTATATAAACTCATGTCATCATCGGCATTAATTGATTCGAATACGAGCAAAATCAGAGAGCAAGCCTTAAAATAAACCACTAACCAATTTATAACTCGAATCAAAGTCGAGAATGCTACAAATTGAAAAAGGGAAGAAATCATACCAAATATCAGATCTGAGAATACTCGATAGGGAAGTAGTCGCAAAAATAAATCACCCATCAATCGAGAAAGCGAGCATCAGAAAAGGAGAAGGGTGATTCGAATCGGAATTACAAAGTGGCAGCTTTAATTCAAGAAACCCTAAGTTGAAATCGCAAACAAAAGAGTTCAGTCAGGAAATGAATACGAGTTGAATAAGCAAAAGGAGGATAATCTATCTTGATTTAATCGGGCTGATGTTTTTACCTTAGGCTAAATTATATTAGCATTTTAATTTAGGGTTTCAATTTACTTTTTATTGTAATTTTATTTTTAAATTATTAAAATCTAGTGTTAACTAGGTTACGAGCTACGTGACATAATTCAAGAATTCGCAACTCTGTGACAAAGTTGTGGCAGAGTTTTGAGCGTAGGGTTAGAACAACCAGATTCTGTAAGCGTCATATTGTTTAATTCCTAGCGGAAATCTTAAAGAGAGCAGTTGGCGGGTTTTGCCCAAGTTGGGTAAACTTGTGTGTTATTTTTATTTCTGCATTTACTCTGTGTTGCAATTTTCATATATATCCATGAATTTTGTAATAAACTTTATTCACCACCCCATCTATATTTAATTCGATCCTACATATAGCTTTTAGCTAATGAATTATTAACCAAATAATGTGACAAAAATACTAAATAATGGACATGACAGGATGATTCATTTTAGTCAGGTATCTATCTTCGTATGCATTTCATATACTATTAGAAAAAAGTAGTTGAAAATAGGATACTACTGTACATTTAAATGTTTTTTTGGCAGGTTGTTATTTGACCAACTTTTGATTTTCAATCCTATTTAAATGTCACATTACAACTCCTTCACAATTTTATCCATTAACCTCTCTCTTTGTGTGTGTGTGTGTAAAGGAAATAATAAGCTAGCAAAGGACAGAGGATTAATTAGTATTCCCAAATATTCTATATGCATTAAATTGATATTAAGGCTGTTTCCTTAATAGGAGCTTCTATCTTCATGTGTATATCATGCATTTACTTCTGCAGTTATGGTAAGGGATAATTTCTCCTTTGGTAGATCACCATATATTAATTACATGCTATATTTGGGTCAGAATTTTTGAATTAATTTTAAGATTTATGAGACATGCATTAATCTTATAGATTCATTACCAAATACTAATTTCCACACAAAGCTTAAAAGCTAATAAAGTATTAATAAAAAATAGCAGAAAAATAACAAATACTGAACAGGATGGTAAGATTCATTTTAGTTTGTAATTTAACACTACAGTTTTTTGGCAGTTATTTTTCAACCTACTTTTGATTTTCATATTTCATACAATTATAAAATTATAAAATTTAACGACACCTGTTTCCATGAAAATACATTTTTTAAAAAGAAAAAATTGTTAATAGGACATAGGGTTCAAAATGCATTCCATTTAGCCTATAATACAAAACATTCTTATACATACTTAAACTGTAACAACATGCTCGAATAGCATAACATGTTCATTTGTTACTGTTATTATACCTCATGCTTCACTATCTGATTGTTTGTACACAAGATCTTATTTCTTTATTCATTTACGGACCAATTTAGTGTTCATGCTAACATATATGCATTGTCATAAATTTATTCAGGAAACAATAACTTATTAGCGACTTCGGTTTAACTTCCTTTCCAGTCTTTAACATTACATGAAAAGCAAAGGGCAAACTGTTCCGTTTGTTAGTAATCTGCCTTATGTTGATCGGTATAGCTGTGATAATGGTACAAGGTGAGATTCTCGGAGCTCTTTTTTTGAAAGCAATGTTGCATATCAGCCTTGGATCTGGGCTATTGGAAATCATGAAATAGAATATAGATTTGATCTGATAAAGCCTTCCATTTCTACTGTTGAACTCAAATGTTGATCGTTTCCTTCAGTTCTTCAGTTGGGTTTTAATATCAACACATGTAATCGTTGTTAGGAATACACATAATATGATATAGAAAAGTAGGCCTTCTTGCATTGCTTTTCTTTCAAATGTTGTATAAATCTAATGTAAGTTCAGTTGTACTGTAATATCTCATGAGTAATGTAGGGTTAGGAGAGATGATGCCTTTACAATTGTGGGAAACAATAATGAACCTGGAGACAAGACCGTTGAAACAATCAATGTTGAAGACATTGCTGTAATGGTAAGATGCCTAGTTTGAACAACTAAGGGTTGCTCCTTAGGCATGCATAATAGTTATTTGTTCGAAAGCGGTTATATAAAAAAAAGTTCTGTACTGATTTCAGATTAGCATCACATAGTCAGAGACTCGGAACATATTTTGCTTGTCCTTGACGAATTTTTTTTCTATATGTAGGTGATTCAGATTTGTTACCCTCTATGGGCATTTATAGAGCATGAGAGCAAACTTTTTTTGGACTAAAACAAGGATACTGTGCCATCCTCATAGCAAAGTTTTAGGTCAATGCATTGTTGGTATTGTTGCATGAGATGTACAAACCAATATACTTCCCTATTGCTACTATATGTAAAAATGTGTTATGTTCATTATGGCAGGTAATATACATTGTTTATAATAACAGTTAAACAATTGTTTTTAGCTATATTGCTCATAATCACTGTATGTAAAGCAATAATATATGTATAAATTGTTGCCATATCATGTAAACCATGGACATGTAGCAGATAAATACTATATTATGAATGTCTGTAGATGGAACAGACTTCTTTGTAAATGAGTTAAGTTTGTGCGAATTCAAATTGTGCTGTTTTGTTGTTTAGACAACTTATTTATAAACTCATCTTCTAAAAATTACTTGTGTAGTGTAAGATTCTAGTAATTGTGTATGTGTTCGATAAGCATTTTGTATGCAAAGTATCTTTCCTTAATTCTCCATAGACAGTAAGAAGTTTGTTGGAATTTAAATTAGTTCATTTAATCTATTAAATAATAGCAAAACAGAAGAAATTTCAGCTCTAACGTTGATTCTTGCATTTTTCTCAACTCCCATTGACTTTCTTTGGATGTTGATTGATATTTTATTTAAAGGACTCATACAATTTATTACTTTTTAGCTGTTTACCATAGTTTATTAATTTTATATAATCATTTTACATTAAAAAAAACCTAAATTTTCTGCTTTCTACTGTTATTTTCAAAGTTCTCAACTTTCATGTTCAATTTACATTTAAGTCTGTATATTTAAATTAATTAAATAATTTAATCATAAACTGTTTAAACAAAATTAAACAACCATCATTTATTAATTTATCTAATAAATAAACTGTTAACTCCGCCTTGACCATGACTCACCGATCTAGTGCATCAAGAGGTTCCAACCTAACAGTTAGAAGCGTGCCGACCTAAGGCTCAACAGGAGGTGCCGACCTAAGGCCTAAGGGTTATGCCGACTTAACACTTTAAAAAGGCTACCGACTCAACATAGATACCGACCTAACAGTCTAGGGAGATTGCCGACTTAACTGGTTGCCGACCTAACTGCCTTAACAGGAATGCCGACCTAAGGCCGAAAAGGGATACCGACTTAAGAGAGGTGCCGACCCAATGCTCTAGCATGTATACCAACCTAAGACTTAAAGAACGCCGACCCAAGATAGCTACCGACCTAAGTCGCGGCCGACCTATGACCAATGTTAAGTCGGTCACGACCTAAGCAAAGGAAGGTAAGTTCAATGCAGCTACTTGGCACAGTGGCCTCTTAACTCGTACACGATCCAGGACTTACCAGTTGGACCGTGACTTGCGACTTACCAAGTTAACTCGTCCACGACCTAAAGCCACTAAGTATAAGCCCGATGCCATATTACTAAGAAGGAGTAGTGTTGACTCGGAGGCGACCTAGGACTTGTGCAAGTGAACTCCTGTGAAGCCAGAAGGGGGCCAGATGGACCGGCCACGACTCATATTAAGTCGGCTACGACTTAACTTAGATCGGCCACGACTTAGGACTTGGCAATAATTCCAGACCGAAACTCTCTATAAATAGGCAACTACCTCCAACATTCAAAGGACTTTTGGGGGGGGCACATTCTCTTGAGAGACCGTTACCTTGCTGCATCGAGAACTCCATCAACACTTAGAGCTTTCGAGATCAAAGGAATACTTCAAAGAACTTCACGAAGAAACGACACATCTTCAATTTGAATTCAAGGATTTTAATCGACATAGAAGCTTGAGCTACTTGTTCCAAAACTCTTGTAACTTGAAATATATTGTACTTGAGAAGCGTTGTATCAGCTTGTAACGAGGTCATTAATAAAAGTACTTAAAGTGGACGTAGGCTATACCCTTAAGCCGAACCACTATAAAATTGTTGTCGTTTACCGCTTTTCTACTGTTTTCTGCTTGTAATCTGTTCCCGAGCTTTCGGGTGGTGCTTTCACAATTATAACTCATACACCGGGGTGTTAGCGTTCAAATTTTAGCGTTAACATTTTTGGTGCTTTCACTGGGAATTGAACTCAGGGCAAACTTCAACCATTGTTCAACAAAATTCTAACAGAAATCATGGCTTCAGAAAGGAAGCGGAAGTTTTTGAGGTTTGAAGGTACTTGCAGCAATGCCATTGCTCTTCCCACGCTAAGTGAAACAGCTTCAAGTATTGGAGTCACAAGGGCTGAATTAAACGCCGTGATATATGGAATATATCAACACATGGAAGTTCAAAGCAATAGGATACTGGATAAGATGAACGCATTGCAGGAAGAAGTCCATCGACTAGAAAGTGATATAAAAACCATTGCCAAAGAGGCCCAGGTTTCAGAAGAATGGAATACTCCTCAACGAGCAACTGGCATTACTATTGAAACATTCCCCCAAACAGAGAATTCATGGCCACGACCAACTATCCACGAACGTTTGTCAAGGCGAACTTTTGAAAGAATAGTTGACGATTACCCATTGAGTCCTGGTAACGATGAAGAATACATACCGGAAATGATTGAACAGAAAGAGAAGAATGGGGGAAGGAGAAAGCAGAAACTCTTGAAAAAAGCTCGACGCTTCATACCCTCCGACTTCACTCCCTTGACCGACACTCCGGAAAGTATCTTCTTGGCAACAAAGGATGTTGTTGTGTACCCCAAACCATCTCTGATGAGGAGAAGCGCGACAGACAATGGGAAATTCTGTCAATTTCACAATCAACCTGGCCATGAAACTAACCAATGTCGCCATCTAAGGAAGGAGATTGAAGAATTGATCAAGCAGAATGAACTGCAACAGTATGTGAAAAAAGATGGAATTAGCTACTCCTCATCCTCTAAAGTGCAGCTGGTTCCCGCTCAACAATGTAGCTCAAATAAAAGAACCGTGGCACAGGGAGATGAAGGTCCTATCATCAGTATCATCACAGCAAGCCCTCACCAGGCAGGGAAAAATTGGATGAGGCGGGAAGACGTGCTCACGCTCCAAGGAGACCTTCAAAGTGAAAGGAAGTTTCGATTCTGAAAGATGTTGCCATCTAGTCCTCTTATGCCAAAAGATTCAATCCCTAAAGCCTGGGGCAGCAATTGCTTCCATACCTTACTTGAACACTTTGTTTCAAATTTGTAAAAGAGTGCTGATCCAATGATTCTTGTATCAAAATCTGTTGCAAAAACAATGCCAATAAATAATAAAAACTATAAGTCTTGCTTTCCCTATTATTACGAGTCGCTTATTTTATTTCGATATGTGAAATATTCTGAGGATATCACTAAGATTATCGATCTAAATTTGCAGGCAATCAATACCAAGCTGATTCATTGCAATATCAAGCAACCCTTGGTAGCATTCAAAAGCAAGCCTTAAACAACAGAATTCCAGGGTCAAATCCTGAATAAGAAGTACTCTAAGCAAACAAATAAGATTTGGCTAGAGTATGTTTCTTCAGTTAAAACCACCCGCCAACAGAAGAAGATGATGCACACTTAAAGACGGCACTAAGGAATTGCTAATATAATCAATCAAATTCGCAACTGTCAAAAGAAAACCAATTCCAAGAACTTGGAACAGCAACCATTTATATCCATATTTTACATGAAAACTTTGCTAAGATATTGCAAAGAATTTACAAATATATGATTCTCTTGTTAAGGGCAATTGTAAGGCAGGCGAATAAAAAAAGCTATAAAGTGGATATAGGCCCAGTTTCGGTTAAACCACTATAATTCTTATGTTCCCTACTATTATAAACTGCTTTGTTTTATTTCGGCATATGAAATACGTTAATCGTGTTACTAAAAAAAACGATTTAATAATGCAGGCCATAAAAACAAAGCTTACCAGTCACGAGACCAAGCGATCCGCAACATCATCCGGCAATCAAGCACTGGGCCATTCAAAATTCCCATATCCAAATCCTACAAAAGGAGAACTTCAAATGAAAGTAAGCAAGGTGGATAGAAGCAGATCATATATAGCTAACTACAAATGTTTGAACAAACAAACAGCAAGTTAAAGAACCTAAATCTGCCACCACCAATTCGCTTAACTATAAAATATACTCCTTTGGGTAAGGGAGAGGCCTGGTAGCTGAAAGTGGTGACACTTGCGAAGCAATGGGGATTGTCAACATGAATCAACGGCAAAGAGACATGCGAGAGCAAGCGTCAGCCAGCAAAAAGAATATTTCAGAAGCACAAGCCCTCTTTGAAGGCATAACTCCTCAGAGGATAAAGACCTCAAGCGGGCTTCACCGAAAAAAGGCGTCTTTCTCGTTACAAAGTCGTGGAGTTATCGGTCGATACACTCCCGAGAATCCATCCAACCGAGAAAAGGAAACTCCAAACTTCCTGACAATAACCCTACTTAGGGGCGCGCATTTCACCACAACCGGTCAACATACTCCTGTGAGATGAAATGTGAAAAGCCCTCTTCGGAGGCAAAATGCTTCTCTACGGAGACCGAATGCTTCTCCTCAGAGACCAAAGCCCTCTACGGAGGCAAAATGCTTCTCTATGGAGACCGAATGCTTCTCCTCAGAGACCAAAGCCCTCTTCGGAGGCAAAATGCTTCTCTACGGAGACCGAATGCTTCTCCTCAGAGACCAAAGCCCTCTTCGGAGGCAAAATGCTTCTCTACGGGGACCGAATGCTTCTCCTCAGAGACCAAAGCCCTCTTCGGAGGCAAAATGCTTCTCTACGGAGACCGAATGCTTCTCCTCAGAGACCAAAGCCCTCTTCGGAGGCAAAAAAGTTTCTCTACGGGGACCGAATGCTTCTCCTCAGAGACCAAAGCCCTCTTCGGAGGCAAAATGCTCCTCTTCGGAGGCACAACTCTTCGGAGGACAAAGACCTCAAATGGGACATATGCCGCAAAAAAGAAAGTTCTCTACTCAACAAAAAAGATTGGAGGAGTCATGACCCACCAACCATGAGAGAGTAACTTCCAGGCAATGTAAACCATCTCTGGGGCACATTTCACCAGGAGTTGAAGTGTAACAGCCGCTCTTCGGAATTACACTTCACCAGAGTTGAAATGCAAACAAAATAAAGACCTCTTCGGGGGCACATTTCACCAGTAGTTGAAGTGTAACAGCCGCTCTTCGGAATTACACTTCACCAGAGTTGAAATGCAAACAAAATAAAGACCTCTTCGGGGGCACATTTCACCAGGAGTTGAAGTGTAACAGCCGCTCTTCGGAATTACACTTCACCAGAGTCGAAATGCAAACAAAATAAAGACCTCTTCGGGGGCACATTTCGCCAGGAGTTGAAGTGTAACAACCGCTCTTCGGAATTTCACTTCACCAAAGTTGAAATACAAAACAAGATAAAGACCTTCCTGGAAGCTCATGTTTCACCGAGATTGAAATAAAACTTCCAAGTGTCGAAACGTGAAAAGGCTTTCCTCGAAGGCACAACTCTTTGGAGGTACACGTTTCACCAAGATTGAAATAAAACTTCCAAGTGTTGAAACGTGAGAAATCCCTCCTCAGAGGTACAACCCCCTCCCGGGGACACAATTAAGAAGAAAGACCTCTTCGGAAACCTACGTTTCACCGAGATTGAAATAAAACTTCCAAGTGTTGAAACGTGAAAAGGATTTCTAAGGCATAACTCTTTGGAGGTACACGTTTCACCGAGATTGAAATAAAACTTCCAAGTGTTGAAACGTGAAAAATCCCTCCTCAGAGGTACAACTTTCTATATATATATATATAAAAAAAAAAAAATCCTCATCAAGAGCATACTTTAACTTCCAAAGGAAGAGTAATTTACCTATTATGGAGAATGATCTCCCTAAAAAAAAAAGGGGGGGGGGGGTTAAAGTACACTCAGAGGTCCGCTTTGCCACATAGAAGAATTCACTTGGCAAAATATATATACATACGCAAAAGAAGAAAGTGATTTCTTCGAAGGACAAAGCGTAGAAACTTATATGAAGGAAGTTGTACTCTGCAAAAATTTTATTTAAAGAATAAAATAATTATTCTTTAGCAAATACGAGTGCAAGTCCCCTCGAAGTATAGAATATTGCAGCAAACTTATGGAATGGGGGCAATATAGTATAATTACACACAATATGGTATAGCCAAACCAGCAAAAGGTAACGCTCAAGTAACATGCCATAAGCTCGCTGCAATATCATATATTGCAGATACAGGCTTCAAAATAAAAAAATAAAAAGAAAAGCAGGGGCCGGTGCCTGCACAACATCCGACCATTACACAAAAAAAGAATCAAAAAGTTCAACTCTTCATTTCTTCTTGCCGCCTTTAGACCCTTTACCCGGCCGAGTGGTTAGCTTTTCGGGCCTTCCAGGTTGGTCTGAAGGCATAAGGGAAGAAGGGGAGGGAGGTGCAACTGGCGCAACTTCCGGTTCCTCTTCAGTGGTGACAATTTTCTTCCCCCTCCTCTTCGATGTCCCATGCTTCTTTCTTCTCTGCGAAGAAGACTCACTCCCCGGAGTAACGAGAGCGGACAAAACTACGTCGTCAGAAGGAGTCCGCTCCGGAGAGATCTCGCCTCCTTCGAGTCCCTCGTCTTTTTGCTCCTGCGAGGCAACAGGGTCATCCAAACCATGAAGAGCCTCAATTTTCTCCTCTTGTGACCCAGGTTGCGAAGCAGAAGGAGGAGTCACCTGAAGAGATGGAGGAGGAATAACCAGAGAAGGCGAAGTCTGCACGGCGCTTGTTGTTTCAACTGCAGAAGAAGAAAAATTGAAAATGTTAGTATCTTCCCGAAAGAAGGGAGATATGGGTTCATCGAGATTCAAGAGGTAATCGAGAAGCTCATCAAATTTTTGAGGAATAAGCAGGCAATCCACCTGAATCGGACCAATGTCGAAATTACCTGAAGATGTTGGATTCGTCAGTTCAATCTCATAATTTTGAGCCCCAATGTCCTCCAAAGCCTCTTCATCAGTAGGGGTAATTACCCCGGTTTTTGTAGGAGGCGGCGAATGAGCACTAGAGCCTGTAATGTCCACCTCGGGAGAAATTAGAGGACGTTCAGAGGTAGTAGGCGGTACTTCTTTTTCAGAACGCTCCTCTTCCGCCATCCCGGCCCGCACTCTGGCAAGCTGCTCCTTTCCCTTGGCAAGAGCGGCACGGGCCTCATCATCAAGATAATGCTCTTCAAGGGCTGACTCAGCATATCCAGCACCTTTACCACCGAGCATATCAAGTGCTGCCTCCCAAACTTCAGCCAGTGTGATTTCATACTTGGGGCCTAGAAAGGCAAGGCTGCCACGTCCCAAAATGCTGTGCAGATAAAAATCGAATAATGTGGAGCTAATGTCAGCTTTGGTTGCTTGATGAGCCTCTTCGGCCGCAAGTTTACCAGCAACATCCTCGTCGCGCTCCTTTTCGGCCATAGCAAGTCGAGTTTTTAACAACTCTATCTCCAAGCTTTGAGAGCCGGTCTGTTCTCGCAGTTGTGCAGTTTCAGCACGATATTCTTCTATGACCTTTTCCTTGTGTGCAAGCTTATCTTCGACTGCTCTTTGACTGGCATGCGCATCTCGTACTTGTTGCTGAAGCATGCTCTCCTTTTGTGAATGGAAAGTAGATGAAGTAGCTAATTCTTCCTTAAGTTTTTCTACTTCCGCTTCCAGCTTTTCATTGTAGGAAGCAATACTTCTCATTTCGGCGTCATGCTGTTCAAGAGTCTTCTGCCACTCAGCCTTATCATTCTCCATTGTTAGCATGGCCTCGAGATTGGCTCGGTTAACCCTCTGAAGTTCGTCGACGAGTTTTTGCCAGTTCGACATTCTTTCGATATCGGTCCTGACAGCATCAAGATTTCGCAGCATAGCCGGTTTGTCGAGGGGAACCAAGTCGAGATCAAATCGAACCCCTCTCAGGCACCACTGAGGAAATCGACTTTGAAGAGTGGGAGGACCTTGCCCGATTTGGTATGCGGGCCGGTTGATGATTGCTTGAATGTCGGAGCGAGCGGGAGCAGGAGATTGAGCAGGGACATGTTCAGAAGCTGAAGGAGTTGTTTCTTCAGTAAGTCTAGCCCGCTTGCTAGAAGAATCGTCTATGTGACTCTTTCCTCTCTCATCATGAGCTTTTCTCTTTTGGGTGTCATCATCTCTATGGGGAAGATCATGTCTTTCTTGTTCCCTTCGGCGACGTTCTTCATATGCTCGTCTCTCGTCGGCTTTCCTGATGGCCCTCTCTTCATCCGACTCTCTGTAAGAAGGAATGTAACGCCTGTAATCATACTGGCTACGCCTCCCGTAGCGCTGGAAATCATCATAGTACGAGCCGCTGCGCCCCATAGGAGAATCTGGAATTAAAATAATAAGCTTTAGAAATCTTTAAAGTACAAGAAGATAAGTGCATAGAAGTGATGAGAAATTCTAAGTGTGTGTGTTGTGCAAACTACGCGCATTAATCTACGAACCACTCTTTGTTTGGGGAGTGGTTGTGGGTGTAATAGTTAACGTCAACTCTTGAGTCGACGACGACTGTTGCAAAATAGAAGTAGCTTCAACTACTGAAGAAGAAATCCCGGCAGTAGTGGGGTCATCTTTGAAGATCTCTTGTGAAGTAGCGAAGAGGTCGCTCAATCCTTCGAAGGTATCGTCCCTGCTTTGCTTGACAGGACTGGATTTCTTAGCCTTTTCACCAGATTCTTGTGAATGGTGAGAGGATCCCTGAGGCTCTTCTTCCTCGATAACCGGGGCAAGTTTACCAGATGGCCCCGCAACATCAACAGAAGTGGAGCACTTCACCAGCGAAGATTCAGGAGTCTTTATCGGAGAATCGGGGACTTCCGTTGGAACTTCATGAGCATGCATAGAGCGAGAAGTGTGTAGAAGCCCATGTTGATGTAAAAATTCATCCCTCAACAGAAATTTTATGCTCCTCTCTTCTGTGGCCACGACACTCAACCTCTCAAAAACTTGCTTGTGAATTGGGTCTCTAGAAGGGAGAGGAAGTGCTGAAAGGAACAAAGAATGAAATTAGCAACTGAAAGTTCGGATCTCGAAAAAGTTTCAAAACGGAAAAAATAGAAACACTAATCTTACTTCCTACTCTCCAAATGGCATAAAACCCTGAGGGACGGCGGGCAAAGAAAAACTGGTTCAAAAATCCATGAACGCTTTCAGTAAGATCGGAAATGAGCTTGCGGTTTCTGGCACTTCTCACAATAATGAGGGAAGGATGATCTTTACTCTTTGCAAACGAGCACAGATAACGAATTTCTTCAAAACTCGGTAGGCGATCAAGGGTTCTTCTAAACAAAACACATAACCCCGTCAAGATGGCATAGCCATTGGGATGAAGTTGAAACGGAGAGATTGTCAACCGAAGGAGAAGAGTTCGAAGGAAGTCGTTAAAAGGAGGAATCGCCCCACTTAAGCACATTTGGCGATTGACTGCAACAAAGCCATAGGGAGGATTGTCAGCAGTATCACTTGGCCCAGGGAGAAGAACATCACTTTCAGCAAAGCCAAATTGAGTGCGCAGCTGGACAAACGCTCTCGAAGTTAGAATAGTCGAGGTTCTCTCCGGAGGATTCTCTATGGGAACAGCTATCGGAAAAGTTTCTTCCTCTTGAGTTACCACTTCTTCTTCTCGGTGGGAAGTCATTCTACATAAACAACTGGGTATTCAAACATGAAGGTGCACGTTTCCTAAAGTGTGTGAAGTGTTGTGTAAAATCAATCAAGCAGTGAACAAATATAACTGGAATGAAAACTAGCAAGCATTCGTTAGTTATGAAATTCAGGGACTATTGTTTTAAGCCTAAATATGCAAGTAAGATGTTGATGCAGATAAATCAGTTCAGATTATTGATACTTTGCATTAATGTTTAACTTTAATTGATTGATTCACAAACATTTCATGCAGTGTAATTAAGTTGTTTGTCTTGTCTTGACTAATCTGTCATCTGACATGGGCAGTCAATGATAGTATTTTCGCCTTGGTTTTCTTTGTTTGTTATTTTCAGCAGGTTAGCAGCTTATAAGTTAATGCGATCTGTGAAATAAACACTGAGATTCAAGCAAGTTTAAAGTTGGGGCAGTTCAAAATTTAGGCAACTTAGTTTGGCAGTTCAAGTTAGAAACTCAAAGTGGATCTATGTTCTCAAAAAGTCAGCATGCCCAAAGCTTAAGTGTTAACTCGGCAGCGGTTTAAGAGCCAACTCGGTCACGGTTTAAGGGCTTAGCTCGGTCACGACTTAGGGGTTAACTTGGCTGCGGTTCAAGGTTAAATCAGTAGAAGGTTAAATCGGCAGATTTCCCCAAGGTTTAACTCGGCCACAGTTTTAAGGCTTAGATCGGCAGAAGGTTAGGTCGGTAGATCTCCCTCAAGTGCTAACACGGCCACGATTTAAGGATTGGGTCGGCCAAAAGCTAAGTCACTTCAAATCACCGGGTCGCATCTAGATCAATATCTCGCCCCACTCAACCTGTTAACCCGTTAGCTACTCCCTCAACCAAAAAATTCTCACTCCATTTATCCTATCTCATGCATTCGGATCATCCAAGACATCAACTCGAAACCTCTGCAAAGTCAGCGCCTTGCAATCCTAGCACGAATCAAAATCAGCTAGCTTAAATCAGTAAACCATATTCATCGTCCCATCAATCAGTCGAAATCGAACCAAGCAACCTAAACTTCACCAATCACGAAAACAATGGTAATCTTGATGGAGCATCACGCAAAGAGGCGATTCGTGTTTGAGCGACAGGATTCATGAATCGACAGTAATCTACAATCGAAAGAGGGATAAAATCACTTACGCAATGGATGGTAGAGGTTATCGATGATTAGTTGGAAGGAAATTGCTTCTAGGAATTTGAGAACACTTTAATGGCGGAATCAGGCAAGTGAGTAAGTGACGAAGAAAGAAGAAGAAAGTTAACTTATACCCTGCAGTGGAAAATTTGGAGCAACACATACGGTCTAACTGTTAGGTCGCATACGACCTACCGACCTAAGAGGGGACGGGTTAAGGGCTATCGAAGCACACGACCTAATATTTAGGCGTATACTTCGAGGGGCAAATGTTAACTCCGCCTTGACCATGACTCACCGATCTAGTGCATCAAGAGGTTCCAACCTAACAGTTAGAAGCGTGCCGACCTAAGGCTCAACAGGAGGTGCCGACCTAAGGCCTAAGGGTTATGCCGACTTAACACTTTAAAAAGGCTACCGACTCAACATAGATACCGACCTAACAGTCTAGGGAGATTGCCGACTTAACTGGTTGCCGACCTAACTGCCTTAACAGGAATGCCGACCTAAGGCCGAAAAGGGATACCGACTTAAGAGAGGTGCCGACCCAATGCTCTAGCATGTATACCAACCTAAGACTTAAAGAACGCCGACCCAAGATAGCTACCGACCTAAGTCGCGGCCGACCTATGACCAATGTTAAGTCGGTCACGACCTAAGCAAAGGAAGGTAAGTTCAATGCAGCTACTTGGCACAGTGGCCTCTTAACTCGTACACGATCCAGGACTTACCAGTTGGACCGTGACTTGCGACTTACCAAGTTAACTCGTCCACGACCTAAAGCCACTAAGTATAAGCCCGATGCCATATTACTAAGAAGGAGTAGTGTTGACTCGGAGGCGACCTAGGACTTGTGCAAGTGAACTCCTGTGAAGCCAGAAGGGGGCCAGATGGACCGGCCACGACTCATATTAAGTCGGCTACGACTTAACTTAGATCGGCCACGACTTAGGACTTGGCAATAATTCCAGACCGAAACTCTCTATAAATAGGCAACTACCTCCAACATTCAAAGGACTTTTGGGGGGGCACATTCTCTTGAGAGACCGTTACCTTGCTGCATCGAGAACTCCATCAACACTTAGAGCTTTCGAGATCAAAGGAATACTTCAAAGAACTTCACGAAGAAACTACACATCTTCAATTTGAATTCAAGGATTTTAATCGACATAGAAGCTTGAGCTACTTGTTCCAAAACTCTTGTAACTTGAAATATATTGTACTTGAGAAGCGTTGTATCAGCTTGTAACGAGGTCATTAATAAAAGTACTTAAAGTGGACGTAGGCTATACCCTTAAGCCGAACCACTATAAAATTGTTGTCGTTTACCGCTTTTCTACTGTTTTCTGCTTGTAATCTGTTCCCGAGCTTTCGGGTGGTGCTTTCACAACTATAACTCATACACCGGGGTGTTAGCGTTCAAATTTTAGCGTTAACATAAACAGATAATAATGTCAACAAGTATATCACGGTCCTTGTAACAAAATGGTATAAACTAAATTTTCATTCAGGTACAAAAAAATACGGATCACATAAAAGGCAATAAAAACAACTTTAATTTATAATTATTTATTTTAATAAATTATCAATTAAATGATAGAAAGGGTTGCAATTTACAAACCATTTTATTAATTATAAATTTTTTTACCCCCACTCCTCAACTCTTTTGTAACGAGCGGGATTTTCGCGTTCGAAAATCGACATCCATACTTTACATCGTACTCGAATGCTGCGGATTCGATCGTTCAAATCCGAGTCGTCGGAGCTTATAACACAATTAAGTAAACAACACAGCGGAAGAAAAAGAATAATACATTGATATATAGCATTGATACAATATCTAATACAACAGATGATACAATAGATATCAATATACATCAGAGATATGATACAATAAAATAGCAGCGGAACAAATAACTCTAAGATAGTCTTCAAGGAAGAACTCCAGCAGTAGCAGCTCGATCCAACATCACGATACACTAAGACAAGTAAGTGCAGTCCGTTCCAAAGACTGAACTAACTCCAGATAATTTACTAAACCTAGCTATCTGAAAAAACCCAATTCTAGACTTCCCGTGTGGAAAAATTTTGAGCACCCAGAGTTTAAGAAAGAAACAATAAACTCCAGGTCAGTCGTGAGACTGGTATGAGTAACAAAAACAGTTTATCTTAAAAAAACAAACAAAGAAATATTTTAAAATAGATTCGCAATGCTTTTAGAAAATGTAACTACCATAAGACCTCCCGCCACACACACAACGCAAACGCAGAATCGGAGGAGATTTCTCCTTATGACAGTCAAACATGCTTGATACGCAAATTTCTTTGATATTATTACTATAAGTGCAAAGTGCAGAAAGCATTTCAAAAGTATAATATAAATCTTAGCCAGCATAGGCATTTCGCACTTATGCCTACTATAACTACCATGTTCAATAGCAGGTTACCACCACATTCCATGGCAGGTTATACAACTAATACCGTATAGGGCTCGTATTGTTTCTTTGGATTTTCAACAAATGGTCGGGCCAAGAAACTTTCCATTGCCACATGGGTACGCCTCTGAAAAGACGCCCCAAGAACCTAACCGGATCTCTGCCAACACAAGGCCGGGTTACCCCTAACTGGGTAACTAGTGACACGTGTATGCCATCCTCCGGTTGCAACCGACCTTTCCATGGATCCCATAGCCAACAACCACAAAGTAATAAATTCGCAGTAACCACATAGGTTAAATATCTAGGCTTCATACCATGATACCACCTCTATCCAGAAGGAAATGAACATGCCCTTAGGGGGCGCGATCCCCAAATAACCTTGCTGCATTCTTCCTGTTTTGACCATTACCGGGTTGTGAGGTTCGACGAAGTCTCGTCCACAAAGCTATGCTTTTCACAAAAGCCACGCTTTGATCAACAAATGATCAGCAGCACTCAGCATGAAATATTATCAAATTGGGAATATATCGCTGATAGCCTTCAACTATATAACCTCTGAGCTCGTACGTCTCAGAGAAGGGTGCTAAGCTAAGAGAATAAATTCTCCGCCACCAACAAAAATGTATTTAAAAGAAATCTGCTTTATATCTCAATTTGTAATGTCAGACATACAATCCATTCAAGTCTATTCTGGGTTCGAATATAACCGAAGGCACTTCCAAAGAAGCCCTTGCAAATCCGGATAATCCCTAATCACGTCCGGACTTCCCATCACATATGGAGTCTCTATACCGTGGACCAGTCGATGCAAAGACATTCGACGAGTTTCCTTTCGCTTTCGAAAATGTCCGGTCTTCACCACCGGTCTTCAAATGCTATCCATAACGTCGTATCACATATTCGGAATGGGCTATATGACACAAAGGTCCTTCTCCGGCTAAACCGAATAGTGAGCGCAATATTTACAAGAAACATATGGATATTGGGGTCTCAATTAAGTCACCATTTAAAATCCAAAACCTTTCCTCGGATGGTTTAAACCAATTACCATTTCAAATATTTAAACAAAAAGATTTATTCCATAAAGTTCACCCAGTTTCACAAAGATCCATTTACGGATTTCAAAACAATTTTCATTTCAATTGGATTACCCCTTTAAATCTTTTAATTTAAAGATTTAACTTATAGCTTTCAAAACCGTTTCCAAAGATTTATTCATAACTTGGAAATCATTTTCATTTCAAACTTGAAAATCCTTTTAACACAAATTGGACGTTCATTTCTTATGTGGAAGCTTTTATTATTTGAAAACCAACAATTTTCGTTTCGGAAAAATCCAATTATATTTGCACGAGTTAAAGCCCTTGAATTTAAATTCATATTCCCAAATCAATACATTTAAAATGGTTTAAAAACCCATATAACTCATTTAGAAGTTGAATAACTTTTCTTTATATCCTAGTTTTCAAATCATAGAGTTCAATTTCAAATATTGAATTCAAATTTAAATCAAATTATTTAAATTTCAAAACTTTATCAAATTATTCAAAAATAAATTTTATCTTGAAAATTCCATTCCAAAAGCTTTTCATATTTAACCCGATTCCATTTCAAACCATTTGAATATAAAAAATCAAATTAAAAACTATTTTCAAAAATCTGTGACTTAATCGATTTCCTCGTGAAATCCATATTTGTGTGTGTATAAGTATGGTCCATGGGTTTAACACAATAGTGCAACATCATTTCAATCATCACAGTAAAACACAGAAATATAGTTGATAAGCGATATAAACTATAACGCTTATCGTTCATTCACAGATTCACAGATAATAAACAAATGTATCACAAATAAATGAATAAATTACACACAGCTCAAATCACAGAACAAAATATCACAGATCAGGTAGGACAATCAATTCAAGGCATCGCATACAATACAATCATTCATAAGCAAGGTCTAGTATTCAATAGTCATTTATAAGTAGGATAAATTAATGGTTTAATCCTAATTAATTCAATTTATTTCCAATCAAATTTATTTACTTATGAATTTATTATCCAATTCTGATTTATTAATTCCAAGTCATTTGATATAAACTAATTTACCAATTACCTTAATTTATTAATTGATTCTTAATTAATCACATTTATTAAATTAACCTTAAGTTAATTACGTAATCATTTAACCTTAATTAATTTCATTAAATAATTATCTTTAAGTAATTAATTACCTTCATAAATAAATCAACATTTAATTACATTAAATGTAATTATATCTTAATCACTTGATTAATTAACTTTAATTATTAATTAATATCTAATTAATAATCCTTAATTTATAAATTAATTATTCCTTACTTAATAAATCTTTACCTCTTGATCATTTAATTAATCTTAATTAATCACATTTATTAATTAATTCTTAATTAATTACCATTTGACTAATTATCCTTATTTATCATAATAAGTAATTATCTCTAATTACTTATTTAATCAATTATTAATCCATAATTAATTTCTTAAATAGTTAATCCTTAATCATGAATTAACTTTTAAAATAAACTCATTCTTATAAATGATTTAAATATCATTTACCAATATGTTTGAAACTTTTATTTTCAAACCTGTCTTTTAAATTCCATTTGAAATCCAAGATTTAAAGTGAACCCTTATTTATCTTTAATAAAGTTAAAAACTAAGTTTTTGAATCCTTTAACTTACTTGTTAAAGTAATATTTTTATTATAAAGAAATTTTAAAAGAGTAAAAATCAAATTAAGTATACTTGAACATTTTACTTATTTAAATATAAATCTATAAAACTTAGTTTATATTTCAAAGTCTAGAATTCAATTTAAATTCAGGTCCAGTTTCAAGTTTTTAATTTAACTTGTTTTAAATCTTTCTTTTACACCTTTCGATTTCATTTTAATTTCAATACCCTTAACTACTTTTAAGTTATTAAACAATTTGGATTTAAAATTTTATTTGTGCCTAAACTGAATTCCAATCCAAACTTGAATTTTTATTTGTATTTTGATTTAAACCATCAGTTTAACACCTTGCTTTATAAATTTGAATTTAGTTTTCAAATTTCAGGAAACAGAAACATGTTCGTTTTGAAAAGCCTGAGACAAAATTTGACTCGACCACTTCCTATTCCAGCTTCGGGTAAACTACTCGATTTACTCGAGTATAACGCGAGAAACAAATCAACCCTCCCCAGGCAACAAATACCCTGCTAACCACTCCAGTGCTCGTGCGCGTGCACACGGCGGCGTCGGAGCTCTGGCAAACCTCGCCTCATCCAACAAGTCGCGATTGATCAAAATATTCGAAATCCAAGATCAATTCGACGCGCAAAATTCCAGAGCGAAATTTGACCCATCGTTCGAAATACTGGACTCGAATCTCCTCAGATAAATCACCTCACCCCCTCCACGTCATCCACGTGAGGCGCCACCACTTCGACCACACCTCGCCAACCCCCTTCACTACTCATTCCCAGAGATTCGCGCAGCTCGGTCAGATAGAGGTGAAGTAATCACCTCGTTTCCAGACCCCAACAAACCTATGACTTGTTACTTTATAATATAAATAAATTTCTATTTTTAACACAAGTGCTTATTTTTATTTTCACTATTATTTTTGACCCAAACTATCAAATACTAAATTTTCTAATGTATTTATTTTTATACTTATGGTAATGTTTATAAGATTTATTTTAAATATTTTCGAAAGATTTTATTTTCAAACTTACAAATCATAGTTTCTTCCAAAATATCTATACAACAATTTCTATTTATATAAAAAAAATCTATTTGTAAAGACATTACATTATAAACATTGTTTAAAAATAACTCATTATTAAATTAAAACAATTTATAAAAGAAACTATCTCTTTATTAATAAATAACATATTTTATTTGAATTTGGAAAAACTCAAATCGATTAACCAATTAATTTCACAATTTTAAATCAAAAATTAAATTAATTATCAATTTAAAATAAATTAAATTCGGGACCGTTACACTTTTTGAGTTTTTTTGAATCCATATAAATTATCATTTTATAATTATCCAAAATGTTATGTTAATTTTTTCTTTGATTTTATATTCATATGCCAAGATTTTATAATTTCTACATTCATTTATAAAGTTTTCATTAATTCTTTCTTATTATTTTACATTCAAATCCATGTATTTAAATTAACCAAACACCATAAATCCATACCATATAAATGAATTCAAGTAATTAATACTCGTTAAGTTCTTTATAATTCATAAAAAATGTCAATTTCAATTTATATACCATATTCGTAGTAAAAAATGGTAAAACAGATGTTACTTTCAAATAAAAATATATATGAATCACTTAACAAATGTTATATGCATAAACAATAATAAAATATTTAATTTATGATCGATATATCGAACATTGCATAACAAAATTTTAGTTCAATAATATTAAAAGTTTGAGTACTATGTTTTTACAACATTGCGTGTGCAATGCATGTGATACAATCTGTTGCTTTATTATTATCCTCCACAATTTTAGTAAATTTTAAAAAAAATCCCTCAATTATCATATATTACATTAAAAATTCTTATCAATATCGATTTTGCAACTTAACATTTAAAACTCATATATCATACACATATGTGGGTGTGTATTTACATACATACACACGTGAGCACAAATTTACTTAATATTACTTCAAAAAGGAAAATATTACATCAGTATATCAGTCATATTTAATGTATAATTTCTTAATTTTAAAATATAAATTAAACTTTGTTTTAAATAAGATAAAATATTTTAAAACAATTTTTTTTGGAAATAACAATAATATATCTTTATTTACTTACATTTTTTAAATGTATAAATTAATAAAATAGTATGTTTAATATTTAATTTCCTTAAACTTTAGAAATATTACCGTGAAACAAATTTGGAACAAAATATATCATTTTAAATGGTTAAAATATGAAAATAATGAATATATGATTATTTTTAACTATTCAAAAATAATATTTTAATATATTTTACTATAAAAAACATAATATTTTAAAATAAAAATAATGATAAATTTTCTATAAATTTGTCTACATTTTGTTTAATAGATATAAATTGGTGAATATTATACTTAATGTTCTAAATTTCAAAATTAATTTATAATCTAAATATATTAATTTAGATATTTAAAATCTAAAGAAAATATAGGTATTTATAATCCATTCTATTAATATATTAAATTAATTGATATATATGTTTATCTAAGTATTGATTTGTTAAATAATAGTAGAATATAACAAAATATATTTTTCTCCTTTACTTTTTTTTTGAAGATTTCTTTTTTATAATTGATTTGTCATGAAGCTTCTCACGATTTTAGCAACTAAAAAAAATAGTATTGTCCTTGGTTATATACACATACACACACACAGATATATTCATATACATATACATACATACATACATACATACATACATATATTACAATTTTATACCCTCATTTAATACTTATATGAATACTTCATATAATCTAAAATATAACTTAATAAAACTTTAAAATATAACATTATTTCAAAACTAACTTAAAACTATATATTTCATCGTGAATATTTAGAATTAAAATATAACAATATCTATAACTATTTATAACTATTTAAACATATAAAGTATTTAAGTACGATATTTAAAATGTAACTAACTTACTTTGAGAAATATTATTTTACAACAACAAACATATTATGCTGACACAAAGATATGTAAATAGAAATATAAATTTTCTGTTAATAAATTTGTACATTCATTTACTACACGTAAATTAGTTAAATACTATACTTAACATATAATTTATTTAAATTTCAAAAGACTTTTTTTCTAGAATTATTTAATTTAGACGTATATATTTATAACCTAAAATAATAATAGATATAATTTTTGATAATTCATTCTTATGTAACTTAAGTTATTGATATAATGATTTACTATATATATTATGTTAAATAATAATCACTTATGAATTTTGAGAACTAAAGTCTATTATTATTTCTATTTTGTATTTTATACAAAGATCACTTTTTTTATAGTTTATGATTCTTAAGATTATTAATAAATCTCTCATTGATTCCGACATACTATTTAGTTTCAAGTATAAATTCTATCGTTGCTTAATTAAGTTCAACCACTTTACGTTCAAGTTTGTATTTTTTTTGGCCTTAAATAATATTTGTTAATAATAAACATGCGTAATAATGAAGGCTTTCTTCTTTTCATTTTTTCTTACCACTTTATATTGAAGTATAATTTACAAATTGTTTGAAATGTTCTCCTTAATTCCATTTAACTAAGCTACATTCAAGTTTATATTTGTTGTTCTTTTTTCCAAATTAGTATTTTATTATAGAATAACATATACACAATAATTGAAACACACGACTTATACATGTATATGCTTAACATTAGCAAATTACATTTTACGTCAACTATTTAATTAACCATGTATATTTGACAATTTTTTTACAACATTACCATGTACAATGCACCGGTTACACACTAGTATATTTTGAACTTAAATCGGATTTCAGTTTTCAAATAATTTTTTTAAAGAAATATTCTCTCTGTTAACACATATGTAGTTAAAGTCTGTGAAAAATTAATACATATAGATAAAGTTACTGATAATTTAAAACAAATATTTTTTTTTCAAAATTAAACAACCAACAGTCGGTTTTTACACCGTTGTACGGTTATACTAGTAAGATGAAAAATAAGAATGTGGGCCAATTTGCATTTGTTTTAGGGGGAATTAATTTAAAGGACAAAAATTTCTATATTTTTTACCTCAAGGACACGACCTCAATATTTTTACCATAAGGACAAACATTCTTCTAAAATTTATTCACAAGGACAAACATTTTTCAAAATTATTCATAAGGACAACAAAACTGATACCGAGCTAAAAACTGATACCTAAAAACTGCTACCGATAACTACAAACTGATACCTAAAAACTGCTATCAATAACTAAAAACTGATATCTACAGAAAGTTGTCCTTCAGGATAAAATATTGAAGGTCTGTCCTTGAGGTTAAAAAGCTGTAAAATTTTGTCCTTGACAATAATTTCCTGTTTGTTTTATCAGCAAAGTGTTGAAATTATTGTTATTTGCAATTTGTTTTATCAGCAAAGTGTTAAAATTATTGTTACACGGCAACTTATATGCAATAACTTGGGTTGAAACCATAATCAACCCATAGACAATTATTCATAGTCAACCGGCCACGGAGAATATAATCCTAACTCGTAGCCCTTAGATTTTAACCCCATGACGTTTGCAATTAATCCAAAGACACAGGAAGGGCAAACTAGTCATTTACCATCTCAGCAGTCAAAAAACAGTGTTAAAAACCAGTCCGTGGCCTTTATTTTGCCGGAGACATCGCTTTTGACAGCACCAATTTCAAACCTTTTTCTCACAGTTTTTTTTCCACTTGCGTTCAAATTTCAAAGTTCATTTTTTATTTATCTTGTTACTCTCTTGCCGTCGCTTTTAGCATCAATTGTACAAGCAAACGATTTCGAGAAAGTCGGGAAAACGTGAAACTCAAACGTAATTGATCTCTGAATATCGAATTCGCTCCTTCCGTTTCTTTTTGGATCCGGTGCTGGTTATGTCAATCTGATGATCTATGGTAAGAAATACGGAATTTACTTACTCTATTTTGATTTTATTTGTGTTTGGATAAGGTTTAGCTTTGTATAGAGTAGAAATGATTGATTGCCTGAGATTTTGATTTGGAAGTTTTGAATTGGTGATTGGGTGTGGGCCTGTAGATTATTAGAAACTTTCGTGGTGGTTTTTTTTGTTGGAGCTAACTTTCTTTTGAAAAAATATAGTATCTGTTTAGTTCATTTTATCGAATCGGCACAAACGAAGATGTTCCGTGGACTCTCCTTCAAAACTATTAGCTCATGGATTTACGATGCTTAATTGAGCTCGACAAAAACAATATAATACAGATTTTGCAGTCGCATTTACATGAAGAAATTTGCTAAAGTTATGTTTTCTCCCTTATCATTACCCAAATGTTCTGTCTAGAAGCTCTATTACTGAATAGATATGCATTATATTTTGAAACTCTTCATTTGTGCCCAAACCTTGGAGTGATTCATAAGCTACGTGTTCTATTTTTCCATGAACTATGTTGTTATAGGTGTTGAGTGAGTGTCACTTGGTGCCTAGGGACTTGTATTATTTGTAGATATACACCATCTCTTTTTATGACACGTTTATGCCTAGCTTCTTAGATGCATGACGATGCTCAATATAATGGGTAATTCTTTCAGGGTGTTTTGGTACCCTTAAGTTCTGCTTTTTCTTCTTCTTTAGTTTGTTTGTTAAACATGTAAAATTCCATGAGGTGCATATGAGTTAAAAAAAAAACCATTCTCGAAGAAAGAATATGTATCAACCTAAGATAATCAAAGATTAATTCCAAAGGGAAAAGCTTTATTTTTAGACATTTTTAAGTTTTTTCTAGAATATTTTGTAGTTTAAAATATGAATAATTCTTAAATTGCCTTCAGTTTCTATCATTTTGTTAAAATTACTTGTATAATTTTATTTACATATAGAGAAACCCTGATATATGCTTCTATAGTCTTCTGATTTTTAATTTTAATTATTTCTTAACCTACTCATTGAAGTCAATTTATGTTTATAACAATAACCCAGTTATTCTTATTTTCGAATTACTAAACTTTTATTTTTATTTTTTAGGTAGTATTTCCGTATGTTTTATTACAGCCAGTTTTTTAGTTTCAATACTCCTTAAATTACTCCTTCAATATGATTATTCTTTAAAATTGAAAATATATTTAATTTTTGGATTTGTATCTTTCCACATATTCTTTAATTTCGTTTTTTCATGTTTCAACTTTTTTTGTATAAAATGTGGATTCGTTTATCTTGTTTTCTTAATGGTTATGGATATTTAGTTACAAAATATTCTATTACATCTTATTTGCTAATTTTTTAGATTATATTTACTTCTAGTGGCATTTCTGAACCTTTGTTATAGTCAAAAAAAATGTTGATACTTATGTTTTGATTATTTCTAAAAGTCATGGACGATTTGCTATGGAATATTTTCTGAAGTTTTACATGTTAATTTTTCATTTTTTTAAATCTTTCTTGTGGAATTCCCGAAACTATGTAGTCAGACGAAAAATCCGCGACGTTGTTACTGCTATTATTGAAGATATGATATGATGAATTCTGGGAAATTTGTCATTATTATCTTTTACTATTGTTGGCAACGGGGCTGACGCAGTTAGTTGGTAGTTTAGAATTATGAGATTAAAAGTCAGTGGTTCGATCCCGAGGTCGACACTTGTTAGCATTAATGAACCATGTTCAAAAAAAAAAAAAAAAGAAAAAAAAAAGAAAAAAAAGCTTTTGCTATTGTTAACATCCTCCACTATAATAAAGACAATATTATAGATCTCTATCCATGATTCTATGTTCACCCATTCCTAGTTTGGGTTCTAGGGAAAACCTTCACACTTAGTGCTCTGCTCCGTCCATAGATCCTAAATGTGAGGTGGTGTTTGAAACTGGCCTTGGGCTTCCTGGTCAAAATATTACAATTGGCAAGAGGATTAAGAGAAAAGAAAGGGAGTATTATGTATTGAATAATAAAGACTTGATAGTTTATTTGGGCTTTTAACAACGTCACTTTAACCTATTCAATGTTACTTACGCCTTGATCAATATGGAATTTCTCACGATGTCACTAATCTACCTTTTGGTATGAAGTTTCTTTTGCGTTTAATAAGCAACACTCGGTATGTCTTGGAAATGGAAATGATGATGAATTCTTTTATCCTGTTCAAGGCTCTGGGTCTGAGAGTCATTTCTGAAACTGTATATATGGAGCGGTTTATTTATCTTCAACAATATAAGTGGAATGAGTACTAGTACAACTAAAAATATGTTAAGTTAGCAATGTAGTCTTATTTACATCGCTATATAATTTAAATCTGAATTTTGCTTTTCAGGCTGCTCCAGTCAACATTGTTGTAGGTTCTCACGTGTGGGTTGAGGATCGTGATGTCGCATGGATTGATGGCGTGGTTTCGGCAATCAATGGTCATAATGTTCATGTCCATACGACAAATGGAAAATCGGTTTGTTTTTCCCTCAACTTTTTTTTATTGAAAAGTTTGAAGTTATTGTGTTTTGGATGTACTCTAATGTTCTTTCGTTGACATGCTATGGACCATTGTATAACATACAAGATTTTTTTTTTATTGATGATTAAAATTCCATTAAATTTAAATTTGCTTTGTAATTTGCGGAATCTTCCATTACTATGTTAAAAAAAATAAAAGAAGAAAAATATTTCTGAAACTGCACATGTTGGATCGTGGTGACACCGCATGAAATGCTAATCATATGTGGCATTATGAATGGCATGAACTATCATAATAATGGGTCAGATAAGTATTTCATTTCATCCTATAAATTTGGATAATACTGGAATAGAACTGTTGGAGTTTGCCATTATTTAATATAGACATATATTATTGATGTTATATTTTGGATTGGTGCTTATCCCTGATTAAGAGAGAACAAACCTAGGATTTTATCAACCAAGAAAAGTGTCATCTTCTTCAAACTTTTCTATCTTATATTGATTGGAACTTGTATAATACTGGAATAGAACTGTTGGAGTTTGCCATCATTTAATATAGACATATATTATTAATGTTATATTTTGGAGGTGCTTATCCCTGATTAAGAGAGAACAAACCTAGGATTTCATCAACCAAGAAAAGTGTCATCTTCGTCAAACTTTTCTATCTTATATTGATTGAAACTTGATATCATGTATGCAATCCATCAATAAATATAGTAGTGTGTTAACTGTAGCAGACACAAGATTAGAAGTCAATCGTTTAAATTGGCAATGCAAATGTTGTAATTGACATAGCAGATGATCAGAATCAAGTGAAAGAAAACAATATTTAAAGCATTGAGAGAGCTTCAGAAATGAATATGCAGTATAACTTGTTAGTAGGCCTGTCAATAGTTGGTTCAATCCTTGTGGCTAAAATCCCGGACCCAAGCTCGTTTGTTATGATCATAACCCAAGTCTGATGTGTATTTCAAACCCGTTACCTTACCCCTGGTCCGTCGGTATTAAGATAAAAATCTGAATGCCCTACACGAGATGTTGATGCTAAAACCATCTTTTTAACTCATATATTTAAAAAAAAATTCATAAACACAGTTAACGAATTAGATAGTGTTGAAATTGGGTTCAGAAATAAAAATGCACGAACAAACAAACTATGCAAATATAGTGTGTACCGTGAACAATTAATAACCGGGTTTGGATCTAAACTGGACTGGGAATTGATGAAACTGTACTTGCCCGAATAACAATCGGGTCAGACCCAAGTTGGGGTTTTGATATTTGAAGCTAAACCCATACTCGATAAATGGTCTGAACCTGATTGGTACACACTTTGTTGCAACAAAACAAATCCTCAATGTTACGAGCCTACCAACCCATATTTATGCACCGCTTCTCCAAGTTATTTAGCGATGCGGGACTATTTCAATTCCAAACCGTCGTTCATCCTTGCAACATACGAGACAACCTTAACATAATTATAACTAAGCCTCTATTGTTTCATCAACAATAAATTACTTATAATCAAATTTAATTCCCCACTAAAAAATTGGTTTTAATTTCAAGATCGAGCAGGTAACTTCTATATTTATTGCATATTAAAGAACAACTGTATGTAAGCCTTATGACTGTTGAACAATTTAAATTCCTGCAATATTTAAAAAAAAAAGGATCTTATCAGTTGCTTAATATGTAAGCCTAAGTTCAACTATATATGCAGGTTGTTGCAAACATATCCAAGGTGTTTCCCAAGGACACAGAAGCTCCACCTGGAGGAGTGGATGATATGACAAAACTTTCATATCTTCATGAACCTGGAGTGTTGCAAAATCTTGCCACACGATATGAACTTAATGAGATTTATGTAAGGATTTATAGTTTACAAGATTGTCTAATTATTATTTTTAATTGAATTTGAAATCTGTAGTGACATTCTTGTATTTTCAGACATACACTGGAAATATCTTAATTGCAATAAATCCTTTTCAAAGGTTACCTCATCTTTACGATTCCCACATGATGGAACAATACAAAGGAGCCACTTTTGGAGAGCTAAGCCCCCATGTGTTTGCAGTCGCTGATGTGGCCTATAGGTGATTTGTTTTTTTCCCCTTAGATTCTAAATTGTAGAAAAACAAAATCTGTGCATTTTCTTTTAATTAATTTTTTATTCTAAGAAAATAGGGCAATGATAAATGAAGGAAAGAACAATTCCATTTTGGTTAGTGGAGAAAGTGGTGCTGGGAAAACTGAAACTACAAAGATGCTTATGAGATATCTTGCTTACTTGGGTGGACGCTCTGGGATAGAAGGAAGAACCGTTGAGCAACAAGTTCTTGAAGTAAGTTGGAAACGTCAAGCTCGAATTTTTTCTCTCATTATAGTGTCATGTTTGCACCATTAACCAAAAAAGTGTTTTTGTTCTTTGCGTTACAGTCAAATCCCGTTCTAGAAGCATTTGGGAATGCAAAGACCATCAGAAACAATAATTCCAGGTTTATGTCACCAATATGTATTTCTGCAATGTGTTATATCATTTGTGAGCTTTCTAAGTTTTGTAAACTCACAACCCATTGGCTTCAGTATCTGCTAATATGGGTTTCACTTCTTATAGACTACAAGTCAGATATTTCATCTGGCTAGCTTTTCTATTTAATTTTGGGGCCTATATTGTCTAATCATGGTTAAATGTTCTCTGGTTTTTCTTGTGGTATCATTGCAGTCGCTTTGGCAAGTTTGTTGAGATTCAATTCGATAAGAGTGGAAGGATATCTGGGGCAGCTATAAGAACATACTTGCTTGAAAGATCTCGAGTTTGTCAAATTAACAGTCCAGAAAGAAATTACCATTGTTTCTACCTTCTTTGTGCAGGTCCTCCAGAGGTTGGAACATTCACTTTCTTACTCTGCATTATCTATTCCTTATATTATGCTGCATATATTATCCTTAACAGCACCGTAATTTCATGAAGCCATATCACCGAATGACAGGATATTGAAAGATATAAATTGCAAGACCCCAGATCATTTCATTACCTTAACCAGTCTGATTGTTATGAGCTTGATGGTGTTGATGATGCACATGAGTATCTAGCAACCAGAAGAGCCATGGATATTGTTGGAATTAGTGAACAAGAACAGGTTATAATTCTTAGCTTGTTGATATTTTTTCCTGAAGTTCATCCAATACTAATGCTATTTCTACTGCTTGCAGGAAGCGATATTCAGAGTTGTTGCTGCAATTCTTCATATTGGGAATATTGAGTTTGTAAAAGGAAAGGAAATAGACTCATCGGCTATTAAGGATGAGAAATCAAGGTTCCATTTGAATATGGCAGCTGAACTTCTCATGTATGCTCAAGTTGATTATTGTGCAACCTTTTTTACTATAATATCTTACAAATTTGCAAGTAAATCAGGCAATTTTATTGTGTTTTCTTGGCAGGTGTGATGCCCATGGCTTGGAAGATGCCCTCATTAAGCGAGTGATGGTAACACCAGATGAAGTAATTACTAGGACACTTGATCCTGAGTCTGCCGTTGTTAGTAGAGATGGCTTGGCTAAAACATTATATTCCCGCCTATTTGATTGGTAAGAGTAGCAAACTTACCTTAAATTTTGAATTTCATTTATATAATCTTTACTAGATAAGAAACAAGTTATCATGGATGTCTACAGGCTGGTGAATAAAATCAACGTATCCATAGGACAGGATCCAAATTCAAGGCATTTAATTGGAGTTCTTGATATTTATGGTTTTGAAAGTTTCAAATGGAATAGGTTACCCATTTAAATTCTACCTGCATTACATTTTTTTAATTTTGAAATTATAGAGATTTCCATTAGCTACCACTTTGCTCAGATTACTGTTTCAATGCAGTTTTGAACAATTTTGTATCAATTTCACCAACGAGAAATTGCAGCAACATTTTAACCAGGTTTGTTTGATTAGCTATATGTTTTTTTCCTGACAAAGCGAGTTCTCTTTAGTTTTATTTATATGCTAGTTGTTATGGCAGCACGTATTCAAAATGGAGCAAGAGGAGTATACCAAGGAGGAGATTAACTGGAGTTATATTGAGTTTGTTGATAATCAAGATGTGCTGGACTTAATTGAAAAGGTATGCTAGTTTTACAGTGTACGCATCATTGATTAGGAGTAAATTCAAGGCATGACCGTCATTATTAGATTACTAAAATCAATGCAATTTCTACTGCTCACCCTAGCTGGTCAGGTTTATAGTACACTGCATGTGGAATAGTTTATACACTGCAGGTGAAATACAAACAAGTTATCTGCATTATCTGACCATGGTCATGAAGTTTTAGGTTCTAGAATGATTTTTTAAATATTCTAATGTTAACTTGATTTAATATTTCAACTATTATGATGTTGACTTATGTAGCGAGCTTTAGTTCTCTCCAATTTGATTTTTAGTTAGTTGGTATCAATTCCCTTTGGTTTTAGAAGCAGTCACGTCTACTGCCTTCCGCAATGCAGAAAATAATGTGCCTCTCACTTGCTTACAAATGTTTCCTACTCTTAATGCTTTCAGAACAGTTTTTATGTACTATATTTCAAAAAAATAAGCAAATTACATACCCTTTCTGAGCACATATATGAAGTTTCATGTTAAACAAAAAGCATATCAATGTTTTAAACTTGACACAACCTTTTTTATTCTGTATTTATCTTATCGTGATTTCTCCTTTATGGCAATTTTGTAACATTTCCAATTGTCTTCCTTTTGTTACTTCCCCAAGCTAAATGTTGCATTAGCTCGCTCATATATGCTGCGTCTGCGATACTTTCTTCCTGTGAATAATGTCGTTTAACTTACACGTATATACCTTTTATTTGCTTATGGTTAAATTTATTTTGCAGAAACCTGGTGGCATTATTGCACTTCTTGATGAAGCTTGGTGAGAGAAACATACAAATAATTATTTCCTCTTTTTCACCAAACTACATTATTGTTAATGAAGTTTTAACCCAATTCCTAGATGTTTTTGACACTACGATTTATAAACCAATCATACATTATTTGTGCTGAATTGCTTAGAAATATTCTTCTTAATGATCCTTGCAGCATGTTTCCGAAGTCAACACATGAGACTTTTGCACAGAAGTTGTATCAAACTTTTGCGAAAAATAAGAGATTTATAAAGCCAAAACTTTCCCGTACCAGTTTCACTATATCTCATTATGCAGGAGAGGTAAACGTTCACCCGTCGTAAATTTGATTCAAGTGAGTAGTGTTGGCAATTTATCATCTCTTCTGTAGGTTACATACCAAGCCGACCAATTCTTAGACAAGAACAAAGATTATGTGGTTGCAGAACATCAGGATTTGCTGAATGCTTCCAGATGCTCTTTTGTTGCCAGTTTATTTCCACCGCTTCCTGCTGAAACGTCAAAGGCTTCTAAATTTTCATCAATTGGATCAACCTTTAAGGTTTAATTCTGTCTTTATATTCAAATTTTATCATTTATTTCCTTTCAGTTCATGTAGTTTCTATTTCGTGTCTCATGATTATACAGATTTTTCATGAAACATAAATTGGTTACAGCTTTGCAATGCTTCCATTTGGTTTGTATAACCTGTAACGCTTAATAGTATATAGTCCCTTCAGTTTCCTAATTCTTAAATGATACTGTTACAAATAGTAAGGGCTCTAGATACAGAGAAAAAAGGACCTTAATTGGATGTAGAGTCTAGAGATAATTGTACTTGAAATACTGATGGGAACAATTTATTTTCAGCTGCAACTTCAATCGCTAATGGAAATTTTGAACTCAACGGAGCCTCACTATATCAGATGTGTAAAGCCAAATAATTTCCTTAAACCCGCTATATTTGAAAATGCCAACATTATTCAACAGCTGCGTTGTGGTGTAAGTTTATTTGGATAAATTGTCACAATCTACTTGTTATAAATATTTATTACTATTGTTTACCTGTATTCTTGATTATTTGACAATTCCTTTCTACATCAAGGGTGTTCTCGAAGCAATTCGAATTAGCTGTGCAGGATATCCAACTCGAAGAACTTTTTATGAATTTCTTCTTCGTTTTGGCATGCTTGCTCCTGAGTTTTTGGAAGGAAAGTAAGTCGTCTACCATCCTCTCGTTCTTTACCCCTGCTATGGGTGAAGCAAATTATTAATGTTTCCATCTGGATATTAATGTATGAATAGCTTGGATGATAAGATTGTGTGCCAGAAGATATTAGAAAAAATGCAAATGCAAGGATTTCAGGTATTACCAGACATCTAATACTATTTTGTTTTAGTTTGATGGAAATCATGCAAATATCAGAAAACATTAGTATACCCAGCAGAACAACATGAATATTAAAAGAAGAAAATATTGTGCATCATATATGTTAATCTGAAGTTAAGATTTTAAAAATGACATTAAAGAAGATACATAAAATGGGAGTTATCGACACTCAACATAGCATTTATCCATCGTTTGGCAGTTATGGATTCCTTGGATAAAACTCATGTCTATTTATGACAGATTGGTAAAACCAAGGTGTTTCTGAGAGCTGGACAGATGGCCGAACTAGATGCTAGGCGAGCTGAAGTGCTAGGAAAAGCAGCAAGAATCATACAGAGACAGACTCGTACATATATTGCACGTAAAGAATTTCTAATGCTACGCAAGGCAGCTATTTATTTGCAATCCTGTTCCAGAGGTATTAATATTTCAATTCGTTGATCATTGAGTGTCATTGTGATTTTAAATAAAATATGGTTGATGATTCAGATTTTCTTAATTATGAGTGAAAAAAGTATATGAGTAACTTTATGGAAAAATAAATGCGTCCTGTTCTTATATTTGTACTTGTACTATAAAAATCATGACATAAAAAAAAACTTAGATCGCAAAATTTGACCATGTATGTAGACACACACACATATACAGTGGCGGAGCTAGCCAATAAGTGTAGGTGGGGCCATTTATTATAGGCCAAGCATAATGCGATCCTCATTTATTATAGGCCAATAGTGGTAGGGCAATAGAACTGAAATTGAGAGGCAAACGTTACAAATAGGGGATTAAGGCTATAACAGCGTTGACCAAAATTGACATAGGGCAACAATAGTGTATTTAGGTAGGGCCAAATATTGTTAAATCAACTTTTTGTAAAGGAAAAAAAATTCAGGTGGGGCCCTGGCCATATGTGATGCATACTTGCATCCACCTCTCTGTCTCTGTGTGTGTGTGTCTCTGTGTGTGTGGGGATTAAATAAGTAATTTTGTGACTATTCTTCATGTAATTTCGTGGGATAATTTTGGGTGTGAAAAAATGGAAAAGAAATGAAAAACCCATGCAATAGCTTAGTATGCATCTTTTTATGTAGGAATATTAGCATGCAAACTGTATGGAAACATGAGGCGTGAAGCCGCAGCTATTAAAATTCAGAAGAATATGCGTAGATACATTGCCAGGAAGTCCTATGAAACACTTCAAACTTCTTCAGTAGTTTTACAGACAGGTTTCAGGGCCATGAAGGCTCGAAATGAATTCAGATTCAGAAGCCAAACTAAAGCAGCTATTACTATTCAGGCAAGTTATCTTTATTATTCCACTCAATTATCTATAGCATGTCATGTGTTTTTGCAAATTTGATCTAATAGTTTTTATTATCTCCCATATGTTTGTGTTTGTAGGCCCGGTGGCGATGCCACAGAGATTATTCGTACTACAAGAATCTAAAGAAAGCGTCTTTAACATATCAATGTGCTTGGAGACAAAGAATTGCTCGGAGGGAGCTTAGACAACTCAAAATGGTATATAATCTGTGGTCCATGTGTCGATATATTAGGGGACACACTTGTAATATACTTTACTAATAAACTTACCAAATTCTAGGCTGCAAGAGAAACAGGTGCACTCAAAGAAGCAAAAGACAAACTAGAGAAACGAGTGGAAGAGCTGACATGGCGTTTGCAGTTGGAAAAAAGACTAAGAGTATGCAGCTATTGTTTCACTGTTGGAGCGATATATATTTCAATTGTTTATTATTTTATTTTTTTAAACAAAAGTTTTATAATCGACGTTTCTTGTCTAATCATGGTCATCTGGGAAATGCAGACAGATTCGGAGGAGCAAAAAGCTTCAGAGATATCCAAGTTGAAAGATACTTTGCGTGAAATGCAGCTAAAAGTAGATGAGACAAATTCACTGCTTATTAAAGAACGAGAGGCTGCACGTAAAGCTATTGAGGAAGCTCCACCACTTATCGTGGAAACTCCTGTTATAGTTCAAGACACAGAGAAGATCAACGCACTAACAGCTGAAGTCGAAAGCTTAAAGGTATGATAAAAAAATCTTTGATTTCTTGGTTAACTTTCATGTAATTGTTAGTCATCGCTTCATGTTTATTTTTGTTGTACATTGTTAATATTATTTGTAGTAATATTTCTCATCAGTATGTCATGTGGCAGTGTTCGTTGCACGTTTAATCATCAGAAATGTGTACTGCATGATTTTTTTACTGCTTTATGATGGAGTTTTAGAGGAGGTTCTTTTTTTGTTTTTGTCGTTTTTTAAAGAAAAACATCATGGCAGTTGTAATGGCATGTTCTTCTGTAGCAAACTGTGTAGCAAATCACCAACACTCATAATAAAAATGTGCACCAAAAGGCTAGTGGTGTGTTAATTGTAAATTAAATTAAATTTGTCTTGTGCTATCGTGCAGCATTAATCTGCTATTTTTTTCATTACAAAAATTAGGTCACTGTGGCTATAAGCAACCACAGTCAATACACAGAAATAGGTCAACTTAATGTTATGATCTAAGCTAATTGTTTTAAACACACTGACTTCGTTGTTCTTATTAATAGAATATGTATATATATGAAATTTTGGAAACATAGATTGCTTTGTGGAATTGGTAATCGTAGGACTCATTGGTTTAGAGTTTTTACTATAGTGTTAATTAAATTTGAAATCTTTAATCGTTTCTGTAAAAAATACGCATCATACAGTGTTTCATTGAAGTTCTTTATTACTTAGGAAGCTAATACACCAGAACTATATTCAACCTCAAGTACATATATGTCCTTATTGTTTGCTTTCGGGACATAACAAATTAAGAGTTGGTATATCTAAGTCGCCTATTATGTGACAGAGGAAGATTAAATATTGTGTGAAGTCATTATTAAGACAGTATGCAATTTTTTCATAGAACTTAGGATATACTTATCAAAAGTGCAGTCTGCTCTATTTAACATCAATATGATAGCTGAATCAACAGCGGTTGAGGTTACCTATGTTCTGAAATACAATAATTTGTGATTTCCTTCTCGGACTCTTTCTTCTATTTTTTTTTAGATACAAAGAAAAACAGAAAAAAAATTAAAATAAATCAACAGCATATTTGTTGTCGGGTCAAAAATTAGACCTAATCGACCTGGGGCAACGTATCTACGGTCAATTGGTGTTGGTTCTAGCCGGATTTTTTGGCTCTTTGAGTCTGGTTTGTTGGGTACTAACTATGCATTTTCAATTCCTAGATCTGACTTGTGTCACGTTTGTTAGGACAATACTAGTTAATGCTTATATTTTCATCTTATTTTGTCGGATTGGTTGGGACCGGTAAGTTGGGGTTGGATTATTCGGATTATATTGGTTATATTGTGTTTAATTGAGTTTTCATCATTGATTGATAATTTGGTCACATTGTGTACTCACACCATGCAATTTTTTTAAAATCTTTTATAGGCTTTGCTGCTTTCAGAAAGACAATCCAACGATGAAAACAAAAAAGCATGCACTGAAGCTCAAAATATAAATATTGAACTCACAAAGAAACTGAAAGATGCTGAAGCCAAAGTCGACCAGCTTCAAGAAACTGTTCAGAGGTTTGTTTTCTTCTATTCTTGTATTCGCACAAAGACCACCTGTAGTATACTCTAAATTTTGTTTTACACTTTCTACCCAACACGCATCTTGCTCTGTTACATGTGAGATATTTAATTTGTACATTTATTGGTGAAGTTGGTGGATTTAAGGGGTTCACAATTACGCTCCATTTTTTGTATGGAATTTGAGTGATTGAGTAAAAACTTGTATTGCTGAAATAATTAATTATGCACTTCCTTGTACGTAGACTTGAAGAAAAACTATCCAACCTTGAGTCAGAGAATCAAGTACTACGTCAACAGGCACTTGCCATTACACCTGCTAGCAAAGCTTTAACTCTGCGTCAAAGGTCAACCTTAATTCAGGTTTCTATTTCATTTCTTAGCTCTCATGGTCAATGCTTTTGAGCTTTGACGAACACATGCATGAAAACCATTTTATTTTTTACACAGAGAACTCCTGAAAAGGGTAATCTTTTTAATGGCGAGACAAAATACACATTGGTAAGTTTACAGCATATGTTCTGGATGTACGATTGTCTTCTTTGATGTGACATAGAAATGGTAGTTTATACCTGTTATTGCATTGCCGTGTAGGATATGACTCCTGCTTCTGGGCAACCCAAGGAGCTTGAATATGAGGAGACACCACAGAAGTCCCTTAATGAGAAGCAACAGGTTTGTTGTGATCTTATTCAAAACATTAATGCATGAAAGACGTAAGAATAATATTTAAGGGTAGTTCAACAATTAATTACGCTCACATCCCTCTCATTAAAACATTCAACCTACTTTCTTGCTTCTATATTTATAAAATTGTTGTTAAAAATGATGTTAAAACTAATGTTATAATTTGTTTCAAACATCGTTGAATCTTATATTTTAAGAAAGGTTTATGAATGTCCAACATTGAATCTATTGTACTCAATACTAGGCCCGTCAATGGGCCAGGTTCGGTCTAGATATCTTAAAACCCAGACCCGAGCCCGATTACAATAATCAAAACCCGAACCCGGTCCGAACATACATGGTATTTCAAAACCAATACCATAGCCATGTCCTTCGGGCTTTTTAAGCCTGTTGGGTAATACCCGTATACTTAACTCATAATATTTGTGTTAAAACCATACTTTAAACTTGCAATGTTTGTAAAATTTATACACAAACAATGTTAACATACAAATTGAGTGGTATGAGACGTCTCTAGCTTTTACTTTTGAAAGAACCGGAATTGATTAACCGGAAATTCATCGATTGGTTTTGAAGAGTTCGGTGTTGGAGTCAATGCTACCATTCAAATTTTCAGAAAAAATTCCTTCAGTGCAGTGCCGATATTTGTTGTGCAAAAACGTTAATAAGTGCAAAAATAAATATATTCAAACTTGTTCCTCGTTTCAAATCACAAATGTTTGTGGGCAAATGTTCAGATTCATACTTTCTTAGAGAATACCCAAAGAATATTATTATTGCAAATATTTACCTTTTTCTTAAAAGGACCTAGAAAATAGAGGCAAAATGGAAGGGGACTGGATTTTTTTTTAAAGATGTGGACCATTCCACCATTTTAATGGTTTATTGTCCTTTTTTAATCTGATGTCACCGTTTAAGTTAGTCCTGCATCTTGAGCCTGAGAAACTTTGTAAACATTTATATTTGCAATCATAAGTATATATTTTCCATCAGTAAATGCCAACTTATATCCTACCACTATGCAGGAAAATCAAGAGTTGCTAATTAAATGCATATCACAATACCTTGGCTTTTCCAATGGAAGACCTATTGCTGCATGTCTCATTTATAAGTGCCTCCTTCATTGGAGATCATTTGAAGTAGAAAGAACAAGTGTTTTTGACAAAATCATTCAGGCAATAGGCTCTTCTATGGAGGTAACTTATGCATCTTTCCTTTTAGCTAATACAAAGAGGAAATGGTCAAGTGTTCTATGGTACATCGGTATTTTATCTGTCTGCTGCTAATTTTTTGTGTGTTTCTTTATCCTGAAGACCCAGGACGGCAATGATACTCTATCTTATTGGTTATCCAACTCATCCACGCTACTTTTACTCTTACAAAGAACATTAAAAGCAAGCGGTGCTGCTAGTTTGACTCCGCATAGACGAAGACCTACATCATCTTCCTTGTTTGGGGGAAAATCTCAAGTAAATAAATAAATCTTTCAAATTTACATGTTTACATGTAGTCTTTATATTTGCTCTAATCCCATTCATTCAATTGATTCCAGGGAATTAGATCCTCTCCTCAAAGTGCTACTCTACCTTTTCTTAATGGAAGGAGACTTGGTGGATTGAATGATTGGCGTCAGGTCGAAGCTAAATATCCAGCTTTGCTCTTTAAGCAACAGCTAACAGCATTCCTTGAGAAGATTTATGGAATGATAAGGGATAATTTAAAGAAGGAGATTTCTCCCCTCCTTGGATTATGTATTCAGGTAATATCACAAAATCAACATTTTGTTTTATGCGTCTACCATATAGTCAACTCTTGGAGAATTATTTATCTAACACAAAATTAATTGGCTACATGTACGAAATTGTTAGAGAATAGTTCCTATTATTTTGGGATAAATCCTACAATAAAGGATTTATATTATGTTAGATTTAGGGTTTGGCTTGCTTTTTATTATTGGTCTTTATCTTTTAAATTTATAAATAAGAGCCATGTGCTATGTTTATGATTAATTCAGTAATTAATAAAGATGCATTTGATGGTTATTTGTTTCTTCTTTTTGCTCCTTTCTTTCTCTATTTTAGTTTATTCAATAATTCTAAAATGGTAGCAGAGCTTGATTTGCTATTTTAAGAGCACCATCCTTTTAATATTTCTAAACCATTGATTTTTGGATGTTATACAATTTTCGCTGCCCCCCATATATATGATGTATGTTTTGTAACATGTGAACATGTTATATGGGATGAATGAGTACATCAAGTTTGTACACCTTTGTAAATGGGTCTAGGTCTAACATTATATTGAAATCACTAATGTTTACAATGTGAAGAGTACCTTTTCTACATTTATATGGACTCCTTCGTAAATGGGTCTAGCTCTAATATAATATAAAAAAATCACTAATATTGACAATGTAAAGAATTTTTATTCTAAATTCAGATGGATATTAATCATCCGTTGTGGAAGTTGGAATTATTTAAAACATATCCTTTTGCATGCGAAATATATTTTAACAAACATATGGACTTTTTACTTAATATTATTGTTGACAAAAATCTTACGATTTAAGTCCCGATTCCGATCGGATCTCTCCCTTTACGATTCGATTTATATTTCGATTCAAACTTATTTAAAACTCCAACCACAAAAACATTCAACTTTGATTAACATATTTAATATACTTATTTGAATTCATAATTCCAATTATAACATTTTCAAAATAAAATAGAAATGAAATAAGAGAGAAAATTGAGTTTTAAATTTTGTTGTATAATTCAAAGATCAAAATCAATTTCAAAATTTGTACAAACCTTAAAATATGGATCATTTGAATTTACAATTTACGACTTGAATCCTGTTTCCATTTAAAGTTTGAACTTGACGATTTACGATTTAAATTCCATTTTGAAAACTTTGCTTAATAACACAGAGTACATGTGTCAGCTAAGGTTATCACATGACAAACGGGTATAATAACCATTTCATACATTTGATAATGTAAAAAGAAGTTAACCTTTTTGATATGCATCTCCCAGTATGAAATTGTGATTGATACATATTTCTTCCATGAAAAGCCCACTTGCCCATGTAATTCCCTTCTGAACCTATAAAATAGCAGGGAGCTATATCCACCTTAGTAATCCAGAACGGGAAGCATAAGTAGATATGAAACACAATCAAGTAAACATGAATCTTAAAAAATTCTAAAGTTGGCAATGAGTTTAGAACGTGTTTCAATAACAATAGTTTGTTTATAAATAGCATTATGAAACTTCATATAATTGTTTGAGAAAGTACTGCATTTTATAATATTGTTCTGAAGTTGTATAGTTCTCTTAAAAATTGTTTTTTCATCCAGTTCTACAAACATTTGTTTAAATGATCTAACTTTGTTTCTAAAAAAGTAGTTCACTGGTTCTCCTTTGAAAATTTGCCTTGGTCATGTTATTGAAATTTCCATATCGCCAATAAAATTGATCTGTTTAGAACCATGTTTCCGTTGACATTCCAAGTATTAACATGTAAACGTGTTTCTTACGAATATGTGTGCAGTTCCCGCAAGGTTCTGGCGTCTAAGATATGTGATAGCTTCCTCTCTTTTTTATCATGAAATTTTCCGTAGTTTGCTTCACACTTACGTACCTTAAGCTGTTTGTTTGTACAGAAAACCTTTCAAACGCCATCAATGAAGATTCTATGCTTATTAGAAACTGAGATAATTTGTGAGTAATTTACTACCTGTAACTCTTTTTAATGATGCAGGCACCAAGAACGTCCCGTGCTAATTTGGTTAAAGGGCGTTCTCAAGCAAATGCTGTTGCTCAACAAGTTTTGATTGCACATTGGCAAAGCATAGTAAAAATCCTAAATAATTATTTAGGAACATTACGAGCAAACTTTGTGAGATTTTTTACTTTTATATTGCTTGAAATATTTCTTACTTGACTAAATTTTCCTTCTTACAATTAGTAGCTGATATATGCAGGTTCCTCCCTTCTTGGTTCGGAAAATATTTACCCAAATATTCTCATTTATTAATGTTCAGCTGTTTAACAGGTAAGTTTCCTCTATTAGTTATTTTTGGTGCAGATTTTATATATTTTTCATAATAATTTTAACATGTTTGGTTTCCAATTTCTATAGCCTTTTACTACGACGTGAGTGTTGTTCATTTAGCAATGGGGAATACGTTAAAGCTGGGTTAGCTGAGCTTGAAAGATGGTGTTTTGATGCAACTGAAGAGGTTAAAGCATAAAATCGAATCAATTTATTTGGTCTTATGAATGTCAGCCCCCATCTAATATAATTTAAAAACTTTGCAGTATGCAGGTTCATCCTGGGATGAATTGAAACATATCAGACAAGCTGTTGGGTTTTTGGTATGTCTACGGTTTCACAGCAACTAACTTAAAAATAATTTTTCCTGTACCTAAAATTTGTACCTGACTTCATTTTGATATTCTAGGTTGTGCATCAGAAGCCAAAAAAGTCTTTGAAGGAGATAACTAATGATTTATGCCCGGTAGGTTACTTTAGTTTTAGAACTTGTGGTCTCAAAATAGATAGCTCACTTCTAATAATTATTTCATATAATATTTCATATAATTTCTATTGTCATTAGGTGCTTAGCATACAACAACTGTACAGAATCAGTACTATGTATTGGGATGACAAATATGGCACGCACAGTGTTTCTTCAGAGGTGAGGAGTTTTATTCTACATCTCTATGCTTAGATTAAAAAAAAATCTACAAAACAGTAGACAAACAAGACTTCTTACCTTTGGCCTTTATTTATCAAGTATGAACAATAAACTTGTAGAACAAAAGCTCCTATAAGAAAACTCATTGATCCCTAAAGTCAAAACACTAAAATAAATGTTTAAGCTCTGCTTGGGAGTTGTGTAGTACTAATTATGAAGGGTTTGATTGTAAACGACCAATTTTGATTGTAAATCTTTAATAGTAGTTGTAATAGATTTGGTGTCACACTTTTTGGGTATCAACGTGAACTACAAAAACGCCCCTCTATACATTATCAAATCTTAATCACTTAAAAATATGATCTCATATTAAACTTTTTTTTACAAATTCAAGCGTCTCTAAAAGTGATCTAACAATTAAACAGTGATCTAACAATTAAACATTTTTTACAAATTCAAAACGCTTTTAAAAATAGGATGTAAAATCTTTATTAATAGTTGTAATAGTTTTGGTGTCACATTTTTTTTGTATTAACGTGAACTACCAAAAACGTCCATCTATATATTATCAAATCTTAATCATTTAAAAATATGATCTCATATTAAACTTCTTTTACAAATTCAAACACGCCTAAAAGTAGGATCTAACAGTTAAGCATGCTTTACAAATCAAAATACTTCTAAGAATGAGATCTAAAATTAAACTTTCTTTACAAATTCAAAATACTTCTTTACAAATGTACAAATTTTAATATAATTTGAAAATAAAAAATCATTTTTTGACTTATGTAAAAATATACAATTTATAAGAACTTATAAGGAAAACAATTTATGTGCAAAGCGCGTGCCATAACGCTCGTAATCATAATGGTTTTGGTTGGTTTAGAGTACTCCACAAATTTAATATTACGTATGTATCTTTACGAGCGTTACGGCATGCGTATCGCGCGTGAATTATTTATCTACAAATTGTAGATATTTAATCATGTTTTTACGTTGAAAAAATATATAGTTAGTTTTAGCTTATATTTCTAGGTTGCAACATATAATTTTTTGTTAGTTTTAATTTTTATTTCTATTACTAATTAAGAAAAAATGAATTTGTAAAGAATTTTTTTTTGTTAGATTCTATTTTTAAGTGATATGATTTGATTTGGTAATATTTAAAGATGGACATTTTGAATTGGTAAAGAAAGTTTATTTTTTGGATCATATTTTTACATGATATTAAGATTTGATTTTGTATAGGGACATTTTGAATTTTGAAGAAAGCTTATTTGTTGGATCCTATTTTTAAGCGATAATTAGATTTTGATAATATTTGTAAAGAGATATTTTTGGTAGCTTACAGTAACAAAAAATCGACACTAAAATGTATTACAACTATTATTTACGAGCGTTGTGACACACGCTTCACGTGTGACGATGACACATACTTCACGCATAAAATGTTTTTTTTTTCAAATTGCATATGCTTAACTCGTTCAAAAAAAATGATCTGCACAAATATTTAATCATGTTTTTGCATTGAAATGATATGCAATTAGTTTTAACTTTTTTTTTAAATGGCAAGCGTCTAATTTTTTGTTACTTTGAATTTTTATTTCTATTATTAATTAATAAAGAATGAATTTAATTTTTATTAGTTGTAATTTTATTTCTTTTATTGATTAATAAAAAACAACTTTGAAAAAAAAAAGTTTATTTGTTAGATTTTATTTTTAAGTGATATTAAGATTTTGATCATGTTCGTAGAGAGGCGTTTTGAATTGGTAAAGGAAATATTTAGATCATATTTTTAAGTGATATTAATATTTAATAATATTTATAAGGGGCATTTTTGGTAGTTCGCGTTAATACCAAAAAAGCGTGACACCATAGTTATTACTTATTACAACATTATTAAAGGTTCGAAAATATAATATGCATAAATATTTAACCATATTTTTACGTTGAAACGATATAGGGTTGGTTTTAATTTTTCTTTCTAAATTGCAACATTTGATTTTTGTTAGTTTGTATTTTTGTTTCTATTATTAATTAGTAAATAATGAATTTAATTTTTTATTTGTTTAATTTTTATTTCTGTTGTTAATTAATAAAAAACGACTTTGAAAAAAATGATCCTAATTTGAAGTGATATTAAGATTTCGATATCCGTAGAGGGACGTTTTGAATTGGTAAATGAAACTTATCTGTTATATCATATTTTTTTAGTGATATTAATATTTAATAATATTTGTAAGGGGCATCTTTGGTAGTTCACGTTGATACCAAAAAAGTGTGATATCCGAGTTATTACAACTATTATTAAAGATCTTTATATTTATTTTCTAATATAGTTTTGAATGTTCTAGGAAATTACATTAGACCTATTTTCACTAGTTTTATAAACAATAAGAATTGGCGATTTTTTTTTTAATTTTCTATGACGACGTCTGAAATATAGAGTCGCTCAAAGCCTGTTCAAAAAAAAAAAAAAAAAACCGATGCAGATTCTTCATGTTTCAAAGTAATAAAAGTTCGTAAGTTTATGTACTATCTAGGTCTAATGTAGTATAGGCCGTTGAGGTTACAAGTACTTAAATTTGAAGGTGAAGTTCAAATCTAGGTAGCTAGATTTATTTTATCATTTGTTATTTTAGATCCATATAATTGTTTTTTTTCTCCCTACAATTAGAAGCAACTTGAATACCAATGATCTAAGACAACCCAGATTCCACGGTTGATGGAACTTTCTACTGTTCTTTTTTTTTTCTTCTTTCGATGGAACTTTCTACTCTTCTTTATTTCCTTCCAATTTTTGTGGTGTTATCCATGCCAAATTCCAGTCTTCCTACCCAAAAAAAATAAAAAAATAAACAGTAAATCAATATCCTATGAATCCTTTTATGCACGGATATCCTTATTTCTGCATCACGGAATTAAGTATTAACCAGACTCTTTCGACAATTAGGTTATCTCAAGTATGAGAGTACTGATGACCGAGGACTCAAACAACGCAGTCAGTAGTTCGTTTTTGTTGGATGATGATTCAAGGTAAACGCACACGCACACACGCGCGCGAGCGTGCACACACGCACACTCTATTTAAATCATTAATTTTCAACACTTTTCAACTTTTTGTATGTGCAGCATACCATTCACGGTAGACGATATCTCAAAATCAATGACAGAAATCAATGCATTCGACATTGATCCACCGCCATTGATCCGTGAAAACACAGGTTTTCAATTCTTGCTGCAAAGGACGGAGCAGTAATTATCAGATTCCACAGAAGATTCTTTTTTTTTTTTTTTTTTTTTTTTTGGGTTTCAGTCACTGTGCATATTTTGTAAATTATACAACAAACTGCAGCTGAAGCAATGCAGTTAAGATATCATATGAAGAACGGTACTTTTGATTGATTTATTGATGATTTTTGTTGAACGAGCAAGGTATTTCAGCATTTTGGAACTTGCTCGGTGTTATTCGGTCATGGTCTGGTCAGTGTCGTTACGTGCTTGTAATATGAATGGTGGCCACTTTAGTACGATGCTCCATTTGCATTTTTTTCATAGCCATATCCATTTTTATACCTTGTTTAGTCTGCTTTTTATTCATTCATGGGAAACTGTGCTTTTGCTGTGTGGTAACTTATTTTGAAATTACTTAAATGAGTTTAATTGTAATTTTCGAAGAAGTTATAAACAGCAATTTACAAGTAGAAATATACAAGTTATTTGTAAGCGCTTTGTAAGGGGGCGTCAAACACAAAAATTGAAATAAGTTGGCTACAAGTAGTTTCTATTGGTTATAAGCATCACCGAATATGCTTTAGTTCTTTTTTGATTTTACCGAAGAGCAGATGATGTTCTTTGAAACTAACAAGTTCCTTTTAAGTTCAAATTTCTGTTGATTCATTTATATTACAAGTATGCATATTGTACCGCTTCTTTTAGTGTTTGTAGCTGTGATAATTTGAGATTTGGTTTTACGAAGGGGTGTTGAGCAGACCAAGTTTTATCCTTGCCATTATCATTTTAAAGAAAATTTCAGACAATTTTACAAAGGGGTTTTTAGGCTCAAGGAAAAAGTTAAAAAAAAATTTAGTTTCAAGGACAAGAAATTTGTTTTTTAGGTTGAAGGACATTTTTTAGTGTAAATCACAGAATAATAGTTGTAACTATCATTTTCAGTTTAAAAGTGTCCTTCAGGCTAAAAAGCAAACTTCTTGTCCCTTAGACTAAATTCTTTTGCAACTTCTTCCTTGTGCCTATTTACCTATTTTAACAAATTACTCTACATTGCAAGTATTCAATTGGAAGTATATTTAATTAATAGGGGTTTCAAATGGGTTGGGTTGGGTATAAATGGGTTGACTTAAAAAATAATTCAACACATTTTGAAAAAAAATAGACCCAACCTATTAGATCTATTTATTAAATGAGTTAAAACTCAACTCAACCCACTAATTTATCGGGTCAACCAAAACCAATCTATTTAATCCAATTTGAATAAAATTACATAAAACATGTACAAGATCATTCTCGTCAATTCAGTTTGTATAATTCAAGATCAATATAAAAATATTCAAAATCAGTGCAAGTCCATTCAAGATCTAAACTAGTACAAAATTAATGATTATCATTCAAGATCAGTTCAGTTTTCAAACACAAAAAAACCATATAAAGTGACATTTAAAATCAGCAAGCAATGCATTCCATACTGCATCATTTTGGAGAATTTAATGTTAAGATCTACATCATACTGTCCAACCTGCATGTCCAACCTGCATGTATTGTCCAACCTGCATGTGAACATGTGAAAAAGTGAGCATCTCTGTTATTCACTTCTAACATGTAAGTACATTCATTAGCTAATAACATGGTTTAGTGGGAAAAAACTAGTAACATGCACAGACTTAGCTATTAAGCTAATCATATGCAGGTAATATCCGAATTATATAATATTTTTTCCTATCAAAATTTAATCCATGTCTGATTATTCTGTTCGAAATTTGGGTAGTTATGAGTCCCAGTAAAATAAAAGACTCTATATTTCCATGCATTTAACAAAGTGGTATTGACCAGTTCCCTTTATTGCCGGTGTCCAAATTGTTCACTTATTTTTCCAGTTATATATAACTAGTCTAACATGTGTGTAGTTGGTACATAAGAGCTTTAATATCCCGTGGGTAATTAAAAATTTCATTGTGTTGTGGGCAAAGTGTGCAACTGTTGTAGATAGTGGGGTAATTAACTGTACGCAGTTTCCATAACTGAAGGCGGTTCCAATAGTTTTTTGTTGGCATTTAGTAACAATTTCAGAATAAATAATTGTCGATTCAAAGTAAATTAAGCAAAACAGTATATAGTGTAAATCAAGGAGAACAGTAAAGTAGGCAGTTAAGCATATATGTACCTAAGATTTAGGTAGAAATTATCGATTCCGCATCCGTGTGAGACAAAGAAATATCCATATCAGGCTCATCAAAACCGGAACCGCTAAAATATCTTTTGCCATACGTGAAAGAATCAGATATTTATATTGGTGAGATTTCTAGAAAGAGATAATGTCGAACGATATTTTAGGATCTAACAGTTCCTCTTCAAGATATGACTTAGATTCAGATTTACGAGAACTCTCGACTAAACATACTTTACGATGACTATAAAATCCTTCTAACATATCAACACATTCTTGTGAATACGGATCAATATGTGCATCAACGGATTCTTCATCTTTTGATCCACTTGCTTCACCTTCGTTTTCAGTTTTTTTTTTTTTTGCATATTCGTTGAAAATATTTTCAAGTTTACTCTCCACCTCATCCAATTCATAACAATTGACTCCATAAATTTGTTCATAACACTATTTAACGAATTCGATTTTATGCCGTGGATTAAAGATGCATGCAATGGAAAGTGTCACGCTAAATTTCTCCAATATTTGTCGAATTTTTTATACATTTCATTTGCCATGGTTGACATAAAATCATTGTCTTTCATACGCTTTTGCAATATAAAAGGAACCGGCACTAGCTTCGGAAAAATAAGTTCGATGTTGGATAATTAGAACCCTAAAATAAACAGGCAACTTTATAAATAACTTACAAAAAATCCACAATTTTCTTTGCATCTATCCGTTCATCGGGTGTTTGACAATAAGTATAACTCCGATCAACGATTTCCAAACGACATAGTGCTTGGTGGAAATAAATAGCGCTTTTAAGCATCAAAAATGTCGAGTTCCATCTTGGTTGAACATCTTGTCGCATTTTTTTTATTTTCATTCATAGAAAGATATGCTATTCATTCCATAAACAACTTTTTCTTGATTGAGAGCCCTTAATGTACTTTATACTTTTCCTAATATTCGTTAAAAAGGAGCCGATGCATTTTAGACCGTCTTGTACAATCAAATTTAATATGTGTGCAGTGCAACGAATATGCAAAAACTCACCATCTGTAACCAATGCTTTCTTATATGTGAGATGAGATTACAAAAATTCAATAAATTTATCATTTGAAGATGCATTGTCAAGCATAAATTCAAACAGTTTATCTTCAATATTTCATTCAACTAACAGACTAGATACCTTCTGAAATATTGCAGCTCCCATGTGAGGAGGCGGCATCGACAAAAAACTAACCAATTTTTTTGTATAACCCAGTCGTCATCTATGAAGTGCACAGTCAATGATACAAAACCATTCATATTAATTGATGTCCATAGATCGGATGTTACGCTTACTTTTCCCGAACATGATTTTAGAAAATGTTTAAGCTTAACGTTTTCTTTCTCGTAAAGTTTTATGACATCCGATCGTAGTGTATTTCTTGATATATGTTGCACTTCATTATTTAAATAAAAATGTAGTTCTCGAACTTCTTCATACTGGACAAACATAAAGGGCAAGTTACGCCTAATGACAGCCTTAATCACCAATTCTCTATCTTACTTTGATCGAACTAACTTATCACATTAAGCCCATCTATTTTTTTGGTAATGTGTTGACATTTTGGGATATGCTTTACCATATTAGATATTCCATACCTTTCTTTCCAAAAGTATGTTTTCTTACATCCCTTGCAAAAGCACGTTGGTGTTTTTCCTAAAATAGTTTCATTTTTCTAAAAATAGTTCCAAACTTCTGAATGTGTGGTTCTACAACGTTTTTTCCAACCAAACTACTCAATGAATCTTCCAATACAATCAAATCCTTCATTTCAATGTTTATATTTTCAGTTGAATCCATGTTCTGCTGTATCAACTATTAATAAGAAGCAGCATGTGAGTATTACGATGAAGGTAGTTTCCAGAAATTACATAAAAGGTAGCAGTGGAATAGGTCCAACGATACAACACATGCACTTGAATTAAAAGAGATGCCTGGATATTGCAGCACACTAGCAAATTGCTCTACAACCCAATGACGTTCCAAGCTTCAATATATTTCAAGAAACCTCATAATCTCAGAAAACTATCCTTATATATATATATATATGTATATATATATATATCTGTGTGTGTGTGTATATGTATGTATAATCAATATTAATATAGCTCTGAAAACTTAATGCTCACATGAAGCCGACCACACATGGATATACACCTCAAAAATGGGGTATATATGCTTAAGTTTTCTGAAATGCACTTGGTAAGCAGTTCGAAAAGTGTACATACTGACAAAAGGAAAATCTCTGTTTGTTCAAAATATGTGATGCACTTGACATAGTTATATTGGCAAACATGTATATCCAAAATTTACTTATTCAAAATTAGAAACTAAACATGTTCTAAAAACCATACACATTAAACCTCAAAGAAATCCATTCACTTGAAAACCATGTATATAATAGTTCTGCTCTTCTGTAGAACTAAAATATATTAGATGGTGAATACATCATAAGATTTAATGGACTTAAATGTATTTGAAATCATATACTTGCAGTTTTTATTTTATTAAATTTGACATTTATAGCACACATTTAACACCATGTATACGCAATGCACTTAGAGCTATCATACACACTGGAAAGTCAATCATGGACCTGGGTAATATTCTTGTTTAGGGGCACATGTATTTAAAACCCGCATGCTTTAAAAAGCCTATTATGCTTTGCGTGTGTATTTATTTGAAGCTTATATGCATATTTCAAATCAATGTATTTTGAAACCCATATGCATTTAAATCCTTGTGTACTAAATTACATACATGCTTCAAACTGATATGTACTGAAATTCATAAATTCTAGAAATCTATACACTTAGGAAACAATTTAAACTTAGAATTGGACAATACATGTTTTTCGAACCCTTAAACACATACTTGAAATTTGTATATACTTGAAGCTTTAATATTTGCAGAATCGAACATGTAGAATGGAAATTTGAGCGTATGAAAAACTTTATACTTACAAGAATATACACATGAAAATTTATTTTTACAAAACCAATAACATACATCTGAAAATTCATACGAAATATGTTAACGAAATTTAAACTAGATTGAAGTGAAAAACTTTATATAAACGAGGGACTACATACATATAAAAGTCATGATAAAGTCATATATGTACTACAATGATTATGAAAGTCAATTATAAAAGTCAAATATTATATAAATGTAGCTACCGAATCAGCAAACCATTGGCCATGTAGCCAACAATGAAGTAATGCATAAGTTGCCAACAATGAAGTAATGCATATGTACCGAAAATTGTTTCAAACGATACAACTCCATATCAGTATTTGTAGCATTTCCATAGAATCGAATCCAAATTCAATATAAAGATGCTGATATCTAGAAAAAATATTAAGATTATATTAGAAGTTTATTTGTTGATAGTCGTCCTCCTTAGAAAATGTCTGCTAATCAAAATCAAAGCATAACAAGTGAGTATTTTAAATTTTGAAAAGTACACTTTTTTAAAGCAATAACTATCCAGCAAATACAAGACCTTATTAAGGTTTTAAGCAAAGAATTTCAAAATTAACTTTATTTTTATCATGATCACTATTTAGAATGTCCTAACCAAAGAATCTCAAAACTTTAACAATGGTTCTGTCTTAATCAAATAATAAAAAAGAAACTGAAGTGCTAATGAACACGTAGTCCAAAATAAAATAATAAATCAAATTCCAACTTCACGTCTTTAATTGTACCAAAACGTTTACTAATCAAAATGCTATTGAGTATTAAAATTCGTAACTACAATCAATGGTACAAACAACTTAAGATACAGAACAATATATTCAACCATCAATACTAGTAAGATATGTATACATGAAACCACATTGTAACATAATAAATAAATAAAAACAGTAAATTACCTGAATCACCCTCAAAACCTCAACCCGCTTCCTTACTTTGGAAGTCAAAGCCTTCAACACATCTGTGCGCTCATCCTGCAAATTCTAAAGTTTATTCTTCGGAACGCTGACACATCCGTATAAAGATTACCTTTGATAAACGTGGATGGTGAAAGCACGTAGATGTGGAATGTAAAATCTACATGGAAGATATATATCCAGTTTACAAATCGGCAAGTAAAGATAATAAAAAGAGAAAATGATAAGTGATGAAGAAGCTCATCTTCAAAATCTCAAAGCAAGTGCAGATCTTCAAACTTGGAGAATCAAGACGAACACACCCAAGATAACAGTGGGCTAGGGCTAGAAAGGGAAGAAGGGAGAAGTGAAAGAAAAAGTATTACAGAAAATTGGGATCGATTGGAAAAACCCTAAAATTTTAGCTAATGATGCAAGGATAATTGACCGGGTAATTGTGTTAAATAGTTAGAAGGGAGTAAGATGGTTGGGACCATTTATTCTTGGGTTTAAATGGGTAAGAGCATTTAACCCACCTAATTTAATGGGCATAACCCTGGCCATTTGTTTTTTGGGTAGGTGGGTTGGGTAAATGGGCTGGATACACTTTTGACAGCCCTAATTTTGAATGACCCGAGGTAGCCGGGAATTTGTATTTTTGAATGAGATGTAAATAATTTGTTTTCCATTTTCTGAGCATGTAGTCGATTCACTTTATCATTTTTAATATAGAGTATTGTTACTGACACTCCAGTTTCGCATACAAAAGGGTCAAATTTTACAAGCACTCTCTAGAAAATTAAATTATCGTGAGGGATACACATCGTATTAATCAAACATATACTTTTAACATCTACCTTTAGTTAAAACATCAAAATCCTAAACACTTTCATTTACTCTCTCCTTTTCCTTTATTACTGAAAAAAAAATAATGGCAAGAAAAAAAAATTCATCTCAATTTTCATAATCAAATCCAAACTTTACTAAGAACGTGATAAAAATGTAATTTTATAATTCAATTTATTGCGTGTTTTTCAACTATGATAGAAAGTAGGATCTAATTTTACTATGTTGAATGCTTTCTTGAGCAAGAAAACAATCTTAGGGTTGTAGAGCAATATGCTAATGTGTTGAAATATCCAAGCATCTTTTTAATTCAAGTGCATGGATTGTATCATTTGGCCAATTCAGCCCTATTCAAATAAAGAGATTGTAGATACATTTTAGTCTTGAACTTCATTAATTTGTTTTAAATATAAGTATCCCATGTATATTAAAGTGGGTTATATATAACATATGTGGGTCTATGCTTGTATATTTCCATGCATCTGGTCTTAGTGTTGCATAAGTCATGTGTACTTGTCTAATTTTGGTTGTGCATTTGTATGCGAATTTGTTTGCTATTACCTTGCTTCTTAGTTGTTGATGCATAAATGGAGAGTTGATAATGTCCTCCTCAGTATTTTAGCTTTTATATATATACATAAAACTTAATATAATATCAAAATAAATTGAATTATAACACTCCCAAATTCTTTAGCTATCATTTATAAAAGTTTGTATATTATATGAGAGCAACCCCGTTAGTATGAATCTAAACGTATATATGAAATCTGCTATCGCACGTACTTATGCAAGCTATATATTTACATATTATGTGCAAAGCTTAGATATTTACTACTGTTAAAATGAAAAAGGAAGAAGAAGAAGAATAAAAAGTTCTTTGAATCAAGTCCATTAATGTTTATGCCTAAAACCTGTACACTTTTTCTAAGTTAAATAACATTTTCTATTTGCACCGTTAAACCACAGTTTCCTTAAATGTATTATTATGCACGTGTAGAATCAAATATTAAAGATCAAAAATTTAAACTTTTTGTCTTTATGTAATATTTGGAAACTACCTTCATTGTACTACCTATATGCTAATTCTTATTAATATTTAATATTATAGAACATGGATTCAACTAAACATGTAAATATTGAAATGGAAGATATGATTGTATTGGAAGATTCATTGAGTAGTTCGGTTGGAAAAAAATGTTGTAGAACCACACATTTAGAAGTTTGGAACTATTTTCAGAAAAATGAAACTATTTTAGGAAAAATGCCAACGTGCTTTTGCAAGAGACGTAAGAAAACATAATTTTGGGAAGAAAAACATGGAACATCTAATATGTTAAAGCATATCCCAAAATGTCAATACATTGCCCAAAAAATGGGTGGACTTAATGTGATAAGTAAGTTCGATCAAAGTAAGTATAGAGAATTGGTGACTAAGGCCGTCATTAGGCGTAACTTTCCCTATATATTTGTCGAGTATGAAGAAGTTCGAGAACTACATTTTATTTTGAAGTGCAACATATATCAAGAAATACACTACGATCGTATGTCATGAAACATTACGAGAAAGAAAAAGTTAAGCTTAAACATTTTCTAAAATCATGTTCAGGAAAAGTAAGCTTAACATACAATCTATGGACATCAATTAATATGGATGGTTTTATATCATTAACAACGCACTTCATAGATAATGACTGGGTTTTAAAAAAAAATTGCTTAGTTTTTCATCGATGTCGCCTCCTCACACAGGAGCTGTAATATTTCGGATGGTATCTAGTTTGTTAGTTGAGTGGAATATTAAAGATAAACTGTTTGTATTTACGCTTAACTATGCATCTTCAAATGATAAATTTATTGAATTATTGGAATCTCATCTCACATATAAGAAAGCTTTGGTTGTAGATGGTGAGTTTTTGCATATTCGTTGCATTACACACATACTAAATTTGATTATACAAGACGGTCTAAAAAGCATCGGTTCCTTTTTAACGAATATTAGGAAAAGTATAAAGTACATTAAGGGCTCTTAATCAAGAAAAAAGTTGTTTATGGAATACATAGCAGATATTTTTATGAATGAAAGTGAAAAAAATATTGCAACAAGATGTTCCACCGAGATGGAACTCGACATTTTTGATGCTTAAAAGCGCTATTTACTTCCACCAAGCACTATGCCATTTGGAAATCGTTGATCGGAGTTATACTTATTGTCAAACCCCGGATGAATGGATAGATGCAAAGAAAATTGCATGTTTTTGGAAGTTTTTTTATAAATCTACTTGATTATCTTAGGGTTCTAATTACCCAATATCGAACTTATTTTTTTCGAAGCTCATGACGGTTCTTTTTGTTGAATATACGATTATATGATTTTTGTTTGATGATAATAAACATATATATATATATATATTCATTTAAATGTATTTGTTAATGTACTATTTTATTTTTCATAGATTAAATAAATATTTGCTGAATAAAATAAATAACACAGAATTTGAATTCAAACAGAAATTTTATTCAAACGTATATTTATTACAATTTTTGAATAGTACAAATTTCAAGCTCTCACTATATATATACAATTTCAATTACAATACAAATTTGATTACATTACAATTCACATTTACACCTCACTACATGTCACTCATTCACTTAACTCGTATTTATCTTCAACTTCATTCCAATGTGAATCCACCATCTAAGCAATCTGAAAAAATATACATTGACGCAGTAAAATTGAAAATAAAATATTTTTGCAGTTTAAAATAAAATATGAATTTTGAAAATAATATTTGTCTCAGTTATTTGGGTTGTTCGTCATCATTTAAATTCGAATTCATCACACACGAATAGCTTGTGACATGTACAGTGTATCACTGTACATGCCACAAGGCCGTGCACACCGATATATACACTTGATAAAATTACATGGACATGTGAGCACAAGCCAAACCCAAATCAAAGTCAGGTTCAACTCAAGTGAAATCACAAACGAGCACAAGGTCAAGATCGAGCTTTAAAGATGGATTCAACACAGGTGTAATTCCAAAAATCAAGATGAAGTTCAAGTAAAATCAAAATGAAAAGTGACGTGCACAAGCACAAGAACATGTCAGAAAAGCTAGTGCACCACAATCCAAACAGGGGCAAAACTGCAAACAAATACAAACTGCCTCGATGCATACATATGGCCAAGAGATGCACCACTTGACAATGCACAAATATATATATACACATATGTATATACACAAGTATACATACAAGTTGTGACTCAATACAACCAGACCAGTTCAGGTTAAAGAGGCAGTGGTACAAAATACATGAAAATGCAACAATGGAATGCAACTACCAAATGCATACTAACTTAAACAATACAATGAAATCAGAAGTACACATGAAGGTTACGCTGCAACAGGTCGGGGAAGCAAGCATATGCACCAACAAACAAGGCTACAACTTCAAATGAACTAATACATAGTGAATCAAATGACACAGACTCAAGTGGAACAAGAAACAATGTACATACATAGTGCAGCAGTAAACATCACATTGAAGCAACTCGAGCTCAAGTCAGTACAACAGAAAATCAAGCAGAGATGAACAAACCATGGTGGCAAGTTCGAACAGATCCAAAACCGAGCAAATACAAATATACATGTATGCATATATATATATATATATATATATATATGCACATACATATCTATATCAAATGAAATAGTTCAATATCAAAGAAACAGATTAAAGTTAGAAATCAATCTCAAGCATCATCAACAAAGTGATACGACAGTCAAAGACATAATGGCCGGAGTCATGAAACAGCAAGTAAAATCAAACAAGTTCGAAAGTGCTACCAGAGGCAGTGAACAGTATGGCCAAAGTCGAACAAAATCAACATAGTCACAATCAAGTCAAAGCCGAAGACAACAAGAACGCGAACGAACGAAATCAACGCCTTGGCAATCAAGAAATCGAACCAAGTCAGAATTCAAAACCATGTTATTCAAGTGAATTGAAAAAGCCAGAAATAAATCTCAAGCATTAAAACAAAATCGAATGACCGAAGACGAATTCAAACAAATGTATACAAACAAAAATCAAGGATCTTGAATCCTATATAAACAAGTAACATCATCGGCAATTCATCATCGAGTTCAAGCAAGCAAATCAGTAGAAGCAAAAGAAAAATTTACATACCAAATCAAAGTCGGACTCGATCAAGGAGGAGGAGCCGCGAACGATTCAATTGAAGTAAGTAATCGAAGCATCAACCATCAATTAAGCGGCGACTTCACAAAGCCCTAATTACAGAAGCTAAATGGAACGAATGAAAGAAGGAACCAGGCCGACATTTCTTCTCATAGCAAAATAGATAAAGGAGATAACGGGGCCGTAATTTTTAGTGACAATATTTTGGGCCGGGCCTTCTCTCTTTAGTATTGGTTTATATTAAAAAGTGATAATTAGGGTTTTGGTTTTTAATTGTTTTTAAATTGTTGTCTTTTGTATTTTCTTTTGAAAATTGTGTATTTACTAGTCCTGTGACTAGGGGACAAACTACATGGCGTAATTTGAGAATTCGCAACTTAGTGGATGAGTTGTGGCAGGGTTTTGAGCGTAGAGTTAGGTTAGTCAGTAGCGGATGTCGTGAGTTTACGTGTGTCAGCGTGTGACTACTTAATTTCTAGCAGAAACTTTGGGGGCAGCACGTAGGCAGAGTTTTGTCGAAGCTGGGTAAATTCTGTGTTGTTCTATTTCTACATTTATTATTCTGCTTTTATCTGTGCTGCTATTATTTTGATATATCTGAGTTGAAATAATTTTATAAGCTTCCGCAATAATTTTTATAATTATCAGCATCACCCTATTCACCCCCCTCTAGGGTGAAATCGATCCCACAAGTGGTATCAGAGCTAGGAATAGAAGTTATCTTTTGTTTTTTAAATAAATTGATTTTTTTTCAAAAATCAATTTTTGTTTTAAAAAGTTGAATTTTTATAATGGCTTCTTTTAATACTGCTTTTGCTGAGGGTCAGTCCATAGTTAGACCACCAATGTTCAATGGTGAATACGCCTACTGGAAAAATAGAGTGAAATTTTTTCTGAAAACCATTGACGCTTGGAATGTTGTTGAGACAGTTTATAAAGCACCAACTATAATTGTAGATAATCAAAAAATAGATAAACCGATGGATCAATGGACAGAACTAGAAAATAAATTACAAAATCCTAATGCTAAAGCTATGAATTCTATCATCTGTTCATTGGATCAATTTGAATTTAATTGTGTCTCACATTGTCTAACTGCGCAGGAAATATGGCACACACTCGAAGTGACTCACGAAGGAACGTCTCAAGTCAAAGAATCTCACCTTGCCATACCAAGCAGCGAATACGAGAATTTCACAATGGCCAAGGAAGAAAATGTCAAAGAAATGTACGGATGAATTTCCAATATCGTATACAAATCAAAGGCTCTTGGAAAATCATGCACAGAATTGGAGATAGTACGAAAAATCCTCAGAGTCCTTCCATGAAGTTTTGAAGCCAAAGTCACTGCCATTCAAGAATCAAAAGACTTAAAATAAATCAAAGTTGAAGAACTCATCGGAAATCTCACCACTTATGAGCTAGAAATGAAATTCAAGAAAGTGCGTGAAGGAGGTGACGCTCGAAAGAAATTAATAGCTCTTAAAGGAACAACAAAAAGTGATGGTGACAATGATGATGATGGAGCAGCAGAATTGGAGCTGATAATAAAGAAATTCAAAAGGTGGAATTACAAATACGGAAATCCAACTCTAAATCGAAAATTGAAAAGCAGAATAGTCAAAGCACTAGACGACTCAGATGAACATAAGATCATCTGTCATAAGTGCAACCAACCTGGACACATCAAGCCCAATTGTCCTCAAAATCGATGCAACTTTGAAAAGAAATCAAAAAGGAGAAGTTTTGTAGCCACATGCAATACAAGTGATAAAGATAATCAAAGTACTAGCAGTGAGAGTGAGAAAGCAGATATGTGCCTTTAAGGAAATATAACTGATAGCGATGATGACGAGCCAAGTGAGGTATCAAAACTCACTCACTCAGAATTACTTATATATTTCCACGAAGTAAATGGCTTTTTTGAACGACTTAGGGAAAAGTATGCTAAAATTGAATCACAAAGAGATAGTTTGATAGAATGAAATAAACAACTTGACCAATTAGTTAAAACCTATCAAAGTAGGATCCCTAAATGTGATAAGTGTCTAACATTCAAAGAAGAAATTAATAAATCAGAAATTAATATAAAATCACTTGAAAATGAAATTCTGATTTTAAAAGAAAGTGAAAATACTAGGAGAGAAAATTCTATTAAAAAGTACACACAATTGTTAAACGAAAATGAATCTCTCAAAACACAAGTCCAACAATTGTCAACGACTTTAGATAAATTTTCAAAAAGTGAAAAATCGTTGAATTGCTATTAGGAAAACAAACTGTTAATACAGTTAGACAAGGACTTGGGTATAATCAATCTAAAAATGTTAGAAATGAGATTAATCAAGTAAATTCAATGTGCACAATTTGTAGAAAATTTGGACACAATCAAAATATTTGTTGGTATAGACCCAAACACGTAAAAACTATACCAATTTGGGTTCCAAAAGGCACATATATAAAATCTCTCAAAGTTAAACAAATCTGGGTGCCGAAAGGAACATATATAAATAGTTTTAGGTCTCCACAAAATTATTTTTCAAAATATTCTGCCACTAACAATCATGGACCTATAAAAACACACAAAAATCTTTTATCGTGTAGGTGTGGTAACAGGCTGAGGAACAACAACAGTGTTATCTGGATTCTGGCTGTTCCAGAAACACAACGGACAATAAAGCAAAGTTCCTTAGCCTAGTATAAAGGTGACAGAATCACAATGGACAACAATGAAAAAATATCGTAAAGGTAAAACAGGTAATGGTATATTTATTTGAACGATATATTAAATGTGATAATCTGCACCGTAATTTGAATTAAATCAGCTAATAATGTTTTGATGAAATAATGATGATTTTGATTCTGACTTATTCAGAATTGTTGGCCAATTATATTCTTATGCCAAGAACACTATAAAAATCTATAGAGTCTTTAAATTACTTCATATATATTAGTTTGGATTAATAAAACATTATTGGATGATAATACATTTGGTTATTTTAGGCTAACTCTATATTCACGGTTTTTGATTATTTACACGGCTTCAGTTCAAATTCATGAGAATGTCATTTAAAAAGCTGTTATAATTAATTTTGAGATATTTTGTTGCACATTTCATGGTCTGGTCTATCAAATTCAATTAATGATAATTTTGGGTGAAAGAGAAATTCAGATGCAGATTACACTGGTAATCTAGTTGATAGAAAAATTACTAATGGAACATGATTTTTGTTGAGACATTTAGTAACTGCATCGTTTTTCAAAGAAAACATCAGCATATTTTTCATTTCAAATAATTTTTCAAATAGCATAAATTTTTCTCATAAAACCCCTTATAGAAAATCATCTTTGACCTAGTTTTCAGATTGGTCATTTTTAGAAAAATTGATTTTATAATTATTTTTGAATTTAATTTTTAAATTGTAACATTGACTAATCTGACTCCCTACTAATTATCAAAAAGATAAATAGTGATTGAAAAAGTGATGAGTGTTGAAATGTATCATATATTATGACTCGAGGCGGTATAATTAGTAAATTTCTTTAGAAATTTAAACAAGAATTATAAAAAAATTTATTGGTAAAAATTCCATGACCATCTCTATTTCTATCATATTTCTAACGACCATCACTCATCAAAATTCAATATAGTTTGTCAATATGAGGTACTTTAAACAGGAATCATTCGTTTTTCATTTTACATTTTTTTAATAAAAAAATAAGAATAAAAATAAAATAATAATAATAATAAAATAAAATAAAATCCAAAGTATTCACTCTCATTTAAAAGTCCTCACGGTTAGGCATGGATGAATTACTTGGAATTTGTTATGTGCTTCCATGCTCATTTAAAAGTCCTTGCAATTATGCATGTATGGAACACATATCAAAATTGATTTTTTAAATAAACAAGTTGATTCTAATCCCATTTAAAAGTCCTCACGGTTATGCGTGGTTAGAAGATACTTGAATTCATTTTTTAAAATAAAATTGGAATACTACTAATCTCATTTAAAAGTCCTAACGGTTATGCATGGTTGGTGGATATTCAAATTCCTGATATAAATATACCATAAATAGACACAACTGTATCATTTTATATGATGATATCATTCTCATCATTCTAAAAGTGGAATATGCGCCTAACAAAGTATTTATGATTTTTTTTTGAAATTTAATATTTATATTCGATCGAGTTTAACGTTGTATTAATATTAATATCGATCACTTTATCTCTATTTTTTCTAACACTATTACTCTTTTGCTGATAACAAAAGGGGGAGAGAAACGTTAAGATTTTGTCAAATAAAATCAAGCGAAGGTCAAATATTTTCTATTTGCATCCAGACTCATTTGCATATTTTTAATTGTATTCATATATAAAGGGGGAGCTTTGTGTAGAGAGGAAGCATTTAAATAAGGGGAGCAATTAGAGTATATCAATGATCAAATACATTTAACATATTCAAAATCTTAAATATATGTTTGTTATAATCAAAAGGGGGAGATTGTTGATGTGATTATATGATTTTTGTTTGATGATAATAAATATATATATATATTCATTTAAATGTATTTGTTAATGTACTATTTTATTTTTCATAGATTAAATAAATATTTGCTGAATAAAATAAATAACATAGAATTTGAATTCAAACAGAAATTTTATTCAAACAAATATTTATTATAATTTTTGAATAGTACAAATTTCAAGCTCTCACTATATATATACAATTTCAATTACAATACAAATTTGATTACATTACAATTCACATTTACATTTGACCTCACTACATGTCACTCATCCACTCAACTCGTATTTATCTTCAACTTCATTCCAATGTGAATACAACATCCGAGCAATCTGCAAAAATATGCATTGACGTAGTAAAATTGAAAATAAAATATTTTTGCAGTATAAAATAAAATATGAATTTTGAAAATAATATTTGCCTCAGTTATTTGGGTTGTTCGTCATCATTTAAATTCGAATTCATCATACACGAACAGTTTGTGACATGCACAGTGTATCACTGTCCATGCCACAAGGCCGTGCACACCGATATATACACTTGATAAAATTACAGGAACAGGTGAGCACAAGGTCAAACCCAAATCAAAGTCGGGTTCAACTCAAGTGAAATCACAAACGAGCACGAGGTCAAACCCGAGCTTTAAAGCTGGATTCAACACAGGTGTAATTCCAAAAATCAAGATGAAGTTCAAGTAAAATCAAAATCAAAAGTGACGTGCACAAGCACTAGAACATGTCAGAAAAGCAAGTGCACCACAAACCAAACAGGGGCAAAATTGCAAACAAATACAATCTGCCTCGATGCATACATATGGCCAAGCGATGCATCACTTGACAATGCATAAATACACACACACACACACACACACATGTATATACACATGTATACATACAAGTAATGACTCAATACAACCAGACTAGTTCAGGTTAAAGAGGCAGTGGTACAAAATACATGAAACTGCAACAAAGGAATGCAACTACCAAATGCGGACTAACTTAAACAATACAATGAAACCAGAAGTACACATGAAGGTTACACTGCAACAGGTCGGGGAAGCAAGCATATGCACCAGCAAACAAGGCTACAACTTTAAATGAACTAATACATAGTTAATCAAATGACACAGACTCGAGTGGAATAGGAAATAATGTACATACACAGTGCAGCAGTAAACATCACATTGAAGCAACTCAAGCTCAAGTCAGTACAACAGAAAATCAAGCAGAGATGAACAAACCATGGTGGCAAGTTCGAACAGATCCAAAGCCGAGCAAATACAAATATACATATATGCATATACACACACACACACACACACACACACACACACACATATATCAAATGAAGCAGTTCAATATCAAAGAAACAAATTAAAGTTAGAAATCAATCTCAAGCATCATTAACAAAGTGATACAATAGTCAAAGACATAATGGCCGGAGTCATGAAACAGCAAGTAAAATCGAACGAGATTGAAAGTGCTACCAGAGGCAGTGAACAGTATGGCCAAAGTCGAACAAAATCAACATTGTCAAAATCAAGTCAAAGCCGAAGACAACAAGAACGAGAACGAACGAAATCAACGCCTTGGCAATCAAGGAATCGAACCAAGTCAGAATTCAAAACCGTGTTATTCAAGTGAGTTGAAAAAGTCAGAAATAAATCTCAAGCATTAAAACAAAATCGAATGGCCGAAGGCGAATTCGAATAAATGTATACAAACGAAAATCAAGGATCTCGAATCCTATATAAACAAGTAACATCATCGGCAATTCATAATCGAGTTCAAGCAAGCAAATCAGTAGAAGCAAAAGAAAAATTTACATACCAAATCAAAGTCAGACTCGATCAAGGAGGGGAAGCCGCGAACAATTCAATTAAAGTAAGCAATCGAAGCATCAACCATCAATTAAGCGGCGACTTCACAAAGCCCTAATTACAGAAGCTAAAAGGAACGAACGAAAGAAGGAACCAGGCCGACATTTCTTCTCATAGAAAAATAGATAAAGGAGATAACGAGGCCGTAATTTTTAGTGATAATATTTTAGGCCGGGTCTTCTTTCTTAAGTATCGGTTTATATTAAAAAGGGATAATTAGGGTTTTGGTTTTTAATTATTTTTAAATTGTTGTCTTTTGCATTTTCTTTTGAAAATTGTGTATTTACTAGTCGTGTGACTAGGGGACAAACTATGTGGCGTAGTTTGAGAATTTGCAACTCAGTAGCTGAGTTGTGGCAGGGTTTTGAGCGTAGAGTTAGGTTAGTCGGTAGTGGGTGTCGCGAGTTTACATGTGTAAGCGTGTGACTACTTAATTTCTAGTAGAAACCTTAGGGGCATCACGTAGGCAGGGTTTTGCCGAAGCTGGGTAAATTCTTTGTCGTTCTATTTCTGCATTATTATTCTTCTATTATCTGTGCTGCTATTATTTTGATATATCTGTGTTGAAATAATTTTATAAGCTTCCATAATAATTTTTATAATTATCAGCATCTCCCTATTCACCCCCTCTAGGGTGAAATCGATCCTACACTTTTTACATTGCAAAAGCGAATGAAAGACAATGATTTTATGTCAACCATGGAAAATGAAATGTATAAAAAATTCGATAGATATTGGAGAAAATTTAGCGTGACACTTTCCATTGCATGCATCTTTCATCCACGGCATAAAATTGGATTCATTAAATACTGTAATGAACAAATTTATAGAGTCGATTGTTATGAATTTGATGAGGTGGAGAGTAAAGTTGAAAATCTTTTCAACAAATATGCAAAAAAAACTGAAAACGAAGGTGAAGCAAGTGGATCAAAGGATGTAGAATCCGTTGATGCAGATATTGGTCTGTATTCACAAGAATGTGAGAATATGTTAGAAGGATTTTATAGTCATCGTAAGGTATGTTTAGTCGAAAGCTCTCGTAAATCTGAACTTAAGTCATATCTTGAAGAGGAACTGTTAGATTCTAAAACATCGTTCGACATTATATCCTTTTGGAAATCTCACCAATATAAATACCCAATTGTTTCACGTATGGCAAAAGATATTTTGGCTGTTTCGATTACTACTATAACATCTGAAAGTGCATTCAGTATTGGAGGTAGGGTTCTTGATGATTATCGAAGTTCTTTGAAGGTGGATACCGTTAAAGCATTGTTATGTTCAACGTGACTGACTATATGGAAACGGGATAGCGTCAGCTATCGAGGAGCCTGATATGGATATTTCTATGTCTCACACGGATGTAGAATTGACAATTTCTGCCTAAATCTTAGGTACATATATGCTTAACTGCCTAATTTACCGTTCTCCGTAATTTACAGTATATACCATTTCCTTAATTTACTTTGAATATACAAATATTTATTCTAAATTTTTTTTTTCTAGCGGGAAACTTGACTAAATGCCAATAAAAAACTGTTGGAACTGCCATTAATTATGGAAACTGGGTACAGTTAATCACCCACTATCTACAACAGTTGCACATTTTGTCCACAACACAATGAAATTGTTAATTACCCACGGGATATTAAAGCTGTTATGTACCAACCACACACATATTAGACTATTTATATATAACTGAAAAAATAACTGAATAATTTGGACATTGGCAATAAAGGGAACTAGTCAATACCACTTTGTTAAACGCATGGAAATATATAGTCTTCTAGTTTCCTAGGACTCATAACTTCCTAAATTTCGAACAAAATAATTAGATATGGATTAAATTTTGATAGGAAAAATATTATATAATTCGGATAGTACCTGCATATGATTAACTTAATAGCTAAGTCAGTGCATGTTATTAGTTTTCTCCCATTAAACTATGTTATTACCTAATTAATATACTTATAGGTTAGGAGTGAATAACAAAGATGCTTACTTTTTCACATGTTCACGTGCAGGTTGGACAATACATGCATGTTGGACAGTATGATGTAGATCTTAACATTATATTCTACCAAATGATGCAGTATGGGATACTTTGCTTGCTGATTTTAAATGTCACATTATATGATGTTTTTGTATTTGCAAACCGAACTGATCTTAAATAATACTCACTATCTTTGTACTAGTTTAAATCTTTAATGGACTTGTACTGATTTTGAATGTTTTTTTATTGATCTTGAATTATGCAATATGAATTGATGAGAATGATCTTGTACATGCTTTATGCAATTTTATTCAAATTGGGTCAAATGGATTGGGTTTGGTTGACCCGTTAAATTAGCGGGTTGGGTTGAGATTTAACTCATTTAATAGATAGATGTAACGGGTTGGGTCTATTTTTTTAAAATGGGTTGGGATAATTTTTAAACCAACCAATTTTGTGACGACAAGAATTTCTATCAATTTAAATTTGAATAGTTAATTGATTTAAAATATTTAAAAATTAATTTTAACTTGAATTCAAGATATCAATATTTACTTGATAATTAAATCATTGAATTATATAGTTTAAATATTGAATTTAATAATTGAAATTGGGTGAAGCGCTGAATCTGGAGTTTTAAGCCTGTTAAAAATAATTTGAAGGCTTATAAAATTCATATTGATAGCTCTGAAGGTAGTGAAAGTGTTGAAATTGAGTTTGGAAGTGTTTTGTTCAGTTTTAAAAATATATCGTGTAAATTAAATTTAAAAATAGCCTTTCGAGGCACAGTCTTAGAATTCGAAAAAACCAGTTCCATTGGATCCGTAATAGCTAGTTATTATCGGATTTCAATTTTAGTAGTAATCGGAGTTGTCGTTTGACCCTGGTAGCTCAAAACGCTTCGAATTTATTTGAATCGATTTAATTTAAAATTGATCGTTTACTTCTGTAACTCGCGCATACGATCAAATTAGCCTTCGAAACATGTTCCATTGGGTTCGGAATGCGGGTAAAACCTTATCAACGTCTGTCGACATGTCTTATTCCGAGTTCGGGATTTCGCGTTATGTAACGAGACATTTTGAAGATTTATAATGTAATATATTTAAAGTCAACTAGTCAGGGATATTTGTATTAACAAAACAAGCGTACGCAAGAAGCCTCCCCAAATCGATATCTTCTCCCCGTCCCTCCCTCTATTCCCCAAAAAGCAGATAATAAAATCAAACTCAATAAAAAAAAAAAAAAAAAAAAAGATCGGGTTCTTCCTATATTCAATCCCGTGCTTCCCTCTCTCTAATCGAACCCGGCTTCGCGAAAGAAGAATGGCGACGCAGAATCTTGGATCGGGTTCGAGCTCAATACGCGAGGGATGTCGCGACAAATCTCGAGATGAAGGTGGAGGCTCGAACAAGATCGGCGGTGAAGTTCCGATTGAGGCTAGGGCTCGCGATCGTTGGAAGTGCCACGACATCGTTGGATTTGGAGGGACGCATGTTAGGGTTTGTTGGCTCGTCGTAAGCGGCGCCGTGTGTTGTCGCAGCCAAGGAGGTGGGGTACCGGGAACTCGCGAGTGGATCGCGATGTCGTCTTGGTCGATCGAAGGATGGTGGCGGCTCGATTTGGGAGTTCGTCGAAGTCGGGTTGATTGATTTTGGGATCTGCGATGGTGGAGGCATCATAGCAGTGAGGTATCGTTATATTCTTTTGATTAATCTTGAAAAGAAAGAAAAATGAATATATATATATGGATAAGATTTTAACTTACAGTAAAGATAAATAGCAATATAGATATAAATACATATTTTTTTTATCTTATTAGATTAAATTTAATTATTTGTTTAAATTAAATGAATTGTTAAAATGAGAACTATTAAATTAAAATCACGTGTAGATTAAATTTATCAAATGAAAATTTAATTTTTTGATTGATTCGAATATTAATGAAAATCATCCAATGTTTATACAAGGTCAATAATTGTGAAGAAACAAGTCAGGATAGGATGGAATTGCAAATAAAACAAAGGTGAGTAAATCTCACGCTTCTGGGTTTTTATTTAAATTTATATGGTCAAATTGAATGATTGATTTAATGGTTGAATTGAATTGATATGCTATATTGTATATTGTATAGTAATATCTAGATTATATTGGAATGATTGGTAGTTTGGAATGATTGTTATTGGCAATTGGAATAATGAATGCTGTGAGTTGCTTGAATATTTCGGCACCCTGAGTTATCGAAATATATAAATTGGATTTTTGTAAGGAATATGAGGGTGAACTTTGAAAGTGATATAATTGTAGGAAAAAAAAGAATGATCTGAAAAGAAATGAAATGATATTTAGAAACTGAAGTTAAAATTGTAGAGTAGAGTTGTAAAACGAGTTCTAAATCAAAGTTAAATCTAACAAATAAAGTTTTAAATATTAAATGTTTTAACAACTTGAATGTTTACGTGTAATTGTTAATTGATTCGAATTTAAAATAAATTTGGCTTTAAATTACTTTAAGCTTCTATTATAAAACGAGTAATTGATTTGTTTAATGAAGTAAATAAACAATAGTTAATTGCACGTTGAGATTTATCGAGAATGGTTAGTATTGTGGTTTAATCAATGTAATTAAATTTGATTAGGATAAATTAAAATATAATTGGAAATCCTTAATTTATGTAATTAAAGATGGAATCAAAGATTGATAAATTAAGATTAATTAATCCATAATCAGTGACTTACGAGAAATTAATTAATATAAGTAATTAAGGATAAATGAAATTAATATAGTTAATTAATTTATGAGGTAATTAAAGATTTCTTAATAATTTTTGGTTAAAAATAATTAACATCGTGAAATGGATTAAAGTTAAATTCTTGAATAAAATTGAAGGATAACTAATCCAGGGCGATTAATTAAGATGAAAATGATAGGATGATGAATCAATTGATTTGAAATCAATTAATGTTTAATGGAGAAACCTAAGTGGATGAGATTAGTAATTCAATCAGAATTAATTTAATTCAATTAGAATAAATTGAATTTATTTGTGTGATCAAGTTTTTCTTATGGATGATTGAATGGTATTGGGTGTTTTGAATGAGTTGATATCTCTGATATGAAATGTTGTGTATTTCATTTGGATAACTTGGGTTTAGATGATATGAGAATCGAAGAGGCCGGGATCGGGTATTGGGAAATACCCGAAAGCACTTCGAATTTTTATAAATTGATAGGTAGGAATGATTGGGTTTAAATGAATTGGATTATTAAATCTAAATTTTGGACACTTACAAAGCTTATTTTGGAAATAGGTTATGTCTATAACAAATTGTGACATGTAAAATTAATTTGAGTTACCCAGGTTTTTATATGAGTTGTTTCTTGCTATTCCATGTTAGTTGAGATTACTCACGCTGATTTCTAGCCTGACCCGGGTGTTACTTTGGTGTAATGCTCGGGTCAGACCAAGTATTACAGATTTCCAGGTTAGGACGTTCTGGAGCTCAGGAGGCGAGCTGGATGGCAATATCGTATAGAGTATATCCGGTGTATTTATATTATTGTTAATCTGAGACATGATAATTGTAAATTTTTAGTGACTGTATATAATGTGAAACTCTAATGTATTAGAATGTAATCGAAGATATAGTATTCTTTTGCAACTGTTATTATTTATTATTATATTTTATCCGCTGCGAATGTGAGATATTTGGTATTTCTGTTCTTCTTCTTCTATCTCTTTCTTCTTTTTCATAACTATCTGAAATTTTCGGGATCGAAAATTTTCGAGTCGTTACATTTGGTATCAGAGCTGAAAGGTTAAGCGAGAACCTTGGCTCTGGTGGGGATTACTCATTAAATAGAGTCCAAAGTACTCTAGAATGAGTTAAGTGTATATATATGAGAGCGTACTTGTTATTTTCTTATATAAACTTTTAAAACTAATTTTATATAAAAGTATATTTTGATGTATAAAGGAATATTTCATTCTAATAAATATTTTTAATAAACATTAAGGTGATTGGTTGCTGAATAATTGAAATTAAAATTGAGAAGTAATATAATGCGACCAAATTGAAGTCTTGAATTGGAGTTGAGTAGAAATAGAAATACAACCAAATTAAGATTTAAGTGATTAAAAATGAAATTCTAAATCTGGTCCCAGAATTTGAAAATTTTGTTTCAAAGTAATGAAAAATAATAAATAAGTATTATTTGGATAATTGGGACTTGTTGCAAAAAGTGGGTTGTTTGAAAGTTTGATTTGAATTAAATACCAAAAGAGGTCTAAAATTTTAGGATGGCCTCGTGTGTAAAATAAATAATATGTATGAATAAGGAATATACATAAAACAAAAATAGTTGAATAAACTATAAATGTTGAGTTTGAAAATTGGAATGGGGTGTGATACCCAAAGTGATAAGTTTTTACGTGGGAAGATTATTGTGAATTTAAAGGATTGAATGAGGTTGATTGGATTAAGTAAATTAAATTTAACTTGGGAGAAGTTAAATAAGTTTGAATGAACAACTTGAATTGGAGATTTTAAGATGAAATTGGAATTTAACTTGGAAAGTTAAATGGTTAATTTGAATTGGTAGTTTGTGTGATCTCAAAACGGGTTTGAGATTTAAAAATTGGAAATGGATGGACGTTTTAAAATAAATTGGATGATATCATCCTATTGTTAATAAAAATCTTTAAATTGAGAATGGTATTGTATAAATAAAATAAATTTGAATTGTAAAATAAACTTGTTTAAGAACTGGCTTCAAACTAGAAGATAAAATTTAATAATAAATTAAAATTTGAAAATAAAATTGTATTGAACTCTTATTTGAACCTTGAAATACATAAGTTAAGATAATTTAAAATGGAATTTTGAAAATTGGACTCAGAAATTAAATCGATTAAAAACTTGGAATAAAAGTTAATTTGGTTTAAAGAGTTAAACCAACCTTTGAGAATTTAACTCGAATTTATATAATTCGAGATAGTTTAAATTCAAGATTTAAATTGAATTAGTTCAAAATTGAATTTGGTTTGAATTAATTGGATTGGTGATTGGAGATGTATAAGTTTAAGAATTTAAATAGGAAATTGGATTGGATTATGTTGAAATAATTTGAATATGAAGTGGGTTAAATTGATAATAATTCAAATTGATTAGAATAATTTGAAATCTAATTAAAGTTGAACAGGATTAAAATCAAATGGAATTTGATTTAAATTGGGAAGGGAATCAAGGTTGATTCAACTAGAATTGGGTTTAAATAAATTTCAATAGAAATTGAAGTTATTCAAGTTAGAATTGGGTCAATTAAGTGGAAGTGGAAATTTAAGTTGAATTGTTGGGGTAGTGAACAGTTTGACTCTTGACTATTTTCAATATAAATTGTTTTAATATAAACTTATTTTTCCAAGCTATTAAATATATAAAACCTTTCTTTTTAAAGCTAACTTATTTTATATTTGTTTTACCATTATTTTTGGAGCTATTTAATCATTTTTCAACTATTTTCTAAACTAATGGCTATTTTTCAACTATTTCACAAACTAATTTCTAATTTACAACTATTTTGCAATTATTTGAAATTTCTGAAACTATTTAACTATTTCCAACTATTCTATAATTAGTTAACTATTTTATAGCTATTTTGTAAACTAATAATTATTTTTCAACTACTTATCATTTTTAAAATTTTCAAGCTATTTTCTAAATATAAACTGGTCGGAGTTCAAACTGTTATTGATTTAAATACCCAACTGAGATAAGAATCGAAGTGATAATCCAAATGAGAATTAAGGCAATTGTAAATAAGTAAAAGGGAATTAAAGGAAATATGAATAGAAAGAGAAACTGATTTGGCTGATAATCAATGGAAATAAATACGTAGGATGCACGTATATTATTCTATTCGCATAGTGATTGGATCTAGATCCGAGCACAGAATTTCGAGATAGTTTATCGATCCAAGTTGGGATTTTTCACTCGATTTTCGACGGCGAAGCTGGATATGGATTGTTGATTGGTTCTAGCTTTTCTCTATCATAGTTATGGCTATGCAAGGAGAATGACAGTTTTTGATCAATAAACCAGATCTATGTCCGCACTAGGAAGTCGGGTGGACGATACTAGTTTGGAAGTGAAATTGTGTGATCGAGTAGACGATCAGATTAGTATAGCGCACGGATAATATGTGTACACCGTACGGATTTGGATGAAATTGATATTGAAAGAGAAGAATCAAATTTGAATATTTGATTTTGGATAAACAAAGTTATATATCTTTGTTATATAAGATAAATCTTTCCTTGTTAAATCTATTGCCGGAAGAAAAGGATTTTTGAAGGTGTTTGAAGTATAAAAGGAGTTTTATACAAGTTTGAAAAGATCCAAAGTTTTTAAAATTATATATATCTGAATATATATATATATATATATATATATATATATATATATATAAGGATCCTATGAGGATTTTGGAAAAGGTTTTGGGAACCTTTGAATTTGGAAAGGCTTTTAATTTTTGGGTAAAATCAATATTGAATTTGGAAAGCCTAGTTTGAGAATTATCGATTTTGGGATAATCGATTTTGTGTAAAGGAGCTTTGTATGATATCATACTAGGTGTATGATTTGAAAGATACTATATATGTATAGTATAAAGTGTTTTGACAATGGCTCTGGGGAAAAAGGCGCTCCCTTGAAATGAACTTCTTAGGAGTGCCACCGGGTGGTGATACCTTGAGCCCCAAGAGGGGGTTCAAAAGTTGATCCTGTGAGGAGTCCGGACAAAACTAGTTCCTGAGGATTATGAGTAGAGTATACCATAGCGAAAGTTGTGTGTGCCGCTGAGAGCCAACAGTCTGCGTTTAGTTTTATATCGGTAGACTGCGGCCTACGGTATAACATAGCGAAAGTCGTGTGTGCCGCTGAGAGCCAACAGTCTGCGTTTGATTTTTTATCCGCAGACTGCGACCTATGTAGGAGTGGAGAAGTTTCATTTCGACAGCGAAAATCAGAGGCCGCTGCAAGCCTGCAGTTTCATGGACTTTTGCTGTGACGGCAATGTAACCCTGGATGTGACTGTGATCTGTTGTGTGGGATCCATGGCGTAATCGAGAGGCCACGGAGAGCGTGCAATTACATAGACTTTTGCTGCGATGGCAACGTAACCCTGGAATGTAACTGTGACCATGGATGAGGGTGATGATTCCCAGAGCATTCTCACCAAAGATATTTCCTCTATTTTCAAAAAAAACCGTTTTCTATATTTTCAATAAAATTATTTTCCAAGTATTTTCACTGGGTGTTGAAAACGGGTTTACCAAGTACTTATAGATTTTCAGTCCTACGCTTGATCAACGTATGACTGAATTTCTATGAGAACAAGGATGGACTGGTTGAGACATCGAGTTATAAAAAGTATTTTTATAAAGAGCTATTTTATTAGTATGATGTGAATTTAAAAGCATTTCTAATTTTTTTAAATAAAAGTGTTGGAATTTTGGGAAAGTAAAAAGGAAATCCAAACTGGAAATTTAAATGAGGTGATTTTTGAATTAAAAGTTGGAAGTAAGTTAATAAATAATCATTTGATAGAGTATGTTAATGAAAATTTAACTTGGTTAAACAAATGGATTGTATGTTGATAATGGGTTTGGGAATGAATTCGAATTTTAAATAGAATTCAACTTAGATCTAATAATGAATTAAATAAGAAGAGATGTTGTAAAATAAAAATAAAATAGAGTTGGATTGAAAATGTGATGGTTTGAATTACAAATAAAATTCAAGTGTGATTTGAATAATATTTAATGAAATTTGCAAGTAAATTGGATATAATGAAAGTGAATTGTAATAGAAATGGTTTGAGTTGCAAATAAAATCCAGACGAGTAGAAATAGATTGAGAATGGCTTTGTATTAATAAAATGAATTCGAAAATGAATTAAGTAAGTATATTAAAATTTTAAAATGGATCAATTGAGTTAAATAATAAATGGATGATGTCTGATAGAATAAAAACTAAATCAAAGTTGTGATTGGAATTGGATTATCAGACTGAACTTAAGTTCGGTGACATATTAATTTGAAGTATAAATGAGTTAAGTATGTGCTTGGATATTATTTTGATAAATTGAGAAGATGGATTTAAAATTAAAATTTAAAATGGATGGGCTAACTGGATTTAATGGAAGTTGATTAAATGAGAATCAAACAGAAGTAAACTTAAGTTTGGTGTTGGAATAAATTAAAGTAAATTCACTTAAGTTTAAAATTTATGGAAGCTTGGTTTCGAATAAAAGTGAAAGCCCATTAAATAAAAGCTTGGATTGAATTAATTTGGGAATGGCTAGAAGTATACAAGAATGAAATGTATCGAGTTAAATAAATGGTTGGTGAATAAATTAGAAATGAAATGGAATTAAATACAGAATGAGTAGAAAATTAATTTAAAGTAATTAAATTTCTATGAGTTGATAGAGATTAAATAAATTGGTTTTAAAATCAATTGAAGTGAATATGAGCTTGTTTGGATTGAAAATCAATTGAATGCGAGAAATCGAGATGCAAACCATTAAAATTGAATAAAATGGCTTATGAATTGGTTAAAAGCAATTGAATTAGTTTGTGGACATATAAATTGCTCGAGGAAGTTATTTTGAATGCATTTCTTTTAGAATTGAAGTGTTATAGTTGTTTATGTAAGAGGAATGTTATAAACTTCATATATATAGTGCTTACATATTTAAATTGAGTAAGTATAGGTACCGAGAAGCCGTTTGGCTGGATTTGGTTGCGCTATTTGCTAGAATAATTAAGCTGCTTGCTTAAAATGCTAAATAAGGTACGCCTACGCAATAAAAATAGGAAATATGAACTGTTTTTGCTTTTTTCGACTGGGTGGGTCGATGTATATATATTTATATCTCTTGTCAAATTGCAAAAGCTCCTCCGCGCAAAGGAGACTCTGCCAAAAGTTTTCGAAAATTTTGGGAGTTAGAAATTTTTTGAATTTTTTGAGAAAAATTTGGTTAATGACAAAACGATTTCAAATTGAAAACTAATATGAATCAGTTATAAATGGAAGATAAATTCCATATTCAGGATTGAAGACAAATTGACATCATACGGAATGGGAAAAACTAAATTGAAATATATATGAAACCTATGTAAGAAGATGTATAAAATGATTGGAAATGTTACGATTGAATATTGTTGCTAAGTAAGATATGCAGGTATTAAAGGGAAAAGGAATTGGATTTGATTCCAAAAGATAAATTTGTATTGCCCGACAAAAAGGTACGTATTTAAATTTCTAGATGGAATTGGATTGGGTTTTTGATGTAGCCACTTGGCTTTTGTTTTCTTTTGGAATTTGAGAGCCCGTAGATGTCTTTGTAGTTTTACCGAGCTAGCCGCGCAAAGGAGACGCTGACAAAAATTTTCGGAAATTTAGAGAGTTAGAAAAATTTTGAGAAAATTTTGATAATTCAAAATTTGGTTTTAAATTGAAATTTAGGTAATTGATAAAAAGGGATGTTATTTGATACTATAGAGTGTTTTGGGAAGTTGGTTAAGGTGATAGTGGGTCTTTAATAAAGGATAGTTGGTAGGATGTTGAATTGAGAGTATAGGGAGAAGGTAAACGGGTATTGGACCATTCTTCCTAACTAGTAATTTCGGGGACGAAATTCTTTTAAGGGGGGAGGAATGTGACGACCCAGAATTTCTATCAATTTAAATTTGAATAGTTAATTGATTTAAAATATTTAAAAATTAATTTTAACTTGAATTCAAGATATCAATATTTACTCGATAATTAAATCATTGAATTATATAGTTTAAATATTGAATTTAATAATTGAAATTGGGTAAAACGCTGAATCTGGAGTTTTAAGCCTGTTAAAAATAATTTGAAGGCTTATAAAATTCATATTGATAGCTCTGAAGGTAGTGAAAGTGTTGAAATTGAGTTCGGAAGTGTTTTGTTCAGTTTTAAAAATATACCGTTTAAATTAAATTTAAAAATAGCCTTTCGAGGCACAGTCTTGGAATTCGACAAAATCAGTTCCATTGGATCCGTAATAGCTAGTTATTATCGGATTTCAATTTTAGTAGCAATCAGAGTTGTCGTTTGACCCTGGCAGCTCAAAATGCTTCGAATTTATTTGAATCGATTTAATTTAAAATTGATCGTTTACTTCTGTAACTCGCGCATACGATTAAATTAGCCTCCGAAACATGTTCCATTGGGTTCGGAATGCGGGTAAAACCTTATCAACGTCTGTCGGCATGTCTTATTCGGGGTTCAGGATTTCGCGTTATGTAACGAGACGTTTTGAAGATTTATAATGTAATATATTTAAAGTCAACTAGTCAGAGATATTTATATTAACAAAACAAGCGTACGCTGAAAGCCTCCCCAAATCGATATCTTCTCCCCGTCCCTCCCTCTATTCCCCAAAAAGCAGATAATAAAATCGAACTCAATAAAAAAAAGGATCGGGTTCTTCCTATATTCAATCCCGTGCTTCCCTCTCTTTAATCGAACCCGGCTTCGCGAAAGAAGAATAGAGACGTGGAATCTTGGATCAGGTTCGAGCTCAATACGCGAGGGAGGTCGTGACAAATCTCGAGATGAAGGTGGAGGCTCGAACAAGATCGGCGGTGAAGTTCTGATTGAGGCTAGGGCTCGCGATCGTTGGAAGTGCCACGACATCGTTGGATTTGGAGGGACGCGTGTTAGGGTTTGTTGGCTCGTCGTAAGCGGCGCCTGTGCTGTCACAACCAAGAAGGTGGGGCACTGAGAACTCGCGAGTGGATCGCGATGTCGTCTTGGTCGATCGAAGGATGGTGGCGGCTCGGTTTGGGAGTTCGTCGAAGTCGGGTTGATTGATTTTGGGATCTGCGATGGTGGAGGCATCATAGCAGTGAGGTACCGTTATCTTCTTTTGATTAATCTTGAAAAGAAAGAAAAATGAATATATATATATATGGATAAGATTTTAACTTACAGTAAAGATAAATAGTAATATAGATATAAATACATATTTTTTTTTATCTTATTAGATTAAATTTAATTATTTGTTTGAATTAAATGAATTGTTAAAATGAGAACTATTAAATTAAAATCACTAGTAAATTAAATTTATCAAATGAAAATTTAATTTTTCGATTTGATTCGAATATTAATGAAAATCATCCAATGTTTATACAAGGTCAATAATTGTGAAGAAACAAGTCAGGATAGGATGGAATTGCAAATAAAACAAAGGTGAGTAAATCTCACGCTTCTGGGTTTTTATTTAAATTTATATGGTCAAACTGAAATGATTGATTTAATTGTTGAATTGAATTGATATGCTATGTTGTATATTGTATAGTAATATATAGATTATATTGGAATGATTGGTAGTTTGGAATGATTGTTATTGGCAATTGGAATAAAGAATGCTGTGAGTTGCCTGAATATTTCGGTACCCTGAGTTATCGAAATATAAAAATTGGATTTTTGTAAGGAATATAAGGGTGAACTTTGAAAGTGATATAATTGTAGAAAAAAAGATAGAATGATCTGAAAAGATGAAATGATATTTAGAAACTGAAGTTAAAATTGTAGAGTAGAGTTGTAAAACGAGTTCTAAATCAAAGTTAAATCTAACAAATAAATTTTTAAATATTAAATGTTTTAACAACTTGAATGTTTACGTGTAATTGTTAATTGATTCGAATTTAAAAATAAATTTGGCTTTAAATTTCTTTAAGCTTCTATTATAAAACGAGTAATTGATTTGTTTAATGAAGTAAATAAACTATAGTTAATTGCACGTTGAGATTTATCGAGAATGGTTAGTATTGTGGTTTAATCAATGTAATTAAATTTGATTAGGATAAATTAAAATATAATTGGAAATCCTTAATTTATGTAATTAAAGATGGAACCAAAGATTGATAAATTAAGATTAATTAATCCATAATCAGTGACTTACGAGAAATTAATTAATATAAGTAATTAAGGATTAATGAAATTAATATAGTTAATTAATTTATGAGGTAATTAAAGATTTCTTAATGATTTTTGGTTAAAAATAATTAACATCGTGAAATGGATTAAAGTTAAATTCTTGAATAAAATTGAAGGATAACTAATCCAGGGCGATTAATTAAGATGAAAATGATAGGATGATGAATTAATTGATTTGAAATCAATTAATGTTTAATGGAGAAACCTAAGTGGATGAGATTAGTAATTCAATCAGCATTAATTTAATTCAATTAGAATAAATTGAATTGATTTGTGTGATCAAGTTTTGCTTATGGATGATTGAATGGTATTGGGTGTTTTGAATGAATTGATATCTCTGATATGAAGTGTTGTGTATTTCATTTGGATAACTTGGGTTTAGATGATATGAGAATCGAAGAGGTCGGGATCGGGTATTGGGAAATAGCCAAAACCACTTCGAATTTTTATAAATTGATATGAGAAATTGATAGGTAGGAATGATTGGATTTAAATGAATTGGATTATTAAATCTAAATTTTGGACACTTAGAAAGCTTATTTTGGAAATAGGTTATGTCTATAACCAATTGTGACATGTAAAATTAGTTTGAGTTACCCAGGTTTTTATATGAGTTGTTGCTTGGTATTCCATGTTAGTCGAGATTACCCACGCTGGTTTCCAGCTTGACCCGGGTGTTACTTTGGTGTAATGCTCGGGTCAGACCGAGTATTACAGATTTCCAGGTTAGGACGTTCTGGAGCTCAGGAGGCGAGCTGGATGGCAATATCGTATAGAGTATATCCGATGTATTTATATTATTGTTAATCTGAGACATGATATTTGTAAATATTCAGTGACTGTATATAATGTGAAACTCTGATGTATTAGAATGTAATCGACAGATATAGCATTCTTTTGCAACTGTTATTATTTATTATTATATTTTATCCGCTGCGAATGTGAGATGTTTGGTGTTTCTGTTCTTTTTCTTCTATCTCTTTCTTCTTTTTCATAACTATCTGGAATTTTCGGGATCGAAAATTTCGGGTCGTTACAAATTTATTCCTAACCCATCCATTTGACACCCCTAAATAATATTATCCCTCTCTCGTTTGCAATTTCATCTTGAGGGGGTTTGAATTCTCCATTATTTGATTAATGATTTTGAAAAGGTTAATGATAATTAAAGGAAAATTACGATGATTAAGAAAAGGCAATTAAATCAATTTGATTGTAATTTTATATGGGGACTAATTTGATCAGTACTATTATACAGCCTTTTGACCAAGCTATGTTTCGACGAATCTAACTAGTCGAACTTAAAAGTTGTCGAGGTAGAGAGCTCAAAGAGATAGCCAACAAGCCCGGATACCAAACACAATCAAAATCATAAGGAAAGCACAAGCCATCTCAATGATTGTCAAAGAAAAATCCATCCAAGGGATGGATCGGTACCGATCCATCCCTATAAATCGATACCGATACATAAAATCACTGCTATACCGCCTTAAACCTCCCCTATTCTCAAGTGTTAATGTAAGCAAGCCATTCCAAGCTTCAAAATACCAGTCATATGCAATTCTCTATTAGTCACCTTGAGTATTTGGAGTTAGGAACTTCATTCCACATTCGATCCATCTTATCAATCCAGAAATAAGCCTCTAGTATAGCTTTCAAGATGGAAAACACGAAGCTAACAACAAGTCGCCATCACATAAAGCATTGTGATCAATTCATTAGTGGATCTTATGGATCAATGTTGATCCATGCCTATGGATCAGTACCGATTCACAGCTGTTTGCTAACATGACCATGTTTTCTCCAGTGGAACTACTTTTAGACATGGAGAACATGGGGAAGAACGTGGGGAACTTTCAGGGGACCTATTGCTATAAATATGAGGTTGGGAGATCATTTCAAGGGATCATTTTGCTTCTTTACAAGTTTTTTTTATAATTCTTTTGTAACCCCGAGGATCCATACCAATCTATAAGAACACTACTTGTAAACAATAGTACAATCAATGGAAACACTAAGAGGATGTAGGCATTTGTTGACTGAACCACTATAACTTTGTGTGTCTTGTTTTTACTTCATTTTATTCTCTAATTTATTCTCTTGGTGTTTGTGTCATGTTTGTTACAAATATTTCGGTGCTTTCACTAAGAACATGATTCTCAGGTTGTTCGGATCCATCATTTACTATTAGATTGCTTAAATTCGAGAGATAGATCCGATTTCTTTGCCTTTTACTCTTTTGAACTACTTATATTTCCAGAAAGCCTATTAGAAGCTAATCAAAATAGCTTCTCGAAGAGATCGTCCCACCACTTGAAGAGCCGCTGAGGATGTTGAGAATGTCAATTCTAACATGTTGAGGAGGTTGCATTACCAACCGCTACCGAGGGTCAGAACCCATCACATCTATGGGGTCGAGATGGACTACATGATGAAACAGATGAATGATAAGCTGCAGGAAAGCTGCAATGAGTTGAAATCGAAAAATGCAGTAGAGTCTGGATTTGTTGAATCACTTGACTAACAGCCATAGGAGAAGCAAGATGGATTTGATTCTTTCTGGTTACTTTTTGGTTTAGAATTTGACAGTTCCTCGTCATTGGAGCAAAGGTAAAGGGATAGAAAACAGAAGATGGTTAGAAAAGGGGTTAGAACGTCAAAGCAGAGGTCGGAACCAAACTACAGAAAAGGTTTATGGATCGGATCGGTACCGAACCACCAAATGTTAGTTCAGGTGGTCGACATCCAAATGATGGTGCTATTTGTCTTTTGGTCGTGTTGCGGATGGCCAGAATGTTGGAGATCAAGCAGCCATTGTGGACCCACCGCGAAGGGACTATGCACACAGAACTACTGAATTAACTATTCTCTTAGAGTCGGAGGAATCCAGATATCGAGAAACTAGCAGAGCATTGATCACCGTCGTTTGGTAGATCTAGCAAAGTCAGATTTGGTTGATATGTAAGGAACTTGTAAGTGAGAATCGACATCCATGCAATGATGATTGGGGTTCCTTCCCAAGCCGAAATCCGTTCATGGAGGAAATCTTGCGCAAGGAATAATCAAGGAGGTTTGTGAAGCCGGCGATGCCATTATACAATGGAAAAATGTATCCAAGGCATCATATGATGAAATATGACTAGCTTATGGATTCTTCTAGAGCTACTAATGCTATGAGATGTTGATGTTTCCTAATTTTCCTGGAAGGAGTGGCAATAATGTGGTTCACTCGATTATCGTCGAGATCCATATTGTCTTTCAAGCAATTGGCATGGAAATTCATTGAGTAATTCCATTTACACACCACCCGTTCGAAGGATGTCATATTACTATCCACCTCTTTTAGGACATGGGAAAGTGTTTGAAAGATTTCTTGCATAGGTTCAATACTACAGTGATCAAATGAGTAATGCTCAAGAAGATATTTTTTTGATGGCTTTAATTAGGGAGATCCATGCTGATACTAATTTCGAAATGTGGTTGAAGATAAAACCTCCACCTATAATGAACGTGTTCTATAGAAAGGCAACTCGGTTCTTGCATTTAGAAGAGGCCAGCACTACTACTAGGAAAAATCAACGTTGGGCTGTTTGAAGAGATCATATAAAGTAACATCGCTATAAACCAATCCGAAGGGAACTTCAGCAATGTGGATGTGAATGTGGAGAATAAGAGTGGTGGACATAGCAGTAGCAATACTGGTCAGAAGACAAGAAATCAGATTCGAGGAAACATCCCAAAATCTTGAAATATGAAAAACTACACCCATTGAATAACTCGATCCAGAACATATACCTGGCTACTCAAAGTACCGAGCAATACAGGAAGCTAGCTCCGAGGGAGTTAACCAAGAAAGGGAAAAATTCAGGCAAGTTTTGTCGATTTCATGAAACACATGACCATAACACGAATGAGTACAGACATTTGTGTGATGTGATCAAGGTATTGATTCGAAAGAAAATGCTATAGCAGTTTGTGAAAACACCATAGGATGGCGGGCAAGGTACTTTAAACCTCCAACAGGGTCAAGTCGGGCCTAGTGTTGATGAGCCCAAGCGACTTGAGAAACATTTGGTGGTTAATACTATCACTAGTAGACCGCATCCAGTTAAGAAGAGCTGCAATAAGATGGAGAGATATGTGAATGCATTGAAACATGCAGCGAATGAAAGCAGTTTTACCATTGAAGATGGTGCTCCAGCAAAGCAACTCAAGACTATGACAAATGACAAATGCTAATTGGGTGGAGGCCCGGACTATTGATCCGTTAGTTATTTCGACCATAATTGGCCCCGCGATTGTGAAAGATGCTAGTCAACTATGGGAGCTCAGTCAACATTTGTTCAAGAAAGCCTACAACCAAGTTCTTCTGGATGGCAAGGACTTAAATCTATGTAAATCTCGAATCTAGAGATTTAATGGGACTACTAATAAGCTGGTATGATATGTGGATTTGCTAGTGGTGCTTGGAAGGCGACCACAAGAGAGTGCGGGTTATGCCTTTTGTTGTTCTGGATATTTACTCTAGTATAATGCCTTTTTGGGCCGACTAGCCCTTACTAAGTTTCGAGTGGCCATAGCCCCATGATGCTCAATGATGAAATTTTCAGTAAAGAATAGCGTGGGAATTGACAAGGTGGTCAGGAGCTTGGCCAGAAATGTTATATCACTGAGCTGAAAGAGGAAAAGTGAAGAATATAAAGGAAAAGACATGGAGAGCATTCTCTGCATCAAAGCTTTAGATGCGTAGCAACCACTGCTTGAGCCTTGGCTCGGGCAATATAGTCGGTTCCATAAGGATATTGATCCAAGAAAGAGCCGGTGGATGCAAGGGCGGCTCCGGTGGAGTTGACAATCAACATCCTGGTTAGTCAGGACAATTCTACGTGCGTCCTGAAGATCAGATCTTAACTCGGCACAAGGATGATGAAGAGCTGACTGGTTTTCTTTGGGAAAACCTGGATATGTTTGCCTAGACGCATTCTGATATGTGTGGAATATCACCGGAGATAGCGTGCCATACACTAAATATGAATCTCAAATGCATTTTTGTGAAATAGAAGCACCGCAGCCTAGGTCTGGAGAGTTCTGTTGCACTGAAAGAAGAGGTGGATAAGTTGAAGAACAACAGCTTTATCCACGATGCTCTGTACCGCAAAAAGGGTATCCTATCCAGTCTTGTTGAAGAAGTCCAAAGGGCAGTGAGAACGTGTGTTGACTATTTCGGTTTGGACCAGGCATGTCCGAAAGACAGCTTCCCGCTTTCGAAATTTAATTAGCTAGTAGATTTAACCGTTGGACACGAACTGTTATCATTCATGGACACATATTCTGGCTATAAGCAGATCCCAATGCTTGTCCCAGACCAACAGCACACTAGTTTCATAACTGACCTGGGATTGTATTGCTATCTTGTTATGCCCTTCGGTTTAAAGAATGCATGAGCAACATACTGAACGCCGGTCAATTCCATGTTCGACAAACGAATTGGGCGTTTAATGGAATGGGTGATATGCTTGTGATGTCAAGATGATTAACGAGCCACATTGATGATTTGACGGAAATATTTGCTTTGCTGCACAAGTATGGCATGAATCTCAATCCATTATAATGTTCGTTTGGGGTTGCGTCCAAGAAATTCTTGGGTTTTGTAGTGAAATACAGAGGAATAGAAGCCAGTCTGGAGAATACTAAGCATTGAGGGACATAGAGGCCCTGAAGTTAATCAACGAAGTTCAGAGTTTGTAGGGGAAGGTCATTGCATTGAGTCGCTTCATCTCTGGGGCCACTGACAAGTGTATCCCTTTCTTTGACGTCATCAAGAAAGGAGCGACTTTGCTTGCATGAAAGAGTGTACAGACACTTTTTAGGCTTTGGTAGATTTCATAGGGAGGCCTTACATCCTACCAAAGCCCTTGTAAGAAAAGGACTTGTTTATTTACCTGGCAGTATTGGTGCATACCTTGAGCGTTGTGCTCATATGTGAAGAGTCCTGATTCCAAAGGCCGATGTATTACATTAGCGAACAATTGACAAAGACAGAGAGAAATTCCCCAAAGCTGGAAAAGCTAGACTACTGCATGTTGATCGCTTCAAGGAAACTCAACCTATACTTCCAAGCTCATTCGATCAATGTTCTTACCGACTAGCCTTTGAGACAGGTCTTGTAGAGACCTGAGACTTTTGGAAGGTTATTGAAATGGAACATTAAATTGAGCTTATATGAGATAATGTATCATCCCAGGAGGGCAGTACTAGGCTAGGCATTAGAAGACTTCATAGCCGAGTACACCGCATGAGATGATACCATGGAGAGCGGTAAAGAGCAAGATGCATGATGGAAGATGTTCACCGATGGTGCATCCATCGAGCATTCTTCCAATGTAGGTATTGTATTGGTAACCTATGAAGAACGTTCAATCTATTATGTCTTGAAACTCGATTTCCCTACAACAAACAAAGAGGCAGAGTATGAAGCTTTGATTGCAGGTCTAAAAATTATGAGCGAACTGGGAGTCAAAACTTTACACATCTTTTATGATTCCTAACTGGTGGTGTGCTAGGTGAGAAAGGTGTTTCAGGCAAAGGGATTGAGGCTAGCTCCGTATCTGAACAGAACCCTTGAGTTGCCTAACGATATCGTCTATTACACTATAACACATATTCCCAAAGAGGTGGTTCAGGAGATGCATAACTCATAGGCCTAGTCTGGTGGAAGTATTTTTAGCTCTCAGTATTAACCGGATGGATGTCGATTGGATATTGAGAGTTGAGTTTGAAAAGTGAGTCGCAGATGACTCCAATCAAGAATTACTTGCAAAAGGAACTCTTCCTAATAAAAAAATTAGCACAACGACTCCTTCGCCAAGCTTCAAGATGCATTATTAAGGAAGAAATGTTGTACAGGAAGGGGTTCTCAGTCCCTATGCTTCATTGTATCACTAATGATGAAATCAAGCGAATCCTCGAAGAAGTGTATGAAGGGGCTTATAGTGATCACGCCAAAAGCAAACCTCAGCGAAGAAGATTCTTCACGATGGGTACTTCTAGCCAATCGTCAACCGAGATGCGGCTGGTTACACCAGAAAGTGTGACAAGTGTCGGATGTTCGTAAAGATTCTTAGAGCCCCGCTAACAGAGATTGCACAGATGTTCGGCCCTTGGCCATTTGTTGTTTGGAGTATCAATATCATTGGCATTATGCCGACGTCTAAAGGTGACATGAAGTGCACCATCGTCGCTATTGACATTTTACAAAGTTGGCTAAAGCGGAGTCACTTTCCATGATCACTATTAAGAAGGTGATCAACTTCACTGTCAGGAATATCATTTGTCGCTTTGGGTTCCTAAAATCGATTATCTTTGACAATGAAACCCAATTTGACAGCATCAAGTTCAAGGATTTCTACCACCAACATCGCATTAAGAAGAGTTTCGTAGAAAGCGAATGGATTAGTAGAAGCTATGAACAAAATTATTAAATCCATTCTAAAGAAGCGATCGGAGAAGGTTAAGGGCAAGTGGGTTGATGAATTGGACTTTGGGCTTACAGATTGGCTCACAAGTGCACGACCATCCACTCTCCTTTCGCCCTAGCCTATGGATCAAAGGTTATGATTCCTGTTGAACTTGAAGTACCTTCTCATCGAGTGGCTCATTACAACCCCAGAACGAATGAGAAGTTCCTGCTAGAGTATCTCGACATGGTCGATGAGAAGCGTGATGAAGTTCATCTGAGAGCCGCTACACATCGAAAACAGGTCAGCCAATACTATAACCCCATTGTCAGGAGTCGGACCTTTGAGATTGGCGACCTCATTCTTAAACGGATCTTCCCAGGCCCCGTGAATATGGGATCGAGCTGGGAAGGTCTGCATGCAATCTAACAAAAGCTCAGAAACGGAACATTCAAGCTAGAAACTGTGGATGGTGTCTCACTTCCTCGAGCATGGAATAAGGGACATTCATGATGTTATTTCACTTGACATCTAACTTTGTGAATATATAGTCAAGTTAGATGTAACAAGATAGAATCTGTTATCTTCAATGTTTTATAAAGCGAAATGGCTTCTTGAATCTGTGACTCTGTCTTTGCATAACTATAGTATTACGAAATGTGATAAACATGAATGAACTTGCATGTGCACAATGCAGGTATGAAGGTTCCCAGAGATTGGTGCCGATTGAGCTTCTGAAGTCCATGAGGACCCATGAAGAAAATTCACACCAGATGTCCAGAGATAGATACCTACCAACTCCCTCAACCCATGACTTGGGGGCAGGAGTATAAACATTTAAGGGCATAACAAGATAGTTCGCCCTAACAGCTCACACCCAGAGTCTGGCAGAGCATCTCTACCTTGCTCAAACAAAAGCAAGACAAAAGATCTACGCTTGAAGATAGCCAGGATCTTATATCCAAGCTTCGATGCCTGGTAGTTAGGCACGATCGAAAGTAACATCTTGGATAAGGATGTTTAAACCATTATTTCGAGTGGCTAATTCCAACCAATGCCATTGTTCGGCCAGGTCAAAACATGCATCTCGGAGAAGGATGCCCAGATTACCATCTAAGATGAATTTTTTCGATCAACATCCAGAATCTGGCACAACTGCACTCAAACGTCCTTATAGAGGATGCTCAAATCAACTTTCCAAGTGGTTGGGGTTCGATCAGGTTCCAGAATCGGATATGGTCGCATGTGGGCACCTGAAGATAGGCCCACAGTGATCGCTTTTCTCTTACCAAAACAACAAGATATCAATTCTCATATCCAATTGGATGAGACCAGGCTAGTAAACAACAAGTTGGACTAATAACTTAATCTAATAATGATGATGAGAAATGATTGCAAACACATTAACAAATAATAAGGGCATTTCTCAAGAACTTAAATAAATCCACACAAGACGTGAACAAAACAAAAGGTATTTATTATTCACATCTAAATGAAGCTTGAAAAACAAATGTTATTAGTGCTAAGCCAAAAAAATATGAGGTCCGAACCCATACAAAACCAGCCTAAAGCAAAAAAAGTTCTACAACTATTCAACCAAAGGCAGAAAGGAGACATATGACTAATTCTTGTGTTTCTTCTTCTTCTTTACTTCCCCGAATGATTGCTCACTGGGCCCCTCTGGTTTCTTCCTGCTACCATTTCAGCTTCCTCCACCCTTAGGTAGGATGCCATGTAAAGACCTACTAGTACACTTTAAGTACTTTCGGGCATGGGAAGAGTAACCGAGGCAATGACGATCTTGCTGGGTAAAGCTATCGACGGAGCAGGAGGGAAGAAGTCAACTAGATCTTGCTCAATCCCTATGCTAGCAGGTCTTGAGCTTGAAGCAACTCTTACATGTCGGGCCCTCATGAAAGGTGTGAAGTCCCGGTTGTAAAACCATCCTCCTCAACCTAGGCTTTGAGGAACTCACTAGTCATCTCCTCTTCCAAAGCATGAATTATTTGCACAACCCGGGCCTAGATTGTCACCAATTGAGATGCTCAGGATTGCCCCAGAAACAGCTACGACCGTTGATTCAGTCTTTGTTGCTTGTTGTCTCAAATGGAAACCTTCCTTCAGGTGCTAGTGATCATGGGCTGTCTTGAAATTTGAGAAAGATGAAATGAGAGATTAGCAACATCGATCGATATTATGTAAGCTCTCGGTGAAGTCAATAAGATACCTCCACCAGAATGAAGCATCGCACGAATAGGAGTGCCATCTAAATTCCCTTCCAGAATTGGGGACAACATGCTTGTCTTTGGCATCTTTGGAGCACTAGGTTGTATGGGGACCTGATGGAGAAACAAAAATAGTTGGGAATCCGAAGGCGAGACCATAGTGTGATCTTGAGGGGTAGTTCTTGAGCCTTCACCTTGGTCTTTCTGGACCATAGAAGCCAACTACGGATGCAAGCATCCTAGCTCTGAGCGCTTCAATCTTATTCGGTTCACAATCTCGCACTCCAGCTCCTCTAGATTCACCTTACCTCCCTCCAAAGCCTATTTTTCCTCTCGAATGGTATGCTTCCATGCCAAGGCTAGAGCTCGGGGATAGTCTTTGCTAAGCCACGCTAAATTCCTGAATTTAATGATATTAGCATTGTAATTAATAACGAGTGGCTTGAACATGTCTTTGAACTATCTCCCTATAGTTGTCATTAACTCATCCAATCATAGCCAATGCATCGTTTCTCTATTTGCAAGCATCAAGCATATCATCACAATAACCCTAGGCCATTATAAGGGCTTTGCCTTCTCTTTCTTCTCCTTGATTAGTTGTGCCTTCAGCTCTTCCTTCTTTTTCCAGCTCATGGTTCCTGTGGCAAACAAATTCAAATTTTCTTAAATGGTCCTTTTTTCCTGCTCGACCATCTCACTTAGGGCCTTAGCTTTAGCTTCAAAGTGAGTGATAGTCTTATCATTCTGATTTGCTATAAGTCACAGCTCTACGGCCTCAACCTCCATGCTCTCGGCTTATTTAGAGATCTGCTCGGCCAACCTCTTCCAGATGAAATACTGGTCATAAGCATCACTAACATATGTTACCCTATGGTCTTTGATGTTCGGAGGATAATTTTTAAAATTAGGAGAAAACTTAATGCCTTTGAAACAAATCTTCAGGAAGCGGCATTGCAATTCAACCATCTGAGGAATTGACATGACCAATTGCTCTATTGTGGTAGGCCATCTGGTCCTCGAGAGATTCATACATACCTCGTCATTTCAATGAACCAACAAACGAGACAGAGATGAACCAGCCTTGATAGGATAAGAACATGATGCAAGCTGAAAAAATATAGTGCACATGTGTGTGTGCACATGCAAGTGTCCTACTACCCCTCCAATGGACCATGGGTTAGAATTTTGCTGATAGGCGTAATCTCCCCTGCTTAGCTAGAAGGCGCGTCTTCTTGAAAATGGATAGAGGATATGATATCTCCAACTATTATATTGCCAAGGCCATAAGAAGGGATATCCTACGGAATTGGCCCTAGACCAACATATATATCCTCAAATGGCTGTATGGGAAATTGCAACTGTGGCTGGTGGAGCTGGGGTCATAGTCTTCCTTATAATGATTTTACCCTTGAGGCTTCTTTTTTGAAGAGTTTATTGGTTATCGGTGCCTTTATCAATAGATGGTTCATGGCCCAAATCATCGTCGTCATAGTCAGTTTCACTGCCTTCACCTTCCTCAATGTGTTCTCCTTCTCCTACGGTCTCGAAAACTGGACTTTGGGCTGGGGGTATTATTAGACTATGAACTGGGGGCATTATTAGGTCTCCACCTTCTTCGGATGGGGAGCTGCCCTCCTCACTTTCCAAGGCAGCCAAGACTAGACCGATGTTGCAGTCTTTCTCTAGCAAATTGTATGCCCAGAGGTTTTCATTAGTAAGCAATGTCCTCACCATCCTGTCTGCCTCTATAACTTCATGAAACAACCCGAGGGTCTCTGCCAAGGCCGCTCTACTAGGTCTGTTTGGCACATCTGGAAGAACAAAAGAGGAAAATCTAAACGAAAAAAATTATAAAGCAATCTTAGATGGAGAAAAAGAGGGCAAAACTTACGCCTAAACATCTGCTGCTGTGCGAATCTAGACAGACAATGTATGAAAAAAACCTCATCTTTAAAGTAACTAAGCTTGTTCCAGGTGCCGATCAAAATTCTAAAATTCTTAGATGGTTCCAAAAATGTGAGGGAAGGACTTCCTCTGTAGTGCTTAAATCTATATAAGTACCAAATTCTTCATTGCTTTGAACGCGATCAAACCGACTAGCACAGATAATGAAAACACTATGCAGAAAAGCATAGCTGTTAGGATGAAGTTGACCTAGAGCCAGCCTCTTAAAGTGCATAACACATGAAATAAATTGGTTGAATGGTGGAATGAACCTTGACAAAGACATATATCGATTTCATATGGTATACCCAATTGGTGGGTGATGTGCTCATTGATGACTTGTGGGAACCAACACGTCCTCGAACATGATGCCATGTTGTTTACAAATCATCCTAAGCAATCCCTCTGCGATTCTCAATGCTACGGAATCTATGGGATCAACCAGTATTTCGGCATCCTCAAGAGTATCTAGAGCGGCTTCAACTTCGTGACACTCTACAGCTCAAGAGGAACCTTTGAGGGAAGTTATTCAGCTTGTTGATTTACAGGCTAGGGTGCAGGTTGTACTGGAGTTTTCCTAGCGGAAGGAGTTATAGCCGAACTCAATTAAGTATTAGACTCAGCATAGTTGGTAGTTGATGGACCTACGGCTAGGGCGGAGAGACTCTGAATTGTCTATGATTCATAGCTATCAAAAATCAATATATAATTGATATCAGAAAGATTAAAAGCTACGACGCCATGTTAAAGTGAAAGCCTAGTGATGTAGTGCAAACTACAATGTTGTGTGCTGTCATGCAATGTTAACGTTCGATATTATTCAACAATTTAAAGGGATAGAATATCATTCGAAGTGACCATCATCGATAATCGTCTCAATGAACTCCACATCATCAACCATACATTAGGAGCACCTTAGGACTCCGGAGATTACCTTTAAGGAAACAAAAACTTTGATTTCTATTGAAAATGCTCAAATGAATTCGAAGTCCAAAATCCACCAAGGGTTGGATCGGTAGCAATCCATACCTTTGGATAGAGTTTCAACCTTACATCTTCTCCCCGCATCCAAGCATGGTCGACGATTGGAAGTGCTTCCCAAATCCACTACCAACAGCACCGCCTGCCTAAAGCTTAAAGTCTCAAAGGTGGTGGTTGATTCAAGTAATGGTTCGTGCTTTGAAAATGGACTAGTTTTAACCCAATAGATCGATCAGCGTCGTAGGTGCTTGAGCAAGAGGCGGTTGGAAGTGGCAGTGGTCAAGAACAAATGGCGGCGTTGTGGTTCTTAATTCTAGGCCAAGGAATTTCAATGGTTGCTAATGTCTTGGTTTCTCGAAGATTGAAAAGTGAACAGATAAAGGCATGGACTGGGTTTTTCTACCCTTAAACTCAACAATTTAGCCTACAAAATAGGCAAAATGTTCGAAGTGCTAGATCAGTACCGATCCATAGCCATGGATCAGTACCGAACCATGAAATAGAGGAAAACGTGCATGTGTGTGTATGAGTATATGCATGCATGCATACAACTCCACAAGAATGTACATGTGCATGGAATCAAAGCTGACTAAGGAATCTAAGTGCATGTGCACGTGCACATTCAACACTCAACAACTGGGACACAATTTCAAACCTAAAAAATCTAGAGGTGGAGATACTGAATTCATAATTAGTGCCAAATACTAGTGAAGCATCGCAGTGAACAACCGAAGACGTAATACTTTATAGCAATGCTCTGAATAAAGGATATCAACTATTTGAAGCATGGATTGGAGTCTATTGTACTAATCTCGGCTTGTCTCGATTCAAAGCATAACATGTTGGAAAAAAGATGTACTTTAGTGGAGCAAGTGTTATCCAGCCTTTTGACCAGGCCATTTTTGGACAAATCCAACCAGTTGGACTTCAAAGTTGTCAAGGTAGAGAGCCCAGAGAGATAGCTAAAAATCCTAGGAACTAAGCACAATCAAAATCATAAGGCAAGCACATGCTATCTCAAAGATCCTCAAAGAAAAATCCATCCAAGTGATAGATCGGTACCGATCCATCCTCGTGAATTGGTACCGATCGATAAAATCATCACTATACTGCCTTAAATCTCCCCAATTCTCAAGTGTTGATGTAAGCAAGCTATTCCAAGCTTCAAAGAACCCTTTGCATGCAATTCTTTATCGATATCGTCAAGTACTAGGAGTCAAGAACTCCATTCCACCTCTGATTCATCTTATCAATCAACAAACAAGCCTCTAATGAAGCTTTCAAGATGAAAAACAAAATGTTGACAACAAGTAGCCATTACAAAAAGCATTGGAATCGAGACTTGGCACCCCTATCCAGAACATTCACGCAGAATGGAACCCGACTTGGCACCCCTATCCAAACTTCGGACTTATCAGCAATGGTCAGGCAGCTGATGAGGGAAAACCGAGGCTTGACTAACAATGATTGGACAGTCTCTAGGAGTCATACTCTGTTTATAGATATCATTTTACAAGCTGGATACCCCGGAGGTTTAGCATGTCTATGATGCCTACTTACAAAGGGAATATTGACCCCCGACAGCACGTTATGAGGTATGAATGGTTGATGGACTCGGCTAGAGCGAATGACGCAATCAAACGTAGTTGCTTCCCTATAACTCTGTCTGGGATTGCTATAATGTGGTTTAAAAGGTTACCTCCACGGTCATTTGCGAGATTTAATGAGCTGGCTACAAGATTCGTGGAGCAGTTCCGGATTCACACTACTCGCCCCAAAGATGTGATTTCACTATCCAGCGTAATTCAAGCTCCGGGTGAGTCATTGAAAGACTATTTATAGAGGTTTTACGTTGCTACTGCTGAGGTTAGTAATCCAAATGACCATGCCATACTTATGGCTATGACAAGGGGGTTGATCTCGAATCCCAGTTTAGTGATGGGCTAGCTGGAAAACCACTGGCCATGCTGGAGAGTTTCTATACAAAGGCACACCAGTTCATGAGAAAGGAGGTGACCAGATTGTCCAGAAGTGCTACATGACCAAACGGGGAAGAGGTACAAAGCAACATTACAGTAAAACAATTCAGTGGGAGTTCCGGAAACGTTCAGGTCAACGTCCAAAACAAGCTGGTCCAGCATAAAAGGGGTGGAGAAGGAAATTCTGATCGAAAGAGCAAGTCTGGAAAGTGGAAGCCACGAATCCCTAATTATAACAACTATACGCCCATGAATTCCTCTTTAGAGAACATCTTCTGTCCACCTATAACACTTTCTAGTATTGGAAGCCGCGTCCAAAGGAATTGACTGAAGAACAGATTAAAACCGAGAAGTACTGTCCGTTTCATGAGTCCTATAGGCACAATACTGATGAGTGTAGGCACCTTCATGAAGCCATTGAGAAATTAATTCGCCATAAAATGTTGCAGCTTATTTGTCAAGGATCCATAGGATAGCGGACAAGGAACGTTTGATCCCAAACGAGGACAAGCTTCGCAACCCGAGGATCCCACTCATGTTGGAGGAAGGTTGGTAATAAACATGGTAGTTGGTGGACCACATCCTATGGATAGAAGTTTTGAGGAAATTGAATGTTATGCTAGTTCGATGAAAGATGTGGACTTTGAATGTTGTTCGATCATGAAGGATGGAACTTCAGCAAAGCAGCAGTGTATGATAACGGACAATATAGTGTTCAGAAGTGGAGATGCTAATAGAGTGGAGAATCCGACTATTGATCTGATGGTTATCTCTTCCATGATCAGACCTGCGCTAGTGAGAAGGATAGTTATTGATTGCGAAAGTTTTATGAACATCATCTTTAAGAAAGCTTATGATCAAATGGTAATGGAGGCTAAGGATTTGAAGCCATCCAAAGATCGTATACACGACTATAACGGTGTGCCTACTGAAGTGGTAGGTTCAGTTGAGTTACCGGTTGAACTGGGTGAAGGTGAATGTAGTAGGGTGCGAATCCTACCGTTCAATGTTTTGGATGTTGATTCGCCGTATAATGTTTTCCGGGCCATCCGACCCTGGCTGAATTTAGGTCAGCTCTTGTCCTATGGTGCTTGACTTTGAAATTTCCCATAGGTAATGGAGTCAGTGTTGTGCATGGCGATCAGACGACTGGACGTGCTTGTCATATGGCTGAGCTGAGGGAAGGCTAGCGGAAGGAAAAAGGAAAGGGTATGGACAAATCTATCCATATCCAAGTTACTGAAGATTGACAAATAGCGCCTAAGCCTTGTCTTGGGCACCACAATCAGTTCTATAGAGATATAGATCTAAGAGACGATGAGGAGGAAGCCAAGGCAGTGCCGGCTGAAACGACGTTCGATATCACAGTCAGCCACGATGATCTATCACGAGTGTTGAAAATTAGATCACAACTCAGCCCTTCTATGATAGGGGAACTTACTGATTTTCTCCAAGCAAATCTTGATGCATTCGCTTGGACTCATTCTAATATGTGTGGGTTCTCACATGCCATCATGAGACACATGCTGAATATCGATCCGAAGTATGTCCCAGTAAAACAAAAAAGACGAGACATGGACCTAGAGAGGTCTGCTGCTCTCAAGAAGGAGGTGGATAAACTTAAAGCCACCAGGTTTATTCATGACGCCCTTTACCCCAATTGGATACCTAACCTTTTACTGGTAAAGAAGGAAAATGGAAAGTGGAGGACATGTGTTGACTATTCGAAACTGAACAAGGCATGCCCAAGGATAGTTTTCCCTTTCCTAGAATCGATCGGCTGACTGACTCGACCATGGGACATGAATTGTTGTCTTTTATGGATGCATACTCAATGTACAATCAAATTCCAATGCACGTCCCGGATCAGGAGCACACTAGTTTTGTCATAGATATTGGATTTTGCTGTTATGTAGCAATGCCATTTGGATTAAAGAATGCGGGAGCAACCTATCCGCGTTTGGTTAACTGAATGTTTAAAGATTAAATCGGCAGGACGATGGAAGTCTATGTGGATGATATTCTCGTAAAGTCACAGCAATCAAACGACCACATCCGAGACTTAGCGGAGATGATCGATATCTTTAGGTTTTATAACATGAAAATCAACCCGTCGAAATGCTCATTTGGTGTTGCATCGAGAAATTTTCAGGGCTTCATTGTCAACGCACGAGGAATCTAAGTGAATCCAGAAAAGATTCAAGCCACTCGGGATATATAAGCACCCAGAGCTATTAAGCAAATACAAAGCCTAAACGGGAAGGTCACTGCTTTGAGTTGGTTTATCTCCAAGGCAACCGATAAGTACATTCCTTTCTTCGATTTGATAAGGAAAGGTAAGAGAAATTTTGAATGGGTGCAAGATTGTGAAGGCGTGTTCCGAGCTTTGGTGAATCATTTAGAGAGACATCATGTTTTGTCGAAGCCCGTAGACCATGAGGAGTTGTATGTTTACCTAGCTGTATCGCTACATGCCACAAGTGCCGCTTTAATTCGTAAAGAGGACATAATCTAGAGACCGGTGTATTACGTTAGTAAACGATTAACTTGGGCGGAAAGAAATTACCCAAAGAAGAAAAGTTGGCATACTGCTTGGTGATCACATCGCGCAAGCTTCGCCCGTACTTCAAGGACATCCAATTAACATCTACATCGACCAACATTTATGATAGGTCTGCAGCGGCCTGAGACATCTGGAAGGTTGCTTAAATGGAACATCGAGCTCAGCTAGTTTGACATCACCTACCCGCCTCATAGAGCTATCTCGGAATAAGCATTAGCGTATTTATAGCATGATTCACTGTGTAGGATGAGTCAAGTGGAAGTGATGTGGTTCCTACTATACGATGGAAACTATATACTGATGGAGCGTTCAATGATCTTTGTTCTGGAGGTGGCGTCCTTCTTGAAACCCTCGAGAAACGATCGATTTGCTATGCCTTAAAGCTTGACTTTCGCGCTACGAACAATGGAGCCAAATACGATGCATTGATTGCTGGACGGAAGCTTGTTAAAAGAGCTAAGGGTGAAATTGATCGAAATCTTTTATGACTCACAGTTGGTGGTATACCAATTAAGAGGGGCTTACCAGGCGAAGGGAAGACGGCTTTCCTCATACCTTACTTGAGTTCAGGAGTTGTTGGCAGACCTCGAATATTATGGCATTTCGCATATCTGACAGGAGCAGAATGGGAAAGCCGACTCATTGGCAAAGTTCCTTAGCACTGGCGATGCACAACAGATGGGCTTGGTTTCGGTCGAGACCCTACATACCCCGAGTATAAATGCAATGGAAGTTGATCGTGTACCGAAACAGAAACCGAAAAGGAATCATGGATGTCCCCATTTAAAGAATACTTTTTGCATGGAACCTTGCCTGAGAAAAGGAGCGAAAAGAGACAAGTCCTTCGCAAGGTCTCATGGTATATTATGCGAGATGAGATTATGTATCGAAAGGGATTCTCTGTTCCTTTATTTAGGTGCATCGCCTATGAAGAAATAAAGTGGGATTTGAAAGAAGTCCATGAAGGAGAATGTGGCGATCATATTAGGTGGCAGATGCTAGCTAAAAAGATACTACGTTATGGGTACTACTGGCCAACCGTGAATCGAGATGCCATAGATTATGTAAGATACTATGACAAATGCCAGATATATGCGAATGTTCCAAGAGCGCTGCCAACAGAAATCATGCAAATGGTTAGTCCATGGCCGTTTGCGATATGGAGAATTGATATTATCGGTTCATTGCCAATTTCCAAAGGTGGTGCGAGATATGCAATTGTCGTAGTTGACTACTTCACCAAGTGGGCCGAAGCAGAGCCATTAGCTACGATCGAAACTGAAAAAGTCATTAATTTTGTTGTGCGAAACATTGTATGCCGTTTTGGTCTCCCGTGAACTATTATGACTGATAACGGAACTTAATTTGATAGTGCTGAGTTCAAGGAATTTTGTTGGAAGTACCATACCGAGAAAAGGTTTGCAGCAGTCGCTCACCCTTGTGCAAATGGACAGGTTGAAACTGGAAACAAGATAATAAAGTCCATCTTAAAAAAATTTGGAAAATTCTAGAGGCAAGTGGGTGGACAAATTTCGTACGGCTCTTTGGGTATACAGGACCACCCATAAGTCAGCGACTGGCCATACCCTATTCTTGGCCTTTAGGGCCGAAGCAATTATACCCATGGAACTCGAAGTCCCTTCCCATCGGGTAACTTACTACGATCCCTTAACAAATCAAGATCTCTTATTGGAGTCATTGGACTTTATTGACGAGAAGCGTGAGGAGGCTGATTTGAGAGCAGCCGCACATCGGCACCGAGTCACCCGATATTATGATATGAAAGTCCGACTAAGAACCTTTGGTGTTGGCAACTTTGTCCTGAAGCGAGTCTTTTTGGTCCCATCACACATGAACCCTACATGGGAAGGGCCGTACGTCGCCCAACAGAGGCTTAGAGAAGAAACTTTCAAGTTAGCGACCGTTTATGGTGTAACGCTTGCCAAAGCATGAAATATGAGCATTTGCGTCGCTACTTTACCTAGATTATTTCTTTTGCATTCTATTAGTAGTTTTTTTCAGTAGTTGCTTTGTGTTGATTTTGCTTTTGATATGTAATAAGATAGATTATTCTTCCGCTATATTTTTTGATAAATAAAATCTTGGAGCTACCTTTCTGTGGACTACTATTGTTCCATGTTATGATGATTATGTGATGAAATTAATTAACAATAACATCTGTGGCATATGAACACACACATTGAACTAAACATAGACTAGTTATGCCGACCCTCGATGAACATTAATAGGGGGATTGCTGGATGAGGTCGGTTTGCTGGTGATTCCTGCAAGCAAAAAATCTCTAAGTCCCTAGAGCGTGGATTAGAGTACTCTGAGTCCCCGGAGTGCGGGCTAGAGTATAAGCGACTTGAAAAAAAATCTCGAAGTCCCCGGAGTGCGGATTAGAGTACTCTGAGTTCCTAGAGCACTTGACTAGAGTATAAATGACTTAAAAAATCTCAAAGTCCCTGGATTGTGGATTGGAGTACTCTGAGTCCTCGGAGTGCGGACTAGAGGATGAACGATTTGAAAAAATCATTAAGTCTTCGGAGTGCGGATTAGAGTACTCTGAGTCCCCGGAGCGTGGACTAGAACATAAACAATTTGAAAATCTCCAAGTCCCCGGAGTGCGGATTAGGGTACTATGAGTCCCCGGAGCATGGATTAGATTATAAACAACTTGAAAAAATCTTTAAGTCCCCAGAGTGCAGATTAGAGTACTCTTAATCCCTAGAGCATGAGCTAGAGTATAAACGGCTTGAAAAGGTCTCTAAGTCCTCAGAGTGCGTATTAGAGTACTCTGAGTCCCCGGAGCATGGGCTATAGTACAAACGACTTGAAAAAATATTTAAATCCCTGAGTATGAATTAGGGTACTCTACTTCCCCGATTGCGGACTAAATTATAAACGATGTGAGAAAAGCTTCTAAGTCCACGAGGCGGACTAAAAAAGGCCAAGCGTTCAAACCGGCAGATAGACAGGAGAACTTTCGACCGTTCACTACCCTATGGACTCCAGCCAAAGATCGACGGAAGATGCTCAGACTATTTACGACGGAATGCGACCGTTGGTTACGATTCTGGCGTGGATTCGATGGCAACTTCCGATGAAGTTTGTAGAGGAGCTCTGAGATTAAGATAATAAATTATCAACAAAATCTGGAAGAATCATCACAAACACTTAGAGTGGAAAAAGTTACTCTACTATCAGAATATTAATTTATTCAATGACTGGATAAGGAATAAATTTTTTATTTACAATTCCAAAAATTCCTTACAACCCATCCAAAGGTTCGGGGCCCACGCACGCACATGTGCTACCAAAAAGAAAAAAGAGAGGGCAAAACAACTACATAATTCTAACTTATTTGGACTAAGAAATATATTACATGACCCCAACTATTTCTTCATCTTCTTCTCCTTCTTCGGTTTTCAGGAGTCGTCTCGGTCAAACGTCTCTTTTGAGACCCCTTGTGGCCTTGGGAGGAGGTACTTGAAAAAGGAGGGGGAACCGCGATGGGAATAGACCCGCCAAGAGGGATGAATTGTAAAGGCCTATTAAGGGGATCATCAACCTCCACCACATCGGCTCACCCTTAACTTCGATCTTTGATTTCTCCTTTTCAAGGTTCCTTCAGGATGAACTTAGCGGTATGTTCAGAAGCGCCCATAAATGTAACATCATCATGCTCCTTTGTAAGTTATGGGTCTTCAGGTTTATCATTATATAGCGCCCCAATCACTTAAGCATCGGGCCCAGGAATATCTTCGACAGCTGGAGCCTCATCATCTTTTCCCTCTTGCTCTGTAATGACGTTGCTCCTTGGAGTTGAATTAGAACCAGGATGACCTACATGGTTTCATGAAAAGCAAATGTTAGATTATGGTTATTGTTCCATGAGAATGACAACTTTTTAGATTAGAAAGGGCTCAAGGTAGTACCAGCATCCAGTTGGCTTTCGATGGTCATAGGAGTACTCCCTTCAATGATTGAAGATAGCATGTGTATGCCAAGTCCAGGCTTCTCCGGTTCATAATCGACATGTTGCTTGAGAGGTTGATAAGATGAAATCCCAACCGGTTGAACGGGAGAAATATACCAGGGCTCAGTGCCGGATGACCCAACGATATTTTATTTTTTCTTAGGCAGTGTGGGAACTTTGCCGAATTGAAGCTTTATAGCAGCTAAGTCAGATGACTCATTTCCTCGAAATACTCCCTACGCAAGTGCCCCTTCGTCAAGCTCTGCCACCCCCAGCTATACTTCCTTCATTTTGGTGAGAGTATCCCAAGCTTCAGCAAGTGACTCAAGATAGCCTTTGCTCAAGAAAGTTAAGTCGCCGTGGAGGAGAACCCTTGCATTATATTCAGTAATGAGTGGATCAAATAAGCACTCGATTTCCTCCCTACTAGACTCAGTCGCAGCCTCGATTCAAGAGTCGACTTCCGCGAGCACTGCTTTCTTTCCCTCTTCGTGAGCGGCTTCTTTCAACGCTTCTAACTGGAAGAGTTGCTCATCGAGCTTCTCTTTTAAGTTTCTCATTTCGATGATCTCCTTGCCATATTTATATGATTCCTCTTGCGCTTTGACTTTCGTCTCCCTCTCCTGAGATAGCAGTTTTTCCAACTCCTCCACACGGCATGTTAAAATATCTTTCTCCCTTTGTAAGGACTCTTTTTCTAAAGCCAAAGTGCCGCTATGTGGGAGTGCACCGTCTAGTTCCTTTTTATGCAAAGCCTCCAAGCGACTGACTGCCACAGCCGTCTCCTTTGTGTTCGTCTTCGCCTCATCGAGTTGGGCTTTAAATGCAAGTAGCTCAGTATCCTGGAACTTACTAATATCTTTGTCATGGATGGCCTCTAGCTTGAGGCGATTAATCACGTGTTGGCATTCGATAGAAACCTTAGAGAATTTTCGACTAAATGAATGAATGTTTAATGTTGTACATATACGTCGTTCACACAAGCCAATGAGTTCTCTTTTGTGGTTCCAGGGATAACATGTATGGTCAAAAAAATTTTTAGCCCGTCGAAGCAAATCTTTGGAAAGTCAGCTTTAAGCCAGGCTAGTTTCTCTACCGTAATCGAGTTGTAAGTAGGAACCGAGGGGATTTGTTTCGATGAAATTAGAGTTTGTTTACGGTGTTTATGGGACTGCCTAATGCTTAAGGAGCTAGAATGCTGATCGCGGGGAGCATCAGATTAAGAGCCTCATTGTGGGGGCTTATCTCCACCGTATGTAAGAGGATTAGTGGGGTCACTTTGATGCAAAGGGTGTCCTTGAGATTTCCTTTTGGAGGATGAGGATGATTCTCGAGAATGATAATCCCTCTCCCATCCTTCACCTCGCTCTTCACATCTTCCAGACTCAGAATCCTGATTTGAATGATGGAAGATAGAAGCGCCACAGAGATGATCAAAACCATGAGAATAAGACATTACACCTGTAAAAGATCAAACTATAATATATTAGTAGTTGCTATGTCAAAAGTAAAGTGAAAGTGAATGGTGGGGTGTTAGTGCTTGTGTGTGTCCTAGTGCATCCCCCCGATGGATCAGTGACATTTGATTTACTCACAGGGGTTCTTTCTCCTTGGTTGGGAGACTGCCAGCCTTCATCGCTTCTTGTGGGAGAGTTAAGCCCTTCGACACAAAGGGCGATGAAGTCATAGTTCAATAGATCGCCCAAAATAGAGTTGCTAGAAAGTCCCTTCAACGAGCTCTCCATTTTTGAGAATAAGAAACCTTTTCGATTGTAGTTATAATGAATTTTGGGCTCTCCTCGGTTCCCTTTTTATTAGTTCTATATGCCAAACTTTTTCTCTTTTTTGGGGAAGGTTGCGATTGGCTTGTATATGGCACATCAGCTGCTGGTGCTTGTCCGAGCCCTGCATCTTCATTTTTTAGCCCTGCACCATCTGTTTCCTTTATCTCCCCTTCTTCGGTGCCTTCTTGGATTCCCTCGGTAGGGGGCACCATGGGGTTGTCTCGTTCTCTCCTTCTCTCAGCAATAACCTTTGGGGTCACTCTATTCTTTGGGAGACCGATTCTACGGCAGCCTTCTAGTAGTCTGAATAGTGAGAGCAGTTTGTTAGTGATGAGAAGTTTGATCTCTCTATCCTCCACCGGAGTAGCATGGATAGCCACAACTACCCTGGAATATATAACTCCTTCGGGCCGAGATCGAGCACCTGAAAGAGTTAAAAGAGTTTGTGTGGTTAAAAGAAAAGATGTGATTTGAGTTCTTGAATTAAGGACAGAGACGGGGATAGTACTTACGTCCTTCCAATCACCTTGTCGCGAAGTCGGGAGGACATTGCACGTAGAACCATTCTTGCTTGAATAGGGAAAGCTTATTCCATGCACCCTTTAGGACTTGAAATTTGGGCAGTGGTTCAAGAAAGACGTATAAGGGACTATCTTCTCGTCTTTTAAAGTTATAAATAAACCGAACGTCCTTGAGGGTTGGCGGACGGAATAGAATACTCATGAAAAGCATAAAAGTGCCATGGATAAAGGCGTAGCTATTGAAGTTCAATTGAGTAGGAGCGATTCCCATATACTTCAGCACTTCATGAATAAAGGAGTTGAAAGGTAGCACACACCCAGCCCAGCACATGATCTTATTACATGCGGTGTACCCAGCTGGGGGAAAATAAGGCCTGTCATACCTTGATGGGACCAGGACATCTTCAAAAGGGATCCCGTGAATAGAGGACAATCAATGAAGAGCTGCTTCGTCAATTTTTGAATCCCGCGAACCGGCCAGATTATTCAAGACAATGGCATCATCCACAACATCTTGAGATGGGTCTATAACCTCTGCAGGAAGAATTAGGATATCGAAAATAAGTTCTGATGGTGGGCCAGATGTCTCTATCATATCTCTTTACTGGCTTGGTTCGGGCTTGTCGAAAAAAGTAGCAGAGCTCGATTTCCCATCTGATCTAGAAGACATTGCGCGAGAGCACTTTGTATGACTCGATATCTATGTTAGCTATACTCAATAGACAATCAATATTAGAAGTAATAATAATCAGTCCCCCCCATGCTGTGTGTGAACTAGTGCAATAGACTTGAAATAAATGGAAACAGTTTAAGATCGTAAAAAACAAAAGTAAAAGGACAAAGTTCCGACGGTTCATCCAAAAGACCGTCATCGCTAATCGTCATGAACAACGAGGAAGGTGATCTACGACTAAAGCTTTAAGATCAGATGTTGACATTCAGAATTATGAAGTTCTGTTGTTCAAATATGTTGGGCTAGCTTTATACTTAACTCGTGTTAGGTGGAATAGGATTTGTTCGTTCAAGTTTGAGTCCATCAGTTCGTATATGCTAGTCATGATATTATTTATCACATTATACTGGGGCAGTGAGGTATGCGGTCAGATGTTTGAATAACTCAAGTTAAAGTGGTTTTAATATGTCAACATCGATCCTAGCCACCTATGCCGATCCCTTCATCCAACCTATATGTCGATCCTACCTTCCCTATAAAAATACCGACCCCTTCTCCTTTTGCCTTAATACCAAACCCTTCCTCTCCAAACACTATACCGAACCCTCTGTTTATGGACCATGCCGAGCCCTATACCCAAAATAGACTGCAGACCCACTTTTCTTCCTAATTTTGTGCCTAATAGAAAGGCCGACCCCTACGTTCAATCTAATAGCCGATCCATCTTTTCTGAGCATCATACCGACCCTTTCTCTCAACCTATATGCCGATCTCATTTTTCATAGCACGCACCGAAACCACCTAACATATTAGCCTACACTGATCCCTCTCCTATATCCTAATTCATACCAATTCCTAACTCTGCCGATCCTATCTCCATCCTCATCATAACTGAATCCTTTCTACTCCAGAGCTCATCTAAGCCCATCCTCTTCTCCTTCGGCTCCTCTCTTTTTCCCCTGGCCCTTCTTCTTCTTCGCCACTCGTCTGCCTCTCATTGAAACCCAACTGTTAACATGCCTAAACAACATGCAAATCCTCAAGGGTTACAACCCAATAACGCAAATTAAAGGAAAGGTGCATACTTATGTGTGTTTGGATTGAATGGTAATTGTTAGGGTTCTTGGAACGAAAGATGGTGATGAGTGGCTGTGGGAGGATTACTCGAATTTGTTTTTGTTCCTGAGGCTGAAGATTAGAGGATTTGGGTTTGGAGGAGGAAGAATTCGTGAGATGCTTGAAGGTTCAGTTGAAGTAGATTTAAAGAAGATAGAGGATTTGAGGAGCGAAAGTAGAAGGATTTTTTTTTGCATTCAGCCTCGTTTTAAAACTAATTATCGCAAATAGCACAGTATCAAAACTAATATCAAATTTAGCCATGTTTTGGCCAGCTCAGCTCCGAGCTGGCCGAAACATACCGGCGAATTTTCAAAAGTCGCCAGTATATTTTTTTTAACGTATAATATAGGCGACTTTTGGGAAGTCGTCCACTGGTGACTTCCCAAAAGTCGCATGTTTATTTTAAAACAAACAGGTGACTTCTGGGAAGTCGCCAATGGGCGACTTCCCAAAAGTTGCCCATTCAGGGCTCTGCAACAAAACCAGAGCCCCCCTTTCTTCCTCTTTCATTCTAAACCCTTTCTCTCCTTTTCCAAAAACACCCAATACCCTCTATTTCGAAATTTTTGCCCAAACCCAGAAATACTTCGTTTAATATTCTTAAAAGTAGTAGATTTCGAAGATCTACCTCCAGCATAGCAAAACGCTATACGGTCGAATCCAATCAAGGTATGCAGTAGAAACCCTAAGTTTTGAATTTAGTTTGCAAACTAAATTCTTTTTTGCTTGATGTAGAATGGCTCCTAGTTATATTCCAAATATATGCTATTTTGATGGTGAATTGGTTGTTGACGATTTAATGTGCGGGAAATACCTTGGTGGATCATACAAACCGGCTAAAGTTCGAAAAGGATCTACTTTTGAGCAGTTGAAAGAGTCGGTTTATAAAGCAACAAAGATAAAACCGGAAGAGTACGAGATTGAAATAGTTTGCAATTGGCCAACAGATTCCGGTTCCAAAGCAATCAAAATTGTTGATGACGACGATGTTGAATTAATGTTTGCTGCATCGACCAAATCTATTGAGTTGTTTGTTGGGAAAAAAAGGAGATCGGTTGCAGAACAACCAACACCAGCACCCGTAACAAATTTTGGCGTTGAAGAATATTCTAGAATGGTGGGGAACATGAGTACTGGTCAAGGAATTCCGTCACCTAATTTTAGCAATCCGACTCAGCACATTTCGCAATACGGGCAACAACAAATGTATTATGGTTTTCATCCATTCATGAGTTTGCAGCCAAATGTTCAATTTACCTATCCACATTTAACGCAGGACAGCTTTCCACGAATGAGGCAGAGGTATCGTTTAGCCATGATTACATAGAGATATGTTTTATTGAATTTATATAATTATTAAACCTAATTTGTATTCCCATGCAGTTTATTCCAATTCAGAATTCCACTCAAAGAAGTGCTAGAGCATCGAGTAGTCGTACAAATGAACGAATGCAACCAACTCGGCCCGAATTTTACCATTTAAGCCAAAATTAAGTTAAATATTGCAACATGTTGCAAAATCGTTGGTATGAAGAAATAAACTAAAATTGATGTATTAATTTACTGCAGCTGCGCAGCAAATAACACTACTATAGATGTAGAAGATGATATGGATGTAGAAGATGAAGAAGATGTACAAGCTATAGATGTTCCTGCACTTGATAGTATGTCTGTTGTGTCAATACCAGAGGTTGATACAACCTGGGTGGAAAATATGCAAGTAAACAATGATCCACTAGAGTATGATTATGGAGGTGCAGAAGCAGATTGTGTGGACAATGATGAATCGGAAATGGAGATATTGTTGGATGATGATTTGTGAAGTGCACAAATTATGGCTAGGTCGATTGTAGCAAATTTAAACTTCAACAGCGAATTATTTCTATCCTGCAACGTAGACTGGTTTTAAAGTTGGTATAGTGTTTGAGAGTAAAGCTAAATTTCTGCAACAACTATTAGAATGGTTAATCTTACATGCGGTGTCCTTTAAGCCAATAAGATCGAACAAAGCAAAATATACCGCCATTTGCAACATCGATGACAGTTGTCCTTGGAGAATACATGCTATTGACTCAAAAAAAGACACAGGCTGGATGGTGGGTTATTAAAAAATATCCTAGTGATCATACATGTGTTAACCCTACAGTGAACTCAAATCATAGGCAAGCCACATCATCCTTTATGGTATCGAAGATCATGCCTTTTGTGAAATCTGATTTGAACATTACAGCCGGAACGGTGCAAGTTCTAATGGAGGAACAATTATTTATAAAAATTAGCTATCTGAAAGCATAGAGAGAATTGAGCAAGGCAATTGAACGAATTTACGGCGATTGGGCAGAGTCATATTCCAACCTAGGACAATACTTTGGTGAAATATACAAAACAAATCCCGAAAGTGTAGGACATGTGACTACTGATGAGTATGGAGTTTTTGATCGTGCATTTTGGTCATTTGGGCCATGTATTGAGGGATTTGTCCATTGTCGACCTTTTCTTTGCATAGATGGTACACATCTATATGGAAAATACAAAGGCACCTTACTTGTTGCAACAGCCGTTGATGCAAATGATCAGCTATTTCCCTTGGCATTTGCCATCGTTGAGTCCGAATCCATTGACAGTTGGGGTTGGTTTTTCGCCTGCATGCAAAGGTTCATTCATAGCGTGAACAATCGTCGTATTACTTTCGTTTCTGATAGAATGAAAGGAATACCTACAGCATTGCAGAGCAAATGGCTAGCCGCACATAAACATAGATACTGTGCCAGACATTTGAAAGCAAATTTTCAAGCAGCGGGTTTTAGAGACAAACGATTGACCGGTTTATTCCACGCTGCTGTATGTGCCTCTGAGGAGATTGAGTATTTAAAGATTCGTGAGGAAATAAAACCAGCAGTATAAGAGCACACAACTGGATAGAGAGAAGTTTGGGTGGAAAGGAGGAAAATTGGGCATTATGTAAAGATGATGGTGGTCGTTTTCATGTAATGATGACTAATGCGTCAGAAAGTTTTAATGGTGTACTTAGGGGTGCAAGATCTTTGCCTATTAGAGCACTTATTGCACGTACCTTCTATCGATCCGTTGATTACTTTTGCCAAAGAAGAGAGTTAGCTAAGAATTCCACACTTCGTGTCACGCAAAAATGGAAAGCAAAAATAGTGGAGAGAGCAAGCGAAACTAGATGTTGTCGGATTGTCCGTTTTAGTCAAATTGAATGGCAAGTGATTCATTACTTCGGCGATGAATTCAGAGTTATAATTGATGGTAACATGTGTTCATGTACATGCAACATCCCATTACTACAGCATCTCCCTTGCGCCCATGTGATGGCTGCTTGTTCGTCGGTGGCCAATGGGGCAAACATAGCTCATCATGATTTTGCATCACATTGTTACTATGTTCAGAATTACCTAGCGGCATACTCTGCAGAATTTCATCCCGTACGCGATAAAAGGTATTGGTCTCCACACGAAGGTCAAATTGTACTTCCACCTCCCGCAAGGCGAGCTCCAGGAAGGCCTAAGTCAACTAGAATTAAAGGCGTTATGGACGAGATGCAGCCTCCAAGGCCTAATAGATGCAGTAAATTTGGTATGCACGGTCACAAAAGGAGTCGTCGTAATTCAGTTATTTAGTTTACATATGCGTGCTATTATTGGTTTGATGTTTGTAAGCCATATATTGTTTATGTAAGAACAGTTTGTGTTTTTATTTCATTTGCTATGTTCTTTGTGATGATGAATGTTATGTGATACGTAAACATAGGCAAATGTAAGCTAGTGTTACATACATCTTTACAATACTTGTTCAACGATACATAATACAATTACATATAAATGAAAGCTACCGATACAAAGTACGTTGAGAAAAATTAACTTCTACGTGATACGTAATCATATGCAAATGTAAGCTAGTGATACATAAATTGTCAGAATACATGTTCAACGATACTTAATTAAATTACATATAAATAAACACCTAAATTTGTGTTTACTTATCCTCCCACAATGTACGAGGACTCAACTTATCGAACGGTACACCCTTATTCAATCGTGCGTTGCGATATTGTAGGTTCAACTTCTCCAAACGGGCGTTTTCCGCTTGCATCTCAAGGGCATATGCAACTCCCCTCGGACACATTTCTGGATCTTTCCATTTAAAAAAGTTACAGCAGTCAACATCGTTTGGCCGTATCTTATTATCGTCGTATGATTCACAACGGTAAAAGCGACGGCCCACATTCCTTTCATTCCGACACTCAACCACTTTACATTCATCTCCGCAATAACAAAGTACCCAAGGCGGTGTCCGGCTTGTACTAGCACTGTTAGTCTTACGACGAGCAAGCACATCCATTAATTTTCCATGAATTTTGATTCACTGCTATCCATGGCCAATGTCGATGTACCGCCAACCCTAGAGGGGGCAAGTTTTCAACCTACGTCTCAGGGACGAAATCAACTGCAACATTTTCTTCATTAACTGGCGCAGAGCCTCGTTGCTGTTCAATTTCTTCATACATTTTCATCATCGTCTCGTCGTCAATCTCCCAATTATCCATTCTTGAAAATATCAATGTTGGAGTTAGACTAAATCGCAAAACATTAAACAAATTTAATAGTGCTTATGAATCTTACCTTCTTTTGGTGTCTTTAAATCTTAAAAAGATATTTTTTTGCCGCCGGGAAATATTGAATTTGTGGAAGAGAGAAGTGGGTTAGGTTGTAGGTTCTATATTTGCAATTTGGTAAAGTAAGGAATAAAGAAGGTTGAAGGGCTGGGTTTCTGTTTTCAAACCCTGCACATTACTGGGGCGACTTTTGAAAAGTCGCCCCCGATGTGTGCAGGGTTTCAAAACAGAAACCCTGTATCACCATGTACACCACTTCAACATTTCAATGGAACTCAATCATCCACAACTCAAATTACAACATCCACTAATTCAACATTTCAATTGAACGTAATCATCCACAACTCAAATTACAACATCCACCAATTCAACAATTAAATCCAAACAATTCACATCCAACAATTCAACATAACAAATAATCCTAATATTTCAGCAATTCAGTAAACCAAAGAAATTCGGACAAAGCATATCAATAAGTTATACCATCCTCAGTTCTTCAACCTACAAAGTTCTAGTGGATCTCATCTTGGTTTTCTCATAGACAGTGGAATTTCATCCGGCGAATTCTCCTCTTCACTTGCTTGTGTAGGATCTATAGGCTGTGAAGGGCTGGGAGCAACTTCAACCTGTGTTTCTTGAGATGAAGATGCGCTTTTTCGATGTCTACGCCGTTGATACGTATGAGTAGTGGGAGGAATGCCATGGGCTTCTATGGCATGTTCGATGAGCCCCTGTGTTGGAGGAGGAGGAGGAGGAGGCAGTCTTGGTCTTATTAACCTGTTTCTTCCCAAAATAGATTCTAAGATGCGTTTTACACTAAAGCATTTCCCCTGCGACCTTTCAAGAACCTCTTATGCCAGCTCGTCCATAATTTCGATCGCATGGTAAATGTCGTCTACCTTCCATGACATAAAATTCAAGAAAAGGTATAAATTTCAAATATTGAAATAAAGACTGTATGTAGTACGTACCACATTCCTTTCGAGAGGTGCTCTAGGAGTGTAAGGGTATGCAACAACAGGAGGCGCTGTAGGTGGATCGATGGCACGAAGAATATATCGACGCGTGATGTTCCAGTACCAAGACAGATATTCTTCTTCGGACAATGTGAACTCGCGTTCATGTTGCGTGTGCATGTAGCGCTCGGTCCATGTCTCAATCGCCATAGCATACTCCCCAGCTTCAATATCAATCCTGTAATGCAGTGGTTGTTCCGGTAAATGCTGGGCCATACCAAACTGCCTCATCACTCGGTCAGGTTGATGATAGGAGACATCATTAAAGCAAATCAGAGGAACCCGAGCAGTCCACAACTGAATGGAAGTGGTGCATAAGTTTGGAAGATGTCCAAGCACATCGTCGTACGGGGTCCAACTCATAGACTGATAGTCTAGCACATCGAACTCATTACTGTAGAAGGCAACATGACGCCTCGGCGATGAAACGGTGCTTTTAGGTCCTACCCACCTGTAGAAATATTCAATTGTGACTTCTCAAATCCTAACACGTATACTTAGTATACTACATAATTAATTATACCTAGCACCGTATGGCAATGATAAATCAATCGTCGTCCTCCTCATCGTTATTCTATCCATGGGTAGATAAGTCCAACACCAAAGCTGCAAATAAAATTGGACACATGGTTTCAGCTGGATAAACGAATACGGAATAACGGTCGGCGAAAGTAAATTATGGACATACCTGTACTAGACTCACACAACTAGCTATGCTTGTGCTCTCTTGCAAAGCAAGCCTCGTCAATTCGCAGTACGTATACGCTAGAACTGCACTGCCCCACGAATACTGGCGACAAACATCAAAGTTTTCTAAAAATGGAAGCCATCTAAGCCATATCTGTGTCTTCGAATGATCGCATATCAACCTCGAGCATATAATATGCAATATAATGGCCTTGGCCCGTTGCTGAATCTGAATCTCCGTCGCATCTGCTGGTATGTCGTCCGCAAATTGTTCCTTAAACCATAGTGTCCGTATCATTTCGTTTCCCCACCACTCCTCTGCTGGAGGAGTTAAACCTAGGAGCTCTTGGCATAAAGTAAGATAATCAATTGGATCGGGGTTGGTCAACGGAGCACCGTCTATGGGTATGCCAACTAAGCACGCAACATCACCCAACATGATAGTCATCTCTCCGGCTCGTAGGTGAAATGTCGATGTCTCTGGCCTCCATCTATCCACCAAAGCGGTGATAAGATGATGATCTAACTGGATGTGCCCCACCCTAAAAACCAGTCCAAATCCAGCTTGGTCTATCAACTATATAACACCTGGATGACCAGTTGTTACTCTATTCATTTTAGATGAATGATCTATGGTTTTGTCTGTAGTATTACTCTGTCAAAATATCACAAAAATATTATCAACATGTAACATACATTACCTTTCGATATTTGTACATTTCGAATACTAAATTTTTTACCGTGACCAATTCTGGATTATTCGTTCGATGCCGTTGTTGCAAATATAGGACAGATCCATCAATTGGTCCAGGTAGCATCTCCGAGTAATCTACACATATACAAGTTAATAATATTTTCAAATTTATTTTCCAACATCAACACTACGAATTTACGCATTGTTTTTCAACTTTTTACCAATGATTTCAACCATACATAGATACCTCAACCTTCAATTACTGCTAACAATTCCTAAAAACCATTATTTTGCAAATTTCTTCAAAACCCTAAATTGAAATATTTTTGATTTTCCCATACCTATAGGCGCATCCCACATTGAAGAGCTTACCATCTTCTAATTTGTTAAACAAAATGCTAAATATTTCTGGATTTGGGCAAAAATTTCGGAGTAGAGGGTATTAGGGGTTTTGGGAAAAGGAGAGGAAGGGTTTAGAATGAAGGAGGAAGAAAGAGGGGATCTGGTTTTGTTGTAGAGCCCCGAATGGGCGACTTTTGGGAAGTCGCCCACTGGCGACTTCCCAAAAGTCGCATGTTTGTTTTAAAACAAACAGGCAACTTTTGGGAAGTCGCCAGTGGGCGACTTTCCAAAATTCACCTATATTATACGTTAAAAAAAATATACTGGCGACTTTTGAAAAGTCGCCAGTATGTTTTGGCCAGCCCGGAGCTGAGCTGGCCAAAACATGGCTAAATTTGATATTAGTTTTGATACTGGGCTATTTGCGATAATTAGTTTTAAAACGAGGATAAATAAAAAAAAAATCCCAAGTAGAAAGAAGGGGAGTGGGAGTTTGGGTTTTTATATGATGGGAGAATAAGAGTGTGAACCGGTCTCTTCCTAGAGACATGGTCACGGTGCAAGAAGGGGTCGACAATTGTGTATGCCGACCCTAACCCATGTAGGTTCATCGAGGGATGTCATTCCGATGCCGACCCCTCCTAAAAAAAATATAAAAAATAATAAAATAAAATAATAAATAATGATAGTAATAAAAAAGATAACGTATGTTGTAAGCAACGATGGAAAAAGGGATTGCACTCGAGCAGTAGATGTCCATAAGATGGAGAAAAATATGTGAACTCAACCTTTTAAGGTGTTAAGCCTAGGAAAAGTGAAGGCCTCTGTAACGACCCGGGATTTTGACAGCAAATTTTAATAATACTTAATCTAATTTAAATTAAATACAAGCTTCTCAAATTATAAACTGATGAGATCTTAATCATTTACCAGTTATATATGTGACTGTAAAGAAAATTTTGATTTGAAAATTTAAAATGAAAATCTTTAAAATTGTTTATAACAAAATCTGTCTTATTCAATAAAAATCAAAGACTCTATATTTTGATAATATACATATGAATATAATTGTAGTCTTTAAATAATAATGTTTAAAAATAAACAAACATATCAATATCAAACATAAACCTACATAACATAAGTATGAAAATGTAAATATAGGACATAATGATAAAATATAAGTTATAACTAGAAATATAAAATTTACAAATGCTTGAAAAAAAATCTGAAGTACAAATAGAATACAAGTAATATAGTCAAAATAATAACTATGTTAACTTTTTCTCAAAAAATTTAAGATAGTTAAAAAAAAGGAATAACCTGTAACTTGTATTTATACAACACAAAATCATTAATAAAGATTACATCAAGTTGCTGAACAAACAAGTATGCTAAGAGACAAACAAACAAATTAAATATATTAACATATATGCTGCTGTAAAGATTTTGTATGCATAAGAAAACAGGTATTCACTTCAGATACAAAACAAATATCTTTGTACAAAATGCAAATTTCAGCAAACGTTAATTATTTGTTAACAAAAATAAAGACATGTTCACTAATGCTAGTACACAAATTGTCATTTCAGATCACAAATTAATCTTATAGCCGAAATTTCATGTCTCCTTTCAATTTACAGTAGTATTAATAAAAACAAAACCTGATTTATATGAAGATGAACAATACAAAATGTCTTATACATATACAAATATCTTTGTCCAGTACAAGAAAAATAAACAAGTATTAGAAACCATTAATTAGATGTTATCATAAATGAACACAAGCATTAAATTAGCACAATATTTTGTCAAAGAAATCCTACAGCCGAGATTACAATATCATGTCATTTTGCAGTAATTTAATTCAAGTCATATTGGGTCAAACAAGTGAAACTTGTACCTGCATAACCTACAGCTGTTCAGTTACTTCTATTTGTATGCATCATATTCTTGTGTTCATTTACAAAACTTAACCTGAGATAAGAAAAGAAAATAAATAGCTCTACTTTGCAAACTTAAATAGATTCAAATTCAGGGCAGTAAAGTTGTTCAGGGAATTTATCTCCAGTTTCTTCATCAACATATTGTTTTCTGTTCAGCTAATATTGGTGAGTAAACATACTACTTTTAAATTTTAAAAATTGGGTAATTGATCTATGAAATTCTGAGCCTGTTGTAGAGTTGAATAGGGATTTGTATGTTCCAGTGCACTGCAAATATTTTAGGAACTGTTTTCTATATCTTTTGATTACAGAGCAATAAGAGTACGGAATTTGAAATGTTTCTTTTTGCAAATACTTTATTCTTAGGAATATAAGTTAAATATACTTGTTTAAAACTGAAAATTCATGACTTGGAGCTAGATTTTGAAGGTGACAGTGAAGTTCAAACTCTGTATATTCAAAGTTTACAGAGGAAACAATTAATATGTGAAAACTCAAAGATTTTAATTTGTTAATTTGAACACATATATTAAGTAAACACACAGAGTTAGGATTTTTAAAATGAAGATGATGATTTTTAGTTCAATATTTATGGTGCAGTTTGAATATGAACAAAAGTTACACTTTTGTCGATTACGGTAGATTTAATTAATTTTAATTGTTGAAATTTCTTATGATGTAAGCCTGTAGATGTAATAACATAGGAAAAATGTTAAATATTTTTTTAATGCAAGAATTTGTGGAATGAAGCAATAGTAGGGTTTCGTACACATGTTTTTGGTGCTCTGTAAATTCTGGTTTTTGTCGCCATGCTTTGATCGAGTGGCTAGTGGTTTGGGATGAAGGCCGAGGAAGGTCTGGCCATGGCGTGGGTGAAGAGGCTTGGCTTCCGGTGATGGGAGATGGCAGGAACATGGTGGATTTCGGTGGGCGTTCGTGACGCGAGTACGAGCTACATGCCGTTTTTTGTTTTGAACTTTTTCGTGTAAAATTGAATTTTGTTTTCGATTCTTGGGACGAATCGTGGTTTGTGGGTGATAGTGTGGGTCGCCGGAGGTGAGGCAAACCACCATGCACGTGCACGGTGGGGTTGGGGTATCCGATGGGATTGGCGTGGTTGTCGCGAGTTTTGCTTGAGTACTGGTGGGGGTCGCTTCGAGTTTTTCCTAGGGTTGCACGAGAGTGTTTTTTTTTTGTTTCAGCAGTTCAAAATTTTATAACTTAAACTAAGAAAAAAAAAGAGAAGAAGAAAGGGAACCAGGAAGAAGAAGGAGATAGAGTAGAGAGGAGAGCTCGGGTAAACAGGAAAAGAACTCGCGTTTTACACGAGGGGATATGGGGTTTGCCTCGGGTTTTTAATCTTGCCTAATCACTTTTAGTATTTGAATTAACAAAGTTCAACTTTTATTTAAGTAAATATTGATTTGTTAGTTTTAAGTTAGATTTAAAGTTTATTAAAGAAAAGTTTGCAAAAATAGTAAATTAGTGTAAGGTAATTATAAATGAAATTAATTTATGCTCGTAATTAAATTAATAACTTTAAATTAAATTTGTAATTAAAAATTAATCTTGTGTTTAATCTATTCAACTTAAGAAAATTTAATTAAAGTTAGTTAATAAATGGTAATTAACTTAAGTGATTAATTAAGGATTATATGATTAATAAATTGATAATAAATGATTAATTAAAATAATCTGTGGTAATTAAATAACTAATTAAATTTTATTAATTAATAATTAAGTTATTAATTAATAATTAAGAATCAATTAATTAACTGAGTAATTAAGTAATAATCAATAAATTTAATAAGTTAATTAATCAGTAAATAAATTAAGCAGAATAAATTAATTTATTCTTAAGTAATTAATTAAGTGTTAAGTAAATCAAACAAGTTTGATATGAATTGAAAATTCTTGTCTGATTGACTACGATATCTGTTCGATGATATTCTGTGATATGTGTGATATATTCTGTGATATCTGTTATATAAATGCTTAAGATTGAATTAAACTGGTTAAGTTAAATAGACAACTTGGCCCTTAAAATGGCGTTTGGATTTCGATGAGACCGGGATCGGGTATCAATTCGATATTCCGAAAACCACATCGATCCAAATTAAACGATAGGTCATAACATATCAAGTGGTGATCAAGATGGTGTTTCAGAATGCAAGGGTTATTGTCGTTAACTCTAATGGTGATTCCAAAATGAGTGTAATGAGATAATGCCTTCGGTTTCGTTCGAACACGGAATGAACTTGTATGGATTGAATGCTTTCAGCACATCGTCAGGCGGACGATGAGCATTCTAAGAAATATGTTCTATAAAGCTAATCGCAGCCTCAAGACTCATCAACCGAGAATGGCTAAAACAGGGGTGATGCAGCAAGGTTAGGTGGGTCATGCCCAAGCAGGACAAGGTATACCCCTGTCTAGATGTCCCTTTATTTCGGCTGTGTGAGCAGTTGTTGGCCACAACTGCGGGGTTATCTTGTTCGGGACTGTTCAGTAAGGAATGGTTCCAGCCTTGTGTTGTAGGGGGTCGGGAGTGATCCTCGGTACGGTGATCTAGGCCCCGTACTGTGACGGGCGGTACCCCAGTAGCCCTGCCATTGTTGGAAACCCATTTTCCCTACGAGACCCTACGGTTTTGATTTGTATTACCCACTTTCGTGGCTAGTAGCTGGAATTTAATGAATGTAACAATTTCGGCTATTTTCTATTTACTTGAAAACCCTAGACACTATTATAATATCACTGGATCTCCTATAAAATGTTTTGGTTAGCGTAAGGTAAAAACTTACCCGTATTTATGTATGGGGAGTCTTACGTGATACCTTTATTTTCAAATGGTTTTCAAAGTTAAACAATTTTAACCTGTTTACTCACACCAGACCCATGTCTGACCCGGAGTTTATATTTTGTTTTCATAAACTCTTGGGTACTCAAATTTTTATGAGTAGCCAAGTGATAGGTATTTGGAGTATTGATTTTCTGGAGGAGCTTTGGAGAAGAAGACCAGACGTATGTATCTATCTATATATATGTAGTTCCGTTGTGTAGTTAGTGTATGCTGTATTTTGGATGTATGTATGGACCCATATGTATATGACAGTTCTGATGTATGATATTGTATAACTCTGATGTATGTATAACTATGTAACAGCTATGTGATGTATTATATTTTGTTCCATTCCGCTGTGAGATTCTGATGTTGTTATTCTTTCTTTCTATTCGTTTCTATTTCTATCCCTTTCTTTCTTAATGATGATACGTCTTTTTGGGTTTAGAAAGGCGGGTCGTCACAGTTGGTATCAGAGCGCTAGGTTGAGCGAGTACCTAGGCTCTTGTGTTATATTTATCTTAAGAGTGCATATTTGTATTTTTACATAATTATATATATCTATCTAAATTTGTTGAGTTACCTGTTCAGGTGGCCAACATGAGTTCAGGAAGAGGAGGCAGAGTTGGGGCCAGTACTTCGACAGATGATGGACGGAGTCAAAATGCTAGTGAGGTTGTAAATCCGGTACCGCCTCAAGTTAGTTTTGCAGCTTTATGCAAAGATTTCAACAATCTCGGAGGCCAACCATTCAAAGGTTCAGAATCAATAATTGAAGTTCAAGCCTGGCTACGCTCTTATGAGCGCATTTTCAAGAGCATGAAATTGTCTGATGAGCGTAAGAGGCAAATGGCATCGTGGCATTGCAGGGTGGTGCAGCAGCATGGTGGGAAGCAACAATTGCAAATATTCCTGAGGATGACATTTCATGGGACAGATTTAAGGAGTTATTTGAAGAGAAGTTTATGCCAACGGCAGGGAAAACCCAATTGTATTAGGATTTTCTGTATTTGAAGCAAGGTAGCATGTTTATTTCAGAGTATGAAACAAAATTCAACGAACTCTCTTGTTATGGAGCAGGACTCATTGATACTCCCCTCAAAAAACATGAAAAATTTGTGCAAGGATTGAGGCCTGAATTCCATGGAAAATTGACGGTGATTTTGAAAGGATCTTTTGTTAATTTGATTGACATGGCTTTGAGGTATGAAAATTTGATGAGCAAGAAGTCGGTGGCTCCAATTGCAGCTTCAGGTGGGAATTTCACTAATCCGAATAAGCGGAAGTTCGATCCTAAATGGAGAAAGCCGAGCAAGAAGAAGCCTGGAAATAACAACGGACCTCGCAAATGCTACATTTGTCAATAGGAAGGACATTTGGCAAATAAATGTCCCAGAAAAGGGTTCCAGCAGCAGCAACAACAACTGCATCAGAGTGGTCCAGGATCAGCTATGGTTCAGAGATCGTTGTGCTTTAATTGTCATCAGCCAGGACACACGATCAAGAATTTTCCACTTCTGCAGAGGGCGCCTCAGAATAAAGTCTTTGCTTTGGAAGCCGGTCCATCTTCTTCTTCGAAGGGCAAAGGAGTATTATAAGGTACTTTACTTTTAGATGGCAAATATATTAAAGTTTTGTTTGATTCGAGTGCTTCCTTGAGTTTTATTTCTCTGGACTCTGTTGAGAAGTTCTCTCTTACCTCTAGTTATGTAGATTGTCCTATCTTGGTATCTAATCTTATAGGAGGTGTGACCAAATTAGACACTATTTGTAAGGACTTGAAGATCTCTTATCTATCCCATAGTTTTTCTTGTGACCCGTATGTGTTGAATTTTAAGGGATTTGATCTTGTTTTGGGAATGGATTGGCTGGATAAGTATAGAGCAGTTTTGAATTGTGATGGAAGAACAGTTTCGTTGGAAACTGATCTGGGTAGAATTGCCAAAGTGTCGTGTGATAATTCTGGAATTCACTTGAGCAATCTTTTGCGTGGAACTGAGACTTCTGAAGAGCGGATTGAAGATATCGATGTGGTTCAAGATTTTGCTGATGTATTTGAAGAAGTTAAGTGTCTGCCACCACATCGAGAAATAGAATTCCGTATTGATTTGATTCCTGGAGCAGTGCCGGTGATTCAGCCCAGTAGGATAACGGCTCCTAGGGAAAGAGAAGAGTTGATTAAGCAGACTCAAGATCTTTTATAGAAGGGGTTGATTAGACCCAGTTTTTCTTGTTGGGGCTCTGCTGCAGTGTTTGTAACTAAATCGGATGGATCGCTAAGGTTTTGTGTGGATTATAGAGAATTTAACAAAGTGACTATCCGAAATAAATATCCTCTTCCTCGCATCGATGATCTTTTTGACCAGTTGCATGGTGCTTCTATCTTTTCTCAATTAGATCTAGCTTCAGTTTTCCATCAGTTGAGGGTAGCTGAAGACAGTATTCCCTTGACTGCATTTAGGGGACCGAATTGTTTCTATGAGTGGTTGGTTATGCCTTTCGGGTTAACCAACGCTCCTGCCTATTTTGTTGACCCGATGAACCGAGTCTTTAGGTACGTTGAATAAGTTCGTGCTGGTATTCATTGATGATATCTTGGTCTACTCCAAAACTGAAGAAGAGTACAGGAAGCATTTGAGGATTGTATTGGAGACTCTGAGGAAGCATGTGTTGAAGGCGAAGTTTTCGAAGTGCCATTTCTGGAAATCGGAAGTTAAATTTTTAGGGCACATTGTTTCTAGTGAAGGCATTTATGTAGACCCAGCGAAGGTTGAAACTATTTTGGAATGGAAACAGCCGGAGACACCGACGGAAGTTCGCAGTTTTCTATGATTAGCTGGCTACTACAGGAAATTTATTAAGGATTATTCCAAGATTTCTAAACATTTGACTAAGCTGACTAGGAAGGGAGCAAAATTCAAATGGACACCCCAGTGTGAAGAAGCTTTTCAGGAGTTGAAGACGAGGTTAACTAGTGCACCAGTGCTTGCTATTCCAGATGGGAAGAGCAAATTCGAGGTTTATACCGATGCTTGTATGGTTGGTTTGGGAGCAGTTCTGATGCAGAATGGAAGGGTAATTGCGTATGCGAGCCGGCAATTGAAGCCTCATGAGAAGAATTACGCTACGCACGATCTTGAATTGCTAGCCATTGTTTTTGCTTTGAAGATTTGGAGACATTGTCTTTTGGGAGAGAAATTCGAATTGTTCACGGATCACAAACCGTTGAAATATCTTTTCTCTCAAAAAGATCTTAATCCGAGACAGCAGCGGTGGGTCGAATTTCTAGCATCCTATGATTTGGATATTCTGTACACTCCGGGAAAGGCGAATGTTGTAGCTGGTGCTCTTAGCAGGAACGCGGTTCTATCTCTTATGGAAGTGGTTCCATCTCTTATTGGAAGAATTTCAAGCAAGCAAGAATCTGATAAGATGTTGAGGAGGATCATCAAAAGAGTTAGGAAGGGTCTGTGTCCCAGTTTTGAGATCGATGGCCAAGGGACATTGAGGATCAACGGGAGAATCTGTGTTCCAAATGATAGGGATCTGAAGTAGGAAGTGTTGTCAGAGAGTCATCATTCCAAATTGAATATTCATCCAGGGATCTCGAAGATGTACAAAGATATGAAGAGAGTCTTTTGGTGGAAGGGCATGAAGGAGGATGTAGCTAGATTCGTGAACAGTTGTGCCATCTGCCAACAAGTGAAGGGTGATCAATAGAAGTTAGCCGAATTATTGCAGCCTTTGGAAATTCCAGATTGGAAGTGGGAGATGATTTCGATGGATTTCATTGACGGATTGCCTAGAACCAGGAAAGGAAATGATGGTATATGGGTAATTGTGGATTGTTTAACTAAGAGTGCCCATTTTATACCGGTTGAGGCAACTCGTACTGCAGTTTCTCTGGCAGAAATTTTCTTGAAGGAGATAGTCAGATTGCATGGTGTTCCAGTTAGTATATTAAGTGATCGTGATCCTATTTTCACCAGCAAATTCTGGATGGTTCTGCAGTCAGCAATGGGAACAGATTTGAGATTGAGTACAGCCTATCATCCTCAGACAGATGGACAGACGGAGAGGCTTAATCGTATTCTTGAGGATATGCTGCGCGCTTGTGTTTTGGATTTTGGTGGATCGTGGGAAGACTATCTTCATTTAGTGGAATTCTCTTATAATAACAGTTATCAAGCAAGTATTAAGATGGCCCCTTATGAAGCTTTATATGGAAGACCATGTAGATCCCCATCTTGTTGGATTGAATCGAAGGATCGTCTTGTGCTCGGACCCGATCTTATTCGAGAAGCTTCTGCGAAGGTTGAGCTTATCAAGAAAAGGATGAAAGCTGCTCAAGATCGTCATAAGAAATATGCTGATAGCAGACAAAGACCATTGGAATTCGAGATCAGAGATCTTGTTTTTGTAAAAGTTTCCCCAATCAAAGGTGCTATCAGATTCGAAAAGAAGGGAAAACTTGCTCCGAGATATATTGGACCATTTCGAATGTTGGAGAGAATTGGAGCAGTAGCTTACAGGATTGAATTGCCGGAGCGGATGTCTGGGATTCATAATGTATTTCATGTATCGCATCTAAGGAAATTTGTTCATGATCTATCACTGGTTGTAGGACCAGTAGTTCAAGAGGATTTGGAAGTAGAACCCAATTTAACTGTGGTCAGAAATCCAGTTAGGATTGTGGATCAAGACGAGAAGCAACTCAGAAGCAAAGTGGTGAAACTCGTCAAGGTGCAGTGGAGTGAGGATCCCAGAGATTGTACCTAGGAAACTCTCGATAGTTTTAGGAATGCTTATATGGATTTATGTCCGGATAACTAGTGATGTTTGTTAGAATAGACTGTTTGATTGTTTGTTATTGTATGGATGATATGTATGTTTGGATTGTTAATATTAAAGCTTTTGAATTAACTGTTGTTTTAAATTTCGGGGACGAAATTCTTTTAAGGGGGAGGAATGTAACGACCCAGGATTTTGACAACATATTTAATAATATTTAATCTAATTTAAATTAAATACAAGCTTCTTAAATTATAAACTAATGAGATCTTAATCATTTACCAGTTATATATGTGACTGTAAAGAAAATTTTGATTTGAAAATTTAAAAAGAAAATCTTTAAAATTGTTTATAACAAAATCTCTCTTATTCAATAAAAATCAAAGACTCTATATTTTGATAATATACATATGAATACAATTGTAGTCTTTAAATAATAATGTTTAAAAATAAACAAACATATCAATATTAAATATAAACATACATAACATAAGTATGAAAATGTAAATATAGGACATAATGATAAAATATAAGTTATAACTAGAAATATAAAATTTACAAATGCTTGAAAAAAATCTGAAGTACAAATAGAATACAAGTAATATAGTCAAAACAATAACTATGTTAACTTTTCTCAAAACATTTAAGATAGTTAAAAAAAAAGGAATAACCTGTAACTTGTATTTATACAACACAAAATCTTTAATAAAGATTACATCAAGTTGCTGAACAAACAAGTATGCTAAGAGACAAAGAAACAAATTAAATATATTAACATATATGTTGCTGTAAATATTTTGTATGCATAAGAAAACAGGTATTCACTTCAGATACAAAACAAATATCTTTGTACAAAATGCAAATTTCAGCAAACATTAATTATTTGTTAACAAAAATAAAGACATGTTCACTAATGCTAGTACGCAAATTGTCATTTCAGATCACAAATTAATCTCATAGCCGAAATTTCATGTCTCCTTTCAATTTACAGTAGTATTAATAAAAACAAAACCTGATTTATACGAAGATGAACAATACAAAATGTCTTATACATATACAAATATCTTTGTCCAGTATAAGAAAAATAAACAAGTATCAGAAACCATTAATTATATGTTATCATAAATGAACACAAGCATTAAATTAGCACAATATTTTGTCAAAGAAATCCTACAGCCGAGATTACAATATCATGTCATTTTGCAGTAATTTAATTCAAGTCATATTGGGTCAAACAAGTGAAACTTGTACCTGCATAACCTACAGCTGTTCAGTTACTTCTATTTATATGCATCATATTATTGTGTTCGTTTATAAAACTTAACAAAACTTAACAGCAAACCTGAGATAAGAAAATAAAATAAATAGCTCTACTTTGCAAACTTAAATAGATTCAAATTCAGGGCAGTAAAGTTGTTCAGGGAATTTATCTCCAGTTTCTTCATCAACATATTGTTTTCTGTTCAGCTAATATTGGTGAGTAAACATACTACTTTTAAATTTTAAAAATTGGGTAATTGATCTATGAAATTATGAGCCTGTTATAGAGTTGAATAGGGATTTGTATGTTCCAGTGCACTGCAAATATTTTAGGAACTGTTTTCTATATCTTTTGATTACAGAGCAATAACAGTAGGGAAATTGAAATATTTCTTTATGCAAATACTTTATTCTTAGGAATATAAGTTAAATATACTTGTTTAAAACTGAAAATTCATGACTTGGAGCTAGGTTTTGAAGGTGACAATGAAGTTCAAACTCTGTATATTCAAAGTTTACAGAGGAAACAATTAATATGTGAAAGCTCAAAGATTTTAATTTATTAATTCGAACTCATATATTAAGTAAACACACAAAGTTAGGATTTTTAAAATGAAGACGATGATTTTTAGTTCAATATTTATGGTGCAGTTTGAATATGAACAAAAGTTACACTTTTGTCGGTTACAGTAGATTCAATTAATTTTAATTGTTGAAATTTCATATGATGTAAGCTTGTAGATGTAATAACATAGGAAAAATGTTAAATATTTTTTTTTAATGCAAGAATTTGTGGAATGAAGCAATAGTAGGGTTTCGTACACATGTTTTTGGTGCTCTGTAAATTATGGTTTTTGTTGCCGTGCTTTGATCGAGTGGCTAGTGGTTTGGGGTGATGGCGTGGATGAAGAGGCTTGGCTTCCGGTGATGGGAGATAGCAGGAACGTGGTGGATTTCGGTGGGCGTTCGTGTCGCGAGTACGAGCTACAGGCCGTTTTTTTGTTTTGAACTTTTTCGTGTAAAATTGAATTTTGTTTTCGATTCTTGGGACGAATCGGGTTTGTGGGTGATAGTGTGGGTCGCCGGAGGTGAGGCGAACCACCGTGCACGTGCACGGTGGCGTTGGGGTATCCGATGGGATTGGCGTGGTTGTCGCAAATTTTGCTGGAGTACTGGTGCGGGTCGCTTCGAGTTTTTCCTAAGGTTGCATGAGAGTGTTTTTTTTTTTTCAGCAGTTCAAAATTTTATAACTTAAACTAAGAAAAAAAAAGAGAAGAAGAAAGGGAATCAGGAAGAAGAAGGAGATAGAGTAAAGAGGAGAGCTCGGGTAAACAGGAAAAGAACTCGGGTTTTACACGAGGGGATATGGGGTTTGCCTCGGGTTTTTAATCTTGCTTGATCACTTTTAGTATTTGAATTAAAAAGTTCAACTTTTATTTAAGTAAATATTGATTGGTTAGTTTTAAGTTAGATTTAAAGTTTATTAAAGAAAAGTTTGTAAAAATAGTAAATTAGTATAAGGTAATTATAAATGAAAATTAATTTATGCTTGTAATTAAATTAATAACTTTAAATTAAATTTGTAATTAAAAATTAATCTTAGTTTAATCTATTCAACTTAAGAAAATTTAATTAAAGTTAGTTAATAAATGGTAATTAACTTAAGTGATTAATTAAGGATTATATGATTAATAAATTGATAATAAATGATTAATTAAAATAATCTGTGATAATTAAATAAGTAATTAAATTTTATTAATTAAGAATTGAGAATCAATTAATTAACTGAGTAATTAAGTAACAATCAATAAATTTAATAAGTTAATTAATCAGTAAATAAATTAAGCAGAATAAATTAATTTATTCTTAAGTAATTAATTAAATGTTAAGTAAATCAAACAATTTTGATATGAATTGAAAATTCTTGTCTGAAAGACTATGATATCTGTTCGATGATATTCTGTGATATGTGTGATATATTCTGTGATATATCTGTGATGACTGTATATGATTTATCTGTGATATCTGTTATATAAATGCTTAAGATTGAATTAAACTGTTTAAGTTAAATAGACAACTTGGCCCTTAAAATGGCGTTTGGATTTCGATGAGACCGGGATCGGGTATCAATTCGATATTCCGAAAACCACATCGATCCAAATTAAACGATAGGTCGTAACATATCAAGTGGTGATCAAGATGGTGTTTCAGAATGCAAGGGTTATTGTCGTTAACTCTGAGGGTGATTCCAAAATGAGTGTAACGAGATAATGCCTTCGGTTTCGTTCGAACCCGGAACAAACTTGTATGGATTGAATGCTTTCAGCACATCGTCAGGCGGACGATGAGCATTCTAAGAAATATGTTCTATAAAGCTAATCGCAGCCTCAAGTCTCATCAACCGAGAATGGCTAAAACAGGGGAGATGCAGCAAGGTTAGGTGGGTCATGCCCAAGCAGGATAAGGTATACCCCTGTCTAGATGTCCCTTTATTTCGGTTGTGTGAGCAGTTGTTGGCCACAACTGCGGGGTTATCTTGTTCGGAACTGTTCAGTAAGGAATGGTTCCGGCCTTGTGTTGTAAGGGGTCGGGAGTGATCCTCGGTACGTTGATCTAGGCCCCGTACTGTGACGGGCGGTACCCCAGTAGCCCTTCCATTGTTGGAAACCCATTTTCCCTACGAGACCCTATGGTTTTGATTTGTATTACCCACTTTCATGGCTAGTAGCTGGAATTTAATGAATGCAACAATTTCGGCTATTTTCTATTTACTTAAAAACCCTAGACACTATTATAATATCACTAGATTTCCTATAAAATATTTTGGTTAATGTAAGGTAAAAATTTACCCGTATTTATGTGTAGGGAGTCTTACGTGATACCTTTATTTTCAAATAGTTTTCAAAGTTAAACAATTTTAACCTGTTTACTCACACCAGACCCATGTCTGACCCGGAGTTTATATTTTGTTTTCATAAACTCTTGGGTACTCAAATTTTTATGAGTAGCCAAGTGATAGGTATTTGGAGTATTGATTTTCTGGAGGAGCTTTGGAGAAGAAGACCAGACGTATGTATCTATCTATATATATGTAGTTCCGTTGTGTAGTTAGTGTATGCTGTATTTTGGATGTATGTATGGACCCATATGTGTATGACAGTTCTGATGTATGATATTGTATAACTCTGATGTATGTATAACTATGTAACAGCTATGTGATGTATTATATTTTTTTCCATTCCGCTGTGAGATTCTAATGTTGTTATTCTTTCTTTCTATTCTTTTCTATTTCTATCTCTTTCTTTCTTAATGATGATACGCCTTTTTGGGGTTAGAAAGGCGGGTCGTCACAGCCTCCTCTGACTGGGATTGTACAATCAAATGAGACAAGACTTCGTTAAAAATTGGTAAGGAACAATGATCGAATAATGACTTGAACAAACTTGCCTTCGGGAACTTGGATTTTTCTCTGATTCAAAGCGTGTCATGTTATCCACAAGATGCACTTTAGGGAGGGGAGGGGTAAATATTACCCGGCGCCTTAGCCCGGCTACACAATGGTAATTGCAGAAGTAAGAATTGATTATTATTGGAAAGATGGTCGATAGACGACATCGATATGGTCAGAAGGTGATTTCTAAGCAGCTATGTCTAGCCCAGGGTCGATAAGGTTGACGAATGGATGAAACAAGACGTCAAGATTATGATGGTTGGTAGAGGTTGACGTTCTCGTTTGATAGGTTGAGGAATATGTGGCATTCATGGGGTCGAAGTGTCAAGCGGGTTTCCATCAGGTCGGCATTGCCTATGAAAGAGCTCAGGCCGGCATTGCATATTACAGGGATCAGGTCGGCAAAGCATGTGGCATAGGTCTGGTCGGCATAGTATATGATGATGCTCGGGTCGTCATTTGCTTCTGGTCGACATTAGGATGGAGTTTGTATCACTTGGGGCTGGCATCGAGAAGAAGAGCTACAGGTCAATAAGGATGCTATATTGGGTTGGCATATTATTTGGGGCCTGCAGTCACTACTTTGGGTTGGCAAGGAAGGGGCGACTTTGGGTCAGCATATGGAAACACTTCGGATCGGTGTTGCCTCAACTTCGGGTCGGCATTGCTTCAACTTCGGGTCGGCAGAGGAGATTCCACTTGGGGACGGTATACGTGTTAATTCGAGTCAGCTACGAGTTTACTTCGGGTCGGCATCCCATTTTCTTCGAGTCAACATACGAACCGCTTTGGGTCGACATTCCCGGTTCGGCATGATGGGCACTGTATGTTGGACCGAGCCTTTCTTGTTGTGAGCCCGAGCGGCCATGCTGAAGGCTGCCTCCATCTATAAATACAGGGGCACGCAGGCACTTTTGGAGATCTTTTGGCAACTAAGGGAATACTCTGCCATTTTTTGTACTCATTTTTTCTTTGTTTTAACCGTTCTTCAAGTTATTCCTCGTGAATTGCAACTGTAATCAATTGGTTGATAAATCAATAAAGAAAGAATTTAGAGTGGACGTAGGCATTCAACACCGAACCACTATAAATCATGTTGCATTTACTTTTTGTTGTTTTTGCTCGCAATATATAGTGTTACTCCTCATTTTCCATTTAATCTCTTCATTTATTTCACTACTTAAATCTATTCTCGGATGTTAATGATCAATTTGGTTGCTAACACATACCAATCCATAAGAACACTAGTAAACAACAATACAATCGATAGAAATACTAAGTGGACGTAGGCATCAATTGGCCGAACCACTATAAACTTTATTTATCTCGTTTTCACTTCATTTTTCCATTTATATTTCTTCATTTTATTCTCTACTTTATTCTCTTGGGTGTCTGTGCCATGTTTTGGTATGAACAAGTATACCTCATAGGAAAAAAATGTTTCTAATGAAAAATGACATCATATCCAAAAGTGAAGTATCGATAACAATAACCTTAATATATTCAATTTGCTCCTTTACATAAATCATGCCATTTGGTAGAAACTTCTAGTGAACCACTCGAATTTTGCTAACAGTTGAGTGCAGAATAAATTTTGGGTACAAAATAAGAGAATATTAGAGTAATTTGATATTGATAAAGGTAAACAAGATAATTGGCGTGATAGGGTTAACTTCAAGAAAAATGAGTACAAAATTAATATCACCTTATCCATTTGCCCCACTACCACCACCTGTAGTCTCTAAGATCAACTTTGAATAACAGTTAGCATGATAGTGATGGCTAATGAACATGAAGATGATGAAGGGTTGATGATAAACAAGACTAAACTCATATATAAGTGATTTTTTCTGTGATCTTCAACTTAACTTGCACATACTCATTACCGTTATTGAGAAAGTTATAGAAAGAGTGTACTTGCAATGACAAATCTATGTTTTGGTGAAGAACATATCATTGACAAAGAACTCTTGTATCAAAGTTTCAAGTCATGTTGTGGAAGGAAAAAGCAGTGTTTGGTAATACCTATTCCTCTTAATTAAGTGAGGCATTTGTTCAGTGAGAATTTTTAATTGGAGCTTCAGGACTAGGCATGAGACTTGGGTTCAAACCAATATAAAGATTATGTGAACTTTCTTTTACTTGCTTATTACCAACTAACATTTAGTTCATTTAGTTGATTTATAGTATTTTTGTTGGATCTGAACCGGCACGTAGCGGGTTAAATGAGTGAATTTTAATTTTTTTAATCATTTTGGATCTTATTGGGTCTATGATGTCTAAATTGATTTACTAATCTAAATTTTTTTGAAAGTAAAATCAATGTTTTATTTAATTGATCAATAAAAGTTTTTTTTTATTTACATTTATATGTTATATAATGTGGACATGCGTATCAAATAGACATTTACATGTACGTGAATGTGCAATATATAAAGTGTGCATTGTTTAACATGCCCATAACGAAGTATTGCAAATTACACTGCAACGGACACATTAGCCCTTTCCTATACATATTTGTTGTGTATAATCTATACTATACTGTTATTAGGGTATTATTAGCGAGTATAACATCCTTATCTCAGAAGTCCCTTCCAATTTCACGTTGAAATTTAATACGATTCTGCCATGTGTGTTTTGAAGTTCAAAGGTCACTTAGTTTTCAAAGGAAAGGTGCTCTCTCATGCTTTCAGCTTTTGCATTTCTCTCATTCATGTTTCAATGGTTTCTTTCTCTGCTCTCTCATGCTTTCGGCTTTTGTATTTCTCTCCTATATATTTTAATTACTTCATACTTTCAATGCGATTATTAATTACTAATTCATCTTTCGAATCTATGAATCTCACTGCTAACTCTTAATTAGGAGCATCTGCGATCTCATCTTACTTTTCAAAACTCGGCTTCAGATTCAGGTATTTTTTTATGTTTTCTTGGTTGTGCTAATTAAATATATTATCTAAGAGAATAAATTTTATTCCCCTCTTATTCATGAAGTTAGTTTGTGCTGTTTTTTTTTTTTTTAATTTTTTGTGGTTTCAAACTCGATCAATTAACCTTTTCTCTGTTATGAACTTAACTTTGGATTCATCTATTTTTAGATCTTCTTAATTGTGCCAATTGAATTTGTAATATGATAGGATCAGATTTATTCCAATTTAATTTAAAAAATAAAGTTGCATAGTTGTTATTTTTTGCTGCTTGAAACTTAATTAATCAATTATTATTTTTGTGATATATATCCTATAACAAAAAGATAACACTGAAGAGAACATTGGTACTGCTTTATAGTAATTGTTAATGATGAGTTAAGTTGCTTATTTAGGTATAAGATTGAAACGGTAAGTGGAGAAACTTTGGAAGTAAAATGGCAAGGTTGTGTAGGATTAATTCAAGATCATCTAATACATTCTTTTAAAATTAGATAAACTGACAATAATATAGATTTAAAAAACGTAATGGAAACATGTAGAAAAGGTTTGTATAAAAAATAGTTTTCTAGATGAAGGCAAAATATTATAAAAGATTAATATTTTATGTTATTATGTTGGTGTAAATATTAAATAACTCAAACTGGAACAACTTACAAACATAAAAACATGTTATTTGGATGAAGTTTCCTCATCAAATTAGTTGTCGCATAAAATTTATGTGAAATATATGTAGTCTACAAATTTTCATAGTTTTTACCTTTTACCAGACACAAATTGGAGTAGCTGCAATAACTCAACCGTTGAAAATTGTGATACATGGACCTCTTACACTTGTAAAGGGAATATAATGTAAGCTCAACATATAGGTAGCCATGGACAGGAATTATGTTCAAGTAAGAAAATCACTTATTTCATTCACATTCATCGATAGTTATAATGAAAGTGGATGTTGATAGTCATAGGTAAATAAGGTACCAGTTATTCATTGATAGTTAAGCGATGAGTGTTAAGTATTGCTTATCAATTTTGCATATCCAGTTATTATCTTTTTTGTTTATGTACCCTGTTAACTTGATTCACCGCTAATAATATTTCCGTTTATTTCAGTTCTTCAACCATGGAATTAGTAGCCACTAGAATAATCATCTTTGGTTCAAGTTCTCTACGTGCTAGATATATTTTTACGAGAAAGAAATCTCCTTCGTATTTACTCAAAAGGTTTGGTTTCCTTATATTACCACTAAGATGACATCAAATGAGGTATTATTTCATAATAGTAAAATGCCAGTCTAATTAGTAGTAGTGTTAAACTGATATCTTGCAAAATAATACTCATTTATGATATAATTTCTTCACAATTTATGTACCATGTTGTTTGAAGGCATATGTAGATCATTTTTTATTAGGTAAACAGTTATTTTTGTAGTTATTTCCATCATAATTGGTTAAAAATAAGTTGAATTTTATTTTTCTTAATTTTTTCTCGTACAATTTTGGTCCATGCCATAGAGAAGTGCATTGATATGATAGTCTAGTTCATTCATGTACGAGACAAGCTCAAGCATTGAGTAAGCTTTAAAGGATATCTCTTAAGATTAGTTTTCTTGGAAAATGCATGTGTGAATCAATATTATTATAAAAAGAAGCCGCATCATATCATGTTTATTTTTCATGCTATACATTTCTTCTAATTGATATTGTTTAATCGCTACATGAGATAAGTGTTATGTAAAGGATACCAAAATGGGTATCTATTCAACATTTTTTGTTAAGGTTGTGAATGTTTGTTGCTTAAACCTATTTATGGAAATTCTATATTTGTAACTATTTGGAATTTTTAGGGGACTGGAACCTACAAGAGTAATTAGATTTTCCACAAAGAAAATCTGCACATCAGAAACTGTGGAAAAAGGTCTAGTTTTTTTTACTGAAAATGTTTTTTGAGTTAAACATGTTCGGCAAATCATAATGCTATATAAGAAAATTATGTTACTTTTTCTACTATGATGGTACTTCATTATAGCCACTGTTACATATGGTGTCAGTCAAGTAGTAGTTGTGATTTTTTGTTTTTTGTTTTTTTTACAATGCCAATTTGAGGTTAGATGACTTATTTAAAGGAGTTATTTAGAGTTTAGCTTTTTTTCAAAAAAAATTAATGGTTATTAATCAGTTTTCCTTTACCCACATAAATTATTTTTTGATGTCATATATAAAGACTTGAACTATGGTGAAAAATATTTTTCATGATTTGGTATATTGTTACGTTAGTAGATAATTAGCTTTCAACTGTTAAATATTTTGACGTGTCCAATTTGACATCTTATATTCACCCAAGATATGTGAAACTAAGAAAATAAAATCATTTGTTTTCGTGCATTAGCCTAGAAAAAATGGGAATTTTTTTTGTTTATTTTGCAAGTTTTTCACTCAACAAGAATCTTTTTTATACCAATTAATATCTTTATTTTTCTTCCGAGAAATGAAATTGTGCTTACCATCGACACGGTGGAACAAAATATGAACAAAGGACCCTTCGCTGATGCATTCTTAATGTTTGATTTGGGAAATGATGAAAGTTTTTCAGCCTTGAGCAATTCTAAATGAGTTTATGCTCAATAAAAGATCCTGAATGTGTACTCAAGAAGAAAGGAAATAAATAATTCCTATGATCAACCATTTATATCATAAAAAAGGAATTTGTGGACTAAAACCCTCAACTGAACACACTAGACATTCAAGAAATCTATACTTCAGCTTGGGGACACCACCTACGTAAGTCTTAGGTTATTTTGGTGGAAAAGTATCTAATCAACCAGACAATGGCGTTGAATACAGTTACATACCTCATAACGGGATTCCGTTGTTTTCATTCTCAGAAGGCTTTAACACAATCTTGCAACTAATATTTCTTGTAAGTAGCTCTTACATAGATTGTAGACACCACTCTTGCAACAAGTGACAAGTTGTAGATAGTTATTATGTTAAAGGTGAATAGCTGTGTTTAGGCAACAGACTGCTATTTAGAGTTTAGTCTGCAATTTTAAACTATGTTTAATTCATATCATTACCAAATAAAAATCAATTTTTGTATGACGTATGAAAGATTAAAGGGTGGAGTATGAGATGATTTAATTGCAATGTTTCAAATCTAAAATGATATCTACTTATTTTGTTGAGAAGGATTTACCCATACTCATGAAAATGTACTGTGTGTTAATGTGCAGCTACTTGGAGGCAACAAGCCAGTTGAATAATTGAGAGTCCTTACTATCATAAAAGGAATTCTACCATTATGTATCGATTCACTGATTTAATAATCCCAGCATTTTGTGATGAAGTCAATTTGTTTGATATTATACCGTACACTTTACTTTCAGTTTCTTGATATTGTGCATGAGATGTTAATTTTGCATATTGAATTTGTACGGGTTATTGTGTTTAGTTTCTCTTTCTTGCATATATCGCAAAATTTACCATAACATAGAGTATAATTTATTATGTACAAGTGATTTAATGGTTTTGCATGTAGAAATATGTGGAAAGATCATTACATGTACAACAAAAATTTGTAAAATTACCCATATCAAGTGTAGTTGGCATTTTTGTGTTCCATGTCATGTGCAGCATCGGTATGCATTAGCATCATTGACGTTTATTTACTCTTCCGTTATGTGTTCATGCCTTAACGGTTAAATTTTTTTGTATAGTGGTGAATTTACATACGACGTTTTTTTTTTTCACAAAATTTATTTGCTAAAGTTATGTATATTAATGCAGTGTTACAAGGCTTTCACATATTGTTTTACCCACAAATAAATTTTGTTCAATTTATTTTTCTAAAACTAATTTAAATATGTACCCAAAGCCAAACATTATCTTCTAAAAATCAACCAGTTTATCATACAAATTTATAATTAGACTTCGCATGCGTAGCGCGGGTTGGTCCTAATATAATATAAACATACTTGCATACGCAAAGCTATAAAAGTAATTATATTTATATATATACACGCATGTCCATATGCAAAATAATTATTTATAATTTAAATATAAAGAAATTTTAAAATTCAAGCTTTAAATCTTTCAAAACTCAAATATGAAACTAGACCGGATTTAAAATATCTTTAGGATTTAAATCCAAATTGGAATTTAAAAATAGGTTAAAAATCATATATGCGTGTGTATACACACATATAATTTATATATCTGTATATTTATTTAAATTACATAAAATTAAAAAATTTATATATTTAAATAATATTGTACTATATATATACTATTTATTATATACATACATACATACAAACACACGGGTGCATTATATATGTATGTATGTGTGTGTGTGTGTGTGTGTGTGTGTGTGTGTGTGTGTGTGTGTGTATATTCGGTCTTGTATTAGTTAACAAAATCATTTTTTACAGTAAATTTGTACAGATTTATTTTAAGCCCTTTTAATATAAATTTGAAATTTCTGCATGAAAAAATCATTTTGTTCTTTAGTTTCATTTCCGCAAAAAATATAGTTTAGCAAATACATATATGCAAATATCAAAAAATTACAATTTAAAGTTTAAATTAATAAATATTAATAATACGTTTCAAATTAAATAAATATATGCAAAACAATGTTTTTTAATTTATGTACATTTGAATTGATATGTATAATATATATTAATATCCATTTATAAACCCACACACAGTAGTATTAAAAGTTCAATTTTCAATTCAAAACGTTTTAAAAATTAATTTAATATTTAATTTTATTTATTTATAATATGGCCGAATGGATATTTATATAATTTTTATTGCTATAACAATTTTACACACACACACAGACACACACATATATATATATATAGCGACAACAAATACATATAAGAATTCGTGATATAATCTATCATATTCAGATACAATAACATAATTGATTACCTCTATGAAATTAATATAAATAAAAGCATTACCTTAGCTATAACATAGTTATAACACTTTGAATGTTGAACAAGTGTAACTCCTAGAATCAAATTTGGTCTGTTCCAGAAAGTGCTAGCAATCGAAGAGATATACACATCTTTGATATAATTTGATCTAAATTTGCATTTGGTTTGAAAAGAGAGGGGAAATGGAGCTGAAGCTTGCTGCCTATAGGAGAGGAGAAGGACTAGAGAGATTTACCTCAAAATAAGATGGGATGGTGGGTTTAAACAAGGAAAGAAAGGAAGAGGAAAATGAGGATTTAGATATGATCATTTACCCCTTATTTCTGCAATAATTCAGAATCCAAAATATCAAAAATATCACCCCAAAAAACCCTCCTATGGCTGACCATTCGACTAGGCTAATGGGCCTAGTTACACTTTCAAACCATATTAGTAAATTCATATTTTAAATCAAATTCAAATGCACATCGATATCGTATATCGATACACACATAAATAGTTTATATATGTACCATTTCGAAACCGATACAAATAAATTAAATAAAATTCTATAATTAATGTTTCAAAAATACTAATTAATTTAACTAATTTATAAAAATTATAATTTAATTAAATCAAATGGTATTCAGAGTATTCAACATCGTGGTTGTGTGACTCCTAGGGGTAGATTCAGTCAGCGATAAATATCGAACAAATCGAATATTAACGTTCACACGTCATTTTAGCTAATGGTGTGACAGTTTGACTGAATTTATCGCCTATGCAGTTTCAGTAAAATCTAAATTTACTATTTTAACAAGCCCAGATAGCGAAAATTATTTACACCAGTTCTCTTCGTCAAAACTATAACACATTAGGATTTACGAAATTTGGTGTAGGTCAAAATTCCAGTTTCATCCATATTTAACCTGTATAGCCCAAACACAAAGTTCTTGATTCAACAATAATTGTTATTAACCAAACTGCTCTAACTATAGACTTTGACTTTGAGTTGACTTCAATTGGCCATGATACTAAATAAGGAGATGGATTCTCTATTGATAGCATTTCACTTCTAATGCTTCAACTTAGACCTAACTATATAGTCGTTTGATGGATGTTGTGCCACTATTAACTATGATCAAAGTGGAGATCCACATTGAAGTTCAACTATATTCTCAAGTCGAGAGAACTATGTAATATTGCCACATCAATATATTTTTGTTTGACCTTAGTTATATTAAACTACAAAAAACTATCGAGTGAGTCATTCCATAGTTATCCAATAACTATCAGTATGTAACTCCACGGTTCCCCCAACAGCCATGAGTAATACATTGTCCAATATTTGAAGAGTGTTACGTACTCTTGTCTCAAAGAATGTATCAATATCTAGCCTTAATCTATGCAATTGAAGCCCCACTAAAGCCCAATAAAATCCCCCTATAGCGCATAGCACTCTTTCACCGTTACGCTATTTCAATTTAGCGCTAATAATTAGCAGATTCGCTTTAAACCATACTATTTTCCACTATACTCGCTAAATCAAACCTTTTTAGCACCTACTTTAGTAATATTAATATACAAAGGTTGATTTGATCAACTATATTTTAAACCAAATAAACAAAGTTAGAGTAAAGACCTAATTTTAAGTCATAAGTGCTAAACTAAGTTAGAAATCTATTGTAATCATTAAATCTAGTCCACATAAATTATGTTACTCATCATTTTTGTTGTATAAGAATAAACAATATTTCTTTTCCTATATAAATGATGCGGCAATGAAAATAAATTAACTTTAAATATTTGGTTTTATATCTAATGAAGCTTTTTACACCTCCGCTTATCCTCACTATAACTTTTTGCACCTCTGCCGATGTAGTCCTACTAAGTGCTTTATTGCATAGGTCTCAATACATCTTGACTAGGAATATTTAAAATGATATAATTATTTTCACTATGTGTTATCCTGCCTTTTGATCAAGCAGTATATAGGCAAATCCAACGAGTCAAACTTCAAAGTTACCAAGGCAAGACGCTCAGAGAGACGACTGTGAAACTCAAAAACCAAACCCATCTAAGATTATAAGGAAAATGCAAAGCCATCCCTAGACTTCACAACTCAACCTCCACTCAAGTGTTGGATCGGTACCGACCAAACACCATGGATCGGTACCGACCCTTAAATACTCCACCAATGGAGCCCATCTTCTGCCTACCTATTCTACTAGATACTAGAACCCCATTTCAAGTGTCGTTTTGTTGATCCAATGCAATTCCTTATTGATTTCCACAAGCACTAGAATCAACAACTTCACTCTTCCACATATCCATCATTTGGATCCAGAACAAGCTAATAATGGTGCAAATCAGTTTGGAAACATAAAGTTAACCAAGAATCAAGCTAAAGAAAAGGGTTGACGATGGCTATTTTAGCTATCTTACGGATCGGTACCGATCCAAGAGGTTGGATCAGTACCGATCTACGTAAAGTGATGACGTGGCTGCCATTTTCTTTAGGGGACTTGGACTTGGCGTGGAAATTGAAATGAGATCATGGAGGTGAGATTTTATGCTTTCTACCTTACTAAATAGGAGGGTATTACTCAATTCTAAGGATCTTTTTGGGCTCTTGATCTACTTACTCTTACTTCTTATAGCAAGAGTCATACCGACCCATAAGAACTTCTACCTCCAATTCAGAATATAAGTAATAAAAATCACTAAGTAGACGTAGGTCAATATTAACCGAACCACTATAAACTTTCTGTGTTCTTTCTTACTCGTTTTTCATTTATTCATCACTTTTTATTCCCTATTCAATATATTGGGTGTTGTGCCATTTTTGGTTCAAACATTTTAGTGCTTTCACCGAGAAACACTTGAAGTAGCTGATTTAAGACTTGGAAAGATTCAAAATGACAAGACGTTCGACCAGGAGGGCCTTCTACGGGAGGAAATCAACAAAAGGGCAGCCAAGAGCATCCTTAGGATCTAACCCCCCATCCATCTATATATAACTAGGGGTGAAATAGAGACTATGATGAATGGATTAATTGAAAGGATGATTGCTTGCCGAGAATAGACGATGGAGAATTTCTTTTGGAGAATGAGACAAATAGGAAAAACCAGAGTTGCTGCAAATCAAAACCAAAGGCTTAAAGTTGAACAAACATACGTGGAAGCGGAGTGGAATGAATCGAAGCAGACACTGATCCAATTATAGAATCAGTACCGATCCACAAGCATGGATCGGTATCGATCTGTAAGGACTCGGGGGCATGGATCACTTTGGCCTAGGAAGAGATGATGTGTATCCTGGAAACGATGTGGATCATTTGAACGTGAACAAGAATTTCAAAGCACGGTCGGAGGAGTATGTGCCAAAATTTCCTCGTAGAGTCGGGGGGCAGGTTGAGAATGCAAACATGGGAGTTCATTTGGATGACAATGATTGACTTGCTGAGATGGTAGGATAAGCTATGGGGGGCGGGATTCCTAACCATAGCTTAGGGAATGTGAACGGAAGTCCATTTACTCCAAACAGTCGGTATGCTAGGAATCCGTCTGATTTCAATTTACAACTATTGGAAACGTATGATGGAAAGACAGACCCAATAGTTCATTTGATGACGTACATCCGAAAAATGGAGGTGTTGGGTGTGTCTGAAGAGGTTATGAGATAGTGTTTCTCTTTATATTTAACAGGTTTGGTGACATTATGGTTTAGACAATTGGAAAACAGATCTATTGGCACATGATCCAAGTTAGTAAATAGATTTGTAAAGTAGTTCCGGGTCCATATCTCATGACCTAAGATTGTAATGATGTTAGCAAGCATGAAGCAGAGGTCTAGAGAGACCCCTAGGAATTTTTTGATAAGGTTTAATGCGACGGCTGCCACGATCAATAAGCTTGACCCTTCGATGGTTTTGAAGGCGGTAGTTCTAGGAATAGCCACTAAGATAGATTTCAAGGTTGAATTAGAATGGGATCCTTAAAAGAATCTAATAGAATTTAGTCATAAAGCCAAGAGATACCTACGTCACGAGGACATCGAGACCGATCAAGAAAAAATCAATGCTGTAGAGGACCGTCCGGAGAAGGATCTAGCGAAGGCAAAGGAAAAAGAAAGATCGATGATAGCTTTGAAGGATCAAAGCGGCAAATGAGGGAACCAAAATTCTCTTCTTTATGGATCTGAATGAAACACTAAAGCGGATTTATTTGAACTGGGGGACATATCCCCTATCGGAAACCGGCAAGGAGAGATCCTATGGATAGCAAAAAGACGTCCGGAAAATATTACCTATTCCATGAGCTGGATGGACATAACACGAATGACTGTAGGCATTTGCACGATCTGATTTAAGAACAGGTCAGAAATAACCAAGTACAACAATATGTGAGAAGTTGAACTGTGGTGGTGGAATAAGAGTATCAACCACAACGAATGAAATTGGCCCTGGATCAAGGTCAAGGATAGTCATCTCTTGATCGGAATGGCAGGGAATTAGATTTGGTTTTTGCACTCTATTTCCCATTTTCAATAAACAATACAGTACCGTATTCTAGTCGCTTACTCATGTACAGGATCTCGATCAATCCTAAGGCAGCCCCTGAGCTAGATGCTAGACTTTAGCGCTTGGCGAGGCAGTTGTCTTGATGTTGGACTTATGTTGTTTTTGATATTTGAATTTGATTATTAAACTCCACATCGAATATGCTGGCTGAAGTCCCATCCGAAAAGACAGGACTGAAGTGCAAGAAGTAAGCCTCCTTACCGAAGAAAGAGTGAACGGATGAGCTTGCTTGTCGTTGAGTCCCCTCACTGGAGAGTGAGCGGATCGGGCTCAGCAAGGGTCCGAAGAGACCATAGGCTTGGTTACCAGCCCCGAACAGCCATGGATTTGATTAATAGTCCAGAGAGACCACGGTTTTGATTATCGATCTCGAATGGCCATGGATTTGATCAACGGTCCGGAGAGACCACGTATTTGATTATCGGCCACGAACGACCACAGATTTGATCAACAGTCCGGAGAGACTACGGATTTGATTATCGGCCCCGAATGGCCATCGATTTGATCAATGGTCCGGAGATACCAAAGATTTGAATATTAGTCCTGAATGGACATGGATTTGATTAACAATCAAGAGAGATTATGGATTTACTTATTGGCCTTGAATGGCCAAGAATTTGATCAACGATCCAAAGAGACCGTACGTTAAACCAAACATCAAACGGTCCGAAAAGATGACAGATTAAATTAAATATAAAATGATTCAGAGAGATCGTGCATTAAACTGAATATAAAATGATCCAGAGAGATCAAGCCTTAGAATAGAGACTGATTAGATAAAAGGATTTGAATGCCTTGTAATTAGAATACCGCTAAAAACTCCCGGATGAATATAGGATAATTTTGATATGTGATGTAATAACTCTTAATGAAATCGTAATGATGATGATGTATAGACTACACTTAGACATAGTCTATAGTTTTTGGCTGTAACAGGTTTGGACCAACTCGTGATTGACAGGAGAATCTAGCATGATGATTCACAACAGCTGATTGGCTGATTACCAAAAAAATTAAATTACCAATATACCATCAAATTAAACATTTTTAATTGAGCAAAGCACACCTTTTATTCACAAGGCATGCTTCGGGGGCAAGTGCTATCCTGCCTTTTGACCATGTAATATACTGGTGAACCTAACGAGTCAAACTTCGAAGTTATTAAGGGAAGAAGCCCGAAGAAACGATTGTAAAGGCCAAAAGCCAAACACATTCAAGATTACAAGAAAAATGCAAAGGCATCCTCAAAATTCACAACTCGACATCCACTCAAGAGTTGGATCGGTACCAACCCAAAACCATGGATTGGTACCAACCGACAAATACTCCACCGATGGAACCCATCTTCTGCCTACCTACTCTACTTGATGCTAGAACCCCATTTCAAGTGTTTTTTTATTCAATGTAATTCCCTATCGATCTCCATAAGCACTAGAATCAGCAACGCCATCCTCCCAAATATCGATCATTTGGACCAAGAAACAAGCTAATAATGGTGCAAACAAGTTTGAGAAAACAAATCTAACCAAGAATCGAGCAAAAGCAAAGAGTTGACGAGAGACATTTTGTGACGACCCCCAAATCCGATACCCTTTGAACCGACAATAAACCACACGCGTCCGACCCAAAAAGCACAGACCGACGAAAAGTCAAGAGAAAGAAAAGAAGAGAGAAGAAGAGAAGAGAAGAAAGAAAGAAGAGAAAACAAAACAGAATAATATAGAATCTCACATCACAGCAGAAAACATATAATATCATATCAATGATCTTTACAAAAATAAAAACTGTATATACATACATCAATTAGAGTTCAATAATCAATCAATAATCATCAGCCTGGACAGTTATAATAACCTATCCTCATAATTGTCGATAATATACAACAATTAAGCAGTGGATAATCAAACAGATACGTGTATACGAAAATGAAGATCTCCATCTCTCCTGCTAAAGCTCCAAAGCACTAAATCCAAACCTATAAATATACTCGGTCTGACCCGAGCATTAAAAGAGAAGAACGCCCGATCAGTCTGGTAAATCAGCATGAGAAACACACTCAACTGAATTTATTAAATTACCAAACTTTTCCTTTATCAAAACAAAAATATCTCGTAAGACACACCTACACATAAACACGGACATGTTTTTCCCTTATGATAACTAAAACATTTCATATCAAATCATCTTATATTATACTAGTGTCTAGTATATACAAATAATATTAATCATAGTCGAAATGGTTACTCATACAACATTTCGAGGATATTCATTATGCCATTACAAACAAAACCGCAAGCTCGTAGTGGGGTTTGGATTTCCATACAAATGAACAGGTGAATGGACTACCTTCCAATGGGTACACCTCTAGATGGATGTCCCGAGGCACGAACATTTGCGCTCTACCAACACAAGACCGACGCACCTCTATAACTAGATGGTACCGAATATGTCATCCTTCGGTCGTTACCGACCTTTTTCGAGGGCCCTCACAGCATACAAACCACAATAATCAGATACACGATGTCATAGCATGTAAAGATATATTTAGAAGAGGATGATCATATCTTACTTGGAAGCGACCCACCTAGCTCTGCTGCATCTATCCCTGCAGTCATTTCCGATTAATGAGGCCTGAGGTAACGATTACCTTTCACATATCACAAATTACATCACTTTGAATGTCACACATCCATTTTCATTGACTACTAATTGCCTTCCACAAACCCTTAAGCTCATACGTCTCAAGAAGGGTGTTAATTTAAGAGAAGTTTCCTTCTCCGCCACCACTGATGTACATTTGAAAAAATCAATGTATGTAATCTTTAGAAATGCAATGTCAGACAAACTCCATACAAGTTATCCAGGAACAGGACAAATCGAAGGTGCTTTCCTACCATATCCTATCGAGAATTCTCTAGGATTAGTAGCGAATAGTCCTTGCATTAGATATTTCATAGAGAAGAGACTACTGCTACTAGATGTATATTAGGATTTTAACCCCAAATGATCAGCAAGCAGTCCTCCATTATGAAAATATTGAATATCAATATCATCGGCCAACTTGCACAATCGAACGCATATACGTTGGTCCGAGGTGGTTTTCGGATAAATCTGATCTCGATCTCTTCGCACCAACAACGCAAAAGCGTTTGTCAACCTCACACAGAAACTAAGTCTCATAGCTTATCACGTCTCCAACTTTCAACTTGCTATCCTTCGGCCAAGAAGGAAGCTCGATAGATTGGAGTAATACTTCACACTACACGAATCAACATCCTCAACACAAATGATAATCAAGCCTACACATAAGGCTACGTACTAAGTGTATGACTAAATAGTTCGCACATCGAGTCGAGGAACTAAAATGGCCAAATTTGATAGTCGGTTATTTAACTATCAAACCAAACAAACAAATATTTAGCGCCATAAGCAATCACTAGGCCCTTTTAATTAATCTTTTATTGATTAAACCTTTGCCAAATATTCACTTCAAATTATCTTTAAAAAAGATATATTCTTAAAACTATTTCAACTTTTCAATATTGGAAAACGTTTCCATATACTTATTTCGACTGTATAAGCATATTCACAAATCTCTTTATTTTCAACATTTAGAAAATATTACATATACTTAAATCGGGATTAAGTATATATATTATTATTTAAGGAAAACATTCTCTTTAAACACATTTATTTGGGTCAAAACTAATGTTGCGTAAAACATTGTTACTACGATCCAAAATCACTAGTATAGGGATTCCAAAATTAGATAGATATATGAATCTCATATACTATACAAAACATTTCCTTTCGAAAATCATTTACTATAACAAGTGTTATAGTCCATCATTTCCTTACTACTCGAAAACGTCTATTTCAACAATGAATGTTGAAATCTATGTATTCGATACTTAACACATTTTAAAACATCTACAAACCATTTTACTCCATTTAAAATATCGCTTTCCAAAAATATCCATTTAGTTTTAAAATATTATTCACTGTCCAAAATCGTGAATATAATTCTCTTGCCAAATTCATTACTATTGCACATTTAATTTAAAGGATAATTCACTATCCATAATCGTGAATATATCTCCTTTACCAAATTCATTACTTCTACATATTTACTAAAGTATTATCCACTGTCCAAAATCGTGGATATGTCTCCTTTAATAAACCGTAATAATTAACTTATCAAATAAGTTGATTTCAGATTTATAAAACAATGTTTATAAATTCACATTTATATTTTATAAAAATTTGAATATACAAAATTCCTTTATTAACGAATCCCATTTATAACTCAATTACATGCCAAAATCTAATTATAAGTTAACTACTTATAAATTATTTACTTTATAAATTCATTTTTTTATAACTTCACAAATTCATAAATCTTATTCACTTATAAAATATATTTATAACTTCATTTTAACACTTACAAAAACTCCTTTATAATTCCATTATTCCGATTTATAAAAATTTAATTTTATAAATATTATATATATAAACCATTTATAATTATTCAAAATTCTGTGTTTAAACTATTTTACCAAATAATCAACTTCACATTTCAAAATTCACATTTTGATTATATTTCCCAAAAATCATAATTTTTATAATATAAAAATTATAACTTTATTTATTAAAAAAAATTCATCTCCTTAACACTTCAAAATTCAACAAAATGTATATTTTCAAAATCACTTGGAAATCCTTTTTTATTTGAAATCATCACTTTAATATTTTTAAAATTCTAAAATATAGCCTAATGCTGCAACAGCATAAATACATCAATCACGGCATCCAAAATATCACATATCACATGATAACAGCGTATATCACAATATCTGTAAATATAATCAATACAGGTGAAGAATCCAGTTGGATCCCTCCAACCTGTCACCCGCAACAAATGTACCTATTGGAATATGTGTACAACGTTCATTTCGAGGCAGATGCGTATACAAAGGGTCATCTACTCATACATAGAAACGTAAAGGGTCTCATCTGCTCTAATAGGCAGGAATATATCCAATTACCAATCAATATACATATACATATATAATATATCATCCAAACAATCATCAATCATCATAAATAAATTTATTTCTTACTTATATAAAAATATTAGTGAGTCGAAAAGAGTGAGTTGTTCTCACATTGATTCCAATAGTTTGCAGTGTTTTGTTCCAAATAAAATTAAACGAGCGTTTAACTTTACCTAAAATTTACACTAGCTCCAATTAATACCAAACCAGCTCTAAAATGTAATGCTCGTCAATACGGACGCAACACAATTTGTTTCGTCAAAAACGGATCTCGTATGAAGAAGTTATAGCATTTAGAAATTTATACGAATTAAATAAAATTAAATTTCACAATTTCTTTTTATATTTAAAACCCTCACTCGATTGTGGCCGCTAATTTTGGGAATTACATATCTGAGCCACATCTTTCTTTCTTCCTTCCCAAACGTTCATCGTTTACGCATTTGAACCCATTGCCTCGTTCATCATTAACTTGCCGTGCCTCCCTCGACGCTCGAAACCTCATCACTCCACCACCAAACCACAGCTCATGCTCGCCTACAACCCCACCTGAAGCCACAATGAGCTCAGCCACCCCTTTGCCAAGATCCAACCTCTTGAACGCACCTCCTTCGTCGCAAGATTCTGACGAATCTAAACCACTATAACAAAAATCCACCGGATGTGAAGTACTCATCGAGCTTGACAATTTTGTAGTTGATGGTTTTTGATGAAAGTCGACGGATGAGGAGATCAAAGGGAAGAAATCATGGAACATTTTTGTCCATTAAATGAAAAACGGCAGCTAGAGTTTAATTGTATTAGGCTTTGTGAAAATTAAAAATTTTAACGTCCTTTTATAGAAAATTTCGCGACACTATTCACCCGAAAATTTTCCGAACTCCAAACGAAGCATGCTGCCTAGCGTTTATAATGCTTTACCCTTATTCTGAACACAATGCAATATATATCCAGAACTAATTCGATCGTATTTGGAAGATAGGAGTGACGCCCCACCTCTATACCCACTCTAGCCAAGGACATTACGGGGTAATGCCGTGAACTAGCGCGGAGAATAAGGCTGTTGAGGAGCGACCATCCGCGTAATTGCTTTGTGCGAGCATCAATATTCAGATAGTACAACATGCATTTGTTTCTTAGGAGGAAATCCGACACACCGATACAAACTCAAAGCTACTACACAATTGCTATATATATTCTTCGAAAACAAGTATAGAAATAAACATAACACAAATCAGTCACAGACATCCATATCACAAAGGTGGAAATAGATATGAGTATATAACATAGGAAAATGTACATCAGAGTAGTGGTCAAACAAGATTCACAATATCACAAAACAATAGCTACAAGTGCTAGACAAAAGAATATGGATACATCAATGAGTCTATATCTCAAATGTATACAGCAAAAACTACTAATCTAAGTAGTTAGCCCAAAATCAGGGTGATAATCCCAGATGTGAAGTCAAGCAGAAGCACCTGTAACATCTCGGTCTAACCCGAGTATTATTTAATAAGAAAATAATAAACAGATCACTCTAACTATAAATATCAGATGAAATGATATAGAATAAGAGATATGACAAAAACGTATGATAACCATAAAGCCATACTGTGATAATTATGTAATTGAAAATCAACAAGAGATTAATCAATATCACAAGAATCTTTTCAAAGATCAAAAAGAATGTCATATTCTTTATTTTTATTCACCAAACCATAAATATTGACAATTATATTAATGTCAATCACAAAAGTTAATGACACACAAATTCACTAATGCACAAATATTGATAAAACATATCAATGTAAATCACGAAAATTGGTGAAACACAAGTTCTAGAAATCATCAATGGAAATCCAGAAATCACAAAAAGGGGGAGGCCTATCACAAAACGGGAGCATAGAAACTCACCAACACGTGTATCACAAAATGGAACGCTATTCCATGGTTGCTAACCATTAATTTTGAGCCAAAGCTCCACAAAACAGCCCGAAGACCATGGGTCGCTACCCCACCAAATTAAGCCGAAGCTCCACAGAAACGGGGTTTAGTCTCCCTCGTAGACAAAGAGAAATCACACAATTGCTAGTCTAAATCACAAAAATGATCATCAACAATCATCAAGAAGTGTCAATTACAGTAAGCTAGTAAGTATATAAGCTTAGCTTCATGTCCCATAACCACTAGCTTAACTTAAATATTTACGAACAAATTGTAGATCTTCACTCGAAAACTATCACAAGAGATTCAATCGAACAAGTTCAAGAATTAACCAACGAAGTAAACGCAAGCATTTCATACCACTTGTTTTACTAAGTAGTTTAATTAGATTTCTCATTTCTCATTCGAGTGAGGTAAATGGACAAATCACAAAAATGATTGTAGAAACAATAAATCAAAAAAATTCACATTCGAAGACGTGAATAAAATCCAAAGAATTCGATTCCAAATCCATCAAAGTGGAAATAGCCTTGCGACTTAACAACCACGACTTACGACTTAACATAAGTCAACACAAGAAATCAGCGGCTCAAGAAATAGCATACGGCCTAACAGAGCAACTTAACATGGCACGACCTATAGCATGGCGCGACCTAAGAGAGCAAACAACCTAACATGGTTGCGAGATTGCAGGTGCGACTTAACATGGTTGAGCTATGGGGTGGAACGACCTAATGGCCGAGCGCGTGACTTAATAGAGCAAGCAACATAACATGGCCGAGCGACCTGGGGGGAACGACCTAATGAGCTAGCGGCATAACATGGCCGAGCGACCTAAGTGGTGCAAGCGACATAACGCGACCTAAGGGGTAGAGAAGGCCAAGCGGCATAGATGGAACGACCTAACTTGTCGCGACCTAAGTCATGGAACGGCCTAACACAAGGCGAGCGACTTATGAGTTGCGACCTAAGTCATGGAACGACCTAACACAAGACGAGCGACTTATGGGTTGCAACCTAAGTCATGGAACGGCCTAACACAAGGCAAGCGACCTATGAGTTGCGACCTAAGGCAGGCCGACCTAACTGCAGGCTGAGAGTAACGTGTGTAGGCCGAACGACCTAAGCAACAGAAATGCAAAATCGCTCTCAATTTGCAAACGAAGTAGCACGAACGCTAGGGGATTATGCCCATCGGCTACCCGGTCCTATTGGCTCCTCGATGCATCACCAAAAACGTGTTCAATCATCAAAATTAGGATTTTTAAAGATTTGAACCCAAAACACTAAAAATTGGGATTTTCACCAATTCAATCCAAACCAAGAGCAAATGCATATGAAAAAGTGTTAGGAATTCATAACCAACAATCGAAGATAGTTAAAGACAAAGATGTGAGATAAAAATCTCACTTTTTCACAAAATCAATGAAGGAGAAGCTTAAAAGCAAAGGAAAAATCAACCACACTTCAATCTCTACACAAGAAGCTTGAATCAACGGCTTCTCTTTGGATTTGGAGTTAGATGTTGGATTTGCAAATGAACTAGGGCTTGGAGTTTTAATTTCCCATTCCTCTCTCCATTTTTTATGAAGCTTGAGTGTTAGGAAATGAAAGTAATGTTATGAAGGGAAGAGGGGGTTGAGCTAGAGTTAATAATTTAGGCTAATGGGCTAAACCAAATCCAAAGCCCAAAGTGAAAAAGTGGCAAAATTCCACTAACTCCAAACATACCAAAGTTTATACTCAAAAAGATCGCAAACGGCGTTTTGAACCTAGTGGAAGTGGTCCTGAGTCCTAATTCAACCGTATGTAAAAAGTAACTTTTCGGACCAAAATCCGACTAACGATAAAATATTTAAATATTCAAATCATAAAATATGCGGGTTGTTACAATAGGTTTTCGAATTGACTATTTAAAATTAAAATTTCACTTAAACAAATTTCTATGCGTTTTATCTTGCTCGGACAAACCGTAAATCCGATTGGCACGAAATTTGAAATCCTACCATAATATCACAACATGATCCATAAAATTGGTTTCGTCGAAATCCGAGACTATGTGAAAAATTATTATTTTTACATGTTAATTAAATAATAAAATATCCAATTTCTGTAGATTAACTTTTAATTCAATTTAAAAGTTCTCTAACATCATTTTAATTCAAATAGAATATAATTCAACTTTATAAATCATTTTAAATTAAAATTCTAATTATTTATACAATTTCAAATATTAACTTAACAATTAAATTATCCAATTAAAATAAGATATTCGAAATATAAGTTATTCGAATTATAAAATTTACTTATGAATATTTAAAATCAATTAAATATCTCGATTTCAAATGACTGATATTCTAGGTCGTTGCATTCTCCCCTACTTAAAAGAATTTCGTCCTCAAAATTACCAAGTAAGAAAAAGTCACAAAATCCATTAACTTTTCAAAACCAATCGTTCAAATTAGATTTAAAATTCATTTAAACCTTTAACTTTTCCAAAATTGAAACGACCCGCAAATCCATACCCTTGAGTCAACACTATTCTATCCTAAATCAACTCAAGTTGTACAGAAATACGAACCATTTGGGTTAAAGAAGAAGAGGTAGAAGAAGAAAATAGAAAACAACAACAGAATCTAACCATCGCAGCGGAATAAAGTATAATAGATATTAAATGATCTTTACTCAAATCAAATATATCTATTTATATATATTACATCATCAGAGTACATCAATCACAGCTCAACAATATCATACACTGGATACACAACTACTCAACACAGTGGAATATATACATAAACAAATACGGAAGTACGTATCGTCATCCTGCTCGTCTCCTGAGCTCCACAGCATTATATCCTGCATTCTATAATACTCGGTCTGACCCGAGCATTACAGTTAAATAACACCCGAGTCAGTCTGGAATACCAGCGTGAGAAAATCACACCTAATTGATTATTAAAGTTTCAAAAATCCTTTGAAAACAAAAGCATCTCGTAAGACCACGCCACAAATAAACATGTCGGGTTTTTACCTTACGATAGCTAAAACAATTTGTATAGAAATCCTCTGATCTTATAATAGGGTCTATATACAAATACTTATAAAATAGCCGTAATTGTTACATGATTAAATTCCAGCTACTAGCCACAGAGTGGGTAATACAAAAAAATTCGTACAAGGCTCGTAGGGAGAATGGATTTCCAACTAATGACTAGGCACTGGGGTACCGTCTGTCACAGTACGGGGCCTAGATCACCGCACCGAGGAGTACGCCCGCTCCCCTGCAACACAAGGCCGGGACTACCCCTTACTGGATAATCTCGAATGAGATCACCCCGCGGTTGGGATCAGCAACCGCCCACTAAGCCGAAATAAAAAGGGACATCTAGACTGGAATGACCTCACCCTGCTTGGGTGCTACCCACCTAGCCTTGCTGCATAACCCCTGATTTTCAGTCATTCCCATTTGATGAGGCTTGAGGCTAAGCGTTACCTTTTTAGAATATATCCCTTAGAATGCCCATCGTCCACCTGACGATGTTTCGCAAGCATTCATCCATACAAGTCCGTCCCGGGTTCGAACGGAACCGAAGGCGCTATTCCTACTACATCCATTTTGGAAATATCCTCAGGATTAGTAGCGACTAGCCCTTGCACTTCACTGCTCCATCTTCGAATCCACAATCGTTTACACGAAACGTACAAACCGGATCGAAGTGGTTTTCGAGAAATAAATCTCGATCCCGGTCTCTTCGAAACGATCAATGCATTTGTCCAATGTTGATAGTCGGTTATTTAACTATCAATTTCTATTCACAAACAACCATCAACCAATAAATAATTTCCCAAATTATTTGTTTATCTCAAAATATCTTTACAAGATATATTCTCACTTTCAAATTCCTTGAAAACAGTTTTCAAAACTATCTGCCTTTCTCAGAATAAATTCCAAGTATTTCTATTTCCACTGGAATCACCAAGCACAAAACAAGATTTTCTAAATTAATTTAAAACACTTTACTCATTCAAGTTAAAATTACTTTAATAATTTGTTAAAAGTACATACTATATGAATATTTGAAAATAAGGTTACTTTATAAATATAAAACTAGATTTCTACTTTTTTTTTTAAAAACAAAATACTAAGTTACTTCTTAATAATTACTGCTCAAATAGATTAAAAGGAGATACTTACTTTAGACTTTAAATATTAGAAAGAATAAATTTTACAAAACTTGTTTTCTTTAAAAACAACTTTAAAACATTTAATTTATATTTAAAAATTTACTTTTAAAAACATGTACTTGGCTATCCAGAGAAAAATTCCAACTTCAATCACTTAAATCAATTTTTCCCCAAATTGATTTCCAATTTATTTTATTTGAAATAAATTCTTTTACTTATCGGTTCATTTCCAAATTCAGTGGTTATGGACTTTATTATTATTATTTTATTTTATTTTCCAATTTCTTCTCTACTCTTTCAATAACTCAAATCTTAAATTCTAAATAAATGTTTGTTCTTTTTAATTAATAATACTGCATTTTAAAATTCATTAACTTTCTGTTTATTCAAATTTTCCTTTCCATTCTCAGGATTCATTTATTAGAATTTTAAAGTCACTTAATTTCTTTTCCAAGTCATTCTCAAATTTATTCTATAATTATTTTACTTACAATTTCACTCCTTTTATTTTCTTTACAAAAAACGAATTTATATTTTGGTAATTCATTATACCCAATTATATCAACCAAGCCATAGCATTCAATACTTCCACATAATTCATCATAGAATATCAAATAATCAGAACAGAGAATATTAAATAATTTAAATAAAAGTAGAGGGGTCCAGTTGGATCCCTCCAACCTGTTTTCCTGCATCCACAGACATTAGCATCACATAGTATGCGAAATTCAAATTATACTCTACTATATCACATCAATCAATTCAACCATACAATCAATTATTTAAATTTAATCATTTAAAATTTAAACCGAGTGAGATTAACTCACCTTTTGCCTAAGATTGCCATTCACCTCAAACTCGTCTTGTTTCCACGATTTATCTCAACCTTGTATAACCATTTACGGTTTATTAATATTCTAAATAAATCAAACAATAAATTACTATTTATTTATCTAACTTAAATTAATTTTCCTTTAACAATTTTTAAATTAATTAAATAAGTTAGTTAGATAAATTAGTCTACATTAGTTTAAATTTTAAACTAGTGGACTTAAAAATGCATATGCATATATATATATATATATATATATATATATATATATATATATATGTAACGACCCGTGTAAATTCGATGTTTAAAATGAATTAAATTATAGGATTTCTAATTTAAATTTAGGAAGAAACATAAATCTTATTTGTTTACATGAAAGAGAATGTTGAATTTTGATGGATCAAGGGTAATTAAAATTTTACAAATTTAATTTTATATTTCAATTAATTGGAATAGTGAAAATTTGGAAATAGATTCAAATTTATGTAAGACAATGAATTGCAGTAATTAAAGTTAATAAATCAATGGACTAAATGGAATAATTAATTGGAGTTAAGATCTAAATTTGTATGTGAGCATTCATTGATATTGGAATATAAAAGGGTAAATTTATAGTATAAAATGTAGACATCACCTTTAAGATGATGGGTTTATAATTGATGCATAATAGGGAAATCAAATGAATGGGTTTAATTGAAAAACAATTAGCAATTAATGAATGAAGAGAAATTTTAAGGGCGTAATTGTTTTCGTTAAATTAATTTTGGTAACAAATTGTATTGAATATAGATTTAACGTTGTGTGATGTATTTAAGTAATAATTGGAGAACAATGTAAATTATATCCGTGAATGGTCAATTCAATTAAACAACAAGATTTTTAAATAAATAAACGTTTTTTATTTAGGTTTCAATTTGTTAATTTATGAAGTTTAATGGGAAATCAATTGCAATAAATTGCCCTAATTTATGCAGTTGGTGGAGATTTGGATTTGCATTATAGATGGAAGTATAATCTAAATTGATAGGTAAAAAACTTAAGAATAAAATTTAGAGCTGATAGGTGGCAAATTTATATAGTTTTTTATTTACGTAATGTGTACGTAAGCTTTGGTAAACCGATTTCTATCTTTCCAAATCTAACGATTTGTTAATATAGATTTAAGTATAAGAGTAGTATTTATTAATTAAATTGAAGTATTGCAAAATAAATGAAATTCAACGTTTAATATTACATTATTGTAAGTAAGATAATATGTGTAAGTATTGTTAAGGTTATTCATATTTGACAAATTTATTGAGTTATAAGGATTAATATATAAATTAATGTTGGTTTAGGATATCGTTACTTGGTGATTTATTATAGAGTAACGGGAGTGTGAACGTAAAATAATAAAAGCATAGATTTATGGTAGGACATAATTTATGGTTTTGGGAATTTAAATCCAAGGATTTATTTATTTGAGGAAATAATACGTATTAAATCTCAACTTGATATAATCAACGCAAATTTAGTAATTAAAAATAAATTGCAAGTTGGTAATTTAGGATGTTTGTGAGTAAATTTGCAGGTAAGATAATTTTTAAAGTTTTACCCATTCATATAATTTATTTAAATATACATAAATCAAATGGCAACATTGTGTTAATAATAGTCGTAAGTGAATTTGAATGCTAAAGGGGTAACAATCGTTTTAGGTTAACCGTTTATTTAATATATTAAGTCTAGACTGGTAATCGACTGAAATAAATTTTTTTTTTTTTTTTGTAACGAGTAGGATTTTGCCCGCTCAAAAATCGACATCCATACTTCAAATCGTATTCGAATGCCATAGATTCGACCGTTCAAATCCGATTCGCCGGAGCTTATAACAATCATTAAGTAAACAACACAGCGGAATAAAAGAACAATACATTGATATACAGCTTTGATACAATATCTGATACAACAGATAATCCAATAGATATCAATATACATCAGAGATATGATACAATAAAATAGCAGCGGAAAGAAAATAGATAACATTTAACAGCGGAACAAATAACTCTAAGATAATCTTCAACGAAGAACTCCAAATCTAAACTCCATCTCCAAGAACTAATCCAGCAATAGCTCGAACTCCCAATAACGATGCACAAAGATAGACAAGCCTGGTGCGATCCAAAGACTGAACTAACTCCAGATAATCTACTATATCTAACTATCTGTAAAACCCAACTCTAGACTGCTCGTGTAGAAAATAATGAGCACCCAGAGTTTAGGAAAGAAACAATAAACTCCGGATCAGTCGTGGGACTGGTGTGAGCAACAAAACAGTTTATCTATTAAAAACATTCAAAGAAATATTTCAAAGTTAATTCGCAATGCTTTTGAAAAATGAGACTACCATAAGGCCTCCCGCACACACACACAATGCAAACGCAGAATCGGAGGAGATTTCTCCTTACGATAGTCAAAGATGCTTGATACGCATTAAAAAGAAACATTTGATGTTATTACTAGTGCATAGTGTAGTGGAAAATTCATTTCGAAAGTAGAATATAAATCTTAGCCAACATACGACCATTATCGTATGCCTACTATAGCTAACTATGTTCAATAGCAGGTTACCGCCACATTCCATAGTAGGTTATACAACTAAAACCGTACAAGTCACGTATTGTTTCTTTGGATTTCCAACAAATGGTCAGGCCAAGGAACTTCCCATTGCCACATGAGAATGCCTCTGGAAAGACATCCCCGAGAACCAAACCGGAACTCTGCCAACACAAGGCCGGGTTACCCCTAACTGGGTAACTACTGACACGAGCACGCCATTCCCCGATCGTAAACGACCTTTCTCACGGGATCCCGAAAACCAACAACCACAAAGTAATAAATTCGTAGTAACCACATAGGTTAAATATCTGGGCTCCATACCATGATACCACCTCTATCCAGAAGGAAATGTACATACCCTAAAGGGTGCTACCCCTCATAACCTTGCCGCATCTTTCCTGTTTTGACCATTTCCGGGGTGTGAGGCTCGACCAATTCACGTCCACAAAAACATACTTTATACAAAAGCCATGCTTTGGGTCAACAAATGATCATAGAAATGATCACTAAGATAGACGATCAAATAAATGATCCTATCACAAATAATCAACACAATGATCATTTCACAGCAACACTCAGTATGTCACATTACCAAATTGGGAACATATCGCTGATAACCTTCAACTATATAACTTCTGAGTTCGTACGTCTCAGAGAAGGGTGTTAAGCTAAAAGAATAAATTCTCCGCCACCACAGAAATATATTTGAAAGAAATCGACTTTGCATCTCAACTTGTAATGTCAGACACACAATCCATACAAGTCTGTTCTGGGTTCGAACAGAACCGAAGGCACTTACAAAGAAGTCCTTGCAACCCGGATATTCACAATCCCGATCGGATTTTCCCATCACTTAGGGAATCTCTATACCAGGAGCTACCCAGTGCAGAGATAATCGATAGGTCATCCTATCGCTTTCGCAAATACCCGGTCTTCATCACCGGTCTTTAAATGCTATCCATAACGTCGAATCACTTATTCGGAATGGGTTATACGACACAAAGGTCCTTTCCCGGCTAAACCGAATAGTGAGCACGATATTTCAAAAACAAATGGATAATGGGATTTCAATTAAGTCACAACTTAATAATTCAAAACTTTCTTTCAAATGGTTTAAACCGATTACCATCTCAAATCTCTTAAACAAAAAGATTCATTTTCACAACCTTTAACGGTTTAAACAGTTTTCACATTTTAATCTTTTAAATAAAAGATTCATTTACAGATTTTCCAAATCAATTTTCTTTTCAATTTGATTAACTCGTTAAATCTTTAAATCAAAGATTTAACTTATAGCCTTCAAAACAATTTTATTTCAATTTGATTTAAACAAACCATCAATTTAAATCTGTTAAAAATAAACAGATTTAATTCATAGCTTTCAAAAAGAATTCATTCATAACTTGGAAAATCATTTCTCTATTCAATCTTGAAATTCCCCTAATTAACTGGAATTTCATTTCTTATCTGAAAGCCTTTATTCTTTTAAACAAACAGTTTCATTTTGGAAATCTGATTCATTCATACGAGTTGAAACCCTTGGGTTAAATCCAAATTCTCAAACCAATATTTTAAAATGTTTGAACTTCATATAAACACTTTTATAACATCCTTAATCATAATTTTCAAATCATGGAATTCAATTTCAAAATTTGTATTATTTAAATTGAAACTTTACCAAGTTATTCAAAATAGCTTTTATCTTAAAAACCCCATTTCAAAAGCTTTAACCTTTAACCCAAATCCATTTTCAATCTTAATTTGAAATTTAAAACTTTAATTTCAAAAACATTACATTTAAATTATCTGTGACTTAACCGATTTCCACGTGAAATCTATAATTGTGTGTGTATGGTGTGGTCCAGGGTTTTAACACAATAGTGCAACATCATACAATCATCACAGATCAAAACACAGAGATATAGTTGATAAGCGATATAGCTATAAAGCTTATCGCCCATTCACAGATTCACAGATAATATGCAGATGTAAATAAATACACACAGTTCAATCTATAGAACAAAATATCACAAATCAGATAGGATAATCAATTCAAGGCATCTCATAAAATAAAATCATTCATAGTAAGGCAAACACTCAATAATCATTTATAAGTAGGATTCATAAATCGTTTAATCCTAATTTATTTCCAAGTAAATTAATTGCTTACGAATTAATTACCCAATCTTGATTTATTAATTACAAATCATTTGATATAATTAATAAATCAAACTCTTAAATTAATTAAATTATTCTTAATTAATAAATTTATTTAAATTAACCTTAAGTTAATTACAAAATCATTCAACCTTAATTAATTTTGTTAAATAACTATCTTTAAGTAATTTATTACCTTTATAAATAAATCAACTTTTTATTACATTAAATGTAATTATATATTGATCACTTGATTAATTACCATTTACTTTAATAAAATTCCAATAAGTGATCATGCCTAACCACTCGATCAATTTTAACCATTAATTACTATAAATTAATCACCTCAAGTAATCTTTAATTTATCCCATAATTGATCACTTAATTTATCACATTAAATAAGTCTTTACGTAATCAAGTATTAATCCCTTGACAATTAATCTTAATTATCCATTCTTTAATACATCTAGTAATTTCATTTAATTGAATTTGAAAACAATCAAAATTTAATAGGATAATTAACTTAATACCAAATTATATGAACCAAACAAGTTTTAAAACAATTAAACTTTTAAAATCTAAATCCATAAAACTTGCCTATTTTACTTTTGAAAACATAATTGATATTTCTTAAAATCTTATTTTAAAGCTTGCTTAAAATTTGAAATCTGGTAACGAGTTGAACGAACCCGAGCCTATTTTAAAACTCCCCTCTTTTTTCTTCTTCTTTTGTTTAACTTAAATTGTTCAAACCAGGCAACAGGAAGCACATTCACGAATACGAGTTTCTTCCCGAAGCCAAGCACTATCTCCCCCGAGTATTTTCACAATTTCCTCGAGACGAACCCGAGCCTTCTTCTTCTTTTTTTTTTTTTTATAACTACTGAACACTTCTTTTAAAAACGTGAGCACCCCCACCTGACACGAGACCCAACGTGTGCACGTGTACGCTGGATCGAGTCGCCGCCGACCACCCCCAAAACCTCCGACACGTCGCCAACAACATCTACGACAAATCCAAACTTCCAATTCTTCGACATCCTCATGAATTCAAAATCGAGCTATTGAGCTCAACCTGGAAACTAAAACAAGTTGCCTAAATCAAATCCGTGCCGACGATCTCGACCTCCGGTCACCCCGCCACTTTGACCTAGCCTCACCCAAAGACCTACTCACCTTTTCCCTTTGGTCTCGTGAAACCCGATCATCCATAGACGCCTCGGTAGCCATTTAAACTCAGACAACAAAAATTAGCAATCAAACCCTAATTCTACTTCGTCTCATCAACTCGTGCAATGGAAAATTTATTCAACAATTTTCCTGAAATCATCGATCAACCAACTAGCTTCAAACAAAAATCCAGCACCTAAGATTTACTCGATCACCTGAATTTGATTAAAATGCGTATCCTGTTCTACTGTGAACTGCTCATGGCATACACAACTAAAAATCACCATTTTCATTTTAAAAATCATAGCTTTAGGTAAGGATTCAAGTTATATTAATGAATCACTGTTTTGTTGAATTCGAAATTTCCAAGTTTTAAAGTTTCATCTGTAAAAGTTTTATTTTTCCTCCTGTATACATAAAAAAAAATTAATATATTTTTAAATCATAATTCTTACTTGAACACACAACTTTGCTTTTGACATCACATCCTAACACTAAGTAGATGATGAGAAATTGGATTTCTTGGTTGTCATATACCCTGTGAATTAGCAGAGGATGATAATTTACAGAGCATTGAATACAGGCATCAACATACAAAGCAACATCCAGATAGATATATATATATATATATAAATTAAAATAACTTGAGTTTTAAATCACTTGTTTACTCACAGGTAAAAACAAAGAAGTCAAATAAAAGAAAGAAAGTTTGCTCACCTGGATCTTGAATAAGGCAGAGAACAAGAACAAGGAACAGAGAAATGAGCCTGTTTTGATTTTTTTATTTGTTTCCAGTTTTGAACCTTTGCATTCCATCTTGAATACACATATATTTTATATAACTCAAATTATCATCATTTATAAATTTTTAAATCAATTTATTTATTTTTTTATACTTGTGTCCAAAGTATGTTATTTATTTTTCAAAATCATTTATTTAAGAATTTATTTAAAATCCAATATATACATATATATTCACATATATACAAATCTTCAAATTCATACGACTTAATATAATTTCTATTTGAATCGGGGAAACTCGCTGCCCTTTATAAAATTAATTTTACAATTTTTTATTCAAAAATTCATTTAAATTATCAATTTAAATTCATAAAAATCCGGGGTCGTTACATGTTTTGTTAATGTGACTTAGTTAATAAAGAGGAATTTATATGAAATGAAGCATGCATGAGAAATGCATTATAATTCAATGTTATGTCCATTAAATGTATACTAGGTTAAGTATCAAATAGGGGGAAAGAAAAGTAAATATTGAATTGATTGATGAATAAGTATTCATTGGATAGAAATTTAATGTAAAGTTGATATTAATTGTATAAAATCTATCTAAGATGATGAATTGCAATAAATTGTGGGTTGATAATAAGGTGTGAATGGAAATTTGATTTGTTATATTAAATGAATGGGATTCAAATTTATTGGGAAAGGTAAATGGATATTTTGTAATAAATATAAACGGACTTCAATAGTGAATTTAGTTAATTTGAATATATAATAAATAATGATTTAATGGAAACCTATACTCTGTATATATCTATAATATTTGAGTGGAAATAATATATACTTACAAATGTTGGATTTAGAGTCTTACAACAATTATTAGGAGTGATATAATTAGTTCATTCAATTAAATTTGAAAACATTGCAATAGATGTAAATTAAGGGTTGTGTTAAATAAAGTAATAAATGGGAAATAACGTAAATGTCTTCATAGTATGGTGATTTGTAATTATTACGTTAATTTAAATTATCGTTCAGCGTGTTTGTTTATCAGATCCACCTATTCTAATTCTAACCTATCTATATAAACCAAATTATAAACCCTAGCCCCCATCTATTCTCTTTTATTTGTGCATTCATTTTCTTCAATTCTTTCTCTTCCTAAATGGATGCAAATTTCAGATCCAATTCTATTCAAAAATCAAATAAAATTCAAAGTTCTCAGAAAAAAATTTATGTTGTAGTTTTCATCTACGGATCTAAGCGCAGTCTTTTTTTTGCAATAGTCGCTTGAGACAACCAGAAATCATGGTCAAACGTGTAAAATTCGAAACCCAAAAGGTTGAATTGGGGCCTTTTGATTTCTTCATCTATTTGCGAAATTGGAACATGGGTTTGGTGAGATTAGTCACTAGGGGTGCGCAGGAAATGCTGACGTGGCAAGTGGTAATAGGTAGGTTTATTTTGTTTGAATTTAATTTAATTTTGATTTTTCAAACGCGTTAATACATTTAACTTCCACATACGAACTCCGTTTCATGTGCGATTTTTTTTGTTAGGATCGTAATTAAATTCTAGATTTTATGACGTTGGTTTGGACAGATTTGGAGACCGTCGAATTTTTGGGTTTAAATCGGATTTAATTTCGATTTAAATTCAAAAGGTGAGTGTTTTTACCCACTCACAATTTCTAAATTTCTTGTGTTTGTTAAATTAATTTTAGATATGAGTAGAAATTTATTTATGACTGTTTGACATGTTTTATTCATTATCTCTGATAAATCGCATTCATTTAATATAACTGTTAATTAATTTTATTTATTGCATAAATTTGACAGTTAGAATTTATTTAATTGCATATTAACTGCCAGTCATAGTTATGTTAAATTTTTATTTCATATTAACTTCAAGTTAAATTTACGTTTTTTTTGCATATAAACTGCCAATTAACAGTTATTAAATTTATTTTGAGTATAAACTGATAATTGATACCATTATTTATCACCTGTTATGTATTGATGATTGTTTGAAATTGGATGATGATTGTGATAAATGGATGTATGATTTGATGGATGAATGGATGATTAATTTTATTAATTGCAAGTTGCTATGCATTTCATTCATTCGGGATTGCGATTTGAAATGATATATTACCGCATTTTTTTATTCTAAATTACGGATTGAAATGATAAAAATCCGTATCACTTGACCATAGGATAGAAAATTATATACAGGCACCGCGGTATATATATAAAATTATTTTTTTTGAAATGTTTTTCTATGGTTTTTGCAAAGCTATATATATGTGGTTTATGGGTTTTTGATTTGGTTATTAATAAAGGTTATTTATATATAGTAATTTCCGGTTTTAAGCTTTGTATAAATTGTTTTGAAGTATAAAATAAAGTTTGATTTTTAAGATCAAATACGATTAAGCATTTATTTAAAATTTAAGTTTTGGAGTTTTATTGACTTAAATGAGAATAAGGTCGGAAGATGAATATTGAGTAAAATTTGGAATTAAATAAAAAGGTTATTAATTTTTAAAGGGTATGATTTTTATAACTTGATTTTTGTGTAGAGTGATTTAAATGAATATATCAAGTTTAATAAATTGAAAGATTATCCAGTTATGTGAAGTTAAAGGTTTTACTTAAATTATATTGAATTCATTAAGTAAACATTTCAAGTCTAAATAAGAAGTAACTGAATTTGATACATATGGATTTGTCAAATGTGTTGTTTTTTGAAATGGTGAAATATTTAAAGCCTTGAAACATAAGAATTGAAATGGTATTTGGAAGTATAAATCGATATTTGAAATTGATTTGTGAAATCTAAAGAAGCTATTTTGTTTTATAAAAGTAGTTTAATATTTAACCATTTAAGAGATGGAAATTTGTTTCAAAGCTATGTTTTTCAAGGTAGTATAATTTGGAAATATTATGTTCAAGAGTTTGATTTCTAAATATTTTACTTTGGATACCCTATGATTTTGGAAGGAATATATATTGGAAAATAAATGATATCGTATTGATTTGGGGTTTTAGAAATATAAATGATATCGTATTTATATGGGTTTAAAATGGATATTTTATTCTGGTTTTAAAGTATAAACTATTTTGAAAAGACCGCGGTGTTATAATAACGATTGGTTGTTGAAGAGACGAGGATCAGAAGTTGTCATACTCTCTGCCAACTCTGAAAACCACTTTAACAACCGTGTACGCGGTGGATATTCTAGAATGAAGTAGGTTGGTGGCGGCGTTTCCTTTAAAGGTAAATACGAGGACCCAACTCCCGTGAGTTGGCATAAGGTGGCTAAAACAGGAGCGATCGACGGGTTAATGAGGTAGCACCTCTGATCGGACACTTCCCTTCGATACTATACTCAGACTTTGGATTTTCGGTGGCCACCTTCACTTTTGATTTCTTTGATGTGGGGAGTTTGTCCGAGGTGGGCGGCAGCTGCGCGCTGCGCGTTTCCATCGGCCCGAAGCGTAATTGGTATATCTACCCTGGCATTGCCTAGTTGTGCCGTGTCACCTACCCTAGCGCGCCTTATACGATTTTGTTTTGTACCATACCTATGGAGTGCCCTCTGACGACGCCCATTACGGGGGAGATTACGGTACTGTATAGACTATGGGAATATATAAATGTGTTAAGGTGGAAAATGTAAAACCTTAACGCTATTTAAAAGTAAGTTTATTTTACAAATAGACACTATTATAATAGCGCAATATACTATATAGTAAATAGTTTAACGGATCCTTAGGAGATGTAAATCCCGAGCATCTCTTGAGTTACTGCACTCATATTAATTTCTGTTAATTTAACTTACATAAGATCTTTTAGTTCTGACTCGAGTGTTTTGTCTTTTCAATTCGCTCGGGTCAGTCCGAGCGTTTCAGGATCGAAAACTTTAGCTCTAGAGGACGAAGATGGAGATTTCTATTATTAATATTAATTATATTCCACTACACTCATATTGTTCCGCTACTTTGTCGTATGGTATGTGTACTCTGATATGTATTGTATAAATAAAATCAAAGGTTTTGTAAAACAGCTTCATGAACTGTATATTTGATTATTATATTTTATCCTTCCGCTGTGAGATTCTGTTTAGTTTTTTTTCTTTCTCTATTTTTCTTATATATCCCATAACAATCCGCCCTTACGTATGGTTTGAATTGGCACGTGTGCCCGTTTAAATCTTGCGAAAAGGCGGGATGTTACATCTGGTATCAGAGCTTTGGTTTAGCGATAAACCTTAGCTTTGTGGGGTTTGACTCTTTACTAATAGGGTAGTAATACCCTATGGGAGTCGCTGAGTGTATATATATGAGAGAGCGTATTTGTTAGTGTTATAAAAGGTTTTAATATTGTGTTAATTTGTTCAGTTTGGTATTTATAAATTCTGGTTGGTGCATGGGACGCTGTGACATCAATAGGAGTTTCTAAACACTTAATAGGACAGACCGACATAATATTTGTTTTTAATATAGGTGAATGAAATAATTTTGCCTATTATATTTTCTATATATAAAATAAATTTTTTTCAAATGATGTCTATATTTGGCTGCAATAGATTGGTTATTAGGTAATAAAGTGTATAATTAATAATAGAAATAAGATTGAAAAATAAAATCAATGAAATTTGGAAATTTAGGACTTAAGATCCGGGGTTTTGAAATTTCTTTCGAATAAATTTTGGAATATAATAATATTGTTTATAAGTATTTTCTTATATAAATATTTCAATATAATTCGGAAGATTTGTTTAAAGGAGATTTTGGAGAAAAGGGGTTTTGTACTTTCCTCTCTGTCGCTGGAAAATAATTTCGGTGATGACGGCCGCATCATCGACTTTCATTTTCGAGTTTCGAGGGGGAAAGGCCACTGTAGTAGTTTTACTACCGATTCTTTTCTGAAAAAAGTATTTATATATATTTTGAATTGTTTTAAATATAAATTGAGATATAAGTTGTAAGAATATATTTATTTGTTATTTTAAAATAATTTGAAATTTAACCCGGTATCTAAATTCTTAAATTTCTGTTAATAAATTGTTTCAATTATTGTAGTGAAATGAAAGGTTAGTAATTAATAATTGGAACCTTTAATTAAAGTAAAAATTTAATAATAGGGAGCTAAGTAATGGATATAAATAATTGTAAATCTTAGTAAATGAATTAATGAAATTCTTTATTTATAAGAACTGATGTTATAAGGTTATAAATTTAAGTGTAATTAAAATGTTACTATAATTAAAAACAATAGAATAAAAGGAATTGAAGGTAATTTGAAATATGTAACTTATAAAACAAAGATATAATTATTGAACCATTAATTAATTAAAAGAATTGCGAAAATTTTTTCATAACTTTCAGTCACATCCTTAAATAACACATATATATATATATAACTTACCAAATATTAAAAGTTGAAATGTTTAATAAGAGATTGTAATAGAATATTATACAAGTAGAAATTTGAAATAGTAAAAGTATTCAATGAAATTGCTGTTAAATGAGAATTTAATGTTATAAACTTAAGTTATAATTGAAATTTTACCAAGTAAAATATAATAAAGGTAAGTATGACAAATAGATGATTATAAACTTAAGTAATTAAAGTGTAAATAAAAGAGGTCATGCAATAATAAATGAATGAATAATAGTAATTAGTAAGTGAAAATAAATGAGTGTAATATAATAAAGGGAAATTGTAAACTTAAGAAAAAGGGTTGAAGTTAATTTCTAAACAAAATAGAAAGAAATATAATGAAAATAAATGACGTAATGAAAGAAAGGAAATTAAACAGCTAAAGTATGAAATAAATTTATAATAAGTTAATTTGGTTTGTTGGTTTGAATTCTATTATTTGATTTATGGTTGGTTGGGTATGGAAAATTGAAATTGTTGGATGAATAAATAATCTATTTTGTTCCATCTAAGACTGTTGAGTAAATGATGCACTTGATAGTTATTTCCATTCCGTACAATTTCAAGTTTTGAATCCGAACAACTATTTGTTTGTTTGTTGAATGGTTGTTTTGGATTTGTTGTGTATGCTGTTTTGATGGTTGTTGTACTGATTGGTTGTTAGTGTTTGAGACCGCTTAATTTCACTTTATATAAATTGTTAACCCTTTGGATCTTTATAAGTGAAATGCAGGTTGTGGAAGCAATTGCTGCTGCTTTTGGTTCCATAACTTAAGCGTTAAATGCCCGACAAATAGGTACGTTTCAGATTATGGTTTATAGCGCTATTTATATATATTTCCCGAGTTGGAATATAATATTTTGGATAATATATGTAATATAATTGTTATATTTTGATATTATATTTTCTCCTGAGCCTCCCCGTACAAAGGAGACTCTGCCAAAAATTTTCCGTAAATTTTGGACTTAGAATTTTTTTTTACAAACTTTAATAATTTAAGTATCAAAAGATATAATGATTTTAAAATGGTATATTTTATTTAAGGTAACAAATGTTGTAAATTATTGTTTATAAGTTAATATTTGAATAAGATGTACTATTATTAAATTCTTCCTTCTCCCTTCTTTTCCTTTTCGGGGACGAAAAGTTTTGAGTGGGGGAGAGTGTAACGACCTGTGTAAATTCGATGTTTAAAATGAATTAAATTATAGGATTTCTAATTTAAATTTAGGAAGAAACAGAAATCTTATTTGTTTACATGAAAGAGAATGTTGAATTTTGATGGATCAAGGGTAATTAAAATTTTACAAATTTAATTTTATATTTCAATTAATTGGAATAGTGAAAATTTGGAAATAGATTCAAATTTATGTAAGACAATGAATTGCAGTAATTAAAGTTAATAAATCAATGGACTAAATGGAATAATTAATTGGAGTTAAGATCTAAATTTGTATGTGAGCATTCATTGATATTGGAATATAAAAGGGTAAATTTATAGTATAAAATGTAGACATCACCTTTAAGATGATGGGTTTATAATTGATGCATAATAGGGAAATCAAATGAATGGGTTTAATTGAAAAACAATTAGCAATTAATGAATGAAGAGAAATTTTAAGGGCGTAATTGTTTTCGTTAAATTAATTTTGGTAACAAATTGTATTGAATATAGATTTAACGTTGTGTGATGTATTTAAGTAATAATTGGAGAACAATGTAAATTATATCCGTGAATGGTCAATTCAATTAAACAACAAGATTTTTAAATAAATAAACGTTTTTTATTTAGGTTTCAATTTGTTAATTTATGAAGTTTAATGGGAAATCAATTGCAATAAATTGCCCTAATTTATGCAGTTGGAGGAGATTTGGATTTGCATTATAGATGGAAGTATAATCTAAATTGATAGGTAACAAACTTAAGAATAAAATTTAGAGCTGATAGGTGGCAAATTTATATAGTTTTTTATTTACGTAATGTGTACGTAAGCTTTGGTAAACCGATTTCTATCTTTCCAAATCTAACGATTTGTTAATATAGATTTAAGTATAGGAGTAGTATTTATTAATTAAATTGAAGTATTGCAAAATAAATGAAATTCAACGTTTAATATTACATTATTGTAAGTAAGATAATATGTGTAAGTATTGTTAAGGTTATTCATATTTGACAAATTTATTGAGTTATAAGGATTGATATATAAATTAATGTTGGTTTAGGATATCGTTACTTGGTGATTTATTATAGAGTGACGGGAGTGTGAACGTAAAATAATAAAAGTATAGATTTATGGTAGGACATAATTTATGGTTTTGGGAATTTAAATCCAAGGATTTATTTATTTGAGGAAATAATACGTATTAAATCTCAACTTGATATAATCAATGCAAATTTAGTAATTAAAAATAAATTGCAAGTTGGTAATTTAGGATGTTTGTGAGTAAATTTGCAGGTAAGATAATTTTTAAAGTTTTACCCATTCATATAATTTATTTAAATATACATAAATCAAATGGCAACATTGTGTTAATAATAGTCGTAAGTGAATTTGAATGCTAAAGGGGTAACAATCGTTTTAGGTTAACCGTTTATTTAATATATTAAGTCTAGACTGGTAATCGATTGAAATAAAAAAAATTATTATTTTGTTTTGTTAATGTGACTTAGTTAATAAAGAGGAATTTATATGAAATGAAGCATGCATGAGAAATGCATTATAATTCAATGTTATGTTTACCCATTAAATGTATACTAGGTTAAGTATCAAATAGAGGGAAAGAAAAGTAAATATTGAATTGATTGATGAATAAGTATTCATTGGATAGAAATTTAATGTAAAGTTGATATTAATTGTATAAAATCTATCTAAGATGATGAATTGCAATAAATTGTGGGTTGATAATAAGGTGTGAATGGAAATTTGATTTGTTATATTAAATGAATGGGATTCAAATTTATTGGGAAAGGTAAATGGATATTTTGTAATAAATATAAATGGACTTCAATAGTGAATTTAGTTAATTTGAATATATAATAAATAATGATTTAATGGGAACCTATACTCTGTATATATCTATAATATTTGAGTGGAAATAATATATACTTACAAATGTTGGATTTAGAGTCTTACAACAATTATTAGGAGTGATATAATTAGTTCATTCAATTAAATTTGAAAACATTGCAATAGATGTAAATTAAGGGTTGTGTTAAATAAAGTAATAAATGGGAAATAACGTAAATGTCTTCATAGTATGGTGATTTGTAATTATTACGTTAATTTAAATTATCGTTCAGCGCGTTTGTTTATCAGATCCATCTACTCTAATTCTAACCTATCTATATAAACCAAATTATAAACCCTAGCCCCCATCTATTCTCTTTTATTTGTGCATTCATTTTCTTCAATTCTTTCTCTTCCTAAATGGATGCAAATTTCAGATCCAATTCTATTCAAAAATCAAATAAAATTCAAAGTTCTTAGAAAAAAATTTATGTTGTAGTTTTCATCTACGGATCTAAGCGCAGTCTCTGTTTTTGCAATAGTCGCTTGAGACAACCAGAAATCACGGTCAAACGTGTAAAATTCGAAACCCAAAAGGTTGAATTGGGGCTTTTTGATTTCTTCATCTATTTGCGAAATTGGAACATCGGTTTGGTGAGATTAGTCACCAGGGGTGCGCAGGAAATGCTGACGTGGCAAGTGGTAATAGGTAGGTTTATTTTGTTTGAATTTAATTTAATTTTGATTTTTCAAACGCGTTAATACATTTAACTTCCACATACGAACTCCGTTTCATGCGTGATTTTTTTGTTAGGATCGTAATTAAATTCCAGATTTTATGACGCTGGTTTGGGCAGATTTGGAGACCGTCAAATTTTTGGGTTTAAATCGGATTTAAATTCGATTTAAATTCAAAAGGTGAGTGTTTTAACCCACTCACAATTTCTAAAATTTCTTGTGTTTGTTAAATTAATTTTAGATATGAGTAGAAATTTATTTATGACTATTTGGCATGTTTTATTCATTATCTTTGATAAATCGCATTCATTTAATATAACTGTTAATTAATTTTATTTATTGCATAAATTTAACAGTTAGAATTTATTTAATTGCATATTAACTGCCAGTCATAGTTATGTTAAATTTTTATTTCATATTAACTGCAAGTTAAATTTACGTTTTTTTTGCATATAAACTGCCAATTAACAGTTATTAAATTTATTTTGAGTATAAACTGATAATTGATACCATTATTTATCACCTGTTATGTATTGATGATAGTTTGAAATTGGATGATGACTGTTATAAATGGATGTATGATTTGATGGATGAATGGATGATTAATTTTATTAATTGCAAGTTGCTGTGCATTTCATTCCTTCGGGATTGCGGTTTGAAATGATATATAACCGCATTTTTTTTTCATTTTAAATTGCGGATTGAAATGATAAACATCCGTATCACTTGACCATAGGATAGAAAATTATATACAGGCACCGCGGTATATATATAAAATTAGTTTTTTTGAAATGTTTTTCTGTGGTTTTTGCAAAGCTATATATATATGGTTTATGGGTTTTTGATTTGGTTATTAATAAAGGATATTTATATATAGTAATTTCCGGTTTTAAGCTTTGTATAAATTGTTTTGAAGTATAAAATAAAGTTTGATTTTTAAGATCAAATACAATTAAGCATTTATTTAAAATTTAAGTTCTGGAGTTTTATTGACTTAAATGAGAATAAGGCCGGAAGATGAATATTGAGTAAAATTTGGAATTAAATAAAAAGGTTATTAATTTTTAAAGGGTATGATTTTTATAACTTGATTTTTGTGTAGAGTGATTTTAATGAATATATCAAGTTTAATAAATTGAAAGATATCCAGTTATGTGAAGTTAAAGGTTTTACTTAAATTACATTGAATTCATTAAGTAAACATTTCAAGTCTAAATAAGAAGTAATTGAATTTGATGCATATGGATTTGTCAAATGAGTTGTTTTTTGAAATGGTGAAATATTTAAAGCCTTGAAACATAAGAATTGAAATGGTATTTGGAAGTGTAAATCGATATTTGAAATTGATTTGTGAAATCTAAAGAAGCTATTTTGTTTTATAAAAGTAGTTTAATATTTAACCATTTAAGAGATGAAAATTTGTTTCAAAGCTATATTTTTCAAGGTAGTATAATTTGGAAATATTATGTTCAAGAGTTTGATTTCTAAATATTTTACTTTGGAAACCCTATGATTTTGGAAGGAATATATATTGGAAAATAAATGATATCGTATTGATTTGGGGTTTTAAAAATATAAATGATATCGTATTTATATGGGTTTAAAATGGATATTTTATTCTGGTTTTAAAGTATAAATTATTTTGAAAAGACCGCGGTGTTATAATAACGATTGGTTGTTGAAGTGACCGGGATCGGAAGTTGTCATACTCTCTGCCAACTCCTAAAAACACTTTAACAACCGTGTACGCGGTGGAGATTCCAGAATGAAGTAGGTTGGTGGCGGCGTTTCCTTTAAAGGTAAATACGAGGACCCAACTCCCGTGAGTTGGCATAAGGTGGCTAAAACAGGAGCGATCGACGGGTTAATGAGGTAGCACCTCTGATCGGACACTTCCCTTCGATACTATACTCAGACTTTGGATTTTCGGTGGCCACCTTCACTTTTGATTTCTTTGATGTGGGGAGTTTGTCCGAGGTGGGCGGCAGCTGCACGCTGCGCGTTTCCATCGGCCCGGAAGCGTAATTGGTATATCTACCCTGGCATTGCCTAGTTGTGTCGTGTCACCTACCCTAGCGCGCCTTATACGATTTTGTTTTGTACCATACCTATGGAGTGCCCTCTGACGACGCCCATTACGGGGGAGATTACGGTACTGTATAGACTATGGGAATATATAAATGTGTTAAGGTGGAAAATGTAAAGCCTTAACGCTATTTAAAAGTAAGTTTATTTTACAAATAGACACTATTATAATAGCGCAATATACTATATAGTAAATAGTTTAACGGATCCTTAGGAGATGTAAATCCCGAGCATCTCTTGAGTTACGGCACTCATATTTATTTCTGTTAATTTAACTTACATAAGATCTTTTAGTTCTGACTCGAGTGTTTTGTCTTTTCAATTCGCTCGGGTCAGTCCGAGCGTTTCAGGATCGAAGACTATAGCTCTAGAGGACGAAGACGGAGATTTCTATTATTAATATTAATTATATTCCACTACACTCATATTGTTCCGCTGCTTTGTCGTATGGTATGTGTGCTCTGATATGAATTGTATAAATAAAATCAAAGGTTTTGTAAAACAGCTTCATGAACTGTATATTTGATTATTATATTTTATCCTTCCGCTGTGAGATTCTGTTTAGTTTTTTTTCTTTCTCTGTTTTTCTTATTTATCTCATAACAATCCGCCCTTACGTATGGTTTGAATTGGCACGTGTGTCCGTTTAAATCGTGCGAAAAGGCGGGATGTTACAATATATATATATATATATATATATATCTTATTTTGATTTATGAATTACATATATAACAATAATGTATATAAGTCTAAAAATCTACTAACTTTTCTTCAAACCCTACAAGCATTTAAAAATTCCCATTTTCCCCAAAATTTTACATTTATACACTTGCTGTTTTAAATAAAAATATGTATGTAAATTAATATATATATGTATATTAAATCAAAACTGAATTATTCTATTCCTTACTGTCAAGCTTTCAGATAAACGAAATAATAACCAACTAACTAAAGGTTTAACCTTGAGTAATGTTGAATTAAAATGCTTTAAAAATTAACTGCCTTCCAAAGACAGAGTATAAACTATATAAATTAATGATTCCCATTTAATTTTTAACTGATAAACTAAATATTCGTCTATTAAATTAAATAAAAATCAATTTCCTTTACCTACTACTCTTTACGGCGAAAAGTACCTCCGACACCATCTTTCAGAGATCATAGCAATAAGGTAGAAGCTCAAAGTAATCGAGAGACGGAAATCTTTAGGCCATAATAAACTGAAGCATCGATCTCCAAGCGTGAACGGCCCAAGCATATTGGCGCATCAGAGTCGCGATCTACATCCTCAGATCCAACGACGAAAAGACTTTCCACTAGAACACAACAGCACTTTCAAGCAACCCATCAGCTAAGAGCGAAACTCCAAAGCTCCAATTCGTCACGGCAGCGATGCTCTGTACTCAGACCGATAGCGTCAATCCTCCAGATCTTGTCGAGGTAGAATGATTTGAATGGGACGAAGGGAAATGGTCATGACTTCGAGTTCGAACGGGGAAGAAGAATGAAATTTAATTCGGCCATGATAACTTTCGATTCGCCCCCATTTTTTTTTCGATTTACAGATTTGAAAATTAATGGCTTCGACCATTGTTGGTTTTCGAATTAAAGGGGAGTAACGAAAGTGATTTTTATTTTAGTTCTGGTTTGCTCTAGCGTTTATACAAAGGACAAGATACGAAATTGAGGAGAAAGTAGCGTGCTGGGGAATGGATTGAAAATGGCGCATACAAGAAGCCTGATAAATGAAATTAAATTTCATTAAATTATTATCAATTAAATTTTCAGCGCACTTATATATCGTATACTCACACACTAACTCCAAAAACTACGAAAATTGAAACTCGATAATAATTCAATATTACGGACTCAATGTAACTGGTTTCATTGAATTTCGAGACTGTGCCTCGGAAGGCTATTGTTAAATTCAATTTAAACGATATATTTTCAAAACTGAACAAATCATGGTTGAATTTGATTTTAACACTTCTATCATCTTCAACGTTGTCAATATAAATTTTACGAACCTTCAAAATATTTTTAACAAGCTTAAAATTCCAGATCAATATTTTACTCAGTTTCAAATCGTTTAATTCAATAATTTAATTATCAAATAAATTGTAATAGTCTTGATTCTTGTTAGAATTGCTCTATTTAATATTTAAAATCAATTAAATATTCCGATTTTAAATGCTTGAAAATTTCGGGTCGTCACATTCCTCCCCCTTTAAAAGAATTTCGTCCCCGAAATTACTAATTAGGAAGAATGATCCAATACCCGTTTACTTTCCTCCCGAAACCAAACGGTTTCTAACAATTCAACATCTTATCAAAAAGACGCATTATTATTCTTATTAACTTTCCAAACTTTTCCAAAACCTTCCATAGTTTTCAAATAACTTACCTGTTCAGCTATTCAAATTATAATTCAAAATTAAATTTTGAATTATCAAAATTTTCTCAAAAATTTTCTAACTCCCTTAATTTCCGAATTTTTTTGCCAGCGTCTCCTTTGCGCGGCTAGCTCGGTACAACTACAAAATGGCTCTACGGCCTTCCAAATCCAAAAAGAAAACAAAAGGCCAAGTGGCCATATCCAAAAACCCAATCAAATATCACATCAAATTTAAATACGTACCTTTTTGTCGAGCATTTCGAATTTTTATCTTCTTGAAATCAAAAACCAATTCTCTTTTCCCTTTATAATACCTGCATATCCTGCTTAGCACTAATGTCCAATCACAACATTTCAAAAACATTTTATTGACTCCCTTACCAATGCCAATATTCATCCAAATATCAACTTAGAATACATTTGTAATATAAATTTCCAACTAAGAATTCACTGTTCCTTACTTAAGTTTAGTATAAGCATTCTATATGCTTCTTATATTCATTTTCATCTTACCACTTCAGTTTCTATCTATTTCTATTCAAATTAATTCTTTCATTTCCATGTGAATTCAATTCATCTTTAACTCTGACTATTTAAATTTTATTTTTCATTTATACTGATTCATGTCATTATTTTAGTTAGTTTCATTTACTACTTCATTTTAGTTACCAATTTAAATTCGTTTTGTTATTAACAAAAATTCTCCAAAAAAATTTCAAAAAAATTTCTAACTCCCAAAATTTCTGAAATTTTTTGGCAGAGTCCCTTTTGTACGGAGGAGGTTTTGCAATTTGACAAAAGAGATAAATATATATACATCGACCCACACGGTCGGAAAAACCAAAAACCGTTCATATTTCCTATTTTAATTGCATAGGCGTACCTTATTTAGCATTTTTAAGCAAATAGCTTATTTATGTTAGCATTCGCGCAACCAAACTTCCGCTATAGGGTCTTCTAGTACCTGTATTTACTCAATTTAAACATATAAGTAACATATCTATGAAATCTATAACATTTTACTCATTCAAACAACGACAACAATTAATAACATAAGCAATGCACTATAAATGCTTCCACAAGCAATTTGTATAGTTTCCAACCTAATTCAATTTGTTTCTTAACCAATTCATATACTATTTGCATTCAACTTTAAGTGAGTTACAACTCATTTACTTATCTTCAATTCCTTTTCAAGTCCAAATAAACCCATTTCAATTTAATCGATTTCAAAAATCAATATTTGTTACCCATCAACTTATAGTAACAGCAAAGCCATATTTTATATACAATGTACACAAAGCCGTTTATAAACAATTGGTAAGGCCTCAAAATCAATTCGATTGCTTCACTCGATTTTCCAATTATTCTATCCATTTTCAGAATGATTTTCAACTAATTCTCTTATATTAAATTTATTTTTAATCCAAACTATTTTGTATTCATTTCAATTGATTCAAAAATCAAGTTTTATTTATTTCTATTAATCCGTAGAACTTTATTAAATCTTGTTTACGACAACAACAATTATTTCTATGCAAGTTCGACAATATCATTCAAACAAACAATTTCTTTAGTTTAATAACTATTTTAAAATTTATTCCAACTCAATTTATATTAAATTTCATTCCATTTTAATTTATTTTCAAACCATATCTTTGCATTGATTTCATTTTCACATTGATTTTATTCAAAACCATTTTTATTAAGCTCAACAATCCTTAATGCTTAAAATTTAACAATCATTTCCTAAATTTTATATAAGTCATACTTTATTGAATTTTAGACTTTAGTTAATTTACTTCAAATTATTCAAATCCCTTTTTTTTTAATACTTAAGCTCATTTCATTTTGCAAATAAATTTCTCCTTTCATTCAACTTGATTCTATTTCAATTAAACCTCATTTTAAACCTACAATTTTCTTTGATTAGTTATTAAACATTTTAACTTTTTAGATTCAGCTCATTCAATTTATTACAAGACCATTTCCAATTTAATTCCACTTATTTGGATTTTATTCGCAATGCAAACCATTAATATTTTAATCTATTTCATTTTCTTTATTCGACACATTTCCAATGATGTTAATTTGTTAACACTTCACATTAAATCTTAATTTATAACTTGAGTTTATTTCCAAACTTCATCATAAACTCACAATTCAATTTCTATTAAACTATATTACGTTCTCATTTACACATTTTATTAACTAATTTATTATCAATTAGTTCTTCCCTTATTTATAATCCATCACTTGAATTTTAATCCCAAATATCACTCCATTTAACTTTTCTTAGTCCAATTTAGTTTATAATTCAAGTTTGGATTTTTATTTTATTCTCCAATTCATCAATAATATTTATTTTGGGTTTTCTATCCCCATTTTTTCAAATTTTATAAGCCACAACTTATTATTTACACAATTCCATCCATTCTAGGTTTGAAAATATTATTATTTTATTTTTAACTCAAGCCTTATGCTTATTTATAACCCAAGCATGTTTTTATTCCATGCAATTTAATTCTGATTCTTTTATAAGTTATTCTAATTTATTTACTTCTATTCAATCCTTATCCAACTTATTTTTCATTTATTCAGGTAAGAATTTAATTCCATTCATTAACTCAATTGAATTTATATTCCAATTCAATTTTATTTTAAACTCGGATTTATTTACTCAATTCGATTCCAACTTGACTTGAATACAACTAGATATTATTTTCAGCCTATCCAATTAATGTCAATCCAATCAAATTCTCATTTCCCATCCAAGTTAATTTCATTCTTAACCTTTTCTTTTAAATTTAAATTCTCAACATCCAAAGCTTATATTTCCCCGATTTAAAAATCATCTCAATTCATAAGCTTATAACCTATCTCATCAGGATTTTTAAACACCCGACTTTTGGTTTAGAATCATCTTAAAATCTCCAACATCTCAAATCTCATTTCTCAAAAATTAAGCCAATCCTGGTTTTATTCCCAACAAATTTCCCTTGAGATTTTCAAAAACAACTAACTTTTCTGAATAAATCAATTTTTTTGGCAGCAGTCCGTTACTTAGAAATTCGAAAATGAATACTGATGATGCGGCCGTCATCATCAGAATTATTTTCCAATAATCCAAGTGATTTCAATGCTATTTCACTTTCAAAATTCATTTAAAACACATTTCCTTTCAGAAATACCTCCAAAACAATAATGCTATCATTTATCCTCAAAATACTTCCAAATCTCCGGGATTTAAATTTCCAAAGCCTGCTTAAATTAATTCTAACTATAATTCATTTGTACACTTTATGCTTATACAAATTCTCATTTGATTGTATTTCAATTCATAAATTACATTTATAATTCATATTTATAAATTTCCTTTTATAATGAATTTATTCTCTTTAAACTTTGGTTATATTTCAATTCATAATTAAATTTTTACTCACGATGATAATAATTTAATTTTTTTTCTTAACATCCAAGCAACCATATATTAGCTAAAATAGTTTACAAAACTTTTATTTATATCAAAATATATTTTGGGTAAAATTATTTCATTTACCCACATTTAAAATAATACCGTGTCAATTGTTCTATTCAAGTGTTTAGAAACCCCTTTGATACAGTTGCGCAGACTGTGTCGACGAAGGTTCATATGCCACTCAATAAATCAATCAACACAATATTAAAACAATTTATATTCACCAACAAATACGCGCTCATATCTATTAATACGCTCAAACTCATTCTAGAGTACTATAGACTCTATTTTATGAGTAATTCCCACCAAAGCCAAGGTTATCACCAACCTAAGCTCTGATACCAAGTGAAACGACCCGCAAATCCATACCCCTTGTGTCAACACTATTCTACCCTAAATCAGCTCAAGTTGTACAGAAATACGAACCATTTGGGTTAAAGAAGAAGAGGTAGAAGAAGAAAATAGAAAACAACAACAGAATCTAACCACCGCAGCGGAATAAAGTATAATAGATATTAAATGATCTTTACTCAAATCAAATATATATATTTATATATATTACATCATCAGAGTACATCAATCACAGCTCAACAATATCATACACTGGATACACAACTACTCAACACAACGGAACATATACATAAACAAATACGGAAGTACGTATCGTCATCCTGCTCGTCTCCTGAGCTCCACAGCATTATATCCTGTATTCTATAATACTCGGTCTGACCCGAGCATTACAGTTAAATAACACCCGAGTCAGTCTGGAATACCAGCGTGAGAAAATCACACCCAATTGATTATTAAAGTTTCAAAAATCCTTTGAAAACAAAAGCATCTTGTAAGACCACGCCACAAATAAATATGTCAGGTTTTTACCTTACGATAGCTAAAACAATTTGTATAGAAATCCTTTTATATTATAATAGGGTCTATATACAAATACTTATAAATAGCCAAAATTGTTACATGATTAAATTCCAGCTACTAGCCACAGAGTGGGTAATACAAACAAAATTCGTACAAGGCTCGTAGGGAGAATGGATTACCAACTAATGACTAGGCACTGGGGTACCACCTGTCATAGTACGGAGCCTAGATCACCGTACCAAGGAGTACACCCGCTCCCCTGCAACACAAGACCGGGACTACCCCTTACTGGATAATCCCGAGTGAGATCACCCCGCGGTTGGGATCAGAAACCGCCCACTAAGCCGAAATAAAAAGAGACATCTAGACTGGAATGACCTCACCCTGCTTGGGTGCTACCCACCTAACCTTTCTGCATAACCCCTGATTTTCAGTCGTTCCCATTTGATGAGGCTTGAGGCTAAGCGTTACCTTTTTAGAATATATCCCTTAGAATGCCCATCGTCCACCTGACGATGTTTCGCAAGCATTCATCCATACAAGTCCGTCCCGGGTTCGAACGGAACCGAAGGCACTATTCCTACTATATCCATTTTGGAAATATCCTCAGGATTAGTAGCGACTAGCCCTTGCACTTCACTGCTCCATCTTCGAATCAACAATCGTTTACACGAAACGTACAAACCAGATCGAAGTGGTTTTCGAGAAATAAATCTCAATCCCGGTCTCTTCGAAACGATCAACGCATTTGTCCAATGTTGATAGTCGGTTATTTAACTATCAATTTCTATTCACAAACAACCATCAACCAATAAATAATTTCCCAAATTATTTATTTATCACAAAATATCTTTACACGATATATTCTCACTTTCAAATTCCTTGAAAACAGTTTTCAAAACTATCTGCCTTTCTCAGAATAAATTCCAAGTATTTCTATTTCCACTGGAATCACCAAGCACAAAACTAGATTTTGTAAATTAATTTAAAACACTTTACTTTTGAAAATATACTTTAAAACATTCAAGTTAAAATTACTTTAATAATTTGTTAAAAGTACATACTATATAAATATTTGAAAATAAGGTTACTTAATAAATATAAAACTAGATTTTTACTTTTTTTTAAAAAAAACAAAATACTAAGTTACTTCTTAATAATTACTGCTCAAATAGATTAAAAGAAGATACTTACTTTAGACTTTAAATATTAGAAATAATAAATTTTACAAGACTTGTTTTCTTTAAAAACAACTTTAAAACATTTAATTTATATTTAAAAATTTACTTTTAAAAACATGTACTTGGCTATCCAGAGAAAAATTCCAACTTCAATCACTTAAATCAATTTTTCCCCAAATTGATTTCCAATTTATTTTATTTGAAATAAATTCTTTTACGTATCAGTTCATTTCCAAATTCAGTAGTTATGGACTTTATTATTATTATTTTATTTTTTCCCAATTTCTTCTCTACTCTTTCAATAATTCAAATCTTAAATTCTAAATAAATGTTTGTTCTTTTTAATTAATAATACTGCATTTTAAAATTCATTAACTTTCTGTTTATTCAAATTTTCCTTTCCATTCTCAGGATTCATTTATTAGAATTTTAAAGTCACTTAATTTCTTTTCCAAGTCATTCTTAAATTTATTCTATAATTATTTTACTTACAATTTCACTCCTTTCATTTTCTTTACAAAAATCGAATTTATATTTTTGGTAATTCATTATACCCAATTATATCAACCAAGCCATAGCATTCAATACTTCCACATAATTCATCATAGAATATCAAATAATCAAAACAGAGAATATTAAATAATTTAAATAAAAGTTGAGGGGCCCAGTTGGATCCCTCCAACCTGTTTTCCTGCATCCACAGACATTAGCATCACATAATATGCCAAATTCAAATTATACTATACTATATCACATCAATCAATTCAACCATACAATCAATTATTTAAATTTAATCATTTAAATTTTAAACTGAGTGAGATTAACTCACCTTTTGCCTAAGATTGCAATTCACCTCAAACTCGTCTTGTTTCCACGATTTATCTCAACCTTGTATAACCATTTACGGTTTATTAATATTCTAAATAAATCAAACAATAAATTACTATTTATTTATCTAACTTAAACTAATTTTCCTTTAATAATTTCTAAATTAATTAAATAAGTTAGTTAGATAAATTAGTCTACATTAGTTTAAATTTTAAACTAGTGGACTTAAAAATGCATATACATACATATATATATATATATATATCTTATTTTGATTTATGAATTACATATATAACAATAATGTATATAAGTCTAAAAATCTACTAACTTTTCTTCAAACCCTACAAGCATTTAAAAATTCCCATTTTCCCCAAAATTTTACTTTTATACACTTGCTGTTTTAAACAAAAATATGTATGTAAATTAGTATATATGTATATTAAGTCAAAACTGAATTATTTTATTCCTTACTGTCAAGCTTCCAGATAAACGAAATAATAACCAACTAACTAAAGGTTTAACCTTGAGTAATTTTGAACTAAAATGTTTTAAAAATTAACTGCCTTCCAAAAACAGAATATAAACTATATAAATTAATGATTCCTATTTAATTTGTAACTGATAAACTAAATATTCGTCTGTTAAATTAAATAAAAATCAATTTCCTTTACCTACTACTCTTTACAGCGAAAACTACTTCCGATTCAGAGATCATAGCAATAAGGTAGAAGCTTAAAGTAATCGAGAGACGGAAATCTTTAGGCCATAATAAACTGAAGCATCGATCTCCAAGAGTGTACGACCCAAGCATACTGGCGCATCAGAGTCACGATCTACATCCTCAGATCCAACTACGTAAAGACTTTCCACTAGAACACAGCAGCACTTTCAAGCAACCCATCAGCTCAGAGCGACACTCCAAAGCTCCAATTCGTCACGGCAGCGATGCTCTGTACTCAGACTGATAGCGTCAATCCTCCAGATCTTTTCGAGGTAGAACGGTTTGAATGGGACGAAGGGAAATGGTCACGACTTCGAGTTCGAACGGGGAAGAAGAATGAAATTTAATTCGGCCATGATAACTTTCGATTCGCCCCCATTTTTTTTATCGGTTTACAGATTTGAAAATTAATGGCTTCGGCCATTGTTGATTTTCGAATTGAAGGGGAGTAACGAAAGTGATTTTTATTTTAGTTCTGGTATGCTCTAGCGTTTATACAAAGGACAAGACATGAAATTGAGGAGAAAGTAGCGTGCTCGGTAATGTATTGAAAATGGCGTATACAAGAAGCCTGATAAATGAAATTAAATTTCATTAAATTATTATCAATTAAATTTTCAGCGCACTTATATATCATATACTCACACGCTAACTCCAAAAACTACGAAAATTGAAACTCGATAATAATTCAATATTACGGACTCAATGAAACTGGTTTCATTGAATTTCGAGACTGTGCTCGGAAGGCTATTGTTAAATTCAATTTAAACGATATATTTTCAAAACTGAACAAATCATGGTTGAATTTGATTTTAACACTTCTATCATCTTCAACGTTATCAACATAAATTTTACGAACCTTCAAAATATTTTTAACAAGCTTAAAATTCCAGATTCAATATTTTACTCAGTTTCAAATTGTTTAATTCAATAATTTAATTATCAAATAAATTGTAATATTCTTGATTCAAGTTAGAATTGCTCTATTTAATATTTAAAATCAATTAAATATTCCAAATTTTAAATGCTTGAAAATTTCGGGTCGTCACAAAAATCCTCTTGTTAAATTTCTTATAAAAACTCTTCTAGGTTTTCAAATCCATTTATAGTTATCTTTTCAAAACCAAATAATATCGTATAACTTTTAACTCAAAATCAACACTTCTAAAATAAAAAAATTCCAATTTCTCAAAAAATTTCTGACGCCTGAAATTTTCAATACATTTCGCCATAGGCTCCTTTGCGCAGTTTGATTGTAGTAGGATCACCATATATATATATCACAAATATACATCTCATCTTCGAGGATGAGGCATCCCGTAGGGAAAAAATTATAAAAATACAATATGTAATCCGAGATATGTACCTTATATACTATTAGCGAGCATATACGGCTAATATCATGCGAAAGCGAGCTTCAAATGCAAAGCATGCGCCATCCGCACCTACTGAATACTCAACAAACAATGAGAAACATGTATATATGAAAAGTTGTGTCAATATACAACATCTACCAATACAACTATTATATATGCCAATATAGCAAATGCAACAAATCCAATCATCAAACAACTATCATTCAACTAACATCCAACAAACCAATATCTATCCAATAAATCCATAATCAAATCAATATAAATTCATTTCTCATTAAAATTCATTGAATTGGTTTTCAATTTAAGTCACATCTGATTTATTAACATTGGATTTTACTAACATTCATTTATTCATATTCAATAAGTTTACATTCACTAATTTACATTCAAGTTTGTTCACTTTCAAATTCAATTCAAATTCAATTCTATTTAAATTTACTCCACTTCCAATTTGGATTCAATTGTGTAGCTTTCAATTTCATTAATTCAATTTCATTTGAATTTCTATTCAATCAACTAACAACCATCTAAAAACCAATGCATATCCAACATTACCACATTTATTTAAATCGCTTAGATTAAATCTGGTTTGACACATTTAATTTTAATTGGTTTAGTATCTAATTCAGATTGAATAATAGTATTCACTATATTCGGATTTTACAATTAAAATTGAATTTCATTATATAACTCATGTTCATATTCATCACTCCACTTTATTAATTCATTTTGATATCAAATTCAACTTCATCCAATATTACTCAAGTTACGTTTCATTTCATCTCTAAAGTCATTTTATTTAACTTTTACTTAAGTCAAATTTCATCACTTATTCAAATTCGGATTTCATTTTACTTAACCAAATCGTTTAACCATTTTAACAATTCGTTTAACTTACCTTTTCTTATTTTATAAGTTATACAACTTATTTATCTAAACTTCCAAATTCATATTATGTAATCACTTACACCTTAAGTTTAAGTTCCATTTCAATAACTTATCTAATCCAGTTTAATTTATTTAACTTTCCTTTAGTTAAATTTCAAATCATATATCTTATTATACTAACTCAAATTTTATTTCATATTATAAGTCCAAAACTTATTTTACTTATATTCATCAATTTCAACTTGGATTTTAAATTCAAATTCGTTTATCACAAAACTTCAATTTCGATTTACTGTTGGTAGCAAATCAATCACATAGAAACTCGAAAATGATACTGATGATGCCGTAGTCATCACCCTTATTATTTTCAAGTAATAGTAGTGAATTCAGTGCTTTATATTCTTTTAAAGAAATTCTCTTTATATTTATAAATCTTCTTACTTATACAATTTCACTATTTCTCTTAACTCATATAAGATTCGTTCCAAATTCATTTATCTTATTTAGATTTATAACAACATAACCTCTTTAACTTGAAAAATCTCTTCCAAATTCAAAAAGATTTTAAAATTTCAAATTCTTTGTTTAAATTCATTTTTAATATTTACAACTCATATTTATAAATATATTCATGTTTTTTTATTTTTTATATATAAGATTATTTCACAATTTTAAATCATTTTAATTATAATTCCATACTTAATAATTCATTTTCTTATATAATTTATTCTTTTACAATTGTTGCATATATTTAGATTATTCAAACAACCTTTATTAACTTATATATATTTATATTTTCAAACAACCGAAAAATCAATTTATATACACTTTTAATAATTTCTAAAAAGTTATTCCTTTATACACAAAATATATTCGAGGTAAAATTATTTCATTTACCCAATTTAAAATGATACTATGTCGACTTGCCTCTTTTAAAGTTTAGAAATCCCTATTGATAATATGGCATCCCACATACCGACCAGAATTCACAAATAATCCAACGGATAAGCAAACATAATACAAAACATTTTATATCGACTGACAAATACGCGCTCATATTTATAATACACTCAAACTCAATCTAGGGTGCTACTTTCTCTATCTATACTGAGTACACATCAAAGCTAGGAATATACAAAATCTAAGTTCTAATACCAATTATGAAGACCCACAAATCAGACACTCTTTGAATCGACAATATACCACACCTGTCGGACCCAAAAAGCACAGACTGGCAGAAAGTAAAGAGAAAGAAAAGAAGAGAGAAGAAGAGAAGAGAAGAAAGAGAGAAGAGAAAATAAAATAGAACAATGCAGAATCTCACATCGCAGCAGAAAACATATAATATCATATCAATGATCTTTACAAAATAGAAACTTCATATACATACATCAATTAGAGTTCAATAATCAATCAATAATCATCAGCCTGGACAGTTATAATAACCTATCCTCACAATTGCCGATAATATACAACAACTATGCAGCGGATAATCAAATAGATACGTGTATACGAAAATGAGATCTCCAGCTCTTCTGCTGAAGCTCCAAAGCACCAAATCTGAACCTGTAAATATACTCGGTCTGACCCGAGCAATAAAAGGGAAGAACCCCCGGATCAGTATGGTAAACTAGCATAAGAAACACACTCAACTGAATTTATTAAATTACCAAACTTTTCCACTATCTAAAAAAAGTATCTCGTAAGAAACGCCTACACATAAACACGAACATGTTTTTGCCTCACGATAACTAAAACATTTCATATCAAATCATCTTATATTATACTAGTGTCTATTAAATACAAATAATATTAATCATAGTCGAAATGGTTACCCATATAGTATTTCGAGGCTATTCATTACGCCTTTACAAACAAAACTGCAAGCTCATAGTGGGGTTTTGATTTTCATACAAATGACTAGGTGAATGGACTACCTTCCGATGGGTGCACCTCTAGATGGATGTCCCGAGGCACAGAACATCTGCCCTCTACCAACACAAGACCGGTCCATCTCTATAACTAGATGGTACCGAATATGTCATCCTCCGGTCGTTACCGACCTTTTTCGAGGGACCTCATAGCATACAAACTGCAATAATCAAATACACGACATCATAGCGTGTAAAGATTTATCTAGAAGAGGATGATCATATCCTATTAGGGAGCGACCCACTTAACCCTACTGCATCCAACCCTATTTTGATCATTTTCGGTTGATGAGGCCTATGGTAACGGTTACCTTTCACATATCATAAATTACATCACTTTGAATGCCACACGGCCATTTCCATTGACTACTAATTTCCTTCCATAAAAATACAACCCTTAAGCTCATACGTCTCAAGGAGGGTGTTAAGCTAAGAGAAGTTGCTTTCTCCTCCACCATCGATGTACGTTTGTAAAAACCAAACGTTTGTAAAAACCAATGTATGTAATCCTTAGAAATGCAATGTCAGACAAACATCCATACAAGTTGTCCAGGAACAGAACAAGCCGAATGTACTTTCCTACCACATCCTGTCAGAAAATCCCTAGGATTAGTAGTGAATAGTCCTTGCGTTGGATATTTCATAATGAAGAGACTACTCCTACTGGATGTATATTGGGATTTTAACTCCAAACGATCAATAAGCAGTCCTCCACTATGAAAATCCTGAATATCAATATCAATGACTAATCTGCACAATCAAACGCATATACGTTGGTCCGAAGTGGTTTTCAGTTAAATGTGATCCCGATCTTGTGATGTCCCAGAATTTTGGGCAATAGCAATTTGATAATCTTGATTAATAATTGTTTAAATTAGATAATATTGTTTAATAATTTTCTTTTATAACTCTTTAATTTGACAATATTGGTTTAATAATCTTCTTTATAATTATTTTAAAATTTGCAAGTTTAATCTTTTCAAAAATTAATAATATTTAGTTGGTAAAATTTAACTTTCAAAACTAATAAAATTTGTTTTCTATTTGTAATGTGTGTGTGTGTGTGTGTATGTATTGTAAATATGAAATCTTTGGTTTTAAAATTTAATAAAAGATATGTTGTCTAATTTTAATATATATATATATATGTATGTATGTATATATATTATAATTGGAAAATTTGTTTTAAAATTCAATATAATAATTTTGAAGGCTAATATTAAAATGTTTTCTATTTATAATGTATATATATTTGTATGTATTGTAAATAGAAAAGATTTGGTTTGAATTTAACAAATAAAAACATGTTTTCAAATTCGAATATATATTTTGTAATTTAGAAAGTTATGTTTAAATTCAATATAAAACTTTTCAAAAAGGTATTTAAAAAAAGTTAATTATATATATCCAAAACACTTAAGGTAAATATTTATTTATTTAAAAATATATTTTAGTTAAAGTTTAAATAAGATTTAATTAAAGGTTCATTTCTTTTGTTTTAATATACTTTCTTTATTTTTGTCTTGTATAAATGTAATTTGTATATATGTAAACACTTAAAAATATAACAGATAAATGATAAAAACATATATAAACATAAATTGATAATAACCATAAACATATATTAATAAAATATATGTATAAATAATTAATATAAACATTACATAAATATAAAAACATATGTACTTATTAGGATAAGGGATTTAACATAATAATGCATATATTCAACATTTGTAAGATAATTTGACATTTGTATCTTATGTGTATCATGCAATAAAACAAGTGGCAATTGTATCTTTTAAATTGAATTTTTTTATAAAAGTGTTTAGAAAAATTCACGCTGCTCGTTTTTGTTTCCTCTCTTCTCAATCCTTTTTCATTCTTTTTCATCTTTCAAAAACCAAAAATAAAAAAATATATAAGAAGAATTAAATAAAACATTTACAACCTCTGCCTAAACTATAACTTCATCTGTTTCAAGCTTCAAAATCATTTCAACCAGAAGAGATTCAAATTCAACTAAACAGTGTAAAGATTTCAAATTCATCAATAATGATCCAGATCAAAATTCAAAACCGCAGATCAAAGTTTTGTATCAGTTAGAGACATAATGCATAACCCTGCTCCTCTGTTATCATTTAAAATGGTGAGTAAACCTTAATTTAATAACAGCTTTAAAATCAGTTCCTATGTGATATGTGTGATAAATGTTGTAGTAACATGATATGCAATGTTTACATGAATGTTAGTTGTGAATGCATGTTACAAAAAGGGATTGTCTGTGAAATATTTGTGCATATATATAAACATACTTCTCTATTCTTGTTCCAGGCTCAAATTTTCATTAAATTTTTTATAACTACCTATATAATCATCTTCAAGCTATGATTCCTGATAAGGAAATAATTGTAATAATGTAAAATAAATTTTAAGATTGGTTACGAGTAATTAAATTTAGAAATTATATCAAAAATAGGAAATTACAGTGGGAAATAAATTTTGGTCAAAAATCAAACATTTTAATCCTCAATTCTGATTATCTTATCTGATTCGTATTTGAAATTGGTGAATTTTAGGTAACATCATGATTTTTAACGTTGTAATTGTTGTGATAATCTGAGTTAATCGGATTGGGCATTTTTGTCGAATTTTGACGAACGGAAAAGAGATTGACGTCGGGCTTTGGTCTAAGGATAAGGGGTAGCAAGATGGTCACTGGAAAAATAGTGGGATGTTTTATCATGGGCCGTGGTGGCCAGGCGTGGCGATGTAGGGTTTAGAAGTGGTTTCGATCGTTGAAGTTGTCGAGGCGATGGCGATGTCTAGGGTGATTTGAAGGCGATCGCAAGGTGGGGAGTTGATGATAGAGGTCGAGGCGAAGCTCGGGTATGGTCGGCGTGAGGTATCGAGGTCGGGATCGACGGTGAAGGGAGGTTTTCCGATGTGTTGAGTTCCATTTTTCGATTGAGTGTCTCATTTTTGACTGGTTGTCGATTTTGTTAATCTGGGTTATAGAGAGGAGTGGCGTAGTTGCCGACGACATGTAGGTGGTCGTGGCGTCGATCGATGGTGGCCGGAGTGGTTGTGAATGTGTATACGTGCACGTTGTGTCAGGTGAAGATGGATGTGCACTCGAGTTTGGGATCCTCAGTGTTGAACTCATGAGAATTGAAGTTCGACCCAAAGTAAATAGGAACGGGAGTGTCTCGAGTTTTGCTTGGGGAAATCGAATGATGGATCGGGTTTAGTTCATGAATTATCGGGTTTCATTTTTTTAAAAAGAAGTATACTAGGTTTAAAGCAAAGTACTCAAGACTTTCAAAGGTTTCAAAGTTTAAAAGCAAAATAAAACAAGATTCTAAATTAAAATATTATATAAAGTTACAGAACAAAATGTTTAAAAAGGTTTTAAAGTTATTTAAATAATTATTTTTCAAAGAAAAATGTTTTAAACAAGTTTAAAGTTTGAAGATTATGAAAATAATTTAGATTCAAAAGAAGGTTTCACTAAGTTTTCAAAGCATATGTATTTGTTAAATAAGTTTGAACAAGTTTCAAGATTTTAAATGATAAATTAAATGTTTTTAAATTGTTTTGTTTCAAAGTAAATTATATTTTTTTCATTATATAATTGATTCCTAAATGTTTTCTAATGAAGGTTAAATGATGTAATTAAGTATTTAATTAAGGTAAGGAATTTATATTTAATTAGGGTTGTGATTAATTAAGAGTAATTAATTAGTAAAATAAATTGAAAATTAATCACTTATTGTAATTAAGGACAATTACTTAATGAAGTAATTAATGGATAGTTAATAAGCGCAATTAAATTGAGGGTCGTTAATTAATGATGAAGAGATAATTAATTAATGTAATTAGTTTAAGATAATTGACTTAATTAATTAAGGATAGTTAATTACTTGATTAATTAAGGGTTAATTAATCTAAGTAATTAAAGGTAATTAATTAAGGAGTAATTAATTAATAGAAGTAATTAAAGGAATGAATTACTTAATTGTAATAAATAAAATTTATGTGATTAATTTAAGTTAATTAATTAATTTAATTAATTATAGATAATCACTTGATGATCGATAAAGTATAATTACTTAGTGTAATTAATAAAGCGAAATTACTTAGTGAAGTGATTAATGGTTAATTACTGAATGTAATTAATAAAGGATAAATACTCAGTGTAATTAATTAAAGGATTTATATATATATATAATTAAGGAGTTAATTAATGTAAGTAATTACAGGATAGTTAATTACTGTTTGTGATTAATTAAGGTTGATTAATGAATGTGATTAATTAAAGTATAATTAACTAACTTAGTTAATTAAGGATCAATGTAATTAATTATAGTTAATTAATTTATGGAAGTAGTTAATATTAAGGATCATTAATTAATGTAATTAATTATTAATTAATGAGAGTAATTAAAGGTTAATTAATGTGAATGGTTAAAGGACAATTAATAAAATTTATTAAAGGCTAATTACTTAATGTAATTAAAGAATAATTCAAGGATGATTAATTAGGATAGATAATTAAGCGATGATTAATTGATTGGTTTGTAATTAATTAATGTTAACTAAGCAGTTTAAAAGTAATTAACGTAATTAATTTAATTTAGTTGTGGTTAATTAAATTGATTAGAGATGGTGTGACTAGATAATCTTGCTTGTGGATGGTTGAATGATGTTGAATGCTTTAGATTATGTGATATCTTTGATATGTGATATGTGCTGCTTTGTGATATGAGATCTTTGATTGAATTAAGATAATATAGATTATCTATATATGATAATGTGAATCATCTATCTGTGTGTATATGATACCCTAAATGATAGATTATATCGTTTAAAACCCTTAAACAACTTGGACATTAAACGGCGTTTTGGATTCGGTGAGACTGGGATCGAATTTGCTTCAGTACGGCAATGATAGGGGGTTCTCGCTTTGTGTTTGGTGGCATGCAGGAGACTCTTACCCCTACATGTCCCTAAGAGGTAGTATAAGGCCTTGGGTTGGTTGTGAGTCGACGGGCTAGCCGTAAAAGCAAATTCGAGGTACCAGTGTATGCCACGGCGGAGAGTGACCGCTGTCGATGGTTGAAAAGCCTGGATCATTACAGTTGGTATCAGAGCGCTAGGTTGATTGAATACATAGGCTTTGAAGTAAATCTTTTTTAAGAGAGCGTACTTGTATTATATATATATATATATATATATATATATATATATATATATATAACTACTTGATTTGTTGGGTTACTTGTTCGGGTTTGCCAACATGAGTTCCAGAGTAGGAAGGGTAGTGGTGTGTGTAGCATGACTACCAATGGAAGAAGTCCAAGTGATGAGGTTGGAAGAGTATCAGCCGAGTCTATAGACCCAATACCGCCTCGAGTAAGCTTTGCAGCACTTGATTAAGGATTTCATCAATATCGAAGGATGGTGTTTTTAAGAAGGTATGGAGTCCATTTTTGGAATGCAAGTTTGGTTGCGCTCGTATGAGCAGAATTTCAAGAGTTTGATCTGTCGGATGAGCAGAAGCAAGGAAGTTTGTCTGTATGAGACTAAGGTCTATGAGTTGTCTCGCTATGGACATGGTCTCATTGTCACCCCCTTTGAAGAGTAAGATGTTTTGTGTTTAGTTTGAGGCCTGAGTTTCTTAAAGAGATGTCTGCTTGTCTCAAAGGCTCGATTGTGGAGTTGGTTGTTATTGCTTTGAGGTTCAAGAAGCTTTTAGATAAAGAAGTCTTTGGCATTTGTAGCAGAAGTGCAGCTCGGAGGTGATTAGTGTGCCGACAGGAAGGTCTTTTGGCTTAGTAGTATCCTGGAAGTGGAGTTCAGAAGCAGTAGAGTGGGCCCGTTTCTTCGATGGTTCGGAAGTCTTTGTGTTTCAACCGTCAGCAGCCCAGACTTATGGAAGCTCAGCAGAGCAAGGTGTTTGTTATTGAAGGTTGACTGCCAGCTTCTTCTGTTAGGATAAGCATAAGCTGTTCTAATTTGGGAAGAGAAAACAGTTTCTTTGGAATTGAACTGGGTAGGATCGCAAAAGTGATTTGCGATAGTTGAGTATTCTCCTGAGTAATCTTTTGCTTACGATCAAGGCTTTTTAAGAGGAGGTAGAAGTTATCGAAGTTGTCAGAGATTTTCACCGAATGTCTTTAAAGAAGTCAAGGTCTGCCTTAGCATCGGAGATTGAGTTCCGTATCGACTTGGTTCTTTTAGAGAGAGTTTAGTGAAACAGACTCAGGATTTCATAGAGCTTCTATGTTTTCTCCTTTATGGATCTGATGAACCGTACCTTCTGGGATGTTTTGATCAAGTTTGTGCTCGTGTTCATCAATGGCATTTTCATCTATTCCGAATCAGAGTCGCGCAGCAGAAGCAAGGTAGCAGCTATTCTAGAGTGGAAGCAACCGCAAGTTCGCATTTGTTTGGATTAGAGGGTCTACATGAAGTTCAAGTGGACCTCTAAATGCTAAGAATCTTTTTAGAATATGAAAGCGAGATTGGCAAGTGCATCTATTCTGGCTACCGGATAAGAGAAGTTAGTTAAAAATCTACTGATGTTTGTGGAGAAGAACTTGTATTCGGGATTTCGATGGATCCTGAAAGGACCATCTTGTTGGGTAGAATCTGGTGGTTATCTTGTTCTTGGTCGTGATTTATTTTGAGAAGCATCTGCGGAGGTATAGTCGATCCAGGAAGGATGAGCAACCTAGTATCGTCGGAAGAGTTATGTAGATATGAGACAAAGGAATCCGGAATTTGAAGTTGGAGATTTCATTGTTGTTAAGGTTTCTTCGATAAAGGGAGTAGTAAGATTTGGTAAGACTGGGAAGCTAGCTCCGAAGTATATTGGATCTGCCTGTGTTCATGAAAGGATAAGTGTTTTGGCCTACAGGATTGAATTTCCAGTTTGGATGGCTGGGATTCACAAGGTATTTCACGTATCTCTGAGGGAGTACGTGAATGATTCATCACTGGTTGTAGAACTAACAATTAGGGAAGGATTTGGAAGTTGAGTCGGACTTGTATGTGGTCAACATCTTGTTCAGATTGTAGATCATCTTGAGAAGGAGCTTTGGAGCTAGTAGTGTAGTTGTTTAGGTTCAGTAGAATGAGTATCCCATTGTTTGTACTTAGGAAACTCTTGATAATATTAGAAAGTCCTATCCAGAATTTTGTCTGGATAGTTGGATTTGTTTGTTTAAATAAATTGGTTGCTATGGTTGTTGGTGTATGGCTGATATGTATGCTTAGATGTTTAAACTTTTGCTGGATTATTAAATTATCTTTGCATTTAAATTTCAGGGACGAAATTTTTTTAAGGGGGGAGGAATGTGATGTCCCAGAATTTGGACAATAGCAATTTGATAATCTTCATTAATAATTGTTTAAATTTCATAATATTGTTTAATAATTTTCTTTTGTAACTATTTAATTTGATAATATTGGTTTAAAAATCTTCTTTATAATTATTTTAAAATTTGCAAGTTTAATCTTTTCAAAACCTAATAATATTTGATTGGTAAAATTTAACTTTCAAAACTAATAAAATTTGTTTTCTATTTATAATGTGTGTGTGTGTGTATATATATTGTAAATAGGAAATCTTTGGTTTTAAAGTTTAATAAAGGATATGTTGTCTAATTTTAATATATATGTATATATATGTTTATATATTGTAACTGAACAATTTGTTTTAAAATTCAATATACTAATTTTGATGGCTAATATTAAAATGTTTTCTATTTGTAATGTATGTATATTTGTATATATTGTAAATAGAGTAGCTTTGGTTTGAATTTAACAAATAAAACATGTTTTCAAATTCTAATATATATTTTATAATTTGGAAAGTTATGTTTAAATTCAATATAAAACTTTTCAAAAAGGTATTTTAAAAAAGTTAATTATATATTTTCAAAACACTTAAGGTAAATATTTATTTAAAAATATATTTTATCTAAAGTTTAAATAAGATTTAATTGAAGGTTCATTTTTTTTAATATTCTTTCTTTATTTTTATATTATATAAATGTAAACACTTAAAAATATAATAGATAAATGATAAAAACATATATAAACATAAATTGTTAATAACCATAAACATATATTAATAAAACATAAGTATAAATAATTAATATAAACATTTCAAAGCTTTTTTTATATACAGTTTAATTAATGGCCTCTCTTCGTGCTCATGTGAATATTCGCGTCGCCTTTGTCCAGATCGCGTTTGTTCTCTGACTTTTCTGCTTCTCTCGTCGTCGTTCCATGTCAAGCCCCCCTCTTCCTCCCCTCGTCTCCAGTTCCCTTTCTCCGTCCTCTACTCGATCTGGTTAGTTTTTTAGAGGCGTCGCTTCTGTAATCTCGAATCCTCCCATGCTCTCAGATTCAGAGTTTCCCCCCGCCTGCTAAAAACCTTCCGGTCTCTTCATCTTCTGATTGCCTAAGCACGAGCCCGGTTAGGGTTATTTCTCTCGATGGAGATAAGTCTTGTAATCCTTTGGGTTTGGTGTATGTTACAGTGAATGACTGTGTAGTCGAACCATCTGATGGTGATGTATTGATCGTTAATTCTGCTGACAATTTTGGTGTATCTAGAGGCTCACCAACTGTTCGGCATAATGCCGATGTCAATACTGTCCCAGTGCTCAATGTTTTAAATACTGGAGATATCTTGCACGCAGTCACTTCTCCCAATGTTGATCGTTGCCCCAATCCTAAGGCCACTACTGGTGTTGTGGAGTGTTGCCCTGCTGCTCCTTGCCCATCTATTCCCAAATCATGGTCTTTACTTTTTATAACCATGCCCCGTAATGCAGGTGTTTATGAACCAGTTGAGTTCGAAGTCATTGAGGAAAACGGAGTGATGATCCCTCCCCCTTGTGTTATGCAAGCCGGAATGGACTTTTGGTCAGAATACGTTGTTGGATTCTTTTTGGACCCTAAACATCGACTTCTTGATGCGGCTGCTGTTTGTCGTAGGGCCTGGAGACTTCAAGGTGGCCTTAGAGTTAAGATGGTTGATTCCTTGTGCTTCCTATTGTTCTCCTCCCCTGAGGAACGTAGACGTGTTCTTGAGTTTGAGCCTTCCTTTTTTGATGGACAACCTTTTATTATTACCCCCTGGTCTCCGACGGTTGCAAGTGCTCGTGAACAAGTTTTTTCTATCCCTGTTTGGGTTTATTTCTCTCAAATTCCTTCTGCTCTTCAGCCGCTGCTTGGTTTGAATTGGCTTGCTTGCAATGTTGGAAAATTGAAATGTTTTGATTCTAATACAGTTGTGCGTGATAAGCTTGTATACGCCAAAGCTCTGATTGAGATTACTCCCCTTAAGCCTCTCCCTACCTCTATTCCTGTCCAGCTAGCTGTTGGTCACGTGGTGGATGTTCGTGTTCGTTATGGATGGGTCCCAGACATTTGTTCCACCTGTCACTCTTTTGGCCATTTAGCCCCTTCCTGTGTGCACTCTGATGTATCTGCTGCTGCTCCTAAGACCCCTCTGCCTCAGCCTCCACTAAGGAAATGGGTTCCCAAAGTCTCTTCTGACCCTGGTCCTTCACTTTCCTTAGCTCGGCCTGCTTCCCCATTGCCTGGTGCTGTTCTAGCGGTCCACCCTGTTGAGCCGGTTCTCTCTCCGCCTCTCGTTGTTTGGGCTGAGACCGAACATTGTTGGGTTGAACGTCGTTCTGCTATGAGGTTCAACCCAGTGGATGACTCCTATTTTAGATATGTATATGATGATCTATTGGACCTTCGATGCCTTTATTACAGTATTTCTGGTGATTCCTTGGTCCTCGACATGGATGGCTCGTATGCTGAAATTAATACTGTAATTCTAGCTGATACTGCCTGGGATCGATCTTTTATCTACTCTTCTGATGCTGACTCTTATGATCCTTCTCTCGCTGATCATTTTCGCCCTTATTTTGGAATCATGGTTTTGGTTCACTGGATTCATCCCAGGTTGTTGAGGGTGTTGGTGATTCTTCCTCCGCGGAGGAGAACTAGTCTGGTTATTTATATCTAGTAGTTGTGACATGTCTGTCAAACTCCTGTGCTGTATTTTTCATTTCTTTCTATCATAGTAGCTAAGGTGCCTCTACCTTACTCCTGTTCTTCAATCGTTATTACGTTAGTAATAAAAAGTGGTCGGTCCACTATAAAACCTTCGGCCTTGCCAAATTAATATAAACATTACATAAATATAAAAACATAAGTACTTATTAGGATAAGGGTTTAAACATAATAATGCATATATTCAACATTTGTAAGATAATTTGACATTTGTATCTTATGTGTATCATGCAATAAAACAAGTGGCAATTGTATATTTTAAATTGAATTTTTTTATAAAAGTGTTTAGAAAAATTCAGGCTGCTCATTTTTATTTCCTCTCTTCTCAAACCTTTTTCTTTCTTCGTCATCTTTCAAAAACCAAAAATAAAAAAAAACTAAAAGAAGAATTAAATAAATCATATACAGCTTCAGCTTGAACTATAACTTCATTTGTTTCAAGCTTCAAAACCATTTCAACCAGGGAAGATTCAAATTCAACTTAACAGTGTAAAGATTTCAAATTCATCAGTAATGATCGAGATCAAAATTCAATACCGTAGATCAAATTTTGTATTAGTTCCAGATATAAAGCATAACCCTGCTCCTCTGTTATCATTTAAACTAGTGAGTAAACCTTAATTTAAAAACAGCTTTAAATATGTTCCTATGTGATATGTGTGATAAATGTTGTAGTAACATGATATGCAATGTTTACATGAATGTTAGTTGTGAACGCATGTTACAAAAAAGGATTGTCTATGAAATATCTATGCATATATATAGACATACTTCTATGTTCATGTTCCAGGCTCAAATTTTCATTAAATTTTTTATATCTACCTATATAATCATCTTCAAGCTATGATTTCTGATAAGGAAATAATTGTAACAATGTAAAATAAATTTTAAGAATGGTTACGAGTAATTAAATTTAGAAATTATATCAAAAATAGGAAATTACAGTGGGAAATCAATTTTGGTCAAAAATCAAACATTTTAATTCTCAGTTTTGATAGCTTATCTGATTCCGTATTTGAAATTGGTGAATTTCAAAGGTAACATCATGATTTTTAACATTATAATAATCGTGATAATCTGAGTTGATCGGATTGGGCATTTTTGGCGAATTCCGACGGACGGAAAAGAGATTGACGTCGGGCTTTGGTTTGAGGATAGGGGTAGCAAGGTGGTCACAGGAAAAATAGTGGTAGGTTTTATCATTGGCCGTGGCGAGCAGGCAACGACATTGTCGGGTTTAGAAGTGGTTTCGGTCGTTGAAGTTGTCGAGGAGATGGCGACGTCTAGGGTGATTCGAAGGTGATTAAGGCGAGGAGTCGATGCTGGAGGTTGAGGCGAAGCTTGGGTATGGTCGGCGTGAGGTATCGAGGTCGGGATCGATGGTGAAGGATGGTTTTCCGATGTGGTGAGTTCCAGTTTTCGATCGAGTGTCTCGATTTTCGACTGGTTGTCGATTTTGTTAATCTGGGTTATCGAGAGGAGTGGCGTAGTCGCAGACGAAATGTAGGTGGTCGTGGCGTCGATCGATGGTGGTCGGTGTGACAACCCACTATTTCGTATCATTCAAATCGACAATAATCCACACATGTCGGACTTGAATGATGCAAAATAACAGATTGTAAATAAACATGGAGCAAATGAAATCAAATACACAGAATTACAGACACAGAACATATCAGAATAACTCGCAGTGGAATATAAAATACCATAGTAGTTCATGAAGCTACTATAACAAAATCTCAATACATATACATAATATAAGTCTGAAAACAACATAATAGAAATCCCAAATACATAGAAGTTCACTAATACATGAGATAAACTAGAACAACTGAAACTGAAATAGATATATAAATAGATAGGCAGAATCTCCAACAAAGACCAGCTCCAGAAAGAGAATCCAAAGCTGTGAATACTCAGGCTGACCCGAGCGTAAAGAAAAACACAAAACACTCGAGTCAGGACATATATACTTATATAATGTAAACCAACACAAGTGGACTGTAATAAAGTACCAGTAACTTAAAGGATGCCTGGGACCGCCCATCCTCTAAGGATCCGTTAAACTATTTACTATGTACTAATATTGCGCTATTATAATAATGTTTACAGTAAAATAAACTTACTTTAAAATAGCATCGAAGGGTTACCCATATAGCCCCCAACACATAATTGTCCCAGTAGTCCATCCAGTATCAGCATATCTCCAGATCGGAAGACTACCCTAAATACACCATGGGCTACGGGAGAAAAATAAACTCGTAGTAAAGCTCGGCATGGTATGTGACATGGCACACAAGGCAATGCCATGGTAGATATACCAATTACGCACACGGGCTGGTGGTAACATAGCAGCCACTAAGCCCACCTCGAGCCACACTCCAAAATCAAGGGGTGTACCCAAACAATCACAACAGTAATAGAATGGTATCGAAGAAGTGTGTCCGACTAGAGGAGCTACCCCTTTTGGTCCGAGATCGCTCCTGTTTTATCCCCTTAAGCCAACTCACGGGAGTCGGGTCCACGTAATGTACCTCAAGAATGTCACCACCATCCTACTTCATTTTGGAATCTCCACCGCGTACACAGTTGTTAAAGTGGTTTTCGGTATCGACAGAGAGTATGTCCATATCCGATCCCGGTCTCTTTAACAACCAATCGATATTATAACCCGTGGTTATAATTTAAAAATGGTATTTATATTTCAAAAAATCAATTATTATTTCAACAATTCAATATCATTTCAAATCCATTTCAAAATATCAAAATATCATATCTTTTCAATACCAAATTCAATTTTATATAAAATTTAAATACCATTTCAACTCACATTTCAAAATAGTTTATATTTCAAAACAAATACACCATTTTAAATCATCTAAAATGAAGTCATTATATTTAAAATTCAAATATTTAATTCTAAAAAATTAAATCTTATCAAAGTTCATTCATTCACTTAAATTTATTAAAACAATGAAAATTCAACTTTCGCAGCACTTAGAAAATGCTATGGAAAGTTATGTTTTAAAACAGTTCAATTAACAAAAGACAGCATTTAAAATGCTGTAATAGGTTAAATTTAGTTTCAAGTAAATCCTTATTAAATTCTGCAACTACAGGACTTACAAAGTGCTGTAATAGCTTTTAGTTCATTCTAGCCATTTAGTTCATTTATATCAACTACAGCATTTACAAAATGCTGTAATATCCTTTACCTTAGGAATAATAGCATTTCAAAAATGCAATTAATTGAATTCCAAATATTCAATATAATTTCATAAATAATTAAAATTTTAATTTAAACCATTCTAACTTATAAAATCATATTCTCACACTTTTAAAATGATCATTTTAATTACCCTTTTAATTTATGATTTTATAAAGTGAAATTTCACAATTAAATATCAATTTTTAATAATTCGCTTATTAATTCAATATACCATTTTCAAAACATTTTCATATACTTATTCTTTAAATTTAATTTACCAGTTTTATAAATTAAATTAAATTCCATTTTATTTGTATAACTTAACTTCTTTTTTATTTTTCTTTGAAATACATTTTCCATTTTATAAGTTAAGTTATAATTCAAATTACATTTTTCTCATTCATTTATTTAACTATTTTTACTTTGTAGAAAAATAAATAGCACTTTATAAAATAATTTTGAATTCAAATTTTAAATCTATTTATCATATTTTCTTACTTAATTTAAATTTCCATTTATAACCAAATCATAATTTCCAAAATAACTAATATTTCAAATTTCTAACTTTACCATTAATTTATTTCACTTATAATTTTTTATAAAAATCAATAACACTTTATAAAATCATTTTTAATTAAATTTAAATAAAAATATTATAATATTTACATTTCTAAAATACTTTAAAAAATTTAGAAAAATATATACTAACCATGGGTCTGTATATAATTTTCTAACTTAAGTCAAGTGATATGGATAATATATCATTTCAATCCGTAATTTACAAAGAAAAGCAGGGTTTTTGTTATTTCAAACCGCAGTCCCACGTAAAATGAAATAATTAAAAAACGTTCAGGCCTATCATTGCCCATAACGATTTTTCTCTATTCTAAGTTGGGGTATGTATCATTTCAACCCATAGTGATTCTAATCTACAGGGAACTTGCAGTGTGATAAACTGATATAAATAACAGAATAGTATTATGTAACAGCAACAGATGATATAACAGGTGTGTAAGCATTGGTGGACATCATATGATCATAGCATAAACAGTTATAACATGATGATATGGTTTATAGAATCAAATGCTATCAGTTTACTAGTTATATAAGTATAAATTGTCTGGTGAGAATTACTCACCTCTACAAGCTGGAGATAACAACCAAATACACATTAGAGATCCAAAAGGCACAAAAACACGACTATGATTCGAGTGAGGGAGAGCCAAAGTTATTTGTCTTGTGCATATGAAACAAAACAATATATATAACATGAATTTCAACCCAAAAATATGATTTTAAACAACTAGAAATCATGTACAACAAAGAGTCAAACCCTTGCACTTGCTTCCACAAATCTCATGCTCAGCCTATAGGGTCCAAATACACGGCCATGGGGTGCATTTGGTCAAGCACGGGTCAAATATGCTCGGCCTACCTAGGGATGAAGGCACGGAAGTGGTTTGTGCATGAATTTTCAACACAAGGCAACAAAGCAATTTTCAATGCAACAACAAGCTTCGGCCTATGCTCCAATTGGCATGGCCAGACCTGTCGGAGGCTAGGAGATAGTTTGGCAGTGGTTTTTGTTTAGGTATGGGATGGAGAAAGTGGTGCAAAGGTCGGCCAAGGGGTTGTATGAGGTGGCGATGGCCATAGGGGAGCACGGCTAGCATATATAGGAAGTGTTTGCTAAATTTTTGTGTGGATCTTCATCAAAGATGGCCACGACCAGTTGGGTCAGAGGAGATGTAGGTGTTTGCAGCTAGAAAAAGTGGTGATGGAGGTGGTGGTGATGGTGAAGGCTAGATGCCGAGCATCATAGTGTAAGCAAGTGTAAGACCAATACATAAAACAAGGAGAAAGAGTAAAAAAAACGAAATATTTACCAAAATTTTTTCTCAGGATGGAGGCCGAAAATTTTGAGGTGAGAAATTATTTTTTTGCGTGAGAAAATGAAGGAATAATCGGCTGAAGGAAATGTTATGGTCGGCCAAAGTAAATGCATGTGTTGATTGGAATTGAAAAGGCAAAATGAATGTGAAAAGACGAGGCATATAAAAGGTCAAAAACTCTTCAAATTTCCTTATTCTTTTTTGCGTTTTAAATACATATGAAAATGAATATAAATAAGATAAAAACACAACAAAATGATGAATGAATAAAAATAAATAAATAAATTTTAAATAAATATAAATAAATTAAGAAAATAGCTCAAAAATAGAAACTAGGTTAAAATTTTTTGAAAATAATACAATAAACTTTGGAATTTTTTTATCATCACTTTAAAAATATTTAAAAATGAAATCTTGAAATAAAAATAAATTTAAAATAATTTAAAAATTAAATAATGTCAAATTTAAAATATATTCAAAAACCTACGGTTGTTAAAGTCAGAGTGGTTGTGAATGTGCACACGTGCACGTTGTGTCAGGTTGAAGGTGGCTGTGCGTTCGAGTTTGGGATCCTTGGTGTTGAACTCGTGAGAATTAAAGTTCGACTCGAAGTAAATAGGAACGGGAGTGTCTCGAGTTTTGCTCAGGGAAATCGAATGATGGCTCGGGTTTGGTTCGTGAATTTCCGGGTTTCATTTTTTTAAAAGAAGTATACCAGGTTTAAAGCATTGAACTCAAGACTTTCAAAGGTTTCAAAGTTTAAAAGCAAAATAAAACAAGTTTCCAAATTAAAATATTATATAAAGTTACAAAACAAAATGTTTAAAAAGGTTTAAAGTTATTTAAATAATTAGTTTTCAATGAAAAAAATGTTTTAAACAAGTTTAAAGTTTGAAGATTATGAAAGTAATTTAGACTCAAAAGAATGTTTTACAAAGTTTTCAAAGAATAGGTATTTGTTAAATAACTTTGAACAAGTTTCAAGATTTTAAATGATAAATTAAATGTTTTTAAAATGTTTTAGTTCAAAGTAAATTATATATTTTTAATTATATAATTGATTCCTAAATGTTTTCAAATGAAGGTTAAATGATGTAATTAAGTATTTAATTAAGGTAAGGAATTTATATTTAATTAGGGTTGTGATTAATTAAGAGTAATTAATTAGTAAAACAAATTGAAGGTTAATCACTTATTGTAATTAAGGACAATTATTTAATGAAGTAATTAATGGATAGTTAATAAGTGCAATTAAATTAAGGGTCACTAACTAGTGATGAAGTGATAATTAATTAATGTAATTAATTTAAGATAATTGGTTTAATTAATTAAGGATAGTTAATTACTTTATTAATTAATGTTAATTAATCTAAGTAATTATAGGTAATCAATTAAGGAGTAATTAATTAATGGAAGTAATTAAAGGAATGAATTACTTAATTGTAATAAATAAAATTGAAGTGATTAATTTAAGTTAATTAATTAATTTAATTAATTAAAGATAATCACTTGTTGATTGATTAAGTATAATTACTTAGTCTAATTAATAAAGTGAAATTACTTAGAGAAGTAATTAATGGTTAATTACTGAATGTGATTAATAAGGATAATTACTTAGTGGAAGTAATTGACGATTAATTACTTAGTGTAATTAATTAAAGGATTAATATATATATATATATATATATATATATATATGTATGTATGTATGTATATATATATATATATTTAAGGAGTTAATTAGCATAAGTAATTACAGGATAGTTAATTACTGTTTGTGATTAATTAATGTGATTAATTAAAGTATAATTAATTAACTTAATTAATTAAGGATCAATGTAATTAATTATAGTTAATTAATTTATGGAAGTAGTTTATTAAGGATCATTAATTAATGTAATTAATTATTAATTAATTAATGAGAATAATTAAAGTTTAATTAATGTGAATGTTTAAAGGATAATTAATTTGTATAATTAATTAAAGGCTAAGTACTTAATGTAATTAAAGAATAATTAATCAATGATGATTAATTAGGATAGATAATTAAGAGATGATTAATTAATTGGTTTGTAATTATTAATGTTAAGTAAGCAAGATTTAAAAGTAATTAAAGTAGTTAATTTAATTTATTTGTATTTAACTAAATTAATTAGAGATGATGTGACTAGATAATCTTGCTTATGGATGCTTGAATGATGTTGAATGCCTTGGATTATGTGATATCTTTGATATGTGACATGTGCTGCTTTGTGATATGAGATGTTTGGTTGAATTAAGATAATATGGATTATCTATCTATGATAATGAGAATCATCTATCTGTGTGTATATGATACCCTAAATGATAGATTGATTGTTTAAAACCCTTAAACAACTTGGACATTAAAATGGCGCTTTGGATTCGGTGAGACCGGGATTGGATTTCCAAATTTGGAATATCCGAAAACCACATCGATCCAAATTAAACGTTAGGTCGTGAATTCAAGTAAAGATCAAGATGAAGACTCGAAGTGTAAGAACTATTTGTCGTGAAAACTCTTAGGGTGATTCCAAAATGAGTTTGACGGATATAGTGCTTTCAGATTCGAGATGAAGATTCAGCGTGCAAGGGCTATTTTCGTTAACTCTGAGGGTGATTCCAAAATGAGTGTAGCAAGATAGTGCATTCGGTTTCATTCGAACCCGGAATGAACTTGTATGGATTGAATGCTTTCAGAACATCGTCATCGGAGGACGATGAGCATTCTAAGATAGATGTGCTCTAAAAAGGTAATCGCAGCCTCAGGCCTCATCAACCGGGAATGGCTAAAAAAGAGGAGGTGCAACAAGGCTAAGTGGGTCGCGCCTAAGTAGGATGAGATTTTCCCTTGTCTAGAGGCCCCTTTTATTTCGGCTTAGTAGGCAGTTGGTTGTGCCAACGTGGGGTTGTCTTGTTCGGGATTATCCAATAAAGGATGGTTCTGGCCTTGTGTTGCAGGGGACAGGTTGGATCCTCGGTATTTTGGTCTAGACCAGATACTGTGACGGGCGGTACCCAGTAGCCCTGCCATTGATGGAAACCCATTTTCCCTACATGCCTTTACGGTTTTAATGGTATAACCCATTTTCCCTACTTTCCTACCAAATGTTTTGGTTATCGTAAGGTAAAAACTTTTCGATGTTTATGTGTGGGAAGTCTTACGAGATACCTTTTGTTTTCAAAGGTTTTTCAAAATTAAGAAACTTTAAACCGTTTACTCACGCCAGACCCACGTTTGACCCGGAGTTTATTTTCTGTTTTATTAAACTCTTGAGTACTCAAATTTTTACGAGTAGCCAAGAGATTTAGGTTAGCTTTGATGAATTTATGGAGGAGATTTGGAGCAGGAGGCTTCATCGAATATATATATTTTGGTTCCGCTGTGCTAGCGTTTGTTTTGTATCTCTGTGATGTTGTCTGTATTGTACTGGAGTTGTATTATAGATAAGTCTTTATAACTGTCTAGTTTGTGATGTACAAGCTGTGTAACTCTAATAAATGTTGTATATTATTTATTAACTATGTGACTAACATATTTTATTCATTCCGCTGTGAGATTCTAATATTGTGTATTTCCTTCTTTCCTTTCTTTGTCTTTTCTATCCCTTTCTTTCTTACTAATGATGTGTCTTTCTATGGAGTGAAAGACGGGTCGTTACAGGTCTCTTCACACCAACAAGGCAAAAGCATTTCTCAACTTCACACAGAAACTAAGTCTCATAAACTTATCACGTCTCCAACTTTCAACTTGCTATCCTTCGGCCAAGAAGGAAGCTCGATAGATTGGAGTAATACTCCGCACTACACGAATCAACATCCTCAACACATATGATAATCAAGCCTACACAAAAGGCTATGTTCTACATGTACGACTAAATAGTTCCCACATTAAGTCGAGGAACAAAAATGGCTAAATTTGATGGTCGGTTATTCAACTATCAAAGCAAACGAACAAATATTTAGCACCATAAGCAATCACTAGGCCCTTTTAATTGATCTTTTATTGATTAAACCATTTGCCAAATATTCACTTCAAATTATCTTTAAAAAAGAAATATTCTTAAAACCATTTCAACTTTTCAATATTCGAAAACATTTCCATATACTTATTTCGACTGTATAAGCATATTCACGAATCTCTTTATTTTCAACACTTAGAAAATATTACATATACTTAAATCGGGATTAAGTATATATTTTATTCTTTAAGAAAAACATTCTGTTTAAACACATTTATTTGGGCCAAAACGAGTGCTGCGTAAATCATCGTTACGAAACCCAAAATCACTAGTATAGGAATCCGAAAATTAGATAGATATATGAATCCCATATACTATACAAAACATTTCCTTTCGAAAATCATTTACTGTGACAGCAGTGTTATAGTCCATCATTTCCTTACTTCTCGAAAATGCATATTTCAACAATGAATGTTGAAATCTATGTATTCGATACTTAACACATTTTAAAACATCTTCAAACCATTTTACTCCATTTAAAATATCATTTTCCAAAAATATCCATTTAATTTTAAAAGATTATCCACTGTCCAAAATCATGAATATAATTCTCTTGCCAAATTCATTACTATTGAACATTTAAATTAAAGGATAATTCACTATCCAAAATTGTGAATATATCTTCTTTACCAAATTCATTACTTCTACATATTTACTAAAGGATTATCCATTGTCCAAAATCATGGATATATCTCCTTTAATAAACTATAATAATTAACTTGTCAAATAAGTTGATTTTGGATTTATAAAACAATGCTTATAAATTCACATTTATATTTCATAAAAATTTCAATATACAAAATTCCTTTATTAACAAATTCCATTTATAACTCAATTACATGACAAAATCTAACTATAAGTTAAGTACATATAAATTATTTATTTTACAAACTCATTCTTTTATAACTTCACAAAATTCATAAATCTTATTCACTTATAAAATCCATTTATAACTTCATTTTAACACTTATAAAAACTTCTTTATAATTCCATTTATTCCGATTTATAAAAATTCAATTTTTAAATCTTATATATATATAAACCATTTATAATTATTCAAATATCTCAATTTAAACTATTTTACCAAATAATCAACTTCACATTTCAAAATTCACATTCTGATTATATTTTCCAAAAATCATAATTTTTATAACATAAAAATTATAACTTTATTTATTAAAAATAAATTCATCTCCTTAACACTTCAAAATTCAACAGAACGTATATTTTAAAAATCACTTGAAAATCCTTTTTTATTTGAAATCATCAATTTAATATTTTTAAAATTCCAAAATATGGCCCAATGCTACAACAGCACTAAATACATCAATCACGACATCCAAAATATCATATATCACATGGTAACAACATATATCACAATGTTTGTAAATAAAATCAATACGGTTGAGGGATCCAGTTGGATCCCTCCAAACCGTCACCTGCAATAAATATGCATATTAAAATGTATGTACAATGTCAGCTTCGAGGCAGACGCACATACAAAGAGTCATCCGCTCATACATGGGAACGTATAAGGTCTCATCTGCTCCAATATGCAGGAATATATCCAAATACCATCAATATATATATATATATATATATATATATATATATATATAATGTAACAACCCGGTATTTCGTACCGATTAATTATCGTCTTTGGACGATTACTTTTCCTAGTTATTGCCAACTGAAGTTTTTAAATTTGAATTAAAATTCTTTTATAAATTATTAAAAGGAATTGTTGGGCTTTAAATGTTAAATCTCGGCCCATCTATTTTGGTGCCGTGTTGTTCGAGTACAGCCCGTTCCCCATTTTTTCTTTATTTTCTCATTTTGAAAACCTAAAACCAACAAAAAAAAGAAAAGTTAAAAATGGTGGCTCGTTTTCGTTCGTCCCTCTTTGTCCAGATTAGGGCTTCGAGCATGAGATCGCCGCTTCGCCAAATTGAACGCGACGATGCTTCAAATCCTCTCAGTGATCGCGGCTACTTCAGTACGCGTCAAATAAAAGCGAGTAATCCTTATTACTCACATCTAATTCATGTGTGTTTCATTGTTGATGATTTCGTTGATTCTGTCGATCTCGTATAACTTGGTGATTGATGAGTTTTGACTTGATTTCGATAATGTTGATTTTTGTCGGCTTTGACTTGATTTCTTTTGTGTACGCGATTCCAGGATTTTGTTTTTTAGCCACGGCTTCAACTTGTTTTGGTATTACCAGACCTAAATTTGATTTTTTTATCACTTACTTCGAGATTGGTAATTTTGTTGCTTTTGGCTTCGATGAACCTTTACTGTCTTGCTTGGTTTACTTGGCTATCATGGATTTGAACACTTGATTACTTACGGCTACATTTGGCTGTGCATAATGTTTCTTGTCCTGAGTAGTACCACTATTGCCTATGGTTCATTATATATTGTCACTTCCCATGTAATTGCAGTTTGCATATCAACTAGTCGAAGTCACTTTTTCTTGCATCACACATCTCTAGTCTTTGCTCCATGCAGGCACTGCTTGTGTGCAGATCAGTTGCAAGTGCATCTTTGGATTGGTTCTTGTTTGGGATTTTGTTTACACCTGCTTATGATTCATATTTGAGGCAGTTGCATATATGGGCTAATATGTGTTCGTGTACATATTCACTTGGTGGCATTTTTGTGCTGTTATGTTGGTTTGGCCTTGCTTGAGTACTTCATTTGTGGCACTGAACTTGGTCTCTGTAGTTGCATTCATGTACACTGGTCGGGGTTTTAAATCTTTGTCATTTGTTGAATTTGTTCTTTGGTCAGTAACCCCTTTGATTTGTGATTCACTTCATGTTGTTTGATATGCGTTTATTTGATGCGTGCTTGTGAAGTGATGTCCCTGCTGCCACTCTGATCTGGTCTGCAATACTTGAAGTGGTCACTGACCTGGGTGTGTTGCATTTGTGCTCCTTCAAGATATTTTCATATCTGTTGCACTGTGCATCTGCACTTATATACTTCATCATTTTTGTCGCCACCGCATGTTTCGATATGCATGTGCTTGGTTGTACATGTCCGTTTCACTGCCTTTTGTGCATGTACTGAATCGTGTTGCGCTTGTACTCCTTGTTTCTGTTTTAGGTCGAGATGCTTGTGCACTTTGTTTCAGTTTGTTTTGGTGTACATGACTTGCTACTTTACTCATCGCCTTGAGTTGAGCCTAAAATACATTGGGCTTGACCTCGCATTTGTCTTTGCAATTTATTCGACACTCGGCCTTATGACATTCACAGCAATGCTTGTGAATTTTCATTGGGTACATCATCACTGTAGTGGCAAGGCAGTGCACGCAAGCGTGAACTGCAGCCACATGGTATTCATTGGGTACATCATCACTGTGGTGGCAAGGCAGTGCACGCAAGCGTGAACTGCAGCCACACGGTATGGCTTTTATGATATTCAATCTTGCTTTGATTTATTGATCTTTTGCATATTCCATATGATGTAGTGGCGAGGCAGTGCACGCGTGCGTGTACTGCAGCCCTACTCGACTTAATATTTTAATTGATATTTCAATGGTTTGAACTATTTCGTTTATTCAATTCAATATTCTGAATTTCATTCTGATTTGGTTGAATTTGCTGATTTGTTGTTTAACACTGCTACGTGTTATATTTATCGTTATCCGATTTCTTGATTTAAGGATCGGATAGACGAAATTTATTGTGACTATCGTCTATTCATTATTTAATTATTATTGCTTCTGTGCTCTAATAACTGAGTTTGAATTAGACTGACCCGAGTATTATTTTCTTTTGAATTTAATACTCGGGTCAGACCGAGTATTTCAGGTTGTAGATATTCTGCTTTGGGTTGCTGCTAAAGCTATGAAGTTCTTTCATATCTTTTGGAGTATTCGTCGTCATTTGTAGTAGTCTGTATATTTGTATAGGAAGATATGTATTCAGGTATATTATATACGTTAATGTACTTGTATATGTAACTTCCTGAGTCGACTGTGGTAGTTGTATCATATGTACCGTGTCATATGTATTGTATCAAATGTATTGTAACTGACATCAGTTATTGTATATATGAGACTTTCTATTTTATTTGTGTTCCGCATTATATTATCTGTGTAATATTTTATATTTACTGTTCTAAACTATTACGAACCATCGTAGTTCGTTTTATACTGGAATTGGGGTATGTCGATGGGAGAAAATAAATCAGAGATGAAAAACGAAAGAATATTTATCTCTATATATATATACCACTCCTATCGAGATAACCAATACTAGTGTAAGGCCAACTATTGATGGCCGCTCCTTAACAGCCTTATTCTCCGTGCAAGTTGACAGCACTACACCGTAGTGTTCTTGGCTAGCGTGGGTATAGAGGTGGGGCGTTACATATAATATCATATATCATTCAAAAAATCATCAACCATCATAAATAAATTTATTTCTCACTTATGTGAAAATATCAGTGAGTTAGACAGAGTGAGTTGTCCTCATATTGATTCCAATAGCAGTTGCAGTGTTTTATTCCGAAAAACCCAAAATTTACATTAGCTCCAATTAACTTCAAACCATCTAAAATGTAGTGCTCGTCAATACGAACCCAACGCAATTTGTTTCGTTAAAAATGGACCTCGTATGAAGACGTTATTGCATTTAGAAGTTTATACGAATTAAATAAAATTAAATTTCACAATTTCTTTTTATATTTAAAACACTCACTCGATCGCGGCTGTTGATTTTGAGCTACAGATTTGAGCCGCATCTTCTTTGCTTCCTTCCCAAACGTTCATCGTTCACGCATTTAAAACATTGCTGTTGTTCATCATTTACTTGCCACGCCTCCCTCGATGCTCGAAACCTCATCACTCCACCACCAAACGACAGCTCGTGCTCGCCTACACCCCTACCTGAAGCCACGAAGAGCTCAGCTGTAACAACCCGCAAATTTTGAAAATATTTTAAATGAAAATTCATTTGAAGCTTTGAATATAATTATTTTAAAATTTGATAAACTTGGAAATTTTGATGTAATATTTTGGGATTTAATGTGAAATGTTCTGCCAATTTAATAAAATAAAGATTTTTGCTTAAAACGCAAATTTTGGTTAACTTTGGTCAAAGTTTAACTTTCTATGAAAATTTTAAAATTTGAATTTGGAACTTTTACTTTTTTGTTATGAAGATCGATTTAATTCTAATATTTTCTTTGTTTTTCATTTTGTAAAATTTTGATTTCTACTTCTCAAAATTTACAAATTTTGCCATATTACATGTAGTTATTTTCCTATAACATTTACCTTATTTACATTTTGATTTTGGGCTTGTACTATTGGGTTGGGAATTTCTTTAGTAGATGAGAGGCCACATGATTAAGATGATTATATAATATCCTAGAGTTTTGCTAGACTCTTCATTTTCATTTGTGCCTCCGTAGAAAGAAATTAATGTAAATTTTTCTTCTTCCTCTTCGTCCTCAAAACCCTAGACTTCTCCTCTAAAATTTCTCCTTCCTTCTTCCTCAAATTTCGGCCATGCTCATCACCACACCCATCTTCTCTTCCTCCAACCAAAAACCCTTGCAAAACTACTTCTCTTCCTTCCTTTTTCCCTTCCTCTTCAACAAATTTCGGCCTCCACTCCTCTTCTTCCCACCACAAACCCTATAGCCGAACCATCACCCCACCCTTCGCCTTGCTTTGCCTTGGCCATGACCACCTTCTCCACAACCAAACCCTAACCCTAGCCTAGATCGAACCCAAACCCTAACCCTAGTTGAACCAAACCCTATCCAAATCTAGCCTAGATCGAACCTAAACAATCCCTAATCCGAACCTATGTGTTCCCTGGACAAGCCCTTTTCACATTGTTACAAATATATAATCTTTCTACTTTTATTTTTCTATGCGAATAATTTGTTTACATATGAATTTTTTTCAAAGCTTTCGATTTGGATTCTCCTTCCACTCAAGCTTGTACGTGCAACAACCCACAGATTTAACCGGTTTCAATAACGTTATTAGTTGAAATTTTGTGGGATTTTAAACGATAAAATTTTGAAATATAAATTTGATATTTAGAATGCGTCCAGTTAAACATAGCAACCGGTAAATTTTCGTCTGAAAATATGAAATTTTATTTCGTGCGTAAATTTACTTCAATTTAATCAGTTAAAAAGCGATGAAAATAAAATGTTTTCGAAACCTATATATTTTTACATAGAAAAATTCTAAATCATCTTCTGAGCAAGGCGTCATTTTTCGTTTTTCCAAATTTTAGCTCCGTCGATCTTATTTTTTGTGTTTTTCATGCATTTTCCGCTAGTTTTAACATTTCGAATTTTATAATTCAGTCGTATCGCTGATATCCATATACTGTTTTGATCGTCTCGTTGTACTGATCTTAGCGGTATATTCACTTCTGTGTTTTGAAGTCTGATACGCCGCGGAAACTGCGTAATGGTCATTTATTCGGTACCATTTTGAACGTTTTGAATTCTTTTGCCTGTTGGGTAACAACCGTGTAACATCCCAACGAACATTAACATTTAATTTTCTTGAATGCAACTTTCGAGAACTTTTCTATTTCCACTTTTCTCATTTTACCGGTTCGTTTGTCATTTCATTCTTTCCTCTTCTCGGTTCTATTTGTCTTCTCTCTCTCTCTCTTTTTTAAAAGGTTCAAATATACATTTGCCTGAAGACTTGCGTTTGGATCCTCATGTTGAAGCTCACTTGTCCATCATTATCAATAGTTTTTCATTCCCATTTCATTCATTTGCTAAAAAAGGAAGCTACCCCGCTGCAAGCCAAGCTCGGCCATCACTTTCGACCTACAGCCATGGCCGCTCCACCTCGCCGAACATCGGCCTATCCTTCTCGCCTGCACCAGCCAGTCGGCCTCCGCCTCGACAACAACCCGACGCCCCACTCCACCGCACTACCTACCTCCACATGCCGCTAAACCAAAGCCAACCCCAGATGTGCACCGAGCTATTTGGGCCGTTTACTCTATTTGGACCGAGCTATTCAGCTACCAGGCCCACCAGGAAAGTCCAACCCACCTTCGTCTATAAATAGAGGGACGGGGGCACAGTGAAATGGACCCTTTTTTCCAGAAACACTGAGGAGACTCTGCCATTTCTTATACTCTCCTCTTTTTAATTCAAACTGGTATCCAAGTGATTGATTTACGGATTGTATCTGTATTCAAGTAATTGAGAAAGCAATAAAGATTAAACTCAAAGTGGATGTAGGCAGTTACGCCGAACCACTATAAATATGGTGTTCTCGTTTTTGTTATTCTTTTTCATTGAATTACACTATTTTTCAGTCCTAATTTACTCTCTTCATTAATCTCTCTACATAACTCTACTCAAGGGTGTTAGTGACCAATTTTGGTGCTAACATTTTGGTGCTTTCACTGAGAATTGAATTCTCAGCTTGATTGGATCTCATCATCTACTATTGGATTTCCATATTCGCGAGATAGATCCAGTTGTCTAATAGAAAACTTCCTATTCTACTCAGATTTGAAAGAAATCTAAAGGAAGCTGATAGCCGTAGATTGGATTCACTGATGTACGCAAGATTTGGCGATTGGATGTTAAAGTCTGCACTCAAGTTGAATGAAGGCCGACCCTCCTCTAAAGGCAATTCAACCGATCGCCTCAGAAAAAGTCTATGCCGACCGTTGCAGAAAAGGTGTATGCCGAGTTACACTTGGCCGAACACTCCTGGCCGATCCATCTTGGCCGAACACTCCTGGCCGAACCATCTTGGCAGAACACTCATGGCCGATCCATCTTGGCCGAACACTCCTGACCGAACCATCTTGGCCGAACACTCCTGACCGAACCATCTTGGCCGAACACTCCTGGCCGATCCTCTAGGCCGAAAGCTCCTCCAGGCCTAGCATACCTCTAGGCCGAACGCTTGTCCAGGCCGACCATACCTCTAGGCCGAAAGCTCCTCCAGGCCGATCCAAACCTCTAGGCCGAACGCTCTTCCAGGCCGAACATACCTCTATGCCGACCACCTCTATAATGCCGAACGGTATTGTATATGCCGAGCGGCATCCAGACCGTTCGAAACTTAAGTTACACCGGTCTCTTATACGACCCCTATAGTGAATTCAAAACTCAACTTAATAAAGGAACATTCTATCTACTTCCCTTACATCCCCCGATCGACCGGGGCATAGAGGATCTAGCGACAGCTTCTGAACGACAACAAGGGAGCGGACAAACAACTGCTACTCGAACGATACTCTCAAAGGGATATTATATTGATCACTTGAGGATAATCGACCTCCATATATATTTTAGCATCCGGTTAGCTGGAGAGCCTCCAACGTCCATGGATCGTCTCTATGACAATAACGAATCTAAATCAAAGTGTGGAGGAGCAGAACAGACTAAGAAAAATAGCAATAAAGGCCCGTTGACTAAGGATGTAGATCCTAGTAGCCGAAACAAGACCTCAAAATTTGGCTCATATACTCTTTGAAAGATTCAATTGACAACCTCTACTTGAAGACTCACGACTCGGAGTGATATTGGAAACCAACCTCGAGTGAGTACACCAAAGTCTAAAGAAAATCAGGGGAATGTTGTATATTCCCAAATGCTCACTGATCCTAACACGGGCGATTACAAACACCTCCGAGGTGTGATCAAAAAGCTGATCTAGAAAGTAAAGCTTCAATAGTATGTACATGTCCTGCAGAATGGCGGGCAGCGAATATCCGATGCCTATTAATAAAGGGCTATGATTATCAATTGGACTGCTGACGGCCGACATCCCTTTGAAAGGAGCCAAGGGCAAAAGTCGAATAGCAAGCACACGATGCTACTTCATTTATCAATGAGATTTATCATAATCTTCTTTGAATCATTTCCATTTCTATTTCAATTGTTCTATGAACTACGACTAACTTTAACTAAACTACTTTCAAAACGATGCAGGAGATTGGATTCTCAGATTTGGTCACCAACCAATCCACGCAGACCATGATCGGACGTGTGGAGTACATCTAGATGAGAATAATTCAATCGCTCATCATCAATCATGTGCCTTTAATTTAGGACCAAGAACTAGAGATTGAAAAGCTCATTACGATTAGAGCCCAAATATAAAGTCGACATGACTGACCATCTATTCATTGACCTCCACGTTTGACTCGGAGACCTGAACAAGGCTTGGAATTAGTATGGCCTGATCGCCCACTCAAATCAAGTCATAGAACAAAGTTTGACAAAATACAGAGGCCTCTTCTGAAGCTCAGTGACGCCAATATCTGTCTAGAGTGGACGTGATTTGATCATCTACACACCAAATCCTGCCTTCAACACAAAAGAAGGAGATACAGAGCAAATTGTAAGAGATTCTGCTATCTAACCCAACACGGATGTGATCCAACCATCTGTCATATACCTCCTTCCTTGACTCGATTGGAAGAGCTATAATTACCAAGAGGACGAGAATCGATCATCCATTTTTCAAATTTCGTCCCTTGAGCTGGGGGCAAGATCCCATTCCATGAGCAAACGTGGTTCAACTATTCATTCGACAACATTAGCCTTGATACGGTAGATGAATACAAATTAAAGAGTGGAAATACGACTACTATCAACTTAAACCTCCAAGTCCCCAGAGCGCGGACAAGAGTATACATGACTTAAACCTACAAGTCCCCAGAGCACGGACTGGAGTACTCTAAGTCCCCAGAGCGCGGACAAGAGTATACATGACTTAAACCTCCAAGTCCCCAGAGTGTGGACTGGAGTACTCTAAGTCCCCAGAGCGCGGACTAGAGTATAAACGACTTAAACCTCCAAGTCCTCAGAGCGCGGACTGGAGTACTCTAAGTCCCCAGAGCGCGGACAAGAGTATACATGACTTAAACCTCCAAGTCCCCAGAGTGTGGACTGGAGTACTCTAAGTCCCCAGAGCGTGGACTAGAGTATAAACGACTTAAACCTCCAAGTCCCCAGAGTGTGGACTGGAGTACTCTAAGTCCCCAGAGCGCGGACTAGAGTATAAACGACTTAAACCTCCAAGTCCCCAGAGCATGGACTGGAGTACTCTATGTCCCTAGAGTGCGGACTAGAGTATAAACGACTTAAACCTCTAAGTCCCCAGAGCGCGGACTGGAGTACTCTAAGTCCCCAGAGCGCGGACTAGAGTATAAATGACTTAAACCTCCAAGTCCTCAGAGTGCGGACCGGAGTACTCTAAGTCCCCAGAGCGCGGACTAGAGTATAAACGACTCAAATCTCCAAGTCCCCAGAGTGCGGACTAGAGTATAAATGACTTAAACCTCCAAGTCCCCAGAGTGTGGACTGGAGTACTCTAAGTCCCCAGAGCGCGGACTAGAGTATAAACGACTTAAACCTCCAAGTCCCCAGAGCATGGACTGGAGTACTCTATGTCCCTAGAGTGCGGACTAGAGTATAAACGACTTAAACCTCCAAGTCCCCAGAGCGCGGACTGGAGTACTCTAAGTCCCCAGAGCGCGGACTAGAGTATAAACGACTTAAACCTCCAAGTCCCCAGAGCGCGGACTGGAGTACTCTAAGTCCCCAGAGCGCGGACAAGAGTATACATGACTTAAACCTCCAAGTCCCCAGAGTGTGGACTGGAGTACTCTAAGTCCCCAGAGCGTGGACTAGAGTATAAACGACTTAAACCTCCAAGTCCCCAGAGTGTGGACTGGAGTACTCTAAGTCCCCAGAGCGCGGACTAGAGTATAAACGACTTAAACCTCCAAGTCCCCAGAGCATGGACTGGAGTACTCTATGTCCCTAGAGTGCGGACTAGAGTATAAACGACTTAAACCTCCAAGTCCCCAGAGCGCGAACTGGAGTACTCTAAGTCCCCAGAGCGCGGACTAGAGTATAAATGACTTAAACCTCCAAGTCCCCAGAGTGCGGATCGGAGTACTCTAAGTCCCCAGAGCGCGGACTAGAGTATAAACGACTCAAATCTCCAAGTCCCCAGAGTGCGGACTAGAGTATAAATGACTTAAACCTCCAAGTCCCCAGAGTGTGGACTGGAGTACTCTAAGTCCCCAGAGCGCGGACTAGAGTATAAATGACTTAAACCTCCAAGTCCCCAGAGCGCGGACTGGAGTACTCTAAGTCCCCAGAGCGCGGACTAGAGTATGAATGACTTGAACCTCCAAGTCCCCAGAGTGCGGACTGGAGTACTCTAAGTCCCCAGAGTGCGGACTCGAATATAAGTAATTCGGATCTCCTAGTTCCCTGAATATGAACTATGACACAGATGACTTGAATTTGTCAAATCCCTGACATACGGGCTAGAATGTATTCTAAGTGCTCGAAGCACAGAATGGAAGTTCAAAAACTCCCGAAGTGTTTCCGAGTTATATGAAGATGGACCGAGAAGTCTATGTTACTCACAACTGCTTGGATCAACATCACAATCACAAAGAGAACTGAACAATAAGAGTCTTTTGTAAGACGGAAAAAGGAACTAAACTTTGATGAGAAATGAGTTCCTATTACAACCCCTCCAAAGTTCGGAGTCGACATTCTATTTACAAGGACTAAGGAAATAGATGAAAATAATTACATGACTTAAACTAACTCTCGTTGAACGAGGATAGTAATCACTTCTTGTACTTCTTCAACTCCTTTCCGGACGGCTCCTCTCCATAGCATTTACCCTTGGTACTCTTCTTTGATAGAGGGGTAACAACTGAAGAAGTACGGAGAACTTCCATAGGCTTGGACCCGCCAGGAAGGATGACCTTCAACGGCTTGTTCAAAGGATCGTCCAAGTCCACAACTCGGGGATCGACCTTGACCCTGACCTTCTCTTTCTTGAGCCGCTCCTTCATGCTCAATTCGGATGTGTGATTAGAGGCGCCTGTAATTTCTACTTCATAACCCACGTCGGTATAGGAGGAGGTTCCGGACTTGTCTTCATCAAGCGCTCCAATCACCTGAGCGCGGACGAGAGTACTCTAAGTCCCCTGAGTGCGGACTAGAGTATAAACGACCTAATAAACTCTACATCCCCGGAGTACGGACGGGAGTACTCTCAGTCCCCAGAGTGCGGACTCGAGTATAAACGACTCAGAAACCTCTATGTCCCCAGAGTGCGGATTAAAGTGCTCCTAGTCCCCTGAGTGCGGACTAGAGTATAAACGACCTAAGAACCTCTACATCCCCGGAGTGCGGACTAGAGTGCTCTAAGTCCCCTGAGTGCGGACTAGAGTATAAACGGCTTAAAGAACCTCTACATCCCCAGAGTGCGGACTACGGTACTCTCAGTCCCCAGAGCACGGACTAAATTATAGAAGACTTGAGAAGAATCTCCAAATCCCAGAAGCGGACTAGATTACTCTAAAATCCTAGAATGCGGACTGGAGTATAAACGAGTTGATAAAAATCCCTGCGTCTCAAACTGTGGACTAAAGCATAAACCGTTCGACAAATCTCTAAGTCCCCGGAGCATGGACAGAAGCATGAGTACAAATTGGGCGTGAATCAACCGGGGGGAGAATAACACTAAGTCACCAGAATGCAGAGTGGTGTATAAACATCGATAAATAGACAAGTGGATTCCGACCATTCTCTATTACGCAAACTTCGGCATGGAATCGACCGAAGGATTATTAACCCGCTAAGGATGGAGTTCGACCATCCAACTAGTGGCCTGGCCAAATCAATGCTGGGAGCATAGGTACAAATCACTAAAAAGCTGAATACGACAGCTTACTATAGCTCCAGCGTGGCGTTCTTTATAACTTGAAGCAACGACTGCAGGGAAGCCTCAATACAAAACCAAGCGAAATGGCATCCAAAGCTACGAGCAATCGACTATATCATACCTCAGATCGAGGGTCAATACCGATCCGCACCAAGCACATACGAATGTGACTCGGATGTTTCTTGAAAAACTATGACCTCCAGAGTGTGGAAAGGAGGGTAAACCATGAATACTTGGTCAAAAATTCTCCAGCACCCTCATTCGATTCGTCAGGAGGAGTATGAAACTGGATGAGCATAACCCGACTGCATTTGTAGCCAACTTTACCCCGAGAACTGATTACAGAGCATGAACCAAAGTGGACGTAGATGACCATCCACTGTCCAAATTACACCCTGAAACTGACGTGGCATCGAAGTATTCCTCTTGGAATGAAAAACCACGATAAAATCCGAGATAGGTGAGACCTAGTCTCCCATCGATTGACATGATCCCACGATTCAACGGGAAAGAGAGTAAAGCTAAAGTGGGCATGGCTAGCCTTCCTACTTATCGGTATATGCCCCAGACCTGGGGGCACGAGCGAGGAGAAAGATGAATGTGAACCGACTATTCACCGATCACCTCTATGTCTTTGGAACTTAGGTGAAAACATAAACATAGCTAGGACGAGACTTAACCGTCCATGCAGTACATTTATCAACCCGAGACTGGGAGAAGACGCATGGTCATCCTAAAACTGGCTACGATAGCTCAGTATTAAAACTTATATATAGTGCTTACAGTTGCTCAAGGAGACGACCGAAAGGATGCCTAGAGATTGAATCATTGAATTGACACCTTAGCTCATGAGCAATTGACTTTCACTCCAACCCGAAGGACGGGTAAAGGATCATGAATGCATTGAATAGAAAGTGCGTTACTCGAATACACAAGCAAATTCAAACTCATAGCAAGATCCAGCTATACAGTTGCACGCCACTCGAGGCTGACCCCCACTCGACATTTCCTTCAATGCGCTTTTAAGCCTGATCTTTGGCCATTTGTTGATAATCTATTAGAGCATTCAGAGTCCTTCGCTATTAGACTTAAAAACTCATGACAAGACTCTAGGGTTCGACTAGAGCAACCATCATTATTGGTCGTCCCAACCATATTTCACATTGAATGTTATGCAAAATAATTACATCTATACTCAAAGAATCTGGGATGGCACTTGCTAAGGTGACGGTCGACATTACACTCAGCCATGGCGACCCTTTCCGGGTGCTGAATCGGATCACAACTCAGTGTAGTGATGATAAAAGAATTAGTTGGATTTTCTGAATAAATGATGATATGTTCCCTTGGACCCATTCTGACAAGCATATGTGATTTCATTAACTATCGCGAGCCATGCATTGGATATCAACCCGAAGCTACAAAAGCTAGCATAATATCTATTGATTTCACCATGAAAGCTCCACTCTTACTTTTAGGCTCAATCCATCAACGTCTATGCCTACCAGCCGTTGCGACAGGGCATCCAATGACCTGAGACGTCTGAAAGACTACTTAAATAAAATATCAAACTAAGCTAATTCGATATCACTTATTTCCCTCGAAGGGCTATCTAAGGACGGAAATCAGCAGACCTCACACCCAAATTCACTACCTCAGAACACTACTCGAAGAGTAGCAGAGAACCAACCATAAGATGGAAAATGTACGTGGATGGAGCATCCAATGATCAGTGTTATGGCATAGGAGTCATGATAATAACTCCTGAGGAACGATCAATCTGTTACCTCCTGAAACTCGATTTACCTATAACAAACAACGATGCTTAGTATGAAGCCTTGGCTGCCAGCCTCAAACTTGCTAGAGGATTTGAAGTGAAAACTTTACATATCTTTTGTGATTCTTGATTGGTAGTATACAAATTTAAGGAAGTTGATCTTGCTAGGGGGCATTGTCTTGCTCCTTATCTCGACCAAGTCCAAGGGCCACTAACCGACTTCACGTATTACATCATTACACACCTCAATGAACAAAATGAAAAGGTGTCATGGTTGACTCCCATCAAAGACTATCTACAATGAGGAATTCTTACTGAACGGTGGAATGGAAAATGACAGATCCTCCTCAAATCTTCATACCAAATCATCTAAGAATAAGTCGTTTGTCAAAAGAAGTTTATCCATCCCCATGCTTCGGCGCATCGCCCATGATGATATCTTGAGCAAATTCTATGAAGAAGAATGCGGTAATAGCATCAGGGGGAAAACCATGATAAAGAAGATACTTTGCTACAGGTATTACTGGCCAACTATCAATCTAGATACAGTCGATCATGCTAGACAATGCGAAAAGTGCAAGATGTTTGCAAAAATCCAGGAACCCCACCGATGGAAATTACTCAAATGGCTAGTCCACGGCCGTTTCCCACTTGGGGGCATTGACGTCCACTTCTTACCAATCCTAAAGGTTGAAGCTGTGAACAAAATCATAGAGTTTTTACTGAAGAGGGGTTTGGAAAACTCCTCAAGTGGCTGATTGCAACCCTTATTTCACAGAAAGTACAAATAAGGAATCGCAATTGAATTGCAATTAAACTGGACGGAGTTGGCGACGACTTATGAGCATATAAAACGCATTCGAGAGCCAATGGAAAGAACATGTACCCAAACGTGCATGTGTATATCCGAACAAGTCCGACTTCTTGAAATCAACAGAAATTAAATTCTCACTAAGGGTTATTGAGAAAATACTAGATCAGATAGCTGAAGCTTGCTAGATCTGTAGAATCAGACACGAGTGGTCACTGATGAACTACAACCCTGGATTTATAATATTGGGAATCAACCAAGCGTCAAGACGGACAAAGAAGGATATGACAGCTTGGGAGGATAAAGTCGAAGGATAATGACTATTAAAGAAACATGATGGATTTCTTTCTGAAGACAAGGAATACTCGCTGATTCAAAGCGTGTTGTGTTGCTTCACACGACACGCTTTGGGGGGCAAATGTTAACCGGCATCTTGGTCCGGTTACAAAACGACAGTTGAAGACGCTATTATCAGCACTAGACAAGATTATGACCACGAAGAGCCTGGAGGCATACGGGTTTGATAAGGACAACATGTTTGGCATTTAGGCATGGTTCAGCGAGAACGGTTACGCGCACGTCGCTCGGCAAGCTTCGCTCGGCATCAGAAGAATGCTCGGCCTCAGAAGAACGTTCGGCATCCCAGCTTCGTTCGACCTAGGAACATCCTTCGGCTAAAGGGTATCGTTCGGCTAAAGGGTACGTTCGGCGAACCTCGATTGTTCAGCAACCAGCTTGGTTCGGCAACCTTGGATCGCTCGGCACTCCAGCTTCGTTCGGCATGAGAGCATCGTTCGGCACCATTGCCTTGGCTCGGCATCTTACCGTTCGGCCTCCCTGGTTCGGTACACAATGCTTACTCCCTTTGGGCCGTTTACTCTATTTGGACCGAGCTATTCAGCTACCAGGCCCACCAGGAAAGTCCAACCCACCTTCGTCTATAAATAGAGGGACAGGGGCACAATGAAATGGACCCTTTTTTCCGAAAACACTGGGGAGACTCTGCCATTTCTTATACTCTCCTCTTTTTAATTCAAACTGGTATCCAAGTGATTGATTTACGGATTGTATCTATATTCAAGTAATTGAGAAAGCAATAAAGATTAAACTCAAAGTGGATGTAGGCAGTTACGCCGAACCACTATAAATCTGGTGTTCTCGTTTTTGTTATTCTTTTTCATTGAATTACACTATTTTTCAGTCCTAGTTTACTCTCTTCATTAATCTCTCTACATAACTCTACTCAAGGGTGTTAGTGACCAATTTTGGTGCTAACAGAAATGTACAAGCTGCTGCATATGATTGGTGTAACTTATATATATGTATTTAGATTTGCTTGCCTACATTGTTTACACTTATATGTGCCGGTCTACATTATATACTTGTCTATGATAGCGTTATGCATGTTAGCTTTTATCAGTATTATCTATTGCCTTTAGTATAAATTATAGTATATTTATATTTTTAAGTTTCATTTACTGATAAAGTATTGATTATATGTCAGTATATATGTACATATTGAGGCCGCTTCTGATCGAGAAGTTATTTGCATATTTTGTGAAAAACTATATTTACTTTGATTTGGTAATATATAGGTTATACTAAATATTGATTTTTAAATTGATATTTATAGCATGCGTAAGTTATATATATTGTTGTTGTTTAGTTACTGTAAGTTATTAGTTTTATTTTATATCAGTTATGTAAGTGTATTGATTTATATATATGTGGTCCATATTTTATGCGCTAAAACTATTAATATTTTTTGGGTTTAGAAGGTAAATTATGTATTCGCTTTGATTTTAAATATATGTATTTTAAAGATATAGTACTGATTTCAGAATATATGTATATATATAGTTTTTTCATATGTATTTTAATTTAATAATGGTTTAAGAAGATAAAAAAATTAATATATATCTAAATGCAGACTATATGAAGCATATTCTGATTTATTTCGTCTATTTCTATTATCAGCCTTGATCATCGAATTCGTGCCAATCTAGCTTCGATTTGGAATTCGTGTTTGGATTCGTAACTCAATTTCAGTGTCTGTATCAGTGTGCCTATCCATGTCATCTCTTATTCCCTCTAGCCTCGAAAGGTGAGCAATCACTCACGATTAATGTTCTTTTATTTATTAAATTTGATTTCAATTGAAATAACAATTGAAATATGCGGCTATTAGTTATTTACACTCTTATATATATGTTATTACCTGTATCAGTTCACCTGTGACATCTGACCCCATTATCTGTTATTTATACAATAATAATCCAGTTTGGTTGTTAAATGATTGATTGTTTGATGTTGACATTGGACGTTAAATTGTTAATGTTGTAAGTGATAAATAATTTGAAATTGAAATTGACGTAGGACAGTTAGATTTGATATATGTGTTAAATTTGATTAAATGACATTTGCATAATATGCCCCCTTTAAATGTTTAAATAAATTGACACATAGAAATATGGTTAATTACACCTTGAACCGTATAAATATTAGTCTAATAATCTTTAATCTACATGAGATGATAGTGTAGATTCTAGAAACAATTATATTAATTTGCACTACACCAGAAAGGCGAATTAGGCAGTGCTTATGGCCGTATCTAATGCCATTAGGCACGGTCGTAAGCCGTATCAAATGAAAGCGTGTTTATTCATTAGATACGGCTATGGGCCATATCTAATTAGTGAATTAGATAAGGCCATGGGCCGTATCTAATTTGCTAGGTAGATACAGCTCAAGGCCATATCTAATTCTCTAATTAGATACGGCCCTTGGCCGTATCTAATTCGTATACTAAGCACATGAATTAGATACAGCTATTGACCGTATCTAATTGATGTAATGGATACAGCAATAAGTCGTATCTAATTCACAAATCTCATGACCATAAATTGCAATACCATAGATGCAGTATAATACAATAAAAGCAGTATCTAATTCACACAGCTCATAGCCGTGAATTACAACAGCATAGATGCAGTATTATATAGTAGAAGCAGTATTTAAAGCAGTAATAGATACGGCAATAGTTGGATTACAATAGAAGCAGTACTATGCAAATACAGTCAATATTATACAAAAGCAGTATTATACAAATACAGTCACTCTGTCCAAACAACTACGGTTAAATATGGTCAATATTATACAAATGCAGCAATTCTGGAACCCAACATTAACACAGAAGAAAAAAGTCCCTTGTAATAGTGATGCAGCAGTTCTGGAACAGAGAAATGCTGGAACACAAACAACAAATAGGCAAAGGTTAATAAGGAAAGCCAGCCCAGAAGAAGCAATCTTTGAATTTAAAACTACAGGTAATAGTGATGCAATAGACAACTATTGGAATATTAAAACTAACCTTGCATGTACTTGATATTCATCAATAAACACTTGTATATACCATAAAGCTGTTCTGCATAACGGAGTGGACAAGCATACATTATCACATGCAATGCAAATCAACTACAGCATACTCTGGTTTAAGAGGATCATAGAGTGATGTAATAACGAGACCCAAGCTACAACCTTATTACATCCGCCGCCTATATTCAAATAAATCACAAATCCCAGTCAGTAGCATACATAACTAATGTAACTAATTACATAATTTAAATGAAAAAGTAATCATCATGTTTACGGTTACAAAATAAACAAACTGCTAGTGCACTGACTACAAATAGTTTAAAATGACTAGACTGAGTAAAAAACATTCGGGATTATAATGAAATTATACAACAATCTGTAAGTACAAATGTTCATGGAAATCTAATTTTTATGTTACCGAGCAAACTTAAAGCAACTAAACTAGCAATAAGAGCCTGGCAAAAAACTAAGGGTTCTAGTCAAGCATCGTGGGATCGATCAAATTAGAAGAAAATGGTCTTCATGAACAGTTATTGAAAAATCCCCTAGACGATAATATTGCTTCAGATTATGCAAAAAATTGATCATATATCCACTCTAATGAGGAAAATAGCTATTTAAAATTCAAATAAACTTAAGTGGTTGACACAGAGTGACAAAAATACAAAAAAATTCCACAACAATGTGTCAATTCCCAAAGCTAATATAGAGGAAAAACATTCTTGATTCTAATGGCAAACTTCACTCAGCATCAGAAAGTCTTACTCATGAAGCAATTATGTACTTTTAAGATTTATTTAATGCTGACCTAATGTCTGACATGTCACATTGAATAAGTGCATACATTATGAGTTTTTATGCATGAAGATAGAAGAATGTCATGGATTGCATCAAGTATTATGTTAAGTCCTAATCAATTTTATTTAACAATTATTTTACATGTATTGTGCTTATTTTTGTTTGTATGTATGAAAATACAAAACATGTTAAAACAATATTTGCAACTAAAGATATAAAATTGAATATAATGATATTTGCAAGTGAGATTTTTTCTTTAAACAAGAGTACTTTACTTACTGGTAGAGAATAATAAAAGTTGTTAGTGAGCCAAATAGGTGTAGGAGTACAACCGGATATTAGTCAAAAACACCCATACGGCATTACCAAACAAAACAACTCAGACAAAAGTATCTAATTATCTGTTAAACCAAGATAACCCTTAAAATAAAAGATAATGGGACACAAGTATTAAAGGCACTAGTAAAATAACTAACGCCACTTCGGCACTTTCTCAAATCTCTCCTACTCAAGACGGCACCTACAAACACTTGCAAACAACCTAACTAATCTTGAACCCAAATCGAAAACAATTATATATTATTGATAACACCAGAGGCATGAATACGACTTCCAACAGAATTACAGAAATGACAAACAACCTCTCATTGCGGATATCCACTCACAACATTCAATTATGCCTATCAACCTCCATATATATCACTGTCCTGACATCCTCTGCATACATCACTTCTCTGCCATCTTCATCCATAGACAATCACCATTTTTTTTACATAACCCACTGCCCACTTAACTGTGCATCACCATCAATGACTATCACCTGAAAATACCCATCTGCCAGCAACCTTCCCTTCAACCTATTCCATAACCATATAATCACATACCATCCTTCATACTGCTGTCATCCTTCTTATTGCCATTCCTCTGAACCAAACAAAAACAACTGCAATACCTTTGCTACATCATCATACTTCATATACTTTTGCAACTATTGTCTTCATCATCCCATACAACATCCACATTCACCATCCCATACAACATCACAGAGCAATACAACTGCCTCACACTGACCATATTACCTTCCCACATCCTCAACATTCATCATAAAACTGCACAATCCCCATAACCAAACACTCTGCAACATCACTTTCTTTTCCATCATACATCTACCTGCCTTGCTCCTCTTTTATCACTTCTACCAAAACCGTTGATCACAAACTACACATTGCTTTGCTTCCGGCCTTCTGCACACTGATATCCTGACAACAGTCACCCCATTCATCTACAACATCTACATCACCATCTACAACAAGTTTTTGGCCCGAGTACATCTGCATCATATTCATCTGCTACACAACATCTGTTTTTATTGCCTGAGTACATCACCAAATAACCACACCTCATACCTGACCATCACATTCTTGCCTACCTGAACAGCAGCTACCCCACCATCTTCAAACAAACATCCTACACAACCGTGTCAACCTCAGCAATTCGAGCTTCAACTGCCGCCAGTTCCTCCTATAACCATCACCTCATTTCCATATACACACTACCTGAACCTACTCACAACATTTCCCTTACCTACACACCATCCATCTACCTCACTGATCAATAAAACAACTACGCATATTTCATACATTACATATCTCTGCCACCACAGTTCTATACAACCTTGCTTACTACATGGCCATACCACCACCATACTTTATATCAACAACAGCTTCCTATCAACCATACTGCTATATCAATAGCAAGTGCCCCTGAACATACTTCGTACTTACCCTCTGCCTTACCATCCGAACATACATACCCTCACTGCTATACAACCATACTACCACCATACTTCATGTCAACAGCAACTGCTTAGCTACCAGTCAACTACAACTACTGTTACATTTGCAATATATTCCATCCCCTTCAACCCATGCTTCACATTCATAACTTACATTAACCACTAATATCACTACAACTATCTGCCATTACGTACATTCACATTCAAAACTTACATTCACATTCAAAATTGCCTTTCACAACCACCATCCCACATTTCTTGTATGTTAGGGGGAAGGTGTAACTACTGCATGAATTGGTGATGATGGAATGGCTACTACTGTAAAGTGTTCAGAGAAGTGTTTAGTGAAGTCTGTATGCAGCAAGAAGTTTGTTGGAGTTATAATGGTTCGAGGAGAGTTGATGTATAGGTAGAAGTAAGTGATACGCATAGTGAAGGAGGTTAAGGTTACAGTAGTGAGGCAACGGTGTTTGCAAATGTAGAATTATAAAAGAAAATAAAATTGTAACAAGATATTGAAAATGCAAAAATTGCAAAAGAAATTGAAATGGAATACAATTTTTTTTCGAAAGAAATCGTGTGTACTATTTTTTCTTTTAAATAGAAATGCAAAGGCAAATGCAAAAAATAATAAGCGCACAAATCAAATCACATAACAAACATACACACAACTTTTTTTTTAAATGCAAATTAACACCCAAAATAAACACACTAAAATCAAACAACAAATAATTCGAATCATACCTGCTAAAGATATCGAATCATAATCTTCGGATGGCACACATACCCACCCACTCCAACATCAACAAAGGTCTCTGCAAATTGATGATTTATTTTGTTGGTTCTCTCATCTGGTAGAAGTATATTTTCCAAAACCAATTTTTCATGTGTGGATGGTACAAATTTTCCATGGATTTTGGACGATGTAGAATCTCGACATACAGTACCTATTGCAATAAAATTTATTGTCTAGATCTATCCAACAAAATAACTGTATCGAAAACAAGTAAGAATAAAAAGCAACTAAGAAATACCTGCTGCTATTATGTCTAGAAAAGAGTTGAGGATTTCACATTTTTGATTGTTCGCCACATTGGTTGTATCCTGGGATTGAGAAACAACGAATTTAGAAGCATTGTGTTGTGTGTTGCGTTCTCCTTGTTCTATGTTTCCCACCATGTTGATCAGAAGCTCCATTTGCCCAGACAAATTTTCCACTGTACTCTCCAAACTTCCCACCGTACCCTCCAAACTTCCCATCCTCATTTTCAACTCAGCATTGTCTCCACAAACATGTTTCAATCGTTTATGTGCAATAGCAGAAGCCTTAATATTAGTCTTTGGTATGACGGTCCTAACTCCATGGCTCCTACCCCCTGTATCCTTTCCCATCACTTGTGATACGATATCTTCATCCACTGTCCATTTTTCTTCATCACTATCGGTGATCTTTTCCTTCAATTTCGTAATTTGATCCTGAGAATGCATAATACGTATATGAATAATGAAAATATATGTATGTATACATGTTTTGAAAACTAAAGTTCCAAAACTGTTGCTGGCCATCTGAGGTGAAATGACTCAGTTATAAATGACCCTAGCGTGTATGTATCTATATGCATATATGCATATGCTGTTATTGCTGTGTGTATTAATATAAGGTTATACTTATGTTAATGCTTATGTTAATGAATACAAGACTATTAATTCATGTACACACAGAACTGAAATTGTACTTATATGAATATATACCAGACTGTAGATATTCCTATGCTTATTCCTATATATATACACCTGAAATTGTACTTGTGTAAAGATGGTACACACAGAACTGAAATTTTAACTTACGAAGTACGAAGAATTGGCATCTGATACGCTACCATCTTTTTTCGTGTGTGTCTTCTTCCATACATGACGACGGTTGATATTTGCAGATGGATTTGCAACGATCTGCAATATATAAAATATGTTAGTTGTGATTTGTACCATTTTTGAAAAAAAATGAATATAACTTACCATTTCGTGTTCTACTCTAGCGTGACTTTTACGGCCTGCATGGTGAGCATAACTGAGCAATGATCTATTTTTTTTGGCTAACACCCTTATTCCTTTAGGCGTTGCTTCAATTTTTATGAACTTGTTCCAATCTTCTTGAGCAATTGTAGGTGGACAATTTTCCATCCGTTCTTCGTCATTGTCGAAAGTGTCATAAAAACTTGCTCTCAATTTTTTTTTGTGTCTCCTAAAAGCCTCGAACATTCTTTTTAAAAAAAATTCCTTTGAAAGCGGTTCGAGCGCATACATTTTCTGCAAAAAGTAAAATACATAAACAAAACAGTATGGAACCGTCTGTATGTAATACATGTTAAGACTTAAGATCATCACCGTTCATTTGTAAACTGGATTCAAGCAGACTTAATAAAAAGAAAACTAAAGAAGCAATTCTATCAAATAATAGAGCCAACTGCCGACCTAAGCAAGTTAATCAATTCTATCAGACTTACCACCAATTGGTTCCAAACATCGTCCTTATATGTACCGGGTACTTTGTTCCAACTTATGTATGATATCGGCACGTGAGCTCTTACTAGCTTACCCAGCATAGTGGCGATTTTTCCAGCGTTTTCTGAGACTGGAATACCATGTGAGTTTTGATCAACTATTTGTTCTTCTGAACATGATGAATGTGATGATGCTGGATTTTGTGACATAGTTTCCCGCACACGGTTAAATAACCATTATTGATTTGTAACAGTCTAAAGTAGAAGTTGGGAAACATTTATTTACAGTCTGTTGTAACTGTGCAAATCCCTTTCTACATCCTACTTGCTAGCTGTGCAAATAAATGTTGAGATAAGTCTAGCAAAAAAAAAATCAGCTCTTATTAGTTTTTATTGATCAAATATAAATGCAGATGTAAAATAAAATAAAGTGAAATAAGAAATTTTATGAAATTGTGGATGTTTTTCTCTCTGTTTTTTTAATTACAAATGCCAAATATAAAAACACAAATGCAAACACACACAAACAAGTGCAAGAAACAATTTCGACAAGTTAAACAGGTCATAAGTGGATGTTGTCATGTTTTTTTTCCAATAAGTGCTTTCATTAAGCTCTCATATTCACTTAATATGAGATAATCCAAACATAAGCAAACTTCAATCCAAACATGTCATTAGTAATGCTGAAAAATATTAATTGATAATCCAAACATATGCCAACTTCAATTTTGTTATAGTGAAATATTTAACAATGATATCTCACACTCCTACTACCCCAAGGACTAGAAATTCAAATGAGAAATGAAGCATTTAACAATTCATCAGTTAACAAATGGTTTTGGTAAGGTCTTCTAATTTTTCATTGTCTTCAAAAGCTGATTGATAGACGGTAGGAAACTCAATGTCATCCACATTTGTAGTCAACCGTTTTGGTGTATGCAAAACCACAGACCAACCGTTATTTTTTAAATCTATTGAGTAGAACAATTGAATCGATTCTGATGCATGAATAAATGGCTCATCATTCACGTTATCTTTACTCTTCAATTTCCCTAAATTAACCATGATCAAGTTTGAAACAGGATCTATTTTGCAACCATTGATCTTATTCTCGACCTTTACCCAATCACAATAAAAAACTGTTTGTTAGAAGTCAGTGTAATCCAACTCAAGTATCTGTTGAATGACTCCGTGATACGTTGTTTCTGCTTCCTTATAATTTTTATCTTTGCCACTCGCTCTAAATTTTGTAATTTCTTTCATGCATACACCGCTATCTTGTGTTACCATACGATCTTCGTACATTTTCATGGAAAATAGAAAACCATTCACTTGGTACTTAGTATAACTAAGTGCCGTGAACTTCGGCCCATGCACTAGCCGCCAGAGAGTTGGATCAACATCGATGCACTTCAACAACTACATAAAATACAATAAGTAAAACAAAACATGGTCACGAAGGTGTATTGCTAACTTATAAACACGTGAAATACTTAAGATGCTGTAATACCTCGTTGCGTAACCATAGAGTAAAACTTTGAATGACTTCGACAGTTGTACCCCTGCCTCGTGATTGCAATCTAGTACTTTTTGCATAGGAGTTATACCTCCTACGGAAAACACATATCAAAACGAATACATAAATTGAATTAAAAAATGGAAATTCAAAACAAAGGTGTGAACTTACTTCTTCCATTCATCGGATCCATCCTACTTATTAAGGTCCCATCTAAGCACTTGTTCAAACTGCACTTGGGTTAACGTTATATCTTTACCATTATCTAAAGGTATCTCACCAGCAAACTCATCGTCCTCGTCTAAAAACGCTTCGCAGGTATGTTTATGATTGCCATCACCTCCGTTTGGCATATATTCCATGCTATAAAGGCTAGCTTCTTGTATGATATATCCTTCTGCAATACAACCTTCAATGTATCTTTTGTTGCGCACATATCCTTTATATGTTTTCATCAACCTGTGAATGTGATCAATTATATATTGTACATAATAGCTATTTCTATCGAATAATAATGTACATAACTGAAATTAGTTATTTACCATTCAAAGGGATACATCCATCTATATCTGACAGGACCATAAATTAATGCTTCGTCGGCTAAATGAACCATAAGATGGATACTGATATCAAAAAATGCAGGTGGAAAATGTTTTTCAAAAACACACATTGCTTCTACCAAACTAGCCTTTGCTTTTATAAGGTGTTCCCTATTGATCACCTTTGAACACAAAATGTTAAAGAATAGACTAATACGATGAATAGCATTTTGCAGATCCTTATATTGTGGATAAGAATGTTGAAGCAATACCGGAAGCCAATATTGCATTATGACGTGGTAATCATGTGACTTCATATTTCTTAGTTTGGGAGGATTGACGCTCACATTGTTGTGAAAGTTTGAAGAGAATTTGTTGGGCACTTTCAGGTTTTTCAAAACGGTGCAAAAACGTATCTTTTCTTCTTTGCTCAAAGTGAAATTTGCCTTCGGTATGATTATTTTATTTGTTTCAGGATCTTCCATCACCCACAACTTTTGTTTTATACCCATGATTTTCAAATCCTTGCGTGCATTGATGCCATCTTTTGACTTATCTTTATGGTCCATAATGGTGCTGATGAGATGCTCTGTGACATTTTTCTCCGTATGCATAACATCAATATTATGGCAAATCATATTTGCTTTCCAATATGGTAAATCAAAAAAGATAGACCTCCTGTACCATGTAGAAACATTGTCAACTTCTTCATTAATTGACTTTTTCCATTTTCGACTAATTTCTTCTTTGTGTTTACCAACTTTCATTTTGATATTCGCTACTTTATTTTCAACTTCAAAACCAGTCAATGTCCGTTTAGGACGATGAAGTTCTTGTTCGTTGTTGAAATTTGTCTTGTCGTATCGAAACTTGTGTTCTTTAGGAAGAAACATTCGATGTCCCATGTAACACATCTTCTTACTTTCAGGAAGATGATAAGAACAAGTGTTTTCCCCACAAACCGGACATGAAAAATAACCGTGAGTTGTACATCCCGATAAAATCCAAAGAGCAGGATGATCATGGATTGCCCACAACACCCTAGCTCTCATCGTGAATTCAGATTTATTTAATGAATCATACGTAACGACTCCTTCCCATAACTGCTTTAACTCATCTATCAACAGCTGTAAATAAACTTCAATATCCTTCCCTAGTTGTTTTGGCCTAGAAATCAACAGTGTTAACATTGAAAACTCTCGTTTCATGCACATAGACGGAGGAAGATTATATGGTACTACAATTACTAGCCAACAACTGTACGGGTTAGATAGAGAAGCATGTGGACAGAAATCATCTGTTGCTGTTCCAAGTGTGACATTTCGTGGCTCGACAACAAACGTTTGGTCAAAATAATCCGCGGCTTTCCATTGAGAAGTGTCACATGGATGACGCATTACGGTTGGATCAGACTTGGCACGACCATGCCAGGTCATCACATCTGCTATCCATGGTACAGTATACAATCTCTTCAATCTAGAAATTAAAGGAAAACGTCTTAATGTCTTTCGAGGTACTTTGATGCCTTTTCTTTCTTCGTTGAATGATGTCATATATCTTGGTTCATTGCAATTTGTACACGAAACTCTATTCGCATCATCTTTCCAGTATAATATGAAATCATTGATGCATGCATCATAAGTTTTGTAATTCATCCCAACTTGCTTAATTAACTTCTTCACGTCGGAGTACTTTGTCGGCAGCGTGCTACCTTCGGGGAGTAACTCCTTTATTAGTTCGAGGAGTGCAGTCACACCATTATCTGAAAAGCCGTATTGGGTCTTCAAGCTATTCAGTTTCACAATGGCATACAGCTTCGTCAACCCTTTTGAACATGAAGGATACAGTGGCTCTTTTGCGCTACCAAAAAGTGATTTATACTTCTTACTTTCATTGGTCTGCCAATTGCCATCAACCGTAGACGGCTATCCAACATTAGCATGATCAGACAATGGATTTTCAGGTTGAACATGATGAAATCTATCTACATCATTGACTAGATATTCCATCATAATATGTTCAGACTCGTCAGTACTTATGGCATGATTAACTGGTTGTTGTTTTTCCTTCTCTACCCTTTTTGCCCCATGAAAATACCATACGGTATATGATCGGATAAAACCCCATCTAAGCAAATGAAAATGAATGTCATCTAATTTGATCGTCTTCATATTTTTGCACCGAGTGCAAGGGCATAAATACACTCCTTTCTTACCACCGTTTTCATCAACAAAACTAATAAACTTCTTCACCCCGTCTATATAGTATGTAGATCTTTGATCAGATTCATTTAACCACTTTTTGCCTATATTGAAAGACATGTTGCCCTCCTATATCATATATATTAGAACATTAGACGTAAATATAATGTATTTGCGATGTAATCAACTTAAATATAAACTAAAACCAACGAATTTTGTTTTGGTAAGTTATTTCTGTCTAACATTATCTTAATTAATCATACAATCAAAAATTTGTATACAACACCTCACTTCTGTCTAAAACAAATTAAAGCCATTTTGGGACTAAATGCTTTAATTTCGACAGCACTTCACTTCTTTCTCTTCTACGCATAACTTTGCATCCAAGGGGTATGTTGTTGTATTTTCTAAAATAAATTAAAGCCTTTTGCGACTAAAGGCTTTAACTTGTTGTTATTGTGCTTGTTAAAATAAATGCATTTCTAGGTGGTTAAGAAAAATTCTCTTGTATAGAAGCTGATTTATGCTCAAACAGTACAACATGGGGGTCCTAAGACTCTGAGATACTATGAGAGAATTGGGAGGTTTCGCAGATAGCTGATGGAGCAGAGACTTTGAACAAGTTCACATTCTTTTTGGTAAACTAGCCGAGTCGAACATGTAATGATGTAGGAAATAATTTTAACAACATGATTTAAGAAAATAGTGCAGATGGAGTTGTTGAATATGTAGGGAATTCACCAACAAATAAACTTTTAATAATAAAATATCAGAGTATGAACTATTGCAAAACATAGTATATATATAAAAGTAATTCAAACTTTAACTTGCGATAGTGGAAAATATAGTAATCATCTTTTGACACATTTGATAGAATGCTCAATCAAAATACGCATAGAGTTATCAGTTTTCTTTATAAAAAAAAACATAGTATGATATAAAGCCCGGTTGAAGCTGGAATCAATGCTCATACTTCAATATTTTTCTCCTTAATGATTTGGACCAAGAAAATAGTGTAGATTAAAGTATTTATGTTAAGAAAATTTCGATGTATGTTCTAAACTCTAAAATTACAGTGTACGGTTTAACTTCTCAAGGCATGTGAGATGGAAAGTCGTTGATATTGTACTATTGTCTTGATGTGTATTTTGATTGAAATGGTAGTTAGGCTATTCGTACATTTATTGCAATTTTTATTTTTGATGTTGGATTATACATGAATATAATACGAATTACCATATTATATAATGGATTATTATTTTTTGAAATCGAAACATAAAGATGGTTGAAGTTATTAAATTAACTAATATATGCTAATGAAAACGCACATACACACTCTTATATATATATATATATAAAGACTGATTATAACCCATATCGTAGTCTTTAAAATTCAGTTTCTAATAAAGTTGAGACTGGCTTTCAGTCTTTGCATTTTAAGACTGAAATCTTCAATTTTAAATATATTTTGGGACTAGCAAATTAGTGACTAATCATTCTGGTCTTTAGTTGGTTTCAAAATGTCATTTAAAGATTGAAACTTTTGGTCTTTAACCAAGCTTTTTTTAGTAGTGAAACATTTTATATTATTAATTCCTTTATTTGTGATATTTTTCATTTAGTCTTCTGTGTAAATTATTGTGTCTGCAAACTCAAGTGCAAACGGTTACTGTGAACTATTTTTGGAAGATTTCAAATTGATTTTACAAGGGATTGATCTGACCTCGCTGTTGTAGATTAATTTCTAAAACATTGTAAAAAAATGCGTTTCGAACATGTATTCACAAAATCTGTGATGTTCTAATATGAATTTGCATTTTCCCTACCGGCATTGCTACGGCAGATCATGAGAACTGATTTTTACCTCATAAAAATCATATTAATTTATCATTGTTCTCCTGCCTGGTTATTTATAAACTCAATGAAGCTCGGCTGAAATTTTACCATATTAGTTTGAATATAGTAATATTTTGAGGAACATTACTACTCTAGTTTGTCGACACCTTGTCATCAGAAAATGCAGGTTGTCATGGTTCAGATCCTTAAATGTTGTTAGACAATTTTGCTTATCATTCGATATGAAGAGAATGAGATTTCAACCTTTTTATTATTAGGAGAAAACACACAAACACTAAAAGAGGAAACAACTGCCAAAAAACCATGCATGGTATTGTATTGCCTGTAAACACGGTTAAATAACCATTATTGATTTGTAATTGTATCACAGATTACAAAAAGAAAAGAAAAACCAATCCACAAATAAACCCAGTTTACAAAAACTGAGAGCAATGCTCAGTTTGTAAAAGTGTTCAGTTTTATCAAACCAAGCAAATTCTTGTTGAATTGTGATGTGGCGTTTATACTGTGTTTTGTTGCATAAATGCAAACACAGTAGCCATACACATGCAAGACTCAGATTTCTTAAAAGAATATAACAAATTACAACAGAGATGTAGCAAATACTTATGAATGCAACAAATAATCTATGAATATATCAACTCGGCTGTCCTGAAATAAAAATGAAATCAACATCACTGTAAAATTTGTTGTTTAGCCAATAATAGCGGTCTCATCAACCATCAATTCTTAGCAATAACAAAAAAAGATGAAATACAAATAGTTTAAAATGACTAGACTGAGTAAAAAGCATTCAAGATTCATTGGAAAGCATTCCAATATCTTCCATGTTTTTGCATGTAAATCACGATCCAAATATTACAGGCAACAATCCTTCTGAGTGTCTAATAAAAAGATCAAATACAATCCTTCATTATTTGATGATACCCACAATTTATTTACTTACTTATTTTATTTAGTTTGATTGAAATTACATTTATTGGTGAGTTCAATTGGATTTGAGCGATACCAGCCTCAACAGACAATTAATTTTTCGTATCGACTTTTATTATATATCATTCAATATTCATCAATATATGCTAAATAAAATTAAGGTCAAAGATGCAAATTTGTGAAATGCCTCGTAATGTTATAAACAAAATTGAAAGTTTGTGTACTCAGTTCTCATGGTGGGTAAGCAATACAAAATTGGTTAGGACAATGACTTAAAACCTAAACAAGAGGGTGGACTTTGATTATGAAATCTTACAGACTCAAAAGAAGCTTATGCATTAAAGTTGGTATGGTATTTTCTACAACAAGGCAGTTTATGTTCGAAATGGAAGCAAAACAGATTTTGTAACAGAAAATTCTTTTAGATAATTAATGGAGACCATAATGCCTCATTTACGTAGAAGCTCATTCTCAAGACCAGATCATGCAACAAATGTTTAATAACAAAAACATAGCTAATGGTAGAAATACTTATGTCTGTTTCAACCCTTGGATTCATAGTGATTAAAAAACAAAGTCAAGAAAGCTATATATTTAGGGTGTTATACTTACCCTAGACTTCATAACTTTTGTTAAAAATCAATTTTATAAATATATGCGTGTTATATTTACATTAGACTAAGGGATTGAAAACTCTATTTATAAAATCATGTAATCATAAAAAAATGGCTCAAATAACAGAACAAAGCAAACAAAAGCATACCCCTTATGTACAGTGTATGACATGTCTAACTAAACACCTATATTCCAATGCAGTATCTTTAAGTGCTGCTGTTCATAGCAATGGACTGAACTGAATTGGTATACAAAATGCTTCATTGAATACTCACCCATGCATTAGCTTTTAACAAGTAAATACTTATGTACTATATAAACAACACTACACTAACCCAGCTGAAATCCTCATATACATCACGATAAGAATAACAAACTTAAGGAGATGCATCAGTACTTAAATGGAACGAAATTATGGAACTTGCATGTAAGAAATTGAACTTGTAATATATAAATGACACACACTACACACTTGAAAATGGTCAATTTCAATTAGCTATGTATATTCCCAAAATTTATAATATAAAAATATAGTTTAAACACTTAGCAACAACAAATAAATGCAAGGACACAAGCTACTCTTGCAAGGGCAACACTCACACTAAAAATAACATAACTCACGCAACCTATACTCACACTAACTCATATGCATGGCTGCTGCACTTTCATGCCTACTCATATAAAATCATACTCATGGTTACATAATTTAAAGGTAGAAAAAGAAAAAAAATAACACGATGCAACGGACTACACTTTTGTATGTATTTATTTATTTTGGGGAGCCTTAAATACACCTACTGGCATTGTTCAGATAAAATAAGGAGGGCTCTTAGGAATCAAGGAAGCAAAACTCTAAATTTTGTAAAACATTTGCTAATTGAACAATCATTGTTGGATCGAAAAATAATAATTTAACACGATAATTTACTGCAAAGATTTACATACACAAGATTATGCACAATTTTACTGCAAAAAACAAAATCTTATTCATAATATCTACATCGGGCATTAAACGATCACACCAAAATTTAGGAACGGAGGCAAAAAAAAACGAAGAAGATAAATTCATGTACTCAATAACAAATTTTGATGTTGAAGCTATGATGCAATACATGGTCATGCTCGTAATAGTAGAAATAAAAAAAATACTATTACATGGAAAGGAAAATTAACAACATCAGAATACCTGAAAGCATCGATTACGTGAAGGAAAAAGAAAGGCGGCTGATAGAAGTTTGAGCTGAAGAAACTTGTTATTTTAAAACGCGATTTAAGGAGAAAGAACGAGAGAATAGCCGGAATTAGTCGCTGAAGATTTGACGAAAACAAATGGTAATTTCGGTAATTAACTTCAATTGAGGCGTGGTCGTGAGTTAGGGGAAGAATTTGGGGGAGAACGAAAAAAACGAGGGAAGGAATGAATTTGGGGGAGAACGAAAAAACGAGGGAAGGAACGAAAAAAAACGAGGGAAGGAACGAATTTGATACGGCTCAAAGACATATCAAATTTTATACGGCTAAAAAGGGTATCTAAACGTTTAGATACGGCTTTTACCCGTATCAAATTTGATACGGCTTTGAGCCGTATCAAATAAGGTGGATAGGGGTGTGGCTAAAACAGCTTTGTGGTGTAGTGTTGCACAAACAACAATGTAAATTAATATGATTATTTCGGGATTATTTAAATAAATTATTAGGTTGTGAATGATGTTTGTTATTGCTTGTTTATTTACTTTGACACCATCCCAGTTATCACACTGCAAGTTCCCTTTGCTATGCTTTGATTTTGGATTGGAACGAAATTGAGTTGAAATAATAAATACCCAAATGAACTAGACTTAGGATAGAGAATTAAATAAAACCCGATTGGTCAATAATTTGATTTAAAAATAAAATAAAGATTTTATTGGAATAAAGAATATAGTTTTGAAATGAAGCTGGAATTTGAGATTTTATAAAAAGGAATGTTAATATTAATTAATCTGAAATAGAATATTAATATAGTAGTTGATGAAAGAACGTTGTTTTAACTTTAATTAACTAATAATTAAGTTTGGAATTATTAAATAACTGAAACTGGAATTATTTGATAATTAGATTTGGGGATTAATTATCAATCAAATATTGAAATTTTTAATTAAGTTTTGAAGTTATATATTAATTAAAATAAGATTGAATTATTTAATAATTAAATAAAATTGAGTTATTTGATAATTAAATAAAAAATTGATTCCTTTAATAAGAGAAATTGAACTCTTGAATAAGTGAATTTGAACTTCGTTAATAAATGAAATTGGGTTTCTTTATTAATTAAGTTTTGGAAAATTTAAGTAAGTTAATAAGTGAAATTTAACTTCTTGAATAAGCGAATTATGTTTCTTTGTTGATTGAGTTTGAAATTTGTAACCAAGTAAATGGATAAGGGAATTTGAATTTCTTTATCAAGAAATAAAAATGAGGTTTATTGAAATTAATGTAACACATGTAATTTAAAGAACGTGTTTTGAAGAATTTAATTTAATTAAATTGGTGAGATGATAATGGAGTTGAACTTAAGTAATTGATTTAATGAATTGAAAATTTAATAGAAACTGTTTTGAATGACAAATTTACTTAACGAATATTGAATGAAATCGATAAATGAATTTAAATTGATATGAATGTTAAATTAAATTAATTTAAATGATTACGGAATAAAACTTATATACAACTTGAATCAATATTTGAATTGTTTAATCAAAAATTGAAATTGAATTACAAGATTTTGAAATAGCAATTTGGAAGTTTTGAAACGTAAATTATGGAAATTGATTTTGGAAGACAAATGAAATGTTGATTTATAAATTCTAAGTGAGATTGAATTTGATTTGATTTTGAAATTTATTAAACGACCAACCGGTGAAATAATTACGGAAGTTATTAAAGAGACCGGAATCGGTTATGGACATACTCTCTGTCTAAACCGAAACCACTTTAATAACTATACGCGGAGTGTGATCCAGAATGAAGTGGTTGGAATGATGTACGTGATGACTGAAGAAAGAAAACGATAATGGATAGCCTTGACACTTGTGTCAAATTGGAAATGACTAAAACAGGAGCCGTGACGGGCCAAATGAGGTTAGCCACCTCGAGCGAACACACTTCTTCGTAAACTGCTCATTACTTGTTATTGATTGGTGCACCCTCGTAATTTTAGGATTGTTGTTTCGCGGTGTTGCGATCGTTGCGGCGATGCGTTTTCACCAGTTCGGATCAGGAAAACTGTAGTTTCACTACCTTGGGTATTGCCTCATGTGCCTTGTCATACTTGTATCCCTATATACGCGACCACTACGAATTCATTTTGTGTTATACCTATGGAGTACTCCCTGATATCCCACTAGTTTACAGTGGAGTTTACAGTGCTGTATAGTCTATGACACTTATATAAAATGTGTTAAGGGGGATAATGGTAACGCCTTAACACTATTTTGATATTTTAGATTATTGATAGACATTATCTACTTAGCGTACACTACTACATAGTAGATAGTTTAATGGATCCTTAGAGGATGGTTATTCCAACGTCCTTTGAGTTACTTGTATTTCAGTTGTTATTTCACTTGAGTCAGATTTATTGACATTAGAATGTTAATCCTGACTCGAGTATTTTGTATTTTGCCTTACGCTCGGGTCAGACTGAGTGGTTCAGCTTTCGAGACTCACCTTTGGAGTTAGAGCTTCGTTGCAGATCCAGCTATTTATCCAGCCTTCAGATATTCAGTTGATTCCAGTGATGTATTCTGATTCTTGTATTTGACTATTGTATTCGAGACTTCTATTGTACCTCATTTTACTCTGATACGTATATAGTAGCTGCATGAACTACTATCTTTTGTTTCCGCTGCATATTATTACTCTGTGTCTATGATTTTGTAATTATTATTTACTGTATATGTTCAGTTTTTTAAAATTTAATTAACAATTCGGTATTTTGAATTATTCAAGTCCGACATGTGCGGATGCTAATGGTCCAAAATAGCGGGTCGTTACGGTACGTAATTGCCGTGCTTGTTGTGGTCATTGTGTTGTGTTTGGAACCACTTCTCTAACCAAAGAAGGTGAGTAATCACTCTTGACAACATTCTTATATTTTGGTGAATTGATGACAATGGAATTGAATGGATTTGTATATGCAAGTTGAGAATTTCACCTATGTTTATATTATGTTATTTCATATCATATTATACCAATTATGATCATATGCCATGATATGTTGAATATGTTTATTTAGTATTCTGTTCTCACACTACAAGTTCCTTCACTATGGGTTGAAACAATACATACCCGAATGATCTTTAGATTAAGAAAAATTGTTATGGGCTGAAATGATAGGCCTGAGCAATTTTATTTGACTTGGGATCGTGGGTTTGAAATGATATAAAACCCAAAAAATTAATAAATTGAGGATTGAAATGATATATGTCCGTATTTACTTGACCCTATCAGTAGGGAATTGTATACAAACTCCGTGGTTGATTTAAAATGATTTTTCTAAAAATTATTAAGTATTTTGGATTTTTGTATATGAATCTCAACTAAAAGTTATTGTAATGATTTCTGTAAATTTGTTAATATGTGTTAAATTTTTTATAGAAATAAATAGTTGGAAATGCAAATTTTAGAATCTAATTTACAGTATGAAGGTAATTGAAACTTAATAATCCGATTTGACTTAATAATGGTATTTTATTCTAACCTATAAATTGTAAGTTTTAATTCATGAAATAATGATTAAGAAGATAAACGGATTTTTTTGTGGAAAAAAGTGTAAGTTAAACGTACATTTGACATGTAAGTTTTAACTAATGTAAATGGTATAACTTGGGTAATAAAAATGATAAATGTTATTTACTACAAAGAAAATAATGTGTAATTTAATAACGTATTTTTAATTTAGCATAGGGATTTCAACTTTAAAATTTGACATTATAGTAACAAAGTTAGTTGACTAAAGGTGTGGTTTCTTTAATGACCAAATAGCTAAAATTAGAGTAGTATAATAGGAATTATATAATGACTGTGATAAAACTGTAAATATATGCACTATTTTATTATATAAACTATTGTAGTAGGAAGTATTACAGTAACAGTTCAAAACTGCTGTGATTTCTTACGGTAACAATTCAAAACTGCTGCGATTTCTTACTATAACAATTATGCACTGCTGCGGATTCTAACAGTAACAATTCTGCACCGTTGCGAATTCTCACAGTAACAATTCTGCACCGCTGCGAATTCTTACAATAACACTTCTGTACTGCTGCATTTTCTTAAAGGTGACATTTCCCGAATGCTACAAAATTCTCTAAAGGGTTATAGTTATAAATGTTATGATTCTAAAGGTTACATTTTTAAAGTGCTACGATCTCTAAATTTTTACGTTTCAAGGGGTTGTAATCAAACGAATTTGGAAGTGTATGACTTTGGAAAAATGAATAATATTTTAAAGAATAATGATACTGAATTTATATGGTTTTGAAAGGAATATGTTTATATGAAAAATAAACCATTTAAACTTGAATAACCACAAGTTATAATAACATTTGGTTGTTAAAGAGACCGGGATCGGAAGTTGTCATACTCTCTGCGAACACCGAAAACCACTTTGCAACTGTGTATGGGATGGAGATTCCAGAATGAAGTAGGATGGTGGCGACGATCCTAAAGGTTACATGGACCTAACTCCCATGAGTTAGCATAAGATGGCTAAAACATGAGCAATTGACGGGCCAAGTGAGGTAGCCCTCCGATTGGACACACCTCAATCATTCTATTACATTGTGATTTATTTGGTGCGCACCTTTGATTCGAGAGTGTGGATCGAGTTGGGCGGTAGTTGCGGCTATACGTTACCAACAGTCCGGAAGTATAATTGGTATATCTACCCTGGCATTTCCTAATTGTGCCATGTCACCTAACCAAGCGCGTCTTCAACGAGTTTGTTTTGTACCATACCTATGGAGTGCCCTTTGACGACATCTAGTACTGGCGAGATTATAGTACTGTATAGACTATGGAAATATATAAAATGTGTTAAGGGTGATATGGGTAACGATTTAACGCTATTTTAACAGTATACTTTACTTTAGACATTATTGTCATAGCGTATATTACTACATAGTAGATAATTTAACGGATCCTTAAAGGATGGGCGATCCCAATCATCCTTTAAGTTACTGATGCATTTCTTTTGTAGTTCACTTGAGCTGATTTACATTTTATAAGTATGTATGTCTTGACTCGAATTTTTTGTGTTTTACTTTACGCTCGGGTCAGCTTGAGTTTCACAGCTTTGGATCATTTTTTTTTGAGCTAGAGATCCGCCAGAGATTAGCTGTCTACCTGATGTTTCCATTCCGTTTATTTTCACTCAGCTTTTGCTTTTGTAGTAGAGAACTTATATATCTAGACTTTCCGTTGTATTTGTTTTCAGACTTGGGTATTATGTATTAGTTTGAGACTATGTATCTAGGAGCTTCATGAACTCCTATGTTTATTTTATCCCGCTGCGAGTTATTCTGATATTCTGTGTCTGTGATTATGTGATTGATTTTATTTGCCCCAATTTTTAATAAAAATTTGTTGTTTTGTATTATTCAAGTCCGACATGTGGACCTATTGTCGATTTGAATGGTCCAAAATAGCAGGATGTTACATCGGCCACCCCTTCGCCGAGATCCAACTTCTTGAACGCGCCACTTTCATCGTTAGATTCTGACGAATCTAAACCACTATAACAAAAATCCACCGTTGGATGTGAAGTACTCATTGAGCTTGACAATTTTGTAGTTGATGGTTTTTGATGCAAGTCGATGGATAAGGAGAACGGAGGAAAGAAATCATGGAACATTTTCGGCCATTAAATGAAAAACGGCGGCAAGGGTTTAGTAGTATTAGGGTTTGTGAAAATTAGAAATTTTAACGTCCTTTTATAGAAAATTTCGCGACATTACTCACCCGAAAAATTTCCGAACTGCAAACTTAGTGTGCCACCTGGCATTTATAATGTTTTACCCCTATTTTTAATACAATGGAATATATATCGAGAACCAATTCGATCGTATTTGGAATATAGGTTTTCGAATCAACTATTTAAATTTAAATTTCAGTTAAACAAATTTCTACGCGTTTTAGCTTGCCCCGGACAAACTATAAATCTAATTGACATGAAATTTGAAATCCTACAATAATATAACAATACAGATCCAATGAAGCTAGTTTCATCGAAATCCAAGACTATATGAAAAATGACTATTTTTACACGTTAATTAGATAATAAAATATTCAGTTTCTGTAAATTAACTTTTAATTCAAAAGTTCTCTAACATCATTCTAATTCAAATAGAATTTAATTCAACTTTTTAAATCATTTTTATTCATATTAAATTCAAATTCTAATTATTTACACAATATCAAATATTAAATTAATAGTTAAATTATCCAATTGAATCAAGATATTCGAAATATAAGTTTTCGACTTATAAAATTTACTTATAAATATTTAAAATCAATTAAATATCTCAATTTCAAATGATTGAAATTCTAGGCCGTTACACATTTTGGCTATCTTATGGATCAGTGCCGATCAGGAGGTTGGACCGGTATCGATCCACATAAAGTGAAGGCGGCCACCATTTTCTCTAAGGGACTTGCTCTTGGCATGGAAATCGAGATAAGATCGTGGAGGTAATTAGGCTTTCAACCTCTATAAGTAGGCGGGTAAGGCTCATTTTGATTATCATTTTGGGTTCTTGATCTTCTTACTCTTATTTCATGTAATTACCGACCTGTAAGAACTTCTGCCTCAAATTAGAATATAAGAGATAAAAATCACTAAGTGGACATAGGCCAAGCCAAACCATTATAAACTCTATGTGTTCTTTCTTACTCGTTTTTCATTTTTTTTTCTTCACTTTTATTCTCTATTCAATCTATTGGGTGTTTGTGTCATTATTGGTTTAAAGCTATGATAAATTTCTCATGATTACAACACATTGTAATTACTATCATAAGACGTATCATTTATAGGTTTTTTTTGTTAAAGATACTTAAATTAAATAGATAATTAATATAACATATTATTTCGAGTATATAATAGGAAGAAAAAACCTTTTATTTCAAACGATATTTTATTACAGAGTTAATAATTTATAGTAAATTGCATAATTTCTTCTAGGGAATACCTCTAACTCTATCAGTCTCCAACTTTCACCTAGGGCCAATTATGGAATCACTTCGCACCCCTTTGATTGGTTTGATGAGAACTGATCGAGCCAGCCCCTTCATTAATGGATCTGCTATGTTGTTTTAATTATTTATTTTGTCAGTCAACTCTCTCCAATGCTGATAAACTGCCTTTCTCATGTGGAACTTTTTGGAGTATGTTTCTTGACTTCTAATGAGCTCTAGATTATTTTGTGATTTATATCACAACATTATTATCATATAATGGTGATATAGTATTCTCAATACTTGGAATTACCCCCGTCTCACTTTTATAATTTTGCATTTTCATTTATGTATACATTTCTTTTACCATGGCGCTATTCAAGGTTATGTACTTAACCTTTTAGTTAAATTAGCTACAACCTTTTCCTTTGGAACATTTCCAACTTAAAACGCCTTAACTAAGGTTTAAACATGAGTTTAATATTGACATATTATATTTGACATCACTTATGAAGTTCGAGTCTGAATGCTCCTTCAGAAGAAGCAAGTTGTTTCCTATAAACAATTCTCTAGCATTTCAAAAATGATTTAGGATACTCTTAGCTACCATTTAGTGACCTTAATTTGGATTTGATATTTACTTCATGTAATAAACATATTACCTAAATACGATATTACAGACAATACAACATGTATTAATTTCTATTGCCAATGCATAAGGAATTCTTCTTACATGTTCCATACTAAATATATTAATATGGTGTCTATGTATATCATCCGGGACATTCCCAACATATTTTATACTTATTATAAAAGATATCATTTACAAATCTAATATTGAATGCAAAATAACCAAATTAGAACTAATTTTAACGTAGGTACATCGTTAACAATCAGCAATATGTTGTTTACTTATTGTTTAGAAATGTATATGTAGCATTTAATGTTCATTCTTATAAACACACGCTTCCTCTTCATTTTCATAGAAAGTCAAACTACTTGATACTTCTATCAAAATACTTGTTCAACTCTAGTGCTTGTCGAATAATACTTTTGTATCCATTCTTCGACCATGTCCTAAAACCTACAAACTCAATATTGCTCCTACTAACTTTGAGACATTTTGGTTGTTATGTAAAAACAATCTATTCCAAATCATTATTTTGAATTTTCTGTTTTTAACATATATGTAACCAAACACAAATTCATAGCACTGATAATTTTGGAGTGAAATCTGAATTAACTTGAGCATGTTAAATGATGAATCAGTTACGCTAATTTCAACAATTGAAATTTACGATGTTGTTCTTATCAACGTTGCTCACTATAGTCTAACCATATAAGTCTTTTTCTTGAAGACAAATTAGCGGTCGATGGATCATATCCCTTCAAGTACAACTATCAAAATCGTATATTGATATCGTACTTGAAATTCATTTAGATTTGTGCATTATACCATATAGAAAAGTCAATACTCTTAATGGTTTGATTGACAACTAAGGAATATATATTCTCGACATTGATCAGAACCTCATAGTTTCTCCTTATTATGCAAGAATACTTATTAGACATTCTAATGTGTTGCATTCATTTAGCTTTGGTTAATTTCATTTCATTCCTTGTTATCAGTTTTGCTTTGGACCGTATCCAAATCCATTTTACTACCAATAATTTCTAAATGAAATTCCTTCTCCACCAAATTGGTGTTTCTTGAAACAACAATTGTTTCTTAGTACAACAGAATGTGTATTCATAATTTTTTTATGAATTACCTTACATACATATTAAACTGATTTGGTTTTAGTTTACGAAACTTATATTCAAGACATAAATTGGTTAGTTATTATTAATTGATCACAAACTCCTTTGGGGTGATCCACACAAGATCTATCATAGACAATTATTATGTATAGTCTTTCGACTCACACAACCTGTTAACTTGTTGACCTAGGATATGTCAGGGTTTCTTATAAAACCTTATCTTGTATGATTTTGTAAACTGTGCATTAGATAAAATTAATTTTAACCTTATCTACTACTTTTAAATACACGACCTTACATAAAGAAGTTAACTCAACTTCACTCGTTATCAATTTTACCTTATTCAAAGTCTGTTTACTCCTTATGAATGCATCATTATGTATCATAAGGAGAAGTAACTTTTGAGATTAAATCTTTACTTATTTCAAGACACATTTGAAGCTCTTTCCAATACACTTATCTATTCGATCAAATCAATCCATTTTATTTTCTTTTTCATATTACTGACTTCCATTTTGTATTCTATGAGCTTACCATAAATATACTTCATGTACATCAAATACACATTTCATGTCTATGATAATTCAACGATGAATTTAATGAAGTATGTCGATTTGTTTTTGGTATTATTAGACAAGACTGCGTACATCTATATATATCAATCCAAAGAGTTCACGAATTCTTTTACACTCCTACTAAATGTATGCTTTTCCCTTTTTTGTTTGAGATATAGTTCACAACTACCATATGATTCATAATCAAGTGACTAAAGAATTATTTCTCAATATTGTGGCTTAGTCCATAATTCAATAATAATTGCAAAAATTTCATATACTTCTGTATTTTCAATGTATCGCTTTTGTTATGAAAATAAATACCACTGTCATAGCTTTACTTTATAATGTAAATCCAAAATATTCATATTAAAATAGCACTATGTATATTTTTAGTCAATACTGAAAATAGTTACTATTTCATAAAAAATACTTGGTTTGTTTACGGAAGCAGTTTCATAACTTGATGTGATTGCCAAAAGAGTTATATAGTACGCTTCCACTATTTCCCTCATTACTATAATAGCGTATGAAATACAAAACCATATTCAACCACTTAATATGAGTTTTTTATTTTATTTATTGTAACCGGATTACGGTTAAGAGTTTTCAGATCAAATATCTAGACTCTAAGACTCATAGACTTCTATGTAAAAATACATGTAGAATAGATATCATGTTCCTTATTCCTTGTTAAGTATCTAATATTATTTTATATAATTCTCGGGTTATAATATCTCTTCATAGAGTAGAAGTGACCATTCACTCTCTTCATCCCAACCATGCCTTGAGTTATATCCACTCTCAATTCGCTTCCTTTTCCAAATGCCGAACCATTCAAAAGAAACCCTTCTACAAGATCATGACAAACTCTTTACAAAACTGCATTAGGTCAGCCTTGACATTAAGGGTATTGAATAAGTTGCACTTTACGTAAACTGATCAAACTGAATTTTTAGTGATCAAAGTCTTAGATCCATTTGTAGCTCTCGGTCTAGTATTACATCTAGCACAATAAGGGACTTATAGTAATCCATCATATTGAATACACGATCTAGCATTTTTTTTATTTTCTTACTTTGAATGAATTAACTTCAACGAGGTTCTTTTATTACGAACTATGATAATTCATCATATAACATTTACACGTGATTGAATATGGATCAAATATCCATAAACTTGTATTGTTTTAAAGTTCAAAACTCATAAAAGACAACACATAGTCTAATGCAAAAAAATACATAAGTGACCAAGTTACGAACTATTTAGTAGTTTTATAATTAAGCATTTGCATGGTCATGAAAAAAATGTAAAATTTATTGGTTGGTATATTTTATATTTCTATTTTTCAACCTTGATTCAGTTTATTAGTATATTTTAATTGATAAACATTTTATCGATTACATTAATTGCATAAATTTATAGATGTAGATTTTTTTAACTTTATATGGGAAATGTTCTTACAGTATTAAAAAGGTTAAATATCACCATTTCACTTTTAATAAGGCTCCAACTAGATTTTTATGTTTCTCAAAAGCTTAAGAAGAAACAAGAAAACCTTTCGATTTCTCTAATGGGTATTAGGATCTCATTTGCCTTGAGATTCCGACCTTGAGTTTGCTTAACAAATCTTAAGACCCACAAGCGATGTATAACTCTTTGTCATTTGTATCATATACAACTCCTAAGCTATGGTCTTTGTCCTAATTTTATTTTGACCTTGAGTTTTCTCAAAAAATTGAAAGAGATTATTCACTGGAACTTACCATTTCATGAAAGCCTAAGTATAGTATGTGTACCTTGAGTTTGCTCAACAAATACATATAGTATCTTACCTCATGTGGTCAATATATTAATAATACTACAATATGTTAATAATACTACGCATAACATCTTTAGCTTGAGTTTGCTCAATAAATAGAGAGTATGCAAGTAATATGTTAATATGTAATACTAGAGGACAACATTCATATCAAAGATTCACAATCTTTAATATATTTAATTGAGTGATCTTGACTTATGGAATAATATATTTCTTATGAAATACCCTCATGATTCAAGTGTCAAACATATCTGAAATTGCAATATTTGTACCATATGTATGTATTTATTTCTTAAATCTAATTTGGGTTTCTTACTGTTTCATCTTTTATTATACATTCATATTATATAAGTTTAATTTTTGTATAACATTTCATAATTTAATTAACTTATACAAAAATCTTATTTTAATTTGTTAGTCAAACTCTTATTTAACTAAACTAATTAATCTAATCAATTAACATTATAATTAATTGTTATTTTTATTCATTTTAAATTGGATATGTGTTTTGCAGGCTGACCTGGCAAAACACAAAGCTGAGTGCTAGATGGGTGCAGATGTGGTTGCCACTAGAAAGGTGGAGGATGCCAAATATGGTTGTCGCTAGAAAGGTGGAGGATGCCAAGTGGCATAACTGGTTAAGAAACATGGTAAGGACCCTGCTTAGGGAAAACTTTCGGTTTCCAATTTTGATTAACAAGTTTGACATCACAACTTTTTCCAATGCCTGGGCGGAGGTGGCAAAGGAGATGAGATCGCTAGGGATTCTGGTGCCGGCTGTGCTGGCCAAGGAGAAGCTAGACTCCTCGATTCAGCCAGCTGAGTAGCCGAGCTTATAGACATTTTTTCTTTCCTCCTTTTGTAAGCCTAGGCCGGTCTACGTAATCCCACAATTTAGTGAATAAAAAAATTGTTTTGTTGAAATTATTGTAAGTACTTTGTTGCTTTATCTACTCTTGTCTGTTTTCGTATGCTTATAAGGTAGCGTACTTTGAGTATATGACATGGTCTCTTATACTGAATTGATCAACCCATTATGTGCGATAGGCCATGTAACATCCCTACTTTAAGACTCGAAAACAGATGTTGATGATGTCGTAGTTATTATTAGAATCATCTTCCAGCAACAAAGTGAGTTTGGTATTTTTTCACAGCATTAACTAAACGGAGTAGCCAAATACATTCATTATAACAAAATGTTTTACAAAATTCATTACATTATCATTAACTCATCTCAATCCCGTGCAGGGATGACTATAAAATAAGATATAAATAGAGGATCATGCCTGACATATGAGAATACCGACATGGATACTTAACCAATTATAAAGTCTTCTTTTACATAGCAAAATTCCAAAATAGCTTTTATTTGCAAAATAAGCCTCTTGTTTCGTCTTTGAAGATTTTATTCATATTTTTTCGAAAGCTACCAATCTATACCATAATCATAGCCTACTCGAATGATTTTCTTGAGTTTGTGAAAAACAAATAGAACACGCGTCAGACATAACGCTTAGTATAAGTAATACTTTACCTAAGAAAACATACCTAAGCAAACAATCATATAGTAAGGCCACGCCGCTAAAGTACGGAATGGCTTTTCCCCTCACTCTCCCAGTCATCATCAAGTACATCATACTACGTAATAACATTATGTCATGAACAAGCATAAATCATCAATTCATTGTAAGGGTGAGATTTTGTAATGATCCATATTTTACGTATCGGAGGATCGTAAAATATTAATTTTAAATTCATATTGAGCCGTGCGACTTAAAAATGTCCAAAAGAAGTGTCCGGGTCACAATGTCGGATTTCGACAAAACTTAAACCATTGGAACGGAAAAAATGCATCGACTTACGTGCTCGAAGATTAAGTCAATTGAACATTCCTAAAAGCCGTGCGATCAAAAAATGTGCGTTGAAATTTCCAAAAGATGGGAGAAAGGGGTACACACAAACCCTAACTCTTCCCATTATGCTTCATTCTCCAGTCGCATATTTTCATTTCCTTCCCCGTTGCTTCTCCTTGCTTTGCATGGCAACTTATATCCACTTCTTTCCTCTTCTCTTTCTCATGCAACCGATTACCGTTTCTAATGAAACAAAATCCAGGTCTCTATATTTTTCCGAAAGCGATGCAACCATCGCCTCGAATTGACCCGGATCTGACGATGGTGGCCGAATTAGATGAATCCATCAAAGAGGATATTGTTTTCAAAAAGATTGAAAATGGTTTTGATAATATGGGTGTTGTTCGTCTCGGTGAGAGGGTTACACGCGTGTGTAAACGGCGCAAGCTGTAGTTGAACGTAGTGGCTGAGGCAGGCTTGAGAAGTTGAAAAAGGAAATGGATTCGTTGCCTTTCTTGTTCTGTGGCTGTTCACTTTTGCATGTGCACGGGTTGATGGAGTTAGGCTGAGTAGTGGATTGGGTGATGTGTACGTAGGATTTTCGCTTTCTGACTTAGGATTTTCGTCTTCGGTTTTAGGCGGCGACTTCAACGTCGTCGCTTGTCAAGCTGAAAAGCGTGGAGGTGTCGCTACCAACCATTATGCGGTGGCGGATTTCAACTCTTTCATTGTCAGCTCAGGCCTTTCCGAGATTCCCTTTATTGGGTCTACTTTTACATAGTCTAACAACCGAGGGGGACCAAACCGTATTATTTCTAGATTAGATCGTATTTTTGGTTTTGAGGATTGGTTCCTCATGCCCTTCTCCTTCTCCATTTCTCACCTCCATAGGACCTTTTCTGACCATGCTCCTATGGTTTTGCGTTGTTCTCCTCTCTCTCTATCGGGTCCTTCCTCCTTCAGCTCCAGAGTATGTAGAGATCCCATCATTCCTTTCACCAAGTGGTGGAGGAATCTTGGAGCTCTCCAATCGTTGGCTCCCCCTCTGTTGTCTTCTCATGAAAGCTTAAATGTCTCAAGGCTTGCCTTAAGGTTTGGAACATCTAAGTTTTCAAGAACATCTTCGATCGAGAGCGGGCGGCCGAAGAATCTCTTATCTTAGCTAAATCTTTGTTGGATGGGAATCCGTCCGCTACCAACAAGGAGGCGTCGGCGTTAGCCAAGATGGCCTTCTCATCTGAGTTGCGGATCGAAAATGACTGCCTTCGTCAGAAGGCAAGGGTCAAGTGGGTGGTCGAAGGCGATACGAACTCCAAGTTTTTCCATTCCTCTATTCGTAAAAAGAACTCCCTTCTTACCATTCGTGAGATTCTACGTCCTGATCTCTCTGTGGCTTCTATGCCAGAAGAAGTCAAAGAGACCATCCTGTCTCACTTCCAATCCTTTCTGAGCACTCCCTCTGCTTCAATTTCCGATCCGGTCTTATTAGCCTTCATTCCTAGTATGGTCCTTCCTTCGAAGAGAACGGACTTGTCGGTACCTCCCTCTCTGGATGAGATCCATGCCTACATCTTTTCTCTATCTAAGGATAGTGCCAGTGGGCCAGATGGTTTCAACGGAGTCTTTTTCAGGAGTGCTTGGCCTATTATTCAGTCAGACTTTTGTCTGGCTGTTCAATACTTCTTCTCGGGCGGTTCTTTGCCGCTAGGTTGGACGTCCACCAACCTGATTCTTATCCCGAAATGCGATAACCCGCGGTCTTGCGTGGATTTTCGTCCTATCAGTTTGTGCAAATTCTCTAACAAAGTTATCTCGAAGGTTCTGGCCAATCGCTTGGCCCCGTTCCTTGATCGCCTCATATCCCCTTCTCAATCGGGGTTTGTTAAAGGCCGTTTAATTACTGATAACGTCCTGCTTGCTTAGGAATTGATTTCTCATCTTGATCGGAATGTCAGAGGTTCGAATGTGGTTTTCAAGCTGGATATGGCTAAGGCTTATGACCGCATGTCCTGGTTTTTCATCATCAAGGTTTTACAAGCCTTCGGCCTTCCCGAGTCCCTTATAGGCTTGGTGTGGAGGCTTATTTCCAACTGTTGGTTCTCCGTTCTTGTTAACGGTTCAGCCAATGGGTTTTTCCAGGCGGGTAGGGGCTTACGTCAAGGAGACCCTCTGTCGCATTCACTGTTCGTGATCGCGGTAGAGGCTTTCATTCGAGGTCTTCATAATCTGACGGTATATGGTCAGATTCAGAGGTTTGGCATTCCTTGGGGATGTCCGCTTGTTTCAACCTTATCCTTTGCTGATGACATTGTCATCTTCTCCAACAGGGGTCGTTCTTCAGTTCGCCGGCTCCTTCGTCTCATCCAGCAATACGAGAGGAGTTCGGGCCAGCTCGTTAACTCTTCCAAAAGCTGTTTCGTCCATGCGAAAGACTTGTCACCCTTAAGAGCTTCTTGGATTGAGAACTTTTCTGGATTCAAGAAGACTTCCCTTCCTTTTCCTTATCTTGGTGTTGTCCTCTACAGAGGTCGGAAACTAAACGCTATCTTCGATCCCTTGTCCGACAAGGTTAGGGGCAAGATCATCCGTTGGAATGCGACTCTCCTTTCTTAGGCAGGTAGACTAGTTATCATCAAGTCTGTCTTGGAATCGATGGGTACTCATGTCTTTGCTGTGATGACTCCTACTTCGGCCTTCTTCCGCTTGTATCAGGCCTTAATTTCGTCCTTCTTTTGGGGTAAGAAGGATAGCGTCCATCGGCACCACTGGGTTTCCTGGGCCTCCATTTGTCGTCCCAAATCCGAGGGGGGCTTAGGCTTGCGCAACCCAAAGGACCTTTGTGCGGCTTTTGCTTGCAAGTTATGGTACAGGTTTGGGGCTAACAACTCCCTATGGGCGTCGTTCCTTCACTCAAAGTACCAAAGGCTTGAGGGTGCGGGATTTTCTGGCTCCCCCTCCTATGCTAGTGAAACTTGGAAGCACTTGCAGTGGTGAAAGGGTTGGTTGACTCTCATGGCGGCTTATCCGGTTGGGATGGCGGCTCGTTCTCTGTTTCGAAAGCATGGAACTCGGTTCGTACCCCAAATTCGATCCGACCTTTATTTTCTTTAATCTGGAATTCTCGCATCCCCCCAAAGTCTCTCTGTTTATGTGGCGCTTGCTACATGATGGGCTTCCTTTAGACGAGAATCTCCAGAGGATTGGCATTCCTTCCATTTCCCGCTGCAGGTGCTGTAGTTCTGGGGATACGGAGTCCTTGAGTCATTTATTTTTTATCGGTTTTTCAGCCAGGGCAGTCTGGAATTACTTCGGGAGCCTTGTTGGTATCCCGGGAAATGCCCATTCTTCCTCTGATCTTCAGAGTAGCTGGTGGTCCGAGACCTCCGGTAAATCGCTTCGTTCGATTCTATTTCGCCTGATTCCATGCCTGATCTGCTGGCACATATGGTGCACGCGGAATAAGGCAACTTTTGAGGGTTCTCCTATGGATTCCCCGTCCATTATCTGTAGTGTTAGGAAAGATGTCTTCCATGCGTTTCGCGGTAGACCCTTTAGGGGCACCATTGGTCTCCGCTCTAGGCGATTGGAGGATCTGTTTTCCATCGCTTCTGATCGGTCTGCCGCTAGAGCGGGTATTGGCTGAGGCCGTGTGGGGGACAGAGAGTCTCGTCGCTCTAACCACCTTCCCGATCCCCACACCCATTTTTTTCTTATCTCATTCCTGCTTGCTAGTTGCTCAGGTGCTGGAGTTTCAGGTTATCTTCCAGACCGTGCGATCTTCACCAGATTGGTTGTAGCTTTGGAGGAGGGCCATTTCTTGTCTCGGGTGTTGGCTCCTTGCGATGTTGGCTTTTCTGCGAGTACAGAATTGGTCTCACTTATTTGGTCTTTTCAGCGTTTAGCCTCGGTGCTCTGTTCGGGATTCTACTAACGTCAACATTGGACGGTGGCCTTGCCAGAGCTCAATGGTGATGTTAGACGAGTGGTGGTTTTCCGAAGCTCATCCTGGATTCTCTGAGCGGGCATTTCTTTTATAAAGGCTTGGTTTTATGGGTCTTTTTCTTTAGTTGATTTCTTGATGTATTGCTGGTTTGTTTCCGTTTCTGCTGTTGTACTCGGCTAGACTGTTTCGTTTTCCTATAGCTATTCATGGTTACCTGTCAGGCATGTTGGCAGCTTTTGGTCTTCTTATATATATGTAGTTTTTTTTAAAACAATATACGTAGTGAGTGAAAAATAAAGAAAAAGAATAAATAAAAGCAACACTCATTGGTGGCAAAGTCGGGGTGACCGGGCTGGAAAACCAAGGCAGGTGAAGCTGACATGGTGGAAAGATGGTGCGGGCGAAGTAATGTTGGATGAGTGCACATACATATATGGAAGGGTGAAGGCCAAGAGAAAAACGAGTTCGTGAGTGCATGGAATGAGAGAGGGGAGAAAAGCCATAGGCATGTGAAGAAAGAATGACGTGGCAAGGAGTATTAATAAAACAAAGAAATAATGTGGGTGCGTGAATTGCGAGACTACAGTCTACAGGCTAGCTACAAAAACTGGGGTGATGTGTCCATGAAGAGAAAGTGAATTATGAAATTTGGTCAGTGTTAATTAATTATTAGTTAGATTATTAATTCATTAAAATATATTCGAAATTTAAAATTCTTCATATCTTTTGCATACGTTGTCCATTTTGGACGCTGTTTCTTGTTTTGCACTCGTGGTGGAGAGAGCTCTAGCAGTTGGCTTTCATTTAGACATATTTAGTTGAGGTGGGTGATATTGTCTCTCATGATACTATGATTGTTACTATAGTATTAAAGAAATGTTTTTTAATATTTTCTTACTTTAAAATAGGAATTATAAGTTAAACCTATATCTTATATTTGATAAAAAGAATTAAAATGGTTTTAAATTAAATATCACATTTACGCAATATTTTGATGATATTGATAGATTTAGGATATTAATGATATTCACCCCGCATTGGTTGCTTGGATGTATTGTATTATGTTATTATAGACTTATGTAGCCTACTATAGACATTTATATGCTTGTTGATTTCATCTCTATTTGTTTGTTAGTTGGTTGAAATCGTCGTTCAAAGGTGATATAGGAAAATTTCACTAGATAGAGTTTAGTGTATATCGATCGAATGCACACACAATGGAACTCTAATGATGTGATAGAGTTTAGTGCATATTGATTGAGCGCACAAATTATGATAAAGTCGAAATGATGGGATAAATATATGGAGGAGTATTAGTGCGTGCCAAGTAATCTAAAGATGAAGGACGACAGACTTAGATATATGCTTCAGACTTCATGAAAGATGCCAAACATTTTCATTTAGTTTGTATTTTACCATTTTTCGTTAAGTACACGACCAAAGTGGTCATTATCGACTACTCTGGAGTGGTCGGTATCTACTACTATTGATGATGGCCGAGTTGGTCAATTTTGACATGGACGATGGAGAGGCTTCGAGGAGCAGGGTATGATCATTAGCTCGTCCGTTTGACGTTTGATTTTGGTGTTACTGCTATTCGATGAGTGATTCTGATGGTGAAGCAATGATGCAATGCTTCGTCGCGATGACTTCTTGGTTCGATGATGATGGTCCCATAATGGGAAGTGACGGCTTCGACGATGAATAGTTGTACTTCGGGAGGCAGAATAGGCGATGATGATTCAGATTAGTGGAAATGTCGAAGGAAGGTTATAGGATGAATGATGACACTTTATGACTTATGATGTTTGTCTAGAGTAGTCCCGACCGTTGGGACTTCAAATGGGAGTTGTAAGGACAATTTTGAGATGCACTCTGATATGGATGACATGTGCAAAGAGATCGTTAATATTCATAGGTTTTGATGTACTCGTAAAGCAAGGGTATGTGAAGATGCTCACATGGGTTAAAGGGTGCATCCCACATCAGAGGATGTTTTCTAATTCATTCCTTAGACTATCAAATAGGTGGTCTAGTTCCTAGCTGACCGAGGGGCATGGATTCGAGTACTGAGAAACTGAGACGTTGAGTAGTCCTTGGCTCTATGGTGGTAGCCATATGAGAATCATATATCCAACACATTGAGTGAGTGACTGTGAGGATGGATGATGGATTCCATGTTTGTTTGACTATTTTTATCACCTTAGGGATGTCACACAATGTAGACATACCGAGGTCGATATCTAGACACCCTTAGTACCTTAATGTATAGTACACCTATGATAACTATCAAAGTAGCATATATTTGATGTTACATCATAAATCTGTGGATGCAGGGCCAGGTCAAGTATGATTCCCCAAACCCTTCTGTTCCATATACTATACCAACTTTTATAGCACATCAGACTATCATCTGACTTAAGGTTTTATGCTATGCTTCTTATTATCTTGGGTGCTTTTAAATAAGTAGACTATATAGCAGGTGTAAATAGCACTTGGAGCTTTGTAGATGGACTAGTAGATGGTGACGCTTTCTCTGTTATTATTGTTTATTCCGCCGTGTGACACTATAGAGCCTTAACAGTGGTGACGCTTTCTATTTTGTATAACTATATGAGTTTGTATACTTTGATGCCGTGATTCATTCAATTATTTACTGTCTCGCCTATTTTATATTTGTGATGACTATTATATTTTATTTGATGCGCTATGAGATATATGAGTTATGTGATTGTGAGATGTTTTCTTTCACCTTCTTCTCTTCTATTGCCTTCTCTTCTTTTCGATTCCTCTTCTTATTTCTTTTTCTTTCCCTTGACAACCATCCTACATTGGCCGGATGCTCCAGCGGCGCACTATTCGGTTATATGAGCATCAGCGGTGTAGGGTGGTTGTCACATCTTGCTTACATGTTTGACTGGTTTCATAGTTAGTTCATTTTAAATTTCCATTCAGGCCTTATTCTTTATAGTTCAATAACGATATTTGACATTTAAGGTTCTCATTTAGGTGTTTCATCTCATTTTCTACCAGTTTTATCATGAATATATAATTAGGTTTCCATTATGGGCTCGTACCATCTTTTCATATTTTATCGTGAATAGACAATTGGATACTACTCCAGCCTTTTACCATTATTTTCATATATTACCGTAAATAGACAACGGTTTGCCACTAAGGCTTCATATCAAAGCTACCAAATATAATGTCATGTTTTAGATATTTGGTAGCCACACATGCCTTCCATCAACATTATCAAATATAATATAGTGTCTAAACATATTATTTCCACCAAGGACTTATATTTCCATTCCCGTTGTCTTTAATGGTTCCACTATCATCACAAAGCTATTAAGCTAAATCTCAAATTTTATTCTCTAAATAAATTATTTAGATTTAATTTATTATTCTTTATGGTCATTTAATTCCCATGAAATTCTCAACCATCACCGTGGAAGATGGCTTCCAAATTTCTATAGAAGTTCATTCATTCACTTAGAATTTCTTAGCTTTTTTAGCTGTCTCATATTTACAACGCATGGCTATCGCATGTTGAAACTAGGTTATCACACATTAATATTTCCCCAACTATCGCAGGTTAATCTTTTAAACCATCATAAGTTGATTCAAGATCCATCGCATGTTGAAATTATTTAGAGCTATCATAAGCCGGCACACCCTAGAACCATCATTTGTTGAAGTTATCCTAGCTATCACAAGTTGACATAAGTATAGGCTATCACTAGTTGTCCCCAGTGTAGCTATCGCATGTTGAGTCCAGCTATGCCATTATAAGTTGATCCCAACATAGTTATCGCATGTTGTCTCCAACTTAGCCATTACAAGTTGATTCCAACACAGCTATCATATTCTGACTCCAACTTGGCTATAACAAATTGATCCCAAACATAACTTTCACATATTGACTTCCACTTAGTTATTCCAAGTTGATTCCAAACTTAGCTATCACATGTTGACTTCCACTTAGCTATCGCAAGTTAGTCCCACCATAGCTATCACACATTAGCTTCAACTTAGCTATTGCAAGTTGATCCCAAACATAGCTTTCGCTTATTGCATTCAACTTAGATATCACAAGTTAATCCCAAACATAGCTTCCACATGTTACATTAAGCTTAGATATTGCAAGTTGATCCCAAACTTAGTTATTGCATGTTGACTTCCACTTAGCTATTGCAAGTGGATCCCAAACATAGCTTTAACGAACCAATTTCAAACACTTCGTATTTAAATATCTGAAATTAACCCACTTTTTAAACTGTATTTTGGAATGATTTGTTTTTTTTACACTTATAGATGCGAAAAGGATAGTAATAAATTGAGTTGAAAAGCAATTTAATTTATAAAATGAAGTTGTAAAGGTTATGTTCCATGTACCGATAGTCGCTATAGATGCACTTTGAAAATCCTTATTTTAGTAAAGTTTGAAATGTTGTTTCATTTAGATATTTTATAAATCGTTTCAAAGGAGTTTAATAAAATGTATATAAGTATTTTAAAAGAAATTTGAAGTTTGAATATTTTTAAAGAGTTTGTTTTGAAATTTTAATGTAATGGATTTCTTGTTATATTTATAAAACTTTTTTTTTGTTTAAATAGAAAAAGGTTTTTAAATAAATATAATTATTTTTAAAGTAATGTTTTATATAACTATTTATAACTTATTTACAAGTATTTTAAAAAGGTATTATATATATAACTTTATAAAACTAGTTTAATATTTTATTTTAGTATAAAGAATTTTCCTTTCACTTTTCATCTTTAAGTTTATTTTAAACTTTACTAATTGTAGTAAATTTTTTTGGCAAAGCCGGCGGGGTTAACTGGTCCCCTACCAGTTTATTGCAACACAATAAAAATGATTCAAAACACGCTTTGAATAAAAAAAAGAAAAATAGGGAAAACAAAGCAGACAACAAAGAAAAACATAAGAACAAATAAACATCAACTCCAACTACTGATCATAATGCTAGGGATATGGCACTCCCTCCTTTTCAGTTGCATGTAAGTTCTATTCTTTACTTCAGACCAAAGAGTGCTAAAGCTATTTCTTTTATTTTCAAAGACTATAGAATTTCTCTCTTTCCATATCACATCCATATAAATTTTTATGCATATCATCAACACTCTGTAACTGCTAGTCTTCCACCTCGTTGCCTTTAAAATTATGTTCCAGTTAATAACAGAAAAGGGAACAGCAGTAGTGCTTTGTATTCTACTCACGATCTTTTCAACCAGAGCATACAGTCTTGGGCAATCGAAGAAAAGATGCTCAACTGTTTCCACAAACTGGTCACAAAATACACATTCAGGGCTACTACTAATCCCATAATTAATTAACACATGTCTGGTGAGGAGAGCACTGCTAACAACCTTCCAAAACATAAAGTTTTCTCTCGGTGATGAGTCATTGATCCAAAGTACAGTGAACCACTTAGCAGCAGGGAAGACAGTATCACCAATCAAGTGTTTATAAACCATCTTAATACAATGAGGCTTATTATTCCAAGTCACATATAAAGATTGGTCAGAACTGTAGATTGTACTCTGAATAGTATTCCAAAGTTGCCTAATAACTTGACTACTATTGTAAGGAAGCTGGATTCTACCATTGTTGAGATACTCACTAACTTTAGCTTCACGACTAACACTAGACTGAACAATCATTGCATGATCAAAAAATGTAGATAGTATCATACCAGAACTAACCCAAGGTTCGTCCCAAAAACTAGTGTTAGTGTTATGGTGAACATGGTACTGGATCATAGGAAGGTACACTTCCCTGAGCTTAAGAATATTCCTCCAAGTCCAACTACTGTCTTGTGCTATGTTCAAGTCCAATAAATGTAGTAAATTTTTAACTAAACTATTATATATATATATATATATATATATATCATTTTAAAACATCTCTAACTTATTTAAAAGTATTTTTGAAAGATTATTATTTTGGAAGAAGGGATGAAAAATTACATTATGTAAAATTGAATGTGTGGTTTATTTGCATATGGAATGATAGTGTTACTCTACTTAACATTAAAAGCCAAGCGAGGTAGACTTCTCTATTTCTGAGAGTCAAGGTTGATGTTTGAGTAGGAATGTGCAATAGCACTATAACCTACTAGCTTCCCTCTTGACCAAGGAATAGTTAAGTTGAAATGTTGGAAACGTGTTAAGTATACAAACCTTAATTTCTATAAGCAATCATTTTTGAAACTAGATAGCCAATCAGCTAACTATAAGAACTTGACTTAATAACATAAGTAAATGGTTTGGGATTGTAGTAAATAATTTTTGAATAACATTCGTTTTTAACCCTTATTAATATAATTAGAGTTTTAATTAGAGTTATAACTGGAGCTATACGTAGGATTATAGCTAGGATTATAATGAAGACTATAATTAGGAATAATTAAGACATTAATAAGGCATACTTTATAGATAATTATAAATAAATTATTTTGGGTTTGTTGTGCAATGTTAAATAACACTTGTCTTTAACCCTTATAAATGTAATTAGATCTTTAAAAGGGTGTTTTAAAGATAATGTTTAAGTATAAATTGTTTTGGGTTTGTTGTGACAATGTTTAAATAACATTCGTCTTTAACCCTTATAAAGGTAATAAGATTGTAACAACCTGTTCCAAAATAGGCCTAAATCCCGATCTAGAAAAGGTCCATTGAAACTTAGACTAATTCCATAGCTGGCTGTTAGTTGGTAAAAAGAATAATACAGAACTGTTTATTTATTCGTTCAAAACTCAAAGCTGAAGGATAAAATACAATAGCATAAACAATATCCATTGCATTTCAAATTCCAAATGTCACAAAACCATAACATAATGTTAAAAATAATCATTAAAAAATCATATTTAAAAATACATTGTCAACTTCAAATAGGTACATCGTAAAATAGCATAAATAGATAAATGGACTATCGCTGTAGTCTTCTCTTATTATTTTCTCCATGTTGATCATCATCTCCTTCCCTATTCTCTATTGTGATGAGGAGGAAATCAGAATGATAATGTCTGGTAATTGAAAATATCAAGCCTTTCTATATTAGCGCTTGGGCAATATAATTTAAAAAAGGACATGTCTTTACATTAAACTATATTCAAAACCATTTAATACTTCATGTAAGGGAAAGAGACAAGCCCTCAAACAACCGCTGAATACCTTCAACCTCCAAAGTAGGTCCTTCGTATTATCTAATTTCATAACCTATAACCATTATTATTAATTTCTACCAATGCGAGAGATAGTACCCAAGCTACTCGATACCTTTTAATAGAAATAGGCAGACTCTGACCATTTAAGACCTCAATTTAGGCAGGCATCCATCATTTAATACCTGTTCCCAAGGCGGACTCCACACAGGTATCTATCTAGTTGACATTGCACAAAAATCTCTTCGGACACTTAATACTTAAATTAAAGTAGATATTTCCAAGATATCTTCACTGTACCTAAATCCAATCCCGATCGTTTAATGCTTCATATAAGGGAAAGAGACGAGCCCTCAAACAACCACTTAATACCTTCAATTTCCCGAAGCAGGTCCTTCATATTATGACCCATACCCCATAGAGATGTCTTACATTAGTCCAACTATTAGTAGGAATTAGTAGCCATATTATTTGGGTAGATTTAGCATCTAGAATTTGGGACTAACCTCAGGTCATCCATAGTTACTTATTATATGCGATATCTCACATCAGCCCTAAAGTCACATTGTTGGTAGCCAGATGAATTGGACAGACTTCTATGTGCTCTTTTGCTGACCTCGCATCCCTTTAACTTAGTTATATTGCATAACACTCGCCAAGTATATTCTCACACATCTCACCGTATTAGTTATTTAGGCCCTATAAGAAATCCTTCTTATTTCTCTTAGTTAATTACTTTCCTAAGGAAGAATTTAAATGATAATTATTAACTTAATTAACTATGCAATTATATGTTATAATTGTATGTTATTTATGCTAGTTTATATATAAGTAAAAATGCATTTATTGATTCTATGTGTGTGGAGACTATGCCCTAAACTAACGTTTTAAATATAAAATCTTCCAAAATTATACAAGTCACATTTCCACAATAACATATATACCATAAATCCAATATTCCAAAATCAAATCAATAGAATTGTATATAGAATCTAAATTCAACTTATTTCATATTAAAACAACAGAATAAACCAATAATAAAAACTTACAATTTAATTAATTTTATGCACTATTCAACTTCTTTTACATATAATTAGACTAGGGAATTTCTATTCACTTTGTAGAAATAGGCAATGTAGACTACGAATAAGAATACGTACCTTACACACCATTTCTTAATCAAATCCCTTAATCAAATTAAAAATAAGAAGTGGAATAGAAGGTAAAACACTTAAATTGCAAAATCTACACAATCTCTGTTATTTTAATACAAAACAATTAAGATTCCAACCTAAAAATTGACATTTAATTAGTTCTGGGAAATTTTAGGGATTTTTAATGTGATTTTTTCATATTCAAAAACTCTCCAAAGCACGTATCAAATCCAAACTACACTATTCAATTACTAAAATAGTAAAACTAACATTTCCACTCATAGTAGGTTCATAACTTTACCTCCTTCTTGGATTTGACACGGCTATAATAATCTCCTTCGGATCTCTTCTTTTTCATATATACAATAATGGATTTGTATGTATGTTAGATTTATAAAATTGGAGGTTTAAAGGAAGAGAAGATAGAAAATAAACAATAAACAAGAATAGATAAATAGGATTTCTTATCGAAAACCCTAACGGATTTTTTTAAATCTACGAAGAGACGAACTGGTAATGCTTCGCTAATGTTCTCAAATATTTTGTGAATAAAACCGAGGGGATTAGGCTCCTATTTATAGTGATCGGATGCACCAGGATTTAAGTCGATTTTAAACTATAAAATCTAGAATGTTCATTGTTGAAAATATCAGCCACCACACTGTGTAACGACCCGTAAATTTCGATAATTAAATTGATTAATTTAATAAGATCTTTGGTAATGACATTTAGAAAGAAATAAAAATTTATAATTTATAATGAAGCGAAAGTTAGAAATGAATGTAGCATTGGTAATAAAAAATAATTATTGACAATTGAAGTGAAATCCTAATAATAATATAATAGTTAGGATTGTTACACTTGGTTATAAAATAGAAAATGAGTAAATGAAAGTAAGTGTTGAATTAACCAATGAAATAATATATTGCTTAATAGTAACTGAACGTAACCTAAGGTAATAAGGTTATAACAAGTTGATAAATGACAAAATTAGTGCAATCCCAATTAATTGAAACAATTGTAAGGTTTTAATTAATTGTAATTAGTAAATTGGGAAATAGATTCAAAGTTATATTAATTGATAAGATAATACGTAATAAATTGTAATTTGATAGGATCAATGCTAGAAAGTAATTATAATAATTGTTGTTTGATAATAAAGTATGAATGGGATTAAATTAGGCAAATAGTGATAATTATTAATTGTTTACCCATTCATTTAATCCATTGAATTAGATCTAAATCCATTGCAATTAAACGTAATTTATTATTAAGTTAATACGAATTAAACGTAATTAATTACTAAGTTAATATGAATTTAGCTGATGACTATGAACCATTAGGGCAATTGGATATATAGTAGTGTTAAAGTTATCCATAAGATAATGGTTGATTTAATAAAAAAATGGGGATCAAGATTATTAATTTAAATTTAATAAATTGGATTAATTAAAATTTAAATGGAATTTAATAAATGTTAGTAAATGGGAATTAAGATGAAATTGGGAAATATTAATGTACCAGGATATAAACCAATGTTAATTATATTCTTATTGAAATAAAGGACTTGAATAACAAGGTTTAAAAATTTATAAATGGATTTTTGGAATTTTAAATTTATGAATTTATGAATATAATGAAATTGAAACTTAACGCTGAAATTGAAGAATGAATCAATGTTAAATTAAGATCTTAATTTGTTTAAACCATTGCAAATGATTAAGAAAGCAAAAATGATAAGATTTGTTGACTATAAAATTTAAATTGAAGAAGTGATTAACTAATTTAATATTAAATTATTTAATTAACTGGAAAATAGCCATTTTGGCCACTGGCTCGAATTTTGACGAAACCAGTTTCATCGGATCCATAACGGTGAATTATTGTAGGATTTCAAGTTTCATAGCGATCGGGCTTGTCGTTTGATCGTACGGACTCGAATCGCCCAGAAATCAATTAAATTGAAATCAATTTGAAATAATTTGATTTTAGCATAACTTCTTCATACGATGGAATTTGGACTTGAAACCTACTCCATTGCTTTTAAAATATTTTAAAACATCTATTTTGATATATGGGTTGACCCAATTTCTTTCCGGAGTCAGAACGGGCTTTTCGGGCCATTTTATCGTTCAATGTGTAAACCGATCGGGTCCATCTATTCTTTTTCAACTCTGTCTATATATACCTCATTATAAACCCTATCCTATTTCTTATTCCTCATTTCTATACATACAATTTAGCTGTCTCTCCTCATTTTAATGGCAGACAATTCCAAATCCAATCGCAATTCAAAAATCAAATTGAAATTTTAAACTCCTCAAAAAAATTCGAAAAAATTATATATCGAAGACCTCAACAATGTGGACCTGCATCGATTGTCTGTTTCTGTACTCGATGCTCGAATTAATCTGAATGCTCGATCAAACCTTGTAATTCGCGAACCCTAACGTCAAATTGGGGTTTTATGATTTGGTCGCTGGTTGGTGAAATTGCTTTGGGGGTTTTGGGAAGATCGTCGTATGCAGTCGTTTGAAGGTGGTCGGAGGTTGTGTTGTGGCCTAAGGCGGCCAAGGCGGATGGTTTTGGCCGATTAGGGTTCGGAAAACCCTAATTTGGGTGGCGGCGGTCTGCAGTAAAGGGCGATCGGAGGGGGATGGCCGTGTAGGTGGCGACATGGCGAGGCGAACGGTGGTTGTGACGTGGGCCGTAGCGGCGTATAGGCGGAGTTAGGGCCAGTCAAAGGCGGAGCTGCTCTGGTTTCATGGGTTCGTTTACGTGATTCCGCGTGTATGTGAAATGGAGAGAAAGAGAGGTGATGTGGTAATATTTTATTATTTAATTTGTTTTAAATTTCAAAATCTAATTATCTTCTAATTGCAATAACTTTCGCATACGAGGTCTAATTGATGCGCGGTTTTCTCCGTTGCGATCCTATCGGAATTTCTGACATTTTGGCTCTAGTTTGGACAGATTCTGAGATATTTTAAATTTTGGGTTTAAACTGAATTTAAATTCAATTTAAATTTAAAAGGTGAGTGTTTTAAACCACTCACAACTTCTAAAATTTCTTATGTGTGTTAAATTTATTTCTGATGTGATTAGAAATTTATTTATGTCTGTTTGGTATATTTTTATCATTATTCCAGTTAAATTGAATTTATTGAATTAAATTGTTATTTAATTTATTGTTGCATATAAACTGCCAGTTAAATTGTTACTTAATATAATATTGAATATAACCGCCAGTATATACCTGTTGTTTATTATCTATTCTATATTGATGTTATTGTTTGAATTGGATGATGATTGTGATAAATGGTTGATGGTTGATATTGGATGAATGGATGTTGTATTATATGGTTATAAACTGCAAGTTGTTATGCATTTTTATTTCATTCGGGATTGTGGTTTAAAATGATATATAACCGTATTTATATTTTAAATTGCAGAATGAAATGATAAATATCTATATCACTTGACCATAGGATAGAAAATTTTATACAGACACCGCGGTCTATATTTAAAAATATTTTGAAATGATTTCTATGGTTTTGTATAGAAATATGGTTTTATAGAAATATGATTTCAAATATTATATATGTGATGTCCCGGAAATTTAGGCAATAATTATTTAATAATTTCATTGATAATTATTTTAAAATGTGAAATATTGATTTAATAATCTAATTCAAACAGGAATTTTCTTTTGGAGATTAATGATCATTTAATTTGTCAAATGATTTTCTTTTCAAAATAATAATAATAATTTAAATTGAGAATCTTATTGTTTTCAAATGTTAAAAATATTTAAGTAATAAATTTATCTTTCTAAGCTTATATAAAAATATTTTATTTATAATGTATAAATGTTTATACATTGTAAATAGAGGATTTGGTTTTAATTTTAATTTATATTAAATAAAGGATATTTTCTAATTTTATATATAATTGTATAATTTGTAAATTGATTAAATTAATTCAAATTAGTATTGTAAACTTTTCAAAAGTTTGTTTTAAAAATCTTTCTTATATTTTCATAGAAATGTAAGTAAGTATTTATTTTGTTTATAATTATATAATATAGTTTAAATTTTGTTTTATAATAAAAGTTTATTTTGTTTTGTTTTAAAAAATTGTTTTCTTTGAAATAAATTTAATTCATTCATGTTAAAGTATAACATTTGGTTTGAAAACTCTTGAATAAAATGAATTCAACACATCTTCTCTTCTTAAAATCTTTTCTTTTGAAATTTAGTTTTAAAAGAATATTATTTTTAAAAATTGTAACAACCCGCATATTTGTCGATTTTGTATTTAAATATTTTATAAGAATATTTTATCGATACTCGAAATTTTGTCCGAAAAGCTACTTTTTGCATACGGTCGAATTGGGACTCGGGACCACTCTCATTGAGTTTAAAATGCCGTTTGCGACCTTTTTGAGTATAAGCTTCGATATTTTTGGAGAAGGTTGATTTTTGCTACTTTTTCACTTAGGGTTTTGGTTTGGGCTAAGCCCACTTATGTACTCAGTCCCAACCCCTCTCCTCCTCATATTTCCAATTCCTAATACTCAAGCTAAAGCATCAATGGTGGGAGAGATTGGAAATTAAAACTCCAAAACCCTAGTTTTCTCTTGCAAATCAACCCTAGCTCCAAACTAATAGAAGAACCCATTGGTAAGCTTCTCTTCTTCTTCTCCAACTCATTCTCTAATCAAAATTCAGAAATTTCCTAAACCTAACTTAGGGAATGTTCTTCTTTTAAAGCTTAGAATCAAGCTTCTTGAGTTGGATTTGAAGAGTGGTTGATTCTCCATTGATTTCAAGCATCTTCTTCAATCGTTTGGGTTCAAAGGTGAGATTTTTAATCTCACATCTAGGTCTATGATTATCTTCGATTGTTAGGTATGAATTCCTAACACATATTCATGTGCATTTGGTTTTGGTTTGGATTGATTTGGTGTATATTCCAATTTTAGTGTTTCTAGTTCAAATCTTCAAAAATCGTAGCTTTGTAGTTTGAACTTGTTTTTGGTGATGCGTCGAAGAGCTTATAAGACCGGGTAGTCGATTGGCATAAACCCCTAGTGACCGTGCTCGCCCGATTGCATCTTGAAGAAGATAGCATCTTCATTTCATAGGCTGGAAAACAGCCTTGGTGCCAGTCAGTCGACTGGACCCTTGGGTCAGTCGACTGGCTGTAGCACATAGGCATTCCGAAGGCAGTAACTAGAGGCTCGGATCCTCTGTTTCCCTGCATTCAGCTGACTGAATTTTTAGGTCAGTTGACTGACTGCAGGAAATTATTTTTTCCTGCTTATGGTTCAGTCGACTGGACCTTTGTGTCAGTCGACTGACCTGCACCAATTTGCCTAACTATGCCTATTTGTGCATATTTTTGCTTGGTTTCCAAATTCCATCGACTCATGTTATTTCCCACTTATTGTTGCTACGACGTTAATGACTTCTATTTTTGGAATTTTTGGGAATATCCATTTTGATGGATTCGGATCGATTTCTTTGGATCTTTATTCGCATCTTTGAATGTGAATTTTGGTGGTTGATTGTTCTACAATCATTTTTGTGTTTTGTCACTTTAAAAATATAAAGGTTTCAATACTAGTAGTAAATATCAAAACTCTTTCCTCAAAACGATTTCAACTCTATTTTCAATACCAAATTCGTTTATAAAACCATTTTCCAATCTATTAGTATATACAAACCTTTACCTCACTCGTATGAGAAATCTAATTAAACGGCTTAGTAAAACAGGTGGTATGAAACGCTTGCGTTTACTTCGTCGGTTGATTCTTGGACTTGTTCGATTGAATCTCTTGTGACAATTTCCTAGTGGAGATCTACAATTTGTTCGTAAATATTTAAGTTAAGCTAGTGGTTATGGGACATGAAGCTAAGCTCATATATTTACTAGCTTACTGTAATTGACACTTCTTGATGATCATGACGATCATTTTTATGATTTAGACTAGCAATGTGCGATGTCTCTTTGTTTGCGAGGGAGACTAAACCCCGTTTTGTGGAGTTTCGACTCAAATTGGTGGGGTAGCAACCCATGGTCTTCGGGCCGTTTGTGGAGCTTCGGCTCAATTTGTGATGGTTAGCAACCATGGAATTAGCATTCCGTTTGTGATACACGTGTTGGTGAGCCTTGTGCTCCCGTTTGTGATAGGCCTTCCCCCCTTTGTGATTTCTGGATTTCTTGAGATGATTTCTAGAATTTGTGCTTCACCAATTTTCGTGATTTCCATTGATAAGCTTTATCGATATTTGTGCATTGGTGAATTTGTGCGTCATTGACTTTTGTGATTTCTGGATTTCGTGTGTTGAATTCTAGAATTTGTGTGTCATTGACTTTGGTGATTGACATTGATATTATCGTCAATATTTATGGTTTGGTGAACTAAATTAGGAGTATGACGTTTCTTTGATTCTTGTGTAGATTTTGTGACATTGAATAATCCCTTGATGATTTTCAACTGCTTATATATATCACACCTTGGCATTGTGATTATTATGTGTTTAGTCATATCTCTTATTCTATATCGTTTCATCTGATATTTATAGTTAGACTGATCCGTTTATTATTTTCTTATTAAATAATACTCGGGTCAGACCGAGATGTTTCAGGTGCTTCTGCTTGACTTCTCCCCAGGGATTCATTATTCTGACTTTTGGAAAACTACTTAGATTAGTAGTTTATTTTTTTGTATACACTTGAGAGATAGACTCATAGTTGTATTCTTTTGTATAGCACGTGTTGCTATTCTTTGTATTATTGTGGATCTTTTTGACCACTACTCTGATATACACTTCCTTGTGTTAATTATATATTCATATCTTCTTCCGCCTTTGTGATATGAATTATCTGTGACTGATTTATGTTATGCGTATTTCTTTATTTGTTTCCGAAGGATTTATATAGCCACTGTGTAGTAGCTTTGAGTTTGTATCGGTATGTCGGATTTCCTCTTGAAATAAAATGCATGTTTTACTATCCGACATATCGGTGCTCGCACAAAGCAATTACATGGATGGTCGCTCCTCAACATCCTTATTCTCCGTGCTAGTTGACAGCATTCATCATAATGTTCTTGGCTAGCGTGGGTATAGAGGTGGGGCGTCACAAAAATAATTAAGCAAACATTTAAAATGTATAATTTTAGAAAGAAGTTTATAAGTAGACATGTAATTATTTTCAAGGCTAATGTTAATAAATAATTAAAACATGCTAAAATAAACTAGAAATGGTTTAAGATAAATTTAAATACATTTACAAATTTAGAATTGCGTTTTATATTAGAAATGTATATGTGTTAAATTCTTAAACTATAAAGAAGACACTTGTAAATTTATCTACACCTAAACATAACAAGTGGCATGCTAATTTATTTTTGAAATTTAATTATATTGATAAGAAAACTTAGCAAAAGCATTTGGTTAAAACATTCTCTTCAAAATGAAACCTGAAAATCAGATTTCAGTAAATCAAAACTCAAAACAAATGCATGTTAAAATCTGCAAACCAATCTTCAATCAATTGCTACAAAACAAACTACAAATCTGCAAATAACAACTTCAAATCTGCAACATTAAAACCCAAATCTGCATGCAAAGTTTCAACATCAAACTGGAGTGCAACTTCAATTTAAAATCTGAGCAATGAAGTTTTGGGTCTGCATGCAATCTTCATCAACTAGCAAATTGCAAGCCCCGGGTTCAACATGCAGTTTCAAACAGGGACCTGGAATTTGTGATGCATCTCTGGAAATTGAAATCTGCATCTAATTTGATCTCTGCATCTTCATTAAAAAAGTGAGTAAGCTTTTATTTTTAAAAACAGTTTCTTTTAAAATCAAAGTTAAAGTAATTTATAGCACTAAAGACCAAATGTAAACTGTTTCCCAGAAATCAAAACTGTTTGAAACAAAACTGTTCTATTTTGTTTTTTAAAAAATAAATGAAATGAGTAACCTCACATGCACAAAAATTTGAGACACCTGAGCATATAATTTTTAAAACTAAGATTGTTATTAGAAAACCCTTATCTCTAGATTTGATTCCCTGTTAGAATTGATATGTAAACAAAATTTGGTTGTTTAGCATAAATTCAGGTTTGTAAATTTTGTTTATAAATCAAAATTCTGTTCTTAAATCAGGATTTAGTTGTATAAAAAATATATTCTGTTACCTCTGAACAAATATAACAGTAAGTATTTCAAATAAAACCAATCATCATTGAAATGAAACAAATACCAAATAGCTTAAACCAATTAAACAGTTTTGTAATCTGAATTCATGTTTAAAAACACGAATTTTAAAACAAATTTTATATTTTTTTTAAATTACTGGGGTATGAGAAATTCTGTTTTGAACAAAATTTGGAAATTAGGTTCTATCTAAATTTCTAGTGATTGTGGGATGTTGTTAATCTGTCTGGAGATAGAGGATTGATGGGAGAGTGAGTGAAAAATGGTCAGAAGTTGTTTCAGTGGTGGTGGTGATTGTTTTGGGTGTTTCCAAGTTTCAAATCACTAGTCTTTGAGGGTTGCAATTTTTAATTTCTCCTCATGCTCTATGTTGCATCGAGTGGGGTAGGGATTTGATAGGTTGCAGAGGAGACTTAGAGGGAGGGTATGCCGGAGTCTCAGGGTTGATGATGGTCGGAGGCGAGCTAATGGACCGTTGACTGGTTTGGATTAATTGTGCAGATGAGTTTCAGGTTTGCAGTGATTTCTCAAAAGCTTGAATTCGAACTACAGTTGGTTTCTGATGGTTGTAAGCTTGTGAGGTGATGGACGGCAACTCATAGCAGTAGGTTGGAGTGACTGGAAGCCGCCGGAGCGACGGTGCATATGCACCATGCATGTTTGGAGTCTGGTGGACATATGGAGTGTGCAGGGTTTTTGACTCGGGTATTCCTCGGGTATTTTTGTTTTTGACTCGAAGCAATTGGATTTGAAACTCGAAGTGGAATAAGGGGTTGCTCGGGGTAATGTGATTACAGGTTTTATAAATTGAGAGTGTGCAGTTTTCTTGAATTGCATGAAATTCATAATTTTTTTAAAAGTTGAAGTTTGATTTAAGTGGGAGTTAAGTCTGAATTCAAATAAAGTTTGAAATTCAAAGTTCTTAAAAATGAAATCTTAAATTTAAACAAGATTTAAATTTGGTTTTAAATCAAGATTTAAACAGTTTCAAGTTTATCTTTAAAACCAGAATTTGATTTAAAATAGTTTTTGTTAGTTTTCAAATTTTGAACAGATTTAAATGTTTTTAAGCAAGATTTAAATTTGTTTGAAATGAAGCTAAAACACAGTTTTCAGGTTTACTATGTAACGTCCCAGTTTTGATTTTAAAACAGTTTGTAAATTTAAAAAAAAATGAATGAACATATTTAAATGTTTAAAAATAGATTTGAAAATGTTTTAAAAATAGATTTGAAAATGAAATTTGATTTCAAGTAAGTTTTAAAACTTGAAAGAATTTATTTCTTTTGATATTTTAATAAAAATACGAAGTGTTTAATTTTAATTTGAAAGTTAAAATAATCAATTTATTTTCAAAGCTTGATTTATTTTAATCAAGTAATTTTGTTTTAAATTTTTCTTTTATATTTAAGTAATGAATGTTCTTTAACATTCATTTTATTTTAAGGTTTATATTTATTTAAATTTGGATTAATGTTTAATAGTTAAACATTTTAAATATTGAATTTTTAAATGGAATTTGAATTTAAATTTAGAAATGTATTGTTTTAATACATTTTGAATATAAATGAGTCATTTGATAAGTGATTTAGTTATTTTGAAAATATTTTAATTAAGGATTTAGTTAATTATTTGATTTTAAATAATGGTTTAGATTAATTTATTAATTAGAAATGATTTATTAGTAATTAATCTAATTCAAATTTTCTTAAGTATGTAATTATTGAAAATGTTGTTAATTAATAAAAATAATTATCTAAGGATAATTTAGTAATTAATTAATGTAATTAATTTTGATAATTAACTAGATTAATTAATTGAATATAATTAATTGTAATTTGTTAAGTATAATTAATTGTTAAAGTAATTAAGGATTAATTCATTATTGTAATTAATTTTGATATGTGATTTATTTAAGTCAATTAATTTAGTTTAATTAATTTAAGTAAATCATCTAATGATTTTAAGAGTGTAATTACTTAATGTAATTAATGGAGCAGGATTACCTAGAGAAGTAATAATGGAAATTACTGAAATGTAATAAGTAATTTGAATAATTACTATTGTAATTAATCAAGGAATTAATTAATAAAGATAATTGATTATTGGATAATTAATTTGATTAATGAGTAATTAAAGAAAGTTAATTACTAAATTTAATATTAATCAAGGTGATTAATAATTAGATTAATTACTAAATGTAATTAATTTTAATTAAGTAATTTATTTAAAAATTAAAGATCATTAATTAATATTAATGATGTGATTAATGATTGTTTAACTAAGTAATAATTAATTAAATAAGTGATTAATTAATTGTAATTAATTAAGGATAAATATAATTAATTATAATTAATTAATAAATGAGTAATTAAATGTTCATTACTTATGAATAAGGTTAATTAATTTGTGAAAATTAATTAAATACTAATTACTCATTGTAATTAGTGAATGATTAATCAATGATATTTAATCAAGTTAAATACTTAGTGGATAATTAATTATCTGGGTTAATTAATTAATGGTATTAAGCAGGATTTATAGAAGTGTTAATTAATTTAATTTATTTTAAATTAATTAGAGATAGTTGTAATTAATTTAATTCATTTTAAATTCATTATAATTGATGGTTAATAAATCATTGCTTATGGATGCTATTGATTGAATGGTTGTGATCTCAGTAATGAGATTAGTTGTATCTGTATGATATGGATGATTGGTTTAAGTATGATGGTTTGTGATGGATTATTTAGTTGAGATGATTATCTGTTTGTTAATGATACAGATTATCTGTTTATGATATGAATGTGATTATCTATTGTGAGATGTAATTATCTATCTATGTGAATTAGATAATAATGAAATGAGTTAATTGTTTAAAACCCTTAAGTACAACTTGGACATTAAGATGGCGTTTGGTTTCGGTGAGACCGGGATCGGGTTTCCAAATTTAGAATTCCGAAAACCATATCGATTCCAATTAAACGTTAGGTCGTTAATCCAAGTGGAGCAAGTGAAGACTCGAGGTGTAAGGGCTATACGTCAGTATAAATCTGTGGGTGATTCCGTAATGAGTTGACGGAATGGTACTTATAGATTCGAGATGGTGATTTAGAGTGCAAGGTTTATCGTCGTTAACTCTGAGGGTGATTCCAATACGAGTGTAACGAGATAATGCCTTCGGTTTCGTTCGAACCCGTAACGAACTTGTATGGATTGAATGCTTTCAGAACATCGTCAAGTGGATGATGAGCATTCTAAGATTGATATGTCCTATAAAGGTAATCGTAGCCTCAAGCCTCATCAACCGAGAATGGATAAAACAGGGGAGGTGCAGCAAAGCTTCGTGGGTAGCCCCCACTGGAGAGCAAGATTTATCCATGTCTAGAGGTCCCTTTATATTCGATTGTGTGGCAGTTGGCGACGACCAATCTACAGGGTGGTCTTGTTCGGAACTGTTCAGTAAGGAATGGTTCCGGCTTTGTGTTGCAGGGGAGCGGGCGTACTCCTCGGTATGGTGATCTAGGCCACGTACTGTGATGGGCGGTACCCCAGTAGCCCTGCCATTGATGGAAACCCATTCTTCCTACGAGACCCTACGGTTTTGATTGTATTACCTACTTTTGTGGCTAGTAGCTGGAATTTATTCATGTAACAATTTTGGCTATTTCTTATTTATTTGAAAACCCTAGACACTATTATAATATCACTGGATTTCCTTCAAATGTTTTGGTTAGCGTAAGGTAAAAACTTTTCCATGTTTACGGGTGGGAAGTCTTACATGATACCTTTGTTTTCAAAGGATTTTCTAAAGTTAAGCAACTTTTATCCCCGTTTACTCACACCAGACCCCTGTCTGACCTGAGTGTTTATTTTCTGTTTTATTAAACTCTTGGGTACTCATATTATGTATGAGTAGTCAAGTGATTCAGGATTGCTTTGACGAGTTTCTGGAGGAGATAATGGAGCGGGAGGCTTCAGCGTGTAGATATATTTAGTGGTTCCGCTGTGTTTGAGTTGTATCTGTTTTTCTCTGATGTACTTGAATTGTAATTGCTAGGCAGATGTTTATAACTGTCTAGTTTGTGTTGTATTAGCTGTATAACTCTCTTACTATATGATACTATGTAATGTTTTATGTGATATATTATAATTTATTCGATTCCGCTGTGAGATTCTGATGTTGTCTGTTCTTTCTTTCCTTTCTTTTCTCTTTTCTATCCCTTTCTTTCTTCTTAGCGATGTGACTTCTTGGAGTTTGGAAGTTGGGTCGTTACATTGTGGTATCAGAGCTCTTGGTTGAGCGAATACCTAGACTCTATAGTGGTGTCCTTCTTGAGAAAGTGTATTTGTAATTTTGAATATAGATATATATTTTTATTTCTACCTATTAGATTGGGTTACCTGTTCAGGTTTTCCAATATAAGTAATAAAGGTAGATAGGGTAGTGGTGTGTGTAACACAACTACCAATGATTGGAGTCCGAGTGTTTGAGGTTGGAAGTGATCTGCTAGGGGCAGTATTGGGCATCTTGAGTAATTCTGCAGTTGGTGAAGGATTTCACCAATCTCTGAAGGAAATCTTTTTAAGATTCGGAATTTATCTTTGGATTGTAAGCTGGTTGCGCTCATGTGAGTGAATTTTCTTGAGTTTGGATCAGTTGGGAGTTCTGAAGCCAGCAATGGTATCTTGGTAACCTTAGGAAGGAATTCTGTCTATGTTTGAGCTTGGTTTAGGAGCGAGTTTCCTGAAAGATATCTGTCTATCTGGAAGGCTCTTTTGTGAAGAGGCTGGTGTAGCTTTGAGGTTCGATGAACTTTTGGATAAGGAAGTTTTGGCAGTAGTAGCAGCAGTGAGTGGCATGTTTCTTCGATGATTCAGAAATCTCTTTGATTCTTCTGTCAGTAGTCCGGGTAGATGGTGAATCTTGTCCATTTCTTTTGGGAGCCCATCTGAGTGTGATGTTTGTGGTTGGAGGTAGACCACTGGTTCTTCTTTTGATTTGAAGGTTTTAGCTGTTCTGATTTGTTGAAGTAAGAACGATTTCTTGGGATCTGAACTAGGTGGAATCGCAAAAGTGACTTGCGACGGTTCGGAAGTTCTCTGAGTAATCTTTGTTTTGGAAAGCATCTCTGGAGGATGTTTGAGTTATCGAAGTGATTTGATTTTCTGGATATCTTCGAGGGAATTAAGATTTGCATCCGCATCGAGAGTTTGAGTTCTGTTTCGACCTGGTTCTTGGAGTTTTACCTGTGAATCAGATTAATAGGAGGTTCTTTAAGAGAAATCTGTTTAAGTTGGTAGGATTTATTGGATCCTGTTTTCTGGTTGAATTTTTGCTGTGATGTTTGTGACTGAATCGGATAGGTCACTGAGATTTTATGGAACTTGATGAACAATATTCCTGGATAAGTTGATCAAGTTTATACTTGTGTTCATCAACAGCATTCTCAAATCAAAGTTGCGCAGTGGAAGCATGGTGGCAGCTATTCCAGAATAGAAGCAACACCCGATTCTTTAGGAATTTTAGTTTTGTCTTGGATCAGAAAATCTCTACAGAAAATTCGTTTTAATCTGGAAGCTTGGATGTCTTGTGCACCTGTTCTATTTTAGAATAGGAGTAGGATCAGGAGATCGTTTATTTCCTTGTCCAGATTTGTTCTGTGAAGCATATGTGAAGCTTTGTTGTTCTAGGAAGTGGAAGGCAGCCCAGGATCGACAGGAGAGATGTGTGGATAAGAGATTGGATCTTTCTGTTTCTCTTAAAGGTTAAGTGTTTGGTCTACAGGATTGAATTTCCAGTTCAGATGGTTGGATTTGTTTTGTTTTCACGTATCTCTAAGGGAGTACGTGTATGGTCTATCTCTGGTTCTAGACTCAGTAGTTCTGAGAGATTTGGAAGTTGATCAGGACTAGTCTGTAGTCTAGTATCCTGTTTAGATTTGTAGATCTAGATATATAGGAGCTCTAGATCTGAGTGGTGTAGCTAGTTTAGATTCTGTAGGGCGAGTGTCCCGGTGTTTGTACCTAAGAAACTCTAGAAATTTTTATCCAGAATTTTGTTTGGATAATTAGAATTGTTTGTTTGAATTGGTTGCTATGATTGCTAGTATTTGGTTGATAGCATATGTTTGCTCTTTTAAATTTTAAAATCTGTATGGGATTATTAAATTACCTTTGCTTTTAAATTTCAGGGACGAAATTCTTTTAAGGGGGGAGGAATGTGATGTCCTGGAAATTTAGGCAATAATTATTTAATAATTTCATTGATAATTATTTTAAAATGTGAAATATTGATTTAATAATCTAATTCAAACAGGAATTTTCTTTTGGAGATTAATGATCATTTAATTTGTCAAATGATTTTCTTTTCAAAATAATAATAATAATTTAAATTCAGAATCTTATTGTTTTCAAATGTTAAAAATATTTAAGTAATAAATTTATCTTTCTAAGCTTATTTAAAAATATTTTATTTAAATGTATAAATGTTTATACATTGTAAATAGAGGATTTGGTTTTAATTTTAATTTATATTAAATAAAGGATATTTTCTAATTTTATATATAATTGTATAATTTGTAAATTGATTAAATTAATTTAAATTAGTATTGTAAACTTTTCAAAAGTTTGTTTTAAAAATCTTTCTTATATTTTCATAGAAATGTAAGTAAGTATTTATTTTGTTTATAGTTATATAATATAGTTTAAATTTTGTTTTATAATAAAAGTTTATTTTGTTTTGTTTTAAAAAATTGTTTTCTTTGAAATAAATTTAATTAATTCATGTTAAAGTATAACATTTGGTTTGAAAACTCTTGAATAAAATGAATTCAACACTTCTTCTCTTCTTAAAATCTTTTCTTTTGAAATTTAGTTTTAAAAGAATATTATTTTTAAAAATAATTAAGCAAACATTTAAAATGTATAATTTTAGAAAGAAGTTTATAAGTAGACATGTAATTATTTTCAAGGCTAATGTTAATAAATAATTAAAACATGCTAAAATAAATTAGAAATGGTTTAAGATAAATTTAAATACATTTACAAATTTAGAATTGCTTTTTATATTAGAAATGTATATGTGTTAAATTCTTAAACTATAAAGAAGACACTTGTAAATTTATCTACACCTAAACATAACAGGTGGCATGCTAATTTATTTTTGAAATTTAATTATATTGATAAGAAAAATTAGCAAAAGCATTTGGTTAAAACATTCTCTTCAAAATGAAACCTGAAAATCAGATTTTAGTAAATCAAAACTTAAAACAAATGCATGTTAAAATCTGCAAACCAATCTTCAATCAATTTCTACAAAACAAACTACAAATCTACAAATAACAACTTCAAATCTGCAACATTAAAACCCAAATCTGTATGCAAAGTTTCAACATCAAACTGGAGTGCAACTTCAATTTAAAATCTGAGCAATGAAGTTTTGGGTCTGCATGCAATCTTCATCGACTAGCAAATTGCAAGCCCCGGGTTCAACATGCAGTTTCAAACAGGGACCTGGAATTTGTGATGCATCTCTGGAAATTGAAATCTGCATCTAATTTGATCTCTGCATCTTCATTAAAAAAGTGAGTAAGCTTTTATTTTTAAAAACAGTTTCTTTTAAAATCAAAGTTAAAGTAATTTATAGCACTAAAGACCAAATGTAAACTGTTTCCCAGAAATCAAAACTGTTTAAAACAAAACTGTTCTGTTTTTTTTTTTAAATGAAATGAGTAACCTCACATGCAGAAAAATTTGAGACACCTGAGCTTATGAATTGAAAGTAATAAAGATGATGTGATGATTACATATTATTGAATGCTTTGTGTAAACATATATATATATATATATATGTTGCTGTTGCTTGGAATCTGCACACCTGTTGTTTTTTTTAAACTAAGATTGTTATTAGAAAACCCTTATCTCTGGATTTGATTCCCTGTTAGAATTGATATGTAAACAAAATTTGGTTGTTTAGCATAAATTCAGGTTTGTAAATTTTGTTTATAAATCAAAATTCTGTTCTTAAATCAGGATTTAGTTGTATAAAAAAATATATTCTGTTACCTCTGAACAAATATAACAGTAAGTATTTCAAATAAAACCAATCATCATTGAAATGAAACAAATACCAAATAGCTTAAACCAATTAAACAGTTTTGTAATCTGAATTCATGTTTAAAAACATGAATTTTAAAACAAATTTTATATTTTTTTTAAATTACTGGGGTATGAGAAATTCTGTTTTGAACAGAATTTGGAACTAAGGTTCTATCTAAATTTCTAGTGATTGTGGGATGTTGTTAATCTGTCTGGAGATAGAGGATTGATGGGAGAGTGAGTGAAAAATGGTCAGAAGTTGTTTCAGTGGTGGTGGTGATTGCTTTGGGTGTTTCCAGGTTTCAAATCCCTAGTCTTTGAGGGTTGCAATTTTTAATTTCTCCTCATGCTCTATGTTTCATCGAGTGGGGTAGGGATTTGAGAGGTTGCAGAGGAGACTTAGAGGGAGGGTATGCCGGAGTCTCAAGGTTGATGATGGTCGGAGGCGAGCTAATGGATCGTTGACAGGTTTGGATTAATTGTGTAGATGAGTTTCTGGTTTGCAGTGATTTCTCAAAAGCTTGAATTCGAACTACAGTTGGTTTCTGATGGTTGTAAGCTTGTGAGGTGATTGACGGCAACTCGTAGCAGTAGGTTGGAGTGACTGGAAGCCGCCGGAGCGACGGTGCGTATGCACCATGCATGTTTGGAGTCTGGTGAACATATGGAGTGTGCAGGGTTTTTGACTCGGGTATTCCTCGGGTATTTTTGTTTTTGACTCGAAGCAATTGGATCTGAAACTCAAAGTGGAATAAGGGGTTGCTCGGGGTAATGTGATTACAGATTTTATAACCTGAGAGTGTGCAGTTTTCTTGAATTGCATGAAATTCATAATTTTTTTTAAAGTTGAAGTTTGATTTAAGTGGGATTAAGTCTGAATTCAAATAAAGTTTGAAATTCAAAGTTTTTAAAAATGAAATCTTAAATTTAAACAAGATTTAAATTTGGTTTTAAATCAAGATTTAGACAGTTTCAGGTTTATCTTTAAAACCAGAATTTGATTTAAAATAGTTTTTGATAGTTTTTAAATTTTCAACAGATTTAAATGTTTTTAAGCAAGATTTAAATTTGTTTGAAATCAAGTTAAAACATAGTTTTCAGGTTTACTATGCAACTTCCCAGTTTTGATTTCAAAACAGTTTGTAAATTTTAAAAAATAAAATGAATGAACATATTCAAATGTTTAAAAATAGATTTGAAAATGAAATTTGATTTCAAGTAAGTTTTAAAACTTGAAAATTTTTATTTCTTTTGATATTTGAATAAAAATATGAAGTGTTTAATTTTAATTTGAAAGTTAAAATAATCAATTTATTTTCAAAGCTTGATTTATTTTAATCAAGTAATTTTGTTTTAAAATTTTCTTTTATATTTAAGCAATGAATGTTCTTTAACATTCATTTTATTGTAAGGTTTATATTTATTTAAATTTGGATTAATGTTTAATAGTTAAACATTTTAAATATTGAATTTTTAAATGGAATTTGAATTTAAATTTAGAAATGTATTGTTTTAATACATTTTGAATATAAATGAGTCATTTGATAAGTGATTTAGTTATTTTGAAAATATTTTAATTAAGGATTTAGTTAATTATTTGATTTTAAATAATGGTTTAGATTAATTTATTAATTAGAAATGATTTATTAATAATTAATCTAATTCAAATTTTCTTAAGTATGTAATTATTGAAAATGTTGTTAATTAATAAAAATAATTATCTAAGGATAATTTAGTAATTAATTAATGTAATTAATTTTGATAATTAACTAGATTAATTAATTGAATATAATTAATTGTAATTTGTTAAGTATAATTAATTGTTAAAGTAATTAAGGAATTAATTACTTATTGTAATTAATTTTGATATGTGATTTATTTTAGTCAATTAATTTAGTTTAATTAATTTAAGTAAATCATCTAATGATTTTAAGAGTGTAATTACTTAATGTAATTAATGGAGCAGGATTACTTAGAGAAGTAATAATGGAAATTACTGAAATGTAATAAGTAATTTGAATAATTACTATTGTAATTAATCAAGGAATTAATTAATAAAGATAATTAATTATTGGATAATTAATTTGATTAATGAGTAATTAAAGAAAGTTAATTACTAAATTTAATATTAATCAAGGTGTTTAATAATTAGATTAATTACTAAATGTAATTAATTTTAATTAAGTAATTTATTTAAAAATTAAAGATCATTAATTAATATTAATGATGTGATTAATGATTGTTTAACTAAGTAATAATTAATTAAATAAGTGATTAATTAATTGTAATTAATTAAGGATAAATATAATTAATTATAATTAATTAATAAATGAGTAATTAAATGTTAATTACTTATGAATAAGGTTAATTAATTTGTGAAAATTAATTAAATACTAATTACTCATTGTAATTATTGAATGATTAATCAATGATATTTAATCAAGTTAAATACTTAGTGGATAATTAATTATCTGGGTTAATTAATTAATGGTATTAAGCAGGATTTATAGAAGTGTTAATTAATTTAATTTATTTTAAATTAATTAGAGATATTTGTAATTAATTTAATTCATTTTAAATTAATAATAATTGATGGTTAATAAATCATTGCTTATGGATGCTATTGATTGAATGGTTGTGATCTCAGTAATGAGATTAGTTGTATCTGTATGATATGGATGATTGGTTTAAGTATGATGGTTTGTGATGGATTATTTAGTTGAGATGACTATCTGTTTGTTGATGATACAGATTATCTGTTTATGATATGAATGTGATTATCTATTGTGAGATGTAATTATCTATCTGTGAATTAGATAATAATGAAATGAGTTAATTGTTTAAAACCCTTAAGTACAACTTGGACATTAAGATGGCGTTTGGTTTCGGTGAGACCGAGATCGGGTTTCCAAATTCGAAATTCCGAAAACCACATCGATTCCAATTAAGCGTTAGGTCGTTAATCCAAGTGGAGCAAGTGAAGACTCGAGGTGTAAGGGCTATACGTCAGTATAACTCTGTGGGTGATTCCGTAATGAGTTGACGGAATAGTACTTATAGATTCGAGATGGTGATTTAGAGTGCAAGGGTTATCGTCGTTAACTCTAAGGGTGATTCCAATACGAGTGTAACGAGATAATGCCTTCGGTTTCGTTCGAACTCGGAACGAACTTGTATGGATTGAATGCTTTCAGAACATCGTCAGGTGGATGATGAGCATTCTAAGATTGATATGTCCTATAAAGGTAATCGTAGCCTCAAGCCTCATCAACCGGGAATGGCTAAAACAGGGGAGGTGCAGCAAAGCTTCGTGGGTATCCCCCGCTGGAGAGCAAGATTTATCCCTGTCTAGAGGTCCCTTTATATTCGGTTGTGTGGCAGTTGGCGACGGCCAATCTGCGGGGTGGTCTTGTTCGGAACTGTTCAGTAAGGAATGGTTCCGGCTTTGTGTTGCAAGGAAGCGGGCGTACTCCTCGGTACGGTGATCTAGGCCACATACTGTGATGGGCGGTACCCCAGTAGCCCTGCCATTGATGGAAACCCATTCTTCCTACGAGACCCTACGGTTTTGATTGTATTACCCACTTTTGTGGCTAGTAGCTGGAATTTAATCATGTAACAAATTTGGCTATTTATTATTTATTTGAAAACCCTAGACACTATTATAATATCACTGGATTTCCTATCAAATGTTTTGGTTAGCGTAAGGTAAAAACTTTTCCATGTTTATGGGTGGGAAGTCTTACGTGATACCTTTGTTTTCAAAGGATTTTCTAAAGTTAAGAAACTTTTATCCCCGTTTACTCACACCAGACCCCTGTCTGACCTGAGTGTTTATTTTCTGTTTTATTAAACTCTTGGGTACTCATATTATGTATGAGTAGTCAAGTGATTCAGGATTGCTTTGACGAGTTTCTGGAGGAGATAATGGAGCGGGAGGCTTCAGCGTGTAGATATATTTAGTTGTTCCGCTGTGTTTGAGTTGTATCTGTTTTTCTCTGATGTACTTGAATTGTAATTGCTTGACAGATGTTTATAACTGTCTAGTTTGTGTTGTATTAGCTGTATAACTCTCTTAGTATATGATACTATGTAATGTTTTATGTGATATATTATAATTTATTCAATTCCGCTGTGAGATTCTGATGTTGTCTGTTCTTTCTTTCCTTTCTTTTCTCTTTTCTATCCCTTTCTTTCTTCTTAGCGATGCGACTTCTTGGAGTTTAGAAGTTGAGTCGTTAAAATATAAATGTTACTTTATATATAGGTAGTTAAATTCTTGATTTTTAGCTATGTATAAATTTATTTCGTATAAAGCAAATTAAAAATAAAAATTGATTTTATTTAAAATGTATTATGGTTAAGTATTTATTTAAATTATATTTCTGGAGTTTATAATGACTCAAATGAGAATAAGGTGGGAAGATAAATAAGAAATGGGTTTGAAATTTAATAAAATTGAGATTTTAAAGGTATAATTTTTATAACTGGATTTTGGTTTAAGATGAATTAAACGAATATTTCAAGTATAAATAAATTGAAGGAAATATTTAGTTATTTGCAATTTAAGTTTTATTTAAATGATAATGGATTTATTATGCAAATATTTCAAAACTAAATAATAGAACATTGAATTGTTGAATCGTGATTATCAACCTTAGTTTTGAAATTATTTAATACTCAAAGTTTGAAATATATTGAAATTGAGATGGTTTATTGAAACTGAAAGTGAGTTGAAAGTTATGAATTGAGACTTAATTTAAAGTGAATAAAATTGTGAAGTCGAGGAAATTATTTTACTTTACAAAGTAAATTTAAAATTCAAACTATTTTATTTTATGTACTGTTTGAATATCCAAACCATTTAAGTTTTGGAAGTTATGGTTTAGAAGCTATGAAATTCGAAGTATTATGTTTTGAAAGGTTATATTTCAAGCGTTTGGTTTCGAAGTATTTTAAATTTGTAAGTGCTATGATTTTGGAAAAGAGATATATTTGAAATAAAAATGATATTATATAGATTTGGGTTTTATAACAATGATATTATATTGCTTTGGGTTTTTGAGATGGAAATGATATCGTATTTATATGGTTTTGAAATGGATATTATATTATGGTTTCGAAGTAAAATTATTTTGAAATGACCACGGTGTTATAATAACGATTGGTTGGCAAAGACACCGAGATCGGATATGGGCATACTCTCTGTCGAGACCGAAAACCATTTTGACAACCGTGTACGCGGTGGAGATTTCAGAATGAAGTAGGATGGCAGCGGCGTTCCTTTGGGTATGTACGTAGACCCGACTCCCGTGAGTTGGCATAAGGTGGCTAAAACATGAGCGATTGACGGGCTAAGAAGGTAGCATCTTTTATCGGACACATCCCTTCGATATTATACTCTGACTTTTGGATTGATTTGGTGGCCACTTTGATTTTGATTTGGGAGTGTGGTTCGAGGTGGGCGGTAACTGTGCGCTATGCATTACCACCGGCCCGGAAGCGTAATTGGTATATCTACCCTGGCATTGCCTAGTTGTGCCATGTCACCTACCCTAGCGCACCTTATACGATTTTGTTTTGTACCATACCTATAGATTGCCCTCTGACGACGCCCAGTACGGGGGAGATTACAGTACTGTATAGACTATGGAATATAAAAGTGTGTTAAGGTGGAAAATGTAAAGCCATAATGCTATTTTCAATACATTATACTTTACTTTAGACACTATTCATAATAAATGTTTAACGAATCCTTAGGAGATGTGAATCCCGAGCATCTCTTAAGTTACTGCACTCACGTTTGACACTGGATAGGAGATGTCAAATCCCGTAAATATCTCTGACACTGTTCCACTCATATTTTACTGTTGATTTAACTTACATAAGATCTTTTAGTTCTGACTCGAGTGTTTTGTCTTTTCAATTCGCTCAGGTCAGCCTGAGCATTTCAGGATTTGAAGACCTTATTTCTGGAGGACGAAGACGAAGTTTGTGTTACTATTATTTATTATATCATTCCACTACATTCATACTGTTCCGCTGCATTATTTGTTATTCTCTGGTATGTGCAACTCTGATATGTATTGTATAAGTATAATCAAATGTTTTATAGAACAGCTTCATGAACTGTTATTTGATTATTATATTTTATCGTTCCGATGTGAGATTCTCTTTTGTTTTTTTCCTTTCTCTACTTTTCTTATTCACCCCAATAACAATCCACCATTCTGTATGGTTTGAGTCTGACGTGTATGGTTTATCGTCGATTTAAAACGTACAAAAAGGTGGGCTATTACAACCCAGTGTCCACCGGTCAACCTCCCCTACCACCGATCATTCGCTAGTGGTTAACTTTGGTTATGGGTTAGGGTTCGACCGATCTTGTTTTGTGAATGTTGATTTATTTATTTAAGTTGTCTAAGTTGTTTTCTTCATTAATTGTTATTTAACGTTAATATTAATTTTAACGATTCCTTAACCTTCAAGTAAATTATTGTTAACTTTTAAATTTCAAATTTAGGAATGGATTACTTATTTGAATTTGAATTATGTTTAAATTATTTTGGATCCGAAAACTTCAAACATCCATAATTTTTTCATTTGAGCTCTTCTTTCAACATAGTATATATGGAAATTGATTAGAAAATCTCCACAAAAGCAACGGTATAACTTTCATGGTCAAATTCTGACTTTTATAATGTTTCCATTTTTAACCTCTCTCTTATGTAAATTAATTTATCTCGTTTATTTATTTATGGTTGATTTTACAAGGTGTTACATTCTCCCCCTTAAAAGGATTTCGACCTTGAAATCTTGCCAAGGAGCGAACAACGTAAGGCACAATAAACATCCATGTTATAAAACTTAAGTTATCTAACTATCTACCAAACCAAAAGTACAATGTGATTATGTATTATAGATGTATGATAAGCGAGCTCAACCCTTGCATAAGTGTGTGAATGTACATATAAGGATGTATGCAAACACCTTAAACATGCATAAAAATTTCTACATGAGTGAAAAATGGTAGCGAAAAGTGTAGCAACCATCTGCCACCATCCAATCTAGTGACTATGATGCAAACGAAACCTAATTTTGGAGAGGAAAGTTTACCAAAGAAAAGCTTAGGACTAGAAGTTCTCATGCTTTCTGTCGGATTTTCTCCCCGTTGTACTCAAACCAATCTAATTTCTTCGTTATAGAGCTTCCTACTTCCGTGCTCCATAATGCGTGCGGTGGCATGGCATGATATTAGCTCCATCTCAGTATCCTCCAACTGATTAGGCTCTAGCACGATAGCTGTGTTATGAAGGCATTTTCTCAAATGTGAAATGTGAGAAACGTCATGGACTCCGGCCAATTTATTAGGTAACTCCACATGATATACAAGTTTTCCAAAATTGGGAAAAGCCTAATAAATTTTGGTGCCAACTTTCCCAACTTCCAAATACTACATCCTTCACATGCTGCCTAATCAACTCTATCTTCGAAGTTTCATGAATTAAATATGGTTCGAGCAAGATTTTGTCCATGGTTTCCAATCGACAATTTGGCGATTTGCATGGCCTTCCATAAAATGCTTCAAAGGGTGCCATCAATTAGTGATTATCACAAGTAAATTTTACTAAAGGTAAGTGCTGCACCCGTTGTCCTCCAAAGTACAAGATGCAAGCTCTTCAACAAATCCTCCAAAATCTTATACACTCTTCTAGTTTGTCTGTTGATCTATGGATGGTAAGTAGTGCTATGGTTCACCGAAGTTCCTAGAGCTATCTACAATCTCCTCCAAAATTCTATAATAGTTAATGGGTTCATATCGCTAATAATGCTAACCGATATTCCATGAAGTCGAATCACCTCCTTGATATAAATCTGTGATAATGACGTCATGGTCTTATTAATCGTAACGAAATATTATGCTACCTTCTTTTTCATCCTCGTCGAATAGAAATTCTCTTCACATATTTACACATTCTATCTCTTTTTTGAATGGTGACATTCTACGAGCTAGAATTTACTTTTCCCAAAATCCTAAAATTTATGGAATTGGAGCATTCTTATATTTTTGGTTGCTAAATTAATTTCTCATTAACTTCCAGTCTTATCTATAGTTCATCACTAGTTAAGTGTCCTTATAAAATTTCTTTGTTTTTCTTGTTCTCAATATATATATATATATATATATATCAAATATTTTAATTTCATTCATAAATTCAACATAATGATAAGACATGGACATATCTTATACCACATCTTATGATTTTCCAAAAAATAAGTGAGATGATGGGCGATGACAACCCAAAAACTCGAAAGGAAATTTTTTGCTGGAGGTAATCATTTATCATCGACTGGTGTAAATGGTGTTGAGGTGTGACGATCCACCTTTTTGACCTCTTTGAATGACACTTAATACATCCATAGTATCCGTGTGTCATTATCCAAGCATTCAAAAGACGAGTTTTCGTAGGGTAAAATAAAAAAGCAAAACAAAAAATCTCACAGCTAAATGGTTAAATATAATACAACAAAAACATAGTACATATGATTACTCTTTAACACGGAGTTATCAAAGTTACACAAAAATATTACTACTTAGTTATACACCCTGCTTTAGACTTGCTGATTCAAAATACACATACATATATAGACATAATAGTGGAAATATATAACTAGATAGATGAGGAGCCTGCCGCTCATCTATCATCATCTTCAAAGAGCCCAAAGAAACCTGCTACCCTTGAACTGCTCAAATATTATTGAGTACCCGAGAGTTTAGGGAAAACAAACAATTAGGTCAGACAATAAGTCTGGTATGATTAAACTCTAAACTTGAGTGGAAATAAACAACAACATATGAAACCACATCGCCAAATGTGGAATGGGTTTTCCTTCACAATAATAACATCCAACCATAAGTAATAGGAACAATTTAAAAGAAAACCCAAACTTGAAAGAATAGGCCTAAAAAAGATCAAAATCCAAACTTAGAGAATGGACATAAATAATTAAACATCAAGAAGAGCTTTAGCCACTTCATGATGCAGTTAACAAAAAAAATTCAAAAGGATTGAATCAAAGACAGGAAAAGGGAATTTTCCAACAAATGACTAAGAGGGTGCATCCTTTTACCGCAAATATACATCTAGAATATACTTGTGAACTACGATGGCTCTCGGACACATCCAAGCTAGACCTCGTCGACCTTTACCAAGAATCTGAGTATTTCACATCTTAATGTGCATATAACCGAAACCAATCTAGTGTAGATATGATAATACTCTAATGCGAGCAGCCTACATAGCTTGGCTTCCACTCACTCTTTGGGTCTAGTCATTTCCAATAGAGGATTTCGATGCTTAAATCAGAAACAAGTCATCTTAAATTGGGGATGCACAAAGAAGAAAGCTGAATTGATAGTCGTTAAATCTACTATCGAGAACATTTAAGTGGATCCTATATGGAAATTAAATCTAATATCCTTACACTACTAGTCGATTTCAAACTTATACTATTTTTGGGTTGAAAATGAAGTCACGCAAGTGAAGGTAGAGTTACCTCTAGGCATTGCCTTGATGACGTTTGAGATAGAGATGAGTTTCCATACCTTGAAGTTTAGTGCTAAGAGTATATCTAAATCATTTCCATATATGCAATATCATTTACGGAATTTAAATTCCTTAAGCTCTTTGTAACCGAATCAATTTTTAGCTTTTAAAATCAAACTTGTGCTGAGATTTCACATTTTAAATATTAAATTTAAACAACATTATCGAAATCGTTTAGTTTACTTTAACCACGATTAATTACTTTAATTATCCTTAATTAAAATGTTTTATTAATTTAAACATGATTATTTACTTCTAACATTATTATTTGGAATGGTTAATTGACCTTAGTCATCATTATTGGGGTGATTAATCAACTTTAACACACCATTATTAAAATGATTAATTAACCTTAAAACATCATTATTAAAGTGATTAATTAATCTTAAAACATCATTAATAAAATGATTAATTAACTTTAATACATCATTAATAAAATGATTAATTAACTTTAATACATCATTATATAAATGATTAATTAACCTTAAGCATCATTAGTTAAAATGACTAATTAATTTTAAACATTATTAAAAAATGATTAATTACCTTTAAACCCATCATTATTTAAATAATTAATTAAGCTTAAACATCATTATTTAAAATGAATAATTAATTTTATATATCATTAATAAAATAAATAATTAATTTAAAGCACATCACTATTTAAATAATTAATTAACCTTGTAAAAATCAAAGCACAAATTAAACAAAAATATTTCAAAGGAGATGATATTTTTCAAAGTGTCGGTATAGCGATTGTCGCTATACGAACGCTCCATAATCACTTTTGTATGTCATTTATTCGTCAAAGCAGCTTATGCATAAGTATAAACATATATACCATGGCAAATAACATTCACATAACATAGAGAGAGCATCACTTGTAATTATTTAAACTTTTCGATTAATTTCAAGTCATTTACTAACTATAAAAGATGTCATCTTTTTAAAGTGGGAACTAAGTCAATAATCATCATTTTACTATACATATAAAAAAGCACTTAGCAACCATTATTATTAACAATAACAAAGCTTAAATCTTTGGTTTACAAAGGTGAGATTTACTCACCAAAAAGCAACCGAATCAAGTTAAACTACCTTCATAATTTGAATCGACACTTGAACTTCGTTTTTCCTTGTAAAAGTTTGAATTTTTGAGGCCTAAAGGGGCAAGATGGGTTTGATCATGGGTAATATAGGCTCGGCCATAGTTGCTTTGGGGTAGTATTGGTTCTTGATTCATAATATATGGGATGTAGAGAGGAAAGAAAGTATTTTTAACTAAGTTTTAAGGGTTTTAAAGTGGAAAAGTGGATTTTTTTAACTTGAAATTTTATGGAAGCCATAGGCATTAAAAGGATCTTGGAAAAGAAGAAGTGATGTTTTGAAAATGAGAAATTTAAACGAAAATGGGAATTAAAAAAAAAAAGAGAATTGTTTTTATATAAAATGAGATAGGAAAATTTCTCTTTTTCCCTTAACTTTTCACCCTCCATAACCTTTTGCTACATCATCACACCTTATCCTCCTTTCCTTGCTCCACACATCTCCATACCACCGCTCCTTTATTCCATCACATCTCCACTTTTTGATGATTTGAAGTTATCTTTACCTTGTCTCAAAATTTTACTTTTTAAAATTTAAAAGAAAAGTCAATTCTTGCTAAAAAAAATTAAACATGTTTTAAATCCGAAATTTATTCAAATTATTTTATTAATAAAACATGTGTTATTATATAAGTGTGTGCACATATATACTCTAATGCACACAATGTTTTCCGATAACTGTTAAAACAATGAAAAGTCGAAAATTCGAAAAATGTTTTTCGATCAGATTTTTAATTTTTCTCAGAACTAATTATTTTTTAAACCAAATTTCAAAAAAACTTTACCATCATTAGTTATTACTTAAAAGAGATATATTTGAGTTATAACATTCATTATTTAAATATTCAAAAACTATTATAAATATTCAAATTCAAAATGATTAAATACAAGTTGTTACATTCTCTCCTCCCTTAAAGTAAATTTCATCCCTAAAATTAATCATATACAAAAAAGATATCAAAAGAAAATCAAATGATATCATTCAAAAAATAGGTACAAAGAAAGTAATTCCACTATAATCGGTGAGTATATTAATAGATACAACAAAATACAACCACTTACGACAACAATTTAGGATACGAATTTCTAATATAATCCTGGGTTTTCCAAGTACAATCTCTATCATCTCCACTCCGCTAAACCTTAATAAGATTCATATATTTCATTCTCAATCTCTTTTTATCTTAAGCGATGATACGAATAGGCCACCTAAGAATAGTTAGGTTAGTCTGGACTTCCAAATTCATTTGTTGCGTCGGTTCCATTATCGTCGAAGGGTCGTGTACGCACTATGTAAATGAGATAGTGAAATGCGTTGTGCATATCCGATGGTCTATCTAACAACATCACTCTATATGCAAGTCTACCGATTCAGTCTAGTATGTGAAAAGGGCCAATATATCATGGGGCTAGCTTCCTTGATTTCCCAAACCTCATAACACTTCTCAAGAGAGAGAGAGAGAGACCTTCACAAACACCGAATCTCTAACTGAGAACTCAAGATTCCTACACGTTTGATCGGCATAACACTTTTTTCGATCCTACGCTTCCTTCATCTTCCTTTTGATATTAGCTACCTTGTCACTAACTTCTAAGATCATGTCAGGTCCAAAACAATTCAATCACCAGGCTCAACCCAAGATGAAGGAGAAGAGTACGGACGACCATAAAGAGCTTCGAAAGAATCCATACCAATGCTTGCCTGATAGTTGTTGTTGTAAATGAATTCTACTAAAGGTAAATGATCTTCCTAAGAACCTTCGAAGTTGAGACTACATGCCGCAACAAATCTTCCAAGATCTGATTCGCTCTCTTCATCTGCCCATCTGTCTGAGGATGGTAAGCGATACTTGGACTCATCTTGGTTCCTAAGGCAGTTTGTAGTCCCTCCTTGAACCAGCTAGTGAATATCGAGTCTCGGTCACTTACAATACAACAAGGAATACCATAGAGCCTCACAATCTCCTTCACATACAAATTTTCTAGACTTTCAGCAGTCCTAGTCAGTTTACAAGAAAGAAATGAGCACTCTTGGCCAGTCGGTCGAAATAACCCAAATGCCTTCGTTCCCTCTTTTTGACCTTGGAAGTCCATCAATAAAATCCATAGAAATTTGCTCCCACTTCCACTTCGAGATCTCAAGTGGTTAAAGAAGTCCAGCTAACTTCTGCTGGTCACTCTTTATCTACTAGCAGTTTGCACACTGACTCATAAAGATCAAGATATCTTGCTTCATCACCTTCCACTATAATACTCTCTTTATATCTTTGAATATCTTGGTCACTCCTGGTTGGAATGATAGCTTTGAATGGTGGAATTCGGCTAACACTTGTCTCCTAAGTCCATTAACTTTTGGTACACAAATGCACTCGTTCATTTTCAATACGCCCCAGGGATCAACCTCAAAACTAGAAAAAAACCTTCTTGAACACCCTTCTTGAGTCAAGCCGAAATAAGATCTTCTTCTTAACTAGCCACAATCATATCCATCAATACCGGCTTGACTTCCAAGTTAGTAACCATTCCTACATTTCTACTCAACGCATCTGCAACAGCATTTACTTTCCCAAGGGTATAAAGAATCTTTAAATCATAAGTAGTGAGAAACTCCAGCCATCTTTGCTGTCTCAAATTCAATTTTTTCTAGGTAAAGAGATTTTTTAAGGATTTGAGGTCCATGTATAACTCGAACTTTTTCCTAGAAGATAACGCCTCCATGTCTTAAAGTGAGAAAACAACAACCAATAGTTTCAAATCATGCATAGCATAATTTTTCTCATGTGGCTTCAACTGTCGACTAGCATAGGCAATAACCTTCCCATGCCGCATCAGAACTACTCCTAAACAGGTACCACAAGCATTTGTATGTATAGTTAAACCTTCGCTCCCATTTGGAATAGTCAAAATAGAAGCGCTAGGAAACTTCTCCTTTAATTCATTGAATACTCGACCACACTTAAGCATCCACATGAACTTAACATCTTTCCTTGTTAACTTCGTCAGATGAGAAGCAATCTTTGAGAAATCTTTAATGAACCTTCGGTAAAAACCAGTCAATCCTAAAAAACTTCAAACTTTCATCGCACTTTCGAGTTTCTTCTAGTCTTAAGTTGCAACAACTTTAGCCTGTCAACGGATATTCCTTCTCCCAAAACAACATGCCTCTGAAACCTAACTTTGGATTTCCAAAAATGGCACTTAATAAACATAGCCTTCAACGCATGGCTTTTTAAGGTATTGAGTATGACAATCAGATGATACTTGTACTCATCCTCTATTTTTTAAATAAACAAGAATTTCATCAATAAAGGCAAGAGCAAATTTATTAAAAACATCGTGAAATACTCAATTCATTAAGTCCACAGAATAAGCAGGTGCATTAATCAACACAAACATCATAACTGACAACTCGAAGAAACTATCTGGAGTCCTAATAGCTGTTAAGGGAACACTCTTCTCTGCTACCCTTAATTGGTGAATAAGAGTGGAAAGATCCAATTGAAAAAAATTTCAAGCACCATGGAGCTGGTCAAACATTTCGTTTATCCTTGGTAATGTGTATGTATTCTTGATAGTCCTACTATTCAACTCCCAGCAGTCTACATATAATCTTAAAGAACCATTCGCCTTTGTAACAAAGACGACCGGTGATCTCCAACTCGAGGTACTACCTCTTATCAATGCCCTCTACAATAAGTAAAATGTCTGGCTTTCCAACTCCCTCTTCTTTTTTGGAGCCAACCTTCGAGGGCATTGTACAATAGGTCTGGTTCCTAGAATCAAATCAATATGGAAATCCACTTCCCGATAAGGAGGTAAACCTTGCACGTCATCAAAAATATACCTGAAATCCCGAACAATAGATATATCTCATAGCTCCTCTTTAGCCACCTCTAGCGAATACAAAAAACTACTCATTGACTTGCCGGGCTCTTCACAAAACATATGAACGCTTCTTCCTATTAAATATTTTACCACAATCATTCTATTATCATAATCCAATACAGTCCTAAACTTAGATTACCAATCCGTTCCCAGTAATACTCCAATACCCATGAACCCCGTAACAAATAAGTCAAAAGAAAAGAGGTGATTTCGATAAGGAATAGACACATTTAGACACATAGTATCATGATTTTTCGGACCCCCAATAGGGTTTGACACACAAAGAAAACTACTCAAAAGGATGGATTTAAGGTTAAGTCATTCGACAACATCCACTGAAATAAAACTATAGGAAGCGCCCATATCGAATAATACTCTTATAGGAATACCATAGATGGACAATGTACCTTACGACACCAACTTCCCCTTCTGTCCTGAAGAAGTGGATTATAAATCTTCAATAGCAAAAGCTTGTCCTTGTGATTTTTTTTTTAAAAAAGGTCACTCATTCTTCATGTGTTCTTGCTAGTGATAATTGTACCCAAGACTGTCGGGCAATTGGGGTGCTACCCATTTTGTTGCACTTGAAAATAAGAATGTTGGCCAAGTCAAGCTACTTCTTCTCTGCTGGAACTCCATCTATTAGTTTCTTCCCTGCCTACCGCTTCTTCCCCTTGCGCTTGAAATTTATGTTGGCTCCAACCAGTATCACTGATAAAGACTTCGCACAAACTGTTGGTGCTACTCCCTTTTGGTCTCCTTCCTTCACATCGAGAGCTTAAAATCTCCAAGCCATGCTAATAAGATTGGTGAATGTACTAGTAAGATGATTGCTCATTTCTTAATGGAACTTTGGTCGCATCCTGTTCACAAACATTTCATTATTTTTTTAGCTGTGTGTCTACCAATCCAATTATAAAATGGGGTAATGCATTAAACTTATGTTCATACTACCCCGCCGTTACATCACCTTGATTTAAATCCAAGAAACTCCTAAACAACCGAGTTCTTCCGGCGTTTGAAATAAACTGTGCTTCAAAGACTTCCTTGAACTCAGCCCAAGAAACTTCTTCCTCTTGGTATTAACTGTTACTGAAACGCACCAACCATCGCCCACTTATGAAGTTGTCGCGATGCCAACAGCTATTTCTCCGCATCATCCAAGCATAGACTCCATATATCTTTCACAAGATCTAAGCCACATATGCATCCAAGAATATCTTCAATTCCATAGAGCGATTTCCTATCCAAAGTGATAAAATTATTATATAAAGCCACAAGGTTCATAGGGGGCAGAACTTGTACTATCACTTCATCAACCGAATCTATAGTTGGCATAGTAGCATTTTTAGGTACCCTACCGTAGCCATGCTAGTTCCAAATCCTCTCCTTCATCCTCTTCTTGTATCCATCTTCTATTACCTGAACAAATAACAATTATATTTAGAATACAAGAATGAAATTATTATGGTTTAAGGAAACAACACCAAAGGATCCGAAATGAGACTTTAGAGGATAGATATTATTATTATAAAAGTTACAAATACGCTCTCTCAAGATTTAATCATTCTAGGGCATTATTTACCCTATCTCTAATGGGTTGTACCCCAATCAGGCTAAGGTGTTCGCTCAACCAAAGCTCCGATACCAATTATGACGATCCACCATTCTGACCTCTAGGAACGACACTTAATACATCTGTGATATTCATGTGTACTTTCTCAAGCATCCAAAAGACGAGCTATCATAGGGTAAAATAAAAGAACACAACGTAAAATCTCACAACATAATGGTTGAATATAATACAACAATAACATAGTACATAAGATTACTTCTTAATGTGGAGTTATCAAAGTTACACAACGTACAACAACTATCAAATTAAGTAGTTATACATCCTTCCTTTGCACTTTCTGTTCCAAAATACATATACATATATGGACACAACAGGAAAATGTATAACTAGATTAACAAGGGGCCTCCTACTCGTCCATCATCATCTCCAAAGAACCCAAAGATACCTGCTCCTCCTGATATACTTAAATATAATTGAGTACCCGAGAGTTTAAGGTAAACAAACAACTCAAGTTAGACATTATGTCTGGTATTAGTAAAATCTAAACATTGACCATGCCACCAAATGTGGAATGGGATCCTCTCATAATAAAAACATCTAACCACAAGTAATATGAACAATTTAAAACAAAACCCAACTTGAAAGAATCGGCTAAAACAAGATAAAAATACAAACTTAGAGAATGGACACAAATAACTAAATAATGAGAAGAACTCCAGTCACCTCTCGATGTAATTAAGAAAACAAATTTAAAGGTTTGAATCAAAGGAAAGGAAAGGGAATTTTTTCAACAAATGAATTAGGAGATACACCACCCTTATCGAAAGTGTACTCCAAAATACACTTAAGAACTACGATGGCTCTTGGATATGTCCAATCCGAACCTCGCTAACGTTTACCGAGAATCCGAGTATTTTACATCTAAGTGTGCATATAACTGAAACCAGTCTAAAATAGATGTGATAATACCATAATGGGAGCAACCTACGTAGCTTGGCTTTCACTCTATCCTTGTGTTCAGTCATTTCTACTAAAGGATGTCAATGCTCAAAATGAGCAACAAATCGTCTTAAATTGACGGTGGACAAAGAAGAAAGCTAAATCGATTGTCAATAAATCAAATGTTGAGAATATTTAAAATAATAGTATATGGAAATTAAATCTCATATATTACCACTACTCATCTATTTTAAATTTGTACTCCTTTTGCATTGAAAATGAAGCCAGGCAAGTGAAGATAGTGTTACCTCAAGGCATTGCCTTGACGACATTTTTAACTTTCGAGATAGAGATGAGTTTCCATACCTCGACGTTAAGTACTAAGAGTATGTTTAAATCCTTTCCATACATGAGATATTGTTTACGAAAATTAAATTCCTTATCCTTTTCATAACTGAATCAACTTTTAACTTTTAAAATCAAACTTGTGTTGGGATTTCACATTTCAAATATTAAATTTAAACAATATTGTTGAAATCAGTTAATTTAATTTAACCGCGATTAATTACTTAATTATCATTATTTAAAATGATTGTACACCTTTAAAAATGATTAATGACATTTAATCATTATTTGGAATGGTTAATTAACCTTAATCATCATTATTAGGGTGCTTAATCAACCTTAAAACACCATTATTAAAATGATTAATTAACCTTAGAACATCATTATTAAAGTGATTAATTAATCTTAAAACATCATTAATAAAATGATTAATTGACTTTAATATACTATTATTTAAAAGATTAACTAACCTTAAATATCATTAGTTAAAATGATTTATTAAATTTGAACATCATCAATGAAAAGATTAATTAAATTTAAACCCATCATTATTTAAAAAATTAATTGTATCGACTCACTATTTTCCACCATTCAAATTCGATGATAAATTAAAATATGTCAAACTTGAATAGTTCAAAAAAATAGATTGAAATAAAATTTGGAGCAAATGAAATCAAATCACAGAATCACAGACACAGAAATCAGAATATTCGCAGTGGAATTAACATAACTTAGTGGTTCATGAAGCCACTATCACATAGTCTCAAAATAAGTACGAATTACATAGTCTTACAACCAATATAGTTTGAAATAACCACAAAATCCCAAATTCATTTGTCTCAAATTACATAGGCTAAGATAAAAGACTGAATAGAAAATAGACAGCAGCTCGAAAGACGATCTTCAACAGTCCTAGCTCCGGGAAATGAAGTCCGAAACTGATACTCAGGCTGACCCGAGCATAAGAAATAAGCACAAACACTTGAGTCAGGACATACATACTTATACAGTGTAAGCTAACTCAAGTGAATTGTAATATAAAGGAAAGCAACTTAAAGGATGCTTGGGACCGCCCGTCCTCTAAGGATCCGTTAAACTATTAACTATGTAATAATATTTTGCTATTATAATAATGTCTATAGTAAAATAAACTTACTTTAAAATAGCGTTAAGGGGTTACCCATATAGCCCTTAACACATAATAGTGCCAATAGTCTATACAATACCGTAATACCTCCTGATCGGGAGGCTACCAGAAGATACTCCATAGGTACGACACAAATAGAACTCGTACATGGCTCGCTAGGGTAGGTGACACGGCACAACCAGGCAATGCCAGGGTAGATATACCAATTACGCATCCGGACCGAAGGTAGTGCATAGGTGCTACTACCACATACCTCGAACAACACTCCCAAAATCATGGTGCGCACCAAACAATCACAAAGTAATAGAATGGCATATGAAGAAGTGCGTCCGATAAGAGGTGCTACCTCCTTAGCCCGTCAATCGCTCCCGTTTTAGCCACCTTATGCCAACTCATGGGAGTCGGGTCCACGTACATACCTCAATAGAACATCACCACCATCCTACTTTATTCTGAAATCTCCACCGCGTACACGGTTGTTAAAGTGGTTTTCGGTATCGACCGAGAGTATGCCCATATCCGATCCCGGTCTCTTTAACAACCAACGTTATTATCACCCGTGGTTAAAATTTTAAAAATAGTTAATATTAAATCAAAATACTTTATTTCAACTTTTAAAAGTGAAATTATTATATTTACAAATCCAATATCCAAAAATCTCAATTTCAGCCACTGCAACACTTAACAAGCGCTACTATAGCCTTTTTATTTACTCGGGTATAGTTTAAAATTTCGCAACGACAGCACTTACCAAGTACTGCGATAGCCCTTAATTAATTTTAGCCTTTAGTTCATTTGCATCAACTACGGCACTTACAAAGTGCGGTAATATCCCTTATAAGAGATTTAAGTTAATTAAATTTCAGACTTTAATATAAATTCATCAATAATTAAACTTTAATTTAAATAAATTTAACTTATAAAAAGCATATTTCCACTTTGAAATAGTTATTTAAATTACCCAAAAATTTATGATTTTTTTTATAAAGTAAATTTCACCAATAAATATCAACTTCTCAAGGCTTCACTTATTAAAATCAAATGCAAAATTTTCTATATGTATTTTTTTTCCAAAATCAACTTAACCATTAGGTTTAATTACCATTTCAAAATATAACAAAATTTTCAATTTATTTCTTAACTTATCTTTTATTCTTAAATCCAACTTCCATTTCTAAATTAAGATATATTTCAAATTCATTCTTAAGTATTCATTTCTTTAACCATTTAATTCATAGAAACTCAATAAAACTTAATTGATTTATTTTTAAAATTCAAATTTATATCAAATTATTATATATTTTTTTGCTTAACTTGAATTCCATTTCTCTTTTAAAATCAAAATTTACAAAATAAATTTATACTTCAAATTTCAGCTTAACCATTTATTTATTTACAGAATTAACTTGTAGAAAATCAATAAAATAATTTTAATTCAATTTAAACCAAAAAATATTATAATATACACATTTAAAAATACCTAAACTTCCAGAAAAATAAAAAAAAATAACCACGGGTCTATATAATATTTTCTACCCTAGGTCAAGTGATACAGATAATATATCATTTCAATCCGTAATTTATAAAGAAAACCAGGGTTCTATCATTTTAAACCCACAATCCCAAGTTAAATAAATAAATAAATAAATAAATAAATATCGTTCAGGCCTATCATTTCTGCCCATAATGATTCTACTCTACAGGGAACTTGCAGTGTGATAAACATAAATAAATAAATAGTATAACAGCATAAATTATAACAGCATATAAAATAACCGGTGATGTGATATAACCGGGTTTTAACATCATAATTTTTTTACCACAGGCAAGTAAAATATAATATAACCATTCTACAATTTCACTTGTTATTGAATTACAATTCCATAAGTATGTTTGTCAAGCGTGAATACTCACCTCTACGACGCTGGAGTTTGGATACAAAATAACGATATCCACACCGGAAAAAGCATATAGAAGGCACGATCAATTTTTAGAGGAGGTGACGACCGGATTCAATCTTGAAACAAATATAAATCAGATCTAAGTTTGAAAATTCACATTCGAACATATCAAAATTTAATAAAGCACAGGAACAAAATCGAATAAGATGATATGAACCAAAGTGGCTCAACCACTCCACCATACGACTCAACAACCCTTCACATGCTCGACCCTGATCCAATTTTAGATCTGAAAACGCACGCATCCATTTACTGCAGTGAGATGTTGAAGATATAGGCTGCGTTTAAAATGCAAAGGTGGCGAAATTTTTTTTTGGTTCAGGGGTTTGGTTTAATGCCTCAAAGCTTCTCGGCCTGTACATGCACATGGTCTGTACATCATCATCTGAAGGCTTGGCAAGGTCAGAGGCGGGTCATGACCTAGAGAATAGTCGGCGGCGGTGGTGGTGATGACGCAGCTGCGGCTGCACTTGAAGGTGGAGGGGATAGGATATAGGATAGGCTCGGCAGTGCTAGGTGATGGTGAACTGCACTTGTATTTCGTCCAGAGCTGTCACATCAGAGGAGAAAAGAGGTTGTACTAGAGGAGGTGGCGGAGGAGTGTAAGCAGGCCGAGCCAAGATGGTGGAGCAGCCAAGCATAAGGTGGACAGTAAATGGAATAAAAGAAAACAAAAGAAAGAAGCAAAAGAAAAAAAAAGAAAGCATGCGGTCATACCTTCAGAGTATTTTCACAAGCGAGGAAGATGAAGGCAACTGATGTGGTAAGGAAATTTGGGAACATGGGTTTTAATTTATCAGATGAGTTGCGTAAATTGTGGGAGAAAACGGCAAGAAAAATAAAAAGTTTTGAAACGGCTAGGAAAAAAATCAAAGATTTTATACTATCAATTACAAAGAAGAAGAAGGGAAAGAGGATATCCACACACGTGAATGACAAGGCAAGTAATTTTTGTTTGAAACAGCAAGATAAAATAAGGCATTCATTCCTAAAAAAACAAACGAGAAGTGGATAGGAGATGAAACGTGACATGCGAATTTCAGGGTAAGGTTTTTTTCTGTTTCTTTCCTCAAAAAAGGCATGGTTGTTGATTTAAGTGGCGATAATTTAAAACATATGCGGTTTTTTTTCTGTTTCTTTCCTTAGAAAAGGCATGGTTGTTGATTTAAGTGGCGATAATTTAAAACATATGCCCAAAGTACATATTTAAATTTATCCATTTCTTATTTAATTAATAGAATATACGTTAAAGAATTAATAACATACCATTTATAACGCTAAATAAAATATACAAGAACGGATATAACGTACTAGTTTAAAACGTATAATTATATAGCTATTTGCACAATATTTATTACTCAATTTAAAATTTGATTTGTTACATCCATTTGATTTGTTTATTATTTAACTAAGAAAAATGATGTATATACGTATAAAAGAAATGTAAAATTTATTTCTTTCTACACAATATTTATTAATTACTTTAAAAAGTATATAACCAATTTTTAAAAGAAACAAAAGTGGAAAAAATGTTGTACAAATATATACAGTTTAAATAAAAGATTTGGAAGTTAGAATTTAAAATTTTAAAATTAAAATTAAAGTTAAACTTTAACCAAAAGTCAAAATTACAGTCATTGCTTATATTTATAAAAATTTGGGCAATGATTTATAATCAATTTAAAAGTTCAAACTTTAAAAAAATAAAACCTCAAAGTTTTTAAATAAAAGAAATAAAATATGAAATAAAAATGTTTGGCTGTTGCACTCTCCCCTACTCAAAACTTTTCGTCCTCGAAAAGGAACGGACGAAGGAAAACAAAGGAAGATAAGATAATAGAGCAAAGTACCTGAAACAAATAATTCAGGATTCGAATCACGAATGTTCTCCTCCATCTCCCAGGTGCAATCCCGTTCATCAGTGCTCCACTTCACTTTGACCAGGCGGACAGATTTCCTTCTTAGCTGTTTCGTACCTCGATCGACGATACGAAGTGGCTTCCTCTCAATAGTTAGATTAGGCTCGATATCCAAACTATCTAGAGTATAAGGCTGGATAATAAGAGATGGATCATGTAGACAGCGACGAAGGTGTGATACAGGGAATACATTATGTACTCCAGTGAATTTTTCGGGAAAATCTAGTCGATAAGAAAGAGACCCAATCCTTTCCAAGATGTGGAATGGACCGATGAACCTTGAAGCAAGCTTCCCTCTATGCCCACACCGAACCACATTTCCTAAGGGAGAGACCTTAAGAAAAACCAGATCACCGACAGCAAACTCCAAACTCCTTCTACGACGATCGGCGTACTTCTTCTGCCTATCCTAAGCAATCTTTAACCTTCTCTTAATCTCTTCGACTTTCTCCGAAGCTTCAAAAATCATTTCAGGACCAAGAACCAAGCGATTATCGAATTCAATCTAGCAAGATGGAGATCTATAAGGTCGCCCGTAAAGAGCAGTAAATGGAGACATCTCATGACTAGCCTAAACAAAAGATAGAATGAGACAGATAGAGGATTAAGATAAGATAAGATCAGAGGATTGGAATTATACCTGATAACTATTGTCATAGGTGAATTCCACAAGATGGAGATGATCTTCCCAAGATCCTCCATAATCCAAAATGCATGCACGGAGAATGTCCTCTAGAATCTGATTCACCCTTTCCGTTTGACCGTCTGTCTGTAGGTGGTAAGCAGTGCTCAGATTCAGACGAGTACCTAAGGATTCTTGGAAAGCTTTCCAAAACTGACTAGTAAAGATAGGGTCTCGATCACAAACAATGCTAAGAGGAGCATCATGGAGGCGAACAATCTCCCTCATATAAATCTCAACTAGACCGGAAGCGGTACGGGTAGATTTGACCGGAATAAAATGCGCGGACTTGGTTAATCTATCCACGATAACCCATATGCTCTCATTTCCTCTCCTAGATCTCGGTAACCCGTCGATGAAGTCCATAGAAACTTGCTTCCACTTCCAATTTGGAATCTCAAGAGGCTGCAACAAACCCGGGGACTTATGATGATCCGCCTTGACTTGTTGACAAGTCGCACACCTACTAACAAAGCTAGAGACATCACGCTTCATACCCTTCCACCAATAGATCTTCTCCAAATCCTGGTACATCTTCGCCACACCAAGATGAACGGAAAGTCTGGATTGATGATGTTCCCGGAGTAACTCCTGCCTCAACCCATCAACATCCGGGACACAAATCCTATTATTAATCCTTAAAATTCCTCTATCATCAATCTGAGCTCCACTAGCCTTAAAACTACTACCACCAACTCTGCTACGGACACTTCCCTTCATACTCCTAAGCATCTCATCCTCATCCTGCTTGGCTTTGATACGGTCCACAAGAGGGGAAGAAACAACAAGCTGGCACAACAAGGACTTCTTCTTGCTCAAAGCGTCCGCCACAACATTAGCTTTCCTAGGGGTGTAGTTAATGTCAAGATCGTAAGAAGCAAGAAATTCAAGCCATCGAACTTGAACGTTGATTCAAATCCTTCTGGGTGAAGATATACTTCAAAGACTGATGATCAGTGAAGAGGTCAAACTTAGCACCCAAGAGATGATGTCTCCAAAGCTTCAATGCAAAGACAATGGCCAGCAATTCAAAATCATGAGCAGCATAATTAGCCTCATGGGTCTTCAACTGATGACTAGCATAGGCAATCACCTTCCCATCTTGCATCAATACTGGTCCCAAACCCTCGCGACAAGCATCGGTGAATATTGTTAATCTCTCATTCCCATTCGGAACGGTAAGCACTGGTGCGGAAGTAAGCTTATTCTTTAACTCTTGGAATGCTGCTTTACACTTATCACTCCATATAAACTTAGCATTCTTTCGAGTCAGAGCAATGAGAGGTGCAGAAATCCGAGCAAAGTTCTCAATGAACCTCCTGTAGTAACCGGCAAGAACCAAAAAACTACGAATATCAGTTGGAGTCTTAGTAGTTTCCCAATCATTGATCGTAGCGATCTTGATTGGATCAACAGAAACTCCATCACTAGAAACAATATGTCCGAGAAATTGGACTTCCTCTTCCCAGCAATGGCATTTCGAGAATTTTTCCTTCAATTGATGATTTCGAAGTGTCTCTAAAACATATTCCAAATGGGATTTATGCTCTTCCTCAGACTTGGAGCTCAGACTTGGAGAACAAAAGTATATCATCAATAAAGACTAGAACAAATTTATTGAGCACATCATGGAAGACACGATTCACAAATCGACAAATAAAGCAGGAGCGTTAGTCAATCCAAAAGGCATAATTAGCCATTCAAAGAAACCATTCTCAGTATGGAAAGCAGTTTTGGGAATGCTCTCCTCAGCAACTCTGAGTTGATGAAAACTTGTGGCAAGATCCAGCTGAGAGAAAATGGTTGCTTCATAGAGCTGATCAAACATATCATCTATGCGAGGCATAGGATATCTGTTTTTCATAGTGAGCTTGTTCAGCTCCTTATATTCAACGCACATCCGGAGAGAACCATCAGACTTGGTGACGAAAACTACGGCTGCTCCCCATTCTGAAAAGCTAGGTCTGATCAGACCTTTAGAGGCCAAGTCTTGAATTTGCTTCCTTAACTCAACCATCTCGCGGGGTGCCATTCTTCTAGGTGGAAGAACTACAGGTCGAGCTCGAGGGATAAGGTCAATATGGAAATCAATTTCCCGCTTCGGAGGTAGAGAAATGACTTCAACAAATACGTCGGGAAATAGTTTGACTATAGGAGTCGAATGGATATCACCAGGGAAAGTATCGAGAGAATAAATAAAGCTACCGGCGAAATCCTAAGGTAGACTACACTGAATCTCCAATGAATTTTCAAAATCATCCTTGAGGGCAACGGTTCGAGAACTACAAGAGATACGGGCATCATGCCTATCCAACCAATCACCCCCAGCAATAGATCAAAAGCGTCAGACCCCAAAACATAGAAGTCACCAGTGAATTGATAACTATCATGGAAGAGTTTCACATTCCTACAAATCTTACTATGGTTCGCAGGACCACCGATGGGGTTTAAAACACATAGAGGCACAGAAGAAAACTTGGGAGAAAGAAGATTCTCAAATTTATTACAAAGATCTGCTGAGATAAAGCTATAGGATGCTCCGGTATCAAAGAGAACACGTACAGGAAAATAAGACAAGGTGAAAGAACCCTGAAGTGTACCTTGAGAATCGCTAGGAGTGGGAGCAGGTGCAGGTGCAGGAGCGGGCGGAGGAGCTGGAGAAGATGCCGAAGTCACCGCAAAAATTCCTGGTGCCTTGCCCTTATTCTGAGTAGGGCAGTCCTTCTTGAAATGTCCCGGCTGAAGGCAAATGTGGCAGAGGTCTCATTTGGCCAACTGAGCTGGAGGAGGGATCGTAGCACCCAAGGTAGGACAACTATTAGCGTATTATCCCTTCTGGTCGCATCTATAGCACATAATGGCAGATAGGTCTATAGGCTGCCTCTGAGATGAAGAAGATGATCCCAACCTTGGGGTCTTATTCTTATTCTTCTGTCGATGTTGAAAATGGGGCTTCCTCTTCTTGGAATTATCAGAATACTGAGATGGGGCAAACTGGGTAGCTGGAGGATCCCTAGAGGTAGGATTCTCATACCTGATAGCCATGTCCATCAGAGCGGTGAACGTACCATGCACCAGCAATAAACTTCTCATTTTCTTAAAGGGAGTGTCTATAAGATTAAGGCCATACTGTGATAGCTCATTGAATTTCCTCTCATATTCGGCAAAGGACATATCACCTTGTTTCGAATCCATGAATTTCCAATACAGCTGAGACTTGCCTGCTTTGAGCATCCATTTCGTGAGAAAAGCATCCCTAAATTGTTCCCAAGTGATGTCAGCCTCAGCGGTGTGAGCTGTAACGGACAGCCACCAATCCAAAGCTGCTCCTTTTAATTGCCAAGTTGCCAGCTGACGCTATTGGGAATTCGTGATCTCAAGACCGGAGAAAATTCTCTCCAAATCTCTCAACCACTGCCGAGCTTCAATTATGCTCTCAGAACCTGTGAACTTGGTGCTACCAAGCTCGGCATATTCCTTGCAAAGCTTAGTAAACCTAACTGGGGCAGCGGGTGCAGGAGCTAGGGCAGCCCCTCGTCCCCTACCTCTGGCATTTCCTCGATTCATCTTGAGAAATCAAGAATGAATTTAAGGATAGAGGGAAAAATAGAGTCCAAGATAGATTAGATAAGATAAAGTTCAACTAGTGTAGGCTTTTAACAAAGGACCAAATTTCAAAGGGTGGAGAAAAGAAAAGAAGTAGTCAGAAAATTTGATTTCAAAACAAGAAAATTTTATATCAAAATACTTCTTTGAAAGTCCTTTAAAATCATTTTATACTTAAAAATACATTCTCTCATAAGGAAAGGATTCTAAGATTTGACTTCACTCATTCTAGGGTATTTCTACCCTATCTCTAATGAATTTTTGCTCCGTAGGCTATGGTTTGCCTAAAAATCCTCACTCTGATAACAACAGTATCGGCCCAGTATTTTGCACCATTCAAATTCGACGATAAATTAGAACGTGTCAAACTTGAATAGTTCAAAACAATAGATTGAAATAAAAATTGGAGCAAATAAATCAAATCACAGAATCACAGACACAAAAATCAGAATATTCACAGTGGAATTAACATAACTTAGTGGTTCATGAAGCCACTATCACATAGTCTCAAAATAAGTACGAATTACATAGTCTTACAACCAATACAGTTTGAAATAACCAAAAAATCCCAAATTCATTTGTCTCAAATTATGTAGGCTACGATAAAAGACTGAATAGAAAATAGACAGCAACGCAAAAAGATGATCTTCAACATCCTAGCTCCGGGAAATGAAGTCTGAAACTGATACTCAGGCTGACCCGAGCGTAAGAAATAAACACAAACACTCGAGTCAGGACATACATACTTATACAGTGCAATCCAACTCAAGTGAACTGTAATATAAAGGCAAGTAACTTAAAGTATGCTTGGGACCATCCATCCTCTAAGGATCCGTTAAACTATTTACTACGTAGTAATATTTTGCTATTATAATAATGTCTATAGTAAAATAAACTTACTTTAAAATAGCGTTAAGAGGTTACCCATATAGCCGTTAACACATAATAGTGCCAATAGTCTATACAGTACCGTAATACCTTCTGATCGGGAGGCTACCAGAGGATACTCCATAGGTATGACACAAATCAAACTCGTACAAGGCTCGCTAGGGTAGGTGACACGGCACAACTAGGCAATGCCAGGGTAGATATACCATTTACGCATCCGGACCGGTGGTAGCGCGTAGCTGCTACTACCGCCCATCTCGAACAACACTCCCAAAATCAAGGTGCGCACCAAACAATCACAAAGTAATAGAATGGCATACGAAGAAGTGCGTCTGATAAGAGGTGCTACCTCCTTAGCCCGCCAATCGCTCCTGTTTTTGCCATTTTATTCCAACTCACGGGAGTCGGGTCACGTACATACCTCAATAGAACGTCACCACCATCCTACTTCATTCTGGAATCTCCACCGCGTACACGGTTGTTAAAGTGATTTTCGATATCGACAGAGAGTATGCCCATACCCGATCCCGGTCTCTTTAACAACCAACGTTATTATTACTCGTGGTTAAAATTGTCAAAATAGTTAATATTAAATCAAAATACTTCATTTTAACTTTTAAAAGTGAAGTTATTATACTTACAAATCCAATATTCGAAAATCTCAATTTCAACCACTACAACACTTAACAAGTGCTACTGTAGCATTTTTATTTACTTAGGTTTAGTTTAAAATTTCGCAACCACAGCACTTACCAAGTACCGCGATAGCCCTTAATTAATTTTAGCCTTTAGTTCATTTGCTTCAACTATGACACTTACAAAGTGCGGTAATATCCCTTACAACAGATTTATGTTAATTAAATTTCAGACTTTAATATAAATTCATCAATAATTAAACTTTAATTTAAACAAATTTAACTTATAAAAATCATATTTCCACTTTGAAATAGTTATTCAAATTACCCAAACATTTATGATTTTTTTTATAAAGTAAATTTCACCAATAAATATCAACTTCTCAAGGCTTCGCTTATTAAATTCATATTCAAATTTTCTATAAGTATTTTTTTTTCAAAATTAACTTAACCATTAGGTTTAATTACCATTTCAAAATATAACTAAATTTTCAATTTATTTCTTAACTTACCTTTTATTCTTAAACCCAACTTCCATTTCTAAATTAAGATATATATCAAATTCCATTTTTAAGTATTCATTTCTTTAACCATTTAATTCACAGAAACTCAATAACACTTAATTAAATTATTTTTAAAATTCAAATTTATATCAAATTTTTATATTTTTTTGCTTAACTTGAATTCCATTTCTCTTACAAAATCCAAATTTACAAAATAAATTTATACTTCAAATTTCAACTTAACCATTTATTTATTTACAGAATTAACTAGTAGAAAATCAATAAAAATCATTTTAATTCAATTTAAACCAAAAAATATTATAACATACACTTTTAAAAATTACCTAAACTTCAAGAAAAATATAAATAAAATAACCACGGGTCTGCATAATATTTTCTACCCTAGGTCAAGTGATATGGATAATATATCATTTCACTCCGTAATTTACAAAGAAAACCCATGTTCTATCATTTCAAGTCCGCAATCCCAAGTTAAATAAATAAAAGAATAAATATCGTTCAGGCATATCATTTTAGCCCATAACGATTCTACTCTACAGGGAACTTGTAGTGTGATAAACATAAATAGTATAACAGCATAAATTATAACAGCATATAAAATAACGGGTAATGTCACAATTCTATAACCAGATTTTAACATCATAAATTTTTTATCACATGCAAGTAAAATATAATATAACCATTCTACAATTTCACTTGTTATTGAATTACAATTCTATAAGTATGTTTGTCAAGCGTGAATACTCACATCTACGACGCCGGAGTTTGGATACAAAATAACGATATCCACACCGGAAAAAGCGTATAGAAGGCACGATCAATTTTTAGAGGAGGTGACGACCAGATTCAATCTTCAAACAAATATTACTCAAATATAAGTATGAAAATTCACATTCGAACATATCAAAATTTAATAAAGCACAGGAACAAAATCGAATAAGATGATATGAACCAAAGTGGCTCAACCACTCCTCTATACGACTCATCCACCCTTCACATGCTCGACCCTGATCCAATTTTAGATTTGAAAATGCACGCATCCATTTGCAGGAGTGGGAAGTTGAAGATATAGGCTGCGTTTTGAATGCAAAGGTGGCGAAATTTTTTTTTGGTTCACGGGTTTGGTTTAATGCCTCAATGGTGCTCGGTGTCACGACCCGAACTCGATGTCCGGCAAACAACATCAAATTCGTATCGCAGGAGCTTGCAACACCCATTAGATGATAAATAACACAGCGGAATAAAAGATGATATCACTGATACAACCTGAATACAATATCCAATACATCAATTTGATACAATGATAATCATCTATATCAGAGAATATACAATACAGAGTACAGTGGAACACGATACAATATGAGATAAATCTTCACAGAATCCAATACTGCAACTCTGATCCAAAAACTCCCAAAGACAAAGCTCCAAAACTTCAAGCTCGATCCACCATCAAGATTGAACCAAGATAAGCAAGGTCGGTCGTCCAAGGACTGAACTAGCTCTAGATAATCCACTAGACCTGACTATCTGAAAAACCAAACTCTAGACTGCCCGTGTGGAAAATTGTGGGCATCCAGAGTTTAGAAACGGAACAATAAACTCTAGGTCAGTCATGGGACTGGTATGAGCAAACAAAAACATTTGTTCTTTTAAACAATCAAAAGATTTTAAAATTTCAAATCCGCAATGCTTTTTTGAAAAATGAAACTAACATAAGGCCTCCCGCCATACACACCATGCAAACATAGAATTGGAGGAGATTTCTCCTTATGATAGTCAAACATGCTTGATACGCAAAAATCATCTGGATATTATTATTATTAGTGCATAGTGGAAAAACATTTCGAAAGTATAATATTAATCTTAGCCAGATAGGTACCATTATATTATGCCAGCTATAGCTTCCATTTTAAATGACAGGTTCTACAACTAAAACCGTATAAGGCGCGTATTGTTTTGATTGGATTTCCAACAAATGGTCAGGCTAAGGAACTTCCTACTGCCACATGGGAACGCCTTTGGCGGGATGCCCCAAGAACCTACCTGGCTCTCTGCCAACACAAGGCCGGTTTCCTCCCTGCCCGGGGGTAATACCCACAGATATGCCACCCTCGGTCCTTTGGGACCTTTATCCGAGAGCTCTCAACACCAAAAACATCACACAGTAATAAATATACTACAGTGCCCACATGAGTAAGTATCTGGCCTCCATACCATGATACTACCCTTTTCTAGAAGGAATGGTCACACCCTAGGGGAGCTACCCCTGAAACCTTTCTGTATCTTTCCTATTTCGACCATTACCGGTTTGTGAGGCTCGACGAGGTTTCGTCCACAAAGCTACGCTTTACCCGAAAGTCATGCTTTCATCACAAATGATCAACCAATGATCATCAACACACAGCAGCACTTAGCATGCCACACTACCAAATTGGGAGTATATCACTAATAACCTTCAACTACATAACCTCTGAGCTCGTACGTCTCAGAGAAGGGTGTTAAGCTAAGAGAATAAATTCTCCGCTACCAAAAGATATGTATTTGAAAGAAATCTGCTTTATATCTCAAGGTGTAGTGTTAGACATACAACCATACAAGTCTGTCCCGGGTTCGAACAGAACCGAAGGCACTTTCGAAGAAGTCCTTGCAATTCGGGCATCCACAATCCCGATCGGACTTCCCATCACTTAGGAAATCTCTATACCGGAGCAACTCAGTGCGGAGACAATCGATAAGTCATCCTATCGTTCTCGCAAATACCCAGTCTTCACCACCGGTCTTCAAATGCTATCCATTTCATTGTATCATTATTCGATATGGGTTATATGACACAAAGTCCTCTCCCGGCTAAACCGAATAATGTGCGCAATATTTGAAAACATATGGATATGAGATTTCAATTAAGCCACACTTAATATTTCAAAACTTTCTTTCAAATGGTTTAAACCAATTGCCATTCTGAATCTTTTAAACAAAAAGATTCATTTTACAAAGTTCACTCAGTTTCACAACGATCCATTTCTCGGATTTCAAAATAATTTCCGTTTCAATCGGATTAACTCATTAAATCTTTAAATCAAGATTTAGCTTATAGCTTTAAAAACTCGTTTCCAAAGGTTCATCCATAATTTGGAAAACTATTTCAATTCAAACTTGAAATTCCTTTAATACAAATTGAAAGTTCATTACTCATATGAAAGCTTTTATTTTGATAACAGACTGTTTTCATATCGGAAAATCCGATTTTTATTTATACAAGTTAACATTTTTGGGGTTAATTCAAATTCCCAAACAACACTTTAAAAATGGTTAAAAACCCATATAAGCTTGTATAATCCTTTTTTAAATTATAAGTACCAAATCTAGAATTCAATTCCAGATATTGAATTCCAATTTAGATCAGATTATTCAAATTTCAAATCTTTATTAAGTTACTCAAAATAACTTTCATTTTAAAACACTTGTTTCAAAAGCCTTTCACATTAAACCCAATCCATTTCCAAAACCATTTGAATTTAAAATTCAAATTCAAAACTACTTAAAAATCAGTGAATTAACCGATTTCCACGTGCAATCCATATTTGTGTGTATATAGTGTAGTCTAGGGATTTACATAATAATGCAGAACATCAATCATCACAGATTCAATTATATCAGTTTCGATAAGCGATATAATCCATAACGCATATCTTCATTCACAGATTCACAGATAAATTAAATTTATCAATCACAAAGATTCATCATTATATTTCGATGTGGGTTTCGGATAACCAACTGGAATCCGATACCCTGTCGCATCGACATTCAAATGTCGTTTTAAAGTCCAAGTTGCCTAATTAATTTAAACAGTTTAATTCAACACTTTGAATCCAAATAACATTTATCACAGATAAATCATACACAATCATCATATATATATATATATATATATATATATATATTAAGAGCAATATCATAGAAACATCACATAATATCACCAAGTAAATATCACAAATCAGATATTCTATATACACAATTATCCATAAGCAATCATCTTAAATTCTTATTGTAATTAATTCAAATTTAATCAATTACTTGAGAATTAATTGCTTAACCCTGTTTCATTAATCATTAATTAACTATCCTATTTCAAATCATTTTAATTAATAAATCATTCCTTAATCAATCATTAAGTCTTAATTGCTTAATTACTTGCCCTTTTTCACTAATTAATAATCTAATTATTAATTGATAAAACTTAATTACCTATTTATTAACCACTAATTACTTAGTTAATAATTAATTGTTAATTCTTAATTACATTACCTAATTAATTACTAATCATACATTGATTAACTTAAATTAGTTAATTACAATTTATTTATCACTTAGTTATCAATTACCAATCTCTAATTACAATTATAATGTAATTACTTTCTAATTAATTGATACTAATTACTCAACTTAATTAACATTTTATAAATCTTCTTTAAATTTTGAAAACCAAATTATTATTAACTACCAACTTAAGTGTTAATTAACTTTACACTTAACTTAAATTAATTGCTTAATTAAAATAATTAAGAGTTTAAGAACATTGTTAAGCTTTAACTAAAATAATTAAGACTTGAATTAAGTCTTAACTTAACTATTAAACATTTTCTAAGTTTACAATGTTTAAACAATTTGCTTAACCTTCATTATAAGATGCTGTTGTTGAAACCCGAGAACCATCCATATGATACTAGAGTGTTACTTCAAGTCCTCCACCCACTTGCTCCGATTCATCTCTCTCCCTCTCGTACTCTTCTTCTTCTCTTTTTTTTCTTTTTCTCCAGTAAGTAATTTATTTAGTCAGATTATAATAGCAGGCAACAAGCTCGAGTACGAACCCGAAGATTTCTTCGAGCTAACGTCATGTTTTCACGAGCGTGACGTCGAGTTGTTCATCTTCTTTCCCAACTAAAAACTCACATTAAATCCAGACACACACGTACGAGTGTGCACGTGCACAATTTCGTTTAAATTTCTTAAGAGAGGGAATCTGTAACGATCCCGGTTTTAAAGACGAATTGAATTTGTAATTAAATTAAATTTTTGGGTTAAATTGTAGATTTATTTGAATTTTTCAAATTTAATAAGGTATATGTACTTATTTGCTTTTGAATTTTGATTTGAAACTCAAAAATGAATATTTTCAGTTGAATTGAATTATAAATAAATTTTGATTTGGAAATTCAAAATGAACTCAAAAATGAATTGGATTTAAAGATTATACTTTGGGAAAAAAGATATTATATGTATGATTAATTATTGAATGCAATATAGATACTAATGTTTAAAATAAAATTCAATTCTATCAATATAAATATAAGTATACAAATATGAGGATATAAATTGAATGTTTGAAAGTTAAACTTTAAATAGAAATAAAATTCAAGATTATTTTAGTAAAAATAAAATTTTAATACTTAAGTAAACATATGAAGTACATATATATTTGTATGTGAGTTGTGTAATATACGAATAAGCAAGGCAAGAAGATCTGTGTACAAAATAAAGTGGCTTGCAAAAGAAGATAATTATAAAACAAACAAAAACATATCTACAATACAAAACTATATATACATAATAAAATAACATGCGCTTGTAAACAAAATAAGAAACACAAAGGCTATAAAGGAAGGAAATGGAACAAAATATCAACAAGAGAGAAAAAAGAGTACTTATACAATGGAGGCTGTAAACAGGAAAGGAAGCATGCATTTATTTCCATCATCTCGGCCGAAATAAGATCAAATCATATCAGTAAATAAATTGAAACAAATATCTTTAGTCAAACAAAAAGAAAACAAAATCTGACCAACAAAGAAGCCTATACTAGATAACACCTATTTATACAAACTACTCTTTCTATATATATTTATTTATCAACTCTAGTTCGTTCAGTAAGGAAATTAAACATTCTAGAAAAGAAAGAAGATAAGTATTATCATTTTTATCATTCAATCCAAAGGAACAAAACAGGGTTAGAAGCAGATCAAATCAATCTGCAGTTTCAAACAAAAAATAGCCCTCTATTCTTCAAATTAATATGAGTAAACATACTGCTTTAAGCCTTTAAACCTGTGTATTTGTTTTCATGATTGATTCATGCTCTACTGTATATTTTTAAGTTAGAAACCTGCGTATATATGATTGTGATTTGTTTTCTGTATGATTCTGTTCTTCTTGTTTTTTTCGTTGCAGAGTGAATATAAACAAGAATAATTTTATAAATTTTCATATAAACATTTTAACTAAGAATTTTAAACAAATTATGTTTGTTTAAACTTAAAAATCACAATCTGGAAATTGCTTGAAGCTTGACAGTATAATATATACTCTGCACATTCAATTTTACTGTAAAAAGGAATTTTATGATAAACTCGAATACTTTAATTTGTTGATTTGATTTTATAACTTGAATGAACATTCAAAAACAAGATTTTTGAAACAAAAATAGTGATTTTTAGTTAAGTGTTTTAAGTACAGTTCCTAGTTGAACTGAATATACTTTTTAATCAATTTCGGGTGATCCATCAAGTGTTGGGTGTTGAAATTTTGCTCGAAGTTGGATTAGCCATCAATGAAGTTGAGAAAAAATTTATATGAATTTTCTATTGTAAGAGTCGAGTGAACAAAGTGGAACTAGGGTTTTCTTTGTCGATGGGGTTCATCAGAGTCCTCGAACGATTTCTCTGTCGTGAATAATTCAAGTTCGATCGCATGTGGGGGGGGGGGGGGGGGGAAGGTGAATATATGGACGGCAAAAATGTCTGCGAGGACGTGGTCTCTGGTGATTGTGGTTGACCGTTCGAAGCAATTTCTGGTGGCTAAGTTTTTCCAGATTGGGTGAGTTCGAGCTTGATTTCAATTTCAAGCTCAGAGCAGAAGCTGGATGGTCGAGATTGATGGAGGAGGTTGGTAGCAACTTGTTGACAATGGCGATGGTGATCGAAATCACTCCGGTGAATTGTGCACGTGCACAATCATACGTGTGTGTCTGGATTTAATGTGAGTTTTTAGTTGGAGACGAAGATGAACAACTCGATGTCGCGCTCGTGAAAACATGACGTTAGCTCGAAGAAATCTTCGGGTTCGTACTCGAGCTTGTTGCCTGCTATTATAATCTACTAAAAAATTTACTTACTGGAGAAAAAGAAAAAAAAAGAGAAGAAGAAGAGTACGAGAGGGAGTGAGATGACTCGGAGCAAGTGGGTGGAGGACTCGAAGTAACACTCGAGTATCATATGGATAGTTCTCGGGTTTCAACGGCAGCATCTTATAATGAAGGTTACACAAATTGTTTAAACACTATAAACTTAGAAAATGTTTAACAGTTAAGTTAAGACTTAATTCAAGTCTTAATTATTTTAGTTAAAGCTTAACAATGTTCTTAAACTCTTAATTATTTTAATTAAGCAATTAATTTAAGTTAAGTGTAAAGTTAATTAACACTTAAGTTGGTAGTTAATAATAATTTGGTTTTCAAAATTCAAAAGAAAATAAGTACATATACTTTATTAAATTTGAAAAATTCAAATAAATCTACAATTTAACCCAAAAATTTAAGTTAATTACAAATTCAATTCGTCTTTAAAACCAGGATCGTTACACTCGGCATGTACATGCACACGGTCTGTGCATCATCATCTGAAGGCTCGGCAAGGTCAGAGGCGGGTCACGACCTGGAGAAAAGTCGGCGGCGATGGTGGTGATGATGCAGCTGTGGCTGCACTTGAAGGTGGAGGGGATAGGATATAGGGTAGGCTCGATAGTGCTAGGTGATGGTGAACTGCACTTGTATTTCATCCAGAGCTGTCACATTGGAGGAGAAAAGAGGTTGTACTGGAGGAGGTAGCGGAGGAGTGTAGGCGGGTCGAGCCAAGATGGTGGAGCAACCGAGCATAAGGTGGACAGTAAATGGAATAAAAGAAAACTAAAGCAAGAAGAAAAAAAAAAGAAAGCATGCGGCCATACCTTCATAGTATTTTCACAAGCGAGGAAGATGAGGGCAACTGATGTGGTAAGGAAATTTGGGAATGTGGGTTTTAATTTATCAGATGAGTTGCGTAAATTGTGGGAGAAAACGGCAAGAAAAATAAAAAGTTTTGAAGCGGCTGGGGAAAAAAAATCAAAGATTTTATACTATCAATTACAAAGAAGAAAAAGGGAAAGAGGATATCCACACACATGAATGACAAGGCAAGGAATTTTTGTTTGAAACGGCAAGATGAAATAAGGCATTCATTCCTAGAAAAACTAACGGAAAGTGGATAGGAGATGAAACATGACACGCGAATTTCAGGGTAAGGTTTTTTTTATTTCTTTCCTTAGAAAAGGCATGGTTGTTGATTTAAGTGGCGATAATTTAAAACGTATGCCCAAAGTACATATTTACATTTATCTGTTTCTTGTTTAATTAATAGTATATACGTTAAAGAATTAATAACGTACCATTTATAACGCCAAATAAATTATACAAGAACGGATATGATGTACTAGTTAAAAACGTATAATTATATAGCTATTCACACAATATTTATTACTCAATTTGAAATTTGATTTGTTACATCCATTTGATTTGTTTACTATTTAACTAAGAAAACTAATGTATATACGTATAAAAGAAACGTAAAATTTATTTCTTTTTACAAAATATTTATTACTTACTTTAAAAACTGTATAACCAATTTTTAAAAGAAACAAAAGTGGAACAAAATGTTGTACAAATATATACATTTTAAATAAAAGATTTGGAAGTTAGAATTTAAAATTTTAAAATTCAAATTAAAGTTAAACTTTAACCAAAAGTCAAAATTACAGTCATTTCTTATATTTATAAAAATTTGAGCAATGATTTACAATTAATTTAAAAGTTCAAACTTTAAAAAAAATTAAAACTCAAAGTTTTAAATAAAAGAAATAAAATATTAAATAAAAATGTTGGGCTGTAACATTAATTAACCTTAAACATCATTATTTAAAATGATCAGTTAATTTTAAAACATTACTAATAAAATGATTAATTAATTTAAAACACATCTTTATTTAAATAATTAATGAACCACGTAAAAATCGAAGCACAAGATTAAATCAAAAGCTTTCAAAACAGGTGATATGTTTTGAAGTGCTGATATAATGATAGTCGCTATATGGACACTTCGATAAACACTTTCATATGTCATTTATTTATCCAAGCATCTCATACATAAGCATAAAAATATATACGAAGGCAAATAACATTCTCATAACTTGGAGAGAGCATCACTTGTAATCAATTACTTAAACTTTTGGCTAATCTCAAGTCATTTACTAACTACTAAAGATGTCATCTTTTTAAAGCGAAAACTAAGTCAACATTCATCGCTTTACAATACATATAAAAAAACTAACTAGAAACCATTATTATCAACAATAATAAAGCTTAAAATGTTGGTTTATAAAGGTAAGATTTACTCAACAAAAAGCAACTTGATCAAGTAAAACTGCCACCATACTTCGTATCGATATTTGAACTTAGTTTTTCTTAGTAAAAAGTTTGAATGTTTGAGGCCTAAAGGGACTAGATGGGTTCGGCCATGGTAATATAGGCTCAGCCATGGTTGCTTTAGGGTGGTATTGGGTCTTGTTTGTGGAGTATATGAGATGTATAGAGGAAAGAAAGTACTTTAACTATATTTTAAGAGTTTTAAAGTTGGTTTTTTTAACTTGAAATTTTATGGAATCCATGGATACGAAAAAGAGCTTGGAAAAGAAGAAGTGAAATTTTGAAAATGAGAAATTGAAATGAAAATGGGAATTAAAAAAAGAGAATTGTTTTTATATAAAATGAAATAGGAAAATTACTCTTTTGCCCTTAGTCGTTTTACCCTCCATAACCTTTTGCCACATCACCCCACCTTATCCTCCTTGCCTTGCTCCACACATCTCCATCCCCTCCCTCCTTCATTCCATCACATCTTCAGTTCTTGATGATGTGAAGTTACTTTTTACCTTATTTTAAAATTTTACTTTTTAAAATTTAAAACGCAAGTCAATTCTTACCAATTAAGTATATTTTTAATCCAAAATTTATTCAAATTACCTTACTAATAAGACATGTGTTGTTATATAAGTATGTGCACATATATACTCTAATGTACATAATGTTTTCCGACAAATTTTAAATGATGAAAATTCGAAAAACGTTTTCCAGTCACATTTTCGATTTTTATTCGAACTAATTATTTTTGTAAGCCAAGTTTCAAACCAAAACATTACCATCATTAGTTACTACTTAAAAGCAGTTTATTTGAGTTATAAAATCCATTATTTATTAAAAAATGTTTTAAGTATTTAAATTCAAAGTGATTAAATTACGGGTCATTACATGAGGTCTTAGTACTCCTTACTGAATTAAGATAGACATTTCTAATATGTCATTCCACTATTGCCCACTTTCTTTAATCTTCCTTCTTGGTTTCTAATAAATGTGGTTCATCCATTTAGTTAATATACCCAAAATAATTGACCATTGTTGTCAAAATTGGACCATTTCTGTCCAATCCTCATTTAATCCCTTTAACCTTTTACAATTTCAAAATCCGTCTGTTACACCGATTCAATTCTTATATAAATGCCATATTAAACTTCCTTAATCAGTCCTCGGTTAACTCCTTTTTTACTACCACTTAACTACAATTTATTATCCATTAAATTTGTAATCAATTTCCATAAATCTTAATTCGTTAACTACTGATTAATACATATATAGTCGTACATTATGCTATGTATATGTGTGTTTGTGTGTGTGTGTATATCTTTCTAGTTGTTGAGCGTGGTTATACGTATACCAATTTATTAACTAAAACACTTATTTCCACATTTTTAATGTATCAGAGCTATCCATCTAAAAAGGATTACCATTGTTATTTTCTATAAATTAGTCATAAATGAGATTTTTGCTTTGTTTAATAGTACAAGGAATTATTTCTTTATTTTAATAAAACAGACGGTGTAACTAAGGAAAGAATATCCATATCTTACATATCTCTTTCCCTTTTTGGTACAATACTTGTTAATTCAAATAATGTGCTTATATATATTTATATATATACATATAAGAAACCGCTCCAAAATCAAAATAAAGAATATACAGTACTTATATATATATACACAATACTTGGAACTGGATAATTTATGGAATTGGATAATACTTGGAATACAGAATAGAGAATATAAAAAATCAAAATAATTCGCTTATATATATAAACAATACTTGGAATTGGATAATTTATGCAAATTACAAAAAAACCGCTCCAAAATCAAAATATAGCGTTCACATTCTACAGGCAACCTAATTTACAACCCAATCATAGATCTGGAATATCTCAACAACTTTACCACCTTCTACAAATAAAGGTTAGGGACTGATTTCAAATTTCCAAATCAGGTTGTACATACTATTCATTTTATTCATATACTAAAATTTTTAACCTATCTTATCTAGGTAGTGATCCCTATATACTCTAAATTAAAAAATTGGTCTAGTTCCCACCATTCCTTACAAAACTAAAATTTTACAATCATGAAGTGCTAGATCCAAAATCTTTATCTTTGAAAATATACACTTAGAAACCTTTATCAACGATTTAAAATTGTTTTTTTTCAAAAAGGAATAAATAATTTTCCTTCTCAAATACTTTCTACATCAAAGATTATTCTTTTAAAAGTTGGATTTTTCATTCATAACATTCAAAAGTTGATTAGGTTTTCGGAAAGGAACTATGAAAAATTTCCCTTCTTAATTACTTCCTATAATAAATGCTTTCTTTCTTTGAAAGTAGGATTTTAACTCAAAACATTCAAAAACTCATTTATTACACCAAATAATCATTCGTTTCAATTTTATTTAAACAACTTATACATAACTTTAAACAATGAAAAGTGGAGTAGACAATGATAACTTCCATTATATTATTTTCTTCTTATATTATTCTAAGTAGATTACTAATTATACTTTATATAAATCACTAATGCCATTACTATCTATCTCATCTATTATTTTTCATAATTCCCTATAGGGGAATGTTCCTCTGACTACCTTATCAACATTCTTAACATTTATTCTTTCTATCATATTTCAACTAAGTGACGTTTCTGGTTATACATCCTTTCAATAGAATTTTAAGGAAAAGAACTTCCAATTTTGTAAGGTTGGAAAAATTATCAAGTCTAATCTATGTTTTTTCTTTACTTTTATTTCAAAAATGAAAAGTTCCTTTATCAAAAACCTTTGCACAAATTTTTTTTGGCTTAATAAATTTTAAAATAAGAATTTCAAGGATGCAAAAAAATCCTTTTAATTTAGAACTTTTCAATAGAACTAATTTATAAATTGAATTTTCAAATTTACTTGCTCTTCAAAATAACAACTTCCAGATTTATAAAGTAAGAAAAACTATTGGGTTCAACATACGCCCTATTTTACATTCATTTCAAAAATGAAGAACCCAGAAATTGGAAATTGTTTAACTTAAATAATTTAAACTAAAACTTTCCAAAATGAATAACCCTTATTTTCAAATCTTCAAGTCATCAGGTTCAAAAAATTTCTTTTTATAAAGTTCATCCACCATTTTTTTTTAAATGTTCCACCACTTCTAAAATTACATCCTCTTTCCAAACTTTTCCCAAAAAAATTCGTAGCATATTTCCAAACTCGACTAAAATAAAAAAAATCTTTGAAAATTCCTTATGATACATAAGATTTTCATTTAATAATCCTTTGAAAAGCCCTTACAAAATATTTACAGGAATCCACAGAAATATTTTTGTCAAATTCTTTCTCATGGGGTTGGGTTTTAGAAATTAACTTTAACTGTTCCTTCTTCTAAACTTTCATATTCAACCTTTAAAGATCTAGTTATCGTTTGTGGTGATTAATGTATACCTTCTTATGGAAGCTTGTTTCACTCTTTCTTTACATCTTTCTTTTGGATATTAACAAGTATATTTCCTTATAATATTTAATTACTACCTAACATGCTATTTACTATTTCTATAAATGTCAACTGTTCGTAATAAATGGTTATAATTCTAACGGGCAATTCTTAAATAAATTTATTTATTTATTCTAATTTTACCTATTATGCCTTTCTTATCTCTCTATAATAAGTCCATTTATATCTCTATTAATTTCTTATAGCTTCCTACTTATTCCACATTTATCGCCTCATTAATCTTGGAGTTACAACCTTTTCCATTTACATTTTCTATCCCTATTATATACTAGGTGAGTTATGTAAATGCTATAATTACATCAAATGTGAACATTGATAGGTATTATGCTTATAGAGTTCTCAATTATAAGGAAGTCTAGGTCAACATAGGAGTCAAGTACATTCAGCTTCTGGAGTGCTTCCATATGTCATGGTTATGCTTATCTTAGTTCACTCCTTATAATACAACCTCCTCTTCAAAGGTAATCGGAGCAGGAGTATAAATTCAACTATATTTATTTTTTTCCTACTCATAGTTGCTTCGCCCATCCTTTCGGAATGTGGTCGCAACTACCTCTATAGTTTGAATTAATAGAGTTAGACGTATATTTAATATATAAGAGAGTTTTAAAAAAAATACTTTTTAAAAATAAAAATTGCATCACTAGTATGTCTTTTCCGCATTGATCGAGTAACATAAGCTTTGATACCAAACGTAACAGCCCACCCCGAATCAGGCCTAAATACCAACCTAGAAAAGGACTATCGAAACTTAGATCCATTCTAAAATTGGTTGTTGGTTGGTATAAAGAACAATACAGAGCCATTTATCTATTCATTCAGAACTCGCAGTGGAAGGACACAATATAATAGCATAAACAATACCCATTTCATTTCAAATTCCAACTGTCAAAAACCATAACATAATGTCAACAATAACTGTTACAAAATCATGTTTAAAAATACATTGTCAACTTCAAATAGGTATATCATAAAATAGCATAAATAAATAAATAAATAGACTACTGCCACAAGTTCCTCTTGTTTTCATCTCCATCTTAATCATCGTCTCCTTCCCTAACCTATGTTGGAATATGGAGGTAGTTAGAAAAACAATATCTGGTTAATAGAAAATCTTGAGCCTTTCTATATCAATATTTGGTCAGTATTATTTAAATAAGAATATGACTTTCCCATTTAACTATATTCAAAACCATTTAATACTTCATATATGGGAAAGAGGAGGGCCAGCAAACAACAACTTAATACCTTCAATCTCCAAAGTAGGTCCTTTTTTTTATCTAATTCCATAACCTATAATTATCGTTATTGATGCTTACCAATGCAAGAGATAGTTCCCAAGCCACATAATACCTTTTGATGGAAAATAGGTAGGTTTTGACCATTTAATACCTCAATTGAGGTAGGCCCCCATCATTAATACATATTCCTAAAGCAGACTCTACACAGGTATCTATCTAACTGACATTGCATAAAAATCTCATCGGACACTTGATAATTCAATTGAAGCAAAACTTTTCAAGATATCCTCAACCATGCCTAAACCCAATCCGATCATTTAATTCTTCATATAAGGAAAAGAGGCAGGCCCTCAAATAACCACTTAATACCTTCAATTCCCCGAAGTAGGTCTTTCGTATTATGACCCTTACCATATGGAGACATCTTACATTAGTCCGACAATACATAGGAACTGGTATCCAGATTAGCTAGGTATATTTACCCTATAGTTGGGACTAACCTCACATCCTCTATTGTTACTTAGGTGATGTCTTATAACAGTCCTAAAGTCACACTGCTGGTAGCCATATTAGCTGGGCAGACTTTTGTGTGCTTTTGGTCGAACTCCCATGCCTATAACTTGTCATATTGCATAACACTCACTAAGTGTATTATCACACATCTCACCGTATTTATTATTTAGGGCTCGTAAGGAATCCTTCTTATTTCTCCTAATTAATTACTTTCCTATGGGGGATTTAATGATAATGATTACCCTAATTAACTATGCTATTAATACATTATAACTGTCTGTTAGTTACATTAGCGCTTATATATGTGTGTGTGTGTGTGTCTGTGTGTGTGTATATAAATTCACATTTGTTAATTTCTATGCATGCGGAGACTATGCCCTAAACTAACGTTCAAATGTCAAATGTTCCAAAATTATAAAGTCTCACTTCCACAAAAATATATGTACCATAAATCCAATATTCCAAAATAAAATCAATAGACTTGCATATAGAATCCAAATCCAACTTATTTTATATTAAAAAATGAAATAAATCAATAATAAAGGAAACTTATAGTTTAATTAATTTTACGCTCTATTCAACTTCTTGTACATGAATTTAGACATGGAAAATTATATTCAATTTGTAGAAACAGGTGGTATAAAAAATGAATAAAAATTCATACCTTACACACCATTTCTTAATCCAATCCCTTAATTAGGTCTAGAGAATAATAAGAAATGGAATAGAAGGTAAAATATTTATATTGGAAAATTCATGCAAACCCCATTATTGTAATAAAAAACAATTAAGATTCCAACCTAAGAATAGACATTTCGCTTTAGGGGGTTTTTGGGGGTTTAATGTGATGATTTCATAATCCAAAACTCCCCAAGGAAAATATCAAATCTAAAATATATTATCTAATTACTAAAATATAAAAACTAAGATTTCCATGCACTATAGGTCCTTATCTTTGCCTCCTTTTGGATTTAAAACGTATTCAATAATCCCTTTCAGATCTTTTCTTTTTGATATATATAATAAGAGATTTGTATATATGCTAGATTTAGAAGATTAGTGGTTTAGAAGAGAAGAGGTTTAGAAAATAAACAATAAACCAAAATAAACATATAGTATTTCTTGCCTGAAACTATAAAGAAGTTTTTCTGAATCTTAAAAAATATGAACTGATAGATCTTCGCTTGGTTTTCAAAATAATTTGTGAATAAAAGTGAGGGACTGTTTTCTTATTTATAGTGGTTAGAACACACCAAAACCGTCGGATTAAGGTGGGTTAAAAATAATAAACTCTTGTGCGTTAAAATGCACAAAACCCTAGCCGTCACTTAATAGCACCAATCGATCGTCGCTTTCCACCGGTTGATGGCTAATGGTCGACCATTCATGGATCAAGGGTCGATCGGTCTCCATTTTAGGAACGTTTATTTGTTTTTCCATTGTAAATTCATTTACTTCCTTATTTTTTAACCCACCTTTTGGTAAGGCCGTATAAAGGCGAATTTAACTCAATGGATTGCATGGTTATCGAAGCTGGAATATTATGGGTTTGATTCGAATGGATGGATGGACGATCGATCATGGATAGTAAACATGATTATGAGGCCATGAATCAGCATGATCGATGGATAAAAGATGCAGGGTACTTGGAGTATGGATTTTGAGAAAGATTGAGTTTCTTTGAGTCAGCCAAGGGGTTTCTTCAAGTCACCATGTGGTTTGCTTCAGGTCAAGAAAGTGTTTACTTTAGGTTATAATAGGATGTACTTCGGTCAGGTTGGCATTTCTTCGGGTCGGCATTGGTATGCTTTGGGTTCTACTTCGGGTCACGATTGGATCCATTTTAGTCAGGTCAGCGTTGCTCTTGCTTAGGGTCGGATTGGCATCTATTTGGGGTCAGTGCTAGTAATACTTAGAGTCGACATACTGGGTGCTTGGGGTCGATAAGGAGTTAGGCCGGCATGTTGTTTGGGATCGGCCTTGCTTCAAGTCAGCAAAGATAAAGCTTCGGGTCGGCATTAGGAGATATGGGGTCGGCATACTTTGAGGGATTGACATATAGAACAACTTTGGGTCAGAGTAGGTTTCTCTTCGGGTCAGGGAGGCACTTACTTCGGTCAATAGTTGGTCCACTTGGAGTCGGCTATAGAAGAAACTCAGGTCGACATGTTTTCTTGGGATCGGCATGCACTCAGCTTCGGGTCGGCATAAGGGAAGCTCCGGGTTTGGCATAAGACTTGGGGTCGGCATTGAGATGGAGGAGCTTCACTTTGAGGGGTCGGCATATGTGAGCGCTTGGGTTGGCACTATGTTTACTTCGGGTCAGTACTTGGGTCAGTAGATGAGAGTTCAAAGGAGTCAGCATACATGTTACATGGGGTCGGCATTTATATTACTTCGGTTCATAATCAAGATTGCTTCGGGTCAGTACTCGGGTCGGCAGAGGAGAGTTCAAAGGGGTAGGCATACATGTTACTTGGGATCGGCTTTCATATTACTTCAGCTAAAACCAAGATTGCTTCGGGTCGACACTCGGGTCAGTAGACGAACTACTTTGGGTTAGCACAGGATGTACGAGTTGGGCTCGACGGTCGCAATGGTGGGACCATGTAGGTGAGGAGGCCCTATAGCTGAGATTTTTTCCATAAATACAGCAGATGTGGCTTTAGAAAATGGGATTCTCATTTTTCTCTTCTTCATCTTCTTCTACAAAAAAGCTACTCTGCCATTTTTGTTTTAGAAATTCCGAATTGTAACTGTAGCTAGATTTCAATATAATAAAAATATATTTCTAGATTGGACGTAGGCCGAAGTTAGTCGAACCACTATAAATCTCGTCTTTTTTTTACCTATTTCATTTTAATTTTGATTATTTTTCATATTTATATCCTCTACATATATTCTACCTATGATCTATGACTGGATATTGGTGCTTTCACTTGAAATTGAATACTTGTGACCAATTTTAGCGCAAACATTTTGGTGCTTTTACCTAAAAAGCTACCACTCAGGGATTAGGAAGCTTGGATCTTGTATTTGAAAGCTTAGGAACTTGGATTTAGGAAGCTATGGTTAGGAAATCAACAATGAGATAGATGGCATAGACGAGTCAGCATGAAGGAGGTCAGGAGGCCTCCTCAAGAGCTAATCAGACATCAATCTTCATTACTAGGGACAAGATGGAAATGATGATGGATGCTGTGTAGGAAAGGATGCTGAAGAGGCTGGAGGAAACGATGTAGAACTTATTTTGACAGATTGTACAAGCTGGAATGCAAAACCAAGGGAATAGAGTAATGGGGAATGCTAGAAATGTAGATCACGAAGCTGGAGCAGGAGGAATGGAGGAGGAAATCCAGGATCAGATTCAGAAAAATGAAGTAAGCAGGATGAATATTGGATGGAGCTATGGATTTTCGCATAGAACAAAATTTGGATGCATGTTTGGAAGTGGATGATATGGGATTCCCTCGTGGACTCGGGCGCAGGATAGAAATGATGATCGAAGACCATATATGGATGCTGGAAAAATTGGAAATTGGAATCTAGGACTTGGAATGGAAATTTGCAGGCTTGGATGTGGATTGGATCAGCCGAAGGCAAACCCTGACCAAGGATAATGGTTGGACATAACTACTTATGGAACTAGGGGCATGGATTTGGATGACTTTGTTTGAAAATGGATAGTGGTGATGGAACAGGAGCAGCTATCAGCTGCCATAAATCGAAGCTAGCCTGTCTTAAGGACACAAGTTGTCATCTCTTGATGGGATGGAATAAGTAATAAACCCCGTAGTAAAACGACTAAGTCACTTACGAGTTTAAGGGATCGAGGACGGTTCCCAGGCATGCTCTGAGTTGACGATGAACTGTGGCGCTTGGGTTTATGAAATTTTGTTTTCTATGTTTATTACAAACTTTGGTTTTCAGGTCACGCGGTTATGGTCCTGACCGAAGAGACGGGGTAGTAACCGCGAGTTACGAGTCCCTTCGCTGAAGAGTGATATGATGAACTCAAACACGGATTAATTCCTCGACTGAGGTTCGAGGCCAGAGTATAACAGCCCACAGATAAGTCCTTGACCGGAGAGTCGAGGCCGGAGAATATAAGTCCTCGACTGGAGAGTCGAGGACGGAGAAGATAAGTCCTTGATTGGGGATCGAGGCCGGAGAAGGATACCCAATGGATTAGGTCCTTGACCGAAGAGTTCAGGCCGGAGAAGAAATACCATGGATAAGCCCTCGACCAAAGAGTCGAGGCCAAAGTAGGATAAAATGACTCGGCGAAGTCTATGCATTTTGATTTGGACCCAGAGAGGTCCCGGCTTTGGATTTGGACTCGGTGAGGTCCCAGATTTGGATTACAGGACCCGGAGTGGTGCCGAACTAGGACAAAACGGGCCTGAGAGATCATGGATTCGGTTAATGGATTTGGAATGAATTCGGATTTGGATATTGACTCAGAACAGTCATAGTTTCGTTAATGATCCGGAGAGATCAAGGAATTGGTTTGGAAATGGATTGGATTCAAGGTTGGATGATATGGCGATCAATGATTATGGACTTCATATTTTGGACTTATGGAAATTCAAAACACGCCTTCCAATAGCAAGACATATTTTTGGAGTAAAAGTATTAACCCGCCTTTTGACAAGGCCGTATACAGACGGATTTAACTCAATAGATTGAACGGTTATCGAGGATGGAATATTATGGGTTTGATTCAAATGGATGGATGGACGATCAATCACAAATAGTAAACATGATTATGAAGCTAGGAATTAGCATAATCGATGGATAAATGGCACAGGGTACTTAGAGTATGGATTTCGGGAAAGGTCGAATTGCTTTGGGTTAGCCATGGGGTTGCTTCGAGCCATCATGTAGTTTTCTTTGGGTCGGGAAAGTGTTTACTTCGAGTCATAACAAGATGTACTTTGGTCAAGTTGGCATTATCATTTCTTCGAGTGCAGCTTTGGGTCGGCATTAGTATTATTTCGGGTTCTACTCCGGGTCATGATTGGATGCACTTTGGTCAGGTCGGTGTTGCTCTTGCTTGGGGTCGGATCGACATCTACTTGTGGTCGGTGCTAGTAATACTTAGGGTCGGCATACTGGGTGCTTGGGGTTGGCAAGGAGTCAGGTCGGCATGTTGTTTGGAATCGACCTTACTTCGGGTCAGAAATGATAAGGCTTCGGGTCGGCATTAAGAGATATGGGGTCGATATACTTCAAGGGTCGGCATACTTTGAGAGATTGACATATGGGACAACTTTGGGTCAGAGTAGGTTTCACTTCGGGTTAGGGAGGCCCTTACTTTGGGTCATTAGTTGGTCCACATGGAGTTGACTGTAGAAGCAACTCAGGTCAACATGTTTGCTTGGGATCGGCATTTGCTTGGGGTCGGCGTGCACTCAGCTTCGGGTCGACATCGGGGAAGCTCTGGGTCGGCATTGGGATGTAGGTATTTCACTTTGAGGGGTCGCCATATAGGAGCGCTTTGGACCGGAACTATGTTTATTTGGGTCAATACTCAGGTCAGTAGAGAAGAGTTCAAAGGAATGCTTGTACCTTAAGAAGGGTCAGAACCAAGATTGCTTCGGGTCAGTACTCGGCCGACAGAGGAAAGTTCAAAAGGGTTGGCGTTCATATTACTTCAGTTCAAAACCAAGATTGCTTCAGGTCGGCACTCGGGTCAGTACATGAACTACTTTAGATTAGCACAAGATGAACGAGTTGGGCTTGACGGTTGCGATGGTAGGCCCACGTAGGTGAGGAGGACCTGTAGCCGAGATTTTTCTTATAAATACAGCAGACATGGCTTCAGAAAAGGGGATTCTCATTCTGCTCTTCTTCATCTTCTTCTACAAAAAGCCACTCTGCCATTTTGTTTCAAAAATTCCAGATTGTATCTGTAATCAGATTCAATATAATAAAAAGGAAATTTCTAGAGTGGATGTAGGTCGGAGTTAGCCAAACCACTATAAATCTCGTCTATTTTACTGTTTTCATTTAAATTTTGATTGTTCTTCGTATTTATATCCTCTACATATATTCTATCTGTGATCAGTCACTGGATATTGGTACTTTCAATTGCAATTGGGTGTTTGTGACCAATTTTGGCACAAACATTATTATAATTCAATGTTAACTTTAATTTTAACATTTACTTAACCTCCAAGTCTAATTAACGTTAACTTTCAAATTTCAAATCTAAGAATTATTTAATAATTTTAATTTGATTCTATTTAAATTATTTTAAATCTAAAAACTTCAAAAGTTCATAACTTTACCTTTGATATCCGTTTTCAACATATTATAGATGGAAATTGATTAGAATATCGCCACGAATGCGATGGTATAACTTCCATAGTCAAATTCCAACCTTTGCAAAATTTTCAATTTTCGCTCTATCTTATTTAAGTTAATTTATCCAATTTATTTATTTATGGTTGATATTACAGGATATTACATGTCAATGGTTCCTTTAGCTTCGCAAATTCTTTAATGAATCTTATATCCCATGATAAGTCTAGATTCTTCTTGGATAAGCTAATTAAGGAGACTGTTATTTTTGCAAAATCTTTATGAATTTCCTATAATAGCCCGCTAACCGTAAAAAACTCCTAACCTCCGAGGCATCCTTCAGAATCTTCCAACTTCGAATAACTTCCACTTTTGCGGGGTCCATCGCTAATCCATTCTTGGAAGCAATATGCCCATAAAATCTCACTTCCTTCTTCCAACATGGCTCTTTGAGAATTTGAATTTTTGTTTGTACCTTCTCATGGTTCTTAATTCTTAAGTGATTCTCCTGCTCTCCTTCACTCTTAGAGAATTCTAAGATGTCATCAATAAAAACCACGATAAATTTATTCAACTATCCCTTAGATACTCTATTCATTGAATCTACAAAGTATGTAGAGGCATTGATCAAACCAAAAGGCATTACATCCCATTCATATAGTCCATCTGGTGTACCAAATGCGGTCTTTGGTATGTTATCCTCTACAATCCTCAGCTAATGAAATCTAGTTGCCAAGTCCAACCAGGAAAAGATTTTAGCTCCCATAAGCTGATCAAACAAATCATCTATCCTAGGTTAGGGATAACTATTCTTCTTCGTCAACTTGTTGGATTCCCTATAAACAACACATAGCCAATAAGTAATCTGCCTTAGTGGCAAAGACAACCGGGGCTCCCCATTTCGAGGTACTTCATTGAATGAGTCCTTACTACAGTAGCTCCAACATCTACTTATCTAATTCTCACTTTTCCTTAGGGTCCATGTGTCCAAATGGCAAAGCGACTGGTCGTGCGTCCTTATCTAGATCAATCCTAAACTCAATCTCCATTTCGGATAAGAGACCCAAAAAATTTTCAAAGACATCATAGAATGATTGAACTACGGGCATGAAAGAAAGTTTGTTTTGCAATAGGTTCATCTAGTATAGATAGCTTAATTTGGCTGAACTCTAGGGTGTGTATCGAACGTCTATTTTGCCCTTTATATCTTTTTAACCATACTACTCTCTTATCGCAGTCTAAGATTTCCCCATAGCACGACAACCAATCCATTCCCGCACTAAATCCATATCCATCGAAAATTAGAACGTATGCATTATATATGAAATCAACGTCACATATATCTAACACTAAGTCATTGCAAATTGAGAAAAGATGAGTTGTCCACAACATTTGAAACTATTATTAGGTTGGTGATGGTTTGGATTTGAAGATTTAAGGAGTTGATTACATACCTAGCTATGAATGAATGTGATGCTTTAGAGTCGAACATAGTATGATTTTATTCTAAAAAATAAGAGCTATACCTTCCATAGCTGGCTTCCCTTGTTTTCCGGGAGGGAGGGTCTACTCGAAACAGGGACAACCTCAATTACGTAGGCTTTCCCACTCTACACTTCCTTTATCAGCTTTGTAGATTGATTTTTTAAGTGCCCCACTTTGTATTAGTGGTAACATTTTCCTTAGAAGCTTCCTTTAACAAATTCATCCTGCAATCTTTAGCAATATGTCCTTTCTTTTGGAATCTATTGTACACCTTACCTTCTTTCTTAAACATTACCAAAAAATTTCCTTTCTTTGCTCCTCCATGATTCTGTGTAAATCCTACCTTCTCCTTCTCCACCTCTTTCTCCTCAGCATTAGCCGTTTGTAGTAAAGCTATCTCAACAAGCATCTCGTAAGTGGCACCATTGAGTATTCGAGTCAACAAACATTCCTTTAGTGGGGAGCTTAGGACCTTCAAAAACTTCATGGGCTTTCTTATGGGTGTATCAATCAAAATCATTCCGAACTTGGCTAGCTCTATAAATTTACTATTATACTCCTTCAAAATGGATTCTCCTTGCCTAAGCTGTATAAATTTTCTAATTGCAAGCTCACTTTTGCTCTTCACATAAACCTTTTCTCAAATTGGTTCTTGAACTCATCCCAAGTGGCAATCCTACCAATGTCATCCTCGGCCATCATATTCCACCAATCTAAGGCCTCTTCCTTAAGGCGCCAAGCTGCCATCCTCCGCTTTAATTGATCCTCCCAACCAGGCTCCTGAAATATCTTTTTGTAGTCATTTATCCATGCCTTTGTCTCCACAAAGCTTTCCTTTCTAGCATATATTTTTCCTTCCATATTCATAAAACCTTACATATTTTGGAAAAAACCGGTGGGACGAAGTGCTGCCTCGGCAGGAGAGACAATGGATGCCATAGGTGCAGTTTGTTGGGGGACTGGGACTTGTCCTATATGCCTTAGGTATTGTTTAAACCATTAGGGCATCCCAAATGGCAGGCATTCCTCTGGCGAGGTTCTTAATCTTAGAAGAAGAAGGGTTTTCAGCCACAATTTACTATTTGTAGGTTAAACTTTTAGTTATAATTTCCTGAGATAGTATTATACGTTGAAATAAAGACTTGCCTAATGTGTATGTGTATCAATAATATATACATATAATAGGGGTCTTCAAATAAATTCTTCCAAAAATAACAAGTACATATTATGCGTATACTTATCCTTATTGATTGGATAACCTATATTCTAATACCAAACATAATAATTTGCCTTGAAACGGACCTAAATTTTGATCCAGAAAAGGCCTATTGAAACATAGACCCATTCCAAAGCTAGTCGATGTGCACAGAAATGTGCATGTATTTACATTCATATTTTATCTATTTTTATTTAAATAAATGCCATATTGGGCATTTTAACACGTTTAAACCAAAATTCAATTATTTACAAACCAACATATTTTCATCTTCATATAGGGACAAAATGGACATTTTTTGTGCATGTGTCAATTCGAGAATTTTTCCATGGACATTTTTATGATTTCTATAGGAATTTGGATGTAAATGGAAGAGAGTTTCGTGGAATATATGCATGCACAGGAGAATACAAAGGAATCAAGAAGGAAATAATTATAACTCATGATCATGGAATACCCCACCCATTTACCTAAATTTACAATTAGAAGCTAATGGACAACTAAGTGGAGATTAAAGCTTCATGCATATTTGATGATGCATTAATTAGAGGCTAATGGTTACTTGGTGGCCACACTTCCTAAATGGCATTTTGGAAAGCACCTAAAAAAGTGAATTAGGGTTTTATGCATGTATAAATAGCCCACTTATGTACATGTTGATATCTTCTTACTCTTTAAATTAGATAGGAAATTAAAGTTGTAAGCTCTATATTTCATGAAATAAAAATGGCTTTCTAGCCTCTTTCTCTTTTCTTTTCTACATACTTTCAATTCCTTTTATTTTAATTCTTATTTATATGCTCTCTTTCATTTCATATTTATAGTTTAGATTTACATTCATGCAAGTAGTGTAACTTTATTTTTATGCAAGTAGTTTAGTAATGATATAGTTTTCTTCCTTCGTTTAGTTTCTATTTCTTTTTCTTTTAATGTTGAAATCTCTATGTTTGAAATGATAACACAAATGATAGGCTAAATCTCTACAATTTACGGGTAATGAAGCTTTCTTTTAATCATGTAGATTCAACATAAATTTCTATGTATGATCTCTTTTGTGTTTTATGAGAAAATGGATGTTTATGTTTATTTGAGTTTGATGTTGAATTTGATAGCCTAGTTTGTTAATAACAAATAGGCTACTCTTATCTCATTAATCACAAATTGCCCCTTCATTTAAATATAATCGTGGCAATGAAGTGAAGTTTCACTCAAAATTTGATGATCTATATTACTAACTAATAGTAAATAGATCATGCTTAAACTAGGTTTTGGCTTTATTTTCTATGCCATGTCTCGTGAGATTTGAAAAGGTAGGATTCAATTTGTATTATAGTTTGATGGTTTGATTTGTGTTAATTAATAATTAAATAAGCCATGCTTATATAAATACATCACTAATCCTACTTATGTTAAAAAGCTATTATCATTTGATTTCATGTTGATGTATGTGGAAAAAAATAATAAGAAAGTGGATTTGCCTCTAAATTGTATTTTAATCACATAGTTTTTAATCTTAACTTTTGCTTAGTTTTCTAGCTTTCAAAAAATCTCCACTTTTGGTTTAATTTGATTGATTAAAAAATTTTAAAATTTTAAAAATTCCCTACAGATCGACCCGTACTCGCCACATACTAAAATTGTACGTCATGCGCTTGTGGTTAATTTTAATTTTAAATTTATCAGTGATTTTCCAAACTCATAGAAAAACCGTCGACGAATAAGTTTTTGGTGCTATTAACGGAGAATTGCTTTGATTTTGATTTCTATTCATCGAATTATTTTTCGTTTGATTTTTGTGTGTTTTTTATTTTGTGTGTGTTTGCATTAAAAAAATTGTGTGTTTGTTTGATTTTTTCTTGAATTTTCATTTGTGTGTTTGTGGTTGTTCTATTTCCATTTTCATATGCATATCAATAAAAAAAACAAGTGCACAGTCTCATTTAAAAAAGAAAAAAAAGAATTATTTCACTTTGCATTTACAACTTTAGTTTTTCCAATTTCTTTTTATTTACAATTTCATATTATTTCTTCTCCAACCTTAACATTGCACAACTGTGTGCTGCCCCCCTGTACAGACTCATTGTCAGATTCACTTCCCACGCAGTTCACTTCAAACCCACACAAAATTTTGACTTCCTTGCCTCTGCCTTCTCGAGCACCTTTCTCTGCAATCCACTTTCAACTACTGCCAACGGTGCCTGACAGTTCTACATAACCACCCAACACATACACCCTCCACCACATTATCATTCACTATTTCTGCCTTCTATTTCAAAACTGCCTCATTACAAACCCATACCATAACTGACAGCAAGCATCTCATACCATCACTCAGTCATATTTACTTATCACTACAAATAACATTCCATACCACTTCACTGCACTGTGCCAGAACCAATCTTCCTCCCTTCACATGCAAACTATATACACAAACTCCGGTCTACCGAAGCCAACTTCATCCCCTCAGATCATAACCACCCCAACCATCAAACCACATCACATTTAACATCGTCTATTCCCTTTCCTCTGCCCACTTGCAAGCAAACCATCACAACACAAGCAACTTTCATCTCTGTTTTCATTTTCATTTACTAGTATAGGCCCGTGCTTTGCACAAGGGTTGTTTGTATTATTGTATACGTTGATATTTTTTTTGAGTGCAAACATGTAAACGGAAAGCAATGAAATTTTTGGAATTTCAAAAAGACACCGAGTAAATTAGTTCAACCAATTCTCTTTATTAGTAGTAGAGATAGAGAAGTAGAGATAAGCTACCATTCCTAACATCTTCTTCATACAACAACTACATCTTGCTGTTACAACCAACCAAACATTTGCTACAAACTACTGACATCAAGCTTCACTACTGCAGCAATTAACCTATTACCTTCCCCCTACCAATTCTTCCATATTCACCAAACCTTCACTGCTTTCACCTTCACTTATAACTATCTGTCACAACCACACTGCATCAACTTCACGTCCAGAACATCACAAACGAATCCAATTCGAGCCACCACTACTGCATCCACAACCGATTCGAACCCACCTTCAATTCGCCCTCATCTCAATCGATCTGAAATCCTCAATCCCCAAATCGCCTCACCGCGATCAATTCCAAACCACGACTCCATCACACTCGAACTCGATTTCACGAACCCAAGAATTCGATTTTTGTTTATTTTTAGGATTATATCTCTGCTTGCATTCTTTGTTTTATGTGAAGTTTGATTTACGATGTATAGGAACTCTTTTTCACTAATAGAGAAGTTAGAGACGTAATTCTAATTAATTGGGCTGGTTTGGTTTATTTTAGGCTGAGTAAATTTTTTCTTTTTCTTTAGTTTGCGTTTATATTGTCCTATTTTGGTTTGTTTTGAAGTTTTTTTATTCCATCCCCACAAAAAAACAAAAAAACAATTTTTTTAAAAAAATGTATATATCTTGTTTTTAATTTCAGGTTCTCAAAGCAGAAAAGGTTGCAAAAATGGAATATCAAAAAGAAGAAGTGCTTATCAAAAATATTTGCTTGCTTGCTTGCTAAAAAAATTACCGCTTTAAAATAATTTTCTATTAAATTCTGCATGCTCTGGTATCATGCCCTAATCTCCTATTTTTATTTGCTTTGCTTTGTTGGTTACTTGTATTTGCATTTAAAAAAAAATTCAAAATCCAAAAACAAAAACAAAATTCATTTTAGATGCACTATAAAGTCACGTTTAATTTTTGCTTTACATTCATCTCATCTTATTTTTAATTTCTAAGGGCAATACCCAAATTCACATAAGGTGGGGGATTTCATCACCTTTCCTTAGCCCACAAATCGCATTTCATCGTAGTATTTGACAAATAATAATTGTTAGACATTCGACTTAAGGGTGTCACGAGCTCACTTAAGGCTTAATTGTATCTTGGCAATGGTCTTCTTTGAATTTGATCTCTTGGCGTCTAGGCTACGGTAGAGTAATAACCAGTTATAAAAATTACGGTGATACGTAAATATTATACTAGTTGTTCCTCTAAAGGTACTTAAACCTTCGGTTGCTACGGTGATTCGTGGTGCATCGATAACCCCTACCTGTTACCTGGCTAAGAAATTTTTTTGTTGATTTAAGACAAAGTGTGATTATACAATTTTTGGTTAGAAGCTACTAAGGACAGAAAATTGTAATTAAGTCCTTTGCATTCATGTAGTTGCATTAGTTCGTGCATATTTAAAAAAAATCCAAAATCCAAAAAAAAAAATTGTAAATTTTACTTAACCTAACTTTTATGTAGCGACCGTGATTTTTGAATTATCGTCGTAATAAATATTTTAAAAATCTGTAACGACCATGATTTTTGAATTACTGTCAGAGTAAATATTTTAAATAGAAACTTTTAAATTAAAATTTGAAAAAAAAATTGTGCAGACCATTTCTAAGTCAGTTGCATACCTTTTATGAGGTAGCACATTTGAAGTAAATATCAAAGTTGTGCTATATTTCATGTGCTTCACGTGCGTTAGAATATAGGCTAGTGTAAATCAAAGTGTGAACACAATTTGTCTTGCTGTCACATTCATTTTTATAAAGCTTGAGAACATTTTTACTGCCATCATTGTTATATGCACAACTTGTCCTTTCTTTCCACTAGTTCACGTCTACAATTAAATGTATTTGTACCTAAGTAGCCAGCACTCTCCTTTTACATTGACTTGTTCACCTTTGAAAAAGAAAAAAAAAGCCGCTTCAATTCTTTCTTCTCGTTCTCACTTTTCAAGTTACACTGTAAAGCTTTTAATGGCGGTTGAATTTGGCTTTAATTGATTCCTTGTTCCTAGCTAATTTTGAAGCAAATATAAAGCAAGTGTAAAAACTCACATTTCTAATCTATTCTCTACTTTATTTTGGCGTGCAAACAATGTTGTTCTGGTGTTAGCATGTCCAGATCAGTGTTTCATTTAATTCGAGAGTGCGAAAATTTCTAACCTAGGCCATTATTTATTTCATCCATAGCTTGTTGCCTTAAGTTTGATCGCATAATACCTTATAGTCATGGAAATTTATATGCATATATTTCACGGTTGGTTTTGCTTGATGTTTCATTCAATGCATACACGAGTGCACAAGCTACACATATATGAAGTATTGTTCAGGCTTTACACTCATTTCGTGCGCAATAGTATAGTCCAGGTGGTTAATTCTTTTTTTATTTTCTGCATGCAAGCAAGCTCTACACTAGACTTTCAAGTTCTTTTCTATGTGTGTGAAAATGCATTGTCAAGTCCTTTTACAAATTCACTCATTTGTTATTTAAATGGTTACATGCCCAGACTTGTTATCTAAATACATTTGCTATTAAAATGCGTGCTCTTCCCGGTTATCTAAATTGTTAACCATTTGCGTTCCTGGCTATTCTTGCGTGCTATAAAAATGAACCAGGTCGTGTGTTTTATCTCCATTTGTTTTAAAAAAAACAATATTCAGTTCATTTATATTTAACCTTAAAGGTGATGCGTATGCACATGTATTTTCAGTTCAATTGTATGTGCAAATTTTAATGCATGAAGGCTTTTAAATACTAGCTCATGAAACACACTAGTCCAGAGCATTTTTTTTAAAAACGTGTACACTTGGTACGTGTAGGCAAATGCAAGCCCAGGTCAGTATTTTTATGTATGACGTGACAACTTATTACATAGCCAACCTTTACTTATGTTCATTCCAGGCTTGTGGCTATATTGTCCAGAGACAGGTTTGTACAAAAATGTTTGCGCGTTACCAATTTTCCAGATCACATTCCTTTGCATACTTGATTCGTGTACGTGTAGGGTGTAGGCAGTTTCGGGTTAGCATTAACAAGTGACTAAGTGAAAACAATGCATGCACTAAGAATCGTGTTTCAGGTCATGATATTTTATCCAATTCATCTCTGTGTATAAATATTTATAGTAAAAAAACCAAGTCCGGGTATACTATTTTGTACATACGTGGAAAATTGCCTTGTCCAGACCACTTTGCATTATATGCGTGCATTTACAAACTATGCTAGGTCATTCAATTATTTTATTTATATTATCATTTCAATTGTTTATGCAGTGACTTCCCATTTCAATATGTACGTGCATGTTGAATTGCACGAAAGTGCTTTAAATACCAGTGTTTAATTTGCGTTGAATCGATGTTTGAGTTTAAAACGTAATTTGCACCGTTATTTTTACAACGGAAATTTTTACGCCGGTTTTATATTTTTGAAGCATGTTGTTTTGATGATATTTTTGACGAATAAAAATTACTGTTGTTTTGACTTCAGTAATCATCAATTTTAAAGTGAATTTTCAAGCGGTTATCCCGCAACACTGATTTTAATATCCGTTTTCACGGGATTTTGTAAAGCGCAATTTCCTCGTCGAAATTGCTATAGTTGTTGCTGTTTTAATCATGTGTTTTAAAATCTTTTAAAAATAAAATTGATTCCAAAATTTTTACAGTTTGCGCTTTCAAAAGAATAAGGAAGCGATTTAAACGCTTCAGCAAAGTTGAGGACTATGAACCCTTACTTTTACTGATTCGCTTAATTCTGGACTTGTCTGTTTGAGAACGTAAAATATTATTTATATAAAATACACAATTTTGCACTTTTAAGGAAACGATGAAGAGATTTAAATGATTTAGCAAAAGTGCGAAGTATGGAAACACACTTTTTCTATTTCGGTTAATTCCGGACTCATTGATTGAAATATTTGCTGTTTGATGATTTTGATGATTTGTTGGGCTTTCGAGCCAATTTGTTGGACCTTCGGGTCATATGATGAACCTTCGGGTCAAATACCAGTACTAGACCTTCGGGTCATTTGTTGGGCGCCAAAATTATAATGATAGTACATGGTAGGCTTCGGCCATATGTTGATGCACGTGCGGCGTAGCTAAAACTCGCCATCTGCTGGGGTCGATCCATCTTTTATGTTGATTTTCTAGATATCTTATTTTGATTTCTAGATTCTGCGTATTGCTGTTTTGAATTTAATTGTGAATTTGAAAGTTGATTTTGATGATGTTTAATGAGATTTCTTCCTTTAAACTATGCTGATTACTATGTTGTATAGTCTCACCCGAGAATATAATTTTGTGTATAGTCTCACCCGAGACTATAATTTTGTGTATAGTCTCATCCGAGATTATAATTTTGTGTATAGTCTCATCCGAGATTATAAATTTGCGTATTGCTGTTTTGAATTCAATTGGGAATTTAAAAGTTGATTTTGATGGAGTTTATATTGAGATTTCTTCATTTAAACTATGGTGATTATTTATGATGAATAGTCTCATTCGAGATTATTGATTTTGATGGAGTTTAAATTGAGATTTCTTTATTTGAACTATGTTGATTATCTATGTTGTATAATCTCATTCGAGATTATGATTATTTGCTTAAGTGTGGTTTATCATACACTTATTTCTGAAGTTTAAATTAGACTGATCCGTTTATTATTTTATTTTAAATAATAATCAGGTCAGACCGAGTTATTTTAGGATAGTCGCTATCTCTGATTCAGTTGCTGCTTCAGCTTTTGGGATTTCACTTCATCTTTTGTCTAGACTTCGAGGTGTTTCTTTTTGGGTGCATTGACTCTCGTCTCAAGTATGTTGATGACATGTAAATGTACATTTGGTTTATGTGAACTATCGATTGTTGTAGCATGTATTCCAGACTTATCTTCCGCTATATATCTGATATTTCTGTTCTGATGTGATTATACTATCAGTGTTGTTGTTATTATGAGTTGTTCTGAATTTTTCTTTAGCCACCGTAGTTTCGTTTTAAATTTGGATTGAATATATATCTTTGAGAGTAATTCAACTCCTATCGATGTAATCAATACTCGTCTAAGGCATAACTTACAGATAGTCGCTTCTAACAAGCCTTATTCTTCGCAATAGCAGACGTTATTCCTTATAATAACCTTTGTTATTATGAGCATAGAGGTGGGGCGTCACATTTTAATCCCAAAAAAAATACCTTTTTCTTTCCTTTGAAATTTTTCAATCAAAAACAAAAATCCAAAGAAAAATATAAAATCTTTTCAAAAGGTAAAAAATAAATTCAAAATTCAAAATCGAAAACAAAAAATCAAATTCCCGTTTTGTAAAAACAAAAACAAAAAATTTCTCTTGGTAAATATTTGAAAATCTGAAAATTAAAAAAAAACAAAAAATTTACAAAAACAAAAATGTATAAAAATTTGAAAAGCCAAAAAACAAAAATGAAACTTTTCTTTTGAAAAATAAATTTCACTTAGTAAATATCATTCTTTCCTTTTTTTTAAAAACAAAAACAATTTTTCACTTCATTTCGAAATCTTGTTTCATTCTCTAAACTCGTTTCTAACTTCTTTCTCTTCTCGAATTTCACTTATGCATGAGTACTTAGACTCGTGATACAACAAAAAATCGTTGGACTTGCGACTCAACAACTACTTGTTTAACTCGAACAAACGATCCTCCCAAAATAGCGAACGAGAACACCCGTTGAACTTTTATTGATAAAATCTTTCTCGATAGAGTTTCTATTCCATCTCGCATAACGTTATCCGCCCCTACGGGTAACCATTTCGAAATTCACTCGAACCATATTGCCACGCTTCCAAAATTTGGCAATTTTGAGCACGATGACCCATACATTTTCTTGACCAAATTCGAACAAGTTTACGCAACCATGAAACTCCAACAACTTTCCGATGACGAAATCCAACTTCGATTAATCACATTCGTTCGTACGAATTACGCTGACAATTGGTTGTACAACTTACCATCGAACTCGATAAAACTTGGAAAGAATTCGTAAAATCTTTCTTAAAAAAGTTTTACCCATTGGAAAAAACAAGTAGAATCCGAAACGAAATTGTAAATTTTCATCAATTCAAGGGAGAATCATTTAGAAAATATTTTGAAAGATTCAAAGAGCTTTGATAAAATGTCCACACCATATCGTTGAAAAATGGACGATTTGCCAAATCTTATACGATGGACTCGAAAACAGCTCACGAACCATGCTCGTATCAATGTGCTAAGGAAACTTTCTTGCCCAACATCATGTTGGTGCTTGGCAATTTCTTGAAAACCTCGCTGTAAAGTCGTCCCAATAAGAATGTTCAAACGAAAAATCAATTTACTCACCATCGAGTGCACACCTGATCGGATCATCTTTGGCCTTCGAAGCTAAAATCGATGAATTGATTAAAAAATTCGACAATATTTTTTAATCAAACCAAATCGAATAAGGCTTCCCAACCCATGTATTATAAATGCAACGATCCTAATCATATAGTCGATCAGTGCCATAATTCTGTCAAACAAATTAATTCTTTCAATAAAGCCAAAAACAAACTGTTTTCTTCAATGTACAATCCTGGTTGGAGAAATCATCCAAATTTTTCTTGGGACCAAAAAAATCCCAAACACAAATATGATTCGTCCCAATTTTCAAGCATTTTCAAATAATGCTTCAAATCCTCCCTTTCAGCCCAACCATTTTCAACCAAACTTTGTGGGTCGTCTCATAATCAACCGCAACAATCAAATTTTCTACCAAATTCTACTCATTCTCCCCAAGATGATAAATGTTTAAGTTCACTTGAGAAAACTCTTGAAACGTTGGCTAAAGCAACTACTCAAAGCCTTTAACCAAGTAGCAATTTGCAAAATTTATTGACCTCATACATGCAAAACACAAACTAATCAGTTGCAAAACTTGAAATGCAAATGAGCCAATTAGCCATGTCTGTGAGCGAATGTGAACGAGACACATTCCCAAGCCAGCCCATTCCAAATCTCAGAAATCAAAACATAAATTCAAATCAAGCCCATGTTGTCCAAGATAGCAACGTCAACCAATTGAATGCTATCACAACTTTACGTTTCAGTAAACAAATCGATAATTAAGTCGTTAACCCAAACGATTTACTGAAAACCTCTCTCGACACTTCAAATGAATCGAAATAGAACGTGGAGCCAAACGTAGAATCAAATGCCGATTAAAATTCTTCTACTACTCGAGGAGATCCACCTACCAAGTATCGTGTTCCATTTCCACATCGTCTCCGACCCAAGAAACACTCCGACCAAACGGAAAAGATGTTGGAAATTTTTAAACAGGTGAAAGTGAACATTCCACTTCTTGACATCGTTCAGCAAGTCCCAACATACGAAAAATTTCTTAAGGAATTGTATATCCAAAAGCGAGACATTCAAGTGCCCAAAACAGTCTTCTTAGCCGCCAGTTTGTGTGAAGTCTTGTCTCAATCCATGCCCATAAAATACGAAGATCATGGCTGCCTTATGATTGCATGTACAATTAGAAACAAGACGATTAACAAATGTTTGATAGACTTAGACATGAGTGTCAATTTGATTCTATACTCTACGTACGAACAATTAGGCTTAGGTGAGCTCAAACTCACAAATGTCAGGCTTCAATTCATTGATCACTCCATTAAGAAGCCTATGGGAGAAATCGAGGACGTGCTTACTAGAGTAGGGTATTCATATTCCCCGTTGACTTTATCGTTCTCGAAACACAGTGACAAACCCTGCGAGTCAAATTCCATTAATATTAGGCCAATCATTCTTAGCCACCTCAAATGCCTTAATCAATTGTTGTAATGGTTCGATGAAAATTATATTTGGAAACATGGCTTTGGATCTTAATATTTTCAATCTTGAAAGCCAATCAAATGAACCTCGTGACCAAACATTAGAAGTTAGTGTCGTTCACGAAAACTTCGAAAACGAGACACTTGACCTTAACAACGAACACAAAGTTGAGTATGAAAAATTGTTTCCTGACATACCCAATGAGATTGAATACACTCTTCCAGTTGAATCGCTTCTAGTTGAGTCCGAGTCTCATTCCAATTCTTTGATCAAGAAACTCCCGAAGTTGAATCTCAAACCACTTCCCGATCACCTTAAGTATGCATATTTAGGTGATAACGAAACATTTCCCGTCATAATTTCTGCGACGCCCTCCCTCAATCAAGAAACATATTAACTTTAAATCATGTCCAAAATAAAGGAAGTGATTGGATGGTCGATCAGTGATATAAAGGGATTAGTGCCGCTCTTGGTCAACATCGCATCCATTTAATTGACGATGCCAAGCCTGTTCGTGACGTGCAATAAAGGCTTAATCCAAAAATGAAAGATGCGGTGCGTGATGAAATTCTTAAACTTCGTGACAATAGAATCATTTACCCAATCTCTAATAGTTCATGGGTTAGCCCAATTCACGTTGTACCGAAAAAGTCTGGGCTAATCGTTGTCAAGAATGATTCAAACGAACTTATTCCAACTCGTACTCCAAAGGGTTGGCATGTTTGCATTAACTATCGAAAACTAAATGTCGCACGTAAGGATCACTTCCCTCTTCTTCCATTGACCAAATGCCTGAACGTTTAGCCGACCGCGAATTCTACTGCTTCCTTGATGGTTATTCCGGCTATAACCAAATTCCAATTGCTCCTGAAGATCAAGAGAAAACGATTTTCACGTGTCCATTTTGTACCTTTGCTTATCGACGTACGCCATTCAGATTTTGTAACGCTCCTGCTATTTTCCAACGATGGATGGTTGGCATCTTTTTTGACATGATTGAACGCTTTCTAAAAGTTTTTATGTACGATTTCTCTATCTTTGGTGATTCTTTTTCCGTATGTTTACATCATCTCGAGTTGGTTCTAAATCGTTGTAAAGAAAAACATTTTACTTTGAATTGGGAAATTTTCCACTTTATGGTTAAACAAGGCATAGTCCTTGGACATATCATCTCAAATAAAGGCACTGAGGTAGATAAAGCGAAAGTTGATGTAATTACAAACCTACCCAATTCCAAATCTATTAAGGATATTCGATCATTTCTAGAACACGCTGGCTTTTACCGACGCTTTGTGAAAGACTTTAGCAAAATTGTTCGTTCTTTGACTACTCTTCTAGAAAAAGAAGTTCCTTTCGATTCCAATTCTGATTGTGTCTCTTCTTTTGAACTTCTTAAAAACGAACTCATTTCTACTCCAATCATTTGCGCACCCAAGATCTTCCTTTCGAAATAATGTGTGATGCTTCTAACATTGCGGTTAGTGCTGTCTTAGGACAATGCATCAACAAAATCCTTCATGTCATTTACTACATTAGTATGACTTTGAACGACGCTCAACTCAATTACACAACAATAGAAAAAGAGCTTCTAACTATCGTTTTTGCGCTCACAAAATTTCGACGTTACTTGATAGGTTCACACATCATGGTCTACACTGACCATACTGCTCTTTGATACCTTTTTGCAAAAAAGGATGCTCAATCTCGTTTGATTCGTTGGATCCTTTTACTTCAAGAATTTGACCTTATAATAAAGACAAAAAGGATTCGATAATGTCATAGCCGATCACTTATCTCGTCTTTCCAATGCATCATCGCTTTTACCAATAAATGAAAGTTTTCCCAATGAACAACTTCTTTCTGTCTCCGTCGATCAATGGTATGCCGACACTGTGAACTATTTAGTCACTAAAGAAACTGTAACATCCCGCCTTTTTATACGCTTTAAATCGACACACATGTCGATTCAAACCATGCGGAAGGGCGGATTGTTATGGGGTAAATAAGAAAAGCAGGGAAAGGAAAAAAACAAATCAGAATCTTGCAGCGGAACAATAAAATATAATAATCAATAATACAGTTCATAAAATTATTTTACAAAACATTTGATTTTTCTTTATACCCTAAATATCAGAGTTCACATACCAAAGGATAATAACACTGCATCGGAATACAGTGTGTAGTGGAACAATATAATAAAATAATAATAATGAAATCTTCGTCTTCGTCCTTCAGAAATAAAGTCTTCAAATCCTGAAACGCTCGGACTGACCCGAGCGAATTGAAAAGACAAAACTTTCGAGTCAGAACTAAAAGATCTTATGTAAGTTAAATCAACAAAAATAAATATGAGTGCAGTAACTCAAGAAATGCTCGGGATTTACCTCTCTTAAGGATCCGTTAAACTATTTACTATATAGTATATTTCGCTATTATAATAGTGTCTAATTGTAAAATAAACTTACTTTTAAATAGCGTTAAGGGGTTACCCATATAGCCCTTAACACAAATAATGCCAATAGTCTATACAGTACCATAATACCTCCTGATCGGGAGGCTACCAGAGGATACTCCATAGGTACGACACAAATAGAAACTCGTACAAGGCGCTATAGGATAGGTGACACGGCACAACTAGGCAATGCCAGGGTAGATATACCAATTATGCTTTCGGGTCGGTGGTAACGCATAGCCGCAGCTACCGCCCACCTCAAGCCACACCCCCAAATAAAAAAAATCAAAAGTGGCCACCGAATCAATCCAAAAGTCAAAGTATAATATCGAAGGGATGTCTCCGATCAAAGGTGCTACCTCAATTAACCCGTCAATCGCTCCTGTTTTAGCCACCTTATGCTAACTCACGGGAGTTGAGTCCACGTATTTATCTCAAAGGAAACGCCGCCACCATCCTACTTCATTCTGGAATCTCCGCTGCGTATACGGTTGTTAAAGTGGTTTTCGGAGTTGGCAGAGAGTATGACAACTTCTGATCCCGGTCTCTTCAACAACCAACCGTTATTATAACACCGCGGTCTTTTCAAAATAGTTTATACTTTAAAACCAGAATATAATATCCATTTCAGAAGTATAAATACGATATTATTTCTGTTTTAAAACCCAAGTCAATATGATATCATTTTTATTTCAAATTATATTCTTTTTCCAAAATCATAGCCCTTTGCAATCTATATAACTTGAAACCCATGGCTTTGAAACATACTTCTAATACTTAAATGGTTTAAATATTAAAAATACTATATAAAACAAATATAGTTTCTTTAATATCCCAAATAAATTCCAAATACCGATTTGAAACTCCAAGTAAACCATTTTTAATTTTCTATAATCTTTAAATATTCCACCATTTCAAAACAATTCTTTGATAATTCCATATATCTCAAATTCAATTATCATTATTTAGATTGAAATGTTTACTTAATAAATCAAATATCATTTATGTAAAACCTTTAAACTTCAAATAACTGGATGTTCTTTAAATTTTATTAACTTGATATATTCATTTAAATCAACTCGATATTTATTTAAATCACTTTAACCCAAAATCAAGTTATAAAATCATACCCTTTTTAAAAATCTCAATTTTAATTTAAATTTCACATCCATTTTATTCATGTCAAATTCTTAAATCCTTCAATTCAAACCAATTTCATAATTATCTTCCAGCTTAATTTTTATTTAAGTCACCAAAACTCTATATATACAATATCTTAAATAAGTACTCAACTGTATAAAATAAAACAATCAAACTTTGTTATTCAACTTATTTTTATTTAACAATTTTATACATATCTTAAATTCAAGAATTTTAACTATATAATAATATTTATATAACATCAAAAATTAATATTTATTAAATCGTATATTCTTTTCCAAAACCATAGAAAATTACTTCAAAATATTTCTACATATAGACCGCGGTGCCCGTATATAATTTTCTATCCTATGGTCAAGTGATACGGATATTTATCATTTCAATCCGCAGTTTAAAAATACATTTTACGGTTATATATCATTTCAAACCGCAATCTCGAATGAGATGAAATGCATAATAACTTGCAGTTTATAACAATATAAAATACAACATCCATTCATCCAATATCAACCATCAACCATTTATCGCAATCATCATCAAATTCAACAATATCATCAATATAGAACGGAAAATAAACAACAGGTATTAAATAGCAGTTTAATTCAATAATAAATTAAATAACTGTTTAACTGGCAATTTATATGCAATAAATAAATAACAATTTAACTAGCAGTTAAAATGAAATGAATAAATTAAATAACAGTTTAATTTAGATAATGAAATTAACTGAGATGATGATTAAAATATGCCAAACAACCATAAATAAATTTTAAATCACATCTTATATCAATTTAAAAACATAAGAAATTTTAGAAGTTGTGAGTGGGTTAAAACACTTGCCTTTTGAATTTAAATTGGATTTAAATCCAATTTAAACCCAAAAATTGCACAGTCTCAGAATTCGCCCAAACCAGCGTCATAAAGTCCGGAATTTCAATACGATCCTAACCAAAAAAAATTGCGTAAATTGGATATCGTATGCAATAGTTATCCGAATTAGAAGATAATACAAATTTAAATAAAAAAAATTAAAACAATTAGATTGAAAAAGCCGTACACGTCATCATCTTCTCCTGGAAGCAACACGCACGCAAACCCCCTTGAAGCCGTTACCCAGAACACCACGCACGATCCAACGTAAAACCCGTACCTTTGACCAACGATCCCCGGCATCTCCGGCCACCGATGCCTCGCCGAACACCACCTCCAGGCCCCCCTCGATGCGCCGCTTCCACCTAGACCCACGCAGTATGTCCACGTGCCCCCCAGAGACGGCCGCCGCCCCCTATCCGAAACCCTAATCGAATTCTTTACCCAAATCAGACCGTCAAACCACCATACTAACCACCTAGATGCGATGCACGCTCGACTCTCCACATAACCCTTTTGTTGATTCGCCGATCGGACGATATTCATCGTCGAGCGATGAACGGCTGAGACTTCTCTTATTTTTACGGATCAAACGATAAAGAGAATCGAAAAATGAACACCATCAGTGAATTTCGCTAGTTGAGAGCTTCAACATATATTTTTTTCAAATTTTTCTGAGGACTTTGAATTTTTGACTTTGATTTTGAATTGTAATTGGATCTAGGGTTTGCAGCCATTGAAAAGGAGGAGTTGAGAAGAAGATATACATATAGACAAATGAGAATTAGGGAGGCTAGGGTTTAAAGCACTATATTTATAGGCAAAATTGAAATAGAATAAATGGATCGGGTTGAATACGTGTTAACGACAAAATGGCCCAAAAAGCCCGTTTCGACTCCGGAACGAAATTGGGTCAACCTATATATCAAAATAGATGTTTTAAAATATTTTAAACGCAATGGAAAAGCTTTTAGGTTCAAATAACATCGTATGACGAAGTTATGCTCAAATCAATATTTTTCAAATTGATTTCAATTTCGTTGATTTCAAGGCGTTTCAAGCCCGTACGATCAAACGACAAGCCCGATCGCTATGAAACTTGAAATCCTACAATAAATCACCGTTACGGATCCGATGAAACTAGTTTTGTCGAAATCCGAGTCAGTGGCCAAAATGGCTATTTTTATATTAATTAAATATATTAAAAATAAATTAATTAAATCACTTTTTAAATTTCAACTCTATAATTAACAAATTTCATCAAATTTAACTTGCTTAATCATTTACAATAATTTAACCAAATTTAATGTCAATATAGAGTAGATAAATTCCTCAATTTCAATGTTAACCTTAATTTTATTATATTCCAAATTATAAATTAACTTTTCAATAATTCCATTGAATTCACTATTCATTCTTATTATTCAATCGATTATAGTCAAATGGATGAAATTAACATTGGGTTCAAAGCTATTACATTAGTATTTTCCAATTTCACTTAATTTTCAAATTTACGTAATAATAAATGTTTAATTCTACTTAATTGTAGTAAACTCAATTTCCTTTAATCCTTTACATTCGAATAAATTAATCAATCTTGATCTACAATCTTTACATTAACCAATAGTCATATTATAAAAAAAATTAACATTATTCTTGATTATTACTTTCATTTATATTAACAAAACGTTAAATTTTGATTTAATTACAATTTATTACCAAAGTTTATTTAACACCTAACATAAACAAGCCACCTATATTAATTGCATTTATAAGTTCGTTACTTATCAAACCAGATTTATAATTCCATATTCAACGCTAATTTTATTTCATTACATTAATATACGCTTATTTACATTTTAATTTGAATGAATATTACGTTTTTAAATGTGTCCTTCTATCAATTGAACACATTAATTAAGGTTTTTTAAATACTTTTCATTCTATTAAATTTACAACATTATATTTTCATGCTATTAATTTCTTTACATACTTTCCGTATTAATTTCTCAATTAAATAATTTGAACTTATTTCCCAATCCACCAATTACTACTTAAAATAAATTTACGCTTCTATTAATTTACATTCACACTTCCGTTACTATATTAATAATCATTAAAGTAACGTTTATTATCAATAACAACATTATAATTACTTAACATTTAAATGAACTTTTATTTCCAATAAATTCGTTGACCAATTAATTAGGTAATTTATAATAATTGTTATCATACCCTTAAAATTTACACTTAAGTTTATGTTTTATTCAATTTATTTTATTTCATAAATTAATTCAAATTTTATGCTCATTTGGTTTGATTTATACCCTAATATAACATTTACATTAACCCATTTCATTCAACTTATACAAATTCAGCTTTGAGTAACTTTATTATCTAAATTTACATGAAGTTACCTTTAATAAATAAATTATTGCATTGGGTAATTAAATGTTTACCTTTATAAGTTTTTTTTATTCCGAAACAATATTTCAATTACTACAGGACATTGGTTTAATTCAATTTACCATTAAATATTATTAATTCGTTAAATTAATTCACATTGTTTTTCTTCCTTCCTAAATTTAATTGCAAAATTTAATTAAACTAACCAATTTATTTATCAAAATTTACGGGTCGTTACAGAAACTCCTTCATTTTGGTCGAAACAAGAAAAATTCAAATTTATGTCCTAAGTGAAATATTTCTATTGGGACGATCCATACTTGTTCAAGTATTGCCCCGACCAAATCATTCGACGTTACATCCCAGATTGCGAAATCAAGAGTGTTCTCTCGTTTTGTCACAATCAAGAGTGCGGTGGACATTTTGCTCCTTGAAAAACTGCAGAAAAGGTGCTTCAATGTGGTTTCGATTGGCCTTCTCTTTTCAAAGACTCGTTTGAATTTTGTAAAACTTACGATCGATGTCAAATGCTTGGACGAATTTCACGACGAAATATGATGCCTCTGAACCCCATTCTTACTATCGAAATCTTTGATGTTTGGGGTATCCATTTTATGGAACCTTTTCCCAATTCTTTTGAAAATTTGTACATACTTCTTGCAGTCAATTATGTTTCCAAATGGGTCGAAGCCATTCCTTATAAAACCAATGCCATAGAATCGCTGTGAAACTTCTCAAAGAAAACATCTTTTCGTGGTTTGGCACACCTCGCACAATAATCAGTGATAACGGAACCCCTTTTTGCAGTTGCTCTTCTGAAACTTTAATAAAGAAATACTCGATAATCCACTAGTTATCCACTCCATATCATCCTCAAACTTGTGGGCAAGTTAATGTTTCAAATTGTCAAATAAAACAAATCATAGAGAATACTATCAAAAAATATCGAAGATTGGCCTCAGAAATTAACCGACGTGCTTTAGGATTACCGTACTGCTTTTTAAAACTAACCTTGGGATGTCCTTATTTCATTTAGTTTAAGGAAAAGCTTGCCATTTACCTGTTGAAATCGAACACAAAGCATTGTGGGCAATAAAAAACTTAATCTTTGATCTCGAGAAAGCTGGTGAAAACCGAAAACTACAGCTTAACGAACTAGACGAACTTAGGAACGATGCATATGAAAATGAGAAAATTTACAAAGAAAGAACAAAAGTTTTTTATGACAAGTCAATCCTAAGAAAAACGTTTTCGCCTAAACAAAAAGTTCTTTTATATGACTCTAGATTCATTTATTCCCTGGGAAACTTAAATCGAGATGGTCTGTACCATTTATGGTATGAACTGTTTTTCCACACGGTGCCATCAAAATAAAAAACTGCAAGGATGGATCGTTTTTCAAGTCAACGGTCTCGTTTGAAACCTTTCTTGGAATTTTCAAGTAACCAAGAGGAGGAGCTCATGTTCCTTCATGAGCCAAGCTACGTCTAGTATGAGTGTTAACACTCTTTTGTAAATATGTACATATTTTTCCTTGTTACACTCATTATATTGTACATTGACTGTCGTGACATAGTCAAAATTAAGTGAAGGGGGGAGGTTCATTTTCATTTTATCAGTTTTTCATGGTATTTTTGAATTTTCATTTTCTTTAAACTCAAATTTTTTTCAAAAAAAAAAGAAAAAAATCCGATTTTTTTTTCTTTTTAGCATTTTGATTTATTTTAAAGAAACGCTATAGGATGAGTATAAGTTTTTGTTATAAAATTGAAATTTTTGAAAATTTGTTTGTCTTAACAAAAATATAAATAAAGTTTGATTACAAATAAACAATGGTTTAATTAGTATATAGGAAGATTTATGGTTGATAATTATGAAGTATTCTAATTGAAAATCTTTGTTTAAAGGAGTGGTTGATATAAAATAAAGGCAATAATATTTTAAATCTTTTAAGTTAAGTGGTACTTAGATGACATTGTAAAACTCTCACTTTCCAAAAAAACATGAAAAAAAGAGACAAAAAAAGACAAAAAAAAGCTTGTTGCATATATGTATATATTTATTAACACCTACGGTCGATAGGTATACACATTGGTGTGTACACTCGCCATGCCATGTACCCTTCTCACGTAAGCCCGAAAGGCAGTGCACGATCGGTATATCTAGCCTCAGTTTATCTGAGCTAGGTGTATGTATATAAAAATTATTTTATTAATAATGCCTACAGTCGATAGGTGTTCACAGTCGTGTGTTCACCCACCACGCTCTATATTCCCCTCACATAATCCCACAAGGCAGTGCATGGGTGGTATATCTAGCCCTAGTTTCCTGAGTTAGACATATGTATATATTGTTAATATCAACAAAATTTCAAAAATAAGAGAGAGTAAGCAACTGAAATCTAAGCACTATTTTAACTTTTTATTGAAAAGAAATAAAAATACCTCTTTGATAAACTTTGATAATCAGCAAAGGATCTGTTTCATAGTTACACTGTGTTATTGACCGAAACAACGAGTCAAACTATAATCTATTTGTTATGATAACTTAACTTTTGTTGGAAATTTTGACAAGTAAAAGGACTTAAATTTCTTGATAACGACCAAAACTTATATTTAACTCATTTGTGTCAATTTGAAAGTAAATCCTTCATTTGTAAATATCAAAATCTTGCATTCATCCCATTGTAAATAAATCTTGCACTTTGTAAATATTTTCACATTGCATTTGGATTTTGCGGGTAATATCCGTTGATAACCCTCACGAGAGAACACTCATCCTACTTGGGATACCCAGAGGTTTAATGACTTGTTGCATATGCTCAATGCAATCGTGCTCCCTACGAAAACAAATTTATCTTACTTTTCCTTTATTCGATGACGAATAAAAAGATAGGTGTAGGGGTATTTGATGTGCACGTAAATGTGCATGTATTTACATCCATATTTTATCCATTTTTATTCAAATAAATGTCATATTTAGGAATTTTAACATGTTTATACCAAAATTCAATTATTTGCAAATCGCCATGTTTTCATCTTCATACAAGGGCAAAATGGTCATTTTTGTGCATGTGCTAATTTGGGAATTTTTACTTGGACATTTTTTATGATTTTGTAAAAAGTTGGATGTAAATGGAAGAGGGTTTGATGAAATATATGCATGCAAAAGAGAATACAATGTAATGAAGAAGGAAATATTTACAACTCATGATCATGGAGAACCCCACCCATTTACCCAAATTTACAGTTAGAAACTAATGGACAACTAAGTGGAGATTAAAGCGTCATGCATATTTGATGATGGATTAATTAGAGGTTAATGGTTATTTGGTGGCCAAACTTTCTAAAGTGCATTTTGGGAAGCACCCTAAAAAGTGAATTAGGGTTTTATGTATGTATAAATAGTCCACTTATGTACATGTAGCTATCTTCTCACTCTTTAAAATTAGTTAGGAAATTAAGATACAAGTTGTAAGCTCTGTATTTCATGAACTAACAATACTTCCTAGCCACTTTCTCTTTTCTTTTCTACATGCTTTCATTTCCTTTTATGTTAATGGTTATTTCTATGCTCTCTTTCATTTCATGTTCATAGCTTAGATTTACATTCATGCAAGTAGTGTAGCTTTATTTTTTTATGCAAGTAGTTTAGCAGTGATTTCATATTCTTCCTTTGTTTAGTTTCATTTCTTTTGCTTTAATGTTGAAATCTCTATGTGTTGAAATGATAACACAAATGAGAGGCTAAATCCCTACAATTTAAGGGTAATCAAGCTTTCTTTTAATCATGTAGATTCGACATAATTTTCTATCTATGATCGCTTTTGTGCTTCATGAGAAAATGGATGTTTATGTTTATTTGTGTTTAATGTTGAATTTGATAGCCTAGTTTGTTCATAAAAAATAGGCTATGCTTATCTCAATAATCACAAATTATTTCTTCATAAATAAGTTCATCGCAATGAATTGAAATTTTAATCAAAATTTGATGATCTATGTTACTAATTAATAGTAAATAGATCATGCTTAAACTGGATTTTGGTTTCATTTTCTATGCCATGTTTCATGAGATTTGAAAAGGTAGGATTAGATTTGTATTATAGTTTAATGGTTTGATGTGTGTTAATTAATAATACAAATAAGCCATGCTTATAATAAATACATCACCAATCCTACTTAGGTTAAAATGAGATCATCGTTTGATTTCATGTTGATGTATGTGAAAAAAATAAGAAAGTAAATCTCACTTTTGGTTAATTTAGATGGATTACTAGCTATTGGTTTTGTTGTTTTCAAAACAATCACCACTATTGGTTTAATTTGATTGATTACTAGCCGTTGGTTAGTAAAAAGACAATACAGAGCTATTTATCTACACATTCAGATCTCATAATGGAAGGATAAAATATAATAATAACAACAATACCCATTTTATTATAAATTAAAAATGTCATAAAAACCATAACACAAAAACTAATAATAATAGTTATATATTTGTGGTACATCATATTTAAAATACAACAGTTTCTAATAGGTACACATGAAAATAACATGAATAGATAAATAGATAGACCACTACAAGCTCTCTCTTCGCCTTCGATATCATCATCTTTCATAACCTATGTTGTAATGAGAAGGGAGTTCGAATAACATATGTCTGGTGAGTAAAAATCTTGAGCCTTACTATAGTAGTACTTGGGCAGTATAGTTTAAATAGGAATATGTCTTTTTTATATAAATTGTAAGTCTTTCCAAATATAACTCAAAATGGATTTCCAAATGCCTATAGTCATCTCGCTTTTACCCAATAATCTATATCTGCCGATAATAATGTCCTATCAATGTAGAGATAGTACCCAAGTCACTTAATACTTTTAATGGGAACTAGACAGACTCCGACCATTTAATACCTCTTTTAAGGTAAGTCCCTGTCCTTTAATACCTATCCCAACACAGACTCTCTTTAGTAACTATCTAGCTAACACTACATGAAATCTCTTTAGCCATTTACTACTTCATATTTAAGCGGGTCCTTTCCTGAGATATCCTCCACCATGCCTAACCCACAACCTCAACCATTTACTACTTCCTACATTTGGAAAAGGCAGCACTCACACAACCACTTAATACCTTCAATCCTTAAAGCAGGTCCCTCATATTATGACCCGTACCCCATATAGACATCTCACATTAGTTCAACTATTTGTAGGTACCAGTAGCTAGATTTTCTAGGAAGATTTACCCTATAGAATTTGAGATTAACCACACATCATCTGTAGTTATTTTTTATAGGTGATGTCTCACATCAATTTCAAATTCATACTACTGGTAGCCAGATTAGCTGGGCAGACTTCCATGTGCTTTCATTGACCTTGCGTTCCTATAACTGAGTCATAATCTATAACACTCTCTATATATATTATCACACATCTAACCACATTCTATATCAAGTCCATACAAGAAAACACTTATTTCATCTTTACAATTATATTCTTCCCTAAATGGGATCTAATAAGAATTAACAGCATATTAACTATGCAATTAATATGTTATAATCATACGTCGTTTACTCTTATATATACATACATATATGTATGTATGTCTGTATATGCATACCAAAACTAACATTTAAATATTAACTCTTTCAAAATTGTACAAGTCTCGTTTCCATGTTATCAATATACCATTAATCCAATATCCAAAAAAAACCGAATCAACAAATTTGCATACAAATAAAATTCAAACTCAACTACCATATTAAAACAATGAAATAAATCAATAAACTTATAATTTCAATTCCTTTTTATGCTCTATTCAACTTTCTTTTACATGAAAATAAACAAAGGGAATTTTATTAAAATTTTGGAAATAAGCAGTGGAAACTACGAATAAGAATTTGTACCTTACACACATTTACTAATCAAAACCCTTAATCAAATCCAAAGAAAACGAATAAGAAATGGAATAAAAAGTAAAAACACTAAAACTGTAAATCTACAATGTCTATTGTTTTAATATAAACAATTGAGATTCAAACATAGAGTTGAAATTTCGCTTTAGGCGAATTTGGGGAATTTTGATATGATGTTTTCATGAACCAAAACTCCCTAAGGCATAATTCAAACCCAAACTACTCTAATCAATTACTAAGATAGAAAGACTAAGATTTCCACTCACACCAGATCATTAGCTTTGCCTTCTTTTGGATTTAACATGCCTTCAATGATCTTTTTTAGATCTCTTCTTTTTGATATACTGCAAGGGATTTGTATATACGTTAAATTTATAAGATTAGAGGTTTGAAGGAGAATATGTTTAGAAAATAAACAATAAACACAAATAAACATATAAGATTCCTTATATAAAACCCTAAAGTAGTTTTTGAATCTTAGAAGAGACAAACTTGTAGAGCTATGCTAGGTCTCGAATTAATTTGTGAATAAAAAAGAGGGGCTAGGCTCTTATTTATAGTGGTTGAAATACACTAGAATGTCAGATTTAAGTTGGTTTAAAATAATAAGAATCGAGACATTCACTGTTGCAGAAAACCCTGATCGCCATAACCTTTACCGATTGACTACTGCGTCCCACCAGTCGATCGTCCGCAGTCAACCGGTTTTAGAGGAGCGATTTGGTCCTTCTATTTTATGAAGAATTTTATTTTCCGTTGTTTTCAATTATTTTATTCCTTAATTACTTTTTAACATTAACATTAATTTTAACGATTACTTAACCCCGAAGTCTAATTACTATTTACTTTCCAATTTCAAATTTAAGAATTATTTAATTATTTGAATTTGAATTTGAATTCTATTTAAATTATTTTGAATCAAAAAAATTCAAATGTCCATAACTTTTGCGTTAGAGCTATGTTATCAACATATTATATATGGAAATTGATTAGAACTTTGCCATGGACACAACGACATAACTTTTGTGTCAAATTCTGACTTTTGCAAAATTTTCATTTTTAACCTTATTTTACATAATTAATTTATTATAAATTTTTATGAGGTGTTACAGGCATCGACCTCTTTTTGGTCGGTACTGACCTCTTTGTGGGCTCATAGGATGTGCTAAAGGTCTTGGAAAGTGTGGCACTGAGGGAAAAAGCTCAAGGAAAGCAAAAAGGGAATAAATTGGGGTATGAAAGACATAACCAAATTTTTAGATAAATAGTTCATATCGATACTGACATGAATCTAGTCATATCGGTACCGACATGAATGGAAGTGGCCAATTTGGGCAAAATTCTCTAGAGGTGTCGAGTAGGTCTTGTAAGTCTCGCTGGAGGTGTTTATTCGACATTCAGCTCTGATGTGGCAGTACGATGAAGATTGATGATTGATGGACGAAGCAACGTTGAAATGCTTCGATAAAGTGGCTTAAGAACTTTAACAAGATGACTCCATGGTTGATGATATGGCTAGGGATGTACCAGCTTTGATGCATCGATGGGTGGATCATTTTAGTTGATTACCTTGGATGAGAGGTATATGAGGACTTGGCGATGTCCGAGGATACACATTAAAATAATGAAGTGATATGATGGGACGTCATGTGTTTTTATGTTGGGTTGGATGTAAGGAAGATAATGATTACTCCGAAATTTGATTGAACACTATAAAACCGAAATTTGATTTAGTCTTCGACTTATAATCATGCCATACGAGTTGTCATGTATCCAAGCATATTAAGTGTCGGTGAGGATTGTTTGATGGATGCTATGTTTTCTATGGTTGCTTCCTTTTTGTCTATCATTCTAGGAACATCACATGAAGTAAGTAGCCCAAGAGATCGTTGCCTAGACGTTCGATAGTATACTAGGTTGTTTATATGCCTATGGTGCTAGTAGAGTAGCATTGTATGATGTTATATGCCAACTCTTTGATTTTAAGGACATGATAGGTATGGTGTGTGTACCATTGTTCCTTACTATATCGACTTGTATAGTATTTTAAGAACTCTTATCTCTTACATTAGATTGTTGTCTGACTTGAGGTTTTATGCTTTTCTTCTTACTATCTCGAGTACTCTTAAATGATTAGACTAGATAGCAAGTCTTGGCAATGCATGGTGGTTGTGTAAAGGATGAGCTATGGAGCTTTCTCGCATTATATATAGATATACTATTACTTATGCTGTTGCGTAACACCATGAGCCTAGACAGTGTTTTCTTTACAACTGAGATGGTTCATTTGTGTTTATTTCTATTTATATAAACTTTATTATAATGTTGTATAGCTCTATGGATATGTGCTTCGATATTTGGTTCACTTAGTTTTTACTATCTTTCCTATTTTATATCTGTGGTGAGTACTATATTTTATTCGATGCGCTGTAAGTTATACGACAGGTTCTATAATGTTTAATTTATTTTCAAAACCCTTGAAAATCATCTTACGTCGGTCGGGCACTGCAGCAACGTACTACTTAGTTGTATTGGGTGTCGGTGATGTAGGGCGGTCGTCACACCATGTTCACATAGATGGTGAGGAACATTCTGCAAAATTCCCAAGGAGTTGCTTTTACAACAGCTATTGGTGGTGATGGTGCTCTGATGCAAGTTCCCGGAGCGGACTTTTCCAAGCTGAACGAGGACTACTAGTCTTAGAGACAAACTATTCCTTGGAATGGAATCAACTTTGGAAGCATGGATTGGCGGGATACCCAGGAGCGTATCTTCAAGGTCATAGAGTTAGAAGATGCAACAAAGAGGAAGTTATCGTCTAGGAAACTTCAGGGTCGGGCTATGGGATGGTGGAATGCTGTGAAGAACACTACTCAAAAGGACCGGTTTACCTAGGAGCAGTTTAAAGCTTGATTCGAGGAGAAGTTCATACGGACCGCCTAAAAGTCGGTACAGTTTAAGAAATTTGTTAAGTTGAAACAAGGGGAGAATACCATTTCTAAGTCTGTAGCGGAATTAGATAGAGTGTCATGGTTTGTCCTTTATAGACATTCTATTGAAAAAGAATGAGAAGTTCATAGTTAGCCTGAATGAGTATCTAGGTGTGAGGATCACCCTAAATCTTCGGTACCCAATATACGTGTACAGTGCATTGTAGAGGTATCCGAACATTGTAGGACTATAGCCAAGGGTGAAAAGTAAAGAAACAATCACAGAATCTATCTTATATCTCAAAGCGCATCGAATAAAATATAATAATAAAAATGACTGATATAAAACAGGTAAGACAGTAATAATTAATGAACCATAAATATCAAAGTGCATGGGTTCATATAGTTAACAAAACAGAAATAGAGTTTGTACAACTGGAAATAAACTCAAATGATAACTATCTCTAAATATAATAAATGAACACTCCTTAGGCTTTATAGTGTCGTACGGTGGAATAAGCGATGGTAATTCCATATACAATACAAGAAAGCTCCACCCTGCCTATTTTTTGCACATCCACCGAGTACCACTAGACCTGTTATCAAGTCTACTCATTTAAGAATACCCGAGATAATGAGCAGATAATCATAAAACCTTGAGTCAGACAATAGTCTGGTGTGAACACTAAGGAATCTCAAAATATTGTATAACTTGATAAAGCGAGGAATAAAGGTATAAGGGTTGTACTTGACATGTCTCTGCATCCAAGGATTTATCACATAACAACTATAATATGCTACTCTACTTCATCATAAAGGTGTACTACATCCTAAGTACAACGTCTGCTGTCTAGGTATTCCCATCATAGTATGTACATCACGTGACATCCCAAGAGTGACCATCAACAACTAAAGCAATCTTGGTAAATAAAGAATTCATCAAACAATTCTCACCGTCACTCAATATGCCATGGATATATGATAGCTCATATGACCATTCCTTTGCCATGTATTAATGGAAAAATTGTGGTTTTTAGTGTACTCTCCCACCATCCCATAGCTAACGCTATATCCATTCCACCGATCCAGAGTATACAGATCCATTCCACCAATATGTGGTAGCCATCCAAGTACCCAATTAGTGTCCTCACAATACCTCTGCTTACAAGTACAGCAGAAAATATTTTAAGTATCGATGATCCCTTAGCATGCGTACCCTAGGCCTTTCTTTGCTCCATCTAGTTAACATTCATCCTTAAGGAACCATTCTACATTCTTTTCTTTCCATGAAACAACTTTTCAACATTCTATCCATGGGTTATCTTTCTTGGAATGCCTTTGTGGATAATCATCTTCATGACTCCATCAACCTCGAGTCATCATCATCAAAACACAACTTCATCATCAACGAGATTAAAGTCCTAAATTCATCACCCTTCATCGTTATGCCACGTTGCAATCGAATGTCAAGTGAAAGAACAAACACCATCAGCATGATCTACAGGACCCCTTGAGTATTCCCAGAAAGTTTGGCCAAGGAATAGCTACTCTACCTCATATTGGTACCAATATGAGCAGCTTCATGTCGGTGCTGATACGAATTACATAGAAATTTTTTGGCTAAGTACTTCACATCGATCTCTTGCCTCCTTTTGCTTGTTTGAACACACTTTTTCATATGCTTGAAGTCCTGAAGTTCCCTGGCCCAGCCTAGTAGCCCAAAAAGGTCTCAATACCGACCAGAAGAGCTCGGTACCGATCAGCAGAACTTCACCAAAATTTGGAATTAAGCCCATAGACTCTTTCTTTGCCGTGTCCCGAAGTCTTCCCTGAAGTTTTGTAGCTTAACTCCTAAAGCTCCTCTTCAACCGTCCAAAACTTCAACTTCTAACATCCAGTTTTAGCTCGATACAGACATGCGATTGGGCATCCAAATCAATTCCACTTCACCTGCAATCAGAAATGTAGCCTCCTTTCTTCTCTAGAATCCTGTGCAATTGAGCATTTTTGTCCTCTTTTAGCCTATATCGACATATGCATCCTATATACTTTAAAAGCACTAACAAACATATCAAAGTAATACACGAAATAGCAACCATCATCCATAAGCTTGCATTCAACACATACAGTTCATCCAAATATGGTTAATTTACAAGATTATGCCTAAATCTAGTTTCATACTAAAGTGACCATATAATTCATAAGGGGTTATAAAACCATTTAAAATCCACTTTTATCTTTTTAAATTTGGCTATAACATATATGATGGTTAAATTAAAGTTAACATCATATTAACATAGGAAATGTATCAAAAGCATCGTTCTTAACTATATGGGCATGCATAGAATAGTGAGAAATTATAAATCACTCACATTTTACCTAAATTACCAAATTTTATACCCAAATCTGAAGTAGACAACAAAATTTTGGATTTTCAAGTAATTAAAATGATAGATCTATAATTCCCTTTGCCACTTACCCTTCTAATGATGGTTTAGGTTAAGAATTATATGAAAATGATGAGTTTTTTATGAAACCTTAGTTAACACAGGTTTAGAACTGTTATAAGGAAGTGGAAAATGATTTTGATATGTCCCATCAGTCCCAATCAGGCATTGCATAATCCTCAAATGGATTAGTGGTCTTAAGTTTGGTATTAACTAATTATCCACTAAACTGGCCAACAATAGTCTAAATTTAAAATAGACATATCTCCTAAATGGTAAATACGTTACACTGCTATGATCACTCTACGGAAAGAGAAACCATCATCCTGATCTATTGGAAAAGGTTTCAACCTTAATTCAACCCCTACCAAAAAATATAGGTCTTACAAACACTTTTGGGTCCGAATTATCCGATAAAATTCTAAGTGTGGAAAATGTCCTTAGTAGTTATTTTCAAAATTATAGAGTCATATAACCTCATATGATTTAAAATAATAATATTTTACGATCCTTCGATACGTAAAATATTGGTCATTATACTCTCCCCCTTAAGGAATTTCGCCCTGATCCCCAAACAAGTCAAGGAATAGTCAATCATGGTTACTCTACATGCCCAATAATCATGTTCAACCATCAAACATATCAAACAAGTAGTCATGGAATTAAAAGCATAGATAAACCTATCCTAGCATGCAAGATAATAAACTATCCTTTATGATATCAAATATGAAAGTAAATATGATAAACAATAGACATTATCATGCAAAGAGCTCTAGATGTGCTGCCCTCACGCTCTCCTCTATTTCCCAATTGCAATCTACTTCACTTTCATCCCATTAAACCTTTGCTAACACTGTCATCTTCCCCCTAAGCCATTTCGTATCATGCTTGACAATATGAATCGGCTTACGAGGTCTCAAAGCTTAAGATTCAATCTCGATATCATCAAGTTGATCCAGTGCGATTATTATGTTTGAGTCATGCACAAACTTTCGCAAATGAAAGGCATGGAATACATTGTGCACGTCCGCCATCTTTTGAGGTTAGTCAACCCTATATGCTTGGTTTCCAGTCCTCTCTATTATCAAAAAAGGACCTACAAATTTTTGCACTAACTTTCCTTTACTACTGAAACGAACAACATTCTTCAGTGGAGAAATCTTCACAAACACCATATCGCTAACTGAGAACTCCAAATATTTGAAACTTCAATCAGCATAGCTCTTCTGCCTATCCTGGGCCTCCTTCATTCTTCGCCAAATGACTTCAATCCTCTTTGATGTCTCTCGATCATATTTGTTCCAAGTATCAGTTTCTTTCCTGCTTCCCACCAACATAATGGAGCATTACACGGTCGGCCGTACAATATTTTGAATGGTGCCATATTAATACTAGACTGATAACTGTTGCTATCTACAAGCCCCACCAAATGTAAAAGATCATCCCATAGCCTTCAAAATCGAGAATGCAAGCTCATAAGAGATCCTTCAAAATATAATTACCTTCTCAGTATGCCCATCGGTTTGCAGCTCAACTGTACTGAGGTGAAGCTTCGTCCCTTATGCCTCTTGCAATCTTTTTCAAAACCCAATAGTGAGTAAAAGGTCGCGGTCACTGACAATGCTCTTTAACATGCCATGTAATTGCACCAAACCTTTCATATACAACTCAGCCAATTTGGATGACTTTCTACATGTTGGAAACTGTGTTGGCCCATAGCAGAAGTTATGGGTGAATTTCAATTTTTTCTTACCCTATGGGATCTTTATTAGGCCTATGAGGTCTAGTTTATTTAGAACATTTATAATTTTTATTTAAAACAATCTTTTATTTGATTTAAATTTATAAAATGATACTGTATTATTTAATTTTGTGTTATATTAAGTATATGTGTGTATCACATACACATGTATAAGTGTGTGCATGTGTAACGTATCAATCACTACAAGTATGACATGCCAATATATGGATGTTAGGGTTTTGCCATCACGATGGACACGTTAGCTCATCCAATATGTAAATGCATTATCCAAATGTATGTGTATGTATATTTTTTTTTGCTTTTATAATAAAATATTTAAATATACATATATATATATATAATTTATTTATTTAAAATTTTGTATAAACATACAAATATTAATATATGAATATAAATATATAATATATAATATTAACAAAATATATACAATTTAATTACGATATAAATATGTTTATATTATTTAAAATATAATATATTATTTTTGTTGTAATGTTGAAAATAATACTTACACTAATACATAATTTTTTTATATTTATATACATATAAATGAATATGTTAAATACTTATATACAAATATGTATAGTATATATATATATATATATTAAAATAATAAAACTAATAAAATAATTTTTTTATTTAAATATATTTATTGAATTGGTCTTGCGCATAGACTGGTTTTTTTTATGATTTTAAATTTTAAATATAAATGTAAATGTTAATAAAACCATATAAAATTATTTTAAAAAAAATATTATTTTTCAAATTAAATTTTAGAAGAAATTTTATAATTTAAAATTTTAATATATAATTTTAATATATAATTTTATAATTTAAAATAATTTTAAAATTCAATTTTAAATTATCGGTTTTTAATTTAAGTATTTAAAATTAAATAAAAATGTTTTTTTACTTTCTATCGTGAGCTTCATATGCACCAATAAAATTTTATAAAATATAAAATTTATTTTATAATAGATATATGAATTTATATAATTCTCTATATGATAAATTGATTTAAATATTATTTAAAAATAATATATAAATAAATAGTTTCTTTCTAAAATATCATATTTATTAAACATTGTATAATAAATTTTATTTTCATATTTTACATATGTATAATATAGTATTTAAATTATAAACTATATAAATATATGTATATATTATATGTTAAATTAAATAAAGAATAAAAAAATGCCTTTTTAAAAAATCTAAGTCATGCTATACAAAGATGAATAATCACATAAAAATTATAATCATATACACATACATATAACTAACTAAATTTGTGATAATATATCTACATATTTGAATTGTCACCTAACCAAAAATTTATATACAGATAAATGAACAATTTAATTATAAATTAAAATCTGTAATTAAATTACAAAAGTGCCTTGTAGCCAAAACCTTTAAGAAAACCTTGAAATGATGTTATATGCTTCTAAAAATGATTTTCAATCCAATACAGTGTTAATCCTTGAACCGTCGACCAACGGTTATCGAATAATAGTTGAATTGAGTTAATTTAGGCTTGATTAAATGGAGAGACTAATGGGATTTTCGGCCAGCAATGAGTAGAGATAGAGGCTCCAAAAAGATTTTTATCAAATGGAGAAAGAGATGCTTAAATAGAGGATGGAAGGAGAGAATTTAGGATCTCATTTTTTTCTATCTTCTTTAATCTTGGCCCATGCCTTCTAACCCATATCCAACCCACCTCTAGCTCTTTATTTCAATCGATCCTATTAGCTATATGATGGGGCTTAGACCCATCTGAGCCCGAATTAATATTTTGCATTCTAAATCTAATTTAAAACGCTTATCAATATCATATATTGATTAATGTGTTTGTAACTTTTTATAAATATAATTAATATTCATTTATCAAATCAAAATCAAATTTATAAATAATATTACATTAATATTATTTAATTTATAAAAATTATAAAATAATTAAATCATTTAGTCAAAAGAGAATTCACCGTTTTTGGTTGTGTCAATCATCATTTTTAAATTTAGTCAGTGATTAATATCAAACTATTCGAATATTAACATTCACATGTTACTTAGCAGGTGATGTGACATTTTAGCCAAATTTATCACTTAATTGGTTTTGGTAATATTTAGTTTTACCTTTAAGTGTTACCCAGTTGTGACTTTTATTTACATCAATTCTCTTTGTTAAGGCTGTATGACTTTGAACTTATTGAATTTGGTAATGGTCAAAATTAAAATATTGTCCACATTCAACTCTAAAGTCCAAACACAAAGTCCTTGGTTCAATAATAACAATTATTATTAAATGAAATGCTCTGGTACGAGACTTTGACTTCGAGTTGACTTTAGTAAACCGTGATACTAACCTCATATAACTGAGGAGACGAATCCTCTCTTGAATAGTGCTCTCTTCTACTTCTTCCACTCGACCCAACTATAGTCACTCGATGGACGCCATGACATAATTTGACTACAATCAAAGTAGAGCTTTCATATTGAAGATTGAAAGTATTCTCAAGTCGGAAGAACTATGTAAATTAGTCATATTAATGGTTTTTTCTTGACCTTAGTCATATTAGCCAGTAGAAAACTATCGAGTGAGTCATTCTATAGTTATCCAATAACTATCAATATTTAACTCCTAAGTGCCCGCAACAGTCATGAGTAATATATCGCCCAACATTTGGACAGCATTATGTACTCTAGTCTCAACGAATACATCGATGTCTAGTCTTGATACATCTTGACTAGAAACATTTAAAATGACGTGTTTTATAATATTGAAATATAATACTCATGATACAACTAATTGTAATTGCTATCACAAACATACAATTTATGGATTTTCTATTAAATGTACTTTTAATTTAATTAATTAATTAGTTAATATAACACATTATATAAAGTATATAATAGAAAGAAACCACCCTTTATTTTGGACAAAATTGGTTATATAGTTTGATACATGTAACAAATTACATAATTGCCCCTAGGCATACCTCTAACTCTTTTAACCTCCCACTTCCACTTGGAGTCAATTATGAAATGTTATTCTAATTTCTCCAATCGATTTCCTCAAAACCTATTGGGTCAGTCGCTCAGTGAATGAGTATGCTACTATGTTTTAATTATCTACTCTGTCAGTCAATTCTCTTCGACGCTGATAAACTAGCTTTATCATGTGGAAGAATTCGAAGTATGTCTCTCAACTTCCAGTGAGCTCTAAGTTTTATCCGAACTATATTGCAATGTTGTTATCATATAACAATGTTATGGGATTCTCAACATTTGGAATCGTCCTCAGCTTAGTCATAAATCTGTGCATTTATATTTATATACATTGATTTTATTACGATGCCATTCAAGGCGACATACTTAGTCTTTTCATTGAATCAGCCACGGTCTTCCCTTGGAACATTTCCAACTTAAAGATTCTTAACTTGAAATTATTATTGACATATTATACTCAATATCACTTATAAAGTTTGAGCCCGAACACTTTTTCATAAGGGATTAGTTATTTCTATAAATAATTCTCTAGTATTTCATAAATACACAAGAAGATCTCAGACAAATCATTTAGGGATACCAATTTGGATTTGATATTCTCTTCATATATCAAACACATAAACAAATCACGATATCGTAGACAACATAACATGTATGATAATTCCTATTGTCAACGCATAAGAAATCCATCTTACACGTTCCATATAAAACCTTTAATATGTTGTCCTTGCATATCGTTTGGGACATTCCCGATATCTTTTATACTTACTATAAAAAACGTCATTTACAAACCCAAACATCGAGTATTAAAACAACTAAAGTTGATTTTAACACAAGTATATCATTAATAACCAGTAGTGTGTGATTTAATTATGGTTTAGAAATATATGTGTACTTTTTAACGTTTTTTTCTTATGAACACGCGCTTCCTTTGCATTTTGATTGATAATCAAACTATCTAATATTTCTGTCAAAACAATTGTTCAATTTTGATTTTTTTGATGATGATACTTTTGTATCCATTTTTGGATCATATCCAAAAGCTTATAAACTCAATGTCACTCCTACTAACTTTGAGACACTTTGGCTATTATGTGTAAACAGTTTAATCTAAATCATTATTTATAATTTTCTATTTCAAAATATACGTACCAAAACATAAAGTCATACCATGCGATAATTTTGTGAGTAAAGTCCGGGCCAACTTGAACACGTCGATTGGTGAATCTGTTACGTTAATTTTAACATTTGAAATTCACGGTATTATTCCTATCAATGTGGCTCAGTGTATTCCATTTGCATTTGTCTTTCTCTTAAAGATGCATTTGCGACCAATGGATCATATCCCTTCAGATATAACAATCAAAAGCATATTTTAATAATGTACTTGGAATCTATCTCGGATCCATGCATCGTACCATGTCATAGAGTCAGAACACTTAATGATTTAATTAAACAACCGTGGATATTTATTCTTGACATTGACAAGAAACTCGCAATTTCCCTTTAACGCACATGAATACTCAATAAACATTTTAATGTATTTGTGTTCATTTAGGTACGACCAATTTCATTTCATCCCTTGTAATCATTTTTTGGATTGTATCCAAATTTATTTTATACCAATAATTTCTTAAAGAAATTCCTTCGTTATGATGGTTGGTATTTCTTGAAACAACATTTGTTTCTCGGTGCAAAAGCATGGGCATTCGTAAAATATTTATGAATTGCATTATATAAAACTGATTTTGCATTAGTTTACAACATATATATGTGCATAATATAAATTAGTCATCTAATGACTATCGTTCCCAAAATTCCATTAGGACTATTCATACAAGATCCCTTACATACAACTATTATATGTAGTCTTTCAACTCGCATAACCTACCAACTCCTTGGCCTATGATGTGTATGAGTTTCTTATAAACCCTTACACATATGGTTTTGTAAACTATTCTTTGGATGATACTTATTCAAACCTTGTGTACTAATCTTAAGTACCCACCTTATAGAAATAGTTTAACTAAATTTCACTCATCATTAATCGTTCTTTGTCTTATAAAGTTTGATTACTCCTTATCAATACATCATTATGTACTATAGGAAGGAGTGACCTTTGAGATTGAATCTTTATTAATATTAGGTACATGCAAAACTTTTTCTAATATACTCACCAATTCGAACAAATCGAATCATTTCTATCGCATGTTATCTTATTTACTTTCGTTTTATTTTCTGTGAGCTTATCACAGACTCAAAAAAGCGTATCAAATGCACATGTTTGTTTCTGTGATAACTCATCCGTGAATATGACAAAGTACATGGAACCATTTTGGTATTAATAGACTTATGATTGCATACATCTGTATGTATCAATTCGAAGAGTTCATTAACTCTTATGACGCTCCCAATAAATAGGTGCATAGCCTTAATTATTTGAGACACAATTAACTAGTATCATATGATTCATAGTAATATAATAAGAATTATTTCTCAAAATTATGGCTTAGTCCATAATCCCAAAATAATTGTAAATAATTTTAGATACTTCCGTATTTTCCAATGCCACTTTTTGTTTTAACAAAAAATACCACATTATAGTTTTATTTTGTAACGAATATTCATAATATTCACTTTGAAATATAGCCATGTTTAGTTTTCAATCACACCAAAAAATAGTCGTTGTTTAAAAAAGAATGTTTAGTACATCTTACAAAAATATTTTTCGTAACTTGATGCAATCAATAAGTGCTATATGGTATGCTTCCACTATTTTAACCATTACAATAATTACGTACTAAATTCAGAGGTCCATCCTTTCCTTTTTTTGAAAGCAAATCGGTTTTGAGTGTCCCATCCACTTTTATTAATAAAGTTTTAAGAACGGGTTGCTTGGTAGAGAAACTAAAGCAGCTACAACTCACACAAGGCTATAGGACCATATCAATAACCTTAAGACATAACATAGCTCTCAAACAAAATGACATAACTTCTCACTCAAACAAAATGATGAATAAAAGTGTCCTATAAGGTAGCAAGTATGAAGGAAAGAGATCAACATTGTCCTACTCGACATCATCGTGAGGATCCTCCTGGTCGAGCGAAGATGATTTATCCAAATCAAGAGCAGGAACAATTAAGAGCCTATTGATAGGGGGCTTGACATTGGAAGCAAAATCACGGGAAAGAGCTATGGCAAGAAAAGCATCGAGCTTAGCCAGGTTAGTAGAATCAGGCATACACTTAGCAAGGCTAGTAGAAACAGGCTTAATCAGAGGAGATTGAGCACGAGGCATATGAGGGGTTGCCAAAGGCGAGGACCTCATAGAAATAGGTGGGACTTTAGTTCTCCATTTTCTTGGCGGTGATTTTGTAACACACTTAATTTTTGTTTAACATTATTCAAAATACTAAATTTGATAGATTAAATGGAATAATGTAAATAATTAGGAAAAATGAGATTTGGGTAATTAATGAGGTCATGCCTTAATAAACTAAGTAAAATTGTTTTAAAGACTAAACATATAAGGGAATGAATTAGAGTGGCAATTTAGGGATAGACTAAACCTTTTACCGTAAACCCTTTTCTCTTATTTTCATTATCATTTTATCATTCATCACAAAACAATCAAAGGAAAGGAAAGAGAGGCCAGCCATTAAACAAGTAATAGGAAGTCAAAATCTATGGATTCAAAGGGAAGAGGCTTAGGGATTAAAAGATACGCCAAATCTTAACTCCAACACTTGATTTAAAAGGTGAATAATAAAGGTTCCATCTCTTTTATTTGCTTTTGAATTTGGTTATAGGTAATGCCAAATCTTTATTGTTTGGTTTGTCAAGATTTGGTTAGAAAATCATTGTTTGGATAGAATAATGGTTAATGGAAAATTGTGGAATTGATGTGAAATGATTTAATTCGGTTTAGAGTAAACCTAAACTTTTTTAATGTCTACAAAAGACTTGAGTTTCGAATATGTGATGTAAAATGATATTTGGAAATGAGTTTTTAATTTCATAATTTTCTAGGTTAGAATAAAAAATTTATGAATTTCCTAATGGGGAAATTGGTTAATTTGGGTTTTAATCGTTTAAGATAAATAAATATGGTTTTTGTGTTTGAAATTATTATATGTTAAAGAGAAGGACATTCTCTAATTTCTATGAATTTTTTGGATTTTTTCCAAGTGATTTTAATTCATTATAAATTTATCATGCTAAATTAGCATATAAAATAATAAATTAAGGATATTAAGTAATTATTTTAAATATGTTTTGGAACTTGAAAATATAGGGCGGCAGATTTTTGAAAAATCTTAGGTAAGGAGATTTTATTAATCAATAGAAATTTGACAAAGTGCAAGATTTGGTGAAAATTATTTACCATTACTAGACATAAATCGGTTTTTATATTAATTACGATAGATGCCATGCCACATGCAACTTTTCGAGCCTAATGGGATGTCGCTTTTATGAAGGTCGACATTGATGAAGGTAGAAGCACATGATAGATACTTAAGTATCTATGGAGTGGCTTCTTCGGAATCGAACTAGACAGTAAGAGCAATATATAAGTGGCGGTATGGCATCTTCATGATCCATTTAAGCATTTTAAAAGCTTTAATAGTCGAAGTCGATGGCATCACATATCTTCACCATTGTTTTAAATTATGCTACAACTAATCACTACGTTGTTTTCAAGGCTAAGGTAGTAACGCCACTTTTATTGATTCGATCTTACACGTGAAGAGGCATAATAGCCGAAGTGATTTAAATATATAAAGGTTTTATAACATCGATGACTGTCTTGGGGTTGATGCCCTTGGCCGTGACGTCGTAGTTCATATTTTGAATGCCGAAGCAGCTTGCTTTTATGTAAACCAAAACTATTTTCACAAGGGGAAAAGAGGCCTATGTTTTAAGAGGGTCGAAGACCCTACATCTTCGGCAGATAGCCATGTAGCTTATAAAAGTGAAACCTTTATTTTAAATAGGTGGATAACCTATAATTTATGAAAGTCAACAACATCACCTTCGATATGATTATACCTAAAATGGTTTAAGTTTTGTTTTTACCTTGGGTAGAGGGTCAATGAGACATAATGCGGCATGAATGTCGCTTATCTTCATTTAAGGTGGGGAGCCTATGTTTTCTATAGCGACGACGTCCTAGGGGATGCCAATGTCGTTTTAAAGTATGAACTCTTGTGTTGTTCTATGCTAAAGTAATGAATGGCGAAGAGCAGTATGCTATATGTTTAACTTTAAATTCTTAGGGATACCAATGCTAATTTAAATTATGATTCCAACACTATTATTGGGGATACCAATGAGTATAGACTTCGACATGAAACATTAGTGGATACTAATGTATGTCACTTTGAAATGTTAAATTATAAAGGGAAAGAACCTAATTAGGGACACCAGTAGATGTCGATTATTCATGTAGGTAGAGAAACATGTGGGAAACACGAGTTAAATGGAGACATATTGGTAACAAGAGTTAAAAGTCCAAGTGATGAGTTCATAATCGTTATAGAAAAACTATAGGATGTGTGATAAATAGTCCACATCATTTTAAGTTAAATGGAATAGTGTGCTACATAGTCCATAAAATTTTAAATGATTAAACCATATGAGATGGATAATTCACATAATTCTGAATATATTTAAATGCGAGATTGGTAGTGTAACACCCTAAATTTTTGATAACATTATTTAAAAGATTTAGTTAGATAAACTAAATAAAATAATATGTTGATAAGGGGATTGAGATTTGATTTAATTAAGGTAGTCGTGCCCTTTTAACCAATAAATAAAGGAAGGGTTTAAAAATGAATTAGAGGAAGGGTGCTATGGGGAAGAGGCCATTCACATATCATCTTCCTTAGGCCACATATTTCAAAACACACGTTCACTCTCATTTTCTAAAAATTAAAAGATTGGTCGGCTACCATTAACAAAGGAAGAAGAAGAGGAAACAAAAGAGAAGCTTAAGTAAAGCAAATTCAAATCAAATTCATTCGAATCTCAAGCTCCTTAATCATTAAAGCAAAAGGTGAATAATATTTACATCTTCAAATAATTTTTGTTTTGGTTTTAAGGTTAATTTCGAATTATTTTGCAAATATTTGCTACGTGTTTAAATGATAAAAAGATTATATATACGTGTTGATGATTTATGTACGTTCATATAGACTTTATGGCATGTTTTGAGATAAAACCCTACTAAATGACATCCATTAGCCTTGCGAATTTTTATTCTAATCTAAAAAGTTATTTTAGACTTAGGTTTTGATTTTTAGAATTTTTAGAATTTTTGTGGAATTGTTATGAATTTTCTAAGAAAGAAAAGGTTAATTTTGATTTAAAAAATTATTTATAGGAAAAATAATTATAGTTTGGATTCGAAAATTTTATATGTTGAAGAGAACATATTAATAGATTTTCTAGAATTTTCTAGAATTTTTGAAGGTGTTTTAATGGTTAGATAAAATTATTTAAGGTATGAGATTTAAATGTTTTATATAATTATAAAGGAGAAAAGGGCTTTTTAAAATTATATAAATTTCCAATTAAGGAAAGTCGGAAGCATTTTTGAATATAAAATTCTAGCAACCAATCAAATTTAGACAAACAAGGCAAGTGGGGTATAAAAGAACCATTTGAAAGTACAAATAAATTGATTTTCTCTTGTTTCAACCGTTCGGCAGAGCTTTCGCCTCCATCCAAACCTTCCGACAAGATCGAAAGGTGTCAAACCTTTCGGTTAGGCCAAATATCAAGGCACAAGGTATCAGGCAACTTGTACATAGTGAACTGAAAGAGATCGAAAGGTTTAGGGACGAAAGGTTAGAGATTTGAAGGAGGTGAAACCTTGTTTTGGTTTTAAAGAAAATACACCCACTAGCTTTCGACAAAGAGCTTTCTACGTTGTCAAATGGTTTAAAAGAAAAAATGTTTCGATGGTTTGATTTCTTGTTTTAAATGAAACCTTCCAACAAGGTCGAAAGGAGTTGCTTTCGGCAAAGTCTAAAGTATATTTGTCGCTTCTAACCTCTCGAAACAGTTGGAGTCAAAGGTTATCTTTTGTTTTCTAAAATTTATTGCCTCTCTCCATTGATTTCTAAAGGTTGGCTCTAACATCAACACTTCATTGTTTTCGAATGGTTTTGAAAGGTTTTATAAAGGTTTCTAAGCAGTTGCTTTCGACTCCTATATTTTTCTGATCCTTTTGCATAATCCAAATGTTTCAAGTCGAAACGTTTTAAAGATTTTAAAGTAGTTAACTTTGATTGGTTTCGAAAGGGTTTCCACTATTTTTAAATTGAACCCAATGTCCTCGAAAGGTTTTGAGTTACACTGCTTTCAAAAGGTTTATTAAATAGGGGAGGTACCCCAGGCTTTCGACAAAGTCGAAAGGTGAAACCTTTCGACTAGGTCAAAGAGAAACCTTCCGACATGGTCGAAAGGTATGGTTTTGCAATATTTTCAAAGGGCTAAGGTTTAAAGGATTTAAAAGGCGGATGTCATATGTTATAAAGCTTATAAAAGGAAAGCTTATAAAAAGGTTTAGAAGGAGTTACCTTCAATGATTTCGAAGGTTTATAAAAGGATATGAGTTACCTTTAGCACTTTCGAAGGGTTTTATAAATGGTTTTGAAGGGGTTGCCTTCTATGTTTTCAAAAGGTTGTTTAAAGGTTTTGACCAAAGTATTCGAATACAAGAACTAGGCAGATAGCCTAAGTGTTTTAAGTTATAAAGGACTTTAACTTATTGTAAAGGATAGACAACCCTTATTGAACGTGATCAACATTATTTTGAGTAAAGTATATATAACATGGAAAAAATAGCTTAGAATAAAGCTAAACATATATTTTCCTCGTATATATATGATTTGACGGATTAAATCTTTTTGAAAAGTTTTCAAGGAAAATTTAAAGAACGGTTAGCTAAGATATTGTAGACAAGTTAGCTCAGATATTTTAAAGGGTGGTTAACCCAAAAGAAAATTTGGACAGTCAGCCCATTTTAAGGGCAGTCAGCCTAGAGGATAATTAGTCCAGGACCGTTAGTCCAGAAAGAGCAGTCAGCTCTGATATGAACAGATAGTTCATTTGTTAGCATAATGGATCTTGCTAAATTTTTAAGGACAGTTAGTCCACTCTTTTTTACCTGTTTTGGACATATAACTAATTATCTTGCATAAAAGATACTACTATTTAGGTATAACCAATTTTAGGACAGATAGTTTAGAAAAGAGCGGTTAGCTTAGAATTTAGGATAGGTAGTCCAGTAAAGAACAGATGGTGCAGATTTAGACAGATAGTCTATTTTATTTCCTATTTTAGCACAATGGATATTTCTATATTATTTAAATCTATTGATTAACCAGTTTAGTTGTAGGAATATATTTGCAAAATATATGTATCTAAAAGAGATATTAGTGAGGGGAAACCCTTTCCGTTAATCGATGTGGTCTCACTATTTATCTGCAAACTGAGATGTAACATAAATTATTCAAACTAGGCTTTAAGTTTGACTCGAATTTTTTGTTTCCCCTTAAACTCTTGAGTGCTCAAAATTTTATTTGAGTATGCTGATGGTTTAGGTTTTCGGGTTTTAACAGATTTTGGCAAATAAAGCATCCGAAGACGAGCAGGTGGCTAACGGATAGCTAATTTAGGGATTTTGTTTTAAAATGATTTTGTTGTGTATTAAGACAATTATGTCTATATTGCTTTGATCATCCAAGGGGGCATCTTCATAGGTCGCTCTTGGCGTATTGTTGTAAATTATATTTGATCAATTCCTTGGATTATGTTTGGGATTTTTGTAACTTGGATATGATATTTTTGAAAAATAATCACTGAAACTATTGTTTTTTGAAATCTATTATTTTGTTCATATTGAAGTGCTTCTGATATTATAGACACCATTAAAATTGTCATATTTTGTCATTAGAAATTAATACTGTGGATGACTGCAACATCCGTAGCGCTTAGCTTTTGGCCTCTAGATACAGGAAGTTGCAACTTGGTATCGAAGCATAAGTTTATGAAAATTTTAATAAAAATTGGTTTTGAAAACAAAAATCCAAACAAACTGGAGTAAGGTTTAGGGTTGGGTTAATGCTATAGTAACATGCTTGTATTTGTCATATACAAGTATGCGCTTTATCTCCCTTCATCTATCTTTGATTAGGTTATCTTTCTGTATCTCATGAGGATTGAATACAGATATGGATGGTAGAAGAACCAGAGTTAACCAAGGAGGGGGAAGCACCGAAAGGAACGCCGGACCTGATGTGGGGAGAGGCTAAGGTCAGGCAGAGAATGTTGGTGCTGAAGTGCCGCAGGTCAGAATTGAAGCCATGTATTCGTTTTTCAGGAATATGATGTAGGCATGGGTTGTAGCCAGAGTGGTAGGAGGAAATGCCACAGAAGATGGATTTGAGAAGTTCCAGTAGTTAATCATTTCGCTAAGATGAGTGGTGATTATGTGAAGCTAGGAGGGAAGCCATTTTTTAGAATGGAGGATGCCATTGAAGCAGAGAATTGGTTGCTGCACTACGAATGGAATTTTACAAATTTAGGGCTCAATGACGAGCAGAAGTGGAGGTTGGCGTCCAGGCAGCTTCAAGGGACCGCATTGTTCTAGTGGAATAGTGTAACAGCGACAGTTGACGAGGAGACGGTAACCTAGGAGAATTTCAAGAGGAGATTTCAGGAGAGGTTTATGTCAGTAATGGCACAGTCAGCTTTGATTAGGCAGTTTGCTAAGCTAGTGCAGGGAGAGATGTCTGCTGTTGAGTATGCCAGGAAGTTCTAAGAGTTCACCCGGTATGGGTATGCTTTTGTATATACCGTGTTGAAACAAAATGAGAAGTTTATCATAGGATTAAAGTCATAATTGGCTAGTGCTACTTTGTCTCATCTTAGAAATCCTTCTGATATTGTCAGGTGGAAAGAAGTCCTTGAGTCTCTGGAGAAGAGCAAGGCAAAAGTGGTCTAGGTTGGACAAAGCTAGAAGAGGAAGTTCTTTCCCAAGAAAGGTGCTTAGAAGGGTGGAGCAATCAAGAAAGTGAAGTTTGAAGTTGCCTGTTATAAATGCGACAAGAAAAAGCATTTACTAATGAGTGTCGCTCAGGGAAAGTGAAGGAGGTGGCCAAGGGGAAGAATGTCAGGTGTTTTAATTGTGACCAAATAGGCCATTATAAGAACCAGTGCAAGGAGCCCATTAGAGATGGTAAGGGCAAGATGTATGCATTGAGCCTGCAGCTTCCAAACCAACAGCCCAGGAGAAGGGAAAGTCGGTTTTTAGGGAAACGCTTTAGATACATGGTATGTATGTTAGCATTTTATTAGATACTGGTGCATCGCATTCTTTTATACCTAGATGTTTAATAGATAAGCTTAACCTTGAACCCACATATTTAGTTACTTCCTTACGGGTTGCGAGTCCAATAGGAGGGTATGAAACTCTAGGGTTGAGGTGTAACCAGTTTGAGTTTGACCTATTAGGTCATACTTTTGAGTGTAGTTTGCATGTGTTTGATTTTGTGGAATTTGGGATCATCCTAGGTATGGATTTGTTAAGTGGGTACGATGCTAAGATATTTTGCTAGGGCAGGAGATATCTCTTAGTCACCCGAATTGTAGCGATCAGATTGTTTTCACCATAGGGGGTTCTAGCGCTGCAGTGTTAGCTTTATTAGGTGCATTGGATTCAGATGATGAGGTGAGCCGAATTTTTGTGGTTAGAGAATTCGTAGATGTGTTTGAGCCTGTAGTTGGATTGCCCCAAACGAGCCATTGAGTTTTAGATAGATTTGGTTCCGAGAGAAGAACCAGTAAGTAGACCACCAAGTAGGATGACCCCTTCAGAGATGAGGGAGTTGAAGGTGCAGTTGGTTGATTTAGAGGGTAAGAGTTTTTTCAGGCTGAGCAGTTCGTCGTGGAGTGCAGCGGTAGTGTTTGCTAACAAGCTGGATGGATTATTGAGGCTTTGTATCGATAATCGTAAGTTAAATGAGAGGAAGATAAAGAATCGATATCCATTGCCCAGGATTGATGATTTTTTCGACCAACTAAGTGGAGCAAAGATATTTTCTCAGTTGGATTTGGCAATGGGTTTCCATCAGCTAAGAGTCGCAGAGGATAGTATACCTTTGACAGCATTCAGGACGAGATATGGATCGTACGAATGGTTAGTTATGCCATTCGAACTGACGAATGCTCCAGCTTTCTTTGTGGATTTGATGAATTGGATTTTTCAAGAGCACTTAGATAGGTTCGTGCTGGTTTTCATAGATAATATCTCGATTAACTGTAAGGATGAAAGAGAGCATGAAGTTCATCTTAGAGTGGTGCATGAGACGCTGAGGCGGTATCAGCTAAAAGCAAAGTTTTCGAAGTGTCACTACTGAAAGAAGGAGGTGAAGTTTCTTGGTCATCTCGTCTCAGAGGAAGTATTATCAGTAGATCCGACTAAGATCGAGGCAGCGAATAGTTGGAAGAGACCCAAGACAATAACCGAGATTAAGAGTTTCCTTGGGTTGGCTGGTTATTATTAGAGATTCATTAAGGATTTATCGCGAATAGCAGGATCGATGACCAGGCTGACGAGGAAGGATGTGAAGTTTGTGTGGACGGATAAATGTGAGAAAGCATTCTAAAGTTTGAAACACTTATTGACACATGCACCTATGTTGGTAGTTCCAGAGGGAAATCAGGACTTGGTAGTTTATACCGATGCATGTGGAACAGGATTAGGAGCTGTGCTGATGCACAGAGGTAAAGTTATTTCCTACGCTTGTAGACAGTTTAGACCACATGAGGTCAGATATCCAACGCATGATTTAGAGTTGGCTCCTGTGATTTTTTCCTTTGAAGGTGTGGATGCATTACCTTTTGGGAGAAAGATTTGAGTTGTTTACAAATCATAAGTCGCGGAAGTATTTTTTCTCTTAGAAGGAGCTGAACATGAGGCAGCAGAGATGGTTAGAATTCATAGCAGCTTATGATTTTAGGATTGAGTACACACTAGGCAAGGGCAATCGGGTTGCAGATGCACTTGGCAGGAAACATCGGAATTCAATGTTGGCAATGATAGCTGAGTGGAAAGATTTAAAAGCATTAGTAGATTGCAGAGTGCAGTGGAGATTCGAGGTAGAATCTAATGGTGATACAATTGTATTGTCTTATTTGGAAGTTCGACCAATTTTAACCGAACAGATTGCTTCTAAGCAGATGAAGGATCCAATGTTAGCTGAACAGATCAATAAGATAAAGGAAGGAAGCAAAAGCGATGACTTGATAGATTTCACTCTTGACCATAATGGGTTGTTGCGAAAGAAAGGAAGATTATGTGTTCTGATTGTAGTAAACATAAGAATGGAAATCTTATGTGAATGTTATCATTCGAATTTCACTACACATTCCAGACGTACAAAAATGTATCAGGATATGAAGAGGTGTTCTTCTGTGAAGGAATGAAGTGGGATATTGGTTTGTGTTTAAGGCACTGCTTGAATTGTCAGCAGGCAAAAGCCAAACAACAGAAATCAAGTGGTTTGCTTTAGACGTTAGATATTCCAGTATGGAAGCGGGATTATATTTCTATAAATTTCATAGACGGGTTGCCAAGGTCGAACAGGGGAAATGAAAGTATACGGGTTATAGTGGATAGATTGACCAAGAGTGCCCATTTCATTCCAGTTAAGTCAACCAGTACAGCACCTATTTTAGTAAGGTTTTTCATGAAAAATGTGATTAGACTGCATGGAATTCCTTGTACACTAGCGAGTTTTGGAAGAGTCTGTAGGAAGTTTTGGAAACCATGCTTATGATGAGTACCGCTTACCATCCACAGACATATGGGAAAACGGAAAGAGTTAACAAGATCTTAGAAGATCTGTTGAGAGCTTGTGTTCTGGACTTTGGGGGATCATAGGAGGACCATCTACATCTATTCATGTTTTCGTATAACAACAGTTATTAGACTAGTATTGGGATGGCACCATTTGAAGCTTTGTATGGAAAGCCATGCAAATCTCCTGTTTGTTGGTTAGAAATCGGAGATAGGTTGATTCTTGATCCATATTTGGTTAGAGAAGCTGTAGAAAAGATTGAGGTCGTTCGAAATAGGATGAAGGAGGCTCAGTCTAGGTAGAAAAGTTATGCAGATAAGAGACAGAAAGATTTGGAGTTCTCAGTTAGGGATCGGGTTTTCATCGAAGTTTCATCGATGAAGGGTGTGCATAGATTTGGGAAGTTGGCTAAGTTATCTACTAAGTTCATAGGACCTTTTCCAATTCTTGAGAGGATTGGAAAGCTCGCGTATAGACTTGAGTTACCGAGCAGTTTGGCAGGTGTCCATGATGTTTTTCACATTTGTCATCTCAAAAAGTGTGTTAGAGACCCGGAGACTACTATTGCACAAAAAGTGCTAGATGATTTAATGGTTGAACTGGACTTGACCATAGTGAGGAAGCCAGTTTACATTGTCACGAGAGATGGGAAGAGTCTTGGAATCAAGATGGTCAGGTTAGTCGAAGTCCAGTGGAGTGACGATGACAGAGACTGTACTTGGGAGGTTGAGAGAAAGATTGGATATACTTATCCTGACCTTTTTTGATGGTATGTTTTACCTTCTTGTTTATTTTGAGCCTTGTTGTAATTTCAAGAATGAAATCCTTTAAGGAGGGGAGTCTGTAACACCCTAAATTTTGATAACATTATTTAGCAGATTTAGTTAGATAAATTAAATAAAACAATGTTTTAATAAGTGGATTGGGATTTGATTTGATTAAGGTAGTCGTGCCTTTTTAACTAATAAATTAAATAAAGGATTTAAAAATAAATTAGAGGAGGGGTATTATGGGAAGGATGCCATTCCTATATCATCTTCCTTAGGCCGTGTATTTCAAAACACACGTTTACTCTCATTTTCTAAATATTAAAAGCTTAGCCGGCCACCATTAACGAAGGAACAAGAAGAGGAAACAAAAGAGAAGCTTAAGTAAAGCAAATTCAAATCAAACTCATTTGAGTCTCAAGCTCCTTAATTGTTAAAGCATAAGGTAAATAATGTTTACATCTCTAAATAATATTGGTTTCGATTTTAAGGTTAACTCTGAATGATTTTGCAAAGATTTTCTATGTGTTTGAATGATAAGAAGATTATACATACGTGTTGATGATTTATATATGTTCATATAGAATTTATGGCATATTTTGAGATAAAACCTATTAAATGACATTCGTGCCATGCGAATTCTTATGATGATCTAAAAAGTTATTTTAGAGAAGGATTTTGAATTTCAGAATTTTTGTGGAATGTCATGAATTTTCTAAGAAAGAAAAGGTTAATTTGGATTATAAAATTATTTACGAAAAAATAACTATTCTTTGGATTCGAAAATTTTATATATCAAAGAGAACATATTATTTGATTTTCTAGAATTTTTCCCGAATTTTTGAAGGTGTTTTAATAGTTATATAAAATTATTTAAGGTATGAGACTTAAATGTTTTATATAATTATAAAGGAGAAATGAGCTTTTTAAAATTATTTAAATTTCCAAAAAAGGAAAGTCGACAACTTTTTGAATATAAAATTCTGGTAACTAATCAATTTTAGACAAACAAGGTAGATGGGATACAAAAGAACGGTTTTAAAGTACAAATAAATAGTTTTTTCCTCTATTTCAACCCTTCGGTAGAGCTTTTGCCTTCATTCTAGACCTTCCGACAAGGTTGAAAGGTATCAAACTTTTCGGTTAGGTCAAATACCAAGGCACAAGGTATCAGGCAACTGATATGTAGTGAATTGAAAGAGGTCGAAAGGTTAGAGCTTTCGAAGGTGATGAAACCTTGTTTTAGTTTTAAAGAAAATACACCTACTAGCTTTCGACGTTGTCAAATGGTTTAAAAGAAAAAGGTTTCAATTGGTTTTCTTTCTTGTTTTAAATGAAACCTTCCAACAAGGTCGAAAGGTATAGCTCTCGGCAAAGTCGAAAGTCTAGTTGCAGCTTCTAACCTTTTGACACAGATAGAGTCAAAGGTTATCTTTTGTTTTCTAAAACTTGCCGCCTCTCTCCATTGGTTTCGAAGGGTTAATTCTAACACCAACACTTCATTGTTTCGAATGGTTTCGAAAGGTTTTATAAAGGTTTCGAAGCAGTTGCCTTTGGCTTCTATGTTTTCCTGATCCTTTGCATAATCCAAATGTTTAAAGTCGAAACGTTTTAAAGGTTTCAAAGTAGTTAACTTTGATTAGTTTTGAAAGGGTTTCCACTGTTTTTAAATTGAAACCAATGTCTTTGAAAGGTTTTGACTTACATTGCTTTCGAAAGGTTTATTAAATAGGGGAGGTACCCCAGGCTTTCGACAAAGTTGAAAGGTGAAACCTTTCGCCTAGGTCAAAGAGAAACCTTCCGACAAGGTCGAAAGATATGGTTTTGCAATGTTTTCGAAAGATTAAGGTTTAAAGGATTTAAAAGGTGGGTGTCATATGTTTTAAAGCTTGTAAAAGGAAAGCTATAAAAGGTTTAGAAGGAGTTACCTTCAATGATTTTAAAAGTTTTTTGTTAAAGGATATGAAGGAGTTACCTTCAATACTTTCGATGGGTTTTGTAAATGATTTTAAAGGAGTTACCTTCTTTGTTTTCAAAAGGTTGTTTGAAGGTTTTAAACAAAGGTTTCGAATATAAGAACTAGGATAGCCTAAGTGTTTTAAGTTATAAAGGACATTAAATTCCTTATTGAATATCATCAACATTATTTTGAGTAAAGTATATATAACATGGAAAAAATGGCTTAGAGTAATGCTAAAGATATATTTTCCTTGTATATGTATGATTTGACGGATTAAATCATTTTGAAAAGATTTCAAGGAAAATTTATAGAGTAGTTAGCTCGGATATTGTAGAGAATTTAGCTCAGTTATTTTGAAGGGTGGTTAACCCCAAAGAAAATTGGATAGTCGGTCCATTTTGAAGGCTGTCGGCCCACTGGACAGTTAGTCTAGAAGGAGCAATCAGCTCAAATATGAATAGATAGTTCATTTATTAGCATAATTGATCTTGCTAAATCTTTAAGGACAGTTAGGCCTACCTTGTTTACCTGTTTTTGGCAAATAGCCCATTATCTAGCATAAAAGATATTGCTGTTTTTGTATAACTGGTTTTAGGACAGATAGTCCAGAAAAAAGCATTTGCTCAGAATTTAGGGCAGATAGTCCAGTAAAGAACATATAGTTCAGATTTAGATAGATAGTTTATTTTATTTCCTGGTTTAGCATAATGGATACTGCTATATTATTAAAATCTGTTGATTAACCCATTTGGTTGCAGGAAAGAATTTGCAAAATATATGTTTTGAAAAGAGATATTAGTGAGGGGAAACCCGTTCCGCTAAGCGGCGATGTCTCACTATTTATCATTGAACTGAGATGTAATAGAAAATTTTCATACCAGGCTTTAAGTCTAACTCGAATTTTTTGTTTCCCCTAAAACACTTGGGTGCTCAAAATTTGAGTTGAGTAGGCTGAGGGTTTAGGTTTTCAGGTTTTAGCAGATTTTTGCCAGTAAAGCATCTAAAGTCGAGCAGGTAGTTGACCGATAGCTAATTTAGGTATTCTGTTTTAAAATTGTTTATGCTGTGTATTAAGACAAGTATGTCTACATTGCTTTGATCATCTAAGGGGGCATCTTCATATGTCGCTCTTGGAATATTGTTGTAAATTATATTTGATCAATGCTTAGGATTACGTTTGGGATTTTTGTAACTTGGATATGATATTTTTGAAATATAATCACTGAAGCTATTTTTTTTGGAAATCTATCAAGTGCTTTTGATTTTATGAATACCATTAACATCGCCGTACTTCGTCACCGAAAGTTAATACAATGGATGACTGCAGTATCCGTAGCGCTTGGATTTTGGCCTCCAGGTACAGGATGTTACAAGTAGTCAACATAATTGTAAGACAGGTAGTCAGATTAAAACAAGACGGATAGTCAATTCAAATTGTGATGGATAGTCATTTGAAATTAAGAAGGATAACCTAAAGAATTAGGATAGGTAATCCAATATCTATTGCATAACTATAATTTCTATTCCCTATGTTCTAACTATTGTGGTAGTAGAACCATAACATACGGTTGTTCTGCTTTGATAAGATATTAGTGAGGGGAAAACCTATTTCCCTCAGCGGTGTGGTCTCACCAGATATCTATTGTAACAACCATAAATTTTGTAAATATTTTAAATTAAATTTATTTGAAAACTTTGATTTTTAAATCATTTAAGATTGAAATTTTGGAATTTTTCAATGTAATTTTGGATTTTGTTTATAATTTATTTTCCAGATATAATAGTAAAGATTTTTTGAAAATTTTATATTTTGGTCAGCTTTGGTCAAACTTTGACTTTCAGTTGAAATTTTTAAATTTGAATTTTAAATTTCCAATATTTTTCTTTTAAACTGTATTTGATTCTGATATTCGTTCTACTTTTCATTTTGTCAAATTCTGTTTTATACTTTTTAAATCTGATAAATTTAGTGTTTTACAGGCGATTATTTTCAGTATTTTATTTTTTATTTTCTATTTTCTGTTTTCTATTCTCTATTTTCTATTTTCTATTTTTATTTTCGTTTGGGCTTTGATCTTTTATTTGATTTTTCGTCTTGTTTGCAAGTGGGCTTGGCTAATGGGCTTAAGAGACACAAGTTTCTTTTCCTTTAATATAAGTGATGTCTTTTCCTTTCCATAGCCGTTCAAAACTTCCCATGCCTTAGCCGTACACAAAAAATTCTCACCTCCTTCTCATTCACGTACAAACTTCTTATTCCCATCTCTCTTTCTCATTTAATTTTCTGACCAAAATATTTTACAATAAGTTTTCTTTTTTCCTTCCTCTTTTTCTTTTTTTTCCTTTCTCTTTTATTCTCAAACAAAGCTCAGCCATCACATGCATCATCTATAGCCGACCTCTCCTCCACTCCACCAACACCTAGGATCGGCCACCGCCATCTCAACATCATCCCCATGCCATGCCGTGAACCCTAGATCCTAACCCATCACCTAAATGCCTTGCAACCCCTAATCGAGCCTATAGGTTCACCACTTTCTTCCCTTAGCCTGGGCCACCACATATTCCATCACCAACTCCTCTTTTCCATGCCTTTCCATGACCATAGCCATACCATTTCAGATGTGCCATGACCTGATCCATGCTTAGCACCATGGCCGAGCCATGTTAGCCATAGGGACGAACCCAAACTGTCGTGCCTTTGCCTACTTGCCTTCCTATTGACCTTTGGTTGCCATCTCTTCACATGCTAGCCCATAGTCGTGTATGTTGTGACCATGGCCGAGCATATGTGCTCTTAAACCAGCATGGCGGAGCATGTTTTTGATGATGATCTAGCCATTTGTGTTGTGGCCGAGCCTACTTGAATGGGTTAAGCAATTTTGCTTCATTTTGATTCATATTTGTACATCGTTTTGATTTATAATATTGTGTTGAATTATGTATTTGTATGTTTATAATTGTTGTTTACAAGTTTTGGATCTTGGCTCTCCATCTATTCAAATCTTATTCGTGCTTTGTTATGCTTTTCGGAGTTTTGTTGTGTGTCTTGAATTGTTATCTCCAGCTTTAGAAGGTGAATTATCACTTTCGACATTCGTACTTATATAATTGTGAAACAATGACATGTGAATTGTAGTAGATGAAATGCTATGTTGATAGTAATTCATACATGCCTATGATATGATGTTACAACCTGATTTTTATATGCCTGTTACATCACCTGATATGTTATGCTATGTTATACTGTTTAATTTATTTCGGCTCTCACACTGCAAGTTCCATGTTAGTATAGCTATGGGTTGGAATGATACATACCCCAATGGACTTTAAAATAGGGAAAAATCTTTATGAGCTGAAATGATAGGATTAAGCGGTTTTTATTTTATTTAACTTAGGATTGTGGGTTTGAAATGATAGATCCCAGAATTTTATTTTTAAATTACGGATTAAAGTGATACATATATGTATCACTTGACCTAGGTTAGAACATATTATACAGGCCCATGGTTAATTTTAAAATAATAGTTTTCTAAAATTTATTAAGCATTTTGAATATTTAGATATGAAATTTTAACTTAAAATTGGATTTAATGATTTTTTTAAATATAATGATATATTGGTTTTCTATCAAGTTAAAATTTTATAAGTTAATAATTGATTTAAAACTAAATTAAAGATGTTATCTATGATAAATAACTTAATAATTTAAATTTTATTTAATATGGACTTTTAATTCTAACCTAATAATAATAATAGATTTTAATTATGAAATAGATATTTTTTGTGTAAAATAAAACTATGATAAAAATTGAAATAGTATGTTTTAAACATGTTATTGTCGTATTCGTAGCATTTTTAAAATGCTATGTTAATTTAGTTATGTTTTAAAAAATGCAATGTTACTTTAGGTTATGTTTTGAAAGTGCTACTAATTCCAAATTGTAATGTTTTCCAAAGTGCAATATTACTTTAGGTTACATTTGGTATCAGAGCTTTGGTTTTAGGCAAATCTTAGCCTGCGGAGCAAAATCTCGTTAGAGATAGGGTAGAAATACATTAGAACGAGTGAAATCAATCATAGAATCATTTCTTTATGAGAGAACGTATTTTAAGGCATAAAATGATTTTCAAAGGTCTTCAAAAATTACTTTGATATAAACTTTTCTTGTTTTGAAACCAAGCTTTCTTAACTTCTTTCTTGCCTTATCTACCTTGTTAATAATTTCTTTGTTTAGGATATTCAATTCTCGTTGAATCTTATCTTAGCTTATCTTATCTAATCTTGTCTTTGTTTCTCATTTACCTTTGTCCTAAAATTCATTCTTGATTTTTCAAGATGAATCGAAGGAATGCTAGAGGTACGAGTCGTGGTGTTGCCCCAGTTCTTGAGCCTGCTGCACCCGTTAGGTTCACCACTCTTTGTAAGGAATATACCAAGCTTGGTGGCACCAAGTATACCGGATCAGAGAGCATTATTGAGGCTCAGCAGTGGTTGAACGATTTGGAGAGGATTTTCTCCGGTCTTGAGATCACTGATGCTCAGCAGCGTCAGTTGGTAACTTGGCAGTTGAAGGGAGCAGCCTTGGATTGGTGGGAGTCTGTTACAGCTCACACTGTGGAGGCTGATATATCTTGGAAGCAGTTTAGGTATCATCTTCTATTTGTTTTGAATTTGGTTCAGTTTTCTCTTTTTGAAATCTGTCTTATGTTTCGTTATCGTGCCTAGGGATTCTTTTGTTGTGAAGTGGATGTCCGAGGTAGGGAAGTCTCGGTTGTATCGGGAGTTCATGGATCTTAAGCAGGGTGATATGTCATTTGCTGAGTATGAGAGGAAGTTTAGTGAACTTTCCAAGTTTGGCCCTAATCTGACTGACACTCCTCTCAATATGAATGAGAAGTTCATAGCTGGTGCTTGTCCAGAGTATTATGATCATCTCATTGCTCATGTGCATAGCCCTTTCACTAGTCTGATGGATATGGTCATTAGATATGAGAATCCTACTTCTAAGGATCCTCCAGTTGCTCGCGCCACTTCATCTCAGTCTTTCTTTGGTAACTGTAAGAAGAGAAAGCCCAATTTTTATTAGCAGAAGAAGAATTGGAACAAGACTCCAGGTTTGGGATCTTCTTCTTCTCAGAGGCAGCCTATCGACCTATCTTCCATCACTTGCTTCAGGTGTGATCAGAAGAGACACAATGCCAATAGTTGCGCTACTTTAGTTGGTTATGTTGTTCCTCCAGCTCAGTTGACTAGGCGTGTTGCCATATTTGTCTGCAGCTTGGCCATTTCAAGAATAATTGTCCTACTCAGCAGAAGGGCAAGTCCTCTGGTATCTTTGCTGTCACCACTGCTTCTTCACCTGCTCCACCTGCACCTATTCCTACTCCTGCTCCTGGTGATACCCAAGGTACTCTTCAGGTCACTTTTTCTCTATTTTATTTTCCTGGTCGTGTTCAATTTGATACTGGGCTTCCCATAGTTTTATTTCTGTGGATCTTTGTGATAAGTTTGAGCATCACCTTTCTCCCGATTTTGCTCTTGTGCCTTTATGTGTTTCAAATCCTATTGGTGGTCCTGCGAACCTTAGTAGGATTTGTAGAAGGGTGAAACTCTTCTATTCTAGCTATCGGTTTTCTTGTGATTCATATGTTACGGGTTTCGATGCTTTTGATCTATTAATTGGGGGTGATTGGCTGAAGAGGCATGAAGCCGTTATCTCTTATAAAACCCAAATTATTTCTCTTATGGATGATTTTGGTAATTCTTTGGTGATTCAATGTTGTTTGCCCCAGAATTTTTTCGGCAAAGTTATTTTGTTCTCTGGATTCTTGTCTTAGTGATATTCAATCTACTCCTGTGGTCAAACTATATCCCGATGTATTTAGTGAAGTCACTTCTTTACCTTCTAAGCGGGAAATTGAATTTCGCATTGATCTTATTCCTGGAGCTCGACCTATAGTTCTTCCTCCAGAAGAATGGCACCCCGTGAGAAGGTTTAGTTTAGGAAGAAAATTGAGGACTTGTTCTCCAAAGGTCTGATCAGACTTGCCATTCAGAATGGGGAGCAGCGTGGTTTTCGTCACTAAGTCTGATGGTTCTTTGAGGATGTGTGTTGATTATAGGGAGCTGAACAAGCTCACTATGAGGAACATATATCCTATGCCTTAGATCAATGATATGTTTGATCAGCTCCATGGAGCTACTGTTTTCTCTCAGCTTGATCTTGCCACAGGTTTTCACCAGCTCAGAGTTGCTGAGGAAAGTATTCGCAAGACTGCTTTTCGTACTGAGAATGGTTTCTATGAATGGTAAGTTATGCCTTTTGGTTTGACTAATGCTCCTACTTTCATTGTTGATTTGATGAATCGTGTTTTTCATGATGTGCTTAATAAGTTTATTCTAGTCTTTGTTGGTGATATCCTTATCTTCTCCAAGTCAAGAGAAGAGCATGAGTCGCATTTGAAATTTGTTCTGGAGACTCTTAGAAATCATCAGTTGAAGGCTAAATTCTCGAAATTCCATTTCTAGAAGGATGAAGTCCGATTTCTCGGGCATATTGTTACTAGTAATTGAGTTTCTGTTAATCCAGTCAAGATCACCCCGATCAATATAAGTCTTTCTTTTCTTCTCTTTTTGTAATTTGATCATTCTATCTTTTATGTGGTCCTTATTTCGCTCTATTCTTTTGCAGGATTGGGAAACTCCTAGGACTCCATCTGATATCCGTAGTTTTTTGGGCCTTGCTGGTTATTATCGGACATTCATTGAGAATTTTGCTTGAATTGCTGCACCTCTCACCGCTTTGACTCGTAAGAGTGCTAAGTTTATATGGAATGATAAGTGTAAAGCTGCATTCAATGAGTTGAAGCGTAAGCTTACTTCTACACCAGTGCTTACCGTTCCAAATGGAAATGAGGGATTAACGGTATACACTGATGCTAGTCGTGAGGGTTTGGGAGCTGTTCTGATGCAAGATGGGAAGGTCATTGCTTATGCTAGTCACCAGTTGAAGACCCATGAAGCCAATTATGTAGCTCATGATTTGGAATTTCTTGTTGTGGCTTTATCATTGAAGTTTTGGAGGCATCTGAGAAGGTTGAGGAGATTAAGAGGAAGTTGAGGAGTGCCCAGGATAGGAAGAAGAAGTATGCTAATCGGCGATGGTGGAGTTTAGAGTTTTCTGTTGGTGATCAGGTTTTCCTTAAGGTCTCTCCCTTAAGGAATGTGATTCGGTTTGGTCGGAGAGGGAAGCTTGCTCCTTGGTTCATTGGTCCTTTCCGTATCTCAGAAAGGATTGGTTCTTTAGCTTATCATCTGGATTTGCCTGAGAAGTTTTCTGGAGTGCATAATGTATTCCATGTTTCGCATCTTGTTCAATATTTGCATGATCCTTCTTTGAATGTGCAGCATTCTGCTCTCGAGAGTTTGGATATTGAGCCTAACCTTACTATCAAGAGGAAGCCACTTTGTATTATCGATAGAGGTACGAAGTAGTTGAGAAGGAAATCTGTCAACCTTGTCAAAGTGCAATGAAGTACGGATGATCGGGATTGTACCTGGGAGACGGAGGAGAGCATACGTGCTTCGAATCCGAAATTGTTTATGTCAGATACAATTTGTTTTTCTATCTTATCTTTCCTTGTTTTCGTGTCTCGTTCCTTTTCGAGGACGAAAAGTTTTGAGTGGGGGAGAGTGTAACAACCCATAAATTTTGTAAATATTTTAAATTAAATTTATTTGAAAACTTTGATTTTTAAATCATTCGAAATTGAAGTTTTGAAATTTTCCAATGCAATTTTGGATTTTTTTTATAATTTATTTTCCAAATATAATAAAATAAAGATTTTTTGAAAACTTATAATTTGGTCAACTTTGGTCAAACTTTGACTTTCAGTTGAAATTTTTGAATTTTAAATTCCAATCATTTTCTTTTAAACTGCATTTGATTCTGATATTTTTTCTGCTTTTCGTTTAATCAAATTATGTTTTATACTTTTTAAACCTGATAAGTTCAGCGTTTTACACGCGATTATTTTCAGTATTTTATTTGTTATTTTATATTTTATATTTTCTATTCTCTGTTTTTTATTTTTATTTTTGTTTGGGCTTTGATCTTTTATTTGATTTTTGGACTTGTTTGCGAGTGGGCTTTGCTAATGGGCTTAGAAATTCAAGAGACACAAGTTTCTTTTCCTTTAATATAAGTGATGCCTTTTCCTTTCCATATCCGTTCAAAACTTCCCATGCCTTAGCCGTGCACAAAAACTTCTCACCTCCTTCTCATTCACATACAAAACTTCTTATTCCCATCTCTCTTTCTCAATTCATTTCCTGACCAAAATATTTTTACAGCAAGTTTTCTTTTCTCTTTCCTCTTTTTCTTTTTTTTCCTTTCTCTTTTATTCTCAAACAAAGCTCGGCCATCACATGCATCATCTATAGCCGACCTATCCTCCACTCCACCATCACCTAGGATCGGCCACCACCATCTCAACATCATCCCCATGCCATGCTGTGAACCCTAGATCCAAACCCATCACCTAAATGCCTTGTAAACCCTAACCGAGCCTATAAGATCACCACTTTCTTCCCTTAGCCTCGGCCACCACCGATTCCATCACCAACTCCTTTTTTCCATGCCTTTCCATGACCATAGCCATACCATTCAGATGTGCCATGACCTGATCCATGCCTTTGCACCATGGCTGAGCCATGTTAGCCATAGGGCCGAACCCAAACTCTCATGCCTTTGCCTTTTTGCCTTCCTATTGACCTTTTGATTGCCATCTCTTCACATGCTAGCCCATAGCCGTGTATGTTATGACCATGGCCAAGCATATGTGCTCTTAAACCAGCATGGCCAAGCATATTTTTGATGATGATCTATCCATTTGTGTTGTGGCCGAGCCTACTTGAATGGGTTAAGCAATTTTGCTTCATTTTGATTCATATTTGTACTTCGTTTTGATTTATAATCTTGTGTTGAATTATATATTTATGTATGTTCATAATTGATGTTTACAAGATTTGGATCTTGGCTCTCCATCTACCCGAATCTAATTCATGCTTTGTCGTGCTTTTCGAAGTTTGGTTGTGTGCCTTGAATTGTTATCTCCAGCTTTAGAAGGTGATTTATCACTCTCGAAATTCGTACTTATATAATTGTGAAACAATGACATGTGAATTGTAGTAGATGAAATGCTATGTTGATAGTAATTCATACATGCCTATGATATGATGTTACAACCTGATTTTTATATGCCTGTTACATTACCTGATATGTTATGTTATGTTGTACCGTTTAATTTATTTTCTGCTCTCACACTACAAGTTCCTTGTTAGTATAAATTCACTATGGGTTGAAATGATACATACCCGAAAGGACTTTAGAATAGAGAAAAATCGTTATAAGCTGAAATGATAGGCTCAATCGATTTTCATTTTATTTAACTTGGGACTGCGTGTTTGAAATGATAGAACTTGGAATTTTATTTTTAAATTACAGATTGAAATGAAATAGATATGTTTTGTATAAAATAAAACTATGATAAAAATTGAAATATTATGTTTTAAACAAGTTATAGTAGTATTCATAGCATTTTTAAAATTCTATGTTAATTTAGTCATGTTTTAAAAAAAAAATGCAATGTTACTTTAGGTTATGTTTTGAAAGGGCTACTATTTCCAAATTGTAATGTTTTCTAAAGTGCTATTATATAGGAATAACATTTTCAAAGTGTTAAAATTTCTAATTTATTACATTTCAAAAGCTATAATAAGGGTATGGTTTTGAAAGTGTTATGAATTTTAAATTATTACATTTTTAAAAGTGTTATAATATAGATGGATTTGTAAATATTACAAATTTTGAAATGGATATTATTTTGGAAAGAGTATTAGCATTTGATTTTAAATGGTTTTGGAATAGATATGCTTTGAAATAAATATCCATGGGTTATAATAACGTTTGTTTGTTAAAGAGACCGGGATCGGAAGTTGTCATACTCTTTGCCAACTCCGAAAACCACTTTAACAACCGTATACGCGGTGGAGATTCCACAATGAAGTAGGATGGCAGCGGCGTTCTATTAAGGTATATACATGGACCCGATTCCCGTGAGTTGGTATAAGGTGACTAAAACAAGAGTAATTGATGGGCTAATGAGGTAGTTCCTCTTATCGGACACACTTCTTCGTTTGCCATTCTAGTACTTTGTGATTGATTGATGCCCACCTTTGATTTTTAGGAGTGTGGCGCGAGGTGGGCGGTAGTGGCTGCAACGCGTTAACACCGATCCGGAAGTGCAATTGGTATATCTACCCTGGCATTGCCTAGTTGTGCCATGTCACCTACCCCAGCGCGCCTTGTACGAGTTTGATTTGTGCCGTGCTTATGGAGTATCCTCTAGTGGCTTCCCGATCAGGAGGTGCTACGGTACTGTATAGACTATTGGCACTGTAAAATGTGTTAAATGGGACATGAGTAATGCCGTAACGCTATTTTTAAATATATTATACTTTACTTTAGACATTATAATAACAGCTATATTACTACATAGTAGATAGTTTAACGGATTCTCAAAGGATTGGCGGTCCCAAGCATCCTTTGAGTTACTTGTGCATTTTATTACAGTTCACTTGAGTTGGTTTACATTGTATAAGTATGTATGTCCTGACTGGAGTGTTTTGTGTTTTATTTACGCTCGAGTCAGCCTGGGTATCAGCTTTGGATTTCATCTTCTAGAGCTAGAGGATTTGCTTGAGATTATCTATATATCTAGTTGTCATCTATTTCTATTCAGTATTTCTATTCAGCTTATGTATCAATGGACATTTATGTATTGGGATTTCTGTTTGTATTTATTTTCAGACTCTGGTATTTTGTACTTGTTCTGTGACTTTGTGTTGTAGTAGCTTCATGAACTACTATGGTTATTTTTATTTCCGCTGTGAGTTATTCTGATTTATCCGTGTCTGTGATTCTGTTGATTGGTTTTATTTGCTCCAAATTATATTACAATCTATTGTTTTGAATTATTCAAGTCCGACATGTGTGGTTTTATTGTCGTTTTGAATGGTCCAAAATAGTGGGTCGTTGCACCTATATGGTTCGAGATGGTAGGTTATTATTCACACTAGACTGTTGTCTAACGTGAAGTTTTTGTTTTTTTCCATAAACTCTCAGGTACTCATTTAAGTAGATCGAGAGTAAGAACTTCGGGTTTTGGTTGGACGAATAAGCTTACGGAGACACGCAAGAGGTAATCTAGCTGTTAGCAACTTTATATTTTTTGCGGCGTAGTTTGGTTTTGTCTATTTAGATGTAATGGAAAAGTTGTATAATTGCCAATTTTCTGACTCTAATCAACCAAGGGGACATCTTCATATGTCGTTCTAAGAGTATTTTGTAATAATTATATTTTCTCTGAACGTGGGATTATAAATGGGATTACGTATTGAATATTAAATATCATTTGTGAAATGAATTGTGAAAACTCGTTATTAAATCGTTTTTGTATTTGAAATTTTTTCCATATTCATATGCTTTTGATTATTGATATGATTAACATAGCAGCATTTTGCCACCGAGAATTAATAACTATGGATGACTGCAGCATCCGTAGTAGTTAGTTTTGGGTCTCGGAATGTGGGATGTTACAGGTTTTCTAGAGTGGTACATTTTCAGGGATAGGGGAGGAACAAGGTCCAGGGATGTAGACTTTGGAAGATGAATACAACAAATGACCAGAAGAATGGCAGTGCGAACAAATCAGAGGTTGCCCTAAGTAGGAACAGAGATAACAACAGTTCTATTTCTAGAAACTACAACAGAAAGCTGAGTAGGTAGGGTCCTAGAAGTAGTGATCTCAATAAGCGCTTTAGCAAAATCAACATGCTCTCTACGTTCAGTATTTTCATCAAAACAAATCACTTCACCAATATTACTAGCCAACTAGTCTAATCCCTCAAAAGATTGAAGTAAGGAGGGAATACAAGTGAAATTATCCCAAATAGGAATGGACATAACATGCCTATGGGCTGCATCAATCGAGGGACTCCAATGAGTGATAATGACCACTTTACCATCAGTAACACATGGATCCGCTTCCAAAACCATTCGACGTTCTTCCTTATTTCCAAAATCAAAAAAAATACATATCCTTATTCCATAATTCAAATCCAAAACCCTTTAATACAGATTATTTATTTCATGTACTGCAACTAGTTTACGGCAGAGAGTCCTTTGATGAAATATCTTGAACTCAAACAAATAAATCTCAGAGAAAACAATTTGTATATGAAAATACAGTTCGGAATAGAAATCGTATTTCTTATTCCAATGTTAAATATCAAATATTATTATTATTACAATTCTCGTTTTCAATGTTTCTTTATGAAGCAGAAGTGACTTTCATTCTCTTCATACTGATTGTACCTTAAATCACATCTACTCTTGTACAATCGTTTTTCTTTCTAAATGGTCAAACCATTCAAAAAGCAACATCATAACGAACTCTATACGAAAGCGCGTACGATCATTCTTAACATTTAAGGACATCAAATGTGTTACCCTTTAAGTAAATTGATCAATCTAACATTTCAGTGATTGAGTTCTTAGATCTATATTATAGTTTTGATCGTGTGCTATATTGAACATAATATGATCTTTATTATAATCAATCAAGTTAGATATCTGATCTCGTACTATAATTTATTTGCTTATTTCGGATGAATTAATTTCATCAAAATTTCGCACATTACGAACTGTGGCCATTTACTATATTACACTATATAACACTTATATGTGATAATATATGGATCAAATATCTATAGTCTTGTATTGCTTTTGAGTTTGGAAATCATAAAATGAAATACACGGTCTTGGACAAATAAGCACGTTAGGGACCGAACAAACGAATGTGTTAAATAGTTGTAAAATTAGGCACTTGCGTTGGTATAGAAAACACTAACATGTAACATGTATTTAATAGTAAGTATGTGTTATATTTATTTTTGTCAATCTTCAGTTCAGTTCATTTATGTAACTTAATTGATAAACTATTATCAATCATATTCAATGCACAAATTTATCAATGTAGATTATTATAACATTATATAGCATATGTTCTTACAATATTAGAAAGCTTAAATCTTAGTGTATAACATACAACTCTTAACCCGTGGTTCCTTATCCTAATCTCACCTTTACCTTGAGCAAAGCTCAACAAGTAAAATAGGACTATTCACTCGGACATATCATTTCGTGAGGGCCTAAGTATAATGAACTTACCTTGGGGAAAGCTTAACAAATACGTGCAGTTATCTTACCTCATCTATTCAATATATTACTAGTACTTTCATCAAAAAAAAATATTAATAGTACTAAACATAACATCCCTAGCTTGAGAAAAGCTCAAAAACTAAAGAGTATGCAAGTAATATAATTAATATATAAATGATAGAGGACAACTTTATATTAAAGATTCATAATCTTAAATATAGTACCTCAAGTGATATCAACTTATGGAATAATGAATTTATTTTGAAATACCCTCGTGATGCAAGTTTTGGACACATCAAGAATCATGGTATATGTACATATACGTATGTATTTATTCCTTAAGTCTATTTATAGTTTTTTAATATTCCACGGTTAATTTATACATTCATATTACATATGTTTTATCCTATATAACATTTATATTTCACAATACTTATATAATGGTCTTACGTATAATGATATATTAATTAAATATAATTAAATTAATTTTATTTTAATATAACATTTATATTTAATATTTATTATATACTATAACCTTTATAATTTATCACGCACACACTCACACATACATACACACATATATATGTTTATTATATAATTAATTAACCGTTTAATTAATTTATTTAATTAAAAATATAATTAAATTTATATTAATTTCGAAATTCATTTTATATACGTGCATGTATATTTATGACATCTTAAACATTTTCAAATATCATAACATATATCAATACATATAATTCATGTATATAACTTGTTAAATTAATTTACATATACTTTATTTATTTTATCAATAAATTTTAATTTTCGAAATTAATTTGTAGCATTTTCAAACATTTGAAATATTATATTATAAATTCTATAATATGTTTTCTATTTTTTATTTAATTTTTAATTTAAAACTTTTGTTTTAATTTTCAGAACAATTTGAAAATCTTTATTATAACATATATAATATTTTCTTATTCTAATCTAAGCTTTAAAATTTAGAACTTTTGTTTTTAATTGCAGCCTTTTTTTTAAATTAGCCCAAGGCCTAATTCAAATTGGGCCTTTTTCTATTGGGGATAACATTTTAGGCTTAACTTATCATTTCGGGTTAGGCTAGTATCTTGTTACGGCTAAGTACTTGATTATCCAGACTCAACATTAGACTCCACTTTTCTAGACACCCTACTGTACGGATAGGCTTTAATAAGTTATCCATAATATGACTAATTTAGACCGCATATACTATTGGGCTCTGATACTAAAGTTGAAACCGTGTAGCCCGTAACGGAAGTTATGGGTGAATTTCCAATTTTTTTTGCTCTATTGGATCTAGGCCTATGAATTCTAGTTTATTTAGAATATTTCTAAATTTTATTTTATTTAAATTTATAAATTAATATTGTATTATTTAATTTCATGTTATATTAATTATATATATAAACACATATATATGCATTACATACACATATATAACTGTATGCATGTGTAATAAATCAATCGATGCAAGGTATAACATGTTCGTATATAGATGCTGTGATTTACATAGCAATAGACATGTTAGCTCATCCAATACGTAAATGTATTATCCAAATATATGTGTGTGTATACTTTAGCCTTTATTACAAAATATTTCAATATATATATATATATATATATATATATAATTTACTTATTTATAATTTTATATAAACATATAAACATTTATATATGAATATAAATATATAATATTAATAAAATGTGTATGTATATATAAATTACTATACAAATATGTTTGTATTATCTAAAAATATATTATTTTTGCTGTAATGTCAAAAATAATACTTAGTCAAATACATAAATTTGTTATATATATTTATATACATATAAATGAATATGTTAAATAGTTATATATAAATATGTATAATATATATATATATATTAATATAAATAAAATTATAAAATTTTTTACTTAAATATATTTACCGAACTGATTTTACGCATAAACCGGGTTTTTTATTTTTTATTTTAAATATAGTATCTGTTAATTCAATCGTATAAAATTATTTAAAATAAAAAATATTATTTTTTGAAACTAAATTTAAGTTGAAAATTTCCAGCAAATTTTACATGGAATTATATAATTTGAAATTTTAATATATAATTTCATAATATAAAAAATTCAATTTTAAATTATCGGCTTTTAATTTAAATATTTAAAAATTACTTTCTACAACGACCTTAATATGCATCTACAAAATTCTACAATAGATACATGAATTTATATAAATATTTATATGATAAATTTTTAAACATTATTAAAAAAGATATATAAATAAAAAATTTCTTTCTACAAAAAATATTATATTTAACAACCATCATATATGAAATTTTATTTTCATATTTTACACATATATAATATAGTATTTAAATTATAAATTATATAAATATATGTATATATTATATATCAAATTATTTAGATAATGAAAAATGTTTTTCTCTTAAATTCTAAGTCGTGCTATACATAGATTAGTAATCACAAAAAAGGATTTATAATCATATATATGTATATATACAACAAACTAAATTTGTGACAATATAACTACATATTTGAATTGTCACATAATTAACAATATTATATACTAATAAATGAACATTATAAGTACAAGTTAATGTTTGTAGTTAAATTAGAAATGTACCTTGCAGCCAAAGCCCTTAAGCATACCTTGGAACAAAGTTATATGCTCCTAGAAACGATTTCTGATCTAATAGAGTGTTAGTCCTTGAACCGTCAACCATCGGATATCGAATAACAATTGAATTGACTTGATTTGGGCTTGATTAAATGGAGTGACCGGTGGGGATTTTTGGCTAACAATAATTAAAGATGGAGGCTCCAAAATGATCCTCATCAAATGAAGAAAAAGATGTTTAAATAGAGGATGGAAAGGAGAGAATTTAGGATCTCGTCTTTTTTACTGTCTCCTTTAATCTTGGTTAGCAATTTCCAAGCCTTCTAACTGATATCCTAGCCACCCCCATTCCTTTTTCTTAGTCAATTTTATCAGCCTCATGATGGGCCTTAAACCCATTTGAGCACAAATTAATATTTTACAATTTAAATCTAATTTAAAACGCTTATCGATATTGTATCGATTAATTTATTTATAAATTTTTGTAAATATAATTAATATTCATTTATGAAATCAAAATCAAATTTTTACATAACATTTAACAAATACTATTTAATTTAATTAATGTATAGCAATCATAAATTATTTAAATCATTTGGTCAAAGAGAATTCATAGTTTTTGGTTATGTGACCCGTCAGGTGTAAATTTGATTAACAATTAATATCAAACTACTCCAATATTAATGTTCATATGTCATTTAGCAGGTGGTGTAACATTTTGGCCAAATTTATCGCTTACTTGATTTAGGTAAAATCAAATTTTACTTTATTAGGTGTTACCCGGTTGTGTCTTTATTTATACCAATTCTCTTCGTCAGGACTAAATCTTTTCGGACTTACGGAATTTGATAATGGTCAGAATTCCAATATTGTCCACATTCAACTCTAAAGTCCAAACACAAAGCCCTTGGTTCAATAATAACAATTATTATTAATCAAAATGCTTTGGCCAGAGACTTTGAGTTGACTTGAGTTGATACTCTAGTAATACAATGCCTAATATTTGGAGAGCATTAAATACTCTAGTCTCAACAGATACACTGATATCCATTCTGATGTATCTTAACTAGGAACATTCAAAATGGTGTGTTTTATAACATTGTGATATAATACTCATGATTACAACTATTTGTAATTACTATCACAAACACACCATTTATGGATTTTCTATTAAATATACTTTTAATTAAATTAATTAATTAATATAACACATTATATCAAGTATATCACAGAAAGCGAACACCTTTTATTTTGAAATAGATTGGTTATCGAGTTAGATATATGTAACAACTTACATAATTGCCCTAGGGCATATCCTTAACTATATCACTACTGGACTTAACGGGCATAAATCGGGCACTCTTCATTTATATATCAACTATGACCTAAATGTTAGTTTACTCACCTCTGATCCTTAGCAATCCGTCGAGAAAATCCATCGAAATTGATTCCTACTTCCACTTAGGAACTTCAAGTGGTTAGATCAACCCACATGGTTTCTTTTGCTCTGCTATTACCGACTGGAAGTTCATACACTTCGAGGTGAACGTCCCAATGTCCTTTATTATTCCCTTCTAGTAATACATCCGGTTCATTCATTGTACATCTTATTACCATCGGGATGTATAGTCAACCTAGAATGAAGACACTATCGTAGCACCTCATCTCGTAATCCATCAACATTGGGAGCAAACAATCTTCTATCCTTAAAGATCCAACCATCTCGATCGATCCAATATTGCCTCATCTCCCTAGACTATACTCATTCCTTTACTGTCATCATGATATCTGCTAATTAGCATCTTGTCTCTAACCAGTACCGAACTATTGGATCAAAGTAGGTCTGATAGTCAAGCTAGCCAATATTTCCAACTCTAGCCCTCATTGAGGTCTAAAATCATAACCAGCAATATACTCCAACTGCTTCTACTCTAGGAACCTCGCCTTCAAGCGGCATGTCTTCTACTCAGTGCGTTGATGAGAACATTTCCCTTACCAAACATATAAGAAATGCTAAAGTCGTAAGAGGATAAGAACTCTAACCATCACTACTGGTGAAGGTTGAGATCCTTCGGCGAGGAAAGGTATTTTAGGGATTTGTGGTCCATGAACAACTCGAACCTTTCTCCTAATAGACAGTGCCTCCATATCTCCAAAGAAAAACTACCACCACCAACTCCAAATCATGGGTTGGGTACTTCCTCTCATTCGGATTACATTGTCGACTATCGTAAGCAACAAACTTACCTCCCTGCATCAGTACCGCTCCCAATCCGATACCACAAGCATCGATGTATACAGTTATCTCCTCATTCCCGCTTGGAATGGTCAATACTGGCGAACTTGTGAACCTCTCCTTTAAACTCACGAATGAGTGTTCACACTTTGTGTCCCAAACAATCGTATGATTCTTTTTTATCAAATTAGTCAATGACGCTGCTACCTTCAAGAAGACTTTGGTTAAATATCTATAGTATCCTTCTAATCTCAGAAAGCTCCTCACATCACTAGCGTTCTTGGGTTGGTTCAAATCTTGAACCGTAGCTACCTTGGTCAACGTCACTACTAACCTTCTAGAAGTCTTTGGTAAAACAACTATAGTATCCCACCAATCCCATTAAGCTTCTTATAGGATCTATTGTGATACCCTACTCAGAGATGACATGACCCTAGAATCTCACTTCCATCCTATAGAAGTGACATTTTGAAAACATCGCTTTGAACCTATGCTTCCTCAACACTTATGCATAATCCTCAAGCGCGTCTTGTGTTGCACCTCCATGCTAGAATAAACTAGAGTATCATCCACGAACACAAGCATGAACTTGTTTAGCTGATCCCTGAAGACATGGTTCATGATATCAGCAAAGTATGCCACAACATTGTTTGGCCCGAATGACATAACCAACCACTTGTAGAAACCAGTTGGCATAAAAACATAGTGATTGGCACACTCTCCTTCATTACTCTTAGCTGGTGAAACCTCATCCTAAGGTCCAATTGAGAGCACACTTTCACACCATGGAATTGATCGAAAAGTCATTAATACATGAGAGTGGATACTTGTTCTTCCTCGTACCATATTCAGCTTATGGTAATCAACAAACAACGTCAAAGAGCCGTCCATCTTAATGGCGAATACTATTGGTGTACCCCACTCAGATGTAATCCAATGAATGAACCCTTATCAACAAGTCATTCACTTGCATCTATAACTTCTTCTGCTCTCTGGGTGCTATACGCCTCAAAGGCATAACTATCAATTTGGCATCCTTCACTAAATCCATGCGGAGCTCAATCCCTCCATGTGGCATTATTCCAGGCACCTTCTTGAATACGTTTGGATACTCTCTAAAAATAGGCACAGATGACAACTCATTATATGCAACCTCAAGCGAATATAAAAAGCTAAACATAACCTCATCCTCTGGTAGGCAACCAATCTTTATCTTCTGCCCTTCCTCAGCCCTAATTATCACCAGCAACTTCTTGCAATCCACCACTACCACATACTTCCTCAACCAGTCCATCCCCAATATAATCATGAACCCAACAGAACCTAAAAATTAGCAATCACAAAGAAAATAGCATCTGTGACTCCATAGAACCAAACCATGACAAACCATATGAAGATTGGTGGGGCCTCTAACAGGGTTCATCACTACTAAAGGTCAATTAACTATTTTAGGGCTCAATCCCAATCCATCTATCAGGTCACTAGATATAAAAGAATGTGAAGCCCAGGTATCGAATAAAGCACGTAAGGAAACGTCATAAATAGAAAGCATACCTTGAATAGTGATACCTTTCCCTTCTCCTTCATCGAAGGAGCACTCGATGAAGTCGGAACAACATCCAAAGCATATGCCTTCACCACCTGCTTCTGTTGCATCGGTTCTCGGAAACTCTTCTACATATGTTCGAACATGCCATGGTTATAGAAACTTCTTCTTTCCTTTAGACTTGCAATCCCTAATCAAGTGGCCCCTATCTCCACAACCATAGTAGACGGGGTCCTGCTTTGTCTTTTTCTTAGCATTCTTCCCTAGAAACTACTTTCTCTTACTATTTCGTTTCTTCTTGCCTCCACTGCCTTGCAGCGGTTTTGGCTCTTCCTTAGCAACAACAATGAACTTGGGTTTAGGGTATAAACTCTCAAGTCGAAAGGCTTTCTCAACCTTCTTCTCAAAGCTTCTCCCCTAAGTAATTATCTAATCCCATAATAGGCTTTTCATTCTTCTTCAAGGGAGTGTCAATGAAAGACATCTATACTTTGATGAGGCATCAAACTCAGCCAAATACTCGAAGATAGACATGTCCCCCTGTTCAAGTTAGTAAACTTTCGTAATAGCACCAACTTTTGGGCAGCTGATATAAACTTCTCCTCAAATCGGTTTTGAACTAGTCCCAAGAAAAGTGGTCCTTGGGTATGGCAACATTCATAACATTCTACAAGTCCGTAGCTCTTTTGTGGAGCTTTCATGAAGCCAAACTCCTCCTCATATCATCAACCAACTCCAAGTCATCAAAAATCCGTTTGCATATCTCCAATTAACCCATCATTTCCATAGTTAATTCCATTCCTTGGAATGTTTGCCACCAAGGCTTGTGAAATCCTTATTCAGCCCAATGAAATCAACTCTGGGTACCTACACTTGAGCACCACCGCCTAAAACAACATTAGGAGCTGTCGCTTGGGCATTTTGAAGCATGTTCGTCGTCATTGTGTTGAATATAACTTGCAAGTCATGGTTAGAAATCCCCGAGCTCGCTCCTTCCTCAACTCCAAAGATGGATTTTCGTGCAGCATTTCTTGTATGTTGACTCATTCTCGATCTATAACAAGAATGATTAGTATCGCATAAAGAAAACTGCATCAATGCTACTCGTGTTTACATGCGACTTATGTACTATATAAACCAAAATATATAACCAGTACGCTCTCACTTATGTGTGTAAACACTTTAGATCCAGTCTAGGGTGATAACTCCTTCCTTATATTTACTGGATCATGGTGTCAACTCAGGTTAATCATGTAGCCTAAGCTCTGATACCAAATGTAATCACCACTTACACCTCTAGTACCCGATATACCTGTAGAGTATGTTGTAGATGTACCCGACCAATGTAGGTCAATGGCTAAGGGTGAAACGAAGAGAAACAATCATAGAACTTGTCATATATCTCACGATGCATCAAATAAAATATAATAATAAACATCAATGATAGAAAACAGGCAAGACAATAATAACTGAATGAACCACAAATATCAGAGTGCATGGGTTCGTATAGCTATACAAAGCAAAAATAGTGTTTATTCAACTGGAAATAAACTCAAAAGATAACTATCACTAAATATAATAAATGAACACTACCTAGGCACTATAGCATCGTACAATAGAACAGGCAATGGTAAGTCCATATATAATACGAGAAAGCTCTGTCCTACCTGTTCTCTTCACAACCACCACATACCACCTAGACTTTCTATCTGGTCCACTCATTTAAGAGTACCCAAGATAATAAGAAGCAAAGCATAAAACCTCAATTCAAATAATAGTCTGGTATGAGCGGCAAGAAATCTCAAAATACTATACAAGTTGATATAGTAAGGAATAAAGTTATTAGGGTCATACATGACCTATCCCTATCTCCAAAGAGTTAGTCCATAATAACTATAATATGTAACTCTACTATCCTCATAAAGGTGTACTACTTCCTAAGTACAACTTCGGATGTGTAGGTATTCTCATCATAGTACATACATCATAGGACATCCTCAGGGTGACTATAATTAACTAAAGCAACTATGGCAAACAAAGCATCCATCAGGTAATCTTCACCGTCACTCAATGTGCCCTGGATATATGATAACTTTTATGACTATTACTCTGCTATGGATTAATGGAAAAATCTCGATTTTAAGTGTACTCGCTCAATGGCCTACAGCTGACACTAGGTCCCTTCTATACATCTAGGGTATAAGGATCTATTCCATCCATCCAGGTAGCTATTCCAAGTACCTAATGAGCATCCACAAAATACCCCTACTTACGAGTGGAACATAAAGCACTCCGAGTACCAACAATCCCTTAGCACATGTATCAGAGCTCTTTCCTTGCTCCATCTAGTTTCCATTCATCCTTAAGGAACCATTCCACATTCATTTCTTTCCATGATAGAACCTTTCAACATTCTATCCACAGGTCACCCTTCTTGGAACCTGCCCTTGTGGATAATCACCCTCACGACTCCATCAACCTTGAGCCATTATCATCGAAAAGAAACTTCATCATCATCGAGTTACCTTCATATGCTTGAAGTCCCATTTTCAAAAGCTAAGTACTTCACCTCGATCTCTTTCCTCATCTTTCTTGCTTAAAAACCCCTTTTCATATGCTTGAAGTCTGAATGTCCTTTGGCCCACCCCAATAGCCCAAAATAATCTCGGTACTAACCAATATAGCTTGGTGCAGATCAGTAGAACTTCACCAAAAAGGGGGTTAAGTCCCCAAACCCTTCCTTGTTTTATCCCAAATTTTTGTGGCCTAAATCTTGAAGCACCTCTTTAACTGACTAGAACTCCGACTTCTAACATCCAGTTTTTAGCTGTATACAGACATATGGTTAGGCATCTGATCAACTCCATTTCACCTATGACCATAAATACAGCCTCCTCTCCTTCTCTAAAATTCCTCTTCCACGTTTCGTGCGGTTTTAAGCATTGTCCCCTAATTTTTCCCAAATCAACAATCGCATCCTATCTACTCTAAAAGCATTAAGGAACATCTCAAAGCAGTACATGAAATAGCAATCATCATCAATAAGCATACATTCAACACGTATAATTCATCCAAACATATTTAACAAAAAAGATTATGCCTAGACCTAATTTCATTCTAAAATGATAATATGATTCATAAGGGGTTATAAGATCATTTAAAATCCACTATTATCATTTTAAATTCAAACTAATTGTATATAAAGGTTAAATTAAGGTTAAAATCATTTTAACATAGAAATCGTATCAAAAACATCATTTTAAATATATGGATATGCATAGAATAGTGAGAGATCATAAATCACTTACCTAATATCAAAATTACCAATTTTTATCTACAAATCCGAAGTAGACAATGAGAATTCAGATTTCCAACCAATCAAAATGATAGGTTTATAATTTTCTTTGCTAATCGCTCTTCTAATGATGGTTTAAGCTAGGATTAATATGAAAAAAAATAGCTTTTTAATGAAATATAGGTTAAATGAGGTTTAGAACTATTTTTAGGAAGTGAGAAATGGTTTGGATCTATCCCATCAGTCCTAATTAGGCACAACTTTCAAAATAGGTTAGTGGACTTAAGTTTGAGCTTATCTAGTTACCCACTAATCTAGCTAGTAGTAGCCTAAACTTAAAACGGCCATATCTTCTAAATAATAAGTCTAGTTTCCTATTTAGAACCACTCGACGGAAAGAGAAACCATCATCCCAATCTAATGGAAGTGGTTTGAGATCCTAATTCAACTTTTCTTAAAAGTTATAGGCTTAACAAGAATATTCGGGTTCGAATGTTAGATAAAATTTTGAGTTCGGAAAACATCCTTAATAATCGTGTCCTAAAATTTAGATTCATATGACCTCATATGATTTAAATAATTATATTTTACGATCCTTCGATACATAAAAAAATGGATTGTTACACTGGGTGAGAGGACGATTGACCATATTGATGTGACCTTTGAAAAGATCATTGAAAGTGCTTTGAGGCTCGAGAGTCTATACCCACAAAACCAAAAGTTTTTCTTCCTAAGGGAGAGCCAAAGTCGCAAGCAAGCGAAGGAGGCAAGAGAAAGAGGAACAACAATGACAAGGAAAAGAAGCAACCTCGGGAAGGAGATGATCAAAAGAAGGCTAAATGAAGCCAATGTGCTTTAATTGCAATGATCGTGGTCATCTTGGTAAGCACTATAGAGCCTAGAAGAGTGGGTAAAGAAAGTACTTTAACTATGATAAGACTGGGCATACGAAGAAGGACTATCCAAACCAACAGGGGAATAAGCCAGATGTGTCTGCTTATGCATTATGTGCCATTCCTGCTTCGTTGACTGCTCCATCCGCAGAGGAGAAAGGAGAAGGCTTGGCTATTTGTTGTATGCTTTCCATTTATGTTATATCTTTATGTACTTTGTTCGGTATCGATATTAGACCCTTTTTCATCCAATGACATAGTTGATAGGTTGGGGTTGAGTCCTGATCTAGTGGTAGGCCTTTGGTTGTTCCGGACTTGGTGGGTGGTTCGGCCAACATGGGTGTGTTTTTATCGAGACTTAGTATTGTTGATTCATGGATGCTTCTTCCTGTGTTATGACTTTGTTTGAGTTTTGTTGGGTTTGGTGTCGTTTAGGGTTGTAGTGGCTAAAGGGATACGGGATTGTGGTGTATCGTGAGATATTGCGGATGACGATTGGGACAGGAGGAGAGTGGAGGCTATAGTTGGACCGTACGAGGATATGGTTGTGGATAGCTTGGTGTATTTGGTGGAGGCCCTGCACAAGGAGTCGCCATCATTACATATAGTGAGGAAATATCTAGGGTGGATTGACTACCACCATGTAGGGAGATTATGTTCCGTATCGGTTCGGTAGCTAGTTGCTATACCTTTGAGAAGAGTGACACTCAAAAAGCAACAAGAGATAGGGGTGTTAGTGAATAACCTAAGGAGAAGCATGGTTTATTATGGGAATACGTCCGAGTAAAGAACACATATGGTATTCGCTTAGCGGGCAGATGACTCTTTGAGATAGAGTGGTGTACCAGGAGTTAGGTGGCTTATGTTGGTATTAGTAAATGATATTCTTGTATTATAGTGGAAGGAAGTATGAGAAGAACTTGAGGATGGTGCAGAAGGTATATGGGAGACATAATAGTTTAGAAGTGGCATTTCTGGCGTTGATACGATTGGAGTATAATATCGGCTATGGTTTATGACGATGATGACCGGTAGAGCCAAGAGTGTCGCAGGCTAGATTATTAGACCTACTTTGATAGAGCGGTCGGAGCTAGTGAGAGGCAAGACGCTAGACCAACAAAGATTTTTGTTACGATAGAGATAAGGTCAAGCTTAAGGAGATGAGGTGCTATGGACCCAACCGAGTAGGTTGGCTATGCAAAGATGATAAATTGATCTTACTTGACATTAAGGGATTTAGGGGTAGGGTGCTATAAACGTGCTACCGTTCAAGATTTATTATACATCCTGGTAGTGATAAGGGGTACATGATAGATATTTGTTGGGACGTGATGATGAGGATGTCGAGGATATGATGTGTGAATTGTCGGCAATGAAAGTTTACCAGAAGAAGCCTAGTAGATTGTATGATCCTAGGGTGCGTCGACGGGAATCGTAAGCAATAGATATCATTATCCATTAGTGGATTTTAGGAAGAGCTTACGAGAGGAATTATGGGAAAATGGCACTAGATCTGTTGAATGATATCAAGATTGAACCAGAAACTTCAAGTCCTCGTAGATAGATTTGTATTGTCGAACGTGATATGAAACAACTTAGGAGGAAGACGGTGAAGTTAGTGAAGGTTCAATGGGTGAAAGTGAAGGCGATTGCACATGGGAAACCGAGTAGAATATGAAGGGTGCATATCCATAGCTCTTTGCGTGGTAAGGCCTGCTATCTTTCATATTTACTTTCACTTCCAATATCATATAGGATAGTTTAGTATCTCGCATGCTAGGGTAGGTATATCAACCTATGTGATTGCATGGCTGCTTGTTAATACGTTTGATGATTGTTTATGATTGTTAGGCATGCGGGGTAACTGCGGTTGACTATTAATTGATTTGTTTGGGAATTTCAATGGAAAAATTCACGAAGGGAGAGTGTGTAACAACCCATATTTATGTATCGAAGGATCGTAAAATATTATTGTTTAAATCATATGAGGTCGCGTGATTCTATAACTTTAAAAAATGACCACTAGGGACATTTTTTATCCTTTGAACTTTTATCAAATAGTTTAGACCCAGAAATTCTTGTAGAGCCTATAACAATTGATATGAGTTGAAATGGGTCTGAAACTACTTCCATTAGACCTGGATGATGGTTTCTCATTCTGTAGTACAATCATAATAGGAAAATGTACTTATCATTTATGAGATACGAACATTGTATGTTTAGACTACTATTGGCTTGATTAATTGGTGATTAGTTAAGTCCAAACTTAAGCCCACTAACCCATTTTGGGATTTGTGCCTAATCGGGACTAATAGGACATATCTAATTCATTTCCCATTTCACAAAAATAGTTTTAAACCTCCATTAATCTAAATTTCATCAAAAAGCTCATATTTTTCATACTATTTCTAGCCTTAATAATCATTAGAAGGTTAATTACCAAAGGGGATTATAGATCTATAATTTTATTGGTTGGGAATTCGAATTGCTTGCTGTCCACTTCAGAATTGAGGATTAAATTAGTAATTTTTGTATTAGCTGAGTGATTTATGATCTCTTACTACTCTATACTTGTTTTAATAGTTAATAGTGGTGTTTAAAGTTGATTTATATATTAAAACATATATAAAATCTAATCTAACCTAAATACGTGTTTATGAATGTTGTACGGATGTTAATGGTTCATGTTTTCTCTTGAATGTATTATTTCATTTCGTTTATTTATGTTTTTTAGTGTAGTTAGCATGTAGTCGTTGATTTGGGCAAAACAAGTTCAAACAAGCCCAAAATTGGATGAAACTTGGAAGTGTTGCTGGGAGGTTTTGGAAAACTTGCAATTTTGGTCGTAGATTGAATGTAGTGATTTAGATGATTAAATTCAGGTCGGTATAGTTTGCATTTTAGGTTGGTAGAAATGGTTGCCTCGGGACTTAGGCTGCGATACTTCGGGAAAATCTTCGGGGAGGGCTAGGAAATGGAGATGGGGACCTAACTCCAAAGTTTTGAGAAATCCTACATATCGGTACCAACCTCATTTTGTTTGATACCTACCTCCTTTTATGCTCGTGGGGTATGCTAAAGGACCTAGGGAGTGTGGCATTGAGGGAAGAAGATTAAGGCAAGAAAAAAGGGAAGGAGTTGGGGTATGCAAGACTTAGCCAAAATTTTTACTAAATAATTCATATCGATACCGGTATGAATGGGAGTTTCCAATTTAGGCCAATTTTTCTAGGGTGCATCGGTCATTCGGCATTCAGTTGTGATATGGCATCACGATGAAGGATGATGATTGATGGATGAAGCAACATTGGAATGCATCGTGATAAAGGATGATCATTGATGGATGAAGCAACTTTGGAATGCTTAGACATTATAGCTTAGAAAATTCAATAGTATGACTCTATAAGTAATGATAGAAGTCTAGGGATGTTTCAGGATTTGATGCATCGATAGGTGAATCGTTTTAGTTGATTACTTCATGTGAGAGGTGTATGAGTACTTGGCGATGTCCAAGGACACACGTCCAAATGATGATGTGATATTATGGGACATGTTGTGTTCCGATATTGGGTCGGATGTGAGGAAGGATAATGATAACTCTAGATGAGAAAGGTGTTTCATCGGTAAGGGTATGTCAGGATGCTCACCCGTGTACCCTAAAACTTGGTGATGGTTTAGCTTGCCTTGGTGATGGTACATGATCAAACACTACGATCCAGTAGTGACATGGTATGTCATTGACCTTGGTAGTGATTGTAAGAGTTATCAAATGCTTGGAAGCAAAGTGAGACCTTAGTGAGGGTCAGGTGAGATGAGACCTTGGTGAGGGAAGGAGCAAAGTGATATCTAGGCAGTGATCGTTATTGTGCGTAATTATTTTATGCTTCCCGTAATTGATGCTATTATTGGTTTGATTGTCGAATATTTATCATGGATGTCTCATGATGTAGGTATACTATGTCGGGTTCCTCGACACCCATGTTATACTTAGTGTAGTATATTGTTTTGATGATAATAGTGTTATGTGCTAACTTGTTGGACGTACGGACAAGGAAGGTACGATTCTTCATACTATTGTTCCTTACTGTATCGATTTGTATAGTATTTTGAAATTCCTTAACGTTCACACCGGACTGTTGTCTAACTCGATATTTTATTCTTTGCTTATTATTATCTTCGATGCTCTTAAATGGGTAGATTCGGTAGCAGGTCTGGATGGTACATAATTACTGTTTAGAGGACGAGAAAAAGATGGTGTTTTCTCATATTATATGTGGACTTACTATTGCTTATTCCATTGTGCAACACTGTGGAGCCTAGCAGTGTTCGTTTATTTTTCTCAGAGACGAATTACCTTTTGAGTTTATCATCAGTTGTATAAACTCTCTTACTATCTTGTATAACTTTCTGAACCTATGCTCTCTGATATTATGGTTCATTTAGTTATTATTGTCTCATCTATTTTATACCTGTGGTGTTTATTATTATATTTTATTTGATGCACTGTGAGATATATGACAGGTTATGTGATTGTTTCTCTTCTTTTTCTCCTTGACAATCAATCTACATCGACCGAGCACCGCACTTTTCAAGTATATTGGGTGTTGGAAATATAGGGTGGTTGTCACAAGTATGCTATCTTTTCCAATCTTGGGTAGTTGTTTTATGCTTCGATAAGCTGCTTGCTGATATAGTATACGGGTCTTTGGACTACATTCAGTGTATGAGTGGGTATCACCGGTTACACGAACGGATCTTCTCCTTCCAAAGGCTTCGAAAAGATTGGGGGTCCTTCTATATGCTCTAACAATTTCTACAAAGCTTCTTGGAATTCATTATTCTAAAAAACTTTTTCCCTTGTTGGGGGCATTGAAGAATTGTATACAACTGTCTGCCTCTTTAGAGATAAACAACTAAGCAAAGCGACTTTTTCATTCAAGCTTTGAATTTCCTCTTTGTTTTCGGGGCAACGACATCTCTTAATGCTTGAATCTACCCTGGATTAGCTTTGATGCCCCTCAATTTCATAATTAACTCAAAATATTGCTCAATGTGACTTCAAAAGAACATTTCAACTGATTGAGCATCATTTTGTACTTTCGAAGAACATCGAACATCTCGACGAGGTCATTCATGTGGTTCATCGATCTTTATGACATCATCAACATATCATCCACATAAACCTTCATTGTTCTCCTGATTTAAATTTCGAACATTTTATTTACTAATCGCTGATAGATAGCTCCAGCATTCTTCAAACCAATTGACATCACTCGATAGTAGTACAAGCCCAAATCAGTGATGAAGTTCATTTTCTCCTGATCTAGAATGTGCATCGCTATTTGACTATAATCGAAATATACATCCATGAAAGATAACATCCATGAAAGATAACATTTCGCGTTCAGCCGTTGAGTCCATGAGTTGGTCTATCTTTAACAATGGGAAGTTATCTTTTGGATATGCCTTTTAAATCCGAATAATTGATGCATGTTTGCCACTTTCCATTTAGCTTTTTTACCAACATAGGGTTCGACAACTATTTAGGGTATAAGATGCCACGAATGAAACCGTTCCCTTTCAACGTGTTAACTTCTTCTTTCGGTGCAGCGAATTGCTCTGGGCCGAGAATGCATCTCTTAACAGGATGGCATCTTAGGTCTACATTCAATGCTTGGCGTGCTACCTCTGGCAATATTCCATACATATCAGGATCCATCTAGGCAGACACATCCAGGTTTACCTACAAAAACCCTTCCAATTCCTTTCTCATCTTTATGCGGGCTTGGGATCCAAACTTGAAGACCCTAGTAGGATCGTCCTCATTGATTGGGACACTGATTATCAGCTTCGATGGTGCTACCGTTGCGTCCTCTGGCTCTTTTTATGAGTTTATAGGCTTGTAGAACTTTCTATGGGACCCAAGCCATGGCTTGGGCGGAAATTTTTATGCATTTGCAGTCTTGATGCAAAGAGATTTATCTACATTTTGTCCTTTTGTCATGTCGCTTCTCCTCTATGAGCTCAGCGACATAACATTCATGACGTATACTCTGGCCGCCTTGAATAGCTCAAACTCATTCTTTATGGATAACTTCGTCACTAGACACCATGGGGCCAGCACTATGCTGAAGTTAGCAAGGGTTGGTCGTCCTAAAAATTCATTATAAGCAGAACATTCATCTACAATCATGAAGGTCTGCATCTGCACAATCTTATGGCCACCTCCACCCAACTCCACAGATAAATTAATACATCTAATAGGCTCTTTCGCCTCTCTGGAAAATCCTTGAATATGGGATTTACATAGCTTTATATCCTTCGTACTTATCTTCATCTGGTCAAGCATCTTCTTGAATAGAATATTAATCGGGCTCCCACTAATAATCAAAACTCAGTGCACAGTTGCTAGACTATCACAGAAATAATAACCATAAGTTCAAGAGTTGGCGTTGTCCCCCATCAGCATCTCTATCTCAAAAAAGTATATCATTACTCATCATCTTCGATTTTTTTGCTGGAGCTCCATCTTCAACAGCAAAACAACTCTCTTGTGGCATGTGCTTTAATGAAGTCCCATACTGCTCCATCTCATTCTATCTCTTTTCCATCAGATGAGGCCTCCAGTTATTGTGTTAATCACGATCCTACTATTTGACTGCATATGTCCCTCTCTATTGGGTCTAAGTTGTTCCCTTTGAGCGTTCTGCCCTAAAGGTCTAGTAATTTGCTCATCTTTCTATAGGCCTCTTATATAGTAATGTTACTTCTTCTTATGTTTTAGGTCTTTAATCATGTCCCTTAAATGACGACACTCATTAGTACAGTGCATATAAGTGTTATGAAAGTAGCAATACTGCCTTGAGCACCATTCAGTTTCAATTGCCTTCCTTCGAGGCAACTACTTATGATTCCCGATTCCTAACATAGCAAGTTATATATTTTCATCTGTATCATTCAACGCAATATAGTCCCTCGGTTTTAGGTATCTTAGACGCTTGTTGGTATCATTTCTTTTACCTCCAGCACCTTGTATTCTCCTTTTCTGATTGTTGTTATTAGTTCCCACATTCACTAGAACATTACCGATGATAGAGCGAAGGGTGTGCCATAGGGGCAATTATGTAAATTGTTACATGTGTCTAACTCGCTAACTAATCTTGCTCGAAATAAAAAGTGTTTTCTTTCTATTATATTCTTAATATAATGTTATATTAACTAATCAATTTAATTAAAAGTATGACTAATAGAAAATCCATAAATGGTATGTCTTGTGATAGTAGTTACGAAGTGTTGTAACTGTGAGTAATTCATTACAGTGAAAATAAATATATCATTTTAAATGTTCCTAGTCAAGATGCATCGAGACTGGATATCGATGTATCCTTTGAGACTAGAGTACGTAATACTCTCCAAATGTTGGACAGTGTATTATCATGACTGCTGGGAGCACCAAGATGTTACATACTAACAGTTATTGGATAACTATGGAATGACTCATTCGATAGTTCACCGTTGGTTAATATAACTAAGGTCGAGCAGAAAATATCGATGTGACTAATTTACATAGTTCCCTCGACTTGAGAATACTATTGATCTTCAATGTGAAAGCTTCACTTTGATTATAGTTAAATCGTGGCATGGCATCATTGAACGACTATAGTTGGTTCGAGTGGCAGTATTGGAAGTAAAACACTATTCAAGAGAGGATTCATCTACTTAGTTATATGAGGTTAGTATCAAGGTAAACTAAAGTCAAATCAAAGATTCTGGCTAGAGCATTCGGTCAATAATAGTTGTTATTATTAACCCAAGGACTTTGTCTATGGACCAAAAAGTTGAGTATGGATGATATTGGAATTTTGACCATTACCGAATTCCATAAGTCCAATGTAATATAGTTATGACGAAGAGAATTGGTGTAAATAAAAATTACAACCGAGTAATTCTTAAAAAAGTGAAATTTGGTTTTATCAAAACTAAATAAGCGATAAATTTGGCTAAAATGTCACGCTTCCAGCTAAGTGACATGTGAACATTAATATTCTAATAGTTTGGTATTAATGTTGACTAAATTTACACCTGACGAGTCACATAACCAAAATATTGAATTCTCATTTGACCAAATGATTTGATTAGTTTATAATTGTTATAAATTAATTAAATAATTAATATTTATGAAATATTAATTATAAATTTGATTATGATTTGAGAAATAAATATTACCATATATGCTTATAATATTTATAAATACATCGATCGATATACGATATTGATAAGCGGTTAAATTGGATTTAATAGCATAATATTTTACATGGAATTAATGAGATAGGCCCATTATAAGGGCTTTTATTTTTGGCTAACACATGGGTATAAGAGGCTAGGGCTTTGGAATTAAGTTTGATATAGAGGGAAGATAAATCAGTCATATATGTCATCTTTTATATCTTTCCTCATTTGTCCCTTATATGATTGCCTCTAAATTATTCTTGTTTATTTTTATATATTCTGTTATCACTTAATCCTACTTAACTATTCTATCACACAATTGAGGAATGAATATATTTGATATATTCAAACCATTTTATATCTCATGCTTAATTATTTAGAATTAAATTAATTAAACAAAGATATAATTAATAAAATATGATTTTATTAAAAAGAACATTAGATTGGATCTATTAAATCCTTTAGACTTCGTAGGCCCTATAGATCCAAAATAGAATTTTTGTTTTACTCTGTTGTGAGCTGGCCTAGTTCTAATAACGGTATCAGAGATTAGTACCCTATGCGGTCTAAATCAGTCATGTCAGGGCTAACTAATTAAGCTTGCCCACCTAGTACAATGTCCAGAAAGATAACATCAAGGATTGGGATTAGGTAATCAAGTATCCTGCCCCTACCCGGTTACTGGCCTGGCCTAAAAGATGAAGTGAGCCCAAAGGTTTCCTCTAAAAGAAAATGCCTAATTTGAATTGGGTCGTGGGTTTATTTTCAAAATTGTTTTGAAAATTAAAGTAAAGATTTTAAGTTTAAAAAGAAACGTATTTATTATAAAAGGTTATAATCATAAGTTTTCAAAATGTTTGAAAGGATAATGATATTTTCAAAATGTTTGTAAGTATTTAAATATTAATTTCAAAATTTAAAATTTATTAATAAGATTAATAAAGAAATTAATTAAACAGGTTAATTAAAATAATTAAACAGGTTAATTAATTAATACTTATATACATGTATTATATATATTGATATATGTTATGTTATTTTAATTGTTTAAAATAACATTAGTATACATGTACGTATATAAAATAAAATTTTGAAACTAATATAATTTAACTAAAATTATTTAATTAAATAAATTAATTAAAGGATAATTAATTAAATAGATATACATGTATATATATATAATATATGTGTAATACTGTAAAGGTTATAGTATGTAACAAATATTTAATATAAATGTTGTATTAAATAATATAAAATTAATTAAAATGTTAATTAACTAAAAATTAATTAAATAATATTTAATTAATATAATATTGTATATAAGACTATTAAATAAGTAATATGAAATATAAAAGTTATATAATAAAACTTATATAATATGAATGTATAAACTAAAAAGGAATATCAATGAAACCCAAACCGACTTAAGAATTAAATGCATACATAAATGTATGTATACCATGATTTCAAATGTGTTTGACACTTGAGTCACAAGGATATCAAATTAGAAATACATTATTTCATAAGTTGATATCACTCGAGATAATATATTGAAGATTATGAATCTTTATTATAAAATTGTCCTCTATCATTCATATATTACTTGCATACTCTGTAGCTGTTGAGCTTTTCTCAAGCTAAGGATGTTATCTGTAGTCCTATTAATATATTAAATAGACACGGTAAGATAATTGCACATATTTGTTAAGCTCTCCTCAACGTATATGCATTATACTTAGGCTGTCGCGAAATGATAGGCCCGAGTGAATAATCTCACTTTACTTATTGAGTTTTCCTCAAGATAAAGTAGAGATTAAGATAATGAACCACGGGTTAGGAGTTGCATGTAATACAACCTATAAGGAGTTATCCATCGCATGCAGCTATGATTTGTTGAGCTTTCCTTAAGATCAGAATCCTAAGGCATACAAGTCTGAACACCCACTAGTAAAGTTGAAATCTATGTTCACTTAGGGTTTGGTGAAACGTAATAGATTAGTGGCAGCTTTATTAGAAAAATGAAATGATAACATTTAATCTTTCTAATATTGTAAGAGCATAAGCTAAATAATGTTATAATAACCTACATTGATAAACTTATGCATTTAAATAATTGATAAAACGTTTATCGATTAAGGTACACAAATGAACTAAATTGGAAGTTGAAAAATAGAAATATGACATATACATACTAAAATGATTATTTCGAATTAACATTTCTATACCCTTGCAAGTGTCTAATTTTCAACTACTTAACACATTCATAATTTGGTCGCTTATGTCTTTATTTGGTCAAGACCATGTATTGCTTTTTATTAACTTCAAACTCACAAGCAATACAATATTATGGATATTTGATCCATATACTATCATATATAAATGTTATATGGAAAAAAGTCACAGTCCATAATTTATGATGCTTCGATGAACTTAGTTCACTTGAAATAAGACAATAAACGGCAATATAAGATCGAGTATTTAGTTTGATTGATTACAAAAGGATCATATTGTGTTAAATGTAACACTAGACCAAAATTATAAGGTAGGTCTAAGAAACTGATCATTGAATTGTCAATTTGATCAGTTTACGCAAGGTGCAACATATTTGATGTCCTTAAATATTAAGGATAATCGAATGTGCTACTGTAAAATGTTTATTATGATATTGTAGTAATGGTTATCTTTTTAATGGTTTAACCATTTAGAAAGGAAAATGAATGTATACAAGTAAATATGATTTAATGTATAGTTGGGATGAAGAGAGTGAATGATCGTTTCTGCTTCATAAAGAAACATCGAAAACGAGAATTGTAATAATATGATATGATACTTAATATTGGAATGAGAAATATGATTTCTACTTCAAAATTTAATTTCATATAGAAAATTGTTTTCAATAGGATTTATTTCTTTGAGTTCAAGATAATTGATCAAAGAACTCTCCGCTGTAAACTAGTTATAGTATATAAAATAAATAATTTACATTTAGTGAATGATGGACCTCCGAATTAGAGCATTATTATAGTAATCGTGAAAATAGTGGAAGCATGTCATATGACACTTATTGATTGCATCAAGTTACAAAAATTGTTTTCGTAAAATGTACCGCACATTATTTATGAAATAAAATCAGTTCTTCGGTGATGACTAAAGATAGACATATTTATATTTCAATGTGAATATTAGGAATATTCATTATAACATAAAACTATAATGTGATATTTGTTTTCATAACAAAAGTGATGCAATAGAAAATATAGAAATATCTAAAACTATTTAATACTATTTTGGAATTATAGACTAAGCCATAGTTTTAAGAAATAATTTTATTTTATGATTATGAATCACATGATAGTGGTTAATTGTATCTCAAATAATTAAGGGCTATGCACCCATTTAGTGGGAGCATCATAAGAGTTGATGAACTCTTCGGATTGGTACATATAGATGTTTACAATCATAAGTCTATTAGTACCAAAACAGTTCCATGTACTTCCTCGTGTTCACCAATGAGTCATCATAGATATGGACAAGTGTATTTGATACGTATGTATAAGTCTATGAATAGCTCATAAAATATAATACAGAAGTAAATAATATAACATGCAGAAGAATTAATACGATATGATCGAATGGGTGCATTTATTGGAAAGAGTTCCGTATGTACCTAATATGAATAAAATTTAATCTTAAAGGTAACTCCTCCATATAATACATAATGATCTATCAATAAGGAGTAATCAAACTTTTGTAGACAAAGCACGACTAATGATGAGTGAAGTTGAGATAAATTCTTTCTATAAGGTGTGTATTTAAGAGTAATGCGCAAGGTTACAATTAATATCATCCAAAGAGTAGTTTACAAAATCATATAAGATAAGGGTTATAAGAAACTCCTACATATCCTAGCCCAAGGAGTTGGTAGGTTATGCGAGTCGAAAGACTACAAGTAATAATTGTACGTAAATAATTTTGTACGAACCGTCCTAAGAGAATTTTGGGGATGATAGTGATTAAATGCCTAATTTACATTGAGAATATAAATATATTATGAACTAAAAATAATTTTTACATAAGACAATTCATAAAATGTTTCTGAATGTTCATTCAATTGCATTGAGAAACAACTGTTGTTTCAAGAAATACCAACTTAGTAATGAAGGAATTTCTTTGAGAAATTACTGGTATTAAAATGGGTTTGATACCATCCAAATATAAAATTGACTACGTGGGATGACATAAAATTAACACATATCACATTAGAGTGTCTAATAAGTATTCTCACACATTTAAGAGAAACTATGTTTTCCTAATCGATGTCGAGAATAGATAATCCTCAGTTGTCAATTAATCCACTAAGAGTACCAACTCCATAATTTGGTATGATGCGTAAATCCGAAAGGATTCCAAATATGTTATCAAAATATGACTTTGGTAGTTGCGTCCGAAGGAATATGATCCATCGGTCGCGATTGTGTCTTTAAAAGACTAGTGCAATTGGCGTTTAATGAACAACAATGATAAGAATAACCCCGTAAATTTCAATTATTGAAATTAACGTAATAGGTTCACTATTCAAAGTGCTCAAGTTAACTCGGATTTACTCGCAAAATTATCGCTCGATAAGACTTAATGATTTGGTGCATATTTGCTGAAATGTAAGATTCAAGATAATGATTTAGAATAGACTGTTTGCACATAACAACCAAAGTGACTCTAAGTCAATTGGAGCGATACGGGTTTGTGAGTTTTTGGATATGATCCAAGGATAGATATGAAAGTGTCGTTCAACAAGCATTAAAATTGAACAAGTGTTTTGATAGATATATCAAATAGTTTGACTGTCAATCAGAATGTTGAGGATTAACGATATGTAAATAACATACTATTGATTATTAACGATGTACTTGTGCTAAAATCAGTTTTTGTTGTTATAATACTCAACATTGGATTTGTAAATGATGTCTTTTATTATAAGTATAAAAGATATTGGGAATGTCCCAAATCGATATGCAAGATGCCTTATTAATATGTTTGATACGTAACATATAAGATAGATTCCTTATGCTTTAACAACAGGAATTTCAAACATTTTGTCTACGATATCGTGATTTTTTATGTATTTTATACATGAAACAAATATCAAATCCAAATAGATTTCACAAAATGGTTGTAGAGATGTTCTCGTGTATTTATGAAATACTAGAGAATTGTTTATAGAAACAACGAACTTCTTGTGAAAAAGTGTTTGGACTCGAACTTTCATAAGAGATATTGAGTATAATACGTCGATAATAAATTCAAGTTAAGAATATTTGAATTGGAAATGTTCCAAATGATAGATTATGGCTGATTAAATGAAAATGGTAAGCACATCACCTAAAATAGCACCATAATAAAGCCAATATATGTAAATATATTTGCACAAATTTATAATTGGACTAATGGTAATTCAAAATATTGGTAACCCTATAACATTGTTATATGATAATAATGTTACAAAATAGTTCATAACAGAACTTAAAGCTCACTAGAAGTCGAGAGATATACATCGAATTATTCCACATGATAAAGGTAGTTTATCAACATATGAGAGAGTTAATTGATAGATTAAATAATTGAAACATAATAGTATACCCGTTCACTAAGGGATTAATCCAATTGGCTATAAGAAAACCGACTGGAGAATTTGAAATAAGATTACATAATTGACCCCAAGTGCAAGTGGGTGATTGATAAAGACAGGGGTATGCCCCAGGGGTAAGTATGTAATTTATTACATATGTCTAACTCGATAACCAATCTTGTTCGTAATAAAAGGTGTTTTCCTTCTGTTATATGCTTGATATAATGTGCTACATTAATTAATTTAGTTAAAATTATACTTAATAGAAAATCCATAAATGGTATGTTTTGTGATAGTAGTTACAAAGTGTTGTAACTGTGAGTAATTTATCACATCAAAAATAAATATCCATTTTAAATGTTCGTAGTCAAGATGCACGAGATTGGATATCGATGTATCCATTAAGATTAGAGTACGTAATGCTCTAAAAATATTGGGAAATGTATTACTCATGACTATTGAGGCACTAAGTGGTTACGTACTGATAGTTATTAGATAACTATGGAACAACTCACTCGATAGTTTTTTATAGGTTAATATAACTAAGGTCAAGTAAATATCGATGTGACTAATTTACACAGTTCTCTCAATTTGAGAATACTATTGATCATCAACGTGGAAGATCCGCTTTGATTATAGTTAAATCATGGCATGACGTCCATCGAACAACTATAGTTGGATTAAGAGGAAGCATTGGAAGTGAAACACTATTTAAGAGAAGGTTCGTCTTCTCATTTATACGAGGTTAGTATTATGATCAACTGAAGTCAACTCAAAGTCAAAGTCTCTGGACGGAGCATTTTGGTTAATAATAATTGTAATTACTGAATCAAGAACATTGTGTTTGGACTATAAAGTTGAATATCGATAATATTGAAATTTTGACCATTACCAAATTTCAAAAGTCCAAAGTGATATAGTTTTAACGAAGAGAATTGGTGTAAATAAAAGTCACAATCGGGTAATGCTTAACAAAGTGAAGTTGGATTCTACTGAAACCAGGTAAGCAAATAAATTTGGCCAAAATGTTACACACTTGCTACATAACGAGTGAATATTAATATTTTGAATATTTGGTATTAATCACTGACCAAATATACACCCAATGAGTCACACAAACGAAATAATGAATTCTCTTTTGACCAAACGATTTAATTATTTTTCAATTGTTATAAATTAATTAATATAATTAATTAATATTTATGAAATATTAATTATAAATTTAATTATGATTTGAGAAATAATATTACCAGATATGTTTATAATGGTTATAAATATTTCGATTAATATACGATATTGATCAGCGATTAAAGTTGATTTAATTGCATAATATTTTACATGGGCTTAAATAGGCTTAAGGCCCATCATTGGGGTTGTTATTTTTGGCTACACACATGGGTATAGGCAGCTAGGGCTTTGGAATTAAGTTTGATATAGAGGGAACATCAATCACTTATATATGTCAACTTTTATCTCTTTCCTCGTTTATCCCTTATATGATTGCCTCTAAATTATTCTTGTTTATTTTTATAAATTTTGATGTCAATTAATCATACTTCACTATTCTATCACACAATTAGTAAATTAATATATTTGATATATTAAAACATTTTCATCTCACACTTAACTAATTTAGAATTAAATGAATAAAAACAACGATATAATTAATAAAATATGATTTTATTAAAAAAAATTAAAGTGGATCAAATAAATCCTTTTGACTTCACAGGCCCTATAGATCCAAAATATGAACTTTTTGAAATTTGCCATTTGACTCCGCTGCTGGCTCAATTCCAACAACTGACAATCTCATCGATTTGCTTAATAGAAATGTTGTGTCATGCAACTTTAGTAGGCTATGTCCCACAAGGCTTTCTAGCATCCATATCTACCACTTCTAATGTAGATACTGGGTCACCTTTCGATTGAATTCCTCCATGGTGGGTGGCTATTTCATCTTCAGCCATCCGCCAAAATCTATGTCAGGATGTATCCCCGAATCAATGTCATCAACATAATATCCTACTTTGGATTGCTTATTTTTGTTACAACAACATTGAATCGACTTAGAAAATCCTTTAAGGTCTCTCCCGCACCTTGATAAATACTCGACAAGGACATCACGTCCTTTAGTCAAGCGGTGTGGAGCCTGAATTTCTTCATAAATTTTTTGCCAATTGATCAAATATGGATATGAATTTCGAAGCAAGCCTAATAAACCACATTGTAGCTACCCCATTCAAGAATATGAAAAACACCTATACCTTACTGCATCGTCCTCCCTAACACTATCAATGTGCCACTCATATTTCAATAAATGTTGTCTAGGATCTGTTATCCCATTATACGACGACATCATTGCCATGACGAACTTTCTGAGATACTCCTCCCGCAAGATATCGTCAGAAAATGGAGTTCTACTAGGTATTGAGCATCATCTTCATTCTTTCTCCATTGATTTTCATTTATCAATCTCCTTATCATATCAGCAATATATTCTTGACTGACTTGGTTGTCCAAAAGGCGACCATCAGGAACAATCCCGAGTGTTTGACTCTGCAAACACTCTCAGAGTCTCGGTTCATTCGATGGCATCTAGGTTCTCCAATATTTGGGAGAACCGTTCCTATGAATCTTTTATGATGCCTGGCTGGTTCTGTGGTGTTTATTTGAGTATAAGTATTATGCATTCTAGCATTCTACCCAACGACGTTGATAGTGTCCTACAAATTATCTTCACTGTCTGACAAGTTGACAACATCATGTTATTGCACCCGCGACTACCACCATTTACCTCGGTACCAACTTGATTTTGGTCAGTACTGTCCTGATTTTGTTCGATACAGGTCACTCCATCATTGGCCTCAAGATTGACCAACACTTGGCCACTTCTTCCAGTTGTCTTCCTTGATGTTACAACAACCTTTTCCTTTATCGTTTACTTTCTGTCTCTTCTGTTCTGATATGAGGATGAATTCTCTTCTCTAGAACTTGAAGATGATGCATCTCACTGGCTCCTCCTATGCCTTAGGAATTGCTGGACCAATAGGGAAATACTTGCATCCATCTTACCAGGAAGCGCTTTCTGGATGTCGGTCGTCCTTCGGTTCAATTCAGCATTCATCCTATCAAACTCAACCCTTGACACAATCTTCTATGGGGCAAACGGTCCTGGCAAAGCAGCTATCGGTTGGTTAGTCTCTTCATTGTGGTGAGAAGCTTCATCTTCTCCACCTACCACAACTTAGATCTTCCAAATCTCCTATGGTCTATTATTTTTGATCTAAAAAATAAGTTCTAGATCTAACTTCTAGATGCTCTAATCCATTGTACTATGCTAGATCTACTCCTGAGAAGCTATGTTCTCAGCGAAAGCACAAAAAATGTTGAACCAAAAATTGGTACAACACCCTCAGTCGACTAGAAACGTAGTAGATCTAAATAAACCAAAAGAAAACAGCAAAAATACGGAGGATTTTATAGTTTTCAGCAAATTCTATGGCCTACATCCACTTTAATCTTATTAGAGTTGGATTTCTCACAAGTATAAGATCTTTGCAATCGTTTTCAAATCTAGAACAACAAAAATAAGCTCAAAGCGACAAGAGTTGTGTATAGAATAGAAGATGAAAAAGGTGGAGGCCAAAGAGGATTCAAAAGTTCTTTCTAAGTTGCCATAGTGCTTCACCAGATCACGAAAGACTAGGTGAGATTTTAGATGTGAGAAAGTAGGAGGGAAGAACGAGTCATCCTGAAACCAAAATCAGATCAGTACCTATCACAATTCAGATCGATACCGAGATGATTTTCCTCAGCGACTTCAAATCCTTCTTTAACATTAGCTTGTATCCTCAAGTCTTTAAGGTTTGTTCAAGATATTGGCCATCAAACCATATTGGCACTAAGATGACTTGTCTAATATGGGACTTAACTTTTTTCTGCACAACTTTGAAGTTGTTCACTACTTCTTCAAAGATGGACCCCTCACATACAATCAACTATCCTTGATAAGGTGACAAGATAACAAAGAAAAGCAAGTGATTCCTCAAGGAAATCATACCAGTAGCGATAACTTTTGCTTTTCCTATTCCCATTCCAATTTCTTTGAGATATCTTCCCAAACCATAATGAGTCTGCCTCCAAGTTCTTGAATCATTTCGTCTTGATCTTGGCATCCAGATTCATCTGAAAGATGCTTGGTGCAAATACTGGATAACATATTCATCTTGCATGATGCTTCATTATTATAATATAACCTTTGTGGTTGTATGTCGGTGAGGAGAACATGAGATGTTTGGCATGTTTCGTCTTATCTTATATATTTTTATCTTAACATTTTAGTGAATGCAAAACTGGTTTCTCTTAGCGATGTAGTCTCACTATGCATCTGTTTCGTTTTGGAATATAATAATATGCATATCTAGTTTTATTCTATTGTGCAACATATATAGCTGCTTAAGAATGTGGTGATGAGGTTTATAATCATTTGTAACTACAACTCTAATCACTCAGGGGGACATCACATATATTGCACTTGAAAACTCTTTTTTTATAGTAAGAATGATATCATTTTATTTAAGCAGAATACTCATTTTGATATCTTAAAGGATCAAGCCCAAGACTTCTAGAATCGTTGTCTATATATCCTACGATTTGAGCTAGTAGTCCTTGACATGTTGCCCTTGAAATTCTTACTATATAATTATAATATTTTGTCCAAATATTGGAATCATTGGGTTATGTATTGAAAATGTAATGAACAAAAAAACTTGGAAAATTTTAAATTCCTATGCTCTTGACGATAGCGATACAATAACGGATCTCATTTTATTACATGACAATTTTACTAACAATGATTGCAACATAATTAGTGTCTATTTGTTATGTTTATCATTATTAGAAAAAAACACTAATCTTATTATTTTTTGTAGAAAAATAATTCCAGTGAAGACTACAACACCATCAACATTGTTTTCTAAGTCTGGAAATGGAGGATATTATATGCATATATATATCCGTAATAACAATCATATTCAAATATCAGATACCTGCATCTGTACATATTGATGGAGTTTTCATCCTATTCACTTATAGTAAATATATTTTAAGAATATTTTGATCAAACGTAAAAAAAATTGTTTGAGTACTAAACATTGTAAAATTATAAGAAATAAAAAATTTTAGATTAATTTTTTTTTCAAGCAATGAGTGTTCATTTATTTAGTAAAATATACATGATATAAACAATTATTTTGATAAAAATCAGACGAATAATTTTCTTGCGAGTACCATCATATCCAAATTCGTAGCCTTTTTGTACATTTTTAATTTTACCCTTTTTTTGGAAGGATGCAGAATTTGAGATGAATTTGAGATATTTCATAGTCTTAACCAAACTTCTTGTGGATGGCTATAATAATACAATAAATAAAAATACAGTAAGCTTTATTTGGTGACACAAAGAGTTCAGATCCATATTGATAAACATGTATTAGATCCAAACATAAATAACAATACAATAAATTCTAACGTTTGAGACTATAGCATCGCCATTGTATCTTTATTTGTGTCTTAGTGGACTTCTCCAAATCTTAATGTACAAACTTGTACCTAACAATTGATACTTTGAATGTGGATATGTTATATCTGATCTGTACCCATAATCAGTTTTTGATATTTCATTTTATTATATTTGCTCACATATATATTATAAGGCATAAATCCAAAAAAATTATTCAATATAATCTATTTAGTACTAATGCTTATAAATCTGTAAGATATTAAAAACGGGGTTTTACACTAAAGGTCCCTATTTTTTATGTTGTTATAAGAAAAGTCCCTATGATAATGAGTATGTAAATTAAGTCTCTGTTTTGTCAAAATCAAAAAGCGCAAACTATCTTGCGCTTTCTTGATAAAAAGTGCAAGTTAACTTGCGCTCTTTAAAAAATTTCAAAATTTCAAAATCACAAAGCGCAAATTTCAAAAATTTCAAAAAAATCAAAATAAAAGCGCAAACTAGCTTGCGTTTTCCTGATAGAAAGCACAGGTTAACTTGCGTTTTTTTTTAAAATTTAAAATTTTCAAACTTTTCCAAAAAAAATTCATAGTCAAAAAATTGCATGTTAGTTGCATTTTCTATCAGAAAAGTGCAAAACACCTTGTGTTATCCCGCCTTTTGGCAAGGCCAGAATACCAAGAATTGATCAAGAACCAAGTTTAACTCGTCATGGATATCGATGAATTTTGTTCGAGTTCGGATCAAGCCACAATTGATATGACGTGACAAGTAAAGCTATGAAAGCCGATGTTCCAGGTTTCAAGCCAATCCGAGTTCGTATGCTCAAGCTATGATCGATTCAAGATGAAGGAGATAGCCCTTGTTCGAATCCATAGGTTACACCCTAGTTCGAATCCATAGGCAGAGATTATGTTCATATCCATCGGTTCAACTCCATCTAGTTCGCAACCATCAGCAAGCATTCGTTCGAATCGGTCCGGATGTACTACTTCGTATCCATCAGAGCTTCCTCCTTCGTATCCATCAAAAGGGTGATGTTCGAGTCCATCAGTAACATCAACCTTCGGATCCATAACACTTAAAACGATCGAAAGGAAGATAGCCTCGCCTCCATCTTGTTCGAATCCATCAAATTCACGGTCATTCGAATCCATGTAAACACTTCTGTTCGAATCCATCCAGTATAGTCATCTCATATCGGTCCACTGAAACGAGACAGGATCGATACAAACGAGAGCTTCTTCGAGTCCAGGGGTGGTTGAAGCCTTTCGAAGCCATCGAGTCAAGGCGGCGAAGTCTCCGGGATGACTCGATAGGAGAAAAAGGCGGAACGATATGCAAGTTACGCTCCACGTCATCATGAAGGCACGCGATACCATCGATGCGAAGCAATCGATTCGAATGAATCGATTCGAGCGAAGCAACCCGACAAAGATCATCATTTCGAATCGATCATATCTCGAGATCCATAAGTCCAAATGCTATGAAATTTTCATAGGAGATTGCTTACATGTTGAAGAATGTCCACACCAAATTTCATCTTGATTGGATGATTTTTTGATCGATTCGAATGGAGTTCGAATCGATCCCAAAGTGGGCCCAAATTTCTTGAGGTCGGGCATGTGGGCCCCCTCACGTGCCAGAAGTGGTCTATCGGATTTTCAGCGAAATATCAGCCTCCTACGCCTATAAATAGAGCCCCTGGTCATTCAGAAAGGGGATCGGAGAATTTTTGGAGAAAAAGTACGCCCGTACGCTGCCACAATCACTCCATATCATCATCACTGCCATTGATTTCGAATTTTGACTTACTATCTGCTGTATTTTAACATAAAAAGTTGTATTCTCCGAATATCGAGCAATAAAGTGGTAAAACTTCATAGTGGACGTAGGCAATACGCCAAACCACTCTAAATTACTATCTTCCGTTCAATTTACTTTTCTATGACTTGGAGTTTTTGTTAGATAATCCTCATTTTCAATTTGATTTCTTCATTTATTATCTCTTCAAAAACTTCCGTAGAGTGTTGTGCCCAATTTTGGTGCAAACACTTTGGTGCTTTCACTGAGAAAACCCTGATTTTCTCCTGCTCTTTGGATCTGTCATCGATACCGGATTGAATAAATCTAAGAGAGAGATCCAGATCATCAAATCCAAGTTCCTTCCCTTCTATTCAGATTTTCCAAAGTCTAGGAAAGGATTCTACACCTCAAGATGGTTAGCACAAGAACCACTTCCAATATTGGCGATCAAGAAGGCCGGGACAGGCAGAATCCCGTGCAGTTGCCATCAGCCAACCAAGACATGGCTGGACCTTCAGATTCACACGGCCCGGTCACTCGACAAGAGTTCCAGACATTACTCCAAGAACTAACCCAAAGTCGGCAACGCCCCTCATTCTTCCACTGAAAGCTCTGCTTCGTTTGATTACAATGGCAGATCTACTCGTCCTAGGCTAGACGGAAGTTATGCACATGCTGCTGGTCACCAGCAGGCATTAACTGTTGGGCAGATAAGAGTTGGCCCTTCTGCCAGTTTTCATACAGGACCCTCCTCCTGAGGAGGCACTGTTCCACAGTATACCACGGATAACCATGCCACCGCCATTGCAGTTGACATAGGAGTTGATACCTAAAATCACTCCAATCAAAACTACCGCCAGCAAGAACATACTCCAGAACCATATGTCTCAGAAGACATCGAGCCAAGAAGGCGAGATACGGATCGTCGACAGCGCCCGATCCCACCTCGCACTGTGGAACCCGACCACACTTTGGCTCACCACGCTTAGAATATAGCAACACCAGACCTCTCATCCATGGTACGCCAAATGATTCATGAGAGTCAGGGCTTAACAAATGACGATTGGGGAATCTCCCGAAGTCATACTCCGTTCACTGATGACATATTATATGCTGAACCTCCTCGGCGATTCAGGATGCTGATTATGCCTATGTATGAAGGAAATTCCGACCCTAATCAGCATATTCTGAAATACGAATGGTCGATGACTGCTGCAAGAGCTGATGATGCAGTAAAGTGCCGTAGTTTTCACATTTCTTTAGGGGGAATTGCGACGATGTGGTTTACACGATTACCACCACGATCTATCTCTTCATTTGATCAGTTGGCTACTAAATTTGTTGAACAGTTTCGTATGCACATTGCAAGGCCTAAAGACGTTAATACTTTATCTAGTGTCACTCAAGCTCCTGGAGAGACAATCAGGTGATATTTGGAAAGGTTCAATGCCTCTTGTGCGGAGATCACTAACCCCAATGATAATTCAATCTTGATGGCCTTGACTAAGGGGATTGACCCCGATTCCGAATTTGGAAATTGGCTAGCTGGGAAGCCTCCCGCATCGTTGGATCGTTTCTACTTCAAAGCCGCTCAATTCTTAAAGCGTGAGGATGCGAAACAATCTAGGAAACAGGATGATGCGAGACCCAACAATGAAGGGATTCAAAGCAATGTGGAAGTTAAACAGTCAGGGGAGAGCTCTGGAAAAGTCCAACTGAATATTCAAAACAAGCAAACCCAGCCGAGGAATGGTGATAATAGAAATAAGAAGCAAGATCAGAATCATGGCCCACGGCGTAGGGCACCAATGTTTGAAATCTATACACCACTGAACACATCACTGGAGAACGTGTATCTACAGACTTGTAATGCGATGCAGTATAAAAATCCTGCTCCGAAGCCATCATCGGAGAGACAGATTCAAACAAGAAAGCTCTGTAGATTCCACGAGAGTTACGGACATAATACCAATGAGTGTAGACATTTGCAAGACCTTATTGAAAAATTGATCAGGGAGAGGAAGTTAGATCAATTCGTGCGGGCGCCACAGGCTGGTGGTGTGGGCCCGTCAAACCCAAACCGTGCGCAAAAACAAGAGAGACAGGAGGAGCCCGCTCGTACAGGCGGGAGATTGGTTATTAATACAGTTAGTGGTGGTCTCCATCCAGCGGACCGAAGCTGGAGGGAAATGGAATCATATGCCAATTCGATCAGGCATGTGGATTTCGAGAGTTGTAGCACGCTTGATGAAGGGGGCCCGGCCAAACAACAGAGAACGATGGCAGACGACATCGTATTTAGAAACCGAGATGTTGATAAGGTCGAAGCCCCAACTATAGACCCACTAGTCATATCTGCCCAGGTTGGTCCTGCTTGGATGAAGAGGATCCTGGTGGACAGTGGGAGTACGGTAAACATTTTGTTTAAGAGAGCATATGATCAAATGAAGATGGAAGCCAAAGATTTAAAGCCTTGTCAATCTAGAATCCATGGCTTCGACGGAAGTGCTAATATACCCACTGGAGTGGTGGAGTTGCCAGTGGAGATAGGAGTCGGAGAACGCCGAAGAGTACAAATGTTACAGTTTGTTGTTTTAGATATCCACTCTCCGTACAATGCCTTTTTGGGCCGACCGGCCCTTGCCGAATTCAGGGAAGCGATTGCCCCGTGGTGTTTAACTTTGAAATTCCCCACTGATCGTGGGATTGGAGTCATTCAGAGAGATCAGTCTGCTAGGAGAGCCTGCTATGTTGCTGAGCTGCGAGAAGCGCAGCGAAAGAAAAAAGGAAAGGGCGTAGAGGAATGTCTCTGCGTCCGTTTCGCCGACGATTGACAATTAGTGCCTGGGCCACGGCCCGGGCACCATGACCAATTCCAGAGGGATCTTGACCCCAGAGACAATGAAGATAATGATGAATCTAAAGAAAGTCAAGCTTCCCCAGCCGAGCTGACGATTGATGTTCCAATCGGTGATGATGATGATTCAAAAATGTTAAAAATTGGGTCTCAGCTAAACCCACAAGCACAACAGGAATTGGTCGAATTTCTCCAAGCAAATCTAGACGTATTCGCTTGGAAGCACTCTGATATGTGTGGAATCTCGCCAGACATCGCGAACCACATATTGAATATTGACCCACGGTATATCCCGGTCAAACAAAAGAGACGCGGTATGGATCCAGAGAGATCTGCTGCCCTCAAAGAAGAAGTTGATAAGCTAAAGGCGAATGAGTTTATCTGGGATGCTCTGTACCCGGAGTGGGTATCCAACCCTGTACTTGTCCGAAAACCAAATGGGAAATGGAGAACGTGCATTGATTACTCTGACTTAAATAAGGTTTGTCCGAAAGACAGCTTTCCACTTCCCCGAATTGATCAACTTGTGGATTCAACGGTTGGACACGAATCACTATCTTTCATGAATGCTTACTCTGGTTACAATCAGATACCCATGCATGTGCCCGACCAAGAACATACGAGCTTTGTAACTTATCTAGGACTATACTGCTACAAGGTCATGCTTTTTGGATTAAAGAATGCCGGAGCAGCTTACCAATGCTTAGTCAACCGGATGTTTGCCGACCAGATCGTAAAGACTATGGAAGTTTATGTAGATGACATGCTGGTGAAATCGCGGTACTCCACTGATCACGTCAAAGACTTAGAGTCAATGTTCAATATCCTCCGGAGATACGGGATGAAGCTTAATCCGCTAAAATGTAATTTTGGAGTCGCATCTAGATAATTCCTTGGGTTCATCGTCAACGCCCGAGGGATAGAGGCCAACCCTGAAAAGATCTGGGCTATCAGGAATCTTCAAACTCCAAGGACCATAAAACAAGTTCAGAGTCTTAATGGGAAGGTTGCAGCACTGAGCGGGTTCATCTCAAAATCAACTGACAAATGCATACCCTTCTTCGATCTGATCTGAAAAGGGAAACGAAACTTCGAATGGACTACGGAATGCGAGGGCGCATTTCAATCACTAGTTCAACATCTTTCCACACCGCCGATTCTTTCAAAACCTGTTGACCATGAACAGTTATTCTCTACCTGGAGGTGTCTGAAAACGCAATCAGTGCTGCATTAGTTCGGGAGGAAGACCCAGTGCAGAAACCGGTCTATTATGTTAGTAAATGATTAACCGGAGCCGAGAGAAATTATCCAAGGCTAGAAAAGTTGGCATATTGCCTAGTCATCGCCTCGAGGAAGCTCCCTCCGTATTTTCAGACTCATCCCATCACTGTGTACACCGATCAGCCGTTACGACAGGTCCTCACACGGCCTGAGACGTCTGGCAGGTTACTGAAATGGAACATTGAACTGAGTCAATTCGACATCACATATACTTCGAGAAGGGCCATACATGGTCAAGTCCTAGCAGATTTCATTGCCGAATTCACTATTCCTGAAGACTTACCTGAGACTAGCAAATCTTCCGAATACATATGGAAGCTGTACACTGACAGTGCATCCAACGATCGGTCCTCGGGTGCAGGGGTAGTGCTTGAAACCCCCGAGGGCCGATCCATATGCTACGCTCTAAAGTTTGATTCCCGTGCAACCAACAATGAAGTTGAATATGAGGCTTTGCTTACTGGGTTGAAGTTAGCCCATGACCTAAGAATTATCGCTGTGGAAATTTACTGTGATTCCCAGTTGGTAGTATGCCAAGTTCGGGGTGAATATCAGGCCAAAGATCGAAGACTAGCTGCTTATCTAACCCGAGTCCGGGAGATGCTTGATCAGTTTGATTATTATACCATTTTCTACATACCCCGAGAGCACAATCAGAAAGCCAATTCGTTGGCAAAGTTGGCAAGTACAGACGAAGCTCAACAGTTGGGACTCGTTCCTGTTGAAACCCTATCCTCTCCGAGCATTGATCGAATGGAGAATGATTTCACATTTGAAGCTACTTCCAGTAGGGAGTCGTGGATGACCCCCTATCGAGATTACATTGAGCATGGTATATTACCTGAGCGTAGAAGCGAGAAAAGACAAGTTCTCCGAAAAGCTTCACGATTTGTCATTCAGAATGGAATTATGTATCGAAGGGGGTATTCTATTCCTCTTCTCCGGTGTATCGCGCACGACGAAGTCAAACGAGTGTTACACGATGTGCACGAAGGAGAATGTGGCGATCACACTGGGGGGCAAGCACTTGCCAAGAAAATACTCCGATATGGATATTATTGGCCTACTGTTAATCGCGATGCTGTGGACTATGCTAAAAAATGTGATAAATGCCAAAAACACGCTCGGATCCCTAGAGCCCCACCTACTGAGATAACCCAAATGGTCAGTCCTTGGCCATTTGCAATATGGGGGGTTGATATAATTGGTGCATTGCATTTAGCTAAAGGTGGCGCGAAGTACGCCATCGTCGCAGTCGATTACTTCACCAAATGGGCTGAAGCTGAGCCTCTTGCAACAATTACGACAAAGAAAGTAATCAACTTCGTAGTACGTAACATCATCTGTCGGTTTGGTCTCCCGCATACTATTATCACCGATAATGGAGCCCAATTCGACAGTATTAAATTCAAGAATTTATGTCAACGATTCCACATCCATAAGAAATTCTCTGCAGTAGCACACCCTCAAGCGAATGGTCAAGTTGAAGCTGTTAATAAGGTTATCAAATCTATTTTGAAGAAACGACTGGAAAAGGCCGGGGGCAAGTGGGTTGATGAACTTCCTATGGCTTTATGGGCTTACCGGACGACTCACAAAACTACAACCAGACACACTCCATTTTCTCTATCTTATGGCTCTGAAGCCGTTATTCTAGTCGAAATGGAAGTTCACACTCATCGTGTGACATATTATGATCCGAAAACGAATGCCATACTACTTGCTGAATCTTTGGATCCAATCGATGAGAAGCGTGAAGAGGCTGATTTGAGGGCAGCCGCATATCGGGGTCGAGTCGCCCGAATATACAATCCCAAGGTCTGACCGCGAACCTTTGAACTTGGCGATCTCGTACTCAAGAGAATTTATCCGGTCCCTTCGCACATGAAACCAAATTGGGAAGGGCCGTATGTGATTTCACAAAAGCTCGGAGATGGCACGTTCAAGTTGTCGACCGTTGACGGTCTTACTTTGCCGAGAGCCTGGAATAGCTAAAGTCTCCGTCGCTACTACACATGACAGGCTTTATTTATCTATTTTAGTCAATTTCTTCCTTTGCATTTTATTTTTGCATTTCGAAGTTTGAATTTGTAATAAGGCAACTGATTTTGCCATGCTTCTTTCATTTCAGCAATAAAATGCCATCTCTTCGAGCCAGAGCTGTGATTCATTGAATATGACGTACAATATCACGATGCACGGAGAGCTAAGTTCCATCATGCAGTGGGATTTATTCAAATAGGGAGTGACTATGATACGACCGGTCACTCACTAAGTGAAACCCGAGCTCGGGGGCAGAACACTACATCAGCATTTACAAGGATTGATACATGACAATCCTTCCTCTAACTCCAAATTCCCAGAGTGCGAATTGGAGTATAAACATCAACTCTTGGTTCCCAGAGTGTGAACCGGAGTATAAACACTAACTCCAAATTTCCAGAGTGTGAATTGGAGTATAAACATCAACACTTGGTTCCTAGAGTGCGAACCGGAGTATAAACACTAACTCTAAATTCCCAGAGTGCGAATTGGAGTATAAACATCAACTCTTGGTTCCCAGAGTGCGAACCGGAGTATAAACACTAACTCCAAATTCCCAGAGTGCGAACCGGAGTATAAACACTAACTCCAAATTCCCAGAGTGCGAATTGGAGTATAAACATCAACTCTTGGTTCCCAGAGTGGGAACCGGAGTATAAACACTAACTCCAAATTCCCAGAGTGCGAATTGGAGTATAAACATCAACTCTTGGTTACCAGAGTGCGAACTAGAGTAACTGGAGTATAAACACTAACTCCAAATTCCCAGAGTGCGAATCGGAGTATAAACATCAACTCTTGGTTCCCAGAGTGCAAACCGGAGTACAGACACTAACTCCAAATTCCCAGAGTGCGAATGGGAGTATAAACATTAAATCAAGATTCCCAGAGCGTGAATCAGAGTATAATTATCAAATCTAAGTTCCCAGAGCGCGAACTAAAGTGCAGCCAATAGCTCTAAGTCCCCGGAGTGCGGACGCGTGTTCAAGACTTATGACATATGTGATCATGAGCCAGTCAATGCAATACTTAAGCAAAAGAAAAGAACAATTTCCCATTCCATCAACAAACAAAAAGGAGTTTGATTACATGGAAAACCAAAAAATTTCGATTAAGTGGAGGCCGAATCCACACTTATACACGGCTCTAAAAGAATGAAAGAAGAAGTGAAGAACTGCTGTTAACAACTGCATTACAAGTCAAGAAGCTCAATCTTTCTTCTACCGAGGCTTCTTCTTTAGAGTCGAGCCACTGGACCCACTACCAGATTTCCTTCGAGATTTCTTTCCTTTCTTCAGTTTATCCTCCGAATCTGGCATGATATCGACATCTTCCTCGGAGCTGGAAGGGACAGAGATTCTTTTGGAAGGGCGAACTAAAGGCATAGGAGCTGTGACAGGTGTTTGGGAAGCAACACTTGAGATGGTCACCGTGCCGCCAGGAGAAATTACCATCAGAGGAGATAAGCTTGATGGGGCAGTGCCGCTTCCAGAACCATCGTCCGTTGTCACCACGGTCATCTCAGCGCTTATCTCAGCAAAAATCTCTTCTTCTCGAGACAACCGAGCTACGCTGGATACACTGGTGGTCGACATGAAAGAACTAAAAGCTGGAGCGACTCCGCTCATTACGAATGAAGGATCAGAAAAAGGTTCAAGAGAATGACCAAGAAGCTCCTCGATCATTTGAGTATCAAATGACATCGAGCTCCCCTCTCCAATGTCGCCGGCCATGGCAGCAGTTGTAATTGCTTCGGTAGCGATAGCTCCCTGCGTTGGATATAGGACCGGAGGTACTAGGGCACGGGCGCAGCGCTTTCGGTCACTGAACAAAGAAGAGCAAAAATAGTCAGTCCAAAAAATTCACTCCAAGATCGTCATTTTAAGACACGAGGGAAATGTTCGAAGTACCTTCCTTGCCTTGCCTCAGAGCTTGGACAGGTTCGGAGACAACAGTCTTAGCGGGAGATAATCCCGATTGATCCAGATTGTAGGCAGGAACGATTTTTGGATCAATCGCGGCAGTAACTTCGTACGAAGTCGGGACAGAAATTTCAATACTCTCGTCGTGATGCGCAACACCCGAACCCTCGCCGATCTCCGTCTGCTGAATACCGAGTTTTTCTTTCTCAACGTAGATTATCACTTCATGAAGAATTCTTTTCTCTTCCTCACCGAGCAGACGTGATTTAAGTTCAAACTCGTCCAGTGTTTCATCTGGACAAGATATCTTCTTGTTCTCCACTAGTTTTTTCCAGACACTGTAAAGAAGCATAGAGTAATCCCCTAGCCAGGTGAGATTTCTATGCTCTAACACATTAGCATTATATGTATCCAGGAGTTCGTCAAACTCAGCCTCCATCTTGAACCGCTCCGCCTGAATTTTCTCCTCCACTTCCGTTTCCATCACCTTGACCTTTGCGACCGCTGCATCGCGCTCAGGCCGAAAAGACACGGCTTGCTCACATGCCTCTTGAGCGGCCGTATTGGCATCATCCCTTTCCTTACTTATGTCGACAAACTTGGCCTTTAACTCCTCCAGTTCTCTAACTGCCGCATCCCGCTCGGCCTCAACATTTTTGTATCGATGGCCCCAGTCTTCTACTAAGGTGCAATGCGCCTGTTGCATTTTTGCCATCTCTACTAGCGTCTCGTCGACCTTTTTTAGCGATTCAACTTCATCCCTGCGGGAGGATTTCACCTCAGATTGAAGGACCTCGACGATATGATTCTTCTGGGCCAAGTCAGCTTCCAGTTTCTCAATTATTTTGGCTCGGTCAAAGGCTGCTTTTGAAGCTTTAACGGCCGCCTTATACCATTCCTTATAGTGGGCGTAGAAATCGCGAGTATAACTGAGTGCTGTGTTCACAGCATCTTCAGGAATTTTTTAAGGTTAGGAGGGAAGATGTAAGCGTCAAAGCATATTTCCGGGAAGTCTTTCTTCAGTTGGGCGATTCTGATAGCCCCTTCACCGGATGGTTCAATAGGAGCCTCCTCCACAGTTGTGGTCGTAACAATTTCAGTCCTAGAACGATGCGATTCAGGCCTCGAAATCTATGAAGACGGCTGCTGTCGCAAAGGCTCAGATACATATGTATGGCTTCTGGGTGGCGGAGGAGAGCGAGAAGGAGAACGGTATCTCCGATCTCTGTCCGAGCGTCCCTGACTAGAGTAGCTTCGGGGATAGTCCCTCGCATGATATTCTTGCCCATAATACCTCCGTTCGCGATCGCGATCGGAATCCCCACGACGAGATTCATAGTAGGACGAAGGATGATGCACTCTTCGGAGTTTATCCAATGTAGATGGACGGCCAAACATAGCACCTACAAAAGAAAAACAACTCAATTAAGCATCAAGTGAAGGCACTACGATGTATGCGGAAGTCATGTAGTGTTGTGAAAGTGTATACAAATGTGCAAAACCCCCGACCAACCAGAAGTGTCGATTGCACTAACGGGTAAAGGCTCGCTTATTTCTAACGCTTCCCGGAGTTCTTCCAACCCAGACTCGTGGTGGAGAGACACGTACTCCGGGATGGGAATGTCATCCAGCCCTCTAAAAACATCTCCTGATTAACAAGGAGCGGCGTCAGAGATAGTAATTCTGGGGATGGAACGAGATACAACTACAGACTTCTGTTTCTTAAATTTAGGGACAATAGCCTTGTCTTTCCGCTTCTCTTCTATTCGGGAAAGATCAGCCGCTAGCTCAGTATCTGTGGGCGTCCTTTCATCGTCGCTCGCTTCTCTTATTACTATGTCGGGTTTTCTTTTCACAGTTTTCTTCTTTTTATTCGAAGCTAGTTTCGCCAACCTCTCAATAACAATGCTCTGGTTCATTTCGATTAAACCCAGTATCCTCAAGTTGTCGTCAGTTAACACCGAGTCAATATGCCTTAAGTCGCTCGGGACCTCTTGTAAGCTCCGAACAATGCCTCTATAATATACAACGTCGGGCCTCGAAATGATGGCTATAAGAAGGACAGAGTATTAATACAAGTGTTAAGAATAGCTTTTCAAGAAAGACTTGCGACACTTACGTCTAGACAGCCATCGCCTAGCAAACCCTGGGGGCACCGAACAAAAAACCATTCGGCTTTAAAATAGCTAAGTTTAGTCCAAGCCCCGGTCACAACCTGGCAGTTTCTGACTGCTTCAAGAAAAGTAAAAGATGGGCTATCACCCCTACTTTTGAAATTAAATATGTATCTAATCTCAGACGGCCTTGGCGGGCGAAAGAAACCATCCATAAATATGATAAAGGCACTATTCAGCAATGCGTGTCCGTTACAATTCCTAAAAATGATAGCATCTCTCTGATGTACTGATTAAACGGAGGAAGAGTTCCAACCGCACAAGCATGACGGTAGAAGGCAGTGTACCCTTCGGGCGGATTATGAGGTCTGTCATCAGCACCCGGTAGCAACACATCATCCGGAGATAGGTTATGTTTCAGACATATCCGGCCCAGCAAAGATTCGGAGATATTGGACTGGACGGAGTCAATAGGGTTCTCGATAAATAAAGCATCCGGCAATTCGTCCAGAGCCGGATCAATTACTCCGGCAGGAATATCAGGAATTTCAAGCGCAGGAGGGGGCGAACTCTGTACCTCTTGCTGTTGGGAGCTCGGAGATTCCATAACTGGTTAACTCATCAGAAATCATCATTAGATGCTAAAAAACCCGTGCATTCCCCAGTGTAAAGTGTATGAATGTGTTGTGTTGTGCGGTGTTGTGTATTGCTTGAAGGGATTTGCGAAATTAACAGAAATATACAAACGACAAAGCTACGGAATCCAGTTGCAATGACCGTCGTCGCCGCCGTCATCACTAAACTATTTGTATGATGGAAATTGATTCGGATAGAAGTAGTTATAGTTCCATCGACGAGCTTCGAAAGGTGGTCAAATATGCGGTTTAGTTATCAAGTCCAGATATGCGAAGGTGAAGCTCGTCGAAGTTATGCTAAAAAGGTGTCAAAAAATTTCGTATCCATCATAGGAGGTTTCGAATCGATCACACGCAGTTCGTTCGAATCCATCCAGGCGCCAATTCGAATTGATACTGGGGGCACATTTCGAATCGATGTCCCGAGAGCCGAGTTCGTATCGATCAAAATAGGGTGTCTTCGAATCGATCTCTAGTTGCCTAGTTCGTACCGATCAGGAAGCCCTCAGCTTGACATCAATTACATTCGAGTCGATACCTTTATCGATCATAAAAATATGAATTGTATCGATCTAAAGTTAAAGAATTCGTCGGCCATTAGCTCATTTTTCATATCGATCATTTCGAATCGATGCGATCCATCGCCATAGCCATCGGTATGAACTGCGTCTTCTCCATTAAAGCACCCCAGAGATCGATGCGAAACCCAACGAAAAGGACTATCGCCTTCATCAACTCAAACAACGAAACCCCAGATCGATTTGATTTTATTCTGTCCATTCCTTTTTCTCCAAACCAGATATGGTTTTACCAATGGCCAGAACGGATAAACAACGAAGGAAGGATGGATCTGAGATAGTTTTGTTGCTTGAATTCGTGGTTGATTACCTGATTTTAAGGAAGGATTCGACGAGTTGTGAGTTTGAAACTGATCGAATCAATGGCATGATACAGTTTTATCTTCCCTGATGCTTCGAATCGATAGGAAAAATGGAGGCGGCAGTAAAAAGTGAAAAAAGTGAAAAATGACTGAGCCCACGGTATTTATATGGAACCTAGTAGGCGACCGGGTCGATTCGCCTCCCGGTCTATGTGACCGGCCACACCTAGTCCAACCATGCCCCAATTCGAATGGTTCGTTCGAACCCATCAAGCTCAGCTTTCATCGAGGCGAAGTTGCCTCCAGACCTCATCGTTTCGAAGCCGCTACTCAACTTGACTCCACCCCGATGCTACCAAAGTAAATTGCACCGATTGAATCATACAAGTCTTCTGCCTCCAGGAGCAACATTCATCGATGCGAATCCAGATCCATCGATACGAATCCAAACAATCTGGATCGATTCGAAGTGTCCACTTCGCAACCATCAACCCAGGGCAGTACAGGTCTATCGATACGAACACCAGTGGTTTTGTATCCACCACAGCTCGAGCACCAGCATCGATACGAATGAGCATTTCGCATCCAACAAATTCCTAATCCATCAATGCGAAGTCAATCTTTCAACCTTCTATATCGATTCAGGAGAGGATCGATACGAAGGAACTCCACAAAACAACTGCCAAACGTTGTTACAACTCAAATTTCGCACCGGTTCAGGAGAGGATCGAGGCGAAACTCAATATCACAAACAAAAATAAACAACGACTTTGTTGAATATGCGCTTATATGATTTTTGTTTGATGATAATAAACATATATACATTCGTTTAAATGTATTTGTTAATGTACTATTTTATTTCTCATTGATTAAATAAATATTTGCTGAATAAAATTAAATGACACAGAATTTGAATTCAAACAGAAATTTTATTCAAACAATATTTATTACATTTTTGAATAGTACAAATTCAAGCTCTCACTATACATATACAATTTTGATTACAATACATCACAATTTCATATTTACATAAATTCCTCACTACATATCACTCACACTCGTATTTTATCTTCAACTTCATTCCAGTTAGAATCCAGCATCTGAGCAATCTGCAAAAATATTCACTAACGCAGTAAAATTGGAAAAGAAATATTTTTGCAATATAAAATAAAATATGAATTTTTGAAAATAATATTTGCCTCGATTATTTGGGTTGTTCGTCATGATTTATATTTGAATTCATCACACACGAACAATGTGACATGCACAGTGTATCACTGTACATGCCACAAGGCCGTGCACACCCATATACACTTGATAATGTTATAGGGACAGGTGAGCACAAGGTCAAACCCAAAATAAAACGACGAGTTCAACTCAGGTGCAACATAAATAAAATCACAACAATATGAATGGACAGTGATACCAGTAGAATGAACAACAGCAGACAACAAGACTCAAGTATGCTCAAGTCCAAATGCATCAGGTTGGAATATTTCAAAGCCAAGTACAAAGCATAACCAGAGTTGTACAAGTTCGACACAGCATGGTACAATGCAAATACAACAAGACCCGACGATGTTCACAAATGCAACTCACTAACCAGATGCAAACTCAAAATGAAAGTGAGACACCAAACCAGTTGAGTACAAACTAATGCACTAAGCAACTGAAACAAGCCAGAAGTTCAAATCAGTGCACGACAAAATGATGCAGCAACCCATATATATAGTGAACAGAGCAGTCATGCACGCATCAGGTCGAGCACTAAGGAATGCAACACTGCTTCACACACACATGTACCAGTGAAACATAACAATACAAAACCAAATGAACAAACAAATGCCAAAGCTCAGTGAAACCCAAGAAAGTGCACATCCATACCAACATGAATGCAGTAACAACCACCGAGCTAAATGCAATTCAAGTAAAGATACCAACTACACAAAAGTTCAGGTGAATCGAGTTCAGGTCAGACCAACCACAATGGATGCAAAGACCAGTGATGCAATGCATATATCATAATTATCGACCAGGCCACAACAATGAAGACTACAGCAAAATCCAGTTCCAACATGAACAGAGACCAGTAGTGTGCAACAATAACCTTGCATCAGTGTACAAAGAAGATAGTGACAACTACAAAAAGCAACCAGACTGTGATGCAAGCAATGACCAGAACACAAAGACAGGTATAACACTAAGTGCAGGCAGATTTGGAGAAATGACCAGAAAATAAAATACAGATGAATACATTCAAGCATCAAGCTGTTACAGGATTGAACAGAAGTGCTTTAAAACATTACATTAACTAAGTCAAAGAAATCATCGAATAGTTAAAAATCAACCGTGGCAGCCAAGGAATTAATCGCAAGCAAAGTCAAAGCCGTGATCAAAATATACAATGTTGAACAAGTCAGAGACGTGGTGGTAAAGAAACTAGCAAAGTCAAAATCGAAGCCGTGTTACCCAAGTAAATAAACGAATTGAAAATTTCAGAAATCATCTCAATCATCAATACAAAATCAAGCGGTTAGAGAAATTGATTGACAAATTCAAACGTGTTTATACGAACGAAAATAAAGGAGATCGAACGCATATATAACCCAGAATCATCACTGGCAATTGATCATCGGAGTTCAATTGAGCATAACTGAAAAGCACAAAGGAAAACCACATACCAAATTGAAGTCGAACTCCAGAAGCAGCCGAAAAGACGAACAAATATTCTCTCAATTTACAACCAGATTGATCAAACAATCGGCAGCTTCACGAAACCCTAGTTTGGATCGAAGAGAACGAAGCCCTAAATTTGCAAGAGGAACGGCCGCCATTATTCATGAAAAGGAACAGAGCAACTAAAAGTCGAACGGGCCAGAATAGAATAAGGGGGCCGGTTTTGTTTTTAAAAAAGGGCTTTTTATTTTATTTTAATTAGGGTTTTCGTGTCTTTGTTTTTAGTTTGCTTTTTAAATTTATTTTTAAATTTTAAACCGTTATATTTTCTAGTCGTGTGACTAGGGCACAAACTACGTGGCGTAGTTTGAGAATTCGCAACTCAGTGGCTGAGTTGTGGCAGGGTTTTGAGCGTAGAATTAGGTTTAGTCGATAGCGGGTGTCGCAAGTTTACGTGTGTAAGCGTCTGACTATCTAATTTCTAGTAGAAACCTTGGGGCCAGCACGTAGGCAGGGTTTTGCCGAAGCTGGGTAAATTCTGTGTCGTTCTATTTCTATACTTTATTATTCTGCTATTTTTCTGTACTGCTATTCTATGATCTGTGTTAAGATTATTTATAAGCTTCCGCAATTAATTTTTATAATTATCACTATCACCCTATTCACCCCCCTCTAGGGTGAAATCGATCCTACAAGTGGTATCAGAGCTAGGAATAGAAGTCGATTTTTGCTTTCAAAATTCGTGTTTCAAAAATCAATTTTTGTTTTAAAAATTTGAATTTTTAAAATGGCTTCTTTTAGTAATGCTTTTGCTGAGGGTCAGTCCATAGTTAGACCACCAATGTTCAATGGTGAATATGCTTACTGGAAAAATAGGATGGAAATTTTTCTAAAAACCATTGACGCTTCGGATATTGTTGAGACAGGGTATAAAGCACCAACTATAATTGAAAATAATCAGGAACTAAAAAAACCAAAGGATCAATGGACAGAACTAGAAAATAAATTACAAAATGCTAATGCTAAAGCCATGAATTCTATTATCTGTTCATTAGATCAATCAGAATTTAATCGTGTCTCACATTGTCTAACTGCGCAGGAAATATGGCATACACTAGAAGTGACTCACAAAGGAACATCTCAAGTCAAAGAATCTCGCCTTTCCATGCTAAGCAGCGAATACGAGAACTTCACAATGGCGAAGGAAGAAAATGTCAAAGAAATGCATGGACGACTTTCCAATATTGTATACAAATCAAAAGCTCTTGGAAAATCGTACACAGAGTTGGAGATCGTCCGAAAAATCCTCATAGTTCTTCCACGAAAATTTGAAGCAAAAGTGACTGCCATACAAGAATCGAAAGATTTAAAACAAATGAAAGTTGAAGAACTCATCGGAAATCTCACCACTTATGAGCTAGAAATGAAATTCAAGGAAGAACGTGAAGAAGGAGACACTCGAAGAAAATCAATAGCTCTTAAAGGGACAATTGAAAGTGAAGATGATGATGATAATGATGATGATTGTGAAGCAGAACTAGCAAAATTAATAAGAAAATTCAAAAGGTGGAGTCGCAAATATGGCAATCCAGTTAGAAATCAACAAGCAAAGAGCAGATTAACCAAAGCAATAGACAACCCAGAAGAACAGAAAATCATCTGTCATAAATGCAACAAACCTGGTCATATCAAGCCAAATTGTCCCTGAAATCGACTCAATCAAGGAAAGAAACCGAAAAGGAGAAGTTTTGCAGCTACTTGGGATGAAAGCGACGAAGATGGAAGTGATAGCACTGGCAGTGAAAGTGAAAAAGCAAATTTGTGTCTTCATGGAGAAATAACTGACAGTGACGATGACGAAACAAGTGAGGTATCAAAACTTACTCATTCAGAATTACTTATACATTTTCACGAGGTAAATGGCTGTTTTGAACAACTTAGGGAGAAGTATGCCAAACTAGAATCACAAAATGATACTTTGATAGAATTGAATGAACAACTTGACCAATTAGTTCAAAACTATCAAAGTAGGATCCCTAAGTGAGATAAGTGTCCAACATTTGAAGAAGAAATTAAAAAATCGAAAATTAATATAAAATCACTTGAAAATGAAATTTTGATTTTAAAAGAAAGTGAAAATACTAGGAGAGAAAATTCTATTAAAAAGTGCACACAATTATTAAAGGAAAATGAATCTCTCAAAACACAAGTCCAACAATTGTCAACGACTTTAGATAAATTTTCAAAAAGTGAAAAATCGTTGAATATGCTATGAGGAAAGCAAACTGTTAATACGGTTAGACAAGGAGTTGGATATAATCAATATAAAAGTGTTGAAAGCAATATTAATCGAGTTATTTCTATGTGCACAATTTGTAAAAAATATGGACACAATCACAATAATTGTTGGTATAAACCCAAACATGTGAAAACTATACCGATTTGGGTTCCAAAAGGCACAAATATAAAATCTCTCAAAGTTAAACAAATTTGGGTGCCAAAGGGAACATATATAAATAGTTTTGGGTCCCCACAAAATTATCTTTCTAAATATTCTGCCACTAACAATCATGGACCTATAAAAACAAATAGGTCACTAAACTCTCTTCTCGTGTAGGTATGCTGGCAAGCTAAGGAACAACAGCAATGGTACTTGGATTCTGGCTGTTCTAGGCACATGACAGGCGATAAATCAAAGTTCCTTAGCCTAGAAAAGTACAAAGGTGGCAGAGTCACAATGGGCAACAATGACAAGTGTAAAATTGTCGGTAAAGGTAAAGTAGGTAACAATATATTTACCTTGAATTACGTACTATATGTTGAAAATCTGCACCACAATTTGATATCAATCAGCCAGCTATGTGATTAAGGTATGAATGTTATCTTTGATTCTGACTTGTGCAAAATTGTTGACAAATCATCAAAAGAAATCTTATTTTCAGGTAAAAGGAAAGGTAATATATATGCTCTATCTTTTGATGATCTCACCCTGTCTAAATGTTTGGTAGCTAAGGATATAGAAGTGAATTTATGGCATAGACGTTTAGGGCATGCTAGTATGAACTTGTTAAACAAATTAAAAAGGAAAAGTTTGGTAAGAGGGTTGCCATCACATGAGCTTGAAACAGAAAACATTTGTAAAGCATGTACCTTGGGAAAACTTAAAAAATCATCATTTCATGCCAAAAACAATGTAAGCACTTCTAGAGTTCTTGAACTTGTTCATATGGATCTGTTCGGACCTAACGACATTGCTAGTTTAGGAGGTAAGAAATATTGTTTTGTGTTAGTTGATGATTACTCAAGATATACATGGGTATATTTCTTGGCTAAAAAATCAGAAACTTTTTCATACTTCACAAAATTCGCAAAATTAGTGCAAAATGAAAAGGGAGTCCCTATTGTTACGTTAAGAAGTGATCATGGTAGAGAATTTGAAAATTATGAATTCAAAACTTCTGTGATGAAAACGGTTTTAAACTAGAATTTTCTACACCACGTACTCCACAACAAAATGGAGTAGTTGAAAGAAAGAATCGAACATTGCAAGAGTTAGCTAGGTCTATGATAAATGAGTATAAGCTACCTTTGCCTTTTTGGGCAGAAGCAATAAATACAGCTTGTTATGTAATGAATAGAGTTATGATTAGACCAATTCTTGACAAAACACCCTATGAGCTATGGTTCAAAAATAAACCAAACATTGACTATTTCAAAGTATTTGGGTGTCCATGCTATATTCTCAATACAAGTGATCAATTGGAAAAATTCGAAGCAAAAGCTGATGAAGGCATATTCATGGGATACTCTTCTAGAAGTAAAGCTTATAGACACTACAGCAAAAGGAATAAAACAATCGTGGAGTCAATCAATGTGAAGTTTGATGAAGGCATTAATGAACAGGAAATGGTCAAAAGCAATGTTGAAGAGGAGAATGGAAAAGATGAGAACGAAAAACCAAAAGAAACCGCAACAAAAAACGAAGTCCGAAGGAATCTAGATCCAGAAAAATTGAAATTCAAAGCAGATCGCCCTCCAGAATTGATAATAGGAAATCCTATCACAGGTGTTCAAACTTGTTCCTCTTTTAGAAATTTGTGTGATCTGTGTCTATATAGTGGATTTATCTCAGAAATAGAACCCGAAGACATAGATACAGCTCTTAATGATGAAAATTGGTTTATGGCTATGCAAGAAGAGCTAAATCAATTTGAGCGAAATGATGTTTGGAGTTTAGCACCTAGACCTAAGGACTATCCAGTCATAGGAACAAAATGGATTTTCAAAAATAAATATGACAAATCTGGAAATGTGATTAGAAATAAAGCTAGACTAGTCGCTAAAGGATATAATCAAATTGAAGGAGTTGACTTTGATGAAACTTTTGCACCTGTAGCTAGACTAGAATCAATTAGGACATTGCTAGCTTTTGCTTGCTACAAAGGATTTAAGTTAAGACAAATGGATATTAAAAGTCCATTTCTTAATGGAATTTTAAAAGAAGATGTATTTGTCGAACAACCAGAAGGTTTTGAAAGTCATGAATATCCTAACCATGTATATAAACTTAAAAAGGCATTATATGGGTTAAAACAAGCTCTTAGAGCTTGGTACGAATGCCTAGGTACTTATCTTCTGGAAAATGGGTTCAAAAAGGGTTGTGTAGACACCACACTATTTCTGTTGCATGAAAACGATGATATTTTAACCGTTCAAATATATGTTGATGACATTATTTATGGTGCTACTAACAATTTGTTGTATGAGAAATTTGAAAAAGTTATGCAGGAAAAGTTCGAAATGAGCTTGGTTGGAGAATTGAAATTCTTTTTAGGATTTCAAGTCAAACAAAGCGATAAAGGTACATTCATTTCTCAAACAAAATATATTAAGGAACTTATCAACAAATTTGGGTTAAAAGATGCTAAACCAGCTAGAACCCCCATGAGCACAACAATTAAACTTGACAGTGATGAAAAAGGTAAGGCAGTTGATCAAAAGCAATATAGAGGTATGATTGGATCACTCCTTTATCTTACCGCTTCTAGGCCTGACATCATGTTTTCTGTCTGCTTGTGTTCACGATTTCAATCTAACCCAAAAGAATCTCATTTAAAAGCAGTTAAAAGAATTATAAGATATTTGTTGCACACCTCACGGTTTGGTCTTTGGTATCCAACAAACGATAACTTTGAATTAAAAGGTTTTTCAGATGCTGATTATGCTGGAAATTTAGTTGATAGAAAAAGTACTAGTGGAGCATGTTTTATGTTAGGACATTCATTAGTTGCATGGTCAAGTAGGAAACAGAATTGTATTGCATTATCTACAACAGAGGCAGAGTATATTGCTTTGAGTGGTTGCTCTGCTCAAATCTTACGGATGATACAAACTTTGCAAGACTATGGTCTAAATTTTAAACGTGTACCACTAATGTGTGATAGCAAAAGCGCAATTGATCTCACAAATAATCCTGTACACCACTCACGAACAAAACATATAGATGTTAGACATCATTTTATTAGAGATCATATTTCCAAAGAAAATATCTGCATAAATTTTATTTCGACTGATTTTCAATTGGCAGACATTTTTACAAAACCTCTACCAGAAAATAGTTTTTGTAAACTACGTCTCAGCTTAGGTGTGTTAGAAATTTAATTTGCTGAATACTTAACATTTTTTTTCCTACTAATTGTCGAAAAGATAAATAGTGATTGAAAAAGTGATGAGTATTGATATTTATCGTACATTATTACTCGAGAAGGTATAATTAGTAAAAAATTTCAGTTTAAACAAGAGTTATAAAACTTTTGTTGGCAAAAATTCCATGACCATCTCTATTTCATCATATTTCTAACGACCATCACTCATCAAAATTCTATATAGTTTGTCGATATGTGGTACTAAACAGGAATCGTTCGTTTTTTTTCATTTTATATTTCTTTTAATATATATATATATATATATATATATATATACCAAAGTATTCACTCTCATTTAAAAGTCCTCACGTTTATGCATGGGTGAATTACTTGGAATTTGTTATGTGCTTCCATGCTCATTTAAAAGTCCTCACGGTTATGCATGTATGGAACGCATATCAAAAGTTGATAATAAACAAGTTGATTCTAATCCCATTTAAAAGTTCTCACGGTTATGCGTGGTTAGAAGACACTTGAATTCATTTTTATTTAAAGTAAAATTGGAATACTACTAATCTCATTTAAAAGTCCTAACGGTTATGCATGGTTAGTAGGTATTCAAATTCCTGATATAAATATACCACAAATAGACACAACTTATGGTTTTATATGATGACATAATTCCCATCATTCTAAAAGTGGAATATGCGCCTAACAAAATATTTATGATTCTTGTTTGGATTTTTTTTTTGAAATTTAATTTTTATATTCGATTGAGTTTTAATGTTGAATTAATATCAATCACTTTATCTCTATTTTCTCTAACACTATTATTCTTTTGCTGATAACAAAATGGGGAGAAAGAAAAGTTAAGATTTTGTCAAATGAAATCTAGCAAAAGTCAAACGTTTTCCATTAGCATCTAGGCTCATTTGCATATTCTTATGCAAATATGTAGGGGGAGCCTTGTGTAGAGAGGAAGCATTTAAATAGGGGGAGCAATTAGAGCATATGAATGATCAAATACATTTAACATATTCAAAATCTTAAATATATGTTTGTTATCATCAAAAGGGGGAGATTGTTGAATATGCGCTTATATGATTTTTGTTTGATGATAATAAACATATATACATTCGTTTAAATGTATTTGCTAATGTACTATTTTTTTCCATAGATTAAATAAATATTTGCTGAATAAAATTAAATGACACAGAATTTGAATTCAAACAGAAATTTTATTCAAACAATATTTATTACATTTTTGAATAGTACAAATTCAAGCTCTCACTATACATATACAATTTTGATTACAATACATCACAATTTCATATTTACATAAATTCCTCACTACATATCACTCACACTCGTATTTTATCTTCAACTTCATTCCAGTTAGAATCCAGCATCTGAGCAATCTGCAAAAATATTCACTAACGCAGTAAAATTGGAAAAGAAATATTTTTGCAATATAAAATAAAATATGAATTTTTGAAAATAATATTTGCCTCGGTTATTTGGGTTGTTCGTCATGATTTATATTTGAATTCATCACACACGAACAATGTGACATGCACAGTGTATCACTGTACATGCCACAAGGCCGTGCACACCCATATACACTTGATAATGTTACAGGGACAGGTGAGCACAAGGTCAAACCCAAAATATAACGACGAGTTCAACTCAGGTGCAATATAAATAAAATCACAACAATATGAATGGACAGTGATACCAGTAGAATGAACAACAGCAGACAACAGGACTCAAGTATGCTCAAGTCCAAATGCATCAGGTTGGAATATTTCAAAGCCAAGTACAAAGCATAACCAGAGTTGTACAAGTTCGACACAGCATGGTACAATGCAAATACAACAAGACCCGACGATGTTCACAAATGCAACTCACTAACCAGATGCAAACTCAAAATGGAAGTGAGACACCAAACCAGTTGAGTACAAACTAATGCACTAAGCAACTGAAACAAGCCGGAAGTTCAAATCAGTGCACAACAAAATGATGCAGCAACCCATATATACGGTGAACAGAGCAGTCATGAACGCATCAGGTCGAGCACTAAGGAATGCAACACTGCTTCACACACACATGTACCAGTGAAACATAACAATACAAAACCAAATGAACAAACAAATGCCAAAGCTCAGTGAAACCCAAGAAAGTGCACATCCATACCAACATGAATGCAGTAACAACCACCGAGCTAAATGCAATTCAAGTAAAGATACCAACTACACAAAAGTTTAAGTGAATCGAGTTCAGGTCAGACCAACCACAATGGATGCAAAGACCAGTGATGCAAAGCATATATCATAATTATCGACCAGGCCACAACATTGAAGACTACAGCAAAATCCAGTGCCAACATGAACAGAGACCAGTAGTGTGCAACAATAACCTTGCATCATTGTACAAAGAAGATAGTGACAACTACACAAAGCAACCAGACTGTGATGCAAGCAATGACCAGAACACAAAGGCAGGTATAACACTAAGTGCAGGCAGATTTGGAGAAATGACCAGAAAATAAAATACAGATGAATACATTCAAGCATCAAGCTGTTACAGGATTGAACAGAAGTGCTTTAAAACATCACATTAACTAAGTCAAAGAAATCATCGAATAGTTAAAAATCAACCGTGGCAGCCAAGGAATTAATCGCAAGCAAAGTCAAAGCTGTGATCAAAATATACGATGTTGAACAAGTCAGAGACATAGTGGTAAAGAAACGAGCAAAGTCAAAATCGAAGCCGTGTTACCCAAGCCGATAATATACGAATTGAAAATGTCTGAAATCATCTCAATCATCAATGCAAAATCAAGCGGTCAAAGAAATCAATTGACAAATTCAAACATGTTTATACGAACGAAAATAAAGGAGATCGAACGCATATATAACCCAGAATCATCACTGGCAATTGATCATCGGAGTTCAATTGAGCATAACTGAAAAGCACAAAGGAAAACCACATACCAAATTGAAGTCGAACTCCAGAAGCAGCCGAAAAGACGAACAAATATTCTCTCAATTTACAACCAGATTGATCAAACAATCGGCAGCTTCACGAAACCCTAGTTTGGATCGAAGAGAACGAAGCCCTAAATTTGCAAGAGGAACGGCCGCCATTATTCACGAAAAGGAACAGAGCAACTAAAAGTCGAACGGGCCAGAATAGAATAAGGGGGCCGGTTTTGTTTTTAAAAAAGGGCTTTTTATTTTATTTTAATTAAGGTTTTCGTGTCTTTGTTTTTAATTTGCTTTTTAAATTTATTTTTAAATTTTAAACCGTTATATTTTTTAGTCGTGTGACTAGGGCACAAATTACGTGGCGTAGTTTGAGAATTCGCAACTCAGTAGCTGAGTTGTGGCAGGGTTTTGAGCGTAGAGTTAGGTTTAGTCGATAGCGGGTGTCGCAAGTTTACGTGTGTAAGCGTCTGACTATCTAATTTCTAGTAGAAACCTTGGGGGCATCACGTAGGTAGGGTTTTGCCGAAGCTGGGTAAATTCTGTGTCGTTCTATTTCTGTACTTTATTATTCCGCTATTTTTCTGTACTGCTATTTTGTGATCTGTGTTAAGATTATTTATAAGCTTCCGCAATTAATTTTTATAATTATCACTATCACCCTATTCACCCTGAAATCGATCCTACAGACTTGTTAGCATGCAACCTTAGCAAAAGTCAGAACACAATCATGACAGACTAAGATCAAATTTTCAGCATTGGAGAGAATTGAGCATTCATCCAATCCCGATTGCAGCGATAAACCACTAAGCACTATCATACAACAGCCCGTCAAGACAACACAAGACTACAACCTATGATAAAAGAGCGACTACTGTCCAGAATAAGGATTGCAGTTTTTCAAAACACGTCATGTTCCCACAAGACGTACTTTGGGGGGCAAATGTTATCCCGTCTTTTGGCAAGGCTAGAATACCAAGAATTGATCAAGAACCAAGTTTGACTCGTCATGGATATCGATGAATTTTGTTCGAGTCCGGATCGAGCTACAATTGATATGACGTGACAAGCAAAGCTAAGAAAGCCGATGTTCCAGGTTTCAAGCCGATCCGAGTTCGTATGCTCAAGCTATGATCGATTCAAGATGAAGGAGATAGCCCTTGTTCGAATCCGTAGGTTACACCCTAGTTCGAATCCATAGGCAGAGATTCTATTCGTATCCATCGGTTCGACTCCATCTAGTTCGCAACCATCAGCAAGCATTCGTCGAATCGGTCTGGATGTACTACTTCGTATCGATCGGAGCTTCCTCCTTCGTATCCATCAAAAGGGTGATGTTCGAGTCCATTAGTAACATCAGCCTTCGAATCCATAACACTTAAAATGATCGAAAGGAAGATAGCCTCGCCTCCATCTGGTTCGCATCCATCAAACTCACGGTCATTCGAATCCATGAAAACACTTCTCTTCGAATCCACCCAGTATAGTCATCTCATATCGGTCCACTGAAACGAGACAGGATCGATACAAACGAGAGCTTCTTCGAGTCCAGGGGTGGTTGAAGCCTTTCGAAGCCATCGAGTCAAGGCGGCGAAGTCTCCGGGACGACTCGATCAAATAGGAGAAAAAGGCGGAACAATACGCAAGTTATGCTCCACGTCATCACGAAGGCACGCAATACCATCGATGCGAAGCAATCGATTCGAATGAATCGATTCGAGCGAAGCAACCCGACAAAGATCATCATTTCGAATCGATCATATCTCGAGATTCATAAGTCCAAATGCTATGAAATTTTCACATGAGCTTGCTTACATGTTGAAGAATGTCCACACCAAATTTCATCTTGATTGGATGATTTTTTGATCGATTCGAATGGAGTTCGAATCGATCCCAAAGTGGGCCCAAATTTCCCGAGGCCGGGCATGTGGGCCCCCTCACGTGCCAGAAGTGGTCTACCGGATTTTCAGCGAAATATCAGCCTTCTACGCCTATAAATAGAGCCCCTGGTCATTCAGAAAGGGGAACGTAGAATTTTTATAGAAAAAGTACGCCCGGACGCTGCTAGAATCACTTCATATCATCATCACTGCCATTGATTTGGAATTTTGACTTACTATCTGCTGTATTTTGACATAAAAAGTTGTATTCCCAGAATATCGAGCAATAAAGTGACAAAACTTCATAGCGGACGTAGGCGATACGCCGAACCACTCTAAATTACTGTCTTCCGTGCAATTTACTTTTCTGTGACTTGGAGTTTTTGTTAGATAATCCTCATTTTCAATTTGATTTCTTCATTTATTATCTCTTTAAAAACTTCCGAAGAGTGTTGTGCCCAATTTTGATGCAAACATCTTGCGTTTTTTATTTTTTTTAAAATAGAGACTAAATTTACATATTCATATCTACATGGACTTTTCTTATATCAACATCAAAAACAGGGTCCTGTATTTCTTTTCTTGTATAAAAAGCAGTAGGATAAAAGATAATTTTAAGCAACTAATATTCAATTATGCTATAATATACACACATAATATATACTGTTTTTCTAATAAAAACTGTGTGACTAATTTTCAAGTGCATATATCATCATCTCCCCAGCCGTCCGCTTTTGATTTTAATGTTTTCAATACAACAGACATATTTCAAATGTTTTGGGCAGACAAGTTTAAGCAAACGACCCGTGGACGGATTTGATAAGGGTCAATGTCCCGTTTCCAAATTTATCAACATTAATGCTCCTCAGATATCAATGTATCCGACATACATGCAGTGCTTTTCTAGCTGATCTCAGGCTTGAACAGTAGGCAAGTTCCAAAATTTTCTCAGAGTCATATAATTAGTTTCAAGTCCTTCAAATTCTACCGAACTCAAAAGTCATCTGAGTTGCGTACAAGTAAATGATATGATATAGTGCTCGATTATATAAGCATGAGATTCCAATTTATACACCAATTAATATGTACTTCCACAACAATTTTTCACAACAAACCTCATTCAGACATACATCTCACTGGTATACATATAAACAACAATGGCAACAACTGAATCTCAGCGCAGTCTAATGGTTTCATTAGGAAAAATGACATTAGGGTTCCTGATATGAGGGTTCAATGCAGCCAATTCTTTCCACTTAGAGCCATTCCCATGAACTTTCGATGAAATGCTCCATAATGTCTCTCCAGGTTTCACTTTGGCCGTCGCTTCACTCTGCATTTTCACAGTATTAGCCTTCATAAATGGGTGCTTGCTGCCCTTTCCCATTCCGTTAGCCAGCAACCACCTAGACCCAGACTGTGATTTTACAGAATTACCCCACACACTCTTCTTCTTACCAGCCTCAGTCCCCAACCCCGCCACGTGCACTTCCGTAATTTTGAATCCAGGAACTTCCCCTTCTACTTTATCCTTCTCCTCCTTTTCTTCTTCTTCTTCTTCTTTGTACTTGTGTTCATAGAAGGATCGATAAACTGTAGGTTTAGGAGGTAAAATGACTCTTTCTACTTGAATCAAGGCGAGCAAGGGAGCTCCTACACGCTCGTAATCACGTAAAGGATCGCGTAACTGCACCATTATTGCCACCGTGAAATTATTACCAAGCAACCCCCATTTTTTACCTGATTTTTTACCGCTGTTTTTACCTGCCCTTAAGAACTCCATGGATTTGGCATGATGGGCCTCGAGTATTCTTGTGGTTTTCTCACTGGCTATGTCTTCATCGTTGATGGCCCCGGAATCGAGCCTAGCCCATTCGTCGAGTGTTAGCGATAAACCCATCAAACCATCTACGTCTTCTTCTGCATTATCTTTGATGCCCATTAGTTGTAGGCCGTAGGCGCCTTCTAGACCAATAGATGTATTGTCATTATTAGTTGAATGTATTAAATGAGGGGTAACGTTTGATGGTGCTTCTTGATTAGACATGCCAGACTGTATTCGCAAACCCTCAATCGATAAGGCTTCAATTTTGTCCATTGCTAATGGAGCAAGGTCTTCAAGTGAAACATACTCAGAGTTTTCTTCTTCACTCCTTGATGGTTTTTTCTTCAAACCTTTGCTTTTTCCACCTCTGCTGGATATATGGTCTATGTTATGATTCTCTGATGAATCCAACCTATGCAATTTAAAATATTGTCCGCTGCTTAAGTAATTTATTTTGAATAATGAACATAAGAAGACAGTTTGTAAAAATAATGCGTCATAATCTAATTGATCGAATCATTAAGATTCAAATGAGAGATGAAACTGGCAAAAATAAATGTTGTGGTCATTGTATACTCCCTTAAGAGCTTGCACACTGTCTGGTATAAGTATTAAAATAAAAACAGCTATCTGGAAAGGATTAAAGGTAGGTATTATACATCAATATATTACAGATGGTACAACCAAATATCATAATGTTATTATATTTATACAGCATTTTAATACACAGTTTCTAGAATTTAGAACTCACTGTTTGTTCCAGCATATAGGTGTAACTGCAAATATATTAATGCAGTCTATAAATGTGTAACTGCAACATCAAGGTATTTAGATGTATCTAAAAATCCAAAGGACAAAAACTGTTCCTACAAAGCATTGAATTGTAAATGACCTAAACATCCATTTGAACAACTAAAAGATGGCAAATTGTAGAATGGCATCTCAGCAATGTCATGCTCACGTACCAAGTTTTTCAATATTTGGTTTTTAGAACTACAACTTTGACGATTTAAGTAATCTATCAATGTAGCAATTTCAGCATATAATAACTTGTGAATGACTCAAGGTATGATGCATTACAATGCCGATGTCCTATAAAACTATAAACAGTACAGTTTGAAGTACCTGTCACACAATTCTTGAGATGATGAAGCTTCCCAAGCAACTTGTTGCATTGTTTTACCAGTAATATCTTCCAGTGGCATAAGTTTAGTAGCCTGCGTTGATAACTTCTCAATTCCAATAGATGACAATCCTTTCAATATTTCCATAATATCAGAACCCATTTCTGCAGCCAATACAATAGGACTTGAAGCTTGCATAACTAAACCACCACAATTCTTTGAGGCTTTAAAAAGTGAAGGACTCATAGAGCGCAGGAACCCACCATCTTTAGTTTGAATAAAGGAATCCAAATTCTCACCAAGTGGTGGCAACTCTTTCGGTTCCTCTACAGGACCATTTATAGGACTACCAAATCCTTCACTACTGTTTGTCATTGAGCTCTCAAAAACCTTCTCATTCAAACCCCATTCACGCATCAAAGCTTCTGATTCTTCGCCTTCGAGCATTTTAGCTCTTGACTTATGATGCTCTATCTCTGCCTCATTCACCATTGAAGAAAAATCGAAAGATATAGGAACAATATTTTCAGTCTCGAATTGTTTTAGTAGTCGTTCCCTTGGTGATTCTGCATAATCATCTTGACTGTTTTCTAATCCAAGGATGCTGAAGAACTCGTTTGCAATACTTTCAGTTAAATCATCTAAACTTCGGGACCTGCTCATCTTTCCTTCTAATTTACTATTCGATCCTATAGCCCCAAGATCAGATTCTAAAGGTTCCAATTCATTCATTCCAGTGACTGGGATAACATTGATTGCAAAATTTACTTCATTTTTCAAGTTGGAAACTTTGATCTCCTTATTTTCATCTTCTCCAACAAAATTCTTGGACTCAATCTCCACTCCCTTCTCAATAACCGTAAATTCAATCTCCTCGCACTCATTCTTTCCAGATACCTCCATTGTAGTACAACGTTTCAACTCTGGTGGATTATCAAGTCCCTCTTTCAAATGAACAGAATCATTTCCTGCAAGAAAATTAACTGCACTTATGCTCTCATTTCTTCCAAAGCTACTATTTTTCTCGTTGCTTGAACAAACAGAATATCCAAAGCTGACATTCAAAACCGCACCTCTTGCCCTTCCACCCAAACCAAAAGAAGTACTCCACTGCCCTTCCCTCTTCTCCCCATATAAATCTTCAAAAACAACGGGCAATATTTTTGTAATTTCAACCCTATTTTTTCCAAAATCGTACCCAGTACTCCCCGCCAAATTCACATAAACTATGAACTCCCTGCTCTCGTACTTTGCCGCGCCGCCTTTCTTGCTGGCGTAAACAGAACAGTTGTGCAGCAAAGTTTCGCGAAATTCAACCGATCCATTTACAGCCTTAACGGGTCGGGTTTTGGATCCTGTGTTATCGGACACCCGCTTGAAGTGGACCACGAACGCGGAGCTGGAGAGAGCACAAGGGAGGTCGCGAATAGAGTGGACCTGGATGGAGAAGATGCAGTCGAAGCGGGACTGGCGGAGGAGGGATAAGGATCGGAGGGGGTTTTTGATAGATTTCCATAGGTTTTTGTTAGCGGGTTTCGGGTTTGGGTTCGAAGGGAGGGAGTGGCGGCGGGGGTGCGAGGTGGAGAGGGCGGTTGAGAGGGATTGGATCTCCTTGAAGAACTGGTCGGTGGTTTTGGACGATATGTTTCGGGTCGGATCCGGGTTTGGGCGCATTGTTGTCAACGTGCTTCGAGGTTTAGGGAAGAAAGGGCGGATTTATCTATTCTGGAAGCTTGGATTTGAATTTTGAAATGAACTATGAGTAGAGAGCATTGTAATCAACCCAAATTCTGTTGTGGAGTTAATGAATCTTATTAATAAGTAACTACTGTTTACTTGTTTAATCTTTGGAGTAATAAGTAACTAACATTTTACCTACTTAATCTTTGGATCGATAAGTAATCAATTTTTTACTCAATTAATCTTTAGTTTAGTTCGATTAAGTTATTTCATTTATTTGTAAGATTGACCTAATGAAACGATGGACAAAACCAAAATGAGCAAACGGAGGTTTGTAGACTTGACTGGTGTTTGTTTTTTTTCAAGTTCATTTCTGGATGAGAACTTATTTTGTTGTTCGTTAAAACTATCCATTGAGACCAAAGAATGCGGAATTTATTTTCCCACTTATTTTTTGTTGTGAATAATGAACAATAGTTTGTTTACTTTATACGTTATTAAAATCTACAAACATAATGCAAATTCGAAATTTTAGCATTAATATTTGAAATCTCATATTTCAAAATATTCAAATTTTTAAACCCAGTATACTTTTAAAATCTAAATTTTTGAATATCCTAAATTTGAAATTTCAAGATTCTTAATATGAATTTTTATAGTTACATTTTTTGAAACTATTTGTTTTAGTTAAAAGTTTCAAAAATTCTAAAACTAAAATTCTGAAAATTTGTTGCTTTAGAAATTACAATTTCAAACATTACAAAATTCGTAATTAGTTTTGAAATTTTAATCTTCTAAAATTAACGTTTTATAACTTCTTTTAGTATTCAAATTCACTTCATTTAAATTTTTGTTAATCTAAACATTTAAAACTTAAAATTCCAAATTCCTATTTTTAGTTATCTTTATTTAAAAGCAAATTGATATAGATGATACTACTGTCAAGAGAAGCATAATTATAAACTCCAATCATAAGTTATAGAATGCAAACAAATAAATAATTGATTATTTAGAATTCAACGTTCAACGATCATCACTTAGAATTCAGATTGCAGCAATTAGAGTTCAAAAATCAGCATTTTAAATAAACGAAGCTTTAAATTTTTAATCCTCTTTCATTGCCTTTTCATCTTTAAGTTATACTTCTTAATGACGTCACATAAATAAAATCATTAAGTTATTTTGAAACTTTTAATCTGTGATGACCCACTATTTTTAATATATAAATTGAATTACAAACAATGAAACGTCCCGCAAATTTATCAATTTGATAAATTAGATTTATTTTTAAAATATTCAATTTTTAATATAAGCTTTTTAAACATAGATTATGTTGTCTTGAACAATAAATAATGATGGTAATCTTATTTTGAATAAATATTTACAAAAATATATACTTTAGAAAAATGTCGATAAACAGCTCTAAAATTATCAGAAGTCGTGCGCGAAGCTGAATACATACACTTATATATCCATTTAAACAAGAATATGAAATAAAGAGTATTTACTTTATTTTTGAAAATAAAATGTATTTATGACATCATCAATAATGACATCATATTTATAATTGATTTATGAATCATAAATTTAAATTGAGATTTTATGATTTAATAATTATGACAATTATTCAAATATTTCTTTAAAATGATAATAATTCATTTTAATTAGTTATATAGTAATAATAAATCATTTATAATAGTTTTATAAAGATATATACTTGATTTAAAAATATGAGAAAATTGGTATCGCTTTAACGATATAACATCACTTTTTCTAAAAAATTGTTTGATATTAATTTATATGGTTTTATAATTCAAACGAGATCATTTTAATTAATTTATAATGATGGGAAATTAGTTTTCAAATTTTGTGTACATTTATATGTAATTTAATTAATAAGTGAAAATGTGATCGGGAACCGGCTTTCCGATTTTCAACGGCTTAACAAATGGAAGTTGTTCAAAGTGATTGCAACCTTATTTATATGTTTTGTGCATATATATAACATACACATGCATGCCTTAACATATACATAAACACATATATACATACAAATATAGATACACACACATATTAGAAAATATATAAGATATTTTTCTAAAACTTAACCCTTAAGTAAATCCAAAGTCAAACCCTTACCCATTAAGTACAAGTATATGGGTACACATACATGGGGGTACACGGTCGGAATAGATAAGTGGGAAGGGAGTAGGGTGGTGATAAAATGGTGATGTATTTGTGTGGAAATATTAGGATCTTTTCTCTCCATTTTTTCCTATAAATACCGACCATTCCCTTCATAATTTTACATATAATTCTCTTCTTCTTCTTCCTCTTCTTGAAGCTCATTATTTGTCACGACCCATTTTTCCGTACTGATTAAAAACTGACATTAAACTACTCTTGTCAGCTGAACCGTTCGGAAAGACAGATAATGAAAGAAAGAAGGTAGAAATAGAAAGAAAATAGAAGAAAAGAGAACAAATCAGAATCTCACAGCAGATCGACTAAATTATAATATAAACAAATCTTTACATGAAACCAAAACTGTTACTTTATATATCATATACAAGTTTACATCAGAGTTACAACCACACAACACAGACAGTTATATCAATCCTGTCCTTACAATCATAACCACACGACCAAATAGACTGAATATAAACATCTACAGGAATACGTTCCGGATCCAGCTCCTCTCCTGAACATCTTCCACTCTTCCAGTTAAACCTGTAATACATATGCTCGGTCTGACTCGAGCATATAGGAAAAACACCAAGCCCGGGTCAGTCTGGTAAACCAGCATGAGAAACACACTTAACTTGATTATTAAAGTTAGAAAATCCTTTGAAACAAAAGTATCTCGTAAGACCACGCCACAAATAAACATGTCGGGTTTTTACCTTACGATAACTAAAATATTTTTATAGAAATCCTCTGACATTATAATAGGGTCTATATACAAATACTTATAAAATAGCCAAAATTATTACATTATTAAATTCCAGCTTCTAGCCACAGAGTGGGTAATACAAACAAAACTCGTACAAGGCTCGTAGGGAGAATGGATTTCCAACTGATGACTAGGCACTGGGGTACCACCTGTCACAGTACGTGGCCTAAATCACAGTACCGAGGAGTATGCCCGCTCCCCTGCAACACAAGACCGGGGCTACCCCTTACTGGATAATCCCGAGTGAGATCACCCCGCAGTTGGGATCAGCAACCGCCCACTAAGCCGAAATAAAAAGGGACATCTAGACAGGGATGACCTCACCCTGCTTGGGTGCTACCCACCCAGCCTTGCTGCATAACCCCTGATTTTCAGTCATTCCCATTTGATGAGGCTTGAGGCTAAGCGTTACCTTTTTAGAACATATCCCTTAGAATGCCCATCGTCCACCTGACGATGTTTCGCAAGCATTCATCCATACAAGTCCGTCTCGGGTCCGAACGGAACCGAGGCACTATTCCTACTACATTCATTTTGGAAATATTCTCAGGATTAGTAGCGACTAGCCCTTATACTTCACTGCTCCATCTTCGACTCCAAACTTGTTTCCCCATGAAACGTATGAACCAGGTCGAAGTGGTTTTCGAGAAATAAATCTCGATCCCGGTCTCTTCGAAACGATTAGCGTATTGTCCAATATTGATAGTCGGTTATTTAACTATCAAATAACCAATCAATACAACGAAGTTATTTCCCATTGCAACCATTAAGCCTTGTTCACATTTCAAATCCTAACGGATTAAAATTTACTAAGGAATCTTATTCCATAAATCATACTTATGAGGTTTCCAAATATTATTCACAAGTTTATTTAAATAATCTTTATAAGATTTTTTTTTAAATATTAATTAAACAACATCTATATAACATAAGTGTATATTACAGAAGTTATACTTGAAAATTATTTTAATAAAAATTATCTTTTAAGGAACCAGTTTAAAATAGTTTAATACTTGATATAATTTAAATAATACATACTTATAGAAATTATACCCTTTAAAAAGATTTTCATAATAATATATAAACTACGTTTGTTTTTTTCAAATTATTATTCAATTATTTTAATACATTCCAAAAATATTTATCTTTTTAACAAACTAGGTTCAAAATCAATTAAAACAGAATAAGACTTATCGGTCTCAATGGTACTTATCAATTCACCATTCACAATTTCATATATTCCATCAATCAGCTTCCATAGATTGACATATATTTCCAAATATGATTAACAGGGAAATGCTGGTACATGTATGGATATCTGTACATAATTTAGCAATGCTAGAAACGACTACACAGATAAGATCAAATAGATGGCCTATACAATCAACAAGTGTTAAATTTTACTATTCAGCGGAATGGTGTCAGTTTGCGCTGTCAGGATGTCAATCAGTTTAAAAACAATCTATTATTAACACATATATTTCAGTTTGGTACATCTTGACAGATAAGCCGTGTAAAATTTCATAACGGCACACATATTCAAACGGTATTTAATTCTGTCTATTAGGCATATAAAATTTTCTTATTTAATCTACACAATAGATCGTACAATGGCGTAAGATCTAGTGATGGAATAAACCTCTTAATAACACTTTATTATATGGGAAATAATGTAATTATTTTAAAGTTACTTAAGCAATCGCGTTCATTCAAAAAGTGTAATGTTTATTTAATTTCCTTAATCATTTCACTTATACTTATTCTCTTTTACAAATAAACTCAAGGGTCGTTAATTCGTTAAATAAATTACTTATCAAAAACTTGTCTAGTTTGTAATAAAGTAGCTTATTAAAATAACTTAAGTTAAATTCAAAATCGATCAACCTGTTCCCAGACTTCCTTGTTTTATTTAAACATAAGTAACATTTTTTTTATATATATATTATTTATTTATTTATTTATTTATTTAAAACAAAAGTTTGGTTTACCACAATCACCCTGACCACTTCCTGATTTCATGCCTGGGAGATAATCTATTGTCATTTACCTTTACATTACCTATGATCATTTATTACTAATGAATTTCAGTTTACAAAAGAAACTAAACCCAAGGCTGTAACACACTTCTACACGACCCGTAACCCCCAACTAATATAAACATCTCAAATGGGCCGAGCCCAATCCCTGCACAAAGCAGTAAATTCCAATTCATCTTCTTCACAACTTCTTATCACCATATTACAAACTTCATCAAGCACCTTACTCCATTTTCCTCACTGGAACATCCACCACGATCGACACAGCGTTGCACTTGAATTCTACTGCACACGCAACACGTCACGCACCGGAATTCAAACCTAGATTCACTTTCATATCGAACGACTCCGAGCATTTTCCATATGCACGGCGTGCACATGTATGAACTACATCAGCAACATTTGCTTGCCGCGACACCTTAGATAAATCACACTCATTCCCAGAAACCATCCACTGCCTCGCCGAAGTTCTCTGGCCCTCTGATAAAAAATTTGACCATCGGCACCACTTCCTGTAACCAAACAAACTAACCTATTCCCACATATCGTCCCACCGCGACCACCATCGGTCACTACCGGGTACGCCGCTTATCATGATCGAAAGCCACTCCAACCTACTTGCTTCCTTCCCAAAATCAAAGCACTCGGTCGCCACCCAAATCCAATAGTCGACTCCGTTACTCCCTTCCAAAAACTCCACTGAAACCCTAAATTCGCTTCACACCACCGAACCCAACCCAAAATTGAAAAACGGCCACGGTAGAAACCTCCACCATGATCGCCTACTTCTATCAGAACCGACCTCGTCACCTCTCCTCGTCTACATTGTCGGAAAAATATTTTTAATTGAAAACTGTTTATCTTTCGATTTCTCAACATAATCATCACTAAAATTTATGAATTAACCACTAAAAATCATAATTTCATACAAGTATCGAGATTGCATACTTAAATCCTAAAATTAAAAACGTTAAATTTTGACTATAGTTGAGTTCCCACTGTAAAACAGTACTTGCTCGAGTTACACAAACCAATTCCACGCAAATTTATTTTTCCAACAAACTATACTTGCAAATGAACAATTTCCTGGTTTACGTCAACCTGGAATATAGCTTAGGTGGAAAGATTAAGATTTTTGAAAGCAGATTGAACACTATATTTTTACAGTACAGAGTAATTTAAATTTCCAGGTTTTTAAAACTTAGTTTCTCACCTTCAACATTGATTCCAGAAGCTTCAAAACTTGAAGTAGAGATCTTGACTAAGAGTTGAAATCGAATTTTTAAACACTTCGTAAACTCCCTGAGTTTTGAGTTCGAATAGCAAATACTCCCACTGTTTTCTTCTTGTTAACAGAACACTGTTTTCCTCTTATTATTCTTTAATTGCTTAAGACATTAACAAGCTTTTGTTTTTCTCGAATTTATGCTTAAAATTTTCAATAACTTGAACCTGTAATGGTTCAGTTATATAGAGGTAGCTGCAGATCGAGATCAGGGAACAGAGTAGTCAAAAATGTTTGCTGAAGTTGCCGTCCTGTTGGTCTGCAAGTTAGATTTTACTTCTGTTGAAAAGATTGTGAAAGAAATTATAGATTTTGTTAGATATTTCTTACTTCCATCAGACAATTTACTGCCGTGATTATTTGTTGCTTCTTTTCTTCTTTTACTTACAGTTATAGGTTTACTAACCTCTTAATTATTTCTCTTTACTTACACTAATAGGTTTACCAAGGCATTTGTACTTAGATTTGAACCAAGACAAGTCTATATATATGTGCTGACAGAATTTATTACAAGGACAAACACATGTATGTATTGTTTTTAAGTATGGAATATTCCTTGATTGTTGAAATAAGTGTTTGCCTTTAGGGTGAAATGAAAATTTGAAAGGTAAGTAAATTAGTATCTTAGTTCTTTCCGGCTTACTGACTTAAATTAATATTTATTTATTATATTATTCTTTCTTATTTCTTTTGATAAGATAAATAACTGCAACTCGTTATTATTTTCTAGTTTCTTGCTTTCTATAAATAATTTACAGCCTTCTTCTCATCATATTTTTAAAATAATGTAAATCATACACTATTTAAAGTGTATGCAAATATATTCAAAATTTAAACAGCTCATAATTCACATTATTTGACAAAATAATATTTGTATTGTTAAAAATAAAAATAAGAAACTATATTGAAATAACATTTCTTAATTTATTCATCTTATAAATATATATGTGTGTGTTAATTCAAACAAAGACTACAAAATAACTAAAGTTTTATCTTTCCTTCTGACTCAATTAAAATTTTCATTTGTCGTTTATACCATGAAGTAAAGGCGAAAACTCAATAAATTAAAATAACTTCTTGTCTTATTTGTTTTTATAAGAATACAAAGGGTTTTTAAATAGAACGTAAAATTCTATATTAAATACCACATATACATATGTTATAAATAGAATGACTTTCAATATTAAATATTCGGTGTGTTATAAAACTTCATAGTAGTATAAAATTATTGCTAAATCCTTCTTATATGTATATATATAATCATATTCAAAATTTTATTTATAATATAGACATATATTATCTACAAATATTTTAAAACACTTGTTATCTAGGTGTATATAGTTTCTCAATTATATACACCCCTATTATTATACTTAAGTGGTTGTTATACAACTGAATTTATATATTGTCATAAAATTCTTTATTCAATGTGTATATAGTTTCTTTTCCAATTATTTACTTGATTCATATACACATCTATTTATTTATAACATTCTGTCAATTTAAATATTTTAAATTTTCTTTTCAACTTATCATTACTCATTTACTCTTTTCTAATTCAATATATCATTATTTTAGAAATCTTAATACTTCTATTTAGTTAACATATATATATATATACATATTCCAGAATCCGAATTTTTTACTTTTACTTCATTATGAATTTTATCCAAATGTTATATACATCTCAATTTAATTTAATGTCATAAATTTTTATTCTCATTATATGTAGATTTATTGTTTCCGATACACTACATGAAAAAGGCAGAATACCGACAGCCAAGACCGACGGCTTCCGACGGCCATTTTCCGACGGCTTTCGACGGGCCGTCGGCGGCCGTCGGAAGCCGTCGGAAATTTGCGATTATACCTGCCAGCCGAGCCCTTTCTTCCTCCTCCATTCCATACGAAAATAAATCAAAAAAACCCCCCAAATTCAACCCCCAAGCTTCCAATCCCTAATTTCTAGCTTCCGGATCTTCCAAGGCTCTCTAATCAAGCTTCATTACTCTTAATCTCAGGTATAATCTCTTATTTTTATGAAAAATTCAGTTTTTACCCTAATTATAGATTTGCATAAATTGATAAATTAGGGCGAATTAATGATTGCAATTGTTTCCACTAGCGTAATAACGGTTTATAGCATCACATGGTATACCGATTTCATCTTTTATCGTGAAATTGTGATAAACACGTATAATTTGTGCTTGTTCATGTATATGTATTTTGTTGTGTATGCCTTGATTCGACGATTGTATACGTTATTTGGAATAAGATAAAATGATTGAATGAACTAGGAGTATTATATTGTGCACGTATTTACTTATGACAAAAAAAAAATGCATTACTCTAAATTATAATTGTGTGTATTGAAAAATGACAAAATGTTAAACCAGCCCTAAGTTGATGCGTAATACGTCGAATAAATGTGTGAAATTAATATATAAATGTGAACAGTGAGTAAAACTGTATTTTTGAGTAAAATGCGCGCATGTTAACCGACAAATGTCCCTTAGAGAGTTTTTGGCCCCGTCTGACGAGTGTTGTACATGATCGTTGTATAAATAGTCGTTTTTTTCGAAAAACGACCATTTATATTCATCTGGTACAATGTTTGTCGGATTTGTCCTTGTATTGGACAAGTTATGAACACAGTAAGAATTTACATTTTGTATACTACTTCGTCTCAAACGGTTCATAAAATTTTGCCCTAACTTTTCTTTTTTGTTTCCTGCGTACACGCATTTGTGTACAATGCAGGGAACAAAAGGGAAATGCTGCCGAAATTTTATTGAATCGTTTGAGACGAAGTAATATACGAAATGTAAATGCTTACTGTGTTTGTAATGGGAAGTAGGATGTCTGACCAATGAAAAAAAATTATATATATTTTTAATCGTTACGTACGTTAAAAAATGAAATGTGCCCTATTTGAAAATATTTTTAAATTTGTGAAGTTGTTCTTTAAATTCAAAATATTATACGAACATGAAAATAATCTTTTTCGAATATGTATTCTTCAAAATAAATATTAAATTTTGAACTTCTCATTTTGTCAAATAGGAAAAATGATTGATTATTTTGTTGATCGAAGGAGATGGATGTACCAAAGAAAAGGACTGAGGGGCTCAATAAAAGAAGATTTTTATAATGGTATAAACGTGTTTGTTGAATTCGCCTTAAGTAATAACGGAAACGATCCAGAAATTCGTTATCCGTGTAGTAGGTGTAGACATTTGAAGTTTTTGTTACCAGATATTGTGAAAGTTCATTTGTGCCAACACGGTTTCACACCCGAATATTATGTTTGGGATCGGCATGGAGATGTTGTAGCAAATACTTCTGTAGAGTCTGAAAGTGTCGTTAACGAAATAGTTTCAACGACCCGTATAGAAAATATGGTCGAAGATGCAGCACGATCAATTGTGTTGTTGACGAAAAATTGTTTCAAATTACGTTTATGAGCCGAAAAATTGTGTTGTTGACGAAGGGTTGAAACATCTTGCAATGGGACCAAAAAGAGTGGTCAAGACATATCCAATATATTTCGTCAATGGATACAAATTTAACACCAAAGAATACGGTGCAGAAAAATTAACAAATAATACTGGTGTATTTGTTAAAGGTAGTGACGATCCAGAAAACCATTTAAATGATTTTTATGGCGTTCTAACACAAATTTTGCAACTGACATATTTCTCAAGACCCGCGGAGGAGGTGTTTCTATTTAGATGCAATTGGTTTAGCAATGTTCCAGGTTCTGGAATTAATGTGCATAAGGATTATAATCTTATCGAAATAAAGCATACATCGCACTATCACAAGTATGATCCTTTTGTACTAGCCAAACAAGCATTGCAAGTTTATTACGCTCCTTATCCGTCTCTAAAAAGAGATAAAGCAGATTGGTCTGCAGTTTTTAAAACAAAGGCCAGATTCACATTCGATGGGAAGAATATTCCGGACGAACAAGCTTATCAGGCAGATCTTGAGCAAAATAACGAAATAATAATTACAGACGATCATACAGATTTTGGTCCTTTGATCGATGAATCAAATGTTTTGGTAGAAGCGTTTGACAGTGCAGAGGAAAATATCGTCGAAAACGAGACCGAATCTGAATCAGAAGACGATGATGACTGATATAAATTTGAATCTGTTTTTTTGCAATTGATGTAACTATGTTGAATTCTTGATGTATTATGAAATTGATGTAACTATGAAACTAAATCCGTTTACTATTGTTTTATGTTATTTCAATTTGTCATTTATTTAGCAATTTTTATTAAAAATGCAATGAACTCTGCTTATCGTAGGAAGAGTACACCCATTATGAATTAGGTATAACAAACTTACATTTCTATTTACATTTCAGTCATTATAATTAAGCAATTTATACCGTTGATGTCATGTTCATATGAAATATATTTCATTATCATGTTTTTATTCTCTTATATAATGATGTGTAAACGTCACAGGTTTATCATTATGTCACATAGAGGGAGGAGTTCTTCCCGTTCTTCAGGAGGCGATGGTAGTGGCCCATCGCAAGCGCCACACCGTCCAGTTGTTACGTTAGTCCCCAAAGCAGATGGGTAAAAATTAAATCTTATTCATCATCTTATTTTTTCTATACTATACGTACGTACTTATCTGTATCGTACTTAAAAACAGGGGGTTCGAGCTACTACCCACTAAGGTAGTGTTGGACGTCTCCAGAGCAGCATATCGTAGTAGGATGAGTGCGTGCTGGCCGAAGTGGGATACCATCCCTCCGCACATCATAGAGTGCATATGGCAGGATGTCCTAGTATGTGTAATTTTTATGTTTTCCATTTTTAATTCGTTTTTGTCGTTTTTCTACCGTTTATCGTTTAAAGTGTAATCTTTTTTTAACACAGGCTGAGATAGACATCCAGACAGATGATATGCAGCTGGCACGAGCATACTGGATGAGGAAGATGCGAAAGAACTACAGAGACACGATATCTGAGGTTAAGAAATCCGGGAAGAGACCACGGTGGATGGGGGAGAGCGTGTGGCAAGCTTGGTTGAGCTACTGGGAGACGGACGAGGCGAAGGCAAGTATACTAATTTTTTTTGAATTATTAATTTAACGTGATTGGAAAATAATGTATCAAATTTTGAATGTACAGGCAGAGTCAGATAGAAACTCTGCAAATAGAAATAAGAATCCCGTTACTCATCGCGGAGGATCGAAGTCGTTTCAGCAGTATCGGCAGGAGTTGGTAAATTTAATTACTGAATAATAAATGTAAATAGTTTATGCTATATGATTTTAAATGTATAATAATTGTATGTAACAATCAACTTCAGGAAGCCGAGGCACATGGTCCTGTCAGCTATATGGACGTGTTTACCCGTACGCATGCTGTCGAGCATGTTAATCCAGACGGGACTATTTCGTACACATGGCAGGACGATAAATCCAGTAAAAGCCATGTAAGCATATTTCATTTTATTCAGTATTAGTAATTGTTTTAGTTGTCAAATTATTATGAAATAAGATATGATATTATTAATTTGTCAATGCAGGAGATGTTTATGGAGCAGCGACAGAAACTCCTTTCTGATACGGGTCGAGAGCAGCTGACGACCGATGAAGAGGACGTTATTTTTGAGTCTGTTATGAGTCCACCAGAGCATGGTCGACGATACGGATTTGGCAATTTAGCGGTAAATAATTTAATTTTTCTTAAAATACTTAAAATATGATATTCTTACCTTTTCAAAACAATAAACTTTGATTTTATTTATTTTTCAATTATTGCAGTCCAGTAGTCAGAGTAGGAGACGACGGAGTAGACCTCAGAGCGAGCTAGCAAGTATAGAAGAATTGCAGACTAGAGTTCAGCAGTTGGAGGAGCAGAACCGCCAACAGGTCATGCAGACGGCACAGTTATTTGAGTACATGCAGCAGTTTGGTGGCCGCTTCCCTTCATCGGCTGGCTCTGGATCTGGGGCAGATTGATTCATTGCTTTCTGATTCGTTCGTGCAGGTATGTCTAGTTTTAGTTTACAATGATTTGGTAGATGGAACAATTAATTGTTGATATGTATAATTATGTATAATACACTTGGTTCTGTAGCTGTATCAGGATATGCATGATTAGAACAGTTATTGTTAGTATTATTGTTAATGTTGGAATGTTATGTATATTTTGTATTTTATTTTTATTCCAATTTTGTTTATTTCTGTGTCTATTGAATATTTTGGAGTATTGGTTTGCATGTTTGGTTGGATTATTGTTTATTGGATTGTGCAGTATTGATATTGTAGTGTTTGGAAGAGAAATGTGGTTGGAAGGCTCTATTTGCAGCAGATTTTAAAAAAAAAAACAGCAGATTTCCGACGGCTTCCGACGGCTCCCGACGGCTTATAGGTCGAAATTTTCATCGGTTACCGACGGCTCCCGGCGGCCTGATTTCCGGCGGTTTCCGACGGCTTCCGACGGGCGACGGAAGCCGTCGGAAACCGCCGGAAGCCGTCGGAAGCCGTCGGAAATTTATACGGCAGCACCCGTCGATAGCCATCGGAAACACTGCTCCCCGACGCCGTCATTTCTGACGGCTTTTTCCGACGGCCACCGACGGCTTCCGACGGCCGCCGACGGTTTTCAGCCGTCGGAAATCCCCCTTCCCCTTGTAGTGATATATATACATATATATATGTATGTATGTATATATATATATGCAACTATTTGATTTTAATAAGTTTAAATTCTCTAAACAAAATGCATATATGTTTCCAAAACAATTTGCACATATATATTTTTTCAAAACAAAATATGTATAAGAAATTTCATTTAAACCAATCTAAAATTTAATATATACTTGAAAATTCAAATTATGTTGATTTGGAAAAATTTCATAAGATTATTAATCATTAATTTATGGAAATATTGTATATAAAAATACAATATTATTGAATATTATAAATTAATATTCACAACTCGAGATGTCCAAAATCCCGGGTCGTTACATTATTGGTTTTTAGTTCATAGAAAAAAAATGTAGCAAAGCTATGGCAAAATATTCCAAAATAAAGTAAAATATACATACATGTATATACCATGCTAATCCACTTCAAAACTAAGTGCAAACACCTCCTCTCCACCTTCCAAACTAAGGGCCACCGCCCTCCATCACCAAGGCCGAGAGCTCCTCCTCCTTCCGAGCTTAGGCCGAGTTTTCCCAAGGTCCCTAGCTCGATTCCGTAAGTTTTGATTCGATCATAGCAAAAGCTAAGCGTATTTTCCTAAGTTTAATATCCAATAAAGGTGAGAAACCATATATGTATGTATGTATGTATGTATATATATTGTGTAATATGATTGCTATGAATGTTTACTGTGCTTTGATCATTAAGTTTGGTTGTTTTAATATAGTTGTTTAATTGTGTAAATAAGTTACGTTAAATATACGTCGATATTGCACAAGGAAATCACTTTCCGAATCAAGTTATAAAAGTGATATGAAATCATTAAACCCCTTTTAAATGATTTTAAATGGTTTATAAATGTTTTATAAACACTAAAATCCAGTTTGATGAAGTTTTGACAAGCTATGAAAAATGAGTCAAAAATAGGTGTGTCGTGTAACGGCAGTTCGCTATTTCACGCCGTAGAAAGTTAAATCAATTTATATGATGGATTCGGAGGTGGAATTCTTTGTAATAAGAATTTTTCAAACTCTTATATTCATAATTTTTTTATGTAGAAAAAGATCAATATTTCGTTTAGTAGATTTTGAAATATGAGCAAAACAAGTTTCCAAAATAGTCGCGCTTTGGCAATTCGGAAACCACGATAAAATATTTAAAAGTAATATTTTTAATTCTTTAAAAATATGGAGTAAATTCTATAAATCTTTTAAAAGAGATTTGAGTTATAAAAATGGATTTATAAATAATAGAAAAGTTGTTTTGATCAAATAAGCTTAAATGCACTTTTTGCAGCACTTTTACTAACTTTTGAAATATGACTTTAAATTTAAGTATTCTTTCCCAAACCTTTTATAAATATTTTAAATAAATAATTGGGTACTTTAATAATGATTTAAAAGTTTTATAATTTAGTTTAAAAAGCTTAAATAAATGATTTAATGAAAAACAGTTATAATTAAGTGATTTAATCTTGGCTCTAAAAGTCGATGAGTAGACTGGATTTTTCTATTCGTAAGATCCAGATGTAAGGTGCTTAAATAAAGGAGATGTTCAGGAGCAACCAATGCCCTGGCTCACCCGGCCTCTTCCCTGGGCGAGGAAGATAAGGTTGAAATGTCGAAGACGAGACAAGTATAAAAGATTCAAACTTACAAATTTAATTTCATAAAACTTAGATTGTATAAAATAATCGTCTTACACTTGGTATTAAATTCTGAGGGAACCCGTACTATCCATGTGAATTTAGTAGGTAATTTCATCACTGTTTGACAGATAGTAATGGTTGAATACGAAAATTTATGTTGAGTGTAATTTCTATGGATACGTTTTACTTCAATACTAACTAATTTAGATTTAACATCTTAGATAACACGGTTTCAATCTATTAAAAAGTTATGATTTGGAAATAAGAAATCTTTTGTCAAGATTTTAATAAATGATTTGGAATTATTTTAATTTCTAATTTTAAATCCTATAGATCCTTTTACTTAAAGGTAATTGTTTTGGGTTTATAGTAAACGATGTCTTAAATAATATTTTTTTGACTCGTTTAAAAGTTATGATTTGAAAACCTTTGTTAAAATTTAAATGAATGATTTGGAGATATTTTCCTAAGTAAAGAATGAAATGATTTGGAATTATTCCAATATTTAAAAAGGTATTAATTAAATAAAGATTTGATAAAGGAGGTTTAATGATTCCGTGTATACCGAAAAGAAAGGTTTTAAAGATAAATTCTTTAGAAGATATTCTTGATAAAGAGAAAGTAATTAATTAAATTAAAGCACCTGTTTACTTAACATCATTTTATCGATGATTGGTTCGAAGGAACCAGGATTGAATTTGGGTAATTCTTATCCGAAAAACCACTTCGAACCAATTTACCAATTCGAAAATGAAGACGTGTTAAAGACAATGAAGTTGAAGGCAAGGATCTTTATAACAGAAAGGCTGCTTGTTCAAAATTTTGGAGTAGCTCTCAAGATAAATAAATAACAGTAGTTCCTTCATTCTAGGATCTTTGTACGCAAGGACTACTCGCTACTAATCTTAGAAGTAATTTCCGATAAGATGTGGTAGAAGAGTGCCTTCGGTATGTCCGGTTCCTGGACAACTTTTATGGATGAATGTCTGAAATTGAATTTCTAAGAACACAGTACATCGATCTCTACAAACGTACATCTATTTGGTGGTATAGGAGGTAACCCCTTTTATACTTAAAACCCTTCTCTGAGACGTACGAGATAAGAGGTTGTACTTTTGTTGAAATCAATCGTATGTTGTTGGAAATGGCAATGTGGCATTTTAAGTAAAAATGTTCTAAGAAAGGTAAACGTTACCTCAAGTCTCACACCAAGGAAATGTGAAACAAGGGTTGCTTTAAGGCTAAGTGGATTACAACCATTAGGTTGTGATATTACCTTTCTGGAATTATTTATTTCTACCTGCTATAACGTAGGGTTTAAATTTTTGGTGTATGTTATGAGACTCTCGGATAGGTCGGGAACAGCCGGGTGATATCATATTCAGTGTTATCCACCAATAGATGGGTATGAGGGTAGGCTGGCCTTAATTCGTAGAGGTTCCGAAGATGTCGGTCCTCTGTACGTTCCTATAGAAATGTACTGTATGGAGGTGGTCTCTTACCTCGCTATTCATTTGGAAATCCATTCTTCAATAAGTGCCTTCGGTTTTAATTGTAGAGCCTAGTATGCGGGAATTTAATAATGTAACAATTTCAGCTAAGATTATGTAAATTTACTAGAAAAATATTTTCAAAAGAATGTCATTAAAAATAATATTACCAGATTTTACTTAGTAAAGATTTTGGTTATCATAAGGTAAAAACTCATTCACTGTTTATATGTGGCGTGGTATTATAAGATACATGTTGTTTTTAAACACTCGTATTTTGAGTTTCTCACACCAGTCTCATGATTAACCTAGAGTTTATTTTCTTTCCCTTAAACTCTAGTTGCCCTATTTTTCCCGCCAGCCTAGTAGTCATATTTAGTTTGGAGCATTTTGGAAGAACTAGGTAAATGGATTTAGAAAATTCTTCTAAAGATTATTATCTATTTCCGCCATACTTATGTACTATTATATTCCGCATTTGTAAGGATAGAGATTTATAACTGTCCATGTTGATGCTAAGTTATACTCGGATAAATGTATTTAAAATTTTCCGATGTAAAGATTTAGTTTTAAAATAATGTATGTTATTCCATTCATTTCAAATTCTGTTTTCTACTATGTTTCTATTTATTTTCTTTTCCCCATAACTATCCCCTTTTTCATTCAAATTGAGTTGGACATGTGTGATTTATTGTCAATTTAAAATGTACTGAATTATGAATCATTAAATTTGGTATTAGAGCTTAGGTTGAGCGAACACCTGAGCCTGTTATGGTATGTCTCATCGGAGATAGGGTTTGTAATACATTAGGATGAGTAACTCATTAGATATAGCGTAAGTGATACCCTAGAATGAGTTGAGAGTATTATATACGAGTACATATGCACGCCTAGGTGGGCCTGCAATTAGTCACAATGTGCATGCATTTTTAGTTGTGTCCGTGGAAGTAGATATGACAGTAGAATCCCCAAATTTGAACTCCGCCTAGGCAGAAACCGCTATTTTTTTTGTTTGGACTGTAGTAACTTCTTCATGTTAACTCGAAATCGAGCAAAACTTCAAATGATAAACTCCCATCAAAATTACGGACAATATGGAACACTCGGATACTTTAGCTTATGAACATATACCATAATTCTCCATGGTAATTAAAAGTTTTACTTGGAAAATCACAGGTTACACCTCCATATTTGAACTCCGCCTAGGCAGAAGCCCATATTTTTTTGTTCATACTGCAATAACTTCTTCATACTAACTCGGAATCGGAAGAGATTTCGACCGATGAACTCCCACCTAAATTACGGACAATGTGAAACTCTTGGATACTTCATCTCTTGAACGCACACTGTAGTTCTCCATGCTGACTAACAGTTGTACTTAGAAATTAATAGACTACATCCCTATATTTGAACTCCGCTAAGGCGGAAGCCGCTTTTTTTGTTCAAACTGCAATAACTTCTTCACACTTACTTGGAATTAGGCGAAACTTCGACCAATGAACTCCCACCTAAATTTCAGACAATATGGAACACTCAGATACTTCAGCTTATAAACGTATATCGTAATTCACTATAGTGATTAATAGTTAGAAAATAACAGGATACATCCCCGTATTTGAACTCCGCTTAGGCGAAACACGATTTTTTTGTTCATACTATAATAATTTCTTCGTACTAACTCGGAATCGGGCGAGACTTTGGCCGATGAATTCCCATGTAAATTACGGACAGTATGGAACACTCGGATACTTCATCTTATGAAAGTATACATAGTTCTCCATGATGATTAGCTGTTTTACATAGAAAATAACAGGCTACATCCTCATATTTAAACTCCCCCTAGGCAGAAGCCACTCTTTTTTTGTTCAAACTGCAATAACTTCTTCATACTAACTCGGAATTTAGCGAGACTTCGACCGAGGAACTCCCATCTAAATTACAGACCAACAGGAACACTCGGATACTTCATCTAGTGAATGTATACTATAGTTCTCCTTGGTGACTAAAAGTTAGAAAATAACAGGTTACATCCCTATATTTGAACTCCGCCTAGGCAGATGTCGCTATTTTTGTGTTCATACTGCAATAACTTCTTCATACTAACTCGAAATCGGGAGAAATTATGACCAATGAATCCCACCTAAATTGTGGACAATATAGAATACTCGTATATTTCAGCTTATAAACATATACCGTAGTTCTCCATGGTGATTAACAGTTGTAATTAGAATATAACCTGCTACATCCTCATATTTGAACTCTGCCTAGGTGGAAAACTTTTTTTTTCAAACTGCAATAAATTCTTCATACTGACTCGGAATCAACCGAGACTTCGACCGATGAATTCTCAACTAAATTATGGACAATACGGAATGCTCGGGTACTTCATGTAGTGAATGCACACTGTAGTTCTCCATGGTGACTAACAGTTGTACTTAGAAAATAATATGTTACATCCCCGTATTTGAACTCCGTTTAGGCAAAAGCCGCTATTTTTTTGTTCAGACTGTAATAACTTCTTCATATTAACTCAAAATCAGGCGAAACTTCGATCGATGGACTCCCACCTAAATTACGGACAATATGGAACACTCTGATACTTCAGGTTATGAACGTATACCGTAGCTCTCCATAGTGATTAACAATTTGGAAAATAACATGCTACATTCCCATATTGAGCTCCGCCTAGGCAGAAGCCACTACTTTTTTTGTTCATACTACAATAACCTCTTCATACTAACTCGGAACCGGGCATGACTTCGATCGATGAATTCTCACGTAAATTATAGACAATATGTAACACTCGGATACTTCATCTTGTGAATGCATACTGTAGTTCTCCCTAGAGACTAACAGTTGTACTTAGAAAATAACAAGCTACGTACTCATATTTGAACATCGCATAGCCAGAAGCCTTTTTTTGTTCAGACTGTAATAACTTCTTCATACTAACTCGGAATCAGGCGAGACTTTAACCAATGAACTCCTACCTAAATTATGGACAATATGAAACACTCAGATACTTCATCTTATGAACGTATACCATAGTTCACCATAGTGATTAACAGTTTTCCTTAGAAAATAACAGGCTACGTCCCCGTATTTGTACTCCGCCTAGGCAGAAGCCGAATTTTTTTGTTCATGCTAAAATAACTTCTTCATACTAAGTGGGAATCGAGCGAGATTTCAACCGATAAACTCCCATGTAAATTACGAATAGTATGGAAAACTCAAATACTTCAGCTTATGAACGTATACCATGGTTCTCCGTGGTGACTAACAGTTTTACTTAGAAAATAACAGGCTACATCCTCATATTTTAACACCCCTAGGCAGAAGCCGCTCTTTTTATGTTCAGACTGCAAGAACGTCTTCATACTAACTCGGAATCAGGCGAAACTTCGACCGTGAACTCCTATCTAAATTACAGATAATAAGGAACACTCGGATACTTTATGTAGTGAACGTATACGCGTAGTTCTCCATAGTGACTAATAGTTGTACTTAGAAAATAACAGACTAAATCCCTGTATTTAAGCTCCATCTAGGAAGGAGCCGCTATTTTTCTGTTCATATTGCAATAACTTCTTCATACTGACTCGAAATTGAGAGAAACTACGACCGATGAACTCCCACCTAAATTACGAAGAATATAGAACAATTGGATGCTTTAGCTTATGAATATTTACCATAGTTCTCCATGATGATTAACAGTTGTATTCGGAAAATAACAAACTACATTCTTACTTCCACGCTCACTTTAGTTCTCCATGGTGACTAATAGTTGTACTTAGAAATTAACAGGCCACATTCTCATATTTGAACTCGCCTAGGAAGAAGCCTTTATTTTTTTTCTTCAAACTGCAATAACTTCTTCATATTAACTCGGAATTAGGAAAAACTTCGACCTATGAACTGCCACCTAAATCATGAGAAATATGGTACACTCGGATACTTCATCTAATGAATGTATACCATCGTTCTACATGGTGACTAACAGTTGTACTTAGAAAATAACAGGCTACATCCCCGTATTTGAACTCCGCCTAGGTAGAAGCCACTATTTTTTTGTTCATACTGCAATAATTTCTTCATGCTAACTCAAAATCGAGCGAAACTACGACCGATGAACTCCAACCTAAATTACGAACAATATAGAACACTCGGATACTTTAGTTTATGAATATATACCGTAGTTCTTCGTGGTGATTAACAGTTATACTTAGAAAATAACAAGCTATATCCCCATTTCAACGCTCACTATGGTTCTCCATAGAGACTAATGGTTGTACAAAAATTAACAATTTACATGCTCATATTTGAACTCTGCCTAGGCAGAAGCCACTATTTTTTCTTCAGACTGCAATAATTTCTTCATACTAACTCGAAATCGAATGAAACTTCGACCGATGAACTTCCACCTAAATTACGAACAATATGGTGCACTCAGACACTTTATCTTGTGAACGCACACTATAGTTCTCCATAGTGAGTAACAATTGTACTTAGAAAATAACAGGCTACGTCCCCGTATTTGAACTCCGCCTAGGTAGAAGCCACTTTTTTTTTTGTTCATACTGCAATAACTTCTTCATACTAACTTGGAGTCGGACGAAACTTCGACCGATAAACTCCTACCTAAATTATGGACAATATGGTACCATCAGATACTTTACCTTATGAACATATACTATAGTTCTCCATGGTGACTAAAAGTTGTACTAAGAAAATAACAGGCTACATCCCCGTATTTGAGCTCCGCCTACGTAGTAGCCGCTATTTTTTTTGTTCGTACTACAATAACTTCTTCATACTAACTCGGAATCGGACGAAACTTCGATCGATGAGCTCCCACCTAAATTGCGGACAATGTGGTACACTCGATACTTCATCTTCTGTACGCAAACTATAGTTCTCTATGGTGACTAACAGTTGTACTTAGAAAATAACAGGTTACATCCCCATATTTGAACTCCGCCTAGGAAGAAGTCGCTATTTTTTTGTTCATACTGCAATAACTTCTTCATACTAATTTAGAATCGGATGAAACTTCGACTGATGAACTCCCACCTAAATTACGGACAATATTGAATGCTCGGATACTTCATCTTCTGAGCGCACACTATAGTTCTCCATGGTGACTAATAGTTTTACTTGGAAAATAACAGGCTACGTCTTCATATTTGAACTCTGCCTAGGTGGAAGGCACTATTTTTTTTGTTCATACTAACTCGGAATCAGATGAAACTTCGACCGATGAACTCCCACCTAAATTACTGACAATATGGTACCATTAGATATGAATGCAGACTATAGTTCTCCATGATGTCTAATAGTTATACTTAGAAAATAATAGGCTACATCCTTGTATTTGAACTCCGCCTACGTATAAGCTACTATTTTTTTGTTCATACTGCCATAACTTCTTCATACTAACGCAGAATTAGATGAAACTTCAACCGATGAACTCCCACCTAAATTACGGACAATGTGGTACACTCAGATACTTCATCTTATGAAGGAAAACTATAGTTCTCTGTGTTGACTGATAGCTGTACTTAGAAAATAACAGGCTACATCCTCATATTTGAACTTCGCCTAGGCAGAAGCCGCTATTTATTTGTTCATACTGCAATAACTTCTTCATTCTAACTCGAAATCAGATGAAACTTTGACCGATGAACTCCTACCTAAATTACGGATAATATGGTACACTCAGATACTTCATCTTATGAATGCATAATGTTTTCTTTATGGCGATTAACAGTTGTACTTAGAAAACGACAGGCTACATCCCCATATTTAAACTCCGCTTAGGCAGAAGACACTATTTTTTTTCATACTACGATAACTTCTTCATACTAACTCGGAATCAGACGAAACTTCGATCGATGAATCCCACCTAAATTATGGACAATATGATACACTTAGATACTTCATCTTGTGAACGCGAACTGTAGTTCTCCATGGTGACTAATGGTTGTACTTAGAAAATAACAGGCTATATCCCCATATTTGAATATTATTTCTCTCTGTGATGTAAAATGGTATATTTTAAATTTCGAAAAGACGTCAAGCAAATCTATTTAATGAATTCTCTTTATTAGTAGTAGATGAGTGTATTTGTTAACGCTAAAAATGATTTATGTTTTGAAAAATTTGGGTAAATGAAATAATTTTACCTAAGATGATATTTTATACATAAAGAAATAACTTTTGAAAATGTATATTTATTTATAGAGTGATAGTTTGCAATTAAGGGAATAATAATATTCAGTTATTGTTATTGATTGATTGATTATTTGAAAAACACAAATACCAAGTGAATTAATTTTTAGGATTTGACTACATGGTGTTTGGTAATAATACTAGTTTAAAGTTAAGAAATTTATTTTTGATAAATAAATTTATGAGCCTAAAAATGTAAAAATAAGATGATCCTAAGAAATGAATGTATAAATCAAGTTTTATAAATAAATGAATTGAAAAGAAGAATCTTACGATGACTAGTTTGAGTGGCTCCGATGTAATTAAAAATGGGCAGGAGATATGTTCGGATGGTAAACATTTCTCTTAATTATTACCCTTCTGGTTAAGGGGATATATGATACTATTGGCTGTACCCAGTTTCTTGGTATCAATTTGGAGTTACTCAATCTATAAAAATTTTAAGTTAAAAGATAATGTGAATCATCAATTGATAAATTGATTAGTAATTATAAACATCTTTACAAAAGTGTTAAAATAAAGATAATTTGGATCACCAATCGATAAAATAAAATGGAATTTTTAGCGATTTTGGACGGTCGAAAATTTCAATGAATCACACCTAACTCAAAAATAAGAAATTTTGAAAATATAAAAGATAAACAATTGTGAAATATGTTAAGTAAATAAAATTATATAAGTATAAGTTATAAATGTGATTTATAAATAAAAAGGATTTAAAGCTGAGAATTTGAGAATTCAAATCCTGGTGTTTTTCAAAATTGTTCTTCAAAATTGAAAAAATAATAATTGTATTATTTGGAGTTAATTTTGAATAAAAGAGATAAGTTTCATAACTTATGAATTTGAGATGATAGTAAATTATAACAAGTTTTAAATTTTGTCAAATACCCTGATATAAATAAAACCAATCCAAAATTTAGGATCTGTATATATATACTCTTAGAATGTAATGGAGTATTATACAAATATAAACTTAAGTCATGAACTATTTATACATTTAATAATGGTGTAAGAGGTAATTTAATAATGGATTTAGTTTGAAATGAACGGTTACGAGACTTAAAAGGGTTGATTAAACCAAAGCTGTGCTTTATATGTGTTTATTAACTTAAGAAATAGTTTTATGAAATGCTTTATAAATTGTTAGGGATATAAAATTGGTTGCGATTTGGTACAGTTAAAAAAACCAATTGCAATAAATACGTAAGTTTTACATATATCATTTTATTCGTGTAAATATTTGACCTAAGATTCAAGTACAGAACTTTAAGGTATTTACACCGGTCCGAAAAAAGATTTATCACTCGATTGTTGACGACAACATTGGTGAGGGTTTGTTGTAGGATCCTAATACTTTCTATCATAGTTAAGAGATATGTAAGGAAAATAGAAGTTTCTAAGCCTAATTAAAGTCTGCACTAGAGGATCGAGGGATCAATGCTAGTTCAGAAGTAAAGTTGTAGATTCAAATAGTAGGTTGAATCAAATATTTCGTACGGATGATCTATACACATCGTACAAATGTAAGTTTAAAAATAAATATTTTATGCAAATACCTTTGGGTTTTGCATTATAATTTCGAGGATGAAATTCTTTTAAGGGGAAGTCTGTAACGACCTGCAATATTTTTGTAACAACTCGTAATTTTCGATAATTAAAAATAGTTAATTTAATAAAGTTTTGCAATTTATGTTGGTAGAAATAAAATTTATGGTTAAATAACAAGAATATAATTGGAATGAAATGTAATAGAGTTAGTTTAAGGTAATGATAACTACTTTAAATATAATTCCAATTAATTGAAATGATTAAAAAATTATAATTGGTTGTAAATTAATTGTAATAATGTGTGTATACATTGATAAACAGACTAAAGAGTAATTGATAAATTAAATGTTGTATTAATTAAATAGTGTGTAATAAATTGTAATTGAATAAAATTAGTGTTGTGGTAGTAATTATAACACTTGTTGTGGATAATAAACTTATAAGATGCGATTAAAAGTTAATGGTGACAATTATTATACGTTACCTATTTATTTGGTCTGTTAAATTAAATTGGAAATCAATTGGATTTAATTCACTTAATTAGTGCAGCTAATATAGATTAAATTGATAATTATAGAATATTGATTCAATAAAATGCAACCTAATGTAAATTTTATTCAAAATATGACAATTGTTTGAATAAAAAGAATTAAAATCAAGTTTGATCAATTTATTAGAGTTTAAATTATATTAAATGGATTTATTGAAATTAAATGTAATTAAATACTACGTTAATGAAAACTAAGATGATAACTTAAAAATATTAGTGCAACAAGATATAAACAAATGTTAACTATAGCCGTGAGATGACAATTGATTGAATAACAATATGAAAAGGTAGATAAATGGATTTATTAGAGTTTAAAGTAATAACCACTGTATTTATTTCAATTGAAATTAAACACTGTAACTGGTGTAATATTTTACAATGAATTGACATGTAAATTTGATTTAAATTATTGTAAATGTCTAAGTAACCAAAAATGATGAAAATTGTTAGTTATTAAATTTAAAATTAAAAAGTGATTTAATTAATTTGATATTAATTTATTTAATTAACGCGAAAATAGCCATTTTGGCCATCTTCTCGGATTTCGATGAAACTACTTTCATTGGAGCCTAATGTTGAATTATTGTGAGGTTTTAAGTTTCGTAGAGATCGGATTTGTCGTTTGAACGTACGGACTCGAAACGCGTAGAAATCAATTTAATTAAATTGAATTGAAATTGATTTGAAATTAGCTGATTTTAAAGCTAATTTATTCATACAATGGACTTAGGACTTAAAACATGTTCCGTTAAGTTTAGAATTATTGAAAATATATATTTTGATATATATGATGATCTGTCTTCGTTTCGGAAGCAGGACGGGGTTTTCGGGTCGTATTTGTCGTTTTAAATCTATTCGGATGTTTATTCATTCCTTATCGGGCCATGGCTATATAAATAGTTTTTCTACCAAACCCTAGCAGTCATTTTCTTATTCAGTACGTATGATTTCATCTGTCTACTACTCCTTTTCAATGGCAGAAACAGATTCCAATTTCAAAACCCTATTCCAATTTCAATTTCAATTTATTTAATGAATTGTTCAAAGGATTTAAATTGGAATTCCAAAGTTGAAGTGTCAAATATAAATGAATGAATTGAGTTATTGAATGTTTGGATATAACTTTGAAGTCTATTTTTAACTAAAAATATTTTAATTGAATTAACTATTTATATCAATTTAAAACTATTTTAATTTAATTTAATCTATTGTAACCTATTTAATCCAATTTAATCTATTTTACCTATTTTAAACTAATTAAATTTATTTCATCTATTTTAAATCTATTTAATATAATTTAAATCTATTTAATCTATTTTAAATTATTTAATCTATTTAATATAATTTAAATCTATTTAATCTATTTTAATTTATTTAATCTATTTAAAATTTATTCAAGATAATTTAAATCCATTTAATCTATTTCAAATCTACATAAATCAATTTAAATCTAATTAAATCAAATTTTAATCAATTTAAACTATTTTTACTATTTAAATTAGTTCAGTCTATTTTAAACTATTTTTAAAACTATAATAACTATTTATGACTACCTAAACTATTTTCTAAAATTTCATACTTGTAAAGTTGAAGTATTTATATTTAAATTCTTGATGATGATACGACCTCGGTTGGAATTTGGAATTGATACCCTTTTGTGAAATGTCGTATTTGAGTAAATATGTTTATGAAGGCGAATATGATTTTGGAAGTGAATGTGATTTTGAAGGTGAATGTTATTTGAAAATGATATGGTTTTGAGAATATGATATTTTGATATCATTTGTGAATTGACATTTTGAAATGTAAAGAACTATCCGGTGTGAAATAAGCGTTTGGTTGTTAAAGAGACCGGGATCGGATATTGTCATACTCTCTGCTAATACCGAAAAACACTTTACCAATTATGTACATGGTGGAGATTCCAGAATTGAAGTAGGATGGTTTGGCGAACAATTCGGTATAAGGTATTTACATGACCCTGACTCCTGTGAGTCAACTTAGATTGACTAAAAAAGGAGCCACACAGGGTCAAGTGGGGTCGCACCTCCAATCAGACACATTTCATTGATAACATATTATGACTTTGTGATTGATTTGGTGGCCACCCCTTGATTTTGACTATGAGAGTGTATTCCGAGGTGGGCGGTAGTAGCTGCTATGCATCACTACTAGTCCAGATCCGCAATTGGTATATCTACCCTGGCATTGCCTCGAGTGCCGTGTTCACATTCCTTATCGCGCCTTCTACGAGTTTTTTTTGTGTCGTACCAATGGAGTGCTCCCTGACAGCCCACCAGCGGGTTGAGTTTATTGTATCTGTATAGGCTGCGGCATTATATAGAATGTGTTAAAGGGGATATGGGTAATGCCTTAACGCTATTTTAATACTTTACTTTATTGTAGACACTATTATAATAGCGTATTGTATTATGTATGTAGATAGTTTAATGGATCCTTAAGAGATGTAAATCCCGAACATCTTTTAAGTTATTGCATTCATGTCGACACTGGATAGGAGATGTCAAACCCCGTAAACTTCTCCGACACCGTTACACTCATATTTATTTACTGTAGATTTAACTTACATAAGGTCTTTTAGTTCGACTCGAGTGTTTTGTCTTTCCAATTCGCTCGGGTCAGTCTGAGTTTTCAGTTTATCGAAGACTGCTTTCTGGAGGATGAAGACGAAGATTTTGTACTATTATTTACTATATTTATTTCACTGCGTCATGTTGCTGCATTTACTTGTTATTTATTCATGTTTTATGTAACTCTGATCTGTACTATAAAAGAATAATCAATGTTATTTGTAAACAACTTCATGAACTGTTTGTTTGATTATTATATTTAGTCATTCCGCTGTGAGATTCTGTATTTTGTTTTCTTTTTTTCTCTGCTTTTTTTCTTATTTACCCCATAACAATCTGCCCTCTTTAATGGTTTGGGCCTGATGTGTATGATTTATCGTCGATTTAAATCGTCTAAAAAGGCGGGTCGTTACAGTAGGTATCAGAGCTTTGGTTTAGCGATAAACTTAGCTTTGTGGGGTCTGACTCTTTAAAAATAGGGTAGTAATACCCTAGAATGAGTCGCTGAGTGTATATATATGAGAAAACGTATTTGTTAGTATTATAAAATGTTTTATATTGTGCTAATTTGTTCTGTTTTGTGTATATAAATTTCGATCGGTACATAGGACGCTACGACATCGATAGGGAATTCTAAACACTTAATAGATCAGACAAACACAATATTGTTTTGAAATATAGGTAAATGAAATAATTTTTCCTATTATGTATTTTTGTATATAAAATAATAGATTTTATAAGAGATATAGTGGGCATAATATGTTGGTTGTTAGGTAGAATTTTTTTATGAATATTGATTTGAAAATAGGATATACAATAAAGTAAATATAAATTAGAGGTTTAGAAACGAAGTTCCGGGATTTTTGAAATTTCTTTCAAAAGGTTTTGGAATATAATATTAGTAGTATTTAGAAATATTTTCTGATATGAATATTTCAAGATGATTTGAAAGAAAGTTTTAAAGGGAACTTTAAAGGAAATAAGTTCTATACCCCCCTCTTAGTCGTTGGAAAATAATTTCGATGATGAGTGCACGCATCATCGACGTTTATTTTCGAGTTTCAAAGTGGGTGACCACTGTAGTAGTTTTATTACAGATCTATTTTGATGAACATAACCTTAATTTTGAATTTCTAAATATGATTTGATCTATTAAGGAAATATATATATATATATATATATATATATATATATATATAATTTTCTAAGTGACTAAAATAAAACCGGAGTTTAGTTCTTAATTTTTTTGATAATTAGTAGTTTTCAATTATTGAAATAAATGAAATCTTAATTATTTTTATAATTAGAAATTTCTAGAATGAAGAAAATATAAGTAATTAGATGCTAAGTGATTAATGGTATATATGAGAAATTGGAAACTTATAAACTTAAGAATAATGAACATTTAGAAGATGTATTATTGAACTTTGAAAAAAATGAACAAGATGAACTTGTGCAATTTTCAATTGCATTCTTAAGGCACATATATAACTTACCAAAATATTAAAAGTGTAACGTTAATAAGAATATGTAATGGAATATTATACGAGTAAAACATAAAAAATGAAAATGTTCAATGTAATTATGTTTTAAAGGGAGAATTAAGACGTATAAGCTTATTGCAAACCTAAGTAAATAATTTGTATGCTACTAATTAAAGTAATAAAAAGGGTGAACACTGTAAGTAGATAATTATAAACTTAATTTAATGTTGAAGCCATAGATAATTAAAATGAGTATCACGTTAATTAAATGGTTATAAATTCAAAAAGCATTGAAATGATTTAGAAATGGATTTAATAATGAATAATACTGTATATGTAAGTATGAATGTGAAAAAGAAATAATCCATTAATGGTGAATTGAATTTCAAAGAGATTTACATAATAAATAATCTAATAATTGAAATGAAAATAAAATATGTAAGCAATGAATGTAAAATAAGGAATAGAAAAATGGTATTGTACTCCTTTTTTGAAACCCGAATTCTTATTCATAAATGAATGGAAAATGAATTTTGTAAGTGATAAATGTAAAGAAATTAAACAAGCATTGTATGAACAAATGAAAATGAACAGTGAATAATGTGAAAAATAAAGAGTAATAAGAATAAAACTTAAATATTATTTGAAATTATTGTTGTTTGGCTTATGGATTAGTTTGGAAAGGATATTAAGACCGTTGAGTGTATGGTATACTTAGTACTTTATTTATCATTTTATACGACTAAAAGTTCTAAACCCAAACAACCTTTGTTTTAATTGCATGGATGACTAAATGATTTCTTTGACCGTATGTGACTGATTGTATGATTTGTTTGTAAGTAATTGTTATTAGCTTGTGATGTTTTGTTTGTTATTAATTGAAACAACATAAATATTTCTCTTTTATATAATTATTAACTTCTTTGGATTTTTTTAAGTGAAACGTAGGTTATGAAAGCAATTGCTACTGCTTTTGGTTTCATAAATTAGCGTTTATTTGCCCAACAACGTTTTCGAATTACGGTTTTATAGCGATATGATATTGTTTTTCCCATGGTTTGGGATATTTTATTTTGGAAAATATGATATATATTGTTATTATTGATATATTATTTCTCCAGGCCTCTCCGTACAAAGGAGACCCTGTCGAAATATTCCATAAATTTTAGACTTAGAAAATTTTGTGAAATGTTTTCCAAACTTTCATTAACTTGAATATAAAGAATTTGATTGTTTATAAATTGGTATATTTTAGTTTAATTATGTAAATTAATTGTTTATAATTTTAATATTTTGAATAAGATATATTAATTCCTCAATTGCTTCTTTCCCTTTTCGAGGATGAAAAGTTTTGAGTGGGGGAGAGTGTGACAACCCGTAATTTACGATAATTAAAAATAGTTAATTTAATAAAGTTTTGTGATTTATGTTGGAAGAAATAAAATTTATGATTTAATAATAAGAATATAATTGGAATCAAATGAAATAGAATTAATTTAAGGTAACTGATAACTGCTTTAAATGTAATTTTAATTAATTTATATGATTAAAAAGTTATAATTGGTTATAGATTGTAAATTAATTGTAATAATGTGTATATAAATTGATAATTGGATTAAAGAGTAATTGATAATTCAAATGTTGTATTAATTAAATAGTGTGTAATAAATTGTAATTGAATAAAATTAGTGTTATGGTAGTAATTATAACACTTGTTGTGGATAATAAACTTATAAGATGTGATTAAAAGTTATTGGTGACAATTATTATACATTACTTATTTATTTGGTCATTTAAATTAAATTAGACATCAATTGCGATTAATTCACTTAATTAGTGCATCTAATGTAGATTAAATTGATAATTGTAGAATATTGATTCAATAAAAAGAATTGAAATCAAGTTTGATCAATTTATTAGAGTTTAAATTATATTAAATGGATTTATTGCAATTAAATACAATTAAATACCACGTTAATGAAAACTAAGATGATAACTTTAAAATATTAGTGTAATAAGATATAAAAAAATGTTAATTATAGCCGTGAGATGGCGATTAATTGAATAACAAGATGAAAAGGAAGATAAATGGATTTATTGAAGTTTAAAGTAATAACCACTGTATTTATTTCAATTGAAATTAAACACTGTAACTGGTGTAATATTTAACAATGAATTGACATGTAAATTTGATTTAAATTATTGTAATTGTCCAAGTAGCCAAAAATGATGAAAATGGTTAGTTATTAAATTTGAAACTAAAAAATGATTTAATTAATTTAATATTAATTTATCTAATTAACGTGAAAATAGCCATTTTGGCCACCGTCTCGGATTTCGACGAAGCAGTTTCATCAGATTCGTAACGGTGAATATTGTAAGGTTTCAAATTTCATCGCGATCGGACTTATCGTTTGATCGTACAACTCGAAATGCGTAGTAATCAATTTAATTAAATTCAATTGAAATCGATTTGAAATAAGCTAATTTTAAAGCTAACTTCTTCATACGATGGAATTAGGACTTGAAACCTGTTCCATTGAGTTTAGAATTATCGAAAACATTTATTTTGATATACGGTATGACCTATGTTCATTCCGGAAGCAGGACGGGCTTTTTGGGTCGTATTTGTCGTTTCAAATCAATTCAGATGTTTATTCGTTTCTTATCGGGCCGCGGCTATATAAATAGTTTTTCTCTCAAACCCTAGAGGTCATTTCTTATTCAATATGTATGATTTCATCTGTCTACTTCTCCTTCTCAATGGCAAAAACAGATTCCAATTTCAAAACCCTATTCCAATTTCAAATTCAATTTCAAAATCATACTCCTCCAAACTATGCCATATTGTATACCGATTCGAAGCTCTCAACAAGCGCAAGTTAAACCGGCAATTTTTTTCCGATTTGGGTTTCTATTTGTCTAGAAATTCGTAATTTGTTCTCGGCTGTCCATTGGCTATGACCTCGTTTAACGGTAGATCGTCATCCTGGCAACGATCAGAGATATAGGCTTGTATATATCGTCGAGTGAAGTTCATCCATGCAGTTACTTCTTGTTGTAGTGCCTCGATTTTATGGCAGTTGCTATTCAATGATAGGCGACGACGGTCGAACAGAGAGGAGCTGGAGGTGGCTGAAATGGCGGCGTAGGGTCGGCTTGATAGGGCAGTGGTGGCACTGGTACCTGATTGTGGTGGATCGGCTTGGAGAGGCGATGGTAGAAGCTCAGATATGGCGATGCTGAAGGTCTGGGTCGCATTTGAACTTTGCATGCATTCTAAGGTTCGAGACAAACAGGATGGTGACATGTACTTCAATATAATTTATTTATTTTATTTAAATTTTGAATTCCAATCTCCTAATGCCAATAACTTTTGCATACGAACTCGGATTTGGGCGTGGTTTGTTCCACTAGGATCGTATCGAAATTCCGGACATTATGAAACTTGTTTGGACGAATTCTGAGACTTTTCAAATTTAAGGCTTATTTTGGATTCCAAATCGATTTGAAATCAAAGGTGAGTGTTTTGACCCACTCACAACTACTATATTATCTTATGTTAGTTAAGTTAAATTTATGATGTGATTACAAATAAATTGATTGATGTTTGGTATGTAAAAATTGACATTATAGTTAAATTTGACTTTTATTGCATATAATCATTCTTTAATTTAATATTGAATTTGATTGTCAAATCTAATACCTGTTAATGATAATCAGTTATCTATTGATGTTTATTGGTTGATTTGGATGATGATTGTGATGGATGTTTGATTGTTGATATTGGATGACTAGATCTTGTATTTTTATATCGTTATAACACTACAAGTTCCCTATAGATTGCAATGATACATACTTGAACGATCTATAGATTAGGGAAAAATCATTATAGGTTGAAATGATAGACTCGAGCGATTTTATGGATTTTTATTTAATTCGGGATTACGGTTTGAAATGATATATAACCGTAAAATTTAAAAGTGTGGATTGGAATGATAAATATCCGTATCACTTGGCCATAGGGTAGAAAATTATATACGGACACCGGATTGGTTAAATTAAATTATTTTTAATTCTTTAAATTTTGAATTCAGTGGTATTTTGAAATAGAAATTTATTTATATGGCCTGAATTATTTTCGATAATCCAAGCGTTAATGCTAAAGTTGGAATTTATTTATATAGCCTGAATTATTTTCGATAATCCAAGCGTTAATGCTAAAGTTGGAATTTATTTAATGAATTGTTCAAAGGATTTAAATTGGAATTTTAAAGTTGAAGTGTCAAATATAAATGAATTTATCGGAATTGAGTTATTGAATGTTTGGACATAACTTTGAAATCTATTTTTAACTAATTTAAACTATTTTATTTAAATTGCCTATTTTAATCAATTTAAAACTATTTAAAACTATTTTAATTTAATATATTATATTAATCCAATTTGATATATATTTTACCTATTTTAAAATAATTAAATTTATTTAATCTATTTTAAATCCAGATTAAATCTATTTAATATAATTTAAATCTATTTAATCTATTTTAAATTTATTTAATCTATTTTAAATCTATTTAATATAATTTAAATCTATTTAATCTATTTTAATTTATTTAAAATCTATTTAAGATAATTTAAATCATTTAATCTATTTAAACGTACATAAATCAATTTAAATATAATTAAATAAAATTTAAAAATATTTAAACTATTTTTACTATTTAAACTATTTCAATCTATTTTAACTATTTTTAAAACTATTAAAACTAATTATGACTACCTAAGCTATTTTCTAAAATTTCAGATTGTGTAAAATTGAAGTATTTATATTTAAATCCTTGATGATGATACGACCTCAGTTGGAATTTGGAATTGATATCCTTTTGTGAAATGACATATTTGAGTAAATACGATTTTGAAGGTGAATATGATTTTGGAAGTGAATGTGATTTTGAAGATGAATGTGATTTGAAAATGATATGTTTTGAGAATATGATATTTCGATATCAATTGTGTATTGACGTTTTGAAATTTAAAAGAGCCCTCCATTGTGAAATAAGCGTTTGGTGACCGGGGTCGGATATTGTCATACTCTCTGCCAATACCCAAAACCACTTTAACAGCTGAATATGTGGCGGAGATTCCAGAAATGAAGTAGGATGGTTTGGCGAGCAATTTTATATGAGGTATTTATATGACCCTGACTCCCATGAGTCAGCTTAAATATAATATCCCGCCTTTTTGTGCGCTTTAAATCGATGATAAACCATACACGTCAGACTCAAACCATACAGAAGGGCAGATTGTTATTAGGGTGAATAAGAAAAAAGTAGAGAAAGAAAAAAATAAAATAGAATCTCACATCGGAATGACAAAATATAATAATCAAATAAAGTTCATGAAGCCGTTTTACAAACATTTGATTATACTTATACAATACATATCAAAGTTACACGTACCAGAGAATAATAAATAATTGCAGTGGAACAGTATGAATGTAGTGGAATACAATAAATAATTATAGTAACACAATCTTCGTCTTCGTCCTACAAAGATAAAGTCTTCAAATCCTGAAATGCTCAGGCTGACCCGAGCGAATTGAAAAGACAAAACACTCGAGTCAGAACTAAAAGATCTTATATAAATCAACGGTAAAATATGAGTGGAACGGCGTTAGAGATGTTTACGGGATTTGACATCTTCTATCCAGTGTCAAACGTGAGTGCAGTAACTTAAGAGATGCTCATGATTCACATCTCCTAAGGATCCGTTAAACTATTTACTATGTAGTAATATTTCGCTATTATAATAATGTCTATTAGTAAAATAAGCTTACTTTAAAATAGCGTTAAGGAGTGACCCAATATTTCCCTTAACACGTAATAGTGCCAATGGTCCATATAGTACATGCATATCTCCTGATCGGGAGACTACGAGAAGATACTCCATAGGTACGATACAAATCAAACTCGTACAAGGCTCGCTAGGGTAGGTGACATGGCACAACCAGGCAATGCCAGGGTAGGTATACCAATTGCGCATCCGGACTGACGGTGACGCATGGCGCGCAGCTACCGCCCACCTCGAGCCACACCCCCAAAAAAAATCAAAGGGCGCCAATCAATCACAAAGTAATAGAATGATATCCAAGGAGTGTGTCCGATAAGAGTGGTTAACTCACTGGCCCGTTAGCGCTCCTGTTTTAGCCACCTTATGCCAACTCACGGGAGTCGGGTCCATGTATATACCTCAAAGGAAACGTCGCCACCATCCTACTTCATTCTGAAATCTCCACCGCGTACACGGTTGTTAAAGTGTTTTTCGGAGTTGGTAGAGAATATGACGACTTCCGATCCTGGTCTCTTTAACAATCTAACGTTATTATAACACCGCGGTCATTTTCAAAATAGTTTATACTTTAAAACCAAATATCATTTCCCTTTCAAAACAAATCAATACGATATCATTTTCATTTCAAATATATCCTTTTCTAAAATCATAACACTTTCAAAGTTATAACATTTCGAAATCAAAACACTTGAATATAACACTTTCAAATTATAATACCCTGAAACTCAAAAAATTGAAACATAACTTCTACCACTTAAATGGTTTAAATATTTAAAATACTTTAGATAATAAAATAGCTTCGTCAATTTCACAAATCAAATCCAACACAACTCAAATTTCTGCATTTTATATTTAACCAAACCCCAAATCATAGATTTCAATGCAATTCAGTTTCCAAATAAACTATCCCAAATTATATCGATTTCAAACAGATTTGGTCCGCAGAATAAACCATTTCAAATTTAATATATTTCAAACTTTAAATGTTCACAATTTCAGGCTAGATTTGGTAATTACGATTCAACAATTCACTTTTCTATTATTTAGTTTGAAATATTTTACATAAGATATCCATTATCATCTAAATAAAACTCAAATTACAAATAAATTTATTTATACTTAGAATACTCATTTAATTCACCTTAACCCCAAATCAAGTTATAATAATCATACCTTTTAAATTTCCAATTTAATAAATTTCACATCAACTTATTTGAGTTTAATTTTTAGATAAATTCAATTTCAAATAAATTTCCAATTTATCTTCCAACCTTCATTTTATTTATATCATTGTAAACTCTATATTAAAATTAAATTAAATTACTTAATAGTATTATCCTCAATAAAATCAAACCTATTATTAAGCTTATACTATATTAATACAAATTATACATAGCTAAATATCAAGGATAAAATAACATTTATAAAATATCTAATATCAAGATTTATCTAAAGCCATATATTTCTTTATTAGAAATCATTTCAAAATATTTCATATATAGACCACGGTGTCTATATATAATTTTCTATCCTATGGTCAAGTGATACAGATGTTTATCATTTCAATCCATAATATTTAATAAAATTACGGTTATATATCATTTCAAACCACTATCCCGAATGAAATAAAATCCATAAGAACTTGCAGTTTATAACAATATAAAATACAACATCCTTTCATCCAATATCAATCATCAAACATTTTTCACAATCATCATCCAATTCAATCAATAACATCAATATATAACAAAAAATAAATAACAGGTATTTACTTGCAGTTTATATTCAAAAATAAATTAAATAACTGTTTAACTGGCAGTTTATATGCAATAATAAATTAAATAACAATTTAATTCAATAAATTCAATTTAATTAAGATGATGATTTCAAATATGCCAAATAGACCTAAATAAATTTCTAATCACACCATAAATCAATTTAACAAACATATGAAATTTTAGAAGTTGTGAATGGGTTAAAACACTCACCTTTTGAATCTAAATTCAATTTGAATCCAATTTAAACCCAAAATTTGAACAGTCTCAGAATTCGTCCAAACGAGCGCCAAAATGTCTGAAATTTAAAGAGGATCCCAACACAGAAAACCGCGTGTGAATCAGACCTCGTACGTAAAAGATACATGTATTAGATTGATTGAAATTGAAATTATAATAAAATAAAAAAGAAAAGAAAATAAATAGCTCACTTTTGCCACGTCACTACATCTTCACGCATACGTTCCTAGCTCTAACTTCGCATCGTTCATCATGCAGGAATGAACAGCAGCCACCGTCGTTCAACGTCTCCTCCACGCCGCTAAAAGCCATGCCACTGCCTCCTAGATTTCGTCGCCGACCCCCAAGCCTCCGGCCCCCTGCGCAACCAGGCGCGAACGCCCCAAACGCCATTGGCCGCCACCATGCACTAAACCCTAATCGAATTTTTCACGTAAATCCAGCTGTCACTTCGGCAAATAAACTGCACCGATGAACTACACACAAGACTCTCTACAAAACCCATAAATTAATTTGACGATCGGACAAGTTTGATTGCGGCGTGATGAAGGGCCGTGAACAGTTCATCGATTTCCGGCCACACCGAAACCCAGATTGAAAAACGAATCATATATTTGACTTGTGCTCGTCGAGAGCTTCAAAACCATATATAATTCGATATAGTTTGTGGAGTTTGATTTCTGAAGTTGTATTTTGAATTGAAATTGAAATTAGGGATTTTGGTTTGTGTGCCATTGAGGAAGAGGAGCAATAGAAATTTATGTACGTACAGAAATGAGAAATAGAAAGGCTACTAGGGTTTATAACTGGATATATATAGGCAGGGTTGAAAATAGAAGGAACGAATCAGAATTGATTGAACGATATCGGCTCAAAAGCCCGTTTCGACTCTGAATGAAAATGAGTCAACCCATATATCAAGATAGACGTCTTTAAATATTTTAAACGCAATGGAACAGGTTTCAAGTCCAAATTCCATCGTATGAAGAAGTTATGCTAAAATCAAGTTATTTCAAATTGATTTCAATTGATTTCAGTTTAATTGATTTCTAGGCGTTTCGAGTCTGTACGATCAAACGACAAGTCTGATCGCTACGAAACTTGAAATCTTACAACAATTTATCGTTATGGATCCGATGAAACTGGTTTCGTCGGAATTCGAGTCAGTGGCGAAAATGGCTATTTTTCACATTATTAAATGAAATTAATATTTAATTAATTAAATCACGTTTTCGTTTCAAATTTAAAAATTCACAGATTTCATCATTTTTGATTTCCTAAACAATTACAATAATTTAAACAACTTAGATATCAATTCAAAGTTAATTGATTTACCCATTACCGTAATTAAATTTTTATGAATTCATTAATTATCAATTGAAATTACTATAAATCCATTTATTTGATTTTAAATCCTGTATTCAATAAATTATTATCAATTGGATGAAATTGACATTGATTCTTGATCTAATTACACTTATAACCAAGTATAATATTTACGTTATTACCAATTTGTTGCAATTCCGTTTAAATCGTTAATTGTTAGTTTTAATTACCATGGTTACATTTCATTTTTAACATTCATTTCCTTATTAAATTGCAAATTTTTATTTCTTTCCCTATTAAATTACCAAAACTTATTAATTTAACAATTTAAATTATTGAAAATCTATGGGTCGTTACACTCTCCCCCCTCAAAGCTTTTCGTCCTCGAAAAAGAATAAGAAGGGAAGAGGAAGAATTAAGTAAACGATGCCCTTTATTCAAAAATATAAACTTTATAAACAAATAAATTTACAAAATTAATTAATTTAAATAAAATATACCAATTTATAACCATTAAATCCTTTTATACTCAAATTAATATAATTTGGAAAACATTTTCAAAAATTTAAGTCCAAAATTTATGAAAATAATTTCGGCAGAGTCTCCTTTGTACGGAGAGGCTCAAGAGAAAATGTAATATCAAAAATAACAATATATATCACAATATCTCAAAATAATTTATCCCAACAATGGGAAAATTAATATAGTAACGCTATAAAACCATAATCCGAAAGCCCACCTATTTGTCAGGCAAACAAACGCTCAATTATGAAACCAAAAGCAGTAGATTGCTTCCATAACCTGTATTTCGCTTATATAATCCAAAAGAGTTCATAATTATATAAAATGAAATATTTAGAGTTGTTTCAAACAATTAAATATAAAACAACAATCGTTGCAACCAACAGCCTACAATCAACATACAAAATCAATATAAATCAATTATCCATTCATATCAAACAAAACTAATAGTTGTTCGGGTTTAAAAACTTTAAGTTGCACGGAATGAAAAATAAACTACTAAGTGCATCATTTACTCAGTAGTCTTAGATGAAACTAAATAGATTATTTATTCATACAAACAATTTTAAAGTATCCATGCCCAAACAACCACAAACCAAACAAACAACAATTTCTAATAATAGATCAAGTTCATTCTTATCAATTTCATTTCATAACATTTGTTGTTTGATTTCCTTTTCATTCATATAATGATTTATCTTTTTAATTTACATATAAATTCTTACAATTCTCCATTTATTTTCATTTATTCGTATCATGTAAATTTTCTTTTCATTGTATTACATTCATTTATTCACTACTTAATTTCATTTATTTACAGTATTCATCTTTCTACTTATTTTTATTATAAACCTCAACATTTACTTAAGTTTACTATCATTTCGTTATTACCTTTCTATTATATTTAATTAGTGGCCTTTCAGTCATACTTAAGTTTACAACAATTATAACATTAAATTCTTATTTATAAAAGCAAATTCATTGAATACTTTCATTACCTCAAGTTTTACTTGTACAATATCCATTGCATTTTCTTATAAGCACTAGAAATTTTAGTATTTGGTAAGTTATATATATGCTTTTTATGAATGCAACTGAAATTTATACAAGTTTATATCTTTTTTTTAAAATTAATCTAATGTTCAATAATCATATCCTTTGCTTTTTATAGATTACAAATTTAAACTTTCTTGTTATTTCATTTATAACCTAGCATTTAATCTCTTATTTCATTTAGAAGTTTCAATTATTAAATAGTTAAGGTTTTCATTTCAATTTCAATAATTAAAACCTCTAATTTATGGAAATTTAAAAACTAAATGCCAGGCTCCATTTCAAATCATTTCAAAAATAATAGATAGATATATACAATTACACTTTATATATCCAATTATATTTAAAACAATTTAAAATTTATATTTGTTTATCAAAATAAATCTGCTGTAAAACTACTATAGCGCCTTCCCACTTAGAAACTCGAAAATGAATGTCGATGATGCGTGCATCCATCACCGAAATTCTTTTCCAACGTCAGAGAGGGGAGTACAGAACTTATTTGTTTTCAAAGTTTCTTTAAAACAATTCTTTCACATTATATTGAAATATTTATATCAGAAAATACTTCTAATAATATTATTATTATATTTCAAAATCTTTCGAAAGAAATTTTTAAAACCCCTAGGACATAGATTCTAAATTCCCAATTTCCATTTATCTTATTTTCAATCTCATTTCAACTATTATTTATAAATTTCATTACCTAACAACCAATATATTGCAACCAAATATATATCTTATTTATAAAATTTTATTTTATATATATAGAAAATATAAGCAAAATTATTTCATTCACCTATATTCAAAACAAATATTGTGTCGGTCCGTCCTATTAAGTGTTTAGAAATCCCTATTGATGTCATAGCCTCCCATACACCAACCAAAATTTATGAATAAAAATAGAACAAATTAACACAATATTAAAACCTTTTTATAACACAAAAAATACGCTCTCTCATATATATACACTCAACGACTCGTCATAGGGTATTACTACCCTATTAATAAAGAGTCAGACCGCACAAAGCTAAGGTTTATCGCTAAACCAAAGCTCTAATACCAGATGTAACATTCTGCCTTTTTGTACGCTTTAAATTGACGATAAACCACACACATCAGACTCAAACCATAAAGAAGGGTGGATTGTTATTGGGGCGGATAAGAAAAAAGCAGAGAAAAAAAACAAAACAGAATCTCACAGTGGATGACAAAATATATTAATCAAATAACAGTTCATGAAGCTGTTTTACAAACATTTGATTATACTTATATAATACATATCAGAGTTACACATACCAGAGAATAATAAATAATTGCTGTGACGACTCGGATTTTGCCCGCTCGAAAATCGACATCCATACATCAAATCGTATTCGAATGCCATAGATTCGACCGTTCAAATCCGATTCGCCGGAGCTTATAACAATCATTAAGTAAACAACACAGCGGAATAAAAGAATAATACATTGATATACAGCTTTGATACAATATCTGATACAACAGATGATCCAGTAGATATCAATATACATCAGAGATGATACAATAAAATAGCAGCGGAAAAGAAAATAGATAACACTAGCAGCTGAACAATTTACTCCAATATAGTCTTCAAAGAAGAACTCCAAAAATAACTGTGACTCCATTTCCGAGAATCCATCCAGCAATAGCTCGAACTCCAAATAACGATGCACAAAGATAGGTAAGACTGGTGCGATCCAAAGACTGAACTAACTCCAGATAATCTGTTAAATCTAGCTATCTGAAAAACCCAACTCTAGACTGCTCGTGTAGAAAATAATGAGCACCCAGAGTTTAGGAAAGAAAACAATAAACTCCGGATCAGTCGTGGGACTGGTGTGAGCAACAAAAACAGTTTATCTTTTAAAACATTCAACAAAAGATTTTCAAAGTCAATTCGCAATGCTTTTTAAAAATGAGACTACCATAAGGCCTCCCGCACACACACACATGCAAACGCAGAATCGGAGGAGATTTCTCCTTATGATAGTCAAAGATGCTTGATACGCATTAAAAAGACATTTGATATTATTACTAGTGCATAGTGTAGAAGAAATTCATTTCGAAAGTAGAATATAAATCTTAGCCAACATACGACCATTATCGTATGCCTACTATAGCTACCATCCAAACAGTGTTGCGACACCATAAGTGAATGATAGGTTCTACAACTAATACCGTACAAGTTTCGTATTGTTTCTTTGGATTTCCAACAAATGGTCAGGCCAAGGAACTTCCCATTGCCACTGAGAATGCCTCTGGAAAGAAATCCCCGAGAACCAAACCGGAACTCTGCCAACACAAGGCCGGGTTACCCCTAACTGGGTAACTACTGACACGAGCACGCCATTCCCCGATCGTAAACGACCTTTTTCACGGGATCCCGAAAACCAACAACCACAAAGTAATAAATTCGTAGTAACCACATAGGTTAAATATCTGGGCTCCATACCATGATATCACCTCTATCCAGAAGGAAATGTACATACCCTAAGGGGAGCTACAGCAACCCCTAATAACCTTGCCGCATCTTTCCTGTTTTGACCATTTCCGGGATGTGAGGCTCGATGAAGTCACGTCCACAAAAACACACTTTGTACAAAAAGCCGTGCCTTGGGTCAACAAATGATCAACACAATGATCACTAAGATAGACGATCAATTAAATGATCCTATCACAAATAATCAACACAATGATCATTTCAGCATCACTCAGCATGTCACATTACCAAACTGGGAATATATCGCTGATAACTTCAACTATATAACCTTTGAGCACATACGTCTCAAAGAAGGGTGTTAAGCAAAGAATAAATTCTCCGCCACCAACAGAAATATATTTGAAAGAAATCGGCTTTATATCTCAACTTGTAATGTCCGGCATACTATCCATACAAGTCTGTTCTGGGTTCGAACAGAACCGAAGGCACTTCCAAAGAAGTCCTTGCAACCCGGATATTCACAATCCCGATCGGATTTCCCATCACTTAGGGAGTTTCTATACCGGCGCGACTCGGTGCAGAAACAATCGATAGGTCATCCTATCGCTCTCGCAAATACCCGGTCTTCATCACCGGTCTTCAAATGCTATCCATAGCGACATATCACCTATTCGGAATGGGATATATGACACAAAGGTCCTCTCCCGGCTAAACCGAATAGTGAGCGCAATATTTCAAAAACAAATGGATATTGGGATTTTCAATTAAGTCACAACTTAATAATTCAAAACTTTATTTCAAATGGTTTAATCCAATTTCCATTTCAATCTTTAACAAAAAGATTCATTTTCACAACCTTTGACGGTTTAAACAATTTTCACATTTTAATCTTTTAAACAAAAGATTCATTCACAGATTTTTCCAAATCAATTTTCATTTCAATTTGATTAACTCGTTAAATCTTTAAATCAAAGATTTAACTTATAGCCTTCAAAACAATTTCATTTCAATTTGATTTAAACAAATCATCAATTTAAATCTGTTAAAAATAAACAGATTTAATTCATAGCTTTCAAAAAGAATTCATTCATAACTTAGGAAAATCATTTCTCTATTCAATCTTGAAATTCCCCTAATTAACTGGAATCTCAGTTCTTATCCAAAAGTGTTTATCATTTGAAAACAACAGTTTTCATTTTGGAAATCTGATTCATTTATACGAGTTGAAATCCTTGGGTTAAATTCAAATTCCCAAAAAACAATACTTAAAAGTGGTTTAATCCCTATATAACCAATATAACATTTTTAATCCTAATTTCAAATCATAGAATTCAATTTCAAGTATTGAATTTAAATTTAATTTAAATTATTTAAATTCCAAAACTTAATCAAGTAATTTAAAAATAATAATTTTTATTTTGAAATTCCATTCCAAAAGCTTTTCACATTTATTCCGATTCCATTTCCAAAACATTTGAATTAAAAGATTCAAATTTAACTGTTTCAAAAATCTGCGACTTAATTGATTTCCTCGTAAAATCCATATTTGTGTGTGTATGGTGTGGTCCAGGGGTTATACACAGTAGTGCAACATTATACAATTATCACAGATCAGAATACAGGAATATAATTGATAAGCGACATAAACAATAACGCTTATCATATATTCACAGATTCATAGATAATATACAAATGTATCATCCATAAAGGAACAAATTATACATACCACAATCTACAGAACAAAATATCACAGATCAGATAGAAAAACAATTCAAGGCAACTCATACCATACAATTATTCATGAGTAAGGTCAGGCATTTGATAATCATTCATAAACAGGATTAATAAATCGTTTAATCCTAATTGATTCAAGTTATTTCCAATTTAATTAATTACTTATGAATAAATTATCCATTTATTATTTCTCTAAGTAATTACCTTTCCAAAATTATCGAGTGATTATTCTGAATTAATTAAATTAAGAATTTAATTTAAACAGATTTGATTAACCTAATTAATTATATTGAATAATTTATTTTTAAATTACTGTTATTAAATAATTATACTTAATACAATCCACAAATTAATTTATCACATTAATTATCAAGATTAATCACATTAATAAATTATCAAATAAATCTCAAGTAAATGATCCTTATTAACTATTCATAATTATTTAATTACTATTCTTAAGTAATTTAACTCAATTTAATTATTGTTAATTACCCTTTAATTAGCCTTTGAAATCATATAATTAATCACTGATTATTTAATTAACCATTAATTCTCAATTAATTTATCATTTAATTCTCAATTAAATTACTAAATTAATTAACTGTTAATCATTCATTTGTTAACTTAAGTAGTTAATTGCAAATTCATTTATTACCCATCATCCATTACTAATTACAATTAAAAATTTAATTGACCAATCTTTACTCACCATTATGAATAAATCAATCTTAATTACTTTTAGAACAATAAATTTATAATAGAAATTATCTTAATTAACATTTTAAAAATAAACTTTCTTAACTTTGAAAACAAATCATCACCAATTTGAAAACTTGAATGTTAATTGACTTCAACACTTATTGTTAATAAATCACAATTTGATCACATCGAGAAATTATACGTTATTCCCTTGATTAACTATTCTTAATTGATTAATCATTCATAAATTCAAATTGACTAACCATTAATACTCATTAATTAATCCAAACATTAATTAACCATCTCATAGTTAATCATCATTAAAAATTATTAATTTCAAATATTTTTAACTTAAAATTAACCAACATTGTTTAATTAATTTAATGTTAAACTTTGTATAACAAAATTCTTAAAGTACTTAGGCAAAAATTATCAGGATCTGGACCCGAGGCAACCCACGCCTTTCCTCGAGTAACACTCGACCCTTCTTCATGTTTCCCCCGTGTTCCTTCTCCCTTCTCTCGTTTCTTTCCTTCCTGTAAGTTTTAAAGTTAACTTAGTTTAAAATTTCACTACAGGCAACACCACATTGCTTTTAGCTAACCCCAGTGCACACAAGGTGCACCGTGCACGTCTCCCCCGCCAACGGCCACCGTGGGTCATCGCGATCGACGGCACAAGTCCCACGAACCCATACGAGCACTCAGTTGACCCCAGATTGCTCCAATTCCCCATGAATCAAAATCGAGGTTCAAAGCTCGAACCTGGAAACGCGAATAGCATTCACCACCTCAACCTGTCAACGCCGCTTCCTCAGAGCTTCCCCCACCGGAACGAGTGAAACTTCGGCCACTTCCTCGTCAATCCACCAACTTCCAACACCCTGAAGCTTGCTGCGCTCGATCGTCTCGTGGTGACGAAATCACCTTGGTTCCAGACCTCATCAAAACCATATCCTAAACCCTACATCCCCCTCGTTCCCTCAAGTCTTACAATAGAAAATTTATTTAACATTTTTCCCAATATCATCGATCTATAAACTTGCTTCGTTCAAAATTTCAACCTCTAAAATTTGTGCGATCTCTGGGAATCGAATTAAAAGTAATTTTAGTTCAATAAGGATCTGCTCTCTACATACTTGAGGAAACATCAAAATATTTGATTTAAAAATCATAATTCTGTATAATAATCCAAATTCCAATCCTGAAATAATAAATTATGATACTTAAAATTTTGACTTAACTTGCACAGTAGATTTGAATCCCAGAGTGAAACTAATTATCATTCTGACTCAAATATAAATTACAACTAAAGCTCATAGTTAAACAAACAAGTTTCATTTGAAATTTAAATGTAAACAGAGTTAAAATCACACCATTTAAATTTTAAATCAAAACTTGTAAACTGGAAGAGAAAAACAGAAAACACTCTAAGCAACATACATAGCAGACATATATATATTCACAGCAGAAATCATAAGATATATCTTCTTTTCAAACTGACTAACATGTAACCAAAATTACCTATTTAAAACCTTTAAAAGTGAAGTTACTCACAGTGCTTAGAGAATGAACAGAGCATTCTTCAGGGTTGAACTGGAAGCTGAATCTTCCTTTGCTTGTCTGGATTTTGTATTATTGTTTTTTAAGGTTGAACTGATGTTCATTTTTGATTTTCCTCAGTGATGATGCTCGAACTAAAATGAGGATTGATGTATATAAAGAGAAGTATGCAGGATGTTTTCATTTTGTACAACAAGTCATGGCTGAAGTATGCTTGCATTCAATGCTAAAGGCTTGTTGCATTAATTACCCTGCTTACCTCCCTTTTTCTTTTATTTACAGCCCATGCTTTGTATTAATTACTGATACTTTCCCTTGTATGCTAGAGATACTAGCATATATTATTAAGTACTTCTTATTTGCTTGAGTACTTTATGTTTTCATATTATATTGTCTTATTATTTTTGACTATATTATATTTTCTTCTTTAGTACATGTTGCTGCATTGTTTTCCAGGTTAGAGTATATCATCTTACTTGCTTTATTTATTTCATTTTGTTTGAATACTTTTATTTGCTCTTATTTTATTTTATTTTTTTCTTTGCATACTCAAACTTTTATATTTGTTTGTATTTAGTTACTTTATTTTCTTAAGTACTTTGTTTCTTCCTTGCATTCTATTTGAATTGCATACTTATATAATTGTCATTTATTTGCTTATACTTGTTTATACATTTGTTTACTTGGTTTACGTTTTATTTTGTACTCGTATTTATTTGTTTGAAAACTTTATTTGCATTGCCTGCATATCTATGTTTTTATTTATTTGTTATTTCTACTTTGTTTTGTTTACTTGTTTTTCCAGTTCATACATATTCTTGTTTGTTTATAAACTTCATGTATGAAGATATGTTGGTGGCTTCTACTTTGCAAGCCTTTCATATGTATATGTTTCTATTTCAATTTCTATTTTCTTGCTTTATACTTTGCAATATAACCAATTTCTATTTTTATAAAAATCTATCTTATATTAATTTCTATTTCTAGAATAAATAATAATTATTATTATTTTACTTCAAATTTATTATCTTATGTTATTTTATAAACTCAAATCATTATTAACCGTCAATTCAAATATTTATTATTACTTATTTATTTATTTTATACTCATGTCAAATATCTGTATTTTATGATTATTTTTAAACCATTTACTTGAGATTTTAACTCAAGTTCAATATATACATATATATTATATAAAATTTGCTCATATATACCCAAATATATATATATATATACATTCAATATATACACATATTTACAGTATTTTAAATGTAAATGATTTATACAGAATATACTTGGATCCGGGGAAACTCGCATCACTTAATCAATGAATTTCACAAATTTTTATTCAAAACGAAATTACTTAACAATTTTAAATTCAAAAATTCAATTAATTATCAATTTAAATATTTATAAAATCCGGGGTCGTTACAGACTTCCCCCCTTAAAAGAATTTCGTCCCCGAAATTCGCAGGCACGAAAACAACACAGATGGATGAAAGATAAAGAAATATCTTTTCAGATCAAACTGGATATCAGTTCTGCAATTGGCTCACCAAATCAGAATATCAATAATAGATACAGGAAATTATAATTAAAATTTCAAATTTTGGTTTTAAACAAAATCATTTTATCGATACAATTCTAATCATTCTTCATATTCTATTAATCAATTTAATTCAATTAAAATTTTCAATTTCTAATTCATTTATTAGAGTTTAAATTGAAAAGCCGATAAGAAATCGATGAAGTACGAAGTAATAATTTTCTGCAACGATTCGTAAGGCCACCATCACATCGAAACTTCTTTCTGGAGCTGTCGCGAAGAATTCAAAAGAATTTAGAAACGAATCAAAGAAAATTGATAAGAAAGATGTTTCCACTATTGTTACAGAGTATCGACCAATTATAGTCGTATTTACCTGTCCCCTATCTCGTTCTCTTCTTGCACTCATACTTACTATCAGTAGATAGTAAGAAAATTTACTGAGGCATTCAAACAGATATCTTAGGGATTACTCATTCTAGGATTTACTTCACCCTATCTCTAATGAGCTACTTAATGTGTTACACTCCTGAGCTAAAGTTTCACCTTAGCTCTGATACCAAATGTGACGACTCGGATTTTGCCCGCTCGAAAATCGACATCCATACATCAAATCGTATTCGAATGCCATAGATTCGACCGTTCAAATCCGATTCGCCGGAGCTTATAACAATCATTAAGTAAACAACACAGCGGAATAAAAGAATAATACATTGATATACAGCTTTGATACAATATCTGATACAACAGATGATCCAGTAGATATCAATATACATCAGAGATGATACAATAAAATAGCAGCGGAAAAGAAAATAGATAACACTAGCAGCTGAACAATTTACTCCAATATAGTCTTCAAAGAAGAACTCCAAAAATAACTGTGACTCCATTTCCGAGAATCCATCCAGCAATAGCTCGAACTCCAAATAACGATGCACAAAGATAGGTAAGACTGGTGCGATCCAAAGACTGAACTAACTCCAGATAATCTGTTAAATCTAGCTATCTGAAAAACCCAACTCTAGACTGCTCGTGTAGAAAATAATGAGCACCCAGAGTTTAGGAAAGAAAACAATAAACTCCGGATCAGTCGTGGGACTGGTGTGAGCAACAAAAACAGTTTATCTTTTAAAACATTCAACAAAAGATTTTCAAAGTCAATTCGCAATGCTTTTTAAAAATGAGACTACCATAAGGCCTCCCGCACACACACACATGCAAACGCAGAATCGGAGGAGATTTCTCCTTATGATAGTCAAAGATGCTTGATACGCATTAAAAAGACATTTGATATTATTACTAGTGCATAGTGTAGAAGAAATTCATTTCGAAAGTAGAATATAAATCTTAGCCAACATACGACCATTATCGTATGCCTACTATAGCTACCATCCAAACAGTGTTGCGACACCATAAGTGAATGATAGGTTCTACAACTAATACCGTACAAGTTTCGTATTGTTTCTTTGGATTTCCAACAAATGGTCAGGCCAAGGAACTTCCCATTGCCACTGAGAATGCCTCTGGAAAGACATCCCCGAGAACCAAACCGGAACTCTGCCAACACAAGGCCGGGTTACCCCTAACTGGGTAACTACTGACACGAGCACGCCATTCCCCGATCGTAAACGACCTTTTTCACGGGATCCCGAAAACCAACAACCACAAAGTAATAAATTTGTAGTAACCACATAGGTTAAATATCTGGGCTCCATACCATGATATCACCTCTATCCAGAAGGAAATGTACATACCCTAAGGGGAGCTACAGCAACCCCTAATAACCTTGCCGCATCTTTCCTGTTTTGACCATTTCCGGGATGTGAGGCTCGATGAAGTCACGTCCACAAAAACACACTTTGTACAAAAAGCCGTGCCTTGGGTCAACAAATGATCAACACAATGATCACTAAGATAGACGATCAATTAAATGATCCTATCACAAATAATCAACACAATGATCATTTCAGCATCACTCAGCATGTCACATTACCAAACTGGGAATATATCGCTGATAACTTCAACTATATAACCTTTGAGCACATACGTCTCAAAGAAGGGTGTTAAGCAAAGAATAAATTCTCCGCCACCAACAGAAATATATTTGAAAGAAATCGGCTTTATATCTCAACTTGTAATGTCCGGCATACTATCCATACAAGTCTGTTCTGGGTTCGAACAGAACCGAAGGCACTTCCAAAGAAGTCCTTGCAACCCGGATATTCACAATCCCGATCGGATTTCCCATCACTTAGGGAGTTTCTATACCGGCGCGACTCGGTGCAGAAACAATCGATAGGTCATCCTATCGCTCTCGCAAATACCCGGTCTTCATCACCGGTCTTCAAATGCTATCCATAGCGACATATCACCTATTCGGAATGGGATATATGACACAAAGGTCCTCTCCCGGCTAAACCGAATAGTGAGCGCAATATTTCAAAAACAAATGGATATTGGGATTTTCAATTAAGTCACAACTTAATAATTCAAAACTTTATTTCAAATGGTTTAATCCAATTTCCATTTCAATCTTTAACAAAAAGATTCATTTTCACAACCTTTGACGGTTTAAACAATTTTCACATTTTAATCTTTTAAACAAAAGATTCATTCACAGATTTTTCCAAATCAATTTTCATTTCAATTTGATTAACTCATTAAATCTTTAAATCAAAGATTTAACTTATAGCCTTCAAAACAATTTCATTTCAATTTGATTTAAACAAATCATCAATTTAAATCTGTTAAAAATAAACAGATTTAATTCATAGCTTTCAAAAAGAATTCATTCATAACTTAGGAAAATCATTTCTCTATTCAATCTTGAAATTCCCCTAATTAACTGGAATCTCAGTTCTTATCCAAAAGTGTTTATCATTTGAAAACAACAGTTTTCATTTTGGAAATCTGATTCATTTATACGAGTTGAAATCCTTGGGTTAAATTCAAATTCCCAAAAAACAATACTTAAAAGTGGTTTAATCCCTATATAACCAATATAACATTTTTAATCCTAATTTCAAATCATAGAATTCAATTTCAAGTATTGAATTTAAATTTAATTTAAATTATTTAAATTCCAAAACTTAATCAAGTAATTTAAAAATAATAAATTTTATTTTGAAATTCCATTCCAAAAGCTTTTCACATTTATTCCGATTCCATTTCCAAAACATTTGAATTAAAAGATTCAAATTTAACTGTTTCAAAAATCTGCGACTTAATTGATTTCCTCGTAAAATCCATATTTGTGTGTGTATGGTGTGGTCCAGGGGTTATACACAGTAGTGCAACATTATACAATTATCACAGATCAGAATACAGGAATATAATTGATAAGCGACATAAACAATAACGCTTATCATATATTCACAGATTCATAGATAATATACAAATGTATCATCCATAAAGGAACAAATTATACATACCACAATCTACAGAACAAAATATCACAGATCAGATAGAAAAACAATTCAAGGCAACTCATACCATACAATTATTCATGAGTAAGGTCAGGCATTTGATAATCATTCATAAACAGGATTAATAAATCGTTTAATCCTAATTGATTCAAGTTATTTCCAATTTAATTAATTACTTATGAATAAATTATCCATTTATTATTTCTCTAAGTAATTACCTTTCCAAAATTATCGAGTGATTATTCTGAATTAATTAAATTAAGAATTTAATTTAAACAGATTTGATTAACCTAATTAATTATATTGAATAATTTATTTTTAAATTACTGTTATTAAATAATTATACTTAATACAATCCACAAATTAATTTATCACATTAATTATCAAGATTAATCACATTAATAAATTATCAAATAAATCTCAAGTAAATGATCCTTATTAACTATTCATAATTATTTAATTACTATTCTTAAGTAATTTAACTCAATTTAATTATTGTTAATTACCCTTTAATTAGCCTTTGAAATCATATAATTAATCACTGATTATTTAATTAACCATTAATTCTCAATTAATTTATCATTTAATTCTCAATTAAATTACTAAATTAATTAACTGTTAATCATTCATTTGTTAACTTAAGTAGTTAATTGCAAATTCATTTATTACCCATCATCCATTACTAATTACAATTAAAAATTTAATTGACCAATCTTTACTCACCATTATGAATAAATCAATCTTAATTACTTTTAGAACAATAAATTTATAATAGAAATTATCTTAATTAACATTTTAAAAATAAACTTTCTTAACTTTGAAAACAAATCATCACCAATTTGAAAACTTGAATGTTAATTGACTTCAACACTTATTGTTAATAAATCACAATTTGATCACATCGAGAAATTATACGTTATTCCCTTGATTAACTATTCTTAATTGATTAATCATTCATAAATTCAAATTGACTAACCATTAATACTCATTAATTAATCCAAACATTAATTAACCATCTCATAGTTAATCATCATTAAAAATTATTAATTTCAAATATTTTTAACTTAAAATTAACCAACATTGTTTAATTAATTTAATGTTAAACTTTGTATAACAAAATTCTTAAAGTACTTAGGCAAAAATTATCAGGATCTGGACCCGAGGCAACCCACGCCTTTCCTCGAGTAACACTCGACCCTTCTTCATGTTTCCCCCGTGTTCCTTCTCCCTTCTCTCGTTTCTTTCCTTCCTGTAAGTTTTAAAGTTAACTTAGTTTAAAATTTCACTACAGGCAACACCACATTGCTTTTAGCTAACCCCAGTGCACACAAGGTGCACCGTGCACGTCTCCCCCGCCAACGGCCACCGTGGGTCATCGCGATCGACGGCACAAGTCCCACGAACCCATACGAGCACTCAGTTGACCCCAGATTGCTCCAATTCCCCATGAATCAAAATCGAGGTTCAAAGCTTGAACCTGGAAACGCGAATAGCATTCACCACCTCAACCTGTCAACGCCGCTTCCTCAGAGCTTCCCCCACCGGAACGAGTGAAACTTCGGCCACTTCCTCGTCAATCCACCAACTTCCAACACCCTGAAGCTTGCTGCGCTCGATCGTCTCGTGGTGACGAAATCACCTTGGTTCCAGACCTCATCAAAACCATATCCTAAACCCTACATCCCCCTCGTTCCCTCAAGTCTTACAATAGAAAATTTATTTAACATTTTTCCCAATATCATCGATCTATAAACTTGCTTCGTTCAAAATTTCAACCTCTAAAATTTGTGCGATCTCTGGGAATCGAATTAAAAGTAATTTTAGTTCAATAAGGATCTGCTCTCTACATACTTGAGGAAACATCAAAATATTTGATTTAAAAATCATAATTCTGTATAATAATCCAAATTCCAATCCTGAAATAATAAATTATGATACTTAAAATTTTGACTTAACTTGCACAGTAGATTTGAATCCCAGAGTGAAACTAATTATCATTCTGACTCAAATATAAATTACAACTAAAGCTCATAGTTAAACAAACAAGTTTCATTTGAAATTTAAATGTAAACAGAGTTAAAATCACACCATTTAAATTTTAAATCAAAACTTGTAAACTGGAAGAGAAAAACAGAAAACACTCTAAGCAACATACATAGCAGACATATATATATTCACAGCAGAAATCATAAGATATATCTTCTTTTCAAACTGACTAACATGTAACCAAAATTACCTATTTAAAACCTTTAAAAGTGAAGTTACTCACAGTGCTTAGAGAATGAACAGAGCATTCTTCAGGGTTGAACTGGAAGCTGAATCTTCCTTTGCTTGTCTGGATTTTGTATTATTGTTTTTTAAGGTTGAACTGATGTTCATTTTTGATTTTCCTCAGTGATGATGCTCGAACTAAAATGAGGATTGATGTATATAAAGAGAAGTATGCAGGATGTTTTCATTTTGTACAACAAGTCATGGCTGAAGTATGCTTGCATTCAATGCTAAAGGCTTGTTGCATTAATTACCCTGCTTACCTCCCTTTTTCTTTTATTTACAGCCCATGCTTTGTATTAATTACTGATACTTTCCCTTGTATGCTAGAGATACTAGCATATATTATTAAGTACTTCTTATTTGCTTGAGTACTTTATGTTTTCATATTATATTGTCTTATTATTTTTGACTATATTATATTTTCTTCTTTAGTACATGTTGCTGCATTGTTTTCCAGGTTAGAGTATATCATCTTACTTGCTTTATTTATTTCATTTTGTTTGAATACTTTTATTTGCTCTTATTTTATTTTATTTTTTTCTTTGCATACTCAAACTTTTATATTTGTTTGTATTTAGTTACTTTATTTTCTTAAGTACTTTGTTTCTTCCTTGCATTCTATTTGAATTGCATACTTATATAATTGTCATTTATTTGCTTATACTTGTTTATACATTTGTTTACTTGGTTTACGTTTTATTTTGTACTCGTATTTATTTGTTTGAAAACTTTATTTGCATTGCCTGCATATCTATGTTTTTATTTATTTGTTATTTCTACTTTGTTTTGTTTACTTGTTTTTCCAGTTCATACATATTCTTGTTTGTTTATAAACTTCATGTATGAAGATATGTTGGTGGCTTCTACTTTGCAAGCCTTTCATATGTATATGTTTCTATTTCAATTTCTATTTTCTTGCTTTATACTTTGCAATATAACCAATTTCTATTTTTATAAAAATCTATCTTATATTAATTTCTATTTCTAGAATAAATAATAATTATTATTATTTTACTTCAAATTTATTATCTTATGTTATTTTATAAACTCAAATCATTATTAACCGTCAATTCAAATATTTATTATTACTTATTTATTTATTTTATACTCATGTCAAATATCTGTATTTTATGATTATTTTTAAACCATTTACTTGAGATTTTAACTCAAGTTCAATATATACATATATATTATATAAAATTTGCTCATATATACCCAAATATATATATATATATACATTCAATATATACACATATTTATAGTATTTTAAATGTAAATGATTTATACAGAATATACTTGGATCCGGGGAAACTCGCATCACTTAATCAATGAATTTCACAAATTTTTATTCAAAACGAAATTACTTAACAATTTTAAATTCAAAAATTCAATTAATTATCAATTTAAATATTTATAAAATCCGGGGTCGTTACAATTGCAGTGGAACAATATGAATATAGTGGAATAATATAAATAATAATAGTAACACAATCTTCGTCTTCGTCCTTTAGAAATAAAGTCTTCAATCCTGAAATGCTCATGCTGACCCGAGCGAATTGAAAAGTCAAAACACTCGAGTCAGAACTAAAAGATCTTATGTAAGTTAAATCAATGGTAAAATATGAGTGGAACAACATCAAAGATGTTTACGGGATTTGACATCTCCTATCCAGTGTCAAACGTGAGTGCATTAACTTAAGAGATGCTTGAGATTCACATCTTCTAAGGATTTGATAAACTATATACTATGTTGTAATATTTATCTATTATAATAATGTCTATTAATAAAATAAACTTACTTTAAAATAGCGTTAAGGAGTGACCCAATATTCCCCTTAACACGTAATAGTGCCAATGGTCTATATAGTACCTACATATCTCCTGAACGGGAGACTACGAGAAGATACTCCATAGGTACGACACAAACCAAACTCGTACAAGGCGTGCTAGGGTAGGTGACACGGCACAACTAGGCAGTGCCAGGGTAGATATACCAATTATGCATCTGGACGGATGGTGACGTATCAGCTACCGCCCACCTCGAGCCACACCTCCAAAAAAATCAAAGGGCCCCAATCAATCACAAATTAATAGAATGGTATCAAAGGAGTGTGTCCGATAAGAGGGGCTACCTCACTGGCCCGTTAGCGCTCCTGTTTTAGCCACCTTATGCCAACTCACGGGAGTCGGGTCCACGTACATACCTCAAAGGAAACGCCGCCACCATCCTACTTCATTCTGGAATCTCATCGCGTACATGGTTGTTAAAGTGGTTTTCGGAGTTGGCAGAGAGTATGACGACTTCCGATCCCTGTCTTTTTAACAACCAAACGTTATTATAACAGCACGGTCATTTTCAAAATAGTTTATACTTCAAAACCAAATATCAATGCCCTTTCAAAACCAAATCAATACGATATCATTTTCGTTTCAAATATATCCTTTTCTAAAATCATTACACTTTCAAAGTTATAACATTTCGAAATCAAAACACTTGAATATAACACTTTCAAATTATAATACCCTGAAACTCAAAACTTTGAAACATAACTTCTACCACTTAAATGGTTTAAATATTTAAAATACTTTAGATAATAAAATAGCTTCTTCAATTTCACAAATCAAATCCAACAAAATTCGAATTTATGCATTTTATATTTAACCAAATCCCAAATCATAGATTTCAATGCAATTCAATTTCCAAATAAACTATCCCAAATTATATCGATTTCAAACAGATTTGGTCCACAGAATAAACCATTTCAAATTTAATATATTTCGAACTTTAAGTGTTCATAATTTCAAGCTGGGTTTGGTAATTACGATTCAACAATTCACTTTTCTATTATTTAGTTTGAAATATTTTACATAAGAAATCCATTATCATCTAAATAAAACTCAAATTGCAAATAAACTTATTTATATTTGGAATACTCATTTAATTCACCTTAACCCCAAATCAAGTTATAATAATCATACCTTTTAAATTTCCAATTTTATAAATTTCACATCAACTTATTTGAGTTTAATTTTTAGATAAATTCAATTTCAAATAAATTTCCAATTTATCTTCTAACCTTTATTTTATTTATATCATTATAAACTCTATATTAAAATAAAATTTAACTACTTAATAGTACAATCCTCAATAAAATCAAACCTATTATTAAGCTTATACTATATTAATACAAATTATACATAGCTAAATATCAAGGATAAAATAACATTTATAAAATATCTAATATCAATATTTATCTAAAACCATATATTTCTTTATAAAACCATAGAAATCATTTCAAAATATTTTCATATATAGACCACGGTGTCTGTATATAATTTTCTATCCTATGGTCAAGTGATACGGATGTTTATCATTTCAATCCATAATTTAAAATAAAATTACGGTTATATATCATTTCAAACCGTAATCCCGAATGAAATAAAATCCATAAGAACTTGCAGTTTATAACAATATAAAATAAAACATCCTTTCATCCAATATCAATCATCAAACATTTATCACAATCATCATCCAATTCAATCAATAACATCAAAATATAACAGAAAATAAATAATAGGTATTTACTGGCTGTTTATATTCAAAAATAAATTTAATAACTGTTTAACTGGCAGTTTATACGCAATAATAAATTAAATAACAATTTAATTCAATAAATTCAATTTAATTAAGATGATGATTTCAAATATGCCAAATAGACCTAAATAAATTTCTAATCACACCATAAATCAATTTAACAAACATATGAAATTTTAGAAGTTGTGAATGGGTTAAAACACTCACCTTTTGAATCTAAATTCAATTTGAATCCAATTTAAACCCAAAATTTGAACAGTCTCAGAATTCATACAAACTAGCGTCAAAATGTCCGAAATTTAAATACGATCCCAATGCAGAAAACCGCGTGTGAATTGGACCTCGTACGTAAAAGATACGTGCATTAGAATGATTGAAATTGAAATTAAAATTAAAAAAAAATAGAAAACAAGTAGCTCACCTCTGCCACGTCACTACATCTTCACACACACGTTCCCAGCCCTAACTTCGTATCGTTCATCACGCAGGAACGAACAACAGCCACCGTCATTTAACGTCTCCCCCACGCCTCTACAAGCCACGCTGCCGCCTCCCAGAGTTTGCCGCCGACCCCCAAGCCTACGGACCCCACGCGACCCGGCGCTAACGCCCCAAACGCCACTGGCCGCCACCATGCATTAAACCCTAATCGAATTTTTCACGCAAATCCAGCCTTCACTTTGGAAAATAAACTGCACTGATGAACTACGCGCAAGACTCTTTACAAAACCCATAAATTGATTTGACGATCGGACAAGTTTGATTGAGGCGTGATGAACGACCATGAACAGTTCATCGATTTTCGGCCACACGGAAACCTAGACTGAAAAACGAATTGTATATTTGACTTGCGCTCGTCAAGAGCTTCAAACCGTATATGATTCGATATAGTTTATGGAGTTTGATTTCTAAAGTTGTATTTTGAATTGAAATTAGAGGTTATGTTTGTCCGCCATTGGGGTAGAGGGGCAATAGAAATTTTTGTACGTACAAAAATGAGAAATAGAAAGTCTGCGAGGGTTTATAACTGGATATATATAGGTAGAGTTGAAAATAGAAGGAACGAATCAGATTTGATTGAATGATATCGACTCAAAAGTCCGTTTCGACTCTGGAACGAAAATAAGTCAACCCATATATCAAGATAGATGTTTTTAAATATTTTAAATGCAATGTAACAGATTTCACGTCCAAATTCCATTGTATGTAAAAGTTATACTAAAATTAAGCTATTTCAAATTGATTTCAATTGATTTCAATTTAATTGATTTCTAGGCGTTTCGAGCCCGTACGATCAAACGACAAGCCCGACCGCTATGAAACTTGATATCCTACAACAATTCACCGTTACAGATCCGATGAAACTGGTTTCGTTGAAATCCAAGTCAGTGGCCAAAATGGCTATTTTTCACATCATTAAATTAAACTAATATTTAATTAATTAAATCACTTTTTCGTTTCAAATTTAAAAATTCACAGATTTCATCATTTTTGATTTCTTAAACAATTACCATGAATTAAATCACTTTTCACATCATTAAATTAAATCCGATTTATTGTAATTCCATTTAAATTGTTAATTGTTAGTTTTAATTACCATGGTTACATTTCATTTTTAACATTCATTTCCTTATTAAATTGCAAATTTTTATTTCTTTCCCTATCAAATTACCAAAAGCTATTAATTTAACAATTTAAATTATTGAAAATCTATGGGTCGTTACATTAAATGTGACTAAAACAGGAGCCATGCCGGAGCAAGTGAGGTCGCTCCTCCGATCGGACACATTTCATCGATACCATATTATGACTTTGTGATTGATTTGATAGCCACCCCTTGATTTTGATTATGGAAGTGTGTTCCTAGGTGGGCGGTAGTAGCTGCTATGCGTTACCACTAGTCCGGATTCGCAATTAGTATATCTACCCTGGCATTGCCTCGAGTGCTGTGTTCACATGCCCTATCGCGCCATCTACGAGTTTGTTTTGTGTCGTGCCTATGGAGTGCTCCCTGATAGCCCACTTGCGGGTGGAGTTTAAAGTATCTGTATAAACTGCGGCATTATATAAAATATGATAACAAAGATAGGGGTAACGCCTTAACGTTATTTTAATACTTTACTTTATTATCGACACTATTATAATAGTGTATTGTACTATGTATGTAGATAGTTTAACGAAACCTTAGGAGATGTAAATCCCAAACATATTTTAAGTTATTGCACTCACGTCGACACTGGATAGGAGATGTCAAACCCGGTAAATATCTTCGACGCCGTTACACTCATATTTATTTACTGTTGGTTTAACTTAAATAAGATCTTTTAGTTCTGATTTGAGTGTTTTGTCTTTTCAATTCGCTCGGGTCAGTCTGAGCTTTTTGGTTTATCGAAGACTGCTTTCTGGAGGATTACGACGAAGATTTTGTATTATTATTTTCTATATTTATTCCACTACATCATGTTGTTCCGCTGCATTTATTTGTTATTTATTCTTATTGTATGTAACTCTGATCTGTACTATAAAAGAATAATCAATGTTATTTGTAAACAGCTTCATGAACTGTATATTTGATTATTATATTTTGTCCTTCCGCTGCAAGATTCTGTATTTTTTTTCTTTTTCTCTCAGCTTTTTTCTTATTTACTCCATAACAATCTGCCCTCTTGAATGGTTTGAGTCTAGTGTGTGTCTTGAACAATAAATAATGATGGTAACCTTATTTTGAATAAATATTTACAAAAATATGTAGTTTGGAATAATATCGATAAAATGACCGAAAACTGTTTTATCCAACTTTATAATTATCAAAAGTTGCACGTGGAGCTGGATGTATACACTTATTTATAAAATTAAAAAAGAATATAAATAAAACTATTAATTTATTTTTGGGAATAAAATGTACTTATGACATCATATTAAATAATTGATTTATGAATTTAGATTGAGAATTTATAATTTAGTAATTATTATAATTATTCAAATAATTGCTTTAACATGATAATGATTCATTTTAATTGGTTATACAGTAATAATAAATCATTTATAATAGTTTTATAAAGATATATACTTGATTTGAAAATATAAGAAAATTCTTAGCGCTTTATCGATATAACAACACTTTTTGTAAACAATTGTTTAATATCAATTCATATGGTTTTACAATTAAAATGATATTGTTTTATTTAATTTATAATGATGCGAAATTATTTTTCAAATTTTTTTTTACATTTATACGTTATTTAATTAATAAGTGAAAATGTGATCGGGAATCGGCTTCCCAATTTTCAACGGTTTAACGAACGAAAGTTGTTGCAACCTTGTTTATATGTCTTTTGCATATTTATAACATACGCATGCACATCCTAACTTATACATAAACACATATATGCATACAAATATACATATACATTTATATACACACACACACACATTTATACACACACGCACACACATTAGAAAATATCTAAGATATTTTTCTAAAACTTAATTCTTAAGTAAATCCAAAGTCAAACGCTTACACAATAAGTACAAGCACATGCGTACACACATATGGTGTGTACACGGCCTAAATAGATGAGGTGGGAGGGGAGTGGGGTGATGATGAAATGGTGACGTATTTGTGTGGAAATATCATGATATTTTCTCTCCACTTTTTTCCTATAAATACCTACCATTTTCTTCATAATTTTATGCACGTTTCTCTTCTTCTTCCTCTTCTTAAAGCTTATTAATGGCTTCTAGTTCATATAAAAAAATGTAGCAAAGCTATGGGAAAATGTTCCAAAATAAAGTAACATATATACACATGTATATACCGTGTCAATCCACTTCAAGACCAAGTGCAAATACCGCCTCTCCACCTTCCAAACTCATGGCCACCACCCTCCTCACCAAGGCCCAAAGCTCCTCTTCCTTCCAAGCTTAATTCGAGCTTTCCCAAGGTCCTAGGTTCGATTCCATGAGCTTTGATTCAATCGAATAAAAGTTATAGCGCATTTTCCTAAGTTTAATATCCAATAAAGGCGATAAACTATATATATATATATATATATATATATGATGTGAAATGATTGCTATGGATGTTTACTATACTTTGATCATAAAGTTTGATTATTTTAATATAGTTGTTTAATTATGTAAACAAGTCACCCTAGATACATGTCGATATTACACAAGGAAATCACTTTCCGAATCAAGTTATAAAAGTGATATGGAATCATTAAACCTCGTCTAAATGATTTAATATTGTTTATAAATGTTTTATAAACGCTAAAATCTAGTTTGGTGAAGTTTTGACAAGTTATGAAAATTGAGTCAAAAATAGGTTCGTCGTGTAATGGCAGTTCATGATTTCGTGCCGTAGAAAGTTAAATCCATTTATATGATGGATTTAGAGTCAGAATTCATTGTAATAATTATTTTCCTGAACTCTTATAATAATAATTTTCTAACTAAAGAAAAAGTTCGAGATTTCGTTTAGTAGTTTTGAAATATGAGCAAAACAATTTGTATTGACCCGCCTCCTCGACCCTTGAAAAAACGACATTAGTACATCCTTACTTTTCATGTGCCGTAAATCTAAGTGCTGGAGAGGCAAATTATCATAGAGTAAAAGAAAATAAAGACAGAATAGATTCTTATATGAATGGAATAACATATATTTTTTCCATATATATATTTACAACGGAAATTTTAAATACATTTATCTAACTAAACCTGACTACTAGGCTGCCAAAAAAAATAGTGCAACCAGAGTTTTAGGAAAGGAAAATAAAATCCAGGTCAGTCATGGGACTGGTGTGAGAAGCTTAAAATACGAATATTTGAAAACAAGGGTATCTCATAAGACCACACCGCACATAAACACGAAACGAGTTTTTACCCTATGATAACCAAAATCTTTACTACGCAAAATCTGGTAACATTATTTTTAATTACATTCTTTTGGAAATATTTTTCAAGTAAACTTATAACTCTTAGCCAAAACTATTACATTGATTAAATTCTAGCATACTAGCTACAAAGTAGGTTTTACAATCAAATCTGAAGGCTTTTATTGGAGAATGGATTTCCATACAATGGTAGGTAAGGAACTACCTTTCCATATAGTGCATCTCTGAAGGGATTTACCGATATCAACAACTTTATAACCTCTATACTTAGCAAGACCGACGTACCCGAAGACCCAACTTGGTGGGAGATAGACCCGAATATTACATTACCCCGGTCATAACCGACCCATCTAAGAGATCTCCTAGCATACACAACAAACTCAATATATATAAAGTAATCTAGAAAGGTAATGACCATACCCTAATGGTTGCGAGCCACTTAGCCGCACGGCATGCCCTATTTAAGCCATTTTCAGATGATGAAGCCCAAGGTAACGATTATCTTTCACACAGTACATTCCACTTTGAATGCCATATTGCTAATTCCATCACACACCATTGATTCCTACAAATGTTCAACCTCTGAGCTCATACATCTCAGCGAAGGGTGTCAAGTATAAGAGAGTTACTTCCTACACCACCAAATAGATGTACGTTCATAAAAATCAAAGTACGCATATGTTGGAAATGCAATGATTCGTTCATACAAGTTGTCAACGAACAAGACAAACCGAAGGAACTCTCCTACCACATCCTTTCGAGGATCATCCCCAGGATTAATAGCGAGTAGCCCTTGCATCAAAGATCAAATGAAGATACTATTGCCATATATATATGATATAGGAAATTTGCCCCAAGGTCAGTGGCAAGCAGCCCTTCATTCTATTTATTAACATTCTAGGATTTTGCTTCGAAAAAACGTAAATGTTTTCGAAGTGGTTTTAGGATAAGAATCACTCAAATCCAACCCCGGTTCCTTCGAACCAATCATGGATAAAAAGATGTTAGGTAAATAGGTGCTTATCATTTGATTAATTACTTTCTCTTTATCAAAAATGCCTTTTAGAGATATATATCTTTAAAACATTTCTTTCTGGTACGAAATAATTAAATCTCTCTTTAACTTTAGAAATACCAAATCATTTTCATGATTCATATTGGAAAACATTATTAAATTAAAAAAGGTCAATAGAAATTATACTAATTCTACTTAACATAAATTTTTGTATTCTACCTTTGCTATCCATTGAAAAACGGTGAAATCACCTTTTAAATTCACACGGATAGAACATGTTCCCTCCTTGGAATTTAATACCAAGTGTAAGAAGATTATCTCTGTGCATTCCAAGTTGTATTAAATTAGATTTGAAAATTTGAACCTTTTATACTTGTCTCATTTCCAACATTTCGACCTTATCTATTCCTCATTCAGAAAAAGGGATAGGTGAGCCACGACACTGGTTACTCCTGAACATCTTCTTTGTTTAAGCACCTCACATCTGGATCTCACGAATAAAGAAATCTACTCTACTCATCAGCTTTTAAAGCCAAGATCAAATCACTTGATTTTTACAACTTTTCTTTAAATCATTTATTTAAACTTTTTAAATAAATTATAAAACCTTCAAATCATCTTTAAAGTACTTAATTACTTATTTAGAAACATTTATAAAATATTTGGGAATGAATACTTAAGTTTAAAGCCATATTTCAAAAGTTATCAAAAGTGCCGCGAATAACGCCGCAAATGGGGTTTTTAATGCTTATTTGATCAAAAAAAACTTTTCATCATTTAAAAATTCATTATTATAATTAAAATATCTTTTAAAATATGTATAGAATTTATTCCATATTTTTAAAGAATTAAACATATCAATTTTAAAGAATTTGTCGCTTTGGTTTCCGAACTGCCAAACCGCGACTATTTTGAAAACTTGTTTTGATCATATTTCAGAATCTATTAAATGAAATCTCGATCTTTTTCTCTTGTTTGAAAACTATGATTATAAGAGTTTGAAAAAAATCTTATTACAAATAATATCGACTCCAAATCCATCGTATAAATGGATTTAACTTCCTATGGCACGAAATCGCAAACTACCGTTACATGACACACTTATTTTTGACTCAACTTTCATAACTTGTCCAAACTTCACTCAATTGGATTTTAGTATTTATAAAGCATTTATTAACCATTTTAAACGAGTTTCAAGAGGTTTAATAATATCATATATACCATTTCATTTATTAAAGGAAAGTGATTTCCTTTGTGATATTCGACGTGTATTAAACTTGACTTGTTTCAATAGCAAAGTAAACATATAATCAACATCCAAATTTGATGATAAAAAATTGTAAACATCCATAGCAATCATATCACATTACCACACACACACACACACAAAATATATATATATATATATATATATATATATATATATATATATATAGATTTTCACCTTTATTGGTTTCTAACTTTATGAAAATTCGAAATAGCTTCGCCACGATTGAATTAGAGCCTACAGAATTGAGCTCGGGGTGTTTGGAAAGCTAGGACCTAAGCTTGCAAGTGGAGGTGGGCTCGGCCAAGCATGGATATAGGTGTGGCTGTGAGTTTGAGTGCAAATGTGGAGTAATTTAGCTTTGTTTTAGAAGTGGATCGATATGGTATATACATGTGTATATATTTTACTTTATTTTGGAATATTTTTCCATAGCTTTGCTACATTTTTTCTAGGCACGGAAGCCATTAAAGAGGAGCTATTAGAGTTTTAAGAAGAAGGAGGAAGAAGAAGAGAATTATGTGAATGAATGTGTGCATGTAGGTGGGTACTTATAGAGTTTTCAAGCCTTACCCCTTGAGTAAAGTGGAAAATATCTCCACACCATTATCTCTAGCCGTGAATTCCACCCCCATTACCCTCTATGTGCTCGGCCCATGTGTGTGTAAGGTGAGATGATGCTTGCTTTTGACTTTGGTAAAATATCTTAGATATTTTGTAAATAATATCATTATATGATTCTTATATGTATTCATGTTTTTTATATATGTATTTATATATATGTGTGTGCATGTGACATGTATGTGCATGTTTATGTAGGTGCATAAGAGAAATGACAACGTTGCAACAACTTTGAACAACTTTCGTTCGTTCAACCGTTGAAAATGGAAAGCCAATTCCAGATCACATTTTTACTTCTTAGTTAACATACATATATTTATAAACAAAATTTGAAAACTAATTTCTTATCATTTTTTACTAATTAAAATTATCACATTTGATTGATAAATCATATAAATAAATATTAAACAATTGTTTACAAAAAGTGCTATTATATTGATAAAGCGATATCTGTTTTCCTTATAATTTCAAGTCAAATATATTTATATTTATAAAACTATTACAAATGATTTATTATCACTTCATAACTAATTAAAATGGATCATTATCATTTAAAAATAATTGTTTGAATAATTATAATAATTATTAAATCATTAAATCTCAATTTGAATTCATAAATCAATTATCAAATATGATGCCATTATTGATGATGCCATAAATACATTTTATTTCCAAAAATAAAATAAATTATTTTATTTCATATTATTTTTTAAACGGATAAATAAGTATATATATCCAGCTCTGCGCATGACTTTTGATAATTATAGAGTTGTTTATCGATTGGTCATTTTATCGATTTTTTTCTAAAAGTATATATTTTTGTAAATACTTATTTAAAATAAGATTACCATTTTTATTTATTATTCAAAACATCATAATTCTAGAAAAACTTATATTTGAATATTTTGAAAATAAATATAATTAATCAAAGCCATAAATTTTTGAGTCTTTACATGCTTTCCCCCTTAAAAGAATTTCGTCCTCGAAATTACAACGCAAAACCTAAAGGTGTTTGCTTAAAATATTTATTTTTTAACTTACGCTCGTACGATATATATAGATTTTCCATACGCAATATCTAATTTGATCTATTGTTCAAATCAACAACTTCACTTCTGAACTAGTATTGATCCTCCGATCCTCTAGTGCAGACTCCAATCAGGCTTTTTGATCATAATTTTATATTTCCTTACATAGCTCTCAACTATGATAGAAAACTCAAGCATCCAACCATAAATCCTCATCAATGTTCGTCGTCAAGAATCAAGTGATAAATTCTTTTTCAGACTGGTATACACACCTCAAAGTTCTATACTCGAGTCTTAGATTAGAATAGTGCGATGAAATAATCATTGTACCTCATACACACTTATTAACCTTCCTAAAATATATTGATGAAAACATTTGATAAAACTTTTATTTCAAATATTTTATAAAGATGCTTCTTTATATTTAATTACCTTAAAAAATTATATTCACCAAAAATTTCTATCTTCTTTTCAAAGAAACTATTCCAATTTTAATGCTTAGAAAATATCTCTGTATACTTAAATCCATAAAAATCTTTAAGGAAAGCTTCATATTGTTCCACAACACGCTTTATTGGGTAAAAACGAATGTTGCGTAAAACATCCTTATAACAATCCAAAAAAATATTACAGGGATTCGACTATTTATATTTATATAAATCCCTTATACTATATAAAACACTTCCTTTAGGAAATCACTTACAATAACAATAGTGTTGTAGTCTATGCCTTCCTCACTTTCCTGAAAACATTTATTACAAAAATAAATGTTGAAATCTATGTCTTCATCACTTAGTACATTTTAAATCACTTTTTAAAGTCATTAACCTTCATTTAAAAAATATCACTTTCAAAGCATTCCTTTAACATATTATTTTAACATTAAAATGTGAATGTATTCTCTCCATAAAATCCATACTCAAATCTCAACATAAATCATTTTCATATTTAAAAAATTATTTTTATAAATTTCCGTTCTATTTTATAAAACTTCTTCTAAGAAATCACTCTATTTATATAATTCCATTTATAACTCTACCCTTTTATAAATCTCATTTATTTCTAAAATCTCATTATAAATCCATTTACAAAATATCAATTAAAAATCCATTTTTAATATTTGTAGACACCGTTTATAGTTTATAAATCTATTACTTTATTTATAAAATATCACATTTAAAATTTTTTCTCTTAATATATATGTGTATATATATATATATATATATCACTTTATATAAAACGCTTAATACTTTATATTAGTTGGCTTTTCTCCTATTTCTTTAAACTTTGCCAAAATATTTCAAAACACCACGATTTAAATTCTCAAAGTCCCATTTATAAAACGTATCTTCCAAATTCATCCTTTACAAAATCATTTGAATTCCTTGTGAAACACACTTTTATACAGCATGCTCATTTATTGTCTTATAAATTTATTAAGCTCAACCCAATATTATTGTCAAACACCTTATAGTCAAATCGTGAAACTTAATTTACAAGGTATTTGTATTTAAACTTTTAAATCAAACAACTCATTTATTTCATTTTCCAAATTTTTCAAAACAAAAATCATTTTTTTATATATCATTAACAAATACGTGCTCATGTATAATATGATCAAACTCATTCTAGGGTGTCATTTACCTAATCCCTTATGAGTCTTACCCCTACCACGCTCAAGTGTTTGCTCAGCCTAAGCTCTGATACCAAATGTGACACGCCACCTCCTCAACCCTTGAAAAATCGACAATAATACATCCTTGATATTCATGTGCCGTAAGTCCAAGTTCCGGAGAGGCATATTATCATGGAGTAAAAGAAAGTAAAGACAGAACATAATCTTATAGAAATTGAATAACATATATTATTTCAATGTATATATATATATATATCTTTACAGCAAAAACTTTAAATGCATTTATTAGAGCTAAACACAGACACCTATAAATATCTGTCTTTACAAATGCGGAATACAATAATACAAAAGTGTGGTGAAAAAGAGGTCTAATCTATGAAAGAATCTTATAATCCATGTTCGGAGCTCTTCCAGATTTCTTCCAACTAAACTTGACTACTAGGCTATCAACAATAAATAGGGCACATAGAGCTTAAGGAAAGGGAAATAAACTCAAGGTGGATCATGAGACTGGTGTGAGAAACTCAAAATACGGATATTTGAAAACAAGGGTATCTCATAAGACAACGCTGCACATAAACATGGAATGGATTTTTTACCTTATGATAACCAAAATCTTTACTATGCGAAATCTGGTAATATTATACTAAATGACATTCTTTTGAAAATAATTTTCAAATAAACTTATGAATCATAGCCGAAATTGTTACATTGATTAAATTCTAGCACGCTAGCTACAAAGTAGGTTCTACAATCAAATCCGTAGGCATTTATTGGAGAATGGATTTCAATATAATGGAAGGTAAGGAACTACCTTCCATACAGTACATCTCTAAAGGGACGTAGCAAGGATCAACAACTTTTGGAACCTCTACACCTGGAAATGCCGGTCTAACCGCAGACCCAACTTGGTGGCGGATAGAACCGAATATGACATCACTCCTATTGTAACCGACCTATCTGAGATCTCTCATAGTGTACACAACATACTCGACATATATAAAGTAATTTAGAAATGCGATGACCATATCCTAATGGTTGCAAACCACATAGCCTCACGGCATGCCCTATTTAAGCTATTTTCGGGCGATGAGGCCCGAGGTAACGATTAACTTTCACATAGCACATTCCACTTTGAATGCCACATTGCCAATTCCATCACACATTATTGATTCCCATAAATGTATAACCTTTAAGCTCATACGTCTCAGAGAAGGGTGTTAAGTATAAGATATTTGCTTCCTACACCACCAAATAGATGTAAGTTTGTAAAAATCAATGTATGTATATATTGGAAATGTAATGTCAGACATTCATTCATACAAGTTGTCCAAGAACAAGGCAAACCGAAGAAACTCTCCTACCACATTCTATTAAGGACTATCCCTAGGATTAGTAGTGAAATATACTACCACCACAAATATATGATATGGGAAATCCATCCCCTATCCCCCTGAAAATCAGTGAAAAACAACCCTTCATTCTATTTATTATCATTCCATCTACACTTCAAATATATAAATTGGTTATAAGTGGTTTTAGGATAAGTGTAACTCAAATCCGACCCCCGTTCCTTCGAACCAATCATTGATAAAAAGATGTTAGGTAAACATGTGCTTATCATTTGATTGATTACTTTCTCTTTATAAAAAATATCTACTAGAGATATATCTTTAAAACCTTTCTTTTCGGTATATACGGAATCATTAAACCTCCTTTATCAAATATTTGTTTAATTAAAACATTTTTAAATCTTAGAATAATTCCAAATCATTTCATCCTTTACTCAGGAAAATATCTCCAAATCATTTATTTAAACCTAACAAAGATTTCAAAATCATAACTTTTAAACGGGTCAAAAAATACTATTTAAGACATCGTTTACTTAAACCTAAAATAATTAATTTTAAATAAAAGGATCCATATGAATTAAAACAACTCCGTATCATTTATTTAAATGTTGACAAAAGATTTCTTATTTCCAAATCATAAATTTTTAATAGGTTGAAACCGTGTTATCTACGATGGTAAATCCAAATTAGTTAGTATTCAAGTAAAACGGATCCATAGAAATTATACTCAACATCAATTTCCGTATTCAACCTTTACTATTCGTCGAATAATAGTGAAATAGCCTTTTAATTTTATACGGATAGTACGGGTTCTCTCCTTGGAATTTAATATCAAGTTTAACAAGATTATCTTTGCACAATCCAAGTTGTATTAAATTAAATTTGAAAAATTAAATCTTTTATACTTGTCTCGTTTTCGACATTTCGACCTTATCTATTCATTGTCCAGGAAAAAGGCCAGGTTTGCCAAGGTATTGGTTGCTCCTAAACATCTCCTTAGTTTAAGCATTTCACATCTGGATCTCATGAAATACAGTCTACTCGTCGGCTTTTAGAGCCAACATTAAATCACTTAATTTTAATAGCTTTTTTTAAATCATTTATTTAAACATTTTAAATAAATGATAAAACCTTCCAACCATCTTTAAAATACTAAATTTTAAATACATTTATAAAACATTTGGGAAATAATACTTAATTTTAAAGCCATATTTCAAAAATTATTAAAAGTGCTACAAAAAGTACTGCGAATAGTGCCACGAATAGGGTTTTTATTGCTTATTTGATCAAAACAACTTTTCGATCATGTAGAAATTTTTTTATAACTAAAATATCTTTTAAAACATTTTAAAACATTTGTAACAACACGAATTTTGGAGATTACCATTAATATTAAATTATAATGCAAATAATAATTTAATATTGTGATTATAAATGAATTGGAGGAATGAAATTTGAGTTAATATTGTTTATTTTATATAAACAATGTTTTAATGAATAAAACTTGGGTTTTTAATTTATGTGAGTTAATTTATCTCATAAGATGTTATTTCAACATATTGATGGTTGGAATAAATATAAATGAGTGAAAATAAGCATAGAATATTTTATTTGTGAAAGTGGGTTAAAAATAAATGATGTTAGTTATTTATTGAGTCAAAATGGGAAATATTTGAATTTTATTCCAATAACAGCCTTTTTTAGTGAATAAAAAGGGCAAATGAGAGGAAAATGTATTTTTCGAAGTGTACTAATGATTGAAAATAGTGTTGTAATATTTCAAAAAGTATTAAAACTTTTAATACACTTATTTGAGTTAAGAAATAATTTTTATTTGACTCAGATTGTTTAAAATTGTTTTTTCTTTGGTCTAAAAATAACAATATCGTCAAATATTGTGTAAATTAAAAGTTTAATGGGAAAATAATATTTTTAGGTGCAAAAAAAAAATATTGTGTTAATCATGTTCACGTTGTTAAAATATGAAGAATGCATTTTGTCTCATGTAAAAAAAAGTTAATATGAGAAAGTAATGCTAAAAATGGTATAAAACCTATGTATATTAGCCTAAATAATTTTCTAAGTATGAGAATGAACTAATTGGGTATAGTAAACATCCAATAACCCAAATTCTAGAGTTTTCTAATAAAGTATGTACATTTTCTCCCAAAACTCATTACAGTACAACTTAAATCAGAAAAGAAAAAGCTTCAAAGTACAAAACAATGGCTACCCTCTTTAAAATTTAATCTTCAAAGCTCAAACTTTGCAAATTTAAAAGCCTAATTCAAGTTAAAATCATAAAAGAAGGTAATCTCCAACCTATTCTATCTTAGAATCCATCTAAAACCTTAGAATTGTTTAGTAAATTTTGTTTTGATCAATTTCTTCTTTCCATGTATTGTTTTTTTCTATTTTCAGATGTTTAAGGCTCCAATCTTATGCTAAAGGCTCAACCTTGCTTGCAAATCCTTACTTATTCATTGAAAATCAATTGGTAAGTGTAAAAGCTTACAAATGCTAGCCAAAAATAAGGTTTTGAGTTGAATTTTCGTATTAATAAGATTGCATTTCGTCTTTGTTATTTTCTGTTTTCTGTTGCCACATTGTTTTGGCTATAACTTTTTCATCTTTTATCCAAATTTCAAAATTTTTGATGTTCTGGAAAGCACAGGCAAAGTGCTAAAAGTTTCATGTTTTAAGGTTTTTAAAATTTTAAAGTTTGCTTGATTAAAATCATGCTTGTTTGTTGCTGTCCCGAGAGCAAATGACAACAACAACAATCATAAAATCTGAGGATTTATTTTGACCATAACTCATTCATTTCTTATCCAAATTTCATAATTTTGGATGTTCCGGAAAGCCCAGACAAAGAGCTGAAAATTTTATGTTTTGATTTTTTCAAAATTTTGAGGTTTAGTAGATCAAAATCGTGCTTGTTTGTTACTATCCCGAGGGCAAATGACAGCAGCAACAATCACAAGTCTGAGAAATTATTTTGGCCATAACTCATTCGTTTCTTAACCGATTTTGATAATTTTGAATGTTTCGGAAAGCTTAGATCATGTACTAAAACTTTTATGTATTAAGTTTTCTGTAATTTTAAGGTTATCTATGTCAAAATTGAATTTTTATACTGTTATCCCAAGAGCAAAACCAATAATTGCTCTGCACTTGAGGCTGAAACGAAGTTGGCCATAACTTCTTCGTTTCTTAACCGATTTTGTTAATTTTAGATGTTCCGGAAAGCTTAGTTCGTGTGTTTAGGTTTCATTCATTGTGTTTTTCGGAATTTTGAAGTTCGTTTGGTTGAAATTATGTTTGTATGTTGCTGTCCTGAGAGCAAAATGACAGCAACAACAATCGTTGACCTTAGAATTGTATTAGCTCGTTTTGCTTTCATTGTCTTCGGTTTTAATGATGTTTTTGAAATATTTTCAGAGCTATGATGCCTATCAATATGCTAGCTATATTTGAAGAATTTTAAATTCAAATTTTAAATGGAATTTGAATTGATTTTAGGTTAAAATTGAATTGAATTCGTATTGAATTCAAGTTATCGGTTTTGAGATATCCCTCTTAGTTTTCATTGTTTTCGAGCACGGTTTTTATCGAAACCAATTTGAAGTGTTATTTTGAATTGATTTAGAAGTTACCAAATTTTGGTGAAGATTATTGGTTTGAGAATTACTCTTTGAGTACATTCGACGACGAACCAATCTAGATGCATTTTGTGATGGCCGATGAAATGAGGCAATATTGATGTTAAGTTTTAATTTGCAACTATGGTTAGAAATAACCATCACGATGTTCTTCTACTTGCCCAGGAGATGAGGCAAGTTGTTATGATGGAATGATGACGATTTCGATATTTATGATGAATTTTTAGTTGTCGATGAAATGAGACAAGCCTCGATGTCACTTAAAATTCGTCTAAGTATGAGATAAGACGAGTTAGGTATCTTACACTCGCTGATGAGATGAGGCAGTGTTTATTTGATGATGTTTTATGATGGTTTTCTAATGTGGCATCGACTAACGATTAGTAAACCAATAGGTACAAACGTATGGTATGGGACGTACGTTGACGCCTATTGGATTCCTATTCGAGAAGTTGAGACACATTCACGATGTTACTAGTGCTGCAGACCGAGTACTCGATTGGAGTCATCACGATGTTCATGAAGTAATTACTCGACTCCAATCATCACGATGTTATTACTTGGGTTTTTGTGACTGGGTGTCATCAAGATGTTTCCGACTATAGTCAATCAAGATGATCACGATGTTATGATGTTATGTGACCCCAAGTCATCATGATGAATGGTACCAAATAATGGTAGTACCAATCAAGATGTAAATGCACGTGCTGTTTTCCATGAAGTTTAGATGTTTCGTTTTCACTGTTTTGATGATGATCCTTTAGTATAGCCTTATGTAAGAAAAAGGCTTATTGACATACATGGTTTTATTTGTGATTTCGAATATGATGTTTTGGATTCTTTCCGGGCTCTATCAAGATAAATTATGGTAATGCTTTTATGATGAGTTTTGATAATAGATTTAAGATATATTTATATTTATACCATTATTTGCATTATGGGTCGATGATTTGGCAATTTTATTGACTACTTTATGTTACGATGGAGTTGAGATGTATTTATAAATTTATACCAATGAGATGAGGTATAAATGATTATGAAGAATCTTTTATGATGAGTTTTAGTGATGGATTTGAGATGTATCTATATTCATACCGATGAGACGAGGTGTGAATAAGTATAATGCTTCTTTTATGATTGGGTTTTACATTTCCTTGAATGATTATTAGGATGCGCCAATGAGATGAGGCACATCCATATGCGTTTTATTCTATGTATGAAGGATATGTATCTTTGATGTGTTGTTATATTGACGAGCACTTCTAAGAAGATAATTTATTCATTTGAAGTCATTATCCATATTTTTTATACCGCTGATGATATGAGGCAAAAGCATGTTTATTGAATCTTATCTTTAAAATTTTGTTCGACGATGTTCCATTTGCTTAAGTATCTGTTATGCCACTTAAGTATGACTTTATCATCATTATCTCCCTTACATGCCAAGAAGAGATGTTGTCCTTTCTTATGATGTTGAAACCCTGTTTAGGGCATGGCATCCTTTATGAAAAAGGATACCGTAGCTTTCACCTAATTATCCTCATCGATTATTCTGTTTAACTGATGATTTTAGCTAGCCTGACCCGTGTGTTTTCACTCGGATCAGACCGAGTTGTTTCAGGTATCATCTATTGGCCTTAGCTTGATGTTGATGTTGGATAATAGCTCTTCTTTTGCTTGAGTAGTTTATTTCTTCCGCATACTCTGATGCTTTTACATTTGGTTCGATGTATATGGTGTGGTCGTGCACCACCTTTATTGTATTCATATTGTATTGTACCGAACGTGTATCAGTGTATATGTATATATATGATGTTGGTTACTGTTCTGTGATGTGATTTACATTCAGTTATTGTATTTTGTTCTGATAGATCCATTAGCCACCTATAGTTTTGGATTAAGCATTTACTGGGTATGTCGGTCCACTTGAGTTGAAAAAATCTAATGCATTTATCGACATATTCAATGGATTTTTAAGACAAAATTATAGATGGTCGCCCTTAACCAGCCCTATTCTCCGCTTTAGTAGACGGAATTACTTCTTAATTCTCTTTGCTAAGGTGGGTCTCGGGGTGGGGCGTTACAGCTTGGTATCAGAGCTGTGGTCAGAACAAAGTAGAATAAACACAGAACAATACGTATATCATGATACATCGAAGTACAATACAAGTGAATCATTGTCCTTTATTCGTGCTTGTTTTTGAATTGAGCCTTGATTATTTTTCAAGTTTTGGGTTATTCTATTCTTATTTTTGTCGATACGAGTGAGTTCGTATCGATGGAGCTGATTGATTTCTTTGAGCATTCTTATGCATTCCTTTGAGAGTTGTGAATCCTATTAAAGGGATCCACAACGATTGGCTTGTTGTGAGCATTTTGAGTTCTCTATTGGTTGCTGCTTTAGTGAGTATTTGTTTATTACTCACTACCTTGAGATGTATCTGATTTGAGATGGATTGACTTATTGGATGTAATGTCTGATCCTTTTGTCGTTATAGGATCCTATATTTATTTAGGAATCCTAATTTGATTGGGTTATTATTTCTATCACTTTGGAATGTTAATAATGATTCCGATGTTTCTGTATTCACTCTTGAGTATCGAGATGTTTATGATATATCTCGAATTCCATTCTAGGTGATTTTGTTGAGTTTTATGAGTCCTTTTGGATTTGACATCCAATCGGACAATCGAGTGTTGAGATAACCTTATTCCTGGCTCTTAGCTCTTCGGTTATCCTTCCATGAGGACATCCACTAAAGAATGAGGTGAGTTTCTAGATTGTTCGAGTTTGATTGAGTTTATCATTTAGATTCTTTGAGTTATCCTTTTCGGATACTCAATCGGTGTTATCATTTGTAGCATTACTTTGTTTGAAGTAATAAATTGTTGTTTGTGTGCTTCTTCTCATTCGAGAAGAATATCTTGCTTATCTTTTGTCTTGATTATTTTCGAGAGTGGCTCATCGTCTTGTAGGAGTTGACGAACACTCCATCTCCTTCTGTTGATTTTGTGAATCGCGTATTCTAGGAATATCTCGATGCATTCTCTCAATGTTCTTTGGTTTGAGTTTTTGAAGCTATATATATGAGTTTTCAAAAGATAAATTGGAGTTTTGAGATATAAAAAAAATCAGAGAATATTTTGAGAATATATTTGCATGATTAGTATTTCTTTTATGAAGATAATTTGAGAGTGTTGGGTTGTCCATCGAGTAGTTAAGAGTTCTAGTCGATATGTCTGATCAACGTTATCGATAGGAATCTCCTAAATGATATGATAAGGCAATCAGACACAATGGTTTATGTTTTAAAAATTGAGATTTTGAAAAATAATATTTCGAGATTATATATTAAATTTATTTTTGAATGGTAATTGCAGCCATTGATTTTAGAGACGAGTAATAGAGTGGCAAGGCAGTTTTGATCGTTCGGTCAACTCTGCAGCCAACAGATATATTTATTTATTAGAGACTCAATGGCGAGGCAATGCTATTTATTTATTTTTAAATTATAAAGATGAGAATATAAATGAGATTATTTTTGAGCTGTGCTTTATTGAAAGTATATTTTGAGATTTTAGAATCTATATTATATACATTGGATGTTTTAAGAGAAGAGTTATAAGAGAATTTGAAGATTGTTTTTAAACTACTTAAGTGGTTTAATAAAAAGAGTGAAGAAAATTTAAACCCTTAATTTATTTGTGGAATATTATTATGGATTTACAAATTTCTGTGGAAATTAATTTTGAAGTAAGAGAAGAAATTTGGACTTTTAATTTGAGTTTTAAATTACCTACTAAGTAATATAGTAAAAAGTTTGAAAATTTTCAAATGTTGAAAATTGAGATTTAAAATTTAAAAGATGTTGAGATTTAAAAATTCTAAATATCTTGGATTAAAAGATAATTCGAACTTATATCCTTATTCTTGAGTATATTCTATCTTTGAGCTATTATTGACGACATGCATTTTTCGCGGTCGTTCGAGTTGGCGGCCTTGTGAGAAGCCATCTTGTGATTTATCAATCTTGTCTATTGTGTCTACCCAGTTATGAGGATGTACATTCCATATATTTATGTGGAAAATCTTATTGATGATCTTCTTTATTGCTTAGTGTTTGGGTTTAAGTGAGTTTGATCCCGACTCTATTCATAGGATTTTAAGCAATCAATCATTTTCAATTGATTATTTGTTGAGCATTCTATTGAGTTTTAATTCGAGATGGGAGATCTTTGAAATTCTTTCGAGTTTCTTGGAAAATTCGATGGTTTGCTAATCACTATATTAGCATATGATGGGCCATTGAATTAACCAAGCGAGTTCTTCTTTGTTTCTTTCTACCATTCTATATTGAGAGTATGAATGGTTTGGAATTCGAGCTTGTCCTTATCCTTCGATGATTGTATCGATAGTGTTGTTTACAGCTATTTCCTCCAGAAATTGCGAGGACGCAATTTTGCTATGGAGGGGAGTCTGTAACAACCCGAATTTTGGAGATTACCATTAATATTAAATTATAATGCAAATAATAATTTAATATTGTGATTATAAATGAATTGGAGGAATGAAATTTGAGTTAATATTGTTTATTTTATATAAACAATGTTTTAATGAATAAAACTTGGGTTTTTAATTTATGTGAGTTAATTTATCTCATAAGATGTTATTTCAACATATTGATGGTTGGAATAAATATAAATGAGTGAAAATAAGCATAGAATATTTTATTTGTGAAAGTGGGTTGAAAATAAATGATGTTAGTTATTTATTGAGTCAAAATGGGAAGTATTTGAATTTTATTCCAATAATAGCCTTTTTTAGTGAATAAAAAGGGCAAATGAGAGGAAAATGAATTTTTCGAAGTGTACTAATGATTGAAAATAGTGTTGTAATATTTTAAAAAGTATTAAAACTTTTAATACACTTATTTGAGTTAAGAAATAATTTTTATTTGACTCAGATTGTTTAAAATTGTTTTTTTTTTTGGTCTAAAAATAACAATATCGTCAAATATTGTGTAAATTAAAATTTTAATGGGAAAATAATATTTTTAAGTGCAAAAAAAAAATTGTCTTAATCATGTTCACGTTGTTAAAATATGAAGAATGCATTTTGTCTCATGTGAAAAGAAGTTAATATGAGAAAGTAATGCTAAAAATGGTATAAAACCTATGTATATTAGCCTAAATAATTTTCTAAGTATGGGAATGGACTAATTGGGTATAGTAAACATCCAATAACCCAAATTCTAGAGTTTTCTAATAAAGTATGTACCTTTTCTCCCAAAACTCATTACAGTACAACCTAAATCAGAAAAGAAAAAGCTTCAAAGTACAAAACAATGGCTACCCTCTTCAAAATTTAATTTTCAAAGCTCAAACTTTGCAAATTTAAAAGCCTAATTCAAGTTAAAATCATAAAAGAAGGTAATCTCCAACCTATTCTATCTTAGAATCCATCTAAAACCCTAGAATTGTTTAGTAAATTTTGTTTTGATCAATTTCTTCTTTGCATGTATTGTTTTTTTCTATTTTCAGATGTTTAGGGCTCCAATCTTATGCTAAAGGCTCAACCTTGCTTGCAAATCCTTACTTATTCATTGAAAATCAATTGGTAAGTGTAAAAGCTTACAAATGCTAGCCAAAAATAAGGTTTTGAGTTGAATTTTCGTATTAATAAGATTGCATTTCGTCTTTGTTATTTTCTGTTTTCTGTTGCCACATTGTTTTGGCCATAACTTTTTCATCTTTTATCCAAATTTCATAATTTTTGATGTTCTGGAAAGCACAGACAAAGTGCTAAAAGTTTCATGTTTTAAGATTTTTAAAATTTTGAAGTTTGCTTGAATAAAATTGTGCTTGTTTGTTGCTGTCCCGAGAGCAAATGACAGCAACAACAATCATAAAATCTGAGGATTTATTTTGACCATAACTCATTCATTTCTTATCCAAATTTCATAATTTTGGATGTTCCAGAAAGCCCAGACAAAGAGCTGCAAGTTTTATGTTTTGATTTTTCTAAAATTTTGAGGTTTAGTGGATCAGTTGCTATCCCGAGAGCAAATGACAACAGCAACAATCACAAGTCTGAGAAATTATTTTGGACATAACTCATTCGTTTCTTAACCGATTTTGATAATTTTGAATGTTTCGGAAAGCTTAGATCATGTACTAAAACTTTCATGTATTAAGTTTTCTGTAATTTTAAGGCTATCTATGTCAAAATTGAATTTTTATACTGTTATCCCGAGAGAAAAACCAATAATTGCTCTGCGCTTGAGGCTGAAACGAAGTTGGCCATAACTTCTTCGTTTCTTAACCGATTTTGTTAATTTTAGATGTTCCGGAAAGCTTATGTCGTATGATACAGATTTCATTCATTCTGTTTTCTGGAATTTTGAAGTTCGTTTGGTTGAAATTATGGTTGTATGTTGCTGTCCTGAGAGCAAAATGACAGCAATAACAATCGTTGACCTTAGAATTGTATTAGCTCGTTTTGCTTTCATTCTCTTCGGTTTTAATGATGTTTTTGAAATATTTTCGGAGCTATGATGCCTATCAATAGGCTAGCTATATTTGAAGAATTTTAAATTCAAATTTTAAATGGAATTTGAATTGATTTTAGGTTAAAATTGAATTGAATTCATATTGAATTCAAGTTATCGGTTTTGAGATATCCCTCTTAGTTTTCATTGTTTTCGAGCACGATTTTCATCGAAACCAACTTGAAGTGTTATTTTGAATTGATTTAGAAGTTACCAAATTTTGGTGAAGATTATTGGTTTGAGAATTACTCTTTGAGTACATTCGACGATGAACCAATCTAGATGCATTTTGTGATGGCCGATGAAATGAGGCAATATTGATGTTAAGTTTTAATTTGCAACTATGGTTAGAAATAACCATCACGATGTTCTTCTACTTGCCCAGGAGATGAGGCAAGTTGTTATGATGGACTGATGACGATTTCGATATTTATGATGAATTTTTACTTGTCGATGAAATGAGACAAGCCTCGATGTCACTTAAAATTCGTCTAAGTATGAGATAAGACGAGTTAGGTATCTTACACTCGCTGATGAGATGAGGCAGTGTTTATTTGATGATGTTTTATGATGGTTTTCTAATGTGGCATCGACTAACGATTAGTAAACCAATAGGTACAAACGTATGGTATGGGACGTACGTTGACGCCTATTGGATTCCTATTCGAGAAGTTGAGACACATTCACGATGTTACTAGTGCTGCAGACCGAGTACTCGATTGGAGTCATCACGATGTTCATGAAGTCATTACTCGACTCCAATCATCACGATGTTATTACTCGGGTTTTTGTGACTGGGTGGCATCAAGATGTTTCCGACTATAGTCAATCAAGATGATCACGATGTTATGATGTTATGTGACCCCAAGTCATCACGATGAATGGTACCAAATAATGGTAGTACTAGTCAAGATGTAAATGCACGTGCTGTTTTCCATGAAGTTTAGATGTTTCATTTTCACTGTTTTGATGATGATGCTTTAGTATAGTCTTATGTAAGAAAAAGGCTTATTGACGTACATGGTTTTATTTGAGATTTCGAATATGATGTTTTGGATTCTTTCCGGGCTCTATCAAGATAAATTATGGTAATGCTTTTATGATGAGTTTTGATAATAGATTTAAGATATATTTATATTTATACCATTATTTGCATTATGGGTCGATGATTTGACGATTTTATTGACTACTTGATGTTACGATGGAGTTGAGATGTATTTATAAATTTATACCAATGAGATGAGGTATAAATGATTATGAAGAATCTTTTATGATGAGTTTTAGTGATGGATTTGAGATGTATCTATATTCATACCGATGAGACGAGGTATGAATAAGTATAATGCTTCTTTTATGATTGGATTTTATATTTCCTTGAATGATTATTAGGATGCGCCAATGAGATGAGGCACATCCATATGCGTTTTATTCTATGTATGAAGGATATGTACCTTTGATGTATTGTTATATTGACGAGAACTTCTAAGAAGATAATTTATTCATTTGAAGTCATTATCCATATTTTTATACCGCTGATGATATGAGGCGAAAGCGATGTTTATTGAATCTTATTTTTAAAAGTTTGTTCGGCGATGTTCCATTTGCTTAAGTATCTGTTATGCCACTTAAGTATGACTTTATCATCATTATCTCCCTTACTTGCCAAGAAGAGATGTTGTCCTTTCTTATGATGTTGAAACCCTGTTTAGGGCATGGCATCCTTTATGAAAAAGGATACCGTAGCTTTCACCTAATTATCCTCATCGATTATTCTGTTTAACTGATGATTTTAGCTAGCCTGACCCGTGTGTTTTCACTCGGGTCAGACCGAGTTGTTTCAGGTATCATCTATTGGCCTTAGCTTGAAGTTGATGTTGGATAATAGCTCTTCTTTTGCTTGATTAGTTTATTTCTTCCGCATACTCTGATGTTTTTACATTTGGTTCGATGTATACGGTGTGGTCGTGCACCACCTTTATTGTATTCATATTGTATTGTACCGAACGTGTATCAGTGTATATGTATATATATGATGTTGGTTACTGTTCTGTGATGTGATTTACATTCAGTTATTGTATTTTGTTCTGATAGATCCGTTAGCCACCTATAGTTTTGGATTAAGCATTTACTGGGTATGTCGGTCCACTTGAGTTGAAAAAATATAATGCATTTATCGACGTATTCAATGGATGTTTAAGACAAAATTATAGATGGTCGCCCTTAACCAGCCCTATTCTCCGCTTTAGTAGACGGAATTACTTCTTAATTCTTTTTGCTAAGGTGGGTCTCGGGGTGGGGCGTTACAACATTTATAAAATTTATTTCATATTTTTAAAGAATTAAAATATCAATTTTAAAGAATTTGTCTCTTTGGTTTCCGTACTGCCAAACCGCGACTATTTCAAATACTTATTTTTCTCATATTTCAAAATCTGTTAAACAAAATCTCATTCCTTTTCTTTTGTTTGAAAACTATGATTATAAGGGTACTGAAATATTACAAAGAATTCCGACTCCGAATCCATCGTATAAATGGATTTAACTTTCTACGGCACGAAATCGTGAACTACCGTTATGCGACGTGCCTATTTTTTACCCAATTTTCATAACTTGTCCACACTTCGCCCAGTTGGATTTTTGTGTTTATAAAACATTATAACCATTTTCAAGAGGTTTAATAATTTCATATACACCATTTCATTAACTAAAGGAAAGTGATTTCCTTTATGATATTCGGCGTGTATTAACGTGACTTGTTTTAATATCAAAATAAACATATAATCAACATCCATACTTGATGATCAAACACAGTAAACATCTATAGAAATAATATCACATTATCATACACACACACACATATATATAAATAGAGTTTCTCACCTTTATTAGTTTTTAACTTTACAAATATTCTCTATAGATTCGCTATGATCGAATCAAAGCCTACGGAATCGAGCCCAGGACATTTGGAAAGCCATGGCCTAAGCTTACAAGTGAAGATGGGCTCGGCCAAGCATGGATATGGGTGTGGCCATGAGTTTGAGTGGAGATGTGGAGTAATTTGGCTTCGGTTTGGAGGTAGATTGATATGGTATAAACATATGTATATATTTTACTTTATTTCAGAATATTTTGCCGTAACTTTGCTACATCTTTTCTAGGAATGGAAGACATTAAAGAGGAGCTCTTAGAGCTTTAAGAAGAAGAAGGAAGAAAAGAGAATTGTGTGAATGGATATGTGAATGTAGGTGGGTATTTATAAAGTTTTCAGGCCTTAACCCTTAAGCAAAGTGAAAAATATCTCCACACCATTTCTAGCCATGAATTCCACCCCTCTCATAATCAACCTATATGTGCGCGGCCCACGTTGTGTGTAAGGTGAGGTGATGTTTGCTTTTGACTTCAGTAAAATATCTTAGATATTTTCTAAATAATATCATGATATTATTCTTATATGTGTTCATATTTGTGCATATGTGTATTTATATGTGTATATGTGCATGTGACATGTATGTGCATGTGTATGTAGATGCACAAGAGAAATAACAACATTGCAACAACTTTGAACAACTTACGTTTGTTAAACCATTTAAAATCAAGAAGCCGATTCCCAGTCACGTTTTTACTTCTTAGTTAACATACATATATTTATAAACAAAAGTGAAAACTAATTTCTTATCATTTTTAACTAATTAAAATGATCACATTTGATTTATTAAACCATATAAACAAATATTAAACAATTGTTTATAAAAACTGCTATTATATCGATAAAGCGATATCACTTTTTCTTATAATTTCAAGTCAAATATATATCATTATAAAACTATTATTTATTATCACTTCAAAACTAGTTAAAATTAATTATTATCATTTAAGAATAACTATTTGGATAATTGTAAAAATTATTAAATCATTAAATATCAATTTTAACTCATAAATCAATTATTAAATAGGATGCCATTATTGATGATGTCATAAATACATTTTATTCCCAAAAATAAAATAAAATATTTTATTTCATATTATTATTTAAAAGGATAAATAAGTGTGTGTATCCAGCTCTGTGTTACATTTGATAATTATAGAGTTTTATCGATAAAATAGTTTTTGATCATTTTATCAATATTTTTCCAAAGTATATATTTTTGTAAATACTTATTTAAAGTAAGATTACCATTTTTATTTATTTCTCAAAACATCATAGTTTATGCTAGAAAAAAAAATTATATTTGAATATTTGAAAAATAAATATAATTTATCAAAGTGATAAATTTATGGAACGTTACACAAGTTTTCAAAATAGTCATATTTTGGTAGTTCGGAAACCAAAGTGATAAAATCTTTAAAAGCGATTTTTTTTTAATTCTTTAAAAATATGGAGTAAATTCTATAAATATTTTAAACCGATTAAAAAAATATTTAAGTTATAAAAATGGATTTCTAAATGAAAGAAAGGTTATTTTGATCAAATAAGCTTAAAAACACTATCCGCAATACTATTCTCAGCATTTTTTGCAGCACTTTTAATTACTTTTGAAATATGACTTTAAACTTAAGTATTCTTTTCCAAATATTTTACAAACGTTTTGAAATAAGTAATTAAGTATTTTAAAGATGATTTGAAGGTTTTATAATTTATTTTAAAAAGTTTAAGTAAATGATTTAAAGAAAAGCTCTTATAATTAAGGGATTTAATCTTGGCTCTAAAAGTCGATGAGTATACTGGATTTTTTTATTTGTGAGATCCAGACGTGAGGTACTTAAACTAAGGAGATGTTCCGAAGCAACTAGTGCGCTGGCTCACTTGGCCTCTCTCATAGGCTAGGAATAGATAAGGTCGAAATGTCGAAAACGAGACAAGTATAAAAGATTCAAATTTACAAATTTAATTTCATACAACTTAAATTGTATAGAAATAATCTTCTCATACTTAGTATTAAATTCTGATGAGGGAACCCATACTATTCATATGAATTTAAATGGTGATTTCACTGCTATTCGACGGATAGTAAAGGTCGAATATAGAAATTGATGTTGAGTAAAATTAATATAATTTCTATGGATCTGTTATACTTGAAAACTAGCTAATTTGGATTTACCATATTAGATAACATGGTTTCAACGTATTAAAAAAGTCATGATTTGGAAACAAGAAATCTTTTTTCAAGAGAATTATTTGAATTCCTATGGATCGTTTTACATAAAATTAATTATTTTGGGCTTAGAGTAAACGATGTCTTAAATAACATTTTTTGACCCATTTAAAAGTTATGATTTGGAAATCTTTGTTAAGATTTAAATAAATGATTTGGAGATATTTTCCTAAGTAAAGGATGAAATGATTTGGAATTACTGAAAGCTTTAAAAAGGTTTTAGTTAAACAAAGATTTGATAAAAGAGGCTTAATGATTCCGTATATACTGGAAAAAAGGTTTTAAAGATATATATCTCTAGAAGATATTTTTCATAAAAAGAAAGTAATTCTGGGATTTGGTTCAGATTTGGGTAATTCTTATTTGAAAACCACTTCGAACCAATTTACATGCTCGAAATGAAGATATGCTAATGACAATGAAGTTGAAAGTAGGGATCTTCATAACGGAAGGACTGATTATTGATAATTTCAGAGTAGCTTTGGAGATAAATAAATAGCAATGGTCCCTTTGTTCTAGGATTTTCATATGCAAGGACTGCTCGCTACTAATCCTAGGAGTAATTCTTGATAGGATGTGTAAGGAGTGCCTTCGGTTTGTCCTGTTCCTGGAAACTTGTATGGATGAATATCTGACATGCATTTCTAAGGATATAAGGCATTGATCTCTACAAACGTACATATGTTTGGTGGTGTAGGAGGTAACCTCTCTTATGCTTAACATCCTTTTGTGAGACGTACGACCTTAGAGGTTGTACTTTTGTTGAAAACGATAGTGTGTTGTTGGAAATGGCAATGTGGCATTTTAAGTAAAAATGTTCTAAGAAATGTAAACATTAAGTGTAATGGACAGAGATTTTTGACCCTCGAAAATCGACATCAATACGTCCACTGTATAAAATGCTAACCAGTCGAGTGCAGAAAATAACAGTTCATTAGAGGTGAAGCAGGTAGAAGAAAGAATAGAACAACACAGAGTCTCACAATCGCAGCGGGACAAAGTATAATATATAATAACAGACTTTTAATACAAGAACTATACTGTTAATATACATACAACTATCAGAGTACAACAATCCAATACATCAAATTTGCACAATTTGATAACTTGCCCTTACATAGCGGAATAATAATCAAGTACGGAAGTATGCCTTTCCATCCAGCTCGTTCTCTGAGCTCCATAGCATCCTATCCTGAATCTGTAATGCTCGGTCTGACCCGAGCACCCGAGCCAGTCTGGAGAACCAGCGTGAGAAAAACACAATCAAATTGAATTAAATCCTTTTGAAAACAAAGGTATCTCGTAAGACCATGTCACAAATAAACACAATGGGTTTTTACTTCACGATAATCAAAACAATTTTTGTCAAAATCATCTGATATTATAATAGTGTGTATAGAAAGTAAATAGAATATAGCTGAAATGCTTGCATCTCACGTTCCAGCATAGTTGGGCACAATTAAAACCGTATGACGCTTATTGGAGAATGGATTCCATCGAATGACTGGGATGTTGGGTGCCGCCCGTCACAGTACACCTCTAGAACAATGTACAGAGGACCATTCCGGGATCCTCTGCTACACAAGACCGGACTACCCCTAACTTGGATAGTCCAAATAAGATTACCTCTCGGTTGGGATCGGCAACCGCCGTACAGCCGAATAAAAGGGACTCTAGATAGGGGTAACCTTACACTACTTGCGTGCGACCCACTTCGCCTTGGTTCATCTCCCCTGTTTTAGTCATTCCCGGTTGATGAGGTTCAAGGCTACAATTACCTTTTAAAGAACACGTTCACTTAGAACGCTCATCACCCTCCAATGACGATGTTCTGATAGCATTCGTCCATACAAGTTGCCCTGGGTCTGGACAAACTAAATCACCGTCTTCATCATCTTCATGGTATTCATTCGTTACATTTAAACCGGATCGAAGTGGTTTTCGGATAATTAAATACGATCCTGGTCTCTTTGAAATGATTAACGAAATTGGCCAAAATTGATAGTCCGTTATTTAACCATCTATAAACAATCATCAGGCCTTATTATAAATTTTCAAAAATTTATTTGAAAATATCCATATAAGATATTACTTTCAATTCTCCAACATTTTGGAAATAGTTTTCATATCCCTTTTATTTCAAGGAACATTTCCAACCCTTTCCAATACTTAGAATATTTTCTTCACTTCAATTTATATTCAACACTTATAAAATACTCTTTTATTTCGTATTTTTCTTCCTCAAAATCATTTACAGTTTTATTTGTAAATTCCCAACCCGTTTCACGCAAATTCTACAAATTACAGAATCCCTTAATTAATCTCCTTAATATTTTCAAACCAATTTTGTATTTACTTATAAACTCAATTCTCATTGTACTTCTTTACGAATTCTATTTTCATTCTTCGAAGTTCACTTTTATTTAACTCTTCACAAATTTTCTTGCTTTTCTTCCCAATTCCCTTTAAGGATTTTCTTATAAATCATATCCACTGAATAACCCATTTTCCCAGCTTCCATGAAGGTTTATAAAAAACTTTAAAACATTTTAAAACTATATATATATTAAAGAAAATAATAATAATTTATTTTTAAGACATATTCAAATAATTATTTAAAATATTGAAATACTTTTATGACATTACTTTCAAAGCGGGTTTTGAAAATTTAGATTTCCATTAAAATAAATATTAAGTACTTAAAATTTGCTTCTGAAATAATCAATACTAACTAACTTTAACATTTACATAGTTTAATAGATAAAATTTCCTTTTTAAAATTCAAAACTTAACTTACTGTAAAAAATATATTTTTAAAATCTGAATAACTAAAATTTCAAATTTATAACCTCTCGATTCCCATCACATCACTCCCATTCGGGTCTGCTTAACCATCTTCACTTTAAAATAGTATCTACCATTTTCTCACCCTATATTCATATTCCAATATAAATTTTCCCATAAATTTATATTCCAAACTTACCATCCAATATCACTTCCATTTTTTTATAAACTCCGTTTATAAATTTTTATAACTCATTTTGAGTTCTACTAAAAATAATCTCATTTATAAAATTCCATGTTATAAATTCATTTCCTTTAAAATCCATTTATTTTTGCCAATCTATTTTCAATATCGATTTTAACCCTTTTACTCCAATACCATTTTTAAAATCCTGTCTTTAAAAATTCCTTTATATAATCTATTTTAAACTTTCTATTTAAAATATTTTTTCACATTATTTAATACGATAAAAAAATTAACATTCTTATTCAAACCAATCTCTTTTAAATAATCCAAATTCCGTTATACAAATTTTTATATTTAAAAAAAATCTCCTTTTAATTCCTTAGAATTTGAAATATTATTTATGGTATTTAATATTTCCATAATTAGTTTTCATTCCATCATATCATTTAAAATCTTACAACACACAATAATCCAGCATTTATATATATAAATGAAAAATACTAATATATTTGAGGAATCTAGTTGGATCCCCCAACCTGTTCTCACTTCATCCACAGATGTTAGACAATAAATAAAAATACCAATTCCACTTCGAAGAGGATATTGCGGTATATAGGGTCATCCGCTATTATGCGGGGAGCATATTGACTCATTCGTTATAATGTGCGAGAATAACACTTTAATACACACACACACACACATACACGCTGCTATACACACACACAACATATCATTCATTCAAAAATTATTAATTACCCGAGCATTTAATAATTAATTTTAACTATTTTTTAAGATTAATCAAGTAATCCAAATGATTGAAAATTTTTCTCACTTTGATTTTCTTTAAATTTGCAAATCCGTCCCAATTCACAGCTACGGACCAACTTGAATTATCTAAAGATTTATATCTCGTATGCAATATAATTAGACTTAGTTAGCTATCAAATTTTTAATTTTTAATTTAATTACTAGCTATATAATTAAATTAGTTACATGGCTTACACCTTCCCACTGCTAGCATAACCAAACTCTAGATCGATCCTCCAACAACTTAGTCACCATACAAATTTACTGCCTTCTTCCCATAGCTCCACACCGCTGTCGCAACCCAGACCACCATCGCAACCTTCACTCAGCTCGAGTTCGAAATCGCCTCGTCTCCTCCATTTGAACATTTCCACCTCTAGGCCGAGTCGTCGACGTCGCACGCGCCTCCACATTCGTGCCTTTCAATTTCATCCCCAATGACGACTTGAAGCATACGACCATTCATGCTCGCGTGCGCATGATATTCGATTGAACCCTAACCCTACAGCTCGAATCCCCCATCTCCCCATTCTCCAGGGTCGCCGCCTCGTTCTTTCCCCTCCACCTTTCCTCGTGCGCACTTACGAAGAGAGGAGAGCTTCGATTTCCTGCTCCACCCTCTTTGGTTTGTTTGATTTAAACCTGAACAACTTTTTTTTCACGAATTCGATAATGAATTCATTTTAGAGAAGACGAAGGAAAATGGGGAATACGCAGCTCTCAATTTTCAAGAGATAAGCACCGCGTTTTCCAATGGCTATTACTTTTTTTTCAAAGTGTTTCGTGAATTTGATCATAAAAGAAGGGGGAAGAAGACGTGATTTGAACGAACTAAAGGAAATGATGGTGGCCTGTTTGAATGGAGAAAGGTGGCGTATTGGAGAAGGGAAAAAATGTTGCCGGATTAATATAAATAAATAAATCTCTAAAATATCTCGATTTACACAACTCAAAATTGAGAATCCCTAACGAGCATGCCGCTAGGCATTTATAATGTTATACCCCTATTTCGAACGTAATGGAAAAGGTTTCGAGTCCTAATTTGATCGTATTGAGAAGATAGCTTTTTGGACCCAATTATTATTCTAATTTTCGATATAAATATCAACGCGTTTATATTCCGTACGACCATATGATAACTCCAAACACTATGAAATTTGAAATCCGATAATAATACGGTATCACGGATCCAATGGAACTGGCTTCGTCAAAATCCGAGACTGTGCCTCGGAAGGTTATTTTTAATGTTAATTTTAACAGGCTATTTTTAAAATTAAACAGATCACTTTTAAATTCAATTTTAAAAGTTAAATTTCCTTCAATATTATTAATATAAATTTTATAAGCCTTTAGATTACTTTTATCGAGCTTAAAACTCCAGATTCACTATTTTAACCAATATTCAATTATAACTTCAATAATTAAATTATTCAATAAATCACTATATTTAAATTTCTGAATTTATTTCATAGATAAGCCTAAATTTTCATATTCAAACTCAATCTATAATTCAAATTAAATATTTAAAACCATTTAAATATTCACAATTAAACAATGAAAAAATCCGAGTCGTTACGTTTCTCCCCTCCTAAAAGAATTTCAACCTTGAAATTGCCAAGGCAAGAAAATTCTCCATACCCATTACTTTCCAAAACCCACTTAACGAAAACTCGATACTTCACTTTTCAAACACTTTGCCTTCATTCAAATAATTAATTTCCATCCTATACCAAAATCCTTTATTTCAATTACAAATCCGAAATTAAACTTTCGTTAACAAAAAATTTCAAAAAATTTCTAACACCCTAAATTTCCGAATTTTTTTAACAGAGCCTCCCTTTACAGAGGGCCTGTTGCGATTTGGCATGAGAGATAAATATATATACATCGACCGACACGTTCGGAAAATAAAAATATATGTCAATATTTATATTTGCTGTATTTAATAAGAAAACGTACCATATTTAGCGTTTTTAAGCATTATTAAGCAAGCAATTTACTTCATGCAATTTCGCAACACGAATCTTGCCTAATAGCCTCCCTGTACCTATACTTAATTTTAACACGTAAGTCCCTAAAACAACAAATTCAATGACATTTCACTTATTTAAATTATCAAAATACATACTTTGCATAACCGGGCATGTTGAATAAGTATTTATAAGCAATCACAAGGTTTCAATACTAATTTAACTAGTTTCAGTCTATTCATATTCATTTATTCAATTTGAAATGATTTATAACCAATTTAACTTGCATTCACTTCGTACTTACACCCGAAAAATTTATATTTTACCCCAAACTTATTAAAAATCAATTTTATTCACATTCTATCCATTCATAGAATCTTATTTACTTTCGTTTGCGTTGAATAACCATTTTTCTATGCAAATTCGACGCTATTCATTTAATAAATGACCAATTAAGCTTGAAAATATTTTTAATTGATTCCAAATCAATTTATATTCAATTCTATCCTATTTCAAATTTGTTTACACACAATTCACTTATATTTCATTTAGTAATTATTTTAATTAGTTTCTTCACTTAATCCACTTCAAATTCAATTCCGTTTTCAAGTTCATTTTTGAATCCATTTAAATTATATCGAGGCCAAATTCCATTTATTTATATTCAAATTGAATTTATTTATAACTCAAGCCATTTTTATTTCAACCCAATTCCATTTTATTTGATCACAATCGACATATATTTAATCAGCTTATATAGAAGTTGAATTTTATTTATAACTCGAGTTTCATTTCCAAATTCCATTTTTAATCCAATTTTAACTTAGCCAGGTAAAATTTTCACCTTCAACGTCATTTAACTAATAAATTTACTAATTAGATCGCTTTAATTTATATCTCAATATCTGTTTTTTATCTCAAAAATCAGTTCTTCTAAAATTTTCCTGAGTTTAAATTTAATTTATAATTCAAGTTGGTTTTTTTAATCTCATTTCCAAAATATCAAACTCCTTTTATTTTGGCTCATCTATTTAAATTTTTAATTTTACGAGTCACACTACTATTATTTTTCATATTTACGTCATTTTTATACTAAAGTATATCCCCATTTTATTTTTAACTTGAGACTATACATTATGTATAGCATAAATATATTTTTATTCAATTTATTTCATATTTTTATAAGCCATTCCAATTTATTTATTCACAGTTCCAGATTTTTACTTAAATTTTATTTCATTCAAATATTATCCATATGGTTTTATAATACTCCACCGTACAAATTTATATTTACTCGATATTATTTCTAATCCAATTTAAATTTTATAACTTATAGTTATATAGTCACTTTATAATTCTCATCTACATATTTTAATTTAATTCCATATACTCAAATCCTTTTAATTTAATTTTCAATTCCTTTCAATCAACATTTCAAAACCATATTCGAGTTATTCACACTAAATTAATGTCACTCCATACATTTTTATTTTTAATTCATTCAATTTCATTATATATCCCAATTACTTCACTTAAGTTGAATTTTCATTTATTTTAACTATACTCAAGTAAAAATTTAATTCCATAATCCAATTTCCATACTTTCCACATTCAGAATCATCTTCAATTTATAAGTTTATAGCTTATTTCCTAGTGATCTCTAAATTATTTAAATAAGGATTCCAAAATTTAAACACCCAGCATCTTTTTCTCTCCAAATCATTTTGAAATCTCAAATATTCCAAAATCACACTTTACATTATAACCCAGCCCTAGTTTTTATCCAAAACAAATTCCCTTTGAAATTTCCAAAACAAAACTGATTTGCCCAACAAATCTAACGAATCAATTACGGCAGCAATCCATCACCTAGAAACTCGAAAATGTACTAGTGATGCTGCAATCATCATCAGAATTATTTTCCAGCGACTGAAGTGAGCTTAGTGCTATATCTCTTCCAAAATCTATTTTAAAACAATTCCTTTCAAAAATATTCAAAAATAATACAATGTTATTATTTTCCCCACTACTTTAAAAAATATTATTTTCAAACTTTTCGGGATTTGAATTTCCAGATTTCGGTTTAAATCCAGTTCTAATTATAATCCATTCGTACAATTTGTACTTTATACAAATTTCCATTTGGTTTTATAAATAATTTCAAAATTTAAAATCTTGTTGATTATAATATTATCAACCAAACACTCCAAATATATAATAAATTTCAAAAAATTATTTTCTTTTATATCAAAATATGGTTTGGGTAAAATTATTTCATTTACCCACTTTTTAAAATAATACTATGTTGGTTTGCCTAGTTTAAGAGTCTAGAAATCTCCATCGATATAGTTGTCCAGACTGTACCGACCAGAATTTATAAACAATCAACCGATAAGTCAACACAATATAAAATAATTTATATTCACTAATATATACGCGCTCATACCCATTAATACACTCAAACTCATTCTAGAGCACTGCTGACTCTATTTCTAATGAGTAATTCTCACCAGAGCTAAGGTTCTCGCTTAACCTTCGGCTTTGATACAAAGTGTAACGGATGAGGATTTTCGACCCTCGAAAATTGACATCAATATGTCTACTGTATAAAATGCTGAGCAGTCGAGTGCCGGAAATAGCAGTTCATTAGGGGTGAAGTAGAAAAAGGTAGAAGAAAGAACATAACAACACAGATTCTCACAATCGCAGCGGAACAAAGTATAATATATAATAACAGACTTTTAATACAAGAACTGTACTGTTAATATACATACCACTATTAGAGTACAACAATCCAATATATCAAATCTGGACATTTTGATAACTTTCTCTTACACAGCAGAATAATAATCAAGTATGGAAGTATGCCTTGCCATCCAACTTGTTCCCTGAGCTCCGTAGGATCCTATCCTAAATCAGTAATGCTCGGTCTGATCTGAGCATTAGAATAAAATAACATTCGAGTCAGTCTAGAAAACCAGCATGAGAAAAACACACTCAAATTGAAGTATTAACTTTTCAAAACCCGTTTGAGAACAAAGGTATCTCGTAAGACCATGTCATAAATAAACACAACGGGTTTTTACCTTACGATAACCAAAACAATTTTTATCAAGATCATTTGATATTAAAATAGTGTCTATAGAATGTAAATAGAATATAGCCGAAATGCTTGCACGTCACGCTCTAGAATAATTGGGTACAATCAAAACCGTACGACGCTTATTGAAGAATGGATTCCATCAAATGACTGGGCTACTGGGTAATGCCCGTCATAATGCACCTCTAGAACAATGTATGAGGATCACTCTGGGATCTCCTGCTATACAAGATCGGACTACCCCTAACCTGGATAGTCCGAATAAGATTACCCTACGGTTGGGATTAGCAACCGCCACACGGCCGAATAAAAGGGATTGTAGACAGGGGCAACCTTACCCTACTTGGGTGCGACCCACTTAACCTTACTGCATCTCCCATGCTTTAGTCATTCCCGGTTGATGAGGTTCGAGGCTACGATTACCTTTTAATGAACACATTCACTTAGAATGCTCATCATCCTCCAATGACGATGTTCTGATAGCAATCGTCCATACAAGTTGCCCTTGGTTTGGACGAACCGAATCACTGTCTTCATCATCTTCGCTGTATTCATTCGTTACGTTCAAACCGGATCGAAGTGGTTTTCGGATAATTAAATCCGATCTCGGTCTCTTCGAAACGATTAATAAAATTGGCCAAAATTAATAGTCGGTTATTTAATTATCAACACGCATCCATAAAAAACATCAGACCTTATGATAAATTTTACAAAATTTATTTCAAAATATCTTTATAAGATATTACTTTCAATTCTCTAATATTTTGAAAATAGTTTTCGAATCCCTTTTATTTTCACGGAACATTTCCAATCCTTTCCAATACTTAGAATATTTTCTTCACTTCATTTTATATTAACCACTTAGAAAATACTCCTTTTATTTCCTATTTCTCTTTCTTAAAATCATTTAAATTTTATTTGTAAATTTCCCAACTCGTTTCATGCGAATTCCACAAATTCCAGAATCCCTTAATTAATCCCCTTTATATTTTCAGACCAATTTTATACTTACTTATAAACTCAATTCCCTTTGTACTTCCTTATTAATTCTATTTTCATTCTTCGAAGTTCACTTTTATTTAAATTCTTCGAAAATTTTCTTGCTCCCATTTCCCTTTAAGAATTTTCTTATAAATCATATCCACTAAATAACCCATTTTCGCGGCTTTCGTGAAGGTTTATAAACAATTTAAAAACATTTTAAAACTATATATATACATACAAATATTTTAAGGAAAATAATAATAATTTATTTTCAAGACATATTCAAATAATTATTTAAAATATTGAAATACTCTTGATGACATCACTTTCAAAGCGGGTTTTGAGAATTTAGATTTCCATTAAAATAAATATTAAGTATTTAAAAATTCGCTTTTAAAATATTCATACTAACTAACTTTAAAATTTACATAGTTTAATAAATAAAATTTCCTTTTAAAAATTTAAACTTAACGTATTGTAAAAAATATATTTTTAAAATCTGAATAACTAAATTTTCAAATTTACAACCCCTCTCGATTCCCATCACATCAGTCCCATTCGGGTTTCCTTAACCATCTTCACTTTAAAATAGTATCTACCATTTTATCATCCTATTTTCATATCCCAATATAATTTTTTTCCATAAATTTTTATTCCAAACTTACTATCTAATATCACTTTCCTTTTTTTATAAACTCCGTTTATAATTTTTTATAACTCCTTTTGAGTTCCTCTAAAAATAATCTCATTTCTAAAATTCCATTTTATAAATTCAATTCCTTTAAAAATACATTTATTTTTGCCAACCTATTTTCAATATCGATTTCAACCCTTTTTCACCAATATCATTTTTAAAATCCGGTCTTTAAACATTCCTTTATATATTCTATTTTGAACTTTCTATTTTAAATATTTTTCCGCATTATTTAATACGATCAAAAATTTACCATTCTTATTTACACCAATCTCTTTTAAATAATCCAAATTCCATTATACAAAATTTTAAATTAAAAAAATCTCTTTTTAATTCCTTAAAATTTGAATAATATTTATGGTATTTAATATTTCCACAATTAATTTCCATGCCATTATATCATTTAAAATCTTACAACATACAATAGTTTAGCATTTATATATATAAATGAAAAATACTAATATATTTGAGGAATCCAATTGGATCCCCCAATCTATTCTCCATGCATCCACAGATGTTAGACAATAAATAAAAATACCAATCCCACTTCGATGGGGATATCACAGTATATAGGTCATCCGCTATTATGTGGGGCACATAGGGTCTTTTCTACTATAATGTGTGGGAATAACGCTCCAATACTAATATGCACACACATACACAAAACATATTATTTATCCGAAAATTATTAAATTACCCAAGCATTCAATAATTAATTTTAAATTTTTAAAAGATTAATCAGGTAATCCAAATGAGGGAGAATTTTTCTCACCTTGATTTTCTTTAAATTCGTCTATCCGTCATTATTCATCGCTACAGACCAACTCAAATTATTTCTAGATTTTGTATCTCGTATGCAATATAATAGTTAGCTATCAAATTTTTAATTTAACTACTAGCTATATAATTAAATTAGTTATAGGGTTTATACCTTCCCGCTGCTCACGTAACTAAACCCTAGATCAATCCTCCAACAACTGAGTCACCATACAAATTTATTGCTTTCTTCCGATCGATCCACACTACTACCGCAACCCAAACTACCATCGCGACCTTCACTTGGCTCGAGTTCGAAATCGCCTCTACTTCGCCATCTGAACATTTCCACCTCCAGGGTTGCCGCCTCGTTCGTTCCCCTTCCCTTTCCTCGCGCGCACATATGGAGAGTGGAGAGCTTCGATTTTGTGCTCCATCCTCTTTGATTTGTTTGATTTAAACCCGAACAGATTTTTTTCACAAATTCGATAACGAATTCATTTTAGAGAAGATGAGGGAAAATGGGAAATACGCGGCTTTCAATTTTTAAAAGATAATCACCAGAATTTTCAGCGGCCATTGCTTTTTTCCAGAGTGTTTCGTGAATTTGATCTGAAAAGAAAGGGGAAGAAGACGTGATTTGAACGAACTGAAGGAAAGGATGGTGGCCTATTTGAATGGAGAAAGGTGGCGTATTGAAGAAGGAAAAAGAAAATAGCTAACGTGTTAATATAAATAAATAAATCTCCAAAATATCTCGATTTACGCAACTCAAAATTGCAAATCCCTAACGAGGCATGCCGCTAGGCGTTTATAATGTTATATCCTTATTTCGAACGCAATGGAAAATGTTTTGAGTCCTAATTCGATCGTATGGAGAAGATGGTTTTTTGGACCAAATTATTATTTTATTTTTCAATATAAATTTCAACGCTTTTATATTCCGTACGACTAAACGATAACTCCAAACACTACAAAATTTGAAATCCGATAATAATAAAATATCATGGATCCAATGGAACTGGTTTCGTCGAAATATGAGACTATGCCTAGGAAGACTATTTTTAATGTCAATTTTAACAGGCTATTTTTAAAATTAAACAGATCACTTTCAAATTCAATTTTAAAAGTTGCATTGTCTTCAGTATTATTAATAAATTTTTTATAAGCCTTTAGATTACTTTTATTAAGCTTAAAACTCCAAATTCACTATTTTAACCAATATTCAATTATAACTTCAATAATAAATTATTCAGTAAATCGCTATATTTAAATTTCTGAATTTATTTCATAAATAAACCCAAATTTTAATACAAAATCAATTTATAATTCAAATTAAATATTTAAAAGCATTTAAATATTCAAAACCGAACAACGAAAAAATCCAGGTCGTTATAACCTTAAGCCTCAAATCTTGGAACTGTGAAACAGGGGATCTTTAAGCTAAGTGGATCGCAACCATTAGGGTATGATATCACCTTTCTAGATTTATTTATTTTGACCCGATATAACATCGGATTTATATTTTATGGTGTGTGCTATGATACGTCTCAGATTGGTTGGGAACTGCTGGGGTGACACCATATTTAGTGTTATCCGCCACCAGATGGGTCTGTGGGTAGGCCGGTCTTAATTTTCAAACGTTTGGAAGATGTTGATCCTCGGTACATTCCTCTAGAAATGTAATTTACGGGAGGTAGTCCCTTACCTCGTTATTCATTTGGAAATCCATTCCCTAATGAGTGCCTTCGGTTATAATTTTAGAGCCTAGTATGCTGGAATTTAATAATGTATCAATTTCGGCTACAACTATGTAAATTTACTTGAATTTTTTTTCAAAAGAACATCGTTTAAAATAATGTTGCTAGATTTTGCATAGTAAAGATTTTGGTTATCATAAGATAAAAACATGTTCTGTGTTTATATGCAGCGCAGTCTTATGAGATATTCTTTGCTTTCAAACACTCGAATTTTAAGTTTCTCACACCAGTACCATAACTGACCCGAAGTTTGTTTTCTTTCCCTTAAAATCTGGATGCCCTATTTTTTTGGATAGCCTAATATTCAACATTAGTTTGGAGCATTTCGGAAGAACTCGGAGCATGGAGTTAGAAGATTCTTTCGAAGATTACTATCCATTTCCACTACACTTACGTACTATTGTATTCTGCATTTGCAAGGACAAAGATTTATAAGTGTACCTATAATGCTAAGTTAAACTCTGATTAATGTATTTAAAATTTTCTGCTGTAAAGATCATATGTTGAAATAATATATGTTGTTTCATTATTGTGCTATTTTGTAACCTGTTTCTATCTTTATTTTCTTTTCCCCGTAACTGTCCACCTTTTCCTTCAAATTGAGTTGGACATGTGTTGTTGATTGCCAACTTAAAATGTATAGAATTGTAGATCGTAACAAATAACGTCAAAATATGCGTACAACTAAATTCAGATATCAAAGACAGTGGACTATGGGTATATAAAATTAAATAAACTATAAAACAATAAATAAAAAGAAACCTCACGGTGGAATTGTGGACATCAACGTATACATATTGATAGAATTAGGGGTATGGCTTGAAGAAATTATGTAATTTGTTACATATATATAACTCGATAATCAATCCTGTTAGAAATAAAAGGTGTTCTTCTTCTTTTATATATTTGATATATGTGTTATATTGATTACAAAATTAATTAAAAGTATATTTAATAGAAATCCATAAATGGTATGTTCTGTAATAGTAGTTACAAAGTGTTGTAATCGTAAGTATTTATCACAATGAAAATAAATATATCATTTTTAATGTTCCTTATTAAGATGCCTCGAGACTGGATATCGATATATCCGTTGAGACTAGAGTATATAACGCTCTTCTAATGTTGGACAGTGTATTACTCGTGACTACCGATGACACCTAGGGGTTACGTAATGATAGTTATCCAATAACTATGGAACGATTCACTCGATAATTTTCTGTTGGTTAATATAACTAACTTCAAACAAAAAATATTGATATGACTAATTTATACATTTCTCTCGACTTGAGAATACTATGGATCTTCAGTATGAAATCTCCGTTTTAATTATAGTCAAATTATTGCACTTCGTACATTGAGTGACTATAGTTGGATCGTGTGGAAGTATTGGAAGCGAAGCAATATTTAAGCGAGGACTCGTCTCCTTAGTTATATGGGGTTAGTATTACGGTCAACTCAAAGTCAAAGTCTCTGGCTAAAGCAATTTGGTCAATAATAATTGCTTTTAATGAACCAAGAACTTTGTGTTTGGAATATAGAGTTGAATATGGACGATAATGGAATTTTAACCATTACCAAATTCCATAAGCCCAAAGTGATATGGTTTTGACGAAGAGAATCAGTCAAACAAAAGTCACAACCGGGTAATGCTTAATAATGTAAAATTAGATTTTACTAAAACTAATTAAGTGATAAATTTCACTAAAATGTCACACTACCTACTATGTGACGTGTGAACATTAACATTCGAATAGTTTGATGTGAATCGCTGACCAAATTTATACCTGATGAGTCACAAAACTGAAATGATGAATTCTCTTTAGACCAAATAATTTAATTAGTTTGTAATTGTTATAATAAATTAATTAATATTTATGAAATATTAATTGTAAATTTTTTGAATATGATTTGAGGAACAAATATTATTGTATATATTTATAATAGTTATAAATATATCGACTGATATACGATATTGAAATACAATTAAATTAGATTTAGTTAATAATATTTATTTGGGCTTGAATGAGACATTAGCCCATGATAATAAGATGATAATTTCGGTAGCAATTTGGCTTGTAAGGGATGGATAAAAAGACTAGAGGTGTTTTGAGATGGATGGCTTAGATCCACTGAGAATTAGTACGAGTTGTGATCCATATTAGGACCCCTAACTCTAATGTTTCAAAAGTTTTGATTGCCATATCTCCATCATTGCTGGCCGATCTCATCAACAAGGATCTCCAACAAGTTCATCTCAAATCAATTCAAAAGGCGATAGCTTTGGATAGCTAAAGGTCTTCAAGGATTAGCAATCTTCCGAATCGAGAAGATTTCCAAGGAGGGAAAATTCATCATTATGAGATTGGCTCTTATTACACGGTGTACTTAAGGCATTAGTATTAGGTATGTATTTATCGTATTATATGATTTATAATTTTTGGATAATATTATATATATATATATATATATATCATTATTATAGTGTGTTGCTAAAGGCACTATGTTTCCCTCTTTCTAATACCATATAAAAAAATAAACACAAAAAAATTTGTGTGCTTCCTAATACCAAAGTCATTTCACACGGCAATCAACCACCAAACTTGTAACAACCCACCCCGAAATGGACCTAATTTCGATCCAATAAAATGCCATCGAACCTTAGGCCCATCTCAAAGAGAGCTGTTAAGTTGATAAAATTAAAAAAAATACACATTACATAGAGTTATCTATCTATACTTCCAGAATCTCACAGCGGAATGGAAAAAATAGAATATCAGAAACAACTACCCATTTCAGAAGGAAAATCATTTCAAAAACAGAAGATGTTAAATATTACGACATGTTTACATAAAGCCTCCATAGTACAATATCTCAAAATAACATAACTGTTTGAACTTGGTACAATAAAAATACTTAAAAAACATAAATAGATAGATAACTTCCATAAGTCCTCACCCCCACCTTTGTCTCTTAAATCAGCATTACTCTCTCTAAGCTGTGTTGTAATATGGATGGGTCAGAACAACAAATATCTGGTGAAATGGAAATCTTAAGCTTTACCATAATTGTACTTTCACAATATTTTTAAACAAGAAATATGTTTTACGTATTAAAATCATAACATACATATAAAGTCAACTGTAAGTTGAAGGCTCTTCCAGTCCAACTATATAGCATACGTGTAAGTCCCGACCACTATACCCATAATATTAAAGAACATTACAAGTAATGTCGTCTAATAACGTAGAGAATACTGCTGGCTAAGGGAGATCAAGTGTGAATGTTGTCTAATAACATAGAGAATACCGCTTGCTAGGAGCGATCGAGTGTGAATATATCTTTGTACAAACACTGACACATCTTTATTGCCTTTTGAGGATCTGAACTGAATTTTTTTAACATGTACCGTATTAATACAAAGTAATAAATACACCGACTAAAAATATTCAGAACAATATATAATATAAATAAACCAGAATCAGAGCCACGGATCATGGTGGAATAATATACATCATATACATATAAAAATGCGAGTCTACAAAATATCAGTACTAGACCCATGTAATATATACATCACATCCAAAAATACTGTTTTTGGTATACAATGTCTTCTAAATAATACACATGACATATCCTGCTAAATGTCAATATATACAAGGATGAAGTAAATTGAAACAGTCAAAATAGCCTACTTTAGTGTTGTCACAAAATCCGAAGGTCAATGACTCCCTATACATATAAAGTCTCGACGTGACTCGAGTATTTTAAAATAAATGGTTCAGACTATATCTAATAAAAATGAGAGATATTGATATCGTAATTGTATGACTTAACAATAATAACAAGTAATACTAAAATATGCCCAAAACCAAACTCATAATAATAAGACATGTTAATCCAAATCACCATGGCATAAATCCATATCAAGTCTCAAATGTACTGTTATAAAAAATATGTCGATAACATTTCAAAATTCTCCAGAGCCAAAAGATACTGAATATCCATTCCAAAATCTCCGAAGAAATAAACGTCACTAATAAAATAATAATGGTAGTCAATTATCAGTTTAAAAACAATGACACAGAGTCTAATAACCAAATATGCTGATAAAGTCTAATAAACCAAAAAGGCCCTGCCATATATTATAATAGTCTAAACCCCTAGAATAGAGCATTGTGCGAATTTACCTAAACGAACAAAATAGGCAAACATCGCCCCATACTATATAGTAAATCCAAGTATTTACTAAAAGCTAGCAAATTCCACACAAACTCTATTTAACAAATTATAACAGTAAGCATAGGAATTGTATGGAATGTTCTATACTAATTCAACAATTCAATCGTCTATAAAATTCTTTGTTTCATAAAAATCACGAAATTCAATAGAAATTCAAATCAAGCTTGTCCACTTAAAATTTGAAAGATAAGTGTTAAAAGATTTCTAATCTAAAATAGAATTTCTTTAATAAATTATAAATCAAACAAATATTTTTCATAAATGATAAATTTCTTTATTTTAAAATCTATATAGATATAATATATATACATAATTATTTTCATGAAATATTTATCAACTTTAAAACCTTATAATCGTTTCAAGAAATAATCACTTTACTTTTAAAAAGTTTGAAAACTCTTTCAATTATTTTTTAGTAACCTCTATAATCAAAATCATATGAAATAAGACAATTTCTTTTGTAATATATATTTTATAAAAGAGTAGTACATTTATTTCCTTTCAAAACATTTTTAAATTTCCAACATAATTAAAGTGATGGTTTTTGAGGATTGTGGAAATAAAAAAAATCTTAAAATAGAAATTGAATAAATAAATGAGTTTAGAAATATGGTTTAGTAAACTTTCCAAACAAAATGTAACGACCCGCCTTTTTGACCATCGAAAGTCGACATTGAATGTTACCACTATGTTCCAATGTCGTGCATCCAATCGACAAAAGGGCAGATTGTTAGGGTAAATAAAAAGAAAATAAAAGAGGATAGAGAAAAAATATCCTCATAGCGGAAACGATAAAATATAATATAACAAGGATAGTAGGAACTATCACTCCAAACATATAGAGCATATCAGAGTTAAAAACAAACCTTATCAACTGGACAGTTATAAAATCTCGACCTTACAAATGACGATAGGTATACTATATAATACAGTGAAAATAAAACACTATGGTATGTGAATCTTCAGCTCCACTTCACGACCTCCATAACACCATGAACAACTTGGGAAAATACTTGGTCTGACCGAGCGTTGTAATAAAATAACACCCAGATCAGTCTGGAAATACCTGCGTGAGATAACTAAAATAATGGGGAACATATAAAGTTTTGTGAGACCACATCACTAATGCAGAACATGTTTTTCACCACATAGGAATAACATCAATACGGGAAGAGCAGAAATAAATATCAGGAACAAATCCAAATATAAATGAGCATAAATAATATAACCCAGACTTGGAAGAATGGAAATAAAATGAGTAAAATCCAAACTGGACATAATGGATAAAACAAGGAAAACAGTCCAACTTAATAGAATGGGCAAAATAATGTAACAATCCAAACTTGATAGAATGGACTAAATTAATACTTAAATGCCATGTTGAGGAGTTGGCTCTACTCGTGGAAATTAAAGCTAAAACAGATTCAGGGTTTCCAAATCAAATAAGAAAAGGAAAATTTTCAACAAATGACAAGGAAGGTGCACCCCTCTTGAAGTATACCTCTAGTAATATACTTTCGAGAAGGCCATTTACTCTATGAAAACTTCTCGAGACCCTCCAAGCCAGATCCCGCCAGGCCTCACCGAGTATCCAAATATTTCAACATCTAAGTGCACAACCGAATCTAAACCAAATGAGATGTGAAAATACCCTTATGGGAGCAACCCCACATAGCTTAGCCCACACTCATGCTTTTGGTTTATTCATTTTCCTACGAAGGATAACAATGCTCAATGGAGCAATAAATTGTCTTAGAATGGCGATAATAAAGTAGCTGAAGTGACAGATAGCTGAGATACCAACTATCGAGGATATAAAACGATCGTATATGGAAATTAAGTCTTATATACTTATCAACAATCATTGAATTCAATCTTGTATTTTTTCTTGGTTAAAAATAACACTGGACAAGTCAAGGTTGTGTTACCTCCAAGTCATGTATCACGATTATTCTTAACTTTCGAAATAGCGACAAGTCTACTTCTTCGATGCTTAATGCTAATTATACAAATAAATCATTTCCATATAACTAATTCACTATACAGAATTAATTCATTTCCATAAACGCATCAAATATTTTCTTTTTCTAAATTGAACCGAACTTGTGCTTAATTTCCATATTTCCAGAGTGGTAAAATACTTTTAGAATTAGTTCCTGATTGCTAAAACGTCAAGAGAACAATTTTTTCTAAGTGCTCGACCCCGAAGGCCTAAACCAACATCAGACCGACGCCCAGAAGATTATCCAAATTAACATCCCAATAATCGAGTTCCAATTCCTTTTTAACTTACCAAAAATTTTCCCTTATCCTATCAAAACTTTTGTGTGATCTTGGATAGGTATCCCGATTTTCTGTTAATAATCAAATCCATTATCTTTAATAAAATAGATAAATTGTTTCCAAACACTTTTACATTATCATTAAATTAACTTTTAAACCTATTAGTTTATACCACTTTTACTATATTAGTTAATTTACTTAATCACATTTGCTAGACCAATCAATTAACTTGAATATTATATGTTAAAAGATTTATCAAATCCAAATAATCATTAATTAAATGAATAATTCTTCTCAAAGCATCATTAATTAAAATGATAAGTAAGTTTTAAATATCCTTAATTAAAAAAATTAATCAAGTTCAAATAATCATAAATTAACTCGATTAATTAAATTCAAACTCCATTAGCTAAAATAATTAATTAAAACATCATTTGTTAAAATGATGTTTTAATTATAAAACATCATTAATTAAAATAATTTAACTAAATTCCAAATATCATTAGTTAAAATAATTAATTAAATTTAAAACAATTATTAATTAAAGTGATTAACTAAATTCAAGTATCGTCATTTAAAATGACAAATTACTTTTAAATATAATTAATTAAAATGATTCAATTAAATTCAAACATCATTAAGTAATATCATTAATTAATATCATTAATTACATTTAAATATCATTAATTAAAATGATTCAATTAAATTCAAACTTCATTAATTAAAATGATTAATTGCTTTGAAATATCATTAATCAAAATGATTATTAATTTTAATTATCATTAATTAAAATAATTAATTAAACTCAAGAAATCATTAGTTAAAATGATAAATCAAAGATAAACCAATTTTAAACATCATTTATTAAATAGGTTAATTAGTCTCAAAATCATTAGTTAAAATTATTAATTATATTAAATTATCATTAATCAAAATGATTAATGAATTTTAATATTCTATTTAGCGGAAACACAAGCTGAAGTTCATATGATAGGGTTCGCGGATGGAATTTAATAAAATACAATATATTGAAATCGCCATAATGACAATTGACAAGTAAAATGGAATATCATGATTTATTTTAATTAAACATCAATATAATAGCATAAGAATGTAAATAAATGATTGTTGGCGAGAAACCCCTCAGAGTCTCTCTATAGATTTTTTCTGCAAAACAATGATTATGGATAATATATATAGATAATCATATGGGTTCATAATGATCAAATTAATATGTCATCCATTTTCCCAAAAGGAAATTCAACCAATTAAACAATATAATTAACATCCAAGAAATTAATAAACATATATAACATCATAGATATGATATAATGAATCAATGTGAGTTAAAATCACATTGATTTTCATTTTTGCCAAAGCGTCCCGATTTCGGACCAAAACCAAACGGACGTTTGATTTTAGACAAAAATTCCACTAGCTCCAAATGCGACCAAACAAACTCCAATGCATAGCCATCGTCGTTATGAGTCCAACACAAAAAACGACTGTCGAATCCGTCCTCGTACGCAAAAGTTATTTAAATTATAAGTTTTCGGATTTAAATAATCAAATTAAATCCCTAATTACTTTGCTTAATCCACATCATTACCCATAATACTTCTTCCCATCCCTGTAATTACTCCTACTATTCATGCATGCAAACACAGTGCATAACCCAAAAGCACCAAAACTTCCAATGACCAAAACTCCTTTATTTCTCGACGGAATTCAATGCCATTCGTGCAACGCGTTGCTCTTCGCGAGCTCTTCCTCCCCGACATGACTTTGCTCAGCTTGCACACCCCTTAAAGTCCGACTTGGAGGTCATCCTTGCTGCCCCAAAGCATCACAATCATGTAGGGTTGGTCGGACTTCACCAAAATTTGCCCGATGGTGCTATTTTCCACCATGAACGCGAATCCAAGGTCGCCTTGCTCCATTTCTTTCTAAAACTCAAGAATGCGTTAACCCTAGCTCTCCTACCCCTAAATCACTATCAGCCAGCCATGGACGCACGGTATATGAAGGGTATAAGATCGAAGCCCTTAAGTATACGAGCTCACTAGATCCAACAACATGATTTTTAGATGATTTTTAATTTTTGATTTTTAAACTTTGAATTGCATAAAAGGAAACTCCATTTCTTGGTTACAGGAAAGAATAAATAGAGAGAAGGGTATGGATTAGAGTATTTAAGGGGCGTGGGCAAGGTAGCTGTGGGTATGGCCTAATTATGGTGAATATATATATATATATATATATATATTAATTATTTTTTCTTTCATTTAATAAAATATTCAACATAACATACCCTACTTTGAACACAATGGAACTGGTCTCGTATTCTAATTCGATTGTATGTAGAAGATAGTTTTTAAACTCAGTTATTATATTAAATTTTTGGTATTGATTTCAACGCGTTTCGAACTCGCATGACCAAACGATACGTCTGATCACCCTGAAATTCGAAGGCATAATATAATTCACTATTATGGTTCCAATGAAACTGGTTCATCGAAATCCAAGAATGTGTCCCGAAATGACAATTTCAAAGATTTAAATATTTACTTATCAATATTTATCTAATCTATTTATATTTGTAATAAATTTACAAACTGAATTTACCAATAGTATTTATTAAATATAAGGAGTTAAATAAAGTTAGTAAATTTATTTAATTAAAATTAAATTTCATAATTCAAATATTAGAATTATAAGTTATTAAATTCTAAAATCCAATTATTTAAATATTTAAAATTAATTAAACATTTACAATCGAGTGACCAAAATTTTCGGTTGTTACACACAAATTTTAACCAGAATCCATAAATATAAGAAATCACAATTGATGGTTTAAAGTATTTAAAACCATCTCTTAAAAAATCATTCATCAAGTGGAGAATCATTTTGATGATCCAAGTCGCCTTTTCGGTGAATTCCTATCACTTAAATAATGCGCAAACAATTGTATAATCTAGCTACACAATCAGTAAGTTTTAATGGGTCTCAACATACATGTTATTTCATAATCGATTATCAAATCGGATCTAATATTTCAACACGTAATTCAACCATCAAACAAATTAAAGCTGAAACACCCTACACCCTTTCATATACCCAAAAGGATGCACTAAAAGATGTGGTGCATTGTTGGTATAACTAAAGCTAGCAGAGACTAAGATTCACAAGACAAAACAGATAGATAATAACATAGCGGAAGTAACAAAATAATAATAAGTGATTTTAAAAATTAATACTTCATAAATATTTCAAACAAACCACATGTGTTCCAGATACCAAATACAATTGTCTTATGATAATAAAATCTTAGTCTCATCAGAAAAACTATAGTATAAACATAAACATTCCCTCAATACAGCTCCAGTACAATAAAATAACAAAAAGCTGAAAATAAAAAGAAGGAATACATGATAGGGTCTCCAAGTCTCCAAGAAGCTGCGGTCTATCTTCCTTGCCCCTGATTGCTTATGGGGAGTGGGTCAGACTAAAAGTCTGGTGAATGATAGTAATTATTAGAATCTTAAGCAAAGTAAAAGTAATAGACCTTACAATAGTTCTAGTATATATAAAGGAAATAAAGAGAATAAAAATAAAAAGGAATAAGCTGGAAATAAATATGAATTACTAAATTAACGCAATTGATTAACTTTGATTGTTTGCATTTGTGTTTGTTTGCTGCTTTGATTAGGCTGAATTCATAATCCTATAATTGGGCTGAAATCCTAATTCTACCCTTTGATCGGCCTACTACTCCATAGACCTTACTGCAGACTAGATGCTGTATAACTTCCTACGCATAAGGTAATGGCATCTACGAACGAAGCACAAAGTAGAATGGTGTCTACGAAAGATGCAAAAACTATTTATTGTGGACTGGATGTTATATAGCTCCCTACACAGATGGCAATGATGCCTACAAAAGGCGCACATACTTAAGCGCTTGGAACTCATAGCAATTACTGAGCGTTGAAATGGAAGTCGCTTGCGTAACTGCTACTATTCGCATGCTACCTGTTGCTCCACCTATTGGGTCTTCTTACCTGTGCTCCAGCATAAGCATGCCCCTCGTATCACTTCAGGATTATGTGAAACACATGTCCACAGAGAAATAGGGGAAATGCTGTTGGTACCGGCCCGTCCTCCAATAAATATCTAGTTGCGCCTCTTGTCCAAATCCCCTGCGATTTGGACTTCTATTTGACCAATACTACCATTAGCATAAGCATGCCCTCATCTCACTTCAGTTAATATGAGACTACCATTTTGTCTAATAGGGAATGCTTTTTGGTATAGGTCCTACTTTCATCTTTTCTTATTAACTTAGATATATTATTTAAATAAGCCTTGATTATAATCTTCACTATCTTTTCTTATTAATTTATCCTACATCTTAAAATAAGCCTCATTCTGTTCTTTTTCTAATTAACCTACGTTATAATCATGCTTATTACTTAACCAAAGGTCCAAGTGTGAAAATAAGCCTCTTTTATCTTATACTTTTTTTTAGTTATAATTCAAAGTTATAACTAGACCAATTATCTTTAATTAGTCCAATTCTAACCTTGATATCATAATTAGGCTCAACTCCAATCTTACTTTCATTTTTATTACAGTCTTTATAATTTACATCTTATCTTCCATTATTTCAGTATTCTTATAATTTTAATCCATATTCGCGTTTAATCTATTCTAATCCATATGTGAAGAAGAAGGAGAAATAAAAGAAAATTGAAAATAGAAGAATCTCCAAAGCATAGGAAAAAGATGTAAATAACGCATAAATAATAGTAAATAAATTAAAATAGTGTAAACAAACTATAAATAAATGGAAAATCTATAATTAACAGAAATAAACTAAAATTAACTAAAAATAATAGATAAGAGAAATAGACTGAAAATAATTCTAAAAACTGTAAATAAACCACTAAAAGGGTTATTACAAAAATCATAGTAAAACTATAACTATTAGAAACCCTATTATTTTAAATCACTTAAAGTAATCTTTAAAATAATTACAATCACTCACCTGTGGTCCTAAGCTCTTCCTTTTTGGCCTTCCCGGATCCACTTTAGAGTTAAAATATTTTCATTAAAAAGATTCTCTCCTTGGAAAATTATTCCTTTTAGGGTCCTTCCTAAAAAGGTGAATCCAAGCGGAGAAAATCTTGAATGAGAAAAAGTGTTAGGCCTAAGGTCTTATTTACATGGGTAGAAGTGATCTCAGACCGTCGAATTTTGAGATTGAATATGATGCACCCACGTCATAGGCTAAATAGCAGCCATCGGATGGGAGCATGAAGGGACCAGATGAGAGAATAGAATGCAAAAATACGTGTATGAACGCTCTGGAGCGAAAAAAAATTCTTCGTTCCAATCCTATAGGCGGGTCGATCGTGTGGTCGACCATCCCTCCCCTAGGTCGACCAGCCGGTCAACCTAGGGCATGGTTAAGTTGACCTGGCCCAATATTTTTTTTCCGTTTTGCTTCTTTTCTTGTTTATTTTGTTTCTAGCTCATATTAGCTCGGAATCTGACGTTCTATATATGAAAATTGACCAGAAAATTACCACGGACACAATGGTGCAAATCCTACGGCTCAATTACGATAATTCACAAAGTTATTTTATCATTTCATTAATTATTATGGGTTAAATTTTGGGTTGTTACATTCTCCCCTACTTAAAGGATTTCACCCCGAAATCTCTAAGAATAAAAGAATGAACTAAATATTTTCATCCAAGTTCTATGACCAACTACTCAACCATCATCCATTACATCCATTGTCCTTAAGTTTTTCTAATGCGATTTATGATACTTATGCAATTAGTGTAGTGTCAATATCCCTAACTAATGCAAAAGATTAGGCAGTCCACTAACTCAGTTGACCTCCACTTATGCAATCATGCCCATGCTGTGTATCCAAAGGAATGCAAAAATTCCTAATGATAACAATCATATGATAATCATCCATTTATGTGTGCTTCAAATATCATCCTAATGCAACAATCATATGATAATCATCCATTTATAATAATCATGGAAAATAAAATGCACACACATCCACATGCATATGATATAGTGTCCTAGTTAGACCGATCCATAAGAGATAATAGTGCCTAGTGTAAAAATATGCGTCCATTAGCATCCACTAGCCACTTGCAACCACTCGCATACATCATCCATAACATGTTCTAATAAGATGTTTACATCAAATCCTACCTTCCACAGGTTAACTCCTAAGTTCTACCCTCCCAATGGATAATAAAGGAAAGAATCTATTCAGAACTAAAGATGGAAAATAGGAAATTCGAAAAATTACCATCAAAGAAATGCGGATATGAGATACGAATTTTCTCCAAATCAAATTTAGTCTTCTCCAAAGTATTTATAACCTCTGTAGACTCTATCCAACATGAAAGCGACTTGCACTGTCTTCCATAAAGAGCTTCGGAAGGTGTCATTCCAATGCTAGCTTGAGAACTACCATCTTGTGCGAATTCCTCTAAATAAAGATGCTTCACTCAAGTTCCTCCAAAATCAAGGATACTCATTCCCAACCATATGTGACTTACTATTCTTCTTTAGTCCGCTCACATGAATCAACATCCCTAGGTTGTCACTAGGGTCCTATATACTTTATGGAAGCTTTTATTACTTCCAAACGTAATTACCGCTGTCTCCTTTATAACCTTACACCTTTTTCGTTACACCTAGAAAATGGCTCCTATCTACTTTACATTTAGGATTTTAGTTCAGTTTTTATAGTTCCATTTTAAAAATTAAGGTTTCTAAATTTTTAAAACACCAAATCCCAAAATCTTTGTCTTTAAAAGTGTTATCTTTAAGTTCCTATTAAATCCAAAAATAGTTGTTTAGTTAATATTATTCCCTAAACCTAGAGGGAAAAACTTCCAAAAATTTAAGTCTAAAACTTATTCCTCCTTTTCTTTTAAAGAATTTTACATCTTTCTATAAAAATTTGGATTTTCAAATTTTACTTTTATTAAATTTTTCCAAACACTTATTTACTTTTCACATAACTATTTTCTTATACTTATTTAATTAATAAGTGTATACACAAATCACTTTTATTTCTATTCTTAGAAATTATCTTTTAAAATTACATTTTTATTTGAGTTTAAAAGAAATGTTGCGTAAAACACCGTTACTATAACCCAAAAATACTAGTGTATGAATTTAATTAAAAATAAATACTAATAATCCTCACCTACTATGTAAAAACATTTCCCTTGGGAGTCACCTACTATAACGGTAGCGTTATAGTCCATGCTACCTTTATTTTCACGAAAACATCTATTACAACAGTAAATGTTATAATCTACATTTTCGATACTTAATACATTTTATGTCTTTACATTTACATTCTCTGTTTACTTACAAAGAAACTAGTGAGCTATATACGTCCTATAATTCTTCAAAAAGAATTTCATTTTTAATAAAATTTATATCATATAAAAACCAATCTAAATTTCTTACCATATTCCTAAAAACCCAGTATTTAATCTTTTTTAAATATTGACAATTCTTCTTTTCAATTTTAATAATTTTATTTTATTGGGTTAGACATAAAGTGGATTTTCCTACTTACTACTCTAGGAGTATCCTTTTTAAACCTTGGAAATCTCATTTTCTTACTTAAAGTCTTATATTCTAATTCCTCTTGTATGCCTATATTTTTCTTATGGCATTACCGTTAAATCCACTTTTCTAAGGCAATTTTAATTTCTGCAATTATCTATACGTGGCTACCTCCTTTTCTATTGTATACCCCCAATCTTTGCCTACCACTCTTTGGATTTTCACATCCGAGCCTAAATGTACAAAATCGTTTCTCAAATTCTTTCCATGCATAGACCTTCTCTATGCCTCAAGAAACATGCTTCCGTAAAAGTGATACTTCAAGAACCTTGCTTTCAACTGAAGAATGCGAAGTGTACAAAGATCCTCCTCTAGATGAGTAGCATGATTTCCATACTTTTGGAAAACACCAAAATATCGTTCATGAATACCTGCCCGAACTCATTTAGGACATCTCTAAAAACACGGCTCATCAAAATCTACGAAATAGGCTAGGGCATTGGTTAGCCCAATAGGCATAACCAACCACTCAAAGAATCCGTCGGGTGTCCTAAATGCGGTCTTATCAATGCTGTTATCAGCGACCCTGAGTTGATGAAATCCAGTGGCTAAATCAAGCTGAGAGAATACTACAGAGCCAACTAATTGGTCAAAAAGGTCATCTATCCAAGGGAGTGGATATTGGTTCTTCTTCGTGAGCTTATCAATTCTCTGTAGTCTACGCAAAGTCGAAGGGAACCATCTGCCTTAGTAGCAAAGACGAATGGCCCTCCCCACTTCGATATGCTCCTTCTTACGAAACCTTTCTCCAAAAGCTCACGAACTTGCTTACTTAATTCATTCCGCTTCCTAGGTGCCATGTGCCTCACAGGTAATGCTACCGGCTTAACATTATCAGTCAAATAAATCTTTAAGTCAATCTCTCTCTTAAGGGGTAGTCCCCTAACCTCCTCAAAGATATCTGGAAAATATCTGACGACAGGAACCAAATCTATCTCTGATCATGACGAATCGAGGGAATAAAGGAAGTTCAACATAACCGACCCTTGCGGGTCACAAGAAACCTCGAGAATCCTACTGCTGTGTGTCTCTAGCCTAAGGACTCTCCTCTCGCAATCTAATATAGCTTCATATATGGATAGCCAGTCCATTCCCAAAATCATCCCATACACCGAAAATCCCAAAACATAGGCGTTGCATTCAAATTCTACTCCTAGGATAAAAAATTTCAAACCCCTACAAATCATAGACAAGTGTGCCGATCCTCCTATAGGGTTTGAAACAACGATAAGGTCTACTGATAAAGAGATGTCTAAACGCAGACAATCTACTAGAGAACTAGAGATAAAAGAGTGTGATGCTCTAGAATCGAATAAAGTCCGAATAGGAAAATCAGAAATAAAAATCAAACCTTCAACACTGACTTTCCACTTCTATATGGAATGCTGCCCGAAGGTGTTGCGTCTAACGCCTGAATCTGCACTACTGATGCACTCGACCCTTGTCCCACTCTCTAGGGACATTTCCTACTCATATGACTGAGCTGTAAGCATAGCACTTCCCTTCATCTTATCCTTCCTACAATCCTTGGTGATATGTCCAACAATTCCACAGCTATTGCACTTTGTAACCTTCTTGATTTGCTTCTGAGGGCCTTCAACTTTCTTCTTCTCTTTATTTTTATTCCACCATTTCTTCTTTGGACCTTCCATCTTAACAACAACCTCTTTGGACTCTCCCTCCTTGACTATATCGAACATGAGCGCCATCTCTACCAACGGCTCATAAGTAGCTCCCATCAGCATGTGAGTTAGCAATAACCCTTGAAGGGGTTGATTCAGTCCCTTTGCAAACTTCATAGCCTTCTTGTATGGTGTATTTACCAACCCCATTCCAAACTGCGACAATTCATTAATTGATTGATGTACTCCTTCATAGACAAACTCCATTGCTTCAAATTAATGAATCGCTCCAACTGAACACTCTCTTCTGCTTAAGATAAAAACTTCCCAACAAGTCACTCTTGAAAGCTGTGACGCCCCACCCTGAGACCCACATTAACAAAGAGAATTACTAGGCAATTCTTTCTGCTAATGCGGAGAATAGGGCTGGTTAGGAGCGACCATCTATAATCTTGTCTTAAACATCTACTGCATACGTCGATAAATGATCTATATTTTTTTTTTCTATTCTAAGTGGATCGACATATCCAATACATGCTTAATGCAAAACTATAGGTGGCTAACAGATCTATCAGAACAAAATACAACAACAAAATGCATATCACATCACAGAACAGTAATCATCATATATAAATACATATAAACAGATACATCCCAGTATGATACAAAGTGATACACAAAAGTGGCACAGAGACCACGCTATATACATCCAATCAAATACATATCAGAGTCAAGCGGAAAGAAATATAAACTACACGAAAGTGCTAGGCTGATATCCAAGCAGATGCATCAAAGCTAAGTCCCGAACTGATAGCTAACCTGAAACAACTCGGTCTGACCCGAGTATAAAATACGCGGGTCAGTCTAGCTAAAACAATCAGTTAATAAGGATAGACGATAATATGAAGCATAAGATACAAGGTGATAATTCTTCTCAAATGAGAAGAGGCAGTAGAAAGAACACATACTCATGACTTAAGTGAACAATGTCATTTAAGTATACAAAGACCTCAAAAGAGGTAAACTCGACAATAACGCTCAAATAATACAAACAATCGCCGATGAAAATCTCCAAATCAAAACTCATGAAACTCAATAAGAGTTTATAATCCCCATATTGAAATCACCATAAAACAACATATATATATATATATATATATATATATATATATATATATGCCTTTCTCTAACTCAAGGCTATAAGTAAATTCATCATCTCAAAATTGGTGAAATCGAAATCAAAAACTTATAAAAATTCCCAGATTGGCCAAATCCCATTTGCATACCGAAGCGATGCTGCACGTGCCATTCTTATATGGCCGAAGCCTCTGACAAGGTCGCTAACACCTCTCAAAGCAGTTCGTCCTTATGACAAGGTCGCTGACACCTCTTCAAGCCATTTTGTCAGCCCTAACAAGGTCGCTAACACCTCCCTAAGCAGTTTGTCCTCATGACAAGGTCGCTGACACCTCTCCAAGCTATTTTGTCAGCCCTAACAAGGTCGCTAACACCTCCCTAAGCAGTTCATCCTCATGACAAGGTCGCTGACACCTCTCAAAGCAGTTATGTTAGGTAAACATCGTGAATGTGTCACAAACTCACGGATAGGAATCCGAAAAGTGTTAACGTGTGTCCCATACCACTCGTTCGCACTTAGCGGTTTACTAGTCGCTAGTCGGTGCCACACTAGGAACATCATAAAACTCAGAAAATCATATCTCGCCTCATCTCATTGGCGAGTAATAAAGAGACACCATACTCGTCTCATCTCATCAACAAGTATTAAATGACATCGTAACTTGTCTCATTTCATCGACAAGTGAAAACATCGTGATGGTTTCTCATAAACCATAAATCTCAAAATATGAAATCATATACTCAAGACTTGCCTTATATCATTGGCAAGTAAATAAAACATCGTGATGGTTCTCATCGACCATACTCCTACATAGGAGATCCTAAACCATAATACTCGCTAAATATTGTCCATCTTAAATAATTCCAATAAATAGGAATTATAAAAATCAAAATATGCCATAAAATGGCAAACATTTTAGAATCAATAGTCTCAAATAGCTTCGACCGTACTAGTCCGGAATTAACCGAAATAGTAAACTCACATGTCCCATGCCACGTGTTTTACTAAATCGTTTAATTCTCTTTCTCATACGTTCGAATAGTGCAAATGTGAGTGTTTTATATTTAAAATAGTTTACAAGAGAAAATAAGCTTTTAAAACTTTTCCCCGAAATGATTAATAAATCCAATATTTAATATTCCTTTATTATAGGAAATAAATAGATTTTATATTAGAAAAATAATTTTAAAATACTATGTAATAATAATTTAAAATGTCCATTTATTTCAATAATCACTTCAAAATGGTTTAGAGAAAACCGTGCTCGAAAACAATGAAAAACATGAAAGATAACTCAAGACCGATAACTTGAATTCAGTACGAATTCAAATCAAATTTAACCCAAAATCAATTCAAATTCTATTTAAATTTGAATTTCAAATCCTCTAAACATAGCTAGCTTATTGACAGGAATCATAGCTCTCAAAATATTTCAAAACAACATCAAAATCGAATAAGGATGAGAGCAAAAATAAGCTAGTACAATTCTCAAGTCAATGATTTATTGCTGTCGTTTTACTCTCGGGACAACAACAAACAAATCTAGTTTTGACTTCAAATTTCAGAAACTCAAAAAAAGAAAAATTTATAAAATAATCCAAGTTTTCTAAAACATCAAGAATTATCTAAATCCGACAAGAAATGAGAAAGATACGTCTAAGTTACTAACTGTATTTAGTTTAGATAATGTAATTATCAAAGTGACGGAGATGATAGTTTGCAACAGGATTTTGATCAACCTATGCTCAAAATATGTAAATGTGTTTAAGAAGAAAATTGTCACACATAAAATAAGCTTTCCGAAACTTTAAAAATCATCCAAATCCGACAAGGAACAAGGAAGATATGCTCAATTTACTAATTGTATTTAGTTTGGATAACGTAATTACTAAAGCGACACATATGAGAGTTTGTAACAGTATTTTGATCAACCTATGCTCAAAATATGAAAATGTATTCAACAGGAAATTTTTCACACATAAAGTATTGTTTTCAGAACATTTAAAATTATCGAATTCGGATGAATTATGAAAAAGTTACGGCTAAAACAATTTTCATATTTGAAGTTCATCTCTGCTGTAATTTTAGTCTCGGGACAGCATCATAAAAAGGAATTTTCAACCACTAAAACCTCAAAATTTAACAAAACCCAAAATATAAAAGTCATAGCAGACAATCTATTCTTTCCGAAACATCAAGAATTTCTAAATTTGGACATCAAACGAAAAAGATATGCCTTAATTACCAACAACACTAAGCACAGAAAGTGACAGTTTTACAGTGACAGGGAAACGAGTTTGAATTGGATTTTTCGACCACTTATGCTCAAAATTTTCGAAAGTGTTTAACATGAAAGTTATCACATTCTTCCCAAGCTTTCCAGAACATCAAAGAAAATAGAATTCCAGTTTAAAACGAAAAAGATATGTATAATTTACTGATAGTGATTCACAAATTAACATGCAACAAATAAAATTGAGATTTCTTGCATTGAAATCTCAATCAAAGCTAGAAAATGTAAGTTTTGATACTTACCTTACTGATTTGAATGCAAATACCCAAATTTAGATGCAAGACAGAAGCATGGCTTAAGATTACAAGCTTTGATTTATCTTTATCTTGCAAAAGATTTGAATTTGGATGAATTTGCTGAAGAAATTAGCTAGGTTTTGAGAAATTGGGAAAAAGTTTACTGACTCTGCTTTTAGGCTGTAGAAGGAAGAAGACAATAAGAGATGAACGTACAGCCACTTTTTTTTTTTCCTCTTTTCTTAACTAGGCTAAGTTAAATGGGCCAATGGGCTTGAGAAGAAAATAATAATTAAAAGAATTAAAATGGCTTAAGGTTTGTTAAACAACACTTAACAATATTAATTCGTACGTGTCACATATACACATGATAGAAATTCATTTTCTTCATATTTACACACACGAGAAAAGAATTCTTTTGCACTATATAAAAAGCTTAATTTTTATTTTTAGAAAATTATTATTGTTAAAATCCTATATTTCACAATAATACAAAATTTTCACCAATAAATGTAAAAGTTTACATTTTTAACTTCTAAAATTCGACCAAAATCATTTTCTTACTTAGAAAAATATGTCAAACCATATACGAATTTTATTTATAGCTAAAACTTATTTCTAAACCAATTTTCATCTTTTTATTTAAATAAACAACCTTTAAAAATTTCATACTTCTTTTTAAAAATTACTAAAAGAAGAAACTGGCAATAATTAATGCAATTATTATATTTTCTCCAAATAAAACTCATTTTTCAATCATTATTAACCCAATTAAATAAAATAATGTTCCAAACTTTATGTTTCTCATTTTATTTTCTAATTCATTTTTTTTTCCAAATAAGCAAATAAAATTTCAAATTTTAGTTGTTATTTTTTTTACAATATTAAATTATAACTACCGTTATAATTTAAAATTAACATGTAATCTCAAAAACCAGGGTTGTTACAGACTTCACTCCTTAACAAAATTGCGTCCCCGCAATTTCTAGAGAAGAGTTTGTGTTCAACATAATTATTTCATTAATCAAAGGAAAATAGATAAGCTCGAGTTTAAAATTTCTCACCCTCAACATAAGATGATAGAAAACCAAGATTAGATTGCTCGATTAATTCTATGCTTTCCCCAAATGGAATTACTGGGATTTGTGAACCATTGAATTTCTACGAGCAATACATCCATATTTCGAAGGTGTTTCACCTTTGAAGCAAAATACGGATAGGATGTTACACAATAGATAAATCGGATGAGATTGATTCCTAAGAAGCTCCACGAACAGAGTCAGGGTTTAGTCAAAACTTTATCCCGAACTCCAACGCACAAGATGATAATCGATACGACTTCCCGTATAACACTACGAAGGGAGTCATACTGATATTAGATTGACTACTATTGTAGAAAAAAAACCCAATAAGAGGTAGGTGGTTTTCCTCCAATACCACCAAACTCATATGACTACATAAAAGCAAGTCGTAAAATAATTGCACAAAAGCAAGACAAGACACAAAGAATAGATTTTTATACTCTCTCTTACTAATCAAATATTCTCAAAGTTTTCCAACCCATTATCTTCAAGACTTAAAATTCGAAATTTTCAACACTTGAAAATTTTCAAAGCTTCTTACATAGGTTTTAAATTTAAACTCATTACTCTTCATTAGAGTAAATAAGGTTTAAGTTGTTTATTCTCTAATTCTTCCATAGGTATTCTCTAGTCTGCAACATATATTATTATTATTATTTTCCAATTTATTTCTCAAATTTTCTAAGTGTTAGAAATTTTCTGAAAAATCGGCGGAGTCTCCTTTGTACGGAGGGCCTTATACAATATTATAAAATGAATTACATAATATACATCGACCATTATGTCGGAACACAAATTATATATTATCATTCAACTCTTAAAAATTAATTCGAAAACATACCTTTCTTATTAGCATTTTAAAGCAAGTTTGTACAAACTTATACATATTCTTTTTTCTCTAAATATAATCCAACCATCCTCTTTTCACCTGCACTTAACTCAAATAGATGATATTACTTCATGCTCATAAATAAGAAGTACTACACTAAACTATTAAGGGGAAATAAATTAATTTCATTTCAGATCTGTTGTAAAGAAGACCTATTTTGTCCCAGCAAACAAAAAAATCTGAAGAACTTTATAAAATAAAAGTTGTTCTACTCTGTTTAAGCTTTCCAACAATGTAAAGATCCTTAAAATCCTATTTACGGTTTGAAAATTATTTTCAATTTACTTTCAGCTTAAGTCTTAGAGAATTTTTCAATAGGGCAGAACTGCCTATCCACTTTCAAACCCATTTTAGGCTCAGTAAAAAGAAAAATATTTAAATGTAGTAAAAATAAACTTTATTTCTTACTGAAAGCTCTTTCATTTGCAAAAAGATTCAGCTCATTTGGAGTCAAAAATCTCAAGTTACCGCTGTTTTAGTACAGCACTTTTCTAAATGAAATTTCAGCCTTTAAAATCAATTTGAAAATTGAAATTCTCCCAAACCATTTTAACTTCAAACTACAATTTCAAACAAGCTTTTTGCTACATGATTTATTAAATGATTCTCTTTTTCCTCGAAAAGCTAAGACATATAAAATTATGATCAACTTTATGTAATCATCATAAAACATTTTATTAAGTGAAAATATTTTCATTACTTTCCAAAATCTACTTTATAAACAATTAACTATGAAAACTCATTTTGGAAGAGATAACTAATTTCTTCCATCATCAAGAGATGAATATTGATTATCCATCAAAAATAATTTTTATAGTCATCATTAATAACTTGCACTAAAATATTCAATTAATATTTTAATTTTTAAAACCAAAGTATTCTTTTACCTTAAATACCTCGTTTTATATATCAAAGCATCAAATGATATTTTCTTCTAGCTAAGACATATCCTTAATTAGAATTGCTCACTATACTTACCCAAATCACCATATTCAATTCCATAAATTTCAAATAATTTAAGGATATTTCCTCCGATTGATTTATAGTGAATGACCCAATTGATTGGCTGCAGAGTTGATCAAATGATCAAAACTGCCTCGCCACTTTTCCAATACTCACTATGGTTCAATGGTTTCATTATACATTTAAAATAAAACCAATACTCCACTATATTAATTATTATCAAACTTTACTTATTAAAACTCAGTTTACCGTGTCTGACTGTCTCATCATAGCGTTTATGAAATTCCTGTCGATAACGTTGGCCAAACGCATCGACCAGAATTCTTAAAGCACTAGACGGACAACCCAACACAAAAATTCATTTTCTTTAAAAAATACCTCATATATAGTACTTAAAATATCCTTTGTTTTTCCACCAAAACATAATCCCATTTCTCTTAGAAACATATCTTCATTTTTTTATTTTTTTATTTTTTTGAAAACACAACTTATTACTTATTCTCAAAATCAAAAACAAAAGAAGAACTCACGAGATATTCCTGGAATACTCGATCCTCAAGATTGATCAGATAGACTAGGGTGTTCATTGTTCCGAATGGTACGATGAACCACTCTCAAGACTCACAATGAGTGCGGAATGCGTTAAGAGTAACGCTATCCTTCACGACTCGCTCATGAAAAATCGATGTAAGGTCAAGCCGAGGAATGACCCTAGCAACACTCAATAGATTAAAGAAATCTATGAGATATAATAGTAATGGTAAGATATCTTATTGAATGAGAAGAAGAGCACAAAAAAAACACATCATTACTTCAAGTGAAGTAATACCACAAAGTATATCAACAATTGAGTATCCAAGGAGCTTATCTCAAAAGAGGTAAGAATGTCAATATCAAATAAATTCAACGAATCATCTCATTTCCCTAGTGGGCATCCTCGTGGGAGGATGACCCAAAAGCTAAGAAATAAAATCCTAAAATCCTCGAACATCATACCAAATATTGCGGATCCCCCAATAGGATCTGCTATCCTCAAAGAAATCATAAGATAAGAACATCAAAGATCATCAACAAACTCCTTCGATGCGGATGGGTGTCAAGCACCCGTATTGAAGAGGATTCAAATAAAACAATCATGATTTGGGTCACACCAAAGAAAATATATCATCAATTAAATTTGGGAATATTGTGGAATAAAATATTTTCCTAGACATATCCCAAATTATCTACTTCAAAAGACACGATAAGGTAAAGGACACGATGATTAGGAGATTTGTAACACTTGTATAACACTAAGATGTACCGTAATATGTTTCTTTTTCTGTTCTGTGTTTATCATACTTTGTTCTGAATTTAGCTCTGATACCAAGCTGTGACGGCCCACCCTGAGACCCACATTAACAAAGAGAATTACTAGGCAATTCTTTCTGCTAATGCGGAGAATAGGGCTAGTTAGGAGCGACCATCTATAATCTTGTCTTAAACATCTACTGCATACGTCGATAAATGATCTATATTTTTTTTTCTATTCTAAGTGGATCGACATATCCAATACATGCTTAATGCAAAACTATAGGTGGCTAACGGATCTATCAGAACAAAATACAACAACGAAATGCATATCACATCAAAGAACAGTAATCATCATATATAAATACATGTAAACAGATACGTCCCAGTATGATACAAAGTGATACACAAAAGTGGTACAGAGACCACGCTATATACATCCAATCAAATACATATCAGAGTCAAGCGGAAAGAAATATAAACTACACGAAAGTGCTAGGCTGATATCCAAGCAGATGCATCAAAGCTAAGTCCCGAACTGATAGCTAACCTTAAACAACTCGGTGTGACCCGAGTATAAAATACGCGGGTCAGTTTAGCTAAAACAATCAGTTAATAAGGATAGATGATAATATGAAGCATAAGATACAAGGTGATAATTCTTCTCAAATGAGAAGAGGCAATAGAAAGAACACATACTCATGACTTAAGTGAACAATGTCATTACAGTATACAAAGACCTCAAAAGAGGTAAACTCGACAATAACGCTCAAATAATACAAACAATAGCCGATGAAAATCTCCAAATCAAAACTCATGAAACTCAATAAGAGTTTATAATCCCCATACTGAAATCACCATAAAACAACACACACACACACACACACACACACACACACACACACATATATGCCTTTCTCTAACTCAAGGCTATACGTGAATTCATCATCTCAAAATTGGTGAAATCGAAATCAAAAACTTATAAAAATTCCCCAGATTGGCCAAGTCCCATTTGCATGCCGAAGCGATGCTGACGTGCCATTCTCATATGGCCAAAACCTCTGACAAGGTCGCTAACACCTCTCAAAGCAGTTCGTCCTTATGACAAGGTCGCTGACACCTCTTCAAGCCATTTTGTCAGCCCTAACAAGGTCGCTAACACCTCCCTGAGCAGTTTGTCCTCATGACAAGGTCGCTGACACCTCTCCAAGCTATTTTGTCAGCCCTAACAAGGTCGCTAACACCTCCCTAAGCAGTTCATCCTCATGACAAGGTCGCTGACACCTCTCAAAGCAGTTATGTTAGGTAAACATCGTGAATGTGTCACAAACTCACGGATAGGAATCCGAAAAGTGTTAACGTGTGTCCCATACCACTCGTTCGCACTTAGCGGTTTACTAGCCGCTAGTCGGTGCCACACTAGGAACATCATAAAACTCAGAAAATCATATCTCGCCTCATCTCATTGGCGAGTGATAAAGAGACACCATACTCGTCTCATCTCATCGACAAGTATTAAATGACATCGTAACTTGTCTCATTTCATCGACAAATGAAAACATCGTGATGGTTCCTCATAAACCATAAATCTCAAAATATGAAATCATATACTCAAGACTTGCCTTATATCATTGGCAAGTAAATAAAACATCGTGATGGTTCTCATCGACCATACTCCTACATAGGAGATCCTAAACCATAATACTCGCTAAATATTGGCCATCTTAAATAATTCCAATAAATAGGAATTATAAAAATCAAAATATGCCATAAAATGGCAAACATTTCAGAATCAATAATCTCAAATAGCTTCGACCGTACAAGTCCGGAATTAACCGAAACAGTAAACTCACATGTCCCATGCCACGTGTTTTACTAAATCGTTTAATTCTCTTTCTCATACGTTCGAATAGTGCAAATGTGAGTGTTTTATATTTAAAATAGTTTACAAGAGAAAATAAGCTTTTAAAACTTTTCCCCGAAATGATTAATAAATCCAATATTTAATATTCCTTTATTATAGGAAATAAATAGATTTTATATTAGAAAAATAATTTTAAAATACTATGTATTAATAATTTGAAATGTCCATTTATTTCAATAATCACTTCAAAATGGTTTAGAGAAAACCGTGCTCAAAAACAATAAAAAACATGAAAGATAACTCAAGACCGATAACTTGAATTCAGTACGAATTCAAATCAAATTTAACCCAAAATCAATTCAAATTCTATTTAAATTTGAATTTCAAATCCTCTAAATATAGCTAGCTTATTGACATGAATCATAGCTCTCAAAATATTTCAAAACAACATCAAAATCGAATAAGAATGAGAGCAAAAATAAGCTAGTACAATTCTCAAGTCAATGATTTATTGCTGTCGTTTTACTCTCGGGACAACAACAAACAAATCTAGTTTTGACTTCAAATTTCAGAAACTCAAAAAAAGAAAGATTTATAAAATAATCCAAGTTTTCTAAAACATCAAGAATTATCTAAATTCGACAAGAAACGAGAAAGATACGTCTAAGTTACTAACTGTATTTAGTTTAGATAATGTAATTATCAAAGTGATGGAGATGAGAGTTTGCAACAGGATTTTGATCAACCTATGCTCAAAATATGTAAATTTGTTCAAGAAGAAAATTGTCACACATAAAATAAGCTTTCCGAAACTTTAAAAATCACCCAAATCCGACAAGGAACAAGAAAGATATGCTCAATTTACTAATTGTATTTAGTTTGGATAACGTAATTACTAAAGCGACACATCTGAGAGTTTGTAACAGTATTTTGATCAACCTATGCTCAAAATATGAAAATGTATTCAACAGGAAAATTGTCACACATAAAGTAATGTTTTCAGAACATATATAATTATCGAATTCCGATAAAGGATGAAAAAGTTACGGCTAAAACAATTTTCATATTTGAAGTTCATCTCTGTTGTAATTTTAGTCTCGGGACAGCATCACAAAAAGGAATTTTCAACCACTAAAATCTCAAAATTTAACAAAACCCAAAACATAAAAGTCATATCAGACAATCTATTCTTTCCGAAACATCAAGAATTTTCAAATTCGGACATCAAACGAAAATGATATGCCTTAATTACCAACAACACTAAGCACAGAAAGTGACAGTTTTACAGTGACAGGGCAGCGAGTTTGAATTAGATTTTTCGACCAATTATGCTCAAAATTTTCGAAAGTGTTTAACATTAAAGTTATCACATTCTTCCCAAGCTTTCCAGAACATCAAAGAAAATAGAATTCCAGTTTAAAACGAAAAAGATATGTATAATTTACTGACAGCGATTCACAATTAACATGCAACAAATAAAATTGAGATTTCTTCATTGAAATCTCAATCAAATCTAGAAAATGTAAGTTTTGATACTTACCTTACTGATTTGAATGCGAATACCCAAATTTAGATGCAAGACAGAAGCATGGCTTAAGATTACAAGCTTTGATTTATCTTTATCTTGCAAAAGATTTGAATTTGGATGAATTTGCTGAAGAAATTAGCTAGGTTTTGAGAAATTGGGAAAAAGTTTACTGACTCTGCTTTTAGGCTGTAGGAGTAAGAAGGCAATAAGAGATGAACGTATAGCCACTTTGTTTTTCCTCTTTTCTAACTAGGCTAAGCTAAATGGGCCAATGGGCTTGAGAAGAAAATAATAATTAAAAGAATTAAAATGGCTTAAGGTTTATTAAACAACACTTAACAATATTAATGCGTACATGTCACATATACACATGATAGAAATTCATTTTCTTCATATTTACACACACGAGAAAAGAATTCTTTTGCACTATATAAAAAGCTTAATTTTTATTTTTAGAAAATTATTATTGTTAAAATCCTATATTTCACAATAATACAAAATTTTCACCAATAAATGTAAAAGTTTACATTTTTAACTTCTAAAATTCGACCAAAATCATTTTCTTACTTAGAAAAATATGTCAAACCATATACGAATTTTATTTATAGCTAAAACTTATTTCTAAACCAATTTTCATCTTTTTATTTAAATAAACAACCTTTAAAAATTACTAAAAGAAGAAATTGGCAATAATTAATGCAATTATTATATTTCCTCCAAATAAAACTCATTTTTCTATCATTATTAACCCAATTAAATAAAATAATGTTCCAAACTTTATGTTTCTCATTTTATTTTCTAATTCATTTTTTTTCCAAATAAGCAAATAAAATTTCAAATTTTAGTTGTTATTTTTTTTACAATATTAAATTATAACTACCGTTATAATTTAAAATTAACATGTAATCTCAAAAACCAGGGTTGTTACAAAATCCATTCCATGTAACCTCTCTTCCTTCCAACCTAATAACTTCCCACCAACATGAAGCCTCCTCTTTCAGTTGCCAAGATGCCAGTTAAACTCGTTGTTGTTCATCCAATCCCAATAAGCCAAATATCCTCTCGGTGTTCCTAAGCCAAGCCCTTGCCTCTACAAAAGTCTCTGTACTAGAAAAAGTCTTTTCACCTAAACTTGCAAAATCCTTACAGAACCAAGAAAAATTAACTACTGCAGGTGGATTGATGGGATTCTCACCTGCTGGTGCTGGATTGGGCGCTTGCTCTTGCACCTCTAGAGTCAGGGCTAGTAGATACCTACGAAACCAACCTGGGACTGGAATGCCCTCGGGAAGATTAGGGGAATTCTCAATTCTATGCAAAGAAAAAGAGAGTTTAGGAGATTGAACTAAACTTTTGAAAGATTTTTTTTATAAAAACTCTTTTATACTTAAAAATCACTTCCAAGAGTTCTTTTTTTGAAAAATACTTTTAACGCAAGTTATTTTGGAAAAATACTTTACTTTTAAAATAAATTTTTATAAATCCTATAACCTTAGGCTCTGATACCAAATAAAACACCCCACACCCCTTAGTTTACCCAAAAGAACACACTAAAAGATATAGTGCATTGTAGGTATAACTAAAGCTAGCAGAGTAAAGTTCACAAGACAAAATAGATGGATAATAACACAGCGGAAGTAATAAAAAACAATAAGTGATTTTAAAAATTAATACTTCATAAATATTTCAAACAAACCACATATGTTTCAAATATGAAATACAATTGTCTTATGATAACAAAATCTCAGTCTCATTAGAAAAACCAGAGTACAAACACAAACTTTCCCTAAATATTGTGCGAGTACAATAAATAACAAAAAGCTAGAAATAAAAAGACGGAATACATGATAGGGTCTCCATGTCTCCAAGAAGCTGCGGTCTATCTTACTTTCCCCTGATTTCCTATGGGGGTAAAAAGGAGAAAATAGAGGAGTGTGTCAGACTAAAAGTCTGATGAATGATAGTAATTACTAGAATCGTTAAGCAAAGTAAAAGTAATAGACCTTACAACAGTTCTAGCATATATAAAGGAAACAAAGAGAATAGGCAGAAAAAGAAATAAGCTGGAAATAAATATGAATTACTAAATTAGCGTAATTGATTAACTTTGATTGTTCGCACTTTTCTTTGTTAGCTGCTTTGATTAGGATGAATTCCGAACCCTATAATTAGGCTGAAATCCTAATTCTACCCTTTGATCAGCCTGCTACTCCATAGACCTTACTACGGACTAGACGCTATATAACTCCCTACACATATGGTAATGGCATCTACGAAAGACGCACAAAGTACAATGGTGTCTACAAAAGACGCACAAACTATTTATTACGCATAAAGTACAATGGAGCTCATAGCGATTGCTGAGCACCGAAATGAAAGTAGCACGTGTACCTGCCACCATACTCATGCTACCTATTGCTCCACCTATTGGGTCTTCATATTACCTGTGCTCTAGCATAAGCGTGCCTTTCGTCTCACTTCAGGATTATGTGAAACACCGTGTCCATAGAAAAATAGGGGAAATGCTGTTGGCACTGGTTCGTCATCCAAACAATATCTAGTTGCGCCCCTTGTCCAAATTGCCCGTGATGTGGACTTCTATTTGACCAATTACTGCCATTATTAGCATAAGCATGCCCTCATCTCACTTCAGGCTAATGTGAGACTACCATTTTATCTAATAGGGAATGCTTAGAAAAGTTGTTTAAATAAGCCTTTGTTATTATCTTCGCTATCTTTGCTTATTAATTTATCCTAAGTCTTAAAATAAGCCTCATTCCGTTCTTTTTCCTATTATAACCTACCTTATAATCATGCTTATTACTTCACCCAAGGTCTAAGTGTGAAAATAAGCCTCTTTTATCTTGTACTCTTTTTAGTTATAATTCTAAGTTATAACCAGGCCAATTATCTTTAATTAGTCTAATTCTAACCTTAATATCATAATTAGGCTCAATTTCTGTAATGACCTGGATTTTTCGATGTTGAATTTGGAATATTTAAATGATTTTAAATATTTAATTTGAATTATTAATTGATTTCTAGATATGAAAGAGTTGGGTTTTATCTACAGAAATAGATTCAGGGTTTAAATATAGCAATCTATTTAATGATTTAATTGTTGAAGTTACAATGGAATATTAGTTAAAATAGTGAATGTGGAGTTTTAAGCTTGATAAAAACAATTTGAAGGCTTGTAAAATTTATATTGACAATACTGAAGATAATAAAAGGGTTAAATTTGAATTTAAAGGTGGTTTGTTCAATTTTAAAAATATATCGTTTAAATCGACAATTTTAAAATAGCCTTCCGGAGCATGGTCTCGAAATTCGACGAAACCAGTTTCATTGGATCTGTAATATTGTATTATTATCGAATTTCAAATTTCGTAGCATTTGGAATTATCATGTGGCTGAACGATTCGTAAATGCATTGAAATTTATATTGAAAATTTAATATAATAACTGGTTCCAAAAAGCTATCTTCTCCATACGATCGAGTTTAGACTCGAAACCTTTTCCTTTACATTCGAAATAGAGGTATAACATTATAAACGCTTAGCGACACAACTCGATAGGAGTTCGCGATTTTAAGTTATGTAAATCGAGACAATTCATATTTAAATTAATATATATATTTATATATACTTTAAGTCAACACAGAAGAGATTCCCTCCCCACCAGTGTGATGACCCGCAAATCCGTACTCCTTGAATATACACTAATCTCCGTAGATTAATTCAAGATGAACAGAAATACGAATTATTAATGTTTAAGAAAAAGAAAAAGACAGAAAAGGTAGAAGATAGAGAGAAAATAGAGAGAAAAGAAAATAGAAAAAAATAGAACGGAACAGAAGAACAGCAGAACAACATCAGAATCTCACAATTCGCAGCGGAACAACATATAATAATAAATGAATAATCTTTAAACAAAGAACTATATCAGTTATTACATTTTATACAATTCATTACATTACATCATATCATCAAAGTGTACAAAATCAAACAACAACAAACAGTGGAAAGGAAATACTATATAAACTAGTAATACGCCATGCCATCCAGCTTGCCTCCAGCAACTCCAGAATATCCTGATAAACCTAACTCTTGACTGTCCGTGTGGAAATTGGTGGGCACCCAGAGTTTAGGAAGGAAAACAATAAACTCCGAGTCAGTCATGTGACTGGTGTGAGAACTCAAAACAGTTTATTTATCTTTTAAAATCAAAATAGAAGAATATTTTTAAAGTCAATTCGCAATGCTTTTAAAAATGAGACTACCATAAGGCCTCCCGCACACACACATGCAAACGCAGAATCGGAGGAGATTTCTCCTTATGATAGTCAAAGATGCTTGATACGCATTTAAAAAAAAAACATTTGATATTATTGCTAGTGCAGAGTGTAGGAAAAATTTATTTCGAAAGTAGAATATAAATCTTAGCCAACATACGACCATTATCGTATGCCTACTATAGCTACCATCTAAACAGTGGTGACCACCATAAGTAAATGGCAGGTTCTACAACTAATACCGTACAAGTTTCGTATTGGGAATTGGATTTCCAACGAATGATCAGGCCAAAGAACTTCCCATTGCCACATGAGAATGCCTCTGGATGGACATCCCCGAGAACCAAACCGGATCTCTACCAACACAAGGCCGGGTTACCCCTAACTGAGTAACAACTGACCGAATATGCCATCCCCCGGTCCTTTGGGACCTTTCACCGAGCGCTCGCAATCAATTCACACAATCATAAAGTGTTTTCAACATGAGTAAGTATCTGGGCTCCATACCATGATACCACCCTTTTCCAGAAGGAAATGCACATATCCTAAAGGGCGCTACCCCTCATAACCTTGCTGCATCTTTCCTGTTTTAACCATTCACGGGGTGTGAGGCTCGACGAAGTCACGTCCACAAAAACATACTTTATACAAAAGCCATGCTTTGGGCCAACAAATGATCATAGAAATGATCACCAGGATAGACGATCAAATAAACGATCCTATCACAAATAATCAACACAATGATCATTTACAGCAACACTCAGCATGTCACATTACCAAATTGGGAATATATCGCTGATAACATTCAACTACATAACCTCTGAGCTCGTACGTCTCAGAGAAGGGTGTTAAGCTAAAAGAATAAATTCTCCGCCACCAACAGAAATATATTTGAAAGAAATCTGCTTTATATCTCAATTTGTAATGTCAGACATACAATCCATACAAGTCTGTTCCGGGCTCGAACAAAACCGAAGGCACTTCTCACGAAGCCCTTGCAATCCGGATATCCACAATCCTGATCGGATTCACCATCACATATGGAGAACTCTATACCGTAGCTACTCGGTGCAGAGTCAATCGACAGGTCATCCTATCGCTCTCGCAAATACCGGGTCTTCAACACCGATCTTCAAATGCAATTCATAACGACGTATCACATATTCGGAATGGGTTATACGACCCCATGGTCCTTTCCCGGTTAACCCGAATAGTGAGCGCTTATTCAAAAATAAGTGTGGCATTCAAGTTCAAACAAATCACATCAATTACCCATTTAAAGGGAAATATTGATAGTCGGTTATTGAACTATCAATGGATATGCACACATCACCAGTTTCCAAATAATTTTCCAAAATATTTATTTTCCAAAATATCTTTACTAGATATATAATTTTCACACTTCAAAAATAAATCAATATTTATTTTTTTAGACAAGTTCCCCTTTCTTTTATAAATTCCATAGTGAATTTGTATTCACAATATCTATTGATATACGATTTTCAATAGGTTTCAATATTCCTTTTCAATTTATCTTCAAAAAGATAAATTCTCAAAATATTCACTTTATATTGGAAAACATTTCCATACTTATTTAATAAGTAATTCACGAACCTATTTATTTTCAATACTTGGAAAATATTCGATATACTTTAAATCAAAATTAAGTATATATTTCATTCTTTAAGGTAAACATGCTCTTAAACATATTTATTTGGGCCAAAACGAATGTTGCGTAAAACATCGTTACGACAACCCAAAATCACTAGTATAGGGATTTAAAATTAAAATAGATATATAAATCCCAATACTATACAAAACATTTCCTTTCGGAAATCATTTACTATAACAACAGTGTTATAGTCCACCATTTCCTTTTATTTCTCGAAAACGTCCATTTCAACAACAAATGTTGAAATCTATGGTTTCGAATCTCAACACATTTTAAAACATCGTTAGATCGTTTTAATTCAATTTAAAATATCACATTCTTAACATTTTCTTTAACATATTATTCACTATTCAAAAACGTGAATATACTACGTTAACAATTTTCATCCTTTTATACATTTCATTTTAAAGGATTATTCACAGTCAAAAATGTGAATATAACTCCATTAATAGGTTTCAACAATTTACTTCTTAAAATAAGTCGTTTGCGAATTTATAAAACAACGTTTATAAATTCCTTTTCTATTTATTTTATAACAACTCCTTTTATAAATTCCTTTATTAACCTATTCAATTTATAACTCAATTATAAAACAAAGGTTCATATTATAAGTGAAATACTTATAATTTATTCGTTTGCAAAAATCGTTCCTTTGAACTTCATAATTATAAATCTTATAACTTATAAGATTCATCTATTTATCCAAAACCATTCTTTTAATAATTTTATAAATTTTATAAACCTACTGCTTATAAAATTTCATTTATAACTTCACCGTTTATAATTCTATAAATTTCATTCATTTATGAAATTCATTCACAATTCATTTTAACACTTATAAAAACTTGTTTTATAATTTCAATGTTTTTAATTTACAAATTATCAATTTATAAATCTCTTATATAAATCAGTTTATATTATTCTTTTAAAACGTCTTTAAATTCCTTTATAATTTTATCCTTTTGATTTACAAAATAATCAATTTTATAAATCCTATATTTAAACTTTTTACAATAATTTCAAAAATCCCGATTAAACTATTTTATAAAATCATTAACCCCATATTTTCAAAAATCAGCCTTTTACTATATTTCTCAAAAATTCATAATCTTTATAATATTAAAAATTATAATGTTTATTTATTTAAAATGAATCAATTCCAAAAATATTTTATAAACGTATACTTTCAAAAATCACTTTGAAATCATTTTAAAATCCCAAAATTTGGTTCAATGATGCTACATACCAAATAGCCAATCACGACAACAACGATATCATATATCGATATGATAATCCATCAAATATCAAAATATCTGAAATCAAATAAATACTGTTGAGGAATCCAGTTGGATCCCTCCAACCTGTTTTCCTGCATCCACAAACATTAGCACAATACCAATTTCGCTCCAGTACGAAATTATCGCGGTATATGGGATTTAAAATATTATCCGCTTAATAGACGGCGCAATAGGGTCTCATCCGCTAAAAAAAATGCGGGAAATCAATAACTCCAATATATACATATTCCAATATATATATATTGCTATTATATATAATACCAATTTCACTGTATATGAAATATTCGCGGTATATGTTTTTAATAAATAACATCCGCTTACTAACGGCTTATAATGTCTATTTTAACAACCAATAGATAACAATCATCATTCAAACATGCATTCAAATATTTTAAATCTAACTATTAAATCGAAACTGATTCGATTGAGTGAGAAGTTCTCACCTTGATTTCAATTTCGTTTTAGCGATTTATTTCGAATAAAATTAAACGGACGTTTAATTTTACCCAAAATTCTCACTAACTCCAAACGACTCCAATCCAATTTCATCGTGTAGTGCTCGTCCATACGATTCCAAAGCAACTGGTTTCGCGCATTTTCGACCTCGTATGAAAAAGTTATGCATTTTATAAGTTTACACGATTTAAACTAAAATTAATTTACAACTTAATTTAACTAATTTTAAACCTAATCAAATCTGGGCCTTTGAATCTAACGTTTGCAAATCTGGGCCGCACCCCCCCCCCTAACTCTTTCTTCTTCGTTCACGTACAGGAACACACGCACGCACATACAAACCCATGAACATAAACTAGGGTTTCGATTTGCTCCGCCAATACTCGACTAAACTTCATCAAACCCTCACCATCCCGACCCCCTTCGCAAGAGCCATACTCGGCCAGAGGAGCAAGGAGCTCGGCCCCCCCTATCATCAGAAAACGCGTGTGCAACCGGCCCCCTTCCACCTCGATTTGCCGTTGATCCATGAAGCTATTCGCGATCTTGACCGTTGATATCCAAGATCTCACTATGCTCTATACTTTTGTAGTTGGAGATTTCTGGAATCGATGAACGGATTTGGAGTTATCGAGGGAGGAAGTGGAGATGATTTCGGCCCTCCATTCACTGGTGGCGGCTGTGCATATAGAACTAGGGTTTATATTTTTTTTTTTTTCTATTTTCTTGTGAATTTTGAGCTATTTATAGAGAAAAAAACGACACTATTCATCCGGGAATTCCGAACTCCGATTCACGCGCCGTAACCAGCGTTTCTAGGGTTTACCCCGCGTTCCGGACACAATGAAATAGGTTTCGAAAGCTAATTCGAACATCTGTGCGAGTTATGGCAACAAACGTTCGATTTAAATTAAACCGATTTAAATGATTTTCTAGGCGTTTTAATTTGTACCGGACAAACGGTAAATCCAATTGACACGAAATTTGAAACCTTACAATAATATCACATTACGGATCCGATGAAACTGTTTTCGTTGAAATCCGAGACTTTTTGAAAAATGGCTATTTTAACTCGCCAAATTAAAATTAAAAATAATTCGATGCGTTTCGAGCTGCCACGATCAAACGACAACTCCGATTGCTACGAAAATTGAAATCCGGTAATAAATAACTATTACGGATCCAATGAAACTAGTTTCGTTCAATTCTGAGACTGTTCAAAAATTGACTATTTTCACTAGTCGATTTAAATATTAAAATATTCAATTTTCACAAATAAACTTTTAATTCGATTTTAAAAGTTCTAAAATATCGTTCTAACTCCAACATGATAAAATAAAATTTTACAAATCATTTTCAATCATATTTAACTCAATTTTCAATTATTTCCATAATTTAACATATTAAATTATCGATTTAATTATCCAATTAAATCCAATTATTCAAAATAAAATTTATTCGACTTATAAATTCACTTATTAATATTTAAAATTACTTAAATATTCAAATTTTAATTATTAAAAATCCTGGGTCGTTACAATCTTCCCCCCTTAAAAGAATTTCGTCCTCGAAATTAACAAGTAAGAAAAGTTACAGAATCCATTAATTTTCCAAAGTTCATAGTTAAACTTCTTACAAAACTTTACTAAGTTTCAAATCATACTTAGTTATTTTTTTCAAAAACAATTACTATTGTTTAACTTTCAATTCCAAATCAAAGTTAAAGTTTTCAAAATTTTCATAAATTTTTCTAACGCCTTAAATTTCCGGAAAAATTCGCCATAGTCTCCTTTGCGCGGCTCGATCCGAGAAAAAAACGACAGTATATATATCACAAATATACATCTCATCAAGTAATGAGGCATCCCGCAGGGAAAAAGTATAAAAGTACGGTATGTAATCCGAGATATGTACCTTATATTTTATTAGCGAGCATATACGGCTAATATAGCGCGAAAGCGAGCTCCAAATGCAAAGAAAACGCGATCCGCACCTACTAAACACTCAACAAACAACATGAGAAACATGTATATATGAAAATATTATCGATATACAACATATAGCAACATAACAACTATATATGCCAACATAGCAAATGCAATAAAAGCAATATATTCAACCATCAACCAACTAACATCCAATTAGCATTCAACAAATTCATAACCAATATATATTCATTCATATTCTCATTAATATTCAATGAAATAGGTTTTCAATTTAATCACATTCGATTCATTAACAGTGGATGTTCTTACTAACATTCATTTTCAATTAGTTTATATTCACTAATTCAGATTCAAGTTGGTTCACTTCCAAATCAAATTCAATTTTATTTAAGATTCACTTAACATCCAATTGAATTCCAATTACTTTAGCTTTCAATTTCATTAATTCAATTTCATTAATACTTAATGAATTATATACAATCAACTAACAATCATATAACAATCAATGTATATTAATTACAACCAAATTCCTTTGCTTATATTCATTCAATTTGGTTTAACATCTTTACTTTCAGTTGGTTTAATTAAATTGATTTTCATTCAATCTTTCAACTTTCAATAACATTAGATTTTAATGAATTAACACTTACATTCATTATTTCATATCAACTTAATTTACATTTAATTGATTAACATTCAATCCATTTATTCAATTCATTTTCCAATTCATTTTCATTTACAACTCATATTCATAAATATATTCATATAGTTTCACTTCTTATATATATAAGTTTATTCACACTTGTAAATCACTTTAATTATAATTCGATTCTTATAATTCATTTTACTTATACAATTCTTCTTTTATTTAGATTATTCAAACAACTAAACAATCAAACAATCTACTTATATATCCTTTAATAATTCTGAAAAATTATTCCTTTATATATAAAAATATAATCAAGGTAAAATTATTTCATTTACCCAATTTAAAAACAATATTGTGTCGAATGGTTCTGTACAAGTGTTTAGAGATCCCTATCAACAACGTTAATTACTCGTATTAACTAGAATCTATATACCACTCAACAAACCAATCATCACAATATAAAACAATTTTATATTCACTAACAAATAAACTCTCATAGCTATTATTACACTCAAACTCATTCTAGAGTACTACTGACTCTATCTCTAATGAGTAATACCCAACAGATTCATGGTTGTCGCTTAACCATATGCTCTGATACCAACTGTGATGAACGTACCGTCAGCGGTCACAACCGGTAGGCTTTTCAACCATCCCAGCCCCACCGTGGCTCACAAAGGTATCCCAAACTTGCTTTTACGGCCATCCTTTCGAATGTCACGGCTTCGCCTAACCAACCCCGTAAAGAGGACGTGTGGGGGTAAGAGTCTCCCGTTCGCCACCAAACTGCGAAGCGAGAACCCCCCATCACATATCACCTAGCATAAGCAAGACTGGTGTGAGAACTCAAAACAGTTTATTTATCTTTTAAAATCAAAATAGAAGAATATTTTTAAACTCAATTCGCAATGCTTTTAAAAATGAGACTACCATAAGGCCTCCCGCACACACACACATGCAAACGCAGAATCGGAGGAGATTTCTCCTTATGATAGTCAAAGATGCTTGATACGCATTTAAAAAAAACATTTGATATTATTACTAGTGCATAGTGTAGGAAAAATTTATTTCGAAAGTAGAATATAAATCTTAGCCAACATATGACCATTATCGTATGCCTACTATAGCTACCATCTAAACAGTGGTGACCACCATAAGTAAATGGCAGGTTCTACAACTAATACCGTACAAGTTTCGTATTGGGAATTGGATTTCCAACGAATGATCAGGCCAAGGAACTTCCCATTGCCACATGAGAATGCCTCTGGATGGACATCCCCGAGAACCAAACCGGATCTCTACCAACACAAGGCCGGGTTACCCCTAACTGAGTAACAACTGACCGAATATGCCATCCCCCGGTCCTTTGGGACCTTTCACCGAGCGCTCGCAATCAATTCACACAATCATAAAGTGTTTTCAACATGAGTAAGTATTTGGGCTCCATACCATGATACCACCCTTTTCCAGAAGGAAATGCACATATCCTAAAGGGCGCTACCCCTCATAACCTTGCTGCATCTTTCCTGTTTTGACCATTCACGGGGTGTGAGGCTCGACGAAGTCACGTCCACAAAAACATACTTTATACAAAAGCCATGCTTTGGGTCAACAAATGATCATAGAAATGATCACCAGGATAGACGATCAAATAAACGATCCTATCACAAATAATCAACACAATGATCATTTACAGCAACACTCAGCATGTCACATTACCAAATTGGGAATATATCGCTGATAACATTCAACTACATAACCTCTGAGCTCGTACGTCTCAGAGAAGGGTGTTAAGCTAAAAGAATAAATTCTCCGCCACCAACAGAAATATATTTGAAAGAAATCTGCTTTATATCTCAATTTGTAATGTCAGACATACAATCCATACAAGTCTGTTCCGGGCTCGAACAAAACCGAAGGCACTTCTCACGAAGCCCTTGCAATCCGGATATCCACAATCCTGATCGGATTCACCATCATATATGGAGAACTCTATACCGTAGCTACTCGGTGCAGAGTCAATCGACAGGTCATCCTATCGCTCTCGCAAATACCGGGTCTTCAATACCGATCTTCAAATGCAATTCATAACGACGTATCACATATTCGGAATGGGTTATACGACCCCATGGTCCTTTCCCGGTTAACCCGAATAGTGAGCGCTTATTCAAAAATAAGTGTGGCATTCAAATTCAAACAAATCACATCAATTACCCATTTAAAGGGAAATATTGATAGTCGGTTATTGAACTATCAATGGATATGCACACATCACCAGTTTCCAAATAATTTTCCAAATTATTTATTTTCCAAAATATCTTTACTAGATATATAATTTTCACACTTCAAAAATAAATCAATATTTATTTTTTTAGACAAGTTCCCCTTTCTTTTATAAATTCCATAGTGAATTTATATTCACAATATCTACTGATATACGATTTTCAATAGGTTTCAATATTCCTTTTCAATTTATCTTCAAAAAGATAAATTCTCAAAATATTCACTTTATATTGGAAAACATTTCCATACTTATTTAATAAGTAATTAACGAACCTATTTATTTTCAATACTTGGAAAATATTCGATATACTTTAAATCAAAATTAAGTATATATTTCATTCTTTAAGGTAAACATGCTCTTAAACATATTTATTTGGGCCAAAACGAATGTTGCGTAAAACATCGTTACGACAACCCAAAATCACTAGTATAGGGATTTGAAATTAAAATAGATATATAAATCCCAATACTATACAAAACATTTCCTTTTGGAAATCATTTACTATAACAACAGTGTTATAGTCCACCATTTCCTTTTATTTCTCGAAAACGTCTATTTCAACAATAAATGTTGAAATCTATGGTTTCGAATCTCAACACATTTTAAAACATCGTTAGATCGTTTTAATTCAATTTAAAATATCACATTCTAAATATTTTCTTTAACATATTATTCACTATTCAAAAACGTGAATATACTACGTTAACAATTTTCATCCTTTTATACATTTCATTTTAAAGGATTATTCACAGTCAAAAATGTGAATATAACTCCATTAATATGTTTCAACAATTTACTTCTTAAAATAAGTCGTTTGCGAATTTATAAAACAACGTTTATAAATTCCTTTTCTATTTATTTTATAACAACTCCTTTTATAAATTCCTTTATTAACCTATTCAATTTATAACTCAATTATAAAACAAAGGTTCATATTATAAGTGAAATACTTATAATTTATTCGTTTGCAAAAATCGTTCCTTTGAACTTCATAATTATAAATCTTATAACTTATAAGATTCATTTATTTATCCAAAACCATTCTTTTAATAACTTTATAAATTTTATAAACCTACTGCTTATAAAATTTCATTTATAACTTCACCGTTTATAATTCTATAAATTTCATTCATTTATGAAATTCATTCACAATTCATTTTAACACTTATAAAAACTTGTTTTATAATTTCAATGTTTTTAATTTACAAATTATCAATTTATAAATCTCTTATATAAATCAGTTTATATTATTCTTTTAAAACGTCTTTAAATTCCTTTATAATTTTATCCTTTTGATTTACAAAATAATCAATTTTATAAATCCTATATTTAAACTTTTTACAATAATTTCAAAAATCCCGATTAAACTATTTTATAAAATCATTAACCCCATATTTTCAAAAATCAGCCTTTTACTATATTTCTCAAAAATTCATAATCTTTATAATATTAAAAATTATAACGTTTAATTATTTAAAATGAATCAATTCCAAAAATATTTTATAAACGTATACTTTCAAAAATTACTTTGAAATCATTTTAAAATCCCAAAATTTGGTTCAATGATGCTACATACCAAATAGCCAATCACGACAACAACGATATCATATATCGATATGATAATCCATCAAATATCAAAATATCTGAAATCAAATAAATACTGTTGAGGAATCCAGTTGGATCCCTCCAACCTGTTTTCCTGCATCCACAAACATTAGCACAATACCAATTTCGCTCCAGTACGAAATTATCGCGATATATGGGATTTAAAATATTATCCGCTTAATAGACGGCGCAATAGGGTCTCATCCGCTAAAAAAAATGCGGGAAATCAATAACTCCAATATATACATATGCCAATATATATATTGCTATTATATATAATACCAATTTCACTGTTTATGAAATATTCGCGGTATATGTTTTTAATAAATAACATCCGCTTACTAACGGCGCATAATGTCTATTTTAACAACCAATAGATAACAATCATCATTCAAACATGCATTCAAATATTTTAAATCTAACTATTAAATCGAAACTGATTCGATTGAGTGAGAAGTTCTCACCTTGATTTCAATTTCGTTTTAGCGATTTATTTCGAATAAAAGTAAACGGACGTTTAATTTTACCCGAAATTCTCACTAACTCCAAACGACTCCAATCCAATTTCATCGCGTAGTGCTCGTCCATACGATTCCAACACAACTGGTTTCGCGCGTTTTCGACCTCGTATGAAAAAGTTATGCATTTTATAAGTTTACACGATTTAAACTAAAATTAATTTACAACTTAATTTAACTAATTTTAAACCTAATCAAATCTGGGCCTTTGAATCTAACATTTGCAAATCTAGGCCGCACCCCCCCCTAACTCTTTCTTCTTCGTTCACATACAGGAACACACGCACGCACATACAAACCCATGAACATAAACTAGGGTTTCGATTTGTTCCGCCAATACTCGACTAAACTTCATCAAACCCTCACCATCCCGACCCCCTTCGCAAGAGCCATACTCGGCCAGAGGAGCAAGGAGCTCAGCCCCCCCTATCATCAGAAAACGCGTGCGCAACCGGCCCCCTTCCACCTCGATTTGCCGTTGATCCATGAAGCTATTCGCGATCTTGACCGTTGATATCCAAGATCTCACTATGCTCTATACTTTTGTAGTTGGAGATTTCTAGAATCGATGAACGGATTTGGAGTTATCGAGGGAGGAAGTGGAGATGATTTCGGCCCTCCATTCACTGGTGGCGGCTGTGCATATAGAACTAGGGTTTATATTTTTTTTTATCTATTTTCTTGTGAATTTTGAGCTATTTATAGAGAAAAAAACGACACTATTCATCCGGGAATTCCGAACTCCGATTCACGCGCCGTAACCAGCGTTTCTAGGGTTTACCCCGCGTTTCGGACACAATGGAACAGATTTCGAAAGCTAATTCGAACATCTGTGCGAGTTATGGCAACAAACGTTCGATTTAAATTAAACCGATTTAAACGATTTTCTAGGCGTTTTAATTTGTACCGGACAAACGGTGAATCCAATTGACACGAAATTTGAAACCTTACAATAATATCACATTACGGATCCGATGAAACTGGTTTCGTTGAAATCCGAGACTTTTTGAAAAATGTCTATTTTAACTCGCCAAATTAAAATTAAAAATAATTCGATGCGTTTCGAGCTGTCACGATCAAACGACAACTTCGATTGCTACGAAAATTGAAATCCGGTAATAACTAACTATTACGGATCCAATGAAACTGGTTTCGTTCAATTCTGAGACTGTTCAAAAATTGACTATTTTCACTAGTCGATTTAAATATTAAAATATTCAATTTTCACAAATAAACTTTTAATTCGATTTTAAAAGTTCTAAAATATCGTTCTAACTCCAACATGATAAAATAAAATTTTACAAATCATTTTCAATCATATTTAACTCAATTTTCAATTATTTCCATAATTTAACATATTAAATTATCGATTTAATTATCCAATTAAATCCAATTATTCAAAATAAAATTTATTCGACTTATAAATTCACTTATTAATATTTAAAATTAATTAAATATTCAAATTTTAATTATTAAAAATCCTGGGCCGTTACAACCAGGCTGTTTTCTTTCTCCATCATAACTTTCTACCTCCTTTGTAGCAAGTTTATCCCAGCATGCAAGCATCTCATCATGCTTTTTCTTGTCCCCTCCCTTTTCTTTTAAAAGCAAGCTGATCACTCAAAAAGAAAACCAAAGGAAAACGAAAAGAAATGGCCGAGCAGAAATTTCCTCCTTTAAATCGCGCCTTCTCCCTACCGATCTATCCATCCTTTTCAAATCGAGGAACCGAAATCCACTTCAAAAAAAGGTCGAAATCAGTTCGTTCGAAAATAGAAAGTAATAACAACAAGAATCGCCAGGCATTTCTCTTTTTCCTTGTAAAAGTCGAATGAAGCACGATATTATTGATTTGAAAAATGGTGAAATGCGGTGATTTCGAATCGATTCTTAAAAAAAGATAAGGGGCGCGCGATCGAATCGCGAGTGGGGGAAGGTAGTGTTATACGTGCGAAGGGGAGCAAGGCATCACGAAGAGGTGGCACGAGCTAGGTTACGAGCTCGATTTCGCGTGGAAGATGGGAGGAATCGAGTCTCGATATCGAGGCGAGGCAAATGGGGAAGAGACAACGGAGAACTTGGAGGTGCGTGCAACGCCAATGGCTCGGCCTGGAGGTGAATTATTCAGATGGCAGTGGTGTGGTGTTTTCAACTCGAGCTGAGGATGGACGGCGAGGCTCTTTTGCATGCATGGTGGCCAGAGACTTTTCTGGGCTTGCTGTTGCGAATAGGCATCAAGGTATATAAAACTGTTGTTCTTCAAATTAATGATTTGTATAGTTTGGATATATACAAAAAAGAAAAAATGTATTACAGTGAGTATAAGACTGTTTTAATCTAATATATATGTAGATAGGTTAGAAAATTAATTATGGTAAGGTATATCATAATTATGTTTTTAATATATAGGTTAGAAGGAAAATTTTATCTGAATTTAATAGATATATATACATATGTATATAAGGTTAAACAGAAAATATGTGTATATATATGATTCTGAAAAGAGAAATTTTTAGATGATTGAAAGGATTCATAAAAATTAGATTTTTAAAATGTATATAGGTTATTTTTATAAATACATGTAGTTTAATAAATAAATAAATATACATATACACATTTTTAAAATCTACCAGCTTATTTTAAAACAATGTATTTTGGTGATTAATTTATTTTATTAACCTATTTAACTATTTTAGTTACTAAAGGATTTTTAAAGGAAAATATTAGTTTAAATTTAAATTATTAGATTAAAATAAATTTATTAAACGGTATTTGATTGTTTGATTAGATCAAATATTAATAAATCATATAATGTTTATACAAGGTCGAAAAATCATAAAATCAAGTCGAGATCGACGGATTGCCAATTAAAATGCATAGGCGAGATTTTCTCACTCATTCGGATTTCCTTGTTTAAAAATAAATGCTAAATTTAATTTATTGGATGCCTGGCTTGATTGATAAATTTATAATTTATCTGTTGGATGATATTATACAAATAATAGTATATATATATTGGATTGATTGATATTCCCGCATTATATAGTGGATGAGACCTTATGCGCCCTGCATAATAGCGGATGACCCTTTATACTGCGATATCCCCCTCGAAGTGGGAGTTGGTATTTCATTTGTTGACTAACATCTGTGGATGCAGAAAAAATTGGTTGGAGGGATCCAATTGGATTCCTCAAAAATATTTATTGCTCATATATATATATATATATGTTGACATATGATATGTTGAATATATTGATATGGTTAGTGTAAATTGAATTATTAAATGTTAAATGGCATTGGAATTTAAAATAGATATTTTAAATACCAGAAATAATTAAATTGAAGAAATTTTAAAAGGTAATTTGAAAAGAAATTATTTATATTGAAAATTGAATTTATTCTAAAGGGAATTGAGTAGAATAAAAATATATTAAGTAACTAGGTTATACTTGACTATTTTGGAAATTAGTTTAAGTAGGGATTTTGAAATAAATTATATAAAAGAACTTGAAGGATGTTTTGAAATTATAGAAAAGGACTTAAGCAATAATTGAAAACATATTTGAAGTAAAGTAAAATGTATTAAGGAAGAAAATTAAAATCAGATTTTTAAATAAAATTGTTTTTGTAAACAAATGGGAAACTCAAGGGAGTTATAAATTTATAAACGGAGTTTATAAATGAGGAATATGGGTAGAATATAAGTTATGGCGTGAAACTTATATCGAGTTATGAGATTGTTGTGAAAAGAAATAGTGGAATATTTCGAATGTGAGAATGGTGATAAGGAAAGTGTGATACGAATCAAGAGGAATTAATGAGTTAAATTGGTGAATGTCGGATTCTCTAAAAATAGACTTCTGTTAAGTAAATTGGAACTGTTTAAAAGCAAGATTTTAAATTACTATACTTAACCTTTAAACTATTATTTGGAATTGGAATATCCCGAGGTTAGTCATTGTATACTTGGTATTTATGGAAATAAATCCTAACGTTATAAATCAACTTTGTAAATTAATAACCGAATACGAACTTTGAATATTTTAAAGAAGTTGATATTTTAGTTACCCTAAAAACCATATTTTTATAAAAGTAAAACATATTTTATATAAAATTTTATATGTTTTAAACTCAAGTATGAATCCTCTCGAGTTGTGAAGTGAAGTGAATTGAAATTGAGTAAGATTTGGGAAAAAGTCTTATAGTGGTGTTATGAGAATTTTAAATAAATCTCTAATGCATAACATAAGCGAACTTCGAAAGGTAAAATGAAATTACGAAGGAAGTAGAAATGAAACTGCGGTATTAAATAAGCATATATGACTTTGGAATATTGAAGGAATTTAACTAAGGAATTCTAGAAATTATAGGATTCACTTAGAATGAGTGGAAAATTTACAAAATCAGTAGTAAATATTTTTTGGGAAAGAATGTAAGGAATAAAATGAAAAGAGTTTTCAAGTGTTGAATATTAAATGAAGTGGATAAAATATTCTAAGTATAGGCAAAGATTTAAATTTATTCCGTATGAATAAAAGGAGTTTGAAAACTATTTTTTCAAAGTGTTGAAATATGGAAATAATATCTTACAAAGATATTTTTGAAATAAATAATTTGAGAAATTATTTAAGGCCTAATGTTCATTGTGGATGTTATATGATAGTTGAATAACCGACTATCAATATTGGCCAATACGCTGATCGTTTCGAAGAGACCGGGATCAGGTTTAATTATCCGAAATCCACTTTGATCCGGTTTGAACATTTGCGAATGAAGATCGTGAAGATGATGAAGACGGTGATTCATTTTGTCCAAACATAGGGCAACATGTATGGATGAATGCCATCAGAACATCGTCAGGAGGACGATGAGCATTCTAAGTAAATGTATGCTAAAAAGGTAACGCATAGCCTCAAGCCTCATCAACTGGGAATGGCTAAAACATGGGAGGTGCAGCAATGCTAAGTGGCTAGCAACCAAATAGGGTAATATTTTCACATCTGGATGTCCCTTTTATTTCGGCTGTGTGGGTGGTTGTTAGCTCCAACAACGGGGTGATCTTATTCGGACTATCTAGTAAGGGTAGCTCCGAACTTGTGTAGCAGGGAATCGAGAGTGGTCCTCGGTACTCTGATCTAGGCTAGGTACTGTGACGGGCGGTACCCTAGTAGCCCTGCCATTATATGGAATCCAATCTCCAATAAGCGCCTGTTGGATTTTGATTGTGCCCAACTATGCTAGAACACGAAATGCAAGCATTTCAACTAGATTCTAATTTACGTCTATAGACACTATTATAATATCAGACGAATTTGATAAAATTATTTTGGTTATCATAAGGTAAAAATCTGACATAATCATTCGTGGCGTGGTCTTACGAGACACCTTTGTTTTCAAAGGCTTTTCAAAAACTTTAATAATCCAATTGAGTGTGGTTTTCTCACGCTGGTTTTCCAGACTGACTCGGGTGTTGTTTTATTATGATGCTCGGGTCAGACCGAGTTGCACAGATTCAGGTTAAAAAGCTAAGGAGCTAAAGAGACGAGCTGGACGGCAGAGTGTACTTCCGTATTTGATTATTATTCCGATGTGTAAGGACAAGTTATTAAATTGTCCAGGTTAACTGTTGCTCAATGTACTCTGATGGTTGTAAGTATATAAGAGTACAGATTACTTTGTATTTAAAAGCTGTTATTATATATTGTATTTTGTTCCGCTGCGATTGTGAGATTCTGATGTTATTTTATCTTCTTCTTCTACCTCCTTCTTCTTTAACCCTGAAGACTTTAACGTCTATTCCACTTTAAGTTGAATTGATGTGGAATATTGTCAGTTCAAAGGGGTATGGACTTGCATGCCGTCACCCTTGGTATCAGAGCAGAAGGTTAAGTGAGAACCTTGGCCCTGGTGGGGATTACTCATTAGAGATAGAGTTAGTAGTACTCTAAAACGAGTCTGAGTGTATTAATAGATAAAAGCACGTATTTGTTAGTGAATATAAATTGTTTTATATTGTGTTGACTTATCGGTCGGGTGTTTATAAATTCTGGTTGGTCCAGTCTGGATCCCTGCATCGATAGGGATTTCTAAACTCTTAAACTAGACAAACCGACATAGTATTGTTTTCGTAAGGGAAGAATGAAATAATTTTACTAAAATTATATTTTAATATAAAAGGAAATAATTTTCTAAAAATTACAATATATAATTGAAGTGCTTGAATGATAATTTTATAGTCAAATAAGAATATAAAATTTAAAATGGCTTATATAATTAACTTGGGAAATTGTATAAGTATGAATGAAATTTAACTTAGATTAAGTTGAGGAAATTAAAATTGTTAAAATTTAATTGATTATGTTTTGAAAGAAATAAATTAGTGAAGTGGATTAGTTAAGTGGGTTAAATTTTGAATGTGATTGGATTGGAAAATAAAAATAAAAAATTAGTTGGATTTAGGAAATAAGAATTGAATTGAAATTAACTTAAACAAAATGAAGTTGAGCAGAAATAGAGTTAAATTGAAATAAAATTCAGTTGAGTTATGGATGATATTGAATGAAATTAAATTCTTACTTAAATAAATAGAAGTAAGTTGAATATTGGACTTATGAAATTAAAATGCATGCTTGGCTAAATAAGTGTATAATCCCAATTTAAAATGAAAAGTGAATATATTCGAGCCTAGGATGAATGGAAGCATGAATGATAATAAGCGTGTGACTTATAAAAGTGGGATTGATAAGCCAAAATAAAATTGTTTGATTTTTGTAAGAGAAATAAAAATCCAAACTTGAAATATAAAATAGATAAACTCAAGTAAACTAATTAAAGTGATTTTTGGGAATAAAAATCAAATATTGATTTAAGAATTGGAAGTGAACTAATTAGATAACTAATAAGTTAATGAAATATGGAAAAGGAACCTAATTTGGTAAAATAGAAGTTGAATTGTGAGTTAATAATGGAGTTTGAAAATTAACTCGAGTTATAAGTTAAAAAAAATCGACTTGGATAAATAATGAATTAAATATAAGTGGAGACGTTGTAAAATCAAATGGAATTGGATAAAAGTAGTAATGGTTTGTATTGCAAATAAAATCCAAGTAAGTAGAAATAAATTGGAAATGGCCTTGTTATTAATAAAATAAATTCAGGATGAATTGAGTATGGAAATTTAAAATTTTAAAATGGATTAAGTGAATGTTCTGATGTAATTAATGTAAACGAAATGGATTTGATTGACATAGAATCAAATTAGTTTGAAAGGGATTGTTTACTAATGGAAATGAACTTAAGTGTGGAAATGAACTTAAGTGTTTGATTGTAAGAACTTGAAAAAAGTTTAAACGATTTAAGTTTATATTTTGGATGGAAGCTCGGCTTAAGTGAAGTGGTTATTTAATATAATAGCATGGTATGTTTTCGAGTCTAATAAAATGGTTTCAAATGAAATGAGTGCGAACGTGGAATGAAATGCAAATATATGCATTGGGAATAAATTAGAAATGGAATGAAATTAATATAAATTGTATTGGAATCAATTTAAAATGATTATAAGCTTTAGTAATTGTTTATTCACATAAATATCGCCGAATTTGCATAGAAATAATTGTCGTTTGACGAAAATAAGATTAAATAAAATTCTATGAATTAATAGAAGAAAATGAAATTGATTTTGGGATCACTTGAAATGAATGTGAGTTCGTTTCGTTTAAAAATGAATTGTATACAAGCAAGTGAGTTGTAAATCACTTAAATTGAATAGAATGGTTTGAGAATTGACTGAAAGCAATTGAAATAAGTGTCGAAACCTTACATATGTGCTTATGAAAGTATATAACATGCATTGTTATAGAATCCATGTGTTAACTATTGAAAATGAATGAAATTTTAAATAAACTTCTTATATATGGCACTTACATGTTTGAATTGAGTAACTACAGGTACCTGAAGGCCGTTTGGTTGTATATTGGTCGCGTTTAATTGCTAAATAAATAAGCCACTTGCTTAAAAATACTAAATAAAGGTACGTTTACGCAATAAAAGATAGGAAATATGAAATATTGTTTTGTTTTTTGTTTCCCGACCGTGTGGGTCGTTGTATATATATTTATCTCTCTTGTCAAAATGCAAAAGATCCTCCGTACAAGGGAGACTCTGCCAAAATTTTCCGGAAAATTTGGGAGTTAGAAAATTTTGAAATTTTTTTTGTTAACGACGAAGTGATTTCAAATTGGAATTGGAATTTAAACTAATTATTTAATCGAAATTAAAGGATTAGGAAAGTGAATATGGGATTTTCACTAAGTACGTTTTAGTAAGTTAGTGGGTTTGGAGCATTCTTTCTGCCTTAGCAATTTCAGCAATGAAATTCTTTAAGGGGGAGAAATGTAACGACTCGGATTTTTCGAGTTGAATTTGGAATATTTAAATGATTTTAAATATTTAATTTGAATTATAAATTGATTTCTAGATATGAAAGAGTTGGTTTTTATCTATAGAAATAGATTCAGGGTTTAATTATAGCAATTTATTTAATGATTTAATTGTTGAAGCTATAGTGGTATATTAGTTAAAATAGTGAATGTGGAGTTTTAAGCTTGATAAAAATAATTTGAAGGCTTGTAAAATATATATTGATAGTATTGAAGATAATAAAAGGGTTAAATTTGAATTTAAAGGTGGTTTGCTCAATTTTAAAAATATACCGTTTAAATCGACAATTTAAAAATAGCCTTCTGGGCATAATATCGGAATTCGACGAAACCAGTTTCATTGGATTCGTCATATTGTATTATTATCGAATTTCAAATTTAGTAGCTTTTGGAGTTATCGTGTGGCCGAACGGTTCGTAAATGCACTGAAATTTATATCGAAAATTGAATATAATAACTGGTTCCAAAAAGCTATCTTCTCCATACGATCGAGTTATAACTCAAAACCTTTTCCATTACATTCGAAATAGGGGTATTACATTATAAACGCTTAGCGGTATGCCTCGAAAGGAGTTCGCGATTTTAAGCTACGTAAATCGAGACAATTTGTATTTAAATTAATACATATTTATATATACCCTAAGTCAACACAGTAGAGATTCCCTTTCCACTAGCCTATTTTCTTTCTCCATCATAACTTTCTGCCTCCTCTGTAGCGAGTTTATCCCAGCATGCAAGCATCTCATCGTGCATTTTCTTGTCCCCTCCCTCTTCTTTTAAAAGCAAGCTGATCATTCAAAAAGAAAACCAAAGGAAAACGAAAAGAAATGGCCGAGTAGAAATTTCCTCTTCAAAATCGCGTCTTCTCCTTACTGATCTATCCCTCTTTTTCAAATTGAGGGACCGAAATCCGCTTTGAAAAAAAGGGCAAAATTAGTTCATTCGAAAAAAGAAAGTAATAATAAAATCAAGAATCGCCAGGCATTTCTCTTCTCCCCCGTAAAAGTCAAATCGAGCACGATATTATCGATTTAAAAGAATGGCGAAAGGCGGTGATTTCAAACCGATTCATAAAAAAAATATAAGGAGGCGCGCGATCGAATCGCGAGTGGGGGAAGGCGGAGCTATACGCACACAGGGGCGCGAGGCGTCACGAAGGGGCGGCACTAGCTGGTTATGAGCTCGATTTCACGTGAAAAGTGGGAGGAATCGAATCTCGATATCGAGGCGAGGCATATGGGAAAGAGACAATGGCGAACTTGGAGGCGCGTGCAACGACGACGACTTGGTCTGGAGGTGAATTGTTCAGATGGCAGTAGCGTGGTGTTTTCGACTCGAGCTGAGGATGAATGGCGGGGCTCTTTCGAATGCATGGGTGGCCAAAGACTATTTTGGGCTTGCTATTGCGAATAGGCATTAAGGTATATAAAACTATCGTTCTTCAAATTAAAGATTTGTATACATTTGGATATATACAGAAAAGAAAAAAATGTATTTCAGTGAGTACAAGACCATTTCTGTTTTAATCTAATATATATTTAAATAGGTTAGAAAATTAATTATAGTAAGGTATATCATAATTATGTTTTTAATATATAGGTTAGAAGGAAAATTTTATCAGAATTTAATAAATATATATGTATATAAGGTTAAAGAGAATATATATATATATATGATTCTGAAAAGAGAAATTTTTAGATGATTGAAAGGACTCGTAAAAATTAGATTTTTAAAATGTATATTGGTTATTTTTATAAATACATATGTAGTTTCAAAAAAATAAAATAAATAAATATACGTATACACATTTTTAAAATCTACCAACTTATTTTAAAACAATGTATTTTGGCGATTAGTTTGTTTTATCTATTTAACTATTTTAGTTACTAAAGGGTTTTTAAAGGAAAATATTAGTTTAAATTTACATTATTAGATTAAAATAAATTTATTAAACAGTAATTGATTATTCGATTAGTTCAAATATTAATAAATCATATAATGTTTATACAAGGTTGAAAAATCATGAAATCAAGTCGAGATGGATCAGATTGCAAATTAAAAAGCAAAGGTGAGATTTTATCACTCATTCGGATTACCTTCTTTAAAATTAAATGTTAAATTTAATTTATTGGATGCCTGGCTTGATTGATAAATTTATAATTTATTTGTTGGATGATATTATATATATTGTAGTACATATATATTGGAGTGATTGATATTCCCGCATTATATAGCAGATGAGACCCTATGCACCCCGCATAATAGCCGATGACCCTTTATACCGTGACATCCTCCTCGAAGTGGGATTTGGTATTTTATTTGTTGACTAACATCTATGGATGTAGGGAAAACAGGTTGGAGGGGTCAAACTGGATTCCTCAAAAATATTTATTGCTCATATATATGTCGATATATGATATGTTGAATATATTGATATGGTTGGTGTAAATTGAATATAAGTTATGGGTAGAATATAAGTTATCGGTGGATATGGGTTGAATATGAGTTATGGCACGAAAGTTATAACGAGTTATTAGATTGTTGCGAAAAGAAAGAGTGGAATATCTTGAATGTGAGAAATGGTGATACGGAAAATGTGATACGAATCAAGAGGAATTTATGAGTTAAATTGGTGAATGTTGGATTCTATAAAAATAGACTTTTGTTAAGTAAACTGAAATTATCTAAAAAGTGGGATTTTAAATTACTATACTTAACCTTTAAACTATTAATTGGAATTAGAATATCCCATGGTTAGTCATTATATACTTGGTATTTATGGAAATAAATCCTAACCTTATATATCAACTTTGTAAATTAATAACCGAATATGAACTTTAAATATTTTAAAGAAGTTGATATTTTAGTTACCTAAAAACCATATTCTTTTATAAAAGTAAAACATTATTCTTATTTTATATATAATTTTATATGTTTTAAACTCAAATATGAATCCTCTTGAGTTGTGAAGTGAAGTAAATTAAAATTGAGTAAGATTTGGAAAAGGTCTTATAGTGGTGTGACTAGAATTTTAAATAAATCTCTAAAGCATAAGATAAGCGAACTTCGAAAGGTAAAATGAAATTATGAAGGAAGTGGAAATGAAATTGGGATATTAAATAAGCATAAACGTCTTTGGAATATTGAAGGAATTTAACTGAGGAATTCTAGAAATTATAGGATTCGTGTAGGATGAGTTGAAAATTCACAAAATCTGTTGTAAATGATTTTGGGAAAGAAAGTAAGGAATAAAATGAAAAGAGCTTTCAAGTGTTTAATATTAAATGCAGTGGATAAAATATTCTAAGTATGGGCAAAGGTGTAAATTTATTCTGTATGAATAAAAGGAGTTTGGAAATAGTTTTTCAAAGCGTTGAAATATGGAAATAATATCTTATGAAGATGTTTTTGAAATAAATAATCTGAGAAACTATTTAAAGCCTGATGTTTGCTGTGGATGTTATATGATAGTTAGATAACCGACTATCAATATTGGCCAATACGCTGATCGTTTCGAAGAGACCGAGATCAGGTTTAACTATCCGAAAACCACTTCGATCCGGTTTGATCGTTTGCAAATGAAGACCGTGAAGATGATGAAGACGGTAATTCGGTTTGTCCAGACCCAAGGCAACTTGTATGGACATGCCTCATCCAACCATGCCTTCAATACTCACCTAGAAACACACGCCCTACCTCTTCCCCTTGCATGCAACGAACTCATCGTGATTTTATTCGCTTTTTTTTATATATATATATATATATTCCATTTGTTTGATTTCGATTTTTTTGGAAAGAGGGCTAGGGCAAGCTTAAGAGGATACAGTCTTTAAGAATAAGAGGTGTGGTTTGAAACTGAGGAATGGGCTAGGCTTTTGTGTAAGCAATGTATTTGTTTGTTTGTTTTTCATTTCTATTTTATTTTATTTTTTGTTTAAGTATTTCCCTTGTTGATTTATAAACCTATTCTAGTTTAAACTAATTTTATTTACATTTCATTCGATAAAATACATTTTCAAGGCAAAATCTCTTTCAAATCGATACTCATGTATCTTTGTTCAATTATTTATCATGTTAATGTAAAATAAATTAATTTCCAACAATAATAGTCATAAACAATTATCTATGCTTTAAAAAGTAAAAATGCTCTTGTATTTATTAAAAACATTTTATTCGTATTTCCAAATATTACCTAAAAGGAATTTATTTATTAATTGAATTTTGTAATAACAAAATTCTTCACTAAATAGACTTTAACTAGATAATAATTTGATTTCAAAAGAATGATAATTATCAAAATCAAATTCGAATACTTCTATTTTAAGTAAATTATATTATATTATGAGTTCGAACAGATCTCCCCCTTACGAAAATTGCGTCATCGCAATTTCTTATAGGGAGACGTCACTCACACAACATTAATTGAATTTGGAACCTACAGTCAAATTGAAACCCGCTTAATTCTTTAAGTAGTTATCATATTTTATAATTTAAATAGTCTAATCTCTTAACTTTTACTTCTTCACATATGAAAATCATCGAAAATTTTCTAAGTATTAAAATTTTCTAAAAAATTCAATAGAGTCTCCTTTATGCGAAGAGTCGTTTATAATTTCACAAATATAATATATATAATATATGTCGACCACATGATCAAAAACACAATATATTTTAATATTTATAACAATTGTGTATTTTAATCAGAAAGCGTACCTTTATTTTTGCATGTAAGTGAGTAATTTACTGCTTATTACTGCCTTATTACTACATGTAACAATTTTGTATTTATAAAAAAATGTACCATTCGAAGGCTGAAATTGATGTTTAAGACAGTGACGTAGCTACTACCTTATTACCGCCGAAATGGTTAAGTGTATGGTGTTCATTGCTAATTAGATGTAGAAGACCATGGATGACAAAATGCCTCGCAGATTGTGTAGTTCAGTCACAATATGTGATGGCAAGAGTCTCACTAATGGAAGAAAAGCATTAAGGACAAGGCAAAATAAGAGAGGTTTGAGGAAGTTAAAGGACCGGAAAGCAAAAAAAGATAGACACTGCCACCAAAAAAATATCATGCCTTGAGATGTAAAGTCAATCTTACTGCATTAGACAAATCAGTTGAATAATTATGTGCTTTTTGTTATAAGTTTCTTTTAATATTGTTAAGTGTTGAAACAAAATACTGACCGATCTTTTAATATAATCTATCATAAAGTTCATTTGTCATGGACAACTTTCAATCAGAAAGCAATCAACCTTACTCTTTATTGTGGTAATATCATATGCTAAAATGTAAATGTGCTCACTTTTCTCTATTGCAAGTAGACTACATCTATTTTCCTGATTACAAAGCATATTCTAATATTATGTTCTGTGCTGTGTGAATGAAAACTTATGTTAAGAATTAAGATATACTTATATAGAAAAGACAATCATACACACCCATCTAGCCATGATTAATTATCTATTTATTGCATGCAAGAATGGAAGATTACTTAATTTATTAAATTTATTATTGGCCACAGTCAATGCACCCTTATTTTACCACTTTCCAACCATGAATACCTACAGTGGTACATTACTGTTCACTATTAACCACTAAAAACAAATCATATATCAGTTTCAAAATGTGCTTTCTAACTATTTTGAGTTATTAGTTTTATACAACTTCTTTCACCAACCCGTATGCGAAGCACGGTTTTGCACTAGTGTGTGTGTATATATATATAAGTTCGGATACCATTATTTATATTTGTTATATGTATACACATTACTAATGTATTTCCTAATAAAATAATATAAAACTCCAAGAAAACATTTCTTATTATATTTTTAAAATATTATGTCCATTCTACTTCGTTTAAGCATTTAGAAATTCCTATGGATATGTTGGCTGCTTGTGACGACCATAATTCATAAACCACTCAACGGACCTATTAACATGAAGCAACGCATTAATATTTTTCAATCACTTTAGAAAATAATATTCATACTTTCTCGAATCATTTGCTTGCTTATATAAAACATTAACTTATGTTGTTATATATTTATACACATCAATTGTCAGCCATTTGCAGTTAAAATAATACATTACACCATATTCAATTATTTGCAATAGCAAACAGCCATTCCAATTATTTTCATATCTTATTTTATTTATTAAGTATATTTTCCAATTCCAAATTTAATTAGACATATATAATTTATCACTCTATATATTATGACTATTAATTTTTAGACATTTTCATTATTCCACGGCTATTCTATTTTGTATAAACCACTGGCTTTTATTAATAATTTGGATTCGTCTAGATTCAAATAGGATTATATATTCTTCGGCTGATAATGTCTTATTCAATTCCAAATTTTTAAATTAAGGATAACAAAACAAACATTGATGCAAACAACATACATTTTAATCAAATAAACAAATGAACGCCTTCAGTGAAAAACTATCTTCCAGCTTCCGCTCTGCACTCTTATCACTCGCAGATCAGGTCACAACAATAATTAGTACATAAATTCAATTTTTTTACAAATACGTCTCGATGGTTATTCCCAATAATCATTTATATTTATTTACTAAATAGGAATATAAATTCTAAATCTACTCTACACACCCAAGGGATGGGACTCTAAGTCTATCAAGGTTTAGATCTCGACTCAGTGTAAATTATATCCTCTGAATCTAGCTCTGATACCAAGTTGTAATGACCCAACCACTATATCATATTATTAAAGATCATTACAAGTAATGTCATCTAATAACATAGAAAATACAGCTGGTTAAAGGCGATCAAATATGAACATATTTTTGTACTAACAGTGATACGTCTTTATTACATTTTGAGGATTTGAACTGAAAAATTTGACGTGTACAGTATTAATACAAAGAAATAAACACACTAATTAAAAATATTCAGAACAGTATAAAATATAAATAAATTAAAATTCGAGTCATACATCACAGCGGAACAATATTCATCATATACATAGAAAACTGTGGGTTTACAAAATATCAGTACTAGATCTACCAAATTTATACATCACATCTACAAGTACTATATCAGGTACACAATGACTACTAAATAATACACATGACATCTCCTCCTAAATGTTAATATATACAAGGATGCAGTAAGAGAAAATAGTCAAAATAGTCTATTTTAGTGCTATCATAGAATCCAGAGGTCAACGAGTCCATATAATGTAGAATCTCAACCTGATTCGAGTATTATAAAATAAACAGTTCAGACTGTGCCTAATAAGAAGGTGAGACGCTGATATCATAATTACATGACTTAACAATAATAACAAGCCATTATAAAAATATGTCCGAAATCAAAATCATATAATAATAACGCATATTAATCCAAATCAAGATTTCATAAATCCATATCAAGTCTCAAATAGAGTATCATAAATTTATGGTGATGACAATTCAATATTCTCCAGAGCCAAAAGAAACTAAATATCCATCCAAAAATCTCTGAAGAAATAATCATCACTAATGAAATAATAATGGTTGTCAACTATTAGTTTAAAAACAACGACACGAACCACTAATGAAATAATAATGGTAGTCAACTATCAGTTTAAAAAGAACGACACAAAGTCTAACAACCTAATAGACTAATATAGTCTAATAAACCAAAAAGACCCCGCCACATAGTGTAATAGTCTAAACCACAAAGTACACTACTATGCGAATTTACCTAAAACATAAAAATAGGCAAACATCGCCTATTGTATACAAAATAAGCTGATAGGTACTGGTCATTTGGTCTATAGACTAATCATGCATATAACACCTGTCCAAGGGGCAAAAGGGCAGCCGTGTCACACCATTACAAACCTTGTAACGAACCATAAATTTATCAGTTTGATAAATTTTATTTATTTTAAAATACCCAAATATAAGCTTTTGAAACCCTTTATTATGATGTTTTGAACAATAAATAATAATGGTAATCTTATTTTGAATAAGGATTTATGAAAATTTAAATTTTGAAGGAATATCGATAAAATGACCGAAAACTATTTTATCGATAAACAGCTCTATAATCGTAAAATGTCGCACATGGAGCTGGTTACATACACTTATTTTTATAATTGAACAAGAATATGAAATAAAATTAATTATTTTAGTTTTGGGAATTTAAAGTGTATGACATCCTTAATGATGCCTTTACATTTAATAACTGATTTGTGATTTGAAATTGAGATTTAATGATTTAATAATATTATAATTATTCAAATAATTGTTTTCAAAATGATAATAATTCATTTTAAATAGTTATAAAGTGATAATAAATCATTTATAATATTTTTATAAAGATATGTAATCAGTTTGAAATTATGAAGAAAATCGATATCGGTATAAATGCACTTTTTGTAAATAATTGTTAATATTGATTTATATGATTTCACAATTCAAATGAGATCATTTTAATTAATTAATAATAATTAAAATTTATTTTCAAATTTTGTTTACATATATATGTAATTTAAATTATAAGTGAAAATGTGACCAGGAATGGGTTTCCTGATTTTCAACGTTTTAACGAATGAAAGTCATTTTAAGTCATTGCAACATTGTAAATGATACTAACACATATTTATATGCATGTATACATATCACATACTCACATGTACATACATATAACATGTAACGACCTGCTATTTTCAACCATTCGCATCCGCAGATGTCGGACTTGAATTGCTCAAAATATCAGATTGTTAATTAAAATTTGGCAAAACCCAACATATACAGTAAATAAATCAAACGCAGAATCACAGATACAGAGTAGTACAAAAATACGCAGCGGAATAAATAGATAGTAGTTCATGAAGCTACTATATACCTCAGCGTTAGAAATAAAATACAACCGAATAGTTCAAATGCCATGAAGTCTCCAATGCAACAGATGGCTTCTCTGAACAAATCAACTAGATGACTGAAGGGATAGATAGCTGGATCTTCCAGCAAAGCTCCAACTTCGAAGGTGAGTCTCAAATGTTGTATCTCTCAGTCTGACCCGAGCGTAAAGCAAAACACAAAACACTCGAGTCAGGATTAACATTCTTATATCTATAAATCTAACTCAAGTGAGATATCAACTGAAATATAATTAACTTAGAGGATGTTTGGGATAACCATCCTCTAAGGGTCCATGGAACTATCTAAAAGATAGAAATATACACTATAACACCGTAGTCTTTTCAACTTAATTTGTACTTCAAAACCAAATATCATTTTCACTTCAAATATCTCTATACTTCCCAAATAGTATTTTTATATATTAAATAATTTATACAGTAAAGTAATTTCAATTCCCTCAACTTAACAAATCGTTTAACATCAACCCGACCATCCCATTTAAATCTATTTCAATCTCAATTTATTAATTTAAATTCAACTCAATTTCTAAAATAACCACTTCAATTTTATCGATCTCAAATTCGGATTTGAAATCACAAAATACCCTTTATATTCAATATATTTCAAAACTTTAAGTATTCAACGTTTCAAACTAACTTTTTAATCAATTTAGTTTCTAAATAATAAATTCAACTATACTGATTTCAAATACATATCCGAATCTCAAAATAAACCATTTAAATCCCAATATAGTTCAAAGCTTTAATATTTAATTAAATGTTCAATTTAATAGTTCCATATAGATCTCGATTAAACCTCATTATAATCTAGTCTTAAAATAATCCCTCATTAGATACAATATCATTTAAGTAACCTTAAATTACATTTTACTCAATATTTTCTTTAATTTATTTAAACGTGAAATATTCATTAAATCACTTAAATAAAAATCCAGTTACAAAATCATACCCTTAAATTTCCCATTCAATAATTTCAAATTGATTTAATTGAATAAATCCTTATTTAAATACCATTTAGATAAACCCACATTTATCTCCCAATCTTAGTAAATTGCAGAATACTTTTCGGAATAAAATTTACATAAATATTTAACATAATTTATGTATTAAATCAAATTTTGAATAAATTAAATATTATTAAATCTATATATCATTACCCTTTATATATAAAAAAATTTAAGGATTAACATTTAATAAGACCATATATTTCTTTCCAAAACAATGAATTAAATTTCAAAATATTTATATATATGGACCAACGATGTCTGTATATATTTCTTATCATATGGTCAAGTGTTACGGATATTTATCATTTCAATCCGTACACTAAATGTATACGGGTGGACAGCATTTCAACCCGTAATCCCAATTCAATTAAATGAAAATCGCTTGGGTTTATCATTTCAACCCATAACGATTTTCTCCTATTCTAAAGTCTGTTCGGGTATGTATCATTTCAACCCATAGTGATTTCTATACTAACAGAGAACTTGCAGAGTGATAACAGATATGTAAATAATAATAACAACATGCATATATCATCAAAATAAATATATAAACAATAGGATATGGTGTCATATCCCATAAGTGAATACTTACAGATAATAGCATATATAACAATTTAAATAACTACAGCCTCATATTTCAATTGTCGTCCCAATTGAAATCAAATTTAGTAAATAAAAGAACGTTAATCGTGAGTGATTTCTCACCTTTCGAGGCTAGATAGATTGGACAAAGAATTGAGCTACGCTGGATCACGATCTAGACATCGAACAAATCCAAACAAAATTTTCAAAGCGAAGCAAGATTGGCACGAATACGATGGACAACTGATAAATAGAGATCGATGAAAATAGATCAGAAACTGCTTTATGCAGACCAAAATGGAATACAAATATTATTCTATTATACTACTCTCTTCACCAATATTAGTTTTGAAACACATTAAAATTACATATACATACATACGTTTTCAAACAAACGCAAATAATAGAAAACTGCAAAACTATGTTTAAAACCAATATTAACATAAATTTTTTATAATCATATTTAAATCAACATTTAAGCTAACATTCCACATTATTATTGTCAAGACCAATATCGACTTTTCTTAATTTGTTGAAACACTACACACCTTATACTTGATATAAATTTACCTTTTGCAAAATATTTATAAGAAAGAGAAGGGCGAGAGCACAGCTCCTACTTAATTTAACAATTTAAATTCCGGTACTTTCTTTAATATTAAAACAGGCTTCAGGCATTTCTTACATGTTAACACTTACATTAAACTTTCTTTATCATCTTAAAAATATCAATGTCAAATTTTAACCCATATAATCACTAGTATAAACTTACATTTTAAAACAACAAATTTTAGATCTTATAAAACTGTATTTGTATAATAATTCATCTCTGGACAGACACACAAACTAACTTAAAATATATTATACTATGTATTCTCCCCAAAATTTTATAACTCTACAACTATATTTTAAACAACAGAAGGAAATTTAAACCCATGCAAACTCTACCTATATATCAAACTTATGTTTTATAACTTACTGTATATTAATATGTTTATAAACGTATACTGTCCCACAATATATATTATAAAATTAACACCTTTCTTTTTTTTTATAAAAATCTTACATGCTGTAACATATATGCAGACTGCTAAACATCTTATATTATATATAAACAGTATGAAATAACCCAATGTATATTCAAAAGTCATACTAAATAAATTTCAATAAATACTCATATAAAACTAACCATAGAACAAATGCAAATGTTTATAACTTTATGTTTAATGTATACTTGCGCTGCACTATATAAACATACTTATAATGTAAAATATATACTTGAAGCATGTTATGCTTAAAATAAAGGAAAAGCAAAAGCAATATAAACAATAAGAAAACAAAAGAAAAGGAGGAAAAAGAAGAAGAAAAAGAAAAGAAATAAGAAGAAGAAAAAAATTAGTGCAGCCATTTACCTACAGAAGAAGCTTCACACGCAAGAGAGGAGATGAAGATCTATTGATATGGAGTAGGGTATGTACGAGTGATTTGTATTTATAAGAGAAGCCTCAAATTGATAGAGTGGAAAGAAATTTTGTTTAAAGTGGCAAGAAATAAAGATAGTAATGGCTAGAGGAAATTTAGGAATTTAATCCTATAATTTAAGGAGAAAAAAGAAAGAAAGAGGAAATAAATTAAAACAAATAGATAAAGATTAAATGCTGGTGAACAGAGGAAATAAAATGAAACAAATATGTATATAAACATTGAATGCTGGTGAAAAGAGAAAATAAATTAAAACAAATATGTATAAAGATTGAATGCACATGAATAGAGAAAATGAATTAAAACAAATATGTAAAAAGATTGAGTATTGGTGAAAAGAGGAAATAAATTAAAACAAATAAGAAGAGAGTGGATTGATTGAAAGGAAAGGCAATGGATGGTTTAGAAATAAATAAATGTAAAACGTATACGTTTTAAATTTCAAAAAGGAAAGAAATAAATACGGGAATGGCAACAGATCTTGCAAGCAGGGAAATAACGTAAAAAGAGGAAGAGAAAGAGGCGTATAAATGAATGGTAAATAAATTTAGATTTCAAATGAAATAAAATGGAACAGCAGAGATTAAAGTATGGATGTAAATCCAGGAATAATAAAAAGCAACGGTTATATGTCGATTAAGAAAAATAATTAAAACAATTAATGGCTTAAATGGGGCAGCATGTTTCAAATTTTTGAAATGCAAAAGAAACGTACACTATAAATATAAAGTTTTCAAAAGCAAAAGAAACGTAAAGCTGTCCATTGATTCATCAAAACGTTATTAAGTAATAAATTGAAATGAATATAAAAATAAAAGTAATTGTAATGGTCAATAGTTGATTTAGCTATACACTTAAAGCAATAAATTTTTGTTTGTTTGTACAACACAAAATGAGTTTTGAAAGTCAAGGATATAAAAATGGATAAAAGGAAAGAAATCAGGAAATTTTGTGAGCAATAGCTTTCTAAGGAAAGGTAGGCTTACATTATATATACATGCTGAGATGATTAGGCACGTTCAAAAATTTTGAAGCAAATGAAGGAATTGGAAATAAATATAAAATAAAAGAAATTTGAAAAGTCCGTAGCTATGATTTAGCCAAAATTTATTAAAGCCATTTACTAGGAAGGTTGGAACCGAAATAATAGGGAGAGGAAGGCACATTAAATTTGATGACAAACTTGTGTTCAGATCTATAAGCAAGTTGTTTATATATTATAGGCCTTATGAAAGCGAGGGAAGGAACGGATGCTACTAGCTTGATGATTTGAGATTCTTTCGAGCGTTAAAAACAAAAATAAAGGGAGACCAGAATAAACGCACCACCATAAATATAAATATAGGCTTCAACTGCAAAAGAAATGTATAGAGAAAATTATGGGTAGTGGGAAAAGTAAAGTCAGTGCACGAAACTACAAGGAATAATAAAAGCAAGGTCGATGGTCTCAAATTTATTAATGGTTACGAATGGAAAAGTCTACCTGAATTGGAAAAGTATTAAGCAATAGAAATCTTTAACGGTAGTAAAAAGAAACCGTTACGCACTGATTCAGAAATCAATTAAAGCAATTAATAGCTTGAATTGGACAGCACGTTTTCTCAATTAAATAAACTTCCATAAAATTATTTGAAAATTTTCAATCTGCTATATTTAAATATACGTATTCTAAATATACAAACATTTTATTTAAAAATTCAATTATTATAAGATTTCACAAATATTCAATTAAACACGTTATAGAATCAATTAAAAATTGTTAAAATTTTCCGGGTCGTTACATAACATATACAAATGTATACACACACACATTTAGGAAAATATATTTTCTAAAAACTTCACCCTTAAGCAAACTAAAGTCAAACCAACATGCATAAGGACATGAATGGTTGGATTGGAAGTGATTTGAGGTGACGAGGAACATGGAGAAGGGGGGATAACGTATGAAACATGTTGGAAAAAGGGAGTGGGTGCACATGGTGATGGATAATGATGATGTTTTGGATATTTTCTGCTTCTTTTTGCCTATAAATACGAGCACCCTTTCATTCATTCATTCATACATCCTACCATCTTCCTCCTCCTCTTTTCCTAAGCTTTTCCATGGCATCTTCTTTAGGAAATATATGGAGAAATTTTAGTAGAAAATAAAATAGAATTTCATACATACATATACAAAGTCAAGTCACCTCAAAACACTAGCCAATCCCCTCCCCTATCTCTCTATTACTCACGACCAAACCATCACCACCCTTTGGTCAAGCACATCAACCTCCAAGAAGTAGGGCCGGGCCCACTTAAACCTAGGTTGAGCCTTATAAGAAGAAAGGAAGGAGATCAGGGAAATCCAAAGTAAGGAGAAGATATGAAATGCTACCGGAATCAATTGGGAAGCTACAGATAAGATTGGTGGAGTGGAGCCATAAGTGAGTACTCACTGTTTATTAAATAATAAATAATCTCTATAAATATTTTTAAGCATGATAATATGATCATTTAATCTCTTAATGATTTGTATGAATGTTTGATAATCTGGTTGATTATATGGTAGAATATATGGATGTCGATATGGTTGATAACTTGATTGTGATGAATTATGAGAAATCATAATAAAAATGGTTAAGTAATTAACCATGATTAATTAATGAAAAATAAGTCCATATTGATATGTATATGGAGTTTATTTAGCCTCTTAATGGTTTTGAAAATATAAAAGGTTGAAAATAAATATTATAATAATATAGTATTATGAAATGATTTAAAAGTGAAAAAGAGATGTAACATGGAAAATATTGGTTTAAATGTTTGAAAAGGGTTTATACATGTTTTATAAACATTAAAATTCAAATTAGAGAATTTTTGTCAAATAATGAATTTGAAGTCAAAAATAGGAGCGTCGCGCAAGAGCAGTTTGCGATTTTACGCCTTAAAAGTTAAATCCTTCTATAGGATGGTATCAGGGTCGGATTTCTTTACAATAAGATTTTTCCAAACTTTTATGACTATTTTGTAAACCAAGAAATAAAATCGATATTTCAATAGGTAGATTTTGAAATATGAGTAAAATAAGTTTTTGAAAAAATCGTTATTTTGCAGTTCAGAATCCATAGCAGCATTTCTTTGAAAATGATGTTTTAAAATGTATTAAAATATGGAATAATTCTCATAAATATTTTAAAATATTTTAAAAAAATGATTAAAAAATCGTTTTGATCAATCTAGTAAAATAAAGCACTTTCCACGGCACTTTTCCTCGGGATTTTCTTTTATAACTTTTAAAATATAGATTTAAATGCAACCATTCTTTTCCTAATCTTTTGAAAATGTTATCAAATGATTAATAAAGTATTTTAAAGGTAATTTGAAGGATTATGAAATGATTAAAGGTTTAATGGTATAGAGTCGATCAAATAACTTGACCGCCTTATGTGAGTCGAAGAGATAGTATCTAGGTCTAGGTTTGAAAAACCAGTTTCCTGCTCTCCCTAGGTATCCGGACTATCCCGATAGATGGGAGAGTAAATTTTTTTACTCGGATCAAAATTTCGTAAATTATAAAGATCAAAAATTTCCAAATTCAAATAACTTGGATTGCACATAAATGATTTGGAAATGTTTTCCTAAATAAAAGGTGAAACGATTTGGAATTATTCCAAGATTAAAAAGGTTTAAATTAACTAAAAGGATTAGATAAATAAGGCTTAATGATTCCATATACTCTGAAAAGATAAAGAAATATTTCAATGAATATATCTCAAAGAGATATCTATGAGTGAATAAAAAAATGAATTAAATTGAATATTGATTGATAATCACATAAGAACATAACATCTTTTTAATCGATGATTAACTTAGAGGAAATATGGTCAGATTTGGGTAATTCCTATCCGAAAACCACTTCGAATTAACGTACACATTCGAAAGTGTAGACATGAAGATGATGACGATTTTTGAAGACGGGGATGTTCATGATGAAGGGCTTCTTGCCACTAGTCCCTCGGGTTGAAATTTACCATATCTTATATTTATGGTGGTAGTAGTGCTATGTTATGAATATCTTCGATTACAAGGACAAATCGCTACTTATCCTAGGGATAATTCCTGACAGGATGTGGTAGGAGGACTGCCTTCGGTTTTGTTCGATCCTAGGACGAACTTGTATAGATGAATGTCTGACATTGCATTTTTGAGATAACAACGTTGACTTTTACAAACGTACATCAGTTTGGTAGCAAAGAAGGCAAACTCTCTTAAATTAACACCCTTCTCTGAGACATACGAGCTCAGAGGCTATATGTTCGTGGAAGTCAATAGTTGTAACGACCTGCCTTTTTTGACGGTTTAAATCAACGATAAAGCACACACGTCAGATTCAAACCATTGAAAAGGGAAGATTGTTATGGGGGTAACTAAGTAAAAGTAGAGAAAGAAAGAAACAAATATAGAATCTCACATTGGAATGGAAAATTATGTAGAAGCAAATAAACAGTTCATGAAGCTTTTTACAAAGAACATTGATTGAACCTTTATAAAACAGATCAGAGTTACATAAAAAAGAGTAAGTAATAAATAAATGCAGTGGAACAAGATGATGTAGTGGAATAAATATAGTAAATAATAATAGTACAAAATCTTCGTCTTCATCCTCCAGAAAGCAGTCTTCAATAAACTGAAAAGCTCAAGCAGACCCAAGCGAATCGAAAAGATAAAACACTCGAGTTAGAACCAAAAGATCTTATGCAAGTTAAATCAACAGTAAATAATATATGAGTGTAATGGCGCCAGAGATGTTTACGGGGTTTGACATCTCCTATCCAGTGTCTATCGTGTTAAGAGATGTTCGAAATTTCCGTCTTCAAGGATCTGTTAAACTATCTACATACATAGTACAATAACTATTATAATAGTGTCAATAGTAAAGTAATGTATTAAAATAGCGTTAAGGCGTTACCCATATCCTCCTTAACACATTTTATATAATGCCCTAGTCTATATAGATACTGTAAACTCCACCCATAGGTGGGCTATTAGAGAGCACTCCATAGGTATGACATAAAACAAACTCGTAGAAGACACGATAGGGCATGTGAACACGACACTCGAGACAATGCCAGGGTAGATATACCAATTATAATGCATAACAGCTACTACCTCCCACCTCGAAACACACTCCCATAATCAAAATCAAGGGGTTGCCACCAAATAATTACAAATTCATAATATGATATTGAAGAAATTTGTCCGATCATAGGTGCGACCTCACTTGGCCTGGCATGGCTCCTTTTTTAGTCACATCTAAACTGACTCACGGGAGTCAGGGTCACGTACCATACCATCCTACTTCATTTCTGGAATCTACACCACGTACACAGTTGTTAACGTGGTTTTTGGTATTGGCAGAGAGTACGACAATATCTGATCCCAGTCTCTTTAACAACCGAACGCTTATTGCACACCGGATGGTTCTTTTACATTTCCCAAAGCCAATTCATAATTTATACCAAAATATCATATTCTCAAAACCATTTCACTATCGAATCATATTCACTTTCAAAATCACGTTCACTTCCAAAACCATATTCACTTACATTTGTATGTTTATTATCTGCGCACAAATATTATAGTTATTTACACAATGCTAATTTTATTCAATTACAATTTATTACCTACTATTTCATTAATTAATACAACATTTTAAATTATCAATTTCACTTTTCATCCAATTATCAGTTGATACACACATTATTACAATTAATTTGCAATCTATAAATAATTATAACTTTTTAATCATTTCAATTAATTGGAATTACATCTAAAGCAGTCATAAATTACCTTAAATTAATATTATTACAATTCATTCCAATTGAATTCTTATTATTAATTCACAAATTTTTATTCCTTCCAACATTAAATCACCAAACCTCATTAAATCGAATAATTTTTTTATCGAAAATTATGGGTCGTTACACTCTCCCCCACTCAAAAATTTTCGTCCCCGAAAAGGAAAGGCCAGGAAAGGAGGAATTAAGTAATCTATATTTCTTGTTCAAAATATTAAATTTATAAACAATTTATTTACATAATTAAATAATTTAAATATAATATACCAATTCATAACAATTAAATCCTTCATACTTAAGTTAATACAAATTTGAAAAACATTTCACAAAATTTTTCTAAGTCCAAAATTCACATAAAATTTCGGTAGAGTCTCCTTTGTACGGAGAGGTCCGGGAGAAATAATAATATCAAAAATAACAATATTTGTCATATTTTTCAAAAATAATATATCCCAACCACGGAAAAAAAGAAAATATCGCAATAAAACCGTAATTTGAAAATGTACTATTTGTCGGGCAAACAACTCTTAATTTATGAAACCAAAAGCTGTAACTATTACTTCATAACCCATACTTCACTTATATAATCCAAAAGGGTTAATAATTATATAAAGAGAATATTTATGTTATCTCTATTAGTCACAAATAAATCAATACAACATACAATAGTCACAAGCAATAAAACCGTACAATCATCACACACAATCAAAGCAATTAATCATCCATCTATAGCAATCAAAACAAAAGGTTTGTTCAGGTTCAGAACTGTTAAATCATATAATATGGTAAATAAACTATGAAGTAAACTATACACTCAGCAGTCGTACATAAAAATTTATAGATTATTTATACATCTCTATACAAAATAGAAATATCCTTTTCCGACCAATCCATAAGTCAAACAAACAATAATTTCAATGTTATTTGTAAACAGCTTTATGAACTATTTATTTGCTTCTGTATAATTTGTCATTCCGCTGCGAGATTCTGTATTTGTTTCTTTTTTCTTTGTTGTTTCTTAGTTACCCTATAACAATATGCCTTTTTTGAATTGTTTGAGCCTGACATGTGTGTTTTATCGTCGATTTAAACCATCCAAAAAGGCAGGTCATTACAATAGTGATCAAAGGAATGGTAATGCAGCATTCAAAGTGGAGCCTGTGATGATTAAAGCGTGGCTTTGCGAAAGGCAAAGCATGGCTTTTTGGAACATATACACAGCCTCACGAGCCTCACATCCCAGGAATGATATGGGATACTATGTCGTCTGATGGACACAATTCGAGCTAAGAAGTAAGAAGGCAACCAGAGTGAATTTGAGCCTCATGGACATGTATTGGAGGCTGACGGAGATCGTGCAAAGCCACCGACTAATACCATATACCATAGTAGTGTAACAATGTAGTTTGGAGGCTGTCAGAGATCGTGCAAGCCATGCAGAAATTACAAGTTATGCATGGATCGAAAAAAGGGTCAATAGTTTCCTATCATGTTGGAAATCCAATTCAAATACATTGCCTTTACGATTTGGATTGTAGAACCTACTTTTAAAAAGTAGCTAATAAGCCGTCAAATTTAATAAATGTAACAATTTCAGCAATCTTTGATATATTATTTGAAAAGTGTTTTCAATGGAATGTCATTAGAAATAATATCAAATTATTTTGGTATAAAAGTGTTTGGTTTTAATAAGGAAAAAAACCCATCCGTATTTATGTATGGGTATGGTCTTATGCAATACCCTTCTTTTCAAAGGTATAAACCGGCATCAATTTATAAATCGAGTATCTCACACTGGTTTATCAAATTTGATCTAGTTATTTCTAATACTCGGGTCAAATCCAAGTAGTTTCAGGTTTAGTTGAAGATGTTTAAAGTTTCCAGAGGTGAGATAGCGATCTTCATATATGTATGGACCTATTCTATTATCCGCTGCATCTATTGCATTTGTTTTTATTTTTCAGCAATAGAAAGGATAGAGAATTTATAACTGTTCAGGCCGAATCTAGGTTAGACTCTAATATTGTATTAAAAATTTTCCACTATAAAGATTATTGTTGAAATAATATATGTTATTCCATTCGTGTGAGATTCTGTTCTATCTTTATTTTCTTTTTCCCTAACAATCGGGCTCTCCGGCACTTGGGATTTGCGGCAGATGAATACCGAGGTTGTATTAGTGTCATTTTCAAGGGAAAAGCATTCCCGGTCGTTACATTTGGTATCAGAGCTTAGGTCCAGCGAACAACTAGGCTTTGTTGAGGTAAGACTCATTATAGATAGAGTTAGTAATACCCTAGAATGAGAGACTCATTAGAGATAGGGTTAGTAACTCCCAAGAATGAGTTTTGAGAGTACTATATATATGAGCCCATATTATTTATTTGATATAAAAATGTTTTGCGTTGATTTACCTATTGATTGGTAGATAGACTCCGGTCAATGCGCCCAATCACCGCTACCGATAGGATTTATATTCACTTAAGCAAGGAAAATTGACACATCATTTTAAAAGGAATATATTTTATATACAAAATTATAAATATTTGTGTGATTTGGAAAATTTATAAGATATTGTCCCTTTGGAAGGTTCCAATAATAAGGTCTTGATCTATTTGGAAATGGTGGGAATAAACTTCTAAGTATCAATCATATGTTGGCTTGGACGAACGATATTGAACCCTTAACAAATTATTCCTTATCATTATATGATCAAGACAAGTTCAAATCCGAACAAGTTGAACTAAGTTATTTGGATAAAAGATTTTAAGTTAAGAAATAATTGGTATAGACCTTCTAATGATACCTTGGTATATCACTTAGGTCAGGATGTCTTATTTTTCGAGGAATGAGTTTTGGATGACTACAAAGCAGGCATTAAGAGCATGTGTAGCAAAAGAAGCAGAAGAGAAATTAAACTAGGATTGTATGCCGGCATCTTCTATCATAGACGTGGTAAAGAAGGACATTATGTAGTTCTGTGTAAGGAAAAGAGAGAAAAGGAAAGGGATAAAAGGAGAGCGAAGAAAAGAAGAAAGAAAAATCTTTTAGGTTTGATATATTCGATTACAAGTGTAAAAGAAAAGGACATTTTCTTTGTGGGTGTCCTAAAACAAAGAAGAAACCCAAAATTTGGTCAACAAAGGCAAAGGTTTGCTACCATTGCAAGGGATTAGGACATATGACCAACGAATGTCCACGGACATGCATTTGGTGCTACCAGAGGAAACACTTAATAAAGGACTATCTAAAATTGAAGTGGCCGACTTAAGGCCTCAAAGATAAAGCACTGTCTACCTCAAAAGGGATCCAAGTATAGTATGCATATAGTAGTTCAAGTAATATATATATTTATACACACACACACACACACACACACACGATGGTGGTGCGTGATAAGCTGTAGTCCCTAAGAAGTTATCCCTAACAGTTTGTAATACAGTTAGGAATGGATGTATAAATATGATGTTAATTAATAAACTACTCTTTGGATTATCCTCTCGGAGCATTTCTTCTATCTTATATCTGATCAAATTTAATAAGATATTTTGAAATAAGAAGATTATATAATATAAAGAAGTGCCTTTATAAAAAGCGTTTAAATTAAGAAATCATTTAAGAATATATTTAACAAAAGTATATTTTATAAAATAAAGTGTATTTAGCAAAAATAAAAAGATGTTTGAGAAAGGTGGATTTGAGAATTCATGTCCTAATGTTTTAAACGTATAAAAGGGAAAGTTATGTAATATAAAACAACTTTGGAATTAAATTTATGATGAGATTTATTAACAAAGAAATTTCAAAGGAATTTTGAGATAAGAATTATAATGGTATTATTCCAAATAAAGGTTAATCGGTTCTTTTGACAAAAAGATAGAAATATTTTCATGAATAAATATTTTGAAGAATAAAAGGTTTATCAAGATATTTAAATGAAAAATAATAGTTTTATGAGATGTTTTCATAAAGATTTGAAAATGTTAAATAAGTATATAAGTAGATCATTTCTTCACATGATTTTGATCTAAGATTCGAGTACGGACCTTTAAGGTGTTTACAACTCCAAAAGGGGATTTATCACATGATTTTTGACGATGAATATTGATGAATGTTTATGATTAGCTACTTGAGTTTTCTATCATAGTTGAGGGCTATGTGAGGGAAACAAAGTTTACTGATCAAGAAGTCTGATTAGAGGCCGTACTAAAGGATCGAGGGACCAATGCTAGTTCGAAAGTAAAGTTGTGAAATCGAATAGTAGATCGAATCAGATAATTCGTATGGATGATCTATGTACATCATACGTATGTAAGTTTAAAAATGAATATTTTGGACAAATACCTTTGGGTTTCTTTTTGGTGCAATTTCAGGGACGAAATTCTTTTAAGAGAGGAAGTCTGTAATGACCCGCAAATTTATCAGTTTGATAAATTTTGTTTCATTTTAAAATACCCAAATATAAGCTTTTAAAAACATAGATTATGATGTTTTGAACAATAAATAATAATGGTAATCTTATTTTGAATAAGTATTTACGAAAATATAAACTTTGAAGGAATATCGATAAAATGATTGAAAAATATTTTATTGATAAACAACTCTGTAATCGTAAAATGTCATGCATATAATTGAACAAGAATATGAAATAAAATTATTTATTTTATTTTTTAGGAATGACATCCTCAATGATGCCTTTATATTTAATAATTGATTTATGATTTTCAATTGAGATTTAATGTTTTAATAATTATTATAATTATTCAAATAATTATTTTTAAAATAATAATAATAATTCATTTTAAATAGTTATAAAGTGATAATAAATAATTTATAATAGTTTTATAAAGATATATAATCAGTTTGAAATTATGAAGGAAACCGTTATCAGTTTATCGGTATAGATGTGCATTTTGTAAAATAATTGTTAATATTGATTTATATGATTTTATAATTCAAATGAGATAATTTTAATTATTAATAATAACTACAAATTTATTTTTAAATTATGTTTACATATATACGTTATTTAAATTATAAGTGAAAATGTAACCTGGAATCGGTTTCCTGGTATTCCACGGTTTAAAGAACGAAAGTCCTTGCAAATTGTAAATGACACTAACGCACACATACTCACATGTACGTACATATATATATATACACACACACACATTTAGGAAAATAGATTTTGTAAAAACTTCACCCTTAAGCAAACTAAAGTCAAACCCACATGCATAAGGACATGAATGGATGGCTTGGAAGTTATTTGAGGTGATAGATCACATGGAGAAGGGGGGTTAACGTGTTAAACATGTTGGAAAAAGAGGGGGTGGGTGCATATGGTGATGGATAATGATGATGTTTTGGATATTTTTCCACTTCATTTTGCCTATAAATACAAACACTCTTTCATTCACACATTCTACCATCTTCTTCCTCTTTTCCCAAGCTTTTCCATGGCTTCTTTTTTAGGAAATTTATGGGGAAATTTTAATGGAAAATAAAATAAGGTACACGCATATACAAAGTCAAATCATCTCAAAACACTAGCCAATCCTCTCCCTACCTCCCTATTACTCGCGGCCCAACCGTCACCACCCTTTGGCCAAGCATATCAACCTCCAAAAAGCATGGCAAAGCCCACTCAAGCCTAGGACGAGCCCTATAAGAAGAAAGGAAGGAGATCAGGAAGATCCGGAGCAGGAAAAAGAGGAGGAAGTTCTTTCGGAATCAATTCGGAAGCTACGAGAAAGATTGGTAGAGTGGAGCCATAAGTGAGCACTCAGTGTTTATTAAATAATAAATAATCTCTATAACTATGTTTAAGTATGATAATATGACCCTTTAATCTCCTAAAGATTTATAGGAATGTTTGATAACCTGGTTGATTATATGGTTAATTATATGGATGTTGATATGGTTGATAACTTGGTTGTGATAAATTTTGAGAAATCATAATAGAAATGTTTAAGTAATTAACCATGGTTACTTAATGAAAAATAAATCCATTTGGATGTGTATATGAAGTTTATTTAGCCTCTTAATGTTTTGAAAATATAAAAGGTTGAAAATGAATATTATAATAATATAATATTATGAAATGATTTAAAAGTGAAAAAGAGATTTAATATGAAAAATATTGGTTTAAATCTTTAAAAATGGTTTTTAAATGTTTTATAAATATTAAAATTCAAATTGGAGAAGTTTTGTCAAATAATGAATATGGAGTCAAAAATAGGCACGTGGAGTAACGGCAGTTCGCGATTTCACGCCGTAAAAGTTAAATCCTTCTATAGGATGGAATCGGAGATGGATTTCTTTGCAATAGGAATTTTTCGAATTCTTATGACTTTTTTTTTCAAACCAAGAAATAAAATTGAGATTTTGATAGGTAGATTTTGAAATATGGGTAAAAAAACTTTTGGAAAAATCGTGGCTTTGCAATTAAGAATCTGTAACTGTATTTCTTTGAAAATGATGTTTTAAAATATTTTAAAACATGGAATAAATCTTATGAATCTTTTAAAATGTTTTAAAAGTGATTTGAGTTATAAAAATGGATTTCTAAATGATAAAAAAATCGTTTTGATTAATAAAGCTTAAAAAAGCACTTTTCGTAGCACTTTTCCACAACATTTTCTTTTATAACTTTTGAAATGTAGTTTTAAACGTAACCATTCTTTTCCAAATCTTATGAAAATGTTTTCAAATGATTCATAAAGTATTTTAAAGGTAATTTGAAGGATTTTTGAAATGACTAATGGTTTAATGATTAAGAGTCGATCAAATAACTTGACCGTCTTATAGGTGTCAGAGATATAATGTCTAGGCTTGGGTTTGGAAAACCAGTTTCCTGTTCTCCCTGGCTATCTGGACTGGCCCGACGAATGGGATAATAAATTTTCTTTACTCGTGTCGAAATTTCCCAAAGTATAAAGATAAAAAATTTCCAAATTTAAATAACTTGGATTGCATAGAAATGATTTGGAAATGTTTTCCAAAATAAAAGGTGAAATGATTTGGAATTATTCAAAGATTAAAACGGTTTGAATTAACAAAAGAATTTGATAAATAAGGCTTATTGATTCCATATACTCTGAAAAGATAAAGAAATATTTCAATGATTATATCTCTAAGCGATATCTATGAATGAATAAAAATATGAATTAAATTGAATGTTGATTGATAATCACATATAAACATAACATCTTTTTCATCGATGATTGGTTCAGAGGAACTGGGGTCGGATTTGGATAATTCCTATTCGAAAACCACTTCAAACCAATGATACGTTTGAAAGTGAAGATATAATGATTTTTGAAGACGACGATCTTCATGATGAAGAGCTGCTTTTGCACTAGTCCCTCGAGGAGAAATTTACCATATCATATATTTATGGTGGTAGTAGTGCTATGCTATGAAAATATACAATTACAAGGACTAATCGCTACTAATCCTAGGGATAATTCCCGATAGGATGTGGTAGAAGAAGTGTCTTCGGTTTTGTTCAGTCCCAGAACGAACTTGTATGGATGAATGTCTGACATTGTAATTCTGAGATTACAACATTGACTTTTACAAACGTACATCTGTATGATGGCGAAGAAGGCAACTTCTCTAACTTAACACCCTTCTCTAAGATGTACGAGCTTAGAGGTTGTATGTTCATGAAAGTCAATAGTGATCAAAGGAATGGAAATGTGGCATTTAAAGTGGAACTTGTGATGATCAAAGCATGGCTTTACAAAAGGAAAAGTGTGGCTTTGTGGAGTGTAGCCTTATGGGCCTCACCTCTCAAGAACGATACGGGATATTATGTGGTCTAAAGGACACAATTCGAGCTAAGAAGTAAGAAGGTGACCAGAGTGAATATGGGCCTCATGGATGGGTACTGGAGGCCGATGGAGACCGTGTAAAGCCACCGACTAATACCCTGTACCATAGTAGTGTAACAGCGTAGTTCGTAGGCTGATGGAGATTGTGTAAAGCCATGTGGAAACTATGGGTTATGCGTGGATTGGGAAAAAGGTCAATAGTTCCCTAACATGTTGGAAATTTAATTACAATACATTTCCTTTACGGTGTTGATTGTAGAACCTACTTTTAAAAAGTAGCCAGTTAGTTGTCAAATTTAATCAATGTGACAGTTTCGACTATCTCTGATATATTATTTGAAAATTGTTTTCAATGGAATGTCATTAGAAATAATATCAAATTATTTTGGTATAAAGTGCTTGGTTGTCATAAGGTAAAAACTCATCTGTATTTATGTGTGGATGTGGTTTTATGAGATACCCTTTTTTTCAAAAGTTTTTAAACTGACGTCAATTTATAAATCGAATAACTCATGCTAGTTTATCAAGCCTGGTCCGAGTATTTTTAAACTCGGGTCAGGTCCAAGTAGTTTCAGGTTTAGTTGAAAACGCTTAGAATTTCCAAAGAAGATATGGAGATCTTCATCTACATAAGGACGTATTCTATTATCCGCCGCATCTATTGCATTTGTTTTTTATTTTCCAGCATTTGTAAGGACAGAGGATTTATAACTGTCCATGATGAATGTAGGTTAGACTCTGATATTGTATTCAAAATTTTCCACTTTACAGACTATTGTTGAAATAATATATGTTATTCCATTCATGTGAGATTCTGTTCTGTCTTTATTTTCTTTTTCTCCTAACAATCGGGCATTCCGACACTTTGATTAGTGGCACGTGAATTCCGAGGTTGTATAGTGTCGATTTTCGAGGGTCAAAAATTCCCGATCGTTACAGATCTAAACCTCTAAAATAGACCGGCCTACCCAAATTTAAGAATCAAGCGATTCTCAAGTCAATGAAAAATGAGTTACCTTCTCCCAAGGATCTATCGACCTAAAAATAAAATCCAAACACCCTAAGATAACACAAATCTGATTGTTAACTACTGTCACTCAAATAATCACAAGAACTTAATTTACTGTCCCATATCAGATAGTAAATTCAAGTGTTTGCTAAAAGCTAGTGAATTCCACTCAAACCCTATTTAACAAATTATAATAATTAGCGAAATAATTGTACGAGATGTCCTATATCTATCCAATAATTAAATCCTTTATTAAAATTCTTTGTTTCATATAAAATCATGAAATTCAATAGAAATTCAAATCAATCTTTTCACTCATAATTTAAAGATAAGAGTTAAAAGATTTCTAATTTAATATAGAATTTCTTTACTAAAATTAGAAATCAAACCAATATTTTCATAAATAATAACTTTCTTTATTTTAAAAACTATATAGATATATACACAATTATTTTCATGAAATATTTATCAAATTCAAAACCTTATAATCATTTCAAGAAATAAGAACTTCACTTTTAAAAATTTGAAAACTCTTCCAATTATTTTTAAATAACCTGTATAATCAAAATCATATGAAATAAGATAACTTCTTTTGTAATATATATTATAAATAAGTAGTACATTTATTTCCATTTAAAACATTTTTAGATTTCCTATATAATTAAAGTGATGATTTTTGAGGATTTTGGAAATAAATAAAACTTATTTACAGCTTGAAATAGAATTTGAATAAATAAGTGAGTTAAGAAATATGGTTTAGTAAACTTTCCATAAACAAATTTTAACCAAAACCCATAAATAGAAGAAATCACAATTGATGTTTTATTGTATTTCAAACCATCTCTTAAAATTGTTCATCAAGTAGAGAACAATTTTGATGATCCGAGTCACCTTTTTGGTGAATTCCGGTCACACAAATAATGCAAAAACATTATACCATTTGTCTACATAATCAATAAGTTTTAATAGTTCTCAACATATATGCAATTTCATAATTGATTATCAAATCACATTTAATATTTCAACACATAATTCAACCATCAAACAAATTAAAGCTGTGGCAAGCAATTCAATCATTCACTACCAATTATTTTATCAATTCACAATCAAACAAGCATGCCAAAGGAATTAGTTACTTTTAGACATATATATGTGAGTTAAAGTAGATTAACTCACCTTAACCAATTGCTTGCACACTTTATTTAACTATTTGTCATTGTTGTTTGAATCCCCATTGTTCTTCTACCTCAAGTTAGCTCACAACCCATTGATGACTGTGATGCCATCATCCAAACTTCGTGCCTACAACTACACCGCACTTGACGCAATCGACTATGCACAGCCAGCAAGGATTTATCCCTTCATGCCTCGTGCCACCTTCACCACCTCAAACCTACCTAGGTCGCCTCCAACCTGAGCCACGACGCATGCCTCATCCAACCATGCCTTCAATCCTCGCCTGGAAGCACATGCGCTGCCTCTCCCCCTTGCACGCATCGGCCTCATCACGATTTTATTCACTTTATTATATATATTTCTTTGGTTTGATTTTGGTTTTTTTGGAAAGAGGGCTAGGGCAAGCTTCAAAGGAGACAGTCTTTGGGAAAAAGAGGTATGGGTTTGGATTCGAAACTGAGGAACGAGCTGGGTTTTTTGTAAATAATGTATATGTTTGTTTCTATTTCATTTTTATTTTATTTTATTTTATTTTTAATTTAAGTAATTCCCTTATTGGTTTGTAAATCTATTCTAGTTTAGACTAAATTGATTTACACTTCATTCGATAAAATATATTTCCATATTGCAAAATCTCTTTGAATTTGATACTCATGTATCTTTGCTCAGTTATTTATTATGTTAATGTAAGGTAAATTAATTTCCAACTATAACAATCGTAAAAAATTAGTTATGCTTTAAAAACTAAAATTACTTGTGTGTTTATTAAAAAAATTATTTGTATTTCCAAATATTACCTAAAAGGAATTTATTAATTAATTATATTTTACAATAACAAATTCCTTCATTAAATAGACTTTAGCTGAATAATAATTTGATTTGAAAAGAATGATAATTATTAAAATCAAATTCGAATACTTCTATTTTAATTAAATTTATATAACATTACGAGTTCAAAAAATAGGATTGTTATAGTACGTATAAAATCAACTGTGACCCTGAAGGCTTTTCCAGTCCAACTATACAAAAGTCAACTATAAGTCTGAAGTTCTTCCAACCTGATTATACAACTCTAATGTAACTAGCATTTTTGGTGTAAGAGAAAGTACCCTAATCAATTAATACCTCTTTGATGGGATTTAGGCAGACTCTGATTATTTGAGACCTATGAAATAGGAAGATTCCCGTCATTTAAGATGTAACCCAAGGTAGGTCTCTGCATGGTTCTTCCTTAATGACATCATAAGAAATCCAAATAGGCCACTCAATACTTCATCTAAGAAAGAGGAAGACTCTACCATAGCCACTTAATACCTCTAACATGAAGCGGACTCCTCCAAAGGATTTCACCTACCACATCCAAAAGCACAATTTATGACCCATAACCTCTTCGTAACGTCTTAAATTAGTCCAACCATTTGTAGGTATTGGTAGCCGGATTGACTGAGTAGGTTTACCCTATAGAACTGGGACTAACCTTTCATCTACTACAGTTATTTATTATAGGCGATGTCGTACATTAGTCCATAAAGCCATACCACTGGTAGCCACATTTAACCAGGCAGACTTCCATGTAGCTTTTGTCTAACCTCACATCCATATAACTTAGTCATACCTTATATGTATACCAACTATATACACATATCATCCTTCATAATTAATAAATGAAGCCTTATAAGGTATCCCCTTATTACGCCTCTAATTAGGGATTAAATCCTTAATTGACACTAACTTCCTTCCTACGAATTAATATTACCTAACTATTGTAATAATACTACTTATCACGCTCAATACGCTATAATCAATACGTTGTTGTTTTTAATAGTTAATACATTAATATTATATATCTATACTTTTACGCACCAAATTTATGGTTTGACCATTACATTACAATAATTCGCTTGTAAGGTATTTTGAAATATCAATCTCATATAAATCTACAATTCCAACATGAACTACTACCACCATAGGAAAATAAAATAGATTTGTACAAACATAGATACCTACAACTTGTTCCATATTAATATATTAGAATCCCTTCTCTGTTTTAAAGAATAGATCTTCACAAATTAGATCGCCTATATTCAATTCAACCTTTATATACATCGTTTTAGAGTGAGAAAGGAGTTTCTTATTTATTTAAGTGATAGAAATAGGCGGTGTAAACTACAAACAATTCAATTCATACTTTATAAACTATTTATATTTTCTTTTCTTTTTGAACCCTTTAACATTCCCATTTAAAACAAGGGAAATAGGTTGAATGGACCATAGATTATCTAATTCTAAACAATTAATCAGATTTTAATGCGTTAATACCAAAACAATTATAATTTAACCATATACAAAGATTGGTATTTACTTAGGAAAATTTTAGGAGTTTTAGATGTTATGTTTTCATTTACCAAAATTTCCAAAGGCATACGTCAAATCTACATAAATACTATTCAATCATAAAAATGAAACACTTGTTATTTCCACTCATAGAGAATTGTTTTGCTTCCTAACTGGATTTGATTCCACCATGCTTAATTCTCTTTAAGATTTCTTCCTCTTTTGGAATATACAATGAAGTGAATTGTATATAGAAATTAGATTTAGAATCAGAAATTACAGAGGAATAGAATTAGAAATCAAAAGAATAAAACATCTAACCTCCTTACCTGAAAATCCCAACTAATTTTGAAACCTAAAGAAGAAAAACAAGAAGATATCTGATTTATACCGCTTTCACTTCTCTGTTAGATCCTCCCCTTTTTGAATATACAACAATAGATTGTATATGAATATATATTAGATTTCAGAAACCAGAAGATAGATAGGAAAAAGATTGGGAATTTAATTTAAATTAGAGATTATAATAATTACCAAAAAGTTTACTATTTCTAAAACCCTAAGGGGAAAGAATTTGACAAAGCTATGCTAGCGTTTCCAAAGATTTTATGAAGAAAAGTGGGGGTCTATGGGTCTAGTTATAGAGGTGAGGAGAAACCAATTGTTGGATTAAAAATAATAAAATCCAAATCGTTAAATTAAACAATACCTTAACTGCCACCTTTAGGATAACCACTTTTTACCCTCAAGCGGTCGTCCCCCCAAAACCAAGGGGTCGATCTCTAGCGGTCGACCCCTTGACTAGGGGCGGTTGACCTCTTGAGGCTAGAAACGCCTAATTTATTTTGTTTTTGTTTTATTTTATTTATTATTCGTTTTAACTTGTATATTATCGTTTGTTCTGACAATTACTTAACCATTAAGTACCCCTTAATTATAATTATTAATTTTCAAATTTTATATTTTTAAAATTTCAAATATTTAAACTTTCAAATTTGAACTCATTTGAATTATTTTATACTCGAAAACTCCAAATGTCCATAACTCTTTCATCTTAACTCTGATTTCAACATATTATATATGAAAATTGATTATAAAATCACCACGAATGCAATGGTACAACTTCCATGACCAAATTATAAAATTTAGAAATATTTTCCATTTTAACCTTATTTCAATTCTTTAATTTTTATTAAATTTTACTGGGTGTTACAGAACTACTGTTGTTCGATGGTTGATTGCCATTGGAAATGGTGGCAGGTGTTCACCATGTAGAAAAGAGTTGAAAATGATGCCTTTGGTAACCCTTTAAAAATTATGGTATTATGAAGTGTATAGTGTAAAATTTTATGGTATTTTTTAGCAATGACATTAAAAAGAGGAAAATGAGGTGCTATTAGCAACATACTTATTATATTGCTAGTTAGGTGATATTCTTATATGTATCATCAAAGCTGTTACATATTAGATTGGCTATATGTATGTTTTAATTTATTAAAAAACATAATTATATATATAGATCTGAAATGCATAGCCAAATAAAATTTATTTTAATTGTTATCATTTTATTAGTTAATATACAAATGTATTCATATACTACCTAATTTTAATTATATGACTTATATTTATTTATATCATCGTACCATGTTAATAGTTGAACTTATATTTTATATAACCATATCCACATAGATTATATTTTTCGACGGCTACAAATTAATTTTTAATATTTAGTTACTTTTATTTAATTATTTAAATCAATATACTAATTAAATAAACCGTTTAAAATACGTTTCAAAAATTAAATTTTATAATTTTTTTATCATTATACGAACTCTCGGCCAACAAAATCTAAAAATCGTTTTATATTAAAATAATCAATTTAATAAATGATTGAAATCAACCAGTTCATTAAAAATATTATTTTGATCGAGAAAATTCTGGAAAAATTTTCTTAACTTTAAAATATCTAGCTTGATTTTATAAAAATTTAATATAACAAAAAATATTTTTTATTATTATACTTTATTGTATTTTGAATAATTAATATATATATTTATGCAATAAAATATAAATAAATTTTTTATACTGTGCATTCTATTCGAAAAGTTCTAATAATATATATTTTTTAAATACATAATTAATAAACTATATATGCATAAACATATTTAGATAATATAAATATACTTATATATATATTTAAATATAATAATAATAATTTTGTTACTGTTATTTATACATATACATATATATATGTATAAAACGATTTAAAAAAATTAAACTATGTATGTACATATACATATGCATATACATACATACATACATATATGTTTAATATTCAATATAATTGTATATAGATATAAATCATTAGTATTTTTACATATAAGTCATAAATACACACACGCACACATAGTTTTTAATATTTATATAAATAACAAGTTTACATACATACTGTTTGTACCGTAATTGGGCACAACATTCTTTGAATGTGATTGAAGAGATTAAAATGAAGAAATTAAATGGAAAAAGAAGCTAATCTATTAATCACACAAATAAAAGCATGCGAATTGTAACCTACATCCACTTTGAATGTTTTGCTGTTTATTGATGATTGACAACTAATCACAACAGTACAACACTCTAACACTCGAGTTAAAATGGTGTTGCGGTAGAGTAACGGTGTAGTGGAGTCGATGGTTCTTTTTCTATAGGCGTATGGGTGCTATTTATAGGTGTAGGTCTGAAATATCTACCTCTGAACTCGGAATACTCCTTCTCACATGTGGATGAACCCACCAGATCGATCTGGGGTCATTTGGGATCGATCTGGATCGATCTCAACCATTTTCGTATCGATTAAGATTTCGTCCATTTGACATGCAATCGATTAGAGGCATTCTTGAAGTGGTAAACAAGCTCCTGTGAAAATTTCATAACATTTGGACTTGAAGATTTTGAGTTACGATCGATCCAAGATTGGATTTGTAGTTGGCTGAAGCAGCGTATCGATGCCTGTTTGTATCGATACTCCATCGTATCGATAGACCATGCATTGATGATGTGGAGCGGTGCTCATGTGGAGATCCGCTTTTCATGCTAGGTCTGATGGATGCGAAGAGGGATGGACTTTGATGGATACGAACTGACATCATCTACATATATTTTGATCAATCCATTATTTAAGCATACGAACTTCCACTGACCCGAAATTTGGAATGTTTCCTTTCATAACATTGTTTGTCATTCCATGTCAATTGTAACTCGGTCCGGACTCGGATCAAGTTTTCCAGTATCCATAATGGACCTGTGTTTAACCGATCTTTGAGACGGATTATCTTTGATTTCTAGTCAAGTCCTTGGTGTCATAGCCTTGCCAAAAAGCAGTATAACATTTGCCCCTAAGGTACATCCTATGTGAACATGACGTGCTTTGAAAAGCTACATCATTTATTTTGAAAATGTTCTATCTGATTCATTGAATAATCGTTGTCTTTTCGTCAAGAGATGCAACCTTTGTCTGATTTCCAGCATTATAAATGTTGAATTCTTGACTGCCAATGATCGTGCAGTGTTTTGTTGTAATCATGGGTTGAGTGCTAGCAATTTGTTGTTCATTGTTCTGGTTGTCATCAGGTAAGCATTCCATTCATGTTAAGTTTGAAAATCAAATGTTTTTTCGTCATATATGCACGTATGTTAACTTGACTCCTATTTACATTTGCATGTTCATGGATCGTTTTCAAGTTCTTTTGTTCTTGTTTGGATCGAGTTTCATATCAATCCTCTCTCGGATCTATGTAAAATTCGAGTTGAAACAACGATTGATGGTTGTTTTAGGCCACTCCTTTGTATCGATCCTCTCCTGGATCGATTTGAGATGTTGGAATGCATGCTTCGTATCGATGGCTATCGATACAAAATGGATAGTCCTTGGAGATGCTTTATATCGATGGATACGAGGTCTTGGGTCTTTGAGCTGATGGATACGAAATAGGCGTTTCGTACCAATGGAGCTTAGTTGTTCAAATAAGACCTCGTTGCAACTTTCGTATCGATGAAAACTTGACTGCTTCTATCGGTCCTTACTACTGGGATACGAAACGTTTTCTGTTGGTTACGTAGGCATATAATTACCTTTTGTACTTAGCCAAATTTTCTTACTTGCTCTTGCTTTTAACCTTCCTTTGTATCGTCACGACCTAGATTTTTGCGTTCGAAAATCGACACCCGTACTTCACTTGTACTCGAATGCCGCAGATTCAACTGTTGAAATCCGATTTGTGCCGAAGCTTATAACACATTAAATATAGCAACATAGCGGAAGAAAATGAATATATCATTGATATACAACAGTTGATACAATGTCAGATACAACATGAATATCAATACTATCAGAGATACAAGATAACAACAGAAACAAAACACCAGCAGCAGCGGAACAATATCACCAACTTGATCTTCCAAAGAATAGAAAGAACATAGAATCCAAAGCTGCATTTCAATGCCAAAGTTTCAAAACCAAATGGCTTAATGAAAAAGATTCAAAGACTATAATCCGATAAGCTCGAACCACCATCAAGTTGACTTAAGCAAGGTCATTTATACAGTCAGCAATGCGATCGCCAAGATCCAAAAGCTAAAAGCTATCGACTCTACACCTACTATTCAATTATCTGAAAAATCCAACTCTAGACTGCCCTCATGGAAAATTATGGGCACCCAGAGTTTAGAAAAGGAACAATAAACTCCAGGCCAGTCATGAGACTGGTGTGAGCAAACAAAAACAGTTTTATATAAAAACAAACAACAAAGAATTTAAGATTGAAATCCGCAATGCTTTTTTGAAAAATGAAATTGCCATAAGGCCTCCTGCCACACACACAATGCAAGCACACATTTGGAGGAGATTTCTCCTTATGACAGTCAAAAATGCCTGATATGAGAAAAACATTTGATATTATTATTAATGCATAGCGCAGAAAACATTTGCAAGTATAATATTAATCTTAGCCAGCATACGTACCATTATAATATGCCTACTATAGCTACCATGTTAAATGGTAGGTTATACAACTAAAACCGTACATGGCGCATATTGGAGATTGGATTTCCAATAAATGGTCAGGCTAAGGAACTTCCTATTGCAACATGGGTACGCCTCTGGAAGGACGCCCCAAGAACCTACCCAGATCTCTGCCAACACAAGGCCGGGTTACCCCTGCTCGGAAGTAACACCTACAAGTATGCCATCCCCGGTCATAACCAACCTTTATCTGAGCGCTCAACACCAACAACCACAAAGTAATAAATTTGCAGTAACCACGTAGGTTAAATATCCGGGCTCCATACCATGATACCACCTCTATCCAGAAGAAATGGACATACCCTTGGGGCACGACCCCTAAATAACCTTGCTGCATTCTTCATGTTTCGACCATTTTCGGGTTGTGAGGTCTTGATGTAGTCCCCTCCACAAAGCTACGCTTTACACAAAAGCCATGCTTCGATCAACAAATGATCGGCAGCACATCGTATGCCACATTATCAAATTGGGAATGTATCACTAGTAACCATCAACTACATAATCTCTGAGCTCGTACGTCTCAGAGAAGGGTGTTAAGCTAAGAGAATAAATTCTCCGCCACCAAATAGAAATGTATTTGATAGAAATCAGCTTTACATCTCAAAGTGCAATGTTAGACACACATCCATACAAGTCTGTTCTGGGTTCGAACAGAATCGAAGACATTTCCAAAGAAGCCCTTGCAATCTGGGTATTCACAATCCTGATCGGACTCATATCACATATGGAGATCTCTATACCGGCACGACTCAGTGTAGAGACATTCGATGGGTAATCCTTTTTATTCTCGAAAATACCCGGTCTTCACCACCGGTCTTCAAATGTTATCCATTTTGTCGTACCATTATTCGAAATGGGTTATATGACACAAGGTCCTCTCCTGGCTAAACCGAATAATGAGCGCAATATTTATAAACATACGAATATTGGGATCTTATTTAAGTCACGACTTATTACCCAAAACCTTTTCTTCAAATGGTTCAACAAATTACCATTTTCCAATCTTTAAACAAAAAGATTCATTTCACAAAGTTCACCAATGTTTCACAAAGATTCATTCATTGCCTTTCAAAATAATTCCATTTCAAATTTGAAACCCTTTTTAACAAAACTGGAAATCCTTTCTTTATATGAAAGCAATTATCATTTGAAAACCAAGAGTTTTCGATTCGGGGAAATCCGATTACATTTGCTCAAATTATAGCCATTCAAGTATAAACTTGGGTTGAATTTAAATTCTCAAAATAATATATTCAACATACTTTAAAGATGGTTTTAAAATCCATATATATATATATATATATATATATATTATGTAACTTGTATAAACCTTTCAAACCAAATTTCCAAAACAATTTCAAAATTTAACAAGATATAGTCTTATTCAAACTAAATTTTAATTTCAAACTTCCTTTCAAAAAGCTTTCCATATTTAACCCAATTATATTTCCAATACCATTTGGATTCAAAATTCAACTTTCTAAACAAATAATATTTAAATTCAAAGTATCCATGACTTAACCGATTTCCTATGAAATCCATATTTGTGTGTGTATAGTGTAGTCCGGGGGTTTTACACAATAATGCAACATCATTAATCATCACAATCCAAACACAGCAATATCAATAAGCGGTATAATCCAATAACTCTTATTTCATTCAGAGATTCACATATATAAATTCATCATAGATAAATAAATTACATTCATCACAGCTGAAATAAAAAATAATTCATATCACAAAGCATTACACATCAGGGATATCAAACAATTCAACATTTAATAGAATCCAAACATCCATAAGTAAGATCAATTTATTATCTGATTAAGTTAAATCAGACTAATTACTTATGAATAAACTACTAATCCTGGTTGATTAACATTATTTTATTACAAATCATCTTAATTAATTAACCTTTAATCATTTATTAATTAACCTTAAACGATAAATCAATTAATCTTTGATTATTAATTAATTAACCTTAATTAATAATTTAATCAACCTTTAATCATTAAATAATTAACCTTTAATTATTTAACTATCCTTTAATTAATTATTCCCAAATTAATTACATTAAATTACACAAATTAGTTATCCTCTAAATAATTAAGGAAGTTAAACTTTAATTAATTATCCTTAATTAATTACAAAATTAATTAACCCTTAATTATTAAACTAGTTAACCTTAATTAATTACAATAAATAAATCATTCTTAAGTTAATTACATAATTAATTAACCTTTAATTAATACATCATCCCTTAATCACTTTTATTAATTAATTAACCTTAAATTAATTAACCTTAAATTAATTAATTATTCTCAAATTAATTACCTTAATTAATTAATCCCATAAATTAATTATCCTTTAATTAACTTATTCTTTAATCACTTGATAAATCATTATTTAAGCATTAATTAATTATCCTTAATTACTTTTATTTATTTAATTAACCTTTTAATTAATTTCATTAATAAATCACCTTGGTTTATTATCCATTAACTTAAACCCATTAAGTTAAACTATCCTTTAAAACACATTTTACTTCTTAATTTTCCACTTAATTATAATATGAGGTTTGTTTAAAATTTTAAAACAAAGGTTATATAAGATTACACTTTCAAACTTAGTAAAATAAAACATTTTTAAACCTTGTAAATAAATTTTCTTTGAAAAAAAAACTTGACTTATCTTCCTTTTAAAACTTATTTAATTTAAAAGATTTTAAAAAAACTTGGTTAACTTTTTATTCAAAACTTATTGAACCTATCCAACTCAATAAATCTTGAGCCATAACATCAATTACCAGAGTCAACTTAACATTTTCCCGAGCAAACTCATTTTTATATCTGCTTCGAGTCAAACACTCCATTATGCACGTACAAACCCGAGCCATAGTCGTATTCCCCAAATTCCTAAATAAACTTAGATATTAGTGACATATAGTGCATGTACACCGTCGCCCTGGTCATCTCCGATCATTGCCATGGCCTTCGACATATCACCAACGACTTTTCCCATCACCTCGACCACCCAACCTTCATCGATTCGCTTCAGAATCCCAAAACTAGCCATCATGTATTTTCCTAAAACCAAACACCGATGATAAAACCAACCATTCCCGAGATCTTGCCCTCTTGAAATCCTGCCACTCTGGTCAAAGCAATGTCAGACTCCCTTTTATCCTTTCCCCCATATGCAATCGCTCTCGAAGCTTCTTTGATGACGTACGAACACGATGAACGTCAACGACCATATCGGTTAACAAAACCCTAGTTTGACTCAAACAAGTCACCTTGATGCATCAAAAATCCCTCTACCATTTTTGCTAAATCCACTGACCTTCAAGCAATCCTCAGCCATGATCCCGTCATTTCCAAACCACGCAATCGCCAATATTTTCCCAAAACATCATTTCCATTCATCCTAGAAATTCTCGACATCTACTTGCTTAAAAATCACGAGACCTATTTCTAAAATCACTATTTCGTAATACAAACATGATTATGTAACCAGATCTAAAAATTAAAATGTTCGTTTTTGCTGATATATATTGATTATACCGTAAATTGTTATTTTCAAAATATTTACCTAATATTATTTCTTTAAAAATAACCTCACATGGTTATAAGCAACTTTCTTTCAGGAATCATAGTCTGAAATGTTTTAAACATGAAGATAATTTTTTTTTCTTTCTTCTCTGGTGGATTTTTGAGTTTGTTATAACAGAGTATATACATATATACATACACCGACATGCATAACACAATTCACACAATGTAGATATATATACGCAGCTATATTATCATTTTTCACAACAGCCACATTACAATCATCAATATATATCCATATTCCAACTAGAACAAGTCAGTTTGCTCAACTGGAATAGTTGCACAGAGAACATAAGCCTGGAACATGGAAAATGATTTGAAAACTGATCTGGACTTTGATGTTGAAGCTTGATGTTTTGATTCCTGAAACTGTAATTGCTTGATCTTTAGTTGAAACTGAATCTTGGATTTTAATATGTTTTCAGGCTTTTGAAATTGTTATTTGATGTAGAATCTGCTCTTGCTTAAAACTTTGAACTGCTTAGGTTGAAATGCTTCAGGCTTGTAATTGTTTGTTTCGATTTTGATTTTATTTTGATTTCCAGGTTACACTTGATCTGGATCTTATTTTTGATTGAACCTGATCTTGTTTTCAGGTCTGAAGAGTTTGTATTTAGATTTTATTGTTTGCTTCAGGCTGAAGCTCTTCCTTTCCAGGTTTGTGTTTTCTTTTTTTTTTTTTGATTTGTAGTTTAGTTTGAGTAGTTTTGAACCGAGAAAAAAACATACAGGGTTCTCAAATTACTTATTTGTGTGTATATATATATATATATATATATATATATATATATATATATATATATATATATATATCAATTCCAAGAGAAAGAATTGATTTTTTTCCATTTATCTATATCAAGTTACATTAACTTAACACTTGTAAATGTAACTTATCATTAAGTAACAAATGTTAACATATATAATCTTAACCTTACATTTGTTTAAACTATGTGTTGTGATCTTATCACTTGTTAAATCCAATTAATTTTACGTTTAAATCCTTTTCTTTATTTTATTTTTTTATTTACAAATTATGGTTTAAACCTTCTTGTTTATAAATTATGTTTTAAACCCTTATCTTAACTTAATTTATAAATTTCATTTTTAAACCTTATGTTATTATAAATTTACATTTGTTCATTCACATTTTAAAATACTTACACATGTCTTTTACATGTACTTATGTTTTAAACAAAATTTTATATCATATTTTAAATTTGAATAATCCACTTCCTTTTACATACATATGTATATCTTTAAAGAACATAATTTTAAAATCAATTAAACATTAATAAAAAAGTGTATAATGTGTATATATTTGAATTTAACATTGTAAATAGCTTTTGTAAATCAATTTCAAATAAAATTTTCAAACCATCATATTATAAGTACAAAACAAATTTTCCTATTAGTATTACATTTTAGAGTTTCCAAATCCGATATATTATTCAAAATATTAATCTTTGAATTGTCAACTAGAAATTATATTTAAAATCATATTTGTTTACATTTATATTAATAAACAAATAAATATCTATTTTTTTTGGAAAATACCAAATTAATTCATAATTTAATTTCAAAAATTAAATTAATTACCAATTTAAATTTAGCTTAAAAATCGAGATTGCTACAGATTCCCCCTTAAGAAAATTTCGTCCCCGAAATTTGCTAGACAGGGAGACAACAAAGAACATATGAAATGGTTCATTAGATCAAACTGAATATCTATTATGTATTTGGCTTACCAAATCAGAATAACAATAATAAATTCAAGAACAACTTGTTCAATACTTCACAAGATACTCGGGTCACCAGATCTACAAAGATATAAAAGGCATTGGTTAGTTCGAAGGGATAACTAACCGTTCGTAGAATATATCTAGACCCAAAGGAACAGGCAAATGGATTCAATTTTCCGCAATTCTCAAACACTAGGTATGGATTCCAAACTCAGGTCGGAATACCCCAAAGTTTACACTGACTTATCCCTCTTCGGACTTTGATCCTCATAAGAAATCATAACAAAATTCTCAAATTAGGTTTTGACCAAAATCGTTTTATCGATACAATCTAATTTAACTTCATATTTTGTTAACCAATTTATTTCAAATAAATTTCAAATTCATTAAAGTTAAAAATGTAAAGCTAATAGAGAAACGATAAAGAGAATACGTAATAGGAACTTATCTACACGATTCGAAGTGCCACCATCGCACCAAAGCTTCTTCTTGCAGCTGCCATGAAGCAATCAAAGAATTGAAACTGGATCAAAGGAGATTGATAGAGAAAGATGTTTCCGTTGTTGCAGGGTATCGACCATTTGTAGTGGTACTCCCATGTCCCCTATCTCGTCCTCTTCTTGCATTCATACTCACTATCAGTGGATAGTAAGAGGATTTACTGAGGCATACGGACGGATATCTTTGAGACATACTCATTCTAGGGTATTTGTAACCCTATCTCTAATGAGTTACCTAATGTGTTACACTCCTGAGTTAAAGTTTCAACCTTCAGCTCTGATACCAAAATGTCACGACCCGGATTTTTACATTCGAAAATCGACACCCGTACTTCACTTGTACTCGAATGCCGCAGATTCAACCGTTGAAATCCGATTCATGCCGGAGCTTATAACACATTAAGTACAGCAACACAGCGGAAGAAAATGAATATATCATTAATACACAATAGTTGATACAATATCGGATACAACATGAATATCAATATTATCAGAGATACAAGGCAACAGCAGAAACAAAACACAGCAGCGGAACAATATCACCAACTTGATCTTCCAAAGAATAGAAAGAAGATAGAATCCAAAATTGCATTTCAATGCCAAAGTTCCAAAACCAAATGGCTTAACCCAAAATCTTCGAAGACTCCAATCCGATAAGCTCGAACCACCATCAAGTTGACTTAAGCAAGGTCAGGCATACAGTCAGCAATGCGATCGCCAAGATCCAAAAGTTGAAAGCTATCGACTCTACACCTACTATTTGATTATTTGAAAAATCCAACTCAATATTGCCTATGTGGAAAATTGTGGGCACCCAGAGTTTAGAAAGGGAACAATAAACTCCAGGTCAGTCATGGGACTAGTGTGAGCAAACAAAAACAGTTTTAAATTAAAACAAACAAAAAAAGAATTTAAGATTGAAATCTGCAATGCTTTTTGGAAAATGAAACTGCCATAAGGCCTCCCACCACACACACAATGCAAGCGCACACTTGGAGGAGATTTCTCCTTATGACAGTAAAAAATGCTTGATACGCGAAAACCATTTGATATTGTTATTAGTGCATAGTGCAGAAAACATTTGCAAGTATTATATAAATCTTAGCCATCATACATACCATTATAGTATGTCCACTATAGCTACCATGATAAATGGCAGGTTATACAACTAAAACCGTACAAGGCGCGCATTGGAGATTCGATTCCCAACAAATGGTCAGGCTAAGGAACTTCCTATTGCCATGGGTACGCCTCTGAAGGGATGTCCCGAGAACCTACCCAGATCTCTACCAACATAAGGCCGGGTTACCCTTGCCCGAAAGTAACACCTACAAGTATGTCATCCTCGGTCATAACCAACCTTTATCCGAGTGCTCGACACTAACAACCATATTTGCAGTAACCACATAGGTTAAATATCTAGGCTCCATATCATGATACCACCTCTATCCAGAAGAAATGGATATACCCTAGGGGCACGACCCCTAAATAAGCTTGCTGCATTCTTTCTGTTTTGACCATTTTCGGGTTGTGAGGTCCTTATGCAGTCTCGTCCACAAAGCTACGCTTTACACAAAAGCCATGCTTCGATCAACAAATGATCATCAGCACTTCATATGCAACATTACCAAATTGGGAATGTATCACTAGTAACCATCAACTACATAAACTCTTAGCTCATATGTCTCAGAGAAGTGTGTTAAGCTAAGAGAATAAATTCTCCGCCACCAAAAAGAAATGTATTTTATAGAAATCATCTTTATATCTCAAAGTGTAATGTCATACACACATCCATACAAGTCTGTTCCAGCTTCGAACATAACCGAAGGCACTTACAAAGAAGCCCTTGCAATCTGGGTATTCACAATCCCGATCGAACTCGCCATCACATATGCAGATCTCTAAACCGGTGCGACTCAGTGTAGAGACATTCGATGGGTAATCCTTTTCGTTCTCGAAAATACCCGGTCTTCACCACTGGTCTTCAAATGCTATCCATTTCGTCGTACCATTATTCGAAATGGGTTATATGACACAAGGTCCACTCCCAGCTAAACCAAATAATGAGCGCAATATTTAAAAACATATGGATATTGAGATCTTAGTTAAGTCACAACTTATTACCCATAACCTTTTCTTCAAATGGTTCAACAAATTACCATATTCAAATCTTTAAACAAAAAGATTCATTTCAGAAAGTTCACCAACCTTTCACAAAGGTTCATTCATAGCCTTCCAAAATAATTCCATTTCAAATTTGAAACCCTTTTTAACAAAACTGAAAATCCTTTCTTTATATGAAAGCAATTATCATTTGAAAACCAAGAGTTTTCATTTCAGGAAAATCCGATTACATTTGCTCAAGTTAAAGCCTTTCAAGTACAAACTTGGGTTGAATTTAAATTCTCAAAATAATATATTCAACATACTTTAAAGATGGTTTAAAATCCATATATATATATATATATATATTATATAACTTGTATAAACCTTTCAAACCAAATTTCCAAAACAATTTCAAAATTTAACAAGATATAGTCTTATTCAAACTAAATTTTAATTTCAAACTTCCTTTCAAAAAGCTTTCCATATTCAACCCAATTATATTTCCAAAACCATTTGGATTCAAAATTCAACTTTTTAAACAAATAATATTTAAATTCAAAATATCTGTGACTTAACCGATTTCTTGTGAAATCCACATTTGTATGTGTATAGTTCAGTCCAGGGGTTTTACACAATAGTGCAACATCATTAATCATCACAATCTAAACACAGCAATATCAATAAGCGGTATAATCCTATAACGCTTATCTTCATTCACAGATTCAAAGATATAAATTCATCATAGATAAATAAATTACATTCATCACAGTTCAAATAAAAAATAATTCATATCACAAAGCATTACACATCAGGGATATCAAACAATTCAACATCCAATAGAATCCAAACATCCATAAGTAAGATCAATTTATTATCTGATTAAGTTAAATCGGACTAATTACTTATGAATAAACTACTAATCCTGGTTGATTAACATTAACTAATTACAAATCATCTTAATTAATTAACCTTTAATCATTTATTAATTAACCTTAAATGATCAATCGACTAATCTTTAATTATTAATTAATTAACCTTAATTATTAATTTAATCAACCTTTAATCATTAAATAATCAACCTTTAATTATTTAACTATCCTTTAATTATTCCCAAATTAATTACCTTAATTAATTAATCACACAAATTAGTTATCCTTTGAATAATTAAGGAAGTAAACATTTAACTAATTATCCTTAATTAATTTCAAAATTAGTCAACCCTTAATTATTAAATTAATTAACCTTAATTAATTACAATAAATAAATCATTCTTAAGTTAATTACATAATTAATTAACCTTTAATTAATACATCATCCCTTAATCAACTTAATTAATTAATTAATCTTAAATTAATTAATTATTCTCAAAAGTAATTACCTTAATTAATTAATCCCATAAATTAATTATCCTTTAATTAACTTATTCTTTAATCACATGATAAATCATTCCTTAGCCATTAATTAATTATCCTTAATTACTTTCATTTATTTAATTAAACTTTAATTAACTATTAATAAACCACCTTGGTTAATTATCTATTAACTTAAACCCATTAAGTTAAACTATCCTTTAAAACACATTTTACTTCTTAATTTTCCACTTAATTATAATATTAAGTTTGTTTAAACTTTTAAAACAAAGGTTATATAAGATTAAAACACTTTCAAACTTAGTAAAAAATATATTTTAAAACCTTGTAAATAAATTTTCTTTGAAAAAAAACTTGACTTATCTTCCTTTTAAAACTTATTCAATTTAAAAGATTTTATAAAAACTTGATTAACTTTTTATTCGAAACTTATTGAACTTATCCAACTCAATAAATCCCGAGCCATAACATCAATTACCCGAGTCAACTCAACATTTTCCCGAGCAAACTCGGTTTTATATCTGCTTTGAGTCAAACACTCCATTACGTGCGGACGAACGTGAGTCATAGTCATCTTCCCCAAATTCCTAAATAAACTCAGATATCAGTGACATATGGTGTACGTGCACCGTCGCCCTGGTCATCTTCGATCATTTCCATGGCCTTCGACACTTCACCAATGACTTTTGCAATCACCTCGACCACCCAACCTTCATCGATTCGCTTCACAATCCCAAAACAAGCAATCACGTATTTCCCTTAAACCAAACACTGACGATAAAACCAACCATTGCCAAAGATCTCGCCCTCCTAAAATCCTGCCACTTTGGCCAAAGCAACGTCATACTCCCCTCTATCCTTTCCCCCACATGTGATCGCCTCCGAAGCTTCTTTTATGACGTACGAACACGATGAACATCAACGACCATATCAGTTACAAAACCCTAGTTTGACTCAGACAAGTCACCTCGATGCATTAAAAATCCCTCTACTATTTTTGCCAGATCCACTGACCTTCAAGCAATCCTCAACCACGATCCCATCATTTGTCTGTAGATCTAGAGATGAACCTACTTAAGGCTGCCATCTTCCTATTGAGCCTTTACACTTGCTTTATGGTTATGGGAGTTTTGAAGTTCCAAATCGTCTAGATTTTCTCAGGATTTGCTTCAATTCCTTTAGCATTGACGATGAATCTAAGAAATTTTCCTGATGCAACTCTAAAATGGCACTTCAACAGATTGAGCTTCATTCTATATTGTCAGAGTAAATTAAACGTAGTTTCCAAATCACTGATAAGGTTGATGGACAATCGTGATTTTATGAGCATGCCGTCCACATATACTTCCTTGGTCTTTCCAACGTGATTAGCGAACATTCGGTTCATGAGCCTTTGATAAGTTTCCACAGCCTTCTTAAGTCCAAATGACATCACTTTGTAGCAATAGAGTCCCAAATCGACGACGAAGCTAATATGTTCCTGATCAGGTAGGTACATTGGTACTTAATTGTAGCCGGAATATGCGTCCATGAAAGATAAGAGCTCGTGTCTCACCGTTGAATCCACAAGTTGATCGGTTCTAGGAAGTGGGAAACTATCCTTCGGGTAGGATTTATTCAAATCTAAGTAGTCCACACATGTTTGCTGTTTCTCATTTGATTTTCTGACAAGCACTAGATTATATACCCACTTCGGGTATAAAGCATCATGGACAAACTCATTCGACTTGAGTTTATTTACTTCTTCCTTCAGGGCAGCAGATCTCTTTGGATCCATACCGTGCCTTTTTTGTTTGACCGGGACATACCACAGGTCAATATTTAATGCATGGCTCATGACGTCCGGCAAGATCCCACACATGTCTGAGCAAGTCCAAGCAAACACATAATGGTTTGCTTGGAGAAAATCAACCAATTCCTGTCTCATCTAGTGGTTAAGTTGAGATCCGGCCTTTATCATTCTGGAGTCATCATTGTCGTGGATCGAAACATCAATCGTCAACTCTACCGAGGAAGCATGATTGTATTTGACTTTCACTTTATCACTATTGCCTTGGGGATCAAGATCTTTAAGGATTTGGTTCTGGCGCCCAGACCTAGGCCCAGGCATTAGCTGTCAATTCTTTGAAAAACGGACATAGAGAGATTCCTCTATGCTCTTGCCTTTCTCCTTACGTTACGCATCCTGCAGCTCGACAACATAGTAGGCGCGTCCAGCCAACTAATCACCATGTACTACTCCAACCCCATTATCAGTGGGGAACTGTAGAGTCAAATACCATGGGGAAATCGCCGCAGAATTCAGCGAGGGCCAGTCGGCCCAAGAAAGCACTATAGGGGAAATTAATGTCTAACACAACAAACTGTAGCATCCGGACTCTCGGCGATCTCCAATACCTAATTCAGCTGGCAACTCCACTATCCCAGCGGTTATAGCTGCACTTCCATTAAAACCATATATGCATGATTGGCACGGTTTTAAATCTTTCGCTTCCATTCTCATTTGGCCATAAGCTCGCTTAAAAAGAATGTTCATGGAGCTTTCACTGCCGACCAAGATCCTCTTCATCCAAGCAGGACCTATCTAGGTTGAAATGACCAACGGATCAATCGTGGGGGTCTTGTCTCTATCAGTATCTCAATTTTTGAAAACGATGTTGTCTGTCATCGTTCTTTATTATTTCGCCTGGGCCTCGTCATAAGAATTACTACAACACTCAAAGTCCACATGCCTAATCGAACTGACATATGACTCCATTTTCTTCCAGCTCTATTCAGCTGGATAAGGACCACCACTCATTATGTTTTACCAATCTCCCACCAGTATGCATGGGTTCTTCGGGTCTAGCTTGGCCTTGACCTTGATTCGGGTTAGATGGGCCCACACCTCCATCCTGTGGTGCCCGAACAAACTATTCCAACTTCCTTTCTCCAATCATTTTCTTGATGATGTCTTGCAAACGACGGCACTCATTAGTATTATGGCCATAACAACCGTGGAATCTGTAGAATTTTCCAGTCTGAATTTGTTTCTCAGATGATGGTTTCAGAGCTGGCTTCTTATACTATTCGGTATTACAAGTTTGAAGGTAAACATTTTCTACTGATGTGTTTAAAGGGTATATCGGTCGAATATGGGAGCTTTGGGTCTCGGTCCGCGATATGGGTCTCTCTCTTTTTCCTAACCTTCGTTACCCTTCTACTGACCTTGTTTGTTCTGAATTTTCAATTGTACCTTGCCCAAACTCTCGCCGGTCTATTTCACAGCAACATTACTGTGAATGCCTTCAATACTAGGCCCCGCATCATCCTACTTCCTAGATCATCGAGCGTCTTCTCTCCTTAAAAACTAGGCTGCCTTAGCATAGAAAGATCCAATGAAATAAGGGGTTTCCCGGCTAACCAATTGCCAAACTCGAAATCAGGATCGATCGCTTTACTTAACGAAATTAAAATAAAATTATCATTGAGGTTGCTGACCTTAGCACAAGCAGCATGAAACCTTTTCAGATAACGTCTAAGAGTCTCTTCTAGAGCTTGGGTAATACTGGACAAGGTGTTGACATTCTTTGGCCTTGTAACATGCATATGGAAATGTTCAAACTTTGTAGCCAACTGATCAAAACTTGAAGTTGATCTAGGTATTATACGAGTGAACCACATAGTCACAATCCCTTCCAGAGAAATAGGGAAACTCATACACTTGATCGCATCATCGGCCGGAGCGGCGTCCATGAGCCATTCATACTTTAATAAATGTTGGTTAGGATTCGAACTTCCTTCATACATAGGCAAGATAGGCATCCTGAATCGACAAGGTGGCTCAACATAAAGGATGTCCTTGGTGAATAGCGTATGACTTTGAGAGATTCTCCAATCGTCATTGGTAAGACCTTGACTTTCTCAGATCATTTGGTGGATCGTGGTTGGAGTGTTAGGCATCTAGATGTTCGAGGCCAAGGCATGGTCTAGTTCCATGTTGCAGGGACAGTTCGGGCCCTATCGACGATGTGTTCCTCGCCTCCTTGGCTCTCGATCTTCGGGAACATAAGGCTTATGAGCATGGATGTGTTGATGAAGGGCCGGATCTGGCTGGTTCTGGATATCGGCTTCCAAATCTATAGCGGCGGCAGCTGCATGGTCATGGATGGTGTCACAAGGAAGCGCACCTCCCTAGGATGAAGTCCATCTTGGTGCCTTGCAGAAGGACCAACCCCGGCTTGTTCGAGATTCACAACATGCTGATTCCTGGAGGCTTCTGCATAATTTCCAACTAGTTGACGACGCGTTGATCTGTGATTGATGTCAGATGATGCCGAGCTTTCGGTTGAGGAATGAGAAGCGTGAACTCTTCTAGATCTCCGTCGCCTTTCCTCGTTTACTTGTTTCGCGAGTTCCATGTTGGCATGGATCTGTTGGGTGAGCTCTTGACAGCTCTGAGTGAGCTCTTGCAGGTGGATAGAACTCCTCTATAGTCACAGGACCTTGTGGATCTAAAGCTCCAGCTGATGTCTGGCATGTAGTAGTCAGCTGCGTAGGATTTTGCTTATCCCTTCCTTCTGGATCTACAGCATTTGAAGCAGTTCTGGTAGTATGCACCATGGCTGATGTAGCTCTTTCCTAGATCATGAATAATCTGAGTAGAATGGAAGGAACCACAAGAAGGTAGATCTGGATCTCCTCTTTAGATTTTAGAAATCCAACAATGGTAGCAGATCCAATGAATCGGAGAAAAATAGAGTTTTCTCAGTGAAAGCACCAAAGTGTTTGTACCAAAATTGGGTACAACACTCTTCAGATGTGATTGAAGAGATTAAGATGAAATATAATGGAAAAAGTGGCTAACCTACCAATCACACCCATAAAAGCATGCGAATATAGAAAAGACAAGAAATTATAGTAGTTCAGCGTTGTAGCCTACGTCCACTTTGAATGTTTTGATGTTTATTGATGATTGACAACTAATTACAATAGTACAACACTCTAACACTCGAGTTACAATAGAGTTGCTGTAGAGTAACGATGTAGTGGAGTCAAAAGTCCTTTTTCTGTAGGCGTAGGGGCGCTATTTATAGGTATAGGTCTGAAATATCTGCCCCTGACTTGGGAATTCTCCTTCTCAAACGTGGATGGGCCCACTAGATCGATCTGGGGTCATTTGGGATTGATTTGGATCGATCCAAACCATTTTTGTATCAATCAAGATTTCGTCCATTTGACATGCGATCAATCAGAGACATTCTTGAAATGGTAAACAAGCTCCTGTGAAAATTTCATAACATTTGGACTTGTAGATTTTGAGTTATGATCAATCCAAGATTGGATTTGTTGTTGGCTAAAGCATGCATATCGATGCTTGTTCGTATCAGTTCTCCTTCGTATCGATAGGCCATGCATCGATGACGTGAAGCGGCGTTCACATGGAGATCCGCTTTCCATGCCAAGTGACAATTTCTATTGTTTGACTTTGTCTTCTTCATATCGATCGTGTATGGTTCCTTTCGTATCGATGTTTGTATGCCGCTGCGTATCGATGCTTGGAAGGCATCTTCGTATCGATTCCCGGTAGCTAACTTCCTGTCGATGCCTGGAACGATCGATACGAAACGGAGGGAAGGGGTTGATCCATACAAACCGAACATATGGATTGATGATGTGCAATCGATATGAACATGATGGAAGTGGAGTTGATGGATACAAGGTCTGCTGGATACGAAGAGAGATGGACTTTGAGGATACGAACTGACATTTTCTACATAGATTTTGATCAAACCATTATTTGAGCATATGAACTCCGATTGACCCGAAATTTGGAATGCTTCCTTTCATAGCTTTGCTTTTCGTGCCATGTTAATTATAGCCCGATCCGGACTCGGACCAAATTTGTAGGTATCCATAGTGGACCTGTGTATAACCGATCTTGGGGATGGATTGCCTTGGTTTCTAGTCAAGTCCTGGGTGTCACAGCCTTTCCAAAAGAAGGGATAACTCATACATATATTTGAATAACATTTAATATATATAATATGAGATAACATGTCCGTTGCGATGTAAATCCCTGCATTTATATATGGGCATGTATTGTATGGACTATTATGCTACATATGCACACATATGCACTTATGTATATTGTACATATATATACTTTATATTTAATTGAATGTAAATTGAATAATATTGTACATAATTTATAAATTTAAATAAAATAAGAGATTTTATTTAATTAAAATTTAGAAACGTTTTAAATAAATTAGACTTCATTTGCCCAATATAGATCCAATAGGTTAAAAATATTGAATTCACCCATAACTTTCATTGCAGGCTGGTCTAGTTCCAACAATTGTATTTGAGTCCAATAGCCTATTTGATCTAAATTAGTCATATTAGGGTTAACTATTAAGCCCACAACCCAAAAGTTGTCCCTAATAGAAAAGGCTTAAATTTTAATGGGGCCTTGTGCTAATTTTCAATATTGTTTGAAAACTAAAATATAAGATCTTAAATTTAAAAGTTAAATTTAAAAGTTAAATTTAAAATAAGATATACATATATTGTAAAAGTTATAATAAAATAAAAATTATAAAATGTTTAGGATGTCATAAGTATATATGTTTATATATATCATGATTTTGACATTGATATAATTTAATTAAAATTATTTAATTAAATAAATTTATTAAAGGTAAATTAATTAAACAAATTAATTAATGGTTAATTAATTAAGTAAATTAAATAAAAGTTAGTTAATTAAATAAAAATACTCATATATGAGATACATGTGTTATACTATAAAGGTTATAGTATATAATAAATATTTAATATAAATGTTATATTATAATAGTATAAAATTAATTAAAATTTTAATTAGTTAAAATTAATTAAATAAAATTTAATTAATATATCATTGTACATAAAACTATTTTATAAGTAATATGAAATATAAAAGTTACATAATAATGGAACTTATATAATAAGGATTTATAAATTAAAGGTGGAATTTTAAGAAATCCTAAATAGACTTAAGGAATAAATACATACGTAAATGTTCATACACCGGGATTTCAGATGTGTCTGACACTTAAATCATGAGGGTATTTCATAAGAAGTACGTTACTTCATAAGTCGATACTATTCAATATTAAATATTAATGATTTGAACCTTCAATATAATATTATCCTCTACCATATATATATATATATATATATATATATATATATTAATAAATTATTTGCGTACTCCTTAGTTGTTGAGTAGACTTAAGCTAGGGATGTTATGTGTAGTATTGTTAATATATTTAATATACAATATGTGATAACTATATGTATTTTTTGAGCAGACTCAAGGTACATATATACTTAGGCCGTCGCGATATGGTAGATAAGAGTGAATAATTTCATTTTGATTTGTTGAGCAGACTCTAGATCGAAGCGAAATTAGAACAAGGTACCAAAGGGTTAAGAGTTATCCATCGTCCATGGAGTTATGACTTATTGAGAAGAATCAAGGTTAGAATTTCAAAAAGGATGAGTCCTAACACCTAAGGTTTGGTGAAACATAAAAGATTGGGGTGAGCCTTATTATAAAAATGAAATGATAACATTTAACCTTTCTAATATTGTAAGAATGTATGCTATAAAATGTTATAATAATCAACCCTAATATATTTGTGCATTTAATGCATCTGATAAAATGTTTATCAATTAAGATATGCAAATGAACTGAATTGAAGATTAACAAATAGAAATATAATATATATACTTACCGTTGAATACTTCATGCATGTAACTGTTTGTTATACCCATGCAAGTGCCTAATTTTACAACTGCTTAATACATTCGTAATTTGGTTGCTTACGTGTTTATTTGGTTTAGATCGTGTATTGCATTCTATGAGTTCTGAACTCAAAAGCACTATGAGGCTATGGATATCTGACCATATATAACCGTTCTATGGGAAACGGTCATCGTTCGTAATATACGATACTTCGATGAAATTTGTTCGTCTAAAATAAACAAATAAACTATAACGCGAGATCGAATATTCAATTTGATTGATTATGATACATATCACATTGTGTTAAAAGTAACACAAGACCAAAACAATAAAACAGATCTAAGGAGATCATTTATATGTTAGTTTGATCAGTTTACGCAAAGTGCAACATATTTAACGTCCTTAAATGTTAAGGGTGTTCGAGTACATTTTGATAAAGAGTTCGTTATGAAATTATAGTAAGGATTTTCTTTTGAATAGTTCGACCATTTAGAAAAAAAATGAATGTATAAGAGAAGATGTGATTAAAGGTAGGGTTGGTATGGAAAGAGTGAATGTTAACTTCTGCTTCATAAAGAAGCACCAAAAATGAGAATTGTAAAATAATAATTGATACTTAATATTGGAATAAGAAATATGATTTCTATTTTGAAATGTATTTTCGTATAAAAAATTGTTTTCTATGAGATTTATTTCTTTGAGCTCAAAATATTTGGTCAAAGAACTCTCCGCTATAAACTAGTTACAGTGTATGAAATAAATAATCTATATTAAGTGATGGTGGACCTCCGAATTTAGTATGTTATTATAATAATTGTGGAAATAGTGGGAGCATGCCATATGACACTTATTGGTTTTCTTAAAATAACGAAAATTATTTTCGTAAAACATACCGAACATTATTTATGACTGAAAAATAGACATAATTATATTTCAATGAGAATATTATGAATATTCGTTATGAAATAAAACTATAATATGGTATTTGTTTTCACAAAAAAAGTAATGCAATTGGAAAATACTGTAGTACCTAAAATTATTTACAATTATTTTTGAATTATAGACTAAGCTATACCGTTGAGTAATAATTTTTATTATATATTATGAATCATATGATACTGGTTAATTATATCTCAAACAACTAAGAGCTATGCATCCATTTAGTGGAAGTGTTATAAGAGTTGATGAACTTTTTTGATTCATACATATAGATGTATGCAATCGTAAGTATATTAATACCAAAATGGTTCCACATACTTCGTCATGTTTATCGATGAGTCATCACAGAAATGGACATGTGTATTTGATTTGCATGAATAAGTCTATGATAAGCTTGTATAATAAATAATAATAGTAAACAATACCACATGTAGAAGAATTGATTCGATTTGATCATGTGAGTAAGCATATTAGAAAGGGTTCCAAACGTACCTAAAATGAATAAAGATTCATTCTCAAATGTAGCTTCTCCCTATAATACATAATGATGTATTGATAGTGTGTGATGACCCGGAATTTCTAACAATTTAAATTTGAATAGTTAATTGATTTTAAAATATTTAAAAGTTAATTTTAACTTGAATTCAAGATATCAATATTTACTTGATAATTAAATCATTAAATTGTATAGTTTAAATATTGAATTTAATAATTGAAATTGGGTAAATTATTGAATCTGTGATTCTAAGCCTGTTTAAAATAATTTGAAGGCTTATAAAATCTATAATGATAATACTGAAGATAATAGAATGGTTGAAATTTAATTTTAAGGTCATTTGTTCAATTTCAATAATATACCATTTAAATTGGAATTTAAAAATAGCCTTCCGAGTCACAGTCTCGTAATTCGACGAAACCAGTTTCATTGGATCCGTAATAGTTAGTTATTATCGGATTTAATTTTTCGTAGCAATCGAAGTTGTAGTTTGACCCTAGCAGCTCAAAACGCTTAGAAACTATTTTAATTGGTTTAAATTAAAACTGATCGTTTTCTTCTGTAACTCGTGCATACGATCGAATTAGCCTCCGAAACACGTTCCATTGTGTTCGGAATGCGGGGATAACGTTATAAACACCTGTCGATATGTATGATACGGGGTCCAGAATTTCGCGTTATGCTTAACGAGACGGGTTGAGAGTTTTATAGAATAATAAAATTTTAAGTACATATAGTCAAAGATATTTTCACTTCAACACGCGTTTGAGAAGCCTCACTCCATCAATATCTCACTCTCATTCCCTTCTCTATTCTGAAAGCACGAAATCGAACTCAATCAAAATAATAATGGCCGATGCTCAATAAAAAAACAAAACAAAACACGGCAGTTCGATCTAAAAAAAAATTAAGAAAGGGGGGCAGAACTTCTTCTTCTGTATACCATTGTTTTCGTATCCGTCTTCAAATAAAATCCCCAATTCAAGTTTTTTTCCCTTCCTCTTCGTCACTTCACACTCGGGTCCTTAACCCTAACTCGCGAATTTCATTTCTCGATTGAAGAAAAGGCCGAAGCCGACCCTGCCTAATTTCCCAAATCTCGGCGTCTTCGTTTAATTGAAATAAATAAAAGGAATAGCGGATGCGAGTCACGCATGGGAGAAGTGAGCGCGAGTGGAAGTCGTGAGCGAGCAGGTGGAAGTCGGGATGGAGGCGGCGACCGAAGGGCTATTCGCATGGGTTCGAGGATTTATTGTGTGAGCTGTAGGTATAGGGAAGAGGGGCGAACGCAAAGCAGCGCAGTAAGCCAGAGGCGTGGTTTTGGAACCAAGGTTGGTGGTTCGGGGTCGTGGCAGTTCTCGAGGGTAGTGGCAGCGTTCGATGCAAATCGCAGTGGAAGTGTTCGACAATAGTGAGTAATTTTATTTTATTTATTTTTTTATTTATTCCAGCTTTGTTCTTTTTAAACCCTAGGTTAAAAAAAGGGTAAATAAAGGAAAATGGGATTGATTAATCGTTTATTAATCTTTTAAATTAAATGCTTTTCAAAACTTAAATCAAGTCAGTTGATTGATAATTTGTGAAAAAGTTAAAGATTAATTAAATAATTGATTGAGTAATTTGTAATTAGTGGTTTAAAAATGGGAATTAGGTTTTAGAAATTAACAATGAAGGTTAATAATTAATAGCTAGGGAGTAATGAATTAAAAATCCCTCGAGAAAGAAATAAATTAATAATCACTGGATGTAGTTAATTGAATGAAGTGGATTGCCAATTGTGAATCAAAGGTGAGTAATCTCACACTCTGGATTTTATTTAAATTTAAATAAATGGATGAATGATTGAATTGTTTGGATGTGTACTGATGATCTAGTGATTTTAGATTTGATTGTTTCTCGAGTTAATCGTGGTTTGACTCGAGGTATTTGGATTTTAAATGGTTGTAAACTTAAACCATGAATAAGAAAATGGTTCTATTTAAAAACAATAAGGGTTAATGATCGATGATTCATTAATTAGGTAGGATAATTTAAATGAAAAAAAAATTTAATCAATTAAATTAATTAATGATTTGGGTTAATTAATTAAGTTTATATTAATTTGGAATGATCATTTGATGGTTTAATAAGTAATTACTTAATGTAATTAATAAAAATAAAATTACTGGTGTGATTAAACGAGAGATGAATTAAGATAATTTAATTAAGGAGAATTAATTTATCAATGAAGTAAATAAAAGGATAATTAATTACAGATTGAGATTAATCGGGAATGATTAATATTTGGTGTTGAATTAAAGCAATTAATTTAGACTAGAACAAATCAAAACGTAATTGGAATTCATTAATTTATATAATCAACGATGAAATTAAGGATTGATTAATTAAGATGAATTAATCAAAGTGAGCCATGAGAAATTAATTAATATAAGTAATTAAGAATTAGAGTAATTGATTATAGTTAATTAATTTGTGGAATAATTAAAGATTACTCATCGATTTGGTAAGAATAAATAATGTAGTGAAATTAATTTAAGATAATTACTTGAATGGGATTGGAAGATAATTAATCCAGGGTGATTAATTAAGATGAATAAGAAAGGGTTGATTAATTAATTTGGAATTAATTAATGAAGGAATCTAAGTGATTGAGGTTTGAAATTCAATTAGAATCAATTGAATTGATTTGTGTGATTAAGCCTTGCTCATGGATGATTGAATGGTATTGGATGTTTTGGATGAGGTAATATCTCTGATAATGAGATGTCGTGTATTTTATTTGTATAACTTGGGTTAGGATGACATGTAACTCGAAGAGGTCGGAATCGGTATTGGGAAATACCCGAAACCACTTCGGATTCCTATAAATTGATATGTGAGATTAATAAGTCGGAATGAAACGTTATAAGTGAATCGGACTATTTGATCAAAATGTGGCACTTAGTAATCTTATGTGCGAAATAAGTTAAGTCTATAACATATCGTGGACTTGTAAAATTGATATAAGTTACCCGGGTTTTATATAAGTTGTATGCATGTATTCCATATTGGATGGGTTTACTCACGCTGGTTTCCAGCCTGACCCGGGTGTTACTTTGATGTAATGCTCGGGTCAGACCGAGTGTTACAGATTTTCAGGTACGTACGTTCTGGAGCTCAAGAGGCGAGCTAGAGGGCAATATCGTGTAGAGTATTTCCGCTGTATTTATATTATTGTTAATCTGAGACCTGATAATTGTAAATATTCGGTGACTGTATATAATGTGAAACTCTGATGTATATTAAAGGTAATCGATAGATATTGTATTCTTTTGTAGACTGTTATTATTTATTTATTATTATATTTTATCCGCTGCGATTGTGAGATGTTTGGTGTTTCTGTTCTTCTTCTGTTTCTTTCTTCTTTTTCATAACTATCTGGAATTTTTGGGTTAGAAAATTCTGGGTCGTTACTTAGTGACTAATTGAACATTGTTGTACAAAGCACGATTAATGATGGGCGAAGTTAAATTAAACTCTTTCTATAAGTTGTGCACTTAAGAGCAGTACACAGATTAAATTTATATCATCCAAAGAATAGTTTAAAAAATCATACAAGATATGGGTTTATATGAAACCCCATCAAGTCCTAAGCCAAAGAGTTAGTAGGTTGTGTGAGTCGAAAAACTGCATATAACAATTATACGCAATTGATATAGTATGAATAGCCCAAAAGAAGTTTAGGCACGATAGTCATTGGATGACTAATTTATGTTGTGACTTTAAATATTATAAATTAAAATCAAATTATTTTTATATATAAGGCAATTTATAAAGTGTTTATGAATACCCATTCCATTACACTAAGAAACAACGATTGTTTCAAGAAATACCGATTTCACAGCAAAGGAATTTCTTTGAGAAATTATTGGAATTAAAATTGACTTGGATATGATCCAAAGATATATAAAATTAATTACATTGGATGAAATGAAATTAACCTGACCTAATGAACACATCACATTGGAGTGTCTAATAAGTATTATCACATATCGAAGAGAAACTATGAGTTTCTTATCCTTGTTAAGTGCATATAATCCTCAGTTGTCAATCAATCCATTAAGAGTATTAATTCGATGATATGGTATAATGTGCAAATCCAAATAGATTCCAAGTACATCATCAAAATATGATTTTGACAAATGTACTCAAAGTGATATGATTGGCAATAAATATGTATTTAAGAGAAAGACAAATGAAGTTGGAATATAGCGAGCCACGTTGATGAGAATAATATAGTAAATTTTCTAATTTTGAAATCAGTGTAATAGATTTGTCATTCAACGTGATCAAGTTAGTCTGATAAGACTTAGAGCTTTGGTTCATATGCGTTGAAATAGAATATTCCAAATAATGATCTAGAATAGACTGTTTGCATATACAACCAAAGTGTATCGAAGTTGGTAGGAGTGATATTTAGGTTTGTAAGTTTTTGGATATGATCCAAGACCAGGTACAAAAGTGTCATTCAACAAACATCAAAATTGAACAAGTGTTTTAATGGAAACATCAAATAGTTTGATTGTCAACAAAATGCAGTGGAAGTTTGGCTCATAAGGAAGAATGTTAAAAGGTACATAGATATTTTTAAACTATAAGTAAACAATACACTACTAATTGTTAATGATGTACCCGTGTTAAATCGGCTTTACTTGTTTTCATACTCGACATTAGATTTGTAATTGATGTCTTTTATAGTAAGTATAAAAGATATTGGGAATGTCCCAAATGATGTGTAAGGTTACCTTATTAAAATGTTTAATACAGAACATGTAAAATGGATTCCTTATGGATTGGCAATATGAATTATCATACATGTTATGTTATCTATGATATCGCGATTTTTTTATGTATTTGACACATGAAGCAAATACCTAATCCAAATTGATATAACTAAATGGTAGTTTGGAGTATTCTCGTACATTTATAAAATACTAGAGAATTGTTTATAGAAACAGTGAACTCTTATGAAGGAACGTTCAGACTCAAATTTCATAAGTGTTATTGAGTACAATAGGTCAATAACAATTAAGAATCTTTAAGTTGGAGATGTTCCAAATTGAAAAAATCGTGGCAAATTATAATATTCCCAATTTAGAGGTCCGAAGCTAAGCGCTGTAAATGCTGCAATCATTCATATTATTAACTTTAGATAACCAAATATGGTACTGCTAATGGATCCTTAATATCAGAAGCACTTGAATATGAATTAAAATCATCACAAATTAGAACATTTTTCTGATTACATTTCAAAACAACATTTCATATCTAAGTTACATAATCCCACACGTTTCCTAAGTTTAGATGAAATATAATTATTACAAAATATGTCAAGAGCGACATATGAAGACGCCACCTTGGTTGACGAGAATACTAAATAGTCATAACAAACTTAATACAACATAGCGAAACAAAAAACATAACAACTCCTACATAGCTAATTTCAGCCTCCTTCCCATCTCCGGAAGCTTTATTCGTCCACCCACTAAAATCCGAAAATCCTTAACCCTCGGCATACTCAAATCAATTTTGAGCACCCGAGAATTTAAGAGGAAAAACATAAATTTCGATTCAGACATAAAGCCTGGTGTGAATAATACTATACATCTCGGTTATTTAATATTAAGTGAGACCACACCGCTTAGCGGTACGGGTTTCCCCTCACTAATATCCTTTTAAACATACCTTTTGCAAATCTTAATCCTGCAACCAAAACTGGTTTGAAAATAATATCAATATCATAAAATCATATAAATCAGTAACAAATGGACTATCTTTCTGAACAATATAATTTTTGTTGGCTAACTACTAACCTTTGGCTGACTCCGGCCTATCATACAAACTAAACAAATAATCCAACTTCTATTAGATACTCCTCTTCTAGATGGTCTATCCCTAACTTAATTCTTTAGGATCAACTAATCCTAATGGTTTTGCGGCCTCACCAATAACCTATTTTCTCTCTGTATATTCCTTTCCGTATGTAATATCATTTTAGTATTACCTGTGACAAAAGCCTTACACACTAGAATTTTGGACTAAATTAGCTAGGGGCTAATAGCTAATGTATAGGGCGCAACCCTATACCAGTCTCATCTGGTATTCTAATATCCGAGTCATTTTACTTAGTGTTAGCTACCCATAAAATTTTCCTTGAAATCCTTTTCTTTCAAATTGATTTAAACCTTCAAATCATACTTTAAACAAGGAAAATATATTCTATGCTTTACTCAAATCACCTTGCCCTATTATATAAATGCTTTACAAAAATCTTTGTTGATGAAAACATTTAAACCTTCGAAAGTACTTCTTTCAAATCCACTGAACGTATCCCTTTCGAAACCAAGTAAACCACTTTGATTTATAACCTTAGGCCGAAAACCAAAACATACCCTTTAGAAAACTTCCATAATAAACCTTTCGAAACCATTAAAAATCATCATGCTTTAAAACCTTAAACACTATATATTTAAAACGCTTAACATTGCCTTTTGAAAACATTAGAAACCTTCCCCTTAAACCTTTCGAAACCATTGGAAACCACCCCTTCGAAACCTTCATTTAGCCTTCCGAAAGCATTAAAATCCTTTGTAAACATCAAACCTTTCGATAGCATTTGGGTTCATGTAAAACATGTGGAAACCTTTCGAAACCGTTTAAAAACCTTTCAATTTGAAAACTTTGGGTTCTACCTTCAACAAAACAAAAAGGGTCACAAAGTAACTAAGTCGAAAGCACTCTTTCAAAAGCAATTGCTAGGTAGATAAGTGATAATGTCGAAACCAAACCGTTCGAAAGCATTAGAGAAGTGTCTAGGTTTTAAAAACAATGTATCCTTTCAAAACCATTTGCTTCGAACGGTAGAAAGCGGCAGAAAGAGGATTCGGCCCCTGCGAAATCATTTGCTTAAAAAAAGTGTAACCTCATTCGAAATCATTCCTTTAAAACATTTTGACCCAGTTGAAAGTCAACCAAGTCGAAAGCATTCCTTTCGAAAGCAAAGAAGGCGCATTTCCATTTGAAAGCAAAATAGCTCTTCGACCCTTTCGCAACCCCTTGTTTCAACCCAATACCTTACGCCTATATCCAATTCACTATGTACCAAGTCATTGATACTATATGCATTGGTTTCGATGGTGATTGAGGCAGAAGTACTCAATCGAAACCCAGATGCCGAAAATGGCCCATAAATTATTTTAAACCTAAATATCCATTTTTCTCACTAGAAAATTAATATAAAATCCACAGTAATTTAGAAAATTATGAAAATCGAAGCCCATCTAAAATATCATTTGTGATCATATACCAAAATCGCAAGGCATTTGGATGTCATTTAATAGGGTTTTTACATTTAAAACATATTATAAAATCTATATGATTTACCATAAATCATCAACAAGCATATATAATCATTTCAACATTCAAAAACATGGAAAAACCTTGCAAAATAGTTTAGATTCAACTTAAAACCGAAAAAATAGAAAACATAAGATGTGGCCATTATTCACCTTAGCTTTGTGATTAAGGAGTTGAGATTTTAGAATGGATTAATTTGATTTAGCTTCTTCCTTTTGCTAATCTTCCTCTTGTATCTTCTAATGGTGGCCAGCCTCTTATTTTTAAAATTTTGCAAATGAACGTAAGAATTGAATGAGTGTAAGGATTTAGGATTTAAGGATCTATTTATTCCTATTTTGCCCCTTATCTAACTTCCCTAACTTAATTCATTTTAATTCTCCTAATTCATCAGTTCAAATCGGCACGGTACCCTTCTATTGATTACTAATCTCAATCACCCGACCATCACATTATTTTATTTAATTTAACTAATTAAATATCCTAAATAATGTTACTAAAAATTAGGGCCATTACGGACTCCCCTCCTTAAAGAATTTCGTCCTTGAAATTATGATAAGGTACACAACAAATTAATCAAAAAGGTAAAAGATACCATCAAACAAATCAGGATAAGCATCTCTAATGCTGCTCTCAGTCTCCTAAGTACAGTCTCTCTCAATGTTTCTCTACTGGACTTTAACTAATCCGACTGTCTTGTTCCTTAGCCTTTTCTCTTCTCTCGGGACTATACGAACTGGCTTTCTAACTATAGTAAAATTCGGCTCTACTACTAAGTCCTCTAACATACTTGGTGCTATAGTAGTCTCCGGATCTCTAGCACACTTCCTTAGATGAGAAACATGGAAAACATTGTGGACTCCTTCCAAACTGTTCGGTAGCTCTACTCTATACGCGAGTTTCACGATTCTCTCTACAATAGGAAATGGTCCTACAAACCTCGGTGCCAATTTCCCAGATTTTCCAAATCGAATCACCCCCTTCATCGGTGACACCTTGATAAAAACATGATCTCCAACAGAGAACTTTAGGTCTTTCCGTCTTCTATCTGCATAACTCTTCTGCTTAAACTGGGCTTACTTCATCCTTGCTTGAATCAACTCAGTCTTCCCTGCAGCTTCTCTAACTAAATCCAGACCAAGAACCAACCAATGCCCCGTCTCTATCCAAAAAATTGGAGATTTGCATGGCCTTTCGTGCAATGCTTCAAACGATACCATCCCTATAATATCCTGATAATTGTTGTTATACAAAAACTTGACTAAATGTAGATGGATGGTCTTCCCATGATCTGCCAAAATCTAACACGCAAGCTCATAACAAATCCTCCAAGAGTTTGTTAACTCTTTCCATTTTCCCATCAGTTTGTGGATGGTAGGCAGTGTCATCTTGAGCTTGGGTTCCTAAAATCTCCTATAGACTTCTCCAGAACTTGCTAGTGAACAAGGAATCTCTATCGCTTTCTATGCTACTAGGAATTCCATAAAGTCTAACTATATTCTTCATAACTTAGTAAAAACAGGTGCCGTCCTAGTTGACTTAATAGAAATGAAATGGGCACTCTTAGTTATCATATCCACTATAACCCATATACTTTCATTTCCTCTATTAGATCTTGGCAACCCATCTATAAAATCCATAGAAATAGAAACCCACTTCTATATTGGAATATCTAATGGCTGAAGCAACCTATTATGTTTCTGATGTTTGGCTTTTACCTGTTGGTAGTTCAAACACTGCTTTACTTATAGGCCTACATCCATCTTCATACCTTCCTAGAAGAAACTCCTCTTCATGTCCTCTACATCTTAGTTCCTCCCGGATGAATAGTGAACTTTGAACGATGGTATTTCTCCAAACTTCCTTCCTGATGTCTCCCGCATTCGGAACCATAACCTTCATTTCTTTCTTAACCAACCATTCTGATCAAGACTGAAATCCTTCAGGTCATCGCTCTTGGTTCCATCCTTTAACTTCCTGATCCCTTCAGCTAACACTAGATCCTCTCCTTGCTTAGAAGCAACCCTTTCGATCATAACTGGTCGAACTTCTAAACATGACAGCCTAGTAGTTTCCTTACTAGATCTAGTTTCAGATCTCCACTGCACTCTACATGTCGTCAATGCTTCCAAATCTTTCAACTTAGTTATCATCGCCAATAATGCATTCTGATGTTTCATGCCACTGCAACCTTATTAGCCTTTCTAGGTGTGTGCTCAGTTCAATAGTCATAAGCAGCTATAAATTCCAACCATCTCCGCTGTCTCATATTCAACTCCTTCTGAGAGAATAAATACTTCAACGACTTATGATCCGTATAAAGCCCAAACCTCCATCCCAAAAGATAATTTCTCCACGCCTTCAATGCAAATATCATTCTAGCTAGTTCCAAATCGTACATTGGATATCTAACCTCATGCGGTCTAAGCTGTCGAGAAGCATAGGCAATCACTTTACCTCTCTATATTAACACGGCTCCTAATCCAGTTTCACACGCATCCGTATATGCTACCAAATCCTGATTGCCTTTTGGAACAACCAACATAGGTACATTAGTCAGTAAGTGTTTTAGCTTCTGGGATGCCTCCTCACATTTATTGGTCCAAAAAAACTTCACATCCTTTCCGTTAGCTTGGTCATCGGTGCTGTTATCCGTGAAAAATCCTTAATGAACCTCCTATAATATCCAGCCAATCCAAGAAAGCTCTTTATCTCAGTCATTGTCTCGGGACTATTCTAGTTATTCACTGCTTCAATCTTAGTTGGATCTACAGACAACCCTTTCTCTAAGACTACATGACTAAAAAACTTCCCTTCCTTTTTCCAAAAATGACACTTCAAAAACTTTGCCTTTAGATGATGCTGCCTCAATGTCTCTAGCACCATTCTAAGATGAAATTCATCCTTTCATCCTTAGATTATATCAATATATCATCTATGAAAACCAACACGAACCTATCCAAGTGCTCTCGAAACACTCGGTTCATCAAATCCACAAAGAATGCTGGCGCACTATTTAGTCCGAATGGCATCACTAACCATTTGTATGATCCATATCTAGTTCTAAACCTATCAAAGGAATACTATCCTCTGCCACTCTAAGCTGATGGAAATCTGTTGCTAAATCCAATTGAGGAAATACCTTAGCTCCATTCAACTGATTGAAAAAATCGTCAATTCTAGGCAACAGATATCGATTCTTTATCGTTTTCTCATTCAACTTACGATAATCGATACATAACCTCACGATTTGTCCGGCTTCTTAGCTAATACTGCAGCTGCTCCCTAAGGCGAACTACTTGGCCTAAAAAAATTCTTGCCTTCCAAATCCACCAGCTGCACCATTAACTCCCTCATCTCGGTTGGTGTCATCCTGCTTGGCGGTCTACTCACTAATTCTTCTCTAGGTACCAAATCTATTCGAAACTCGATGGCTCGTTTTGGTGACAATCTTACTACAGGTTCAAAAACATCCACAAATTCTCTAACCATGAAAAATCGATTCAACTCGTCATCTACCTCCACAACACCCAACAGAGCATTCACCTCACAAACATGATTTACTACATAATATACGATCCGATCACTACAGTCAGGGTGCCCAAGTGATATTTTCCTATCAGGCAAAGTATCCTAGCATTGTACTTATAACCAATCCATACCAAAATAATTCTAAACCCTACAAAATCAAACATATGAAAACTGCAAATAAAGGTATGAACTAACAAGCAAAACTCTAAGTTGTCACACTTCATCCCGAGTGTCGCATATCCTCCTATTGGATTTGTAGCCCTTTAAGAAGTAACTAAATATGTGGGGTTCTAGATTGAGCTTATCTACCAAAAAATGAGATATAAAAGAATGTGATGCACTAGTACCAAACAGAACGCTGGCTAACATAACATAAATCAGTAGCATACCTCCCAACACAAATTTCAATTTTCCTCTACTGTTGGCCTCGAGGTAGCTGGCTGCAATGCAAACACCTTTCCTTTACCATCCTTAGCTGGCTCTTTGCACTGGTTCTTATAATATCCAATTTGATCGTAATTGAAGAATCTGATGTTCTTCTTCCCGATCACCTTTTTTCCCTCTCTAAAACGATATTCATTAGCAAAATGCCCATTCTTATCACACTTAAATCAAACAACCTACGACTTTCATTTCTTGGCAGCTCCGCCCTTTTGAGCTCCTTTCTTATGAAAAAACTTTTTTTCTGACTCTGCCCCACTTGGACTTCCTTTTCTTGTTTCTATCCAGAAAAGTAAGCATCTCTTCGTTCCTCAAAGATATCTCTACTACAACATCACAAGGATCCTTGATATGCGGTAACATTGCCTTAGCAAGCTCGGGCTTCAACCCTCTGATGAACTGCTCATTTCTCTTAATATTAGTATCAACCGTGGCATAGCCATATCTTGCTAGCTCCTCAAACCTCCTCCCATACACAAGTACAGTCGTGCCTCCCTGCTCTAATCCAACAAACTTCCTGAGTAGTGCAGACTTAGCAATCTTCGACATAAATCTCTCCTTAAATCTCCTTTTGAACTCGGTCCATGCCATTACCTCTTCATTCACTCCAACCGTCACACTGTTCCACCAGTATAAAGCCGATTCTTGAAGCTGCCTCGAAGCAAGCCATCTCTTCTTCTCATTATTAAGCTCCAAATCTGCAAAGATCCTCTCATAATGCAGTAACCAGTTTCCTAATTTAATAGTGTCTTTAGTTCGAATGAATGGATTTCCTCCCAAAGAGCATAATCCCTACTTAGAATAGCATAGTTGTTGACTACTGGAGCTTCCTAAATTCCTCCTCTAACTACTCTAGTAGCAACACCTGCCTGCATTATGTTGACAAATAACTGATACATTGGTCCTATGTCAACTTGCGGGACACCAACACCCACATTTCTAGCTTGTGCCCGACTTTGGTTTCTCCAGGTAATTGATCTGGCATTTCCATTTGTTGTGGTGCTTCCCTCTCCAAGGTTAACTCTTCCACTTCTAACATCCATATCTGTACTCAAGCCTCATGAGATATAGAAGAATAGCCTAAAAGAGATAAGAGAGTGGAGATATATCGTATACATACATACATATACATATACATTTATATATATATAGCAAATACGTTACTGTACTGTTATCCCATATCCCGATCTTATTTCTAATTCCTTAGGATTATTTTTCAAAAAATCATTTTAGTTTAAAGTTTTTCATAAACTTATGCTTTGATACCAAGTTGTAACATCCCCTATATGGAGGCCCAAAGCTTAGCGCTACAGATGCAACAGTCATCCATAATATTAACTTTTGGTGACCAAAACGGTAATGTTAATGGTATCCATAATATCAGAAGCACTTAAATATGAATTAAAATCATCACAAATTAAAACATTTTTTGATTACATTTTAAAACAACATTTCATATCCATGTTACATAATCCCAAATGTTTTCTAGGTTTAGATCAAATATAATTATTACAGAATATGCCAAGAGCGACATATGAAGAGGTCCCCTTGGTTGACCAGAGTACTGAATAGTCATAACAGACTTAATACAGCACATGGGAAATGAAAACATAATAACTCCTACGTAGCTAACTTCAGCCTCCTGCTCGTCTTTAGAAGCTTTATTTGTCCACCTACTAAAGCCTGAAAATATTCAACCCTCAGCCTACTCAAATCAATTTTGAGCACCCAAGAGTTTAAAGGGAAAAACATAAATTTTGAGTTGGACATAAAGCCTTGTGTGAATAATACAATACATCTCGATTATTTGATATTAAGTGAGACTACACCACTTAGTGAAATAGGTTTCCCCTCACTATTATCCTTTTAAAACATATCTTTTGCAAATCTTATTCCTGCAGCCAAAACTAGTTAAAACAGTAATATCAATATCATGAAAGCATATAAATCAAGTAACAAAAACGGATATCGTATGTGAAAGTTATATCGATTAGAACGATTCAAAATTAAATTTAAAACAAACAAATAAAATAAAGCACAAATACCCAGAAGCCACGTCATCATCTTCATGATTCACGTGTAACCCTAACAGTAGCAAACACGCACACGAATTAATTGAAGCCGAACCCAAAAATTTTACGCACCCCCTCCTATTGTACATCGCCAGCGACGACCTGACGTCGATCTTAAGCCACCAACGCGTGCGCCTCAGCCGCATCGACCTCCACCTCGAAAGCTAATGAGCCCTCCGCCTCCGTTCACCGCGAAACTCAAAGAAGACGCGCAACACTCCAATCAAAAATTTGACCAATCCGTAATGCTTTGGCACGAATCAACCGCTTGATGTGTAGTGGACAAGGAGATCTACAACTTTCATCTAGGGATTGATATGAATCATTGATAAGATGGAGAGATCTAAGAGGAAGAAGTTGCATGATTCTCGGCCATTGAAAAAAGAAGAACGACAGCTGTAGAATTTTCTTAGGGTTTGGGAATACATAATTAATATTTTTCGATTAGCGTGATGCATAAATATCGCTGAGTCCGAAAATAGCCCAAACTCTGATTTAAGCATGCTGACAGGCTATCGTAATATAAAAAGGCCTTCTGAACGCAATGGTACTAGTTTCGAAGCCCAAGTCCATTATTTCGTAGGTTACTGTTAAAGTCAAATTGGTTTGAAATGACCATAATGCTCCGAAAAGCCCGTTTCGGCTCCAGAACGAAAATGGGTCATCCCATATATGAAAATAGATGTTTTTAAATAGTTTAAACGCGATGGAATAAATTTCAAGTCCAAATTCCATTGTATGAAGAAGTTTTGCTCAAATCAATATTTTTTTTCAAATTGATTTCAATCGTTTTCAATTTCATTAATTTCAAGGCGTTTCGAGTCTGTACAATCAAACGACAAGTCCGATTGCTACGAAACTTGAAACCCTACAATAATTCACTGTTACGGATCCGATGAAACTAGTTTCATCGAAATCCGAGACAGTGCCAAAAATTGCTGTTTTTATATTATTTAAATAAATTAAAAATAAATTTATTAAATCACTTTTCAAATTTCAATTCCATACTTAACCAATCCTATCATTTTTGATCTCTTAAACAATTATAGTGATTTAAACAAATTTAAATGTAAATTTAACGTTGATTCATCCTAAAATTTCAGCGTTAAGTTACAATTTCATCTTATTCAAAAATTTCAAATAAAATTTCCAATAGTTCCATTAAATTAAATAAATTAATAATTATTCCCTTTATTATTGTCAAATAAAAGGATTTAATCATTGGATTCGAAACTATTTCATAATACTCTCATATTCCATCTAACTTCCCATTAACTTAATAATTAAGTGTTAAATTTCATTTATTTGCTATTAATTCAATTATTGAATTTTTTTTCTTCAATTAATTAAAAGAAATCTTGCTTTCTATTCTTAAAATCAGCCAATTGTCATATTATAAATAGAATTAGCATTACTTGCATATTATAAAATTAACCATTTTCAATGACAAATCAAATCTACCCTACTGCACAATTTAAGTCAATTAATTGTAATTGATTCCACATTAAATGTTATTAATTATAAATTGAAACTTCAATAAATTCATTTATTGATTTAAAAAACCTTGTTATTCAACAATTATACATTTTATGGGTATAAATAACATTGAATCATAATACATTTCATTAAAACATGATTCATTTCATATAAATTCCCATTATTAATTTCTCATTTAGCATAGTTTGAATTTATTTCCGAATCCACCAATTACTACATAAAATAAATTTACGCTTCTTTTAATTTACATTCACACTTCCGTTACTATATTAATAATCACTAAAATAACATTTATTATCAATAACAACATTATAATTACTTAACATTAAATGAACTTTATTTTCAATAAATTCATTGACCAATTAATTAGGTAATGTATAATAGTTGTTATCCTACCCTTAAATTTATTGCCAAATAACGTACTACCTAATTTCCTTTAATTGCAATTTGGTTTTTAAATTTTATGCAACATACTAAAAAAACATATATTAATTGATTCGTTTTAATTCAATTCATTTTATTAAGTTCAATACTACTATATAAACTTAGTTAGCTTGTTTTTCCCATTCACTACTTTAATATACCCATTCTAACACCTTCTAACCATTATATTACATTTCACACAAATGTAACATTTATTACAATTTATCTCCAATTCCAATTAACCATCTAAATGAATAGGCAACCTACAATAAACATTATCGTTACTCTTTAGTCACATAAGTAAGCCTTTATTACTTACAAATCAATGTTGGCATTTATTTTCATACTACTAATTGAATTCACTTATGTTCTATCGAAACATACATTTAGATTTTATTTCCATTAATTAATTCAATATTTACATCCACTTATTACAATTTACTTTCATTTATATAGTTGCAATTCATTTTAGTTATTATTTCATTAATACTATTTCCAATTTTATTTCTTTCAGTATTAATTACACAATCATATTTAGTTAACAAATTATAATGTTTTTCACCATTTCTTTATTTGGATTTCATTCCAATTTTCAAGAATTGATTTTATTTACCATTGCAACATTTAATTTCTAACATTCGCTCCAATATAAATTATAAGATTTTCATTTCTTTCTACATTAAATTACAAAATTTTATAAATTTAACAAATTTAATCATCGAAATTTACAGGTCGTTACATGTTAAGTATTTTTAAAATATTTAAAATAATATAAGTATATATATATATATATATATATATATATATATGTTTATGAAATGAATTTTGAAATTAATATAATTTAATTAAAATAGTTTAATTAGATAAATTAATTAAAATGTTCATTAATTAAATAATACATGCATGTATATGATATATAGTATATAATAAATATTAAATATAAATGTTATACTAAGATAAAATAAAATGTTAATTAATCAAAATTAACTAAATAATATATAATTAATATAATGCTATACATAAGACTATTATATGCGTAGTATAAAATATAAAAGTTATATAATGATAAAACTTATATAATATGAATGTATAAGCTAAAAGTGGAACAATAAAGAAACCCAAATGGACTTAACGAATAATTATATAATTAAATATACATATACCGCGATTTGCTATGTATCTGGCACTTGAATCATGAGAGTAATTCAAAAGAATTATATTATTCCATAAGTCACTATCACTCAATATTATATATATTAAAGATTATGCATATTCAATAAAATATTTTCCTTTACCATTTATATATTAGCAAATTACTTGCATACTCTTAGATATTGAGCTTTCCTCAAGCAAATGATGTTATGTGTAGTACTATTAATACATTAAATAGACAAGATAAGATAATTACACATATTTGCTGAGTTTTCCTCCAGTTATGTGTGTTATACTTAGACCGTCGTGAAATGATAGGTCCGAGTGAATAATCCTACTTTATTTGTTGAGCTTTCCTCAAGGTAAAAGCATGATTAAAATAAAGTATCACGGGTTAGGAGTTGTATATAATACAATCGATAAAGAGTTATTTATCTTATGTAGGAGGATGATTTGCTGAGCTTTCCTCAAGGTTAGAATCCCATGACATACGTTAGCGGCAAAAATGGCCACCAATACCGGTTGTATGTGAAAGCACCAATATCCAATATTTAGATCCAAAAAAAATATAGATTCATAGAACACCACATGGGTAACATAAAAATAAATAAACATCCAAGTTTTATAGTGGTTTGGCAAACTCTGGCCTATATCCACTCTAATGATCTTTTATTTATACTGTTTGATTACAGTTACATTTTTTTCCTTCGAAAAATAATAGAGGAAGAGATAAGAAGTGATGAAGGAAAGCCCAAAAGAAGATCCCTAAGAAGAAGATTTCTTGTAATGAGCCAAATCCGATGTATTTATAGGTGAAGACGTGTATGGATTGGGCTGAAATTTCGCCATAAGAACCTCCAGGCCAAGACAACCCGACCCACAAAAATTTGGGTCCGATCTCTCACCAAAAACGAACGGTGTCGATCGTTCATATTAACTCCTTTTGGGGTGCGATCATTCTAGTAGGTCCCTTATGATGTTAGCTACTTGCTCGTCAAATTTCATGCCATTCCGACTTACCATTTGTGGGATACTGATCGATCATCATTGAGTTGGATCATTTGGGCTGAAATGATATGATCGTTCAAGGATGATGTACGTCGATCATTCAAGTTTCTCCAAATGATGTGCAATTAATATGGTAGGTTTCTCAACATAATATTTTACTATTCCCAAAGGTTTATATCATTTCAGCTTACCATTTGTGAGATATTGATCAATCATCATTGAGTTGGGTCGTTAGGGCTGAAATGATACGATCGTTCAAGAACGATGTAGGCCAATCGTTCAACTTTCTCCAAATGACGCGCAATCTTTTTTGGGGACTCCTTTCTTCAATATATTCATATTCCCAAAGTTTCATGTGTAATGGAGATTTAAATTTTTAGTTATGGACCGATCATCATCGAAAATCACCAAAACAATCGTCGAAAAACCCATTTTAGGGTGGACCTGAAACGAGACCCAAAATAAACACTTTATGACTCAAAGCAGGTGTTGAAAATTCTAGCCTAGGGTTAGACTCGAGTAATATCCAATTTTTCTGCAAGAAAACTTTATTCTAAGTCCAAGCATGAAAAACGACTGGTGCCGATGGTTTTTCTCCAAGCAATCTCTAAGCAAACACATATCCAACTCCAAGCACGAAAATCGATTATTGCCGATCATTTTTCTTCAAGCAAACATGTATCCAACTCTAAGCATGAAAAACAATCGGTACCAATCGTTTTTCTCTAAGCAATCTCCAAGAAACCATGCATCTAACTCCAAGCATGATCCAACACTTCAAATTTCTATGACACTAGACGAACCATGCGACGACTCCTAGCTGTTTGTCCATGAGATGATGGTTTTGATGACAACAATCTTAGAATAGATTATAAAATATAAATACTGACGGTATAAGTTTAGATATATATGTATATGTAGGATTTAACCATGCAGGTACCAAGAATGAAGACTGTACAGTATAGAGATTCAAGATATCAAGATTGAAGACTCATGAGTATCAAGATTATCAAGAGTTCAAGAATTCAAGTAATCTATTCTTTAATTAGAAATTTTGTTAAAACTCCTAGAAAAGCACTGGCATCTTAAAATCCAATTTATTCGTGGAATGGAATCCACTTCGAGCTTGTTAAAGGGATGGAAATCGAAGTAGAATGGAACCTACGAAAAATCTAGTGGAACATTATTTTGTATCCGCTAACCTTTTATTCAAAATGATTTTTCAAAATTATATCTGGTTTTCAAAATGATTTCAAAACCTTCCTTTTAAAAGCATCAAAAACACCTATCCTGATTTCAAATATTTTAGCCTCAAAATAATCTTTAATTTCAAAATCAAATTATCCTTGTTTTTAAACTATCTTTTAAATATAATATATTTAACTTTTAAATATTTATACTTAGATTTTAAATGTAAAATTATAGTAAAATTTTTGTATATATTATTCTTTATACTTACTTCTGTATTTAAATATAGTCAAGTATATTTATAATGTTTAAAATAGTTTTAATATAAAATAAAGGTTATTTTCAAAGAAAATCAAAATACCAAAAATCCCTTTGGGATGTCGACATACTCATGTACCCCATGTCGACATGGTGTCAGTTGAGTTCAAAATTTAAATTTCAAAAGATGTGTCTATTCGTCGTAACTCTTCACGAATGGACATGACTGTTGTTCCTCTATAAATAGAGGTTAGTTTCAATGGATTTTAAGATAGTTTTTCTGGTTTTTCACTCCTCTTCTTCTTTCACATTTCTATATACAAATTCTTGTCATTACTCTGCCAAAATCAACATTGAATCTAACTAGATTATCTCTGGTTTGATTCTCTATCACTATCTCAACAAGATCCTCAGTGTTATTCAGAGTTATAGGCTTTTTGTAATCAACTTAGCGAGAAAAGGTGTGATTGTAGCCTTGGAAATCAATCGAGTTTAAAAGGTGTGATTGTTGCCTTGGAAATCAATTGGGTGAACTTGTTGCCCAGGAAATCAAGTATATCTACCCAGAGGATTGTGATTCTGGAGGGTGCACCTCGTAGCCTTAAAATCGAGGGTGTAATTGTAAAGATTGTTTTTGAAAGGAAATCCGTATTTGTGTGCGGGACTGGATGTAGGGAACTCCGAACCAGTATAAAATTCGGTGTGTTCTTTTCTTTACTGTTTGCGCAAAAAATGGGCAAACACCTCCAATCCATATAATTTAGTTGATTATATGTTATTTCCAAAGTTTTAGGTTACATGTGCAAATATGAAAAAAGCAGGGACTAAACTGTAAATGACACAAAGATTTTATAATGGTTCGACCAGAACGTGCCTACGTCCACTTTATATGTTATTCTCCTTTTTCTTTCAGATTACAAGTACAAATCTTTGTATACAAGTATATGAAAGTTGTTTGAAAGTTCCTTCCGTGCTTGAGCTCTCAAACTTGTCTGCCATTGTTGTACCCCTGCCCCTCTATTTATAGAGTGAGGTTGGGGGAAGGGGTCTTAGATGTATATAGCTGCTGGTGGGCCTGGGCTGAAGCAATCTGGTCTGGCATATCTGGTTCGGCGAAGCTTGGTTCGGCCGTGGATGTGTGGAGCTTGGTCCGGTGATACCTTGGACCGGTGATAGTGACTTCGTCTCTTGGTCCGGTGGTAACCTTGGCTCGGTGGGACGATGATCCGGTAGTGCTCTGGTTCGGCGGCGAGAGGAGATAGTTGGTTCGGTATGGAGGTGGAGAGGCCTGGTTCGGCAGGTTGTTTGGAGGTTGGCTCGGTGGCATGTGGTCAGGTGAGATGTTGGAGAAGGGGTTGGTTCGGTGCGCATGGAGATGCGGTTGGTTCGGCATGTAGTAGAGCAAGGTTTCTGGTTTGGCACGTAGGGGGAAGCATTGGTTCGGCATGTAGGGGGGAAGCATTGGTTCGGTGGTGGAAATGCACACAACACTTGCCCCCCAAAGTAGGGCATATGCTAGCATATGCCGTGCTTTGTTTTAGCTAGGTGGTCTTCATTATGTCCCTGAGTGCTGAACCAATTGGTTCGGTATCCTATATCTGCCTATAAGTAGGGGCTACACCCCTTCATTACTCCTTACTGAATTGAGAGAACCGAGCCAGATTCCTGCCGAATCAACTTATATTGACGAAACCTCTTGACAACCGGACTAGGTAATTGCCGGATGATTCCTATGTTTTAAACTACCGAATGCTATTGGGAGTGTGAACGCCGAATGACCTTGGTGATGCTGATTACCGAATGAACCTAATACCGGATGTGTTAAGAGGCGTTTAACGCCGAATGTGTACTGCCGAATGAGCTCTGGGCTGTATTACCGAATGAGATTGGGAATTCTGAGCGTCGAATGAGTCCCTTGCCGAATGGACTTTTATACTTGAACTATTAGTGAAACTCTAGATTTATATATGCTGGCTCGCTTTATACACTTGTTTGCTTATATCCCTGTACTCCTTGTACCAACAACACGTCTTTCGCTTTTGTGTATGCAGATAAATGTCTCGCAAAGCGGAAACTCGATCAGATAGTAAGAAGTCCAAGGATAGAGGAGAGACTTCTTCCGTGCCCCCAACCCAACCAGGACCGGTGCGACATGGACCTACCGCGAGGTCGTTAGTGGATGGGTATGGTCCCCAAGAGCTTCTGAACTCTCCTCCCGATTGCTTTCCGATCTCCCTCAAAGAGGAGCAGCTTGATGTCATTTCTCGTTCCTTCGGGATTGACAGGGCTCTTATGCTGTTGCCGGGGGAGGGGGTTATGCCATATGACCCCCCTGAAGGGTACTTTGCGTACAGCAGATATCATTGCATGTGCGGTGCTATCCCGCCTCTCAACGCTTGGATAGTTAGCTTTATCACATATCTGAAGGTGGCTCCATTCCAGCTTCAGCCTAACTCCTACGCCATTCTGGTGAGTCTTTTCGTCATCTTTCAGAGGAAATATGGGCGTCCCCCTTCCAACCGGGAGATTCGGTATCTGTACAACTTGAGAGGCTACAAGAAGGGGTCTCCATATATCAGCTTGGAAGCGGCCGTGCCCTTCAAGCCTGTTCTGGATTTGTACTCGAAGTTTAGTATGTTCAAGAAAGAATGGTTCTTCATTAAGGATGACTCTGTTTCTTTCCGCCTTTTCACTTCCGGCTGTAAGTTGAACTCCATTTATATTTTTCTCGCCCCGATCACAATGCTTTATGTTATATGCTTTTACTTCTTGCTAGCAACAGGTGGCTTTACGGTCATGGAAAATGATTCCTTGGCGCGGATGGCTGCTGAAATAAAGGTCATTTCGGAAAGGGATAGGTCGGCTTCCTACCTGATCAGGAATGCCACTCTTCTGGAGTACAACCTGATTCTGCCACATCAATCTGTGGTTAAACAGAGAGATACAGCCGAGGAGAGGGCTGCTAAAGCTAAGGATGGGGCTACTGCGAAGAGTGGCAAGAAGAGACCTTTCTCGGTACCTCCAGTCGTTGGGGGAAAGAAACTTAAGAAGTCTGATGGACCTTCTCCCAGCACATGTCCAGACATTCCGGAGGAGGAAGGTGGAGATGAGGAAAGAGGCGAGGAGGAGAGCGGAGGAGATGGAGAAGGTGAAGGACAGGGTGGTAGTGGTGTCGGGGCTTTGTCTTCTGAGCAGGCAGGGGAGATTCAGGAGTGGACGGATGATGCCTTCCGCCAGGCTTTTGAAGGGTTGGAGGAAGGACCAGCCTCAGTGAAGAAGGCAAAGGAGGTTGACAAGGCTGGGGCTGGCGCCGATCCATTTCTTAAGAGTTCTTCAGCTGAGGTGGCTCCAGCGATTCAAGGTGAACTCTTGACTTCTGCAGATTCCATTTATGATAGGGACTTAGGAATATTTTATGGTTCGCTTCCGTCCTGGACTGAGATTCAGGACTTATTGCAGTATTCTCCTTCTCCGCAGGGTTTGTATAACAGACGTGCCTTCTCATTCTTTTTAAGTTAACATATCTCTTGAATTATGGACCCTTGTATGTTTGTAACACTTGTTCTTTATTACAGGGGCAGGCGAGGTGGCCAAAACTTCAGACGTTCGACACCGCCTGGAACAATACAAGTTACTTAGAGCTTCTGCCAAGCCTAAGCCTCCCACTAGTCGTCCAGGAGACGTATTTAGCTACCGTCCTCTTCTTGGGGTCATTGAAGAGAGTATTCAGAAAAAGAAGAGGAGTCGCTCCTTATTTGAATCTTCACCCGGTCCGCAGCTTCCATCTCATCCTATTCATGATATCACGGAGGAAGATACTGAGTATATTCCCTCCCCGCATCCGTCTGAAAATCCTACCGTCATCCGCATAAAACGTCCCGACGTGCCTCGCAATCCCTTTGCCGGCCACCCGGATTTGGACCCCATCTCTCAGGATATCTTATTTGACGAGGCCACGGGCGAGCATCTTCTCCCCCGCAATCCCATGGTTCGGGTTCTTGATGAGGCTAAGTCCCTGGATCTGGATCTGCTCACTACTCGGATAGCTGCTATGGGGGACGAAGCCAAGGCCAACATTGACCGGGTCGCGAAGGAGGCCAAGAAGTTAATGGAACATCACGCTCGATTGGCCAAGGCCGGGGAGGAGATAGGGAGTGCCAATATAAGGCTGCGGTTAGTGGTCGCTGATCAGGCCTAGCAACTTGCCGACCAGGCTATTCAAATTTCGCAGCATGAAGCCGACTCCCGCCGACTGAAGAAGACCATGGAGGAGGCTAGCAAAGCCGAGTTGCGGAAAATGGAGGCCGCTTGCAAGAAGCGCATTGACATGGCCATTACCACGGTTGATGAGGTTAGGAGGGCGGATCTTGAGCAGATTGAAGAAATATCTGGGAGGCTCGAAGCTGTAGAACTTGCTCAAGCCAAGTTGAAAGAAGAGATGGAGGAGATGAGGAGATCTCTTCAGGGTGAATGCTTGAGATACCGGCGGGAGAGGGATGTTGTCGTCGCTAAGTTGCTGTCCTCCGAGGCCCTGGTGAGGGAGTTTGAGGAGAATGAGGGGATGATGGATGAGATGCTGCAGGACATGTACTTCCGTACCTGGAAGCAGGGTAATCTATCCTGGATGGATGACTATCCCCGGATCATGGCCAGGATATATCTTCGGACTTTGGAGGAGGCCAGGGCCGATGCAGAGAAGGAAGGTGGAGCGACATTCAGTATGGATATGGTTACTGCCCAGTTTTCAAAGGAGGAGAAGGTAGCGGTGAAGGAGGGGATGCGGCTACTTGCTGCGGAGGAAGCCGGTGTGCAGTTGGGGGATGAGGACCAAGAAGCAGGTGTTGGTGAGTTTTCTCTCTTTAGCTTTTCATAACTTGATCGTTCGTTGCCGGTTTTAATGGACTCTTTCTCTGAATTGGATAGGTGGGACTTCTGGTCAACATGCTAGGAGCTCCGATCCTGCTGTCAAGTAGATTCGGAGAGCTAGTGAGTTGGGGGTGGAGCACTGATGCAGTCGACTACTAGATCCGATCCACATAGTTTTTGGTTTTCTTGACTTTCCTGTCTATACTTAGTCAAAAACGTTAGTGTATTTTTGGATTGTAATTATGTTAGTGAATGACTCTACGTAATTTTATAACACGAGGTGATTTTGTTATATTTTGAATGTTGTCATTGCTTTTTATGTGTTGTATAAGAAATATGACCATGCATATGCCTGTGATTTGATTGTGTTTGACATTAAGTTTCTGCTTGTAATATAATTTCATGTTTTGCAATGTTAGTGTGATGTATGAATATGAATTGCAGCTATGCATTAATGTATAAAAGTGGAAGGTACCGCCCTTCATGTTTCGGCTGTGGACGGCAACTTTGCGCGCCCTGCAAGACTAAGCACGGAATGCTGATGAGTGTCTCGTCATCCGGTTGTAAGTTTCTGTTCCCATTAGCGAGCGTTCCCTATTTCATGTCCTGTACTTTCAAGCACCGTTACGGAGAATAGGAGAAAAGTTTTAAATGAAATGAAAATATAGGAAAGGTAAAACTTCCAGTCACGGAAGGCCGTCGATGTGCTTTAGTTCGTGGCAAACGGGTTTTGTAGTCACTTTCCCTAGCTGTGGGTCTTGTAGACATTTGTCACCCATCTTACGCCTCTGCGGGGTGTTTTCTTTTTTACCACAGCCGTACTTAAGACATATCGGAGCCGATCGCGCACAGTAACTACCCGGGCCATTATGGCCCGTAATCGTGGGTATTATTCGATTTACTGTGGCCGGCTAGCGTGGGGGCCGATCGTCAACTGTGAACTGCCCCTGGCTGGCCACACCTTATGTTGGGGCTTATGATCGGTTCACAGCTGCCGGTGAGCCGAATCGCTGTAATGAGTTGCCATGGCATAATCGGCCTTCTCTGTGGCTTATACTCGGCTTATTACAGTCGGCTTTAAGGGCCGAGGCAAACAATGAGTTAACTCGCGGTAGAGGGATACCGGAGCAAAGTGTCTCATTGGCGAGGGCATAGGATCGCAGCGTACCTGTTAGATTTTGTCCAGGTGGAGTTGTGTTGTGAAGCTCTGAATTGAAATGTCATCTGCAAAGGATTTTGTTCAACAGCAAAGGATAAAGCTTAACAAGTAGCCAAGATATAAAGGAACAAGTTAACAAGAGCCAAGTTTTTTAAAGTGGTTCGGCACGAAAATGCCTACGTCCACTGATTCTCTTTGTTATTTCACTTCATATGGGCAGTACAAGTTAAGAAAAGTATCGACGGAGGTGTCGGATGTTCCATGCCCTCTGGAACACCTCTCCGTCCACTGTTGACAAAATGTAAGCTCCGTTGTGGAAATCTTTATGAATTACATATGGTCCGTCCCAGATTGGATCCAGCGCTCCTGGGCGCGGAAAGATTCGCTTGAGGACAAGATCTCCTTCTTTTAAGCTGCGATGTTTGACTTTGGAGTTGTATAGTGCTGCCACTTTTTGTCTGTGAGCTGCTGCTTTGAGTGCTGCATCATTCCTTCTCTCCTCAATTAGATCCAAAGACATGTGGAGGAGTTCTTCGTTTTCTTCTGGGTTGTAGTGGATCCTACGGTGGGAAGGAACAATAGTCTCAACTGCGAGCATTGCCTCTGATCCGTATGCCATAGAGAAAGGAGTATGCCCTGTTGATGTTCTGAAAGATGTGCGATAGGCCCAAAGTGCTGTAGGAAGTTCGTCCACCCAAGCGCCTTTTGACTTTTCAAGCTTCTTCTTGATTAGAGTCTTGAGGATTTTGTTGACAGCTTCGACTTGGCCGTTTGCTTGAGGATAAGCTATAGATGAGAAGCTTTTGTGAATTCCGTGCTCTTGGCACCAGTCGGCGAATTCTTCGCTGTCAAATTGAAGTCCGTTGTCTGATATGATCTTGAGTGGGACTCCGTACCTGCACAGAATATTTTTGATCAAGAAGTTGATAACTTTTGTCGAAGATATTTTATTTAGTGGTTCCGCCTCCACCCATTTGGTGAAATAGTCAACCGCCACTATAGCATATTTGGCTCAGCCTCGGCCTGCTGGCAGTTCGCCAATTAAGTCAATTCCCCACACTGCAAAGGGCCAAGGGCTGGTCATTTGAGTAATTTCATTGGTTGGTAGTCGAGGAATCCTAGCAAATTTCTGACATCTGTCGCATCTTCTGACGAAGTCTAAAGCATCTTTGTTCAAGGTGGGCCAGAAATACCCATATCGGAGTATCTTCTTTGCCAGGGTCTGCCCTCCAGTGTGGTCTCCACAACTTCCCTGGTGGATATTGGATAGAATTTCCTTGGCCTCTCTTTCAGCAACGCAACTCAATAAGGGGTTAGAGAAGCCGCGCCGATAGAGGATGCCTTCTTGTATCGTGTAGCGGGAAGCTTTCCTTAGAATTTTCTTAATTTCATTTCTCCCGTCGGGTAGGTTGCCGTTTTGTAAGTATTCCCGGATAGGGGTCATCCATGTTTCTTCTTCGGTTGCAGCTATCAGATTTACTTGCTCGAAGCTTGGGGTTAGTAGCCATGAGACAGTTATCGCTCCAGAAGTGGTATCATTTCCCATGCTAGCTTGTTTTGCCAGCTCGTCGGCCTCTTGATTTTCTTCTTGAGGAATGTGTCTGATCGAGTAGTGCTCCAATTGATTGAGCAGCCGCTTGGTCTTTTTCAGATATGCCGTGAGCCGCTCTCCTCGAGTCTGGAACTCCCCTAGTATTTGATTTACGGTGAGTTGTGAATCACTATGAAGACATAAGGAACTGACTCCGATCTCCAGGGCGAGCTCTAATCCGGCTATTACTGCTTCATATTTGGCATCATTGTTGGTGGCAGCGAATTCCAGCCTTAGTGCATAACGCAGCTTTCTTCCCCTGGGAGTGATGATCACAATGCCTGCCCCCGAGCCTTGTTCGTTCGATGCTCCATCCACAAAGAGACTCCACTTGATGTCCTTTGTTATTTCAGGCTGCTCCCTGCCTTCTTTGATAGTGAATTCGGCGATGAAATCGGCTATGACTTGTCCCTTGATGGCAGTGCGAGGATGGTAGGTGATATCATATTGGCTTAACTCGATGCACCACTTGAGCAGTCGCCCAGAGGTGTCAGGACGATGGAGCACTTGCCTCAATGGTTGGTCGGTTAGGACTCTGATGGGATGAGATTGAAAATAGTGTCGCAGCTTCCTTGATGTGATTAGTAAACAGTACGCCAGTTTCTCGAGTTTGGGATACTAGGCTTCTGCTCCCGTGAGCCTTTTTCTTATGAAGTATACTGGCCGTTGTGTGCGGTTTTCTTCTCTTACCAAAGCGGCGCTTAGGGCATGTGGTGACACAGCAAGGTATAGGTATAGTTCTTCGCCTTCATTAGGAGTTGAGACTACTGGTGGCCGCTGGAGGTGTTCGATTAGGTTAAGGAAGGCTGTCGAACACTCATCGGTCCATTCAAATTTTCCTTTGTCCTTCTTCAGGGCTTCGAAGAAAGGAATGCATTTGTCAGTTGCTTTAGAGATGAACCGGCTTAGGGCGACTACTTTTCCGTTTAGGCTTTGCATCTCTTTTCGAGTGGATGGTATCTTGATATCTTGCAAGGCCCGGACTTGTTCGGGGTTTGCTTCGATCCCCCTGGCATGAACGATGAATCCTAAGAACTTTCCCGATGATACTCCGAAGGAGCACTTTAGAGGGTTCAGCTTTATTCCATATTGGCGAAGTACTTGAAACATCTCGTCCAGATGGTTTATATGGTCGTTGGCTTTCCTTGATTTTACCAGCATGTCATCCACATAAACTTCCATAGTTCGTCCTATTAGTTCTGCAAACATCTTGTTGACGAGGCGCTGATAAGTAGCTCCGGCGTTTTTAAGTCCGAACGGCATTACCTTGTAGCAGTACAATCCTCGGTCAGTAATGAAGCTAGTGTGGTCTTGATCGGGGGCGTGCATAGGGATCTGGTTATACCCTGAGTATGCATCCATAAAGGATAAAAGTTCGTGTCCGGCAGTGCTGTCCACGAGTTGGTCGATTTGAGGGAGTGGGAAGCAGTCTTTTGGGCAAGCGTCATTTAAGTTGGAGAAATCGATGCACGTTCGCCACTTCCCATTACCTTTCTTTACTAGTACCGGGTTGGCGATCCATTCCGGGTAGATGGCTTCACGTATGAAGTCATTGGCAAGTAAGTTCTTTACTTCTTCCTCGAGGGCTGCTGATCGTTCTGCCCATATACTTCTCTTCTTTTGCTTTACCGGTACCTTGGTAGGATCGATGTTCAGTGCGTGGCATGTTATGTCTGGGGAGATTCCAGTCATATCAGCGTGCGTCCATGCAAATACATCCATGTTGTGGCGAAGAAAATCAATGAGTTGATTCTTTAATTCTCTTTTTAACTGAGATCCGACTCTCAGCAGTTTACTCGGATCGCGTTTGTCTACAGATACGAATTCCATAGCCTCTGCAGGCTCGGCGGTGGCCTCCTCCTCTTTGTCCCTGGGGTCTAATTCATTGAAAGGATCACTGGTATACCGAAGAGGAGGGACTTTCTTTAGTTGCTATGCTTCCAAGCTTTTCATGCAGAGAATAGTCTCTGCATTTTTCCCTTTATCTCTCCTGCGATTATTGCGAAGTTCGGTTACATAGCAGTCCCGAGTGGCGTCTTTTCTCGGCCTGGAAGTCATGTTTCCTAGGCAATGAAGGGTGCTATTGGGAAAGAAGGTTGAATGAGGGAAGCTGAAGCTTCGAGTTCCAAGCTCTCGGTGAAAGCACCAAAAATGTTTGCGCAAAAAATGGGCAAACACCTCCAATCCGTATAATTTAGTTGATTATATGTTATTTCCAAAGTTTTAGGTTACTTGTGCAAATATGAAAAAAGCAGGGACTAAACTGTAAATGACACACAGATTTTATAGTGGTTCGGCCAGAACGTGCCTACGTCCACTTTATATGTTATTCTCCTTTTTCTTTCAGATTACAAGTACAAAGCTTTGTCTACAAGTATATGAAAGTTGTTTGAAAGTTCCTTCCGTGCTTGAGCTCTCAAACTTGTCTGCCATTATTGTACCCCTGCCCCTCTATTTATAGAGTGAGGTTGGGGGCAGGGGTCTTAGATGTATATAGCTGCTGGTGGGCCTGGGCTGAAGCAATCTGGTCTGGCATATCTGGTTCGGCGAAGCTTGGTTCGGCCGTGGATGTGTGGAGCTTGGTCCGGTGATGCCTTGGACCGGTGATAGTGACTTCGTCTCTTGGTCCGGTGGTAACCTTGGCTCGGTGGGACGATGATCCGGTAGTGCTCTGGTTCGGTGGCGAGAGGAGATAGTTGGTTCGGTATGGAGGTGGAGAGGCCTGGTTCGGCAGGTTGTTTGGAGGTTGGCTCGGTGGCATGTGGTCAGGTGAGATGTTGGAGAAGGGGTTGGTTCGGTGCGCATGGAGATGCGGTTGGCTCGGCATGTAGTAGAGCAAGGTTTCTGGTTCGGCACGTAGGGGGAAGCATTGGTTCGGCATGTAGGGGGGAAGCATTGGTTCGGTGGTGGAAATGCACACAACACTTGCCCCCCAAAGTAGGGCATATGCTTGTACATGCCGTGCTTTGTTTTAGCTAGGTGGTCTTCATTCGGTCCCTAAGTGCCGAACCAATTGGTTCGGTATCCTATATCTGCCTATAAGTAGGGGCTACACCCCTTCATTACTCCTTACTGAATTGAGAGAACCGAGCCAGATTCCTGCCGAATCAACTTATATTGACGAAACCTCTTGACAACCGGACCAGGTAATTGCCGGATGATTCCTATGTTTTAAACTACCGAATGCTATTGGGAGTGTGAACGCCGAATGACCTTGGTGATGCTGATTACCGAATGAACCTAATACCGGATGTGTTAAGAGGCGTTTAACGCCGAATGTGTACTGCCGAATGAGCTCTGGGCTGTATTACCGAATGAGATTGGGAATTCTGAGCGTCGAATGAGTCCCTTGCCGAATGGACTTTTATACTTGAACTATTAGTGAAACTCTAGATTTATATATGCTGGCTCGCTTTATACACTTGTTTTCTTATATCCCTATACTCCTTGTACCAACAACACGTCTTTCGCTTTTGTGTATGCAGATAAATGTCTCGCAAAGCAGAAACTCGATCAGATAGTAAGAAGTCCAAGGATAGAGGAGAGCCTTCTTCCGTGCCCCCAGCCTAACCAGGACCGGCGCGACATGGACCTGCACCGAGGTCGTTAGTGGATGGGTATGGTCCCCAAGAGCTTCTGAACTCTCCTCCCGATTGCTTTCCGAGCTCCCTCAAAGAGGAGCAGCTTGATGTCATTTCTCGTTCCTTCGGGATTGACAGGGTTCTTATGCTGTTGCAGGGGGAGGGGGTTATGCCATATGACCCCCCTGAAGGGTACTTTGCGTACAGCAGATATCATTGCATGTGCGGTGCTATCCCGCCTCTCAACGCTTGGATAGTTAGCTTTATCACATATCTGAAGGTGGCTCCATTCCAGCTTCAGCCTAACTCCTACGCCATTCTGGTGAGTCTTTTCGTCATCTTTCAGAGGAAATATGGGCGTCCCCCTTCCAACCGAGAGATCCGGTATCTGTACAACTTGAGAGGCTACAAGAAGGGGTCTCCATATATCAGCTTGGAAGCGGTCGTGCCCTTCAAGCCTGTTCTGGATTTGTACTCGAAGTTTAGTATGTTCAAGAAAGAATGGTTCTTCATTAAGGATGACTCTATTTCTTTCCGCCTTTTCACTTCCGGCTGTAAGTTGAACTCCATTTATATTTTTCTCGCCCCGATCACAATGCTTCATCTTATATGCTTTTACTTCTTGCTAGCAACAGGTGGTTTTACGGTCGTGGAAAATGATTCCTTGGCGCGGATGGCTGCTGAAATAAAGGTCATTCCGGGAAGGGATAGGTCAGCTTCCTACCTGATCAGGAATGCCAATCTTCTGGAGTACAACCTGATTCTGCCACGTCAATCTGTGGTTAAACAGAGAGATACAGCCGAGGAGAGGGCTGCTAAAGCTAAGGATGGGGCTACTGCGAAGAGTGGCAAGAAGAGACCTTTCTCGGTACCTCCAGTCGTTGGGGGAAAGAAACTTAAGAAGTCTGATGGACCTTCTCCCAGCACATGTCCAGACATTCCGGAGGAGGAAGGTGGAGAGGAGGAAAGAGGCGAGGAGGAGAGCGGAGGAGATGGAGAAGGTGAAGGACAGGGTGGTAGTGGTGCCGGGGCTTTGTCTTCTGAGCAGGCAGGGGAGATTCAGGAGTGGACGGATGATGCCTTCCGCCAGGCTTTTGAAGGGTTGGAGGAAGGACCAGCCTCGGTGAAGAAGGCAAAGGAGGTTGACAAGGCTGGGGCTGGCGCCGATCCATTTCTTAAGAGTTCTTCAGCTGAGGTGGCTCCAGCGATTCAAGGTGAACTCTTGACTTCTGCAGATTCCATTTATGATAGGGACTTAGGAATATTATATGGTTCGCTTCCGTCCTGGACTGAGATTCAGGACTTATTACAGTATTCTCCTTCTCCGCAGGGTTTGTATAACAGACGTGCCTTCTCATTCTTTTTAAGTTAACATATATCTTGAATTATGGACCCTTGTTTGTTCGTAACACTTGTTCTTTATTACAGGGGCACGCGAGGTGGCCAAAACTTCAGACGTTCGACACCGCCTGGAACAATACAAGTTACTTAGAGCTTCTGCCAAGCCTAAGCCTCCCACTAGTCGTCCAGGAGACGTAGTTAGCTACCGTCCTCTTCTTGGGGTCATTGAAGAGAGTATTCAGAAAAAGAAGAAGAGTCGCTCCGTATTTGAATCTTCACCCGGTCCGCACTTCCACCTCAACCTATTCATGATATCACGGAGGAAGATACTGAGTATATTCCCTCCCCGCATCCGTCTGAAAATCCTACCGTCATCCGCATAAAACGTCCCGACGTGCCTCGCAATCCCTTTGCCGGCCACCCGGATTTGGACCCCAGCTCTCAGGATATCTTATTTGATGAGGCCACGGGCGAGCATCTTCTCCCCCGCAATCCCATGGTTTGGGTTCTTGATGAGGCTAAGTCCCTGGATCTGGATCTTCTCACTACTCGGATAGCTGCTATAGGGGACGAAGCCAATGCCAACATTGACCGGGTCGCGAAGGAGGCCAAGAAGTTAATGGAACATCACGCTCGATTGGCCAAGGTCGGGGAGGAGATAGGAAGTGCCAATATAAGGCTGCGGTTAGTGGTCGCTGATCAGGCCAAGCAACTTGCCGACCAGGCTATTCAAATTTCGCAGCATGAAGCCGACTCCCGCCGACTGAAGATGACCATGGAGGAGGCTAGCAAAGCCGAGTTGCGAAAAATGGAGGCCGCTTGCAAGAAGCGCATTGACATGGCCATTACCACGGTTGATGAGGTTAGGAGGGCGGATCTTGAGCAGGTTGAAGAAATATCTGGGAGGCTCGAAGCTGCAGAACTTGCTCAAGCCAAGTTGAAAGAAGAGATGGAGGAGATGAGGAGATCCCTTCAGGGTGAGTGTTCGAGATACCGGCGGGAGAGGGATGTTGCCGTCGCTAAGTTGCTGTCCTCCGAGGCCCGGGTGAGGGAGTTTGAGGAGAATGAGGGGATGATGGATGAGATGCTGCAGGACATGTACTTCCGTACCTGGAAGCAGGGTAATCTATCCTAGATGGATGACTATCCCCGGATCATGGCCAGGATATATCTCCGGACTTTAGAGGAGGCCAGGGACGATGCAGAGAAGGAAGGTGGAGCGGCATTCAGTATGGATATGGTTACTGCCCAGTTTTCAAAGGAGGAGAAGGTAGCGGTGAAGGAGGGGATGCGGCTACTCGCTGCGGAGGAAGCCGGTGTGCAGTTGGGGGATGAGGACCAAGAAGCAGGTGTTGGTGAGTTTTCTCTCTTTAGCTTTTCATAACTTGATCGTTCGTTGCCGGTTTTAATGGACTCTTTCTCTGAATTGGACAGGTGGGACTTCTGGTCAACATGCTAGGAGCTCCGATCCTGCTGTCAAGTAGATTCGGAGAGCTAGTGAGTTGGGGGTGGAGCACTGATGCAGTCGACTACTTGATCCGATCCGCATAGTTTTTGGTTTTCTTGACTTTCCTGTCTATACTTAGTCAAAAACGTTAGTGTATTTTTGGATTGTAATTATGTTAGTGAATGACTCTACGTAATTTTATAACACGAGCTGATTTTGTTATATTTTGAATGTTGTCATTGCTTTTGATGTGTTGTATAAGAAATATGACCATGCATATGCCTGTGATTTGATTGTGTTTGACACTAAGTTTCTGCTTGTAATATAATTTCATGTTTTGCAATGTTAGTGTGATGTATGAATATGAATTGCAGCTGTGCATTAATGTATAAAAGTGGAAGGTACCGCCCTTCATGTTTCGGCTGTGGACGGCAACTTTGCGCGCCCTGCAAGACTAAGCACGGAATGCTGATGAGTGTCTCGTCATCCGGTTGTAAGTTTCTGTTCCCATTAGCGAGCGCTCCCTATTTCATGTCCTGTACTTTCAAGCACCGTTACGGAGAATAGGAGAAAAGTTTTAAATGAAATTGAAATATAGGAAAGGTAAAACTTCCAGTCACGGAAGGCCGTCGATGTGCTTAAGTTCGTGGCAAACGGGTTTTGTAGTCACTTTCCCTAGCTGTGGGTCTTGGAGACATTTGTCACCCATCTTACGCCTCTGCGGGGAGTTTTCTTTTTTACCACAGCCGTACTTAAGACACATCGGAGCCGATCGCGCACAGTAACTACCCGGGCCATTATGGCCCGTAATCGTGGGTATTATTCGATTTACTGTGGCCGGCTAGCGTGGGGGCCGATCGTCAACTGTGAACTGCCCTTGGCTGGCCACACCTTATGTTGGGGCTTATGATCGGTTCACAGCTGCCGGCGAGCCGAATCGCTGTAATGAGCTGCCATGGCATAATCGGCCTTCTCTGTGGCTTATACTCGGCTTATATCTCTGTTCTTTTCTTTGAAATCAAATAATCAATGGCCTCCTCTTTCAAATCAAACATAAAATCAACCTTTTCGTTCCCCTCTCCTATGTCTGGTCCATTTCACCGTACTACTCTCGCTCGTGTAACTAAAATGGATGATTCTCTAAATGATGCACTTCGGTTAATGATTGAAATTCAAGTAATGCAACTTCGAATGGCCAAGGAACAAGAGAGGCAAGGCAAAATCCTTAGGAATTTGCAAAAATTCCTAATGGACAATCATGCTAACCCAATCTTGATGGATGAAGATTCTTCAGGAGATCAAGAACAAGAGGCCAGCGAAGAAGAAGAAGTAGAAGAAGAACCCATGGAAGAAGTGCATGATGAAGATGACGACAAAGTCGTGTGCGTTGTAGAAGTGTGTTTTGACAAAAATGGGAATCTTGTCGAACAACGTGAAATTTTTTGTTTCCACTATCCAAACTATTCGATTCATAGATCTTCTATGTTCAAAAACACACATTAGTTTCTTCTCTTTCTCTACCATTGTTGTTTATTCCTTCTTACGTTTACAACAAAAATGTAAATATAACTATACGATTAATAAATAAATTGTGTTCTTATATGTGTTCTTTCCTATTAATAAATATAACTATATGGTTATCATACACTTAGAATAGTTAGTAGTTTAGGATTAGGTTTATTATTAGATCTAAGTATTGATTATTTATGATAACACTATCATTATAATCACACATCATGGAGTATTAGATTTAGGGGGAGTTCTATAATTTGGTGTTATATAGTTTAGAGTTAGTTTTTGTTGATGACAAAGGAGGAGAAGTATAAAATAGGGTAGTTAGGCATAGATTAAGGGAGGGTTATTAGTTTTAGGGGAAAGTAATATTTTATAAACAAAGGTTGTCATCATCAAAAAGGAGGAGATTGTCAGTCCGTGAGATGATGGTTTTGATGACAACAACCTTAGAATAGATTATAAAATATAAATACTAACAGTATAAGTTTAGATATATATGTATATACAGGATTTAACCATGCAGGCGCCAAGAATGAAGATTGTACAGTATAAAGATTCAAGATATCAAGATTGAAGACTCATGAGTATCAAGATTATCAAGAGTTCAAGAATTCAAGTAATTTATTATTTAATTAGAAATTTTGTTAAAACTCCTAGAAAATCACTGCATCTTAAAATCTAATTTATTCGTGGAATGGAATCCACTTCGAGCCTGTTAAAGGGATGGAACCCTAAGTAAGATGGAACCTACGAAAAATCTAATGGAACATTGTTTTGTATCCGCTAACCTTTTATTCAAAATGATTTTTCAAAATTATATCTTGTTTTCAAAATGATTTCAAAACCTTCCTTTTAAAAGCATCAAAAACATCTATCCCGATTTCAAATACTTTTAGCCTTAAAATAATCTTTAATTTCAAAATCAAATTATCCTTGTTTTTAAATTATCTTTTAAATATAATATATTGATTTTTAAATATTTATACTTAGATTTTAATTGTAAAATTATAGTAAAATTTTGTATATATTATTCTTTATACTTACTTATGTATTTTAAATATAGTCAAGTATATTTACAAAGTTTAAAAGAGTTTTTAATATAAAATAAAGGTTATTTTCAAAGAAAATCAAAACACCAAAAATCCCTTTGGGATGTCGACATACTCATGAACCCCATGTCAACATGGTGTCAGTTGTGTTCAAAATTTAAATTTCAAAAGAAGTGTCTATTCGTCATAACTCTTCACGAATGGACATGACTGTTGTTACTCTATAAATAGGGGTTAGTTTCAACGAATATTAAGATAGTTTTTCTGGTTTATCACTCCTCTTCTTCTTCCACATTTCTAGATACAAATTCTTATCATTACTCTGCCGAAATCAAATTGAATCTAACTATATTATCTCTGGTTTGATTCTCTATCACTATCTCAACAAGATCCTCGGTGCTATTCAGAGTTATAGGCTTTTTGTAATTAACTTAGCGAGAAAAGGTGTGATTGTAGCCTTGGAAATCAATCAAGTGTAAAAGGTGTGATTGTAGCCTTGAAAATCAATTTGGTGAACTTGTTGCCTGGGAAATCAAATATCTCTACCCAGAGGATTGTGATTCTGGAGGGTGTACCTCATAGCCTTGGAATCGAGGGTGTAATTGTAAAGATTGTTTTTGAAAGAAAATCCGTACTTGTGTGCGGGACTAGATGTAGGGTAACTCCGAACCAGTATAAAATCTGGTGTGTTCTTTCCTTTACTACTTTTACTTTATATTTGCATTTGTGTTTGATTCTGTGATCATATCTGTGTCTGAATATTGCATACATCTGTGTTTAAATTAACAAAAAAACTCAAAAAGATTTAACAATTCTCTAAAACAATATTCACCACCCTCTAGTGTTTAACCTTAGCCTTAAGATCCTTAATCCGCATTTCTCACACTAGCAAGTAGAAAATTTTCCCAGATCAAATTCCAAGAAAATTACCACCGATCCGTCAAGAACGAATCATCTTCTTTTTCTCATAACTTGAGCGTACGAAATCCGATGTACTTGAAATTTAAAATGCAGCCTTATGGCATCTTCCTTGTCACTCCATACTAATCGCACCTTGATTAGGTTAGAAATTAGGGATCTGATCCATTTCCTAGGTGAATTGTAAATTCCATAGTTAGCCATCTTTTGAGTGTTGTTCATCCTAATCTATTCAACTATTGTCCATAGTTTTAAATACAACCGATCTCCAATCCTAATAACCATCCGTTTTAGCCGAACTTGTGGTCTCCCAGCCTGACCATAAGGCGAGATAAAAACATACGAGTCCCGATTCTTACTAGTGAAGTCGAAAGACTTTTATGTTTCAACTTAGGGTTTAGCAAAACATAAAACACTTGTGAGAGTTTATTAGCAAAATGAAGCATAAAGTTTAACCTTACTAATATTATAAGAACATATAATATGAATTGTCCTAATAATCTACCACTTAAACTTATAGAAAATGATTACTTCAAAACTATTTTCTTAAAATGACAAGCTTATAAGACCCAACTATACCAGCTGGCTAAGAGAAATTAAAATAGCATTGACTTATGAGCGCCTTTGGACTGCTATTACGTGCAAACCTAAAGAACAACCCGCTGATGATGTGGACCCCGAACTACGAATTGCTTATGAGAAATTGGTGTCAGACCTAGAGATCGCCTAAGTTTTTATGCTACCTACATTAGGCAAGCCGTTGCAAAGGCAGCATGAAATCATAACTGTCCATGAGATATTTGATAATCGTAAGGCTCCTTTTAGTAAACAATGACGCTTCGCAAGGTATAAGCTTACGAAGAAGCTGTTTAATACCAAAATTACTAAAATATAGAAAATGGATGATTACATGCTACTGATGAAGGACTATATTGACAGGCTTTCAAAATTAGACGTACAATAAGCAAGGAATTACACGCAGATTTGATCCTTGGTTCACTTACTCCTTAGTATGAACCGTTCATAGTGAACTGTAACATGAACCAATCGAATGTCAATCTCATGGTGCTCCGCAATATGTGAGGTCGAACACATCTAAATCTAAGAATCAAGGGGTTGTACTTGTTGTTAAGGGTAGTGCATCATCTTTGAAAAGTTCGAAGAAGTGGAAAAGAGAAGATAAGAAGAAAGTAAGAAGACAGATGACAAGAGTAAATGTCACCACTACCACAAGAAAGATAACTAGAAAAGGAATTGTCCTAACTACTTGAAGATTGTTAGGAAAAGAAGCTGAACAGTTTTGCGACTCAATCAGGTACATTTATGATTCAACATTGCTTTGTAATCAATAAAATATCTTAAGTCTTAGATACTGGATTTGGTACTCATATATTCGTTATAGCCTATAAATCAATTGGGTGTGATTGTAGCTCGTAAATCAATTAGGTGATCTTGTAGCCTGGTTAAATCAAGAGAATTTGCTTTAGACACGAACACAGGAAAGTGTATCTCGTGGCCTTGAAATCAAGGTTGTAATATCGATATTATATTTGAAAAGAAATTTGCACTAGAAATTTTATGGGACTGGATGTAGGGTAAAACCGAACCAGTATAAAATCCGGTGTGTTCTTTCCATTACTGCTTTTATTTACTATTTGCATTTGTGTCTGATTCTGTAATTGTTTCTGTGTTTGTGAATTGCATCTGTTTGGATTTCATTTGAAAAGATTTCAAAATGATTCACAAAATTAATTAAACACTATTCACCTCCCCTCTAGTGTTAATTCTGCCTTAAGATCCGTAATCTGCATTTCCTACAGCCATATATGTAATGACCTGCCTTTCATTCCACAGAAAGACGCATCATTAATAAGAAAGAAAGAGGTAGAAATAGAATAAATAGAAGAAAGAACTCAAAAATATCAGAATCTCACAATGGAACGGAACAAAATATAATAGATAACATAACTATTACATAGTCATTTACATATCAGAGTTACACAGATACAACAACACAAAATAGACAGTTATAAAAGTCTGTCTATTATACAACTCTAATATAATAAAGATATCTTCACAGAGATATAACACAGCGGAAACACTATATATCTACAAACGTTGAAGCCTCCTGCTCCATCTATCTTCATAATTCGTCAAAGAAGACCTGAATCCCTTGGCTACTCGTGATAATTTGAGTACCCAAGAGTTTAACAGAAACAAAATAAACTCTGGGTCGGACATGGGTCTGATGTGAGTAAATGGGTTAAAGTTGCTTAACTTTGAAAAACCTTTGAAAACAAAGGTATCATGTAAGACTTCCCACACAAAAACATGGGTAAGTTTTTACCTTACGCTAACCAAAACATTTGAGGGAAATCCAGTGATATTATAAAAGGGTCTAGGACTTTCAAATAAATATGAAATAGCTGAAATTGTTACATGATTAAATTCCAGCATACTAGCCACAAATGTGGGTAATACAATCAAAACCGTAAGGGAACGTAGGAAGAATGGGTTTCCATCAATGGCAGGGCTACTGGGATACCGCCCGTCACAGTACGTGGCCAAGATCACCGTACCAAGGATCCAGCCTAAATCCCCTGCAACACAAGTCCGGAACCATCCCATACTGGACAGTTAATTAGACAACCCCGACGGTTCTAGCAATCAACCGCCCACACAGCCGAATAAAAAGGGACTCTAGACAGGGGAAGATCTTTTCCCACTAGGGTGCTACCCACTTAGCCTTGCTGCACCTCCTCTGTTTTAGCCATTCTCGGTTGATGAGGCTTGAGGCTACGGTTACCTTTATAGAACACATCTATCTTAGAATGCTCATCGTCCACCTAACGATGTTCTGAAAGCATTCAATCGATACAAGTTCGTTCCGGGTTCGAACGAAACCGAAAGCATTATCTCATTACACTCATTTGGAATCACCCTCAGAGCTAACGACAGTAACCCTTGCACTCCGTAACTCCATTCTCGAACTTGAAAGCACTATCTCCATTATACTCATATTGGAATCACCCTCAGAATTTTACGACAGATAGTTCTTACACTTCGAGTCTTCAACTTGATCTTCACTTGAATTCACAACCTAACGTTTAACTTGGATCGATGTGGTTTTCAAATAATCAAATTTGATCTCCGATCCCGGTCTCATCGAAATCCAAACGTATCTAAAAGGCCAAGTTGTTTAAAAGTTTAAACAATTTAATTCAATTCAATACTTGAATTCACACAGCATTAACATAGATAAATATCACACATTTATCATTGATATAACCAATATCATATCATAAAATGTCACAGCATAGCATCCAGTAGATATCATTCAAATCTGACATTCTTCACAAACAATCATCCAAAACAGGAATTTATTAATCCATATCATAATTAGTCACCTAATCTGCTTAATCAAACATTAATTAATTACAATCATTTAATTAACTAATCACTCCTTGATTACCTTATCAATCAATCAATCAATCTCTAATCACAGATTAATTATCCTTTAATTATCAATTAATAAATCTTAATTATTAATTAATCTTCTTCAATACAAAGTAATCAATCCTTAGTTACTTTCATAATCAATTATTAACCTTTAATTAACTGATTAATTATCCATTAACTATTGATTAATAACCATAACTATTAATCAATATCTCTTAATCCACAATTACTTTTATAATTAATTAATCATTAATTAACTGATTAATTACCCTTTAATTATTAATTAATAAAAATAATTATTAATTAACAAAACTTAATTACAAATTAATTACTCCTTAATCATTAGTTGATTAATCCTTAATTAACAATTAACCCATCCTTAATTAACAGTTAACCAATCCTTAATTATCATTTGGTTAATCCTTAATCACCATTGATTAATCAATTAATTACCACTTAACAACTCCTTAATTAATCCTTTATTATAGATTAATTATCCTTTAACTATTAATTAATAAAACCTTAATTATTAATTAATAAAACTTAATTACAAATTAAGCACTTCTTAGTTACTAGTTAAGTAATCTTTAATAATCACTACTCATTAATCACTTAATTAATCAAGTAAATTTACTTCATTAATTAATTCTTTATTATACTTAATTAATTGATTAATTAACCTCTAATCATTAATCAATAATCTTTAATTATCAAATTAATGATCTTTACTACAAATTAATTAACTTTAAATTTAGTTAACTCTAATCCTTAATCATTTATTATTCAAGTAAATTAATTACCCTTAATTAATTTCTTAATTAATCCTTTATAATTAATTAAACTAATTAATTATAATTAAAATAATTTAATTAATATCAAGACATCAAAACCTTAGTCAAGATAAAACTTTATTTTATAAATGCTTTAATTACCATTAACACATTTACATCATTTATCTTTATAACTATCATTACTTAATTAAAGCATTAATTAAGCTTTAAAATAAAACAATCATTTTACTCGATAAATTAAAGTTATCAAACATAACTTTCTTAAAATAACTTAAATGTTTATCAAATATAGTTTTAAAAACTAGTTTCAATTTGAATTTGAAAAAATTTGCTTATATAAACTTTTAAAATTTCATTCCTACTCAAATTTAAAAATCATTTTAAATCTATTTAACAAAATTTAAATTTAACAAACTTCAAACTTCTAAATCAAAATGTTTAAGAAAACATTTGTTAAACATTAAGTAATCTATATAAAAGTTTTAAACTAATTTAAAATTTAAAAAAAAACCAAGTTTTAAAACTTTAAAACCTTTAAAACTGTTTAACATTTCTGCTTTGGGCCGAACCCGAAGCTTACTCGAGTCAAACTTGAGTTTCCTCTTCTTTCCATTTTTTTAAACTTAGACTAAATTTTTAAGTTTAAAAACCTACAGGTTAATCACCCCCAACTACTTCGAGTTTACACTCGAGCTACCTACTCCATAACCCGACCTTTACTTCGAGCAACCCACCAGCGAAAACAGCTGACACCAGAACATCATCGTGCACATGCACCATCGCCGGAGCTACCTTCGACCCTCACCGCACCCTCTAGCACTTCACCCTACATCACAGCAACATATATCGACCCCCAAAACACAATCACGATCCCTCAAACAAGATCGAACTACCCAGTTGAAATCTGAAACCAAACAGCCTCCAGCAAAGCTCTTCGACTTCATTGCTCCGACCACCAGATGTCGAGCGATTCTGGCCACACCTTGCCGACCCAACACGCAACCATTACCCCAAGTTTCACGGCACTCGATCGATCAGAGGAGAGGCAGCGACCCAAATTCTAGCTTTAACAAGAACTAGGGTTAGAAATCCTTTTGATCTACCATCGCCGCTATGGCCCACAAATGCCTCATCCACTATTTTTGTCATACACTCCAATCGTCGATCTAACTCCGAAAGAAATGCCAACCACTCGAGATCCTCCGACCATCAGAAAATGCTCAAGAGCCATATCCCAGACATTCGCCAAATTTACATCCATTTCAACACTAAAAATTCTGATATTTGTTTTGAAAATCATAACTTTTAAAATGGATTCAAGTTATAATCTTAAAATAGTAAATTAAGATGATTGATTATATATGTTTTAAGAATTTCTATTGTATTTCCCAAATTTTGACATAGTTTAAATCCTAAAATACTTGAATCTATTTTTAACTCCTAGATTAAGCTTAAACTAAACTATATTGTTTAAATTTCACAATCTAACGTAGAACACATGCTAAGAATTTGGACTTTTATCAAAATCATAGGCTCTGAACTAAGAACAGAGGTGTTAAAATCAACAGATATGCACACATCATATATACACAGATGCTTTACTATAACCATACATACAAAACAGTCATCATCACAGAACTCACATGCAATTAGATAGTTATCTATTTAAATTTTAATTTAAAAATGTTTACTCACCTTTTTTGAAAATGCAAAGAGTTTGAAAAGAACTGGGAAGCTTTTGAAAATTTGAATACTTTGCATTGCTTGATTTTTGAAAGCTTTGCACTGCTTGAAACTTTAGAAACTAGAATGCTACTAGGACAAGAACATGATGATGCTATGATCAAGACTTTGATTCCAGGCTTGCAGTTGTTACAGGCTTGTAGAAAATGCTTACAGGGTTTGTAAAAATGTTTTCAGGCTTTGAAAATTCTTTTACAGGTTGCAATTTTGAAAAATTCTACAGGCTCGATAAAAAGAGGTTACAGAGCTTGGTTTTTAGAATTTTGGGTTGAGAATTTGCTACAAACTTGTTTTTGAGGAGGTTATAGATTTTGATTTCAGTTTGAACTTTTGTAAAATGCTTTTAGGTTGATTTTGAGGAAATGAATACAAGCTTATAGTTTGAGTCTGATCTTGTTTGAAAAATGGTTTTTGTTTGTGGAATGAATTACAGGTTGTATTCTGTTTTGAGAAAGGTAATTGATCAAGGTCTAAATTTTTCTTAAGTTTAGAAATAAGAAGATAGAAAAGAGATGAGAAAAGTATAATGTATGCTTATATAATCTAAATTAGGATTTATTAAAATTGAAGAAAAATAAAGAAAAGGAATGACACTTGTTAACATTTGTCACTACTAATTCTAATCTACTTACACATGCTAATCAATAAGCTTTAAAAATTAACACTTGTCATAACTTATATTTATATTATTTTTAAATGATTTTAAAAGCTTTATTATTAATTTTTCCTAATAAATAAGTGCTTTATTAATTTATAAATACTTTTTCTTATTTTATAAAAATAAATTTTTTAAAAGAAAATAAAATATAAACTAATTAGATTCTAAATAAAATCATATAAAATTATTTAATCAATTTTTAAATGCTAATTTAAATTCTTTTGTATTTACTTACTATTAAATAAATATTTTCTAAATTTATAAAAATCCTTTTGTTTTAAATTAATATAAAACAAATCTTATTTTAAAATAAAAACTTTATTCATAAATTCTTTTATATCTAAAATAATTTTCAAGATATAAATTCTTTTTAAATTTCAAATTTAAATTCAAATTTCAAATCCAAATTCAATTTAAAATCAAATCAAATATATCTATATCAATTTAAACATATTAAATTTAGAAATATTAAATTATAATTTTAAAGTTAACTTAAATAAATATATATACATATACACAACACTTATTAAATTGAAATTGTTAAGTCTATTTAAAAATCAAATTTATAAAATAACACAAATTAAATAATTATTCTATTTAAAAATCAATCTATATCTAAATTTAAAAACATCACATTAATTTTATTTTGTTATTATATTAGAAAATAACAATTTTATCAATTTTAAATAATTTAATTAAGAGATTATCACATTTTAAATTTCTTGAAATTCCGGGATATCACATTCCTCCCCCCTAAAAAGAATTCCGTCCTTGAAATTTAAAACAAAGATAATCCAAAAATCTTTTATTTCATTTTAACCATTCAAGCATGCCTATCAGCCAAACACTATCAGCCAACAACAATCCATCCAAACAAATAGTTTATTCAAACAAACAATTCATTCAAACAATCAACTCTAGCTATCCGGACAATGATCCGGATAAGTCTTCTTAAAACTATCCAGAGTTCCTCAAGACAAACTCTAAAATCCTAACTCCACAACAAAAGATAGATTGTTGACATATTTCCTCATATGAGATACGTGAAAAAGAATGTGAATTCCAGCCATCCATACTGGCAATTCAATCCTGTAGACTACATCATTAATCTTCTCCTTGATAAGCTCTACCATCGCAGATGCCTCACGGATCAAAACTGGTCCAAGAACAAGACGATCTCCCGACTCTACTCAAAAGAATGGAAATCTACAAGGTTTCCCAAACAAGGCTTCACAGGGTGACATCTAGATACTCGTCTGATAACTGAATGAGAAGTCCATTCAATGCAGATGATCCTCCTAACATCCACAAAAATTCAAAACACAAGCCCTTTCAAATCCTCAAAAACTTGGTTCAGCCATTTCGTTGGTCTGGGAATGATAGGCTGTACCCAAAATCAATCTCGAACCCAAAGCTGATCACAAAGCCTTCTAAATCTTGCTGGAGAAGATAGGATCGCGATTGCTAATAAAGCTGACTGGAAAACCAAACAGTCGGGCAAACTCTTAAGAAAAAACTCAGCCAAAGATGCTGCAGTACAGATTGCCTTAACCAAAAAAAAATAGGCGTTCTTGGTTAACCAATCCATAATTACCCATATTCCTTCAATTCCCTCTTTGGTCCTTGGCAATCCGTCGATGAAATCCAAAGAAATTATTTCCTACTTCCACTTCGGAGCTTCCAAAGGCTGCAACAATCCGGCGATCTTTTGTTGATCACCAACACCTGCTGACAGATCGCACATCTATAAATGAAATAAGCTACATCCCTCCTTATGCTCGGCCACCAGAAGACCCTCTTCATATCGATATACATTTCTGAAAACCCTGGGTGGATACTCAGTCTGGAGCGATGACTCCCCGCCAAAACTTCTTGCTTAAAATCCAGAAATTCGGAACACAAATCCTTCCGATGATTCTTAATGTCCCTTGGCCATCCATCTCCAAAGTGGAACACTGACCATTCTCGACCCAATCCATCCATAACAGGCACAAAAACGTCCGAGCGAATCTCAAACTTATTCTTGCCATTAGAAATAACTAGAACAAGCACACTAGTCAGTCTTGCCTTCAAATCCAAGAAAGCCTCTTCACACTCGGGTCCACTTAAACTTTGTCCCTTCCCGAGTCACTTGGTTGAGTGTAAAGAAATCCTAGAAATATCCTAGATAAAGTTCCTGTAGAACCCTGCCAAATCCAGAAAAAATGTGGTTGCTTCTACTCCTGAATAGTAGCTATCCAGGCTGGACCTACAGAAATACCATCACCAAAACAAAATGCCTCCTCTTCAGGCTTAGAGTTGACAAGAAAAACATTGATGAACACAAGAATAGCTTATACCACACATCCCAAAAAATTGGTTCGTCAAATCCACACAGAATCTCAAAGAAAGCTCATCCGACTAGGCCACAAAGACAACAGCTGAACCCCAACTGGAAAAAAACTAGGCTGAACAACAACACTGCTCCCGGAACTAAGACCATCCAAATCTCTATTTACTGATGAAGACAAACCTTCACTTTCGAAAACATCTGAAAAATCTTTGACCCTTCGATGGACTCTAAGCCTTCTGGAGACGCCTTGCTTCCATGCAGAAGATTGCTTAAAAGAACTTTGGCATCATCGCAAGTCACTTTGGCGATTCTTCCCAATTCAGTCTACAAATTTACAATCCTTACTTCATCATCAAACAGTCCAATACTATCCAACCAATCCAAACCCCGAATAAAATCAAACCCCTTTGAAATCCAACACAAAAGGGTCACCATAAAAACTATGGGGAAGATAAGAAAATCTTAAGCCTCTACAGAACTTATCTAACTCGGTTACTCCGCCTAATGGTTAGATACAAAGATAGGACGATCAACCAAACAAAGAGAGATGAAACTCCTCTAGAACTCATGTTGGAAATCCGAACAAATACCCAACAAATTTATGAAAGTATATAGTTATGTAAAAATTACAAATACGCGCTCTCAAGATAGACACCACTCCAGGGCCTAGGTATTATCTCAACCTATGCTCTGATCCAAGTGTAATGACCCGCCTTTCATTCCACAGAAAGACACATCATTAATAAGAAAGAAAGAGGTAGAAATAGAATAGATAGAAGAAAGAACTCAACAACATCAGAATCACATAGCGGAATGGAATAAAATATAATATATAACATAACTATTACACACTCATTTACATATCAGAGTTACACAGATACAACAACACAAAATAGACAGTTATAAAAGTTTGTCTATTATACAACTCTAATACAATACATATATCTTCACAGAGATATAACACACCAGGACACTGTATATCTACAAACGCTGAAGCATCCTGCTCCATCTCTCCTCTAGATTTCATCAAAGCAGACCAGAATCCCTTGGCTACTCGTAAAAATTTGATTACCTAAGAGTTTAAGAAAAACAGAATAAACTCTGGGTCATACATGGGTCTGGTGTGAGTAAACGGGTTAAAGTTTTTTAACTTTGAAAAACCTTTGAAAACAAAGGTATTACATAAGACTTCCTACAGATAAACATGGATATGTTTTTACGTTATACTAACCAAAACATTTGATAGGAAATCCAGAGATATTATAATAGGGTCTAGGGCTTTCAAATAAATATGAAATAGCTGAAATTGTTACATGATTAAATTCCAGCATACTAGCCACAAAAGTGGGTAATACAATCAAAACCGTAAGGGCATGTAGGAAGAATGGATTTCCATCAATGGAAGGGCTACTGGGGTGCCTCCCGTCACAGTACATGGCCTAGATCACCGTACCGAGGATCCACCCTAACTCCCCTACAACACAAGGCCGGAACATCCCTTACTCGATAGTCCTGAATAAGATAACCCCGACGGTTCTAGCTATCAACTGACCACGCATCCGAATAAAAAGGGACTCTAGACAGGGGAAGATATTATCCTACTTGGGTGCTACCCACTTAGCCTTGCTGCACCTCCCCTGTTTTAGCCATTCCCGATTGATGAGGCTTGAACCTACGATTACCTTTACAGAACACATCTATCTTAGAATGTTCATCATCCACCTGACAATGTTTTGAAAGCATTCAATCCATACAAGTTTGTTCCAGGTTCGAACGAAATCGAAGGCATTATCTCGTTACACTCATTTTGGAATCACCTTCAGAGTTAACGACAATAACCCTTGCACTCCGAAACTCCATTCTCGAACCTGAAAGCACTATCTCCGTTATACTCGTATTGGAATCACTTAGAGTTTTACGATAGATAGTTCTTACACTTCGAGTCTTCAACTTGATCTTCACTTGAATTCATGACCTAACATTTTACTTGGATTGATGTGGTTTTTTGATAATCAAATTTGATCTTCGATCCTGGTCTCATCGAAATCCAAACGTATCTTAAAGGCCAAGTTGTTTAAAAGTTTAAACAATTTAATTCAATTCAATACTTGAATTCACACAGCATTAACATAGATAAATATCACACATTTATCATTGATATAACCAATATCATATCATAAAATATCACAGCATATCATCCAATATATATCATTCAAGTCGGACATTCTTCCCAAACAATCATCCAAAACAGGAATTTATTAATCCATATCATAATTAATCACCTAATCCTACTTAATCAAACATAAATTAATTACAATCATTTAATTAATTAGTCACTCCTTGATTACCTTATCAATCAATCAGTTAATCTCTAATCACAGATTAATTAACCTTTAATTATCAATTACTAAACCTTAATTATTAATTAATCTTCTTCCATACAAAGTAATCAATCCTTAATTACTTTCATAATCAATTAATTAACTGATTGATTATCCATTAACTATTGATTAATAACCATAATTATTAATCAATATCTCTTAATCCACAATTACTTTAATAATTAATTAATCATTAATTAACTAATTAATTATCCCTTAATTATTAATTAATAAACCTAATTATTAATTAACAAAACTTAATTACAAATTAATTACTCCTTAATCATTAATTGTTTAATCCCTAATTAACAGTTAACCTATCCTTAATTAATAGTCAAGCAATCCTTAATTATCGTTTGATTAATCCTTAATCACCATTGATTAATCAATTAATTACCACTTAACAACTCCTTGATCAATCCTTTATTATAGATTAGTTATCCTTTAATTATTAATTAATAAAACCATAATTATTAATTAATAAAACTTACAAATTAAGCACTAGTTAAGTAATCTTTAATTACTTAATCACTACTCATTAATCACTTAATTAATCAAGTAAATTTACTTACTTAATTAATTCTTAATTATACTTAATTAATTAATTAACCTCTAATCATTAATCAATAATCTTTAATTATCTAATTAATGATCTTTAATTACAAATTAATTAACTTTAAATTAATTAACTCTAATCCTTAATCATTTATTAATCAAGTAAATTAATTACCCTTAATTAATTTCTTAACTAATCCTTTATAATTAATTAAACTAATTAATTATACTTAAATTAATTTAACTAATATCAAGACATCAAAACCTTAATTAAGATAAAACATTATCTTGTAAATGCTTTAATTACCATTAACACATTTACATCATTTATCTTTATAACTATCATTACTTAATTAAAGCATTAATTAAGCTTTAAAATAAAACAATCATTTTACTCGATAAATTAAAGTTATCAAAACATAACTTTATTAAAATAAATTAAACATTTATCAAATATAGTTTTAAAAACTAGTTTCAATTTGAATTCAAAAAAATTGCTTATATAAACTTTTAAAATTTCATTCCTACTCAAATTTAAAAATCATTTTAAATTTATTTAACAAAATTTAAATTTAACAAACTTCAAACTTCTAAATCAAAATGTTTAAGAAAACATTTATTAAACATCAAGTAATTTATATAAAGTTTTAAACTAATTTAAATTTTTAAATTTAAAAAAAAAACAAGTTTTGAAACTTTAAAACCTTTAAAACTGTTTATCAATTTCTGGTTCAGGTCGAACCCGAAGCTTACTCGAGTCAAACTTGAGTTTCCTCTTCTTCCCATTTTTTTAAGCTTAAACTAAATTTTTAAGTTTAAAAACCTACAGGTTAATCACCCCCAGCTACTTTGAGTTTATACTCGAGCTATCTACTCCATAACCTGACCTTTACTTAAAGCAACCACAAGCGAAAACAGTTGACACCAGAACATTATCGTGCACATGCACCATCGTCGGAGCCACCTCTGACCCTCGCCGCACCCTACAACACTTCACCCTACATCACAGCAACACATAACGACCCCCAAAACACAATCACGATCCCTCAAACAAGATCGAACTACCTAGTTGAAATCTAAAACCAAAGAGCCTCTAGCAAAGCTCTGCGACTTCATGGCTCCGACAACCAGAAGTCGAGCGCTTCTGGCCACACCCTGCCGACCCAACACGCAACCATTACCCCAAGTTTCACGGCACTCGATCAATCATAGGAGAAGCAGTGACCTAAATTCCAACCTCAATAAGAACTAGGGTTAGAAACCCTTTTGATCTACCGCTGCCGCTACGGCCCACAAACGCCTTATCCATAATTTTTGCCAAACACTCCAATCGTCAATCTAGCTCCAAACGAAATGCCGACCACTCGAGATCCTCTGACCATCAGAAAATGCTCAAGAACCATATTCCAGGCATTCCCAAAATTTGCATCCATTTCAACACTAAAAATTCTGATCTTTTTTTTAAAATCATATAAAATGGATTCAAGTTATAATCTTAAAACAGTAAATTAAGATGATTGATTATACATGTTTTAAGAATTTCTACTGTATTTCCCAGATTTTAACATAGTTTAAATCTTAAAATACTTGAATCTATTTTTAACTCCTAGATTAAGCTTAAACTAAACTATATTGTTTAAATTTCACAATTAATCTAACAGAGAGCACATGCAAAGATTTTGAACTTTGATCAAAATCATAGGCTCTGAACTAAGAACAGAGGAGTTAAAATCAATAGATATGCACATATCATATATACACAGAGGCTTTACTATACACATACATAAAAAACAGTTATCATCACAGAACTCACATGCAATCAGATAATTATCTACTTAAATTTTAATTTAAAAATGTTTGCTCACCGTTTTTGAAAATGCAGAGAGTTTGAAAAGAACTGGGAAGCTTTTAAAAATTTGAATACTTTGCATTGCTTGATTTCTGAAAGCTTTGCACCGCTTGAAACTTTAGATACTGCAATGCTATTAGGATAGGAACATGATGATGCTATGATCAAGACTTTGATTCCAGGCATGCAGTTGTTACAAGCTAGTAGAAAATGCTTACAGGGTTTGTAAAAATGTTTTTAGGCTTTGAAAATGCTTTTACAGGTTGCAATTTTGAAAAATTCTACAAGCTTGATAAAAAAGAGGTTACAGATCTTGGTTTTGAGAATTTTGGGTTGAGAATTTGCTACAAACTTGCTTTTGAGGAGGCTACAGATTTTGATTTCAGTTTGAACTTTTGTAAAATGCTTTCAGGTTGATTTTGAGGAAATTAATACAAGCTTATACTTTGAGTTTGATCTTGTTTGAAAAATGATTTTTTGTTTGAGGAATGAATTACAGGTTGTATTCTGTTTTGAGAAAGGTAATTGATCAAGGTCTAAATTTTTCTTAAGTTTAGAAATAAGAAGATAGAAAAGAGATGAGAAAAATATAATGTATGCTTATATAATCTAAATTAGGACTTATTAAAATTGAAGAAAAATAAATAAAAGGAATGACACTTGTTAACATTTGTCACAACTAATTCTAATCTACTTACACATGTTAATCAATAAGCTTTAAAAATTAACACTTGTCATAACTTATATTTATATTATTTTTAAATGATTTTAATAGCTTTATTATTAATTTTTCCTAATAAATAAGTGCTTTATTAATTTATAAATGCTTTTTCTTATTTTATAAAAATAAAACTTTTTAAAATAAAATAAAATATAAACTAATTAGATTCTAAATAAAATCATACAAAATTATTTAATCCATTTTTAATGCTAATTTAAATGCTTTTGTATTTATTTACTATTAAATAAATAATTTTAAATTTATATAAATTCTTTTGTTTTAAATTAATATAAAACAAATCTTATTTTAAAATAAAAACTTTGTTCATAAATTCTTTTATATCTAAAATAATTTCCAAGATATAAATTCTTTTGAAATTTCAAATTTAAATTCAAATTTCAAATCCAAATTCAATTTAAAATCAGATCAAATATATCTGTATTAATTTAAACATATTAAATTAGAAATATTAAATTCTAATTTTAAAGTTAACTTAAATAAATATATATATACATATACACAATACTTATTAAACTGAAATTGTTAAGTCTATTTAAAGATCGAATTTATAAAATAACACAAATTAAATAATTATTCTATTTAAAAATCAATCTATATCTAAATTTAAAAACATCACATTAATTTTATTTTGTTTATTTATATTTGAAAATAACAATTTTATCAATTTTAAATAATTTAACTAAGAGATTATCCCATTTTAAATTTCTTGAAATTCCAGGATATCACAATATATGTTTCTTAGATACATAATGATAGTTCATACACTGTAGCTAAATCAAAATTAATGGTGCAGTGAATCATTATTAAAAACTCATGCTTGTTCAAAATAGAATTTAATATTACGCTTTTACTGTAGTTTAACATTTTGATTTCATATTCATGAGGACTGTGAATTCAGTCTATGTATATTAATTATCTGAACCGCTAGCTATCAAAACCGAATGGTAGTTATTATTTCAACTAAAGACTCCTAACAAGCAAAAAAGATTTTTTATAATATATAATTGAACGCATAAATGAGAAAACATAAATCCGATATCTTCAAGCATACAATGCTTGATCTATATCTGAATCTAATAAGAGTCACATTTTTCATTTAATCTTAAAATCAAAATTTTCTCAACAAAATCAATAATAGATGGCTCTAATGCCAATGTTAGGATTTCAATATCTTTAGCAACAATCAATTATGAAATCCTAGATCTAAAACCCATATTGATTTAATTGAAAATAATCTAGAGGAAAGTTAAATAAATCAGCAAAAGCATGCTTGAATCCATAGTTGGTTATTGAGGAGAAGAAGAACTTGATTTGGTCTTCCAAATTGACACAAACTCTAGATCCGAAATTAGCTCTCCATAGAAGAGGTCCATAGAGTTGCTAAAGCTTGTATAATTTTGGGACCACAACCCCATATTTACAATGTTTGCATTTCCTAATTTAGCCCTTCAACGAATTAAAATGCCCCGGTTTCTACACATTAACCTCATGATAATTAGATTGTTAAGCCTTTTAACTTTAATTTAAAATTAGATCACTTTTATTAAGCTTTGCACCAAAATAGCACAATACATTTGTTTTACATATGTGACCCAAATTATTGAAACATTCCTACATAAACAAAGTATTTTCAAATATTAAACTATTACGAATAAAAGCACTTTTATTTTTTAAAATGGTAAAATTCATAAACTTTTCATGCTATAACAAATAATGGTTGAAATAATTATGTAAACAAAGTTGTAATACAATACAGGCCTATAATACCATAAAGATTTTCTTTAACTTTAAAGATTAAAGTAATAAGGGTATGGTTTATGCTTTTAGTAAATTTTCCTGATTTAAATACCACTTTTATGCTTTTAATAGAATATATTAATTCTCCCACCGTATTTCCTAATATTTATTGCCAAATCAATCTGGATCTGGACTCTTGTGATCACTAAATTAAATACAACATATTTCACGTCTTCTTATCAAGTGGAGCAAGTAGAATATTTGCTGCATCCTTTTTTGGAATATTTTTGCATATAACTTCATGAAAATGATTAATTTTCTCATCATTATTATACAAGTTGTATAAATAATCAATGACCTCTTTATTGATATCTAATTCTTCATTTACAATGCTTCCCTTATCGTTAAAAAACATCCTATATTATTAGCATTCCTTCTAGTGTTTATTCTAGCATAAAAAAAAATTAGCTCTTCATTTCCATATTAAGCTAATCAATTATTGTCTTTTGTTTCAGATTGCATGCATGTACATGCAAAGCCTTGGCTAGTCAGTTTTGGGTATCGTAAAAGAGGTTAGCAACTTTTTTATTATTACCATCTTTGTCCATTTTGATTTGAAAATGTCTATTAACCTCCTTTAGCCCTTGAATCAAGTCTACGACTTTTTTTCTCCTTTTATACCTATTTATACCTATCTTTTTAATACGATCTTTGTATTTAAAAAATTGAATTGATATTGATTTATGCCATTACATCTATAATTCAAGGACTCATCAATAATTTTCGAATATTTCTCCATTTCACACCATCCATTAGTGAACAAAAATGGATTATTTTAAATTTTATTTTGTGTTTAAAGAGGTTAATTTTAATTGGAGTTTGATCACCGGTAGCTTGATTTAAAGTTTTACAAAAGTAATCAGGGAGCACATTCCAGAATTCATTGTTTCGTAATACCCTATCTAATTTGCAACGTATATTTCTTAATTCTCCTGACTTCTAAGTGAAGTTGTATCCAAAAATAACAAAATCTATAAAAATAGTTTTTTTTTAAACAGTGGACAATGTCAAGTTTTCTAAGGGTGCGTTAACAGCTTAAATTTGCCCCATTACAGTTCGTTACATGTTAGGCTCATCCGACGCGTCCAACGTGTTGGGAAAGGCAACAAGGCAAAGGCAAATGACCCGCTAAGATGGTTGAAGAAAATAAAATATTTATGATTTTTATAATATTAATTAATAAATTTATATTTTTTTATAAATTTCTAAATTAATAACTTCTGCAAACAAGGTTCGTTTTTAAGTTTTTTTTGTGTTGCGATCGTATCAAAGTGTTCTATATTACAGAGTTGGTTTGAACTGAATCGAGAAATTTATAATTTTATAATTGAATTATTTTTGTAAATTATTGGTATATATTATTCATTAAAAACAAATACTTAATTATTTAAATATGAATAATTTTGTTTTATAAAATACATTTCAGATACCCCACTCAAATTCTCCGCTCAAATACCCCGTTCGCAGCTAAACACATTCCCCATTTAACCAACTTCCCTGCTCAATACCCAGCTCAAATTTCCCGCTAAAATGCCCCTTTACCGATCATCGAGAATGCACTCTAACTGTGAGGGTTTATAGTCCACTTTTCCTTAGCATTCATTATAATATTGAATCACCCAGTAGGAGCCACGGCTCTTTTAAAGATAGTGAGATTTTATGTGACTTGTCCCATAAAGTTAGTCTTTCATTTTCATTATTACTAGCACAGTGAATGATACGTAGGGCCGACCCTTGGCCTGGGCGAGTCGGCCGATGGCTTATGGCCTAATTTAAAGATGGGGCTAAAAACTTTATTTTGTGTTTCAAATTTAGTGGGTATGTTATTTACTTCAATGAATGATTGCAATGTATAGTGCTGGGCAATGGCATAGTTTGTATTTCAATATTCGATGATGCAGGTTTGAGTCCTTCAAACTCGCAAAGTTTTTTCTTCAAAACCAAGTAGAGGGCCCATATTTATAACTCTAACTTTTGTTTAACTGCCTAGGGTCCAAATTTACCTTAGACCTCCAAATTCACCTTGGACCGGGCCTGATGATAAGTTGAGTATATGCTTACTAGCAGTTTTGAAAATACCACCAATAAACTGATTTACTTTATTTAGTTTCTAAACATTTCAGTATGAAAATTCTACCTTTACCACTTCTCTATTGATGCTGCCTTAGTGATTCGAGAGATTTAGTAGAAAGTCATTTAAATTTGTAACATTCAATTTATGTTCTATCAAGGAAATTATTGATGGTCTACTAGTTTTAATTAACTTGAGAACTTCTAAATTTCTAGTAAGGGTATTTAGTCCCCTCACATTCATAGGTGCTATTGACATTAAACGAGGCATTTATTTTTACTCCTAATACATTTACCATGGGATACATTTACAGTACGCACGCTTAATTTTCCTTGGTGTTATTGGTTTAGAAACTACATCGATATCATCCCAGGCCACTAGCACATTGGTTATGTCCGCACTGGTTCAGCTTGCTTTGTTTCAGCATATTTTGGATATGTTCTACCTCAGAAACAGACTCAGTTGCTAAATGCTTAGTGTGAGAAACTTGAGGAACATTAGCTAAGTAATTTTTATGAGTCTATTTTGTGACAAGCACCATTGTCCAAGTGGTTAATTGATTCGGCTTTGGTGCAAGAGGTCACAAATTCGAAACTTACTTTCGAACGTTTATTGACATGGGATATGTTGTCCAATGATTTGTTGTATATAAAGTACCATTTCAAAAAAAAAAAAAAAAAAAAAGACCTTTTGCAGCATTAAAAATGTTGCGAAACGCTTTTGCAGTGTTATAAAGAACGCTTGCTAACAACAAGCCATAATAGGGTCAGGATATATCATGGCATTTTGGAAACGTTTCAAAAAAGGTAAAATATTGCAGCATTTTACTTTTCTGTAGCATTTAAAAAATCTAGCAATATGTCCTGACCTATTACAGCTCGTGTAGACAATGTCGTTCAAAACGCTGCGAGTATTTCATGGCATTTTTATAACGCTCCGAGAGGTCTTTTTCATGGCATATATGAAATGTTGTACTGATTTACTAGAACACGTTAATTAGGTTGTACTAATTGATATGCTTCAGTTAGCCAACATACAAACCATGTTCAAATAAAACTAAAAAATAATCATATAAATACATTTAAATAGTTCTAACACATTATATTTGATAATCATATCTACAAACACATTTAAGTAGTTCAACACGTTATATTTAATAAGCATAACCAAGTTTGCACAATTTCCATAAACAAGTTTGCACAATATCCGTAAGTCAAATTACACAAATACTACTCCAAACCTGCTATACCATCCTATCCACTGCTTTTATGGTTCCCATATAGACCAGGTAGTCCAATCTAACTCTATATTTTGAGTTTCAGTCGACTTAAGCTAATGCATCAACAATTCCACTGTACTCTCCGAGATTGTGCAGGTGCTCCAGAATTGTCGGAAGTATCCACATTTCATTCCATCTAAAATATTATTCCAACAAGACTTGTACACTATGTATTTTATTACAAGGAACAAAGTTAATAGCAAAATGTATGACTTGTACGCTATGTAATATATTAACAAGGAACGAAGTTAAAAGAAATATGTAAAACATAGAAAACAAACTGATAAGTCCAATTCATTACTGTTTATCGCACACAGACGTTTGTCCTGTTATATAAGTAGATGTGAAACCTACCCTCTTCGCATATTACTATAGCATGAAGTAAAATTTAAAACCCGAATTTATGTTATATACACACTTGGTGATGTAAACACCTGATAAAACAATAAATGGAATTACATTGATATTGAGCTAAGCATGAAAAACCAGTATCTGCAAAAAAATAACCTAACAGTAAACAATATTTGCAAAGAAATAAATAGAAAAAGTAAACATAGTCTAAGTACAAACAAAAACAATCTACTGAACGCAAGAAACGACACTAGACAAAATGATGATGCCATTTGACTTGAAAAAGCAAAGACGCGCATAACTACGATCAACATCCTACCCATGTACAAATCATGTAACTAATTTACATCCTCTCTTTTTCATTCTCATACCAAAAAATATTATATGCTTACAAATATAGTGTGATTAAGTCAATTATTATTCATTACTATACAGTGGATTCGATTAAGTACTAGGATTATTATTATCAATGTTTGAAGTCTACACCTCTCAACTTAGTGCAATAAACATGTTATGAACTTCCATAAAAACACAAATGGAACAATACTCACTATCATATGAAGAAGACGTTGCACTAAATTCTGGTGTTTAACTTCCATGTGTTGAACTTCCAAAAAATGCCGATGAAGATGCACCAAATGCAGGTATGCTTGATTGACCAAACATTTCGGTTGACGTCCCCAAATGGGTTGGAATTAACAAATGAAGATGATCTAAACTGGTTTGTAATTAGACTACCTGTCTCCTAAAAAATGGATGGAGATCCAAATGGGCTACTTGAAGATAGCACTAAAGCTGCATAAACATGATATTGCCACTATTATCATATTAACCATCAATAATCAAGAATTTATTTTCTGTTACAAATAGGTCCATATAGAATTGTAGTAGCCAGATGCGATCGTGCAAAAAATAAATTAAAAAATAAGTAAGTTTGGTAGTGGAATAATAATTAGGTAAAAATAAATGCTGATAAATTACTTACGACTGATATGATTGGAACTAACATGATTGCGAAGTGATCTTCACTGATCTCACAACCGATGGCTACAAATATTTCAACATAGTTATCCAATGTCCAAGGACATCAACCACTTTTATAGTATATTATTTTCAAAAAAGGTGCTTAAAATCAACACAAGGGCATGAGGCCAATTTCTTATAATATAATAAATAATATAAGATATCAAATAAATGAAACATTCTAATTAGTTCTTAAAATCATATATTTATCCTGATAATCGATAAAAGGTTGTGATAAAAGGTTGCAAAAATGGAGTTTCTTATTAAAGATTTGGGAAGCCTTATCATGAACATATTTATGTGTGTCTGTGTGCGTGTATAATAAAAACCAACCACACAACAACAGCTACTACTAAGTCATTATTTCCAAACAAGTTGGGGTCGACCAAAGATGGAACCCAAAACTATATGATAAAGTCAATTTAAAAAACCATGATAATAATAATAAATAAAGAAAAATAATTAAACCTAATAATAATAATAATAATTAATAAAATAAAAATAAAGGTAGAAATAAAATAAAAAATATATAAAGAAATTAAAAAAACCATGATAACAATAATAATATTAGTAATAATGGTACTAATAGTAATAGGGACCGAAGACCAAACACTATGTCCACCAGTCTTATAATCTAAAACTTATAACACTACCACTAAACCAAGCCTAAGAAAAAAAACTCCTAGCTCATGGTTCTAGTATGTGGATTGCTGACTTCCACATGCTCCTGTCGAACACCGGCTCTTCGGGTATATTCCAATCTCTCAAGTCCCTTTTTACTACTTCCTCCGATGTCAACAATGGTCGACCTTTACCTCTCTTTGACCATTCGATGTGGCCTTTAATTCCAACACACACAAGTGCCTCAGTAGGCCTCCATTGGAGATGTCAAAGCCATCTTAAGTGGTGTTGGACTAGCTTCTCTTCAGTTGGTGCTACTCTAAGTTTGTTACGTATATCATCATTTCTTATTCGGTCTCACCTTGTATGACCATAGCTCTATCGCAACATATGCATCTCTGCTACACTTATCTTCTAGGCGTGTTATCTTTTAGTAGGCCAACATTCTACACCATATATGTAACAACCCGCATATTTATCGATTGTATGTTTAAATATTTTATTTAAATATTTCATCGTTAGTCGGATTTTAGTCCGAAAACCTACTTTTAGCAAACAGTCGAATTGGGACTTAAGACCCCTTCCATTGAGTTCAAAATGCCGTTTGCAACCTTTTTGAGTATAAGCTTCGATATGTTTGGAGTTAGTGGAATTTTGCCACTTTTTCACTTAGGGCTTTGGTTTGGGCTGAACCCATTAATCACTTACTAGCTCAGTCCCAACCCACTCCAACTCTTCATTACTTCATTTCATATTCCTAACACTCAAGCTTCATCAAAAATGGAGGTGGAGAGTGGAAACTAAAACTCCAAGCCCTAGTTCATTTGCAAAATCCAAGCTTTAGCTTCATATTCTAAGAGAAGCCATTAGTAAGCATCTCCTTCTTCTTCTCCAACTCATTCTCTTTTCAATTTCAGAATTTCCTAAACCTAACATAGGAAATATTTTACTTGTAAGCTTAGATTGAAGCTTCTTGAGTTGTTATTGAAGAGGAATTGATCTTAGCTTGTTTTAAAAGCTTCTCCTTCATTAATTTGGGTTCAAAGGTGAGATTTTTATCTCACATCTTAGTATATAATTATCTTCGATTGTTAGGTATGAATTCCTAACGCTTATTCTTGTCCAATTGCTTTTGGTTTGGATTGATTTGGTGAATATTCCAATTTTTAGTGTTTTGGGTTCAAATCTTTAAAAATCCTAACTTTGATGTTTGAATGTGTTTTTGGTGATGCAACGTAGAGCTTATATGGCCGGGTAGTCGATTGGCGTAAACCCTTAGTGTCGATGCTCGACCGATAGCAATATGGAAGAGTTTGGCATTCATTAGATTGGCTTGGGGAGTGCTGGCTACAGGTCCGACCGACCGAACTCAGGGTCCGGTCGACCGACCTTCTACCCGAGCACTTCCCAGCCTCTGTTTGGAAGTGCAGGTTACAGGTCCAGCCGACCGAACTCAGGGTCCGGTCGACCGACCTGCTACCCCGAGCATTTCTGTTTTTCTGGTCCGGTCGACCGAGCTCTGTAGCCGGCCGACCGACCTGATGATATTTTGTCTATTTCGCCTATTTTGTGTGGTTTTCAAATTTCATCGATTCGTGTTGTTTCCATATTCTTTGTTATCATTTATTATCGACTTTGATGACTTCTTTTCTTTGGGATTTTGGATATATCCACTTTGACGGATTCGGTATCGATTTCTTTGGATTTATTCACGTCTTCGAATGTGAATCTTTATGATTGATTGTTTCTACAATCAATTTGATGATTTGTCACTTTAAAATATAAAGGTTTTCTATACTAGTAGTAAATATCAAAACTCTTTCTTCAAATGATTTCAACACTATTTTATTACCAAGCTCGTTTTCTCAAACCGATTTCCAATCTATTAGTATATACAAGCCTTTACCTCACTCGTATGAGAAATTGAATTAAACGGCTTAGTAAAACAAGTGGTATGAAACGCTTGCGTTTGCTTCGTTGGTTAATTCTTGGACTTGTTCGATTGAACCTCTCGTGACAATTTTCTAGTGGAGATCTACAATTTGTTCGCAAATATTTAAGTTAAGCTAGTGTTTATGGGACATGATGCTAAACTCATATATTTACTAGCTTATTGTAATTGACACTTCTTGATGATCGATGATGATCATTTTATGGTTTATACTAGCAATGTGCGATGTCTCTTTGTCCATGTGGAGGACTATACCTCAATTTTATTGAGCTCCGGCTCACCAGGAGGAGCTTCGGCTCAATGTCCGCAATGGGGGACTATACCCTGTCAGGAGGAGTTTTGACTCACCAGGAGGAGCTTCGGCTCAATGTCCGCAATGTGGGACTATACCCTGTCAGGAGGAGTTTTGAATCACCAGGAGGAGCTTCGGCTCAATGTCCGCAATGAGGGACTATACCTTGTCAGGAGGAGCTTCGGCTCACCAGGAGGAGCTTCGGCTCAATGTCCGCAATGGGGGACTATACCCTGTCTCGAGGAGCTCCGGCTCATTTTTATGTGATTGGCCATCCTTTTATTGTGATTTCTGGATTTCTAATTGATGATTTCTGGAATTTATGTTTCACCACCTTTTTCAGATGGCATTGATATGTATGTCATTTATTGTGGCTTGGTGAATTAAATAAAGAATATGACATTCTTTTTGATGCTATGAGATTCTTGAGATATTGTATGACTTTTGTTGATTTTCTAATATATACTTGTCACAGTATGACATTTTTGGTTATCATATGTTTTTAATTACATCTCTTATTATATCTCATTTTATCTGATAATTATGGCTAGACTGATCCGTTTATTATTTTTTCTTAAATAATACTCGGGTCAGACTGAGATTTTACAGGTGCTTCTGCTTGACTCCTTATCGGACCACCATCTGATCTTTTGGCTAACTACTTTAGTTTAGTAGTTTTTTGTTGTATACTTTTGAGAGATAGACTCCTTGATGTATACATATTCTTTTGTCTAGAACTTGTATCTATTCTTTTGTGATATTGTGGGTCTTGTTTGACCCCTACTCTGATGTACACTTTCATGTGTTATATTCATATCTATTTCCGCCTTTGTGATATGAATTTTCTGCGACTGATTTGTGTCATGTTTATTTCTATATTTGTTTTCGAAGATTATATATAGCCACTGTGTAGTAGCTTTGAGTTTGTGTCGGTATGTCGGATTTCCTCTTTAGATGAAATGCATGTTATATTTTATCTGGCATATCGGCGCTCGCACAAAGCAATTACATGGATGGTCGCTCCTCAATAGCCTTATCCTCCGTGCTAGTTGACGGCATTACCCCGTAGTGTCCTTGGCTAGCGTGGGTATAGAGGTGGGGCGTCACAGCTTGGTATCAGAGCCAAACTTCGGAACAGTGTAGAATAATATAACAAGGATCATCGTCCTAAGTCCATCTTAGGAGTCGTGCTTTAGGATTTAATTCGAGTCTTCGTACCGATTCATCCTATTTTCTTTATGATTTCTTGTTTATCAATCAAGTTTGATTGAAATTTATTTTGAGAATAACTTTTTCCTCTTCCTTCTTTCTTTCTTAAAGAAGAGAAATGGTTGGACCTGGCCGTCCCAGCGCCGGTCAATCTAGTGCTACTCCACCGGATGGAGTATTTATGTCTACCCAGCAGCTTCTTGATCTAGTAAAGAATGCTCAAGCTGCCGGTCCCATTCCAGAGCCTACTCATCCTAGATCCGGTTTTGCATGCTTGTGCAGAGACTACATTGATTTGGGTGGAAGGCCATTCAAGGGATCCGAAGGTGTTATAGAAATTCAAGCTTGGCTCAAATCATGCGATCGTATCTTTACTCGCATGAATCTTATTGACCTTCATCGAGTCCAAGTGGCTTCTAGCATGCTCCAAGAAAGAGCGTTAGATTGGTATGAGCTTTTAAATTCTGAAATCGTTGAAGCGGATCTCACTTGGGAGCAATTCCGAGAAAGATTCGAACTGAAATTTGTGCCGGAGGCTGAAAAAGTAACTTTGGCCCGGCGTTTTATTGACCTTGTTTAAGGTGAATCTTCTGTGACAGACTATGTCGCATCTTTCGAATCTCTTTCCAAATACGAGGTTGAATACATTAATACCCCATTGAAGAAAAATCAAAGATTTGTCTATGGCTTGAATAAGAATCTTAAGAAGCCATTACTCTTGAAACTTGACGTTTCATTTGATTAGCTTATTGATATTGCTCTTCGACTTGAAGAGGCCGATAAAGAAAGCGATGTCGAGGTTGGGAGTGCCAAACCGAGCTCCAACAACAACAAGAAGAGGCATCCCTTTATTAGGTTTGAAAGTCCTAATCCTAACAAGAGGGCGAAGCAAGATACTTCTATAGCAAATACTCCCATCCCTAATCGCGGAGAATGCTACAATTGTGGCTCTAGGGACCACTATATAAATAGGTGTCCAAGGCCTATTTCTTGCCGCTATTTCAAAAGTGCGGATCATAATATATCTTCGTGTCCCAAGCGTCAAAGCAAGAGAGAAGGAAAGTTGCAAGCCCCTAGCAAATCTTCTCTTAGTCAAGGTATTTTACATTCAATCCTTGATGGCATTATTTATTTCGTGACCTCCTTATTCGAGTTCTTTTTGATATGGGTTTCATCTCATTATTTTTATATCAAAAGAACTTGTCGATTCTTTTTCTTTGAATATTTTAGGCTTGATGACTTCTTTGAGAATTGCAAATCCGGATGGTAGATCCGCAACACTCAATTTACTTTTTATTGATGTCAAAATTATTTTATGTGATTTTTCTTTCCGAGCCAATATTTTTACTTAGGCTTCGGAATTTACTTTTGTAAGAATTGGCTTAATTATTATGAGGCCATATCCTTTGTCCCGTGTGGACTATTCATCTTCGACATTTTCAATCTGTTAAGAAGATTTCTATTTTTCCTTTATGATTTTGATTCCAAATTGATGGCATCATTTTATTCCTTAAGCCCACTTATAAGGAAAGTGTTATTTCTCTCATTCATGTAGTTTGAGAAATTTTTCGGTATTTTTGAAATTGTCTTAGGACTGTCACCTAAGCAATCTTTTGAGTAGTGTTAAGGTCTTTTCAGCTCGACCTTGCCACCGGTTTTCATTAGCTACGGGTTGCAGAAGTTAGCATTCCACTTACCGCATTCCGCACTCATTATGATTCTTATGAATGACTTATTATATCATTCAGTTTGTCCAGCTTATTTCATACAATTTATAAATCGAATATTCTATGAATATTTCGATGAGACCATTCTTGTATTTATTGATTTTGGATGAAAATAGTAATTTAAAATTTTGCAAATCTTTTTCATAAGATTTATTTATAAGTAAAATTGGATTTTTGTACTTGAAACGAACGAAGAATATTCTAAAGTTTTTTTTTAAGAAAAATGTTTATTATCTAGAAGATGATTTTGTGATTATATTGCCCATTTACTGTTTTAAGAATTTTGGTCGATACGCTTGATCAACATTATCGATAGGAATTTCCTAAAGGCTTTGATGAGACAATCAAACACGATATATTGACTTGTAAAACGTAAATTTTCTAGAAAGATAATTACATTAAGATAATTGTAATTTTGAAAGTTTTAGCTTTTCGGGAAAGAAGATTATTTAAAAGAGCTCTTCCTTTCGATACTCTTATTCTTGTGATTCCTGAAGGGGAACCAAGACTTTGCTATTTGTACCGATACTAGTCATATTGGTTTGGATGCCGTTCTCTTGCAAAAGAGAACGTGCTATCACTTGTGCTTCTAAATCATTATAGCTTATCGAGACTAGATACGCCACTCATGATCTAGTGCTCGCGGCTATTGTTTTTTACTTTTAGAACTTGGCATCATCATTTTTGGATGAGAAATTTGTTCTCTACCCCGATCATAAATCTTTGGAATATTTATTTTCTCATAAGGAACTTAATTTGTGTCAACCTCGTTGGCTCGAGATTCCTTGTATCTTATGATCATTTTACCAAGTTCATCGGGCGTTTTGATGTACTTCATTTTATTGAGATTCATCTCATTTCTTTTATGGACTAGAGTTCGATGTTCTTTTATGGTGTTCGGTTCATTGGACATACCGTTATTGTACTACGCCGTTGCACCGGCTCAACTTTCTGCTATTCTTGACATTTTCCACGTCTTTTAACTATGGAAATGCTTTTATGTTTCCGATTTTTATTCTTGAGCCTGGTGTTATAGTAGGGATTGAAGTTTCACTAGATTTGACTTTTGAGCAACATTCAATTCGCATCATTGCTTCGGAGGTTGATCGCCTTCGGAATAAAGATGTTCTTCTTGTGAAAGTTCAAAGGTTCTCAAATTCCAAGTATTGCTCTTAGAAAATCTTGAGAATTCATCGAGCGAACGCGTTCGGGCTAACTCTTTTGTGCTCTTTATGGTGAACTTCTTATTTCAAATTTTCTTTTGTGTTGATATGCTTCTATGGTTGTTACTCGTTATTTTCTTCTTAAGTATTGCGAGGATGCAATTTCTTTAAGGAGGGGAGTCTGTAACAACCCGCATATTTATCGATTGTATGTTTAAATATTTTATTTAAATATTTCATCGTTAGTCGGATTTTAGTTCGAAAACCTACTTTTAGCAAACAGTCGAATTAGGACTCGAGACCCCTTCCATTGAGTTCAAAATGCCGTTTGCAACCTTTTTGAGTATAAGCTTCGATATGTTTGGAGGTAGTGGAATTTTGCCACTTTTTCACTTAGGGCCTTGGTTTGGACTGAACCCATTAATCACTTACTAGCTCAGTCCCAACCCACTCCAACTCTTCATTACTTCATTTCATATTCCTAACACTCAAGCTTCATCAAAAATGGAGGTGGAGAGTGGAAACTAAAACTCCAAGCCCTAGTTCATTTGCAAAATCCAAGCTTTAGCTCCAAATTCTAAGAGAAGCCATTAGTAAGCATCTCCTTCTTCTTCTCCAACTCATTCTCTTTTCAATTTCAGAATTTCCTAAACCTAACATAGGAAATATTTTACTTGTAAGCTTAGATTGAAGCTTCTTGAGTTGTTATTGAAGAGGAATTGATCTTAGCTTGTTTTAAAAGCTTCTCCTTCATTAATTTGGGTTCAAAGGTGAGATTTTTATCTCACATCTTAGTATATAATTATCTTCGATTGTTAGGTATGAATTCCTAATGCTTATTCTTGTCCAATTGCTTTTGGTTTGGATTGATTTGGTGAATATTCCAATTTTTAGTGTTTTGGGTTCAAATCTTTAAAAATCCTAACTTTGATGTTTGAATGTGTTTTTGGTGATGCAACGAAGAGCTTATATGGTCGGGTAGTCGATTGGCGTAAACCCTTAGTGTCGATGCTCGACCGATAGCAATATGGAAGAGTTTGGCATTCATTAGATTGGCTTGGGGAGTGCTGGCTACAGGTCCGACCGGCCAAACTCAGGGTCCGGTCGACCGACCTGCTACCCGAGCACTTCCCAGCCTCTGTTTGGAAGTGCAGGTTACAGGTCCGGCCAACCGAACTCAAGGTCCGGTCGATCGACCTGCTACCCCGAGCATTTCTGTTTTTCTGGTCCGGTCGACCGAGCTCTGTAGCCGGCCGACTGACCTGATGGTATTTTGCCTATTTCGCTTATTTTGTGTGGTTTTCAAATTTAATCGATTCATGTTATTTCCCTATTCTTTGTTATCATTTATTATCGACTTTGATGACTTCTTTTCTTTGGGATTTTGGATATATCCACTTTGATGGATTCGGTATCGATTTCTTTGGATTTTATTCATGTCTTCGAACGTGAATCTTTATGATTGATTGTTTCTACAATCAATTTGATGATTTGTCACTTTAAAATATAAAGGTTTTCTATACTAGTATTAAATATCAAAACTCTTTCTTCAAATGATTTCAACACTATTTTATTACAAAGCTCGTTTCCTCATACCGATTTCCAATCTATTAGTATATACAAACCTTTACCTCGCTCGGATGAGAAATCTAATTAAACGACTTAGTAAAACGAGTGGTATGAAACGTTTGCATTTACTTCGTTGGTTAATTCTTGGACTTGTTCGATTGAATCTCTTGTGACAATTTTCTAGTGGAGATCTACAATTTGTTCGCAAATATTTAAGTTAAGCTAGTGGTTATGGGACATGATGCTAAACTCATATATTTACTAGCTTATTGTAATTGACACTTCTTGATGATCGATGATGATAATTTTATGGTTTAGACTAGCAATGTGCGATGTCTCTTTGTCCATGTGGAGGACTATACCTCAATTTTATTGAGCTCCGGCTCACCAGGAGGAGCTTCGGCTCAATGTCCGCAATGATGGACTATACCCTGTCAGGAGGAGTTTTGACTCACCAGGAGGAGCTTCGGCTCAATGTCCGCAATGGGGGACTATACCCTGTCAGGAGGATTTTTGACTCACTAGGAGGAGCTTCGGCTCAATGTCCGCAATGGGGGACTATACCCTGTCAAGAGGAGCTTCGGCTCACCAGGAGGAGCTTCGACTCAATGTCCGCAATGGGGGACTATACCCTGTCAAGAGGAGCTTCGGCTCACCAGGAGGAGCTTCGACTCAATGTCCGCAATGGGGGACTATACCCTGTCTGGAGGAGCTCCGGCTCATTTTTATAGGATTGGCCATCCTTTTATTGTGATTTCTGGATTTCTAACTGATGATTTCTGGAATTTATGTTTCACCACCTTTCTCAGTTGGCATTGATATGTATGTCATTTATTATGACTTCATGAATTAAATAAAGAATATGATATTCTTTTTGATGCTATGAGATTCTTGAGATTTTGTATGACTTTCGTGATTCTCTAATGTATACTAGTCGTAGTATGACATTTTTAGTTATCATACGTTTTAATATTATATCTCTTCTTATATCTCATTTTTATCTGATAATTATAGCTAGACTGATCCGTTTATTATTTTCTTCTTAAATAATACTCGGGTCAGACTGAGATTTCACAGGTGCTTCTGCTTGACTCCTTATCAGACTATCATCTGATCTTTTGGCTAGCTACTCTAGTTTGGTAGTTTTTGTTGTATACATTTAAGATATAGACTCCTTGATGTATACATATTTTTGTCTAGCACTTGTATCTATTCCTTTGTGATGTTGTGTATCTTATTTGACCACTACTCTGATATACACTTTTATGTGTAATATTCATATCTATTGCCGCCTTTGTGATATGAATTGTCTGTGACTGATTTATGTTATGTTTATTTCTATATTTGTTTTCGAAGATTATATATAGCCACCATGTAGTAGCTTTGAGTTTTGTGTCGGTATGTCGGATTTCCTCTTGATAAAGAAATGCATGTTATACTATCTGACATATTGATGCTCGCACAAAGCAATTATACAGATGGTCGCTCCTCAACAGCCTTATTCTTCGTGCTAGTCGACAGCATTACTCCGTAGTGTCCTTAGCTAGCGTGGGTATAGAGGTGGGGCGTCACAATATAACTCACAGGCCCGATTGGGGTTTCATTTTTTTCTTAATAGGAGTTCTCTATAGAACTTTCCTTTAAGCTTTTGTAAAACTTTCCTGCCATAAAAATGTCAGATGCTAGTCGCCATTTCACCCATTTCGCTCAGATTCTAAAAATAACATTTTATCAATCTCACAATCATACTACAACAATGATCCTAACTATCGAAAGGGATCCTTCTTGGGTGCTACTTGTTCGGCCAGATTGACATCTCTATCCTTTGACCTGACACCACTGAACTTGCACCTTACATACTCTATTTTAGTTGTGCTAAGCCTAAACCCCTTTAATTCTAAATCCAGCCTCCACAACTCTAGTTGTATATTAACCTCTATCCTATTTTTGTCAATTGGCACAACATCTACAGCAAAGAGCATACACCAAGGAATCTCACCTTATATATCCTTCGTAACCTCATCCATTACTAGGGAAAAAATATAGGGGCTCAAACTTGACCCTTGATGTAATCCTATGTTAATGGAAAAGTCACTGGTTTCACCATTGCATGCTCTGACACTAGTCACAATATCATCGTACATAACCCTGATAAAGGTAATGTACGTTGTTGGGATTCTTTTTCAGAGCCCACCATATAACCTTTCATGGTAATTTGTCATAAGCTTTCTGCAAATCAATAGATACCATATGTAGATCATTCCAGGCATGAAACCAAACTAGTTTTTTGAAATACTTGTCATCCTTCTTAATCGATGTTCAATGAATCTCCACCAAAGGTTCATTGTATGACTCAAAAACCTAATTCCTCTGTAGTTTGTTCAACTTGAATATCTCCTTTATGCTTGAAGATTAGAACTAATATGCTTCTCGTCCACTCATCTGGCATCTTTTTTGATTTGAAAATTTATTGAAAACTTAGTTAGCCAGACTATCCTTGCATCTCCAAAGCATCTCCATACCTCAATAGGATGTCATCAGGCCCCAAAGCCTTGAATGCTTTCATTTGTTTTAGCGCCTCCTTTACCTTGGACTCTTGAATTCTCCATACAAAATGCCTACTGGTGTCATCAAAAGAGTCTTCCATCTCGATCGTAGTGCTATCACCTTCTTCATTGAATAGCTTATCGAAGTATTCTCTCCATCTATCTTTTATCTCATCGCCCTTCACCAAAAGTATATTATTCTCATCCTTGATGATTTAACTAGGTTGAAGTCCCTCGTCTTCCTTTCATGGAGCTTAGCTATCTTATAGATGTTTTTTCACCCTCCTTCGTACTAAGCTTTTAATATAGATATTCATACACCCGATCCCTTGCTTTCCTCACCGCTCTCTTTGCGTTCTTCTTTGATGCTTTGTACTTTTGCATGTTGTCCTCGCTTCTGTAATGATGCAAGCATATATAGCATTCCTTCTTCTGTTTGATAGCCTTTTTCACTTCACTATTCCACCACCATAAATCATTAGGTTCACATTTATTTCTTTTTGTTATCCCAAACACCTTGGTAGCTACTTTCCAAATGCATGTGACCATCTCATACCACATGTCATTTGCTTCTCCTTCCATATTTCATGCCCCTTCTCCCATCACTCTATCCTTAAACACTGACGAGGCATCTCCATTGAGGTTCCACCATTTCGTATGAATAATCTTGGCTCCTTTATCCTTTCGAACATGTATCCGAAGCCAAAATTAAATATCAAAAGCTGATGTTGGGAGACAACCCATTATTCAAGTATGATTTTGCAATCTACACAAGCTCATTTGTCAGCTCTACTAGTAACGACAAAGTCAATCTGGCTAGAGCGGTGGCCACTCCTGAAAGTAATTAAATGCGGTTGTCTTTTTCTAAAGAAGGTGCTAGCTATCATCAGGTCATAAGCAATAGCGAAATTCAATATTTCTTCCCTTCTTGGTTCCTATCGCCATATCCAAACCACCATGCACTCTCTCAAACCACCCACAAGTTGTACCAACATGGCCATTGAAATATTCTTCTATTCTCGCAATTAGGCACATCCCTAACCATGAAATCTAGCACTTCCCATAAATTCCTCTTTGTAGCTTCACTTATGCCTACTTATGGGGCATAAGCACCAATGACGTTCAAAATCATATCACTAACTACCAGCTTGACAAGGATGATCCTTTCCCCTTGTCTCCTAACGTCGATCACTATGTTTTTAAGGTTCTTATCAATTAAGATGCCTGCCTCATTCTTGTTACATTCTTTTCTTATGTATCATAACTTAAGGCATGCGTTCTCCACCTCCTTCGCCTTTTGGCCCGTCCATTTGGTCTTCTAAATTCATAAGATATTTACAAGTCTACTAGTCATAGTATCAACCATCTCTCTTAACTTTCCTGTTAAGAACCCTACATTTCAACTATCTAACCGAATCCTATTTTGATCGACAAGATTCCTTTACCCTTGCACCCGCCGAGTAAAGTGCGAAGACCCTTGCTCATTCATCACTATAACAGGACATACGTAGCGCGCCACTAATGGAGTGACAACCCAGCCTTGCATATTTATCACCATATCCGAGCCTCGATATAACGTGCCATTAAGGGAGTGGCGACCCAACCCTTGCTTATTTATCACCATACATGAACCTCGATATAGCACATCAATAAGATGGTTACACCCCAATGACATATAATAAGGTTCCACTTCCATAAGAGATGATATGGTTTTTATGTGCATAATCTTACATTCTTAATATGAGAGATACAAAATCAAAAGCATAATCTTACATTCATAATATTTTATGTTGGATTCATTATAGCACCACCAAACACATTAAATATAGTCTCTATTATAAATAAACATAATACTACAACATAGTGCACATGACATTCAAGTAAATTGATTGCCAAATGCACATAAGATTCCCAACACGGATACTAAAGGGATCAATATAGGCAGTTTTGTGCAATTTTTAATTTTTTTACATGATTTGATGCTTTGGTTTAAAAAGTTATATAATTAAGGGAAATCATGCAATGATCAGAGGCTAACACAATAGTAATTCTGCATTTTTATGAAAGTCACCATTTTTTTTCATTAATGCAACATGCATGATACAAATACATGTTTCATATAACCCATTTGTGTCAACTCATAATGACCAGTTCATGCTAATTATACAACCGGGAAACCGTTAAATATTCATGTGACACTTAGATCCGAGTACTAGTTGAAACTGGTCTTTCTTACATCCATGAAACTAAGGACATGTATAATTCTTACATCACTTGTCGATATACCATAAATTTTCCTTACGTGTGCTCAATTACATTAACATCATGATGTCAACAAGTTGCTGACAAGAAGAAATTTAACAGAATAATTGTCTCAAAATTAATTTGACATAAGCATTCATATAACTAAAGTTATTTAAATTTAACAATAAAGAAGGGAAAATATTTGGGTAAATTCAAAAATAAAACTTCTTGTACATTCCATATGTTCAATAATCCAATAACTTCAAAAATAAAATTTGTAGTTTGTTGATGTAGATTCGACAATAAATAACTTTTACAGTATATCGATGGAAACAATGTTGGAAGAGCTGCCTACGACGTAGGTGGTAGGGGGACGATAGTAGGTTGCACTATCGATGGTTATGCTTATTGGGTGCGATGGAAGCAAATTAGTATGTGAGTGGGAAGTCAGATCAGGAAGTTAGGGATTTAGATTGGTATGTGAGTGGAAAGTCAGATCAGGAGGTTAGGGATTTAGAAACTACTTTTGGGGAAGATAAATGAAGTAAAATCATATGGTGTAAATCTTCTTTGTCGAAAGAAATGGAGAGAAAGGAGATTTTTAAGGAAGACAAGTATACAAAGAAAGTTGACAGCAAAAAATACGTAGATTCTGCACTAGTGTAAAATTTGCTTTAGAGATATTTATTTTGGCCCATTTGTAGAAGGCAAACATCCCTAATGGTCGGTTTGATAATACTAAACAAGTCAATATATGTTTAATATTCGAAGGTCAAAAAAATAAATTAAACTTGTCCCATGTTATTGTAAGTGTTAAACCAATAAATGTAGACCCACCATCAACTCTTTCATCAGGGACATTTTATAAGTATACATTCTCACTAAAAATTTTAGTGATCTAGAAAACTAATATAATAAATGAATAGGTAAACGACCACATTTAGACTATTGATATCTTTCTTCTGTTTCACTTTCTTTTATTGCATTTTTGTGTGTTGTCTTTAGCAATCCCAACCGTAATCCTATGGATAAATCATAAATCATATTTGTTATTATTTTTCCTGATATGATATAAGTTCCTCAAATATGAAGATAAGTGGTCATGTTTAAAGCTTAGATTCCAACAAAAGTTACTTTGAAATCCTCTTGGGTCAAAGGATATTCTTCATAAAAGCATCAACTATTGAATTAAGATTAGGCTTTAGATAACTAAGTTACAGATACATTTTATTTCAAATACCCAAATATAACAAAAGTAAATAGACCGCTAAAATCCCTTAGAAACCCTTTATATCTAAGGCAAGTGGCCTAAGATATAGAGAAAGTAAAGTAATGACATGCATTTCCTTTTCATTTACTTGACCAAATAGATCAGTTGTTAATGTCATGATAAAGTGTACGACCAAAATGAGATAATTGACGATAATATTTAGATGATGTGGTTTATATTAAGGAAAAATCTAATACTTGTAACATTTACATATTTTAATTAACTTCTTTTAAATGTTACAAAAATAGAGAAAACAAAAGGGAAATGGAAAAAATAGAAACATGGTGATCTTACTTAGAAGTTCTTCCCTCTTATGGGTTTTGATATAGTCTTCTTTTATTGAAAGGTTTTTGTGGCCTAATATCTCATTCTTTATCTCATTAGAATCAAAATGATATTGAGAAAATAAGAAAATATAAATTTTACCAATAGTTCCACCTTCATCTTATTTTGTCACACTCATTCACTTTGGAAAACGTTTCTTGCTTAACAAAGTAAGAAAAATAATTATGAGAAAATGTGTGATGGTGCACTGAACAACTTCTACCATTTTTCATTATACCCACATAAATGGGTATTATGTGTCAATCTAATAAATAAATATGCACTCGACCATTACTTATGTATAGACATACTACCTAAATTGAATGTTGTAACTAGTTATTAACAGCCATATGTAGATGGTATTTAAGTTTAGTGCAAAGGACATGTTTTGCAACAGTTCATTTAATTTTTCTAATTCAAATGAAGAGATCTTGTTAGCATATTTTAATCATAATTAAGGCTTTGTATATTAAAATTTACAAATTTGTTAGATATATGAAAACCTAAGTAGATAATATCGATATCGGGTACGTGTCACTCAAATATCGATATGTGATATTCTAAAATATCATAATAATATCAGATAATATCGGTAAAATATCGTACATGTGTAGAACATGTTATGTATGATATTATACTATGTTATAATATTATATGGATGTTAAATATTCAAATATTTGGATACATAACTGCAAATTTCCATCGAAGACTGAGTGTATGAGATGTTCTATTTAATATAAATCATAATATAGGTTCATAAAAACCAAGAAATTCATGTAATGTAGATTTTTATTATTTTCTTCTTTTTTATACTATATTCTTTTTTCTTTAGTCATTTGATCATCTATATTACTTTGCTTAATTTTCAATATTTTTGGTTTCGTCCTTTTTATTTTCACTCAATTTATCGAATAAACAATGTTGATTTGATAGCAATTACTACTTTAGCTCGTTCCTTATCGATATATAAAATATATAACTCTATCATTCTTCAATTTTTAGTTCTGGGTATATGATAATAATAATAAAAAGAATTTTCATACGTTAACTTACCAACTAGAAATGGTGAAAAAAAATAACTAAAAAGAGAAGTAGCTCTTTTATGATCTTGTCCTCAATATTTAAGGAAAATAAAACATATAAAATAATTGAATCTACCACTAATAAAGAAATTTCGTTAAACTAATTTACTAGGTGTCCTTTGGAAATTCCAAAAATACCACTTCTTTCCGTTTACATGTTTGCGCTCAAACAAAATATAAATGCATACAATAATACAAACAACCCGTGTACGAAGCACGGACCCATACTAGTATGTATAATTACTTTTATTGAAAGGCTAATGAAAAAGCCTAAAATTATAAGGTTAAAACTAAAAAATTGGTGCTTGGGATTTCTAGTACGGTCTACAAATTGTTATCACTATATACAAAAAACAAATATTGAGAATGTAAAGATATTTATTTGTAAAGGTATTTTCTCCAGTACATATGTTAACAAATTTCTTTGTTAACCCCGAAATGTGCAAAAAGATAAGGCTTGGTCAGAGATAGACTTGTAGTGCCTTATGTCAACTCGCAAGAAGTATTTATGTTCAGTAGAGAAATCATGTGCATATCATAAGTGATAGGGAATAAGAATCACATCATAGTCAAAGAATCTTTATTCACATGTAGTATGCCATACAAATTTGATTGTAGAAGTCCTTATTTGTTAGAAGTCACAAATTTATAATAGGCTCTAATAATCCCCAATTTGATTTAGGTATACGAATTTGAATATGTAAGAAAAGTGATAAGAATAATTCGCCTCTTTCAAATAGCCACTGGGCCCGTATTTATAGGGGTAAAAGCAAGCGAATCAGCTGTCGCATATCATTCAGCATACAGTGGATTGATGCCATTTAACATCCTCTTTGAAATGTTTGTATATGGCATTTCTTACTATTTTGATGAAATAGGACATCCTTATTCACATTAATGATTTATTATATTGATAATTCATGGCATCCTTCTTTGTACTGTTGATATGTGGCAACCCATTTTACATTGAAGAATTGCAGTATCCTACTTTATTGATGATTTATGACATCATTGCCATATTGATGGTTTACGACATCCTTCATAACTATTAGCATTCAACATCTATCTTTGCATTAATGATATATGATATCTGTGTTGATGATATACGAGATCCCTTTTGATAATATACGACACTTGTCATGTTATAGTTATTTAATACCATCTATGATTCTTTGAAGTTCGGTCCCTTTTCCTATTTTTAAAGGTTCAATATTTGTTAAGAATCTGTTACCCATCCTTTGTGTTTAGATATTCAGCACTCTTCCTTTGCTACATGTCTACAACGTTAAATTGTAGAGGCTTGTTATCCCTTGAGTTGTTAAGATCTGATATGTTCTTATTGTTAGGAGTTCGACACCTTTTTCGGTGTTGTCATTCGACATCATGTGTTTCTAGCCAATTGTTCAATAGCATATATCTTTATAGATCTGCATAACTTCTAGGGATTCAGCATCAATCTTTAACCCCTTTAAACGTTAAACATCACCATAGAAGTCGACTATCTTTATTAAACATTTGGTATCCCTTGCTGAATGCTATACTATTTTCATCATCTTGAATTTTGATATGTTCTCTTTTCATGTTCGACATCGTTATTTATGGTAGCAACATACAATAATGAATGATATTCTTAAGAAATATTGGATATTTAACACTAAACATCGAAGTGATAAATTGGTATCGATAACAATATTTTAAGTCATATTTTGAAAAAACATTGACTTAGGAGCGATATGAGGTATATAGCAATATACCAGTAATACTATTTGATATTAACTATATGACGACCTCCCTATACCACCGGCACCAGTAGAGTATAAATAGTGCGCTGCATTCATGCCCGATCGATACAGGACAGGTATTAGGCTTAGAATGAACAAATGCATCATAGAACTTGTCGTATATCTCACAGTGCATGGATAAAATATAATATCATATATACAAAAGAAGAGACAACAATAACAATGTGAACAAATCATCATTAGAGTGTAATATCCATAGAGTTACACATCAATAGCAGAGTTTATACAACGAAAACAAACTCAACGACTCTTTCAAATGCAAATAGCATGCGGTCACTACTACGGCTCCCCAGTGCCGCACAACAGAATAACCATAGATTCCATATATGTATATAATTTGAGATAGTTCCATCTAGCTCATCCTTCGTATACATACTACGTAAATTAGACCTGTTATCTACACTACTCATTTAAGAGTACCTGAGATAATAAGAAGCAAAGCATAAAACCTCGAGTCATACAACAGTTTAGTGTGAGCGGTAAATAAATCTCAAAAATACTAAACACGTAAATATGGTAAAGAACAAGAGTACATGAATCATACCTGACATGTCCTTGCAACCAAAGAATTGGCACATAAAAGTATAATTGCTACTCTACTATATCATAAAGGTACGATATAAAATACCATAGCGGATGTTCAAATATCCCTATCTCCATTACTTACTCCCAATGCTATCCCTGAGTGGTAGCCTATGAAAGGAAAACAACCAAAACCAACCATAGCATCCATCAAACAAGACTAGCTATCACTCATCCCTATGCTCTGAACATATGATAACTCATATAGCCTCCTTACTGTCGGGGACTAATGGAAATCCCAGTTCTCAGTGTACTCTCGTATCACATAGCTCAAAGCTTGATACGTGTCACGTAGCCCAAATCTAGACACTAGAACCAAAGCCACTGGTCAGGGTATTCGGATCCTTACTAGCAATTCATGGACATCCCCACTTATAATACCTTTGCTTCGAGTGTATAAGAAAACACTCTAAGCGTCAACGATTCCTTAGCACGTACATATCCTAGCCCTCCTATGCTCCTTTTGGACACTGATCCCATCTTGCTCGATTCATTTTCCATCATTCACAAGAAACCCTTCCACATTCTCTGATCCTATGGCTCTCTCTATTATCGGGCCGCTATCTTCAGAACCTACTCCCGACATGAGCTAACGTTTGAAGATTCTACCTTTTCATTATGCTGTTACATTGCCATCCAATCCTGATGTGAATGAGCTAATTACTCCAACATGATCGACGGAATTTCAACTCCAGTCATCAAAAGTTCCACTGTTATCTGACTTAACCTGTCAAGTTGGTACCGACCTCTCTCATGTCGATGTCGATCTCTCTACTTAGCCAACTAGTAGCTGAATTTTCTTCCACTCCTTCATTGCTTCTAGTGCTCCATGCCTAGATGCTTTGACCCTAGGCTATCAATCTAAAACAAGTCTTCTCTTCAAAGCGCTCAACTTCACGTTCTAGAAACAAGTCATTATAGCCTCCAACACAAAGACGATCACCAATCCATCACCTTTGGCAACCTCCACTAGTCTGGATCTTGGCCACCCCAAATTTTCCAACCCATAGGACTGATCTAAACATGTCGGTGCCGATGTGAACATGTCGTTACTGACGTGTTCACTAAAATAATTTGAAGATGTGACTTGAACTACGAACTGTCTCTATACTCCAGAGCCTCCATTCCAAATTTCATCCAATTTCGATCATCTTTGTCCCCGATATGCTTAATTCTCCTACCTATCTTTCAAAACATCCTAAGTACTAAACAAATAACATCAAATCACATCATGCAAACATAGAAAAACAAGAAATTTCATCCGTTCAAACATGCAATCCACGGAAATAAGATAAACAAGTCAATCTCTAGCATAGTTCTATATATAACATGAATATATGAACATAAACAAAAGTGATTTCTAATCAATTTATATCATATACATTGATTACAATGTAATTTGGGTTAAAAAATATTTTATGGCCAAAAATCAGTTTAAAACATGTTATATCCTATAATTCTACCATATAAACATGTATGTTATATTAACAAGGCATAAATCGCTCACCAATTACCAAATTCAATCAATTTGTGTATAGATCTAATCTAGAATATGAAGAAAAGCACTCTAAATCAAGTAAATATATTATCTCTATCTTTTAATTGATGATCTAATCAATAATCAACAATGTAGTTTGACTTAAAAATAAATTGGATGAATTTATGGCTAATTAGGATATAGACCTAAATTTGAAATGAGAGGGAAAAGTTTTAATTTTACACTCTTACCTTCTATTTACAGTAGTTCTACAATTAGATTAATGGGCTTACCAATGAGCTTAATTAATTACACACTAATTCTAGCCAGCGACTTTTAGAACCTATAATAGACATGATTTCCTAAGTGTAAGTCAGTTTTTCTACTATGATCCCCTGTTGAAAGGGAAACCATTATCCTAAAGCAATGAACTAGTTCCTCCTATATAAAGTTATAGACAAAATAAGATTTTCAGGGTCAAAATAGTCATACATGAATTCAGAATAAATTATAGATGTGTAAAATGTCTCTAAGAGTTATATCCGAAAATTATAAAATCATACGAACTCATACAATAAAATAGGAATATTTTACGATCCTTCGATACATAGAATACGGATCATTACAAACTATGTAGATGGAAATAGCAAAAATCTAGGTTGAAAGAATCCTCTTAGAATTCCTTGTATTGACTCGAAAATATAAGCGAAATTTAAAATTGTCAATATGATCTGACTAAATATACATTGACCTACTTATAGCCTTACAAAATCAAAATTTGCAAACTCGGTGATCTTCGAAAATAGGGTAAAGTACCCGAAGGAGAATAAAATTATGGTTGAAAAACTCTTTTTCTTCTCGCATGCAATTCGAGAACGACTATGATGATATAGAGAGATAAGTAGAAGAATCAATAGGCATCGTAAAGAAGTTGAAGTTAAATTATTTAAATAGGAGGATATTGGGATGTCATTGATTAAAATTGAAGAAATATTTTTTGAGTGGGGAGAGAGACAAACTGGACTTATCAACATAAAGGATGGGATTATCTCTTATTGCATAAAAAAGCACAGACGTAAAATTGTACCTAACCTAGCCCTTTAGGCATGAATTGCGGAGAGTTCATCATTTAATTTTGAAAATTTTATTAAAAAGGAAGACAAATGGACAGTGTTCCAAATTTAATAAACATAGAATAGATTTAGGAATATTTTTAAATATTCAAACGCATTATTTGAAGAACATTAAAGTCGACTACAGTTACTTTTAAAACTTAAAGTATTACAGTTTCTTTAAAACAAATACGTGTAACTCATATGGTGCAATTTCTAATTAGAGTTAATGATACCAAATTTAGGTGCTAGTACTCACCACTAAAGCCTAAAATTTATAATATTCTCACAAACTACGAATGTCATATATTTTGTTAAATTTTGTTGGTACAGAGTTCAAAGTAGGAATTATTAATATTTGTTGCTCGGATCGAAAATTGTAATTACATCTGTATAGAATGTGATATAAATAATAAGGATATTGTATTTATCACATGTTTGAAACATCCAATTGAAATTATTTTTTCGCCATTGCATCACAAAGTTTTGTTATCATTTAAAGATCCATTTCTCAAATATTAAGTAAAAAGAAATTTTTGTTGCAAAAATTGGAATTCATAACAAAAAATGATAATATTGGAACAACATATATTTACTTTTATCTCACAATAACAAAGTGGAAAATTTGGATCTTCCTTTTATTTTCATGTCCGGTCATGAAAAATTCTCATTAAAAACTTGTTTTAAATTACACTCATACAATTCTTTTTGATAATTTTTTCTTTGTTTTTTGGAAAATCAAATCGGCACTTAATCATGGGTTCTTATTACCAGAATAATTTATTTTTGCAAAATTGCAAATATTTGTAGTTTTAGAAACTGTAGAAATTCGTAGTTTTAGTAAATCAAAACAAAAAGGTGTTCTTCATAATAGGTTTTTGAGGACATGCGACTGTATAATTTGAAACTAAAGAGGAAGTTATAAAAAAGTTCTCTTCAAAATATATCAATTATGTTCTTGACACTAAATCATGTTGGAACTGGGCTAGTCCATAGCGGAAGTTATGAATGAATTCAATTCTTTTACCATACGGATCTTTGGTGAGCCTATGAAGCCTAATTTATCTAAAACATTTATCAATTTTATTTGAATAAAATCTTTTAATTTATTTAAATTTATAAATTGATATTGTATTATTTAATTTATGTTATATTATATATATATATGTGTGTGTGTGTGTCATATACAGATATATAAGTGTGTGTATGTGTCACATATCAATCCGTGCAGGTTATAACTTGTCCATTATTGTGATGTCCCGGAATTTTGGGAAATATCAATTTAATAATCTGTATTAATAATTAAATTGATTTGATAATTGTCTTTTATAATTTTAATTTTAATTGGCAAATTTATTCCTTTAAAAGCAAATAAATATTTAATTGGTGAATTTTATCTTTTAAAGCTAATAAAATAATTTCTATGTATAATGTGTGTGTGTATATACATATACATACATATATATATATATATATATATATTATAAATAGAAAAGATTTGGTGAATCTAACAAACAAAATCAAGTTTTCAAATTCATATATATATATATATATAGTAATTTGGAAATTATGGTTAATTTAAAATAAAAAATTTCAAAGCTATTTAAATAAATAATCATATTGTTTTACAATATTTAAGGAAAATTAACATAAAGGTTTGTTTTATTTTCTTTTTAAAATATTGCTTAATAAATATGATATATTAATTCATTTAGTAACAAAAGTAATTTATAATCTCTTTTATAAATTATCTAAAATTTACAAATTTATTATTTTTTTAAACAATATTAATAATGTGTTAGATATAAATAGATTTTAATAACAATAGAATGAATATTTTCAAAATTTAATGTGTTATTATATATGTATATATATAACTTGATTTTAAATTAAACATGAATTGGGATTTATAATGGAAATTCAAAAGGTAGATATTTTAAAATATTTGGATTTAAAAATATATGTTTAAGCTTTTATTTATATATATAATTGGTTTTATTTTCTTTAAAGTAATTTTTGTATACATAGATAAGTATTTGTAAATTAATAAATTAAGTAAAAGCCTTTTATTAACATTTAAATTAAATAAAATGACTTAACGGACAAGTGTAAAACTATGGAAGCTTGTTTAAACAAGTGTTAAAGAATAAATGATGCTTATGACTTTAACAAGTGTCATTTTAAAATTTTAATTTTCTTTATTCTTAATAAACCACATTTTCACTTATATAAACACATTGTTTTCTCATCTTCATTTTCTTTTCTATCTTTTTACTCAAAGCCAAAAAGAAAACTAAAACCAAATTCTCATATAAACAAATCTAAAAATCAAAACAATCAATAATCAATTTCCACAAACCAGAAATGTAAATCAAAGCTGGAATCATCTTCTTCAAACCAGAAATCAAACTGCAAACCATTTTCCAAAATCAAATTCTATAACTTGTTTCTTTTTCAGACCTAAGATTTTCAAAGCAAGCAAACCTGTAAATTTCTTAAAAACAAAACATTTTCTTCACCAAATCAAGTTCCTGTAACAAAGCATCATCATCTCTGATTTCAAGTTCAGATTTTCAAGTTTTCGAATCAAACATCAAAAGCCTGCATTTTTCGAACCTGAGATGCAGATAGAAGCAAGCAGCTCAAAACCAAAGCAGATTTCATCTGTGATTTAGCTTATATAACAAGCAATTCAAGTTTACAAATCAAGCAGCATTTTCAGTAAACAAGTTTTAAAAAGTTTTAAAGCACTTTCAAAATCAAGAGGCTCCGTTCATCTTCATTTTCAAAATGGTGAGTAACATTTTTTTAGAAAAAAGCTTAAGCATTTGAATGATTTTGGTTGCATGTTAAGTTCTGGAATGAAAGATGGTTGCATGTGAATATTTATAGGTGAGTTCTGCACTTATATATAATATATATATGAATGTACGAATGCGTGTGCATGTCTGTTTTTACCTGAGACATATCTGTTCCCACTTCAAGCTCAAGTTTTGATCAAATTAATTTTCTCTTGATCTGATTGTTGTTAGGAGTTAGGATTTAAATTAAATTTGTTTGTTTAATTATAGAGTAGGTTTTAAAATTATATTTAAGTTAAAATAAGTTTGAAAATCTCATTGGAAACTAAAAACAACAGAGCAATCTTAATATAAGTAAAAATTCATACATCCTAATTCTTTTTTTCAGGCATATAATCTGAAACCCTGTTCAAAAATATGATTTTTAGAAGAGAAATCATAATTTTTAGTTTTGTTTTGAGTGTGCATTTTTGGGTTGATCGGAATTTGAAATCTGGGTGATTTCTGACGATCTAAATGATCGGGAAAGTTGCGGTCTTCTCTGGAAGTAGAGGAATGAATGGGATGTTTGGGAAAAATGGCAGAAGTGATGGCAGATTACTGTAGTGGCAGTGGTGGATCGAATTAGTCTGTAACCCTATATCTTTGGCTTGGTCGGAAAATGTTCATTTCATCACCTCAGGTGGATCGAGTTCCACCGAACTCTCGGCAATGGAAGCAGGGGTATTGGCAAAGGCGTGGCTGGAGCCTCTGACACTCCAGTGGTCGGAGGAATGAGTTTGAGTTTGTTCCAGGTTTTGATGGTCGTTCTAGGTTTATGCCTTATGCTCGATTTTAATTTTTAGGGAAGATCGATGATCTAATGGTGAGGATCGGGTGCGAGGATGATCGTCGACTTGTGAGGGTCATCGTAGATGGTCGGAAGTGGGTGGTTGACCGGTGCATGTGCACGACATGGGACTTTGTTCAGATTTTGGGTGTGAAGTGCTGTCTCGAAGTAGGATTCGGGTTGTGGGGTTTTGGCTCGAGTGAGATCCTGAGTGACTTGTGAGTGTTCTAGTACAGGTTTTAAAAACTTTAAATTTTAAACAAAATTTTGTAAAAAGGGTGGAAAGATGGGTTTCTCGGGTTTATACTCGAGTAAGCTTCAGGTTGAACCTGAAACAGCATGATAAAACAGATTTTAAGAGTTAAAAAAAATATTTAAACAAAATTTTGAATTTAAATAATTCGGTTTTAAAAACTCTTATAAATTTCTTTTATAAGATAAGAGTTCTTTAACATTTATTTTGAAAGGTTTTTAAATTATTTCAAATTTTGTTAAAGTTAAATTTGTAATTATTTTAAATCTTTAATTTGAAATGAATTTAAAGTAAATTTAAAGTAAAAGGATTCAAATGCTTTTGTAAAGAAAATATTTTAACTTAAAGGTTAATTAAGATTTAATGATTTGGAATTTACTGAATTGATAAGATAATTAAAGATTCATTAATTAATTTAATTAATTAGTGTTTAAGGATAAATGAATTAGTAATTAAGGAATTATTAGTTAATTAATTAGAGGTTAATTAAGGTGTAATTTAGGGTCATTAATTAGATAAGTTAAGACTATTAATTAATGATAAAAAATTAATTAATCTGGTAATTAAAGATTAATTAAGTTTCAATTAAGCATTTATTAACTAAGTAATTAGAGGTTAATTAATTGGTAATTAAGACTTAATTGATTTGTAATTAATAATGGTTAATTAAAGTTTAATTACTTAGGGAAGTAATTAAAGAATTGTTAATGGTTAATGAAGATCATTAACTAGGGAATATTTAAATAATTAATTAATGTGATTAATTTTAATAATTAATTATATTAATTAATTAAAAATAATCATTTGTGGAATTATTTAAATATAATTAATTAATGAGAGTAATTAAAGGGATTAATTACTCAGTGTAATAAATTAAATTAATGTGATTAGTTTAAGTTAATTAATCAGTTTAATTAATTTAAAATAATAACTGGATGATTGGTTAAGTATAATTACTTAGTGTAATTTATAAAGTATAATTACTTAGTGAAGTAATTAATAGGTAATTACTAGATGTAATTAATTGGAGAATGGTAGTAGTTTGGGTTTAATTACTTTGTGTAATTAATATGAAGGATAATTACTTAGTAAAAGTAATTAATAATTAATTACTTAGTGTAATTATTTTAAGAATTGATTAATAAAGTTATTTGAAGTTAATTAAGTGATGTAATTAATTTAGGATAATTAATTACTGATTGTGATTAGTCAAGATTGATTAATGAATAAATATTAATTAAAGATTAATTATTAAATATGATTAATAATTAATTAAGAAGTAATTAAGGGATCATTAATTAATGTAATTAATGATGTAATTAAAGATTGATTAATTAAAGGGTAAATAATAAATAATAAGTGATTATAAAGTAATTAATATAATTAATTAAGGATTAATGTAATTAATTATAATTAATTAATTAATGGAAGTAATTAAAGGTTAATTACTATAAATGGTTAAGAATAATTAATTTTTGTAATTAATTAAGGGTTAATTACTTAATGCAATCAAAATATAATTAATCAAGGATGATTAATTAAGATGATGGTTGATTAATTGGTTTTTGATTAATTAATGGTTAAGTAAGAATGATTTATAATGATGGAAGTAATTAATTTAATTTATTTTAAATTAATTAGAGATAGTGCGATTGATTAATCTTTGCTTATGGATGGCTGAATGATATTGAATGCCTTGGATGGATTGATATCTCTGATAGGGGATATGTGTTGCTGTGTGACATGGTATGCTATGCTGAATTATGATGATATGAATTATCAATTTGTGATAATGGGAATGATTTATCTGTGTGAATATAGATAATAAATTGAATTGTTTTAGCTTAAACAATTTGGACTCAAAAGATGGCGTTATGGATTTCGATGAGATCGAGATCGGATTTGCTTCGGTACAGCATGATAGGGGTTCTCGCTTCGCGTTTGGTGGCAAACATGAGACTCTTACCCCTACATGTCCCTTTGAGGTAGTATAAGGCCTTGGGTTGGTTGCGAGTCGAGAGGCTAGCCGTAAAAGCAAATTCGAGGTACCAATGTCTGCCATGGTGGGGTTGGGATGGTTGCAAAGCTTATCGGTCGCCACTGGCGCGTCCCGTGACAGTATGGTATCAGAGTGCTAGGTTGACTGAATACCTAGGCTTTGGAGTGATTTCTTTCTTGAGAGAGTGTATTTGTAATTTTGATATATATTTATTTCTACCTATTTGTTGGGTCACCTGTTCGGGTTTTCCAATATGAATTCTAGAGGTAGAAAGGGTAGTGGTGTGTGTTGCACGACTACTAATGGAAGGAGTCTGAGTGTTGAGGTTGGAAGTGTATCTACCGAGACTATAGACCCAATACCATCTCGAGTAAGCTTTGCAGTGATGTAAGGATTTCACCAATCTTCGAAGGAAACCTGTTGAGATTCAGAGTCCATCTTTGAGATGAAAGTATGGATGAGTAGAATTTGGATCTGTCAGTTGAGCCAAAGCTAGTAATTGTATCTTGGCAAGTTTGGGAAGGAGCAGTTGTGTGGTGAGGCACCGTGACTATGGATGTTTCTTAAGATGTTTCTTTTGGAGCAAGTTTAAGGAAGTGTGTCTGCATCGATGATAAGGTTGGGTTCAACATGGTGTTTGTGATTGACTTGAGGCCCGAGTTTCTTGAGGAGATGTCTGCCCATCTCTAGGCTCTGTGTGGAATTGGATGATGTAACAGCCTGTTATTTTCAGCCATTCGCATCCAAACATGTCGGACTTGAGTAATTCAAAATAACAGATTGTAATAAAATTTGGAGCAAATAAAATCAAACACAGAATCACAGACACAAAAATATCAGAATAACTCGCAGCGGAAATAAAAATACCATAGTAATTCATGAAGCTATGATAACAAAGTCTTCAAACAAAATACATAATACCAGTCTGAAAACAAACACAATAGAGATCCCAAATACATAGGAGTCCACTAATACAAGAGCTGAAATAGAACAACTGAAACAGAAATAGATAGACAACTAGATAAGCAGAATCTCCGGCGATTCCTAGCTCCAGGAAGAGAAATCCAAAGCTGTGAATACTCAGGCTGACCCAAGCATAAAGTAAAACACAAAACACTCGAGTCGGGACATACATAATTATACAATGTAAACCAACTCAAGTGAACTGTAATAGAAATGCACAATGACTTAAAGGATGCTTGGGATCGCCCATCCTCTAAGTATCCATTAAACCATCAATTACCAGTAATAAACAATATCACAGAAATGTCCATATCAAACAAAACCGTGCAACTAGCAGTGTAAATGTGACTAGGGTAGCGCAGAGCTGCAGTAATCGCTCACCTCTAGTCACAATATCAAATTGAAGGTGTGCATCAAAACAACCACTAGGAAATCAAACGACATACTGAGAAGTATACCCACGGTTATCAATTTCAAAATGGTTTATAATTTCGAATTAAAATCATTCATTTAAACCAAAATAAGTGTAGTCATTATATCTTCTAATCAAATATTAAATTCCCAAAATTTTAGCCTTTTCAGAGTTCATTTATTCGCTTAAATACATTAAAACAGTGAAATTTCAACTTTCGCAGCACTTAGAAAATGCTATGGTAAGTTACATTTGAAAACAATTCAATTCAGCAAAGACAGCATTTAAAAACTGCAGTAATAGTTCAATTTTAGTTGAAAAATAGTTTAATTCAACAAACACAGCATTTACAGAACCGCTGTAATAGTTCAGGGTTCAATTATATTCAAAAATCTCATTTCAACCAACTACAGCACTTAATAAGTGCTACTGTAGCCCTTTTGTTAGTTTCTGGTTTTAGTTTAGTTTCTTCAACTACACACTTACAAAGTGTTGTAATGTCACTTTGTTAAATTTAGCCTTTTAGTTCACATCCGCAACTATAGCACTAACAAAGTGCTGCACATTCATTTTATTCCAGATTTTTAGTTCATTTCAGAAAGGATAGCATTTTCTGAAGTGCAACTAAAAAATTTCCAGATTTACAATAGAATTTCAGCAACAATTAAACTTCAATTTAAACCATTTTAACTTATTATTTTCCACTTTAAAAATGGTCATTTAAATACCCTTTAACCTATGATTTTTATAAAGAAATTACACAAATAAATATCACATTTCTCAATGTTTTATTTATAAAAGTCAATGTACAATTTTTTCCAAACTACTGCATTTACTTTACACTTTAATTTAATTTATCATTTTATAAATTAAATTAAATTTCCATTTTATTTTATTAACTTACCTTTTATTTTTAAAACAAATTTCACATTTCCAAGTTAAGTAATATTTCAAATTACACTTTTAAATATTCATATTAACCATATTACTTTATAGAAAAATCAATAACACATCATTAAGTCATTTTAAATTCAAATTATATCAAATTATCATATTTTATTTACTTAACTTAACTCAGTTTTTAAACAAAATCATAAATTTCAAAATAAATTTATATTTTAAATTCAACTTTGCCATTTATTTATTTAACATATTTAACTTGTAGAAAAATCATTAACACTTTAACAAAATCATTTTTAATTCGATTTATCATAAATTTACATTTTAAAAATACTTTTAAAGTATCAGAAATTTTTTATATAAAATAACCACGGGTCTGTATAAAATTTTCTAATCTAAGTCAAGTGATACGGATAATATATCATTTCAATCCGTAATTTACAAAGAAAAATCCGGGTTCTATCATTTCAAACCCGCAATCCCAAGCTAAATAAAATAAATAAAAATCATTTAGGCCTATCATTTCAGCCCATAACTATTTCCCCCTATTCTAGAATTCGTTCGGGTATGTATCATTTCAACCCATAGTGATTCTAATCTACACATAACTTGCAGTATGAGAACAAAATAAAATAAACAATATAGCAACATATAGTAGTATCAGATGATATGACAGGTTTATAAACACGGTTAACATCATATGATTCGTATCACAAGTAGGTATAACATGATATAATATTTCTACACATTCACTTGTTGTCAATTCACCATTTATATAAGTATAAATGTCATGAGTGAATACTCACCTTTTTACGCTGGAGAGCAAATCAAAACACACCGAATAAATACAAAAAGCATGATAGCATGACACAACACGACAATGGTTTCAAGTGAGTAGAGAGAGTAAAAATGACTATCTTGTATTCAACCCATAAACAAGACAAAGCAAGATATAAATATAAATACACTGCTAAACTTATTGGAATAAAATAGAATATAGTCTACAAAACACATCACCAAGCTTTCAATTGATTTTGCTTGACTCCAAATCATCTTTGCTCGGCCACAACACTATTTTGGTATGGTCATAATGATATTTTGGTCTAGGGTATGGAATATAGGGGCACAGATACAAGGATATGTGAAGGGGTTTTTGAGTTACAACATGAAGCAAGTCCAGTACAAGGCAATAGTGGAGTTTTTGGTGCAACTTTGGTTCGGCCATGCAAGAATAGGCTCGGCCTTGGAATGTGCAGGCCTGATGGTGACTGGAGAGATGGCTAGTAGTGGTGAACAATCAAGTGGTGATGGCTAAGGAGGAGGCCGAAGTGGAAAATGAAGGGTATGTGCAAACTAGGTTTGGCTATGGCATATTTTTCAAGGGTTTTGCAACTTTTTGAGATGATTGCACCATTGGATGCCCACGGCCAATTTAGGTCAAAGGAGAGGGATGTCAGGCCTTGTGTGGTGGTGGGAAGAAGGTGGTGTGGTGGTTGGAGGAGGCGGTGAGGTGATAGCCGAGCAAAATACATGAAGAACAAGAAAAAAATTGAAAAATCAATAGAAAAGTTGAAAGAAAAAGTAGAAAAAAGAAAGAAGCCTTTACCAATTTTCTCAAATCTGAAATGGCTGAAAGAAATGATGAAATGAGATGTTTTCTCACATGAATTACATAATAAAACTCGCGACTATCAAGGAGAATGAAGGCTAAAGAGAATGAAGAGACAAGGCATTGAAAAGTCACAAGGAAAATGAAAGGTTTTGTCTCTTTGTTTTCCATTTCTTTTAAATTAAAATAAACTAAATAAATTTTAGAAAATAAAATAGAAAAGAAAAAAAAATAAAGTGAGAAAGAAAAATAAATAATTAATTTTAAGGAAAAATATCAAATAAATAAGAAAATAGTTAATAAATTGAAACTAGACTTTAGAAATTGAAAACAAAATACAATTAACATTTGAAAATTATAACTACACTTATAAAATGTTTTAAAAATAAGATATGTACATAACATGTCATGTTACACATATATACAAAATTAAAACATGATATGATAAACAAATTATTGTTTATATAAATTAAAATAAACAATTTTGTTAAATAAATCAATTTACATACAATATTATAAAAAGCATGACTTTCACAATATTAATCAGATTTCAATGAAACGAAAAGTAGTATTCTTGAAATTTTATTCATTTTCATAATAAAAGATAAAATTAAAAATTCAAATATTTAAATTTTAGATATAAAAGTCAAAGTTTGAACATATGACCAAAATTCACATTTTTGAAAAATATTTTATTTATTCATGCTTGGACATATAATTCACATAAAAATCAAAATTTATATTTAAGATAACAAAATTTATTCATTTTAAATAAATAAAATAAAGTTTTTAAATCGGGAATTCAATAAAATAATCAAAACATACAATTAAAATAATCACAAAATACAGGGTTGTTACACTCTCCCCCACTCAAATCTTTTCGTCCTTGAAAAGGAATGAGGTACGGAAAACACAGAAAAAGATAGAATGAAATAGGATTAAGACTAGATGACAAAATATTAAATTATACCTGATAATTGTTGTTATAGGTAAGTTTAACAAGGTGGAGAATAAGAATAGCTAGAAGGAAAATAGGTTGAAAGACAAGGATGAATCATTAATTTAAAACTATATAACTTTAATTAGAATTCTTTAATATTCAATAATTTGGTTAAATCCATTTTATTACATCAATAAAAGTCTTTTAAATTCAAATTGTTAGTTAAAAAAATAAACAATATTTAAAACACTTTAAAATCTTTTAGAAAGGAAAATAACTGATCAAAATATCCTTTATATAATACTTAATCAAAATAGTTTTATAACTCGATGTCTTAACAAGTTTACCCTCATTCCTGCAGGCTCTAGCTATGCGTTGATCAGGTGCAAAGCTAGAATTCTCTAGGTACTTAGTAGACTTGTTTCAACACCCAGTGAAAATACTTGAAAAACTTTTAAAACAGATATGGAAAGTACAATCCAAACAAAACAACCAAACCAAAACACATCGATCATGGATCGTGGATACACAATGGTTACGCCTGGATCCCCCAGGAAACATCCGTACCCCTAGGCTGGCTACCACAGCCCTGCGATTATGCCATGAAGACTGGTAGTACCGCAGATACACAATAGTTACGCCTGGATCCCCCAGGAAACATCTGTACCCATAGGCTCACACAGCCCCTACGAATTACGTTATGCAGTCACGCTCAAAAGTAAAACCATGGAGATCGCCATGGTAGGACACTTGAGTATTACATCCGGAAAACCAAAAACCAGAGAGAATAATATCAATAGAATGAATCCACAATGTGGCCACAAAGCGGATATCAAGCAGAAGACACTTTCCGTATCTTTACTTTGAAAATATGTATCATATAGTACCTTTTCAAATCACTTTCAAATATCATACTTATATAAAGTCCATTATATATGATATTCCATTTTCAAATCGAATACTTTCCAAATCAATAGTATATCAATCACACTTATATAGACTTTGATTATATAAGATTTCTCTTTCCAAATTGAGAAGATCAATAGTTTTCAAATCAACATCATACTTATACAAATCCATTTTATATAACTTCCAAAAAAAGTATATAGTAACACATGGTTCTCAAATTTCAATCTATTTCAATATCAATTCCGTTTCAAAATCATATATGATTTCACCAAGTTATTTCTTCCAAATTAAATATCTTCGGTTTCAAAGTTTCCAAAATAATAGGTTTAGAAAATAATCCTAGTTTCCAAATTAACATCATTTAGGTCAAACAAATTCCTTTCCAAATTCATCATATAAATACTGGTTTTAAATTCCAATCTATTTTCAAAACCAAATTTTTCTCAAAATCAATTATACCCAAAAATGATTTCCATGTTTATAACTATCCCTTTAAAACCCTTAAACTATTTATTTCTATTCAAAAGATCCAATTTTCCTTTTGCAAATTATTTACTTAACAAAAGTTTCAAACTTATTTAAGTCATACTCTTCATACTTCAAACATACAAACTAAACTTATATACTTTATCAAATATTTTATACTCTTCGAAATTTCTTAGCTTTGAAAAATTAAACCTCGATTTGGAAGTGTTCAAACTTTAAAAATAGTCGAAGAAATCATATTTAAAATCCAAAAGTTGGGAATCACCAACAAATCAGTAAATCAGTTTTTATAAATAGAGTTATACTGAATCAAATCTGAAACTTGAGGACTGAACACCAGCTTACTTTAAATCATTTCATATATATATATATGCACCTTTCGAATATCAAATCATACTTCACAATTTGAAATGAATTTTTTTTCACTCAATCACTCGCATAGAAAAGCTACTAGAGTGGCCTCTCCCCTACTTTGAAACTCGAAAATCAATTTCGATGATGTGTGCACTCATCACCGAAATTGTTTTCCAACGACACAAGTGGGTTCTGGACTTCTATTTTCTTAAAACTTCCTTGAAATTTCTTTGAGATCATTGAAACTCGTTTGAAGTCATTTGAAACATTTCTTATCTGGAAAATACTTTCAAGTCATATTATCATATATTTTCAAAACCTTAAAACCAATTTTCAAAATACTGGAGTTCAATCTCTCAAATTTAAAATTCAAAACCCTTCAGTTATAAATCATTTTTGTATAAATCAATTTCTTATAAAATTTTCAAAACTTTAAATCCTTTCGAAACTTCAAATTCTTGATTTTAAAATGCATATAACCTTATCGAAAACCATTCACTTTTATATATATAATGTGGCCATCCTTATCAAAATAATGATTTCGATGTATGCACAATTTCAAAAAATAACCAAACACAAATTTCCAAGGGATGATTCGAGGATGGATTTCAAAACAAACAGAGATTCAGATTTAGTGGGACTGTAATAAAAAAAATTCTAGTTCGAAGATAAGCTCGAACGAAGATGAGATGATTTAATTTCCAAATAGAAGATGGATAAGCTTTTATAAATCGTGGGCGAGCTTAACCAGTCAGTCGTGACTTCAGGAATACAATCAATGCGGAAATCTAATTCAAACCGATATTCGATCACCAGAGATAGAATCTAGGTAGAGAAGCAGATAGATAGCATCGAAATCCAAGGATACAGAAATCTCTGGTGAATCAATGCCAATTGTAAGGGAGTTTCACCCCTTTACAAATCATTCAAAATTTGTGGAGTCACCAATCTTTATCAAGGTCATTCAAAGTAGAGTTATGGAATGCTCAAAATCAAAGGAAAATAAATAGGGGAGACAAGAATGGATCTCAGAACATGTGGGAGCTTTCCAAAATTCAAGGAATCCTAATCGATAAGAATCCTAACCAAGAGATTACTAACAAGGTGGATACAGAAGGGATGAAGTTTAAAAAATATTGATTTCACAATAAGAAAATTTATACCAATATAATCTTTAAAAATCTTTTAAAATCATTCGGAAATCATTTTATACTTAAAAAATATGTTCGCTCGTAAAGAAAAGATTCTGAGATTGATTTCACTTATTCTAAGGTATTCCTACCCTATCTCTAATGAGTTTTTGTTCCGCAGGCTAAGGTTTTCCTAAAACCAAAGCTCTGATACCAAATGTAACAGCCCATTATTTTCAGTCATTCACATCCACACATGTCGGACTTGAATAATTCAAAATAACAAATTGTAATAAAATTTGGAGCAAATAAAATCGAACATAGAATCACAGACATAGAAATATCAGAATAACTCGCAACGAAAATAAAAATACCATATTAGTTCATGAAGCTACTATAACAAAGTCTCAAAACAAAATACATAATAACAGTCTAAAAAAAACACAATAGAGATCCTAAATACATAGGAGTCCACTAATACAAGAGATGAAATAGAACAACTGAAACTGAAATAGATAGATAACTAGATAAGCAGAATCTTCAGCGATTCCTAGCTCCAGAAAGAGAAATCAAAGCTGTGAATACTCAGGCTGACCTGAGCATAAAGTAAAATACAAAACACTCGAGTCAGGACATACATACTTAAACAATGTAAACCAACTCAAGTGAACTGTAATAGCAATGCACAATAACTTAAAGGATGCTTGGGATCACCCATCCTCTAAGGATCCGTTAAACCATAAATAAACAGTAATAAATAATATCACAGAAATGTCCATATTAAAGTAAACCATGCAACTAACAGTGTAAATATGACTAGGGTAGCGCAGAGCTGCATTAATCGGTCACCTCTAGTCACACTATCAAATTGAAGGTGTGCATCAAAACAATCACTAGTAAATCAAACGACATACAAAGAAGTATACCCATGGTTATAAATTTCAAAATGGTTTATAATTTCGAATAGAAATCATTCATTTAAACCAAAGAAAAGTTTATTCATTATATCTTAAAATCAAATATTAAATTCCCAAAATTTAGCCTTTTCAGAGTTCATTTATTCACTTAAATGCATTAAAACAGTGAAATTTCAGCTTTCGCAGCACTTAGAAAATGCTAAGGTAAGTTACATTTGAAAACAATTCAATTCAGCAAAGACATCATTTAAAAATCGCTGTAATAGTTCAATTTTAGTTGAAAACTAATCCAATTCAGTAAAGACAGCATTTACAGAACTGCTGTAATAGTTCAGGGTTCAATTATAGTCAAAAATCTCATTTCATCCAACTACAACACTTAACAAGTGCTACCGTAGCCCTTTTGTTAGTTTCTGGTTTTAGTTTAGTTTCTGCAACTACAGCGCTTACAAAGTGTTGTAATGTCACTTTGTTAAATTTAGCCTTTTAGTTCACTTCTGCAACTACAACACTTACAATGTGCTGCAAATTCATTTTATTCCAGATTTTTAGTTCATTTCAGAAACGATAGCATTTCTGAAGTGCTGCTAAAGAATTTCCAAATTTACAATAGAATTTCAGCAACAATTAAACTTCAATTTAAACAATTTTAACTTATAAATTTCATACTTTCCACCTTAAAAATGGTCATTTAAATACCCTTTAACCTATGATTTTTATAAAGTAAATTACACAAATAAATATCACATTTCTCGATCTTTAATTTATAAAAATCAATGTACAATTTTTCCAAATTACTGCATTTACTCTACACTTTAATTTAATTTACCATTTCATAAATTAAATTAAATTTACATTTTATTTTCTTAACTTACCCTTTATTTTTAAAACAAATTTCACATTTCCAAGTTAAGTTATATTTCAAATTACACTTTTAAACATTCATTTATTTAACCATTTTAATCCATAGAAAAATCAATAACACTTCATTAAGTCATTTTAAATTCAAATCAAATCAAATTATCATATTTTATTTACTTAACTTAACTCCATTTTTAAACAAAATCACAAATTTCAAAATCAATTTATATTTTAAATTCAACTTTGCCATTTATTTATTTAACATATTTAACTTGTAGAAAAATCACTAACACTTTAACAAAATCATTTTTAATTCGATTATCATAAATTTACATTTTAAAAATACTTATAAAATTTCAGAAAAACTTTATATAAAATAACCACGGGTCTGTATAAAGTTTTCTAACCTAAGTCAAGTGATACGGATAATATATCATTTCAATCCGTAATTTACAAAGAAAATCCGGGTTCTATCATTTCAAACCCGCAATCCCAAGTTAAATAAAATAAATAAAAATCGTTCAGGCCTATCATTTTATCCCATAACAAATTTTCTCTATTTTAAAGTCCGTTCGGGTATGTATCATTTCAACCCATAGTGATTCTAGTCTACAGGGAACTTGTAGTGTGAGAATAGAATAAAATAAACAATATAGCAACATATAGTAGTATCAAATGATATGAAAGGTTTATAAACACGGTTAACATCATATGATTCATATCACAGACAGTATAACATGATATAATATTTCTACACATTCACTTGTTGTCAATTCACCATTTATATAAGTATAAATGTCATGAGTGAATACTCACCTTTTTACGCTAGAGATAGCAAATCAAAACACACCGAATAAATCCAGAAAGAATGATAGCACGACACAACATGACAATGGTTTCAAGTGAGTGGAGAGAGTCAAAATGATTATCTTGTATTCAACCTATGAACAAGACAAAGCAAGATATAAATATAAATACACTACTAAATTTATTGGAACAAAATAGAATATAGTCTACAAAACACATCAACAAGCTTTCAATTGATTTTGCTTGACTCCAAATCATCTTTGCTCTGCCACAACACTATTTTGGTACTACCATGATGATATTTTGGGCTAGGGTATGGCATGTAGGGGCACGGCTATAAGGATATGTGAAGGGGTTTTTGAGTTACAACGTGAAGCAAGTCAAGTACAAGGCAAAAGTGGAGTTTTTGGTGTAACTTTGGTTCAGCCATGCAAGAATGGGCTCGGCCTTGGCATGTACAGGCCTGATGGTGGCTGGAGAGATGGCTAGTAGTGTTGAACAATCAAGTGGTGATGGCTAAGGAGGAGGCCGAAGTGGAAAATGAAGGGTATGTGCAAACTAGGTTTGGCTATGGCATATTTTTCAAGGGTTTTGCAACATTTTGAGATGGTTGCACCATTGGATGGCCATGACCAATATAGGTCAGAGGAGAGGGATGTCAGGCCTTGTATGGTGGTGGGAAGAAGGTGGCGTGGTGGTTGGAGTAGGTGGTGAGGTGATAGCTGAGAAAAATACATGAGGAACAAGCAAAAAAATTAAAAAATCAATAGAAAAGGTGAAAGAAAAAGTAGAAAAAAACAAAGAAGCCATTACCAATTTTTTTAGATCTGAAATGGCCGAAAGAAATGATGAAATGAGATGTTTTCTCACGTGAATTACATAATAAAACTCACGGCTATCAAGGAGAATGAACGGCTAAAGAGAATGAAGAAACAAGGCATTGAAAAGTCACAAGGAAAATGAAAGTTTTTGCCTCGTTGTTTTCCATTTCTTTTAAATTAAAATAAACTAAATAAATTTCAGAAAATGAAATAGAAAAGAAAACAAAATAAAGTGAGAAAGAAAAATAATTAATTAATTTTAAGGAAGGATATAAAATAAATAAGAAAATAGTTAATAAATTGAAACTAGACTTTAAAAATTGAAAACAAAATACAATTGACATTTGAAAATTTTAACTACACTTATAAAATGTTTTAAAAATATGATACATACATAACATAACATGTCATGTTACACATATATACAAAATTAAAACATGATATGATAAACAAACTATTGTTTATACAAATTAAAATAATAATTTTGTTAAATAAATCAATTTACATACAATATTGTAAAAAACATAACTTTCACAATGTTCATCGTATTTCAACGAAACGAAAAGTGGTATTCTTGAAATTTTATTTATTTTCATAATAAAATATAATATTTAAAAATTCAAATATTTAAATTTGAAATATAAAAGTCAAAGTTTGACCATATCGACCAAAATTCACATTTTTGGAAAATATTCTATTTATTCATGTTTAGACATATAATTCACATAAAATTAAAAATTTATATTCAAGATAACAAAATTTATCCATTTTAAATAAATAAAATAATGTTTTAAAATCAGGAATTCAATAAAATAATCAAAATATATAATTAAAATAATCACAAAATACTGGGTTGTTACAGATGATATGGCTTTGAGGTTCAAAGAGCTTTGGTTAGGAAGTCTTTGGCATCCGTGGTAGCATTGTAGCTCAGAATGTTTTGTGAACTCGTAAGAAGGCCGTCTGGGTAGCAGTTTTCTAGATGTGGAGTTCAGAAGCAACAGAGTGGATGCATTTCTTAGATGGATTGGCTAGATTGGCATAAGCTGTTCTGATTGGTAAAGAGAGAACATTATCTTTGGAAATTGGTCTGGGTTGATCACAAAAGTGACTTGCGATAGTTAAGTGTTCTCTTGGGTTGTCAGAGATTTTTTTCTAGATGTCTTCGTAGAAGTCAAGGTTTTCCATAGCATCTGGAGATTGACTTTTCGTATCAACCAGGATTCTAGGAATGGTACCGGTGGTTCAGTCAAGTAGAAGGATGGTTTCTAGAGAGAGGATTTGGTGAAGCAGCTCAGGATTTGGTGGAACTTCTAAGTTTTCTCTTTATGGATCTGTTGAACCGTGTCTTCCGGGAAGTGTTGGAAAAGTTTGTGCTCGGGTTCATCATCGATGGATTTTTCTCATCTACTCAAGATTAGAGTTATGCAGTGGAAGCGAGGTAGCACCTGTTCTAGAGTGGTAGCTACTCTACATTCCTTGGAAGCTTGCAGTTTCTTGGATTAAAGGGTTTCTATAGGATTGTAAGTGCTCCTGTTTTGTCTTTTCCGGATAGGAGAAGTAGTTTTCTTCTGATGATTTTGGAGTAGAGTTGTGTTCTTGATTATGGTTGATCTTGAGAAGATCATTTTTATTAGGCTGTTTTTGGACCAGTTTCTTTCAAGAAGCATCGGCGAAGGTTGAGCTAATCAGGAAGGATGAAAGCAGCCCAAGATTGTCAGAAGAGTTTTGTGGATAAGAGACGAAGGAATTTAGATAATATTTCTCCGATCAAAGGAGCTATAAAATTTGGTAAGACTGGGAGCCTAGCTCTGGGTATATTGAATCTTTTCTGTGTTCTGGTAAGGATGAGTATTTTGGTCTACAGGGTTGAATTGCCCGTTTGGAAGATTGGGATTCAATGTGTTTTACGTATCTCTGAGGGAATACGTGTATGATCCATCTCTGGATTTAAAACCAGCAGTTCTGGGGTTTTTGATAGTTGAGCAGGACTTGACTGTGGTCTGATATCATGTTCAGTTTTGTAGATCTTGTTGTGTAGGAGCTCAGTAGCTTAGTAGTATAGACTGTTTGGATTCTATAAAGCGAGTATTCCAGTATTTATACCTTATAAACTCTAGATAGTGTTAAAAAGTCTAATCCTGATTTGTGCCAGGATCAATAGATTTGTTTGATTGAGTGAATTCGTTGCTATGGTTGTTATAATATGGTTGATAATATATGCTTGTGGTTTAAAATTAAAATCTTTGATGGGTTATTAAATTACCTTTGCTTTTAATTTTTGGGGACGAAATTCTTTTAAAGGGGGAGAAATTTAATGACCCGAAATTTTGGGCAATATTAATTTAATAATCTGTATTAATAATTAAATTTATTTTATAATTGTCTTCTATAATTTTAATTTTAGTTGGCAAATTTATTCTTTTAAAAGCAAATAAATATTTAATTGGTGAATTTTATCTTTTAAAGCTAATAAAATAATTTCTATTTATAATATATATATATATATATTTGTATACATTATAAATAGAAAAGCTTTGGTGAATTTAACAAATAAAATCATATTTTCAAATTCTAAATATATATATATTTAGTAATTTAGAAATTATGGTTAATTTAAAGTAAAACTTTTAAAAGCTATTTAAATAAATAATCATATTGTTTTAAAATATTTAAGGAAAATTTTAATTGTTTATAATATATTTTTAGCTTAAGTTTAAATTTAAATAAAATTAACATAAAGGTTTGTTTTATTTCCTTTTTGAAATATTGCTTAATAAATATGATATATTAATTCATTTAGTAATAGAAGTAATTTATAATCTCTTTTATAAATTATTTAAAATTTACAAATTTGTTATTTTTTTAAACAATATTAATAATGTGTTAGATGTAAATAGATTTTAAAGACAGTAGAATGATTATTTTCAAAATTTAATGTGTTATTATATATGTTTATGTATAACTTGATTCTAAATTAGATTTTCAAATTTAATTTGAATATAAATTTGGATTTATAATGGAAATCCAAAAGGTAGATATTTTAAAATATTTGGATTTAAAAATATATGTTTAAGCTTTTATTTACATATACAATTGGTTTTACTTTCTTTAAAGTAATTTTTGTATACATAGATAAGTATTTGTAAATTAATAAATTAAGTAAAAGCCTTTTATTAACATTTAAATTAAATAAAGTGACTTAAAGGACAAGTGTAAAACTATGGAAGCTTGTTTAAACAAGTGTTAAAGGATAAATGATGCTTATGACAAATGTTTGGATGTTTTAACAAGTGTCATTTTAAAATTTTATTTTTCTTTATTTTTAATAAACCATATTTTCACTTATATAAACGCATTGTTTTCTCATCTTCGTTTGCTTTTCTATCTTTTTACTCAAAGCCAAGAAGAAAACTAAAACCAAATTCTCATAAAAACAAATCTAAAAATCAAAACAATCTATAATCAATTTCCACAAACCAGAAATATAAATCAAAGCTGGAATCATCTTCTTCAAACCAGAAATCAAACTGCAAACCATTTTCCAAAACCAAATTCTATAACTTGTTTCTTTTTCAAACCTGAGATTTTCAAAGCGAGCAAACCTGTAATTTCTCAAAAACAAAACATTTTCTTCATCAAATCAAGTTCCTGTAACAAAGCATCGTCATCTCTGAATTCAAGTTCAGATTTTCAAGTTTTCGAATCAAACATCAAAAGCTTGCATTTTTCAAACCTGAGATGCAGATAGAAGCAAGCAGTTCAAAACAAAAGCAGATTTCATCTGTGATTCAGCTTCTATGACAAGCAATTCAAGTTTATAAATCAAGCAGCATTTTCAGTAAACAAGTTTTAAAAAGTTTTAAAGCTGTTTCAAAATCAAGAGGCTTTGTTCATCTTCATTTTCAAAATGGTGAGTAACATTGTTTTTTAAAAAATGCTTTAGTATTTGAATGATTCTGGTTGCATGTTAAGTTCTGGAATGAAAGATGGTTGCATGTGAATATTTATAGGTGAGTTCTACATGTGTGTGTGTGTGTGTGTGTGTGTGTCTATATATATATATGAATATATGAATGTGTGTGCATGTCAGTTTTCACTTGAGAAATATCTGTTTCCAGTTGAAGCTCAAGTTTTGATCAGAATTCATTTTCTCTTGATCTAATTGTTGTTAGGACTTAGGATTTAAATTAAATTTGTTTGTTTAATTATAGAGTAGGTTTTAAAATTATATTTAAGTTAAAATAAGTTTGAAAATCTCACTGGAAACCAAAAACAACAGAGCAAGCTTAATATAAGTAAAATTTCAAACGTCCTAATTCTTTGTTTCAGGCATATAATCTGAAACCCTATTCAAAAATATGATTTTTAGAAGAGAAATCATAACTTTTAGTTTAGTTTTGAGTGTGCATTTTGGGGTTGATCAGAATTTGAAATCTGGGTGATTTTTGACGATCTAAATGATAGGGAAAGTTGCGGTCTTCTCTGAAGCTAGAGGAATGAACGGGGTGTTTGAGAAAAATGGCAGAAGTGATGGCAGATCACTGTAGTGGCAGTGGTGGATCGAATTAGTCTGTAACCCTAGATTTTTAGCTTGGTCGGAAAATGTTCATTTCATCACCTCAGGTGGATCGAGTTCCACCGAACTCTCGGCCATGGAATCAGAGGTATTGGCGAAGGCATGGATGGAGTCTCTGACACTTCGGTGGTCGGAGGAATGAGTTTGCGTTTGTTCCAGGTTTTGATGGTCGTTCCAAGGTTATGCCTTATGCTCAATTTCGATTTTTGGGGAAGATCGATGATCTGATGGTCAGGATCGGGTGCAAGGATGATCGTCGACTTGTGAGGGTCATTGTGGATGGTCGGAAGAGGGTGGTTGGCCGGTGCATGTGCATTACAGGGGAATTTGTATCAGATTTTGGGTGTGAGGTGTTGTCTCGAAGTAGGATTCGGGTTGTGGGGTTTCTGCTCGAGTGAGATCCCGAGTGACTCGTGAGTGTTTTGGTACAGGTTTTAAAAACTTCAAATTTTAAACAAAATTTTGTAAAATGGGTGGAAAGATGGGATTTCTCGGGTTCATACTCGAGTAAGCTTCGGGTTGAACCCGAAGCAGCATGATAAAACAAATTTTAAGAGTTTTAAAAAAAAATTTAAACAAAATTTTGAATTTAAACAATTTGGTTTTTAAAAACTCTTATAAATTTCTTTTATAAGATAAGAGTTCTTTAACATTTGTTTTGAAAGGTTCTTAAATTTTGTTAAAGTTAAATTTGTAATTATTTTAAATCTTTAATTTGAAATGAATTTAAAGTAAAATTTAAAGTAAAAGGATTCAAAGGCTTTTGTAAAGAAAATATTTTAACTTAAAGGTTAATTAATATTTAATGATTTGGAATTTACTGAATTGATAAGATAATTAAAGAGTCATTAATTAATTTAATTAATTAATGTTTAAGGATAAATAAATTAGTAACTAAGGAATTATTAGTTAATTAATCAAAGGTTAATTGAGGTGTAATTTAGGGTCATTAATTAGATAAGTTAAGACTATTAATTAATGATAAAAAAATTAATTAATCTGGTAATTAAAGATTTATTAAGTTTCAATTAAGCATTTATTAACTAAGTAATTAGAGGTTAATTAATTGGTAATTAAGAATTAATTGATTTGTAATTAATAATGGTTAATTAAAGTTTAATTACTTAGGGAAGTAATTAAAGAATTGTTAATAGTTAATGAAGATCATTAACTAGGGATTATTTAAATAATTAATTAATGTGATTAATTTTAATAATTAATTATATTAATTAATTAAAAATAATCATTTTTGGAATTGTTTAAGTATAATTACTTAATAAAAGTAATTAAAGGGATTAATTACTCAGTGTAATTAATTAAATCAATGTGATTAATTTAAGTTAATTAACTTGTTTAATTAATTTAAAATAATCACTGGATGATTGGTTAAGTATGATTACTTAGTGTAATTTATAAAATATATTCCTTAGTGAAGTAATTAGTGGATAATTACTGGATGTAATTAATTGGAGAATGGCAGTAGTTTGGGTTTAATTACTTTGTGTAATTAATATGAAGGATAATTACTTAGTGAAAGTAATTAATAATTAATTACTTAGTGTCATTAATTTAAGAATTGATTAATAAAGTTATTTGAACTTAATTAAGTGATGTAATTAATTAAGGATAATTAATTACTGATTGTGATTAATCAAGATTGATTAATGTATAAAGATTAATCAATTAATGGATCATTAATTAGTGCAATTAATGATGTAATTAAGGATTGATTAATTAAAGGGTAATTAATCAATAATAAGTGATTATAAAGTAATTAATTAATGTAATTAATTAAGGATTAATGTAATTAATTATAATTAATCAATTAATGGAAGTAATTAGAGGTTAATTACTGTAAATGGTTAAGAATAATTAATTTTTGTAATTAATTAAGGGTTAATTACTTAATGTAATTAAAAGATAATTAATCAAGGGTGATTAATTAAGATGATGATTGATTAATTGGTTTGCGATTAATTAATGGTTAAGTAAGCATAATTTATAGTTATGGAAGTAATCAATTTAATTTATTTTAATTTTAATTAGAGATAGTGTGATTGATTAATCTTTGCTTATGGATAGCTAAATGATATTGAATTCCTTGGATGGATTGATATCTCTGATAAGGGATATGTATTGCTGTGTGACATGGTATGCTCTGTTGAATTGTGATGATATGAATTATCTATTTGTGATAATGTGAATTATCTATCTTTGTGAATATAGATAATAAATTGAATTGTTTTAACTTAAACAACTTGGACTCAAAAGATGGCGTTTTGGATTTCGATGAGACTCGGATCGGGTTTTTAGATTTGAATATCCGAAGACCACTTCGATCCAAATTAAACATTAGGTCGTGAATCTCAAGTGAAGATGAAGATTCAGAGTGTAATGGTTATTGTTGTTAACTCTGAAGGTGATTCCAAAATGAGTGTAACGAGATAATGCCTTCGGTTTCGTTCGAACCCGGTACGAACTTGTATGAATTGAATGCTTTCAGAACATCGTCAGGTGGACGATGATCATTCTAAGAGATGTGTTCTCTAAAGGTAATCGTAGCCTTAAGCCTCATCAATCAGTAATGGCTAAAACATGGGAGGTGCAACAAGGCTAAGTGGGTTGCATCCAAGTAGGTTAAGATTTATCACTGTCTAGAGTCTATTTTTATTCGGCTGTGTGGGCGGTTGCTAGCTACAACCGCGAGGTTTTCTTATTCGAGACTGTCCAGTAAGGGATGGTTCCAGCTTTATGTTGCAGGGGTCGGGGGTGATCCGTGATACGTTGATCTAGGCCACGTACTCTGACGGGCGGTACCCAGTAGCCCTGCCATTGTTTGGAACCCAATCTCCAATAAGTGCATACGTTTTAGTTGTGCCCAAATATGTTGAAACGTGAAATGTAAGCATCCCAGCTATTTCTTTATTTTATTTGAAAACCCTAGACCCTATTATAATATCACTGGATTTCCTATCAAATGTTTTGATTAGCGTAAGGTAAAAACTTTCCCATGTTTATGTGTGGGAAGTCTTACGTGATACCTTTTGTTTTCAATGGTTTTTCAAAGTTAAGCAACTTTAACCTGTTACTCACACCGGACCCATATCTGATCAGGAGTTTATTTTCTATTTTCTTAAACTTTTGGATACTCAAATTTTTACGAGTAGCCAATGAATTCAGGTTAGTTTCGATGAATTCTGAAGGAGCAATGGAGCAGGAGGCTTCAGTGTTTGTAGATATATAGGTGGTTCCGCTGTGCTGATCTCTGAGTCGTTTGTTTGAGTTGTATCTTGTGTTGTAATAACTAGACAGGTGTTTATAACTGTCTAGTATGTGATGTATAAGCTATGTAACTCTGATGTATGTTGATACTATGCAATATTTATGTGATTAATATAATTTATTTGTTCTGCTGTTGAGATTCTAATGTTGTTTCTTTCATTCTTTCTTCTCCATCTTCCCTTTTTTCTATCCCTTTCTTTCTTAATAATGACTCTTCTTTTTGTGAAGAAAAAGGTGGATCGTTACAATTATAGATGTTGGAATTTATATCGCAACGGACATGTTAGCTTAACCAATATTCAAGTACATTGTCCAAATGCATGTATATATATATATATACTTTTGGTTTTATAGTAAAATATTTCTCTATACATACGTATGTATACATACATGTATAAATTAAAATTTTATTTATATATAATTTTGTATAAACGTATAAATATTTATACATGAACATAAACATATAGAATTAACTAAATGTATACATCGATTAATATATAAATATGTTTATACTATTTAAAATATATTAAATTTTTTCTAGTAATGTTGCAAAATAGTACTTTTATAAATAAATAAATTTTTATTTAATATATGTATGTATGTATGTATGTATAAATGAATATTAATGCTTATATGTGGATGGATATGATGATTATTTTGAGAAATCTACTTCTTCTTTGGATGGGTGAAGATTCAGATGTTGATACGTTGCCAATTTATAGTGACAATAATGGGTATTTGAGCATTTTAAAAAGTGCTAATAAAGATTCAAATATCCCTTTTTCGGTCCAAAGGGAGGAGTTTAAGATCTTTGATCCAGTGCTATTAGACGCTGATGTTTCATATTGTAGATTGGATCCTCATTCTGTGTAATCCAATGATACAGTATTTGACCATAGACATGTAGTCTATTCTAAGGGGATTTCTGATTCTGCAGTTAATTTGTGTGAGTTAAATAAGGATTTTGTTTATGTTCAAAGCAAAAAATCCAAAGAAAATTTTTGTGCTGTCGAGAATTTTGAGTTAGTCACTGCTGACCGCTTCGATTGCCTTACGTCATTGGAGGATTTAGGAAAGAATACTGATTTGTCCAAAGGTGCGGTTGTAAAAACTCAGTGTAAAGATGTTAGTATTGTTGCTCCTTCAACTTTTGAATCTTTGGTATTCGTGAACAGATTTGAGAATCGGGTTCATGAATGCAATGCTACTTCTAACAGTATGATTTTAGATTTTGAGGGTAGAGAAGTTAACATGGGATTTGCGAAGAAATTTCTGAAGCTTCTGATAATTGGAATGTCTCATCTGATTGTCTTGAAATAGACAATGTGCACAGTGAATCTTGGGAATTATATGATGATATACAGAAGACTATCGATGCTTTAGATGATGGTATGTGCAAGGCAAATGATGTTATCTGAAATAATTTGGTTATATATGGTGATCGATTTTGTAATGTGGTTGGGGATATTAATGAACGGCTGTGAGTAAGTTGACATGCTCTATTACCCTGTTGGATGGGATGGTATTCACAAAGTGGATGATGTTAATTCAAATTGTTCGATTGTCGACGGTGATCGATTTTTTGGTGCGATGGGGTTCTAGATGGAGTGGCTGTGAGTACGTCATCAAACTCTGGTGCAGTGGAATCTCAGACCGAGGTAGTGGCGAACTCTGATAATATGCTGATGTCTAGAGATTTCTGGCATACAATGGCTGGCAATGTTTCAAATTTTAATATTACCGTGATTGATGAGTTAAAAGAAGGAAAAAGTATAAATTCTGGCATTCATGCTTTTAATTATGGAAGTGGCGTTGATATCTCAATGGGTGGTAATGCGGCAGAGGGCTTATCTCAATATGCTACAAGTTTTTCTATAGTAATTGTTGCTGCCAATGTATTAAACTTTAATATTCCTGAGAATGATGAGAGAAATAGTAGAATTTATGGTGTTCATGCTATTAATATTGGACGTAGCATCGATATATCAGAAGTAGGTAACGAGGCAGAGGATGTATCACGATGTGCACCAAGTTTTTCTGCAGTAATTGATGAATACAAAAAAAGAAATAGTATGAATGCTATTAATTTTGAAGGTGGCGTTGATATATCAGAAAGAGCTTTGCGGCCGAGGACGTATCACATCGCGCATCAAGCATTTCTACAGTAATTAGTTGTGATTGCGATTGACAATAAAGCTTTATTTTTATCTTCATCAACTAAGAGAGTTAGGCAGGGGAAATTAGTTGTTGTCAACTCTGGTGTTCGCCACAGTGTCAGGATCCGTAGGAGTCATTCTTCATTTATAGTTGAGTCACTTGATTCGAGTGCTATGAGTGGCACTACGAATTTAGGCTCAGGCATGGTTTCTGCTTTTGATAGTACTTATTCTTCCTATGCTTTAGCTAGTTTATTCATCAGTGAATTATGTCAGTTAGTGTAACGACCCCTAAATTTTAAAGGTTTTACTAATGTAATTGATTGGATTTTTGGTGAAATTTTAAATAATAAAATTTGGAAATAAATTTTTGATATGTGAAATACGTCTACTTAAACATAGAAAATGGTAAATTTTCATCTAAAAAAATGGAAGTTTATTTTATTGTGTAATTTTATTTAAATTTAAATCAGTCAAGAATTGATGATAATAAAATATTTTTCGAATCTGAATATTTTATACAATAAATTTATAAATCATCTTCTGAGTGAGACGTTATATTTCATTGCTTCGAATTTGAACTGCTATTGCACTATTTATCTTATTTTCGGCATTTTAGCAGCATTTCTGATACCGATTATCGACTTTTGATAGGATGATCGTGCCACCGATATCTGTATACTATTTTGATCATCTCATCGTGCTGATCTCTATGGTATATTCAATTCTGTGTTTTGAAGTACGGTATGCAGTGGAATCCATGGAAAAAGATTCCGTAGGGTACTCATTGTGTGCCTTTTTGTGTTATATCCATTCATTTGCACACTGTATTATACCAACAGTCACTAGCATTTATACTTTTGAAAAATCCAACCAGTGGCTTTTTATTTCCTACTGGTTCGTTTGCATTCTTTGCTCTTCTTCTCTCTTATCATTTCTATTCTTCGTATATATAAAAGTTTATAAAAATAAATTATTACGTACTTCCATTTGTTTATTTTTCCGGAGGGATCGTCTTAGCTACTCACATTATTTCTTCCCTCGGCATGGCTATCTCCATCGTGGACAGCAAAGCCTCCAACCCCGACAGTGCAACCAAACCTCCTCCCCTCCTCTTCCATACTGGCCTCTTTCCCCATCCCTCTCCCTCCTTTCCTCCATGCGTGAAACCCAGAACTGAGCACAAGACGCCACGATGGCTTCTTCTTCTACCTTAGCCGAAGCTGCCTACCCGAGCTCCCTGACCTTATTTTTCTCTCTCCTCTTGTGCGCATGTAACCAGGCCAAAGCCAGCTTTCATCTCGGTCGAACCTTTTCTCCATCTTTTCTGCTTTGTAAGTTAAATATATATATATATATATATATATATATATATATGTCATATATATTATTTTATATATTTCAATAGGATATATATCAACTATATCCCTAGGTACTAGTGTATATAGGTTAGTTTATTTAGTTTTTCTTTACTTACTTATATGTTTTAAATAACTATAATATATAAGAGAGTCATATAAAAGGAGTACACACTTTATATTAACTAAAAATATATGTTGATATATATTGATTTTTTGTTGTGGTTTACATATATGGGTATAAGCATGGATTCGTTGGTTTCAAAGTATATTTTTATATCACTGTTGTTTATATTTTAAGGTACATATATATATTTGACAGTTTATATTATAAAGTGTATGAGTATAGTATATTTTATATTATAGATGAGGTATTAGCAATGTTTATATTTTGTTTAATGTAATATATCTATTAGTATATGGGTATAAAACATAAGTTCTTTTGTGATCTGTTGGTTGTAGATATAAGCTTTTACAAGCTAGTTATGATTTGTTTAAAAGTAGAGATATTTTTTTACATATATTCAGTTATAGGATATATATATATGTTTTATAAACTATATTTTTCTATGTCTTTATATATATATATATATATATATATATATAGTTTTATATATTATGAGCTACGGTTATTTTCGTATATATCCACGTTTTGCATATGAGTTTGGGTAGTGTATGCATGGGTCGGTTGATGGTTATTTCTATTAGTCTGAAAAGGTAATGTTATATATATATATATATATATATATGTGTGTGTGTGTGTGTGTGTGTGTGTGTGTGTGTGTGTGTTATGCGGTCTGGTATTTCTTTCATTACAGTTTTATATCTGTATATACTATAAAATAAAGTGAATATGGTTTTAATATATATATATATATATATATATATATATATATATATATATATATATATTGATTTTAATATGTTTATGTTTTAAATTTAATATTAGTTTTATAATAAGGATGGATCTTAAAGTATAATATATTAAGTTTACATATATTTGAGTTTGGTTTGGGTATAATATATATGTTATTTTAATACTTGTTTTAAATTAAATATTGATTTCATGGAAATAATATACATACATACATATACATATACATACATACATACATACATACATACATACATACATACATACATACATACATACATACATATATATGATGTTTCTATCAAACTGATTCTAATTATTTCATCAGTTCCTTATCCATCAGTTTGTTTGTTGAATCCGTATCCATCTAATTTGGCTTTGGAATTTGTACTTGGATTCGTAACTCGTTTTATTTGTCTATCCTCTCTAGCCTTGAAAGGTGAGCAATCACTCACGATTAATGCTCTTATATCTATTAAATTTGATTTCAATTGAAACGACAATTGAAATATGATATTGGTAGTTATTTACATTTCTATATATATGCTATTATCTGTATTTGTTCACCTATGACATTTGACACCATTATCTGTTATTTACATTGATGATATATGCCTATTATATTATTATCATAAATGTTCTCACTCTGCAAGTTTCCTGTTAGTATAGAATTCCCTATGGGTTCAAATGATACATCCGAATGATCTGTAGAATAGGAGAAAATGTTATGGGTGGAAATGATAAATCCAAGCGATTTTTATTGAATTGAATTTGGGATTGCAGGTTGAAATGATATATACCCATGTGTGTGTGTGTGTGTGTGTGTGTGTGTGTGTATAAATTATAGATTGAAATGATAAATATCCGTATCACTTGACCATAGGATAGAAAATTACATGCATACATCGTTGGTCTATATATAAATATGTTGTAAATGATTTCAATGGTTTTGGAAAGAAATATATGGTTTAATAAATATTGACTTCAAGATATTATATATAAATGTATTTTATAAAGTGTAAAATTCCTGATTTTAAATTTAGATGTTTTGAAAATTTTAAAATTATAAGTTAGTTTTTAAATTATAAATTTTAAGAATTTACTCATAATTTTACTATTTTAAAATATGTATAAATTAGTTTTATTATAAAATAAGTTTGATAGTAAGATTTAATTTAATAGAGTTTGATTTAATTTATATATAATATGTTTAAGTATTATTTTCAAATATAGAGAGTTTATAATAAATTTTAATAAATTAAGGTTGAGAATATAGATTTGAAATGGTATTTAATTAAGAATTTATTTAATTAAATCGATATGAAATTTATTGAATTTGAGATTTTGAATGGATATGATTTTATAACTTGATTTGGTTTAAGGTGATTAAATGAATATTTCAAGTTTAAAAAAAATTGAAGGAATATTTAGTATTTGAAATTTGAGGTTTTATTTAAATTATATTGGATTTATTAAGTAAATATTCCAAAAGTAAATAATAGTAAAATGGATTAAGATATATATGAAATTATCAAATTTAGTTTTGAAAATGTGAAATATTTAAAGCTTTGAAATATATTGAAATTGAAATGGTTTATTTGTGGTTCTATCTGTATTTGAAATTGATATAACCTGAAAAGGTTTATTGAAATTTATGAATTGAGATTGAATTAAATTTAAATTTTGGAATTCGAGTTGATTTGAATGGATTTATGAAATTTGATGAAACAATTTTATTATATAAAGTATTTTTAAATTATATTTAAAAAATATTTATATATTTTAATATAAATTACTTTAATATAAACTATTTTTAATATAAATCATTTTTAATATAAACTCTAATATAAACTATTTTAACTTATAACTGTTTATATAAACTATTTTATTTTATAACTATTTTATTATATATACTACTGTTAATATCTAAATTGTTTAAAGGAAAGTGTTATGGTTTTCCAAAGTATTATGATTTCAAAGTGTTATGATTTCAAAGTGTTATGATTTCCAAAGGATTATAATTTCAAGTTTTTTGATTTAGAAAGTGTTATAACTTTGTAGTTCTATGATTTTGGAAATGATATTGTATTACTATGGTTTTGAAATGGAAATGATATCTTATTGATATGGTTTTTGAAATGGAAGTGATATTTTGGTTTTTTGAGGTATAAATTATTTGAAATGACCGCGGTGTTATAATAACATTGGGTTGCTAAAGAGACCGGGATCAGTTATTGTCATACTCTCTACCAATGCCCAAGACCACTTTAACAACCATGTACGTGGTGGAGATTCCAGAATGAAGTAGAATGGTGGTAAAGATCCTATATGAGGTATATATGTGGACGCGACTCCCGTGAGTTGGCATAAGGTGGCTAAAACAGGAGCAATCGACGGGCCAAGTGAGGTCATTCCTCCGATCGGGCACATTCCTTCAATATTATATTCTGACTTTGTGATTGATTTGGTGACCACCCTTGATTTTGATTTGGAAGTGTGTTCCAAGGTGGGCGGTAGCAGCTGTTATGCGTTACCACCAGTTCGGAAGTGTAATTGGTATATCTGCCCTGGCATTGCCTGGTTGTGCCATGTCACCTACCTTAGTGAGGCCTCTACGAGTTTGTTTTGTACCATACCTATGGAGTTCCCTCTGATAAGCCCGGTTTACAGGAAGTTACGGTATTGTATAGACTATGGAAATATATAAAAATGTGTTAAGGGGGAAATGTGTAACGCCTTAATGCTATTTTAATATTTTATTTTACTTTAGAAATTATTATAATAGCGTATATTACTACATAGTAGATAGTTTAACGGATCCTTAGAGGATGGTTATCCCAAACATTCTTTGAGTTACTTGTATTTCAGTTGATATTCACTTGAGTTGGATTTATTGATATAAGAATGTTAATCCTGACTCAAGTGTTTTGTGTTTTACTTTATGCTCAGGATAGACTGAGTGATACAGCATTCGAGACTCACCTTTGGGGTTTGGAGCTTCACTTGAAGATCCAACCCTCTATTCAGCTTTCAGATATTCAGTTGATTCCAGTGATGTATTCAGATTTTGTTATTTGACTATTGTATTGAGGCTTTTATGTATTCGAGACTTCTGTTGTATCTTGTTTAACTTTGTTATATATATATATATATATATATATATATATATATATATATATATAGCAGCTTCATGAACTACTATTCATTTTTTTTGCTGCTTATTGTTATATTACATCGTGTCTGTGATTCTATGATTATTTTATTTACTGTATATGCTGAGTTTTTCTAAATATAAATTAACAATCTGACATCTTGAGCAATTCAAGTCCGACATATGAAAATGCGAGTGGTTGAAAATACCGGGATATTACTTGTGGTATCAGAGCTCTGGTTTTAGGAAAAACTTGGTATATAGAGTAAATTTGATTACGGAATCACTTTCTTTCAAGCTTGAATTTTCTCCTCTTTGATCCGGATTTCTTTCGAACTTTGGAACTCTCCTATTCATTCTGAAATCCATTCTTGTCTCTTTCTATTCGTATTTTCTTGATTCTGGAGCATCCCATAGCTCCACTATATGAATTATAAAGGGGTGAAACTCCTTTACAACGACACCGATTCATGAAGATTTCTGCATCGTTGGTTTAGATGCTACTATCTCTTACTATGTCCGAATTCTATCTCTAGCGATCGAAAGTCGATTTGCCTCAGAATTCTGCATCGATCTTATTTTTGAAATCATGGTTGTCCCAGTTAAGGCCGCCCGCGATTTATATAAGTCTATCCATACTTTTTTCTCTTTATAATCTATTTATCTTCCTATCGAGCTTATCTTCTAGTTAGATTTCTTTTTGATTAAGGTCCCCCAAATATGAATATTTATCTTTGCTTCAAAATCCATTTTGAATCATCGAGTAAGGGAGTGTATTTGTATTAATATTAAAATGTTTTATATATGTTGTGTTTTTTGAGTTGTTATGTTGATTTGGATTTTCGATCGATTCGTCTGATCAATGCTATCGATAGAAATTCCAAAACACTTGAACAGAGCAAATTGACACAAATTTGTTTTCAAAATTATTAAACTTATATGATTATATATTATATATATATAAGTAAATTTTCTAAAAATTTAAATAGTTAATTGAATTGGTTGTTAGAAATAAGAATATTTGATTTTATTTATTGTTTTGTAAATCATTGACTATTGTCGCATGATATAAATAAATAAATAATTTATAAACATGGTTTATAAACCGATTTGTAATTGAAATGAATTTTATTTAAGAATTCGAGAATTTAATTTCCAGTGATTTTAAACTTTGGTTTTAAAGTATAAAATGCATATTATTTAAAGTATTTTGGAATAGAAATTTGTTTCCAAAGAATTTCTAAGTTTTAAATAAGTACTCTCCTACATTATCGCCGGAAAATAATTTCGATGATGGCGGCTGCATCATCGACATTCATTTTCAAGTTCCGAAGTGGAGAGACCATTCTGTAGCTTTGCTGCACTTTCGTTTTGGAAAATAAATTGATTTGAATTTCTAAAATATGACTTAGTGTATATATATTGGTATATGATTATAGATTTGATGTGATATATTGAATGTGTATATATATATATATTTATCTCTAAATTCTTTGAAGTTAATCGAAAATTTAATTCTTAAATTTATGTTAAAGGTTATTTCAATAAAAAAAAAATTGAATGAATATTTAAACTTGAAATAATTGAATTAGAAAAATTTTACTTGTAAAATACTCAATCGCATTCCAATATAACTTACCTAAATCATCCAGAAGTTGAATATGTAATTGAATAATTTACAATGTAAAATAATGTTAAAAGAATTTATAAATTGAAATAAATCAACATAATGAAATACCTTGAATTTAAAATCAATTATTGAATATTAATTAAATTAAATTGAAATTTAAATGGTTTAAATTAATTGTTTCTTTTGAATTTCAATCTATTTTTCTTTCTGGTTATTTCTATTCTCCTACCTCCTTCCTTTTCGGGGATGAAAAGTTTTGAGTGGGGGAGAGTGTAACGACCCGTAAATTTTAAAGGTTTTTTTATTGTAATTGATTGAACTTTTGGTGAAATTTTGAATAATAAAATTTGGAAATAAAATTTTGATATTTGGAATATGTCTACTTAAACTAGCAAATGGAAAATTTTCATCTAAAAATATGAAAGTTTATTTTATTGTGTAATTTTATTTAAATTTAAATTAGTCAACAATTGATGATGATAAAATATTTTCCAAACCTGATTATTTTTATACAATAAAATTATAAGTCATCTTCTGAGTGAGACGTCATATTTCATTGCTTCAAATTCGAACTGTTATATCTTCGTTTATCTTATTTTTGGCATTTTAGCAGCATTTCTGGTACCGATTATCGACTTTTGATAGGATGATCGTACCACCGATATTTATATACCGTATTTGATTATCTCGTCGTGCTAATCTCTGCGGTATATTCAGTTCTGTGTTTTAAAGTCCGGTATGTAGCGGACTCCATGGAAAACAATTCTGTATCGGTACCCATTTTGTGCCTTTTTGTGTTTGTTATGTCCATTCATTTGCACATCGTATTATACCAACAGTCACTAGCATTTATATTTATAAAAAGTCCAACCGATGACTTTTTATTTCCTACTAGTTCGTTTGCATCCTTTGCTCTTCTTCTCTCTTGTCATTTCTGTTCTTCATATATATTAAAGCTTAAAAAAAAATTATTACGTGCTTCCATTTGTTTATTTTTCCAAAGGGATCGTCTTAGCTACTCAAATTATTTCTTCCCTCCGCATGGCTATCTCCACCGTGGACAACAAAGCCTCCAATCCTGACAGTGCAACCAAACCTCCTCCGCTCCTCTTCCATGTCGGCCTCTTGCCCTATCCCTCTCCCTCCTTTCCTCCATGCGTGAAACCCAGATCTGCCGAGCACAAGACTCCACCATGGCTTCTTCTTCTTCTACCTTAGCCGAAGCCACCAACCCGAGCTCTCTGACCTCATTTTTCTCTCTCCTCCTGTGCGCATGTACCCAGGCCGAATTCAACTTTCATCTCGAACGAACTTTTTCCCAATCTTTTCTGCTTTGTAAGTTAAATATATATATTATATATATTAGTTTATATATTTCGGTAGGATATATATATCTGCTATATCCCTGGGTACTAGTGTATATAGGTTAGTTTATTTAGGTTTTCTTTACTTATTGATATGTTTTAAATAACTATAATATATAAGAGAGTTATATAAAAGGAGTATACACATTATATTAACTAAAAATATATGTTGATATTTTTTTTTGTGGTTTACATATATGGGTATAAGCATGGATCTGTTGGTTTCAAAGTATATTTATATATCACTGTTGTTTATATTTTAAGGTACATATATAAATTTGATAGTTTATATTATAAAGTATATGAGTATAGCATATTTTATATTATAGATGAGGTATTAGATTTTCTTATATTTTGTTTACTGTAATATATCTATTAGTATATAGGTATAAAACATAAGTTCTTTTGTGATCTGTTGGTTGTAGATATAAAGCTTTTACAAGCTAGTTATGATTTGTTTAAAAGTAGAGATATATTTGTTTACATATGTTCAGTTATTGGATATATATGTTTTATAAACTGTGACGCCCCACCTCTATACCCACGGTAGCCAAGGACACTACGGGGTAATGCCGTTAACTAACGCGGAGAATAAGGCTGGTTAGGAGCGACCATCTATAGCCTTGCTCTAACTATCTATTGAATACATCGACAATTGTCACACAAGCAGATCGACATATCCAATGAATACTCAAAACAAAACCATAGGTGGTTGGAGGATCTATCAGAACAGAATATAACAACTCAAATGTAATATACATCACAGAACAGTAGATCATCATATACACATATATAGATACATAATAGAGTATACAAACTGATACATGTCAAGTGGTACAGCGAACTACAATATACAGACGAGTCAAAAGAATACATATATATTAGAGTTACTACAAAATGGGACTACGCAAAAAGCCATAACAAAAAGATGCTAGCGTAGTAGTCCATGTGGAAGCAAAATAGGCTAAGTCCAAAAGCACCTAACCTGAAACATCTCGGTCTGACCCGAGTAAAATACACGGGTCAGTCTAGCTAAACAAATAGTTAGATAAACTGAACAACAATAAACCAGCAAGGTCATAAAGTATAACGAATATCTCTAAAAGAGATAACACAATCATCTAACAAAAGATGAATCATAACAAGACAAGCCTCATATCATTGGCAACATAATAACAAAGGATATGAATATCCCAAAACAAGCCAAAAAGGCAATAACAAATACAAATGAAGGTAACACAAGTTCGCAAGGTAACCGCTATATATCGTGTGGCTCGAAAAGATCAACACCGAAGGGCGATACCTAAGGAATATACATATCAATGAAACATCAGAAAATTGCACATGCTCAGTACTGTATAAACAAGGATCCATGAGCTCGAAGACTCCAAACCCAATGTCACTCGAGCGGTGACGAATGACCAACTCCAAAAGCGATACAATAGGGCAACAAACCCGAAGGTACAAACCCGAACGCAACATACCCGAAGGAGACAGTCCGAAGACACTATCCCAAGGGCAACAAACCGTAGTGGTGAAGGTCCGAAGGCCCAGTACTGGACACCGCTAACCGACAGAATGTGTCACAACTCTCGAAAAGGAATCCGAAAAGTGGTAATGTGAGTCCCATAACCACCCGTTCGCACTAAACGGTTTACTATCCGTTAGTTAATTTCACACTCAAAGCAATATAAAGTTTACCTCATCTCATTGGTAAACCAGACCAAAAGGCAAAACAGTTAATCGAATAGGTCGGGGATTATTCGGAAAGATAAACGCCCGGATTCATGGTCCATGTTTTACCTAGCCATTTAATCTCCCTTCCACTTCGCTCGAAGTGCAAAGTTGTGTGTGCGTTTTAAATAGAAATTATAAATTAGAGAACGAGCTTTAATAACATTTGAAGAGATCATTTTATAAAAACCCGTGTATGAAATCAAAAAGGAATCATCAAAGTCAAATATGCATAAATAGCTAATTGGAATCAACACGCGTTTATTAAATTTGGAAAACCAAGTAAAATAGGCAATTTGGCAAAAGACTGCAGAATCAAACGTCTGAAATAGGTGGTTCAAACGTATGAATCTGGAAAATTAGAAGTTTTCTAGAACGTAATTCAGACATCTGAACCAAATGTTTCAGACGTCTGAAATAGGCGTTTTTAGCCTATTTCCTTTCTGTTTGAAATCGAGCCAATTCAGACGTCTGAAATTCTAGATTCAGACGTCTGAAACTGGAATTTAGAGCATTTCCTGAACCTCGACCGAAAATGGCCAAATGAATATCAGAAGCGATCGGACGAGCAAATGACGACTAAGGATTTACGCCACGCGATAACCCAGCCTTAACGACTCACTGGTACACTCCGAACAACATAACCATCAACCATATAAGGATTTAATAGATTTGGCTTCAAAAATCATAAATTGGAAAATTCGCCGAATCAAACCAAATCGAAAGCAAATGAACATGCAAATATGTTGGGAATTCAATCCTAAAAATCCAACATAGTTGAATACATAGATGTGAGATAAAAATCTCACCTTTTAACTCAAAAACAAGGATGAGAAGCTCAAATGCAAAGAAAAGACCAACCACTTCCACTTTAACTCTACAAGCTTTAATCTAAGATCAAAACAAGTATTTCCTAAGTTCGGTTTAGGAAACTTTCTGAAATTGAAGAGGAAAAGAGTTGGAGAAGATGAAGAGAAGGCTTACAATAGCTTCACCTTGATTTTGGAGCAAGAATTCAAGTTTGCCCAATAAATAGTGTCGCTAAATCTTCAAGGATTCAAGATGAAGAATTCATGGATTTATGATCGGTATAGAGAATGAAGCGCTCGCCCAATAAGTAGTGTCGCCAAATGTTCAAGGCAAAGACAATGGCGGCTAACTCAAGATCATGTGTGGCATAGCGAACTTCATTCGGACGTAGTTTCCTAGAGGCATAAGAAACTACCTTATCCTTCTACATAAGAACAACACCGAGACCACTACCACAAGCATCGGTGTAGACCACAAGATCATGATTCCCTTCGGGAACCACCAAAATAGGAGCATTAGTGAGAAGTCTCTTTAATGTCTGAAAGGAAGCTTCACACTTATCGGACCAAATATAACGAATGCCTTTCCGAGTAAGGCTGGTGAGAAGAAGCACAACACGGGAAAAATCCTTAATGAACCGACGGTAATACCCCGCCAATCGCAGAAAATTACGAATCTCGTGTATATTCTCAGGCCTCTTCCAATTCCGGATGGCTTCGATCTTTGAGGGATCGACTGAAACGCCGTCGGAAGATACAACATGGCCTAAGAACTTAACCTTATTCTCCCAAAAATGGCACTTGGAGAATTTGGCTCTAAGCTGATGGTGACGGACGGTACTCATGACAATTCTCAAGTGATTAGCATGCTCAGCTTCAGACTTAGAATAAATAAGGATGTCATCAATGAACACAAGGACGAACTTATCGAGATATTCCCGGAGTACTCGATCCATGAGATCGACAAAGAAAGCAGGAGCGTTCGTCAAACCGAACGGCATAACGAGCCACTCAAAAGAACCATAACGAGTGCGGAAAGCGGTAAGAGGTATGTTATCCTCCACGACTCATAACCGATGAAAACCCGGCAAGGTCGAGCTGAGAAAAGACCTAAGCACCACTCAATAAAATCGAACATATCATCGATCCTAGGCAATGGATACCTGTTTTTGACAGTTAACTCGTTGAGCTTGCGATAGTCAATGCAAAGCCTAAGAGTTCCATCAGACTTCTTTACGAAGACGACCGCGGATCCCCATGGAGAAAAACTGGACTGAATCAACTACTTGGACTCAAGCTCTAAAAGCTGCTTCTTGAGTTCCTCATTTTCCTTTGTAGACATCCTCGTGGGAGGACGACTAACTGGCTGCGCGCCTGAAATGAGATCAGTGCGGAACTCAATTGCCCGCTTGGGTTGCAAACCCGAAACAGGCTCGAAAACATCAGAAAAGTCACAAGCAATAGGAATACGAGATATATCATCATCATCTCGAGAATTAAGAGAATATAAAGCCATTTCAGAATTATCCACATCCCTAAGAACAAGTGGTAGCTGAGTAAATGAATCTGGATGTAGAAGATATAAAATCCTCTCAGAACAAATAATCCTGGCATCGTATCTCACTAGCCAGTCCATACCCAAAATCATATCAAATCCCAGACAAAAAATAACATACAGATTCGCACAAATGGAAAAGCCACATAAAACAATCTCAACATCATCACAAAGCATACTAAGGGTTGCGGATCCCCCAATAGGATTCGCAATCCTTAAAGAAGTAACCATATAAGAAACATCCAAAGATAAATCATCGACGAGCTTTTTCGATACGGAAGAATGTGAAGCACCCGTATCGAAAAGAACTCATATACTATGACCATGAAATAAAATAGAGCCTTCCAAAATAGATGGAGATATACCTTTGGGCTGAGAAGGAAATTCAGAAGCCTTAGCAGCATAAAGCTTGCTAGACTTGGCACCACCAGGAACAGTAGGGCAGGTAGAAACATGATGACCTTCCTTCTTGCAACAGCGGCAGAAGAGAGGGTTAGAACAAGCTCGAATCATATGATCAGGAGAACCACAATTGAAACACTTTCGAATGAAAGGTGCTCCAGCAGATTGAGGCTGAGAATTAGAACCACCAGTCTTCTTCTTCTTAGAAGGAAAAGACCTGGACTTATGAAATGGAAACTGCCTCTTGTTGGGGTTCTTGGCAACCTCAACTTCATCACCACTATCACACTCCTTCTCGATAGCTTCGAGATGAAGTGCCGAATCAACCAACTCCTCAAAAGAGAGCTAAAGCTGGAGCAACAAAGACTTCCTAAGATATTTCTAAAGACCAGAGACATACTTCAGATTCTTCTTATAAGAAGTGCTAATGAATTCAAGACCATACTTAGATAAAGCCTCGTATGATGCAACATACTCAGAAACAGAAGACTTCCCTTGCTTCAACTCAAGGAAGCGACGGGTCAATAAAACTTTTTCAGATTCAGGAACGAACTTGAGTTCGAATCATCCCCGAAACTGAGTCCAAGAAAGAGTAGCCTCATCAATTTCAGCTCTAAGAAGCTCATACCAATCAAGGGCATGCTCTTGTAATAAGCGAGAAGTTACAAGAACTCTATCATGATCAGAAAGATCCATGCGAGAGAAGATGCGCTCACACGTGCGAAGCCAAGCTTGGACTTCAAGAACAGACTCAGAGCCTTTAAACGGCTTTCCCCTAAGATGAGAAAAATCACTGCACAGACGTGCAAAGGCAGACTTGCGAGGTGGAGATACTTAAGGAGGAACTGGAGGCTGAGTGCTCCTAAAAAATTCCAAAAACTGATCGGCAGACATATAAACGCCATCCGGATGTGAGCCACTGGATTGCCCAGCATCAGAACGTCGTCCCCTGCCTCTTCCAACCATACGCTGAAGGTAAGATAAGAACAAGATTATTCACAAGGTAGATATCATTAATTCAAATATGGAATACTACGGAATAAAATGCATTCCTAGATGTATTCCCACATTCTATCTACCACCAAGGCATAGAAGGAATATAGAGGCACGATGGTTCAAAGATTTGTAACACTTATGCACTTTGATGTACCGGAATATGTGCTTCTATTCCGTGTTTATTATATTTTGTTCTGAACCTAGCTCTGATACCAAGCTGGACTCCCCACCTCTACACCCACGGTAGCCAAGGACACTACGGGGTAATTCCATCAACTAACGCGGAGAATAAGGCTTGTTAGGAGCGACCATCTATAGCCTTGCTCTAACTATCTATTGAATACATCGACAATTGTCACACAAGCAGATCGACATATCCAATGAATACTCAAAACAAAACCATAGGCGGCTGGAGGATCTATCAGAATAGAATATAACAACTCAAATGTAATATACATCACAAAACAGTAGATCATTATATACACATATATAGATACATAACAGAGTATACAAACTGATACATGTCAAGTGGTATAGCAAACCACAATATACAGATGAGTCAAAAGAATACATATATATCAGAGTTACTACAAAATGGGACTACGCGAAAAGCCATAACAAAAAGAAGCTAGCGGAGTAGTCAATGCGGAAGCAAAATAGGCTAAGTCCAAAAGCACCTAACCTGAAACATCTCGGTCTGACCCGAGTATAAAATACACGGGCCAGTCTAGCTAAACAAAGTTAGATAAACTAAACAACAATAAACCAGCAACATCATAAAATATAACGAATATCTCTAAAAGAGATAACACAATCATCTAACAAAAGATGAATCATAACAAGACAAGCCTCATATCATTGGCAACATAATAACAAAGGATATGAATATCCCAAAACAAGCCAAAAAGGCAATAACAAATACCAATGAAGGTAACACAAGTTCCGCAAGGTAACTGCTATATATCGTGCGGATCGAAAAGACCAACACCGAAGGGCGATTTGGCAAAGTTATGTGTGCGTTTTAAATAGAAATTATAAATTAGAGAATGAGCTTCAATAACATTTGAAGAGATCATTGTATAAAAACCCGTGTATAAAATCAAAAAGGAATCATCAAAGTCAAATATGCATAAATAGCTAACTGGAATCAACATGCGTTGATTAAATTTGGAAAATCAAGAAAAATATGAAATTTTGCAAAAGACTGCAGATTCAGACATTTGAAATAGGTGGTTCAGACTTCTGAATCTGGAAAATTAAAAGTTTTCCAGAACGTAATTCAGACGTCTGAACCAAATGTTTCAGACGTCTGAAATAGGCGTTTTTAGCCTATTTCCTTTCTATTTGAAATCGAGCCAATTCAGACGTCTGAAATTCCAGATTCAGACTTCTGAAACTGGAATTCAGAGCATTTCCTGAACCTCGACCAAAAATGGCCAAATAAATATCGGAAGCGATCGGACGAGCAAATGACGACTAAGGATTTACGCTACGCGACAACCCAGCCTTAACGACTCACCGATACACTCCGAACAACATAACCATAAACCATATAAGGATTTCATAGATTTGGTTTCAAAAATCATAAATTGGCAAATTCGCCGAATCAAACCAAATCGAAAGCAAATGAACATGCAAATATGTTGGGAATTCAATCCTAAAAATCCAACATAGTTGAATACATAGATGTGAGATAAAAATCTCACCTTTTAACTCAAAAACAAGGATGAGAAGCTCAAATGCAAAGAAAAGACCAACCACTCTCCACTTCAACTCTACAAGCTTCAATCTAAGATCAAAACAAGTATTTCCTAAGTTAGGTTTAGGAAACTTTCTGAAATTGAAGTGGAAAAGAGTTGGAGAAGATGAAGAGAAGGCTTACAATAGCTTCACCTTGATTTTGGAGCAAGAATTCAAGTTTGCAAAGTAAACTTGGGCTTGAAATTTCTATTTTCCATTCTCTTTCCCCATTTTCAGTTGTGCTTGAGTTTTATGAAATGAGTGAGTGGAGAGGAGAGGGGGCTGAGCTAGGGTACTAAGCTAGCAAGTGGGCTGAATCCAAACCCCAAAACCCAATAGAAAAAGTAGCAAAATTCGACTTACTCCAAACATATCAAAGTTTATACTCAAAAAGATCGCAAACGCCATTTTGGACTCAATGGAAGTGGTTTCGAGTCCTAATTCGGCCGTTTGCAAAAAGTAACATCTCGGACCTAAATCCAACTAACGACACTATATTTAAATATATAATCGTTAAATATGCGGGTTGTTACATAAACTATATTTTTCTGTGTCTTTATATATATATATATATATATATATTAAGTTTTATATATTATAAGTATATATTATGAGCTACAGTTGTTTTCGTATATACACGTTCTGCATATGAGTTTAAGTAATGTCTGCATGGGTCGGTTGATGGTTATTTATATTAGTCTGAAAAGGAAATAATATATATATATATATTTCGATTCTTGATGCTTGCATGTGTGTGTGTGTGTGTGTGTGTGTATATATATGAAAGTTATAAAGTTGTTTCTACTATATACGTTATACTTATATATATGTTATGCAGTCTGGTATTTATTTTGTTACAGTTTTATATCTGTATATATTATACAATAAAATGAATATGGTTTTTAGTTATATATATGTGTGTATATATATAGTTTTTGATTATAATATGTTTGTGTTTTAAATTTAATATTAGTTTTATAATAAGGCTGGATCTTAAAGTATAATATATTAAGTTTACATATATTTGAGTGTGGTTTGGGTTTAAATATATATGTTATTTTAAAATTTGTTTTAAATTAAATATTGATTTCATGGAAATAATATTTACATATATATATTCTGTTTCTATCAAACTAATTCTAATTGTTTCAGGGATTCCTTATCTATCAGCTTGTTTGTCGAATCCGTATCCATCTAGTTTTGCTTTGGAATTTATGCTTAGATTCGTAACTCGTTTCATTTTTCTATCCTCTCTAGCCTCGAAAGGTGAGCAATCACTCACGACTAACGTTCTTATATCTGTTAAATTTGATTTCAATTGAAATGACAATTGAAATATTCTGCTGTTAGTTATTTACATTTTTGTATATATGCTATTATCTGTATTTGTTCACCTGTGACATCTGACACCATTATCTGTTATTTACATTGATGATATATGCCTGTTATATTATTATCATATATATTCTCAGTCTGCAAGTTCTCTGTTAGTGTAGAATTCCCTATGGGTTGGAATGATACATACCCGAACTATCTGTAGAATAGGAGAAAATTATTATGGGTTGAAATAATAAACCCAAGCGATTTTCATTGAATTGAATTTAGGATTGCGGGTTGAAATGATATATACCCATATATATGTATATATATTTAAATTGCGGATTGAAATGATAAATATATGTATCACTTGACCATATGATAGAAAATTATATATAGACACCGTTGGTCTATATACAAATATTTTGTAAATGATTTCTATGGTTTTGGAAAGAAATATATGGTTTAATAAATATTGATTTCAAGATATTACATATAAATATACTTTACAAAGTTTAAAATTCTTGATCTTAAATTTAGATATTTTGAAAATTTTAAAATTATAAGTTAGTTTTGAAATTATAAATTTTAAGTTTATAATTTTACTATTTTGAAATATGTATAAATTAGTTTTATTATAAATTAAGTTTGATAATAAGATTTAATTTAGTAAAGTTTGATTAATTTATATATAATATGTCTAAGTATTATTTCGAATATAGAGAGTTTATAATAAATTTTAATAAATTAAGGTTGGGAAGATAGATTTGAAATTGATTTGAAATGATATTTTATTAAGAATTTATTTAACTAAATCGGTCTAAAACTGATTGAATTTGAGATTTTGAAAGGATATGATTTTATAACTTGATTTTGGTTTAAGGTGATTAAATGAATATTTCAAGTTTAAAAAAATTAAAGGAATATTTAGTTATTTGAAATTTGAGGTTTTATTTAAATGATATTGGATTTATCAAGTAAATATTTCAAAACTAAATAATAGTAAAGTGGATTAAGATATATATTAAATTATCAAATTTAATTTTGAAAATGTGGAATATTTAAATCTTTGAAATATATTGAAATTGAAATGGTTATTTGTGGTTCGATCTATATTTGAAATTGATATAACTTGAAATGGTTTGTTGAGAAACTGAATTGAGTTGAAATTTATGAATTGAGATTGAATTAAATTTAAATTTTAGATTTCGAGTTAATCTGAATAGATTTGTGGAATTTAAGGAAACTATTTTATTATATAAAGTATTTTCAAATTATATTTAAAACTATTTATATATTTTAATATAAATTATTTTAATATAAACTATTTTGAATATAAACCAATTTTAATTTAAACTATTTCTAATATAAACTATTTTAACTTATAACTATTTTATATAAACTATTTTATTTTATAACTATTTTATTATATATATACTATTATTGATATCTAAACTGTTTAAAGGAGAGTGTTATGGTTTTCCAAAGTATTATGATTTCAAAGTGTTATGATTTCCAAATGATAAAAGTTTCAAGTGTTTTGATTTAGAAAGTGTTATAACTTTGAAGTACTATGATTTTGGAAAAGATATTGTATTCATATGGTTTTGAAATGGAAATGATATCGTATTGATATGGTTTTTGAAATGGAAATGATATTTTTGTTTTTAAGTATGAATATTTGAAATGACCGCGGTGTTAGAATAACGTTGGGATGTTAAAGAGTCCGGGATCGGTTATTGTCATACTCTCTGCCAATGCCGAAAACCACTTTAACAACCGTGTACGCGGTGGAGATTCCAGAATGAGGTAGGATGGTGGTGACGATCCTATATGAGGTATATATGTGGACCCAACTCCCGTGAATTGGCATAAGGTCGCTAAAACAGAAGAAATCGATGGGCCAAGTGATGTAATTCCTCCGATTGGGAACATTCCTTCAATACTATATTCCGACTTTGTGATTGATTTGGTGGCCACCCTTGATTTTGATTTGGGAGTGTGTTCCGAGGTGGACGGTAGTAGCTGCTATGCGTTACCACCAGCCCAAAGTGTAATTGATATATCTACCTTGGCATTACTGAGTTGTGCCGTGTCACCTACCTTAGCGTGACCATTATGAGTTTGTTTTTTACCATACCTATGGAGTGCCCTTTGATAAGCCCAGTTTACGGGAAATTACGATATTATATAGACTATCGGAATATATAAAAATGTGTTAAGGGGGAAATGGGTAACGCCTTAACGCTATTTTAAAAATTTACCTTACTTTAGACATTATTATAATAGCATATATTAATGCATAGTAGATAGTTTAACGGATCCTTAGAGGACGGTTATCCCAAGCATCCTTTGAGTTACTTGTATTTCAGTTGATATTTCACTTGAGTTGGATTTTTTGATATAAGAATGTTAATCCTGACTCAAGTGTTCTATTTTGCTTTACGCTCGGCTCAGGCTGAGTGATACAGCATTCGAGACTTACCTTTGGGGTTTGCAGCTTCGCTTGAAGATCCAACCATTTGTTCGGATTTCAGATATTTAGTTGATTCCAATGATGTATTCAGATTTTGTTATTTAACTATTGTATTGAGACTTCTACGTATTCGAAACTTCTGTTGTATATTGTTTAACTTTGTTACATATAACAGCTTCATGAACTACTATTAATTTTTTTCTGCAGCTTATTGTTATATTACTCTGTGTTTGTGATTCTGTGATTATTTTATTTATTGTGTATGCTGAGTTTTGCCAAATGTAAATTAACAATCTGATATTTTAAGCAATTCAAGTCCGACATGTGCGGATGCGAATGGTTGAAAATACCAGAATGTTACAGCTAGTTAGGGATACTGCTTTTATTTTTTCTAATGATGAATTAGATACTGCTTTCATTAGGAGTAGGGAAATGGAGAGGGTTAAATCACCTAGATTATGAGGATTATTAGCTGGAATATTAGGGATTTGCACTTTGCATGATTTAAATAAATATGATAAAATTAGATCATTTTTTAAAGATTATTTTATTGATATTGCCCTTTTACAGGAAACGAAAATAGATTGTTCTGGTCTTCGTTTTTATAGAAGATTAGGTGGTTATCATTTTTGACATTGGGCATGTTTACCTTCAATTGGAGCTTCTGGGGGTTTATTTATAGGGTGGCGTGATAAATCTTTTTAACTTCTTCAAATTATTTCTAAGAAACACTCTCTTAATATTATTCTCATTAGCCTGAAAGTTAACTCTTTATTAAATATATCTAATGTTTATGGACCAAACTCAAAAGTTGGTCATCAAGTTCTATGGAGTGAATGTCCAGAATTTAGATCATTCGCTCCTAGACCTTGGATTATGGGTCATGATTTCAATGTTACGCGTTTTTCTCGGGAAAGATCACCTCGGGAAGGGGATTTCTCTTCTATAGAAGAATTTGACCAAGGTTGTAATAATTTGATTGAATTACCATTAACCAATAGAGAATTCACTGGGAGTAATATTAGGGAATCCCCTTCAATGGCTCTTTTAGATAGATCTTTCATCAATGACGAAATTGAGGATAAATTTCCTATTTGTAGAGTCACTGGTTTGCCTTATAAATATTCTGATCATTTCCCTATCATTCTTATGTGCGATCTTCATAAAATTGTTAATAAAACTTTAAAATTTGAAAAATGTGGTTATTAGAATCTAACTTCCGTATTCTAATTAAAAATAAATGGATATCTATGGATTTTTATAATATCATAAATAAGGATAACTCAGCAAAAAATTTTGTTTTAAAACTTAGAGGTCTTAGGAATTTTCTTAAAATTGGAATAAGAATGTTTTTGGTAGTATTAAAATTAAAAAGGATAATGTACTTTCCAAAGTGCTTAAAATTAATAAGATAGAAGAAACTAGACAACTAAACCTAGGAGAGCATAATGTACTCGCTAATTTAAAAGAAGAACTTAATACAATTTTAGAAAAAGAGGAGGTTTTGTGGAAACAGAGATCTAGAATTCAATGGATAAATGAAGGTGATAATAATACAATTTTTTTCCATAATATGGCTAACGGTAGAAAACATAGTAACACAATAAATTCTATTTTTCTCAATAATATTGAATTGGTTGATCAAAGGGATCTTAATAAGGCCTTTACTGATTACTATAGGGATATTTTTTGTTATAAAAATAAGCATAGAATAAATGTTAGATGGAATGAACTATATCCTCCTGAGTCTAGAATTAATCTTAATGACATTGATAATCCTTTTTCTAAAGCGGAGATTTTAAAGGCTATTAATGATATGCCTAGTGATAAACCTCCCGGTCTAGATGGTTTTTGCTATTTTATTTTATAAACTATTGTGGGATGTATTAAATTTGATTTAATTATCATGTTTAACGAATTTTATAATGGGCAACTACAATTAGGTCAATTTTGCAAACGTCATTCTATTGCATAACAAAATCGGTTCTTATAATTTGAAAGATTTTAGACCAATTTCTTCAATTAATTGTTCTTTGCAAAAGTTTTAGCTAATTGACTTAGTATAAAAATGAACGATATAACCGATTGTTCACAAACTGCTTTCATTAAGTGGCTGCTGTTCAAGAGTACATTAATCATTATTGTAAGAATAACATTACATGGCGCTTCTAAAACTTGATTTTGCGAAAGCGTTTGATTTGGTAGATTGGGATTTTCTAATTGATATGTTACTGGCTAGAGGTTTTAGTCTTAAATGGATTGGTTGGTTTATGACATTACTTAAAACTGGTAATTCTAGTATAATGGTTAATGAGATTTTTAGGAATAAAATACAATCAAAACGTGGCTTACGATAGGGTGTTCCTCTATCGTCTCTCTTGTTTAATTTAGCTACAGATGTTTTCGCTATGATTGTTAAAAAAGCTGTTGGAAATGGATCTTTAGGGTGCGTTGGCAGTGAAATTTCACATAATGGACTCTATGTTCTTCAATTTGCGAATGGTACATTATTATTTACTTCTCTTTTGTCTAATCACGTCATTATCCTTAAATTTATTTTATACATCTTTAAACTACTTCCAGGACTAAAAAATTAATTTTTATAAAAGTTGATTTTGGTTTTAAACGTTGTTGATAAGGTTGAGGGTTTAGTAGCTAATGCTGTAAACTATAAAACTAGGAATTTCCCTATTGATTATCTTGGATTTTATATTAGACCAACCAAATTTAAACGTGACGACTGGCTAATTATAATAGATAAAATTAAAAATAGAATTTCTATTTGGAATGGGAGATTTTTATCAAGAGCGGGTATATTAGCTCTTATCAATTTTGTTTTATCTGCACTTCTGATTTATTGGATGTATATGCATCTTTTTTCAAAATGGGTGATCAACAAAATTGATAAAATAAGAAGAGATTTCTTATGGAGTGGTGATAATCCTAGCAGTAGTCTAAAATGTTTAGTTAACTGGGAAACCGTTTGTAAATCAAAAAAGGAGGGTGGACTAGGTGTTATTAATTTACATAAAATGAATTCGTCTTTATTAGAGAAGTGGTTGTGGAAACTTAAGGATATAAATGATAATTATATTTGGAAAGAAATTATATCTAAGCATTATTATAATGGTGGTAATAATTTATACCAAATTACACCTACAATTAACAATAAATTGTCTAATTTTTGGAAACCAAATTTAAAATGCCATGATATATATAACCTTGGTACATATACGATTGTTCATTCAGGAAATAATACAACTTTTTGGTATGACCGCTGGATATCTGTCATTCCTCTTAGGGTCGAATTTAAAGAACATTTTGAAATTTTTAACTTTAAAAATTCTTTAACTAAAGATCTTTTTTCTTCGGATAATGATCCACGTTGAACTTCAGTTTTAATAGAATCTTAGAAGGTAAAACTCTTAGACAATGTGCTTTATTATGTGCAAGATTGAATTTATATAACATTGAAAAGGAAATGATATACTTTACTGGGAATGGGATAAAAGTAAGAAATTCATTTCTAATTCATTATATAAATTTGTTAATTTCTCAGGAGCTATTAATAACACTTTTAATCTTATATGGAAAGCTAATGCACCACCAAAAGCCAAGATTCGTATGTGGTTAATCATGCATGGGAAGCTAAATACCACTGAACTGTTAAAAAGAAAGAATTTGCCAATTAATAATAAATGTACTTTTTTTAACTTGTATTTTGAATATATTAATCATATATATTATAATTATATGGATACTTGATACATTCTTAATTACTCTTAAAAATTTTAACTTTATTCTTACAACTAAAATTATTGATTGTGATTTTTACTAGAATAACTTAGATTTAGTTTAAAAAGGGAAATAGATTTTTACTAGATACTTTGTTCATTATAATATGTTGGTTTATTTGGTTTGAGAGAAAACAGAGACTATTTAATTATAACAATAGTTATAATAATAGACTGGTAATAATAATAGCATCATTTTGTTTCAACTGGACCTCAACCAAAATATAGATTGGCTAATAATAATCATTTTAATGAATATCTTAATAAGGTTAGGAAAAAATTAACTATTTAAACAAAATAATAATATTTTTAACATTAATAACTATAACATTAGCATTTATTCGAATCTGAATGATGTTTTTACAGATTATCACAATATTATTTTGATCGAAGGAGAATAATGTTAATATTTTTAGTTTTTTTAATTTATAAGTATATAAATAAATATTTTATCAATACCTAAGCCTTTTTTGTTATCGTTATCTCATTACATAAAAGTAAGTCACGATGTTGCATAATGAGTTATCCTTTTATTAGTCTTATGCTTATCTTAGTTTCCTTGCTATTTTATAGTTTTAGCTATAGTTTTCTTACTTTTATCTCATTAATGCACATATATGTGTATAAATTATATATATATATATGTGTGTGTGTGTGTGTGTGTGTGTGTGTGTATTGCTCTTATATTTTTGTATAGTTCCATCTACAGGTATAGGTTTAGGCTAAAAATGGTGCTAGAATGCCATTTGCAGGGTTTTAGAGTTGCTTTTGCCAAGATGCTAGATTGCTTTTCGTATGATCATTGTTAGGAAGGATTTCACATTTCAGATTAGGATCATCTGTGCTAGTTGTGAGGCGTTCCTTCTCTAATGGAGCTGCTAGTGGATCACATTTGTCTCTTATATGCACTATGGTTTGTATTGGGTACTTCTAACATTTCATTATCTGGTGGTAGCCTTGCCGAAGCTCGATACTGAGGTGTAATGGGTGGTGGCCTTGCCAGAGCTCATTCAAGAAGTTTCCGGATGTTGTTATCTTAGATTTTTCTGTGTTTCGATTTGCCACCTGCCAAGCATGTTGTCAGCTTCTTTACTATCGGTGATGTATATGCACATGTACGTTCTCCTCCACTTTAGAGGATCATACATTTCTCTTATATATATAAATGTAAGTAAAACTTCAAAATAACTTATACATACACACAATTCTTCTGCTCTTGCGCATATCTTAAGATACTTTTATTGATTTTAAATTATATGTATATTAATAAAAACTATTTAAAAATTATTTAAAATTAAAAATATTTTATTTGAAATAAAATATAAACTTTAACCTTCCAGTAAATTTTATATGAAAGTTTAATAATTTGAAAATTTATTATGTAATTTCGTAATTTAAAACGACTTAGAAATCCAATTTTAAATCTAGATTTGAATTTAAATATTTAAAACTACAAAAAATGTTTTTGTATTTTCTATTATGAGTTTAGTATATACCAATAAAATTTTATAAAATATCGATACACACATGTTATCATATAAATTGATTTAAAAATTATTTAAAAATAATATACAAATAACGCATAATATTTTCCTTTTTCAAAAATAATATGCTTATTAAAGATCATATATAAAGTTATATTTTTACATCTGTATAACATAGTATTTATATTATAAGTTATATAAATGAATATATATATATATATATATATATATATATATATTAAATTATTTAAATAGTCAAAAAATGTTTTCTTTAATTTCGAGCTATGCTATACAGAGATAAATTTTCATAAAATGTTTTTAATAAACATATATACATATACATACGACAAATCAAAATTGTGATAGTATATATTTATATTAGAATTGTCACCTAACTAACAATATTATATGTGTGTGCGCGTATAATAAACATTAGACATATTAATTATATTTTTAATTAAATTATAAACATACCACCAACCAATGCCCTTAAGCATACCTTGAAACGATGATGTAAGCTTCTATAAACGATTTCTTATCCAATAGAGTGTGCTCCTCCTTGAACTATTGACCACCAGCTATGGATAGTAGCAAAATTGACTTGATTCGAACTTGGAAGAAAAGTGAGATGGGAAGGGAAAGATCGGCCAACAAAGGAATGAGGAAGGGGGCTCCAAACAAGCTTACAATCAAATGGAGAAAGAGATGCTTAAATGAAGAATAGAAAGGAGAGAATTTTGGATCTCATCACTTACTTTATCTCATGTAATCTTGGCAATCCATTTCATGCCTCTTTAATCTATGTTTTAGCCGCCCTTAGCCTTATCCAATCAGCTTGCATGATGGGCCTCAAACCTAACTAAGTCTGAATGAATATTTTGCATTTCTAACTCTAATTGATACCGTATATCGATTAATGTATTTATAACTTTTATAAATATATTTAGTATTCATTTAAAAAATCAAAATAAAATTAATAAATAATATTTCATATATATTATTTTATTTAATTAGTTTGTAACTATTATAAAATATTTAAATCATCTGGTCAAAGGAGAATTCATCATTTTCGGTTGTGTGACTCATCAGGTGTAAATTTGGTCAGCGATCAATATTGAACTATTCGAGTATTAATGTTCACACGTCACTTGGCAGGTGGCATGACATTTAGGCTAAATTTATCGCTTACTTGGTTCTAGTAAAATCCAATTAAACTTTGCTAAGCATTACCTAGTTGTGACTATTAATTACACCAATTATCTTCATCAAAACTATATCGCATTGGACTTATGGAATTTGGTAATATCAAAATTCCATTAACGTCCATATTCAATTCTATAGTCCAAACACTAAATTCTTGGTTCTACAGTAACAATTATTGTTAATAGAAGTTCTCTAGTCAAAGACTTTGACTTTAAATTGACTTCAGTTGACTTGATACTAGCCTCATATTACCGAGGGGACAAATCCTCTCTTGAATAGAGTATCACTTCCATTCGACCCAACTACTTTCACTCGATGGACGACGTGCCATGATATGACTATAATCAAAGCGGAGCTTTCATATTGACGATTAATAGCATTCTCAAGTCGAGAGAACTGTGCAAATTAGTCACATTGATATTTTCTATTTGACCTTAATTATCTTAACCAATATAAAACTATCGAAGTAAGTCGTTTCATACTTATCCAATAACTATCAGTATGTAACCCCTTGGTGCCCCCGGTAGTCATGAGTAATATGCTTTCCAACATTTGAAGTGTGTTACGTACTCTAATCTCAAAGGATACATTGATATCCATTGTTGATGCATCTTGGTTGGGGACATTTACAATGTTATATTTATTTTCATTATGATAAATTACTCACCATTGACCACGCCCATTATCCTAGTGGATAAAAGCTTTGTCTTTGTTACGAGATGTCACAAGTTCGAAACTTTCATAGCATGATTCGAACATATATTGACACATAGTGTGTTCAATACCACCTAAGACTTGTAATAGTAGTATGTACTACCATCTATGTGCCCAATTTCAAAAAAATTACTCACTGTTATAATATTTTGTAACTGCTATCACAAAACATACCATTTATGAATTTTCTATTAAATATACTTTTGATTAATTATTTAAATAATTAATATGACATATTATATCAAGGATGTAATAGAAAAAACACCTTTTGTTTCGAACAAGTTTGGTTATCGAGTTATATGATTGTAACAAATTACGTAATTATCCCTAGAGAATGCCCCTTACTCTATCAAAATTCAACCATTGCGTTTGTAGCGATTTTATAGATGATTTTCATATATAACATTTCAAAATCGGAGTTAGTATGAAGAAGTTACGAGCATTGGAAGATTTGAGAAATGTATGTATGTATGGGTCGACCCTGGACATTGCTCGGTCAACCGGTACAGGTCGACCCTGGGCCCTAAAAGGTTGACCATACACAAATAAAAGTAGGGAAACAAAGCACATTGCATGGGTAGTTGTGATCGTTAATTTGTACCCAAATTTGTAGTGACCGTACAAGATGTTAGCAAAATAATCTGTAGTCCAAATCAACGTTTCAAATTCATTCCTAACCCTTATAAATTCAGGCCTAACCTAAACCTAAGTCAACATAATAGTTCGTTCTAATGAAACTCCGCCTAATTCTAATCTCTTTTCTAACCCTAAACCCATCCAAATATCAAAATAAAATCAAAGTAAAAGGACACAAGCAATTGGACCTAGACGGAGCAAGCAGAGCTAATGTATCTGAAGGTGTGATTCTCAAGCAAAGAAAATAGGAAGAGCTTATGCTTGAGATGAGTGGGTACGATTTTACTAAGATGAATATTACACTTAGGTTTAAATTATTTTAACTGATTTAAGGTGCTAGAAACCTATTTTGAAACATGTAAAACCCTAAAATTGGAACATGTAAACTAGGATAGAGTTGAATCGCTGTAAATTGTTAAACCTGATTTGATGCTAACATACCCCTTTATGATTAAATTGCAAAATCCTGTAACTTTAGTAAAGACTGGTCAACTAGTCATTAGGGTTCACTTAAAAGTTAACAATGCCAATTATACAATTATATGTAAATTAGCAATCCACAATTTACACGAAACCCTAGTTTCTGCTTACAACTAGTCGATCCTGTAACCCTAGGGGTCGACTGATAGCGATCAACAGGTTAGGCCTATCGATCGATCATTTGAAACAAAAAAATGTAGAATCTGAACCTTGGCCTAAGGCCAAGTTACTAATAAAAATTATATAATTCAAGATGAAAATTATATAAACATTAATTGTTTATTTGGCTTATTTTTGGGCTAAGTGTATATGCTAGAGATAGTAGGAAAGTTAATTCTCTATCAAAGGATACTAGTTTATTCCAGTGTTGGGTAAAATGCTGATTACCCAATTGAGATTCGAGTGATCGACTAGGGTCGATGTAATTTCACAAAATAGGCACTCACAAGAGGTTCTTCAGTGGATGTGCAGCACTATAGATGCCAATGGGTGAGCCTGGTGATAACGGGAGATTCGGTATAGACAATTAGGTCCAGCACAACATTATAAGTGGCAAAGGTAAAGAAGGAGCTCAATATTAACAGGAGTTCTTGTAATCACGGTTCTGATATAACATGGTATAAGTGGACATTGGCGTAGTACGATAAGAGGCATTTTGCACTACGATCGGGAGATGAACATAGGTGCATATGACAAGACACATCAGCGAGTTTGCATTTTGGGCTCTTCGTTTCGAGACGTAGTGAGGTTTATTAGTATTTATGGAAAGGAGTCTCCATAGTAATATTAGTGGAAAAAAGGGTTTCCACAGTAGCCTACGGATGATGATTTCTTATTGGGTATCTCTAGGAGCATTAGTCAATCGTTAGTGTAAGGTTCGATTCATAGTTCGACCTTTGTATTAGATAACAACCATTAGATAATGGACCTTAGGAATTCACAAACACTTTTAGCACACCTTACATCATCTAGAATAGTTTTGAAGTTAACTGCACATGATCATCACATATTAAACTTGTACTCATTCACTAGACTTTTTGTTTAGCCCACCCTACTCTTTTCATTTCCCTAACACATGATGAAAAGTTAGTAGTTGATTGGGCATAATACATGAGAAAGGAGTTTCATGTTGGAGTTCTCATATCATTTATTATTCATCGTGTATTTTCCTACTGTACCGAATGCTGCCAAACTTATATTCTAATTTAGAAACAATGTATATGTAAATCAAGAATTTTTTAGACTGTTTTTCTAAAGTGTCCATTTTCTTTACCTATATTTTAATTCTTTCCGCTGTGAGATCTAAAAATGTAAAATTTCTTAGAACTTATCCTTATAATTATGCTCTCTAATGTTTTGAAACCCCAATAAATCATATTTCTCGGCATAATACGTGTTTGAAAGTCACATTAGGTTTTAGATCGGTGTATCGGGAGGTTTTGCTTATTACAGAATATCTTTTATACTTAATATAAAAGAAATATAATCCAATGCCGAGTACAAAAAAATAATAAAGCTGATTTTAGCATAAGTACATCGTTAAAAATTAGCAATGTCTTAGTTACTTATTGTTTAGAAATATCTATGCACCTCCTAACCTTCTTTCTTGTAAGCACACGCTTCCTCTGCATTTTGACTATTAATCAAACTGTTCGATATTTCTATCAAAAGAAATGTTCAATTTTGATGCTTTTTTGATGACATTATCGTATAAATTCTTGGAACATATCCAAAAACTCAAAAACCCAATATCACTTCCATTGACTTCGAGATACTTTGGTCATTATATGAAAATAGCTTACTCTAAATCATTATATAGATTTTTCTACTTCAACACATATGTACAAAAACATAAATTTATATCATGCATAATTTTGCGAGTGAGATCATTACAAGAAAAACTATTCTTAGTGGTATATCTTAATAGTGTTCAACACTAAGTGCTACCACTAATCATATATAAATGTAAATGTAAATAACTATATGCGACCAAAATATCCCACCAACAATTCGTCCTAAAATATTTCTTGGCCGCTCAAATCTCTTTTTCTTACCCTTAGCAAAATACTTCGCCAACATTTTTATTTCCACCTTCTTCTGAAGAAGGAAGATTACCCTAAACAATTCTCTTCAGTCAGTTCTGTCTCTTTTATATTTACTCTCTCAAAACTTTAAATATCTCTTGTAGAAGTAACAATTGTAATGATAACACCAAAGAAGAGCAGGACCCCGTCCATCAAAGACGGTGAGATCGTATCACTCGAAGAGATCTACCCCCATTGGCTCGCTGTCAAGGAGTACCAAATCATCAATCTACTCTGCCTCGGCCTGAAGGATTAGGTCATGAAAATCATGTTGGTACAAAAATCATACACATGCTGGTTAGAGAATCAGGTCATGGCTTTCATGGTCATCGATGATGGTAATGGTCTGGATGGTTGGCAATTAAATTGAGGTTCTAATTGATAAAATAGAGTCAGATATTCTTGTGGGTCGAAATGAATCTAAACCTAGTACGCCTAGTTAAAATTCGAAAGGGTACGATTTATTGACATTGTTTCTTGAGTTTTGATTGTTTTACTAAATTTAATCCATTGTAAAGGGTTGTTCAAAGACTCACAATTTCAAAATTGCACCTTTTCGGTTTGTGTAGTTGGAGAGGGAATTGTAGCCTAAATTATGTTATTTCTTTGATAATAGAAGGTTAAAATCTGAAATCTAAATGTTTAGAAATAACTTTCTAGGCTAAATAGTCTTAATATTGGACATGAATTTAGTTTACAAATACCACCCTTTGCTTTTGTACATAGAATTAACCCGTATTACCAAATTTACTAAATTTCATATGTCATTTGGGTTGTGAGTGCAAACTCGGTATTATGATAAAGAAATATTAATCAAATAGTGTTTCCAGCTTTCGATTGGTATTTAATGGAAAGTCTAAAGTGGTTTGTTATAAGTGCGACAAGAAGGGGCACTTTGCTAATGAATGTCGCACAGGAAATGCGAAGGAAGTGATCGAAAAGAAGAACATCAAGTGCATCAATTGCGATAAGATTGGCCAATAAAAGAACCAATGCAAAGAACCAACAAAGGAAGGGAGAGGAAAAGTAATTGCATTGAAACCAGCTACCTCGAGACCAACGGCACAAGCGAAAGTGATATCGGTATTGGGTGGTATGCTTTAGATCCAGATATGTCTGTTCGCATTTTTTTATGCTAGTGCATCGCATTCATTTATATCTCGTTGTTTGGTAAATAAGATTAACTTGGAACCCACATATTTAGTTATTTCCTTAAGAGTTGCAAATCCGATAGGAGAGTATGCGACACTTGGGATGAAGCGTGACCACTTAGAGTTTGACTTGCTTGGTTACACCTTTGTTTGCGGTTTGCAGTTTGCATATATTTGTCTTTGTAGGGTTCGGAATTATATTAGGCATGGTTTGGTTAAGTAAGTACGATGGTAGGATATTTTGCCACGATAGGAAAATATTACTCATACACCTTGATAGTAGTGATCGAATTTCATATACCATAGAAAGCCTTAGTTGTGAGATGGATGCTTTGTTTAGAGTTATGAAGTTAGAAGACAAGTTGAATCGAGGTTTCATGGTTAGATAATTTGCGGATGTCTTCGTGCCGGTAGTAAGATTGCCATCGCAACGAGCCACTGAGTTTCGAATAGATACGGTGCTTGGAGCAAAACCAGTTAGTAGGTCCCAAGTAGGATGACACTTATAGAGAAGAGAGAGCCGAAGGTGTAGTTGGTGGATTTGAAAGGGAAGAATTTTAGCAGAGCTAGTAGTTCACCTTAGGAAGTAGCTGTAGTGTTTACGAAAAAGCCGGACGGATTGTTAAGGTTATGTATAGATTATAGTAAGCTGAATGAGAAGGAGATAAAGAATCGATATCTGTTGCTTAGAATCGATGGTTTGTTCGATCAGTTCAGTGGGGCCAAGATATTTTCTCAATTGGATTTGGCTACAGGGTTCTATCAGCTTAGAGTAGCAGAAGATGGTACACCTTTGACGGCATTTAGGACCAGATATGGATAGTACGAATGGTTAGTTATGCCGTTCAGACTAATTAATGTGCCGGCTTTCTTTGTAAACTTGATTGACTGAATTTTCAAAGAGCACTTGGATAAATTCATGTTGCTGTGTATAGATGATATTTTGATATACTCTAAGGATGAGAAAGAGCATGACGTTCATCTTAGAATGGTTCTTGAGACATTGAGAGAACATCAGCTGAAGGTGAAGTTTTTAAAGTGTCATTTCCGAAAGAATGAAGTAAAGTTTCTAGGTCAAGTAGTTTCAAAAAGGGAACAACAGTAGATCCAACTAAGATCGAAGTAGTGAATATTTGAAAGAAATCAGAAACAGTGACCGAGATAAGAAGTTTTCTTGAATTGGCTGGATATTATCGAAGGTTCATTAAGGATTTCTCATGGATAGCAGCACCGATGACCAAGCTAACGCGAAAGGATGTGAAGTTCATGTGGAACGATAAGGGTGAGGAAGCATTCCAGAGCTTGAAACACTTATTGACCCACCCACCTGTATTAGTTCCAGAGGAGAATCAAGATATTGTAGTTTATACAGTTGCGTGTGGAACTAGATTAGGAGCTGTATTATTTCAGAAAGGCAAAGTGATTGCCTATGCTTCTAGACAGCTTAGACCACATGAGGTTTGATATCCGACACATGACTTGGAATTAGATGCAGTTATTTTTTCTTTAAAGGTATGGAGACATTACCTTTTGGGAGAAAGGTTTGAGCTTTATATGGATCATAAGTTGTCGAAATATTTGTTCTCTTGGGAGCTAATATAAGACAGCAAAGGTGGTTAGAGTTTTTAGCCACTTGTGATTTTGGAATTGGGTACACACCAGGGAAAGGCAACAAGGTTGCAGATGCGGTTAGTAGGAAGCATTAGAATGCAATATTGGCTATGATAGCAGAATGGAAAGAGTTAGAAGCGTTGTCAACTTGTAGAGTGCAATGGAGATCCGAGGCTGGGTCTAGTGGTGAATCAGCTATGGTATCTTGTTTTGAAGTTCGACCGGTGTTGATTGACAATATTGCTTCTAAAAAGGAAGAGAATCTAGTGTTGGTTGAAAGGATCAAGAAGTTAAGGGATGGAAAAGAGAGCAATGACTTGAAGGATTTCAGCCTTGACCAAAGTGGGTGGTTAAGAAAGAAGGGTAGATTGTGTGTTCCAGATGTGGGAGACATAATGAAGGAAGTTTTAGAGGAATGCCATAGTTCAAAGTTCACTATTCATCTAAGACGAACAGAGATATATCAGGATATGAAGAGAAGTTTCCTCATGGATGGAATGAAGAGCGATGTTGGCTCATGGTTGACATAGTGTTTGAACTGTCAACATGTGAAAGCCGAGCATCAGAAGCCAAGTGGGTTGCTTCAGCCATTGGATATTCCGGTACGGAAGTGGGATTCTATTTCTATGCATTTCATAGACGGGTTGCAGAGATTTAACAGAGGAAATGAAAGTATATCGATCATAGTGAACATATTGACCAAGAGTGCCCATTTCATTCCCGTTAAGTCAAATAGAACGACACCTATATTGGCTAAGTTATTAATAAAGGATGTAGTTAGATTTTACGTAATTCCTAGTAGTATTGTTAGTGATAGAGATTTGTAATACCCCACATTTTTATTAAATAATCAAATAATGGTGAATAGTAAAAATAAATTTAATTGATAACTATGAAAACAGTGAAAAATGAATTTTTGCTAATGTTGGAATTTGACCATGAAACTTATACCATTGTTTTAGCTGAAATTTTGTAATCAACTTCCATGTACATTGTTTTCTTAATAGACTTCAAATGGAGAAGTTATAGCCGTTTGAAGTTTTAGTGTTAGAAACAATTACATATGGAAACATGGAAATTTTATTAATTATAAACATTTGCAATGAATTCATAGGATATATATATATAAAAGTAGTAACAAATTTATTATGTTTGTAATGATTGTAAATTATTAAGAGAATTGGATGTAAGGAAAAAAAATTAAGGGGAATAATTAACATCGCAAACAGAATCAGCTAAAAAAATGCAATTAATTAATATGTGAATTAATATTGGAGATTAATATATAATGTGTGTGTATCTATCAGATCCCTCAAAGAGGTTTACATATAAATGTAACAAATAAATCTTCAAATTCAAATCAGTGGAAAAAATATATGCATATTAAATATAAATATATATATATATGTTAATTGAATGGTGGAATTAATTGACATGCCAATTAATGAAACGTTACAATGTGTAAAATATTAATTAAGGAAATTAACTAATAGAGGTGACATGTTAATATATTAATGGAGCTATTAATTAGGACACTAACGTAATCAGTAGAAAATGTCAATTAATAAGGAAAAGAAATAATAGTTGAGTTAGATTTGAATGTGTACATATAGGTGGTATATTGATATACGTAAAAATTAATTGAAGGATCAATTAAGAAGGGGATTAATTAGATAATTAGTGGGCTGCATCTATATAAGAGAGAACGTAATGTAATTCGTTCATCAGTCGTCACTTTCTTCATCCCTCCCTTACAGTAAACAATGACTTCTTTCTTCATTCTTTTCTCCTATTTCTCACAAATCTTCACCAAATAAATGCAAATAAAACATATGTGAACAAAATAGAGAAACTACAACAAATTAAAGGAGCGAAGTTGTCGAATGGCGTAGTAATTTTAGAAGATAGAGATTCAAAGCTAAGCACGACAGGTGAGTGGATTTAATTATATGTCTTTTACATTTATGATATATTATCGTTAGATTCCTATTAAATAATTTTATTCAGTATTTATTTCAGTCATTAATTTTGTTAACTAGTTATACTGAGACTCTAAATCATATAAGAGAGCTTATATTTAATTATTATTTATATAGAAAAAGAAGAAAGATAGCAATCCAATTAAATATGAATAGTATTGGGCTTGGTAGTTAGAGAAAGGCGTAAGCCTAACAGTAAGAAATTTATAGTTATTTACATCTATTTTGAAGTTAAAATTTAGTCTGTAAATGTTAATTTCCTTTTATTCCTTTTTACGTGAATAAAATAGTAAAGAGAAGAATTCGCAAATACGGACTAAAATAAAAGAACACTGGATTTACAGAAATTAGATGTAAAATAAGAAAATCTAAAATAAAAAGAGAAAGATAGATATTTGTAGTAATTATGCTAAAACGGGAGTAATAAAATAAAGAAAATCTAATAACTTGATTTGGAAGTAAGTGATAGGTTAATTGGTTGGTTTAGAAAAGAGAATACATTTCTATAGTTTAATATCTAAAAGATAACGATAAATGTAATTGCAAGAATAAAAAGAAAGAAAAAGGGAATTAGTATAAAATAGGGAAATTACTGTATTTTGCACTACCCAATAAGTAAAGGAATAATAAAAGAAATATCTTGCAGTTACAGATTATTGTTTGTAGCATTATTTAGTATTAAAACATGAAAATGGATTTTTAGCAAAAGCTTTTTGTAACCAACCAAATAGAACATAACTAATTAGAAAAAAAAGTAAAGAATTAAAAGAAGTAAAGGAGAAATCAAGTTAATTATTAGACAAAGACTAGAAGTAATGAACAGAAATATACCTAAATCTGCATTTACTGCACAGATAATAGAATAAAAGTAAAGCAGTTATTATAATAAGTAAATTTGTGACAATCGAATGTAGTTACGAGCCAAGATTGTCATATAATATAAGAAAAATAAAGATAATTCAATATCATAATTAAAGAAGACAGACCAGAATAGAAAAGGGACGCTTGTAATTATATTTATAATATACAGGTTATAAAAGAGAATAAAAGTGACAATTACAAGTAAACTTATAGCATAGGTTATAATTAAGAAGAAAGAACAGAAAAGGCTTATTTTAAGACTTAACTTAAGTCAGTAAGCAAATAGAGCAGAAATAACAGAAGAGGCTTATTTTAATAAACTCAGATCTTGGATTAAGTTAATAAGCAAGATAATAGAAGTGATCCATACCAACAACATTCCCTTTCAGTCAGAAATTGATAGTCTCGCAATAGTTGGGTGAAGCTGGGACAAGATTATGCTAACTATGGTAAATAAGTAGCCAACAGAATAAGAAAAGTAAATTAAACGCAAAAAATATATTAGACGTAGAGTCTAATAAAAGAGTAAGATGCATTTGGAGCAGCCCAAATGATTAAAAGCCTAACGAAGTAGTTCATCACAGATTTCAGCACAGAAGAAGCATGTCCAACTTAGTTATTTTGGGCTAGAAGGAAGTATAAGACTTCACCGGGACGTGAGGGTACTCTAAGATGTCCCTCTAGGTAGGCATAGTGAAGCAGTCCTACAGAGGCAGGTCTGTAGTTATACCATCAAAAGAGTATGCCTTGACTGCTTTTTACGTGGCAGGACCACTTTAGGCAGTCATAATGGGTTGATGTTTGGAGTAGGATATTCGTATGTCCCAATACTTGCAAGTAAGTTTTAGTGGGCAGTACCCAAAAGGAGAGTCGCATGCGGATATCAGGCCAGCATCAAAACCAAGAAGCGAGTTCGGGAAAGACTAGAGTTAAACCAACAGTCCAATGATACTTTCACTATCGGAACATTGGATGAGGGCGTATCCAATTGGACATTTAGATTGTTTGCTGTAGGGCACAATCACTTAGCTCTTTAGAGGTCCTTCGATTAGTTGAGGGGTGGCTGCATGGGGCCATATCCACGATAATAAGTTGGACAAACCAAGTAGAATATCTATATTATAGGCCTAACAAGGCAGTCCTTTATAGACATGGAAAATCCCCGACCGAGTTCCGTACAAGGTAGACCTTATTAAGCGAGATTCATTGAGTAGACAGAACAATTACGTATAGTCCTCAAAGTATGTACTCCGTTGTACATTATGGATGTCCAAGCATTAGTATAGGCTAATGCTGACAAAGTTTTACCTTTCCATAGTAGATGATAAAACATCTGTATTGTAGGCCTGTTGAGGCAGTCCTTTACAGATGTAGTCATAAAACGCTATAGGAGCAAGACGTTGGAGTCCTTTGCGAGGAGCATACGGAAGGTACTACAGGTAGTACCGAGGACTTATATGGTCATTGGGCATATAGCTATAGCTATATATATATATATATGCTATTAGGTTTTAATCTATTAGGAGTAGATGGCAACGATTTACACACTGAGGCGAGAGTATTATAAACCCAATGAACCTAGTATAACAGTAAATGCAAATAGAATGGTGTATGAAGAATTAAGCATAGAAGTGTAAAAATTTTCCATTCACCAGAAATTTATTTCTGACCCCCTCCTCCTAACATCCTACAGGTTAGGTAGATGGCAGAGACTTTCCAGCTTTGAGACACTTTTTTTAGAAAGTGTTATTATGTGTAAGTATTCACTTACTATTATATTTAGTTAGTTCGGCTGTGAGATATTTATTTAAGCTATGATATATTTTGTCTTTGCCTATTTACAGGATACCAGAAACCTAATTCGGGCTTTGGTGGGCTTGGATTTTAGCATTTTTGCAAAAAATCGTGACCCGTTTCAGGTTGTTACAAGATTCCTTCTTCACTAGCGAATTCTGGAAGAGTCTGCAAGAGAGTTTAGGAACTAAGCCCAAGATGAGTATCGCTTACCATCTGTAGACAGATGGGTAAACGGAAAGAGTTAACAAGATCTTGGAAGACTTGTTAAGAGCTTGTGTATTAGACTTTGGAGGATCGTGGAAAAACCACCTACACCTCGTCGAGTTTTCGTATAACCATATGTGTCAGACTAGTACAGGGATGGCACCGTTTGAAGCTTTGTATGGTAGACCATGCAAATCTCCCGCATGTTAGTTAGAGACCGGAGAAAGATTACCATGGCAGGAGGAAAAACTGTTACGGACACTAAAACTCCCCTGTCTCTTAAACACCTTCTGACATGGCTTATCCAGAAGCAATGGCGTCCTTGGTCCCGATTTGGTAATAGAAGCCGCAGAGAAGATTGGGCTGATAAGGACAAGAATGAAGGTAGCTCACTCAGTCTTGGCAGAAGAGCGATGTAGATAGAAGACGGAAAGATTTAGAGTTCTTTGTTGGAGATCACACTTTTGTCAAGGTATCACCGATGAAAGATGTTATCAGGTTCGGGAAGACAGGGAAGTTAGCACCGAGATACGTAGGTCCTTTTCTTATTTTAGAAATTGGAAACTCGCGTACAGAGTAGAGTTACCGAGTAATTTGGCAGGAGTCCATGATGTTTTTCATATATCTCATCTGAGGAAGTGTGTTAGGGATCTAGATATTTCTATAGCACTGACTGTGTTAAAGGATTTAGTAGTGGAACTAGACTTGACTATAGTTAGGAAGCCTGTCAGGATAGTCACGAGAGATGAGAAGAAGTTAAGGAACAAGACAATCAGATTAGTGAAGGTCCAATGTAGTGAAGACGATAGGTATTGTACTTGGGAGATTGAGAGTAGGATTAGAGACCTTATCCTAATTTGTTTGATGGTACATTTTACCTTTGATTGTTTTGTTGTGTACCTTATAGTAATTTCAAGGAAAAAATTCTTTAAGAAAGTGAGTTTGTAACATCCATATTTTTAGTAACATTATTTAGGATAATTAATTAGCTAAATAAAATAAAATAATGTAAGTGGCTTAATGGATTGAGATTTGTGATTTAATAGGGGTAGACGTGCCATGTTAATGAGTAAATCAAAACGAGATAACATGAAAAAGAATAGACAAGGGCAAAATAAGGAGAAGGATATTCATATACCCTAAACCTTTAGGAATTTACTTTCACATGTTCATTTCATTTACAAAAATTTATCATGTAGAGGTCGACCACCATTTTAAAGAGCAAGAGGAAGAAAGCTAAAGGAAGAAGCTAAGTCAAAATCAAATTCACTAAAAAATCAAATCCTTAATCTCAAAAGCTAAGGTGAATAATGACAACATCTCTTGTTTCTTAAATGTTTTCGGTTTTATGGAAATCCAAATTTATATTGCATAGTTTAGCCACGATTTTGAAGAATAAAATTTTAATATATGCTTGTTGATGATTTATGCCTAATCATATAGATTTTATGATACTTTTTGATGTGAAAACCCTATTTAATGACATCCAAATACCTTGCGATTTTAGATACAGATCAAAAATGATATTTTAGAGATGGGTTTCAATTTCTATTATTTTCCTAGTTATTGTGGATTTTATATTAATTTTCTAGTGAATGAAATGATTTATTGGATTTAAGATAATTTACGGTTAAATTATATATAATTAGGATCTGAAATTTATATATGTTAGAAAAAATATTAAAAAGGATTTTCTGGAATTTTTGTAGAATTTTCATAAGTGTTTTAATGAATATATAAAATTACTTAAGGTATGGGACTTAAATGTATTATATATTTGTAAAAGGAGAAGGGGTATTTTGTAAATAAATGAAAGTGTTTATCTCTAAAATTTTGGCAGTGCTTTTAGAAAAGATAATTTGCAACCAATAAGATTTAGACAAACAAGGTAGGTTAGTTAAAAAGGTTATTTAAAAGGTTAAAAATCAGTTTTACATGTAAAAAGTATGTTCCGCCACTTTCGGCTCCTGTTTCCGACTTAAATGGCTTTTGAATTTGTTCCTTTACCTCCATCACTATTGAAACCAATGTGCACGGCATCAAAGACTTGGTGCGTAACGAATTGGAAAGAAGGCGGAAGGTATGAGGTCGAAATCAGGGGTTCCAAAGGAGGTCGAAGCGTTACTTCGTTTTAAATTTAAAATGCGCCTGCTTTTCTTTCAACTATATTGCTTTTGACTTGGTTGGTTTTCGACTAGATCAAAGGTTTAAAGATATAGGTTAAGAGGTTTTGCCTTTGTTTTTTTAAATAATCACTTTTGACTAGGTCGAAGCTTTAACTGTCGCTTTCTACCTTTTGAAGCAATGCCTTCGAAAGGGTCGATTTTGTTTTATAAAAACCCTGTCAATTCTCCAAAGCTTTCGGAAGGATGGTTTCGACGCCATCACTTCTTTACTTAGGTTTTGGCTTTCGAAAGACTTGCTTTTGACCCGTTTGTTTGTGACCCTTAGAGATTTTTAAAGATTAACCTGAAGGTTTCGAAAGAGATGGTTTTGAATGGTTTCGAGGAGTGTTTCCACATGTTTTAAAATTGATCCCCTATGTTTTGAAAGGTTTAAGGTTTTGATGCTTTTGAAAGGTTTTTAAGGAAGGATTTTAAGGGGTGGTTCGCCAATGGTTTCGAAAGGCTATGTTTAAAGGTTTTAAAGATAGGATGTCTAAGGTTTTTAGCTTTCAAAGGAAAAGGTATTTCAATAGTTTCGAAAGGTTTATGTAAATGGTTTCAAAAGGAAGGTTTTGATCTTTTGGTCTAGATGAAAGAAAAGGTTTATTTGGTTACGAAAGGGATACTTTCAATGGGTTTGAAAGGGGTACTTACAAAGTTTTAAATGTTTTCATCAACCAAGCTTTGAGTAAAGTATATATAACATAGCAAGGTGATTTTGAGTAAAGCATAAAGTGTATATTTTCCTTATTTAAGTTTGGTTTAAAGGTTTTTAATCAATTTGAGATGAAAAGGTTTACAAGGAAATTTTAAGGGAAGATTACCCTTAGTAAAATGACTCAGATATTAGAATACCCTATGGGACTGGGATTGAGTCGCTCCCCATACGTTAGCCATTGGCCCCAAATAATTTAGTACAAGATTCCAGTGTGTAGGGCTTGGTCACAGGTAGGACTAAAATTATGATTACAGCAGAAAGGAATATATACTTGTATATAGATAGGTTATTTGTGAGCCTACAAAACCATCAGGATCAGGTGGCCATGGGAGATGATAAGTTAGGAATAGACCGTTCAGAAGAGGAGTATTTAACAGATAATTAAGGACAGATCATCCATAAGAGGAGTGTCTAATAGGTGCTAGACCATTTGATTATATTGTCTGGTAGTCCCGAGTCAGCCAAAGGTTAATAGTTAGCCAAACAAAACTATAGTGTTCAGACGATAGCCCATTTATTATCTACTATATATGTTTACATAATAATGCTTTATAGTTTTAACCAGTTTTGGTTGCAGGATAAAGGTTTGCAAAAGATATGTTTCAAAAAGGATATTAGTGAGGGGAAACCTGCTAAGCAGCGTGGTTTCACGTAATATCAAATAACCAAGATGTATAGTACTATTTACAATAGGCTTTATGTTTGACTCGAAGTTTATGTTTTCTGCTTAAACTCATAGGTGCTCAAAATCGATTTGAGTAGGACGAGGGTTGAGGTTTTATAGGTTTTGGTAGGTTGACGAATAAAGCTTCCAAAGACCAGCAGGTGGCTAACGGATAACTATTTAGGAGTTGCTATTTTGTTTGTTTCATTCCACTATGCTGTACTTAAGACAGTTATGTCTACATAGTAATCTAGTCAACCAACGAGGCATCATCTATGTCACTCTTGGCATATGTATTTAATAATTATATTTTATCTAAACCTAGGAAATGATTATGGGATTATGTAATTTTAATATGAAACATTTTCTTTGAAATGTAATCAGTAAAATGTTGTTTTATGAAAATCTGTGATTTAGTTTCATATTCAAGTCCTTTCGATATTATGGATACCATTAGCATAGTCATATTTAGTCATCGGAAGTTAATGCTATGGATGACTGTAGCATCTATAGTGCTTAGCTTAAGGCCTTTAGAGTGGGGATGTTACATATTGTGACACCGTATTAGGCTCTATGAGATGCACGATGAGGCATAAATTACCATTGAGAGCTGAATATGGATGTGGACGATGAGACACACCGACGAGTTGAAATTTTGGGTTCCCCTCCCCAATGTGTAGTTGTATAGGTAGTCATAATACGAGAATGGACGTGATATTACATTGATGCTAGATGCTGACGTGGTGCCAGATTATGGATACTACTAGGGATAATATCTTGGTCCAAAGGAGGACTGGAACTTATGTGTATATACACTCTTTTTGCTTACTGCCCTGGTTGGATATCCTTAAAGAGACAGACCATCTATGGTTCTTTACGTCAATAAAAAGAACCAATTTTGAAAAATATATACACATGCACAAATATGTATATATGTAGTTGTAGTCTACTTCAGGTAGATGTGGCGTATCGTACACTAATGTGGAGTCGAGAGGACTAAGTAAAAATAAAAAGACATAACATGTAATGGAAGACAATTGGCATAAACTAGTGTTATGTTTAAAATGCATAATTCACCAGTCACCAAAATGTTGTTCTAACCCCCTCCTTATTACAACCCACATGATAGCTTTAGAGGTGCAGGTACTGGTGCAAGGCAGGAATAGTGGAAAGATGGGTTTCCTTAAGCATGCTTGGTATTGGCAAGGACGCTAGAAATTAGAAGTATCAACCTTGGTCAGTAATTATATGTTCAATATACTTTACTATTCTGCTGTGAGATATATCGATAGTGCTCTGATATGCAATTATTTGTTTATTTGCAGGATACAAAACTAATGATCCATACTTTGGGTGGACTTGGGTTTTCGATATAGTGAAAATTCAGACTCATTATGGTGCAGGTTGTTACATTTGGTATCGGCACTTAGGTTAGTCGATCATGGAAAATTATAAATGTTGAGTGAATGCATTTGTATTTTGCCTATAAACATAAATATACTATATGCCAAATCTTATAAATTTTGACTATAGAATAATGCCAACCATATACTGAAATAGGGATGAATTGATTATGAATTGGAACAATGGAAGAAGTTGCAGGTGTACACCTACCCAATTACCTCATGGGAAATAGATCGTATGGAAAGACGTTGACTTATGATAGAATTAGCCAACATATGGAAGGTCCCTCATGCTAGATAGTACGTGACTCCCTAGTTGGGTTCTCGATAGCCATATGATTGTAGATGCTCATATGATGCTAATTGATGATGTACAGAATGTCCAGATAACGAGAAAATAAGAGCCCATGTATTGTAGATATCCGGAAGCAATTGAGTTGCTGAAGGAAGGTGTGAAGTAGTTATTCTAAGAAGATAGCTGGATTTTAATATTTGAAAAAGGAGAGAAGTCGAAAAGTAAGTAGAAAAGGAGAAAAGTCAAAAAGAAGGGATGAATAGCAATCCACTCTTAGTCCGACCCCATATAGAAGAATTTAATATAAAAATTTGAGAAAATATATAAATGATATAATTGAAATGATTTTCAAAGTGTTTATTTAAAATAAATAAACCTACTTTGAGGAGTAAATATTAAAAAATTTAAAAAAAATACCTACATTTTATTCAAAAAAGTTCTAGTTGAACAACCGATTTCCTTAAGCATGCACGACACGGACAAGGACACTAGACATTGGAAGTGTCAACCTTGATTAGTAACTATATATTCTCTTATACTTTATCATTCCACTGTGGGATATATCGATAGTGCTCTGATATACAATTATTAGTTTATTTGCAGGATACCAAACCAACGATCCGTAATTTGGTGAACTTAGATTTTCGATTTAGCGAAAATTCGAGCCCACTGGGGTGTGGATTGTTACAAAAATTAACCATACAATTATTTGCTTGATTCCTAAGAAATAAAATCCACAACACTTATCAGGGGTATAGGATAATATACTATGTAATGTACTTTACAAAATATTGGCCAACTTATTATTTGGAAGAATGAAAGGTGTGACGAATGATCTTTTTTCACCAAACCAAAACACATGCATTTCGAGGGAGAAATATCATTGAGAACTCACTATTAGCATATGAATTGGTTAGTAGCTTTAACAAAATATATCAAATAGTTTAAGTGTTAAGATTTTCATAAGTAAGGTGTATTACAGAGTTGGTAAGGAATTCAACATCCAGATGATGAAATCTATAAGGTTTTTCTAATAAATTTTCTAACTTGATTTAAACTTGTGTTTCTACTCCACTACTTTCTGTCTTGATTGATGGACACTCTCAAGGTTTTTTCCATAACAATAGGAGACCCGTTATCTCACTTCTTGTTTTATATTGCAATGGAATATCTAATAATTTTACTTGATCTAGAATTCATCAAAGGTAACATCTCACTAATTTATGATGTAGAGCCAATTTTAGCACATATTTTTCAGAAAAGGAGTTAAAACAAAAAACATTTAAGCAACATTTTGAATTTTAAAATAGAAAATCTTCCTATCATGTATTTAAGGATTCCCTTTTCAACAATCAAACTAAAACCTGGAGATGTTGGACCTCTAATAGACAAAACTAATAAGAAAAATTTAATAACTAGAGCAATAGATTTCTAAACATAAAGGGCAGAGCGGAAATAATCAAATCAGTTATAAGTCTAATACTGTCAAACTATTGCAGAAATACTTATCTTCAAACTGCTTGTGGCTAATTGGATAAAAAATTAGATATTGCAAATGTAAAATAAAAATGAACCTTACAAGTTGATAATAACTCCTCATTAATTTAGAAAACTTTATTTGGAACGAGACAAACCAGTAAGGGAAATACCACTAAATAACTAGTTGATGGCCAAGGAACTAACCCATGGTTAGACCCTTGGATTGATGGCCAATCATTGATAGATAAGTTAGGGTGGAATGTGATAGAGTTAGGGGTATGCCCTAAGGACAATTCTATAATTTATTGTAAATAATTAACTCTATAACCAATTCTCATTCGTAATAAAAGTATTTTTCTTTCTTCTATATATTTGATATAATGTGTTATAAATGAATTAAATTTTTAATTAAAATATATTTAATAGAGAATTCATAAATGATATGTTTGTGATAATAATTACAAATGGTTGTAATTGTGAGTATTGTATGAAAATATAATAAACACATCGTTTTAAACATTTCTAGTCAAGATGCATTGAGACCGGGTATTGATGCATCCATCGAGACTAGAGTACATAACGTTCTCTAAATGTTGGGTAGTATATTACATATGACTACCGGGGGAGCCTAGAGGTATGATAGTTATTGGATAACTATGCAATGACTCACTCGATAGTTTTTATTGTTTAATATAACTAAGGTCAAACAAAAAATATCGATGCAATTGATTTACATAGTTCTCTCGACTTGAGAATACGGTCAATTTTCAATATGAAAGCTCCGCTTTGGTTATTGGCATGACATTCATCGAATGATTATAGTTGGGTCGAATGGAAGTATCTGAAGTGAAACACTATTCAAAAGAGGATTCTTCTCATTAGTTATATGGGTTTAGTATCACGGTCAACTGAAGTCAACTCAAAATCAAAATCTCTAGCCAGAGTAGATCTGTTAATAAAAACTATTATTATTTAATCAATGACTTTGTATTTGGACTATAAAGTTGGATATGGATGGTATTGGAATTTCTATCATTACCAAATGGCATAAGTCCGAAGTAATATAGTATCAATGAAGAGAATTGGTGTAAATAATTGTCACTAATGGGTAACACTTAAAAAAGTTAAATTTGATTTTACCAAAACCAAATAAATTATAAATTTGGTTCGAATGTCACACCACTTGTTAAGTGACACGTGAACATAAATATTCGAATAGTTCGATGTTAATCACCGATCGAATTTACACCTAAAGAGTCACACAACTGGAACGTTGAATACTCATTTGGCCAAATGATATAATTAACTTGTAATTGTTATAAAATTAATTAATATTTATGAAGTAATATTTATAAATTTTTGTTTGATGTATTAAAAATATTAATAATCATGTTTACAATAGTTATATACATATTAATCGATACACGGTATCGATACGTGTTTAAATTGGATTAAAATGTGATAAATATTGTTCGAACCTAAAATGGTTTTGAAGCCCATACGAATCCAGGGTATTTTTGCCATGGTATGACCAGGAATGGGCAGCTATAAATGGCTATGGGTGTTGGGTTTTTATATTTTAAAAGGGATAGAAAGAGAAAGAGAAGGAAGGGGATCTTGATCCTACTTTATCTCTCTATCCTCTCCTCTATAAAAACATCATAACCCTCGCTTTACTACTACTTTTTAGAGCCTCCACCCTTCTCCTTGCTGGCCGAAATTGATCTCCATCCTCTTCTTCATTTTCAAGCTCAAGATCAAATGAAATGAAAATTATTCGATAACCAGTGGTCATCAGTTAATGAGCTAGCACCTTGCTGAGTTGGTATCTAGTTCAAAAGTCAATCTCTTCATTTGTACGTATATTTCAATAGCTTTGGTGAAGGTATGTTTCTTCTCTATGATTACAAAGAAATGTTCTATCATTAATTTATCATATGACGTTTAGATCGTTAGGCGACGAATCTTACAAATCGGTATATAATCACATTTATAAGGTTGTATGCTTACGTAATTTAAAATTAAAAAATTGCAACATATATACACATTTAATTCTCATGGATGATAAGAAAAATTTTATTTTAAATTTATTTAATATATTATTTAATTCATAAAAGTTTCATAATTTAAATATTAAATATTGTATTATACAAAATATTTTTTAATTTTTTATACAAATAGTTTTATACCTAAAAGCTGTTCTGCATAATTTTTTTAATACATATATATTATTTGAATTAAATAAATTACATAAATTTGTAATATCAATAAATATATCATATAAAATATGTTCTAAATTTTATAAAATTATATTTATACCTAATATGCTTTCGGAAGGTAAATAATAATAATTAATTGTCATATAAATTAAATATTTGTCAAAATGCAAAAATTAACAATTTTGAATTTAAAATTGATTTTAGATTACAAAATATATATCGAGATATTTGAATGTTAAAATGTCACTCATATTTTTTATAATATATTAAAATAAAAAATTATATATTTGAAAATTATATTTTATTTAATTTTTATTAATTTTCGATCAAAATTTTAATTTTAATAAATATTAAATAAAACAATTTTTTCCACGAGCATTATTAGGTATGCATATATATTTTCATATAATTTATATATATATTTCATTTATGTATTAATATGTATATTATTAAATTATTTATAAGTTTGTATATGTATATTCTATGTTTATTAAAAATTAATTTTTTTGGACTATATGACCAAATAAATAAATAATTTTTATATAATTTCAAATGATTTTACATATTCATGTGCGTAATTATATATATTTATTTTATAAATTCTATATATATATATGTAATATTCAAAATAAAATATAAGTTTTTTTATATATATATTTAATATTTGTGTATATGAATTAAAGCACATAAACATACTTTTGGACGATATATTTTTATACTAGAGGGGCAAACATGTCTATTGCGATGTAAACCCCAACACTTATACACGAACATATCAAACCATACATGGATTGCTATGTCACACATGCACATGTATATACGTACATACATACATATGTATAATACGATATTAATTACATTATATTAAACTATAATATAAATTTAAATAATATAATGATTTTACTTAAAATAAATTTAGAAATGTTCTAAATAAATTAGACTTCATAGGCCCAATAAAGACCAAAATGGAACTTTATTTTGAAATTTGCCTATTTCTTCCACTACGGGCCGACCAAATTCCAAAAATGGTATCAAAGCCCAATAGCCCATGAGGTCCAAATTAGTCATATTAGGGTTAACTTGTTAAACTCATAGCCTAGATGGTAGGGTGTCTAGAAAGGTAGTGTCAAAGGATTTGGTTTGAGTAATCAAGTAATCTGCTATACCTGACCACTGGCTTGGCCCCGAACAGATATGTGAACCTAAAGGTTGTCCCTAGTAGAAGAGACCCAATTTAAATTGGGTTTTGGGAAAAATTTTAAAATTATTTTAAAATTTAAAATATAAGGCTTTGAATTTAAAAGTTAAAGTTCAAATTATATATATATTATAAAAGTTATAATATAATAAAAAATTTCAAAATCTTCGAAAATTAATATGAATTAATTTCAAATTTGAATTTGCTAATAATATTAAAAAAAATTAATTAATTAAGTTAATTAATAAAAATAAATATCTAATTTTATATATTTTATTTATGTTATATTTACTTATTTGACAAAAAATCATGGCGACCATCACAGGCTTTGTCGAAACCCTAGGAACCGGAGAGGAAGACGACGAAGTAGAAGGAGGATGGAAGGAGGTTAATAACAGGGGAAAGGCGAAGAAATTATTCGTAGATGTGCTTAAACAGAATCCTAATATATGTACCCTAAAGGCTAAATCGTGGATAGAGGCTGCAGGCAGCAAAATCTAACTCAAAGGAAACACAGATTATCTCGAACCTCAATCGAACAGAAAAGAAATATGCTAGTTGATCGATGAGGAGGACTACGCCGAATCCAAGCGACTATGGCAACGCTCAATCTATGCTTATATGGCAGGATAACAATAATGCCATATTGTGAAAGTATACATTTAACAACAACAAAAATCATACAATATCTCAAATATTCTCAAATACAAAAAAGAATGTCATATTTTTAACATATTCACCAAACCATAAGTATTGAGAAAACTTATCAATGTAAATCACAAAATTGGTGAAACACAAATTCCAGAAATCGTCAATTAGAAATCCAGAAATCACAAAGGGGGAGGCCTATCACAACGAGAGCATGAAAACTCACCAATGCGTGCATCACAAAAGGAACGCTATTCCATGGTCTCTAACCATCAATTTGAGCCGAGGCTCCACAAACGGCCCGAAGACCATGCGTCACTACCCCACCAATTTGAGCCGAAGCTCCACAAAACGGGGTACAGTCCCCCACATGGACAAAGAGACATCGCACATCGCTAGTCTAAACCACAAAATGATCATCAAGAAGTGTCGATTACACCAAGAGAGTAAATAAATGAGTTTAGCTTCATGTCCCATAACCACTGGCTTAACTTAAATATTTATGAACAAATTATAGATTTCCACTCGAAGATTGTCACAAGAGTTTCAATCGGACAAGTCTAAGAATTAACCGAAAAAGTAACGCAAGCGTTTCATATGACTTGTTTTGCTAAGTCGTTTAATTGGATTTCTTAAACGAATGAGGTAAAGGTTTGTACATATTAATGTGACGACCCAGAAATTTTAACTTTTGGAATTGAAATATTTAATTGATTTTAAATGTTTGAATGATAGTTTAGCTTAAATTTCAAATTTTAACTATGAATTTAACAATTTAATTATCAAATTTAATTATAGAAATTTTGGTAAAATTGTAAATCTTCAATTTTGAGTCTGTTAAAAATATTTTAAAGGCTTAGAAAATTTATATTAATAATACTGAAGATAATTAAAGCTTCAAAATTGAAATTGGAAGCGATTTAATCAGTTTTGAAAATATATCGTTTAAATCGATATTCAAAAATAGCCTCCGGGGCAAAGTCTCGGAATTCGTCGAACCTGTTCCATTAGATCCGTAATAGTGTATTATTATCGGATTTCAATTTTCATAATGTTTGGAGTGTCCTTTAGCCGTACGATAAGCAAACACATTGAAATTTAAATCGAAAATTCGATGTTTTACTGTTTCAAAAATCTATCTTCTCCATACGATCGAATTTGGACTCGAAACCTTTTCCATCGTGTTTGAAATAGGGGGTTAACATTATAACACCTAGCGGCACGTCTCGATCGGAGTTCGAAATTGTAAGTTGCATTTTCGTGACGATTTGAATTTAAATTTGAATAATTTAGATTAAATATAAATAATGTTTTCATGAGGCAATCTTATACGTTTCTTCTTTCTTCATTCACGTGGCTGAATTTTACACGCATTGGAAAATAACAAAAAAATTCACACGCGTTCAAAAAGGGACTTTGTCTCGTTCAAAATCAAATTAAAAAGAAGAACCGATCCCCATTAGCAATTTTCTCGTTCGAATTCAATACATGGCCGCCCCTCTTTCTCGTTCAAAAACCGACTTCGTGAAATAAAAAAATGGCCGCGAGAATCGAATTATTCCCAAAACCGAAGCAATGTCGCGTTCGTTCGAATGGGTGGGCTGCGATCAATTTCGAGCAACGAAGTATTGCCGAGATAGCACGTCGAGTTCACATCATCTTAGATTCGAATTCGTGGGAGGCAAACTGCGATGGAGGAAGCTAGACTTGCACGTGCGATAGCGATCGGCGATGGCGACATCGAGACGTCATCTCGAGCTCGGCAAGGGAGGATATCTCATGGATGCGCACGCGTGATTGTCGCACAAGGTAAAGATTCGATATCGCGATCGAAGCTAGGGCTTCGGGTTCGTATGGCCTGGGTTCGAATGTCAGCAAGGCTAAGGTTTGGTTTCAGGCAGTGAGGTATATTTGATGTTTAAATTAATTTTGTACTGGGTAATCGAGAAAAAAAATGTTGCAGCAAATAAATTCTATTATTGTCATTTATTGAATATATATATATATATTAGAAAATTTATAACAGTAAAGAAAGTTTCTATTTCTATTTTATAGAAAAGAAAATCAAATTTTAATATACATATAAAACCTGCTTGGTTGTTTAAAAATAAGGTATTTTGAAAATTTATTTATTTATTTATTTTGTAACTTGAAATTTATTTATTTAGGAAATTTAGTCTAAATAATATAACTAGTTATTTTAAATAAGGTGTTATAGTGATAAAGTAGATCAATAAAACTTATGTAAATTATTTTAGTGACAAAAAGGTTTTTAAAAGCGAAATTATTAGTTTAAATAAAATAATTAGTTAATTAAAATTTATTATATGGTATTTGATTATTCGATTAGTTCAAAGTGTTAATAAATTATATAAATTGTTTGTTACAAGGTTAAAAGATCGTGAAAACACACTGGAATGGGAATAGACTACAAATTAAAAGCAAAGTTGAGATCTTCTCACTCAATCGCTGATTTAATTTTTATAGTTAAATTTAAAATTGATTGATTGTGTGTTTGGATAATTAATTTATTGTTATTTATATTAGTTTAGACCTTATTGCGCTGCATAATAGCGGAGGTTATTATATTAAACCCATATACCGCGATATTCCACCTTGAAGTGGAATTGGTATTATATATGTATTTGGAGTCGTTGATTTCCCGCATTATATAGCGGATGAGACCCTATTGTGCCGCATAATAGCGGATAATATTTTATAAATCCCATATACCGCGATATTCCACCTTGAAGTAGAATGGGTATTTAATGGTTGTGCTAACGTCTGTGGATGCAGGGAAACAGATTGGAGGGATCCAACTGGATTCCTCAAATATTTAATTTGTTTCATATGTTGTGCGTTAATTATTTTTAATTCGTGTGACTTTTTGTGATTGAAACCGTTAAAGGCTGTAATTTAGCCGAATATATTTTTGGTATTGTAGGATACCAGAAATAAATAAAAATTTTGATTTTGAAATTTGGGTAGCAAATTTATAATAAATTCACTCAAAGGAATCGGGTGAATTTTAAAAGAAGGAAATTTAAATCGATAAAGTTTTATCTTTGAAAACTTATTGAATAAATTCCAAAAACATGGGAAAATATTTTAATAAAGGAATTTCGGGTAATATTGTTTAATGGTTGAAGAATTGATCTAAGATATGGATTTTAAATATTTGAAAGAGATAAAGATATTTATTTCAAAAGAAAATAAACTTAGAAATTTAATTTGGAATTGAAATTAATTTTAGAAATCGATTTGGGAATTAATTTGGAGTTAAAATAAATCTTAAGAATCAATTTGGAAATTTGGTTTGGTGTTTTGGAAATAATTTGGGAAATCAATTTGAAATTGATTTGATATTTGAAAATTAATTTAGGAAATCAAATTGGAATTTGATTTTGTGTTTGAAATAAATTGGAAATCAAATCGGGATTTGATTTGATTTGGTTTGAAAGGGATATTTGGAAATCGATTTAAAATTCGTATATCAGTTGATATTTGAAAATGTAAATTCACAATGGGAATTTATTAAAGAAAGAGAAATTGTTTTAAAAATAAATATTGGTTTATTTTTAAGCGTGTGAAATGGAATTTGCAGATTTAGAATGTAAATTTTAAATAAATCGAGAAGGGTTTACTAATCGGTTTAAATGGACCATTTTGGAATAAAAGTGTATTTCCGTGGAAAGCCGAATTTTTTTTTTGAAAATAGCTTTTGAAATAAAATTAAAAGTTTTAGATTTGGTTTTAAAATAATATTGTTTGATAAATTAGTTTTGGAAATGGTTTTAAAGTAAAATTTTATTTATTTAATTATATAAGGGATTATTTAAAAGATTAAATTGATTTTTGATTTAGAAAATAGTTATTTAAATATTTATACTCTATCTACTAATTTTATTTTAAAATTAGTTTTTGGACTTGAATTTTTATATGAGATATTAGTATGATATTTTTCATAACTAATATTTAAGCAAACATTCTAGAATAGTTTATTTTAAATGTTTCCAAGTATATTTTGAATAAGTATTTTATATTATTTTAAGATATTTGAAATCGGCAGATTTTTAGTGGAAATGAATAAATATTGGAAATGTTTTCCGCATAAGGAAAAATTGATTTGAATTCATTTTCAAAGGGTTGAAAAGTGAAATTTTATCTTGCGAAGATATATTGAAAATAATAATAATTGGGGGAAAATTATTTGAAATCCGGCGATTGTTGTGAATGATGACTGATAGTTAAATAACTAGCTATCAATATTGGCCTTTTTAAATAGCATTTGAATTTCGATGCGATCGGGAGTCGAATTCCAAATGGATATTCGAAACCCACATCGAACCTTTGTGATTGTGATGGATCTTTATTTAAAAGATCGAAGTGGAATTTGTTGTGATTTGTTTGAAACTGAACGAACACTTATTTTTAAAAATAAGCGCTCGTTATTCGGATTAGCCGGGAGAGGACCTTGTGTCATAAAAACCCATTCCGAATAACGATACGACGAAATGGGATTGCATTTGAAGATGGTGTTGAAGACCGGGTATTTTTGAAAGCGAAAGGATTACCTGTCGAATGTCTCTACACCGGGTTGCTCCAGTATAGAGATTTTATCACCCTTTGTGATGGGGATTCCGGACGTGATTAGTGAATATCTGGATTTGCAAAGGCTTCTTTGGAAGTGCCTCCGGTTCCGTTCGATCCCGAAACGGACTTGTATGGATGTGTGTCTGACGACACTTTGAGATGTAAAGCTGGTTTCTATCAAATACATTTCTGTTGGTGGCGGAGAATTTATTCTCTTAGCTTAACACCCTTCTCTGAGACGTACGAGCTCAGAGGTTATGTAGTTGATGGTTACTAGTGATACATTCCCAAATTGGTAATGTGGCATACAATGTGCTGCTGGTCATTTGTTGATCGAAGCATGGCTTTTGTGAAAAGCGTAGCTTTGTGGATGAGACTTCGTCGGACCTCACACCCCGGAATGGTCGAAACAGGAAGAATGCAGCAAGGTTATAGGGGGTAGCGCCCCTTAGGGTATGTGCATTTCCTTCTGGATAGAAGTGGTATAATGGTATGGAGCCCAGATACTTAACTTATGTGGATATCGCAAATATATATTACTTTGTGATTTTTGTTGTTGAGGATCCTCGAATAAAGGTTGTTTACAACCAGGGGATGGCATACTCGTGTTAATAGTTACCTATTTTTGCAGAGGTAACCTGGCCTTGTGTTGGAAAGATCCGGCTAGGTTCTCGGGGCGTCCACCTAGAGGCGTACCCATGTGGCAGTAGGAAGTTCCTTAGCCTGACCATTTGTTGGAAATCCAAAGAAACAATACGCACCCTGTATGATTTTAGTTGTATAACCTGCCATGGAATGTGGCGGTAACCTGCTATTGAACATGGTAGCTATAGTAGGCATAAGTGCGAAATGCCTATGCTGGCTAAGATTAATGTTATGCTTTCGAAATGTTTTCCACACTATGCACTAATAATAATAATATCAAAGGATTTTGCGTATTAAGCATGTTTGACTATCATAAGGAGAAATCTCCTCCAATTCTGCATTTGCATTTGTGTGTGGCGGGAGGCCTTATGGTAATTTCATTTTCCTAAAAGCATTACGGATTTCTTTTAAATTCCTTTATTTTATTATGGTTAAAAATAACTGTTTTTAAGATCTCACGCCAGTCCCATGACTGACCTGGAGTTTATTATTCCCTTTCTAAACTCTGGATGCCCAAAATTTTCCACACGGGCAGCCTAGAGTCAGGTTTCAGTTATTCTGGAGTGAAGTTAAAAGAAGTTGCTGTGGAAATCAGGAGTTGAAGCTGGATAGTGAGAAGTATCTCTTTACTTTGTAGTGTCCGTTGCGTATGGTTAGTGCAAATCAGTTTTCATATAGTCAAGTTATAATAACTATCGGTGATGTATGATGTCGTTGTAAACTCTGATGTTTGTATTGTATTAGCAGTGACGAGTCTTTGATTTAAAGATTATTCATTTATCTATTATATATTGTTCCGCTGCGAAATGTGAGATTCCGTTATTGTATTAACAATAACTCACCTTTAAAACTCAAAAACAACAAAGGAGAAGCTTGAAAACAAAGGGAAGATCAACTACTCTTCAACTTCAACTCTAAAAGCTTCAATCTAAGATCATAAGAAATATTTCCTAAGTTAGGTAATAGGAAAATTTTGAAATTGAAGAGAGATTGAGATGGAGAAGAAGAAGAGGATGCTTACCTAAGCTTCTCTTTAATTTTGGAGCTAGAACTTGAATTTGTAAAGGAAACTAGGGCTTAGGATTTTAGTTTCCAATCTTCTTCCCTATTTTTACTAAAGCTTGAAGTGTTAGGAAATGATGAATGAATGAAGAGGAGAGGAGGTGGAGTTAGGATATAAGTTGAGTTGGGTTAGTGGGCTGAAACCCAAACCCAAAGCACTAAATGAAAACATAAAATTTTTACACATCGATGTTTATACTAAAAAAGGTTGCACATGCCATTTTGAACTCAATGGAAGTGATCTCGAGTTCCAATTTGACTGTTTGCAAAAAGTATCATTTGGAACTTAAATTTGACTAAAGATGCTATATTTAAATAAAATATTTAAAGATACAATCGTAAAATTTGTGGGTTGTTACAGACTCCCCTCCTTAAAGAAATTGCATCCTTGTAATATTTAAGAAGAAAATAAAGAGTAACAACCACAAAAGCATATCAACATAAAAAAATTGAAATAAGAAGTTCACCAAAAAAAGCACGGGAGAGTAAGTCCGGATGTGTTCGAAGGCATTTAACCTCTGATGCTATAATACGAATTGGATGTTGCTCATAAGTCAAATTAGGCGAAACTTCAATTTCTTCAATAACGCCGGGCTCAAGAATAGAATCGGAGCCCTTAAGGCATTTCCGTAATTGAGAAACATGGAAAACGTAATGAATAGCAGAAAATTGAGCCGGTAATAAAAGGCGATAAACCACGAAACCAATATGTTCGGTGATGGGAAATGGACCAATATATCGAGCATTAATTTTTCCGATCGACTGAAACACGCAACACCCTTCATAGGTGAAACACGAATAAACAAAAAAATCTCCCATGGAAAATTCTAATTTCCTTCTTCGGTTATCGGAATAGGATTTTTGTCTACTTTGAGCTTCTTTCATCCTATGGCGAATAAGGTCAATCTTTTCTGTGGAATCACGAATAAAATCTGGACCTAAAATCAGCTTCTCACCGGCCTCAAGCCAACTAGAAGGAGATCGGCATGGCCTTCCATAGAGTGCCTCGAAAGGTGCCATACCAATACTAGATTGGAAGCTGTTATTATAGGAAAACTCAGCAAGAGAAATGTGATCTTCCTAACTTCCACCAAAATCAAGAACACATGCACGAAGAAGATCTTCAAGAGTTTGATTCACATGCTCGGTTTGTCCATCGGACTGAGGATGATAAGCGGTGCTAAAATTAAGCTTCGTTTCCAAAGCTTTTTGAAGACTCTTCCAAAATCCACTTGTAAATAATGGATCACGATCGCTAACAATAGAAGTAGGAACCCCATACAATTTAACAATATCTTTAATATAGAGTTTGGCCAAAAGAGGTATGGTCCGATTAGACCGAATGGGAATAAAATGGGTGGATTTTGTATGTCTATCCACAATCACCCATAAACGGTCATGGCCCGAACGAGAACGGGGAAGTCCATCACTAAAGTCCATGGCGACTTGATCCCACTTCCAAATTGGAATGTCCAAAAGTTGCACTAACCAACCGACCCTTTGATGTTCGGCCTTTATGAGTTGGCAAGTCATGCAACACTTAATGAAGTTAGCAATATCAGATTTCAATCCATCCCAATAATAAAGTCGCTTCATATCCGCATACATTTTACTACTACCGGGATGAATGGTAAATTTAGAACGATGAGAATCTTTTAAAATATCTTTATGAAAATTACCAATACTTAGCACGATAAGTCTACCAAATTTTCGAATGCCGCCACGAGCATCGATTTCAAAGTCTTTCAAGCCATCAATATTACTATCCCGACAACTTTGGCTAAGAAGAACCATTTCGAGATCATGCTTTTGAGCTTCAAGAATGTGGTCTAAAAGTGATGGATGAGCCTCAAGGCTACATAGAACAAGAGATGAACATAAATCGGATTCACGATCTCGAATCTCACAAGTGGATAAAGTCTTGAGATCATTCCACTCAGATATCATCATAGAAACAACCGCTGGTTGCTTACGACTAAGGGTATCGGCAACACGATTCCCTTTTCCGGGAGTATAAAGAATATCAAGATCATAAGATGCAAGGAACTCGAGCCAACGTTGTTGACGCAAATTAAGTTCCTTTTGAGAAAATAAATACTTCAAAGATTCATAATCGGTGTAGAGAACAAATTTCTCTCCCAAAAGATAACGACGCCAAATTCTAAGGGCAAAAACAATAGCCGCGAACTCTAAATCATGAGTGGCATATCTAGTATCGGCATGCTTTAATTGCCTAGAAGCATAAGCAAAAACACGTTCCCTTTGCATGAGAATGGCACCCAAACCAACATGACTAGCATCGGTATAAACAATAAAGTCTTGGTTTCCTTCGAGAATCACAAGAATAGGAGCATCGGAAAGGAGTTCTTTTAATCTTTGAAAAGAAGCTTCACATTTGTCTAACCAAATGTATTTAACTCCCTTCTTTGTCAAACTAGTAAGAGGCACTGAAATTTTAGAAAAGTCTTTTATGAATCGACGGTAATAGCTCGCCAATCCAAGAAAACTACGGATTTCCATCACACTCTTTGATCTCTTCCAATTTTGAATCGCTTCGATCTTTGAAGGATCCATGGAAATTCCAGATTCAGAAATAATATGACCGAGAAACTTAACACGAGATTGCCAAAAGTGACACTTAGAAAATTTTGCTTTCAATTGATTGCTCCTAAGAGTTTTCAACACAATCCGAAGATGCTTTTCATGCTCTTCCTCGGTTTTAGAGTAAACAAGAATACCACCTATAAAGATGAGAACAAACCGATCGAGGAAGTCTTTGAAAACTCGATTCATAAGGTCAACGAAATAAGCTGGAGCATTCGTTAAACCGAATGGCATAACAAGCCATTCATAAGATCCATAACGAGTACGGAATGATGTCAAAGCAATGATATCCTCTACAATACGAAGCTGATGAAAACTGGTTGGTAAGTCTAACCGTGAAAAGACTCTAGCACCACTAAGTTGATCGAACAGATCATCAATCCGAGGTAAAGGATATTGATTCTTGATGGTGAGATCATTAAGCTTGCGGCAGTCAATGCAAAGCCTAAGTATACCATTAGATTTCTTCACAAAAATAGCTGAAGCTCGCCAAGGAGAGGAACTAGAACGAATAAACTGATTCGGATAATTGTTTACGCATCTCCTCATTTTCCTTGTTAGACATACGATAAGGAGGACGAGTGATAGGAAGAGCTCCAGGGACTAGACTAATTCTGAACTCGATTGCTCGCTTAGGTGGTAATCCTATGACAGGCTCAAATATGTCGGGAAATTCATGAACAACGTGATGAGGGAAATGACATCTTCCTCATCATCATTATCGTCATCATGAGGGTTCAGAGAATATAAGGATGCTGCCAAATAGGAATCTGAATCATTAAGAACAATAGAAATCTACTTAATAGATTGAGGATGTCGAAGATGAATAGTCCTCTCAGGACATTGGATGTGGGCTTCATAATGGTTAAACCAATCCATTCTCAAAATCATTCCTAAACCTAAGTAGCGCATAACATGCAAATCGTCTCGGAAAAAATAATCACATAAAATAATCTCGACATCTTTACAAAGCAAACTGAGTGTTACAGATCCACCAACCGGATTCGCAATTCTCAGTGAAGTCATCAAAGCCATAACACATAAAGAAAAAGTATCAATAAGTTCTTTTGACATAAAAGGATGGGATGCACCCTATCAAAAAGAACTTGAATAGGAAGATTACGAAACATAATAATGCCATCAAGGATAGAATGAGAAATACCTTGACCACGAGAAGTGTTAATAGGGGATTACACAACATTTAACTTTCCCTCCTTCTTGCTTTTAAGTTTAGGACATAAAGATATAGTATGACCTGAACTTTTGCAATAGCGACAAGTGAGGGGCTTCGAACACTTATTTGCATAATGGTCCTTAGAGCCATAATTGTAGCATTCTCTATGGCTAAAAGTAGGAGTCTTTACTGTCGAAGTTGCTTGCTTCCCTTTCTTGTTGGGATAAGGAACCTTTGAACTTATTATGTCACTTCTTGTTGTTGTTGAAGTTCGGTTTGGCACCCCCAACTTCAACATCACTCTCTTTATCTGCCTCTTCAAGTCGAAGAGCGATATCAACAAGCTGATCAAAAGAAACTTTCAGTTTTAGAAGTAATGGCTTTTTGAGATTTTTATTCATGCCATAGATAAACCTCTGATTTTTCTTCAATGGGTTATTTATATACTCAACCCCATACTTTGAAAGAGATTCAAAAGATGCGACAGGGACTGTCATAGAAGATTCACCTTGAATAAGGTCAATAAAGCGTCGGGCTAAAGTTACCTTTTCAGCTTCTGGCACAAACTTCAATTCAAATCTTTTCCGGAATTGCTCCCAAGTAAGATTCACTTCAATAATTTCAAAAATCAGAAGCTCATACCAATCTAATGCTCTTTCTTGAAGCATACTAGAAGCCACTTGGACACGATGCAAATCAACAAGATTCATGCGAGAAAAGATGCGATTGCATGTTCTAAGCCAAGCTTGGACTTCTATAACGCTTTCGGAACCCTTAAATGGCTTTCCATCCAAATTGGTATAATCATTGCACAAGCACGCAAACCCAGATTTAGGGTGACTTGGCTCTGGAATGGGTCCGACAGCTTGAGCATTCTTTACGAGATCTAAAAGCTGCTGGACAGACATGAATACTCCATCCTGAGGAGTACCACTAGATCGACCGGCGCTGGGACGGCCTGGTCTAACCATTTCTCTTCTTTAAGAAAGAAAGAAAGAAGAAGAAAAAGGTTATTCACAAAATGAATATCAAACAATCATGATTTATAAAACAAGGCATCATAAAAGATAATAGGATAGAACGGGTCTTAAAACTCGGATAAATCCTAAGGCATGACTCCTAAGAAGGACTTAGGACAATGATCCTTGCTAGATTATTCTACATTGCTTTGAAGTTTGGCTCTGATACCAAGCTGTGATGCCCCACCTCTATACTCACGCTAGCCAAGGACACTACGAGGTAATGCCGTCAACTAGCACGAAGAATAAGGCTATTGAGGAGCGACCATCCATGTAATTGATTTGTGCTAGTACTGATATGTCAGATAGTATAACATGCATTTCATTTCAAGAGGAAATCCGACATATCAAATACAAACTCAAAGCGACTACATAGTGGCTATGTGGTCTTCGGAAACAAATATAGAAATAAGAATAACACAAATCAGTCACAGATATCCATATCATAAAGGGGGAAACATATATGAATATATCACATAAAAGTGTACATCAAAGTAGCGGTCATACAAGAACCATTACATCATAATAGAATAGGTACAAGTACTAGACAAAAGAATAAGTATGCATCAAGTTGTCTCTATCTCGAATGTATAACAACAAAAACTACCAAATCTAAGGTAGATAGACAAAAGTCAGATGATGGTCCCAGATAAGAAGTCAAATAGAAGCACCTGTAACATCTCGGTCTGACCCGAGTATTATTTAATAAGAAAATAATAAACAGATCAGTCTAGCTACAGATATCAGCTAAGAATGAGATATAATAAGAGATATGACAAAAACATACGATAACAATAATGCCATACTGTGAAAAGTATACATTTAACAACAACAAAAATCATACAATATCTCAAATATTCTCAAATACCAAAAAGAATGTCATATTCTTTAACATTTTCACCAAACCACTAGTATTGATAAAACTTATCAATGTAAATCACAAAATTGGTGAAACACAAATTCCAAAAATCATCAATTAGAAATCCAGAAATCACAAAGAGGGAGGCCTATCACAAATGGGAGCATGAAAACTCACCAACACGTGCATCACAAACGGAACGCTATTCCATGGTCGCTAACCATCAATTTGAGCCGAGCTCCACAAACGGTCCAAAGACCATGGGTCGCTACCCCACCAATTTGAGCCGAAGCTCCAGAGAACGGGGTACAGTCCCCACGCAGACAAAGAAACATCGCACATTGCTCTAAACCATAAAATGATCATCATCGATCATCAAGAAGTGTCGATTACACTAAGCTAGTAAATAAATGAGTTTAGCTTCATGTCCCATAACCACTAGCTTAACTTAAATATTTACGAACAAATTGTAGATTTCCACTCGAAGATTGTCAGTTTCAATCGAACGAGTCTAAGAATTAACCGACAAAGTAAACGCAAGTGTTTCATACCACTTGTTTTGCTAAGTCGTTTAATTGGATTTCTCGAACGAATGAAGTAAAGGTTTGTATATACTAATAGGTTGGAAAACAGTTTTATAGATGTGCTTTGTATTAAAAATAGAGTTGATATCATCCTTATGAAAGAGTTTGATTATTTACTACTAGTATAGAAACCTTTATATTTCGAAGTGACAAATCACCAAAAATGATTGTAAAAACAATCATTCACCAAAAATTCACATTCAAAGACATGAATCAAATCCAAAGAAATCGATACTAAATCCATCAAAATGGATATTCCCAAAAATCCCAAAAAAGAAGTCATCAAAGTCAAAAAGGTGATAACGACAAATTGGATCTACTAGAATCGATTAAAAAATGGAAATCAACACAAAAAGGCAAGATTGGCTAAGACAGCACATTCAGTCGACTGGACTAAGGAGGTTAGTCGACTGACACAATACTTGGGAACTTTCCTTTTCCAGATCCAGTCGATTGAACCAGGGTGGTCAGTCGACTGAAACATGCTTGGAAACTTTCGGTTTCCAGGCCCAGTCGACTGACCCAGAGTCGTCAGTCGACTGATACTGGCCTAGGAAATTTCCTTGGTTCTGGTTCAGTCGACTGACTTCGTGGTTCAGTCGACTGAACTGGAATTTCCAGTATTTTCAGCCTAGCCCTACCAAGGGAAAAAATACAACATATTGCGATCGGATGAGCGATGGGTGCTAGAGGTTTATCCCAATCTGCAACCCAACCCTACAAGCTCTTCGATACACCACCAAAAACATGTTCAAACATCAAAGCTAGGATTTTTAAAGATTTGACTTCAAAACACCAAAAATTGGAATGTTCATAAAACCAATTCAATCCAAAGCAAATAAACAAGGAATAGGTATTAGGAATCACTACCTAACAACTATCAAAGATATAGACATAGATGTGAGTTCAATAACTCATCTTTAAAACTCAAAAACAACAAAGGAGAAGCTTGAAAACAAAGGGAAGATCAACTACTCTTCAAGTTCAACTCTAAAAGCTCCAATCTAAGATCATAAGAAAATATTTCTAAGTTAGGTTATAGGAAATTTCTAAAATTGGAGAGAGGTTGAGATGGAGAAGAAGAAGAGGATGCTTACATAAGCTTCTCTTTGATTTTGGAGCTAGAACTTGAATTTGCAAAGGAAACTAGGGCTTAGGATTTTAGTTTCCAATCTCCTTCCCCATTTTTACTAAAGCTTGAAGTGTTAGGAAATGAGAAATGAATGAAGAGGAGAGGGGGTGGAATTAGGATATAAGTTGAGTTGGGTTAGTGGGATGAAACCCAAACCCAAATCCAAAGCCCTAAATGAAAACATCAAAATTTTACTCAACTCCAAACACATCGATGTTTATATTCAAAAAGGTTGCAAACGCCATTTTGAACTCAATGGAAGTGGTCTCGAGTTCTAATTCGACTGTTTGCAAAAAGTAGCATTTCAGACTTAAATCCGACTAACGATGCTATATTAAAATATACAATCGTAAAATATGCGGGTTGTTACATAACTAGTATATTTTATTATCGTATTGTGATCGTCTTACATTGTTGTGTGCGATCGTATTTTTATCTGTCGTTCGCGGCTCGTATGCGAATGTGATATTGTGTAGCGGAGTGCCATAACACTTTAAAAAAACACACATAACTATACACATTCCACATTAATGGAAAAACACACACGCTTTTCTCATGTCTTTTCCTTTGTCCTTACTCTTAACTTTTGTTTACTTAGCTATGAAGTATTTGGGTATTATTTATATGTACATACACACGTAAGGAAAAAAAGGAAAGGTCACATTCAATTTTACACTTTGTCCTCTGCATTAAACTTTACACAACCGCCACCATTCATATTTCATCTCATTTTTACAATAACTTTATAAATACAAAAATTTAGCCAAAAAAAGCAAACATCAAAGTTGTGAAGGGCTAGGAGAGCTACGCATTTCATTCTTGTAGCACTCGAAATGGTGGCGTGTGGATGTCATGGCGGCCAAGGGTTACTGCCGAGGAAGATGCAAGCCGCGGTTGTTAAGGGATGTTAAGTTGGCATTGAAAGGGTCCGATGCGTAGAGATCGTGACGTGGACGTGATGGCAAAGACGACGTGTGTTTTCGTTGAGAGATGAGAGAGAGAAAAGGGAGAGAAGGAACAACAAAGGGAGATGCATGCATGGCCGTGAATGTATGCAAGTTTGGAGGCCGTGAATGTGTGTTTCGTGTCGGGTTTGGGCCTTAGCCTAATTGGGTGAGCAAGATTTTAATAATTTAGTTATTTATTTTGTTAAATAAAAAGTTTAACTTTGGAAATCAATATCTCATCCATACAGAGTCTGTTTAACCCGTAATCTTCAACATTAGATTCGTATCGACATTTAGGACATGATGGTATAACTTGTTGATTGTTTTAATAATATTGATAAATTAATAATGATTAAATATAATTATATTTATTTAAATAATAACATGGTTAAATTAATTATACTTCATTTGTGATATCTATTTGGCAGAATAAATCACCATTCTATTATTATATTAATTTGAACATTTATTATATATACAGTTAATTTTGATTTATGTGTTACTATCCATTTACAATTGTTTATAATAATGTGTTTTGTGAGGACCAACTTTTTCGATAATTAAAAATATTAAATTTAATAAGATTTTGGAACTTAATATTGGAAGAAATAAAAAATTTATCATTTATTTATGAGAAAAATAACTAGAATGTAATTTAATAATGTTGATTCAATTTAATTGATAACTATTTCAATGAAATTGAAATAATTTGTAAAGTTAAATTAGTTATAAATTGTAAATACGGAAATAAATTTAATGTGGTATTTAACGGTGAAAGTGTATGTAATTAATTGAAATTGGTTAATATAGAATAATTAATCAGTATATGGATTTATTAGCTTGGTTCGTAAATAATAAATATAGAAATGTGTTTGAAACTTTTAAGTTGTAACAATTGTTTAATTACAATTTCACTATTTAATCCGTTGAAACTAAATTGTAAATCAATTGAAATTAATTTAATTAAATACTGCAGATAATGTGAATTAAGACGATAACCGTAGAATATTGATGTAATAAAATGTAAACCATTGTTAGTTATATCCATAAGGTAATGGTTGATTGAATAATAAGATGTATATTAAATTAAATGAATTTATTGGAATCCAAAATCATAATTAATGAATTTATTGCAATTGCAATTGAACGGCGTAATTAGTGCAATATCTAAATTGAATTTGACATGGGAAATTTGTTTTAAAAGGATTCTAAATTTCTATGTAATTAAAAAGGATGAAAATTATTAATTATCAGATTCGAATTTAAAGGTTGATTAAATTAATTTAATAATAATTTATTTAATTAACGTGAAAATAGCCATTTTGGCCACTGTCTCGGATTTTGATGAAACCAGTTTCATCAGAGCCGTAACAGTGAATTATTGTAGGATTTCAAGTTTCGTAGCGATCGGGCTTGTCGTTTGGCCGCGCGAGCTTGAAACGTGTAGAAATCAATTTAATGAATTCAATTAAAATAAGCTGATTTTTAAAGCTAACTTCTGTATACAATGGAATTAGGGTAAGAAACTAGTTCCATTGGGTTTAAAAATATCGAAAACCTATATTTCGTTATATTGGATGACCATTTTCGTCTGGAGAACGAAATGGGCTTTTCGGGTCGTTGTTATCGTTTTGATCCAACCCTGCCTATATATAGGCTGTTATTAACCCTAGCTGTTTCTCATTTCATTATTTATATACATACATCTTCTTCCTCCTTCTCAAACGATAGAGCATTAAACCTAATTCTCAAATTCCTAAACTTAATTTCAATTTCAAAAAAAAAATACGGATCTGGAATGACTTCGGGTCTTGCTTTGGGTTTCAGAGGCGAAAACCCTGCAGCGACTTCGGGTCAGGAACCAAATGACTCGGGTCATTTTGGAAAAAACTCATAGCAGGCACTGAGGATTTGAGGCGGTGGACCGAAATTAGACTCGAAGTCGACTCATGCCTAAAATTTCCAATCTTCTAATGTTTATAACTTTTGCATACGACCTCGGATTCACGTGCAGTTTTCTCCATTGCGATCGTATCGAAATTTCAAATGATATGAAATTAGTTTGGCTGCATTTGGAGACTGTTCGATCTTGTTTGGATTTTAAATCGACGACAAATCAAAGGTGAGTGTTTTAACCCACTCACAACTACTAAATTATCTTGTGTTAGTTAGATTAAATTTATGATGTGATTAAGAAATTGATTGGTCGATGTTTGGTATATCTTAATCGTTATTCTAGTTAAATCCGACTTTTGTTGAATTTAATGGCCGTTTAATTTAATATTGAATTTTAAAATGCCAGTTAATACATGTTATTGATAATCAGTTAAGTGTCGTTATTAATTAGTTGGTTTGAATGATGATTGTGATGGGTGTTTAATCATTGATATTGGATGACTGGATATTATATTTATATCTGGTCATCACACTGCAAGTTCACTTAGTTATTGCTTGGAAAATTATTATCCGCTGAAATAATACATACCCGAACGATCTATAAATTAGGGAAAACCGTTATGGGTTGAAATGATAGAATCAAGCGATTTTATGGATTTCGAATTTTAATTTGGGATTGCATGTTGAAATGATATATATACGTAAATTTAAATTTATTATGTCATGAAATGATATGTATCTGTATCACTTGACCATAGGGTAGAAAATTATATAAGGACACCAGATTGGTTAAATTAAATGATTCTAAAATTTTTGAATTAAGTTAAATGATATTTTGAAAAGAAGTTTGACTTATATAAACTGAATTATTTTCAAAATCTAAGCTTTTAATATTAAAATGGAAATTTGATTAAGGGAATTGTTAAAGGAATTTAAATTAAAATTTCAAAGTTGAATTGTGAAATATAACGAAATTTATCGAAATTGATTTATTGAAATGTTTGAATATTTGAACTTTGAAATCTACGAATTTGAAGTGCTTTAAAACTGTAGTTCAAACATGAATCTGAAATCAATATAAACTGAAATAATTTTGGGAATTTGTATTGAAAGAAAATTTAGTTCTGTTGAAATTTGGATACGGTCTAGATTTGTTGAAATGGAATAAATAGTTTAATTTGATATTAGTTTCAAATTAATTATTTTAATGTAATCTATTTAAAGATATATTATTTTAAATTCAGATTTATTTAGATTTTCAAACTATTTACTTTATAAACCATTTCCAATAATCAAACTAATTTATATTAAACTATTAAAATTGTATTAAATCTATTTTAAATATTTTTATCTATTTTGAACTATTTAACTATTTTAATCTATTTTAAAACTATTTTAACCTATTTTGAAGCTATTTAACTAGTTTAATCTGTATTTAAACTAATTTAATCTACTTTAAACTATTTAAACTATTTTAAAATATTTTAAACTATTTTAACTATTTAAAACTATTTTAATCTATTTTAAACTATTTTAAACCATTTAACCTATTTTAATTATTTTAAACTATTTTAAGCTATTTTTAAAACTATTTAAACTATTTATAACTATCTAAACTATTTTCTAAATTTCAGACTGTGTAAAGTTGAAGTGTTTATATTTAAATCCTTGATTTAAAAGCGAATATGGTTAAATGATGTTATAACCTAAGTTGGGATTTGAAATGATACTTTCTAGTGAAATGATATGTTTGAGTAAATATGATTATTTTGAAATGAGGATTTAACCAATTTTGTCGATATGCTTTCAAAAGTGAATATGATTTTGAAAGTGAATTGATTTCGAAAGTGAATGTGATTTCGAAAGTGAACATCATTTCTAAAGTGATATGGTTTGAATTGAATATGATATTTTGTTATCAATTATGAATCCTTTCTGGAAATATAAAAGAACCATCCTGTGTGAAATAAGCGTTTGGCTGTTAAAAAGACCGGGATCAGATATTGTCATACCCTCTGCCAATACCAAAACCACTTTAACAACTGTTTACGTGGTGGAGATTCCAGAATTAAGTAGGATGGTTTGGCGAACGATTCTGTATGAGGTATTAATGTATCCCTGACTCCCTCGTGTCAGCAAGATGTGACTAAAACAGGAGCCATGTGGGGCCAAGTGAAGTCGCATCTCCGATCAGACATGCTTCTTCGATACCATATTTATTGCTTTGTGATTGATTTGTTGGCCACCCCTCGATTTGATTATGAGAGTGTGTTCCGAGATGGGCAGTAGTAGCTTCTATGCATTACCACCAGTCTGAATCTGCAAAACGGTAGTATCCTACCATGGGCATTGCCTCATGTGCCTTGTCACATGCCTTATCGCATCTATTATGAGTTTGGTTTATATCGTACCTATGGAGTGCCCTCTGATAGCCCTCCAGTTTATGGAGGAATTACAGTACTATATATACTATGGGAATATATAAAAATGTGTTAAGGGAAATATGGGTAATGCCTTAATGCTATTTTAATACTTTACTATTTTAATACTTTACTTTACTGTAGACACTATTATAATAGCGTATTGTACTATGTATGTAGATAGTTTAACAGATCCTTAGGAGATGGAATCCTGAACATCTCTTAAGTTATTACACTCATGTTAGACAGTGGATAGGAGATGTAAAAATCTATAAACATCTCTGAAGTTGTTACACTCGTATTTATTTACTGTTGATTTAGCTTACATAAGATCTTTTAGTTTCGACTCGGGTGTTTTTTTATTACGCTCGGGTCAGTATGAGCTTTTTAGTTTACTGAAGATCATTTTATTTGTGGAGGACGAAGACGGAGATTTTTGTCTACTATTTATTATATGTATTGTACTGCATCATGTTGTTCCGCTGCATTATTTATTTATTTCTGTTGTATGTAACTCTGATATATATTGTAAAAGTGTAATCAAATGTTATTTGTAAAACAGCTTCATGAACTTTTTATTTGATTATTATAGTTTTTCATTCCGCTGTGAGATTCTATGTTTTGTTTTTCCTTTCTTTTCTCTTATTTTCTTATTTACCTCATCAACAATCCTCCTTTTTGAATGGTCTGAGTTGACATGTGTGGTTTATTGTTGATTTAAACCGTCCAAAAAGGCAGGTCATTACATTTGGTATCAGAACGAGGTAATACTCCAGAATGAGTTGCTTGAGAGTATATATAAGAGAGCGTATTTGTTAGTGTTACAAAAATGTTTTTATATTGTGTTAATTTGTTCTGTTTAGTATTTATAAATTTTGGTCAGTACATAGAACGCTATTGCATCGATGGAGATTTCTAAACACTTAATAGGGCAGATCGACATAATATTGTTTTGAAATATAGGTAAATGAAATAATTTTACCTAGTATTATATATTATACATAAAAGAATAAATTTGATAAATTGTATGTGGTATATTTGTTTGTTAGGAAGTGAAATTATTTAAATATTGGTTGCAAAATCAAATTTACAAAAAAAGTAAACATAAATTGGAAATTTGAGAACTTAAGTTTCGGGGTTTTGAAATTTGTTTTCAAAATTTATTTGGAATAAAATAATCGTAATATTTGGAAGTATTTTCGGATATTAATATTTTCAGTATGATTTGAAAGAAATGTTCTAAAAGGAATTTTAAAAGAAAATAAGTTCTGCACTCCCCTCTTTTGTCGCTGGAAAATCATTTCGGTAATGACGGAAGCATCATCGACTTTCATTTTCGAGTTTCAAAGTGGGAAGGCCACTGTAGTAGTTTTAGTACACATTTGTTTTGATAAAGATATCTTAATTTTTAATTCCTAAATATGATTTGATCAATAAAGGATATGAATATAGATATTATTTTCAAAAATGATTGAAAAATGAAATCCGGAATTTAATTCTTTAGTTCCTGTTAAACTAATGATTTTATTTTAGAAACAAAGTGAAATTTGAACAGTTGGAAACTTCTAAATGAAAATAAGAAATTAGATGCTAAATGATTAATGAAATATGTAAGAAATTAAAAATTTGTAACTTGTAAATCAAAGGATATGAAAATTTAGACGATGTAATTATTGAACATTTTAGTTAACTAAAATGAACAAGATAAACTTGTGTAACAATCAATTACATTCTTAAAACACACACACACACACACACACACATAACTTTCTAGAAATGTTTAAAAAGTTGTAATGTTAAATAGGAATATGTAATAGAATATTATACAAGTAAAACTTAAGTAATGAAAGTGTTGAAATAGAATTATTTCTGTAAATAAGAATTTAGATGTACAATGAATGTTATAAACATAAGTTAATGTTTTGAAATGCTAATAATTGGATTGAAAAGTAAAAAGTGAATATAAACTTAAGAAATGACTGAAATGATTCATAAATAAGTTTATTTTTAATTGACCATATAAAGGAATGGGTTTAATATTCAATAATACTATAGATAAAGGAATGGATGTAAATGTAAATGTTAAGAAACTTAAGTATGAATTGATTTACTAATGAACATTTAATCTTAATTGGAAATCAAGTTTTATAAGTTAATAATAGCTGTTGATTAAATTTGCAAAGAATTTGTATGATATGTTAAGAATTGATCTATTGATATTCTAAATAATTGAATGGAAAATAATTTATATAAATAAATGAATGTAAATAAATAATAGATGATTCTGTATGAATGAATGAGAATTAAAATGAAAAAAGAGTGAATAATGTGAAAGGAAACCAATAGAATAAACTTAAATAATATTCAAAATTCATTGTTGCTTGGGCTTATGGAATGTTTGGCAAATGATACTTCTAATTGTTTGAGGATGGATAAATAATCTATTAAGTTATTTTCTAAGACTAAGCGTAAGGTACACTTATTAGTTTATTCATCACTCTTGTACGATTTAAAGTTTCTAAACCGAAACAAACCATTAATATTGGTTGTTATGGATGTATAATTGATTTTTTTTGTTTTATGGAATGGTCGTACCATTTTGTTTTCCTATGTATTGTGATTTTCTTTTGTTATAAATTGAAAAAAAAAATTTCTCTTGTGCATAATTCTAACTCTACTGGATTATATAAGTGAAGTATAGGTTTATGGAAGCAATAACTACTGCTTTTGCTTTCATAAATAAAGCGTTGTTTGCCCGACAATTAGGTCCGCTTTAAGATTATGGTTTTATAGCGATATTGTATAGTTTTCCCATGGTTTGGGATATTTATTCTGAAATATGATATATATATATGGTTATTATTAATATCATTATTTCTCCCGGACCACTCCATACAAAGGAGACTTTGTCGAAATTTTTCATAAAATTAAGACATAGAAATTTTTGTGAAAGCGAGAATATTTTCAAATCTTTTATTGACTTGAATATGAAAGATTCAACTGTTATAAATCGATATACTTTATTTAAAATACGTAATTATGTAAAATTGATTGTTTATAAATTTATTATTGGAATAAAATATATTAGTTTTTTAAATTTTTTTCCGTTCCTTTTCGAGGACGAAAAGTTTTGACTGGGGGAGAGCGTAACGGCCCGCATTTTTCGATAATTAAAAATATTAAATTTAATAAAATATTGGAATTTAATATTGGAAGAAATTAAAATTTTGTGACTTATTTACGAGAAAAATAACTAGGTGTAATTTAATAATGTTGATTCGATTTAATTGATAACTATTTTAATGTTAATGAAATAATTGTAAAGTAAAATTGGTTATAAATTGTAAATAAGGAAATAAATTAAATGTGGTATTTAATGGTGAAAGTGTATGTAATTAATTGAAATTGGTTAATATCAAATAATTAATCAGTATGTGGATTTTTTAGCTTGGTTTGTAAACAATAAACATAGAAATGTGTTTAAAATTGTAAGTTGTAACAATTGTTTAGTTACTATTTCACTATTTTATTCGTTGATACTAAACTGTAAATCAATTGAAAATAATCTAATTAAATACTGCAGTTAATATGAATTAAGATGATAACTGTAGAATATTGATGTAATAAAATGTAAACCAACGTTAGTTATATCCATAAGGTAATGGTTGATTGAATAATAAGCTGTAAATCAAATTAAATGAATTTATTGGTATTTAAAATCATAACTAATGAATTTATTGAAATTGCAATAGAATGTCGTAATTAGTGCAATATTTAATAATGAATTTGACATGGAAAATTTGTTTTAAAACGATTCTAAATTTCTAGGAAATTAAAAATGATGAAAATTGTCAATTATCAGATTTGAATTCAAAGGTTGATTAAATTAATGTAATAATAATAATTTATTTACTTAACGTTAAAATAGCCATTTTAGCCACTATCTCGGATTTTGACGAAACCAGTTTTGTCAGATCCGCTTGGCGTTGTAGGATTTCAAGTTCGTAGCGATCGGACTTGGCGTTTGGCCGTGCGAGCTTGAAATGTATAGAAATCAATTTAATGAATTCAACTAAAATAAGCCGATTTTTAAAACTAACTTCTGTATAGCTTAAAAATATCGAAAACCTATTATTTCGATATATTGGATGATCATTCTTGTTTGGGGAACGAAACCGGCTTTTCGACGTTGTTATTGTTTCGATCCAACCCTGCCTATATATAGGGTGCTGTTAAACCTAGCTTTTTCTCATTTCATTATTTCTATATGTACATCTTCCTTCTTCTCAAACGACAGAACATCAAACCTAATTCCCAAATTCCAAAACCTAATTTCAATTTCAAGAAAAAAATACGGATCTAGAACGATTACGGGTCGTGCTTTGGGTTCCAGAGGCGAAAACCCTATAGCGACTTTGGGTCAGGAACCAAATGACTTGGGTCATTTTGGTAAAAACTCAGAGCAGGCACTAAGAATTTGAGGCGGTGGACTGAAGTTAGACTCGAAGCCTACTCATGGCCTAAATTTTTCTATCTTCTAATATTTATTACTTATGCATACGAGCTCGGATTCATGTGCAGTTTTCTCCATTGCGATCGTATCGAAATTAGGAACGATATGAAAATTGTTTGGCTGCATTTGGAGACTATTGGATTTTGAGCTTTATTTGGATTTTAAATCGACGACAAATCAAAGGTAAGTGTTTTAACCCACTCATAAATACTAAATTATCTTATGTTAGTTAGATTAATTTATGATGTGATTAAAAAATTGATTGGTTGATGTTTGGTATATCTTAATCGTTATTCCATTTAAATTTGACTTCTGTTGAATTTAATCGCCATTTAATTTAATATTGAATTTTAAAATGCCAGTTAATACATGTTATTGATAATCAGCCAATTGTTGTTATTAATTGGTTGGTTTGAATGATGATTTTGATGGGTGTTTAATTGTTGATATTGGATGACTAGATGTTATATTTATATATTGTTATCACACTGCAAGTACCCTTAGTTATTGCCTGGAAAATCATTATGATTTGAAATGATACATACCCGGACGATCTATAGATTAGGGAAAATCGTTATGGGTTGAAATGATAGACTCAAGCGATTTTATGGATTTTGAATTTTGATTCTGGATTGCAGGTTGAAATGATATATACTCGTATGTCTCAAGAACTTATCCACGAGTTCTGTTCATGTCTCAAGTGATCCATCCTCTAGCTGTCTAAACCACATAGCATCTATTTTGGTCAAATACACGGGGAAACACCTAGCCATGACCTCCTCTATTGCCCCCAGCACTTCCATTTGCCTTATGTGCCTCATCAAGTGGTCAGTGGGATCCGTCTCCCAAATCAAAGCGAAAGCACCAAATCACAGTCGCAACTCACAGATAGGTATATGTAGAGAGTAATAATATAAAGAACAGTCAAAATTAGAATGAAAGCAGGAAAGAATAACATATTTTATAGTGGTCCGGCTAACTCCGACCTACGTCCACTCCATAAGTTTCCCATTTATTGCTATAATAATCGATTAAAGTTACAAAAGGGTAGAGTAACCTTAGCCTTAAGAAATAGAAAGCAAGAGAGTCCAAAGGAAGATCCCCTTTCCTGGAGATCCCCATGCTATATTTATAGGCAAATCCTGATTTGTTAGGCTTTCGGAGTAGTACAGGCCCATCAAGACCTTAGCCAAACCTCCACCTTTTATTTCAACTGACCGTGAGTTCTGTACATGCTGACCCGAGCCTTCCTTGGTGATGACCCGAAGTAGTCCCACACCTGACCCGAAGTAGTTCCTGTTAGAACTAGAAGCACTTATACACCGACTCCCTTCAACCAAACGAGTAAATCCGACCCCTACATGCCGAACGACAACCAAAGCCGAGCCACAACGCCGAGTGGCTCAGACCGAACCACAATGCCGAGGAGTATCCGATGCCGAGCGATGTTACACCAAGACCGAACCACATTTCCCAAACCCTCAGGCTGATAGACCTCCAGTGCCGAACCATCATTACCGAGCCACCCTGGCTGAACCATAACACTGAGCGACCCATGCCGAGCCACCATGCCGAGCCACCCATGTCGAGCCACAATGCTGAGCGACCCTAACCGAATCACCATGCCGAGCAACCCATGCTGATCCACCATGCCGAGTGACCCATGCCGAGCCGCCAATGTCAAGCGACCCTGACTGAACTACCATGCTGAGCAACCCATGCCGAGCCACCTCATCCATCCATCCAGTCGATTCAAACCTATCGTATTCCATCCTCAATAGCTAAACGATTGATTTAGTTAAATCAGTCTGTCCAAGGTCTTGACAAAAGGCAGGTTAACATTTGCCCCCCAAAACATGCCTTGCTATGGAAGGTGTGTTTTGAATAGCCTTAAATCCCATATCTAAAGTTCATTTGTTATCCATAGTCATACCTTCCGATTCATAATCCAACCCATTTTATCCAAGTGCCATTGTCATACCCTTATTCGAATCCATGACTTCTCGAAGTCGGTATCCGATTCCTACACGGTAATCTTATCCTCATCCAATTCCACATTCATCTGAACCCGACAACCAAATTCCAATCTATCCATATCCAATAACGTATAACCTTATCTGTGACCTCTTCGGGTCAATATCCAAATCTGGGACCGCTTCGGGTCCATGTCCAATTCCGTAGCTATTCATAGCTAATATCCAAATCCGTAACCTTTCTGGATTCTTGCCAAGCGCAGCCTGCACCTGACGACCTGCGTCTGGCGATGCCTTGGAGCTCCTGGTTCAGTGTCCTTGAACGCTGAGTTATGCTACGGCTTAAGTCCTAAGCCGAATCCTGGTCGGACCCTTGCCAAGCATAGTCCATACTCGACGACCTGTAATAAAAAGTGATAGAAAATATGGGGCCTAAGTTCTAGGCCGAATCCTGGTCTCTCTAGACCCCTACCGAGCATTTTCCATGCTCGACGACCTTTTAACCAAAACCCAGAAAAAAAAGTCAACCAAGTCCGAAATCCAAATCCAACCAAAAAACCAGAAATCCATACTAAAAATCCTAATCAAAATCTAATTCAAAAACCAAAATCCAATCCAAAAAAACTGGGAGTTCAATCCAAACTCCAAAACCAAACCAGAAAAAGTAAATGTCTAAGCAAGAAAGGAAAAATAGATTTCACAAACCAGAGCGTCACGGTTTACCATCATCTCAGAGCATGACTAGGAGCTATCTCCATCCCCGTACACGAGTAAGCGACTTAATTGTTTGCCCAGAGTTTGCTACTTTTTCCAAACCTTCATGATTAGTTGATGACCAACCAACCACCATCCTTAGGCCTCATGCCTTCATCGTTCAAGGTAGGTGGTGGCTGCTCCTGTCCCACCTCTGCATTTCGAATTTCGACATATTGCCGCAACTGACCATTCCTTACGTGCTCCTCAATTATATACTTTAGATGTCGGTAGCTGTTAGTATCTTGCCCGTCCAGGTCATGAAAGAGACAGTGCCTTCCTGACGCCCTTTCGCGTTATGAGGGTTTCCTCCTTGTCGGCCTTCGATAGGGAAGGCTATCCCGAGTATCCAAGAAAATCTATTCTAGTGTTGCATTCAATCCTGTGTAAATTTTGGTTCTCCCGAGCGCTTCCTTTTCCCTTTATCCTTGCCTTTATCCGAGCTTTCACCAAGCGGTCCTCCATCCTTAACCATATTTACTTCCTTTGATTTCATATCCAGACATGCATCCTCTTGTCGAAGAAATCTTTCAGCTTCATGAAAGAATTCCCCGAGATCCAATGGCGGATCCCATATCAATGACACTTTGGAATCCGAATTATCCTTGACTCCTGATACTGCAGCCATTAAAACCATTGATGGATCCGGTCGATTCACCGAAGTGATCGCTGCATTAAACCGGGTTATGAAAGTACTGAGCGATTCATCTGCCCTCTGCTTGACTGATGTTATTGTCATAACATTTTTTGGCCTTTTTATGTGAACTCGAAACTGTCTCAAGAACTTATCCTTGAGTGTTGTCCACGTCCTAATTGATCCATCCTCTAGCTGTCTGAACCACATAGCAGCTACATCGGTCAAATACAGGGGGAAACATCTAGCCATGACCTCCTTTGTTGCCCCCAGCACTTCCATATGCCACATGTACCTCATCAAGTGGTCAGTGGGATCCGTCTTACCGTTGTATACTTTCAGAGTGGGTAGCTTGAAATCGGGTGGATTCCTAGCAATCCTGATGTTTCAGGTAAACGGACTTTTGTTTACTCCCTCCAAGTCTCTATTTGCCAGACCTCCGCGAATAGTCCGCCTAATAATGTCAGGCAATCCCGCGTTTCCTACTAAGGGTTGCCCCCTATCCATATTTCCCAACTGCCCACCAAGTCCTTGAGGGAATTCTGCACATGCTCCTCGTCACGTACTTTTGTATTCCTGTTGGCGTCGGGTTGCACAGCTTCATCTGGTATCCCTCCATGGATTGGTCCAGCATTACCTGGTGGTATGCCCCCGAGTCTCGGTCCATCCAGATTGATAATTGTTTGTTGATTGGGAGCTGCCCCTGCTGAATCATTCCATCTGCCTGTTGGTTGAGTCCCTCTAATTTAGCTCCAAGAACTTGAGCATCTTCAGTTCCCGATTGTCCAAATTACCTAAGAAGAGCCTGCATCATCTCCTCTTACCGTTTCATCATCTGCTCCTGCATAGAATTCATCATAACTTGCATCTCGTCCCGAGTTTTGTGGATGGATGCATGATCCTCTCCAGCTCTAGAAGAGAACGCTTGACTTCCTTCTTGATTTCTCCTTTCCACTGCTTGCTTCCTTGTTGATGGTCTTGCCATTGCTTTTTGAAATCCAAGTCTTCAAGCTTCTGAATCCAAAATCCAACCTCTAAAATTCCCGAGTGCTAGCTTTCTCAGTGGAAGCACCAAAATATTAGCGCCAAAATTGGTCGCTAACACCCAAATCCAAGCGAAAGCACCAAATCACAGTCACAGCTCACAGATAGAGTATATGTAGAGAGTAATAATATGAAGAATAATCAAAATTAGAATGAAAGTAGTAAAGAACAACATATTTTATAGTGGTTCGGCTAACTACAGCCTACATCCACTCCAGAAGTTTCCTTTTTATTGCCGTAATAATCGATTACGGTTAGAAGATGGTAGAGTAACATTAGCCTTAAGAAATATAAAGCAAGAGAGTCCAAAGAAATATTCCCTTTTTGGAGGCCCCCATGCTATATTTATAGGCAAATCCTGAGTTGTTGGGCTTTCGGAGTGGTACAGGCCCATCAAGACTTTTGCCGAACCTCCACCTTTTATTGCAACTGACCATGAGCTCTGTACATGCCGACCCGAGCCTTCCTTGGTGGCGACCCGAAGTAGTCCCACGCTTGATCCGAAGTAGTTCCTGTTTGAACTAGAAGCACGTATACACCGACTCCCTTCAACCGAACGAGTAAAGCCGACCCCCACATGCCGAACAGCAACCAAGGCCGAGCCACAACGTCGAGTGGCTCAGACCGAACCATAACGCCGAGGGATATCCGATGCCGAGCGATGTCACACAAAGACCGAACCACATTTGCCAAACCCTCATGCCGAATGACCTCTAGTGCCGAACCATCATTACCGAGCCACCCTGGCCGAACCATAACACTGAGCAACCCATGCCGAGCCACCATGCCGAGCGACCCATGCCGAGCCACAATGTCGAGCGACCCTAACCAAATCACCATGCCGAGCGACCCATGCCGAGCCGTCAACGCTGAGCGACCCTGGCCGAACCAGCATGCCGAGTGGTCCATGCCGAGCTATCTCATCCATCCATCCAATCGACTCAAACCTATCGTATTCCATCCTCAATAGCCAAACTATTGATTTAGTTAAATCCGTCTGTCTAAAGCCTTGACAAAAGGCGGGTTAACAATATATATCTGTATCACTTGACCATAGGGTAGAAATTATACAAGGACATCGAATTGGTTAAATTAAATGATTTTTAAATTCTAAAGGGAATTGTTAATGGAATTTAAATTGAAATTTCAAAGTTGAACTGTGAAATATAATGAAATTTATCAAAATTGAGTTATTGAAATGTTTGAATATTTGAATTTTCAAATCTATGAATTTGAAGTGCTTTAAAACTGTAGTTCAAACATGAATTTGAAATCAATATAAATTGAAATAATTTTGGGAATTTGTATTGAAAGAAAATTTAGTTTTGTTGAAATTCGGATACGGTACAGATTTGTTGAAATGGAATAAATAGTTTAATTTGATATTAATTTCAAATTAATTATTTTAATGTAAACCATTTAAATATATATTATTTTAAATTCATATTTATTTAGATTTTATACTGTTTACTTTATAAACCATTTCCATTAATCAAACTAATTTATATTAAACTATTAAAACTATATTAAATCTATTTTTAAATATTTTAAGCTATTTTGAACTATTTAACTATTTTAATCTATTTTTAAACTGTTTTAACATATTTTTAAGCTATTTAACTAGTTTAATTTATATTTAAATTAATTTAATCTATTTTATCTATTTTAAAATATTTTAAACTATTTTAACTATTTAAAACTATTTTAATCTATTTTAAACTATTTTAAACCATTTTAATTATTTTAAACTTTTTTAAAACTATTTAAACTATTTATGACTATCTAAACTATTTTCTAAATTTCAGACTGTGTAAAGTTGAAGTGTTATATTTAAGTCCTTGATTTAAAAGAGAATATGGTTAAATGTTATAACCTAAGTTGGTATTTGAAATGATACTTTCTAGTGAAATGATATATTTGAGTAAATATGATTATTTTGAAATGAGGATTTAACCTATTTTTTCGATATGCTTTCAAAAGTGAATATGATTTCGAAAGTGAATTGATTTCGGAAGTGAATATGATTTCGAAAGTGAATATGATTTCCAAAGTGATATGATTCGAATTGAATATGATATTTTGATATCAATTATGAATCGATTTTGGAAATATAAAAGAGCCATCATGTGTGAAATAGGCATTTGGTTGTTAAAGAGACCAGGATCAGATATTGTCATACTCTCTACCAATACCAAAACCACTTTAACAACTATGTACAATGTGGAGATTTCTGAATTAAGAAGGATAGTTTGGAAAACGATTCTGTATGAGGTATTAACGTAGCCCTGACTCCCTCGAGTTAGAGATGTGACTAAAATAGGAGCCATGCCGGGCCAAGCGAAGTCGCACATCCAATCGGACATGCTTCTTTGATACCATATTTCTTGTTTTGTGATTGATTTGGTGGCCACCCCTCGATTTGATTATGAGAGTGTGTTCCGAGATGGGCAGTAGTAGCTGCTATGCGTTACCACTAGTTCGGATCCCCAAAACAGTAGTATCCTACCCTGGGCATTGCCTCGCATGCCTTGTCACATGCCTTATCACGCCTATTACGATTTTGGTTTTGTATCGTACCTATAGAGTGCCCTCTGATATCCGTCCAGCTTATGGAGGAATTATGGTACTGTATAGACTACGAGAATATATAAAAATGTGTTAAGGGGGATGTGAGTAACACCTTAATGCAATTTTAATTCTTTACTTTATTATAGACACTATTATACTAGCGTATTATACTATGTATGTAGATAGTTTAACAGATCCTTAGGAGATGGAATCCCGAACATCTCTTAAGTTATTACACTCACGTTACACAGTTGATAGGAGATGTAAAAACCCATAAATATTTCTAAAGCCATTACGCTCATTTTTATTTACTATTGATTTAGCTTACATAATAGATATAGCCCTGAGTCCCTCGAGTCAGTTTGATGTGACTAAAATAGGAGCCACGCCGGCCCAAGTGAGGTCGCACCTCCAAATGGACATGCTTCTTCGAAACCATATTTATTGCTTCGTGATTGATTTGATGGCCACCCCTCGATTTGATTTTGGAAATGTGTTTCGAGGTAGGGTTAGTAGCTGCTAAGCGTTACCAGCGGTCCAAATCTGCAAAATGGAGTATCCTACCCAAGCATTGGCTCGTGTGCATTGTCACATGCCTTATGGTGCCTATTACGAGTTTGGTTTGTACCCTACCTATGGAGTGCCATTTGATAGCCCTCCAACTTATGAAGGAATTACGATACTGTATAGACTACGGAAATATATAAAAATGTGTTAAGGGAGATATGGGTAATGCCTTAACGCTATTTTAATACTTTACTTTACTGTAGACACTATTATAATAGCGTGTTATACTATATATGTAGACAGTTTAATGGATCCTTAGGAGATGGAATCCCGAACATCTCTTAAGTTATTGCACTCACGTTAGATAGTGGATAGGAGATGTAAAACTCTGTAAACATCTCTAAAGCTGTTACACTCATATTTATTTACTGTTGATTTAACTTACATAAGATCTTTTATTTCTAACTTGGGTGTTTTGTCTTTTCATTACGCTCGGGTCAGTCTGAGCTTTTCAATGTACTGAAGACCATTTTATTTCTGGAGGACGGAGACGGAGATTTGTCTACTATTTATTATATGTTCATTTGCATCATGTTTTTCCGCTGTATTATTTATTTATTTCTGCTGTATGTAACTCTGATCTATATTGTAAAAGTGTAATCAAATGTTATTTGTAAAGCAGCTTTATGAACTGTTTATTTGATTATTATATTTTGTCATTTCGCTGTGAGATTTTGTGTTTTTTCCTTTCTTTTCTCTTATTTTCTTATTTACCCCATTAATAATCCTCACTTTTGAATGGTTTGAGTTGACATGTGTGGTTTATTATCGATTTAAACACTCCAAAAAGGTGGATCGTTACATGTTTACCATTATTGTTTATTTGGTTGTTTAAATTATGCCCGACCAGTTTATGATCAATTAATTTCCATTTGCATGGGTAGGGTCAAAAATAATTGCAGACTAACACCTTGTGATTTATTTGGCAATTTGACTATAAGGTTTTTATTGATGATATTGGTTTATTAAATTATTATAACCGATCATAATAATTTAATATTTAAATTTTGAACTTCAATTTAAATAAGTTTCTTTGAAAAGCGATTTATATTTGTGAAAGTGTATTCCCTAATTAGAATATTTTTAAAGTAAATATTTTTAGGGATAAATATTGGTTGAAATGTTTTGTTAAAAAGATATTATAATACTATCTTTCATTCAAACTTAAAACCTGGTGGTTTTGAAATTGTTTTGGAAAGAATTTATGAAATGATTTCAAAAAGAAGTAATAATAGTATGATTTGAAGTATTTGAGGAATATTATTATTTCGTTAAGAGTTTGGAATTTGTTCAATAAATTTTGCAATTTTTTTTATTTTTTTATTTATTATTATGAAATACTAAAACCAAAGGCAATTGGGAGTTTCATCATTTCGGGACTCGCCGATTATATTTGTTTATTTACTATTCTTAGGAGGTACCGAAATACCACTAGAGGCTACATTTTTATTTAGCATTATACCATGCTCGAAAATGAAAGCGACCCTCCTAGTCATTGTTAGAAATAGTTTTGATGTATTTCTTTTTGAAAGAGTGTTGAAAAAAAATATTTTGAATAGAAAACCTGAATTTTTAGTTCTAATTTATCATTTAAAAGGAATTAAATGATTAAGTCTAAGTGAATAGATTCAGATACTAAATTTATCTTATGTAGTTTGGGAATTGCATATATGTTTGTGCATCATAGGCTTCTTGAGTACTATTTGTGGTAGGAGAACTATATTGGCTTGAACTTATATCCACTTGGGTACCCAATTTGATAGATGCACTTAGGAAATCACAAGTGGTAGTGAAGCATCCCTATTAATTAGAAAACATTTTCATGTTCAATGTTTTCTATTTATCATGTGTGTTTGTATCTGTCATGCTTACCATTTTATTCAATATTGACATGTTTATTGAGTTTGCAGGAATGACTATTGTTATCTCTCGCATCAGAGTTGTGCATCGATAGATTTATAATATTTGAGTTTGGCATGTATTAATGTACATCCAATAGAATAAATGATTACTCCGATAAGTTGTATTACTAAAATTGTATCTTATACATTTAGTAGTGTTGTATATATATCAAATGCTGTTGTGTATTAAGTTGGTGGTTATCATTTATTGTTTTAGAACAAATGGGTTTTCGGTGATTTTAACTGGTTCGAAATCCGAGTCGTCACAATTTATAAACTTAAGAAAGCTTCAAGGAGTTGGAACAAGTGTTTAGATAAGGTAATCGAATGGTTTGGCTTTTTTTAACAAAGCTAAGCGAGGTTAACTGGCCCCCTACCAGTTTATTGCAAGCACAATAAAAGAAATTTGCACCATAACAAACCTACGGCACAAAAGAAGAGGAAAAGAATGAAGAAAAAGGCGAAAATAAACAAAGAAGTAAAACAAAAGGCAGAAAAGCCACAATTTGTTCCACATTCCATAATTAAGATTCCCAAAACTATCAGAGCTGTTTCTCACACCATCTCTGATTGATTTAATCAGGTGGTTCCATATCTCGATCTCACTTTTATTATTTCCATTGAAGACTCTTTCATTTCTTTCTCTCCATATGACCTGAATGAACTTTTTGAGAACAAGCAACAACATCAAACTTGTGTCATTTTTCCATCTGGTGGCTTTATATATGTTGCACCATTCAATATTGCTGTTTCTGGACCTGCTGCCATGACCAAGTTGTTGAATATGCGCTTATATGATTTTTGTTTGATGATAATAAACATATATACATTCGTTTAAATGTATTTGTTAATGTACTATTTTATTTTTCATAGAATTAAATAAATATTTGCAGAATAAAATAAATAACACGGAATTTGAATTCAAACAAATATTTTACTCAAACAAATATTTATTACAATTTTGATAGTACAAATTCAAGCTCTCACTATACATATATGTAACGACCCAGAATTTTTTATTAATTTAAATTTGAATATTTAATTAATTTTAAATATTAATAAGTGAATTTATAAGTCAAATAAATTTTATTTTGATTTATTGGATATAATTGGATAATTAAATCGATAATTTAATACGTTAAATTATGGAAATAATTGAAAATTGAGTTAAATATGATTGAAAATGATTTGGAAAATTTTATTTTATCATATTGAAGTTATAGAAATATTTTAGAACTTTTAAAATCAAATTAAAAGTTAATTTGTGAAAATTGAATATTTTAATATTTAATAATCGACTGTAAAATAGTCAATTTTTGAACAGTCTCAGAATTGAACGAAACCAGTTCCATTGGATCCGTAATAGTTAGTTATTACCGGATTTCAAATTTCGTGTCAATCGGAGCTATCGTTTGATCGTGGCAGCTCGAAACGCATCGAATCGTTTTTAATTTAAATTTGGCGAGTCAAAATAGCCATTTTTCAAAAAGTCTCGGATTTCGACGAAACCAGTTTCATCGGATCCGTAATGTGATATTATTATAAGGTTTCAAATTTCAAGTCGTTTGGATTTACCGTTTGTCCGGTACAAATTAAAACGCCTAGAAATCGATTTAAATCGGTTTAATTTAAATTGAACGTTTTCAGCCATAACTCGCACATACTTCCGAATTAGCTTCCGAAACCTGTTCCATTGTGTCCGGAACGCGGGATAAACCCTAGGTACGCTGGTTACGGCGCCTAAATCGGAGTTCGGAATTTTCGGGATGAATAGTGTTTACGCTTGCTCGTTCTTATAAATAACACCATTCACAAATAAAAAAAAAAAATAACATTCAAAACCCTAATTCTATGTTACAGCCGCCACCCTATTATAAACGGCCAGAAATTGTCAATTCTTTCTCCCTCAAAATCTCTCAATCCATTCATCGATTCACGAAGCCATCAACTACAAAGTTATAGAGCTTCGCAAGATCTTGAAATCCATACGGATTTGATGAAGTTTGGAGCATCGCAGTGTGAGATAGGTGTGGCCGTTCCCATCAGTTTTGGCACGACTTTCCATGTGCTAGACATGGCCGAGCTTGCTCTTGTTGAGGCCGTGGGTAGAGGGGAGCAAGGCGAGTCGAGTGCAAGTTCCTGATCGTGATATCGTCGAGTGATTTTGGCGAATAATTTAACCCTAATCTACATGTTGGGTTCGGCCTCTATTCTAATTGCCTGGAGATGGTTGCGTGAATGTAGGAGATGGAGGGGAGCCCTTGGATCATGATCTAATGGCATGGATTAGGCATAGGTTAAAATTATAAAAGTTTATGTAATAATTGTTATATAAAATCACGTTCAAACTTGTAAAATTCATAACTTTTTCATACGAGGTCGAAAAAATGCAAATCCAGTTGCGTTGGAATCGTATGGATGAGCACTACGCGATGGAGTTAGTTTGGAGTCGTTTGGAGTTAGTGAGAATTTCGGGTAAAATTAAACGCGCGTTTAATTTTATTCGAAATAAAAGCTAAAACGGATTTAAACCAAGGTGAGAACTTCTCACTCAAATCGAATAGATTTCGATTTTATTTTAAATAGTTAGATTTAAAATATTTGAATGCATGTTTGAATGATGACTGTAAATTATTGATTGTTAAAATAGACATTATGCGCCGTTAGTAAGCGGATGTTATTTATTATAAACATATACCGCGAATATTTCATAAACAGTGAAATTGGTATTATATATAATATCAATATATATATATTGGCATATGTATATATTGCAGTTGATTGATTTCCCGCATTTTTTGTTTAGCGGATGAGACCCTATTACGCCGTTATTAAGCGGATAATATTTAATAAGAACATGTACCGCGATAATTTCGTACTGGAGCGAAATTGGTATTGTGCTAATGTTTTTGGATGCAGGAAACAGGTTGGAGGGATCCAACTGGATTCCTCAACAGTTTTTATTTGATTTTCAGATATTTTGATATTTGAGAATTTTCATATTGATATATGATATCGTTGTAGTCGTGATTGACTATTTGGTGTGTAGCATCATTGGACCCAGATTTTGGGATTTTAAAATGTTTTTAAAGTGATTTTTGAAAAGATAAAATATTTTTGGAAGTGATCTATTTTAAATAAATAAACGTTATAATTTTTAAAGTTGTAAAAATTATGGTTTTTGTGAAATATTGTAAAAAGCTGATTTTTGAGAAATATGAATTAATGACTTTATAAAATAGTTTAAACTGGATTTTTGAATTTATTATTAAAAGTTTAAATATAGGATTTATAAAATTTGATTATTTTATAAATCAAAATGGTGAAATTATAAAGGAAATTAAAGACGTTTCAAAATAATAATATAAACTGATTTATATTAAGAGATTTATAAATGGATATTTATAAATTGAAATATAGACATTATAAAATGAGATTTTATAAGTGTTTGAATGATGTGAGAATGAATTTCATAATAGAATGAAATTTATAGAATTATAAACTGTGAAGTTATAAATGAAATTTTATAAGCAATAGGTTTATAAAATTTATAAAGTTATCGAAAGAATGAATTTTGGATAAATAAACAATCTTATAAGTTAAGATTAATAATTTGGGAAGTTAAATGAACGATTTTGTAAAATAATCGTTTTATAAGTAATTAACTTATAATATGAACTTGTAGTTTATAATTTAGTTATAAACTGGAATAGGTTAATAAAAGAATTTATAAAAAGGAAGTTTTATAAATAAATAGAAATGGAATTTATAAACGTTGTTTTATAAATTCGCAAACGACTTATTTTGATAAGTTAATTGTTATAACCTATTAATGGAGTTATATTCACATTTTTGAATAGTGAATAATCCTTTGAATTAAAATGAATAAAAGAATGAAATTTGTTAACGAAGTTATTCACGTTTTTGAATAGTGAATAATACGTTAAAGAAATTGTTTTGGATTTGGTGTTTTAAATAAAATTTAAAACGATCTAACGATGTTTTAAAATGCGTTGAGATTCGAAACCATAGTTTTCAACATTGATTGTTGAAATAGACGTTTTCGAGAAATAAAAGGAAATAGTGGACTATAACACTGTTGTTATAGAAATTGATTTCCGAAAGGAAATGTTTTGAATAGTATTGGGATTTATATATCTATTTTGATTTCGAATCCCTATACTAGTGATTTTGGGTTGTCGTAACGATGTTTTACGCAACATTCGTTTTGGCCCAAATAAATATGTTAAGTGAATGATTTCCTTAAAGAAAGAAATATATACTTAATTCGGTTTAAGTATATTGAATATTTTCTAAGTGTTGAAAATAAAAGATTGTGAATTACTTATTTATAAATAAGTATGGAAATGTTTTCCAATATGAAGTGAATAATTCGAATTTATCTTTTTGAAGATAAATGGAAATGAATAAATTGAAATCATATGCATGAATATTTTGAAATATAAATTCATTATAGAATTTATATGTGAAGTGGAACTTGTTTAAAAAATAAATATTGATTTATTTTTGAAGTGTTGAAATTATATATCTTGTAAAGATATTTTGGAAAATAAATAATTTGGAAAATTATTTGGAATCTGGTGATGTATGCATATCCATTGATAGTTCAATAACCGACTATCAGTATTTCCCTTTGAATGGGTATTTGATGTGAATTGATTGAATTTGAATGCACACTTATTTTTGAATAAGCGCTCACTATTCGGGTTAACCGGGAAAGGACCATGGGGTCGTATAACCCACCCCGAATATGTGATACGTCGTTGTGAATCGCATTTGAAGATCGGTGTTGAAGACCGGTATTTGCGAGAGTGATAGGATGAACTATCGATTGACTCTGCACCGAGTAGCTACGGTATTGAGTTCTCCATATGTGATGGTGAATCCGATCAGGATTGTGAATATCCGGATTGCAAGGACTTCTTTGTAAGTGCCTTCGGTTCTGTTCGAGCCCGGAACAGACTTGTATGGATTGTATGCCTGACATTACAAGTTGAGATATAAAGCCGATTTCTTTCAAATATATTTCTGTTGGTGGCGGAGAATTTATTCTTTTAGCTTAACACCCTTCTTTGAGACGTATGTGCTCAAAGGTTATATAGTTGAAGTTATCAGCGATATATTCCCAGTTTGGTAATGTGACATGCTGAGTGATGCTGAAATGATCATTGTGTTGATTATTTGTGATAGGATCATTTATTTGATCGTCTATCTTAGTGGTCATTGTGTTGATCATTTGTTGACCCAAAGCATGGCTTTTGTATAAAGTATGTTTTTGTGGACGTGACTTCGTCGAGCCTCACATCCCGGAAATGGTCAAAACAGGAAAGATGCGGCAAGGTTATTAGGGGTTGCTGTAGCTCCCCTTAGGGTATGTGCATTTCCTTCTGGAAAGGGGTGGTATCATGGTATGGAGCCCAGATACTTACTCATGTTGAAAACACTTTATGATTGTGTGAATTGGATATCGAGCGCTCGGTTGAAAAGGTCCTAAAGGACCGGGGAATGGCGTGCTCGTGTCAGTAGTTACCCAGTTAGGGGTAACCCGGCCTTGTGTTGGCAGAGATCCGGTTTGGTTCTCGGGGATGTCTTTCCAGAGGCATTCTCAGTGGCAATGGGAAGTTCCTTGGCCTGATCATTTGTTGGAAATCCAAAGAAACAATACGAAACTTGTACGGTTTTAGTTGTAGAACCTGCCATTTAATATGGTAGCTATTAGTAGGCATAATATAATGGTACCTATGCTGGCTATGATTTATATCTTTACTTTCGAAATGAATTTGTTCTACACTATGCACTAATAATAATATCAAAATTGATTTGATTTTAATGCGTATCAAGCATCTTTGACTATCATAAGGAGAAATCTTCTCCAAGTCTGCGTTTGCATTGTGTGTGTGGCAGGAGGCCTTATGGTAGTCTCATTTTTTAAAAGCATTGCGAATTGAATTTAAAAATATTCCTCTTTTTGATTTTAAAGATAAATAAACTGTTTTGAGTTCTCACACCAGTCACATGACTGACTCGGAGTTTATTGTTTTCCTTCCTAAACTCTGGGTGCCCACCAATTTCCACACGGGCAGTTAAGAGTTAGGTTTATCAGGATATTCTGGATATTCTGGAGTTGCTGGAGGCAAGCTGGATTGGCATGGCGTATTACTAGTATATAGTATTTCTTTTTCCGCTGCACTGTTTGTTGATGTATGTTGTTGTACACTCTGATGATATGATGTAATGAAATATAATGTGATGTAATAACTGATATAGTTCTTTGTTTAAAGATTTTTCATTTATTATTATATATGTTGTTCCGCTGCGAATTGTGAGATTCTGTTGTTGTTCTGTTGTTTTCTGTCCCGTCCTATTTTCTTCTGTTTTTTTCCTTTTTCTCTATTCTCTTTTTCTTTCTATTTTTAAAATCCTTCTATCTTCTGTTTTTTCAAATTCTCTGTTTTCTTTCTCTGTTTTCTAAAAATTGTCTATCTTCTTTTCCCTCTATTTTTCTTTTTCTTTCTTCTTTTTCTCTCTTCTTTCTTTTCTTTTCTTTTTAAAATCCATAACATCTCGGTTTTCGGCCTTTGATTTCTCGGCAGTCGATAAAGTGAGTGTCGATGTCGAATTTTCGGAGAACGAAAATCCGTACTGTTACATTTGGATCAGAGCATATGGTTAAGCGACAACCATGGTTCTGTTGGGTATAATTCATTAGAGATAGAGTCAGCAGTACTCTAGAATGAGTTTGAGTGTAATAATAGCTATGAGAGCGTATTTGTTAGTGAATATAAAATTGTTTTATATTGTGATGATTGGTTTATTGAGTGGTATATGAACTTTCGTCAGCGTGGTCCGCAAGACTATGCCGAAGGGGTTTCTAAACACTTGAATAGAACAATTCGACACAATATTGTTTTTAAAATTGGGTAAATAAAATAATTTTACCTTGATTATATTTTATATATAAAGGAATAATTTTTCAGAATTATTAAAGTGTATATAAGTTGATTGTTAGGTTGTTTGAATAATCTAAATAAAAGAGTAATTGTATAAGCAAATGAATTATAAGAATTGAATTATAATTAAAGTGATTTACAATTGTGAAATAAACTTATATATATAAGAAGTGAAACTATATGAATTTAAGTTATGTAAAACTAAGTGATGTTTAAAGGAAATATAACTTTAGTAATGTTAATGAAGTTAATATTGGTATCGAAGTAAATTAATGAAGTTAGTAATAAATATGAACTTGAGTTATGTAATAGAATTCAACTTTGTAATTGAATTGAATTAATGGATTGAATGTTAATCAATTAAATGTAAATTTAAGTTGATATAAAATAATGAACATAAGTGTTAATTCATTAAAATTCAAATGTTATTAGAAGTTGAATAAAAATTGAATGAAAATCAATTAAAATTTAAACCGAATTGAATGTATGAATATAAGCAAAGGAATTTGGTTGAAATTAATATACTTCGGTTGTTATTTGATTGTTGATTGATTGTATATAATTCATTAAGTGTTAATGAAATTGGAAGCTATGTAATTGAATTCAAATTAGAAGTAAATAAATTTGAATAGAATTGAAAGTGAATTGGATTTAATTAGTGAATGCAAACTAATTAAAATTGAGAATGAATGTGATAAAATCCAATGTAAATAAATCAAATGTGATTTGAATTGAAAACCATTTCATTGAATATTAATGAGAATATGAATGAATATAGATTTAATAGATGGTTGATGTTTGCATTTGTTGTTTAGTTGCATTTGCTATGTGACATATATAGTTGTTATGTTGCTATATGTTGTATATCGATACTATTGTCATATATGCATGTTTCTCATGTTGTTTGTTGAGTGTTTAGTAGGTGCGGATCGCGTTTGCTTCGCATTTGGAGTTCGCTTTTGCGCTATATTAGCCGTATATGCTCGCTAATAAAATATAAGGTACATATCTCGGATTAAATATCGCACTTTTACACTTTTTCCCTTCGGGATGCCTCATTACTTGATGAGATGTATATTTGTGATATATATACTGTCAATTTTTTTTCGGATCGAGCCGCGCAAAGGAGACTATGGCGAATTTTTCCGGAAATTTAAGGCGTTAGAAAATTTTTGAGTAAATTGGGAAAATTGTGAAAACTTTAACTTTGATTTTGGAATTGAAAGTTAAACAATAGTAGTTGTTTTTGAAAAGATAACTAAGTATGATTTGAAAACTTAGTAAAAGTTATCATAAGAAGTTTAATTATGAATTTTGGAAAAATAAATAAATTCTGTAACTTTCTTACTTGTAATTTCGAGGACGAAATTCTTTTAAGGGGGGAAGATTGTAACGACCCAGAATTTTTTATTAATTTAAATTTGAATATTTAATTAATTTTAAATATTAATAAGTGAATTTATAAGTCAAATAAATTTTATTTTGATTTATTGGATTTAATTGGATAATTAAATCGATAATTTAATACGTTAAATTATGGAAATAATTGAAAATTGAGTTAAATATGATTGAAAATGATTTGGAAAATTTTATTTTATCATATTGAAGTTATAGAAATATTTTAGAACTTTTAAAATCAAATTAAAAGTTAATTTGTGAAAATTGAATATTTTAATATTTAATAATCGACTGTAAAATAGTCAATTTTTGAACAGTCTCAGAATTGAACGAAACCAGTTCCATTGGATCCGTAATAGATAGTTATTATCGGATTTCAAATTTCGTGTCAATCGGAGCTATCGTTTGATCGTGGCAGCTCGAAACGCATCGAATCGTTTTTAATTTAAATTTGGCGAGTCAAAATAGCCATTTTTCAAAAAGTCTCGGATTTCGACGAAACCAGTTTCATCGGATCCGTAATGTGATATTATTGTAAGGTTTCAAATTTCAAGTCGTTTGGATTTACCGTTTGTCCGGTACAAATTAAAACGCCTAGAAATCGATTTAAATCGGTTTAATTTAAATTGAACGTTTTCAGCCATAACTCGCACATACTTCCGAATTAGCTTCCGAAACCTGTTCCATTGTGTCCGGAACGCGGGATAAACCCTAGGTACGTTGGTTACGGCGCCTAAATCGGAGTTCGGAATTTTCGGGATGAATAGTGTTTACGCTTGCTCGTTCTTATAAATAGCACCATTCACAAATAAAAAAAAAAATAACATTCAAAACCCTAATTCTATGTTACAGCCGCCACCCTATTATAAACGGCCAGAAATTGTCAATTCTTTCTCCCTCAAAATCTCTCAATCCATTCATCGATTCACGAAGCCATCAACTACAAAGTTATAGAGCTTCGCAAGATCTTGAAATCCATACGGATTTGATGAAGTTTGGAGCATCGTAGTGTGAGATAGGTGTGGCCGTTCCCATCAGTTTTGGCACGACTTTCCATGTGCTAGACATGGCCGAGCTTGCTCTTGTTGAGGCCGTGGGTAGAGGGGAGCAAGGCGAGTCGAGTGCAAGTTCCTGATCGTGATATCGTCGAGTGATTTTGGCGAATAATTTAACCCTAATCTACATGTTGGGTTCGGCCTCTATTCTAATTGCTTGGAGATGGTTGCGTGAATGTAGGAGATGGAGGGGAGCCCTTGGATCATGATCTAATGGCATGGATTAGGCATAGGTTAAAATTATAAAAGTTTATGTAATAATTGTTATATAAAATCACGTTCAAACTTGTAAAATTCATAACTTTTTCATACGAGGTCGAAAAAATGCAAATCCAGTTGCGTTGGAATCGTATGGACGAGCACTACGCGATGGAGTTGGTTTGGAGTCGTTTGGAGTTAGTGAGAATTTCGGGTAAAATTAAACGCGCGTTTAATTTTATTCGAAATAAAAGCTAAAACGGATTTAAACCAAGGTGAGAACTTCTCACTCAAATCGAATAGATTTCGATTTTATTTTAAATAGTTAGATTTAAAATATTTGAATGCATGTTTGAATGATGACTGTAAATTATTGATTGTTAAAATAGACATTATGCGCCGTTAGTAAGCGGATGTTATTTATTATAAACATATACCGCGAATATTTCATAAACAGTGAAATTGGTATTATATATAATATCAATATATATATATTGGCATATGTATATATTGCAGTTGATTGATTTCCCGCATTTTTTGTTTAGCGGATGAGACCCTATTACGCCGTTATTAAGCGGATAATATTTAATAAGAACATGTACCGCGATAATTTCGTACTGGAGCGAAATTGGTATTGTGCTAATGTTTTTGGATGCAGGAAACAGGTTGGAGGGATCCAACTGGATTCCTCAACAGTTTTTATTTGATTTTCAGATATTTTGATATTTGACGAATTTTCATATTGATATATGATATCGTTGTAGTCGTGATTGACTATTTGGTGTGTAGCATCATTGGACCCAGATTTTGGGATTTTAAAGTGATTTTTGAAAAGATAAAATATTTTTGGAAGTGATCTATTTTAAATAAATAAACGTTATAATTTTTAAAGTTGTAAAAATTATGGTTTTTGTGAAATATTGTAAAAAGCTGATTTTTGAGAAATATGAATTAATGACTTTATAAAATAGTTTAAACTGGATTTTTGAATTTATTATTAAAAGTTTAAATATAGGATTTATAAAATTTGATTATTTTATAAATCAAAATGGTGAAATTATAAAGGAAATTAAAGACGTTTCAAAATAATAATATAAACTGATTTATATTAAGAGATTTATAAATGGATATTTATAAATTGAAATATAGACATTATAAAATGAGATTTTATAAGTGTTTGAATGATGTGAGAATGAATTTCATAATAGAATGAAATTTATAGAATTATAAACTGTGAAGTTATAAATGAAATTTTATAAGCAATAGGTTTATAAAATTTATAAAGTTATCGAAAGAATGAATTTTGGATAAATAAACAATCTTATAAGTTAAGATTAATAATTTGGGAAGTTAAATGAACGATTTTGTAAAATAATCGTTTTATAAGTAATTAACTTATAATATGAACTTGTAGTTTATAATTTAGTTATAAACTGGAATAGGTTAATAAAAGAATTTATAAAAAGGAAGTTTTATAAATAAATAGAAATGGAATTTATAAACGTTGTTTTATAAATTCGCAAACGACTTATTTTGATAAGTTAATTGTTATAACCTATTAATGGAGTTATATTCACATTTTTGAATAGTGAATAATCCTTTGAATTAAAATGAATAAAAGAATGAAATTTGTTAACGAAGTTATTCACGTTTTTGAATAGTGAATAATACGTTAAAGAAATTGTTTTGGATTTGGTGTTTTAAATAAAATTTAAAACGATCTAACGATGTTTTAAAATGCGTTGAGATTCGAAACCATAGTTTTCAACATTGATTGTTGGAATAGACGTTTTCGAGAAATAAAAGGAAATAGTGGACTATAACACTGTTGTTATAGAAATTGATTTCCGAAAGGAAATGTTTTGAATAGTATTGGGATTTATATATCTATTTTGATTTCGAATCCCTATACTAGTGATTTTGGGTTGTCGTAACGATGTTTTACGCAACATTCGTTTTGGCCCAAATAAATATGTTAAGTGAATGATTTCCTTAAAGAAAGAAATATATACTTAATTCGGTTTAAGTATATTGAATATTTTCTAAGTGTTGAAAATAAAAGATTGTGAATTACTTATTTATAAATAAGTATGGAAATGTTTTCCAATATGAAGTGAATAATTCGAATTTATCTTTTTGAAGATAAATGGAAATGAATAAATTGAAATCATATGCATGAATATTTTGAAATATAAATTCATTATAGAATTTATATGTGAAGTGGAACTTGTTTAAAAAATAAATATTGATTTATTTTTGAAGTGTTGAAATTATATATCTTGTAAAGATATTTTGGAAAATAAATAATTTGGAAAATTATTTGGAATCTGGTGATGTATGCATATCCATTGATAGTTCAATAACCGACTATCAGTATTTCCCTTTGAATGGGTATTTGATGTGAATTGATTGAATTTGAATGCACACTTATTTTTGAATAAGCGCTCACTATTCGGGTTAACCGGGAAAGGACCATGGGGTCGTATAACCCACCCCGAATATGTGATACGTCGTTGTGAATCGCATTTGAAGATCGGTGTTGAAGACCGGTATTTGCGAGAGTGATAGGATGAACTATCGATTGACTCTGCACCGAGTAGCTACGGTATTGAGTTCTCCATATGTGATGGTGAATCCGATCAGGATTGTGAATATCCGGATTGCAAGGACTTCTTTGTAAGTGCCTTCGGTTCTGTTCGAGCCCGGAACAGACTTGTATGGATTGTATGCCTGACATTACAAGTTGAGATATAAAGCCGATTTCTTTCAAATATATTTCTGTTGGTGGCGGAGAATTTATTCTTTTAGCTTAACACCCTTCTTTGAGACGTATGTGCTCAAAGGTTATATAGTTGAAGTTATCAGCGATATATTCCCAGTTTGGTAATGTGACATGCTGAGTGATGCTGAAATGATCATTGTGTTGATTATTTGTGATAGGATCATTTATTTGATCGTCTATCTTAGTGGTCATTGTGTTGATCATTTGTTGACCCAAAGCATGGCTTTTGTATAAAGTATGTTTTTGTGGACGTGACTTCGTCGAGCCTCACATCCCGGAAATGGTCAAAACAGGAAAGATGCGGCAAGGTTATTAGGGGTTGCTGTAGCTCCCCTTAGGGTATGTGCATTTCCTTCTGGAAAGGGGTGGTATCATGGTATGGAGCCCAGATACTTACTCATGTTGAAAACACTTTATGATTGTGTGAATTGGATATCGAGCGCTCGGTTGAAAAGGTCCTAAAGGACCGGGGAATGGCGTGCTCGTGTCAGTAGTTACCCAGTTAGGGGTAACCCGGCCTTGTGTTGGCAGAGATCCGGTTTGGTTCTCGGGGATGTCTTTCCAGAGGCATTCTCAGTGGCAATGGGAAGTTCCTTGGCCTGATCATTTGTTGGAAATCCAAAGAAACAATACGAAACTTGTACGGTTTTAGTTGTAGAACCTGCCATTTAATATGGTAGCTATTAGTAGGCATAATATAATGGTACCTATGCTGGCTATGATTTATATCTTTACTTTCGAAATGAATTTGTTCTACACTATGCACTAATAATAATATCAAAATTGATTTGATTTTAATGCGTATCAAGCATCTTTGACTATCATAAGGAGAAATCTTCTCCAAGTCTGCGTTTGCATTGTGTGTGTGGCAGGAGGCCTTATGGTAGTCTCATTTTTTAAAAGCATTGCGAATTGAATTTAAAAATATTCCTCTTTTTGATTTTAAAGATAAATAAACTGTTTTGAGTTCTCACACCAGTCACATGACTGACTCGGAGTTTATTGTTTTCCTTCCTAAACTCTGGGTGCCCACCAATTTCCACACGGGCAGTTAAGAGTTAGGTTTATCAGGATATTCTGGATATTCTGGAGTTGCTGGAGGCAAGCTGGATTGGCATGGCGTATTACTAGTATATAGTATTTCTTTTTCCGCTGCACTGTTTGTTGATGTATGTTGTTGTACACTCTGATGATATGATGTAATGAAATATAATGTGATGTAATAACTGATATAGTTCTTTGTTTAAAGATTTTTCATTTATTATTATATATGTTGTTCCGCTGCGAATTGTGAGATTCTGTTGTTGTTCTGTTGTTTTCTGTCCCGTCCTATTTTCTTCTGTTTTTTTTCCTTTTTCTCTATTCTCTTTTTCTTTCTATTTTTAAAATCCTTCTATCTTCTGTTTTTTCAAATTCTCTGTTTTCTTTCTCTGTTTTCTAAAAATTGTCTATCTTCTTTTCCCTCTATTTTTCTTTTTCTTTCTTCTTTTTCTCTCTTCTTTCTTTTCTTTTCTTTTTAAAATCCATAACATCTCGGTTTTCGGCCTTTGATTTCTCGGCAGTCGATAAAGTGAGTGTCGATGTCGAATTTTCGGAGAACGAAAATCCGTACTGTTACAATATACATTTTTGATTACATCACAATTCAGTTTACATTAATAACCTGACTACATATCACTCACACTCGTATTTATCTTCAACTGCATTCCAGTTTGAATTCAGCATCTGGGCAATCTGCAAAAATATAAACTAACACAGTAAAATTGAAAATAAAATATTTTTGCAATATAAAATAAAAGATGAATTTTTGAAAATATGATTTGCCTCAGTTATTTGGGTTGTTCATCATCATTCACACTTGATTTCATCACAAAGTCGTGCACATAGATATTACAGGGACAGGTATACATAAGTGGCTGCAGTACGCACACATACATTTATACACGTATGCACTGCCCCGCCAACTCGTGTGCACAAATCAAAGAAAAGCACTGTTAACAATTCAGCACAAGGTCAAACCCAAATAACACACGGGATTCAACTCAAGGCAGAATACAAGCTGCAGTATACCAAAGTGATACAGATACATGCAAATTCGACAAGCAACTGAAGGCAAAAGGTCCAAAGTATCACTTACAACATGTATGCAGCCCAATGAACCAGTGACAACAAACTAAATGAAGACAGCAACAAGTACATGTCAATGCAAGCACAGCCTCAAACATGAAACAAGACCAAAACCAGAAATGTACAGCAAAACAACACATGAAACACAATCATCTACAACAATGCATAGTCGCATTCAAGTCTTAGAAACAAATGACAATGTTAGAGCATACGAGCAGCAGCCTTAACAAGGCATGTGCAACATGGTCAGAAGCAAGGCAACAGAGACTCAAGCAACAACATGGACTGCAACAAATACATGATGCCCAACTCAAATGAATATCGGTGCAAGTGTCGACCAGGTAGCAAGGAAGATCAACACGGCAACTACAAACTGCAAATATCCAAGTTCTACAAGCCCAACACAGTATACAAGTACAGGCCGCAGCAAAAATGCAAGACAATGGTCGAAGCAAGACCAATGAATGCACCAGAAACACAAGACCACCATACATCCACCACAACAAACTTTAAATGACACAGTGCACATGAGAAACTATTTTTCACAAGCAAGAAGCTGACAGAAAATCAAACCAGAATGCATCAGTGTACAGTGAGCCAAGAATACATGTACTCGAGACAATATGCACAAATGTAAAACCACTGCAACAAAAGTGTACAAACACCAATGAACCAACAAAACCTGGCCAAAAACAAGACAGACCAACATACTACAATAAATCATCAAAGATTGCAACAGATGGAGCTACAGGAAAGTACAGCAAGCTACAGCATCAAGTGGATTCATATGCATTGAAATCAACTTCAATGCAATACACAGTATGAATGAATACAACAAGTCCAGATACAAGCTAGTTCCAGTGCCAACATATTCAACTCAATGTGCAACTGCAAGTGAACAAATATGCATATACCAGTGATGCAACTAAGCACAAGTCAATTACTACATAACAACAGTCAGTACCAACATGGACAGAAGGCAGTGAAACCCAGAGCATATGAAATGCAGACTAGAAGTGCAACTGCAATGGATACAAAAAAATGCTCAAGATTGCTAGAACAAAGCTACAGGAATGCAGACAGTGGCCGAAGCAAATTTACAAAATGTCGAAGCCGTGGAAGCATAACAAAGCCAAAAATCGTCACAGTCAATATTGAACGAGTCAATAATCAAAACCGTGTCAACCAAGCCGTGGGGATCAAGCATCAAGTATACAAATTTGACAAAGTCAGATTAATCATCAATCGTTCAAGCATAATCAAGCGGCAGAGAAACGAAAATGACAAATTCAAACATGATTATACGAACGAAAATAAAGGAGATCGAACTCCTATAAATTCCCAAAATCATCATCGGCATAAAATATAGAGTTCGAGAAAGCAAAATTCAGCAGAGCAAAAGGAATAAAACACATACCAGAAAATCACATACGAACTCGATCCAATTCGAAGAGCCGTGAGCTAATAGAAGAGAAACGAAGCCTACAACTATCTGTATCAAGTGGCGACTTCAATTGGCACAAACCCTAATTTGGAAATCAGGGACGAAGCCCTAAATTCAGAACTGAGAGGAACGAAAGAGAAGAACGGCCGCCATTTTTCACAAGGAGATAAAGGAACGGGCTAACAGATAGTGAAGGGGGCCGGCCTTGTTTATGTTACAAAGGGGTTTTAAAATATAATAAGGGTTTTATTTTAAATTAGGGTTATTTTAATTTTGAATTGTTTTTAATTTGTATTTTCTTTTAAACCGTTTTTAATTTTCTAGTCGTGTGACTAGGGGACAAACTACGGTGTGTAGTTTGGGAATTCGCAACTTGGTGGTTGAGTTGTGGTCAGGGTTTTGAGCGTAGAGTTAGATTAGTCAATAGCGGGTATAGCGAGTTTACGTGTGTAAGCGAGGGACTATCTAATTTCTAGTAGAAACCTTGGGGGCAGCACGTAGGCAGGGTTTTGCCGAAGCTGGGTAAATTCTGTGTTGTTCTGTTCTTTTATTTATATTCTGCTATATCTGTGCTGCTATTCTGTGATCTGAATTTAAATTAATTGATAAGCTTCCGCGATTAATTTTTATAATTTACACTATCACCCTATTCAACCCCCCTCTAGGGTGAAATCGATCCTACAAGTGGTATCAGAGCTAGGAACAAAAGCCATTTTTGTTTTAAAATTTTGATTTTACAAAAACCAATTTTCGTTTAAAAATTCGTGTTTCAAAAATCAATTTTTGTTTTAAAAATTCGTGTTTCAAAAATCAATTTTTGTTTTAAAAATTCGTGTTTCAAAAATCGGTTTTTGTTTTAAAAATTTGAATTTTTAAAATGGCTTCTTTTAATAATGCTTTTGCAGAAGGGCAATCAATAGTCAGACCACCAATGTTCAATGGTGAATATGCTTACTGGAAAAATAGAATGCAAATTTTTCTGAAAACGATTGACGCTTGGAATATTGTTGAGACAGGTTATAGTATACCAACTATAACTGTAGATAATCAGGAAATAGAGAAACCAAAGGAACAATGGACAGAACTAGAAAATAAATTACAGAATACTAATGCCAAAGCTATGAATTCTATTATCTGTTCATTGGATCAATTTGAATTTAATCGTGTCTCACATTGTCTAACTGCGCAGGAAATATGGCACATACTAGAAGTGACTCACGAAGGAACATCTCAAGTCAAAGAATCTCGCCTTGCAATGCTAAGCAGCGAATACGAGAACTTCAAAATGGCGAAGGAAGAAAATGTCAAAGAGATGTACGGACGACTCTCCAATATCGTATACAAATCAAAAGCTCTCGAAAAAACATACACCTAATTAGAAATAGTCCGGAAAATCCTCAGAGTCCTTCCACGAAGCTTTGAAGCAAAAGTAACTGCCATACAAGAATCGAAAGATTTAAAACAACTTAAAGTTGAAGAACTCATCGGAAATCTCACCACTTATGAGCTAGAAATGAAATTCAAAGAAGAGCGTGAAGGAGGTGACACTCAAAAGAAATCAATAGCTCCCAAAGGAACAACCAAAAGTGATGATGATAACGATGAAGATGATGGAGCAGCAGAATTGGAGCTGTTGATAAGGAAATTCAAAAAATGGAATCAAAAAAATGGTAACTCAGCTCGAATTCAAAAAGCAAAAAGCAGAATAGCCAAAGCACTAGACTACTCGGAAGAACAAAAGTTTATTTGTTATAATTGCAACAAACCCGGCCATATCAAGCCCGATTGTCCACAAATTAAATCCAGCCACGGAAAGAAACAGAAAAAGAAAAGTTTTGCAGCCACTTGGGATGAAATAGACGAGAATGATCAAAGCACTGGCAGTGAAAGCGAAAAGGCAGAATTGTGTCTTCGAGGTGATACAACTGACAGTGACGATGACGAGCCAAGTGAGGTATCAAAACTTACCCATTCTGAGTTGCTTATATATTTTCATGAAGTAAACGGTTGTTTTGAACGACTTAGGGAAAAATACGCCAAACTTGAATCTCAAAAAGATACTTTGATAGAATGTAATAAACAACTTGATCAATTAGTTAAAACCTATCAAAGTAGGATCCCTAAGTGTGATAAGTGTCCAACATTTGATGAAGAAATTAAAAAATCAGAAATTAAAATAAAATCGCTTGAAAATGAAATTCTGATTTTAAAGGAGAATGAAAATACTAGGAGAGAGAATTCTATTAAAAAGTGCACACAGTTGTTAAACGAAAATGAATCTCTCAAATCACAAGTCCAACAATTGTCAACGACTTTAGATAAATTTTCAAAAAGTGAAAAATCGTTAAATATGCTATTAGGAAAGCAAACTGTTAATACGGTTAAACAAGGACTTGGATATAATAGTTCGAAAAGTGTTGAAAACAAGATTAATCAAGAAAATTCAATGTGCACGATTTGTAGAAAATATGGACACGATCACAATAATTGTTGGCATAGACCCAAACATGTGAAAACTATACCGATTTGGGTTCCAAAAGGCACAAATATAAAATCTCTCAAAGTTAAACAAATTTGGGTGCCGAAGGGAACAATTATAAATAGTTTTGGGTCTTTACAAAATTGTTTTTCAAAATTTTCTGCCACTAACAATCATGGACCTATAAAAACAAATAGGTCACATAAAACTTTCATCGTGTAGGTGTGGTGGCAGGCTAAGGAACAACAATAGTGTTCTCTGGATTTTGGCTGTTCCAGAAACACAACGGGCGACAATGCTAAGTTTCTTAGCCTAGTATAAAGGTGACAGAATCACAACGGACAACAACGAAAAATATCGTAAAGGTAAAACAGGTATGGTATGTTTTAAACGATATATTAAATGTGATAATCTGCACCGTATTTTGAATTAATTCAGCCAATATTGAGATTGATGAAAAGATGATGATTTTTGATTCTGATTTATTCAAAATTGTTGGCCAATTATATTCTTATGCCAAAAACACTATAAAAATCTCTAGATTCTTTGAATTACTTCATATATATCATTTTGGATTAAAAATAGTGTTTTGTTGGATAATTATACAATTGGTTATAATTCGGCTAACTCTATATTCACGGTTTTTTGATTATTTACACGGCTTCATTTCAAATTCAAAAGAATGTCATTTACATTGTTGTTAAAATTGAATTTGAAATTTTTGGTGCACACTTCATGTTTTGGTCTATAAAATTCAATTGATGATAATTTTGAGTGAAAGAGAAATTCAGATGTAGATTACACTGGTAATCTAGTTGATAGAAAAATTACTAGTGAAACGTGATTTTTGTTGAGACATTTAATAACTGCATCGTTTTTTTTTCAAAGAAAATATCTGCATATTCTTCATTTCAAATAATTTTCAAATAGTAGAAAATTTTCTTTTAAAAACCCCCTAGAGAAAATCATTTTTTTGACCATATTTTCAGATTATTCATTTTTGAAAACTTAATTTCATAATTATTTTTGAATTTGATTTTAAATGACTATTATGACTAATCTGACTCCCAAATGATTATCGAAAAGAAAAATAGTGATTGAAAAAGTGATGAGTGTTGATATTGATTATATAACTCGAGACGGTATAATTAATAAATTTCTTTAGAAATTTAAACAAGAGTTATAAAACTGTTTGTTGGTAAAAATTCCATGACCATCTCTATATCTATCATATTTCTAACGACCATCACTCATCAAAATTCTATATAGTTTGTCAATATGTGGTACTTTAAACAGGAATCGTTCGTTTTTCATTTTCACATTTTTTTAAAAAAAAAACTAATTAATAATAATAATAAATAAATACCAAAGTATTCACTCTCATTTAAAAGTCCTCACGGTTATGCATGGGTGAATTACTTGGAATTTGTTATGTGCTTCCATGCTCATTTAAAAGTCCTCGCGGTTATGCATGTATGGAACGCATATCAAAAGTTGATTTGTAAAATAAACAAGTTGATTCTAATCCTATTTAAAAGTCCTCACGGTTATGCGTGGTTAGAAGATACTTGAATTCATTTTTTTTAAAAATAAAATTGGAATACTACTAATCTCATTTAAAGTCCTAACGGTTATGCATGGTTAGTAGATATTCAAATTCCTGATATAAATATACCACAAATAGACACAACTGTATGGTTTTATATGATGATATCATCCCTATCATTCTAAAAGTGGAATATGCGCCTAACAAAATATTTATGATTTTTGTTTGATTTTTTTTATTGAAATTTAATATTTATATTCAATTGAGTTTTAATGTTGGTTAATATCAATAACTTTATCTCTATTTTCTCTAACACTATTATTCTTTTGCTGATAACAAAAGGGGGAGAGAAAAGTTAAGATTTTGTCAAATAAAATCAAGCAAAGGTCAAAAATTTTTCTATTTGCATCTAGGATCATTTGCATATTTTTATTTGTATGCATATATGTAGGGGGAGCATCGTATAGAGAGGAAGCATTTAAATAGGGGGAGCAATTAGGATATATCAATGATCAAATACATTTAACATATTCAAAATCTTAAATATATGTTTGTTATCATCAAAAGGGGGAGATTGTTGAATATGCGCTTATATGATTTTTGTTTGATGATAATAAACATATATACATTCGTTTAAATGTATTTGTTAATGTACTATTTTATTTTTCATAGAATTAAATAAATATTTGCAGAATAAAATAAATAACACGGAATTTGAATTCAAACAAATATTTTATTCAAACAAATATTTATTACAATTTTGATAGTACAAATTCAAGCTCTCACTATACATATACATTTTTGATTACATCACAATTCAGTTTACATTAATAACCTCACTACATATCACTCACACTCGTATTTATCTTCAACTGCATTCCAGTTTGAATTCAGCATCTGGGCAATCTGCAAAAATATAAACTAACACAGTAAAATTGAAAATAAAATATTTTTGCAATATAAAATAAAAGATGAATTTTTGAAAATATGATTTGCCTCAGTTATTTGGGTTGTTCATCATCATTCACACTTGATTTCATCACAAAGTCGTGCACATAGATATTACAGGGACAGGTATACATAAGTGGCTGCAGTACGCACACATACATTTATACACGTATGCACTGCCCCGCCAACTCGTGTGCACAAATCAAAGAAAAGCACTGTTAACAATTCAGCACAAGGTCAAACCCAAATAACACACGGGATTCAACTCAAGGCAGAATACAAGCTGCAGTATACCAAAGTGATACAGATACATGCAAATTCGACAAGCAACTGAAGGCAAAAGGTCCAAAGTATCACTTACAACATGTATGCAGCCCAATGAACCAGTGACAACAAACTAAATGAAGACAGCAACAAGTACATGTCAATGCAAGCACAGCCTCAAACATGAAACAAGACCAAAACCAGAAATGTACAGCAAAACAACACATGAAACACAATCATCTACAACAATGCATAGTCGCATTCAAGTCTTAGAAACAAATGACAATGTTAGAGCATACGAGCAGCAGCCTTAACAAGGCATGTGCAACATGGTCAGAAGCAAGGCAACAGAGACTCAAGCAACAACATGGACTGCAACAAATACATGATGCCCAACTCAAATGAATATCGGTGCAAGTGTCGACCAGGTAGCAAGGAAGATCAACACGGCAACTACAAACTGCAAATATCCAAGTTCTACAAGCCCAACACAGTATACAAGTACAGGCCGCAGCAAAAATGCAAGACAATGGTCGAAGCAAGACCAATGAATGCACCAGAAACACAAGACCACCATACATCCACCACAACAAACTTTAAATGACACAGTGCACATGAGAAACTATTTTTCACAAGCAAGAAGCTGACAGAAAATCAAACCAGAATGCATCAGTGTACAGTGAGCCAAGAATACATGTACTCGAGACAATATGCACAAATGTAAAACCACTGCAACAAAAGTGTACAAACACCAATGAACCAACAAAACCTGGCCAAAAACAAGACAGACCAACATACTACAATAAATCATCAAAGATTGCAACAGATGGAGCTACAGGAAAGTACAGCAAGCTACAGCATCAAGTGGATTCATATGCATTGAAATCAACTTCAATGCAATACACAGTATGAATGAATACAACAAGTCCAGATACAAGCTAGTTCCAGTGCCAACATATTCAACTCAATGTGCAACTGCAAGTGAACAAATATGCATATACCAGTGATGCAACTAAGCACAAGTCAATTACTACATAACAACAGTCAGTACCAACATGGACAGAAGGCAGTGAAACCCAGAGCATATGAAATGCAGACTAGAAGTGCAACTGCAATGGATACAAAAAAATGCTCAAGATTGCTAGAACAAAGCTACAGGAATGCAGACAGTGGCCGAAGCAAATTTACAAAATGTCGAAGCCGTGGAAGCATAACAAAGCCAAAAATCGTCACATTCAATATTGAACGAGTCAATAATCAAAACCGTGTCAACCAAGCCGTGGGGATCAAGCATCAAGTATACAAATTTGACAAAGTCAGATTAATCATCAATCGTCAAGCATAATCAAGCGGCAGAGAAACGAAAATGACAAATTCAAACATGATTATACGAACGAAAATAAAGGAGATCGAACTCCTATAAATTCCCAAAATCATCATCGGCATAAAATATAGAGTTCGAGAAAGCCAAAATCAGCAGAGCAAAAGGAATAAAACACATACCAGAAAATCACATACGAACTCGATCCAATTCGAAGAGCCGTGAGCTAATAGAAGAGAAACGAAGCCTACAACTATCTGTATCAAGCGGCGACTTCAATTGGCACAAACCCTAATTTGGAAATCAGGGACGAAGCCCTAAATTCAGAACTGAGAGGAACGAAAGAGAAGAACGGCTGCCATTTTTCACAAGGAGATAAAGGAACGGGCTAACAGATAGTGAAGGGGGCCGACCTTGTTTATGTTACAAAGGGGTTTTAAAATATAATAAGGGTTTTATTTTAAATTAGGGTTATTTTAATTTTGAATTGTTTTTAATTTGTATTTTCTTTTAAACCGTTTTTAATTTTCTAGTCGTGTGACTAGGGGACAAACTACGGTGTGTAGTTTGGGAATTCGCAACTTGGTGGTTGAGTTGTGGTCAGGGTTTTGAGCGTAGAGTTAGATTAGTCAATAGCGGGTATAGCGAGTTTACGTGTGTAAGCGAGGGACTATCTAATTTCTAGTAGAAACCTTGGGGGCAGCACGTAGGCAGGGTTTTGCCGAAGCTGGGTAAATTCTGTGTTGTTCTGTTCTGTTATTTATATTCTGCTATATCTGTGCTGCTATTCTGTGATCTGAATTTAAATTAATTGATAAGCTTCCGCGATTAATTTTTATAATTTACACTATCACCCTATTCACCCCCCCTCTAGGGTGAAATCGATCCTACACAAGTAATAACATAATTTTTTGCCACAAGCTATGCACAAACTTGCAGTTGAAAAACAGGTGTAGATTAGTCTCAAGGTCATTACGATAGTAACAACATGTCGCATCGATGGCCATACCAATGTTCATCAGTCTGTCTTTGAGATTCATAGCATCTCTTAGCACTTTCCATAATAGCAAGTTATCGTTTTCCTTACAATTGTGATTCCAAACTTTCTTTTCCCAAGCAAACCAAGGCATCTCCGAACCATGATTCAAGAAATCTTAAATTCTGGAAATGGAATGATCAACTAGATCAGCTGACCACAGAATCCTATCGGTAGTAGCTGCAGGATACTGTTGCCTACTGATTTCCTGCCATAACTGACGAATGTTCTGATTGCTGGAGAAGGGCATGGTGATAGTACCATCACAAATGTAATCCTTGGCTTTGGCATCAGGCGGAATGCCAGATTGGATTCTTTGATTGTATGTCATTATTTTGCTAAGAACAAGCCCAAATTTGGCCCATGGATCATTCCAAAAACTGACAGTTCCACTAGGGGAAGCTATATATTTAAGTTAGGAAGCATCATGGGTCTGAGATTAAGAACGGATCTCCAAGTCCAACTGCATCCATGTGGGATGTCCATGCACCAGAACGATTTATTGCGAAGGTTGTACTTCTTTGTCGAAGTCACCCATATATTGTTTTCAGAGTTTAGTAAATTGTCCAGATGAGCACTGAAGGCAGCAGTGTTCCAATTTCGAATATTAATGATGTCAGGGCCTCCCATGTTCTTCTTAGTTTCAACCTTGCTGAAACTAATGTGCTTGAGACTGGTTAAAAGAATGCACCCATTCCAGAAGAAATTACACATAGCCTTCCTGATCATTTTGATAAGCTTCTTGGCAAGGATGAAAGTTCTACTCCAGTAAGTAGTATATGAGAATATGACTGACTTAATTAGGGTCAGTCTTCCTGCCTGAGAGAGGAATCTATTAGCCCAACTATTCATGGTGGTAGTAATCTTTTCATATAGTTGCATACACCAGGATGTGGAAATTTTGGAGGAGGTCATTGGAATCCCGAGGTAAGAGAGAGTTTCCGGAGCTTGAGGAAGGTGGCATATGTTCATAAGAGATTGGGAAGTGGAGACAGAAACTCCCGCAATATGAATGGATGACTTGTCATAGTTAATGGCAAGCCCATAGAATTTGTGAAATGCTTTGAGAACGTCCATTATGTTGCTTATAGACTGAGAAGTTGGTTTAGTGAATACAATGAGGTCATCGGCAAACATAAGAGCAGAAATTAATGGGTCTTTACATTTGGGGTGGGTGTGAATCCTTTTGCAGGCAATCTCATGGTGTATCATTGTTGTTAAAACTTCCATGACCAAGATGAAGATGTAAGAAGACATAGGGCAACCTTGTCTGATTCCTTGCCTAGTCTTGAAGTAGCCAAAATTCTTACCATTGTAATTCAAGGTGAAGTGGACTGAGGAGATGCATGTGCATATCCAGGAGGAAAAATGGGAGGGGAAGTTCATCTTGGCAAGGATTCTGGAGATAGAGGTCCACTGAACAGTGTCATATGCTTTTCTTATATCAGGTTTTAGCATGGCTCTAGGACTTATAGAGGCTTTATTATAATCTTTGAGAAGTTCATGAGATAGGAGCACATTATCAAGAATGCTTCTCCCCTGCAGAAACGTTGCTTGATTAGGGGATATTAGATACGGATGCACAGCCTTAAGCCTGGCAGCTATGATTTTGGAAAGGCACTTATATGTGGTGTTGCAACAGGAGATAGGTCTGAATTCTATAACGTTGATGGGGTGGTCAGTTTTGGGGATTAAAGAAATGTTGGTTGCATTAACTCCAGAAAGCATATTATTGTGTGTGAAGAAGCTATTCACAGCACAGACAAGTTATTTCTTGAATAGGCAACGCTACCGTATTCTTAGTGCTATATGTGGATGATCTTATATTAAATGGCAGTGACACTTTGTTATTGCAATTGGAAAAAGCTTGGCTTTTCAAGAATTTCTCCATGAAAGATTTGGGAGAAGCAGCCTATATATTAGGTATAAAGATCTATAGAGATAGATCTAAAAGGCTATTGGGATTGTCTTAATCTCTATACATAGACACTATGCTGAAGAGGTTCAATATGAAGAATTCAAAGCATGGAAATGTTCCAACGCAATTTGGAGTTTCCCTTTCTAAGAAGGATGGTCCTTATACTAATGAGGAGAAGGAGCGTATGAAAAGGATCATGTAACGACTTTTATTTTTTTAAATGTTTTAAATTATAGAAAAATGGTTAGAAATAAAATTTAATGACCTATTATTACAATCTATTGGAGGATTAAATTATTTAAATTTAATATTGGAATTATTTGAATAATTGAATACTAAATTTATTGTGAATGAAAATGATATCGAAAATTGATTTAAACTTTATTTAAACAAGAATGAAGATTGTTAACATTTAAAATTGGATTTAAGAGTAAATAATTGGAAATTAGTAATTTATATTTTATTTAATGAGTAAAAATAGCCATTTGGCCACTGTCTCGGATTTCGAAAAAACCAGATTCATCGGATCTGTAATAGTGAATTATTATATAATTTCAAGTTTTGTAGCGACGGACTTGTTGTTTGGCCGTTTGAGCTTGAAACGCGTAGAATTTAATTTCAGAATTTCATTAAATAAATAGATTTTGAAAAGTTATCTTCTGAATGGGATCGAATTAGGCCTCGAAACTAGTTCCATTGTGTTCACAATGGGGGTAAAACATTATAAACGCCAAGCGGCACGCTTCGCTTGGAGCTCGAGAGATTTCGGACGTCAACGTCGGTTATTTTCAAATTAATTAATAATATAAATATCTACATCCATACCCATGTTCCTTTTCTAGCTGTATATCAGTATCCATCCTTTCCTCCTTTTCTTCCTATTTCAAATCAGATCGAAAAATAGGGAAAAAACAAATCGATCGAATTAAAGAAAAATAATATATTCGTCAGTGGCACGATAGGAAGGAGCACGTCTCTGGTGGGAATCGTTCGTCGCGAGTAGGGCGATGGCAAGAGAGAGAGAGAGAGAGAGTCGCGAGTTGGTTGGGTGGCACGCCTAGGGTTGTTGATTTTGATTTAGGGATTCTCAAGGTCGGAGGTGCAATATCATAGAGGCGAACTCGATGGTGATTCGACCGGGGATGTGCGGCTGCGACTGGGTAGAGGCTCGTTTGTGCTTCGACAAAAAGTGAACGAGATGCAGGTCGTGATTTTCAGCTGGAAGGGGAAGCGGGCTTGAACGTGTAAAGGGGAATAGGTATTGAGATAATTGTCGTTAATTAAATTTTTAATTACTGTTATTAATTATATCGTAACTCTTGCATACGAGGTCCGTTTCGGGTAAAACAAATCATGCCGTAACCATAGCGACGTTGTCTACAGCGTGGAGTAGATCTGAAATTTATTTGAAGCTGAAATATTTTTAGTTTCAAATAAAAGGTGAGTATTGTATAATGCTCATGATGTACTAAATTATTTTAACCTCAGCTAACTTGAAATTCTGAAGTGATTTAAATTATTGATTGTTGTTTGGTAAATTTAACTGACATGGAAATCGATGTAGGAATTTATATGTTGGAAATTTTGAATTCACGGTTAAATTGAAATTGAAATTAAACTAATAGTTAAAGTCCTAATCATTGATGATTGGTTAAATTGTTATGACATGTTGACTGTTTTGGAAATGTTGATTGTGATGGATGCTATTGATTGATATTTAGATGATTTGGATGTTTATTTATTTTTAATATATCTTGTTATCATCCTATATATTATTTAAAGTATATAAAATTGTAAATTGTATTATTTCGAATATATCAAGGAATAGGTTGAAATGATATATACCTATGACATTTATTTTGGATGGAAATGATATATATCCATTCCTGAATTAAATTGAAATAATTGATTCACTTGGCCATAAAATAGAAAATTATATACGGATACTCGATTGGTTAAATTAAGTGATTTTAGAAATTTTGATTTGAAATTATTTAAATGATTTGATTTTAAAGAAATAAGAATCGAATTTATGGAAATTGAATTATTTTTCTAACTGGAGCTTGAAATGTTGGAATTTAAATTTGACAACAGGAATTGTTTAAATAATCGAAGTTGAGATTTTGAAGTTATAATCGAAATTTGATTTGAATTTCCGAAATTGATTTGTTTTAAAAGGTTGGACTTTTATTTGAGTTTGGAATTCTACCAAGTAAACGTAACTTAAATCGATATTTAAAAATTGAGCTCGAAATTAAATTATATTTGAAGATTTGGATTTTAAATTGAATATTGAAGGTTAATTTGATTTAAGTATTTTGAATCGATATTTTGGAAATCGAACTCGAAATCGATACAAATCGAAATGGTTTAAATCCAAGAATTGAGTTGAAATTAAATGAATGAATCAGATAGTTGAAATTGAAGTTGATATTAATTTGGAATGAAATTGAAATTTAATTGGGATTGAATTGGAATTTATTTAAGTTGGAACTGAAATTGAATCAATTGGAGTTGAAAACTAAATTGAATCCATTCAAAATCGAAATCTAATTTATTTGAATTAAAATTGGAATTGAAGTAAAATTCGACTAGGAATCGGAATTGAATCGATTAAATCGAAATGGAAATTGATTTGAATTGGAAAATTTGGAATTGAATTAGTTTGACTTTAAAACTATTTTTCAAATAAATTATTTTATTATAAAGTATTTAAAATCTCTCTTCTTAGATATTCAAATTATTTTGATATTTCGAACCATTTTACTATATAAACCATTTTCAATACTCGAACTATTTTATGTTAAACTATTTTAACTATTTAATCTATTTCAAAACTATTCAAACTATTTTCTAAACAAAATTCAAAATGGTCAAGGGTGGAATGTTTATATTTAAATCTTGGATTTAATTGCGAATGAGATCAAAACGAAGTTATAACCTAAATTGAATTTTGAAACAGTTTTGGAAGCAAATCGAGAAATTAACGCAAAAATGATATGGTATATTTTGAGTAAATATGATGATTTCAAAATGGATTTGATTTTGAAGCGAATGTGATATTTTGATATCAAGTACGAATTGTTTTCGAAATATAAAAGTACCAACCGGTGTGTAAAATGGCATTTTGTTCTTAAAGAGACCGGGGCCTCTTATTTGCATACACTCTGTCAATATTGGAACCACTTTGAAAATCGTGTATGCGGTGGATGATATCCGGAATGTAGTGGTTCCAATCGTGTAAAAGCTTGACCTAAGTGTCAAGGCTATCCACGTTGACAATCGTGTAAACGTTTACTGGAATGAAGTAAAAGAACGATAATGGATACCCTTGACACTTGTGTTATAATTAAAATGACTAAAACAGGAGCTTATGTCTGGCCAATGAGGTTAGCTACCTCTAGCGACGTTGATCCCTCGTATTACTATTGTGATTTTCGCTTCGATAAGTGCAGCTTTTGTTTGGGTTGATAGTCGCGGTCGGCCACGGATGGGTTACGACCAACCTGAAAGGGTAAGTGGTAGAATCCTACCTTAGGCATTGCCTCACGTGCCTTGTTATATTTATCCTTGTACGAGTCCGTTACGACTTTGGTTTAGTATTGTACCTATAGGGGACTCACTGGCTACCGACGTTAGTAGTTGTGTTACAGGACCTGCATAGACTGCATGCTGTAAAAAAGTGTTAAGGTGAACCAATGTAAAGCCTTAACGCTATTTTGATATTTATTTTACTGATAGACATTACCTATTATAGCGTATACTATTATATATAAAAATTTTAATCAGATCCTTAATAGATGGAAAATCCCGTAACATCTCTTAAGTTATTGCATGCACGTTATACACTAGATAGGAGATGTGAAACCCCATAAACATCTCTGATGCCTTGGCACTCATGTTATATACGATATTGATTTGACTTACATAAGAGTATTTTAGTCCTAACTCAAGTATTTTGTCTTTTCATTATGCTCAGGTGAGCCCTGAGTTTTTCAGCACATTGAAGATCGTTTTTCTAGAGTACGAAGATGAAGATTTGGTATATTATTACTATTATTATTATTCTCTGCATCATGTTGTCTGCTGCATTATTTTATTCACCCTTGTTCTATATATATAACTCTAATAAATGTTGTACAAATTATAATCAAATGTATGATATAAATTGCTTCATGAACTGTTATTTGATTATTATATTTTGTCATTCCACTGCGAGATTCCGTATTTGTTTTTTTCCTCTTTCCCTATTTTTCTCAATTATCCCCATTGATTATCTATGTTCGGATTTGTTTAAGTTGGATATGTGTGGATTATTTTCAATTAAACCTTCTGAAATGTGGATCGTCATAGATCACTTATGTTTCAGCCATTGGATCCATAATGTACGCTATGCTATGTACAATATCGGATGTGGCTGATGTGTACGTAAATGTGCATATTTTTACCACCATATTTAATCAAATTAAACTAAATAAATGATCATATCAGGTATTTAACATGCTTAAACCAAAATTCATATTATTCTCAAATCATCATATATTTATCTTCATATAGGGGCAAAATGGTCATTTTTGTGCATATATTAATTTATGAAAATTTACTTGTAAGTTTCTACATTATTTTGTAGGAAATTGACTTTAAATAGACAAAGGTTTCGTGGAAAATATGCATTCAAATGAATATAAAGGAATGAAGATGGAAATAATTCAAACTCATGATAATGGAGGACCCCACCTACCCACCTATCTTAATGTACAAATTAAAGGCTAATGCACGTGCTAATAGAGTTAAAAGCTTCATGCACACTTAAATGATGATTATTTGATGCTAATAATTACTTGGCCTTCATACTTTCTAAGAGGGTATTTTGGGCATTCCCCAAAAAAGTGGATTAGAGTTTCATACATGTATAAATACCCATTAAGCTTTATGTAACATCTCTTTCTTTTAGTTAGTTCTAACTTTGATTAAAAATAAAAGAAAGCTTTTTTTTCTCTTTTAATGGTTGCTTAGCCATTTTTATCTTATGGAATTTTTTTTATGCAATGTTAATTATTGTTTCCTTTTAATTACATGTTCATTTTCTTTCATGCTAGTAGTGTAGTTTCATTTATTCATGCAAGTAGAATAGTTTTATTTCTTTTTAGTTAACTCCTCTTTTACTTTGCTCTCCTTTTCCTTTTCTTTTTATTTCATGTTGCATGCTACAATTGTTGATATGATAACAAAAATGAGAGGCTAAACCTCTTCAATTTAGGGGCAATGAAACTCTCTAATCATGTAGCTTCAACGTTTTGATAATTATTGCTCTCTTTTTGTGCTTAATGACAATGCTTGAAGTGGTTTAACTTGCTGTTTTTGCTTTGAATTTGATAGCCTATATTGTTGACACTAAATAGGCTATTCTTAAAACAATCACTAAACACAAATTACCTCTTCATCTATAAATGATTATGGCAATGAAGTGAAAGTTGAAATCAAAATTTGATGGTCTATATTTCTAATTAATAGTTAATAGGCCATGCTTAAACTAGATTTTACTTTCAAATTGTTGTCATTTTTCATGGGAAGTAAAAGTAATTTAAAGGTTATGTTATAGTTTGATGGCTTATGTTAGGCTAATTAATAGCATAAATATTCCATACTTATGATAAGCACATTATTTAAATTTAAATTATGACCAAGAAAGAGAGATCATAATTTCATATTTTGCTGAATTATTTATCATTTTATTCTTATAGTTTTCATTCACTTTTGTAGTATTAGTTTTTTATTTTTTTAGTTAAAACATTCTCTCGACTTGGTATAATTTAATTGAATAGAGATTTAAAATCTAACAATTCCATGCGGATCGACCCTACTCGCCACATACTAACATTGTACGTCTTACGCTTACGATTAATTTTATTACAAAGTCATTCGGCCATTTTCTATTCCGATAGGAAATTGATCGACACGAATAGTATATACTAAAGTATTTAATCCTAGAGAAAAGCACTAGATGACTGTAAAATATATACTAAAGTATTTAAGAAATACTCGGGACTTATTCCTTATATACAAGAATGGGGACCTCCTTATAAAGGAGTGTATAGCGTAACGACCCACTTTTCCATATGGTTTAAGCAACTAATAAACCCCACATAACCCACTCTAACTGAATGGAAAAGCGGTTAGTCAAGGAAAAAGAATGACGGAAGAAGACAAAAAGAAAAATAATAACATAGAATCTCACAGCGGAATGAATGATATGTAATATATAACAAATCTTTACACAAAAACATATTGTAATATATGTATACACAGACATCAATCAGAGTACACTAACCTATTCCAGCCTGGATAGTTATAACTACATGGCCTGACAATTTCTGATAAATACAATAATGAATGTAGTAGAAAATAAACATATACATGAATATGATCTTTGGGCCTCCAGCTCGTCTCCTAAAGCTCCAATGCATCCAACTAAATCTGTAATATGCTCGGTCTGACCCAAGCATTATAGGAAGACAATGCGTAGGTTAGTTTGGTAAAACCAACGTGAGAAACTCAAATCACAAGGAATTTTATTAATTATAACTTTTAAGTCCTTTTAAATCAAAGGTATCTCTTAAGTCCATGTCGCACATAAACACAGACGGGTTTCTATCTTATGATAACCAAAACTTCTATATCAAAAGATCCAGTGATATTATAATAATGTCCAAGAGAGAAAATATTAATAATCAAGTAGCTATGATGCTCGTGAGTGTACATCACAACAATACTAGGTATATAATCAAAAACCGATAAGGTGCGTTCGCTAATTGTGTAGGCTTTCCATTGAGGTGCCCTCAGTACTTCGAGAACGGTCCTTCTGCATAAGGATTAGAGATATCCTTTTGAAGCAGCATACATCCCTACTGATGTACCATAGGAAAAACACAGCTGGTCTCACTAAGACTGAGTGCAACTGTAACGACCCATAAAATTTTAATAATAGTATAAATTAATAGGTAGAGAATAGAACGTATAAATTAATAGATAGAGAATAAAACGTATAAATTAATAGGTAGAGAATAAAACGTATAAATTAATAGGTAGAGAATAAAACGTATAAATTAATAAGTAGAGAATAAATGTATAAATTAATAGGTAGAGAATAATAGTATAAATTAATAGGTAGAGAATAAAACGTATAAATTAATAGGTAGAGAATGAAACGTATAAATTAATAGATAGAGAATAAAACGTATAAATTAATAGGTAGAGAATAAAACGTATAAATTAATAGGTAGAGAATAAATAGTATAAATTAATAGGTAGAGAATGAAACGTATAAATTAATAGGTAGAGAATAAATAGTATAAATTAAAAGGATCTGCAACACCGTAGTTGTAAATTATGAATGTTATTGTTTATAATCATACATGTACCTCTAATGATACGATTTTAATAACAAATTCCGTGTACAAGATATGGATTACATAATAGTATTTTCTTAATATCCTTAGCTTTCAACAATAATCAATTAGCGACCTTAATCTTAATAGGATTTGAAAATCATCAACCTTCGGATAAGTCAAATGATATTCTAAAGGTTTAATAATAATCTTGAGACCAAAAAAAAAAACTTCATCAGAAGAACATTTTGAGTACACATAAATTTTTGTGGGATTATGTTAATATGTATTCAGTAGGCATATGCTAACAACCGCTCAAACAAGAAATAATCACTAATACACAATGTAAATTGTTAAAAAATCAAACTATCTATATTTATCACGCCAAAATCATAAAGGTTATTAGTGAAATTATGCAAATCTTAACATGTGCGTAGAGGGCACATGCTGATTTTTCCAATTTTGTTCATTGCACCAAGAATTATTGGATCCTATTCATCGTTAATTTGCTACCATTTCACGACTTTGACCACCACCTTAATTTGTTGAATGCCACGAATGCCAAAATGATGAATGATGTTGCAAGTCAGAAGAAAATGCATGCTCCTATATGCGTTTCTTTTTTTAACATGGGTGTCTGACATGATTGATGCCAGTTAACGTTAAATGCCAACAATATTATTATGCATTTTCATTATCTTAATTCTTTTATCAATTAACCTCTTCACTTTTCTTTCCAATCTGATCTATAACCTGCCTATTTACTTTTCTTACCTTGCGTGTCCATTTCAATCTGTTGGTCCACCACTTCCATTTGCATTTAATTTTTCCTTGATTTTCTATTTCAAACGCGTGATTGGTGACGACAAATTTGCATTTTATTTATTTGCCAACGTGACCTTTACTTTTCTAGAATTTACTTCCTCTTTTTACGTTATTTCCCTGCTTGCAAGATTTGTTGCCGTTCACCTTTATTTATTTACTTTCGTTTCTATTCCTTTAATTTAGTTGTTGCCTTTATTTAACGGTACCCCTAAGCTGTGACTTTATTCCTTCCTTCGGTTTCAAAAATTTGGAACGTGAATCCCAAGCAATAAAATAAATTGCTTTAATAAATTTCATAACTCCGAAATTTAAGGGACTGTAACTATTCCCAATTCAGTACATATGTTCTATTCTTTAATTCGAACGTCTCAAATTGGAAATTTTGATTTTTGATTGCTCCCTGCCTTTTTTCACCTTAATCTATTGATGGTACGTTGATTTCCTTTTTCATTCCTAACCTTAGGCCTACGCATTGTTTTATAACCGTTGAGAAAAGCAAACGTACGTTTGCATTGATTTTTTTAAATCAAACGGTCCATAATTTATTGCTTTACGTTGGGTTAATTAATTTGAACGTTACTTTTGTGGCGTTCCTTTTTTTTTTATCGGTTGCTCCAGTCTCTTGGATTCCAATTCATACTTATATATATATTCCATTCTCTTCTATCTGCATCATTGTTCTCTTTTGTCTCTCCTGTTCATTTTCTCTCTGCCATTATATTCACCCTCCCCTTCTTCTCTTCTTCAGACCCAAACGAAAAAAAAATGTTGAGAAGTTGCTCGCTCCACCTCCAACGTCCGCTCACCATCTCACTCTACTGCTTCGGCTGCGTATCTACATATAGTGGATACATATCCTTATTCAAGTATGGGTATGTTTTATGATTATATATATTTTACAAGTTATAATATTAGTTCCATTTGTTTTGACTTTAACTATAATATGTCAGGTCGTGCCTTGATTTTTCTTTTATGCGTTATGTTTATGTTTTACATAAGTATAAATTGTTGATTCGGTCTGTTTATATAAATTGGGTTATATAAGTTACAGTATGTATAACATAAATTATCTTAAGTTATAAAAGTTGGTATAGTTTATATTTTTAAGATATATTAAGTTTAAAAGTATAATATATGTGGTAGTTGATACGTTGCAAATAAATATGCATTATATATATGTATTTATATTTTAATCAGTATTATTTCAACATATATATTGCATACATGTCTTATTTTAGTGTATATACATGTCTTAATCGTTATAATTCTTGCCAATATTGCGTTGCTTCGAAATCTGTGCTTGGATTCGTATCTCTTCTCATCCGCCCTTTCCTCTAGGCTCGAAAGGTGAGCAATCACGCATGATTAACGTTCTTTTATTTATTAAATTTGATTTCAATTGAAACGACAATTGAAATATGTTGCTGTAGTTATTTAAATTGTTATATTTATGCTATTACCTGTATCTATTCACCTACGGGATATGACACCATATCCTATTGTTTATACTTTATTTAACTACTGATGATATATTCCTGTTGTATATTATTACAATATCCTGCTATATTTTTGTTATATGTTATCACTCTGCAAGTTCCCTGTAGGTTAGAATTCACTATAGGTTGAAATGATACATACCCGAACAGACTTTAGAATAGGAGAATTTCGTTATGGGTTGAAATGATAGACCCAAGCGATTTTCATTTAATTAAATTTGGGATTACGGATTGGAATGATATCCACCCGTATATATTTAGTGTATGGATTTAAATGATAAATATCCGTAACACTTGACCAGTTGATAAGGAATATATACAGACACCGTGGTTCATATATAAATATTTTGGAAATAAATTCTTTGTTTGGAAAGAAATATATGGTCTTAATAAATGCTAATTCTTAAATTTCTATATATATAGATTTAATAATATTTAATTTAATTAAGTTTGATTTAATATGTAAAGGCCCGAAAATCCGTACTCCTTTGAGCTGGCAACATTCCACAACAATCCAGCCAAAGGGGAACGAACTTTCGAATCTTTAAGGTTGAAAAAGAAGAAAGAGGTAGAAGAAGAGAGAAAAGAGAGAAGAAACAGAAACAACAACAGAACAGGATAACAATATCAGAATCTCACAATCGCAGCGGAACAACATATAATAGATAAATGAATATTCACTAAAACAAATAAACTGTATATTTTATATATTACATCACATTACATCACATCACCAGAGTGTTCCACAACAAAACAGCGGAAAAGAAATACTATATACAGTAGATAATAGATTACGCCATCCTGCTCGCCTCCAGATTGCTACAGCAACTCCCTAAAACCAGAATAACCTGATAACCTAACTCTAGACTGCCCGTGTGGAAAATAGTGGGCACCCAGAGTTTAGAAAGGAAACAATAAACTCCAGGTCAGTCATGGGACTGGTGTGAGAACTCAAAACAGTTTATCTTTAAAACAAGCAACAAGAGAAATTAAATTTTGAAATCCGCAATGCTTTTTGAAAAATGTAACTACCATAAGGCCTCCCGCCACACACACAATGCAAACGCAGAATTGGAGGAGATTTCTCCTTATGATAGTCAAAGATGCTTACTACGCAAAATCAAATCATTTTTGATATTATTATTAGTGCATAGTGTAGAAAACAATTTTCGAAAATAGAATATAAATCCTAGCCAGCATACGACATTTCGTCGTATGCCTACTATAGCTACCATGTTCAATAGCAGGTTACCGCCACATTCCATGGCAGGTTATACAACTAAAACCGTACAGGGCGCGTATTGTTTTGATTGGATTTCCAACAAATGGTCAGGCTAAGGAACTTCCTACTGCCACACGGGATCGCCTCTGGCGGGACGTCCCGAGAAACTAACGTTACGGTTAGATCTCTGCCAACACAAGGCCGGGTTACCTCTGTAACTAGGTAAGTACTACACGAATATGTCATCCCCCGGTCCTTTGGGACCTTTATCCGAGCGCTCGATACCAACAACACCACATAGTAATAGATATAGTGTATCAACATGAGTAAATATCTGGGCTCCATACCATGATACCCCCCTTTTCCAGAAGGGAATGACATACCCTAAAGGGCGCGACCCTCATAACGTTGCCGCATATTCCTGTTTCGACCATTTCCGGGGAGTGAGGTCTGACGAAGTCTCGTTCACAAAGCTACGCTTTGTGCAACAAAGCCATGCTTTGGGTCAACAGATGACCAAAGCAATGATCACAAAGATAAATGATTAAACAAATGATCATATCACAAATGACCAACCAATGATCATCACACTGCAGCACTCAGCATGTCACATTACCAGATTGGGAATATATCGCTGATAACCTTCAACTACATAACCTCTGAGCTCGTACGTCTCAGAGAAGGGTGTTAAGCTAAGAGAATAAAATCTCCGCCACCAACAGAAATGTATTTGAAAGAAATCAGCTCTATATCTCAAAATGTAATGTCAGACATGTAACATACAAGTCTGTACCGGGTTCGAACAGAACCGAAGGCACTTCCAAAGAAGACCTTGCAATCCGGGTATTCATAATCCCGATAAAATTTCCCATCACAAAGGAAATCTCTATACCGTAGCTAACGATGCAGAGACAATCGATAGGTCATCCTATCGTTTTCACAAATACCCGGTCTTCAACACCGGTCTTCAAATGTTATCCATAACGACGTATCACATATTCGGAATGGGATATATGACACAAAGGTCCTCCCCCGGCTAAACCGAATAGCGAGTGCTTATTTTAAAAATAAGTGTAGCATTCAATTTCAAACAATCACAACAATTACCATCCAAGGGTAAATACTGATAGTCGGTTATTTAACTATCAATAAAGATGCGCCACATCATCAGATTCCAAATAATTTTTCCAAAATTATTTAATCCCAAAAATATCTTCACAAGATATATATATATATATATACACCTTCCAATATAATTGGCCAAATTATTTGTTTTACCAAAATATCTTTACACGATATAATTTCCACACTTCAACCATTTGAAAACCAATTTCAAATTACTTTTCATCCTTTATACCCTTTGAAAACAAATTTCAAATCATCAAATAAATCTTTACCGATTTATTTTAAACTTACGTTCCAAATTTGTAAATTCATTTCCATACTTCAAAATAAATCAATATTTATTTTTAAACAAATTTCCCTTCTTTATAAATTCCATAGTGAATTTCAAATTTCCCAAAATATATACTAGAATACGATTTTCAAATCGATTTCGAATTATTCGCTTCCATTTTACCTTTAAAAGATAAATTCTCAAAAACGTTTCATTTCATATTGGAAAAACATTTCCATACTTATTTAAAAATAAGTAATTCACAAGTTTATTTATTTTCGAAAATTTGAAAATATTCCATATACTTGAACCATAGTTAAGAATATATTTCACTCTTATAAGGAAAACATTCTTTTATTCACTTTTACTTGGGTCAAAACGAATGTTGCGTAAAACATCGTTACGACAACCCAAAACCACTAGTATAGGGATTCGAAATTAAAATAGATATATAAATCCCAATACTATATAAAATATTTCCTTTTGGAAACCATTTACTATAACAACAGTGTTATAGTCCACCATTCCCCTATTTTCTCAAAAACGTCTACTTCAACAATGAATGTTGAAATCTATGTATTCATTTCCTTCTATTTCTCGAAAACGTCTATTTCAACAATAAATGTTGAAATCTATGGTTTCGATACTTAATCCCTCTTAAAGCATCTTTAAATCGTTTTAAATTCCATTTAAAACATTTTTTTTCAAAGCATGACCATTTAATATAATAGTATATTCACCGTTCAAAAATAGTGAATATAACCCCTTTAACAAACTTCCATATTCAATTTATCAAATTCAATTGATTTCCAATTTATAAACAACGTTTATAAATTCCATTTCTATTAATAACTTCGGTTTAGAAAACTCTTTTATCCGTCCAATTCAATTTATAAACCCAATTTCTATACCAAAGGTTCGTATTATAAGTTAAAAGCTTATAATCCATTTATTTACTTAACCGTTCTTTTAAAACTTCACAAATTTTTAGATCTTATCACTGATAAGATTCCTTTACATTTTATAATAGTTTTCAACTTATAAAAACCTCCTTTATTAACAATTTCTATAAATATCCCCTTTAAATGGCCAAAATCCATTTTATAAGTTAATTACTTATAAAACTTTTATTTTCAACATCAATTCATTTCATAACTTTCACAATTTATAAAACTATAGTTTAAATGAAATCCATTTTTATACTTCATTTTAACACTTAATAAACTCGTTTCATAATTCCAGTAATTTTAAATTTATATATATCAATTTATAAAATCTTTTATGTAAACTGTTTATAATAATTATTCAAAACTCCCAATTTAACTATTTTATAAATCTATTTATTTTAAAATTTTCCTTTTGGTTATATTTCATAGAAATATTAATTCTTATAACATAAAATTTTATACGTTCATTTATTTTAAAATGAATCAATCCAAAAATTTAATAAAACGTGTACTTTGGAAAATCACTTTAAAAACCCTTTTTAAATTCAAAATCGTTATTTTTAACTTTAAAAATGAATCCGATGATGCAACAGCATCAAATGGTCGATCACGGGAATAAACATTATATATCGATATGATAGTTAACAATCAACACAATATTTATAAACAAATAAATATTTGCGAGGAATCCAATTGGATCCCTCCAACCTATTTCCCTGCATCCACAGACGTTAGCACAATACCAATTCCACTTCAAGGTGGAATATCGCGGTATATGGGATTTATAAAATATTATCCGCTTAATAGGCGGCGCAATAGGGTCTCATCCGCTATACGAGGCGGGAAATCAAATCCAATATATACATATGCCAATATATATATATTGTTATAAATAGTATATATCCTACTATATCTACTACCACAATCAAACAGCAATCATCAATCAACAATAACTATTTAAAATTTTAAACCAAACGGTTTGATTGGGTGAGGAGTTCTCACCTTGGTTTTATTTTCGATTCAGCGTTCGTTTCGAATAAAATTAAACGAACGTTTAATTTTACCCGAAATTCACACGAGCTCCAATTGACTCCAAACTGGTTGCATCGCGAAGTGCTCGACGATACGATTCCAACGCCGCTGGTTTCATGCAATTCCGATCTCGCATGCAAAAGATATTAATTTTTAAAGTTTGCACATGCTATAGTATAATAGAATCAACATTTACTTTTTATTTTTTTCACCTAAATTATCTGGGACGCACATCCTCCTTCCTCCTTCTTCTCTCTCGCGTGCGCATGCACCCTACAGGATGTTGAACGCAAGCAAGAACCCATTTGCACGATCTAGGGTTTCACTTCCCGACCACCACGAACACATCCACCACGATCAAAGACCTCCAAGTTGCTCGCCCACTCGAGCACCACCCACGGCCCAAGCATGGAGGAACTCGGCCCCCCCATTAGCCTCGAAAACCGTGTGCAACCACTATGGAACGCGGCCCCCATTCTCCTCCAAACGACGACGATAGCTGAGATCCACCGTTGGATTTGTAGTCCATACTGTGCTCTACAACTTTCATGTTGGAAGTTTCTCGATTCGATGAGCGGATTTGGAGATTTTGAGAGGAGAAAATGGGACGATTTCGGCCATTAAATTCATTACTGGCGGCTGGACAAGTAAATTAGGGTTTTGGAAGAAAAATTAATATATATATATGTTATTAATATTATTTTAATAATAAAATTTCCAATATAACAACTTATGCAAACGACTTCCAAACTACGCGTGCCGTCAGGCGATCTTGGGGTTTTTCCACGTTCCGGACACAATGGAACAGGTTTCGGAAGCTAATTCCATCGTATGTGTGAGATACGATAATAAACGATCAATTTAAATTAAAACCGATTTAAACGATTTCTAGGCGTTTTGGCTTGTACCGGACAAACGATAAATTCGATCGACCTGAAATTTGAAATCTTACAATAATATCACATCACGGATCCGATGAAACTGGTTTCGTTGAAATCCGAGACCGTTTGAAAAATGGCTATTTTAACTTGCTAAATTAATATTAAAACGATATCGATGCGTTTCGAGCTGCCACGGTCAAACGACAACTCCGATTGCTACGAAAATTGAAATCCGATAATAACTAACTATTACGGATCGAATGGAACTCGTTTCGTTCAATTCTGAGAATGTTCAAAAATTGGCTATTTTTCAGTCGATAATTAAATATTAAAATATTCGATTTTCACAAATTAACTCCAAATTCAATTTTAAAAGTTCTATAACGTTTCTATAACTTCAGTATGATAAAATAAAATTTCCCAAATCATTTTCAATCATATTAAACCCAATATTTAATTATTTCTGGAGTTTCAACTATTAATTAATCGATTTAAATTACCCTATTAAATCCAAATATTTGATAAATAAATCGTTCGACTTACAAATTTCACCTATGAATATTTAAAAGAAATCAAATACTTAAATTCAAATTATCAAAAATTCTGGGTCGTTACAATCTCCCCCCTTAAAAGAATTTCGTCCTCGAAATTGCAAGTTAAGAAAAAATGATTCCTAAACCGTTTATTATCTTTCCAAAACTAACAGTTTAATCAACTTTCCAAAACAAATCTTTTATTAAAAATTCATTATCATTCCAATTAGCTTTCCAACTTCAGTTATAGGTTTCAAACAACATTGTTTACTTAACAATTCAAATTCAAATTCCAAACTTTCAAAATTTCTCAAAATTTTCCTAACTCCCTAAATTTTCGAAAAATTTCGCCAGCGTCTCCTTTGCGCGGCTAACTCGGCACGACTACAAAATGGCACTACGACCCCTCAGAATCAAAAAGAAAAGAGAAAGCCAAGTGGCTGGAGAAGGAAATCATCAAATCTCATACTAAAATTGAAATACGTACCTTTTTGTCGAGCAATTCAATTTTTTTTTTTAACTTCAAAATCAAAATCCCAATTCCATTATATACCTGTATATCCTGCTAGTAGTAGTATCCAATTCCAACATTCAAACTATTTTTGCCAATTCCATTACAAAATTTCGATATTTACTTTTTTTTTATCCCAATTTGCTTTACTATTGAGGTTACACATTCTATCTCATTCGTTTCCAATTAGTTTATATTCACTAATTAAATTCACATTGGTTCACTTTCAACTCAAATCAAATTCAATTCTATTCAAATCCATTTACTTCACTTTCAATTTGAATTTAATTACATAGCTTTCAAATTTTACTAATTCAATTTCATTAACACTTAATGAATTTACATAAAATCATCTAACAAACAAATAACAACCAATGCATATCCAATACAACCAAATTTATTTATTTTACTTACATTCAATTTGGTTCAACTTTTTCAATTCCAATTGGTTTTAACACTCAATTGATTTTCATTCAATTATTCAACTATTTTCAAATGAATTTACACTTACATACATCATTTCATATCAACTTATTTACATTCGATTGAATAACACTCAATTCTTTAATTCAATTGCTAATATTTTTACATATAAAAATTGAATTTTATTTATATAACTCAAGTTCACATCATTTAATTCACTTGATTTTTTTTTCTTTGATACAAAATCAATTTTTATTCAACTTCACTTAAGTTATACTCCATTAAACATCATTTGTTCAAATAAATTTAAGTTTCCACTTATCAATCCAATTCGGATTTCAATTCTAAAGTAAGTTCTATTTAACTTTTACTTAAGTCAAATTCATATCAACATTCAAATTCATAGTTCACTTTACTTAACTTAATTGTTTAATCACTTCAATAATTGGTTTTACTTACATTTTCCCATTCTATAAGTTATACAACTTATTATTCAACTTCCAACTCATATTATAAGTTCAAAACCCTTTTCACTTATATTTAACAATTTCAAGTTGAATTTTAATTTCAAAATTGTTTATTTCAACAAAACCTCAATTTTAAATTCATTATTGTAGCAAATCCATCACATAGAAACTCGAAAATGATACCGATGATGCTGCAGTCATCACCCTTATTATTTACCAGTGACAATAGTGAATCCAGTGCTAAATATCCTTTCAAAAAGTTCCTTTTATATATAACTACATTTGTAAACTTTTTACTTATATAATTTCACTTCTTATATACATAAGATTATTTTCAATTGTAAATTATTCTAATTATAACTTCATACTTATAATTCATTTGTTTATACTATTATTCTTTTTACAATAGTTGTTTTCATTTAACTTATTCAAACAACTTTGATTGTCTCATATATACATATATTATTTACAATAACCAAGCAATCAATTATATACACACTTCAATAATTCTTGAAAAATTATTTTCTTATATAGAAAATATAGTCAAGGTAAAATTATTTCATTTACCCAATTTAAATCAATATCGTGTCGAATTGTTCTGTATAAGTGTTTAGAGATCCCTATCGATAGAGTTGTATAGACTATGCCGACCAGAATCCATATACCACTCAACAAACCAATCATCACAATATAAAACAATTTTATATCCACTAACAAATACGCGCTCATATCTATTATTACACTCACACTAATTCTAGAGTACTACTGACTCTATCTCTAATGAGTAATACCCAACAGAGCCATGGTTGTAGCTTAACCATATGCTCTGATACCAAATGTAAAGGCCCGAAAATCCATACTCCTTTGAGCTGGCAACATTCCACAACAATCCAGCCAAAGGGGAACGAACTTCCGAATCTTTAGGGTTGAAAAAGAAGAAAGAGGTAGAAGAAGAGAGAAAAGAGAGAAGAAACAGAAACAACAACAGAACAAGATAACAATATCAGAATCTCACAATCGCAGCGGAACAACATATAATAGATAAATGAATATTCATTAAAACAAAAGAACTGTATATTTTATATATTACATCACATTACATCACATCACCAGAGTGTTCAACAACAAACAGCGGAAAAGAAATACTATATACAGTAGATAATAGACTACGCCATCCTGCTCGCCTCCAGATTGCTAGAGCAACTCCCGAAAACCAGAATAACCTGATAACCTAACTCTAGACTGCCCGTGTGGAAAATAGTGGGCACCCAGAGTTTAGAAAGGAAACAATAAACTCCAGGTCAGTCATAGGACTGGTATGAGAACTCAAAACAGTTTATCTTTAAAACCAGCAACAAGAGAAATTAAATTTTGAAATCCGCAATGCTTTTTGAAAATTGAAACTACCATAAGGCCTCCCGCCACATACACAATGCAAACGCAGAATAGGAGGAGATTTCTCCTTATGATAGTCAAAGATGCTTACTACGCAAAATCAAATCATTTTTGATATTATTATTAGTGCATAGTGTAGAAAACAATTTTCGAAAATAGAAAATAAATCCTAGCCAGCATACGACATTTCGTCGTATGCCTACTATAGCTACTATGTTCAATAGTAGGTTACCGTCACATTCCATGGCAGGTTATACAACTAAAACCGTACAGGGCGCGTATTGTTTTGATTGGATTTCCAACAAATGGTCAGGCTAAGGAACTTCCTACTGCCACATGGAATCGCCTCTGGCGGGACGTCCCGAGAAACTAACGTTACGGTTAGATCTCTGCCAACACAAGGCCGGGTTACCTCTGTAACTAGGTAACTACTGCACGAATATGTCATCCCCTGGTCCTTTGGGACCTTTATCCGAGCGCTCGACACCAACAACACCACACAGTAATAGATATAGTGTATCAACATGAGTAAATATCTGGGCTCCATACCATGATACCACCGTTTTCCAGAAGGGAATGACATACCCTAAAGGGCACGACCCTCATAACCTTGCCGCATATTCCTGTTTCGACCATTTCCGGGGAGTGAGGTCTGACGAAGTCTCGTCCACAAAGCTACGCTTTGTGCAACAAAGCCATGCTTTGGGTCAACAGATGACCAAAGCAATGATCACAAAGATAAATGATCAAACAAATGATCATATCAAAATGACCAACCAATGATCATCACACAGCAGCACTCAGCATGTCACATTACCAGATTGGGAATATATCGCTGATAACCTTCAACTGCATAACCTCTGAGCTCGTACGTCTCAGAGAAGGGTGTTAAGCTAAGAGAATAAATTCTCCGCCACCAACAGAAATGTATTTGAAAGAAATCAGCTCTATATCTCAAAATGTAATGTCAGACATGTAACCATACAAGTCTGTTCCGGGTTCGAACAGAACCGAAGGCACTTCCAAAGAAGCCCTTGCAATCCGGGTATTCATAATCCCGATAAAATTTCCCATCACAAAGGAAATCTCCATACCGTAGCTAACGATGCCGAGACAATCGATAGGTCATCCTATCGTTTTAACAAATACCCGGTCTTCAACACCGGTCTTCAAATGCTATCCATAACGACGTATCACATATTCGGAATGGGATATATGACACAAAGGTCCTCCCCCGGCTAAACCGAATAGCGAGCGCTTATTTTAAAAATAAGTGTAGCATTCAATTTCAAACAATCACAACAATTACCATCCAAGGGTAAATACTGATAGTCGGTTATTTAACTATCAATAAAGATGCGCCACATCATCAGATTCCAAATAATTTTTCCAAAATTATTTAATCCCAAAAATATCTTCACAAGATATATATATATGTATACACCTTCCAATATAATTGCCCAAATTATTTGTTTTACCAAAATATCTTTACACGATATAATTTCCACACTTCAACCATTTGAAAACCAATTTCAAATTACTTTTCATCCTTTATACCCTTTGAAAACAAATTTCAAATCATCAAATAAATCTTTACCAATTTATTTTAAACTTACGTCCCAAATTTGTAAATTCATTTCCATACTTCAAAATAAATCAATATTTATTTTTAAACAAATTTCCCTTCTTTATAAATTCCACAGTGAATTTCAAATTTCCCAAAATTTATACTAGAATACGATTTTCAAATCGATTTCGAATTATTCGCTTCCATTTTACCTTTAAAAGATAAATTCTCAAAAACGTTTCATTTCATATTGGAAAAACATTTCCATACTTATTTAAAAATAAGTAATTCACAAGTTTATTTATTTTCGACAATTTGAAAATATTCCATATACTTAAACCATAGTTAAGAATATATTTCACTCTTATAAGGAAAACATTCTTTTATTCACTTTTACTTGGGTCAAAACGAATGTTGCGTAAAACATCGTTACGACAACCCAAAACCACTAGTATAGGGATTCGAAATTAAAATAGATATATAAATCCCAATACTATATAAAATATTTCCTTTTGGAAACCATTTACTATAACAACAGTGTCATAGTCCACCATTCCCTTATTTTCTCGAAAACGCCTACTTCAACAATGAATGTTGAAATCTATGTATTCATTTCCTTCTATTTCTCGAAAACGTCTATTTCAACAATAAATGTTGAAATCTATGGTTTCGATACTTAATGCCTCTTAAAGCATCTTTAAATCGTTTTAAATTCCATTTAAAACATTTTTGTTCAAAGCATGACCATTTAATATAATAGTATATTCACCGTTCAAAAATAGTGAATATAACCCCTTTAACAAACTTCTATGTTCAATTTATCAAATTCAATTGATTTCCAATTTATAAACATCGTTTATAAACTCCATTTCTATTAATAACTTCGGTTTAGAAAACTCTTTTATCTGTCCAATTCAATTTATAAACCCAATTTCTATACCAAAGGTTCGTATTATAAGTTAAAAGCTTATAATCCATTTATTTACTTAACCGTTCTTTTAAAACTTCACAAATTTTTAGATCTTATCACTGATAAGATTCCTTTACATTTTATAATAGTTTTCAACTTATAAAAACCTCCTTTATTAACAATTTCTATAAATATCCCCTTTAAATGGCCAAAATCCATTTTATAAGTTAATTACTTATAAAACTTTTATTTTCAACATCAATTCATTTCATAACTTTCACAATTTATAAAACTATAGTTTAAATGAAATCCATTTTTATACTTCATTTTAACACTTAATAAACTCGTTTCATAATTCCAGTAATTTTAAATTTATATATATCAATTTATAAAATCTTTTATGTAAACTGTTTATAATAATTATTCAAAAATCCCAATTTAACTATTTTATAAATCTATTTATTTTAAAATTTTCCTTTTGGTTATATTTCATAGAAATATTAATTCTTATAACATAAAATTTTATACGTTCATTTATTTTAAAATGAATCAATCCAAAAATTTAATAAAACGTGTACTTTGGAAAATCACTTTAAAAACCCTTTTTAAATTCAAAATCTTAATTTTTAACTTCAAAAATGAATCCGATGATGCAACAGCATCAAATGGTCAACCACGGGAATAAACATCATATATCGATATGATAGTTAACAATCAACACAATATTTATAAACAAATAAATATTTGCGAGGAATCCAGTTGGATCCCTCCAACCTGTTTCCCTGCATCCACAGACGTTAGCACAATACCAATTCCACTTCAAGGTGGAATATCGCGGTATATGGGATTTATAAAATATTATCCGCTTAATAGGCGGCGCAATAGGGTCTCATCCGCTATACGAGGCGGGAAATCAAATCCAATATATACATATGCCAATATATATAAATATTGCTATATATAGTATATATCCTACTATATCTACTACCACAATCAAACAGCAATCATCAATCAACAATAACTATTTAAAATTTTAAACCAAACGGTTTGATTGGGTGAGGAGTTCTCACCTTGGTTTTATTTCCGATTCAGCGTTCGTTTCGAATAAAATTAAACGAACGTTAAATTTTACCCGAAATTCACACGAGCTCCAATTGACTCCAAACTGGTTGCATCGCGAAGTGCTCGACGATACGATTCCAACGCCGCTGGTTTCGTGCAATTCCGATCTCGCATGCAAAAGATATTAATTTTTAAAGTTTGCACATGCTATAGTATAATAGAATCAACATTTACTTTTTATTTTTTTCACCTAAATTATCTGGGCCGCACATCCTCCTTCCTCCTTCTTCTCTCTCGCGTGCGCAGGCACCCTACAGGATGTTGAACGCAAGCAAGAACCCATTTGCACGATCTAGGGTTTCACTTCCCGACCACCACGAACACATCCACCACGATCAAAGACCTCCAAGTTGCTCGCCCACTCAAGCACCACCCACGGCCCAAGCATGGAGGAACTCGGCCCCCCCATTAGCCTCGAAAACCGTGCGCAACCACCAGGGAACGCGGCCCCCATTCTCCTCCAAACGGCGACGATAGCTGAGATCCACCGTTGGATTTGTAGTCCATACCGTGCTCTACAACTTTCATGTTGGAAGTTTCTCGATTCGATGAGCGGATTTGGAGATTTTGAGAGGAGAAAATGGGACGATTTTGGCCATTAAATTCATTACTGGCGGCTGGACAAGTAAATTAGGGTTTTGGAAGAAAAATTAATATATATATGTTATTAATATTATTTTAATAATAAAATTTCCAATTTAACAACTTATGCAAACGACTTCCAAACTACGCGTGCCGACAGACGATCTTGGGGTTTTTTCACGTTCCGGACACAATGGAATAGGTTTCGGAAGCTAATTCCATCGTATGTGTGAGATACGACAATAAATGATCAATTTAAATTAAAACCGATTTAAACGATTTCTAGGCGTTTTGGCTTGTACCGGACAAACGATAAATTCGATCGACTTGAAATTTGAAATCTTACAATAATATCACATCAAGGATCCGATGAAACTGGTTTCGTCGAAATCCGAGACCGTTTATAAAATGGCTATTTTAACTTGCTAAATTAATATTAAAACGATATCGATGCGTTTCGAGCTGCCACGGTCAAACGACAACTCCGATTGCTACGAAAATTGAAATCCGATAATAACTAACTATTACGGATCCAATGGAACTCGTTTCGTCAATTCTGAGACTGTTCAAAAATTGGCTATTTTTCAGTCGATAATTAAATATTAAAATATTCGATTTTCACAAATTAACTTCAAATTCAATTTTAAAAGTTCTATAACGTTTCTATAACTTCAGTATGATAAAATAGAATTTCTCGAATCATTTTCAATCATATTAAACCCAATATTTAATTATTTCTGGAGTTTCAACTATTAATTAATCGATTTAAATTACCCTATTAAATCCAAATATTTGATAAATAAATCGTTCGACTTATAAATTTCACCTATGAATATTTAAAAGAAATTAAATACTCAAATTCAAATTATCAAAAATTCTGGGTCGTTACAAATACCTAAACTATGTTAATATTTATGTAAATTATATTTCAAATAGATTTTTGAAATAATTGGGATAAATTAAGATGTGGAGATAAATTTGAGTTTATTAAATGGTATCTAAATAAGGATTTATTTAATTAAATCGATCTAAAATTCTTAAATGGGAAATTTTAAAAAGGTAGGATTTTATAACTGGATTTTTGATTTAAGCGATTAAATGCATATTTCACGTTTAAGTAAATTAAAGAAAATATTGAGAAAAATGGAATTTAAGGTTAATTAAATAATCTTGAATCAAATGAGGAAGTATTTCAAGACTAAATAATAATGAGGTTAAATCGAGATCTATATGAAACGGTTAAATTAAACATTTAAATTTTTAAGCCTTAAACTATATTGGAATTTAAATGGTTTAAATTTGAGATTCGGATCTGTATTTGAAATCAGTATAGTTGAATTTGTTATTTAGAAACTAAATTGAATTAAAATGAAAATTTAGGTTGAACTAAATTTGAATTTATTATTTAGAAAAATAAATTGAATAAAAATTTAGTTGAAACGTTGAATACTTAAAGGTTTAAAAATATTGAATATAAAGCGGTATTTTGTGATTACAAATCCGAATTTGAGATCAATAAAATTGAAGTGGTTATTTTAGGAACTGAGTTGAATTTAAATTGATAAATTGAGAATGAATTTAATTTAAATGGGAAGGTCGGGTTGATGTTGAAACAATTTGTTAAGTTGACGGAATTGAAAATATTTTACGGTATAAATTATTTAATATATCTAAATACTATTTTGGAAAATAGCTATATTTGAAGTGAAATGATATTTGATTTTGAGGTATAAATTAAGATGAAAGAACCACGGTGTTATAGTGTATATTTCTAGCCTGTAGATAGTTCCATGGACCCTTAGAGGATGGTTGTTCCAAACATCCTTTAAGTTATTTGTGTTTCAGTTGATATTTCACTTGAGTTGGATTTATTGATATAAGAATGTTAATCCCGACTCGAGTGTTTTGTGTTTTTCTTTACGCTCGGGTCAGACTGAGTGATACAGCATTTGAGACTCACCTTCGAAGTTGGAGCCTTGCTTGAAGATCCAGCTATCTATCCTTTTAGTCATCCTGTTGATTTGTTCAGAGAAGTCATCTACGCATACTGGAGACTTCACTACATCTAAGATATTCAGTTGTATTTTATTTCTAACTCCAATGTATATAGTAGCTTCATGAACTACTATTCTTTATCTATTCCGCTGCATTATATTACTTTGTGTCTGTGATCTGTGATGATTTATTTACTATATATGTTAAGTTTTGCCAAATTTTAATTAACAATTCGGTATTTTGAATTATTCAAGTCGGACATGTATGGTTTTATTGCCGATTTGAATGGTCACAATTAGCGGGTCGCTACAGTTGGTATCAGAGCTTTGGCTCTAGGCAAAACTAAGCATATATGGTAAATTTATTTACAGAGTCACTTTCGCTCGAGTTGAACCTCTTCCTTTCTGACTCGATTTCCTTTGAATTTTGTAATGTCCCTCGGTTCCAAAATTCATTCTTGTCTCTGTCTATTTATATTCTTTTGATTCTGGAGTATCAAATAACTCCACTAAATGATTTGTAAAGGGGGATGAAAACTCCTTTACAATTGGCGTCGATTCACCGAAGATTTTTGTATCCTCGGTTTAGATGCTACTATCTCCTATTATTCCAAATTCTATCTCTAGCAATCGAATGTCGATTTGCCTTAGAATTCTGCATACATCATATTGCTAAATGCACGATTGACCCGACTAAGGTCGCCCATGATTTATAGAAGTATATCCATCTCCTATTTTGTAATTTAATCATCTTCGATCGAGTCTATCTTCAAATCAGGATTCTATTGGTTAGAGTCTTCTAATTTAAATCTCTACCTTTGTTTTGAAATCCATTCTTAAATCACCCTTTGAAAAATCGAGTATGTTGTTTTTTTGAAAATTTGAAAACTTGTAAGAAATTGATTTATATAAAAATGATTTACAACTGAAGGGTTAAATTTGAAATTCGAGAATTGAATTCCGGTATTTTGAAATTGGATTTAAGATTTTGGAAAATATATAAAAACAATACGATTTAAAGGTATTTTTCCAAATAAGAAATGTTTCAAATGAGTTCAAATGAGTTCCAATAATTTTGAAGAAATTTCAAAGAAGTTTTCAAGAAAATAGAAGTCCAAAACTCACGTTTGTCGCTGGAAAATAATTTCGGTGATGAGTGCACGCATCATCGACATTGATTTTCGAGTTTCAGAGTGGGGGAGAGGCCACTTTAATAGCTTCTCTATGCAAGTGATTTTGTAAAACCGTTTTTGATTTCAAATTCCGAAGTATAATTTGATATTTTAGAAAGATATAAGTATATATTTGAAACAATTTAAAGTGAGACTGGTGTTCAGTCCTCGAGTTTCGAATTTGTTTTGGTATAACCATATATATTGAAATTGATTTATTATTGATTTTCAACTCTTGAATTGAAAATGTAATTTCCCCTTATCATTTTGAAGGTTCGAACACTTCTAAGTCAAGGTCTAAAATTCTAAAACTAAGAAATTTCGAAGAGTATAAAATGTTTGATAAAGAATATAAATTTAGTTTGAAATGTTTTGAAAAAAATATATATATAGTTTTGAATAATAGTTTTCAGAAAGGTAAATTGAATATTTCAACTAGAAATAGATAGTTTAAAAGTTTTAAAGGGATAATTATAAATTTGGAAACCGTTGGAGTATAATTGATTTTGAGAAAATTTTTAGTTTTGTTGAAATTAAAAACCAGTACTCTTATGGAGATTTTGGAAATGAATTTGTTTGACTTGAATTATTTTAATTTGGAAACTGGGATAATTTTCTAAACCTATTATTTTGGTAACTTTGAAATTTAGATACTTAATTTGGAAGAAAATTTAGTGAAATCATATATGATTTGGAAACCGAATGGATATTGAATGATTTGAAATAGAGAACCTTATGTTATTAAGCACTTGATTTGGGAGTGGTCGAACTTATATAAATTGGATTTGTAAAAGTATGAAATTGATTTGAAATCCGTTGATTTGAAGGTACTCAATTTGGAAAGATATTTTATATAATCAAAGTCTATATAAGTATGATTTGATCTACTATTGATTTGGAAAGTATTCGATTTGGGAAAAAGGGAATCCTATATATAATGGACTTTATATAAGTATGATATTTGAAAGTGATTTGAAAAGGTGCTATATGATATATATTTTCGAAGTAAAGTTATGGAAAGTGCCTTCTGCTTGATATCCGCTTTGTGGCCACATCGTGGATTCATTCTATCGATATTATTATTTTTTGATTTTTGGTTTTCCGGATGTAATACGAGTGTTCCCACCGTGGCGTAACCTATGGTTTTTTACTCTCGTGAATGCATAGCGCAATTGCCTGGCTGAGTCTTGCCTAAGGGTACGGATTGTTTCCTGGGGGATCCAGGCGTAACCATTGTGTATCCTGCAATCTGTGTAGGTCGCGAATAGCAGCGCAAGTGCCTGGCTGAGTCTTGCCTAGGGGTACGGATTGTTTCCTGGGGGATCCAGGCGTAACCATTGTGTATCCTGCACTCTACTAGTCATCATGGCATAACTCGCAGGGCTGAGAAAGCTTACGGATATGGATTGTTTCCTGGGGGATCCAGGCGTAACCATTGTGTATCTGCGAACCATGGTCAGACAAAGGTTTTGGTTTGGTTGTTTTGTTTGGATTGTACTTTCCATATCTATTTTAAAGGTTTTTCAAGTATTTTCACTGGGTGTTGAAACAAGTCTACTAAGTACTTGAAGAATTCTATCTTTGCTCGTGATCAACGCATGGCCAGAGTCTGCAAGAACGAGGATAAACTTGTTGAAACATCGAGATATAAAAGTCCTTTCGAAAGGAAAATTTATTTCGATATAATAGTATTTTATTATAAAAGTATTATTATAAACGTATTTATTATAAAAGTATTTTTCCCAACAAAGAAATTTTGAATTAATATTTGAAATTTAAATTCTTATGGTTCTAGATTAATTATTCGTGCTCGATTCTATTCTTTGAATCTACCTTATCTCCTCAGCTTTAGTTGTTCACCTATATTCCGTTCCAGAATCTACCTTCCTTTCCTTTTTGAATATAATCTTCTAAAGATTGCTTATCTGTATACTACATTGGTTAATAGAAAATTTTAGTGGTATAAATATTTTTGAAGTTATTAATTAAATAAAACATATTTAAAGAAAATGATTATTAATTTATTGATAATATTTGAAAAGTATCTTGAGACAAATTAAAAATTTCATGAGTTATGAATTTAATGTTTTCAAACAGCTTCTTTAAATATAACTAATGATGTAAATAATTATTTTCAAATAGTTTTCATATACTTATAAAGGTGTTATTTAAAATATAAATGGTATTTATAAAGGAAGCAAAAAGTTTTACAAATGGGTTTTGAAAAGTATGAATATCTCAAGTAAAATTTATATAGTTAAATCAATTATTTACCCCTGACTTTCAATCTACTTTTATTTCTGGTTGTTCTATTCTCCTACCTCCTTCCTTTTCGGGGACGAAAAGTTTTGAGTGGGGGAGAGTGTAACGACCCATAAAATTTTAATAATAGTATAAATTAATAGGTAGAGAATAGAACGTATAAATTAATAGATAGAGAATAGAACATATAAATTAATAGGTAGAGAATAAAACGTATAAATTAATAGGTAGAGAATAAAACGTATAAATTAATAGGTAGAGAATAAACGTATAAATTAATAGGTAGAGAATAATAGCATAAATTAATAGGTAGAGAATAAAACGTATAAATTAATAGGTAGAGAATAATAGTATAAACTAACAGGTAGAGAATAAAACGTATAAATTAATAGGTAGAGAATGAAACGTATAAATTAATAGGTAGAGAATGAAACGTATAAATTAATAGATAGAGAATAAAACGTATAAATTAATAGGTAGAGAATAAAACGTATAAATTAATAGGTAGAGAATAAATAGTATAAATTAATAGGTAGAGAATGAAACGTATAAATTAATAGGTAGAGAATAAATAGTATAAATTAAAAGGATCTGCAACATCGTAGTTGTAAATTATGAATGTTATTGTTTATAATCATACATGTACCTCTAATGATACGATTTTAATAACAAATTCCGTGTACTAGAAATGGATTACATAACAGTATTTTCTTAATATCCTTAGCTTTCAACAATAATAAATTAGCGACCTTAATCTTAATAGGATTTGAAAATCATCAACCTTCGGATAAGTCAAATGATATTCTAAAGGTTTAATGATAATCTTGAGACCAAAAAAAAAACTTCATCAGAAGAACATTTCGAGTACACATAAATTTTTGTGGGATTATATTAATATGTATTCAGTAGGCATATGCTAACAATCGCTCAAACAAGAAATAATCACTAATACACAGTGTAAATTGTTAAAAAATCAAACTATCTATATTTATCACGCCAAAATCATAAAGGTTATTAGTGAAATTATGCAAATCTTAACATGTGCGTAGAGGGAACATGCTGATTTTTCCAATTTTGTGCATTGCACTAAGAATTATCGGATCCTATTCATCATTAATTTGCTACCATTTCACGACTTTGACCACCACCTTAATTTGTTGAATGCCACGAATGCCAAAATGATGAATGATGTTGCAAGTCAGAAGAAAATGCATGCTCCTATATGCGTTTCTTTTTTTAACATGGGTGTCTGACATGATTGATGCTAGTTAACGTTAAATGCCAACAATATTATTATGCATTTTCATTATCTTAATTCTTTTATCAATTAACCTCTTCACTTTTCTTTCCAATCTGATCTATAACCTGCCTATTTACTTTTCTTACCTTCCGTGTCCATTTCAATCTGCTGGTCCACCATTTCCATTTGCATTTAATTTTTCCTTGATTTTCGATTTCAAACGCGTGATTGGTGACGACAAATTTGCATTTTACTTATTTGCCAACGTGACCTTTACTTTTCTAGAATTTACTTCCTCTTTTTATGTTATTTCCCTGCTTACAAGATTTGTTACCGTTCACCTTTATTTATTTACTTTCGTTTCTATTCCTTTAATTTAGCTGTTGCCTTTATTTGACGGTACCCTAAGCTATGACTTTATTCCTTCCTTCGGTTTCAAAAATTTGAAACGTGAATCCCAAGCAATAAAATAAATTGCTTTAATAAATTTCATAACTTCGAAATTTAAGGGACTGTAACTATTCACAATTCAGTACAAACTTCTATTCTTTAATTCGAACGTCTCAAATTGGAAATTTTGATTTTTGATTGCTCCCTGCCTTTTTTCACCTTAATCTATTGATGGTACGTTGATTTCCTTTTTCATTCCTAGCCTTAGGCCCTACGCATTGTTTTATAACAGTTGAGAAAAGCAAACGTACGTTTGCATTGATTTTTTTAAATCAAACGGTCCATAATTTATTGCTTTACGTTGGGTTAATTAATTTGAACGTTACTTTTGTGGCGTTCCTTTTTTTTTATCGGTTGCTCCAGTCTCTTGGATTCCAATTCATACTTATATATATATATATATATATATATATTCCGTTCTCTTCTATCTACATCATTATTCTCTTTTGTCTCCCCTGTTCATTTTCTCTCTGCCATTATATTCCTCCTTCCCTTCTTCTCTTCTTTCAGACCCAAACGAAAAAAAATGTTGAGAAGTTGCTCACTCCACCTCCAACGTCCGCTCACCATCTCACTCTGCTGCTTCGGTTGCGTATCTACATATAGTGGATCCATATCCTTATTCAAGTATGGGTATGTTTTATGATTATATATATTTTACAAGTTATATTATTAGTTCCATTTGTTTTGACTTTAACTATAATATGTCAGGTCGTGCCTTGATTTTTCTTTTATGCGTTATGTTTATGTTTTACATAAGTATAAATTGTTGATCCGGTCTGTTTATATAAATTGGGTTATATAAGTTACAGTATGTATAACATAAATTATCTTAAGTTATAAAAGTTGGTACAGTTTATATTTTTAAGATATATTAAGTTTATAAGTATAATATATGTGGTAGTTGATACGTTGCAAATAAACATGCATTATATATATGTATTTATATTTTAATTAGTATTATTTCAACATATATATTGCATACATGTCTGATTTTAGTGTATATACGTTTTGTTAAAAACAATTATTTGGAATATATGTATATTAAATTTAGAATATGTTATAATATTGATTTTAATATTTTATTTACAAGGGTTACTTTATAAAGATTTAAATTTTTAAATGGTGTTGGATATTGGTTTGTATATAGGTTTAAAGATATACATTATTTTAAACTATACTACATATAGATATGTTTTGTTTACACCAATGGTTTTTGAAAATATATATTTAATTTAGTATATGTCTAAATTTAGAATACAGTTTTATATGGTTATATATAGCTCACTTATCCTTCAATCGACCCAACTCTGATTTGAGTTTCGTCAATTCCTCTTTATCAGCTTTGATCGTTAAAATTCTTGCCAATATTGCGTTGCTTAGAAATCTGTGCTTGGATTCGTATCTCTTCTCATTCCGCTCTTTCCTCTAGGCTCGAAAGGTGAGCAATCACTCATGATTAACGTTCTTTCATTTATTAAATTTGATTTCAATTGAAACGACAATTGAAATATGTTGCTGTAGTTATTTAAATTGTTATATTTATGCTATTACCTGTATCCGTTCACCTGCGGGATATGGCACCATAACCTATTGTTTATACTTTATTTAATTACTGATGATATATTCCTGTTGTATATTATTATCATATCCTCCTATATTTTTGTTATCTGTTATCACTCTGCAAGTTCCCTGTAGTTTAGAATTCACTATGGGTTGAAATGATACATACCCGAACAGACTTTAGAATAGGAGAATTTCGTTATGGGTTGAAATGATAGACCCAAGCGATTTTCATTTAATTAAATTTGGGATTACGGATTGGAATGATATCCACCCGTATATATTTAGTGTACGGAATTAAATGATAAATATCCGTAACACTTGACCAGATGATAAGGAATATATACAGACACCGTGGTTCATATATAAATATTTTGGAAATAAATTCTTTGTTTGGAAAGAAATATATGGTCTTAATAAATGTTAATTCTTAAATTTCTATATATATAGATTTAATAATATTTAATTTAATTAAGTTTGATTTAATACCTAAACTATGTTAATATTTATGTAAATTATATTTCAAATAGATTTTTGAAATAATTGGGATAAATTAAGATGGGGAGATAAATTTGAGTTTATTGAATGGTATCTAAATAAGGATTTATTTAATTAAATCGATTTAAAATTTTTAAACGGGAAATTTTAAAAAGGTAGGATTTTATAACTGGATTTTTGATTTAAGCGATTAAATGCATATTTCACGTTTAAGTAAATTAAAGAAAATATTGAGAAAAATGGAGTTTAAGGTTAATTAAATAATCTTGAATCAGATGAGGAAATATTTCAAGACTAAATAATAATGAGGTTAAATCGAGATCTATATGAAACGGTTAAATTGAATATTTAAATTTTTAGGCCTTAAACTATATAGGAATTTAAATGGTTTAAATTTGAGATTCGGATCTGCATTTGAAATCAGTATAGTTGAATTTGTTATTTAGAAACTAAATTGAATTAAAATGAAAATTCAGGTTGAACTAAATTTGAATTTATTATTTAGAAAACTAAATTGAATAAAAATTTAGTTGAAACGTTGAATACTTAAAGGTTTAAAAATATTGAATATAAAGGGGTATTTTGTGATTACAAATCCGAATTTGAGATCGATAAAATTGAAGTGGCTATTTTAGGAATTGAGTTGAATTTAAATTGATAAATTGAGATTGAATTTAATTTAAATGGGAAGGTCGGGTTGATGTTGAAACAATTTGTTAAGTTGAGGGAATTGAAAATATTTTACGGTATAAATTATTTAATATATCTAAATACTATTTTGGAAAATAGCTATATTTGAAGTGAAATGATATTTGATTTTGAGGTATAAATTAAGATGAAAGAACCACGGTGTTATAGTGTTTATTTCTACCCTGTAGATAGTTCCATGGACCCTTAGAGGATGGTTATTCCAAACATCCTTTAAGTTATTTGTATTTCAGTTGATATTTCACTTGAGTTGGATTTATTGATATAAGAATGTTAATCCTGACTTGAGTGTTTTGTGTTTTGCTTTACGCTCGGGTCAGACTGAGTGATACAGCATTTGAGACTCACCTTCGAAGTTGGAGCCTTGCTTGAAGATCCAGCTATCTATCCTTTCAGTCATCCTGTTGATTTGTTCAGAGAAGTCATCTACGTATACTGGAGACTTCACTACATCTAAGATATTCAGTTGTATTTTATTTCTAACTCCAATGTATATAGTAGCTTCATGAACTACTATTCTTTATCTATTCTGCTGCATTATATTACTCTGTGTCTATGATCTGTGATGATTTATTGACTATATATGTTAAGTTTTGCCAAATTTTAATTAACAATTTGGTATTTTGAATTATTCAAGTCGGACATGTATGGTTTTATTGTCGATTTGAATGGTCCAAATTAGCGGGTCGCTACAGCAACATCCCATGCATGCATAACAACTGTAGGAAATGTTCAAATGGAGCCGACTACACCCTATGAGTTTGCCAACCGTACTGGCCATGCCTCCTATCTTTGATTTTAGTCATTACCGCTGATGAGCCTACATCTGGTGTTCCTTCTCATGCACCCCTATCAAAATAGATCATGGAATCCCACATGGATTTCCATACGCCAACGGGTCTCAAATTCACATATAGATTCCCACATCTCAAATAGATCTTGGGATCACACATGGACTCCCATACTCTAATGGGTTTCGGAATCACACATGGATTCCAACATCTCAATGTACCTTGAAACTACTCCATAGAACCGTATATGGTTTCGGAGTGGTTACAGCTTTCGAGTCATCTCTTACAAGTACATTCTTATGCTTCCCTGGTGCTCCAAAAACCTATCGTTTATTTTTCAAAATGCTCTATACTGGTTCTTTAGGAAATAATCAGACAATGCACAAGAGCAGGGATCACCACCAAACCATTTAAGTGAAAGGATCTCCTTATCTTTTGTTCTAAAAGAACAAAACGAGTTAATACATACAGTATAGCACCACTGACGGTAAATGTACCCTATAATCCTCATGTTTCTCCTGGATATTTTTAAAATCCTTCGGCATTAAGTAGGTAATATTTTCGTCCACCAAAATTAAGAAGGATTACATATTTAGGCCAAGATTTGATAGTCGAGTATTTAACTATCAAATAAACAAACATTCCAAATAGAGATTACATTTTCTATGGAAATCACTAAGCCTCTTAAATTAATCTTTCATTAATTTAAATTCACATTTCAAATATTTGGAAATCACTTCCATATACTTATTTTAACAGGATAAGTATATTCACAATCTACTGAATTTTCGATACATAGAAAATATAACCATATATTTATTTCAATGGTATAAGTATATTCACAAACCATTTCACTTTCAAAATCTTAGAAAATTTTCCATGTACTTAAGTAATACTATAAGTATATTCACGAAAAATTCGGAAAGATTTCCTATTTCAAATCTTATTAAATGGCCAAAACTCCATAGGTCATAAAAATTGAGATATTATAGTCCAAAACACTATTTCTTTCCATAAATCTCTTTTATTTTTATAAATAAACATCTCCTTTATAAATTTCCAAATCAATTTATAAAATATTTTATAAGTCTTCCAATCTACTGATATAATACTCTTTTACAAATCTTAAAACCCTATGTATATGACTTTCCAGTTTTAGGTCTCTAAACCCATTTATAACATCCATTCTGTCATCATTTTAAAACCAAACTCCTTTTCTAATTCCAAAATTTCTTTCCAATTTTTAAACCCTTTGACAAATCCCTTCTATCGGATGAAACCCTTTTTAAACCATTCATTTAAAAATTAACTTTAACCTTTTTAATCATACAATAATTAATTAACTTCAATCATTGATATAATAATAAATTATTCTTAAATAAATATTTATATATAAATAATTAACTTTTAAAACAATATTAATATATTAATAGATTAACTTTAAAATAATAATTAACTAACAATCAAACTAAAATAACTTTAACTAAATAATTAATTAACTTTTAAACAAATAATTACAATCAATATTTTAAAACAGTAATTAAATAACTTGGAAAAATATTCTTAAATAACTTTATAAAATACTTTTAAAGAATCATAAAATAATTAACCTTTTATTTAATTAAAAACAAAAACCAATTATCTTTTAAAACATTATTAATAAATAATAATTATCTATTAATAATAATTATCTTAAAGTCTTATTAATAATTGTACTTTAAAAATAACTTTAATAAATAATTAACTTTTCAATTTAAAAAGAGGTTTAGAAACATCAATGGTACTTACTCAAGTCACGATTAATTATATTAGACTATTGAAGTTATAATTCAGTTTTTACATAACACTTGATATGTAAATTAAACTCACAATTAACTAGCATTTTTTAATATAACACTTATCCAATATTAATCAATTGGAAGGCACAAAAGTGTCTATACTAATGTAATAGCAGAACGAGGTTCAATTCTTCTAAATAAATATCCAAATTTAAACTATCCGGTTAGTAATAGCAGACCGGTGATTTATTCTGCTAAACAGAAGTCCGATTAATTTAATTAGCAGAACGGTATTTTATCCCGCTAAACAAATGTCCAATTACCATATTTAGTCCAAGTTAACTCAATAGTAATTTATTTGGCCAAATAAATATCAATATTTAAGGTATATAAATTTTAACGACGTTATTATTAAAATAACATTATTCAAATTCAGTACGTCTTAATATGTCATAAATTTTAAGGGAGCGTTTGGCATACATCCCTGGTAAGGTTTGAATATACATAAAACATCCCTCCGTTTTTTAATAAGTTTCCGGTCCCTGCTTCCAAATTCATGCACATATAAAGACCCAAATACCCTTTGCGTTTTTAACCTTTCAAACGCGTGTAACTTTCTGTAGGAACATCGGATCAGCATACCGTTTTCATCAAAAAATCAAAAAATTTTATGATCTTTAAAATGAGATCCATTATTGGTACCAAAAAATCATATTTGCAGTAAAGGTGTAATTATTCCATATATTTGCAATCAATTCTGCAAATTTTGAACACCTACGATTTTTCTTCAAATATGCAACATTGCATATAATTACAGAAATATCTGTAATTATATGGTATAATTGCAGATATGTCTGCAATTATTACATATAGTTGCAGAAATGTCTACAACAATTGCATATAATTGCAGACATATCTGCAATTATATGGTATAATTGCAAACATGTATGCAATTATTCCATATACTTGTAGAAATGTCTGCAACAATTGCATATAATTGCAGACATTTCTGCAATTATATGGTATAATTCAGACATGTCTGCAATTATTGCATATAGTTGCAAAAATGTCTACAACTATTGCATGTAATTGCAGACATATCTACAATTATATGGTATAATTGCAAACATGTCTGCAATTATTGTATATAGTTTCAAAAATGTCTACAACTATTGTAATTGCAGAAATTGGATTTACATATGCACAATAGCCTGTCCTGCCTTTTTTTACGTATGCACAATGCCACTTTTTAGAAAGATAATAAAATTTGTGATTTAACGGTGAAAACGGTTTGTTAATCCGCCGTTTCTATAAGAAGTTATTGCATTTTAAAGATTGATAATTAATGGGGTGCTATTTTAATCATGGATGTGAGAGTAACATCTATATATGAAGAATCAACAATGTTGCAATGGAGAAGAGTGGTATTGTAGAAAAGAAAGTTGTAGTATTTGAAAATAAATATAATTTATATCTCCTTAGTGAGAAGGATATTTTGTGTATTAATTTTGATTTTAAGGATGCTTCCATTATTTTCATAATTTTTAATCAACCCAAACCTATGAACATTAGATTCGTACTTGCCAATACGAGCACAACGCAAAAATTCGCAAGTCAGTTGGATTTTGAAACGAGATAAATATCATGCTTTAAACTCAATGCATTTACTTATATAAATAAAGAAATATAAATTGTTTTCTCACCATAAAAAAACAGCCCAGACCATCACCTTTCAAACCCAACCCCGCATCCACTATGAATAGGAGCTTCTTCCCTAAAGTCAATTCCATACCCTGTACATGCTTCTTTGTGCACGCGCACAGCTTTCTAGCACCCGAATCTTCAAACAAACCCTGCTATCACGATCGCTTTCGCCCACTTGTCTCAACGATACCAACTCCTCGCCCTCCAGTCCCCTACAGTAAAACCCGATCATCCAAAGCCAAAGTGAAATACTCGTCCAGGTCCAAGAATGCAAGACCCTTTTTCCCTCTGATCCCCACCAAAAACTCACCGCGGATGCACCTCTCCGCCCCAAACCCAAATCCAAGCTCCAAATCTTCAATCAATGCTCAAATCGAAAGCAAATCCGAACCATAGTTTCCAACGAACGACAATAGTCATCATGGAATGCTGTCAAACTTACACCAAAAAGTATACTCCTCGATGCGAACTCAATGACCCATACAGAGTCGATCAATTCTTTCCACATCATGATATATAATTTTTTTGAATTTTGAAACATTTTTAACCTCTTTTAGAAATATGGTGATAACTCGCTCCATTTCGATGAAATCAAGTGTGACTATTTTTTTTTAAAAAAAAAGCTAGAGATCAGTAAGAACAACTTTTGTTTTGACACTCAAGATAAATCTCAACAGATTGATGGAAATTGATTTTAGAAGAGGGAAAGTGAGTTGTTTTTTCTTTACTGGTACATTAAATGAGAATGGACGAAGAAGATCCAAAACCTCTCTATGTACACGCATATATATATGTATGTATGTATGTATGTATGTATGTATGTATGTGTGTGTGTGTGTGTGTGTATGCCAAGAAAAATTCCTACATCTAAGCTAATTAAACCAACTTCATAGATGAAGGCTTAATTCAATGGGAATAAGAAGACTAGGGCAGTGGAGACAAGGGGCAGAAAGGCTGTAAGATGGAGGGAGCAAATGAACATAATGGTGGCTGAATTTAAGATGTTGCATTGGTTGTCTAGATAGACATTTGTTATTAAAATATAAATAAATACCAGTACCCTACCTCACAGTATCGCCTCTAATTACGAGCCACGATCGATAGAAAATAAAATATGATCGCGTACAGAAAGGTGGCGCGAACACAAAATAGAAGTAAAATACACCGGTTATAAAGTTCTGTAAATTTCGAAAATACCAACATTTGATATAAAATACGTCAAATGACAATTAACTATTTAACAAATTAAAAATTATGGAAGTATTCTGTAAATCAAATTAAAAATATGTCATCAAAAATCAAAGGATTGTTTACAATATAGATTTTGTTATATTTTAAATAAAACTCCAAATTGAATATTTAAAACTATTTAAATATTCCTAAATTCAAAGTGATAAAATATTCGGTCGTTACATACAGACTCTATCTTTCAAAGTGATATAGATGATAGAAAATCAGTGTCTAGTTATATTTTTTCGCATAGCAGAGGAGCCGTCGGTTGGAAAAGTTCCAAACAAGAGACAGTAGTCGATTCAACGATGGAGGCCGATTATTATGGGTTGTGGAATTACGGATCTTGAGGCTAATTAAACACTAGAGGGGGGATGAATAGTGTTTCCTAACTTATGTAAAAAAATTTAATTTTCTTTCAAGTGTGACACTAAATCATAGATTAACAACACAAAATTACACTAACAATCAATCATAGATGAAATCATAGAGAAAAATAAAAACAGTGAAGTAAAGTGAAGAGTTAGAGAGATGTCACAAGGGCTTTTATACTGGTTTTAATTTCTCCTATACCAGTCTAGTACAATTGATTATACAAATTTCTTTTCAAATGCCAATCTTTAACCGGACATAAGGCAAACCCAAATATAATCTCGATTTTGAGGCTAGAAGACACACCCTCCTAAATTTCCAAGCTCAACATAGACTCGCTGTATTTGAATAGCTACAAGCATACCTATTAGATTCGGATGGGCTACTAAGCACATCTACTTGATTTGGATAGGCTACAAGCACATCCACTTGATTTGAACGTGTTACAAGCACAATCATGTAAATACAAATAGAGTTGATAGTTTTTTCAAAGACAAATTCTTGCACTTTGGATACAATAGATCTTATAGCCTCTTAGATAACACTTTGATCTTTGAAATGAGAGAGAGGGATGTTTCCAAAACAGTGAGAGTTTTTAATTAATACAATGAAGTATGAATTGATTCTATATGGTTTTGAAAAGAGTAGAGTATATTCTTCAAGAGAGCAAGAGGAGGGAAGCAAGTAAGTAACTAGCTATCAAAATATTTGTTTACACTTCCATTTATATTGCAAATGAATAGAAATATCCATTCCTGAAGAGTTGCGTCGAATAAACATTTTCATTCAAAATTGGAAAACAAATTGGGGGCATGTGTGTTAACATACCTATGCCTATATGTTGACATATGCTTCTTGAAAGAAAACTATTTTCTTTAAAATTGTTTTGAAAATCCTATAGTTTGTAAAATAATTTGTTACTTTGTAAAATAGTTTGAACATGGTTTGTAAACATTTTGAACTTGAAAAACTTTTATAAAATATTTTGAAATATATTTTGATTAAAAATATAAAAGATTAGAAAATTGAAGGCAAAGATCAAAGATTGCTATCAAGGATTTAAACAATATATGATATGACTTTAGACAATAAATTATAATCTTGAGACCTTCATATCTTGATCTTTCCACTCATGAGTCTTCATGTCTATCTCTTGAGTCTTTATACTGTACAGCCTTCGACTCAATACATGTGTAATATTTTGCACTATATACTTTATAACTTGGTAAAACTTTAATATCTATATTTTATATGTTTGTATTTGGTTGTATATAGTTGTTGTGATCAAAAATCAATAACCGAGTATTAACAATCTCCTTTTTTATTACGATGACAACCATTAAATATTCTTATACATAAAATATGATATAACTCTCCTTGAGTTAGATAACTCCCCCTTAATATTTGTGTGTGTATATATTATATTTTCTTCTCCTTTGCCATCAACAAAAGAAGTGTGAAAAATAAAAATCCACATAAATAAAATACATAGAAACTGTTGAGTCAAAAAACAATAATTAAAGACTAAATAATCAAAGCGTACTAAACATGATGTAATATGATATGGTGATTAATATATGGAGGCTTTAAATAAATAAGATAAGATAATCTTTAATTATTAAAATCAAACTATATAAATCAAGTTATCAATCCAAGTATACATACTTAAGCAAACCAAAACCAAATTAGAACCTAATAATACTAACAATCCAAACCTAGATAAAACAAATTTAAAAGTATGAATTAACGCGTCTTTTTTTATTATGGGAGACTTATGGATGGTGCAAAAGGGATAGCAGAGATAAATTTTTTGTTTTTGTTCCATAAGATTTCCATCATGATCGAAGCAAACTTCTTTTACACATTTGACTTTGCCGTCATCTTCAGTGACTTCTTCCTCTTCCTCTTCTTCCTCTTCATCATTCATGGGATTGTGAATGACAAGGTTAGGAGTTTCTTCTTTGATTATTATCGGATTGGCTACATTGTCCACAAGTTCTTCTGGAGATTCCGAAGGATGTGCCTTTGCTTTTGTTGTTCCTTTAAGAGGCATATTTGGATGACTCATCCAATATTACTAAAAGCATGTTGAGGACATGCTTCAAATCATCTTTTACTTTGATGATTTTGGCCGTGGTGGTGGTTTGGAAAGGGCCTATAATGGAGATTTTGAAGTTTAAGGGGGTGATCTCTTCTCTTGGTCACTTGGAACTTGAGGAATCCATTATTTTTATTCATTTTTGGAATTTACAAATGGAAGAAGAGAGGGAAATGAGGAAATATTCGAAATTTAGTGGTTATATAGTTATATTTTAGATTTTGAATTTAAGAAGGAAAACTATTTTCAAAAATCTGCAGTATATGTTGATATGTTGGCAGATAGTATGTTAACATATTTAGGTCAATTTGGACATTTTATTTTCTTTTTAACTTTACAATTTATTGGTTTTATATTAATATTTCGGAGAAAGAACATATTCCTAACTCTGTACTAAGTTTAATAAAAGATGTTTGAATTAATGGTTTTGTTAATATATCGACTATTTGATTTTCGGTATTTATAAATTCAAGTGAAATGACTCCTTTATCTATGTTATCTCTCAGAAAATGATGTCTTATTTTTATATGTTTGATCCCAGTATGATGTGCGGGGTTCTAGGTAGATTTACTGCACCCGTGTTAGCGCAGTATATTGGTGATTTAGAAAAATTTAAACTAAAATCTTTTAAAGTTTGTTGCATATAGATAAACTGTGAACAAGTTAATACGACTGAAATATATTCTGCTTCTGTTGTAGATAGAAACACATAATTTTGCTTTTTTCTAAATGAGGAAACAATAGAGTGTCCTAAAAAGTGACAAGTTCCACTTGTGCTTTTTCAGTCGGAATTACACCCAGCATAGTCAGCATCACTATAGAAATTAAATTAAAGGAATCTTCTTTTGGATAAAAGAGTCCATAATCTAGTGTTTTGTTTTCATACCTTAGTATTCTTTTTATAGATTTTAGGTGAATTTCCTTAGGTTGAGAGAGATATCTTGCACAGAGACATATACTATGCATTATATCTGGTGTACTAGAAGATATATAGAGCAAGGAACCTACAATACCTCTATATAGTTTTTGATCTACATCTTTTGAGTTTTCTTCCTGATTTAATTTTTCATTAGTTACCATGGGAGTTGGTTTAGCAGTAGAATTTGACATACAAAATTTGTTAACTAGATCCTTAGCATATTTTTCTTCGCTTATAAAACACTGTTGCTCAATTCTCTTATTCGTGATCCTAAAAAGAAAGTTAATTCTCCTGTATGACTCATTTCGAATTTCTTAGTCATTATATCAGAAAATTCTTTATTTAATTGTTCATTTATTAAGCCAAAAATAATATCATCTAAATATATTTGTATAAGTTGAATATCATTATTATTTCTTCTAATTAATAGATTACTATCCACTTTTCCTATTTCAAAGTCAGAATGTAATAATAGGATTTAAGTCTATCATACCATGCTCTAAGAGCTTATTTTAGACATATGAAGCTTTCTTTAATTTATAAACATGATTTGAAAGTTTTTCATCTTCAACAGTGGGGGTTGTTCTTCATAAACATCTTCTTATATAAAACCATTTAAAAATGCACTTTTAACATCCATTAGACAAAATTAAAAATTATTATGATTTGCAAAAAGAAGTAGAATTCTAAAAGCTTCTAATCTAGCTACAAGAGTAAAGGTTTCATCAAAATTTATACCTTCCTCCTTACTATAACCTTTAACAACTAAACGTGCTTTATTTCTAATAACTTCTCTTTTTTCATTCTTTTATCTCTTTAGACCCACTTAGTCCCTATTACAATTTTATTTTCAGGCCTTGGGACCAATTTCCAAACATCATTTATGGTGAATTGAATCAATTCCTCTTACATAGCAAAAGTCCATGAATCATCTAATGATGCTTCCTTTAGATTTTTAGGTTCATTGATTGAGATAAAGGCTACATTACTCATTTTATTTAATTGATTTCTTATTTTTGCAACTGACTCTATATTTCCTAGAATATTTTCTATAGGATGATCTTTTAAAAATTTAGTTCTTTTATTTGGATATGAATTTTCAGAATTTATTTTCATCACTAGTGATTTCATTATCTATAATTTTATTATTAATATTTTCTTCGTCATTAAAATTTATTATTGATTTTAAAATTATCATCAAATGAAACATGTAATATATCTTTAATGGTATTAGTTTTGGTGTTAAAAAGTATAAGCTTTACTTCTATTTGAATACCCAATAAAAGTTTCTTTATTTGATTTAGCATCAAATTTGTCTAAATTATCTTTTGTATTTAATACAAATCATGTACTGTCAAAATCTCTAAAATAAAATACTTTAGGCTTTTTATTATAAAATAATTCATGAGAAGTTTTTTTAGTCAAATATCTTATTAAAATTCTATTTAAAATATAGCATGCTGTAGCGAATGCTTTAACCCAAAAACTTTAGGCAAATCACTATCATTTAACATCGTTCTAGCACATTATTCTATAATTCTATTTTTAGGTTCTACTACTCCATTTGTTAGGGTGTTATTGGAAAAGAGAATTTATGTGTAATCCTTTTCTTATTACAAAAGTTTTTTTTTTCATTTTTGAACTCACCTCTATGAACGCTCCTAATCATTTTAATTTTAGCTTACATTTGATTCTTCTTTTCGTAAAAAATTTAAACATTTCGAAGGCGTCATTTTTAGTTTTTAAGAAAATTTTCCATGTAAATCTAGAAAAATCATCTACGATGACAAAAACATATCTATTTTTATTTATTGATTGTAGTTGGTCCGAAAAGGTCTAGGTGAAGAAGTTTAAGAGGAAAAGTATAACAATCTTGTTTCGAAGCTGTAGTATTAAACAAATTTAATTAGAATAGAAGTGTTTAAATTCGATATTTTTGACAATTATAATTTTTGGGAATCATATTATTATTCAATTAATCTATATAATAAAGGATTTGTTATAATAAAGTTGGATTGGTTAATAAATTCCTTTTTAAATAATAATATTAAAATTTTAAATAAAGTGTTTTAACTAGTATAAAATATTTTAAAGTGCAAACCATTTCATATACTTGAAATAGATGAAAATGAGTTTATTTATTATTCGGTAAATTCAATAAATTGATGAAAATTAATAATTATTGAATTCAAATAATTTAAGAAAATATAAGATATATCAATCAAAATCGAAAATGATTTATTATTCAATAATAGAATTACTCAATTGTGAATGAAAGGAATTCAAACTTGCAATTTAAGGAAATGAAATGGAAATTATATTTTTATATAAGGAATTAAATTGGAAATAACATTATCGATTTCCCTTTAGCACTTAAATTCCCAAACCCATATTCATTTGCCCTTAAAACAAAACCATACAGCTTATTTTTCCCCAAATCGATTCATGAAGAAAAAACGAAGCAAATAAAATGCGACTGTGGAATCACAACTTTAGGCGATAAGGGAGGCGAAGCCGGCTCAAGCAGGAGGGAGTCGCATGGTCAATGACATTAGGACAAGAACTAGGCATGCAAGCATGGAGGCACGACGACTGGAGCTGTGTGGGTAGGCACCACTTTGGTTGGCCTTCGTGCAATTGAGCATAGTGTGCATGTAGAGGAACAACATGTGTGAAGGAAAGCTTTGACCCAGCGATGGCTGTTACTTCTGGCGCATTTGTGGAGGAGTCCATGACTTGGGCTTTCGAGCGAGCCTTGGTGGCGAAGGCAGGCTAGGGTTTGACAAGGGAAGGTAGTGGAAGTATGGGAAACGAATAGTTAAGGTGAATTACTTTTAACTCATACTTCTATCTCTAATTATTGAATTCCTATTGCATGCCTTGGTAGGATAGATTTTTTGATAATATTTAGTTGATAATTGGTTGAATTGAATGAGATATTTTCGCATGCTTATGTTTGTTTGTTATATGGATTGGAAGAAATCAATGTGCAAATGGGATGTCGTTCGATTGAAAATTTAAATTTTTATTTAAATTAAATAGTATGTGACCAAAGTTGTCGACAAGCATCTTGAATCACTGAATAATTTCATATTATGAAATTATATTTTTATAGAGCGATTTCAGCTCCAGAAATTGCATTTTGATGGCTTTATTATTTTGTAAATTCTTTTGCACTGTTAATTTTTGAGCTTGTTCTTGGTAATGTTATCTTCTGATTTTGAATAGTAATTAGTTTTAGAGCTTGTAGATTCTTTTAGCATCTATTTTTAAAGAAAATATATAAATATATATATTGGGTTTTTTAAAAAGAAAGAATGTACAAATGAAGTTTTAAAGTTAATATTTTTTATGAAAAATAATTATATATATGTGTGTGTGTGTGTGTGTTAAAATAAAGAAAGTTTTTTATACGTATATAGATTTTAAGATAACGAAAGTTATTATTGTGGAAAATATTAGTTTGATTTCTAATTTTAGTAAAGAAACTCCATTTATTAGAAATCTTTCTACACTTGTCTTTTAAAAATATAAATGAACAAGCTTGACATATTTTTATTGGAATTCGTGCTTTTCTACGAAACAAAGAATTGTAATAAACGATTGAATTTTCGAATTGATATGAGACATTTCGTACAATTCTGGTATAGGACAGTTAGTTAGATTCTACATATTACTAAAGTGAAAGTTAATTGCACTTAGAGTTGTATTATCTTATGGTATTTGGATTTTTGGGTAATAAATCCTTGAGAGACGATAACTTATTTTTCATCAACCTGAGAGTCATTATCATTTTTGATTTAGGTAGGCCGACCTATTTCTTTTAATTGGTTTATTATGGTATGACATGTAGGATTGATTTCACCCTAGAGGGTTGGAGGTGAATAGGGTGATACTATTAATTATAAAAATTTAATCCGGAAGTTTATACAAATTATTTCAACACAGATATATCAGAATAATAGTAGCATAGATAATAGCAGAATAATAAATGCAGAAATAGAATGACATAGAATTTACACAGCTTCGGCAAACCCTGCCTAGGTGCTTCCCCCAAGGTTTCTACTAGAAATTAAGCAGTCAAACGCTTACACACGTAAACTTGCGACACCCGCAATCGACTAGCCTTAACTTGTGACGCCCCACATCTATACCCATGCTAGCCAAGAACACTACGGTGTAGTGCTGTCAACTAGCGCGAAGAATAATGCTGTTGAGGAGCGGCCATCAGTAGTTAGGCCTTACACTAGTATTGGTTATCTCGATAGGAGTGGTATATAAATATATATGTATATTCTTTCATTTTTCATCTCTGATTTATTTTCTCCCATTGAAATTCCCCAATTTCAGTATAAAACGAACTACGATGGTTCACAATAGTTTAGAACAGTAAATATAATAATAACACAGATAAATATAAATGCGGAACACAGATAAAAACAGAAAGTCTCATATATATAATAATTGATATCAGTTACAATATATATGACACGGTACATATGATAAAACTACCACAGTCGACTCAGGAAGTTACATATACAAGTACATTAACGTATATAATATACATGAATACATATCTTCCTATACAATTATACAGACTACTACAAATGACGACGACTACTCCAAAAGATATGAAAGAACTTCATAGCTCTAGCAGCAACACAAAGCAGAATATCTACAACCTGAAATACTCGGTCTGACCGGAGTATTAAATTCAAAAGAAAATAATACTCGGGTCAGTCTAATTCAAACTCAGTTATTAGTGCACAGAAGCAATAATAATTAAATAATGAATGGACGATAGTCACAATAAATTTCGTCTATCCGATCCTTAAATAAAGAAATCGGATAACGATAAATATATCACGTAGCAGTGTTAAACAACAAATCAGCCAATTCAACTAAATCAGAATGCATTTCAAAATATTGAATTGAATAAACAAAACAGTTCAAACCATTGAAATATCAATTAAAATATTAAATTCGAGTAGGGCTGCAGTACACGCACGCATGAACTGCCTCGCCACTACATCATATGAATATGCAAAGGATCAATAAATCGAAACAAGATAGAATATTATAAAAGCCGTACCGTGTGGCTGCAGTTCACGCTTGCGTGCACTGCCTTGCCACTACAGTGATAATGTACCCAAAAGATCAACGAACCAAAATCAATGAAGGTTCAAATACCAATGAAATCAAGACGGTGTGGCTGCAGTACACACGTACATACATGTGCACTGCCTCGCCAACTCGAGTGCACAAGGTCAAATCAAAATCAGATTCAACACAAGTACAAATGGCCTCCACCAAAATTCAAAATATCACTGCAACAATGAAACTGTACATGAACACAGAAATACAGCATCAATGATCAATACAAAAGCTACAGTGCAGACATCAATCTACCTGGCAACAATGATGAATCAACAAATGCAACATATTCAAGTTGATACAAATGCACAGTTGAAATGGCCGGGCAAGTGCATAACCAACACAATCACAAACAAGTGCACCACTGAGCTGTGCAAACTAATGCACTAACCAAAGCACTAGTGCCCCTACATGAAACAGCATAATATGCAGCAATAAGTTATGTACAAGAACATGAAGGCAAGGCACAAGTCAGGTAGTGGTAAAGTCAAAGCCCAAAGTGAATACAGTGAAACATGCATAGGCAGTGCCCATACAAACATGAAGTGGCCAAACCACAAAGATAAATCAAGTGGTCAGGCAGTCCAAAATACAAGGCAATGCCTTGATGCACAGCATTGTGCAACAACTAGAACAATAAAAGCTGCAAATGTAAGAAGGCAGCAAGGCCAACAGATTACTGCAAACCAGTTTGGAAATTACTCAAGAAAATTACAACCAAAAGGCTACCACTTCAACAACATATATACATATATGCACATATATGTATACATGTATATGAGTTCGTAGCAGTGACAGTAACCAATGTGCAAAATGTATACAAAGACTCCAAGTCATCAAGCATCATGCAAATGAAACCAAAAAATACACAAGCAAGACCAGAACCAATCAAAGACAAAAAAACAACGTGTTCTGTCTCAACAATAACAGTGGAGATGACCAGATGTCAAAGATGCAGCATGTACACATGAATACATGAAGTAATGCAACAAAGCCACAATACTCAGAACTTCAGTGAAACAACAATTGCAGACTCGATGCTTCAGTGGACATAAGCACAATGCAAATACACTGAGACAAATAACTCGAACAATGGTCAACCATACATGCTTACCCACATACGAATGTATGTATGCATATATATACAGTTAAGTCAACCAAACAATTCGAACTACATCAAGAGCCGAAGCCATAGTGAAACTCAAGTATTTGATTATACGACTCGAAATCAATTTCGCTTAAATAGAAAATGCACATGAACGTTGTGGCAACAGTTCAAGGCAACAGTAACAACTCAAATGCAAACAATGTCATATATGATACAGTGGCGAATTGCACAAACAAGCACAAGTGTGCTACAGAGAATATGCAACATGAAAGACATGAAGGCAGTGAAGTGCTGACTGGAAACGGACTACAAAGGCATCATCAAGTTTGACTTAAAGCAGTGCTACAGGGGGCAGTGCAACAGAGAATACCATCAATGCATAAATGACTACAGGAAGCTACGCAAGACCAAATACCCAAGACAACATGACAGTATACAACAAAATACAATGCCCAGGAGGTAAACAAAGCACTTAAAGGCGTCAGGGAGTATGCAACTTGATCATCGAAGTGCAGACAAGACGAAGCCAAAGCCAATCAGTAATGGCAACAACTCCATCAAGTCGAGTCAAGACCAAATATCAACTCAATTCACAACTAAAGATAGATAAGCCGAAACCAGAAAGTGTTCACAATCGCGAACCATGAAATCAAGTGAACCAGTAAATGATACAGCAACCACGTAAGTAAGCAGATAAGTGACTGAAATCAACAATGAAAGAAATTAAAACTGTTAAACATCATCAACAACAATAAATTCGAACGACATAAGCACAGGAGAAAATTCACAAAACAACATCGAACGAAAACAAACGGCCAAGATAAAACAATATCAAATCAATGTCGAATTTCAGAAATGCAATATTAAGATCGAATTAGATGTGAGTAAATTTAATTACTCACAGTTGCCACGAAAGTGAAGACGAAGCTGTAGCGATGAGGAAGACGAACGAAGTTAAGCCGATTGCCGAACCCCTCATTTTTGAACGAAGAGGAAGGAGGACGAAGCTGCCATTTTTGTACCTCTCGACCGACGTTGTTCGTGAATTAGGTTTCGAATGAACGAAAAAATAAAATAAAAAAGGGAACGGTTTTTTACCCTTTGTAAATTTTCACGGAAAAACGTGGACCACTATTAAATTTTTGTTAAAGCCCATCAATCTTACTAAAAATTTGTAAAAGAATTTTGATTCAAATTTAAAAACTTCAAATGGCAGTTTACAACAACATTAATCGTCTAAATGTCGATTATTAATTGATGCAAATACCGGGTTGTTACAGACTCCTCTCCTTAAAGAAATTGCGTCCTCGCAATCATAAGGAATAAATGGACAAAAGGTAAAAACCATAAAAGCATATGATCACAAATTGACGAAATTTGAAAATAGGAAGTTCGCCATATAGAGCATGAGTGAGAGAGAACCTGAACGTGTTTGCTCGATGATTCTCAAGATTCCTAAGTGCAATCCTTAGGATTTGAGAACCATTGAAATTCCGCAAGAAAAACATCGTTATTTCGAAGGTGCTACACCCCCGAAGCAATGATGTGAATAGAAGGTTGCTCAAGAATAAAAATCGGAAATCCCTAAGGCATTTTCGTAATTGGAAGACGTGGAAAACGTCATGAATAGCAGAAAAATTGAGCCGGTACCCCGGCGTAGTACTATATAAACACCAAAGAAATCTTTTAATTTCATAAAAGAAATTCACAAATTCTCAACAAAATTTATTTATCAAATAGATAATCAGAATACAGAAATCACAAAACAGCAATATCTAATCACCGATCCGATAATTAGAAAACAGCAAAATCAGCAAATCTAATTATCAACAAAGATAATTAGAAAACACAAATATCTAACTATCAAAAACAATAATCAGGAATTACCACAACGGTAATCAAATTTCAAATCAGCAAATATTCAATTATCAAAACGATAATCAAATCTTAAATCACAAATATTTAATTATCACAAACGATAATTAAATCTCAAATATCTAATTATCACAAGCGATAATCAGAAAAAAATAAATATCTAACTATCAAAAACGATAATCAGTAATCACAAATCAACGAATATTTAGTTATCACAATTGATAATCAAATCTTAAATCGCAAATATCTAATTATCACAAACGATAATTAAATCACAAATATCTAATTATCACAAGCGATAATAAGAAACAATAAATATCTGATTATCAAAAATGATAAATCAGAAATCACCAACATCCGATTATCAAAACGATAATCAGAAATCACAAATTATTCAATTAACGAGTCCGGAATTAACCGAAATAGCAAACACACATGACCCATAACCACGAGTTTTACTAAATCGTTTAATTCACTTCATCGTTTTCTTGAAAGTGTATAATGGTGTATTTTAAAAATAACATTTCACATTCTCAAACGGACAAGTCCGGAATTAAGCGAAGCAGTAAAAGAAAGGGGTCATAGTTCTCGATTTTTCTGAAACGTTTAAATCGCTTCCTCATTCTTTTGAAAGCGTAAACTGTAAAACTTCTGAAAACAATTTTCATTTATTTTATATATATAAAAAAAATTACATTCTCAAACGAACAAGTCCGGAATTAAGCGAATTAGCAAAAGAAAGGGGTCATAGTCCTCGATTTTACTGAAACGTTTAATTCGCTTCCTCATTCTTTTGAAAGCGCAAATCGTAAAAATTTTGAAAACAATTTTGATTTTTATTTTGAAACAATTTTGAAGAATAACAAATTTTTAAAACACGTGATATAAAATAGCAACGTCAGTAGCAACTTCGACATACGTCAAAATTTCATCGAAATAATTGACATCAAAATATAATACCAATGAATTTTCATTCATCAAAAATGTCACAAGAATCTTCTCAAAGATAGGAAAGGGTATCATACCCTAAACTTGTATTCATAACAAGTCAATAACACACGAATTCACCAATGCACATAAATTGATAAAACTTATCAATAGAAATCATGAAAATTGGTGAAGCACAAATTCTAGAAATCATCACAAGAAATCCAGAAAACACAAATTCTAGAAATCTACACAAGAAATCCAGATATCACAAAATGAGAGTATGAAAACTCAATTGGGAGTACGGAAACTCTAATGGGAGTACGGAAACTCGAATGGGAGTATGAAAACTCGAATGAGAGTATGGAAACTCAAATGGGAGCATGAAAACTCACCTACACGTGAGCATGAAAGTTCACCAACACGTGTAACACATAGCGAGAGCGGGAGCATGAAAACTCACCTACACGTGAGCATGAAGACTCACCTACACGTGTAACGCAAAGCGAGAACGGGAGCATGAAAACTCACCTACACGTGAGCATAAAAACTCACCAACACGTGTAACACAAAGCGAGAACGGGAGCATGAAAACTCACCAACACGTGCAACGCAAATAGAGACGCTATCTCATGGTGGCTAACCGAAAAGCAAAAAGGTATGTGTGAATGGAATTACACAAGTGGTGTCTAGCCTATCCAGAAAGTAAAAAGATATGTGTGAATGGAGTCACACAAATGGTGTCTAGGCTAACCAAAAAGCATAAAGGTATGTGTGAATGAAATCACACAAGTGGTGTCTAGCCTAACCAGAAAGTAAAGAAAGAGACATCACACAATTGCTAGTCTAAATCACAAAGATGATCGTCATAATCATCCAAAGATCAATCAATATCACAGAAAAAGGGAAAGAGGCCTATCACATGACAGTCCGAAGACCATGGGGAGCTACCCCGCATGAGTGAGTCTGAATCACCCAGATGAGATCAAGGCTAACCAAAAAGAAAAAAGGTATGTATGAGAGAAATCACACAAGTGGTGTCTAGCCTAACCTCGCAAACAAAAAGGTATGTGTGAATGGAATCACACAAATAGTGTCTAGGCTAACCAAAAAGCAAAAAGGTATGTGTGAGCGAAATCACACAAGTGGTGTCTAGCCTAAACTTGCAATGAAAGAGACATCGCGCAATTGCTAGTCTAATTCATAAAGCGATCATCAAGATCAACGAGAAGTGTCAATTACACTAAGCTAGTAAATATAAAAGTTTAGCTTCATGTCCTATAACCACTTGCTTAACTTAAATATTTACGAACAAACTGTAAATCTTCACTAGAAAATTGTCACAAGAGATTCAATCGAATAAGTCCAAGAATTAACCGGCGAAGTAAACGCAAGCGTTATATACCACTCGTTTTACTAAGTCGTTTAATTAGATTTCTCATACGAGTGAGGTAAAGGTTAGTATATACTAATAGATTGGAAAATGGTTTAGGAAAAGAGTTTTGTAGTAAAATAGTTTTGAAATCGTTTGGAGAAAAGGGTTTTGATATTTACTACTAGTATAGAAAACCTTTATATTTTTAAAGTGACAAATCACAAAAATGATTATAGGAACAATCAAGCACAAGAATTCACATACCAAGATGTGAATAGAATCCAAAGAAATCGATACTGTATCCATCAAAAGGAATGTTCACAAAAATTCCGAAGAAAATGTTATCAAAGTTGCTAATAAATGATAGCAACAAATCGGGGAAATAACAAGAATCGATTAAATTTAGAAACCAAATCAATTCACAAAAATTCACATTCGAAGACGTGAATAAAATCCAAAGAATTCTATTATAAATCCATCAAAGTAGGAATATCCAAAAATTCCAGAAATAGAAGTTATCAAAATCGACAAAGAAGATAACAACTAATCGGAAAAGAAGAATCGATTAACAATTGGAAAAACAAAGCAGAACGAGCATAAATGCATAAATGACTTCAACAAAAAATGAAAATCAAGTCAATGCCGAAGTCAACAAGTAATGGCCAAGTTCAAACAAAATCAACGTCGGCTAAATCAATTCAAAGCCGAAAACACAAGAACAAAATCCTCATCATCAAAGAATTCAACTTAAGTTCGCAAAGCAAACGGAGGCCGAAGCCAAAATACTTTCACGAAATCAAAATCAAATGCACATGAATAAGCGTTAGGAATTCATACCTAACAATCAAAGATAATCATATGCAAAGATAAGAGATCAAACATCGACAAATAGTTGTAACATATGTTCCATCCAAGTTATGTTTTATATTTGTTCTAAACCCCAGGCTCTGATACCAAGCTGTGACGCCCCACATCTATACCCACGCTAGCCAAGAACACTACGGTGTAGTGCTGTCAACTAGCACGGAGAATAATGCTGTTGAGGAGCGGCCATCAGTAGTTAGGCCTTACACTAGTATTGGTTATCTCGATAGGAGTGGTATACAAATATATATGTATATTCTTTCATTTTTCATCTCTGATTTATTTTCTCCCATCGAAATTCCCCAATTCCAGTATAAAATGAACTACGATGGTTCATAATAGTTTAGAACAGTAAATATAATAATAACACAGATAAATATATATGCGGAACACAGATAAAAACAGAAAGTCTCATATATATAATAATTGATATCAGTTACAATATATATGACACGGTACATATGATAAAACTACCACAGTCGACTCAGGAAGTTACATATACAAGTACATTAACGTATATAATATACATGAATACATATCTTCCTATACAATTATACAGACTACTACAAATGACGACGACTACTCCAAAAGATATGAAAGAACTTCATAGCTCTAGCAGCAACCCAAAGCAGAATATCTACAACCTGAAATACTCGGTCTGACCCGAGTATTAAATTCAAAAGAAAATAATACTCGGGTCAGTCTAATTCAAACTCAGTTATTATTGCACAGAAGCAATAATAATTAAATAATGAATGGACGATAGTCACTATAAATTTCGTCCATCCGATCCTTAAATAAAGAAATCGGATAACGATAAATATATCACGTAGCAGTGTTAAACAACAAATCAGCAAATTCAACCAAATCAGAATGCATTTCAAAATATTGAATTGAATAAACAAAACAGTTCAAACCATTGAAATATCAATTAAAATATTAAATTCGAGTAGGGCTGCAGTACACGCACGCATGAACTGCCTCGCCACTACATCATATGAATATGCAAAGGATCAATAAATCGAAACAAGATAGAATATTATAAAAGCCGTACCGTGTGGCTGCAGTTCATGCTTGCGTGCACTGCCTTGCCACTACAGTGATAATGTACCCAAAAGATCAACGAACCAAAATCAATGAAGGTTCAAATACCAATGAAATCAAGACGGTGTGGCTGCAGTACACACGTACATACATGTGCACTGCCTCGCCAACTCGAGTGCACAAGGTCAAATCAAAATCAGATTCAACACAAGTACAAATGGCCTCCACCAAAATTCAAAATATCACTGCAACAATGAAACTGTACATGAACACAGAAATACAGCATCAATGATCAATACAAAAGCTACAGTGCAGACATCAATCTACCTGGCAACAATGATGAATCAACAAATGCAACATATTCAAGTTGATACAAATGCACAGTTGAAATGGCCGGGCAAGTGCATAACCAACACAATCACAAACAAGTGCACCACTGAGCTGTGCAAACTAATGCACTAACCAAAGCACTAGTGCCCCTACATGAAACAGCATAATACGCAGCAATAAGTTATGTACAAGAACATGAAGGCAAGGCACAAGTCAGGTAGTGGTAAAGTCAAAGCCCAAAGTGAATACAGTGAAACATGCATAGGCAGTGCCCATACAAACATGAAGTGGCCAAACCACAAAGATAAATCAAGTGGTCAGGCAGTCCAAAATACAAGGCAATGCCTTGATGCACAGCACTGTGCAACAACTAGAACAATAAAAGCTGCAAATGTAAGAAGGCAGCAAGGCCAACAGATTACTGCAAACCAGTTTGGAAATTACTCAAGAAAATTACAACCAAAAGGCTACCACTTCAACAACATATATACATATATGCACATATATGTATACATGTATATGAGTTCGTAGCAGTGACAGTAACCAATGTGCAAAATGTATACAAAGACTCCAAGTCATCAAGCATCATGCAAATGAAACCAAAAAATACACAAGCAAGACCAGAACCAATCAAAGACAAAAAAACAACGTGTTCTGTCTCAACAATAACAGTGGAGATGACCAGATGTCAAGGATGCAGCATGTACACATGAATACATGAAGTAATGCAACAAAGCCACAATACTCAGAACTTCAGTGAAACAACAATTGCAGACTCGATGCTTCAGTGGACATAAGCACAATGCAAATACACTGAGACAAATAACTCGAACAATGGTCAACCATACATGCTTACCCACATACGAATGTATGTATGCATATATATACAGTTAAGTCAACCAAACAATTCGAACTACATCAAGAGCCGAAGCCACAGTGAAACTCAAGTATTTGATTATACGACTCGAAATCAATTTCGCTTAAATAGAAAATGCACATGAACGTTGTGGCAACAGTTCAAGGCAACAGTAACAACTCAAATGCAAACAATGTCATATATGATACAGTGGCGAATTGCACAAACAAGCACAAGTGTGCTACAGAGAATATGCAACATGAAAGACATGAAGGCAGTGAAGTGCTGACTGGAAACGGACTACAAAGGCATCATCAAGTTTGACTTAAAGCAGTGCTACAGGGGGCAGTGCAACAGAGAATACCATCAATGCATAAATGACTACAGGAAGCTACGCAAGACCAAATACCCAAGACAACATGACAGTATACAACAAAATACAATGCCCAGGAGGTAAACAAAGCACTTAAAGGCGTCAGGGAGTATGCAACTTGATCATCGAAGTGCAGACAAGACGAAGCCAAAGCCAATCAGTAATGGCAACAACTCCATCAAGTCGAGTCAAGACCAAATATCAACTCAATTCACAACTAAAGATAGATAAGCCGAAACCAGAAAGTGTTCACAATCGCGAACCATGAAATCAAGTGAACCAGTAAATGATACAGCAACCACATAAGTAAGCAGATAAGTGACTGAAATCAACAATGACAGAAATTAAAACTGTTAAACATCATCAACAACAATAAATTCGAACGACATAAGCACAGGAGAAATTCACAAAACAACATCGAACGAAAACAAACGGCCAAGATAAAACAATATCAAATCAATGTCGAATTTCAGAAACGCAATATTAAGATCGAATTAGATGTGAGTAAATTTAATTACTCACAGTTGCCACGAAAGTGAAGACGAAGCTGTAGCGATGAGGAAGACGAACGAAGTTAAGCCGATTGCCGAACCCCTCATTTTTGAACGAAGAGGAAGGAGGACGAAGCTGCCATTTTTGTACCTCTCGACCGACGTTGTTCGTGAATTAGGTTTTGAATGAACGAAAAAATAAAATAAAAAAGGAAACGGTTTTTTACCCTTTGTAAATTTTCACGGAAAAACGTGGACCACTATTAAATTTTTGTTAAAGCCCATCAATCTTACTAAAAATTTGTAAAAGAATTTTGATTCAAATTTAAAAACTTCAAATGGCAGTTTGCAACAACATTAATCGTCTAAATGTCGATTATTAATTGATGCAAATACCGGGTTGTTACAGACTCCTCTCCTTAAAGAAATTGCGTCCTCGCAATCATAAGGAATAAATGGACAAAAGGTAACAACCATAAAAGCATATGATCACAAATTGACGAAATTTGAAAATAGGAAGTTCGCCATATAGAGCATGAGTGAGAGAGAACCTGAACGTGTTTGCTCGATGATTCTCAAGATTCCTAAGTGCAATCCTTAGGATTTGAGAACCATTGAAATTCCGCAAGAAAAACATCGTTATTTCGAAGGTGCTACACCCCCGAAGCAATGATGTGAATAGAAGGTTGCTCAAGAATAAAAATCAAAAATCCCTAAGACATTTCCGTAATTGGAAGACGTGGAAAACGTCATGAATAGCAGAAAAATTGAGCTGGTACCCCGGCGTAGTACTATATAAACACCAAAGAAATCTTTTAATTTCATAAAAGAAATTCACAAATTCTCAACAAAATTTATTTATCAAATAGATAATCAGAATACAGAAATCACAAAACAGCAATATCTAATCACCGATCCGATAATTAGAAAACAGCAAAATCAGCAAATCTAATTATCAACAAAGATAATTAGAAAACACAAATATCTAACTATCAAAAACAATAATCAGGAATTACCACAACGGTAATCAAATTTCAAATCAGCAAATATTCAATTATCAAAACGATAATCAAATCTTAAATCACAAATATTTAATTATCACAAACGATAATTAAATCTCAAATATCTAATTATCACAAGCGATAATCAGAAAAAAATAAATATCTAACTATCAAAAACGATAATCAGTAATCACAAATCAACGAATATTTAGTTATCACAATTGATAATCAAATCTTAAATCGCAAATATCTAATTATCACAAACGATAATTAAATCACAAATATCTAATTATCACAAGCCATAATCAGAAACAATAAATATCTGATTATCAAAAATGATAAATCAGAAATCACCAACATCCGATTATCAAAACGATAATCAGAAATCACAAATTATTCAATTAACGAGTCCGGAATTAACCGAAATAGCAAACACAGATGACCCATAACCACGAGTTTTACTAAATCATTTAATTCACTTCATCGTTTTCTTGAAAGTGTATAATGGTGTATTTTAAAAATAACATTTCACATTCTCAAACGGACAAGTCCGGAATTAAGCGAAGCAGTAAAAGAAAGGGGTCATAGTCCTCGATTTTTCTGAAACGTTTAAATCGCTTCCTCATTCTTTTGAAAGCGTAAACTGTAAAACTTCTGAAAACAATTTTCATTTATTTTATATATATAAAGAAAAATTACATTCTCAAACGAACAAGTCCGGAATTAAGCGAATTAGCAAAAGAAAGGGGTCATAGTCCTCGATTTTACTGAAACGTTTAATTCGCTTCCTCATTCTTTTGAAAGCGCAAATCGTAAAAATTTTGAAAACAATTTTGATTTTTATTTTGAAACAATTTTGAAGAATAACAAATTTTTAAAACACGTGATATAAAATAGCAACGTCAGTAGCAACTTCGACATACGTCAAAATTTCATCGAAATAATTGACATCAAAATATAATACCAATGAATTTTCATTCATCAAAAATGTCACAAGAATCTTCTCAAAGATAGGAAAGGGTATCATACCCTAAACTTGTATTCATAACAAGTCAATAACACACGAATTCACCAATGCACATAAATTGATAAAACTTATCAATAGAAATCATGAAAATTGGTGAAGCACAAATTCTAGAAATCATCACAAGAAATCCAGAAAACACAAATTCTAGAAATCTACACAAGAAATCCAGATATCACAAAATGAGAGTATGAAAACTCAATTGGGAGTACGGAAACTCTAATGGGAGTACGGAAACTCGAATGGGAGTATGAAAACTCGAATGAGAGTATGGAAACTCAAATGGGAGCATGAAAACTCACCTACACGTGAGCATGAAAGTTCACCAACACGTGTAACACATAGCGAGAGCGGGAGCATGAAAACTCACCTACACGTGAGCATGAAGACTCACCTACACGTGTAACGCAAAGCGAGAACGGGAGCATGAAAACTCACCTACACGTGAGCATAAAAACTCACCAACACGTGTAACACAAAGCGAGAACGGGAGCATGAAAACTCACCAACACGTGCAACGCAAATAGAGACGCTATCTCATGGTGGCTAACCGAAAAGCAAAAAGGTATGTGTGAATGGAATTACACAAGTGGTGTCTAGCCTATCCAGAAAGTAAAAAGATATGTGTGAATGGAGTCACACAAATGGTGTCTAGGCTAACCAAAAAGCATAAAGGTATGTGTGAATGAAATCACACAAGTGGTGTCTAGCCTAACCAGAAAGTAAAGAAAGAGACATCACACAATTGCTAGTCTAAATCACAAAGATGATCGTCATAATCATCCAAAGATCAATCAATATCACAGAAAAAGGGAAAGAGGCCTATCACATGACAGTCCGAAGACCATGGGGAGCTACCCCGCATGAGTGAGTCTGAATCACCCAGATGAGATCAAGGCTAACCAAAAAGCAAAAAGGTATGTATGAGAGAAATCACACAAGTGGTGTCTAGCCTAACCTCGCAAACAAAAAGGTATGTGTGAATGGAATCACACAAATAGTGTCTAGGCTAACCAAAAAGCAAAAAGGTATGTGTGAGCGAAATCACACAAGTGGTGTCTAGCCTAAACTTGCAATGAAAGAGACATCGCGCAATTGCTAGTCTAATTCATAAAGCGATCATCAAGATCAACGAGAAGTGTCAATTACACTAAGCTAGTAAATATAAAAGTTTAGCTTCATGTCCCATAACCACTTGCTTAACTTAAATATTTACGAACAAACTGTAAATCTTCACTAGAAAATTGTCACAAGAGATTCAATCGAATAAGTCCAAGAATTAACCGGCGAAGTAAACGCAAGCGTTATATACCACTCGTTTTACTAAGTCGTTTAATTAGATTTCTCATACGAGTGAGGTAAAGGTTAGTATATACTAATAGATTGGAAAATGGTTTAGGAAAAGAGTTTTGTAGTAAAATAGTTTTGAAATCGTTTGGAGAAAAGGGTTTTGATATTTACTACTAGTATAGAAAACCTTTATATTTTTAAAGTGACAAATCACAAAAATGATTGTAGGAACAATCAAGCACAAGAATTCACATACCAAGATGTGAATAGAATCCAAAGAAATCGATACTGTATCCATCAAAAGGAATGTTCACAAAAATTCCGAAGAAAATGTTATCAAAGTTGCTAATAAATGATAGCAACAAATCGGGGAGATAACAAGAATCGATTAAATTTGGAAACCAAATCAATTCACAAAAATTCACATTCGAAGACGTGAATAAAATCCAAAGAATTCTATTATAAATCCATCAAAGTAGGAATATCCAAAAATTCCAGAAATAGAAGTTATCAAAATCGACAAAGAAGATAACAACTAATCAGAAAAGAAGAATCGATTAACAATTGGAAAAACAAAGCAGAACGAGCATAAATGCATAAATGACTTCAACAAAAAATGAAAATCAAGTCAATGCCGAAGTCAACAAGTAATGGCCAAGTTCAAACAAAATCAACGTCGGCTAAATCAATTCAAAGCCGAAAACACAAGAACAAAATCCTCATCATCAAAGAATTCAACTTAAGTTCGCAAAGCAAACGGAGGCCGAAGCCAAAATACTTTCACGAAATCAAAATCAAATGCACATGAATAAGCGTTAGGAATTCATACCTAACAATCAAAGATAATCATATGCAAAGATAAGAGATCAAACATCGACAAATAGTTGTAACATATGTTCCATCCAAGTTATGTTTTATATTTGTTCTAAACCCCAGGCTCTGATACCAAGCTGTGACGCCCCACATCTATACCCACGCTAGCCAAGAACACTACGGTGTAGTGCTGTCAACTAGCGCGGAGAATAATGATGTTGAGGAGCGGCCATCAGTAGTTAGGCCTTACACTAGTATTGGTTATCTCGATAGGAGTGGTATATAAATATATATGTATATTCTTTCATTTTTCATCTCTGATTTATTTTCTCCCATCGAAATTCCCCAATTCCAGTATAAAATGAACTACGATGGTTCATAATAGTTTAGAACAGTAAATATAATAATAACACAGATAAATATAAATGCGGAACACAGATAAAAACACAAAGTCTCATATATATAATAATTGATATCAGTTACAATATATATGACACGGTACATATGATAAAACTACCACAGTCGACTAAGGAAGTTACATATACAATTACATTAACGTATATAATATACATGAATACATATCTTCCTATACAATTATACAGACTACTACAAATGACGACGACTACTCCAAAAGATATGAAAGAACTTCATAGCTCTAGCAGCAACCCAAAGCAGAATATCTACAACCTGAAATACTCGGTCTGACCCGAGTATTAAATTCAAAAGAAAATAATACTCGGGTCAGTCTAATTCAAACTCAGTTATTAGTGCACAGAAGCAATAATAATTAAATAATGAATGGACGATAGTCACAATAAATTTCGTCTATCCGATCCTTAAATAAAGAAATCGGATAACGATAAATATATCGCGTAGCAGTGTTAAACAACAAATCAGCAAATTCAACCAAATTAGAATGCATTTCAAAATATTGAATTGAATAAACAAAACAGTTCAAACCATTGAAATATCAATTAAAATATTAAATTCGAGTAGGGATGCAGTACACGCACGCATGAACTGCCTCGCCACTACATCATATGAATATGCAAAGGATCAATAAATCGAAACAAGATAGAATATTATAAAAGCCGTACCGTGTGGCTGCAGTTCACGCTTGCGTGCACTGCCTTGCCACTACAGTGATAATGTACCCAAAAGATCAACGAACCAAAATCAATGAAGGTTCAAATACCAATGAAATCAAGACGGTGTGGCTGCAGTACACACGTACATACATGTGCACTGCCTCGCCAACTCGAGTGCACAAGGTCAAATCAAAATCAGATTCAACACAAGTACAAATGGCCTCCACCAAAATTCAAAATATCACTGCAACAATGAAACTGTACATGAACACAGAAATACAGCATCAATGATCAATACAAAAGCTACAGTGCAGACATCAATCTACCTGGCAACAATGATGAATCAACAAATGCAACATATTCAAGTTGATACAAATGCACAGTTGAAATGGCCGGGCAAGTGCATAACCAACACAATCACAAACAAGTGCACCACTGAGCTGTGCAAACTAATGCACTAACCAAAGCACTAGTGCCCCTACATGAAACAGCATAATACGCAGCAATAAGTTATGTACAAGAACATGAAGGCAAGGCACAAGTCAAGTAGTGGTAAAGTCAAAGCCCAAAGTGAATACAGTGAAACATGCATAGGCAGTGCCCATACAAACATGAAGTGGCCAAACCACAAAGATAAATCAAGTGGTCAGGCAGTCCAAAATACAAGGCAATGCCTTGATGCACAGCACTGTGCAACAACTAGAACAATAAAAGCTGCAAATGTAAGAAGGCAGCAAGGCCAACAGATTACTGCAAACCAGTTTGGAAATTACTCAAAAAAATTACAACCAAAAGGCTACCACTTCAACAACATATATACATATATGCACATATATGTATACATGTATATGAGTTCGTAGCAGTGACAGTAACCAATGTGCAAAATGTATACAAAGACTCCAAGTCATCAAGCATCATGCAAATGAAACCAAAAAATACACAAGCAAGACCAGAACCAATCAAAGACAGAAAAACAACGTGTTCTGTCTCAACAATAACAGTGGAGATGACCAGATGTCAAGGATGCATCATGTACACATGAATACATGAAGTAATGCAACAACGCCACAATACTCAGAACTTCAGTGAAACAACAATTGCAGACTCGATGCTTCAGTGGACATAAGCACAATGCAAATACACTGAGACAAATAACTCGAACAATGGTCAACCATATATGCATACCCACATACGAATGTATGTATGCATATATATACAGTTAAGTCAACCAAACAATTCGAACTACATCAAGAGCCGAAGCCACAGTGAAACTCAAGTATTTGATTATACGACTCGAAATCAATTTCGCTTAAATAGAAAATGCACATGAACGTTGTGGAAACAGTTCAAGGCAACAGTAACAACTCAAATGCAAACAATGTCATATATGATACAGTGGCGAATTGCACAAACAAGCACAAGTGTGCTACAGAGAATATGCAACATGAAAGACATGAAGGCAGTGAAGTGCTGACTGGAAACGGACTACAAAGGCATCATCAAGTTTGACTTAAAGCAGTTCTACAGGGGGGCAGTGCAACAGAGAATACCATCAATGCATAAATGACTACAGGAAGCCAGGCAAGACCAAATACCCAAGACAACATGACAGTGTACAACAAAATACAATGCCCAGGAGGTAAACAAAGCACTTAAAGGCGTCAGGGAGTATGCAACTTGATCATCGAAGTGCAGACAAGGCGAAGCCAAAGCGAATCAGTAATGGCAACAACTCCATCAAGTCGAGTCAAGACCAAATATCAACTCAATTCACAACTAAAGATAGATAAGCCGAAACCAGAAAGTGTTCACAATCGCGAACCATGAAATCAAGTGAACCAGTAAATGATACAGCAACCACATAAGTAAGCAGATAAGTGATTGAAATCAACAATGACAGAAATTAAAACTGTTAAACATCATCAACAACAATAAATTCGAACGACATAAGCACAGGAGAAATTCACAAAACAACATCGAACGAAAACAAACGGCCAAGATAAAACAATATCAAATCAACGTCGAATTTCAGAAACGCAATATTAAGATCAAATTAGATGTGAGTAAATTTAATTACTCACAGTTGCCACGAAAGTGAAGACGAAGCTGTAGCGATGAGGAAGACGAACGAAGTTAAGCCGATTGCCGAAGCCCTCATTTTTGAACGAAGAGGAAGGAGGACGAAGCCGCCATTTTTGTACCTCTCGACCGACGTTGTTCGTGAATTAGGTTTCGAATGAACGAAAAAATAAAATAAAAAAGGGAACGGTTTTTTACCCTTTGTAAATTTTCACGGAAAAACGTGGACCACTATTAAATTTTTGTTAAAGCCCATCAATCTTACTAAAAATTTGTAAAAGAATTTTGATTCAAATTTAAAAACTTCAAATGGCAGTTTGCAACAACATTAATCGTCTAAATGTCGATTATTAATTGATGCAAATACCGGGTTGTTACATAACTCTACGCTCAAAACCCTACCACAACTCAGCCACTGAGTTACGTATTCTCGAACTACACCACCGTAGCTCATCCTCTAGTCACACGGCTAGAAATTGCAATGTTTAAAAGGAAAAATACAAATTTAAAAAATAAAACAATTAGAAACCCTATTTTAATATTTAATCCCAAATAATAAAATGAACCTGCAAATAACAAAACGAACAGAGAATAATTCCCTCTTTCTTTAACACTATCGGCCGTATCCTTTTTCTTTGATAAAAAAGGCTGCTTCACTTCTTTCTCGTTTTTTTGAAATTAGGTCTTCTGTAGTTGAAGCGCCACTTCATCAAAATTGATTGCGATGATACTTCAATTCCTTTCTTCGATTGATTATATGGCAGCTTCAACCAAGTCGAGTTCGAATGTTGCTTGAATTGAAGTTCGTTCCTTTTTCGATTTATACTATACTCGACTTTGATTCGAGTTCCCGATTGATGTTGTGATCTGTGATCTTGAACTCGGATGCTCTTCTCGGTCGATGGTGAATGGGTTTATATAGGGTTCGAACCCCTATATTTTCGTTCATATGTTTTATACGAATTCGTCAAATAATTTAGCTTTGAATTCGTCTTGGCCACTTGATTAATATTGAATGATGGTGATTCTTCTGACTTCTTCAATTTCGTATATATTTTTCTTGGTTAACATGGCTTCAATTTTTGACTTGGTTGATTTCCTTGGTCATCACGGTTTTAAATTCTCTGTTGACATCGGCCTTGACTTTGGCTTCGGTCAGTGATTTGAATTTGTAAAATTTTGTCTTTTTTTGGTAAATTGCTACTTGGATTTTTGACCACGGCTTCTTCTGTCGACATTCTAATTTGTTATATTATTTTTATAATTGCTATACTTTTCTCTGTTCATTTGATGCTGTGGCCATTTCCACTTGTTCAATGTATGATCTGGTTCATTTAAGTCATGTGCATTGAGCTCTTGTGTAGTTTGGTTTGATATTGATTTATGGTTCATGTCTGAACCTTCCAGTCAGGTCTGGTTGCTTCATGTGCATTGATCTTGAGTTGATTTCATGTTGCATTTGTTTTGTGTATGTTGTGCACTTGATTGTACTTAATGTTGTCACATATGGAAGTTGCTTCATCGACTTGGCTTTTGACATCACTTGACTTTGATCATTTATTACTGTGATAATATTTGACATTGTCACTGATTATATGTATACCACTTGATCTGGTTTGATTGCTTCATGACATGTATGCATGTATACATATGTGTTTGTGAGAAAATACTTGTTGCATCCAATTTACTGCATATATACTTGAGGCTGTACATTTGAGTCATGTGCCTTGTCTGGTTCATCTGGTTACAGTACTATGGTTTGTTTGTCTCGGCTGCACTTGTTATGTGCATGTCGACTTTGCATATATAACATGTGTGCATATTGTCCGGTTCATGGGTTGCTTCGTCGTCTTGTATTTGCAAACTTCTAGTATACGTACACTGCATCGCCGTATCCTGTACTTGTTGCAGTTTGATATCTGAGTCTGCTACACTATTTCCATGGTTATGCACTAGGGCTTGCACTTGACTGTGCAGTCACTACATGTATGTATATATGTGTACATACATATGTGTGTATATGTATATATATGTTTGTGCATTGACTTCATGTAGTCTCTTTATATGCAGTCAGTGATCATGTAGCTTGTATGCACTTGCATAGTCGTTGCTTTACTGTTTATTTTTCTTGGCCATTCACTTGTTAAGGCTGCTGCTCCTTCGGGCCCCGGTGCATTGAACTTGTATATGGTTGTATCCACATTTGTACCTTATTTTGGTTGGACTGTCCAGCCTTTCACTTCAGACTGTATGTAGCTTGCGAGGCCTTTGTTTCACTAGAGAATTATTTGCATTTTGAATTGCACCTATGTTGAATCCAGCTAATAGCTCAGGTTTGACCTTGTGCTAAAATCATGACTTTATATTTATTTCATTTGAGTTGAACCCGGCTTTTGATTTGGGTTTGACCTTGTGCTCACCTGTCCCTGTAACTTTATCAAGTGTATATTGGTGTGCACGGCTTATGGCATGTACAGTGATCCACTATGCATGTCACAAGCTATTCGTGTATGATGAATTCAAATTTGAATGATGACGAACAACCCAAATAACCGAGGCAAATAATATTTTTAAAATTACATTTTATTTTGCACTGCAAAAATATATTATTTTAAATTTTACTGCATCAATGTATATTTTTGCAGATTTCTCAGATGCTGGATTCAATCTGGAATGAAGTTGAAGATAAATTATGAGTGAACGAGCAATATGCAGTGAGGACATTTGTAAATGAAAAACTGTGATGTAGTCGAATTTGTATTGTAATTGAAATTTGTGTATATATAGTGAGAACTCAAATTTGTACCATTCAAAATTGTAATAAATATTTGTTTGAATAAAAAATTTATTTGAATTTGAACTCTGTGTTATTTATTTTGTTCAGCAAATTTTTATTTAATTATGTGAGAAATAAAATAGTACATTAACAAATACATTTAAATGAATATATATATATATATATATATTATCATAAAAAAAATCATATACTTGCATATTCAACAATCTCCCCCTTTTGATGATAACAAACATATATTTAAGATTTTGAATTTGTTAAATGTATTTGATCATTCAATTTGCTCTCCCCATTTGAATGCTCCCTCTTTACACAAAGCTCCCCCTTCATATATGCATGTAAATAAAAATATGCAAAAAAGCATAAACGCAAATAGAAAATATTTGACGTTTATTTGTCAAAATCTTAACTTTTCTCTCCCCCTTTTGTTATCAGCAAAAGAGTAGCAGCGTTAGAAAAATAGAGATAAAGCGATAGACATTAATACAACATTAAAACTCAATCGAATATAAATATTAAAGTTCAATAAAAAATCAAACAAAAATCATAAATACTCTATTTGACGCATATTCCACTTTAGAATGATAGGAATGATGCCATCATATAAAACCATAAAGTTATGTCTATTTGTGGTATATTTATATCAGGAATTTGAAAATCTACTAACCGTGCATAACCGTTAGGACTTTTAAATTATATTAGTAGTATTCCAATTTTTTTCATAAAAAATGAATTCAAGTATCTTCTAATCACGCATAACCGTGAGGACTTTTAAATGAGATTAGAATCAACTTGTCTATTTAACAAATCAATTTTGATATGCGTTCCATACATGCATAACCAGAAGGACTTTTAAATGAGCATGGAAGCAAATAATCAAAAATTCCAAGTAATTCACCCATGCATAACTGTGAGGACTTTTAAACGAGAGTGAATAATTTGGAACCTTTTTAAAAAATATATAAAATGAAAAACAAATGATTTCCAGTTAAAAATACCACATATTGACAAACTATATTGAATTTTGATGAGTGATGTTCGTTAGAAATATGATAGAAATAGAGATGGTCATAAAAATTTTACCAACAAAAAGTTTTTATAACTCTTGTTCAAATTTCTAAAGAAATTTACTAAATATACCGTCTCAAGTTTATATATATGATTAATATCAACACTCGTCACTTTTTCAATCATTATTTATCTTTTCGATAATCATTAGGGAGTCATATTAGTCAATGTAATTATTTAAGATCAAATCCAAAAATAATTATAAAATCAAATTTTCTAAGATGACTAATCTGAAACAAGGTCAAAAATTGTTTTCCAGAAGGAGTTTTATATGAAAATTTCTGCTATTTGAAAATATTTAAAATGAAAAATATGCAGATATTTTCTTTGAAAAACGAAGCAGTTACTGAATGTCTCAACATAAATCATGTTCCACTAGTAATTTTTCTATCAACTAGATTACCAGTGCATCTGAATTTTTCTTTCACTCGAGATTATCGTTAGTTGGATGTCATAGACCAGACTGTGATGTTGCAATAAATTCTTGAAGAACTTTTTAAATGAAATTCTTTTCAATTTTAGTTGAAGCCATGTAAATAAACAGAAACCATGAATATAGAGTCAGCCAAATGTAAAACATCATAATTAATCCAAATTAATCTATATGAAGTATTTCAAGGATTGTTGTGTTCTCAGCATAAAAGAATAATTGGCCAGCAATTTTGAAAAAGTCAGAATCATTATCACCAATTATTTCTTTATCAATAACTAACTGAATTAAATCAAATTATGATGTAGATTTTCACATATATAGTTCAAGATATCTTTACCTATTTTACCTTTGTCGATAATTTTTCATTGTAACCCATTGTGATTCTGCCACCTTTGTACTAGGCTAAGAAACTTTGCTTTATTGCCCGTTGTGTCCCTGGAGCAGCCAGAATCCAAGTAACACTATTGTTGTTCCTTAGCCTGCCACCACACCAACATGACAAAAGATTTTTGTGACCTATTTGTTTTTATAGGTCCATGGTTGTTAGTGGCAACAGAATTTAAATAATTGTATGGTGACCCCAAACTATTTATATATGTTCCTTTTGGCACCCAGATTTGTTTGACTTGAATGGATTTTATATTTGTGCCTTTAGAAACCTAAATTGAAATGGTTTTCACATGTTTGGGTCTATACCAACAAATGTTTTGATCATGTCCGATTTTTCTACAAATTGTGCACTCGGATTTGACCTTATTAATTTTTCTTTTAACAGGTTCAGATTGATTATATCCAAGTCCTTGCTAACTGTATTAACAGTTTGTTTCTCTAATTGAATATTCAACGATCTTTCACTTTTGAATTTTTTTTCTAAAGTCGTTGACAGTTGTTGGACTTGTGTTTTGAGTGACTCGTTTTCGTTCAATAATTGAGTGCACCTTTTAATAGAATTTTCTCTTCTAGTATTTTCACTCTCTTTCAAAATCAGAATATCATTTTTAAGTGATTTAGTTGTATTTTCTGATTTTTTAATTTCTTCTTCAAATGTTGGACACGTATCACACTTAGGGATCCTAGTTTAATAGTTTTTAAATAATTGGCCAAGTTGTTTATTTGATTCTATCAAAATATCTTTTTGTGATTCAAGTTTAGAATACTTCTCCCTAAGTCATTCAAAACAGCCATTTACTTCATGGAAATATACAAGTAATTCTGAGTGAGTAAGTTTTGATACCTCGCTTGGCTCATCATCATTGCTATCGGTTATATTACCTTGAAGGCACAAATCAGCTTTCTCACTCTCACTGCTAGTGCTTTTATTATCATCATCACTTGTATTCCACGTGGCTGCAAAATTTCTCCTTTTTGATTTCTTTTCTAGGTCATGTCGATTTTGAGGACAATTGGGCTTGATGTGTCCGGGTTTGTTGCACTTGTGACAGACGATCTCCCATTCTTCTGGGTTGTCTAGTGCTTTGAATATTCTGCTTTTTAATTTTTGATTTAGAGATGGATTTCTGTATTTGCGGTTCCACTTGTTGAATCTCTTCATTAGTAATGGCAGCTTAGTTGCTCCATCTTCATCATCATCATCATCGCTGCTGCTTTTTGTCAATCCTGTTAAGCATGTTTCTGTGTCGATTATGGAGGATTTCTCATTGCTATTGACTTTTGCACCATATATGTATCAAAAGTTTTCCTGATTTCCCGTGCACTTTCACGATGAGAGATAAAGTTAAAATTATCTTGATTAATATGAGAATATAATATGTGCATAACAAGAGCATTAATCGAGATAATTTTCTCGTCTGTTATGTTACACCCATTTTCAATAATATCCCAACATTTAACATTAACAGATTTTAAATAAAATTCCATTTTTAATTTCCAATTCAAAAAAAATCTGTTCCATCAAAACAGGAGGTATAATATTGGAACGACCCTCAGCAAAAGTAGCTATTTTAAAAATTCAAATTGTAAAAAAATGGTCTTTGAAAAATCAAATTTTTAAAACAAAAATGGCTTTTGTTCCTAGCTTTGATACCACTTGTAGGATCGATTTCACCCTAGAGGAGGGTGAATAGGGTGATACTATAAATTATAAAAATTTAATGCGGAAGTTTGTACAAAATTATTTCAACACAGATATATCAGAGTAATAGCAGCACAGATAATAGCAGAATAATAAATGCAGAAATAGAACGACACTGAATTTACCCAGCTTCGACAAAACCCTGCCTACGTATTGCCCCAAGGTTTCTACTAGAAATTAAGCAGTCATACGCTTACACATGTAAACTCGCGACACCTGCTATTAACTAGCCTTAACTCTACACTCAAAACCCTGCCACAACTCAGCCATTGAGTTACGAATTCTCGAACTACACCATCGTAGCTCGTCCCCTAGTCTTACGTCTAGAAATTACAGTGTTTAAAAGGAAAAATACAAATTTAAAACAGTAAAACAATTAGAAACCCTATTTTAATATTTAAGCCCAAATAATAAAATGAACCGGCCCAAAACAAAAAGCATAGAGAAATAAATTCCCTCTTTCTTTAACACTATCGGTCGTATCCTTTTCCTTTGATAAAAATGGCTGCTTCACTTCTTTCTCGTTTGTTCTAAAATTAGGGCTTCTGTAGTTGAAGCGCTACTTCATCAAATTGATTGCAATGATACTTCAATTCCTTTCTTCGATTGATTATTTGCAGCTTCAACCAAGTTGAGTTGGAATGTTGCATGAATTGGTAAGTTCGTTCCTTTTTAGATTTATACTATACTCGACTCTGATTCGAGTTCCTGATTGATGTTGTGATCTGTGATATGCTTGAACTCGGATGCTCTTCTCGGCTGATGATGAATGGGTTTATATAGGGTTCGAACCCCTATATTTTTGTTCGTATATTTTATACGAATTCATCAAATAATTTAGCTTTGAATTCATCTCGGCCACTTGATTAATATTGAATGATAGTGATTCTTCTGACTTCTTCGATTTCGTATAAATTTGCTTGGTTAACACGGCTTTGATTTTTGACTTAGTTGATTTCTTTGGTCATCACGGTTTTAAATTCTCTATTGACATCAGCCTTGACTTTGGCTTCGGTCAGTGATTTGAATTTGTAAAATTTTTACTTTTTTTTGGTAAATTGCTGCTTGGATTTTTGACCATGGCTTCTTCTGTCAACATTCTAATTTGTTACATTATTTTTGTAACTGCTGTTCTTTTCTCTGTTCATTTGATGCTGCGGCCATTTCCACTTGTTCAAAGTATGATGTGGTTCATTTAAGTCATGTGCATTGACATGTTGTGCAGTTTGCTTTGATATTGATTTATGGTTCATGTCTGAACCTTACAGTCAAGTCTGGTTGCTTCATGTGCATTGATCTTGAGTTGTTTTCATGTTGCATTTGTTTATGTGTACGCTGTGCACTTGGTTGTATTTAATGTTGTCACATATGGAAGCTCCTTTATCGACTTGGCTTATGACATCACCTGACTTTGATCATTTATTACTGTGATAATATTTGACATTGTCACTAACTATATGCATACCGCTTGATCTGGTTTGATTGCTTCATGACATGTATGCATGTATACATATGTGTTTGTGAGAAAATACTTGCTGCATCCAATTTACTACATATATACTTGAAGCTGTACATTTGAGTCTTGTGCCTTGTCTGGTTCATCTGGTTACAGTACTGTGGTTTCTTTGTCTCGACTGTACTTGTTATGTGCATCTTGACTTTGCGTATATAATATGTATGCATATTGTTTGGTTCATGGGTTGCTTCGTCGACTTGTATTTGCGGGCTTGGAGTATATGTACACTACATCACGGTATCCTGTACTTGTTGCAGTTTGATATTTGAGTCTGCTACATTATTTTCATGGTTATGCACTAGGGCTTGCACTTGACTGTGCAGCCACTACATGTATGTATACATGTGCATATACATGTGTGTGTGTGTGTATGTGTTTGTGCATTGACTTCATATAGTCACTTTATATGCAGTCAGTTATCATGTACTTATATGTACTTGCATTGTCGTTGCTTTACTGTTTATTTTTCTTGGCCATTCACTTGTTAAGGCTGTTGCTCCTTCGAGCCCCGGTGCATTGAACTTGTATATGGTTGTATCCATATTTGTACCTTATTTTGGTTGGACTGTCCAGCCTTTCACTTGAGGCTGTATGTAGCTTGCGTGGCCTTTGTTTCACTCGAGAATTATTTGCATTTCGAATTGCACCTGTGTTGAATCCAGCTAATAGCTCGGGTTTTACCTTGTGCTAAAATTGTAACTTTATATTTATTTCACTTGAGTTGAACCTGGATTTTGATTTGGGTTTGACCTTATGCTCACCTGTCCCTGTAACTTTATCAAGTGTATATTGGTGTGCATGACCTTGTGGCATGTACAGTGATCCACTGTGCATGTCACAAGCTGTTCGTATATAATGAATTCAAATTTAAATAATGACGAACAAACCAAATAACTGAGGAAAATAATATTTTCAAAATTACATTTTATTTTATACTGCAAAAATATTTTATTTTCAATTTTACTACGTCAATGTATATTCTTGCAGATTGCACAGATGCTGGATTCAATTTGGAATGAAGTTGAAGATAAATTATGAGTGAACGAGTGAAATGTAGTGAGGACATTTGTAAATGAAAAATTGCGATGTAATCGAATTTGTATTGTAATTGAAATTTGTATATATATAGTGAGAGTTCAAATTTGTATTATTCAAAATTGTAATAAATATTTTTTTAAATAAAATGTCTATTTCAATTTAAACTCTGTGTTATTTATTTTGTTCAGCAAATATTTATTTAATTATGTGAGAAATAAAATAGTTTATTAAATAATACATTTAAATGAATATATATATCAAACAAAAATCATATACTTGCATATTCAACATGACACGGTTGCCCTTTCTTTCTTGGGCATGTGTTATATGCAAGCTTATCAGTTTATTTCACGGCTGGACAATGTTTACATAGTTATTTTCGCTAGGTAAATTCATATAGTTTTGTCATAAACAGGGCTACCTATTTCTTTTCGTTAGGAGTCGAGGTTTTACTTGGTAGTCTATTTCTTTTCGTTAGACTATTGTGCTATATCGCGGGTTTATTTAATATAGTTAGGCCCATGTCACTCTGTATTACAATGAGTGTTGACTACCATTATTATATCATTATTGATGATTATTTCTTCAGCGATTTTTTATTGGATATTTAGTATCTTTAGGCTTTGAAGAATTTTGAATTGTTATCATCGTATTTTGATGATAGTCTATTTGAGATTCGATATGGATTTATGAAATAGTGATTTGGATTTATTACATGTCTTATTTATCTAATTTGGTTGTAGGCATATTGGTATTTATGACGTGTTATTATTAAGTCATTTAATTATAATATCATTATCTCATCTCTTTACTGATATTGTCTAACCAATTTATTTTAAAAATACCCATGTCAGGCCGAGACTCTACAGGTATATGGACTCATTGACCTCAAGATATTAGGCTAGCATTACAGTAGACTACTTTTACTCTTTTAGTTTACTTCGTACTTGTGTATATTGACATTTAGAAGTTATATAATGTATATTATCCAGTACTAGTGATGTACCTGATAAAGAACTTTTGGATGTGATGTATTTGATTTGTAGGTCTACTACTGATATTTTGTAAACTCTCATTCTCTTATGTGTATGATGTATATTATTCTGCCATGATTTATGATTTTGATTCGGATATATTTTGTTATGACCCATAACTTGACAGTTAAAAATATTAAACTAAATAAGACATTGAAATTCAAAATTGTCAGAAATTAAAATTTGTGATTTATTGACGTAAAGCAATGTATGGTTGCATATTAACAACAAGATTTGAAATAACAAATGTTAATGTTGTAAAAAATAGTATGAATGTTTATCTCTAATTGGAATATAATTGTAAGTTTAAATTTGGATCTACTTGTAAAGATTAATAAGGAATAAAATAAATAATGTATTAAAGGAGAAATCATATGTTATTTAATTGAAATTAGTTTTACTATAGAATAAGAAATCAATTACTTTGTAAGTAAATTTATAACCTGTGTTTGTAAATAATTAATTTATAGATATTTGAATTACTAAGATATAACAATTGTTTTAGTTCTTGTCTCATTAATTAATTCGTCTTGCAAAATGAATTTTATAATCAATGGAATTTAATGTAATTGAAATATTTCGGCTAATATGGGAGAAGATTTTAACCGTAGAGTAATGAGTGAAATAAATGGAAACTTATGTTCGATAAATACATAAGGGAATGGTGATTTAATATAAAGAACATTTAAATCAAAATAAAAGAATTTGTTTGAAATTTAAAATATAATGAACTGGGATTTTATTACTGTTGTAGTTAAATGTTGGAATTGATTGAATATTTAAATCTTGGGTTAACATGAAAAGTTGGATTTCAAAAGATTATTAAAAATTTTGTTTAATCAAGGACGATGATAGAAAACTTTTAACTTAGAATTTAAAAGTGATAAAGTTAGTTTAATAATAATTCGTTTTAATTAACGTGTAAAAATAAATATAACTTGATTTTAGAGCTAATTTCTATATACAATAGAATTAGGGTTTAAATTATTTCATTGAGTTTAAAATTATTAAAAACTTATATTTCGATACAAAGGATGACCTACCTTTTGTTTCGGGAACGAAACAGGTTTACGGGCCTTGGTTATTGCTTTGGCCCAATCGATATATGTTCCATCTATTCCTGTTCCATCCTTTCCTATATATATGTTGTTATGAAAACCTAGCAGACTCCATGTATTTCTATTCTACTTTTTTGTATGTACTTTCAGATCTAACTTGTTCCTTTTCAATGGTAAGTATCATAAAACCTAAATTTTCAATTTCAAATCATATTCAAAAATTCAAACTGCCTAAACCCTATCATATTATATATCGTCACTAAGCATTCGATGAATGGAATCAACAACTGCAATTTGTTTGTACAATCGATTTTTGGTTTGATCAAAATTGGGCAAAATTTCTCGGCTGTTCAATCTAGGGTTTGATTTCAACGGTGGATCTACATCTAACCGACGATCAGGAAGCGCTACATTGTAGAGGAGACTCGGTAGAGCATATTCTGTACTGTTGAATCTTGTCATTAGGAAACGAGATCACATGAGATGGCTCATCTTTGGCACTTTTTGTGTGTGTGGTTGGAGGTGGATGGCAGCGCTGTAGGTGGCCGCGAGCTCAGCGTAGGGGCGATAGGGGATGGCAGTGACGATGGTGATGTTCGATCATCGATTCGTGGTCGGAGTTTGGTGCAGTAGCGATGTGAAGATTGGAAGCTAATGGGTTTTGTTGATCGCTAAGGTTTTAAGGTTATGAGATAATTATGATTTTACCCTTTGTTTTACTTTCACTAAATTTTTAAAATTCAAATGTTCTAACATTCATAACTTTTGCATACGAACTCCAATTGACGCGTTGTTTTTTCCGTTGGAATTATATCGAAATTTTGGGAAATATGAATCTAGTTTGGTTGAGTTTGGAGATTGTTGAGATTTTATGCTTTTGTTTGATTTTTAATGGACTTAAAATTAATGGTGAGTAATTAAACCCACTCATGCGGTACTAAATTTTCTGATGTAGTTGAATCGAAGTAATAAAGTGATTAATTTTATTGGTTGTTATTTGATAATTTAATTTGAAATTGAATTTGATATTGAATTGAATTGATCTTTAAATTGATATTTAATTTATAGTTAAACATCGACATTTGATAACTAGTAGATTGTTGTGATATATTGGTTGATTTGGATGTTTGTTGCAATTAGATGCATATGGATTGATATGTTGGATGTATAGTTGTTTATTTATATTGAAATATCCCTGATTATCACCATATATATTGTTACATCATATGAATTGTCATTTGGATTATTTGAAATGAAATAAGAAATAGGTTGAAAAGATATATACCAATGTCATTTAAATATGGGTTGAAATGATATATAGCCATCCATGTAATTAAAATTGAAATAGCAGATCACTTGGCCATGTGGTTGAAAATTATATACACACACTGGATTTGGTTAAATTAAATGGTTTTAAAATCTTGAATTTCGATTTGTTTAATTGAATTTTGATTTATACGAATTGAATTATTTTCTAATTCAAGCTTGAAAAGTTGAAATTGAAACTGTTTAAATGAAATTGTTTAAGGATTTAACTTGAAATCTTAAAGTTGGAATTGAGATATGATTTAAATTTATTGAAAGTTAATTATTTTAAAGGTTTAAAGTTTAATTTAAACTTTGAATTTACTTTAATTAAGGTGGTTTAAATTGGTATTTCAAAGTTTTGGATGTGAAATGGATTTAAACTAAATTGTTTAAAAGTGAGAATTCAAATTGAAACTTTCAGCCATTTGAATGGAATCATTTAAATTGAATTTGAAGTAAAGTTTGAAATCGTTTGAATTGAGGTTGATTTAAATTGAATTTTGAATATGAAGTTGGCTTTAATTTGAAGTCGAAAAATTGAATTCGTTTTGATTTGGAATTTGAACCTGAGTTCAAATTGTTGTGAAAGAAAAAATAGTTCTAATATAAACTATTTTAATAATCACATTATTTTAATATATGAACTATTTCACATATTCAAAAATTTCAACTCTTAAAACTATTTTAATTATTCCAAACTATTTTTCAATATCCAGAATATTTTAATTATTCAAAACTATTTTCAATATTCAAACTGTTTTAAAATTGGGAATTATTTCAATTTAAATCTTTGATTTAAATACGAATGTTTTGATTTGAAAGTATAACCTATTTTGAATTCGAAATGATTTTGAAGTGAATCCGATATTTTGATATGAAGATGTCCTATTCTTGAAATTTAAAAGAACCAACCGGTACGTAAAATGGACGATTGGTTGTTAAATAGATGGAAGCCGGATGAATGGCATACTCTCTGTTATTCTATTGGAACCACTTTAGTATCCGTGTAATGACCCCAGATTTTTATGAATTTAAATTGATAATTTAAATGAATCTTTGAATTAAATTTTAAAATTGATTTTACACGACAGCGAGTTTCCCCGATTCAAATAAGAAGTATTAAGTTATATGAATTTGCAAAATTGTATATATGTGAATTTGAAATAAAAATCTTAAATATGAGGTTTTAAAAATAAATAAAAAAATAAGTTGTCATGTAAGAATAGAAATAAATACACAAGTTAATAAAGAAAAATTATAATAATAAACTATGACAACATAAAAGAATAAGATTTATCTATATTATAAAGTAACTAAAAATAAAGTAAAATGGATATATATCAAACATAAGCAAAACAAAACAAAAGAAGATAAAAAAATATACAAGTGTGAATCAAAACAAAGTAAGATATGTATATACAACATATTTTTGTACAAGCTTATGAAATAAAAACAAATATGAGAATTAATAAAACAAGTGAAACAACTAAACTAGAAACAATAACGAACAAGGTATTGTCAAGCAAAATAAACATATAAAATACATTTATATTTATTACTTCCATCTTTAGCAGCAAACGTAAAAGTATGCTTGTAAATAAAATATGCAAGCAAAAGAATGAACAAATGTATGAATACATACAAGTAGGTAGCCTGTAGTAGCATGCAGGCTTGAAATAAAAGAAGTACAAGCATATGTATATCTGTATCTATAAGTCAAAGCAAGCAATTAACAAAGTGAAATAAAATAAAGTGAATATATAGAAGCAAGATTAAGCTGCAGCCACCACTGTCTCAAAACTTTGGACAGCCGAGCCAAAGAGAAAAAGAAAAAAAGAGCATGGTACAAGGCAATTAATGCCAATATACTTCAGCCTCCAATTGAGGTATATGTGTCCACAATTTTGTAAAAAAAAGTATCAAACATTGTACAAAGAAAATCTCTGAAGAAAATAAAAATATATACATCCTGTACTTGCAAAGCACTTCAAGTTGCATACTTTTTTTTTATATAAACCTCTCCTCACTATTTCGTTCACCTGGAAAACTAAGAAAGAAAAAAAAAGTAATATCATCATCATTTAAACAAATATCTCAGATTTAAAACATCAAAACCATTTCATCAAAAATCCGAGGATCAAGTAAAAGACTTCCAGCCAGCATATTCAAAGCAGATTTCACATTTTTCAAATTCATTTTTTTCTGGAAAACATGATTTGGAAGGTGAGTAACTTCACTATTAAACTTAAAGTATAAGTTAGTTTGAATATTATTGCTGTGATTAATATGGTATTTGTGAAGTATGTTTGCATGATTATAATTGCCGAAGTATGTTATATGCAGGCATGTGAATATTTATAACTTTCCGGTTTACAGTGTTTTTGTTCATGTCTTGATTTAAATTCAAGTTCTTTAATTTAATTTTTGTTTAGAATTAAGATTTAGGAGAACATTGTTTGTTTCATTTCAAACTCTAGTTTAGGATTTTGCTTAAGTTAAAATGCATTGTTAATGATTCGGGAACTCAAGAAACAGTGCCAACTTTAAATATAACAAAAATTCGAACTTCATGATTTATGAATTCCAGTGTATAAATGGAATTCTTGTACTTCAATGTGGTTTTTAAAGGTTAAATCATCATTTTTAGAATGGGAATAGAGGGGCAGTTCGAGTTTGTTTGAATTTCGTATTATTGGCAAATTCGGGTGATTGAAGAATCAATGGAGCTCGGGGTTTCGCGTGGTGGTGGAAGAGGCTACGGGGTTGCCAGGAAAAATGGCTGGAGGTGGCAAAAATGTTGGTGGCGACAGCGGCGATGTTTTCTTTTCTATAGACCTAGTTTTTGAGGAGCCATGGATTATCGTTCGAAAGACGTCATCGTTCGATCGAGTGTCGAGTGCTGCTGGGGTTTGATGGAGGGGAGGTGGACGAAGACGAGGCCGGAGGCGCTGGCGGTCTGGTGGTCGGAGTTGATGATGTGGCGCATTGACAGGTTCGAACGGTTATTTGCGTGAGCGTTTCCAGGTTTCAATTTTTGACTCGATTTCGAATTCGAGACGATGGCAGCGTTTTGATGGTTGGGGGTTGATGCGAGGATAGAAGGCGACTTGCTGAAGGTCTCGCCAGTAATCGGAGCGCCGCCGCGTCCATGTGCACGTGCACGAGCTCGGTTTGCTTGGATAGTGTGTTGCCTGGGTATTTGGTTACTGGGTAGAGCATGGTGTTTAGTTGAAAGGGGAAGTGGTTCAGAGTTTTACTTGGGAACTGTTTTTTCTTTTTGAAAAATTTGAACAAATTCAAGTTTGAAAACTGAGTTTAACCCAAAGCTGTAAATAAAGATTCCAGTTGAAATGGAATTCATTTTAAAGATATTTAAAGTATTGTTTATGGAGAATTTGAATTTAAAATAGAATTGAAATTGAAAATGAAATTTAAACAAGTTGAATTTAAAAGTAAAACCTGGAACTAATCTTAAATAAGATGTTAAAATCAAATATAAGAAATTTCTTTGGAAAGGCAATTAAAGAAATTAAATAATTGATAAAGACTATTAACTAAGATTTTAATTGAAGAATTTATTTGATGTGATAAATTTTAACAATAAATTTAGATTGATTAATTTCATAATAATCAATTGTAGAACTATGAAGTACGATTACTTAATAACAATAATTGTGAAATTAAATATTCGGTGTAATTTATGGAGTTAATCGAATTATTCAAATTTAATTTCTTAAGTTAATTTATTCAGAATAATCATTTGATAGTTTTGAAAATTTAATTGCTTAGAGAAGTAATTAATAGATAATTAATGAATGTAATTAATTAAATGATGATTTTAAAATCAGAGCATAATTATTTGTGAATAATTAAAGGATTAATTAATAATGGCAATTAATTAAGATTAATTAAAAAAAATTAAGATTAATTGATTCATTGATTTAAGAATGATTAGTTAATAATTAAGGGTTAACTAATAAATTTGAAAGAAGAATTCTTTCAAATAATTTAAAACTAAATTATGATAATCAAACCGGATTTATAATGAAACATCTAATTTAAATTAATCAGTTGATTAATAAATTCATTTGTGAATGTTTGGATTCTATTGAATGTTGAATTATTTGACATTTTTGAACTGTAATGCTTAGTGATATAATCTGTTTTGTGTGATCTGTATTGTAGTTATTTATCGGGGATGGATGTAAATTATTATTTGTGATTTATATATCTGTGATCTGTGATCTGTAAATGAAGATAAGCGTTATGGTATACCGCTTATCAACTATATATTGTTATATTTGATCTGTGATGGTTGAATGGTTGTGCACTATTGTGTTAAACCCCTGGACCACACTTATACACACACCAATATGGATTTCACGAGGAAATCGGTTAAGTCACAAATTTTTGAAATAGTTTTGAATTTGAATTTTTAAATTCAAATGTTTTGGTAATGGAATCAGAATAAATGTGGAAAGCTTTTGAAATGGAATTTCAAGTTAAAATTCATTTTAATTAAGTTTTGAAATTTAAACAATATGATTTAAATTTGAATTCAAAATTAGGAATTGAATTCTATGATTTGAAATTAGGAATTAAAGATGTTAAGTTAGTTTGAAACCATAATTAAAGTATTGTTTTTGGGAATTTGAATTAAGTCAAAGTTTGTAACTTGTATAAATGAAATCAGGATTTTCCAAAATAAAACTGTTGTCTCAAAAAGATAAAAAGTTTTCGTTTGAAGTTTTATTAAAGGGATTTCAAGTTTAAAATAAAATAGTTTTCCAAGTTATAAACAAATATTTGGAAATGAGTTTTGAAAATTTGGGAACGATTTGAAAACTATAAGACAAATCTTTGAATTTAAAGATTTGATGAATTAAGCTTTTTTGAAACGGAATTGTTTTGAAACCCGAGAATGAATATTTGTGAAAGTAGGTGAACATTATGAAATAAATATTTCGTTTAAAAGATTTGAAATGGTAATTGGTTAAACCATTTGAAGAAAGTTTTGAATTATTAAGTGTGACTTAATTGAAATCCCATATCCGTATGTTTTAAATGTTGCGCTCACTATTCGGTTTAGCCGGGAGAGGACCTTTGTGTCATATATCCCATTCTGAATATGTGATACGTCGTTGTGGATAGCATTTGAAGACCGGTGTTGAAGACCGGGTATTTGCGAGAGCGATAGGATCACCTATCGATTGTCTCTGCACTGGGTAGCTCCCGGTATAGAGATTCCCTGAGTGATGAGAAATCCGATCGGGATTGTGAATACCCGGATTTGCAAGGGCTTCGTAAGAAGTGCCTTCGGTTCTGTTCGAGCCCGGAACAGACTTGTATGGATTGTGTGTCTGACATTACATTTTGAGATATAAAGCAGATTTCTTTCAAATACATTTCTGTTGGTGGCGGAGAATTTATTCTTTTAGCTTAACACCCTTCTCTGAGACGTACGAGCTCAGAGGTTATGTAGTTGAAGGTTATCAGCGATATATTCCCAATTTGGTAATGTGACATGCTAAGTGTTGCTGTGAAATGATCACTGTTTGATCATTTGTGATATGATCATTTGTTTGATCATTTATCTTTGTGATCATTACTTTGATCATTTGTTGACCCAAAACATGGCTTTGTACCAAAGCGTAGTTTTGTGGACGAGACTTCGTCGAGCCTCACACCCCGGAATGGTCAAAACAGGAAAGATGCGGCAAGGTTATTAGGGGGTAGCGCCCCTTTAGGGTATGTACATCTCCTTCTGGATAGAAGTGGTATCATGGTATGGAGCCCAGATACTTACTTATGTGGACATCACAAACCTATATATATATCTTGTTTTGTGATTTGATGTTGGGACCCCGGTTAAAGGTTGTTACAACCGGGAGGTGGCATACTCGTGTCAGTAGTTACCCAGTTAGGGGTAACCCGGCCTTGTGTGGCAGAGATCCGGTTAGGTTCTCGGGGACGTCCTTCCAGAGGCGTTCTCATGTGGCAATGGGAAGTTCCTTGGCCTGACCATTTGTTGGAAATCCAAAGAAACAATACGATCCTTGTATGGTTTTAGTTGTATTACCTGCTATGGAATGTGGCGGTAACCTGCTATTGAACATAGTAGCTATAGTAGGCATAAGTGTGGAATGCCTATGCTGGCTAAGATTTATATTCTACTTTCGAAATGCTTTTCTGCACCGTGCACTTATAATAATAATATCAAAGAAATTCTCTGTGTATTAAGCATGTTTGACTATCATAAGAAGAAATCTCCTCCAATTCTGCGTTTGCATTGTGTGTGTGGTGGGAGGTCTTATGGTAGTTTCATTTTCAAAAAGCATTGCGAATTTATTTTAAAATTCTCTTGTTGATTGTTTTAAAAGATAAACTGTTTTTGTTGCTCACACCAGTCCCATGACTGATCCGGAGTTCATTGTTCCTTTCCTAAACTCTGGATGCTCATTATTTTCTACACGAGCAGTCTAGAGTTGGGTTTTTCAGATAGTTAGGTTCGGTGAATTATCTGGAGTTAGTTCAGTCCTTGGTTCGCACCAGTCTTGCTTAGCTTGGTGCATTGTTATGGGGAGTCCGAGCTATTGCTGGATTGGTTCTTGGAGATGGAGTTCAGATTTGGAGTTCTTCATTGAAGACTATCTTAGAGTTATTTGTTCCGCTGCTATTTTATTGTATCTCTAATGTATATTGATATTCATTGTATCACTCTGTTGTATCAGATATTGTATATCAATGTATTATTCTTTTACTTCCGCTATGATGTTTACTTAATTGTGTTATAAGCTCCGGCGAATCGGTTTTGAACGATCGAATCTACGGCATTCGAGTACAAATGAAGTATGGATGTCGATTTTCGAGCGGGCAAAACCCGTTTCGTCACAATCCGTGTACGCGGCGGATGTTATTTAGAATGTAGAGGTTGAATTGGCGACGTTTACTAGAATGAAGAAAGAGAATGATGATGGATGACCCTGACAGTTGTGTCAATTTCAAATGACTAAAATAAGAGCCTATGTCTATCCAAGGCGTTAGCACCTTTAGGGGCCATCAGCCCTTCGTATTACTATAGTAATTGACTCGATCGGTGCACCTTGATTTGATTTTGGAGGTGATGGTCTCGGACGGTAGTCGTTGCAGCGATGTGTTACGAACAGCCAGAAAGGTTAAACAGTTAGAATCCTACCTTGGGTATTGCCTCAGTTGCCTTGTTATATTATTATCCTTATATGCGACCACTACGATTTCGTTTTAGTTTTGTCTTATCACGACGCCTCCCTAACTTCCGACATTACTATTTGTGCTACTAAGCCAAAGTGTGGTACAATGCTTAAAATGTATTAGGGTGGATTAATTTAAAGCTTTAACACTTTTTCAATATTTACTTTACTGATAGATCCTACATATATAATGTATCTTACCGTATAGATAGTTTGATGGATCCTTAAGAGATGGAAAATCCCGCAACATCTCTTAAGTTATTGCACTCTCGTTGTACACTTAATAGACGATGGGAAATTCAGCAAATATCTTTGAAGCTATTACACTCATATTTACTTGTATTGATTTAACTTACATAAGATCTTTTAGTTCTGACTCGAGTGTTTTTTCTTTTCATTGCGGTCTGGTCAGCCTGAATATTTCAGTGTTTGAAGACATTATTCCTTGAAGATGAAGACTGAGTTTGCTACACCCTATTTACTATTGTTATTCCACTGCATTACTTTGGTATTTTTGTTGATTGTACCCTGATTATGTTGTAAAAAAATTGAAATCAAACGTGTATTGTAAAACAGCTTCAAGAACTGTTTATTTGATTATTATATTTTGTCATTCCGATGCGAGAATCTATGTATTGCTTTCCTTCTTTTCTCTTATTTTCTTCCTAAACCCATTGAATATTTGCCTTTCTGAATTGTTTGAGGTAGACGTGCATGGTTTATTATCGACTTAAATTGCCCAAAAGATGGGTCGTCATAGTTGTCTAAGAGTTTTCGTTTAGAGATACCTTAGCCTATTGGGGTAACTCGTTAGAGATGGGGATAGTATTACCCTAGAATGAGTCTTAGTGTGCGTGTGTGTATATGAGAGAGCGTATTTGTTAGTGCTATAAAAATATTTTGTATCATGTTAATTTGTTCCATTAAGTATTTATGAAATTCGGTTGGTACAAGGGACGCTATGACATCGATGAAAATTTCTAAACACTTAAATATGGTAAACCAACACAACATTATTTTGAAAATATGCAAATGAAATAAATTTACCTAATATTATATTTTGTATTTAAAAGAACAATTTCTTATGAGTTGATATTTTATTTTTGGTGTATTGTTTGTTAGGAAATGATAATATTCGATTATTGTCAATTGTTGTTGGTTAGTCAAGACTCTCAGAAACTATTAACTATTGTATGTTATGAGAAATGTATATTTTAAATATGGTTTATATAATACGATTTATAAAAAGAATTTAAATTGAAAATTTGAGAATTTAAGTCCGATGTTTTGAAATTCGTTATAGAGATCTTTGAAAAACAATAACAGTATTATTTGAAAGTATTTTCAATGGGACTTGAAAGAAATGTTTTTAAATAATTTTTAAGAAAATAAGTTCTGTACTCCCTTTTTTGTTGCTGGGAAATAATTTCGGTAATGCTGGCGAAATCATCGAAATTCATTTTGAGTTTTAAAGTGAGAAAACTGCTGTAGTAGCTTTGCTACACAATTGTGTTGGTGAAACAAATTTTAATTTTAATTTCCTATGTATGATTTGATATACAAAAAATATAAGTATATATTATTTCAAGATGATTTGAAATGATACCCGGCATTTAGTTCTAAAGTTTTCTGTTAATTAATGATTTTCAATAGTTGAAATGAAATTGAATTTTCAACGATTTTAAATGGTAGGAAATTTCCAAATTGAAATCTAAAATTAAAACTAAGTGTTTATTGAAAATATGAAAGAAGTAGTTTTGTAACTCTTAAATATAAAGATAATGAAACTTAAACGGTTTAAACTATTGAACATTCTTGGTAAGTAAAATAGATAAGATTTTGGTATACTCTTCTAGGATTTAGTTGAATATTATATAAGTAAAATCTTAAGTAATAAAAATGTTTCAAAATGAAATTATGTGTATACAAAAAATTAAGTTGTTATAGAAAATGTTATACAGTTGGTTAATATTTCATGAAGTGATTTACAATTAAATTGAATAGTAAAAAAGTGAATACCATTTAAGTAAATGATTATAGACTTAAGTAAATGTTGAAATGATTTATAAACAGATTTATTATAAAATGATATTATATATGAAGGAATAAACGTGAATAAAAGAATAGAGAAACTTAATTTTGAAATAATTCATTATTTAATATTAATATTAATTGGAAATCAAGTTATGTAAGTAAAAAAATGTGAATTAAACGGCAAAAATGAAACATATGTAATACTTTAAAAATTTATTCATTGATTATTTCAAATATCGAATGGAAAATAATCTATATAAGTAAATAAATGTAAATTAATAAAAGATGACCTTGTATGAATGAATGAGAATTTAAAATAAATGAAAAGTAAATGATGTGCTAAGAGACCAATAGGATGTAATATGTAAGTTGTGCCTAGATCATTTTATTCGCATGACAGTTTTGATCCAGATTTGAATACATGGTTTATTGTAATTCACATCGGTTAGGATTTTTCGCTCGATTCTTGACGGCGAACGCTTGATATGGATTTTTGATACCGTTTTTAAGTTTTCTATCATAGTTTATAGCTATGCAAGGAGAATGAAGATTTCTAATCAAGGAATCGAATCAGAGTCTGCACAAGAGTGGTCGGGGTTATCAATACTAATTCGAGAGTGAAATTTGTGTATTCGAGCAAGCGATCAGAATTGATATTATATACAAATGATATATGTACATCATATAAACTTATATAATATTTAAATTCTATGTTGTTTGGCTTAGGAAGTTTGGAAAATGACACTTTAAATCGTTTGATGTTGTATGTATAATCTATTGAGTAATTACCTAAGGTTGTTGAGGATAAGGTACACTTGGTAGTTTATTTATTACCCTTGTGCAATGCAAAGTTCTTGAACTTTAACAAACCATTAGTTTTTGGTTGTTATGGATGTGTGATGTATTCTTTGATTGCATATAATTGTCGTACTGCATTTATTTGCATATGATTATTATATATGTTGTGTTGCTTGTGCTATTGATTGGAACAACTAATATATATTGCTCTTTTGGATAATATAAGTGAAATCCAGGTTTATGGAACAATAGTTGTTGCTTTTAGTTTCATATAGAGTTTTGTTTGCCCGACAAATAGGTATGTTTTCGGGTTACGGTTTTTGTTGTGGTCTTTTATTGTTTTCCCCATGGTTGGGATGCTTTATTATCGAAATAAGATGTATACCATGTGTTATTGATATTATTATTTTTTCTGTCCTAGCCGCGCAAAGGAGACGCTATCGAAATTTTTCGTAAATTGAGGACTTGGAAATTTCTTCATGGAAATTGAGTTATTTTCAAATTTATAATAAAACTAGCTAAGTAGATTTAAATTGTTTTATAAATTAATTCTTTCTTGTTCCTTTTCAGGGCGAAAAGTGTTGAGTGGGAGAGATTGTAACGACCCATATTTTCGACAATTAAAAATATTAGATTAAATAAGACATTGAAATTCAAAATTGTCAGAAATAAAAATTTATGATTTATTGATGTAATAGAATGTTGGGTTACATATTAATAACAAGATTTGAAATCAAAAATGCTAATGCTGTAAAGAATAAAATGAATGTTCGTCTCTATTGGGAATATGATTGTAAAGTTTAATTTGGATATAATTGTAAAGTTTAATAAGAAATAAAGTAAATGATGTATTAAAGGAGAAATCATATGTTATTTAATTAAAATTGGTTTTAGCATAGAATAAGAAATCAATTATTTGGTGTGTAAATTTATAACCCGTGTTTGTAAATAATAAATTTATAGATATTTTAATTACTTAGATGTAACAATTGTTTTATTTCTCATCTCATTAATCAATCCGTTTTAAAAAAATTAATTTTGTAGTCAATGGTATTTAATATAATTGAAATATTTCAGTTAATATGGGAGAAGATATTAATTGTAGAGTAATGAGTGAAATAAATGGAAAATTATGTTTAAAAAATACATAGGGAAATGGTGATTTAATATTAAGAATATTTAAATTAAAATAAAAGAGTTTGTTTGAAACTTAAAATATAATGAACTAATATTTTATTACTGTTGTAATTAATTGTTGGAATTAATTTAATATTTAAATCTTGGGTTAACATGAAAAATTGGATTTCAAAATATTGTTAAAAATTCTATTTAATCAAGGATGATGATAGAGAACTTTTAACTTAGAATTTAAAAGTGATTAAATCAGTATAATAATAATTATATTTAATTAACGTGAAAAAATAAATATAATTTGATTTTAGAGCTTATTCAATATACAACAGAATTAGGGTTTGAAATTAGTTCCATTGAGTTTCAAATTATTAAAAACCTATATTTTGATATATAGGATGACCTATTTTTGTTTCGGAAACGCAACGGGTTTACGGGCCTTTATTATCGCTTTGGCCCAATCGATATTTATTCCATCTATTCATGTTCCATCTTTTCATATATATATATATATATATATATATATGCTGTTATGAAAACCTAGCAGCCTCCATATCTTTTGGTTCTATTTTTTCAGTACGTACTTTCAGATCTAATGCAACAACCCTAATTTTTAGTAGCATTATTTAGGATATTTAATTAGGTAAATTAAATAAAATAATGTGATGATTAGGGGATTGAGATTTGTGATTAAACTAAGGGGTAGCCATGCCTAAGAGAATAGATGAACTAAAATGAACTAGAATAATAATATGATAAAGGAAATAGGTGAGGGGAGAATTTGGACTAAGAGTATTCTAATACCCTAAACCCTTAGGAATTTATTTCATTCGTTCATTTTCAATACCAAAGAAAAATAGAGGCCGGCCACCATTAACAAGAACAAAAGGAAGAAGATAAAGAAAATCAAAGGAAGGAAGATTGATCAAAATCAAAACCACTCAAATCTCAAACTTCTTAATCTCAAAGCTAAGGTGAATAATGACATCTCATATTTTCTATTGTTTTTAGTTTTAAGGATAATTTGAATTATTTTTCAAAGTTTAGCCATGTTTTGGAATGATAAAATGTCTATATAAGCTTGTTGATGATTTATGCTTATTCATATAGCTTTTATGATATGTTCTGATGCCAAAACTCTAATAAATGACATTCAAATGCCTTGCGATTTTAGATTTAGATTAGAAATGATATTATAGAGATGGGTTTAAATTTTCATAATTTTTCGAATTTATGTGGATTTAATATTAATTTTCTAGTGAAAAAATGATTATTTGGCTTTAAAATAATTTACAGCAAAATTATTTATGTTTTGGGTCTGAAATTAATATATATTGAAAAACATATTGAAAAAGATTTTATGGAATTTTTGTAGAATTTTCCTAAGTGTTTTAATACATATATAAGATTATTTAAGTTATGAGACTTAAATGTTTTATATATTTATAAAAGGAGAAGGTGTATTTTGTAAATAAATTAAATTTTTTATTTCTAAAATATTGGCAGCACTTTTAGAAAAGAAATTAGCAACCAATAATATTTTGACAAACAAGGCAGGCTAGTTGAAAAGAATTACTTAAAAATGTTAAAAATCAATTTAAACATGCTTTTTACATGTTTCACCACTTTCGGCACCTAGCTTTCGACCGTGTTCCTCCACCATCATCACCATCGAAACCAATGCGCATGGCATCAAAGACTTGGTGTGCAGTGAATTGGATATAGGCGGAAGGTATTGGGTCGAAACCAGGGATTCCGAAGGGGTCAAAATGCTACTTTGCTTTCAAATGAAAATGCGCCTGCTTTGCTTTCGAAGGGTCTGCTTTTGACCCAGTTGGCTTCGACTAGGTTAAAATGTGTTAAAGGAATGGTTTCGAAAAATTTGCGCCTTGTTTTTTAAGTAAATGCTTTCGAAGGGGTCGAAACCCCTGGCTGCCGCTTTTCTACCTTTAAAAGCAAAAGGTTTTGGAAGGTATACCTTGCTTTAAAATCAAAGCCGCTTCTCTATTGCTTTCGAAGGGTTGGTTTCGACACCATCACATCTTTACTTAGGAAATGATTTCGAAAGAGTGCTTTCAACTTAAATGTTTTATGACCCTTTTTCTCTGTTGAAGGTAGAACCCAAAGGTTTCAAAGGAGATAGTTTTGAATGGTTTCATAAGATTGTTCCACATGTTTACTTGAACCCAAATGGTTTCAAAAGGTTTGATGTTTTAATGCTTTCAATGGTTTTATAAAGGTTTCGAAGGGGTGGTTCCCTAATGGTTTCGTCAAGTTTAAAGGGAAGGTTTCCAATGTTTTCGAAAGGCAATATTTAAGTGTTTCAAAGATAGGATGTCTAAGATTTTAAAGCTTTCGAAGGGAAGGTTTTTTTCAATGTTGTCGAAAAGTTTATATGAAGTGTTTTGAAAGGAATGTTTTGGCCTTTCGGCCTAGGTTATATAGGGTTTACTTGGTTTTGAAAGGGATACTTTCAATGGGATCGAAAGGGGTACTTTCAAAGATTAAATGTCTCCATATAAATTTTATTTTTGTCCAAATCAATTTCCTAAAAATAATACAAATTTTGATATAAATATTTTTATATTCAAAATCTCCTTTTAAATTCTTTCAAGTTCCAAAAATAATATTTATGGTATTTAAAATACCAAAAGTTAGACCAGTGCTGCTATAGCATCTAATATTTCACATCACAACGATAATCTATAACATATTATTCTAATACATCATATATTATTATATATGAAAAACAATCAATATAAATTAGAGGAATCCAGTTGGATCCCTCCACCCTGTTCCCCTGCATCCACATATGTTAATACAACATAACATACCAATCCCACTTGGAGGGGGATATCATGGTATATAGGGTCATCCGCTATTGTGCGGGGAGCATAGGGTCTCATTTGCTAAAATATGCGGGAACATCTATCCAAGTACTAATATACATACTACTATATATATATATATATAATATCATTTAATAAATAGTAACTTTATAAATTCAACCAAGCATCCAATAATTGATTTTAACTATTTAAAATTAAATCCATAAATCCAAAGAGAGTGATATTTACTCACCTTGATTTTTAAATTGCAAAACACCCAGATTTTAAATTTCGAGTTGACTTTGAAAAATCCCAACCCATTTTGTTGCGTAGATTTCGCAATAACAATTGAACTTGTTTCGTTTGATTTTTACCTCGTACGAAAACATTATAATATTTCTAGGGTTTCAATTCATTAATATAAATATTTTTTTGATTAATTATAGAGTAAGATTTAATTACCCTCAATCCCATGTTTTAGAGAATCTGAGACACACGTCTTCTATCCATCGATGAACATCAGGTCGTGACTGCCAAATCTGATCGCGTTTGAGCCCCCACCAGATACGTGACAACTACCAATTCATGAGACTCCCACAACGCATGCGCCACCAACTTGACTACCCTCCTCCGCCATTTGCCTGCGCCCATCATCAAGCCCCCTCCAAATCGCCTCCGTTAATTTCCATGACACCGTCATGACCTCGGCCATCCAATCGCGCTCATCAACGCCGCCTATTTTCGAGCGCGTCTACCCCACCTTGCGTCGCAGCAACCTTTAAGGCACGGCCCAACCCTCCTCACGCGTGTGGAACCAGGCGATTTTCTTGGATCCCTTTTTCTTGCGAAAACCCTAACTGAATATCCCAAACGCCTCCTACTCACCGTGCGTCTTGTTCGGTCACGTTCGACCTCCTTTCATACTCACCTTTGATCGAGATCGCCTGCTACTACCCTCCCTTTTTTTGAATTAATTTGATTTCATTTATCAGGAGAAGTTTGTCATTTTTTCTTTTAAATTTTCGAATGAATTCTATTTTTTTTCATGATTCATTTTTGAAAGAGGGAGAAGACAGACGTGATTTTGAATTGAGCTAAAAGGATAGGGACATGGTTTAAAGGGTGAAAGGGGCATACATGATAGGTGGTGTGCATGAAAAGGAACAGTGGTTGACTAGTCAATATACAAATAAATAAATTTTCAAAATATTTTGGTTTACACAACTCAGAATTTCGAACCCTATAGAGACGTGCCCCAGGGTTTTCATAATGTTATATCCCTATTCCGAACATAATGGAAATAGTTTTGAGTCCTAATTCGATTGAATGGAGAAGATAGCCTTATGGACCCAATTATTATATTGAATTTTTGATATTGAATTCAATGCGTTTATATCCCGTACAACCAAACAATAAATCCAAACACTACGAAATTTGAAATCCAGTAAAAATACACTATTACGGATCCAATGGAATTAGTTTCGTCGAATTCCGAGACTGTGCCCGGGATCGCTATTTTAACACATCGATTAAGTCAACAATTTCCAAAATTTACGAAATCGCTTGAAATTCCAGTTCTAAATCTTACGAAATAAATTATAATTCCAAATCCAACACTTAGACCATTTAAATATTCAAAGTTAACGACAAAAAAAACCGGGTCGTTGCATTCCTCCCCCCTTAAAAGAATTTCGTCCCCGAAATTGCTAAGGTAGGAAAAATGCTCCAAACTCATTACTTATGAAAACCTACTTAGTTAAAACTCGACATCCACTTTTCTAAACCCTTATGTTTCTTCCCGACATTTAGTTCCCACCTCTAATTTGAAACCCTTTCTTTCAATTTCAATCCAAAAATCAAATTTTCGTTAACAAAAGTTTTATAACACCCTAAATTTTCAAAAAAATTTAGCAGAGTCTCCCTTGTAAGGAGAGCCTTTTGTGATATGACAAGGGAGGTAAAAATGTATACATCAACCCACACGGTCGAAAAATAAAATATATATTCATATTTTATATTTTTTCTGTATTTAATCCGTAAATTTACCTTATATTAGCCTTTTTAAGCGAATGACTTATTTTATATGCAATGACGCAACCCAACTGTAGCCCAATAACCTCCAGGAACCTGTACTTACTCAATTAAACCATGTAAGTACCAAAATATGAATTCACTAACATTTCATTCATTTAACTAATTAAACGCATGAATTTCATAAACAACATGCCAAACGTAGATTTATGAGCAATTTAAAGTCCCGATACTAATTTAATTGCTTTCAATCGATCCATATACTTTTTCATTCAATTTGAAATGATATACAGCCCAATTGTTTGCATTCAATCCATATTTATACGAAACAAATTCGTGTCCATTCTAAATTGATTTTATAATCAATTTATTCACTTTCCATTTATTCACAGTATTTACTTCTGTTTACGTCAAACGACAATTTTTCTATGCAAATTTGGCAATATTCACTTAATAAAATATCCATTTTAGTTTATAGCTATTTTAAATTGATTCTAAATCAATTTATATTTTATTATATTCCATCTCAAATTGATTCTCAATCAATTCATTTACGTTCCACTCATGTCCACATTTATTATATTCAAATCCATTTTATTAAGCTCGAAATCCTTCCATGCTACTTCATTAAATAACCATTTCACAAATTTTATTTGAGCCAAGCTTCCATCCAAGATATTAACTTAAGTTAATTCATTTATTTCAAATTACTTCAACTCTTGTAACAACCCAAAATTTAACCCATAATAATTAATCCATTAATTAACTAGATAATAAACAACTTTATGAAATCATCAAAATTGAGCCGCAGGAGTTGCACCATTGTGTCCGTGGTAATTTTCTGGTCAATTTCCATATGTAGAACGTCTGAAACCGAGCTAATATGAAACAAGTTATTAAATAAACAAAAATGGAGAAGAAAAAAATATAGGCAGGTTGACTGGCCGGTCGACCTGGGCACCGGGGAGTCAACCCGCCTGGTCTTTTGGGGGTAAACGAACGAACGTTCGCTCAAAATTTTAGCCGACTAAGACGTGTTTTGCATTCTTCAAACCAATCTGATCCCTCTATTGTTGGATTCGATGGTTGCTTTTCAACCTATGACGTGGTTGCATCCAATTTAATCCCCAAATCTAACGGTCTGAGATCCACTTCTACACCTATAAATATAACCCTAGGGTTAACACTTTTTCTTATTTTAGGTTTTCTCCAATTGGGTTCACCTTTTTAGGAAAGACCCTAAACGGAATAGAGAAAATCGTTATAAATTAAATTATTTTACAACTCTAAGTGGATCTAGAAAGACCAAAGGAAGAGCTTAGAACTGGAGGTGAGTGATTATAATTATTTTAAGATTTCTTTAAGTAATTTAAAATAATCGGGTTTTCAATAGTTGTAGTTTTACTACGATTATGGAGTAGCCTTTTTATCAACTTTAGATCTATTTTTCAGTCTATTCCCTTTTAGTTATTATTTTTCAGTTAATTATAATTTATTATTGTTAAGCATTGTTGTTTATTTATTTACAGTTTATTTATAGTATTTAAGTTTATTTGCTATTATTTATTGCTTTATTTACATCTTCTTCTATGATTTGGATTTTATGCAAGCATCTATTCTCTTCTTCCCTCTTTTTGTTCACATATGAATTAGAATAAATTAAAATCTAATATGGATTAGATAAGTGAGAATATTGAATGAAGAAAATAAGATGTAAATTATAAAGACTATAATAAGTAATGGAATTGGATTGTAATAAATAAATTGGACTGTAATATAAATGGAATTGGACTGGAATTATGCCTAGTTATGACATTAATTGGACTGAATTAAAAAGAAATTGGCCTAGTTATAACTTAGGATTATAAATAAAAATAGTAAAAGATGAAAGAAGCTTATTTTCCAACTAGGACCTCGGGTTAAGTAATAAGCATGATTATAACGTAGGTTATGATAAGAAAAAGAACAAAATGAGGCTTATTTCAAGACTTAGGATAAATTAGTAAGCAAAAATAGCAAGAATAATAATAAAGGCTTATTTAAATAATTTATCAAAGTTAATAAGCAAAGATAGAAGAAGGATTGATGCCGGCGGGATTTCCCTTATGCTGTTTAGGGTAGATAGGCGATTAGAAGTTAAAAAGGAAGCTGTTTAGGGTAGATAGGCGATCAAAAGTTAATGGGGAAGATCCATACTGGCAGCATTTCTCTTATGCTATTTAGGGTAGATAGGAAATCAAAAGTTAAAGAGGAAGATCCGTACCGGCAGCATTTCCCTTATGCTGTTTAGGGCAGATAGGCGACGAAAAGTTAAAGAGGAAGATCCGTACCGGCAGCATTTCCCCTATGATGTTTAGGATAAATAGGCGATCAATAATTAAAATTCCAAATCATGGGGATTTGGAGAAGGGGTGCAAGTAGATTTTGTTTAACAGGGATCACTACCAATAGCATCCCCTATTTTTTCTATGGACACGGTAATCTCACATTAGCCTGAAGTAAGACGAGGGCACGCTTATGTTGTCCAGGGTAAGTAAAAGGTCAAAAGAGTAAGCAATAAATAGTGTGTACCGACAATGACCAAGCGTGCGACATCGATTAAGGGAGATATGTCTCTATTGAATTCCAAAGCGCATGGTAGGTGTCTTCCATAGATACAGGTGTCTTTTGTGTAAGGACCATAAGGTCCGATCCACGGTAGACACATTAATAGGAGACCGATCAAAGGGTAGAATTAGAACTTCAACCTAATTAAAGTAGGATTGAGAATTCAGCCTAATCAAAGTAGCTAGCAAGGACAAGTGCAAACAATCAAAGTTAACCTATCTTATAATATTTGCAATATTTAATCGTATTTATTTCCAGTATATCTTTCCTATTTGCTTTGTGTCCTTTATTTGTGCTAGAACTGTTGTAGAGTTTATTACTTTTATCTTGCTTAAAGACTCCAGTAAATACTATCATCCACCAGACTTTTAGTCTGACCCACTCCTCTATCTTTCCTTTTTCCCCTATAGGCAATAAAGGGAGAGGACAGTAGTTTTCGGCTACTCGTAGTTTTCTTGGAGAAGATTTATACCATGTATTTCTTTTATTTTAGATTTAGTTCTTTTGTGTACTGGCTTATTTTGAGGGATATTACGTACTCTGATTTTTGAGACTATGAGTTTTTTTACATATCATGAGACATATTGGGTTTTGAGACATATATGTTGTATTTTGTAACGACCCCACTTCCTACGCACAGGAAGAAGTATCGTTTTTAAGAAAGAAAAGGGTGAGAAAATAGAAAAGATAGAGAAGAAAGAACAACAACATCAGAATCTCACAGCGGAACGAATAAATTATAATAATCACATAAGTACTTACATAGTATATAACATCAATCAGAGTGAAACATATAATACATCACATACTAGACAGATATAAACACATGTCTAGTTAATACAACTCAATACACCATACATCATAGAGATACCACACAGCGGAACTATATATATATATATATATATATATATATATATATATATATATATATCTACAGCGCTGAAGCCTCCTGCTCCATTGCTCCTCCAGAATTCGTCATAGGTAAACCTGAATCCCTTGACTACCCGTAAAAATTTGGGTACCCGAGAGTTTATGAAAAACAAAAATAAGCTTCGGGTCAGACATGGGTCTGGTATGAGTAACAGGTTAAAGTTGTTTAATTTTGAAAAATCCTTTGAAAACAAAAGGTATCACGTAAGACTTCCCACACATAAACATGGAAAAGTTTTTTCCTTACGCTAACCAAAACATTTGATAGGAAATCCAGTGATATTATAATAGGTCTAGGGTTTTCAAGTAAATAGAAAATAGCCGAAATTGTTACATCTATTAAATTCCAGCTACTAGCCACAAAAGTGGGTAATACAATCAAAACCGTAGGCACTTATTGGATTGTGGATTCCATACAATGGCAGGGCTACTGGGGTACCGCCCGTCACAGTACGTGGCCTAGATCAACATACTGAGGATCACTCCCGACCCCCTACAACACAAGGTCGGAACCATTCCTTACTGAACAATCCTGAACAAGATAAACCCCGCAGTTGGCTGCAGACCAACTGTCCACACAGCCGAATAAAAAGGGACATCTAGACAGAGGAATATCCTTGTCCTGCTTGGGCATGACCCACCTAACCTTGCTGCACCTCCCCTGTTTTAGCCATTCCCGATTGATGAGGCTTGATGTAACATCCAGCCTTTTCGCACACTTTAAACCGACACACGTGCCAATTCAAAGCATACGCAAGGGCGGATTATTATGGGGTAAATAAGAAAAAAACAGAGAAGAAAAAAAACAAAACAGAATCTCACAGCGGAAGGATAAAATATAATAATAAATATACAGTTCAAAACAGTTTACAAACACTTGATTTGCTTTATACAATAAATATCAGAGTTACACATACCAATACAATCAATGCAGCGGAACAGTATGAGTGTGGTGCAATACTATAGATAATAATAATAATACGAATCCTTCGTCTTCGTCCTTCAAGGCTAAAGTCTTCGATCCTGAAACGCTCGGACTGACCCGAGCGAATTTGAAAAGACAAAAACACTCGAGTCAGAGTAAAAGATCTTATGTGAGTTAAATTAACAGAAATAAATATGAGTACAGTAACTCAAGAGATGTTCGGGATTTACATCTCCTAAGGATCCGTTAAACTATTTACTATGTAGTATATTGCGCTATTATAATAGTGTCTATTTATAAAATAAACTTACTTTTTAATAGCGTTAAGGGGTTACCCATATAGCCCTTAACACAAATAATGCCAATAGTCTATACAGTACCGTAATACCTCCTGATCGGGAAGCTACCAGAGGATACTCCATAGGTACGACACAAATAGAAACTCGTAGTAAAGGCTCGGTATGGTAGGTGACACGGCACAACTAGGCAATGCCAAGGTAGATATACCAATTGCTATCCAGGCTGGTGGAAACGCGTAGCCGCAGTTACCGCCCACCTCGGACTAACTCCCCAAAATCAAAATATAGAAGTGGCCACTGAATCAATCCAAGTCAAAGTATAATATCGAAGAGGAGGGTCCGATCAGAGGAATGACCTCATTGGCCTGAGAATCGCTCCTGTTTTAGCCACCTTATGCCAACTCACGGGAGTCGGGTCCACGTATTTACCTTACAGGAAACGTCGCCACCACCTACTTCATTCTGGAATCTCCACCGCGTACACGGTTAGTCAAAGTGGTTTTCGGTATCGACAGAGAGTATGTCCATATCCGATCCCGGTCTCTTTGCCAACCCATCGTTATTATAACACCGCGGTCATTTAAAAATAGCTTATACTTTAAAAATCAGAATAAACATTCCATTTCATAACCATGAATACGATATCATTTCAAATCCAAAGCCATATTTTATCACTTATCCCAAATATAATTCTTTTCCAAAATCATAATGCTTTAACTTCATAACGTCTGAAAATCAAATATTTCAAAGCATAATATTTTGAAAATCATAATTTAAAACCATAACTTCTAAAACTTGAATGGTTTGGATATTCAACGGTATATGAATTAAAAGGTTTAACTTAGATGTTACTTTGTAAAGAAAATAGTTCTCATGGCTTTACAAATACATTTCTTTATTAAAGTCTAAACCAAAATTTGTATTATCTCTCTCAAGTTCCAAAACCACTTCAATTTATATATATATACGTATATCCATTTGGAGTATTAATATTTCAACTAAAGTTGGATTTTATTCTTTCAACAAATCGAATGTTCTATTAATTAGTCTTGAATATTCACATAAAATCCATAAATAAATAAAAACTCCAATTTTTAGTAATAAATATATTTTTTTTTTCAATTCAAATTATACTAGAATATTCATTTCAATTTATCTTGGGAAAAATCCAATTATAAATATCATATCTTAAAATTTCCAAACTTAACATTTAAACATATGATATAAATTATCAAACTCCATTTTCTTAATTTTCTTCCATTTTTAATAAAGATTTTTTTATACACCTTTTAATTTCAAAATTTTCAACTTCATATGTATATATATATGGAAGAAAAATATTTATACAATATAAAATTTAAGATTATTATAAACCGTATTCCATCCAAACCATAGAAATCACATTAAAATAGTTATATATAGACCGCGGTGCCTGTATATAATTTTCTACCCTATGGTCAAGTGATACGGATATTTATCATTTCAGTCCGCAATTTAAAATAAAATTTTGCGGCTGTATATCATTTCAAACCACAATCCCGAATGAAAGAAAATATGCATGATAATTTGCAAATTAATGATATACAATAAAACATCCATCAACAACACCCATCATCCAATCAAAATCATCAAGCAATATCAATCAATAACAATTTATATTTGATAATATATAACAGGTAATAACTGGCAATTTTATTCGGATTAAATTTAACAACTATTAACCTAACAGTTTATATTCAGTAATAATCTATATAACTGTTAACTAGCAGTTTATAGGCAAACAAATAAATTCTAACTATCAATTAATACGCAATAAATAAATTAAATTAACAGTTAAATTTAATAAATGCAATTCAACAAATATGAGTGAAATAAACATGCCAAATACTCATAAATAAATTTCTATTCATTTCTAAAATTAATTTAACAAACATAAAAGCTTCTAGTAGTTGTGAGTGGGTTAAAACACTCACCTTTTGAATTTAAATCGAATTTAAATTCGATTTAAACCCAAAAATTCGCCCTTCTCGGAATTCGTCCAAACCAGCGTCAAAACGTCAGAAATTCCGATACGATCCCAGCAAAACAAACCGCGCGTGAATCCGAGCTCGTATGCAAAAGTTATGAAAATTTGAAAAATGAAAAATTCTGGTCCTGGGTCGACTTGGGGTTCGACTTCGGTGCGCCGCTTGAATTTCCCGGTGCTTGCTTGGAGTTTTCGCCAAAACGACCCGGAGCGACCCGAGTCATTTTCTTCCTGACTCGAAGTTGCTCTAGGGTTTTCTCCCCTGAAACCCGAAGCGCGACCAGAAGCGGCTGCAGATCCGCAATTTTTTTTTTTTTTTTTTAAATTTGAATTTTTTTTTTTTTTTGGAATTTGGGAATTAGGTTTTTTTTTCTGCCATTAGAATGAGGAGGTGAGAAGGAGATGTATGTATAGAAAATGAAAATAAGGAGTGGCTAGGGTTTATAACTGTATATTTATAGGTAGGGTTGGGTTAGAGTAGATAGACTAGATAGATGAACGTACGAAACAAATTAAGGCCCAAAAAGCCCGTTCTGACCCCGGAACGAAATTTGTCAAACCCATATATCCAGATAGATATTTTAAAATATTCTGAACGCGATGGAAAAAGTTTCACGTCCAAATTTGATCGTATGAAGAAGTTATGCTGAAAACAAGATTTCCAAATTGATTTCAAATTGATTTTAATAAAATTGATTTTCAAGGCGTTTCGCGTCCGTACGATCAAACGACAGGTCCGATCGATACGAAACTTGAAACCCTATAATAATTCACCGATATGGATCCGATGAAATTGGTTTCGTCGAAATCCGAGTCCGTGGCCAAAATGGCTATTTTTAATCTTCATTAAATAAATTAAATAAATTATAAAAATCCAAATTTTATATTAAATTCTAAAATTGGCCAAATTTTATTTCTTATATGATTCGTAATCAATTGAAAAGATTTAACAGGCTTAGCTGTGAATTAAAAGTTGACAGTATATTAATTGCAATGTTAATTTCTACACTTTCTTATATTTAAGAATTTTATAAATTATATTCTCAAAACCCATACTTTAGATTTTTAATCTTTATATTCTCAACTTTCACCTAAAATAAAGATGCCATAAACATTAGTTCCTGATTCACATCATTATTCTTTAAGTCTAATTTAAATCTCAATAACGTAGTATTTAACGTTAGAATCCATTTTATTATGCATAAATTACAAATTTTACTGACCCAAATTTTCTTCTTTTCATTCCATATCAATTGTCAATCCTATAAGAAAAATTAACATTAGGTTCATACTTATTACAAATAACTCCAATTTCTTCCAAATAATAATTACATAACTATTAAATATTAAATCCATTTAATTGCAATAAATTCAATTGATTGCAATTAATTTCCAAATAAATTTGGATCTTTATTTGGTTATACAAAAAAAAATCCGTTCTCACTTACCTAACAAAGTTATTATTACTTAAGATCTCATTGCATCCACATTTTCACATTTTCATTTCCTGGTTTCTTTACTTTATTCTACATAAATTATTATAAATGGGATTTTTCTTGGTTACATCTTATTTGTATTTAACATTACTCATTCACCAATTCATTTCACTTTAACTGCGGTAAATTGGCGGATAAATTGAATTTGATTCCCAAAATTTAAATTAACAAGCAACAAGAATAGGTAACACACAATAGTCGTTACGCTAAATTCTAGTCACCTAAATAAGCTTTTATTACTTTACAAAATGGAATAACTTTTAAACTCATAAATGTAATACCAAAACCGTTATAAATCCAATAAATTTCCAAATCGAAGTTTGTACACATTTTACACAACTATTATGATTTCTCACAGAACGTTGAATTTATTAAATGACCATTTATTTAAAATTTAATTCTCTTAATTGAATCAAATGCTTATAATTTTTACATTCTTACCATTCCTTCCCATTATAAATTCATTAACGGATTTACAAATCTCTATCTTCCAAATATTAAATAACCAAACTGATTACAACCACTGTTCTTATCAAATTTTCATAAATTTGTTCAAATCTATACTCTTTTTCCATATAAATAAATTTTATGTTACTACTAGATTTTTTTTTCCACTACAGCCATTAAATTTTTTACTATCTACACTTATTACATCTTTGTATTAATGAATCCCATTCAAGTTAATATTTATATTAATATTCACAAATTCAACATTTATATGTTTCTTAAAATTAACTTTCAACCAAATGTGCCAATTTACATTTCATTTCTATTCAATATATATTCATTTTATTCCGTTCATTCGGGTACTGCATTGAAATATATTTATTCTCTAATACTAACGTTATTATCATTAAATTATGATTGGATTCCAAGTTTTTATTCAATACCTTGAACAATAACTTACATATTAACCAAATCCTTCTTCTACTTAATTCAAATTGGATTATGTTCCAATTCCTATAACCTAGGTCTTGAGTCACCATTTACATAATTAAATTTATCGTTTATTTCAATCTTCGTTTATAATTTAAAGTTCTACTAAACTAAATTACAAAACTTATGAACTTTAACAAATTTAATCCACCAATTAAATTTTTCTGATGTTTATATATTGCAATTCAATTCAGTTATTATTTCATTAATACCATTTTAATCAACTAATTATGACTTATAACCACAACACAAATCTTCGTTATTCTACCTATTGCCATATAACATTTCAATTGTTAAATCTTTAATCTCAGTTACTATATCCAACTCCTACATTTATTATAAATTAGATTAAAAATTATATTAAGTTAATCCATTTAATATTATCAAATTTAACGGGTCGTTACACTTGAGGTTACGATTACCTTTATTGAACATATTTCTTAGAATGCTCATCGCCCGCCTGACGATGTGTTGAAAGCATTCAATCCATACAAGTTCGTTCCGGGTTCGAACGAAACCGAAGGCATCATCTCGTTACACTCATTTTGGAATCACCCTCAGAGTTAACGACGATAACCCTTGCATTCTGAATCTTCATCTTCACTTCAGATTCACGACCTATCATTAATTTGGAAACGATGTGGTTTTCGGATATTCCAAATAAGGAAAACCGATCCCGGTCTCATCGAAATCCAAAGCGTGTCTTTTAAGGCCAAGTTGTCTATTTAGTTTTAACAGTGAATTCAATATTATCAATATACACAGATAGGTAATTCACATATCATAATAGATAATCACATCATCATCATAAACAAATAACTAATATCATCATCCAAACAGATAATTAAATATTATCATACTTAAACCATACATCCATATCACATAGACATTATCCATCTCATTTCTGAGATCACAATCAAACAATGAAATATCAATACCATCCATAAGCAATGATTTATGAATCACAAGCTATAATTAATTTAAAATGAATCAAATTACCTACTTCCATCTTTAATAAATTAAATTAATCACTCATTTCATAAATCCAGCTCTCACAATTATTGATTAATTATAAATCAAAGTAATTAATAATTGTCTAATTACAAGAATAATTTAGTCTTTAATTTATTTCTCAAATGAATTATTCTAAATTATTCATAGCAATTAACATTTAATTACTTCCTTAATTAATTATTCCTTAATTTACAATTCTCAATTTCATCATTACTTATATTAATTAATGATCTTCAATTTATATTAAATTACTTATTTAAATTAATTAAGTGATTAATCTTTCCTTAAACACAATTTATTAATCACCCCTTGATTAATAACAAACCAGTAACTAATTACGCTTAATTACTTAGTAATCATTCCATGATTAATTAATTCCATAAATTAATCCCTTGATTAATTACCCAAATTACTCCACTTCAAATCACATTGTATTTATTCCATCAAGTAATTATTACCTAATTACTATTCTAAGTAATTATGCTCCATTAATTACACTATGTAATTACACATACCAAATCATCAAATGATTTCTAAAATTAATTAATTAACTTAATTTAAATCTTATTATCCATTACTTATATATTCAAATTAATTACCTTTGATTTAAATATCCTTTGCAACATTCCAGTAATTTCCTTTAATTTATTTTCAGAAATTAATCTTGAATAAACCCATTAATTAATTACATTTATATCGACTTATTACCATTTAATTATCTTGTTGATTTATTATTCCCAAATAAACCAATTTCTAATCCCATCACTAATTATATTAATTAATGATTTCTAATTTCATTTTCATTTGTTAATTATATTAAGAATACACTTCTTCAAATTACAAATATTAATCCTCTTGATTAATAACAAACAGTAATTAATCATTCATGATTAATTACTTCTCAATAACAAACTTAATTAATCCCTTGATTAATTTCAAGTAATTATATTCCAATTACTTCCATTAACAACATCACCCAATTAATTACATCCCGTAATTATCCTTCAATTACTTGTCTAAGTATTTTAATTCCAAAATATCAGTTAATTAAACTAAATTAATTAACTAAAATCAATTTACACAATTAATAAGTAGTTAATTTCTTAATTACTTTTCAATAAATAATTTCATTTAAACTATTGAATTAATTAATCTAATTAATTTATTACAAAATCAATCATATTAATTAATTATAACATAATCTGGTTAATGAACTTCATAAATAATTATTTAATTATTTCCTTCTAACATAATCAACTTATACTAATTATTATTAATTATAAGTTAATTAACCATTATTAATTTAAAAATCTAATCTATAGTTCTAAATCACATATTATTTAATTAATTCATTAATTAACTTAAATTACTACATTTAAACTATTAATTACTAAATTAACTAATATTCATCATTAATTTATTCTTACCTAATTAGCTTATAGGTTAATGCATATAAAATTCTAAAACTTCATTACTCAAAGTAATTATTCTTATTATGGATTTTATTTTCAAAATGTTCTAAAAACATCTGTTCCAATTACTTTGCAAATAAATTCAATTTTATCCTTAATAAAGTTTAAAACTAATTTTTCAAACACTTTAAACTCACATGTTTAATAGTATATTTTAACATTTAACTTATGTAAATTTGAATCAATTCAATTTACAAAACTTTATTTAATCAAGAATCTAACTGTACAATCTAAACTTGAATTTACATACTTACTCTTTTATTTAGACTCAGTCTACTTTGATTTTAAATTTAAAACTAAAATTTTAAAGACTGTTAAAAACTGTTACAGGTTTTTACAAACCTGAAAACTAATAACCCGAGCACCTCCCACTTTTACTTCGGGTAAACACACAGGGTTCCCCGAGAAAGTCGACCAGCTGCTTCGAGTTCTCCCCAGGCGCGCGCGCGAAAAATGAATTTGAGAACCAACCTGGAAAACACAGCACCACTCACCCCTCCAAACCTGTCACTGCCACGCGCACGATGCTCCCACCACCGGAGGCCACCAAACTACGGTTACCACTTCGACTACCTCCCCTACCTAAACCCAAAGACGCGTGGCACTCGAACACTTGTACGAGGCGCGGTGATCCAAAACTCAAACACAGTAAATTTTAGGTTTAAACACTTGAAACTCATGCCGATGCTTCCACCACCCTTTGCGCCGCCATCCCCTATTTTTCCTAGCTCCATGGCAGCTTCCTCCACCACCAGTAAGAGGCTCGACCCCCCAGATCAACTCAACAGTCCACGGCCACTCAAAGTGCCTAAAATAGTTGAACTCGAACTGCACCTCACCCCCTCCACTAAAAATCACCGTATTCATTTTAAAAATCATAATTTGATTTAACTATTTGATTTATGTACCTGAATTGATAAAATAAGATATTCAAATTTTTGATGTTATTGAGATGCTCAGTTCCTTTTTTCTGTTTCCAGAGTCATATAATTATTACTTTAGTTTAAGTGAAATCTTAAACTAATATAGAAATGAAACTTATAGATTTCCTTTAAATCTTAGAGCTAAACAAGGATTTATTTAAAGAGTTTTGAATTTAAAAGAACAAAACTGGAAACAGAGAATATGCTAAGTTTAAATACCTGCACACAATCATACTTCAGGAATTCGGAAATATAAACACACAACCATACTCTATAATACAATATTTATCATTGCAGTAACTTCAACTAATTTATACTTTTAATTCCTTATAAAAATGAGTTACTCACAGCAAATAGAAAACACAACAAGTTTATAAGAAAACAGTTTGATTTTGCAGGCTTGAGATATGCAGAATTTCATCTCACCAATATCCAGAGAAAAATGAACATATAAATGTTTACACAGTTCATTTAAACATTCAAATATTGGCATGCATCAGAATTTAAAACTTAAGTAAATCTTAAATGTGTTACTCACTAATTTGCAGAGAAGAACAGGTGCTCCTTTATTAAGCAACAGGCTTGCAATTTTCAGGTTGAACTCCCCTTTGATTCTCAGGTTGAATTGAATTTTTGTTGTTATTTAAGTGAAATTTGGATTAGTTTAAAATGAAGTTTATTTTAATTGTTACTTAGTTCGAACTGAATATGCAGATTTATAAAAAAAAAGAAAAGAGACAGGGTTATAATTATGTTTCAACAACTAAGACAATATTTGTACAATAAAAAGATTTTTACCAGAGATATTTTAGATGGAGGCTGATATGAATACTTTGTGTACTAAAAAGATTTTACATTAATTAGTTTTGTTTGTTTGCTTAAAGATATTTAATAATGTCTTCCTTAACAAGCTTCATATATACATTTTTTTTATTACTGCCTGCACATATTTTAGATTTTGTTTTGTTTTAGATACGAAGATGGCTAATAAATGTTTATGCCTTTACTTATGTTAACACAATCCATATTTACTGACACAAATGTTTGTATAAAGATACTGCAGCTTTGTTGCACTAATATGTTTTCATTCATTTCATACTTGCAAATCTCTGTTTGAACATATTTATGTTAATATATGAACAGAATGTCAGCTGTAGAAATTTTGGGTTTGTACTAAATGTGTTCATAATTATTTATACTTATTATGCTTTGCTGACCAATTTTTTTTGCAAGAGTTTTTGTTACTGTCTTTATTTTGTTTTATTCAATTTGGCCTGCACACATTTTTGTTACTATCATTAGCTTTGAAAAGTTTATATTAAATAAATCATAATTTCTAATTCACTAAAATATATATTAGAATTTAAAACATAATTTATTAGTTGAACTTTAAAACAAATCTCATCTATTTGCAATGTATACAAATATATACATTTATAAATAAAAAACAATTCAATTAATCTTAACAGATATCATTTACCAATTAGATATTTATTAAAAGAAAAGTATCAATTCAGATCTAATTAATAAAGATATATTAAATCAATTTAATATTTAATGCAGATTATTAAATTGATATTGCTAGAAAATTCCGGGTCGTCACATTCCTCCCCCCTTAAAAGAATTTCGTCCCCGAAATTTAAAAGCAAAGGTAATTTAATAATATATTTAAGATTTTAATTAATTTTAAACCATAAGCATATATCAATCACATGCTAACAACCATCACAACCAATCAACTCAATCAACAAAGCAAACTGTCCAGATAAAATTCTGGATAGAGCTCCCTAGAGTTTCCCAGTATAATACCGGAATACTTGATCTCTAGAATCCAGACAGTCTATACTACTAATCTACAGAACTCCTTCGAATCAGAGAAAATTCATACAAAATGAAATCTCCGACTCCGAAATCCAAATTCTTTCGTCTCTTATTACCGAATACTTCTGACAATCCAAAGCTGCCTTCAACCTACTGATCAGCTCAAACTTCGCTGATAACTCCTAAAACAAATCTGAATCCAAAAACAATCCACTAGAATAATTTCTTCAAAACCAACCAAAACCAAGAACACAACCTTTATTATCCTCAGTAGAAAACAATTTCTCTTTTCCAGAAAAGAAAAACAAATGCACTTCAAACTGCTTCCGCTGCACAACTCTAATCTGTAGAAGATGAAAATGCTGATGATACACATAAGCACAAACTGGACATCCTATTACAAAAATATATGATTCAACAGATCCAAAATAACTCAGAAGTTCCTCCAAAACTTGAATCGCTTTACCTATTCCTCTCTCTAGAAACCATTCTATTACTAAGCTGAACCATCGGTACTACTTCTAAAATCCAGTCGATACCAAACTCAACTCCTCAGATGCTAAGGCAAATCACTGACCTCTTCAAAGATATTCAGGAAAATTTCTGCCATCCCAGAGAATACTTAACTATCGCAAGTCACTTTTGCGATCAAACTAGGCTAATATCTCAAGAAAACTGTACTCTCCTTACCTATCTGAACAGCTTAAGTTTATCTAGCTAATCCATTGAAGAAATTGATCCACAAAACTGCTTCTGGACTTCACCTCTAGAGAACTGCAGACAAATGACCTCCTCGCGTACCGGAAGAACAATCTGAGCTGCAACACTGTTGCTGATGCTCAAAAATTTTTTAATCCAAAATTCCTCGAAAGACTCAGGCCTCAAAGCCAAACACAACATTCAGCTGAACTCAACCTCAGAACTAATGCAGACACACTTCCTTATCCAAAGATCCTTGAGAACTTCTTCGGAATCAATCCATCGCTACTGCATCTCAACACACAACTTCTACTTCTTGAGTTACCAAGATAATATTTCTAGCTTCTGCTCAACTCACACAATCCAGATTCTACTCATCCACTCTTATACTACAAAAATGGACTCCAAATCTTAACAGTTTCCTCAAGAGATTAGGTGAAATCCTTACATCACAAATTTACTCTAGACGGTATTAGGTCTACAGTCTCGTCAAATATACTTCCAACCACTGGTAGTCGTGTTACACACACCACTACTCAATCTATCCTTATGCTTATATTGGAAAACCCGAACAGGTAACCCAACAAATAGATAGAAAATATATATATATATATATATATATATATATATATCAAAATTACAAATACGCTCTCCCAGGAAAGAAATCACTCAAGAGCCTAGGTATTCACTCAACCTAGCGCTTTGATACCACTGTAACGACCCCACTTCCTACGCACAGGAAGAAGTATCGTTTTTAAGAAAGAAAAGGGTGAGAAAATAGAAAAGATAGAGAAGAAAGAACAACAACATCAGAATCTCACAGCGGAACGAATAAATTATAATAATCACATAAGTACTTACATAGTATACAACATCAATCAGAGTGATACATATAATACATCACATACTAGACAGTTATAAACACCTGTCTAGTTAATACAACTCAATACACCATACATCACAGAGATACCACACAGCGGAACTATATATATATATATACATACATATATATATATATATATATATATATATATATATATATCTACAGCGCTGAAGCCTCCTGCTCCATTGCTCCTCCAGAATTCGTCAAAGCTAAACCTGAATCCCTTGACTACCCGTAAAAATTTGGGTACCCGAGAGTTTATGAAAAACAAAAATAAACTTCGGGTCAGACATGGGTCTGGTATGAGTAGCAGGTTAAAGTTGTTTAATTTTGAAAAATCCTTTGAAAACAAAAGGTATCACGTAAGACTTCCCACACATAAACATGGAAAAGTTTTTATCTTACGCTAACCAAAACATTTGATAGGAAATCCAGTGATATTATAATAGGTCTAGGGTTTTCATGTAAATAGAAAATAGCCGAAATTGTTACATCTATTAAATTCCAGCTACTAGCCACAAAAGTGGGTAATACAATCAAAACCGTAGGCACTTATTGGATTGTGGATTCCATACAATGGCAGGGCTACTGGGGTACCGCCCGTCACAGTACGTGGCCTAGATCAACGTACCGAGGATCACTCCCGACCCCCTGCAACACAAGGCCGGAACCATTCCTTACTGAACAGTCCCAAACAAGATAAACCCCGCAGTTGGCTGCAGACCAACTACCCACACAGCCGAATAAAAATGGACATCTAGACAGGGGGATATCCTTGTCCTGCTTGGGCATGACCCACCTAACCTTGCTGCACCTCCCCTGTTTTAGCCATTCCCGGTTGATGAGGCTTAAGGTTACGATTACCTTTATTGAACATATTTCTTAGAATGCTCATCGCCCGCTTGACGATGTGTTGAAAGCATTCAATCCATACAAGTTCGTTCCGGGTTCGAACGAAACCGAAGGCATCATCTCGTTACACTCATTTTGGAATCACCCTCAGAGTTGATGACGATAACCCTTGCATTCTGAATCTTCATCTTCACTTCAGATTCACGACCTATCGTTAATTTGGAAACGATGTGGTTTTCGAATATTCCAAATAAGGAAAACCGATCCCGGTCTCATCGAAATCCAAAACGTGTCTTTTAAGGCCAAGTTGTCTATTTAGTTTTAACAGTGAATTCAATATTATCAATATACACAGATAGGTAATTCACATATCATAATAGATAATCACATCATCATCATAAACAGATAACTAATATCATCATCCAAACAGATAATTAAATATTATCATACTTAAAGCATACATCCATATCACATAGACATTATCCATCTCATTTCTGAGATCACAATCAAACAATGAAATATCAATACCATCCATAAGCAATGATTTATGAATCACAAGCTATAATTAATTTAAAATGAATTAAATTACCTACTTCCATCTTTAATAAATTAAACTAATCACTCATTTCATAAATCTAGCTCTCACAATTATTAATTAATTATAAATCAAAGTAATTAATAATTGTCTAATTACAAGAATAATTTAGTCTTTAATTTATTTCTCAAATGAATTATTCTAAATTATTCATAGCAATTAACATTTAATTACTTCCTTAATTAATTATTCCTTAATTTACAATTCTCAATTTCATCATTAATTATATTAATTAATGATCTTCAATTTATATTAAATTACTTATTTAAATTAATTAAGTGATTAATCTTTCCTTAAACATAATTTATTATCACCCCTTGATTAATAACAAACCAGTAATTAATTAACCTTAATTACTTATTAATCATTCCATGATTAATTAATTCCATAAATTAATCCCTTGATTAATTACCCAAATTACTCCACTCCACTTCAAATCATATTGTATTTATTCCATCAAGTAATTATTATCTAATTACTATTCTAAGTAATTATGCTCCATTAATTACACTATGTAATTACACATACCAAATCATCAAATGATTTCTAAAATTAATTAATTAACTTAATTTAAATCTTATTATCCATTACTTATATATTCAAATTAATTACCTTTGATTTAAATATCCTTTGCAACATTCCAGTAATTTCCTTTAATTTATTTTCAGAAATTAATCTTGAATAAACCCATTAATTAATTACATTTATATCGACTTATTACCATTTAATTATCTTGTTGATTTATTATTCCCAAATAAACCAATTTCTAATCCCATCATTAATTATATTAATTAATGATTTCTAATTTCATTTTCATTTGTTAATTATATTAAGAATACACATCTTCAAATTACAAATATTAATCCTCTTGATTAATAACAAACAGTAATTAATCATTCATGATTAATTACTTCTCAATAACAAACTTAATTAATCCCTTGATTAATTTCAAGTAATTATATTCCAATTACTTCCATTAACAACATCACCCAATTAATTACATCCCGTAATTATCCTTCAACTACTTGTCTAAGTAATTTAATTCCAAAATATCAGTTAATTAAACTAAATTAATTAACTCAAATCAATTTACACAATTAATAAGTAGTTAGTTTCTTAATTACTTTCCAATAAATAATTTCATTTAAACTATTGAATTAATTAATCTAATTAATTTATTACAAAATCAATCATATTAATTAATTATAACATAATCTGGTTAATGAACTTCATAAATAATTATTTAATTATTTCCTTCTAACATAATCAACTTATATATTAATTATTATTAATTATAAGTTAATTAACCATTATTAATTTAAAAATCCAATCTATAGTTCTAAATCACATATTAGTTAATTAATTCATTAATTAACTTTAATTACTACATTTAAACTATTAATTACTAAATTAACTAATATCCATCATTAATTTATTCTTACCTAATTAGCTTATAGGTTAATGCATATAAAATTCTAAAACTTCATTACTCAAAGTAATTATTCTTATTATGGATTTTATTTTCAAAATGTTCTAAAAACATCTGTTCCAATTACTTTGTAAATAAATTCAATTTTATCCTTAATAAAGTTTAAAACTAATTTTTCAAACACTTTAAACTCACATGTTTAATAGTATATTTTAACATTTAACTTATGTAAATTTGAATCAATTCAATTTACAAAACTTTATTTAATCAAGAATCTAACTGTACAATCTAAACTTGAATTTACATACTTACTCTTTTATTTAGACTCAGTCTACTTTGATTTTAAATTTAAAACTAAAATTTTAAAGACTGTTAAAAACTGTTACAGGTTTTTACAAACCTGAAAACTAATAACCCGAGCACCTCCCACTTTTACTTCGGGTAAACACACAGGGTTCCCCGAGAAAGTCGACCAGCTGCTTCGAGTTCTCCCCAGGCGCGCGCGCGAAAAATGAATTCGAGAACCAACCTGGAAAACACAGCACCACTCACCCCTCCAAACCTGTCACTGCCATGCGCACGATGCTCCCATCACCGGAGGCCACCAAACTCCGGTTACCACTTCGACTATCTCTCCCCTACCTAAACCCAAAGACGCGTGGCACTCGAACACTTGTACGAGCCGCGGTGATCCAAAACTCAAACGCAGTAAATTTTAGGTTTAAAAACTTGAAACTCATGCCGATGCTTCCACCACCCTTTGCGTCGCCATCCCCTATTTTTCCTAGCTCCACGGCAGCCTCCTCCACCACCAGTCAGAGGCTCGACCCCCCAGATCAACTCAACAGTCCACGGCCACTCAAAATGCCTAAAATAGTTGAACTCGAACTGCACCTCACCCCCTCCACTAAAAATCACCGTATTCATTTTAAAAATCATAATTTGATTTAACTATTTGATTTATGTACCTGAATTGATAAAATAAGATATTCAAAATTTTGATGTTATTGAGATGCTCAGTTCCTTTTTTCTGTTTCCAGAGTCATATAATTATTACTTTAGTTTAAGTGAAATCTTAAACTAATATAAAAATGAAACTTACAGATTTCCTTTAAATCTTAGAGCTAAACAAGGATTTATTTAAAGAGTTTTGAATTTAAAAGAACAAAACTGGAAACAGAGAATATGCTAAGTTTAAATACCTGCACATAATCATACTTCAGGAATTCAGAAATATAAACACACAACCATACTCTATAATACAATATTTATCATTGCAGTAACTTCAACTAATTTATACTTTTAATTCCTTATAAAAATGAGTTACTCACAGCAAATAGAAAACACAACAAGTTTATAAGAAAACGGTTTGATTTTGCAGGCTTGAGATATGCAGAATTTCATCTCACCAATATCCAGAGAAAAATGAATATATAAATGTTCACACAATTTATTTAAACATTCAAATATTGGCATGCATCAGAATTTAAAAATTAAGTAAATCTTAAATGTGTTACTCACTAATTTGCAGAGAAGAACAGGTGCTCCTTTATTAAGCAACAGGCTTGCAATTTTCAGGTTGAACTCCCCTTTGATTCTCAGGTTGAATTGAATTTTTGTTGTTATTTAAGTGAAGTTTGGATTAGTTTAAAATGAAGTTTATTTTAATTGTTACTTAGTTCGAACTGAATATGCAGATTTATAAAAAAAGAAAAAGAGACAGGGTTATAATCATGTTTCAACAACTAAGACCATATTTGTACAATAAAAAGATTTTTACCAGAGATATTTTAGATGGAGGCTGATATGAATACTTTGTGTACTAAAAAGATTTTACATTAATTAGTTTTGTTTGTTTGCTTAAAGATATTTAATAATGTCTTCCTTAACAAGCTTCATATATACATTTTTTTTTATTACTGCCTGCACATATTTTAGATTTTGTTTTGTTTTAGATATGAAGATGGCTAATAAATGTTTATGCCTTTACTTATGTTAACACAATCCATATTTACTGACACAAATGTTTGTATAAAGATACTGCAGCTTTGTTGCACTAATATGTTTTCATTCATTTCATACTTGCAAATCTCTGTTTGAACATATTTATGTTAAAATATAAACAGAATGTCAGCTGTAGAAATTTTGGGTTTGTACTAAATGTGTTCATAATGATATATACTTATTATGCTTTGCTGACCAATTTTTTTTACTAGAGTTTTTGTTACTGTCTTTATTTTGTTTTATTCAATTTGGCCTGCACACATTTTTGTTACTGTCATTAGCTTTGAAAAGTTTATATTAAATAAATCATAATTTCTAATTCACTAAAATATATATTAGAATTTAAAACATAATTTATTAGTTGAACTTTAAAACAAATCTCATCTATTTGCAATGTATACAAATATATACATTTATAAATAGAAAACAATTCAATTAATCTTAACAGATATCATTTACCAATTAGATATTTATTAAAAGAAATGTATCAATTCAGATCTAATTAATAAAGATATATTAAATCAATTTAATATTTAATGCAGATTATTAAATTGATATTGCTAGAAAATTCCGGGTCGTCACATATTTGGTATTTGACTTATTTGGTTTATGAAGCAATAATGAGATTTTGTTTTAAATAAGTTATATCTTTAAGTTTCCACTATTTTTACCTATTTTTTCTTATGAATCTTAGTTTCTATTAACTTTAGTTATACCTATAACGTACCACACCTTTTAATGTGTGCTTTTGGGTATATGAAGGGATGTGGGATGTTTCAACTCTGTAACTTAAATTTATTACTCTTGCAACCAAATCCCATTTTCTTTTTCAGATTGATTCTCATTCAATCAAAGTCCATTACATTTTACTAATTAATTTAATTAGTTCATTCATTTATTCCACTTCAAATTTAATTCCATACTTGAATTCATTCTCGAATTCATTTAAATAATATTCAAAGCCATATTCAATTTATTTACACTTAATTTGAACTTGTTAATGACTCAAGTCATTATTATTTTAATCCATTCTTATTTAATTCCACAACATTTCAAAATATATTTAATTCGCTTACAGTTAAGTCGAAATGATATTTACAACTCAAGTTCCATATTTAATTCCAATTTCAATTCATAATTCATTTTACTTAACCAAGTTAATATCCATTTTTATATTCAGTTCACTAATTAATTATCTAATTAGTTCACCTCCATTTAATTTTACTTGAGTTCAAACTTATTTTATAAGTCAAGTTTGGATTTTATTCTTCACTTTAAAATAGCACACCATCTTATTTTGGTTGTTCTATCCCATTTTTTCAGTTTAATGAGTTACACCACTTATTTTTTTTTCATATTTCCATCAATTTTATACCCGAGTATATTCACATTTATTTTTTAACTCAAGATTATACATCTACTTATAGCTTAATTTTTTTTTTCATTAATTTCAATTTTTATAAGTTATATAAACTTATTTATTCACCATTCCATAATTTTTCTTTTAAATTTTATTCCATTCAAAATATTTATAGCTTATAATTATCTCATCACTTTATAATTCAAACTCAAAACTCAATTTAACTCGATAACATTTCTAATTTTAATTCGATTTTTATTTAACTTAAATTAGGTTAAATTCTAATTCATGCAATTTATTTTCCACATTTTACAAATTCATTATCTCATTTTAACTTTCTCACTTCAAATTTTAATTTCAAAATTCAATTTTCACGCTTCTTTCCTTATAAATATCATTCTCCCCTATAAATTTTAAGAACTTATTTCTGATATTTTCTAGAACATTTAGCTAGGAATTTAGAATTAAAACATCTAGTTTTGTTTCAAATCATTTTGAAATCAAATATATAGCTCTTTCTTGGTTTTCAACAAACCATTCTTCGAATTTTCGAAACCAGTTTGGTTTATCCTACACGAATTTCCTTTCCAAAACAATATTTGTTTTTTTCAACAAAATCTTCATATCAAATTACAACGATAGCAACCCATCACTTAGAAACTCGAAAATGAACACCGATGATATTGCGATCATCATCAGAATTATTTTCCAGCGACTATAGTGAGTTCAGTGCTATATCTCTTCCAGAATCCATTTTTAAATTAAGTTAGAGCATTTTCTATTCAAAATATCTCCAAATAATACTCCATTATTTATTTCAAAAATGTTTCCAAAATAACTCCAATTTTATTTCCACAATCTTCTGAAAATATTTTCTAAACTTTCCGGGTTTTAAATTCCTAAATTCGAGTTCGAATCCATTCCAATTATAATTCATTTGTACAATTTGCACTTATATAATTTTCATTTGGTTTTTATGGACTATTTCCAATTTTATAATCTTGTTAGATTATAATATTATCAACCAAATACTCCAATATACTATAATAATTTTAGAAGATTATTTCATTTATATCAAAATATGGTTTGGGTAAAATTATTTCATTTACCCACTTTTTTAAAACAATATTTTGTCGGCTTTCCTAATTTAAGAGTTTAGAAATCCTATCGATACAATTGTCCACGCTGTACTGACCAGAATTTATAAACAGTCAACCGATAAGTCATATATCCACTAACAAATACGCGCTCATATCTATTAATACGCTCAAACTCATTCTAGGGTGCTACTGACCCATCTTTAATGAGTAATCCCCACGAAATCTAAGGTTCTCACTTAACCTTCAGCTCTAATACCACATGTAGTGAATGACGATTTTCGACTCTCGAAAATCAATATCAATACATCCACTATATAAAATGCTGAGCAATTCAGTGCCGAAAACACCAGTTCATTTGGGGTGAAGAAGAAAAGGTAGAAGAAGAAAAACAGAAAACAACAACACCGATTCTCACAATCGCAGTGGAACAAAATATAATATATAATAACAGATTTTAAATACAAGAACTTTATTATTAACATACATGCCATTATCGGAATACAATAGACAACAATAAATCTGGATAGTTTAATAACTTGTCCTCACACAGCGAAAGTACAAATCAAGTATGAAAATACGTCTTTGTCATCCAGCTCGTCTCCTGAGCTTCGTAACATCCTATCCTGAATCTGTAATACTTGGTTTGACCCGAGCATTATAATAAAATAACACAATGAGTCAGTCTGGAAAATCGGCATGAGAAAATAAACTCGATTTAAATTATTAACTTTATCAAAATCCTTTGAAAACAAAGGTATCTCGTAAGACCGCATTACACATAAACACGACGGATTTTTCCCTTACGATAACTAAAACATTTTATATCAAAATCATCTGATATCATAATAGTGTCTAAATAAAGTAAATAGAAAATAGGTGAAATGCTTGCATCTCACGTTTTAGCATAGTTGGGCACAATCAAAACCGTACTACGCTTTTTGGAGAATGGATTTCATACAATGACTGGGCTACCGGGGTATCGTCCGTCACAGTACACCTCTAGAAAAATGTACTGAGGACCTTGCCGGGATCCTCTACAACACAAGATCGACCTACGCCTAACTTAGATAGTACCAAATATGTTATCACCTTGGGTGTTCCCGCCCTTAAATCGATCGCTCACTTTTCCATGTACAACCATATCCATAATTTTAATATTTCCAAGGGCATCTAGAAAGGTGATAACGTACCCTCATTGGGTGCGACCTACTTAGTCTTGCTGCATCTCTCCCGTTTTAGTCATTTCCAGTTGATGAGGCTTGAGGCTAATGATTTTCTTTCAAGAACAGTTTCACTTAGAATGCTCTTCGTCCTCCAATAACGATGTTCTGATAGCATTCATCCGTACAAGTTGTCCTGGGTCCGGACAAACCGAATCATTGCCTTTACTATCTTCACGATATCCGTTTTAACGTTCAAACCGGATCGAAGTAGTTTCCGGATAATTAAACCCGATCTCAGTCTCTTCGAAACGATTAATGAAATTGGCCAAAATTGATAGTCGGTTATTTAACTATCAATAAACATCCATAAGCAGACATCAAGCCTTATCATAAATTTTCCAAAATTTATTTTCAAAATATCTTATATATATATATTCAAATCCCTTCCAATATTTCAAAGATTGGGACAACTCAAATTCTTATACCCATATTGGGATTTTTCAATACTTATAAAAATTTCATTATTTCTCTTTTCTCAAAATCATTCGCAATTTATATTGTAAATTCCTTAACCCATTTATAATGAATTCTATAAGTTTCGAGATTCCTTGATTTATTTCCTTTAATATTTTCTAAAGTCCAATACACTTGTCTATAATCCCAGTTACCCCTTTTCTACTTCTTTTATGAATTCTAATTCATTTTTCGAAGTTCATTCTTATTTAACTACTTTGGAAATTTTCTTACTTTTCCTCAAATTCCATTTTTGAGAATTCTCTTATAATCCCATCTGCTAAATAAATCCTGTTTCCAGATTATCGAGAAGACTTATAAATAAATTTAAATAAGTATTTAAAAGAATAATAATTTATTTTTAAAAAACATGTTTAAGTAATTATTTAAAAATATCGAAACTCTTTTTATAAACATCAGTAACTCATTTTTAGATAAAAAATCAATTTTAAAAGCCAATTTTAAAAACAATTAAAATTTATTAAAATAAATATTAAGTATTTGAAAAATTAACTTTTTGATGTATTTCAATTCTACTAGTTCAAAATTACAGAGTTTGATAAATAAAACTTTCCTTTTTAAAACAACTTAATTTCTTAGTAATAAAAATATATTTTTAAAATCTCAATAACCAATTAAATTTATAACTTCATCTCGATTTACAACACTCGATCCCGTTTCGATTCTCTAACCATACTCACTTTTCAAAATAAGAATTCACTATTTTTCCCAAAAATTTATTTTTCACATCTCGATATAAATTCACCCTATTAAATTATATTTCAATTTATCAATTAATATCATTTTCCCTTGTTTATAAACATCATTTATAAATTTATAACTCCTTTGACTTTCACTTGTTTATTAAACTAATCCTATTTATGAAATCTCATTTTATAAATCCATTTCTTAATAAATTCCATATATTTCACAAATCTATTTAAAATATCATTTTTAACTCCGTTTCATTTTTTCCAGAAATATTGTTTAAAAATCCATCGTTTAAAAATCCTTTATATAAATTATTTTAAAATCTCTAGTCAAAATATTTTTACGAATAGTTAATTACAAACCAAAATCAATTATTGCTCTTATCCAAATCAATTTCTTAAAAATAATCCAAATTTCGATATAAATATTTTTATATTCAAAATCTCCTTTTAAATCCTTTCAAATCCAAAAATTATATTTATGGTATTTAAAAAACCAAAAGTTAGGCCAGTGCTGCTATAACATCCAATAATTCACATCATAACAATAATCTATAACATATTATTCTAACACATTATATATTATTATATATGAAAAACAATCAATATAAATTTGAGGATTCTAATTAGATCCCTCCACCCTGTTTTCCTGCATCCATAGATGTTAATACAACATAAAATACCAATCCCCCTTCGATGGGGGACATCGCGGTATATAAGGTCATCCACTATTATGTAGGATGCATAGGGTCTCATCCGCTAAAATATGCGGGAACATCAATCCAACTACTAATATATATACTACTATATAAATATAATATATTATCATGCAACAGATAATAATTTTATAAATACAACCAAGCATCCAATAATTAATTTTAACTATTTAAAATTAAATCTAGCAATCCAAAGAGAGTGAGATTTACTCACCTTGATTTTCAAATTGCCAAACACCCATATTTAAAATTTCGAGCCGACTCCGAAAAATCTCAGACCCATTTTGTTGCGTAGATTTAGCAATAACGATCGAACTGCAACTTGTTTCGTTTGTTTTTTTACCTCGTATGAAAACATTATAATATTTTTAGGGTTTCAGTTCAGTAATATAAATAATTTTTTGATTAATTACAAAGTAAGTTTTAATTACCCTGAATCCCATGTTTGAGTGAATTTGAGCCGCGTATCTTCTATCCATTGATGAACATCAGGTCGTGACTGCCAAATCTGATCGCGTTCGAACCCCCACCAAATACGCGACAACTACCAAATCGTGCGACTCCCACAACGCACGCGCCACCAACTCAACTACCCTCCTCAGCCATTTGCCCGCGCGCATCATTATGCCCCCTTCAGAATGCCTCCACGAATTTCCATGACACCATCATGACCTCTTCCATCCAATTGCGCGCATCGTCGCCACCTATTATTGAGCAAATCTCCCCCACCATGCATTGCTACAAACTTCGAGGCGCGGCCCAACCCTCGTCACACGTGCGCAACCAGGCGATTTGCTTGGATCCCTTTTGCTTGCGAAAATCCTAAATGAATATCCCAAACACCTCCTACTCATTGTGCAACTTGTTCGGTCACATTCGACCTCCTTTCAGACTCGACTTTGATTGAGATCGCCTTCTACTTTCCCTACCTCCCCCATTTTTTTGAATTAACGTGATTTCATTTATCAGGAGAAGTTTATGATTTTTTTTCTTTTGATTTTTCGAACGAATTCAATTTTTTTTTGTGATACATCTTTGAAAGGGGGAGAAGACAAACATGATTTTGAATTGAGCTAAAGGGATAAGGACGTGATTTATAGGGTGAAAGGGGTGTACGTGATAGGTGGCGTGTATGAAAAGGAATAGTGGTTGACTAGTCAATATACAAATAAATAATTTTCAAAATATCTCGAACGCAACTCAAAATTGCAAACCCCTATCAAGGCGTGCCGCTAGGCGCTTATAATGTTATACCCTTATTCCGAACACAATAGAAAAGGTTTCGAGTTCTAATTTGATCGAACGGAAAAGATAGCTTTTTGGGCCCAATTATTATTTTGAATTTTCGATATTAAATTCAACGCATTTGATATCCCATACGACCAAACGGTTAATCCAAACACTACGAAATTTGAAATTCTATAATAATACACTATTACAAATCCAATGGAATTGGTTTCATCGAATTCCGAGATTGTGTTCCAGATCGCTATTTTAACGTGTCGATTAAATCGCCGATTTCCAAAATTTACCAAATCGCATTAAATTCCAGTTTTAAATCTTACTTAATTATAATTCCAGTTCCAATATTTAAACCATTTAAATATTCAAAATTAAACAACAAAAAAATCTAGGTTGTTACATTTGGTTGCAGGATTATGATTTGCAAAAGATATGTTTTAAAATGATATTAGTAAGGGGAACCCCGTTCCACTAAGCAGCATGGTCTCACCTAATATCAAATAATGAGATGTATAGTATTATTCACACTAGGCTTTATGTCTGACTTGAAATTTATGTTTTTCCTCTTAAACTCTCGGGTGCTCAAAATTGATTTAGGTAGACTGAGGGTTGATGATTTTCAGGTTCTTATACTAGTAGGTTGGTGAATAAAGCTTCCGGAGATGAGCAGGTGGTTGACGGATAGCTATTTAGGAGTTGTTGTTTTGTTTTTTTATTCCTTTCAATGGTAAATATCCTAAAACGTAATTTTTCAATTTCGAATAAAATTCAAACCGCTCAAAGCCTATCATATTATATATCGTCGTGAAGCTTTCGACGAATGGAATCGGCGTCTACAATTTGTTTTTGTAGTCGATTCTTGGTTTGATCAGAATTTGGAAAAAATTTCTCGGCCGTTCATTATAGGGTTTGATTTCAACGGTGGATCTTCATCCAATCGACGATCGAGAAGCGCTGCCGTGTCAAGGAGGCTAAGTGGAGCATATCTATATGGTTGGATCTTGTCATTAGGGCACGAGAACACCTGAGATGGTTGATCTTTGGTAGTTTTTACGTGTGTAGTCAGAGGTGGATGGCGGCGCTGGAGGCGGCCGCGAGCTTGGTGTAAGGGCGGCAGGGGATGGCAGTGCCGATGATGTGTTCAATCATCGAAATATGGCCGGAGTTTGGTGCGTCAGTGACGTGAAGATTGGCGGTTGATGGGTTTTGTTGATCGCTAGGGTTTGAAGGTGATGTGCTAGTTAAAATTTTCCCTTTGTTTTATTTTAATTAAATTTTAAAATTCAAATGTTCTTACATTCATGACTTTTGCATACGAACTCCAGTTGACGCATGGTTTCTTCCTTTGGACTTGTATCAAAATTTTAGAGAATATCAAACTAGTTTAATTGAGTTTGGGAAGTGTTGAGATTTTGGGCTTTTGTTGGATTTGTAGTGTACTTATAATCAAAGGTGAGTGATTAAACTCACTCATGCGGTACTAAATTTTCTGATGTTAGTTGAATCAAAATTATGAAGTGATTAATTTTGTTGATTGCTATTTAATAATATCAATTGAAGTTGAATTTGATATTGAATTGAATTGGCCTTTAAATTGATATTAAAATTGAATTTCTAGTTAAACACCGACATTTGATAATTAGTAATTGTTGTGATATATTGGTTGATTTGGATGTTGATTGCAATTGGATGCTTATGGATTGATTTGTTGGATGTATGGTTGCTTATTTATTTTGACATATCGCTGATTATCACCCTATATATTGTTGACATCATATAAATGGTCATTTCGACTATTTGTAATGAACTAAGAAATAAGTTAAAATTATATATGCCTATGTCATTTAAATATGGCTTGAAATGATGTATATCCATCCATGTAATTAAAATTGAAATAACTGATTACTTGGCCATAGGATAGAAAATTATATACAAACACCGGATTTGGCTAAATTGCATGGTTTTAAAATCTTGAATTTAGATTTGTTTAATTGATATTGTTTTAAAGAAAATAAAACTTTAATTTATACGAATTGAATTATTTTCTAATTCGAGCTTGAAAAGTTGAAATTGAAATGGTTTAAAGGATTCAATTTGAAATCTTAAAGTTGAAATTGAGATATGATTTAAATTTATCAAAAGTGAATTATTTTAAAGGTTTAAATTTTAATTTAAGCATTGAATTTACTTTAATTAAAGTGGTTTAAATTGGCATTTCAATGTTTTGGATGTGAAATGGATTTAAACTAAATTGTTTAAAAATGAGAATTTAAATTGAAATTTTCAGCTATTTGAATGGAATCATTTAATTTGAATTTGAAGTAAACTTTGAAATCGTTTGAATTGAGATTGATTTAAATTGAATTTTGAATATGAAGTTGACTTGAATTGTAAGTCGAAAATTTGAATTCATTTTGATTTGGAATTTGAACTTGAGTTCAAATTGTTGTGAAAGAAAGAAACAGTTTTAATATAAACTATTTTAATATATAATCTACTTTAATAATCAAATTATTTTAATATATAAACTATTTCACGTATTCGAAAATATTTTCAATCTTTAAAACTATTTTAATTATTCCAAACTATTTTTCAATATTCAAACCATTTTAATCATTCAAAACTATTCTTAATATTAAAACTTTTTAAAATTGGGAATTATTTAGATTTAAATCATTGATTTAAATATGAATGTTTTGATTAAAGTGTGACCCGTTTTGCACTTGAAATGATTTTGACGTGGATCTGATATTTTGATACAACGATGACTTGTTTTTGAAATTTAAAGGAACCAACCGGTGTATAAAATGGACAATTAGTTGTTAAAGAGCCCGGAACTGGATGAATGACATACTCTCCGTTATTCTACTAGAACCACTTTAATAACCGTGTACGTAGTGGATGTTATCCAAAATGTAGAGGTTGAATTGGCGGCATTTACTGGAATGAAGAAATAGAATGATGATAGATGACTCCGACACTTGTGTCATTTTGAACGACTAAAATAGTAGCCTATGTCTGGCCAAGGGGTTGGCTACCTTTAAGGACCATCACCCATTCATATTACTATATTAATGTTGACTCGATCGGTGCACCTTGATTTGTTTTTAGGGGTGTTGGACTCAGTTGGAAATCATTGCAGCGATGTGTTATGACCAGCCAGAAAGGGTAAACTGGTAGAATCATACCTTGGGCATTGTCTCACGTACCTTGTCATACTATTATCCTTACAGATGACCACTATGATTTTGTTTTAGTGTTTTCTTATCACGGCGCCTCTCTGACTACCAACGTTACTGGTTGTGCTACTTAGGCAAACTATAGGACAATGCTTAAAAATGTGTTAAGATGGATTAATGTAAAGCCTTAATGCTATTTTAACATTTACTTTACTGATAAACACTACATCTATAACGTACCTTACCATATATGGATAGTTTGACGGATCCTTAGGAGATGGAAAATCCTGTAACATATCTTAAGTTATTGCACTCATGTTTTACACTTAATAGGAGATGGAAAATCCCGTAAACATCTCTGAAGCTATTACACTTATATTTACTTGTTATTGACTTAAGTTACATAAGAACTTTTAGTTCTGACTCGAGTGTATTTTCTTTTCATTATGCTCGGGTCAGCCAGAGTATTTCAGTGTTTGAAGACATTATTCTTTGAAGATAAAGATTAAGTTTGCTAGGCCATATTTACTATTGTTATTCCACTGCATTATTTTGGTAGGTTTGTTGATTGTACTCTGATTATGTTATAAAAAAATTGAAATCAAATGTATATTGTAAAACAGCATCATGAACTATTTATTTGATTATTATATTTTATCATTCCGCTGTGAGATTCTGTGTATTGCTTTCCTTCTTTTTTCTTATTTTCTTCTTAAACCCCGTTGAAAATCTGCCCTTCTGAATGGTTTGATTTAGATATGAGTGGTTTATTGTCAACTTAAATTATCCAAAAGGTGGGTTGTAAGATATTTTATATTATATCTTGTTTTGAATATTTTAATCGGTGTGTTTATTACTTGAATTAATATTGTATACATCAAAATAAATTTTAGTTTAGATCCTCAAAAGGTAGTAAAGATGTATCAATGTTATTATAAAGATATATTGACATTTGATCGCCTTTAACCAACCATATTCTCCATGTTATTAGACGACATTACTTGTAATTTTCTTTAATAATATGGGTATAGCAGTGGGGTCATTACAAAAAGCGATAGAAATCATATCTTTTGATTTAAAAGAACTTTTCCTAGTTGTCAGGCATCACATAAGTTGTTGATATTGACGCACATTTTAGGGAGACCCCTAACAAGTTCATATTTACCAACTTTAGATAGGTGTTTAAAATTCAAGTGACTAAATTTTTTGTGATAAATCCAAAGGCCATTAGATTCAGTCAAAAGACATAGATTATCATTAGACACTTTCACACTTAATAAATAAATGTTACGTTCCCTAATACCTTCAAAGATAATGTTTGACTCCTTATCTTCAATGTAACAATTATCTTTTTCAAACTTAATTTTAAAACCTATATCACATAACTGACTAATACTAAGCATGTTATGTTTTAGATTCCTAACTAGTAAAACATTAGAAACAATTGGAGTTTTAAAGTTACCGACATTGCTATTGCCAATCACATATCCTTTTGAGTTGTCTCCGAAGTTAATTGATACACAATCTTTGTAAATAATATGTTTTAAGGTTTTCGGAAATTCAGTCACGTGTCTTGAGTATCCTCTGTGTAGTATCCATTTGTCCTTCTTGATACGTGATGAATGAATATCAAGTACCTGTTTACCACTAGCCTTATAACGAACTTGTTTCTATAATTCAAAATTACACCTTTCCAGAAAATCAAGTGACTTTTCAAAATGATTAGTTTTCTAATTTACTTGAAAGTAATATATCTGTTTCACAACATTGTTTTTCCATGAAACTGTTAAAAGAGTACTAATAATGTAACTAGCTATTTATACCTTTTCAAAAATCAAATTGCAAGTTTTTTGAAAACTTATTGCTCTGATACTAAATATGGGTTGTGGAATTATGGATCATAAGGCTAATTAAACACTAGAGGGTAGTGAATAGTATTTTTTAACTTATGTAAATCTTTTTAATTTTCTTTCAAGTGTGATATTAAATCTTAGATTAACAATACAGAATTATACTAACAATCAATCATAGAGAAAATTAAAAATGGTAAAGTAAAGTAAAGAGTTAGATAGTTGACACCTAGGATTTTAAAATTGTTTGGATTTCTCCTATGTTCAGTCCCATACAATTATTTGTACAGATTTCTTTTCAAATGCTAATCTTTAACTGGGCAGAAGGCAAACCCAAATACAATCTCAATTTCGAGGTTACGAGACATACTCTCCTAAATTTTCAAGCTCAGGGTAGACTCACGTGATTTGACCGGGCTATAAGCACAAAAATGAGCTGCTAAGCACACCCACTTGATTTGAACGGGCTACAATATCCACTTGATTACAACGGGCTACATGCATACCCAAGCAAATACAAATAGAGTTGATAGTTTTTCCAAAGACAAATTCTTGTACTTTGGATATAAAGGATCCTATAGCCTCTTGGATACCACTTTGATCTTTGAAATGAGTGATGGATGTTTCTTAAATAATAAGAAAATAGTATTGAATCGATACAATGAAGTATGAATTGATTCTATATGATTTTGAAGAGAATAGAGTATATTTTTGAAGAAATTAAGAGGAGGGAAGAAAGTAAGCAATTATTTATCAAAAAATTCATTGGCACTTCCCTTTATGTAGCAAATGAATAGAAGTGTCCGTTCATGAGAAGTTGTGACGAAAAGACATTTCCTTGCAAAATTTTAATAACCAATTGGTGGCATGTATGTCGACATACCATATGCCTATATCTAGACATATGCTTGTTAAAAAATGAAAACTATTTTCTTCTCAATTATTTTTAAAATCCTATACTTTGTAAAGTAATTTAATGCTTTGTAAAATAGTTTAAACATAGTTTATACAAATTTTGAACTTTGAAAACTTTTATATAATATTTTTAAATATATTTGGAAATTCATTTTGTTTAAAAATATATAAGAGTCAAAAATTAGAGATAGAAATCAAAGATCGTTATCAAGGGCTTTAACAATATATGCTATAACTCTCTACACTAAATCATAATCTTGAGATCTTCATATCTTAGTCTTTGAACCCATGAGTCTTCATGTCTATCTCTTGAGTCTTTATAATGTATAATCTTTGATTCAAACCTATGTAATATTCTACACTATATACTATATAAATTAGAAAATCATTAGTTTCTATATTTTATATGTTTGTATATGGTTGTTGTCATCAAAATCAATAACTGAGGATTAACAGGTACATCGCCCTCAATGAAGTAGCTAAAGAAGCGGTGTGGATGCGTAAGTTTTTAAGTGAGCTCAGAATGATTCTCGATACCAAGAATCCAATGGCATTATTCTATAATAACAATGCAGTGATACAAATCGCAAAGAAGCCTAGAGAACACACCATATTCTTTGGAAGTTCCACCTCATTAGACAATTCATTGAGAAGAAAGAGATCATGATACAAAGGGTAGATACCATGGACAATATAGCAGATCCATTCACTAAGGGTGTAGCTTGTTCGGCTCTTGAGAAGTTGATTTAAGGAATGAGAATGAAATTCTATAATCAGCCCCAAGTGCAAGTGGGAGATCGATAGGGTTAGTAGTATGCCCTAGGGGCAATTTAATAGTCTATTATAAATAATTAACAATGTACTCAATTCTTATTCGTAATAAGGATGTTTTTCTATTTGTTATATATTTGTTATAATGTGTTATAAATAAATTGAATGTTTAATTAAAATGTATTTAACCAAAAATCCGTAAATGGTGTGTTTGTGATAATAAGTTCAAATAGATGTAATAATGAGTATTGTATCACAATATAATAAATAGATCATTTTAAGCATTCTTAGTCAAGATGCATCGAGACTGGATATCGATTCATCCATTGAGATTAGAGTACACGTAACACTCTCCAAATTTTAGGCAGTGTATTACTCATGACTACTAAGGGCACATCTAGGGGTTACGTACAGATAGTTATTAGATAATCATGGAATGATTCACTCGATAGTTTTCTACTGGTTAATATAATTAGGGTCAAACAAAAATTATCGATGAGACTGATTTACATAGTTCCCTCAACTTGAGAATGCTGTCGATCTCCAATATGAAAGCTCTGCTTTGATTATAGTCAAATCATGGCATGACATCATCGAATGACTATAGCTGGATGGAGTGGAAGTATTGGAAATGAAACACTATTCAAGAGATGATTCATCTCCTTAGTTATATGGGGTTAGTATCACGGTCAACTGCAATCAACTCAAAGTCAAAATCTTTGACCAAAATGGTTTTGTTAATAATAATTGTTGTTATTGAGCCGAAGACTTTATGTTTGGATTATAGAGGTGAATATGGACAATACTGGAATTTTGGCCATTATCAAATTTCATAAGTGTGAAATGATATAGTTTTGACGAAGAGTATTGGTGTGAATAGTCATCACTACCAGGTAACGCTCGAAAAAGTAAAATTGTAATTTACCGAAATGAAATAAGTGATAAATTTGACCAAAATGTCACACCGCCTACTCAGTGATATGTGAACTTTAATATTCGAATAGTTCGATATTAATCGCTGTCGAATTTACACCTAAAGAATTACACAACCAAACCGTAGAATACTCCTTTGACACCAAACCGTAGAATACTCCTTTGACTAAGTGATTTAATTAATCTGTAATTGTTATAAATTAATTAATATTTATGAAATTTTACTTGATGTATTAAAATATTAATAAACATGTTTATATAGTTATAATTTTTTTTTGAAAATGGGTAAACCGCCTCATTAAAAACTTAAATAGAACCCATCATGGGAAGCAACCAAGGAAAAAGAGTGAGTTGCTTTATTGATAACGCATCTATAAAAAAAATACATAATTTATATAATATGCTTAAAAACAATTAACCAAGTACAAATAAAATCTAGGCAATCCAATGAAAATACAAAAGCAAAAGCCCAGCCCATCTCTAGTAGAACAAAAGACACACCCATAGACCCGACACAAACCCTTACTTATCATAAGCAAATGAGGAATATTGGCTACTTCATCCTCTCATTTTCTTAACCAGCATCCAAAAGCATTACTTCCCACCTTACTAAAATGTCTCCATTCAACCTCATGTGTAAAGTCTTCTTTGTACTCTTCTTCATCAAGATAGTTATAAATATATTAATCAATATACGATATCGATATGTGTTTAAATTGGATTTAAATGCAATAAATATTTTTCGAGCTTAAAATGGGTTTGAAGCCCATATGGGGGCATGGGGATTTCGACTATGGTATGACCAGAAATGGGCGGCTATGGGAGTTGGGCTTTTGATATTTTAAAAGGGAGAGAATAAGTAAGAGAAGAAATGAGATCTTGATCACACTTAATTTCTCTATCCTCTCCTCTATAAAAGCATCATAACCCTCACTATACTATTACTTTCTAGAGCCTCCAACCTTCTCCTTGCTGGCAGAAATTGATCGTCATCCTCTCCTCCATTTTCAAACTTAAGATAAAATAAAATAAACACTATTCGATAAATGTTGATCATCAGTTTAAGAGCTAGCACCTTACTGAATTAGAATCTAGTACGAGAAGTCAATATCTTTGTTTCTATGTATGTTAAATAGTCTTTGGTGAAGGTGGGTTTCTGATCTGTGATTATAAACTAATGTTCAATCATTTATATATCATATGTTGTTTAGATCGATAGGCGACGAATCTAGCATACCTGTTTATCATCACATTTAGAATGATTGTATGCTTATATGCTTATGCAATTTAAAATTTAAATTTTTTTTGCAACATGTACATACATTTAATACTCACTACATGATAAGAAAGAATTTATTTAATATATTTAATTCATATAAGTTTCATAGTTTAAATATTATATATTGTATTATACAAATTCTGTTTCAAAATTTTTAAATAAATAATTTTATACCTAAAATGTTTTCAACATAAAAAAATGAAGTATATGTATATTATTTAAATTAAATAAATTTCATAAATTCATAATATCAACAAATATAACACATAAAATATGTTTATAATTTTATAAAATTAATTTTGTACCAAATATTCTTTCGGTAGGTGAAAAATAATTAATTTTTATATACATTAAATATTTATATAAATGCGAAAATTAATTATTTGAATTTAAAAGTTATTTTTAATTACAATGTATATATATGTGTGTGTGTGTGTTTATGTTTCAATGTTGAAATATCACTTCGGTATTTTATATTATATTAAAATATATAATTATATTTTCAAAGATAGTTATTTATTTAATTTTTAATAATTTTCGATCAAAAAATTAATTTCAATAAATATTTAACTATAAAATAAATAAAACAATTTTTTCCATGAGCATTATATGCGCGCGTGCAATAAGTATATATATATAATTTACTATTAAATTGTTTATAAGTGTGTATATATATTATACGTTTATTAAAAAAATTAAATTTTTTTTTTGGATTTCAGAACAAAATAAATAAATATTTTTTTATATATTTTACAAATTCATATACATAATTATATATGTGTGTGTGTGTTTTTAAAAGATAAGCGGGGTTGACTGGTCCCCTAACAGATTTATTCAAAGAAGAAAAAATGAAAACCACGACAAGAAACAACCTTGATTATTAGAGGTGCTAAAATATTTATATTTATATATAACAAGTATGTAGACACCCCCCCTCACGACCAAACCAAATTATATTTAGGGTTTTCAACTGCCATAGGAGAAAATAATCTCTCTTTCAAATCCAAATCTAATCCTTCTCTCTCTCGTCCTTCTCCTCAAGACACGCCACCTGAATCTCATTTCAGAAAGTCGAATAATGTCATCATCGATAATGAGGGCTTCCAATTGTTCAGCCAAGATCGCAAAGAAGATATCGGCAAAGAAATAATCAGATCGGTCTCAATTTAATGATGAGCAGAGGAAGGAAGATGATCAGAAGACCAACTCCTTCCAGGACAGGACCAAACTGATGCAAATCAGTAAACCACCAACAAAGTTCTCTCCGAATAAAGAACTAGGGCAGAAATCTTGGGCTGATATTGTCTTTGAGAAATCAAAGGAACCAAGAGATGAAGAATGCAGTCTTGAAACCATTGCTCCTACTCGAATAAATAACAAGAAATATGGTGCAGTAAAGGAGGCTGTATGTAAAAGAGCCACAGAGTGCTGGAATAACTCCATTTTGGTTTATGTGGTTAACAGTAAACCTTATTTCTTGTTTTTCAAAGAATATATTAAAAGTGTGTGGAAACCAAAAGGTGATTTTGAAATCTATTCGAGAGAAAATGGGTTTTTTCTAATCAAGTTTAATGATTCACAAGACTGCAATTCTATCATTCAGAATGGTCCTTACTTCTACAATGGCAAACTCATCATCATGAGAAGGTGGACTGAGTCTTTGAGGTTGGACAGAGATCTTCTGTCAACCATGCCGATATAGGTTAGATTACCTAGTGTAAACCTCAAACTATGGGATAGAGAGGCGTTTAGCATCATGGCGAGTATTATCGGAAAACCCATAAAGATGGACGCAACAACTACCATGAAGTCGAGATTGAATTATGCTCGGCTTCTCGTGGAAGTTTCTGAAACTGATGAACTTCCATATGAAATTTGTCTCAATCTTTATAATGGTGAAATCATTACACAAAAAGTCGAATACGAATGGGTTCCACCAAAGTGTAGCATCTGTAAATGTTTCGGTCACAATAAAGAACAATGCAACCCGAAACAGATGTGGATCCCTAAAAGGAATGATAAAGATACAGTAATTATTCAAGAAAATAATTCTGAATTTATTCAAGAAATGAGAAACAGTGAAGGCACAAAAATCCAATCAAGATCCCAAGAAGGCAAAGATCGAATCTATCAAGAAGATATTATTTTCGATCAAGAAAACAATAATAGAGAGCTCACTTACGAAAATGATCAGATTATGGCAATGCAAGTTCATCAGCAAAAAGAATGTGAAGAAATCTCAAATGTTCTGATTCCGATAAGTATAGAAGGGGGTAAAAAAAATACAGTTCTTTAACTCTGAAACCCCTCATATTTCATAGCCATGTTTAAATGCAGACCAAAATATTACAAAAACAGTCAAAAATATTCATCAGTCTTCAAACCCGAATCAGGAAACTATAACTGAGAAGGGATCTTCCTCTACGCTTGCTGAAGATGTTGAGAGAATGAATAATAACTCAACATTGCCTCGCAAGTGTGATCCACCTCTAGAGAAGGCTGTAGTGACTGACTGCAATGAGCCAGTCATGCCTCGCACAGCTTCATTTGATATTTCCTTAATCGAGATTCCAGAATCTGCACAAATGGAGGAAGATGAATCAGAGAAGGGGGACATCATAGAGGAATTTGACTTATCAGAATTACATATTGCTAGAACAAAATCATCTGGTAAGATAAAGGGAAATAAAGAGAAAAAAGCCTTTAAGCAAAAATATATCTCAATCAATCCAGAATGGGACCAAATGTCTACCAGTCTAAAAGCTAAAGGTGTTGATAAAAAAGGAGAGGTAAAAGTACTATGGTGTCAGGTACCATTTAAAATTCATATTTTATTATCATATATATGTCTATATTTGCTTGGAATATAAGGGAGATGAATACCCCTGCTAAACAATCTGATATCCTCTATATGATTAATTTTTATAAACCTTCTATTATTGCTTTAATTGAAAATAAAATGAATGATAAGAATTTTGAAAGATTTTGTCTTAAATTGTCCAGTAATTGGAAAGCTATACATAACAATGATTGTGGCTGTAAAGGAAGAATCATTATTATTTGGGATTCTAATATCTGGACAAATACAAATATAAATAAAGATAGCCAATTTATAAATTGTAGTTTCAAAAACATTGGGGGTTTTTTATTTGCAAGTTACTAGTGTTTATGGCAGTAATTTTGAATTAGAAAGAAATGCTTTGTGGCAAAAACTTAAATCTCTAAATTCCATATATGATTTCCCCTAGATTGTATTAGGGGATTTCAATACTGTTTTTCATGCTAATGAGAAGTTTGACGGGATTAAAATCCCTCAAAATAAATTGGATAGAGTCAATAAATTTCTATTAGAATCTGGTCTTATTGAACCTATTATCAGTGGTAACAAATATACATGGTAATCTGGTTTAGCAAAAAATATTCACTGCAAGTTAGATAGTATACTGTATAATAAAGATTTTTCTAAAAGATTCCCTGATAGTATTTGCTCTACATTGGAACAAAACTTAAGTGATCATACTCCTTCAATGGTTAATCTTTTTATAAATAGTGAGTTTAATAATAAAGCTCCTCCTTTTAGGTTCAAAAATAGCTGGGTGATGGAAGAAGATTACAAATCCTTAATGGAAAACTGTCATAATTTTTCTTGTAAAGGGTCTAAACAGTATCAGTTTTATATGTTTTTGAAATTCACAAAGAATAATCTTAAAAACTAGAATAAGAACAACTATTTAAATAAAAACAAGATTGTTAGTTCGAAAAAAGAAGGCAAACTTTTACAAATGAGTGCAGATAATAAGCCTGATGATATCGGTGAAATAAATAAAAATTTTCAAAATCAAAAGAATTGTCTAATGAAATGTATAAAGAATCAGTTAATGCATGACAAAAAGCAAAGGTTGATTGACTTACTTTAGGTGATGACTGCACCAAGTTTTTTTATGCTAAAATGAGTAATAGAAAGCACTTAAATAACATAGGTTGCATAATAGATAAAGAGGGAAATTTGGCAAATGCATATGACAAAGTTTCTGCTGAAGCTATAAATTTCTATAAGGAGCTGTATTTTTCTACAACAAATGAAAAGGAGTTCCCATATATAACTTGTAAAAATATTTTAAATCATAATGCTTCTGAAATCTTGCTGGCTCCAGTGAGTCTAGATGAAATAAAATTTATTGTTTTTAATGCTGGAGATAACAAAAGTCCAGGCCATGATGGTTTCAATGCAATTTTTTTTAAGAATAATTAGGAATATATTAGACAACAGGTGTTGGATGTTGTCAATGAGTTTATAGATAATGGTAAAATTCTTAAAAGTTTAAATCATACTTTCATTACCCTTATTCCAAAAAATAAAAATCCCTCTGTTATTGGTGATTATAGGCCTATTTCTTATTGCAACTTTATTTATAAAATTATTGCTAATGTCCTTAGTAACAGAATAAAAGTGTTCTTGCCTTTTCTTATCTCAGAAAATCAAAGTGAATTTGTTCCTGGTAGGCTTATCTATGAAAACTCACTTTTAGCACATGAGATGGTCAGGAAATTTAACACTAAACAGGGAGACACTGTATGTATTAAAATTGACTTACAGAAAGCATATGATAAGGTAAACAGACATTTTATTCATCATGTTATGAAATGTATGGGTTTTCCTATAAAGTTTTGTGATTTGGTGTTTGAGTGTATTTATACTCCTACCTTTTCTATTCCGATTCAAGGAAAGGCAGAAGGGTTTATTAAATCTAATAGGGGTTAAGATAGGGGGACCCCTTATCACCTTATCTTTTTGCTATTGTTATGGAATACTTTTCTATCCTTATGGAAATAGAGAGTATTAAAGGTAATGTTCAGCCTATAAATAGAATCCACCATGTGTTAATCATTTGATGTATGCTGATGATCTCATGGTGTTTGTTGAAGCTAATGTAGATAATGCAGACTCTACTAAATCAATTTTTGATAAATTAAAAAATTATGCTGGACTTCAACTCAATGTGAATAAATGTAAAGCCCATTTCAGTAAATCTTGTAAGTTTAAAAGAGAATTTTTAAATGTTTTGCAAATAGAAGAGGGATTTCTCCCAATCAAATATTTAGATCTGCCTCTTTCTACAAATATGATTAAGGACTCTGATTGTTCTATTCTTATTGAAAAAATCCAGGATAGAATGAAGACTTGGTATTGTAAATTACTGTCCATTGCTGGAAGACTTGAACTTATTAAGACAGTGATTTATGCTATTATTCTTTACTGGCTACAAACTTTTCAAATCCAAGCTGCATCTATTAAAAAATTGGAAAGTAGATGCGCTGATTTTTTATGGAAAGTAAATATTTTAAAAATAGCTGGGAGAATGTATGCAGGCCTAAAAATGAAGGGGGGCTTGGCATTAGAAATATTAAGGATTTGTGTACTACTTGCCATCTAAAATTATTTTAGAGATTCCTTAATTCTGATTCATTGTGGGCTAGATGGATGAGATCCAAATATTTGAAGAAGAAAAATTCTAGACTATTGTTCATAATAGTAATCAATCAAATACTTGGAAACAAATATTAAATTGTAGAGAAATTGGTAAATCACTGGTTGAAAGAAAATTTAAAAATGGTCAAGATACAAGTTTATGGTTTGATCCTTGGTTTAAAAATGAGGCATTTATAAATAAAGTTGGGTGGAATAGCCTTGTTATATGTGGTGGATCAAATGATAAAGTTTCTGATATCATATCATAATTAATAATCAATGGCAACCACAAATCCATCATATTACTAATCCTCATAAAGAAGAAATATGCAAAATACAATTTGATACTTTTTTAGAGAATGACTACTGGGAATGGAAAGCTAACAACAGAGGGAAGTTTTCTTTTAAAGCAACTTGGAATTTTATTAGAAACAAATACCCATCAGAAGAGTGGTATCATTGCATATGAAATAGAGTGAATTGTCCCAAGATGTCATTCTGTACTTATTTTGCAATTAAGAACAGATTGCCAACTTGGGACAGATTAAATAAATGAGGTAATAATTTAAATTCACTCTACTCCCTGTGCAATATATGTAATGAAAATGCTAATCACTTATTTTTTAAATGCAGTTACTCATTTTTTATATGGAATCAAATCAAAGCTACTCTGAGCATAGATGACAATATGCATATGGATCTAATGAATATTATAAAGATAATCAACAACAACTTCAAATCTAAATCTAAAGAAGCAGATTATGCTCACATTTTGCTAACTACGGCAGTGTTTAACTTGTGGAAAGAAAGAAACTTGCGTGTGCACAACAAAGGCAGCAGAAGTAAAGAGCAAGTTTGGTTAACTATTAGTACAAATAGCAAGATTATTCTGCAAAAATTTAAGAAAATATTTAAAAACCAAACCAAATTTGCTTCCCTTGCTGAGGACTGGACATCTGAAGCTGGAAGCAAACATTTAGAAGCTTATCTTGCATTCGAAATGCTTGCAGACCAACAATCATTTTCTTAGTGAGGCAGGCAGTGTCAACCAGCAATGGGGGATTGGCATAACTGGTAAGATCAGCGACTTTGAGACTGATAATAACTGCGCTGCCCCACATCAAGCTACGACCAGCAATTTTTACAATATCAGAGCCAATCTGGGTAGCAATATCAACTCGAGGAGAGCATCGTCGGATCTAGCTCACGTTGACGCTAGATCTAGCGAATTTGTGTATTCCAGCAATAATAGCTCGAGTAGCATAACTAATCTGAGTAGAGATAACAATTTGAAGAAGAAATCGTCAGATCTAGGTCGAGATGACGCTAGATCTAACAATTATATTCATCTCAGCAAATATAACAAAACTATCGTATAGCTGATAACAAATTAGAGAGCGGCAGATGTATGAGAGCTGGATCTAATAATGCTCTTTCTTATTGGGAGCAAGGAGAGAGTAGCAGAACGAAGAATGAAAGAGAAATGGATTCGGAGATCAGCCATTTATTTTCGTTTGTGTATTTTTGCTTCTTTTGTTTTGCTGAGTGTTGGAGTGTCGGCGTGCTTTTAGGGTTTGTGACGGTTTGTTGGTTTTTTTGATTCGGGTATGTTTTATTGACCTGGTTTTGGTTGTAAGCTTCTGGGCTTGGCCCATTTAACGTTTATTCAAAAAAAAAAAAAAGATGTAGACCAAAAAATATTCCTACATGGAAACTCTGAGGTGCTAAAATAGCAAGAGGTTTGAAATTTTAAATAGGAAGAATGTGCGGAGTCTTGCTAGCATGATTGGTTTCTTTTTAAAAGTTTAAGTAGATTATTAGAGTTCTAATTTGCAAACGTTTGTATATTTGATGTGAATAAAATTTTTAATGTGAAAATTATTTAGAAATTTGATATTGAAAAATGAGAAAATTTGTATAATTTAATAATAGACTAATTCAGGTTTTTTTCACAGAAAAATGATTTGAAACCACTTGTGCTATCATGCATGCACCTTCTGATTGTGCTCTGAATTCTGATATTTGAAATGGATATATACTGAATAATCAAATTATAGGTAGGAATAAATATTTGAGAAAAAAAGATATGTAATGTTGTGTTCCGTCGTTTCCCTTTCAATGTTGTAGATTTGATAAAGACACGGTCACACGCTACCGACACGCTATACGTAGAAAGAAAAAAAATGTAGTTGAAACAAAAGTGGAAAAAAAGAATTTACTGTATCAACAACTTGCATGCATAAGCTTTAAAGTTCACATATTTCCGGTTGTTCTTATCAAAAGAAGAGATAAAAATCAATGACAATTTTCATTTAAATTCGTGGAATGTTTTTTAGTATAATTAACGCTCATTTGGGTCAGTTTAGCCAGTGGTTTTGCAACGACCTCAAGAGTATATATATAACGGCGCATTCAGTTGGATATCAAGAAACTAGTTTTAAGAACCTTCACAATAGAAAGAAGAGCTAAACATTTATGCACTGTTAGGCCCAAATTTCCTTCATAATCATTCAAGAAACACGATAACCAAGAAGAAGAAGAATGAATACGGACAAACCTCCATCTCCGCCTTCATCCTCGTCCAGTGATCAACCATCAGAGAAGGAGGCGGCAATAGAGAAGGAGGTGGCAATGGACATTGATCAGGAGGAAGAAGCTTCCAAACATTCCCAACCATGCAAGGCAAAACCTCCTTTAGAAAATGACGATCATCAGCCGCCAAGTTCTTCTTCTTCCTCCTCCTCCTCCACCTCCCTCTCTAGTGAGAGGCCAACCAACCAATTCTCCCAACTGGTACGTACAAATTTCCATCACCTGTTCTTGAATAAAATCTTGAATTCTTATGTATTTTCGTGCATGCATATTTCAATCATAAATATATCAAATAGGCTATTCATGACCAAAGGCCGACTGAAATGTCAAAAAAGTCCCTGGGCAAGCGACCAGTAGTGTACATGCCAAAGCAACCATCACCAGTGGCCCCTAAAGAAGCCAGTCTGGGAGAAATCCGGCATGCAATAGACAACCCTAATGAGTGTGAACGTCTAATAAGAGAGCAAGAACTCCTTCTCGCCAGCTTCCAGAAAAAGCACCCACAAGAGAGCACTTCCAGTATTGAAAGGGCCAATTCCTTGCCGATTGCATTATTATTCTCCGATGGTGATGATAAAGAAGCGAGCCCAACAAAGAAGCCATGCCATCTTGACCCAAGAGTACGAGCCGGGGTGCCCACTGCAATGAGAAGCCTGCAAAGGAAGCCGATGGGCCCGCCACCACCATCACCCGATAGAGCCCACGTGCCGGAAGTGGGGTATAAGCTTCCTGTGGCGGTGTCTTCTTCGTCGGGTGATGGGCTTTTGCCTGGACAGACCATATTGAAGCCGAAGTGTAGAAGAACTACACCTCAAGAGCAAACTGGTGATCCTCTGCCTAAAACGCAAAACCAAGCTGATGATCCTGTTGTTAAGACACAAAAGCAAACTGATTCTGTGGTTAAGACACAACAAGGGCGGCCCACGGTAGGAGGTCTGTCTGTGCCTGGGTGGAAAAGGGAAGACTCTTCTTCTTCCGATGATGATGATGATTATGATTATGATTATGATGCTGATTCTGATTGATAATTCTGACTGTCAATTAATGTCACCATGCATTTCATTGTTTTTCAAAGCTTGCAGATATTGGTATTTGATCCGTTACGGTGTTTAGGTGTTTCCTTTACATGTAATGAAAAGATATTACATGTTTATGATAATACACGGGCAGGCAGCATGCCTGATATTACAAGTTTATGTAATGTAAGATAACTCTCTGCCATGGACGCTGTGCTCTTTGATTTTTCTACTCATGCTTTGAGAAATTATGAATTGTACCTAAAAGAAAAAAGAAAAAAAAAAGGTTACAGAGAAACAATAATACTCTCTAATTCACCTATATTTATCTAATTCATTTTTATCAAAATAACCGCAGTTATATGTGTGCGCGCGCGCGCACACATATATATATACACACATATACACACACACACTGAGACGACACACTATTAACATATGATGTTAATATATAGTTATAAATGGAGTTACTTGCTAGTGTACCGTTGTATTACACATACCTTCCTATATGTGTTTTGCTTTCATGGGTGAAAATTGTGTTATTTGGCTCTCTAGCTATGTGGTATGTGGTTGTATATATTTTTTTGTATGTGGTTGCTCTGTTAATCACTATACAGTTTTGAAGTGCTGTAGATATGCAAAACTGCGACTTTAATCTTCATATAATAAAAAAAATGGGCATGAGAAAAATAAATAGCTTGAATTAATTATCTAGTACATTGATGGTAGACAAAATCAGTCTTTTAAAGATCCAACCCAACCTCGGTTCGACTATGGTTAACTTTCAATCTTGAAGCACAACGACTCTGAAAATGAAATAACCTTATGCGTGTATAAACCCGCGGTCTAACCTTAAAAGCTTGAAGAAAACTTCTGGACCGGCCTTTTTGAACCACACGGTTCTTCAAATTTGAGGAAAACTATAGCTTCACTCTTCATTTTCACATAATCAATTTAACAAATAATTTCATAATCTTCGCCATCAAATTATTAAATTGTCTTATCAATTTTGGACGACATGATACGTTATTAATTTATATTTTACGAATCAATTGAATTAACCTCTTTCATTTCCAAAAATAAGAAAATTTATAATTTTATGCTAAAAAATTGTTTATAGAATTATTCTAATTAATATTTGTTATGAAATGTTCAAGAATAATTGTTTTAAACTTCAGTATATTAATTATAATTGGTTAAATTTTAACATTACTGAAATCATTTTAATTTAAATTGGAAAAATAGAAAATAACAATCAACACGATTCTTACGGTCTGGCCGGTTGAACCTCTAGAACCTTTGACCTTGCACCAATACGGTTCAACTCACGGTTCGATGATCGAAACTATGCATAAAACACAACTGTTATATATTACATGTTCATATTAACATATCAAGTTTCCTTTCTTGACATCATTTTTGCAAGAATCCTGAACAAATTTAGCCTTTTACAGTTGCTGTTTAACTGTTATCTCATACATTTTTAAAGTAGGATGAATCTTCAGTGATGAAGAACAAAACCAAAAGTCGTTTGCTTCATTACTGTATGTCTCAAAAAAATTTTGAATTACATCTTTCATGCCGACTGCCTCGTGGAGGCATGCGATTGAACTACCTCGACATTGAGGTACAAACATTATGTTGGCTCTCTCTAAGTATTGTAGTCTAGAGAAATGAAAACCTAACAAAATATAGTTTTTCTACATCAGCTAATCATTTATTATTCAAATTTTTTTATTCTTCCCTAAACGAGTCTCTCTCTCACATCTCTCAATTTCAAATAACTAGTAGAAATGCATAACGATGATAGTCGATCGTTCGGGTACATAATTTCAAAAGAAAAAAAAATTGTTTTTAGGTAAACATTAAATGATAATATTTTAAATAAACATTAAATGATAATATATTGGAAAAAAACTGAAGATATTTAAGAAGATGATTGTGGTGAGAACAAATTAAATAATATTAAAGAGATTCAAGAAGATATTTCAAAAACATATTCTTGTTTTTTTGACTTCACACGGTTTGATTTTGCAAACCCACGGTAGACAAATCTCTCTAACGATCGGTTTGATAAAATAAATTTGGATCTAAATTTATGGTGTTTACTAATATAATTATTATTGTTCATGGTTGTTCACTTTTTTGATCCATTGATCATCACATCGGTTATTCTAGATCGTTTGATAATTATTTATTCCGCAAGATTAAGGATTTAGATTTCATTTCTATCAGTTGATGTTAAAACAAGGAAATTATTGGAAATTGATATGTGATAGAAGGTGATAAATTTTTATGTGGTGTGTTATACCATATTTTGCCAAATCTTTCTTTGATAAAATACTTAAAGTTGAAGGGTCTATAGGTAGCTCATTTCGAAAGAAAAGGTATACAACCGAAAGGGGGCTAACTAGCTGTCATCTCCGAAGCCTTAAGTAAGTTTAATAATGTTATAAAGCCTATAACTGAAAGTATTGAACCCGAAGGATAATATATCGAATAGCCACTAATATCAAATACCACAGTGACTCCTTATCCCCTAAAAACCCAAAGCCCATAAATTAACTTCGAAGGTCAACATAATATGACATTTTATCTAGTTGTTTATGAGTATGCGAAACTGAAAGGAGTAATACCCAAAGAGATCAAGCATCTAGAAAGATAGAATTAGCCTAAAGCAATGCACAACCACGAAGCAATACAATGAGAACTTAACCTTACACGTGTACTTTCCACGTATGGTTGAAGAGAAGACGCCCATAAAGTACATGTCATCGATCCATGTATTTTATCTAAAGCAAGTTGGACCTTTGTCAAGGGTCAGTAATCTAGCATGCTAGCTCAACAATATAATTCACATCAATAATCCGCATCTACTACAAATGGATATAAATAGGCGCTGACCCCAATGCAAAAAGAATTTTTTAACAAAAATTTATTCAGATACTAAGAATATACTCTGCTTTCCTATATTATAGTTCCTTGTAAAATCTCATTAATGGCAGACTTAGCCAACTCAGCGTTGTAACAGCTTTTCGGTATATAGAACTCTAAAGAAGGAAAGAACAAAGTGGACGCAGGGATTCAACTCGAACCACTATAAATCTTGGTGTTTCTTTACTGCTTTCTTATAATTTACATTTGGCTTTACATGTTGAACTAATTCTCGGTCTTGGCATAATTCTATTCCTTATGGCATTAGCTCTTAAAATATAAGTTAATTTCCAGCTTCTATCATAAAACTTAAATAACAGCCTATCGAAGCCTTTTTAATCAGATCCACTAATCAAAGCAGTCCTTCAAACTTACGGTGATGGTGTTACGAAAATTCAACCAACATTTTTGGCGTAGGTGGGCCTACTCACACTATATTTCCTTATCTAGAAAACCATCTGCACTAACACTACTAGAAAAAAGCGAAATAGCGACGGCTGGGGGCGACGGCGAATTTTCGACGGCTTCCGACGGGCCGTCGGCGGCCGTCGGAAGCCGTCGGAAATTCGCGAATACCTGCAGCCGGCCGAGCCTTTCTTCCTCATTTTCCAGCTTCCCCCAATCTCACCAAAAACCCCCAAATTCACATTTTCCACCTCCATTCGCCAATTTCGTGATTTTTTCTCCTTCCACACTGCTGATTCAACACCTCTTTCTCTCAATCTCACGTATAATCTCTTATTTTTCTGAAAATTTCAGTTTTTACCCTAATTTTAGATTTGCATAAATTGATAAATTAGGGCGAATTAGCGATTGAAATTGTTTGCATTAGCGTAACAATGGTTTATAGCATCACATGACATACATATTTCATCTTTTATCGTGAAATTGTGAAAACACGTATACTTTGTGGTTGTTCATGTATATGTAAATTGTTGTGTATGTCCTGATTCGACGATTGTATACGTTATTTGGCATACGATAAAATGATTGAATGAACTAGGAGTATTATATTGTGCACGTATTTACTTATGAAACAAAAAAATGCATTACTCTAAATTATAATTGTGTGTATTAAAAAAAAGACAAAAATGTTAAACCAGCCTTTTTGATGCGTAATACGTCGAATAACTGTGTTAAATTTTTATATATTTTTGTAAATGTGAACAGTGAGTAAAACTGTATTTTTGAGTAAAATGCGCGCATGTTAACCGACAAATGTCCCTTAGAGAGTTTTTGGCCCCGTCTGACGAGTGTTGTACATGATCGTTGTATAAATAGTCGTTTTTTTCGAAAAACGACCATTTATATTCATCTGGTACAATGTTTGTCGGATTTGTCCCTGTATTGGACAAGTTATGAACACAGTAAGAATTTACATTTTGTATACTACTTCGTCTCAAACGGTTCATAAAATTTCGCCCTAACTTTTCTTTTTTGTTTCTTGCGTACACGCATTTGTGTACAATGCAGGGAACAAAAGGGAAATGCTGCCGAAATTTTATTGAATCGTTTGAGACGAAGTAATATACGAAATGTAAATGCTTACTGTGTTTGTAATGGGAAGTAGGATGTCTGACCAATGAAAAAAAATTATATATATTTTTAATCGTTACGTACGTTAAAAAATGAAATGTGCCCTATTTGAAAATATTTTTAAATTTGTGAAGTTGTTCTTTAAATTCAAAATATTATACGAACATGAAAATAATCTTTTTCGAATATGTATTCTTCAAAATAAATATTAAATTTTGAACTTCTCATTTTGTCAAATAGGAAAAATGATTGATTATTTTGTTGATCGAAGGAGATGGATGTACCAAAGAAAAGGACTGAGGGGCTCAATAAAAGAAGATTTTTATAATGGTATAAACGTGTTTGTTGAATTCGCCTTAAGTAATAACGGAAACGATCCAGAAATTCGTTGTCCGTGTAGTAGGTGTAGACATTTGAAGTTTTTGTTACCAGATATTGTGAAAGTTCATTTGTGCCAACACGATTTCACACCCGAATATTATGTTTGGGATCGGCATGGAGAAGTTGTAGCAAATACTTCTGTAGAGTCTGAAAGTGTCGTTAACGAAATAGTTTCAACGACCCGTATAGAAAATATGGTCGAAGATGCAGCACGATCAATGTTTCCTATGATTGAAGTTGACGACGATGATGTAAATGTTGAAGAACCAAATATTCAAGCTAAGAAAATTTATGATTTACTAGATGCAGCTAAGAAACCTATTTGGGATGGTTGTAAAAGCGGCACGCAGCTGTCAGTAATCGCAGAATACATTGCGATGAAGTCAAAATACAACATCACTGAAGCTGGATTTACGGCTGTTGTACAAGCTGCAAAAAGACATATGCCGCTCGATAATCTAATGTGTGAAAATCACTACGAAGTTAAAAAACTTATGTCGGCTTTTGGTTTACCGTATCAGAAAATAGATACATGTTTAAAAGGATGCATGTTGTTTTGGAAAGAAGACGCAAACCTTAGAAATTGTAAAGTTTGTAACCAGGAGAGATACAAACCAAGAAAAAAGAAGGGTAAGGAAGTTCCGTACAAGCGTATGCACTACTTACCCATAACTCCAAGACTTCAAAGATTATATGCATCTTCTGTAACTGCGTCTAATATGAGGTGGCATAGCGTGAGAACGGAGGAAGAGGGTACGTTGACACATCCGGCCGATGGAGAAGCATGGAAGCATTTCGATAAAACGTATCCAAATTTTGCAGCGGAGAGTCGAAATGTTAGATTAGGATTATGTACGGACGGTTTTTCTCCATTTTCTCAATTTGGTTCTAAATATTCATCCTGGCCCATTATCGTCACACCGTATAATTTACCTCCATGGATGTGTATGAAAACGCAATATATGTTTCTTACTGTTGTCGTTCCTGGCCCCGACGATCCGACACAAGGAATCGATGTATATTTACAACCGTTGATTGAGGAGTTAAAAATACTGTGGAACGAAGGAGTAGAAACATACGATGTGTCAAAGAAGAAAAATTTTCGTATGTTTGCTTCTTTGTTGTGGACTATAAGTGATTTTCCTGCCTATGCAATGCTTTCGGGATGGAGTACTGCCGGTCGTCTAGCATGTCCATATTGCATGGATGAAACAAGAGCGTTTTCTTTACCTCTGGTAAGAAAATTTCATGGTTTGACTGTCATCGATGTTTTCTCCATGTAAATCATCCCTTCAGAGGAGACAAGAAAAACTTTTTAGCTAATAGAGTAGAAACCAGACAACCACCGACGATATGGTCAAGCGAAGACATATATGAACTTGTTAAGGACTATCCAAAGATATATGAAATTGGGGAGCAAATAGAAATTGAAGGCAAATCAGTTGTTCATAACTGGTGCAAACAAACTATTTTTTGGGAGTTGCCGTATTGGAAACATCTTCTGCTTCGCCATAACATAGATGTGATGCACAATGAGAAAAATGTATTTGATAATGTGTTTAACACAATTTTGAATGTGAAAGGGAAGACGAAGGATGATTTGAAATCAAGACGTGATATAGAAGAATTATGCAAACATCCCGAGCTTCATATGAAACCAAATGACAGTAAAAAACCAAAAGCTTGTTACGAATTAGATAATAATCAAGTTAAAGCTGTGTTAAAATGGGTGGAAGGGTTAAGATTTCCTGATGGGATATCATCAAATCTTCGTAGATGTGTTGACTTTAAAAATGGTAGATTGAGCGGAATGAAAAGTCACGACTGTCACATAATGATGGAAAATTTATTTCTCGTTATGTTTAAAGAACTACTGCCGTTAAAAGTTTGGAAGGTAGTAACGGAGCTTAGTATGTTTTACAAAGAGCTTTGTTCGACTACTTTAAAAGTGCAACGTTTACGTAAACTTGAAGTGGACATTCCTATATTGCTTTGCAAATTAGAGAAAATATTTCCGCCAGGTTTTTTTAATGTGATGGAACATTTACCTGTTCATCTTCCATCTGAAGCACGACTTCGAGGTCATGTCCAATACGGATGGATGTATCCATTTGAGAGGTATGTAATATGTTATAACGTAATTTAATTGCATTTGAAAGATGAAGTTAATACAAATTAATGTTGCATAGATATTTGAATCATCTGAAGAAAAAAGTGAGACAAAAAGCACGAGTTGAAGGTTCGATATGTAAATCTTACATCGAAGAAGAAGCTTCGTTCTTTTTCTCTCACTATTTCAGTGACCATGTGAATATTTCATTTCAAAGTGTTCCTCGTAATGATGAAGGCGACGAACAAGAGTCCTCTCAAGCAATGTTATCTATTTTTAGACAACATGGTCGGCCTTCTGGAAAATGTGTGGAAATATGGCTAGACGATAGAGATCTTCGTGTAGCGCACACTTATATTCTTCTAAATTGTGCCGAGGTTGCACCGTTTGTTAGGTATTCTGAAATAATAATTTTTGTTTTATTCTTTTCTGTAATGCATGCGCGTGTATAACCTAATGTAATAATTTGTTTATATAAACAGTGTTTATGAACGGGAACATCCGAACGGAGATCTCAGTAAAGAATTTTCCCGTTGGTTTTCAAATTACGTTTATGAGCCGAAAAATTGTGTTGTTGACGAAGGGTTGAAACATCTTGCAATGGGACCAAAAAGAGTGGTCAAGACATATCCAATATATTTCGTCAATGGATACAAATTTAACACCAAAGAATACGGTGCAGAAAAATTAACAAATAATACTGGTGTATTTGTTAAAGGTAGTGACGATCCAGAAAACCATTTAAATGATTTTTATGGCGTTCTAACACAAATTTTGCAACTGACATATTTCTCAAGACCCGCGGAGGAGGTGTTTCTATTTAGATGCAATTGGTTTAGCAATGTTCCAGGTTCTGGAATTAATGTGCATAAGGATTATAATCTTATCGAAATAATGCATACATCGCACTATCACAAGTATGATCCTTTTGTACTAGCCAAACAAGCATTGCAAGTTTATTACGCTCCTTATCCGTCTCTAAAAAGAGATAAAGCAGATTGGTCTGCAGTTTTTAAAACAAAGGCCAGATTCACATTCGATGGGAAGAATATTCCGGACGAACAAGCTTATCAGGCAGATCTTGAGCAAAATAACGAAATAATAATTACAGACGATCATACAGATTTTGGTCCTTTGATCGATGAATCAAATGTTTTGGTAGAAGCGTTTGACAGTGCAGAGGAAAATATCGTCGAAAACGAGACCGAATCTGAATCAGAAGACGATGATGACTGATATAAATTTGAATCTGTTTTTTTGCAATTGATGTAACTATGTTGAATTCTTGATGTATTATGAAATTGATGTAACTATGAAACTAAATCCGTTTACTATTGTTTTATGTTATTTCAATTTGTCGTTTATTTAGCAATTTTTATTAAAAATGCAATGAACTCTGCTTATCGTAGGAAGAGTACACCCATTATGAATCAGGTATAACAAACTTACATTTCTATTTACATTTCAGTCATTATAATTAAGCAATTTATACCGTTGATGTCATGTTCATATGAAATATATTTCATTATCATGTTTTTATTCTCTTATATAATGATGTGTAAACGTCACAGGTTTATCATTATGTCACATAGAGGGAGGAGCTCTTCCCGTTCTTCAGGAGGCGATGGCAGTGGCCCATCGCAAGCGCCACACCGTCCAGTTGTTACGTTAGTCCCCAAAGTAGATGGGTAAAAATTAAATCTTATTCATCATCTTATTTTTTCTATACTATACGTACGTACTTATCTGTATCGTACTTAAAAACAGGGGGTTCGAGCTACTACCCACTAAGGTAGTGTTGGACGTCTCCAGAGCAGCATATCGTAGTAGGATGAGTGCGTGCTGGCCGAAGTGGGATACCATCCCTCCGCACATCATAGAGTGCATATGGCAGGATGTCCTAGTATGTGTAATTTTTATGTTTTCCATTTTTAATTCGTTTTTGTCGTTTTTCTACCGTTTATCGTTTAAAGTGTAATCTTTTTTTAACACAGGCTGAGATAGACATCCAGACAGATGATATGCAGCTGGCACGAGCATACTGGATGAGGAAGATGCGAAAGAACTACAGAAACACGATATCTGAGGTTAAGAAATCCGGGAAGAGACCACGGTGGATGGGGGAGAGTGTGTGGCAAGCTTGGTTGAGCTACTGGGAGACGGACGAGGCGAAGGCAAGTATACTAATTTTTTTTGAATTATTAATTTAACGTGATTGGAAAATAATGTATCAAATTTGAATGTACAGGCAGAGTCAGATAGAAACTCTGCAAATAGAAATAAGAATCCCGTTACTCATCGCGGAGGATCGAAGTCGTTTCAGCAGTATCGGCAGGAGTTGGTAAATTTAATTACTGAATAATAAATGTAAATAGTTTATGCTATATGATTTTAAATGTATAATAATTGTATGTGACAATCAACTTCAGGAAGCCGAGGCACATGGTCTTGTCAGCTATATGGACGTGTTCACCCGTACGCATGCTGTCGAGCATGTTAATCCAGACGGGACTGTTTCGTACACATGGCAGGACGATAAATCCAGTAAAAGCCATGTAAGCATATTTCATTTTATTCAGTATTAGTAATTGTTTTAGTTGTCAAATTATTATGAAATAAGATATGATATTATTAATTTGTCAATGCAGGAGATGTTTATGGAGCAGCGACAGAAACTCCATTCTGATACGGGTCGAGAGCAGCTGACGACCGATGAAGAGGACGTTATTTTTGAGTCCGTTATGAGTCCACCAGAGCATGGTCGACGATACGGATTTGGCAATTTAGCGGTAAATAATTTATTTTTTCTTAAAATACTTAAAATATGATATTCTTACCTTTTCAAAACAATAAACTTTGATTTTATTTATTTTTCAATTATTGCAGTCCAGTAGTCAGAGTAGGAGACGGCGGAGTAGACATCAGAGCGAGCCAGCAAGTATAGAAGAATTGCAGACTAGAGTTCAGCAGTTGGAGAGGCAGAACCGCCAACAGGCCATGCAGACGGCACAGTTATTTGAGTACATGCAGCAGTTTGGTGGCCGCTTCCCTTCATCGGCTGGCTCTGGATCTGGGGCAGATTGATTCATTGCTTTCTGATTCGTTCGTGCAGGTATGTTTAGTTTTAGTTTACAATGACTTGGTAGATGGAACAATTAATTGTTGATATGTATAATTATGTATAATACACTTGGTTCTGTAGCTGTATCAGGATATGCATGATTAGAACAGTTATTGTTAGTATTATTGTTAATGTTGGAATGTTATGTATATTTTGTATTTTATTTTTATTCCAATTTTGTTTATTTCTGTGTCTATTGAATATTTTGGAGTATTGGTTTGCATGTTTGGTTGGATTATTGTTTATTGGATTGTGCAGTATTGATATTGTAGTGTTTGGAAGAGAAATGTGGTTGGAAGGCTCTATTTGCAGCAGATTTTAAAAAAAAAACAGCAGATTTCCGACGGCTTCCGACGGCTCCCGACGGCTTATAGGTCGAAATTTTCATCGGTTACCGACGGCTCCCGGCGGCCTGATTTCCGACGGTTTCCGACGGCTTCCGACGGGCGACAGAAGCCGTCGGAAACCGCCGGAAGCCGTCGGAAGCCGTCGGTAATCTATACGGCAGCACCCGTCGGAAACACTGCTCCCCGACGCCGTCATTTCCGACGGCTTTTTCCGACGGCCGCCGACGGCTTCCGACGGCCGCCGACGGTTTTCAGCCGTCGGAAATCCCCCTTCCCCTTGTAGTGTAATTAGCCATAGATAGCACCAACAATGAAAGTAATAATGAAGAATCCAGCTTAGAATTGCCCCTCAACCTTTGTATTAAGCTTATTAAAGAGTATAATAACGAACGTATCACTACTCTTGCTTCAGAAAAGACAAAGACGAAAAATATGACCTTGTTCATGAAATCAGGCACTCCAAATTAGATAGCTTTTGGGATCTCAAGGAATCGCCTAATTAATCCGCTCAACATAGGAAAGTTACCAAAGCAATGAACGACAAAATAAGAGACCAAAGTGTTAAGGATATAATATATGAAGACAAAGCTCTAAAGCCTAAGGATACTAGGCTTCTTCCCGAATCCTCAAACGTCATGCCTTGAGAAAAATCGAAAAGGGAGAAATTCTTACCCCACTCAATGATACTTTTCTCATATCTTCTAAAAGACTCATCATAAGCTCCCTTATCCAAACTACCCTTCACCGAAAATGCAAAGTCCAAGGCACAAAAACTAATGTATCTACCATATGGGCATAAGACAGACTAATACCAAAAGTTTGCCTTGGTAAGAGAGAAAATGATCCAAAAGGAGGAACTCTCAAACTTTATTTAGAAAAAATGTCAATATTTTACTCTTGTACTTTGTCTAACTTTGTCCCATCTTTCATTTTAGGAAAAGCAGTATAATCCAAGTTTACCTCTTTTTCTTAATCCAATTATCGCTTTTGGATTCTATGTTTCAGCAAAATATAAGGCGGAATGTAATCAAATCTTTCGAGAAACTTCACGCCTTCATCATCATAGATAATTACTACCAGATTTCGGTATCTTCATTCTCCTTTTGTTTTCTTATTAATTCTCTCAAGGGCCTTCGGTATTCTTGGACTTCTATATATGGCCTTAGAAAATGTCCTTTCAGCTAGGTTTATACATAGCGTGCACACTGAATTTCTTATTCTGCCTTTGGTATTCTCGGATTTCTATATTTCTCTTTTGACAAATGTCCTTTCATTCTGGTTTATACCTAAGGGGAACTTAATCTTTGGAATTCTTATTTCGGTATTCTAAACTTAATGTGTTTTGTCTCGCCTAACCCTCATTCTTTTCCCTTTGTGGTTAGCCATGGACATTGTCTCATGCAAAATTTTATAAAACTTCTTGTAAAATAAGAGTTTAAACCTTGATTACAAGTCGAATATATAAATTGCCAAACCCGGAATATTTTCATAAAGAAAAATACTTTTGGAAAAACAGGATTACGGGTAGGGCAGCCGCCCCCAAGGACTGCCTTGTATAACTCTTGAAAAAGAAGAAAAAAGAAAAAGAGAAACTCATTTGTAACTTCTCCAACGAAGGTACATTTCTATGAAAAATGAACGAAAAATCTCATTTTGGCAACACATGGTAGCAGAAAGTGTGTTACTCCATCGAAACCTACAACATAGTGAATTCAAGCTATCTCAAATGTTAATTCCCACCATTAGTGAATTTGTCTCATTAATAATAATACTTTTCTAAGCATATCTATGGCCCCAACCCCTTTTCTCACTGTTTAGTGACCTTGGCAAAGGGAGGGTAGACTTTTGAGGGTTTCACACCTCGCATACCCCCATAGTGAAGCTCTTACCCCACCGCCAATAATAGAAGGTCATATCATCTGGGTTTTTACTACCGGTCGATACACAATAATCGAAATGCATGCAAACATAGTAGCCTATGGTAAGAGTCCCAAACCAAAATAAGAGTAGTCTTGAGAAAGAGTTCCAAGCAAACACAATAAGCCTTAGGTTAGATCCTTAATCAAGAGAATATATGCCATAAGGCTGGCACTAAAAATGTAGACCATAAATCTGGCACCGAGAGTATATGCTACAAGGCTTGTATCAAAACTATATCCCATAAAGCTAGCACCGAGAATATAGACCATACTACTGGTTCTGATCCGAGAGACATGCCAAAAAGTTGGCACTAGAAATCATGGACCAGGAGGGTTGGTTTTAATCTGAAAGACATGCCACAAGGTTAACATAAGAAAACTGCATCAATGACACTCATGTGTGCAATGTGAGTTATATACTACATATACTACAATATAGTTTTGAAAATCGAAATATATAACAAGTACACTCTCATATATGTATGTATGTATGTATGTATGCATGCATGTATGTATGTATGTGCATACACATGCGCGCACAAGCTCTTGATCCAGTCTAGAACTTCATCCTTATATCTACTGGATCATGGTACCAATGCAGGTTAACTATGCGACCTAAGTTCTGATACCAAATGTGATGACCGTCCTACAACTCTAGCGCCCAGTCCATCGTTACGGTGCTTGGATTATATAGGACGATCGTGAAGGTGGAAAAGTGGATAGAACAATCATAGAACGTATTGTATATCGCACAGTGCATCGAATAAAATATAATATGAATTACAGTTATAAAACAAGCAAGACAATAATAAATAAATGAACCACAAGTATCGAAGTGCACAGGTTCATATAGTTATACAAAACAATAGAAATAGAGTTTATACATTCAGAAATAAACTCAAAAGGTAACCGTCTCTAAATAACATAGCCAACACTGCCTGGGCTCCACGGCATTTCACAGCAGAATAAGCAATAGTAAGATCATATATAATACAAGAAAGCTCCACCTCTTTCTCGTCCTTTGCACAGCATCGCATATCACCCAAATCTACTATCTAGTCTACTCATTTAAGAATACTCGAGATAATAAGAATCAGAGCATAAAACCTCAACAGTCTGGTGCAAGCGATAAGCAAATCTCAAAATACTATGCATTTTGATATATTAATAAAGAGAGGTATAAGAATCACACTTTACATGTCCCTACATCAAAAGAGTTAGCATATAATAATATATGCTAAGCTACTACCATCATAAAGGTGTACTGAATTATAAGTACAACACTGGGTGTCTGGTATCCACATCTACAATAACTATGTTATGTGACATCCATAGGTGATAAGAAAACATGGAAAATATAGCATCCATCAAGCAATCCTCACTATCACTCACGTGCTTTGGATATATGATAACTAATATGACTGTCCTAATGCCAGAGACCAACGAAAAATTCTCGATTCCTTGATGCTTGAAATCCAAGCCAGTCACTGGGCTAGGAAACTAAATTGTAAGTCCAAGTAGCCCAGCGTATATGCATCCCGTCTTAGATCCAAGATATACGTCCTAATACCCAATGAGCATCCTCATACACCCTTACTTTATGAGTGCATCGAAAACACTTCGAGTATTAATGATCCCTGTGCATGCGTCTTCGAACATGTCCTAGTTCGTTCATTCATGTCCTAGATACAGTCCTCTTCCTACTAATTTCCATTTTCCATGGTTGAGCACATCCTAGCCCTACCTCACAAGTTTGTGCCCTGGAACTTATACTCCTAGACATCCATCAGGACTCCATCAACATCTAATCGCCATCATCCGAGCACAACCCATCGTCATCGAGTTGCCATCATCAAAGTTCCAAAGTCATCACATCAAAGCGTCATAACATTTCTTCATCCATCTATCATTATCCTTCACCTTATTGTCACATCGTATCCAAACATCGAACGAACAAACGAACACCATCAGCATGCTTCCTAAGGCCCCTACATTGCCTCCTCCAAGTTTGGCCAAGATTGCCAAACTCTACTCATCTTGGTACTGACATGATGGATCATGTTGGTACAGACATGATTACTTAGCCAAATCTGGACTAAGTGTCCATGCCTCCATACTTGCTCGAAGTCCCTAGCCAAAGATCCCTAAGTTACACACCAAACTATTTGGTAGCACCTTCTTAAGAACTTAGGTCAATCAACTTGGTACCAGGTTCTTTTCCATGCAATAAAATTTTGCTAAGTCTAAATTTACTTCCTCGCCTCCATCACAACCTAATCCAAAGCATGTGGCTTAGAAACCCAAAGTCTTCCCCTTTAGAACCTAAAGCACTTCAAGACTTAGTTGTTAGGACTGCCCATTGACATGATTTCTACCCCATGCCGACATGATTTTCCTTATTTAAATTACCTCCAATCCAATTGCGACCTGGGTTATAGGCTCCTCCAACTTCCCACAACATCATGTCCAAGTTGCATCCAACTTTGAGCTTTTTTGCTCTTCGAAACACTCAAATAATTTCTGACTATACTAAACAAATTAAAGCATACAACAAGCATAGGCAACCAATACATAATATCCACACAATATCCATAAGCATCCAAATGACATATTCAACTCAGTTAAACATGACCAACATATACAATATTGTGTAGATCTAGTTTTATGCCAAAATGACAATAGGATTCATAAGAGGTTGCAAAACCATTTATAATGCATTTTTATCTTTTTAAATTTGTCCATAAGCATGTCCTTAAGGTTAAATTAAAGTTTGAAAACATTTTAACATGGAATTTGCCTTTAAATTATCATTTTAACTATATAAACATGTATAGAATAGTGAGAGATATCAAATCGTTCATATAATACTCAAAATTACCCCCTTTATCCCAAAATTTAAAATGGACAGTAAGAATTCGATTTTTGAACCAACCAAAATTTCAATCCGAGATCTAATCTTAGCTAATTACCCATCTAATTATGGCTTAGGTTAGATTTAATATTAAAAAGATGAGTGTTTTGATGGAAATTTGGTTAATGGAGGTTTATTACTATTTTTTGGGAAGTGGGAAATGATTTGGATCTGTCCCATCGGATCTAATTAGGCTTTAATCCACAAGGGTCAGTGGGCTTAAGTATGGCTTAACTAATTGCCCATAAATCTGACCAGTAGTAATAAAAACTTAAAACGATCATATCTCGTAAATGCTAAGTCTGTTTTCTATTATAACTAATCCATTTAAAGTGAAACCATTAGCTTTATCTAATGGAAGTGGTTTCAGATCTTAATTCGACTCTAATTAAAAAGTTATAGGCTTTACAAAAATTTCTAGGTCCCAACTATCCGATAAAAATTATGAAGATGGAAATGTCTATAGTGGTCATTTTCTAAAGTTATAGGGTTATACAATCTCTTATGATTTGAATACTAATATTTTACAATCATCCAATACGTAAAATATGGTCGTTACATCCCCCTACGCCTTTAAGAATTTCGCCCCATAAATCCCTAAACAAATCAAGGAATTGTCAACCATAATTAACTTTCATGCCTAACAACCATAAGCATTCATTAAACATATCAAACAGGTAGACATGCAAATAATATGGATATACGTATCGTGGCATGCGAGATACTAAACTATCCTAAATTATATCAAAAGTGAAAGCAAATATGATAAATAGTAAGGCTTACCATGCAAAGAGCTCTGAACATGCATCCTTTATGTCCTTATCGATTTCCCACATGCAATCACCTTCACTTTCACTTCATTGAACCTTCACTAACTCCAGTCTTCCTACTAAGTCTTTTCTTATCACGTCTAATAATATGAATCAGCCTAATAGGTCTTTACATTGTCAAGTTTCTCATCACCTTCCCACTAACATGAAGGAGCATTACATTGTCAACCATACAATGCTTCGAATTGTACCATACTGATACTAGAATGATAACTATTGTTGTACACGAACTCCGCTAAATGCAACTGATCATCCCACGGGCCTCCAAAATCAAGAATCCAAGCTAGCAAGAGGTCCTCCACTATACGATTCACCCTCTCGGCATGTCCCTCATTTTGCGGGCGATAAATTGTACTAAGATGCAGCTCCGTCCCCAATGCCTCTTGTAAGCTCTTTCAAAACCCACTAGTGAACAACGGGTCTTAGTCACTCAAAATGTTCTTCGGCACACCATGTAATCGCACCACCCATTTCACATATAATTCGGCCGATTTGGACGTGTTCACCTAGACTTAATGGGTATGAATCGAGCACTCTTCATCAATCTATCAACTATGACTTAAATGTTATTGTACCCTCCTCTGGTCCTTGGCAATCCATCGATGGAGTCCATCAATACTTGCTTACATTTCCACTTGAGAATTTTAAGTGGTTTCATCAACCCATTTGGCTTCTTCTACTATGCCTTTACCAACTGGTAATTCATACACTTCGAGATGAACGTCTCGACATCTTCTTCATCCCCTCCTAATAATACATCCACTTCATATAACGTTACATCTTGTTACCACCGAGATGTATAGTCAATCTTCAATGATGGCACTCTCGCAGACCTCATCTCGTAATCCATCAAGATTGGGAATAAACACTCTCCCATCTTTACGGAGCCAATTGTCTCGGTCGAGTCCATACTGCCTCATCTCATTAGTCTCCGCTCCTTCTTCTACTTTTGCTACAGTCTCTTCTAGTCTAGCTTCTCGCTTTTGACTTGTACCAATCCTCTCGATCAGCGTCGGTATGATGGTCAAACATGCTAATATATCTGGCTCTAACTCGCAATGAGGTCTAAAGTCATGACCATCAGCATACTCCAATTACTTCCACTCTAGGAACATAATTCCCAAACTAGCATGTCTTCTGCTCAATGCATCGATGACTACACTTGCCTTGCCGAGCATATAAGAAATGCTAAAGTCGTATGAGGCTAAGAATTCCAACCATCACTACTGGAGAAGGTTGAGTTCCTTCTAGGAGAAGAGGACTTCGATAACATTTGCTCAGTTGACAGCTTGAACCTTTGCCCTAATAGGTAGTGCTTCTAAATCTTCAAGGAAAGCACTATTGTTACCAACTCCAAATCATAAGTCAGATACTTCCTCTTATGAAGCTTCAGCTGTCGACTATCGTAGGCAACAACCTTACCTCCTTGCATCAATAATTCACCCAATACTGTACCAAAAGCACTGGTGTATACCGTTATCTCCTTATTTCTACTCGAAATGGTCAAACCCCATGCACTAATCAACCTCTCCTTCAGACTCATGAATGCATGCTTATATTTCACGTCCCAATTAAAATTCTGATTCTTCTTCATCAAATTGGTTAACGATGCCGCTACATTTGAGAATTCCTTGATAAAACGTATAAAATATCCCGCCAGTCGAAGGAAATTCCTCACATCAATAGCTTTAGTGGGTTGTTTCCAACCTTGAGGCGCTACCACCTTGGCAGGATATTCTACGATGCCTTGTTTCGAGATGACATGACATAAGAGTCTCACTTCCCTCCTCAAGAGGTCACACCTCAAAAAGCTTTCAGCCTGTGCATCCTCAACACTTCAAGCATAATCCTCAAGCCCATCTTGTATTCCTCTTCTGACCTAGAATAGATTATAATTTCATCCATGAACCAAGCATGAATTTATTTAGCCGATCCTTGAAGACACGGTTTATGAGATCAACAAAGTATGCCAGAGCATTGTTTTCCTGAACAACATAACCAACCACTCGTAGAAAGCTGACCATGTATGAAATGCAGTGATCGACACACTCTCCTTTACCACTCTCATCCGATGAAAACCTATAGTAGGATCCAACTGAGATAACACCTTCAAATCGTGGAGCTAATCAAACAAGTCATCAATACGCAGGAGTGGATATTTGGTCTTCATCATCACCTGATTCAATTACGATAATCAACACATAACCTTAAAGAGCCATTTGCCTTAGTGGCGAATACTATGGGTGTGCCCTACTTAGATATACTCCTATGAATGAACCCTTGCCACTGAAATTATTTAAAGTCCAAATTTCCTTCCCCATGTTCATCACGACCTAATCCAAAGAACGTGGCTTAGAAACCCAAAATATTCCTCTTCGGGATCCCAAGCACTTCACCACCGAATAGTTTGGACTCCCCACCGACATGAATTCTGCCCCATATCGACATTATTTTCCTCACTCAAATTACCTCTAATCCATCTACGACCTGATTTATTGGCTCCTTCGATTTCGCACAACATCATGTCCAAGTCGCATCCAACATTGAGCAATTTTGCTCCATGAAACACTAAAATAATGACCACTTTCTAATTATAGAAAACCTATTAAAGCATACAAAAAGCATAGGAAACCAACACACAACTTCCATAAACAAGCATCTTGAACATGCGAGTATATGATTTTTATTTGATGATAATAAACACACATATATATATATATATATATTCAGTTGAATGTATTTGCTAATGTACTATTTATTTTTCACATAATTAAATAAATATTTGCTGAATAAAATAAATAGCATGGAATTTAAATTCAAACAGATATTTTATTCAAATAAAGATTTTATTACAATTTTGAATAGTACAAATCTGAGCCCTCATTATATATACACAATTTCAACTACAATAAAATTTTGATTACATCACAATTTTTCATTTACAATGTTCACCTCACTACATTTCACTCATTCACTTGTATTGCTCTTAAACTTTGCTCCAGCCTGAATCCAACAACTGAGTTATCTGCAAAATACACACTGATGCAATAAAATTGAACAAGAAATATTTGTGCAGTGTAAAATAAAATTTGTATTTTGAAAATATTATTTGCCTCAGTTATTTGGGTTGTTTGTCATCATATTTATTTTGAATTCGTCATGCACGAACAGCTTGTGCCATGCATAGTATATCATTGTACATGCCACAAGGCCATGCACACCGATATACACTTAATAAAATTGCAGGGACAGGTGAGCATAAAGACAAACCAATCAAAAGCTAGGTTCAACTCAAGTGCAATAAAAATGAAGTCACGACATAAGCACAAGGTCAAAACCGAGCTATAAGCTGGATTCAACTCAGGTGCAATACTTAAAACAAATCCAGATGAAAGTGTACACATGAAGCCAGCAACAACAGAGGCTAAACAGTCCAACCAAACTAATGTACACATGAATAAAATTCAAGTCAGTGCACCTCATTAATGACTAAAACAAGCCTTGACCGAAAATTAATTGTGTACAACAATGAACATGTACAAAGCTCAAAAGCTCCAGATGGTATGTATCAAAACAACAAAGCATAATCAACTGACGTGAAGACCACACAAGCTCACATGACTCAATGCAAGCACCAGATTCCAAAATATAAGTGGAAACCAATGCAAGCTTAACTAAATACAAGAGCAGACCACATGAACAACATGATCTGGCTCCAATCAGTAAACAACATATATACATGTGTAGTGGCAATACGAAGCAATTCAATATTCAAGCAAGTACAATGAGAATGTCATAGCAGTGATAACCGGTGCAATTTCGAATTTGTCAAGCAACACGAAATGAACAGGTCAAGATTAATCCACAGCAAATGCAAAAAGCCCTAGACATGTATACATATTCATATGCAACCAGACATCAACAACATAGACTCGAAGAAAGAAATTCAAGATGAATGCATATACATCAATGGTGAACTTAATTGAACAAGACTTGTATGCCCCACATGAACCAACAACTTCAACCACAACTAGCACATGCATATCAAAGTGCAGAAAAATTCCAAAATCATGATGAAGCCAGTGATACTAGAACACAAAACAATGTACACAGGAACTCAATAATGACCATACTTATATGCATGCATACAACTCAACAGTTCAATACAACCAAACTGTCCAAGCACCAAGTATACGCAATAAATGATCACAATAACATACATATATGTGCGAAACAACATGTATACATGCAGTCAGAAATCAAGAATACATGAATCGAAGCATGTACAAAGCAGCAGCAAGCATGCAAATACAAGTAGATGATCAAGGTCAAATGAAGACACAGTGCAGACCATGCATATATACAAAGGTCAAGACCAAAATACACATGACTTCAAGAACAACATAAACAGAGATGTGTGTGTACAGGAAAACCAGACATGCACATACACACACACACACACACACACACACATATATATCAATGAAGAAGTTCAGACAAATGTACACAGAGTAGCGTATATTAACAAAGTGTGGACAACAGACAAGTCAAAAACAACATGAACTGGCTTTAAGTGACAGGAAGCTCAACTGGCAACAAGTGACACAATTCCAGATACCACATGAAATAAAACTACAGTCAAAAGATTATCAGCAAAAGTTTTTAACAAAGTCAAGGCCGAAATCAATCAAACGGTAACATGTTCCAGGTCGAACGTTTTTGCAGGTAGCAGTTTCAAAATAACCAAGTCAAGTTTTTCAAACAAGAAATTCACGGAGCAAGTTCAATTATTAGAAATCATTTCAAATGGATGAAGTCAACCACAGCCAAAGTCAAGTTCAAATGTCAGAGAATTCAAAGCCGTGGTGACCAAGGAATCGAGCAAGTTTAAAATCAAAGCCATGATAATCAAGCAAATACAAAATATATGAAACCGAACAAGTCAGAAAACATCACCGACATCTAAGAAAAATTGAACGGCTGAGCTAAAGTAACTGAAGAATTCAAACAATAATATTCGAATGATAATGAAGGGAATTAAACCCTATATAACCCATATCATCATTGGCATGAAAATTCATTTGAGTTTAAAACAAAATCACGGAGCATAGTTTCATATCAATAACTTGAATCGCAATCGAGTTCGAGTGAATCGACCAGAAAAATAAAAGGGAAATCACATACCAGTTCATGTCGAATTCAATCTTGAAGCAGTCGTGTACAAATCGACAAAGCAGCAACATGAATACATCATTTGATTGATCTACTGATGTCGGCGGCTTCTAATTTACAAAAGCCATAGTTTTTTAGAAAGAAAGAGGAACGAACGTACTCGAGGAAAGAAAAGAAGCAACCATTTTTTTCACAGAAGCAAAAACGGGCCGAAGACATTAATAAAAAGAAAACGGGACACATCATTTATCAATATTTTATTTTAGGCCGGCTATTAATCTAATTTGGGCTTTAGTTTTTAAATTAGGGTTTTGTTTTTTAAATTGTTTTTAAATTTGTATTTTCTTTTTTAAACTTTTGTAAATTCTAGTAGTATGACTAGGGAACGAACTACGGTAGTGTAATTTGAGAATTCGCAACTCAGTGGCTGAGTTGTGGCGGAGTTTTGAGCATAGAGTTAGGTTAGTCGATAGTGGGTGTCATAAGTTTATGTGTGTAAGCATCTCACAACTTAATTTCTAGTAGAAACCTTGGAGGAAGCACGTAGGCAAGGTCTCGCCCAAGTTGGGTAAATCTGTGTGTTCTATTTTCTGTTTTTTATGTTTTGCTATGATCTGTTTTGCTATTATTCTGCTATTATCAGTGCTGCAATAATTTTATATACTTCCGCAATAAATTTTTATAATTTATAGTATCACTCTATTCACCCCCCCTTCTATGGTGAAATCGATCCTACAAGTGGTATTAGAGCTAGGAACAAAAGTGAATTTTTGTTTAAAAATTCGATTTTTTTAAAAACCGATTTTTGTTTGTAAATTTTGAATTTTCAAAATGACTTCTTTTAATAATGCTTTTGCTGAGGGTCAGTCCATAGTTAGACCACCAATGTTCAATGGTGAATATGCTTACTAGAAAAAAAGAATGAAATTTTTTCTGAAAACCATTGATGCTTGGAATATTGTTGAGATAGGATATAGGACACCAACTATAGTGGTAAATAATCAAGAAATAGATAAACCAATGGATCAATCGACAGATCTTGAAAATAGACTACAGAATGCTAATGCTAAAGCTATGAATTCTATTATATGTTCATTGGATCAAATTGAATTTAATCGTGTCTCACATTGTCTAACTACGTAGGAAATATGGCACACACTTGAAGTGACTCATGAAGGAACGTCTCAAGTCAAGGAATCTCACCTTGCTATGCTTAGTAGAGAATACGATAATTTCACAATAGCCGGGGAAGAAAATGTCAAGGAGATGTGCGAACGACATTCCAATATCGTATACAAATTAAAAGCTCTTGGAAAATCATACACAGAATTGGAAATAGTCCGAAAAATCCTCAGAGTCCTTCCATGAAGTCTTGAAGTGAAAGTTTTAGCTATTAAAGAATCGAAGAATTTGAAGCAAATCAAAGTTGAAGAATTCATCAAAAATCTCACCACTTATGAGCTAGAAATGAAATTCAAAGAAGAACGCGAAGGAGGTGATATTCAAAAGAAATCAGTAGCTCTTAAAGGAACAATGGAAAGTGATGATGACGATGGAGCAGCTAAGCCGGCACAATTAATAAAGAAATTCAAAAGGTGGAATCACAAATATGGAAATACAACTCTAAATCAACAATTGAAAAGCAGAATAGCCAAATCACTAGACAACTTGGAAGAGCAGGAAATCATCTGTCACAAGAGCAATAAACCTGGCCACATCAATCCCAATCGTCCACGGAATCGTCCACGGAATCGATTCAGCTAAGGTAAGAAACCGAAAAAGAGAAGTTTTGTAGCCAATTGGGATGAAATTGATGAATATGATAAAAGCACTGGCAGTGAGAGTGAAAAAGTAGATCCGTGCCTTCAAGGTGATATAACTGACAGTGATGATGACGAGCCGAGTGAGGTATCAAAACTTACTCATTCAGAATTGCTTATATATTTTCATGAAGTAGATGGCTGTTTCGAACGACTTAGGGAAAAAACATTAAAATTGAATCATAAAGAGATACTTTGATAGATTTGAATAAACAGCTTGATCAATTGGTTAAAAACTATCAAAACAAGTAAGTGCGGAAATGTCCAACATACGAAGAAGATATTAAAAAATCAGAAATTAAAATTAAATCGCTTGAAAATGAAATTATGATTTTGAAAGACAGTGAAAATACTAGAAGAAAAAATTCTATTAAAAAGTGCACACAATTATTGAATGGAAATGAATCTCTCAAAACACAAGTCCAACGATTGTCTACGATTTTAGAAATTTTTTCAAGAAGTGAAAAATCACTAGATATGCTAATAGGAAAACAAACAGTCAATATTGACAGACAAGGACTTGGATATAATCAAACTGAGCATGTTAGAAGTGAAATTAATCAAGTCAATTCAAAGTGCACGATATGTGGAAAAACTGGACACAATCATAATAATTGCTGGTATAGACCCAAACACATGAACATAATACCAATTTGGGTTCTAAAAAGCACGAATATAGAATCCTTTAAAGTCAAACAAATCTGTGTGCCGAAAGAAACATATATAAATAGGTTAGGGTCTACTCAAACATGTTTTTCAAAATCAATTGCCACTAATAACCATGGACCTATAAAAACAAATAGGTCACAAAAATCTTTACTCATGTAGGTGTGGTGGTAGGCTAAGGAACAACAATAGTGTTATCTGGATTCTGGCTATTCGAGGCACACAAAGGGCAACAAAGCAAAGTTCCTTAGCCTAGTATAAAGGTGGAAGAATCACAATGGACAATAATGAAAAATTATCATAACGGTAAAATAGGTAGCGATACATCTATCTTAAACGATATATTAAATGTGATATTCTGCACCATAATCTGAATTTAAATCAACCAGTTATGTGATAATGAATGTTGATTTTGATTCTGACTTTTTCAAAATTGTTAGCCAATTATATTTTTTTATGCCGAGAACACTATAAGTACCTCAAGAGTCTTTGAACTATTTCACATAAAATTGTTTAGAATAATGATAGTGTTTTATTGATTGATGATAATACAATTGGTTATTTTACTGCTGACTCTATATTCATGGTTTTGTTTATTGGCACAACTTCAATTAAAATCTAGAAGAATTTCATTTAAATGTTGTAAAAAGAATTTCAAGGAATTGTTGCAACTCCATAATCTAGTCTATAACATTCAATCTAATGATAATCTCGAGTCCAAGAGAAATTCAGATGCAGATTACATTGGTAATCTAGTTGAAAGAAAAATTACTATTGGAACGTGATTTATATTGAGACATTCAGTAGTTGCATCATTTTCAAAGAAAATATTTGCATATTTTTCATATCAAATAATTTTCTATTAGCAAACATTTCTTTTATAAAACCCCTTCTAGAAAATAGTTTTTGTTGACCTTATTTCAGATTAGTCATTTTAGAAAATTTGAATTTATAATTTGATTTTAAATAACTACATTAACTACTCTAACTCCCTACTGATTATCGAAAAGATAAATATTGATTGAAAAAGTGATGAGTGTTGATATTAATCGTAAATTATAACTTGAGACGGTATAATTAGTAAATTTCTTTAGAAATTTAAACAAGTGTTATAAAAACTTTTATTGATAAAAATTACATGATCATCTCTATTGCTATCATATTTCTAACGATCATCACTCATCAAAATCCAATATAGTTTATCAATATGTGGTATTTTAAATGGGAAATCATTCGTTTTTCAATTTATTATATTTTTAGCAATAAAAACATCCAAAGTATTCGCTCTCATTTAAAAGTTCCCAAGGTAATGCATGGGTGAATTACTTGGATTTTTCGATTATGTGCTTTAATGCCCATTTAAAAGTCCTTACGGTTATGAATGTATGGAACGCATATCAAAATTGATTAATTAAATAGATCAGTTGATTCTAATCCCATTTATAAATCCTCACAGTTATGCGTGGTTAGAAGATACTTGAAATTCATTTTTTTAATAAAAATTGGGAATACTGCAAATCTCATTTAAAAGCCCTAATGGTTATGCACGATTAGTAGATATTCAAATTCTTGATATAAATATACCATAAATGGACATAACTATATGGTTTTATGTGATAACATCATTCCTATCATTTTAAAGTGGAATATGCACCGAACAGAGTATTTACAATTTTTGTTTGATTTTTTTATTGAAATTTAGTATTTATACCCAATTGATTATTAATGTTGTATTAACGTCTATCACTTTATTTCTATTTTTCTAACACTATTACTCTTTTGTTGATAACAAAAGGGGGAGAGAAAAGTTAAGATTTTGGTAAATAAAGGTCAAATATTTTATTTTGTATTTTCTAATTGCGTCTAGACGCATTTCCATATTTTTATTTATTTACATGCATATATGAAGGGGGAGCTTTGTGTAGGGAGGGAGCATTCATATAGGGGGAGAAAAGTAAATGATCAAATACATTTAATAAATTCAAAATCTTAAATATATGTTTTTTATCATCAAAAGGGGGAGATTGTTGAATATGCGAGTATATGATTTTTGTTTGATGATTATAAACATATATATACATATTCCATTAAATGTATCTGTTAATGTACTATTTTATTTTTCATATAATTAAATAAATATTTGCTGAGTAAAATAAATAACATAGAATTTAATTCAAACAGATATTTTATTCAAACAAATATTTTATTACAATTTTAAATAGTACAAATCTGAGCTCTCACTATATATACACAATTTCAGTTACAATACAATTTTGATTACATCACAATTTCCATTTACAATGTTTACCTCACCACATTTCACACATACACTCGTATTACTCTTCGACTTTGCTCCAGCCTGAATCCAGCATTTGAGTTATCTGCAAAATACACACTGACGTTGTAAAATTGAAAAAGAAATATTTGTGCAGTGTAAAATAAAATGTATTTTGAAAATATTATTAGCCTCAGCTATTTGGGTTGTTCGTCATCATATTTATGTTGAATTCATACACGAACAGCTTGTGACATGCAAAGCGTATCTCTGTACATGCCACAAGGCCGTGCATACCCATATACACTTGATAAAATTACAGGGACAGGTGAGCATAAAGTCAAACCAAATCAAAAGCTAGGTTTAAATCAAGTGCAATAAAAATAAAGTCAGGACATAAGCACAAGGTAAAAACCGGGTTATAAGCTGAATTCAACTCAGGTGCAATAGGAAAAACAAATCCAGAAGAAAGTGTACACATGAAGCCAGCAACAACAGAGGCTAGACAGTCCGACCAAACTATGTACACATGAATAAAATTCAAGTCAGTGCACATCATTAATGACTAAAACAAGCCTCGACCGAAAATTAAATTGTGTACAACAATGAACATGTACAAAGCTCAAAAGCTCCAAATGTATGTATCAAAACAACAAAGCACAATCAAGTGACGTGAAGACCACACATGCTCACATGACTCAATGCAAACATCAGATTCCAAAATACAAGAGGAAACCAATGCAAGCTCAACTAAATACAAGGGCAGACCATATGAACAACATGATCTGGCTCGAATCATTAAACAACATGTACACATGTGCAGTGGCGATATGAAGCAGTTCAATATTCAAGCAAGTACAATGAAAAAGTCATAGCAGTGATGACCGGTGCAATTTCAAATTTATCAAGCAACACAAAATGAACAGGTCAAGTTTAATCCACAGCAAATGCAAAAGGCCTCAGACATGTATACATATTCATATGCAACCAGACCTCAATAGCCAGACTCGAAGAAAAGGAATTCAAGATGAATGCATATACATCAATGGTGAACTTAATTGAACAAGACTTGTATGCCACACATGAACCAACAACTTCAACCACAAATAGAACATGCATATCAAAGTGCAGGAAAATTCCAAAATCACCAGCGATACCAGATTACAAAACAATATACATAGGAATTCAATAATGACTATACTTATATGCATGCATACAACTCAACGGTTCAATACAACCAAACTGTCCAGGCACCAAGTATACACAACAAATGATCACAATAACATACATACATGTGTGAAACAACATGTATACATGCAGTTAGACATCAAGTATACATGAATCGAAGCATGTACAAAGCAGTAGAAAGCATGCAAATACAAGTAGATGAGCATGGCCAAATGAAGACACGGTGCAGACCATACATATATACAGAGCTCAAGACCAAAGTACACATGACTTCAAGAACAACATAAATAGAGATGTGTGGGTACAGGAAAACCAGACATGCATATATGTGTGTGTGTGTGTGTGTGTGTGTGTGTATCGATGAAGCAGTTCAAATAAATGTACAGAGAACAGTGTATATTAACAAAGTGTGGACAACAAACAAGTCAAAAACAACATGAACTGGCACGAAGTGACAAAAGCTCAATTGGCAACAAGTGAAACAAGTCCAGCTACCACATGAAACAAAACTACAGTCAAAAGATTATCAGCAAAAGTTTTTAACAAAGTCAAGGTCGAAATGAATCAAATGATAAAATGTTCCAGGTTGAACAATTTTGCCGTTAGTAGTTTCAAAATAACCAAGTCAAGTTTTTCAAACCAAAAATTCACGGAGCAAGTTCAATTATCAGAAATCATTTCAAATGGCCGAAGCCAACCACGATCAAAGTCAAGTCAAACATCAGAGAATTCAAAGCCGTGGTGACCAAGGAATCGAGCAAGTTCAAAATCAAAGCCATGATAATCAAGTAAACAAAAAATATACGAAACTAAACAAGTCATTAAACATTACCGGCATCCAGACAAAATCGAACGGCCGAGCTAAAGTAACTGAAGAATTTAAACAATAAAATTCAAACGATAATCAAGGGAATTAAACCCTATATAACCCATATCATCATCGACATGAAAATTCATTCGAGCTTAAAACAAAATCACAGAGCATAGTTTCATATCAATAACTCTAATCGTAATCGAGTTCAAGCAAATCAACAAGAAAAACAAAAGGGAAATGACATACCAGTTCAAGTCGAACTCGATCTTGAAGCAGCTGTATACAAATTGACAAAGCAGCAACGCCAAAACATCATTTGATTGATCTACTGAAGTCGACGGTTTCTAATTTACAAAAGCCCTATTTTTTAGAAAGAAAGAGGAACGAACGTACTTGAGGAAATAAAAGAAGCAACCATTTTTTTCCATAGAAGCAAAATGGGCCAAAGACTTTAATAAAAAGAAAAGGGGATACATTATTTATCACTATTTTATTTTGGGCCGGCTATTAGTCTAATTTGGGCTTTAGTTTTTAAATTAGGATTTTGTTTTTAAATTTTTATTTTCTCTTTTAAACTTTTGTAAATTCTAGTCGTGTGACAAGGGATGAACTACGGTGGTGTAGTTCGGGAATTTACAATTCAGTTGCTGAGTTATGGCGAGGATTTGAGCGTAGATTTTGGTTAGTCAACAGCAGGTATCGCGAGTTCACGTGTGTAAGCGTTTGACTACTTAATTTCTAGTAGAAACCTTCGAGGCAGCACATAGACAGGGTTTTGACGAAGCTGGGTAAATCTGTGTGTTCTATTTTCTGTTTTTTATATTTTGCTATTATCTGTGTTGCTATTATTCTGCTATTATCAGTGCTGCAATTATTTTATATACTTTCACAATACATTTTTATAATTGATAGTATAACCCTATTCACCCCCATTCTAGGGTGAAATCGATCCTATAAAGCATAGGCAGTTTTACTCCTTTGACGATTGGAATCCATCGGCGGCCGTCAGAAGCCGAGGAGGGCCGTCGGAAAAAGCCATTGAAAATAAAGCAATCACCGGACAATGCTTCCGACAGCTTTCGGATGGTTTCATCGATGGCTTTGCGACGGCTACTAGTGGCAAATTCCAACGTGTTACCGACAACCGTCGTGTACACGTGGCTATTTCTGGTTCATCTTAGCGTGTATCCGAAGCCATTAGAAACTGTTGCTATCTAGACGTCGGAAACCGTTGCTATCTTGACGTCAGAAACCGTTATAAGCCGTCAAATATATTTTTTGCCAAAAAGTAGTCGATAGCCATCGATAACCATTGGATATTACTGACCATTAGGCGGTTAATAACCGTCAAAGCCATCAGAAATCTGGCCTACCTTTTCTTTCTGCTGCTATTCATCTCCTATACAACATACAAATATGAATATATATCGCAGACAGATTTCACACATATAAATCATATATGTATATATATATATATATATAAGCCCAAATCACATATAAAACATCGATACTAAAAAATCACTATTTACGACTTAAAACTCAAACAATCAACCTTACAACAAAACATTCAACCAACATACACATAATCAACATCCGACATCTAAAAATTTATCAATCATGTTAAAAGAAACCAACACATCATCCAACATCTCCTTAAAATATATTAAACATACCAAAATACATCATCCCCACCGTCTCCCAGTGTATATATGTCCAATATCCAAACATAAACACAAATACAAACACAAAAATCTTACCTATCAAGCCTCATCATTGCCTCCGAAACCACCTAGCAAAGGAAATGCACCATCCTTGTGATGTCCCGGAAATTTGGGCAATATTTATTTAATAATTTCATTTATAATTATTTTAAAATGTGAAATATTGATTTAATAATCTAATTCAAACATAATTTTCTTTTGAAAATTTATAATTATTTAGTTTGACAAATGATATTCTTTTCAAAATTTATAATAATAATAATTGAATTTGAGAATCTTATTGTTTTAAAATGTTAAAAATATTTAAATGATAAAATTTTCTTTCTAAGCTAATTTAAAAATATTTTATTTATAATGTATATATGTGTATACATTGTAAATAGGAGTTTTGATTTTTATTTTAAAATTTAAATTTAATAAATGATATTTTCAAATTTATAATATATATAGGTATATGATTATTGAATTGATTAAATTAAATTAAAATTAGTATTGGAACTTTCCATAAGTCAATTTATAGATCTATCTTATATTTTCAAAAGAAATTAAAGTAAATATTTTGTTATAAATATATAATAGTTAAAAATTGTATTTTATAATAAAGTTTATTTTGTTTTTTCTTTAAAATTGTTTTGAAATAAACTTAGTTTATTTATATTAAAGTATAATATGTTGATTTGAAACTTTTTAAATAAAATAAATTCAATAATTTTCTTTTCTTTTTAAAATTTTCTCTTGTGAAAATTAGTTTTAAATAATTTTTTTTAAAAATATATTCAAGCAAATATTTAAATATGTAAAGATAATTCATTTGTAGTTATTTAAAGATTAAATATAAATAAACATACAAAACATCTTAAATTAAATTAGAATGGTTTTATCTTAAATTAAAACATTTGTAAACAAAGAAATTTATCTTTATATCTAAATCATACATGTGTTAAGCTTCATGCTTTAAAGTAGACACTTGTAATTAATCTTCACATCTAAATAACAAGTGGCATACTAAATCAATTTTTGAATTTATTATTTTAGATAAAAAAACTTAAACAAATCTTTTTGTTTCAAACCCTTTATCTCCTATAATGAATCTAAGATCAGATTTAAGAAAAACTGAAATCATTTTTACTCTAAATTCCACAACCCAAGTTCAATCAAGATTCTGCAAAACTCAATGCATGTTTAAAATCTGAAAACCCAAATTGCAAATTATTTTAACCTGCAAAATAAATTACATTTGCAAATTCTGTTTGAATCTGCAAACTAAATCAAATCTGCAACCTGTAAGATTTATTCAAGCAAAGATGAAATGGGGAAGCATGCAGACTAAAATCATCAAATGCAGTTTCAAAGCCTGCAAACAACATGTTATAATCAACTCTAACTAGGAGCAAGCACAGATTCAATCAATGCATTGGAATTCAGGCTGTAGGGGTGACTTGCATCTGGAATGCTTTCTGTTGTTCATTTTATAGGTGAGTAAATCTATGTTTAAAAATAGTTTCTACTTTAAAAAAAAAACAAGCTATCAAGATTTGCAGAAACTAAAGTTAATTCAAAATGCCTTTCAAATAAGAAACTGTAAAACAGTGGTAATTAAAACTGTTCTGTTTTTCTTTTAGTAAGTAACCTCAAAAGTTTATAGGTTGTACTAAATTTATCTGTGCATGAGTTTGAGTATATGCTTGACTGTTGTGTGATTATGCCTGCATACATTCTTGAGTATGCAAATAAGTGTGATGTGAATTTCTACAGACATGCTTCTATTATTACTTGGATTTAAATACAAATCCACTTCTATATGATTGAATCATAGTTAGAGATTATTGTGTGAACAAATTATGTTGTTTAGCATAGATTAGGTTTGTAAAATTTTAATTTAGAAAAGTAAAAAACCTGTTACTTCTGAAATCAATCACAACAGACAATAGTTCAAAAAGTAAGATTGTCAACATCTTAAAATTTTTCAAAACATGTTTAAAACTTTAATGTATGTTTAAAAACAAGGATAATAAAAACAAGCATCAAGTTTTAAATCTTCTATGGAGTTAGTAATTTAGAACTGTGCAGAATTTGGTATTTTGGGTATCAAATCATAAAATAAGTTTTGGAATCTGGAAATCCTTCTGGAGGTGTAAGATTAACGGGGAAGTAGGGGGAAAATTCCTAATAGTTGATCAGAGAGTTGTGGTGTTGGAAAGAATGGTTTTTCAGGTTTGAACCCTAGTTGTAAAGTGATGGAAGACTTGTAACTGCATGAACTCTGTGGTGATTCGAGTGGCCTGAGGTTTTGGGGTTTGGAAGAGGGGGTATAGGTGGAGCAATGGCCGGAGTTGGAGACCATAAGATGGCCAGAGTGGGTTGTTGTGATGATTATCAGGTTTGGTATGTTGTGGTGAAGCTCTTCAGGTTGCTGTTTTTTTATTTTGCTTGATCCTGATTCTCAAGCTACAAAGGATTTGTGATGGACATTATCAAGTTGAAGGATGGATGGCTTCTTGGAGAGGTTGGTGGAGGTAGCTAGAAGTCACCAGAGCAGTGGTCGCATTTGCACAGTATTTGGTTGACTCTGGTGAACTCTGAGTGTGCAGGTTTTGGTGACTCGAAGTCACCCTCGTGTATTATGTGTTGTGACTCGAAGATGGAAGGGTTTTGACCCAAAGTATTTAGATGGTAGACTCGGGTTTGTTGAGTGCAGGAGTTAAGTCTGAGTGTTGTGTTTTTTTAAATCTGGGAAACTCAAATTTATTTTTTAAAAGCTATGTTTTAAATTAAAGTGTAGGTTTGAATTAAATTCAAGTAAGCTTATCAATTCAAAAGTTTAAAATGATGAATTTAAATTTAAGTAAGATTTAAATTTAAATCTGGAAACAATGTAAATATAGTTTCAGGTTTTTGAATCCAGATTTTTTTTTATTTTAAACAGTTTTGTTTTTTTTAAATTTTTTTTAAGGGGATTCAATTTTTAAAACAAGATTAAAATTTAGGTGTAAGTATGAATTAGATTCAAGAGTACTTTTGAATTCGAAGTTCAAAATGAAAATTTTAAATTTTAAGCAAGATTTAAAATCTAGTTTTGAAATCAAGTTTTGAGTGTGATTTCAATCTTACTTTGAAATGAGTTTGAATTCAAAACAGTTTTGAAAATTTTTAAATATTGGACATGAAATGTTTTTAAGTAAAATTTAAAAATAAATTTGATTTCAAATAAAGGTTTAAATTTTAAAAGAATTCTTTCCTTTAAGTATTGAAATAGAATTATGATATGTTCAACTTTGAAGTTAAAATAATCTATCTATTTTAAAAGATTTGATTTATTTTTAGTAAAATTAAGTAATATGGATTTTTTTTAAACTTTTCTTATATAATAATGGTAGTTCTTTACCTTTAGTTTATTAATTATTTAAATTTGGGAATGTTTATATGGTTAAACATCTTTAAATCTTAAATTTTAAAATGGAAGTTGAATTTAATTTTAGGAGTGTATTGTTTAAATACATTTGAATAATTAATAAGTCATTAATAAGTAAATGGATTAATTTGGAAATAATTAAGATAATTTAGAAATTTACTTATTAAATTGATTTTAATTAATGTTTTGGATTAATTTATAATTAGAAATGATTAATGAATAATTAATCTAAGATAATTCACTTAAGTAAGGTATTAATGAAAATGTTGTTAATTATCTAAGGGTAATTTATAATTAACTAATGAGATTAATTTTGATGAATTAATTAGATTAATTAATTGAAGATTATCATTTGAAACTGGTTAAGTATAATTAATTTATTAAAAGTAATTAAGGGATTAATTACTTATTGTAAATAAATTCTAATAATGTGTTTTGTTTAAATTAATTAATTTAGTTTAATTAATTTAAGAAATAATTTAATAATTTAATGATTACTTAATGTAATTTATGGAACAGGATTACTTAGAGAAGTAATAATTGCTGGATTTCAATTATGGAAAGATGTTTTATTTTAATAAAGTAATTTGGATAATTACTTTTGTAATTAATCAAGGATTAATTAATAAAGATAATTAATTTATTAATAAGTAATTAAGGGTAGTTAATTACTAGATTTAAATATTAATCAAGGTAATTAATGATTAGATTAATTACTAAATGTAATTAATATTAAATAAAGTAATTTAAATATTAATTAGAGACCATTAATTAATATAATTAATGATGTAATTAAGGATTGTTTAATTAAGTAATAATTAATTAATTAAGTAATTAATTAATTGTAATTAATTAAGGATAAATGTAATTAATTATAGTTAATTAATGAATGATGTAATTAAATGTTAATTACTTATGATCAAGGTTAATTAATTTTATAAAATTAATTTAAGACTAATTACTTATTGTAATAAGTGGGTGATTAATTATAGATGTTTAATCAAGTTAAATACTTAATGAATGATTAATTAACTAGGTTGATTAATCAATATATTTATAAGCAGGATTTATAGGTGAGTAATTAATTTAATTTATTTTAAATTAATTAAAGATAGAAGTAATTAATTTAATTCACTTTAAATTAATTATAAATGATGGATAATAAATCATTGCTTATGGATGATATTGATATACCTTTGGATGGTTGTGATCTCAGAAATGAGATGAGTAGTATCTATAGGATATGGATGCTTAGTTATAGTATGATGGATTATTTTGGTTGTGATGATTGATTGTTGTGATGATTATCTGTTATGATAATGTTATGGGTTATCTGTTATGATAAATGTAGTTTATCTATCTGCGTGAAATAGATACTAATAAATGAGTTAATTGGTTAAAACCCTTAAGTATAACTTAGACATTAAAATGGCGTTTGGTTTCGGTGAGACCGGGATCGGGTTTCCATATTTGGATATCCGAAAACCACATCGATTTCAATTTAAACGTTAGGTCGTTAATCCAAGTGGAGCAAGTGAAGACTCGAGGTGTAAGGGCTATACGTCAGTATAACTCTGTGGGTGATTCCGTAATGAGTTTGACGGAATAGTACTTATAGGTTCGAGATGGTGGTTTAGAGTGCAAGGGTTATTGTCGTTGACTCTGAGGGTGATTCCAAAATGAGTGTAACGAGATAATGCCTTCGGTTTCATTCGAACCCGGAACGAACTTGTATGGATTGAATGCTTTCAGAACATCGTCAGGTGGACGATGAGCATTCTAAGATAAATGTGTTCTCTAAAGATAATCGCAGCCTCAAGCCTCATCAACCGGGAATGGCTAAAACAGGGGAGGTGCAGCAAGGCTTCGTGGGTAGCCCCCACTTGAGAGTGAGATTTACCCTTGTCTAGAGGTCCCTTTTATTTCGGCTGTGTGGATGGTTGTGAGCTCCAACCGTCGGGGTGGTCTTGTTCGGAACTATTCAGTAAGGAATGGGTCCGGCCTTGTGTTGCAGGGGAGTGGGAGTACTCCTCGGTACGGTGATCTAGGCCACGTACTGTAGCGGGCGGTACTCCAGTAGCCTTGCCATTGATGGAATCCAAAATCCAATAAGTGCCTATACAGTTTTGATTGTGCCCAACTATGTTGGAACATGAGATGTAAGCATTCCAGCTAAATCTGTATTTTATTTTGAAAACCCTAGACACTATTATAATATCATTGGATTTCCTATCAAATGTTTTGGTTAGCGTAAGGTAAAAACTTTTCCATGTTTATGTGTGGGAAGTCTTACGTGATACCTTTTATTTTCAAAGGATTTTCTAAAGATTAAGCAACTTTTAAACCCGTTTACTCACACCAGACCCCTGTCTGACCCGAGTGTTTATTTTCTGTTTTATTAAACTCTTGGGTACTCATATTTTGTATGAGTAGTCAAGTGATTCAGGATTGCTTTGACGAGTTCTGGAGGAGATAATGGAGCAGGAGGCTTCAGCGAGTAGATATATATAGTGGTTCCGCTGTGTTTGAGTTGTATCTGTTTTTCTCTGATATACTTGAATTGTAATCGCTAGACAGATGTTTATAACTGTCTAGTTTGTGTTGTATTGGCTATAAAACTCTGATGTATATGATACTATGTAAAGTATTATGTGATATAATATAATTTATTCGTTCCGCTGTGAGATTCTGATGTTGTCTGTTTCTTTCTTTTCTTTCTTTTCTCTTTTCTATCCCTTTCTTTCTTCGTAGCGATGCGCCTTCCTGGAGTATGGAAGTTGGGTCGTTACAATCCTGCTGCATATACGTAGCCAAGCGCTCGTCCAATTGCATCACCTCTACGGCGCAACAACGGTCTCGCTCCTCCTGCTCTGCAATCATGGCTCTCAACTCTTGATCTTTTCTTTTTCCTGAGCTTATTAGTACTTGCTCTGCTTGCTCCTAGCCTGCAACACATGATCTAATAAGAAATTTGTATCTAATGGCTTAGTAGTCGCTATAAAAGTGTGATATATAAGATTAAAAGATGCTATAATAGTGTGAAATGGAATAACGTTTGGATTCAAAGACATTTTTAGCTAACTTGCTTTGCTTAAACTGAGAATGGTTGGATTGCGTTCTCAATCGAGTGTTTGTACATGTATATGTATTGAAGAGCAACCGAATTTGTGACGACTCGGAATTTTGAGCAATATCAATTTAATTATCTTTGATAATAATTAAATTGATTTGATCATTTTACATTATAAATTGACAAATTAAAATTTATTTTAAAAAAGATTAATAATAATTTGATAATATCTATTAACATTTTTCTTAACAATATAAATAGGCAAGTTTAATTCTTTTGAAAACTAATGATTTGGAAATATTATTTTAGCAATTTAATATTGGTAAGATTTATTTTTCAAAAGCTAATCAAAAATATTTTCTATTTATAATATATATATATATATTGATATATCTTGTAAATAGGAAGTTTTAATGTAATAAAACTTTATATCCAAATTGTAATATATATGAATGTATATATTATGGTTTGTTTTGTGTTTCAAAATTTAATATAGTAATTATCAAAAATAATGTTAAAATGATTTTCTATTTGAAATATGTACTTGTAAATATATATATTAAAAATAGGGAAATATTGATTTGAATTTAATAATTGTTTTCAAACTTTATAAATATATAGTTTTGTAATTTGAAAGGTTAATTTGATTTAATGTTTTTGAAATGATATTTGAAGTTTAAATTTTAATAACAAAGTTAATTTCTTATTTTATAAACACATATTTTAGCTTTTTTTTAAATAAGAACAAAATTTGAAGTTCACTTACAATTATTTTTAATATTCTTTCATTTTAATTTTATCATAAGATAAGATTGTTTTAAAAATTTATATAAAGAGTTAAACTAAGTTTCTCAAATTTATAAACATATGATAGAATTAAATTGATTAAAATATAAGTTATTTATAAATGCCTATATGAATTTGCTTTTGAAATATTTATTAAAGTCTAAAGTTTATTTTTATAAGATAAAAACATTTTATAATTACCTAAGTATTACATAAATACATATATATAGCTTAAATAGATTATTAAAAAGAAAATAACATTTAAAATATTAATAAAACATTAGGAAAATACTTCTGTAAATATTAATTTAACATTTTAACACTTGTAAACATTTTAGAGTATTTAAAGCCAAATGTAAATCATTATGCATATGTGTAAGATTTTGAGAGCATTAAGTGACAAATATAATTCATTTGATAAATTTTAGATTTTAAATTAAATTGTGAAACAAGAATATGAGTTTTAAATTTTCAGTTAAAATCTTTTCTTCATCTTCAACCCAGACACAAAATGAATGCAAATCAAAACAAAGATCAGAGGAAAAAAAATCTGTAGAATCTGAAACAAAGAAGTGATCTGGAAATTAAACATCAGAAACAAGATTTCAGATACAATCAAGCATCCAGATGTAAATTTCAAAAAAACAATTCAGATTCAATAGCAATAGGATTATATTCAACATGCAACTGGAAAATTCAACATTTATGCAATCAAGCAGTTCAAAATCAACAGATAATTCAGTAATCAGCAGGCAAGAAAAACTAATTTATCAACATGCAGAGCATGCAGAAATTACAACAAGCCTGGAAACATTTCTGTCTTCAGCAAATTTTAGGTGAGTAAATAAATCTTTTAAATACAGTTTTAAACATTGGATTCAACTTGATCTTATGATTGAATAATATAATGTTTTCTGAATTTACTTGAAGTATACTGAATGCATATTTGATTGATGAGTTTTGAAATACCTGTGTTGTTAGAGTCTAGGCTGTGTAAAATAACAGTCTCAAGTTTCATAATAAAATTCAATAACTTAATTTTGGATTTGTATTGGCCTTTGATGTGTAAGTAGAAGTTGATTGTAAACAAGTAATCTATCACCTAAAAATATTTACAGGATTTCAAAGTACATTATTGGCTCAGGAATTTTAAATTTATAGTAAAATATTGATTTGGGACAAAAAAATTTGTATTCAAATTTGAGTTTTGATTTTATAATCGAATAGTAAATAAGAAATCATGATTTTAGAAGCTTGAATCATGAATTTCAGAATGGTAGATTGTGTGAATTTGGGGCTTGACTGATTTGGGTAAATTGGTCGATTTACGGCAAACAACGGCGAGTTTGCGGTCGACGTTGATCATGGAGGTTAAGGGAAGGTTATAGATCATCAGAAAAATACCCATGTATTTTATTGATGATCAAGTTGGTCAGTATTCGATCGAGTAGGGTTTTATACTCTGTTTTTGCCGACGTCTTTCTTTTGGGAATCACGGCGTCGTATCACAACCGGAGTCGATCGCTGTTGGTTCTGGAGTTGCGAGGGAGTGATGCGGAGCTGGGGTTAAGGTGGCGAGGTGTCACGTGAGGGGGATGATCGGCGTTGATCATTTTCTGGTAGTGATGGGTTGTAGCAGTATGGGTTCGTTGGTCATTTTTCGATTGTCGGTCGAATTCGAGTTTCTGGGTCGTGTGTTGTGTCGTAGGGGTCGAAGACGACTTGGGGGAGGCCGGCGTGGAGTTCGCCGTCGACCATCGGCGACGTGCACATTTACGTGTCCGATTTCGTGCCTCTGCATTGGGTTTTGGGGAGAACGAAGGTGGATGCTCGAGTTTTCTTTCAGGTAGTTGGTGTGTATTCTCGAAGCAGGTTAGGGTAGGGGAAGACTCGGGGTTGACGCAGGATTTTGCCGTGGGTTACTCGAGTTTGAGTCAGCGGATTTTGGGTTTTGTCAGAAGCTTGAAATTTAACAGTTATGTTTAAAGGTTTGAAACAAAGACATTTGGTTTTGGAATAAAGGTTTAAAACAAAAGTTAAATAAGTTTTACTTATAAAACTAATTGGTTTCAAAGTCAAATTATAAACAAGCTTTACATATATTAAAATATGAATGATTTTAAAATAAAAAGAAATGGATATTTTTGAAATAAAGCTTGTATTAAATTTTATTTAATATTCTTTTAAAGATTTAAAGGTATATTTAAAATGTGTTTTAATTATAATTGATTTCTAATATTTTTATTTTAAATAAGGATTAATGATATCAATTTAGTAATCAATTATAATTAAGAATTATATTGAGTAATTAAGAGTTTGGTTAAACAAATATATGAAGATAATTAAGGTAATTAAATTGATTAACCCTTGAAAGTTATTGGTTAATATAAATATTTTAGTTAAGATAATGCTCTTCTTAATTAAGGATCTTTATAATATAAGAAGTTAAGAATCATTTAATTAAATTTAAATGATTAATTAATAATTAATTAAGTAATTAATTAGTGATAAATTTAAAGATAATCACTTTGGAGTTGATTAAGTATAATTACTAGGTGAAGTAATCAAGTCATTAATTACTGGAGGTAATTAAGTAAAAGATAATTACTTATAAAAGTAATTTAGCGGATGAGATTAGGGATTAATCACTTGAGTTGTTAATTAAAGAATTAATTAATAAAATTAATTAAAGGTTCAAAATATTTAATTAATGGTTAATTAATAAAAGGATTAAGAGTAATTAATTAAGTGATTAATTAATTATTAAAATATAATTAATTAAGGAAGAAGTTTAATTAATGAAAGTAATCATTAATTAATGGAAATAATTAATTAATTGTTAATTTAGAATAATTAATTTATAATTAAGTTTTAATTACTAAATGTAATTAAAAGTAATTAATCAAATGTGATTAATTAAAAGTAATTAATTAAATATGATTAATTATAAATGATTAATCTAGTGTGTTTAACTAAGGTAATTAATCAAGAGTAACTAATCAAGTATGATTAATTAATAAGGTGATTAATCAGGTGTGATTAATTAAAGGATAATTAAGGAATAATTAAATTATCAGATAATTAATAATAATTAATTAAGTGCGATTAATTTTAAAGGGGTAATTGAGAGATAATTACTTGGATAATTAAGAAGAAATTAATCAGGATGATTAATTAAAATTGTAATTAAGGAATAATTACTTAAGGTAATTAAGTAGTAATTAATCAAGGAAGATTAATTAAAGTGGAGAATTAAGTGATGTTTATTAATTACTTTGTAATTAATTAATGAATAGTAGGATGGATTGTTGATAATCCAAGTGTTTAGGTAAGAATTAATTCAATTAAGAATGAATTAAATTAATTAAGTTGGATCAACCTTGTATAGGGATGATTAATGATTAGTTGATAAGTATCATTGGATGAGTTAATAATATTGGATGATATCATATGTCATTGATTGATATGTAATGATATGAATGTGTTATACCTGAGATGTGATATCTATATGCTGCTTTGTGATATGTTTGGATGAATTTGATAATTGTGAATTATCTATTTGTGTGTTGTGAATCATCCATTTATGTTAAGTGATATTTCTGAATATCTACTATTTAATCCCTTAAGTACAACTTGGACATTAAAATGGCGTTTGGATTCGGTGAGACCGGAATCGGGTTTCCATATTTGGATATCCGAAAACCACACCGATCCAAAATAAACGTTAGGTCGTGAATCCAAGTGGAGTGTAAGTGAAGACTCGAGGTGTAAGAACTATACGTCAGTATTACTCTGTGGGTGATTCCGTAATGAGTTTGACGGAATAGTACTTATAGGTTCGAGATGGTGATTCAGAGTGCAAGGGCTATGGTCGTTGACTCTGAGGGTGATTCCAAAATGATGCAATGAGATAGTGCCGTCGGTTCCTTTGAACCCAAAACGGACTTGTATGGATTGAATGCTTTCAGAACATCGTCAGGTGGACGATGAGCATTCTAAGATAAAAGTGTCCTACAAAAGGTAATCGCAGCCTCAAGCCTCATCAACCGGGAATGGCTAAAACAGGGGAGGTGCAGTAAGGTTAAGTGGGTCATGCCCAAGTAGGACGAGATTCATCCCTGTCTAGATGTCCCTTTTTATTTCGGCTTTGTGGACGGTTGGTCTGCAGCCAACTGCGGGGTGGTCTTGTTCGGGACTGTTCAGTAAGGAATGGTCCCGGCCTTGTGTTGCAGGGGAGTTAAGGTGGCTCCTCGGTACGGTGATCTAGGCCACGTACTGTGACGGGCGGTACCCCAGTGGCCCTGCCCTTGATGGAAACCCATTCTTCGTACGAGACCCTACGGTTTTGTTTGTATTACCCACTTTTGTGGCTAGTATCTAGAATTTAATGAATGTAACAATTTTGGCTATTTCATATTTACTTGAAAACCCTAGACACTATTATAATATCACTGGATTTCCTATCAAATATTTTGGTTGGCTTAAGGTAAAAACTTTTCCATGTTTATGTGTGGGAAGTCTTACGTGATACCTTTTCTTTTCAAAAGGATTTTCTAAAGTTAAGCAACTTTTAACCGTTTACTCACACTAGTCCCCTGTCTAACCCGAGTTTTATTTTCTGTTATGTTAAACTCTTGGGTACTCATATTCTGTATGAGTAGACAAGTGATTCAGGTTATCCTTGACGAATTCTGGAGGAGCTTTGGAGCAGAAGGCTTCAGCGTGTAGATATAGATAGAGTTTCCGCTGTGTGTTATTCTGTATAGTTGTTCTTGTATTGTATATTAGAAATAAATGTTATAACTGTCTAAATTGAGATGTATAGTTGTATACTCTGATGTATATGTGTAACATTTCGATTTTGTCGGGATCCGAAGGTCGGCATTCTTACGCCCACTGTATCAAATGCCACATAATCGAATGCCGGTAAACCGAATTGTTAGGGTTAAAAAGAAGAGGTAAAAGAAAAAGATAGAAGAAGTGAGAAAACAGAACAGAAACAATATCAGAATCTCACATTCGCAGCGGAACATCATATAATAGATAAATGAATAATCTTTAAAACAAAGAACTATATCAGTTATTACATTACATCACATCTGAGTGTACAACAACAATATACAACACAACTGGACAATGGACAATTATACAACATGTCCTTACAAATGAATTACACAGTAGAAAGATAATGTCATATACAAGTGGTACGTCTCGCCATCTAGCTCGCCACTTGAGCTCCATAGCACTTTTGAAATCAGAATGACCTGATAACCTTACTCTAGACCGCCCGTGTGGAAAATTATGGGCACCCAGAGTTTAAGAAGAGAACAATAAACTCCAGGTCAATCATGGTACTGGTGTGAGAACTCAAAACAGTTATTTATCTTTAAAACAACAACAACAACAAGGGAAGTGAAAAATATCGGCAATGCTTTTGGAAAATGAAACTACCATAAGGCCTCCCCGCACACACACAATGCAAACGCAGAATTGGAGGAGATTTCTCCTTATGATAGTCAAAGATGCTTACTATGCAAAACAAATCATTTTTGATATTATTATTAGTGCATAGTGATGAAATCATTTCGAAAATAGAATATAAATCTTAGCCAACATAGGTATCATTATATTATGCCTGCTATAGCTACCATATTAAATGGCAGGTTCTACAACTAAAACCGTACAAGGCTCGTATTGTTTCTTTGGATTTTCCAACATATGGTTAGGCTAAGGAACTTCCTACTGTCAATGGGATCGCCTCTGGCGGGACGTCCCGAGAACCTAACATTACGGTTAGATCTCTGCCAACATAAGGCCGGGTTACCTTTGTAACTAGGTAACTACTACACGAATATGTCATCCCCCGATCCCTTTGGACCTTTATCCGAGCGCTCGATAACCAACATCACACAGTAATAAATATAGTGCGTCAGCATTAGTAAGTATCTGGGCTCCATACCATGATACCACCCTTTCCAAAAGGAAATGACATACCCTAAAGGGCGCGACCCTCATAACATTGCCGTATATTCCTATTTTGACCATTTTCGGGTTGTGAGATCTGACGAAGTCTCGTCCACAAAGCTGCGTTTTTTCACAAAGCCACGCTTTGATCAAAAAATGATCAATAAATAATCATCACACAACAACACTCAGCATGCCACATTACCAAGTTGGGAATATATCGCTGATAACCTTCAACTACATAACCTCTAAGGGTGTTAAGCTAAGAGAATAAATTCTCCGCCACTAACGGAAATGTATTTGAAAGAAATCTGCTTTATATCTCAAAATGTAATGTCAGACTTGTAACCATACAAGTCTGTTACGGGTTCGAACGGAACCGAAGGCACTTCCAAAGAAGCCCTTGCAATCCGGGTATTCACAATCCCGATCGAATTTCCCATCACAAAGGAAATCTCCATACCGTAGTTAACGGTGCAGAGACAATCGATTGGTCATCCTATCGTTTTCACAAATACCCGGTCTTCAACACCGGTCTTCAATGCTATCCATTACGTCATATCACTATTCGGAATGGGTAATCCGAGTAACGAGCGCAATAATTTAAAAATAAGTGTAGCATTCAGTTTCAACCAATTCGCAACAAATACCTATTTAAAGGTCAATATTGATAGTCGGTTATTTGACTATCAATCAATATTCACAACATCACCAAATTTCAAATAATTTCCCAAATTATTTATTTTCAAAAATATCTTTACAAGATATACTTTCCACACTTCAACCATTTGAAAACAAATTTCAAATCATTTTTCACCTTTCAATCTTTGAAAACAAATTTCAAATCAATTTCCTTGAACGGAAACACTTCCAAATACTTATCCATTTTCAATTTAAAATGGTTCATTTAAATCAATCAAATAAATCCTTATCGATTTATTTTAAACTTACGTTCCAAATCCATAAATTTATTTCCACACTTCAAATATAAATCAATGTTTATTTTCAAACAAATTTTCCTTTCTTTTATAAATTCCATAGTGAATTTACATTTCCAAAATATCTATGAATATACGATTTTTTAAACCGATTTCTAATATTCAGTTTCAATTTATCTTTAAAATATAAAATCTTCACACATTCACTTCATATTGGAAAAACATCTCCATACTTATTTCATAATAAGTAATTGACAAATCTTTTTATTTTCAACGCTTGGAAAATATTCAATATACTTAAATCACAATTAAGTATATATTTTATTCTTTTAAGGAAAACATCCTCTTAACACATTTATTTGAGTCAAAACGAATGTGGCGTAAAACATCGTTACGACAACCCAAAATCATTAGTATAGGGATTCGAACTTAAAATAGATATATAAATCCCAATACTATATAAAACATTTCCTTTCGGAAATCATTTTCTATAAAAACAATGTTATAGTCCACAATTTCCTTATATTTCTCGAAAACGTCTATTTCAACAATGAATGTTGAAATCTATGGTTTCGATATTTAATACCTTTTAAAACATCTTCAATACAATTAACTTCACCTTATAATATCACTTCCCCAAAACATATCCATTTTATTTAATAATATATTCACTGTCCAAAATCGTGAATATACTTCCCAACCAAACTCTTATTATTACAACATTTAACTTAAAGGATAATTCTCTGTCCAAAATCACGAATATATCTCCTTTAATAAACTTCTATGATTAATTTATCAAATTCAATTGATTTCGGATTTATAAAACGACGTTTATAAATTCACACACACACACACAGACATACATTTTATAAAAACTCCAACTTACAAAAATCCATTAATCAACAAATTTTATTTATATCTCATTTAAACGCCAAAATCCAATTTATACGTTAATTACTTATAAATCTTTTATTTTACAAAATCTATTCATTTTATAACTTCACAATTTATAAATCTATAAATTTCATTCACTTATGAAATCCATTTTTATTTCATTTTAATACTTATAAAAACTCGTTTCCAATATTTCAATTTATAAATATCAATTTTATAAATCTTTTATATAAATCATTTATAATAATTCAAAAATCTCAATTTAAACCATTTTTATAAATTAATCAACTACTTATTTCGAAAATCACATTTCGGTTATATTTCACAAAAATCATAATATTATAACATAAAAATTACAACGTTTATTTATTTAAAATGAATAAATTCCAAAATTAAATTTTATTATGAATTCTCAACTTAAATTTTCAAAAATCCAATTTTATTTATTTTCAGCATCTAACGGTACCGAAAATATATTTGGCTAAAATTTAGCCTTTAACGATTTCAATCACAAAGATAATCACGCAGATTATAAATAGATCAATAAATAGATCAACACACAACATTGAAATAAATTCAAATGTTTGAGGAATCCAGTTGGATCCCTCCAACCTGTTTCCCTGGATCCAAATATATTAGCACAATACCAATTCCGCTTCGAGACGGAATATCACAGTATATGGGATTTATAAAATACTATCCGCTATTATGCGGCGCAATAGGGTCTCATCCGCTATATAATGCGGGAAATCAACTCCAAGTACATATATAATACCAATTCCATACAAGTTGGAATTATCGCGGTATATGTTTTTAATAAATAACATCCGCTTAATATGCGGCGTATATGTCTATTTCAAAACAACAGATAATAATTTATCATCCAATCACACAATCAAGAAATTTTAAATTTAACTATTTAAAATTTAAATCGAAACAATTCGATTGAGTGAGAAGTTCTCACCTTGAGTTTCCGATAACAGTTGTAGCGTTTTATTTCGAATAAAATTAAACGTGCGTTTAATTTTACCCTAAATTTTCACTAGCTCCAAACGACTCCAAACCAGCTCCATAGCGTAGTGCTCGACAAAACGAAGCCAACGCAAGTCGTTTCGTAATTTTCGACCTCGTATGAAAGGGATACAATGTTTTAAAGATTGAAAAAATTATTTTACACAAATATTTACAATTTTATTTTATTTTTATACCCAAACCATCCTGGCCGCACATTTTTGTTTATCAAATCCTGGCCGTAGCACGCGACTTTCTTCTTCAAGCTACAAAACGCAACCACGAACCCAACCAAACCGTGCAAACCCTAAATCATACGACTAACTCGACGACTTCTACCATGATCAGAAGCCTCCATTTCGTGCGCACACCAACACTCCACCTTCGGCCAGAATGTTGTTGAGATCGGCCCCCTCCAGCGCCTCCAAATTGAGCACGAACGGAACCCATATCGGCCCAAATTCTGGCCACCCCGACGAGTTACGTGCCACTCCACCGTATGGATGTGAAGGTCTCGTTTAGATCTTCAACTTTGTAGTTGATAGCATCTGATGATTGTTGATAGATGAAGAGAGATTGAGAAGAGAAGTTTCAAATGATGGTGGCCATTGAAAATTAGGGTCGGCTGAAGGAAGAAGAGATAGTTTTCCAATTGTGAATGGTGAAGGGTTCCTTTTATAGAATTTCAACGAAAAACACTATTCACTCCAAATTTCCGAACTCCAAATCTCGCGCGGTGACCGGCATTCCTAGGGTCTACCCCACGTTCCGGACACAATGGAATAGGTTTCGAAAGCTAATTTGATCATCTGTGCGAGTTACGGCAATAAACGATCAATTTTAAATTAAATCGATTAAACCAATTTCTATGCGTTTTAGCTTGCCCTGGACAAACCGTAAATCCGATTGACACGAATTTGAAATCTTACAAAAATATAACATTATGGATCCGATGAAAATGGTTTCGTCAAAATCCGAGACTATTTGAAAAATGGCTATTTTAACTCGTTAATTAAATATTAAAATATTCAAATTTCACAAATTAACTTTTAGTTCAATTTTAAAAGTTCACAAACATTGTTCTAACTCCAGAATGATTTAATATAACTTTATAAATCATTTTTAATCACATTAAACCCAATTTCCAATTATTTCTGGAATTTCGAATATTAAATTATCAATTAAATTACCCAATTAAATCCAGATATCCGAATTAAAATTCATTTGACTTATAAATTTTACTTGTTGATATTTAAATCAATTAAATATCTGAATTTCAAATAACAGAAATTCTGGATCGTTACAAACTTTCCCCTTTAAAAGAATTTCGTACATAAAATTACTAAGTAAGAAAAAGTTGTAGAATTCATTAACTTTTCAAAACAAACCGTTCAAATTTGATTTACAAATCTCTTAAGTGTTTAACTTTTCCAAAATCCAATAGTTAAACTTCTTACAAAATCTTTACTACGTTTTCAAATCATACTTAGTTTTACTTTTCCAAAACCAACTGTATCGTTTAACTTTTAACTTCAAAATCAAGTTATAGTTTTCAGAATTTTTTCCGAAAATTTTCGAAAATTTTCTAACGCCTTAAATTTTCAAAAAATTTCGCCATAACCTCCTTTGTACGGAGGAGCTTTTACAATATCACAATAGAGATAAATATATATATATATCGACCCACCCGGTCGGAAAAATAGAAAAACAGTTCATATTTCCTATTTTTATTGCGTAGGCATACCTTTTTAGCATTTTTAAGCAAAGCAGTTATTTATTTATCATTTTGCACAACCAAATCCCGCTAACCGTAGCCCCGGTACCTGTACTTACTCAATATAAACACGTAAGTGACATATATATTAAGTTATTAACATTTTACTCTTTTAAACAACTACAACACATGCATATTAAAAGAAATGCATACTAAACAAGGTTTATAAACAACTTACATGATTTCGACATTACTTGTAATTGTTTACAACCAATTCATATGCAACGACATTCAATTATTCATTTTCAATTAGTTTACATTCACCAATTTACATTCAAATTAGTTCACTTTCAATTCAAATCAAATCCAGTTCATATTCATTTACTTCCAATTTGGATTCAATTACCTTAGCTTTCAATTTCACTAATTCAATTTCATCAACACTTAATGAATTTATATACAATCAATTAACAATAATCTAACAACCAATGTATAACCAACACAACCAAATTTATTCACTTTACATTCAACATTCATGTTCACTTTGTTTACCTTCAATTAGGTTTAACATTTAATTAGCCTTAAATGAATTAACACTTATATCCATTATTTCATATCAATTTACTTACATTTGATTGATTAACATTCAATCCGTTCGTTAATCCAATTGCTAATTCATTTAACATTTCAAATTGAATTTCACTTATATAACTCAAGTTTATATTTATTACTTTACTCATTTTACTTCGGTACCAAAACCAACTTCATTCAACATTACTTAAGTTATATTCCATTTCAACATTCAGTTTCAATTACATTTACTTGAAATTGTAAATTTATTTATCCATCCACGGTTTTATTTTCATAATTCAAACTCACTTCCAATCCATTTGTTACTACTCAAATTTATTTTTAACTTAATAAATTTTCTTTAAGTAATCATTTCACTTAGTCTCTTAGACCTTTCTTTAAATTCACTTTATTTAATTGATACACTTATACTTACTTTCATTTAACTCCATCCTTTAGGTTGAATTTATTCTATCAAAATTCAACTTGTATAAGTTATCAACTCACTTACCAATTCGGTAAAAAAAATTAAAATAAGATTCCAGAGCCTTTTCAACCTTTCAAAACCAATTTTGAAATAAATTCAAATTATCTTTTGAATTTCCAAAACCAAACCCAAATTTTTCCAAACAACTTTAATTTAAAACAATCTGGCAGCAATTCCTCTTTTGAAAACCCGAAAATGAACACCGATGATGTCGTGATCATCATCGGAATTATTTTCCAGCGACCGAAAAGAGTTTAGAGCTTTTATACCTTCAAAACATTTCTCCAAAATCTTTTAAAATTATTTCCAAACCAAAAAGATTTAAACCTTCCAAATCTCCAAAATTTTCAAATTCTTTTCAAAACATTTCCAAACACTTCTCTGGAATTTTACTTCAAATTACAAATCACATTTACAATTCATATTCATAAATTCCATTTGTGTGTGAATTTATTTCTTAACTTTGAAGTTACGATCTCAATTTCCTACTCAAATGATAATAATATTATCACTTCCTAACAATCAAGCAACCATATATTATAATAATTTACAAAGATTCTTTCCTTTATATACGAAAATAGTTTTGGGTAAAATTATTTCATTTACCCTATTTTAAAACAATATCGTGTCGAATTGTTCTTAACAAGTGTTTAGAGATCCCTATCGATAGAGTTGTACAGACTATACCGACCAGAATCCATATACCACTCAACAAACCAATCATCTCAGCATAAAACAATTTTATATTCACTAACAAATACGCACTCATAAATATTATTACACTCAAACTCATTCTAGAGCACTACTGACTCTATCTCTAATGAGTAACACCTAACAGAGCCAAGGTTGTCACTTAACCATATGCTCTGATACCACATGTAACATTTCGATTTTGTCGGAATCTGAAGGTCGGCATTCTTACGTCCACTGTATCAAATGCCGCATAGTCGAATGCCGGAAAATCGAATTGTTAGGGTTAAAAAGAAGAGGTAAAAGAAAAAGATAGAAGAAGTAAGAAAACAGAACAGAAACAATATCAGAATCTCACATTCACAGCGGAACAACATATAATAGATAAATGAATAATCTTTAAAACAAAGAACTATATCAGTTATTACATTACATCATATCAGAGTGTACAACAACAATATACAACACAACTGGACAATGGACAGTTATACAACATGTCCTTACAAGTGAATTACACAGTGAAAATATAATGTCATATACAAGTGGTACGCCTCGCATCCAGCTCGCCACTTGAGTTCCATAGCACATCTGAAACCAGAATGACCTGATAACCTGACTCTAGACTGTCCGTGTGGAAAATTATGGGCACCCAGAGTTTAGGAAGAGAACAATAAACTCCAGGTCAGTCATAGGACTGGTGTGAGAACTCAAAACAGTTATTTATCTTTAAAACAACAACAACAACAAGGGAAGTGAAAAATATCGGCAATGCTTTTGGAAAATGAAACTACCATAAGGCCTCCCCGCACACACACAATGCAAACGCAGAATTGGAGGAGATTTCTCCTTATGATAGTCAAAGATGCTTACTACGCAAAACAAATCATTTTTGATATTAATATTAGTGCATAGTGATGAAAGCATTTCGAAAATAGAATATAAATCTTAGCCAGCATAGGTACCATTATATTATGCCTGCTATAGCCACCATATTAAATGGCAGGTTCTACAACTAAAACCGTACAAGGCTCATATTGTTTCTTTAGATTTTCCAACAAATGGTCAGGCTAAGGAACTTCCTACTGTCAATGGGATCGCCTCTGGCGGGACGTCCCGAGAACCTAACGTTACGGTTAGATCTCTGCCAACACAAGGTCGGGTTACCTTTGTAACTAGGTAACTACTACACGAATATGTCATCCCCCGGTCCCTTTGAACCTTTATCCGAGCGCTCGATAACCAACGTCACACAGTAATAAATATAGTGTGTCAACATGAGTAAGTATCTGGGCTCCATACCATGATACCACCCTTTCCAGAAGGAAATGACATACCCTAAAGGAAGCGACCCTCATAACCTTGCCGCATATTCCTATTTTGACCATTTCCGGGGTGTGAGGTTTGACGAAGTCTCGTCCACAAAGCTACGCTTTTTCACAAAGCCACGCTTTAATCAACAAATGATCAATCAATAATCATCACACAGCAACACTCAGCATGCCACATTACCAAATTGGGAATATATCGCTGATAACCTTCAACTACATAACCTCTAAGGGTGTTAAGCTAAGAGAATAAATTCTCCGTCACCAACGGAAATATTTTTGAAAGAAATCTGCTTTATATCTCAAAATGTAATGTCAGACGTGTAACCATACAAGTCTGTTCCGGGTTTGAACAGAACCGAAGGCACTTCCAAAGAAGCCCTTGTAATCCGGGTATTCACAATCTAGATCGAATTTCCCATCACAAAGGAAATCTCCATACCGTAGCTAATGGTGCAGAGACAATCGATAGGTCATCCTATCGTTTTCACAAATACTCGGTCTTCAACACCGGTCGCTATCCATTACGTCATATCGCTATCCATTACGTCGTGTCACTATTCGGAATGGGTAATCCGAATAACGAGCGCAATAATTTAAAAATAAGTGTAGCATTCAATTTCAACCAATTCAGAACAAATACCTATTTAAAGGTCAATATTGATAGTCGGTTATTTGACTATCAATCAATATTCACAACATCACCAGATTTCAAATAATTTCCCAAATTATTTATTTTCAAAAATATATTTACAAGATATATTTTCCACACTTCAACCATTTGAAAACAAATTTCAAATCATTTTTCACCTTTCAATCTTTGAAAACAAATTTCAAACCAATTTCCTTGAGCGGAAACACTTCCAAATACTTATCCATTTTCAATTTAAAATGGTTCATTTAAATCAATCAAATAAATCCTTACCGATTTATTTTAAACTTACGTTCCAAATCCGTAAATTTATTTCCACACTTCAAAAATAAATTAATGTTTATTTTCAAACAAATTTCCCTTTCTTTTATAAATTCCATAGTGGATTTATATTTCCAAAATATTTATGAATATACGATTTTTTAAACCATTTCTAATATTCATTTTCAATTTATCTTTAAAAGATAAAATCTTCACACATTCACTTCATATTGGAAAAACATCTCCATACTTATTTGATAATAAGTAATTCACAAATCTTTTTATTTTCAACACTTGGAAAATATTCAATATACTTAAATCATAATTAAGTATATGTTTTATTCTTTTAAGGAAAACATCCTCTTAACATATATACTTGAGTCAAAACGAATGTTGCGTAAAACATCGTTACGACAACCCAAAATCATTAGTATATGGATTCGAACTTAAAATAGATGTATAAATCCCAATACTATATAAAACATTTCCTTTCGGAAATCATTTGCTATAACAACAATGTTATAGTCCACCATTTCTTTATATTTCTCGAAAACGTCTATTTCAACAATGAATGTTGAAATCTATGGTTTCGATATTTAATACCTTTTAAAACATCTTTAATACAATTAACTTCATCTTATAATATCACTTCCCCAAAACATATCCATTTTGTTTAATAATATATTCACTGTCCAAAATCGTGAATATACTTCCCAACCAAACTCTTATTATTACAACATTTAACTTAAAGGATGATTCTCTGTCCAAAATCATGAATATATCTCCTTTAATAAACTTCTATGTTTAATTTATCAAATTCAATTGATTTCGAATTTATAAAACGACGTTTATAAATTCACACACATATATATTTTATAAAAACTCCAACTTATAAAAATCCCTTAATCAACAAATTTTATTTATATCTCATTTAAACGCCAAAATCTAATTTATACGTTAATTACTTATAAATCTTTTATTTTACAAAATCTATTCATTTTATAACTTCACAATTTATAAATCTATAAATTTCATTCACTTATGAAATCCATTTTTATTTCATTTTAATACTTATAAAAACTCGTTTTATAATTCCAATATTTTAATTTATAAATATCAATTTTATAAATCTTTTATATAAATCATTTATAATAATTCAAAAATCTCAATTTAAACCTTTTTTATAAATTAATCAACTATTTATTTCGAAAATCACATTTTGGTTATATTTCACAAAAATCATAATTTTATAACATAAAAATTACAATGTTTATTTATTTAAAATGAATAAATTCCAAAATTAAATTTTATTATGAATTCTCAACTTAAATTTTGAAAAATCCAATTTTATTTATTTTCAGCATCTAACGATACCAAAAATATATTCGGCTAAAATTTAGCCTTTAACGATTTCAATCACAAAGATAATCACGCAGATTGTAAATAGATCAACACACAACATTGAAACAAATTCAAATGTTTGAGGAATCCAGTTGGATCCCTCCAACCTGTTTCCCTGCATCCAAAGATATTAGCACAATACCAATTCCGCTTCGAGACGGAATATCGCAGTATATGGGATTTATAAAATACTATCCGCTATTATGCGGCGCAATAGGGTCTCATCCGCTATATAATGCGGGAAATCAACTCCAAGTACATATATAATACCAATTCCATACAAGTTAGAATTATCGCGGTATATGTTTTTAATAAATAACATCCGCTTAATATGTGGCGTATAGGGTCTATTTCAAAACAACCGAGAATAATTATTCATCCAATCACACAATCAAGAAATTTTAAATTTAACTATTTAAAATTTAAATCAAAACAATTCTACAACTGAAATATAAAAAATTGGATTTATTTACTAATTCTTAATTTATTTAATTAATATAAAAATAGCCGTTTTGGTCATGGACTCGGATCGATGCAGAAGTCGTCGTGGAGGTGGCGATTTCAAACACTAACAAACGGCCTATGGGTTCTTGTTCGTGCGTTGTGTCTGTAGATGGACGTGCGTGAGGAAGATGTTGAAGAGCGGCCCTGATTGAAGGAAATTGAAATGGACGGCCTGATTTGTTTCAGGGTATAAAAGTTAAAACAAATTTGTAAATAAATTATATTTAAAATTGTATGATCTTTAAACTATCATAACTTTGTCGTACGAGGTCGAAAAATTACGAAACAAGTTGCGTTGGGTCCGTATGGACGAGCACTACGCAATGGAGCTAGTTTGGAGTCGTTTGGAGCTAGTGAGAATTTTGGGTAAAATTAAACGCGCGTTTAATTTTATTCGAATTAAAACGCTGGAACGGAATTGAAATCAAGGTGAGAACTTCTCACTCAATCGAATTAGTTTCGATTTTAATTTTAAATAGTTAGATTTAAAATTGCTTGATTGTATGTTTGAATGATGATTGTTATCTATTGATTGTTAAAATAGACATTATGAGTCGTTAGTAAGCGGAGGTTATTTATTAAAAACATATACCGCGAATATTTCACCTTATAGTGAAATTGGTATTATATATGTACTTGGAGTTGATTTCCCGCATTATATAGCGGATGAGACCCTATTGCACCGTCTATTAAGCGGATAGTATTTTATAAATCCCATATACCGCGGTATTTCGTCTTGAAGCGAAATTGGTATTGTGCTAACATCTTTGGATGCAGGAAACAGGTTCGAGGGATCCAACTGGATTCCTCAAACATTTGAATTGGTTTCAATGTTGTGTGTTGATCTATTTATTGATCTATTTATAATCTGCGTGATTATCTTTGTGATTGAGATTGTTAAAGGCTAATTTTAGCCGAATATATTTTGGTATCATTAGATGCCGAAAATAAATAAAATTTGATTTTTGAAAATTTAAGTTGAGAATTCATAATAAAATTTAATTTTGAAATTGATTCATTTTAAATAAATAAACGTTGAAATGCTTATGTTATAAAATTATGATTTTTGTAAAATATAACCGAAATGTGATTTTTGAGATAAGTAGTTAATTAATTTATAAAATGGTTTAAAATTAGGATTTTTGAATTAATATAAATGATTTATATAAAATATTTAAAAAATTGATATTTATAAATTAAAAATATTGGAATTATAAAACAAGTTTTTATTAGTGTTAAAATGGAATATAAATGGATTTTATAAGTGAATGAAATCTATATATTTATAAATTGTGGAATTATAAAATGAATAGTTTTTATAAAATAAAAGGTCTAAAAGTAATTAACTTATAAATTGGATTTTCCGTGTAAATGGAATATGGATAGAATTTGTTAATAAAGTGATTTTAAAAGTTGAAGTTGCCATAAAATACGAATGGAATTTATAAACGTTGTTTTATAAATCCGAAAACGACTTATTTTGATAAGTTAATTATTATAGCTTATTAAAGGAAATATATCCACGATTTTGGACAGTGGATAATCCTTTAAATATGTAGAAATTGAATTTGGTTAATGAAGTATATTCACGATTTTGGACGGTGAATAATATATTAAAGAAATATTTTGGAAAAGTGATATTTTAAATAGAATTAAAACGATTCAAAAACGTTTTAAATTGTTTTAAGTATCGAAATCATGGATTTCAACATTTATTGTTGAAATAGACGTTTTCGAGAAATAGAAGGAAATGGTGGACTATAACACTGTTGTTATAGTAAATGATTTCCGAAAGGAAATGTTTTATATATAGTATTAGGATTTATATATCTATTTAAGCTCGAATCCCTATACTAAAGATTTTGGGTTGTCGTAACGATGTTTTACGTAACATTCGTTTTGGCCCAAATAAATGTGTTTAAGAAGATGTTTTCCTGAAAGAATAAAATATATACTTAATTTGAATTTAAGTATATTGAATATTTTCAAAATGTTGAAAATAAATAGATTTGGTGAATTACTTATTATTAGATAAGTATGAAAATATTTTTCCAATATGAAGTGAATGTTTGAGATTTTATCTTTTAAAGATAAATTGAAAATGAATATTAGAAATCGATTTAAAAAATCGTATATTCATAGATATTTTGAAATTGTAAATTCACTATGGAATTTATAAAAGAAAGGGAAATTAGCTAAAAATAAACGTTGATTTATTTTGAAGTGTGGAAATTAATTTACGGATTTGGAACGTAAGTTTAATAAATCAGTAAGGATTTATTTAATTGGTTTAAATGAACCATTTTGAAATGAAAGTTGTAAGGGTGTAAATTTATTTGAAATTGGTTGTCAAAGGGTTGAATGTGGGATATATATCTTATAAAGATATTTTTGAAAATAAATAATTTGGAAAATTATTTGAAATCGGGCGATGTTGTGCATACTTATTGATAGTTAAATAACCGACTATCAATATTTACCTTTAAATAGGTATTTGTTGTGATTTGCTTGAATTTGAATGCTACACTTATTTTTGAATAAGCGCTCACTATTCGGGTTAGCCGGGAAAGGACCTTGGGGTCGTATAACCCATTCCGAATATGTGATACGTCGTTATGGATTGCATTTGATGACCAGTGTTGAAGACCGGGTATTTGTGAAAACGATAGGATGACCTATCGATTGTCTCTGCACCGTTAGCTACGGTATGGAAATTTCCTTTGTGATGGGAAGTTTTATCGGGATTGTGAATACCCGGATTGCAAGGGCTTCTTTTGAAGTGCCTTCGGTTCTGTTCGAACCCGAAACAGACTTGTATGGTTACGTGTCTGACATTACATTTTGAGGTATAAAGCAGATTTCTTTCAAATACATTTCTGTTGGTGGCGGAGAATTTATTCTCTTAGTTTAACACCCTTCTCTAAGACGTACGCGCTCAGAGGTTATGTAATTGAAGGTTATCAGCGATATATTTCCAATTTGGTAATGTGGCATGCTGAGTGTTGCTGTGTGATGATTATTTATTGATAATTTGTTGATCAAAGCATGGCTTTGTGCCTAGCTTTGTGGATGAGACTTCGTCAGACCTCGCTCCCCGGAAATGGTCAAAACAGGAATATGCGGCAAGGTTATGAGGGTCGCGCCCTTTAGGGTATGTCATTTCCTTCTGGAAAGGGCGGTATCATGGTATGGAGCCCAGATACTTACTCATGTTGATACACTATATCTATTACTGTGTGGTGTTGTTGGAATCGAGCGCTCGGATAAAGGTCCAAAGGGACCGGGGGATGGCATAGTCGTGTAGTAGTTACCTAGTGACAAAGGTAACCCGGCCTTGTGTTGGCAGAGAGCTGGTTAAGTTCTCGGGACGTCCCGCCAGAGGCGATCCCATGTGGCAATAGGAAGTTCCTTAGCCTGACCATTTGTTGGAAATCCAAATAAAACAATACGCACCTTGTACGGTTTTAGTTGTAGAACCTATCATTCACTTATGGTGGCGCCCCACTGTTTGGATGGTAGCTATAGTAGGCATAAGTGCGGAATTCCTATGCTGGCTAAGATTTATATCTTTACTTTCCAAATGTTTTCCTACACTATGCACTAGTAATAATATCAAATGTTTCTTTTTAATGCGTATCAAGCATCTTTGACTATCATAAGAAGAAATCTCCTCCAATTCTGCATTTGCATTGTGTGTGTGGCGGGAGGTCTTATGGTAGTCTCATTTTCTAAAAAGCATTGCGAATCTATTTTAAAATTATCCCATTGTTTGTTTTAAAGATAAACTGTTTTAGTTCTCACACCAGTCCCATGACTGACTCGGAGTTTATTGTTTCCCTTCCTAAACTCTGGGTGCCCACCAATTTCCACACGGGCAGTCAAGAGTCAGGTTTATCAGGATATTCTAGAATTTAGGAGTTGCTGGAGGCAAGCTGGAAAGCATGGCGTATTCACTAGTATATAGTACTTCTTTTCCACTGTTTATTGTTGTTTGTTGTTGTACACTCTGATAATGTAATATAATGTGATGTAATAACTGATATAGTTCTTTGTTTTAAAGATTATTCATTTATCAATTATATGTTGTTCCGCTGCGTCTGTGAGATTCTGATATTTGTTCTGTTCTGTTTTCTTACTTCTTCTATCTTTTTCTTCTACCTCTTCTTTTAACCATCATGGTTCGGTTTTCCGGCATTCGATTGCTCGGCAGTTGATACAGTGGACATATTGATGTCGATTTTCGAAAGTCGAAGAATCGGTTCCTGACAACGTTTTTATGCATTTTCATTTCATTCGGGATTGCGGTTTGAAATGATATACAACCGTATTTTTTTTATTATTTTTAAATTGCGGATTGAAATGATAAATATCCGTATCACTTGACCATAGGATAGAAAATTATATACAGGCACCGCGGTACGTATATAAAATTATTTTTGAAATGATTTTATGGTTTGGATATGATACAGATTAATAAATATTAAATTTGGATATGATATAAATATATTTTATATATATATACATACATAGTTAAATCGTTGAATTTAAGCTATGTATAAATCTGTTAAATAAAATGAATAAGTTGAAAAATGGCATTGGGTAATTTATATTATACGATTTAGTATGAGTTTAAGTTCTTGTATATATATAGAATTATAAATGATTCAAATAAATTAAGATTGAAATGTAAATTGGAAATTTAATTGGAATTAAGCTTATTTGAAAATTTAACTCCATGAGTTGATGTTAACTTATTAAAATTGGAAATCTTAAAGGTATGATATTTATAACTGGATTTAATGAATAATTCTAGTAAATAAATGGAAGGAAATTTTAGTGTTAATAAATTTAGTTTATTTTAAATGGTTATGGATTTATCATATAAATCTTTCAAACTAAATAATAGGAAAATGAATTGTTGATTTGAAATTCCCAACCTTAGTTTTCAAATTCATTAAATTCTCAAAATTTGAAATTATTGAAATCGAAGTGTTTTATTCAAACTGAAAGAGAATCTAAAAGTTATGGGTATAGACTGAATTTAAAGTGAATAAAAATTATGAAGGTGTGGAAATTATTTACTTCTAAAGAAATTTTAAATTCAACTGTTTTATTCTATATACTATTGAATATCCAAACCATTTAAGTTTTGAAAGTTATGGTTTAAAGCTGTGAATTTTCGAAGTATTATAGTTTGAAAGTTATAAATCAATGTTGGTTTCAATTATTATAAATTCGAAAACAATATAATTTTGGAAAGGATATAATAATTATACGGTTTTGAAATAGATATTTTATTCTGGTTTTGAAAGTATAATTATTTTTAAAGACCGCGGTGTTATAATAACGTTTGGTTGTTGAAGAGACTAAGATCGGAAGTTGTCATACTCTCTGCCAACTCCGAAAACCACTTTAACAACCGTGTACGCGGTGGAGATTCCAGGATGAAGTAGGTTGTTGGCGGCGTTTCCTGTAAGGTAAATACGTGGACCCAACTCCCGTAAGTTGGCATAAGGTGGCTAAAATAGGAGCGATCGACGGGTCAATAAGGTAGCACCTTTGATCGGACACATCCCTTCTATATTATACTTTGACTTTTGGATTGATTCGGTGGCCAATTTTTTTGATTTCTTTGATTTGGGGGTGTTGTTCGAGGTGGGCGGTAGCTGCGGCTACACGTTACCACCGACCCGGAAGCGTAATTGGTATATCTACCCTGGCATTGCCTAGTTGTGCCGTGTCACCTACCCTAGCGCGCCTTATACGATTTTGGTTTTGTACCATACCTATGGAGTGCCCTCTGACGACGCCCAGTACGGGGGAGATTACGGTACTGTATAGACTATGGGAATATATAACTGTGTTAAGGTGGAAAATGTAAAGCCTTAACGCTATTTAAAGTAAGTTTATTTTACAAATAGACACTATTATAATAGCGCAATATACTACATAGTAAATAGTTTAACGGATCCTTAGGAGATGTAAATCCCGAGCATCTCTTGAGTTACTGCACTCATATTTATTTTTGTTGATTTAACTTGCATAAGATCTTTTAGTTCTGACTCGAGTGTTTTGTTTTTCAATTCGCTCGGGTCAGTCCGAGCGTTTTCATGACTTGAAGTTTTAGCTCTGGAGGACGAAGACGAAGATTTGTATTACTATCTACTATATTATTCCACTACACTATTTAATTCTGCTGCATTGATATTATTGGTATGTGAACTCTGATATTTATTGTATAAAGAAAAATCAAATGTTTGTAAACAGTTTATGAACTGTACATTTATTGTTATATTTTATCCTTCCGCTGTGAGATTCTATTTTGTTTTTCTTTCCCTATTTTTTCTTATTTACCCCATAACAATCCGCCCTTCCGTATGGTTTGAATTGGCACATGTGTCGATTTGAAGCGTGCGAAAAGGCGGGACGTTACATCTGATATCAGAGCGAGGTTTAGCGATAAACCTTAGTTTTGTGGGGGTTTGACTCTTTATTAATAGGGTAGGAATACCCTATGGGAGTCGCTGAGCGTATATATATGAGAGAGCGTATTTGTTAGTGTTATAAAAAGGTTTTAATATTGTGTTAATCTGTTCCGTTTTGTATTTATAAATTCTGGTTGGTGCATGGGACGCCGTGACATCAATAGGGATTTCTAAACACTTAATAGGACAGACCGACATAATATTTGTTTTAATATAGGTGAATGAAATAATTTTTCCTATTATATTTTCTATATAAAATAAAAAATTTCAAATGATATCTATATTTGGCTGAAATAGATTGGTTGTTAGGTAATAAAGTGTATAAATAATAACAGAAAAAGATTGAAAAATAAAATAAATGAAATTTGGAAAATTTAGAACTTAAGAAAAATCCGGGGTTTTGAAATTTCTTTCGAATAATTTTTGGAATATAATAATATGTTTATAAGTACCTTCTGATATAAATATTTATTATAATTAGGAAGAATTGTTTAAAGAAGATTTTGCAGAAAATAAGCTTTGTACTTTCCTCTCTGTCGCTGGAAAATAATTTCGATGATGGCGGCCGCATCATCGACTTTCATTTTCGAGTTTCAATGGGGAAAGGCCACTGTAGTAGTTTTACTATAGATTCATTTTGATAGAAAAATATAAATTTTGAATTGTTTAAATATAATTAGAGATATATAAGTTGTAAGAATATATTTATCTATTATTTTAAAATAATTTGAAATTTAACCCGGTATTAAATTCTTAAATTTCCATTAATTAATCGTTTCAATTATTGTGGTGAATTGAAACGTAGGTAATTAATAAATTAAAACCTCTAGAGGAAATAAGAGATTTAAGGATAGGTTATAAATGGTATTAAATGAAATTTTAAATTATAACCTACGAATAAAGAATATTATTATTGAACGTTAAATTAATCATAGGTAATGAGGAAACTTGTGTAACTTTCAAGTACATTCTTAAAAAAAAAAACATATATAACTTACCAAATATAAAAAGTTGAAATGTTTAATAAGAAATGTAATGGAAATTGTACAAGTAAAAGTAGGTAATGAAGTATCAAATGAAATTGCTGTTAAATGAGAATTTAATGTCATAAACTTAAAGTTATAATTGAAATTTTAACAAGTAAATATAATTAAGGGTAAGTAAATTCGAATAGATGATTATCAACTTAAGTAAATAAAATGGAAATGCAAAAAAATTAAATGGGACATGAATACTATTGATAAACAAATGTAAATAAACGAGGGCATGCAATAAATGAATGAATAATTATAATGAAATAAAAAGGACTGGCATGACCCGAGTTAATGGAAATGAATAATTGTAAGTAATAAGTGTAATTAAATGAAACAAACATTGAATAAGTAAATGAAATTAAAAGTTTGTTAGAAATAAATGTAAATTATAAAAGGAAAATTTATGTGCTATGAATAAAAAGAGAAATTAAATAACAAATGTATTACTGAAATTAATAATGATAAACAAAAATTGTTGTTCAAATTGATTGTTATTGGTTATGGTTGTTTGGGTAAGATACATTAAAATTAGGTTTGGAGTGAATGAATAATCTATTTAGTTTTATGTAAAACTGTTGAGTAAATGATGCGCTAGTAGTTATTTCTTCATTCCGTATAATTTAAAAGTTTGGAAACCCGAACAACTATTTGTTGTTTGATTGAATGGTTGTTTTGTATTTGTTGTGTATACTGTCTGTTAAAATTGATGGTTGTTGTATTGATTTGCTGTTAGTGATTGAAACCACTTAAATATTTCACTTTATATAAATCGTAACCCTTTTAGATTTTATAAGTGAAATGCAGGTTATGAAAGCAATTACTACTACTTTTGGTTCCATAAATTAAGCGTAAATTGCCCGACAAATAGGTACGTTATAGATTACGGTTTATAACGCTATTTTATATATTTCCCGGGTAGGGATATAATATTTTGGATAATATATGTAATATAATTTTTATATTTTGATATTATATTTTCTCCCAAGCCTCTCCGTACAAGGGAGACTCTGCCGAAATTTTTCGAAAATTTTGGACTTAGAAATTATTCTGAAAATGTTTCCAAACTTTATAATGATTATAAAATAGGTATATTTTATTTAAAGTAATAAATTTTGTAAATGATTGTTTATAAGTTAATATTTCAAGTAAGATATATTGATGCCTAATTCTTCGTTCCCTTCTTTTCCTTTTCGGGGACGAAAAGTTTTGAGTGGGGGAGAGCGTAACGACCCGTATAAATTCGATGTTTAAAATGAATTAAATTAATAAGATTTTAATTTAAATTTAGAAAGAAATAAAAATCTTATTTATTTATATGAAAGCGAATGTTGAAATTTGATGTATCAAGGTTAATTAAAATTTACAAATTAAATTATATATTGCAATTAATTGTAATAGTGGAAATTGTCTCCTTTGGATATACAGTTAAAATAAGTAAATTAAGGCAAGTATTGGATTTATCAATGGAATAAAATATTGATCTATGGAAATTGAATGTATATGGAGGTAATAAAGTAATGCAGGACAATAAATAATTTATTTAGTACAATCCCTTTTATTCGTAAACTATTGTAAGGAGGTTAATCAATTGAAATATGAAAATTAGGAAATAGATTCAAATTGTATGTTAGATAATAAATTGCAATAATTAAAGTTAGTAATTAATGGATTAAATGGAATTGGATTTTGAATCTTAATTTGTATGGGTGCATATAAATATAATGGAATATAAAGGGGTAAAATAATCATATACAAGTATATTAAAGGTTATAATGGTGGGTTACTAGTAAAATTCACTTAATTACCAGTAAAGATAATTAGGTGTGCCTTGATGATAATTAATAACATAACGGAAAGGAGTAAATGTATTCATTAGAATATTAATTGAAATTGGATAGGGATTTTAAGTAACAAGGTTAATGCGAAGTAAGTAATGCTAAATTTAGGTTAATAATAATGAATAATAATTAATTAAAAATTTGTAACATATATCATAAATTACCTGCTTACTTGTTAATGGAATTAGAATGTGTAATGAGTAATAATAAGATAAATGAATGTTACACTAATGGAAAATGAAATAACGTTCATTTAAAATATGAGTAATTATAGGATAGTATTTATTATGAGCGTTACTTTAAAATTTAGGTTTAATTGTGAAATTTATAGGAGAAGTATGTAAAGTAGTAACTAAGAAAGAAATACGTTATAAATTGATTATGACCTATACTTAAGTGTAAGTTAAAAGTTGGAATTGAATCTAATCCATTAAATTGGAAACTTATTATAATAAATTGGATTTTATTTACAATAAAGGGGTTATTTTAAGAAATTGAAATAAGTACTATAATTGGTAAAATAATTTACATTTAAGATTTGAGATAGGAAATTGTTTAAGGAATTATAAATGTTATAAGTGAATCAAGGTGATAAAGATTAGAATTATAGAATGTGAATTTTCATAGTGAGTTAATTTATTTAATTTATAATAATTGGATTTATTGCAAATGAATAAAAATCAAATGTGTAATTATTACGATAATTTAAAAATTAAGTTGAAAACTGGAAATATTTATGTGATAAGTTTAAATCCAACGGTAAACCCTTATATTTGAAATTTATGAATGGAATAAATATAGGGAAATTCAATAAAAAGGGGAATTTCGGAGATTTATCCACAATTTTGAAATTTTATGAAATTGGGAATTTTTATTGATTTAATATTTAATAAATTGACATTTAAAAATTGTTAAATCATTTTAAATGTTTGAGAATTATTGAGTGATAAAATTTTCAATTCTAAAACTGAAATATAAAAAACTGGATTTATTTACTAATTCTTAATTTATTTAATTAATATAAAAATAGCCGTTTTGGTCATGGACTCAGATTTCGACGAAACCAGTTTCATCGGATCCGTAACAGTGAATTATTGTAGGGTTTCAAGTTTCGTAGCGATCGGACTTGTCGTTTGATCGTGCGAACGCGAAAAGCCTTGAAATCGATTTAATTGAAATCAATTTGAAAATCAATTTGGAAATATTGTTTTCAGCATAACTTCTTCATACGATGGAATTTGGACGTGAAACTTTTTACATCGCGTTCAGAATATTTTAAAATACTTATTTCGATATATGGGTTTACCCAATTTCGTTCCGGGGTTAGAACGGGATTTTTTGGGCCACGTTAGCGTTAGCACGTTTGTTTATCCGATCCATCTATTCTATTTCTAACCTACCTATACAAATCCAGTTATAAACCCTAACCTCCATCTTTTCTCATTTGCTCGTGCGTTCATTTCATCAGCTCTCCCTCTTCCTCAATGGATGCAAACTCTAAATCCAAACTCAAATCAGATCCAAAGTCAAAAATTCAAAGGCCTCGGAAAATTCTCAAAAAAAAATATGTTGATGCTCTCGACGTATATAATTCAATGGTGTAATTGTTTTTCGATTCGAGTTGCTGTTTTTCGAGAATTCAGGGAAGCATTTTCGGCCATTCATCATCGTGTTGATCAACTTCTTCCGATCGACAAATCGTTGGTACCATGGCGTAGAGGGGACCGAGCACTGCTCATCGGAATTATTGATTTGTCGAATCAACAGTTAGATGTGGCATATAAATTGGATTAGGGTTTTGATAGAGGGGGCAGCGCGCGGCGTTGGGGCGGCCGACGGTGAAGGCACGGCCACAGGGAGGTGCGCCACGGTGAGGGCGTGGCTATGGGCTTGGTCGGAGGTCCTCTGGTGGTTGGTGGCGCGAGCATCGAGCGGTCAAAGGAGGGTCAACGACTATTTTGTTGGGTTCGGTTTCCTGTTTTTCCCTAGGAGCTCGGTCAAACACGTGCGGGAGAAGTTCAGGTAATGGTGACGTGGCACATTGTGGTTCGTTTTTTTTCTTGTTTCTTTTGTTCTAATTTAAATTTCAACTCGTTCTAACATCAACAACTCTCGCGTACGAACTCTGTTTCACACGCGATTTTTTTTGTTAGGATCGTAATTAAATTCCAGATCTTTTGACGCTAGTTTGGAAAGATTTGGAGACCGTCAAATTTTTGGGTTTAAATCGGATTTAAATTCGATTTAAATTCAAAAGGTGAGTGTTTTAACCCACTCACAACTTCTAAAATTTCCTATGTCTGTTAAATTGATTTAAGATATGAGTAGAAATTTATTTATGACTGTTTGGCATGTTTTATTCATCATCTCTATTAAATCGCATTTATTTTAATTTAACTTTAATAAATTTTATTAATGCATATAAATTGACAGTTAAAATTTATTTATTTGCATATAAACTGCTAGTTAAACAGTTATTAAATTTTATTATTGAATATAAATTGTTAGTAAATACCTGTTATTTATTACCTGTTATATTCTATATGCTATATATTGATGTTGTATAAATTGGGTGATGATTGTAATAAATGGTTGATGATTGATATTTGGACGAATGGATGCTATATTTTATACTGTATAGGCTGCAAGTTTTTATGCATTTTCATTTCATTCGGGATTGCGGTTTGAAATGATATACAACCGCATTTTTTTTAAATTGCGGATTGAAATGATAAATATGCGTATCACTTGACCATAGGATAGAAAATTATATACAGGCACCGCGGTACATATATAAAATTATTTTTGAAATGATTTTATGGTTTGGATATGATACGGACCAACAAATATTAAATTTGGATATGATATAAATATATTTTATATATACATAGTTAAATCGTTGAATTTAAGCTATTATAAATCTGTTAAATAAAATGAATAAGTTGAGAAATGGCATTGGGTAATTTATATTATACGATTTAGTATGAGTTTAAGTTCTTGTATATATATAGAGTTATAAATGATTCAAATAAATTAATATTGAAAGATAAATTGGAAATTTAATTGGAATTGAGCTTATATGAAAATTTAACTCCATGAGTTAATGTTAACGTATTAAAATTGGAAATTTTAAAGGTATGATATTTATAACTGGATTTAATGAATAATTCTAGTAAATAAATGGTAGGAAATTTTAGTGTTAATAAATTTAGTTTATTTTAAATGGTTATGGATTTATCATATAAACCTTTCAAACTAAATAATAGGAAAATGAATTGTTGATTTGAAATTCCCAACCTTAGTTTTGAAATTCATTAAATTCTCAAAGTTTGAAATTATTGAAATCGAAGTGTTTTATTCAAACTGAAAGAGAATCTAAAAGTTATGGGTATAGACTGAATTTAAAGTGAATAAAAATTGTGAAGGTGCGGAAATTATTTACTTCTAAAGAAATTTTAAATTCAACTGTTTTATTCTATATACTATTGAATATCCAAACCATTTAAGTTTTGAAAGTTATGGTTTAAAGCTATGAATTTTCGAAGTATTATAGTTTGAAAGTTATAAATCAATGTTGGTTTCCAATTATTATAAATTCGAAAAAAAAATATGATTTTTTAAAGGATATAGTAATTATACGGTTTTGAAATAGATATTTTATTCTGGTTTTGAAAGTATAATTATTTTTAAAGACCGCGGTGTTATAATAACGTTTGGTTGTTGAAGAGACCAGGATCGGAAGTTGTCATACTCTTTGCCAACTCGGAAAACCACTTTAACAACCGTGTACGCGGTGGAGATTCCAGAATGAAGTAGGTTGGTGGTGGCGTTTGCTGTAAGGTAAATACGTAGACCCAACTCCCGTGAGTTGGCATAAGGTGGCTAAAACAGGAGCGATCGACGGGTTAATAAGGTAAAACCTTTGATCGAACACATCCCTTCGATATTATACTTTGACTTTTGGGATTGATTCGGTGGCCATTTTTTTGATTTCTTTGATTTGGGGGTGTTGTTCGAGGTGGGCGATAGCTGCGGCTACGCGTTACCACCGACCCAGAAGAGTAATTGGTATATCTACCCTGGCATTTCCTAGTTGTGCCGTGTCACCTACCCTAGCGCGCCTTATACGATTTTGGTTTTGTACCATACCTATGGAGTGCCCTCTGACGACGCCCAATACGGGGGAGATTACGGTACTGTATAAACTATGGGAATATATAACCGTGTTAAGGTGGAAAATGTAAAGCCTTAATGCTATTTAAAAGTAAGTTTATTTTACAAATAGACACTATTATAATAGCGCAATATACTACATAGTAAATAGTTTAACGGATCCTTAGGAGATGTAAATCCCGAGCATCTCTTGAGTTACTACACTCATATTTATTTCTGTTGATTTAACTTACATAAGATCTTTTAGTTCTGACTCAAGTGTTTTGTTTTTCAATTCGCTCGGGTTAGTCCGAGCGTTTTCAAGATTTGAAGTTTTAGCTCTGGAGGACGAAGACGAAGATTTGTATTATTATCTACTATATTATTCCACTACACTATTTAATTCCGCTGCATTGATATTATTGGTATGTGAACTCTGATATTTATTATATAAAGAAAAATCAAATGTTTGTAAACAGTTTATGAACCGTACATTTATTGTTATATTTTATCCTTCCGTTGTGAGATTCTATTTTGTTTTTCTTTCCCTGTTTTTTGCTTATTTACCCCATAACAATCCGCCCTTCCGTATGGTTTGAATTGGCACGTGTGTTGATTTAAAGCGCGTGAAAAGGAGGGACGATACATGTCAATAATAAGTAATTTAATTAGGAATTTTGTTAAAACTCCTAGAAAAGCACTAGCATCTTAAAATCCAATTTATTCGTGGAATGGAATCCACTTCGAGCACGTTAAAGGGATGGAACCCTAAGTTGGATGGAACCTACGAAAAATCTACTGGAACATTGTTCTATATCCACTAACTTTTATTCAAAATGTTTTACAAAATTATATATTGTTTTTAAAATGTTTTCAAAATCTTCCTTTTAAAAGAATAAAAAACATCTATCCTGGTTTTAATACTTTTAGCCTCAAAATAATCTTTATTTTCAAAATCAAAATTATCCTTGGTTTTAAACTATCTTTTAATAATAAATATATTTAATATTTATACTTAGATTTAAATATAAAATCACAGTAAAATTATATATATATATATATATACCAAAATATTATTCTCCATATTTACTTATGTATTTTAACTATAGTTAAGTATATTTATAAAGTTTAAAATAGTTTTAATATAAGATAGAAGTTATTTTCAAAGAAAAACAAATCATCGAAATTCCCTTTGGCATGTCGACATCCTCAAGTCCCCCATGTCGACATGGTACCTGTTTATTTCAAAATTTTAAATTTCAAAGGAAGTGTCTATTCATCATATCGTTTTATAAATGGACATGGATGTTGTTCTGCTATAAATAGGGGTAGTTTTAAATGAATTTTCATTCATATTTTTCTGGTTTTCACTCCTCTTCTTCTTCCACATTTCTTTATACACATTCTTACCATTACTCTATTGAAATCAACTTTGAATCTAACTAGATCATTTCTGGTTTGATTCTCTATCACTATCTCAACAAGATCGCAGTGCTATTTAGAGTTATAGACTTCTTTGTAATCAATTAAGTGAGAAAAGGTGTGATTGTAGCCTTGGAAATCAATCAAGCGAGAAAAGATGTGATTGTAGCCTTGGAAATCAATCAAGTGAGAAAAGGTGTGATTGTAGACTTGGAAATCAATTGAGTGAACTTGTTGCCCATGAAATCAAGTATCTCTACCCAGAGGATTATGAATCTGGAGAGGTGTACCTCATAGCCTTAAAATAGAGGGTGTAATTGTACAATTGCTTTTGAAAGGAAATCCATACTTGTGTGCGGGACTGGATGTAGGGTAACCCCGAATCAGTATAAAATCTGATGTGTTCTTTTCTTTGTTGCTTTTACTTTATTTCTGCATCTGTGTTTGATTCTGTGATCATATCTATGCCTGAATATTGCATACATTTGTGTCCAAATTAACAAAAACTCAAAAAGATTTAGTAATTCCTTAAAACACTATTCACCCCCCCTCTAGTGTTAATCCTAGCCTTAAGATCCATATTCCGCATATCTCACATTTGGTATCAAAGCAAGGTTTTCAAAGTTTCATAATCTGATTTTTGAAAAAAAAAATGGCTATGTTTAAAAAATAATAATACTTGTTTAGAAATATTCAGATCATCATTGTCTCATGAGTCTGCATATAATCAATATTCAAATTCAAGTTGTCTACTAAGATTGTTTGATGTGTAGGAAACATGCTTTATGGGAGTTAAGGAATCAATCCACTACGGACAAATTGTGCTGATCAAAAAGAATAAATGGATACTCGACAGTGGTTGCTATAGACACATGACTGGCAATCCAGATATGCCGAATGATATAATATACAGAGACAGAGGACTGATTAACTTTGGAGACAATTCAAAAGGATATGTGATTGGCATCGACAAAGTCAGTAACTCTGAAACTCCTATTATTACTAATGTTTTGCTAGTTAAGTATCTGAAACATAATCTGCTAAGTATAAGTCAACTTTGCGATAAAGGATATAAAATTAAATTTGAAAATGATAAGTGTCATATTGAAGATAATAATTCAACCATAATATTTGAGGAAATTAGGAAAAATAATATTTATATTCTTAGTATGAAAGTTTCAAATGATAACCTGTGTCTTTTGGCAAATACAAGTGACCTTTGGATTTGCATAAGAGATTTGGACATTTGAATTTCAAACTCTTATCTAGACTATCAAAAATGATCTAGTAAGAGGTCTCCCTAAAATGAATTTTAAAGTAGATAGTCTATGTGATGCATGTCAATTAGGAAAACTTAGAAAAAGTTCCTTTAAGAAAAGATATGATTTCAACCTCAAAACCTCTTGAATTACTTCACCTTGATTTATTCGGTCCATCTCAAATTCTGTCAATAAATCATATTAAATATGTTTTTATAATTGTAGATGATTATTCTAGAATTACATGGACAATATTTTTGAAATATAAAAATAATACTTTTGAATGTTTTAAGAACTCTACAAAAGGAATTCAAAATCAACTTTCTCTAAAGATTATAACCATTCGTAGTGATCACGGCGGTGAATTTGAAAATGAAAAGATTTGAGGAATTCTGTAATAAAAAGGGAATAACTCACAATTTTTCATTTCCAAGAACTCTACAACAACTCGGGGTAGTAGAACGTAAAAATAGGATGATTCAAGAGTGTGCGAGAACTATGCTTTCAGATAGTAAATTACCAAAGTATTTTTGGGAAGAAGCAGTTGCTACCGTCTGTTATATTTTAAATAGAATTTTAATTAGACCTTTAACTGATAAGACATCTTATGAACTCTTCACTCAAAAAACCTAAGGTGTCTTATTTTAGAATTTTGGAAAGTAAATGTTTTATTTTAAATACAAAAGATAACTTAGATAAATTTGATCCTAAATCCGACAAAGGTATCTTTATCGGATATTCTAATAGAAGTAAAGCGTATAGAGTGTTTAATTTAGGAACTAACACCATCGAAGAAACAATGCATGTTTCATTCGATGAAAATCTCAAAAATTTTGAAGATACAAATAATGAAGAGGATTTAATCACTCAAAATCAAGAGTCAACTGAAACTAATAATGAAATTAATCATCCTAATAAAAAGATAAAACTTTTAAAAGATCATCCTATAGATAATATACTAGGAGATATGCAATCTATTGTTAAAACTAGAAATCAACTAAGTAAAATGAGCACTGTAGCCTTTATATCAACTATTGAACCCAAAAATCCAAAAGAAGCATCAACTGATGATTTATGGATTTTGGCAATGCAAGAACTAAATTAATTCACTAGAAATGATGTTTGGAAACTTGTTCCTAGACCTGAAAATAAAACAGTAATTGGAACTAAATGGGTTTATAAAAATAAAATGAATGAACAAGAAGAGGTTGTTAGAAATAAAGCCCGGCTAGTCGCTCAAGGTTATTATCAAGAAGAAGGAATAGATTTTGATGAAACCTTTGCTCCCGTAGCAAGATTAGAAGCCATTAGAATTCTACTTGCTTTCGCAAATCATAATAATTTCAAATTATTTCAAATGGATGTTAAAAGTGCCTTTTTAAATGGGTTTGTAAAAGAGGATGTATATGTTGAAAACCACCACTTTTTGAAAATGAAAAATTACCAAATCATGTTTACAAACTTAAGAAAGCTCTATATGGTCTAAAACAAGCTCCTAGAGCCTAGTATGATAGACTAAGATCTTACTGATTATAATCAAATTTTGAAACTGGTAAAGTAGATAATACTCTTTTTATTAAAAGAAATAAAGATGATATTCAACTAGTACAAGTCTACGTAGATGATATCATTTTTGGATCAACTAATTTTGAAATGAATAAAGAATTTTTTGAAATAATGACAAAAGAGTTTGAGATGAGTCATATGGGTGAATTAAACTTCTTTCTAGGATTACAAATAAAACAATTAGATAATGATATCGTTATTAGTCAAGAAAAATATGCTAAAGACCTAGTTAGTTAATTTGGTTTGACTACTGCAAGTGGAAAACCCACTCTCATGGCAACCAATGAGTAACTAAGCAAAGAAGATCTCTCGAAAGATGTAGATCAAAAATTATATAGAGGAATGATTGGATCACTACTCTATATCACTACTAGTAGACCTGATGTCATGCATAGTGTTTGTCTCTGTGCAAGATATCAATCCCAGCCTAAAGAGACCCGCTTAAAAGCCGTAAAACGTATCACAAGATATGTTAGAAACACCTCTGATTATGGGTTATTTTACCCTAAAAATGATTTTTTTTGACTTAATATCTTACTGTAATGCTGATTATGCTGGTTGTAAACCAGACCGAAAAAGTACAAGTGGAACTTGTCACTTTTTGGGGCATTTTTTGATTTCCTGATTTAGTAAAAAGCAAAACACAGTTTCTTTATCAAAAACTGAAGCAGAGTATATTTCTGCTACTTTGGCATGTTCTCAAGTAATATATATGCAACAAAATTTAAAAGATTATGGTTTATTTATCTCAAAATCACCAATTTATTGTGACAATACTAGTGCAATAAATTTATCCAAAAACACTATTCATCATGCTCGAACTAAACATATTGATATCAGACATCATTTTCTCAGAGATAATATAAGTAAGGAAGTAATTACTCTCGATTATTATCAATTCTGAGAATCAAATTGCTGATATATTAACAAAACCTTTAAATGAATCTATATTTACTAATTAAGAAGAGAATTAGGTATTTGTTCAATAATCGAAATATAAAATATAAATAACAAAGTATAATTAAAAATTAAAAATTAAATTAGAATAAATTAAATAGCAAAAAATCAAACACCATGTCGACATCCCCCTCTACCCATGTCGACATATAATGATTTTTTTATTTTTGAAATTCTCCCTCCAAAATTAAAATAAATGGTTATATATTCTTCTTATTTCGAAATTTGGATCATTATTTCTATTCTTTTCTATTCTATCTTCTGAAAACATTTAAACAATGGCCTTCTTTTCCAAATCAAACAAAAATTCAACCTTTTCGTTCCCTTCTCGTTCTTCCCGACCATTTCAACGAACTACGCTCGCAAGAGTGATGAAAATGGAGGATTCTTTGAAGGATGTACTGCAAATAATGACTGAAATTCAAGTGGTGCAACTTAGAATGGCCAAAGGACAAGAATGGCAAGGCAAAATCCTTAGAAATTTGCAAAAATTTCTAGTGGAGAATCACGCTAATCCGATCTTGATTGATGAAGAGTCTTCAGGAGATCAAGTGCAAGAGGACAGCGAGGAAGAAGAAGAAGAAGAAAACCCCATGGAATAACATCACGCTGAAGATGACGACAAAGTCGTTTGCGCTGGCGAACTGTGCTTTGACAAGGATGGAAATTTTGTCGAACAACGTGAAAATTTCTATTTCCACTATCCAAATTGTTCGGTTCATAGATCTCCCATTTCAAAGACACACATTGGTTTCTTTTCTCTCTTTCCTATTGTTGTATATTTTTATTTACGTTCTTTACACACATGTAAATATAACTATATAATTAATAAATAATTTGTGTTCTTATATGTGTTCTATTAAAAGTATTATTATACGGATACTTAGTTAGGATAGTTAGTAGTTTAGGACTAAGTTTTAGTTTTAGAATTAAGTGTTGATTATTTATGATAACACTATCATTATAATCACATGTCGTAGAGTATTTTTCTTGATCAGAAACCATAATTCTGCTTGCATATCCATGACTATGATATAGAATTTCCAGAACCAATCAAAAAAATCCATATCTAGGTTTGCCGTCGAAAATCAAGTGAAAAATCCCAACTCGGATCGATATAACTATCTCGAACTTTTATGCTCGAATCTGGATCAAATCATGATGCGAATAGAATAATATACGTACATCCTACGTATTTACCTTCATTGATTATTAGCTAAATTAATAATCTTTCTATTCACCTTCATTTTGATTCTATCCACTTATTCACAATTGCTTCAATTCCCATCTGGGTTATCACTTCAATTTTAAACAGTTTGCACTCTGACCCACTTGAATTTAGAAGATAGCTTGAAAAAGTTTAAAATGGATAAGTAGTTGTAAAATAGTTATTAGTTGTAAAATAGCAGTAGAATAGTTAAGTAATTGTAAAATAGTTAAATAGTTGTAAAATAGTTAAATAGTTGCAAAATAGTTAATAAATAGTAATTAGTTTGTAAAAAAGATGAAAAATTGTTGTAAAATAGAAATTAGTTTCATAGTAATTGAAAAATAAGTATAAGATAGTTTGGGTTTTAAAAAGAAAGGTTGTTTAGTAAATAGCTAGGAAAAAAATAGATTTAAAATAGTTTATATTAAAAAAATTATTTGAAAATAGTATCAGAGTCAAACTGTTCGATTTCCCCTCAATTTCCAATCAATTTTCAATTTCCACTTCCATTTAAATTGATTCAATTCCAATTCAATTTGAATTTACTTCGATTCCCATTCCAATTTCAAATCAATTCCCATTTGGATTTAAACTTATTCAACTTTAATCACAGTTTCCATTTAATTCAAATCAAATTCAATTTGAACTAATTTCAATTCCAATTTCAACTTTAAACCATCTTGAAATATATAAATTCGAGTTAAATTTTCAAATGTTGATTGAATTCCTTAAATCAAATTAACCTTTACTTTTAATTTAACAACCAAGGTTTTTAAACAATTTAATTCTGAGCCCAAATTTCAAATATTCATTATAAATTACCTTTAATTAACTTATTTCAAGGTTCAAGTAGGAGTTCAAAACTTTTTAAACGATTTAATCTTCGGAATCCAATTTATTACCAAATTTTAACTTGAAACCAATTCTTACAAATTTCAGTTTACAAGTTCATTTTAAACATTCAAATCTTAAGTTTCAAGTGATTCCATTTTTATAATTACAATTTCACTTCAAAAATCAAAATAGTTTTAAAATAAGGTCTTATTTCCATTTTATTTCATTAATGGATATATTTTATCTCAATCTACTTCTTAATTCAATTAAAATAATCCAATTCTCAATTTCATAGATTATTAGTAACAATAGGATGATATCAGTATAAGTCAAAGTAAATAAACATCCAAATTATTTAAAACATCCATCCATAGCATCCATTACCCATTTCCAGATCTCAAACCCATTTTGAGATCACACATAACTCCCATCCAAACCAACCATTTAACTTTCCTAAGTTAAATTCAATTCACTTAATTCAGTCAACCTTATTCAATTTGAATTTTCCATTTCAAATTTTAAACTTCTTATGAATATCCTTTCCCATTTATAAGTTCAAAAACTTATTCCTCTTTGGGTTATTATATTACATTTTAGGGAAAATTCAAAACTCAACACTTAGTGTTTCTTCCAATCAACTTGTTATTTTGTATATCCCACATATATACATATTCATTTCTTTTACACCCCAAGACATATTTTAAATTTTAAACCATTCTTGGATTTTAGTTCAAAACATATTTCTTTAAAAAAGTTTAAAACAAATCTTGTTTTAAGATAAGATTCCTACATTTAAAAATATTATTTATTATATCTTTTAACACTTTAAAACAATTCAAATTTTCTAGACTTAGATTTTAAAACTTTACAATTTAAATCCTTTTCAATTTACAAGTCATACTTATTTAAATTAAAATATCCCATTTTTATTTATCATTGATTATTATTAGAAAACAAACATCCCATTATTAGACATAATAACCATTTTATGATAATAAACCAAGATTATCATAACTGGAAACGAATTCACTATATATTATCTCATAATTTATTGGAAAATAAAATCAGGGTAACTTAATTCAGCATTCTGAAAACACTTCTACCAATTTTAGGATTTTATTTTTCTGGTTTGAATCCATTTCAAGCTTATCTTATATAGTTCATATTATCCAATTCCTATTTGGATATATACATATATATATTACCACTTAAATTCTTATGATCTTATTCAATTTCAATAACCTACAACCAATTACCTTAATATATACAATAATTAGAAAAATTAACGCTTTATATATCAAAATATAAGCTTATATAAAAATCATTTTTAAAATCTTTATATAAGAAAATAACAAGTACACTCTCATATATATAGACACACACACACACTCAACTCATTCTAGGGTACTACTGACCCTTATTCAAATGAGTAATCCCCATCAAAGCCAAGGTTCCCGCTTAACCTTCTTCTCTGATACAAACTGTAATGACCCCGAATTTTCGACCCTAAAAATTCAACACTAATACGTTCACTGTAGAAGTGCCGAGCAATCGAACGTCAAAAATCCCAGATTGTTAGGGTAAAGAAGAAAAGAGGTAGAAGAAGAAACAGAAAAAAAACACAAAATCTCACATTCGCAGCGGATCAAAATATAATATCAAACAATAGCATTTACACAAAGAAAAGCTGCATTTGTCAATTAATATACAATAAATCAGAGTACAATCATTCACAAATAAACTGGATAGTTGTAACAACTTGTCCCAGACTACTATTAATACAAACTCTATTAAACAGTGGAATATACTCCAAACGTTCCTACCATCCAGCTCACCTCCCGAGCTCTAGAATGTCCTAACCTGAAAATCTGTAATACTCGATCTGACTCGAGCATTACAATCAAGTAACACCTGGGTCAGGCTGGAAACCAGCGTGAGTAAACCCATATAATTTGAAATACTAAGTTTTAAAACATAACTGAAAACCCGGGGTAACTCGTACCTTACTACGAGTTCTTAACTTGTTATAGTCAATCACTTATTACCAAACAATAACTCTAAGTACCATTACTTAGTTTAAGTGTCAAAGTTACTTAATTTATTCCATTCTAGCCTTTTTGAATTTACAAATCAAATCTATAAAGAATTATAGTAGTTACAAATCCAAGTGAGTCTAGATATTGCTAATATCCGATCCCTGTCTCTTCGAATCTAATGCCATCCTTCAAGCCAAGTATTTTAAGTGAAACAATTCAGTTTAACACAGGATGTCAATTTACATAGAAATTCATCACCGATAAATAACCCACATTATCATAGTTCAACCCAAACTTACATCACGATTTATCAGACTAGAGACATTAATCCAATCATTCAATACAATTTAATCATCCAAAAGCAAGATTTATTTGTCACCCAATCTAATTAATTTAATTAATACAAAATAAATTAATTACCTTTAAATCCACTTAATTATCATAAATTAAACCATTTAATTAGTTATTGAAATTAATTAATTTTTCTTTAACCATTTAGTCATTCATATTAATTAATGATCATTTAATTAATTTCATTAAGTAATTATCCTTTAATTACATTAATTTATTATCCTATGATTACTTAATTAAGTAACCCTTAATTACTTAAGTCCTTGATAAATTAAAGTTTAAAACATTTATCTTAACCATTTACTTAATTACACCTTAACTTTTGTTAATAACTTTTGTAATTAACTAAATAATTAACATATATATAGTTATCTCAACTTAATTAAATGAGCGTCATTATTAACCTAAGTTAAGGTTTAAATTAAAAACCCATAAACTTTTTTATTTATTTTTCCCATATGCTTAAGTTAAAACATTAACATAGAATTATTTAAAATTACTTGAACTAATTTACATTTCATTTTATTTTAAGTATTAACAAGAAAACTCGCCCCAAGCCCAATCCAACTCACGATGACTCCACCATCTTCTTTCGTTTTCTTTTCCCTTTTATTTCTTACTTTCCTTTCTTCCTTCATTTTTATTTTACCTATAATTTACCCTGGCCCAAACTCTTCCCGACCCAATATCCTTGCTTCTTCCTTCAACACTTCCTACCCTATACTCTACAGCACACACTCGAGTCCATCACGAACAACATCTCGAGCCAAATTCCAACTTTCCCGAGCTCTCCTTCGAAAACCCAATCCTACCCAGCTACGAAAAACACATCCCAGATGAACGTACACGCGTGTACGTGTACACAGCGTCGGAGCTACAACAAACTTCGCCGAAGACACCACCAAATCGCCGATGGTCCCCTCTACCACTTTGGTCACCCAGAAACCCATGACGACCCAAAAATCAAAATCAAGCCAATAAGTACCCTACCTAGAAAAAAACCACTACCAAAACAACCTCGCACCGCCGCCGTTGACCCTCGGGGACCTCGCCACCTTGCCTGAAGCTGCACCTACTTGCTACCCTCCTTTTCCACCTCCTCCGGCCCACCTCGATGCCACCACGCCATCGCACTCGAGCGGAAACCCACATCGACCAAACCACTCACTGAAACCCTACTTTGGCATCGCCGCACCACCACGAAGGTCTAGAAAATTATGCCATAATTTTTCCCAAACTTCCCAACCAACGAACTTGCTTCAGCCACGATCTCGTCCTTCCTAGATCCTCCGATCACCAGAAATCGACACAATTCCATTTCCCGTTCAACTCCCAACTTCTACCCAATCCCAAACTTAAAAATCAAGAAATGATTATCAACAATCACGTATTACAGTACGAATCCAATTCTATAATCAAATCATAGCATTTAGGAAATCGATTTTTCTGGTTTGAAAGGATTTTACTGTTATTTTCTATTTTTGACAATAATTAATTAATAAAAACACTTGAAATTATTTTTACAATGATGTTACATTGTTTCAATCATCTTCCCTTCAAAGATCATAACCTAAAATTGAATATAAGAAGAGAAATTGATTTTTATTTGAATGTGCTTGAACCTGATGTATAAACAGAGACATATATATACATATAAACAGACATGCATGGATTATTTTACATTTATATACACTCAACCACATTAATTCATCCATGCAAACATTTATTCACATATCACTACAAAATTTTATCACATGCGTCAGATTTAACTTAAAAAGGTGTAGTTTACTCACTTGTAAATGTTTTTGAATAGAGCAACCCAGAGTTTTTAAAACTGCAAGTTAATTTTGATCTTGATCTTCTTAGTTGAGCTTGAATTGATCTAGAACCTTGATTCACTTGTTTAAGTTAATTTGAAATCTGAATTTGATTCTTGCTTTTGTTTGGAAAATTTGAAAGAGTTGCTTCGGTTTTCCTTTTAGTTTAATTCCAGGTTTTAATTTTTAGTTTGATTTAAAGAAAATGAAAGAAAGGAGAAATTTGGAATAAATAAGTACATAGAACAAAATAAATTTGGCACCTATACACCAAGCCTTTTTACAAGCTTAAAAATGTTTTAGTGCATGTATTTATGTTTTTGTATTATGTTTATATTTTTATTTATGCATATCTTTTTTACTTATTTGATATAAATTTCAAAAAAAAAATATAGACCAATTTATTTATTCTAATTTTAGCCTAAGCTATTTATATTCATAATTAATAACTAGTATATACACTAGTTTTAAAAATGTAGAGTTTTTAAATCTAATTTATTTTCAAGATATATATTTGGAATTTCAAACCATAGTTTTATTTAAAATCTACATATATGCATACACAGTAATAATCAGGTAACATGTTTTATCTCATATAAGCATGAATAAATATGTAACAACCTGCATATTTTACGATTGAATATTTAAATATTTTATTTAAATATTTCATCGTTAGTCGGATTATTGTCCGGAAAGCTACTTTTTGCAATCAGTCGAATTAGGACTCGAGACCCCCTATTGAGTTCAAAATGATGTTTGCGACCTTTTTGAGTATAAACTTCGATATGTTTGGAGTTAGAGGAATTTTGCTACCTTTTCACTTAGGTTTGGTTTGGTTTCAGCCCATTAGACCCAAGCTTCACCCCCCCTCTTCTCTTCATTCCTTCATAATTTTCCAAATACTCAAGCTTTAGCAACAATGGAGAGGGGAATGGGAAATTAAAACTCCAAGCCCTAATTATCTTTGCCAAATCCAAGCTTTAACTCCAAATTCATTCGAGAAGCTTTGGTAAGCCCTCTCTTCTTCTTCTCCAACTCATTCTCCTTTCAATTTTAGAAATTCCTAAACCTAACTTAGGAAATGTTTCTCTTTTAAGCTTAGATTCAAGCTTGTTGGGTTGGAATTGAAGTGTGACTGTTCTTGCCATTGCTCTATAGCTTCTTGTTCATTTGTTTTGGGTTTAAAGGTGGGATTTTTATCTCACATCTATGTATATATTTATCCTTGTTGTTAGATATGAATTCCTAACACTTAATCGTGTGCAATTGCGTTTGATTTGGATTGCTTTGGTGTATATTCCAATTTTTAGTGTTTTGAAGTCAAATCTTTAAAAATCATAACTTTGATGTTTGATTATGCTTTTGGTGATGCATCAAGGAGCCTATAGTGCTGGGTTGTCGATTGGCGTAAACCCTTAGCGTCTGTTACTCGTCCGATTGCAAATTGAGAGAGTTTGCATTTCAATTAAAATAGGTTAGGAATGCAGGAAAACAGTTTTCAGTCGACTGAGCTGAAGCCGAGATTTTTCAGGATCTACGTTTAGTCGACTGAACCCTTTGAGTCAGTCGACTTAATTGAAACCGAGAATTTTTTGGGTCTGTGTTCAGTCGACTGAACCCTTTGAGTCAGTCGACTGAGCTGCTCCTATTTTCCCTGTTTTGCCTATTTATGCCTATTTTGCTCAGTTTCCACTTTTTAATCGATTCTTCTTTCTCCGACTAGTTGTTATCACCTTGTTGGCTTTGATAACATCTTCTTTGGAATTTTTGGGAATATCCATTTTGATGGATTTGGTATCGATTTCTTTGGATTTAATTCACGTCTACGAATGTGGATTTTTGGTGATTGATTGTTTCTACAATCATTTCTTTGATTTGTCACTTTAAAAATATGAAGGTTTCAATACTAGTAGTAAATATCATAACTCTTTCATCAAAACGATTTGTTACAAGGCTCGTTTCTTAAACCGTTTTCCAATCTACTAGTATATACAAACCTTTACCTCACTCGTATGAGAAATCTAATTAAACGGCTTAGTAAAACAAGTGGTATGAAACGCTTACGTTTACTTCATCAGTTAATTCTTGGACTTGTTCGATTGAATCTCTTGTGAAATTTTTTGAGTGGAGATCTACAATTTGTTCGTAAATATTTAAGTTAAGCTAGTGGTTATGGGACATGAAGCTAAGCTCATATATTTACTAGCTTAGTGTAATTGACACTTCTTGATGATCGATAATGATCATTTTTATGATTTAGACTAGCAATGTGCGATGTCTCTTTGTCTACGAGGGAGACTAAACCCCGTTTCTATGGGGCTTCAGCTCAAATTGGTCGGTTAGCGACCCATGGTCTTCGGACCGTTTTGTAGAGCTTCGGCTCAAAATTAATTGTTAGCAACCATGGAATAGCGTTCCATTTTGTGATACACGTGTTGATGAGTTTTCATACTCCTGTTTTGTGATAGCCTCCCCATTTTCGTGATTTCTGGATTTCCATTGATGATTTCTAGAATTTGTGTTTTCACCAATTTTCGTGATTTACATTGATAAGTTTTATCAATATTTGTGCATTGGTGAATTTGTGTGTCATTAACTTTTGTGATTGGCATTGATATAATTGTCAATATTTATGGTTTGGTGAATAAAAATAAAGAGTATGACATTCTTTTTGATCTTTGAGAAGATTCTTGTGATATTGATTAATCTCTAGTTGATTTTCAATTACATACTTATCACAGCATGGCTTTATGGTTATCATACGTTTTTGTCATATCTCTTATTTTATATCATTTTATTTGATATTTATAGTTAGACTGATCCGTTTATTATTTTCTTATTAAATAATTCTCAGGTCAGACCAAGATGTTATAGGTGCTTCTGCTTGACTCCTCATCTCATCTGGGATTATTATTCTGACTTTTGGCTAACTACTTAGATTAGTAGTTTATTTTGTAGTATACATTTGAGATATAGACTCCATGATGTATAATTATTCTTTTGTGTAGCATTTGTAGTTATTCCTTTGTGATATTGTGGATCTTGTTAGACCACTACTCTGATGTACACTTTATGTGTAATATTCATATCTGTTTCCGCCTTTGAGATATGAACTTCTATGACTGATTTGTGTTATGCTTATTTCTATATTTTTTTTCGAAGATTACATATAGCCACTGTGTAGTATCTTTGGGTCTGCGTCGGTATGTCGGATTCCCTCTCGAGATGAAAAGTTATATTTTTAATCTGGCATTTCGGTACTCGCACAAAGCAATTACACAGATGGCCGCTCCTCAACAGCCTGATCTCTACGCTAGTTGACGGCATTACTCCGTATTGTCCTTGGCTAGCGTGAGTATAGAGGTGGGGCGTCATAGCTTGGTATCAGAGCCAAACTTCGGAACAATGTAGAATAATTTAACAAGGATCATCGTCCTAAGTCCATCTTAGGAGTCGTGCCTTAGGATTTTATTCGGGTCTTCGAATCGTTCTATCCTATTTTCTTTGTGACTCCTTGTTTTATCAATCATGATTGTTTGATAATTATTTTGTGAATAACCTTTCTCTTCTTTCTTTCTTTCTTAAAGAATAGAAATGGTTAGACCTGGCCGTCCCAGCGCCGTTCAATCGAGTGCTACTCCCCAGGATGGAGTATTTATGTCTGCCCAGCAGCTTTTAGATCTCGTGAAGAATGCTCAAGCTGTCGGACCCAATCCAGAGCCTACTCACCCTAAGTCTAGATTTGCACGTTTGTGCATCGATTATACCAACTTGGGTGGGAAGCCATTCAGAGGTTCTGAAACTATTATTGAAGTCCAAGCTTGGCTAAGAACATGCGATCGAATCTTTTCTCGCATGAATCTTATTGATCTTCACCGAGTTCAGGCGGCCTCTAGTATGCTCCAAGAAAGAGCATTAGACTGGTACGAGCTTCTGATTTCTGAAATAAATGAAACGGATCTTACTTGGGAGAAATTCCAGGAACGATTCGAATTAAAGTTTGTGCCAGAAGCTGAGAACGTGACATTGGCTCGTTGTTTCATAGACTTTGTTCAAGGTGAATTCTCCATGGCAGACTATGTCGCATCATTCGAGTCACTTTCTAAATACGGGGTCGAATACATAAACACCCTATTGAAGAAGAACCAACGATTTGTCTATGGCTTGAACAAAAATCTCAAGAAGCCATTACTTCTAAAATTAGAAGTTTCTTTTTATCAACTCATTGATATCGCTCTTCGTCTTGAAGAGGCAGATAAGAAAAGTGACGTTGAAGTTATGGGTGCCAAACCAAACTTCAACAACAAGAAAAGGCCTAGTAAGTTCAAAGGTCCTTATCCCAATAAGAAAGGGAAGCAAGCAACTTCGATGGCAAAGACTTCTACCTCCAGTAGTGGGCAATGCTACAATTGTGGTTCTAAAGACCATTATGCGAATAAGTGTTCAAAGCCTCGCGCTTGTCGCTATTGCAAAAGCTCGGATCATTATTTATCTGCATGCCCCAAACTCTAAAACAAGAAGGAGGGAAAGCTTAATGTAGTGCAAACTCCAAGTAACACTTCTCATGGTCAAGGTACTTCTCATTCTATCCTTGATGGCATTATTTTGTTTCGTGGTCATCCTATTCGAGTTCTTTTTGATACGGGTTTGTCCCATTCTTTTATATCAAAGGAACTTGTTGATACTTTTTCATTAATTGTTGTTGCTTTAATGACTTCTTTGAGAATTGCGAATCCGGTTGGTGGATCCGCAACAATTAGTTTGCTTTGTAAGGATGTCGAGATTATTTTGTGTGATTTTTCTTTCCGAGCCGATTTGCATGTCATGCGCTATTAGGCTTTGGAATGATTTTGGGAATGGATTGGCTTAACCGTTATGAAGCTCATATCCTATGTCCAGAGCGGATTATTTATCTTCGACATCCTCGATCTATCAATCAGATTTCTATTGATCTTAAAGATTCGGATTCTAACTTGGCTGCATCTTTATATTCTTTAAATCCTTATGATGACGATAATGATGATGAGGAGGATGTCATTTCTCTTATTCACGTTGTTCGTGAATTTTCCGACATATTTGAGCCCGTTTCAGGATTACCGCCTAAGCGAGCAATTGAATTCAGAATTAATCTAATTCCTGGAGCTTTACCTATTACTCGTCCTCCTTGTCGTATGTCCAATAAAGAAAATGAGGAGATGCGCAAACAACTATCCGAATTGGAGACGAAGCAATTTATTTGCTCTAGTTCCTCTCCTTGGGGAGCTTTTGCTATTTTTGTTAAGAAATCTGATGGTACACTTAGGCTTTGCGTTGACTACCGCAAGCTTAATGATCTTACTATCAAGAATAAATATCCTTTACCTCGGATCGATGATCTATTCGATCAACTTAGTGGTGCTAGTGTCTTTTCACAATTGGACTTGGCAACCGGTTTTCATCAGCTTCGTATTGCAGAGGATAACATTCCTTTGACATCGTTCCGTACGCATTATGGATCTTACGAATGGCTTGTTATGCCATTTGGTTTAACGAATGCTCCGGCTTATTTCGTTGACCTTATGAATCGAGTTTTCAAAGACTTCCTCGATCGGTTTGTTCTCATCTATATTGATGATATTCTTGTGTATTCTAAAACCGAGGAGGAGCATGAAAAACATCTTCAGATTGTGTTGGAAACTCTTAGGAGTAATCAATTGAAAGCAAAATTTTCTAAATGCCACTTTTGGCAATCTTGCGTGAAGTTTCTCAGTCATATTATTTCCGAATCCGGAATTTCCGTGGATCCTTCAAAGATTGAAGCAATTCAAAATTGGAAGAGACCAGAGAGTGTGATGGATATTCGTAGTTTTCTTGGATTGGCGAGCTATTACCACCGTTTTATAAAAGACTTTTCTAAAATTTCCATGCCTCTTACTAGTTTGACAAAGAAGGGAGTTAAATACATTTGGTCGGACAAATGTGAAGCTTCTTTTCAGAAATTAAAAGAACTCCTTTCCGATGCTCCTGTTCTTGTTATTCCCAAGGGAAACCAAGATTTTATTGTTTATACCGATGCTAGTCGCGTTGGTTTGGGTGCCGTTCTTATGCAAAGGGAACGTGTTATTGCTTATGCTTCTAGGCAATTGAAGCCTGCCAAGACTAGATATGCCACTCATGATTTAGAGCTCGCGGCTATTGTTTTCGCTCTTAAAATTTGGCATCATTATCTTTTGGGAGAGAAATTTGTTCTCTATACATATCATAAATCTTTGAAGTATTTATTTTCTCAAAAGGAACTTAATTTGCGTCAACAATGTTGGCTTGAGTTCCTTGCATCATATGATCTTGACATTCTTTGTACTCCTGGAAAGGGAAATCGTGTTGCCGACTCCCTTAGCCGAAAGCTACAAGCAGTTGTTTCCATGATGATATCTGAATGGAATGATCTCGAAACTTTATCCACTTGTGAGATTAGAGATCGTGTGTCCGATTTATGTTCATCTCTTGTTTTATGTAGCCTAGAGGCTCATCCTTCTCTCCTAGACCGCATTCTTGAAGCTCAAAAGCTAGATCCCCAATTGGCTCTTCTTAGCCAAAGTTGTAGGGATAAAATTGGTATTGAAAGTTTGAAAGACTTTGATATTGATTCTCGTGGCGGTATCCGAAAATTTGGTAGACTTATCGTGCCAAATATTAGTGATCTTCGTAAAGACATTTTAGAAGATTACCATCGTTCTAAATTTACCATTCATCCCGGTAGTAGTAAAATGTACGTGGATATGAAGAGACTTTATTATTGGGATGTGATGAAATCTGATATTGCTAACTTTGTTAAGCATTGCATGATTTGCCAACTCGTTATGGCCGAGCATCAAAGGCCCGGTGGGTTATTGCAACCTTTAGACATTCCAATTTGGAAGTGGGACCAAATTTCCATGGATTTTATAGACGGCCTTCCCCGTTCTCATTCGGGGCATGATAGCTTATGGGTGATTGTTGATAGACTTACTAAATCTGCCCATTTTATTCCCGTTCGGTCCAATCGGACCGTTCCTCTTTTGGCCAAGCTCTTTATTAAAGAAATTGTTAAATTACATGGAGTTCCTACTTCTATTGTTAGTGATCGTGATCCATTGTTTACTAGTGTATTTTGGAAGAGTCTTCAAAAAGCTTTAGGAACGAAGCTTAATTTTAGCACCGCTTATCATCCTCAGTCCGATGGGCAAACCAAGCGTGTGAATCAAACTCTTGAAGATCTTCTTCGTGCATGTGTTCTTGATTTTGGTGGAAGTTGGGAAGATCATATTTCTCTTGTTGAGTTTTCCTATAATAATAGCTTCCAATCTTCTATTGGTATGGCACCTTTCGAGGCACTCTATGGAAGGCCATGCCGATCTCCTTCTTGTTGGCTTGAGGCCAGTGAGAGGCTGGTTTTAGGTCCAGATTTTATTCGTGATTCCACAGAAAAGATTGACCTTATTCGCCATAGGATGAAAGAAGCTCAAAGTAGGCAAAAATCCTATGCCGATAACCGAAGAAGGAAATTAGAATTTTCTGTGTGAGATTTTGTGTTTATTCGTGTTTTACCTATGAAAGGTGTTGTGCGTTTCAGTCGATCGGGAAAATTAGCACCTCGATATATTGGTCCATTTCCCATCACCGAACGTATTGGTTCCGTGGCTTATCGCCTTTCATTACCAGCTCAGTTTTCTGCTATTCATGACGTGTTTCACGTTTTTCAACTACGGAAATGCCTTCGAGATTCCGATTCTATTCTTGAGCCCGGTATTGTAGAAGAAATTGAAGTTTCACCTAATTTGACTTATGAGCAACATCCTATCCGTATCATTACTTTAGAGATTAAACGCCTTCGAAATAAATATGTTCCTCTTGTGAAAGTTCAATGGTCCTCAAATCCTAAGGATTTTTCTTGGGAATCGAGAGAATTCATTGAGCGAACACATCCGGACTTACTTTCTCGTGCTCTTTGAGGTGAACTTCTTATTCCAAATTTCTTCTTTTGTGTTGATATGCTTTTATGGTTGTCACTTTTTTTTCATTTATTTCTTAAGATTGCGAGGACACAATTTCTTTAAGGAGGGGAGTCTGTAACAACCCGCATATTTTACGATTGAATATTTTAAATATTTTATTTAAATATTTCATCGTTAGTCGGATTATTGTCCGGAAAGCTACTTTTTGCAATCAGTCGAATTAGGACTCGAGACCACCCCCATTGAGTTCAAAATGATGTTTGCGACCTTTTTGAGTATAAACTTTGACATGTTTGGGGTTAGAGGAATTTTGCTACTTTTTCACTTAGGGCTTTGGTTTGGTTTCAACCCATTAGACCCAAGCTTCACCCCCTCTTCTCTTCATTCCTTCATAATTTTCCTAATACTCGAGCTTTAGCAACAATGGAGAGGGGAATGGGAAATTAAAACTCCCAAGCCCTAATTATCTTTCCAAATCCAAGCTTTAACTCCAAATTCATAGAAGAAGCTTTGGTAAGCCCTCTCTTCTTCTTCTCCAACTCATTCTCCTTTCAATTTCAGAAATTCCTAAACCTAACTTCGGAAATGTTTCTCTTTTAAGCTTAGATTCAAGCTTGTTGGGTTAGAATTGAAGTGTGATTGTTCTTGCCATTGCTCTATAGCTTCTTCTTCATTTGTTTTGGGTTTAAAGGTGAGATTTTTATCTCACATCTATGTCTATATTTATCCTTGTTGTTAGGTATGAATTCCTAATACTTATTCATGTGCAATTGCGTTTGATTTGGATTGCTTTGGTGTATATTCCAATTTTTAGTGTTTTGAAGTCAAATCTTTAAAAAATCATAACTTTGATGTTTGATTATGCTTTTGGTGATGCATCGAGGAGCCTATAGGGCTTGGTTGTCGATTGGCGTAAAACCTTAGCGTCCGTTACTCGTCCAATTGCAAATTGAGAGAGTTTGCACTTCAATTAAAATAGGTTAGGAATTCAGGAAAATAGTGTTTAGTCGACTAAAATCTCTGAGTCAGTCGACTGAGCTTAAGCCGAAAATTTTTAGGATCTGCGTTCAGTCGACTGAACTGAAACCTGAGAATTTTCTGGGTCTGTGTTTAGTCGACTGAACCCTCTGAGTCAGTCGACTGAGCTGCTCCTATTTTCCCTATTTTGCCTATTTATGCCTATTTTGCTCAGTTTCCACTTTTTAATCGATTCTTCTTTCTCCGACTAGTTGTTATCACCTTGTTAGCTTTGATAACATCTTCTTTGGATTTTTTGGGAATATCCATTTTGATGGATTTGGTATCGATTTCTTTGGATTTAATTCACGTCTTCGAATGTGGATTTTTGGTGATTGATTGTTTCTACAATCATTTCTTTGATATGTCACTTTAAAAATATGAAGGTTATAATTCTAGTAGTAAATATCAAAACTCTTTCATCAAAACGATTTGTTACAAGGCTCGTTTCTTAAACCGTTTTCCAATCTACTAGTATATACAAACCTTTACCTCACTCGTATGAGAAATCTAATTAAACGGCTTAGTAAAACAAGTGGTATGAAACGCTTACGTTTACTTCATCGGTTAATTCTTGGACTTGTTGGATTGAATCTCTTGTGACAATTTTTGAGTGGAGATCTACAATTTGTTCGTAAATATTTAAGTTAAGCTAGTGGTTATGGGACATGAAGCTAAGCTCATATATTTACTAGCTTAGTATAATTGACACTTCTTGATGATCGATAATGATCATTTTTGTGATTTAGACTAGCAATGTGCGATGTCTCTTTGTCTGCGAGGGAGACTAAACCCCGTTTCTGTGGAGCTTCGGCTCAAATTGGTGGGTTAGCGACCCATGGTCTTCGGACCGTTTTGTGGAGCTTCGGCTCAAAATTAATGGTTAGCAACCATGGAATAGCGTTCCGTTTTGTGATACACGTGTTGGTGAGTTTTCATACTCCCGTTTTGTGATAGGCCTCCCCCTTTTCGTGACTTTTGGATTTCCATTGATGATTTCTAGAATTTTTGTGTTCACCAATTTTCGTGATTTACATTGATAAGTTTTATCAATATTTGTGCATTGGTGAATTTGTGTGTCATTAACTTTTGTGATTGGCATTGATATAATTGCCAATTTATGGTTTGGTGAATAAAAATAAAGAGTATGACATTCTTTTTGATCTTGAGAAGATTCTTGTGATATTGATTAATCTTTAGTTGATTTTCAATTACATACTTATAACAGTATGGCTTTATGGTTATCATATGTTTTTGTCATATCTCTTATTTTATATCATTTTATTTGATATTTATAGTTAGACTGATCCATTTATTATTTTCTTATTAAATAATACTCGGGTCAGACTGAGATGTTACAGGTGCTTCTGCTTGACTCCTCATCTGGGATTATTATTCTGACTTTTGGTTAACTACTTAGATTAGTAGTTTATTTTGTTGTATACATTTGAGATATAGACTCCATGATGTATACTTATTCTTTTGTGTTTGTAGTTATTCCTTTATGATATTGTGGATCTTGTTAGACCACTACTCTGATGTACACTTTTATGTATAATATTCATATCTGTTTCCGCCTTTGAGATATGAACTTCTGTGACTGATTTGTGTTATGCTTATTTCTATATTTGTTTCCGAAGATTACATATAGCCACTGTGTACTAGCTTTGGGTTTGCGTCGGTATGTCAGATTCCCTCTCGAGATGAAAAGTTATATTTTTAATCTGGCACATTGGTACTCGCACAAAGCAATTACACGGTGGTCGCTCCTCAACAACCTTATTCTCTGTGCTAGTTGACGGCATTACTCCGTAGTGTCCTTGGCTAGCGTGAGTATAGAGGTGGGGCGTCACAACATACATTCACATTTATATACTTATATATATATATATATATCATATAGCTTGTATATATATATATATCCATTTATATGATTATGGATATATTTTAAATGGTGAGATACATTATCTATTTATTTACTATAAGATTTATCATCTCCAGAGATTTATAATTCAACATTTATTATAGTTTCATATATATATATATATATATATATATATATATATATCCAGATATTTATCAAATATTCATTTGCTCAATTTATAAATCGGTACTTTCTTAATATTAAATCTAGTTAATTACCAATTAACAGCTGTACAAAATTCGAGTTATCACTGTTTCTCCAACTCTTCTTATATTTTGTAACTAATATTGAAAATCCAAAGCAAAAAAATACAAAATGAACCAAATGAACCCTAATAATTTACCAAATTTACACTATGAGGGTCGACCAAAGATTTTGATAGGCCGACCTAAGATTTTGAGGTCGACCACTATAGGTCGACCTATGGCCTGGTGTGGTTGACCCATCACAGTGAAAATTAGAAAATTGGAGCATGGATTAAAGGTTGTGGTGGAAAAGAATATTTTACTTGGCGACCAAGTTTTATTGTGTGTAGATGTAAATCTAGATTCTCCCAGGAAGATCCAATGCTCCAAATTTATTCCTAACCTCTACCTTAACCTAAAAATCTATAGAAACGCTTACTGTACTAAAACTTTACCAAGATCTAACATCTCCTACAACACCAAAATTTCTTCAAAATCAAATTAAAAGCAAAGGAAATGAAATAAAACAAATCAAATCTAGAAGGGAAAGCTTACAGGTGGCAGTTCATGAGCAAGGAACGAAGTTAGAGCTTGGATCGATGGTGGTGGGAATTTTTTTAATTAGATGATTATTGCAGTTAAACTTAATCTATACTCTATGATCTATGATGATGTTAGAAATCCAATTGTAAACTGTAAACCCCAATTTATGATCTATATTTTACGGTAGAATTGAAATCACTATAATTTTGTAAACTTGATGTTTAACGCTAATACACCCCTTTAATTATTTAACTGTAAACCATAGATTAAATAATCGAAATTGTGCAAACCTATGCAATTGAGAAATATAAACTAGTAATATAGTTGCTTAGGGTTCATTGTAAACTACAAACGCTGTAATCAATGAATAATAACCCTAATTAAAAATCGTAATAAAAAACTGAACAAAACCTAATTTTTTAAATAGCAAACAGTTGAACCTTGTCTTGAACGGTCGATTGGTTAGGGCTAGCGGTTGACCGACAATCACCTAAAATACAGAATCTAAACCTTGGCCTAAGGCCCAAGTTAGTAAAATTTATATAATTGTAAATTATTATGTGACTCTATTTTGGGCTAAGTGTGTATGACAAAGATAGTAAGGAAGCTAGTTCCATATGAGAGGACGCTAAGTCGTTACAGTGTTGAGTAAATGTCCTTTACCCAATTTGGTGTTGAGTAATCGATTGGGGGCAATGTATTTTCACAAAACGGCACTCACAGAGAGGTTCTATAGTGGATGTGCAGCATTGACGGATGCCAAATGATTGGGCCTTGTACCAACGGGAGATTCTATTCAGACATAGTCAGGCTGGTGTGGTACGATAAGAGGCAATATTCAGAGAAGCATCACAGTATCCATGAGGGGTTCTATTCGTACATAGTTAGGCCCAATATGGTATGATAAGTGGTGTCAGATCCGAAATTTTCGATCCCGAAAATTCTAAATAGTTTTGAAAAAGAAGAAAGAGACAGAAGAAGAAAAAGAACAAAAACATCAACATCTCACATTCGCAGCGGATAAAATAATAATAATAATAATAACAGTTTACAAAAGAATACTATATCTGTCGATTACATTTCAATACATCAGAGTTGCACATATATACAGACACTGAATATACTCAATTATCATGACACGGATTTATAATAATATAATACAGCGGAAATACTTTATACGTTCCTGCCATCCAGCCCGTCTCCCAAGCTCCAGAACGTTCTTACCTGAAAATCTGTAATACTCGGTCTGACCCGAGCATTACATCGAAGTAACACTGGGTCAGGCTGGAAACCAGCGTAACTCATCCAACATGGAATACAAAGCATACAACTTATATAGAACCCAGGGTAACTCGAATCAATTTACAAGTTCATAATATGTTATAGACATCACTTATTTCACATATAAGTTTCCTAAGTACCAAAGATTTAGATTTAAATAGTCCAATTCCTTTAAACCACTTCATTCCAGCCTAAAGATTTCACATATCAATCCATAAAAATTCCAAGTGGTTTCGGGTATCTTCTAATACCCGACCTCGGTCTCTTCGAGTCTCATGTCATCCTAACCTAAGTTATCCAAATGAAATACACAACATTTCATATTCAGAGATATCAACATGTTCAAAGCATCCAATACCATTCAATCATTCATAAGCATAGCTTAATCACATACAAATTTAATTTAATTAATTCTGATTGAATTACTAATCTCAACCACTTAGATTTCTTCATTTAACTTTAATTAATTTCAAATCAATTAATCAATCATCCCTTCATTATTCTCTTAATTAATCACCCTGGATTGATTATCCTTCAATTACATTCAAGTAATTAACTTTAATTAACTTTAAAATATTAATTATCCTTAACCAAAATCAATAAGTAATCCTAATTACTTCATAAATTAATTAACTATTAAAATGACATTAATCCTTAATTGCTTATATTTATTAATTTCTCATAAGTCACTTATTACTATTTAATCCATCTTAATTAACCAATCTTTAATTACCTCGTTGATTATATAAATTAATGATTTCCAATTATATTTCAATTTATCCTAATCCAAATTAATTACATTAAATAATTAATCATTAATTAAACCGCAAATATTAATCGTTCTTGATTTATCTTAACCTGTAATTATCTACCTTTTTATTTACCTCATTAAATAAATTAATTACTCCTTAATTAACTATCTTAATTAATCTCCTAATAAATTTCACAAAGTAATTATATTTTATTAATTACATTAAGTAATTACCTATTAAACGGCTTTCTGTTAAATCTCAACCACTTAGACTTTCTATTAAACGGCTTTGCGATTTCGATGCGAAATCGAATCGATTTCGTTAATCTCCCTCTCTTTTTTATAGAATGAATTCGTGGATTTAAACTGAAAGGAGCGGCCATTTTTTATTTTAAAACAAGAGAGCTTGGCTTCGATTTGATTATTAACCGAGGGAAGAAAAAAAAGAAGTCGCGTGATTAAAGGAAGAAACATGCGTATTTGAGAAGGAACTAAAGTTGACGTGGTCAATACGCAGATAAATAAGTAAGTGTCCAAAATATTTCGATATAAATTTTAGAGCGTTCATATATCATATGCTCCCCCAACAAATCCAAACACTACAAAAATTGAAATCCGGTAAAAATACAATATTACGGATCCAATGGAGCTGGTTTCATCGAATTCCGAGACTGTGCCTCGGAAGGCTATTTTTAAATATCGATTTAAACGATAAAATTTCAAAACTTAACAAAATACTTCCGAATCAATTTTTTACACTTTTACTATCTTCAGTATCATCCATATAAATTTTACAAGCCTTTAAATTATTTTTAACAGGCTTAAAATTTTAGATTCAACAATTTACCCAATTCCAATTATTAAATCCAATAACTCAATTACTAAATAATAATAATATTTGAATTCAAGTTAAAATTAACTTTTAAATATTTTAAAACCAGTTAATCATTCCAATTTAAATTGTTAAAAACTCTGGATCGTCACATTCCTCCCCTTTAAAAGAATTTTGTCCCCGAAATTACTAGCTAGGAAGAATGGTCCAATACCCGTTTACTCTTCCCTAAAAACCAACAGTTATATCAACTTGCCATAACATATTGTTTTATTAAAGACCCATTATTACTTCAACCAACTTCCCAAAACCTTCCATATTCCAACAACATTATTTACTTCATTTATTCAAATCTAAATTTAAAATTCCAATTTAAATTATCACAACTTTCCCAAAAAATTCTAACTCTCTAAATTTCCGAAATTTTTTGCCAGCGTCTCCTTTGCGCGGCTAGCTCGGTACAACTACAAAATGCCTCTACGGGCTTGCAAATTTCAAAAGAAAACAAAAGGCCAAGTGGCTAGATCAAAAACCCAATCCAATTTCATACAGAAATTTTAAACACATACCTTTGCCGAGCAATTCAAATTTATCTTCTGAAATCAAAATCAATTTTCTTTTCCCTTTAATACCTGCATAACTTGCCTAGCAATAATATCCAATCATAGCCCTTCAAAATCATTTCATACATTTCCTTACAGAAGTTTTCATATCTACTTCTATTCAAATTAGTTTTTCCTACTTCCATATGAATTTAATTTTTCTTCAATTCTGAATATTGAATTTTATCTTCCATTTATAACTGATTCATATCATTATCTTAAATTAGTTTCATTCACTAATTTATTTCAATTTCCAATATGAAATAATTTTGTTGCTAACGGAAAATTTTCATAAAAATTTTGTTTTCAAAAATTTCTAACTCGCAAAATTTTTAGAAAATTTTGGCAGAGTCTCCTTTGTACGGAGGGGCTTTTGCAATTTGACAAGAGATATAAATATATATACATCGACCCACCCAGTCGGAAAATCAAAAACAGTTCATATTTCCTATTTTTATTGCGTAGGCGTACCTTTATTTAGAATTTTAAGCAAGCGGCTTATTTATTTTTGCAATTAGTGCAACCAAAGCCAGCCAAACGGCCTTCAGGTACCTGTACTTACTCAATTTAAACATATAAGCACTATATATATGAAGTTTATAATATTTCTCTTACTAAAACAACCATAACACTTCAATTCTAAAAGAAATGCATTCAAAATAACTTCCACGAGCAATTTATATGTTTTCAAAACTAATTCAATTGCTTTCAACCAATTCATATACCATTTCAATTTTATTAGTTAACAACTCAATTGCTTACACTCAATTTATTTTTAATCCAAACAAGCTCATATTCACTTCAATTGATCTTAAAACCAATTTATTTAATCTTTGTCAACTCATAATTTTTTAATTAAATCTTGTTTATGTCAAATGATAACTATTTTTATGAAAATTCGGTGATATTTGCTTAATAGAGTATCCATTTTAGTTTATAACTACTTCAAATTAATTTCAACTCATTTTATATTTTATTCCATTTCATTTCTGATTTATTCACCAACCATACACTTGCATTCCATTTCATTTCCGCATTGTATTCATTTTAAAATTATTTCATTGAGCGTTACAACTTTCAATGCTTATATTAATATCCATCTTCCAAATAAATTTAACCCAAAATTTTGTTTAATGGTCTTCTATTCTACTCGAAACCAAGCTTTTATTGACTTAAGAAATTTTACTTCAATTTAATTCGCCTCATAACTTAAGTTCATTCTGATAACCCAATTCCAATTACAACTTTGATTTAGTTTTTATTCAATCAGACTTCATCCATTTATTATTTAATTCAATTAACCCACTTAAAATTTTAAATTCACCTGCTTAATTCATTTCCGAATTTATTTTATTAATACAAAGCCATTCTCAATTTATTTCTACTCACTTGGGTTTTATTTGCAACTCAAACCATTCCTATTATAATTCACTTTCATTACATTTGACAATATTTCTCTTATATCTAATTTACTTGCAAATTTCGTTAAATATTATTCAAATCACACTTGAATTATATTGTAATTCAAACCATCACTTTTTGGATCCAACTCTATTTTATTTCTATTTTTCTACAACATCTCTTGTAAAGACCCGTAAATCCGTACTCCTTGAATAGACACTAATCTCCTTTGTTTAATTCAAAATGAACGAAAATACGAACCCTTAGGGGTTTTAAAAAGATTTTAAGAAGAGAAAAAGAAAAAGATAGAAAATTTAGATAGGGAAAAGAAGATAGAAAATTTTAAAATAGAAAGAAAAGAGAAGAGAAAGGAAACAGAAGAGAAGAGAAAATGGAACGGAATAGAAAAACAACAGCAGAACAACATCAGAATCTCACAATTCGCAGCGGAACAACATATAATAATAAATGAATAATCTTTAAACAAAGAACTATATCAGTTATTACATTTCATACATTTCATTACATCATATCATCAGAGTGTACAACAACAATAACAAACAGTTCAGCGGAAAAAGAAATACTATATAGTAGTAATACGCCACGCCATCCAGCTTGCCTCCAGCAACTCCAGAATATCCTGATAAACCTTAACTCTTGACTGCCCGTGTGGAAATTGGTGGGCACCCAGAGTTTAGGAAGGAAAACAATAAACTCCAAGTCAGTCATGTGACTGGTGTGAGAACTCAAAACAGTTTATTTATCTTTGAAATCAAAATAGAGGAATATTTTTAAATTCAATTCGCAATGCTTTTAAAAATGAGACTACCATAAGGCCTCCCGCACACACACACAATGCAAAAGCAGAATCGGAGGAGATTTCTCCTTATGATAGTCAAAGATGCTTGATACGCATTTAAAAGAACATTTCATATTATTATTAGTGCATAGTGTAGGAAAAATTCATTTCGAAAGTAGAATATAAATCTTAGCCAACATACGACCATTATCGTATGCCTACTATAGCTAACTATGTTCAATAGCAGGTTACCGCCACATTCCATAGCAGGTTATACAACTAAAACCGTACAAGTCTCGTATTGTTTCTTTGGATTTCCAACAAATGGTCAGGCCAAGGAACTTCCCATTGCCACATGAGAATGCCTCTGGAAAGACATCCCCGAGAACCAAACCGGAACTCTGCCAACACAAGGCCGGGTTACCCCTAACTGGGTAACTACTGACACGAGCACGCCATTCCCCGATCGTAAACGACCTTTCTCACGGGATCCCGAAAACCAACAACCACAAAGTAATAAATTCGTAGTAACCACATAGGTTAAATATCTGGGCTCCATACCATGATACCACCTTTATCCAGAAGGAAATGTACATACCCTAAAGGGTGCTACCCCTCATAACCTTGCCGCATCTTTCCTGTTTTGACCATTTCCGGGGTGTGAGGCTCGACGAAGTCACGTCCACAAAAACATACTTTATACAAAAGCCATGCTTTGGGTCAACAAATGATCAACACAATGATCACCAAGATAGATGATCAAATAAACGATCCTATCACAATAATCAACACAATGATCATTTCAGCATCACTCAGCATGTCACATTACCAAATTGGGAATATATCGCTGATAACTTCAACTATATAACCTCTGAGCACGTACGTCTCAGAGAAGGGTGTTAAGCTAAAGAATAAATTCTTCGCCACCAACAGAAATATATTTGAATGAAATCGGCTTTATATCTCAACTTGTAATGTCAGACACACAATCCATACAAGTCTGTTCCGGGCTCGAACAAAACCGAAGGCACTTACAAAGAAGTCCTTGCAATCCGGATATTCACAATCCTGATCGGATTTCCCATCACTTAGGGAGTCTCTATACCGTTGCAACTCAGTGCAGAGACAATCGACAGGTCATCCTATCGCTCTCGCAAATACCGGGTCTTCAACACCGATCTTCAATGCAATTCACAACGACGTATCACATATTCGGAATGGGTTATACGACCCCATGGTCCTTTCCCGGTTAACCCGAATAGTGAGCGCTTATTCAAAAATAAGTGTAGCATTCACATTCAAACAAATCACATCAATTACCCATTCAAAGGGAAATATTGATAGTCGGCTATTGAACTATCACTGGATATGCACACATCACCAGATTCCAAATAATTTTTCAAATTATTTATTTTCCAAAAATATCTTTACAAGATATATTATTTCACACTTAAAAAAAATCAATATTTAGTTTTAGACAAATTCCACTTCCTTTATAAATTCCTTAGTGAATTTATAATTCCAAAATATCAATGAATATTCGGTTTCAATTATTCATTTCAATATTTCTTTTCAATTTATCTTCAAAAAGACAAATTCTCAAAATATTCACTTTATATTGGAAAACATTTCCATACTTATTTATTCACAAGTAATTCACAAATTTTATTTATTTTCAACACTTAGAAAATATTCAATATACTTCAATCGAAATTAAGTACATATTTCATTCTATTAAGGAAATCATTCTCTTCAACATATTTATTTGGGCCAAAACGAATGTTACGTAAAACATCGTTACGACAACCCAAAATCACTAGTATAGGGATTCAAAAATTAAAATAGATATATAAATCCCAATACTATACAAAACATTTCCTTTCGGAAATCATTTACTATAATAACAGTGTTATAGTCCACCTTTTCCTTTTCATTTCTCAAAAACGTCTATTTCAACAATTAATGTTGAAATCTATGGTTTCGAATCTCAACACATTTTAAAACATTGTCCGATCGTTTTAATTCTATTTCAAATATCACATTCAAAACAATTTCTTTAACATCTTATTCACTATTCAAAAACGTGAATATAACTCCATTTATAGGTTTCAACAATTTTCTTGTCAAAATAAGTCATTTGCGAATTTATAAAACAACGTTTATAAATTCCATTTCTATTTATTTATAAAAACTTCCTTTTTATAAATTCTTTTATTAACCTATTCCAGTTTATAACTCAATTATAAACTAAAAGTTCATATTATAAGTTAAATACTTATAAAACGATTATTTTACAAAATCGTTCTTTTTAACTTCCCAAATTATAAATCTTATAACTTATAAGATTCATTCATTTATCCAAAATCATTATTTTAATAACTTCATAAATTTTATAAACATACTGCTTATAAAATTCCATTTATAACTTCACCGTATAAAATTCTATAAATTCCATTCATTTATGAAATTCATTTTCACTTCACTCAAACACTTATAAAAACTCGTTTTATAATGTCCATATTTCAATTTATAAATATCTATTTATAAATCTTTTAATATAAATCAATTTATATTATCCTTTTAAAACGTCTTTAAACTCCTTTATAATTTCATCATTTTGCTTTATAAAATAATCAAATTTTATAAATCCTATATTTAAACTTTTCACGATTATTTCTGAAATTCCGATTTAACTATTTTATAAAGTCATTAATTCCTTATTTTCAAAAATCAGCTTTTAACTATATTTCTTAAAAATCATAATTTTTATAACTTTAAAAATTATAACGTTTATTTATATAAAATGGATCAATTCCAAAAATATAGTATATTTTCAAAAATAACTTTATAAATCATTCTAAAATTCCAAAACTTGGTCCAATGATGCTACATACCAAATAGTCAATCACGACTACAACGATATCATATATCAATATGAAAATCCATCAAATATCAAAATATCTGAAATCAAATAAATACTGTTGAGGAATCCTGTTGGATCCCTCCAACCTGTTTTCCTGCATCCAAAAACATTAGCACAATACCAATTTCGCTCCAGTACGAAATTATCGCGGTACATGTTCTTATTAAATATTATCCGCTTAATAACGGCGCAATAGGGTCTCATCCGCTAAACAAAAAATGCGGGAAATCAACAACTGCAATATATACATATGCCAATATATATATATATATTGATATTATATATAATACCAATTTCACTGTTTATGAAATATTCGCGGTATATGTTTTTATTAAATAACATCCGCTTACTAACGGCGCATAATGTCTATTTTTAACAATCAATAGATATTAATCAACATTCAACATGCATTCAAATATTTTAAATCTAACTATTTAAAATAAAATCGAAACTGATTCGATTGAGTGAGAAATTCTCACCTTGATTTTAAATTCCGTTTTAGCGATTTATTTCGAATAAAATTAAACGGACGTTTAATTTTACCCAAAATTCTCACTAACTCCAAACAACTCCAAACCAACTCCATCAGGTAGTGCTCGTCCATACGATTCCAACGCAACTGGTTTCGCGCGTTTTCGACCTCGTATGAAAAAGATATGAATATTTAAAGTTTACTCGATTTATTTATAACTAATAACAACATTTCAATTATAATTTTATAACCTAAATCAATATCTGCCGTCCATCCTTTCCTAGAACGATCTGGGCCGCATGTTGCTTCTCCCCCATCTCCTTCTTCGTACGCGTGAAACCCCCCCCCCCCCCCCCCCATAGCCGAACCCATTACGTCCATTTAGGGTTAAACATTGCAACCCCAAAACTCGACAAAACCCCATCACCTCCACGCCATTCGAACCCCCTCAGCCACCTCCACACTCGCCCAGAACCATGAAGAACTCGGTCGCCCTATACACACGCAAATCGAGAATGAACGCGCGGCCTTTGAATGCAATTTGCCGTCAATCCGTGCAACGAAACACGATCATAACCGTTGAATATAAGGATCTCACGTAGCTCTACAACTTTGTAGTTGGAGATTTCTTGAATGGGTTTGTGGATTGAAAGATAATTGAAGAAAAGAGACTACAATTTTCAGCCATCCATTGCAGTTGCTGGCGGCTAGGGTTTAGTTGGTTTATTATTATTATTATTATTATTATTTTAAGTGGGGGGCTATTTATAGAGAAAAATTCGAACACTATTCATCCGGAAATTCCGAACTCCGATTTACGCGCCGAAACTGACGTACCTAGGGTTTATCCCGCGTTCCGGACACAATGGAACAGGTTTCGGAAGCTAATTCGGAAGTATGTGCAAGTTATGGCTGTAAACGCTCAATTTAAATTAAACCGATTTAAGTCGATTTCTAGGCGTTTTAATTCGTACCGGACAAACCGTAAATCCAATTGATTTGAAATTTGAAACCTTACAATAATATCACATTACGGATCCGATGAAACTGGTTTCGTCGAAATCCGAGACTTTTTGAAAAATGGCTATTTTAGCTCGCCAAATTTAAATTAAAAATAAATCGATGCGTTTCGAGCTGCCACGATCAAACGATAACTCCGATTGACACGAAATTTGAAATCCGGTAATAACTAACTATTACGGATCCAATGGAACTGGTTTCGTTCAATTCTGAGACTGTCCAAAAATTGACTATTTTTACTAGTCGATTTAAATATTAAAATATTCAATTTTCACAAATTAACTCTTAATTCGATTTTAAAAGTTCTAAAATATCGTTCTAACTCCCATATGATAAAATAAAATTTTACAAATCATTTTCAATCATATTTAACTATATTTTCAATTATTTCCATAATTTAACGTATTAAATTATCGATTTAATTATTCAATTAAATCCAATAATTCAAATAAAAATTTATTTGACTTATAAATTCACTTATTAATATTTAAAATAAATTAAATATTCAAATTTTAATTCCTACAAATTCTGGGTCGTTACATCTCTTCTTATTTAATTCATTATCAAATCCAAGTCGAATTCTATTTACAATTAGAATTCATTTCCAAATTCCATTATTAACTTACAATCCATTTTAGTTAACCGAGTTAAATTTTATTAACATACTCTATCAAATAATTATTTAGCTAATAAGCTTACTTCCAATTTTTAAATCAATATTCGATTTTAATTACAAAAATCACTTTATTAAATTTTCCTGAGTTCAAAAAGAAATTTATACTTCCAGTTTGGATTTTCTTTCATCTTCCAAAATTCCAACTCTTTTATTTTAAAATTTAGAAATGCTTTTAAATTCAGATAATATTATTGAAATAGCTTTTTATAAAAATACTTCTTATAACTCGATGTCTCAACCAGTCCATCCTTGTTCTCATAGAAATTCAATCATACGTTGATCAGGCGTAGGACTGAAAATCTATAAGTACTTGGTAAACATGTTTTCAACACCCAGTGAAAATACTTGTGAAAATAATTTTATTGAAAATATAGAAAACAGTTTTTGAAAATAGAGGAATATCTTTGGTGAGAATGCTCTAGAAATCATCACTTCCATCCATGGTCGCAGTTACATCCTGGGTTACGTTGTCATCGCATCAAAAGTCCATGTAACTATAGGCACTCCGCGCCCCTCGATTACGCCATGGAACCCACAACAGTTCGCAGTTATAATCCAGGGTTACGTTGCCATCGCAACAAAAGTCCATGTAACTGTAGGCATCAGTGCCCCTCGATTTTCGCTGTTAAAATGAAACTTCTCCACTCCTACATAGGTCGCAGTCTACTGATGTAAAATCAAACAGAGACTATTGGCTCTCAGCTGCACACACGACTTTGGCTATGTTACCATAGGTCGCAGTCTACCGATATAAAATCAAATGTAGACTGTTGGCTCTCAGCGACTCACACGACTTTCGCTATGGTATACACTGCTCATAATCCTCAGGAACTAGTTTTGTCCGGACTCCTCACAGGATCAACTTTAGAACCCCCCCCCCCTTGGGGCTCAAGGCAGCACTACCCGGTGGCACTCAAAACACTTTATATTATACACATATAGTATCTTTCAAATCATACACCTAGTATGATCTTATAGAAAGCTCCTTTACAAAATCGATTACCCCAAAATCGATAATTCTCAAACTAGGCTTTCCAAATTCCAATATTGATTTTACCCAAAAATCAAAAGCCTTTCCAAATCCAAAGGTTCCCAAAACCTTTTTCCAAAATCCTCATAAGTTCCTTTATATATATATACAGATATATAAATTTTTTAAAAACTTTGGATCATTTCAAACTTGTATAAAACTCCTTTTATACTTCAAACACTTTCAAAATCTTTTCCTTCCGGCAATAGATTCAACAAGGGGAGATTTATCTTATATAACAAAGATATATAGCTTTGTTTATTCAAAAAAATATTCAAATTTTTATTATTCTTTTAAATATCATTTTCATTCAAATCCATACGATGTACACATATCATCTGTATGCTATACCAATCTGATCGCTCACTCGATCACACAATTTCACTTCCGAACTAGTATCGTCCACCCGACTACCTAATGCGGACACAGATCTGGTTTCTTGATCAGAAACCGTCATTCTCCTTGCATAGCCATAACTATGATAGAGAATATCCAGGACCAATCAACAATCCATATCTAGGCTTGCCGTCGAAAATCGAGTGAAAAATACCAACTCGGATCGATATAACTATCTCGAAATTCTGTGCTCGAATTTGGATCAAATCACTATGCGAATAGAATATTATACGTACATCCTACGTATTTATCTTCATTGATTATTTACTAAATCAATTTCCTTTCTATTCACATTCACTTGAATTTTCATTCACTTATTTACAATTGCCTCAATCCCATTGGATTATCACTTCAGTTCTTATATCAATTGGGTATTTAATCAATAACAGTTTGATCTCCGACAAGTTTATATTTAGAAAATAGCTTGAAAATTTTAAAAATAGATAAGTAGTTGAAAAATAATTATTAATTTGCAAAATAGCTGTAAAATAGTTAAATATTTATAAAATAGTTGAGAAATAGTTAAATAGTTTCAGAAATTTTAGATAATTACAAAATAGTTGTAAAATAGTAATTAATTTGTAAAATAGTAGAAAAATAGTAATTAGTTTCAAAACAGTTGAAAATGGTTAAATGGTCCCAAAAATAATTGTAAAACCAATACAAAATAATTCGGCTTTAAAAAGAAAGGTTGTATTTATTAAATAGCTTGGAAGAATAAGTTTATATTAAAACAATTTATATTGAAAATAGTCCAGAGTCAAAACTATTCACTTTCCCATCAATTCAATCTAAATTTCCTCTTCCATTTAAATTGACTCAATTCTAATTTGAATAACTTCAATTTCCCTTGAAATTGACTTAACTCCAATTTCAAATCAAATTCCATTTGATTTTAAACTACTCAACTTTAATTACAATTCCTAATTATTCCAATCGATTTGGACTAATATCAATTAAAATCACTTCAACCTCAATAACTTTTCTAGTTAATCCAATTCAAATTTTCCATTTAAAATTTTAAACTTATCCATCTTCAATCACAAATCCAATTAATTTAATTAAATTCAATTTTGAACTAATTCAATTTCAATCTCAATTTTAAACCATCTCGATTATATAAATTCGAGTTAAATTCTCAAAGGTTGGTTTAATTTTTTAAACCAAATTAACCTTTATTCAAAGTTTTTAAACAATTTAATTTCTGAGCTCAAATTTTAGAATTTCATTTCAATTAATTTGGTTGTATTTCTGTTACCACTTAATTTAATTCCAATTTAAGATTTCAGTTTGGTTGTATTTTATATTGCTTCTTAATTTAATGCCAATAATTTAACAACCAATCACCTTGATATTTATTAGAAGTAAACATTGCTTTATATATCAAAATATATTTTTATATACAATCATTTAAAACCTTTATATAAGAAAATTACAAGTACACGCTCATATATATATATATATATATTCTCAACTCATTTTAGAGTATTACGGACTCTATTTAAGGAGTAATTCCCACCAGAGCCAAGGTTCTCGCTTAACCTTTCAGCTCTGATACCAACTGTAACGACCCGAAATTTTTGATCCCGAAAATTCCAGATAGTTATGTAAAAGAAGAAAGAGATAGAAGATGAAGAACAGAAACATCAACATCTCACATTCGCAGCGGATAAAATATAATAGTAAATAATAACAGTTTACAAAAGAATACTATATCTGTCGATTACATTTCAATACATCAGAGTTGCACATATATACAAACACTAAATATACTCAATTATCATGACACATATTTACAATAATATAATACAGCAGAAATACTTTATACGTTCCTGCCATCCAGCCCGTCTCCCAAGCTCCAGAACGTTCTTACCTGAAAATCTGTAATTGTGACGCCGCACCTCTATGCCCACGCTAGCCAAGAACACTACGGTGTAGTGTTGTCGACTAGCACAGAGAATAAGGCTGTTGAGGAGCGACCATCCGTGTAATTGTTTTGTGCGAACACCGATATGCCAGATAGTAAAAACGTGCATTTCATTTCAGGAGGAAATCCGACATGCCGATGCAAACTCAAAGCTACTACACAGTGGCTATAATAGTCTAGGACAAAAATATAAAATAATAACACAGATAATATAAATGCGGAACATAGATGAAACAGAAAATCTCATATATATATATATAAATAACTGATGTCAGTTACAATACATTTACACAGTACATGTGATACAACTACTACAGTCGACACAGGAAGTTATATATACAAGTACATTATCGATTAATATACATGAATACATATCAACCTATACTATGACACGACGACTCCAAAAGATATGAAAAGTCTTCATAGCTCGAGCAGCATCCCAAAGAAGAATAACTACAACCTGAAAATACTCGGTCTGACCTGAGTATTAAATTCAAAAGAAAATAATACTCGGGTCAGTCTAATTCAAACTCAGTTATTAGTGCACGAAAGCAATAATAATTAAACAAAAATTAGACGACAGTCAAAATAAATTTACCTATCCGATTCTTAAATAAAGAAATCGGATAACGGTAAATATAACGTGAACCCATTCAAACAATTGGAACATTAAAAGTTCAACACGAGTAGGGCTGCAGTATATGCACGCGTGTACTGCCTCGCCACTACAACATATGGAATATGAAAAAGATCCATAAATCAAAAGCAAAAGAAATAACAATAAAACCAATACCGTGTGGCTGCGGTTCACGCTTGCGTGCACTGCCTTACCACTACAGTGATGATGTACCCAATGAATACCGTGTGGCTGCAGTTCACGCTTGCGTGCACTGCCTTGCCACTACAGTATATGATGCCATCGCAACACCAATTATTAACAATAATTGAAACTGCGGAGGTCAGGTCACAACCATCATGACTCAACACAATACAGCATGGTAAAGACCAAACCATAATAAACAAGTTTGCAAACTGTCTCAATTAGACGAGACAGCTACAGGAATGGACAAAGCCATAAATATTCAGATAGACAAAGAAGTCACAAAGGCATTTGAACTCCAATATTATTAATGCACCATGAAGCTGACAAATCAGAAATGCATCAAGACTTCAAAATTCACAAGTACCATACTTCAAGTACAAAGGACTCGAAGCATAAAGTATGAATACTGCAACGCACCAGGGAATATGCAACTCTGAAATCGAAGCACAATCCAGTGCAATGCAAAATGAACACAGGGATACATGGATGCAGCAAGTCAAGTCAAGCCGTGGGTTATCAACCAATTGATACAAATGCATCAGCAAACACTAAATGAAATGGGACGGTAACAACAAGGTGCATGAACAAAGCATGCAACAGTTCAAACAAGCATGTGTACCCCAGATATGGCAACACAATAACATGCACAACAATCACTTCGACATGAATACAAGTACAGAACAGAACAGTGAACTTCGTGATGACTTGTATATAGTGACCAGTGAATAACTAAGTGGAATTGGACCATGTTCAACTCAAAGGTAACCCCTATCATACTTGATGCAGTGACCATATGCAATGAAGACTAGACAAAGCAATGCTCAATGCACAGCACAACAGGCTCAAGAAAGAATGGACCTGGGTCTATCAAGTGCAACATCAAGTAACACAAGTGATACAAGACAGAAACTACAAAATGCACGTGAATTACATGAAGGCGGTAGGATGAAGGTGAGGGCACCCAAAATTATGGCACCACAGCACACAAACAATTAAATACAATGGACTACAATGCAAATGAATACAATGCATCAATGCAATGTATCAAACTCGAGCACTAACAAAGGTGATATAATTCCAACTACGCAAACTGGCAACTATCAAATGGTTTTAACTGGGCCTTAAATGAAGTTATGACCAAAACAATAACTACTAAAAAATACAGCAAATTCAATGTGCACAGAGAAATGTACACAGGGGTGTACAACAATCAACTACCCGGTTCTAAACTCAATACAGGAAATTATGTGATGAATGGGTAGGCAAGTGAATGCATTTTGAACCAAAGGAGGCACCAGTAACAAATGCACGAAACTAGATAATGCAAGCATCACAACCAAAAACAGAAGCACATTGCCGAAGCAACAACAAAGGCCAGCAACATTGAAATGGATCGAGCAAGAGCTACAATTAAAATGGATTGGTTTGTCAAACCAAAATATTTGAATTCAAACATCTGCAGCTCACAGTAATACCGAAGTCGCCTGCAGTTAGAATTAAGGTGACCAGGAAACAAAAATCAATGCCAACTCCAATCATTTTCATAAAATCAACAAAGTCGAATGGCCGAGGTAAAGAAAGCATCGATACCAAAACAAATCGAATGGCCGAAGACAGGTACCAAAAATCACGAATTAAACAAGCCAAGAAATCACGACGAAGTCAGGTACCAAAATTCAAGGCCGAAACACAAAATCACCTAACTATGAATTTGAATTAGATGTGAGTATTAATTACTCACCTTGTCGACGAATTGAAGCAGGAACGATAACAATTCAAGCGGCCGCGAGCACCACAAGAGGCGAGCAACGATCGTGCAAGCCAACAGGCGACCCCCCAATTTTGGAACGAAGCCCTAAATGTCGAAGAGGAAGAAAAGGAAAGGTCACCATTTTCGTTTGTTTCGATTTTTCTAGGGTTGCTAATGAAAATGAAAAAGGGGGAAAAGAACGGGTATTAGTCCAAGTTAATTTTCACGGCCACGATAAAAACATGGGCCACAAAATTTTAATTTTTAAAGCCCTTTAATTTTACTAAAAATTTGTAAAAGAATTTTAAATTCAAATTTAAAAACTTCAAATGGCAATTTGCAACAATATTAATCGTCTAGATATCGATTATTAATCGATGCGAAAAAACCGGGTTGTTACAGACTCCCCTCCTTAAAGAAATTGCGTCCTCGCAATCTTAAGGAATAAATGGACAAAGGTTAACAACCATAAAAACATATCATCATAAAATGACGAAATTTGAAAATAAGAAGTTCACCATATAGAGCATGAAAGAGAAAGCCTGAATGTGTTTGCTCGATGAATTCTCTGGATTCCAAAGTGAAATCCATAGGACTTGAGAACACTGAACTTTCACGAGAAGAACATCTTTATTTCGAAGGTGCTGAATCCCCGAAACATTGATGTGAATAGAATGTTGCTCAAAGTCAAATCTGGTGAAACTTCAATTTCTTCAATAATACCGGGCTCAAGAATAAAATCGGAATCCCTAAGGCATTTCCGTAGAAGGAAGACGCGTGAAACACGTCATGAATAACAGAAAATTGAGCCGGTAATAAGAGGCGATAAGCCAAGAAACCAATACGTTCAATGATAGGAAATGGTCCAATATATCGAGGCACTAACTTTCCCATCCGACTGAAACGCACAACACCTATCATAGGTGAGACACGAATAATTTGGAACAACAGCGTAGTATAATAACGATACGCCAGATGAATCAAAGCTTCATTAATTCGGGACGCCGACGTAGTACAAAAACGGTACATCCAATGAACTGATCACCATAAAAGAACATCAGACGTAAGTCCATAAAAGGAATGAGACGAAGCTCAATAAAATGAAATACATCAAAACGTCTGATGAACTTGGTAAAAAGGTGATTCCATTCGGACATCATCAAAGAAATAACCACTTGTTGCCTACGACAAGTGCATCGGTAACAAGATTTTCCCTTCCGGGAGTGCAAAGAATAACAAGATCATAAGATATAAGGAACTCGAGTCAACGTGCTTGACGAAAATTAAGTTCCTTAAGAGAAAATAAATATTCCCAAGATTCAAGATCTTCACCCAAAAATAATGATGCCAAATTTTCAAGAGTCAAATCAATAGCCACGAGCACTAGATCATGAGTGGCATATCTAGTCCCAATAGGCATCAATGATTAAGAAACACAAGAGACAGAACGTTCTCTTATGCAAGAGAATGGCATGCAAACCAATACGATTAGCATTGGTACAAACTATAAAGTCTTGGTTCCCCTCGGGAATCGCAAGAATAGAAGTATCGGAAAAGAGTTTTTTTAAATAATATTCTTTCCCGAAAAGCTAAAACTTTCGAAATTTACGATTTACTTTATGTAATTATCTTTTCAGACAAATTTACATTTTAAAATTCAATTTACTGTGTTTGATTGTCTCATCAAAGCGTCTAGGAGATTCATATCGATAACGTTGATCAAGCGCATCGACCAGAATTCTTAAAGCACTCAATGGGCAATACAATCACAAAATATTCGATTAACAAAAACGATAACCAAAGATCACAAATATTCAATTAACAAGTCCGGAATTAACCGAAATAGCAAACGCACATGTCTCTTAACCACGAGTTTTACTAAATCGTTTAATTCACTTCATCGTTTCCTTGAAGGTGCAAGAATTGTGTATTTTAAAAATAACATTTCACATTCTCAAACGGACAAGTCCGGAATTAAACGAATCAGTAAAAGAAAGGGGTCATAGTCCTCGATTTTGCTGAAACGTTTAAATCGCTTCCTCATTCTTTGGAAAGCGTAAACTGTAAAAATTTTGAAAACGGTTTTTTTTTGAAACAATTTTTAAAACACGTGATTAAAACAGCGACATCAGTAGCAACTTCGATAAGTGGATTTTCATTCATCAAAAATGTCACAAGAATCTTCTCAAAGATAGAAAGGGATATCATACCCTAAACTTGTATTCATAACAAGTCAATGACACACGAATTCACCAATACACAAAAATTGATAAAACTTATCAATAGAAATCACGAAAATTGGTGAAGCACAAATTCCAGAAGACTACACAAGAAATCCAAAAATCACAAGATGAAACTCGAACGGGAGTATGAAAAATCGAACGGGAGTATGAAAACTCGAACGGGAGTATGAAAACTCGAACGGGAGTATGAAAACTCGAACGGGAGTATGAAAACTCGAACGGGAGTATGAAAACTCGCCTACACGCGAGCATGAAAACTCATCAGCACATGTAACGCAAAGCGAGAATGGGAGCATAAAAACTCACCTACACGCGAGCATGAAAACTCATCAACACGTGCAACGCAAAGCGAGAACGGGAGCACGAAAACTCACCTACATGCAAGCATGAAAATTCATCAGCACGTGCAACGCATAACAAGAACGGGAGCACGAAAACTCACCTACATGCGAGCATGAAAACTCACCAACATGTGCAATGCAAAGCGAGAACGGGAGCACGAAAACTCACCTACATGCGAGCATGAAAATTCATCAGCACGTGCAACGCATAACGAGAACGGGAGCACGAAAACTCACCTACATGCGAGCATGAAAACTCACCAACACGTGCAATGCAAAGCGAGAACGGGAACATGGAAACTCACCTACACGTGAGCATGAAAACTCATCAGCACATGTAACGCAAAGCGAGAACGGGAGCATGAAAACTCACCCACACGCGAGCATGAAAACTCATCAACACGTGCAACGCAAAGCAAGAACGGGAGCATGGAAACTCACCTACACGTGAGCATGAAAACTCATCAGAACATGTAACGCAAAGCGAGAACGGGAGCATGAAAACTCACCTACACGCGAGCATGAAAACTCATCAACACGTGCAACGCAAAGCGAGAACGGGAGCACGAAAACTCACCTACATGCGAGCATGAAAACTCACCAACACGTGTAACGCATAACGAGACGCTATCTCATGGTTGCAAGCCATTAATTTTGACACACGAATGGCCCGAAGACCGTGGGGCGCTACCCCACATATGTGATGGCGAAACATCACACAAATGCGATGGCGAAACATCACAAGAGCAGGGTCTAGTCTCCCTCGCAGACAAAGAGACATCGCACAGTTGCTAGTCTAAAACCACAAAAATTATCGTCATGATCATCAAGAAGTGTCAATTACACTAAGTTAGTAAATACAAAAGTTTAGCTTCATGTCCCATAACCACTTGCTTAACTCAAATATTTACGAACAAACTGTAAATTTCCACTAGAAAATTGTCACAAGAGATTCAATCGAATAAGTCCAAGAATTAACCGACGAAATAAACGCAAGCGTTATATACCACTCGTTTTACTAAGTCGTTTAATTAGATTTCTCATACGAGTGAGGTAAAGGTTAGTATATACTAATAGATTGGAAAACGGTTTAGGAAAAGAGTTTTGTAGTAAAATAGTTTTGAAATCGTTTAGAGAAAAGGGTTTTGATATTTACTACTAGTATAGAAAACTTTATATTTTTAAAGTGACAAATCACAAAAATGATTGTAGAAACAATCAATCACAAGAATTCACATACAAAGATGTGAATAGAATCCAAAGAAATCGATACCGAATTCATCAAAAGGTATGTTCACAAAAATCCCGAAGAAAAGGTCATCAAAGTTGCTAATAAATGATAGCAACAAATCGGAAAATAATCAAGAATCGATTAAATTTGGAAACCAAATCAATTCACTAAAATTCACATTCGAAGACGTGTCCAAAGAATTCGATTCCAAATCCGTCAAAGTAGGAATTCCCAAAAATTCCAGAAATAGAAGTTATCAAAGTCGACAAAGGTGATAACAACTAACTGGAAAAGAAGAATCGATCAACAATTGGAAAGACAAAGCAAAACGAGCATAAATGCATGAATGACTTTAACAAAAGTAAAAGTCAAGTCAATGTCGATATCGTCAAGGCAAAGTCCAAGACAATTTCTTTTATACCAAAGAAATTTTAAAACTAACAGAGTCGACAATTGAAATGCAATTCGTCTCAAAGATTGATACCCAAAACCCAATTGCATGGAGACTGCATCAAGTACACGAATCAGTGACAAGAATACATATGTACAGCAGTTCGAATAAACAATGCGAGCTCAAATCGAAGTGGGTACGAGTTGCAGCAATATGCAACTTGGTATAGCATATACACAATGATACTTAGCAGTGCATACTCGAATGAGCAAGTGAAACAGAGAATAGCAGCAATGCTCATAAATAAGCGTTAGGAATTCATACCTAACAAATCAAAGATGATCTTAGGCAAAGATGAGAGATAAAACATCGACAAATAGTTGTAACACATGTTCCATCTAAGTTATGTTTTATATTCGTCCTAAACCCCAGGCTCCGATACAAAGCTGTGACGCCCCACCTCTATGCCCACGCTAGCCAAGAACACTAAGATGTAGTGCTGTCGACTAGCACGGAGAATAAGGCTGTTGAGGAGCGACCATCCGTGTAATTGCTTTGTGCGAACACCGATATGCCAGATAGTAAAAACGTGCATTTCATTTCAGGAGGAAATCCGACATGCCGATGCAAACTCAAAGCTACTACACAGTGGCTATAATAGTCTAGGACAAAAATATAAAATAATAACATAGATAATATAAATGCGGAACACAGATGAAACAGAAAATCTCATATATATATATAATAACTGATGTCAGTTACAATACATTTACGCGGTACATGTGATACAACTACTACAGTCGACACAGGAAGTTACATATACAAGTACATTATCGATTAATATACATGAATACATATCAACCTATACTATGACACGACAACTCCAAAAGATATGAAAAGTCTTCATAGCTCGAGCAGCATCCCAAAGCAGAATATCTACAACCTGAAAATTCTCGGTCTGACCCGAGTATTAAATTCAAAAGAAAATAATACTCGGGTCAATCTAATTCAAACTCAGTTATTAGTGCACGAAAGCAATAATAATTAAATAAAAATTAGACGACAGTCAAAATAAATTTGCCTATCCGATTCTTAAATAAAGAAATCGGATAACGGTAAATATAACGCGAACCCATTCAAACAATTGGAACATTAAAAGGTCAACACGAGTAGGGCTGCAGTATACGCACGCGTGTACTGCCTCGCCACTACAACATATGGAATACGAAAAAGATCCATAAATCAAAAGCAAAAGAAATAACAATAAAACCAATACCGTGTGGCTGCAGTTCACGCTTGCGTGCACTGCCTTACCACTACAGTGATGACGTACCCAATGAATACCGTGTGGCTGCAGTTCATGCTTGCGTGCACTGCCTTGCCACTACAGTATATAATGCCATCGCAACACCAATTATTAACAATAATTGAAACTGCGGAGGTCAGGTCACAACCATCATGACTCAACACAATACAGCATGGTAAAGACCAAACCATAATAAACAAGTTTTCAAACTATCTCAATTAGACGAGACAGCTACAGGAATGGACAAAGCCATAAATATTCAGATAGACAAAGAAGTCATAAAGGCATTTGAACTCCAATATTATTAATGCATCATGAAGCTGACAAATCAGAAATGCATCAAGACTTCAAAATTCACAAGTACCAGACTTCAAGTACAAAGGACTCGAAGCATAAAGCATGAATACTGCAACGCACCAGGGAATATGCAACTCTGAAATCGAAGCACAATCCAGTGCAATGCAAAATGAACACAGGGATACATGGACGCAGCAAGTCAAGTCAAGCCGTGGGTTATCAACCAATTGATACAAATGCATCAGCAAACACTAAATGAAATGGGACAGTAACAACAAGGTGCATGAACAAAGCATGCAACAGCTGAAACAAGCATGTGTACCCCAGATATGGCAACACAATAACATGCACAACGATCACTTCAACATGAATACAAGTACAGAACAGAACAGTGAACTTCGTGATGACTTGTATATAGTGACCAGTGAATAACTAAGTGGAATTGGACCATGTTCAACTCAAAGGTAACCCCTATCATACTTGATGCAGTGACCATATGCAATGAAGACTAGACAAAGCAATGCTCAATGCACAGCACAACAGGCTCAAGAAAGAATGGACCTGGGTCTATCAAGTGCAACATCAAGTAACACAAGTGATACAAGACAGAAACTACAAACTGTACGTGAATTACATGAAGGCAGTAGGATGAAGGTGAGAGCACCCAAAATTATGGCACCACAGAGCACAAACAATTAAATACAATGGACTACAATGCAAATGAATACAATGCATCAATGCAATGTATCAAACTCGAGCACTAACAAAGGTGATATAATTCCAACTACGCAAACTGGCAACTATCAAATGGTTTTAACTGGGCCTTAAATGAAGTTATGACCAAAACAATAACTACTCAAAAATACAGCAAATTCAATGTGCACAGAGAAATGTACACAGGGGTGTACAACAATCAACTACCCGGTTCTAAACTCAATACAGGAAATTATGTGATGAATGGGCAGGCAAGTGAATGCATTTTGAACCAAAGGAGGCACCAGTAACAAATGCACGAAACTGGATAATGCAAGCATCACAACCAAAAACAAAAGCACATTGCCGAAGCAACAACAAAGGCCAGCAACATTGAAATGGATCGAGCAAGAGCTACAATTAAAATGGATTGGTTTTTCAAACCAAAATATTTGAATTCAAACATCTGCAGTTCACAGTAATACCGAAGTCGCCTGCAGTTAGAATTAAGGTGACCATGAAACAAAAATTAATGCCAACTCCAATCATTTTCATAAAATCAACAAAGTCGAATGGCCGAGGTAAAGAAAGCATCAATACCAAAACAAATCGAATGGCCGAAGACAGGTACCAAAAATCACGAATTAAACAAGCCAAGAAATCACGACCGAAGTCAGGTACCAAAAGTTCAAGGCCGAAACACAAAATCAACTAACTATGAATTTGAATTAGATGTGAGTATTAATTACTCACCTTGTCGACGAATTGAAGCAGGAACGATAACAATTCAAGCGGCCGCGAGCACCACAAGAGGCGAGCAACGATCGAGCAAGCCAACAGGCGAACCCCCAATTTTGGAACGAAGCCCTAAATGTCGAAGAGGAAGAAAAGGAACGGTCACCATTTTCGTTTGTTTCGATTTTCCTAGGGTTGCTAATGAAAATGAAAAAGGGGGAAAAGAACGGGTATTAGCCCAAGTTAATTTTCACGGCCACGATAAAAACATGGGCCACAAAATTTTAATTTTTAAAGCCCTTTAATTTTACTAAAAATTTGTAAAAGAATTTTAAATTCAAATTTAAAAACTTCAAACGGCAATTTGCAACAATATTAATCGTCTAGATATCGATTATTAATTGATGCGAAAAAACCGGGTTGTTACAGTAATACTCGGTCTGACCCGAGCATTACATCGAAGTAACACCCGGGTTAGGCTGGAAACCAGCGTGAGTAACTCATCCAACATGGAATACAAAGCATACAACTTATATAGAACCCGGGATAACTCGAATCAATTTACAAGTTCACAATATGTTATAGACATCACTTATTTCACACATAAGTTTCCTAAGTAACAAAGATTTAGATTTAAATAGTTCGATTCCCTTAATTCACTTCTTCCAGCATAAAGATTTCACATATCAATCCATAAAAATTCGAAGTGGTTTCGGGTATCTTCTAATACCCAACCCCGGTCTCTTCGAGTCTCATGTCATCCTAACCCAAGTTATCCAAATGAAATACACAACGTTTCATATTCAGAGGTATCGACACATTCAAAGCATCCAATACCATTCAATCGTTCATAAGCATAGCTTAATCACATACAAATTTAATTTAATTAATCCTGATTGAATTACTAACCTCAACCACTTAGATTTCTTCATTTAACATTAATTAATTTCAAATCAATTAATCCATCATCCCTTCATTATTCATCTTAATTAATCACCATGGATTAATTATCCTTCAATTACATTCAAGTAATTAACTTTAATTAACTTCAAAATATTAATTATCCTTAACCAAAATCAATAAGTAATCCTAATTACTTCATAAATTAATTAACTATTAAAATGGCATTAATCCTTAATTACTTATATTTATTAATTTCTCATAATTCACTTTTTACTGATTAATCCATTTTAATTAATCAATCTTTAATTACCTCGTTGATTATATAAATTAATGATTTCCAGTTATATTTCAATTTATCCTAATCCAAATTAATTACATTAAATAATTAATCATTAATTAAACCGCAAATATTAATAATTCTTGATTTATCTCAACCTGTAATTATCTACCCTTTTATTTACCTCATCAAATAAATTAATTACTCCTTAATTAACTATCCTAATTAATCTCTTAATAAATTTCACAAAGTAATTATATTTTATTAATTACATTAAGTAATTACCTATCAAACGATCCATTGATTATTCTAAATTAATTTAAACTTCATTAATTAACTTAATCCTTAATTAATTAATTCAAACCCTTATTAACTTTAAAATGAACCATTTTCTTATTTATGATTTAAGTTTAAAACAATTTAAAACTCGAATACTTCAAGTCAAGCAACAATTAAGTTGAGAACCAACCAAAAACCAAATTCACTAGATCATCAGTACACATCAAATCAATTCAATCATTCATCCAATTATTTAAATTTAATCATTTAAATTTAAATAAAGAAAATCCAACAGCGTGAGATTTACTCACCTTTGATTTTGCAATCCAAATCCGATCTCGATTTGTTTCCTTTAGACTTAAACCTTGTATAAACAGTTATACGATTTATTAATATTTGAACAATCGAACAATAAATCTCCAGTTGATGAATTTTATTAGCTAACGGTATAATCTTAAATTAATAATTTTCCTTTAATAAAACCATTTAGCAACTAAAATAATTTAATAAGTTAAATAAACAGGTTAATCTCCATACCACAATATTTTAGAATAAACTAGAAAATTTGTATGTATATTTATTTATTTATATTCGAACTAATCGAGTAATTTAAATCTCCATTTGATAATTGAATTAACCAATGATTTTATTTAAAATTAAAATTTAATTTTAAACTAATTTCCTTTTATATTTTTTTCAAATCCAATTTTATATCTATATTACTCTGCATATACATATATCCATTAAATTCTAAAATAAAAACTCCTTCATATGTATATATTAAACAAAAGAGGTTTGAGCTCACTGTAACATATAATATATATTTTTCTGTAAATCAAAAATCCTACTTTTAATAATTCCCTAAATTTCTATTCTAAGTCTATATAAATCTTGATTAAAAGAAATTTATCTTATACCTCACAGAAGAGATGCAGACCCAAGCCTCGACCGACCCTTCTCCACCATCGCGAATACGAACACCTCTTCCATCGCCAGCATACAAGCTTCCCTCCAGTGGTCACGTGCATAGCCAAGAACATAAAACCCTAGCCTCGAATCATCTGCAATTCTCCAACATCGTGCCTCCCTACGCCGCCCTTTTCGCCCTTTCGCGAGCCCAAGTCGCGAGCCCAGATCGAGTTCCTCCATCCATGCGCACGCGAGCCTCCCAGAACGTCACTCAATTTGCTGCCGACCCCTCTTCCACGAGAATCGAAGTACACCCTAGAATCGCGATAGACTTCCTATTAAACGTATTTGCGATTTCGATGGGAAATCGAATCGATTTTCTTAATCTCCTACTTTTTTTATAGAACGAATTCGTGGATTTAAACCGAAAGGAGCGATCATTTTTTTAAACCAAGAGTGCTCGGCTTCGATTTGATTATTAATTGAGGGAACGAAAAAAAGAAGTCACGCGATTAAAGGAAGAAATAGACGTATTTGAGAAGGAACTAAAGTTGACTCGGTCAATACGCAGATAAATAAGTAAGTACCCAAAATATTTTGATATAAATTTTAGCGTGTTCACATATCGTACGCTCCCCCAACAACTCCAAACACTACGAAAATTGAAATTCGGTAATAATGCAATATTACGGATCCAATGGAACTGGTTTCATTGAATTTCAAGACTGTGCCTCGGAAGGCTATTTTTAAATATCGATTTAAACGATAAAATTTCAAAACTTAACAAAACACTTCCGAATCAATTTTTAACACTTTTACTATCTATAGATCATCCATATAAATTTTACAAGCCTTTAAATTATTTTTAACAGGCTTAAAATTTTAGATTCAACAATTTACCTAATTCCAATTATTAAATCCAATAGCTCAATTGCTAAATAATAATAATATTTGAATTCAAGTTAAAAATTAACTTTTAAATATTTTAAAATCAATTAATTATTCCAATTTAAATTGTTAAAAATTCCGGGTCGTTACAAGAGGCAATATTCCAAGAAGCAGCCTTTTAAAAAGGGAGTCCTAGCATGCATGATTTTAACGCCACGTGATATAGATCAGATGGTGGGCACCAGTGCATGCAATAAGAGTCATACACTACGATCTAACAATGGATACAGGTGCTGACGATCAGACATACCGACGAGTTGGCATTTCGGGTCCTTCCTCTCCGGATATAGTTGGGTTATGGGAAGTCGTATTGTTAGGGAGCAGTTCCTATAGTTTCATTATAAGGTGGTATTAGTAGAAATTGGTTTCCACTATAGCCTAGAAGCGGTGTTTCCTTATTAGGTAGCGCTAGGAGCAGTGGCCAATCGCCAGTTATGTGGTTCGATCTGTAGTTCGACCCTTATAGTCTCCATCAATTGTAGTGTAGGTATATGTTGGACAAAATCCCTTAGGTAATGAACCCTTTGGATACATGGAAACCTATAGTACATCCTATGTCACGTAGAGTAGAGTTAAAGTTAATTGCACATGATCATCATATATTAAACTTATACACATTCACCGGACTTTTATCTGACTCACCCCCTTCTTTCCATTTTCCCCACTATAGGATGACCAGTTAGCAATTGATTAGGCATAGTACGTGGAGAAAGGAGTTTCATGTTGGAGTTTCCTATTATTTATTGTTCATCATGTAGTTACTTATTGCAATAAAAGTCTGTAGAACTTATATTGTATTTTGGAAACTGTATATATGGCAATTATGTACTTTGGAGACTGTTTTCTAAAATGTCTATTTTTCATTACTTATATTTTAATTCTTTATACTATGACATATGAAAGTGTAAATTGTCTTAGAATTTGTCCTTATAATCATGCCTTGTAATGTTTTAAAACCCAACAGTTTGTAATTGTTGGTATGACGCGAGTCCAATTGTCACTCTAGGCTTTGGATCGGTGTGTTGGAAAGTGCGGGTTGTTACAGTTTGTATCAAAGCATAAGTTTAAAGTCTCTTAGAGATTGGAGCCGTATTGAGAGAACGTGCTTGAAAAGTTTTTGAAAAAACATGGTTTTTCATAAGATTTTCCAAAAAATTTGAAAAGTTTTCTAATATTTGTTTTGAAATACACGCAGATATATATATATATATATAAGTTTTCGAAAAGATTTTCAAAGATTTTATTTGTATATTGTAATTTTCCTTGTTTTTACTTATACCATCTTGGGAAAATTAAAAATAATTCCCAATCATAGATAGTGAGAATGAGTACAAGTTTAGAGGAATGGCTTTGGAAAGGCAGCTAAGATTCTGAGCCTGTATATCCCTATATGGTTCCATCTGTATCTAAAATGAGGAGACAAGATGAGCCTAACTCGACTAAGGAAGCATAATTATAATTTTTGGATAGGTGTATTAATGCACAACACCCTATATATTTTAACTCATAAGGTAATTGTTGCTTATCCCTTATATAAGCAGACAATTGGTGTTCAAATAAAGGTTAAGGTTATAATAGTTAAGGTGAAAATTAAATATTTCACATTTATTGGGGTATACTGTTAGTACCTTAAGTATTGGTTTTGATGACAACAATCATATGAGATCGTATAAAATATAGATACTAATGCTTTATCAAAGTATATATAGTATATAGTGTGGGATATTAAACAAGTTTTGATTACGAAGACTATATAGTATCAAGAGTAGACTCAAGAGGCTGATATAGAGATTCAAGATATCAAGATAAGTTATAGAGTCATAGATTATTTTGTTAAAACCCTGGTAGCATTTCTTTGATCTTTCTTCATTTTTTTCAAAAATATTTTCAAAATCTATTCTCTAATTTTAATGATTTTCAAATATCATGGTTTCCAAGAAAAATGATCTTTAAGAATCCCTATTTTCAAACTGATTTTTCAAACATCTTTTCAATAGCTTTCACATGATTCCTGACATTTGAATTATTTATTCATAAAATTATTAAGCTAATTTTTAAGTATTTTATATTTAAATATATACTTTTAATTTTGAATTTAGATATAGATATAAATTTTGGTTTTATGTTTTGTAAATATTTATGGTATTTAAAAGTATATTTTGACATTCATTAATACTTAGACATAGATATCCACTTACACTTTATATTTTATTTTATTTTTCAAAAGAAATTTATATTTAAATCCTTTATATATTAAAATATTTCAAACTAATATATAAAGTTTTCTTATGATTAAAATATGTATAAACTGTGCTTAAATTATTTTACAAAGCTTAATATTTTTAAAACAATTTTTATAAAGTAATTTTTTCAAAATAAAAAATGATATGTCGACATGTCCTCCTTATGTAAGTCGACATATAGGTCAAGATTTTCAAAATTCAAAAGGATATGTCGACATATCCTCTTTAAGTATATCGACATGCATTTATATCAATCTACGATTGCATCTATGAATGTCAATTTGCATTGTTTAAGCTATAACATTAAAAGAATTCAAAAGGATTCATAAAAATTAGTAAACACTATTCACCCTCCATCCCGCAGTGTTAAATTAGTCTTAAGATCCTTACTTCCGCAAACTAACATTTGGTATCGGAGCATTGGTTTTCAAAGTATTCATAATTTTGATTTTTGAAAGTTTAAATAGCTAACGACGCTATTAGTTCACTTGTTAGTAACACCTTTGTCGAAGGACAATCTACAGCTAGAACCCCACTTTTTGATGATAGTAATTACACCTATTGGTCACGAGAATATATGCACGCCCAAGTGGGCCTGCATCTAATCATAATGTGCATGCATTAATTCAACAACGTGGATTATCCTATTTAGCAGATATAACCAAGTTTGCATGTATCAAGCATTTTATAGGAGGAGTCAAGGAAATTCTTATTTTCGTTAAAATGCTTCATGGAGAAATGAAAGAAGTTTCCAAAGGTGTTGAATATAAGCTGCTTTTTAGGTTGCAGATGTTAACAAAAGAACACGAAAGTATGAATCGATTATTTTTGGAGAAAGATAAACGTCGAATGTCATTTTCAACACATTGGACCAAGGGCGATATTTTAATATGTTATGTCATAATTTATGCATTAATTAGGCATAATAACGGATAGTTGTATTGACCTAGGGTTCAATCCCTTTCGAAAGCATTATTATTACTTTTATTGAAAAAATCTTTTCAAAAGAAATGTGAGTTTATTTGCAAGGAAAACATCATTTAATGGCCCTCTAATATATTTCATAAAGCATATAGAAACACAAGAACGAGGCAAAAGATACCTCAACTATTACAACTCACGCATAATTCATAGTAAGCAGGAGTTATAAACTCAACGCGCTCTGTCGAAATACACGTTACATGGAAAAATCACTATGCAAGGTAACGTTACATGAAAATCACTATACATGATTACATCGCAAGCATTAGGCGTTATAGCATCATGAGAGTTTCATAGAGGTGAATCAATTGGAGTTTTTGGCATTGCATTAAATTTATTTACTGTTTGGTCTGAATCTCTTCAGAAGGTTTCTAGAATAAACTTAGTAAATTATGAAAAATACCCTAATATTTGCAAGTGGACTCAATAATTCATGAGTTGTGACGCTGTCAAGGAAAGCACTCCTGATAAGCAAAAGATTTAAGACATTTTTTCAAAGTTAGATAGAATTCATCTCTACTACTAATAATGAGAATTCATTGAATAGGAATTCAACCATGACTTGTTGAAATACCGAAAATACCCTTCATCTATTTTCCACCTGCACATCTTGCATCCGCATTTTCCTCCGTCTTCACATAACTACATAACTCTAATTCCCCTTTTGCTCTCACTTTAGGAAAAAAATTGATTTCCTTACATCTTCATTATCAACCATGATTGCCTATAATCCACAGGATCTGCTCGAATTTGACCAGCCATCCACTACGCTTCACTTGTTGGTAATTATCCTTACGTTTTGCTTCAATACATTAGGTACGAATACTAATTCCATTACCAGATGATTCATCTATTAAATCGATTTCTAGTACATGCGATAATAGCGATGCCTGAGGATTCATCCGTCAAATCGATTGCAAGTGAGTGCGACAATGGCAACGCCTAATGATTGATCTGTTAACTCGACTTCCATTGAGTGCGATAGCATCGAAGTTTCATAAATACTCCCCGAATTAGCAGTGCAGCTACACGATTATGCTCAACCATCCTTGATCCGATATCTAATAGGATTCACTCTCCGGCACTACTAAATAGTGTATTTTATAGGTAAAATAAACTTTTATAGGTATCTCAATAGTGTATTATATTGGTAAAATAAACTATATTTGTCATAGGATACTCCATGTTTAGTTGTACATGGAACCTCAAACATTCATACAGCTAATATACTATAGAATTCTATTGTTATTCTTTGTTAATTTGGTTGCAAGGTTAAGAAATGGTTTTTCTTGTGTAATTTTATAAATTTTGAATGCCTAGATAAACTAAAATGAAAACTTACAAATATAATCAAGATGGGCATTTGATTCTTCTAAATTTGTACTATATAATTTCTTAGATGTTTAAATACGATTTTCTACTATATAATTGTTTAAATATCTAAATATGATTTTTTATCGTATAATCGCTTAACGGTTTAAATGTACTTTCATACATAACCAAAGAAAATAAGTAATTTATTATATAATCGCTTAATGGTTTAAAGGTGTACATTTCACTTTTTTCGGTTTATCTATGTTTTTTTCTACTTCTCTCAATATTTTGAGAATGCTACAATTGTGCCTTCTTTGTTAATCACTACTAACATAGTTTCACCCTTTTCAACGAATATATAATCTTATTATCTCTAGATGTTCGTGAATTATTTCAATGGGGAAGATCCTCTTCTTTTGCCAACCATTTTTAGCAAGATATTTAATTACAATGCATAACTTATAGTATTTCTTTAATTGATGATATTTTTTCTCGTAGAAGCTTATGTTTTTTTACACTAAGTTATTAGCACTTTAATTTGGATAGAATTGCAAGTGTATTGCATAGTGTAAACAATCATAACATTGATATTATGAGGATTATTACTATAATAATGAATTAAATTAATACTCATACTACTTGAGCATATTTCTGCTCACTTCCTCAAGCTTAGCATCAAAGCACAGAGAAATCACAACTGTAGATTTGAATGGATATAAAGCAGTGGATTATACAGGGTGTTACACCAATTTTTTTACTTATATATGTGAATAAATAGTAGCAGATACTATACATTATTATAGTACAAATTTGACAAAGTGTTATGGTCCATGAATCTGGCATAACGTATTGATATTTCGGTCTGAAGTTGTATTATCACCTACATTAATGGATGTGATATAATCTCAACATGCATGTTACCATTTTTATATAATTTTTTTTTTATTTTCAATATAAATAAAATGTAAGATATAGTAAATAAAAATGCAAGTCTATAATATATAATGCCAGTCAGTGTATAGTGAAGTGATATGAACAGTTATTAAAAAGAATAAAAGTATAATATCAGTATCAATACAAATAAAAGACATATAACCTACTACTTGAAAATAACAATAAACGAATAGATTTGCATAACAAAAGGTAATATAACCATTTACTTTAAAATCAATATAAAAATTGCAAATTAACTGGGTTGACCTTTGTGATAATATTTCTCAAAGCAATCAGAGGTTGAATATCTTTAGCGTTCTAACTATAAACTAAAATAACAAATAAAACACATAGCTACCAAATAGAGAAGAAGCTTCATTGCCAATATATATGTTATTTCCCAATGTTATACAATTCGCACATATAAATACACATATAAACAAAGGGGTATAAATGTCCACTGCCAATACATATGTTATTTCCCAATGTAATACATTTAGCACATGTTAATACATGTATAGACAAAGGGGTATAAATGTCCACTTTAAATCAGTACATAACTAGAGGATATTTCTACCAAAATACTACAAATCAATTTGACCGCTCAGTTATAATATGGTATCCATGAAGTGGTATACCAGATACAAAGTAGTGGATCATACGAGTCTCAAATTTGTCCCACATTGGAGCCATCCCCCACTTCCATTTTACCTGCTCCACAAAGAATTGAAGCTACAATTGGGTTTATAAATTAGGTTAGTCCAACATCGTCCAAGAAATACCTTTCTTAGTGCATATAAGCTAATAGACGAAAAAACAATCAAAATGATGTTGATAAACTTAGCACTCCCCTAACTTGCATGGCATGTATAAATGATTGATGCATTTTCCAATATACAATTTTCAGCTATAAAATTTCACCTTGTTCCTTTGCATTCACTTTAATTTCTCATGTTGCCTTATATATGCAAAAGGTATTCTCAAAATTTCAAAAAGACACGGTTGAAGTTAGTTCATTGAATTTACATTATTAGTAGAAGAGATGTAGAATGAAAATCTATTTGCAGTCAAATGGATTATATATTTGGAATGCCACACAGAATGAGCACACCAAGCCCCAGACTAACTTTTCACAATGGGCTACTGACCAAAAGGCACTTGCATAAAATAACTCTAGAGCCATGAATTTTCTTTTATTATATAAGAATGACTTCAATAGAGTGTCTATTTGTAAGTCTACATATGAAATATGGAGAACACTGCAAGTTACACATAAGGGCACTAGTAAAGTCAAACAGACCAAAATTTCTATGTTAAATAATTGGTTTCAATTACTTAAAACGAGTCCATTTCAGATATGTATAGTATATTTCAAAATATAGCACACTCACTAATTGCATTGGGTAAAAGTGTTTCTAAAGAGGATCAAGTTAGAAAAATCCTCAATTCACTTACTCCAGAATGGGACCAAAAGACTCTTGCAATTGAAGAGGCTAATGACATGGCACTTTTAAAATTAAAGAGTTAATTAGCAATTTAATGTCATATAAAGCACAGTTGAAGGTTAAGAGAGAAAGAAAGGCAATAGAAAAGAAATCCATCACTTTCAATGCAACAACAGATGATCTGAATTCAGACAATGATGATGGTAATAAAATTGTATTCATGACCGGAAATTTTAGAAAATTTCTGAAATACAGAAAAATGAATAATCTCAGAAGAAATGATGACTAAAATCCAAAAAGTGGAAATGCTATTAGATGTTTTAATTGCAATGAGTTTGGCAATATCAAGAGATCGTCCACATCGGAGAAGCCACAAACGTCACCAAAAACTGATTCATTCAAAAAATGGAGGACTTATACTACAACATTAGATGATTCAACCTGAAGTGATAATGAACTAGATACGGAAGATGCCAATATGTGCTTCATAGAAATAATCAATTAAATTCAGAAAAGTTCGAAGAAATGGAGTAAAAATGGAAGACAAAAGAACAAGAAAAGCATTTTGATGCTATTCGACGAATGATTTTTCCAGTATCAAAGATGAACTAACCAACATTTTGGATAGTGCCATCAACAAAGAAAATTAAGATTGGGATGCCATCAAAACAGATCTCATTTTCGATTCTGATGGTTGGGTAGAATTTCTTAGGGAAGTTTAAGTTGATAGGTTAGTTTTTGAATAATATATAAGATTTGATTTAAGCTTGTGCATTAAAAGATTACAATAGAATAAGAAGTATGGATTAGTTTGTATGGACTTATATCGGATTAGAATTGGTTTGGATAGATTTATTTGTCTTATGATTGAATTAAATTCTATTGACATTGGATTTTCTTGACTGTATATATTGGATTGGATTGATTAATAAAATTTGTTTATATGATCATTTCTTACTTATCAATATATAAATATCTCATAATATATCATATAGTACTCTAGAAAGGGTGAGTTTTTGATATAAATTTTTTTTTTGATGACAAAGAGGGAGAAATATATAAAACATCCAGGCATAGATTAAGGGATAGTTTTGTATCTCAGGGGGAGTTATATCATATTTTATATACATGGTTGTCATCATCAAAAAGGGTGATATTGTTAGTACCTTAGGTATTGATTTTGATGACAACTACAATATGTGATCATATAAAATATAAATACTAATATTTTATGAAGTATATGTAGTATATAATGCAGGATATTACTCAGGTATTGACTAAGAAAATCGTACAGTATCAACAGCAGACTCAGGAGGCTGATAAAGAGGCTGATATAGAGATCATGAGTTAGAGATTGAAGACTCATGAGTTTGAAGATTCAGGATATCAAGAGAAGTTATAGAGTCACAGATTATATTGTTAAGGCCCTGGTAGCACTTCATCGATCTCTCTTCATTTTTTTTCAAAATGGTTTTCAAAATATATTCTCTAATTTTATTGATTTTCAAATATCCTAGGTTTTAAGAAAACTAATTTTTACGAATCCCAGTTTTCAAACTGGTTTTTTAAACATCTTTTCAAAATAGCTTTCAATTCCAAACCTTTAATATAATTTTTCAAACAACTTTTCAAAATAGCTTCAAATGATTCCTAACCTTTTAATTACTTGTTTACAAAATTATAATATTAAGTTTTTAAATATTTTATATTTTAACATATACTTTTAATTTAATGTATTTAGATATAGATTTTGGTTTTATGTTTTCTAAATATTGGTTGTAGTTAAAAGTATATTTTGATATTCATTTATACTTTGATATATATATCCACTTATACTTCAAATATTATTTTATTTTTCAAAGAAATTTATATTTAAATCCTTTATATATTAAAATATTTCAAAATAATTTTATAAAATTTTCTTATGATTAAAATGTGTATAAACCATGCTTAAATGATTTTATAAAGCATCAAAATATTTTATGAAGCTTAATAGTTTCAAAACAATATTTATAAAGTAATTTTTTAAAATACAAAGGGATATGTCGACCTATGCTCCTTATGTATGTTGACATATAGGCCGAGCTTTTCAAAATTCAAATTTTGAATGGAAGTGTCTTTTTATCATATCTCTCCATAAATGGATACGAATGTTGTTTCTCTATAAATTGGGGTTCTCTCAATGATTTTAAATAACTACTTTCCTATATTTCTCTCTTCTTACACCCTCTTGATTTCTAAAAGAAATTCTACTCAAGATCTTCTCAAATTCAATTAGAATCAAATACAAACTCTATGTTTTGATTCTCCATCGAGTACTATTTGATCTCTCGTCTTTCTCACTCAAATCACGATCAAAATGATATTCAAGAGGCTACGGGATTACTTGTATTCAAGATCAAGAAATGGATTTTGTTAACTCTATCAACTCATACTCAAATACTCTTTGACATGCTTAGTGTCCCTGAAATCCAAGTGGGTGTGTCTGTGTCATGTTTGAATCAAGTCAGTGTGCTTGGTGTCACATTTGAATCCAAGTAGTTATGCTAGTGTCCCATTTGAATATAGCGACTATACCTAGAGCTTGAAAAATCTAGAGTATGTATTTCGTAGCCTTGAAATCATGATTCTAAAATTTAGTATTTGAAAGGAAATCTGTACAAGAAATTATATGGAGAGGGATGTAGGGTAACTCCAAACTAATATAAAAATCTTGGTATGATCTTTCCAACTCTTTACTTTTTACTTTTACTACATTTATATCTATATGTGTTTGCAAGTGTGATTGTCAATTTGTGTTGTTTAAACTATAATCTTGAAAGAATTCAAAAATATTCATAAAAGTTAGCAAACAATATTCACCCATACTCCCTTCCCCCTCCATTGTCAAATTAGCCTTAACATTCATAAAAGTTCATACAAGCTTGAGGAGAAAATTCAAGCTATCCATCCCAAACTCTTTTCTGGTTGTTCCATTCTATCTAGAAACACATATATTACTTTTATATTTAGGTTCTAACATAGGTGGACACCATTAAATGTAGGAATGGTTATAAATTTTCTAATAAGACATGTTATGGATGATGGATGCTAGTGGATGTATTGTTTGAATTATTTTATACACCTTTAGGACAATATACCCTCTAAATAGTACACACATATTCACATTATCCCTTATTTATTGTTTAGCTTTTTTAACATTACATATGGTTGCTTGGTTGTTGATCTCGTTATTGAGAATTGTGCATGTAGATGTTGCATATGGATGGAATGGTTGTGCATACATGTGGAATCACAAGTATATTTATTTAGGATGTGGCATGCATTTTAGATGCATGCATGAACATTTGTATGACAAGAGGCAAACTAGATCAAGCGACCACCTACTTCTGCAATAGTATAGGTTTACGTGCATTTCACATTACATATATATGTACATATTGCATTAGAAAATTTCTAAGGACAATGATTGCCCGTGGATGATGGATGAATAGAGTATTATAATTATTGGTTGCTGGGTGTAAGTTATATTTTTCCATCCTTTGAAATCTCGAGGATGAAATACTTTTATGTGGGGAGAATGCAACAACCCAAAAACTTAACGAGAATTGAATAAGAAAATTAAATTTAAATAAAACAAGGACTTAAATGAAATTTTCATAGGCATCTGAATTTGGCTATGAGACTTGCACCATTGCATACATAGCTATTTTGGGCAATTTTCGTATATAACTCTTTGAAATCAGAGTTAGTATAGAGAAGTTATGGACGTTTGAAAAATTGAAAACAAGATAATTGAAAACAAGATAATTGAAAAATTGATAACTTACTAAATTTACAATGAGGGTCGACCTATGATTTTGATTGGTCGACCCAAGATTTTGATGGTCGGCCGCTATAGGTCGACCCGTAGCTTTGAGTGGTCGACCCATCACGTTAAAAATATAAGAACTGGATCGTGAATTGAAAGGTTGTGTTGGAATAGAATATTTTGCTTAACGACCAGTTAAATGTGTGTATGTGATGTAAACCAAGATTCTTCTAGGCGGATCCAACGCTCCATATTTATTCCTAACCTCTATAAATTCAACCCTAACCTAACCCTAAAATCTCATAAACGTTTAATGTATTGAAACTCTGCCAAAATCTATCCTCTCCTCTAACCCGAAAAATTCTTCAAAATCAAACTAAAAGCAATGTAAAGGAAATACAATGAATCGGATCTAAAAAGGGAAGCTTATGGGTGGCGCTTCACGAGCAAGGAACAAAGTTAGAGCTTGGATCTAAGGTGAGTGGCAACAAATTCAATTAGATGATTATTACAGTTAAATTAACTCTATGATCTAGGATGATGTTAGAAATCTAATTGTAGACTATAAAAACCAAATTTAAGATCTATAATCTAGGATAGTATTGAAATCATTATAATTTAGTAAACATGATGTTTAATCCTAATACACCCCTTTAATTATTTAACTATAAATCCTAAAACCTGTAAACCCTAGATTAAATTATTAAAATTAAATTTTGCAAACCTTTTAAATTGAGAAATATAAACTGGTTAATATAGTTTCTTTGGGTCCACTATAAAACTGTAAACGTTGCAATCAAAAAACATTAGCCCTAATTAAAATTGTAACAAAAAATGGATAGAAACCCAATTTCTAAGCAACGACCAATTGTCCCTCATTTCGAGCAGTCAACTGCAAGCAGTCGACTTGTTATCATCTCAAATGTGCAATCCGGACCTCGACCTAAGGCCTAGGTAAGTAATAAAATTTATATAAATTATTGTCTTAGCCAATTTTGGGCTAAGTGTGTATGTTAGAGATAGTAGGGAAGCTAGTTCCCTGTGAGAGGACGCTAGGTCGTTATAGTATTGGGTAAATGTCCTTTGCCCAATTTGGGCTTGAAAAATTGACTTAGGACGAGGTATTTTCGCAAAATGGAACTAATGGGAAGGTTCTACAATGGAAGCGTAGCACTGTGGATGCCAGATGAGTGGGCCCGGCACCAATGAGGGACTATATTCAGACATAGTCAGGCTTGGCGCGGTACGATAAGAGGCAATATTAGGAGAAGCCGCCTAGTATCAATGAGGGAGTCTATTCAAACATAGTCAGGCTCAGCATATTGCGATAAGAGGCAATATTCAATGAAGTGGCCTGGCACAATAGGAGTCCTGATATGCATGGCTCTGACGCGACGTGATACAGATTAGATGGTGGACACCGACATGTGCAATAGGATACATACACTACGATCGAGAGGTGGACATGGGTGTAGACAATGAGGCACACAAGCGAGTTTACATTTCGAGTTCTCCCTCTCCAGGCATAGTTGGGCTATGGGAAGTCATATGAAGAGGAGAGCAGTTCCCAAAGTAACATTATGCGATGATTTTTGTAGAAATTAGTTTCCATTGTGGCCTATGGTCGGTGTTTCCTTACCGAGTAGCTCTATGAGCAGTGGCCGATCGTTAGTTGGGAGGTTCGATCCATAGTAGCAGCCTACACAAGTTGTAGTGTAGGTTTGTGTTGGATAAAAACCCTTAGGTAATGGACCGTAGGAATACATGGATACTTATAGCACCCTCTACATCACTTAGAATACAGATAAAGTTAACTGTATGTGATCACCATATATTAAACTTGTACTCATTCACCAGACTTTCATCTGACCCACTTTCTTCTTCCATTTTCCCCACTATATGATGGCAGGTTAGTAGTCGACTGGGCCTAGTATGTGGAGAAAGGAGCTTTACGTTGGATTTCTTATATTATTTATTGTTCATTATGTAGTTACTTGTATTAAAAGTCTGTAAAAACTTATATTGTATTTTGAAAATAGTGTATAAGACAGTGTATATGGAGATTAAGTATTTTAAGGGCTATTTTCTGAAATGTTTATTTTTCAGTGCTTATATTTTAGTTCCTTCCACCATGAGTTCTGAAAGTGCAAATTTTCTTAGAATTTTTCCTTATAATCATACCCTGTATTATTTTAAAAACCTAACAGCTCGTATTTCTTGAACGATGCAAGTCCGAAAAACACACTAGGCTTTGGATTGGTTTATTGAGAAGTGCGGGTTGTTGCACGATGGATAGTTAATTATGGTTATTTGATGATGGATGAGGGTCACTAATATCGATTGGATTAGTACACATTTGATGATACTGATGTTCTATTGCTATTGTGGAGTAATTAATGTACACGGTATGATTTATACTTACATTGTGTGATATCCCGGAATTTTTGGCAATATAAATTTAATAATCTGTGTTTAAAATTAAATTGATTTGATAATTTTTGTAAATAAATTTGAATTGATTTAATAATCTTCTTTAATAAATATTTAATTAGTGAATTTATTTTTTTATAAGTTAATAAATTGCTTTCTATTTATAATGTATATGTATATTTATATATATTTTAAATAGATGAGTTTGGGTTTAAATTTAATTTATATAGCATATTTTCTAATTCTAATATTTTGGTAATTGGGAAATTATGATTTATTTTTGATTTAAGCTTTTCAAAACTATTTTATAAATAAATAAATGATTTTAAATACATAAGACAAATGTTTTATTTGTTCAAGTTATATTTTAACTTAAGTTTGAATATTAATTTAGATTAAAATAAAGTTATAAAAATGTATGTTTTTTTAAATATTGTTTAATAAATATGATTTGTAAATTAGATATGAGAGTTTAAAATACAACTAAAATATGAAACATTTATTCATATAAATAACAAGTAATTTATAAACTCTTTTATAAATTTATTTAAAATGATTAAAAATATTATTTTCAAATAATAAAATATATGTTTTGTTTTTATTTATAATTATACTTGGTTTTATTCTTTAAAAATTATTTATATATATAACTAAGTATTAAAAACTAACTAATGTGGTTTAAACCTTTCATTAACTTTAATTATAAATACTAATTAATTAAAGGGACATGTGTAAACATCTTAGAAACATAATTTAACATGTGTTAGAGGTTTAAATAAGAAAATTAACAAGTGTTAACACTTAAGACAAGTGTCATTGTTTTAATTTTATTTTTATTTGATTTTAAATTAATCATAAATAAGTTATATAAACATGCATTCTTTCTTTCCTTTTCTTTTTCTCATTTGCAATTCCCAAACTAAGAAATCTTTCAGCTGGAAAAAAAAAATTCTATTTTGAAACAATCCTCCAAACCCAAATCTGAAGAATCAAAACCCATAGTTCATTTTCAAAGAAAAATGCAAAACCTACAAAATCATTCCTTGTTCTCAAAAGCAAATCCCTCTTCATAATCAAACTCTGGTAACCATTTTCAAAATGCATATCCCTGATTCATTTTTAAAACCCTGCATTCATTTTTTTTCAAAAATCTGGATACAAGAAATCCTACATTCTTCTAAAATCTGGAAGCTAAGATACCTGCATGCAACAATCTAAAGCAAATTTAGAACATCAGCAACATTCAAGAGTTTAAAGGATTCAAAGCACTAAAGTTTTTAAAGGCAAACAAATCCCGTTTTAAAGTTTCAAAGGATTCACAAGGGATTTCAAATCTGTGTTATGCTCTGCATTTTTAAATCAGGTGAGTAACTCAACTTTTAAAAAAAATTAAGTAGGTAAAAGTTGTCTTCATGCTTTTAAATTAGAAATGAATATATAATATGAATTTGCTGTGAATATATATATATATATATATATATATATATATATATATATCTGTGAATATATTTATGTGTGCATGCTTGTTATCTGTTAAATTTCTGTTTCCTCAATTTCAAACTTATGCTTGATTTAAAAATCCATTTTCTCTTGGTTATATCTTGGATAGATTTAAGGCTTAAACAATTATGTTATTTCATCATAGACTATGGTCTGAAAACTTTACTTAAGCTTAAACAACTCTGTATATCTCTGGAATGTATAAACAAATGAACAACATTAATTAGTGAAATTCCAAGTGCAATGGTTTGAAGTTTCAGGGTTATAATCTGAAACATCATTCGAGATTATGATTTTTAAAAACAAAATTTCAATTTTTAATGCAGTATACAAAATGCAGTTCCCTACTTTCTGCATTTTGTATTTTGAAGCATTTCTGCTGCCACATTTGTCTGGAGGTGTCGTGATTGCACCTGGGGGTGGTGGAGTTATTAGGGATGTTGAGAAAATTATTTGATTGGGTTGCATTTCATTTTGGAAGTTGTGGTTGTGATTTGCAGTGTAGAACCCTAGTTTTACTGAGCTAGGAAGAATCGATCATTTCGTCCAGTATAGTTGATCGAGTTTTTTGGGCTCTTGGGTACTGGAAATTGATGAGTTGACAAAGTCTTCGCCAGAGTTGCAGAGACAACGGTGGTCGGAGGCGTTAAGGGGGGGGTGTTGACAAGTTTTGGTGGAAATGGGTAGTGTATGTTCCAGGTTTGGGAACTTTTGGTCTCGATTTTGATTTCGAGCATGGGATGTTTGGGTGATCTGTGATGATGATTGTCGACTGTGGGGAGGTCGCGATGATGATCAAGGATGGCCGGCGTTGCTGTACATGTGTACGGTGACCTGTTATTTTTCTAATGAAGTTGGGATTGTTGTAGCTATTGCATACTCGTGTTTATCTCGGGCGATTCGAGTGTATGACTCGAAGGAGATAGGGATGTGACTCGAAGTCATTTAGAGGAGGCTCGAGTTAATGTATTGTTTGTTTTAGGTTTTAGCAAACTAGAAAACCTTATCTGTTTTTTTTAAGTTTTAAAGTAAAGTTTAAATATAAACTGGAATTTAAAACTAAGATTTAAGACCTGAATTGAATCTGTATTCTAATAGTTTGAATCCTGGTTTTTGAAATAATTTGAATTTTGAAAATTTAAGTTTGGTTTTAAAATAAAAACAGAAACCTGTTTCTATTTTAAAAATTAAAATAAAGTTTAAATGCAAACTGGAAATTTAAACTAAGTTTAAAATCTGAAATTGAATATGAATTCAAAGTAGTTTGAATCTGAGATTTGAAATAATTTAAGTTTTAAAATTTAAATTAGGTTTTAAACAACTTTAAGTGTAAAAGCATATGTGGTTTTGAATTTGAACTGGAAATTAAAAATTGTAAATAAAAATTTTAAATAAAAATTTTCAATCAGTTTAAATTTGAGTTTTGAAATCTGGAATTGGGTTTAAACTTCAGTTTTTAAAATAAAATGAGTTTAAATTTAAATTTTTTAATTACTTTAAAATGGTTAAATGATTTGAATTTAAAATGGTTAAATGATTTGAATTTAAAATGGAGTTTAAAATGTAAGTAAGCTTTTAAAGATTTAAGTTAAATTTGGGATCAAGATTAAAGCTGTATTTCAGTTTTGAAACTAAAAGTAAAAATTTTTAAATTGAACTTGTTTTTAAATAACTTGGAATGTTTAAAGTGAATTTGTTTATATTCTTTTAAACTTTTATTTTATAAAATGGATATATCTTTAACATATGAGATAAAAAGGTTTTGAATTGTTTTAAAACCTTGTTTAAGTTAAATTTGTAACTTAAGTTTAAAAATGAAGTTTAAATGGAATTTAAAGTAAATTTGAAAACAAATTGTTTTCAAATGCTTAATTGAGTAAGAAATGTTTATCTTAAAAATAAATAAAATTTAATGATTTGTATTCATTAAATTATTAAGATAATTAAGATGAATAATTAATTATTTAATTAATTAATAATATGGATGATAATTAAATAATTAAGAATTTTAAATTGATTAATTAAGACTTAAGATTAATTAATTAAGGTTAATTAATATGTAATAAGGGATTATTAATTAGATTTTAATTAATGATTAAAGGATTAATTAATCAAGTAATTAAGGATTAATTAAGTTACAGTTAATACTTAATTAATTAGATAACTAGAGATTAATTAATTGGTAATAAAATATTAATTAAATATTAATTAATAATGATTAATCTGAGTTAATTTCTTAAGAAAGAAATTAAAGAATTGTTAATGAAGGTCATTAACTTAAGATTATTTAACAATTAATTAATGTGATTAATTTTAATTAATTAATTAGATTAATTAATAATAATCATTTATGTAATTTTTTTATGTTAATTACTTAATAGAAGTAATTAATGAATTAATTACTTAATGTAATTAATTATGTTAATGTGATTAGTTTAGTTTAATTAATTAGGTTTAATTAATTTAAACACTTGATGATTTGATAATTAATTACTTATTGTAATTAATGGGATTGTAATTACTTGGGGAAGTAATTAATTGATAATTACTGGATGTAATTAATGATGTTTTAATAAGAAAGTGATTTGGATTAAATTACTTTGAAATTAATCAAGGGATTAATTGAGATAATAAATTAAGGAGTAATTTATAAATGAAGTAATTAAGGGTAGTTAATTACTGGATTGTATTAATCGAGGGTGATTAATATATATATGGTTTAACTGAAGATTAATTACTTAATGTAATTAATTTAAATAGAGAGATTAATTAAATGTAATTAGAAATCATTAATTAATAGAATTAATGACGTAAATTTAGAATTGATTAATTAAGGAATAATTAATAAATGAAGTATTAATTAATAAAGGATTAATGTAATTAACTTTAGTTAGTAAATTGATTAAGTAATTAAAAGTTAATTATTGTTAGTATAATTATCTTGTGTAATTAATTTAAAGGCTAATTACTTATTGTAATTAGGAAATTGTTAATCAGGAATGATTAATTAAAATGAATAATGAGATGGTGATTAATTAATTGATTTGTAATCAATTAATGGTTAAGCAGGATTATAATAATGAAATAATTATTTTAATTCATTTTAAATTAATTAGAAATGAAGTAATTAATTTAATTCATTTTAAATTAATTATAGATGGTGTGATCATCAGATCATTGCTTATGTATGAATGGATGATATTGGTTACCTTGAATGGTTTGTAATCTCAGCCATGAGATGAGTAATGTTATGTGATATGGATGCTTTGGTTGCATTAGGATGATAATATGGATTAGCTGTTTATAATAATGATATGGATTATCTATTGGTGATGATAATGTTGATTATCTATTGTGATGTGAATTATCTATCTGTATGTATATAGATAATGAATTGAAATTGTTTTAAACTTTAAAACAACTTGGCCTTAAAAGACATGTTTTGGATTCGGTAAGACCGGGATCGGGTTTCCATATTTGGATATCCGAAAACCACAACGGTCCAAATTAATGATAGGTCGTGAATCTCAAATGAAGATGAAGATTCAAAGTGCAAGGGTTATTGTCGTTAACTTTGAGGGTTATTCCGAAATGAGTGTAAAGAGATAATGCCTTCGGTTTCATTCGAACCCGGAACGAACTTGTATGGATTGAATGCTTTCAGTACATCGTCAAGTGGACGATGAGCATTCTAAGTGATGTGTCCAATAAAGGTAATCGTAGCCTCAACCCTCATCAACCGGGAATGGCTAAAACATGGGAGGTGCAGCAAGGCTAAGTGGGTCATGCCCAAGTAGAACGAGATTTACCCCTGTCTAGATGTCCCTTTTATTTCGGCTGTGTGGTGCGGTTGTTGATCACAACTGCGGGGCGGTCTTGTTCGGGACTGTTCAGTAAGGAATGGTTTCGGCTTTGTGTTGCAGGGGATTGGGAGTAATCCTCGGTACGGTGATCTAGGCCACGTACTGTGACGGGCGGTACCCCGGTAGCCCTGCCATTGTATGGAATGAAAAATCCAATAAGTGCCCTCGGTTTTGATTGTATTACCCCCTTTTGTGGCTGGTAGCTGGAATTTAATAGATGTAACAATTTCGGCTATTTCTTATTTACTTGAAAACCATAGACCTATTATAATATCATCGGATTTCCTATCAAATGTTTTGGTTAGCTTAAGGTAAAAAAATTTCCATGTTTATGTGTGGGAAGTCTTACGTGATACCTTTTGTTTTCAAAGGTTTTGCAAAGTTAAGCAACTTTAACCTGTTACTCACACCAGACCCATGTCTGACCCGGAGTTTATTTCTATTTTCTTAAACTCTTGGGTACTCAAATTTTTACGAGTAGCCAAGTGATTCAGGTTAGCTTCGACGAATTGTGGAGAGCAATGGAGCAGGAGGCTTCTGCGTGTAGTTATTAGTATTCCGCTGTGTTGGTTTCTCTGAGTGGTTTCTTTGTTGATGTTGTATTTGAGTTGTAATAACTAGACAGGTGTCTAACTGTCTAGTATGTGATGTATTGTCTGTGTAACTCTGATAATAGTTGTATACTATGTAATACCTATGTTATTAACATAATTTATTCGTCCCGCTGTTGAGATTCTGATGTTGTTTCTTCTTTCTCTTCTTTTTTTCTCTTTTCTATCCCTTTCTTTCTTCAAGATGATGCGTCATTCTGTGGAGATGAATGGCGGTTCGTGATAGTTGGTATTATAGCACTAGGTTGAGCGAATACCTAGACTTTGGAGTGGTGTCTGTTTTGAGATAGCATATTTGTATTTTAATATATATATATATATATATATAATTATTTCTACCTATTTGTTGGGTTACCCATACAGGTTTTCCAATATAAGTTATAAAGGTAGATAAGGTAGTGGTGTGTGAACACGACTACTACCGATGGTTGGAGTTTGAATGTATGAGGTTGGAAGTGGATCTGTCGAGACTGTAGGCCTAATACCATCTCGAGTGATATTTGCAGTGATGAAGGATTTCATCGACCTTTGAAGGAAACCTGTTAAGGTTCGGAGTTCATCTTTGAAGTGTCGAGTTGGATGAGTTGAGTTTGGATTTGTCGGTAGGGCAGAAGCAAGCGAGTGATGGTATCTTGATACCTTAGGAAGTAGTAGCTGCGTGATGAGACGCAGTGACTATGGATATTTCCGAAGATGTTTCTTTGGAACAAGAGTAAGGAAGTGTGTCTGTTTTGGTGTTGTGGCTGGGTTTAGCAAGGTGTTTCTGTTTGGTTGGAGGTCCGAGTTTCTCGAAAAGCTTTGGATTGGGAATTCTTTGGCATTGGTGTTAGCAGTGCAGCTCGGAGTGTTCTATGTTGGCAAGAAGTTTTCTGGCTGGCTAGTTTTTCTGAAGTAGAGTTCAGAAGTAGCAGTGTGGATCCTTTTCTTCGGTGGATTGGCGAAGCCAGCATATGCTGTTCTGTTTGGTAAAGAGAGAGCAGTTTCTTTGGATATTAGTCTGGGATGATCGCAAAAGTGACTCATGGTAGTTTGAGTATTTTCTTGAGTTGTTGGAGATTTTCCGGATGTCTTCAGGGAAGTCAGAGGTTCGTCCGCATTTGGAGATCGAGTTTTCTTATCGGCTAGTATTCCAGGATTGGTACCGGTGATTCAGTTTAATGGAAGGATGGTTCCTTGAGATAGAAGTTGGTGAAGTAGCTTAGGTTTCGGAGGAATTTCTGAGTTTTCTTTTATGGATATGTGGAACCATATTTCTGTGTTGTGTTGTCTAGTCTGTGCTCGTGCTCTTCATCAGCATTTTCTTCTACTTTGGATCAGAGTTGTGCAGCGGAAGCAGTTAGGAGTGTTTCTATTTTGTTTTTCCGGATAAGGAGAAGTTTGTTCTGTCTTCTGATGTTTGAGGAGTAGAGTTTGTGTTCTTGGTTTTGGATTGATCTTGAGGAGATCATTGTGTTAGGTTGTTTTGGTCCAGTCTGTTTCTAGAGGCATCAGCAAGGGTTGAGCTGATCAGGAAGGATGTAGTGGTCCAGGATCGTCCGAAGAGTTTTTGTGGATAAGAGACGGAGGAATTTGGATTCCGGAATCGGAGATTTTGTTTTGGGGTAAGGTTTTTCTCCGATCCAAGGAGCTATAAGTTTTGGTAAGTCTAGGAAGCTAGCTCCGAGGTGTTTTTGGACTTCTTCTGTGTTTTGGTAAGATATGTGTTTGGTTTTCAAGAGTTGATTGCCAGTTTGGATAACTGGGATTCAAAGTGTTTCATGTATCTCTGAGGGAGTACGTGTTCGATATTTCTGGTTGTGGGAACCAGCAGTTCAGGAGGTTTGGTTGTTGAGTCAGACTCATCTGTAGTCTGATATCCTGTTTAGTTTTGTAGATCTAGATAGGCTAGAGCTCTGTAGCCTAGTAGTATTGATTGTTTGGATTCTATAGAGCGATTATCCCGATATTTATACCGGGAAAACTCGTGGAAATTCTATCCAGAATTTTTCTGGTTAGTTAGATTTGTTTTGATTGTATGAATTGGTTGTTTTGATTGTTAGCATATGATTAATATATGCTTGTGTTTTAATATTAAACCTTTAACGAGATTATTAAATTACCTTTGTTTTAAATTTTGGGGACGAAATTCTTTTGAGGGGGGAGGATTGTGATATCCCGGAATTTTTGGCAATATAAATTTAATAATCTGTGTTTAAAATTAAATTGATTTGATAATTTTTGTAGATAAATTTGAATTGATTTAATAATCTCCTTTAATAAATATTTAATTAGTGAATTTTTTTATAAGTTAATAAATTTCTTTCTATTTATGATGTATATGTATATTTATATATATTTTAAATAGATGAGTTTGGTTTTAAATTTAATTTATACAACATATTTTCTAATTCCAATATTTTGGATTGGGAAACTATGATTTATTTTTGATTTAAGCTTTTCAAAACTATTTTATAAATAACTAAATGATTTTAAATACATAAGACAAATGTTTTATTTGTTCAAGTTATATTTAAACTTAAGTTTGAATATTAATTTGGATTAAAATAAAGTTATAAAATGTTTGTTTTTTTTTAAAATATTGTTTAATAAATATGATTTGTAAATTAGATAAGAGAGTTTAAAATACAACTAAAATATGAAACATTTATTCATATAAATAACAAGTAATTTATAACCTCTTTTACAAATTTATTTAAAATGATTAAAAATATTATTTTCAAATAATAAAATATATGTATTGTTTTTATTTATAATTATACTTGGTTTTATTCTTTAAAAACTATTTATATATATAACTAAGTATTAAAAACTAATTAATTTAGTTTAAAACTTTCATTAACTTTAATTATAAATACTAATTAATTAAAGGGACATGTGTAAACATCTTAGAAACATAATTTAACATGTGTTAGATGTTTAAACAAGAAAATTAACAAGTGTTAACACTTAAGACAAGTGTCATTGTTTTATTTTTATTTTTCTTTGATTTTAAATAAATCATAAACAAGTTATATAAACATGCATTCTTTCTTTCCTTTTCTTTTTCTCATTTGCAATTTCCAAACTAAGAAATCTTTCAGTTGAAAAAAAACATTCTATTTTGAAACAATCCTCAAAACCCAAATCTGAAGAATCAAAACCCATAGTTCATTTTCAAATAAAAATGTAAAACCTGCAAAATCATTCCATGTTCTCAAATGCATATCCCTGATTCATTTTAAAAAGACTGCATTCAATTTTTTTCAAAAATCTGGATACTAGAAAGCCTACATTCTTCTAAAATCTAGAAGCTAAGCTACCTGCATGCAACAATCTAAAGCAAATTTAAAACATCAGCAACATTCAAGAGTTTAAAGGATTCAAAGCATTAAAGTTTTTAAAGGCAAACAAATACAGTTTTAAAGTTTCAAAGGATTCACAAGGGTTTCAAATCTGTGCTCTGCTCTACATTTTTAAATCAGGTGAGTAACTCAACTTTAAAAAAAATTAAGTAGGTAAAAGTTGTCTTCATAATTTTAAATTAGAAATGAATATATTATATGAATTTGTTGTGAATATATATATATATATATATCTGTGAATATATTTATGTGTGCATGCTTGTTATCTATTAAATTTATGTTTCCTCAATTTCAAACTTCTGTTTGATTTAAAAATCCATTTTCTCTTGATTAAATCTTGGATATATTTATGGCTTAAACAATTATGTTTATTTCATCATAGACTATGGTCTGAAAACTTTACTTAAGCTTAAACAACTCCGTATATCTCTGGAATGTATAAACAGATGAACGGCATTAATTAGTGAAATTCCAAGTGCAATGATTTGAAGTTTCAGGGTTATAATCTGAAACATCATACAAGATTATGATTTTTAAAAACAAAATTTCAATTTTTAATGCAATATACAAAGTGCAGTTCCCTATTTTCTGCATTTTGTATTTTGAAGCATTTCTGCTGCCACATTTGTCTGGAGGTGTCCTGATTGCACCTGGGGGTGGTGGAGTTATCAGGGATGTTAAGAAAATTATTTGATTGGGTTGCATTTCATTTTTGAAGTTGTGGTTGTGATTTGCAGTATAGAACCCTAGTTTTACTGAGCTATGAAGAATCGATCATTTCGGCCAGTATAGTTGATCGAGTTGTTTGGGCTCTTGGGTACTGGCAATTGATGAGTTGACGATGTCTTCGCCGAAGTTGTAGAGACAACGTGGTCGATGGCGTTAGGGGGAGGTGTTGACAGGTTTTGGTGGAAATGGGTAGTGTTTGCTCCAAGTTTGGGAATTTTAGGTCTCGATTTTGATTTCGAGCATGGGATGTTTGGGTTGATGTTTGGATGATCTGTGATGATGATTGTCGACTGTGGGGAGGTTGCGATGATGATCAAGGATGGCCAGCATCGCTGCACATGTGTACGGTGACCTGTTATTTTTCTGATGAAGTTGGGATTGTTGTAGCTGTTGCATACTCGTTTTTATCTCGGGTGATTCGAGTGTATGACTCGAAGAAGATAGGGGTGTGACTCGAAGTCATTTAGAGGAGGCTCGAGTTAATGTATTGTTTGTTTCAAGTTTTAGCAAAACAGAAAACCTGATCTGTTTTTTTTTTAAGTTTTAAAGTAAAGTTTAAATATAAACTGGAATTTAAAACTAAGATTTAAGACCTGAATTGAATCTGTATTCTAATAGTTTGAATCCTGGTTTTTGAAATAATTTGAATTTTGAAAATTTAAGTTTGGTTTTAAAATAAAAACAAGAACCTGTTTCTGCTTTAAAAATTAAAAATAAAGTTTAAATGCAAACTGGAAATTTAAACTAAGTTTAAATCTGAAATTGAATATGAATTCAAAGTACTTTGAATCTGAGATTTGAGATAATTTAAGTTTTAAAATTTAAATTAGGTTTTAAACAACTTTAAGTGTAAAAGCGTATGTGGTTTTGAATTTGAACTGGAAATTAAAAATTAAAAATTAAAAATTAAAAATCAGTTTAAATTTGAGTTTTGAAATCTGGAATTGGGTATAAACTTCAGTTTTTAAAATAAAATGAGTTTAAATTTAATTTGTTTAATTACTTTAAAATGGTTAAATGATTTGAATTTATAATGGAGTTTAAAATGTAAGTAAGCTTTTAAAGATTTAAGTTAAATTTGGGATCAAGATTAAAGCTGTATTTCAGTTTTGAAATTAAAAGTAAATTTTTTAAATTGAACTTGTTTTTAAATAACTTGGAATGTTTAAAGTGAATTTGTTTTATATTCTTTTAAACTTTTATTTTACAAAACGGATATATCTTTAACATATGAGATAAAAAGGTTTTGAATTGTTTTAAAACCTTGTTTAAGTTAAATTTGTATCTTAAGTTTAAAAATGAAGTTTAAATGGGATTTAAAGTAAATGTGAAAACAAATTGTTTTTAAATGCTTAATTAAGTAAGAAATGTTTATCTTAAAGATAAATAAAATTTAATGATTTGGATTCATTAAATTATTAAGATAATTAAGATGAATAATTAATTATTTAAATAATTAATAATATGGATGATTAATTAAATAATTAAGAATTTTAAATTGATTAATTAAGACTTAAGATTAATTAATTAAGGTTAATTAATCTATAATTAGGGATTAATAATTAGATTTTAATTAATTATTAAAGGATCAATTAACCAAGTAATTAAGGATTAATTAAGTTACAGTTAATACTTAATTAATTAAATAATTAGAGATTAATTAATTGGTAATTAAATATTAATTAATAATGATTAATCTGAGTTAATTTCTTAAGAAAGAAATTAAAGAATTGTTAATGAAGGTCATTATCTTAAGATTATTTAACAATTAATTAATGTGATTAATTTTAATTAATTAATTAGATCAATTAATAATAATCATTTATGTAATTGTTTTATGTTTAATTACTTAATAGATGTAATTAATGAATTAATTACTTAATGTAATTAATTGTGTTAATGTGATTAGTTTAGGTTAATTAATTAAGTTTAATTAATTTAAACACTTGATGATTTGATAATTAATTACTTATTGTAATTAATGGGATTGTAATTACTTGGGGAAGTAATTAATTGATAATTACTGGATGTAATTAATGATGTTTCAATAATGAAAGTGATTTGGATTAAATTACTTTGAAATTAGTCAAGGGGTTAATTGAGATAATAAATTAAGGAGTAATTTATAAATGAAGTAATTAAGGGTAGTTAATTACTAGATTGTTATTAATCGAGGGTGATTAATATATATGTGGTTTAATTGAAGATTAATTACTTAATGTAATTAATTTAAATAGAGAGATTAACTAATTTTATTAGAAATCATTAATTAATAGAATTAATGATGTAAATTTAGAATTGATTAATTAAGGAATAATTAATAAATGAAGTAATTAATGAATAGAGGATTAATGTAATTAACTTTAGTTAATAAATTGATTAAGTAATTAAAAGTTAATTATTGTTAAGTATTAAGTATAATTAACTTGTGTAATTAATTTAAAGGCTAATTACTTGCTGGAATTAGGAAATTGTTAATCAGGAATGATTAATTAAAATGAATAATGAGACGGTGATTGATTAATTGATTTATAATCAATTAATGGTTAAGCAGGATTACAATGATGAAGTAATTAATTTAGTTCATTTTAAATTAATTAGAAATGAAGTAATTAATTTAATTCATTTTAAATTAATTATAGATGGTGTGATCATTAGATCATTGCTTATGTATGAATGCATGACATTGGTTGCCTTTTAATGGTTTGTAATCTCAGCTATGAGATGAGTAATGTTATGTGATATGGATGCTTTGGTTGCATTAGGATGATAATATGGATTATCTATTTATAATGATGATATGGATTATCTGTTGGTGATAATAATGTTGATTATCTATTGTGATGTGAATTATCTATCTGTGTGTATGTCGATAATGAGTTGAAATTTTTTTAAACTTTAAAACAACTTGGCCTTAAAAGACACGTTTTGGATTCGGTGAGACCGGGATCGGGTTTTCATATTTGGATATCCGAAAGCCACATCGATCCAAATTAACGATAGGTCTGAATCTCAACTGAAGATGAAGATTCAGAGTGCAAGGGTTATTGTTGTTAACTCTGAGGGAGATTCCAAAATGAGTGTAACGAGATAATGCCTTTGGTTTCGTTCGAACCCGGAACGAACTTGCATGGATTGAATTCTTTCAGAACATCGTCAGGTGGACGATGAGCATTCTAAGTGATGTGTCCTATAAAGGTAATCGTAGCCTCAAGCCTCATCAACCGGGAATGGCTAAAACAGGGGAGGTGCAGCAAGGCTAAGTGGGTCATGCCCAAGTAGGACGAGATTTACCCCTGTCTAGATGTCCCTTTTATTTCGGTTGTGTGGTGCGGTTGCTGATCGCAACTGCGGAGTGGTCTTGGTCGGGACTGTTCAATAAGGAATGGTTCCGGCTTTGTGTTGCAGGGGATTGGGAGTAATTCTCGGTACGGTGATCTAGGCCACGTACTGTGCCGGGCGGTACCCCGGTAGCCCTGCCATTGTATGGAATCCAAAATCCAATAAGTGCCCTCGGTTTTGATTGTATTACCCACTTTTGTGGCTAGTAGATGGAATTTAATAGATGTAACAATTTTGGCTATTTCTTATTTACTTGAAAACCCTAGACCTGTTATAATATCATTGGATTTCCTATCAAATGTTTTAATTAGCGTAAGGTAAAAACTTTTCCATGTTTATGTGTGGGAAGTCTTACGTGATACCTTTTGTTTTCAAAGGTTTTTCAAAGTTAAGCAACTTTAACCTGTTACTCACACCAGACCCATGTCTGACCCGGAGTTTATTTCTGTTTTTCTTAAACTCTTGGGTACGCAAATTTTTACGAGTAGCCAAGGGATTCAGGTTAGCTTTGATGAATTACAGAGGAGCAATGGAGCAGGAGGCTTCTGCGTGTAGTTATTAGTATTCCGCTGTGTTGGTTTCTCTGAGTGGTTTCTTTGTTGATGTTGTATTTAAGTTGTAATAACTAGACAGGTGTCTATAACTGTCTAGTATGTGATGTATTGTCTGTGTAACTCTGATAATTGTTGTACACTATGTAATACTTATGTTCCACTGCATCATGTTGTTCCGCTACATGTTTATTTATTCTTGTTGTATGTAACTCTGATCTTTATTGTAAAAGAGTAATCAAATGTTATTTGTTAAATGGCTTCATGAACAGTTATTTGATTATTATATTTTGTCATTCCACTGTGAGATTCTGTGTTTGTTTTATTTCTTTCTCTTCTTTTTCTTATTTACCCCATAACAGTCCTCCCTTTTGATTGCTTTGATTTTGGAATTTGTTGTTTATTTTCAATTTAAAACCGTCCAATAAGGTGGGTCGTTACATTTGGTATCAGAGCTTGGCTTAGCGATAACCTTAGTTTTGTGGGGTTCAACTCATTAGAGGTAGGGTTATTAATACCCTAGAATGAGTTGTTTGAGTGTATATATTTAAGAGAGCATACTTGTTAGTATTATAACTTTTTTTAATTATGTTAAGCTGTTCTATTTAGTATTTATAAATTCTGATCGGTACGTAGGATGCTATGAAACCGATAGGAATTTCTAAACACTTAACAAGGCAGACTGACACAATATTGTTTTTGAAATATAGGTAAATGAAATAATTTTACCTAGTATTACATTTTGTATACAAAAGAATAACTTTATAAATGGATATGGTTGTTTGTAATATGTTTGTTTGTTAGGAAGTAAATTTTTAATGAATATTGGTTGCATAATAGGATTTGCAAATAAAGTAAACATAAATAGGAAATTTGCAAGCTTAATAGCTGGGTTTTGAAATTTGTATCCAAAAAGATTTTGGAATAAAATATTAGAATTATATGGAAGTATTTTTCGGGTAGAAATATTTTCAATGTAATTTTGAAGAAATGTTTTAAAGGAATTATAATAAGGAAATAAAATTCTATACTCCCCTCTCTGTCGTTGGAAAATAATTTCGATGATGAATGCACGTATCTTCGATGTTCATTTTCGAGTTTCAAAGTGGGAAGACCGCGGTAGTAATTTTACTACATATTTGTTTTGATAACCAAATCTTTTTTTTTAATTTCTAAATACGATTTGATACATACATACATACATACATACATACATATATATAAGATAGCAGTATGTATATTATTTCAAAGTGATTTAAATAAATCTGGATTGAAATTCTTAAGTTCCTATTAAATTAATGGTTCCAATTGTAGAAATAAAGTGGAATTTTAATAGTTGGAAACTTCTGAAATGAAAAATAAGAAATTGGAGGCTAAGTGATTAATGAAATGCATACTTGTAAATTTAGTAGATGTAATTATTGAAGATTTTGTAAATTAAAATGAATAAGATAGAATTGTGTAACATTCAATTTCATTCTTAAAACATATATATAACTTACCGGAAATGTTAAAAAGTTGAAATCTTAATAGGAATATGTAATAGAATATTACACAAGTAAAATTTAAGTAATGAAAGTGTTCAAATGGAATTATTTATATAAATAAGAACTTTGATGTTACAAAATGTTATAAACTTAAGTTAATAACCTGAAATGATGTTAATAAAATTTAATAGAAAGGTGAATATTGTAAGTAAATGATTTTATACTTATGTAATGTTCGAAGCCAATTATATTTCAAGTAAATAGTAAAAGTGAATACTATATTTAGTAAATGATTATAACTTCAGAACTGTTGAATTGATTTAATATTCAATAATGCTATATATAAATGAAATTGTGACGCCCCACCTCTATGCTCACGCTAGCCAAGAACATTACGGTGAATGCTGTCAACTAGCACGGAGAATAAGGTTGTTGAGGAGCGACCATCCGTGTAATTGCTTTATGCGAGCATCGATATGTCAGATAGTATAGCATGCAATTCTTTTCAAGTGGAAATCCGACATGCCGACACAAACTCAAAGCTACTACACAGTGGCTATAATATCTTCGGAAACAAATATAGAAGTAAACATAACACAAATCAGTCACAGACAATTCATATCACAAAGGCGGAAATAGATATGAATATAACACATGAAAGTGTTCAACAGAGTAGTGGTCAAATAAGATCCACAATAATACAAAAGAATAGCAACACGTGCTATACAAAAGAATACAACTATGAGTCTATATCTCAAGTGTATACAACAAAATAAACTACTAATCTAAGTAGTTTGCCCAAAAGTCAGAGTAGTGAATCTCGGAAGGAAGTCAAGCGGAAGCACCTGTAACATCTCGCTCTGACCCGAGTATTATTTCATAAGAAAATAATAAACGGATCAGTCTGGCTATAAATATCAAATGAAGTGATATATAATAAGGGATATGACATAAACATATAATAATCACAATGCCAAGCTGTGATAAATAAGTAATTGAAAATCAACAAGAGATTAATCAATATCACAATAATCTACTCAAGATAAAAAGGAATGTCATACTCCTAATTTCATTCACCAAACCACAATAAATGACATATATATCAATGCCCATCGTAAAAGTTGGTGAAACATAAATTCCAGAAATCAACACACGAAATCCAGAAATCACAATAAAAAGGAACAACGACGTCGTACAGCGGGACATCCGATGAACCAAATCACAATAAAAAGGATGGCCAATCCCACAAACTGGACATCAACGCACCTAGAAAGACACGTCCCGTGTACAGTCGAACATCGACGCACCTAGAAAGATATGCCCCATGCTCTAGCATCGACGCACCTAGAAAGATACGCCCCATGCACAAATAAACATCGATGCACCTAGAAAGATACATCCCATGCATAAATAAACATCGATGCACCTAGAAAGATACAACCCATGTAATGTCTAACATCGGTGCACCTAGAAAGATACACCCCATGCAAAGTCGAACATCGACGCACCTAGAAAGATACGCCCCATGCATAGACGAACATCGACGCACCTAGAAAGATACGCCCCATGTCCCAACTTATTGAGCCTATTGCTCCACGAAGTAAACAAACATCGATGCACCTAGAAAGATACACCCCATGCATAAATAAACATCGACGCACCTAGAAAGGTACGACCCATGTATAAATAAACATCGACGCACCTAGATAGGTACGACCCATGCAAGAAATGAGACGAAACTCAATAAAAATGAGGAACAGTCCTCCACATAGACAAAGAGACATCGCATATTACTAGTCTAAATCGCAAAGATGATCGCCATGATCAAAGAGAAGTGTCGATTACAGTAAGCTAGTAAATATATGAGCTTAGCTTCATGTCCCATAACCACTAGCTTAACTTAAATATTTACGAACAAATTGTAGACTCCACTAGAAAATTGTCACAAGTGGTTCAATCGAACAAGTCCAAAAATTAACCAACGAAGTAAACGCAAGCGTTTCATACCACTTGTTTTACTAAGTCGTTTAATTAGATTTCTCATACGAGTGAGGTAAAGGTTTGTATATACTAATGATTGGAAATCGGTTTGAGAAAACGAGCTTTGTAATAAAATAGTGTTGAAATCATTTGAAGAAAGAGTTTTGATATTTACTACTAGTATAGAAAACCTTTATATTTTAAAGTGACAAATCATAGAAGTGATTGTAGAAACAATCGGGCATAAAAATTCACATTCGAAGACGTGAATAAAATCCAAAGAAATCGATATCAAATCCATCAAAGTGGATATATCTAAAATTCCCAAAGAAAAGGTCATCAAAGTCGATAATAAATGACAATAACAAAAGGGAGACAACACGAATCGATTAAAGTTGGATATTCAAACGAATTAGCAATATAGGCTAATCTGGCAAATAGTAGCAGGTCGGTCGACCGGACTCCCTGAGTCGGTCGACCGAACCAGAGGTTGGAAGTGCTCGGGGCACCAGGTCGGTCGACCGGCCCAGGGGTCTCGGTCGGCCGAAGCCTGTAACCAACACTCCCAAACAGAGGCAGGAAGTGCCTGGACTACAGGTCGGTCGACCGGCCCAGGGGGCTCGATCGGCCGAACCTGTATACTTGCACTTCCTACCCTATTTCAAAGGAGGTGCAAATCCCGACCAAATTGCAATCGCACGAGCAACGGCGCTAAGGGTTTATGCCAATCGACTACTCGGCCCTATATGCTCCTCGATGCATCACCAAAAACATGTTCAAACATCAAAGTTAGGATTTTTAACGAATTGAACTCAAAACACTAAAAATTGGAATATTCACAAAAGCAATCCAAATCCAAATCAAAATCAAATGCACATGAATAAGTGTTAGGAATTCATACTTAACAATAGAAGAGAATTATAAGCATAGATGTGAGATTAAAAATCTCACCTTTGAACCCAAACGAATGAAGAAGATGCTATGAAGCAATGGCAAGAACAAGCACTCTTCAATTCCAACTCAACAAGCTTGAATCTAAGCTTAAAAGAGAAACATTCCCTAAATTAGGTTTAGAAAATTTCTGAAATCAAAGAGAGAATGAGTTGGAGAAGAAGAAGAGGAAGCTTACCAATGGGTTCTCTTTGAATTTGGAGCAAGAACTTGAGCTAGCAAGAGGAACTAGGGCTTGGAGTTTTTAATTTCCACTTCCACTCTCCATTAACATAAAAGCTTCGAGTATTAGGAAAATAGAAAAGAAGTGAATGAAGAGGAGAGGGTTGGAACTGAGTTAAGTGGGGTTAATGGGCTCAGCCCAAACCAAAGCCCTAAGTAAAAAGTAGCAAAAATCAACTTTCTCCAAACATATCGAGGCTTATACTCAAAAAGGTCGCAAACGTCATTTTGAACTCAATGGGGGTGGTCTCGAGTCCCAATTCGACTGTTTGCAAAAAGTAGCTTTTCGGACCAAAATCCGACGAACCATAAAATATTTAAATAAAATATTTAAATATAAAATCGATAAATATGCGGGTTGTTACAGACTCCCCTCCTTAAAGAAATTGCGTCCTCGCAATACTTAAGAAGAAAATAAGAAGTAACAACCATAGAAGCATATCAACACAAAAGAAAATTGAAATAAGAAGTTCACCATAAAGAGCACGAAAGAGTTAGCAAGAACGGGATCGCTCAATGAATTCTCTAGATTCTCTAGAGCAATCCTTAGGATCTGAGAACCATTGAACTCTCATAAGAAGAACATCTTTATTTCGAAGTCGTTTGAGCTCCGAAGCAATAATTCGAATAGGATGTTGCTCAAAAAACCAAATCTGATGAAACTTCAATTTCCACAATATCACCGGGCTCAAGAATGAAAACCGGAATCCCTAAGGCATTTCCGTAGATAAAAGACGTGGGGAACGTCAAGAATAGCAGAAAATTGAGCCGGTGCAACGGCGTAGTACAAAAACGGTACGCCCGAGAAACTAGAAACTCAAATAATTTGGAACCCCGACGTAGTACAAAAACGGTATGTCCAATGAACCAAAAAGCCAAGACATTGATGTAGTGCAAACGGTACATCCAATGAATCAAAAGCAAAGACATTGATGTAGTACAAACGGTACATCCAATGAATCCAAAAAGAAAAGACATTGATGTAGTACAAACGGTACATCCAATGAATCAAATAGCAAAGACATTGATGTAGTACAAACGGTACATCCAATGAATCAAAGACACTGATGTAGTACAAACGGTACATCCAATGAATCCAATAAGAATAAACATTGATGTAGTACAAACGGTACATCCAATGAATCAAATAAGACGGAACATCGATGTAGTATAGTAACAGTACATCCGATGAACCGAACACCATAAAAGAACACCGGACACTAGTCCATAAAAGGAATGAGATAAAGCTCAATAAAACGAAGTATACCAAAACGTCCGATGAACTTGATAAAAAGATAATTCCATTCTGACAACATCAAAGAATCAACCACTTGTTGCTTACGACAAAGCGCATTGGCAACACGATTTCCCTTCTCGGGAATAAAAGAATATCAAGATCATAAGACGCTAGGAACTCGAGTCAACATGAAGTTCCTTATGAGAAAATAAATATTCCAAAGATTTATGATCGAGATGGAGAACAAATTCCTCCCCTAAAAATGATGATGCAAAACTCTAGAAGTAGAAACAATAACCGCGAGCACTAGATCATGAGTGGTATATCTAGTCTCGATAGGCTATAATGATTTAGAAGCACAAGTGATAACACGTTCTCCTTTGCAAGAGAACGGCATCCAAACCAATACGACTAGTGTCGGTACAAATAACAAAGTCTTGGTTCCCCTTCAGGAATCACAAGAAAGAATAAGAGTATCGAAAGAAAGAGTTCTTTTAAATAATCTTCTTTGCCGAAAAGTTAAAACTTTCAAAATTACATTTATCCTTTTATGTAATAATCTTTCTACAAAAATTTACATTTTTACAAGTTAATATATCGTGTCTGACTGTCTCATCAAAGCGTTTAGGAGATTCTTATCGATAACGTTGATCAAGCGCATCGACCAAAATTCTTAGAGCACTCAATGGGCAATACAATCACAAAATCATCTTCTTTATGATAAGTAAGTTTTTCAAAAACTTCTTAGAATATTCTTTGTTCGTTTTAAGAACAAAAATCCAGTTATACTTATAAATAAATCTTATGAAAAAGATTTGCAAAATTTTAAATTGCTATTTTCATCCAAAAATCAATATATAAAAGAATGGTCTCATCGAAATATTCATAGAATATTCGATATATCAAATGGATGAAATAAGCTGGACAAATTGAATGACAAAATAAGTCATTCATAAGAATCATAAAGAGTGCGGAATGCGGTAAGTGGAGTGTGAACTACCGCAACTCGTAGCCAAATGAAAATCGGTGGCAAGGTCGAACTAGAAAGACCTTAGCACCACACAAAAGATTTTTTAGGTGATAATCCTAAGACAAACTCAAAGATTCCGGAAAATTCACAACTACCCAAATGAGAGAAATAACGCTCTACTCAATATGTGAGCTTAAAGAATAAAATGATGCCATCAATTTTTAATTCAAAATCATAAAGGATAAAATAGAAATCTGCTTAACATATTGAAAATATCAAAGATGAATAGTCCACTCGAGAAAATAGGATATAGGCTTCATTAATGATTAAGCCAATCCTATCGCACAAATCAATTCCGGAGCCCAAGTAAAAATCGGTTCGGAAAGAAAAATCACATAAAATAATTTCGACATCAATAGAAAGCAAATTGAGTGTTGCGGATCTACCATCCGGATTCGCAACTCTCAAAGAAGTCATCAAGCCCAAAATATTTTCAAAGAAAAGGAATCACCAAGTTCTTTTGATATAGAATAGTGAGATGGAACCCATATCAAAAAGAACTCGAAATAAGAAGATCACGAAATAAAACAATGCCATCAAGGATTGAGAGAAAAATACCTTGACCGAGAGAAGAGTTTATAGGGGCTTGCACAATATTTAGCTTTCTCATGTCCTTGTTCAAAAGTTTGGGACACGCAGATAAAAGATGACCCGGTTTCTTGCAATAGCGACAAGAATGGGGTTTTGGACACATATTCGCATAGTGTTCCTTAGAATTACAATTGTAGCATCCTCCACGATTAGGGATTGGAGTCTTTGCTACAAAAGTAGTTTGCTTCACTCTCTTATTGGGATTAAGGCTCTTGAACTTAATATGCCTCTTCTTGGAAGTCCCAATATCACAAACACTTCCTTTATCAACCTCTCCATGAAGAAGAGTAACATCCCTAAGCTGATTGAAAGAAACTTCAAGTTTCAAAGGTAGAACCATTTCGGGGTTCTTACTCAAAGCATAGATAAACTCTTGATTCTTTACAAGATCAAGAAGCTGCTGGGCAGACATAAATTCTCCATCTTGGGGAGTAGCACTAGATTGACCGGCGCTGGGGCGGCCTTGTCTAACCATTTCTCTTCCTTAAGAAAGAAAGAAGGAAGAAGAAGAAGGTTATTCACAAATGAATATCAAGCAATCTTGATAGATAAAACAAGGAATCATAAACAAAATAGGATGAATCGGTACGAAGACTCGAATTAAATCCTAAAGCACGACTCCTAAGATGGACTTAGGACAATGATCCTTGTTAAATTATTCTACATTGTTCTGAAGTTTGGCTCCGATACCAAGCTGTGACGCCCCACCTCTATACCCACGCTAGCCAAGAACATTACGGTGAATGCTGTCAACTAGCACGGCGAATAAGGCTGTTGAAGAGCGACCATCCATATAATTGCTTTGTGCGAGCATCGATAGTATAGCATGCAATTCTTTTCAAGTGGAAATCCGACATGCCGACACAAACTCAAAGCTACTACACAGTGGCTATAATATCTTCGGAAACAAATATAGAAGTAAACATAACACAAATCAGTCACAGACAATTCATATCACAAAGGCGGAAATAGATATGAATATAACACATGAAAGTGTTCAACAGAGTAGTGGTCAAATAAGATCCACAATAATACAAAAGAATAGCAACACGTGCTATACAAAAGAATACAACTATGAGTCTATAACTCAAGTGTATACAACAAAATAAACTACTAATCTAAGTAGTTTGCCCAAAAGTCAGAGTAGTGAATCCCGGAAGGAAGTTAAGCGGAAGCACCTGTAACATCTCGGTCTGACCCGAGTATTATTTCATAAGAAAATAATAAACGGAACAATCTAGCTATAAATATCAGATGAAGTGATATATAATAAGGGATATGACATAAACATATAATAATCACAATGCCAAGATGTGATAAATAAGTAATTGAAAATCAACAAGAGATTAATCAATATCACAATAATCTACTCAAGATAAAAAGGAATGTCATACTCCTAATTTCATTCACCAAACCACAATAAATGACATATATATCAATGCCCATCGTAAAAGTTGGTGAAACATAAATTCCAGAAATCAACACACGAAATCCAGAAATCACAATAAAAAGGAACAACGACGTCGTACAGCGGGACATCCGATGAACCAAATCACAATAAAAAGGATGGCCAATCCCACAAACTGGACATCGACGCACCTAGAAAGACACGCCCCATGTACAGTCGAACATCGACGCACCTAGAAAGATACGCCCCATGCTCTAGCATCGACGCACCTAGAAAGATACGCCCCATGCACAAATAAACATCGATGCACCTAGAAAGATACATCCCATGCATAAATAAACATCGATGCACCTAGAAAGATACAACCCATGTAATGTCTAACATCGGTGCACCTAGAAAGATACACCCCATGCAAAGTCGAACATCGACGCACCTAGAAAGATACGCCCCATGCATAGACGAACATCGACGCACCTAGAAAGATACGCCCCATGTCCCGACTTATTGAGCCGATTGCTCCACAAAGTAAACAAACATCGATGCACCTAGAAAGATACACCCCATGCATAAATAAACATCGACGCACCTAGAAAGGTACGACCCATGTATAAATAAACATCGACGCACCTAGATAGGTACGACCCATGCAAGAAATGAGACGAAACTCAATAAAAATGAGGAACAGTCCTCCACATAGACAAAGAGACATCGCATATTGCTAGTCTAAACCGCAAAGATGATCGCCATGATCAAAGAGAAGTGTCGATTACAGTAAGCTAGTAAATATATGAGCTTAGCTTCATGTCCCATAACCACTAGCTTAACTTAAATATTTACGAACAAATTGTAGATCTCCACTAGAAAATTGTCACAAGTGGTTCAATCGAACAAGTCCAAAAATTAACCAACGAAGTAAACGCAAGCATTTCATACCACTTGCTTTACTAAGTCGTTTAATTAGATTTCTCATACGAGTGAGGTAAATGTTTGTATATACTAATAGATTGGAAATCGGTTTGAGAAAATGAGCTTTGTAATAAAATAGTGTTGAAATCATTTGAAGAAAGAGTTTTGATATTTACTACTAGTATAGAAAACCTTTATATTTTAATGTGACAAATCATAGAAGTGATTGTAGAAACAATCGGGCATAAAAATTCACATTCGAAGACGTGAATAAAATCCAAAGAAATCGATATCAAATCCATCAAAATGGATATATCTAAAATTCCCAAAGAAAAGGTCATCAAAGTCGATAATAAATGACAACAACAAAAGGGAGACAATACGAATCGATTAAAGTTGGATATTCAAACGAATTAGCAATATAGGCTAATCTGGCAAATAGTAGCAGGTCGGTCCGGACTCCCTGAGTCGGTCGACCGAACCAGAGGTTGGAAGTGCTCGGGGCACCAGGTCGGTCGACCGTCCCAGGGGTCTCGGTCGGCCGAAGCCTGTAACCAGCACTCCCAAACAGAGGCAGAAAGTGCCTGGACTACAGGTCGGTCGACCGGCCCAGGGGGCTCGGTCAGCCGAACCTGTATACTTGCACTTCCTACCCTATTTCAAAGGAGGTGCAAATCCCGACCAAATTGCAATCGCACGAGCAACGGCGCTAAGGGTTTATGCCAATCGACTACCCGGCCCTATATGCTCCTCGATGCATCACCAAAAACATGTTCAAACATCAAAGTTAGGATTTTTAACGAATTGAACTCAAAACACTAAAAATTGGAATATTCACAAAAGCAATCCAAATCAAAATCAAATGCACATGAATAAGTGTTAGGAATTCATACCTAACAATAGAAGAGAATTATAAGCATAGATGTGAGATTAAAAATCTCACCTTTGAACCCAAACGAATGAAGAAGATGCTATGAAGCAATGGCAAGAACAAGCACTCTTCAATTCCAACTCAACAAGCTTGAATCTAAGCTTAAAAGAGAAACATTCCCTAAATTAGGTTTAGGAAATTTCTGAAATCAAAGAGAGAATGAGTTGGAGAAGAAGAAGAGGAAGCTTACCGATGGGTTCTCTTTGAATTTGGAGCAAGAACTTGAGCTAGCAAGAGGAACTAGGGCTTGGAGTTTTTAATTTCCACTTCCACTCTCCATTAGCATAAAAGCTTCGAGTATTAGGAAAATAGAAAAGAAGTGAATGAAGAGGAGAGGGTTGGAACTGAGTTAAGTGGGGTTAATGGGCTCAGCCCAAACCAAAGCCCTAAGTAAAAAGTAGCAAAAATCAACTTTCTCCAAACATATCGAAGCTTATACTCAAAAAGGTCGCAAACGCCATTTTGAACTCAATGGGGGTGGTCTCGAGTCCCAATTCAACTGTTTGCAAAAAGTAGCTTTTCGGACCAAAATCCGACGAACCATAAAATATTTAAATAAAATATTTAAATATAAAACCGATAAATATGCGGGTTGTTACAGAAATAAATAAGGAAAAAAGGTGGAAAAGAGATAAAATATAAGTATGAGTTGATTCACAAATGAATATTGATATTAAAAGGAAATCAAAGTAAATAATAATAGTGAACTAAATTTGCAAAGAGACTTACATAATAGTTTAAGAACTAATTATGGATAATCTAAATAATTGAATGGAAATATCTATGTTAGTAATGAATGGAAATTAATGAAAAATAAGCATCGTATGATTGAATGAAACATATGAACAGTAAATAATGTGAAAGATAATTAATACGAATAAACCTAAACGATATTTGAAATTATCGATTGTTTTGGCTTATGGGATGTTTGGAAAATGATACTCCTAGCTGTATAAGGATGTATGAATAATCCATTAAGAAATTACCTAAGGCTATTGAGCGTATGGTACAATTGAAGTTTATTTATCGCCTTGTAAGATCAAATGTTTATGAAACCTGAACAACCCATTAGTTTTGGTTGTTGTGGATGTGTGATCGATTCATTTGTTGCTTATGATGGTTGTACTTTTTGTTTGCACATGTATTGTTTTGATTTTCATTTATTACTAATTGAAACAACTTAAATATTACCCCTCTTGCATAATTATTAACTCTTTTGGATTATATAAGTGAAATACAGGTTTATGGAAGCAATAACTACTGCTTTTGGTTTCGTAAATAAAGTGTTGTTTGCCCGACAAATATGTATGTTTTCGGATTACGATTTTGTAACAGTGTTATACTGTTTTTCCATGGTGGGATATTTTATTATTGAAATATGTTATTTATATTAATATTATTGATAATATTATTTTTTCGGATCTCTCTGTACAAAGTAGACTCTACTGAAATTTTCCATAAATTTTTGACTTAGAAAACTTTGTGAAAGTGAGATATTTTCAAACTTTTATTTACCCGCATATGAAGATTTTAATTGTTTATTAATTGGTATATTTTATTTAAAATACTTAATTATGTAAATTAATTATTTATAGATTGAATACTTTGAATAAAATATATTAATTACCTTTTCCCTTTTCGAGGACGAAATTTTTTGAATGGGGGAGAGTGTAATGACCCGTATTTTTCCGATAATTAAAATATTTAATTAAATATGATTTTGATATTCAACATCGTAAGGAATTTAAATTTATGATTTTATTAATGGGAAAATAGTTAAAATAAAATTTAATAATGTTGTTGAATGTTAATAACAACTAATTCAATGTAATCTCAAGTAATTGAAATAATTGCAAAGTTAAATTGGTTAGAAATTGTAAATAAGGAAATAAATCAAATTTCATATTAAATGGTGAGATAGTATGTAATTAACTGAAATTGAATATAATCAGTGTTGTGTAAGTAGTTAACATTTATTTATAGATAATAAACTTATAAATGTGATTAAATTAAGTAAAAAAATAACATTTATTTATAGATAATAAACTTATAAATGTGATTAAATTAAGTAAAAAATAACAATTATTATTAATCACATATTTATTTACTCTGTTTAAATTAATTGGAAATCAATTGCAATTAATCTAATTAAATATGGCAGTTAATATGAATTAAGATGATAATTGTAGAATATTAATGTAATAAGATGCAAACCAATGTTAATTATATCTGTAAGATGATAGTTGAGTGAATAATAAGATGTAAATCAAAATAAATGGATTTATTTGGATTTAAATCATAATTAATGAAGTTATTGCAATTGAAATTGAACGTTGTAATTAGTGCGGTATCTAAATATTGAATTGGATATGGAAATTTGTTTTAAAAAAATTATAAATGTCTAGGTAATCAAAATGATAAAAATTGTTAATTTTTAAATTTAAATTAAAAAGGTGACAAATTAATTTAATAATAATTTATTTATTTAACGTGAAAATAACTATTTTAGTCACTGCCTCGGATTTTGACGAAACCAGTTTCATCGGACCTGTAACAGTGAATTATTGTAGGATTTCAAGTTTCGTAGCGATCGGCCTTGTCATTTGGTCGTGCGGGCTCGAAATGCGTAGAAATCAATTTAAAATAAGCTGATTTTAAATGCTAACTTCTACATACTTTAGTATTAAGGTTTGGAACACGTTCCACTGGGTTTAAAAATATCAAAAAAATCTATGTTGATATATGGGATGACCTACATTCGTTTCGAAAACCGAACGGGTTTTTCGAGTCGTTCATTGTCATTTCGAACCAATTCGATATATTCATTCTTTCTTATCGAGCATTGTCTATATAAATAGATTTTTCTAACCCAAGCAACCTTTTTATTTCTTATTGTTGCATGTACAAATCTATCTGTCTATTTCTATCTCCTCTTTCCAATGGCAGAAACCAATTTTCAATTCCAAATACCCTATTTCAATTTCAATTTCAAATCGGAAAATCAAACTCCTCAAAACTATATCAAATTATATATCATTGGAAAGTTCTTGATGAGTGCAATCCAAATCCTCTGTTCGGTTTTGCAATCGAGTTTCGGTTTGTCTGAGATTTGCCAAAACATTCTCGACCGTTCATTGTAGTGGTTGATTGTCGGCGATGGATCATCGATTCGAGGGTGCTATTGCGTGGAGATGGACAAGGGGAGTTCATCTGTGCTGGTCGTTTGTAGTCATGATGGTTAGATAGACGTGTAAAATTCATCTAGGGTTTAATTGTGGTGGAGGCATCTCACGTTAGAGGCGGACGGAGGGAGCTTGGAGGTCGTTTGGGGGAAGGGGGTTTAGGCGGCGTGACGCTCTCTTGGGTGGTGGTCTGAAAAGACGCGACTAGCCAGCGGCGTGCAATCTTGGATTGAATGTTGGCGGCTGCAACCTTAGTCGAATGAGATAGCGCAAAGGTTTTGGCACATGAGATAGCGAGGCGGTATCATGTTTTCTTTTTTTTATTATTTTATTTTAATTTTTGTTTAATTTTATACATTCTAACATGCATAAATTTTACATACGAAGTTGGATTCACACTCAGTTGCAATCGAATCAAAATTTTGAACGACTTGAAGCTAATTTGGACGAATTATGAGACTATTCATATTTTGGGCTATAATTGGATTTTAAATCAATTTGAAATCCAATGTGAGTGTTTTAACCCATTCACGACTACTAAGTTTTCTTATGTTAGTTAAATTAAATTTATGATGTGATTAGAAGTTGCTTGATTGTTGTTTGATAAATTTAATTGCCATTCCTGTTAAATCTGACTTTTTTCGAATTTAATCGCCGTTAAATTTAATACAGAAGTTTAAATTTCCAGTTAAAGACCTGTTAATGATAATCAGTGAATTGTTGTTGTTTATTGGTTGATTTGAATGGTGATTGTGATGAATGTTTAACTATTGATATTGGATGACTAGATGTTATGTTATATACATATGACATTGTAAGTTCCCTTAGTTTATTGTTAGTAAATCACTACGGGTTAAAATGATATATACCCGAACGGTTTGTAGAATAGGAAAAAATCATTATGGGTCGAAATGATGGACTCAAGCAATTTTATGGATTTTGAATTTTAATTCGAGATTGCGGGTTGAAATGATATATACCCATAAGTTTAAAATTATTACAGATTGAAGTGAAATATATCCATATCACTTGACCATAGGGTAGAAAATTATATACAGACACCGTATTAGTTAAATTAAATGATTTTAAATCCTTAATTTTTGAATCCAATTCAATGATGATTTTAAATAAAGTTTGATTTATCTAAACTGAATTATTTTCGAAAATCCAAGCTTTAAATGTTGAAATTGAAACCGGGTTAAATGAATTGTTTAAAGGAATTTAAATTGAAATTTCAAAGTGGATCTTGAAATATAAATGAAATTATCGAAATCGAGTCATTGAAAATGTTTGAATATTTAGACCTTGAAATCTACTAAATATGAAGTAGTTTAAATTTATAGTTCAAACATGGATTTTCAATCGACATAGATTTAAATGGTTTATTGAGAATCTAAATCGAAAGATAAAAATTGAGTTTGTTAATTTGAAAGCTGGATATGGTCCAAATTCGTTGGAATGGAAGAAATAGTTTAATTTGATATTACTTTCAAATTAATTATTTTAACATAAAGTGTTTAAAATATATTGTTTTAAATCCACATTTATTTAGATTTTCAAACCGTTTTATATTAAACTATTAAACCATATTAAACCTTCTTTTTTACTATTTTAAACCATTTAAACCATTTTAATCTATTTTAATCTATTTAATCTATTTTAAACTATTTTAATATATTTTAATCTATTTTAAACTATTTAAACTATTTTAATCCAATTTAATCTATTTTAAACTATTTTAATCAATTTTAATCTATTTTAAACTATTTTAATCTGTTTTTATCTATTTAAAACTATTTAATCTATTTTAAACTATTTTAATATATTTTAAACTATTTTAATCTAATTTAATATATTTTAAAAGATTTAAAATTATTTTAAGCTATTATAATCTATTGTAATTTATTTTAAACAATTTTAGCCTCCTTTAACTATTTTAAAAATATTTAAATTCTTTATAACTATCTAAACTATTTTCTAAATTCAAACAGTGCAAGGCTGAATTGGTTATATTTAAAAGCGAATATGGTTAAATGATATTATAACCTAAGTTGAAATTTGAAAGGATATTTTAGTGAAATGACTTATTTGAGTAAATAGGGTGATTTTGAAATAAGGGTTTAACCTATTTTGTGGATATGATTTCGAAAGTGATATGATTTCAAAAGCGAATATGATTTTGAAAGTGATATGATTTTTGAGACTATGATATTTTGATATCAATTATGAATCGGTTTTGATGTAAAAGAACCATCTGGTATGAAATAAGCTTTTGGTTGTTAAAGAGATCGGGATCGGATATTGTCATACTCTTTGCAAATACCAAAAACCACTTTAACAACTGTGTACATTGTGGAGATTCCAAAATGAAGTAGGCTGGTCTGGCGAACGATTCCGTATGAGGTCTGACTCCTTCGAGTCGGCTTAATGTGGTTAAAACAAGGGCTGTACTAGGCCAAGTGAGGTCGCTCCTCCTATCGAGCACATTTCTACGATAACATATTATGACTTTGTGATTGATTTGGTTGTCAACCCTCGATTTGATTGTGGGGGTGTGTTCCGAGGTGGTCGGTAATAGCTATTATGCGTTACCACCAGTCCGAGAGTGCAAATAGTAGAATCGTACCTTGGCATTACCTCGCGTGCCTTGTCACATGCCTTATCATGCCTACTACGAGTTTGTTTTTTTACCATGCCTATAGAGTGATCCTTGAGTAAACCACCGGTTTGGTGATGCTTATAGTATCTGTACAGACTATGGGAATATATAAAATGTTTTAAGGGGGATATAGGTAACGCCTTAACGCTATTTTAATACTTTACTATTGACATATTATAATAACGTATTATACTATGTATGTAGATAGCTTAACAGATCCTCAGGAGATGGAATCCTGAACATCTCTTAATTTATTGCACTCACGTTAGACACTGGATAGGAGATGTCAAACTTCATAAACATCTTTGAAGCCGTTACACTCATATTTATTTACTGATGATTTAATATACATAAGATCTTTTAGCTCTAACTTGAGTATTATGTCTTTTCATTACGCTCGGGTCAATCTGAACTTTTCGATGTATTGAAGACCATTTATATCTAGAGGACGAAGATAAAGATTTGCATACTATATTATTTCATATATGTTTCACCGCATCATGTTGTTCCGCTGCATTATTTATTTATTCATGTTGTATATAACTTTGATCTGTATTGTAAAAGAGTATCAAATATTATTTGCAAAACAACTTCATGAGTTGTTATTTGATTATTACATTTTGTCATTCCATTGTGAGATTCTGCATTTATTTTATTTCTTTTACCTCGTTTTCTTGTTTACCCCATAATAATCCTCCTATTTGAATGGTTTGAGTTTGACATGTGTGGTTTATTATCAATTTAAAACCATCCAAAAAGATGGGTTGTTACATATTTTTATGAAGATATTTTCAAGAGGAAAAGTGAACATAGTAAAAACATTTTATTTGATAGTACTTTATTAAAAATGTGTTTTAATTATACATTATGAGTTGAATTCAATCTTAGAAGAAAACTATTATGATAATAGTATAGAATTTGAATTGTTATTTTAGTACGTTGTTGGTGAATATTTATTGAGAGCGCTTATTTAAAAAAAGGATATTTGTTGAAACATTATTTACAATAAATATTATATGATTTGTAGAGGATTTATTACAAGAAGATTATTTCCATAAAAATATACTTTATTTTGAAGGAATTATTTTCTCAAAAGAAGAAATTTGAAAATAACATGGTGGAAATATTTTTACTTGAGTGTTATACTATTGGTTGAAATATTTGGAAATAATTGATGGAAGTATTTTATTTGGGAAGTATATTTTAAAATAAAAAATATAATAAAATATTTATTTGAATAGAAAGTTTTATCAAAGAAATATATTTGGTTTTACTTTTGTTTTGGGAATTGGTTTTTGGTAGTGAGAATTTTCAGTCAAAGGGTACTTTTGAGAAATGATATTTTAAAGAGAAAATTTTAAGTAAAGATTTTGGTTGAAAAGAGACCTAATTTAAAAATTATTTTATTGAGAAAGGATGTATTATAAAATATATAGTTGTATACTTGTATCATACTTTGAGAAAATATTTTACTAAAAATGTGGATGATTTGGTTTAGAAGTAAATGGTTGAAAATGTAAAATATTTAATTGAATAACACACTTTGGAGGTATTTTTTAAAAAGGTATTTTATTGAAAACTGTTTTTTTGGAAATTTTAATTAAGGAATATAAGACTAGACTTTGTAACAGGGGGTGTAAGATGATGAGGTAAGATGGGTTTTGAGTTTACCCAGCATCTAATATAATAATGTTACCTTTATGAATATTGTATGTGATTTTTCCTGAAGAGTTGTTGGGGCATCTAGTTATTCCCTTCCATGAAGAGAGTTGATATATGAAGAAAGGACTATCCATTTTGATGTCTGGGATAGTGACCTTTCTATTGTATTTGTTCACTTTGGTTGAATTGCTTGCATTGATCTATTACTTGGTTGATTATGCTTGATTCCTTATTGTATTGTATTGTATTGTACTGTATTTATTGTATTGTATTGTACTGTACTACACTGTATTGTATTGTACTGTACTGTACTGTATTGTATTGTTGTTAGTTTGTTTGTGTGCTACATATGATAATTTTATGATGAAGTTGTTATCCAATATTGACTTTTAGTTCAGTTTACGTTAGAGAAACTAGAAAGATGTTAAAGGGGCATTTTGATTTAATCATAATGGAATAGCTTAGTTTCTTTAGCTGAGGAAGATTAGATATTCAGACCGACTAAGAGATTTTCAGATGTTTCTTAAAGATGATTAGTAGTGATTAGGAAACTTTGGTGACTAAAGGCTTTATAGATACCATTAGGGAATGAATGAAAAGTGGGAGCTTCATTATATGGAATTTTAAAAATATTTATTAAAAACTTATTTTGGCTTCCATAAATTATTATAAAATGATTTGGTTTCTTATATAAAGCGATATTTTCTTAAAATAATAAGTTGGTTTAAATTGATGGAATATATTATGATAAATTGTTTTATAAGTTAATGGTATATTTTTTGAAAGAAAATAATTTTTGTTTTAAAAGAGAGATGGAAGATTTGATTTGAAAATAAAAATGTTTCAGTAAATGTTTGGATAATTGGAACTCTCCTCCCTAATAGGTCCCTCTTAGGTATTTTGGGTGGGTTATCTCAGTCGCTAGATGGAGAAATCACTATAAGAGGATCGAAATAAAATGGCTCTACATTTCGATGATGGAGTCATGATGATGATCCATAAGGACAAGTTCTAGGATGTGAACATGTGTCCTGGAGCTAGTACGTGCTCTACTATGGAAAATTGAATGGGGAAAGTTCTAGGACATGGACTTGTGAAGTGGAACTAGGATGTGTTCCACTATAGAATGTAGAATGAGGAAGGATGTGACGCCCCACCTCTATACCCATGCTAGCCAAAGACACTATGGTATAATGTCGTCAACTAGCACAGAGAATAAGGCTGTTGAGGAGCGACCATCCGTGTAATTGCTTTGTGCGAGCACCGATATGTCGGATAGTACAACAGGAGGAAATCCGACACATCGATACAAACTCAAAGCTACTACACAGTAGCTAAATATATTCTTTGAAAACAAATATAGAAATAAACATAACATAAATCAGTCACATATATCCATATCACAAAGGTGGAAAAAGATATGAATATAACACATGAAAGTGTACATCAGAGTAGTGGTCAAACAAGACCCACAATATCACAAAAGAATAGCTACAAGTGTTAGACAAAAGAATATGGATACATCAATGAGTCTATATCTCAAATGTATACAACAAAAACTACTAATCTAAGTAGTTAGCCAAAAGTCAGGGTGATAATCCCAGATGTGAAGTCAAGCAGAAGCACCTGTAACATCTCGGTCAGACCCGAGTATTATTTAATAAGAAAATAATAAACGGATCAGTCTAGCTATAAATATCAGATAAAATGATATAGAATAAGAGATATGACATAAACATATGATAACCATAAAGCAATAATGTGAAAAGTATGCAATTGAAAAATCAACTAGGGATTAAACAATATCACAAGAATCTTCTCAAAGATCAAAAGGAATGTCATACAATATATTTCATTCACCAAAACCATGAATATTGACAATAATATCAATGCCAATCACAAAAGTTAATGACACACAAATTCACCAATGCACAAATACTGATAACACATATCAATGCAAATCATGAAAATCAATGAAACACAAATTCTAGAAATCATTAATGGAAATCTAGATGTCACAAAAAGGGGGAGGCCTATCACAAAACGGGAGCATGAAAACTCACCAACACGTGTATCACAAAATGGAACGCTATTCCATGGTTGCTAACCATTAATTTTGAGCCGAAGCTCCACAAAACGGCCCGAAGACCATGGGTCGCTACCCCACCAAATTGAGCCAAAGCTCCACAAAAACGGGGTTTAGTCTCCCTCGTAGACAAAGAGACATCGCACATTTGCTAGTCTAAATCACAAAAATGATCATCAACGACCATCAAGAAGTGTCAATTACAGTAAGCTAGTAAATATATAAGCTTAGCTTCATGTCCCATAACCACTAGCTTAACTTAAATATTTACGAACAAATTATAGATTTCCACTAGAAAATTGTCACAAGAGTTTTGATCGAACAAGTTCAAGAATTAATCGACGAAGTAAACGCAAGCGTTTCATACCATTTGTTTTACTATGCCGTTTAATTAGATTTCTCGTACGAGTGAGGTAAAGGTTTGTATATTTTTAAAATGACAAATCACAAAAATGATCGTAGAAACGATCAATCACAAAAATTCACATACGAAGACGTGAATGAAATCCAAAGAATTCGATTCCAAATTCATCAAAGTGGAAATACCCTTGCTACTTAATAGCCACGACTTACGACTTAACATATGTCAGCACAAGAAATCGGCAGGTCAAGAAATAGCATACGGCCTAATGGATCAACACAACATGGCGCGACCTATGGCATGATACGACCTAACAAAGCAAACGACCTAACATGGTTGTGAGGTAGCATGTACGACCTAAATTAGAAAGCCAAGCGACCTAGTGGTTGCGACCTTTGTGCAGGCCGACCTAACAAGCCGAGCGACCTAAGGAGTTGGGGCCAAAAGGATGCAAGCGACCTAGCGCGGCACGACCTAGCATGGCGCAACCAAATCAATGAGCGACTTAAGGAACTCGCGGCTAAAAGAGGCGAGCGGCCTAACGATGCAAGCAGGCAGAGCGACCTAAGGCAGCCGACCTAGCAACCAAAGGAGTAAAGAAGGCTGAGCGACCTAGGTGGCAAACGACCTAACTTGTCGCGACCTAAGGGGCTAAGAAGGCCGAGCGACCTACTGTCCGAGCGACCTAATGACCTAAGGCATATGAGAAGGCCGAGCGACCTAATGGATGCAACGACCTAAGAGATAAAAAGGAGGCCGAGCGACCTAGCGACCTATGGGTTACGACCTATGGCCAAGCGACCTAACTGCAGGCCGAGGGATGGTGCATGCCGAACGACCTAGGGACGAAACGACCTAATTTTCCGCGACCTATGGATTGTGCGAGCTAGCTGCAGGCCGAGGGGATTATATGATGCAGGTTGAGGGGCTTATATGGTGCAGGCCGAGCGACCTAGGGGTTTGAAGCTCAAAACTCACTCAATTTGCAATCGATCGAGCACGAACGCTAGGGTATTACGCCTATGGGCTACCCGGTCCTCTTGGCTCCTCGATTCATCACCAAAAACGTGTTCAAACATTAAAGATTGGATTTTTTAAAGATTTGAACCCAAAACACTAAAAATTGGGATTTTCACCAATTCAATCCAAACCACAAGCAAATGCACATGAATAATTGTTAGGAATTCATACCCAACAATCAAAGATAGTTATAGACAAAGATGTGAGATAAAAATATCACCTTTACACAAAGTCAATGAAGAAGAAGCTTGAAAGCAAGGAAGAATCAATGGGTTCTCTTTGAATTTGGAGCTAGATGTTGGATTTGCAAATGAACTTGGGCTTGGAGTTTTAATTTCCCATTCCTTCCACCATTTTTGGTGAAGCTTGAGTGTTAGGAATTGAAGGTGAAGTTATGAAGGGAAGGGGGTTGAGTTAGAACTAATAGCTTAGGCTAATGGGCTAAACCAAACCCAAAGTCCAAAGTGGCAAAATTCCACTAACTCCAAAGACATCAAAGTTTATACTCAAAAAGATCGCAAACGGTGTTTTGAACTCAATGGAAGTGGTCTCGAGTCCTAATTCGACCATATGCAAAAAGTAACTTTTCGGACTATAATCCGACTAATGATAAAATATTTAAAATAAAATAATTAAGTATTAAATCGTAAAATATGCGGGTTGTTACAAAGGATTCAGTTGTGGAAAATGGAGCCAGGAAGGGCTTGAAGATATATGCAAATGGATCGTTGATACTAAGAGTGTTTCAAAGTGTGCTCGTAAAGCAGGCGTACGTGAGGAACTTATTGGGTACTCGGATGTATACCCTAAATCTAGGACATGATTCGTATACCTTAGACTACCGGGACATGTTGTATAGTTGTCAAGCATCTGAGTAGCTTGAGTTTGAGCACCTAGAAACGAGACTTTTCCATTAGTCTCTGGTGGTAGGACGATCATACGAGTTATCATATATCCAACGCATGCAAATGATACAAGGAATCATGCAGCTGCAGTATAAGCGGACGACTATATTGTTTTGAGGATATAGCCATGACTAGATGCATACTATTATGAGGATGTGACCATGAGTAGGTGCACAGGATATTTTGGAAGGTATTGGCATAAGGTGGTACGAAAGTTATTTTGAGGATACATAGATTATGATGGATGTGTAGTCAACACAGGAATGAACACACACGTGTTAATGGTTGATATTTTGTATAGTGACGATACTGTATTATTTTGAGTATATGTGTTTATTTTGGCGAGCTATTCTGATTGTTGATTTTTATGTATTCATTATTTGAATATGCATGTTTTTTTAGCCTATATTTTGTTATAGCCCTTTATTCGAAATGCATGAAATGACTTGTAAATAGAATTAATAATATTGAAATTGTAACACTATTGATGGAGCGCTATTTTACATACTATAGTTGGATTGTATGATTAAGGAAGTGTATGTGTTACTATAGAATGAATGTAGGAAATAGAATTCGTTATTACGTATGAATTATACTGTGTTATGATTGATTACGTTATGTGGTTGTTATAAAATGCTCTTATAAGTAGTTAAGTTATGACTGATATAATTCCTAATATTTTGTGATTAAACCCATGATGATAATTTATTAATTTGGTTAAGCTACGTATTTAGGAAAATTGCAAGGGTGTAATTCATTTATGAGGGGAAGAATGCAACGACCTGCAAATTTGATACATTAATTATTAATTATAAAATAATTATTTAAAATAAAAATTTCATGGAAAGGACAAATTTATGTAGAATTTACTTTTTGGGGATTTTGATAGTTCCACTGGGTTTAGACATATTGGAAATGTATATTTCAATATATAGCGTTAGCATGATATATTTTCGTTCGGGGATGCACACGGATTTTCTGCCCTTTGTGACTGCTTTGACCCTAATGACCTTCTTTTTAACTAAAAATAGATTGTTACGGTGAAACCCTAGCAGCCACCATTTAATTCCACTTCATTTCTTTCAAATCTAAAGCTCCTATGTTAATGGAGATTATCCTTAATCACTCTTTACTAATTACAAATTAATTTTAAAATTAGACTGTACAATATCCATTGAATTATATATTATTGGAAAGCTCTTCACGAATGGAACAGATGGCAAGTGTTAATATTTGGATATGATGTCCAAGGCGGCCAATATTGCCAATTTAACTATGGTTGTCCATTCTAATCCGAGGGTATCGGTGTGGAGGAGGCTTAATAGAGTAAATCTTGAAGGAAGAGTAAAAGGGTAAACTTTATAAAATTTCCTTTATTGGATCATTAATTTGCTTATGAAATCTAAACTTATTTAGATCATATCTAAATTTTATTTTAAGTAAAATCATTATTTAATTTAATTTATAAGTTATATTTTGATATTGATGTAAAAAGGGAATCAATAAGGTAAACATATGTATCGTAAACACATGTGTGTACGTGCACGTTTAATAGTCATAACGTACATGGTTTGTCTTACCCACATATAAGTGTTAGGATTTACACTGCAATGAACAAGTTAGCCCGGCCTTATGCATAAGTGTTGTTTAATATCTATATGCATATGTATGTATGTGCCTGTATATATATATTTGAATTGAAACATAGTGGTGTTTATAAGTGATATAAGTTAACATATTTATTTACATATATGCATACTCGTACAAGTATGGTATAAAATATCAAAATTTCCAACCATCAATATAGTACTTATAAATTAGATTGCAATTTTAATCTAAAATAACAACTCCAAATAAAGCAATGCTTGAATAAGTAATAATTGGCAACAAATGGCTATTCATATTCTATATACTTATATACTAATAAAACTAAGTTTTAAATACACTTTAGATACACTTTGAATACACATTAAATACACTTTAAAATTACATAAAATAACTTTATAACTAAAAGGATGTTTATATATAAGTATATGAATATAAAGATAAAAAAACATATATATATATATATATATATATATATATTTGTATATCAATAACATGCAGTTACAAACATCTTAACAAAACTTTCCTTCCACAAAACAAATTAGCAAAACTTTCTCTTACATACAATCACATGTATAGTTATGAAACATCTTATTAAAACCTTTCTTACACAATAATTTAGCAAAACTCCCCTTTTCTTCCCTTTTGTTTTAAAATAAAATAATTATTTGATGTATATGTATTATATACACACACAAAATTAGTATCTAAAAAATATGTATGTGAATTTAATTTGACATATGTACATGCAAACAATTAAACATATGTAAATCAATATAATTAAACCTAATAACTACATCTTAAAATTGCAATTTTCTTTGTTGTAAAATAAAACATATGAACAAATTTAGTTGATTAGTAAAACCATATGATTATGCAAATACATATGAAATATTTGTATAGATTAAGGTATACCTAATAAAAGTAATTTTCAACCATTGTCAAAATTAAAACTAAAATTAAAAGAGAATTACAATTATGAATTCATCTACAAAATTACATCTCCAAACATACAATCATAACAAAATTTTAATGAAAAATACACACACACATATTCGTATTTTCATCTTATGTCGGAAATGTGTATGTATAGGGAACATGATAATGGATAATTTAATTAAATAAAAGCATGCAATAATCGGTTATAAACAATTATAAGAATTTGTAAATCAAGATGATGCCTTGATATTGCCCAAGGGAGTACCTTGAAAGTTCAATCTATAATACTTTGCTTGAATTCCGGATAAACACTTCCAAAAGGCACAACCCCTTTGAGAAAGCTACACATTGTTCTCTTTTTCCCATTTTATTGAATTTGCGTTGTGTTTTGCTTGAATTTTGAGAGAGAGGAGGGATTTTGACCATGGCAAAAAGAAAGAGTGGTAGCTGAAACCCTAGAATAGAATGAGTAAGAAAAGAAAGGCAATAACTATTTAAATAGCATAGGAAAGAATGGGCGTAAAGATAGTAACATATCTTTTGTTTCCTTAGCCATTTTCACCCCTTTTGGAATCCAATTCCAAGCTTATTCCCCCTTTCATGACTGACCACACATGCCCTCCTTTTGGGCCTCAATTCACTTCAAGCCAGATTAGATATTCTACATTTAAATTAAATCTAAATGTACATTGATATCGTATATTGACTCTAGGTGTAAATTTGTCAACGGTTAGTATCGAACAATTCAAATACAACATTCACACTTCACCTTGGCTAATGGTGTAACATTTTGGCCAAATTTATTGCTTATATAACTTTGGTAAAAACTAAATTTTACAATTTTAAGCGTTACCTAGTAGTGACAGTTGTTTACACCAATTCAATTCGTCAAAACTATATCACTTTGGACTTATGGAATTTGGTAATGGTCAAAATTCCAACATTGTCTTTATTCAACTCTACAATCTAAATACAAAGTTCTTGGTTTATTAATAACAATTATTATTAACCTAACTACTCTGGTCAGAGATTTTGACTTTGAGTTGACTTCAGTTAACTATGATACTAACCCCATATAACTGGGGAGATGGATTCTCTCCTAAATAGTGTTTCACTTTCAATACTTCCTCTCGACCTAACTATAGTCATTCGATGGATATTGTGCCATGATTTAACTAGAGTCAAACTGAAGCTTTTATATTGAAGATTGACAGTATTCTCAAGTTAGGAGAACTATGAAATTAGTCACTTCAATATCTTTTGTTTGACCTTAGTTATATTAACCAATAGAAAACTATCAAATAAGTCATTCCATTATTATCCAATAACTATCAATATGTAACCACTTGGTTCCTCCAACAGTCATGCGTAATGCACTACCCAACATTTGAAAAGCGTTACATATTCTAGTCTCAATATTTATATCGATGCCTAGTTGATAATTAATAACCATCATTGCTACTGGAGGATAGGTAGTTAATTATGGTTATTTGATGATGGATGTTGTGCCACTAATATTGATTGGATTAGTACACATTTAATGATATTGATGTTGCATTACTATTTTGGAGTAATTAATATACATGGAATGATATATACTTATATTGGTGATGTATTATTATAGTTGATAAGTAATAATATTTGTAAGTATATTTATATTGTTGTTACCCTATTTGGTGATTAGGGTTGATGTTGCATCTTGCTGATGTTTAATAGTCAAATGTGCTACTATTTTCATTGCTTGATTTGATGTATATTGTGGTGGATAAGCAGGAATATTATTTTCTATTATTACTATTTGCATTGGTTGTAATAGTTGTAATGGTTAAATTAGCTACATTGATTTCATTAGTTGTGACAGTTGCAATGGTTGCATGGATGTTATAGTTGCAATTAGGTATGTCAATGGGTCGGGTTGGGTCGGGTTGGGTCCGGTTGTTGTAAAACCTAGATTGAGTCCAATTGCAATAATTGAAACCCGAGCCCGGCCCAAACCCATAGGGAATTTCAACCCAATTTCCGAGCCTGGCACGTCGGGCTTTTTAAGTTCATCGGATAATAATTGAATACCTAACTTGATATATTTTTGTTAAAACCATATTTTAAAACTGCAACTTTGTTAAAATTTGTATATAATCAATGTTAACATATAAATTGCACGGTGATGCAGTCAAACTCATAACAAAAGTATGAAAAAATATCTACATGTTAATAAATAAAATGGTAAATAAATAACATACATGCTTTGATATGACGAAAAACTAGTAGTCGAGTCAGCCTAACCAGGTCGGGTTTTGATAAAACCGTACCCGACCCGAGTCGGGCCTGAGTCGGGCTTGGGTAGTAAAAGGAAAAACCCATACCCACATAAATAGGGCGGGCTTGGGCCGGGCTTGGGCCAAAAGACGTACCATTAACAGGCTTAGTTGCAATGTGCTAACAAGTATTTGGATGCAAGGGAAGGGTAAAAAATAGAACTGCATGGGTTTGATCCTCCCAAAGGTGTATGTAGGCAGTCTTTTTCTATGCAACAGCCACCATTCCCCCGAGGTCGAGGTGTATAGAAATTGGCACAACCCTAAATATTGTTGACACAATTTCCCTTTATTATATGTATATGTGTGTATGTAAGTTTGTAGGTGGAAGCAAAGGAGGAAACCAAAGGGTCTAGAATGAGTATATGCAGGATGGTTCGGTATATCTCTTAAATCGTAGTTAAATAGGTGTTGCTTGATAATTTTTGTGATAAATGTATAAATTATGTGATGTATTTTATTTAAGTGATATTTAGGTTGTTAGAATGAAATATGTGTTGGAATTGGATCAGCCCGTAGTGGAAGTTATAAGTGAATTTAAAAAAAAAATACCATATTGGATCTATATTGGGACTACAAAGTTTAATTTACTTAGAACATTTCTAAATTTTATTTAATTGATATATTTAAAAAAATATTTTATTTTATCTAAATTTATAAATTATATACAATTTTATTTAATTCATATTCAATTAAATATAAAAGTACATATATGTATTGTAATATTCGTTTTTTGGATCTTCAATGTCGACACTAAATACATCCACAGTATTTGAATGTCGAGCACCCAAGTGTCAAAAAGACCTAAAGTTCGGGCAAAATAAAAAGAAACGGAAATAGAAAAGGAAAGATCACAATATCAGAATGTCACATGCGGAATGATAATATATAATATACCAAAAGTGTATTACAAAGAGTTACTCCAGTAAACATGAATGTCGAAGTTACAAAGTGACTAAGTACTAAAATTAGCCTGGTTAGTTATAATTGTCTGTCCTCATAATACTAAATACATAGATAATAGTGAACGGAAATAAGAATAAGTTGGTAGATAGAGAGGTGGAAGCATCTGTCTTGTCTCCATATGCTTGAAGTCATCCAACTCTAAGGTCTACTTTGCTCATTCTACTCGAAAGAGCACAGGAGGAGTTTTAAGAAAGGAAACACCACGTGTCAGAGGCATGAGAAACTCTGAAATGCGTATAAACACATAACAGTACTTTCGAGACCAACCGAATCACCGGATTGGTTTCCTCTCCACAGAACCAACTCAATTGATATTTACATTAGATGATATTGTTGATAATGTCTATAGTGTGTAATATAAATATGAAAGTAGTTGTGATGATTACATTTGTCATACACGTATTAGAGTACATTTAAAATTGCTAAGGCACGTTGGTATAAATGGATATTCCATGGAAACGGCTTCAGCTCAAAAACTAAAGCGGTTGTCCAATGACAAGGATCGGAGGATACCTTCTAAGCGTTGTATATCTCTAGGTAAAATATACCATAAGGAAAACACAACAGGCCTAAGTTCGAACACATAAACATGAACCACGTAGAACCAAGTACCAACAACTCCTGCTAGCAAGATATCGATAAGCATACTCTACATAATGGAGTGGGTGTATTCCTCTGGGTTAGAAAAACTCCTAGATTATTTAGCTTACTATGTCTTTACTCATTTTTTTAATGTCAAAGCTACATACGACACCTTTCATATGAGTCTTCATCACTTGAATAGAAACCACTTCAACGACCTTTTCCAAAACTGAACTGTATAGTAGTTTTGAAGTGATATTCGACAAGTAAACCACTTTTCGATCAAAACTCTTCAAAACTAGTCGACGTATTTCCAATGAACATAATTTTGGTTCTTTTAGAAGTAAAAGAAAGATAAATGCCTTTCATATCAATTCTCCTCCCCTGGGGTTCTCATTGGTATAAATCCACGAAGCTTTTCGTAGACTTCCTAAGTTAAGTTTGGTCAAGATCGGTAGTCGACTAGTCGATCATTGAGTCTTAAGTGCTTGTTTATAGACATCAAGGTTCATATACTTAAACACATTTTTGAGCTTCTAACTTAACTATTCCTTGGTCAAGAGGGAAGCTAGTAGGTTAGAGCTCTACTACTCCATCCCTACTCGAACATCAATCATGACTCTCACAAATATAGAAGTATACCTCATTTGGTCTTTAATGTTAAGCATAGTAATACTAATATTCCATAAACAATCAAACTAAGGCCAATACATATGGATTTCAAAATGTGTTTATAGTGACTATCGCTACGCGGACGATTCCACATTCAACTTAACATTTAATATCATTCCATTATATTCAAATATATGATTCCCAATTTAAAACCATATTCTACGGAACATATTTTAACATATGTTTTTAAATCAACATGTCTATTTTAAACATTCGAATGTACTTAATTTAAACTACACATTTCAAAGGTTTGTAAGGCAACTGCTTTAGAAAATTAAATACTTTTGAAGCATATAATCAAAGGCCATAACTTTAAGTAGTTAGGGAATATTATCGTAGTTTATAACAAGCAATATTAGCACATATGGCAAGTTTATGGTTTTTATTTTAGTGAGTGGGATAACTCACATTATTAAGCATTACCTGACTGTGACATTTATTTACACTAATTTTCTTCGCCAAAACTATATCACTTTGGAATTATAGAATTTGGTAGTGGTCAAAATTTCAGTGTCGTTCATATTCAATTCTATAGTCCAAACACAAAGTCCATGGTTTAATAATAACAATTATTATTAACCGCATTACTCTGGCCAGAGACTTTGACTTTGAGTTAACTTAAGTTAATTGTGATACTAACCCTATATAACTAAGGAGACGAGTCCTCTCTTGAATAGTGCTTCACTTCCAATACTTTCTCTCGACCCAACTATAGTCAATCAAAGGACACCGTTCCATGATTTGACTATAATCAAAGTGAAGCTTTTATATTGAAGATCCACGGGATTCTTAAATCGAGAACTATGTAAATTAGTCACATCAATATTTTCTGTTTGACTTTAGTTATATTAACCAATAGAAAACTATCAAGTGAGTCATCCTATAGTTATCCAATAACTATCAGTATATAACCCCTTGGTGCCCTTGATAGTCTTGAGTAATACACCACCCAACATTTAGAGAGCGTTACATACTCTAGTCTTAACGGATACATTGATATCCAATCTCGATGCATCTTGACTAGTAACATTTAAAATGGTATATTTGTTTTGATTGTGATAAATTACTCACGGTTGCAAAACTTTGTAACTACTATCACAAAACATACCAATTATGGATTTTATATTAAATATACTTTTAAACACCTTTTATTTCGAACAAGATTAGTTATCGAGTTATATATGTGTAACAAATTACATAACTGCCCCTAGGGTATACTCCTAACTCTATCAATCTTCCACTTGCACTTGGGGTCAATTATGAAATCTTATCCAACTTCTCCAATCGGTTTACTAAAAACTAGTTGGGCCAGTCCCCTAATGAACGGGAATGCTATTATGTTTCAATTATCTACTATGTCAATCAAATCTCTCTCAAGCTGATAAACTATCTTTATCATGTGGAACAAGTCGGAGTATGTTTCTCATTCCTATGAGCTCTAAGTTCTATCATGAACTATATCGTGACACTATTATCATATAACAGTGTTATGTGATTCTCAACGTTCGAAATCTCTCGGCTCAACCATTAATTTATGCATTTATTATATATGATTTGTTTTATTATGTTGTTCTAGTCAATGAATTGGTGTAAGGACCCTAATTTTTAGTAACATTATTTAGGATATTTAATTAGTTAAATAAAATAATGCGATGGTTAGGGGATTGAGATTTGTAATCAATAGAAGGGTAGCAGTGCCTATTTGAACTAGTGAATTAAGAGCATTAAAATGAATTAAGTTAGGTAGGTTAAATAAGGGGCAAAATAGGTATAAGTATATCCTTATAACTTAAATACATACACTCATTCATTTTGTATTTCATTTGCAAAAATTTAAAACTAAGAGGTCGACCGACGTTAGTGGATACAAGAGAAAAATAAGCAAAACGTAAAGCTAAATCAACTTAACCATTCTCAAATCTCAACACCTTAATCACAAAGCTAAGGTGAATAATGGCCACATCTTATGTTCTCTATTTTTTCGGTTTTAAGTTGAATCTAGACTATTTTGCAAGGTTTTTTCATGTTTTTGAATGTTGAAATGATTATATATGTTTGTTGATGATTTATGATAATTCATACAGATTTTATGGTATGTTTTAAATGTGAAAACCCTATTAAATGACATCCAAATGCATTATGATTTAGTATATGACCAGAAATGATATTCTAGAGATGGGTTTCAATTTTCGTAATTTTATGAATTAATATGGATTTTATGTTAATTTTCTAGTGAAGAAAATGGATATCTGGGTTTAACATAATTTATGGCTAAATTATATATGTTTTAGGTTTGAAATGTATATAAGTTCGAAAACATATTAAAAATTATTTATTAGAATTTTTGTAGAATTTTCCTAAGTGTTTTAATTAATATATAAAATTATTTAAGGTATGGGACTTGTTATATATATTTATTAAAGGAAAAGGGGTATTTCATAAATTATTTAATTAGTTATTTTTTAAATTTTGGTAGTGCTTTTAGAAAAGAAAATTAGCAACCAATCATATTTTGACAAAGAAGGCAGGTTAGCTAAAAAATTACTTTAAAAGGCTAAAAATCATATTTTGCATGCTTTTTACATGCTTCACCACTTTCAGCACCTAGGTTTTGATTGAGTACTTCCGCCTCCATCGCCATCAAAACTAATTCACATAGTACCGTTGACTTGGTACATAATGATTTGGATATAGACGGAAGGTATTGAGTAGAAACAAGGGGTTCTGATAGGGTCAAAGCGCTATTTTGCTTTCAAATGGAAATGTGCCTACTTTGCTTTCGAAAGGAATGCTTTCGAATTGGTTGACTTTCGACTGGGTCAAAATTTTCTAAAGGAATGATTTCGAATGAGGTTGCGCCTTTTGTTTTAAGTAAATGATTTCGAAGGGGCCAAAACCTCTTGCTGTCGCTTTCTATCTTTCGAAGCAAATGGTTTTAAAATGATACTTTGTTTTTAGGGGCATTTCACTATAAGGACAAACTTTACAGTCCAATTACTTTCTAGAACATGCACCCACAGAAATTAATTTCAAGGCCAAAGTCAGAAGAATAATTACTTTTAAGGACAAAGTGAGCTATCAAATTACTTTCAAGGACATAATTTCATAGGTTTTTAGGCCTTATAAACTAGTTATTTTGCGTTTTGTCCTTAAAAGTAATTATTTCAATCATGTGTCGTAGAAACTAATTGCACTTGCTAAAGAGGCCATTGTGACTAATTTCCACTTGTTTTTAAAACCTAGCCACTTCTCCAATGCTTTCGAAGGGTTGGTTTTGACACCATCACTTCTTTACTTAGGAATTGCATTCGAAAGAGTGCTTTCGACTTAGTTGCTTTATGAACCTTTTATTTTATTGAAGGTAGAACCCAAATGTTTCGAAAGGAAAGTTTTTTAAATGGTTTCGAAAGGTTTCCACATATTTTACTTGAGCCCAAATGTTTTGGAAAGGTTTTATATTTACAAAGGATTTTAACGCTTTTGAAAGGTTTAAATGAAGGTTTTGAAAGGGTGGTTCCCCAATGATTTCGAAAGGTTTAAAGGAATGATTTTTAATGTTTTCGAAAGGCAATATTAAGCATTTTAAAGATAGAATGTCTAAGGTTTTAAAGCTTTTGAAGGTGATGTTTCTCAATGGTTTTGAAAGGTTTACTATAAAGGGTTTTTGAAGGGTATGTTTTGGCCTTCTGCCTAAGGTTATAAATCAAAGTGGTTCACTTGGTTTCGAAAGGGATACTTTCAATTGATTCGAAAGGGGTACTTTCAAAGGTTTAAATGTTTTCATCAAGAAAGATTTGTGTAAAGCATATATATATATAATGGCACGGTAATTTGAGTAAAGCATAGAATATATTTTCCTTGTTTAAAGTATAATTTAAAGGTTTAAACCAATTTGAGAGAAAAGTTTTCAAGGAAAATTGTATGGGTGGTTAACCCTAAGTAAAATGACTCGGATATTAGAATACCAGATGGGACTGGTGTAGGGTCGTGTCCTATACATTAGCTATTAGCCCTTAGCTAATTTAGTCCAAAATTCCAGTGTGTAAGGTTTTGTCCCAGGTAAGATTAAAATGATGTTACACACAAAAAGGAATATACAGAGAGAAATAGGTTATTGGTGGGCCCGTAAAACCATAAGGATCGATTGACCTTAGAGAAGTAAGTTAGGGATAGACCATCTAGAAGAGGAGTATCCAACAGAAGTTAGATTATTTTTTATTTTGTCTGATAGGCCCAAGTCAGCCAAAGGTTAGTAGTTAGCTAAACAAAACTATATTGTTCGAACAGATAGTCGTGACTTTTTTTGTTAGGATCGTATTGAAATTCCGGATCATTTGGCACGGGTTTGGACGAATTCTGAGACTGTCAAATATTTGGGTTTAAATTGGATTTAAAGTCGATTTAAATTCAAAAGATGAGTGTTTTAACTCACTCACAACTTCTAAAATTTCTTATGTTTGTTAAATTGATATATGATGTGATTAAATTTATGGTTGTTTGGCATATTTTTAATCATCATCTCAGTTAATTTCATTTATTTAAATTAAATTTCTATTTAATTTATTCATTGCATTTAAACTGCCAGTTATATTGTTAATTAATTATTCATTGCATTTAAACTGCCTGTTAAACAGTTATTTAATTTATTATTGAATATAAACTGCTATTTGATATCTTTGTTTATTATTCATTCTATATTGATGCTATTGTTTGAATTTGATGATGATTGTGATAAATGGTTGATATTAGACGAATGGTTGCTGTATTTTATATTGAATAAACTATAAGTTATCATGCATTTTCATTTCATTCGGGATTGCGGTTTGAAATGATATATAACTGTAAATTTTATTTTTAAATTGCGGATTGAAATGATAAATATCTGTATCACTTGGCCATAGGATAGAAAATTTTATATAGACACCACGGTATATATATACAAATATTTTGAAATGATTTTCTATGTTTTGTAAAGAAATATGCATATGTTTTTATGAGATATTGATTTCGAATATTTGATATAGGTTATTTTATATATATAGTTAAATTCTTGGTTTTAAGCTATGTATAAAATTGTTTAAAGTATGAAGTAAGTTTAATAACAAAGTTGATTTTATTAAAATATATTATGGATAAGTATTTACTTAAATTATATTCCAATATAGAGTTTATATTGATTTTTATAAATCAAAGTTGAGAAGATAGTTTTGAAATTGATTTGAGATTTTATTTAATTGATCTTATTGAAATTTAGATTTAAAAGAATATGGTGTTATAACTAAAGATAATTTAAGTGAACATATCTAGTCTAAATAAATTGAGGAATATTCAATTATTGAATTTGAAAGTTTTATTTAAAAGATACTGGATTTATTAAGTAAGTATTTCAAAACTAAATAATAGTAGTGTGAATTTGGAATATATATATATATATATGAATTTAAAATTTAGTTTTGAAATGGTGGAATATTTAAAACTTTGAAATATATGGAAATTTAAATGGTTTATTTGGGAATTCAAATCTGTATTGGGAATTGATTTGAGAAATTTAAAAAGATAATTTACTTTATAGAGTAATTTATTAGTAAATCATTTAAGTATTGAAAATTATGTTTCGAAGCTATGGGTTTAAGGTATATATATTTGAAAGTACTATGATTTTTGAAAAAGATATATTTAAAATAAAAATGATGTCATATTGATTTGGGTTTTAAAATAGAAATGATATCGTGTTTATATGGTTCTGAAATGGATATGTTACTCTGGTTTTAAAGTATAAACTATTTTGAAAAGACCGCGGTGTTATAATTACGTTTGGTTATTGAAGAGACCGGGATCGGAAGTTGTCATACTCTCTGCCAGCTCCGAAAATCACTTTAGCAACCGTGTACGCGTTGTGTAACGACCCGTAAATTTAGCCGGTTTTAATAACGTTATTAATTGAAATTTTGTAAGATTTTAAAAGATAAAATTTTGAAATAAAAATTTAACATTTGAAATGCGTCTAGTTAAATATAGCAAACTGTAAATTTTCGTCCGAAAATATGAAAGTTTATTTCGTGCGTAAATTTACTTCAATTTATTCAGTTAAAAAGCGATGAAAATAAAACGTTTTCAAAACCAAAATATTTTTACATAGAAAAATTCTAAAACATCTTTTGAGCAAGTTGTCAATTTGTCGTTTTTTCAAATTCGGACATCTTTGGCTCCGTCGATCTTAATCTTCTGTGATTTTTACGCATTTTCCGCTGGTAGAAATTTCGAATTTTTATAATTCGATCGTGCCACTGTTAATTTTATACCGTTTTGATCGTCTCGACATACCGATCTCTGCGGTATATTTCATTTTGTGTTTCAAAGCATAATATGCAGTGAAACCAGCGAGAAATGATTTCGTACCGGTATCGGTTCGTTTAAACCTTTTGGGTTTTCCTTATTTTTAATATTCTACCGTTCAAACTTGAATAGTCATCAGCTTTAATGGTGCCTTGGATTCAAGCAGGCAATTTATATTCTCTAGTTTCAAATTTTTGTTTCATTCGTTCAAAATTTTTTTTACGCTTTCATTCATTGTTGCATTAACTTTGGCTCTCCTACACGTTTTTTTTTTTTTGCGTTCTTTCCTTCTTTTAGTTAGCTGACTCCTCTTCTTCTCTTCCACTGCCTTCTGCATTGCCCTCATCTTTTCGGCTTTGCTTAAAAAAAATGAATGATAAGCTTCAGCATGCATGGCCACGTACATAACTTCCAAACTCCAGCACCTATGGCCGATCACCCACTGCTTCCAAAACCCTCACAGCCTGTCACCACCCACTTTCCTCCAACCGACCACCGTGAGCGGCAACGGCCGACCACACGCCTAACTCCACACGCAACAGCAGACCATCTGACGCCATCATCTTGCTCCATTAGCGCCCACCTTTGTCGTGCCTCCATCAGCCCATGCTCGTAACTGCCCGAGACCCTGCTCATCTCCTACCGCCTCCTCACCGCACCCCACTTCGAAGTTACCACCACCCACTCGTCAAGTCAACTCATGCTAGGCCAGTCAACTGCCTCTAGCCAAATCAGCCTTGTATCGGCCAAGCATGTAGCTTACCTCACCCTTATCTTTCATTCAAGGTATATAAATTGTGGTTATGTACATGTTTATACCATTGTATGTATGAGTAGCATGTTGTGTCTCATTTTGCCTGAAACTTGACGCTTGCCTGTGTATTTATATACTTGAAATCTATTGTGTACATTTGTATAAAGATATTTTATTTTAAAGTTTGGTCTGCATATACGAGTTATAACATATTTATAGTATAGTAAGTTATCACCTATAGTTACATATTTTATTTTAACCTGAGTCAAGGATATACTTGATTTTGCTTATATATTTGCTTTCATGTGTCTATCTGGTAATATGAAGTTTTGATCTGATGTTTTAGTTTATAAATAATTTGAGATTTTTATAAGTCGGTAAGATATAAATTTGTGTAAGTACGTGCATATGTTGGTTCGGTTTACAAAATCTATTTGTATACCTGTTATTGTTTTTGATATTGCGTAATTATATAATTTATCATTTGTTAGTTACATATATGTTAACTTATACAAGATTTCCAATTCTGATAGTTATATAAGTTTATATTTGTTTATTTTTATTTTTTCTGAACAACAGTTAGACTTCATGTTCACGATGTCATATCTCACTCATGTTTTATCGAAACGGGTTGATTCTATTTTTATAAAAGATTCGAAGTTACCTAGTTTATGCATGTCAAATTTCAGCAAAATTCGACATCGTTTGATTAGTGGTCGAGGATCTAGAAGTTTGACCAAGGCAGCTGTTCTTTTGTACTTGAAATTATTTTACACTACTGCAAACACGACCTGTGTTCATGTTTGACGCATCGTATCTCTTCCGTCTTACGTCGGAATACAGTGATTCCCTTTTCGTTTAAAAGATAAAGTTTTCTACTTTCTGTATATAAAATTTTAGCTTCATACGAGGTGGTTCATTCCTCTGTTTCTTACCTGAAAGTCAGACCCAGAGAGGTTTTCAGACCTAAACATTTGACAGTCGCAACATGGTCTGAGTCTATGTTCGTGACATCGTAGCTTTTCTCGTCTCTTGTCCAAATCAAGTGATTTTTTTTGCAGTTTGAAATACAAGTTTTGATCTTTATTCATACCAAATTTCAGACCATTTCGGTCTCGGTAGCACATAGAATTATATTGTTAAACTTTGACGCAAGACATGTTTTGTAATTATTGCTATGTTGAATGTTTTGATTTGATTTCTTTTAAATGTTGTATTTAAGAAAGATGATTTTGGATATTGTTGTTAATAAAATAATAATAATAATAAATAAATGATAATATGTTTGAATTTAAATATATGTGATTTAATTGTAAGATGGCGTTAGAAATGCATATCTATGGAATTTTATCTGTGTTAAATTAAATATCGATTTGAAAATATATGTTTAGAATTGATTTTTTTATTATATATTTTATGTGTTTAATTTTGAAATATAGTTATGTATATACGTTCACTGATACCATTTACTTTCATCGCTCCTATTCTGATTTGATTTCGACGATTCATATTTAACAGCTTTGCTAGTCGATTCGTGCCAATCTAGTTATTCCGAAAGTCGTGCTTACGATCCGTGACTCAACTTCGTTGTCTATTCATCTCTCTAGCCTCGAAAGGTGAGCAATCACTCACGATTAATATTCTTTTTTTTATTAAATTTGATTTCAATTGAAACAACAATTGAAATATACCTGTTGGTAGTTATGTACACTGTTATTACCTGTATCTGTTCACCTATGACATCTGACACCATTATCTGTTAATTATTATGCGATGATAATACAGTTTGGTTGAAATTGATTGATTGTTTGTTGTTTATATTGGATGTTAAATTGAAATTGAACGACAAGTGGAAAAACCGAAATGTAATAATCTTTAATCTACATGAAATGATAGTGTAGATTCTAGAGATAATTATATTAATTCGCACAAATAACAATGTGAATTAATACGATTATTTCGGGATTATTTGAATTAATTATTGGATTGTTATTGATTGTGTTATTGTTTGTTTATTTACTTTGACACCATCCCTGTTATCACACTGCAAGTTCCCTTTGCTATGCTTCGATTTTTGAATTGAAATGGAATCGGGTTGAAATGATAAATACCCAAATGAACTTGACTTAGGATAGAGAATTAAATAAAAACCCGATTGGTCAATAATTTGATTTAGAAATAAAATAATGATTTTATTCGAATAAAGAATAAGTTTGAAATGAAGTTGGAATTTGAATTTTTGAAAGGAAAATGTAAAGATTGAAATCTGAATATATTAAAGTAGTAATTGATGAAAGAACGTTGTTTGAAATTTAATTATTTAATAATTAAATTTGGAATTATAAATAAATAATTTGGAATTAGTAGTAATTGAATGTTGAAATTATTAAGTTTGAAACCATTTAATAATTAAATTTGCAATTATAATTAAGTTTGAAATTATAATCAAGTTTGAAATTATTAAGTTGAATTTATAACTAAGTTGAAATGATTTGATGATTAAGTTTGAATTCATAATTAAGTGGAAATGATTTAATAATTCTGTTTGAATTGATAATCAAGTTTGTAATTATTAAGTTTTGAAATTATTAATAATTAAGATTGAAATTATTAAATAACTGAAAAGATTGAATTGTTTGATAACTGAATAAAATTTGAATTCTTTGATAAGAGAAAATCGAACTTTTGATTAAGTGAATTTGATCTTCCTTAATAAATGAAATGGGGTTTCTTTATTTATAAAGTTTGAAGAATTATTTAAGTAAGTTAATAAGTATAATTTGAAACTTCTCGATTTTGTGAAATTTAATTCTTTATTAATTGAGTTTGAAATTTGTAACAAAGTCAATAAATAAGTGAAAATTGAATTTCTTTAACAAGAAATAAAATGTGATTTATTGAAATGCATGAGATTTATTGAAATTAACGTAAACTGGTAATTTAAAGAATTGATTTGACGAACCTAATTTATTTCAATTTGAAGTTTTGATATAATGAAGTTGAACGTAAGTAATTGATTTAAATGAATTGGAATTTAAGTAGAAGTTGTTTTGAAGGATAAATTTTACTTAGCGAATATTGAATGAAATCGATAAATAAATTTAATTTGATTTGAATGAAAATTAAAACCTTTTAAATGATTTCGGAATGAAACTTATATACGAACTTGAATCAATATTTGAATTGTTAAAATAAAAGTTGAAATCGAATTATAAGATCTTGAAATGGTAATTTGGAAGTTTTGAAACGTAAATTTCGGAAATTTATATAGAAAGAAAAACAAAATGTTGATTTACGAATTGAAATTGATTTGGTTTTGAAATATATTAAACAACCAATCGGTGTAATAATCACGAAAGTTATTAAAGAAACCGGAATCGGTTATGGATATACTCTCTATCTAAACCGAAAACCACTTTAATAACTATACGCGGGGTGATGATCCAGAATGAAGTGGTTGGAATGATGTACGTGATGACTGAAGAAAGAGAACGATAATGGATAGCCTTGACACTTGTGTCAAATTGGAAATGACTAAAATCAGGAGCCGTGCCGGACCAAATGGGGTTAGCCACCTCGAGCGAACACACTTCTTCGTAACTACTACTCATTACTTGCGATTGATTGGTGCACCCTCGGAATTTCAGGAGTGTTGTTTCGCGGTGTTGCGATCGCTACGGCGATGCGTTCTCACCAGTCCGGATCAGGCGAACGGTAGTTTCACTACCTTGGGTATTGCCTCATGTGCCTTGTCATACTTGTATCCCTTTATACGCGACCACTACGAATTTGTTTTGTGTTATACCTATGGAGTACTCCCTGATAGCCCACTAGTTTACGGTGGAGTTTACAGTGCTGTATAGACTATGATGCTTATAAAATGTGTTAAGGGGGATAATGGTAACACCTTAACACTATTTTGATATTTTATATTACTGATAGACATTATCTATTTAGCGTACATTACTACATAGTAGATAGTTTAACGGATCCTTAGAGGATGGTGATTCCAACATCCTTTAAGTTACTTGTATTTTGATTGCTATTTCACATGAGCTGGATTTATTGATATGAGAATATTAATCCTGACTCGAGTGTTTTGTGTTTTGCTTTACGCTTGGGTCAGACTGAGTGGTTCAGCTTGCGAGACTCACCTTTGGAGTTGGAGCTTTGCTTGAAGATCCAGCCATCTATTCTGCTTTCAGTATTCGATGATTCCAGTGATGTATTCTGATTTGTACTTGATGTATCGTATTTCTCTTCTGTTGTAAACTCTGATTATCTTATATATTTATATAGTAGCTTCATGAACTAGTATCTCTTTTACTTCCGCTGCATATTATTACTCTGTGTCTGTGATTCTGTGATTATTTATTTACTGTATATCTCAGTTTTGCCAAATTTAAATTAACAATTCGGTATTTTGAATTATTCAAGTCCGACATGTGCGGATGCGAATAGTCCAAAATAGCGGGCCGTTACAGTTGGTATCAGAGCTTTTGGTAGCTCTAGGCAGAACTTAGCATATATGGTAAATGTATTTACAGAATCACTCCCACTCGAGTTTCAATCTCTTCCTTTTGACTCAACTCCTTTGAATTTTGGAACGTTCCCTCGGTTCCGGAATTCATTCTTGTCCCTCACTATTCGTCTTCTTTTAATCCCGGAGTATCCCATAACTCCACTTCGAACGATTTTTGTAATGAATCGGTGGTCTCGCCAACCTTCAAATTATTTGTAAATGGGTGAAACTCCTTTACAATGGACATCGATTTACCGGAGATTTCTGTATCCTCGGTTTACGATGCTAGCTATCTCCTGCTATACCTGAATTTGATTTCTTGAGATCAAATGTAGATTCGCCTCGGAATTCTGCATCGATCTTATTTTTGAAGTCACGGTCGACCCGGTTACGGTTGTTCGTGAATTAAATAAGCTTATCCATCTTCTGGTTCTATTAATTGAATTATCTTATCTTCTGTTTCGAACTTACTATCGAATCAAAATTCTCTTTGATTTAATTTCTACAAAAATTTAAATCCCTATACTTATTTTGAAATCCATTCTTGTATCGTCGAGCGAGAAAGTGTATTTGTAAATTAATATTAAAAATGTTATATATATTGTGTTGTTGAGTTGTTGATGTTGATTTGGGTTTTCGATCGATTCGTCTGATCAATGCTATCGATAGGATTTTCAAAACACTTTAACAGAGCAAACTGATACAATATTGCTTTCAATTTGGTAAACGAAATAAATTGTGTATGATTATATTATATATAATTATAATTTTCCTGAAATTAAATTTTAATGAATTTGTGGTCCGAAATGATAATATTTAAATTTCATTTATTGTTTTATAAACCATTGACTATTTCATAATATAAATAAATGAATTTATAAAACTTGACTATTATTTGATTTGGAATTTGAAACGTATTTAAATTAGAATTTGAGAATTTAATTTTTGATAATTTCGAACTATGGTTTTAAAGTTTTAAAATGTATATTATTTAAAATATTTATGAATAGAAATGGTTTTCAAAGAATTTTAAATGATTAAATTAGTGCTCTTCTCTTTGTTGCTGGAAAATAATTTCGGTGATGACGGCCGCATCATCGACATTCATTTTCGAGTTTTGAAGTGGAGAGACCATCAGTAGCTTGCTACGCCTTTGGTTTGAAATTTCTAAAGTATGATTCAATTTAAAACATATATATTTATATAATATCTGGTTTAGATTTGACTTGGATATATTGTATGTATATAATTATATCTAAATTGTTGAAAGTTAATCGAAAATTTAATTCTTAAAATTTGGGTAAAAGATGATTTCAATTATAAATGAAATCAAATTTGAGAGAATTGAATGTGGAATTTTATTTGGATAATACTCAATTGCGTTCAATATAACTTACCTAAATTTTCAAAAGTTATCTATGTAATTGAATATTATACAATATAAATAATATCAAGGGAAATTTTTAAATAAATTTGAGTAGTTATAATAAATGTAAATATACTTAATATATATATGTGATAGGATAGATTACGTAGAATAAATTTAATAATAATTTGAAATAAAAGAATTAAATTTGTCGAATAAAGTATGATTATAATAAACGACTATTCAATTACGATCTTTGAAATTGTTAAGTTAAGATAATTGGATAATATACAATATAAATTTTCTTCATAGATAAAAATGAGTGTGTATAATAAATGTTATTCACTAAATTTTAATTATAAAATGTTTATGGAGATAAATAGAATAATAAGTTAGATAAATAATAGGTATGATTAATAGAAGAAAATTTGTATTGGAAGTTAATAAATTGAATTAAATTTACTTAAGGGAGTATCTTGAATCAATTAAGTTTAAATTTAATTTCGTTTTGGAAGAAACCTTTTGTATCTAACAGTAATAAATGGAAAAAAAATTGGAAACCTTGAATTTAAAGACAAGTTGTCGAATATAAATATTATTAAAATTGGAATATATATGGTTTGAACTAATTGTTTATTTTGTAATCCAAGTTTATTTTCTTTTGGTTGTTTCTATTCTCCTACTTCCTTCCTTTTCGGGGATGAAAAGTTTTGAGTGGGGGAGAATGTAACGACCCGTAAATTTAGCCGGTTTTAATAACGTTATTAATTAAAAATTTGTGAGATTTTAAAAGATAAAATTTTGAAATAAAAATTTAATATTTGAAATGCCTCTAGTTAAATATAGCAAACTGTAAATTTTCGTCCGAAAATATGAAAGTTTATTTCGTGCGTAAATTTACTTCAATTTATTCAGTTAAAAAGCGATGAAAATAAAACGTTTTCAAAACCAAAATATTTTTACATAAAAAAATTCTAAATCATCTTTTGAGCAAGTTGTCAGTTTGTCGTTTTTCCAAATTCGGATATTTTTGGCTCCGTCGATCTTAATCTTCTGCGATTTTTACGCATTTTCCGCTGGTAGAAATTTCGAATTTTTATAATTCGATCGTGCCACTGTTAATTTTATACCGTTTTGATCGTCTCGACATACCGATATCTACGGTATATTTCATTTTGTGTTTCGAAGCATAATATGCAGTGAAACCAGCGAGAAATGATTTCGTACCGGTATCGGTTCGTTTAAACCTTTTGGGTTTTCCTTATTTTTAATATTCTACCGTTCAAACTTGAATAGTCATCAGCTTTAATGGTGCCTTGGATTCAAGCAGGCAATTTATATTCTCTAGTTTCAAAATTTTGTTTCATTCGTTCAGAAATTTTTTTACGCTTTCATTCATTGTTGCATTAACTTTGGCTCTCCTACACGTTTTTTTTTTGCGTTCTTTCCTTCTTTTAGTTAGCTGACTCCTCTTCTTCTCTTCCACTGCCTTCTGCATTGCCCTCATCTTTTCGGCTTTGCTTAAAAAAAATGAATGATAAGCTTCAGCATGCATGGCCACGTACATAACTTCCAAACTCCAGCACCTATGGCCGATCACCCACTGCTTCCAAAACCCTCACAGCCTGTCACCACCCACTTTCCTCCAGCCGACTACCGTGAGCGGCAACGGCCGACCACACGCCTAACTCCACACGCAACAGCAAACCATCTGACGCCATCATCTTGCTCCATTAGCGCCCACCTTTGCCGTGCCTCCATCAGCCCATGCTCGTAACTGCCCGAGACCCTGCTCATCTCCTCTCGCCTCCTCACCGCACCCCACTTTGAAGTTACCACCACCCACTCGTCAAGTCAACTCATGTTAGGCCAGTCAACTGCCTCTAGCCAAATAAGCCTTGTATCGGCCAAGCATGTAGCTTACCTCACCTTTATCTTTCATTCAAGGTATATAAATTGTGTTTATGTACATGTTTATACCTTTGTATGTATGAGTAGCATGTTGTGTCTCATTTTGCCTGAAACTTGACGCTTGCCTGTGTACTTATATACATGAAATCTATTGTGTACATTTGTATAAACATATTTTATTTTAAAGTTTGGTCTGCATATACGAGTTATAACATATTTATAGTATAGTAAGTTATCACCTATAGTTACATATTTTATTTTAACCTGAGTCAAGGATATACTTGATTTTGCTTATATATTTGCTTTCATGTGTCTATCTGGTAATATGAAGTTTTGATCTGATGTTTTAGTTTATAAATAATTTGAGATTTTTATAAGTCGGTAAGATATAAATTTGTGTAAGTACGTGCATATGTTGGCTCGGTTTACAAAATCTATTTGTATACCTGTTATTGTTTTTGATATTGCGTAATTATATAATTTATCATTTGTTAGTTACATATATGTTAACTTATACAAGATTTCCAATTCTGATAGTTATATAAGTTTATACTTGTTTATTTTTATTTTTTCTGAACAACAGTTAGACTTCATGTTCACGATGTCATATCTCACTCATGTTTTATCGGAACGGGTTGATTCTATATTTATAAAAGAGTCGAAGTTACCTAGTTTATGCATGTCAAATTTCAGCAAAATCCGACATCGTTTGATTAGTGGTCGAGGATCTAGAAGTTTGACCCAGGCAGCTGTTCTTTTATACTTGAAATTATTTTACACTGCTGCAAACACGACCTGTGTTCATGTTTGACGAATCGTATCTCTTCCGTCTTAAGTCGGAATACAGTGATTCCTTTTTTGTTTAAAAGATAAAGTTTTCTACTTTCTGTATATAAAATTTTAGTTTCATACGAGGTGGTTCAGTCCTCTGTTTCTTATCTGAAAGTCAGACCCAGAGAGATTTTCAGACCTAAACATTTGACAGTCGCAACATGGCCTGAGTCTATGTTCGTGACATCGTAGCTTTTCTCGTCTCTTGTCCAAATCAAGTGATTTTTTTTGCAGTTTGAAATACAAGTTTTGATCTTTATTCATACCAAATTTCAGACCATTTCGGTCTCGGTAGCACATAGAATTATATTGTTATACTTTGACGCAGGACATGTTTTGTAATTATTGCTATGTTGAATGTTTTGATTTGATTTCTTTTAAATGTTGTATTTAAGAAAGATGATTTTGGATATTGTTGTTAATAAAATAATAATAATAATAAATAAATGATAATATGTTTGAATTTAAATATATGTGATTTAATTGTAAGATGGCGTTAGAAATGCATATCTATGGAATTTTATCTGTGTTAAATTAAATATCGATTTGAAAATATATGTTTAGAATTGATTTTTTTATTATATATTTTATGTGTTTAATTTTGAAATATAGTTATGTATATACGTTCACTGATACCATTTACTTTCATCGCTCCTATTCTGATTTGATTTCGACGATTCATATTTAACAGCTTTGCTAGTCGATTCGTGCCAATCTAGTTATTCCGAAAGTCGTGCTTACGATCCGTGACTCAACTTCGTTGTCTATTCATCTCTCTAGCCTCGAAAGGTGAGAAATCACTCATGATTAATATTCTTTTTTTTATTAAATTTGATTTCAATTGAAACAACAATTGAAATATACCTGTTGGTAGTTATGTACACTGTTATTACCTGTATCTGTTCACCTATGACATCTGACATCATTATCTGTTAATTATTATGCGATGATAATACAGTTTGGTTGAAATTGATTGATTGTTTGTTGTTTATATTGGATGTTAAATTGAAATTGAACGACAAGTGGAAAAACCGAAATGTAATAATCTTTAATCTACATGAAATGATAGTGTAGATTCTGGAGATAATTATATTAATTCGCACAAATAACAATGTGAATTAATACGATTATTTCGGTATTATTTGAATTAATTATTGAATTGTTATTGATTGTGTTATTGCTTGTTTATTTACTTTGACACCATCCCTGTTATCACACTGCAAGTTCCCTTTGCTATGCTTCGATTTTTGAATTGAAATGGAATCGGGTTGAAATGATAAATACCCAAATGAACTTGACTTAGGATAGAGAATTAAATAAAAACCCGATTGGTCAATAATTTGATTTAGAAATAAAATAATGATTTTATTCGAATAAAGAATAAGTTTGAAATGAAGTTGGAATTTTGAATTTTTGAAAGGAAAATGTAAAGATTGTAATCTGAAAATATTAACGTAGTAATTGATGAAAGAACGTTGTTTGAAATTTAATTATTTAATAATTAAATTTGGAATTATAAATAAATAATTTGGAATTAGTAGTAATTGAATGTTGAAATTATTAAGTTTGAAACCATTTAATAATTAAATTTGCAATTATCATTAAGTTTGAAATTATAATCAAGTTTGAAATTATTAAGTTGAATTTATAACTAAGTTGAAATGATTTGATGATTAAGTTTGAATTCATAATTAAATGGAAATGATTTAATAATTCTGTTTGAATTGATAATCAAGTTTGTAATTATTAAGTTTTGAAATTATTAATAATTAAGATTGAAATTATTAAATAACTGAAAAGATTGAATTGTTTGATAACTGAATAAAATTTGAATTCTTTGATAAGAGAAAATCGAACTTTTGATTAAGTGAATTTGATCTTCGTTAATAAATGAAATGGGGTTTCTTTATTTATAAAGTTGAAGAATTATTTAAGTAAGTTAATAAGTATAATTTGAAACTTCTCGATTTTTTGAAATTTAATTCTTTATTAATTGAGTTTGAAATTTGTAACGAAGTCAATAAATAAGTGAAAATTGAATTTCTTTAACAAGAAATAAAATGTGATTTATTGAAATGCATGGGATTTATTGAAATTAACGTAAACTTGTAATTTAAAGAATTGATTTGACGAACCTAATTTATTTCAATTTGAAGTTTTGATATAATGAAGTTGAACGTAAGTAATTGATTTAAATGAATTGGAATTTAAGTAGAAGTTGTTTTGAAGGATAAATTTTACTTAGCGAATATTGAATGAAATCGATAAACAAATTTAATTTGATTTGAATGAAAATTAAAACCTTTTAAATGATTTCGGAATGAAACTTATATACGAACTTGAATCAATATTTGAATTGTTAAAATAAAAGTTGAAATCGAATTATAAGATCTTGAAATGGTAATTTGGAAGTTTTGAAACGTAAATTTTGGAAATTTATTTAGAAAGACAAACAAAATGTTGATTTACGAATTGAAATTGAAATTGATTTGGTTTTGAAATATATTAAACAACCAATCGCTGTAATAATCACGAAAGTTATTAAAGAAACCGGAATCGGTTATGGATATACTCTCTATCTAAACCGAAAACCACTTTAATAACTATACGCGGGGTGATGATTCAGAATGAAGTGGTTGGAATGATGTACGTGATGACTGAAGAAAGAGAACGATAATGGATAGCCTTGACACTTGTGTCAAATTGGAAATGACTAAAATCAGGAGTCGTGCCGGGCCAAATGGGGTTAGCCACCTCGAGTGAACACACTTCTTCGTAACTACTACTCATTACTTGCGATTGATTGGTGCACCCTCGGAATTTCAGGAGTGTTGTTTCGCGGTGTTGCGATCGCTGCGGCGATGCGTTCTCACCAGTCCGGATCAGGCGAACGGTAGTTTCACTACCTTGGGTATTGCCTCATGTGCCTTGTCATACTTGTATCCCTTTATACGCGACCACTACGAATTTGTTTTGTGTTATACCTATGGAGTACTCTCTGATAGCCCACTAGTTTACGGTGGAGTTTACAGTGCTGTATAGACTATGATGCTTATAAAATGTGTTAAGGGGGATAATGGTAACGCCTTAACACTATTTTGATATTTTATATTACTGATAGACATTATCTATTTAGCGTACATTACTACATAGTAGATAGTTTAACGGATCCTTAGAGGATGGTGATTCCAACATCCTTTAAGTTACTTGTATTTCGATTGCTATTTCACATGAGCTAGATTTATTGATATGAGAATATTAATCCTGACTCGAGTGTTTTGTGTTTTGCTTTACGCTCGGGTCAGACTGAGTGGTTCAGCTTTCGAGACTCACCTTTGGAGTTGGAGCTTTGCTTGAAGATCCAGCCATCTATTCTGCTTTCAGTATTCGATGATTCCAGTGATGCATTCTGATTTGTACTTGATTTATCGTATTTCTCTTCTGTTGTAAACTCTGATGTATCTTATATATTTATATAGTAGCTTCATGAACTACTATCTCTTTTACTTCCGCTGCATATTATTACTCTGTGTCTGTGATTCTGTGATTATTTATTTACTGTATATCTCAGTTTTGCCAAATTTAAATTAACAATTCGGTATTTTGAATTATTCAAGTCCGACATGTGCGGATGCGAATAGTCCAAAATAGCGCGCCGTTACACGTTGGAGATTCCAGAATAAAGTAGGGTGGTGGAGGCGTTTCCTTTGAGGTAAATACGTGGACCCAACTCCCATGAGTTGGCATAAGGTGGCTAAAACAGGAGCGATTCTCGGGCCAATGTGGTTGCACCTTTGATCGGACACATCCCTTCGATTTTATACTTTGACTTTTGGATTGATTCAGTGGCCACTTTTGATTTTCTTTTTGAGGGTGTGGATCGAGGTGGGCGGTAGCTGCGCGCTACGCGTTACCACCAACCCGGATGCATAATTGGTATATTTACCCTGGCATTGCCTAGTTGTGTCATGTTACCTACCCTATCGTGCCTTGTACGAGTTTCTATTTGTGTCGTACCTATGGAGTATCCTCTGGTAGCCTCCGATCAGGAGGTATTACGGTACTGTATAGACTATTGGCATTATTACGTGTTAAGGTGGAAAATGTAAAGCCTTAACGCTATTTAAAAGCAAGTTTATTTTACAATTAGACACTATTATAATAGTGAAATATACTACATAGTAAATAGTTTAACGGATCCTTAAGAGATGTAAATCCCGAGCATCTCTGAGTTACTGCACTCGTATTTATTTCTGTTGATTTAACTTACATAAGATCTTTTTGTTCTGACTGAGTGTTTTGTCTTTTCAATTCGCTCGGGTCAGTTCGAGCATTTCAGGTTCGAAGACTTTATTTCTGTAGGACAAAGACGAAGATTTCATTATTATTATTATATTATATTGTTCCACCACACACTATATTCCACTGCATCGATTTTTATTCGTTGGTATGTGCAACTCTGATATATATTGTATAAGTAAAATTTAATATTTTGTAAACAGCTTCATGAACTGTATATTTGATTATTATATTTTATCCTTCCGCTGTGAGATTCTGTTTTGTTTTATTTCTTTCTCGTTTTTCTTATTTACCCCATAACAATCGGCTCTTTCGTATGGTTTGAATTGGCACGTGTGTCGATTTAAAGCGTGCGAAAAGGCGGGGAGTTACATAACATATATCATAACATGTAATACATGAATACATTTATTAATTAACTTATTTAAATAATTCATTTGTTAATCTTATTAATATATTTTTTAAATTTTGAAATTAGTAAATATATGTTTTTAGATATATCGAATGTTTTTATTTTATTCTAACTTTCAAAACAATTTATATCTTATTTTAAATTTAACGTTTAAAATTAAAATCACACAATTGTTTATTTTCAAATAATTTTAAAAATTAGCACAAGGCCCAATTTAAATTAGGCATTTTCTATTAGGGATAACCTTTGGGCTCACATATCTATTCGGACTAGGCTGGTAGCTTAGTAGGGCAGAGTGTTTGATTATCCAAACCCAATCCTAAACATTACCTTTCTAGACACCATACTATCTAGAATATGAGCATAATAGTTAAGCCTAACATGACTAATTTAGACTGCATAGACTATTAGGCTCCAATACAATTGTTGGAGCTGGATTTCAAAAAAAAATTAGCCTATTGGATCTTTTTGGGCCTATAAAGCCTTGTTTATTTAGAACTTTTCTAAATTTAATTTAAATAAAATCCTTTATTTTATTTAAATTTATAAATTAATATGGTTTTATTTAATTTATGTTATGTTATGATACACACACACACGTGTATCGTATACATATATGTGTGTAACATATCAATTCGAGCAAGGTATAACATGCTCGTATACACATGATGGGATTTACATCGCAATGAACACGTTAGCTCATCTAATATGCAAATATATTATTGGAATGTATGTTTATGTACTTTTGTTTGCATTACATAAAATATTTTAAATATACATACACATATAGACTTTAATTAATTTTTTTAGTGCATAAATGTATGTAAATATATATGTATATACTTATAAACATAATTATGAAATATTAACGTTATATATATATAATGTCAATATTTCATAATTATATATATAATGTTAATATTCCATAACTATGTTTATAAGTGTGTGTGCGTGTGGGTGTGTATAGTTATGTGAATATATTTAACTCAATTATTTATATATTAAACAAAGTAAATAATGAAAAAAATTATAAAATCGAAAGCAATATATACATACGCAAGTAAAATAAAAAATTTAATATTTTTTTTGAAAATGTGTACCTTATTAATGATATGGAGGAACCAATAGGGAATTCGCCTCCTTTAAAAACCCTACCAGTATAGTAAATAAAAAGATTTCACCACACACTATATTATATTATATTGTTCCACCACACACTATATTCCACTGCATCGATTTTCATTTGTTGGTATGTGCAACTCTGATGTATATTGTATAATTAAAATTTAATATTTTGTAAACAGCTTCATGAACTGTATATTTGATTATTATATTTTATCATTCCACTGTGAGATTCTGTTTTGTTTTATTTCTTTCTCGTTTTTCTTATTTACCCCATAACAATCCGCCCCTTCGTATAGTTTGAATTGGCACGTGTGTCGATTTAAAGCGTGCGAAAAGGCGGGGCGTTACATAACATATATCATAATATGTAATACGTGAATACATTTATTAATTAACTTATTTAAATAATTCATTTGTTAATCTTATTAATATTTTTTTAAAATTTTGAAATTAATATATATATATATATATATATATTATGTTTTCAAATATATCGAATGTTTTTATTTTATTCTAACTTTCAAAACAATTTATATCTTATTTTAAATTTAACGTTTAAATTTAAAATCACACAATTGTTTATTTTCAAATAATTTTAAAAATTAGCACAAGGCCCAATTTAAATTAGGCATTTTCTATTAGGGATAACCTTTGGGCTCACATATCTATTCGGACTAGGCTGGTAGCTTAGTAGGGTAGAGTGTTTGATTATCCAAACCCAATCCTAAACATTACCTTTCTAGACACCATAATATCTAGACTATGAGCATAATAGTTAAGCCTAACATGACTAATTTAAAGTACGTAGACTATTAGGCTCCAATACAATTGTTGGAACTGGATTTCAAAAAAAATTAGCCTATTGGATCTTTATTGGGCCTATAAAACCTTGTTTATTTAGAACTTTTCTAAATTTAATTTAAATAAAATCCTTTATTTTATTTAAATTTATAAATTAATATACTTTTATTTAATTTATATTATGTTATGATACACACACACACGTGTATCGTATACATATATGTGTGTAACATATCAATTCGAGCAAGGTATAACATGCTCGTATACACATGATGGGATTTACATCGCAACGAACACGTTAGTTCATCTAATATGCAAATATATTATTGGAATGTATGTTTATGTACTTTTGTTTACATTACATAAAATATTTTAAATATACATACACATATAGACTTTAATTAATTTTTTTAGTGCATAAATGTATGTAAATATATATGTATATACTTATACACATAATTATGAAATATTAACGTTATATGTATATAATGTTAATATTTCATAATTATATATATAATGTTAATATTCCATAATTATGTTTATAAGAGTGTGTGTGTGGGTGTGTATAGTTATGTGAATATATTTAACTCAATTATATATATATATATATTAAACAAAATAAATAATGAAAAAAATTATAAAATCGAAAGCAATATATACATACGCAAGTAAAATCAATATATACATACGCAAGTAAAATAAAATATTTAATATATTTTTTCAAAATGCGTACCTTATTAATGATATGGAGGAACCAATAGGGAATTCGCCTCCTTTAAAAACCCTACCAGTATAGTAAATAAAAAGAGACCAGCATTCCTTATAGATGCTGTAGTAGCGTACATCAACAAAAAATATACAAATATAGGTTGTAAATACAAATTTTTTATTATATATATATATCATTAAATACTTATTTATAAATGTGAAAAATATATTAAAATAAATATTAGTACTAAAAAATATATAAAAAATATTTACTTGGTCTTGTGTACGACTCAAAAATGTTTTTTATTTATATTAAATGTTATTTTAACAAATTTCCTTAAAGTTTTAATCTAAAATATTAATTTAAAATAATTTCGAAACATAATTTTGAAATTTAATTTTTCAATAAAATTTTGAATTACATTTTGCATGTAGAAATTTTATTTCGTAATTTTATGATTTAAAGATAATTTTATAATTAATTATTGATTTTCGGCCTCTATTTAAAATATTGATAAAAAAGGTTTTTTATTTTCTACCGAGCATATATTTTGTGATGATATAATTCTATAGAGCACAAACATAATTTAAATATAATTTACATGTATTATTATATTTAATTTAAATGATTTAAAGAGTATTAAATAATTATACACATATAATTATTTATTATTGTCGAATATAATATATGTAAAATACATTGTATATAAAATTTATATAAAATTTATATATAAAGTATGATGAAGTAATTAATCACAAACTTTATTTATAGCATATATTTACAATATATATTTATATATTATCAAAATAAACAAAAGATTTTTTTTATTTCTGATCAGTGCCATTATAGGTATGAACATAAGAAAAAAATTGTTTTTTATAAGTAGATACATACAAATAAAACAATTCTGGCAATATAATTTGCATATCAGAACCGTCATCTAACTAACAATATAATATATATGTATATATAAACACACACACACATATTATAACATTGCATCTAAGCATGGAAAATTATATTTTGATGAGAAATATACCTTATTTCCAATGACTTGAAGCACACATTGAAATGTTGAAGCATGCTCCTTGAAACAATTTCCAATCTAAAAGACTGCTAGTCCTTGAACCATTGACCGCAAGCTACCAATTAGCAGTTGAATTGTTTTGATTTGAGCTTGAGAAAACAAAGAGGTAAGGGGGGAGTTTAGCCAATATAATGTGTGCAGAGGCTACAAAAGATCAATAGCAAACGAGGGGAGAGATGCTTAAATAGAGGAAAGGAAGGTGAAAATTTGGGATCTCGTTTTTATTCAATCTCCTTCCATCTGAGCGAGCCAAAATAAAGCCAATCTCTACCATATTTAAGCTACATATAGCCCCTATTGTGGCCATACAAACCAGCCCTCTAATGGGCCGCGAAATTATCTATGGTCCGAACAGATAATTTTGTATTTTGAATCTAATTAAAAACGCTTATCGACATCGTATATTGATTAATATAATTATAACTTTTACAAATACGTTTATTATTTGTTTATCAAACCAAAATCAAATTTATAAATAATATTATAAATATTAATTAATTAATAACAGTTATAAATTAATTCAATCATTTAGTCAAAGGACAATTCATCGTTTCGGTTGTATGACTCATCATGTGTAAATTTGGTTAGCGATCAATATCGAATTGTTCAAATATTAACGTTCACACGTTACTTAGCAGGTGGTGTGACATTTTGGCCAAATTTGTCGCTTACTTGGTTTCGGTAAAATCCAATTTTACTTTGTTAAGCGTTACCTGGCTGTGACTTTTATTTGCACTTATTCTCTTAGTCAAAACTATATTACTTTGGACTTATAGAATCTGGTTATGGTCAAAATTTCAGTATCGTCCATATTCAATTCTATAGTCTAAACACAAAGTCCTTGGTTCAATATAACAATTATTATTAACCGAACTACTCTGACAAGCGAGTTGGACTTTGAGTTGACTTGAGTTAACCTTGGTAGTAACCTCATATAACTAAGGAGACAAATCCTCTCTTAAATAATACTTCACTTCTAATACTTCCACTATATCCAACTATAGTCACTCGATGGACGTCATGTCATAATTTGACTATAATCAAAGCAGAGCTTTCATATTGAAGCTCGATAGAAATCTCAAGTCGAGAGAACTATGTAAATCGGTTACATTGATATTTCTAATTGACCTTAGTTATATTAACCAACGGAAAACTGTCGAGTGTATCATTCCATAGTTGTCCAATAACTATTAGTTCATAACCATTAAATGCCCTCAGCGGTTATAAGTAATCCACTATCCAGCATTTAAAGAGTGTTACTACTCTAATCTCAACAGATACATTGATATCTAGTCTTGATTTACCATGACTAGGATTATTTAAAATGGTGTGTTTAATAATATTATGATGCATTACTCATGATTACAACTATTTGTAATTAACATCACAAACACATCATCTATGGGTCTTCTGTTAAATTTACTTTAATTAATTATTTAATTATTTATCTCACATTATAACAGAAAGAAAAAAAACTTTATTATGAAGGAGAATTGATTATAGAGTTATTTTATTTACAATAAATTACAGAATTGCCTATGTGGTATACCTCTAACTATATCGGAATCATCTCCATGTTCGGTTTACTTTTAATATGTTTCACCTTATAAAGGTAGTTGGCCTTAATTTCAAATGTTAAGCCTAACTAATATCTCATATTAATTGTATATTTATTCACTTAGGTTCGTTTAATTAATTAAATTAATGTATAACTTTTATAAACTAGTTAGTCCAAAGTCCATAAATAAATATATAAAAATCCAGATAAAATTAATTCAGCATATATATTAATTTTCTTCAATAATTAATAATGCGTATAAACTGATTAAACATGTTGAATTTGGAATTAGAAACAAATACGGTTGTGTTGACTCTCTGGTAAGAACTCGATCCTTCGTAATATTTAAATAACTTAAATATTTAAATATATACGAACTTCGCTAAAGCAAAGTATCATACACAAATTCGATTGCTTACAAATCATATACGTGAAATCCAATTTTTAATATTTGATAAACTACGCCTTAAATAACGATCTTTTGTGCAAGTTTCCTTTCTGTCATCACCCGATCAATAAGATATATAAAGTTTATCAATTATCAAACTCCAACAATATCCGCAATTAGTTGCATAGTGCCGCTTTAAATTCTTTGATCTAATCTAGTAACATCTATTGATTTACTTTGACCAAATATTTTAACATCGAGTTGACAATCAATTATGGTGACACTAATCTTCTACAATGAAGAAAACGAACCTCCTCTTGAATGTTGTTTCACTTTTATGTAGTATAACAGATATAAACTAAGGTCATAACATGATTGTCGTGTCATATGATTGATCATTGTTTTTATTTTATGTAAAATATCTCAAGGGATGATGAATAATATTCTTCTTGATCATTGTTTAACAATAATCAATGTATAACGGTCACAAGATATCTTTTATTTTACATAAAAATAATAATCTATAAAAACATAATGATGGTAAACTCTAATTCACATTTATCCCACATGCACAGTTGATTGTGGTAAACACCCCCTACCTTTAAAGATCTCATGACATATAAGAAGGTAAAACTCTGAAATATAATAAGGGAAATTTTGGCCAATGTCCCTCTCTTTAAAATAAATTAGACCCACATCCCTCCAAACTTTAAAATTCAAATTACATCCCTGTTTTCAAACAAAGCACAAATCCGCCCGGAAAACTCAATCATCACATTTAATCGAAATAAAAAAAACTTGTCGAACATTGATCAACTTCAATTTCTCCAATCAAACCCTCATTTTCTCAGTAACTAATCATCAATGTGAATTAAAACCAGTCGAAATCGAATCGAATTTAAAACCCTAGAATCACAAAAAACATGGCTATGAATTGCAAATTTATAGAAGGATAAGTAGCTTGCGCTGAAATCACCATAATAGATAGCTACTGTGAAGAACATGTGAGATTACAATAGGAAGAGACTGGTAATACTGATCTACAACTAACAGTACATCAAATGGAGGAAGAAAAAAGAAAAAAAGGGTAAATGAATCAAAATTTTGACATATTCAATTATATGTGTTGGATGTTTGAATTTAAAAGTTCATTTACATGTAAAATTGTCAAAGCAAATATTTGACATATGAAATTTGGAATGCTGATTGGTTGAAATTAGTATATTTGTTTGCATATATAATTGACGATGGTAAATATTATATTGCTTTGTATATAATAGTACATCAATAGTAGATCATTATTATGTTGCAACACATAATAGGAAAATCAATGCCGAGGGAATTATCAGGCAAGAAAATATTTGTCTGGCAAATTGCCAGATAAATATTTGTCTGACTAATATATGCCTGGGTTATATTTTCCCAACGTAGATTAGATTTACAGAACATGCATTAAAATGTACTATATATTGCTTTATATATAATATGGATCATTCTGCAAAACATAATAGACAAATTTATGCCAGAAGAAATATTAGGCAGGCAAATATTTGCATGGAAAATATTAGCCAGGCAAATATTTTCCTAACTAATATATACCTGGTTAATATTTTCCTAGCATAGATTAGATTTACTGAACATGCATTAAAACGGACCATATTGAACACATTGACTAACTTAATTTATAGTTATTTCACTTCACAGATTAACCACTAGCAATAATGTTTAAATACAAATATTACCAGACACGTTAAATAACTTGATTTATAGTTATTTCAGCTCATAGATTTAATAATAGCAATAAAAAAGGTCATACCAGCACTAAGGAAACAATACGCACACAAGCCATATCTACATCTAAAAAAATATGCTAAGAATCTTTTTGAAGAAAAACATTCTGAATGTAAGCGTACATCAGAAAATGGTAATGATGAGTATGATCCATTAGTTAAAGAAACTAAATCATCTTCACTTGATATAGAAATAGCAGATTCAATTCTTTCAACGCTGAAAAAAAGGAAGCAACAAAAGATGAAAATCCGGTCCACTTAACATGCAACTATAAAGAAATCAAAGATGGATATTATAAAATAATCAAAGCACAGAATTCTAGAAACCTACCGAAGTAGTTCAAAGGTTTTCGATCCCTGTTTAAAATTTGAAAAAGTACAATCTTCTGGAAATAAACACATCGATCAACTGTTGATGACTACATTTCACAAGATATTCCAAACTTTCCAAAATGATAACATAACAGTTGAAGGCATAAGCAAAGAACCATATTCTGTTGATTTAATAATATAGTCGTATTCAGTGGAAGAAAACATTCTTTCATTTTGGAGACATGAAAGTAACAAAGAAAGAAATCAACATTTCTAAAATATTTGGATGGGATATCAATGGTTTGATAATTTATACAGGTACTCATTTGAAAAAAGCTAATTGGACCCTAATGTAAAACATTTCGAGGATCAATATTTTACTGATTGCAAAATGATCAAAGCCAAAGATATAGAGTTCAAATTAATGTTTGCTTTAAAAGGGAAGATAAAACAATATCAAATTGATGTTACAAGATAATGATAATGCATCTACTATCAACAATTTATTTCTAATGCAAACCCATCATTTACCTTAGTGCTGCTGCCATTTTTATATAGTAAATGAAATGAAAAAAAATTCATTGCCAGCATCAATTTGGAATCATTTGATTTACCAAATCAAGAAACATAAAGATACTCCAAGAAAAATCAGAGCATGTGTAACTATTTTGCTAGTAAATCATTCTATGTTTTTACATTATATTATAAACTAAAATATAACCTGATGTTATTTTACAGTACTAATTCTAGACGTGACAGAAATAATAGAACCAAAAAAGTTACAAAGAAGTGTACCCACATGTACAAAATGGAAACTACAGGAGGTTACTCAAATATTATTCAGAAATTCATTAATAGAAAGGTAATCATTCTGCTTCACAATAATTTTCAGTTAAATATTCACCAGTACATATATTCCAGTAGCACACTGAACTAACTTGCAAGCAAAAAATTACCTATTATTTGTGAGACAAATATTTTCCTGCCTAATTTCTGCCCGGCAAATATGGAAGTTAAACTTTCTATTTTCTGATTCGTAGAGAAAAGAAGAAAAACAAAAAAAGAAAAAGGAGCTAAAATTTACCAAAGCAAATTATCCTAAAGAAAATACTTCAACTGTTGACGGAAAATATGAAAAAATCAAAAAGCAACTGAAAAATTTTAAATTGAAAATGAAGAAATTGAAAGAGGAAATTGCAGTTCCTAAAGAAGAGAATGAGCTTTTAGAAAAAGAAAATGAAGATTTGAGAAAAAGGAAAGAAAATGATGAAGATCATAATGATGACAAAGTTGATAATGATCATGTTTCCTGGGGATTGGACCAGACAACTAAGTACTCGGCAATAGCACACTGCTCGGCAATGTATGTATCGTTCGGCATTCTGAACGCTCGGCACAAGAGATCGTTCGGCAGTCAGGGTCGTTCGGCAGTCAAGAGCGTTCGACATCAGAGAAACGCTCGGCATGGAGGAGCGCTCGGCATCCAGAAGCGTTCGACATTGGAAAACGTTCGGTATTGTATATCGTTCGGCATCCATGAACGTTCGGCATACCAAGGACGCTCGACATAAGTTTCGTTCGGCATCTAAAGATCGTTCGGCATAAGATCATTTGGCATCTAAAGATCGTTCGGCATAAGATCGTTCGGCATCCAGAGATTGTTCGGCCTCCCAAGAACGTTCGGCAACCAAAGATTGTTTGGCATTCTTTCAATCTCGATCGGCTTCTATTGTTGCTCGGCCTACTCTTCACACACAACACCGCCTCAGTCGGCATGAAGATGATGGTTCGGCATTTGGCCGTTCGGCATGTTCGGGTCGACATGCAAAGCTTACTCCATTTGGACCGAGATATTCAGCTACCAGGCCCACCATGGAAGTCCAACCCACCTTCGTCTATAAATAGAGAGGCAGGGGCACAGTGAAAAGGATCGGTTTTTTGGGAACACTGGGGAAACTCTGCCGCATTCAACACTCACTCAAGACTTAATCTTTTACTTTGAAATTGTATTCAAGTAATTAGAAATGGATTATATCTGTAATCAACTATCAAGGAAATCAATAGAAATTAACTTCAAAGTGGACGTAGCAGTTATGCCGAACCACTATAAATTTGGTGTTCTTATTCTCTGCATTGAAATTTATATATATTTCTCTCTGTTTTAATTTACTTTCTTCACTAATCTCTCTACACAATCCTTCTAAGGGTGTTAGCGACCAATTTTGGTGCTAACATTTTGGTGCTTTCACTGAGAATTGAATTCTCAGGCTGTTAGGATCTGCTTTGTAGCTACTAGATTGCATAAATCCTCTAGAGGACACTACACCAGAAATGTGATTTCGCCACGGTTCTGGGTCGTGGCTAATTAATTTTGCCACGGTCCAAAGCCATGGCAAAATGGGCTGTGGTAAAATTTTGCCATGGCCTTCAGCCGTGGCTAATTGTAATTTAGCCACGGCTTTGAGCCGTGGAAATTTTTAATTTCTCCACGGTTTTGAGCCGTGGCAAAATTTTAATTAGCCACGGCTCAAGGCCGTGGCAATATTAAATTGAAAATGTTGCAAACATAAATTAGCCACGGCTCTGAGCCGTGGCTAAATTCATTTGGAAAACCACATATAAATTAGAAACCTCTACCTAAAGCATAAAGCTCCAGTTTGAACAAAATATGAGCAAGGTAATGCCCTCAAATACAAATTGTAATCTTCAAAGCTACGAATTTACAAAGTTCAAATATACAACTACTCATACTTAGCACAAGTACAACATCTCCAAACTAAAAACTACAAAGTTCAAATTCAATTCACAACGTCGGTAGGCACCAGCAATTCAAATTATGGACCCTTACTTCAAGGTTCAACACATCAGAGTTCATAACTAAAATGTAAAAACTTAGTACATATTACATGATACAAATTAACTGAATATATAGGCATGAAACCTACTTCAAAGTTCATACATATTACATATAACTTTAGTATTTAGCAAATAGAAGCAACCCATCCATAGCAGACCCTTACTTCAGGTGACCAACCTGCAAAGCAAAGTTTGTGTTAGGCATGTGAATGACATTTCGACAGATGGCATAGGTTAGGCTATGATAACACAGTAAGTACATAAGCTTGAAGCCTAACTTTTTATATTTGAACCTCATAAAAAAAAAATCTAAGGATGTGGAGCTTCAGTTGAAGTAATATTTTAGAAAACTATAACCTATGTACACAAACATTTATAGCGTGTAATTTGCATATCTGTTGATCTATGTACACAAATATTTATAGCATGTAAGATGCATGTTGGTGTAACAAACAATGACCTCAAAAAATTAAAGTTTGTAACTTATTAAAATTTAATATTTGTTGCAACTCACTTGAGTTGCTTTTATTTATTCGGACTGTTTAAAGAAGTCTATGAATCTGTACCACTGGTGCATATTATTTCAGTTCCAGTTGACCAAATTTGGGATTTTTTTCTGCAATTTACACACTGGTGGTGTACTAGTGGTATCATAGTAAAAGGCCTGATCTGTATTACTGGTGCATTAGTAGTATAGAGAAGAATCTGCACCTCTGGTGAATATTCTTTTTGCTGTTATTTAGAAAAAGAAAATTCAATATTTATTATTTAATACCCTTAAATCACTAATTTTTGTTTATTACAATTATACAATTGTGATTGATGTTATTAGAAGTCAGTGCAATATTTTTTGTGGTATTGTTAACTACATTTATATATTGTAGGAGCAAACTAAATACGAGCTATATGCAGTTGTTAATCACATTGGTTGTAATACCTATGGTGGGCACTACCTCTGCTATGTCTGTTCCTCGTCAACTACATGGCATGAAAAGAATGACCACATTGTATGTAACCTTATACTATTTTTATTTTTTCATATAATCAAATGTAGTAACTTACTGAATTTTATGCTTTTATACAGTTGCTGCATTTCAAGATTTAATAATCTAAGAATGCATGAAGGAACTGACATCGACATGTAGCATGCTAGCAATGGTTTCAAAGGAAAGAGATCAAATGTGGGATAAAGAAAAGAGTTCAAAAGGGTCAGCAATGCTTCTCGATATCGAGGTCATTTTACTAAAATAGAAATTGAAGACCTTGACGAACATGTCTTGATTAAATAAGGGTGATTTTGATACTGAATGATAACATAGTCAATAAGTCTTTTCACATCTGTAATCCTAAATCAGTATAAGACTTTTGCCTTGAATGGGACAAAAATGTTAGTATTCCTTTTTTCTTTCTAATACACATTTTAGTTAAACACATTATTTTAGTTACACACATTATTATAAATGTGGTATAGCTTTTGGTTTTGTTACATTATTACCTATGACCTCACTTTTATAATGGAAAACGAAAACTAGAGGTTTTTAAAATTTGTTTTTCAAAAGTGGGGCAGTGTATTTTGAATTGAATTTACACTCACACATGAAACAAATTTCATGTATAAATATATGCACATAACCATAACTGTAGTAATATGGACAGAGCCATATTTATAATCAAACACAAATAAAGAGCCAAAGTATAATAATACATACATACCTGGCTTATGCGTCTAAACAACTAATTTATCTGAAACTTCTCTACCTCCAATTTTTTCACACCTTTCACAGGCTTATGCACCTTCAATTTTGGGTCCTGTAAGTTAAAAAAACAATAATGAGCAGAAATTCATCTAGAAAAATAACATCATAATTTGTTTCTGATATCAAGTACTTGCAGGTAATTTAAAGATAAAGCTACATCAACAAAATCTAGGCATTCCTGAATAAATCAAGCTAATTTTTCAGTATTGAATAAATCAAACTAAACAACTAAAGGTTTCGGCAAAGTTCGTATAAGAATTTGTATCCGCACTCAAGTAGTAAAATGCAAAATAATCATAAATAATGAACTCACCATCTATCTAATCAAATATTGCCATTTAATTATTACTTGAACAAGGTTTGAAATTACATTTAAGATGACATATTTAAGGTAACATTGAATATAAAATATCAGGTTATGTTATATTCGTGATGCATTAATCAAAAAGCATTAACTTCATTTTTAATATCCACCATTAAAATAACATAGTCTTATGCTTAAATGAACACACTCCAAATTCTGGCTAGTAATTAGTCGAAGTTCTTTAAATATGAATGTGATAAGTTAATTTGAATAAATTAATAAAGTGCAAAGTTGTAGTTTGTTGTCTTAGTAAAGTTGGACAGGATATGATATCATTAAAAAATATAAGTTTTTCAATGACATTCAATCCACAACATAAAAATAGATTGCGTTTAGCGCACATTCTTATTACTAATGTTGATGACTTCAGGTGAACTACTACTTCTCTGTATAAGTATTGATGCATGAACTATATTGTTACATTTCCTTCTCCTATGCAACATGAATATCATTCAAATTCTCTTAACTTTTCAAATCATGCTTAATTGCCACACTCATTTGGTTTCGCGCATTCATTTTCCAGGTTTTTTCATTTAAGTGCAAATGCACACATTTGTAGATTATAAAGTGCTGAAGCTTCATAACCAAATAATTTGAACAAGCAAATATACTCCTGTATTGGTTTCAATGGGATAAAACAAGGAAAAATTTAGCATAGCAATATAAAGGAAAGTAGAAAAAAAACAAATAATGAAGGAGAGAATAAAGAAGATAAAACTTAACAACTGACACACTCAAGCTTAAGTTCAAGAATACAAGAAATGATACATCCAAATTCATCTCGGCCAAGACTAAAGAAGGCAAGGCATACGCACGCACTATCCCATCACAATGCATGAACCCGGCCCTCTGCCTACACACACTAGCACAGTGCACACGCACATATTTATACATTTTTCTTAATTAAATAATACCATTAAATACTCTTTATTAATTTAGGAAACTATGAACCATAATTATGCTCATATATGTTTTCAAAGATATGCTTATTAAAATTTAATTACTCTTTATTTATTTATTTCATTTTGAACTATATAAAGTGTACAAAAATATTTTAAACTTAAAACTCACACAACACATATAGCATTGCATGAAATACACATATCAAATTCTAATACCCAGACTTGTGCGGGAAAAATACAAGTACTTCATTTTCTAAATATTTATATTTACACACACAGTGAGTAGTGGATACCCAATATATAATCATGCAATTTCCAAGGCAACCATAGTTTACAAATGAAAGCCACATCAACTTTATAAAACTCACACCTTGCATATTTAGTATAGTAGCATCTCCCATACCTTGCATATTTCTTTTCATCCCGGTAACTATATAAGACTCACTTTTAATTATTTGTAAGTTATGTCAGACATTAGGTACAATAACATACAACTCGCAATTGTATATAGTTTTCAGCTTCATAAATCCATCAATTCATGGAAAGAATACGCATTCAAACTGCCATGAAGTAGACTGACTGCAACAATTTGCATGTCTTAATATCCATTATCTTTGTTTTAATTTACTAACTGGGAATTGATCAAGTTGTGAAAATGATCTTTTTAAATCATCATTTTGAATATCTAAACCGTTCCAGCTGGCATGTGATAATATATCTCATACGTCCACAAAATCATATATAACCTCCTTTCTTTGCTAATAATCTTCAGGTTTTATCTATCAACCGTATAGTGTTGCATTTGGATTCTTATACACACCACTACTTTAAGTACACTAAGTTAAAATATGAATTTAGCCATTTGCTGATACTGGAATGCATAGATAAAAAAGTTTCAGTGAACTACATATAAAGAAAAATGAGTTTCTACGATATAGAAAACTGCAACCAACATAATCTCAAACTTCAATTTAGAACAACATGGAAATAACGTATTTACATAATTTATCACATTACTAACGTAATAGAAACATAAATATCTTATTAGAGCATTAAAATTGGTAAAAAACAAAACACAAATAAATATCTTATTAGAACATGAGTATGGACGCAATCACTAAAGACTAAACATGCTGCTTGAATCCCAAATTTTAGTTCAATATCAAAACAACATAATGTTTTAATTAATGCCTAATTAACTAATGGTTGAAATGAAGATGTACCGATGCCCAAGCATGGTGCCTGAACATATTCAACCTACTGCCATAACATATGTATAGAAAAATTGCTAAAGACTTAGCATGCTTCATGAATTCTGAAACTAGTGCCTGAATAACATGCTGAATCAATTTATTAATATGACTGTATATCCAACTAAAGCAAAAGGAGTATTTCTTTCTCGTAGCATGAACATAATGACTATTACAACCGTACAACGGTGGGAAACCGACAAAAACATTTATACACCAAAAATATGTATTAAAAATAGCCTGAAATGATGCTCAGGTGTTTAAGGAACTAAAGTGCAGAGAGAAAATTGTAAAGTTTGAATTACAACAGTAGTATAAAAATGTTTCTTCTGTAGTATCAAAATATAGGTTGGAGGTAGCTAGGTATAAATCCTTTAGATTTCATTCATTTTACGTATATTTGAAATATAAACATGAAAAATACATTACATATCCATCATCTACTTACGAAAAGGGATAATACAAAAGTATTTGTATCAAAGAATTCATCAGTAGGGAAACTAAAGAAAATAGTCATGAACAAGATGAGCAGAGAACTTACTAAAGGAAATAACAGTTCATTCACTAGCCATAAATTATCCATGTTGCTGGTTTACAAAGCATACTTATATCCAGGTCTTTAGGATTCTATAGCTTAAAAAAAGGAAACAAAATATTATCGAAAAATAAAAAAGGAAAAAACAAATAATGACAAAACATGAAAATTTGCACCAATTTTTCTCACCGGGAAGAACAGAACACTGACGTAATAAAAATCAATCGAACATTCTTAAACATTAAACATAAAATTGATACTGAACTCATGAATAGTTGAAAGAATGTAGTATGTATGGACAAAACTGGAAGAAAAATCATTTTATTTTGAACACCAAAAAATACTAAAGTAACTAAATTTACCTTGCAATCGACAAAGCAAAATGCGGAATTGAGGGAGAACTTGGAATCGACAAAGCAAAACGCGGAATTGAGTGGAAACGATGAGAGCGGATGAAAACTGAGAAAAGCGGGTGACAATTGATGAAAGCTAGGGCACGGAGGTGAATAATTGGGGATGGATGTACGGGGCCTTTTTTTACAAAGGGGGTGAATTGTTGAGATATACTAACATGGGTAGGGGTGAATTTTTTTTGGATAACACTGGTACAGTCAATAGCTGTTCCAAAATTATCACGGTCAGCAACCATGACAACTTATTTTGCCACGGTTCGGAACCGTGGTAAAATTGCCACGGCTTAAGACCGCGGCAATTCTTCCGCATTTGGGTGTGGAAAACGGGCAATATGGTGTAGTGGGAGATCCAAGATCGTTCACAGGGCATCTATTGATTCTATTCAGAGTTGCAGTCAACAACTCTACCATGGGAAGACCACAAACGAGATCGGCCTCCCACAACGTAGATGCCCATGAGACTGCTAGCGTGCAACAAGTTGGACCTAGAAATCAGCAAGTAACTCAAGGTGTAGGGCCCTCCATCCAAAACCAAGCGGAAGTTGTTTCCCGAACAGAGTTCAACGACTTGATAAGAGAACTCAAGAAAAGTAGAAGGCAACTTGCTGAACAAATTCAAGCCAAAACTAACCTCATGACTCGGCTCGCTCAGCAGCAGCGTCAAAATGCTGGAGATAACCCTACCCCTTATTCTGAATCTGATAGTTCAACCTCAGCTGACGAGCCTCCTAGGCATAGGCACCGTAAGGATGAAGGTGCACAGGTAGGCGCTGGGAATCAAGCCCGCGAAGAGACCGTACACCCGAGTCTCCGAGACCCAAACCAGGCGGGACATCAACCCGCACGGTTCCGTGGAACGGAACCCAACCTTCCATCCTCCATATAAATTCCGTACTTAACAGTTATGGTCAGGAAGTTGATGAGAGAGATCAAAGCTTGACCTATGAAGATTTGAGAGTGTCCAGAAGCCATACTCCCTTTACGGATGGTATCCTGCAGGCTGAGTACCCCAAGAAGTTCAATATGCCGACTATCCAACCTACGAAGGGAAGACTGATCCCAGGCAGCATGTGATGAGGTACGGATGGATGATGGATTATGCAAGAGCTAATGATGCAACCAAGTGTAGGTGCTTCCCAATCACTCTGTCCGGAATTGCCACCATGTGGTTTACTCGACTTCCCCCACGATCTATATCCAGCTTTGACGAATGGCAATGAAATTCATAGAACAATTAAGGATACACACCACTCGTCCAAAGGATGTGATGCCCTTATCGAGCGTACTCCAAGCTCCGGGAGAGTCATTGAAAGCATACTTCCACAGGTTTCATGTTGCTGCTACTGAAGTGAGCAATCCAAATGACTTTGCAATTTTTATAGAGGTAATGCGTGGAGTGGATCTAGACTCTGAATTTGGAGATTGGTTGGCGGGAAAGCCCTCAGCCGTGCTGGAGCGTTTTTATTCGAAATCTCATCAGTTCATAAGGAGGGAAGAAGCTCGATGGACAAGATGAGACAAGGCACCAGGGCCTGCTCAGGAGACTGTGAAAAGTACCGTCGCCATGAAGAAAACTGGTGGTAATTCGGGAAAATCTCAAGTCGACATCCAAAACAACCCTGGAAAGTCTAAAGGATCTGGAGGTGGAAATCCCGAAAAGAAAAGAGAGACGGGGAAATGGAAGTCAAGGATCCCGACCTACAATGAATACACCCCGCTCAACGCATCACTTGAGAACATCTATTTGTCAACTTGCAACACTTTTCAATATAGGAAACCACGCCCAAAGGAATCAACGGAGGAACGGAAGCGGACTGGGAAGTATTGCCGCTTTCATGAGTCTTATGGGCATAACACAGAGGAGTGCAGACACCTCCATGACGCTATAGAAAAGTTGATTAGACAGATGAAGCTGCAGGAGTTTGTCAAAGACCCACAAGACGGAAGACAAGAGACATCGGACCCCGGACGCGGGCCAGCTCCACGCCTACCAGAACAACCTGCTCGAACTGTGGGTAGATTGGTTATCAACACGATTGCTGGCGGACCTCATCCTGCGGATAAGAATTGGCAGGAGATGGAACGATATGCTAACTCTTTAAGACATGCGGAGTATGAGTGTTGTTCGAATGTAGAGGATGGGACTCCTGCAAAGCAGCAGCGCATGATGGATGATGATATTGTATTCAGGAGCAGAGATGCGGATTAGGTGGAGGCTCCTGCCGTCGACCCGAGGGTCATATCTATGACAATCGGGCCGGCGTTTGTGAAGAGAATTCTAATTGATTATGGAAGTTCCATTAACATCATCTTCAAGAAGGCGTAGGACCAAATGAAGCTGGAGACTAAGGATTTGAAACTGTCTAAAGCTAGAATCCATGGCTTTAATGGCGCAGCAACGGATGCAGTGGGATATGTGGAGTTACCAGTTGAACTGGGGCAAGGCGAGCGTAGGAGGGTGCGGATCCTACCATTCGTAGTGTTGGATGTTGACTCTCCATATAACGTATTCCTAGGACGTCCAACCCTGGCAGAATTTGGGACAGCATTGGCCCCTTGGTGTCTGACGTTAAAATTTCCGACAAACGAAGGTGTTGGAGTGGTACACGGGGATCAGGCGACCGGACATGCATGCTATGTGGCTGAGCTGAGAGAGGTTCGGCGTAGAGAGAAAGGAAAGGTTGCGGACAGCTCCGTCCGCATCCGAAATTCTGATGATTGACAAGTAGCGCCCGAGCCCTGGCTCGGGCAACATTCTCGGATCTATAGAGACATAGATCCGAGAGATGATGATGGGGGACCCAGGGAAACAAATGCAGCACCGGCTGAACACAATTGACATCCCAGTCAGCTGGGATGACCCATCACGAATTCTTAAAATTGGATCACAACTCGACCCTGTGGTGGCCGAGGACCTCATAGACTTCCTCCGAGTGAATCTTGATGTTTTTGCCTGGACACATTCTAACATGTGTGGGATTTCTCCTACAATCGCGAGTCATATGTTGAACATAGACCCAAGACATGTTCCTGTGAAACAGAAAAGGAGAGGCATGGACCCAGAGAGGTTCGCGGCTCTCAAAGAGGAGGTGGACAAACTCAAAGCCAACGGGTTCATCTACGACGCCCTCTACCCTGAATGGGTATATAACCCGGTGCTAGTAAAGAAAGCAAATGGAAAATGGAGAACTTTTGTTGATTATTCTGATTTAAACAAAGCATGCCCGAAGGATAGTTTCCTATTGCCTAGGATTGACCAACTGGTCGACTCAACTGTCGGACATGAGTTTCTATCTTTTATGGATGCGTACTCTGGATATAATCAAATCCCGATGCACCTGCCAGACCAAGAACACACCAGTTTTGTCACAAACGTTAGGTTATATTGCTATGTAGTGATGCCCTTTGGATTGAAAAACACGGAAGCAACTTATCAGCGTTTGGTAAATCGGATGTTCAAAGACCAGATTGGTAAAACGATGGAAGTTTACGTGGATGACATGCTCGTGAAGTCACGGCAGTCAAACGACCACATCCGAGACTTAGCGGAGATGTTTGACATACTCAAGCATTATGGAATGAAGATCAATCCTCTGAAATGTTCATTCGGCGTAGCGTCAAGAAAGTTTCTGGGTTTCATTGTGAATGCGTGGGGAATCGAGGCTAACCCGGAGAAAATTCAGGCTATCCGAGATATACAAGTGTCCAGAACCATAAAACTGGTGCAAAGCTTGAACGGAAAGGTGGTCGCGCTGAGCCGATTCATATCCAGGGCCACAGATAAGTGTATTCCTTTCGTCGATGTTATAAAGAAAGGAAAAAGGAATTTCGAATGGACATCCGACTGTGAGGAAGCATTCTGAGCTCTTATGAGGCACTTAGAAAGTCCCCCGGTATTATCAAAACCAATAGACCATGAAATGTTGTACGTATACTTGGCTGTATCCCAGCACGTTATCAGTATAGCTTTGGATCGTGAGGCAGACCGGATTCAAAAGCCAGTTTACTATGTTAGCAAACGCTTGACGGGGGCAGAAAGAAATTATCCAAAGATTGAAAAACTAGCATATTGCTTGGTGATTGCATCACGCAAGCTTCGTCCGTATTTTCAGGCACATGCAATCAATGTTTATACTGATCAACCTTTGCGGTAGATACTCCAATGACCGAAAACTTCCAAAAGGATGTTAAAATGGAATATTGAGTTAAGTCGGTTCGATATTACCTACCTGCCGCGAAGGGCCATACAAGGACAAGCACTAGTTGACTTCATTGCTGAATTTACTATGCCAAACGAACCAAACGACCACAATGTCATACCTCCTGTTCGATGGAAGATGTGCACTGATGGGGCATCCAACGACCGTTATTCGGGGGTTGGCATAGTTCTTGTAGCTCCTGAGAACCGATCAGTCTGCTACGCTTTGAAGCTCGAATTCACAGCAACAAATAACGAAGCCGAATACGAAGCGTTGATTGCCGGCTTAAGACTTATCAAAGAACTGGGAGGAAAATCGATCGAAATATTTAGCGACTCGCAGCTGGTGGTGTACCAAGTGCAAGGAGACTACCAAGCAAGGGGGTAGAGACTTTCCCCATACTTAGTCCGGGTTCAAAAGCTGCTGGCGAATCTCGAGTATTACGATATTTCACATGTCTCGCGTGAGCATAACAGAGCAGCCGATTCATTGGCAAAATTTGCAAGCACTGGTGATGCGCAGCAAATGGGATTATTTCCTGTCGAGACCCTCCATGCTTCGAATATAGATATGATGGAGATAGATTACACATTCGAAACCGAAATCGAGAAGGAATCATGGATGACCCCAATCAGGCTGTACTTGCTATTTGAGATCTTACCCGAAAAAAGGAGCTAAAGACGACAAGTCCTTCGTAAGGCTTCACGGTACATAATGCAGGATGGGGTAATGTATCGGAGGGGATTCTCGACCCCTTTACTCCGGTGCGTGCCCCACGATGAGATAAAACGAGAATATTAAAGGAAGTCCATGAGGGAGAGTGCGGTGACCATACTGGGGGGCAAACATTATGGATACTACTGGCCAACTGTGAATCGGGATGCTGTAGACTATGTGAGAAGATGTGACAAATGCCAAATATATGCAAAAATCCCGAGAGCTCCGCCGATGAAACTCACGCAGATGGTTAGTCCCTGGCCATTTGCAATGTAGGGGATTGACCAGTTGGCTCTTTACCCATAGCCAAAGGCGGAGCGAAATATGCAATAGTTGTGGTCGACTACTTTACCAAATGGGCAGAAACAGAGCCTCTGGCCACAATAACCACCAAGAAGGTTATTAATTTCGTCGTACAAAACATCATATGACGTTTTGGCCTTCCACGGACCATCATTACAGACAATGGAACTCAATCCAAAAGCAAGGAGTTCAAAGAATTTTGTCAGAAATATGGCATTGAGAAGAAGTTTGCAGCGGTCGCCTAATGGAAAGCCAACGGACAAGTGGAAGCCGTAAATAAGATAGTCAAGTCCATATTGAAAAAGCGTCTGGAAAAAGCTAGGGGCAAGTGGGTGAATGAACTTCCAACGGCGCTTTGGGCCTACAGGACCACCCACAATACCGCGACTGGCCACACTCCATTCGCATTGGCTTATGGCACGGAAGCTGTCATACCCATTGAACTTGAAGTTCCATCGCATCAGATAACTTACTACGACCCCGAGTTGAACCATAATCTTTTACTGGAATCGTTGGACTTCATTGACGAAAGGCGCGAAGAATCCAATTTGAGAGTTGTTGCATGTAGACATAGAGTTGCTAAATATTATAACGAAAAGGTCCGACCGAGAATTTTTAAGGTAGGAGACCTCGTTTTGAAACGAGTTTTTTCGGTCCCGTCTCATATGATCCCGCATGGGAGGTCCATACGTCATCGAACGGATGCTTGGAGAAGGAACTTTCAAGCTAGCGACCGTCGATGGTGCGACACTCCCCCGAGCATGGAACAGCGAGCACTTGCGGCATTATTATACTTAGTCTATTTCTTTCATGTATTAGTTGCATTTATTTCCAATACACTTTTATTTCTAGTTCATGGCATGTAGTAAGACAATTTAGCTTGCTTTCATTAATAAAGGCTTGAAGCCATCTTTTCCATGGATTACTAATGGTTCTGCATATGATGATCCTGTGATAGGAAAATGAAACGGTATTATTCTGGCTGACGTACTAACATGTGCAAACGAATCAAAAATCTCCAAGTCCCCGAAGTGTGGACTGGAGTACTCTAAGTCCCCGGAGTGCGGACTCGAGTATAAACGACTCAAAATCTCCAAGTCCTCGGAGTGCGGACTGGAGTACTCTAAGTCCCCGGAGTGCGGGCTTGAGTATAAACGATTCAAAATCTCCAAGTCCCTGGAGTGTGGACTGGAGTACTCTAAGTCCCCGAATTGCGTACTCAAGTATAAACGATTCAAAATCTCCAAGTCCCCGAAGTGCGGACCAGAGTACTCTAAGTCCCCGGAGTGCGGACGCGAGTGTAAACGACTCAAAATCTCTAAGTCCCCGGAGTGCGGACTGGAGTACCCTAAGTCCCCGGAGTGCGGACTCAAGTGTAAACGTTTCAAAATCTCTAGGTCGCCGGAGTGCGGACCGGAGAACTCTAAGTCCCAGGAGATCGGACTCGAGTATGAACGATCCAAAAATCTCCAAGTCCCCAGAGTGCGGACTCGAGTATGAATGATCCAAAAATCTCCAAGTCCCCGGAGTGCGGACTGGAGTACGCTATGTCCCCGGAGTGCGGACTCGAGTATAAATGACCAAAAATCTCCAAGTCCCGGAGTGCGGACTGGAGTACTCTAAGTCCCCGAAGTGCGGAATCGAGTATAAACGATCCCCAGGGTGCGGACCGGAGTATGCCAAATCCCTAATGTGCAGACTACAAAATATTCTAAGTGCTTGAAGCCCAGAGTGAAAAACGAACAGCTCCCAAAGAATTTCCGAGCTATATGAAGATGAATCGAGAAATCTATGTTATTCGCAACAGCTTGGATTTAAATCACGATCACAAAGAAAATTAGACAATAAGAGTCATTTGTAAGATAGAAAAAGGAACTAAACTTTATTCAGAAATAAGTTTCTACTACAACCCCTCCAAAGTTCGGAGTCGACAATCTATTTACAAGCACTACGAAAGTAGATGTAAACAAATACATAACTTAAAATAACTCTCGTTGAACGAGAGTTATGGTTACTTCTTGTGCTTCTTCGACTTCTTCACCTACGTTGTCTTCTCGGACGGCTCCTCACCTCCGCGTTTACCCTTGGTACCCTTCTTTGATGGAGGGGTAGCAGCTAAAGAAGTACGGGGGACACCCATACGCTTGGACTCGCCAGGAAGGATGACCTTCAACGGCTTGTTCAAGGGATCGTCCAGGTCCACAACTCGAGGCTCGACTTTGATTTTGCCCGTCTTCTCCTTCTCTTTCTCGAGCTGCTCCTTCATGCTCAATTCAGATGTGTGCTCAGAGGCGTCTGTAATTTCTACTTCATAACCCCCGTCGGTAGGAGAGGAAGTTTCAGACTTGTCCTCATCAAGCGCCCCGATCACCTGAGCATCGGGACCGGGAGCCTCACCTGCGTGAGGGACCTCACATGTTTCCTTCTCCGCCTCCTTGGCGACATCACTCCTCGGAGTGGGCTCGAGATCAGAATGGCCTGCACAAAATCAGGGAAAACGAGCATTAGAATACAATAGTCCTTCATAAAGAATGATGACTTTTGGAATCCTAAAGTGAAGGGTTATCTACCCGGTTCCGGCAGACTCTCAGCTGTCAAGGGGGTCTCATCCTCCAAAATGGGAGATAGAATATGGACACCAAGGCCAGGTTCCTCCATATTATAACCAATATGCTGCTTAAATGGATCGAGTATCAGCCGATCGATCGATTGAATAGGCACATGAGCTGGAGGCACGACCCCGTGGACCGGTAATAACTTCTTTCCCTTTCTTTGAGGGGGAGCCTTTGTAATAAATAGCTTTAGCCGCCGACAAGTCTGAAGGCTTGTTTCCCATGAGGAATTCTTTTATCAAGGCACCCTCGTCAATCTCCTCAATACCGTGTTCGGCCTTTCTGATTTCTATCGAGGCCTCCCATGCCCCGGCTAAAGATTCAAGTAGCCCTCGCCCAAAAAAGTCAAGTCTTAGTGCACGAGAACGCGGGCGTTGAATTCAGCGATTAGCGGGTCAAACATGCTTTTTACATCTTCCCTGCCTTCTTCTCTAGCCGCCTCAAGACGGGAGTCGATATCCATAGATGCTATCTTCTTGCCCTCCTCACGGGCTTCACTCTTTAACGCCTCAACTTTGGAAAGCTTGCCCTCAAGTTTTTCTTTTAAGAGTCGAGTAGCAACAATCTCGTCACAGTATCATTGTGATTCTTCTTAGGCAGCCGTTTTCTCTTCCCTCTCTCTGCGGAGCTGCTCCTCAAGTTTCTTGACTCGGAGGTTGAATGCGTCCCTCACTTTTTAGACTGAGTCCTTTTCCAAAGCCAAAGACCCGCGGCGTTGTACCGCCACGTCGAGTTCTTTTGTGTGAGTTGACTCCAGACGAGTTACAGCTTCGGTGGTGTCTCTGGCGCTCTACTGGGCAGCCTCAAGTTCAGATTTGTAAGTTGCAATTTCTTCATCATGAGCTTTAATGATATCCTTATTGTGGATAGCTTTAAGCTTCAGGCGATCAAATTCATGTTGGCGCTCCACGGAGACTTCAGAAAGTTTTTCAGCTAAATGAACAAACGCGTCATGTTGAACATAGACGTCGTTGGTACAGGCGATGGCGCTCTGCTTGACATGTCCAGGGATAGGATGAATCGCCGGGAGGAATTTGAGGCCATCGAAGCATATTTTTGGAAATTTATCTTTAAGCTCGGCCAGCCTCTCCGATACTGTTGGATCTGTTGCAGGTGCGAGAGGAGACGGCTTTGAAAGTTCGGCTCTCCTGTGAGAATCTCGGGACTGTCGAGTGGAAGAGGAATCGAAGTGTTGGTCCCGGGGAGCATCAGATTGCAATCTCTTATGGCCGCGCTTGTCTTTACTTTGCTTCGGGTGAGAAGAGGTATCATGGTGGTATTTTGGCTAATAGTAAGTTTTCTTCTGAGATGACGAGTCCCAGGAATGATAGTCTTTATTGCCGTCACCATCTCTATCTCGACGTCTCCGGGAACCTGAGTCCCATCCAGATTGATAAAAAATAGACGAACCACGAAGGCAATCGAATCCATGTGAGCGCCCCATGTCACCTGCACAGAATTTAAATAACAACGAATTAGCAAAGAGTAGCGTGACGGCGAAAATCTAAGTGCAAACTGAAGTACTAGTCTTCGTGTGTGTCCTAGTGTTTCCCCCCGACGGACCAACCGCTTTGCTAATGGGAGTTTTTTCTTCCTGACTTTGGGTTAGAGTACCTGTATTGCCTTTGATGGGCAAATAAAGCTTAAATGCCTCCGAACCGTCAAAGTCGTAATTGAGCAGATCGTCGGGAATGGAGAGGTTTAATACGCCCTTTAAAGAACTTTCTATGTGCTGTAAAGAAGCCTCTTTCTCCGTTGGAATAAGCGTAACTTTCGAAGTTCCGCCAACCTTCTCCTTCCTAATCTTGTACGTCAATCCCTTTTTCCTCTTTGAAGGGGAAGATGACGTTTCGATATCGTGCACTTCGACTATCGGATCCTGAGCGGGACCTAAGTTCTCACCTTGTGCTTCGGATGTCTCGTTCCCTTGAGTTTCCCCCTCTTTTGGTGCGTCAGGAGTATGACGTGCTGATGACTCGGCTAATTTTTTCCCCTTACCAGATGCGGGCCTGGGTATGGAGACGCCCTCAGGAAGGCTTATCCGACGACCTTACGCTAACATTCCAAACCGCGATAGTGACTCATTTGAAATGAGGGTTCGGATGTCCCGTTCCTCGGCAGGGAGAGCTCTAATGGCTTCGACGGCTTCAGAATATCCGCGATCGTAGGGCATGAATTAATACCTGAGAAGATGAAAAAGGAATCAGAAAAGGCGTGAATTTGACCAAGTATGAATATCGATTCGGAGAAAATACTGGCTTCCTTCCACCCATCTCCTCACGAAACCAGGAGGGCAACGCACATAGAACCATTCCTGTTTGTACAGGGCAAATTTACTCCACGCCCCAGTTAAGATTTGGCATTTGCGATATGGCTCGAGGAACATGTAAGAGGGGCTATATCCCCACTTTTTGATCATATATATATATATATATATATATATATATATCTGATGTCGCCCGGAGTGGGAGACCTAGAGAGTATGGTCATGAAAAGGATGTAGATCCCGTAGATGAACGCGTGGCCGTTCGGGTGCAGTTGCGATGGGGCGATGTCGATGTATTGTAGCACGTCCCGAAGAAATAAGTTAAACGGTGGCACACCGCCGACCCAGCACATAAACTTATTACAGGCAATATATCCAACTAGGGGCAAGTGTGGACGATCGTGCCTCGATGGAACCAATATGTCGTCGAAAGGGATTCCATGGATAGAGCATATTCGCCGGAGTGTAACTTCATTGACCTTCGAAGCTTGTGAATCGACCGGGTTGTCCAAGAAAATTGATGCCTCTAGGGCATCGGGAGCTAAGTTATGAGCGGGGGAAGTCGACAGGTTAGAATTATCTGCGACCCCTTTTTTAGAAGACGGTCCGGGTCTATCCGAGATTGTGGCGGAGCTAGATTTCTTAGACATCTTTGATGGAAATTGAATCCTGTACAGTACCTAGTTGAACTATACTTGAAAAACAATTTACGTCAGAATTAACAACACAAGAATTCCCCCTGTATGGTGTGCGAACTAGTGTGATCATTCGTGTGTAAGTGCTGAGAAATTATAAGTCACAGAATTAACGATATAAAGTCGAGCTTTGAACTGTCGCCTTCGAAGACCTTCATCGCTGACCGTCTCCGAAAACCAGCCTTGCGATGCTTTCAATTTTGGACACAGACATTGGCACAATGAGTTAAAAGCTTTTATCTGTTCTTGTCGATTTAAGTTATCAGTTCGATATGCTAGTATGCTGGAGTCTCTGTCCTCATTTTGTTATATGATTAGGCAAGGGAAATGAGTGTTCGGCCTAAGTCCCTTGGCTAAAAAGTGGTTCGGCATTCATGATTGTTCGGCCTAAGCTAAAATATGGTTCAGCATATATGATTATTCGGCATTTATGATTGTTCGGCCCATAAAATATGGTTCGGCATTTATCATTGTTCGGCCTAAGTATTGTTCGGCTGAGATATGGGTCGGCATTCATGATTGTTCTGTCTAAATGTTGTTCGGCCTAATTGTCGACCGGCCAAGCTATCGTTCGGCCAAACTATCGTTCGGCCTAAGTATCGGCCGGCCTAAGTTTTGTTCGGCCGAAGTAACGTTCGGCATCCTAACTAATTCATACTTCCCCCCTAACCATCCATCCCACCGCTCGGCATGTAGCGGGTCATGCCGAACCAGAGTTACGCCGAGCCCCAACGCTCGGCACCCCGTCCTTAACAATAGTTTCATTTTTTCTTCTCTTTCTCCATCCACACCGAACCACCAAGATGGATTGTTCAGCGAGTCATACCAAACCATGTTGTTCGGCATCCTAGCCACTTCCTACTCCTCCTCTATTCTTTCTTTTTCTCCAATCTCGTTCGGCACAAGGGAACCGTGCCGAACCACGATACACCTCACAATAACTCCCTCGTGCACTCGTCTCTGGCCACTTCCCTTTCCCTCCATACCATCTAGCTCTAAAAAATAGCCTAATCGAAGTTCGATTCTATCGGCTTCGGTGCTAATGCTTTAATTTACGAGCTCGAGCCTCTTTTTTAAAAAAAATAATCAGGGAAAGGATTTAAATAGAGGGATAGATACCTAGTTAGTAGATCGAGACTTGGGGGGATGCCGAATGGATTGGGAAGGATTGTTAGTCTTTAGAATCTGATAATAGGCATGGTTTATGTAACGACCCAGAATTTCTATTAATTGAAATTTGAATATTTAATTAATTTTAAATATTAATAAGTGAATTTATAAGTCGAATAAATTTTATTTCGAATAATTGGATTTAATTGAATAATTAAATCGATAATTTAATATGTGAAAATACAGAAATAATTGAAAATAGGGTTAAATATGATTGAAAATGATTTGTAAAATTTTATTTAATCATGTTGGAGTTAGAATGATATTTTAGAACTTTTAAAATCGAATTAAAAGTTAAATTGTGAAAATTGAATATTTTAATATTTAATCGACTAGTGGAATTAGCCAATTTTGAAACAGTCTCAGAATAGGACGAAACCTGTTCCATTGGATCCGTAATAATTAGTTATTATCGGATTTCAATTTTCGTAGCAATCGGAGTTGTCGTTTGGCCGTGGCAGCTCGAAACGCATCGAAATTGTTTTAATATTAATTTGGCGAGTTAAAATAGCCATTTTTCAAAATGTCTCAGATTTAGACGAAACTAGTTTCATCGGATCCGTAATGTGATATTATTGTATGGTTTCAAATTTCAAGTCAATTGGATTTACCGTTTGTCCGGTGCAAGCTAAAACGCCTAGAAAATCGTTTAATCGATTTAATTTTAAATTGATCGTTTATTGCCATAACTCGCACAGATGATCGAATTAGCTTTCGAAACCTATTCCATTGTTTCTGGAACACGGGATAAACTCTAGAAACGCTGGTCACCGCGCGTAAATCGGAGTTTGAAAAATCCAAAATGAATAGTGTTTTTCGTTAAAATTCTATAAAAGGAAGCTCAACACCCCAAAGCAAATGAAAACCCTAATTATTATCTTCAGGCCGCCATTTTAGATTTTATGGCCGAGAATCGCTGTCGTTTTTCCTCTATAATCTCTCAATCTATAAATCAATTCGAAGAGTCATCAACTGCAAAGTTAAGGAGGGAGTTGAGAGCTTCCCATACATACGGCTAAGATGGGCTATCGTCGATCGGAGGAGGAGCTACAGGCCAGCGTTCGCGTGCATTTGGGCACGACTTTCAAGGCCATAGAGAGGGCCGACCTTCATGCTGTGGATGGTGAAGGTGGCTCTTGGCAAGGCGAGTTGAATGGAGGTCATTGATCATGGTAAAAGTCGTCGATGTGGCCGTGATATTCAACCCTAAATTCGAACAATGGGTTTCATGTTGCGTGCGTATTACTGGGAGATGGAAATTGCGTGAGGAAGAGGGAAGGGGGGTCACGGCCTTGATGTGTTCAAAGAAGATCCAACGGCCTAGGTTGAAAATTATAAAAATAATGTTGTAAATTATTAAATTAAAATTCGTGTAAACTTATAAATTTCATAACTTCTTCATACGAGGTCAAAAACGCACGAGACTTTTTGCATTGGAATCGTATTGACGAGCACTACGCTATGGAGCTGGATTGGAGTCGTTTGGAGTTAGTGAGAATTTCGGATAAAATTAAACGCATGTTTAATTTTATTCGAAATAAAAGCTGAAAACGAAATTGAAATCAAGGTGAGAACTTCTCACTCAATCGAATCGATTTCGATTTTTATTTTAAATAGTTAGATTTAAAATTCTTGAATGCATGTTTGAATGATGATTGTTATCTATTGATTGTTAAAATAGACATTATGCGCCGTTATTAAGCGGATATTATTTATTAAAAACATATACCGCGAATATTTCATAAACAGTGAAATTGGTATTATATATAATAGCAATATATATATATATTGGCATATGTATATATTGCAGTTGTTGATTTCCCGCATTATATAGCGGATGAGACCCTATTGCGCCGCCTATTAAGCGGATAATATTTATAAATCCCATATATCGCGATAATTCCGTACTGGAGCGGAATTGGTATTGTGCTAATGTTTTTGGATGCAGGGAAGCAGGTTGGAGGGATCCAACTGGATTCCTCAACTGTATTGATTTATTTACAGATATTTTAATATTTGTTGATTATCATATCGATATATGATATTTGGATGTCGTGATTGACTATTTGGTGCTGCTGCATCATCGGATCCATTTCTGAAGTTTTAAAATAATGATTTTGGTTTTAAAAGGAATTTTAAAGTGATTTTCGAAAGTATACGTTTTATTAAATTTTGAATTGTTAAAAATAAATAAACGTTAAAATTTTAATGTTATAAAAGTATTTTTATGGAATGTAAGTGAAAAGTGATTTTTGAAATAAATAGTTAATAAATTTATGAAATGGTTTAAATTGGAATTTTTGGACTATTACAAACAATTTTTATAAAAGATTTATAAAATGGATATTTATAAATTAAAAATATTGGAATTATAAAACGAAGTTTTTTTATAAGTGTTAAAATGAATATAATGGATTCATAAGTGAATGAGAATTTATAGATTTATAAATTGTGAAGTTATAAAATGAATAGATTTTGTAAAATAGAAGATTTATAAGTAATTATCTTATAAATCGGATTTTGGCATTTAAATGAGATATAAATGGAATTTGTTAATAATGAGATTTATAAATCGAAGCATATAAATAGAAATGGAATTTATAAACATTATTTATGAACTCGAAATCAATTGAATTTGATAAATTGAATATTGAAGTTTATTAAAGGAAATATATTCACGATTTTGGACAATGAATACCTTATTGAATAAAATGGTCATGTTTGGCAAAATGAATATTATAGAATGAAGTTAATTATTTTAAAGATGTTTTAAAATGTATTATGAATCGAAACCATAGATTTCAACATTTATTGTTGAAATAGACGTTTTCGAGAAAGAAGGAAATGGTGGACTATAACACTGTTGTTATAGTAAATAATTTCCGAAAGGAAATGTTTTATATAGTATTGGGATTTATATATCTATCTAAATTTCGAATCCCTATACTAGTGATTTTGGGTCGTAGTAACGATGTTTTACGCAACATTCGTTTTAGCCCAAATAAATGTGTTAAGTGAATGATTTCCTTAAGGAATGAAATATATACTAAATTTTGATTTAAGTATATCGAATATTTTTAAATGTTGAAAATAAATAGATTTGTGATGTACTTATTATTAAATAAGTATGGAAATGTTTTCCAATATGAAGTGAATGTTTTGGGATTTTATCTTTTAAAGATAAATTGAAAATGAATATTAGAAGTCGATTAGAAAATCGTATATTCATAGATATTTTGGAAATGTAAATTCACTATGGAATTTATAAATGAAAAGGGGAATTTGCTTAAAAATAAACGTTGATTTATTTTTGAAGTGTGGGAATTAATTTACGGATTTGGAACGTAAATATAAAGTAAATCGTTAAGGGTTTATTTAATTGGTTTAAATGAACCATGTTGGATTGAAAGTATTTCGCATAAGGAAATTGATTGAAATTTGTTTTCAAAAGTGGTAAAGGTGAAAAGTGATTTGAAAAATAGTTTTCAAATGTTGAAGTGTGGGAAATATATATATCTTGTAAAGATATTTTGGAAAATAAATAATTTAAAAAATTATTTGGAATCTGGTGATGTTGAGCATGCCTATTGATAGTTAAATAATCCGACTATCAATATTTACCTTTAAATAGGTATTTGTTGTGATTGTTTTAATTTGAATGCCACACTTATTTTTGAATAAGCGCTCACTATTCGGGTTAGCCGGGAAAGGACCTTGCGGTCGTATAACCCATTCCGAATATGTGATACGTCGTTATGGATTGCATTTGATGACCGGTGTTGAAGACCGGATATTTGTGAAAACGGAAGGATTACCGTCGAGTTACTCTACATCGGCTGATCTCCGATATAGAGGTTTTATCACCCTTAGTGACGGGAATTCCGGTCGTGATTAGTGAATATCCGGATTGCAAGGACTTCTTTGGAAGTGCCTTCGGTTCTGTTCGAGCCCGGAACAGACTTGTATGGATTGTATGTCTGACATTACAAATTGAGATATAAAGCTGATTTCTTTCAAATATATTTCTGTTGGTGGCGGAGAATTTATTATCTTAGCTTAACACCCTTCTCTGAGACGTACGAGCTCAGAGGTTATATAGTTGAAAGTTATTAGTGATATACTTCCAATTTGGTAGTGTGGCATGCTGAGTGTTGCTGTGAAATGATCGTTGTTTGATCATTTGTGATAGGATCATTTATTTGATCATTTATCTTGGTGATCATTTCTAAGATCATTTGTTGACCTAAAGCACGGCTTTTGTATAAAGCGTAGCTTTGTGGACGAGACTTCGTCGGACCTCACACCCCGGAAAGGGTCAAAACAGGAAGGATGCAGCAAGGTTATTAGGGGGTAGCGCCCCTTTAGTGTATGTCATTCCTTCTGGATAGAGGTGGTATCATGGTATGGAGCCCAGATATTTAACCTATGTTGTTGCTGCATATTTTGTGGTTGTTGGAAATTGAGGATCCTCGGATAGATCGGTTACAATCGGGGGATGACATATTCGTGTCAGTAGTTACCCAGTTAGGGGTAACCCGGCCTTGTGTTGGCAGAGATCCGGTTTGGTTCTCGGGACGTCATTCCAGAGGCGTTTCCATGTGGCAATGGGAAGTTCCTTGGCCTGACCATTTGTTGGAAATCCAATTCCCAATACGAAACCCTGTACAGTTTTAGTTGTAGAACCTGCCGTTTACTTATGGTGGTCACCACTGTTTAGATGGTAGCTATAGTAGGCATAGTTCGAAATGTCTATGCTGGCTAAGATTAATATTCTACTTTTGAAATGTTTTCCTACACTATGCACTAGTAATAATATCCAATGTTTCTTTTTAATGCGTATCAAGCATCTTTGACTATCATAAGGAGAAATCTCCTCCGATTCTGCGTTTGCATTGTGTGTGTGTGCGGGAGGCCTTATGGTAGTCTCATTTTTAAAAAGCATTGCGAATTGACTTTAAAAATATTCCTCTATTTTGTTTTAAAGATAAACTATTTTGAGTTCTCACACCAGTCACATGACTGACTCGGAGTTTATTGTTTTCCTTCCTAAACTCTGGGTGCCCACCAATTTCCACACGGGCAGTCAAGAGTTAAGGTTTATCAGGTTACTCTGGATTTAGGAGTGCTATGGAGCTCAGGAGGCGAGCTACATATCGAGACGTACCACTTGTATATGATATTATACTATGTGTTACTCCGCTGTGTATTCTGTATGAGGACAAGTTTATATAACTGTCCATTGATGTATTGACTCTGTTGTCTATTGTTGTTGTAAACTCTGATAATGATGTAATGTATAAATGTACAGTTCTTTGTTTTAAAGATTATTCATTTATTTATTATATGTTGTTCCGTTGCGAATTGTGAGATTCTGATGTTGTTCTGTTATTTCTTCTGTTCTGTTCTATCTTTTCTATCTTCTTCTACCTTTTCTTCTTCTTTAACCCTAACATTTCGGTTTTTCGGCAACGAAAAATCGCAAACGTTACAGTTCACGAGTACAAAGTAGCAGAGGTGGAAGTGAAAAAAGATAAGAAGAAGGAACGTGCTGACCTTTATAAAGAAGAAGAAGAAGGCGAAACAACAATGACCGGTAAAACCGATCAAAGCAACATCGTTCGGCATCGGTTTGTTCGGCATGCATAGGAGGTTCGGCTTCGGCTGTATCGCTCGGCATTCGCATTACGCTCGGCACACACCACCTCACCTAGTACTCACAAGAAAACAACCTCCAAGAGTAATGGGCTAAGGTTCGAAGCAAAGCACAAAGGACTATTAGTTCAAAGCGTATCACGTTCGGTCATGCGATACACTTTGGGGGGCAAGTGTTTCCTGAGGATTTGACCAGGAAACTAAGTACTCGGCATTAGCACACTGCTCGGCATTCTGAACGCTCGGCACAAGAGATCGTTCGGCAGCCAAGGTCAGTCGGCAGTCAAGAGCGTTCGACATCAGAAAAACGCTCGGCATGCAGAAGCGTTCGGCATTGGGAAATATTTTTATATCGTTCGGCATCCATTAACGTTCGGCATACCAAGGACGCTCGGCATAAGTTTCGTTCAGCATCTAAAGATCGTTCGACATAAGATCATTCGGCATCTAAAGATCATTCGGCATCCAGAGATTGTTTGGCCTCCCGAGAACGTTCGGCAACCAAAGATTGTTCGACATTCTTTTAATCTCGACCGGCTTCGATTGTTGTTCGGCCTACTCTTTCCACACAACACCGCCCCGTTCGGCATGAAGATGATGATTCGGCATTTGGCCGTTCAGCATGTTCGGGTCGGCACGCAGAGCTTACTCCATTTGGGCCAAGACGTTCAGCTACCATGCCTACCAGGGAAGTCCAACCCACCTACGTCTATAAATAGAGAGGAAGGGGCACAGTGAAAAGGATCGGTTTTTTGGGAACACTGGGGAAACTCTGCCGCATTCAACACTCACTCAAGACTTAATCTTTTACTTTATAATTGTATTCAAGTAATTAGAAACGGTTTGTATCTGTAATTAACTATCAAGGAAATCAATAGAAATCAACGTCAAAGTGGATGTAGGCAGTTATGCCGAACCACTATAAATTTGGTGTTCTTGTTTTCTGCATTAAAATTTATATATATTTCTCTCTGTTTTAATTTACTTTCTTCACTAATCTCTCTAAACAATCCTTCTAAGGATGTTAGTGACCAATTTTGGTGCTAACAGATCAAATAAATGATGATGAAGCAATAGATAACAATGATGATAATTATGATAAAGATGAAGCTGATGACAAAGATAAATATGTTAGTATTAACAATAGGATGATGGTAATGATGTAGTTTTAGATGCGGATATTGAAGGTCTTAATGAAGACAAAATTGTTGAAGCTAATAGTGCTGACAAAGACAGGAAATAAAGTGATGATGATAATGTTTCTAATGTAGATGATGATGGTGAAGATGGTATTAACGATAAAGATAACAAAAGTATATTTCAAAAAAATTAAAAATACCAATTTGTTGAAATGATGCAGAATTGATTACGCAATATTTGTCATTAGATTCATGGAAGATTATTCTAAAGGTAAAGATGTTGAAGACAATCCTGAGTTGTATAATTTTGATTCCATACAGGATATTAAAGCTTTGATGGTATATGATATAGTTGTAGACAAAAAACATGGATGGAAATCAGATCCTGATACACATAAATGTATCAAACATTTGATGGCTACATGCAAATTGGGATACTGAATGCAATAAACTTCTAGATAATGGATGTTGATTAGTAGATTTTAGATATAGACATTGATGTTAGACATTGCTTGTTAGATGTTAGACATATGATACAGATTGATTGTTAGATTTTCACCGTCATATGTTAGCTTTTAGATGGCAACATGTTTGATATTAGCTTTTCACTGTTGTATTTTATATACATTGTTTGATATCATATTTTGAATGTAGCATATATTTTTTGACTGAAAGGTAATATGAAATATTCATAAAAAATGTTGTTGTTTTTATACAGTATAAGATTATAAAACATTTTATGTTTAGTTCAATATATGGTCGGATACTTTTGACCAGCAAAAATTTACCAGGCAAGTAATTTCCGGGAAAATATTTTCTTAGTAAATGTTTTCAAGAAATTTTTTTTAAAAATTAGACAGATTACTGCATTTTGTTCTAACTGCATTAACATATTGCCATAATTTTGATACAGAAAAAACTTCATAGAACAACAACTATCAACATAAATACGAATTCATATCAAGCAAAAGAGCAAAAATTATGATGTTAATGCAAAGAATTGTTTTTCCATTCACTAACATTCCATTCTACAAAGAATACTTTCCTAACTTACAAGAAGTGGATTCCAGTTCTGAATTGTTTGTAAATACATTTTTTAGTTCCTTAAAGTAATGGTTTGTTATATCACTAAAATATACAAAATTAAATGCCCAAAACTTTCTAAGAGGATAGAGGAAGATTTAATTTTAGTTTAATCTCTCATTTGAAATCAGAGATAGGTTGTGTTTTCCTTCCCAAAATCCATAAGCGTGGGATTGCCATCACTATCTGATCTTTTTAAATCCTCTAAATTTTCATATTTATCTCTTTCCTCCGAATCCTTCATATTCATTCAAGTAGACCTGAACTTGAAGTCTTTAATGGAGGATGGCCAGGGGGGCTTGGAGAGCAGAGAAAGATGGAAAGGGGTTACCCTCTTGAAGATTAAGAAGCAGATCGTGGAGAGCCAGTAAGTACAGTGGCTATCGAGCTGGCACTCATTTTAGTTTGAGTTCTGATAGAATAATACATAAACAACACTATCAGTACTCAAACTAAAAGGGATTGCACCAGATAAGAAAAAATATGAGATAACAATAGTTAGTCATAAGAGAAAGCTTAAGGATATAATTTTTCACTAAAGAATAATATGAAAAGCAAAGAAGAAGAGAAAAGATATAGACACAAAACAAAATCTCAATCGTAGATCTACAAATTAGCCAATCAATCCCAGGCTTAGAAATATGATCAAGGAACTGGATCGAAAACTGGTTAAGTGACATCAATATTGGATTGTTTTGTCCTTATATTAGAAACAGGTCAAAATATAACTGATTTTTATGATTCAACGGCAGACACATTTGACCAACATTTTAAGATAATGGCAAATTGACCAACTGAATCTAACTAATGCGCACATGTCGCGTAAATATTAAAACAACTTACTAAATATTAAAATAGCTTACTAAATATTTAAACAGCTTACTAAAAAAATTTTGAGACCAAATGAAAAACAAACAAAGTAACCGTTGATACTTGAAAACAAACGCAAAGCTATTAAATATTTATATAACAATTATAAGCCTGACATTTGCCTTCTAATATTTGCTATTCTACAAAATATTAGAATATTGATTCAATGACATCAATAGTGAAATTTTTTGTTTGAAATGAAGCAGAACTGATTGTGTAAGATTTACAAAGAAAAAACAAATAGACTAACTGCTAAACTTTGAAATCAAACTCAAAGCCATTAAATATTCATATGATAAATATAAGCCTGGCACCTCGGATATTTGATATTCTACAAAAATCAGAATATCGATTCAATAACATCAATAGTAAAATGTTTATTTTGAAATAATGTAGAATTGACTGTGCCAGATTTGTTTCCAACATCTAATGAATCTTTTCCAACCACATTAATTTGTTATATTGTTTAACTTTTACCCAAACACCATAAATAATACCTGCTATAAAACTCTATCAATGTATCATCCACAACATTATCTTCTTTTTTCCATCACATTCTATTATGTCCATAATATCAACCAGAAGAATATCTCTATTGGCCTTAGTCACTTCAAACTCATCAAGAAAACAGTATCTAACTCAACAACGTCAACTATTACAACTCACTCATTGAAACAAATTATATCAGCATTTACAACTTGGTGCATATCATACCTATTATTGTGTGCACCACCATTCCCCTAACTCACTTGCGTTGGCAGACAAGAACATACTTGACATATTTTATAATCATGCACTAATGCAGCATCATTCATTAATAGTAGAATAGCATGATCAAAGCCAGAAACATCTGCTAGGTAAAAAATTTGCCGACAAATATTTGTCGGTCATACAGATTTATAAAAGTATTCTTCAAAACATTAAAAATAAATTTATTTTAAAGTGTTGCAGAATTGATTGTGCAATATTTATAAAAGATTACTACATTTTCTAATAACCGCATTGACATATAGCTATGGTTTTCATACAGAAATAAACTTCAATAAAACAACAGCTACTAACACAAATACAAAGTTCATGTCAACTAGAGATGAGTGTATATCATTTTTCAGTTCCGAACTATGTGTAAATACACAACATATTGATGCATTGACATATTGTTATATTTCTCATACAAAAATAAACTTTAATAAAACAAAATTCAATTAGAGACGAGTTTACAGCATCATGAATATAACAAATCACTTTCCTTTGAATCCAGTTCTGAATTGTGTGTAAATACATTTTTCAGTTCCTTTTCCTTGAGCAGATTGCACTGTTTTTTCTAAGACCCTCATTTTTTCTTTGAGACTCATGCATTCATTTTAAATAAGTCTAGATGTTTAGAAGCAATCAACTTCAATGATTCTAATTCTGACCGTAGAAGAATGTATATCTGTTTTTCAACTAGATGTTTACAAAAACATTGATGCTGCAATCACAGTTTGAACTTTCATTTCTTCTTATAATTCGTCCTCTTTATCTCTTTACTCCAAGGAGAAGTAGATTGTGGAAATCTAGTAAGTATAGTGGCTATCGAGTCGGCGCTCATTTTAGTTTGAGTATTGATATAATAATAAACAAAGAACACCAACAGTACTCAAACTAAAAAGGATTGCCAATCAGACAAGGAAAAATAGGAGAAAACAGTAGTCAACCATAGAAGAAAATTTAAATATATAATTTTCCACTAAAGAAAAAGATGAAAAGCAAAGAAGAAGATATAGACACAAAAAAATCTCAACCGTAGATGTACAAATTAGCCAATCAATCCAGCCTAAGAAATTTGGTCAAGAGATAGGACCGAAAACTAATTCAATGAAATCAATACTTTATTGTTTTGCTTTTATGTTGGGAACAGGTCAAAATATAACTAATTTTAAGATTCAATAACAGACATTTTTGACCAACATTTTAAGCTAATAGGCAAATTAACCAACTGCATCTGACTGATGCACACATGTTGCGTAAATATTGAAACAATTTACTAAATATTAAAAAATCTTAACATAAATATTAAAACAGCTTAGTAAAAAAAAATTGAGACAGAAAGAAAAACAAATATACTAACTGCTGATACTTGAAATCAAACTCAAAGCTACTAAATAGTTACGTGACAATTATAAGCTGGGCAGATATTTACAGGCAAATATTTGCTTGGAAAATATGTGCTATTCTACAAAATATCATAATATTGATTCAACGATATCAATTATGAAATTTATGTTTGAAATGATGTAGAACTGATTGTGTGATATTTACAAAGAAAAAAAAAACCGCCTAACTATTGAAATTTGAAATCAAACTCATAGCCACTAATATTCATATGACAAGTATAAGCTAGGCAAATATTTGCCCTCTGGTTTTTTTTATTATATAAAATATCAGAATACTGATTTAATAACATCAATAGTGAAATGTTTTGTATGAAAAGATGAAGAACTAATTGTATCAAATTTGTTCCCAACATCTAATGAATCTTTTTCAATCACATCATTTTGTTATATTCTTTAATTTTTATCCAAATACCATAAATAATATCTACTCTAAAACTCTATCAATTTATCACCCACAACATTATCTTCCTTCTTTCATTACATTTCATTATGTCCATAATATCAACCAGAAGAATATCTCCATTATCCTCACTCATTTCACTATATAAGGAACATGTCAAAATATTACTGCATTTTATGATACAATTGTTGACAATTTTAACCGACATTTAAAGCCAATAAGAAAATTAGCCAATTGCATCTCACTCAAAGCTACTTAAAATTTGAATGGAAAATATAAGCAGGCAAATATTTGCCCTGCTTATATTTACTCTACTTATATTTTCCATAGCTAGGTCAAGGGTTCAATCATGGATTCGGTCATGGGCTTGGTCATAGGCTCCATCATGGTCTTAGTCAAGGGCTCAGTCAAGGGCTCGATCAAGGGCTCGGATAAGGGCTCGGTCGGTGCTCAATCATGTGCTCATTCATGTGTTTAGTCATGCAATTAGTCAAGGGCTCGATCATATGCAAAAGATAACGGGATGACAAGCCCAATCGAGTACATATGGATGCAAAAACTAATCGGATTCCAAGCCTAATCGGCTTTGTATGGACGTAAAAGCTAATGCCAAGCCTAACCAAGTATGTATGGATGCAAAAGCTAACCGAATGTCAAGCCTAATCGAGTACGTATTGAAGCAAAACCTAACTAGATACCAAACCTAATCAGGTACATATTGAACCAATCTATACCGAGATATATTATTTAACCGTGCGTACCATCGAATGCAAAAGTTAACCAGATGCCGAGCCTAATCGAGTATATATGAATGCAAAAGCTAACTGATGCCCAACCTAATTGGGTATGTATGGATGCAAAAGCTAATTGGATATCAAGCCTAATCAAGTACATATGGAACCAATCTAAACCGAGATATATTGTTTGACCGAGCATACCATCGAACGTAAAATTTAACCGAATGCCAAGCATAATCGAGTTCGTATGGATGATAAAGCTAATTGGATGTCAAGTCTAATCGGGTACATATGGAACCAATCTATACCCGAGATATATTGTTTAACCGAGCGTACCATCGAATGCAAAAACTAACGGGATGCCAAGCCTAATCGAATATGTATGGATGCAAAAGCTAACCGAATGTCAAACCTATGCAGGTATGTGTGGATGCAAAAGCTAATTAAATACCAAGTCTAATCGGGTATATATGGAACCAATCTATACTCGAGATATATTGTTTAACTGAGCGTACCATCAAATGTAAAAGCTAACCGGATGTCAAGCCTAATCGGATAAGTATGGATGCAAAAGCTAACGAATGCCAAACCTAATTAGGTGCATATGGAACCAATATATACCCAAGATATGTTATTTTACCAAGCGTAACATCAAATGCAAAAGCTAACAGACATCAAGCCTAATCGGGTACACATGCATGCAAAAGCTAATCGGACGCCAAGCCTACTCGGGTACATATGGAACCAATCTATACCCGAGATATATTTCTTACCGAGCATACCATCAAATGCAAAAGTTAATGGGATGCCAAGGCCAATCGGGTACATATGCATGCAAAAGATAACCGGATGCCAAGCCTAATCGGGTACAGGGTAATTGGGTACATATGATGCAAAAACTAACCGGATGCCAAAAGCTTAATAGGGTACATGGGAAACCAATCTATACCCTAGATATATTATTTAATCGAGCGTAGCATCGAATGTAAAAGTTAACCGGATTCCAAGCCTAATCGGTATGTATGGATGTAAAAACTAACTAGAAGCCAAGCCTAGTCGGGTACATACGAAAACGATATATACCCAATATATATTGTTTAACCGAGCAAACCATGGAATGCAAAAACGAATCGAATGCCAAACCTAATCGGGTACGTATGGAATGCAAAAGCGAACCAATTGCCAAACCTTATCGGGTACGTATGGATGCAAAAACCAACCGAATGCCAAACCAAATTGGGTATATATGAAAACGATCTATACCCAAGATATATTGTTGAACTGAACAAACCATGGAATGTAATATCTAATTGAATGCCAAACCTAACTGGGTACGTATAGATGCAAAAGCAAAGCGAATGTCAAACTTAATCGGGTATGTATGGATAAAAAACCAACCGAATGTCAAACCTAATCGGGTACACATGAAAATGATCTACCCAAGATATATTGTTCAATTGAGCAAGCCACAGAATGCAAATGCCAACCGAATGTCAAACCTAATCGGGTATGTATGGATGCAAAAGTGGACGGAATGCTAAACCTAATCGGGTACATAATGCCTATGAAAACTCAATTTGTTATTTCAGGATAGGGGGTAGAACTAAATATAAAAAAAGGATGAAAACACAACCACATTTTCTTTATTTCTAGACAAATACTATGGATGTAGAAGCCTACTGAATGCCAACTCTAATTGGGTGCATACGGATGTAGAAGCCTAATGAATGCCAGGTAGACATGGAAATGATCTATACCCAAATATTAGCTTGATAAATATTTTCCCGATGAATATTAGCCAAACTTTTACATGAAAATTATTACTAACCAAACAAAGTAATTACACTACTAACTAACTAAATAAATAAAATAACAAAAAAAATTAATTCAACAAAAAAGGGCATGAAATCACATTAATCGTCTTCACAATGAAAAGCCAATAATGCATAAAAAAAATTACACTGCAACGTTTATACTTATTAACCTCACCGGCTGACTTAATCCGTTCACAAAAAGGAGGCCTTCATACACCACATTTTCTCATGAGAGGATGAACTTCAACATATTTAGGTAACACATGTTGCATTCGAAAATTAACAAATGGATAAACCAAATGGGAATGAGTGCTTGGAAAATGGACATTTCAAAATATTATTGCATTTTATGATTCAATGGCTGACAGTTTTAACCGACATTTAAAGCCAATGAGAAATTAGCCAACTGCATCTGACTCAAACCTACCTAAAATTTGAATGGCAAATATAAGCAGAGTAAATATAAGCAGGACAAACACTTTCCAAGCAAATATTTTCCCTCGAATACTTCCTGTTCATACAAATTTACTGGAATAACTTGTAGTCAAAGAGAGAAAAATAAATAAATAAATGCAACAAAAAGGGACACATATTTAATTCAATCAGATAGAATACGATAGTACATTAATAATCTTCAAAACATAAAGCATATAATGTGTTAAATTACATTTGATTTCTTAACAAACAAGTCCTTTTGTTATGTTCTAATTTCTTATATAAACTGCAGCGATTAGACTTATTCACCTCACCGGCCGACTTAATCCGGTCCGAAGATGGAGGCCTTCCTATACCACGTCTTCTCTTAGGTGGATGAACTTCAAATTCTTTTGGTAAAATATCTTCCATTCGAAAATTAATAAATGGATGAATCGGATGAGAATAAGATGCTCAGAAAGATACTTTGAAATAGCCTCAGTATAAGAATGATTTGAATAAGTGTGATAAGGTTAGAGTGTTCTTTAAAGACTATTCTATTGACAATGCTTTAATTCAGAAAACTAAAATTATTTGCCCTAATATTAGATTTTTTAGGAGATTAGGTGGTTATTATCTTGGAAAATGGGTTCTTCTTCCTTCGATGGGTGCTTTAGGGGGATTAATGATTGGCTGGCGTGATAATTACTTTAAGTTGCTTCAATGTATTACTAAGCAGCATCTCTTCGTATTATTCTTATTAATCTCTTTGATGATTATTTTTTAAATATTTCTAATGTTTATGGACCTAATTCAAAAATTAATCGAAGAATTTTATGGAATGAATGTTTAGAATTTAAATCCTTAGCTCCAAGTTCTTGGATATTATGGGGTGATTTTAATGTTATGCGCTTCTTACGAGAATGTTCATCTAGGATAGGGGATTATTCTTCCATGGAGGAATTTGATCAATTTATTATTAATTCTAACTTGATTGAGATCTCTCTTTCAAATAGAGAGTTTACTTGGAGTAATGCTAGGGAACTTTCATTTATGGCTCTTCTTGATAGATTTTTTGTTAGTGATGAGATTGAAGATAGATATCCAGTCTACAGAGTTTCAGGTTTACCCTACACATACTTAGATCATTGCCCTATTATCCTCTCCTGTGAGCATCATAGAGTTATTAACAGTTATTTTAAATTTGAAAAGAAGTGGCTTTTGGATTCAAATTTCATGAACCTAATTAATTGTAAATGGAATTCTTTAAATTTTCATAATACTCGAAATAAGGACAACTCTGCAAAATATTTTGTTTCAAAACTTAGGGACCTTAGGATTTTTCTTAAAAGTTGGAACAAAAATATTTTAAGAAATATAAAAACCAAAAAATATAATATTATTAATGAGATGATCAAACTTAATAAGATAGAAGAATCTAGACAACTACACTTAGGTGAACGTAATGTCCTTGCTAATCTCAAAATTGAACTTAATTCTATTTTAGAAAAGGAGGAGGTTATGTGGAAATAGAGATCCAGAATCAAATGGATCAATGAAGGGGATAATAATACTAAATTTTTTCATAACATAGCTAATGGTAGAAAGTGTAGCAATACAATTAACTCTATTATTGTTAATAATGTTGAGTTAGTTGATCAAAGAGATCTTAATAAGGCTTTTACAGATTATTATAAGGATATTTTTGGTACAAAAAAACATAGAATAAATGTTAGATGGAATGATTTGTATCCGACAAATTCTATATTGGATTTATCTGAATTAGATAACCCTATTTCAGAAGAGGAAATTAGAAAAGCTATTAATGACATGCCAGGTGACAAATCCTCGGGCCCAGATGGTTTCCCAATTTTATTTTATATAACCTTTTGGGATGTTTTAAAATTTGATTTAGTTTAGATTTTTAATGATTTTTATAATGGTAAATTGCAATTAGGGAGATTCAACTATGCAAATGTTATTTTATTACACAAAAAAGTAGGAGCTAAAGACTTAAAAGATTTTAGACCTATTTCTTTGAATAATTGTTCGATTAAAATTATTTCTAAAATTTTAGCTAATAGACTTACTACAAAGAATGAATAATTTAATAGATTGTTCACAATCGGCTTTTATTAAAGGTAGAAACATCACTGATGGAATGACTATTGTTCAAGAATATATTAATCACTGTTGTAAGAATAATTTAACTTGTGTGATTTTAAAACGGGACTTTGCAAAAGCTTTCGATTCAGTAGATTGGGATTTTTTGTAGATATCTTTCATGCTAGAGGTTTTGGTCATAGATGAATCGGCTGGATTATGAATTTGCTTAGAACTAGTAACTCTAGTATTATGGTTAATGATATATTAGGTAATAAAATTCAATCCAAGCGAGCTTTAAGGCAAGGGGATCCTTTATTGCCTTTATTATTTAACTTAGCCGTGGATGTTTTTGCTAAGATTATTAGAAAAGCATTTGATAATGGATGTCTAGGAGATATAGGCAATGACATTTCATGTAATGGTATATCGATTCTCCAATTTGCAGATGATACCTTGCTTTTTTCTTCCCACTCACTTAGGCACATTATTACCCTTAAATTTATTTTATATAGTTTTGAAATTCTATCAAGTTTAAAAATAAATTTTGATAAAAGCTCTATCTTAGTTTTAAATGATTTTAAAAAAGTCAAAAACTTAGTTGCAAATACTCTTAATTGCAGAACTATGAGCTTTCCTTTTGACTATCTTGGTTTTGTGATTAGACCTAAAAAACTCAAACACGATGACTGGCTTATTATCATTGATAAAATCAAAAATAGGATTTCTAATTGGAATGGTAGATTTTTATCTAGAGTTGGTAGATTAGTCTTAATAAAATCAGTTTTATCCGCCCTCCCAATTTATTGGATGTCCATGCATCTATTTTCAGATTGGGTAATTGATACAATAGACAACATTAGAAGAGATTTCCTTTGGAGTGGGGAAAATACAAACAATAGCATTAAATGTTTAGTTAATTGGAAAACTGTTTGTAAAGCTAAAGAGGATGATGGCTTAGGAGTAATTAATTTGCGTAATATGAATTTGTCCCTACTTGGTAAATGACTATGGAAGTTTAAGGATATTAATGATAATGGTACTTGGAAAGAGATCATTTCAAAATATTACTATAATGGTTGCATTAATCTATATCAAATCTCTTCTCCTGCCACGAAAAATTTATCTAATTTTTGAAAATCTATTTTGAAATGTCATGATAGTTTTAAACTAGGTATTAATATGATAGTTCATTCTAGTAATTGTACTTCTTTTTGGCATGACCGATGGATTTCAGCTTTACCTCTTAAGATCGAATTAAAAGAGCTTTATGATATTTGTAATTTTAAGTTTGCTTTAATTAGTGAAGTTTTCTCACCTGAAAACGATCCCCCTTGGAATTTTAGTTTTAACAGAAATTTAGTTAAGTTCATTCTTAGATAACTTTCTTTACTTTATGCTAAATTAAATCTTTATAATATTGATAACAATAATGATATTATTAGTTAGGAATTGGATAAGAGTAAGAAATATACATCTAATTCTTTTTACAGATTTAATAATTTTTCGGGTACAACAAACAACTCTTTTATGTTTATTTGGAAATCTAATGCTCCTCCTAAATCTAAATTCATATGTAGTTAATACTACATGGAAAACTTAACACTATAGAATTTCTAAAGAGAAAAAACATCCAAAATGACAATAAATGCTATCTTTGTAATATGCATTTTAAAGATATTAAGCACATTTATTATGGTTGCATGGATTCTTATTACATCTTAAAAAACACCCTTAAAATTTTTAACTTTAGTATAATATCTAAAATTTCCGACTGTGATTTCTACTGAAGTAGCTTTAGATTTAGGTTCAAAAAGAATATTAGATTTTTACTAGATATTTTATTCATCATTATTTGTTGGTATATTTGGTTTGAAAGAAATCAAAGAATTTTTAACAATGATAATAGTCATTTTAACAAATTAATTTATACAATTTCTTCTTTTTGTTTTAATTGGATCTCTAATCCCAAATATAAACTAGCTAAAAATAATCTATTTAAAGAGTACCTTAATAAGGTTAATTATAATATTAATTCAATTAAACTCAATAATAATTTTTATAACACTAACAATAGTAGTTTAAATATATTTTCAAACTTATACGACGATCTCACTGTTAACCATAATTTGCTTAGGATAAAAGGTTCATAGGAATTTTATTAGTTTGTGTACTAACTGTTGTACTTGTTTTTGTTTAGACTATTAGTTTTACTTGTTATCTTATTTCCTTCCTTTTTCCTATGTATGTATGTATGTATGTATGTATGTATGTATGTTAATTATAAAATATACATATATATGTATCATTCTAACTTTTTTCTTAGTCATTTTTTAGATGCAGGTAATGATGAGAGGATGTTAGGTTCACTTGACAGGCACTCATGATTCAGATTGCAGGATTTTGGATTGCAGAGAGGTCATCAGCGCAGAGTTATCCTATCAGATTCACTGCTAGCCCCATGCAGATTCAGGATTGCAGGATTTTGGATTGTAGAGTGGTCATCAGCGCAGAGTTTTCCTCTCAGATTCACTGATAGCTTCACTGCAGTTATAGGATTACAGGATTTTGGATTGCAGAGAGACCATTAGAGAAGAATTTTTTCTTTTCAGATCCATTAGCAGATCCACCTTAGATACATGGCATCTTCATCTTCATTATGTCGTGCTATTTAGGAATATCTGCTCTTATACATGGCACTTAGTCCATTGGTTTAGAGTCTTTAAAGTGGTATTCTTTTCTGTATTATTTTTTTAGTTTTATTTTAGTGTACTCGTTATTCTAGTCTTCCTGTACTAGAAGCTTTGTATTTTTCTTCTTAGCTTATTAGGTACTTCAAACACTTTAATATTGGACGGTGGCCATGCCGAAGCTCGATATTAGAGTGTGATGGGTGGTGGCCTTACCGGAACTCATCTTAGGGGTACCTGAGTATCTTTGTTTCTTGTATCTACCTATTTGCTACCTGCCAGGCATGTTGACAGCGCCTCATTTTTGTGATGTGTGTGTGTGTGTGTGTGTGTGTGTGTTCTCCTCTATTTATAGAGGACCACACATTTCTCTCAAAAAAAAGAATAAACATCCACATCAAAAGCAATTATACTTCTAATAGCATGAGCACATGGAAACTCTTAATGCACCACAAACAACTACATCGTCGAACACTCAAATCCATATGATAAGTTCGAGTTGATTGAACTTCGTAAATATCAACAGTAGATCTGGTAACCTTTTCATTTAACACCCTCAAGGTACAAATCTCTTATACATTTATTCATAATAGGGCACAAATAACTATTTCACGTTTTACTTATTTCACGTCGATCTAACATAAGTTCCATGAGTTTCATAAGCTTCAAACAAATTCTATCCAAACATCCAGTAATAGGTAAACGTCTTTCCTCCAAAATCTAACGATTAAAGCTTTCGAAACGGTTAAAACTCATTTTCCCATAATGGTTTCTGAGAAAAAAAATATTAGCAAACTTTTCAAAAGACAAACCATTCAAAAAACGTGTTACTGCAGCCCTACCAGCAAGCTTAAACTCAGACAAAGCATGATTAAATACATTTAATATAGCGGCGTGGACAACTTTAAAAAACAAAGAAATGATTCATTTCCTTTTGCCTTAAGGACACTTTTTAAACTCTTCAAAATATTCTTTAAATGATAGTAACAATAACCATGTGCTGAACCTGAGAAAACTCGAGGAACACTAAGCAAAAGACCAGGATGGTGATCGAATACAAAAGTAAAAACACGATCATCATCATCTAACATTTTACTAAGCTTTGTCACAAACCAATGCCAATTAGGTTCATCTTCACCAGATACAATACCAAGGGTTAGTGGAAAAATCCTAATGTGAACAAAAATAGATATGTCATATTAATAAAATAAAATTTGCCGAATATATCAAAATTACAACAGCACAGAAATATCGAATATTTACCAGGCAAATTTTTACCATGCAAATACATGCTCAAATTTTCAAATATCAAAACAAGTTAAAAGATTAAAAAAATTAAAGACTATATCATGCCTTGATTACCATTCTTAACAGTAGTAGACACAATACAACATTGTCCTCCACCTTTCATGAAAGTCTCATCAAGAAAAATAAAAAAAATGACAATAACCAAACCCATATTTGCATGCTTCATACCCGATCAAAACTCTCTCAAATTCATGACTAGGAGGATGACCTTGAATTTCAACATGCTTCCAGGATTGCAAACAAAACAGCTTCAGAAAAATATTTCAAATGATGGTAGAAAAGCAAACCATTGTCATGGATTTCTTCAAGAGCTACCAATGTACGCGTAGTGGTAACTTAAAATAATATTGTACTCGGCCTTGAACAAATGAACAATGTCTTTCGTCTTCATTAAAGAATTTGATCGAATAAAATCAACAACTAACTTCTTAACCAAATTGTTAAAAACAAATGGATGATTAACATCAACAATGTCAGCTCCACAAGAATGAATAGATTGCATAGTTTTAATAATAAAAGTAACCTGGAAGACTAAATTTACGAGAAACATGAAAACGAAATGTGCAACCTTTGCGTGAACAAATAGTTGTAACACGATCTGTATCATTCTTAACAACATTGACTTTATATCTATGCTTAATACAATATGTCATAAGATACAATCGAAACTCTTTAACACCACCAAAAAATCTTTGGTCTACTCCAGTAAACACCGGTTTGCTAGAATCATTTATTAACAGCTGCTTCATAAAAGAACTAGAATCAAATGAAAAAACAAACATAAAAGAATCACACGAACCATCCTCAATAATGAACTAGCAACTAACAAAAAACTAACGTCAAACGAACTGCTATCAGACCTCTTACATATAGATAAATCCTTTGATATAACAAAAATAGATAATCTTCACGACTATGACCAACAAACAACAACATGCTAACCAAATTAGAGCTAGTTTTAATAATTCTTTTCCTATCATTTCTTTCATAAACCAATTCAATAGAACTAGGTGTTAATTCAGGTCAATGTTCACATATATCTTCTCTCAATCTCAACACAAAATCACTCAAACCAAGCCTCCTACTATAACTATCGGTGCCTAACATAAAAAAGAGAACATCAATAGCAGAAGACTTGCACAAATACAAATAAATATATTAAAAGAAAAGAACAAAAAAGAAAACAAAACTCAAATATTTGACATTTCAATATTTATCAGGCAAATATATGTGGTGCAACATATGTCCTGATATATATTTGATTGTCAAATACAAAATTGCTAGACAGTTTGTTAAAATAAATACTTTAACCTTATATCCTTTTTCAAAATTTAATTCAGCAAGATGTTATATACAAATTACAACAATAAACCTAGCACCATCAATTTAGAATTACTTGTTTGCACAACAATGAACAACATATTACAATTATTCACCAAGATGCTATTTTCAATTCAAAAATACTTGTTTGTACAATTGTTGTCAAACAAAGATAGCATCATCAATGAAGAAAGATTACATGATTCAATTCAGCAAGATGTAAAAAAATCAACAATAAAACAAAGAAATAAAAATAACGAACATTGAAACAATTGTTTGATCACAATCAATTTGGTAAACAAAATTTAAAATGGAAGAAAAACCCTCGTACGTAATTTGATGAAGACGATATCGACAATTAGATGATTCGAATCAAACATGATCTTGTTTGTATGATTCTGTGATGTCGATCTTGATTGACTACGCAAACGATTATGCGATGTTGGTCTTGTTTGTATGATTCCGCAACGTCGAACTTGATTTCGACGATTCCGATCAAAATTTTGAAATCGATTTTAACATAGAAAGAAAAAACGAAGAAATAGGAACGTAAAAAGTAAAAGAAACTTTAAAAGGAAGAAACTTATACAAAATCAAAATAAGGATTTCACCATAATTTCCACATATAATAATGTGTGGATAGAAAATAAACCAAACTGTACCAAATAGCTTTAGGATCAAAAATTTCAAGAATAGAATCCGCACTTATCCCACTCGATTGAAGTATTCTGCTGTTGAATTCCCATACTACAGAACTTTAGCCATCTCTTTTAGAAAAGAGAGTCTCTACAATGTTGAGAAGCAAAGGGAGGTTTAAGTTCAACAAAATAGACTTCTTCATTGAAATCAACTGTATTTACTGGCTAAATATGAAATTTTCCCATACGAGCGAATAGATTATGTGCTACTGAAGCTAATCTTATAATAATCTCCGAATGTGTGAATTTCGAGTTTCCATTGAAACTGTTATTCACACAAGGAAAATCCCCCCAAAAATACAATAAAGTAAAACTAACATAGTGGTTGAAGACCAATTCAATTTTATCTTTTCAAATTTAAGAAGAAAAATTAATTACAAACGTGGTTTCAATGCTATTACCTGTAGGCGTATGCTAACAGCTAAACTATTCTATTATTATTGTTCAGTGGATCTTGAAGAAGGACCTGGGTTCCCACATAGGCTCCTTGCTGCCACCTTTACTGCAGCTATTACGCTCATTTGTCTCATTCTTGGGCTTACTCCATGCATGTCCTTGCTACTTTCGCTAATTTGAACCTCCACCAAAAATGCAATCTTGCAAAATATCATAATCATATAAGGAATTTGTCTAGTATAATAGTTCAAACCGTGAAAACATATAATGCGTCCTAACACCAAGGTTTTCAAACCATGACTCAAATCGTAAAATTCAAACTGAAACGAAATATGAATTGTAGCTACAAAATAACAATAATAATTTAAAGTTTGTACACACTTTGAAATTGGTTTTGATGTCTGAACTTCTACATCTAAACTTAAAACTCAATTTCTCCCATTTCATTTTTGTTCTGTTTAGAACACATTAGAATTGGAATAAGCCAGTCAATGAATGCCCAAAAATCCGAAATTCATCCACATCCGTTGAAAAATGGATAAGTATCTGATCTTCGAAAAACATATATGGATGCATATGTGAAGGAATATGTATTCAAAAATTATCCGTCCGTTTTTTGTCAAGTTTACATTCATATATTATATGTTTTAGTATAGTGAATGATGTGTCTATTTTTTTTATTAAGTTAACATTTATATTATATATGCATCTAATGTATATCAACCACTCAAAACTATGTATTATCACTATATTTCATACTTTAGTAATTAATACGATTGAAACAAAAATACGTTAAACAAAAGTTTTGTATAGATTTATCAATTATCAGCAAACAAGATAGTTATCTGATGTTCATCAGTGTCTGCAAACGTGAATATGATATCCAAAAACGATTTCGGATACCAATATAGAACTATCGGCATCCGAATGTATCCACTGACAGACCTAAATTAGGATTGAGGAATATATTGGTATGAATTGAATAATTTTTCACGACTGCAGTTTTAATTGAGTTTGATTGTAAATGTAAATCAAATCGTAAAGGAGAGATTTGGTTTGAAATGAGATTTAAATCGTATAATTTTAAGATTTTTGATAACTTTGAAAGATTGCAAAATTAATTCCCTTAGATCTCGCATAATCTATCTGTCAATTTCAAAATCCAAACTGTCTTCCTTTTTATAACTCGGTTTATTTTTCATATGTCAATTTTAAATTCCACAGTTCCATCGGTTAAAAAACAGGACCGATCATTTGTGGATTTGAACCCAAAGCGAAAATCAAAATCAACCATTTTGCAAATGACGTGGTAGAATACGATTTCAAGAAATAAATGTAATATATGACATTTTAGTAAAACGCAAAAAACATTAACATGTTTTGAACTTTCGGCTTTTGGTTGAAAATTGTACATCACTACCTAAAAGATAAAACATTTTTTTAATTTATTTGTAAAACATGTATAAATTATTTGAACTTTATTCTTAAAAATAAAATCAGGTTTTGAAGCAAAGGTGCATTTGGGCCATATGTTGGCAAATGCATAGACCCAAACAGAGTTGTCATAGCACGCGCTATAGTGCGCTACAGCACAAAATTGCACATAGCACAGGATGTGCACTATTTAATCTATAATAGTGCATGTATCATCCATAGTGCAAAACAACACGCTATTTTTTCAAAGCACAAAATAGCCAATAGTCTAAAATAATGCACTATTTTGTTTGTTTGTTTGCTCATTTGTGTATGTACATTGAAAAAAGCCCAAATAAAATTAAATGACAAACTAAGACATGGATACAATAACCAATCTTATACCTTTAATAATAAATCAAACTCGTTAATCGAAGAATCGCCATGATTCCTTCAAATAAAACAGAATGTAGGTGTTTGATAGACATATCGTAAAAAGGTTAATACTTTTGTTTTTTTAACTATATTAACAGGTAGAAATTTTATGACTTTGAAAATTCATTTTTAATATTGCTAGTGATGTTTTTAACCTATTTAATGCTTTTTTTAGAAAAAAGAAACTAACTTTAACTTAATAGTGTGCAATATTGGATTTTGCCATCTACATCGTTTTTAGTAAGGTTAGTATGGTAATGGTAAATTGACCATTACTATATCAGTATCAAGTGATTGGTAATCAATATTGAGCTATATTGGTATGTTAAGTAATTGGTAACCAATATTGAACTACATTTGTATGTCAAAACTATCGTTATGGTAAAGGTATATTTACCATTATTAATGGTAAATTTAGTGGTAAAGAAAAATCTAAACCAATGGTAACGGTAAATTTACAAATCGTGTTAATTTTATTTTTTTCACTATTAAATTAATCCTAATCACGAACGTTATTGAAGGTATTTTGGCTTTTATGAAGATGTTTGTAGTATAATTTCCAATGGTTTTTTTCTTATTAGGTTCAAAGTCTAAGATTAGTAAAGCTATTATTTCATATTGTTGTAAATAATTCAAAACGAATTAAGAAAATTTTCTGTATAACTAAAATAAGTCAAAATGTTGGTATAATATTAATGGAATTAGAATCAAGAACAAAATATTTACTTTTTTTTCATTCTAAAAATTTTAATGCGGTAAATTTAATATTGTATGTACCGGTAATATTACCATTACCCGTCAACAATTTACCGGTACACCAATGATCATTTTATCAACGGCAACGATAAAGTATCGTTAGTCATTTTGACTTAGTAATGTTGGTGTACAGTAACAGATTTCTCGTATCGGTAAGAGTTACCATTACTATAACAGCCTTAGTTTTTAGTACAGAAAAGGAAAAAATATTAAGATTGGACATCCTTTTCTTTTAAATTCTTTTGAATAAACTCTTGAAAGAAATGTTCTTTCATTTGATAACACAATATGAAACTCCATATCACATACATTAGAAGTGCTATTAGACAAATACTTTCAAAATTGACCTTACAGACTGGTTTATTTTGGCGGTAAAAGAAAGCAAGTTATTCAGTACAAGATACCAAAACTTGATGTGTAATCAATGATGCTATTTTCTAATTTGTTTTCCATGAAAAATTGGCCATTCAACCTAGTAACGAATGTTTTAATTTATGATCTACTACCAACTATTATGATGTTATCATGTAGATTTGTATATAACTCGATCCTTTTTTTTATAATATACCTAGGAACATATGTGCATATGTTTTGATATTATAAATCATTTTTTTTCCGTTCACTAAACAGTTACTAATTTTTCTTTGATAAGTACAGTTTCATTATGCCAATAATCTAAAAACAAATGAAATCCAAATTTACAACAAAAATACAAAGAAAAAAAAAAAGAATTTCTAAATCAACATCAAAAAAAATATTTAAAATAATCTAAAGATATAATAAAATTTATAAAATTATGATTCAACGTATTAATTTATGTAAAATAACAATATAAATACTTGATCTGAATAAAGGAAAAAATGAAGATGGTGAGGATGACAATTCCCTAGAAACAACAAACAAATAGTTAGATGGATTTAATTCAGATTATAGTGTCAAGTGTTAAGAATTTTAAAGTGTAATTCTAGAATTTTGAATTTGACCAGGAGGCACCAACTAAAAATTTATAATGTAAATTACAATCCATAATTAAATAAGTGTAAATTTTCAAAATTTATAATAGTGATGATCACAAATAAGCGATTTGATATTTATGTTAACATGGACATGACTGCTTTAGTCTTCTTTATAATACAAAATTTACAAAAATGAACAAAATAATTTGCGCTATAGCCCAAGCCTTTTGCTATTTTGCATTATTTGATATTGACTACCTTAGACCCAAGGCCAGAAAGAGTTAGGGACTAGGTTGCGGAGATTTAACTCCCCAAAAAACTAGAACTGATTATAATCTTTTAACACCATTATGAAGTGGAATAGAGATCAAATTGATACAGCAAGATGATATACATTGATACCTTGCCAGTGGCATTGCGTACTGGTGTTATGTGTAGAAGATTCCAGAATGGGCTACCATCTTTTCTAAAATTTGGTGTTTAAAAAAATAAAAAAAAATAAAAAAAAAAAAAAAAAAAAGTAAGAACAAGTGTATTAGTAACATAAACGGGAATCAACATGCCATGAAAATTTTATCAAATTGGAATTCAGAACACACACCTGTAATTTAATAACCGTGCTCCACAAGATTGTTTTGACAGAATGCTGGCCTTTATCTAAAATTATTGCAGCACAAGAGATGAAAGTAAAATACAGTAACATGGATGCTGCTTTGGTATAGCACGTAAACAACTTAATATTTTGTGCAACAAATTTACCTCATGTAAGGTATTAACATCAGTACTAGGTCCACTTAAAAATCTACAGTTTCTTCCCAAAACTTCCTGCTTAGCATAACCTGCAAAAGAATTGAAACAATTTAAACCATATAATCTCTTCAACTAAATATCACACACTTTTATGTTGTGTCTCTGTATTTTGTGCTGACGCCTTTGAATTCTATCCATAGTGGTCGTTATAAAGTACCAAAATTGCCAGAAACTATATATGATACACTTTTAGTTATATATCACATCTCCACTTTCCTATGAGACGCTCAACATTTGTTGGTTACTAAAGGGATAATCATCTTTAGTAATAGTTACAATACTTAGATGACACCCTTTTTGTGTTGACAAAAACTTTCCAACATATCCTATATGATACACATATGAGGTCACAACTTCAAACATCAACTTTGACAAAATACCTATTTACATTTCATCAGAAAAATTGATATATACATAAGGTCATGGATTCGGACCCCCGCCTCTCAACTCTGGCAAGGACTTTATTTATTTATTTATTTTCTATGATGTCAATTTATTTATTCTTTGCATCCTTAATATTAGATATTTCTTTTAGAATATTAATTTTAGGCAGTTTTGTCTTACGTTCACATTTAATACTCTACCTATCTAGACTCTCTGTTTTCATGAACAATTAGTCTCTCAATGCAAACTATTTACGTTTTATTAACTCTTTTACATCCTAGTTTCTTCAAACAGAATTTTTCAATATAAATATTATGTATACTTAATTTTACAATTTTATTTGTTAGTGTGTCATTATTAGACTATTTGTACGAAAAACTTAACTTTTAATAATATTTATATCTTTTTTTCTAAACTTGAAACCTTATAAAATTCAACTACAGGTACACAGATTGAATAATTTTGCAGTTACTTCAAACAATATATTCCTTATATTTGTTTTACAAACAAGGAAAAAAGACCAGTGCTAGCTAATGCAAAAAAAAAAAAAAAAACAAAACAAAACCCAGCTTAATATGCATTATCGAGAATCTTATGATCTAATTCGTGTTTTTTACCGAATCTCCCCCCTTACGGTTCGTTTTAAATTGCAATGCAATCCCAATTAAAACCGCAATTGACAAAAACCGTTCAGTCAATACTGATATATTTAATATACTTATTCAGTTACACAATTCCAATTCTAATGTTTTCTAAACAAAATAAAAATGGATCAAGCGAGAGAAAATTGAGTTTTAGGTTTTTGATACAAAAGTTTAAAACATCAAAATAAATTTCTAAGCGTAAACAAACCTCAAAATAATGGATCTTTTGAATTTACGATTTAAATCTCGTCTTGATTTAAAGTTAAACTTTACAATTTGAATCCCTTTTTGAAAACATCCTGCATTATTACAATATTTTAATTATTTGTTGGATTTAAAAAATGAATTATTCATATCGGTTATTATTAATTTTAATTTTCTTTGAGAATAGTCACTTTCTTAGTATTGATCTCTAAAAAGTTATTTAAATAGGACATCAAAATTGATTTCATAAAACATAATTTTATGATTTTGCATATTCCAAAATTATTTAACCATGTTTTGTAGAAATATATTGAAAATTAATGTACTGAATATAATTTTCAGTTCAAACTTTTTTAGCTTATACTTGGAATATAATCTTTTCAAAATCATTTTCAACTATAGAAATCATTCAAAAAACGATTCTGTGTAAACCAAAATAGTCAATAACTACATGCGAAAGTAAGCGCTGATTATTTGAATTTATACGTTTTTTTTCAGTCGTATTTTATACAGACGTCAACAGAAAAAATTGAAATCTAAGCATTTGATTTCAAATTATTACATTTTTCTTTTACTTGCATTGTGCATATCGTTTGTATTGATTGTTTCACCTTTCACATGCGGAACACGTGCAGTTCCTACCAATCTTTTTGTCATGCATATGTGAGCCGTGTCTCATTTGTAATGATTATTTTTACATTGCATGCACGATGCAATAACCATTTTTATTTCTTTTTTTTGTAAGGGGGATGTTTTCTTGGAGAACGCGATATTGGATCTATTTCAGTTTTTAAGTCCAACTCTTGCAATGCCGACTATGCTACCAAACATCAGGCTTGTCGAAACTCTTGTTATTACTATCGAAATTTGATCAAATTACCTGAAAGAATTGTAATGGGCTACACAAATGTAACGGTATGATTAAAGACACGGCTTAAGTGTTGGATGAAACATTACTTCTTTGTGGCTGTTGAGCATAAACTCTAATTGGGGTCTGCTCTCTTAATATTGACAACATACATGCATGCACCATGGTCATTGATATATCAGAGCTGAAGAATTCTTACTTGGCAGCTTATGTACAATAATAATCTGAAACTCATACCACAGCTTGTCTCAGGGTTCCACTTTGGGGAAGACTTTTCATCCAAAGACGGATCAAAATATCCCTCTGGTTCTGAAAACAAGCTTAATCCATAGCAAGAATGTTGTTCCTTTGGCTCAAGGACCTAAGCCAAATTATCAACCAGTCCATTGGGCATGTACAAATTCAATTCAGACTTGTACAACTATGGCATTGTATTGTCATTTGCAAAGCTTATGATCAATAGCTAGTTATCTACTATGCGAAAATGTTTATGTACTAGACTAGATGATGCTGATAATTTTAATGTGCATAGTGAGAAAGACCTGTTTTATGTCTGATCTAATAACCATACTATAAAGACAGCTTGTGATATTATACGACCCCGATTGATAAATCTGCAAATAACCCATACCATTTCTATATGTCTATATATTCTAAACAGCTTGGCCTTTATTAGGTAACTTATTCGCAGATGGGAGAATTTGGTAGCCAATGGCAATCGAACAAAGCAAAAACATGTAACATTGGAGAAATAGATGGACTGTACATATGTTGGAAATAGGAAGGGAATGAGATGATTATAGCGTTGCAGCAGAATTTATCCATTTGAATTATCATCAATCAAATAATATCGTGATAACAAAGGAACAAATTTAGTGATCACTGGAGAAATGAATTGGAAAAGAAAATTAAAAATGCCTGTTATGTATGATGAAAGATTATGCAATGATCGCTTAGTAAACATATTATATGGCTAATTTTACAAACAATCTTGAATGAGCCACCTAATAAACTGCATAGAATGTATGTGAAGAAAGTATCAAAATAATCGATCAACTGAAAACAAAAGGCAAAAACCCTTTGCAAGAAATTGTGCTACCCAAGGTTTTCAAAATGGCATACAAGAAAAAATCAAACCCCTTTGAAGTGGGATTGTGAGTTATTAAAATATATTGGTTAGAGTAGCAAAACTAGCAATATGGTATTAGTACTTATAGGACCTTTTATTAGCACGCTATGAAAAACTCAAATTCCTTTAAAGAAATGCATGATTGCATAATTTACGATGTGGATCTGTTATCATGTACTGCAAAATTAGCTAAAGTAGCTCCACATTTCCCATTCAGTAATAGGACCATTTCTAACAAGCATCAGCCATGGTATACAAGAAAAATCATTGTGAGTATAGCATCTCTATTTGATAAATACTAAAAGTCTATAACATGCATAACAGCATGTTTATCTGCATACCTTTATAAGCATTTCAAGAAAGGGCTGTGTTTATAAAGAAAATACTGGAAACTGAAGCTAACAGAGTTCGGTTTGGAACCCACCTGTCAGATTTAAGAATGCATCGCTTGCATAAATAATAGGCACGTCAGGTAAGTAGGGATCAGTTCTGCATGACAATAAAAGGTCCTATAAAATACTAATATCATAATAGCAGTTTTGCTACTCTAAGCAAGATTTTTTATTAACTCACAATACAAAGCTTTGTTTGATTCTACCAAGAGATATATTTAGGGATGAATTCAGAGGATTGATGCTTGTTAAGCTGCATTTCTTTTCAATCACATGCTTCCGATAATAGCTCAGTATAGCAAGTATGTTATTTGCTTCGAAAGCTGCTTTCTCTTTCTCAAGGTCATTTGCTTTACAAGACTCTTCAGCTTGCAACCCTGCAGGAAAAACAAAAAAAAAAACTATTGGTTTGTCCAAACAACCATATCCAAAAATATGCAGTTTAACATTTCTATGCGGTCATGCAATATTCAATTAGACAACTGCTTTCCTACAAATCTATCACATTTGAGAATATGAGATCCACAAAATATCGAATTTAAACTAATGTATTTGAATTTTGGAATGCATTTATTATTCATTTGAAGTGCCACTAACTTTTTTAAAAGCGCCGTTCAAAGAAACACCAACTTTTTTAAAAGCAACAGATTATGAAACATAAAAACTTCTAATGATATATTCCATTAAAGTGCCACTGGGTTCAATCATGAAATCTTATCATGGCAATCGATAACCTTGATAAATCCTAGACTATATTAGACATGTAATCAAAATAGTGGATAAGCATATTAGAGTGAATACAATAATATTAGAAGTGGTGTATAATAGAATAAAGGTCAAGTGAAACATTGTTAACGAATGAGACCACAAAAACCGTAAATTGATGCATAACTGCAAATCAAGTTTCAAGAAGAAAGCTAATCTGAAATGATTACTTCTTAGTACTTAAACAAGCTCGGTTACAAAGTAAATTGGTAGATCTCACCAATTTATGAAAATCAGGTTTAATAAAAATAATAAAAAGATCGTCTTTTGTTTAATATTTGAAGATGAGATAAACCACCAAACAAAAACTGTAACAAATATAAAACTTTAATAGTTTCAAATTAATTATTTCCATGATGGTGAATTTAAGAAAATTTAACAAAGCGTTTAGCTATGTGACAGTCGTAAAAATATTTAATTAACATATCTACATCTGATTTGATACAGCTTAGAGAAACATAAACATATAATAAAACAAATAACCTCTCTTATCAACGTCCTCAAATAAATTAATGTCCAAACCAACACCTCTCACATCCTCTCTACAACTACCGTATAACCTCTCCACCTTTTTATTCCTCTTTCCAACTAGCGGCACCTACAAATAAATAAATATTTAATGATACAGATATGGAAAGATACTAATACGCCCTACTATATACGATCATAATGGCTACCACATCATATTTTAGAAATGCATTCTTTCTACAAATCTAAGCACGTATATTAATCCATGATAGTTTAGTCTCGCATGGTTTAAAAAAGCATCAACAACTTCAAATTGTTTTTTGTACCTTTTGCTCAAATAGTTCTCACGTTAACTTTTTGCATTGCGAAATTAATAGCTAGCATAAACCAAAATGGAATGAAATTCTGTACTGTTGTTTGCAAAAACCAGCATTAAGATGTATTTAATGGAATTTGTGGTTAAAGAATCTATGTGCAACTAATTACTCATATACCGCGGAACCAATGCATAAGAGCATTCAAATGGGGTTAGCTTTTGTGAGTATTAATATTTACACGTTACCCCGTAGGTACCAAGGGGTTTTATACCTTTTTTTCTTTTTCTTTTTTGCAATGGAACACTGCTACACGATAGCAAGGACTTACCTATGTTTTGAATATCGGGTAAATAACTTACTGTTTGTTAACAAATCTGGTTGCAAATTTGGAGGGCCAAGGAAAATAAACTGTGTGTTTATGAAATGAAAAGAGTGAAAAAAGAAGAAGAAACATTCTTGAGCTTAGGTACTCTTGTTTAGATGCCATTGCCACATATGAATACCATCATGTTGTTGAAGAGGTGGTTCTATGTTTACTGAGTCTTGTGTGTCTCGCAAGACTTGTTCTTTTTGTTAATAACAGACCTTTATAATAGGTCATGATCTTGTTTTTATTCCTTTTTCTTAGGAGTATTCTGTTCTTTTATCTTTCCTCATGTAAAAGGCTATAAAAAGCCTAGTTGTTATTGAATAAAACATCAAAGTATTTTCACTGTGTATTTCAGTTGTTATCTGATTCCAGTTTTTTCCAACAGTTGTTACACACTTTCATTGGTGTTGCTCTAAGGCTCCACACTGTACAATTGTTTGAAGGGAATCATCGTTCCCTCCAAATAACACTATTTCAGGCGGTGGCTCTAAGGGTTTGAAACATACAGCCACCGAAACATATCGATTTGCATTCAGCTTGAGTATAAAAATTAACTTCCTGACGTGTATTGTAGCCAAAGGTAGAACCAAAACTTCCCAAAGTATCTTGGCAATATGATCAGTACCTATATGCAATATATGCAACATATAGTTGAATAAGCTAGCATGAATAGAATCAAAAATCTAACCTGCACACCCAAAAAATGCAGCACTCTTCTACTACAAACAGGGTCAAAAACGGGACACAAATGCAGCAAAACCCAAAACCAGCTCCCATCCTTCTTATAATTAATCAAACTAATCTGTATCGGTGTCTCGCTCCTCACCGACTCTCGTATCTCCATAACCGCCCTCCGGTCCGTTTTCGGACCTTGAAACATCCTCGCGTTTCGGCCGATAAGTTCGTCGTTCTGAAACCCTGACGTGGCGACGAACGATTGGCTGGCGAAGATGATCGGGTGGTTGGGGAGAGACGGGTCGGTGAGAATGAAGGAGGATGAGATTTCGGAGAGGGTGGGGATGATTGAGGTGCTGTAGGCAGTGGTTAGAGAAGACGTGTAAGGATCAGATTGGCTGTGGTTTTGATTTGTGAACGCCATTAATTTGAGCGCTACTGCTGCCATTTGCGTGAAAAGTCGAGACCTAGGTGATGTAGTTGTAGTGTGTTCCCCCAACTCTTTTTTCCCGTCACCAGAACGTCAGCCTCAATAATCGTGTAGCCAGGAAATAAATTCCGGTGCATGAGCATAGGTATGTGTCAATCATTTGTGTTGCACATAGACGGTAGCACCTACTTCGATCCAACCTCGAATAGCCCTGAATCTTGAATCATCATGGTCCGTAACTCAATTAAACCTCAGCCTTGGTCGGACCTTCAAACCAACGGTCCAAATGTCAATTTTATCTGGTTGAACATGATTCTTTTGTTTTTTCCTACTTTCTCATCGTGTAATTCTCTCACATTTTCATTTTTTACATTGCTTTGAAGAAAACAAGTAAATGTATATCCCAAAAATCATAATCGTTTCAAAATCTAAACCACCAACTCCACCATTTCATTCTTTACTGCTGCAAACTCCTATAATACCACTACAAGATTCGTCAAGTTTGTCGTCATTAAACTTTAATCATTGTGCACAACTCTACTATATACATAGTTGTACTTGTGCACAACAACATACAACTTCGATTGCAGACCTTAAAGACCATCAACAGCTTGTGTACATAGCATTATTGTTTCAATATTTTTTTGTATAGTTTGTAATTAAATGTGCAAATTTTTTTGAAAAAAATGATTTCGACGGTTCGACCGGATGAACCGCCAAAACCTTAAATCTTTTGTCATAGCGGTTGGAGGTACGTTACGGTCGTGAAAACTATTGATTATAGTCATATTTGTTGTAGTTATCTCTCGATTCTTGTTTATTTCTTATAGATTTATTATTATGATGGTAGTTGACTTTGATTTTATTTAGAGTTCATAAACGATTTTAAGAAACCAAAGGTTTGACTAACATACTTATATAGTTGAAATTAGGTTGAAAGGGTTCTATTTGCAGGGTAATAGGTTTTAAGGACAGCACTTCTGAATAATTAATTTTAAGAACAATTTACAGCATAATGATAAATTTATTTATCTTTTCATGTTATAAAGAAAAATGATAAATCCTTTTATCATTATTTCTGTATAACTGAAAATGATAAATTGTTTTATCTTTTTTCTGTAAAATGTCCTTAAAACTAATTTTTTAAAAGTAGCAACCTTAAAACTTATTACCCTACGTAATAAGTCCTTGAAGTGAAAATCCCCTACTTATATATATATATATATATATATATATATATATATAAGGTCAAATCTAAGTTACTCTAATTATCAATCTGCAAAATACAAACTTGATTTTTTAATTATAAAAAATTCAAATTACAAAAGTATCATTATCGATTATTAAAAGCTTTGTTTCTCAATAAGGCTAAAGTTATGGTACCTAAAGTGACAAGCCAGCTTCCTTCCTCCCATCAACCTCTGTCTCAAACAAAACAAACGACGACGACGCTCCACCTTATACACAACGACCCTTCTTAAAACGTTCGCGACATCATCAAGGCATATTAGAGACCTTTCTCAATCCTTAGAATTTGATGCATTCACACCTAGAAAACTCAAACTCTGATGTTTTCATATCCAAACACCATCTACGTCATATACACTGGACCATGCCTCTATCAAACGACGCTAAACATCCACCGTCAATCACGTTCATTTACCCTAAAGTTTGCAACTACCCATAAACTACAAGTTCATTGCTTAGAAACTCTTGAGCTCAAGATTCTAGCTTTCAGACACCACCGCAACTCTATCACATCACTTGATCTGATTTACAAGGATAAAAGTAAGTGACTGTAACTATTGACGAACCTCCAAAACCCCACATTAACGGATAGAGCACCAATACCATGTTTTACAAATTTGAAGCCTCCAGTCCTCAAACCTTACGTTACCTACGACATACGAACCAATTCAAACATCATGTAAATAATGTAGAAGGGGTTAGTGATCTTCTAATTATGATTAACAACCCAGAATAACACAACATGAGACAACCAAAATTAATGTTATACTATCACATCCAACCCCCAAGTATTATAGATAGTAGGCCGTTGGATTAAATTTAAAACAAAACTATATAACATGATCTATGTGATGCAACCAAGTCGCAAAGCATGAAAAATTTGTTGACAACCACAGGTTGGTCGTTGGTCCTCTATAAATGAAACCATTGGTATCATAGTTTTTGTCTGATGGTTGATTATTGTTCAACCATCATTTCTAGCAATCTAAAACCACCACAAAGATTTATTCTTTCTATTTGACCTGAAATGAATCGCACATGTCAACCAACAAAATCAAACACAATAATAATAATTGAAAACTTGTGAAATCAAGCAAATCAATCTCGAGCAAACGTTTCATATAATAAATCGTCATTAAACACCTTGGTCTAGCCATAAATCGCATATAAAATATTGAACCCTCCGTAAAATTATAGGCGATTTATCTAAGGATTGATTCACCAAATATAGGTAGAAGGCCCACTGAAAATTGTCCAAATCACGAAAATCAATTGATCAGCCACACTTTTTTTTATCATCAATCATCTTCGATATAAATTAATGTTGTTGACCCATGGCTCTCGTTTCTCTAAAACATCTGATCTTGTTCTCTTCCTAACGTATGCCAAATTTTCATTGTCACGACCCATAAATTTTTAATAATTTTATTTGTTTTATTAATATAATTAATTGAATTTTGTAAAATTTTAAACAATAAAATTTGAAAATATAAATTTAATATTTCTAATACGTCTCTATTAACATAGCAACTGGTAAATTTTCATCAGATAATATGGAAGCTTATTTTCTTGTATAATTTTATTTCAATTTATATCAGTTAAAATCGATGGTAATAAAATGTTTTTCAAACCAGAATATTTTTCTATAGAAAAATTGTAAATCATCTTCTGAGCAAGACGTCATATTTCGTTTCTCCAAATTTTGACAGTTATTGCTCCGTCGATCTTATTTTCGTTAAATTTGCAGCATTTTGCTACCGATATCGACTTTTGATCGGATGATCGTATCGCTGATATTTGTATACCGTTTTGATCGTTTCGTCGTGCTGATCACCACGGTATATTCAATTATGTGTTTTGGATTTCCAGTAACCGGCTATATCCGTGAAACGGATGACCCTATCGGTACGTTTCGTGAGACTTTGTAACAACCTAGATTTTTGCATATAATTTAAATTTGACTTTATTTTATTTTTAAATTATTTTAAACTTGTTTTATTTCAAACATTTCATTTTAAAAATATAAATATTGATTATTAAGTGATTTATAGTTCAAACAAGTATAAATTGAATATTTTACTAAAAAGTGAATTTCTGTTCAAACTGGTCAAACTTTGACTTTTAAATTTCAAATTTAAATTATTTAAATCTTAAATTTTATCTTTTATTATGAAAATAGATATAATAACATGAATGCTACTTTTCATTTCGTTGAAAACGGATTTAAATTGTGAAAGTTGTAGAATTTTTCAATATTGTGTGTAAACTAAAGTATTTGCAATATTGTCTATTTTAAATTATATAAAATATATGTTTATTGTCATATTTCATTTTAATATGGGTAAATATGTTATTTTATGTATATTTTGACTTTCAAATATTTTTAAAATGATAATAGGATTTTTCCAAAATTTACTGTAATTATTCCCTATTTTTAAAAGGCTGTTTTCTATTTTTCTGCTAATTTCTTCATTTAAATTTATTTAAATTAAAATTTATATATTTATTTGTAAATTAATTCTATTTTTATGTTATTATCTTTGTTATAAATATTTTTACAAGTCCATATAAATTTTCCAAAGTTCATTATGTTTATTTTCCATTTTTCTAGACTAGTTTGCAATTTTGTGCTATTTTCTTATTTTAACCTTATATAATTAATAAATATTTATATATATCTTATATTTGGTTATATTTTCGAAATTGTGACTTAATTTTTTTTTCAGTAATATAAACTTATATAAATAAATTAAAGGTAATTTGAAAGGTTATGACTTTTGATTTGCCTAAGGCCTTTTATCTTCCAACCTTTCACATTTGTAACTTATCTTTTCATCAATTAGCCTTTACTATCCACATCTTTCAGCTGCATACTCTATTTCTTATTCACGTACATTCATTTTCACTTCTGAAAAAAAAAATCGGCCATGGCTATTGAGAAAAGTTTGGGTAATGATTTTTCAAATTTTCTTATTCTTCTTCCTTGTTTACATTGATTTTTGCAATTGTTCTCATCTAGATTTGATTGGATCTTCCTCCTCCAGCTCTGACCCGACCTCCACCACCTGATATTCCGACCAACAACTACCCTAGACCACTCTCATCCCCAGGCCGAGCACCTCTATGGCTTGCATCTCCACAAAAATCCAAGAATCCATCACCTACATGCAAATCTAGACGTAGTTTGTTCACCATCACCTTCGACCACCTCTAGCCGCCACTTACTCCACCACCACCACCTTTGGCCACCACCACCACTTTATTCGGACCTTCCCTCATCACCCTGGATACTGACCTGAAGTGTGGACCCTCTGGCCGAACCCCATAGCCCATGGCCGAGCCAATGATTGAACCACTTTTCCACCTATTTACCTAGAAACCCTTCACCTACCCTAAGTGTAACTTCCTCCACTTGTTTAGCCTTGTAGCCGCACCTTTTCCATACCCATACCTGATCCAAACCATGATCAAACCTGACCTTATTGATCCCCTAGGCTATGCAAACAAGCATAGAGAACAAGTGCAATTCATTCGATGTTGTTTTGGGTTTTGAATTCTAATGTTATTTGATGTTTAAATCGTGTTGAAACTTGCATATATTTGTATTATTTCGTGTAAAAATGTTTGGACAAGGCTATTAGGTTTGGCTCTCCACTCTCTTGTCGTATCCGTGTTGGAATGCCTTCGTAGTGTCAGTGTGTGTGCTTTGGCAGCGATCTCCAGCTTTGAACAAGTGAGTTATTCTCACCAGACAATATGTACATATATAACTAGTAAATTGACCCCTTTTGAATCTGTAAAATGCATTACCATGTTATACCTGCTATATTATGATTATATGATGTTCACCCATGCTTAAACACCTATTATAACATCTGTTACTGTTATATTATGTTGTTCTATTATTTTTATCAGTTTATCACACTGCAAGTTCCCTTTAGATTAGAATCACTATGGGTTGAAATGATACATACCCCAACGGACTTTAGAATAAGGGAAAATCGTTATGGGCTGAAATGATAGGCCTGAGCGATTTTCAAATTTATTTCATTTACTTGGGACTGCGGGTTTGAAATGATAAAACCCGGATTTTCTTTGTAAATTACGGGTCGAAATGATATATTACCCGTATTACTTTACCTAGCGTAGAAAATTATATACAGGCCCGTAGTTAAAATATGTTTTCTCTAAAAATTTAAAAATATTTTAGAAATGTAATTATTATAATATTTTGATTTAAAATTAATTAAAAATAATTTTTGTAAAGTACTATTGATTTTCTGGAAATTTATAAGTTAAATAAATTATGGAAAAGTTAGAAAATCTGAATGTAAGTTATTTTGGAAATTTTGATTTAATTATTAATGGAATTTAAATTAACTTTTAAAATATGATAAATTTATGATATTTTGAATTTAAATTAATTTAAAATGATTTTTTTAACATATTAATGATTTTGAATAAAGTTAAAATGTTAATGAATGAATATTGAGTTGAATTTGGAAATATAACTTAAATTGGAATTTATGAATTTGATTTAAAAGTGAAATTTTAAGTTAAGTTAAATAAAATGGAATTAAGTTATATTTGAAATTTTAAACTTAAGTGTTAAGTTGAAATTTAATGTAATGAATTTAAATTTGAATGATGAAATTTAATAAGTGAATTATTGATAAATATTGATTTTTGAAAGAAAATTTAACTTTATAAAATCATGAATTTAAGGGAAATTAAATGATGATTATAAATGTGAAAATGTATGATTTTATAAGTTAAAAATGATTTAAATAAAAGTAAAAGTGTTTGTGAAATTCTATTGAATATTTGAAGTTAATTAACAACATATTAAATGCTGTCTTTGTTAAATTGAATTGTTTTGAATATAACTTTCTGTAGCATTTTCCAAATGCTGCGAAACTTGAATTTTCATTGTTTTAATAAATTTAAGTGAATAAATGAACATTGAAAAGTTTAAATTTTTTGGAATTAATAATTTAATTATTAAATGTAATAACTTCATTTTTATGATTCAAAATGAAGTAATTTGTTTTGAAATATGATATTTTGATACATTAAAATGATTGAAATGTGGTTTCGAAAAGATATGATATTTTGATATATTAAAATGATTAAAATGTGGCTTCTAAAAGATAAGATATTTTGATATATTAAAATGATTGAAATGTGGTTTTGAAAAGATATGATATTTTGGATATATTAAAATGATTTGAAACGAGTTTTGAAAGATATCATATTTTAATATTAAAATGATTTGAAAAGAAGTTCTGAAAGATATGATATTTTGGAAATGAAGCTTTGAAAGGTTATGATATTTTGATATATTAAAATGATATGAAAAGAAGTTCTGAAAGATTTGATATTTTGGAAATGAAGCTTTGAAAGGTTATGATATTTTGATATATTAAAATGATTTGAAAGGAAATTTTGAAAGGATATAATAATGTAATATATTGAAATGGTTAGAAATGATATTTTGATAAATATTTGAATTTGAAAGATATGGTATGATGATATATTGAAATGGTTTGGAAATGATTTAATCTTTATTTTGATAAAGATTTGGGTTGAAATGATATTTTATTTTAAAGTATAAAATATTGTTTTAAAGTTATAACTACGGGTTATAATAACGATTGGTTGGCAAAGAGACCGGCATCGGATATTTGGCATACTCTCTGTCGATACCGAAAACCACTTTGACAACCGTGTACGCGGTTGAGATTTCAGAACGAAGTAGGTTGGTTGGCGAACGCTACTGGAATGAAGTAAGAGAACGCTGATGCATGACCTAATTATGACTAAAACAGGAGCTATACCAGGCTAAACAAAGGGTCGCACCTTTTCATCGAGCATGCTTCTTCGGAAACCATTGTATTACTTTTGTGATTCGATTGGTGGCGCCACTTTGATTCGGGGTATTGCTCGAGGTGGGCGAAAGCTGCTGGTTTGCCGTCACCACCGGTCCGGGAGTGCAAATGATGCATCCACCCTGGCACTGCCTCGCGTGCCTTGTCATATGTTCCTTATATCGAGCCCACTACGATTTTGGTTTAAAGATCCGACCGCGTTAAGGTTCACCATCCTCTTAACGCTATTTTCTATATGATTATACTTTACTGATTAGGCAATACTGTATATAGCGTATATTACTATATAATAAATAGTTTAACGGATCCTTAGAGGATGGGCGGTCCCAAGCATCCTTTAAGTTACTTGTACTTTTACTACAGTTCACTTGAGTTGGTTTACATTTTATAAGTATGTATGTCTTGACTCGAGTGTTTGTATTTTTATTTACGCTCGAATCAGCCTGAGTATTCACAGATTTGGATTTCCACTTTCTGAAGATTGGAATCGCTGAAGATTATCTGCTTGTCTAGTTTATCTTTTCAGTCTGTTGGTCCTTTCCAGCTTTTGTATTAGTGGATTTCTATGTAATTGAAACTTCTGTTGTACTTTATTTCTTCTGTTGCATCTTGTTTAACTATGATATTTATATAGTAGCTTCATGAACTACTATCTCTTTTACTTCCGCTGCATTATTAAATACTATGTGTCTGTGATCTGTTATTATTATTTACTGTATATTCTGAGATTTGCCAAATTTTTATTTACAATGCGGTATTATGAGCAATTCAATTCCGCATGAGTGTCTACCTATACACTTATAATGGATGCGAATGGTTGAAAATATCGGGTCGTTACAGTTGGTATCAGAGCTTTGGTAGCTTTAGGCAAAACTCAGCATATGGAGTGAATGTATTTACAGAATCACTTTCATTCGAGTTTGAATCTCTTCCTTTTTGACTCGATTCCTTTGAATTTTGGAACGTTCCCTGCGGTTCCAAAATCCATTCGTGTCCTTCACTATTCATCTTCTTTTGATTCTGAAGTATTCCATAACTCCGCTTCGAATGATCTTTTAGTGAGTCGGCGGTCTCGCCAATTTCAAATTGAATTGAGAAAGGGGGAAAACTCCTTTACAATTAGCATCGATTCATCAGAGATTTATATCTATCCTTGGTTTAGATGCTAATATCTTTTGTTATTCCAAATTTTATCTATTGAGATTGAATGTAGATTTACCCTAGAAAATCCACGTCGATCTTATTATTTAAGTCATGGTTGACCCGATTAAGGTTGCCCGCGATTTATTTAAGCTTATCCACCTCCCTACTCTGTTATTTAATCATCTTGTCTTTTGTTTCCAATCTATTCTTCCAAACATTTTGGATTGTACTTGTATATCTATGTTTTGTTTTAAATATTGTGTTGTTTGAGTTGTTGATGTTGATTTGGGTTTCTGATCGATTCGTCTGATCAACGCTATCGATAGGATTTCTAAAACACATTGACAGAACAAACTAACACAATATTATTTTAAAATTTGGTTAGTGAAATAAAATTTTAATATATAGGTAAATTTATGGAACTTAATAAATTGATTTAAATTGATTATTTGAAATGATAATGCTTGATTTATTATTTATAGTTCTATAAATGAATTTATAAATAGTTGTTATAAATTGATTTGGGAATTGAAATGAATTTAAATCAAGAATTTGAGAATTTAATTTCCGATGGTTTTAAGCCTTGTGTTTAAAGTTTTAAAATGATATATTATTTAAAGTATTTTTGAATAGAAATTTGTTTCCAAAGAATTTTTAAAGTTTAAAGAAATTGGTGCTCTTCTCTTTGTCGCTGGAAAATAACTTCGGTGATGACCGTGGCATCATCGACTTTCATTTTCGATTTTCGAAGTGAAGAGACCGCTCTGTAGACTTACTACAGCTTTGTTTTGGTAAATCAAATTGATTTGAATTGAATTTCTAAAATATTACTTGATTTATAATATATATATATAGATATATATAGATATATGATTTAAATTTGATTTGATAAACTATGTACATACATTTAGTTATCTCTAAATGGTTTGAAGAAATCGGAAATTTAATTCTTTAATTTTATTTTTAAATAATAATTTCAATTATAAAAAGAAAATCAAAATTTTTGAATAAATGATTTAAGCTTGAAATGATTGAATTGGAAAGTTTTATTTGTATAATACTCAATTGCATTCAAATATAACTTACCTTAATTTTCAGAAGTTAATAATGTAACTGGATAATATACAATATAAAAGGATTTTATAAATAAAATTTGAGTGGTTATAATAAATGTTACACACTTAAATTTTAGTAAAAAGAAGGATAAACAGAGGTAAATAGAATAAAAGGTTAACTGAATAATTTACAATATAAATGATGTTAAAGGAATTAAGAATAAATTAAAATAGTTATAATAAGTGTAAGTATATTTAACATAAGTGATAAAATATATTGAGAGGAATAAATTTAATTTTAATTAGGAATAAAGAGGAATTAAATTTATTAAGTAAATTTTGAGTATAATAATGATTTTTTTTTCAAATTCATGATTTTTGAAATTTTTAGTTTAAGATGATTAGATGATAAGGTAATGAAATTAGAAATATTTAAGATTCATGTAACTTGTGTAAAAATTAATTATCAATATTAAGTTGAAACCATAGAAATTTCAAACCTATTATCTTATTTTGTTTTTCAAACTTATTATCCTATTTTGTTTTCAAATTGTCTTTAGTTGTCCTTATTTTCCTCATCTTACTATAGACTGGTATAGGCATCTTTCTATAATCTTTCCGTTTAGAAATATTTCTATAATCTTTAATAATCTTTGTCACTCATTTTGAATCTGAGCACTGCTTTCCATCCACAGACTGTCAGTCAAGCGGGAAGAGTGAATCAGATTCTAAAGGATCTTTTCATGCTTGTGTTCCTGATTCTGGAGAATCTTGGGGAGATCATCTCCACCTTGTGAAACTTACCTATAACAATAGTTATTAGGTATAATCTCAATCTCCTTGTCATCTTGTCTTAATCTTATTTCACTCTATTTTTTCTATGTTTTCCCGTACCTCATTCCTTTTCGGGGACGAAAAGTTTTGAGTGGGGGAGAGTGTAACAACCCTAGATTTTTGCATATAATTTAAATTTGACTTTATTTTATTTTTAAATTATTTTAAACTTGTTTTATTCAAACATTTCATTTTAAAAATATAAATGTTGATTATTAGGTGATTTATAGTACATACAAGTATAAATTGAATATTTTACTGAAAAGTGAATTTCTGTTCAAACTGGTCAAACTTTGACTTTTAAACTTCAAATTTAAATTATTTAAATCTTAAATTTTATATTTTACTATGAAAATAGATGTAATAAAATGAATACTACTTTTCGTTTCGTTGAAAACGGATTTAAATTGTGAAAGTTATAGAATTTTTCAATATTGTGTGTAAACTAAAGTATTTGCAATATTGTCTATTTTAAATTATATAAAATATATTTTTATTTTCATATTTCATTTTAATCTGGGTCAATATGTTATTTTATGTATATTTTGAATTTCAAATATTTTTAAAATGATAATAGGATTTTTCCAAAATTTACTGTAATTATTCCCTGTTTTTAAAAGGTTGTTTTCTATTTTTCTGCTAATTTCTTCATTTAAATTTATTAAAATTAAAATTTATATATTTATTTGTAAATTAATTTTATTTTATGTTACAATCTTTGTTATAAATATTTTTACAATTCCATATAAATTTTCCAAAGTTCATTCTGTTTATTTTCCATTTTCTAGACCAGTTTGCAATTTTATGCTATTTTCTTATTTTAACCTTATATAATTAATAAATATTTATATTTATATATTTTATATTTGTTTATATTTTAGAAATTGTGACTTAAATTATTTTTTTTCAGTAATATAAACTTATATAAATAAATTAAAGGTAATTTGAAAGGTTATGACTTTTGATTTGCCTAAGGCCTTTTATCTTCCAACCTTTCAAATTTGTAACTTATCTTTTCATCAATTAGCCTTTACTATCCACATCTTTTAGCCGCATACTCTATTTCCTATTCATTTACATTCATTTTCACTTCTGAAACAAAAAATCTTTGGCTATGGCTATTGAGAAAAGTTTGGGTAATGATTTTTCAATTTTTCTTATTCTTCTTCCTTGTTTACATTGATTTTTGCACTTGTTCTCATCTAGATTTGATTGGCTCTTCCTCCTCCAGCTCTGACCCGACCTCCACCACCTGATATTCCGACCAGCAACCATCCTAGATCACCCTCGTCCCCAGGCCGAGCACCTCTATGGCTTGCATCTCCACAAAAATCCAAGAATCCATCACCTACATGCAAATCTAGACCTAGTTTGTTCACCATCACCTTCTACCACCTCTAGCCGCCACTTCCTCCACCACCACCACCATTGGCCGCCACCACCACTTTATTCGGACCTTCCCTCATCACCCTAGATACTGACCTGAAGTGTGGACCCTCTGGCCGAACCCCATAGCCCATGGCCGAGCCAAAGATTGAACCACTTTTCCACCTATTTGCCTAGCGACCCTTCACCTACCCTAAGTGTTACTTCCTCCACTTGTTTAGCCTTGTAGCCGCACCTTTTCCATACCCATACCTGATCCAAACCATGCTCAAACCTGACCTTATTGATCCCCTAGGCCATGCAAACAAGCATAGAGAACAAGTGCAATTCATTCGATGTTGTTTTGGGTTTTGAATTCTAATGTTATTTGATGTTTAAATCGTGTTGAAACTTGCATATATTTATATTATTTTGTGTAAATTTTTGGACAAGGCTATTAGTTTTCGCTCTCCACTCTCTTGTCGTATCCGTGTTGGAGTGCCTTCGTAGTGTCAGTGTGTGTGCTTTGGCAGCGATCTCCAGCTTTGAACAAGTGAGTTATTCTCACCAGACAATAAATACATGTATAACTAGTAAATTGACCCCTTTTGAATCTGTAAAATGCATTACCATGTTATACCTGCTATATTATGATTATATGATGTTCACCCATGCTTAAACACCTATTATAACATCTGTTACTGTTATATTATGTTGTTCTATTATTTTTATCAGTTTATCACACTGCAAGTTCCCTTTAGATTAGAATCACTATGGGTTGAAATGATACATACCCCAACGGACTTTAGAATAAGGGAAAATCGTTATGGGCTGAAATGATAGGCCTGAGCGATTTTCAAATTTATTTCATTTACTTGGGACTGCGGGTTTGAAATGATAAAACCCGGATTTTCTTTGTAAATTACGGGTCGAAATGATATATTACCCGTATTACTTTACCTAGCGTAGAAAATTATATACAGGCCCGTAGTTAAAATATGTTTTTTCTAAAAATTTAAAAATATTTTAGAAATGTAATTATTATAATATTTTGATTTAAAATTAATTAAAAATAATTTTTGTAAAGTACTATTGATTTTCTGGAAATTTATAAGTTAAATAAATTATGGAAAAGTTAGAAAATCTGAATGTAAGTTATTTTGGAAATTTTGATTTAATTATTAATGGTATTTAAATTAACTTTGAAAATATGATAAATTTATGATATTTTGAATATAAATTAATTTAAAATGATTTTTTAACATATTAATGATTTTGAATAAAGTTAAAATGTTAATGAATGAATATTGAGTTGAATTTGGAAATATAACTTAAATTGGAATTTATGAATTTGATTTAAAAGTGAAATTTTAAGTTAAGTTAAATAAAATGAAATTAAGTTATATTTGAACTTTTAAACTTAAGTGTTAAGTTGAAATTTAATGTAATGAATTTAAATTTGAATGTTGAAATTTAATAAGTGAATTATTGATAAATATTGATTTTTGAAAGAAAATTTAACTTTATAAAATCATGAATTTAAGGGAAATTAAATGATGATTATAAATGTGGAAATGTATGATTTTATAAGTTAAAAATGATTTAAATAAAAATATAAGTGTTTGTGAAATTCTATTGAATATTTGAAGTTAATTAACAACATTTTAAATGCTGTCTTTTGTTAAATTGAATTGTTTTGAATATAACTTCCTGTAGCATTTTCCAAATGCTGCGAAACTTGAATTTTCATTGTTTTAATAAATTTAAGTGAATAAATGAACATTGAAAAGTTTAAAATTTTGGAATTTAATAATTTAATTATTAAATGTAATAACTTCATTTTTATGATTTAAAATGAAGTAATTTGTTTTGAAATATGATATTTTGATACATTAAAATGATTGAAATGTGGTTTCGAAAAGATATGATATTTTGATACATTAAAATGATTGAAATGTGGCTTCGAAAAGATATGATATTTTGATATATTAAAATGATTGAAATGTGGTTTTGAAAAGATATGATATTTTGGATATATTAAAATGATTTGAAATGAAGTTTTGAAAGATATGATATTTTAATATTAAAATGATTTGAAAAGAAGTTCTGAAAGATATGATATTTTGGAAATGAAGCTTTGAAAGGTTATGATATTTTGATATATTAAAATGATTTGAAAAGAAGTTCTGAAAGATATGATATTTTGGATATGAAGCTTTGAAAGGTTATGATATTTTGATATATTAAAATGATTTGAAAGGAAGTTTTGAAAGGTTATAATAATTAATATATTGAAATGGTTAGAAATGACTTGATATTTATTTTGATAAATATTTGAATTTGAAAGATATGGTATGATGATATATTGAAATGGTTTGAAAATGATTTAATCTTTATTTTGATAAAGATTTGGGTTGAAATGATATTTTATTTTAAAGTATAAAATATTGTTTTAAAGTTATAACTATGGGTTATAGTAACGATTGGTTGGCAAAGAGACCGGGATCAGATATCTGGCATACTCTCTGTCGATACCGAAAACCACTTTGACAACCGTGTACGCGGTTTAGATTCCAGAACGAAGTAGGTTGATTGGCGAACGCTACTGGAATGAAGTAAGAGAACGCTGATGGATGGCTTAATTATGACTAAAACAGGAGCTATACCGGGCTACACAAAGGGTCGCACCCTTTCATCGAGCATGCTTCTTCGAAAACCATTGTATTACTTTTGTGATTCGATTTGGTGGCGCCACTTTGATTCGGGTATTGCTCGAAGTGGGCGGAAGCTGCTGGCTTGCCGTCGCCACCGGTCCGGGAGTGCAAACGGTGTATCCAACCTAACATTGCCTCGCGTGCCTTGTCATATGTTCCTTATATCGAGCCCACTACGATTTTGGTTTAAAGATCCGACCGCGTTAAGGTTCACCATCCCTTTAACGCTACTTTCTTTATGATTATACTTTATTGATTAGACACTATTGTATATAGCGTATATTACTATATAATAAATAGTTTAACGGATCCTTAGAGGATGGGCGGTCCCAAGCATCCTTTAAGTTACTTGTACTTTTACTACAGTTCAGTTGAGTTGGTTTGCATTGTATAAGTATGTATGTCCTGACTCGAGTGTTTGTATTTTTATTTATGCTTGGGTCAGCCTGAGTATTCACAGATTTGGATTTCCACTTTCTGGAGATTGGAATCGCTGAAGATTATCTGCTTGTCTATTTTTATCTTTTCAGTCTGTTGGTCCTTTCCAGCTCTTGTATTAGTAGATTTCTATGTAATTGAAACTTCTGTTGTACTTTATTTCTTCTGTTGTATCTTGTTTAACTCTGATATTTATATAGTAGCTTCATGAACTACTATCTCTTTTACTTCCGCTGCATTATTAAATACTCTGTGTCTGTGATTATTATTTACTGTATATTCTGAGATTTGTCAAATTTTTATTTACAACGCGGTATTTTGAGCAATTCAATTCCGGCATGAGTGTCTACCTATACACTTATAATAGATGCGAATGGTTGAAAATATCGGGTCATTACAGACTTTTAGTTTCATTCTGCCTTTTTATTTCCAAATGCACAAACCCAACAGTCATTTGCTTTATTAATACCTGAATTCGTGTGCGTGGCTTTTATTATTCTACGGTTTCCAACATTGCTTGTTCGTTTCTAGCTGGCACTTTCCCCACTTGGTTTAGTTCTAATAGAAAATTATATAGCTTTACTGTTCATTTCTCTTGCCTCCACCTGCTACATTTTCATTTTCTTCCCACTAGCTTGCTCGTCCCTCTTTCCGGGTCTCTCCACTCCCCACCGACCAAACGCCCACCTCCGCCCTCCCGATCGCCACCTCCTCCCTGTCGCCTACACGAACCGCACCTACACCCGAGAACTGCCTCCACCAAGCTCATGCCGGCCATCCCTTGAACCACCGAGGAAACCATCATCACTAGCCTTCGCCTGCTCCGACTACAACACCACCGAGCACCTACTTCGTCCCGACTCAGCCAAGGCTACCCCATAGCCACGTGCACCCATCTTCATCATCTCGACAGCCATCACTCCTGCAACCAAGGCTTTCCGCTGCCGTGAGCAACTCGCTACCCCCACCGGCCTAGCGCAAACACACAAGCCCGAAGCCAACCCGTGTGTGCAGCCTCCCTTCTTTCCGTTGGCATGCATCTTCCCTGGATATATTGGTATATACATTATTTTGCTTAATTGTTTAAATATAGTTCATATATATGTACATATATGTTGCTATAAGAAGTAATTATAATATGTATACCGTGATTTTTAAGTTCCAATCACTGTATAATTATACAATAGTTTGTTGTTTAAGGATATATATATATATATATATATATATATATATATATTTGAAATGTTTACTATGCATTGATGTCTCATATATACGACAATCTACATGTAAATATATTTGAAGTTTTGAAGTATATATATGATAGTCATTTCATAACTTGTTGATATTTTGTTTATGAATGGGTTCTGTAATGTTAACTATAAAAAATTTTAAGATCATAATATATATTCGATATAAATAATGTGGTTGCCGCATTGTTTTACTATTGGCCATTAAGTTATATATATTATTTTAAGAATATGATGAGTATATAAGTCATATAAATATGCTCCGGTGTATATAATGTATGTTTATTATATGTATAGGTCAGTTTATATGAAAAAAATATTTATGAATATGTTTACAGTTTTAAAAGAATTGTTAGTTATAAACAGTCACATACTGAATATATATATATATATATATAGTTTTAGAGATATAATATATGAATACTGTTTCTTACGCAACTTGCTGTTTTAAATATATATTTCTATAAACTTTTGGATTCGCTGGTTTTACTTTATAAGTATGTTATAATAAGATTTTGTTTGCTATTGGTGTATATATACGTATGTAAAGATAGTACCTTTGATATAAGTTGGTTTTATGGGATATAGGTGTAAAGTATCTATGTTGCTGTACGTATTATTATAACTGAAGTTTATACACACACACACACACACACACACATGGAAGCTTTTATATATACATTGTAAAGCTATATGTAAAGTTATGTGCTGTCATTTATAAGTGGAAGTATTTATCATATATAGTATAAGTTTTCATATGCTGTTATACCAGACTGTATATATAATATTATATACATAAATAGTTATATGTTTTGTTAGCTTACATATATATGTTTTGTAAGTTCATCTATATATGTGCTACATATTAGTTCATATAGATAAGTATATGCTAATTTGGTTTTCTAATATATATAGTTTATATTTGAATTTTACATTAGTTATAAAAATATAGGTTTAAATTAAATACTGATTTGTTAAGTACATAAGTATATATTATAATAATATTTGTTTTAAATTGTGTATATATAAGTATCTTTCATTTTTAAATATGAATATATTTTATTTTATATGTTTATGAGTATTGTTCCAAAAACATGTTATCCGTCTATCAAGCCAATTCGTTTTGATTTCGTCAATTCCTCTTTGTCAGCTTTCTCCGTCATGACTGATTTCTTCATCAAATCGTAGACATCTAGCGTTGTTTTGGAATTCATATCTCATTTCCTTGTCAAGTTTCTCTAGCCTCGAAAGGTGAGCAATCACTCACGATTAATGTTCTTATATATAAATTAAATTTGATTTCAATTGAAACAACAATTAAATATGCTACCGTTAGTTATTTACATTTCTATATATGCCATTGTCTGTATCTGTTCACCTGTGACATCTGGCACCATTATCTGTTATTTATATTGCTGATATATGCATGTTATATTTATCATATTTGTTATCACTCTGCAAGTTCTCTGTTATTATAGAATTCACTATGGGTTGAAATGATATATACCCGAACGGACTTTAGAATAAGAGAAAATCATTATGGGTTGAAATGATAAACCCAAGCGATTTTCATTGAATTGAATTTGGGATTGTGGGTTGAAATGATACACACACACACACACACACACACACACACACACCCGTATATATTTGAATTGTGGATTGAAATAATAATTATCCGTATCACTTGACCATAGGATAGAAAATTTTATACAGACACCGTTGGTCTATTTATAATTAATTTGAAATGATTACTATGTTTTTGGAAGGAAATATATGGTTTTATATAAATACTGATTTTACATATTATATAAATGTATTTTATATATAGTTAAATTCTTGAATCTAAGTTATGCATAAATTTGTTTTAATATAAAATAAGCTTAATAATAAAGTTTGATTTTATTAAAATATAATATGGTTAAGTATTTATTTAAATTATATTTGAATATAGAGTTTATAATAATTTAATAAATTTGGGCTGAGAAGATAGATTTGAAATTGATTTGAAATTGTACTTAATTAAGAAATATATTTAGTTAGAAATCGATTCAGAACTTATTGAATTTGAGATTTTTAAAGGATAAAATTTTGTAACTTGATTTTGGTTAAGGTGATTTAAATGAATATTTCAAGTTTAAATAAGTTGAAGGAAATATTTAGTTTATTTGTAATTTGGGGTTTTATTTAGATAATATTGGATTTATTAAGTGAATATTTCAAAACTAAATAATAATAAAGTTAAATTAAGATATATATACATACATACATATATATATATATATATATATATGAAATTATCAAATTTAGTTTTGAAATTTTGAAGTATTTAAAGCCTTGAAATATATCGAAATGGTTTATGTGTGGTTCAAATCTGTATTTGAAATCAATATAATGGTTTATTGAGAACTGAATTGACTTGAAATTGATGATTTGAGATTTGGCTAAATTTGGAATTTTGGGATTGGTGTTGATTTGGAATTGATTTGTGAAATTTGAGGAAGCTATTTTATTATATAAAGTATTTTTGTAAATTATATTTATAACTATTTATATATGTTACTTTATAAATTTATTTCATATAAACTATTTTAATATAAATTATTTTTAATATAAACTATTTTAATATAAATTATTTTTAATATAAACTGTTTTAAATTATAACTATTTTTATACAAACTATTTTAAATTATAAAATATTTTATTATATATGCTATTATTTATAAACAGTTAAGTGGGAAGTGTTATGATTCCAAGCATTATGACTTCTAAATTTTGATCTCCAAAGTATTATGATTTCCAAAGTGTTTGATTTATAAAGTTTTATAACTTTGAAGTACTAAGATTTTATAAATGGATATATTTGAGATGGATATATTTAAAATGGAAACGATATTGTATTTGGTTTTGAGATGGCAATGATATTTTAGTTTTGAAATATAAACTATTTTAAAAGTTATTAAATGACCAATCGGTGTAATAATTATGTAGTTATTAAAGAGTCCAGGATCGGTTAGGGACAAACTCTCTGTCTAAACCGAAAACCACTTTAATAACTACTATACGCGGAGTGTGATCCAAAATAAAGTGGTTGGAATGATGACATTTCTAGATATGAAGAAAGAGAACGATAATGGGTAGCTTTGACACTTGTGTCAAATTTGAAATGACTTAAACAGGAGTCGTGCCGGGCCAATGAGGTTAGCCACCTCTAGCGAACACACTTCAAACTACTCATTACTTGTTTTTTATTGGTGCACACCCTTGAATTGGGAGTGTTGTTACGCGGTGTTGCGATCGTTGCGGCGATGCCTTCTCACCAGTCCGGATCAGGCTATCGGTAGTTTCACTTCCTTGGGTATTGCCTCATGTGCCTTGTCATACTCGTATCCCTATACGCGACCACTACAATTTGTTTTCTGTTATACCTATGGAGTACTCCCTAATAGCCCACTAGTTTACGGTGGATTTTACTGTGCTGTATAGACTATGACGCTTATATAAAATGTGTTAAGGGGGATAATGGTAACGCCTTAACGCTATTTTTAAATATATTATAATTTACTTTAGACATTATTATAATAGCGTATATTACTACATGGTAGATAGTTTAACGGATGCTTAGAGGATGGTTATCCCACACATCCTTTGAGTTACTTGTATTTCAGTTTTTATTTCATTTGAGTTGGATTTATTGATATAAGAATGTTAATCCTGACTCGAGTGTTTTGCTTTACGCTCGGGTCAGACCCAGTGTACCGGTATTCGAGACTCACCTTTGGAGTTGGAGCTTCGCTTGGAGATCCAGCTATCTATCCAGCTTTCAGATATTCAGTTGATTCTAGTGATGTATTCTGATCTTGTATTTGATTATTGTGTTTGAAACTTCTATTGTATCTTATTTAACTCTGATGTATATATTATAGCTTCATGAACAACTATTCATTTGTTTCCGCTGCATATTGTTATATTACTCTGTGTCGGTGATTCTGTTATTATTTATTTACTGTATATGCTGAGTTTTGCCAAACATAAACTTACAATCTGGTATTTTGAGCAATTTAATTCCGACATGTTTGGATGCGAATGGTTGAAAATATCAGGTCGTTACATGTAGTATCAAAGTTTTGGCTCTAGGCAAAACTTAGCATATATAGTAAATTTAGTTATGGAATCACTTTCATTTGAGCTTGAATTTCTACTTTTGACTCGGTCTCCTTTGAATTTTGGAACATTCCCCGATTCCAAAATCCATAAATCCGTTCTTGTCTCTTCTAATTCGAATTCTTTTAACTCTGGAGTATCTCATAACTCCACTTCGAATGATCTTTATAATGAACCGGCGGTCTCGCCAATCTTTTAATGATTTGTAAAGGGCGAAACTCCTTTACAATTGGCATTGATTCACTGGAGATTTCTATGTCCTCGGTTTAGATGCTAATATCGTTTGTTATGCCGAATTCTATCTCTTGAGATCGAATGTAGATTTGCCTCAGAATTCCACATCGATCTAATTCTTGAAGTCATGGTTGACTCGGTTAAGGTCGCCCGCGATTCATATAAGATATCCGTCTTTCTCTTTTAGGCCTATCTTCTAGTTGAATTCTTTTGATTAGGATCCCTCTTAATTTAAACCCCTATCTTTGTTTTGAAATCTATTTTGTATTATGGAGTGAGGGAGTGTATTTGTAAATTAATATTAAAATGTTTTATATATTGTGTTGTTTGAGTTGTTGATGTTGATTTGGGTTTTCGATCGATTCGTCTGATCAACGCTATCGATAGGATTTCCAAAATAGTTGAGCAGAGCAGACTGACATAATATTGTTTCAAATTTGGTAAATAAAATAATTTTTTTGTGATATATAAGTAAATTTTCTAAATTGTTAAATGAATGGGTCAACAAAATGGTAATATTTGATTTTTATTTATTGTTTTGTAAACCATTGACTATCCCAATATGATAAATAAATGGAATTATAGAACATGGTTTAAAATTTTAATTAGGAATTGAAATGGATTTAGATTAGAATTTTATAATTTAATTTCTGGTGATTTCAAACTTTGATTTGAAAGTTTTAAAGTGTATAGTATTTAAATATTTTTAAATAGAAATCATTTCAAAAAAATTTAAATGTTTAAACCAATGCTCTTCTCTTTGTCGCTGGAAAATAATTTCGGTGATGGCGGCCATATCATCGACATTCATTTTCGAGTTTTGAAGTGGAGAGGCCATTCAGTAGCTTTGCTACTCTTTTGTTTGGAAAATGAATTTGATTTGAACTTCTTAAGAATGAATTGATTTTTAATATATATTATACATATAAGTATATGATTATAGATTTGATTTGATGTATATAGTATAATAGTTTGAAGTTAATCGGAAATTTAATCCTTGAAATTATATTAAAGGACGATTTTAAATAAAGCCAAAATTTTGGAAAAATTATTTAAACTTGAATTTTTTTAAGAAGGAAATTGTACTTGTATAATACTCAATTGCATTCTAAATTGTAACTTACCTAAATTACTCAGAAGTTGACTACGTAATTAAATAATATACAATATAAAATGATGTTAAAAGAAATTTTAAATAAATTTAAGTAGTTATGATAAGTGTAAATATACTTAATATATGTGATAAGATATATTAAGTGGAATAAATTTAATAATAATTTGGAATAAAGAAGAATTATATTTGTTGAATAAAATATGATTGTAATAAATGACTATTCAAGTTTATGATTTTAGAAAATTATTAATAATTGGATAATAAGATAATGAATAAATGGGATAAATTAAATAAAATTTTGCTTTGAAGGAATTAATAAATTAACAATTGAATCAACTTAATGAAATATCTTGAATTTAAATTCAATTATAGAATATCAATTAATTTAAATTGAATTTTTGTTTTGAAAGAAACCTTTTTGTATCTAACATTAATAAATGAGAAATTAAATCAATTTAATGGAAACCTTGAATTTAAAAACTAATTGTTGAATATAAATTTATTTAAATTGAAATTATATGGTTTGAACTAATTGCTTTATTTTGTTTCCAACCTATTTTCTTTTTGATTGTTTCTGTTCTCCTACCTCCTTCCTTTTCGGGGATGAAAAGTTTTGAGTGGGGATGAAAAGTTTTGATTGGGGGAGAATGTAACGAACTGTAAATTTTTAATAATTTTATTCGTTTTATTAATATAATTAATTGAATTTTGTGAAATTTTAAACAATAAAATTTGAAAATATAAATTTAATATATGGAATACGTCTCTTTTAACATAGCAACTGGTAAATTTTTATCAGATAATATGAAAGTTTATTTTCTTGTATAATTTTATTTCAATTTATATCAGTTAAAATCGATGGTAATAAAATGTTTTCCAAACCTGCATATTTTTCTATAGAAAAATTGTAAATCATCTTCTGAGCAAGACGTCATATTTCGTTTCTCCAAATTTTGATTGTTATTGCTCCGTCGATCTTATTTTCGTTAAATTTGCAGCATTTTGGTACCGATATCGACTTTTGATCGGATGATCGTATCATTGATATTTGCATATTGTTTGATCGTCTCGTCGTACTGATCACCACGGTATATTCAATTCTATGTTTTGGATTTCCGGTAACTGGCAATATCCGTGAAACGGATGACCGTATCAGTACGTTTCGTGAGACTTTTGGTTTCATTATGTCTTTTTATTTCCAACTGCACAAACCCAACAGTCATTTGCTTTATTAATACTTGAATTCGCGTGCGTGGCTTTTATTGTTCTACCGGTTTCCAACGTTGCTTGTTCGTTTCTAGCTGGCACTTTCCCCACTTGGTTTAGTTCTAATAGAAAATTATATAGCTTTACTGTTCATTTCTCTTGCCTCCACCTGCTACATTTTCATTTTCTTCCCACTAGCTTGCTCGTCCCTCTTCCCGGGTCTCTCCACTCCCCACCGACCAAACGCCCACCTCCGCCCTCCCGACCGCCAACTTCTCCCTATCGCCTACACGAACCGCACCTACACCCGAGAACCGCCTCCACCAAGCTCATGTCGGCCATCCCCTGAACCACCGAGGAAACTATCACCACTAGCCTTCGCCTGCTCCGACTACAACACCACTGAGCACCTACTTCGTCCCGACTCAGCCAAGGCTACCCCATAGCCACATGCACCCATCTCCATCACCCCGATAGCCATTACTCCTGCAATCAAGGCTTTCCGCTGCCATGAGAAACTCGCTACCCCACCGGCATTGCGCAAACACACACGCCCGAAGCTAACCCACGTGTGCGGCCTCCCTTCTTTCCGTTGGTATGCATCTTCCCTGGATATATTGGTATATACATTATTTTGCTTAATTGTTTAAATATAGTTCATGTATATGTACATATATGTTGCTGTAAGAAGTAATTATAATATGTATACCGAGAATTTTAAGTTCCAGTCACTGTTTAATTATACAATAGTTTGTTGTTTAAGGATATATATTTACTTTTGAAATGTTTACTATGCATTGATGTCTCATATATATGATAGTCTACGTGTAGATACATTTGTAGTTTTGAAGTATATATATAATAGTCATTTTATAACTTGTTGATATTTTGTTTATGAATGGGTTCTGTAATGTTAAGCATACAAAATTTTAAGATCTTTATATATATTCGATATAAATAATGTGGTTGCCGCATTGTTTTACTATTGGCCATTAAGTTATATATATATATATATATATATTGTTTTTAGAATATGATGAATATATATAAGTCATATAAATATTCTCTGGTGTATATAATGTATGCTTATGTATATAGGTCGGTTTATATGATTTTTTTTTTATGAATATGTTTACAGTTTTAAAAGAATTGTTAGTTATATACAGTCACATATTGAGTTCATATATATATAGTTTTAAAGATATAATATATGAATACTGTTTCTTACGCAACTTGTTGTTTCAAATATATATGTCTATAAACTTTTGGATTCACTGGTTTTACTTTATAAGTATGTTATAATAAGATTTTGTTTACTGTTGGTGTATATATACGTATGTAAAGATAGTACCTTTGATATGAGTTGGTTTTATGGGATATAGGTGTAAAGTATCTATGTTGCTGTACGTATTATTATAACTGAAGTTTATATATATATATATATATATATATATATATATATATAGACACACACACACACACGTGTGGAAGCTTTTATATATACATTGTAAAGCTATATGTAAAGTTATGTGATGTCATTTATAAGTGGAAGTATTTATCATATATAGTATAAGTTTTCATATGTTGTTATACCAGACTGTATATATAATACATAAATAGTTATATGTTTTGTTAGCATACATACATATGTTTTGTAAGTTCATCTATATATGTGTTACATCTTAGTTCATATAGATAAGTATATGCTAATTTGGTTTTCTAATATATATAGTTTATATTTGAAATTTATGTTAGTTATAAAAATATAGGTTTAAATTAAATACTGATTTGTTAAGTACATAAGTGTATATTATAATAATATTTGTTTTAAATTGTGTATATATAAGTATCTTTCATTTTTAAATATGAATATATTTTATTTTATATGTTTGTGAGTATTGTTCCAAAAACATATTGTCCGTCTATCAAGCTAATTCATTTTGATTTCATCAATTCCTCTTTGTCAGCTTTATCCATCGTGACTGATTTCTTCATCAAATCGTAGACATCTAACATTGTTTTGAAATTCGTATCTCATTTCCTTGTCAAGTTTCTCTAGCCTCGAAAGGTGCGCAATCATTCACAATTAATGTTCTTATATATATATATATATTAAATTTGATATTAATTGAAACGACAATTGAAATATGCTACTGTTAGTTATTTACATTTCTATGCATGCCATTATCTGTATCTGTTCACCTGTGACATCTTACACCATTATCGGTTATTTATATTGATGATATATGCATGTTATATTTATCGTATCTGTTATCACTCTGCAAGTTCCCTGTTAGTATAGAATTCACTATGGTTTGAAATGATACATACCCGAACGGACTTTAGAATATGAGAAAATCGTTATGGGTTGAAATGATAAACCCAAACGATTTTCATTGAATTGAATTTGAGATTGTGGGTTGAAACGATATATATATATATATACCCTTATATATTTGAATTGCGGATTGAAATGATAAATACTCGTATCACTTGACCATAGGATAGAAAATTTTATACAGGCACCGTTGGTCTATATATAAATAATTTGAAATGGTTGCTGTGGTTTTGGAAGGAAATATATGGTTTTATATAAATATTTATTTTAGATCTTATATAATTGTATTTTATATATAGTTAAATTCTTGAATTTAAGTTATGAATAAAAATTTTAATATAAAATAAGCTTAATAATAAAGTTTGATTTTATTAAAATATAATATGGTTAAGTATTTATTTAAATTATATTTGAATATAGAGTTTATAATAATTTAATAAATTTGGGTTGAGAAGATAGATTTGAAATTGATTTGAAATTGTACTTAATTAAGAAATATATTTATTTAGAAATCGACTTGGAACTTATTGAATTTGAGATTTTTAAAGGATAAAATTTTATAACTTGATTTTGGTTAAGGTGATTTAAATGAATATTTCAAGTTTAAATAAGTTGAAGGAAATATTTAGTTTATTTGTAATTTGGGGTTTTATTTAGATAATGTTGGATTTATTAAGTGAATATTTCAAAACTAAATAATAATAAAGTTAATTTAAGATATGTATATGAAATTATCAAATTTAGTTGTGAGATTTTGAAATATTTAAAGCTTTGAAATATATCGAAATGGTTTATGTGTAGTTCAAATATGTATTTGAAATCGATATAATGGTTTATTGAGAACTGAATTTAATTGAAATTGATGGTTTGAGATTTGACTAAATTTAGGATTGGTGTTGATTTGGAATTGATTTGTGAAATTTGAGGAAGCTAGTTTATTATATAAAGTATTTTTTGTAAATTATATTTAAAACTATTTACATATATTACTTTATAAATTTATTTCATATAAACTATTTTAATATAAATTATTTTTAATATAAATTATTTTAATATAAATTATTTTTAATATAAACTATTTTAAATTATAACTATTTGTATATAAGCTATTTTAAATTATAAACTATTTTATTATATATACTATTATTTATAAACAGTTAAGTGGGAAGTGTTATGGTTCCAAGCATTATGATTTCTAAATTTTGATTTTCAAAGTATTATGATTTCCAAAGTGTTTGATTTATAAAGTGTTATAACTTTGAAGTACTAAGATTTTGTAAATGGATATATTTGAGATGGATATATTTAAAATGGAAATGATATCGTATTTGGTTTTGAGATGGCAATGATATTTTGGTTTTGAAATATAAACTATTTTAAAGTTATTAAATGACCAATCAGTGTAATAATTACGTAGTTATTGAAGAGTCCGAGATCGATTAGGGACATACTCTCTGTCTAAATCGAAAACCACTTTAATAACTATTATACGCGGAGTGCGATCCAGAATGAAGTGGTTGGAATGATGACGTTGCTGGATTTGAAGAAAGAGAACGATAATGGATAGCCTTGACACTTGTGTCAAATTTGAAATGACTTAAAAAAGAGTCATGCCGGACTAATGAGGTTAGCCACCTCTAGCGAACACACTTCTTCGTAAACTACTCATTACTTGTTTTTTATTGGTGCGCATCCTTGAATTGGGAGTGTTGTTTCATGGTGTTGCGATCATTGCGGTAATGCGTTCTCATCAGTCCGGATCAGGCAAACGATAGTTTCACTACCTTGGTATTGCCTCATGTGCCTTGTCATACTCGTATCCCTATACGCGACCATTACGATTTGTTTTGTGTTATACCTATGGAGTACTCCCTGATAGCCCACTAGTTTACGGAGGAGTTTACAGTGCTGTATAGACTATGACGCTTATATAAAACGTGTTAAGGGGGATAATGGTAACGTCTTAACACTATTTTTAAATATATTATGCTTTACTTTAGACATTATTATAATAGCGTATATTACTACATAGTAGATAGTTTAACGGATCCTTAGAGGATGTTTATCCCAAACATCCTTTGAGTTACTTGTATTTCGGTTGTTATTTCACTTGAGTTGGATTTATTGATATAAGAATGTTAATCCTGACTCGAGTGTTTTGTGTTTTGCTTTATGCTCGGGTCAGACCAAGTGTACCAGTATTCGAGACTCGCCTTTGGAGTTGGAGCTTCACTTGGAGATCCAGCTATCTACCTAGCTTTTAGATATTCAGTTGATTCTAGTGATGTATTCTGATCTTGTATTTGATTATTGTATTTGAAACTTCTATTGTATCTTATTTAACTCTGATGTATATATTGTAGCTTCATGAACTACTATTCATTTGTTTCCCTGCATATTGTTATATTACTCTGTGTCGGTGATTCTGTGATTATTTATTTACTGTATATGTTATGTTTTGCCAAATATAAACTTACAATCTGGTATTTTGAGCAATTCAATTCCGACATGTTTGGATGCAAATGGTTGAAAATATCAGGTCGTTACACTCATCCTTACTGTTTGCTGGATCCAAAAAATTTAGTTCATATTTGGTGGTCCTTAATAGAGGGAGAGTATTAGAATACAAGTTTGTTCACATTGTGTGAGCAGTTGTTCATATTGGAAATTTTACTATGTTTACTATGTTGTCTCCATCGAATAAAAACTAGTATTTTGCGCAAATTACTTTAAGCAAAATTGTATAGGGGTTTTGCGGGTGTGATCCTTATAAATACATCATACTCATCTCGTTAACTCCTTAACTCCTTTGTATAAATAAATAAACCATCATTTTCCTTGTTTTTCCCCTAATTGATTAGTGTCAACCGCATTAATTTTCAAATTTTATATCTTAATTCATATTTTTAGTTAACTTTAATTATTTTGACTACTTTTGACTAGAAAATTATGTACCTATACAAATTATTTCACTTTGCACATACAAAATGTTGTTTATATTTATTAGTTGTATTGCTTGGGTGGAGTTAGCCTCTTCTTTCAAAATAGAAAAAAAGTGGCAGGTCTCTATTTTTGATGTAGTGTAAGAATAGTCTTTAAGCTAATGAATATGTAAATTAGAACCCTATTGTTGAAAAAAAATATTCGCAAGGTTACCCGCACTTTATGAAAGTCAACTTGCGTTTTTTCTAAGTGTTCTTAAAACTACAAATCCTGATGATGGTAAAATTAAAGATATCTCATAAGAGCATAACTAAATAACAATTGAAGATAATTTGCAACAAATGCAAACTAATATTATAGTTTTAAAAACTTTCTTAAAAACGTAACTTAACTTCTACTCTGTTTCTCCAAAATAGAATTTAGCTTGCATATTCATTAGCATAGGGAGACATCAAAAATATAAAATGATGCTTAAAGGTCTTAATAAAAACCATTTTCTCATCTAACTATTGGTATTTTCCTGGTATAGGCTTTGTTTATAAAGTCCTTCTTTGGATGTAGTGGTGAGAACAATCATTATGTTAAATAAATATGTAAATTAGGTCCATACCTTTGTAAAAGTTGAAAGTATAAACTAACATATGTGTTACATTGTTATCCCGCCTTTTGGCAAGGCCGTGACATCAAAAAATTTACTGAAAACCAAAGGCATTTCTCCTTGATTGTCAGTTGTACACAGGTTCACTATGGATATCAACAAATTTTTTCCGAGTTCGGATCAAGCTACAATTGACAAGACATGACAAGCAAAGCTATGGATGCCAACGTTCCGAATTTTAGGTTAATTAGAGTCTGTATGCTTAAGATATGATCGACGCAAAATTGAACATTATTCTCATTCGTATCCATCGGGTTTAGTGCAATTGGTATCGATTGATTCACAGGCCTTGTTTGTATCCATAAAACATACACTATTCGTATCCATCAAAAAACCATAGTTCGAATCGATCTGTTCGAATCCATCGCGTTATCCGTCTGTTCGAATCCATCGTGTTATCCATCTGTTCGAATCCATCATGTTAGCACTTGTTCGTATCCATGCCACTGGTTCAACTTCGTATCGATCGACTAAAGTTAATTCCAATCGATACGAACAAGACTAGGTTCACCAACACAAGCAGAATGACTTCAACCGATGCGAACAACGCCACAGTGATTCGAGTCGAACATACCCACTCCGATTGATATGAATAGGATAGGCGATTGATACGAACAACATATTATAGATCGATACGAACAACATACTGCTGATCGATTCGAACTTGGGACGTGCGTAGAGGAGACTCGGTCAATTCGGAACGAACTTCAGATCGATCCTAAAATCAAGTGCCACGTCAACTGTAGGCATGTGATCAATAACGATTCGAACCGATCGATACGAATGTACCGATTTGAACTAAGCAGCCTGCTGAAAAACCCAATTTTGCATCGATCATAACTTGTAACCCACAAGTCCAAATGCTATGAAATTTTCACAGGAGCTTAGGTACGACGTAAGGAATGTTCGTGCCAAGTTTAGGCTCGATTGGGCCAAATCTTAATCGATACGAAATTGGTTTGTATGGATCACGGACTGAGTGCAAATTGCATGGGATCGATCACATGGGCCCACTTACGTGCCAAAAGTGGTCTCCTGAGATATGGGTGAGGTATTTGCAGCCTAGCCTATAAATAGCACCTCAGAACCTACAGAAAAGGGATCTTCGGCTATCTGACGTCCAGACTCTGCCGAAAAACATCTTTGCACTACAAGGCTGCTGTTGTATTCGAATTTCATCACTGTAATCCGCTGTAATCAGTTGTAACCAACAAGGAAAGTCAATAAAAGATTAACTTTTAAAGTGGACGTAGGCCGGAGGTAGCCAAACCACTATAAATCTTGCGCCTCTGTCTACTTCTTTCTATTTTAAGTTTTTATTCTTCATTTTTCATTCTCTACATTACCTAAATATGTGATTTGTGTTTATACATTGGTGCTTTCACGATATTTCGGGTTTATGGCCAATTTTGGCGCAAACACTTTGGTGCTTTCACTGAGAACAACTAGCATCAACTATACCAGATTTGGAATTCAGATTTGAAAGGCTAAAGGATTCAGATTTGAAAAACTATGACAAAGCAATCAACAGGAGGCAAAGAGCAGAGAGAAGTCAGCATGAAGGAGGCCAGGAAGCGTCTTCAGGGGCTAATCAGACTTCAGCCTTCATCACCAGAGACGAGATGGAGATGATGATGGGAGATATGCATGAAGAGTTTTTGAAAAGACAGGAGGAAATGATGCTGAACCTACTCAGACAGTTTGGACAGGCGGGAATAGCTGGTGCTTTAGGAGTTTAGATCTAGGAATTGTAGCGGAAAGACTCAACCGACAATCAGATGAAGCAGCTCAACATGGCATAGCCCCTAATCAGCACACGACTATTCATTGGGATGGATCCAGGCTTGGGGGCACACTACCTGGCAATGATGGACCAGTTCATGGAGAAATTCCAGGTGATACCACACAACAAGATGCCGGTAGGAATGCAGGAGCGCGTGATGAGGAGTACGTACCAGAATTTCCTCGAGACTCGGGGCAACCCTTAACGGACAACGCAGGATTGGCTGAGATTATTAGGCGAACTATGCGCGAAGGTTTGACAAACAGAGATCTGGAAGGAGTAAACATGAGTCCATTTACCCGTGAAATAAGAATGGACCGTAACCCACCGGAGTTCAAGCTACCTACTCTGGAAGTGTACAATGGCAAGGCTGATCCGACTGATCACTTGATGAGATACACAAGAGATATGGAAGTGCTGGGGGCATCAGAGGAAGTGATGGCCTGATGTTTCCCTATGTACTTGACAGATATAGCTGCTACGTGGTTCAGACAGTTGGAAGATGGATCTATCAGGACATAGACAGAATTGGTGGATAGGTTTCTAAAACAGTTTAGGGTTCATATCAAAAGGCCAAAGAACGTAATGACACTAACATTGGTAAAGCAAAGGACAGAGGAATCACTCAGATCTTTCTTAACTCGGTTCAATGCAGCGGTTGCTTTGGTGGATCGACCGAATCCTTCGATGGTTTTAATGGAAGCAGTGTCGGTAGTCCGAGAGAATTTGGATTTCAAAGTGTCATTGATACGGGACCCATCAATGGATCTTGGGGAATTATTTCACGAAGCTGAGAGATTCCTTTGGCAGGAAGATGCATGTTAAGATATGAAACTAAAGGAGGTGAACGTATCTGAGGATGAAGGGCCATCCAATGGAAGCTCAGATAAAAATAAAGATAAAGGAAAGAGGAAGTTGGATGACGAATCAGGAAAGCGGTGGAGAGAGCCAAAATTTTCCACCTACATAGGATTGAATGAGATGTTAGAACAGATATTAATGGAGACTCGAGATCGCCTTCCCTACCGAAGGCCTGCAAGAAGAGCTCCCTCGAAACGTGGAAGGGCATCAGGAAGGCACTATCTCTTTCACGATTTAGACGGACATGATACCAACAGCTGCAGGGATCTAAAGGATATCATCGAGGAACATGTAAGAAATGGCCGATTACGATAATATGTTGTAGCTCGGAATGCCGTGGTGGAACAGGAGCGGCCACCGTCTACCTCAAACAATGATGGCGCGAGGCCCAGGAATATGGTCGACTGGTTATCAACTGATAGGGATGATATGGAATAAGTAGCAAACTATGGGTGAATGACCAAGTTACTTACTCATGTTTGGAGACGGAGATGCCCCTAGGCATGCTCTAAGATGATGATAAACCGCGATGCTGTGATTTGTGAAATCTATTTTTTGTTCTTGGTTTGGACACTCGCTTTTTCTTGTTTGGTTTTGGAGTTTGGTTTGAACTCCTGATTTTATTTGTTTTCTGGTTTGGACTTTTGTTTGGATGATTATTTTCATGTTTGGATATTGGTTTGGATTTCTGATGCGGATTTTCGATTTTCTGATTTTATCTGGATTTCGGATTGGTTTTTGATTGGATTTTTATTTGGTTTTTGGTAAATGGTCGTTGGGTATGGACTATGTCTGGCAAGGGGTAAGTCTCTTCGTCCGAACGTGGAGAATTGGCTTATTCAGGTCGTCGAGTATGGACTATGCTCAGCAAGGGTCCAGAGAGACCAGGATTCGGCCTAGGACTTAGTCCCCACAATATCTATCGGTTACTTTTTCAGGTCGTCGAGTATGGGCTATGCTAGGCAAGGGTCTGGAGAGACCAGGATTTGAACTAGGACTTAGGCCCTATATTATCGATTATTACTTCAGGTCATCGAGAATGGACTATGCTCGGTAAGGGTCCGAAGCGAGCAGGATACGGTTTAGGACTTAAGCCATGACATAACTCAACGATCGGGGACACTGGACCACAGATACCAAGGCAGTGCTTAGCACAGGTCACCGAGTGTGGATTATGCTTGGCAAGAACCTAAAGAGGTCCTGGATTCGTTATTAGTTATAGGATATGGATGGATTAGAGCTCGGTTGTCAAGTTTGAATGGATATGAAATTGGCTAAGGGTTTGATTACTAGATTCCAAATCGGACGTCGACTTAGAGTAGTCATGGAAGTGGATCGAGATATGGCTATGGCACTCGGATAGGATGGCTATGGATGGAAAAGGGCTTTGGGTATCAGATTCGGAACTATTTAAAACACACCTTCTTATTACAAGGCATGTTTTGGGAGGCAAGTGTTATCTCACCTTTTGACAAGGTTGTGATACCAAAAAATTAACTGGAAAAAGCAGTACTTCTTGATTGCCAGTTGTACACAGGTTCACTATGGATATCGATGAATTATGTCTGAGTCCGGATCAAGCTACAATTGACAAAGACATGACAAGAAAAGCTATGGAAGCCAGTGTTCCAAATTTCAGGATAATCGGAGTCCATATGCTCAAGATATGATCGATGCAAAATTGAAAATTATTCTCATTAGTATCCATCGGATTTAGCGCAATTCGTATTAATTAATTCACAGGACTTGTTCATATCCATAAAACATACACTATTCGTATCCATCAAAAAGGCATAGTTCGAATCGATCTGTTCGAATCCATCGCGCTATCCATCTTTTTGAATCGATCGTGTTATCACTTGTTTGTATCCATGCCACCGGTTCAACTTCGTATCGATCGACTGAAGTTAATTCTGATCGATACGAACAAGACCAGGTCTACCAACACAAGTAGAATGACTTCAACCGATGCGAACAATGCCACGGTGATTCAAGTCGAACAGCCCCATTCCAATCGATACGAACAGGACAACGATCGATACGAACAACATACTACATATCGATATGAACAACATACTACTGATCGATTCGAACTAGGAACGTGCATAGAGGAGACTCGGTCAATTCGGCATGAACTTCGAATCAATCCTAAAATCAAGTGCCACGTCAACTTGTAGGCACATGATCAATAACGATTCAAACTAATCAATACGAATGTATCAATTCGAACTAAGTAGTCTGCCGAAAAACTCAAGTTTGCATTGATCATGACTTGCAAACCACAAGTCCAAATACTATGAAATTTTCACGGGAGCTTACATACGATCTATGGAATGTTCGTGACAAGTTTTGGCTCGATTGGGTCAAATCTTGATCAATATGAAATTGGTTCGTATCGATCACGGACCGAGTGCAAATTGCATGAGATCGATCGCATGGGCCCACTCACATGCCAGAAGAGGTCTCCCGAGATGTGGACAAGGTATTTGCAGTCTATACCTATAAATAGCACCTAGGAGCCTACAGAAAAGGGATCTTTGGCTATCCGACGTCCAGATCCAGTCGAAAACATCTTTTGCACTACAAGGCCGTTGTTATACTCGAATTTCATCACTGTAATCCTCTGTAATTAGTTGTAACCAGCAAGGAAAGTGAATAAAAGATTAACTTTTAAAGTGGACGTAGGTCAGAGATAGCCGAACCACTATAAATCTTGCGTCCCTATCTACTTCTTTCCGTTTTAAGTTTATTATTCTTTATTTTTCATTCTCTACATTACCTAGATCTGTGATTTGTATTTATACACTGGTTCTTTTACGATATTTGGGGTTTGTGGCCAATTTTGACGCAAACATACATAAAGTTTCCTAACGATAAAAAATTGATTTGCGTCTTTTGCTTTTACCATCACTAAATTTTATAGCATTTTTATAGAATTTCCATAAAAAGGCAAATTTGACTTTCACATTGTGTAATAATGCTTAAATATATACCATTTATTTTGCAATCCTTATGCAAATTTAGTAAGTAAAATATGAAACTTTAAGAAAGTTTTGCTTTTTAATGTTTGGGATAACTCACGATGTATAGGGTGTTAAGACATGTGTTTTCATTATATAATCTATATATATATGGGGTCATGCTCATTTATTTGTCGTGTGCATACTGGTGTACATGTATTTGGACCTTGATGTGTGAGCCCAAAATCTATCTGCTTGTTATATAAGTGGATGCATAACCCTAGGCAATTCTCGTCTCCTAATTACTGTTGGATCATGTGTATCACGCAGTGGGGTAAAATAGGAAAATTAAAAAAAAAACATTTTTTGATTGTTCCAAACAACACAAATACATAACTCCTTTATGTCACCAATAATCATGTATAGTTCATAGTTCGCCATATGAAGAGCATAACACACACTAGTCTTAAAGAATGTATTAATATCCTTTTCTCAAGATATCTCGACTATGACATTTAAGGATAAGTATTTTAAATACACAATTCAATACTAATGGCTATGAACAGATTTGCAATCATAATCAATTAATTACGTTTCCTAAGGGTTTTGTATTTGTAGACATTTAATGTTTTCAAAGCGTTACAATAACGACCTGTGAGAAATGCAGATTACGAATCTTAAGGCTAGAATTAACACTAGAAGGGGGGAGTGAATAGTGTTTTAAGGAATTACTAAATCTTTTTGAGTTTATGTTAATTTGAACACAAATGTATGCAATATTCAAACACAGATATGATCACAGAATCAAACATAGATGCAGAAATAAAGTAGAAGCAATAAAGGAAAGAACACACCGGATTTTATACTGGTTTGGAGTTACCCTACATCCAGTCCCACACACAAGTATGGATTTTATTTCAAAATCAGTTGTTACAATTACACCCTCGATTTCAAGGCCACGAGATACACCACTCGAGATTCACAATCCTCTGGGTAGAGATACTTGATTTTACGGGAAACAAGTTCACCCAATTGATTTCACAGGCTACAATCACACCTTTTCTCGCTTGATTGATTTCACAGGCTACAATCACACCTTTTCTTACTCAATTTATTACAAAGAAGCCTGTAACTCTGAATAGCACCGAGATCTTGTTGAGATAGTGATAGTGAATCAAACCAGAGATGATATAGTTAGATTCAATGGTGATTTTGGCAGAGTAATGGTAAAAATATATGTAAAGAAATGTGGAAGAATAAGAGGAGTGAAATCAGAGAAAATATGTATATAAATTCGTTTAAAACTGCCCCTATTTATAGTAGAACAACAGCCATGTTCATTCGTGAAAGGTATGACGAATAGACACTTCTTTAGAAATTCAAATTTTTGAAACAAACTGTCACCTTGTCGACAGGGGTCCCTAGGGGTTGTCGACAAGCCTATGGTATTTTTGGTGATTTGTTTTTCTTTGAAAATAACTTCTATCTTTTATTAAAACTATTTTAAACTTTATAAATATACTTAACTATAGTTAAAATACATAAATAAGTATAGAGAATAATATATAAAATTTTACTATAATTTTATATTTAAATGTATGTATAAATATTAAAAGTTAAATATATTATTATTAAAAGATAATTTAAAACCAAGGATAATTTGATTTTAAAGATAAAAATTATTTTGAGGCTAAAAGTATTTTAAAACCAGGATAGATGTTTTTGATTCTTTTAAAAGGAAGGTTTTGAAATCATTTTGAAAATAAGATATAATTTTGTAAAAAACATTTGAATAAAAGTTAGTGGATACAAAACAATGCTCCACTAGATTTTTCGTACGTTCCATCCTACTTAGGGTTCCATCCCTTTAACAGGCTCGAAGTGGATTCCATTCCACGAATAAATTGGAGTTTAAGATGTCAGTGCTTTTCTAGGAGTTTTAACAAAATTCCTAACTAAATTACTTATTCTTGAACTCTTGATAATCTTGATACTCATGAGTCTTCAATGTTGATATCTTTAGTCTTGAATCTCTATACTGTACAGTCTTCATTATTGATACCTGCATGGTTAAATCTTGCATATACATATATATCTAAACTATAATGTTAGTATTTATTTTATAATCTTATTCTAAGGTTGTTGTCATCAAAACTATCTTCTCAGGGACTAACAATCTTCCTTTTTTTAATGATGACAACCTTTGTTTATAAAATATTACTTCTATCCTAATAACTCCCCCTAAAACTAATAACTCCCCCTTAATATATGCCTAACTATCCTATTTTATACTTCTCCCCCTTTGTCATCAACAATCCAAACTATATAACTCCCCCTTAATCTAGTTCTATATGACATGTGATTACAACGATAGTGTTATCATAAATAATCAACACTTAATTCTAAAACTAAAACTTAGTCCTTAATTACTAACTATCCTAACTAAGAATATATATATATATATATATATATATATATGATAATACTTATAATAGTGATAATGTGAGAAATCATATGCGAGAAATCAAATATAAGAACACAAATCATTTATTAACTATATATTGTTATATTTACATTTTCGTAGAAAACATAAGTAAGATCATATAATGATAAGAAAGAGAGAAAAGAAATTAATGTGTATTTATACATATTATGTTTTACACACCAATTATCAACCCATACCAAACCAAATCAAATCAATTCAAGCAATCAATTCAAATCAAACAAAGCAATCAAATAAAATCAAACATTACGGGGAACTTCCACCCATCCTTCTTCACCAAATATAGGGTCTGCTTTAATGGCATCCCAATTTTCATTTTCATTGGTGAGAGAGACAGGAGGATGTGCTTCATTATCATCTTTGTGCAGGGAGGAAATCATCCATCGTATCGCATCAAAATGCTTTTCTTGCTCCTTGATCATCTGCATTTGACTCAACTCTAAGCGTCGCTGATTCCGAAGGATGAAAGAGAGAATATTTTTGAAAGAGTTAAGGGTTCCTTCAAGATTCTCGGTCAAACTATGAATTGGATTGGCCATATTTGAGTTTTCAAGAAGAAATATAGATAAAGTAGATAAGAAATGATTTCGAGTGATGAATTATGGAAGAAATATGTATTTATAGGTGTAGAAATTCATTTGAATTGAATAGACACAAGGTAGTTATTCAAATTTCAAATTTAAAATGAAAAGTCATTTCTAACCAGTACTTGTCGACAAGGTCTAGGGGGTTGTCAAAAGGGGTCAGTTAATTTTGATGACTCATTTTGATTTTGTGAATAATTATGTGTATATATGTATTTATATAATATACTAACATTTATTTAAAGATAGGATAAGCAAGATAACAGAAAAGTAATTCAATTTCATTTCATAATAGAATGATACAATGATTAAACATTAAGAACTACATAAACATTCAAATCAAAACAAATTAAAACTAATACAACAAGACATGAAAAGGTATAACTAGTTAGAGGATGACGAAGACGAAGATAATCCAAGCTTCTTGCTTACTTTGGAGAAAAACTTGTTCATCTTGGATGACATGTTATCCAATTTCTTACTAATGGATCGTTTAAGTGTACGCTGATTCTCAACAATGATCTTTTGATTTTTGAGTAAGGTTTTGTTGGTTGGATTAGAGGGATAGTCAATACTTTCCAAGGATAATTCACTTTCTTCTTCTTCTTCTTCTGTCTCCATTTCATCCCCTTCTTCTTCTTCCTCCTCTTCCATCTTCTCATGAGCCAAATGCTCTTCCTTTTCGGCAAGAGTTTCATATGGTTGAAAACATATGGGATTTTCATAAGAGAAATGTTTGAGTGATTAAAAAAATTTCTTGAAACAAATTCTTCTCCTTTGAAATCTACCCCAAAATAATTAAAAATTCGAGTGAGATAGATTCCATGAAACAAAGGGTTTTCACCCATTTCAAGATTTTTGGCACGAAATTCATCCAAAATAACTTGCGCCCAATTAATATCATAATTTCCAAAAATAGCAAAAAGTGCTTTGCAAACTTTTGAAGTTGGATTGTTACAACTTCCAGATCTTGGGGTCAAAGTATGTTGTAAAAGAAGATTAAAAATTCTAGCTTTTGGTCGAAAGTTTCAATTTATGAAATCAAAGTTATCTCCTTCGAAAATGTGATGAAATGTCTCACGATCATTTTCATCGATATTAAAGCTAGAAAGATCCATTCCCGTGCTCTTGCAATTGAGAATGGTATCCAAAAAATCACAATTTCAAATGATTCTAGTGCCTTTGACACTACTCCAAATTTCATCATCATTTCCATTATAAAATCCACAGTTGAGATTTGCATAGAAAGTTTTAACAAGATTTGGATAACAAACAAAATCATTTTGTGAAGCATCAATAAGACTAAGAACTTGATTGTTTGCAAAAAGAGAACGCATAATAGAAGATTCTTTCCAACCGAATTTTGACTAATTTGACTAACTAGATCAGTTTCGATGGATAGTTTTTGACTTACTCCGATTTCTCTGGACCGTTGCCGAAGCAACTAGCTTTTCAGGGCGCGAAGACCACAGAAAATTAAAAAAGAAAGCTTTCTTTGTCGATTTTCATCCATTTCAATTTTAAAGTTTTATGTTGCATTTAAATTTAGTCAAACAGATAACCGATTTCATAAGAAGAGAAATCTTGAAATAAAGCAAACTTCCTGGGATGGACTTTTCCATTGTTAGCATAGTTGATATATGCTTTTATAGCCTCCGGATCATTGTAAAGTTGCTCTTTTATCTTTCTAGAAATTCTCAATGTGGAAGTGTTGCTTGAAAAAGCCATTAGAGTAGAAAGTAGAGAGCCTGATATTTTGGAATAAAAGTCTAAATTTGAAAATGAAAGTGAAAAGTTGTGATAAGAGATAGTAAATAAATAGATTCTCAAAGGGCATGTTCTTTGGTCAAAAGGTGACTTTTCAGAGACTTGAATGAAGTGAAAAGATGGAGGGAAATTCAACATTTGAATTCAAATTTTGAATTTCAAATTTCTGTACCCTTGTCGACAACATGGTGGGGACCTTATCGACAGGTGTCTATGAATTTTCATGATTTATTTCTCTTAAGTATTCTAATATATGTATATATATATATATATTATTTTTAATGTCTATATTTATCTGGAATATTACTAGATTATAGTATATTCCATAAAATATTGTAATATTATTAAAAAATAAATAAATAAAAATAAATTAATAGTAAAAAATAATAAAAAATAATTTTTTTAAAATTCAAACAACACACCAATTCAAAATCAACCAATCAAGCATCCAATTCTAAGCAAGCAGTTGCAACCAATGTATTGTAAATATGTACCTTTTTCTGAGTCTGTTTCTCTGAATTCATCGGAGTCGTGAGTAGCCGTGGAACACCTATTTGAATTATCTGTCTTCTGATCATCATCGCTTGAAGACGAGTCTGATTCATCTAGAGTAGCTATAAATGCACGTTTTCGTTTCATTGCAGAATCATTGTTTATAGGAAGATTTTGCTTATCTGGATGCAAACAGTCTCTTTTGATATAGCCTGGTTCGTCACATTTGAAACATTTGACATAATTTGACACTACATTCTTATTTCCAGAGTTCTTAAAGTTGTCTCTCTTGAGATTATTCATCTTTCTGTATTTCTGAAATATCTGAAAATTCTTGGTCATAAAGGCTATCTCTTCATCATTATTGATGTTTGAGTCTGATCCATCAGTCAATGCATTGAATGTCATTGATTTCTTTTTAGATGCTTTACTTTCTCTTCTCTTAACCATTTGGACTTCAAACGACATTAGATTTCCAATTAATTCTTCTATATTTAAGTTACTGATGTCATTTGCCTCTTCGATCGCTAGTGTCTTTTGATCCTATTCTAGAGTAAGAGAATTTAAGATTTTTCTGACTTGACCTTCTTCCGAAAATTCCTTTCCCAAGGATATTAAAGAATGCATAATATTCTGAAATCTACTATACATATCTGAAATAGACTTATTAGAATTCATTTAAAATAATTGAAACTGATTTGTGAGCATGGAAATTTTGGTCTGTTTAACTTTGCATGTTCCTTCGTGAGTAACTTGCAAAGTTTTTCAGATTTCATATGCAGACTTACAAACTGACACTCTATCAAACTCATTCCTATCAAGTGAACAAAACAAAATATTCATAGCTGTAAAATTGTTTTGTGCAACGGTCTTTTGCTCGACAGTCTACTGTGCAAAATCAGTTATGGGTTTAAAATATTCAGTCTGTGTAATATTCCAAGTGTCTAGTCCTATAGATTGTAAATATATTTTCACCCTACATTCCCAATATGCATAGTTACCGTCATTAAAAAGTGGTGGTCTGACAGTAGACTGACCTTCTACAAATGAACTAGTGACATGGATAATAGAACCAGTGTTGGTAGCATTAACAGTACCAGTGTTGGTAGCTATTTTGAAAAAATTTCAAAATTCAGATTATGAAACTTTTGAAAACCTTGCTCTAATACCAAATGTGAGAAATGCAGATTACAGATCTTAAGGCTAAAATTAATACTAGAGGGGGGTAAATAGTGTTTTAAGGAATTACTAAATCTTTTTGAGTTTATGTTAATTTGAACACAAATGTATGAAATATTCAGACACAGATATGATCACAGAATCAAACACAAATGCAGAAATAAAGTAAAAGCAATAAAGGAAAGAACACACCGGATTTTATACTGGTTCGTAGTTACCCTACATCCAGTCCCGCACACAAGTACAGATTTCCTTTCAAAATCAGTTTTTACAATTACACCCTCGATTTCAAGGTCATGAGGTACACCACTCGAGGTTCACAATCCTCTGGGTAGAGATACTTGATTTTACGGGCAACAAGTTCACCCAATTGATTTCACAGGCTACAATCACACCTTTTCTCGCTTGATTGATTTCACAGGCTATAATCACACCTTTTCTCACTCAATTTGTTACAAAGAAGCCTATAACTCTGAATAGCACTGAGATCTTGTTGAGATAGTGATAGAGAATCAAACTAGAGACGATCTAGTTAGATTCAATGATGATTTTAGCAGAGTAATGGTAATAATATATGTAAAGAAATGTGGAAGAAAAAGATGAGTGAAATCAGAGAAAATATGTATATAAATTCGTTTAAAACTACCCCTATTTATAGTAGAGCAACAGCCATGTCCATTCGTGAAAGGATATGACAAATAGACACTTCTTTTGAAATTCAAAATTTTGAAACAAACTGTCACCTTATCGACAGGGGTCCCTAAGGGTTGTCGACAAGCCTGTGGTATTTTTGGTGATTTGTTTTTCTTTGAAAATAACTTCTATCTTTTATAAAACTATTTTAAACTTTATAAATATACTTAACTACAGTTAAAATACATAAATAATTATAGAGAATAATATATAAAATTTTACTATAATGTTATATTTAAATCTAAGTATAAATATTAAAAGTTAAATATATTACTATTAAAAGATAATTTGAAACCAAGGATAATTTGATTTTAAAAATAAAGATTATTTAGAGGCTAAAAGTATTTTAAAACCAGGATAGATGTTTTTGTTTCTTTTAAAAGGAAGGTTTTGAAATCATTTTTAAAAGAAGATATAATTTTGTAAAAAACATTTGAATAAAAGTTAGTGGATACAAAACAATGTTCCACTAGATTTTTCGTAGGTTCCATCCTGCTTAGGGTTCCATCCCTTTAACATGCTCGATGTGGATTCCATTCCATGAATAAATTGGATTTTAAGATGCCAGTGCTTTTCTAGGAGTTTTAACAAAATTCCTAGCTAAATTACTTATTCTTGAACTCTTGATAATCTTGATACTCATGAGTCTTCAATCTTGATATCTTCAGTCTTGAATCTCTATACTGTACAGTCTTCATTCTTTATACCTGCATGGTTAAATCCTGCATATACATACATACATACATATATATATATATCTAAACTATAATGTTGGTATTTATTTTATAATCTTATTCTAAGGTTGTTGTCATCAAAACCATCTTCTCAGGGACTAACACGACCTACACTTTTACATAGAGTTACATAAGTAAAATTTAGAGAAATTTTGGCCCATATCCCTCTATTTATAAATAATTAGGTCCCCATCCCTCCCGTTTATACATTATAATGTACATCCCCATTATTAAATAATTAAAAATATAAACCACAAAACCCTATCTGCTTTCATCTGTCATTCCATCGAACAAAAAAATAGCACGCGGAACACTCGAAATCGAACTAAATACATAATTTACAAATTAGGTTTTCTACTTTCGATGGACATAAAACATTGAAACTAAACTCAATACTTACATTTTAATCGACAGTCTGTTCGAAAGCAAGAAAAAATAGAAGCGATTTCCCTTAAAAAAGACAAATATATGCAAATTTGTAGAAGGATTTCTCCGATGTTCGAATTTAGCAACCGAAGAAGGCTATTGTGAACAACATGCATCAGTAAAAACTAAAAATCCACAAAATGAAGTAGACAAGGTAATTCGACATACGTTATTTTGATACTTAGATTAGAATTGTAGATTCATGATTGATGAAATGAAAAATGCAAATATTCTCATGATAGATATTTGTCATAAGTTATTCAGTAATTGCTTACATATGTAGATTACTTGACTAAATACTTCAAATATTTTGCCATAATAATTACTTGGAAAATATTATGAGATTGATATGAGATGATGAGGAATTATTATCAATCAGAATTATCATATATTGCAAATATACCTGACATATATTTGCCATAATATTTGCCATGCAAATATTTGCCATGCAAATATTTGCCATGATTTTTATTTGCCAAATATTATAATATTTATATTACAAGTGCTAAAAATGTCAAATAACTCATAAATGTAGTTTTGATAGATTGTAGATTCTTACTGTAACTTAAAATTAAATAATGTAGCTCTGAATCATTGAAGATAAAATTAGTGTCAAATATTGTTAGATGATTAAACAAGTATGGTAAATATTTGCCAAACAATTTGTGACTGTAATTGGTGCATTTAATATTTTCTACTATAAATGCTTAAAATGTTTGTAAAACAAAGTTAAGACATTTGGTAGATTAAAATTTTAGTACTGGTAAATAATAAAATGCATACAATAAGTAATATTGTTATAAATATGGGAATGACAAAATATTATCTTTGCCAAGCAAATATTTGTCCTACAAATATTTGCCCAACATATATTTGTCATTCCCATGTTTTCTACATATATATATAATACTACTTTATTAATTTTATAATGTTTGCAGGTTATATCAAAAAAGTATACGGACGAGGATACAAATATTGTAGCAAAAAATTGACAACTGCCTTTTTCAATGAGGAAACTACAAAATGCACCTGAAACTTCTCGCAATCCTAAATCACATCAAAACATTGAATCATCAAAATACGATACTACAACAACTCCAACGACTGAAACTTTAGAATATACACCATATGATGATTAAGTTCCTCTAGCAACCCTCCTTAAAAGAAAACAATCGACAACAAGATGTAGTGGTAGAAAACCACCTGCAAAGAAACAAAAAAGAAATGGTAAAAGAAAATTAAGAAAGCTATAGAAGTAGTTTTAAATCATTCCATATATTAATAGAATATTTAATTAAATAAAAGCTACTTTTAGAAGATCACATTGATTAATGAAGCAAACTTCGTTCTTCGACATCATCAATCCACTCTTTAAAGGAGCTATAACAACAGAGCATATATCTAAAGAATCATCTCCAATAGATATGATGATTGACTGCTTCTCAATTAATAAAAATTGTTTTGAATTTGGAGATGTGAAAGCAATTTTAAAAGAAAGCGATGATGCAAAAAAAATTGGATTCATAGATGAAGGCATCACAATCAACACTGCATCTCATTTTAAAGAATCTGAAATCAAATCAAAATTAAAAGCATTCAAAGACAAATATTTCAGGAATTCAAAAATGATCAAAGCAAAAGACGTTGAAATAAGCATTCGATTAGCTATAAAAGATCAAAAAAGAAGAAGATGTAATTGATTTTGCAAGATTGCTTATTATGTATTTGATTTCAACATACTTATTCTCCAATCTAAACTCAGCATTTCCATTGATGCTGCTACCATCTGTTTACAGATTGAAGCAAATGAAAACCATTTCTTAGCCAGCATCAATTGAAAAACATTTGATGGAGCAAGTAAGAAAAATACGAGCATAAGTAACCCTGCTCCTGGTAAACTATGTAATTAAATAAACTAACATTTAATACATTTATGTGCAATATTGGTTTTATGATATTACAAACATTATTCCTCTAAAAAAAGTTATAAAGAGAACGAACTAATATTTTCTAAATGGACATTTCTAGAAGTTACTCCAAGAAAAATTAAGTGATTGCTAGAAAAAAGGTAAATCTGCTAACAGTATAAATAGATTAGTTAAAAATATTGAATGACAAATATTAGGTAGGCAACTATTTGCCAAGCAAATATTAGGCTTGGAAAATATTTGCCCGACGAAAGTTTAATATTTTCTAATTCGTAAGGAGAAAAAGAAAAACAAAAAAAGAAAAAAGAGATAAAAACCGTCAAAGCTAAATCTCCTAAAGAAAAAGCTTCAGTTTTTGACAAAAAATATGACAATATCAAAAAACAAATGAAAGATATAAAATTATAAATGAAGAAACCGAAAGAGGAGAATACAACTCTAAAAGAAGAGAACAAGATCTTGAAAAAAGAAAATGAAGATTTGAGAAAAAAGAAAGAAAAAGAAGAAAATGATGAAGATGGTGAAGACAACAAAGTTGATAATGATCAAATAAATGATGATGAACTAATAGATGATGATAATGAAAATCATGAAAAAGATGAAGTTGAAGACAGAGATAGATCTTGCGATGACAAAGATAAATATGTTGGTACTAATAATTAGGATGATGGTGATGATGTAATTTTAGACACAGACGTTGAAGGTCTTAACAAAGACAAAGCGGTTGAAGCTGATGATGTTGAGAAAGACAAGAAAGAATATGATGATGATGATGCGGCTGCTAATATTGATGATGGTAGTGCTTGTAATGTTGATGGTGGTACTGATGGTGGTGGTGATGGTATTGGTATTGGTGGTTATAATGACCAAGATGTTGATGACAAAGACGGTGGTGATCGTAATGCAAGCGCTGGTAATGGTGATGGTATTGGTGGTGCTGGTGCTAGTGACAAAGATGGTGGTGCTGGTGATGGTGATGGCATTCCTGGTGTTGACCAAAGTAAGAATGATGCTACTACCAAAGATGATGCGACGACACTGATGACCAAACAGCAAGCCAATTTGAAATAGCTGTCATACTAAAGAAAATAAAAAGCGACGAACAAAAAGAGGCCAACGAAGAAAAAATAGAAAGCATAAAAAGGTAAACTTTTAAAACTTATTGTTAAAAATTCAGCCAGGAAAATATTTTCCACGCAAATATTTTCCATCTATTTGCTAGCAAACAAAACGTTTAACAAATAAAATTTTCTGACAAACCAGTTGATAAATAAGATGATTTGATCGTAGAAGGACATCAAGAAAAAAGAGTAAAGAAATAAAGGTCTATATCTTAGAACAAAAATCATTTTTTATATAAAATATTATATCTCAAATATTCGATATATACTAAATATACAATTGTAACAGTTGTCGTAGAGGAAGATAGGCTAGGTATGGACTGCCCAACATTCAATCTACTAACATCTTCTAGTGAGAGCCAACATAGCAGTGAAAAAGCAATGAAAGAATCCGAATATTTTCAACAAAAAGTGGCTGCAGATTTCCAAATCAAGCTTGAAAAGGTGGAGAGAAAAAACAAACAAAAGTTTCACCTTCTTACTCTCAAAAGAGTAAAATAAAAACCAAAAAGAGAGAAAACAGATCCAAATTTGAATATCCAACATAGAAAAAAGGCAATATCGGAAGAAATCGGATAAAAGCACAATTGAAAAGGAAATTGGAGAAGCTCCTTGTAACACCCCATAATTTGGCGTAAGTTATTTAATTAACTAGACTCCGAAAATAGAATTTGTGCAAACGATGGAATTTGACCATGAAACCTGCATCATTATGTTCATGGCAAAATTCTGAGCAACTTTCATGTTTGGAGTTTTACGATCGAAGTCCAAACTAAGAAGTTATGGATGACAAATGAATTCAAAATGAAAATAATTAAATAAGAAGAAATTAGCATTTTTTATATTAATTACCGGGCCCACAGGCCGACCCATCATTGGAGATAGTCGACCTGTGGTATAATGGCTACCTAAGGGTGGTCGAGCGGTGGTGACCGGGGGGCTCCAATAAACCTAGGCCGCAACGCCCCAGGTTTAATGTATTTCGATCGAACGGTTCTGGTTGATTATAACGCCTATAAATTCAGACCTAACCTTTCCTTCTTATATTTTTATGGAGGTAGTAGTAAAGCTCTGCCATTTCTTCTTCTCCACTTTCTTTTTAAATTATAAAGATAAAGTATTTGTACCTATATTCGTGCAAATTGGAGAAGAGTAGGAATTTAATAAAAGGAGAGGAGAAGAGAATCAACGTTATACGTATTTGAGATAATTTATATATTTATATACATTTGTATCTTGTTTCTCTCCTAATCCCAATTCTCTTCTCGGATATGTAACTCTAATGTACGTATATACCATATTATACATATCTCTTGGATTAAAAAGGATTTAAAGATAAATCAAAGGTTCTACTTCAGATCTGGGGATTTGTATTGCTTTAAAAGGCGAGTGGATTTTTTTATAGATTATTATAATATGATAATTATCCCATTGATGTTTATTTTGTTTTATGCCTGATTGGATAATTATATATGAGTTGTAGGCAACGAATCGAATACGATCTGAATATATTAAATATCGCATACATATTCTTGTTCATGAATTGATTTAGCATTATATATAACCTGATCTGGAAATTAGTCCCAAAAGCATGAATTTAGAATATTAATTTGAATGAAATTTATTCCAGATCTAAAATAGTTGTAATATGTTATAAATTTGGATTGTTACCCTAATCTTGGTAGAATATAAACTTTTCTATATTCGGAATTGTTGGAATTTAGATCCGTATGTAAATTACTTTGATTTTTTTCCCTTCTAGAAAGATACAGTGTTTGATCTAATAAGGAATAGATGCAAATAGAAAGAGAAAGAGAAAGAGATGTGCAAAGTATGAATTCATTGTGGTTTGCACTGTCTATTTCAGTAATAAAAAGAAATGATTATTCCTTGTAATTTTAACGGTAGAATCATTTATATTTTAAAGTTAAATCTGTTTTAGACTAATTTATGGAGATTATAGCGGACAATAATTTTAGATATGATTCCAAAAATTTAATATGGAAAAGTGTATTCTAGTAAAGATACATAACTAGAACATATTTGATAAAAATAATATTTGTATGTAATTGTTGCTATTATAATAACTAAAAAAAAATGACGCTGCACGTAATATTCACGTTTAGGATAACTAACTAATGAGAAAAGAATTTAAAAGGTTGTAACTCCAATAAATGGTAATAAATGTGGGAGTTGTAATAAATTATATGGTAAATGGATTAATGAGATCGATAAAACTGGAAGAGATATAAAAAAGAATATTAATTTGAATTTAGTAATCATGCATAAATGTCTTAGCAAATGTCTGTTAGGATTTCATGGACAAACGGACATTTACGAGCATTAAACGAGGATTTATGTTAAGTAAATATTTAAGATAAATCTTATCGTCTTAAATAAAAAGGGAATTATAAAGCTAAGTCCAATATCTACCTAAGATAATATAAATAAAGACCTAGGATAGTTAATTGGACTTTGTGCGTTAGTGATACAAAGTTAGTAGAGTCACTTAATGGAAGATTGCCCTTCACTTTAAGGTTACCAACAATGGGTGTGCTTACTGCTGATGTGAGATATCACTAATCCAACGACCCTTGATGACATGAGAGATTTGGCTTGGTTTCTTAATTGGAAAGTATTAAATGGTCCAAAATTGAAATCAGGAGCGATGAGGGATATCTTCATAAGGGTTCACTTCTGGTTTGAGGTTTTAAGCGGCTGAAGGGTCCGCCTCTCTCTAAATGGAAGTATTAATTAACCTAGTGAGATTCCAAATAAATAAATAAGATATCTCTAAAAAGGGTTTACTTTAGTGTTGAGGTCTTAAGTGACTGAAGGGTCCTCCTCCCTACAGGAAGAAGTAACCTAATGAGATCCCATATTTATAATTAAAGAGTGAGTGGATATCTCGAGAAGGATTTTCTTTAGGTTTAGGGTCTTAAGAGACTATAAAGTTATCCTCTTTCCTATAAAAAAGTATTAAGTAACCTAATGAGATTTTCAAGCAATGACAGCTAGATAGTACCATTGAGGAGCAGCTTCTGAAAGTTGGTCTTAAATGACGAGGTCTACTTATTTTCCACTGGAAAGTATTAAATGGCTTGGGTACAGTCTCTTACATTGCTAAAGATGAAATAATAATAGTACTATTTAGGAGCATGTCTTGGGGATAGGTCTTAAATGATAGGGTCTGCCTTAGTTAAGGTCTTAAATGACCAGAGTCTGCATATTTTATAATAAAAAAGTATTAACACTACGCCACAAAGCGAATCAGACAACAGCGATCACAAAACATAAGATAGATTTTTTGTTATCCCAATATTTACCACCGTTTCACACAATACATGGGAAAACCATTTGTTATGTGTCATACCCCGTGAAATCTTTGTTCTATTGAGATTTCATCCATGTCATTCAGACAACATTTTATCTATCGTCCGGTTGAAATTATCAAAAATTTCACTTTGGCTCCGTATCAAAATTTTAGTTTCCCTCTCAATGTTGCCTAGATTATTTAATGATCTCGTGCTTTCAATTATTTTCCCCTCTTTCTTTTGTTTCTAGGGAAAAAAGGTGTTCGTTCCTTCAATTATTTTCCTCGCTGCCTTTTCTTATCCCTCCTCCTAGCTATCGCCTACTGCCAACCCTAGTCTTCTCACATCCTATCGATGTTCTTTGATAAACTTAGGGTTTCCTAATTAGAGCTGCCTCTTTCATCTTTGTTCTGAAATTATGGTTTCATGAAAGCCGCTACTTGAAAGTTAAGCTTCGAATCACCTGTAGGATCGATTTCACCCTAGAGGGCGGGAGTGAATAGGGAGATACTAATAATAATAATAATAATTAATGCGGAAATATATAAAATAATTGCAGCACAAATAATAGCGGAATAATAAAGCAGAAATATAACAACACAGATTCACCCAGCTTCGGCAAAAACCCTGCCTACGTGCTGCCCCCAAGGTTTTTGCTAGAAATCAAGTAGTCAGACGCTTACACACGTAAACTTGTGACACCCGTTATCGACTAATCTAACTCTACGTTCAAAATCTCTGCCACAACCCAGCCACTGAGTTGCGCATTTTCGAACTACAAAACGGTAGTTCGTAACCTAGTTAATACACTATAATTTGAAAAGTTTAAAAGAAATTACAAAATAAACTAAAAGCTGAGCACAAAACCCTATTAATAATTCAAGCCCAATATAAAGAGACCGGCCCAATTTAACATAAAAGAAGATGACCCCTTTTCCTTTCCCTTTTTATCTGCCGATACCTTTTGCTTTTGTTCATTCCTTCGGCCGTTCGTTCCTCTTCCAAAATTTAGGGCTTTGCTTTGTTAAAGCCGTCGCTTGTTCTTTTGCTTCTATTGAAGTATGTGTTTTTGCTTTAGATTGCTTTTGTCAATCGATTGTTGCTTCGTTCGTCATCGGCTGCTCCAATTGTCGAGATCGAATGATTATAAAACTGTATGCGGTTTGCCTTTTTCGAATTTTGATTATTCTCGACTTGATTCGATTTTTTTGATTTATTGCTTTTGTTATTTGCTTGAAATCGAATTTTATAATTTTTTCCGATGATGTTACCGGGTTATATAGGGATGAAATCCCTTAGATTTTGTTCGTATAATTTCGTTTTGAATATTTCATGATTTTGTTTTCTGCGCTGATTTTTGATCGTATGATCTTGAGACCTCTGACTGGTTCATTCCTTGATTGTAGCTTGGTATTTGAATTTGAGATATATATATATATATATATATATATATATATATATATTTTATTTGCTGACTTGTTCGATTCTACCTTGGTCACCACGGCTTTGATTCTTTAGCATTTTGAATTTTTGTTGACTGCTATTACATTCTATTTCAAACCATGACTTTATTACTCGAGCTGCTACTATGTATACTTGATATTTCTGGTTTGAGTTGATGCTTCATGTGTACTCGAGTTAAACTGATCTGTATTCATGTTGACTTTGTTCTTTGATGTTGAGGCTTTGCTCAGTTGCCTTGTACATGGTTGCATACCACAGTTACCCTATTTGCATTGCTTCGAGTTTCATATCCATTTCCTTATATGTTGCTCTGCTCTAACCGCTGTTATGTTGTCTTTCTTTTGTTCAATCGACTTGTGTTGCTTTGCTGTGTCTTCTGTTTCATTTGTTGCCCTCTCTTCACTTGAATTCTGTCTGACCCATTGCCTTGGTTCTAAACCATTTGCACTTGAATGCTGGTCATCTTTCCCATTCATCTGAACTAGTTTATCTTAGCAGTCTGAAACTCATATACACTTATATCTAGTTGAAGTTGTTTTGTCAAGTTGAGTCTGTATGCATATTTTGGTCCATGGTTTGCTTTGAGTTTGGAGCTTGTGACATGTCAGGTTGAGTTGCTTTTGATATGTATATATGTGTGAACATACATGTATATATGTATGTACTTATCGTTCTTCTTTGATAATTCATTGAACTTCTACAGATACTATGCTTGATTATATCATGCTCATGTATTGCCATTTACTTGCTGCTACATTGTTTTGCACCTGACCATTTGTATCTAGTCTATTGGGTCTGGTTGTGTTGACACACTTATTTACATGTTTATGATTCAAATGTTCATGTGTGATCTGGTTGTGTACATTTGAATCCGGCTATTTCATTGGACTTTTATTCATGTTGTCTGACCATTGACTCTCGTACTTGACCATCCTATTTTTGTTTTGTATTGCATCTGAGTTGAATCCACCATTTGGTTGGGTTTGACCTTGTGCTCACTTGTCCCTGCAATTTTATCAAGTGTATATCAGTGTGCACGACCTTGTGGCATGTACAGTGATACACTGTGCATGTCACAAGTTGGTTCGTGTAAGATGAATTCAAAATAAATATGACGACGAACAACCCAAATAACCGAGGCAAATAATATTTTCAAAAACACACATTTTATTTTACACTGCAAAAATATTTCTTTTTCAATTTTACTACGTCAGTGTTTATTTTACAGATAATTCAGATGGTGGATTCAAACTGGAATAAAGTTGAAGATAAAATACGAGTGAAAGAGTGATATGTAGTGAGGGGAACATTGTAAAGTGAATTTTGTGATGTAATCGAAATTGTATTGTAATTGAAAATGTATATATGTAGTGAGAGCTCAAATTTGTACAAATTGTAATAAAATATTTTTTTTAATAAAATATTTTTTTGAATAAAATATTTGTTTGAGTTTTAAATTCTGTGTTATTTATTTTATTCAGCAAATATTTATTTAATTATGTGAAAAATAAAATAGTATAATAAAATTACATTTGAATGAATATATATATGTTTATTATCATTAAAAAAATCATGTACTAGCATATTCAACATCACCTTACTCCCTTCCTTCCTTATAGATTGCATACTTTGATTTACTGACTATTGATGGTTGCGGTTCCACCTTGTCGAGTGTTATTCGATTGTTATTAGTATGATTTATGCCCCTTTCGATTTATATTGTTCTCGACTTCTAATCTCTGACCGATGATGATTTGGGTTTCTTATATAGGAATTTATTTCCTAAATATGCGAATATATGATTCGATTAGAATGTTTCAAATTATTTTTCTCAGTCGTCGATTTATGTTTGAATACCCTTGATGATTTTTTTATTCTTGAATTTATGCTTTGCTTTTCGTTTGCTAATTTGATTGTTATATTGGACCTTGTTTTTCACTATGTTGCCTGACAATGTGCTCTTGACTTCATGTCTGAGTTAGTGGATTGCTATGTTGGACCTTGTTGTCTAAGGCAGTGTTGACTAGAATTGCCTTCTTCAAGGCAGTGCACTCCAACACTAAACATGTGTTGCATATATACATATATACATGTGTGTGTGTGCGTTTTTCTCACCATACTTAGACTTGAACTTATGTGTTTGTGCACTTTCATTGCTTATGCCTTTACTTGTTTGTGCACTTTTATGTGCTTGTGCCTTTACTTCATGTTGTTCTGTTTAATTACTTTCATGTGCTTTGGTTCTTATATACATTTCCATGTGCATTTTCATGTGCTTGTGCCTTTACTTCATGTTATGTTTACTAATTCGATGGTTTGAACTGCATGTTGCTCACTATGTACATATACATGTATATACATATGTGTACATTAATTATGCTGTCCTGGTTCATTCATGTATATGCATGCATACATGTATGTATATGTTCTATGGTTTAGCCTTGTTCAGTGGTTTAGCCTAAAACTGATATTTGTTCACATGTTGTATTGTTGTCTATACTTTGTTTTTACTTGGATTAGTACTTTGCAGTAAGTTCAACTATCGGTTGAGGTAAAGTTGTGCACTTTGAATCCAATATCATCCATGTATATACATACATACATACATACATACATATGTATGTATATATGTGTGAATGTTAGTGGTTCGAATTTGTGGTTAGTGTTAGTGTCTTGTTCAATTTTGTGGCATTTTTTCAATTTGTGACTTGTTCAATTTATGGCACTTATTCAAGGAAGTGATATGAAATTGTTAGTGATAGGGACTTATTATTATTCAATTTGTGGCACTTGTTCAATTACTGACATGTTTGAACCTATGAGTCAGGTTAACTTATTTATATCCTATCAATTTTGTTTTATGACTTTGAAGCTTTGTTTGATGGTGCTTTGATGGGGATTTGCTTTAGTTTGATGGTGCACTGCCACTGCCTTATTCACGGCAGTGCACAATGATACTTTTATTTATCTTTTTGTTCTTTGCTGGTCCATGTTGTTAAATTGTTGAAACTTGTTTTTGCTTTGAATTTCCATATACCTACATACATATGTATATATAGTGAATGTTGGTGGTTAATCTAGTTTGTGCACTTTCATGTGCTTATGCCTTCACTTGTTTGTGCAACAGTCCATGGGATTTAATTAATGCCCGGCCTTATGATATTCACAGTGATATGCTGTGCATATCATAAGTTGTCCATGCACATATATATTTATCTCTGTTTAAAACACGAAGAGAAAACAAACCCATGAAATGAGGCAATATTAAACCCAAATTCAATTTAATTATGCTATTTAGGATTGTTTCCTTTTCATTTTACCACGTTGTTTATTTAACGGGTATAGGAGATAGTTGGATACAAGCTAGAGTAAGCAAATCAAGATAATACATCAAAAATAAACTCGAGTGAGTGTGAGTGAGAGCGAGTAAAAAAGGTTATATGAGAGTGTAGAGAAAAGTTGTATATATAAGAGTGATAGTGAAATTTGTATTGCATTTGAATTTGATTTGAAATAAAATATTTGTTTAAATAAAATTATGATACATTTATTTCATTTTGCAAATATAATATAACTGTAATCAGTATGTGTATCCGTCAATATTTATATGTTGTATGATGAGAAATCTAGAAATTATACCACAACATTAGACAACATATGGTTTTTTTGTTGTGTTAGTGCATATCAAATGATGGGGCATATATATGGTCTGATGTGAAATGAGATAGCACAGGATTTAACGACAGATAGATATGCAATCAGACAACGGAGCATATCCGTCGTCTGATGCGTTTTTCCCATAGTGTAAGTGGCTTGGGTACTGTTTATTACATGATTGTGATTGTATCTGCGATAGATGCAGTAATAGTTGGATATTAAATGTTAGAAGCCCTAAATAGTGGTTAAAGGTTTTGTAGTTAGGACCTACTGATCATTGACAACATTGTTAGGAAATCATCTTGGGAATAGGTCTTAAATGACGGAGTCTACCTCAATTATGGTCGTAGATGACAAAGTCTGCCTATTTCTTTTAAAAATAATATAGAAGCCCGCTTCTTATTTAGAAGTACCAAGTGGCTAATGGGTGTGGAAGTATTGGGTAGTTGATATGACTTCATTAGTATTTCGTACTTGGGAAGGGGTAAGTATGTAACCGTGTATGCAATGCAAGGTTAGTTTAGAATTGCTAACCTAAATGGACACAACAATTAAATGGAAACCTATCAGTAAAGTTTATGTTATGGACAGTTTATATTTCTCTAGTCACTAGAACATTGTTCTAACCCCTCCTCATTACAATGCATATGATAAAATTTAGAGGAACGAGTCATTGGAGCCAGATGTGCTTTATTGTTGGAGATTCTTCTTTCTCTCATGCTCAATGCTGATATGATAATCTTCTATCCATGGAACACCATTAAGTCCAAGGTAGTAGTCATAGTCAGTATTCTTGTGCTATTATTGTTTCCACAGTGGATTTAAATTTATATCAATCTCTGATAATGCTCATGCTTATTTGTAGGTTCCACATCCAACGATCTGTGTTTTGATGGACTTGGGTTTTGATTTTTGCTGCAATTTAGGCCCATTAAGGTATGGGTTATTACATTTTGTATTAGAGCACTAGGTTAGTAGATCAGAGAGATTAGGATAAACTGAGAGAATGTATTTGTACTTTCCTATCTAGTAGTATTATATTTTTAGGCTAGACTCTAAGAGTTTCGACTACAGAAGTAATTGTAGTTCCATTCCGAAGGAATAGATAAAGTAGCTATAAGTTGGAAATATCTTAGAACTAAGATTTTCACGCTGAATTAGAAGTACCCCATGGAGTGCTGGCGATGCGTAAAGCGCTATTGATAAAGAGAATGAGTATGACATATGGTTAAATCCTAGAGACGGGAGGTGTTCGAATTGATGGTTGAGATTTTAGCTACCTTGTGATTTGGATTTTGAGTTTCAATCGGAGACACAATTATTCCAGATGGATGTAAAATTAGACTATATGTTGCAATTGTTTAGAAGCAAATTTTTCTAGGGTGCATTCATTGATCGCCTCTTTGATGGAAAATCATATTTTTATTTGAATAATTAATGTCAATTCCATACTCTAGAACCTGTGAGAGAATTTTTAACAAGTATATTTTTGAAATGCCTTAGATTTTTGAAAAAGAGGTTTTTAGGGATTCCGCTTCGAAGGATTTATTTTGGAAATATTATTTTGGGATAGTTTTGAAATTTTAGTTTTTAAAGAAACATGTATACCAACAGATTGGTTATGTTAAGAAATTTTGGTTTACAAAAGATAAATTCTTTAATATCCTTAAATATTTATACATACATATCAATAAAGCCTTGATATTTATTTTTGGCATGAAAATGGTTTTCCAATTTGGAAAATTTATGTTTTAAGAAGGTATTTGGAAATCCTAATATATACATACATATACATACATACATATACATACATACATATACATATACATATACATATACATATATATATATATACATATATATATATATATATATATATATATATATGGGCACACATATATACAAGTTTGACTTTTGAGGGAAATTTTAGTATGAAATAGTTTCTATTATTTAGAAACAAGTATAAAGGAGCACATATGTAGCTCTTAGTGATTTTTCAGTTTATAAAACCGAGTTTTTTATATTTTCTCTCTTTAATGTATGGACAAAATAGGGATGACATCAAATTTATTGGGATATGTAGTTTGAAGTGTTGATAAACCCACTAGCTATTAGAAGAAATATTTCTGTGCAAAGTAGGGAGGAAATAGTAGCTAGAATATTTTCGGGTTTTTGAAAGTGTTGTTGGTCGCAACAGTTCTACCGAGGCTATTACAATCTTGCCAAGGAAGAGTCTACATGGTAAGGTAGATACGGTTGTGTGGAATGTAGAATTTTTCTGGATAGGTTAAGTTGAAGATGGTGCGACATAGTTATTAGAGTATTAATTAATTTAACTTGCCCTATTGGGCCCACGTTTAGGCCATGCCCAAATCTAGGCTAGCGGTCAACCAAGAGGTCGACCGTAACGGTCGACCGGTTGACCTAATAACAGTCGACCGCTAGGTGGCTTCGGGCCAAAACCGAACTTGGAACACGAATATAAGTCACGATCAAACCTTCGGCCATCGCACTTCCTCACTCTCTTCTCCCTCTTTAATTATTTTAAGCCGAACCCACTTCCACCTCACCTTCCTCCGCTTAACCAAAGCCTCTCTCCTCCATTCCTCCACTAACCGACGTCAAAATCCTTATGCATCAGATCTTGCCCCACCACCACTTTGGATCTAAACCCTTTTATCTATTTTCCTACCACCTCTCAGTTCATGGCACCGCCACGTACTAGCGGCTCTTTTTCTGGTCATCTTGGCCTCACTCCGTAAGAAGTCGCTTTGCTTGACCAGAGCCAACGGGTAGATCGCCACTATCTCGGAACGATGGACATTTAATTTCCTTTACGGATGACTAGTGAAATTCGAGGATTTTGCCACTCTCGGGCTTGAAGAGCTTTTCATCATGGTAGAACTTACACCATCCTCGTGTGATGACCCGAACTCGATGCCCGATAAACGACATCGAATCCGTATCGCCGGAGCTTTCAACAACATTAGATGATAAACAACACAACGGAAACAAAGAAAATGATAACACTGATATACAACAGAGATACAATGTGATATACATCATGGTACAACAACCCAACACCATAAGAGAATCATATCATACAACACCACAGCGGAAATATATTGACATGAGCAAAGTCTTCAAGAGAATCCAAAACTGCAACTCCAATCCAAAACTACAAAGCCAAAACTCTAAACTTCAAACTCAAACCACCATCCATCTGAACTTTTAGCAAATGCGATCCCAAATGCGATTGCCAACCAAAACTTCAAAGATCCAAACGCTGAAGAAGATCTTCAAATGCTACCGAAGAAAAGACTTCGAAAGCTATCGAATCTCTACCTATTATTGGATTATCTGAAAAACCCAACTCTAGACTGTCCGTGTGGAAAATTGTGGGCACCCAGAGTTTAGGAAGGGAACAATAAATTCCGGGTCAGTCATGGGACTGGTATGAGCGAACAAAAAAACATTTTTATCTTTAAAACAAACAAAAGATTTTAAAATTTGAAATTCGCAATGCTTTTTTGAAAAATGAAACTATGATAAGGCCTCCCGCCACACACACCATGCGAACAAAGAATTGGAGTAGTTTCTCCTTATGATACTCAAACATGCTTGATACGCGAAAACCATTTGGTATTATTATTAGTGCATAGTGCAGAAAACCTTTCGAAAGTATAATATTAATCTTAGCCAGCATATAACCATTATTGTATGCCTACTATAGCTACCATCTAAACAGTGGTGACCACCATAAGTAAATGGTAGGTTATACAACTAAAACCGTACAAGGCGCGTATTGGATGATTGGATTTCCAACAAATGGTCAGGCCAAGGAACTTCCCATTGCCACATGGGTACGCCTCTGGAGGGATCCCCCGAGAACCTACCTAGATCTCTGCCAACACAAGGCCGGTTTTCTCCCTGCCCGGGAGTAATACCAAAAGATATGTCATCCTTGGTCGTTTGCGACCTTTATCCGAGGATCCTCAACCACAAAGCAACATCACACAGTAATAAATATATAGTGTCCACATGAGTTAAGTATTTGGGCTCTATACCATGATACCACCTTTTTCCAGAACGAATGGACATACCCTAGGGGCGCGACCCTTGCAACCTTGCCGCATCTTTCCTGTTTCGAACATTTCCAGGGAGTGAGGTCCTGATGCAGTCTCGTCCACAAAGCTACACTTTTTCACAAAGCCATGCTTCGATCAACAAATGATCAGCAACACTTTGTATGCCACATTACCAAATTGGGAATGTATCACTAGTAACCATCAACTACATAACCTCTGAGCTCGTATTATCTCAAAGAAGGGTGTTAAGTAAGAGAATAAATCTCCGCCACCAGACAGAAATGTATTTGATAGAAACCAACTTTACATCTTAAAGTGTAATGTCAGACACACATCTATACAAGTTTGTTCTGGGTTCGAACAGAATCGAAGGCACTTCCAAAGAAGCCCTTGTAATTCGGATATTCACAATCCCGATCGGACTCCCCATCACATATAGAGATCTCTATACCGTAGCTACTCAATGCAGAGTCATTCGACGAGTTATCCTTTCATTCTCGAAAACACCCGGTCTTCACCATCGGTCTTCAGATGCCATCCATAACATCGTATCATAATTCAGAATGGGTTATGCGACACAAGGTCCTCTCCCGGCTAAACCGGATAATGAGCGCAATATTTAAAAACATATGGATATTGAGATTTCAGTTAAGTCACAACTTAAAATCCAAAACTTTCCTTTCAAATGGTTTAAACAAATTACCATTTTCAAATCTTTAAATAAAAAGATTCACTTCACAAATTTCACCCACTTTTCACAAAGATTCATTCACAGATTTTAAAACAATTTCCACTTCAAATTGGATTAACTCATCCAATCTTTAAATCAAAGGTTTAATTCATAGCTTTCAAAACCATTTCCAAAAATTCATTCATAACTTGGAAAACCATTTTCATTTCAAACTTGAAATAACTTTAACACAAATTGGAAATTCTTATATGAAAGCTTTTATTACTTGAAAACAAATAGTTTTCATTTCGGAAAAATCCGATTTCATTCGTACAAGTTAAAGCCCTTAGGTTAAATTCAAATTCCAAAACAATACTTTAAAATGGTTTAAGCTCATATAAACACACTTATAACTTGTATAACACTCTTAAACCATAATTTCCAAATATAGAATTCAATTTCAAATTTTGAATTCAAATTTAAATCAAATTATTTAAATTTCAAAACTTTATCAAGTTATTCAAAAATAACTTTTAACTTCAAAATCCTTTTCAAAAGCTTTTCACTTTTAACCCAATCCATTTCAAAACCATTTGAATTCAAAATTCAACTTTAAAACCATTTCAAAAATCTGTGACTTAACCAATTTTCTCGTGCAATCCATATTCGTGTGCATATGGTGTAGTCCAGGGGTTTTATCCAATAGTGCAACGTCATCGATCATCACAGATTCAAGCACATCAATTACCGATAAGCGGTATATCTCTATAACGCTTATCATTCATTCACAAATACACAGATAAATAATATACACTCATCACAGATAAAATAAATTACATGTAGGATCGATTTCACCCTAGAGGGGGGAGGGTGAATGGGGTGATGCTATTAACTATAAAAATATATTGCGGAAGCTTATAAAATTATTTCAACACAAATATATCAAAATAATAGCAGCACAGATAATAGCAGAATAGTAAATGCAGAAATAGAACGACACAGAATTTACCCAGCTTCGGCAAAACCCTGCCTACGTGCTGCTCCCAAGGTTTCGACTAGAAATTAAGAAGTCACATGCTTACACACGTAAACTCGTGACACCCGCTATGGACTAACCTAATTCTACGCTCAAAACTCTGCCACAACTCAGCCACCGAGTTGCGAATTCTCAAACTACGCCACGTAGTTTGTCCCTTAGTCACACGACTAGAAATTACAACGGTTTAAAACGGAAGATACAAATTTAAAACAATTTAAAAACAAAACTAAACCCTAATAATAATTAAGAGCCTAATATAATTCTAAACCCAATTTTAAAAACAAAGGCCGACCCCCTTTTCTTCTTTTATATTCGTTGGCCCGTTCCTTTGTGAAGTGGCGGCTTTATTGTTCGTTCCTCTTCCTTCAAAATTAAGGGCTTTCCGAAAATTCGAAGGATGCCGGCTTGAAAAATTCGATTGAATGTATGATTTCAGCGTTCCTTTTTGTCAATCAATGGTCTCTTAGATTTGCTTCGACTGCTTCGAATTTAATCGAATTCGAGAAGGCTTCAGTATATGATTTTTGCTCTTTTTATTTTCTGATTGAATGCTTGATCTCGATTGATTTTTGTTGCCGATGATATTATGGTTTATATATGATTGGAATCCTTAAAATTTCGTTCGTTTGATAATCTGCTCGGCCGTTTGATTATGTTTTGATAATTAAGATGATTTATGACTTAATCAAATTCGTATAAATTGATACTTGCTTCTCACGGTATTGATTTTTGACTGGTTCATTTATACGACTTTGATGATTTCTGACTTGGTTCGGTTTCTTGTTTTCCATGGCTTGATGATTATGTTGTGACGATTTTGGTTTTATTCGACTTTGGCCATACTGTTCACTGCCTCTGGTAGCACTTTCGACCTTGTTCGATTTCACCTGCTGTTTTATGACTTTGGCCATTTTCATTTGAATTGTAAAACTTGCCTCCTGACCTTATTCTGTTGACATTAGCATGACTGCTACTTTGAATTTGATTTGTTCGTTATCACTTGACTTCGATTTTGGTTACTCTGTTGCTTCTGGCTTCAATGAATCTTTATTGACTTGTATATTTGAGTCTATACTGATGTAAGAATAGTTGTAGACAGTTTGCATTGCATCACCGCTGACTGTTGACACTACTTTTTGTATGTGTGCAGTGTTGTTTTGATATTGACTCAGTTATTTTGAAACTGTTACTTGGTGTTTGGTGTCAATGTTTTGTTCCATGTTTGGTTTGCTCCTTTGCTTCAGTGCTTATATATGTCCACTGATATAATTCATGTTGTATTTGCACCACTTTCTGTTGCAAGTGTTCTCTGTTCATTCCTGTAGCATGGTCGTGGTTTTGAAGTTTCTGATTAAACTTGGTTCATGCCATGCTTTAGCTTGATTGCTGGTCATCATTGTATGTTGTCACTGTATTGGTTCGAGTCGGTTTCAATGTTTCATTATTGCTGTGTGTTTGTTGTATATATGAACCTGGATCATATGTATGCTGTGCATAATTGCATCTGTACTGTCCAGTTGAGCTTGTTTTGGTATGGTCAATGATGCACTATTGTTTTGGTTGTTGCATTTTGTGTTGTAGTTGCAGTTTGTATTTTGTGCACTGTTGTTTGCTGTGTTGCCTTATCTTTGGTGCCCATGCTTGCTTCCCCGACCTGTTTTAGTGTAACCTTCATGTGAACTTCTGGTTAGCATATTTAGCTTGGTTGTCACTTGCTCATCCAAGCTTGCACTGTCTAGTTTCATGTTGTTGGCATTGATTTGTATTAGTTCGAATTTGCCATGATTTTGATTTTTGCCTCCTTGTGATGATCACTTCTGCATTGTGTATGTTTTCATTACTTTGTTGATGTCTCAGCTGCCATCATGTACATGCTGAGTCTCGTGGCATTGTCTGATATGCATTTGGATTTCTTTTTTTCAAATTACACTTGAGTTGAATCCAGCTTGAAGCTCGGATTTGACCTTGTGTTGAAATTTATGACATTATTTTATCGCACTTGAGTTGAACCTGACGTTTTGGGTTTGACCTGTGCTCACCTGTCCCTGTAAATTTATCAAGTGTGTATATCGGTGTGCACGGCCTTGTGCCATATACAGTGATACACTATGTATGTCATAAGCTGTTCATGTATGATGAATTGAAAATTAAATGATGATGAACAACCCAAATAACTGAGGCAAATATTAGTTTCAAAATCCACATTTTGTTTTATACTACAAAAATATTTGCTTTTCTATTTTATTGCATCAATATTTATTTTTGCAGATTGCTCAGATGCTGGATTCAATTTGGAGTGAAATTGAAGATAAAGTACGAGTTGAGTGACTGAGTGATATGTAGTGAGGTCAAATGTAAATGTGAACCGTAATGTAATCAAAGTTGTGCTGTAATTGAAATTATATATATATATATATAGTGAGAGCTTGAACTTTGTACTGTTCAAAGATTGTAATAAATATTTGTTTGAATAAAAATTCTGTTTGAATTCAAATTCTGTGTTATTTATTTTTATTCAACAAATATTTATTTAATTTATGAAAAATAAAATAGTACATTAACAAATACATTTACACGCATATGTATATATGTTTATTATCATTAAACAAAAATCATATAATCGCATATTCAACAATCTCCCCCTTTTGATGATAACAAACATATATTTATGATTTTGAATATGTTAAATGTATTTGATCATAGATATACTCTAATTGCTCCCCCTATTTAAATGCTTTCTCTCTACGCAAAGCTCCCCCTACATATATGCATACAAATAAAAAATATACAAATGAGCCTAGGTGCAAATGGAAATTTTTTGACCTTTACTTGATTTTATTTGACAAAATCTTAACTTTTCTCTTCCCCTTTTGTTATCAGCGACTGATAGTGTTAGAGAAAATAGAGATAATGTGATCGATATCAATCCAACATTAAAAATCAGTTGAATATAAATATTAAATTTCAATAAAAAAATCAAAAAAAAAAAATCATAAATACTTTGTTAGGCGCATATTCCACTTTTAGAGTGATGGGAATGATGTCATCATATAAAACCATACAGTTGTGTCTATTTGTGATATATTTATATCATGGATTTGAATATCTACTAATCATGCATAACCGTTAGGACTTTTAAATGAGATTAGTAGTATTCCAATTTTATTTAAAAAAAAGAATTCAAGTATCTTCTAACCACGCATAACCATGAGGATTTTTAAATGGGATTAGAATCAACTTGTTTATTTTGAAAATCAATTTTGATATGCGTTCCATACATGCATAACCGTGAGGACTTTTAAATGAGCATGGAAGCACATAACAAATTCCAAGTAATTCACCCATGCATAACCATAAGGACTTTTAAATGAGAGTGAACACTTTGGATTTTATCTTATTTTATTTTATTATTATTTAATCTGCTAAATAATTTTTTTATTTTTTTATTAAAAAAATTTAAATGAAAGACGAATGATTCCTATTTAGAGTACCACATATTGACAAACTATATAGAATTTTGATGAGTGATGGTCGTTAGAAATATGATAGAAATAGAGATGGTCATGGAATTTTACCAACAAAAGTTTTATAACTCTTGTTTAAATTTCTAAAGAAATTTACTAACTATACCATCTCGAGTCATAATATATGATAAATATCAACACTCATCACTTTTTCAATCACTATTTATCTTTTCGATAATTATTAGGGAGTTAGATTAGTCAAAATAGTCATTTAAAATTAAATTAAAAAATAATTATAAAATCAATTTTTCAAAAAAATGACTGATCTGAAAATATGGTCAAAAATGATTTTTCTCGAAGGGGTTATATGAGAAAAATTTCTGCTATTTGAAAATTATTTGAATTGAAAAATATGCAGATATTTTCTTAAAAAAAGATGCAGTTACTAAATGTCTCTACAAAAATCACGTTCAACTAGTAAGTTTTCTATCAACTAGATTACCAGTGTAATCTGCATCTGAATTTCTTTTTCACTCCTAATAGCACTTTAAATGACATTCTCTTGAATTTGAATTGAAGCCGTGTAAATAATCATAAACCGTGAATATAGAGTTAGCCGTATTATAACCAAATGTATTATCATCCAACAAAACACTATTTTTAATCCAAACTAATATATATGAAGTAATTCAAAGAATCTAGAGATTTTTATAGTGTTTTTGGCATAGGAATATAATTGGCCAACAATTTTGAATAAGTCAGAATCAAAATCATCGTTATTTCATCATTTCATTATTAGCTGATTTAACTTAGATCACGGTGCAGATTATCACATTTAATATATCGTTCAAATAAATATACCATTACCTGTTTTACCTTTACGATATTTTTCGTTGTTGTCCATTGTGATTCTGTCACCTTTATACTAGGCTAATGAATTTGCTTTGTCGCTCGTTGTGTCCTTGGAACAGCCAGAATCCAAGTAGCACTATTGTTGTTCCTTAGCCTGCCACCACACCTACACGAGAAAAGATTTTTGTGACCTATTTTTTGATAGGTCCATGGTTGTTAGTGGAAGAATATTTAGAAAAATAATTTTGTGGAGACCCAAAACTATTTATATATGTTCCCTTTGGCACCTAAATTTGTTAAGCTTTGAAAGATTTTATATTTGTGCCTTTTGGAACCCAAATTGGTATAGTTTTCTTATGTTTGGGTCTATACCAACAACTATTTTGATTGTGTCCAAATTTTCTACAAATTGTGCACATAGAATTAACTTGATTAATATTGCTTTAAACATTTTCAGATTGATTATATCCAAGTCCTTGTCTAATCGTATTAACAGTTTACTTTCCTAATAGCATATTCAATGATTTTTCACTTTTTGAAAATTTATCTAAAGTCGTTGACAATTGTTGGACTTGTGTTTTGAGAGATTCATTTTCGTTTAACAATTGTGTGCACTTTTTAATAGAATTCTCTCTCTTAGTATTTTCACTCTCTTTCAAAATCAGAATTTCATTTTCAAGTGATTTTATATTAATTTATGATTTTTTAATTTCTTCTTCGAATGTTGGACACTTATCACACTTAGGGATCCTACTTTGATAGTTTTTAACTATTTGGTCAAGTTGTTCATTTAATTCTATGAAAGTATCTTTTTGTGATTCAAGTTTGGCATACTTCTCCCTAAGTTGTTCAAAACAGCCATTCACTTCGTGAAAATATATAAGTAATTCTGAGTGAGTGAGTTTTGATACCTCGCTTGGCTCGTCATCGTCGTTATCAGTTACATTTCCATGAAGGCACATATCTGCTTTCTCACTCTCACTGCTAGAACTTTGATTATCTTCATCACTTGTATTCCACGTGGCTGCAAAACTTCTCCTTTTTGATTTCTTTTTAAAGTCGCGTCGATTTTGAGGACAATTAGGCTTGATGTGTCCGGGTTGGTTGCACTTATGACAGATGATCTTCTGTTCTTCTGAGTAGTCTAGTGTTTTGGCTATTCTGCTTTTCAATTTTTGAATTCGAGCTGGATTTCCTATTTGTAATTCCATCTTTTGAATTTCTTTATTAACAGCTCCAATTCTGCTGCTCCATCATCATCATCATTGTCATTCTCACTTTCGGTTGTTCTTTTGAGTGCTATTGATTTCTTTTGAGTGTCTCCTCCTTCACGTTCTTGCTTGAATTTCATTTCTATCTCATAAGTGGTGAGATTTTCGATGAGTTCTTCAACTTTCATATATTTTAAATCTTTTGATTTTTGAATGGCTGTCACTTTGGCTTTAAAACTTCGTGGAAGGACTCTGAGGATTTTTCGGACTATCTCCAACTCTGTGTATGATTTTCCAAGAGCTTTTGATTTGCATACGATATTGGAAAGTCGTCCATACATCTCTTTGACATTTTCTTCCTTTGCCATTATGAAGTTCTCGTATTCGCTGCTTAGCATGGAAAGGCGAGATTCTTTGACTTGAGATGTTCCTTCGTGAGTCACTTCTATGTGTGCCATATTTCCTGCGCAGTTAGACAATGTGAGACACGATTAAATTCAAATTGATCTAATGAACCGATAATAGAATTCATAGCTTTAGCATTTTGTAATTTATTTTCTAGTTTCGTCCATTGATCCTTTGGTTTATCTATTTCCTGATTATCTATAGTTATAGTTGGTGTTCTATAATCTGTCTCAACAATATTCCAAGCATCAATGGTTTTCAGAAAAATTTCCATCCTATATTTCCAGTAAGCATATTTACCATTGAACATTGGTGGTCTAACTATGGACTGACCCTCTGCGAAAGCATTATTAAAAGAAGCCACTTTAAAAATTCAAATTTTTAAGACAAAAACTGATTTTTGGAAAACGAATTTCTAAAACAAAAGTTGACTTCTATTCCTAGCTCTGATACCGCTTGTAGGATCAATTTCACCCTAGAGGGGGGTGAATAGGGCGATGCTATTAATTATAAAAATCTATTGCGGAAGCTTATAAAATTATTTCAACACAAATATATCAAAATAATAGCAGCACAGATAATAGAAAAATAATAAATGCAGAAAAAGAACGATACTGAATTTACCCAGCTTCAGCAAAACCTTGCCTACGTGCTGCCCCCATGGTTTCTACTAGAAATTAAGTGGACACACGCTTACACACGTAAACCCGCGATACCCGCTACTGACTAACCTAATTCTACGATCAAAACCGTGCCACAACTCAGCCACTGAGTTGCGAATTCTCAAACTACGCAACGTAGTTTGTCCCCTAGTCACACGACTAGAAATTACAACGTTTTAAAATGGAAGATACAAATTTAAAACAATTTAAAAACAAAACTAGACCCTAATAATAATTAAGAGCCTAATATAATTCTAAACCCGACCCCTTTTTCTTCTTTTATATTCTTTGGCCCGTTCCTTTGTGATTATTGCGGCTCTGTTGTTCGTTCCTCTTCCTTCAAAAATTAGGGCTTTTCGAAAATTCGAAGGATGCCGACTTGAAATATTCGATTGAATATATGATTTCAACGTTCCTTTTTGTCAATCGATGGTCTCTTAGATTTGCTTCGACTGGTTCGAATTTAATAGAATTCGAGAAGGCTTCGGTATGTGATTTTTGCTCTTTTTATTTTCTGATTGAATGCTTGATCTCGATTTATTTTTGTTGCCGATGATGTTATGGTTTATATATGATTGGAATCCCTAAAATTTCGTTCATCCAATAATCTGCTCGTCCGTTTGATTATGTTTTGATGATTAAGATGATTTCTGGCTTAATCAAATTCGTATAAATTGATACTTGCTTCTCACGGTATTGACTTTTTACTGGTTCATTTATACGAATTTGATGATTTCTGACTTGGTTCGATTTCTTGTTTTCCACGGCTTGGTGATTATGCTGTGATGATTTTGGTTTTGTTCGACTTTGGCCATACTGTTCACTGCCTCTGGTAGCACTTTCGACCTTGTTCTATTTCACCTACTGTTTTATGACTTTGGCCATTTTCATTTGAATTGTAAAACCTGCCTCCTGACTTTATTCTATTGACATTGCATGACTGCTACTTTGAATTTGATTTGTTCGTTATCACTTGACTTCGACTTTGGTTACTTTGTTGCTTCTATCTTCAATGAATCTTTATTGACCTGTACATTTGAGTCTATACTGATGTAAGAATAGTTTTTCATGTTGTAGACAGCTTGCATTGCATCACCACTGACTGTTGACACTACTTTGTGTATGTGTGCAGTGTTGTTTTGATATTGACTCAGTTATTTTGAAACTGTTACTTGGTGTTTGGTTTTAATGTTTTGTTCCATGATTGGTTTGTTCCTTTGTTTCAGTGCTTATATATGTCCACTGATATAATTCATGTTGTATTTGCACCACTTTCTGTTGCAAGTGTTCTCTGTTCATTCATGTAGCATGGTCGTGGTTTTGAAGTTTCTGATTAAACTTGGTTCATGCCATGCTTTACCTTGATTGCTCTGGTCATCATTGTATGTTGTTACTGTATTGGTTTGGGTCAGTTTCAATGTTTCATTGTTGCTGTGTGTTTGTAGTATATATGAACTTGGTTCATATGTATGCTGTGCATAATTGCATCTGTATTGTCCAGTTGAGCTTGTTTTGGTATGGTCAGTGATGCACTATTGTTTTGGTTGTTGCATTTTGTGTTGTAGTTGCAGTTTGTATTTTGGGCACTATTGTTTGCTGTGCCTTGCTGTGTTACCTTATCTTTGGTGCACATGCTTGCTTCCCCGACCTGTTTCAATGTTACCTTCATGTGAACTTCTGGTTAGCATATTTAGCTTGGTTTTCACTTGCTCATCCAAGCTTGCACTGTCCAGTTTCGTGTTGTTGGCATTGATTTGTATTAGTTCGAATTCGCCATGATTTTGATTTTTGCCTCCTTGTGATGATCACTTCTGCATTGTGTATGTTGTCATTACTTTGTTGATGTCTCAGCTACCATCATGTACATGCCGAGTCTTGTGATATTGTCTGATATGCATTTGGATTTGTTTTTCGAATTACACTTGAGTTGAATCCAGCTTGTAGCTCGGATTTGATCTTGTGCTGAAAGTTGTGACATTATTTTATCGCATTTGAGTTGAACCCGGCGTTTTGGGTTTGATCTGTGCTCACCTGTCCCTGTAAATTTATCAAGTGTGTATATCGGTGTGCATGGCCTTGTGCCATATACAGTGATACACTGTGTATGTCACAAGCTGTTCGTATATGATGAATTGAAAGTTAAATGATGACGCAAATAACTGAGGCAAATATTATTTTCAAAATCCACATTTTGTTTTATACTGCAAAAATATTTCCTTTTCTATTTTACTGCGTCAATTTTATTTTTGCAGATTGCTCAGATGCTAGATTCAATTTGGAGTGAAATTGAAGATAAAGTACGAGTTGAGTGATTGAGTGATATGTAGTGAGGTCAAATGTAAATGTGAATCGTGATGTAATCAAAGTTGTACTGTAATTGAAATTATATATATATATATATATATATATATATATAGTGAGAGCTTGAACTTTGTACTATTCAAAGATTGTAATAAATATTTGTTTGAATAAAAATTCTGTTTGAATTCAAATTCTGTGTTATTTATTTTTATTCAGCAAATATTTATTTAATCTATGAAAAATAAAATAGTACATTAACAAATACATTTACACTCATATATATATATATGTTTATTATCATCAAACAAAAATCATATAATCGCATACATTTATCATAGTTTGAATTAAAACAATTCAAATCACAATGCATCGCATAGTAGAGTTATCAAACAATTAACAGCATTCGATAGAATACAGTCATACATAAGTAAGATTATTTGATCATCTGGTTAATTGAAACCAGATTAATTACTAATCCTGGTTGATTATCATTAATTAATTACAGTTTATGTTAATTAATTGTCCTCAATTATTTAGTAATTAACCTTCAATTATTAAAGAACTAATCTTAATTATTTAATTACCCTTAATTAATTATCCTTAATTATTTATAATAAGTAATTACCCCTAATTACTTAATTAACTTTAACTATTAATTAATTACTTTTATTAATCAACTAACCTTTAATTAATCAATTACTTCTTAAATTAATTACCTTAATTACATTAAATAATTATCCTTAATTAATTAACCTTTAAACACTTAATTAATCAATCTTTGATTCATTAATTTACCTTAATTATTTTCACTAAGAAATTTACTTTAAGTAATTAATTTTCTTTAATAAATTAACTTTGACTTCAAAATTATAATTTGACAATTACTTTAATTTTAGAATTAAATTGTGAGTTTATTTGTGAATTAATTAGAAAACTTCTAGAATAAATAAAATTTTAGATTATAAATAGAATTTTGGTTTGAAATTTAAGGATAAGTATTTTGTAAATAAAAAAATTGGATTTAAAAATAAATATATTGGAAATGAATTGGATTCGAAATTTTATTTTTAAGCTAATAAGGATTTGTTTCTAATTGTATCAAATGTACATTTTGATTTAAAAATGGTATTTTGAATTTAATGTTATAGATTTTTCCAAAGACTAATTAAGAATAAAATACTAATATATTTATTCATGTGCAATTAAATTTTAAAAAAACCATTTTGCTTTAATGGATTATATAAATGATTAATAAAGAAATGTATTTAGGGTTATTGTATCATGACGTATATCGCATTGTATCTCTGTTGTATATCAGTGTTATCATTTTCTTTGTTTCCGCTATGTTGTTTATCATCTAATGTTGTTGCAAGCTCCGACGATACATATTCGATGTCATTTGTCGAGCATCGAGTTCGGGTTGTCATAAGTGGTATCAGAACTAAAGATTCAATAAGAACTTTAGCTACAGAGCGTAGCACATTAGATGACTCCTTAGAGATAGCGTGAAGTATACCCTAGAATGAGTACACCAGTGAAACTGAAAACCCAAATTGCTCAATCTATTTCCTTTAACTGTTGTTATTCCCTAAGATATCTCGTCCAAATGCCTAAATCAGTTTTCTTACTATTTACAAATAGTAAGAATGAGTGGAAGAAGAGGACGAGGTAGGGGACATGGAAGTACCACTTCAACTGGTCAAATCCCTCCAACAACAGCTGTTCCCACTCAATCTCAACCGAATTTGGCTGATCTATATCGAAGGTTTTTCAAACTTGGTGGAAAGCTATTTACAGGCAAGGGAACCATTATCGAAGCACAAGCTTGGATTCGATCGTGTGAAAGGATTTTCAAAGGACAAAAATTAGAAGATGCTCAGATGTGATGGATAGCTTCCTGGCAACTTCAGGAAGAGGCTTTAGCTTGGTGGGAGGCAGTTACTGTGGATGAGCCGGTGGATGAGTTTACTTGGATTCGTTTCAAGGAAGTATTCGAGCAGCATATATGTCGTCTGCTGGTATCTCTAGAATGTACTAGGAGTTCGTGGATTTGATGCAGGGAAATTTATCATTTGAGGAATACTTGAACAAATTCAATGAATTATCTCGGTTTGGTCCAGAGTTGGTGAATACACCTTTAAAGAAGAATGAAAAGTTTATTCGAGGAATGAACATGAAGTTTCAGGAAAGAATGACCGACCTTGCTTAATACAACGTGATAAGGGGTTCTCGTTTTTCGTTTAGTGGAGAACGGGAGACTCTTACCCCTACATGTCCCCAAGGAGGGGTTTATTTAACCGGGTAGGTGAAGAAGTCGAAAGGCTGGCCGTAAAAGCAAGGGCAGGGTACCATTGTATGCCACGGTGGAGCTGGGATGGTTGAAAAGCCTACCAGTCGAGAGTGGCCGCTGTCGATGGTTGAAAAGCCTAGACCGTTACACCTCGCTTCGAGACTTATAAGCGGAAATATTACCTGTGCTGCATCCGTCTTTTTGATGCACAGATGGCGTAGAATTTCGATGATGGCAACAGCTACATTGAGTCCAAGGTGATTAGAGCTTGGATTAAGATGTCAAATGATGATCTTATTGGGATTTTAGAGATATCTATAGTAGATGCAGATTTGGACGACATAGAGATGACTTATCCTGAGATTCTACATCGGATTTTTTTGGAATGCCGATGGTTGAAGGACCGACAATTTGTAACTGATGGCCCATCTCGTCATGCGCATCATTTAGCACAACATCATTTCGAAGATGGGGAGACTTGACCAGATCTACACCTTAGTGTGGAAAGCGCATATGCTATAATTGGCGGTGCGGTGTAGCCGTCATTTAGGCTCATGTCTTGATTCTCTATATGGTCTATCAGGGAGTTGGTAACTCCAGGACTCACTTCCAGCACTGCCGCTTTCTCAGTCGAGTGTTTAGGCATTACGAGGTAAATTTGAGCGGAGAGCCGGTAGTAAGGAAGCCCCTCCTGCCATTGACTGGACCATCATTAGAGGATGAATATTCCTTTACCACTTGTTGCACTATCTGTACCACCACTAGAGAGCCACAGCACCAACAACACGGGATGACATAGGGTGACAAAGGATACATGAGTCCTGAGCTTTCTGTTATTATTCAGGTTCAGGCAGAGCTTTGAGAAATTAGGATGGAGTAGCAGCGCCAAAGGCGTAAGATTGGGTGTATAGCCGCCACGTTACGACCATTCCACGATCGGGGCAATGGCTCGAGCTTCAGCCACGGAGCGAGACCTTCTCACAGTTCTTAGACGGTATTTTTATTTTGGATTGTTGTATCTTTATTTCCATCATATTTTTTTCTTTTAGGTTGTTGGATTTCAAAACTGTTAGTTGTCTCTTATAAAAGGCATGCACGATGTTAAGAGTTTTTATTCATTTTCTGTATTATTGTTTCTAGATATATGAGCCCTCCTATACATATGTATATATATATATGCATAGCAGAGAAACAACACAAATATGCGAATCACATAAAGACACTTAACTAATGGTAAATGCAATGTAAGACTAGAGCTTAGAATAGTTGGAAATTTTAGCGAAGGACATGATAAAGTTGTTTTGATATCGTGGGCCATTTCTCATGTTCATTAAAAGCTATAAATTTTTTGAATAATAGACCTATTGACATTTTTAAATAAAATGTCAAATTTTTGGGTAAATGTTAGTTGTAGAATTTTGAAATTTGGTTTATATGTTTAGTGCATAATCGACTTCCGACTACGTTAAAAATGTTGCTTAGTTTATAAAAAAAATTTAGAAAATATTTTGAACAGTCTCCCCTTAATTTGAAAAGTTCCCTTTTAAGAAAAAAATGTAAGAATTTTTTTGTGTTTTTAATTATTTTTTACTCTTAAATTATTTTTAGAGTTTTTATTCAAAATTTTATTTCAAGGAAAAATGTGCGTATAAATAATTTAGGATTTTTTCCAAATGACGTACAAATTTGAAAAGCGAGAAAGATTTTTTATGGAAATTTTGATTTCAAAGGTCGAATGTTAGGCATAGGAAAGGCAAACAAAGTTAGAATTTGCAAATTTAGTGGTGCAACTGGGTCGATGATGTAATAAATGCAAGCGATAACAAGGGAAAAATTGTTTTAGCCTTGGAATTTCTATTTCCATACCTTTTCGATGATGCATGCAAGTCTATTTTTAGACTTAATTCCGTTTTAGCGCTTGATAATAAGCCTCCTTATGTGCTTTGTGCATGGAAAATTTGGAGTAAATCCGGGAAAACAAATAAATTTTCAATGTACTATAGGAATCAGAAGATTATAGTGTGGTAAGAATGTTATATTCTCCGCCTAAATTAATTTTTTCCGCATAGGAGTGAAGTATAGGAACTGATATTTTGATGCAAAAGGTTATTGGATAGTAGGAAGTGGATGCAAAATTCAAAAGAAATGCATTCGTATAGGAGGATCGAATTTTGAATTATTTTTCATACATATTTTATGTATAGTGATACAGTAATACACTACGCACTTATGCGCATTTGGTTGCAAAATTTGATGTATGCTCATTGATTGTGTAGTTTAGGATAATTAGGAGCCAAAACTTTGACTTGGTCATTGGTGAAATTTCAGGGATGAAATTCTTTTTAAGGAAGGAAGAATGTAACACCTCGTAATTTAGTGTTAGTTATTTAATTAGTTAGCTAGTTAGTTAATGAGGCTTCGAAAATGGAATTCGTGCAAACGATGGAATTTGGCTATGAAACATGCACCACCGTGTTCATGGTGAAATTCCGAGCAACTTTCATATTCGGAATTTTCCGATCGGAGTCCAAACAAAGAAGTTACGGGCGAAAACAAATTCTAAATGGAAATAATTAAATAAGAAGAAATTAACGTTTTTATGTTAATTGCCCGAACCCACAGGCTGACCATCATTGGGGATGGTCAACCTTTTAGCGGTCAACCGGTCATCCAAGGGCGGTCGAATGGTGGCCACCTGAGTACTCCACTAAACCTAGGCCGCAGCGGCTCGGATTTAATATATTTTGATCGAAAGGTTCAGGTTCATTCTAGCGCATATAAATTTAGGCCTAACCCTCCCTTCTCTTCTTATATATTTGTAGAGGCAGTAGTGAAGCTCTTTCATTTCTTCTTCTCCACTTTCTTTCTAAATTATAAAGATAAGGTATTTGTATATGTATTCGTAAAAATCAAAGAAGAGTGGAAATCTAATAAAAATGAGAAGAGAATCAATGATATGGGTATTTGAGGTAATTTATATATTTATATACATTTTATCTAGTTTCTCTCCTAATCCCAAAATTTCTTCTCAGATCTATAATTGTAATATATGTATATGCCCTTTTATACATATCCCTTGGATTAAACGGGATTTGGAGATGAATCAAAGGTTCTACTTCAGATCTAGAGATTTGGATCGCTTTTAAAATGTGTGGGAAATTATATAGATTGTTATAATATGAAAGTTATCTCGTTGGTCTTTATTTGATTTTTATGCCTAACTGAAATTATATAGATTGTTATAATAAAGATGCTTGCATGTAATATTCACGTTTAGGATAATTAACTAATGAGAAAAGAATTTAAGTAGATGGTAATAAATGTGGGAGTTGCAATAAATTAATCGGGTAAATGGATTAGTGGGACTGATTAAAATGGAAGAGATATAAAAGTTTACTAATTTGAAATTAGTAATCGTGCATAAATGTCTTAGGAAATATCCATTAGGATTTTATGGACAAATTGACATTTACAATCATTAAATGGGGATTTATGGGTAGGTAAATATTTACAGTAAGTCTTATTGCCTTAAATAAAAAGGGAATTAGTAAGCTAAGTCTAATGTCTACCTAAGATAATATAAATAAAGATTTAGGATGATTAATTGGACTTAGTGGTTTAGTGATATGAGGTCTGTAGTCACTCGACGGAAGGCTACCCTTCATTTTGAGGCTACCAGTAGTCGGGTGTACTTACTACTAATGCGAGATATCATTAATCAAGCGAGCCATGACGTGAGAGATTGGGCTTACTTTCTTAATTGAAAAGTACTAAATGGTCCAAATTTGAAATTAGGAGCGGTAAGGAATATCTACGTAGGGGTTCACATCTGATTTAAGGTCTTAAGTAGCTAAAGGGTCTGCTTCTCTTCTAAATGGAAGTACTAAGTTACCTAGAAAGATTCCAAATAAATAAGAATGTTTCTAAAAAGAGTTTTCTTCAATGTTGAGGTCCTAAGTAGTTGAAGGGTTCACCTACCTACCGAAAGAAGTAACCTAATGAGATGCCATAGTTATAACTAAAGAGCGAGAGTGGATATCTCGGGAATGGTTTACTTCAGGTTTGGGATCTTAAGTGACTATAATGTCCTCCTCTTTTCTGAAAAAAGAAGTATTAAGTAACCCAACGAGATTTTCAAGCAATGACCGTTAGACAGTGCTACTGAGGAGCAAGCTTCTGGAAGTAGGTCTTAAATGATGGGGTCTATCAATTTTCATCTATGAAGTATTAAGTGGCTTGGGTATAGTCTCTTACACTGTTAAAACCGAAATAATAATGGTACTATTTAGGAGCACGCCTTGGGGATAGGTCTTGAATGATGGGATATGCCATAGTTAAGGTCTTAAATGACAAAGTCTGCCTATTTTCTAATAAAAAGTTATTACATGGATTAGGTGATATTTATTACATGATTGTGATTTTATCAACGATAGATGCTATAATAGTTGGACATTAAATGCCGAAAGACTTAAATAGTGGTTAAAGGTCTATTAGCTAGGACCCACTGACCATCGACAACATTGTTAGGAAACCACCTTGGAAATAGATCTTAAATGATGGGGTCCACCTCAATTAAGGTCGTAAATGACAGAGTTTATTTATTTTTCTTTTAAAAGTATTATAGAAGCCCACTTTATATTTAGAAGTACCAAGTGGCTAATGGGTGTGGAAGTATTGGCCGGTTGATATGGCTTCATTAATATTTCGTACCTTGGTAAGGGGTAAGTATGTAATCGTGTGTGCAATGCAAGGTTAGGTTAGAATTGCTAACCTAAATGGACATAATAATTTAATGGAAACCTATCAGTATAAGTCAATGTTATAGATAGTTTATATTTTTCTAGTCACCAAAACACTGTTCTGACCTCCTCCTCATTACAACTCACATGATAGAATTTAGAGGAACACATCACTGAAGCTGGATGTGCTTCGTTGTTGGAGAGTCTTCTTTCTCTCATGCTCGATGCTGATGTGACAATTTGTTATCCAAGGAATACCATTAATTCCAATGGTAGTCATAGTCAGTATTCTTATCCTATTATTGTTTCTGTTGTGAGTTTAAATTTCTATCAATCTCCGAGGTACCAAATACAACGATCTGTACTTTGACGGATTTGGGTTTCGATATTTGTCGAAATTTAGGCCTATTAAGGTATGAGTTGTTACACTCTCAACATGAAAATATATTAGACCAAAGCACTGAATTTGATCTTGGTAGGTGTGGAATAAAGGAAGATACAAAGATATTGGTGCGAAAAAGAAAGCTCGCAAAAAAGTGACTCACAAACGAATAGATTCACAAGTTAATGTTTTTTATGAAAAAGATGGAAGTAGGTAGTTTAATTTATTGAAACATGAATTGCATATATTCAAACAAGCATAAAAATGTATGAATGCATAGAAAATATCCGCCTAGCAAATATTTGCATGGCCGTCAAATATTTGCCATGCAAATATTTTCTAATCAATTATTTACAAGAGAGCACATGTATATAATATTTTTTATTATATTACCTATTTACATTTTACCATAATTTATCATAGTTATGATAAATTATGATAAAATGTAAATAGGTAATATAATAAAAAATATTATATACATCTGTATATAATATTTTTTATTATATTACCTATTTACATTTTATCATAATTTATCATAACTATGATAAAATGTAAATAGGTAATATAATAAAAAATATTATATACATGTGCTCTCTGTATATAATATTTTTATTATATTACCTATTTACATTTTATCATAATTTATCATAGTTATGATAAATTATGGTAAAATGTAAATAGATAATATAATAAAAATATTATATACATGTGCTCTTTATATGCCAAACAAATGTTTGAATACATAACATTCACATACTGAAGTGTCAATTTTAGCCGTAAACCATAATTAAAGTTTACTTATTATATTCTAACATTCTTACTATAATACATACTAATATGTTATACTCATTATTAAAACAGGAAAGTTGCATACTATAACCAGTACAATAACATTGAATAAGAGGATTCAATATTTCTGACATGCTATTCAATAGATTCAATGACTCAATGCTATTATATCAATTTAATATTATTAGCTGAAATTAACATAAAAAAATATAAAATCATATTTTTAGGTAGGTTACAGATTGGTAGTCAGTAACCAAATTAAAGAAAAATCATAAAGACATCATATACTTAAAATCCTATGCAGCGATATGAAATACTTGAAATTGCAAATAAATAACACTTGAAATTTTGAAAACTAATTAATATGCAGTCTCAGATATTAATACTTTCAGACTACAAATCAACCTATGAACCATAGGTATTCAATGTGCTGGAAGAAGATGCTATGAACCGTAGAAAAATATTGATACCATTACATCATAAAAATCATTATACGCTGTTGAGTTCAATGTAGTTGACAAATCTTGAAAATATTATGATTCTCAAAGACCAAGAAAAAAAATGCTGACTGCCCACACAGATAGCAAGCAAAAATAGTGGTAAATTTAAAACATATTATTAATTACTTACGACAACCATTTGCCACGCAAATATTAAGCAGGAAAATATTAGCCAAGCAAACATTTGCCAGACAAATATTAGCCAGGCAAATATTTTCCTGACTAATAATTCCCTGACTAATATTGCCTTTCAAACATGTACTTAGCAGCAAATTTAATCACTTAAATGTCTATTTTGTAGAGATATAAATTAATGGAAGTTCTAAAGTTGGTCTATGCAAAAAATAGGAAGCAACCATCCGAACTTGATAACAAACCACTGGACTTTGTTAATTGTCCACAACAGAAAAACTATTTATAAGTGCAAATTTTATTTTATAACAGTAAATTTAATAACATCAAAAGAACTTTTTTCAAACCGATGCAAAATGGATTATGCGATATTTTTTATGCGATATATGGAAGACCTATCCAATGATATACAAATAGACGGAAAAATAGATTTATATGAAGATCAAGAAATGCGGAAACTAAGAACACAGATACTACGTGAGATTGTCATAAACAAAGAATGTGGGTGGAATCTAGAACCTGACACAGTCAAATATATTGAAGATTGTTTAACTACAGGAAATTATGCTTAAATGCTAACAATTTATATTACGTGGCTGAAAATATCAAAACCTGGATGATAACTGCTGGATGCTAGATATGTAATCTTACTTATACACACTGAATGTTTTAGAAACGCTTTTGGAATATTTTCATAAACTTTTATCACAATGTAATGTAAAGTACTCAATGTTTGAACTGTAATGTCCTATATGGAAAAATCGGTTGGTGAAATGTACAAATTTGATGTTTAACTCAAATATGCTTTGTATTTACTACTACGTACTTTTAATATGATATAGTGTATAGTTTTAACATCTTAAATGTAATGTACATTATTGAAATGAAATGTTATTATTCTCATACAGTATAATATTGTATAATCTATAAACTAAAATCAAATGTCTACCAAATATTTGCCTGACAGATTAATGAAGGGAAAATATTAGCCCGACAAAATTGACCAGACAAATATTTTCCATGCTAATATTTTCCCAGCAACAATTACACAATGCACAACATAAACAAATGCTAACTAAATGATTGGTCATATGATTGGTTATGAGCTCGGTTATATTCTTGTTCATATGATCGGTTATAGGCTCAGTCATGAGCATAGTTATGGACTTGTTTATGGGTTTGGTTATGCGCTCGATTATGGTCTGGTTATGCTTTGCTTAAACATAGACCTGGTTACATGCATCATATGCTCGATCAAGGGCTCAATCAAAGGCTCAGTCAAGGTTTCGGTCATGGACTTAGTCGTGGGCTCGGTCACGAGCTCAGTCATGTACTTGGTCAAGGGGCTCGGTTAAAGGATCAATCAAGGGCTTGCTCATGGTTTCATTCATGGGCTTGATCGTGGACTTGATCATGAGATCGATCAAGGGATCGGTCATGGGCTCGTCATGGGCTCGGTCATAGGCTTCGTCATTGGCTCGGTCATGGGCTCGGTCATGGGCTTCATCATCAGCTCGATCATGGGCTCGGTCGTAGGCTTGATCATGGGCTCGGTCACGCACCCGATCATGGGCTCGGTCATGGGTTCGGACATGGGCTTGGCCATGATCTCAGTCATAGGCTCGGTCATGGGGCTCGGTCATGCTATCGGTCATGGGATTGGTTATAGGCTCAATCATAGGTTCGATCGTGGGCTTGGTCATGCAATCAGTCGTGGGCTCAGTTGTGGACTCAGTTATAGGTACATAACCAAAATATATTATTTAACAAGCAATATAATGCAATAGAAAAACTAACCGAATTCCAATCCTAATCTAGCAAATATGGATGCTAAAGCCAATCAAATACCACACTTAATTTAGTGCATATATGGATGCGTAAGCCAACTGAATACCAAACCTAATCGGGTATGTATCAAAGTCGATTTATATCCAAATATATTGTTTAACCAAGCGAACCATGGAAAGCAAATATTAACCAAATGTAAAACTTGGTTGGGTACATATGGATGCAAAATTCAACCGAATGCCAAACTTAATTGGATACACATTAAAACAATCTATCAAGATATATTTTTAACCAAGCAAACCATAAAATGTAGCAACTAACCGAATGTCAAACATAATCAAGTGCTTAGGTATGCAAAAGCCAATTGAATGCCAAATCTTATCGAGTATGTATGGATGCAAAAGCCAACCGAATGTCAAAACTAATCAAGTAACATGAAAACGATCTGTACCTAAGATATATTATTTAACCAAGCAAACCATGAAATGCAAAAGCAAACTGAATGTCAAACCTAATCGGATACTTATGGATGCAAAAGAAAACCAAATTCCAAACCTAATCGGGTAGGTATTGATGTAAAAGCCTACAGAATGCCAAACCTAATCGAATACACATGAAAATAATCTATACCCAAGATATATTGTTTAACTGAGCAAAACATGAAATGCAAAAGCGAATCAAATGCCAAACCTAATTGGGTCCATATGGATGCAAAAGCGAACCGAATGCCAACTTAATCGGGTATGAATAGATGCAAAAGCGAACCTAATGTCAAACCTAATCGGGTACATATAGGTGCAAAAGAAAACTGAATGCCAAAACTAATCGAGTATGTATGGATGCAAAAGTCAACCGAATGTCAAACCTAATTGGTTACACATGAAAACTATCTATACCCAAGATGTACTATTTAACCAAGCAAACCGTGGAATGCAAAAGAGAACCGAATATCAAACCTAATTATGTATGGATGCAAAAGTGAACCTAATGCCAAATCTAACTGGGTACATATGGATACAAAATCCAACCAAATGCCAAACCTAATCGACTATACATGTAAATGATCTATACAAAAGATATATTGTTTGACTGAGCCAACCATGGAATGCAATAACGAACCGAGTGCCAAAAGTAATCGGGTACATATGGATGTGAAAGCGAATCAAATGCCAAACCTAATTGGATACGTGTAGATTCAAAAGCCAACCGAATGCCAAACTTAACCAGGTACACATGAAAATGATATATACCAATGTATATTGTTTAACCGAGAAAACCATAGAGTGCAATAACGAATCAAATGTGAAATCTAATCGGGTACGTATAGATGCAAAAGCGAACCTAATGCCAAATCTAATCAGGTACGTATGGATGCAAAAGCCAACAGAATGCCAAACCTAATCGATTACGTATGAAAAGATCTATATTCAAGATATATTGTTTATCCAAGCAAACCATGGAATGCAATAATGAATCAAATGCAAACCTAGTCGGGTACATATAGATGTAAAAGCGAATCAAATGCCAAACCTAACCGGGTACATATGGATGCAGAAGAAAACCAAATGCCAAACTTAATCAGGTATGTATGGATGCAAAAGCGAACCGAATGCCAAACCTAATCGGGTATATATGGATGCAAAAGAAAACTTAATGCCAAACCTAATAGGGTACATATGGATGCAAAAGCCAATCGAATACCAAATCTAATTAGGTATATATGAAAAGAATCTTTACCCAAGATATATTATTTAACCAAGCAAACTATGGATTGTAAGAACCAACCAAATTCCAAAACCTACTCGGGTACGTATGGATGCAAAAGCCAACCAAATGCCAAATCTAATCGGGTACATATGGACGCAAAAGCTAACCGAACGTCAAACCTAATCGGGTATGTATGAATGTAAAAGCCAACCGAATGCCAAACCTAATCGGGTACATATGAAAATGATCTATAACCAAGATATATTGTTTAACGAAGCAAACCATGAAATGTAATAACTAACCGAATGCAAAACCTAATCGAGTACATATGGATGCAAAAACCAACCCAATGACAAAAATGATCGGGTATATATAGATGCAAAAGCCAGTCAAATGCCGAACCTAATCGGGTACATATGGATATAAAAGCCAATCGAATGCCAAATCTAATCGGTTATGTATGAAAAATGATTTATACCCAAAACATAATGTTTAACCGAGCAAATCATGAAAAAAATATCAATCGAATGTCAAATCTAATAGAATGCGTATGGAATGCAAGAGAAACCAAATATTTGTCAAGCAAATGATTGAATGGCAAAAAAAAATTGGGTAAATATTTGTCGTGCTAATATTTGGCGGAAAATTTTTGCTTGGCAAATACTTGCCAGCTAACATATGCCTGGTGCATAACATAATAAGAATTATGTTAATGCAAAACATAAAAAGATAAAAAACATAATCATATAACTATGGATGCAAAGTTTATAGATGAATTCCTTGGTTTAACAATACACATCCTGCTCACTAGCATCTATTGGGTTGATAAATATTTGCCGGGAAAATAACAAATATTTGCCAGACTTTTAATCGTCGAACCGACCAAACAAAGTAAATTAAACTGCTAACCAAACAAATAAGTAAAAAAAACATTTAGTTCAACAAAAAAAGCATGAAATCACTTTAGTAGTCTTCACAGCAATATTGTATAAAAATTACACTTTATTCTTAACAAATAATATCTTTGTTATGAACCAATGTCTTACACAAATTACATGTTTGTACTTATTCACCTTACCAACTGACTTAATCTGTTAACAAGAAGGAGGTCTTCCTACATGTAGCGACCTGTAATTTTAACACTTTGAAAATGGAAGTTATGTTAATTATTCAAATGTAGAATTTTCAAACTTAAAAAATCAAGTTTTATATGAAAAATAAGGATGGTAAACTTATTTTCCATATTGAATAAAGGTTTTGGATTTGCATTTTAAAATTAACAAAAGTCGGATTCCAATAAAGTAGGATAAATATTCGTGAAATTTATTTAAAAGATAAATAATTCCTTTTATATATATATATATATAATCGATATAAAAATCATTTAATAATAATAGTAATTTAATTTATAATGGTTCGTTAAATATATAAAACCTGTTTTATAAAAGTTGACAAATTTCATAGCATGTCGATAAATCGATGTCGTATTTTTGTAAGAAGATTTAGATATTGTTTTACATTATTTTATAAGTCAAATATATTTGTTTTAATTTTTTAAATATAATAACAAATCAATTTTGAAGTTTGGTTTATATAAATAAATAGTTTAACTAAAACGCAAAATGTGACAGTAAAACATTTTGTCAAAAATCAACGTTTTGTCGATTTAACGTTGTCGCAATGTTGTTGTACCTTTATTTTAAAATTCATGTACACTTATATAAATGTAGTAAGTATTAAAGTTGCTAATTAGGTTTACTTTTATTAAAACACAATTACTAAATTCTAGAATATAATTAGAAAACTAAACTAATTAATACAAAACATGCCAAATTAAAAGAAACATCATTATTACTTTATGTTTCTTACTCCTTAAGTGATAAGGACGTAAAGTAAAGATTTGAGAGGTGTTGATACGTACTGAAAAGTAGAGTTTGCTTTAGGTTAAAGTAAGAGTTTGGTAATTTGGTAAGAGGTTATTTTGGTAAATTTACCACTTCTTTCTTTTTCTATAAATACCCACCTCCTTCTCACTTTCATTCACATTTTTTCTTCTTATTCTTTTCTCAATCTTTTTCATCTTATTCCTCTTCTCTTTAATGGCTTCCAAGCCATAGAAAAAATTAGAAAGAAATAATGTCAAAATATTTACAAAATATTCAAAAGAAATCGATATTCATTCTCTTCAAATCAAACTCCTCTTTTCTTCATATTTTACCTCTTTTTCTCTCAGCCATCACTTCTTCAAAATTGAACCAAAATACAATTTTATTTTAGATCATGTATTTTTCCAGTGTCTACAACTTCTTGTTGACCACTTTGTTATATTATAAAATCAATCATGTCAAAAATCCACTTCTTTCCTGTGCATTGTCTGGCCCGGTTTTTAAGCCAGAGAATATGCCATTTTGTTTTGATCATAACTAGATGATAACTGATCCAAATTAAGAAATTCTTTTTTACGAACGATATGAAATTCCACTGGCTACAACTTTTATGTTTATCACTTTCTTCACCTTTTGAGGTTGCTATACGTGAAACTCAATTCTTTGAAGTTCATTTTCGGGCTTTATTTTTGTAAATCCGAGAAGAGGTCTTTTTCTTTTGACCATATCTTCCTAAAAATTAATCAAAATCAAGTGATTATTTTTTTCTTAATTCAAGAGAAAAGAATTTTCAATAACATTAACAAGTTTTTTAAATTTTGAGTGTAAGAGAGTCCAAAACAAGAGAGAAGATGACCTATTTTTCGGGTCTAATTTTGAGAATTCAATTTCAAAGCTCAACCACTTCTACTCTATACTTTCGGCCCACCTCCATTTCAAGCCTTGGCCAAGCATTAGGAAAGAGGAATTGGATCTATTTTCGTTTTGTTCCAAAGCATGGTAGGAAGTATGCATTAGATCTTAAGTTTCTTTCTTTAAAGTTTGATGAAGTGGAATCCAAAGTAAGTTATTTCTTATTTTAAGTTCATTAAAACCATTGCTAAGTTGAAAGAACTTTAAGTGTTAAGTGTTATTTGAAAAACCTTGTTGAATTCTTATTTACTTTGTTTTCTAAAACAATGGTTTATTTCCTTGCTCAATATTATGTTAGGATGGTTAATTAAGTAATTTAAAATTTAGAAGTTAAATACTTAATGGGGTTTGCGGAAACGACTAGTACATGTGTTTCGTCCATGAGATCCAAGAACACTTGGGCGAGGGACGGAACATGTCGAAGGGAAAGCTCGGATGCTCCAAAATAAATATCAAACCGTTTTAAGCTAAGATAAAATAAAGTGTTTTAAATATTTGATAGAATGAAGCATTGACTATCATTTATTGTTGCGTTTATTTCATTAATTAATTGTTTGAATTAGGCTCGACCAGTTTATGAGCACTGATTATTATTTATTGATTGTCGACTTTGCTCAATCAGTTTATGAGCAATTAATTATCCATTTGCATGGGCTGGGTAGAAAATAAATGTAGGATAACACCTTGTGATTTATTTCACGATTTGACTATATGGTGTTTAGCGGTAATATTTGGTTCACTTTAATATAATGAATTGCTTTGAAGATTGATTTTAAAGTTGAAATGTTATGAAATGTTTTCCCTTTAAAAGAAATAGAAATATTTGGTAATGAATATTTTGAATTTATATTTATAAAAGTGATTTATATAAGAATGATTTCATAAAAGTACTTTATAAAATGGAAAGAATTTCGAGGACTAAACCCAATGATTTTAAGATGATTTTTGAACAGATTTGGAAATGAAAATTATTATAAATTTGAAAGTACTTGTGAATATTAGTGTGAAATGATTTATCGCTTCCGGATATAAAATGACTTGTTATGTTACCAATGATTCAGGTAACCCGTAACTAAAAAGTGGGCATACGTTTTTGGTATAGTCCGCTCTTGGAACAGAGGGATATACTTATTTATCGATTGTATTGAGGCTGGGACCCAACTGTCTTGTTAGTAGGAGAAGTCTTCCGATCTGGTTGCATATGGTTTGATATGTTTGTATTACAATATTTGAGATTTTCAAATAAACTTTTCAAAAGTGATTTGATTTAAGATCCCGAAGTAAAGTATAATTTGAATATAAAAGATATATATATATATATATATATATATATATATATATATTTCAAAAGAAATAAGAATTCGAAAATAAAGTCCAAAGAGATAATTCCCACAAAGGTAATTAGATTTGAAAATCTAAAATTGAAGATTAAGCCTAATTGGGTAGTTTTTGGAATAGCATATTATTTGTTGCACCGTTGGCTCCATGAGTCCTATTTGCGGTAGGAGAACTACGTTGGCTTGATCATGTATCTAATTGGGTACCCAATTAGATAAGGGTACGTAGGCAGTCATAAGTGGTAGTAATGCAACCCCTAAAGTAATAAACTCTTTCATGTTTATCTGTTATTGCCTATTGTTTTTCTTGTGTTATTGTATCTTTCCTGCTTACTATTTTATTCTACACTTACATTGTTTATTGAGTTCGCAGGTAAGGATGGTGATGTCTCTCTCATCAGAGTTGTGTGGTGGTAGATTTATTATCACTGTATTTGTATGTATTAAAGCACACTTTGTAGGATTAATAAAAACATTAATTACTCTGGTAAGTTGTATAATTGAAATTGTATCCTATACATTTAGTAATGTTGAATATTTATCAAATATGGTGTATTAAGTTGATAGTTTTCATTAGTAGTTTTAGAGCGGACGGATTTTTCGGCAATTTTACGAAAATCCGGGTCATCACACTACACCATGTCTTCTCTTTGGAGGATGAACTTCAACATCTTTAGGTAACACACTTTCATTTGAAAATTAACGATTGGATGAATCGAATGAGAATAAGATTCTCAGAAAAAGGACACTTTGAAATAGTCCTCAATATAGGAATAAACATCCAAATCAAAAGCAAGAATGCATCTAACAGCATGGGCACAAGGAAACCCATAAATTCGCCATAAGTTATAACTATATCACCAAACACTTAAACCTACACGATAAGATTGAGTTGATTGAACTTCATAAACATCAATAGCAGATTTAATAACTTTCCATTGAATACCCTTAAGGTATAAATCCCTTAAACACTTCTCTATAACTGGAATAATTGATTATTCCAAGTTTTACTTGACTCACGTCTATCAGACATAGGCTTCATGAGCTTCAAACGAATTCTGTCTAAACATGTAGTGATAGGTAAATGTCTTTCTTCTAAAATCCATTGATTCAAACTTTCTACATAATTCGCACTCATTTCCCCAATATGGATTGCCAATAAAAAAAACATTAGCAAACTTTTCAAAAGGAAAATCATGCAAGAAATTTCCCACTTCTACCCTACCAGCACTTTTAAACTCATTCAAAGCTTGCTTAAATACTTCTACTATAGCAGCATTGGCAACTTGATAAAACAATAAAACATTCCATTTCCTTTTACCTTGAGGACACCTTTTTGTTCAAAATTTCTTCAAATTATTCTTCAAATGATAGTAACAAGAACCATTAGCTGAATCTGGAAAAACTTAAGGAACACCAAGCAAAAGACTAGGATGCCGATTAGATGTAAAAGTTAAATAACGATCATTATTACATAACATTTCCCCAAGCTTCATCAAAAACCAATACTAATTAGTTTTATCTTCACCAAATACAATCCCAAAAGCCAACGGAAGGAAACAAAAAAGAAATTCAAACGTTTTTGTCACATAATCAAAATAAAAAAATAAACGCACAAAATATAAAGACTGCAACGTCAAAGGTATGTCAAATATTTGCCATAATAATATGGCAAATATTCGACATTGCAATATTTTACAATCTAAATCATCCAATATAAGAAAAAAATTTAAACCATTCAAAAAAAGTTGGAGAAGTAAATAAAATAGCATATATAATACTAATTTACCAAAAAAAATAACAAATAAAATAAACATATCAAATAAAATAAAACAACATAGGTATGTCAAATATTTTCCATAAAAACATGGAATAATTGCCATGAAATTATGACAAACATTTGACATACAAACATTTATTGAATTAAAAGATAAATTATAATTTTAAGAACTGATTCATACCTTAATTACCATTCTTAACCACAGTAGACCTAATACAGCCTTGGCCTCTACCTTTCATAAAGATCCCGCCTAAAAAAACTAAAGGACTATAATAATCAAATCCATATTTGCATGCTTCAACCCCTTTGAAAACCCTCTCAAATTCATAAGTCATAGAATCACCTTGAAGTTCAACAATACTGCCAGGATTACACTTAACCACAGCTTCGCAAAAAGATTTTAAATGATGATATGAAAGGAAATCATTGCCATGTATTTCTTCTAAAGCCAATCTTTTCCTCGTATAAGAAAAATAGTAAGTTAACATAATCTTGTACTCGGTCTAAAATAAATGAACAATATCTTTCGTTTTCATAAGAGGATTTGAACGATCAAAATCAACAACCAACGTCTTAACTGATTTTCTTGAAATAGGTAGATGGTTAACATCTACACATGAATGATTAGGTTGCATAGTTTTGATAACCAAAAAACCCAGTAGGTTAAACTTGCGAGAAGCATGAATGCGAAAAGCATAACTTCCCATAAACAAATAGTTGTAACTTGCTCCCTGTCATCTTTCACAACATTAACTTTATAACCATTCCTAATACAGTATATTATAAGATCAAATCGGAACTCCTCAACTCCACCAGCAAATCATTGACCAGTACCGGTAAATGCTGAATTGCTGGAATCATTTTTTAACAACATTTCAAAGTAGAACTAGAATCAACCGAAGAAAACAAGAGAAGAAGCAGATGAGCCGCACATACCAAAAGAACCAACAAATGAAGTACTATAAGAATCAAAATCAACTGATATACTTTTATATTACTTAGATATAACTGAAACAAGTAGAAAATCAACATGGCTACGAACAACAAGTAACAATGCACTACGCGAATCAGAATTAGTTTCAAAAATTCTTTTCCTTTCATCTCTTTCATAAACCAATTCAATAGAACTAGGTGTTAATTCAGATCAATGTTCATAAGTAGCAATTTTCAATCTCAACATATAATCACTCAAACCAAGATGCCTACTATAAGTATTACTACCCAATAAAAAGCGACAAGAACATCAATAAGCTCAGAGCTGAAAAAACAAATATAATGTTAGAATAAAAGTGAAATAACATAAAAAATAGTAAAAACAACAGTAATAATTATCTAATAAACACATGTTATAGAAAATTTTTGCCCAGCAAAGTTTTACAGGGAAGATATTCCTACAAATATTTGCCACAAAACCAATTCACTACATAAAACTTTACTGTCATGTCACATTAACATAATATAATTCAACAATAACATACATGAACTATAACAATAATAACATGATCATTATCGAACTATAACAATTAAAATAACAACATGAACAATAATAGTAATAAATATTGTAATGGAAAATATTTGACCAACAAATATATGCCAAACAACAATGTACTGCATAAAACTTCACTAACACATCCAATTTATATCATATAATTCAACAAAATATATTAACTATATCAATAACAACATGAGAATTACAACCAACTACAATTATAACAATAATAATCACAGTAAATTCAGCAAGCTTGAAAACGGATGAATGCATGAATGGAAGACAAAGCTTCAAACCAAATTCAAAACGAAATCGAAAAAAAACACAAAGAAGTAAATAAAAACAACAAAATATAACTAAAAAAATAAAAACATAATTAATAACAAATGTAAAACAAAAGAAGATGATAAGTAACTATGACTAAAAAAAATAACCTTGAATTCATATTTTAACGCAGAACAGCCAACGATATTTGTAACCAATCGAGATGGAGAAGAAGAAGCAATTGAAAGAAATGAACATGTAGCAAAAACTAATCAAAATGCAAGAAAATTTTAACAGAGCAACTTTAGATCGAGTCGAACGAGATGTAACTCAAGATTTGTACGAACACTTATGATATCTGAAATCGAATGAGATGCGGTTGAAAGATGGTCAAAATTTGAAATTTATCATAATTCCATAGACATTTAAAGTAGAAATTCTGAAAAGAAAAATAGGAAACTATTGAGGAGAAAGATGAAATTAGGTGTATGGAAGGATAAAACGTAAACATGGACGTGGAAAAAAAGTGGGACTTAAAACATAAATGGAAATTGGAAGGGATATATTTGATAAAATAATAAAAAAACAAGGACGTGTGACAAATTTCCACTAAAATTTATGTAAATTTTGATGGTGACTTTAGACTAAAATTTGTAAATTTTTAGGACCGAGACTTTGTAGAGGCCATAACTTTTGATAAAATCTAAATATCGAGTTTATTCTTATTTTAGATAAAAGAGTTTAGTGTATCTCAATTTCAAAGAGTCATAATATTTATTTGACCAAGCCATCTAAAATTTATTGTAGTTTTAAGTTGAAGCCCGACTAGATAGATTTTGTGTTCTGGCCTAAAAACTCATAACTTTGGCTTATTTATTAATTATAAAATTTTAGGATAATTAAGGTTAAAGCAACCATTATTTCCTTTTTTTTCAAATCTAAAAACATACCTAAACATACACTAACATTTCTTAATCTAAAAACACATATAAACCTTATTACGTTGAGAGATATCGTTAGATTAAGAGAACTAACCTTAAAGACATTACTAGAGATCAACCAAAAACATACATAAACATCCATTTCATTTGCTAATCCAATAAAGTAAATCCATCAAATCCTAATATGCCCACTAAACATAAAAAATCAACATTTTGGGAAAGGATTTTCTTCATCTTTACTATCTATATCAGATTTTTCTCGAGTTGACCTTATTTAGGGATTTAATCATCATTTGATGAGTGATTTAAAACATCATGCTCATACATGTTGTAATATATGTTTTAAAAAACTGGATCTATTTTCAGTCTAAAAACCTTATTGTATTATCTGATCTTATCTGAAAATAAGTTCTAAATGATGTTTTAATAGTTTTAAATGGATTTAAACATATGTATGAAAGATATAGGCTTATATCTGTAGTCTAGTAATATGTTGAAATGCTTAAATAAAATGTTATGCTTGATTTCATATTGTATGTTGTATGATTTGATTGCATGTGTTTGAATGGATGATTACCTGCCATTTAAGTGATTTGAGATGATGGGACGATGATTCTATGCATGAGAACAATTTTATGCATATAAGTAGATCACATGAGGAGGTATTTTGATGGATACACAAAGAAATGAATCTTGGACCATAAATCGTCTCAATAAATTGGCTTTAGAGTTTAGAGCTAAACATTGCAGTTTTGGAGTCTATGCAAAGATCGAAATAGTGAATTAGGAGATTTTTGATATAGGAATTGGATTGAAGTAACGTAGAGAAATTTCTATAAATGATGAATCGATACCGTTCCATATCGATCAGTATCAAACCAATATGGATCAATATGTGGGAGCTTGGCACAGAGATCGGGGATGAAGGATTGGGCTTAAGGAAAGCAGAAATTGGCTTAATCTATGGATCAATACCAATCAACGTTGATGCCAGTTCGAAAATTATGGAGAAAATGCATAAGAAAAAGATCAAATCTACAAAGTTTTAGAGAAAGAAATTGGCTAAGTGGTGGACTGATACCAATGCATCACATATTGGTGCTGATTGATATTGAGCAATGATAATTGATTGCTAGAGCATCTGGAGTCGTCCAAGTAGGAAGGTTCTATATGGAGAAGACTAGTGAAGTAGAGAAATGGGGTTCTACTATCAGTACATGTTCCAAGGGAGCACTGTTGACTATAGGCTTGGTGTGTACTCGTAAAGAAGGAGTGGGTAGGGATGCTCATCGAAGATCACCTCAGTGAATCCATATCTCTAGGCCATCATAGTAGGTCAAGTTTCTCAACCATTTGAGTGGGATGGGATTTAAACATTGATGAAGCTCCAATATGATTAGTCATTGACCTCTCAAGGATGGTCATTAAATCATCTTCTATTCATGTGTACCGGGAGTATGAGGGATGCTTGATTAATAGTTGCTAATGTCATATTTACTGATGCTTAATTATTATGCATCGTGACTACCATTTATAAAATTCTTTTAGGGAGATTCATACAGGATCTCTTATATACAACTATTACATGTGGTTTTTCGACTTACATAACCTAATCATCTCCTTGGCCTAGGAAATATAGGGGTTTCTTATAAACCTAAATCTTATATGGTTTTGTAAACTATTATTTGGATGATATTAATTTTGACCTTGTCTAATACTCTTAAGTACACACCTTATAGAAAGAATTTTAACTCAACTTTACTTATCATTAATCATGCTTTGTCTAATAAAGCTCAATTATTCCTTATCAATACATCGTTATGTACTATAGGAAGGAGTGACCTTTGAGTTTGAATCTTTATTCATATTAGGTACACATGGACCTCTTTTCAATATACTCACCCATTCGATCAAATCGAATCAATCTTCAACATATTATACTATTTACTTCCGTTTTATACTCTATGAGCTTATCATAAATTTATACATGCATAGCAAATACACATGTCTATGTTTGTGATAACTCATCAGTGAATATGCTAAAGTATGTGGGACCATTTTAGTACTAATAGACTTACTATTGGATATATCTATATGTATCAACACGGAGAGTTCATCAGCTTTTACGATGCTTCCACAAAATGGGTGCATACCTCTTAATTTTTGAGATATAATTAACCAGTATCATATGATTCGTAATTATATAATAAAAATTATTTATCAAAACTATAGTTTAGTCTATAATTCCAAAATAATTGTAAATAGCTTTAAATACATCTATATTTTCCATTGCATCACTTTTGTTATGAAAACAAATATCACATTATAGTTATTTCGTAATGAATATTCATAATATTTAAATTGGAATATAACCATGTCTGTTTTTTAGTTGACATGAAAAAATAGTCACTATTTCATAAATAATGTTCGGTGGTTTTGTGAAAACAATTTCGTAACTTGACGCAATCAATAAGTGTTATATAGCACGCTTCCACCATTTCTACCCTTACTATAATAGCATACTGAATTCGAAGGTCCATTTTTCACTTAATATAGATAATTTATTTCATACCTTAATTAGTTTACAATTCTTTCATCAAATATCTTGAACTCAAAGAAATACATCGAAAAAAAATTTATACGAAAATAAATTCAAGAATAGAAATCATATTACTTATTCCAATGTTAAGTGTTACTTATTATTATTATAATTCTCGTCACTGATGTTCCTTTACGAAGCAAGAAGTAACCATTCAGTCTCTTTAACCATATTATACCTTAAATCACATCTACTTATGTACATTTGTTTTTCTTTCTAAATGGTTGAACCATTCAAAAGAATACTCTTACTACAATATCATAGTGAACTCTTTACAAAAGCACACTTGGCCATCCTTAACATTTAAAGACATCATATATGATGCACTTTGCGTAAACTTATCAAAATGATATTTCAGCGATCGAGTTCTTAAATTTATCTTGTAGTTTCGATCTAGTGTTACATTTAACACAATTCGATCTTTATTATAATCAATCAAATTGAACACTCGATGTCATACTAGGATTTATTTGTTTGCTTCAAGTGAACTAATTTCATCAAATTATCGTACATTACGAACTATGACCATTCACCATATAACACTTATATATGATAGTATATGGATTAATATCCATAGTCTTGTATTGCTTTTGAGTTTAGAACTCATAGAATGCAATGCACGGACTCAACTAAATAAACATGTGAGCGACCAAATTATGAATGTATTAAGTAGTTGTAAAATGACGCACCTGCATGAGTGTAGAAAACATTAACATGCAAGAAGTATTTAATAGTAAGTGTATATACACACACAGACACACTATATATATAATATTTATATTTGCCGATCTTCAATTCATTTCAATTTGATTATTTTAATTGATAAACTTTTTATCAGTAATATAAATGCAAAAATTTGTCAATGTAGATTATTGTAACATTATTTAGCATACATTCTTAGGAAAGATTAAATGTTATCATTTTATTTTCTAATAAGGCTCCCACTATTCTTTTATGTTTATCCAAACCCTAAGAGGAAATGTAGAAGTCTTTAAACTTGACTAGTGGAAGTTAAGACTCGTTCATTTTGTGATTCTGACCTTGAGTTTGATCAACAAATCATAGCCCCACAAATATAGGATAACTCCTTATTGGTTGTATCACATACAACTCCTAACCCATGTTTCCTTACCCTAATCTCATTTCAACCTTGAGTTCAAACAACAAAGCAAAAGAGATTATTCACTTGTACCGCCATATCGTGACGACCTAAGGGTAGTATATGTACCTTGAGTTTAATTGCTCAACAAATACATATAGTTACCTTACATCGTCTATTTTATATATTAATAATACTACACATAACATCTCTAGCTTGAGTTTTCCCAACAACTAATAAGTATGCAAGAATTTATTAATATACATATGGTAGAGGCAACATTATATTGAAGATTTCATGATCTGTGTGACGACTCAGATTTTTAGCCATCGGATAATGGAGGGAATTAATTAGTTTTAATTTTCATAAGTCAAATAAATTTTCCGGTAGTTAAAATATCTAGATATATAAATTAATTAAAAACTATGGTGAATTCTAAAATTTTAAATTCTTTGATATGATAAATACTATAGAAATGTGTATATAAACTCCACCATTTAAATTAAGATAAAACATCCATATATATATATATATATATATAGATAAATATATATACAAGCATTATGATGTTGATGAAATATATACACACATATATATAAATGTGTGTATATATATGTGTGTATGTATGCCCATTGGAAGTAATATACATGTAAATAGGTAAGTAAAAAGAAATGTATCTTTGCATATGTATGTGATATGTTAATATATATGTACGTATACACATATAAGGGGACATTGAAATAAATACACATCAAATCCAAGCTTCAAAACATAACATCAAACACATATATAAAATCAAATCAACTTTATATTCAATCAAGTCGGAACAAAAATAAAATCAAGTCATTTAAAAATCAAATCCCTCGTATGAAATCAAATCAGTTTATGTTAAAATCAGGTCCATATATATTAAGCGCAATTGGAAAAAAGTGAAAAACTTACTGCATATAAAAAGCTACAGCTACCCTCTTTTTCTATATATATAGTCATTGCCTAGCTTCACATTTTCCTTGCATTCGAACAAGATAACAAGGAAAATAAAATATACAAACTACCATTACAAACTTAAAGAAGATATAAAACATTCAAGAACAGGAATCAAAACCAAAGATCAAGCAAGTATCTTCCAAAAAAAGGTGCCCTCTATTCTAGGAAAAAAGTGAGTAAACACATTTCTTTCATATTGTAAAACGTGTTATATATATATAGAATGTATACATAGAAGTTGTTGATAGGTATGCTTGAAACAGGGATGTATATATACATGTATATAGGTGTATATCTAGTGTTATAGCCAGAGGAAACCCAAGCCGATACATCTTTTATTGCTTCCGCTCTGCCAAGACCCGATTTTCCGACGCTCGAAAAGCCGAACCATGAGGGTTAAAGAAGAAGAGGTAGAAGAAGAAAATAGAAAACAACATTAGAATCTTACCATCGCAGCGGAATAAAATATAATAGATAATAACTAATCTTTACACAAAAGCAAATATATCTGTTTACACATTACATCATCAGAGTATACATAACACACAACTGGACAGTAATCATAACCTGTCCTCACAAAACTGAATACACAACTAATCAACACAGCGAAATATTTAAAACAAGTACGGGAGTACGTATCGCCATTCAGCTCGTCTCCTGAGCTGCTTAGCATCCTTTCCTGTAATCTATAATACTCGGTATGACCCGAGCATTATAGTGAAATAACACCCGAGTCAGTTGGGAATATGTAACGCCCCACTCCGAGACCCACTCTAGTAAAGAGTATTACGGAGTAATACCGTCTACTAGAACGGAGAATAGAGTATAATGGAAGCGACCATGTGTAATCAAGCTATAACTAACTACTGAATACGTCGAATAGGTGGTATTCTTTTCTTAAGTGGTTCGACATATCCAATAGATATTTATAACGAGATTACAATGGCTAAGGAAAATAGGTTCAGAACAAACATAATACTAAATGATAACATCATCATCACAGAACAGTCACATAACAGTCACAGAACATAGGTACAATATATCGTCAATACAGATCCAAGTATCAAAAGGTGGGTACAAAGCCACCGCTCACACATGTGAGTCAAAAATATGTACATAAGAGTCTGAAATAAAAGAGTAGCAGAATAGTGGACAAATAAAAGCACTATCTATCAGCATAGCAGATAATGTCCAAGCGGAAGCACATAAGCTAAGTCTAGAGACCTAACCTGAAACAACTCGGTCTGACCCGAGCGAAAACACTCGGGTCAGGCTAGCTAAACAATCAGTAATAACTGAGATATATATAATAATGCAGTACATAAATAAAACAGTACTTCTCCAAAGAGAAGAGTAATATGGACTACATGAATATAATGACGATCCCTAATCATCAATCACCAGTAATAATCTCCAAAGAGAAAATCAACACCAAAGTGTAGAATAAATAAAATCGCCTCATATCATCGGCGTAGCCAAAACTATAAAAAGTTGCCCATAGGCAATAATCCCAAAAGTGACCAGAGTCTGTAATCAATGCCCAAGCAAAGATCGATGCTCCAAAAAGCAATAGGGATATACTGAAAAGTCAATGAAATCGAATACAGAAATGCAGTGTCCAGAGACACTGTGAATCCATAGGGAAATCGCACTTACATCGTATGGTTCCATAGAACCAACATCGAATGGCGATACTCGAATGGATATAAAAATCATCAGATAATACAAATATTGCACGTGCACCGACCAGAGTCGTTGTTGCCAAGTACTGTAGAGTTGTGATCGATCACTCGCACAGATGCGGAACGCGCGAAACGGCGAGATCCTTCCCAGAAGGATAAAGGCCCAGAGGCGCACGCCGAAAAATAAACTGCTCCATAGAGCAGGTGTCCAGAGACGGTTGCCCAGAGGCGTGGTGACCCAGAGGTCCAGTACTGGCCGCCCAGAGGCTAATGTGCCACTAACTTCTTGGAGAGGAACCCGTAAAGTGTTAACAATGAGTCCCATACCCCACGTTCGCACTAAACGGTTTCCTAACCAATAGCAAGCTCACACTCCAAACAATAAAAAGTCCACCTCATATCATCGGTAGACTAGACCCAAAGGTCAAAACGATCAATCGAATAGGTCGGGGATTAACCGGAAAGAAAATACACACGGTTTCCATAGGCCGGATATTTCCTAACCGTTTAAGCACCTTTCCACTTCGCTCGACGTGCCAAAAGTGAGTGTGAGATTTTTATTATAGAAGATAATGGTGTAAAATGGATTTGTAATTGATTTCGAAATCACTTTTAAAACGGTCTTTTGAAAAGTCTCCTATTATGGAGTAATTAATTTAATAATTAAAAATAATATATTATATAATAATTTTCAAAAGCCATTTTGGAGTGAAAAATCCTTTTAAATCCTTTTTATAAAGCCCGTGTACGAAATCCAGGGACAAATCTCAAAGAAATCGACGAAAACCAGAAAATCATCAAAAATATTCTAAGTGTTTAAAACCATTCAAAAACTGCTGCGAACCCAAGTTCGGCAATTTATTTGGACCAGCAAACTGTTTCCAAATGGCATGAAAACTAGTAGGCATGTAGTCCGACATCCCTACTTTAAGATGCAAAAAGAATTTCTGGATTCCGAGTTGAGACGAAGTGGCAGCGACGTCTCAAAGTTGAACCCAGAAAAGATTCACACTGTTTTCCAACAGCGACCAGAGTCTAACTTTGGCACAAAAATCGAAGTACCAAACGAACTCCAATGTTGCTCAAATTTTCCAGGAGTTCGCAACTCCACCTTTCCAACGAGACCAAAAACGTCGAATTCCGACTTCCGATGCGAACGTGGCGGCATCGCGAAGTGGCACTCAAAAGGTGAAAACAGAGGTAATGTTTGAATTTTTTTTTTTTATGGTGGCCGCGGGCCCGGCCCGCGTCAGTCCGCCCCAGCCCCCGCAGGCTGGGGGGCTTGGGCCCGCCCCCAGCCCGCGCGGGCTGGGGGAAAACCCACCCCAGCCACGCGGGCTGGGGGTACTGGGCCCGCCCCAGCCCACACGGGCTGGGGACTTGGGCCGCGCCCCAGCCCACTGCGGGCTGGGGTCTGTGGCCCGCCCCCAGCCCCTTGCGGGCTGGGGGAAAAGGGGCGGCCCCAGCCCCTTGCGGGCTGGGGTCTGTGGCCCGCCTCCAGCCCGGGCGGGATGGGGGCCTGTGCGCGCCCGGGCTGCGCCCGGGCTGGGGCCTGGGTGCAACCCAGGCCTGTCCTGGTGCACCCAGAGCCCATTTTTCAGGCTGATTTCAGCCTGCATATTTCCAGCAAGCTGTTTTTTGCATTTTTTGATGATTTAGGGGTGTTTTTCTCAATTTTTGGCATCAAAAATCACCAATAACCATCACTAATCACCATATAATGATTATAACACTAAATTAAAGGAAACCAAGGTCAAAGCTTAGCTTTACAACTAGCAATAATTACTAATCAATAGTAATTACCTCAATTAAGCAAAGGATCAAATGGTTTTAGTGCACAATATCAAGCAAGCCAAACTCCTTAACCCCAAAGCAAAGATCAAGAGGCTTCAAAGACCCAAAATCAACAAAGAAAACAAAATAATGATTACCACAAGATGATAGAGATAAATGGGGATTAAGAAGGAGGATTAGAGAATAGGAGAGATTGCATTACCTTTCTTCTTCTCTTTTCTTTTTCTTCTAGGATTAAACTAATTTATGAAGAGAAGGAGATGGAGCTTCTAAATGGAGGCCATTAATTATGTTTAGATTTAGGTTTAGGAATTTATGAAGAGGAGGAGGGTTAGGGTTATGAGTTTAAGATATTATATAGGAGGGGGTTAGGCTAATGGGTTATGGTAAGAGGGTTTAGAAACCCATTAGGACTTAGTTTATTTTCTAAGTTATCATGTGAACAAAAAAAATCCTAATAAGCATCCTAGTTTTAATTAAAACCATGTAATTATCTCATTTGGCCCATTAACCCATAATCACTTTTTATTTAAAAATTCCCCATTTCAACCCAAAATATTTTAATTTGCAAACCAATTGCAAATTTAAATTCCCAAAAATTTGTTTAGCCCCCTTTTTAACTTAAAATCATAATTTTTAACTTATCATTCGGTAATGGCAATCTCAGGGTTGTTACAGACTCCCCCCTTAAGAAAATTGCGTCCCCGCAATTCCTTAAATATAGAAGTCGTCTATAACATCTAATCCACACAAGGAATACAGAAGATAAAATATAGATGCTCACCCATGCTGGAAGATGAAAGAAAACCAGGATAAGTACGCTCGATGAATTCTCTGGTCTCCCAAGTGCAGTCCTTAGGATTAGACGACCATTGAATCTTCACAAGTGAAACCTTTTTGTTTCGAAGACGTCTGATCTCCGAATCAAGCACACGAAGAGGTTGCTGCTCTATAGATAGATCGGGTGAGATCTCCAAATCAGGTACGATATGAGGCTCGATAATAGAATCAGGATTGCGCACACACTTGCAAAGCTGAGAAACATGGAACACATCATGTATTCCAGAGAAATGAGCAGGTAGAGCCACTCTATAGGCGACAAGGCCGATGCGTTCCGTGATAGGAAACGGTCCAATATAGCGAGGGGCCAGTTTTCCTGTAGAACTGAAACGCACAACCCCTTTCATGGGAGAAACCCGAATAAAGACAGAATCGCCAATGGAGAACTCAAGAGGCTTCCTACGGTTGTCCGCGTAGGATTTCTGGCGGTCCTGTGCCTCTTTCATTCTCTGACGGATAAGCACGATCTTCTCAGAAGATTCCCGAACTGAATCTGGACCAAGAATGAGCTTCTCGCCAGACTCTAACCAACAAGCAGGAGAGCGACATGGCCTTCCGTAGAGAGCCTCGAAAGGTGCCATGCCGATACTAGACTGAAAGCTGTTGTTGTAGGAGAACTCTACGAGCGGTAAGTGATCCTCCCAACTACCTCCGAAATCCAGAATACAACAGCGCAAAAGATCCTCTAAAACACGATTCACCCTCTCCGTCTGACCGTCGGTCTGAGGATGATAAGCAGTCGAGAGATTCAGCTTTGTGCCCAAAGCTGACTGTAGGCACTTCCAGAAGTGGCTAGTAAAGATAGTGTCTCGATCACAGACGATAGAGCTAGGAATGCCATGAAGTCGAACGACTTCCTTCACATAGAGCTTGGCCAACTGAGGTGCAGTCCGAGTGGACCTAATTGGAATGAAATGAGCCGATTTGGTCAAGCGATCAACAATAACCCAGATAGAAGTATGGCCGGACCTCGATCGAGGCAGACCGTCAATAAAATCCATGGAAATCTGATCCCATTTCCATAATGGAATCTCTAGAGGCTGAAGAAGACTAGATGGACGCTGATGCTCGGCTTTGATCTGTTGACAAGTCATGCAACGGCTTACATAACTTGCAACATCTCTCTTCAAACCCTCCCAATAATATAGCCGGCACATATCGGCATACATCTTACTCGAACCAGGATGAATAGTGTACTTAGAGCGATGACACTCGTCTAGAATGTCACGCCTAAGTGATAAATCAGATGGTACAACAATACGGTTCTTCCTACGAAGACACCGATGATAATCAAGAGAATAATCCAGCGATGTCTCATCACTGGATCCCGACTCGAGAAGGTGAATAAGATGCAATAAGTCTGGATTCTGCCGTTGAGCATGGGCAATGCGATCCAATAAGACAGGATGAGCTTCCAAGCTGAATAATAAGACCGGAGAATCAGAAGATGGAGCTCGATCTCTAATATCACATAAAGATAGAGTCTCAAGAACATCCCACTCGGCAATCATCATCGAAACTACCGCCGAGTGCTTGCGACTGAGCGCATCTGCAACACGATTACCCTTGCCAGGGGTATACTGAATATCTAAATCATATGAGCCGAGAAACTCAAGCCATCGCTGCTGCCTCATATTGAGATCCCTCTGACTGAATAGATACTTCAGCGACTTATGATCGGTGTAAAGAGTGAAGCGTTCGCCTAATAGAAAGTGACGCCACGTCTTCAAGGCAAAGACGATAGCTGCCAACTCAAGATCATGAGTCGGATAGCGAACCTCATTCGGACGTAGCTGCCTGGAAGCATAAGCATCTACCCGATCCTTCTGCATAAGCACGGCACCGAGCCCGCTACCACAAGCATCGGTGTAAACAACCAGATCCTGATTACTTTCAGGAACCACAAGAATAGGAGCATGAGTGAGAAGTTCCTTCAGTCGCTGAAAGGAAGCTTCACACCTATCAGACCAAATAAAGCGAACACCCTTACGAGTCAGCGTCGTAAGGGGAAGTGCAACTCGAGAGAAATCCTTGACAAACCGACGGTAATAACCCGCCAGACCAAGGAAGCTGCGAATATCATGAACGTTCTCGGGCTGCTTCCAATTCTGGATAGCTTCGATCTTGGCAGGATCGACAGAAACACCCTCAGATGATACAATATGGCCCAAGAACTTGACCTTGCTCTCCCAAAAATGGCACTTGGAGAGCTTGGCCTTAAGCTGATGCTGACGAAGAGTATCCAAGACGATCCGCAAATGAAGAGCATGCTCTGCCTCGGATCTAGAATAAATAAGAATATCGTCGATGAAAACCAGAACGAATCTATCGATGTATTCTCGGAATACTCGATTCATAAGATCGACGAAGAAAACTGGTGCGTTCGTCAAGCCGAATGGCATGACCAACCACTCAAAAGAACCATAACGAGTGCGGAAGGCGGTAAGAGGGATGCTATCTTCCGCAACTCGGAGCTGATGAAATCCGGTGGCAAGATCGAGCTGTGAAAAGACCTTCGCACCGCTCAACTGATCAAACATATCGTCTATCCGTGGCAATGGATAACAATTTCTGATGGTCAACTCATTAAGCTTGCGATAGTCAACGCAAAGCCTAAGAGAGCCATCGGGCTTCTTAACGAAGACCACAGCAGCACCCCATGGCGAAGAACTGGACCGAATGAGCTGCTTCGCCTCAAGCTCCACTAACTGCTTCCTGAGTTCCTCATTCTCTTTAGTAGACATCCTCGTGGGAGGATGCCCAACTGGGTGGGAGCCTGAAATGAGATCGATGCGGAACTCAATGGCCCGCTTTGGCGGCAGGCCAGATACTGGCTCGAATACGTCGGGGAAATCCCGAACAACAGGAATACGAGATAAGTCCAAATCCTCATCTCGTGAATCAAGAGAAAATAGAGTAACATCAGAAAGCCCAACATCCTGAAGAACAATAGCTAACGGAGAGGACGAATCAGGGTGATGAATGAATAATATCCGCTCCGAACAAATAATTTTGGCGTCATGCTGAACGAGCCAATCCATGCCAAGAATCATATCAAATCCCAAATACTCCATAACGTGCAGATTCGCACGGAAAGAAAATCCACAAAGATCGATATCTATATTCTCACAAAGCAAGCTAAGGGTCGTGGATCCGCCAATGGGATTCACAATCCTTAGTGAAGAAACCAGACAAGTAACATCCAACGATAAAGCATCTACTAGCTCCTTTGATACGAATGAGTGAGAGGCACCCGGATCAAAGAGAACTCTACAAGATCTACCATGAAATAAAATAGAACCTTCGAGAACGGAAGGATGCGTACCTCGAGGCTGAGCTGAAGATGCAGGAGCCTTGGCAGCATTAAGCTTGCCAGGCTTGGCACTAGTTGGAGCAATAGGACAAGTGGAGATCCTGTGTCCCTCCTTCTTGCAGAAAGTGCAATAGAGAGGTTTGGGGCACTCTCGAATAAAGTGATCTGGAGAATCGCAGTTGAAGCATTTCCTCGGAGGACGGGTTCCACTAGGCTGTGACTGAATCTGAGGCTGAGTCTGAGGCTGAGCCTGGACAGCAGAACTGCCCGTCTTCTTCTTCTTGTTCCAAGGCTTGTTCTTCTGAAATGGACCCCGCTTCTGGTTGGGGTTTTTGGAACCCCCACCATCATCATCACTATGCTCCATCTCGACTGACTCAAGATGTAGGGCTGCATCGACTAGCTTCTCGAATGAGAGCTCAAGCTGTAGCATAAGATGCCTCTTCAGATATTTCTTCAAGCCCTCAACAAATTTGAGGTTCCTCTTATAAGGAGTAGCAATAAACTCAAGGCCGTACTTGGACAGGGCCTCGAAGGAAGAGACATAGTCGGATACGGAGGTCTTCCCCTGCTTTAGATCAAGAAAGCGGCGAGCAAGGGAGTTCTTCTCTGACTCTGGGATGAATTTGAGCTCAAATCTCTGACGAAACTGAGCCCAAGTAAGTGTGGTCTCATCGACCTCGGCAATAAGGAGTTCGTACCAATCCAGGGAACGACTCCGAAGCTGACTAGAAGCAATAAGAACACGATCATGATCCGAGATATCCATACGAGTAAAAATGCGCTCGCATATCCGAATCCAAGCCTGGACCTCTAAGACATTCTCGGAGCCACTGAACGGCTTCCCTCCGAGATGGGTAAAATCACTGCAGAGACGCGCAAAAACAGACATGCGCGGAGCATCAGCAACTGGGGCTGGAGACTGAGAATGAGACTGAGAATTCCGAACCAGCTCCATGATCTGGTCGGTAGTCATGAACACGCCCTCTGGATGAGTGTTGCTGGACTGCCCAGCAGCACTAGTCTGACGTGTGGTTCTCCCTCTTCCCCTTCCAGACATACTGAAAGTCAAACGGGAATTAGAGTTAGACATGATTCAATGATAGATATTTAATTAAGGAATACTACGGAATATAATAAATTCCAACACATATTCCTAACTTATCTATCAATAAGCATAAGGAAGGGATTTGATTTAATTCGGATCCAATTAAAATGTATTGTACTAAGTGTAACCGTTCTGTGTTTGTTATGCTTAATTCTGAACCTTAGCTCTGATACCAAGATGTAACGCCCCACTCCGAGACCCACTCTAGTAAAGAGTATTACGGAGTAATACCGTCTACTAGAACGGAGAATAGAGTATAATGGAAGCGACCATGTGTAATCAAGCTATAACTAACTACTGAATACGTCGAATAGGTGGTATTCTTTTCTTAAGTGGTTCGACATATCCAATAGATATTTATAACGAGATTACAATGGCTAAGGAAAATAGGTTCAGAACAAACATAATACTAAATGATAACATCATCATCACAGAACAGTCACATAACAGTCACAGAACATAGGTACAATATATCGTCAATACAGATCCAAGTATCAAAAGGTGGGTACAAAGCCACCGCTCACACATGTGAGTCAAAAATATGTACATAAGAGTCTGAAATAAAAGAGTAGCGGAATAGTGGACAAATAAAAGCACTATCTATCAGCATAGCAGATAATGTCCAAGCGGAAGCACATAAGCTAAGTCCAGAGACCTAACCTGAAACAACTCGGTCTGACCCGAGCGAAAACACTCGGGTCAGGCTAGCTAAACAATCAGTAATAACTGAGATATATATAATAATGCAGTACATAAATAAAAAAGTACTTCTCCAAAGAGAAGAGTAATATGGACTACATGAATATAATGACGATCCCTAATCATCAATCACCAGTAAAAATCTCCAAAGAGAAAATCAACACCAAAGTGTAGAATAAATAAAATCGCCTCATATCATCGGCGTAGCCAAAACTATAAAAAGTTGCCCATAGGCAATAATCCCAAAAGTGACCAGAGTCTGTAATCAATGCCCAAGCAAAGATCGATGCTCCAAAGAGCAATAGGGATATACTGAAAAGTCAATGAAATCGAATACAGAAATGCAGTGTCCAGAGACACTGTGAATCCATAGGGTAATCGCACTTACATCGTATGGTTCCATAGAACCAACATCGAATGGCGATACTCGAATGGATATAAAAATCATCAGATAATACAAATATTGCACGTGCACCGACCAGAGTCGTTGTTGCCAAGTACTGTAGAGTTGTGATCGATCACTCGCACAGATGCGGAACGCGCGAAACGGCGAGATCCTTCCCAGAAGGATAAAGGCCCAGAGGCGCACGCCGAAAAATAAACTACTCCATAGAGCAGGTGTCCAGAGACGGTTGCCCAGAGGCGTGGTGACCCAGAGGTCCAGTACTGGCCGCCCAGAGGCTAATGTGCCACTAACTTCTTGGAGAGGAACCCGTAAAGTGTTAACAATGAGTCCCATACCCCACGTTCGCACTAAACGGTTTCCTAACCAATAGCAAGCTCACACTCCAAACAATAAAAAGTCCACCTCATATCATCGGTAGACTAGACCCAAAGGTCAAAACGATCAATCGAATAGGTCGGGGATTAACCGGAAAGAAAATACACACGGTTTCCATAGGCCGGATATTTCCTAACCGTTTAAGCACCTTTCCACTTCGCTCGACGTGCCAAAAGTGAGTGTGAGATTTTTATTATAGAAGATAATGGTGTAAAATGGATTTGTAATTGATTTCGAAATCACTTTTAAAACGGTCTTTTGAAAAGTCTCCTATTATGGAGTAATTAATTTAATAATTAAAAATAATATATTATATAATAATTTTCAAAAGCCATTTTGGAGTGAAAAATCCTTTTAAATCCTTTTTATAAAGCCCGTGTACGAAATCCAGGGACAAATCTCAAAGAAATCGACGAAAACCAGAAAATCATTAAAAATATTCTAAGTGTTTAAAACCATTCAAAAGCTGCTGCGAACCCAAGTTCGGCAATTTATTTGGACCAGCAAACTGTTTCCAAATGGCATGAAAACTAGTAGGCATGTAGTCTGACATCCCTACTTTAAGATGCAAAAAGAATTTCTGGATTCCGAGTTGAGACGAAGTGGCAGCGACGTCTCAAAGTTGAACCCAGAAAAGATTCACACTGTTTTCCAACAGCGACCAGAGTCTAACTTTGGCACAAAAATCGAAGTACCAAACGAACTCCAATGTTGCTCAAATTTTCCAAAGATGGAGTTCGCAACTCCACCTTTCCAAGGAGATCAAAAACGTCGAATTCCGACTTCCGATGCGAACGTGGCGGCATCGCGAAGTGGCACTCAAAAGGTGAAAACAGAGGTAATGTTTGATTTTTTTTTTATGGTGGCTGCGGGCCCGGCCCGCATCAGTCCGCCCCAGCCCGCGCGGGCTGGGGGGCTTGGGCCCGCCCCCAGCCCGCGCGGGCTGGGGGAAAACCCACCCCAGCCACGCGGGCTGGGGCTCTTGGGCCCGACCCCAGCCCACGCGGGCTGGGGGTACTGGGCCCGCCCCAGCCCACACGGGCTGGGGACTTGGGCCGCGCCCCAGCCCACTGCGGGCTGGGGTCTGTGGCCCGCCCCCAGCCCCTTGCGGGCTGGGGGAAAAGGGGCGGCCCCAGCCCCTTGCGGGCTGGGGTCTGTGGCCCGCCTCCAGCCTGGGCGGGCTGGGGGCCTGTGCGCGCCCGGGCTGCGCCCGGGCTGGGGCCTGGGTGCAATCCAGGCCTGTCCTGGTGCACCCAGAGCCCATTTTTCAGGCTGATTTCAGCCTGCATATTTCCAGCAAGCTGTTTTTTTGCATTTTTTGATGATTTAGGGGTGTTTTTCTCAATTTTTGGCATCAAAAATCACCAATAACCATCACTAATCACCATATATTGATTATAACACTAAATTAAAGGAAACCAAGGTCAAAGCTTAGCTTTACAACTAGCAATAATTACTAATCAATAGTAATTACCTCAATTAAGCAAAGGATCAAATGGTTTTAGTGCACAATATCAAGCAAGCCAAACTCCTTAACCCCAAAGCAAAGATCAAGAGGCTTCAAAGACCCAAAATCAACAAAGAAAACAAAATAATGATTACCACAAGATGATAGAGATAAATGGGGATTAAGAAGGAGGATTAGAGAATAGGAGAGATTGCATTACCTTTCTTCTTCTCTTTTCTTTTTCTTCTAGGATTAAACTAATTTATGAAGAGAAGGAGATGGAGCTTCTAAATGGAGGCCATTAATTATGTTTAGATTTAGGTTTAGGAATTTATGAAGAGGAGGAGGGTTAGGGTTATGATTTTAAGATATTATATAGGAGGGGGTTAGGCTAATGGGTTATGGTAAGAGGGTTTAGAAACCCATTAGGACTTAGTTTATTTTCTAAGTTATCATGTGAACAAAAAAAATCCTAATAAGCATCCTAGTTTTAATTAAAACCATGTAATTATCTCATTTGGCCCATTAACCCATAATCACTTTTTATTTAAAAATTCCCCATTTCAACCCAAAATATTTTAATTTGCAAACCAATTGCAAATTTAAATTCCCAAAAATTTGTTTAGCCCCCTTTTAAACTTAAAATCATAATTTTTAACTTATCATTCGGTAATTGCAATCTCAGGGTTGTTACAGAATACCAGCATGTGAAAATCACACTCAATTTGATTATTAAAGTTTCAAAATCCTTCGAAATCAAAAGCATCTCGTAAGACCACGCCACAAATAAACATGTCGGGTTTTTACCTTACGATAGCCAAAACACTTTTTATCGAAATCCTCTGATACTATAATAGTGTCTATAGAAAGTAAAATAGAATCTAGCTGAAATGCTTGCATCTCACATTTCAGCAATAGTTGGGCACAATCAAAACCGTACAGGCGCGTAGGGAGAATGGATTTCCAACTAATGACTAGGCATTGCGGTACCACCTGTCACAATACGTGGCCTAGATCACCGTACCGAGGAGCTACCCTAACTCCCCTGCAACACAAGACCGAGACTACCCCTTACTGGATAATCCCAAGTAAGATCACCCCACGGTTGGGATCAGCAACCACACCACTAAGCCGGAAAAAAAGGACATCTAGACAGGGATAACCTCACCCTAATGGGCACTACCCACTTAGCCTTGCTGCATAACCCCTGATTTTCAGTCATTCCTGGTTGATGAGGCTTGAGGCTAAGCGTTACCTTTTTAAAACGTTTCACTTAGAATGCCCATCGCCCACCTGACGATGTTCCGAAAGCATTCATCCATACAAGTCCGCCCCGGGTTTGAACGAAACCGAAGGCACTATTTCTACTACATTCATTTTGGAATCATCCATAGGATTAGTAGCGACTAGCCCTTGCACTTCACTGCTCCATCATCGAATCCAAACTCGTCTTCTTCACGAAAACGTTCCAACCGGATCGAAATAGTTTTCAGAAAATTAATCCTGATCCCGGTCTCTTCGAAACGATTAGCGCATTGTCCAATATTAATAGTCGATTATTTAACTATCAATTAACTTTCACAAACAACCATCAAACAATAAATAATCTCCCATATTATTTATTATCCTTAAAATATCTTCGCAAGATATATTTCCATTTTCAACCCTTTTTGAAAACAGTTTTCAAACCATACTCTTCTCATGGGATAAATTCCCAACTATTTATTCCCAAAGTAAATACCAAGTACAAAGCTTTAGATTTTTAAAATAATTTAAAACACCTTATTATAAAATATCATTCAAAACATTTAAATTAAAAAAATTACTTTAATACTCATTCAAAATATATACTTTAAGAATATTTAAAATAAACTACTTTGTACAATATAAAACTGAATTTCTAACTTTTAGAACATAGTACCAAGCCACCTTTAAATAATTACTGCTATAATAGATTAAAAGAAAATACTTACTTTAGAATTTAAACATCTAGAAATAATAAGTTTTCTAAACATACTTTTAAACAACTTAAAACTCTTTACTTATACTTAAAATTTGTTTGAAACGTACTTGGCTATTCAGGGAAATACGCTTCCCTTCCACATCTTCTAAAAATAAATCACTATTTATTTTTAAACAAAATTTACCCATTCCTTTAATAAATTCCCACCGTGAATTTATTCTTCCAAATATCCACTGATATATTACTTTAGTTTACTTTTATAAACCCAGTTTATAAGTTTCATAGTCTCAATTTCCCCTTAAAATCCCGATTTCAAACACTTAAATCAATTTCCAAATTGATTTCCAATTTACTTCACTTTGAAATAAATTTCTTTACTTACTCCATTTACTTCAAAATCCATTAACTTCAGATTTTATTTCTTTATTATGATTTAAAATCTTTTTAACTGAAAATACCAATTTCATATTTTCCAAATTCCTTCTTTATCCTTTCAAATAAATTCAATCCTTGAATTTAAAATAAATTCTTTATTTCTTGAAATAATATCACTTGAGTTTTAAAATAAAATCACTTATTCCCATTTATTCAAAATCTTATTTCCCGCACTTGGAATTTAATTTATCAGGATTTACAAATCACTTTTTATTCTTTTCCAATTCATTTTTCATTTATTCATATTTCTATGATTATTTTACTAAAAATTCACTCCTTTATTTTCTTTTCAGAAATCCCTTTTCTATAGATTTTGATAACTCAGTTCACCGAAATATTTTAAATTAACCATAGTATCCAACATTTCCAATTGTCAATATAATTCATCACAGGATAGCAAATAATTATATCACATAATATTTTAACAAATCTATTATTTTGAGGAATCCAGTTGGATCCCTCCAACCTGTTTCCCTGCATCCATAGATGTTAGCACAATATAAAATAACAATTCCACTTCGAGGTGGAATATCGCGGTATATGAGATTTATATAATATCATCGGTCTCATCCACCATATAATGCGGGAAATCAATCACTCCAATATATACTACATACTATCATATGTAATATAGCACATCAAATCAATTCAATCATTCAACATATTATTTAAATTTAACCATTTAAGTTTAAATAGAAATCCAGAAGAGTGAGATTAACTCACCTTTTATTTTGTTGTTTGCAGCCCATTTCCATCTCGACTATATTTTTTTTCCAATTTTGGACCTTGTATAAACAATTACATAGATTTATTAATATTTGGATCAATCGATCAATTAATTCCTAATACTTTGGTTTTAACTATTAATTTGGTTATAAATAAATTTTCTTTTAAATAAAATATTTGAACTAATTGAAAAATTACTTACCATTAAATAACATAAACTAATTTCTCTTTAATAAAATATTAAACTAAAAATTAACTTTCAAAACTAAATTAAATAACCTTTTGTAAAAATAATCAAATAAGTTTTATTAAATAAAACTACCTTTATAATATATATATATATATAAACTACATTTAAAATCTTTATTGTAGTTAAATTTTTATTTTATTTTTTCTGCTTGCATATTAAAACTGAAGACTGCATATTATATATATATATATATTTCAATCTAGATATACTAAATTAAAGATGAAATGTATATACCTCACCGACGACAGCCCACTGATCTCGACCATCCTCTCGTCGCCACTACGACCCACCCACGCGCCCTTCCACCAGCGACGCCTTCGCGAAAACGAGATTTGAACACGACGATCCCAAACCACGCCAAACTCGATTGCGATTTGCCGAAGTCCCTCCCTTGACTGCTTCCATTGCTACCTCGCCGCCACGTTGTGACGCCACCATGTGATTCAAACAACTTTAAGAACTGAGGCGAGAAGGGGAAACGAAGGGCTCGGCTTCGATTTGAAAATGAATGAGAGCGGCCAATTTTTTGTATACAGAATCGATTTCGATTTTCTAAGGAAAAGGAGGATGCGTGAGTTATACGTGAAGCGTATGGCGTGCTTTAAAAGATTGGGCATAGGGTTTTAACTTTTCTTTTCCATTATAATATTTTATAATTTTTTTTCTAAAGTATCTCATTTTCGCAAATTAAAATTTAGACTTCCTATTGAAGTGTTCCACTAGGCATTTATAATGTTATACCCCTATTTCGAACGCAATGAAAAAGGTTTTGAGTCTTAATTCAATCGAATGGAGAAGATAACTTTTTGGACCCAGTTATTATATTAAGTTTTCGATATAAATTCAGCGTGTTTATATATCGTACGCTCACGCAACAACTCCAAACACTATGAAAATTGAAATCCGATAATAATACAATGTTACAGATCCAATGGAACTGATTTTGTCGAAATCCAAGACTATGCCTCGGAAGGCTATTTTCAAATGTCGATTTACACGATAAAATTTCAAAACTTAATAAAACACTTCCAACTTCAATTTTAACACTTTTACTATCTTCAGTACTATCAATATAAATTTTACAAGCCTTTAAATATTTTTAACAAGCTCGAAACTTAAGATTAAATATTTTACTCAATCTCCCAATTATTGAATTAAATAATTATACTATTCAACAAATTGCTGTATCTAAATTCTGAATAGATAATCCAAGTTTTTTGTATCAAAACCAATTTATAATTCAATTTCAATATTTAAAACCATTTAAATAATTCAGATTCAACGCTGAAAAATCTGGGTCGTTACATTCCTCCCCCCTTAAAAGAATTTTATCCTCGAAATTGCTAGTTAAGAAGAATGAACCAATACCCATTACTATTTTCCAAAACCAAACAGTTTTATCAACTTGCCATAACATATCTTTTATTAAAGACCCACTATTACTTAAACCAACTTTCCAAAACTTTCCATAGTTTCCAACAACATTATTTACTCCACTTATTCAAATTTAAATTTAAATCCAAATTTAAATTATCAAAACTTCCTCAAAAAATTTCTAACTCTCTAAATTTTCGAAAAAAATTCGCCAGCTTCTCCTATGCACGGCTAGCTTGGTACAACTACAAAATGCCTCTACCGGCCCTCAGATTTCAAAAGAAAACAAAAGCACAGTGGCTAGACTAGAAAATCATCAAATTTCATATAGAAATTTAAATACATAACTTTGCCGAGCAAATTTCAATTTATCCTCTAAAATCAAAAATCCCAAATTCACTTTCCTAATCCTTTAGTTCCAACTGAACAATTAGTTTCAATTTCCATTTCTAAAACCCCTTATTTCAATTCCAATTTGAAATCGTTTTGTCGCTAACAAAAAAATTTTCAAAAATTTTCAAATTTTTTTTCTAACTCCCAAAATTTTTGATTTTTTTGGCAGAGTCTCCTTTGTACGGAGGAGCTTTTGCAATTTGACAAGAGATATAAATATATATATATACATACACACACACACACACACACACATCGACCCACATGGTCGGAAAAACAAAAACAGTTCATATTTTCTATTTTTATTGCGTAGGCGTACCTTTATTTAGCATTTTTAAGCAAGTGGCTTATTATTTTAGCAATTAGCGCGTCCAAATCCAACCAAAGTCTTCTTGGTACCTGTACTTACTCAATTCAAACATGTAAGTAATAAATATATGAAATTCATTTACATTTCACTTACTTTCAATAGCTAAACACATGTATTTCATAAGCAACATGCACCAAACACTTTCCATGAAAAAATTATATGATTTCAAAACTAATTTAATTGCTTTCAACCAATTCATATGCCATTTCATTCAATTTTAGCGGTTTACAATTCAATTTCTTACATTCAATTTATTTTTAATCCAAACAAGCTCATATTCAACTCAGTTGATTTCAAGATCAATTTTATTTCACTTCTATCAATTTATAGAATTTTATTAAATCTCGTTTTCGTCAAACGGCAATTTATTTCTATGCAATTCGACTATATTAATGAGAATAAACAATTGCTTAAGCTTATAACCATTTTAAATTGATTCTAACTCAATTTATATTTAATTCCTTTCATTTTAATTCATTCACAACCATTTTATTTAGCTCGACACATTCCATGCTTGTATATTACTAACCATTCCCAAATTAATTCAACTCAAGCTTTTATTTAATGGTCTACCCTTCCTACTCGAAGTCGAGCTTCTCATTATTCTTAACTTAAGTTAATTTACTACAGTTTATTCCAGCTTCAAACTTAAGTTCACTTCTATTTAGTTTGATTCTCATCTAATCAAATTCCATCTAATTCAGTTAGCCCATCCATTTTATTTTAATTCACCTTCTCAATTTATCAAAATAATATCCAAGCACATACTTAACTCATTTATACTCGAATTGGATTTTATTTGTAACTTAAATCATTTCTATTATAATCCAATTACATTTTTTTTTACAACATCACCACTTATTTTAATTCATTATCAGTCCAAGTCGAATTCTACTTATAATTCGAGTTTATTTCCAAACTTCATTATTAACTTACAATCCATTTTATTTAACCGAGTTAAATTTTATTAACATACTCTATCAAATAATTTATTTAGCCAATTATCTTACTTCCAACTTTTAAATCAATATTCGATTTTATTACAAAAATCACTTCATTGAATTTTCCTGAGTTCAATTTTTTTATTTATAATTCCAGTTTGGATTTTCTTTCATTTTCCAAAATTCCAAAACTTTTATTTCGGCTTATTTATTCCCTTTTAACATTTTTATAAGTTACTCACTTATTAATATTCATACTTCTCCATTCATTTACAGTCAATCACATTTTCACTTTACTTTTAACTAGGGATTATATTTTTATTTCAATGCTTTTCAATTCTTTTATAAGCTTCCAAAGCTTATTTATCCCAATTCAATACTTACTTAGTTTACGCTTATTTATTTAAGCAAGAATTTTAGTCCATTCAATATTATTTATAACTCAACTGAATTTATTTAAATTCAATTTTATTTAACTCAAATCCAGTTAAATCTAGCACCATACCATTCTTTTGAATTTTATTAAGCAAGGACCTAATTCCATTTAATATCATCCCACACAATTCACTTTTATTTCATTTCAATTCTTTTCAACTTACTTCAAATCCAACTCATTATTATTAACTTTGCTTAAGTTAATTTAATTCTAATTAATTTTATTTCTCAATCCAAATTTAATCTTTATTTTCCCATTCCAATCACATTCAAGATTTAGTAATTATTTCTTCCGGTCATCCATTAAATTTTCCATAATTTAATTTTTTCCAAATTAAATTTATTTAAGCTTTCCACTTTAAAATTTAATTCCAACATTCAAAGATCATATTTTCCTCCCTTATTTAAAAATCATCTCAACTTTACAAGTTTATAACTTACCTCATCAGGATTTTTAATTCAAATAAGGATTAAGGATTTCAAACACCCGGCTTTTGGTTCAAACCATTTTACACCATCATTATTCCAAAATCACGTTTCTAAAATTTTTAAACCAATCCTGGTTTTTATCCCCAACAAATTTCCTTTGAAATTTCAAAAACAAACTAGTTCTACTGAACAAATCAATTTGGCAGCAATCCGTCACTTAGAAACTCGAAAATGAGCATCGATGATGCTGCAGTCATCACCGAAGTTATTTTCCAACGACTGAAGTGAGTTCAATGCTATATCCCTTTCCAAAATTTATTTGAAACAATTTCCTTTCAGAAATACTTTTTAAAATAATAATGCTATTACTTGTCTTCAAAACACTTTGAAAAAAACTTCCAAAATCTCCGAGGTTTTAAATTTTCAAATTTTGACTTAAATCAAATTTTAACTATAATTCATTTGTATAATTTATGCTCATACCATTTTTGTTTTGTTTTTCCATTTGATTATACAAGTCATTCCAATTTTTATAATCTTATTTGTTTAGAATATTATCATCCAAACATACAATTTATATAACGATTTAAGAAAATATTTCCTTTATATCAAAATATATTTTTGGGTAATATTATTTCATTCACCCACCTTTAAAACAACACTGTGTCAATTTATCGTGTCAGATGTTTATAAACTCTTCTCGAATAGCGGCCAACTTACTCGATCAGAATTCATATTCCACTCAACCAATAAGTCAACACAATATTAAAACAATTTATATTTACAAACAAATGCGCGCTTATATCTATTAATACGCTCAAACTCATTCTAGAGTACTACGGACTCTATTTTCAATGAGCATTCACAACCAGAGCTAAGGTTCTCGCTTAACCTTCTTCTCCGATACCACAATGTCAAGACCCGATTTTTCGACGCTCGAAAAACCGAACCGTTAGGGTTAAAGAAGAAGAGGTAGAAGAAGAAAATAGAAAACAACATCAAAATCTTATCATCACAGCGGAATAAAATATAACAGATAATAACTAATATTTACACAAAAGCAAATATATCTGTTTACACATTACATCATCAGAGTACACATAACACACAGCTGGACAGTAATCATAACCTGTCCTCACAAAACTAAATGCACAGCTAATCAACATAATGGAATATTTAAAACAAGTACGAGATTACATATCGCCATTCATCTCGTCTCCTGGTCTCCTCGGCATCCTTTCCTGTAATCTATAATACCCGGTCTGACCCAAGCATTATAGTGAAATAACACCCGAGTCAGTCTGGAATACTAGCATGAGAAAATCACACTCAATTTGATTATTAAAGTTTCAAAATCCTTTGAAATCAAAAGCATCTCATAAGACCACGCCATAAATAAACATGTCGGGTTTTTACCTTACGATAGCCAAAACACTTTTTATCAAAATCCTCTGATACTATAATAGTGTCTATAGAAAGTAAAATAGAATCTAGTTGAAATGCTTGCACTCACGTTTCAGCAATAGTTGGGCACAATCAAAACCGTAAAGGCGCGTAGGGAGAATGGATTTCCAACTAATGACTAGGCACTGGGGTACCACCTGCCACAGTATGTGGCCTAGAACACCGTACCGAGGAGCCACCCTAACTCCCCTACAACACAAGACTGAGACTACTCCTTACTGGATAATCCCGAGTAAGATCACCCCATGGTTGGGATCAGCAACCGCACCACTAAGCCGAAAAAAAGACATCTAGACATGGATGACCTCACCCAAATGGGCACTACCCACATAGCCTTGCTGCATAACCCCTGATTTTCAGTCATTCCTGGTTGATGAGGCTTGAGGCTAAGCGTTACCTTTCTAGAACGTTTCACTTAGAATGCCCATCGCCCACCTGACGATGTTCCGAAAGCATTCATCCATACAAGTCCGCCCGAGTTCGAACGGAACCGAAGGCACTATTCCTACTACATCCATTTTGGAATCAACCTCAGGATTAGTAGCGACTAGCCCATGCACTTCACTGCTCCATCTTTGAATCCAAACTCGTCTTCCTCGCGAAAAAGTTCAAACCGGATCGAAGTGGTTTCAAGGAAATTAATCCCGATCCCGATCTCTTCGAAACAATCAGCGCATTGTCCAATATTGATAGCTAGTTATTTAATTTAACTATTAATTAACTTTCACAAACAACCATCAAACAATAAATAATCTCCCAAATTATTTATTATCCTCAAAATATCTTTGTAACCATCAAACCAAAATATTTTTACATAGAAAAATTGTAACGACCCGGTATTTTCAACCATTCGCATCCATTATAAGTGTATAGGTAGACACTCATGCCGGAATTGAATTTCTCAAAATACCGCGTTGTAATTAAAAATTTGGCAAATCTCAGAATATACAGCAAATAAAAATCATAGATCACAGACACAGAGTAATAATAATGCAGCGGAAGAAAAAGAGATAGTAGTTCATGAAGCAACTATATAAAATATAAGATACATCAGAGTTAAATAAGGTACAACAGAAGAGTAACAGGATACATCAGGTACAAATCAGATACATCACTGAACCACTGGATACTGAAACAAAATAGATGGTTGGATCTTCAAGGAAAGCTACAACGCCGAAGGTGAATCTTGAATGCTAACTCAATCAATCTGACTCGAGCGTAAAGCAAAACACAAAACCCTCGAGTCAGGACATAAATACTTATAAACTGTAAATCAACTCAAGTAAACAGTAACAAAATGCATCAGTAACTTAAAGGATGCTTGGGACCGCCCATCCTCTAAGGATCTGTTAAACTATTTACTATGTAGTAATATACGCTATATACGGTAGTGTCTAATCAGTAAAGTATAATCATATAGAAAATAGCGTTAAGGGGATGGTGAACCTTAACGCGGTCGGATCTTTAAAACCAAAATCGTAGTGGGCTCGATATAAGGATATGACACGACACGCGAGGCAATGCCAGGGTGGATACACCGTTTGCACTCCCGGACCGGTGGTGACGGCAAGCCAGCAGCTTCCGCCCACCTCGAACAATACCTCCGAATCAAAGTGGCGCCACCGAATCGAATCACAAAAGTAATAGAATAGTTTCCGATGGAGCATGCTCGATGAAAGGGTGCGACCCTTTGTGTAGCCCGGTATAGCTCCTATTTTAGTCATATATGCCAACTCACGGGAGTTGGGTCCACGTAACATACCTCTAGAACGTCGCCACCATCCTACTTCATTCTGGAATCTCCACCGCGTACACAGTTGTTAAAGTGGTTTTCGGTATTGTCCGGCTATAAGACAATATCCGATCCCGGTCTTTTTAACAACCAATCGTTATTATAACCCATGGATATTTATTTCAAATAATTTATACTTTCAAGACCAAAATATCATACTCATTTCAAAATAATATCACAATTGTATCATTTCCATTTCAAAAATAATTCAATATTATATCATTCAAATAAAACCCAAATTTTCAAATCATTGAATATTTCTTTAAATTTATTAAACTTGAAATATTCCTTTAAATTGTCATAGCATTTTGGAAATGTTACCTTAAGGAATCATAGCATTTTTGGAATGTACTACTTCCCACTTTACATTGTATATAATCAAAGTATTGATAAGCTTAAAATTTTAACATATCAATTTATCATAGCCTCATTGTTAAATAAACTTTCTTACTGTAATATACAATTTAAACCGAAATTCTTATGTTAAGTTAAAAGCACCTTATTAACTTACATTATTATTACAATAAAGAAACTTTATTATTTTAATCATTCAAAGTATGCCATTCACATAAATTAAAACTTGCTTATCAAATGTACGTTATCAAGTTACATTTTATTATTACAGTAAGTAACATTTATCATTTTAATCAATTTAAAATACACCATTACATTGATTAAAATCTACGTGTCAAATGTACGTTTTAAATTTTATATTCCTATTACAATAATGAACATTTATTAATTTAAATCAATACCACACTACTTAAAACTTTACACGTTTCTTTCATTAATTAAAAACTTATACGTTCTTGCATTAATTAAAACATCCATGTTCTCTCATTAATTAAGACTTTACACGTTTCTTTCATTAATTAAAAACTTATACGTTTGTTTCATTAATTAAAACTTATACCATTCTTTCATAAATTAGGAATTTACATGTTCCTATCATTAATTAGAACACCATACGTTCTTTCATTAATTAAACCTATACGTTTCATTCATAAATTAAAACATATACGTTTCTTTCATAAATTAAAACCTATACGTTTCTTTCATAAATTAGACCTATACGTTTCTTTCATAAATTAAAACCTATACGTTTCTTTCATAAATTAAAACCTATACGTTTCAGATTTATATTACCATTTCACAAATTTAACTAAACTTCCAGTTTATTTAATTAATTTAACATCTTTAGTTAAAACTCAAATTTCACATTTTCAAGTCAAGTTATATTTTAAAATTTCATTTTCAACAGTCATTTATTCAACCGCTTAAATTTATAGAAAATCAATAATTCTTTAATAAATCACTTAAATTCAAATATAAATCAATTTATCGTATTTACCATTTTCCAAATAAAATTAAAGTCCATTTTATTCATGTAACTTAAATATCATTTTTAGTCAAAATTCCAAATTTCAAACATAAGTTATATTTCAAAAATCCAGTTAATCCATTCATAAATTACATTTTTAACACATAGAAAAATCCTAATTTATTTATTTTAGAACCTTTCAAAATCTATTTAAATCAAATTTCAAAATTTTATATTTTTAAAATACTTAAAATATTCAAAGCACTTTATAGAATAACCACGGGTCTGTATATAGTTTTCTAACCTAGGTCAAGTGATACGGATATGTATCATTTCAATCCGCAGTTTAAAAGGTAAAAATCCTGGTTCTATCATTTCAAATCCGCAATCCCAAGTTTAAATAAATAAATAAAATAACTCAGGCCTATCATTTCAGCCCATAATGATTTTATCCTAACAAGGAACTTGCAGTGTGATCATATACAGAAATAATATAAACAATGTCAATATCACAATATACAGTCATGTATCAGATGTCAGGTGAAAATTAACAGTTTTAACATGGTAATAACATGGTAATAACACGGCATAGCATATCATATGATCATCATTAACTTGCATAAACATTTTACATTACTAAACACTTGTCATCAATCCACTTTTCATAAGTATATATGTCAGAGTGAGAAAGACTCACCTTTTTCAAAGCTAGAGACCAAAACAACATACAAGCACGACTCCAAAGGCACGACAAGCACAATTTCACGACTTTTGATTTGAGCTGAAAGATAGCCAAGATATGATTTTGTATCAACAACCTAAAGCAAAACAATGAAAGGAGAACAAATGAAATAAAACAAGAGTGAAAAGAAGAAAGAAAGAAAAAAAAAAAAGAGAAAAAAAAAAATGAAAGGAAAAGCATGCGCCGGTTCATACCTTCAGGAGATGCTTACGCAAATTTTGATGGAAGCAAAATGAATATTTATGGTATGGAACTTTTGAACGTGAAATATATATTAACATTTGCTCACTAATTTATGTAGAGGGCAGGCAAGAGAAAAATGCTTGAACGGTAGAGGCAATTAAGACATTCAATTCTATCAAATAGGTGGAAACGTATGGGAGGCAAGAGGGAAAGAAATAATTCACACACGGAAATGATTTAAGGCAAGATTTGAGCAAGATTTTGGATTCTCAAAAGAGAATATACGGCTGAAAACTTTGCATTGTTAACGCAAGAAAAAAAATCAAATAGATAACGAAAAGGCAAGGGCAACAATTAAATATATGCCCAAAGTAACGTACAAATTATTTTGTTTCTCTTATTAAATAACGTACAAATTTATTTTGTTTCTCTTATTAAATAAATTTAAAATATTAACGTTTCTATTAGGAAAATAAACCATCACTTTAAACCAAAATTTAATAGCTATTGTACCATAATTAATAATATTTGATTTAGCTTCATCCAATTTATTGTTAAATATAAAGTTAAGAAACAGATGTAAACATATGTAAAAGAAATGTAAAGTTTATTTTCCGTTTCACACTAATTATTACTAACTTTTTTTTTTAAAAGTATACAACAAATCTGACCAAAACAAAAGTGAAATAAATGTTACACAATTGTATACAGTTCAAGATGAAAAATTTGCCTTTAGAATTATAAAATTTAGAATTTCTATTAAAGTTACACTTTTTATCCAAATCAAATTTTCAGACATTGTTTATTTTTATTTGGACAAATGATCAGAAATCATTTCAAGAAAATTTTCAAAATTAGATTTTTAAGAAAACAAAAGCCAAAGTCTTTAAATAAATGAAAAAAATTAAAATTTAGGGAAAACAAGTAGAAAAGTAAGAAAAAGAAAGGGAAGCCATTACCAGATCTTTGAAGCCGTGAGAAACAAATGAAAATGATCTTTTTTTTTCACGTGAAAACCTAATGAGATGACGGCTACATTAGGGTTTTACACGGCTAAGGCAATTAATTGAGGAGTTTAAGGAAATGAAGGGTTTGGGCAAATAAAAGGGCTTACGTTTCAAAGTGATTTACAATCTTGCATATTCTTTTCCTTTTAAAACTTTACATAAACAAAATTTCAGGAGAAAATACTTTACAAACCGAAATCAATTAGAAATATGAGCTAACAAATAGTATAATTTGAAAAAAAATATAAAATAATGAAGAAAATGCCTTAAAAATACCAAACAGTGTTCTAAAATTGTGCATAAATCACTATTAGTCTTGGAAAATTATACATTTCATTATAAAATTATTATGAAGTGGAAAGGAATGTTTTCATGTGAAAATGAGGTAAGAAATGCACAGCTACAATAAAGAAAGGAACGGTCAAAGGAAATTAAATCTATTAATTGGAAAAGAAACGGAAGAAGAAACGTTAAAACGGTTTTACGTTTCTTTGCTTTCAAACCTTTTAAACTTCCTATATATATTCATATACATCTAAATAACTGAAAATAATTAAAATCTCAGTTAAAATTCAAAAATATAACAGATAAACAAATTATTAATAATTAAATATTAAGCAGATATGATTAAAATAAGAAAAATAGCACAGAAAATGAAAACTTGACTTAAGAATTAGAAATAACTTCAATACACTTTGGAAAAATTTACTTTAATTTAAATATATGTAAAATGAATAAAATAAAGTAAAACACAGCAAATAAAAGTGAGTGCATAAAATAAATAAATAAATTTTAATTATATATAATTAAATTAAGAAAATGGCTTAAAATTGTAGACTAGGCTTTTAAAATTAGAAATAAATTCAAATGAACTTTAGAAAAATTATATTATCATTTTAAAAATACTTAAAAGTCAAAATATACATTATATAACATATTGTCACATATTAAAATAAAATAAAACAAAGAAGAAGTAATTTATACAATTTAAAATAGTCATTGTTAAATAACCCTATATACGCACAATATTGTAAAGGGTATAACTTTCACAATTTACATCCAATTTCAACGAAACGAAAAGTAGTGTTCTTATAATTTTATGTACTTTCATAATAAAAGAAAAAATTTAAAATTTTAAACTTTTAAAATTTTAAGTTGAAAGTCATAGTTTGACTATTTTGACCAAAATCAGCATTTCAGGCAAATATTCAACTTACAAAATTTTGGAATTATAACTCATATAAAAATCAAGATTATATTTAAATAATAAATTTAATCATTTCAAATAAGTAAAATAAGTTTATTTTTTAAATCAAAATCTTACATTAAAAATAATTAAAATATACAATAAAATAATTACAAAATATAGGGTTGTTACAAAAATTCTAAACCATCTTCTAAGCAAGACGTCAGTTGGTCGTTTTTCCAAATTCGGACATATTTGGCTCCGTCGATCTTATTTTTCTGCGATTTTTATGCATTTTCTGCTAGTTAAAAAAATCAAATTTTATAATTGAATCATATCGCCGAGATCTATATATCGTTTTGTCGCGTCGTCGTGCCGATCTCCACAGTATGTTTATCTCTGTATTTTTTTGATTCGGCACACGACGGAAACAATTAAATGTTCGTTGTATCGGTTCCACAAATCGTGTTCGGTTTCAAAAATTGAAAACGTGTTGTGCGATCAACCAATAAATTGCTTGAATAATTTTTTCCCAGAATCAATGCCTTATGACCGTTGCTGTTTTTGTTTCGATATATATTACTCTGGTGTCTTCTCATTTCTTCCAACAGTTGAATTCCTAACAGCCTAGCATTGATTCTGCTGCGCCAGCTATTTCATTTCTTTTTATAATAACCGTTCATTTATATATATATATATATATATATATACATATTTTCCGTCCTTTCATATTTTATTAAATTCTTATATTAAATATTGAAACCTTTCACTTTGGTTTCATTTCAACTAAGAATTAATACCGCATGCATATACATTACGTTGGATTCATTTTTGTGAGCTGACCTTCCTCTTTTTCTTTTAACCTAGCTGGTCCTCCTTTTCCCAATACATATGCATCTCCTCTCCTCCATTTAATTCCAAGCGAAACCCACTCTAAAAAAAAAAAAAAATTCGCCTGAACTATCCTCCTCAAGACGAAGGTAACCGCCACGTACCCTCCTTCCCCTCCGAGCCTTCACCCACGCATAACAGCATCTTCACGCAAATTCCCTTCCGCTTAGCCGAGCACGCAAAACCACCTCGGCCGCACGACGCAGTCGCGTGAAATCCCGCCCACGTCGTCGTCCACTTCTCCGTCGCCGCCGATATCACACCGCCTATCCCGTCACTACACCACCGCCTCCGCCCAACTCACGTCCCCCTCTACCACCTGCGCCAGCCATCGCGAGCCGCCACACCTCCGTGTACCTCACCCGTTCTTACTCGATCCATCCACCCATACAGCAGTTCGCGAGCAAGCTCTCAGCACACGCAATCCAGGACGTCTCTTTCTTTTTGATGCTAGCCACCACCTAATATGTACATTTCCTCCAATAGTCATTGTCTCTCTCCTCTCTTCTCTGCCGCATGATTTATTAAGGTATCGTATAGAGATATGTTACATTCATGTTAAGATTATTTATATAGCACAGTTTGCATTTGAAAGTATGTATTTATTTTCTGATTTTATTCGAGTTTAGGGCTGCATGCATCATATATATTAGATCTGCACACATATATATGTTATATTACAAGTTGGGTTTGCTTTGTGTTCTTGTAATAAGCTGTATATCTTGGCTTACTTATTTATATTTTCTACTTATAACTTCAACAGCTTTGATGAATGCATAATATAAGTGGTTTCAAATCATCATTATATATGTTTTAAAATTCAATAGTTATGCATAGTAAACATTGAGTTTAAAAATATAATACTGTAAAAATATAATATAATTGAGATATGTAATTTTAGTATAGCCTACATATACATATATAATGTAAGATTGTAGTCTGTTGGCTTTTATGTATAATGAAAATGTGGATTTGTTTGTTGATCTATATTATCTATTACAGTAGGTTAGATTTATACACTATGTTGTTATATTATGATGTGCCTGTTTATGTCAGCTTACATATGTGTAATTATAAAATAGTTTCAATGAATGTTTATATACATTGTATTATATATTTACCATATTGAGTTATATTCTATACTAAATTTGGTGTCTGATGAGTTGACAAATAAAGTTATATATGATGCGTGTACGTATATTTTGATATCTCTGTGTAGTTGTATAGCATGTATATTGAAAATTTTGAAAAATTGTCTTATTTACATATATACTGTTTTATATTTGTCTGGAAAGGATATGTTAGTTATGTATATATAAATCAGTCTTAAACTTTTAGGGGATGGGGTTTTTTATTTTTATTTTTTATAAAGTTATATAAATATATATATGTTTGATTTCAATATTTGAGTTTCATTTAAAAATAGGGATTTTGAAGTATATGTATATTTAAGTTCACTTACACCATTTATCTTCATCGACCTAGTCCTGATTTGATTTCGTCATTTTTTTAGCTTTGTTCGTCAAATCTTTTCCATCTAGCATTGCTTTGGAAATTCGTAGCTCAATTCTTATCAAATCTATCTAGCCTCGAAAGGTGAGTAATCACTCAGGATTAATATTCTTTTATTTATTAAATTTGATTTCAATTGGAACGACAATTGAAATATACTGCTGTTATTTATTGCACTGTTATTTATGTATCAGTTCACCTTTGACATCTGACACCGTTATCTGTTATGTATGCAATAATAATCCAGTTTGGTTGATAATTGATTGATTGTTTGCTGTTAATATTGGATGTAAATTGTGATGTATAAAGTGATAAATATTATGCAATTGAATTTGACGTAGGATAGTTCGAAAATTTTGAATTGACATATGTGTTGGATTTGATTAGTTAATTTGAATAATATGACCTCTTTTAATTGTTAAGTTAATTCACACATAGAATTTGATAAATTATATTTTGAACCTTTGTACGTATATTGGATCAATTGTGTAGTATTAAATTTGAATTTGAAATTGAACGACAAGTGGAAAAACCGTAATGTAATAATCCTTAATCTACATGAAATGATAATGTAGATTCTAGAAATAATTATATTAATTCACACAAATAACAATGTGAATTAATACGATTATTTCGGGATTATTTGAATTAATTATTGGATTGTTATTGTTTGTTATTGCTTGTTTATTTACTTTGACACCATCCCAGTTATCACACTGCAAGTTCCCTTTGATATGTTTTAATTTGTGAATTGAATTGGAATCGGGTTGAAATGATAAATACCCAAATGAATGTGACCTAAGATAGAAAATTAAATATAAACCCGATTGGTCAATAATTTAATTTGAAATAAATAAAGATTTTATTTGAATAATAAGGTTTTGAAATAAAATTGGAACGTAAAATTTTGTCAAAAGGAAAATGTTAATATTGGAATCTGAAACAAAATATTAATGTAATAACTGATGAAAGAACGTCGTTTTGAAAGGAATTGTTTAACAATTAAATTTGAAATTATTCATTGAATTAAATTGAAATGATTTAATAATTAAGAAAGAATTTATAATCAAGTTTTGAAATTATTAAGTTTTTGAAATTATTAATAATTAAGATTGAAATGACTTAATAATTGAATAAGATTGAATTATTTGATAATTGAATAAAAATGGAATTCTTTGATAAGAGAAATTGAACTTTGAATAATTGAAATTTGAACTTCGTTGATAATTGAAATTGGGCTTCTTTATTTATGAAGTTTTGAAAAATTATTTAAGTAAGTTAATAAGTGAACTTGAACTTCTTGAATACGTGAAATTTAGTTTCTTTATCAATTGAGTTTTGAAATTTGTAACGAAGTCAATAAATAAATGAAATTGAATTTCTTTAACAAGAAATAAAGTGCGTTTTATTGAAACAAATGTAAGACTTGTAATTTAAAGAATTGATTGGACGAATTTAATTTATTTCAATTTGAAGTTTTGATATAATGAAGTTGAACGTAAGTAATTGATTTAAATGAATAGGAATTTAAATAGAAGTTGTTCTGAAGGATAAATTTACTTAGCGAATATTGAATGAAATCGATAAATAAATTGAAATTGATTTGAATGTTAAATTAAATTAATTTAAATGATTTCGGAATGAAATTTTTATACGAACTTGAATCAATATTTGTATAGTTTAAATAAATATTGAAATTGAATTGTAAGACTTTGAAATGGTTATTTGGAAGTTTTGAAACGTAAATTTTGGAAATTGATATTGGAAGACGAATAAAATGTTGATTGATAAATTCTAATTAAAATTTAAATTGATTTGGTTTTGAAATTTGTTAAACGACCAATCGGTGTAATAATTACGAAAGTTATTAAAGAGACCGGAATTGTTATGGATATACTCTCTATCTAAACCGAAAACCACTTTAATAACTATACGCGGAGTGATGATCCAGAATGAAGGGGTTGGAATGATGTACGTGCTGATTGAAGAAAGTGAACGATAATGGATAGCCTTGACACTTGTGTCAAATTGGAAATGACTAAAATCAGGAGCCGTGCCGGGCGAAATGGGGTTAGCCACCTCGAGCGAACACACTTCTTCGTAAACTACTCATTACTTGTTATTGATTGGTGCACCCTCGGAATTTCAGGAGTGTTGTTTCGCGGTGTTGCGATCGCTGCGGCGATGCGTTCTCACCAGTCCGGATCAGGAAAACGATAGTTTCACTACCTTGGGTATTGCCTCATGTGCCTTGTCATACTTGTATCCCTATATACGCGACCGCTACGAATTTGTTTTGTGTTATACCTATGGAGTACTCCCTGATATCCCACCAGTTTACGGTGGAGTTTACAGTGCTGTATAGACTATGATGCTTGTATAAAATGTGTTAAGGGGGATAATGGTAACGCCTTAACACTATTTTGATACTTTATATTACTGATAGACATTATCTATTTAGCGTATACTACTACATAGTAGATATTTTAACGGATCCTTAGAGGATGGTGATTCCAACATCCTTTGAGTTACTTGTATTTCGATTGCTATTTCACTTGAGTTGAATTTATTGATATGAGAATATTAATCCTGATTCGAGTGTTTTGTGTTTTGCTTTACGCTCGGGTCAGACTGAGTGGTTCAGCTTTTGAGACTCACCTCTGGAGTTGGAGCTATGCTTGAAGATCCAGCCATCTATTCTACTTCCAGTATTTGATGATTCCAGTGGTATTCTGATTTGTACCTGATTGTACCATATTACCCTTCTATTGTAAACACTGATGTATCTTATATATTTATATAGTAGCTTCATGAACTACTATCTCTTTTACTTCCGCTGCATATTATTACTCTGTGTCTGTGATTCTGTATTTACTGTATATCCGAGCTTTGCCAAATTTAAATTAACAATTCGATATTTTAAATTATTCAAGTCCGACATGTGCGGATGCGAATAGTACAAAATAGCGGGTCGTTACAATATTCGCAAGATATATTTCCATTTTCAACCCTTTTTGAAAACAGTTTTCAAACCATACTCTTCTCATGGGATAAATTCCCAACTATTTATTCCCACTGTAAATACCAAGTACAAAGCTTTAGATTTTTAGAATAATTTAAAACACCTTATTATAAAATATCCTTTAAAACATTTATATTTAAAAAAATTACTTTAATACTTATTCAAAATATATACTTTAAGAATATTTAAAATAGAACTACTTTGTACAATATAAAACTGAATTTCTAACTTTTAAAACATAATACCCAGCCACCTTTACATAATTACTGCAATAATAGATTAAAAGAAAATGCTTACTTTAGAATTTAAACATTTAGAAATAATGAGTTTTCTAAACAAACTTTTTAAACAACTTAGAACTCTTTACTTATACTTAAAATTTGTTTGAAATGTACTTGGCTATTCAGGGAAATACGCTTCCCTTCCACATCTTTTAAAAATAATTCACTATTTATTTTTAAACAAATTTACCCATTCCTTTAATAAATTCCCACCGTGAATTTATTCTTCCAAATATCCACTGATATATTACTTTACTTTACTCTTATAAACCCAGTTTATAAGTTTCATAGTCTCAATTTCCCTTTAAAATCCCAGTTTCAAACACTTAAATCAATTTCCAAATTGATTTCCAATTTACTTCACTTGAAATAAATTTCTTTACTTACTCCATTTATTTCAAAACCAATTAACTTCAGATTTTATTTCTTTATTATGATTTAAAATCTTTTTGACAGAAAATACCAATTTCATATTTCCCATATTCCTTCTTTATTCTTTCAAATAAATTCAAACCTTGAATTTCAAAATAAATTCTTTATTTCTTGAAATAATATCACTTGAGTTTAAAAATAAAATCACTTATTCCCATTTATTCAAAATCTCATTTCCCGCACTTGGAATTTAATTTATCAAGATTCATAAATCACTTTATATTCTTTTCCAATTCATTTTTCATTTATTCAAATTTCTATGATTATTTTACTTGAAATTCACTCCTTTATTTTCTTTTTAGAAATCCCTTTTCTATAGATTTTGATAACTCAGTTCACCAAAATATTTTAAATCAACCATAGTATCCAATATTTCCAATTGTCAATATAATTCATCACAGGATAGCAAATAATTATATCACAGAATATTTTAACAAATCTAATATTTTGAGGAATCCTGTTCTATCCCTCCAACCTGTTTCCCTGCATCCACAAGATGTTAGCACAATATAAAATACCAATTCCACTTCGAGGTGGAATATCGCAGTATATGGGATTTATATAATATCATCCGCTATTATGCGGCGCATAGGGTCTCATCCGCTATATAATGCGGGAAATCAATCACTCCAATATATACTATATACTACCATATGTAATATAACGCATCAAATCAATTCAATCATTCAACCAATTATTTAAATTTAACCATTTAAATTTAAATAGAAATCCAGAAGAGTGAGATTAACTCACCCTTTTTTTTCTGTTTGCAACCCATTTCCATCTCGACCATATTTTTTTTTCTCCAATTTTGGACCTTGTATAAACAATTACACAGATTTATTAATATTTGGATGAATCGATCAATTAATTCCTAATACTTTGGTTTTAACTATTAATTTGGTTTAAATAAAATATTTGAACTAATTGAAAAATCACTTACCATTAAATAACTTAATTAGCTAATGCTTTAGTTTTAAACTAATTTCTCTTTAATAAAATATTTAATTAAAATTGACTTTCAAAACTAAATTAAATAAAATAACCTTTTGTAAAAATAATTAAATAAGTTTTATTAAATAAAACTACCTTTATAATATATATATAAACTGCATTTAAAATTTTTACTGTAGTTAATTTTTTTCTGCTTGCATATTAAAACTAAAGACTGCATATTATTTTATATTTTTTTCTTCAATCTATACATACAAAATTGAAGATGAAATGTGTAACGACCCAGAATTTTTATTAATTAAAATTTGAATATTTAATTAATTTTAAATATTAAAAAATGAATTTATAAGTCGAATAAATTTTAATTTGATTTATTGGATTTAATTGGATAATTAAATCGATAATTTAATATTTGAAATTATGGAAATAATTGAAAATTGAGTTAAATATGATTGAAAATGATTTGTAAAATTTTATTTTATCATATGGGAGTTAGAACAATATTTTAGAACTTTTAAAATCAAATTAAAAGTTAATTTGTGAAAATTGAATATTTTAATATTAAAATCGACTAGTAAAAATAGTCAATTTTTGAACAGTCTCAGAATTGAACGAAACCAGTTCCATTAGGTCTGTAATAGTTAGTTATTACCGGATTTCAAATTTCGTGTCAATCGGAGTTATCGTTTGATCGTGGCAGCTCGAAACGCATCGATTTATTTTTAATTTAAATTTGGCGAGTGAAAATAGCCATTTTTCAAAAAGTCTCGGATTTCGACGAAACCAGTTTCATCGGATCCGTAATGTGATATTATTGTAAGGTTTCAAATTTCAAGTCAATTGGATTTAACGTTTGTCCGTTACAAATTAAAACGCCTAGAAAATCGCTTAAATCGGTTTAATTCAAATTGAGCGTTTACAGCCATAACTCGCACAGATGTCCGAATTAGCTTTCGAAACCTGTTCCATTGTGTCCGGAACGTGGGGTAAACCCTAGAACGCTGGTTACGGCGCGTAAATCGGAGTTCGGAATTTCCGGATGAATAGTGTCGTTCGATTCTCTATAAATACACCACCACTCTTCATAATTTTATAAAAAAAATATAAACAAAACCCTAATTTGTTGCCCTAGCCGCCACCTAACAAACCAATGGCCAGAAATTCACAAGCTTTTCCCCTTAATCTCTCTCAATCTACAAAGATTTAGCCAAAGTGTTCAACACGAAGGTTGGAGAGCACGACGAGAGCTTTCGATCCATACGGTTGAGATCGTGTTTGGAGTCGCGTGGAGGGAGCAAATGGGGGCCGAACCTGCAGATTTTCACACGCAATTCAAGGCCATATAGGGGGCCGAGCTTCAAGCCATGGGTGGTGGAGGTAGCTCTCGCGAAGAGCTTCGATTTGCAGGTGGTTTGATGTGATTTCGTTGAGAAATGAGCTTGCAATGTTTAACCCTAATTCGTAGCTTTGGGTTTCATTGTTCGGCTTTGGACCTGTAGGGTGAACGTGAGGGAGAAGAAGGATAGGGACGGCCCCGATTTGCTTGAGAAGGAATGGACGGTGGATGATGGATGTGGGTTTTGTTTTTTAATTTATGTTATAAAATGTTATTAAAATCGTGTACAAACTTCAATAATTCATAACTTTTTCATACGAGGTCGAAAACGCGCGAAACCAGTTGCGTTGGAATCGTATGGACGAGCACTACGCGATGGAGTTGGTTTGGAGTCGTTTGGAGTTAGTGAGAATTTTGGGTAAAATTAAACGTCCGTTTAATTTTATTCGAAATAAATCGCTAAACGGAATTTAAAACCAAGGTGAGAACTTCTCACTCAATCGAATCAGTTTCGATTTTATTTTAAATAGTTAGATTTAAAATATTTGAATGCATGTTTGAATGTTGATTGATATCTATTGATTGTTAAAATAGACATTATACGCCGTTAGTAAGCGGATGTTATTTATTAAAAACATATACCGCGAATATTTCATAAACAGTGAAATTGGTATTATATATAATATCAATATATATATATTGGCATATGTATATATTGCAGTTGTTGATTCCCCACATTTTTTAGCGGATGAGACCCTATTGCGTCGTTATTAAGCGGATAATATTTAATAAGAACATATACCGCGATAATTTCGTACTGGAACGAAATTGGTATTGTGCTAATGTTTGTGGATGCAGGAAAACAGGTTGGAGGGATCCAACTGGATTCCTCAACAGTATTTATTTGATTTCAGATATTTTAATATTTGATGGATTATCATGTCGATATATGATATCGTTGTTGTCGTGATTGACTATTTGGTGTGTAGCATCATTGGACCAAATTTGGAATTTTAAAATGATTTTAAAGTGATTTTTGAAAATATAAAATATTTTTGGAATTGATCCATTTTATATAAATAAACGTTATAATTTTTTAATGTTATAAAAATTATGATTTTTGAGAAAAATAGAAAAAAAACTGATTTTTGAGAATATGATGCTAACGATTTTATAAAATAGTTTAATCGGGATTTTAGAATTTATTGTGAAAAGTTTAAAATATAGGATTTATAAAATTTAATTATTTTATGAACCGAAATGGTGAAATAATAAAGGAGTTTAAAGACGTTTTTAAAATATCAATATGAATTGATTTATATTAAGAGATTTATAAATGGATATTTATAAATTGAGATATTGAAATTTTAAAACGAGTTTTTATAAGTGTTTGAATGAAGTGAAAATAAATTTCATAAATGAATGAAATTTATAGAATTATAAACTGTGAGGTTATAAATAAAATTTATAAATAGTAAGATTTATAAATTGGTGAAGTTATATTGAAGGAATAGATTTGGTTAAATAAATGAATCTTATAAGTTATAAGGTTTATAAATTGGAAAGTCTTTAAAAGAACGATTTTGTAAAATAATCGTTTTATAAGCATTTGACTTATAATATGAACGTTTAGTTTATAATTGAGTTATAAACTGGAATAGGTTAATAAAGGAATTTATAAAAAGGAAGTTTTTATAAATAAATAGAAATGGAATTTATAAACGTGGTTTTATAAATTCGCAAATGACTTATTTTGATAAGAAAATTGTTGAAACCTATTAATGGAGTTATATTCACATTCTTGAATAGCGAATAATCCTTTGATTTAAAATGAATAAAAGAATGAAATTTGTTAACGAAGTTTATTCACATTTTTGAATAGTGAATAACACGTTAAAGAAATTGTTTTGGATTTAGTGTTTTAAATAGAATTAAGACGATCTAACGATGTTTTAAAATGTGTTGAGATTCGAAACCATAGATTTCAACATTTATTGTTGAAATAGACGTTTTCGAGAAATAAAAGGAAATGGTGGACTATAACACTGTTGTTATAGTAAATGATTTCCGAAAGGAAATGTTTTGTGTAGTATTGGGATTTATATATCTATTTTAATTTCGAATCCCTATACTAGTGATTTTGGGTTGTCGTAACAATGTTTTACGCAACATTCGTTTTGGCCCAAATAAATATATTAAGAGAATGATTTCCTTAAAGAATGAAATATATACTTAATTTCGATTTAAGTATATTGAATATTTTCTAAGTGTTGAAAATTAATAAAATTTGTGAATTACTTATTAAATAAGTATGGAAATGTTTTCCAATATAAAGTGAATATTTTGAGAATTTATCCTTTTGAAGATAAATTGAAAAGAAATATTGAAATGAATAATTGAAACCGAATATTCATTGATATTTTGGAATTATAAATTCACTAAGGAATTTATAAAGGAAGTGGAATTTGTCTAAAAATAAATATTGATTTATTTTTTTGAAGTGTGAAATAATATATCTTGTAAAGATATTTTTGGAAAATAAATAATTTGGAAAATTATTTGGAATCTGGTGATGTGTGCATATCCAGTGATAGTTCAATAACCGACTATCAATATTTCCCTTTGAATGGGTAATTGATGTGATTTGTTTGAATGTGAATGCTACACTTATTTTTAAATAAGCGCTCACTATTCGGGTTAACCGGGAAAGGACCATGGGGTCGTATAACCCATTCCGAATATGTGATACATCGTTATGAATTGCATTTGAAGATCGGTGTTGAAGACCCGGTATTTGCGAGAGCGATAGGATGACCTGTCGATTGTCTCTGCATTGAGTTGCAGCGGTATAGAGACTCCCTAAGTGATGGGAAATCCGATCAGGATTGTGAATATCCGGATTGCAAGGACTTCTTTGTAAGTGCCTTCGGTTTTGTTCGATCCCGGAACAGACTTGTATGGATTGTGTGTCTGACATTACAAGTTGAGATATAAAGCCGATTTCTTTCAAATATATTTCTGTTGGTGGCGAAGAATTTATTCTTTTAGCTTAACACCCTTCTCTGAGACGTACGAGCTCAGAGGTTATATAGTTGAAGTTATCAGCGATATATTCCCAATTTGGTAATGTGACATGCTGAGTGATGCTGAAATGATCATTGTGTTGATTATTGTGATAGGATCGTTTATTTGATCGTCTATCTTAGTGATCATTGTGTTGATCATTTGTTGACCCAAAGCATGGCTTTTGTATAAAGTATGTTTTTGTGGACGTGACTTCGTCGAACCTCACACCCCGGAAATGGTCAAAACAGGAAAGATGCGGCAAGGTTATGAGGGGTAGCGCCCTTTAGGGTATGTACATTTCCTTCTGGATAGAGGTGGTATCATGGTATGGAGCCCAGATATTTAACCTATGTGGTTACTACGAATTTATTACTTTGTGGTTGTTGGTTTTCGGGATCCCATGAGAAAGGTCGTTTACGATCGGGGAATGGCGTGCTCGTGTCAGTAGTTACCCAGTTAGGGTTAACCCGGCCTTGTGTTGGCAGAGTTCCGGTTTGGTTCTCGGGGATGTCTTTCCAGAGGCATTCTCATGTGGCAATGGGAAGTTCCTTGGCCTGACCATTTGTTGGAAATCCAATTCCCAATACGAAACTTGTACGGTATTAGTTGTAGAACCTATCATTCACTTATGGTGGTCACCACTGTTTGGATGGTAGCTATAGTAGGCATAGTTCGAAATGTCTATGTTGGCTAAGATTTATATTCTACTTTCGAAATGAATTTCTTCTACACTATGCACTAGTAATAATATCAAATGTTATTTTAAATGCGTATCAAGCATCTTTGACTATCATAAGGAGAAATCTCCTCCGATTCTGCGTTTGCATTGTGTGTGTGTGCGGGAGGCCTTATGGTAGTCTCATTTTTAAAAGCATTGCGAATTGAAATAAAAATATTCTTTTATTTTGATTTTAAAGTAAATAAACTGTTTTGAGTTCTCACACCAGTCACATGACTGACTTGGAGTTTATTGTTTTCCTTCCTAAACTCTGGGTGCCCACCAATTTCCACACGGGCAGTCAAGAGTTAGGTTTATCAGGATATTCTGGATATTCAGGAATTGCTGGAGGCAAGCTGGATGGCATGGCGTATTACTAGCTATATAGTATTTCTTTTTCCGCTGCACTATTTGTTGTTGTTGTACACTCTGATGATATGATGTAATGAAATGTATAAAATGTAATAACTGATAGTTCTTTGTTTAAAGATTATTCATTTATTATTATATGTTGTTCCGCTGCGAATTGTGAGATTCTGATGTTGTTCTGTTTTCTTTCTATTCCGTCCTATTTTAAAATTATGTTCTATGTATTTTAAAATGTTCTATCTTCTTTTCTGTTTTATTTTCTAATTTTCTGTTTTCTCTCCTCCCTATTTTCTCTCTTTCTTTCTTTCTCTTTCCTTAAATTCTTTTTTTAAAAACCCATAACTATTCGGTTTTTCGGCAACGAAAAATCGAAGCGTTACAAAATGTATATACCTCACTGACGACAGCCCACCAATCTCAACCATCCTCTCGTCGCCACCGTGACCCACCCATGCACCCTTCCGCCAGCGACGCCTTTGCGAAAAAGAGATCTGAACACGACAATCTCAAACCATGCCAAACTCGATCACGATTTTCCAAAATCCCTCCCTTGACTACTTCCATCGCGATCTCGCCGCCGCGTTGTGACGCCACCAGGTGATTCAAAAAACTTTAAGAACCAAGGGGAGAAGGGGAAATGAAGGGCTCAGCTTCGATTTGAAAATGAATTAGAGCGACCATTTTTTAATATACAGAATCGATTTCGATTTTCTAAGGAAAAGGAGGATGCTCGAGTTATACGTGAAGGGTATGGCGTGCTTTAGAAGATTGGGCATAAGGTTTTAACTTTTCTTTTCCATTATAATATTTTTTAATTTTCTTTCTAAAGTATCTCGTTTTGGCAAATTAAAATTTAGACCTCCTATCGAAGTGTCCCACTAGGCATTTATAATGTTATACCCCTATTTCGAACGTAATGAAAAAGGTTTTGAGTTTTAATTCAATCGAATGGAGAAAATAACTTTTTGGACCCAGTTATTATATTAAGTTTCCGATATAAATTCAGCGTGTTTATATATCGTACGCTTACACAACAACTCCAAACATTGTGAAAATTGAAATCCGATAATAATACAATGTAACGGATCTAATGGAACTGATTTCTTCAAAATCCGAGACTATGCCTCGGAAGGCTATTTTTAAATATCGATTTAAACGATAAAATTTCAAAACTTAATAAAACACTTCCAACTTCAATTTTAACACTTTTACTATCTTCAGTACTATCAATATAAATTTACAAGCCTTTAAATATTTTGAACAAGCTCGAAACTCAAGATTAAATATTTTACTCAATCTCCCAATTATTGAATTGAATAATTATATTATTCAACAAATTGCTGCATCTACATTCTGAATAGATAAATCCAAGTTTTTCATATCAAAACCAATTTATAATTCAATTTCAATATTTAAAACGATTTAAATATTTCAGATTCAACGCTGAAAAATCCGGGTCATTACACGCTCTGTAGGTTGAAAGGAAATGTATACCTAGCTTCAAAATTCCATACTCTACAAACTGTTTAGATTTAGGTTATGATGTTAAAAGGAAAAACATTTGTTTTTGACTATAATCTGGTTTAATTTTTTTTTTATAAATTATTATCAAGTATAAAAGAATAAAAATATAATTTACAGTAAGTTAACCAAGTTTTGGGAAAAACCGAATACCATGATTTTTGCCTTTACTTATATAAAATTGATCGCCATTGGAAACGAGGATTTTAAAGGTTGTTTCATGATTTATAGTTGCGTAGATGATGAGATATAAGGGGATGGATGGAATTTGGTCTTCGTTCAAATTTCGACGAACCGATTAATGGTGGGGGTCGGCGTTTGGCCAGCAGCTATTTGCGGAAGTGGGGAGCATCGGAAAAACGGCATTGTATTTTATTTGGGTATGTGGTAGTTGGATGAGGTTGAGTTAGGGTTCGAAGGTCGGTTTTGGGTGGTCTCGGTTATGCGGCAATGACGGCGACGAGATGGAGATAGGGAGGTGCAGTCTTGGTGGAAGTGGAAGAAGGCGGAATGGCGAGTCCCTCGGTGAAGCTTGGTGGTGATCGGTGGTGGTGGTAGGCGAAACATGGGGTGATTTTGGTTTGGGTTAATCCAATTTTTGGTGGAAAGGGCTCGAAATTCGAATGGGAGGCTCAGTGATGCTTCAGGAACATAGTTGAGAGGAAAAGGACGGGGGTGGTTTATGTGAGGGGTCGACGACGTGATTTGGGAAAGCATGGCCGTGTGCACGTGCACGGTGTCGTGTATGTTTGGGTATTTTCAGGCGAGAAGAACAGAGTAGAAGAAAAGAGAACTAGGAAATAGAAAGAAAGGGGAGTAGGGTGTTGGGCCAATTATAGGCCAGAGAGATCAGGAAGAGAGAGAAAAATAAACATAAGGGAAAGAAAAGAAAAATAAAAGTAAAAGATAAAGGAAGGAAAAGGAAAGGGAAAAATAGAAAAAGGAAAGTAAGGAAAAGAGTAAAGAAATAGGGACTTATGTTTTTATAATAAATTAAGTTATTAAAATTCAAATCCTATTGTCATTTAAATACAAACCAACATGAATAATTTTTTGTCTAAATCGGTATTATAAATGAGAATTGTGGATTTTCCATAATTTAAAGTTAAAGATATTCTTTAAAATGGGTGACAAATAATATTATTTTTTTGTCTTAAACTAATGTAAGTTGATAAATTAGTGTTTAATTTTAATAATAAATTTGTATATAATTCTTTAAATTTGTAATCTATTTGGGTATTTATTTCAACTGCTTGTGAATGCGACATCGAGTGGCAAGGCGAGTTAAAAATTTTAGATTAAAATGATAATGCGTTTGATTTGAAATGAAAATTTGTAATAAATTCCCATATTTGAATATTTTCACCCTAAATAATAAATTGTTTATTTTGAACAATTTATTCTTTAAGCTTATTACTTGGATTCGAAGTGACGGGATCATATATCCGCGTTATCCAGAACCACTTCGATTTGAAAATCGCTACAAACCATTACGGTTTTTATTTTGGATCCTAATAGGCTAGAATTTAATTAATTTAATAAATTCAGTTATTCTAATAAGTAACTATACTTAGACAATGTTGGAAATATCGATGGACTTCTGAAAAGTGTTTCGGTAAAAAATAGATGATAACTCATCATGTTTGTACGAGTTACCTTGGTTTCAAAGATTTTCACAACTTAAGTATTTCAATTTAAGTGGGTTTACTCACGTTGGTTTCCATCCTGACTCGGGTGTTACTTTATTGTAATGCTCGAGTTAGACCGAGTATTACAGAATTTCAGGTTAGGACTCTTGGAGCTTAGGAGACGAGCTAGATGGCAGAGTCGTATTGATTATATTTCGTATTATAAACTGTATGGACAGCATTTGGAGGCAAGTTATTATAACTGTCCAGATTTATTTGTTGATTGTACTCTGATAACTTGAATGTATACTAACAGTTACATCTTTTCTTGTATAAAATGCTGCTATTGTATATTGTATTTTGTTCCGCTGTAATTATGAGATTCTATTTTGTTGTTTCTATTCTTCTTCTATCTCTTTTCTTCTAAACCCTAACAAGCTGGTATTTCCAGCACTCAATTGCTTGGTACTCTATACAGTAGACGTATTAGTGTCGATTTTCGGGGGCTGAAAATCACCCGGCCGTTACAATCTTTAACATATTGTAATAAGTGATCGACTTATGAAATAATGTATTTTTTATGAAATACTCTCATGATTCAAGTGTTAGATACATCACAAATCACTATATACATACATTTATGTATGCATTTATTCTTTAAGTCTGTTTGGGTTTCTTTAATGTTCCACCTTTAGTCTTTGCATCATATCATATAAGTTTTATTATTTATAACTTTTATATTTCGTATGACTTATATAATAATCTTATGTATAATACTGTATCAATTAATCTTATTTAATTAATTTCAATTACTTAACTCTTTAATTAATTTTATATTAGTATTCCAATACAAAATGTATATTGGACATGTCTAATACAACCTTTGTAGTATATACTATAACCTTTATTGTAATACATATATATCATATACATATATATACACATAGTATAACTTTGTAATATAACACATATTTCTCATATATGCATTTTTTATTTAATTGATTAACCTTTAATTAATTTGTTCGATTAATTAACCTTTAGTTAACATAAATTTCAAAATTTATTTATATACGTACATGTACACTCATGCTATATTAAACACCTTTAAAATAACATAATATATATCAATATATATATATATATATATATATATATTATATGCATGTAATTTTTAATTAATTAACCTATTTAAGTAATTCATTTTATTAATCTTATCAATAAATTTTAAATTTCAAAATTTGTATTTAAATATTTTCAAATATTTTGAAAATATCATTATCTTTTCAAACATTTTGAAAACATAAGTTATACTATAACTTTTACAATAAACATGTTTTTATTTTAGATTTAATTTTAAATTTAAAATCTTTTATTTTGATTTTAAAAATAATTTTGAAAATTAGTTTAAGGCCGAATTCAATGTAAGCCTTTCTATTAGTCCAGGTAGGGCATGTACTTGATTACCTAATTCTAACTCGAGACATTACCTTTTTAATCACCGTATTATATGGCAAAGTTTAATTAGTTAGCCGTAACATGATTAATTTCGACCGCATAGGCTATTAGGCTCTGTTACCATTAAATGAACTAGGCTATACCATAACAAAAGAAACGGGTGGATTTTAAAATTTTACCATTTTAGATCAACATTGGGTTTATCAAGTTTAAATATATTCAGAACTTTTCTAAATTTTCCTTTAAATAAAATCAGTATTTTATTTATATTTATAAATAAACTTTTATTTTATTTATTTTGTATTATGTTTTGAACATGTGTATCATATACACATGTGTATCAACATGCACATGCAAAATATTAATGTGTATATTGTTTAACATGCCTGCCTTTAGGTGTTGGGATTTACACTTACAAACATGTTATCCCCCTTGCATTCAATTATACCATCTAAATGTACGTATAAGTGCATCAAAGTGGTATGAATATAATGAAAAAATATGTATGCATACTAAAAATCATTATATCAAATAGTCTATATAATTTATGTATATATAAAATGCACATAAAAATGTAAATTTAAATGAGGTTTATATAATACAAATGAGGCAATTTTTTTAGTTTTGGAGTGTGAAAGTTTGAGAAATGAAAAGGTAAGTCACATTAAAAAAAAGAAATTAATGTAGTGATTAATGCCCTGTATAGCTCATATAGCCTCTTTATTTCTAAACAAAGAAATTTGTATACTTATATACTAATAGAATTAAGGATTAATTTTGCAAAATATATTCATTTATTAAATAAGGGGTCATGGCTTGAAAATTAATTTTGGAATGAATGTTGGTTTTGAAATGAAAGGTTGGGTTATATTAATGAGAGAGAACTGATATGGTGATTAACAGGGACATTAATTTCCCTGAATAGAATAGTTTCATTTCAAAATTCAAGAGAGAATGAATGTATTCAAAATGTGGTGATTGTTTGATAAATGAATATGTATTTTGATAAATATATTTTATAACAGAAAAATATGCTCTTAGCCATTAAATAAAAGTTTATTTTTATCCTTTTAATTGTTAATTAATTAAAAATTTGTACAATGTGCATATTTATTATTTCCTAAAATACATACATACATACATATATATGTAAATTTAATACTTAATCAGTTTTAAATTAATTAACAAAGGAGTTTATATACAAATTCAAAATACATATATATATATATATATAACTTTTCGAATGTCTTTTAGACTTAAACATTTTATTATATTAAATATAAGTTTATAAAATGTAAATCATTCAATTGTAAATTTGTACAACGAAAGTCAATTAAACAATTTTAGATTTAAAATTAGAAAAAGAAAAAAAATTCATTTTCATGCAGAGAGCATGATAGCTTTTAAAAACAAATAAAATGATAATAATAATTTTATGCACTTGAGCATACAATCATCCATTATGTGACGATAAACAGATAAAAAAGATTCATCATACTATCTACTAGAAATATAAAATAATAACAAAATTATTTATCAATGGATAATAAATAAACCTTTCGCCAACCCCTTGAATTCGCACCTTGAAACTATGAATATGCTTCTTGAATCGAATCATCAATTTTGGAGTTGCTAGCTCTCAAATTGCAGACCTCTATCGAATAAAGAGAATTTGATGTAAAATTGAACTTGGAATTTTTAGTTGCATTTTGCAAGCCATGGCCAATATTTTTTTTGTTCTTGTAACGTTATTTCGAGAGAATCTCATGTAGTGAAGAAATGAAGATGTCTTCTTCAATTAAAGCTATGGAATTATTGTATGATATATGACGTCATTAATTCTCCATTAACACTTGCCTTCCCATTTTTTCAAAAAAAAAATTCTCCTCTTTTCATTTTCTTTTTTGTCAGGGCTGCCACATTTAAGCCAATTAATGGCTAACTATGTATGTTTTCTTATGGACTTTAAACACATTTAAGTCCATACATTTCCAACATTTAAATCTAATTTAATTGTGTACCGATATCCTATATAATTTAGTATATTTATAACTATTATAAATACATTGTTTAATCATGTTCAATACATCAAATAAAATTTTGTAACTAATAAGTAGGAGCAGTGTTTCCTGCATTCATTGTTTATAGTGGTTGAATGGATGCTATTGTTGTTATGTGCTAACGACTCATTGGATACAAGAGAAGAGCACAAAATAGAATATATAGACTTGATCCTATAAAAATAGGTACGTAGAAAGTCTTTTCCTATGCAATAACTATCGAGCCTATTGCCATAGTGTATAGGGTTAGGCGCAGTCTAAAAATAGTTGACACCTTTTTCCTTTTATTTTACATATATATATATATATATATTTGTACATATGTGAAGTTGCAGGTATGAGCAGAAAAGGTAATAGAAATGTGGATGCAGGTCGAGTATAGCTAATTTGGTGTATTCTTTTATATTATTCATAAATTAGTGATACTCGATGTTTTTTGCTGTGATGATGTCATAAAAAAATTGTATTATTAAGTTAATGTTCATTTATTTTGATGATTGATTCTACTATGCGGCTTTCTTTTATTTTTGTAGTTTTGAAAACTCAAATTGTGACCCACTTTTTTTAATATCAGAAATTAGCTCCAATCATATTTTGTGGCGTTTGTAATTGATTTCAAATATTAAAAATAGTGTGACGTTCCACTTGGTATTAGAGCATTAACTCAATAATGCAGTTATGGAGCATGGAGTTGTTAAGAGGACGAACATGAGTTCGCGCTATTATATTTATTACTAGAATTTGTTACTTATTCCGCTTTGTGGCACTACGATGATTTAGCAGTGCTTTACCCTACTTAAAGACTTATTTCTTTTGAGTTTATTTAATGATGTATAAACTCTACTCTATCTTCTTTGTATGACTATTGTGAACCTTGCACTCTGATATCTATTTTAGGCCGATTCTATTAATACACCAATAATTTTTTAATGTACACCAAATAATACAACATTTTAGTACACACCAAACATTACTTTACATGCATAATCTCTTTTACTAAACTATCCTTGCGTTCATCTTCATCATCTTTCCTCTATAAAACTGTAAATCCATTTACATAAAATTAGAAAGTCCTACTACTAAATCAAGATATCGACAAAATAAGCTTTAAATTTTGACATAATATTGTGACTTATTCATTTCTTTCTAAAATTCTTCATTTCATCAAAAATGAATTTTTATTTTAGTAAAATATACATACTTTAAAATTAGAGTAGTTAATAGGGAAAGTTGTCATAATTAATATTTTATGATTTATCAACTTCATGAAAAAGCATAGATTTGATTAAATATAATTAATTTTAATATTTGATTTGATAGGTTATAAGAAAACGACTAAATGTTGCAATTAAGACTAAAATTGCAATTAAGAAGAAGGTCAATTTAGTCATAGATTATCTTGGTAAAACAGTGGTGTATGCTAGGGGAATTTTGGTGTATGAATAGAATCTGCCTTGTTTTGATTCATTTACTTATACTTATCTATCTCTCTTGTTTTGTATCTATGCTGATATTATATTTTATTCGATGTGCCGTAAGATATGTGACAAGTTTTGTATTGGACTGTTCTATCTTTCCCTCGACAATCATCCTACATTGGTTAGGTACCGCTGTAGCGCACTATTTATGGTATCGAAGGCATAGGAAGGTCATCACAATTGGTATTAGAGCATATATTTTGCGATTCTCTAAGCCTTGGGTAGACCTAACCATCTAAGATAGGTTAATTGATACTTTAGGTTGGGTTAAAAATATATAATCAGAGAGCATTCTTATTGATGGTTGTATGTTTTGTGCGTTTGGTTGTATGTGCCACAACCTTTACCTCTTCCTAATATGTTATTTATTTATAGTGAACTTTGAGTGGGAAATAAATATTGCAAGAATAGGGTAGGATGAGCACTTATAGGAGGGTTGGGTGCTGGTTATAACCCAGGTGACCCACATGTGATATTAAGACCCAGGCCTATTTTTATGAAATTTTGACTTTAAAGGTTATATTAAAAATTTACATTCTCAATTTTGAACGGTATTTTACTTAAGAGGGGAAAATGTATATTTTGGACTTAAAGTGATAAACTTAAGTGAAAATAAAATATTTTAATTTGAGGACAATTTGTTTCGACGGTATTTTGCAGAAAAAGTTGTGTTAGTGAAAAGATATTTGGAGACAAATAATACTTTTGAGAATCTATTTTGATTGATAAAATATTTGAATGTGTTTTTATTAAGAATGTTTTGAAAAATATCCTTTTGGAAAAATAATGAAGGAACATTTCTAATTATGAAAAATTATTTTATGAAAATGAACATCCTTGAAATTTGAAAAGCTTTTTATGGAAGCTAATTTAAGTTGTAAATTTTTTTATATGAGGAATATTTATTTGATAAAGATGTTTGGATGAAAAACATTTTTCGATAAAGAATTTTGACAGGGGAAGTATCCTAATTTGGGAAAAAAGAAATATAAAAGGATTTATTGAGAATATATGTGAAAATATTCTTCTTTTTAGAAAAGGATGTATTACAAAATATCTTGTTAAATATTTTGGAAAAATATTTCCAAGGATGAAAATAATTTAATTCAAAAGTTAATTTAAAAAAATAAGTAAAATATATGGTTTGAATAAATTTCTGGAACTATATTTTGTTCAAAAAACTCTATTTGAAGATTGTAAAACCAGACTTGATGGCATGGAATGTGGGACGAGTGGTGATATGAGTTTTATGTTTCTCTACAACCCATTATGATGATGTAAAATATATGCTTATTTTGTTTGGCTACTCTAACATGTTATAGGTATGTTTAGTTTACCTTCTAGACAAATAGTAGACACATGAGGTTATAATTACCCATTTTGACATATGTGTAGAAATATTTAACTTTAGTAGTACTTACTAATTTTGGCTGAACTAGTTGTGTTGTTCTATTGTGTGTTGATGTTAGTTATTTTAATTTGACTATTTCATTTGACTGCGTTTGTTTTATGGTCGATGACATGATTGTTTGAATTAAATTATTCCATTTATGTTATATTATTATTGTTTACTTGTATGATGATGGTTGTTTATTAGTATTGTTATGCATTTTTGAATTAATTCTTTTTTGCTTGCATAATATTTTTGTTGATTGTTTGTTTTTCTTCGAACTACTTAATTGTTAGTGGTTTTGTTTTGCCTTGTTATGGTTGCGCATATTGTATGTATGTAGGATACATTAAATAATCTTATAATAAGCTAGTTACCCAATCTTAGCTTTCCAACAGATGTGCATTGGAAAAACTAATGAGATGACAGGGGACATGTTTTGATCAGTTGTAGTGGATGAAGTGAGATTTACCATAGTTGATTTTGAGCCATGCATAAGGAAAATAGTGGTTTATTTCTGGTCTAGCGCAAGGAAATATTAAGGTTCAAGTGAAGTATTTTGAACTTTAACAAATCAACGGCACAAGGCATTTGGTTGAGTACTTCTTGTAGAAAGTGTAAGCATGGGACTAGGGTAGTCTAGGAAGGAATGTTTGACAAGGTGAAGTGATTGGACATGGGATGTTCTGGATCAAGTAAGGTGCTAAAGGGATTATTGATAACTTGAGATGTGATGTGTGTTGCGTGGGGAAAGGGTATGTGGGGATGCTCACCTGTGCCCGTGGACAATGAGATAGCCTAGCCTACCCTGAGGGGGCAGTACTTACGAGATAAGCATGTGGCCGAACACCAAATCCGATTGCGACATGAGATGTCGTTGGCCTGAAAGGTCATTGTGTGAGTTAGTATGGATCCGAGAAACCCTAGTGATGGTTGCGGTGAAGTGAGACTTTAGTGACAATCGTGGTATACTGAGACTTCAGTGATGATTGTGGTGGAGCGAGGCTTCGGTGAGGATCATGGTGAAGTGAGACTTCAGTGATGATGTGTGGCAAGGTGGGACCCTAGTAACGGTTAATATGATGTGAAGATATGGTGATGGTCTAATATTCCTTAGTGGTAGCTAGAAGTGTTTGGTATAGCACCTTGATCATGGTCTAGTTCACCTTAGTGACAGTTTATATTTACCGACCGAGAGAACGGTAAATCAACGATTGAAGCAAGTGCAACATTATTTTAAGGATATAGACATAAGGAGCATATATATTATTTTGAAAGGTATGTGGTGGTACACCGATTGTTATGAGGATGAGACTATGATGAAGTTCATCGATAAGTTCGAAGATATGCATATTCCATTAGAATGGTAGTCAGTATAAGGATTAGCACACATGCATTATTTGTTGGTACGATGGTATGATGATTACAATTTTAGTGTGTGAGCAAGCTTCACTTTAAAAAGCTATATTGATTATTGATTTATGTATATTTTTTTATTATGCATGCATATTTGGATCAACCTAAACTTTGTTGTGTATTTCTACTATGGACGATTGTGTTTGGATTACTAAAATGCATGTTACAACTTGCGTATAGAGTTGATCTATGGTTGAGATCATTTCACTCTTTGTTAATGGAGTGTTATTCTTACATACCATAGTTTGGATTATATGATTGAGAAGGTATAGTTGTTACTATAATATGTGTGTTGGATTCATTAATGTGAATGAAATGCAATATGTCATGATTGATTGTGTTGTGCGGATGTTGTATACTACATTAAAGATTGTTAATTATAATTAATATACTTCCCCTTATCTTGTAACTAAACCCATGGTGAAACTTTATTGATTTGATTGAGGGTTGTATTTAGGAAATTGCATGGGCGCAATTCTTTTAGGGGGAGAATGTAACGACACACACACTTGACACTTTTAAAATCTAAGTATTTAAAAATGAATTTCTAATAAAAGGGTTGCCGTTGGCATTTGCGTCCGAAAGGTCTAGCCTTAGTAGGATAGTCAGGTGAAGGCAAAGGAAGGATAGAAAAGGAAGGAAGCAAGACATAAGGAGTTAAGGAAGCAAAGGAGTTAAGAAGCAACATCATATCACCCCGCGGTTCAGGTATTTAGATGAGCCGAAAAATATCTCCTATTTGGTAGTTTTGGTACCGAACAAGAATTCATGCTCGGTAGTTTCAACATCGAACAAAAATTCCTGTTCGGTAGTCTCAACACGAAAAAAGATTCCTATTCTATTATTTCAACACCGGATAGGAATTCCTATTCGATGAGCAACTTGTCGGATTGGGACTGATGTCCGGTGCATGCATACCAGACTCCGTATAGAGTATCCTGTTTGGTATGGTTTGAAGGCCATGACAAGAGAAGCCAAGCAAGGCCGAACCAAGAGAAGCCATGCAAAGTCGAATTAAGGAGGGGTATGAGGGAATCTAGTGTAACAACCCATTATGATACAGACTTAAATTTCGACATAGAAAAGGCGCATCGAAACTTAGACACATTCCAAAGCTGGCTGTTGGTTGGTAAAAAGAAAAACAATACAGAGGTATCTATCCTTTTAGAACCCACATCAGAAGAGATAAAAATAATAACAATAATAACACCCATTTATTTCAAATCATTTCAAATTTCATAAAACATTACATAATATCAACCGTTATAACATTTTGTTCAAAAATATATTTCATGGGCACAATAGAAAATAACATAAGAAATAGATAGTAATGCCACAAGCTTCACTCTCGGCATCTTTAAGCATCACCAACACCTTCTCTAACCTGTGCTGTAATGAGGAGGGAATCAGAACAACAAGTGTTTAGAGAATAGAAATTCGAGCCTTACTGCTTCAGTACTTGGGCAGTATAATTTAAATAAGAATTTGTCTTATGTATTTAAACCACTTAATACTTCATACAAGGAAAGAAAGCGGGTCCTCAATCAACCACTTAATACATTCCATTCTAGAAGCAGGATTCTAAATCCAACAATCCAAATCCCACGTCATAAATGTCTAATTAATGCAAGAGATAGTAGCCGGGCCACTTAATACTTTTTATTGGAAAATAAGTAGACTTTGGTCATTTAAGACCTCAATTGAGGTAGACCCATAATTTAACACCTATTCCCAAGATGGATCCCTCAATGGTAACTATCCAGCTGACATCACATGAAATCTCTTGAGCCACTTAATACTTCTTTATGGAAAGGAAGGCCCTCAATCTGGCAATTAATACCTTATCTCGAAGAAGACCCCTGTTGAGATACCACCTACCGTGCCTAATAACTAGCCCCTTGGCCATTTAATAGTTCATTTGGGGAAAAAGGCGGGCCCTCAAACAACCACTTAATACCTCAAAACTCTGAAGCAGTCCCTTTGTATTATGGCCCATACTCATAATGATGTCTTACTGTAGTCCGACTATTCGTAAGAACTAGTTGTCAGATTAGCTGGAAATATTTATCCTACAAAAGTTGGGACTAGCCTCATGTCATTATAAATATTTATCATAGGAGATGTCCCTATAACTTGGTCATATTTACAACACTTCTATAAATTATCACACATCTCACCGTGTCTATTAATTAGGCTGTATAAGAATTCCTTCTTATTTTTCTCAACAATCCTTTACTTTTCTAAGGGGGATTTAATGACAGTTATTACCTAATTAACTATGAAATTATACGTTATAATTATACATTTATTACGCTAATTAATATATAAATAAACATACACTTATTATTCTAAGTGTGCGAAGATTACGCCCTAACTAACATTTAAATGTCTATTCCATTTTAACCATAACAATACAAGCCTTTACTTTTTCTTCCATTTTTCCAATAATGTCCAAATTCCAGTATCCACAATAAAGGATTCTAATGTCCATAACAAGAATTCAATACTCATATCCAAAATTGCGATAAATACACATGTATATAGAATCTAAATCCAATTTATCTCATATTAAAACAATGGAATAAACCAAAAAAAGAGACTTGCAATTTAATCAATTCTACACTCTGTTCAACTTCTTTTATATGAATTTAGATAAGGAAAATTCTACTAAATATTATAGAAATAGGCGGTGTAAACTACGAATAAAGATTTTTCCTTTACACACTATTTCTTAATTAAAAACCGTAGTCAGATCTAGAGAAGAATAATAAGAAGTGGAATAGAAGGTAGAATAAATCAACTGCAAAATCCGTCAAACTCCAATATTTTAACACACAACAATTAAGATTCCAATCCTAAGAATTGAAATTTTGCTTTAGGGAGTTTTGGGGATTTTTATTATAATGTTTTCGTAATCCAAAACTCCATGAGGCATATATCAAATCCAACTATACTATTCAACTATTAGAATATAGAAACTAAGATTTCCACTCATGATTGGTCCTTAGTTTTGCTTCTCTTTGGATATGCAACGCTCGTTATATTCTCCTTCAGATCTTTTTTTTTGATATATACAACAAGGGATTTGTGTATATATATTAGATTTAGAAAGGCTAAAGGAGAAGAGGTTTAGAAATTAAATAATAAACAAAGATAGATTCGGATTTCTTACCTATAACTCAAATGGAGTTTTTTGAATTTAAGAAGAGGTGAATTGACAGAGCTTCGGTGATGTTCTCAAAATATTTATGAGTAAAGGTGAAGGGTTCTAGGGTCCTATTTATAGTGGTTGAAATGCACTAGAACTGTAGGATAAAACTAGGTTGAAAATGGATAAATCTGGAGCGTACAAAGCAGCCTAACCCTAACCTCTACATAGGACGCAATCGACCTCTTCATTCCAAGCGATCGGGCTTTAGGGTCGACCTCTTCTCCTTATTTTTGGAAGGTTAATTAATTTTTAAGCCATTGTTTATTTAATTCCCTAATTACTTTTAACGTTAATTATTAACTTAATGTTTACTTAACTCCCAAGTCTAATCTCAATTAATTTCAAATTTCAAATTTGGAAATTAATTATTTTGTTTGAATTTGAATTCTATTTAAATTATTTTAAATCTAAAAACTGCAAATGCCCATAACTTCTTCGTTTGAGCTTCGTTTTCTACATATAATATATGGAATTGATAAGAATTTTGCCACAAACGCAATGGTAAAACTTTCATGGTTAAATTTCAATCTTTGCAAAATTTCCATTTTTATATCTACTCTAGTTAATTGAATTTCTCTTAATTTACTTATTTAATTAGGGTTGGTTTTATGGAATGTCACATTCACCTCCCTTCAAAAAGGATCTCGTCCAAAAATCTTTCAAGGGGCGAACAACGTAACGTGCAATAACATCCATGTTATATAATCAAGTTATATACACAACCATCAACTCAACAAAAGTGCAAAGTGATCATGTACTGCAGACAATACTGTAAATGAGCTCAATCCTAGTGTGGGTGTGTGATCGTGCTATGAGAATATGTATGCAAATACCTAAACATGCATAAAACTTCTATATGATTGTAAGGCGATAGTGTAAAAGTGTGGCAATCATCTCCTACCATCCAATCTAGCAACCATGATTCAATCAAAATCCTAATTTTGGATAGAAATTTTTTCGGAGAATGGATTAGAACGAGAAGTCATCATGTCTTCCACCTAATTTTCTCCCCATTATACTCGTACCAATCTAATTTCTTTATTTTAGAGTTTCCTACTTCCATTCTCCACAATGCCTATAGTGGTACGAGACATGAATGGCTCCGTCTCAAAATCTCCCAATTGATGTGGATCTTTCACAATTGCTATGCTATAAAGGTTTTTTCTCAAATGAAAAATGTTAAAAAATTTATGCAACAACCAACTTACAAGTCTGACTTTCCAAAGTCTAGCATTGGAAATTTGGTCCGAGTATAATTTGTTAGTGGTTACATGCCCACAATTTGACAATTTTTATGGCTCCCAAAAAGTGCTTCAAGGGTGCCATACCAATCAATCTATTATTGAGTACTAATGTACGTGAGTTCTACTAAGGTTAAGTGATGCTTTAATGTCCTCCAAAGTCGAAGATGCAAGCTCTCAATAAATCCTCCAAGTTCCTATTCATTCCTCTAGTTTGCCCGTCGATCTTCACATAGTAAGCGATGCTTAGATTTAACGAAGTTCCTAAATCTAGTAGCAAACTCCTCGAAAATTTGCTAGTAAACTAAGGTCCCTATCACTAATGATAAAAATCGCAACTCCATGAAGCTGTGTTGGAAACGCTGCGGTCTTATTGCACCTGATGGAAAATTATGCCACATTCTTCATCCTTTTTCAATAGAAAATTCTCTCCACATTCCTTTTCATTTTATCTATTTCCTGAATGGTGATATTCTACGAGCTAAACTTTATTTTTCTCAAAATTCTAAAGTTTTGGGATTGAAACATTCATTTACTTTAGGTTGCTGACCTAATTTTCTCATTAACTTTCAGTCTTACTTATGGTTTATCACTAGTTAAATGTCCCTATAAAATGGATTATTCGCATGTTTATGCGTGTTCAAACGGATGATTCGCATGTTTAAATGGATCATTCACAATTTTACGCCTCGACTCAAACTGTTCACGACATTGATCTAGTAATAGCTACCCTTGTCAAACCCCTGGATCCACTACCGTTTGATTTAAATTTCCCTCCCTTGAATTCCGAACGTGAACGTCTCATGCTTGCAGTTGGAATTCACTGTAAGTCCCCTATCCTTACCTCTTCAGATGGTTGTCGGTTTTATGAATTTATAGGGTTGTCAAAAAATGCTTTGGTTAGTGAGAAAAGTGTAGCATCAGGTGGAAGTCTAGTTCATTCAATCATTGATATTTCTCCCGATTTCTCTTACCTACCACGTGTTTGTGATATTGCCTCAATGCATGTTCCAGCTCCGGTTTCCTCTGGAACCCTTGACCCTCCTCCATAAGGCCTGAAATCGATTTCTTTTTCTATTGTAAGAAAATGGTCCTGTTTTTTATCCTCTTTACCGAGAAATGCGGGCATTTATACTCCTCGAACTTTTGAAACAAAAGAATTGGACGACGCAATGATTCCTCCAATTGAAGTTATCCAGGCTGGTGTTACTTTTTGGAATGATCATTTAGTAGTGTTCTTATTTGACTCCCAATCTTCTTATGTAGATGTTCATAATCACTGTCTAAAAGTTTGGAAATTTGAGGTGGTCTACGTGTTAACTTTACGGATTGTATGTTCTACTTCAAATTCTCAATTGCGAAAGAGAGTCTTCAGGTTCTTGAGGTGGAACCATCCATAATTAATGGTAAAACTTTCATTATTACAGTGTGGATTCCAACGGTTGATAGGGCTAGGGAACAGTTTTGTCAATCCCTATTTGGATTCATTTTTCACATATTCCTTCCGTTCTTCAGCCCTTGATTGGTATTGACAGGCTTGCTAGCCTCATCGGTAAACTCAAATGTTTTGATGCTAACACTATGACTAGAAAGAACTTAGTATTCGTTAGGGCATTGATCGAGATTACTCTGGATAAGGTTCTCCCTTCTCGGCTTAAGGTTCGTTTAGCGGATGGTCATGATGCTCTTGTTGATGTTTTTATAGTTGGAAACCCGATATTTGCTCGGCCTTCCATTCTTTAAGTCACATTAATATTGACATTGAGCTTCAGCCCGATGCTTCTTTTCCTATTAAGATCTCGCTTCCGCTTCCTCCTGCTAGGAAATGGGTTCCCAAGCCTATGAAAGTTCTTCCATCTTCGGTTCCCATGTCTTCGTCTATTATCTCTACTCCATCAGACGATGCAGCCATTGTTGCTCTGCCCTCCATTTCTTTAGACAGCTCGAGGAAGACTATTGATCCGCAGGTTATTAGGCGGAATACCGGGGAGAGGTTTGGGTTCATATGAAATTAGAAATGAGATATTGTATAGTTTCGGGGAGTTATTACATGTTTATGGGAGAAGAGGGCGAGAGTCGGCGTTTATATTATCACGTGGTAGGGGATGGTGTTGTTCGCTTGACTGATGGCGGGGAAGGGGATATCAATCGTGCTGTTTTGGCGGATGATACTTGGGATTAGAAGTATTTATATTCCTGTGATTCAGAGGTCTTTGTTCCAGATATTGTAGCTCAGTTCTCTGGCTTTATTCATATGCTGGGGCCCTATGTCAGTCGATGATGACAGTGGTTCTTCCTCCGTGGAGGACAGATAGGTTTTATCATTTAGTTACCAAGGCACTTAATCTCTCTTCTGTTCTGTTTGTTTAGTGCTCTGGACTCTATCACCCAACTTTGTAGTGGATATACAATCTGTCTATCTCACGTACCTTATGTTTTTATTATTTGCTATAATCAAAAGTGTCAGGGGCTATTCAGCCCCGCGGCCTTGCCAAAGTGTCCCCATAAAATTTCCTTATTTACTTTCCTTCCTAACATATACGTACATACACATACACACATATATATTAAGTGGTTTAAATCTCATTCATAAAGTCAGCATAGGAATAAAACATTGATATATCTTATACAACATCATACACATTTCCAATAGCTAAGGGGGATAACTAGCAACTACAACCCAAGAACTCTAAAAGAAAATTTTACTGGAAGATGCCATTTATTATCAAGTGATATAAATGGTGTTGAGGTCCTAATACTCTCTACTAAATTAAGATGGGTATTTCTAATATGTCATTCTATTGTTACTCATTTTCCTTAATTTTCATTTTCGTTATCTAATAAACATGGTCCATCCATTTGTGATATCCTGGAATTTCAAACCCAATTTAAATATGATAATCTTTATAGTAAATTAATTTAAATTGATAAATTTGTGATTTTATTCAATAACAACAAATAAATTGTAAATGAACATTGATTCTAATTTAAATTTATATATACATAAAGGTAATGAATGTGTTAAAATTGTATTCATATCAAATTTGATTTTTGAATTGGATTTTAAAATTTAATTTGAAATTGAATTGTTAAAAAAAAATTCAAAATAGGTTAATTATATTCTAAGTTATACTTTGAGTTTTAAAGAGTATTTCAATGATTTTATTTAGGATATAAAATTTGATTCATATTTATTTCTTTAAGAGGAATTAATTTTATATGAATTAAAGATGGATTTAAATTAAGAAAATCAATTAATAAAAATATTTTAGAATTCTTTTTGCATGGAAACTACATTTGTAAACATTTAAAACATACTAATAAACATGTGTTAAAGGATTAGTTAGGTATAATGACAAGTGTCATAGTTTAATTTATTTTCTTTAAATTTTTATAAAACAAAATTTTTTTTCTATAAAATGTTATCTCATCTTCTTCATTCAAGCTTTTCATCTTATTTTCTAATAAAACAAGATAATCACACCTCCATTAATAAATCTGAAATTCATCACTCTTTATCTTCAAATCTGAACTTCATAAGTTTCTACACTTTCAACCAAATTTAATCAAACATTCAAGCCTCTTTTCAAAGCAAAATTCTGCAACAAATTACAATAAAGAAATCTGCAAATCAGAGTTCCTGGATCTTCAAAGAAATTTTTGAAACAAATTCAAGCTTTTATCACTTATTAATTCAAATTTTGAGGCATCATCAAAGTTATAAAGCAATTTCAAGTAGAGAAAAAAAGACCCGCAGTTCATATTTCTTTTTCCAGCAGCTTAAGGCTTAGCAACAAAACTGGTGAGTAAATTATAAATCAAAACTTTAAGTATATAAAAAAAATGTTGCATGTAGAATGTTAGCTCTGAAATGCTTGCATGTTAGTTATTTTGTGAAGTATTTGTTTACAAATTTAAAAATTTGCTGTGCATGTTTAAAAGGAAATTGTAACTCCTTTGTAAATTCAAGTTCAGAGAAATTTCTGAACAAAACTTCAAATTTAAATACAGTAAGGTGATGCTGAGTTGATATATTCAATATAGAAGTTTAAATTCAACATGAATTAAGTGTTAGAAGTAAATTTGCTAATGAAACTGTTAAAATCTGCAGAAAGTAAGAAATGCAGAAGAAACCAAATAATTATATCATGTAAATTTTGTTCGAATTTTAATGAATCAAGATTATATCCTAAATCTACTATGCATAACATGAATTTTAAGATAGAATTCAGAATTTTTAACTTACAATTGAAGATGGATTTTGGGGTTAACTGGAATTGGGGCTTTTGTCAAATTCATGTGACTGAGTGATTTATAGGCGTTGGAATTTAAATCGAAGTTGTTTTAGAGCTTGCTTAACACTAGAAAAATAGTGGTTAAATTTATCATGCAACACAGAATTTGAAATTTTGATTTTAGGGTTATTTGCTCTGTGTTTTTTTGAGCTTGAGGAGTTCGATCGTGTGAAGTGTGGAGATGACCGAGTTGGGGTTGGCTTAGGAAGGAGGCGTGTTAGAGTTGTGAGAATGCATGGCCGGAGTTGGGAGGCGAATGGTGGTCGGCTTGCCGTGGGTGATGGGTTTTTCCAGGCGTCTGCAGTTTTGGTTTTGGGTTCGAGCTGTCTCGATTTTGATTGCGCTCGTGTAAGTGAGGATGGAGGGCCGGAGTTGGGTCGTTGGTCAAATTGGAGCTTGCGCGTGGTGTAGTTGATGGTGGCGACGACGTCGGCACGACGTGCACATGCACGTATCATCGTTCGTGTCAGGGGATGTTGAGGTTTGTGGGAACTCGAAGCGGCAATCGAGAAGATGGGTTTGTGGCTCGTGTTGTTCAAGGGGGAATTGTCGTTGTTGCTTGTATGAGATCGTGTCAGTAAGTGTGAGGAGGTGCGACTCGAAGTAGTACTCGAGCAGAAGGGATTCTGGCTCGTGATATCTCGGGGTGATGCTGCAGTGATTCATGCCTGGGTATATTTGTTATTTCTTTCAGTTTGGAGTAATACGAGTTGAAGCTTGGTTAAGAGAATAGGAAGGAGAAATGAGGGAATCGAACTCATATTGTTTTTGTTGTTCGAGTTGGTCAGGTCAAACCTAATGTTTGTAATGTTTAAAAGTTTTTTTTCAAATTTGTTTTAAGTTTAAAACTTTAAAATTTTGTCAAACTACTTTGTGAAATGTTAAACATTTTAATTTAAAGAATTTTGTATTATGATAATTAAGTTTTAAGATGATTTATATTCATTTAAAATTAACTTTTAAAATGTAATTAAGTTTTCAAAACAAATTAGAAATGTTTTATAATATAATAACTTTTGGTAATTAATGAAATTGTTTTGTTTTGAAATTTAATTAAGTTTTATAGTTAAGGTTTACTTTAATTTATAAAGTAATTAAGGTTAAATTAATTAACAATTTTTGTTTAATTAATCTAATTAGGTTTAATTAATTAATTATGGATTAATGGATATTTAAGAATTAAATTAAATTATAATTAATAATTAATTAAATAATTAAAGATTAATTAATAAGTGATTAGTAACTAATTAATTAAATGTTTAATGATTAATTAATTGGCGATTAAGAACTAATTAATTAAATGATTTGGGTTAATTAATTAAGTAACTAAATATTAATTAAATTATAATTAATAGTTAGTTAATTAATGATTAATACTTAATTAATTAAATGATTAAGGTTAATTAATTGTAATTAATTCAGTAATTAAGATAATTAATTATAATTAATGAAGTAATTAAGATAAATTAATTTGTGATTAATTAAGAATTAACTAAGGTTAATTAATTATAAATTAAGGGTAAATTAATAATCAATTAAGGAATGATTAATTTTAAATCAAGTTTTAATTAATAAATAATTATAACAATTAATTGATAATTAAATAAAGATTATTAATTAATTAAACTTTAATTAATTAATAATGAGATAATTAAGAGGTGATTAATTAATTAAAAGTTTGTGATTAATTAATTAATGTTTGGTTAAGCAAGATTAAGTGATAAATTCTTAAGTAATTAATTTAATTTAAATCAATTAAATTGATTATAATATGAATTTAAGTAGTGCTTGCTTATGAGTGATTGATTGAATTGATATCTGAATATGGTTGATATCTGTTGAATGATAGTTGAGATATTCTGTGATGAGATATTATATATCTGTGATAGATATTGGTTATTATCTGTTGATAATGCTGTGTAATGCTATGTTTAAATTTGAATTGAATTGTTTAAATCTTTAAACAACTTGGCCTTTAAGACACGTTTGGATTTCGATGAGACCGGGATTGGGAATCAAGTTTGATTCTCCGAAAACCACATCGATCCAAGTTAAGCGTTAGGTCGTGACATCTCAAGTGAGGATCGAAATGGAGTTTTAGAATGCAAGGGTTATTGTTGTTAACTCTGAGGGTGATTCCAAATGAGTGTAACGAAATAATGCCTTCGGTTTCGTTCGAACCCGGAATGAACTTGTATGGATTGAGTGCTTTCAGAACATCGTCAGGTGGACGATGAGCATTCTAAGAATTATGTTCTTTTAAGGTAATCGTAGCCTCAAGCCTCATCAACCGGGAATGGCTAAAACATGGGAGGTGCAGCAAGGCTTCGTGGGTAGCCCCCACTTGAGAGTGAGATTTACCCCCGTCTAGAAGTTCCTTATTTATTCGGCTGTGTGGGCAGTTGTTGGCCACAACTGCGGGGTTGTCTTGTTCGAAGCTATCCAGTAAGGGATGGGTCCGGCCTTGTGTTGCAGGGGATCAGGAGTGATCCTCGGTACGGTGATCTAGGCCCCGTACTGTGACGGGCGGTATCCAGTAGCCCTGCCATTGATGGAAACCCATTTTCCCTACGAGACCCTACGGTTTTGATTGTATTACCCACTTTTGTGGCTAGTAGCTGGAATTTAATTGAAAACCCTATTATAATATCACTGGATTTCCTATCAAATGATTTGGTTAGCGTAAGGTAAAAACTTACCCGTGTTTATTTGTGGGAAGTCTTACGTGATACCTTTTGTTTTCAAAATGATTTTAAAAGTTAAGCAACTTTAACTTATTTACTCACACCAGACCCATGTCTGACCCGGAGTTTATTTTGTTTTTCATAAACTCTTGGGTACTCTAATTTTTATGAGTAGCCAAGTGATTTAGGTTTGGATTAGCAAATGTTTTGGAAGCTGGAGCTGGAGTCCAGACGTACTATCTATCTATATTCGCTGTAGTAGCATTTTGGTGTTATGTTTTGAGTTGTATGGGTTGGGAAAAACTCTTATGAATGTCAGATGTAATGGAGTAATATTATTTTGTGTACTCTGATATGTAAACTTATGTAAGGGATATGTGTAATATTATATTTTGTTCGTTTCCGATGTGAGATTCTGATGATTGTTGTTTCTTTTCTTTCTATCTTTCTATTTCTATCTCTTTCTTTTCTTATTGATGATACGTCTTTCTGTGGGATGAAAGACGGGTCGTCACACCATTGCTTCAATTAATATATCCATAGCAGTTGTCAAAATTGGACCATTCCCGATTTATCATTCTTTAATCACTTTAACCTTCTTCAGGTATCCAAAATCCATTTTTTACTCAAATTTCTTTCTTCCATAAATTCCATTTCAAGTTTCCTTAGTTAGTCCCTATTTAATTCCTTTTTCCTCTCATTAATTACAAATTTATTGCCCGTTAAATCTGAAATTAATGTTTATAAATCCTAATATGTTAATTAATATGCATATAGTCGTAGCCTATGCTACATATTCTTATTCCTAGTCGTTAACCGTAGCTATACATGTATACTAGTTCGAAACTAGAATGCTTATTTCCATATTTTTAGTTTATTAGAGCTATCTTTAGAAAGGATTACCATTACAATCTCCCATAAATTAACCACAAATGATAGTTTTGCTATGTTTGAATTTACAATTTTTTTTTCATTAGGAGAGACGGTGTAAATAAAAAAAAGGATATCCATATCCTACACATCTCTTTTCATTTTTGGTGCATCCTTTAGTAATTCAAACAACGCGGTTTTGTATATATTTGGAATATGGTAATTACATGAAAATTGCTTTAATTAAATTAAAATATAGAAATTTACATTCTAAGCTATCTAGAGCGATCTAATTTACAACCCAATTATAGAACTGGAATATCTTTACACTTTACCAACTTCTTCAAATAGAGGTTTGGGACCGATTTCAAATTTTCAAATTAAGTTGTACATTGTATTCCTATTTTATTCATATCCTAAAAACCTTAGTACGTCCTACCTAGGTTGTGATCCCTATCTACTCCGTAGAAACCATTCTTTATAAACCAAAATTTTAGTAATTATACAAAATAGTTTTAAATAAACTATTTTTTTAAAATAAACTTATTTCATTAAATTCAAATCAGCATTTAGGAACCCATTTCTTGGAAAACTTAAAATTTTACAAACATGAAGGATCGAACTCAAAATCTCCTTTTTTGAAAATATGAACCTAGAAGCCTTTACCAAGAATTCAAAATTTCTTAGTTCCAAATAGGAGCAAAATAATTTCTCTTTTTAAAACTTTCTTCATTAAAGATTTATCCCTTTAAAGTTAGACTTTAATTCGTATCATTTAGAGACTACTTAGTTTTCAAAAAGGAACTGTGAAAATCTTTCCTTTTTAGTGTCTTACTATAATAAAGACTTACTCCTCTTGAAAATAGGCTTTTAACATTCAAAACTCAATTATCATTCTAAAATAATAAATTAGAACTTTATTATTCCAATGAGTTTTCTAATTATACGAATATCATATCATATCCAAAATAATAGTTTTTCCTCAATAATTGTTTCAAAATAACAGTTTTTCATCAATTATGATTTCAAAATAATAGTATATAATTCTAAAATATAGATTAATATATATATATATATATATATATATATATATATATATATATATATATGTATTGCCTTATTACTAAAAATTCACCTTATCTAACAAAATACTTTTTGTAACTTTGTTCAATACTCTTAAAATCCCTTGCAATCCTTTTCTTATCAATTCTAATAATATTCTTATTCAAACAAGTTCTGAATTTGAATTAGAAAAGATGCATATATAAATATCTCATCTTTACATAATTCCTTTTCTAAATATATCCAACTCTTTTATTAATTACCATCATTTAAATTGCCAAAAACACCTTATATATAGCTTTAAACGATGGAAATGTGGAGTTGACAAAGATAACTCCTATCTTATTCCCATTACTCCTCTTTTATAACCCTTACTACTAGATTAAATTCCTAATTTTATCAGTATCTAAATTCAGCTATCATTCTCGATATTTATTTATATGGGATGTCCCTCCTATCTACCTTGTCGAACATTCTTATCCTTCTATTCTTTATATCCTATATTGATTAAGTGCCTTTTCGTTTGTATAGATTTTCAAAAGAAATTTAAGTTAAAGTACCTCTAAATTTATAAGGTTGGAAAAATCAGGCATTTCTTAAAAGAAAAATCCCTTATTAGAATCTTTGACCAAAAACTTTTGGCTCGATAGTTTAAACTAAGAACTTTAAGAATGAAAAATCCTTTTAAGTTAGAACTTTCTAACTCAATTATTTATAAATAATAAATCACCAAGTTTACTTGCTCTTTTCAAAATAACAACTTCCGAATTCATAAAGTAGACGAATTCATAAAAAATAGAAGAATCCAAAAATTAAGAATTAAAAAATTGAAAACTTTTAATTCAACAAATTTAAATTGAGAAGTTAACAACCGAGAACCTTCTTTTTTTTCAACTTTTCAAGTAATTGAAAATCATTCATCATTTTGTTTTTAAAATGTTTCACCACTTCTTTCTAAACTTTTTAGAAATGGTAGTATATGTTCAAAGCTGTCAAAAATCACCTAATAATCTTTTGAAGAAGCTCAATCAAAAATTTCAAGGAGTTTTCAAAAACCTTTTTATCACTTTCTTTCTTATGGGGTAGGACTTAAAAATTAGCTTTGATGTTCTTCCCTTTGAACTCCTTATTCAATCATCTAATCTAGTTATCTTCTTGTGGTGATTAATTTTCACCTTCTTACGGAGCCTTGTTTCACTAATGTATCCCTTACTTCCATATGTTTACAAATATTACGCCTTGTATCATCTAACATTTACCTAACGTTTATATTTACTACTTTCATAAATGTCACTTTGTCCATATTAAATGGTTATTATCTTAAGGATGTTTCTTAAAGACATTTATTTGCTTATTCAACTTTACGTGTTTAATTTCTTCCTTATCTTCCCATAATTACCCTAATGGTCTCATAAATTTATTTAATTTCTTGTAACTCCTCACTTATTGCACATTCTTTACTTATTAAATTTCTGGAGTTACTATCTTTCCTTCATTGAGTCCTATCCCTATTGTTTAATATGCTTATAGGATCTACAATGATAAGGAAGTTTAGGTCAACAAAGAAGTATAAATTTACTCAATTTATTTTTCCAACTCATAGTTGCTTCGCCCACCTTTTTAGAATATGGCTTTACTTTTATAGGCGGAATTTATAGAGTTTGGTGTAAATTCAAAATTAGTGTATATATATAGTAAATTTTTTGAAAAAACATTTTCAAAAATAAAAAATACGCCGCTCATACTTATACTCTTTCCCATTGATCGGGTAACCTAAGCTCTAATTCCAAATGTAATGTTCACCGTATTGAAATGGCAGTGGCTACAAATGGTAATCCTACGCACCCTGGTTTTACGGCTAGCCTCTTGACGCCTAGGCTATAACGTCGCCAGCCCACATTGTCAGGACATGTAGGGGTAAGAGACAAAGCTTCGCCATAGTTCACTACGCGAAAACCCCTTATCATGCAAGCATAAACATGCAACTAGGTCCTGTGAATAGAAATCTCGAGCCTTGCTACTTCAGTACTTGGGAAATATAATTTAAATAAGAATATGTCTTATGTATTTAAACCATTTATTACTTCATATAATGAAAGGAGGTAGGTCCTCTCAACCATCTAATACCTTCCGTTCTCGATGTAAGTTTCTAAATCCCGTAATCCAAATCCTAGTTCATAAATGTCTAGTCAATGTAAGAGATAGTAGTCAAGCCACTTAATATCTTTTATTGGAAAGTAGTGAGACTCTAGCCATTTAAGACCTTAATTAAGATAGACCCCATCATTTAATACTTATTCCCAAGGCGGACCCCTCAATGGTAACTATCTAGCTGACATCACATGGAATCTCTCAAGCCATTTAATACTTCTTTATAGAAAGGAGAACCCTCAGTCAGTCACTTAATACCTTATCCCAAAGCAGACCCCTGTCGAGATATGACTATCATTTATAATAACTAGACCCTTAGCCATTTAATACTTCATTTAGGAAAAAAGATACGGGCCCTCAAACAACCACTTAATACCTCAAGACCCTAAAGTAGGCCTTCACATTATGGTCCATACTTATTGTATTTTACATTCAAACACTCATAAAAGCTCGAATATAAGAAAAGCAATAAAAAAGAATAGTGGATGTAGGCTCATTACGGCCAAACCGCTATAAATCAGTGTGTAATTTAATTTTCTTGCATTTTATTTCTATTGAATCTACAAGTATAAATTTTGTGTTTGCCCACTTTTCATGTAAACATTTTTGGTGCTTTCATTAAGGTTTTTTCTTAACATACCTCCAAAATTTAAGAGCAAGACTGGAGGTACTAGCAGGAACACTACCGAGCTCTTATAGAACAAGATAACCATTCATCCGTTACTCCAACACCAAACATCATCATTATGTGTGACTTAGATAGAGTTATGGCAGATCTTGATACTCATTTCATTATCAAACAACAAGCTATTGTGGACCAGATCATGGCATGCTTTGGGTAGACGCAACCTATCATACGCAATACTTAAACAAGGGAAAGGGCCAAATCTAAGGGATCTAGAAAAATAAGGAGGTCATATTCAGATAGTTAATCAGATCAAGAAAACCAAGGAGTAGGATGAGTGAATGTTGATGAACCATATCAAGTGAGAACTCAGTCTAATCATAAGCCTGAGGAGCGATTCAGCTCTGAATCAAACAAAAGACGCGCTGAATCAGGGTGGATAGTGGCTGCCTCTCCCAATCTTGGCACTGCACTCCTGTCCTAGCAGAAAGGACATCAATTGGAAAGCGAACTTATCATCGTGAATGATCCCAGAGCAGAGAAAAAAGTCAAAACTGTAGAGCAAGTCATTATAGAAGTGATGATAGAAGTTTATCAGCCCAGTTGGAGAGGTCCATGTTGCTTTGCTCATCCCCTTAGCCGAGGGGACGGATGGCACATATAAAAAGGGAATGTGTATATTATGAACAAATAGAATGAGGAGCTGGAGCAAATATTGGTAGCCCATTTCCATGAAAATAGAGACCGATCGAAACCCTATGAGTTTCCAAATGATTACCATGGACCTTTACCAGGGACTGAATGACCTTATAGTGCATTTGCAGTGGTATACACAACACATATTAATGAGTGGACCAATAGAGGAAGTGTTATGCAAGTGCTTCCCTCTGATTCTGTCTGACCTGGCAACCTTGTAGTTTTGCCGCCTTCGTCCTGGCTCAATCCTTTCATAGGAAATATTGAAGGAAAAATTCATCAGTAAATTTTGTGTTTATATAGAGCAGCCTAAGGACCCATACTCATTTTTAAAGTAAAGCAACGTAAGGACGAAACACTACGATAATATCTTACCTGCTTTAATACTGCAGCTGCTAACATATAGAATGCAGATGAACGTTTGACTCTTACGGCATTATGCAACAGCGTTCATCCTGAAATGAAATTTGCTCAAAGATCAACTAAGGAAAAGCCAGCTACCTTGCAAGACTTCTTCAACAAAGCAGCAAAGTACACGCAGTTGGAGGATGCAGTGAATGGGAGGTAGTCTGACGTGACTGTCAAGTCATTAGAAGCTTCTAACCGTGTGAATGCTATGATTAAGGATATTGAAGGAAGTAGTACCGAGAAAAAGAAAAATAATAATCAAGGAAATTTAGGAGGGAAAAAAGCATATGAGATTTAAGCCTGGGACGAAGTTCGACACTTCCATGGATCTAAACAATACCATAGAAAACATCTACCTCGCCATACAAATAGAACTTAAATGCAACTGCCTCCGCCTAAGAAAGAAACTGAAGCAGAGATGAACACAAGGACATATTGTAGGTTTCATGAGTCTCATAGACAAACACCAATGAATGCCATCATTTGAGGGATATTTTAGAAGAACATATTTGAAAGAGGAAGTTGGTGTGTTATATCAAGAATTCAAATACTCCCTCTGCTCCTGCAACACAGATCTCGAAGAGGAACCCTCTTGGAAATGGGGTTGAAGGATTAGTGCTAGTCACGAGAAGGAAGGGAGGTGATAATCAATACTATAACAGGATAGCCTCACGTAGCTAATAGAAGTTGGGTTGGGATGGAAAGATATGCAAAGTCTCTTAAGAATGGTGAGGGCTTCGTGATTGCTATGGACGAGGACCAGAAGATTAAAACTCCACGTCAGGAGCATGGCGAGATAGTCTACAAATGATAGTATACCAACATACAGACCAACTAGTGATCTCAGCAACGCTCGGCCTGAAAAAGGTGCATCGGATTCTAGTGGACAGCGGGAGTTCAGTAAACATTCTATTCAAGGATGCATTAAGTTGGGGTTTACTATGGGGGATGTTACACCGTGCAACCAGCGATTGCATGGCTTTATAGGAGACGGCACAATGCCCTTGGGAAGACTGGATTAGTTTGTCAAGATAGAAACCCATCCCCGATCAACCATTTGAAGGAAAAATTTCACCTTGGTGAATGGAATATCGGCATACAATATCTTCCTAGGGCAACAGGCTTTATTCAACTTTTGTGCAATTGTGGCTCAGTGGTGTTTAACTATGAAATTCCTTACAGCCAACAAAGTAGGAGTAGTGGAAGGAAATCAAGATGCTGCCAGGGAATTTTGTGTACCAGAGCTTAGAGAAAGCAGACAACGAGAGAAAGGGAAAGGTATAAAGGTTTTACTTCATACCGAAAATTCTGTTGCGTAGCAATTAAAGGAGGCCTCCCACACTCTGGTTTACGGGTGATCCTTATAATGAAATTAACTCAAGGGATCAGGGAGAAGGGTCCGTAGCCGAGTCTGAAGAGGCAATAGAATTTATGGAAGTAGATAGTAATAACCCAACAAAATTAATGAAAATTGGAGCTAAATTAGAGAAAAGCATGAAAGTGTAGTTAATTAAATTTCTAAAGGATAATTTGGATGTCTTCGCTTAGTCTCATGTAGATATGTACGGGATCTCCCTTTCGTTAGCATGCTATGCCTTGAACATTGATCCAAGAAAAGCTCCAGTTAAACAAAAGAAAGGAGTATGGGTCTTGAGTGATCAACTGCCCTTAATGAATAAGTGGAGACTCTATTAGCAAATGGGTTCAATATAGAGTCTCAATATCCTGAATGAATTTCTAACCAGGTTTTGGTCAAGAAATCGAATGGGAAATGGCATGTGTATTGATGTCTCCTACCTAAATTATGCTTGTTGTAAACATTGCTTTCCCCACTCACGAATCAACCAATTGGTAGATGGAATTGCAGGGCATGAACATCTATAATTTATGGATGCATACTAGATATACAGTCAAATTGCTATGTATATTCAAGATCAAGTACATTCTAGCTTTATTACTGATTTGGGGCTCTACTATTATAGGGTCACGCCAATTGGGCTTTAGAATGCAGTGGCAACCTATCAACACTTGGTTAATAAAATGTTTGATGGGCAGATTAGAAGAACCATGGAAGTCTACATTGATGATATGTTGTAAAATCGAAAAAGGCCGAGGATCATTTTCACTCTTGGATGATATGTTTCAAATTCTTTAGGAGTTCAAGGAGAAGCTAAATCCATTGAAATGTTCTTTTAGTTTTTCATCTAGGAAGTTCTTGGAATTCATCGTGCATGTTAGGGAATTGAAGCCAACCCAAAACAAGTCCAAGCTTTGAAAGATATAAAATTCCTAAAACTCAGAAGGTGATGAAAGTCTAAATGGAAAGGTAGAGGCGTTAAGCAGATTCACATCTAAAGCTATTGATAAGTGTGTTCCATTCTTTAAAGTACTTAAGAAGGAGAAAGGCAATTATACATGAATAGATGAATGCTTGGCCATGATCCTTAACTTGTTTGAACATTTGCAGAAACCATTGGTTCTCTCTACGCCGGTGGAAGGAGAAGGCCTCTATCTATACTTGGCAGTGTCCTCCCGTGTCTTGAGTGTATCATTCATTTAGGAAGATCCTCAGGTGGAATGTCCAGTATACTGCATGAGTAAATGTTTTACTAGGCCGGAATCTATATATCTTAAGCTGGAGAAGTTGACCTACTTCTTGCTAATTGCATCCCAAAAGTTAAGACATTATATCTAGTCGCATCCCATTCGTGTACTAACTGATCAGCCTCAAAGACAAGTCCTACATCAACCGTACACCTCTGGAAGCCTATCAAGTGGAGCATCAAGTTGATCCAGTATGTTGTTACCCATCATCCACGAACCACAAACAAAGGACAAGCCCTAATAGACTTTATTATAGAATTCATCATTAGGGACGATGAAGTGGAATCCCAGGAGGAAGAGGCTCTTAAATGTAAATGTATGTAGATGGAGCTTCGAATGAACATGACTCTAGAACAGAGGTGGTATAGTTGATCCTTGAAGGGATGAAGTTAAGCTATGCTGTACAACTAGAATTCAAGGCGATAGACAATAAGGCGGAATATGAGACTTTGATAGCTGGGTTGAAGATGTCAAAGGAGTTAGGATTCCAGTCTCCCTATGTGCATAGTGACTCACAATTGGTGTTAAACCAGGTGCTTGGCAAATTCCAAACTAAAGGGGAACGCTTGAGGTCATATTTCAGGAAGGAAAAGAATTGATTAATGACGTGGAGTACAACATAACCAAGCACATCTTGAGAGAAGCGAATAGGGACGTCAATGAGCTGGTGCAGCTGGGAAGTTCAGGAATTGGGCCTCTGTTGGAATTAGTACATATTGCCACTCTACTTAGGCCTAGCATCGAGGAAATGAATGTGATTGCAACTATCAATGGCGAGGCGACCTGGATGATGCTATTAGTGAAGTATTTAAACCAGAAAACAAGAATAAAGCTAGATAAATCTTGAGGAAGGCGCCTCGCTTTATCGTCCAGGATAGTGTGTTATACCGAAGAGGATTTTCTAACCTGTTACCGAGGTGCATCACTAGAAGGGAAGCCAAAGATGTTGAAAAACATACATTAGGGAACCCACGAAGATCACACTAGAGGGGAAACTCTAGCAAATAAGGTGTTGTTTATGGATACTTCTGGCTGACATTAAATCACGATGCCATAGAGTAAGCAAAAAGGTGCGACAAGTGCCAGTGATTTGCAAAGATTCCAAGATTACCTCTGACTAAAATGACCTATGTGGTTAGCCCCTAACCTTTTATAGTCTGGGGAATGCACCTGATCGGCGACTACCTATGGGTAAAGGTGGAGCAAAGTATGTCATAGTGGCAGTTGACTACATTACTAACTGGGTCAAAGCTGAGCCACTCACTAAAGTGTTGATAATGAAGGTTATAATCTTTTTAGTTAAAAATGTAATTTGCAGGTGTGGAGTTCCCTCCAGATTATCTCAAATAATGGACTGTAGTTTGACAGCGAGGAATTATTTGATTTCTGCCACCAACATGAAATAAAGAAGAGTTTCTCTATAGTGGCATATCCGTAGGCTAATGGAAAGTGGAAGTAATCAACAAGGTTCTTAGGACCCTCATTAAAAAGCGGTTGGAAAAAGCGAAAGGAGCATGGGTGGATAAACTCCCTATGGCACTGTGAGCTTACCTCACTTCTTTCTAGACGGCCATAGGTCATACTCCTTTTCATTAGCTTATGGTTCAGAAATGATGTTACCAATAGAGATAATAATGCCATTACATAGGAGGATTCACTACGACCCAGGTGAAAATTAGGAGTTGTAGAATATGTCATTTGATCTGATTGACGAAAGATGTGAAGAAGCCGCTTTGAAGGATGAAGTGCATAAATGAACGATAACCAATCAATATAATTATAAAGTACAACCCGTCCTTTCAAAGAAGGAGACCTGGTGCTAAAAAAAATATTCCCTAGATCCGGGGCACTCGACCCATTATGGGAAGGGCCTTATAGCATACACAAGGACTTGGATAATGGAGCCTTCATCCTTAGTATGGCGGACAGAGCTGTATCCAGAAAAGACTAGAATGCACAAAATCTTTGTTGTTATTTCACTAAGCATTTTGTTGCTTTACTAGTTATATTATACCAATGTAATCGAAATGGTTGTGAAATCTGATAAAATGTGCATTCCTTAAAATTTTGTTGCGACAGATAATGAATATAAAATATAACTTTGCGTTATAACCTAGGTGCATCAGTATAACATTGACATTAAGAAAGTGCCGTGTATGCCCGATGAGCTCAAACTTTCAATTCGGAGGAAAATGGTGTTACCGTGATAGAGGATTCCTTCCTTTAAAATTCTTATCGATAGTAGTGACCCTAACCGGATGTCTACCATTGGAGATCAGCTTCAGACCAGAGTGACCCTAACTGGGTATCCATTATAGATAATCGGCTCAAACTTCTTGCCAGAAGTGGTCGACCAAAGTGACCCTAACCGGGTATCCATCATTGAAGATCAACTTAATTTTTTTTTCCAGTAGTGGTGGACCAGCGTAACCCTAATCGAGTTTCTATCATTAATGATAGGCTTAAACTTCTTATCGATAGTGTTGTGGACCAGAGGAACCCTAACCGGGTGTCCATCATTGGCGATCGGCTTAAACTTCTTGTTAGCTGTGATGGACCAGAGAAACCCTAAGCAAATGTCCACCATTGGCTATTAGCCCAAAAAATTTCCCATCAAAAACGATGAATCGGAGTGAACCTAGTAAGGTATTCACCATTGACGATAACCTCAAACCTATGGATGGTCGTAAAAAGCCCGACTTACCAATGGCCAGGACATGATCGCCACCTATTTAGTTTGCCCTCGACAATCGACTCGGGATTTTGCTAGTAGTGGACAACTATGTTTGACGATACTAAAAGTTAACTATCTAATTAGAGTAGTCTAGGGTATGCACGGATAATGTAATAATAAACAAACAAGAAAGATGAAAGTGTAATAAGGAAAACCAGATATGCAAGGATAGCAGACACACAAATCATATTGCCAAACGTCCAAACATTTACTCGACTATACCAATGCCTCAAAATTGGCCGAGCATGGAGGATAATGTTTAGTACAAACAAAAAATATACAATAGTCTACTCCAAAAATAGAGATACAACAGGAACGCAACTGCCGCCGCCACGTAGACTTGATTCTGGAAGAATGGCTCTTTTTAACTGGCTTGGATCCCATATGCTCTTTTTCTACACATCCTTCATCTTGGTGGCGGCCGCCTCATCAAGCTTTACTTGTTTTTTCTTCATTAACTTTAAATCCTCCATTTCCTCTAGTTTGACCCTCGCAAACTCCTCTGGAAATATTGTTAAGACACTTTGCCGTAAGGCTTCCTCTCTACCAAAGTCCTCAGCGGATTTTATGGCACCCAATATTTCAACGTCAATGTTATCCTTGAGGGTAGTGATCATGTCATCCTTTAGCATATCAACTGAAAGGTCAGAAGGACCTGGAGGATCAATCCCCAAGGTCAAAGCCATAGAAGTAGATGGGGCCCATCACTAGAGTGTCACTGCATGGAAAGGAGGAGGGCTTCCACATATGTGTTTGCCCAAACGAGCTCAAACATACTGAGCAGTGGCTCATGGGCGGTAGAGGAGAATTCTACCTCCTTTTGGATAGGTTAACACCATCGCGTGTCTAAGCATCACCGAGAGATGGAAGTCCAGGGCCTAGCTATTAGTCGAAGCATATGAAGAATGTGGAGAACAGTTTGGGGAGCATCATGCATGTGGGTATAAATGACTTGTTTCAAAATATGACCTTACATTGTTGCCCCTGAGGTCAAGTCGTCATTCTTTATTTTCCCTTCCTCCTCTTTCTAGAGCTTCTCAAGCTTCAACGAATGACCTCTCTCTCCTCTGTTGAAAAGAGGGCATCGATGGCTTTAAGGCTAAAGGGTGGACCGCCTTACTTACTAACAACCTTTTCCTCTTTAATTAGTCGCTTATAGATTGAAGCCATGACCTTTTAATAGTCATCCATCCGTGCCAAACCTTTCTCCATGAACATTATAAAATAAATTTCAGATAGAAGTACCTCTAATTGGTCCTACTGGTTGTTCATTTAGTAATACTCTGTTTGCAGTTTTTCGATCTAGGAAGTGTCGAAAGTTTTTTCGGAGGTAGGATCTCGAGCTCGGCTCGAAGGGAGTCCCTCTTAGCTTTCAACTCTACGACTCTTTTCTTCCGATCGGTAAGGCTAGGCTCCATTTTTATGGCCATGGCCTAGAGCTCATCCCCCTCTTGCTGAATTTAGTCTTGATGTTCTCGTATTCATGAAAGAATCGCCCAGCTTTAATATTATACCCCTCTTTGGTAGCTTTGACATTGGTGGAATGATCCCTTCTTTACTTCACTAGTTCCTCAACATGAGTTGCTTTAAGCTTCTCAATCTCTTCTGCTTGAGACCTCTCTATAGCCTCTAACACTGCTTTATGATCTAGGTCCTTTTGGTGCATCTTCTTCTTCAAGTCAAAAATCTTTAGGTTTTGCTCGACGTTCTTCTTGTTGATTTACTTCCCAGCCTTGACCACTCTACCATGAAACTCCGACAGGGCCTTTATTCTACTTAGCCCATCCATAAAAAGACATATCAACATTGAAAAACTAGAAGAGGTGCTTCAACAAACAAGCAGGAGAGGGGTTTTTTGGGTGGATAGGGTTGTTGAAACTTGTTAAAGTATTTAAGTCTGTGGTGATGTGCTCCCTCTTTATTCTTCCCTTTATCTTTGCTTTCAGGAGCAGAAATAATCGTTCCTCTTTTTTCCATCCTCTTATGTTGCTATGAGGTTTCCGAATCGGATAAAAGGAGAGGTGAAACTCGAGGAGATTTGAAGGAAAGGGTAGGGGTCTTGGATCTTGATTTTCTACTGGGGGATCAAGATCTTTTTCTTGAGCCACCTTTAGGATTCTGGTTGCCTTTGTCCCCGGTCGGGCGATAAAATACAGTCTCGCCCATCTTAAGATTTGTAGCTTGTTGCCTAACGTTCTCGCTCGGTCCAAACGAAGATGTAATTTTTTGATGTCTCTGGGAGGCGCTCCCTGCCCCAACCACTTTATTTTGGACAGCAAATTCCCTCTTTTCGAACTCATGCTTCATGCAGTCGCATAATAATGATGAATTAGAACCAATCAAACATTCGAAAAGTGCATGAATATAGAATATATATATATATGTGTGTGTGTGTGTGTGTGTGAGAGAGTATGTGAGTACGGATAAAGGTGCAAGGCATTTGGATGAACCCTTAGGGTCCTCATGGGCTTCCAACTGTCGCTGGATTTCTGCTATCAATGTAGAATCTCCATAATCAATCCACAGCTCTGGGTCCAGATGCTAACCAAAAAAGGTAATGTCTCAAAGAATAAAGATTTTCTCCTCCTCGATACCAAAAGTGCATTGTAGGGCTTCCTCTACCCCTGGATTAAGCGAGCCATCGATAGTATGCCGGTAATAATATGCTTCACTACAGTCCAAAACGATGCATTCACTATCATGAGAATGAGGGCCTACTAATTCTATTGTCTTCGTATGGATGCTATCATCATCCCATTCCCTTAACGTCATGAGTCGACCGCCTCTGTGAGGTTCAATCCTAAAGGAGCCTAACGCCGACTCTTTCATATCTATGAGAATGGTAGGCTCAACTCTAGGTGACTTTGTAGTCATGATGACACCAGAAACAAAAGGATGAGATTCACTTACCTCATTAGTTGTAGAACCTTTTCCTTTCCTTTTCTTTATAGATTTGTGCATGGAGGGAATCCTGCCTTTTTTGACTGAACGATCGATAGCCAATAGCCTAAGTTGTCTTAAGTTATCATCAATAACTAAACAAGGAACCTACTTGAGCTCCGCATGAATATGTTGAAGTCTTTGTAGTATGTCCTTAGATCTTCCTTTGTTGCTACTCTCATCACACTTGGAAGAGAATTCCAAAGAAGGGAGAATTAATATCTAACATGGAATTTCATAATACGAAAGATGTGAAAGGAAACGGATAGCCAAAAAAAGAGGCATACATCTAGAATACCACTAATGAAAGCACGAGGAGTCATCTTGGATGGAAAACTACTCCATTTTGAGCATATTATACTTGGAATATAGGTTCTCGATCGGTTTGAACTTACTTCTGGTAACATCCTGAAAATTGATCAAAATTTAGTAAGAAAATTAAATTTAAATAAAACAAGAACTAAAATGAAATTTTCACAAACATATAAAATTGGCTATGAAACTAGCATCGCTGTATTCGCAGCGATTTTTTGGGACAATTTTTATTTATAACACTTTGAAATCGAAGTTAGCATGGAGAAGTTATGGACGTTATAAAATTTAAAATAAAATAAACTTTAAATTCAAAACTTCCTAAAATTAAATAACCACTGGTCGACTCAGCAGGGTCGATGGTCAACCGATAATGGTTGACCTAGGGAGAATGGCAGTCGACTATGCACGGGAAAAATTTGAGAATTTTGGAGCCTGGATGAACGATCGAGATTGAATGCTCCATTGCCAAGCTGAGATGTGTGTACATGATAACCCTAAATATTCCTTAGGCTAGATCCAACGTCCTAAACTAATTGCCAACCAATATAAATGCCAACCGATATAAATTCAACCTTAACCCAACCCTAAAATTTACAGAAACGTTTACTATACCGAAACTCTTCTAAAATCTAACCTCTCCTCTACACCTAAAAATTCTTCAAAATCAAATTAAAATCAAAGTAGAAGAATTACAACCAATTGGATCTAGGAGGAATAAGTGAACAAAGGGTAATTCTTAAGTGGAGCAAGTTGGAAGAGCATAGGTATAAGGTGAGCAAGAATAAATTTAATTAGATGATTATTACAGTTAAATTTATTTTATTCTATATGATCTAGGATTATAGAAATCTAATTGTAAGATGTAAAAACTTAGTTTAAAATCTGTAATATGTGGTAGAATTGAAATCATTATAATTTGATTAACTTTTGGTCTAATGTTAATACTCCCATTAAATTATTTGACCATAACCCTAGATTATACAATTGAAATTCAAATTGTGCAAACCTATGAAATTGAGAAATATAAACTGGTTAATATACTTTCTTAGGTTTCACTGTAAACTGTAAATGCTATAATCAACGAACATTAACGCGAATTAAAGTTCGTAATAAAAAATTGGACAAAACCCAATTTTCAAAAAGGAATTGGTTGGCCCACATCCTGACCGATCTCCCGCAAGCGGTCGACCGATTAGGGCTAACGTTCGACCGATTGTCATTTAAATTGTGCAATCAAAACCTCGGCCTAAGGCCCAAGTTAGTAATAAAATTTACATAAATTTTAAATTATTATGTGAGCCTATTTTGGGCTATGTATGTTTGAAACAGCAGGGAAGCTAGTTACCAATGGAAGGACACTAGGACGTTGCAATGTTTAGTAAATGCTATTTACCTAATTTGGGGTTGAGTAATCCACTAAGGGCGATGTATTTTTACAAATGTTACTCACATGAAGTTCTGAAGTAGCTGCGTAGCACTACAGATGCCAGATGAGTAGGCTCTACACCAATGGGTTACTCTATTAGGACATAGTCAGGCGCAACAAGTTACATTAAGAGGCAATATTCAAAGAAGTGGCACAGTACCAATGGGGGATTTAATTTAGACATAACCGGGCCCGACATCGTACGATAAGAGGCAATATTCAAAGAAGTGGCCCGGCATAATGGGATTATTAGTATGCATGGTTCTGGCATGACATTATACACATCGGATGGTGGACACCGACACATGCAATAAGTGGCATACACTACGATTGAGAGGTGGATATGTGTGTAGACGATGAGACACATCGATGAGTCAGCATTTTATGTTCACCCTCTCCAGGCATAATTTGGTTATGGGAAGTCATATTAGTGGGAGAGTAGTTCCCATAATAGCATTATGCAGCGATATTAATGGAAATTAGTTTCCACAATAGTCTATGGGTGGTGTTTCCATATTAGGTAGCTCTAAGAGTGGTGGCCATCATTAGTTGTGAGGTCCGATCTATAGTTCGGTCCTTGTAGTTGCCTGCATAAGTTGTAGTGTATGTATGTATTAGACAAGAACCTTAGGTAATGGATCTTAAGAATTAATGGAAATTGGAAATATACCTATGTCATCCAGAGTAGAGTTAAAGTTAACTACACATGATCACCATATATTAAACTTGTATTCATTCACCAAACTTTTGTCTAACCTACCCCCTTCTTTCATTTTGTCCACCATAGGATGATGGGTTAGCAGTTGATATAGATAGATAAGGGAGAAAGGAGATATATGTTGGAATTCTCATATTACGTATTGTTCAACATGTAGTTACTTATTGTATTAAAATTCTGTAAAAACTATATTATATTTTGGAAACATTGTAACGATTAAGTATTTTGGAAACTGTTTTTTGAAATTTTATTTTTCAGTACTTATATTTTTATCCCTTCCGCTGTGAGATCTGAAAGGGTAGAATGTCTTAGAATTTACCTTCATAATTATGCTTTGAAATGTAATAAAAACCCAATAGCTCGTATTTCTCAGCATTCCATGAGTTTGAAAGTCACCCTAGTCTTTGGATCTGGATGTTAGGAAGTGCAGGTTGTCACATTTGGTAGCGGAGCGAGTCTAAGATCCCCTAGGATTTAGGCACGTGTTGAGGGAACGTACTTGAATTTTTTGTGAAACAAATGGTCTTGTTCTAAAGGTTTTCCAAAATGTTCTCCAAAAGTTTTCAAAATGGGTTTTGCAAATGTTTATATAGATAAAAGTTCTCAAAAAGCTTTCCAAAGATTTTATCTATATATTGTAATTTCCCATATTCATGTCTGCACTATCTGTAGGAAAGCTAAAATAATTCCAAATCATAGATAGTGTGAATAACTGCTTGTTTCAATGGAATGGCTCTAAAAAGGCAGCTAATATTCCGAGTATAAACATCCCTATATGGTTTCGTCCGTATCTAAAGTGAGGAGATAAGATGAACCAAACCCGACTAAGGGAGTGTAATTATAATTTTCTGATATGTTTTTTATGTTGATACGCTATATTTTGATCAATGACAATGTGCTTCAACAAAAAGGAAGAGATATGTGCAAAGCTATAGGAAGAACGACGAAGACCAAGGATAACATGAGTATGATTTCTATATAGGTCTTAGCTTAGATTAATTGTTAAAATCTATCCTCAAGAGGCTTGCACAAACACTAGAACACATTTTATAAACTTCATTTTCTAGAATAAAAATTCACTGTGCAGAAATCAAAAGTTCAGTCGACTGAACAGGTATATCCAGTCGACTGAACCTGTTACACATATACGAACATGCACAGTTCCAGTCGACTGAAACAACCTGCTCAGTCGACTGAATTTTTTCCTGAAATTTTTTCTTCACATTTCCAGTTGACTGAAATCCCTGGGTCAGTCAACTGAATTTGAACCTGCGAATTTTCTCCGAATGGACACCTTCTTCCTCCCAAGAGTTGCAACCTTCTCAAATGGAAATGGAAGCATCTCTTGTCTACATCTCTAGCCAACAAATGCATCTCTTCTACACCTATATATACATGCTTCTAACATCTTCAATTCACTAATTTTTTATGCTTTAATCTCACTACTTTCTTGAACATAATTCATATTCTCTAAAGCTCTCAAAACAATCTCCAATCTATTGCTTGAATCTCTGTTTTGTTTTTAACATTCTTTTGATTCATAGCAATTCACATTTCCTAAATCTTCACAAAAACATTGCATACTCTTGAGGATAAGGTTATAAGAATATTATACTATATTAGACTCATCAGTGTTGACAAGAACACAACAAGTCGAATATTGTTTTTAGAAATTGAGTTGAAGTCCTCTTCGGTAGTTGAGGCAAGAAATCCCGTTTGGTTGTTCGGGTAAGTTGTAAACCTATTTCTCCTGGTTAAGTGAGGGTTTTAGTTAGTGGAATTCCTAAGTGAAGCTTAGGGATTGGACGTAGGACTAGAGGTCCGAACCAGTATAAAATCCTGGTGTCTACCTTGCTTTTACTTACTTTATCTACCTAGACAATTCCGTTATTCCATATTACACGATCCTACCGCATAGCCTCTTTTCAATTGGTATCAGAGCAAGGCCGTCCTATAACCATAACACCGTTATTAGACATATTGATAATATGGAAAATAATGCAAGTACAAGCACAACATCTGCCTATAGTTCTACATTTGCGGAAGGACAATCTACCCAAAGACCTCCTCTATTCAATGGACTAAACTATAACTATTGGGCTACAAGGATGAGGCTTTATATGCAAGCAACAAGTTTCGAAGCCTGGAATGCTACTCAAGCAGAGTTCGTTGTGCCCACGACCGATTAACCTACATGGACACAAACTCAGAAGAATGAAGCAAGTGCAAATGCCAAAGCTATGAATATGCTATTTTGCGCCCTGGATAGAAATGAATTCAACCGTGTTAGCACATGTACTACTGCATATCAGATATGGGAAACACTTAAAGTCATACATAAAGGCACTTAAATAAACAAAGATATCCATGCTGAAGAACCAATTCCAAAACTTTAGAATGCGACAAAATGAATCCATCAATGACATGTGCTCGAGATTTCAAGACATTCATCATGCTTTAATCGGACTAGGAGAAAAATACACAGATTTTGACATTGTGTCTAAAGTTCTAAATTCATTCACTGATAAATTCAACTAAAGATGTACCGTAATTTTTCATTTCCTCCTCAACAAAATGGAGTTGTAGAAAGAAAGAATAGAACATTACAAGAATGTGCAAGAACGTTATTAAATGGAAGTTTTCTACCGAAATACTTTTGGGCAGAAGCTGTAGCTACTGCATGTTATGTATTAAATCGTATATCAATTAGACCATTAACTAAATACTTCATATGAACTATTTAATAACAAAAAGCCAAATATATCTTATTTTAAAATATTTGGATCAAAATGTTTTATTCTAAATACAAAAGATCAACTTGAAAATTTTGATCCAAATGCTGACGAAGGAATTTTTGTAGGATACTCAGGACGAAGTAAGGCATATCGAGTATTTAATAAACGAACAAACATAATCGAAGAAACTTTACATATATCTTTTATTGAAAAATTTTAATAAAAATTTGAGTATAAAAGATGATGAAGAACTTATAAATATAGAAAATACAAACCTTGAAAATTGTAATAATGAACTAAGATCTCCACCAAGAATATTACGAGATCACCCAGCACAAAATATAATAGGTGAAATGAATTCTCAAGTTAAGACAAGAAGTCAACTAAATCAAATGGGACATGTTGCTTTCATTTCAATAGTAGAACCTAAAAATCCTAAAGAAGCATCAACAGATGATTACCGGATTGTCTCTATGCAAGAAGAATTAAATCAATTTGAACGTAACGATGTTTGGGAGTTAGTTCCCCGTCCTAATAATCAATCAGTTATAGGAACAAAATGGGTTTACAAAAATAAAGTAGAGGAACAAGGTAATATAACTAGGAATAAAGCTAGACTAGTAGCACAAGGGTATAATCAAGAAGAAGGTATTGATTTTGAAGAAACTTTTGCTCCAGTTGCAAGACTTGAAGCAATACGTATTCTATTAGCCTTCGCATGTTTTCACAATTTTAAAGTTTATCAAATGGATGTTAAAAGTGCATTTTTGAATGGTTTTATAAAAGAAAATGTATACGTAGAACAACCTCCTTTATTTATACATGAAAAATATCCGAATCATGTATATAAATTAAAGAAAGCACTATATGGTCTTAAACAAGCACCTCGTGCTTGGTATGAAAGACTTAAAAGTTATTTACTAAATTTGGGATTTCAAATTGGAAAAGTAGATCAAACTCTTTTCATTAAAAATACTACTAAAGACATTCTAATAATTCAAATATATGTAGATGATATTATATTCGGTTCGACAAATGAAAATTTATGTAAAGAATATTCAAATATATTGACTAAGGAGTTCGAAATGTCTCATATAGGAGAATTATCCTATTTTCTCGGACTTCAAATTAAACAATTAACAAATGGAATTTTCATAAACCAAGAAAAAGATTGTGCTAATCTAATTGAACGTTTTGGAATGGAAAACACTTCTGCTAAACCTACTCCTATGAGTACCACTACTCATCTCGATCGAGACGAAAATGGCAAAAGTATAAACCAAAAGTTGTTTAGAAGTATGATAGGCTCACTACTTTACTTAACCGCTAGTAGACCAGACATAATGATGAGTGTATGTTTATGTGCACGTTTTCAATCCAACCCTAAGGAATCACATTTGAGAGCCATAAAACGAATTATGCGATATCTTAACTATACAAAAGATTTTGGTCTTTTCTATCCAAAAGAATGTCCATTCGAGTTAGTATCGTTTAATGATGCCGATTTTGGTGGATCTCGAACAGATAGAAAAAGTACAAGTGGTACGTGTAATTTCATTGGAAAATCACTTGTATCTTGGTTTAGTAAGAAACAAAATTATGTTTCGCTTTCCACGTGTGAAGCAGAATATATATCAGCCGCTTTAGCTTGTATTCAAGTCATATATATGCAACAAACACTTAAAGATTTTAATATAAATTTAACAAATTCTACAATATATTGTGATAATACAAGTACAATAAATTTATCTAAAAATTCGGTAAATCATTCGCGTACAAAACTTATTGATATTCGACACCATTTTCTACGTGACAATATCGAAAAAGGAATCATAAATTTAGAACATATTTCTACTGAAAATCAGATTGCCGATATATTTACTAAACCGTTATTAGAAAACTCATTTATAAAATTACGACGAGAGTTAGGAATAATTTCTTTTAAAGATGTTTTATAGCAAATACTATAAAACTATAAAACTCAGTCGACTAAACAACTCTGCCCAGTCGACTGAATAGCAAAAAAAAAATTATTCAATGCATATGTTTCAATTCAGCTACATAATACATAATATATTAAAGGATGTCTCTAATCCATCCATTTATAACCAATGTTTTTTAAACCAATGAAACAATGATTGGTTCTAAAATCTTATTAATTTACCACCACATTTTTCTTAGCATTTTTATACTATATATACACATTTATACATAAGTTATTTTCAAAAATTGAAAAGTTTGAAAATTTTATACAAAAATGCCTTCCAAAAACTCATACTCTCCAATCAACATCACCTCCTCAGTCGATAACTCACCTACATCACCAAAACTTCCTACGCCAACACCAAAGCATGAACCGATTTATAAATGGGAAAACTATCGAACTGGCTACACACCGGAATCGAAGAAAGCAAAACGTGGACATTTTATCTCACCTGATACGAAAAGAAAGATTGATGATATTCATCACTTTCAACAACAACAAATTGATCTTCAACGAGAATTATACTTTGAACAAAAGGTAACGGCTAGACGATTAAGCTTTCTTGAGCAAATCGGTTTATGTTTTTGTATCTCGAAGAAAAACGATGTGGCTGAGCCCCTACCTCGTCCAATTAGTTTGTATGATCCATCTTCGTCATACCATACACCAGCCGATCCATTGAATCCTTGGATGTCACCAAAAACTCCTCAATATAGTCTAAATTCATGGGACAAAAACTATATGGCAAACGAAGGAAATACAACGCAAAAGAAAATAGTCCATCTCCAAAGAAATGATTATCTTTAAGGTCAAATCATGTTGTTATATTATAATATATCTATATAATTGTAAACATTTCTTTCAATAAAAAATTTTTGTTTTAAAAATTTAAGGATAAGGACAACATCAAAAACACAAGGTTCAGTCGACTGAACCTTATTGCTCAGTCGACTGAATCTAAGGCAGAAAGCAATTATCAAATATTTCAGTCAACTGACTCCTTCTGCGCAGTCGACTAAAATTACCACAGAAACGTTCAAATAACAGTTCAGTCGACTGAATTTAACATAGCAAATTTCGGCCTAAAATTCAGTCGACTGAACAGAATTTTCAGTCGACTGAACGCCAATTCCCAGGCTACTTTTTCCCTTTTTACCACCAATTCCTATCTTTACTTTTCACTTTTACCATTCCAAAAGCTCCTTCTTCACCATTATTCTTCAAAACCCTAGCCCCCAATCTTCATATTTTTCAACATCCCTCTCAAAATTTTCACAAAAATGGCTCCAAAAATACCAAGGGCAAGGCTTCTCCACAAAACTCTTATGCGAACCATCACTCCTCGAACGGGCTCATATGAACTTGTATACCCAAACAATTATAGAGCATTATATGCCATTTGGGGGAATATTAAAGTTAATTGGGTCCACCCAATTCTTGATGAATTTCTTACTTTCAATAATGGGAAAATGCAAACAATATATTTTGGCGAATATATAATGCGACTACTCCTCAACGTCGATACGCCATTACCGGAGTCCGAAAATACAATGGTTCATCAAATAAACCAACGGACTATAAGCCTTATTCAACTTCCAGCTAGACCTCCTCGCATCATATCTCTTGCCGAATGGGAAGCTAGACATCAAGAACCGCAACAACCTCCTCTAGCTCAACATGAAGAACCTTTCAACCAAGATGATGAAATTCGTATCATTGAACCAAGTTTTACTACCAATCAATCATTAGGAATTTTATCAAGAAATCAACAAATTCTTGATAATCGCATCAAGAAGGTTTACCACAAACTTGGTAGAATTAAAGGGTTCTTCAATAAATTATGGGATGCCATCTCATGCTCGAGCTCCACTACCGCTTCAACATCACGCGGTAAGCGTCCTTCACCTACTTTCACATGGACATCATCCGAAGAGCATCCAAGCAGCAGCACGAGTGGCACTAGTGGTGGTCAAGGAGGACGGACTTATAGACCACCCATCGGTGGACCAGTCATTCGTGAACCGGAGGGAGGGAGAGAAGGCTCATATGATTGGGATAAAGAACAATAACTTTCTTATCGTTTGATGTTTTATTTCGTAACTCTCTTATGTCTTGTATAAATAGCCATTCTATGTTTTATTTATCTATGCTACATTTCAATTTTTTTTATTATAGTTCTGCAATTATCTATGCTACATTCTATGATTCAGTGATTGTTTTGATAATATACTTCTGCAATTACTTCCTTTTCGTCGATGACAAAGGGGGAGAAATCTATGTTACTAACCATGTTTTGCAGGAAAGATAGTACATATATTCAGGGGGAGGAAATAATTACATCTCTACACACATCAGTATTGTCATCAATCAAAAAGGGGGAGAATGTTGATACGCTATATTTTGATCAATGACAATGTGCTTCAACAAAAAGGAAGAGATATGTGCAAAGCTATAGGAAGAACGACGAAGACCAAGGATAACATGAGTATGATTTCTATATAGGTCTTAGCTTAGATTAGTTGTTAAAATCTATCCTCAAGAGGCTTGCACAAACACTAGAACACATTTTATAAACTTCATTTTCTAGAATAAAAATTCACTGTGCAGAAATCAAAAGTTCAGTCGACTGAACAGGTATATCCAGTCGACTGAACCTGTTACACATATACGAACATGCACAGTTCCAGTCGACTGAAACAACCTGCTCAGTCGACTGAATTTTTTCCTGAAATTTTTTCTTCACATTTCCAGTTGACTGAAATCCCTGGGTCAGTCAACTGAATTTGAACCTGCGAATTTTCTCCGAATGGACACCTTCTTCCTCCCAAGAGTTGCAACCTTCTCAAATGGAAATGGAAGCATCTCTTGTCTACATCTTTAGCGAACAAATGCATCTCTTCTACACCTATATATACATGCTTCTAACATCTTCAATTCACTAATTTTTTATGCTTTAATCTCACTACTTTCTTGAACATAATTCATATTCTCTAAAGCTCTCAAAACAATCTCCAATCTATTGCTTGAATCTCTGTTTTGTTTTTAACATTCTTTTTATTCATAGCAATTCACATTTCCTAAATCTTCACAAAAACATTTCATACTCTCGAGGATAAAATTATAGGAATATTGTACTACATTGGACTCATCAGTGTTGACAAGAACATAACAAGTCGAATATTGTTTTTAGTAATTGAGTTGAAGTCCTCTTCGGTAGTTGAGGCAAGAAATCCCATTCGGTTGTTCGGGTAAGTTGTAAACCTATTCCTCCAGGTTAAGTGAGGGTTTTAGTTAGTGGAATTCCTAAGTGAAGCTTAGGGACTGGACGTAGGACTAGAGGTCCGAACCAGTATAAAATCCTAGTGTCTACCTTGATTTTACTTACTTTATCTACCTATACAATTCCGTTATTCCATATTACACGATCCTACCGCATAACCTCTTTTCATTTTATACTCAACAACTTTTACATTTTGACTCATAAGATAATTGTTGGCTTATCCCTTATATAAGCAGACAATTGTGGGTCATAATAAATGTTGAGGTTATAATAATTAAGGCGAAAAATAAACCGATCACATTTATTGGAGTTTACCCTGTAAAGATAGGCTGGTAAAGGTTTTATATACCAACTAGCAGTGGCAACTAAATTATGGATTTAAGGGTAAGAGAAGAAGAATTAGTACCATGAAATGCGTGTTATAGGAATATGATGTTGACAGCTTAAGAAGGACTTTACAAATTTAAGACAAATCCCCAAGTTAAAATAGAAGCCATATTCTAATATTAGTAATAGTTGCAAGGACTCCTATTTGCCTAAAGGTATGGATAGATTATCACTATATTTAAGTCACTATATTGGAAAATAAACATGAGTTAACCAACTTTGAAAAGCAGGATGGAAACCTTATGCACCTAAAGCATTGTTAGGTACAAGTGGGCTTAGGTAAGTAAGTTGCTATTGTCCACTTCGATTTAAATGATAAAGCAATGAAAACATTTTCTTAAAGTTAGAAATTGTAGATGTTTTACATTTAAATAAAAAGAGAAGGTTGGTTTACGATTTTATATAAACTTATCCAACAAACTTTAAGGAAATTGTTTATAAAGTAAAAGTAGACAATTTGATTAAAAACAATTTTTCAATAACTATTTTAAAGTTTTTCCTTTGTCTTTTAGGCACATTGTTACGCTTACCCTCAATGTTCACTTTGCTTTTAACAATAAAGCTTTTGAAAAAAAAGCACTTATTTATAAAAAAAAATTTTTGGTTAAGGTCTATTTTGTGTATATTTTGCTGAGTTAAGTTCAACTATTTTTGATAATTTAATAAAAATATCATGATCTTAGTACGTAGAAACGCTGGTTAAAAATAAAAGGAGAGTTTTATAGTTTTCCAACTTACTAATTTTGTGGAAATAAAGTTAAAATCAAAGATTTCAATTTGAAAGGGTAAAGTAAACTGCCACCTAAACTTAAAAAGGAAAGAAATAGATCAGAGTTAGATAAATAAGATTAAACAGCCCACTAGGACAAAATTGACTATGAAATTTGGAAGCAAAATGGTTGGGATAGAGATAAAAAGAAATACGAGAATTTAATGACCTTCTCAGTTAACGGTTTAATTGGAAGGACAAAGTATTAGATCAAACTTCCTGCAGTAGTAAAGGGTGAGCACCACCTTGTATCTTTTTACCTAAGTATGGTTTGAATCATAGAATCTTTGTGTGAGGAAGTTTGGAAAGTATGGTTTGGGCAAAACGTGTTCCAAAATAAGTTAAAAAGTAATCCAAGACTGTTATTATCAAGAGATGCTATATGTGCAAGAGTTTCATTCAGTATAAAGTGTAAAATGGACTAAGTAGGGTCTACTTCAATTCTTATATAGCGCGTTTACTGAAAAAAGGGCAATTCCTTAATTATATTAGGCAATTTAAATGAAACGGTAAGTGTAGGCTCAACACTATAGTAGCAAGGTCGGTACCATATAGGTAAGGATAGGATACTTGTTGGCTATGGATGGTACCATATAGGTAAGGATGGAATACCTGTAGGATATGGGCGGCCTAGGTATTGCATGTTCTCTTGAAGGGCGGACAAGGTGAACATGAATAAGAAAATATATGTATTTTACATGTTGTTGGATTTATATCATAGTAGTTGTGTTCCATGTATGCCTATGTAAATCTTGGAATTTTAGGGTTAAGTATATCATACGCTTGAATATGGAAAAAGGGAAAAGTAGTCCTTAAATTAATGAGAAACTTATTAATGAAATTATATGGCAATTCCAGGTTTTGTTGGGTAATTGATATAGGTTAGTAAACATAATTGGAATTTCATTTACGCTGGAATGAGATTTAATTAGTATTTTAATTTATTGGAATGTAGAGCGTTGCCATGTAAATTCATATGGATTATCAAATTCAGATTTATAAAGAAAAATGTATCATTTGAAATGACAAGGAATACGCCCAAAAAGAAAGAGATGTATAAAATAGGGATATTTATCTTATTATGTATTGTCTGTTTCAATACTATAAAAAAGATAATTCCTTGTAGTTCCAAATGTAACACAAATTCTCCTTCTGTATAAGACGAAGAAATTTACACTATCAACCTTTCCATTGGAAGAGATGTAGTCCCAATGCATTAAAATATAGAAATCCCTAAGTATAAACCAAAGTAATGGTCATCATGTTTATAGGATTAAAATGGCAAGGCATCATTTCATTAATTAGAATAAAGCGATAAGAGATTATGTTTGGTAAAAAGGTCTCAATTATGGGAGGACATTAAGAAATGGTAAAGTTTTGGAAAATTTTAGTCGAGATTGTGCAATGGTTGGTTAATTTAAGGATTTAGGTTAATATTCGCACGCAATGAGAATGTAAAGGCAATTTTCATAGAAAACTTGATTGGAATTTTTTTTATAAGACTTGGAGGAAGGGATAAAAAGCATTCTTCCCAATCGTCCCTTAAATTGGAAGAAGATTATTTGCACAAGGAAATTCATGGAAGATTAACCTAGAATACACAATTGTGCGCTTAGCAGTTGCACGCGAACAAAGTACCACTTTGGCGATTATCACAAATGCTAGAATAAGCCCAGGTTAGAGATTCAATTAATTTTTGGACTTTTATTGTTAGGATTGAATAGGAAGATAGATCATACTTTCACTTGAGAAATTTAGGATGGATCCCTATAGACTCTAAACGCGATACCTAGGTACCATGATTTTGGAAGGACTGGAGAAACCATTCAAAATTAAAATAAGATTACTTAAGTTGAATCAAGTTGGAAAAGAAGTTTCGTTATTTTCAATAATTTAAGAAATCACCAAGTCTGAATACCCTACGTTAAAGTGAAGAAATAGCAGTGAGGTAAGTAGGAAGTATCATGGAAGGAGACACCATCCATATTTGAGTAGTCTCACTTAGTATCCACACGTTGAGGTGATTAGGTATACCACTCGATGAGTTAAGGCAGTATGTTGTGCATTGAGGATTTCATGGAGCTATAGTTTCATGGGAGCATACTTATGCTCAAGTTATTTAGCTAGGTCGAGTATGCATCATTTGAGTTAGTAGTTAGGATTGTAGAGAATTACCTATGCACATACATTCAGATTAAATGATGAGAAGTGCAGTTGAAAAAATGGATAGATTTGTTCCATAAAAAGGACAAGGACTGCACAAGATAGGCAGAAAAGCAAGTACTAATAGGACACATATGAGGTAATCTTTAGAGATGAGTCCACTATACTCTGAGGAGCTGAGTCCTTTACTGTTTGTGGAGATGAGTCGATGATATAATGCAGACTAGTAGAAAATCTCCAAGGCAAGATAGAGTATGGATAAATTATTGGGAAGCCTTATTAGGTACTTGTTGAAGTGTCTATGCAATGCAGCTATCGTGGTCAAGCTATGTCAATTAGGGAAAGTTAAAAAAGGATAGCCGAGTCCCTTGTTTGGCATGAACCTATTGTATTTTCGGGCATGGGACAAATTGACTCTGTAATGAAATAATTAAACTAGTTAGAGTCTAGTAGGGAGACGATTCAGTTGAAAATATATGGGAACCTAGGGAAAAGGTCTGAACTACCTATTCCAAGCTCTTTTCTTGTACGGTTGCATTTTAGTTAGAAAAGATTATTTTTGCAATCAGGTTCTAGCTTAGGTAGAGACTATTGGATGGTAGGAATGGTTGTAAAATTGTCATTAGGATATGTTATGAATGATGGATGCTAGTGGATGTATTGTTTAAATTGTTTCTTATACACGTTTAGGACACATATCCTCTAGGTAGTACATACACATTCACATTATCTCTTATTTATTGTTTAGCCTACTAGATGTTACGTATGGATGCTTCATTGTTGATTTTCTTATTAAGAAATATGCATATGGATGTTGCATATGAGTTGAATGGTTGTGCATACATGTAGAATTGCAAGTATATTTATTTCGGATGTTGCATTCATTTTGATGAAACTTAAGCATTTGCATTTGCATTTGCATGACAAGAGGTCAACTAGATCGGGAGACCGCCTACTCTTTGTATTAGCATAGGTTCACGTGCATTTTGCACTTGCGCACAAAGCACACACGTACTACATTAGAACATTTCTAAGAATAATGATTGCCCATGGATGATGGATAAATAGATGGTTATAGCTAATGATTATTGCATGCGAAAGTTATATTTTTCCATCATTTGAGTTTTCGAGGATGAAATCCTTTTAGGGAGAGAATGTAACACCCAAAAAATTTAACAAAAATTTAGTAAATTAAATTTAAATAAAACAAGGTCTAAAATAACATTTTCATAGATGTTAAATTTTGGCTATGAAACATAAACCATTGCGTTCGTTGCTATTTTCTAGGCAATTTTCGTATATAATTCAAAATCGAAGTTAGCACGAAAAAGTTAATGGGAGTTCGATCATTTATAATAAAACAAACTTTAAACATCAAATTTCCCGAAATTAAACCACCGGTCGACCCAAGAGGGTCGATGGTCGATGTTACCGATCCACTTAGGGAGAATGGTGGTCGACTATGTATGAGATATTTCGAGAATTTTAAAGCCCAAACGAACAATCGAGATTGATTACTTCGTTGCTCAGCTGAGACGTGCATACGTGATAACCTAAATATTCTCCAGGCTAGATCCAACATCCTAAACTGATTTCCAACCCCTATAAATTCAACCTTACCTAACTCTAAAATCTACATAAACATTTACTATACTAACCTCTACCAAAATCTAACCTCTCCTCTAACCCTAAAAATTCTTCAAAATCAAAATAAAATCAAAGTAGAAGAATTACAACCAATCAGATCTGGGAAGAGAAAGCAAACGAAGGGTGATTATCAAGTGGAGTAAGTTGTAACAGCCTAGGCATAAGGTGGGTGAAACAAATTTAATTAGATAATTATTACAGTTCAATTTATTCTATTCTATATGATCTAGGATGATAGAAATCTAATTGTAAAATGAAAAACCCTAGTTTAAGATTTGTAATCTAGGGTAGAATTGAAATCACTATAGTTTGTCAAACCTGGTTTTTAATGCTAATACATCCTATTAACTATTTAAATATAAACCCTAGATTAAACAATTGAAATTGAAATTATGCAAACCTATGAAATTGAGAAACATAAACTGGTTAAAATAGTTGCTTGGGGTTCGTTGTAAATTGTAAACACTGTAATCAATGAACATTAACTCTAATTAAAATATGTAATAAAAAACTGGACAAAACCTAAATTTTAAACAATGACCGGTCGACCTCATCATGAACAGTCAACTGGTTAGGGCTAGAGGTCGACCGATTGTCTCATGAAAGGCGCAGCCTGAACCTCGGCCTAAAGCCAGGTTAGTAATAAATTTTATACAAGTTATAAATTATTTGTGAGCCTATTTTGGGCTAAGTGTGTATGTTGGAGATAGTAGGGAAGCAAGTTCCATATGAGAGGAAATTAGGTCATTGTGGTGTTTAAGAAATGTTCTTTACCCAGTTTGGGGTCGAGTATTCGACTGAGGCCAATGTATTTTTGCTAATGGCACACACAGGGGGTTCTGCAATAGACTGCAGCATTGACGGGTTCCAGATTAGTGGGTCTAGTACTAACGAGGGATGCTATTCGGACATAGTCAGGCCCAACGCGATATGATAAGAGGCAATATTCAAAGAAGCTGCTCGATACAAATAGTGGATTCTATTTAGATATGATTAGGCCTGACATGGTATGATAAGAAGCAATATTCAAAGAAGTAGCCCAACACAATGGGAGTCCTAGGATGCACTGTTCTTACATGACATGATACAGATCAGATGGTGGACACCAACACGTGTGATAAGAGGCATACACTATGATCTAGAGATGAACACTGGAACAGATGATGAGACACACCGACGAGTCAACATTTCAAGTTTTCCCTCTCTAAGCATAGTTGGGTTATAGAAAGTTATATTAGCGAAAGAGTAGTTCCCGCAGTAGCAATATGCGGTGATATCAACGGAAATTAGTTTCCACAGTAGCCTATGGGTGGTGTTTCCTTATTAAGTAGCTCTAGGAGCAGTGGTCGATCGTTAGTTGTGAGTTTTCATTAGTACTTTGAACCTTGTAGTAGCCCATGCAAGTTGTACTGTATGTATGTATTAGAAAAGAACCCTTAGGTAGTGGACCTTGAGAATTCATGGGCACTTTTAATACACCTATATCATCTTGGGTAGAATTAAAGTTAACTGCACATGTTCACCATATATTAAACTTGTACTCATTCACTAGACTTTTTTCTGACCTATCCCCTTCTTTCCATTTTCTCGATGACAAGATGACATGTTAGTAGTTGATGGGGCACAGTACATGGAGAAAGGAGCTACACGTTGGAGTTCTCATATTATTTATTGTTCATCATGTAGTTACTTATTGTATTAAAAGTCTGTAAAACCTATACTATATTTTGGATAGTGTATTTGACAGCTAAGTGTTTTGAAAACAGCTTTCTGAAATGTCTATTTTTTAGTACTTATATTTTCATTTCTTTCGTGGTGAGATCTGAAAGTGTGGAATGTCTTAGTATTTACCTTTATCATTATGCTCTGAAATGTTATAAATCCCAACAGCTTGTATTTCTCGACATATCGCGAGTTCGAAAGTCACTTCACTCTTTGGATTGGGGTATTGGTAAGTGCGGGTTGTTATACTCCCTGCTTTTAGATATATAAAATTACAGCCTTCCATTTTTCTCTTTATAGACTAGAGAAACCCGATCTAATGACAAGTCGTCAGAACATGAAACTCCTTCATAAAAATAGCATATATATTGGTCAGAATAGCATAACTATTGGGACGCTGCTGGAATGGAGTAATCATCAGGTACATAAGAAGCATATAATCTATTAAGGAAGAGGAGGCAAGGCTCCGGCCACACAATGTTACCTAGAGTAAGCTGTATATCCTTCGGTAGGACATAAGCCCATTGTGCGGGAGTTGGCAGAAGAATATCTTCCCTAGGAAAACTTAGAGTGACCACAATTATGTCCAACTACCTAGGAGTTAAGGTAGAGGCCTCAAAGTTAGTAGGGTCTACCGACACTTGGGATGGCTGATATCCATGCACCAAGGAATGAGCAGAGCTAGGCTGGTAAGTCAGATGCCTCGAAGCCATAGGATCCGAGAGAGAGGAAGAAGATGGAGCTTAATCTCCCGAGGCAGCCAATGAACGAGTCTGATGACGGTTCGACTTACCTATTTGATATAATAACCTATCTCATGTACCAATAACCTATCTCATGTACCATCGCAGGGTGTATGAGTGCTTGTTAATGTATGGATGTGCAACAGAAAATGTATTGAATTGATGAACAATGTGAAGACAACAGATAGAAAATTATCTAATCATTACACTAGTATACTACTACCAGCCCTTGTTTCGTAGCTGAACACTCGAATAGCCGAGCCTTAGATTGGAGACCAAGGACCCATCAATACAAAAGCATTTTGTAATCATGTTTTCACAGCTTAAATTACCCTCTACATAGACCCTCTTTAACCTCTACATCCTATAAAATTAGAGCGAGGAAAAAATGCCAACTCCTTAACCTACTACCGAACAAAGCATGAATCATGGCATATGATTTAATATCATGAATGTATAAACGGATAAAATGGCTTACCACATCAGATGATGGCCCTGGATAATAGTTATAGTGAGTAAGAGGCGTTTGAAGTACAGATCGACACTTACAGCTGGATGGGAGATGAACATGCTTGGAGTTTGGGGGAATCTGGAAAATGAATCAAGGTGGTTGGTGGAAGAGGGCTAAGAAGTCTATATTGGTGGGTAACTTTGATCGGTGTTGAACTAAGAGTATACCGACCCTAATGTTAGCTACCAAACTGAGAACATACTAAGCCAAACTGAATATAATACTGGTGATGTACACTTGCTGATATGATAACTGGGTTTGTAGAAGCATTCACCAAAGCCCTCTTCATAGCTTGCAAATCGATCTTTGGGGAGCAAGTGTTATGGGCATTTGCGCCCAAAAGATCTAAGCTTAGCAGGATAGTCATGTGAAGGCAAAGGAAGGGTAGAAAGGAAAGAGGCAAGACATAAGGAGTTAAGGAAGCAAAGGAGTTAAGAAGGGACACCATATCACCCATCTGTTTGGGTATTTAAATAAGCCGAACAAGATCTCATGTTCGATAGTTTTGGAACTAAACATGAATTCATGCTTGGTAGTTTCAACATCGAACATCAATTCATGTTCGATGGTCTCAAACCAAACAGAGATTCTTATTCGGTTGTTTGAACATCAGACATGAAGTCCTTTTCGATAAGCAACTCACCAAACAAAGAATGATGTCAAGTGCATACTACAAAGCACCGAACAAAATATCCTATTCGGTTTAGTTTGAAGGTCAGGCTAAGAGAAGTCAAGCAAGTTCAAACCAAGAAAATCCATGTAAAGCCGAACAAAGGAGGGTTATGAGAGAATCTAGCCAGCAATATGTCCATCCGGTGCCATATCACGAACAAGGTCCTTTCAACCGAACAAAACATGTTATATATGGAATGAAATTTGGGTATATTTGGAAATTTATGATCATACCTTTTATAAATGAAAATATTCGAACGGAGCGAGTTATATGTGGAAATTGGCTAATTTGCCAAAGTAACCTCCCTACCACTACACCCCTATAAATATCCAAGCTTTTGGCATTCACCGGAGAATTTTTTGGAACCTCAAAACTATGCCAAATAGAAATCGCCGAACAAAGCACACGGGATACAATATCAAGTAATAAATCATTGTATTTTACATTCAAACACTTGTAAGCTCGAATCATGATAAGGAATAAAGAAGAACAGTTGGCATAGGCATATCAGTCGAACCACTATAAATCTGTGTATAATTCACTTTTCTTGCATTCTATTTCTATTGAATATACTGATGTAAATTTGATTGGAGGTGTTGGCCTACTTTTCATGCAAATAAGGGTGGATTGATGTCATATTGGTAACCGTCGCGATGGTCTTTCTGAGCTGATCAGTTTTAGATATAATTTTGATATATGTTGAGTTACGGTTTGTGAAATAGAGGCATTGTACTATTTAAATAGCATCTGTAGTTATTTCAGGCCAAACTGGACACACAACCCATAGCCCAGCCTAAGGACTATATAAATGAGGCCATGAAATAGTAACTGTTACCTCTATCTTCAGTTTTTTGTGTAATCACAAAATTGCTTAATTATATGCTAATGGTGATTAACAAATTAATTAAAAAGCGATTAAAAATTCAGAATGTCCAAGCCCTATCAATTTATGTATGGATTCGAAGTCTTAACGAGGCATAAGGGCATCCGAGATTCGTTTTTGGATCCAACACTTCGGTTGACCAGAAATTGATGATTTATCCCCGATCGTTGAATTTAGGTTTTCCGACAAAGAATCGACAATTGGGAGGTACCGTTGGGCAGATGACGACATATGGAGTGCATTCATGATGGCCGATCATCTCAAATCGCCCTAAATTTTCCAAAATCTGGCTTCAAACTTACAGCGGCCAAGGTAGAGGCGTAGGTGGAAGGGGAGGCTGGAGGTCACCACGGTGGTCTAGTTGGGTGCGGTTTCAGGTAGGGAGCTTGATGGTGGTGTCCGATAGAGGTGCAACGGTTATAGCGACATGCGACGGTGGATGAACATGACAACTGATGGGTTCGAAGGGAGAACGGGGGTTGTCAAGGTAAATGCAAGAAGCATATTCAATTATTTATATTAAATTACTGAAATACGCCCAAAACTTCTAACCTTCATATCTTTCTCACATGAACTCTTATTTACGTGCAGTTTCTTTTGTTGGTCTCGTGCTGAATTTTCAAACAATTTAGTATTGGGCTTTCTATGCTGTTTGCGATAGCACATCGGTATGGTTAATTTAATTTAACTACTTGAATTTCAAAATATCAAATGCATATCCATTGATAAAAAAATTGTAATTATGATATGTGTCGTGATATATTGATGGTTATTTGGATATTGTGAATTTTTGGATATGTTATGCTGATTCTTTATTATTGATTATTGTGTTATTGGGTGTTCAATTATCAGCACTTGTGGATTTAAAATTTGGATGTCACTAATTGAGATGAAATGGGAAGATTGGATAAATAAAAGGTAAATAGGGTTATTTGCAGATTTTGGATGATATTATAAATAATAGTGGTTTAATGAATTAAAATGAGATTAATAAAAGAAATTTAATAAGGCTATTATTTATGAATTTCTAGGAAAATTCATAAATAATAATAGAGAGTATATTCGAACTAAAATTGGAAAGTTTATTATTTTTAGTTAAATAAATGATATTTCATAAGTAATGATATGGTTTTTGTGAAAATTACACTGTTCTGAGATAAATAGTTGTGAACTAACTTTTGAGAATATTAAAGATATTTAATATGTATTGCTATCTTGACGTAAAATAATATTATTATTGGTTTGAGAGGTAATTTGGTGTTAACTACCATTTTAATATAAAATATGATGAAATCACATTTTGATTGTGTGCTATATTTTCCGTTAAAATTACGTGTGCGTAGTCAATTATGGTTTTATTGTTTTGGTGGTTGTGTTACTAATATAGTGATTTAGTACACACTTGATTGATTTATTTCTCGATTTGTACATGTCATTCTTACATAGAGACCATTCTAATTTTCTCTATATCATTTTAGTTTTATCGAATGTCCCGAAAAGGACACATTTGATTGATTTATACTTATATTGATTGTGTAGTACTCATAGTTGATAAATAGTATATGTAGGTATATATGTTGTGAATAGCTTATTTGAAGTTTGGGGTTAACATTGTGTATAGTCAAATGTTTATTATGTTTAATGGACAAATGTGCTATTATTGTTATTATCCTATATTTATAATGATTGATTCGAATGATTTAGTAGGAGCAGTGTTTCTTGCTTTTATTAGTTCTAGTAGTTGCATGGATGTTATGGTTATTATGTGCAAACGACTATTTGGATACATAAGAAGCATAGGAAATGGAACTATGTGTTCTTCTTCCTCCAAAGGGGTATGCAGACAGTCTTTTTCTATGCAATAGCTATCAAGTGTATGATTATAGTGTATAGTGGTTAGGCATAGCCTAAAAATAGTCGGCATATTTTTATTTATTATTATTATTATATATATACATATATACACATACAAATGTGAGGATCATAAAAGGGATTGAAAATGTGGATGTTGGGTATATTGTAAATAGCTGATTTGGTATACATTTTTATACTATCGTTATATTATTCATAAATTAGTGACACTTGATGTATTGAAAATGTACATTGATGTGATGATGTTGTAAAATAGCAGTATTATTGAGTTAATGTTCATTTATTTGGATGATTGATTCCACTATAAGATTTTTTTTTGGTTTTTGTAGTTTGAAATTTTAAATTGTAAAAAAAACATCCATTTCTTTTAATATCAGAAATTAGTTGCAGATATGTTTTGTGGGTAATTGATTTTCGACATTAAAAATAGGGGGTATTACATTGACTATCTCTAGAATATATATCTAGTACTATTTCTTCTAAAAGTCCTTCAGGGTTCATATCATGGTCAACTTATTTCAACTCTATGTTCCTTTCTTATTTTCTTATTTGACCCATCTACTCGACATTTGATGCTTTTTCATTGGAAGACTTTGTTTATTTTCTTTAGATATCAATTCTTGAGTACTGATATGAAAAGGCTTAGGAGCTTTAGTTTTGTTTAGTTTATTTAATGTAGGTCAATAACAAGATTCATCTTCTTTATTATATTGCTCAAGTGTGACAAAGTACATTTCATAAGAACTAAATTATTCCCCATTTTTGGTTCCCTATTCCACCTTGGAAAAGGACTTCATAAGTAATTGGGGAAAGAGAGGCATCAATCTCATCCAGTGCGGGTTGTCCAAAAAATGCATTGTAGTATGATGGTTGGTCCATCACCACAAATAGAATTTCAAAAGTTCGAGAATAAAGTGGCCCCAATTCGATCGTATATTTTGATTTTCCTAATCGGCATGGAACCTTATTGTTGAACTCAAATATAGGCTTCAGACTTAGTTCAAGCTTTTTTTATAGAATATCCATTTGGTCGAAAGCACTTTTAAAGATGAAATTAACTGCACTTCTGGTGTCATCCGATATTTTGGATACTAGTGGAAGTCCAATTGGCACGGTTATCATAAGTGGATTGCTATGTGGATGTCTAACCCCCCTCCATTCCTTCGAACTTATCACTAGATCCATGATTTGAAAAGAACCTTTGTGAGTCTTCTTTGGTGGTTCTTCGCTTATTAAGTAAATATCTTCCTTTGCTTCTCTCATATATTGGTTTCTTATGCCCTTGCTCATTCCCGCAGCATGCAGTCCATTGTGCATCCATCAATATGGTTGATTAGTTATAGGGATTCTAAGGAAGTTCATTTTCTAAGATATTGGCATCATTAACCGGGGGTTTCTCATTGCGAGAGAATTTCTCATCATTTTTGACAAAATTTTTAAGCACTCCCCCTCTAGTCATATTTTTTATGATTCCACCCATAACACTATCTCGTCCATCTTGTGCCCATTTACCTTGTGAAAAGCGCAATAATATCCTCCTTTATTCAGTTTCGGGTTTGTCTTTGACCTGAATGACATATGGTACTCAATCTCATCATTAGTCATAATATAGATATAAGAGATAGGTTCATTTAACTCAACATAATTCACCTTAGAAAATTCATCCCACTTCCCTTTTTGTTTGGAGCCATAAAGCCTCCCCTTTCTCTTTGTTTCTTTTTATCATGGAAGATTTCATCAATTCGAAATAACATGTCTACTTGAAAGTGGAAATCTTGTAAATCCTTGCAACCATGAATATAAAGTTGTTTCCAAAAAGGAGTGTTCTCAATCACCCTGGACTTTACAGCCATTTGCATCTCTCTACCACTTACACTTCCTGCCTTGTTAGCATATGTGTTAAACTCTTCAAATAGTCTCTCAATAACTCTCTTAATTTTTTCTTTATGTTAGCTAACGCACTTGCATCAACATTTGGTTCTTTAAAAGTGCAGAATTGTGATAAAAATTTATAAGCAAACTGCTCCCATGAGTAAATATTCTTCTTATGATAGCGTCGGTACCACTTTGCGGCTACTTCAAGGAAGATGGTTTGGATAGCCTATATCTCACTGCTCTACGAGCATCATACAAGTCCATTTGGCTTCCAAAAGCCATCAAATGATCCTTTGTATTCGTTGTGCCACCATATTCGCTTGATGGAATTTTGACGTATGAAGGCAATGAGACTACCATTATTTTCCTATGAATAGAGCTCCCCTAAAGTTATTGTTCAATTTAGTGTCCATCGGTTCCTTTTTCCTTTCAATTCCACATTATCTTTCACTGCTTTGTTAGCTAAGTCTTTCAAATATATTTCACTATCTTTATAGTTCCTTTGCTTCGGTTTATATTTTTTAGGGAAGTTGAGTTAGCAAACTATACGAGAGAGACCATGTCTCTTTATTTGGTTTTTGGGTCGATCGATCACCATCCCCTTTTCATGGTCCTATATTACTTTTCTCAATGATCTTGCTTTTCAAGTTCAAATCTTCAGCATTTCTTCGAGGGGACTCAAAGTAATGATCCGTATTTTTTGTATCGGTGAATTGTAAGATATTTTTATTTTATGTAACGACCCGTATTCTATGTGAGCATTTTAACCTTGAAAATCTTGTGTGGTTTATAAATTTTGATAGAAACCGAGTTAGCATCTCAAACCACTTCCATTTCTTCAGGATGATGTTTTCTTATTCCATAGAGTGGTCATAATAAAAAAAATGAACTTAATATTTGAAAGTTAATAGTTGTTTTAATTTTTGGTTATTTCTAATCTACATTAGTGGATATTTAACTAAGCCCATACTTAGGCTCACTAACCTATCTCAAAAAATTGTGCTTGGAGGAGGCTGTAGGAACCGATCTATCCCCCAAATAGCTTTAAACCTCCATTAACCAAAATTTCATTAAAATGCCTACTTTTTCCCTTACTAATCTTAGCCAAATCATCAATTAGAGGAGTGATTTACATAGTGGATCTTGAGATTATCATTTTGGCTGATTTGAATTCCTCTTTCTTATCTACTTCAGATCTAAGTGTAAGAATGTATATTTTTTGGTATTTGGTTAGTGGTTCTTGCCCTCTCACTTTACTATGCATGTTTGTATAGTTAAAAACGATGTTTTTAACATGGTTTTGATCCTAAAGTGTTTTCCAACCTTACCACATTTTCCTAAATGTTTACGGACAAAATATAAAGGTTTTAAAGTGGTTTTTGAATAGGTTTCCAACTCCTTTTGTTCATGTTCGTATGCTAATGTAAAAGTAAGATTTAGATCAGGATTCACTTGATTATCATGTTCTCTTGCATTGCATATATGAGTGGATGTATATAAATGATATTCCATGTTTTTATGTTGTGCTTTGATATGGTTTGCTAGTGATTTTATGTAGTTAGGAAAGAAGTTTTTGAATTGGCAAATCGAAGATAAAGATAGTTGGAATTAGATGAAACCTGGAGGGGAAACGCTAGAAGATGAGAGAAACCTGGGATCCAATTCGCATCAAATATAGAGAAAAGTAAAGGACTCAATACTGAGAGGTTTTTCTTGGTACCGAGAGCTTTTGGTTATGGAAATCGATTGGTGGAAATTTGATACTTTATTTAGGCTTAGGATGATGAACAGAAGACTAGTGCAAGAATTTGGCTAAATACTAGACTTATTACCGAGAGCTTTGGAGGGTAGGGAGACAAGAGCTTTTGCTGTTATCCACAAGAGCTTTTAGAGTGGATGCCGAGAGCATTTAAGAGTGGCTGGGGTCAAGTACTTAGAAGTTGGAGTTCTAGGGAAAAGGGGAAAGAACTTAGACAAAATTAGCTAAGTATACCTATCGGTACCGAGACCTTTGTGTTGCTACTGAGAGGTCGGGTCTTGCTAGAACAAGGTGTAACTTTCAAAAGGGGAGGCAAGGGCTCTATTGGTGTGCTAAAGGTGTTTGTTATTTCAGTTGGGGTTTGATGGTGATGTAGTAGCATGATGACAGCTTCGGGACTTCGATAATGGCAACTTGATGGTGATTAGAGTTAGGTTCCAACGATGGTGGCTCGATGTTGAAAGGAGTCGCGAGAATGGTTGTCCATAAAGGGTGGGTTCTAGGAAGGGTGACCTATGGAGAGAATGTTGAATGGTTCTATCATGGATTAAGAGAATGTGGAATGGTTCCTTAAGGATAATGGAAACTAAACGAAGCAAGGAAAGGGCTCGAATGCATGTTCTAAAGATCGTTGATACTCAAACTATTTTCTGATTTACTCAAAAGTAGGGTTATTATGGGGACGCACATTGGTACTTTGTTTGGTTATCAAATGTCGGTTATTTGAATTCGTATGCCCTAGACTGGTGGATTTGGGTCTAGTATCAGCTTTAGGCTAGAGGCGATAGGAATTTTGATTTGGTTTTATTTTTCAAAGTCTATCACTCTATCACTCCAAAGCTGATACTGGACACCCTTCATCATATTTAGTTTGCAGTATACCTTTATGACATTCATAGAGTAGTGAATAATTTTTATTATATGCTAACTCTTTATTTGTAGGGACATTGTATAGATCTGTCAAATATGGTTCATACACCCTTTTTCCTTACTATATCGACTTGTATAGTATTTTGAGATTCATTTTCGCTCACACCAAACTGTTGTCTGACCCAAGATTTTATTCTTTGTTTTTATTGTCTTGGGTACTATTAAATGAGTAGACTAAATAGCAGGTTTAGGTGCTATGTTGTGGACGAGCTGGATGGAGCTATCTCGTATTATATATAGGTTTCTTTGCTTATTCCATCGTGCAACACTGTGGAGCCTTGACAATGACGTCTTATTACTATTGCTATGACATAGTCATTTGAGTTTGTTCCCATTTTGTATAAACTTTATTACACTATTGTATAACGTATGGATCTTTACTCGGTTATTTGGTTCACTTAGTTATTACTATCTCTCCTAATTTATATCTGTGATGTATATAATATTTTATTCCATGCGTTGTGAGATATACAATAGGTTCTATGATGTTTTATTTAATTTTCAGCCCTTGATGATCATCCGATATCGGTCGAGCATGGTAGTAGTGCGTTATTTAGTTATATTAGGTGCTAGTGGTGTAGGATGGTCTTTATATTTAGTATCAAAGCTTAGGTTACACGATTAACCGAAGTTGATACCGTGGTCCAGTAGAGATAGGAAGAGAATTATCACCCAAGACTGGATCGAGAGTATATATATGAGAAAGTGCGTACTTGTTATGTATTTTCGTTTTCAAAACTATGTTGTAGTTTATAATATATAAGTCACATGCATAAACGAGTACCATCGACATAGTTTTCATTTAAAGGACTGATCATTCTTGTTATAGATTGAGATTGAGTCAGAAAATAAGAAACACTATAAGGAACTCCATTTCTAGAGTTGAGGAAGGAGTAGGTTTGGGGGTTGCTAACCTTGACTTGCGAGCCATGTTCAGTGTGATGATGGCGAACATGTTGTAGAATGCTGAAGCGGCTGCTCCAAATGTTGATGTTGGTGGTGATACTCAGGTATAGGTGTCGAGGGTTGACTCTGCCAAGCTCTGCGAAGATTACTCCACAATGGGAGGCAAACATTTCTTGAAATGGATTCGGCAATCAAAGTGTAGGATTGGTTAGATGCCTGCAAGCATATCTTTGGTGACATAGAAGTAGATGATGCCATGAATAGGAAGCCGGCTTCTAGACAACTTCAAGGGAGGACCATAAACTGGTGAAATGCTATTACTATTGCTACATTCGATGATCGATTCACTTAGATCCTGTTTAAGGCTTGTTTTGAGGAGAATTTTGCTTCGGTTGCCCAGAAGTCGGTGCTATTGAGGAGATTTACTTGTTTTGAGTTTGATGCTTTACCGAAGTATATAATGTCTTTCATCAATACTCCATTGCGGAAGAACGAGAAATTTCTTATGGGTTTGGATAACTATCTAAGGGAAAAGTTTGTGATTCATATCGATGAGCCATTAGAGATATTTTTCGAGAAAGCTCTTTGCCAGGAGAGTTTGTACGCTAAGTCCAGGTTAGCTGTTGTCGCTAAGGAAGAGCCAAAACCTTAACAAGCAGTAGAGGCAAGAAGAAATGGAATGGAAAGAGAAAGCTATTTCAAAGGAAGAAATCTCAAAGAAAGATAATGGGAATACGTTTGTTTTGGTCGTGGGGATGAGCGTCACCTAATTAGAGACTACAAAGCCGATGGGAAGAAGAAGTGTTACAATCATAAAATGTTCGAACATGTAGAAAAATTGTCTAGAACTAACACAACAGAAGCAGGTTGTGAAGGCATATGCTTTGGACATTGTTATCCGGCTTTCTAGCCCGGCTATATTGAACTGATTGCATGAGTCAGATCCGACTACTATCAAGACCTATTGTCTAGAATGATGAGGTTGGGCTCGAAGGTCAAGTATAGATGATTATATGAAGTCAGAATTGAATGGATATGATGGATAAACAATGTAAAATGCTTAAAACATGGAATACAACTTAGTGACTGGAAGGGGTCAGTATGGATGTGCTCAATTTAGAGGGATCGGCATGGCTAATTGAAAGTGATCGGCATGGCTGATTGAAAGGGGTCGGCACACATCAAAGTACTAGAATATCTATGTAGAAAACAATCAATATCTCAAGATCTGTATGACCAATGCATATGAAATTTGGAGAGCAAGGTATATGGACCCTAAGGAACCTACCCTGGGGATTGCACATCAAATAGGCAAAGCTAGAGGGATCAGTATACAACTCTTTGGAGGGTTCAATAGAAAGAAGTTTACAATTAGAGTTGAATCAAAGTTCAATCAATAACTTGAGCTCCTGTGGTCAAAATGATATGAGAATTAAAAGTCCAACATTAAGCATGCAGAAGGCACTATATGAACGCTACCCAAAAAACAACCAATGAAGGGATCAGTACCGATTCCTCCTCATTGGGAGTTGGGACTAGTGACCCTTTTGGTGGGCCCATGAGAAATCTTTGTGATTATTGCTTTTTATTTGTTGTTAACTTAGTCTTTTCCTCAGTTTAACTTTATTTTCTTCACTTGCTTCTCTATAAAATCAATTCTTGGGTGTTTGTGACCAATTTGGTTGCAAACATTTTGGTGCTTTCACTGAGAACCTGATTCTCAGCTTGCAAGGATTGCCTTTGTTGCTATTGGATTAGATAAATCCCCAAAAGGAGATCCATAGTTATCTTCATAAAGTTGCTTATACTACTCATATTTATAGGAACTAAAGCAAAGTAATCAATAATGGTGAGACATACTAGATCCACTTCTCATAATGTGGAAGGAAATGAAACTGCTATCATTCAACATGGAGACCCAAGCAATCAAATGTGAATGCTGATCCGGTTGAAGTTTAGAGTCCTACTGATTCTATTACTAGAGCTGAGTTTCATAATTTAATAAGAAAGTTGATGGAAAGCCGTCGACAACTAAATCAATAATTCAGACTAATATCAAATTGATGAACCAAATTGCTTAGCGACAACGGGGGAAATTAGGAGGGAAAACACTCCTTACTCAGCATCAGAAAGTTCTAGCTCATCGAATGAATGTCACAGGCATATAAGGATTGAAAAAAATCACACAGAAACATTAGAGCGTCGCTTGGCAAACCATCGCAGTCATCCAGGACCGTTCGGTGCCTATCCCTCCATAGAAATTAGTACCGATTCCTCCTTTAGAGGAGGGATTCTCCTCATACACTTGGGGAATCGTAAAGGAACTATTTCTAAAGGTTTAGGTGGTGGAGTTTAATTGAATGTTGACCAGTTACCTCCCTGGAATGATGATGAAATGAATGTAAAAGATGCGCATCAGGAAGATGAGGAACAAAGAAGGCATTTAACGACCCATAGACATCGACCGAACCATTCACGTGAGGTGAAGCGCGACGACCGCTTGGCACCAACCATCCAAATGTCGAACTAATCAGCAATGGTCAGATAGTTAGTGAGAGAAAGCCAAGGCTTAACTAATGATGACTGGGGAATCTTAAGAAGTCATACCACGTTCACTAATAGTGTATTATATGCACGGTACCCAAGGAAGTTTAACATGCCGTCGATGCTTGCTTACAAGGGAAAAACTGACCCTAGGCAGCACATAATGAGATATGAATGGTTGATGGATTCCACATGAGCCGATGATGCGACTAAGTGTAGATGCTTTCCCATAACTCTTTACGGATTAGCAAAGATGTGGTTCATGAGACTCCCTGCGATCAATTTCTAGATTCAATGTTTTGGAAACCAAATTTTTGGAGCAATTCCGGATGCATTCGACTTGTCCTAAAGATGTGATGTCCCTTTCTAGCATGATTCAGGCTCTAGGAGAGTCTTTGAACGATTATTTGGAGAGATTTCATAAAGTTGTCATGGAGATCAGTAATCCAAATGATCATGTGATACTCGTGGCTATGAGAAGGGGGATTGATCTTGAGTCAGAATTTGGTGATTGGTTAGCCGATAAGCCGCCAGCAATATTGGAACGCTTTTACGCAAAGGCAAAACAATATTTGAGGAAGAAGAAGCTAGTTCCTCTAGAAAAATAATGTTGCGGACCCGAATGGAGAAGGGGTACAAAATAACAATGCAATCAAATAGGCTGTTGACAGTTCTGGGAAAATCCAAGTGAATGTTTAGAATAAACCAAATTATAAAAAGAGAGGCAAAGATAAGAACCAAGAATGAAAGAGGGCTTCTAGAAGGTAGAAGCCTAGGATTCCAATGTACGATAATTACATACCATTGAATACATCCCTCAAGAATATCTATTTGTCTACTTGTAATACCATGCAGTATAGGAAGCTACCTCAGAAAGAATCGACAGAGAAGTAGAAGCAGGAGAAGAAATATTGTCAGTTTCGTGAGTGTTATGGGAATAACACAAATGAATGTAGACATCTCCAGATGTTATAGAAAAACTGATTCGAGAAAAGAAGTTGCAATAGTTTGTGAAAGCCCTGCAGGATGGCGGGCATGGGACTTCTGAACCCAACTAAGGACAAGCGCTGTGTAGGGCTAAGGAGCCCGTGTGAACCAGTGGAAGGCTAGTGATAAACACGACAGTCGGAGGACCGCATCCCGTGGATAAAAGTTGGCAAGAGATGGAGCTCTATGCTAGTGCGATTAGGCATATGGACTTTGATGTTGTTCAAAAATGGAAGATTGAGCTCTAGAAAAATAGCAATATATGATGATGGATGATATTGTGTTTAGGAACAATGATGTAGATAAGGTGGAGGCTTTGACAATCGACCCAATGGTTATTTTAGCCATGATTTGTTCTGCTTTGGTGAGAAGGGTTTTGATTGATTGTGGAAGTTCGGTGAATATAATCTTCAAAAAATCTTATGGTTAGACGAGGATGGAAGCCAAAGATTTAAAACCGTCTAAAGCTTGTATACACGATTTTAACGGTGTTGCAACTGGAGCTATTGGTTATGTCGAGTTACCCTTTGAGTTAGGAGAAGGTGAACGAAGGAGAGTGTGGATCTTGCCATTTATTGTCTTGGATGTTGACTCTTCAGACAATGTTTTTCTGGATTGACCCCTTAGCTAAATTCAGGGAAGCTCTTGCCCCATGGTGTTTGACTTTGAAGTTTCCGGTGGATAATGGTATAGGAGTTGTTTATGGTGATTAGGCGACTGGACGTGCCTGTTATGTAGCTGAGTTGAGGGAAGCTCAGCGTAAAGAAAAAGGTAAGGGTGTGGAAAAAACTATCTGCATCCAAGCCACCGAAGATTGACAACTAGTGCCTGAGACTTAGCTCGAGCACCATAGTTGGTTTTATAGAGATATAGAATCAAGAGATGGCATAAAGAGCCTAAAGAGACCATGGCTGCATCGGGTGAGCTGACGATTGATATCACGGTTAGCCATGTCGACCCATCACGAGTCCTAAAGATCGGGTCACAGTTCAGCCCCCTAATGATGAAAGAACTGCTAGTTTTCTCCGAGTGAATCTAAACATATTCGCTTAAACTTACTCTGACATGTGTTGAATCTCTGCTATTGCAAGCTAAGCATTGAATATCAACCCGAGGTATGTCCTGGTGAAGAAAAAAGATGCGAGAAGGATCCGGAGAGACCTGCCCTCTCAAAGAGGAGATGGATAAAAAAAAGACAGTGGGTTTATCCACGATGTCCTCTACCCTAATGGGTATCTAATCCTATACATGTTAAGAAAGCGAATGGGAAATGGAGGACGTGCATTGATTATTCAGATGAACAAGGCGTACAGTTTTCCCCTTCCGAGGATTGACTAGCTAGTGGATTCAACCGTAGGACACGAATGGCTATCTTTCATGGATGCATACTCGGGATATAACCAAATCCCGATGCATATCCCTGATCAGGAGCACATTAGTTTCATTACTGATGTTGGATGTACCACTATGTGGTAATGCCGTTTGGATTAAAGAATGCAGGAGCTACTTATTAGTGCTTAGTCAAAAGAATGTTTGAAAATCAGATTGGAAAGACAATGGAAGTGTATGTGAATGATATGCTCGTGAAGTCACAAAGATTAAGCAACAACATTCGAGACTTGGAAGAAATGTTTGACATCCTCCGACATTACAAGATGAAAACCAATCCTTTGAAGTGTTCCTTTGGTGTTGCATTAGGAAAATTATTGGGCTTTATTGTCAATGCTTGTGGAATAGATGTTAATCCCGAGAAGATTCAGGTTATCCGTAATATCCATGCGCCAAGAACTATTAAACAAGTGCAGAGTCTGAATGGAAAAGTTGATGCTTTAAGCCGATTCATCTCCAGACCTACTGAAAAATGTATTCCTTTCTTTGATTTGATTGGGAAAAGGAAAAAAACTTCAAATGGATGTAGGATTGTAAAGACGCGTTTCAAGCATTGGTAAATCATTTGGAGAGACCCCTTATCTTGTCAAAGCCGGTGGATTTTGAGGAGTTATAAATTTATTTGGCCGTATCAGTACCATGAGGAGAATCGGATCCAGAGGTCGGTGTATTACATCGGCAAGGGATTAACGGCAGCTGAAAGAACTATCCGAAAATAGAGAAATTGGCAAACGCTTGCTAATTGCATTATAGAAGCTTCGTCCGTATTTCCAGACGCATCTGATCAATTTTTACACCGACCAACCATTACGATAGGTCCTACAGTGACCTGAGACGTCTAGAAGGCTACTCAAGTGGAATATAGAGCTCATTCAATTTGATATTCCTTATCTCCCTTGGATGGCTATCTAAGGTCAGGCACCGACAGAGCTTGTAGCAAATTTTACTGTGTAGGATGATTCTCTAAAAGGCAACAAAGTCCCTACCATATGGTGGAAATTTTATACTAATGGAGAGTCTAACGATTATTATTCTGGAGCTAGGATTGTGCTTGTAACTCCAAAAAATCGATCAATCTGTTATGCATTAATGCTTGATTTCCCAGCAACAAACAACGAAGCTAAATATGAAGCTCTGATTGTTGGGATTGAACTTGCTAGAGAATATAATAAAATCTCTCAAAATCTTTTGCGATTCATAGTTGGTAGTGTATCAAGTTAGGGGAGATTATCAGACCAAGGGACAATGGATTTCCTCATACCTTACCCAAGTCCAAGAGTTGTTGACAGAAATCGTGTACCATGACATTCGCATATTCCACAAGATCGAAACGGAGAGGCTGATTCATTGGCAATGTTTGCTAGTACTGGCAATGCACAACATATGGGCATGGTTCTAGTCAAAGTGTTAAATTCCCTGAATATAAACATGATAGAAATCAACCAGACACTGGAAGCAGAGCCTGAAATGGAATCGTGGATGACTCTAATCAAAGACTATTTACTACACGGAGTCCTACAAGTTAAAAGAAATGATAAACGACAAGTCCTTTTCAAAGCTTCACGATACATGATGCAAGAAGGAATTATCTATAGCAAAGGTTTCTCAGTCCCTCTACTCCGGTATGTCGCTTATGATGAGATAACGCGTGTTCTAAGGGAAGTTCATGAAGGAGAATGTGGAAATCACATTGGAGGGCAAACCCTGGCAAAGAAAATACTCCGTTTAGGTATTATTGGCCAACTGTAAATTGAGACGCTGTTGATTATGTAAGATGATGTGATAAATGCCATATATATGCAAAAGTTCCAAGAGCTCTGCCAACAGAAATCACACAAATGTCAGTCCATGGCTATTATCCATGTGGGGTATAAACATTATCGATTCTTTACCGATCTCTAAAGGTGGTACAAAGTACGCTATCGTTGCAGTTGATTACTTCACTAAATGTGCCAAAGCAGAACCTTTATCCATAATCACAACTAAAAAAGTAATCAACTTTATTGTTTGAAAGATCATATGCCGCTTCAGTCTTCTATGAAATATTGTAATGATAATGAGACTCAATTCGATAATGTTGAATTCAAAAAATTTTGTCGAAGATATCGTATCAGAAGAGATTTTCAGTGGTCGCTCACCCTTAGGAAAATGGGCTGTAAATAAAATCATAAAGTCCATTCTGAAAAAGCGTTTGGAGAAGACCAGAGGCAAGTGGGTGGATAAACTCCCTACAACACTGTGAGCTTATAGGACTACCCACAAGTCCACGACTGGCCATACTCCATTCGCCTCTGCTTACAGTTCCGAAGCTGTTATTCCTGTTGAGATCGAAGTTCCTTCACATCGAGTGACTTACTACGATCCAAAAATGAACAAATATCTGCTCTTAGAATCTCTTGACTTTATAAATGAGAAGCGCGGGGAGATCGATTTGTGGGCAGTTGCACACCGGCACCGAGTTGCCCAGTATTATAACACTAAAGTTCGACCTAAAACCTTCGAAATTAGCAATCTAGTCCTAAAACAGGTTTTTCCTATCCTATCACACATGAATGCATTCTAGGAAGGGCCATATGTCATTAAACAGAGGATTAGAGAAGGAACTTTCAAGCTAGCGACTGTCAATTGCATTACACTTCTAAGAGCGTGGAATAGCGAACATCTATTATGCTAATTCACTTAGTTGTTTCTTTCACATTTCAATTGTATGCACTTTCAGAATTTTCTTTAGCATTTGACTTTTTGAATGTGTAATAAGATAGTGCATGTTATTCCTTTCCATTTAATGAATAAAATTTCAAGCTTCCTTTTGTATTTATGTTTGCTGTTGCATTATATCCTAATTACATAGCGAAACTGATTAACGTCGATGTGTATGAATAGGATCCCAGAGTATAAAATTAATCAATCGCGCTAATTCCTAATGGAACTAAATAAGATGAGCTTGTTCCACTTGTTCATTTGATAGCTCTCATTCATTGTCCGATAGACTGGATGCACGATGAGGAATAAACATAGCCGAGCAACAGACTAGATGCACGATGAGGAATAAACATAGCCGACGATCTGATAATCGGATAAATCTAGCCAAACATATGATCAAGATAAAGTAAGAATGACTGTGACATGACCGATCACTCACCACACCAAACCTCAGACCCTAGGGGCAACCCAATCAATTAAGGGGAGTGCGATCCGACCTCCCTTCAAAATAACTCTATGTCCCATGAGTGTGGACTAGAGTATAAACTTAAATCGGGTGTGAATCGACCACCCACGAAATAACTCTAAGTCCCTGGAGTGTGGAATGGGGTATAAACTTGAATCGGATATGAATCAACCACCCGTGAAACAACTCTAAGTCCCCAGTGTGGACCGAGTATAAACATAAATCGGGCATGAATCGATCGCTCATAGAATAACTCTAAGTCCCCAGAGTGTGGACTAGTGTATAGACAAAGATTAGGTGTGATTAGACCACCCATCAACTAAATCTTATCCTTAGAGTGTGGATATGAACATGAATGAATAGATGAGTGGAGTTCGACCATTTGTTATTCCATAAACTCCAACCTGAAATCAACGGGAAAGTATAAACTCGCTAAAGATGGAACTCAACCATCCAACATCTAACCCCGCTAACCCGAAATCGGGGGCAAGAGTATAGTTGCTCAAAAATCACTGAATTCAACATCTTAACATTAAGGCTCGAGCCTAGTGTTTGACACAACTTGAGGCCCGATCACTTGGAGGCCTTGGGATAGAGATGGTGGATTGTTATCGGGATTCATGAACAACGAATTACAAGTACATTGAATGGAAAGTAATAGTACAACTACTTAAATAGAAATTCACAAAAAGCTCAATTGAAAACAATTTTTTATTCATATAGTAGGTTTAAGATTGTAGTACAAGTTATTTCTAAAAATCAGGACTCATACCGTACAACCACAGCTAATGAAAGAAACGACTATGCAAACTATATACACACTGAGCCGAAGTAACGACCACTTCTTTGACTTCCTCTCTTTTTTAGATTTTTAGGAGCAGTTCCACTTGAGTTTCTTTTTTTGGATCCCTTGCCACCTTTAGCAGGAGAGCTTATAGAGGTAGAAGGGAGTTAACCGGGAATCGACCCGCCAGGTGGAATAACTTGTAGTGGTACGAGGTGTGGATCGTCAATGTCCACCTCGACGGGCTCAGTTTTGGCTTTTCTTTTCAGAAACTCCACCTTTTCAATCTGCTCTTTCAAACTAATCTTATCAGTGGGTTTGGAGGCATCGGTGATCACAATATCTTAAAAATCATCCATTGGGAGCGGATCTTCGACCTTATCATCGTCAAGAGCTTCGATGACTTAAGCATCAGGCCTAGGTATTTCAACAACTGTTGGAACCTCTACCGGTTTATTCTGCTACTCTATAGCAGTATCCCTCTTAGGGTTTTGATGGGGACCCAGAAGACCTGCAAAATTTGTTAAAATATGGAGATGAGCTTAAAACCATTGGGTGCGAAGAATAATACTTTCCATAAACCGAAGAATAGAGTGCAATACACCTATTCAGTTGGCTCTCAGTGGTTGCTAGGGTACCTCCTTCAAAAATAGGGGAAAACTCCATGAATTGATAGCCGAGCTTATCTGGATCATAGCCCAAATAGTGCTCTATGCCGATGAAGACCGATTCTCTGACTGCTTGGGAAGAAGAGAGACCATTGGGATCGGCCCCTGAAGATTCGATACCATGTTCCTCTTTCTCGGTAGGTGTAGAAACTTTAAAGTACCAGAGTCTCGCGGCAGCCAAATCTAAGAGTTCATTTCCACAGAGGATCTCCCGCACTAATTATTCTTCATTGAACTCATCTTCGTCCAATTCTCTCTTCTTCATCTCAATAATATGCTCCCAAGCTTCAGCAAGTGATTTGAGATAACCCTAGCCAAGAAAACTTAAGTCACGATGGATGAGGACTTTGGCATTGTACACGATGATCAATGGATCAAACAAGTCCTTAATTTCACTCCTACCGGACTCTTTAGTGGCTTCCACTTGGGATTCAATTTGCTCAATCATTTCTTTGTGGCCTTCCCCTCCGGCCTCCTCTTTAAGAGCTTCAATTTTAGCAAACTGCTCATCAAGTTTAATTTTTAGGCTCCTGGCTTCGACAGCCTCTTTACAATAATTCTGCGATTCTTCCATGGTCTCAATTTACACCTTCCTTTCTTTTTTGAGAATCTCTTTAAGTTCCTCGATGCGGTGGGCCAAAACATCTTTTTCCTTTTGCAAGGAATATTTTTCTAGAATAAGTGCCCCACTATGATTGAGGGCAGCATCGAGTTGTTTTTTATAAGAAGAATCGAAACTGCTCACCGCCTCCGCCGTTTCCTCAGCATTTCTCTCTGCTTTGGCAAGTTATGTTTTCTATTAACAATTCGTCATCTTGATGTTTGATTATGTCTTTATCATGTATCGCTTCTAACTTGAGGCAGTCTATTTCATATTGTCACTCAATGGACACTTCATAGATTTTTCCGCCACATGTTGAAACAATTCGTGCTGCACAAACACATCATTAACACATGCAAGGGAACTCGCTTTGATGTGCCCCCGGAATCGTATGTATTGTAGGAAGGAATTTAAGTCTATCAAAGCAGATTTTTGGAAAAGTAGCCTTAAGCTCGGCCTATTTCTCGACCGAATAAATGTGGGGTGCGACGATCGACAAGGAGGGATCAGGAGCGGCAATTAGATAATTGCTTGATCTACGTTTGCAAGACTACCTAGGGCTTAATGAGCCAGAATGTTGCTCGTGTGATGCGGCGATTTGAGGGCCACGGTAAGGTGGCTAGTCTCCGCTGTAAGTAGGAAAATTAGGCTATTCTCCTTGACATGATGTTTGGGATCGAGACTTGCCCTTAGAAGAGGAGAATTCCCTTGAATGATAGCTTTTATCCCATCTGTTTTCTTTCTACCTATGCCAGCCAGACTATGAGTCACGGCTAGATCGATGATATATTGAAGAAGCTCTTAAGCGATCAAAGCCCCGAGACGGAGTCATTGCACCTGCAAAGACTAAATGAGAACATGTGAGTAATTATTGTGCGAAAGATTAATGAAGAGTGTGCAGTGAAGTGCACATGGTCGTGAGTGTCCTATTGTTCCCCTTTGACAAACTTGTGGCTGTAGTCTTGCCCATGGGCGTTCTTTCTCCTTTATCAGAAGGATGAATGCCTTCACCGCTCCTAGTAGGAAAATTGAGCCCTTCGATGTTGATATTTGAAAATTCGTAGGACATATCATCTGGAATTTGGAGATTTTAAAATCCCTTCAGTAAACTTTCCAAGTGTTGAGAAGACGATTCTTCTTCAATAGCAGTAATGATGAATTCAGATCTGCAGCAGTTTTTCTTTTACGAATTTTGTACGCCAGCCTCTTCTTTCTCTTGGTAGGTATTTGAGATTATGTGCCTTGCGATGGTTCGGCCATGAGCGCTTTTCCTGAGCCCACGTCAGCATCTCTGGGTTCAGTTGCCTGAAAGCCCCTAATTCACATTTTTCATTATCATCCTAAGTCCCCTTGGTAGAGGGCATGACAGGGTTGATGGCATCTCTTTTTTTCTCTGTAATGTTTCTCGGCAATCTATGCTTCCAGGTAGCCCGATTCTACGACCTTCCTTTAATAGCCCGAATAAAGTAAGTCATCAGTCATAAGAATTTTGACGTCCCTGTCTTCAACAGGGGTAGCACAAACGGCTACAACAGGTCTTGAAAAATTGATGCCTTCAAGACATGGGCAAACACTTGAAAGAATCCCAGATGCTAGCAGATTCAACGGAAAAGTTATGACTTGGATCAACGAACTTGAGAATGAGATGAAAGTAACATTTACGTCCTTCCAACCATCGCCTAACAAAGCCAGGCAGACATCGAACATAAAACCACTCATGCTTGAATAGAGAAAGTTTGTTCCTATGCCACTCAAGCTTGGCGGTTTGGCCAAGGTTCAAGAAAGACATAGAAAGGACTCTCTGACCACCGTTTGAAGTGGTAAATGAATATTTTGTCCTCGAGAGTTGGTGAACGAAATAAGATACTCATGAATAACAAGAAGGTTTCATGTACAAATGTGTAATGTTTAGATGGAATTGAGTGGTAGCTATTTCAAAATATCTTAGCCTGTCTCGAATGAACGAATTAAAGGGCAGTACACATCTAGCCTAGGACATAAATTTGTTACACACCGTATTCCCCTTCGGTGGCAAGTGAGGCCCATTGTTTATTGAAGGGACCAAGATGTCTATGAAAGGAATTCCATGAATAGAACACAGCCGGTGAAGGGTAGCCTCACTAGTTCAGGAGGCTTGTGAGTCCATTGATTTATTTGTAAGAATGGCACCCTCTACTGCATCAGGAGCAGGACTTGTATCCTCCGCCGGTTAGGCCATAGCATCGGATAAATGGTCGACCGGTTGGCTAGAAACTTCCATCTATTCTGATTAATGGTTGGGAGAAAGCCTACCGGATATAGTTGTAGAACTTGATTTTGCTTCAGAATTGATTAGTTGCATTGACGGATCATAAGACATACCAGCTAAACGCTCTGGGAGTTTGGAATACATATTAGCTATACTCAGTAGATAATTGAGGTTAAAAAAGTTTACCAACTTCCCCCGTGTTAAGTGTGAGCTAGCGCAGTGCAGTGTATAAAAGATATAACAGTTTAAAATTAGACAAATGAAGTAAAATGATGGGACTTTGGATTCCAACAAAAGTGATCATCAAAGCTGACCATCTCAATTGGTAGGGAGATTGATCGGATGAAAAAGCTTTGGGATCTACTATCGGCATATTATGGTACAAAATCCATCATTCAAGTCTACATGTTAAGTTTAAGTTCTAGTTAAAAGTTCCAAGGGTTAGATTGTTCGATCCTAAGTTTAATAGTGAATATGCAAGTTCTATTGTTCATCGTCATTGTATGTTTAGTCTCGTTGAGAAAGATTGGTGGTGATTGTTCAAACAAGTAGGTTTGGATCAGGCTTTAAGTTCATAGGACATCTATACCGATCCCTCAATGCTGAGCCCTCAATATCGATCCCTATAATGACGACCTATACCCCGTATTCCAATCCTTATCCCAACATAGCTCAAACGATCCCTCTCCTAGATACAAGCCGAACCCTAAAAATACTAATCCCTCTCCTTTAGTCGAGTTTGCTAACCTCTTCACATCATTCAACACCACTGATCCCTACTTAACTGATCCCTACCTCTATAATAGTCTCGTATACCGACTTCTTCATTCTTTTATTCCTAACCTTCTTTCCATCGCAATCCTATGCCGACCCCACATGAGTGCTCGATACGCCATGCATAACAATCATCATTGCTCTTAAGGGAATGGTGATGTATCCAATGGAGGGGTCGACATAAACACATCTCGCCATGAGTCCTAACTGAACCCTCTTCTTTTTCCTTCCTCCCCTTTTCCTTCTCCTAACTTATTTTTCCAGACCCTATCCCTTAATGACTCATCTCTCCAAGGTCATGTGTCATCATGGCCTCGAACGCCATTATAATTACCAACAACTTAGAATCTAGAATCTCATCGTATAATTGAAGGTTATATTTCAAAATCTTACCTATATGAATGTTCGAATTAGGATGGAGGCAAGTAATTGGGGATGTCTGAATTGGAAGGGAAGAAGGAAAAAATTTGTAGGATAGGTTGAATTGTGGATGGATTTAAGGTCAAAAGTTAGAAAATTTGGTTTTGTGACAAGGATTCGGTGCAAAGGCAAGAAAATAAGAAAAGTGAGAATGGAAGGATGAAAAGTTGGCATGTATATGGGAGAGGGTTAAGCCCAAGACATTGAGTGCATGTTGAGGAGAGAGGGATCGATATAGAAGCTCGCCGATCTATGTTAGAATAGGCTCAAAAGAGAGATCGACATACATATATGTCGACCCTTGCATAAACCTTTAAAAAAAAAAGAAATCGGGAGAAACAAAAATGGTCATAAGGATTTAGCTATAAGCACGAACATACAAAATGTAGGGAAGTTAACAATGAATGAACGTGCGAGCACATCCAAGAGCCAATAGCAAAAAAATGTGTGTAAAAACGTGCACATGAATGACCTAAAAGTTCATTTTTTAAAATCTACAGAGATTGGAATCAAACTTGAAACCTTTAATTTCGGGGCTGGACTAGTCTCGTAGAACGGGACTTATGTATATTGACGAAATATGGCACTGGATTTATATTATTGGAAGTCGACCAAGCGTCATGGCGACCAATGAAAAATTCAATACCTTGAAAATAACGTTTCAACAATGGAATAGCAATCATTAAGGAAGCTAGATGGACCACTTTTCGACAATTCATACTTTTTTCAATTCAAAGCACGTCATGTTAACCATAAGGCGTACTTTAGGGTGCAAGTGTTATCCGGCATTCTAGCCCCACTATATAGAACTGATTGAGCAAATCGGATTTGACTGCTATCAAGACCGATGGTTCTAGAATGATGAGTCCGGGGCCCAGAGGTCGAGTATAGATGATTATATGAAGTTAGAATCAAATGGATATGATGGATAAACAATGTAAAATACTTAAAGTATGGAATATATCTTAGTGACTGAAAGGGGTCAGTATGGATATGTATAATTTAGATGGATCGACATGGCTCATTGAAAGGGATCGACATGGCTGATTGAAAGGGGTCGGAACACATCAAAGTACTATAATATCTATGTTGAGAACAATTAATATCTCGAGATTTACAAAATCGATGCATATGAAATTTTGAGAGTAAGGTATATGGACCCTAGGGAACCTACCCTAGGGATCACACATCAAATAGGCAAAGCTAGAGGGATCGGCATACAATCCTTTAGAGGATTTGGTAGAAAGCAGTTTACAAGTAGAGTTGAATCAAAGTTCGATCAATAACTTGAGCTCCTTTGGTCCAAATGATATGATAATTGAAAAGCCAACATATTTAAGCATGTAGAAGGCACCATAGGGATCGCTGCCCAAAAAACAATAAAGCGATTGGTACCGATCCCTACTCATTGGGAGTTGGGCTAGCGACCCCTTTATTGGGCCCTTGTGGCTTTGAAGGTCCATCATCCGAAGTTTCAAAAAGATTGGTGGTCATTTTCACCTATAAATACTGGCCTAATGGGTCATTCTAGGGACCTTTATGCTGCTTGTTACTTCAGTCTTATCGTAATCAAGAGTTCTCTATTCTCAAACTGCTGTAATCAGATTTATAAGTGATCAATAAAGATAATTTTCAAAGTGGACGTACGCATACAACGTCGAACCACCATAAATCTTTGTGTTTTTGATTATTAATTTTTATTTGTTATTAACTTAGTCTTTTCTTTAGTTTAATTTTATTTTCTTCACTTGCTTCTCTAGAAAAATATATTCTTGGGTGTTTGTGACCACTTTGGTTGCAAATAGACACTGCACCGATTTTGTTGAGTGCTCCCACAACGCAAGAGAAGGGGAAGAATGTTGTTATTCAAGGTATACTTTCCATTTGCGATGTTCCCATACGTGCTTTATTCGATACCGGGGCTTTACATTCCTTTATATCCGGTGACCTAGTAAATAGATTAGGATTGAAACCCGAAATAATTGACCGACCTTTAATTACGATGAACCCTATTGGAGGCTCTACTAGCTTATGTACAGTTTATCGTTGTTTAGTCTTATCGAGTTATGGATGCTCTTTTTCATATGATTCCTTTATTTTGAATTTTGTTGGATTTTGGATTATCTTAGGGATGGATCGGCTAAGGAAGTATGTGGTGGTAGTGGATTGCAAGAAGTTGGTGACGATCGAGGCTATAGAGGGGTAAGTAGTGATTGGATGCCTGTCGAAGAATGGGGTTATGGTTAGCTTTCTATATTTTCTCAAGGTTTCACGGGATGGGTTGTCATCTATGCCTATTATTAGAGAGTATCCGAATGTGTTTGAGGAGGTAAATGGATGACTACTGTACCAAGAGATTGAATTTCATATAGACCAGTGAAGGATGCCAGACCGATAGTTATGTCTTTGAGGCGTATGACACCTAGAAAACAAAAGGAGTTGGAGGTGCAAGTAAATAACCTTTTGAAGAGAGGGTTCATTTGTAGGAGTAAATCTGAGTGGGGTGCACTTTTAGTATTCACTACTAAGGCGGATGGCTCTTTGAGGTTGTGTGTAGATTACTGTGAGTTGAATAAGGTAAGAAAGAAGAACAAGTATCCACTCCCACGTGTTGGTGACTTGCTCGATCAGCTTCATGATACGAAGGTGTTCTCCTAATTGGATTGGGCTATTCGATTTCACCAGTTGAGAGTAGCAAAGGAGAATATGTCGATCACCGTATACGCCGTCTGGTTTCTATGAGTGGTTGGTTTTGCCGTTCGGGTTAACCAATGCTTCGGCATACATTGTTGATCCCATAATCCGTATCTTCAGGGAACGACGAAACAAGTTCGTACTTGTGTTCGTGGATGATATTTTGATCTATTTTATGATAGAGAAAGAATACAAGACACACATGAGGACTATGCTTGAAGTGTTGAGGAGGCACAAATTGAAAGCGATGTTTTTGAAACATCACTTTTGGAGAAGGAAAGTGAGATTCTTAGGACATGTCATCTTTGAGTAGGGCATCGTAGTGGATCTTGCCAAAGTGGCTATAATTTGAGATAAGAGCCAACCCAAGAATACTGTGGATGTGAGAAGCTTCCTAGGATTGGCGGGATATTGTAAACGTTTATCAAGAAATTCTCGAAGGTAGTGGGCCATTGACCATTTTGACGAAGAAGAATCAGACTTTCGTTTGGAATGCGAAGTGTTACCATGCGTTTGTGAGTTTGAAGGAGAGGTTGATAAAGTGCACCGGTATTGACCAATCTAAGTGGGGATGAGGAGCTGAAAATATACACTAATGCCCGTGGTAGTGGACTTGGTGCGGTATTGATGCAGAAGGGGAAGGTTGCCGCCTAGCCGACAGTTGAAGCCGCATGAGAGTAAGTATCAAACTCATGATTTGGAGTTGGCGGCGATAGTGTTTGCTTTGAAGATTTTGAGATAGCATTTGTTAGGAAAAAAGTTCGAGCTGTTCATGGACCAAAAATACTTGAGGTATCTTTTCTCTTAGAAGGATCTCAACCTTCGCCAGTAATGATGTTTGGAATTCTTGGCCTCCTACAACTTTGAAATTTCCTATACACTTAGTAAAGGAAATGCGGTCACCTACTGCATTGAGTAGAAGACATGCTGGTTTAGGAGTGATATTTATGGAGTGGAAGTAGTTAGAGTATAATGCTGGCAATGACTTTAGACCTCATTGCAAATTAGAGACAGAGATGTTGACAAGTTTGATGATCGGACCTACTTTGGTTGAGTGGATTGGTACTAACAAAGGTGAGATACTAGACTAGCAGAGATTATGGTGAAAATAGAACGAGGAGCAGAGTCTGAAGATGTGAAATAATACGGGCTCGAACGAGAAGGTTAGCTACTTAAGGATGGAAGATTATTTTTTCCCAATGTTGATGCATTATGAGACAAAGTACTACGAGAGTGCCACTATTCTAGGTTGACCATCGGACGGTAATAAAATATACCATGATGTGAAGAGAACCTATTATTGGGAGGGGATGTGGAAGGATGTCGGGACATTTATCTCAAAATGTATGAACTGCCAGTTGGTAAAGACAGATTAAAAGAATCCAAGTGGGTTGTTGCAACCGCTTGAAGTTTGTGAATAGAAGTGAGAGCAATTATCGTTGGATTTCATTGATGGATCGCCAATGACTCGAGTAAGGTACGACAACATTTGGGTCATAACCGATCGATTGACCAAGAACGCTAGATTTATACTTGTCAAGTCAAGTAGAGTTACAGCCAAACTGGCTGAGTTGCCCACGAAATGGGTGGTACGATTTCATGGTGTGCCGAAAAGAATTGTGAGCGGCCAAGATCCGTTGTTCACAAGTGGGTTTTGGAAGAGCTTATAAGAGGCGTCGGGGACCGAGCTGCATCTCAGTATAGCTTATCACCCACATACTGTCAGATAGGCCGAGAAAGTGATTTGCATATTAGAGGATCTATTGCGAGCTTGCAAACATGATTTTGGAGGCTCGTAGGACAATCACTTGCATTTGGTGGAGTTCACATATAACAATAGCTATCAGTCTAGTATTGGTATGGCAAGGTATGAAGAATTATATGGCCAACTGTGTAAAACCCTTAATGTTTGTTGGAAGTGGATGAGAAACTGATATTTAAACCAAATATGATTAGATAAAACTTAGAGAAGATTGAGATTATTTGACAACGAATGAATGCTACTCAAGATAGACAAAAAAGCTATGCAAATAGGAGATATAGGGATTTGGAATTTTCTCTCGATGATATGGTATTTGGGAAGATTTTTTCCTTGAAGAATGTCATTCGATTTGTTAGTGAGGGGAAGTTGGCGCCAAGATTCGTAGGTCTTTTTCTGATAGTAGAGAGGATTGGGAACATAGCCTACAGTGTGGACTTATCTCATAAGATGGTGAGTGTGCACAATGTCCTCATGTCTCTCATCTGTGGAAGTTTGCGCACAACTCAGGCAGGATGATTGCACCGGATCAACTTGATGATATCGAGATTGAACCAGAAGCTTCAAGACCTCGTAAGCCGGTACATATTGTCAGATGTGATACAAAATAGCTTAGAAGGAGGACAGTTGAGTTAGTGAAGGTTTAATGGGGTGAAAGTGAAGGCGATTGCACGTGAAAACTGAGGAGATCATAAAGACCAAATATCTGGAGCTCTTTGTATGATAAGCCCTACTGTCTATCGTATTTACTTTCACCTTTAATATCATATAGGGTAGTTAGTATTGCGTGTGCTAGGATAGGTTTACCTACACTATTGGTTGCATGGCTGTTTGTTTGAAATGTATGGTAGTTGCATATGATTGTTAGTCATGCAGGGTAACTATGTTTGACTTAATTGGGGATTTTGAGGGCGAAATTTCTAAAGGGGAAGAGTATAATGACTCGTATTTTATGCCTCAAATAACGTAAAATATTTTTAGTTTATTCATATGAGGTCGTATGATTCTAAGATTTTGGGAAGTGGTCCTTTGGAACATGTTCCACATCTATGACTTTTGCTGAATTTTTATGTCACCATTCAAACCCTAAAATTTTGTTTGGACTTTAACTTTTGATAGGAGCCGAATTTGAATCTCAAACCACATTCATTACTTTAAGATAATGGTTTTCCATTTCGTGGGTGGTCATAATAGAAAAACGGACTTACTGTTGAAAAGTTATAGCTGTTTTAAGTTTTGACTATTGTTGGCTTGCATTAGTAGGTAATTAATAAAGCCCACACTTAAGCCCACAAACTTATCTCGAAAATAATGGTAAGGGAGGTTGTAGGAATTGATCTAAGTCATTTCCATCTTCCTAAAAATAGCTCTAAACCTTCATTAACCTTCATGTCATCAAAAATCCTATCATTTTTGTGACGACCTACAAATCCGTAACCTTTGAATCGACAATAATCAACATATGTCGAACCCAAAAGGCGCAGACCCGACGGAAAGTCAGGAGAAATAAAAGAAGAGAGAAGAAAAGAAGAGAAGAGAAGAAAGAGGGAAGATAGAACCAAACAGAACAATATAGATTCTCACATCGTAGCGGAAAATATATAATATCATATCAATGATCTTTACAAAACAGAAACTATATATATACATACATCAATCAGAGTACAACAATCAATCAATTGTTATCAGCCTAAACAGTTATAATAAATCGTCCTTACAATTGCCGAAAATATACAACAACTAAGCACAGCGGATAATCTAAACAAACAGATACGTGTATACGAAATAAAGATCTCCAGCTCTCTTGCTGAAGCTCCAAAAGCATCAAATCTGAACCTATAAATATACCCCGTCTAACCCAAGCATTGAAAAGGAAGAACGCCCAGATCAGTCTGGTAAACCAGCGTGAGAAACACAATCAACTGAATTTTATTAAATTACCAAACTTTTCCTTTATCAAAACAAAAGTATCTCGTAAGACATGCCCACACATAAATATGGACATGTTGATAACTAAAACATTTCATATCAAACCATCTGATATTATACTATTGTCTATTGCATAAATAATATTAATCATAGATGAAATTGTTACATTGATTAAATTCCAGCATATAGCCCAAAATGGGTAATACAATCAAAATGGCAGATACGTAGTGGAGTTTGGATTTTCATACAATTGACCAGGTGAAGGGACTACTTCCGAATGGGTACACCTCTAGATGGATGTCCCGAGGCATATAACATCCGCCCTCTACCGACACAAGACTGGCCCACCATCTATAACTAGATGGTACCGAATATGTCATCCTTCGACCGTTACCGACCTTTACCGAGGGCCCTCATAGCATACAAACCACAATTATCATATACACGACGTCATAGCATGTAAACATATATCTAGAAGAGGATGATCATATCCTACTTGGGAATGACCTACTTAGCCCTGCTGCATCTATCCATATTTGGTCATTTTCGGTTGATGAGGCCCAAGGTAACGATTACCTTTCACAATCGCATATCACATCATTTTGAATGCCACACGGCCATTTCCATTGACTACTAATTTACTTCCACAAAAATACAACCCTTAAGCTCATACGTATTAAGGAGGGTGTTAAAGTAAGAGATTCTCCGCTACCACTGATGTAAGTTTGTAAAAGCCAATGTACGTAATCTTTAGAAATGCAATGTCGGACAAACATCCATACAAGTTGTCTAGGAACAGGACAATGCGAAGGTACTTTCCTACCACATCCTATCGAGAAATCCCTAGGATTAGTAGCAAATAGTCCTTGCATTGGATATTTTATAATGAAGAGACCACTGCTACTATATGTATATTGGGATTTTAACCCCAAACGATCAACAAGTAGTCCCCTACTATGAAAATCCGGAATATCAATATCATTACAAGCAACCTGCACAATCGTCGCATATACGTTGGTCCGAAGTGGTTTTCGGATAAACCGATCCCGGTCTCTTTGCACCAACAATACAAAAGCGTTTCTCAACTTCACATAGAAACTAAATCTCATAGACTTATCATATTTCCAACTTTCAACTTGCTATCCTTCGGGCCAAGAAGGAAGCTCGATAGATTGGAGTAATACTCCGCACTATACGAATCAACATCCTCAACACAAATGACAATCAAGCCTACACAGAAGGCTACTTCTAAGTGTACAACTAAATAGTTTCCACATCAAGTCGAGAAACTAAAATGGCCAAATTTCATAGTTGGTTATGTAACTATCAAAGCAACAACCAAATATTTAGCACCATAAACAATCACTAGGCCCTTTTAATTAATCTTTTATTAATTAAACCATTTGCAAAATACTCACTTCAAATTATCTTTAAAAAGATATAATCTCAAAACCATTTCAATATTGGAAAACATTTCCATATACTTTTTTCAAACAATATAAGCATATTCACAAATCTCTTTATTTTCATCACTTAGAAAATATTATATATACTTAAATCAGGATAAGCATATATTTTATTCTTTAAGGAAAACATGCTCTTAAAACACTTTTATTTGGGTCAAAACTAATGTTGAGTAAAACATCGTTGCTACATCCCAAATCACTAGTATAGAGATTCGAAAATAAGATAGATATATAAATCCCATATACCATACAAAATATTTCCTTTCGAAAATCATTTACTATAACAACAGTGCTATAGTCCATCATTTCTTTATTCCTCAAAAACATCTATTTCAACAGTGAATGTTGAAATCTATGTATTCGGTACTTAACACATTTTAAAATATCTTCAACATTTAACTTCACTTAAAATATCACTTTTCAAAACCTGTCTATAAATTGAGAAGATCACTTTCCCAAAACATATCCATTTTATATAAATGTATTATTCGCTGTCCAAAATCGTGAATATACTTCATTTACCACATCCAATATTTCTACACATTTATTAAAGGATTATCCACTATCCAAAATTGTGGATGAAATTCCTTTAATAAGCTTTCACCATTTACTTACCAAATTCAATTGATTTTGGATTTACAAAACAATGTTTATAATTATTTACAAAATCTTCAACTTATAAAATCCTTTTTATTAACCAATTCTTATATCCCATTTACATTTCAAATCTGATTTATAAGTTATTTACTTATAAATCATTTATTCCCAAATTCATTCTTTTTATAACTTCTTAAATTGTAAATCTTATCCACTCATAAGATTCATTTATAACTCCATTTTAACATTTATGAAAACTCCTTTACAATTCCTTCATTTTGATTTGTAAAATATCGATTTATAAATCTTATATATATACCGCTTATTATAACTTCAAAAATATCAACTCATTTTACAAATTAATCAACTTCGTATTTCCAAAAACCACATTCTGATTATATTTCACAAAATCATAATTTTTATAACATAAAAATTATAATATTTATTTATTCATAATAAATCCATTTACTTAACAATTCAAAATTATATATTTTTAAATCACTAGAATTTTTTTTCAAACTGAAATCATCATTTTAATATTTTTAGATTACCAAAAAATAGGCCCAATGTTGGAACAACACTAAATATATCAATCACAGCTTCCAAAACATCATATATCATATGATAACAGCATATATCACAATATCTGTAGATAAATCAACAGTGTTGAGGAATCCAGTTGGATCCCTTCAACCTGTCACCTATATCAAATATACATATTAGAAATATATGTACAATGTCTGCTTCGAGGCAGACGCACGTACAAAAGGTCATCTGCTTATACACGGGAACATATAGTGTCTCATATGCTCCAATAGGCAAGAATATATCAAAATACCAATCAATATACAGATAATATATCATATATCATCTAAACAATCATCAATCATCATAAACAAATTTATTCGCACTTATATAAAAATATCAGTGACTCATAAAGAGTGAGTTGTACTCACATTGGTTCCAATAGCAGTTGTAATGTTTTATTGCGAACAAAATTAAACAGCCGTTTAATTTTACTCAAAATTTACACTAGCTCCAATCAACTCCAAATCAGCTCTAAAATGTAGTGCTCATCAATACATATCCAATACAACTCGTTTCATCAAAAACGGACCTCGTATGATAAAGATATCAATTTTTAAAGATTGTACGAATTTATTATATAATAATTTACAATTTATTTTTATTTTTATTAAACCTTTATCTCAGCCATACGAGTTTGCTTTGAGGGAATAGTGGCAGCGAGTTGCTTCTCTTCCTCCCCAGACAACATCGCGTGAAGAAACCCATGATGCCGCCATTTTATCAATGATTATCGCGACTTCTTCTTTGATCGTGACGACGATCCAACACCTTTAAATGAACAGCCATAAGCCCACCTGTTGGGTGTGTTTCCAACCCCATCGAACCAAAGGGAAAGAAGGAGCCAAACCTCCATCCATCTCCCCCATAGCCGAACCAGGCTCCTTCCATCGCTATCACCGAACCAGCATGCCTCACCGATGCCGAACCAGGGTTCCGCGCGCCTTCACCAAATCAACCATATCCAGGGAGGCCGAACCAAACCCTCGCCCACCAAGACCGGACCACTTGCATCACCAATCCAAAACCACCTCAATGCCGAACCAGCTCGCTCCCCTACCTGCCACTTCCATGCTCCACCGAACCACATGCCACCGAACCAACCATCTCCCCCCTGCTACCGCCGAACCAAGCATAGCCGAACCATGCTACCACTGAACCAAGCATAGCCGAACCACGCTACCCCCGGACCAGCTCCAACCTCAACATACTACTGCCGGTCCAACCTACCACCGGTCCAAACGACATACCACTCACCGCTGAACCAAGCTTCACCGAACCAGATGTGCGAGACCGGATTGCTTCATCCCAGGCCCGCTAGCAGCTCTATACATCCATGACCCCTGCCCCCGGCCTCATTCTATAAATAGAGGGGCAAGGGTACAACAATGGCAGACAAGTTTGAGAGCTCAAGCAAGGAAGGAACTTTCAAACAACTTTCTTATACTTGTACTTAAAGCTTTGTACTTGTAATCTGAAAGAAAGGAGAGAATAACATATAAAGTGGACGTAGGCACGTTCTGGCCGAACCACTATAAATCTGCGTGTCTTTTACATTTTAGTCCTTGCTTTTTACATATTTGCATAAGTAACCTAAAATCTTGAAAATAACATATAATCAACTAAATAATACAGATTGGAGGTGTTTGTCCATTTTTTGTGCAAACATTTTTAGTGCTTTCAATAAGAATTTGGAACTCGAAGCTTCAGCTTCCCTCATTCAACCTTCTTTCCCAATAGCACCCTTCATTGCCTAGGAAACATGACTTCCAGGCCGAGAAAAGACACCAACAAGGGAAAGAACGTTGCAACCAGCAGCGCTCCAGATCCAGTGGAACCAGATCAAGAGAACCATCCCACTACGACAGCAGATCAGGCAAATCCAACAGCCCCTGCCGCGGAACAACTGGCAGCAATCACTAGGGCAGATATAGGCAGAGTTGTGACTTAAGTAACTAACCGCTTCGCATCCCAACAAGAAGCTTTGGTGAACCAACTCATGTCACGCTTGAGGGATGCCGAAGAATCCAACCGCAACACTGAATCATGAGGTGAGTCTCAATCTGGAGGATCTCAGAGACAACAAAGGTCTTCCCTCTTCGAAGAAGCTATCAACAGGAACAACAGTGATAGGGGCCGTGCCCGGACTCAGCCCAAACTCCGACTCGAGGAAGCGCTTGGAACCGAACCCAATGTGGGAGGCACCAGGCGAGGGTCGGATGTAGTTGAGCCAGTCATGCCACCTAATCATAGAAACCCCGCTGAACGGAGCCGAGCTAGAACCCAGCCCGAAGTTGACCCCATGGAAATGCTCGAAACAGAACCCCGCAGGGGAAGATCAAGGCAGGGGGCAATTGTAGCTGGTCCCAGCATGCATCCGAGTAGCCAAAGACAGCCACTGGATAATGTCAGAAGTGATAGGCTATACCATCCCTACAGGTCATCCGGACGAGATCGATCCCGCAGGGAAGAACCAAGCTCATTCTTGTCCGCTCCAAATTCCGATGAAAGAATGACACGATTATTCAGGGAATGCGTCCGACGGGAGCAAAGGGAACGAGGGATAGGCGCTAGGGTAACCAGCCCTTTCACCCGCGACATCGAAATCGCCATCACCCCTCGAGAGTGGAAAATGCCGACGATGGAACCGTACAAGGGAACTTCCGACCCCGTTGTACACTTGCAGAGATACACACAGCATATGCTCATGAGCGGGGCAACAGAAGGAGTATTATGCAAATGCTTTCCACTATTTTTAGCAGACCTAGCTACCTCCTGGTTCTGCCATCTACCCCAAGGATCCATCAGTTCATGGGAAATGTTGAAGGAAAAGTTCATTAGCCAGTTCCGCATTCATGTGGAACAACCCAAGGATGCTTATTCTCTATCCTATGTCAAACAGAAATTCGGAGAGACACTGCAACAATATCTAACCCGGTTCAACGCCGCAGCGGCCGCAGTCCAAGATGCCGATGAGAAACTCACTCTAATGGCCCTCTGTAGTGGTGTACACCCAGATACCAAGTTCGCTAGAAGACTAACTAAAGAAAAACCAGCTACCTTACCCGATTTCTTTCATGAAGATGGAAAGTACATGAGACTCGATGAGGCTGCCACTGAAAGGCAGACAGGACCACAGGCTAAGACGGCCCATGGAAACGCCCCTGCCGCAGCGAAAGACATTCGAAGAAACGACTCCAGAGACAATGCAGGGGGCAAGAAGGGAGAAAAGCGCTTGTACCGACCAGGACCGAGATTTGACGCTTACACTCCCTTGAATGAAACAGTCGAGAACATCTTCCTGGCCACCAAGGACGAACTCACATACAAGCGCCCCCGTACAAGAAAGAGTCAGATCGCGCAATCCAGTCCGGAAAATTCTGCCGTTTCCACGAGTCTCATGGGCACGATACCAATGAATGCCGCCATCTCCGAGACCTAATTGAAGAACACATCAGGAGAAAGAAATTAGAACGCTATGTGAAGGGACAGGACAGGACCCCAGCTCCTACCAAGGAAAACCCAGGGCAGCTCCACCTAGAGACAGGCGGAGGAAATCGCAACACCAGCGGTTCCAGCCAAGAGAAGATAGTGGTCCATACAATATCAGGAGGGCCACACATCGCTGACAAGAGCTGGGCAGAAATGGAAAGATATGGAAACTCACTCAAAAGCGAGGGAGACTGCGTCAATTCTGTTATGGAAGAACGCCACATTAAGCGGAAGGAAAGTAATGATATCACATTCAGCGGGCGCGACCTAGAAGAAAGGCAATACCCTCATATGGATCCTATGGTCATCTCTGCCTGGTTCGGTCCAGCCAAAGTTTTCCGAATCTTAATAGACACTGGAAGTTCAGTAAATATCCTATTCAAGCATGCTTTCGAGAAAATGAAGCTGTCAATAAAGGATGTATCCCCCTGTAACAAACCACTACACGGTTTCACTGGAGAAGCAAAGATGCCCCTCGGACAATTGGATCTCTTTGTTGAATAGGGAAGTCATCCCAGCTCTGCCGTTCGGAAACAAACATTCGTGCTAATAGACAACCACTCGGCCTACAGTGCCTTTTTAGGAAGACCAGCCTTGTCCGACTTCCAAATTGTCCTTGCCCCATGGTGCCTGAAGATGAAGTTCCCAACGGATAATGGAGTGGGAGAAATAGAAGGAGATCAAGACGCAGCTCGGGACTACTATGTAACCGAACTTCGCAATAACCGCAGGAAAGATAAAGGGAAGAATGCAGAGGCTACTCTCTGCATGAAAAGATTGGAAGCATAGCAACTAAAGAAAGCCCCTCCTCTTCGATATACAAGTGATCCCTTCAACGAACTAGATCCCAGGGACGGAGAGGAGGAGGCCACCGCCGAGCCTGCAGAGGCTATGGAATTCGTATTTGTAGACAAACACGACCCAAGTAAACTGCTGAGAGTCGGATCTCAGCTAAAAAGGGAATTAAAGAATCAACTCATTGATTTTCTTCGCCACAACATGGATGTATTTGCATGGACGCACGCTGATATGACTGGAATCTCCCCGAACATAGCATGCCACGCACTAAACATCGATCCTACCAAGGTACCGGTAAAGCAAAAGAAGAGAAGTATGGGGGCAGAACAATCAGCAGCCCTTGAGGAGGAAGTAAAGAACTTACTTGCCAATGACTTCATACGTGAAGCCATCTACCCGGAATGGATCGCCAACCCGGTACTGGTAAAGAAAGCTAATGGGAAGTGGCGAACATGCATCGATTTCTCCAACGTAAATGACGCTTTCCCGAAGGACTGCTTCCCACTCCCCCGAATCGACCAACTCGTGGACAACACTGCCGGACACGAGCTCTTATCTTTTATGGATGCGTACTCAGGATACAACCAAATCCCTATGCATGCCCCCGATCAAGACCACACCAGTTTCATCACGGACCCGGGGTTGTACTGCTACAAAGTAATGCCTTTCGTACTTAAGAACGCCGGAGCTACTTACCAGCTCCTCGTCAACAAGATGTTTGCAGAACTAATAGGACGAACCATGGAAGTTTATGTGGACGACATGCGAGTGAAGTCAAGAAAAGCCAACGATCATGTAAGCCACTTGGGTGAGATGTTTCAAGTACTTCGCAAATATGGAATGAAGCTGAACCCTCTAAAGTGCTCCTTCGGAGTGTCATCAGGAAAGTTCTTGGGATTCATCGTCCATGCCAGAGGGATCGAAGCGAACCCCGAACAAGTCCGAGCCTTGCAAGATATCAAAATACCATCCACTCGGAAAGAAATGCAAAGCTTAAACGGGCAGGTGGCCGCCCTAAGCCGGTTCATCTCTAAAGCAACTGACAAATGCATTCCTTTCTTCGAAGCCCTGAAGAAAGACAAAGGAAAATTCGAGTGGAGCAACGAATGTTCAGCAGCTTTCCTTAACCTAATCGAGCACCTCCAGCGGCCACCAGTACTCTCAACTCATAATGAAGGCAAAGAACTATACCTATACCTTGCTGTGTCACCGCATGCCCTAAGCGCCGTGTTGGTGAGAGAAGACAACCGCACACAACGGCCAGTATACTTCATAAGCAAAAGGTTCACAGGAGCAGAAGCTCGGTATCCCAAACTCGAGAAACTGGCGTACTGTTTACTAATCACATCAAGGGAGCTGCGACACTATTTCCAGTCTCATTTCATCAGAGTTTTAACCGATCAACCACTAAAACAAGTGCTCCATCGCCCCGACACTTCTGGGCGATTACTTAAGTGGTGCATCGAACTAAGTCAATATGATATCACTTACCATCCTCGCACCGCTATCAAGGGGCAAGCCATAGCCGATTTCATTGCCGAATTCACTACTAGCGAAGGTAGGGACCAATCTGAAATAGCAGAAGATATCAAGTGGAATCTCTTCGTAGATGGAGCGTCGAACGAACAAGGATCGGGGGCAGGCGTTGTGATCATCACTCCCAGGGGAAGAAAGCTGCGTTATGCATTAAGGCTGGAATTCGCTGCCACCAACAATGATGCCGAATATGAAGCAGTAATAGCCGGATTAGAGCTCGCCCTAGAGATCGGAGTCAGTTCCTTATGTCTTCACAGTGATTCGCAACTCATCGTAAATCAAATACTAGGGGAGTTCTAGACTCGAGGAGAATGGCTCACGGCATATCTGAAAAAGACCAAGCAGCTGCTCAATCAATTGGATCACTACTCGATCAAACACATTCCTCGAGAAGAAAATCAAGAGGCCGACGAACTGGAAAAGCAAGCTAGCATGGGAGATGATACCACTTCTGGAACGATAACTGTCTCAAGGCTACTAACCCCGAGTTTTGAGCAAGTAAACCTGATAGCTGCAACCAAAGAAGAAACATGGATGACCCCTATCCAAGAATACTTACAAAACGGCACCCTACCAGACAGGCGAAATGAAGTTAAAAAAATTCTAAGGAAAGCTTCCCGCTACACGATGCAAGAAGGCATCCTCTATCGGCGCGGCTTCTCTAACCCCTTATTGAGGTGCGTTGCTGGAAGAGAAGCCAGGGGAATTCTATCCAACATCCATCAGGGAAGTTGTGGAGACCACACCGGAGGGCAGACTCTCGCAAAAAAGATACTCCGATATGGATATTTCTGGCCCACCTTGAACAAAGACGCCTTAGACTTCGTCAAAAAATGTGACAGATGTCAGAAATTTGCCAAAATCCCTCGACTACCAACCAATGAAATTACTCAGATGACCAGCCCTTGGCCCTTCGCAATATGGGGGATTGACTTAATTGGCGAACTGCCAACGGGCCGAGGCGGAGCCAAATATGCTATAGTTGCAGTCGACTACTTCACCAAATGGGTGGAGGCGGAACCTCTAAATAAAATATCTTCGGCAAAAGTTATCAACTTCTTAATCAAAAATATTCTGTGCAGGTACGGAACACCACTCAAAATCATATCAGACAATGGACTTTAGTTTGACAGCGAGGAATTCACCGACTGGTGCCGAAAGCACGGGATTCACAAAAGCTTCTCATCCGTGGCTTATCCCCAGGAAAACGGCCAAATAGAAGCTGTCAACAAAATTCTCAAAACCTTAATCAAGAAGAAACTTGAAAAGTCGAAAGGCGCTTGGGTGGACGAACTTCCTACGGCACTTTGGGCCTATCTCACATCTTACAGAACTTCAACAGGGCATACTCCCTTCTCTTTGGCATACGGATCGGAGGCTATGCTCCCAGTTGAAACTATAGTGCCCTCTCACCGTAGGATCCACTACAACCCGGAAGAAAATGAAGAACTCCTCCACATGTCTTTGGATCTAATTGAGGAGAGAAGAAATGATGCAGCACTCAAAGCAGCAGCTCACAGACAAAAAGTGGCAGCACTATACAACTCCAAAGTCAAACATCGCAGCTTACAAGAAGGAGACCTTGTCCTCAAGAGAATCTTTCCGCGCCCCGGGGCACTGGACCCCATCTGGGACGGACCTTATGTAATTCATAAAGATCTCCACAACGGAGCTTATATTTTGTCAACAGTGGACGGAGAGTTGTTCCAGAGGGCATGGAACATCCGACACCTCCGTCGATACTTTTCTTAACTTGTACTGCCCATATGAAGTGAATTAACAAAGAGAATCAGTGGACGTGGGCATTTTCGTGCCGAACCACTTTAAAAAACTTGGCTCTTGTTAACTTGTTCCTTTATATCTTGGCTACTTGTTAAGCTTTATCCTTTGCTGTTGAACAAAATCCTTTGCAGATGACATTTCAATCCAGAACTTCACAACACAACTCCACCTGGACAAAATCTAACAGGTACGCTGCGCTCCTATGCCCTCGCCAATGAGACACTTTGCTCCGGTATCCCTCTACCGCGAGTTAACTCATTGTTTACCTCGGGCCTTAAAGCCGACTGTAATGAGCCGACCATAAGTCATCATAAAAAAGGCCGACTATAGCCGATGGCAGCTCATTACAGCGATTCGGCTCGCCGGCGACTGTGAACCGATCATAAGCCCCAACATAAGGTGTGGCAGCCAGGGGCAGTTCACAGTTGACGATCGGCCCCCACGCTAGCCGGCCACAATAAATCGAATAATACCCACGATTACGGGCCATAATGGCCCGGGTAGTTACTGTGCGCGATTGGCTCCGATGTGTCTTAAGTGCGGCTGTGGTAAAAAAGAAAACTTCCCGCAGTAGGCGTAAGATGGGTGACAAATGTCTCCAAGACCCACAGCTAGGGAAAGTGACTACAAAACCCGTTCGCCACGAACTTAAGCACATCGACGGCCTTCCGTGACTGGAAGTTTTACTTTCCTATATTTCAATTTCATTTAAAAACTTTTATCCTATTCTCTGTAACGGTGCTTGAAAGTACAGGACATGGAATAGGGAACGTTCGCTAATGGGAACAGAAACTTACAATCGGATGACGAGACACTGAACAGCATTCCGTGCTTAGTCTTATAGGATGCACGAAATTGCCGTCTATGGCCTAAACATGAAGGGCGGTACCTTCTGCTTTTATACATTAACGCATAGCTGCAGTTCGTATTTACACATCACATTTACATTGCAAAATGAGAAAATTATGCTTTAAGCAAAAAACTTGGCATCAGGCACAGTCAAGTCACTAGTAATATGCATAGTTACATCACTTACACAGCACAGCAAAATAGCAATAACATTCCAACATAAAGGAATCAGCTTATATTATGAAATTACAAAACGTCATTCATCACAAACAATATTATTACAGTTACATCAATGTTTTGGACTAACATGAACAGCAATAAAAAGAAATCAAAAGGGGATCAGCTGCGTTCACGCTTCGCCCTCATCCTACCAACTCTCCAAGCCTACTTAGCCGCGGGGTCGGAGCTCCCAGCATGGTGACCAGAAGTCCCACCTGTCCAAGTCAGAAGGGGAAATCATTAAGCGAACAGTAAGCGATCAAGTTATGAAAATCCAAAAAGAAAAGAGAAAGAGAAAAGAGACTCACCAGCATCCGCCACTTGATCCTCATCAGCCAACTGCACACCCACTTCCTCTGCAGCAAGCAGCCGCATCCCTTCCTTCACCGCTACCTTCTCCTCCTTTGAGAACTGGACGGTTACCACGTCCATCCTGAATGCCGCTACACCTTCCTTATCCGCGTCGGCCTTGGCCTCCTCCAAAGCCTGGAGATATATCCTAGCCATGATCCGGGGATAGTCATCCATCCATGATAGATTACCCTGCTTCCAGGTACGGAAGTACATATCCTGCAACATCTCATCCATCATCCCCTCATTCTCCTCAAACTCCCTCACCCGGGCCTTGGAGGACAACAACTTAGCGACGGCAGCATCCCTCTCCGATCGGTATCTCAAGCGGTCAGCCTGGAGAGACCTCCTCATTTCCTCCATCTCTTCCTTTAGCTTGGCCTGAGCAAGCTCTGCGGCCTCAAGCCTTCCAGACAACTCTTCAATCCGCTCAAGATCCACATTCCGAACCTCGTCCACCGTCGCAATGGCCATATCAATCCGCCCCTTGCAAGCAGCCTCCATTTTTCGTAATTCTGCCCTGCTGGCCTTTTCCAGATTCTCCTTCAACTGCCTGGAGGCTGCCTCGTGTTGAGAAATCTGGATAGCCTGATCGGCAAGCTGCTTGTCCTGATCAGCAACCTGCAGCCGCAGCCGGATGTTAGCACTCCCGATCTCCTCCCCAGCCCTAGCCAGTCGAGCATGATGCTCCATCAACTTCTTGACCTCCTCTGCGACCCGGTCAATGTTGGCCTTGGCTTCGTCCCCCATAGCAGCTATCCGGGTAGTGAGCAGATCCAGATCTAGGGACTTAGCCTCATCCAGAACCCGAACCATGGGATTGCGAGGGAGAAGATGCTCGTCCGTGGCCTCGTCAAATAAGATATCCTGAAGGCTTGGGTCCAAATCCGGGTGACCGGCAAAGGGATTGCGAGGCACGTTGGGACGTTTTATGCGGATCACAGTAGGGTTCTCGGAAGGAGGCGGAGGGGGGACAAACTCCGCGGTCTTCTCCGTAGTGTCTCGGGGAGGCTGAATAGGAGACTGAAGACCAGGTGGTGAATCAAATAAGGAACGCCTCCTCTTCCTCTGCTGGATATCTTCCTCAATGACTCCAAGAAGAGAGCGATATTTAACTACATCCCCGGAACGGCCAGTTGGCGGCTTAGTAGCAGCTCTCATCAACTTGAATTGTTCAAGGCGGTGTCGAACGTCTGAAGTTTTGGCCACCTCGCCTGCCCCTGTAATAAAGAACAAGTGTCACGAACATACAATGGTCAATAATCCGAGAAATATGTTAAGTTAAAAAGATTGAGAAGACGCATTTATTATACAAACCCTGCGGAGAAGGAGAATACTGCAATAAGTCCTGAATCTCAGTCCAGGACGGAAGCGAACCATAAAATATTCCTAAGTCCCTATCATAAATGGAATCTACAGAAGTCAAGAGTTCACCTTGAATCGCTGGAGCCACCTCAGCTGAAGAACTCTTAGGGAATGGATCGGCACCAGCCCCAGCCTTATCAACCTCCTTTGCCTTCTTCACCGAGGCTGATCCTTCCTCCAACCCTTCAAAAGCCTGGCTGAAGGCATCGTCCGTCCACTCCTGGATCTCCCCTGCCTGCTCAGAAGACAAAGCCCCGACACCACTACAACCCTGTCCTTCACCTTCCCCATCTCCTCCGCTCTCCTCTTCGTCTCTTTCCTGCTCTCCACCTTCCTCCTCCGGAATATCTGGACATGTATTGGGAGAGGGTCCATCAGACTTCTTAAGCTTCTTTCCCCCAACGGCTGAAGGCACCGAGAAAGGTCTCTTCTTGCCGCTCTTCGCAGTAGCCCCATCCTTAGCTTTAGCAGCCCTCTCCTCGGCTGTATCTCTCTATTTAACCACAGATTGATGTGGCAGAATCAAGTTATACTCCAGGAGAGTGGCATTCCTGATCAGGAAAGAAGCTGATCTATCCCTTCCCGAAATGGCCTTTATTTCAGTAGCCATCCGAGCCAAGGAATCAGTCTCCACGACCGCAAAACCACCTGTTGCTAGCAAGAAATAAAAGCGTATAAGAAGAAGCATTGTGATCGGGACAAGAAAAATATAAATGAAGTTCAACCTACAGCCGGAAGTGAAAAGGCGGAAAGAAACAGAGTCATCCCTAATGAAGAACCATTCCTTCTTGAACATGCTGAACTTTGAGTACAAATCCAGAACAGGCTTGAAGGGAACGGCCGCTTCCAAACTGATATATGGAGACCCCTTTTCGTAGCCTCTCAAGTTGTACAGATACCGGATCTCCTGGTTGGAAGGGGGACGCCCATATCTCCTCTGAAAGATGACGAAAAGACTCACCAGAATGGCGTAGGAGTTAGGCTGAAGCTGGAATGGAGCCACCTTCAGATATGTGATAAAGCTAACTATCCAGGCGTTGAGAGGCGGGATAGCACCACACATGCAGTGGTACCTACTGTACGCAAAATATCCTTCAGGAGGATTGTACGGCATCACTCCGTTCCCCGGCAACCGCATAAGCACTCTATCTATCCCGAAGGAACGAGATATAACATCAAGTTGCTCCTCCTTTAGGGATCTAGGAAAGCAATCGGGAGGGGAGACCAGAAGTTCCTGGGGACCATACCCATCCACTAACGACCTCGGGGCAGGTCCATGTCGCTCCGGTCCTGACTGGGCTGGGGGCACGGAAGAAGACTGTCCTCTATCCTTGGACTTCTTACTATCTGATCGAGTTTCCGCTTTGCGAGACATTTGTCTGCGAAACAGAAAAATATGGTATTAGAACAAGGAGTACGGAAATATAAACAAATAGGTTCCAAGTTTCATTCGGCATTAAAAGCCCTTAAGTTCATTCGGTAAATCAAGGCGAGAGTTCATTCGGCACTACACTCCCCGAGCTCATCCGCTGATAATTCCATTCGGTATTCGAACGCATTATCTCATTCGGCATTCAACCCTCAGGATCATTTGGTTCATCTGGTAAAATTTCATTCGGTACACAAGGTCCTGAGCACATTCGGTAGTACAGAACAGAAGTTCGTTCGGCGGCAAGGGGTCTCACCGGGTTCGGCTAACACCTTGATTCGGCAGAGATGAGAATTTGATTCGGCAAAATTTTTGGCTCGGTTGGTAAGGAATAACGAAGGCACATGGCCCCTATTTATAGACAACCATCCACGACTGGACCAGATGGCTCGGCGCTGAAAACCGAACGAGACTATCACATTAAAACAAAGCGCGACATATGTCGGCATATGCCCCACTTTGGGGGGCAAATGTTGGGTGTGTTTCCAACCCCATCGAACCAAAGGGAAAGAAGGAGCCAAACCTCCATCCATCTCCCCCATAGCCGAACCAGGCTCCTTCCATCGCCATCACCGAACCAGCATGCCTCACCGATGCCGAACCAGGGTTCCGCGCGCCTTCACCAAATCAACCATATCCAGGGAGGCCGAACCAAACCCTCGCCCACCAAGACCGGACCACTTGCATCACCGGTCCAAAACCACCTCAATACCGAACCAGCTCGCTCCCCTACGTGCCACTTCCATGCTCCATCGAACCACATGCCACCGAACCAACCATCTCCCCCCTGCTACCGCCGAACCAAGCATAGCCGAACCATGCTACCACTGAACCAAGCATAGCCGAACCATGCTACCACTGAACCAAGCATAGCCGAACCACACTACCCCCGGACCAGCTCCAACCTCAACATACTACTACCGGTCCAACCTACCACCGGTCCAAACGACATACCACTCACCGCTGAACCAAGCTTCGCCGAACCAGATGTGCCAGACCGGATTGGTTCAGCCCAGGCCCGCTAGCAGCTCTATACATCCATGACCCCTGCCCCCAGCCTCATTCTATAAATAGAGGGGCAGGGGTACAACAATGGCAGACAAGTTTGAGAGCTCAAGCAAGGAAGGAACTTTCAAACAACTTTCTTATACTTGTACTTAAAGCTTTGTACTTGTAATCTGAAAGAAAGGAGAGAATAACATATAAAGTGGACGTAGGCACGTTCTGGCCGAACCACTATAAATCTGCGTGTCTTTTACATTTTAGTCCTTGCTTTTTACATATTTGCATAAGTAACCTTAAACCTTGAAAATAAAATATAATCAACTAAATAATACGGATTGGAGGTGTTTGTCCATTTTTTGTGCAAACACCACCTACCATCAGCATTGACCACACGCACTCGACTTCCTCATTGCCTAGGAAATCGTGGATGAAACGCACACATTGGAATGAAAATTGTCATTGATCCCTTGCGTATTTTTCGATCACAACTGTCCAAATCGAAGATCTCGACGAGCTTAACATTTTTTTAGCTGGAGTCTCGGCCTAAAAGTCGTTGAATTTGAAGATAATGGAGGAGGAAGATGGAGAATTTCTGATTATTGAAAAGGAAGTGACAGCTAGGGTTACTTGTGAATTAGGGTTTGGAAATGAACGTCTTTATATAGATAATTTCAAAACACTATTCATACGAAAATATTCCGGACTCCAATCGAAGCATGCCACCTGGCATTTATAATGTTTTACCCCTATTTCAAACACAATGGAATATATATCGAAAGCCAATTCGATCGTATTTGGAAGATAGGTTATCAAATCGAATTATTTAAATTTAAAATTTACTTAAACAAATTTCTACGCGTTTTAGCTTACCCCGAACAAACCAGAAGTCCGATTGACATGAAATTTGAAACCCTACAAAAATATAACATTATGGATCTAATGAAACTAGTTTCATCGAAATCTGAGACTATCTGAAAATTGGCTATCTACTTGTTAATTAAATATTAAAATATTCAATTTCTGTAATTTAACCTCTAATTCAATTTTAAAAGTTTACTATCACTATTCTAATTTAAATATGATTTAATTCAACTTTATAAATCATTTTTATTCACATTAAATCCAATTTCTAATTATTTCGTCAATTTCAAATATTAAATTAACAATTTAATTATCCAAATAAATCATTATATTCGAAATATAATTTATTTAGCTTATAAAATTAACTTCTGAATATTTAGATCAATTAAATATACGAATTTCGAATGACTAAAATTCTGGATCATTATAATTTTGTTAATGTTAGCCAAATCATTAATTAGATTGGTGATTAGCATGAAGGAGCTTGAGATTATCATTTTGGTTGATTTTCGTTCCTCTTCTGTGTCCATTTTAGATTCAATAGAAGGAATTGGTACTTTAGGTATTTGGTGAGTGGTTCTTGACTTCTCATTCTACTATGCATGCTTATATAGTTAAAAATAATGTTTTAACATAATTTTGACCCTAAGTATTTTCTAAACTCAATCACATTTTCCTAAATGTTTGTGACTGAAATATGCTAGTGTAAAAGATAGATTTAGATCAGGATTCTCTTGATTATCATGTTCTTATGCATTACATGTATGAATGGATGTATTATGCTTTAATATGGTTTGATAGTGATTTTAGGTAGTTAGAAAAGGAGTGGTAAAGTTGGCAAATTGAAGGCTAAGATGGTTGGAAATGGATGAAACTTGGAGGTGATGCTCTGGAGGATGAGAGGAGCCCAGGATTTAATTCGCACCAAGTTTGGACCAAAGAAAAGACTCGGAACAGAGGGCTTTTTGGTTGAGGAAGTTGCTCAGTGGAAGGTTGATCTTCATGTTAGGGCTTAGCATGATGAGCAAAAGACATGTGCAAGAATTTAGCTAAGTGCAAGACTTAGTACCAAGAGCTTTCGAGGGCATGGAAACGAGAGCCTTTTGGAGTTAGACATAATAGTTTTTGGAGTTGATGCTGAAATCTTTTAAGAGGAGTGTTCGGGATCCAAGTAATTAGAAGATGGAGCTTTAGGGAAAGGGAAAGAACTTAGCTAAAATTGGCTCAGTGTACCAATCGGTACTGAGAGCTTTGTGTCAGTACCTAGAGGTTGGGTCTTGCTAGAAATAGCGTGGAACCTCCAGAAGGGGAAGCTGGGGCCCTGCAGGTCATGCTGAAGGTGTTTGTTCATTCACTTGATGTTTGACGGTGATGTAGATGCACGATGATAGCTTCAGGACTTCATTGATGGCACCTCGATGGTGAATGGAGTTAGGTTCCGATGGTTGCGGCTCGATGTTGAAAGGAGTCGTAAGAATGGTTATCCATAAAGGGTGGGTTCTAGAAAGGGCGATCCATGGATAGAATGTTGAATGGTTCTACTATGGATTGAAGGAACGTGGAATGGTTTCTTGAGGATAATGGAAACTAGATGGAGCAAGGAAAGGGCTCGGATGCATGTGCTAAGGGATTATTGATACTAAGAGTGTTTTTTGATGTACTCAAAAGTAGGTGTATTGTGGGGACGCTCATGGGTACTTTGTTTGGTTACCCCGGGTCATTTTTTGTATTCGTATACACTAGATTGAGTCTAGTATCAGCTTCAGGCTAGAGGCAAGTATACTGAAAATCAGGATTTCCATTAGTCCCTAGCATGGGAAACGCCATACGAGTTGTTATATATCTAGATCTCATTGAGCGATTGTGAGGATTGTTTGATGGATGCTATGTTTGCTTTGATTATTTTTTCCATAGTCTATCACTCTAGGGATGTCACTGGAGATAGGTATTAGGGAGAGGGGCACTTGGACACCCATCATCATACTTAGTTTATAGTATACCTTCATGACATTCGTAGAGTAGCATATTATGTTCGTTATGTGCTAACTCTTTGGTTGTAGGGACAAGTCAGGTATCATTCATACACCTTTGTTCCTTACTAGTATTTTTATATTCATTTACTGCTCACACCTGGCCATTGTCTGATTGAGGTTTTATGATTCGCTTCTTATTATCTTGGGTATTCTTAAATAAGTGGACTATATAGCAAGTATAGGTGGGATGCAGTAGCTGTGCAGAGGATGAGCTAGATGGGTTTATTTCATATTATATATGGATTTCTATGCTTATTCTGTTGTGTAGCACCGTGGAGCCTTGATAGTGTCTACTTATTACTATTGTTATGAGACCGTCGTTTGAGTTTATTCGCGTTCTGTGTAAACTCTATTACTATAGTGTATAACTCCTTGGATATGTACTCTGATATTCGGTTTACTTAGTTATTAATGTCTCTCATATTTTATGTTTGTGATGTATATTATATTTTATTCCATGTGCTATGGGGTATACAATAGGTTCTGTGATTTTTTATTTTACTTTCAACCCTTGATGATTATCCTATATTGGCCGGGCACGTTAGCCGTGCACTATTTAGTTATACTGGGTGCCAGTGGTATAGGGCGGTCGTCACACTCAACTTTTTCCTCATCGTTTCCATTCGTTCTTCAAATGTTCTTGAAGATTTTTGAGCAATAACCATTTAATTTAACTTATGCATAATCTGAAATTATTTCTTCATTCTTTGTGTTCATCTTCTTCCTTGAAGGCCTTTTTTATGTTGACGCTTCTCTTATTTCATCATTCTCCATATTAAATCGAGGGATTACATTTTCCAATAAGTTTGTGCTATGCATGGATTCTTTATGCACTTGAACGTCAACTTTCTTGATTGATCTTTCTATTTCGCAGAGTCTGATGATTAATAAGTTTTTCCTAAGTTCGACTCTCGAGGAATGCACTACTTAATGTTTGGTCAAAATTTAGTTCAACCTAATATACTTTGGTCATATAGAGTAAATGGTACTTGAGTAACATAGGTCACTTAGTAAAGCATGCTAGTATTTAGTCCATATGAAGTCATTATGCAAATAGAGCTTTTTCAAAGTCCTTATTTAGCAATTTACAAATTAAATTTAACCCATCGGCTATTAAAGTCGCAAGCTTAAGCTTCATTATTATATGCAAAGATAAAATGAAAAATAAGGAAGAAGAACAACTTTTTAATTTGCCCATTTCTAATAGGGAGTGCATGCCCATTTATAGAGAAATTGGCCCTAGGATTTATGACACGTGTCACTTATGGAAAATGAATGATCATGATTTGATGATGTGTCACATGCTTGGGAAGGTTCGTAGCATAATTCACCTTTAACTTCTTCATGATAACATGGCATAAGTAATGCAAGCAGATAATGCTTCATGGCATAGTTCACCTTTAACTTCTTCATGATGATGTGGCATAGGTAGTGCAACCAAATAATGCCACATGGATTCCGGAGCTTTGATTTTTGGTGTATTCTTCAACCTGCGGTGATTCTACCTATCAATCTACAGTAGTGATTTTTGATGTGCGATAATTTTTTTTTTGCATTCAACCTTCGACTAGCGATAGCTTCCTCATTATCTACTTATGATAGCTACTTTACTTTCAACTTGCAATAGCTCCTTTACCTTATACTTGTGACATCTCCCTAATTATAAACTTATGATAGCTACTTTACCTTCAGTTGCTTTTAAATATCAACCTATGGCAACTCCTTTGTCGTCAACTTGCATAGCTACTTTACTTTAGACCTTCAACCTGTGATAGCTCTTTAATTATCAACTTGTGACAACCCCTTTGTTGTCAACTTGCAATAGCTACTTTACCTCAACCTTTTCTTGTGATAATTACTTTGTTATCTACTTGCAATAGCTATTTTTCCAACAACCTTCAACCTGTAGCAGCTCTTTAATTATCAACCTACGACAATTCCTTTGTTGTCAACTTGTGATAGCCACTTTACCTTTAACCTACGATAGCATTTAATTATCAACTCGTGACAATTCCTTTGTTATCAACTTGCGATAGCTACTTCACCTTCAACCCTCTTCTTGTGATAACTCCTTTGTTGTCAACTTGCGATAGCCACTAAACCTTTAACCTGTGAAAGCACTTTTATTCTCGACCAATGATAACCTCTTTGTTATTAGCTTACGATAGCTTTCAACTTGCTATAGTTCTATATTATCAATTTGTGGCAACATTCATCATGTGATAATCTTCAACTTGTAATGACATGTATTATTATTGATATATGATAGCTTGGACTTTAATTTATGATAGCATATTGCTATCATCTTACGATAACTTACTGCTATCAACCTACAATGGCCCTATCCGTTAAGATGTGATGGCTTAGTCTCAATGGTCGATGGCCTTCAATCTTTATGTACTATGGCTTAAAGTGCGAGAGCTTTGTTTTACTAGTCCTCAATGGTTTTGCACCTTATTAAATTTTTTTTTGAAAATTCTGGGTGTAACAACATACATATACCAAAACTTAAAAGTCATATCGAGTGATAATTTTGTGATTAAAATCTGAATTGACTTAGGTGTGTTGAATGAAGAATCTAATACGTTGATTTCAACAACTGAAATAATGTTACTCTATCAATGTAGCTTACTATATTCCAACTGCATTGGTCTTCTTCTTGGATTCACTTTTGCAGTCAATAGATCATATCCCTTTGGGTCCGACTATCAAAATCATGTTTTGATAATGTAACTGGAATCCATTCTGGATTTACACATCATGCCATATGGTAGATCCAATGCACCTAATGGTTTATCGAAAACTGAGGAAATTATTTTTTCAACATCGCTTAGAAAATCCTAGTTTCTCTTTAATGTGCCAAAGTTCTTATTAACCTTTTAAATAGAAGCATCCATTTAGGTTTATTCAATTTTATTTCATCCTTTGTAATCGGTTTGATCTTTGATTCTATTCAAATCTATTTTACTACCATTGATTTTCGAAAGAAATTCCTTCATTATGAAGTAGGTGTTTCTTGAAACAATAATTGTTTCCTGGTGTAACATAATAATTACTTATATACATTTTAATGAGTTACTTTTGTGTAAGTATAAAACTGATTTATTTTTGTTTATGAAACTTATGTTCGTAACATAAATTGATCTATCAATATTCACTCATCTAAAACTCACTTAGGGTGGTCCACACAAGATCCCTCGCAACTAAATATTACGTGTGGCATCTCAACTCACACAACCTTTCAAATCCTTAACCTACATTAGGTAGGGGTATCTTTTCAACCATTATCTTGAATGACCTTGTAAACTTTATTTTGGATGAAATTAAATTTAACCTTATGTACTTATTCTTACATACATGATCTTACATAAGAAATTAACTCAACTACGGTTATCGTTAATCGTACTTTGGCCAGCAAAGTCCAGTCACTCCTTATCCTTATATTTAACCTTCCTTTCAAAAGCTTTAAAGCCTTAAACATCATATCATTAAACATTTCAAAACATTGCCTTTAGAAACCCTTGAAAAAACCTTCTATTTCAACCTTTTTGAAACCATTAGAAAACATTACCTTTCGAATCCTTCGAAACCCTTGGGGAACCACCACTTTGAAACCATTTTTATAACCTTTCAAAAGATTTAAACCTTTAGAATCTCAAGCCTTTCGAAAGCATTTGGATTCAATTTAGAACATGTGGAAAAACACCTTTCGAAACCATTTGAATCATCTCTTTCGAAACCATTAGGTTATACTTCATTCGAACAAAAGGGTCAATATAACCATTTAAGTCGAATGCCTACCTTTCGAAAGCTATCCCTAAGTAAAAAAGTGATGGTATCACAACCATTCATTCGAAAGCATCAGAGAAGTGTCTAATTTTAAAGGCTAAGCATACCTTTCAAACTATTGACTTCGAAAGATAGAAAGGGGGCAGCAAGGGGTTTCGACCCCTTCAAAAAGTGTTACTTAAAATAAAAGATTGTAACTCATTCTAAACCTTTCCTTTAAAAACATTAACACAATGGCAATCCAACTGCGTCGAAAGCTATCCCTTCAAAAGCAAAGCAGGTGCCGTTTTTATTCAAAACAAAGGCATACTCCAACCCCTTCGAAACCCAACATTTCGACTACGTACCTTCCGCCTCTATCTAAAAATTACGTAAAGTAGCTTGATACAGTGCGCATTAGTTTCGAATGCATGGTGGCAAAACGTCTTAGTTGGAACCTGTAATGACTAAGTAGCGGAATATACTAAAAACATGTTATTTTTGTTTTTAACTTAAAAGAGAAGAACTTTTTAACTAATCTGCTATTACTTGTCAAATTTTCATTGAATTCTAAATACTTTTTTCAAAATTTATGCTAATATTTTCAAAAATAAACAATAATTTTATTTTACAAAATACCTCTTCCCCTTAATTAAATATATAAAACATTTAAGCCCCATACCTTAAATAATTTTATATATTCATCAAAATACATAGAAAAATTCTAGAAAATTCTAAAAAATCATTTTCAGTTTGTTTTCCAACATATGTAAATTTCAGACCCAAATAGTTAGTTACTTAATCGTAATTAATTTGTAACCCAACAAATTTTTTTCTTCACTAGAAAGTTAATATAAAATCCACATTAATTCAGAAAATAATGAAAATTGAAACCCACCTCTAAATATTATTTCTGACTTATATTTAATTCGCAAGGCGATTGGATATCATTTGATAGGGTTTTCATATCAAACATATCATAAAAATCACTATGAACATTCATAAATCAACAACAAGCATATCCAAACATTTAATCATTCAAAACATGGCATTATCATGCAAAAACACTTTGGGTTATCCATAAAGCCGAAAAGCATAAAAAAATGAGATGTGATAATTATTCACCTTAGCTTTGTTATTAAGGATGTGAGATTTGATCTTGATTAAGTTGATTTAATTCTTCTCTTGAATTCTAGCTTTTATCTTCTTCCTCTTGTTTATAGTGGTCGGCCTTAAAATGTTTTTGCTTGAGAAAATATGAAATGAACATGTGTTTTTGTTTCCTAAGGGTTTAGGGTATAACTATATTATATTCCCCCATTTTGCTCTCCCTTATTTCCTAGCGCTTATTTCCATCTTAGTTCCCTATTTCATTTACATATAGGCTCGACTACCTCTTATTAATCACAAAACTCAATCCACTAATCACCTTTCTTCATTTTATTTTATTTAACTAATTAAATTTCCTAAATAATGTCACTAAAAATATGGGGTGTTACAAATGTTGTCTATGATGGCTTTAGCTGGCGGCATACTACCTTAGGTGTTATATATGAGTGGAGGCAGTTAGAGTTCCACTCGAATTTTAACTTTCAACCGCTAATAGAACACGCTGAAAGCTATTTAGCAGCAATGGAAGTTAGGCCAGGACGGATGGGCTACATTGGACTTGAGCAAAAGAAGAATGAGGAGATAGTAGATATTTTAGATAAGCTTATTAGAGGAGAACATTTTTCTCACGTCGGTAGATATGCAGTTGACGAAAAGGGATATTTAAGGAGAGATGGACGCCTTTGTGTTTCGTAGATATGCAGTTGATGAAACAGGATGTTTAAGGAGAAGTGGATACCATTGTGTTCTCACTACAACAAAAATACCTTATTACAACTACCAAAACAGTTGCAATACGTCTATTACAACGGACGGTAGCTAATCATTATATCCAAAGTTGTAATAGAGTCTTAACTTTATAAAAAAAATTGTCAGTTGTAAATTTTTTTTACAACTAGCTAAAGCAGTTGTAAAAGATTTTTTTGCAACTGCTACTGGTAATTGTATATTTTTTTTACAACTGACAATTCGCAATTGTATAAGATTTTTTACAACGACTATTGGTAGTTGTAGAAGAATTTTTACAACCACTACTGGCTATTGTAAAAGACTTTCTTACAACTGTGGTTGGCAGTTGTGGTAAAAAATGCAAAATAAAAAAATAATTTATAAAAAATTTAATTTATACACACATTGTTCAAGTATAGAAAGAAACAGATATAAAAAATAATAGGATAAAAATAAAAATATAAGTAATTCAAACATTATATTATCAATTATTATCTACAAAAATAATATATCAAACAAACCAAATAACCAAATCAATGAAGTTATGATCATTGTGATATTCAATCAAATTGTAATACATCTGAACCTTGCACTACTTTGTAGCAGCTACAGACAACATCTGAACCTTACACTCCAAAACCGTAAATGCAACCTCCAAAACTTTAGCAACCTTCGAATGAGGCTATAGCCAGCAGCCAGCAATCTCTAATACTGCAACTGCATGTATCTGAACCTTACACCTCTCTGTAGCATCATGTACTTTAAAGCACTTTATAGCATCAACATTTGCAAAATTTCCAAGTTGAAGCCACGTCGTACCATCCTATAGCAGCAACTACAACGTGTCGCAGCACCATTTCTAGCCGTAATGGATTACTTACTTCAATGCTTGCTCTATAATGTTGAACTCTTCCTCTCACATGCTATAGTGTAACACATAACCTGAAGAGTTCAAATAAATATCACATAATCCAAACTAGTATTTAGGCTCAAGTAATGTAGATGGTTATAAATACGTTTAGTATATGTACATATAAAAAGGCAATAAATGAAATTCATAATGAGTGAGATACTCAGAACAATGCAAACTATAGTTCAGCCCAAAAGAATAACTCACAATCCAGTTTAATACATGTTGAAAATTCTATTAATGAATTTACAGGTAATTGATATAGTGCAGCAAATAATAGCACATACATAGAAAACCGGGAGATCGCCCCATTGAGTCTAAAAAATGCTATGGCAAAATGCAATGATCCAGAGGTCATTCAAATCCAGTGCATGCTGATGAATCCTTAATGGACTTCATTAATAAATCAAATAAAAACTAGAGGAAGGAAAACAAAAAAACTAAAGACAACAAGGTCCAATTTCAACCAAAATTCTAGAAGTAATCCTTCTACCAATTATGGAATTTTTTGTTTGGGACATCAGGGGTATAAACTCCCCAACCAAACGACTAGACATAATAATCAGTTTCAAGGGTCCCAACACTTCATTTTTGCATTACTATAAAATAAAGTGCATAAAGAAAACGCAGAATCGGTAGCTAAGAAAACAAAAATGAACTGGCAACGTTCATTCGAAGACAGCAATGAACAAAGAAGTAGAATTCTAGTTCTCTAGGATCCTTCCCATTGGTCTAAAATCATTCATCATTATAATGATCAATTCACCACTTGCCTTCTTTATAATGCAAATGGATTAAGTATGATATGCACTGTTGTATATGCTCATAATAGTTCAAAAAAAAAGGATTTAATTATCGAAATTATCAAAAGAACAGGCTAACAAAATTACTCTTCCTTAGACTGTGTTAGGCGATTTTAAAGCAATACTGACAAGACATGGAAGAATAAGTGATGGCGTTTATGCTAACTCAATAGGTAATGAATTCCTGAATTGCATTCAATGGGCTTAATTACTGGAACCAACTAAGATAAAAAATTTTAATTGCAGAGGAGGTAATAACATTCCTATCCATATCTAACTGGATAGAGTTTTTATCAACTCTATTTTGTAAATGGCATGTAATGTCAATTTCTCAAGTATAACATAGAGACTATGAACTATCTTATAGATAGGAACTAAGGTTATTCAAACATCTCTACTATAGTGGTTTGATAAAACGAGTTTGTTAACAAACGAATAGAAAATAAATTCAATATCTAGTTAAAAAATTGTCAATATTTACTGTTCACAAGAACAATGGCATACATGGACGATGTTATGAGCATTTAGCACGATTTAATGAAAGATGAAATGGTAAATCCAGTGGACAAACTTTGAACCAAATAGTTCATCAAAAAATTGATCGATGATCTTATAAGAATTCAGTTCACATTTGCAGTTGACAAATGGTTGTTGCATATTAGTATACAAAATCAATGCTATTGTAGTAGAGATAGTGTCTTTGCTGCTTTATTGACAAATGGTTATGTGTAAACTATGTAATGATTTTTCAGTTATTGACAAACGATTATGCTTGTGTCCTAGAATTAACTGTCTTGCATGATTGAAATGTAATCTTGACCAGTTTTCATAAAGATAACTGATTATGACATGTTTCCATAGCAAAAACATATATTACAATATAAATTGGTAAATATCAAAATATTTGTGCTATAAGATTGTTGTTTTATATCACACTACTGTTTTGTAGTCGCAAAGTTTATAAACCAGTTCATGAATAGTTTCTGCTAAAGCATATGAAATTTCTATACAATAGTAAACTTTGATATTATGAAAAACGTACCAATTTCTCGATTGTTAAATTTGGTAATCTATTCTGATATAACAACTTGCACTGCCTTCCCTGTTTGTTGTATGCATTTCTCTATGACCTGATATTTTTTATTTTTAGCAGTAATGTCGTAATCAAGACAAGGAAAAAATACATTTACTTTTACATAATAGAACCCATACTTCTTTTACATAATTATTATTCCGATGAATTGAATAAGGAATCCTTGATACAACACTCTTTGAAAGCTGTAACATTGATGAGATGCCTAACTATGAGTACATGTACTAAACTTAAAGACTAAAATTAATGTCAATACAACCACTCTAGCAATTATCATAGTTTAATTAACTTCTAACATTTTAGTAAAATAGTCAAGTTTATACTGAAATAAAGTTGCACATGCAAAAAGCATAAATGGTAATAATACAAAGTTACAGACCTCCATATTCAAAAGATGAGCATGCAGTGTACAAACTTCTAATTAAAATAACTTTGACTCATAGAAAAATTGCCTCTACGTATAACGAATTCAAACAAGTTAATACACTAACTACAAATATAGCCAAATAGCCCATGATTGACATTAAATTTTCTGGGTTAATGGGCCATTAACACTTTTACTTCGGCAATTATGTGCTATGGCTAAGATAAACAAATGCAAATTTTTAAGTGGAAATTGTTGTTTTGCCTGAAACAATTTTGGGTAAATCAGCTATAAGAGAAGAATACGTGGGACCCTTCTTGAATTCTGGAGCTATGTCCCATGTACTTTTCACTCATTAGCACTGTATACCCGAAATAATTTTGCGGATACAAGAAATGCTCTTTTAAGTTGGTTCATTTAATCACTTGAATTATAATAGTACACGAACAAAAAATAAAAATGACATTAATTTCTAAATATCCACACCCAAATGACCAATAAACGCTGTATCAACTAAAGAAGCAATCAGATCAATAGCGACAACCAACACAGCTGGCAATGCAATATACAGTATCTCCATACTTATATCATCAAACCTAAATATATTCCCAAAAGGATAAATAATCATTCAGCCAAGTACCTGAAAACAATGATAATAATAACAATGTTGTAATGAAACCATACCCAAATCATTTATATAAGACCCGAAAAGCCAATCTTGGCTTTTCGGTTTTGGATTCTTCTGAGGAAGAAGAAAAGTTAGCTTTTATCAGGTTTGAGTTTGGAATTCGGGTTTTGGTTCTATAGAAAGCGGTTTGGATTTGAGTTTGAATTGCATAAGGAATGGCGACTATCCCTCTCTATGACTCTCGTTGCCGATTACAGTGAACAACTGATAAACAAACCCGATAGGTTCCTAGAAGAGAAGGCAAAAGTCGATGCTAATGAGAATGATTTTAGGTATTTTCCGTTTGCAGTGGGAAGGAGGAGGTTATTGTCGATTTATTTTGGGATTGAGAATGGAGAGGTGGTTATTCGGGATTTAGGGTTAAGGAAGTGCGTGGAGGGAAATTAATAGAGGAGAAGGGCGGCTCCAACTAGTACATCCTTAATTATCGATTGTTATTTATATAGTAGTGTTAAAATTATTAATTATAATTTACTAATTGTAACTTAAAAATTATTAATTATCAAAATCTAGTTAATAAACATTAAATATTACTTCTTAATTATTAATGATTACTTACCGATTATCCTTTTTTTAAATATAATTTATTTTATTTTAATTTATTATTGAATGGGATATTGACACATTCATTATATATAAATATCTTCAAAAGCAAAGGACATACCAGTATATATGAATGGAATATTAACACATTCAGTGAAAAACAAATATTTAATTAGCTCATCGTATGCTAATGTATTGTACGGTTTGCAAAAATAATTGTAATAATGACGTTACTGTTGCAAGAATGATAGTCACTGGTTTTACTGGCCAGCATAAAGGATGGTGGGATAATTATCTTCCTACATCTCATAAAAATGAGATTTACAACACAGTAAAACAAGAAGACGTACAAATGGTCCAAAATGCTATATATACTTTAATAGTTACTATTCTAGAACATTTTACTGGAGGAGTATCTGATAATAATGAAAGTGTACATACACTTCTACAAAATTTAAGGTGTAAACACTAACCGATTTTTGATGGTACAAATATACATTTTTAAATAGAGTGGTGGAATTACCAGAGAGTAATAGCTCTAATTGGAAATCAAAATTTATTGATGGTCTCACCTCATTGTTTGCAGAATGGGTAAGAAAGTCTTTAAGAAAGGATGAAATAAATATTCCTTATGAAAGTTATACTTATGGTAAGATTATTGGAACATGCATCTAAGAAGGCTTATCATTATGCAATGAAATAAAATTAAATCAACAAATAAATAGCCAAAATTTAACTGAAAGGAATCAATTAGGACAATTTTGTAGTTAATTCAAAATGGATGTTCCAAACATTAAAAAACCCCATAGAAAAGATAATAAATTTAAGGAATCTTTTCAAAAAAAGAAGAAATTTTATTCTTATAAAAAGATGGGAAGAAAAGCCCAAAGAAAAGAGGAACGATTAAATAGCAAGAAAAATAAAATTATCCATTGTTATAAATGTGGAAAAGTTGGACATTATGCAAATAGATGCAAACTAAAAAAGAAAATTAATAATTTACAGATTGATAATGAATTAAAGGAAACATTATTAAAACTTCTGCTAGAATCTAGCTCTGAAAATGATTCAGAAATAGAATCCAAAAATGATTCAGACTATTCGGTTACTTCTGAAAAACTGAAAGTTCTAGATGAAGAATCATCAGAATATGATGAATACTGTGAGCCCTGTGGACAAGGAAAACCCTGTTTAAACCCAATAGTAGAAAAAGAAGATGAAAAAGATGAATTTTATAAAATCCTCTCACAATTTCAAGATTTAAATACAAATGTATTAACTAATAATAATGCTATAGAATTCCTAAAATTAGTTAAAGAACCAGAATTAAGATAAAAAATGATAGATCAAATGGAAGATATTTTGAAAACAAGCGAAAATAATGAATCATCAACGGAGACATTTCAAAATATTGGAAGTTCTAAAAATCCATATTCTATGAATGAAGTTCATAATCTTTTGAAAGAACGACAAAGAATTGAATATCCTAGTACTATAGAAGACCTTAATTGAAATCCAAAATCTTAAAAAAGAAATCCAAAAATGAAAATAGAAATCCTGATTATAGACTCGCTTTTATAGAATAGTCAAAAAAATTTATCCCTATTGAAAACAATCAAATAAATTGTTCTTAAGAAGGATTTCTTTCAAAATTGGATATTGTAATATCCCAAAAATGGTTTATCAAAGTAACCCTTTTAATTGACAACCATTTTAAAAAGGAATTAACTGCACTTATAGATAGTGGTGTAGACATGAATGTAATTCAAGAAGGAATAATTCCAACTAGGTATTTTCATAAAACCACTAATTCATTAAGTCATGCAAGTGGAGGAAAACTTGATATTAAATTTAAATTACTACATGCTTATATATGTAAAAATAAGACTAGTATTCCTACATGCTTTTTACTAGTAAAAATATTGCTAATCAAGTCATACTTGGAACATCATTTATAGATAAAATCTATCCTATAACAAATATTGATAAAAATGGAATAACAGGCATTTATGAAGATAAAACTATTACTTCTGAATTTATGACTAAACCCTTTACGAAGGTTTTACATGAAATAAAAGATCTCTTGACTCAAAAAACCTGTCATTTAAATTATCTAAAACAAGAAGTTATTTCTCTTAATATAGAAGAAAAACTCCAAAATTCAAAATTGCAAGAAAAAATTAAAACGATCTATAATAAATTTTCTGTAGAAATTTGTATTAACCATCCAAATGCCTTTCGAGATAGAAAGAAATATATTATTAGTCTTCCATATGAAGAGAATTTTGATGAAAGAAAAATCCCTACTAAAGCAAGAGCATGTCAAATGAATTCAGAATATCTAGAATTGTGTAAAAAAAGAAATTGAATCGTTATTATAAAAAGGTTTGATAAAACCATCCCAATCACCTTGGTCATGTACTGCATTTTATGTAAATAAACATAGCGAACAAAAAAGAGGGGTACCCAGATTAGTAATAAACTACAAACCTCTTAATAAGGTTTTGAAATGGATTGGGCATCAAATTCCTAACAAAAAAGATTTATTAGATAGGCTATATGATTCTATCATATCTCTAAATTTGATTTAAGATTCGGCTATTGGAAGATTCAAATTTCAAAATATGACCAATACAAAACTGCTTTTAATGTCCCACATGGACATTATGAATGGACGGTAATGCCTTTTGATTTGAATAATGCACCCTCCGAATTTCAGAAAATAATGAATGACATTTTTATTCCATATAGTGAATTTATTATAGTTTATATTGATGACATTCTAGTATTTTCAAAAGATATTGAAACACATTTTAAACACTTAGATATTTTTAGAAAAAATATTATTCAGAATGGCTTAGTAATTTCAAAAGTAAAAATGTCTTTGTTTTAGAAAAATGTGAGATTTTTAGGCCATAATATTGAAAAAGGAAAAATAATTCCTATAAATAGAAGTATAGAATTTGCTTCGAAGTTTCTTAATATAATAACCGATAAAACACAGTTACAGAGGTTTTTGGGTAGTTTAAATTATATATCCTCTTATTATATTAATTTAGCTACAGATGCTGCTATCTTATATGATAGATTAAAAAAGAATCCAGGCCCGTGGACAGAACAACATACTCAAGCTGTTACAATTATAAAAGAAAAGGTAAAGAATTTGCCTTGTTTGATGCTTTCAAATCCAAATTGGGAAAAGGTAATTGAAACTGATGCATCAGATATAGGATTTGGAGGAATTTTAAAGCAAATATTCCCAAAAAACAAGAATATCTTGTTAGATTTCATTCAGGTAAATGGACTAATAGTAAAAAAAAAACTACGCAACTATAGCCAAAGAAATTCTTGCTATAGTAAAACGTGTTTTAGAATTTCAAGATGATTTATATAATCAAAAATTTATTAAAAAACTAATTATAAATCTGCTAAATACATGTTTAATAAAGATTTTAAACATGACGTGTCAAAACAAATGTTTGCCAGATGGCAAGCTCATTTGGCGCCTTTTGATTTTGAAATCTTTTATAAAAAGGGTGAGGAAATAGTCTTCTTGATTTTTTAACTCGTGAATTTTTACAAGCAGATGATCCCTAGAGGAAGGGGTAAATTCCCCTACAGAGGAGGTGGCGGAGGAAATATCCAGGCCCAACATGGTAACCAAAAGCTGATGGCAAAAAATTTAACCAATTCAGGAGGTAATAGCTCAAATGATCCTCTATACAAGGAATTTTTAGAATTCAAGAAAAGGCAAGAGGCTAATAGCCAAAAAACTAATAGCCAAATAGCATCCTCTTCATATGCTAGCATACTGGCAATGAGGAAAATGAAGAGAGTATAACTGCATATGCGGAAAATCCTCATAAGTCATAATTTTTTTGGAATTCAATGATCTGAAAAGGGAAAATGATCCCTGGAACTTAATGCAGAGATATCTGGATACAACATCATTTGCTGTTACGACATATAAACAAAGAGGATATTACGAGACAATATTAAAAGTCTCAGAAACTTGTGAAACAACACATTTTAATGCAGGAGATCCCAATGTTTATAGATTCAGCAAAATAATTATCAAAAGGCTTATATTACCAGAAGAATGGGGGTTATCTACCTTTAAAGAAAAGAAAATGTTTTTACCTGATAAAAAGGTAGGCACTATCGACTATAATTATTGGGATTATGTAGAAGCACTAAATAAAATATTCCTTTTTGAAAATAATAAAAAGAAGCATTCATGGTTCATTAAAGTCTTTGCGGAAGTTTATGAACGTCCTATACCAAATTGGTTTTACGAATGGTGGACAAATTATAGACCACCCCTTAATATTCTTCCTGAAAAACTAAAAGAATTATATTCTGAATGGGTTGTTGTCTCACCCAAGCTCAATAATCTTGACCAATACCTTATGATATAAGGATCTAGTTTGATATATTTCTTCATTGAATTTTCTATCCCTTGGATATGGAAATGGAAACCTGAAATAGGTTATACTGAAAGGGAAATTCCATATTTGCAAAGATGTTTCTTTACTAAATTCTGGGATAAACTAACCAGGATTGATAATAGCACAGGTCAACTATTTGGCCAAGAAATGATATCCGAAATAAGCAACAAAATAAAGTTATATCAGGAAGAGGAAGATATTAATTATTAATGTTAGTTATTAATTATTAAAAATTAATTCTAATTTATTAACTATTATTTATTTAATAATTATTAATTATTATATTAATTATTGATTATATTGAATATTATATTGTTACTAATTACTTCATATTTTAAATTAATTTTTATTATATAATAGTAATTATTATTTATTATTAATTTTCTATTTAATTATTAAGTATTAATATTTAATTATAATTATTAACTAATTATTACAACCGGTAAACAAAAAGTTATAATATACACCTATTACCACTGAAAAAAGAGTTGTTAAAAATATGCATCTATTACCACTAGCAAAAAAGGTTGTAATAGGCATCTATTACAACTAATGAAAAAGAAGAGTTGTAAAAAATAGGCATTTATTATAAATAGCAAAAAATATATAGTAACAGGGATCTATCACAACTAACAGAAAAGAAGAGTTGTTAAAAATAGACATCTGTTACAACTGGCAAAAAAGAAAGCTTGTAATGGGCATCTATTACAACTGGCAAAAAAGAAGAGTTGTTGAAAGTAAGTTTATCACTACTTTCTGGAAAAAAGAGATGTAAAAAACCTCTGTTACAACTGACTAGTTGTGAAAGTTGTAAAAATACAGTTGTAATAGGGTCATTTTGTTGTAATGTCTGAAGATTGATAATGTGCTGGAGGAAGTTGTAACAATCTGTCTTTCTTACTCCTATAGACGACACTTAATACGTCCACGATATTCCTGTGCCGATCATCTAGGTGTCCGAACAGCAGGCCGTTAGGGTAAAAGAAAAGAAAAGATAAAAAGAAAGAGACATATAATCTCACAACGCAGAGGAATCATATATAATAAAACATAAGATAATACACCTGGTCACTTCCAAAATGAAGCATCGGAGATACAACAGGTACTAACTTCAACTAGGGACAGTTACAATCGCCTGCTTCTACAATATACATACCACACACACACGACAGAAATAAAATAGATGATAGCGGACGAAGCCACCTACTCCATACTTGTCTAAAATGAATCCATAACAACTTGGACTACTTGGCTACTCAAAAATTAGAGTAACCAAGATTTTAAGGAAAAGAAAGAAAAAAACTCCGGGTCGGACATGGATTTGGTGTGAGTGAAATCAAAACATATGAATTTTATAAATATAAAACATTTAAAAAATAAAGGTATCTAGTAAGACTACGCTGCACATAAAAACGGATGGATTTTTACCTTATGATAACCAAAACATTTCTGTGAGGAATCCCATTATATTGTAATAATGTCTAAAGTTTCAAATAAATATTTATCATAGCTGAAATGGTTACATTAATTACATTCCAGCATACTTAGGATACAATCAAGTCCATAAAACATGTAGTGGAAAATGGATTCCATACAATACAAGGCTATAGAACAATGTACTGAAGCCACAAAACTTTTGCACCCTTGCCAATACAAAACTGGCCTAACCCTTTCTAGATAGTATCGAATTTGACCACCCCTTAGTTGCGAACAACAACCGTACTGGGCCCAAATCAAACGTCCAAAATAATATCGAACTAGATTAAGGATGATCATACTACAACACCTCACCTCCATACACATACTATTCAAGAGTATTAACAAGTAACACGGTCGAATAATACGGAGAATGAGGCTATATGGGGTACACATGTGAAATTACCACCGGTATGTATTAAAACATCAAATGAATACCTATACGTGCACAATATCGTTACAAATCAATAATCATGTATGCCTCTAGGACAGAACAATACATAATATACAAAAAATAACAAAGATCACAGAGTCAATCGCAGGTATATAATATACAATATACAAAGTAATATACATTATCAGGTCTTATATATACATGAGTCTATAAAAAGAAAATTAAATACATTAATATTAAATAACTAATCTACTCTATATCCAAATAATACAACATGGTCTCAACATCTCAGTAATGAAATGTCTCGCATTGACTCGACTAATATATAATAACACACCCATCGTACTATAACTAAAGCAAAGGTAATAAACATATATGATTTCAACATATGCAAACTATAATAACAATATGGAGACAATATAAATAAATATATGGTAACATATACACGGTATGTAATTAAGATATATCTTAAATAATCACACACGTATTACATAACATCAAATATCACAAAACCATCCTTAAAGATGTCATCACCCATATAGAAACACATCAAATCAGAAATCACATAATCAACACAAATGAATGAATCGTACATATCTAGAAAAACATCATTAAAAAATAGAAATATCACTAAATGAGATATCCTTAGGTAAAGTCAGGCAATAGTGAAGTATTTCCCACAATCTCTCTCAATCTCATATTATAAAATACCATGATCAAATCAATAAAATTATAAGGAGGATTTGAGCTAGCTTATAACAATATCCAATTATAATCAAGAATAAGTAGGTCGTCTGCTTGTAAAGAACATGTATTCTTCCTGCAAAGAATAGGTTGTCTTCTTGAGAAGGATACAGGGTTGACCATACTTTGGACACTATCTGAGGTATAATTCGTCTGTGCATAATATATGTCTATCTATCATCTACACAACATACAGCTGAACCAGATGGGAGACCAACAACACGTCTTCTTGCTCCAGGAGCCACACGTGGTCCATATGACATGACTCCAATAGTCATTTGTTACCATTACCTCTCCTCTCTCGGTATCATGACAATGATCCATCATAGGCTCAACAATGCGTAGCCACTATGGCCATGACTACCGACATGTCCCCCAATATTAACTGATCGCTGGCCTATACGACACAAGGGGCAAATAACTACCAATGTCGTAATGCGCACCTAATATCATAACAACAATGGTGTCACGGATCTGGGGGCGCGACCCCAAGATCAGGCCACCAGGATGGATATTATCCAATCTGATCACTCCCAAAACATAAAGGGAGTTGCACAAAGGTAGACAGACACATAATGCACAAACTATGTGGCTAATAAACAGCCTCCATAAATACTCATCACAACGAGTCACACACAACATATCTCTCATATGTCATCAACCATAAGCAAAGAATAATTGAATAAATAACAAAACATTTTCTCATACCACTGCGTGTTACTAGTCCATTTATTTAGTGCTCACACATCACACTCGTTCCTTCAATATTCTACATAACAAGTCCAAAGAACAACTGGAAAAGTGTTATCAAAAGTCGCGTACTAGATGGTATCACTAATCCGTTTATTTCGATTTCTCATCACACATAATAAAATAACACAACTCAAATAGAAAGATGTCATCACCGTGTCATTTTAAAATCAATCAAATCTACATCAATGGTGAATCATTCATAACATCGAAATCAATATCAAGAAGATGAGAAAGCATGATACCAAAAAATCAAGTATAAACGTTTTTATAAAATAAAATAATGATTTTCATAAATAACTATATTATTATAATAATGCACTTTAAAAGTTATAAAATTCTAATTGAGAATTTATCATAATTTGTAAGTTTAAATAAATTAATCTAAATATAAAATGTTTTTTCAAAATTTTACAATTATTTAGTCATTTAGACATCCAAATATGAAATTAGCATTTATATATTAAGGAAACACCTTAAAAATACTTTTACGAGAACACAAACATTGTAGATTTTGATTATTTCACAATCACAATAATCAAATATTATTATGAATAATTTTTAAATCATCTAACTGATTTATCATATTTATACTAGCATAAATATCTTTTATAAGAAAATAATTACTTAGAAATAAATAATAGATAAATTATTTTCCAATCTTTTATATAATTAATCTATCATTAAGATTTCTCTAATAACATTTAATACTCAGTTCATTGACTTTAAATTTATAAAGTAGAATGTAAAACTATACATACGTACGTACATATATACATACATATATTTATAACATATAAGAATTACTTCATAATTTACTAAGAATGGTACTATTTTAAATAATTATAAATATTCAATTTAGTTTAATTTATTCATAGACAACTAAATACATTTTTCAAAATTTGAGTTATATTTGTATATTAAAATTTGACACTTTTATAACATGACTATTGTAAACCATTTAAATAATACCATTAATTTCACTTTATTAATTTATTAAAATTATAGTTACATTCATACACATACATACATACGTATATAAATATAAATGTTCAATTGCAGTCGGACAAAGTTCTATTTGTAAATTGATACTTCCCACCAATCTAAACAATGAACTATCGCAATTAGAACCAGTTCCAATCAATCCATTCAACTTATCAATTCATACCAATGACTAACACTCCAAACAAAACAATCCCTAACAATCAATTAAACTAAGTGATTCAATCAAACAATTCAATAATATACATACACACACACAGATATATATATATATATATATATATATATATATATATATATATATATATATATCATAAATATGGTGACATAGTTGGGAGTATAAATACTCAGTAAAATGGATGAACGCAACCCCCAGACCATTGTTTCTCAGCAATGAAAGCACACTCCTAGTCTAGCCAACATCACTCAAAATTCCACCACCTTACGGAACAGATGCCAACTTTTCTCCTCCAGAAGCAATGCTTTGCGTTGGCTGCGACAACAAGTGCAGCAGCAGCACTGCCACTTGAGCCGAATGCACCAAACCACAATGACCATTTGCTGCTTGTTGCCATTCATCTAAGAAAACCAATCATGGCTGGCTGCTTACGGATTTCCTATCGCTAATCGCACACTAACCCATCTCCAGTCGCTCCTCTTTGAAACACATGACCCACTTAACGCAATAAATCACCATTACCTTCCATCGCGAGCCCACTTCGCCACATCAGGTTACTCCCTGTGCTCGATGATTTCATTTTTTCTTCATTTTATATATATATATCAGATCAGGAATTTGAATTAAGGATTAGTGAATTCTCCCCTTGGGAGATTGATAAAACGGTTCGGCGTAAAGTAATTGGGAAAAATCTAGAATAGGGTTTGAGCTTGTGAATAAAGGAGGTCCAGAAAAAGGTTTCTGGCTTGGCAAATGAAAGATCAAGAAAATGGAAGAAAGGAGTGTAAATTGAAATGGACTTTGTGCTTTTTAGGCTTTGATTCAATTAATTTGTTTTTCGTCTTTTACTTTATTTCCAAATTTATTTCGATTTAATTTCAACTAATTTATACTTTATTTTGCAAATTATACGTGGGTATCTACACAATTTATTTAATGCTCGTTTATTTATTTTGACACTATTTTAATCACATAACAAATATTTAAAATTTTAACATACTCCATATTCAATTAAAATAATTTAGTCCATTTCAATATATTATTTGAAAAGAATTTATTAATTTAATTCAAATTATTAAAATAAAATATTTTATAAATAGAATTTAGTTAAGTAAAAGTTAATTTTCAAAATTAATAGTTATTCAAAATTAAATTTAATATTTTATTTTTATTTGTTTATTTATTACTACAATATAGAAAGCAGGATTGTTATAGACTTCCTTAAAAATTGCGTCCTTGTAGTTTCTAGTAGGGAGACTTCAAACACAACTCATACCCCTACTTCCATCATATTCTTCAAATTTTTAACACCAAACTACTCAATGCTCTACTTGGATCCATCGCTCCATCCCACTTTACCATATGCTATGATTTCAGATAGATTAAATAACGACTTTCTATTATTCGCGTAAGGTTAATTCGTAAAAAATTTGTAAGTGTAGGACTTTTTGGAAAATTTTGACAGAGTCTCCTTTATACGGAGAGAGTTTCGAAAAACCAAACACAATATAATTACATAGTATACATCTTCAAATAGGCATCCCAATACAGGACATCCTAAAACATGAGGAAACGGTATAATATCACATTATATATTGATATACCATAAACATATGCCTTTGTTTCGCATTTTAAAGCGAGTTCGCTAATTTTTTTGCGATTACAAGCCAAAGTTAATCCAAATAGCCTTCGTGTACCTATACTTATGTAACGACCCACCTTTTTGGCCACATGCCAACTCAAAACATTCAAAAGGGAGGATTGTTAATGGGCCAAATAAGAAATTAAGAGAAAAGAAGAAAAAACAAAACATAGAATCTCACAGCGAAATGACAAAATATAATAATCAAATAAATAGTTCGTGAAGCTGTTTTACATTAAAAATAACATTTGATTACACTTTTACAATATATCAGAGTTATACATACAACATGAATAATAATAAAATAAGGTGGCGGAGCAACATGATGCAATGGGATAAAACAACAATACTAAAATCCATCTTCGTCTTCTAGAATAATGTCTTCAACACTGAAAAACTCAGGCTGACCCGAGCATAATGAAAAACAATACACTCGAGTCAGAACTAAAAAAATTCCTATACAAGTCAAAGCAATCTCAAACAAAATATGAGTGCAATGGCTTCAAAGATATCACGGGATTTTCCACCTCCTATCAGGTATACAATGTGAATATAATTATTTAAGAGATTTTAAATAATTCGAAGTACTAATTTTAATCACTTTAATTAAAATAAATCCAAAGTTTAAATTAAAACCTTTCAAATAATTAAATTCCAATACATAATCAAAATTCAATAAATTGTATGGGCATACATCATTTCAACCCATAATTTAAATGTCTTAATTATCCAATTCTTAAATGATTTATATGACCATTTAAATGATGTCGATAATATACACGGTGATAACAGGGACATATTAAAATAAATAAACGACCATACATCCAACATATCAATCAACAAGCATCCATTTCAGACAACACCCAAATCAACCAATATATTACAACAATTAATAGTTATCAATATTGAGGTTTTAACAATCGGTTAAATCCCAATATAAAATTAAACGTCAATTTAATTTAATGTAAATTCAGATTGAATAAACTTTTTATATGTCTCGTTATAAATTTTATTTAACTTGCAATGGAAATTTTAGTATTGTGTGAGTGGGTTGAAGCACTCACCTTTATAGCTTTCCTTCCTCTAATTAGGTTTGGATCCGCCACTGCTTTCTTTCTTTTAACTTTAATATTCTTTCTTGTTTTCTTACTTGAAAATTTTTGAGGATAGAGAGAAGTTTGTATAATGTAAATTTGAAGGAGAAATTTTGAAAAGGAGAAGAAGAAGAAGAAGAAGAAATGCATATTTGAAGAAATTTTTGTTTGGAAAACAGAAGAAAATGAAGAAGACGGAGGGAGGAAAAAGGGAGGCGAAGAAAGGTTAAACAAAAATTATATATATAATATAAAATTAAACTCAGGTTTGAAAAAATATAGCTTCAGAGAAAAGAAGAAGGAACAACCGAAAATGAAGAAACAAAAAAAATGCGAAAAGAAATGTGACAGGTATTAAATAAAGAATGAAAGATACACATTTGAATTTTAAACGACATGTTTACAAAGCAAGCAAAAAATTGGTATAAAATTTCAAAATGTGTGCTACCTCAATTAGTTTCATTAACAGAAAACATTTCAACGCAAGGCTCACGTGTTAATAAATGAAACTTATGGGAAAACAAAAGGAGGCATGTATTAATAAAAGAAATGATAGAAATAAATAGATAAAAGGGTGGTTGAAATCTAAGAAGAAAAATAAATGAAAAGATTAATGAACGTGAATTGTTTAATATGAAAGTATAACATATTTAAGACTATTCATTATATAAAGAAAATATAGAGCATTTAATTCAATTTATACGGACGTGCTAGGTGAAATTTTTTTCTAAAGGGAAATGAATGCATGCATGAGTGAATAGTGCAAGTAAAAGAATTCATGAATTAATGCACGTACACATTTCATTTCAAAAGCAAAGTAACGCCTCATTAATAATTCCATTTATGGCAAGAAGTGAAAGAACAAACGAAATGAAATATGCAAAAGAGAGAGGTCAACGAAAATGTCAGATGGCGGCAGAATAGAGTAAGGTAATAAATTAATGAGAATGGAAGAATTAGTATACTATAAAAAAAAATTGAAATTTAATTTTAAAATGTATATTCCCTTCAATACATTTCATTAACTCCAAATATACACATAAATATATGTTAATTTAACCATTTTTTTACATACAATTAATAATATTGAACACACCAATTAACTTAATATTTCGTATTAAAATACTTATTATATTTTTAACATAAAAAGTAAGTTGCACATATCCCTAATTAGTTTCAATTCACTTCAATTTCTTATCAATGGAAAGAATTTAATTGTTATTAATTCCAATAATTAAATTTCAAAACATGCGTTGGTTACTGGGAAGATAGTTGATCCAATTGTTTTCCTTTAAATTGTAATTCAAATATATCTATTAACATTATTGGTTACAAACATGAGTTAGAAATTTACTTACAAATAATTAATTTGGATGTCCAAATTAGAAATGGAAAAAAAGGAAAAAGCTTCAGTTAAAGCACTTGAAAGGAGCAAACAAACAAATGAGAAACAAATGAAAAGAATGCGTAAATTATTAACTATAAATATATCAAATGAAGCAACTATTAATTAATAAGAAATGAATGAGTAATCTAACAAATAAATGGATGCTCAAATGAAACCTACATGAATAACTTGAAAATGAAAAGAAAGAGAACGTGGATGTGATAATAAATATAAAGTAAATGAAGGGACCACTTATATACTGTAAGCAAATCTTTGGGATGCAAATTCCAAAACTTCCACCTATTAATTCATTTCAACAAACCCAAATATACACTTGTTTATCATTTAATTTCTTTATTAAAACATTCGTTTTACGTTAACATATGTCCACACTCCATTAACGCAATCAATCGATTAACAATCAATCAATCAATTAATCAACAAATCAATCTATTCAATTATTTATGTTACTCAAACCAATTTTATTAATTGATGAATATATATATATATGCATTATAAAATGATTTACTTTACTTTTTTTAATTACTATAACGGTCACATTAATGAAACAAATTTAAAAGTTTAACCATATATGAATGGAAAAAATAAATATATGTGAACATGTGTAATTAATGTACAATTGTTAATAAAAGGTAATTTATAATTCATTTAACAACACTTATACAACCATGAACCCTCTGATATATTTTTAAATTTTAATAGTAATAAGTGTATTTATATATATATATATATATATTATTGTAAAATCCAATTTTTTCCAAACCATACTTATTCAAAACGATAATTTTATTTTTATACGTCTCAAAACATGCAATTATCTTAATTAAAATGTTCATTCCATATTAACACAAAATGCAAGTTCCTACATGTAACGACCCGATATTTTCAAACATTCGCACCACACATGTCGGAATTGAATTGCTCAAAATACCAGATTGTTTGTAACGACCCAGAATTTTTGTTAATTAAAATTCGTATATTTAATTGATTTTAAATATTAATAAGTGGAATTTGTAAGTCGAATAAATTTTATTTTGAATATCTAGATTTAATTGGATAATTAAATCGATAATTTAATAGTTGAAATTACAGAAATAATTGGAAATTGGGTTTAATGTGATTGAAAATGATTCGTAAAATTTTATTTAATCATATTGGAGTTATAGTGATCTCATAGAACTTTTAAAATCGAATTTAAAGTTGACTTGTGAAAATTGAATATTTCAATATTTAAATTGACGAGTTAAAGTAGCCATTTTTCAAATAGTCTTGGATTTTGACGAAACCAGTTTCATCGAATCCGTAATGTGATACTATTGTATGATTTCAAATTTCGTGTCGATTGGATTTACCGTTTGTCCGGGGCAAGCCAAAACGCATAGAAATTAGTTTAATCGATTTAATTTAAATTTGATCGTTTATTTCCGTAACTCACACATGATCGAATTAGCCTCCGAAACCTATTCCATTGTCTTCGGAACGCGGGGTAAACCCTACAAACTTCGGTCACCGTACGAGATATGGAGTTTGGAAAATTTTGGATGAATAGTAATTTGAGAAATTTCTATAAAAGGACTTGATAATTCTTCATTTGCAACAAAAAGAAAGAAAACCCTAGTTTCTTAGTTCAGCCGCCACCTTCTTTTTCCATGGCCAAAAATTATCCTAACTTCTTCCCTTAATCTCTCCAAATCCTTCGACAATTAGCTTAACCTTCCAACTACAAAAACGTAGAGAGCGGTGAGATCTTCCAATTCAACGGTTGAGATCGAAAATGGTCGACCATGTCAGCAAAAATTCGCTTCCGTTCATTGCCATTTGCTTGGGGTTTTGTGACCACTAGGGATGGCCGAGCTTCAGGTGGTTCAAGCCGATGCTGGCTCAGGTGATGGCCGTTCAAATGAAGTTGGCCGATCGTCGTCAGGTGGCTCGAGGAGGTGGCAAAAATTCTAACCCTAACGGCGGCTATGGGTTCAATGGTGCGTGTCTTACCTGGGAACGAACGGGTGGGAGGAGAAAAACAAAGTGCGGCCGAGATTCCAGGGCAGGAGATGGACGGCTCTGATTGAATCTGGGTATAAAAATAAATAGAATTTGTAAATAAAATTATATATAAGTGTGTACAAACTTTAAAACGTCATAACTTGTTCATACGAGGTCGGAAATTGACGAAACAAATTGCGTTGGCTTCTTTTTGACGAGCACTACGTAATGGAGCTGGATTGGAATTTATTTGAGCTAGTTTGAATTTCGGGTAAAATTAAACGCACGTTTAATTTTATTCGAAATAAAATGCTACAATTGTTATCGGAAACTCAAGGTGAGAACTTCTCACTCAATCGAATTGTTTCGATTTAAATTTTAAATAGTTAGATTTAAAATTTGCTTGATTGTATGCCTGAATGATAAATTGTTATCTGTTGTTTGAAATAGACATTATACGCCGTTATTAAGCGGAGGTTATTTATTAAAAACATATACTGCGAATATTTCACTGCAAAGTGAAATTGGTATTATTTATGTACTTGGATCTGATTTCCCGTATTATATAGCGGATGAGACCCTATTGCGCCGTATAATAGCGGATAATATTTTATAAATCCCATATACCACGATATTCCGTATAGAAACGGAATTGGTATTGTGCTAACGTCTGTGGATGCAAAGAAACAGATTGGAGGGATCCAACTGGATTCCTCAACCATATTGATTTATTTACAGATATTGTGATATTTTTTGATTATCATATGATGATATATGATGTTTGATTGTCATGATTGATTATTTGGTGTCGTAGCATCATTGAGCCTATTTTTGGAGTTTTAAAAATATTAAAGTAACGATTTTGAATTTAAAAGGATTCTAAAGTGATTTTTGAAAGTATACGTTTATTAAATTTTGAATTGTTAAAATAAATAAACGTTATAATTTTATTGTTATAAAAGTTATGATTTTTGGAAAATAACACTTAAGTATGATTTTGGAGTATTATAAGCTTTAAATAACGATTTGTAAATTATTAAAAGAATTAGTTTATTTAAATTGAGATTTTTGAATTATTATAAACGGTTTATATAAAAAGATTTTTAAAATTGATATTTTATAAATTAAAAATATTGGAATTATAAAACGAGTTTTATAAGTGTTAAAATGAAATAAAAAATTGATTTCATAAGTGAATTGAAATTTATAGATTTATAAATTGTGAAATTATAAATAAATGAATTTGTAGAATAAAAGATTTATAAGAAATTAACTTATAAATAGGATTTTGGCATTTTAATTGAGATTTTCGAATAAGTATAAATGGTTTATAGATGAGATTTATAAAATATATATTTATAAATCGAAATAATGGAATAATAAAAGGAATTGGTTTATAAAGCGATTTTGTAAATTAAAGTCTTTATAAAATGATTAATGGGAATTTATAAACATTGTTTTATAAATCCGAAATCAATCAAATTTGATGAATTTAATATAGAAAGTTATTAAAGGAGATATATTCGCAATTTTGGATAGCGAATTATCCTTATATCATATGCGTAATAATAAGGTTTGGTTGGGAATCATATCCATGATTTTGGATAGTGGATAAATTCTTGAAATAAAATGCGTTGAAAATATTGAAATTTGGTTAGTGAAGTATATTCACGATTTTGGAAAGTAAATGTATTATTAAATAAATTGGATATGTTTTGGAGAAGTGATATTATAAAATGAATTTAATTGTTTTAAAGATGTATTTAAAATGTATTATGAATCGAAACCATAGATTTCAACTTTCATTGTTGAAATAGACGTTTTCGAGAAATATAAGGAAATGGTGGACTATAACATTGTTGTTATAGTAAATGATTTCCGAAAGGAAATGTTTTATATAGTATTGGGATTTATATATCTATTTTAATTTCGAATCCCTATACTAGTGATTTTGGGTTGTCGTAACGATGTTTTACGCAACATTCGTTTTGACTCAAATAAATGTGTTTAAGAGAATGTATTCTTAAAGAATGAAATATATACTTAACTGTGATTTAAGTATATCGAATATTTCCAAATGTTGAAATTAAATAGATTTGTGAATTTCTTATTATTAAATAAGTATGGAAATGTTTTCCAATATGAAGTGAAATGTTTGGAAGAACATCTTTTAAAAGATAAACTGAAAATGAATATTTGAAATCGATTTGAAAATCGTATATTCATAGATATTTTTGAAATGTAAATTCACTATGGAATTTATTAAAGAACGGGAAATTTGTTTAAAAAATAAACGTTGATTTATTTTTGAAGTATTGAAATTATGTCTCGTTAAGATATTTTTGGAAATTAAATAATTTGGAAAATTATTTGGAATCTGGTGATGTTGTGCATACCTATTGATAGTTATATAACCGACTATTAATATTTACCTTTAAATGGGTATTTGTTGTGATTTGCTTGAATTTGAATGCCACGCTTATTTTCAAAATAAGCGCTCACTATTCGGGTTAGTCGGGAAGTGACCTTTGGGTCATATAATCCATTCTGAGTATGTGATATGTCGAAATGGATAGCATTTGAAGACCGGATATTTGTGAAAACGGAAGGATTACCGTCGAATGTTTCTGCATCGGCTGATCTTCGATATAGAAATTTATTACCCTTTGTGATGGCAAGTCCATCGTGATTAATGAATATTCGGATTGTAAGGACTTCTCTGGAAGTGCCTTCGGTTCCGTTCAATCCCGGAACTGACTTGTAAGGATGTGTGTCTGATGTTACAATTTGAGATGTAAAGCTGGTTTCTATCAAATATATTTCCGTTGGTGGCTGAGAATTTATTCTCTTAGCTTAACACCCTTAGAGGTAATGTAGTTGATGGTTACTAGTGATACATTCCCAAATTGGTAATGTGGAATACGAAGTGTTGTTGAGCATTTGATGATCAAAGCACAACTTTTGTATAAAGCGTAGCTTTGTGGACGAGACTTCGTCGAGCCTCACACCCCAAAAATGTTCAAAACAGGAAGGATGCGGCAAGGTTAATAGGGGGTAGCGCCCCTTTAGTGTATGTCATTCCTTCTGGATAGAGGTGGTATCATGATATGGAGCCCAGATACTTAACCTATGTTGTTGCTGCAAATTTGTTTCTTTGTGGTTGTTGGAATCGAGGATCCTCGGATATAGATCTGTTACGATCGGGGGATGACATATTCGTGTCAGTAGTTACCCAGTTAGGGGTAACCCGGCCTTGTGTTGGCAGAGATCCGGTTAGCTTCTCGGGTCGTCTTTCCAGAGGCGTACCCATGTGGCAATGGGAAGTTCCTTGGGCTGACCATTCGTTGGAAATCTAAAGAAACAATACGAACCCTTTACGATTGCAAATTGTATAACCTGCCTCCTCAGGAGGTAGCTATAGCAGACATAATATAATGGTACCTATGCTGGTTAAGATTTGTATTCTACTTTCGAAATTGTTTTCTACAATATGCACTAATAATAATATAAAAAATGATTTGATTTTTGCGTAGTAAGCATCTTTGACTATCATAAGGATAAATCTCCTCCAATTATGCGTTTGCATTGTGTGTGTGGCGGGAGGCCTTATGGTAGTTTCATTTTCCAAAAGCATTGCGGATCTAATTTTTTTAAATACTTCCTTTGTTGTTGTTTTAAAGATAAACTATTTTAAGTTCTCACACCAGTCCCATGACTGACCTGGAGTTTATTGTTTTCCTTCCTAAACTCTGGGTGCCCACCAATTTCCACACGAACAGTCGAGAGTCAGATTTATCAGGATATTCTGGAATTTAGGAGTTGCTGGAGGCAAGCTGGATGGCATGGCGTATTCACTAGTATATAGTATTTGTTTTCCTCTGTTTGTTGTTGTACACTCTGATGATGTAATGTAATGTGATGTAATGTAATAACTGATATAGTTCTTTTGATTTAAAGATTATTCATTTATGTATTATATGTTGTTCCGCTGCGATTGTGAGATTCTAATATTGTTCTGTTGTTGTTTTCTGTTTCTTCTTCTTTCTTCTTCTTCTTCTTCTTCTTCTTCTTTTTTCTTCTTCTTCTTCTTCTTTCTTCTTCTTCTTCTACCCTTTTCTTCTTCTTTAACCATAACAGTTCGGTTTTGCGGCTTTCGATTGCTCGGCAGTTGATACAGTGGATGTTTTGATGTTGGTTTTCGGAAGTCGAAGAATCGGGTCTTTACAAGTGGTATCAGAGCATATGGTTAAGCGACAACCATGCCTCTGTTGGGTGTTACTCATTAGAGATAGAGTCAGTAGTACTCTAGAATGAGTGTGAGTGTAATAATAGATATGAGCGTGTATGTGTTAGTGAATATAAAATGTTTTATATTGTGATGATTGGTTTGTTGAGTGGTATATGGCTTCTGGTCAGTATAGTCTGTACAACTCTATCGATAGGGATCTCTAAACACTTGTTCAGAACAATTCGGCACGATATTGCTTTAAATTGGGTAAATGAAATAATTTTACCTCGATTATATTTTATATATAAAGTAATAATTTTTCAGAAATTATTAAAGTGTATATGATTGACTGTTTGGTTGTTGAAAATGTAAATATATATATATATATATATATATATATATATATATAAGTGAATCAAAGTTGTTTGAATAAGTTAAATAAATAAAACAGTTGTAAAAGAATAATTGTATAAGTAAAGGAAAATAGTGAAATTTTATAAGAAAGATTTATAACTGTAATTTATAAATAAAAGTAAATTTTTGAAAGAATATGAAACACTGAATTCACTATTGTCACTGGGAAATAATAAGGGTGATGCTTCAGCATCATCAGTATCATTTTCGAGTTTCTATGTGAGGGATTTGCTACCGTAGTAAATTGAAATTGAAGTTTTGTTGGGATAAACAAATTTAAAATTAAAATCCAAGTTGAAATTGTAGAATATAAGTAAAACCAATTATTAAAGTGGTTAAACAATTTTGTTAAGCAAAATGAAATAGAATTTGAAATAAATTAGAAGTGAACTTAAGTTGTATAGTGGAAGTAAATATAAATGAAGTTGAAATGGAATATAACTTAAGTGATAAAGTTGAAATTGTTATCAAAATGAATTAAATAAGTGAAGTGATGAATATGGACTTGAGTTATATAAATGAAGTTCAACTTTATTTGTAAAATGAATTAGCTATTGAACTAATTAATGGATCGAATGGGAATCATCTAATGTAAATGAATTGAAATGAAACGATGAATATAAGTGTTAATTCATTAAAAGCTAATTGAATAATTGAATGGAAGCCAATTTGATGTTAAACCAATTGGAATTAAAGGTGTTGAACCAAATTGAATGTAAGCGAAGTAAATTAATTTGGTAATGTTGGTTATACATTGGTTGTTAGATTGATTCTTAGTTGATTGGATATAAATTCATTAAGTATTAATGAAATTGAATTAGCGAAATTAAAAGCTAAAGTGATTGAATTCAAATTGGAAGAAAATGAATTTGAATAGAATTGAATTTGATTTGAATTGAAAGTGAACTAATGTGAATTTAATTAGTGAATGTAAACTAATTGAAAATGAATGTTGATAAAAATCCAATGTAAATGAAATCAAATGTGATTAAATGAAAAAAAAACCAATTCATTGAATATTAATGAGAATATGAATGAATATTTATTTGGTTATGGATGTTAGTTGGATGCTAGTTGGTTGATGGTTGCAATTGTTGCTTTTGTTGCATTTTCTATGTTGGCACATGTAGTTGTTATGTTGCTATATGATGTATATTGATATTATTTTCATATATGCATGTTTCTCATTGTTTTGCGTGTTTAGTAGGTGCAGATTGTGCTTGCTTCGCATTTTAGAGCTCGCTTTCGCGCTATATTAGCCGTATACGCTCGCTAATAATAAATAAGATCATATCTCGAATTAAATATCGTATTTTACACTTTTTTCCTTGCGGGATGCCTCATCACTTGATGAGATGTATATTTGTGATATATATACTGTCATTTTTTTTCCGGATCAAGCCGCGCAAAGGAGGTTATGACGAAATTTTTCGAAAATTTAAGGCGTTAGAATATTTTTGAGAAATTTGAAAGTTTTGAAAACTAAATATGAATCTTGAAAACTTAGTAAAGATTTTGTAAGAAATTTAACTATGGATTTTGGGAAAGTTAATGGATTTTGTGAATTTTTCTTACTTGTTAATTTCGAGGACGAAATTCTTTTAAGGGGGAAGCTTGTAACGACCCAGAATTTTTGTTAATTAAAATTCGTATATTTAATTGATTTTAAATATTAATAAGTGGAATTTGTAAGTCGAATAAATTTTATTTTGAATATCTAGATTTAATTGGATAATTAAATTGATAATATAATAGTTGAAATTACAGAAATAATTGGAAATTGGGTTTAATGTGATTGAAAATGATTTGTAAAATTTTATTTAATCATATTGGAGTTATCGTGATGTTATAGAACTTTTAAAATCGAATTTACAGTTGATTTGTGAAAATTGAATATTTTAATATTTAAATTGACGAGTTAAAATAGCCATTTTTCAAACAGTCTCGGATTTCGACGAAACTAGTTTCATCGGATCCGTAATGTGATATTATTGTATGATTTCAAATTTCGTGTCAATTGGATTTACCTTTTGTTCGGGGCAAGCCAAAACGCATAGAAATTGGTTTAATCGATTTAATTTAAATTTGATCGTTTATTTTCATAACTCGCACATATGATCGAATTAGCCTCTGAAACCTATTCCATTGTGTTCGGAACGCGGGGTAAATACTAGAAACGCCAGTCACCATGCGAGATTTGGAGTTTGGAAAATTTCGAATGAATAGTAATTTGAGAAATTTCTATAAAAGGGCTTGATAATTCTTCATTTGCAACAAAAAGAAAGAAAACCCTAGTTTCTTAGTTCTGCCGCCACTTTCATTTTCCATGGCCGAAAATTATCCTAACTTCTTCCCTTGATCTCTCCAAATCCTTCGACAATTAGCTTAACCTTCCAACTACAAAAACGTAGAGAGCGGTGAGATCTTCCAATCCAACGATTGAGATCGAAAATGGTCGACCATGTCGTCGGCAATTCGCTTCCGTTCATTGCTTTTTGCTTGGGGTTGCGTGGCCACTAGGGACGGCCGAGCTTTAGGTGGTTCAAGCCGATGGTGGCTCAGGTGATGGCCGTTCAAATGAAGCTGGCCGATCGTCGTCAGGTGGCTCGAGGAGGTTGCAAAAATTCAAACCCTAACGGCGGCTATGGGTTCAATGGTGGGTGTCTTACCTGGGAACGAACGGGTGGGAGGAGAAAAAAAAAAGTGCGGCCGAGATTCCAGGGCAGGAGATGTACGGCTCTGATTGAATCTGGGTATAAAAATAAATAGAATTTGTAAATAAAATTATATATAAATGTGTACAAACTTTAAAACGTCATAACTTGTTCATACGAGGTCGGAAATTGACGAAACGAATTGCAATGGATTCTTTTTGACGAGCACTACGCAATGGGGCTGGAATGGAATTTATTTGAGCTAGTGTGAATTTCGGGTAAAATTAAAAGCACGTTTAATTTTATTCGAAATAAATTGCTACAATTGTTATCGGAAACTCAAGGTGAGAACTTCTCACTCAATCGAATTGTTTCGATTTAAATTTTAAATAGTTAGATTCAAAATTTGCTTGATTGTATGCCTGAATGATAAATTGTTATCTGTTGTTTGAAATAGACATTATACGCCGTTATTAAGCGGAGGTTATTTATTAAAAACATATACTGCGAATATTTCACTGCAAAGTGAAATTGGTATTATTTATGTACTTGGAGTTGATTTCCCGCATTATATAGCAGATGAGACCCTATTGCACCGTATAATGGCGGATAATATTTTATAAATCCCATATACTGCGATATTCCGTATTGGAACGGTGGTATTGTGCTAACGTCTGTGGATGCAGGGAAACAGGTTGGAGGAATCCAACTGGATTCCTCAACCGTATTGATTTATTTACAGATATTGTGATATTTGTCGATTATCATATGATGATATATGATGTTTGATTGTCGTGATTGATTATTTGGTGTCGTAGCATCATTGAGCCTATTTTTGGAGTTTTAAAAATATTAAAGTAACGATTTTGAATTTAAAAGGATTCTAAAGTGATTTTTGAAAGTATACGTTTATTAAATTTTGAATTGTTAAAATAAATAAACGTTATAATTTTATTGTTATAAAAGTTATGATTTTTGGAAAATAATACTTAAGTATGATTTTGGAGTATTATAAGCTTTAAATAACGATTTGTAAATTATTAAAAGAATTAGTTTATTTAAATTGAGATTTTTGAATTATTATAAACGGTTTATATAAAAAGATTTTTAAAATTGATATTTTATAAATTAAAAATATTGGAATTATAAAACGAGTTTTATAAGTGTTAAAATGAAATAAAAAATTGATTTCATAAGTGAATTGAAATTTATAGATTTATAAATTGTGAAATTATAAATAAATGAATTTGTAGAATAAAAGATTTATAAGAAATTAACTTATAAATAGGATTTTGGCATTTTAATTGAGATTTTCGAATAAGTATAAATGGTTTATAGATGAGATTTATAAAATATATATTTATAAATCGAAATAATGGAATAATAAAAGGAATTGGTTTATAAAGCGATTTTGTAAATTAAAGTCTTTATAAAATGATTAATGGGAATTTATAAACATTGTTTTATAAATCCGAAATCAATCAAATTTGATGAATTTAATATAGAAAGTTATTAAAGGAGATATATTCGCAATTTTGGATAGCGAATTATCCTTATATCATATGCGTAATAATAAGGTTTGGTTGGGAATCATATCCATGATTTTGGATAGTGGATAAATTCTTGAAATAAAATGCGTTGAAAATATTGAAATTTGGTTAGTGAAGTATATTCACGATTTTGGAAAGTGAATGTATTATTAAATAAATTGGATATTTTTTGGGGAAGTGATAATATAAAATGAATTTAATTGTTTTAAAGATGTATTTAAAATGTATTATGAATCGAAACCATAGATTTCAACTTTCATTGTTGAAATAGACGTTTTCGAGAAATATAAGGAAATGGTGGACTATAACATTGTTGTTATAGTAAATGATTTCCGAAAGGAAATGTTTTATATAGTATTGGGATTTATATATCTATTTTAATTTCGAATCCCTATACTAGTGATTTTGGGTTGTCGTAACGATGTTTTACGCAACATTCGTTTTGACTCAAATAAATGTGTTTAAGAGAATGTATTCTTAAAGAATGAAATATATACTTAACTGTGATTTAAGTATATCGAATATTTCCAAATGTTGAAATTAAATAGATTTGTGAATTTCTTATTATTAAATAAGTATGGAAATGTTTTCCAATATGAAGTGAAATGTTTGGAAGAACATCTTTTAAAAGATAAACTGAAAATGAATATTTGAAATCGATTTGAAAATCGTATATTCATAGATATTTTGGAAATGTAAATTCACTATGGAATTTATTAAAGAACGGGAAATTTGTTTAAAAAATAAACGTTGATTTGTTTTTGAAGTATTGAAATTATGTCTCGTTAAGATATTTTTGGAAATTAAATAATTTGGAAAATTATTTGGAATCTGGTGATGTTGTGCATACCTATTGATAGTTAGATAACCGACTATCAATATTTACCTTTAAATGGGTATTTGTTGTGATTTGCTTGAATTTGAATGCCACGCTTATTTTCAAAATAAGCGCTCACTATTCGGGTTAGTCGGGAAGTGACCTTTGGGTCATATAATCCATTCGGAATATGTGATATGTCGAAATGGATAGCATTTGATGACCGGATATTTGTGAAAACAGAAGGATTACCGTCGAATGTTTCTGCATCGGCTGATTTTCGATGTATAAATTTATTACCCTTTGTGATGGGAAGTCCGATCGTGATTAATGAATATCCGTATTGCAAGGACTTCTTTGGAAGTGCATTCGGTTCCGTTCGATCCCGGAACGGACTTGTATGGATGTGTGTCTGACGTTACAATTTGAGATGTAAAGCTGGTTTCTATCAAATATATTTCCGTTGGTGGCTGAGAATTTATTCTCTTAGCTTAACACCCTTAGAGGTTATGTAGTTGATGGTTACTAGTGATACACTCCCAAATTGGTAATGTGGCATACGAAGTGCTGTTGAGCATTTGATGATCAAAGCACAGCTTTTGTATAAAGCGTAGCTTTGTGGACGAGACTTCGTCGAGCCTCACACCCCGAAAATGGTCAAAACAGGAAGGATGCGGCAAGGTTATTAAGGGGTAGCGCCCCTTTAGTGTATGCCTTCCTTCTGGATAGAGGTGGTATCATGGCATGGAGCCCAGATACTTAACCTATGTCGTTGCTGCAAATTTATATCTTTGTGGTTGTTGGAATCGAGGATCCTCAGATATAGATCGGTTACGATTGGGGGATGACATATTCGTGTAGTAGTTACCCAGTTAGGGGTAACTCGGCCTTGTGTTGGCAGAGATCCGGTTAGGTTCTCAGATCGTCTTTCCATAGGCGTACCCATGTGGCAATGGGAAGTTCCTTGGCCTGACCATTTGTTGGAAATCCAAAAAAACAATACGAACCCTTTACGATTGCAAATTGTATAACCTGCCTCCTCAGGAGGTAGCTATAAAAGGCATAATATAATGGTATCTATGCTGGTTAAGATTTATATTCTACTTTAGAAATTGTTTTCTACACTATGCACTAATAACAATATCAAAAATGATTTGATTTTTGCATAGTAAGCATCTTTGACTATCATAAGGAGAAATCTCCTCCAATTCTGCGTTTGCATTGTGTGTGTAGTGGGAGGCCTTATGGTAGTTTCATTTTCCAAAAGCATTGCGGATCTATTTTTTAAAATACTTCCTTTGTTGTTGTTTTAAAGATAAACTGTTTTAAGTTCTCGCACCAGTCCTATGACTGGCCTGGAGTTTATTGTTTTCCTTCCTAAACTCTAGGTGCCCACCAATTTCCACACGGGCAGTCAAGAGTCAGGTTTTTCAGGATATTCTGTAATTCAGGAGTTGCTAGAGGCAAGCTGGATGGCATGGCATATTCATTAGTATATAGTATTTCTTTTCCACTGTTTGTTGTTGTACACTCTGGTGATGTAATGTAATGTGATGTAATGTAATAACTGATATAGTTCTTTTGATTTAAAGATTATTCATTTATGTATTACATGTTGTTCCGCTGCGATTGTGAGATTCTGGTATTGTTCTGTTGTTGTTTTCTGTTTCTTCTTCTTTCTTTTTTTTCTTCTACCCTTTTCTTCTTCTTTAACCATAACAGTTCGGTTTTGCGGCATTCGATTGCTCGGCAGTTGATACAGTGGACGTATTGATGTCGGTTTTCGAGCGTCGAAAAGTCGAAATATTGCATTGTTAATTTATATTTGGCAAAGTCAACATATACAGTGAATAAAATAATCACAAAATCACAAATACAGAGTAATATAATAATAATGCAACAGAAACAAGAGAATAGTAGTTCATGAAGCTGCTATATATAACACAGTCAAATAAGATACAAATAAGATACAACAGAAGTCTCGGATACAATAGTCAATACAAGATCAGAATACATCACTAGAATCAACTGAATATTTGGAAGCTGGATAGATAGCTGGATCTCAAAGTGAAGCTCCAACTCTAAAGGTGAGTCTCAAAAGCTGAACCACTCAGTCTGACTCGAGCGTAAAGCAAAACACAAAACACTCGAGTCAGGATTAACATTCTAATATCAATAAATCCAACTTCAGTGAAATAACAATTGAAATACAAGTACCTCAAAGGATGTTTGGGACAACCTTCCTCTAAGGATACGTTAAAATATCTACTATGTAGTAATATACGCTATTATAATAATGTCTAAAGTAAAATAAACTTACTTAAAAATAGCGTTAAGGTTTTACATTTTCCACCTTAACACATATATAGTGCCAATAGTCTATACAGTACCGTAAAACCTACAGATCGGGAGGCTAGTAGAGTATACTCCATAGGTACGACACAAATCAAACTCATAGAAGGCACGCTAGGATAGGTGAAACGACACAACTAGGCAATGCTAGGGCAGATATACCAATTGCACTTCCGGACCGGTGGTAACGCGTAGCAGCCACTACCGCCCGCCTCGAGCCACACTCCCAAAAATCAAAGGTGCACCCAATCAATCACAAAATAATAGCATGGTATCGAAGGAGTGTGTCTGATAAGAGGAGCTGCCTCATTAGCCCGTCGATTGCTCCTATTTTAGCCACCTTATGCCAACTCACAGGAGTCGGGTCCACGTATATACCTCAATAGAACGTCGCCACCATTCTACTTCATTCTAGAATCTCCACCGCGTACACGGTTGTTAAAGTGGTTTTCGGAGTTGGCAGAGAGTATGACAACTTCCGATCCCAATCTCTTTAACGACCAAACGTTATTATTACACCGCAGTCATTTTCAAGGTAGTATGTACTTCAAAACCAAAATATCATTGCCATTTCAAAACCATATCAATACGATATCATTTCCATTTAAAAATCAAATACAATATCATTTTTAGAATCATAGCATTTCAAAGTTATATCATTTTCAAAACCAAAACACTTTGAAACTATAACACTTTCGAAACATAATACTTGAAATCATAATACTTCCCAACTTAACCGATCTAAATATTAAAATAGTATATATAATAAAATTGTATTCCTCCAATTTCACAAATTAATTCCAAATCAACTCGAATTCCAAAATACAAATTTAATCAGATCTCAAATCATTAATTCAGTTTAGCTTCTAAATAAACCATTCAAAATTATATCGTTTCAAATACAGATTTGAACCACAAATAAAACATTTCAAAATATATATATATCAGAGCTTTAAATATTCTATAATTTCAAAACTAAATGCGATAATTTTATATATATCTTAATTCACTTTACTATTATTTAGTTTTGAAATATCTACTTAATGAATTCAATATTTTTTAAATAAACTCAACCTTGAAATATTTATTAATCACTTTAAACCAACATCAAGTTATAAAATCATATCCTTTAAAATCTCAAATTTAATAAGTTCCAAATCGATTTTAATTAAATATAATTCTTAATTAAATACATTTTCAAATCAATTTCCAATCCATCTTTTCAGCCTTAGTTTGTTAAAATCATTATAAACTCTATGTTAAAATTTAATTTAAATAAATATTTAACCATATTATATTTATATAAATCAAAATTCATTATTAAACTTATTTTATATTAGACAAATTTATATGTGACGACCCTGACTTGACCTTCGAAAATCGACACCCAAATACATCACCCGTATTCGAATGCCATAGATTCAAACGTTGAATCTGGTTCGCCGGAGCTTACAACAACATTAAGTGAATAACAACACAGTGGGAACAGAAATGAAATTTTATTGATACACAACTTTTGATACAACAATGATACAAATGAAATGATTAACACTATCAGAGATACACAATATCGATAAGCGGTATAATCCTATAACACTTATCTTCATTCACAGATTCACAAATAAATATGTAAATTCATCACAGATAAATAAGTCATAATTCACAGCTCAATCACATCATAGAATATCACACATCAGAGATATCAAACAATTCAAGGCATTCAATACAATCCAAACATCTATAAGCAAGATTAAATTAATCACCTAACTATAATTAATTTAATTATCTCAAAATGGATTAATTAATTATGAATTAATTTTTCTTAAATTTAAGAATTTGACTGTGTATAAAATAATATTTATATAATATCAAAAATCTATATTTATTAAACCATATATTTCTTTCCAAAACCATAGAAACCCTTTCAAAATATTTATATATAGACCAGCGGTGTCTGCATATAATTTTCTATCCTATGGTCAAATGAAACGGATATTTATCATTTCAATCCGCAATCCCAAATTCAGTTCAATGAAAATCGCTTGGGTCTAGATTTCAACCCATAACGATTTTTTCCTATTCTAAAGTCCATTCAGATATGTATCATTTCAACCCATAGTGAATTCTATACTAACAGGGAACTTGCAGAGTGATAACAAATATGATAATAATATAGCAGGCATATATCATTAATGTAAATAATATATAAAGGTGTCAGATGTCGCAGGTGAACAAATAGCATATAATAGCATATAAATCGCAATGTAAATAACTAACAACAACATATTTCAATTGTCGTTTCAATTGAAATCAAATTTAATAAATATAAGAGCATTAATCGTGAGTGATCGCTCACCTTTCTAGGCTAGAGAAATTTGAAAATGAACAAGCTACGGATCCAAACCCGAATTCCAAAACAAAGCTGAATTAGGCATGAATTGACGAACAGGGCTGATCAATAGGAATAGCCGAAATCAAATCAGAATTGGATCGATGAATATAATTGGTATTACATATAACTATATATATAATCATATTTAAATTCAAACATATATTAAACTAAATATCTCTATAGTTTCAAAATCATAGTTTTAAATTTTTAAACACAGATATAAAATCAAACATATATACATTACATATTTTGAAAAACTTATGTATATTATTAAAAGTACAAAATACTCACATACATGTTATATTGTTAACATTTATATTTAAAACAAATTTACACAACTTGCTTTATTTTAATACATATAAACTAACATGAAAACTTCTATATATATGTGTATGTATAAAAGTAATATATATACTTTTAATATTACTTTCAAACCAGAGCTTAATAGACATGTTTTGGGTATAAGCTTGTATAACATATTATTTATATATATATAACACTTGTATGATACAACCTTTGAAGCAAACAGACAGCTCATGCTTAAAAGAAACTAGCTCATATATATCCTGAACATATTATACTTATGAATATACATATACTCATACGTTATATATAAACTAATCTATAACCTTCTTATATAATATTGCAAAACAAATATGTACTTAAAATTGTCAGCAGCAATTCTTTACTAAAATAAAACTATATACATACTTAACAAACTATAGATGTATAGTTATTGAAAACGCGTATATATATTATATAATATAACACTTTAATAATATTAGAATCATACTTTCTACATACATACATACATACATACATACATACATACATACATACATACATACATACATACATACATACATACATACATATATATATATATATATTTCAACACAACATATTTACCGTTAACAGTCAGATTTTCACTACCTTAAACATAATATAACTACAAGCTGTAACATATATATAACACAGACTTACAAACTATATCACATGCATATATAATTTGAAAAACTTTTATACATATATAAAACCAAAATAACATAACTTATATATATACTTTAATATATACACTGTAACAAAATGCATTCAATATATATCTAAGCTTATATATCTATATAAATAAGCTATTTATATACGTACTGAGATATCCATAACCAAATATATATTACGTACAAATATATACTTACACAACAGAAAACGATACATATAAATAGTATACTCACACATAGTGCTGTAGACTTGAATAATATAACACACACACACACACATATATAGTTTATAAACCAAACAAAAGAAATGGAACTTTACAACACATATATATAACCCTTTAATTATACCTTTGTAAAGTAATATATAAATACAGTAAGCACAATCATACTATATATATATATATATTTAATATTTAATTAACAGTAAACAAACTAATCTAGAATTTACATACTTTAAAACAATATACTTTTATAACCGACAGGTTGTAGTACATATATCATACAAAAATATGACTGATACTTATCGACAAGAAGGCTTTACAAACATATATATGTTCCTTAATATATATACAAACTCACCCAAAAGCGGGAAGAAGGCTGCCACTAGGAAATGAGCGAGCATGGCTACTAGAAAGAATGAGCAAGCGAATAGAGGAAAGCTTGGGATGCTTGGTGGCTGAAGGATCCGTGATGTGGGATGGTTGCTTTGATGAAGCCTCGGGTGGTGGGTTTGCAGTGAGTAGGGTTCTAGGCTGTGAGTAGGGTGCAGGCGTTTGAAATGATGAGCTTGGTCAGGGATGATGATTCAACGTAAGGATTGGTGATGGACTTTGGTAGTCGTGGCCGCATGGGTGAAGGCTTAGGCTGATGCGATGTGTGGTGGAGGAATGATGAGGAGGTGATGTATACGGCCATGGTAAAAAAACGAAGAGAGGAAAGAAAGATGGGTAGAGGAATATGCAAGCAACAGGAAGATAGATAGGTATAATATAGCTTAATTTATATTATTATCTAATGAGAAGCATAGAATAGATGAAATAAATGTGAAATGAATAGAAAAATGAAATAAAAAGGCAACCAGATAAAATAAATGAAATAGCCAATAGAAAATTGAAAAGTTGGAATCAAAAAGCCTGGACAAGAAATTCATCAAGTAATAAAAACTACGGGCCAATAAATTTGCACTGTAAAATGAAAAGTAAGAGAAATCAAAAGTCACGGAACTGATACCGATACGGTTATCGTTTCTTGCGGATTCAATTGCATAATGGACTTCAAAACACAGATTTGAATATACCATAGAGATCAGCATGAAGAGACGATCTAAATGGTATACAAATATCGGTGGTACGATCATCGGATAAAAAAACGATAATCGGTATCGAAAATGCTGCTAATTTGCCAGAAATAAGATAAATAAAGCAATAACAGTTCAAATTTGAGAAAATGAAATATGACGTCACACTCAGAAGATGATTTACAAATTTATTATATAAAAATATTCAGTGTTTGGAAAATATTTTATTATCATCAAAAGTTTACTGATATGAAATTAAATAAAATTACACAAGAAAATATACTTTCATATTATCTAATGAAGATTTACCAGTTGGTATATTTAAGAGGACATATTCGAAATATCAAAATTTCATTTCAAATTTTTATTATTTAAAATTTCACAAAATTCGATAAATTAGATTAATAAACCACTAAAATTTACGGGTCGTTAGACTCTCCCCCACTCAAAACTTTTCATCTTCGAAAAGGAAGGAGGTAGGAGAATAGAAACAACCAGAGGAAAAACATTGGAACAAAATAAAACAATTTATTTAAAACCATATAAATTTCAGTTTAAATTAATAAATATTCAACAATTGATTTTAAATTCAAGGTATTTCAATAAGTTGATTTAATTTCAATTTATTAATATTTGATACTGAAAGATTTCTTTCAATCAGAATTTCATTTTATATGTCTTATTTACTTTCCAATCAACTTATTATTTTATTTATCTCTATTAACATTTTATAACTAAAATATAAGTGTATAACATTTGTCCTAACTACTCATATTTTATTCATAAAATTATTAATCATCATTTTACATTGTAAGTTATTCAATTACATATTCAACCTCTGAATGATTTAGGTAAGTTATATTGGAATGTAATTGAGTATTTTACAAGTAAAGATTTTTGATTCAATTATCCAAAGTTTAAATATTCATTAATATTTTTTGGCTTCATTTATACTTGAAATCATCCTTTAACAAAAATTTAAGAATTAAATTTCCGATTGACTTCAAACAATTTAGAGATAAATATGTATATACTATGTATCAAATCAAATATACAGTATATATATATATATATATATATTATAAATCAATTCATACCTAGAAAATTCAAATCAATTTAATTTTCCAAATAAAAGTGTAGCAAAGCTACAGAACGGTCTCTCCACTTCGAAACTCGAAAATGAATGTCGATTTTGCGGCTGTCATCATCGAAATTATTTTCCAGTGACAAAACAGAAGAGCACTGATTTAAAACTTTCAAAATTATTTGGAAATAATTTCTATTTGAAAATACTTTAAATAATATACACTTTAAAACCAGAGTTTGAAATCATCGGAAATCAAATTCTCAAATTCTAAATTTAAATTCAATTAAATTCCAAATCAGTTTATAACTTTGTTTGATAAATTCATATATTTATATATTGGAAAAGTCAATGGTTTATAAAACAATAATCAAATATCATTATTTTAAACATCCAATTTAGTTAACTATTAATTTTAGAAAAAAAATACTTATATATAATATAATAATACATACAAAAATATTAAATTCTGGGAACAATTGTGTCAGCTTGCTCTGTTCAAATGTTTTGGAAATTCTATCGATAGCGTTGATCAGACGAATCAATTGAAAACTCAAATCAACATCAACAACTCAAACAACATTATATAAAAAACATTTTTAATATTAATTTACAAATACACTTCCTCGCTCAAAGATAAAAGAATGGATTTCAATGCAAGGATAGAGATTCAAATTTAGGGGGACTATAATCAAATAGAATTTCTAACCAGAAGAAATAGACTCGAAAGGGAGATAATATAATCAACCATAAAATAGAAAGATGGATAAGTTTATTAAATCGCGGGCAACCTTAACCAGGTCGACCGTGACTTCAAGAATAGGATCGATGTAGTATTCTGAGACAAATCGACATTCGATCACAAGAGATAGAATTCAGGCATAGCAGTCGATAGATAGCATCGTAAAGCGAGGATACAGAAATCTCTGGTAAATCAATGCCTATTGTAAAGGAGTTTCACCCCTTTACAAATCATTCAAAAATTGGCGAGACCGTTGAATTATTATAGAGCTTGTTTGAAGTGGAGTTATGGGATGCCCCAGAATCGGAAGAATACGAGTAGGGCGAGACAAGAATAGAATTTGAAACCGAGGGGAACATTCCAAAATTCAAAGGAAACCGAATCAAAGAAGAAGGAATTCAAGCTCGAACGAAAGTGATTCTGTAATTAAATCAACTACATATGATGATTTTTGCCTAAAACCAATGCTCTGATATCACATGTAACGACCCGATATTTTCAACCATTCGCATCTACACACGTCAGAATTGAATTGCTCAAAATACCATATTGTTAATTTATATTTGGCAAAACTCAGCATATACAGTAAATAAAATAATCATGGAATCACATATACAGAGTAATTTAATAATAATGCTGCGAAAATAAGAGAATAGTAGTTCATGAAGCTACTATATATATAACACAGTCAAATAAGATACAAATAAGATACAACAGAAGTCTCGTCAATACAAGATCAGAATACATCACTAAGTCAACTGAATATCTGGAAGCTGGATAGATAGCTGGATCTCAAAGCGAAGCTCCAACTCTAAAGGTGAGTCTCAAAAGATGAACCACTCAGTCTAACCCGAGCGTAAAGCAAAACACAAAACACTCGAGTCAGGATTAACATTCTTATATCAATAAATCCTACTCAAGTGAAATAACAACTAAAATATAAGTACCTCAAAGGATGTTTAGGATAACCATCCTCTAAGGATCTGATTAAACTATCTACTATGTAATAATATACGCTATTATAATAATGCCTAAAGTAAAATAAACTTACTTAAAAATAGCGTTAAGGCTTTACATTTTCCACCTTAACACATATATAGTGTCAATAGTCAATACAGTACCGTAGTACCTCCAGATCGGGAGGCTGCCAGAGGATACTCCACAGGTACGACACAAATCAAACTCGTAGAAGGCACGCTAGGATAGGTGACACGGTGCAACTAAACAATGCCAGGGTAGATATACCAATCGCACTTCCGGACCGGTGGTAACACGTAGCAGCCACTACCGCCCACCTTGAGCCACACTCCCAAAAATCAAAGGTGCACCCAATCAATCACAAAGTAATAGAATGGTATAGAAGGATTGTGTCAGATAAGAGGAGCTACCTCATGAGCCCATCGATTGCACCTGTTTTAGCCACCTTGTGCCAACTCACGAGAGTCGGGTCTACGTATATACCTCAATAGAACGTCGCCACCATCCTACTTCATTTTGGAATCTCCACCGCGTACACGGTTGTTAAAATGGTTTTCGGAGATGGCAGAGAGTATGACAACTTCTGATCCCGGTCTCTTTAACAACCAAACGTTGTTATAACACCGCGATCATTTTCATATAGTATATACTTCAAAACCAAAACATCATTGCCATTTCAAAACCATACCAATATGATGTCATTTCCATTTAAAAACCAAACACAATATCATTTTTAGAATCATAGCATTTCAAGGTTATATCATTTTCGAAAACTAAACACTTTGAAATTATAACACTTTTGAAACATAATACTTGAAATATAAAATAGTATATATAATAAAATTGTTTTCCTCCAATTTCACAAATGAATTCCAAATCAACTCGAATTCCAAAATACAAATTTAATCAAATCTCAAATCATTAATTCTAATTTAGCTACTAAATAAACCATTCAAAATTATATTGATTTCAAATACAGATTTGAACCACAAATAAACCATTTCAAAATATATATTTCAAAGCTTTAAATATTCTATAATTTCGAAACTAAATGCGATAATTTATATATATATATATATATATATATATATATATATATATCTTAATTCAATTTACTATTATTTAGTTTTGAAATATCTACTTAATAAATTCAATATCTTTTAAATAAACTCAATCTTGAAATAACCAACATCAAGTTATAAATCATATCCTTTAAAATCTCAAATTCAATAAGTTCCAAATCGATTTTAATTAAATGTAATTCCTAATTGAACACAATTTTAAATCAATTTCCAATCCATCTTTTCAACCTTAATTTGTTAAAATCATTATAAACTCTATATTAAAATATAATTTAAATAAATACTTAACCATATTATATTTAAACAAAATCAAACTTCACTATTAAACTTATTTTATTTTAGACAAATTTATCCATAGCTTAAATTTAAGAATTTGACTATATATAAAATAATATTTATACAATATCAAAAATCAATATTTATTAAACCATAGATTTCTTTCCAAAACCATAGAAACCCTTCCAAAATATTTATACATAGACCAGCGGTGTTTGTATATAATTTTCTATCCTATGGTCAAGTGATTCAGATATTTATCATTTCAATCCGCAATTTAAGTATATACGGGTATATATCTTTTCAACCCGCAATCCCAAATTCAGTTCAATGAAAATCGTTTGGGTCTATCATTTCAACCCATAACGATTTTCTCATATTCTAAAGTCCGTCGGGTACGTATCATTTCAACCCATAGTGAATTCTATACTAACAGGGAACTTTCAGAGTGATAACAGATATGATAGTAATATAACAGGCATATATCATCAATATAAATAACAGATAAAGGTGTCAGATGTCACAGGAGAATAGATAACCTATAATAGCATATATATAGCAATGTAAATAATAAACAGCGACATATTTTAATTGTCGTTTCAATTGAAACTAAATTTAATAAATATAAGAACATTAGTCGTGAGTGATTGCTCACCTTTCAAGGCTGGAGAAATTTGAAAATGAACAATGCTACGGATCCAAACCCGAATTCCAAAACAAAGCTGAATTGGGCACGAATTGACGAATAAGGTTGATCAATAGGAATAGCCGAAATCAAATTGGAATTGGATTGATGAATATAATTGGTATTACATATAGCTATATATATATAATCATATTTAAATTCAAACATGTATTAAATTAAATATCTCTATGGTTTTCAAAATCATAGTTTTAAATTTTTAAACACATGTATAAAATCAAACATATATACATTATATATTTTTAAAAACTTATATATATTATTAAAAGTACAAAACACTCACATACATGTTATATCATTAACATTTATATTTAAAACAAATTTACACAACTTGCTTTATTTTAATACATATAAATTAACATGAAAACTTCTATATATATATATGTATAAAACTAATATATATACTTTTAAGCCAGATCTTAATAGACGTGTTCTGGGTATAAGCTTATATAACATATTATATATATTTATATATAACACTTGTATGATACAACCATTAAAGTAAACAGACTGCTCATGCTTAAAAGTAACTAGCTCATATATATCCTGAACATATTATACTTCTAAATATATATATATATATATATATACGTTATATATAAACAAGTCTATAACCTTCATATATAATACTGTAAAACAAATATGTAGTTAAAATTGTCAACAACAATTCTTTACTGAAATAAAACTATACACATACTAAACAAACTGTAGACGTATAGTTATTGAAAACACGTATATATATTATAAAATACAACACTTTAAGCATATTAGAATCATACTTTCTACACACATACACACACACACATATATATATATATCAACACAACATATTTACTGCCAACAGTCAGATTTGCACTACCTTAAACATAATATAACTACAAGTTGTAACATATATATAACACAGACTTACAAACTATATCACATATATATAATTTGAAAAACTTATATATATATATATATATAACCAAAATAACATAACTTATATATATACTTTGATATATACACTGTAACAGAATGCATTCAATATATATATAGGCTTACATATATAAATAAACTGTTTATATACATACCGAGATGTCCGTAACCAAATATATCTTACATACAAATATATACTTACACAACAGACAATGATACATATAAATACTATACTCACACATAGTGTTATGGACTTGAATAATATAACACATATATTATACACACACACGAGTCAGTAAACCGAGCAAAAGAAATGGAACTTTACAATACATATATATATACCCTTTAGTTATACCTTTGTAAAGTAATATATAAATATAGTAAGCAAAATTCATACTATATATATTTAATTAACAATAGACAAACTAATCTAGAATTTACATACTTTAAAACAATATACTTTTATAACCGACAGGTTGTACTACATATATCATACAAAAAATATGACTGATACTTATCGAAAGGAAGACTTTACGTACATATATATATTCCTTAATATATATACAAACTCGCCCAAAAGCGGGAAGAAGGCTGCCATTAGGAAATGAGCGAGCACGGCTACTGGAAAGAATGAGCAAGCGAATAGAGGAAAGCTAGGGATGCTTGATGGCTAAAGGATCTGTGACGTGGGATGGTTGCTTTGATGGAGCCTAGGGTGGTGGGTTGTCCATGAGTTGAATGCTTGGCCGTGAATAGGGTGCAGGCGTTTGAAATGATGACCTTGGTTAGGGATGAGGATTCAACGTGATGACTGGTGATGGACTTTGGTGGTCGTGGCTGCAAGGGTGAAGGCTTGGGTTGATGTGATGTGTGGTGGAGGAGTGATGAGGAAGTGATGTATACGGCCATGGAAAAAAAACGAAGAGAGAAGAGAAAGATGGGTAGAGGAATAGGAAAGCAACAGGAAGATAGATAGGTATAATAAAGCTTAGTTTATATTATTGTCAAATGAGAAGCACGGAATAGAGAAAAAAATGGGAAATGAATAGAAAGATTAAATGAAAGGCTATTGGATAAAATAAATGAAATAGCCAATGGAAAATTGAAAAGTTGGAATCACAAAAGCCTGGACCAGAAATTCATCAAGTAATAAAACCTACCGGCCAATAAATTTGCACGGTAAAATGAAAAGTCAAAGAAATCAAAAGTCACGGAACCGATACCGATACAGTTATCGTTTCTTGCTGATTCCACTACATAATGGACTTCAAAATGCAGAATTAAATATACCAAAGAGATCAGCATGACGAGACGATCAAAATGGTATATAGATATCGATGGTACGATCATCGGATAAAAAAATCCATAACCGGTACCGAAAATGCTGCTAATTTGCCAGAAATAAGATAAATAAAGCAATAACAATTCAAATTTAAGAAAACGAAATATGACGTCACGCTCAGAAGATGATTTACAAATTTATTATATAAAAATATTCGGTTTTTGGAAAACATTTTATTATCATCAAATATTTACCGATATGAATTTAAATAAAATTACACAAGAAAATAAACATTCATATTATCAGATGAAAATTTACTAGTTGCTATATTTAAGAGGACATATTCAAAATACCAAAATTTTATATCAAAATTTTATGATTTAAAATTTCAAAAAATTAAATAAATTAGATTAATAAACCACTAAAATTTACGGGTCGTTGCGCTCTCCTCCACTCAAAAATTTTCGTCTCCGAAAAGGAAGGAGGTAGAAGAATAGAAACCACCCGAGGAAAAACATTGGAACAAAATAATTTTTTTTATTTAAAACCATATGAATTTCAATTTAAATTAATTAATATCCAATAATTGATTTTAAACTCAAGGTATTTCAATAAGTTGATTTAATTTCAATTTATTAATATTTGATACCAAAAGATTTCTTTCAATCAGAAATTCATTTTATTTGTATTATTTACAATCCAATCAATTTATTATTTTATTTATCTACATTAACATTTTATAACTAAAATCTATGTGTATAACATTTGTCACAACCACTCAAATTTTATTTATAAAATTATTAATCATCATTTTACATTGTAAGTTATTCAATTACATATTCAGCTTTTGAATGATTTAGGTAAGTTATATTGTAATGTAATTGAGTATTCTACAAGTAAAGATTTCTAACAATTATCCAAGTTTAAATATTCATTAAAAAAATTTGGCTTCGTTTATAATTGAAATCATCCTTTAACAAAAATTTAAGAATTAAATTTCTGATTGACTTCAAACAACTTAGAGATAAACATGTATGTGCTATGTATCAAATCAAATATACAATATATATATATATACATTATAAATTAAGTCATACCTTAGAAAATTCAAATCAATTTAATTTTCCAAATAAAAGTGTAGCAAAGATACAGAACGGTCTCTCCACTTCGAAACTCGAAAATGAATGTCGATGATGCGGCCGTCATCATTCTAGTGACAAAATAGGAGAGCATAGATTTAAAACTTTCAAAATTATTTGGAAATAATTTCTATTTGAAAATACTTTAAATAATATACACTTTAAAACCAGAGTTTGAAATCACCGGAATTAAATTCTCAAATTCTAAATTTAAATTCAATTAAATTCCAAATCAATTTATAACTTTGTTTGATAAATTCATTTATATATATATATATATATATATATATTGGAAAAGTCAATGGTTTATAAAACAATAAGCAAATATCATAATTTAAACATCCAATTCAGTTAACTATTAATTTTCAAAAAATAAATACTTATATATAATATGATAATACATACAAAATTATTAAATTTTGGGAACAATTGTGTCAGCTTGCTCTATTCATGTGTTTTGGAAATTCTATCGATAGCGTTGATCAGACGAATCGATCGAAAACCCAAATCAACATCAACAACTCAAACAAAACAATATATAAAACATTTTTAATAGTAATTTACAAATACACTTCCTCGTTCGATGATAAAAGAATGGATTTCAATGCAAGGATAGAGATTCAAATTTAGGGGGACTATAATCAAATAGAATTTCTAACCAGAAGAAATAGACTCGAAAGGGAGATAATATAATCAACCACAAAATAGAAAGATGGATAAGTTTATTAAATCGCGGGCAACCTTAACAGGGTCGATCGTGACTTCAAGAATTGGATCGACGTAGTATTCCAAGACAAATCGATATTTGATCGCAAGATATAGAATTCAGGCATAGCAGGCGGTGGATAGCATCGTAAACCAAGGATACAGAAATCTCCTGTGAATCAATGCCTATTGTAAAGGAGTTTCACCCCTTTACAAATCATCCGATGATTGGCGAGACCGCCGATTTATTATAGAGCTTGTTTGAAGTGGAGTTATGGGATGCTCCAAAATCCGAAGAATACGAGTAGGGAGAGACAAGAATGGAATTTGGAACCGAGGGGAATGTTCCAAAATTCAAAGGAAACCGAATTGAAGAAGAAGGAATTCAAGCTCAAACGAAAGTGATTCTGTAATTAAATCTACTCCATATGCCGAGTTTTGCCTAAAACCAATGCTCTGACACCATATGTAACGACCCGATATTTTCAACCATTCGCATTTACACATGTCGGAATAGAATTTGCTCAAAATACCAGATTGTTAATTAATATTTGGCAAAACTCAGCATATACAGTAAATAAAATAATCACAGAATCACAGACATAGAGTAATATAATAACAATGCAGCGGAAACAAGAGAATAGTAGTTCATGAAGCTACTATATATATAACACAGTCAAATAAGATACAACAGAAGTCTCGAATACATTAGTCAATACAAGATTTGAATATATCACTAGAATCAACTAAAATCTAGAAGCTGGATAGATAGTTGGATCTCAATGCGAAGCTCCAACTCCAAAGGTAAGTCTCAAAAGCGGAATCACTCAGTCTGACCCGAGCGTAAAGAAAAACACAAAACACTCGAGTCAGGATTACCATTCTTATATCAATAAATCCAACTCAAGTGAAATAACAACTGAAATACAAGTACCTCAAAGGATGTTAAGGATAACCATCCTCTAAGTATCCATTAAACTATCTACTATGTAGTGATATACGCTATTATAATAACGTCTAAAGTAAAACAGACTTACTTAAAAACAGCGTTAAGGCTTTACATTTTCCACCTTAACACATATATAGTGCCAATAATCTATAAAGTACTGTAAGACCTCCAGATCGGGAGGCTACCAGAGATACGCCATATGTACGACACAAATCAAACTCGTAGAAGGCACACTAGGATAGGTGACACGACATAACTAGGCAATGCCAGTGTAGATATACCAATTGCATTTCCGAACAGGTAGTAACGCGTAGCAGCCACTACCGCCCACCTCGAGCCACACTCCCAAAAATCAAAGGTGCACTCAATCAATCACAAAGCAATAGAATGATATCGAAGGAGTGTGTCCGATAAGAGGAGCTACCTCATTAGCCCGTCGATTGCACCTGTTTTAGCCACCTTATGCCAACTCACGGTAGTCGGGTCCACGTATATACCTCAATAGAACGTCGTCACCATCCTACTTCATTCTGGAATCTCCACCGCGTACACAGTTGTTAAAGTGGTTTTTGGAGTTGGCAGAGAGTATGACGTCTTCCGATCCTGGTCTCTTTAACAACCAACGTTACCATAACACCACGGTCATTTTCAAAATAGTATATACTTGAAAACCAAAATATCGTTGCCATTTCAAAACCATATCAGTATGATATCATTTCCATTTAAAAACCAAATACAATATCATTTTCAGAATCATAGCATTTCAAAGTTATTTCATTTTCGAAACCAAAACACTTTGAAACGATAACACTTTCGAAACGTAATACTTGAAATCATAATACTTCCCACTTAACCAATCTAAATATAAAATAGTATATATAATAAAATTGTTTTCCTCCAATTTCACAAATTAATTCCAAATCAACTCGAATTCCAAAATACAAATTTAATTAGATCTAAAATCATTAATTCCAATTTAGCTTCTAAATAAACCATTCAAAATTATACCGATTTCAAATATAGATTTGAACCACAAATAGACCATTTCAAAAAATATATTTCAAAGCTTTAAATATTCTATAATTTCAGAACTAAATGCGATAATTTTATATACATCTTAATTCAATTTACTATTATTTAGTTTTAAATAATTTACTTAATAAATTCAATATCTTTTAAATAAAATCAATCTTGAAATATTTATTAATCACTTTAAACCAACATCTATAAAATCATATCCTTTAAAATCTAAAATTCAATAAGTTCCAAATCAATTTTAATTAAATATAATTCTTAATTAAATACAGTTTCAAATCAATTTCCAATCCATCTTTTCAACCTTAATTTGTCAAAATCATTATCAACTCTATATTAAAATATAATATAAACAAATACTTAACCATATTATATTTATATAAAATCAAACTTAGTTATTAAACTTATTTTATATTAGACAAATTTATACGTAGCTTGAATTTAAGAATTTAACTATATATAAAATTATATTTATATAATCTCAAAAATCAATATTTATTAAACCATATATTTCATTCCAAAACCATGGAAACCCTTTAAAAATATTTATATATAGACCAGCGGTGTCTGTATATAATTTTCTATCCTATGATCAAGTGATACAGATATTTATCATTTCAACCCGCAATTTAAATATATACGGGTGTATATCATTTCAATCCGTAATCCCAAATTCAGTTCAATTAAAATCGCTTGGGTCTATCATTTCAACCCACAACGATTTTCTTCTATTCTAAAGTCCGTTCGGGTATGTATCATTTCAACCCATAGTGATTCTATACTAACAGGGAACTTGCAGAGTGATAAAAGATATGATAATAATATAACAGGCATATATCGTCAATATAAATAACAGATAAATGTGTCAGATGTCACAGGTGAACAGATAGCATATAATAGCATATAAATAGCAATGTAAATAACTAACAATAGCATATTTCAACTGTCATTTCAATTGAAATCAAATTTAATAATTATAAGAACATTAATCGTGATTGATTGTTCACATTTCGAGGCAAGATAAATTTGAAAATGAACAAAGCCACGGATCCAGACCCGAATTCCAAAACAAAGCTGAATTGAGCATGAATTGACGAACCAGGCTGATCGATAGGAATAGCAAAAATCAAATCAGAATTGGATCGATAAATATAATTAGTATTACATATAACTATATATATTTAAAATCATATTTAAATTCAAACATATGTTAAATTAAATATCTCTATGGTTTTCAAAATCATAGTTTCAAATTTTTAAACACATATATAAAATCAAACATATATACATTATATATTTTGAAAAACTAATATATATTATTAAAAGTACAAAATACTCACATACATGTTATGTCGTTAACATTTATATTTAAAACAAATTTACACGACTTGCTTTATTTTAATACATATAAACTAACATGAAAACTTCTATATATATATATATATATATGTGTATATGTATGTATAAAACCAATATATATATACTTTTAAACCAGAGCTTAATAGACGTGTTCTGGGTATAAGCTTATATAACATATTATATATATATAACACTTGTATGATACAACCTTTAAAGCAAACAGACAGCTCATGCTTAAATGAAACTAGCTCATATATATCTTGAACATATTATACTTACAAATATACATATACGCATACATTATATATAACAAATCTATAACCTTCATATATAATACTGTAAAACAAATATGTACTTAAAATTGTCAGCATCAATTCTTTACTGAAATAAAACTATATACGTACTTAACAAACTGTAGATGTATAGTTATTGAAAACATGTATATATATTATATAATATAACACTTTAAGCATATTAGAATCATACTTTCTATATATATATATATATATATATATATATATATATATATATATATTTTCAACACAACATATTTACTATTAACAGTCGGATTTGCATTACCTTAAACATAATATAACTACAAGCTGTAACATATATATAACACAGACTTACAAACTATATCACATATATATAATTTGAAAAACTTATATATATATATATATAACTAAAGTAACATAACTTATATATGTACTTTGATATATACACTGTAACAAAATTCATTTAATATATATATATAAGCTTATATATAAATAAACTGTTTATATACATACTGAGATGTCCGTAACCAAATATATCTTACATAAAAATATATACTTACACAACAGTCAATGATACATATAAATACTATACTCACACATAGTGTTGTAGACTTGAATAATATAACACACACACACACACATATTTATATATACATATATATAAACCGAACAAAAGAAATGGAAATTTACAATATATATATATATATATATATAAACCTTTAGTTATACCTTTGTAAAGTAATATATAAATACAGTAAGAAAAATTCATACTATATATATTTAGTTAACAATAGATAAACCAATCTAGAATTTACATACTTTAAAATAATATACTTTTATAGCCGATAGGTTGTACTACATATATCATACAAAATATGACTAATATTTATTGAAAGGAAGACTTTACGTACATATATATTCCTTAATATATATATATATATATATATATATATATATATATACAAACTCACCCAAAAGCGGGAAGAAGTCTGCCACTAGGAAATGAGCGAGTATGGCTACTGGAAAGAATGAGCAAGCGAATAGAGGAAAGCTTGGGACGCTTGGTGGCTGAAGGATCCGTGACGTAGGATGGTTGCTTTGATGGAGCCTCGGGTGGTGGGTTAGTCGTGAGTAGGGTGCTTGGTCGTGAGTAGGGTGCATGCGTTTGAAATGATGAGCTTGGTCAGGGATGACGATTCAACGTGAGGATTGGTGATGGACTTTAGTGGTCGTGGCCGCATGGGTAAAGGCTTAGGATGATGCGATGTGTGGTGGAGGAATGATGAGGAGGTGATGTATATGGCCATGGAAAAAAACGAAGAGAGAAAAGAAAGATGGGCAGATGAATAGGCAAGCAACATGAAGATAGATAAGTATAATATAGCTTAATTTATATCATTGTCAAATGAGAAGAACAGAATAGATGAAATAAATGGGAAATGAACAGAAAAATGAAATAAAAAGGCTACCAGATAAAATAAATGAAATAGCCAATGGAAAATTGGAATGTTGGAATCACAAAAGCCTCGACCAGAAATTCATCAAGTAATAAAAGCTACGGGCCAATAAATTTGCACGGTAAAATGAAAAGTCAAAGAAATCAAAAGTCATGGAACCGATACCGATACGATTATCGTTTCTTGCGGATTCCACTGCATAACGGATATCAAAACGCAGAATTGAATATACCGCAGAGATCAGCACGATGAGACGGTCAAAACGGTATATAGAAATCGGTGGTACGATCATCGGATAAAAAAATCGATAATCCGTACCGAAAATTTTGCTAATTTGCCAGAAATAAGATAAATAAAGCAATAATAGTTCAAATTTGAGAAAACGAAATATGTCGTCACACTCAGAAGATGATTTACAAATTTATTATATAAAAATATTCAGTTTTTGGAAAACATTTTATTATCATCAAATATTAACTGATATGAATTTAAATAAAATTACACAAGAAAATAAACTTTCATATTATCAGATGAAAATTTACCGGTTGCTATATTTAAGAGGATGTATTCCAAATATTAAATTTTTATTTCAAAATTTTATTATTTAAAATTTCACAAAATTCAATAAATTAGATTAAAAACCTCTAAAATTTATGGGTCGTTACACTATATTAACTCATTCATTACAGTTTCATTTATGTTTCCTTTTAATTGAAACATTTCAATTAATCTAATTCTGATTCATTTCATTACTAATTTCAAACAAATTCTAGTTATAAATCATTGTTTTCTTTTTTATACCACTTCAAACATGTTTTATAAAATTTCATACACAACAAAATTTACACACTATATACAAAGTAAATGTTTTATCTTATTGAAAATCAACTTCTCCAAGATGCGTTTCAAATAACAACTTATGTTATTCTTTCATTAAAACATTCACTCCGTCCTTTATTTAAATTCAACATTTTCGGTTAGAGACGAACATACAATTTCACCGTTTGTTACAATATTTGGTTTATTTACTTATTTGTAATTTATAACCAAAATTAACTTTACATTCATTTTAATCAATTGAAATTGCATTAAAATAGTTGTCAATTGCCTTAAATTAAGATTACTAATATTACATTCTAGTTATTTCTCTCATTATTAAATCTTAAAATTTTCATTTTTCACAAGATTAAATTCCAAAACTTATTATTTAACAAAATTTAATTATCGAAAATTTATGGGTCGTTACACTCTCCCCCACTCAAAACTTTTCATCCTCGAAAAGGAAAAGAAGGAGTTAAGCCAGTAATATATCTTATTAAAAGCACTCGGTTTATAAACAGTTAATTTACATAATTAAATATTGAAATAAAATATATCAATTAATAAATAATTAAATCCTTCATATTCAAGTTAATAAAAGTTTGAAAATATCTTTACTGTTACAAAAAAATTCTAAGTCCAAAAATTCACGGAAAATTTCGATAGAGTCTCCTTTGTACAGAGAGGTCCGGGAGAAATAACAATATCAATAATAAATGTATATATATCATATCTCAAAAATAAATATCCCAAACCATGGGAAAACAATAAAATATCGCTATAAAACCGTAATCCGAAAACGTACCTATTTGTTGGGAAAACAACTTTATTTATGAAGCCAATAGCAGGAACTATTGCTTCTATAAACCTGTATTTCACTTATATAATTCAAAATAGTGAGAATTATGTATTAGAGAGATATTTAAGTTGTTTCGATTTGCAACAAAAGCAAATAAATATAAAACATAATCAAACAAACAATACAACCATTTATGCAATCAAAGAATCCATCATACGTCTATAGCAACCAAAAATAATGGTTTGTTTAGTTCAAAAACTTTTAATCATGCAAGGTGATAAATAAACTATCAAGGTGTACCCTATGCTCAACAGCCTTACATAATTACTCGATAGATTAGCCATACAACCTCAACAACTAGAAGTATTCATTCCCAATCTACCCATCAGCCAAACACCAAGAATTTTAAATTTATTTAAGTTTATTCGATTGGCTTTTTTCATCATTTACCTTTCATTCATTTATTTATATACAGATCTATCACTTACATAATTTGGTTTCCATTTAAGATTTAATCCATTAATGAATCATTCAAAAAAATATTATTTAAGCTTCTATTACCTTACTTAAGTTTATGATAATTCAGTCATTGAATAAAAATTTAAGTTTTTGATATTCGCCCTTAAAGAGAAAAGAAATATTTCAATATATCTAAAAATTCAATTAAAACATTTAACCTCATTCACTTAGTAAAAAATATAAGATATATTTGAAACATCCTTATAGCATTATGCAAAGATTTTTCAAAAGTTTAAAACAATGTTAGAAAATTATATCAAACATTTAATATGCTTTAAATAAAGTTCCTTAAATCCGATAATTTATTAGACTCATTATTTTTAAAACAAGTATAAACTCAAAATTATTAAACTAAAACTAATAGTATACTCAAATCTTGCATTAAATTTCTAAATGAAAGTATAAAATTTCATATCTTCATAACTAATTTTACATACTTGTTTTAAAATGAATATTCAAATCATGGAAAACATTTATTATGGTTTAATACAAAATTCAAATAGTAAATAAACCAATAAATTTACTATTAGTACTTCGAAATCAAGTAAATATTTCAAATTATACTTCCAAAATAGAGATTCAGATTTATTTGTCAAGTATATTACTATAAATAAACTTTGCAAATCAATTTTTTTTCATTTATATAATATCTTTAAATTATACATTCAAAGAAACTTATATAAATTTTATTTTGAAATATTCATTTGAAAATTCGTTTGCAAATCAATCATCTTTAATACTTTATGGAAAAGTTCATCTGTAAAAATTCTTGCTTCATTTATAAATACCATTCAATTTTTTTAATTAACATCTTTATAAATATGTAAACTATTTGAAAACAATTATTTACGTAATTACTTATATTTAAAAAGGAGTTATTGAAAGCCTTAAATCCATTATTTATAAATTTTATTAGTTTAAATCTCAAAATACTTTTAAACATCATTATTAATAAATCAATAATCATTAACTTTAAATATGTTTTATTGAATTAATAATTTCTCATGACATTTAGAACACTAATAGTTAGCTAATAAACCATGTTGTACATAAAAAACAATATTTTAAACATTTTAAAGTATTTAGAATAAAAATGACCAAAATATCCTTTATGTATTACTTTATCAAAATACTTTTATAACTCAATGTCTTAACAGGGTTATCCTCGTTCTTGCAGACTCTGGTCGCACGTTGATCAGAGGTAAGACTAGAAATCTCCAAGTACTTGGTAGACCTATTTCAACACCCAGTGAAAAATACTTAAAAACAGGTATGAGAAGTGCCGCTCAAAATCTAATGTCAAACGATGATGTTACAATAGCAGTGACCCTCTGCCGATCCAATATTAATGAAATGGACACAAACCTTTCCAGAATATCCTTCCACCTTCCGGATTCCAGAAAAATATCATAGCCATTTCGTAAACAAGGGACTATCGACCCCTGCTGCAGTGGTAACTGATGATTCAATGATTTAGGCAATGGATGCACTTCCTTCCCAAAAGATCCATAAACAACAGATCCCAAGATCGAAAGCTCCTCTATTGGGTAAACTAAATAACCATCTTCCCTGGAAAAAAAAACAAGAACTAATGAGTTTATGTTCGGGCAACCATATCGGTTCGAATCCATTTCTAAATTCACCCAAGTATATTAGGGTTTATCGGTCGAATCCATTCCTGGATTCCCCAAGTCCATCTGGGTCGAAGCATATCATACTATACTTCTTCATGGAGGGTACTTCCTTGTACCTCTTACTTCAAAATATAACATACCATATACAATACCCTTTCAAAATCATAGCTTCAAATATCGCACTTATATAAATTCCATTATATATAAGATTTCATTTTCAGATAAAGTACTTTTCAAAATCAATAATCTCGAATATATAAAATCATTCTTATATAAATTCTGCTATATATAAGATTTGTCTCTTTAGATCGAATACCTTTCAAAATCAACAGTTTTGAAAATCAACTTATACTTATATAAAGTACGTCTCATACAAGAATCAAAAATTTTTCAAAATCAATTTCACTGTAAGAGAAGCTATATGAGATTGAATATCTTTGCTTTTATAAAAGGTTTTGAATTTTAAACAGTTTCGTATAAAATCATTTTATGAAATAATTTGGTATATAAAATAGTTTTGTAAAATAGTTTGTAAATAAAATAGTTTGTAAAATCATTTTGTAAATAAAATAGTTTGCAAAATAGTTTTTTAAATAAAATAGTTTTGTAAATAACATAGAATAAGATAATTTGTATAGGAAAAATAAAATAAAATAGTTTTGTAGAATGGTTTTAAATTAATAGTAGTTTTGCATACAAGAAAAATCCAATTCAAATTACAAAGATATCCAACCCAACAACTTTCAATTTCAGCATCAAAGCATATCAATAATATTAGAACAAAAGATGTACATATGTCATCACTTCACGAAATAACATTTGATTGCTCAGTCGGTTACACAAGTTCGTTTCCGAACAAGTATTTTTCATTCAACTTCCCTAATGCGGACTTCAATAAGGTTTCTTGCTAGAAACCTTCATTCTCCTTACATAGCCATATACTATGATAGAGAATTCTAGAATCAAACCAAAAATCCATATCAAATATTCGCCATCAAGAATCGAATGAAAAATCCTAATACGAAGTGGTGTAACTCACATAGAACTTGTGTACTCAAATCCGGATCAAATTAATTTTGCGAATAAAACAATATACATAATACTTACATAATTATTCCAATTTGTTTCATCACAATTACATTTTAATCAAATTCATTATTAATCTCATTGATTAACACAAGTATCACTTCATACTTTAATATTTGTTTCATAGAATTTCTCTATTCAATACAAAACATTAACAAATTCATTCTCACAACATTGCTTATATGTCTCTTCATTTTAAATTACATTCATTTTCACACGTAATATTTCTCATTTAATACCATATTTATTTGAGAATCATTTCTCGAGAAATTTCCTTCAGTTTATAACCAATTTATAAAGGCTTTATTCCTTTTATAAGATATTATTCGAGTTTAAAGTTATCACAACTTTATTTATAACCATTTATTGCAACATCCATTTATTTCATAACAATTTACAAGTCATGTCTTTACTTATAATCATTTCACTTTTAGTTCATATTTGCTTATCCCATTTAGTTTCACCTTTACCTTTCAATTTATTTATGAAACATTTCACAAATGTTAATTAAGTTTACAAACATATTTTTTCCAATTTAATCTCATTTACAATATTTCCTTAATCTCAATTTCAATTTAAACATCCCAAGGCTTAAAGTTCACACTTGTATATATTACATTACATGCCGAGAATGTATACAAAGATTCTATTCATTTACTAGACATAGATATAACAAATTAATCCTTGTTTTACTTGCTTTCAAACTAAGGTTATCAAATTCAACTGCATAATTCAACACAATTTTTAAATTTCAACTCATATATTAATTCAGAAGGTTTCGATTATCCAAAAATATCTAGAGATTCCATTTTTTTCAATATTTGAAACTACCGTCAACAAACAACAAAATTCACAATAACATTTAAATTTCATAATGAATATCCTTATTATCCACTTCATTCTCTTTAATTCACCATTATTAAACTAGTGTTTAGTCCATAAATTCAATCAACAATATTAGCCAATGTTTATAATTTGACTAAGTACAATAAGTCAACAATAAATGATAATAATTAGATATAACCATTTCATAAAACAAACACATTACAAATAACTATATTAGTAATATTTTCCTTTATGTACAACATATAATATTAAGAAAAATTATTTCATTTCAAAACTTATATAAAACATTTTTACAACACTGACAAATATGTGCTCTCATATATATAGATACACATACACACACACACACTCAGACAAACTCATTCTACGATATTACTACCATATCTCTAATGACTTAACCCCAACAGGCTAAGGTATGTCTAAACCAAAGCTTTGATACCAATTATAACGACCCACCTTTTTGGATGGTTTACATCCACAATATACCACACATGTCAACTCAAACCATTCAAAAGGCATTGTTAATAGGGTAAACAAGAAAATAAGAGAAAAGAAGGAAAAACAAAACACAGAATCTCATAGCGGAATGACAAAATATAATATTCAAATAAACAGTTCATGAAGCTGTTTTACAAATAAAATTTGATTACACTTTTACAATATTTCAGTATTATACAACAGCAGGAACAATAACAAAATAAGGCGGCGGAGCAACATGATGCAGTGGGGTAAAATAATAATATAACACTAAACTCCATCTTCGTCCTCCAGAATAATGTCTTCAACACTGAAAAACTCAAGCTGACCCAAGCATAATGAAAAACAATACACTCGAGTCAGAACTAAAAAAATTCCTATGTAAGTCAAATCAATCTCAAATAAAATATGAGTGCAATGGCTTCAGAGATGTCACGGGATTTTCCATCTCCTATCAGGTGTACAACGTGAATATAATTATTTAAGAGATTTCAAATAATTCGAAATACTAATTTTAATCACTTTAACTAAAATAAATCCGAAGTTTAAATTAAAACTTAAACCTTTCAAATAATTCAATTACAATACATAATCCAAATTCAAGAAATTGTGTGGGCATACATCATTTTAACCCATAATTTAATTCTCTTAACTATACAATTCTTAAATGATTTTGATGATCATTTAAATGATGTCGATAATATACACGGTGATAACGGGGACATATTAAAATAAATAAACAACCATACACCCAACATATCAATCAATAAGCATCCATTTCAGACAACATCCAAATCAACTAATATACTACAACAACTAATAGTTATCAATGTCGAGGTTCTAACAATTAGTTAAATCCCACTGTAAAATTAAATGTCAATTTAATTTAATGTAAATTCAGATTCAATATCAATTTAAATGTTAATTTAAACCAACAAACAGTAATAATTTTTTTATATATCTCATAACAAATTTTATTTAACTTGCAATGAAAATTTTAGTACTGTGCGAGTGGGTTGAATCACTCACTTTTTAGCTTTCCTTCCTCTGATTAGGCTTTGATCCGCCACTGCTTTCTTTATTTTAACTTTGATTTTCTTTCTTGTTTTTTTATTTGAAGGTTTTGGAGGGGATAGAGAAGTTTTTATAATCAAAATTTAAAGGAGAAATTGAAAAGGAGAAGAAGAAGAAGAAAAAAATGTGGATTTGAAGAAACTTTTGTTTGGAAAAGAGAAGAAAATAAAGAAAAAGGAGGGAGGAAAAAGGGAGGTGAAGAAAGTTTTAAAAAATTATATATTTATATATATATATATAATATAAAATCAAACTTAGGTTTGAAAAAAATGTAGTTTTAGAGAAAAGAAGAAGGAATAACCGAAAATGAAGAAACAAACAAAAATGAGAAAAGAAACGTGGCAGGTATTAAATAAAGAATGAAAGATACATATTTGAACTTTAAAAGACATGATTCAAAAGCAAGCAAAAATTTGGTATAAAATTTCAAAACGCATGCTACCTCAATTATTTCATTAACAGAAAACGTTTCAAGACAAGGCTCATGTGTAAATAAATGAAACTTACAGGAAAACCAAAAGAGGCATGTATTAATAAAAGAAATAATAGAAATAAATAAATGAAAGGGGTGGTTGAAACCTGAGAAGGTAATTAAATGAAAAGATTAATGAACGTGAATAGTGGAATATGAAATTCTAAAATATTTAAGACTATTTATTACACAAAGAAAATATAGAGCATTTAATTCAGTTTAGATAGACATGCTAGGTGAAAAGTTTTTTTTGAAGGGAAATGAATGCATGCATGAGTGAATAGTGTATGTAAATGTATTCATGAATTAATGCACGTACACATTTCATATCAAATGCAAAGTAACGCCTCATTAATAATTCAATTTATGGCAAGTGAAAGAACAAATGAAATGAAACGTACAAAAGAGAGAGGTCAACGAAAATGTGAGATGGCGGCAGGATAAAGTAAGGTAATAAATAAATAAGAATGGAAGAATTAGTATACTGCAAAAAAAATTTGAAATTTAATTTTAAAACGTATATTCCCTTCAATACAATTAACAATATTGAACACACCAATTAACTTAATATTTCTCATTAAAATACTTATTATATTTTTAACACAAAACGTACGTTGCACATATCTCTAATCCATTTCAATTCACTTATATTTCTTATTAATGGAAAGTGTGACGCCCCACCTCTATACCCACGCTAGCCAAGAACACTACGGTGTAGTGCTGTCAACTAGCACGGAGAATAAGGCTGTTGAGGAGCGACCATCCGTGTAATTGCTTTGTGCGAACACCGATATGTCAGATAGTAAAAACATGCAATCTATTTTAGGAGGAAATCCGACATGCCGATGCAAACTCAAAGCTACCACGCGGTGGCTATAATAGTCTAGGACAAATATAAACTAATAACACAGATAAATATAAATGCGGAACACAGATAAAAACAGAAAATCTCATATACATATATAATAACTGATGTCAGTTACAATACATTTACACGGTACATGTGATACAATTGCAATAGTCAACTCAGGAAGTTACATATACAAGTACATTAACGTATATAATATACATGAATACATATCTTCCTATACAATAATATAGACTACTACAAAAGACGACTACTCCAAAAGATATGAAAGAACTTCATAGCTCTAGCAGCAACCCAAAGCAGAATATCTACAACCTGTAAATACTCGGTCTGACCCGAGTATTAGATTCAAAAGAAAATAATACTCGGGTCAGTCTAATTCAAACTCAGTTATTAGTGCACAGAAGCAATAATAATTAAATAATGAATAGACGACAGTAATTAAACCAAATCAGTATGCAATTCATAATATTGAATTGAAATAAACAAAACAGTTCAAACCATTGAAATATCAATTAAAATATTAATTCAAGTAGGGCTGCAGTACACGCACGCGTGCACTGCCTCGCCACTACGGAATATGGAGTACGCAAAAAGATCCATAAGTCAAAACAAATAGAATATCATACACGCCATACCGTGTGGCTGCAGTTCACGCCTGCGTGCACTGCCTTGCCACTATAGTGCTGACGTACACAATAAAATTCACAAGCGCGCTCGAGGTCAAACTCGAAAACCGAGTTCAACACAAGTGAAATGCTAACACAAAGTGAACAGTGCTTATACATGAACCAAAACACAAATCCAGACCAGGCAATAAAAGAAGTACAACTGAAATGCACATAACACATGTGCGAGATACAAGTGCTCGTAGACATAAATACTCAAAGTCAAGACTACAGGTTACTGCATATCAAGTGTGCAATCCACAAAACATATGTACAGCAACACGAACACAGGCCACTGAATGGCGAAAGGCAAATGGAACCGAACCCAAATTACAGTATCATTAAAACATGGACAATGGAGTACATGGATACATGAAGTCCAACAGCCAATGAACATCAAAAATGAAAACTGCAAACTAAATCAGCATGTACAAACTAGCATAAAAATACCACAAAATAACAGTGACAACAATTGTATCAAAACAGTTATCAAAACTGAAGCCCAGTGAATAAGAATGACAACATACATATATAGGCAGGCATGTAAATGATGCACAAAAAAAAAACTACGAACTGTTATTAAAACAGCAGATCACATGAACAAAATAGGTCGATCGACAATCAATGTCACGACATGAACCAACAGAGAATTCAAGTGAAAACAGAATGGTGCAAGTGCAAGTTCGAACAAGACTCGAGTGCTATCAGACTTCAAGTCAGTGAACACATTAGATATGCAGACCAAAGAGCATGCGCAAGAGACTCGAAGCAGTGAGTCAAATATAGTTAAGACAGTGGTGAATATGCAGCACCACGCAACGCAATGCAAACTCATGTGAACATGTACATGGGGACTCAAATCTGGACGAATTTTCAAGAAACAAAGACCAGGCTACTCAATGCATACAACATGCAGTGCAACAAAACTCTAGTTAAACTGAGTACAGTTCAATGCAAAAACAGGACCAGACCAACATATGAAATATGAATATGTACATGAAGTAAACATATACACATATGTGTGCAGTCAGTTCAAGTCTAACCACACAGTGAACCTCAAAATCGAATGAGACAGTAATGCAAGCAATGCCACGATATGTCTCAGAAATTATCCATATGCAATGAAGATTGAACTGCACGTGAATTAAATGAAGGCAGTTGGATGAAGGTGAGGGCACCAAAATTATGGCACCACAGCACACAACCAATTAAATACAATGGGCCAAATGCAAATGAATACAAGGCATTGATGCAATGTATCAAACTCGAGCACTAACAAAGGCGATATAATTCCAACTACGCAAACTGGCAACTATCAAATGGTTTTAACTGGGCCTTAAATGAAGTTATGACCAAAACATTAACTACTCATAAATACAGCAAATTCAATGTGCACAGAGAAATGTACACAGGGGTGTACATCAATCAACTACCCTGTTCTAAACTCAATACAGAAACTATGTGATGGATGGGTAGGCTAGTGAATGCATTTTGAACCAAATGAGGCACCAGAAATCAAATACAAGAAACTGGATAATGCAAGCATCATAACCAAAAACAAAGCATATTGCCGAAGCAACAACAAAGGCCAGAAACTAACAGAGCACGAGGCGATAACAACATAAAATGAGGACCAGACTACAATATACTCAAGTGAAGTCAACAGCATCTAGGTGAATGTAAGTCAATGATCGAACAAATCGAACCAGTTATACTCATGAATGAACACTGGTGGTAAACGAGGTAAAGACAGGCAGAATTCGAAACAAAGTTCAGTGTTATGCAAGTGCAAACCCGAAATAACAAGAAATCAAACCAAACCAGATCAAAGAGTCGAACAAGTCAAGCCAAAAACGAAAGCAGACCCAAAATCAACTCAAGGCAGAAAAGCATCAACATGAACAAATATCAAATCGAAGTCGAAACAACCACGAAAACCAAAAACGAACGAAAATCTCATACTTTGAGTGAATTAGATGTGAGAAAGTCTCACCTTTAATCGGTCGCAATTCGAAGAATCGTGAAGTTAAGCCCTAGCTGCAGAAGCGATCGATCGATCGGAGACTCCCAGTACCACGAAGTCGAATTCGACTGAATTGAAGAAGCCAGCATCTTCAACTCTGAACGCGCCCTAGCTTTGGAGAAGAGGGACAAACGATTTTGGAGCCGCCATTTATTTTGCTCGTTCGTTTTGAGGTAGGGTTTTCGAATGAGAGAAATGAATGAAAGGGGAAAGGGTTTTTACTTAGCGAATTATCACGGCCAACAATTGAAAACGTGGGCCGAGAATTCAAAGTCCATTAAAAAAATAAGAAACATGGACCACTATTAAATTTTCAAAAGAGTTCCAAACTGGTTTTAAAATTTTCAAAACAGCAATCAGCTGGGAAAGGTAATCGTCCAGAGACGATAATTAATCGGTACGAAATACCGGGTTGTTACAGACTCCCCTCCTTAAAGAAATTGCGTCCACGCAATCCTAAGGAATAAATGGACAAAAGGTAACAACCATAAAAGCATGAGAAGGTAAGCTTTTAATTTCATAAAAGAAATTCCCAAATTCTCAACAAAGTTTGATTGTCAAATAGATAATCAGAATAAAGAAATCTTAAAACAGCAAAATCAGCAAATCTAATTATCAACAAAGATAACTAGAAAACACAAATATCTAACTATCAAAAACGATAATCAGGAATTACCACAACGGTAATCAAATTTCAAATCACAAATATTTAATTATCACAATTGATAATCAAATCTCAAATCGCAAATGTTTAATTATCACAAACGATAATTAAACCACAAATATCTAATTATCACAAACGATAATCAAACCACAAATATCTAATTATCACAAACGATAATTAGAAACAATAATTATCTGATTATCAAAAACGATAAATCAGAAATCATAAACATCCAATTATCAAAACGATAATCAGAAATTACCACAACGGTAATCAAATTTCAAATCACAAAATTTTCAATTAACGAGTCCGAAATTAACCGAAATAGCAAACGCACATGACCCATAACCACGAGTTTTACTAAATCGTTTAATTCACTTCATCGTTTCCTTGAAAGTGCAAAATTGTGTATTTTAAATAAATAACATTTTACGTTCTCAAACGAACAAGTCCGGAATTAAGCGAATCAGTAAAAGAAAGGGGTCATAGTCCTCGATTTTACTGAAACGTTTAAATCGCTTCCTCATTCTTTTGAAAGTGTAAATCATAAAAATTTTGAAAACAATTTTGATTTATATTTTGAAACAATTTCTTTAAAACACGTGATTAAAACAGCGACATCAGTAACAACTTCGATAAGTGGATTTTCACTCATCAAAAGTGTCACAAGAATCTTCTCAAAGATAGAAAGGGGTATCATACCCTAAACTTGTATTCATAACAAGTCAATAACACACGAGTTTACCAATGCACAAAAATTGATAAAACTTATCAATAGAAATCACAAAAATTGGTGAAGCACAAATTCTAGAAATCTACACAAGAAATCCAGAAATCACAAGATGAGAGTATGAAAACTCAAATGGGAGTATGGAAACTCGAACCGGAGTATGAAAACTCGAACGCGAGTATGAAAACTCGAACCGGAGTATGAAAACTCGAACGCGAGTATGAAAACTCGAACGGAGTATGAAAACTCGAAGGAGAGTATGGAAACTCAAACGGAGTATGAAAACTCAAACGGAGTATGAAAACTCGAACAGAGTATGAAAACTCAAACGGAGTATGAAAACTCAAACGGAGTATGAAAACTCGAACAGAGTATGAAAACTCAAACGGAGTATGAAAACTCGAACGGAGTATGAAAACTCGAACAGAGTATGAAAACTCAAAGGGGAGTATGGAAACTCACCAACACGCGAGCATGAAAATTCATCAACACATGTAACGCATAACGAGAACGGGAGCACGAAAACTCACCTACATGCGAGCATGAAAACTCACCAACACGTGCAATGCAAAGCGAGAACGGGAGCACAGAATCTCACCTACACGTGAGCATGAAAATCACCAACACGGGCAACGCAAAGCGAGAACGGGAGCACGGAATCTCACCTACACGCGAGCATGAAAAATCATCAACACGTGCAACGCAAAGCGAGAACGGGAGCACGGAATCTCACCTACCCGCGAGCATGAAAAATCATCAACACGTGCAACGCAAAGCAAGAACGGGAGCACGGAATCTCACCTACACGTGAGCATGAAAATCACCAACACGGGCAACGCAAAGCGAGAACGGGAGCACGGAATCTCACCTACACGCGAGCATGAAAAATCATCAACACGTGCAACGCAAAGCGAGAACGGGAGCACGGAATCTCACCTACCCGCGAGCATGAAAAATCATCAACACGTGCAACGCATAACGAGACGCTATCTCATGGTTGCAAGCCATTAATTTTGACACACGAATGGCCCCAAGACCGTGGGGCGCTACCCCACATGTGTGAGTCGAAATCACACAGATTGAGGTCCAGACTAACCAAAAAATCAAAAGAGGTATGTGTGAGTGGAATCACACAAGTGGTGTCTAGTCTAACCTCACAATCAAAAGAAAAGTATGTGTGAATGAAATCACACAAGTGGTGTCTAGACAATCCTCAAAGCCCAAGAGATATGTGTGAGACGAAATCACACCGATGAGGCCTAGTCTAACCGTAAAAACGATCGTCATGATCAACGAGAAGTGTCAATTACACTAAGTCAGTAAATGTAAAAGTTTAGCATCATGTCCCATAACCACTTACTTAACTTAAATATTTACGAACAAACTGTAAATCTTCACTAATAAAATTTGTCACTAGAGGTTCGATCGAACAAGTCCAACAATTAACCGACGAAGTAAACGCAAGCGTTTCATACCACTTGTTTTACTAAGCCGTTTAATTAGATTTCTCATACGAGTGAAATAAAGATTTGTATATACTAATAGATTGGAAAACAGTTTCAAAAACGAGTTTAGTATTGAAAATAGAGTTGAAAACATTTCGATAAAAGAGTTTTTGATATTTACTACTGGTATTGAAACCTTTATATTTTTAAAGTGACAAATCACAAAAATGATTGTAGAAACAATCAATCACAGGAATTCACATACGAAGACGTGAATAGAATCCAAAGAAATCGATACCGAATTCATCGAAAGGTATGTTCACAAAAATCCCGAAGAAAAGGTCATCAAAGTTGCTAATAAATGATAGCAACAAATCGGGAAATAATCAAGAATCGATTAAATTCGAAAACCAAATCAATTCACTAAGATTCACATTCGAAGACGTGAATAAAATACAAAGAATTCGATTCCAAATCCATCAAAGTAGGAATACCCAAAATTCCTGAAATAGAAGTTATCAAAGTCGACAAAGGTGATAACAACTAACCGAAAAAGAAGAATCGATCAACAATTGGAAAAACAAAGCAGAACGAGCATAAATGCTTGAATGACTTTAGCAAGAGTAAAAGTCAAGTCAACGTCGATATCGACAAGGCAAAGACCAAGACAATTTCTTTTATACCAAAGAAATTTTAAAACTATCAGAGAGAGGCACATGAAAACCAACAAACCATGGATAAACAGACAGAGTCGACAATTGGAATGCAATTTGTCTCAAAGATTGATACCCAAAACCCAATTGTATGGAAACTGCATTAAGTACACGAATCAGAGATAAGAATGCATATATATAGCAGTTCGAATAAACAATGCGAGTTCAAATCGAAGTGGGTACTAGTTGCAGCAATATGCAACTTGGTAGAGCATATATACACTGATACTTAGAAGTGTAAACTCAAGTGAGCAAGTGCGATAGAGAATAGCAGCAATGCTCACGAATAAGCGTTAGGAATTCATTCCTAACAATCAAAGATGATCTTAAGACAAAGATGTGAAATAAAACATCGACAAATAGTTGTAACACATGTACTATCTAAGTTATGTTTTATATTTGTTCTAAACCCCAGGCTCTGATACCAAGCTGTGACGCCCCACCTCTATACCCACGCTAGCCAAGAACACTACGGTGTAGTGCTGTCAACTAGCACGGAGAATAAGGCTGTTGAGGAGCGACCATCCGTGTAATTGCTTTGTGCGAACACCGATATGTCAGATAGTAAAAACGTGCAATCTATTTTAGGAGGAAATCCGACATGCCGATGCAAACTCAAAGCTACCACGCGGTGGCTATAATAGTCTAGGACAAATATAAACTAATAACACAGATAAATATAAATGCGAAACACAGATAAAAACAGAAAATCTCATATACATATATAATAACTGATGTCAGTTACAATACATTTACACGGTACATGTGATACAACTGCAATAGTCAACTCAGGAAGTTACATATACAAGTACATTAACGTATATAATATACATGAATACATATCTTCCTATACAATAATATAGACTACTACAAAAGACGACTACTCCAAAAGATATGAAAGAGCTTCATAGCTCTAGCAGCAACCCAAAGCAGAATATCTACAACCTGTAAATACTCGGTCTGACCCGAGTATTAGATTCAAAAGAAAATAATACTCGGGTCAGTCTAATTCAAACTCAGTTATTAGTGCACAGAAGCAATAATAATTAAATAATGAATAGACGACAGTAATTAAACCAAATCAATATGCAATTCATAATATTGAATTGAAATAAACAAAACAGTTCAAACCATTGAAATATCAATTAAAATATTAATTCAAGTAGGGCTGCAGTACACGCACGCGTGCACTGCCTCGCCACTACGGAATATGGAGTACGCAAAAAGATCCATAAGTCAAAACAAATAGAATATCATACACGCCATACCGTGTGGCTGCAGTTCACGCCTGCGTGCACTGCCTTGCCACTATAGTGCTGACGTACACAATAAAATTCACAAGCGCGCTCGAGGTCAAACTCGAAAACCGAGTTCAACACAAGTGAAATGCTAACACAAAGTGAACAGTGCTTATACATGAACCAAAACACAAATCCAGACCAAGCAATAAAAGAAGTACAACTGAAATGCACATAACACATGTGCGAGATACAAGTGCTCGTAGACATAAATACTCAAAGTCAAGACTACAGGTTACTGCATATCAAGTGTGCAATCCACAAAACATATGTACAGCAACACGAACACAGGCCACTGAATGGCGAAAGGCAAATGGAACCGAACCCAAATTACAGTATCATTAAAACATGGACAATGGAGTACATGGATACATGAAGTCCAACAGCCAATGAACATCAAAAATGAAAACTGCAAACTAAATCAGCATGTACAAACTAGCATAAAAATACCACAAAATAACAGTGACAACAATTGTATCAAAACAGTTATCAAAACTGAAGCCCAGTGAATAAGAATGACAACATACATATATAGGCAGGCATGTAAATGATGCACAAAAAAAAAACTACGAACTGTTATTAAAACAGCAGATCACATGAACAAAATAGGTCGATCGACAATCAATGTCACGACATGAACCAACAGAGAATTCAAGTGAAAACAGAATGGTGCAAGTGCAAGTTCGAACAAGACTCGAGTGCTATCAGACTTCAAGTCAGTGAACACATTAGATATGCAGACCAAAGAGCATGCGCAAGAGACTCGAAGCAGTGAGTCAAATATAGTTAAGACAGTGGTGAATATGCAGCACCACGCAACACAATGCAAACTCATGTGAACATGTACATGGGGACTCAAATCTGGACGAATTTTCAAGAAACAAAGACCAGGCTACTCAATGCATACAACATGCAGTGCAACAAAACTCTAGTTAAACTGAGTACAGTTCAATGCAAAAACAGGACCAGACCAACATATGAAATATGAATATGTACATGAAGTAAACATATACACATATGTGTGCAGTCAGTTCAAGTCTAACCACACAGTGAACCTCAAAATCGAATGAGACAGTAATGCAAGCAATGCCACGATATGTCTCAGAAATTATCCATATGCAATGAAGATTGAACTGCACGTGAATTAAATGAAGGCAGTTGGATGAAGGTGAGGGCACCAAAATTATGGCACCACAGCACACAACCAATTAAATACAATGGGCCAAATGCAAATGAATACAAGGCATTGATGCAATGTATCAAACTCGAGCACTAACAAAGGCGATATAATTCCAACTACGCAAACTGGCAACTATCAAATGGTTTTAACTGGGCCTTAAATGAAGTTATGACCAAAACATTAACTACTCATAAATACAGCAAATTCAATGTGCACAGAGAAATGTACACAGGGGTGTACATCAATCAACTACCCTGTTCTAAACTCAATACAGAAACTATGTGATGGATGGGTAGGCTAGTGAATGCATTTTGAACCAAATGAGGCACCAGAAATCAAATACAGGAAACTGGATAATGCAAGCATCATAACCAAAAACAAAGCATATTGCCGAAGCAACAACAAAGGCCAGAAACTAACAGAGCACGAGGCGATAACAACATAAAATGAGGACCAGACTACAATATACTCAAGTGAAGTCAACAGCATCTAGGTGAATGTAAGTCAATGATCGAACAAATCGAACCAGTTATACTCATGAATGAACACTGGTGGTAAACGAGGTAAAGACAGGCAGAATTCGAAACAAAGTTCAGTGTTATGCAAGTGCAAACCCGAAATAACAAGAAATCGAACCAAACCAGATCAAAGAGTCGAACAAGTCAAGCCAAAAACGAAAGCAGACCCAAAATCAACTCAAGGCAGAAAAGCATCAACACGAACAAATATCAAATCGAAGTCGAAACAACCACGAAAACCAAAAACGAACGAAAATCTCATACTTTGAGTGAATTAGATGTGAGAAAGTCTCACCTTTAATCGGTCGCAATTCGAAGAATCGTGAAGTTAAGCCCTAGCTGCAGAAGCGATCGATCGATCGGAGACTCCCAGTACCACGAAGTCGAATTCGACTGAATTGAAGAAGCCAGCATCTTCAACTCTGAACGCGCCCTAGCTTTGGAGAAGAGGGACAAACGATTTTGGAGCCGCCATTTATTTTGCTCGTTCGTTTTGAGGTAGGGTTTTCGAATGAGAGACATGAATGAAAGGGGAAAGGGTTTTTACTTAGCGAATTATCACGGCCAACAATTGAAAACGTGGGCCGAGAATTCAAAGTCCATTAAAAAAATAAGAAACATGGACCACTATTAAATTTTCAAAAGAGTTCCAAACTGGTTTTAAAATTTTCAAAACAGCAATTAGCTGGGAAAGGTAATCGTCCAGAGACGATAATTAATCGGTACGAAATACCGGGTTGTTACAGAAAGATTTTAATTGCTATTAATTCCAATAATTAAATTTCAAAACATACGTTGATTACTGGGAAGATAGTTAATCCAATTGTTTTCCTTTAAATTGTAATTCAAGCATATCTATTAACATTGTTGTTTACAAAAATGAGTTAGAAATTTACCTACAAATAATTAATTTGGAAGTTCATATTAAAATGGAAAAAAAGAAAAGGAAAACGCTTCAGGTAAAGCACTCGAAAGGAGCAAACGAACAAATGAGAAACAAATGAAATGAATGAAGAAATTATTAATTATAAATAAATCAAATGAAGCAACTATTAATTAATAAGAAATGAATGTGTAATCTAACAATAAAATGGATGCTCAAATGGAACCAACACGAGGAACTTGAAAATGTAAAGAAAGAGAACGTGGATGTGATAATAAATGTAAAGTAAATGAAGGGACCACTTATATACTGTAAACAAACCTTTGGGATCCAAATTCCAAAACTTCCACCTATTAATTCATTTCAACAAACCCAAATATACACATATTTATCGTTTACTTCTTTATTAAAACATTCATTTACGTTAATATATGTCCACACTCCATTTGCAATCAATCATTTAACAATCAATCAATCAATTAATGAACCAATCAATCTATTCATTTATTTATGTTACTCTAATTAATGAATATATATATCTACCTATGCATTATAAAATGATTTACTTTACTTAGTTTATGGATGACCTTATTTTTATCTTAGTTTACAACCTAGGACTAGTCCAATTTAATTATTGAATCAAATTGCAAGCCTAAGCATATCCAATTCAATATTTATAATTTAGGACTTATCTAATTCAATATTTGTATTAAATCGCAATCTGGGGCCTCATTTCATATTAGATAGGGCTTGAACTTATCCAATTCAATATTTGTAATCATGTCAACACAAATAAAATTTTGATTGCAACAAATGAGCCAAGGATTGCATAAAATTGATTTGCACCATATTTTATACATAATTTAAATTCGAAAAAATCATTTTTTTTCTTTTAAAACAATAAAAGATGTGGTTAAAATGGTTCACTATAAATTATCTACATAATTCCAAGCTTCATCTTGTAAATATAGCACATTCAAAGCAACGAACCATGCATTCTACCCAAATTAGATTGCATCCTTTGTTTTTGTAGTTAAAACTTTAATCATTTTTCTCTATAGTTCCAAGTTAATCTACCTTACCTAAACCTATCATACACAATCTACAAATGTATTCACCAATCTTCAAAAAGAGTTCAACATTAAGATACCAATTCTGAACTATTATCAAACTACTCTACCTAAATTCTATACTATCTAATACTTGAATTACTGCAAGAACATATATATGCAATCCATTACTAACTCAATTTCTAAACTATTGCTTAAGCAGTTATCAGTACAAAAATATCAAAATAAACCAACAAAATCAATACATGAAAAGGATGGATTATTGTAAATCATCCAAGGCTGTAATACTAAAACAGCTCTGAGCCTCTCCACTTCTTTTTTTAAATCCAAGTTTTAGGAGGAACATACTGCAAAAATAATATTCTACCCCATGCTTTCATTTTTGGATCCTCTTGTGTCGTTTCAAATATTATTATCTATTTTATTTCCTCACACTAAAACATTAATTACCTAGTGTAGTAGTAATCCAAAGTCCTCTACAAAATTCTTTACATAACATTCTCTTAAAAATTCATTTTATTCCTCTATACGTACTTCAAATTATTAACTCCCTTATATCTTTCTTCCTTGCCAATTGAATTTACCAAATACTTGAATAAATTACAAATATTATTCTTTTCAATTTACTTTATTATTCTCATTGTCAAAATCCCAAACATCACTAAAAATATAATTTAAAAGCGTTAGTTACTTTACACATTATTATTTATAACATTTCCAAAATTTATACATTTTTCATTTTCCCAAACTTTATATGTATTTTCAAAATATCTGTTTCCCAAAGCATATTACTCTTTTCAAACTGTTGCATTGAAAGGCCTTGTCCTAGTGTTTAGGGATTCCTATCGATAACGTTGGTCATGTGCATCGACCATGTAACATCCCCAAATTTATCAATTTAAAGTTAGTAGTTTATTTGAATTTTTGGAATTCATTTGAAGTTAATTTGTTTTAATTTTAAATATTCAAACCATATGAATATTTTGTTTGTTAAAATATATATCTATATACATAAGTATATAGAATGGATTGGATTTCAAATTTGAATTTGAATTTGTATTTGAATTTAAATTTAAATAAATGTCTTAAGTAAAATTATTTGGATTCAAATATATTAACATATGTGTATAGTTTCATAAATTAGTATTAAACTATTTCTTTTAAAAATTGTATAAATGTATAAAGATATTTAATTATATAAATAAGAAAGGGAAAAAAATATATAAACAAATTTGTTTAAAAATATTTTCTCATGCATTGTAATACAAGTGCTAACTAGTGAGGCACCCAATGTAACAAGTGTTTAAATTTTAGAAAGTGAATGAACGAGTGTCATTTTCCTTGATTTTAATTTTAAAGAAAATTTATAAAAGAAATGTAAACTATTTCTCTCTCCCTTTTTTTTCTCATTTTCAAGAACTTAAGAAAAGAAGCCTGTACAAAATTTTAAGTCAGAAAAAAAAATCATCAAACAAGTTGAAACATATCAAATTCACAAACTAGAAAAAACAAATTCTTCAATTCTTTTGATTTCAAGCCTAGAATTTCATCTCTGTTCAGGAATCAAGCACTTAAAAACCCAATTTCAACTCAGCAAGGCTTCAGATAAACAATCCAGTTTTATCATCAGATAACAAGATCGATCTCAGATTATCAAATCAGCAATCAAAATCTTTTTTTTCCAGATTTTTCAAGTTCAACACTCAGGCTCTTCTCTGTTCTCATAAAAATAAAACTGTAAGTAAAATCCTTTTAAAAGAATTTAAAATTGAGTTTGTGTTAAGAAACCAAGCAAGTAATTATATCAGAAGCTAATCAACTTTAAATAACTAGTTGCAGGAAAAATCCAGGATCAAGTTTAAAATAGCAATTCCAGTTCAAGTAATCAACTTCCAGGTTTCTTCTCTGTTTCTGCTTCATAGGTGAGTAAACTTTTCTTTAGATTTGATATGAATCCTGTTGTTGTGAAAATATGGAAGCTTGAATTGAAAATGTGAGCTGCATGTATATAAATACATGAAAATGGGAGTGTGCACGTCTGTGCACTTGAAAGAGGGGTTCTGTCCCAGGTTGACAGGCCCAAGTCTGATCAATTTTTTTTGATTTCTTCCTCCTCAATCGATATTAAACCATAGAATCTAAACAAAAGTTGTTTGTTTAGGTATGATTCACGTTCTAAAAATGGTTTTAAGCAAATCAAATTGAAGAGTTTTCTGAAAAATCGAAATTACAGGCAAAATAAAACATGTTGAAAAATTAATTATCATATTCTTTGATTTCAGTTATATCAATTGAAATGCTTTAGAAAATAATGATTTTTGAAAGAAAAATCGTAATTTTTAAATCAGTAATTACTGAGATAGGCAGAGATGAACAAATTTGGGGTTTTTGCTAAATTCCGATGATCAGAATCATTTTGGGTCTTGAGGTTGAGGTGGTAGCTTGGTGGAGGATTGTAGATCATCTGAAAAATACTCGTCGATTTTATAATTTGATGTGGAGGGCCGACGATATTGAATTAGGGTTAAAAACCCATGTGTGGTTGTGGTCAGAAACCACATTGCCGCGTCACCGTAAATGGACCGAATGGTTCGCTCCGGTGGCAATCGAAGCCTGAAGGTCAGGTGATTCTTTGACCAGAAGCACGTGACTGCTGAAGGCCTGAGGTGGATGATCGAAGAAATTTCGTGATGATCGGTTTTGGCTCTAGTTTGGGGTCGACAGTAAAATTTTGAATTCGTCGAAGTGATGGGTTTTTGGGTGCTCGTGGGGTTCACTTGGATGGTCGTCGACTCGATGGAGGCTGGAGCATTGAGCAACGGTGGCGATTCCGATCGTGCATGTGCACAGCAAATTGATTTTGTGTCAGTGGTTGGTAAAATGAAGAAGCAGGGCGACTCAAAGAAAGCTTTGGGAAAATCTTGTTATGACTCGATGTTGGTCTCGAGTAAACTTTTGGAGGTACCGGGTAAACACTTAGAAAAAAAATTAAGTTTTTAAATTTTTTGGCACACGGGTGATTTTTGATAAAACCCGAAGCAAACGAAAATTGCTTTCAGGTGTGACTCGAAGCGGATCTCGTGTTTAATGTGTAGAACAGTTTTTACTTTAAAAAATTTCAAACTTTTAAACAATTTTTAAAACATGTTTTCAAATTGATGACTTTGACTTAAGTTTGAATCAATTAAGGATTTAAAGTAATTAAGTTTTAATTTATTTAATTTTGATACATTATTTTATAAAGTCATTTATATAAAATAAATAATGTAATTTAAAAAGGGTAATTAAGATAGAATGTTCTTTAAACTAATCTTAATCTTTTGAAGAAACTAATGTAATGAAGATGGTTTATAAACAAATTCTAAAAGATAACCAAAGTGATCAATAAAGATAAAAAGATTTATCTTTTAATTTATTAAGTAATTAATGATTTGTTAATATAATTATTTTTAAAAGTAATTATTTAATATTAAAGATTAATTTAATAAATAATTAAGGTTAATTAATTTGAAATTAATTAAGATAATCAATTGAGGAATAATTAACTAATTAAAGTAATTAAGATTAAATTAATTAACAATTAAGGGTTAATTATTTAAGATAATTAGTTAAGGAATAATTAATAAATAAAAGTAATTAAGATTTAATTAATTAATAATTAAGGGTTAATTAATTAAGATAAATAATTAAGGAATAATTAATTAATAAATGTAATTAAGATTTAATTAATTAACAATTAAAGGTTAATTAATTAAGATAATTAATTAAGGAATGATTAATAAAGAAAAGTAATTAAGATTTAATTAATTAATAATTAAGGGTTAATTAATTAAGGAATTATTAATTAACGAAGGTGATTAAGACTTAATCAATTGTAATTAATGATAATTAATCATTGATTAAAGATTACTAATGAAAGTAATTTTGTGGTTAATAAATTTAAAACCACATGATTTATTCATCTTAATTGAAGATGTTTGACTGTTATTGAATGCTGTGTGTTGGATTGATATTTCTGATATGTGATGTGATGCTATGTAATGTAAATATCTTTGTGCTGAGCTGTGATGTCTGTGATGAATACACTTCGGTGTGAATGTGAAAACCCAATTGGCCCATAAAACGGCATTTGAATTTCGATGCAACAGGGAGTCGGATTCCAGTTGGTTATCCGAAACCCACATCGATCCCTGAATGTGAATCTTTGTGATTGATACATCCACGTGTTTTTAAATTAAGCGCTCACTATTAGGTTTAGCCGGCAGAGGACCTTTGTGTCGTATAACCCATTCCGAATATGTGATACGACGAAATGGATAGCATTTGAAGACTGTGGTGAAGACCGGACGTCTTCGAGAACGATGGGATAACCTATTGAATGACTTTGCACTGAGTTGCTACGGTATAGAGATCTCCATATGTGATGGGGAGTCCGATCAGGATTGTGGATGCCCGAATTGCAAGGACTTCTTCGAAAGTGCCTTCGGTTCTGTTCGAACCCGGAACAGACTTGTATGGTTGTATGTTTGACATTACAATTTGAGATATAAAGCTGATTTCTTGCAAATACATTTCTGTTGGTGGCGGAGAATTTATTCTCTTAGCTTAACACCCTTCCCTGAGATGTCCGAGCTCAAAGGTTATGTAGTTGAAGGTTATTAGTGATATACTCCCAATTTGGTAGTGTGGCATGCTGAATGCTGCTGAACATTTGTTGATCGAAGCATGGCTTTGTGAAAAAGCGTAGCTTTGTGGACGAAACTTCGTCGAACCTCACAACCCGATTATGGTCGAAACAGGAATCGTGGAAGTAAGGTTATTTGGGGGTAGCGCCCCCTGAGGGTATGTCCATTTTCTTCAGGATTATAAGTGGTATCATGGTATGGAGCCCGGATACTTACTTTGTGGTTGCTGGCTGCAAACTTTTTGCTTTATGGTTTTTGGTTGAGAAGCACTGTAGATAAAGGTTGGTAATGACCAGGAGGTGGCATACTCGTGTCAGTTGTTACCTAGTTTCAGAGGTAACCCGGCCGTGCGTAGCAGAGATCCGGTTAGGTTCTCGGGGACGTCCCTCCAGAGGCGTTCCATTTTGTGTGGGAAGTTCCTTGGCCTGACCATTTGTTGGAAATTCAATCGTCCAATACGAGCCCTTTAAGGTTTTAACTGTAGAACCTGCCATCTAATATGGTAGCTTTAGTAGGCTACTATAATGGTATGTATGCCGGCTAAGATTAATATTATACTTACTAATGTTTTCTAAACCATGCACTAATAATAATATCAAAAGAGTTTTCTTGTATCAAGCATTTTTGACTGTGATAAGGAGAAATCTCCTCCAAGTTTGCGTTTGCATTGTGTGTGTGGTGGGAGGCCTTATGCCAGTTTCATTTTCAAAAAGCATTGCGGATTCCTTTCAAAGTCTTTTGTTTTTCTTTTGATAAAGAATAGTTGTTTTTTTTTTGCTCATACCAGTCCCATGAATGACCCAGAGTTTTTTTTCCTTCCTAAACTCTGGGTGCTCATAATTTCCACACGGGCAGCCTAGAAGCAAGTTATCGATGGTTTGGAGCTAGCTTGGATTTTGAAGACTTTTGGAAGCTGTCGGATTCTAGAAATCTTTTTGCCTCGGAAATCTTTTGAAGTATTGGAGTTTTGAAGACCTTATCAAAATGAAGTATGTTGGAAACTTGTTGAAGTTCTGTTGTTGTATTATTGTTGTATCATATTTGTATCACTCTGATTTTGATGATCGATGTTGTATGGATATTGTATCATGTTGTACTTATGTTGTAATCAATGATATTCATTTTGTTTCCGCTGTTTATTTTTATCTAATATGGTTATGAGCTTCCTTCGAACTGAAGTTCAACGCTTGAATCTCCAGCAGTCGAATACAAGTGAGGTATTTGATGTCGATTTTCAATCGCTGGATTTCGGGTCGTGACAAGTGGTGTCAGAGCCAGGTTTCGATCCTAGGACCTATGGGTTATGGGCCCACCACGCTTCAGTCCCGAACAAGACCACCCCATGGTTGGCGCGACCAACCACACACTAAGACGAAATATAAAGGGACCTCTAGACAGGGTTAAATCTTGTCCTACTTGGGTACTCTAGATAGGGTTAAATCTCGTACCCCATGGTCAGGTCCTACCTGTTTTAGCCATTCCCGATTGATGAGGCTTGAGGCTACGATTACCTTTATAGGGCACATCTTTCTTAGAATGCTCATCGTCCACCTGATGATATTCTGAAAGCATTCGATCCATACAAGTTCGTTTCGGGTTCGAACAAAACCGAAGGCACTATCTCGTTACACTCATTTTAGAATCACCCTCAGAGTTAACGACCATAGCCCTTGCACTTTGAATCTCCATCTTGAACCTGAAAGTACGATCTTTGTCAAACTCATCTCGGAATCACCCTCAGAGGTTTAATGACGAATAGTTTTTACACTTCGAGTCTTCAATATGATCTTCACTTGGATTCACGACCTAACGTTTAATTTGGATCAATGTGGTTTTTGAATATCCAAATTTGGAAATCCGATCACGGTCTCATCGAAATCCAAAACGCCATTTTAAATGTCCAAATCTTTCACAGGATCGGATCACACTTGCTTAGTTAATGTGATAGAAGGTTCTCGCTTCATGGTTGGTGGCGAACGGGAGACTCTTACCTCTACATGTCTCCGGGGAGGGGTTGGCTTACCGGTTAGGGAGGTCGAGAGGCCGACCATAAAAGCAACTGCGAAGTACTAGTGTTTGCCATGGCGGAGAGCATCCGTTGTTGAACGGCCGAAGGCTTAGACCATGACAAGTGGTATCAGAGCTAAAGGTTGAGTAAGAACTTTAGCTACGGAGTATAATACATTAGGTGGCTCATTAAATATAGAGTGAAGTATACACTAGAATGAGTATAAACCAAGAGCCCGAAACCCTAAAATTTCTTGGTCTATTCCTTTTTAATTGTTGATATTCCCTAAGATATCTTGTCTGTATGCCTAAATCGAGTTTTCTTACTATTTACAAATAGTGAGAATGAGCGGAAGAAGAGGACAAGGTAGGGAACGAGGAAATACCACTCCAACTGGTCAAGCCCCTGCCACAGCAACTATGCCAACTCAACCTCAGCCGAATCTGGCTGATTTATATAAAAGCTTCTCGAGACTGGGTGGAAAGCCATTCGTTGGCAAGGAATCTATTGTTGAAGCCCAAGCTTGGATCCGATCCCGTGAAAGAATTTTCAGGGGATTGAAGTTGGAAGATGATCAAAAGCGACTAATAGCTTCTTGGCAACTCCAAGAAGAAGCATTAGGTTGGTGGGAGACAGTTACTGTGGATGAGTCAGAAGATGAGTTTACTTGGAGACGATTTAATAAAGTGTTTGAGCAGCGGTTCATCCCATCTGCTTGTATCTCCCGAATGTAAAAGGAGTTCATAGATTTGAAACAGGGAAGTCTATCATTTGAGGAAAACTTGAATAAATTCAATGAATTTCTCGATTTGGTCTGGAGCTAGTGAATACACCCTTGAAGAAGAATGAAAGATTCATTTGGGGAATGAATAAGGAGTACCACAAAAGGATGACAGCCCACATAAAAGAATCTTTTTCGGACTTGATCGATATGGGTTATCGATATGCTACCCTAGATATGCAGAAAGTTCCGAAAGAGAAGGAGAGTTCAAGTAGTTCAAATTGGAAGAAAAGAAAATTCGAAGGAAAAAGGCCGGTTTAAGGCAAGGATAAGAAGAAGAGTAATCAAGAGAACTCGGCTAGAAAGGTTACTTGCTATAACTGTCAAGAGAAAGGCCATTTAGCAAACGATTGTAAGAAACCAAAGAAACAGATAAAGAAAGATCAACTCGTGAAGTCAAGTCAAAGATCTAAGGAATGTTATTGTTGTCACCAGAAGGGTCACGGAGTTAAAAATTGCCCGAAAAAGAAACAAGCACAAGTAGCGAAAGTGTACGCAGTAAAAGATGACCCCTCAACTTCAAAGGCAGATGAAGGAAAGGGAGTTTTGGAGGGTAATCTTATTGTTGGTGATAGAGTTGTCAGAGTTTTATTCGACATGGGAGCTTCACATAGCTTTATCTCCCAACAAATCGTGAATGAATTAAAACCTAAACCAAAGTTTGTCGACGAACCTATTTGTGTGAAGAATTCGATGGGTGGTCCCGTAAATCTTTGTCTATATTGTAGGAGGGTGCCTATCTCGTATTCTGGCCATCAATTTCCTATCAACCTTTATGTTCTCGACTTCAATGAATTTGAAATCATACTAGGAATGAATTGGTTATCGAAATACAACGCCAAATTAGATTGCAACAACGGAACGATTCTGGTCAAAACAAAACTTGGAGATTTCATTGAAATTTCTTGTGAAGACCCTAGTCCAAAAAGGGATAAACTGATGTATACATTGGGATATCCAGAAACTAGTCTGGAGTCCATTTCTATTATCCAGCATTTTCCCGATGTACTCGAAGAAGTCAAGTCTTTACCCCCACATAGAGAGATTGAATTCAGAATTGACTAAATTTCGAATGCTCATCCTGTCGTTCATGCTAGTCGCATGATGGCACCCCGGGAAAGAATTGAACTAGTCAAGCAAACCGGTGATTTGCTAAAGAAGGGATTGATTCGTCGTAGTGTTTCTGAATGGGGTTCAACCGTAGTATTTGTGGCTAAATCTGACAGATCTTTGAGATTGTGTGTTGACTATCGCGATCTCAATAAACAAACTCTTAAAAACAAGTTTCCCTTACCCAGGATCAATGACTTATTCGATCAACTTCATGGAGCACAATTCTTTTCTAAGATGGATCTAGCCCAGGGATTCCATCAGCTACGGATTGCCAAGGACTTTGTGCATTTAACTGCTTTTAGGGGTGCGGACATATTCTACAAATGGTTAGTCATGCCTTTCGGACTAACCAACGCTCCTGCGTACTTCGTAGATTTAATGACTCGTGTATTCCAGGAAGTATTGAATAAATTTGTGCTTTTTATCGATGATATCCTAATCTACTCCAAAACCGAAGTGGAGCATGCTGAACATTTCAGAATTGTTTTGGAGATTTTGAGAAGGAATATCCTATTCGACAAATTTCTAAATGCCACTTTTGGGTCAAAGAAGTTAGGTTTCTTAGCCATATTGTTAATAAAGAAGGGATTTCTGTTGATCCGAGCAAGATTTCCGCTATTCTTGACTGGAATCGACCCACAACTCCGAAAGAAATTCGAAATTTTCTGGGTTTAGCAGGCTATTACCAGAATTTTGTTCAGGACTTTTCTAAGATATCCGCTGAAAAAGCTAACAATGAAGAATGCCAAGTTCAACTGGACTCTGAAGTGTGATGAAGCTTTTTAGGAGTTGAAAAAGAGATTAACTACCGCTTATGTTCTCGCTATCGTTAGCGGGAACCAAGGCTTATCTGTCTATACTGACGCTTGTGGTGATGGGGTAGGTGCAGTATTAATGCAGAATGGAAGGGTAATTGCTTACGCGAGTAGATAATTACGTCCACACGTGAGAATCTATCCAACACACGATTTGGAGCTCTTGGCTGTCATTTTCGCCTTAAAAATTTGGCGACATTATCTTCTGGATAAGAATCTTCTTCAACTTTTCTATTTTTTTTTAAAGTTCAACTTAACTTAATCTATACTTAATAAATTCTTCTTGTTTAGGTGAAAATTTTGAATTATTCACCGACCACAAATATTTGAAGTATCTCTTCACCCAGAAACATTTGAATCTGCGACAACAACCTTGGTTGGAATTTCTAGCATCCTATGACCTAGATATCCTGTATACACCCAGAAAAGCCAATGTAATTGCCGATGCTTTGAGTTGGAAACACGTTATTCTCGCTCATCTTATTATCAATCCTACTCTTCTTGATAAAATTGCTAGCAAGCAAAAAAGAAGACAAGTTTCTTCGAGATATTTATGGGAGAATCCTTCATGGCAAAGAAACCAGTTTTGAAACCAATCATAGGGGAGTTATAAGATTGAAAGGAAGAATTTGTGTCACAGATGTTCCGGATTTGAAACGTGAAGTTTTGGACGAATACCATAGTCTAAACTTTGTATCCATCCAGGAGTCAATAAAATGTATCGTGACATCAAGAGAAATTTTTGGTGGAAAATGATGAAAAGGGACATATCTATATATGTGAGTCATTGTGCTACCTGTCAACATATTAAAAGCGATCAAAAGAAAGTGGCCGGTTTACTTCAGCCTTTGGAAGTACCGAAGTGGAAATGGGATCAAGTATCAATGGATTTCATTGACGGGTTGCCACGAACTGAGAAAGGAAATGAAGCAATTTGGGTTATAGTGGACCGTCTGACCAAAACTGCTCACTTTATCCCAGTGAAATCCACCCGGACTGCAGCAAGCTTAGCAGAGCTGTATATAAAAGAGACTGTTCATCTCCATGATATTTCTAGCAGTATAGTGAGTGATCGTGATTCGATCTTCACTAGTAGATTTTGGGAGGCATTCCAAGCCGCATTGGGAACAAAGATGAACTTCAGTACTGCTTATCATCCTCATTCTAATGGGCAGACAGAAAGGATTAATCGAATTCTAGAAGACCTTTTGCGAGCTTGTATTCTCGACTTTGGTGGTTCTTGGGAGGTTCATTTATATCTGGTTGAATTCTCATATAACAATAGCTATTAGGCCAGTATTGAAATGGTTCCTTATGAGGCTTTAAATGGTCGTCCGTGTCGATCACCTGCATGTTGGATCAAGTCAGGTGATAGACTCGTCCTTGGACCAGATATGATTAAAGAACCCACTAAGAAAGTAGATTTTATTCGAAAGAAATTGATAACTGCTCAAAGTCATCAGAAGAGCTATAATGACCAAAGAAGAAGAGATTTGGAATTTCAAGTTGGAGATTCTGTTTTCTTGAAAGTGTCGCCGATGCGTGGCGTGTTAAGGTTTGAGAAAACTGGTAAGCTAGCACCACGTTATATTGGTCCGTTTCCTTTTCTGGTGAGCATCGGTCCTTTAGCATATCTAGTGCAGCTACCCAGCTGGCTATCTAGCGTGCACAATGTGTTTCATATTTCTAACCTTCGAAAATATGTGCACGATCCAGATAGTATCATTGAAGAGGCAGCTCAGCAGGATCTTGAGATCACTCCCAACTTGGCAATAAAGAGAGAACCAATAAAGATCATTGATCAGGATCAAAAGCAGCTGAGAAACAAAATTGATAAACTAGTCAAAGTGTAACAGAGCGGTGGAAAGGACTGTACTTGGGAAACAGAGGATAGTATGCAGAAGTCCTATACCAATTGCAGAGTGGACATCTCGGCTTAATCTGGTAAGCCATTTTCTATCTTTTTCTGTATTTGTATATTCTTTGCTTGCCTTTTTTCTCTCTTTCAAATTTCGAGGACGAAATTTTCTTAAGAGGGAACCTGTAACATCCCCAAATTTATCAATTTAAAATTAGTAGTTTATTTGAATTTTTGGAATTAAATTTGAAGTTAATTTGAATTAATTTTAATTTTTCAAACCATATGAATATTTTGTTTGTTAAAATATATATCTATATACATATGTATATAGAATGGATTGGATTTCAAATTTGAATTTGAATTTGTATTTGAATTTAAATTTAAACAAATGTCTTAAGTAAAATTATTTGAATTCAAATATATTAACATATGTGTATAGTTTCATAAATTAGTACTAAACCTTTTCTTTTAAAAATTGTATAAATGTATAAAGGGGTGTAATTATATAAACAAGAAAGGAAAAAAAAATATAAACAAATTTGTTTAAAAATATTTTCTCATGCATAGTAATACAAGTGTTAACTAGTGAGGCACCAATGTAACAAGTGTTTAAATTTTAGAAAGTGAATGAATAAGTGCCATTTTCCTGGATTTTAATTTTTAACAAAATTTATAAAAGAAACATAAACTATGTCTCTCATCCCTTTTTTTCTCATTTTGAAAAACTTAAGAAAAGAAGCCTGTACAAAATTTTAAGTTAGAAAGAAAAATCATCAAACAAGTTGAAACAAATCAAATTCACAAACCCGAAAAAACGACTTCTTCAATTCTTTTGATTTCAAGCCTGGAATTTCATCTCTGTTCAGGAATCAAGCACTGTAAAACCCAATTTCAACTTAGAAAGGATTCAGATAAACTATCCAGTTTTATCATCAAATAACAAGATCGAACTCAGATTATCAAATCAATAATTAAAATCTTTTTTTCCAGATTTTTCAAGTTCAACACTCAGGCTCTTCTCTGTTCTCATAAAAATAAACTATAAGTAAAATCCTTTTAAAATAATTTAAAATTAATTTTGTGTTAAGAAATTAGGTAAGTAATTACATCATAAGCCAAGCATCTTTAGATAACTATTTGCAGGAAAAATCCAGGATCAAGTTTAAAATAGCAATTCTAGTTCAAATAATCAACTTCTAGGATTTCTTCCCTATTTCGTCTTCATAAGTGAGTAAACTTTTCTTTAGATTTGATATGAATCCTGTTGTTGTGAAAATATGGAAGCTTGAATTGAAAATGTGAGCTGCATGTATATAAATACATGAAAATGGGAGTGTGCACGTCTGTGCACTTGAAAGAGGGGTTCTGTCCCAGGTTGACTGGACCAAGTCTGATCAATTTTTTTTTATTTCTTCCTCCTCAATCAATATTAAACCATAGAATCTAAACAAAAGTTGTTTGTTTAGGTATGATTCACGTTCTAAAAATGGTTTTAAGCAAATCAAATTGAAGAGTTTTCTAAAAAATCGAAATTACAGGCAAAATTAAAACATGTTGAAAAATTAATTATCATATTCTTTGATTTCAGTTATATCAATTGAAATGCTTTAGAAAATAATGATTTTTGAAAGCAAAATCATAATTTTTAAATCAGTAATTACTAAGATAGGCAGAGATGAACAAATTTGGGGTTTTTGCTAAATTCCGAAGATCGGAATTGTTTTGGGTCTCGAGGTTGAAGTGGTAGCTTGGTGGAGGATTGTAGATCATCTGAAAAATACTCGTCGATTTTATAATTTGATGTGGAGGGATGACGAGATTGAATTAGGGTTTAAAACCCATGTATGGTCGTGGTCGAAAACCACATTGCCGCGTCACCGTAAATGGAACGGAATGGTTCGCTCCGGTGGCAATCGAAGCCTGAAGGTCAGGCGATGCTTTGACCAGAAGCATGTGACTGCTGACGGCCTGAGGTGGATGATCGAACCAATTTCGTGATGATCGGTTTTGGCTTTATAAAAATATATTTCGAACATCCAGAGGGGTTTTATTTTGTGTGGGAAGTTACTTGGCCTGACCATTTGTTGGAAATCCAATCATCTAATATGAACCCTTTACGGTTTTAGTTGTATAACCTTCCATCTAATATGGTAGCTATAGTAGGCATACTAAAATGGTACGCATGCCGGCTAAGATTAATATGTACTTGCAAATGTTTTCTACACTATGCACTAATAATAATATCAAAAGAGTTTTCTCGTATCAAGCATTTTTTACTGTCATAATGAGAAATCTCCTCCAAGTTTGCACTTGCATTGTGTGTGTGGTGGGAGGCCTTATGGCAATTTCATTTTCAAAAAGCATTGCGGATTCCTTTCAAATTCTTTTCTTTTGCTTTTGATAAAGAACAACCGTTTTTGTTTACTCATACCAGTCCCATGACTGACCGGGAGTTTATTTTTCCCTTCCTAAACTCTGGATGCCCATAATTTCCCCACGCGCAGCCAAAAGCAGGTTATCAGTGGTTTGGAGTTAGCTTGGATTTTGAAGTCTTTTGGAAGCTGTCAGATTCAAGAAAGATTTTTTCCTTGGAAATCTTTCGAAGTATTGGAGTTTTGAAGACCTTATCAAAATGAAGTATGTTGGAAACTTGTTGAAGTTCTATTGTCGTATTATTGTTGTATCGTATTTGTATCACTCTAATATTGGTGATCGATGTTGTGTGGATATTATATCATGTTGTACGTGTGTTGTAATCAATGATATTCATTTTGTTTCCGCTGTTTATTTTTATCTAATGTTGTTATAACATCCATCCGAACTGAAGTTCAACGCTTGAATCTTCGACAGTCGAATACAAGTGAGGTATTTGATGTCGATTTTCAATCGCTGGATTTCGGGTCGTGACAGACCAGAATTCTTAAAGCACTTGACAGACCAATTAACATCAAAATAATATATTAAAACATTTTTAAATCACTTGGAAAAATAATACTCATATTTTTATTAAATCATTTCCTTTTAGAAATAAAATATTAAATTTCAAAATCCGTATGTATGTTCAATTCTAAATTCATAAATGACAATAGAAATCATCACACATCATCCAAATAACCGTAATATCAAATAAACATTCATCCAATCGATTAATTTATTTACTTTATTTCATATTTAGTTATATATTATTTCACTTTTATAAAATAAATATCTCCTCGCGGTTTGCATTTATGGAAGAAACTGCTAGCTTCTATAAATATTTGGTCCCGTCTAGATTCAAAAGGGTTTATAAATATTTAACCGATAACTCCTACTCGATTCCCATATTCTAAACTAAGCTAAATGGAAAAAAAATACAACCATACATACATTAAACAAACAAATGCTTACAGTGGAAAGTTATTTATCAACATCCGCTGCGCACTCTGATCACTACAAGATCACTTCTTTCATGTCAAGCCACACAGAGGTTTATTCACTGTAACAACCTAGTTTTCAAAGTCGTTGTATTAAGTAAATTTAGTTGAAATAATATATTCAAAGTTAGTTTTTGATAATTATTATTATTGGAATTAAATAATTATTTAATTGAAGTCTATTCCACAAAAGATTTTTGTTCAATAAATTAAGTTAATTAATCAATTATTTTTGAGCAATATATTTAAAATTGAATAAAAGATTTAATTAATATAGAATGTTTTTAAAAGTGAATAAATTTCATACAATTTTAGTGTTTGAAAAACATAATTGTTTTTGGTTAATACAATGAATAATTAAAATAAAATAAATGAGTACTGCATTGAAGTAAGTTGTCTAGATATGAAAATATAGTTTGTAAAAAGAAGTGTAGATCAGTTTTAATTAGATTAATATAGTTTTATATATTAATAAAAAAAGTTGTTCAGAAGGACAAATAAAACAGATAGAGAAAAATGGGATAAAATTGGAAATTAAACACTAAAGCCCATTTAAAACTTATATTGGTTTCTAATCTCCATAGGCTACTTATTCTTCTCCTCATCTGACCTTTACCCTAACTTTCATTTGCTAACCCTAGTTCTCAAGTTGACATTCCACTATCTCGCTTAAAAATGATCGGAGGACAAAATCAAGTCGCGACTTGAATCACACGACACGAGACGTGTAACGATGCTCGAGCATGGAAGACGAGGTTGTGTGGACTTGGACTGGCAGTAGCAAACGCCTACAATGATGGTAGGGTGAGTTAGGAGCACGTGTGCATGACGGAGGTTAGACGATGAGAGGTGATGTACGCAAGACAAGGCATTGTCACGAGCGATGTCTTGAAATTTTTTTTGAGGCAAAGTACCGATGATGGTTCGTATTCGGGAAAAGAAGGAAGAAGCGTCAATAACTTGCGATGACGGGTGGTAATCTACTTCACATCGACAAGATGAGTTGTTTACAGCTCACGTCTATGTCTGTTAACCCACTTTTTAGCAAAGCATATTTCAACTGATCTTAGAAGATTTAAATGAGGAAAAAACGACTTGAGAATTTGGGCATACCTAAAATCCTTAAAGAATTGAGCTCAAGAAATTTGAAGTAAAAATTCACTAAGGAGAGATGTCGATACCAACATCTTTTGCATGTACCGACTTCTCATATTAACTCCATTGGGGTTGCAAGTTCTTAGGATACCACTGTATGGAATGATAAGAGTGCTGTAAAAATTGCAAGTCATTCCAAGCTAAGGAAATAAATCACCACTAACCTTATAGGCTAAAAAGCTGATACTGAGCTGTTTTGGAGAGAAGTGAATGGCGACTTGTTTGAATAACCAACGATCGATGGAAACAGCATGGCACACCTTGAAATCAAGTAGGATGAAACATGCAAAAGGAATCAACCCATTTGGCTTTAACCACAGATGTTGCCACTAACTTCATAGGTCGGTACAAACATGTGGTGTTAGCCAAGATGGGTTCATGTCTTTAGGTACTATCTCGGGCTTTCTTTTAGGTTCAGCTCTGACTCTTTGTTTGGCCCAATACTACTGCTACTGCTAAAATACAAACCATAAAGCAAACAAAACATGGGATAAATTCTCTGACCGTGGAAATTCTACTACTTCTTTGCCTCTTATCTCCCCTCCATTGAAGTCACCTAGGAAGCATCCATCTAGAAACATTATTGTAAATTTGAGATCCACTAGAGTATGGTCAGATCAAAGGAAACTAGTTGTAATCTAGATATAAATCAACTAATAAAAGATTAAGCGGGCGTAGGCTAGAGATTAGGCGAACCACTATAAAAATTCTCATGTATTCTATGCTACTGCTTATTTTGTTTATTTAATCTAAACTGGTGCTTTTGTCTTGATTCTAGGTGTTGATCCATTTTTGGGTTAATATTTTGGTGCTTTCACTTAGAACAAAGCTAGATCTAAAAATTTGAAGCTTGAATTTAAGATTTGGAAAAGATGAAGAGACCCTAACACTAGATCAAGGGCTATAGCCTAGGGGCAGCCAGGAGGTGTCTTCAAATTCTAATCAATCCATCTATGTCACCAAGGAAGAGATGGAGAGAATGATGAAGGAGATGCAAAATGGGATGATAACTAGTCAATAGGAGATGCTGAAAGGATTTTTCCAAAGGATTGGACAGTAGGGAATAACTAGAAGTGCTAGGTTTCAAAACCAAGTGCCAGGAATTAGTGCAGGAGTTGTTGGCATTGGAGCCGAGCAAGTTGGAGTAATGCCCCCACCAACAGAACAACCGATACTTGGAGGCAGCGTTGGTGTGACTATTGGAATGTTAGGAATGGACAACGATTGAGATAGAAATGCAAATCAAAATGTAAACACATAGCAACTGAAGGGATAAGTGCGAAAACTTTCTTATAGGAATGGATGATGGATTGGAACTAAAGCAGTAGATTAGAACGTTGATACGCAACTAGAGGAATATGTGCCAAAGTATGTGCTAGAACTTCCATGTAGGAACTGGGGGAAAAGTATTAATTTTGGACGGAGACCTTCATCGGACGGTAAAAACCAATTAACTGAGTTAGAACAGAAGATGGTTAGAGGTAGCCCATCAAATCAAGGCTTGGAGGATGTGAGGAGGAACTCGTTTACTTCAAATATCTATAATTCAAGGAATCGCCCTAATTTCAAACTTTTGATGTTGGAGATGCATGGTGGAAGATCAGATCCAGTAGTTCACTTAATGAGATACATCCGATATATGGAGATGTTGGGTGCTTCGGAGGAGGTGATGGGATGATGCTTCCTATTGTACTTGATAGATTTGGCAACGATGTGATTTCGACAACTAGAAAATGGATCTATCTATACTTTGACTAATATGGCGGACCGGTTCGTGAAGCAGTTCAAAGTTCACATCTCAAGACCAAAGAATGTAATGATGCTTTCGACAATCAGGCAAAGGCCCAGAGAGAGTCTAAGGAGGTACTTGACAAGATTCAGTGTAGTGGCTGCTGCCATGGACGGACCAGATTGATCGATAATCTTAATGGCGGTGGTTTCAGGAGTGGTAAGAAAAAAAGTTTCAAGGTTGCTCTGGAAAGAGACCCACCAATGGATCTCATGGAATTCTACAATGAAGCAAAAAAGACACTTATGTCAGGAAGACGATGAAGCCGAAGACATTGAACTTGATGGAGTCAACGTTGTGGATGGCGGAGTACTGCCTAGAGTTGGATATGGTAAGGACAAAGAGAAACGGAAAGCTGGTGATGGCGGTGAACAATCTAAGCAGTTAAGGAGGGGACCGAAGTTCCCTTCTTACGCCGAGCTAACTGGAACCCCAAAAAGGATCTACTTGGAAACTAGGGGGCACATCTCTTATCAGAAGCCGGCTAGGCGAGAACCGTCGGATCGAGAGCAAAGATCCAGGAAGCACTGCATATTCCATGAACTAAAAGGACATGAAGCAAATGAGTGTATACACCTTCGCGACATGATTGAGGAACTGGTTTGGAACAACTAGTTGCAATAGTACGTCAGAAACCAAAATACAGTGGTGCAGCCAGAGTTACCACCATCTATAGCTAATGCACCAAGTATCAACCAGGGATTTAGTTTGAGACCCATGATCCCATGATCTGTATAGACAAGAGGTAGATCCATCTTTCGCGCTCTACTTTTTCTTGATTTTGATAATTAGAAGAATAACCCCAAATCATTTAGGTGTGCATAAAACATAGATTGGTCCCTATTTGTGCTCTAAGTTGGATGTCTATGATGACTACTTAGGATTATGATAGCTTTGGACAGCTTACACATGTATGAGATCTGGATTGGACCCTAGGCATGCTCCGAGTCGAATATTCGAGATGATAATATATAAATTCTACTTACTTGTTTTAATTTGAATTTTGAAAAATCCATGGGAATGCGATGACTAATATTTATCGCTTTATGTCTTACTTGGAGAGACGAGACAAGAGTACAAGGTGCAAGCCCCCTTTCCAAAGAGCAAGCGAATAGGCTTGTATAGATTTAGATCACTTTAGAGCTTTCGTCCGGAGAGACGAACCCAAAATGCATAGTGCAGTTCCCCTTATAGGAGAGCGAGCGGATGGGCTTGTATGGATTTAGATCGCCTTAGAGCTACCATTCGGAGAGGTGGGGGCAATAGTGCAAGGAGTGAGCCATGTAATGACCCGCTTTTTCGACCATCGAAAGTCAGCACTGAATACTTTCATGGTATTCAAATTCTGAACATACAATTACCTGAAAGGCGGACTGTTAGGGTAAAATAAAAAGGAAATAACAAAGAACAGGGGAAACAAAATCTCATAGCAACATCGGCAACATATAATATAACAAAGACATTACAAACTGCAACTCCAAAATATAGAGTACGTCAAAGTTAAAAACAACCTTATTAGCTGGACAGTTATAAAATCTTGACCTTGCAATTGCTGATACTTATACCATATAATATTTTTGAAAATAAAACACTATGATAGGTGTACAACTAGCTCTTCTCCAATAACTCCATATCACCAAGGCCAACCTGGAAAACTCAGACTGACCCGAGCATTATAACAAAATAACTCTCGGGTCAGTTTGGAAAACCAGCGTGAGAAAACCCAAGTAATACAATGAACACATAAAAATTCTATGAGATCTCACCGACATAAAACAAACTTTTACCTCATAAGAACAACGTCCATAAATGAAGAAATGGGAAACAAATCAGAATAACAATTCAATTAACAAAGAATGGAAATAAACAATACAAACATTCCAAATAAAAAGGTGGGTACTAATAAGAACAAAAATCATACTTAATAAATGAGCATAAATAAATTCGAATTCCAGACTTGGAAAATGGACACAAATAACTAAATATAGAGAAGAGCATAAGGCAATCTCAATGCAATTGAGGAAATAACCCAAATATTTGAATTAACAAAAAGGGAAAGAGAAATTTTTCCAACAACGACTAGGAAAGTGCGCCCCCTTTACCGAAAATATACTTATAGAAATATACTTGAGAACTTCGATGGCTCTCAGACACGTCCAAGATGGACCCCACCAACGATTACCAAGTATCCCAATATTTCACATCTCAATGCGCAAAATCGAATCTAATCTAAAGTGGATGTGAAAATACCATAATGGGAGCAACCCCACTAGCTTGGCTTCCACACTTCCTTTAGTTTAATCATTTTCAACAAGGGATAATCTAACGATCCAGATTTTTAGTCGTATGAATTTAGAATATTTAATTGATTTCAAATATTGAAAAAAAAATTCAAATATAAGTGATATCTGAGTAATTAGATAATGTGAATAATTGAATTTGGGGTTCAATAAAGATAAAACTGATTTCTAAAGTTGAACTAAATTCTATTTGAATTTAGATGGAGTTAGAGAACATTTAAAATTGAATTAAAAGTTAATTTACAGAAATTGAAAATTTTAATATTTAATTAACGTGTAAAAATAGTCATTTTTGACACTATCTCGGATTTTGATGAAAATGGTTTCATAGGATCCGTAATAGTGAATTATTATAGGATTTTAAATTTTATGTGATCAGACTTACGGTTTGGTCGTGGGAAGTTGAAATGCCTAAAAATTTATTTAATAATTTTAATTAAAATAATTCGATCCAGAAACCTATCTTCCAAATGCGATGGGATTGGCCTCCGATATATATTCCATTATGTTCGGCATATGGGTAAAATATTGTAAACATCGGCGGCACGCTTCGTTTGGAGTTTGAAAATTTTCAAATGAATAGTGCATGAAAATTTTATATAAAAGGACCTCGCTTTCTTCCATATGCAACAATCCTAGGGTTTCAAGCCCTAGCGGCTGTTTTAAATTTCAATGGCCTAGAGAGCTCGAAACTTCCTCCTCCAATAACTCCCCATCCATCAACAATTATCAAAAACTTCCAACTAAAATATCATAGAGCTCGTCGAGATCTTTAAGATCAACAGCTATGATCTAGAACGGCGTGAGGATGGAGGAGAAAACTTGAAGCATAATGGCTACGTTCTTTCACACATTCCGAGGCAATAAGGGGTCGAGCTCGACGTGGTCACGACAGAAGGTGGGGTTCGCGTAGGGCTTCGTCGTGGTAGTCTCCAATCAACTTCTAGTGAGATGCGGTAGGAGCGGCGTCAAGATGAATGTGCATGTGTTTATGGGTTGAGCGTGTGTGAATACCTGGTGATGAACGAAGAGGAAGGAGATAAGTTAACGTTAATTACTTAATTAATTTAGTTAACGACATGGTTAATTTATTTTATAATCGTGCAAACTTATAAATGTGATAACTTCTTCATACGATGTCGAAATTGGACGAAACGAATTGCTTAGGTTCATATTGTCGAGTGCTACATTATGGAACTAGTTTGGATGGATTTGGAGCTAGTGAAAATTTTGGTTGGAATTAAACATTTATTTAATTTTAATCGAAATAAATCGTTATCGCGATGACTGCAAGCAAAGTGAGTACAACTCACTCTTTTTGACTCGCTTATATTTTTATATAAGTGAGAATAAATTTATTTTATGCTAATAGATGATTGTATGGATGATATATGATATTATATATACATAATATTGATTGGTTTGGACATATTCCCGCATATTTTAGCAGATATGATCCTATACGTTCCCGTGTACGAGCGGATGACCATTTGTACGCGCGTCTGCCTCAAAGTGGACATTGTACATATTTTCTCATATGTATATTTGTTGCAGGTAATAGGTTGGAACGATTCAACTAGATTCCTCATCGTTGTTGATTTTTTTACAGATATTGTTATATATACTGTTATCATGTGATATATGACGTTTGGATGTCATGATTGATGTGAATCCCCTTATTTAGCGCTTTTGCAGCATTGGGCCATATTTTGGAAATTTAAAATATTAAAATGGTGATTTCAATATAATAAAGATTTCAAAGTGATTTTGAAAATATATGTTTTAATAATTTTGTTAAAGAAATGGATTTATTTTAAATAAATAAAAGTTAAAAATTTTATGTTATAAAAATTATGGTTTTGTGAAATATAATTGAAATATGATATTTGAAATGTGAAATGAACTATTTTATTAAAATATGTTAAATTGGGATTTTTAACTTATTATAAATGGTATATATATATATGATTTATAAAATGGATATTTTATAAAGAAAAAGTATAGCATTATAAAATTGTTTTATAAATATTAGAAATGGAATTGTAATCAAATTTATATAGGAATTTGCAATTGGAATTTAGAAATGAATTTATAATGGATTTTATAAATAATAAGATTTGAAAAGAATGAATTTGCTAAAAAAGAGATATAAATTAACTTATAATGGATTTTGACTTATAAATGGGATATAAATGGAAATTGTTAGTAAAGGAATTTTGCATATGTAAGTTTATAAAATATAAATGGGATTTATGAACATTGTTTTATAAATCTGAAATCAATTTAATTTGATAAGTTAAATATGAAAGTTTATTAAAAGAATTATATTCACGATTTTGGACAGTGAATAATCTTTTAAATTAAATGTGTAGAAGTAATGAATTTATTAAAAGAATTATATTAACGCTTTTGGACAATGAACAATCCTTTAAATAATATATGTAGAAGTAATGAATTTGGTAAGAGAATTATATTCACGATTTGGGACAGTGAATAATCCTCTAAATAAAATTGTTGTTTTGGAAAGTGATATTATAGTTTAAATGGTTTGAAAATAAAATAAGTATATGGAAATGTTTTCCAAATATCCAACAAGTAAGATGGTTTTGAATATTATCTTTTTAAAAGATATTTGGAAGCGAATAATTGGAAAGGATTTGATTTATAAACGATTAATAAAATCAGGCATAGTGATTATTTAAGTGCCAGGTTTTGTTTGTTGCTTTGATAGTTAAATAACCGACTATCAAAATTGGCTATTTTAGTTTCTCAACTTGATGTGGAAACTAATTAGTCATGCACTTAGTATTTAATGACTATGTAGGCTTTTTATCATTTGAGTTGAGAATGTTGATTCATATAGTGCGGAGTGATTACTCCAACCTATCGAGCTTCCTTCTTGGCCGAATGATAGCAAGTTGAAAGTTGGAGACATGATAAGTCTATGAGACTTAGTTTCTGTGTAAGGTTGAGAAACGCTTTAGCATTGTTGGTGCGAAGAGACCGAGATCAGAATTATTTGAAAACCACTTCGGACCAACATTTATACGATGATTGTGCAGGTTGGTTAATGATATTGATATTTAGGATTTTCATAGTGAAGGATTGCTTTTTGATTATTTGTGATTAAATCCAAATATACATCCAGTAGCAATAGTCTCTTCGTTATGAAATATCCAATGCAACGATTATTCGCTACTAATCCTAGGGATTTCCGATAGGATGTGGTAGGAAAGTGCCTTCGGTTTGTCCTGTTCCTGGACAACTTGTATAGACGATTGTCTGACATTGCATTTCTATGATTACGTACTTGGCTTGTACGAACGTACATCATGTGGTGGCAGAGAAGACAACTTCTATTAGCTTAACACCCTCCTTGAGACGAATGAGCTCAATGATTATATTTTTGTGAAAGGCAATTAGTAGTCAACGGAAATGGCAATGTGGCATTCAAAGTTGCTGTGATATGTGATATATGAAAGGTAGTCGATATCTCTTTGGCCTCGCTCCTTGGAAAATGACCGAAATAGGGATAGAAGTAGCAAGTCCAAAATGGGTTGCTCCCATTAGGAGATGTCATCACTCTTCTAGATATATCTTTACACGCTATGACGCCGTGTATCTGATTATTGTTGTGCATGCTTGTGGCCACGGATTAAAGGTCGGTATCGACCGGAGTGATGACATATTCAGTACTATCTAGTGTGAGGGGTAGGCCGGTCTTATGTTGGTCTAGGCGGTCAATATTTGCCCCTTAGGTACATCTCAAGTGTACTGTGTTGATTCGAAAAGGTAGTCCATTTACCTAGTCATTTTTATTGAAATCCAAAACCCAATATGTGCCTGCCATTTTCTGTTATAGAAAGCCTTGTATTACAAGGTGTATGTTGGAATTTAATAATGTAAAATTTTCAGCTATTTTAATATTATTTGTGTGCAATGGACACTATTATAATATAAGAGAATTTGATATGAGATGTTTTGGTTATTGTAAGGTAAAAACCTTATCGGTATTTATTTGCAACTCAGTCTTATGAGATACATTTTGTTTTGATAAAGGAAAAGTTTTGATAACTTTATAAATTCAGTTGAGTGTGTTTCCTCACGCTGCTTTAGCAGAATGATTCGGGCTTTCTTCCCTTTCAATGCTTGGGTCAAACCGAGTGTATTTATAGTTTCATATTTGATGCTTTTGGAGCTTCAGCAGGCGAGCTGGAGATCTTCATGTCGTATACACATATCTATTTATTTTTCCGCTGCATTGCATTGTTGTTGTTGTAAATTATCAGCATTTGTGAGGATAGCTTATTATAACTGTCCAAGCTGATGATTATTTATTGTGTACTCTGATATTGATTTATGTACATTATCGTTTCTCTTTTTAAAGATTATTGATCTATATTATATGTTATTCCGCTACGATGTGAGATTGTGTATTATTTTGGTTCTACTTCTCTCTTCTTCTTCTATTCTCTTCTTCTTTCTTCTCTCTTTCTTCTCACCCTCTCTTTTCTTTCTCATGATTATCTATAATTAGTGCGCCTTGGGTCTGACACATGTGATCTGGTGTCGGATTCAGAGGGTGCCAAGTGCTGTCGTCACAGCGTGGTATCAGAGCTTGAATTTAGTATATTCTTAGGATTTGATGTGTACTCAGTATAGATAGGATTAGTAGCGCCCTAGGTTGAGTTTGGGTGTATTATATATAGGAACGCGTATTTTTTAGTGATATAAAAATGTTTCATATTGTGTTGGTTGAGCTGTTGAGTGGCTTATGGATTCTAATCGTTGCGTCTAGCTAACGTCGCCAATAAGGATCTTTAAACAATTGAACATGGAGATTGGACACAATCTTGTTTTGAAAATTGGGTAAATGAAATAATTTTACCTTGATTATATTTTATATAGTAGCATATAAATTAATTGATTGTTAATGAATGATAGTAGTTGATTATTATCATTTTTTATTTGCTGTTTTTAAATAATAAATGTTGTTATTACTATAAATCTAAACAAAGATAAACAGATTTGGAATGAAATTTATACAAGTAAAGTGAATAAGTGAAATTATATAAGTATAAATTATAAATGTGATTTATAAATAAATGGATTTTAAAAGAATATAAAGCACTAAATTCACTACCGTTGCTGGAAAATAATATGGCCGATTACTGCAGCATCATCAGTATCATTTTCGAGTTTCTATGTGATTGATTTACTACCATTAATAGATTGAAAATTGAAGTTTTGTTGTGATAAATAAATTTAAATTTAAAATCCGAGTTGTAATTGATAAATGTAATGGAAATGAGTTAGACTGATAATATGAAATTAAAATTGAACTTAAGTAAAGTTAAATAAATTTGAGTTAGTAAGTGAATTATATACATTGAAGTTTAACTAGAAGAAAGTTAAATAAAACTGAATTGGATTTAAAACCGAATTAGATAAGTTATTTAAAAGAATATACGCTTAAGATTTTAAAGTGATTATATAACCATGAACTGAAATTATAAAGTGTGAATGGAAGTAAACTTATGTATATATTCATGAAAACTTAAGTAAATAAGTTTATAAATTATAATTTGAGAGAATAGCGAGTAAAGCAAATTTCTATTTGTTAAATATGAAGGTTAAGAAAGAGAATCTAAATTAGAATTATAAGTTGGAAGTTAAGCTAAACAAAATGAATATTGTAAAGGAAGTTAACTTAAGTAAGATTAAATGATGTTGAATTTGATATTCAAAATGAATTAATTAAGTGAATTAGTAAAACGAGCTAATGAAATGAATATGAACTTGAGTTAATAAATGGATTTCAACTTAAGTGTGTGTGTGTGTGTGTGTGTGTGTGTGTGAATTGAATTAAACTAAGGAAATAAATTAGTAAACGGAATATGATTGGAAATTTTGTTATTAGAATATAATAAACTTAAGTTGTGGATTGATAATAAACATTAGAAATGTTGTATAAAAATGTAAATTGAACTTAAGTAACTGAAGTTATTAGTATTATCAGAAATATACTAAGTAATGGATGTAAATATAAATGAAGTTGAATGTAAATAAAAAATGAATGTTAATAAATTTGAATTGGATTGGATATAAATTAGTTGAATGTAAACTAAGTAAATATGAATTGGATCTAAAGTGAATGTAGCTAAATTGAATCCAATCTAAATTGAATACAATCAATTATGATCAATGAATATGAATAAATTGAAAACCAAATCAAGTGCATGATAATAAAATTTGGAATGAATATTGATTTGGTTATGAACCAATTTGGTTGTAAATTTGTTGGATGGTTGTTAGTTGGATGTTAACTGTGATGACCCGGAATTTTTGGCAATATCAATTTAAAAATCTGAATTGAAAATCGAATCGAATTGATAATCATTGTGATAGGATTTGAATTAATTTAATAATCCAATTAAAATATGTAATTGATAGATTCTATCTTTTAAAAGTCAATAATTGTTTTATATTTACAATGTGTATAGAATATGCATATATTGAGAATAGATCTTATGCTTATTTAATAAATAAATATGATTTTAAATACATAAGGAAAATGTTTAAATGATTTAAAATATGTTTAAATCAAGTTTATATTTAAATAAATAACAATAAGGTTATTTTGATTTTCTTTTAAATATAATGTGGTAAAATAAATAATTCATTAATAAAGAAACAATTTCTTTTATAAGTTATTTATGGTTATCAAATGTTGTTATTTTTAAATATGATAATACATTGTTTTAACGAATAAATTTTTAATAAAAATAATTGTTTTTCAAAAATTTAATTGTGTAGTTATATTTGTAAATAAATTGGATTTCAAAATTTAATTTGAACTTGAATTCAAAGCTTTGAAATCTAAAGTATAAATGTTTTTAATTTGTTTTGATTTTGAAATATTTGTTTAAGTTTCATTTTATAAATAAAATTTGATTTATTCATTTTAAAATTTATTTATATATAAATAAATACATGTTAACTAATTAATTAAACATGGATTTACATTTATCTTGTATTAACATTTAATAAAATACAAATTAACCTAATTATAACTAATTAACTTTAAAAAGAGACATGTGTAAATCAATAAACATTACATCTTGACAAATGTTAGAATTAAAGACAAGTGTCATTTATTTTGTTTTTCTTTTATTTTTATTTTAGTTTTTACATATAAACAAATTCTCTTTCATTTTTATTCCTTTTCTAAATCTAAATGCAAAGAAAAACACAACACTTCCTTTGAAAAACTATAATTTGAAATCATCTTCAACAAAACCCTGTAAATCACTTTACAATTCAAATCTACAAATCCACTCCACAAACCTGAAAAAAAGCCTGCATGCAAATCATTTTTGTTCAAATCAAAATCTGCTCAAAACAAAAATCTGTAAAATTCGCTTCAAAACCCAAAACCATCTTCAATCTGAAAATGCAAGTAAACCTGAAATTTATTTTGCAAATCAAATTTCTTCAACCTGGGATGAACAAATATCTGAATCTTTTCAAATAAGAGCATGCATGCAGTTTATAAATTAAATGACCAACCAGTAGTTCATTTTTCTACAATCTGGAACCAAGATGCATGGAAAGCAAACCTGGGATCTAAACAAAACATTCCAGTTTCTAATCAAAGCAAGCAACTTCATTTTTCAAGTACAAAGTTTTAATTCAAGCAAAGGGGTTTCAGTTTTTGGAGATTCAAAGTTTTCAAAAGCTTTTCATCAACCTTTTTTCAAATCTGGAAAGCACTGCCTTTATTTTAAATCTGGTGTGTAACATCACATTTCTAGAATCTTAATATGATTTGGTTGCATGCTGGTTGTTTGAAATAAATATGATTGAGTATGCACATTGCTGAATTTCTTATGTATAGTGTATGCATGTTTCTGGATATCAGTGGGACCCCTCTGTTCCATTTTAAACTTCTTGTTTGATTTAAATTCAGAATCTCTAGATTTTGACTCTGTTAAAACTTAAGATATGAATCATACTTTTTTGTTAAATCATAAAACTTTAGCTTAGAATTTTAGTTAAGTTTAAATAACTTGTATTATCTCTGTAAACTAAAAATTTACTGAACAAGTTTTAAATACGTAAAAATTCATATTGAATAATTTATAAATTCAGTAATATGAATTGAATACCAAGATCAAAACATGATTTTTGGAATAAAAATCAGTATTTTTAGTTAAGGGGTTTGGGTGTAGTTCTATGTTGAACTGAAAAGGGGGATATTTGGGTTTTTGGGGTATCTGGGCAAATGTAATGGTCGGGGTTCTTCTGGTAGGTGGAGGAGCAGTCACTGATGACTGGAAAAATGGTTGAAGTTGATGCAAATCAACATGGGAACTGTGGTGGTGATTTTCTTCCTGTAGCCCTAGTTTAAGCTAGGTTAATTTCATTGGTTAGTACTACCCGTAGGTAAGATCGAGTTGATTGAGATTATGGGGGATGATAGTTGTAACAGCCCAATTTTTTAACAAGTATTTTTCACTTGTATTTTTCTAAAAAAAAAAAAAAAAAAAACTTTGGGGTTTATTTAAAGTGATTAAAAATAATAATAAAAAAAAATTGACCAAATTTTTAATTAAATAATAAGATCTCTGAAATTTTAACATGGTTAAGAATTAACTTTAATTTGGTAATTTGGGTTTTTGTCGAGGATGGTAAATAACTTAATTTCTAGCAAAATCAAATTTTAATTAAGAAAACGTTAATAGCTTAGGTGGTTAAGACATCTGGGCTATTCACGACAGGTCACGAGTTCGAGTCACGGCATGGTCAGAATTTCTAATTTTTTAGTATATAAATGAACTGGGTAATTACGCGTTAAAAAGGGCGCCTAAATTTAGGGAATAAATACTATATATATATATATATATATATAAGATCATATATAAGAAAACGTATAGAATTTTAATCCGTTATTTTTCTCTTTCCAGTAAAATTTACTTCCCAATTTATATACATATATAATTTGATTTAAATCATTTCCTTAAAATACTAAATATGGAAATTTAAAGTTGTGAAACGGTTAATTTTGTTAAAAGACAACTCCATTTGAATTTTAATAAAAGGAATTTTGTATATATATATATATAATATGTGAAAACCAATTAAGTTGTTAAGTAATAATTTTGAAGAATTTAGTGTATTAATGAACAGTTAAATTTCGCGTTTAAAGGACGCGTAAAAATTTATGGTATAAATAACAAAATAAACGTATAAATTAAAAACGTTATTTTTATATAACTTTGGGTGTTTTATATTACGTCAGTTTGGCGTATTTTAAAAATCATATTTCAACATCGATATGTATTTAAAATATCGTATCAATGGTCTGTATACAAAATCAACGCTTACTTTAATCACGCATATAAAGTATAGAATCCAAGGCTTTGTATAACTGGCAATTAATATTTTCGCAAGGCTTATCTCAAATCCAGAGGAATAACGTGCATATCCAGGCATCAAAGAAGAAAAAAAAGCACGCAAATCTGAATTTAAAAGAGAAACGTTCAAATCTGTTTGTAACTGTTCTTTAAAATATAATGATAATAATCAACTCTTCCATTTTTGATTTAAACATACCATATATTTCTTCTTAAATCACGCATATATCATTTGAGAGAAAATCAATTTTGCATTCCTTTGCGCGTGACACAAAATTTTATTCTTTTAACATTTTTGGCATTTGCCTCTTACCTTTTTGTTTCTTGAGCATGTCACTGTATTCATTTATTCACGCAACCTAAATGGACCAATATATTTGATTTCCTAAAATCAACTCATGCATTCAAATTTAACCTTGCCTATCTTTTCAAATTCTCACATTCCTATTTATATCTCTTTGTTTCCACTGCCTTTATTTTGCAAGATAAAATTTTTCGTTCCTATAATCACGCATATAAAGTAAAAATCATATTTAAATATACTTATCGATTAAAATATCGGTTAGTGATTTTTATAACAAACGTTACTTTTGTTTTAACTGTCAAAATTTATTTTAAACTTTTGTATATACCTTTTCATCCAAATATCTTTTGCCTAAAATCAATCTCTTGCCTAATATCAGTTCTTCCAAATGCCGTTTCTTCAATCTACAATCACGCAACTATCAAATAAAAAAAAATGTTGAAATCAAAACTCATAAACTGGCAATGAATATCACATATATAAAATCAAATCTAATTGCTAACTGTGGTCCCTAAAATCACACGAGCCTTATACATTCAAACAAGATAAAAACTGGAAATAAATCACTGAGCTCTGCTTGCTTTTTCTTTTTCCATTGTTTTCGCCTCAAATCAATTCTTTATCTGCAAAACGTTCAATCTTCTATCAATACTGCCGTTTTTTTTTCAATCTCTTGCCAAGGTATTCACATTCAAACTTTTGAACGTACGAAATTTTGCTTTATCAATCAATTGTTTAGGCATGCCAAGATATGTTGCCATTTTTGTACCGAGCCCTTTTGATTTTCTTCACGTATATATGTTTTCTTGCATCTAAAGCAAACTCTCCCCTCTATAAATATATTAGCCTGGTTCGTATTTTATCTCCTCATCTTGCATAACATCATCCACAAGGAGAAAAGCTTCTATCAGGTAATATTACTATTCCTCTTCTTCTTTTGCATCCTCTCCGTTTTCCTTCTTCAGTTTTGTTTCCTTTGCTTTCCCATCTTTTGGCTCGACCACTCCAACCCTGACTACCACTCTAGTGCTCAGCCGAGTTTCCTATGAGACATATATTTTGAAAAAAAAAACCTTGTTTCTAGTAGCAGTGGATATGTGTGTTGATGATGAGGTCTTAAGAGAAATGCATTACCTTGCAAATTCATTCAAGTCAGGTCAATAACCTGTAGGAAGCTAGGTTATGGAATTAGTGTAGTTATGATGTAGTAAGTGTTATTCTGGATGTACTTATCACTAATGATCTGTGCATGTTTTACCATCTTGTAACAGTAGATAGCAGAGAGACGCAAGTTGTAGGCAGAGAGTTGCGTGAGTTTTGTTTTGCATAGGATGTTAGACATGTTTAAAAAAAATAAAAAAATAAAAAAATAAAAAATAAAAAATAAATATAAAACGAGAGTAAAGAAGAATATAACAGAGGGAGAGAAAGAGAGTTTTCAGGGTTCATCAGAATATAACATGTTGACATAGTGAGTGAGCCTTCAGTTGCATATAGGCATATCATATAGGCAGGCTTTTAGTGAAATCTTGACCGTGTTTTAGGTAACTGACTTGGGTAGTTATTCGTTGATGATAGTAAAAATTTTAAAGAAGAAATGATGTATCCGTGCATGTTTTATAAATATATATATATATATATATATATATATATATATATATATATAGATTCAGTTGAAAAAAAAGGGGAGGAAGCCTGTAATACTTCAGATAACAGAGAAGGTGTTAGGTGGAAATGTTTAGTTGCCTATAAAAGCATATAACTGCAATATGCTTTATAGTTGCGTAGGACAGTGCATAAGCCTGTAGGTAGTAGAGTATTGGATGCACTTGTACATGCATATATCACGGCCTATAGGAGAAAAACTTCACCATTTTGTTTTAGATGGCCTTTAGGTAAATTTTACCTTGATTTCTGAAATGGCATGGTTCAGTAATGGGTAGGAAAAGTTTCGTTATGTTTTGATAGTATACCCAGTGGAGTGGTCGAGCAAGTCGAACTAATTCTCGTCCTATTTTTAATTTTTGCTTTGACCGTAAATTTCTAAAGTCACGTATCCGGTATTTGGATCTTGTTATGGATTTGAATCTAGGCGTGACATCCAGGATATTTGATCGTTACTCTCTGTTCGTTTCTTTTCCGATGGATTTTCGTTTTGAATCAAAAAAATTTCTGCAGCCTTCAGGTGAGTTTTTCTCACCAGACAAACATGCCTATATTTCTGTGAATTATCGCAAGTGTATGTGTAAATTATTATTTAACTGTTATCTGTCTGTAATATAACGTAGGATGTTAAACTCCATTTAAATTGACACCTCATCAGTTATTTATCTGTTGTAATATTTCTGCAGTTATATTGTTAAATGTTTATTTACTGATTTAAATCATCACTGCAAGTTCCCTATAAATTTAAATCGTTAAGGCTGAAATGATAGGCCTAAAACGATGATTATTATGCATTTATTTAGTTAACTATTTAATTTTAACTTGGGATTGTGGGTTTGAAATGATAGAACCCGGGGTTTGTAAAATTGCGGATTGAAATGATATAAATCCGTATCACTTTACCTAGGCTAGAAAATTTTATACAGACCCGTGGTTCCTATAATATTTTTCTGAAATATTTTAAAATTATTTTTAAATGGAAGTTTATAATATTGTGGTTTAATGTATTTAAAGGATTTTTATAAAGATTTAAAAATGATTTTTGAATGAGTTAAGATTTTAAATAAATAAATATAACTTATTTGGAAAATTCTGGATTTTTGTTAAGATGAGATTTCAGTTAAGAAATAATTGATAGTAAGTTGTATTTGGAATTTAAACTAAATTGATAAGTTAATAACCTATTACAGCATTTAAATGCTGTCTTTTAAAATTGGACTGTTTAACCCATAAACTTTAGGTAGCATTTCATAAGTGCTGCAGAAACTGGAATTTGATTGTTTTAAAATGTATGGAAATTAATTTTGGGAAAAGGTGTAAATTTTGGAATTTAATATGAAATTAGAAAAATTTTAAGAAATTGATTTTTTGATGGATTTAAAGGAAGAATTTAACTTTAAAATTTGGTAAAGGCAATAAATTCCAAATAAATTGAATAAATTTAAAAAGTATGTATAAAGTGGAAAGTTTAAATCAATATTTGATATTGAAGGAATTTGAGATATATTTTGATTTTAAAGTATGAATACCATTTTAAACTGTAACCACGGGTTATAATAACGTTTGGTTGGCAAAGAGACCGGGATCGGATATGGACATACTCTCTGTCGATACCGAAAACCACTTTGACTAACCGTGTACGCGGTGGAGATCCCAGAATGAAGTAGGATGGTGGTGACGGTTCCTTTAAGGTAAATACGTGGACCCGACTCCCGTGAGTTGGCATAAGGTGGCTAAAACAGGAGCGATTCTCGGATTAATGAGGTAGCACCTCTGATCGAACGCACTTCTTCGTATGCCATTCTATTACTCCTGTGATTGTTTTGGTGCGCACCTTTGATTTGGGAGTGTTGTTCGAGGTGGGCGGTAACTGCGGCTACGCGTTTCCACCGGTCCGGATAGCAATTGGTATATCTACCCTGGCATTGCCTAGTTGTGCCGTGTCACCTACCATAGCGAGCCTCCTACAAGTTTCTATTTGTGTCGTACCTATGGAGTATCCTCTGGTAGCTTCCCGATCAGGAGGTATTACGGTACTGTATAGACTATTGGCATTATTTGTGTTAAGGGCTATATGGGTAACCCCTTAACGCTATTAAAAAGTAAGTTTATTTTACAATTAGACACTATTATAATAGCGCAATATACTACATAGTAAATAGTTTAACGGATCCTTAGAGGATGGGCGGTCCCAAGAATCCTTTAAGTTACTTGCTCTATATTACAGTACACTTGAATTAGCTTACACTATATAAGTATGTATGTCCTGACTCGAGTGTTTATGTTTTATGTTACGCTCGGGTCAGCCTGAGTTGCAGTTCAGTTTTCATCCCGGAGCTAGGATTTCTGTAGATCACTTTCAAGCTGCTGGCAAACTTCCTTTCCAGTTCTTTATCTAAAATTTTGAAATCAAGACTAGTGGACATTTGGACTGTTTACTGATAAGTTAAAACTATATTTGGATTTAAGACTATGTAAATTTTACTTGAGTAAGAATATTTATAGTGGCTTCATGAACCACTAAGTATTTTTAAATTCCGCTGCGAGTATTCTGATTCTGTGTCTGTGATTCTGTGATTAATTATTTACTGCATATTCTGAGTTCTGCCAAATTTATTTTTACAACGCGGTATTTTGAACAATTCAAGTCCGACATGTGCGGATGCGAATGGTTGAAAACACCGGGTCGTTACAATAGTAGGTTGATGGATGAACTCGTGGCCGAAGTCGCTGCCATTCCGGTGGTCAGAAGGTGGAGAAGGAGGCGAGTTACAGGTTTGGGGGTGAAACCTGTTTTCTGCAGTTCCAGGTTTTGGAATAAATACTCGAACTCGATTTTGAGCTGTAGAGAGATAAGTTGTTGATCGGAATGGAAGGAAAGATGGTCGCCGATGTATGGAAGCTACCCGAGACGGCAGGAGTTGGGCAGAGGCACGGTGCACGTGCACCGTGCACTTTTGGGTTTTTTGATAAACACTGTTAGATGCAGTGTTAAATGACTCGAGTTTTGCTCGAGATTTTGGTAGGTTTGCTCGAAGTACTTTAGGCTCTGTCTCGAAGTAAAATTCTTTTAGCTCGGGTATTTATTGATATTACAGTTTCCTGTAGAAACTGTCTGAAGGTTTTAAATTTAAATCAAAATTTAAAATGAATAAGCTGTAATGATAAGATTTAAACAAAGTTTAAATCTTCTGTATGAATTATAGTTCAAAGGATTTTGAAATCTTATAAGTTTTAAAAATTTGAAAGAGGTTTTCAGTTTTAAAAAAAAAATAAGAAGAAGAAAACCTGACAGTTTTCTGGAAATTAAATTTCATTTTGAAATATGAAGCTTTATTTTTAAAACAGTAGTTTGAATTTAAATTTAAGTTTAGTTTTCTTAAGATCTTTGAATCTTCAGGTTTTTAAAAATGAATTTGTATTTTAAATAAGAGTTTAAAATCAAGTTTAAATCAAAAAGTTTAATTCAAGTTTAAATTCAAATGATTTAAATAAGAAATGGGTTCAAATGTATTGAATTTAAAATCTGGATGATTGAATAAGTTTTAAAATTTAGATGTTTTCAAACAAGTTTAAATTTAAATTGTTTATTAGAGTAAATTTGTATCAAACAAATATTTTAAACTTGATTTCCTTTTTGAATGAAGTCATTTATAAAAGGTTTATAATAGAAAGATAAATGATTTGTTAACTGGAATTTGCAATTTAAATGTATTAAAAACTTAATTTTTAATTAAATTAAGTAAATTAAGACTTATATTATATAAGTTTTAGTTATAAGTAATAAATGTTATTTACATTTATTTTTGAAAAGAATATAAATAGAATTTAAGTTGGATAATGCTTTAATAAATATCAATTTGAATTTTTGAAATTTGAATTTAAATGTTCTATGTACACTTTAATATTTATAAAATTATTAACAAGATATGGATTTTCTTAGAAATTATTAAGGTGTTAAGATAATTAAATAAATAAGATAATTAAGGAATGATTATTTATTTAATTTATAATTAATAATTTGAATTAATTTAAAGTAGAGATTAATCAGTGAAGTAATTAAAGAATAAATAATAGTTAATTATGGTCATTAACTAAGGTTTATTTAGTAATTAATTAATATGATTAATTTTTAATAATTAATTAGATTTATTAATTAATGATAATAAATTGTGAAATTTATTCAAGTTAATTTCTTAAATGAAGTAATTAAGACATTACTTACTTAATGTAATTAATGGAGTTTAATGTGATTGGTCTAGATTAATTTAGTTTAATTAATTTTAAACATTGGATTTGATAATAATTACTTGATGTAATTTAATGAAGTAAAATTACTCAGTGAAGTAATTAGAGATAATTACTGGATATAATTAATAGATAATGTTGGGATGGTGAAAGTAATTTAGATTAAATTACTTTGTATAATTAACCAAGGGATTAATTAAAGAAATTAAATAAGGAGTAATTAATTTGATAAGTAATTAAGAGTAGTAAACTACTAAGTGTAATTAATCAAGGGTGATTAATAATTATGGTTTAATTGAGATTTATTACCTAATGTAATTAATTTAAATAAGATAATTAATTAAATAAAGATCATTAATTAATAATTAATGATGTAATTAAGATTGATTAATTAAGATTAATTAATCATTAATAAGTGATTAAGGGTAATTAATTAATTGTAATTAATTAAGGTTTAATGTAATTAGTTATAGTTAATTAATTGATGAAGTAATTAAAGTTTAATTACTATTTTTGGTTAAGAGTAATTAATTTGCGAAATTAATTAAAGGTTAATTACTTGAATGTAATTAAAGAATAATTAATCAAGGGTGATTAATTAGAGGATGTTGTGATGTTTCTGTTTGCTTTGGAGTCCAAGTTTCTTGAAGAGCTTTGGATTAGGAAGACTTTGGCATCGGTGTCAGCGATGCAGCTCGGAGTGTTCTGTGACGACAGGGAGGTCTTAGCTGAGTAGTTTTTCTGAAGATAGAGTTCAAAAGTAGCAGAGTGGATCCGTTTCTTCAATGGATTGGCTAGACCAGTGGAAGTTGTTCTATTGGGTAAAGAGATGATAGTTTTTTTCGTTGGAAATTTATCTGGGTCCATCGCAAGAGTGACTTGCGATTGTTTGAGTGTTCTCTTGGATTGTCAGAGATTTTTCTGAATGTCTTCTGAGAAGACAGAGGTTTGTCTACATCTGGAGATTGAGTTTTCTGATCGACTAGAATTCCAAGAGTGGAATTGGTGGTTCAGTGTAGTTGAAGAATGGTTCCTAGAGACAGAGTTTGATGAAGCAACTCAGGATTTGGAAAAATTTCTGAGTTTTCTTTATGGATCTTTTGAACCATATTTCTAGGAGGTGATGTACAGATGGTGCTGTGTTCTTCGTCAGCATTTTCTTATCTACTTCGGATCAGAGTTGTGCAGCGGAAGCAGTTTGGAAGTGTTTTTTCTTATTGTCTTTTTCCGGATTAGGAGAAGTTTGTTGTCTTCTGCTGTTTATGGAGTAGAATTATGTTTTGGTTTTGGATTGATCTTGAGGAGATCATTGTGTTGGGTTGTCTTTGGTTTTGTTTGTTTCTGGGAGGAATCAGCAAGGGTTGAGCTGATCAGCTTGGATGTTGGCAGCCATGATTATCTGAAGAATTTTGTGGATAAGAGCTGGAGGAATTTGTAATTCGAAGTTGGAGACTTCGTTGTTGTTGGAGTTTTCTTCGATCTAAGGAGCCATAAGTTTTGAGTAAGACGGGAAAGCTAGCTCTTTGAGATATTTTGGATCTCTCGTCTGTGTTTTGGTTGGATCTGTGTTTGGTTTTCAGGATTGAATTGCCAGTTTGGATAATTGGAATTCGATGAGTTTCACGTATCTCTGAGGGAGTACGTGTATGGTGTATCTTTGGTTTTAGAACCAGCAGTTATAGGGGTTGGTTGTTGAGACAGACTCCTCTGTAGTCTGATATGCTGTCTAGTTCTGTAGATCTAGATGAATAGGAGCTCTATAGCTTAGTAATTTTTATTGTTTGAATTCTATAGAGCGAGTATCCCGATATTTTACCGGGAAAACTCGAGGAAACTCTATCCAGAATTTTATCTGGATAGATAGGTTTGATTGATTGGGTGAATTGGTTGCTATGGTTGTTAGCATATCATTGGTATATGCTTGTGTTTTAAAATTTAAATCTTTAAATAGATTATTAAATTACCTTTTTTTTAAATTTCGGGGACGAAATTTCTTTTAAGGGGGAAGGAATGTGATGACCCGGAATTTTTGGCAGTATCAATTTAAAAATCTGAATTGAAAATCGAATTGATTTGATAATCTTTGTGATAGGATTTGAATTAATTTAATAATCCAATTAAAATAAATATGTAATTGATAGATTTTATCTTTTAAAAGTTAATAATTGTTTTATATTTACAATGTGTATAGAATATGCATATATTGAGAATAGATCTTATGTTAATTTAATAAATTAATATGATTTTAAATACATAAGGAAAATGTTTAAATGATTTAAAATATGTTTAACTCAAGTTTATATTTAAATAAATAACAATAAGGTTATTTTTATTTTCTTTTAAATATAATGTGATAAAATAAATAATTCATTAATAAAGAAACAATTTCTTTTATAAGTTATTTATGTTATCAAATGTTGTTATTTTTAAATATGATAATACATTGTTTAATGAATAAATTTTTAATAAAAATAATTGTTTTTCAAAAATTTAATTGTGTAGTTATATTTGTAAATAAACTGGATTTCAAATTTTAATTTGAACTTGAATTCAAAGCTTTGAAATCTAAAGTATAAATGTTTTTAATTTGTTTTGATTTTGAAATATTTGTTTAAGTTTCATTTTATAAATAAAATTTGATTTATTCATTTTAAAATTTATTTACATATAAATAAATACATGTTAACTAATTAATTAAACATGGACTTACATTTATCTTGTATTAACATTTAATAAAATACAAATTAACCTAATTATAACTAATTAACTTTAAAAAGAGACATGTGTAAATCAATAAACATTACATCTTGACAAATGTTAGAATTAAAGACAAGTGTCATTTATTTTGTTTTTCTTTTATTTTTATTCTAGTTTTTACATATAAACAAATTCTCTTTCATTTTTATTCCTTTTCTACATCTAAATGCAAAGAAAAACACAACACTTCCTTTGAAAAACTATAATTTGAAATCATCTTCAACAAAACCCTGTAAATCACTTTACAATTCAAATCTGCAAATCCACTCCACAAACCTGAAACAAAGCCTGCATGCAAATCATTTTTGTTCAAATCAAAATCTGTTCAAAACAAAAATCTATAAAATTCCCTTCAAAACCCAAAACCATCTTCAATCTGAAAATGCAAGTAAACGTGAAATTTGTTTTGCAAATCAAATTTCTTCAACCTGGGATGAACAAATATCTGAATCTTTTCAAATAAGAGCATGCATGCAGTTTATAAATTAAATGACCAACCAGTAGTTCATTTTTCTACAATCTGGAACCAAGCTGCATGGAAAGCAAACCTGGGATCTAAACAAAACATTCCAGTTTCTAATCAAAGCAAGCAACTTCATTTTTCAAGTACAAAGTTTTAATTCAAGCAAAGGGGTTTCAGTTTTTGGAGATTCAAAGTTTTCAAAAGCTTTTCATCAACCTGTTTTTCAAATCTGGAAAGCTCTGCCTTCATTTTAAATCTGGTGAGTAACATCACATTTCTAGAATCTTAATTTGATTTGGTTGCATGCTGGTTGTTTGAAATAAATATGATTGAGTATGCACATTGCTGAATTTTTTATGTATAGTGTATGCATGTTTCTGGATATCAGTGAGACCCCTCTGTTCTAGTTTAAATTTCTTGTTTGATTTAAATTCAGAATCTCTAGATTTTGACTCTGTTAAAACTTAAGATATGAATCATACTTTTTTGTTAAACCATAAAACTTTAGCTTAGAATTTTAGTTAAGTTTAAATAACTTGTATTATCTCTGTAAACTAAAAATTTACTGAACAAGTTTTAAATATGTAATAATTCATATTGAATAATTTATAAATTCAGTAATATTAATTGAATACCAAGATCAAAACATGATTTTTGGAATAAAAATCAGTATTTTTAGTTAAAGGGTTTGGGTGCAGTTCTATGTTGAACTAAAAAGGGGGATATTTGGGTTTTTGGGGGATCTGGGCAAATGTAATGGTCGGGGTTCTTCTGGTAGGTGGAGGAGCAGTCACTGATGATTGGAAAAATGGTTGAAGTTGATGCAAATCAACATGGGGACTGTGGTGGTGATTTTCTTCCTGTAGCCCTAGTTTAAGCTAGGTTAATTTCTTTGGTTAGTACTACCCATAGGTAAGATCGAGTTGATTGAGATTCTGGGGGATGATAGTAGGTTGACGGATGAACTCGTGGCCGGAGTCGCTGCCATTCCGGTGGTCAGAGGGTGGAGAAGGAGGCGAGTTACAGGTTTAGGGGTGAAACCTGTTTTCTGCAGTTCCAGGTTTTGGAATAAATACTCGAACTCGATTTTGAGCTGTAGAGAGATAAGTTGTTGATCGGAATGGAAGGGAAGATGGTCGCCGATGTATGGAAGCCACCCGAGACGGCTGGAACTGGGCGGAGGCACGGTGCACGTGCACCGTGCACTTTTGGGTTTTCTGATAAACACTGGTAGATGCAGTGTTAAATGACTCGAGTTTTGCTCGAGATTTTGGTAGGTTTGCTCGAAGTACTTTAGGCTCTGACTAGAAGTAAAATTCTTTTAGCTCGGGTATTTATTGATATTACAGTTTTCTGTAAAAACTGTCTGAAGGTTTTAAATTTAAATCAAAATTTGAAATGAATAAGCTGTAATGATAAAATTTAAACAAAGTTTAAATCTGCAGTATAAATTATAGTTCAAAGAATTTTGAAATCTTATAAGTTTTAAAAATTTGAAAGAGGTTTTCAGTTTTTAAAAAAAAATAAGAAGAAGAGAACCTGACAGTTTTCTGGAAATTAAATTTCATTTTGAAATCTGAAGCTTTATTTTTAAAACAGCAGTTTGAATTTAAATTTAAGTTCAGTTTTCTTAAGATCTTTGAATCTTCAGGTTTTTAAAAATGAATTTGTATTTTAAATAAGTGTTTTAAAATCAAGGTTTAAATCAAAAAGTTTAATTCAAGTTTAAATTCAAATGATTTAAATAAGAAATGGGTCAAATGTATTGAATTTAAAATCTGGATAATTGAATAAGTTTTAAAATTTAGATGTTTTCAAACAAGTTCAAATTTAAATTATTTATTAGAGTAAATTTGCATCAAACAAATATTTTAAACTTGATTTCCTTTTTGAATGAAGTCATTTATAAAAGGTTTATAATAGAAAGATAAATGATTTGTTAATTGGAATTTGCAATTTAAATGTATTAAAAACTTAATTTTTAATTAAATTAAGTAAATTAAGATTTATCTTATATAAGTTTTAGTTATAAGTAATAAATGTTATTTACATTTATTTTTGAAAAGAATATAAATGGAATTTAAGTTGGATAATGCTTTAATAAATATCATTTTGAATTTTTGAAATTTGAATTTAAATGTTCTAAGTACACTTTAATATTTATAAAATTATTAACAAGAAATGGATTTTCTTAGAAATTATTAAGGTGTTAAGATAATTAAATAAATAAGATAATTAAGGAATGATTATTTATTTAATTTATAATTAATAATTTGAATTAATTTAAATTAGAGATTAATCAATGAAGTAATTAAAGAATAAATAATAGTTAATGATGGTCATTAACTAAGGTTTATATAGTAATTAATTAATATGATTAATTTTTAATAATTAATTAGATTTATTAATTAATGATAATAAATTGTGAAATTTATTCAAGTTAATTTCTTAAATGAAGTAATTAAGACATTAATTACTTAATGTAATTAATGGAGTTTAATGTGATTGGTTTAGATTAATTTAGTTTAATTAATTTTAAACATTGGATTTGATAATAATTACTTGATGTAATTTAATGAAGTAAAATTACTCAGTGAAGTAATTAGAGATAATTAGTGGATGTAATTAATAGATAATGTTGGGATGGTGAAAGTAATTTAGATTAAATTATTTTGTATAATTAATCAAGGGATTAATTAAAGAAATTAATTAAGGAGTAATTAATTTGATAAGTAATTAAGGGTAGTTAATTACTAAGTGTGATTAATCAAGGGTGATTAATCATTTTGGTTTAATTGAGATTAATTACCTAATCTAATTAATTTAAATAAGATAATTAATTAAATAAAGATCATTAATTAATAATTAATGATGTAATTAAGATTGATTAATTAAGATTAATTAATCATTAATAAGTGATTAAGGGTAATTAATTAATTGTAATTAATTAAGGTTTAATGTTATTAGTTATCGTTAATTAATTAATGAAGTAATTAAAGTTTAATTACTATTTTTGGTTAAGATTAATTAATTTGTGAAATTAATTAAAGGATAATTACTTGAATGTAATTAAAGAATAATTAATCAAGGGTGATTAATTAGAGGATAATTAATTAATTAAATTGTAATTAATTAATAGTGATGTAAGCAAGATTTATATTGAGGTAAGTAATTAATTTAATTCACTTTAAATTAATTAGAGAAGATATAATTAATTTAATTCATTTTAAATTAATTATAGATGTATGATTATAGATCATTGCTTATGAATGGTTGATATTGGTTGCCTTTAACGGTTTGAATCTCAACTATGAGATTAGTAATATTGTGTGATATGGATGCATTGGTTGCATTGTGATATGGATTATCTTTGATAATGATAATATGGATTATCTTTTGTGATGATAATGTTGATTATCTATTATGATGTGAATTATCTATCTGTGAGTATATAGATAATAAAATTAAATTGTTTTAAACTTTAAAACAACTTGGACCTAAAAGACACGCTTCGGATTTCGATGAGACCGGGATCGTGTTTCCATATTTGGATATCCGAAAACCACATCGATTCCAATTAAACGTTAGGTCGTGAATCCAAAGTGAAGCAAGTGAAGACTCGAGGTGTAAGAACTATACGTCAGCATAACTCTGTGGGTGATTCCGTAATGAGTTTGACGGAAATAGTACTTATAGGTTCGAGATAAAGATTTAGAGTGCAAGGGTTATCGTCGTTAACTCTGAGGGTGATTCCAAAACGAGTGTAACGAGATAATGCCTTCGGTTTCGTTCGAACCCGGAACGAACTTGTATGGATTGAATGCTTTCAGCACATCGTCAGGTGGACGATGAGCATTCTAAGATAATGTGTCCTATAAAGGTAATCGTAGCCTCAAGCCTCATCAACCGGGAATGGCTAAAACAGTGGAGGTGCAGCAAGGCTTCGTGGGTAGCCCCCACTTGAGAGCAAGATTTCCCCTGTCTAGAGGTCCCTTTTTATTTCGGCTTAGTGGGCGGTTGGAATAGCGCATCAACTGCGGGGTTGTCTTGTTCGGAACTGTTCAGTAAGGAATGGGTCCGGCTTTGTGTTGCAGGGGATCGGGAGTGGTCCTCAGTACGGTGATCTAGGCCACGTACTGTGATAGGCGGTACCCCAGTAGCCCTGCCATTGTATGGAATCCAAAATCCAATAAGCGCCAACGGTTTTGATTGTATTACCCACTTTTGTGGCTAGTAGCTGGAATTTAATCATGTAACAATTTCAGCTATTTCATATTTACTTGAAAACCCTGGACCTATCATAATATCATCGGATTTCCTATCAAATGTTTTGGTTAGCGTAAGGTAAAAACTTTTCCATGTTTATGTGTGGGAAGTCTTACGTGATACCTTTTTTTTTCAAAAGGTTTTTCAAAGTTAAGCAACTTTAACCTGTTACTCACACCAGACCCATGTCTGACCCGAAGTTTATTTTTGTTTTTCATAAACTCTTGGGTACTCAAATTTTTACGAGTAGCCAAGTGATTCAGGTTAGCTTTTGACGAATGTGGAGGAGCAATGGAGCAGGAGGCTTCAGCGTTATAGATATGTTTAGTATTCCGCTGTGTATGGTATCTCTGTGTTTCTTTGTATGGTATTGAGTTGTAATAACTAGACAGGTGTTTATAACTGTCTAGTATGTGTTGTATTATCTATTAACTCTGATAGTGGTTGTAAACTATGTAATATTTTATGTTATTAATATAATTTATTCGTTCCACTGTTTAGATTCTGATGTGTTGTTTCTTCTTCTTCTCTTTCTTTCTATTCTCTATCCCTTTCTTTCTTATTAGCGATGCGACTTTCTGGAGTTTGGAAGTTGGGTCGTTACATTAGCTGTTTGATGATTACTTATGATGCATATGGTTATTGTATTAGCTCTGTTATATATTGATATTATATACTATATACATGTTTCTCATTGTTTATTGAGTGTTTAGTAGGTGCGGATGGTATTTTCTTCGCATTTGAAGCTCGCTTTCGTGCTATATTAGCCATATGATCTCGCTAATAATATATATAAGGTACATATCTTGGATTACATATCGTACTTTTAAACTTTTTCCTACGGGATGCCTCATCCTCGAAGATGAGATGTATATTTGTGATTATGTATATATTGTGATTTTACTATGATCGAACTGCGCAAAGGAGACACTTGCAAATTTTTTTGAAAATTTAAGGTGTTGGAATTTTTTTGAAAATTTTGGAAAATTTTTTATAACTAAAATTTTGATTTTAAGTTGTAATTGAAATGATGTTATTGATTTATGGAATGGTATTAGTAAATAACTAAGTATGAATTTCGAAACATAAGAAAAGTTTTTATAAAAGTATAACTAATTGATTTTATGAAAGTTAAACACTTAAAAGAATTTATAATCAATTTTACTAAATTGTTTTGAAAGGCTAATGGAGTTGTAGCATCTTTTCTTACTTAATAATTTCGAGGACGAAATTCTTTTAAGGAGGGAAGTATGTAACGATCCAAATTTTTAGTTGTTTGAATTTAGAATATTTAATTGATTTTAAATATTGAAAAAATATAATTTGTTAGTTAAATTAATTTAATTTCAAATATATGCGATATTTGGATAATTAGATAGTGTGAACAATTGTATATGGGATTTAATAAAGATAAAAATGATTATTAAGGTAAATTAAATTTTATTTGAATTTAGATAGAGTTAGAGAACTTTTAAAATTAAATTAAAAGTTAATTTACAGAAATTGAAAATTTTAATATTTAATTAATGTGTAAAAATAGTCTTTTTTTAACACTATCTTAGATTTCGATGAAACCAGTTTCATTGGATCTGTAATAGTGAATTATTATAGGATTTTAAATTTCATGTCGATCGGACTTACGGTTTGGAAGTGGGAAGTTGAAACGCCTAGAAATTTATTTAAGTAATTTTAATTAAAATAATTCGATTCAAAATCCTATCTTCCAAATACGATAGAATTGGACTCCTATATTCCATTATGTTTGGAATAGGGAAAAATATTATAAATGCCAGGCGGCACGCTTCGTTTGGAGTTCGAAATTTTTTCGGATGAATAGTGCGTCAAAATTTTATATAAAAAGCCCTCACTTTCTTCCATTTGCAACAATCCTAGGGTTTCATGCCCTAGCCGCCGTTTTAAATTTCAATGGCCTAGAAAGCTCGAAATTTCCTCATCCAATAACTCTCCATCCATCAATAATTATTAAAAACTTCCAACTACAATATCGAAGTGCTCGTCAATATCTTCAAGATCAACGGCTATGATCTAGGATGTCGTGATGATGGAGGAGAAAACTTACCGTGTATTGGCTACGTTCTTTCATGATTTCCAAGCCAAATAAGGGGTCAAGCTCGACATGGTCACGGCCGAAGGAGGGGCTCGCATAGGGGTTCGTCATGGTGGTCTCCGATCAACTTCTAGTGAGACGTGGTGGGAGCGGCGTCGAGATGAACGTGCATGCATTTATAGGTTGAGCATGAATGAATACCTGGTGATGAATGAAGAGGAAAGAGATAAGTTAACGTTTATTACTTAATTAAATTAGTTAATGACATAGTTAACTTATTTTATAATCGTGTAAACCTATAAATGTGATAACTTCTTCACAAGAGGTCAAAATTGGATGAAACGAATTGCGTTGGGTTCGTATTGTCGAACACTACTAATAGAGCTGGTTTAGATGGATTTGGTGCTAGTGAAAATTTTGATTAAAATTAAACGCTCGTTTAATTTTAATTGGAATATATCGCTATCGCAACGACTGCAAGCACAGTGAGTACAACTCACTCTTTCTGACTCGCTTATATTTTATATAAGTGAAAATAAATTTATTTTACACTGATTGATGATTGTTTAGATGATATTATATATATATATATATATATATATTGATTGGTTTCGATATATTTTCGCATATTTTAGCGGATGAGACCCTGTACGTTCATGTGTATGAGCAAATGACCTTTTGTATGCGCATCTACCTCGAGCTAACGTTGTATGTATTTTATCATACGTATATTTGTTGTAGGTGACAGGTTGGAGGGATCCAACTAGAATCCTCACCATTGTTGATTTCTTTTACAGATATTGTTATATATACTAATATCATGTGATATATGATGTTTGGATGTCATGATAGATATGATTGATGTGAATCCCCATATTTAGCGCTTTTGCAGCATTGGCCCATATTTTGGAAATTTAAAATATTAAAAGGGTGATTTCAATTTAATAAAGATTTCAAAGTGATTTTGAAAATATATGTTTTAATAATTTAAATTGTTAAAAAAATGGATTTATTTTAAACAAATAAAAGATATTATAAAAATTATGGTTTTGTGAAATATAATTAAAATATGATTTTTGAAATGCGAAGTGACCTATTTTGTTAAAATAATTTAAATTGGGATTTTTAACTTATTATAAATGGTTTATATATATGAGACTTATAGAATGGATATTCTATAAAGAAAAAGTAATGGCATTATAAAAGTATTTTATAAATATTATAAATGGAATTGTAATCAAATTTATATATGCATTTGCAATTGGAATTTAGAAATGAATTTATAATGGATTTTATAAATAATAAGATTTGAAAAGAATGAATTTGCAAATAAAAGAGGTTCATAAGTAAATTAACTTATAATTGGATTTTGACTTATAAATGTGATAGAAATGGAATTTGTTAGTAAAGGCATTATGTATATGGAATTTTATAAAATATAAATGGGATTTATAAACATTGTTTTATCAATCTGAAATCAATTTAATTTGATAAGTTAAAAATGTAAGTTTATTGAAGGATTATATTCACGATTTTGGACGGTGAATAATCTTTTAAATTAAATGTGTAGAAGTAATGAATTTGTTAAAGGAATTATATTCACGATTTTGAAAGGTGAATAATCCATTAAATAAAATAGATGTTTTGGAAAGTAATATTATAGTTTAAATGGTTTGGAAATAAAATAAGTTGTGATTTACTTATTATTAAAATAAGTATATGGAAATATTTTTCAATCCAACAAGTGAAATAGTTTTGAATATTATCTTTTTAAAAGATATTTGAAAGTGAATAATGGAATTGGATTTGATTTTTAAACAATTAATAAAATCAGGCCGGTGATTATTTAAGTGCTGGATTTTGTTTCTTGCTTTGATAGTTAAATAACCGACTATCAAAATTGGCCATTTTAGTTTCTCAACTTGATGTGGAAACTAATTAGTCGTACACTTAGTACATAATTGACTGTGTAGGCTTGATTATCGTTTGTGTTGAGAATGTTGATTCATATAGTGCGGAGTGATTACTCCAATCTATCGAGCTTCCTTCTTGGCCGAAGGATAGAAAGTTGAAAGTTAGATACGTGATAAGTCTATAAGACTTAGTTTCTGTGTGAGGTTGAGAAACCCTTTTGCATTGTTGGTGCGAAGAGACCGGGATTAAGTGTATCTACAAATTACTTTGGACCAACATTTATGTGACGATTGTGCAGGTTGGTCGATGATATAGATATTTAGGATTTTTATAGTGAAGGACTGCTTGTTGACCGTTTGGGGTTAAAATCCCAATACACATCCAGTAGTAGTAGTCTCTTCATTATGAAATATCCAATGCAAGGACTATTCGCTACTAATCCTAGGGATTTCCCAACAGGGTGTGGTAGGAAAGTGCCATCCGTTTGTTCTGTTCCTGGACAACTTGTATGGACGAGTGTCTGACATTGCATTTCTATGATTACATACATTAGGTTTTACAAACATACATCATATGGTGGCGGACAAGGCAACTTCTCTTAGTTTAACACCCTCCTTGAGGCGTATGAGCTCAAGGGTTATATTTTTGTGGAAGGCAATTAGTAGTCAACGGAAATGATAATGTGACATTCAAAGATGATGTGATATATGATATGTGAAAGGTAGTCGATACCTCTTTAGCCTCACTCCCGGAAAATGACTGAAATTGGGATAAGAGCAGCAAGGCTAAAATGGGTCACTCCCATTAGGAGATGTCATCACTCTTCTAGATATATCTTTACATGCTATGACGTCGTGTCTCTGATTATTGTTGTGCATACTTGTGGCTACGGATTAAAGGTCGGTAACGACCGGAGTAATGACATATTCGGTACTATCCAGTGTGAGGGGTAGGCCGATCTTGTGTTGTTTTAGGCGGTCAATATTTGCCCCTTAGGTACATCCCTCTAGAGGTGTACTGTGTTGGTTCGAAAAGGTAGTCCCTTTACCTAGTCAATTGTATGGAAATCCAAAATCCAATACGTGCCTGCCATTTTCTATTATAGAAAGCCTTGTATTACAAGGTTTATGCTGGAATTTAATATTGTAACAATTTCAGCTATTTTAATATTATTTGTGTGCAATGGACACTATTATAATATAAGAGAATTTGATATGAGATGTTTTGGTTATTTTAAGGTAAATACCATGTCGGTATTTATTTGCGACTCGGTCTTACGAGATACCTTTTCCTTTGATAAAGGAAAAGTTTAAATAACTTTATAAATTCGGTTGAGTGTGATTTCTCACGCTGGTTTACTAGAATGATCCGGGCGTTCTTCCCTTTCAACACTCGGGTCAGATCGAGTATATTTATAGGTTCACATTTGGTGCTTTTGGAGCTTTAACAGGCGAGCTGGAGATCTTCATGTCATATACACGTATCTCTTTATTTTTCCACTGCATTACATTGCATTGTTGTTGTTCTAAATTATCAGCATTTGTGAGGATAGATTATTATAACTGTCCAAGCCGATGATCATTTATTGTGCACTCTGCTATTGATTTATTTATATTATTGTTTCTCTTTTTTAAGATTATTGATCTGTATTATACGTTATTCCGCTATGATGCAAGATTCTATATTACTTTGGTTATGCTTCTCTTTTCTTCTTCCCTTCTCTTCTTCTTTGTTCTCTCTTTCTACTTACCCTCGTTTTTCTTTCTCATGATTATCTGCAATCAGTGTGCTTTGGGTCGGGCACGTGTGGTTCAGTGTCGGATTCAAAGGGTGCTGAGTGTGGGTCATTACAAATAACGAAGATCAAATGAGGACATCCACTTAGAGCGACGAAATACAAAGAAGCAAGCATAATCAAAGTTGATTGTTGATAAATCAACTATCAAGAACGATAAAATGTTGTTTATACTCGTGCTTGATTTTCACATCATAATACTTTTAAAGACACTTTAAAAAAACTCTTTAAAATATTCTTTTAAAAAGGAAAAATATATTTTCTAAGTGTGTTAAAACCAAGGTCAAAACATTGTTTAATAAAAACCCAAAACAATTTACACATAGCTTTAAATTGAGACAATTCTTTTTAGAAGATCTTTTCATTTATATATATATATATATATATATATATATATATATATATATTTCAACATTTATTATCCTAGAAGATAATAAATCAATTAAATTACTTTTATGACTTAAAATAATTGTTAATCATCCTGAAGGATAATATAACGTCCTTTTATAACTTCAAAACCACATTAACTTTCCTAAAGAAAATAAATCAAATTTAAAACCCCTTTTATAAATTTAAACCAACATTAGCTATCGTGAAAGATAATTAATTACATTTCAAATCTTTTATAATTTTTAAAACAATATCAATTATCCTAAAAGATAATTAATCAAATTATAATCTCTTTTTTAAATCAATCAATTATCTTTATTTAAGTAGTTAATTACTTCTAAAATACTTTCATTAAATCAGTAAATTAACTTTAAAACCTTTATTAAATCAGATAATTAACTTTAAAGCATTAAATCAGTTAATTCAATTTGAAACACTTTCATTAAATTAATTAATTTAATTTAAATCAATTTTATTAAATTAGTTAACTTAAATACGTTTATTAAATTAATTGATTAACTTTAAATATCTTAGTTTAAAATGATTAATTAAATTCAATAACTTTAATTAAAAATACTTAATCAAATTAAAATATCATTAATTAAAATAATTAATTATATTCAAATATCATTAATTAAAATGGTTAACTAAATCAAAATATCATAAATCAAGATGATTAATTAAATTCAAATCTCATTAATTAAAATGAGAAATTAATTTTAAACATTATTAATTAATACAACTTTTTAAATTAAAATAATCATTAATTAAACTGAATAACTAAATTAAAATATCATTAATTAAAATGATTAATGAATTTTAAGTGTCTAATTTTGTGAAAATACTAGCTCTGTTCAACCATGCAAAGGGTTTAGGAAATGATATTCAATAAATGATAGTATAGCGAAAAGTGCTGTAATGACACCTAAACAATTTAAATAGAATATCATGGTAAATTTCAACTAATCATAAATACAAGCAACATAAAAAAATAAATAATTATATTGGCGAGAAACCCCGTAGGGTCTCCCTACAAATATTCCATGTAAAACATTGGTTATAAACAATGTATAAAATCATATGGGTTCACATCAATTAAGTTAATATGTCATCCGTTTTTCAAAATGGTATTTCAACCAAACAAATAATCAAACAACAACAACAACAATATCTAAACTATCAACCAAGCATTCAATAATAAATTTATAGCATCAAAGATATTATATAGCGAATTTAAGGGTGAGCAAACTCACTTAAATTCCAGTTATTGTCAGAGCGTTCCGTTTTGAACTAAAATCGAACGGATGTTCGTTTTAGCCTAAAATTCCATAAGCAGCGAATTCAAAATGGTATTTCAACCCAACTCGACTGCTTCATTCATATGTTCGTTGCCCAGCCGCCGTTTACCAAACACCATCGCACACTGCCAGAGGGAAGCCTTGCCCACGATGCGCCACTTGCCACCGGTCTCACCTCCAATCTTGCCTCCGTTGCTAAGAACGAATGCAAAAACCACACATCGTTCAACTACCGATCTCGGACGTCTCCCTCCTCCTTTTGATAATCCAATTGATCGTTGCCTTCATCTCCTCGTCCCAAACATTTTTCATGTTGGGGTCGAAGGAAAAAGTCACATCAGGTGGCCTCTATTAGCTTAGGCCGTTGGATGAAAGTAATAATAAAATAGTGGCTTATGTTTTTCATTTAGGGTTAGGACAAAAAAAATGAGGATAGGGTCCTTATATAGGCATGCTTTGACACTATTCATGCCATAAAATTCATGAACTCCAATCAGGGCGTGCTCATTGGTGCTCCTAGCTAAATACTCATATTCCAAACTCAATGAAACTATTTTCGAAACCTAATTCCATAGCATACAAAAGCTAGCTTTTATAATCCAATTATATTATTTCAATTCTTAAGCTTAATCAATAAGTGTTTCGAGCTCGCATGACCATACAATACGTCTGATCATCACAAAACTCGTTGGCGTACAATAATTTATTATCTCGGATCCAATGATACTAGCTTCACTAAAATCCAAGATAGTGCCCTGAAATGATAATTTTCATGCATTTAGATATTGTTTTATATTTTTCAATCACATTATCGATGTTTATCAGAACTATTTACTATTGTAAATAAGTTTACATATTGAATTAATCAGTAATATTTATTAATTAAAAGTAGTTAAATAAAATTCATAAATCCATTTAATTAGTATTTAATTCACAATTCAAATATTTAAATGATCATTATATTTGAAAATAAGTTATTAATCCAAAAATCTAATTATTTAAATATTTAAATTTAATTAAATACTCAAAATGAATATGATCAAATTTCTGCGATGTTACATTCCCAAGGAAGGAAATTTCTCCAATCCCTTAAGGTTTAAAAACCTATAAATTAAATTGAGTTTTTAAACTTATTCATTAAAATATTCCCAAACAGTACAAAAAAATTTAGCAGCACCTGCTTTGTGTGGTTCGATCGAAAAAACTAAAGATTGCCTCTACGGTCCCCAAACCAATCAAAATAAAAAAAGCCAAGTGGCCTCCCATATCTGGACAAAAAAACATCATCCAATTTCAATTTCTAAAACTATTATGTACCGTTTTCGTTTAATTTTTAAATTTTGCAAGCACTTATTATTTTGAAGCAAATGCTGGTGCATAAGAATAAAATAGCAATCTCTTGCTTAACTGTACTTACACAATCCAAAAGAGAATCAGGCTGACAAAAAGCAATACATTAGCTATCTCTATCATAAGCTCTAACAGCATAAACAATGTATCAATCATGCGCAATAAGATAATATGATGCAACAACTAATAATGATGCAACAATTAAGGAATAAAGCAATATGCAACCAAAAACAACATATCAACCATAGGCAACCAAAAGTATATAAATTATCCTGAAATAAAATACGGTGCATCCTAACATTTCAAAAGATAAATTTGAGAACTAAATGCCCAGTTTTTATATTCAAAATATATTTTCAAATTTTTATCAAAGTGAAATAAATTAAAAATCAAAAACAAACATGACAAGGACTACTTCTACCGAAGCATGGTATAACTTTAGAATTTAAAACAATATGGAGCATCCAGTGGTATTATGGTTCCTTCCAAAATAGAAAATAGAAAAATTAAATATACCTGGTGAGTCTCCCGAATCAGAAAACCTCCAATTGGCCAAATTTAGTCATAATAAAAACATTTAAAAAATCACTTCAAAAATATTATTTCAGATGTCTAAAACAATAACACTTCATCTATAGTTTTCTAAAAACATGTTTTCATTATTTCTTTCCACAAATTCTTCCAAAGTCACTTTTTCAAAAGCCCGGGATTTAAGTCCTAATAAACAACAATTCAAAATCCTCTGTTTATAAATTCAAACTTTATATTATTGTATATAAAATCACATAATCGACCAAATCAAATCAAATTCCATATAGGAATAAACTAACACTTGACATAATTTAAAATGTTAAATGACAAACAATCAAATCTCAACTTAGGTTTACACTTTTTCGATTGTCCAAGATTATAGATAATTCCCTAAGCGTACCATTTTTCTCATCAGCCTTTGATTATTGCTTAGAAGATTATCTATGCTCCTTCAGACAAAATTGAAAGCCACTCTCTAAAATTATTGGTTTCTCAAATGCACCAACTTTTCTAAATCAGTTATTATTTTCATTCAGTATTTTATTCAATACTAAAATTATTTATGAATTATTTCTTAAACTTTTACCTCAATTTATAGACATTGTCTAAAGATACAACTTTATAAAACATTAGGTCAAAACTAATTCTACTCTTATTTACCTATATATCACTCCTCTACATCTTAAGAGTATATACAAACATAAATTTTATTTTATCTATTTGTTATTTACTTTCATTTTTCTCAAAATATAAATGGAGGCCTAAACAAAGTATTGGTCTCTAAAGCTGAGTCAATCATCTGACTCCTTTACCTTAGATTGCTAAGGAAAGATGTTTACAGGTTAGCCCAATATCACCATATATTTTAAGCATCTTATATAATTAACTAAAATTATGATATTAACAAAATAGATTTACCAAAACCTTTCTATCTAATTTAACCTATTAGAAAATTTGGTTAAATTATCTCTTTTCTATCCGAAGTTTTAAAATTTTCATCTATCAAACTATTTATTGAAACACATTTTTATTTTAAATAAATTTCTTTTAAGGAAACTTATGAATTATATACTCGATTTTTATTTCAAACCCTTTTTGAAATCATACTACTAATATTTATGAAATAACTTATAATAATTTATTTACTAAAACTCACTTTAAGTTCGTTGGATTTAAACATATTTCGATCGTATAATGATAAGGAGAATAATTTGCTAAGTACTCCACAACGTTTGCCTAAATAACATATGATTGTTACTTAAAGGATTATTTAGATTACCATAAAACCAATCGAAATGTTTTTCCCGAATTACCCCAAAGAAAATGTATTCCATTTAAAATTTCACTTCCAATATATTTTTAGAAATAATTCCAAGTAGCACTACTATATATATATATATATTTTTAAACCTTTCGAAGCTATTATAAAAAATTCGAGGATTTAAATTCAAAAATCATTTTTAAAACTCATTTTGTAAACCAAATTTATATAAATTTACCTTTACAAAAAAATTAATTCATATTATAATAATTCTCCGTTATTATAATAAAATTTTCTTAATTATTTATTCTCTAAATGTCATATCCTATCATTTAGATGATATTAAACAACTTTTTATTAAAAGTTTACTTTTAACCTAACATTATAATCCAACACCTTACAGTCAAATTGCGAAATTCAATTCACAAGGGGTTCGTTTTGTAACGTCCCGCCCTTTCACACGTTTTAAATCGACGATAAACCACATACGTCAGACTTAAACCAAACAAAAAGGTGGATTGTTATGGGGTAAATAAGAAATCCAGGGAAGAAAAAAAAAGAATCTTGCAGCGGAATGATAAAATATAATAATCAAATAAACAGTTCATGAAGTTGTTTTACAAAACATTTGATTATACTTATACAATACATATCAGAGTTACACATACCATAGAATAATCAATTAACAATGTAGCGGAACAATATGATGCAGTGGAATAGAATAAATAATAGTAATACAAGTCTTTGTCTTCATCCTCCAAAGGTAAAGTCTTCAACCTTGAAATGCTCAGGCTAACCCGAGCGAATTGAAAAGACAAAACACTCGAGTCAGAACTAAAAGATCTTATGTAAGTTAAATCAACGGTCAATAATAAGAGTGGAATGGCGTCAGAGATGTTTACGGGATTTGACATCTCCTATCCAGTGTCTAACGTGAGTGCAGTAACATAAGAGATGCTCGGGATTCACATCTCCTAAGGATCCGTTAAACTATTTACTATGTAGTAATATTTTGCTATTATAATAATGTCTATAGTAAAATAAACTTACTTTTAAATAGCGTTAAGGAGTGACCCAATATTCCCTTAACACGTAATAGTGCCAATAGTCTATACAGTACCCTTATACCTCTTGATCGAGAGGCTACCAGAGGATACTCCATAGGTACGACACAAATCTAACTCTTACAAGGCACGCTAGGGTAGGTGACACGGCACAAATAGGCAATGCCAGGGTAGATATACCAATTACTATCCGGACTGGTGGTGACGCATAGCGTGCAGCTACTGCCCACCTTGAGCCACACCCCCAAAATCAAAAATAAAAAGTGGCCACCGAATAAATCCAAAAGTCAGAGTATAATATTGAAGGGATTTGTCCGATAAGAGTGGCTACCTCACTGGCCCAGAATCGCTCCTGTTTTAGCCACCTTATGCCAACTCACAAGAGTCAGGTCCACATATTTACCTTAAAAGAAATGCCGCCACCATCCTACTGCATTCTGGAACCTCCACCGCGTACACGATTGTTAAAGTGGTTTTCGGGGCTGGCAGAGAGTATGATAACTTCCGATCCCGGTATTTCCAATAACCAAATGTTATTATAACACCGCGGTCTTTCAAAATGGTTTATACTTTTAAAACCAGAATATAATATCCGTTTCGAAACCATATAAATACGATATCATTTCCATTTTAAAACCAAATCACTATGATATCCTTTTTATTTCAAATCAATATAATATCATTTTATTTCAAACATATCCCTTTTCCCAAAATCATAGCACTTCCAAATTACACTTCAAAACCGAACAGATTGAAATTTTAACACATTTAAAACATAATACTTTGAAATTCATAACTTCAAAACATTTCAATTTCGATAAAACATTTCAATTTCGATATATTTCAAGGCTTTTAATATTCCAAAATTTCTAAAATAAATTTGATAATTTCGATTCAAAAATTAAATTTTCTATTATTTAGTTTTGAGATATTTTACATAATAAACCCCTTATCATTTAAATAAGACTCAAATTACAAATAATTAAATATTGCCTTAAATTCATTTATACTTGAAATAATAATTTAATTTACCTAGACCCAAAATCAAGTTATAATAATTATATCGTTTAAAATTTCCAAATTAATAAATTTCACATCCACCCTTTTTGAGTTTAATTCTTAAATAAATTCAATTTCATATGATCTCAAATTTATCCAATTTCCAATCAAATTTATTCGAGTAAGATTCTAAAAAAATTAATTCACATAAATTTCATAATTATCTTCCAACTTCAGTTTTATTTAGGCTATTATAACTATATATACAAAATAATTTAAACAGCTACTTAACCATATTATCTTAATAAAATCAAACTTTAGTATTTAACTTATTTACACTTTAAACCAATTTTATGTTTAAAACCAAAAATTTAACAATATATAAAAATAACATTTATAAAATATCCAAATCAATATCTCATAAAACCGTATATTTCTTTATAAAACCATAGAAAAACATTTCAAATATTTATATATATACACCACGGTGTCTGTATATAATTTTCTACCCTATGGTCAAGTGATACGAATATTAATCATTTCAACCCGTAATTTAAAATGAAAATACGGTTATATATCATTTCGAACTGCAATCCCGAATGAAATAAAAATGGATAACCATTTACAGTTTATAACAATATAAATAAAACATCCATTCATCCAATATCAATCATCAACCATTTATCACAATCATCATCGAATTCAACAATAACATCAATATAGTACAGAAATAAATAACAAGTAATTACTGGCAGTTTATATACAATAATAATTTAATTTAACTAGCAGTTTAATTGCAATAATAAATTGAATAACAAATTTAATGCAATAAATTAAATTTAACTGGAATGATGATAAAAATATACCAAACAGCAATAAATGAATTTCTAATCATATCAAAATTTTATTTAACAGTCATAAGAAATTTTAGAAGTTGTGAGTGGGTTAAAACACTCACCTTTTGAATTTATATTGAATTTAAATCTAATTTAAATCCAAAAATTGAATATTTTGGAATCCGTCCAAACTAGCGCCAAAATGTCCAGAATTCCAAATCGAATCTAGCGGAGAAAACCGCATATGAATTGGATCTCGTATGCAATAGTTATCTCAATTAGACGGTTGAAATCGAAATTTGAAATAAATAAAAAATAAAATAAAACAAAAGCCCCTACACACAAGAGCCACGTCAGCAAGCGTGTTTCTTCCAGAACAAACCGGTTGCATAAAACACGGAAGAACGCTACTGGCCGCCGCCCCCACACTCGTTCACCCCACCGCCGCACGTCGCGGTCACGCCGCTGCCTTCCAAAGTTCGCTGCCGACCCCCCAACCTTCCAGCCCTCAACGCACCTAGGTCGTGTTCGCCAAACTCCCACAGCAGCCACCGATTTCGCTTGCCCTAATCAAATTTTTGCCGATGATCTAGCCGTGATCAACCCAAACGAACACCGCTGATATGCAGCGTCCAGTTCTCTCTACGCACTGGTAACATGAATTTGGCGATCTAGGAGGTTGATCGTCGCGTGATGAACGGTCGAGGATTGATTTGCGATTTTTGGACAAACGGTGATTCAAAACCAAAAACGAACCGCGGATCTGTGATGCGTACATCGAGAGCTTCGATATATAATTTTTTGAATTTTTTTGAGGAGTTTGAAATTTCAGTTTGATTTTTGAATTGCAATTGGATTTGGAATTGTCTGCCATTGAAATGAGGAGGTGAAGAAAAATTATACGCACAGACAAATGAGAAATAGAGGTAGGTTAGGGTTTATAACAGGGTATTTATAGACAAAGTTGAAATAGAATAGGTGGACCCGATTGATATACGCGTTGAACGATAAAAAGGCCTGAAAAGCCCGTTCTGACTCCGGAACGGAATTGGGTCAACCCATGTATCAAAATAGATGTTTTAAAACATTTTAAACGCAATGGAAAAGTTTCAAGTCCAAATCCATAGTATGAAGAAGTTATGCTAAAATTAATTTATTTCAAATTGATTTCAATTGATTTCAATTTAATTGATTTCTGGGCGTTTCGAGTCTGTACGATCAAACGACAGGTCCGATCGCTACGAAACTTGAAATCCTATAATAATTCACCGTTACGGATCCGATGAAACTAGTTTCGTCGAAATCCGAGTCAGTGACCAAAATGGCTATTTTTATATTAAATAAATAAATTAAAAGTAAATTAATTAAATCACTATTTCAGTTTCAATTTTTAATTGACAAATTTCATCGTTTTAGATTTCTTAAACCTTCACAATAATTCAGACAAGTTCAGACATAATTTTAAGTTAATTAATTTACCCATTACCGTATTAATTTCAATTTCAAATAAATCTACAAATTATCAATTGCAGTTTCAAATAAATCCATTTATTTGATTTTAAATCTTGTTATCCAATCCATTACCACCAAATAGATAAAATTAACTTTGGTTCATGGTTTATTACATTATTATTCTCAAATTTCATCTTAATCTCCATTAACGTAATATTTAAATATTTAATTTCAATTAATTGCAATAAACCCAATTATTAAGTTTAAGTTAATAAATCTTGATTCTCACTCCTTTTATTAAATCAACCATTAACTTATGGATAACTTTAACGCTACTATATATCCAATTGCCCTAACGGTTTATAGTTATCAGCTAAATTCATATTAACTAGTAATTAATTACGTTTAATTGCAGTGGATTTAGATCAAAGTTAATAAATTAAATAAATGGGTAAACAATTAATAATTATTATCGTTTTCCTAATTTAACTCCATTCCTACTTAATTACCAATTTACAAATATTATAATTTCTTACTAAACATTGATTTTTATTCAATTACCCTTTATTACGCATTATTACATCAATTTATATAACTTTGAATTCGTTCCCAATTTACAAATTTCAATCAATTATAACTTTACAATTTACTTCCAATTAATAGGTATTGCACAAATTTAGTTACTTATCAACTTGCATCAACCTTATTACATTAATTTACATTCAATTACTATTCAATATATATTATTTCATTAATTAATTCAATATTTACGTTGGTTTTCTTACATTTGATTTATAGCCTAGTATAACGTTTACATTAATCCCATTTCATTCAATCCATTAACCTTAAATTAGCATTGGTTATATCATGATGCATTAATATTTCCCAGTTTCATCTCAATTCTTATTTACGTAATATTCAAACATCAAATTTAATTTAATTCCAATTAATCCACTTTATTACATTTATATTAATAATCTTGGTTCCCATTATTACTTTATATCAAACAACAACTATTATAATTACTCTCAAGCATTAATCCTATCAACTACAAATTATTGCATATTATTTCATCGATTTGCTTTAACCTTATTACCTAAATTTACATTCCGTTACTATTAAGCAATATTATTTCATTGGTTAATTCAACACTTACTTTTATTTACTCATCTTCTATTTTATAACCAAGGCAACAATTTATACTATTACATTATTGGGATTTCACTTCAATTGTCAATAATTAGTTCTAATAGCCATTACTACAATTCATTCTTAGCATTTACTTCATATAAATTATAAAAAATTTATTTATTTCTAAATTTAATTACAAAAATTTTATTAATTTAACAAATTTAGTTATTGAAAATCTACGGGTCGTTACACTCTCCTCCACTCAAAACTTTTCATCCCCGAAAAGGAAAAGAACGGAAAAGAAAGAATTAAATAAACAATACATCTTATTCAAAAATATTAACTTTATAACAAACAAACTTACAAAATTAATTATTTTAAATAAAATAAACCAATTTTATAACTATCAATTCTTTTTATACTCAAATTTAATAAAGTTGGGAAAACACTTTTCAAAATTTTCTAAGTCCAAAATTTATGGAAAATTTCGGCAGAGTCTCCTTTGTACGGAGAGGCTCGGGAGAAAATATAATATCAAATACAACAATATACAACATATATTTTCCAAAATAATACATATCCCAACCCGAGAAAAACAATATAATAGCGCTATAAAACCGTAATCCGAGAACGTACTATTTGTCGGGCAATTTACACTTATATTATGAAACCAAATGCAGTAACAATTGCTTCCATAACCTGCATTTCACTTATATAATCCAAAAGAGTCATTAGTTATATAAAATGAAATGTTTAACTTGTTTCAATCAATAACAAACAAATCAATACAAACAACAATCACTTGCAACCAGACATACAACCATCACATAAATCATCACAAATCACTTATTCATTCATATCAAACAAAACAAATAGTTGTTCACGTTCAAAACTCCAAATTGTATAGAATGAAAAATAAACTACTAAGCGCACCATTTGCTCAACAGTCTCTAGTGAAGCTAAATACATTATTCATACATCTGAACAATTTTAAAGTATTCTTACCCAAACAACCTTAAACCAAAACAAAGAACAACAATTTCAAACAACAGATTTAGTTTATCCTTATTAATTCCATTCATACATTTGTTGTTTGATTTCTCTTTTTCATTCGTATAATGATTTATCTTCTTAATTTACATTTATTTCTTACAATTTTATTTAGAATTAACTTCAACTTATTTACTTAATTTTAAAATTTCTTACTTACAATACCTGCCTTCTATTATATTTAATTAGTATTATTTCAATTATACTTAAATTTATAACAACTACAATACCAAATTCTTATTTATTAAAGAATTTCATTAATTACTTCCATTACCTAAAGTTTATTACTTGTATAATATCTATTACATTTTCTTATTAACATTTCAACTTTTTATATCTTTTGGTAAGTTATGTTTATGCCTTTAAGAATGTAACTGAAAGTTATACAAGTTTTCCTCATTTCCTTTAACTAAATTAATATTTAATAATTATATCCTTTGTTTCAAAGGTTGCAATTTCAAATTTCATTAATATCAATTATAACCTAGCATTAAATCCCTTATTTCATTTAGGGTTTCAATTATTAGTTCAATTTCATTTCACTACACTAATTGAAACTATCAATTAGCGGAAACTTAAGAATTGAATACCGGGTTAAATTTTAAATCATTTTAAAATAACAGATAAAATATATGCTTACAATTTATATATCCAATTATCTTTAAACAATTTAAAATTTATATTTGTTTATCAAAATATATCTGTAATAAAACAACTACAGTGGCATTCCCACTTCGAAACCCGAAAATAAATGTCGATGATGCGTGCACTCATCACCGAAATTATTTTCCAGTGAAAGAGAGGGGAGTACAAAACTTATTTCTTTCCAAAATTTCTTTAAAACAATTCTTTCAAATTATATTGAAATATTTATATCAAAAAATACTTCTAAATAATATTATTATTATATTCCAAAATCATTTGAAAGAAAGTTTCAAAACCCCGGAACTTGAGTTCTAAATTTCCAATTTCATTTATTTTATTTTCAAATCCTACTTTACTAATATTCATATATTGCACTACCTAACAACCAATATATTACAACCAAATATAATCCTTTATAAAACTTTATTTTATATATAGAAAATATAATGGGCAAAAATAATTTCATTCACCTATATTCAAAACAAATATTGTGTCGGCCTATCCTATTAAGTGTTTAGAAATCCCTATTGATGTCATAGCATCCCATGCATCAACCATAATTTATAAATACAAAATGGAACAAATTAACACAATATTAAAACCTTTCTATAATACTAACAAATACGCTCTCTCATATATACGCTCAACGACTCCTATAGGGTATTACTACCTTATTAGTAAAGAGTCAGACCCCACAAAGCTATGGTTTTCACTAAATCAAAGCTCTGATACCAGATGTAACGTCCCGCCTTTTTGCACATTTTAAATCGACGATAAACCACATACATCAGACTTAAACCATACAAAAAGGCGGATTGTTATGGGGTAAATAAGAAATCCAGGGAAGAAAAAAACAAAATAGAATCTTGCAGCAGAACGATAAAATATAATAATCAAATAAATAGTTCATGAAGTTGTTTTACAAAACATTTGATTATACTTATACAATACATATCAGAGTTACACATACCATAGAATAATCAATAACAATGCAGCGGAACAATGTGATGCGGTGGAATAGAATAAATAATAGTAATACAAGTCTTCGTCATCGTCCTCCAAAGGTAAAGTCTTCAATCCTGAAATGCTCAGGCTGACACGAGCGAATTGAAAGGACAAAATACTCTAGTCAGAACTAAAAGATCTTATGTAAGTTATATCAATAGTCAATAATATGAGTGGAACGGCGTCAGAGATGATTACGGGATTTGACATCTACAGTGTCTAACGTGAGTGCAGTAACTTAAGAGATGCTGGTAATTCACATCTCCTAAGGATTCGTTAAACTATTTACTATGTAGTAATATTTCGCTATTATAATAATGTCTATAGTAAAATAAACTTACTTTTAAATAGCGTAAGGAGTGACCCAATATTCCCCTTAACACTTAATAGTGCCAATACTCTATACAGTACCGCAATACCTCCCGATCGGGAAGCTACCAAAGGATACTCCATAGGTACGACACAAATCAAACTCTTACAAGGCGCGCTAGGGTAGGTGACACGGCACAACTAGGCAATGCCAGGGTAGATATACCAATTACTATCTGGACTGGTGGTGACGCATAGCGCGCAGCTACTGCCCACCTAAAGCCAAACCCCCAAAATCAAAAATAAAAAGGGGCCACCGAATAAATCCAAAAGTTAGAATATAATATCGAAGGGATGTATCCGATAAGAGGGGCTACCTCACTGGCCATGAATCGCTCCTGTTTTAGCCACCTTATGCCAACTCACGAGAGTCGGGTCCAGTATTTACCTCAAAGGAAACACCGCCACCATCCTACTTCATTTTGGAACCTCCACCGCGTACACAGTTGTTAAAGTGGTTTTCAGAGTTGGCAAAGAGTATGACTGTTGAATATGCGATTATATGATTTTTGTTTGATGATAATAAACATATATATATATATATATATATATATATTCATTTAAATGTATTTGGCAATGTACTATTTCTTTTTTCATATATTAAATAAATATTTGCTGAATAAAATTAAATAACACAGAATTTGAATTCAAACGAATATTTTATTCAAACAAATATTTATTACAATTTTGAATAGCACAAATTCAAGCTCTCACTATATATATACAATTTCAATCACAATACAATTTTGACTGCATCACAAATTCATATTTACATTAGCACCTCACTACATATCACTCACACTCGTATTTATCTTCAACTTCATTCCAGATAGAATCCAGCATCTGAGCAATCTACATAAATAAATTTTAACGTAGTAAAATTGAAAAGGAAATATTTTTGCAGTACGAAATAAAATATGAATTTTGAAAATAATATTTACCTTAGTTATTTGGGTTGTTCGTCATCATTTAAATTTGAATTTATACACGAACAGCTTGTGACATACACAGTGTATCACTGTATATGCCACAAGGCCGTGCACATTGAAATATACACTTGATTGATTTACAGGGACAGGTAAGCACAGGTCAAACGTAAATGAAAAGCCGGGTTCAACTCAAATGCAACATAAATAAAGTCACAACACACGCACAAGGTCAAATCCGAGCTACAAGCTGGATTCAACTCAATGTATAAATCACAATACAACAATGTGTGGATCAAATGCCATCAAGAAAGCAAGACCAAACACCAATGTATGGCATATATGCAAATTGACTTGAACAAGCCAATATGGCAACATGATTATCAAAGTAAACTGAAACAAGTAGCTCAAACCAAACTTGACCAACCAGTGACTTGAACAAGACTCGTGAAGCTACAGATGTCAGTGCACATGATATGGCAATCAAAATACATAAATAGAGGCAACCGGACTGTGATGCAAGCAATGCTATAGAGCTCGAGAATACACATGCGTGAAGACCAACAACAAGTGCAGAATGCATCACGAGTTTAACATAGTGTAACCAGATTTTGAGTCTAGACAGACCAACACTAAGGTTCAAGTGCAACAGGCAGCAGTGAATGATCAACTACGACTCAAACACAATCTTAATGAATACAGTGAAGAATAAAAGTCGAAGCCGACCAGAATTCAGTTTAACAAAGTATAATCGAAGTCAAAAAGAAATCATCCAACAAAGCCAAATGCATCAGCCATCAGCTCATATATATATATATATACAACAAATATGCAAAGTAGTTTCAAGTCAATATACAAACAAACATGCACGGTGTCCACTAGTCAATATAACTAAGGCACGGAGAAATTTCAAGTGAAGCCAAATGAAAATCAAGGCATCATGTATATACACAATGTCAACCAAAGTAGTGGAATTGCAACAACTGGAATGAGCACAACATCACAAAATCAAGTTTGCAGTCGAAGACAACTGCAGTGCAAAACCGTGAGCTATTGAACAAGCACATGAATTCACAAATCAAAATCGGTGTTAACCAAATCTGTAATGACGACACAGAGAAGAATAAGATTATCAATTATTCCAAAATGGTCGAGCATTGAATATGCTGCAGTTTTATTAGTGAACGAAGTCAACCAGAAATTCAAAAAATCAAGTTAGTCAATGCCGAAGTCGAATGAAAATCAAACCATGATGGCTAAGGATATTGAACAGCTCAAAATCAAAACCGTGTCAACCAAGTAACACGAATTTATATGAATTTGATTTTGTCAATGAAATCATCAGCATCAAAACAATATCGAACGGCCGAAGCAAATTTTTGAACAAATCAAATGAACGAAAAGTAAGGAGATCGAACTCATATAAAATCCCAAAATCATCATCGGCAGTGCATCGAGTTCAAGCAAGCATTAAACCAGAAAAGAAAAGGAATAAATTACATACCAGAATCAATCGAACTCGACCAACATCGAAGCAGCCAAACGCAACTCAAGGAGACGAACGATCGACGAAGCTACAAGCAAATATCTGTTCGATCGATCAACAGAGGCACGACTTCGATATTAATCACAAGCCCTAATTTCACAAAGAGGAACGAACGAGAGAACGAAGTCGCCATTAACAAAAAGGGAAAGGCCGGCAAATTTTCTCTACTATAATTCATTTTGGGCCGGCCTTCTTTTTTTAAGAGCTTTCTTTTTATTATTATAAAGGGTTTTTTTATTTAAATTAGGGTTGTGTTTATTTTAAAATTGGTTTTAAATTTTCATTTCAATTTTAAACCGTTGTAATTTCTAGTCGTGTGACTAGGGACAAACTACGTGGCGTAGTTTGAGAATTCGCAACTCAGTGGCTGAGTTGTGGCAGGGTTTTGAGCGTAGAGTTAGGTTTAGTCGATAGGGGGTGTCGCAAGTTTACGTGTGTAAGCGTCTGACTATCTAATTTCTAGTAGAAACCTTGGGGGTAGCACGTAGGCAGGGTTTTGCCGAAGCTGGGTAAATCTGTGTGTTCTATTTACTGCATTTACTATTCTGCTATTATCTGTGCTGCAATTATTCTGCTGTGATTTGTGTTGAAATTATTTTATAAGATTCCGCAATTAGTTTGTATAATTAATACCATCACCCTATTCACCACCCTCTAGGGTGAAATCGATCCTACAAGTGGTATCAGAGCTAGGAAAAGAAGTCAACCTTTTTTTTAATAATTCGTTTTTTTCAAAAAGTCGGTTTTTGTTTTAAAAACTTGAATTTTTAAATTGACTTCTTGTAATAATGCTTTTGCTGAAGGTCAGTCCATAGTTAGACCACCAATGTTCAATGGTGAATATGCTTACTGGAAAAATATGATGGAAATTTTTCCAAAAACCATTGATGCTTGGAATATTGTTGAGACGGGTTATAGAACACCAACTATAACTGTAGATAATCAGGAAATAGAGAAACCAAAGGATCAATGGACAGAACTAGAAAACTAATTACAAAATGCTAATGATAATGCTAAAGCTATGAATTCTATTATCTGTTCATTGGATCAATTTGAATTTAATCGTGTCTCACATTGTCTAACTGCACAGAAAATATGGCACACAGTAGAAGTGACTCACGAAAGAACATCTTAAGTCAAAGAATCTCACCTTGCCATGTTAAGCAGCGATTACGAGAATTTCACAATGGCAAAGGAAGAAAATGTCAAAGAGATGTATGGGTGACTTTCCAATATCGTATACAAATCAAAAGCTCTTGGAAAATCATACACGGAATTGGAAATAGTCCGAAAAATTCTCAGAGTCCATCCACGAAGATTTGAATCAAAAGTGACTGCCATTCAAGAATCAAAAGATTTGAAATAAATGAAAATTGAAGAACTCATCGGTAATCTCACCACTTATGAGCTAGAAATAAAATTCAAGGAAAAGGTGAAGGAAGTGATACTCGAAAGAAATCAATAGCTCTTAAAGGAACAACAAAAAGTGATGGTGATGATGATGATGACGGAGCAGCAGAGTTGGAGCTGATAATAAAGAAAGTCAAAAGGTGGAATTACAAATACGGAAATCCAGCTCTAAATCGAAAATTGAAAAGCAGAATAAATAAAATATTGGACAATGCAGAAGAACAAAAGATCATCTGTCATAAGTGCAACCAACCCGGACACATCAAGCCCAATTGTCCTCAAAATCGACACGATTTTGAAAAGAAATCAAAATGGAGAAGCTTTGCAGCCACGTGGAATACAAGTAGTGAAGATAATCAAAGTTCTAGCAGTGCAAGTGAGAAAGCAAATATGTGCCTTCATAGAAATATAATTGATAGCGACGATGACGAGCCAAGCGAGGTATCAAAACTCACTCACTCTAAATTGGTTATTTATTTCTACGAAGTAAATGGCTGTTTTGAACGACTTGGGGAGAAGTATGCCAAACTTGAATCATAAAAGGATACTTTGATAGAATTAAATGAACAACTTGACCAATTAGTTAAAAACTATCAAAGTAGGATCCCTAAGTGTCCAACATTCGAAGAAGAAATTAAAAAATCGGAAATAAATATAAAATCACTTGAAAATGAAATTCTGATTTTAAAAGAGAATGAAAATACCAGGAGAGAGAATTCTATTAAAAAGTGCACAAAATTGTTAAATGAAAATGAATCTCTCAAAACACAAGTCCAACAATTGTCCACGACTTTAGATAAATTTTCAAAAAGTGAAAAATCGTTGAATATGCAATTAGGGAAACAAACTGTTAATACAGTTAAACAAGGAATTGGATATAATCAATCGAAAATTGTTGAAAACAATATTAATCAAGTCAATTCTGTGTGCACAATTTGTAGAAAATTTGGACACAATCAAAATATATTTCGGTATAGACCCAAATATGTGAAAACTATACCGATTTGGGTTCCAAAAGGCACAAATATAAAATCTCTCAAAGTTAAAAAAAATCTAGGTGTCGAAGGGAACAATTATAAATAGTTTTGGGTCTCCACAAAATTATTTTTCTAAATATTCTGCCACTAACAACCATGGACCTATAAAAACAAATAGGTCACATAAATCTTTTCCCGTGTAGGTGTGGTGGCAGGCTAAGGAACAACAACAGTGTTCTCTGGATTTTGGCTGTTCCAGAAACACAACGGGCGACAAAGTAAAGTTCCTTAGCCTAGTATAAAGGTCACATAATCACAATGGACAACAACGAAAAATATCGTAAAGGTAAAACAGGTAATGGTATATGTACTTGAACGATATATTAAATGTGATAATCTGCACCATATTCTGAATTAAAATCAGCCAATATTGAGATGATGAAAAGATGATGATTTTGATTCTGACTTATGAAAAATTATTGGCCAATTATATTCTTATGCCAAAAACACTATAAAAATCTCTAGATTCTTTAAATTACTTCATATATATTAGGTTGGATTAAAAATAGTGTTTTATTGGATGATAATACATTTGGTTATAATAGGGCTAACTCTATATTCACGGTTTTTGGTTATTTACACGGCTTGAATTCAAATTCAAAGGAATGTCATTTAAATTGTCGTTAAAATTGAGTTTGAAATTTTTGGTGCACACTTCATGGTTTGGTCGATCAAATTCAATCAATGATACTTTTGAGTGAAAGAGAAATTCTGATGCAGATTACATTGGTAATCTAGTTAATAGAAAAATTACTAGAGGAACGTGATTTATTTTGAGACTTTCATTAACTGCATCGTTTTTCAAAGAAAATATCTGCATAATTCTCACTTGAAATAAATTTTCAATTTAGTAGAAATTTTTTCTTAAAAAACCCCTTCTAGAAAATAATTTATGTTGACCTTGTTTCAGATTAGTTATTTTAGAAAATTTGATTTTATAACTATTTTTGAAATTGATTTTAAATGACTATATTAACTAATCTGACCCCTTACTAATTATCTGAAAAGATAAATAGTGATTGAAAAAGTGATGAGTATTGATATTGATCATATATTATAACTCGAGAAAGTATAATTAAAAAATTTCTTTAGAAATTTAAACAAGAGTTTTAAAACTTTTTGTTGGTAAAAAATTCCATGACCATCTCTATCTCTATCATATTTCTAGCGACCATCACTCATCAAAATTCTATATAGTTTGTCAATATGTGGTATTTTAAACAGGAATCGTTCATTTTTACATTTTTTTAAAAAAATAATAGAAAAAATTTATATAGTAAAAAATAATAATAAAGAAATATCAATGTATTCACTCTCATTTAAAAGTACTCACGGTTATGCATGGGTGAATTACTTGGAATTTGTTATGTGCTTCCATGCTCATTTAAAAGTCCTCGCGGTTATGCATGTATGGAACGCATATCAAAAGTTGATCTTTTAAAATCATCAAGTTGATTCTATTCCCATTTAAAAGTCCTCATGGTTATGCGTGGTTAGAAGATACTTGAATTCATTTTTTATAAATAAAACTGGAATACTACTAATCTCATTTAAAAGTCCTAACGGTTATGCATGGTTAGTAGATATTCAAATTGCTGATATAAATATACCACAAATAGACACAACTGTATGCTTTATATGATGACATCATTCCCATCATTCTAAAAGTGGAATATGCGCCTAACAAAATATTTATGATTTTTGTTTGATTTTTTATTGAAATTTAATATTTATATTCAATTGAGTTTTTAATGTTGAATTAATATCGATCACTTTATCTCTATTTTCTCTAACACTGTTATTCTTTTGCTGATAACAAAAGGGGGAGAGAAAAGTTAAGATTTTGTCAAATAAAATCAAGCAAAGGTCAAATAATTTTCCATTTGCATCTAGGCTCGTTTGCATATTTTTATTTGTATGCATATATGTAGGGGGAGCTTTGTGTAGAGAGGAAGCATTTAAATAGGAGAGCAATTAGGATATATCTATGATCAAATACATTTAACATATTCAAAATCTTAAATATATGTTTGTTATCATCAAAATGGGGAGATTGTTGAATATGTGATTATATGATTTTTGTTTGATGATAATAAACATATATATTCATTTAAATGTATTTGGTAATGTAATATTTCTTTTTTCACAGATTAAATAAATATTTGCTGAATAAAATTAAATAACACGGAATTTGAATTCAAACGAACATTTTATTCAAACAAATATTTATTACAATTTTGAATAGTACAAATTCAAGCTCTCACTATATATATACAATTGCAATCACAATAAAATTTTGATTACATCACAAATTCATATTTACATTAGCACCTCACTACATATCACTCACATTCGTATTTATCTTCAACTTCATTCCAGATAGAATCCAGCAACTGAGCATTCTGCATAAATAAATTTTAACGCAGTAAAATTGAAAAGGAAATATTTTTGCAGTCCAAAATAAAATATGAATTTTGAAAATAATATTTGCCTCAGTTATTTGGGTTGTTCATCATCATTTAAATTTGAATTTATACATGAACAGCTTGTGACATACACAGTGTATCACTGTATATGCCACAAGGCCGTGCACATTGAAATATACACTTGATTGGTTTACAGGGACAGGTAAGCACAGGTCAAACATAAATGAAAAGCCGGGTTCAACTCAAATGCAACATAAATAAAGTCACAACACACGCACAAGGTCAAATCCGAGCTACAAGCTGGATTCAACTCAATGTACAAATCACAATACAATAATGTGTGGATCAAATGCCATCAAGAAAGCAAGACCAAACACCAGTGTATGGCATATATGCAAATTGACTTGAACAAGCCAATATGGCAACATGATTATCAAAGTAAACTGAAACAAGTAGCTCAAACCAAACTTGACCAACCAGTGACTTGAACAAGACTCGAGAAGCTACAGATATCAGTGCACATGATATGGCAATCAAAATACACAAATAGAGGCAACCAGACTGTGATGCAAGCAATGCTACAGAGCTCGAGAATACACATGCGTGAAGACCAACAACAAGTGGAGAATGCATCACGAATTCAACATAATGTAACCAGACTTTGAGTCTAGACAGACCAACACTAAGGTTCAAGTGATATCAAGACTCGTTGCAACAGGCAACAGTGAATGATCAGCTACGACTCAAACACAATCTCAATGAATACAGTGAGGAATAAAAGTCGAAGCCGACCAGAATTCAGTTTAACAAAGTATAATCGAAGTCAAAAAGAAATCATCCAACAAAGCCAAATGCATCAACCATCAGCTCATATATATATATATATATAGACACACACACACACACACACACACACACACACAACAAATATGCAAAGTAGTTTCAAGTCAATATACAAACAAACATGCACAGTGTAACAACCCGCATATTTATCGAGTTTGTATTTAAATATTTTATTTAAATATTAACTCGTTAATCGGATTTTGGTCCGAAAAGCTACTTTTTGCAAACGGTCAAATTAGGACTCGAGACCACTTCCATTGAGTTCGAAATGTCGTTTACAACTTTTTTAAGTATAAACATCGATAGGTTTGGAGTTAGTGAAATTTCACTAATTTTCCCGCTTTGGACTTTGGGTTAGTTTAGCCTATTAAGCTCAAGTTCCAACCCTCTTCTCCTCACTCTTCATAAATTTCCTAACTAATCAAGCTTTGGCATTAATGGTGGAGGGAATGGGAAATTAAAATTCCAAAACTCAAATTCAATTGCAATCCATCTTTCTACTCCAAATTCAAGAAGAAGACATTGGATTCAAGCTTCTTGTGCTTAGATAGAAGAAGGATTGATTCTTGCTTGCTTAAAACTTCATTTTCATTGATATTTGGTGCAAAGGTGAGATTTTTATCTCACAATTCTAGCCTATAACTATATTGGACTGTTGGGAATGATTCCCTATCATTTTTGCATGCATGTTAGCATTTGGTTTGGATTGGATTGGCGAAAAACTCCAATTTTTAGCGTTTTGTTGAATTTTCTGCACTTGAGTCGTTCTGGAAATTTTTAGGTCGTTCGGAGTTAAGTCGTTCGTCCATAGGTCGTGAGTCGTTCACGAGTTAACCCTAGGTCGTTCTGGCCATTTTTAGCTCGTTCGGAGTTAAGCCGTTCATCCATAGGTCGTGAGTCGTTTACGAGTTAACCCTTAAGTCGTGCAGCCCTTCAGTCACGCAACCCTTAAGTCGGTTACGAGTTATCCCGATAGGTCGCTGGACACTTAACTCGTAGGTCGTTGGACCTTATCTCGTTAGGTCGCTCCTGGCCTAACCCTTAAGTCGTGCAACCCTTAAGTCGTTGGACCCTTGAGTCGTTGGGTCGTTGGACCCTTGAGTCGTTAGGTCGTATGACCCTTGAGTCGTTAGGTCGTATGACCCTTGAGTCGTTAGGTCGTATGACCCATGAGTCGTTAGGTCGTATGACCCATGAGTCGTTAGGTCGTATGACCCTTGAGTCGTTAGGTCGTATGACCCTTGAGTCGTTAGGTCGTATGACCCATGAGTCGTTAGGTCGTATGACCCATGAGTCGTTAGGTCGTATGACCCTTGAGTCGTTAGGTCGTATGACCCTTGAGTCGTTAGGTCGTATGACCCTTGAGTCGTTAGGTCGTATGACCCATGAGTCGTTAGGTCGTATGACCCTTGAGTCGTTAGGTCGTATGTCCCTTGAGTCGTTAGGTCGTATGACCCTTGAGTCGTTAGGTCGTATGACCCTTGAGTCGTTAGGTCGTTAGACCTCATTTTGTCTTCACTAGGTCGTACCGTTTTGGTCGGGGCGCTGCCCCGCACCCCGCCGGGGGCGCTGCCCCCTGGACCCCCGCGACCTGACCGGGCAGGTCGAACCCCGTAAGCGGTGGCGTTGCCCCCGCACCCCCACCTTGGGGGGTTGCCACCCCCCCTGGACCCCCCCTCCGTAGGGGATCTTATCTGAAAAACATTGAGCTGATTTCCTTGGATTTTATTCGCATCTCCGTATGTGATCTTTGTGACTGATTGTTTCGACACTTGCTTATGTGTTTTGTCACTTTATAATATAAAGGTTTCAATACTAGTAGTAAATATCAAAACTCTTTTAACAAACAATTTCAACTCTATTTTTAATAACAAAGTTCTTTTCTTAAACCGTTTTCCAATCTATTAGTATATACAAGCCTTTACCTCACTCGGATGAGAAATCTAATTAAACGACTTAGTAAAACAAGTGGTATGAAACGCTTGCGTTCACTTCGTCGGTTAATTCTTGGACTTGTTCGATTGAACCTCTTGTGACAACTTTATTAGTGAAGATTTACAGTTTGTTCGTAAATATTTAAGTTAAGTGGTTATGGGACATGAAGCTAAACTTCTATATTTACTAGCTTAGTGTAATTGACACTTCTCGTTGATCTTGATGATCGCTTTATGAATTAGACTAGCAATTGCGCGATGTCTCTTTCATTGCAAGGTTAGACTAGACACCACTTGTGTGATTCCATTCACACATACCTTTCTGCTTTTTGGTTAGTCTTGACCTCAATCTGTGTGATTCCACTCACACATGCGGGGTAGCTCCCCATGGTCTTCGGACCGTCATGTGATAGGCCTCTTTCTCTTTTCTATGATTTCTGGACTTCTTGCATTGATTTCTAGAATTTATGTCATTGACTTGTTATGAGTACAAGTTTGGGGTATGATGCCCTTTCCGAATCTTTGAGAAGATTCTTGTGATATTGATTATCTCTTATTGATTGATCTTCTGTTGATCATTATTTACATACTTATAGTGGTATGTCATTATGGATGTTTATGTTTATGCCATATCTTTTATGTTATATCATGTCATCTGATATTTATAGCTAGACTGACCCGTTTATTATTTTCTTAAATAATACTCGGGTCAGACCGAGATGTTACAGGTGCTTCTGCTTGACTTCTTCCCAGGGATTCATCACTCTGACTTTTGGCTAACTGTTTAGATTAGCAGTTTTTGTTGTATACACTTGAGATATAGACTCATAGTTGTATTCTTTTGTATAGCACGTGTTGCTATTCTTTTGTATTATCGTGGATCTTACTGACCACTACTCTGATGTACACTTTCATGTGTTAGTTATATATTCATATCTTCTTCCGCCTTTGTAATATGGATATCTGTGACTGATTTGTGATATGATTATTTCTATGTTTGTTTCCGAAGATTATTTATAGCCACCGTGTGATAAGCAATTACATGGATGGTCGCTCCTCAACAGCCTTATTCTCCGTGCTAGTTGACAGCACTGCTCCGGAGTGTTCTTGGCTAGCGCGGGTATAGAGGTGGGGCGTCACACACAGTGTCGACTAGTCAATATAACTAAGGCATAGAGCAATTTCAATTGAAGCCAAATGAAAATAAAGGCATCATGTATATACACAATGTCAACCAAAGTAGTGGAACTGCAACAACTGGAATGAGCACAACATCACAAAATCAAGTTTGCAGTCGAAGACAACTGCAGTGCAAAACCGTGAGCTATTGAACAAGCACATGAATTCACAAATCACAATCAATGTTAACCAAATCAGTAATGAAGACACAGAGAAGAATCATATTACCGATAATTCCAAAATGGTCGAGCATTGAATATGCTGCAGTTTTATTAGTGAACGAAGTCAACCAGAAATTCACAAAATCAAGTTAGTCAATGCCGAAGTCAAATGAAAATCAAACCGTGATGGCCAAGGATATTGAACAGCTCAAATCAAAACCGTGTCAACCAAGTAACATGAATTTATACGAATTTGATTTAATCAATGAAATCATCGGCATCAAAACAATATCGAACGGCCGAAGCAAATTGTTGAACAAATCAGATGAACGAAAAGTAAGGAGATCAAACTCATATAAAATCCCAAAAATCATCATCGGCAGTGCATCGAGTTCAAGCAAGCATTAAACCAGAAAAGAAAAGGAATAAATTACATACCAGAATCAATCGAACTCGACCAACATCGAAGCAGCCAAACGCAACTCAAGGAGACGAACGATCGATGAAGCTACAAGCAAATATCTGTTCGATCAATCAACAGAGGCGTGACTTCGATATTAAATACAAGCCCTCATTTCGTAAAGAGAAACGAACGAGAGAACAAAGCCGCCATTAACAAAAAGGGAAACGGCCGGAAAATTTTCTCTACTATAATTCATTTTGGGCCGGCCTTCTTTTTTTAAGAGCTTTCTTTTTATTATTATAAAGGGTTTTTTACTTAAATTAGGGTTGTGTTTATTTTAAAATTGTTTTTAAATTTGTATTTCAATTTTAAACCGTTGTAATTTCTAGTCGTGTGACTAGGGACAAACTACGTGGCGTAGTTTGAGTATTCGCAACTCAGTGGCTGAGTTGTGGCAGGGTTTTGAGCGTAGAGTTAGGTTTAGTCGATAGCGGGTGTCGCAAGTTTACGTATGTAAGCGCCTGACTATCTAATTTCTAGTAGAAACCTTGGGGGCAGTACGTAGGCAGGGTTTTGCCGAAGTTGGGTAAATCTGTGTGTTCTATTTACTGCATTTACTATTCTGCTATTATCTGTGCTGCAATTATTCTGCTGTGATTTGTGTTGAAATTATTTTATAAGCTTTCGCAATTGATTTTTATAATTAATATCATCACCCTATTCATCCCCCTCTAGGGTGAAATCGATCCTACAATGACAACTTCTGATCTCGGTCTCTTCAACAACCAAACGTTAATATAACACCGCGATCTTTCAAAATAGTTTATACTTTTAAAACCAAAATATAATATCCATTTCAAAACCATATAAATACGATATCATTTCCATTTTAAAACCAAATCAATATGATATCCTTTTTATTTCAAATCAATATAATATCATTTTATTTCAAATATATCCCTTTTCCTAAAATAATAGCACTTCCAAATTATAACTTCAAAACCGAAAAGATTGAAATTTTAACACATTTAAAACATAATACTTTGAAATTCATAACTTCGAAACATTTCAATTTCGATAAAGCATTTCAATTTCGATATATTTCAAGGCTTTAAATATTCCAAAATTTCTAAACTAAATTTGATAATTTCGATTCAAAAATCAAATTTTCTATTATTTAGTTTTGAGATATGTTACATAATAAACCCCTTATCATTTAAATAAGACTCAAATTACAAATAATTAAATATTGCCTTAAATTCATTTATACTTGAAATAATAATTTAATTTACCTAGACCCAAAATCAAGTGATAATAATTATACCTTTTAAAATTTCCAAATTAATAAATTTCACATCCACCCTTTTTGAGTTTAATTCTTAAATAAATTCAGTTTCATATAAGCTCAAATTTATCCAATTTCCAATCAAATTTATTTGAGTAAAGTTCTAAAAAATTTAATTCACATAAATTTCATAATTATCTTCCAAATTAAGTTTTATTTAAGCTATTATAACTATATATACAAAATAATTTAAACAGCTACTTAACCATATTATCTCAATAGAATAAAACTTTAGTATTTAACTTATTTATACTTTAAACCAATTTTATACATAGTTTAAAACCAAAAATTTAACTATATATAAAAATAAAATTTATAAAATATCCAAATCAATATCTCATAAAACCGTATATTTCTTTATAAAACCATAGAAAAACATTTCAAATATTTATATATATAGACCACGGTGTCTGTATATAATTTTCTACCATATGGTCAACTGATACGGATATTAATCATTTCAACCCGTAATTTAAATAAAAATACGGTTATATATCATTTCAAACTGCAATCCCGAATGAAATAAAAATGGATAACCACTTCCAGTTTATAACAATATAAATAAAACATCCATTCATCCAATATCAATCATAACCATTTATCACAATCATCATCCAATTCAACAGTAACATCAATATAGAACAGAAAATAAATAACAAGTAATTACTGGCAGTTTATATACAATAATAATTTAATTTAACTGGCAGTTTAATTGCAATAATAATTTGAATAACAAATTTAATTCAATAAATTAAATTTAACCGGAATGATGATAAAAATATATCAAATAGCAATAAATGAATTTCTAATTATATCAAAATTTTATTTAACAAACATAAGAAATTTTAAAAGTTGTGAGTGGGTTAAAAAACTCACCTTTTGAATTTAAATTGAATTTAAATCCAATTTAAACCCAAAAATTTTATAGTCTCGGAATCCATCCAAACAAGCACCAAAATGTCCGGAATTCTAAATCGAACCTAGCGGAGAAAACCGCGTGTGAATTGGATCTCGTATGCAAGAGTTATCTCAATTAGAAGCTTGAAATCGAAATTTGAAATAAATAAATAAAAAAACAAAAGCCCCTACCCCCAAGAGCCACGTCAGCAAGCAAATTTCTTCCAGAACGAACCGATTGCACAGAACACGAAAGAACGCTACTGGCCGCCGCCCCCACACTCGATCACCCCGCCGCCGCACGATGCGGTCACGCCGCTGCCTCCCAAAGTTCGCTGCCGACCCCCAACCTTCCGGCCCTCAACGCGCCTAGGTCGCGTTCGCCAAACTCCCACAGCAGCCGTCGATTTCGCTTGCCCTAATCAAATTTTCGTCGACGATCTAGCCATGATCAACCCAAACGAACACCATGCAGCGCGCAGTTCTCTCTACGCACTGATAACATCAATTTGGCGATCCATCGAGGTTGATCGTCGCGTGATGAATTGATTTGTGATTTTAGGACAAACGGTGATTCAAAACCAAAAACAAACTGCAGATCTGAGATGCGTACATCAAGAGCTTCGATATATAATTGTTCTCAATTTTTTTGAGGAGTTTGAAATTTCAATTTGATTTTTGAATTCCAGTTGGATTTGGAATTGTCTTCCATTGAAATGAGGAGGTGATGAGGAATTGTACGCACAAATAAATGAGAAATAGAGGTAGGCTAGGGTTTATAACATGTATTATAGACAAAGCTGAAATAATATAGGTGGACCCGACTGATATACGCGTTAAATGATAAAAATGCCCGAAAAGCCCGTTCTAACTTCGGAATGAAATTGGGTCGACCCTTATATCAAAATATACATTTTAAAATATTTTAAAAGCAATGGAAAAGGTTTCAAGTCCAAATTCCATCGTATGAAGAAGTTATGCTAAAATCAGTTTATTTCTAATTGATTTCAATTTAATTGATTTCCGGGCGTTTCGAGTCCGTATGATCAAACGACAAGTCAGATCGCTACGAAATATGAAATCCTATAATAATTCACCGTTACGGATCCGATGAAACTGGTTTCGTCGAAATCCGAGTCAGTGGCCAAAATGGCTATTTTTACATTAATTAAATAAATTAAAAATAAATTAATTAAATCACTTTTTCAATTTCAATTCTTTAATTGAAAATTTTCATCGTTTTAGATTTCTTTAACCTTCACAATAATTCACACAAGTTCAGACATAAATTTTAAGTTAATTAATTTACCCATTACCGTATTAATTTCAATTTCAAATAAATCCACAAATTATCAATTGTAGTTTCAAATAAACCCATTTATTTGATTTTAAATCTTGTTATCCAATCCGTTATCACCAAATAGATAAAATTAACATTGGTTCATGGTTTATTACATTATTATTCTCAAATTTCATCTTAATCTGCATTAACGTAATATTTAAATATTTAATTTTAGTTAATTGCAATAAACCCAATTATTTAATTTAAGTTAATAAATCTTTATTCTCACTCCTTTTATTAAATCAACCATTAACTCATGGATAACTTTAATGCTACTATATATCCAATTGCCCTAATGGTTTATAGTTATCAGCTAAATTCATACTAACTAGTAATTAATTACGTTTAATTGCAATGAATTTAGATCAAATTTAATAGATTAGATAAATGGGTAAACAATTAATAATTATTACTGTTTTCCTAATTTAACTCCATTACTACTTAATTATCAATTTACAAATATTGTAATTTCTTACTAAACATTGATTTTTATTCAATTACCCTTTATTACGTATTATTACATCAATTTATATAACTTTGAATTCATTCCCAATTTACAAATTTCAATCAATTATAACTTTACAATTTGTTTCCAATTAATAGGTATTGCACAAATTTAGTTACTTATCAACTTGCACCAACCTTATTACATTAATTTACATTCAATTACTACTCAATATATATTAATTCATTAATTAATTCAATATTTACGTTGGTTTTCTAACATTTGATTTATAGCCTAGTATAACATTTACATTAATCCCATTTCATTCAATCCATTAATTATTAACCTTAAATTAGCATTGGTTACATCATGATGCATTTATATTTCCCAGTTTCATCTCAATTCTTATTTACGTAATATTCAAACATCAAATTTCATTTAATTGCAAATAATCCACTTTATTACATTTATATTAATAATCTTGGTTCTCATTCTTACTTTATTATCAAACAACAACTATTATAATTACTCTCTAGCATTAATCCTATCAACTACAAATTATTACGTATTATTTCATCAATTTGCTTTAACCGTATTACCTAAATTTACGTTCTGTTACTATTAAGCAATATTATTTCATTGGTTAATTCAAAACTTACTTTTATTTACTCATCTTCTATTTTATAACCAAGGCAACAATTTATACTATTACATTATTGGGATTTCACTTCAATTGTCAATAATTAGTTTTAATAATCATTGCTACAATTCATTCTTGACATTTACTTCAATATAAATTATAAAAAATTTATTTCTTTCTAAATTTAATTACCAAAATCTTATTAATTTAACAAATTTAATTATTGAAAATCTATGGGTCGTTACACGTTTATAAATTCAAACAATAATTTCTTATAAGTAAGCCGAACACAAATATTCAGCAATCAATGCTCCTAATTTAATCAAGCATGACTAATCAAACAATAGTGATGATAAATAAATATGGTCACTTTCAAACAAAAAAACATGCTCTATAACTGTATAAATTTTTGAAAACTAATCCTTTATATATAAAAATAGAGGTAAAATATTTCATTTATCAAAATTTCAAGAATCAATATCGTATCCGTTCATATTGTTTAAGTGTTTAGAAATCCCTTCGACAACATGGTGTCCCATATTCTCGACCTGAATTCGTAAATTATTCAACAGAAAAATTAACATAATACGTTTCTACAACATTAAAAAATACACCCACATATGTATATACCCTCAAACTACATCTAGGGAGTCATTTACCGTATCTCTAATGAGCCATACCCTACCAAAGCTAAGTTTCCCACTTAACCTTCAACTTTGGTACCAAATTGTAACGACCCGCTTTTTCGATCATCGAAAGTCGGCACTAAAATACGTCCACGGTATTCAAATAGCGAGCATCCAATCATCGAAAAGGCAGATTGTTAAGGTAAAATAAAAAGGAAAAAACAAAGAATAGGAAAAATATAGTCTCATAGTAGGATCGACAATATATAATATAAAAAAGACAGTATAAACATCACTCCGAAATACAGAGTATGTCAGAGTTGAAAACAAACCCTATCAGCTGGACAGTTATAAAATCCCAACCTTACAATTACATATAGATATAACATATAATATAGCAGAAAATAAAACACTACATGGGTATACATCCAGCTCTTCTCCAATAACTTCATAACATTAAAGCCAATCTGAGAAAAACTCGGTACCACTCGAGCATAATAAGAAAATAACACCTGGGTCAGCCTGGAAAACCAGCGTGAGAAAACTCAAGTAATATGATAAACATATAAAAATTCTGTGATACCACATCGCGAATGGGAACAGGGTTTTACCTCACATGAACAACATCCATAGATGAAGAAATGGGAAACAAATCAAAATAACAATCCAATTAAGAAAGGATGGAAATACACAATAGAAACAATCCAAATAAAAAGGATGGGTACTAGTAAGAACAACTCTCATACTTAATGAATGGGCATAATTAATACCAAATTCCAGACTTGAAAGAATGGACACAATTGTGACGACCCGTAAATCCATAACCTTTGAATCGACAATAAACCACACATATTCGACTAAACAAGCACAAAACGACGGAAGGTCAAGAGAAAGAAAGTAGAGAGGAGAAGAGAAGAATGAGAGGAGAAGAAAACCAAATAGAACAATAAAGATCTCCCATCGCAGTAGAATAAAATATAATATATAATAACAGATCTTTATACAAAGAAACTTTAATTGTAATATACATACAATCATCATAGTATGTATATCAACAATCAATCTGGACAGTTATAGTAACTTTTCCTGACATGTTGAATATACAGCGTAACACACACAACGAAATATAATCAAGTACGTGGAATACGCCTGAGACTCCTCCAGCTCGTCTCCTGAGCTCCATAGCATCCTGACCTAAATCTGAAATACTCGATCTGACCCGAGTATTATAATAAAATAACACCCGAGTTAGTCTGAAAAACAAATGCGAGAAAGCACACTCAATTTGAATTACTACTGTTATCACTTTGAAAAACAAAGGTATTTAGTACGACCACGCCATACATAAATACGACGGGTTTTTACCTTACGATAACCAAAAAGTTTTATATCTAAATCATCTGATATTATAATAGCATCTATAGAAAATAAGCTATAAAATAGCTGAAATGCTTGCATCTCACGTTGCAGCATAGCTGGGCACATCTAAAACTGCATAACACTTATTGGAGAATGGATTCCATACTATGACAAGGTAAGGAACTACCTTTCGATGGTGCATCTCTAGATAAAATGCACCGGGGTCTTACAAGAACTTCTTGCACCCCTGCCACACAAGACTGGCCTAGCACTTCACTACTACTACCGAATATGATCACCCCAACTTTTGGGCCCCGAAAGCATTCATGAATAAATAGTAACCAGTCTAGATCTTGGGATGACCATACCCTAATGGGAGTGACCCACTTGGCCTTGCTGCATGCCCTGTTTTTGTCATTTTCCGGTTAATGAAGCTTGAGGCTGCGTATTACCTTAAGAATAGCATTCATTCTTAGAATGCTAACACCGCCTTCTAGGCAATGATGCAATGATAGCATTCATCCATACAAGTTGTTCCGGGTCTGAACAAACCGAATCTCCAAATTCAACATCTTCATTATCTTTGAGATATCACAATTCATAACGCAAAAATCTGATCGAAGTGGTTTCTGAATAATCAAATCTGATCTCGGTCTCTTCGAAACGATTAACGAATTTAACCAGATTTGATTGTTTGTTATTTAACTATAAAATAACACACATAAGTGGTCACTAAGCCTATATTATAATTTTCCAAGATATTTATTTCAAAATATCTTTACAAAGATAATAGGTCCATATCTCTTTCAATATTTCAATATTCGAAAACAATTTCAAATAATTATATCCATCACAAATCGATTTCAATTACCAATTCCATAACTATTTCCAATTTCCAAAACAAGATTCACTATCTCCTTCTAAACCGATTTTCATTAGTCGATATAAATTTATCTTGTGAATTTATATTCTCAATTCATCGAGTGATAATCACTTCACTTTATTTATACCGTCGTTCATAAATTTTATAAACTCATTTCCAGTTTCATTTGTTTATAAAATAATCTCATTTATAAACCCATCCTTCATAAATCGTTTTATTTTTCAAACCAATTTTATACATCGATTTCGACTCTTTTTCCATATTTCAAAAATACCATTTTAAATCCACTGTTCAAATTCCATTGCATAAATTATTTTAAAATCTCTATTTCAAATATCTTCCGGAATAGATAAGTACAGATTCCAAAATCAAAACGTTTACTTTATCCAAATCAAAACTTTTTAAATAATCCAAAATTCAATAAAAAAATTATCAATTCCAAAATCACCTTTGAATTTCCCTTTTAAATTCAAAAGTATTATTGATAGTATTTAAAAAACCAAAACTAGGTCCAGTGTTACTATAGCATCTAATATATCAAATCACACAATAATCCATAACAGATTATTCAATCACATCATATATCATTATATATGGAAAAAAAATCAATATATACGAGGAATCCAGTAGGATCCCTCCAACCTATTTTCCTGCATCCACAGATGTTATATAACATAAAATACCAGTCCCGCTTTTAAGAGGGATATCATGGTAATATAGGGTCTTCCGCTATTATGTGGGGCGCATAGTGTCTTATCCACTCCAACGGTGGGAAATATATCCAACTACTAACATATATACTGCTATATAAAATATAACATCCAACTGATAATAATTTATCAATCCATCCAATCAACCAGTAAATAATTTTAACTATTTAAAAATAAAACCAATTATCCAAAATGAGTGAGATTTACTCACCTTGATTTTGGAATTCGCCAAATGATCCAACTTTAAATTATATCAAACGATGTTCGATTTCATCTAAAATTCTCGCTGATCCAAAAAATCCCTAACAAAATTTGTTGCGTAGCACTCATCGATACGAATCCGTTGTCGCATGTTTTGTCCGAAACGGACCTCGTACGGAGAAGATATTAAATTTATCAACCATCGATTATTTAAATTATTAATTAAAACAAATAACATTTAATTAATTCCTAATCACCTTCTAATATACTTCTTCCTCACCGAAGTCCTGCTCGTAGCTCCTCCGTAAATGCCATAAAACGACCACCGCCTCTCCATTCCTTCACGGTAACTAGACCCAACAACTCAATCGAGCCTCTCATTGCCCAAGCTACCAAACCAGCACACCCATATTGTAGTGACCCATAGTTTCGTACCCCTTGAGTTGATAATAATTCTCCATCGTTCAACCGAAATTGTACGAAAAAGCGAATAACTAGGAAAAAGAAGAAAGAGGTAGAAGAAGAAGATAAACAACATCAGAGTCTCACAATCGCATCGAAACAAAATATAATGTATATAATGCCGCTTTTAAATACAAAGAAATCTGTATTGTTATATATACATACCGTTTTCAGAGTATAACAATCATCCATCACTTTGGACAGCTTATTATCTGTCCTTACACGGCGGAAATAGTAATTCAAGTACGTAGATACGTCTCTATCATCCAGCTCGTCTCTTGAGCTCCATAGCATAATATCCTGGATCTGTTCAACTCGGTCTGACCCGAGCGTCATAATAAAACAACACCCGAGTCAGTTTGGAAAACCAACGTGAGAAAACCACACTCAATTGGGTTATTATATTTTCAAAAATCCTTTAAAACAAAGGTATCTCATAAGACCACGCCAGAAATAAATATGTCGGTTTTTACCTTACGATAACCAAAACGTTTTTATCAAATCCGTCTGATATTATAATAGGGTCTATAGAAAGTAAAATAGAATCTAGTTGAAATGCTTGCATCCCACGTTCCAGCAATAGTTGGGGATAATCGAAACTGTACGCGTGCTTTTTAGAGATTAGATTCCACACAACGACATGGCTACTGGGGTACCGTCCGTCACCGTACCTGATCTAGATTAGAGTACCGAGGACCACTCCCGATCCCTTGCAACACACGACCGAAGCTACCCCTTACTGGATAGTCCGAATAAGATCACCCTGCAGTTGGAATCAGCAACCGCCCACACAGCCAAAAAAGGGACATCTAGACAGGGGAAATCTTACCCTAACTAGGTGTTACCCACTTAGCCTTGATGCACCTCCCCTGTTTTAGCCATTCCTGGTTGATGAGGCTTGAGGCTATGCGTTACCTTTTTAAAACACATTCACTTAAAATGCTCGTCGTCCTCCAATGACGATGGTCTGATAGCGTTCGTCTATATAAGTTGCCCTAGGTTTAGACAAACCAAATCACCATCTTCATCATCTTTACGGTCTTCATTCGCTACATTCAAACCGGATCGAAGTGGTTTTTGGATAATTAAATCAGATCCTGGTCTATTCAAAACGATCAGTGCATTGGCCAATATTGAAAGTCGGTTATTTAACCATCAGGCCTTAAATAATTTTCCAAATTATTTAACTCAAATATCTATACAAGATATTATTTCCATATTTCAACACTTTGAAAATAGTTTCAAATCCCTTTTATTCTCATGAAGCAAATTCTTTACCTTCGCCTAATACAAAGAATATTTTTTCCACTTAAGTAGTAACCCAACACTTAGAAAATATTTCCTTTTCTTTTCTATTTTCTTTTCTCAGATTGTTTACAACTTAATTTGTAAATTCCAACTCATTCCACACGAATTCTATAAATCTTGGAATTTCTTGGTTAATTTCCTTTAATATTCCCAAAGACGTTTATGCTTATTTAAAATTCCAGTTTTCACTTCTACTTCCTTTGTGAGTGTTATTTCACCTCCGCAATTTACTTAACTTATGCTTGGAATTTATTTATGAAAGTTCTGATGTGAATGGAATTTTGACCAGTAAAACAATATATATATTATATTTAAATTTTTAAACGTCTTGAAATCGTAACTCAAAATCTCGAATCCCTATCGAGGCATGCCGTTAGGAGTTCATAATTTTATACCTATTTCGAATGCATTGGAAAAGGTTTCGAGTTCTAATTCGATCGTATGGAGAAGATAGCTTTTTGGACCCATTTATTATATTAAATTATCGATATTAATTTCGGTGCATTTACACATCGTACGACCACATGACAACTATGAAAGCTATGAAATTTGAAATCCGATAATAGTACAATATTACGGATATAATGAAACTAGTTTCATCGAAATTCCGAGACTGTGCCTCGAAAGGCTATTATTAAATGTCAATTTAAACGATATATTTTTAAAATTGCATAAATCACTTCCAAATTAAAATTTAAAAGTTGCATTGTCTTCAGTACTATTAATATGAATTTTACAAGCCTTAAAAATAATTTTAACAAGCATAAAACTCCAGATTCGCTATTTTAACCAGTATTCAATTATTACTTAAATAATTAAATTATTAAATAAATTGCTACATTTAAATTCTGAATCTATTTCTAAATAAAAATCAATCCATGGTTCAATTTTAATATTTAAAACCATTTAAATATTCCAAATCCAATGTTGAAAAATTCGGATCGTTTCATTCCTCCCCCTTGAAAGAATTTTTCATCCTCGAAATTGCTAAGGTAGAACAATTCTCTAAACTCATTAACTTACTAAAACCCATTCAGTGAAAATCCCATATTCACTTTTCTAATCCTTTAGTTCCAACTAAACAATTAGTTTCAATTCCAGTCTCAAAATCCTTTTATTTTAGTTCCAATTTGAAGTCAATTCGTCGTTAATAAAAAAAAATCTAAAATTTTCAAAAAATTTCTAACTCCCAAAATTCCTGAATTTTTTTGGCAGTTTCCCTTGTACGGAGGAGCTTTTGCAATTTGATAAGAGATATATATATATATATATATATATATATACACACATCGACCGACACGGTTGAAAAAAACAAAAACATAATAATATTTTATATTTTTATTCCTTTTATTGCATAAGCATACCTCTATTTAGCATTTTAAAGCAAGCGGCTTATTTATTTATCAATTAGCGTGACCAAAATCCCGCCAAACAGCCTCCAGGTACTTGTGCTTACTCAATTTAAACACCAAGCACGAAATATATGTGATTTAATAACGTTTCGCCTATTTAAACAACTATAACACATGGGTTTTTTATAAGCAATGTAGATTAAACAACATTTAAGCAACCTATATGACTTCACTTATTCAATTGTTTTCAATCAATCCATATACTATTTCCATTCAATTTAAATGGTATGCAACTCCATTTCTTACACTCAATTCATTTTAGATCAACAAACCCATATTCATTTCAATTGATTTAAAAATCAATTTTATTCACTTCTATTAATTCATAGAATTTTATTTACTTCTGCTTACGTCAAACAACCAGTTTTCCTATAAAATTCGACCATATTCATTCCAATAAACAATCACTTTAGTTTATACCCGTTTTAAATTGATTCTAACTCAGTTTATGCTTAATTCCATTCCTTTTTAAATTTATTCACAATCCATTCACATTGCATTTTATATCAGTATTTGTTTTATCCAAAACCATTTTATTAAGCTCGAAAACATTTTATGCTATGGCCATTTCACATATTCACTTGAGCCGAGCATCCATTCAAATATTTACTTAAGTTAATTTATTTACTTCAAGTTAATTCGCCTCATAACTTAAGATTATTTTTCTGATAACCAAATTCCAATTTAAATCCACGATTTGATTTTTATTTCAATCAAATTTCATCCATTTACTAATTAATTCATATAATCCATTTATTCAACCCATTTTAAATTTTAATTCACCTTCTCAACTTATTTCTGAATTTATTTAAATGATAATAAGGTCATATTTAATTTATTCATACTTGAATTGGATTTGTTTGCATTCAAACCATTTCTATTTTAATCCAATATTATTAACTAATTAATTACCTAATTAGTTCACTCCTAACTTATAATTCAATATTTGATTTTTATTTCAAAAATCATTTCATTTAATTTTTCTTGAGTTCAATTTTATTTTATAATTCCCATTTGGATTTTCCTTTGTTTTCCAAAATATCAAACTGTTTTATTTTGGGTTTCTTATCTTACTTTTCAATTTTTTTTATAAGTCACACCACTTATTTATATCTCAAGCATATTTTTATTTATTCCAATTCAATTTTTACACTAAATTCAACTCTGTATCATTCCTTGAATTTATTTAGGTAAGAATTTAATTCATTCAATATCATCTACAATTCAATTCAATTTCATTCCAATTTCGACTCAACTTCATTTAGTTTTAAGTTAAATTCAATTTAATTCAATTTAATTTCTCAATCCAAGTTTAAAAAAAATTCAATCCATTCACTTCCCCATTTTATTCATTTAATTAGTCTACTTCACTAATTTATTTCAATCAAACCGCAATCAATTTAAATTTCACAATTTAATTTCTTCAACTTAGTCTATGTTAACTTTATTTAATCTCCTCATTTTTAATTTTTTATCTCTAAATTCAAATCTCATACTTTCCTTTCTTATTTAAAAATCATTTCAATTTATACGCTTATCCTTATTCCCTGATGATTTTTAAATTATTTAAGCAAGGATTCCAGAATTTTTTTTCTTGTATACTTTATACTTATACAATCTCATATTAGTTATGTAAACTATTTCAAATTTTATTGTTTTGTTTGACTATAATATTATCATTCAAAAACTCCTATATACATAATAATTTCAAAAAATTATTTCTTTTATATCAAAATATATTTTTGGGTAAAATTATTTCATTCAACCCTTTCGAAAACAATACTGTGTCGGCATATCGTGTTCAAGTGTTTATAAACTCTTATCGAATAAGCGGCCCACTTACTCGATCAGAATTCATATTCCACTCAACCAATAAGTCAACATAATATTTAAAACAACTTATATTCACTAACAAGTACGTGCTCATATCTATTAATATGCTCAAACTCATTCTAGAGTACCACTGACTCTATTTCCAATGAGTGACCCCACCAGAGTCAAGGTTCTCGCTTAACCTTCAGCTCTGATACCACATGTAGCGACCCGCAGTTTCGTACCCCTTGAGTTGATAATAATTCTCCCTCGTTCGAGCCAAAGTGCACGAAAGAGAAAATAACAAGGGAAAAGGAGAAAGAGGTTGAAGAAGAAGTTAAAACAACATCAGAGTCTCACAATCGCAGTGGAACAAAATATAATATATAATGTAGCTCTTAAATACAAAGAAATCTGTACTGTTATATATACATACCATTATCAGAGGACAACAATCATCCATCACTTTAGACAGCTTATTATCTGTCCTTACACAGCGGAAATAGTAATTCAAGTATAGAGATATGTCTCTGTCATCCTGCTCGTCTCTTGAGCTCTATAGCATAATATCTTTGATCTATTCAACTCAGTTTGTCATAATAGAAAAACACCTGAGTAAGTCTGGAAAACCAGTGTGGGAAAACCACACTCAATTGGGTTATTATATTTTCGAAAATCCTTTAAAACAAATGCATCTCGTAAGACCACACCCCAAATAAATATGCCAAGTATTTACCTTACGATAACCAAAACATTTTTATCAAATCCGTCTGATATTATAATAGTGTCTACAGAAAGTAAAATAGAATCTAGTTGAAATGCATGCATCTCATGTTCCAGCAATAGTTGGGTACAATCAAAAATGTATGGGCACTTATTGAAGATTGGATTCCATACAATGACAGGGCTACTAGAGTACCACCCATCACAGTACCTGGTCTAGATCAGAGTACCGAGTACCACTCCCGATTCTCTACAACACAAGATCGGAGCTACCCCTTACTAGATAGTTTGAATAAGATCACCCCGCGGTTGGGATCAGCAACCGCCCACGCAGCCAAAAAAGGGACATCAAGACAAGGGAAATATTACCCAAATTGGGTGCTACCCACTTAGCCTTGCTGCACCTCCCATGTTTTAGCCATTCCCGATTGATGAGGTTTGAGGCTATGTGTTACCTCTTTAGAACACATTCAATTAGAATGCACATCGTCCTCCAATGACTATGGTCTGATAATATTCGTCCATGCAGGTTGCCCTGGGTTTGGACAAACCGAATCACCGTCTTTATCAACTTTACGGTCTTCATTCGCTACGTTCAAACCGGATCGAAGCATTTTTCGGATAATTAAATCCGATCCCGGTCTCTTTGAAATGATTAGCGCATTGGCAAATATTGATAGTCAGTTATTTAACTATCAAATAATATTCACAAGCAACCATCAGGCCTTAAATAATTTTCTAAATTATTTATCTCAAAATATCTATACGAGATATTATTTCCGTATTTCAACACTATGAATAGTTTCAAATTCCTTTTATTCTCATGAAGCAAATTCTTAACCTTTGCCCAATACTTAGAATATTTTCCCCACTTCATTAGTAATCCAACACTTGGAAAATATTCCTTTTTATTTTCTTTTCTCAAAATCGTTTACAAATTAATTTGTAAATTCCAACTCGTTCGATACGGATTCTATAAATCTTGGAATTTCTTAGTTAATTTCCTTTAATATTCCCAAAGTCGTTTATGCTTATTTAAAATTCCGGTTTTCACTTCTACTTCCTTTGTAAGTTTTATTACACCTCCGTAGTTTACTTATGTTTGGAATTTGTTTAAGTTTCCATAATGCCTCCATGAGAATCATTCCTATAAAGTCTTATCCGTTCTTATTAAACTTCTCTTCCCATCTCGAGAGGATTTATTATTGAATTTAAAAATTTTGAAATTATATATGGAATAAGAAAAATAATTTTTTTTTTCAAAATATGGTTTTAGGTAACGTCAAATGTCAACATCTTAAAGCATTAAAATTCATATCCAATTACTAATTTATTTACAAGGCTGATTATAAAATTAGAACCTATTTCAATAAATATTAAGTATTATAATAACTAACTTTCGGAATATTCTAAATTCAAATAGTAGTTTAAAATTATATACTATAGCAGATTTTTAAAAATTCCTTTAAACTATTTCTATTTACTCAACACAAGTCTATTTCTAGCAAATCTAATATTCACCAATTCAATTCATACATTCCTCTTGATTTGTATCACATTGAATATATTCCACTATTTTTTTCAAAACAATTTCCATTTGTTGATATAAGTTCACACCATTAACTTATATTTTTCACATATCTACTGATATCGTTTTATCATATTTATAAACCCCGTTTATAAATTTATAAACTCCTTTGAGCTTTTCTTCTATTTACAAAAACAAATTATATTTATAAATCCATATTATAATTTAACCCTTATCAAAATTCCATTTTATTCAAATGTATTTATTGATTCCAATATCTCTTCTAGCCCTTAATATATAATTTTAATTTCAAGTCTTTACTTAACTAATTCAAATAGTTAAGTATAACCCCATTTAGTTAATATATTTTTATTCTACTTAATTTCCTTTAGAATAAATCAAATTTCCAATATAAATAATTTCTTTCAAATTTCATTTTAAATTCCTTCGATTTAATTATTTCTAATTTAAAATTGTCAAATTCAATTTCCACGCTATTTAACATTTTCTAATTCAATTTATGCACGATTCATATCAGTTTATCCATCATATCAAATATCAACATGTATATGAACAACAAATATTTTTAAGGAATCTAGTTGGATCCCTCCAACCTATTTTTCCCTGCATCCATAGATTTTAGTCAACAAATTAAATACCAATTCCACTTCAAGGTGGGAAATCGCGGTATATAGGGTCATCCGCAACTATACGGGGGGCATAGGGTCTCATTTGCTATATAATGCAGGAATATCAATCACTCCAACACACACATATATATATATATATATATATATAATATCATCCAATAGATAAATTATACATTTGTCAATCAAGTCAGGCATCCAATGATTTAAATTTAACATTTAATTTTAAACACAGTTATCCAAATGAGTGAGAAAATGTCACCTTTGATTTTTATTTGCAATCCAATTCAATCTCGACTTGGTTTCCTCACGATTTAAGACCTTGTATAACATTATATGATTTATTAATATATGAAATAATCGAACAATCAATTTACCATTTAATAATTTAATTTAATCTAATAGTTTAAACTGATTTTCTTTAATAAATTATTTTTAGTGATTAAAATATTTAAATAAGTTTATTAAATAAATTAACCACCCTAAATACATATTTCTAAAATAAACTAGTAAATTTAAAATGTGTACATGTATATTTATTTTCTTTTCAAACTACATATATACTTAAAAAAAATTACATATTACAAAAACCTAATTTTATATAAACTTTTAACATTTTAATATTCCTATTTTTTTTATTTCAAAATCTTATCTATATATATTTACTGTTTTAAATTAAAATATGCATGTGGATATATATATATATATTAAATTAAAAATATAATTGTTTTATGCCTTTTGTAAATATATTTTTCCGTTTTCTGTATATATATAAATTGAAAAAATCTGCATATATATCACACTTTCATAATTTTCTTTTCTGTGCATATTCATATGTGTGTTATTAAATTTAAATTGACATATATACCTTGTCGAGTCCTTCTCCACGTCCATCACGAATCACTAGAATACATCGCCCCCTTCCAGACTTCATGCGTGAACGAATCACATCGCGTGCTCTGCCTCCTCTGGCCACTTGCGCGAGCGAAACCCAAATATCTCGATCCTCATTCCCATAACGAGCATCACCGGCGAACGTTGCACGCACCATCCCTTCCTCTATCATGCTGCCGCTTGATTCGAACGTGATTTACCTCGCGCCTCCAAATTTTTTAAAAACGAAATGTATTCGATTTCATTTGAGAGAAGGGAATGGTTTTGATTTTGATTCTAGAATAAAATGAATGAGGATGGGAGTGAAGTACTGGAGATAGAAATTTTCAAAGCTCGGCATTTTTTTAATTTTTTTAAGGTATCGGCTCGATTGTTTGAACTGAGGAAAAAGGAGAAGGTCGCGTGATTTAAACAAAGTGAAAGGGGAAATGTCGGACTGAAAGAGAGTAAGCATCTTGAGCATGTTTTCTAGGTCGGCTGATGGAGATTAACCTCCAATATGAATTGAAAAAATTTTGAAGTGAAGGGAATTTTGACTTGTCAAACAATATATATATATTATATTTAAATTTTTAAACATCTTGAAATCATAATCCAAAATCTCGAATCCCTATCTAGGCATGCCGCTAGGCGTTCATAATGTTATACCCATATTTTGAACGCAATGGAAAAGGTTTCGAGTCCTAATTCGATCATATGAAGAAGATAGCTTTTCGGACCAAGTTATTATATTTAATTATCGATGTTAACTTCAACGCATGCACACACCATACGGCCACACAACAAGTCTGAAAGCTACGAAATTTGAAATCCGATAATTTACAATATTAAGGATCCAATGAAACTAGTTTCATCGAACTCCGAGACTGTGCCGCGGAAGAAGTGATATATTTTGAAAACTGAACGAGCACTTCTAAATTCAATTTTAAAAGTTGCATTGTCTTCAGTATTATTAAGACGAATTTTACAAGCCTTAAAAATATTTATAACAAGCTTAAAACTTCAGATTCACTATTTTAACCAGTATTCAATTATTACTTTAATAATTAAATTATTAAATAGGTTGTACATTTAAATTTTGAATCTATTTTTGTAAATAAAAATCAATCTATAATTCAATTTCAATATTTAAAATCATTTAAATATTCCAAATCCAATGTCAAAAAATACGGGTCGTTACACATGTCACATCCGACTCGCCCTAGATGAACGCGACCTATACCCTATGCGTCGCACCAACCAACATCGTGGAACGCCTTCAAATCGACGTCGTTCGATGCCCTTGTTGCCACAAACCCTATGAAAACATAGCCACACCCTCTCGTTACTCGAATCTTCAAATAAAATCAACCCTAGCCTCCACAAGCCTCACGACTATGACAACTGAGCCCCAAAACCCATGCCGCAAGCTTCAAAACGCAAGCTCAGTCGAAGATCTCAATTGAACTAGATTTATAAAATTTTGTTTTATAAATTCCATGGAGTATTTTGTTTAAATTCGTTTACTGGAGATGCTTTTAAATAAAAAAAAGAGGGGTAAGAGATATGGAAATATTATATAGGGGGCGTGGGTAGTAGAGGGTAGGTCAACTGATAAGAAGGAACATGCTAAATCGAAGATAACATATAATTTAAAATTCAAAGTTTCTAGATATTAACTTCCAAATCCCGATCGAGACATGCCGCCTGGTGTTCTAACGTTATACCCTTATTCCAAACACAATGGAACAAGTTTCGAGATCTAATTCGATCGTATGCAAGTGATAGCATTTTGGACCTAGATATTATATTAAATTTCTGATATTAATTTCAACGAGTTTCTCTTCCGTACGACCAAATGGTAACTCTAACTGCTACAAATTTTGAAACTCGAAAATAATACACTACTACGGATCCAATAGAATTGGTTTCGTCGAATTACGAGACTATGCCCCGGATCGCTATTTTTACTGGTCGATTAAATCGACGATTTTCAAAAATTATCGAAATCATTTGAAATTCTAGTTTTAAAAACTTACTAACTCAATTCTAATTCAAATAGAATTTATATCAACATTCGAAATCGTATCAATTCATATTCAACTCAAATTTCAATAATTAACCATTTACGTATTACAATAAATTGCTATGTTTGAAATTTTAATTTCATTCTTTAATTTCAACCAAAATCTTCATATCAAAAATCAATTTATATTCCGAATCAATATTTAAAACCATTTAAATATTCAAAGTCAAACGTGGAAAATCTGGGTCGTTACATTCCTCCCTCCTTAAAAGAATTTCGTCCCCGAAATTGCTAAGGTAGAAAAAATGCTCCAACCCCATTAACTTATCAAAATCCACTTAGTTAAAACCCAACATTTCACTTTCCTAAACCTTTTATCCAAACAATTAGGTTTCATTCCTAAATCAAAATCCTTTATTTCAAGTTAAAGTTGCAAATCCAATTTTAGTTAGCAAAAGTTTTTCAAAAAATTTCTAACACCCTAAATTTTCGAATTTTTTTAGCAGATTCTTCCTTGTACGGAGAGCCTTTTGCAATACGAAAAATATAATAAAAAGCTATACATCGGCTCTTACGGTCGAAAAATGCAATATATAACAATATTTTTTATTTTTCGCGTGCTAAATTCGTAAGCGTACCTTATTTTAGCGTTATTAAGCAAGCTCACTCGATTTATATGCAATTGCACAACCAAAATATAGTCAAATGGTCTTCTTTGCCTGTACTTACTCAATTAAAATACGTAAGTTTCATGAGTTTAAAATTTAATAACATTTAAATTCATTTAACTAGTTAAACACATTATTTTCATAACCAACAAGTTATATCATGGATGTATAACCAATTTTATAAAAAAAACACGCTATAACATGTATATCTAGCATGTACGTGCAAATACCATGTTCCAACATTTAACCATTCACTTCCAAATTTATTTGCATACCATTTATTCAATTTCAAGCTTATTCACAACAATTTAATTGCATCCAATTTACATTTACACCCATTTCATACATTTCCATTTCTTTAAGCTTCCATTTATTTCACTTGAATGATTCACAACAACTTTTATTTGCGCTCTATTTCGTATCAAATTCAATTTATTAACTCGATTTATTCCATTCATTTAATTTTGTGTTCAACAACATTTCATTATTATCAAATCAAAATTTCAAACTCATATTCATTTTAAATTTGATTCATATTCAAATTAAAATCGATTCCATTTCACTCAACAACGTTCCAAACACCTTCAATCCATATCCAATTTACATCTAATTCTTCCATTTGCTTTTCATTTGACTCACTAAGTTTTTATTCACTTTACTTTCTAACTAACGACAATTCCATGCCATGTTAATTTATGTATGAATCGTTTCATAAAATATTACTTAAGTTGAATTCCATTCTTATCAACAATATTCCCAACCGTATTCAATTTACACTTTGAATTCATTTATTACTTAAGTCATCACTATTTCAATCCCTTTCTATTTTGTTCGACAACATTTCAAAATATATTTAATTCGCTTACACATAAGTTGAAATTCCATTTACAACTCATATTCCATTTCCAATATTCAATTTACTAACTAATACAACTAACTAATCACTTCCATTTTCCATTTCACAATTAGATTAATTTCAAAAATCACTTCATTTAGTTGGCTTGGGTATAAATCCATTTTATAATTCGAATTTGGATTTCCAATTCAATATTTAAGCTTACTTTGCCTTAATTCATTTCAGATTACCTTCAATTTGATTTCCATACTCAAGTCTATATTCATTTTATTAAGCTATTACAAGTTCAAATTCCATTCCATTAAACACATTTAATTTATTAGTTCATTCCATTACCATGTTCCAAATCCTAATCCATATTCATTAATTTGTTACAATTCGAATTCAATTTATTCACACTTGCGTTGAATTTCATTCCATATCCCATAAACACTTATTTCAAATTTATTCCATGTTCCAAATATATCATTTTTTTATTTACTTGCTCATACATTTTGTTGCATCCAATGCATATACATGTCCATTATATCCATATCTGTTACAAATTCGTTCTTAAACAATTTATTCACTTACCATATGTTTGCATAATTTTTGCTACTTCTGTTTATGTCGAATGATAGTTCAATCCATGCTATTTGGTGGTATTCATATAATAAAATAACCATTTGAGTTTATAGATATTTTAAATTGATTCCGAAACAATTTATCAAATTTTTATTAATCTACATCCATTTTACTTAACCAAGTTAAGTTCAATTTCTAAAAAACCGGTATATTTGGTTTGACTTGAGTTCAACCTCATTTTATAATTCATATTTGGATTTTCTTTTCTTCACCAAAACATCAAACTATTTCTTTATTGGTTTTTCTATCTACCTTTTCCAATTTATAAGTTACACTACTTATTTTTCACATTTTCATTAATTCTATATTTGATTTGATCCCGTTCAGAATTATAACCTATAGTTATACATCATTTTACAAACTCAAATGTTTTGCTCAATTCAATTCGACATTGTTTCAAATCCAAATTGATTTTTATTTAACTTAGCTTTAGTTAAATTCTAATTTATACAATTCTTTTTTAATTACTTAAGTTAAAATTCAATTCCAAATTCAACTTTTCCACACTTCCTTTCCTTATTAACATTATTCTGAATTCATAAGTTCAAAACTTATTTCCTACTATATTTCTAAAACTTTTAAATAAGGATTCTAGAATTCAAACACCCGGTATTTATTTCAAATCACTTTGAAACCATATATATATATATACCCCTTTATATACCAAATCACACTTACTTTTAAATTTAAACCAAACCTAGTTTTTGTCCATATCAATTCCTTTAGAATTTTTAAAACAAAAATTGTTTACCAAACAAGCCCAAAACAAATAATAATGATAGCAAATCGTCACTTAGAAACTCGAAAATGAATGATGATGATGTTGTAGTCATCACTAGGATTATTTTCCAGCGACTGAAGTGAGTTCAGTGCTTTTATCACCTCCAAAATCCATTTAAAACAATTTTTATTCAAAAATACTTTCAAAATAATGCTATTTTATTTTCACAACACTTCATAAAATATTTTGCAAACTTTCCGAGATTTAAATTTCCAATTCTGGTTTGAATCTAATTTCAATTATCACTTATTTGTATAATGTTTACCCATACAATTTTAATTTGGTTATATATGCATATATATTCAAATTTATAATCTCATTGAGATTGTACTAATATCAACCAAACACCCTAATACTACAATAATTTCTAAAAATTATTTCTTTTATATCAAAATACAATTGGGTAAAATTATTTCATTTACCTGCTTCAAAACAATATTATGTTAGTGTACTATGTTTAAGAGTTTAGAAACCTCTATCAATACAATTGTCCATACCGTACCAACAAGAATTCATAAACACTAAACTAATAGGTCAACACAATATAAAAAAATTTATATTCACTAACAATTACGCGCTCATACTTATAATACAGTTAGACTCATTCTAGGGTACTTCCGACCCTATCTCTAATGAGTAATGCCCACCAAAGCCAAGGTTCTTGCTTAACCTAGCTTTGCAACCAAGTGTGATGATCCAAAAATCCATACCCTTTGAATTGACAATAAACCAAATATCTCCGACCCAAAAAGCACAGAATGATGGAAAGTCAAGAGAAAGAAAGAAGAGAGAAGAAGAGAAGAGAAGAAAGAGAGGAGAAGAAAACCAAACAGAACAATACAGAATCTAACATTGCAGCGGAACAAATATAATATGTAATAACATATTTTATATAAAGAAACTGTAACTGTAATATACATACAATCATCAGAATACAACAATCAACAATCAATCTGAACAATTATAATAACTTGTCCACACATGTACTGAATATGCAACATAACACACACATCGGAATATAATCAAGTACGTGGAATACGCCTGAGACTCCTCCAGCTCGTCTCCTTAGCTCCATAGCATCCTAATCTAAATCTGTAATACTCGGTCTGACCCGAGGATTATCATAAAATAACACCCGAGTCAATTTGGAAAACCAGCGTGAGAAAGCACACTTAATTTGAATTATTACTGTTATCAAAATCCTTTGAAAAACAAAGGTATCTCGTAAGACCACACCACACATAAATACAACGAGTTTTTACCCTACGATAACCAAATTTTTTATATTAAAATCATCTGATATTGTAATAGCGCTATAGAAAATAAACTATAAAATAGCTGAAATGCTTGCATCTCACGTTTTAGCATAGTTGGGCACATCTAAAACTGCATAATGCTTATTGGAGAATGGATTCAATACTATAACAAGGTGAGGAACTAACTTCCAATGGTGCATCTCTAGATAAAATGCACTGGTGTCTGACAAGAACATCTTGTACCCTTGCCACACAAGACTGGCCTAGCACTTGACTACTACTACCGAATATGACCACCCCACCTTTTGGGCCTTGAAAGCATTCATGAATAGGTAGTAACCAGTCTAGATTTTGGGATGACCACACGCGAATGGGAGTAACCCACTTGGCCTTGCTACATGCCCTGTTTTTGTCATTTTTCTGTTGATGAGGCTTGAGGCTACGTATTACCTAAAGAATAACATTCATTCTTGGAATTCTAACACTGCCTTCTAGGCAATGATGCAATGATACCATTCATCCATACAAGTTGTTCTGGGTCTGAACAAACCGAATCTCCAAATTCACCGTCTTCGTTATCTTTGAGATATCACAATTCATAACGTAAAAATCAGATCGAAGTGGTTTCTGAATATTTAAATCTGATCTCGATCTCTTCAATACAATTAACAAATTTGGCCAGATTTGATAGCTGGTTATTTAACTATAAAATAACACACAAAGCGGTCACCAGGCGCATATTATAGATTTTCCAAAATATTTATTTCAAAATATCTTTACAAAGATATATAGGTCCAAATCTCTTCCAATATTTCAATATTCGAAAACAATTTCAAATACTTATATCGATAACAGAATATTTTCGAACCATCTCAATACTAAGAAATATTTCCAAATTCCATTTTATAACTCATTACTTAAAAAATATTTCTATATAAATCAATCCTTAGTTAAAATATTTTCTAAACTTTCATTCCAATACTTAGGAAAATATTCATAAGTAAATTTCCCAAAAACTTTTTATATATCAACACTTAGGAAATATTTTGTACTTATCTTATAAATCTTTGGAGTTTTCATTAATTCCCTTTGCAATTTCCAAAAATTTATTGATTATACTTGTTTATAATCCAACTAACAATTTCTAACTTCTTTTATGAATTCAGATTCTTTTTTTCGAAGTTCCCGTATCTAAAATTATTGGATATTTTCTCAAGTTTCCTAAATTCCATTATAAGATTTCCTCTTATAAAATCACATCCATTAAATAAAACCCAATTTACCAATCTTGATAATATTTATAAATAATTGCAATCAATTTCCAAAACTCTATATTACAAAATAATTATTTTTAAAGAATAGTAATAAAAATTCAAACCATTTAGACGATTATTAAAATATCAAACACTTTTAAATAGGCAACGATAACAAATTTCCAATATATAAATAAAACTAAATTCATTTTTATTAAGATTAAATATTTGAATAGTCAGCTTTTACGAAATATTTCAATACTAAAACAGTTTTTAAACTATACAGTTTCATAAATAAATAAATAAAATCTCTTTTTAAAACAAAACTTAACTTCTCGATAAAAATTTATTTTTAAAATTCAATCATAACTATTTTACATTTAAAAATCTCTTTCAATTTATAACAATCGATTTCCATTACCAATTCCACAATTATTTCCAATTTCCAAAACAAGATTCACCCTCCCTTTCTAAACCGATTTTCATCACCTGACATAAATTTATCTTGTGAATTTATATTCTCAATTCATCGGGTGATAATCACTACACTTTATTTACACCATCGTTTATAAAAATTTAAACTTATATTTATAGTAATTAAACCTGTTCTGTTTGAAATTTTAAAAATAAAGTTTAAATTTGTAAATCAAAAATTTAAACTAAGTTTAAAACCTAAGTTTGAACCTGAATTCAAGTAGTCTGAATCTTAGATTTGAAATGATTCAATTTTTTGAAATTTAAATTTGGTTTTAACAACTTTTAAGTGTTTAAGTGAATTTGGTTTGAATTTAAACTGAAAAGTTTAAATTGTAAAATAGAGATTTAAAATAAGTTTAAATCTAGTTTTAAAATCTGGAATTTGAGTTTGAATTTTAGTTTTTAAAATAAAATAAAGTTTTTTTTTAAATTTAAATTATTTAACTACTTTAAAATTGTTGTTTATTCCCAAATGCTCATTGATCCTAACACGGGCGATTACAGACACCTCCGAGGTGTGATCGAAAAGCCGATCTGGAAAGGAAAGCGTCAATAGTATGTACAAGTCCTGTAGAATGGCGGGCAGCGAACATCCGATGCCTTTTAATAAAGGGATATGATTACCAATTGGACTGCTGATGACCGACATCCCTTTGAAAGGAGCCAGAGGCAAAGTGAAATAGCGAGCACACGATGATGCTTCACTTATCAATGAGATTTATCCTAATCTTCTTTGAATTATTTCCAAATCTATTTCTATTTTAATTATTCAATGAACTACGGATAACTTGAACTAAACTACTTTCAAAACGATGCAGGTGATTAGGTACTCAGATTTGGTCGCCAACCAATCCACGTAGACCATGATCGGACGTAAGTTACATCTAGACGAGCATAATTCAATCGCTCATCATCATTCATGTGCCTTTACTTTGGGGCCAAGAACTAGACATTGAAAAGCTCATCACGATTAGAGCCCAAATACAAAGTCAACATGACTGACCATCCATTCATTGACCTCCACATTTGACTTGGAGACCTGAACAAGGCTTGAAATGAGTATAGCCCGATCGTCCACTCAAATCAAGTCATAGAACAAAGTCCGATAAAATACAGATGCCCCTCTTGAAGCTCAGTGACGTCGGGATCTATCTAAAGTGGATGTGATTTGATCGTCTGCACATCAAATCCTACCTTGAACACAAAAGGTTATTCGAAAGCCCGACTTAGAGTAGTCGTGATGGAATACTTACTCGTCAACCATCGCTCTCAATGCATGAACGCGACTGCACCTTAAAACATATGCAACTTACTGTGTTTACTTAATATTCTTGGTTTCTAGAAAGAGATACGAAAAAATTGTGCGATATTTGGCTATCTAACCCAGCATGGATGTGATCCAACCATCTGTCATATACCTCCTTCCTTGACTTGATTAGAAGAGCTATAATCACCATGCGGACAAGAATTGGCCTTCCATTCTTCAAGTTTCATCCTTCATGCTGGGGGCAGATTCCCATTCCATGAGCAAACGTGGTCCGATCATTCATTCGACAGCATTAGCCTCGATATGGTAAAAGAAATTCAAATTAAACTGGTGGAAATACGACTGCTCTCGACATCAATCTCCAAGTCCCCTGAGGGGGACTGGAGTACTCTAAGTCCCTAGAGTGCGGACTAGAATATAAACGACTCAAAATCTCCAAGTCCCCGGAGTGCGGACTGGAGTACTCTGAGTCCCCAGAGTGCAGACCAGAGTATAAACGACTTAAATCTACAAGTCCCCTGAGTGCGGACTGGAGTACTCTCAGTCCCCAGAGTGCGGACTAGAGTATAAGCGACTTAAAAACTTCTACGTCCCCTGAGTGCGGACTAAAGTACTCTCAGTCCCTGGAATGCAGACTAGAGCATAAACGAATTGACGAAAATCTATGCATCCCGAACTACGGACTAAAGTATAAACCGTTCGACAAATCTCTAGGTCCCCAGAGCAGAGACCGAAAGATGAACACAAACTGGGCACGAATCGAACGAGGGAAGAGTAACACTAAGTCACTAGAATGCAGAGTGGTGTATAAAAATCGACAAATAGATGAGTGGATTCCGACCATTCTCTATTCGGCAAACTTCGACCGAAAATCGACAGGAGGATTATTAACTCGCTAAGGATGGAGCTCGACAATCCAACAAGTGGCCTGGCTAAATCAATGCTGGAAGCTAGGGTACAAATCACTAAAAGCTGAATACGACAGCTTACTGTAGCTCTAGCTTTGGCATTCTTTATAACTTAAGGCAACGACTACATGGAGGCCTCAATATAGAACTAATCGAAACGGCATCTAAAGCTACGAGCAACCGACTATATCATACCTCAGATCGAGGTTCAATACCGGTCTGCACTAAGCACATACGAATGTGACTGGGATGTTCTTTGAAAACCTATGACCTCCAGAGTGTGGAAAGGAGAGTAAATCATGAAGACCTGGTCAAAAATTCTCCAGCACCCTCCTTCGATCCATTAGGAGGAGTATGAAACTGGATGGGAATGACCCGACTGCATTTGTAGCCAACTTTACCTCGAGATTTGATTACAAAATATAAACCAAAGTGGACGTGGATGACCGTCCAGTGTCCAAATTATGCCCTAAAACTGACAAGGCATTGAAGTATTCCTCTTGGAATGAAAAACCATGATAAAATCCAAGATAGGCGAGACCCCGTCTCCCATCGACTGACCTGATCCCCGATTCAACGGGAAAGAGAGTAATGCTAAAGTGGACATGGCTGACCTTCCTACTTATTTGTATATATGCCCCAGACCTGGGGGCATGAGCTAGAAGCAACATGAATGTGAACCGACTATTCATCGATCAACTCTTTGTTTTCGAAGTTTAGGTGGGAATATAAACATAGCTAGGATGAGACTCAACCGTCCATTCAGTACATTTATCAACTCGAAACTGAGAGCAAACGCATGGTCATCCAGAGACTGGCTGCGATAGCTCAATATTGAAACTTATATATAATGTTTACAAGAATTCAAGGCCGAAACAATGCCTAGGGATAGAATCACTAAATTGATACCTAAGCTAGTGGACAACTAATTGTCACTCCAACCCAAGGCATGCGGATCATGAATGTTGCTTGAATATGGAAGATGGAACCCCTGCAAAACAACAACGTATGATGACAGACGATATAGTGTTTAGGAGTCCAGATGCAGACAAGGTGGACAGCTTCGTCCGCATCTAAAACTCTGACAATTGGCAAGTAGTGCCCGAGCCCTGGCTCGGGCGACATTCTTGGATCCATAAAGACATAGATCCGAGAGATGATGCTGAGGAACCCAGGGAGACGAATGCAGCACCGGCTGAATTGACAATTGACATCCCAATCAGGCGTATGACCCATCACGAGTTCTTATAATTGGATCACTACTCGACCCCTTGGTGGCCGAGAACCTCGCTGATTTCCTCCATACGAATCTTGGTGTTTTCGCTTGGACACATTTAGATATGTGTGGGATTTCTCCTGCAATTGCGAGTCATATGTTGAACATAGACCCGAAACATGTACCTATGAAACAGAAAAGGAGAGGCATGGACCCGGAGAGGTCTGCGGCACTCAAAGAGGAGGTGGACAAACCCAGAGCTAATGGGTTCGTCCACGACGCCCTCTACCCTGAATGGGTGTCTAACCCAGTGTTAGTAAAGAAAGCGAATGGAAAATGGAGAACTTGTGTTGATTATTCCGATTTAAACAAAGCATGCCCGAAGGATAGCTTTCCATTACCTAGGATTGACCAACTGGTCGATTCAATAGCTGGACATGAGTTGTTGTCATTTATGGATGCGTACTCTGGATATAATCAAATCCCGATGCACCTCCCAGACCAAGAACGCGCCAGTTTTGTCACGAACACGGGATCGTATTGCTGTATAGTAATGCCATTTGGATTGAAGAACACAGGAGTGACTTATCAACGCCTGGTGAATCGAATGTTCAAAGATCAGATTGGTAAAACAATGGAATTCTATGTAGATGACATGCTCGTGAAGTCACGGCAGTCAAACGACCACATCCGAGACTTAGCGGAGATGTTTGACATACTCAGGCATTATGGAATGAAGATCAATTCGTTGAAGTGTTCATTCGGCGTAGCATCAGGAAAGTTTCTGGGGTTCATTGTGAATGCCCGGGGAATCGAGGCTAACCCAGAGAAGATTCAGGCTATCCGAGATATACAGGTGCCTAAAACCATAAAGCAGGTACAAAGCTTGAATGGAAAGGTAGCCGCGCTAAGCCGATTCATATCCAGGGCCACAGATAAGTGTATTCGTTTATTCGATGTTATAAAGAAAGGAAAAAGGAATTTCGAATGGACATCCGACTGTGAGGAAGCATTTCGAGCACTTGTGAGGCACCTAGAAAGCCCCCCGGTAGTATCAAAACCAATAGACCATGAAACGTTATATGTATACTTGGCTGTATCCCAGCACGCTATCAGTACAGCTTTGGTTCATGAGGAAGACCAGGTTCAAAAGCCAGTTCACTATGTTAGCAAGCGCTTGACGGGGAAGAAAGAAATTACCTGAAGATTGAGAAGCTATCCTATTGCTTGGTGATTGCATCACGCAAGCTTCGTCCATATTTCCAGGCACACTCAATCAGTGTTTACACTTACCAACCCTTGCGGCAAGTACTCCAACGACCGAAAACTTCTGGAAGAATGTTAAAATGGAAAATTGAGTTAAGTCAGTATGATATTACCTATCTGCCACGAAAAGCCATACAAGGACAAGCATTAGCTGACCTCATTGCTGAATTCACTGTGTCGGGTGAATCAAACAGCCACAATGTCATGCCTCCCGTTCGATGGAAGATGCACACCGATGTGGCATCTAACGACTATTGCTCGGGGCTTGGCATAGTCATTGTGACTCCTGAAGACCGGTCAATTTGCTACGCCTTGAAGCTTGAGTTTGCAGCGACAAATAACGACGCCGAATATGAAGCATTGATTGCTGGCTTGAGACTTGTTAACGAACTGGGATTGAAGTCAATTGAAATCTTCTGTGACTCACAATTGGTAGTATATCAGGTGCAGGGAGACTATCAGGCGAAGGGATAGAGACTTGCTCCTTAACTTGCTTGGGTTCAAGAGCTGTTGACAAATTTGAAATATTACGACATCTCGCACGTCCCGCGTGAACAAAACAAAGAAGCTGATTCATTGGCCAAATTCGCGAGCATTGGCCATGCCCAGCAAATGGGATTAGTTCCCATTGAAACCTTACATACTCCGGGTATAAATATGTTGGAGGTAGATTTCGTGTTAGAAACCGAAATCGATAAGGAATCAAGGATGACCCCATTTAAGCAACACTTACTACATGGGATCTTACCCAAAAGAAGGAGCGAAAGACGACAATTCATTCCTAAGGCTTTGCGATATGTAATGGAGAGCGAAATAATATATCGAAGGGGATTCTCAACCCCCTTACTCCGGTACATAACCCATGATGAGATAAAACGAGTCCTGAAGGAGGTCCATGAAGGAGAGTGTGGTAAATATTCTGGGGGGGCAGACGTTAGCGGAAAAAAATCCTTCGCTATGGATACTATTGGCCGATTGTAAATTTGGATGCCGCAGACTACTTGAGGAGATGTCATAAATGCCAGAAATATGCAAAAGTCCCGAGAGCTCCGTCGACGGAACTCACACAAATGGTTAGTCCCTGGCCATTTGCAATGTGGGAGATCGACATAGTCGGTTCCTTACACATATCCAAAGGTGGTGCGAAATACGCGATAGTTGCGATTGATTACTTTACTAAGTGGGCAGAAGCAGAGCCTTTGGCCACTATCACAACCAAAAAGGTCATTAATTTCGTTGTACGAAATATTATATGCCATTTTGGCCTTCCACGAACTATCATTATAGACAATGGAACTCAATTCGAAAGCAAGGAGTTCAAAGAATTTTGCCAAAATATGGCATTGAGAAAAAGTTTGTAGTAGTTACTCATTCGAAAGCCAATGGACAAGTGGAAGCCGTGAACAAAATAATCAAATCCATATTGAAAAAGAGTTTGGAAAAGGCTAGAGGGAAGTGGGTGGATGAATTTCCAACAGTATTATGGGCTTATAGAACTACCGATCAGTCCATGACTGGTCGTACTCCATTCGCTCTTGCTTACTGCACTGAGGTCGCCATCCATGTAAAAGTTGAAGTCTCCTCTCATCAAGTGGCTAATTACAACCCTTCTTTCACAAAAAAAATACAAATCAGGAATTGCAATGGAATTGCAATTAAACTAGATGAAATTGGCAATGACTTATGAGCATATAAAATGCATCCGAGAGCCAATGGTAAGAATATGTACCCGAACATGCATGTATACATCCAAAAAAGTTCGACTTCTTGAAATCAACATAAATTGAATTCTCGCTTAGGGTTATTAAGAAAAGACTAGATCAGATAGCCGAAGCTTACTAGCACTGTAGAATCAGACACGGATGGCCACTGATGAACTACAACCCTGGATTTATAACATTGGGAATCGGCCAAGCATCATGATGACCAAAGAAGGATACGACACCTTGGGAGGATAAAATTAAAGGATAATGACTGTTCAAGGAACACGATGGATTTCTTTCTAGAGACAAGGAATACTCGCTGATTCAAAGCATGTCGTGTTGCTTCACACGACACACTTTGGGGGAAAGTGTTAACCGGCACCTTGGCCCAGCAACAAGACGACAATTGAGGAAATTATCGTTAGCACTAGACAAGATTCTGACCAAGAAGATCCTGATGATATATGGGTTTGTACGGGTTTGGTGTAGTCGACATGTTTTGGCAATCAAGAGCGTTCGGCATTAGAAGGACGCTCGGCATTGAGAAACGTTCGATATTGTATATCGTTCGGCATCTATGGAACGCCCGGCATATAGGAGCACTTAGTACCAAGAACGTTCGGCGTACAAGGAAAGTTCGGCATCCATGGACGTTCGGCATTACAAGGTACATTCGGCACGACTGGGTCAACTGGTATTAAAGAGCGTTCGGCTTCTGGAGCGCTCGGCATTCATGCTTCACTCCGCATTCCTGGACTGTTCGTCATTCCAGCCTCGTTCGGCCTGCACCCCTCACTCAACACCTCACACCGTCCGGCACAAATCTCGTTTGGCCATCACCTATCGTTCGTCGCCCAAAGTCGTTCGGCACCAATGGGTGGTCGGCATGTAGAGCGTCCGGCCTCACTTCGTTCGGCTTAAAGATGGATGTTCGGCATTTGACTGTTTGGCATGTTTGGGTCGGCACACAGGGCTTATTCCATTTGGACCAATATATTCAGCCACCAGGCCCACCAGGGAAGTCCAACCCATCTTCGTCTATAAATAGAAGGGCAGGGGCACACTGAAAAGGGACCTTTTTCCAAGAACACTGGAGGGACTCTGCCATTTTTATACTCTCCTCTTTTTAATTAAAACTTCTATTCAAGTGATTGATTTACGGATTCTATCTGTATTCAAGTAATTGAGAAAGCAATAAAGATCAAACTCAAAGTGGATGTAGGCAATTACGCCAAACCACTATAAATCTGATGTTCTCGTTTTTGTTGTTCTTTCTGCATTGAATTACATTATTCTTCTATTCTAATTTACTCTCTTCATTAATCTCTCCACATAACTCTACTCAAGGGTGTTAGTGACCAATTTTGATGCTAACAGGTGATTTATTTCCAATTAATTCAGTTCATGTTTCAAAATTTAATGCTAGTTTACTGCATATATGTTTATACCTAAATTTAAACTTATGTTTTAGATCCAATTAGATCATTACAAAAAGGATTCTTTAGGTTTGAAATCTCATATGTTATTAAACTAAATGTTAATAGGAGATGATAAAGGGTGTAAAATAGATTTAACTTGACTATTTCATTTTCAAATAGACTTTATTAGAATTTAATTGCAACATAACTTACCTTGCCATCTTCACTTTTCTAATTTACTCTTACATTCATTGCCTCCTTATGTGGATTATTTTCATACCTTTTATTTATGAATGTAAACTATAAGTCGCGATAAAGATGTACATATATATTATACACATGTTTATATTATCTTGTTTATGCTATCATATTTTTGAATATATGTTAATGCATTCCTAGTAAAACATTCAATCGAAATGTTAACATGTTTGTTTAATTCTTAATCTAATCACAAAGAGGGAGAAATGAAAAGTTCTTAATATTGTATATTCTTTTAATTTATGACATAAATTTGCGTAGAGAATTTATTTTCATTTATTTGTGTTAATTAAATCTTTAAAGGATGTTAATTTTGGTATGTTTAGGTTAACGAAATAAATTAAGTGAACGATTGTTTTTGAAATTTGAATTCTAAAAATTTGTTTACAGTATAGAGTTGGTCCATTCATTACCTTTCTAATTAATAATTGCCGCATTCTTTTCATTATTTCCCCATTTGTTCCATTAGTCCTTTCCATTTACATTGTCCGAAGCTTTCCGATTTTGCAAACATGAACTACTTTTCATATTTTTAATTCTTTCTTTTACCTCTATTTAATACCTGCTACTTTTAAAAAATAGGCTTTTCATATTTGTTATATTTCAATACCGAGTTTGTTCATATTTACTTTATTTTTTATTTCATTTTCCAACTTTATTTTCTGAAACATTATTTCATTTATTTCTAATAAATAGCGGCCTCTCTTTTCAAATCTCTTTGGCCCTAAACCTAACTCTAACCTTATAAATAAGATATGATCCAAATGAAACCCCAGCCTCCATTCTAATCTTCTTCTTTTTTCTTCTTCAAATCTCCTTATTATCTCTCATTTTAATTTTTCCTTCCTCTTCAAATATTCTTCTTCTTCAAATTTTCTTCTATTTCAAACTTTCTTCTTTCTTTTCAAATCTTCATCTTCTTTTCCATTTTCAGTTCTTCTTATTTTAATCCTTTTCTTTTTCAATTCTTCCTTTTCAAATCTTTTTTTTTTCAAACCTTTCAAAAATACATACATACATACATACATATATAATAAGGGGGAAAATTTAAGTAAATCAAAATAAAGGAAAAATTACGTAACCAAGCTAGCAATCAAGAAGGAGACTAAGGAAACATAGAGCGGAGCTATTGATTAGAAGTCTATTATTTTCAGATTCGTATAAAGGTGAGTTTGTTAACCCACTCACAACTTCTAAAATTCCTTATGTTAGTTAAATTAATTTTCGACATGATTAGAAATTTATTTATGACTGTTTGGTATATTTAAATTGCTATTCCTATTAATTTGAATTTATTTTAAATTCATCACTATTTAATTTATCATTGAATATAAACTACAATTTAAATAACTGTGATTGATTATCAGTTCCATATCGATATTGATTGATTTTTTTGGATGATGATAGTGATGGATGTGTGATTTTGATAATGGACGAATGGATGTTTTATTTTATATCATTATAAACTGCAAATTATAAACTGCAAGTTCGTTTTGGACTTTTCATTTAATTCGGGAGTGCGGTTTGAAATGATGTATAACCGTAAAATATTAAATTGCAGATTGAAATGATAAATATCCGTACCACTTGATCCTAGGGTAGAGAATTATACACGGACACCGAATTGGTTAAATTAAATGATTTTAAAATCCTCGATTTATGAATATAATTAAATGATATTTTGAAATGGAAATTTGATTTATATAAATTGAAGTATTATTGGAAAATCAAGTTTTGCGTTGAATTGTGGATTGGTTGAAAAAGGAATTTCTTTAAGAATTAAATCGAAAGTTTAAAGTTAAATTTTTATGTATTAACGAAATTCTATCGAAATTGAGTTATTGAATATGTTTGAAAATAACATTGAAATATTTTGAAATTGGAGTAATCCGTATTGATTTTTGAACATGGATTGAGATGATATGAAATTCGATAGTTTATTGAAACTTGGTATACCGATTTGGAAATTTGAAATAGTCCAAATATGTTGAAATGGAATGAATAGTTTAATTTAATGTTAATTTCAAAATTCATATTTTATTATAAACTGTTTTAAAGATATATTATTTAAAATTTTCTAATTATCAAGATTTTCAAATCTATTAAACTATTTAACCAATATTGACTATATATATTATTTCAATCTATTTTAAACAATTTAATTTATTTTAAAACTAATTAAACCCTTTTAATTTATATTAAATCTAATTAATTTAATTTAAGCTATTTAATCTATTTTAATTATATTTAATATAAACTAAATATATTTAACTATCTTAAAATAATTTAAAAATATTTTACCTAAATTTAAACTATTCTAGAGCATTTTAACTATTTGGAACTATTTAAATTAATTTCTAAATTTCCAAACTAAGTACGTGGAAGAGATTATATTCATTTCAATTTGGTTTTGAAAGAAAATAAGGTTAAAAAATGTTATAACCTAATTTGGGATTTTGAATGTATAATAAATTGAAATGATGATTTTGAAGCAATGACTTAACCTGTTTTGGAAATATGATTTTTGGAAGAAATTATGATTTTGGAAACAATATGATTTAAAAGTGATATAATTTGAGAGTACGATACTTCGATATAAACGATGAATTCGACTTTGAAAGGAAATATAATTATCAAACTATGATTTCAAATGTGATATGATTTCAAAGTAAATACGATTTCGAAATTATTATGGTTTTGAGTTATGAAACGATTTTGAAAATGTAAAAGAACCATCCGGTGTGTAATAAGCAATTGGTTGTCAAAGAGGCCGGGATCAGATGCTGTCATACTCTCTACCAATACTGAAAACCACTTTGACAACTGTGTACGCGATGGAGATTCCAGAATTAAGTAGGATGGCGGCGGCGATCCTAAAGGTATATTTACGTGGACCCAACCCCCTTGAGTTGGCATAAGATGGCTAAAACAGGAGTAATTGACAGGCCAATGAGGTAGCTCCTCTAATCGAACACATTCCATCGATTCTATATTCTGACATTTGATTTATTTGGTGGCCACCCTTTGATTTTTACTCGAGATTGTGTTTCGAGGTGGGCGGTAGTTGCGGCTATGCATTACCACCTGTCCGGAAGTGTAATTGGTATATCTACCCTGGCATTGCCTAGTTGTGTCGTGTCACCTAACCTAGCATGCCTTCTACAAGTTTGGTTTGTACCATAGCAATGGATTGCCCTTTGACGTCACCCAATATGGGTGGGATTACGATACTGTATAGACTATGAGAATATATAAAATGTGTTAAGGTGGAAAATGTAAAGCCTTAACGCTACTTTATAGTTTACTTTATTATAGACATTATTATAATAGCGTATATTACTACATAGTATATAGTTTAACGGATCCTTAGGAGATGTGAATCCCGAGCATCCCTTAAGTTACTGCACTCACGTTAGACACTGGATAGGAGATGTCAAACCCCGTAATCATCTCTGAGCCGTTCCACTCATATTTATTTATTGTTGATTTAACTTACATAAGATCTTTTAGTTCTCACTCGAGTGTTTTGTCTTTTGAATTCGCTCGGGTCAGCCTGAGCATTTCAGGATCTGTAGACCTTAATTCTGAGGGACGAAGACGAAGATTGTATTACTATTATTTATTATATTATTCCACTACATTCATACTGTTTTACTGCATTGATATTCCTCTCTGTTATAGCTAACTCTGATTTTGTATTGTATAAGTATAACCAAATGTTTTGTAAACAGCGTCATGAACTGTTATTTGATTATTATATCTTGTCATTCCGCTGTAAGATTCTATTTTGTTTTTTCTTTTTCCTTTTTCTTATTCACCCCAATATCAATCCGCTCTTTTGTATGGTTAGAGTCTAACGTGCGTTGTTTATCGTCGATTTAAACTGTCCAAAAAGGCGGGATGTTACACTGATAGCTCTCCGACACGTCCGAGTCCGACCCTGCTAATGGTTACCGAGTATTCGAGTATTTTACATCTCAATGCGCAAAACCGAATCCAGTCTAGAGTGGATGTGAAAAGGCCCTAATGTGAGCACCCCACATAGCTTGGCTTCCACTTGCATTTTGGGTTTACTCATTTCCGACAAAGAATAACAAAGCTCAAATGAGTAACACATCATCTTAGAGTGATGAAATACAAAGTAGCAAGCAGAATCAAAGTCGATAGTCGATAAATCGACTATCGAGAATGATAAAATGGTTGTTTATTCTTCGCTTGATTTTCACATCATGATACTTTTAAAGACACTTTAACACTCTTTAAAAATTCTTTTAAAAGGGAAAATTATATTTTCTAAGTATATTAAAACTAAGGTCAAAACCATTGTCAAAACATTGTCTATTATAAACCCAAAACAATTTACTCACAGCTTTAATTTGAAACAATTCTTTTTAAAAGATCTTTTTATTTATAAACTATTATATATCAATTTCTTTAATATTTATTATTCTAGAAAATAATAAACCAATTAAATTAATTTTATAAATTAAAACAACTGTTAATCATCCTGAAGGATAATTTGTAAGATCCTTTTATAACTTTAAATCACATTAATTTCCCAAAGAAAATGAATCAAATTTAAAATCCCTTTTATAAATTAAACTAACATTAATTATCCCGAAAGATATTAAGTTACATTTCTAATCTTTTATAACTTTAAAAATAATATTAATTATCCCAAAAGATAATTAATCAAATTTATAATCACTTTTAAAAATCATGCAATTATCTTTATTTAAATAGTTAGTTATTTCTGAAACACTTTTATTAAATTGGTAAATTAACTTTAAAACCATTATTAAATCAGATAATAAAATTTAAAACACTAAATCAGTTAATTCAATTTGAAACACTTTCATTAAATTAGTTAATTTACTTTAAACCATTTTTAATTAATTAACTTAAATACCTTTGTTCAATTAATTAATTGAATTTAAATATCATTAGTTTAAAAAATTTAGTTAAATTCAATTACCTTTAATTAAAAAGATTTAATTAAATTCAAACATTATTAATTAAAAAAATCAATTAAATCCAAATATCGTTAGTTAAAATGATTAACTAAATTAAAATATCATTAATCGAAGTGATTAGTTAAATTCAACTCTCATTAATTAAAATGATTAATTAATTTTAAACATCACTAGTTAAAAAATTTTATTAAATTTCACATAACGATTAATTAAATTAAAATATCTTTAAATAAAATGATTAATGAATTTTAAACATCTAATTTTGTGAAAATATAAGCTCAGTTCAACATACACAAAGGGTTTAGGATATGATATTCAATAAATGACGGTGTAGCAAAGATTATTATAATGGAACTTAAGCAATTTATATAGAATATCATGGTAAATTTCAACCAAACATCAATATAAGTAGCATACGGAAATAAATAATAATTATTGGCGAGAAATCCCATAGGGTCTCCTTTCAAATATTCCGTACAAAACAATCGTTACGGATAATACATATGATTAAATTCCCCACAAAACAATGGTTACGGATAATACATATAATCATATGAGTTGACAGCTAGTGAGTTAATATGTCATTCATTTTCCAAAATAGAATTTCAACCAAATAATCAATCAAACAACAACAATATCCAAACTATCAACCAAGCATTCAACAGTTAATTTATAGCATCAAGATATTGTATACCAAATTTAAAGGTGAGTAAACTCACAGAAATTCCAGTTATCGCCGAAACGTTCCGTTTTGAACTAAAATCGAACGGGCGTTCAATTTTAGCCTAAAACTCGGTTAGCTCCGAATTCAACCAATCAAAATTCACCGTAAAGCTAATGTTTCCACGAGTACATTGCAAGGCGCCGCGCTCGAAATCGACCTCATATGAAATAGTTATAGCATTTATAAGATTTAAATTAAATAATAAAATTTATTACTTATTACATCATTATATACATCATTAATCCTATAATTACCCTAATCACGAAACATGAAACCCAAGTTGCATCTAAACCCAACTCGATTGCTTTGTTCGTCGCTGTCGCCGCTTTCCACCGTACACTGCCACAGGAAAGCCTCTCCCACGACACGCCTCCTACCATCGATCTCGCCTTAAATCTCACCTTTATTTCCGAGAATAATGCAAAAATCACACACTTTTCAACTCTAGATCTAGGCCTCCTTCCTTCTCCTTTCGATAATCCAACCAGTCGTTGCCTTCATCTCATCGTCTCGAACATTTTTCATGTTAGGGTCGAAGCTAAAATCGCCTCAATTGGCTCCAATTAGCTTGGAACGTTGGATGAAGCAATAATAAAATGGCGGCAAATGTTTTTCATTTAGGGTTAGGACAAAAGAATGAGGATGGGTCCTTATATAGGCATGCTCTGACACTATTCACGCCCTAAAATTTATGAACTCCAATCAAGGCGTGCTCACTAGTGTTTCTAGCTAAATACCCCTACTTCAGACTCAATGGAACTATATTCGAAATCTCATTCCATAGTATAAAAAAGTTAGCTTCTATAATTCAATTATATTATTTTAATTCCCAAAAATTAATCATTACGCATTTCGAGGTCCCACGACCATATAATACATCTCATCGTCGCGAAAATTATTGGCGTACAATAGTTTATTAATCCAGATCCAATGGCACTGGTTTCATCAAAATCCAAGATAATGCTTATTATTTTCATGCATTTAGATATCATTTTATATTTTTCAATCACATTATCAATATTTATCCGAACTACTTATTATTGTAAATAAGTTTACTATTGAGTTCATCAATAATATTTATTAATTGAAAGGAGTTAAATAAAATTAATCCATTTAATTAATATTTAATTCACAATTCAAATATTTAAATGATCATTATATTTAAATATAATTTATTAAATCCCAAAATCCAATTTTTTAAATATTTAAATTTAATTAAACATTTGAAATCAATATGATCAAATTTCTAGGATTTTACAAGCTATATCACCGAAGAGCGAAAAGGATGGGCTTCTTTGGTTGTTATAGAGCTACTGCCTGAAGAGGCAGGCCAAAGTGCAAGAAGTATGTCCCCTCATTAGAGAGTGAGTGGATGGGCTTGCTTGGTTATTGAGTCCCTTTATCGGAGATTGAATGGGCTTAGCAAAGATCCGAAGAGATCAAAACCCAAGATTGGAACATTAAATGATCCAGAAAGATCGTTCTCTAAACTTAAATGATAAATGATCTAGAGAGATCATGCGTTAAATTAAATGGAAGATGATCCGGAGATATCAAACCATATAATGGAAACGGACATAATAAAAGGATTAGAACACCTTGTAATTAGAATAAAACTGATAAGTCCTAGATGAACATGGGACAATTCTGAGATATGCGATGTAATTACTCAGAACAAAATTGGAATGATTGTGATGTACGAATTACGCTTAAGCAGAGCCTAGAGTCTTAGGCTGTAACAGGTTTGAAACGATTTATGTTTGACAAGAGAATCCAAAGAAACTACACGATTCACTAAGATTGAAGTAGCTAAAGATCTCAACAATCAAATACTGATTTCAAGAACTTTTTCTTGAGCAAAGCACGCCTTACATACGAAAGCCGTACTTAGAGGGTGACGCAGCGGATAATTCGAAACAAACTTCAATCGATGGAATGTAGCAATCGGTGAGTTGAGAATACTGCAAGGCCCAAATCCGTTGATCCAAAGATACCGGATTCTAGCTATCTTCGTCTCGTTGATCGCGCACGATACTGAGAAACAAAGATCTACGATTCTTCACACGTTGATCTAGCGCACTAGATTCCGTGAATCGGCTTCTACGATCGTTGAATCGAGCGCACTCGATTAACCGAAAGAGGAGATAGGAGATCACACTCAACTACCAATTGGAGAAGAAAGCACAAAGCAATCAACAAGAAATTTTATTTCAAAATCAACTACTCAAAAATGTACAACACACGCCCTATTTATAGCTTGTTACAACCGGCCCCCTTAAGTCGTATACGACTTACGACTCATCCTGGGTCGGCAACGACCTATGACTCACGACTCAAAAACACACAGCTTAAAACCCAGCGACTTAACAAACTGCACGACTCATCAGCTACCATGACTCACGACTTATCATAACAAACGACTCAAAACATGTACAGACTCAATTATAGGTCGTGAACGACCTAACATCATTCAACAGCGACTTAGAGAACATACCAACAGTACACGACTCATCGGTACAAGCGACACATTACAACACGACTCAACCGACTCAATCACCCAGCTGACTTAACTCCTTGTCGTCTCAACGTCCTCCGACTCAAGGCCTTCAATATATGGAGCTTTCCCTTGCTTCATGGTAAGTCGTAGACGACTTATGGCAGTGTCGCTAGGTCGGAACATCTTCCCCTGAGCTTTGTTAAGTCGCAAACGACTCATGTCTTCTTCATTAACTCGTATACGACTCAAATCTGCTTCCTTTACACAGCTTAAAGTGTTGTTAACTCGTAACTTGTTATCATGTGATTCATTAGGTCGGAAACGACTTAATTCTACCCTCCTAAGTCGTGAACGACTTACCCTCTCCATGTGTCGTGTACGACTCATCTCTGGTAGAGTTTTTGGTTGCGTTTCTTTTCTGTTCTGAGCTGCATCATCCTCCCCTGGTTGAGAAAAATTCGTCCTCGAATTTGTAAATTCTTCCCTATCAGATTGTCCATCTCCATAATATGGCACGAGATGCTTAACATTGAATACGTCAGAAGTGTGTACATCCTCCGGCAGCTTCAACTTATAAACATTCTCATTGATCCGTTTCACAACTTCTACAGGACCAATTTTTCTGGCTTTCAACTTGTTATAAGCGCCTTCTGGAAAACGATCTTTGGTTAACACAGCATACACCAAATCTCCTTCGTTAAATTCAACATTTCGTCGCTTCGAATCAGCAGTTCGCTTATACTTCTCATTTGTCTTCACCAATCGTTCATGAACGATCTTATGACATTCGGTTAATTCTTCAACAAAATCAATAGCCCGTTTAACCGTCCCCTTCGGTTGTGGTACTACCGCTAAATCCAACGGTCCCTTGGGTAAATTTGAATATACAATCTGAAATGGACTGAATCCTGTACTACGATTCACTGCATGATTATGAGCAAACTCTGCTTGGCATAATTTCATGTCCCAACTTCTCAAATTATCCTGTACAAGACATCGCAACAAATTTCCCAATGACCTGTTTACAACTTCTGTCTGTCCATCAGTTTGCGGATGATAAGCACTACTAAATTTCAGCTTTGTTCCCACCATCTTCCACAAACTTAACCAAAAGTGACTCAGAAAACGAGTATCCTTATCTGACACAATAGACTCTGGCAATCCATGAAGTCTATAGATTTCCTTGAAAAATAGTTGAGCAACACGAACAGCATCCGTCGTCTTCTTGCAAGCAATAAAATGTGCCATTTTAGAAAATCTATCAACTACAACAAATATCGAATCATTACCACGCTGTGTTCTCGGCAATCCCAATACAAAGTCCATACTCATATCAACCCATGGTCTAGCCGGTACAGGCAATGGCATATACAAACCAGCATTGGTCGCGGTTCCTTTCGAAACTTGGCAAATATGACATCGCTCCACAAGCCTTCCCACTTCTTTCCTCGTCGACGGCCAAAAGTAAGACTGTGAAATCAATTGCAACGTACGATCACGGCCCACATGCCCTTCTTCATGTAACTCTTTTACAATCTTCATTCTCAAACTACAGTCTGGAATGCATAATTGATTTCCTTTGAACAAGAATCCATCAACTATCACAAATTCGTCCGAACTTCCATCCTTAACTTTCTCAACAAACTTTGCAAAGTAAGGATCCTTCCCAAACAGTTCTGGCAACATTTCAAACCCTGTCACTTCAACCTTCATTGTCGTTAATAAATGACTTCTCCTACTCAAAGCATCAGCTACCCGATTCGTCACCCCTGATTTGTGCTTAACGACAAAAGTAAACTGCTGTAAATATGCAATCCATGATGCATGTCTCGCTGAAATCTTATCCTGCCCCTGTAAATGCTTCAATGCCTCATGATCAGTGTACAGAACAAATTCTTTCTGAAATAAATAATGTCTCCAATGTTTAATCGTTTGCACCACAGCATAGAATTCAACGTCATATGTGCTGTATCTCATCTTCGCCCCTGACAACTTTTCACTGAAATATGCAATAGGTCTTCCTTGCTGACTCAACACCCCTCCAATCCCCACCTTTGATGCATCAGTATGTAGCTCAAACAACAACTGAAAATTAGGTAGAACAAGAATTGGTGTTGTCGTCAATAGTTCTTTAATTCGTTCAAAAGCAACTCCCGCTTCCTCTGACCATACAAACTGTTTTCCCTTTCATGCAATCAGTAACTGGAGCCATCACGCTACTGAAGTGTGGAATGAATCTTCGGTAGAATGATGCTAGCCCATGGAAACTTCTCACTTCCGTAATTGTCTTTGGTTGTGGCCAATTCCTGACTGCCTCAACTTTACTCTGATCAACTCGAATACCTTCTCCTGAAACAACATAACCCAGAAATAAAACACTGTGCGTCATAAACACACATTCCTTCGTAGCAGCATAAAATTGTTCCTCACGAAGAATAATCAATACTTCCCTCAAATGTTGAACATGCTCCTCTGTACTCCTGCTATAAATCAGAATATCATCGAAATAAACCACCACGAACTTCCCAATGAATGGTCTAAAGATTTGATTCATCACCCGCATGAATGTACTAGGTGCATTTGACAAACCAAATGGCATAACCAACCATTCGTATAACCCCTCTCTCGTCTTGAAAGCTGTCTTCCATTCATCTCCAGGTCTAATCCGAATTTGATGATAACCACTCTTCAAGTCAATCTTCGAAAATATAGTTGCCCCACTCAACTGGTCTAGCAAATCATCCAGCCTTGGCATAGGAAATCTATAACGAACAGTAATCTTGTTCAAAGCTCTACTATCTGTGCACATTCTCCATGTTCCATCCTTCTTTGGCACCAACAATGCTGGCACTGCACAAGGACTCAAGTTTTCCTGAACACGTCCCTGCTCTAACAACTCTTCCACCTGCCTTTGTAACTCTTCGTGTTCCTTCGGACTCATTCGGTAATGTGGTCTATGTGGTAACACTGCTCCCGGAACAAGATCAATTTGATGTTGAATGTCTCTAAGTGGCGGTAACTCCTTAGGTAACTCCTCTGGAAAGACATCTTCAAATTCTTTCAAAATTGGCTTTGCTTCTTCTGGAATCTCAACTTCTTCACTACTCTCTCTCCCAATCAACAAAAACACTTCAGGCTCCTCTTCAACTTCTTTCACAAACTCCTTCAAAGACAATAAAGTTTTCAACTCTTCAATCTCTTCTAGCTTGCTCTCCTTCTGTTGCTGTTTCTTGGGAACCAAAGTAATTTTAGTACCCTCGAACATGAAACTGTAGCTATTGGCACGACCATCATGTTGAACTGATCTATCAAACTGCCATGGTCTGCCCAACAACAGATGACACACGTCCATATCTACAACGTCACACCAAATTTCATCTTTGTACTTCTTCCCAATAGAAAAATTAACACAAGCCCTTCGACACACCTTCACTTCACCACCCTTCCTTAACCATGCTAACTTGTACGGTTTAGGATGTTTCTCAGTTTTCAAGTTCAATTTCCTCACAGCCTCTGTAGAAATAATATTATCGCAACTTCCAGCATCAATAACGAACTTGCAAACTTTTCCCAGAATAGTGCATGTCGACTGAAATATGTTACTTCTCAACCAACTACAATCCTCCTCTTGCTTTGGTGTAAGACATGACCTCCTCAACATAAGATTACAACCTTCATCTCTAGATAATTCTTCTTCCTCCTCAACATAAGGTGCATTTGAACATTCTGCCTCCTCACCATCATCCTCCTCCACTTCTGCAACCATTGCTCTCTTCTTTGGCTTCGGACATTCATTGCTTTTATGACCCAACTCCTGACAATTATAACATTTGAAACCACTGCTAACCTTCGCCATCTCAGCCTCCTTTATCACTGGCTTTGTAACAGTTTTAGGAACATTAGAACTTCCACCAACACCCTTCACTTGATTGTTAGAGTTAGTAAACACACCACCTCCACGCCTTCCTTGCTTTTCCCAAGCCAACGCTTTCTGATGTGCCTCTGCCACTGATCTAGGATCAAACATATTAACCATATCCTGGATCTGCATTCTTAATCCCCAATGAATCTAGCAGTTAGTTGTTCTTCCGTTTCCATAATATCATTTCTGGCAATGAGTTGGTAAAATTCATCAGCATAATCATTAACAGGTTTCGTCCCTTGCCTCAGATTCTGCAACCTCTGGTACATAAGTGATTGATAGTTGTAAGGTAAGAAAGTAGATCTCATCAACTTCTTCATCTTATCCCAAGATTCTATCTTTGACTTCCCCATTCGTTCCCTGGTAAGTTTAGTTTGCTGCCACCACGCCAAAGCTCTCCCCCTCAACCTAGTAGCAACCAACTTCACTCTCCTATGCTCAGGAACCTCCTTAAAATCAAAAATCTCTTCCACATTAGATAACCAATCAAGAAATTCTTCTGCTACCATCCCTCCTTTAAATTCTGGAATTTCCATCTTCATACCTGATTCCCATCGACGATCCTCTTCAACATCCCGAAATGAATTTCGAACCTGGTCTCGATCTCGATAATGAATACTAGCTCTATCACCCTCTTCAACAAAGTCAAACGTACGCCTACATCGATCTCGACCGTTATCATCCCTTCGTTCATGCATGCTTCTTTGACTATGTCTCTCTTCATCCCTATATGCTTCATTGTCAAATTCACGTTGACTTCTTCTCTCTTCATGTGCATAGTCATAATGATCTCTTCGTGATGAAATTGATGTTTCTCTTCTATCTCTACAAGAATGTGGTGATACCCTCCTCGCTTCCGTAACCGATGGCGAAACTCGGTTTCCTCCATGGTTCGAGTTTGGTGATCTCCTCTTTTGATTCAAATCATTCATCAATTTCTCCAACTTCCCAATGCCTTCATCAAATTTCTCATTAATACGTTGTTCCATAAGCTCGGCTTCTTCTCTTCGATACAACGCTTCAACGTTTTGATGACGATTAGCTCTCCTTGGTGGCATGATTGGAAAACTTCACAAACACTTCAACAAACAACAATAAGTCACGGCTTAACTCCTTAGCTCGACCACAAATCCACACGACTTAACTTGCTCGGTTCAACACTAACTCGGCAACAAGTTAACTCGGCCACCACTTCAACAAATCGCACTTCAACACAACTATGTTCGGCTCAAGGTCTCCAAGAACTAGTTCGGCCTCAATACTTCAAACACTTCACTAGGCTCGGCTACTTCCCAAGTATACACGGCCTTCAATTTCAAACACCTGCAACACTTTGATCTGAAATGGAATGGATCGAAAGTTCTCCCTCTTGTTGCAACTTCAATATGAACACGATGAACACAACTTCAAAAATTGGCTCCAAGAATCTACTTATCTATGATTGGCTAAGTATGGCTCTGATACCAAACTGACGCAGCGGATAATTCGAAACAAACTTCAATCGATGGAATGTAGCAATCGGTGAGTTGAGAATACTGCAAGGCCCAAATCCGTTGATCCAAAGATACCGGATTCTAGCTATCTTCGTCTCGTTGATCGCGCACGATACTGAGAAACAAAGATCTACGATTCTTCACACGTTGATCTAGCGCACTAGATTCCGTGAATCGGCTTCTACGATCGTTGAATCGAGCGCACTCGATTAACCGAAAGAGGAGATAGGAGATCACACTCAACTACCAATTGGAGAAGAAAGCACAAAGCAATCAACAAGAAATTTTATTTCAAAATCAACTACTCAAAAATGTACAACACACGCCCTATTTATAGCTTGTTACAACCGGCCCCCTTAAGTCGTATACGACTTACGACTCATCCTGGGTCGGCAACGACCTATGACTCATGACTCAAAAACACACAGCTTAAAACCCAGCGACTTAACAAACTGCACGACTCATCAGCTACCATGACTCACGACTTATCATAACAAACGACTCAAAACATGTACAGACTCAATTATAGGTCGTGAACGACCTAACATCATTCAACAGCGACTTAGAGAACATACCAACAGTACACGACTCATCGGTACAAGCGACACATTACAACATGACTCAACCGACTCAATCACCCAGCTGACTTAACTCCTTGTCGTCTCAACGTCCTCCGACTCAAGGCCTTCAATATATGGAGCTTTCCCTTGCTTCATGGTAAGTCGTAGACGACTTATGGCAGTGTCGCTAGGTCGGAACATCTTCCCCTGAGCTTTGTTAAGTCGCAAACGACTCATGTCTTCTTCATTAACTCGTATACGACTCAAATCTGCTTCCTTTACACAGCTTAAAGTGTTGTTAACTCGTAACTTGTTATCATGTGATTCATTAGGTCGGAAACGACTTAATTCTACCCTCCTAAGTCGTGAACGACTTACCCTCTCCATGTGTCGTGTACGACTCATCTCTGGTAGAGTTTTTGGTTGCGTTTCTTCTCTGTTCTGAGCTGCATCAGAGGGGCCAAGTGTTCACCCACTTTCTAGCAAAGCATATTTCAAATGAACTTAGATGATTTAAATGAAGACAAAACAACTTGAAAACTTGGAGGCACACCTAAAATCACTAGAGAATTGAGCTCAAGAAATTTGAAGTCAAAATTTACGAAGGAGAGATGTCGGTACCAAGCTCTTATGTAGATACCGACTTCTCATATTAACTCTATTGTACTTGCAACTTTTTGCGACACCTTCAATTGGAATTATAAGAATGCTGCAATATTACATGTCATTCCAAGCTAAGAAAAAAGTCACCACCAACATCTTAGGAAAAAAGGCTGATACTAAGTTGTTTTGGAGAGAAATAGATGACGACTTGTTTTGGATGACCAGCGATCAATGGAAACAACATAAGACACCTTGAAATCAAGTAGGATAAAGTATGAAAAAAGAATCAACCCACTTAGGTTTAACCACTGGTGTCGGTACCAACTTCATAGGTCGGTACCAACATGTGGTGTTAACCCAAATGGGTTCATGACCTTAGGCACTATCTTAGGCTTTCTTTTGGGTTCAACTCCAACTCTTTATTTGGCCCAATACGATTGCTACCCCTATAAATACAAACCATAGAGCAACCAAACCAAGCGCTGAATTCTCTAACAACGAAAACTCTGCTACTTCTTTACCTCTCATCTCTCCTCCATTAAAGTTACCAAGAAAACATTTATTGTTGTTCTAAGACATAGATCGGCAAATTATTAGCATTAGTGACTTACAAAAACACTGGAAACAATATTGTAAATCTGAGTTCCACAAGATTGTGGTCAGATCAAAGGAAACTTGTTGTAATCCAAAGAGAAAGCAGCTAATAAAAGATTGAAGATGATGTAGGTCGGAGATTACGCCGAAACACTATAAAAATTCTCATGTATTCTTTATTTTTCTACTGCTTTTCTATTTATTTAATCCGAACTGGTGCTTTCATCTTGATTCCAGGCGTTGATCCATTTTTTGGGTTAACAATGTCTAATTTGTATGCATGCATTGCCTTAATAATAAATTATAGTAACTTGTAATTTTGGATCATTTAGTGAGTGACGCTTGCATGTTATGGTTTCAATTGGTTGATGCTTGAATTCGTTGAATATAATGTTCGGAATATTCAATGTAATTAGATAATGGGTTATGAATTGCATATACATACATTGCGCTCTTAGTTGCATGCAAACCATTTTAGATTGAAAATGTTCTGCTTCTTTTCGTGACCTAACTCCTCTAATTTACTTGCATTGTCATTCCTTAGTTTTTCGCATTACTTAGGTCGATTTGTTGCTTTCAATTGCTTTTTGGTTTTCTGAGGTTGTGATTCCTCCCTTTTCTTACCTTGAGATGGTATAATCTCAAAATGATATAGAGTTGAACTTTATAGATTAATTTATTTGAAGGGCTATTTTTGTTGAATTCAGCCTTTTGAACCAACAAATCCTTTTGTATCCTTCTGATTTTGATTTGTACTATTCTTATTACATTGAGAGGCCATGGATTGACATGTTATGGCACATTCATACATAGATACACACACACTCTAGATTCTATAAGTTTTTTAAAAGGTAAATTTCTTGAAAATAATTTATATAAAAGAATAGTTTTCAGAAATTAACTTTGCAAAGAAAATTTATATATCAAAAGATTTCAAATCATTTTATAAATTAGATTTTTAAGTATATAAATAAAACCATGTTTCCAATAAATTAATTTTGGTAATTAAACCAATATTTCAATTATTTTCAAAGAACTATTTTTTAATATATAACCATTATTTCATTCGGATGAGGAATTTTATTAAATGATTTTGTAAAACGAATAGTATAAAACATTCGCATTTACTTTATCGGTTAATTATTAGACTCGCCGGACTGAATATTTTATTATTATTACCATTATTAATATTATTGTTATCTCACTTCTGTAGTGGGATTTACGATCATTTATAAATGCTTGAATTTCATCCGGTGGTATGGGATGCTTTGGCGTAGTCCATTTGGTTACTATTTGGAAGTATATTACACTCGTTTATTATGCATAACCTTTAGGTTTGTTTAGTGATCGGCGTAGCCTTCGTGCTCGTTTAGTGTTTAGCATAACCTTCGGGTTCATCTAGTGGTCTGTGAGGGGACAGTACCTTATTAGTGTTTGGCGTAACCTTTATGCTCGTTTGGTGTTCGTCGTAACCTTTGGGTTCATCTAGTGGTCCTTAAGAGAATGATACCTCAATTACATGCATAATCGGCGGGTTTCAGCTCGTCTACCGTGTGGCTCCAATTTTGGTATATTTTGTGAATTGAATTTTATGGTTTGATTTGTGCTTTATGATTCACCATATTTTGGATATTTGCCTATGCGAGGCGAAAACTTGGGTTGTTGACATGTTGATTTTGTGATAATAAGGTCGCTAGCTTTATCAATGGCTTATTTTGGGTTTGTGTTTATGTTATTTTGCTTTTGTCAATTTTATTATTACATTTGCATTATTTATGGTTTATTCCAATATTTGGAATTTGCTTCTTGATATTTGCCTATTCACTGTGTTTGATAATGCAATTTAGTAAAGCCGCTAAATTTATTTATGGCTTATTTCAGTATAACGATTGCACCCTTATGAGTTGTCATTTCCTTGAGTTTAATTTAATGCAAGGTATAAGATTTGATAATGTAGTTATAATCTAGATATCATGCTTACTACTATTTTATTGATTTTGATCAGAACTAGATTAGCCCATTTATTACTATTTTATACAATACTCGGGTCAGACCAAGATTTTAGTATTAGTCCTCGACGACTACTAAAGTGGCGTAGCTTGAAGATAGATGTTCCTATAAAATATTTTTACTATTGTCTAGACCTTGGATTTGTATGTAATTTCGTTAATAGAATGACTAATATGTGTAATCATTTCAGTCTAAATTTGTACTCAATCTTGTAATCTAGGAGGGTCTTGTATGATAAACTTTGTAAACTTTTATTTGGTATATGTATAAAACTTTATATTCTAGTGTACCACTTCTCTATATGATTATGTGTTCTGGAATAATTTTATATTGTTATGAATTATTATTTTAGCCACTGTAATATTGTTTTCTGCGTAGGTCATACATGTCAAATCTACTTTGGAAAAAAATATTGTCACCCAGTTTTACGTGTTGATACTTGCCCAAAGCAATATTCATGGACGCTCGCTCCTAACTAGCCTTATTCTCCGCATTAACTGATGACATTACTTGGTAATACCCTTGTTAGTTTGGGTATAGAGGTAGGGTGTTACATTTAACATCAACAATACCGGTATTACTCGTTTGGCAAACTACTCCTTACTTCATTGTCTTATTCAACCACTTCTACTTCACACAAATACAAATACATGCAGAAGAGGTAGAAATAAAAAAAATATATATATATATATGTATATATATATGATTACCTTAGTAATCATCGTATTCTTCTAATATCCCTTTAATATAAGGTAACTACCCAACACATCCAAAGGGACAACGACTCTAAGTCTGATCTAAGAGCAAGATCCATGCCTCTTATATATGATGTATTATTCTAAACCTCACTTTGATACCAATTTGTAGCACCTTACCTCTATACATGTGTTATTCAAGAGTATAAACAAGTAATACTGTCGAATAATACGTAGAATGAAGCTATATGGGGTAAAAACGTGAAAATTACCTTGGCCAGACACTAGTACATATTAAGAAAAACAAATAAATAAGTTACTCATACATAAACAGTATCGGTACAAAGCAATAATCACGTGTGCCTCTAGGACAGAATAATACATAATATACAAAAGAATAAAAGAGATCATAGAGTCAATCACAGAGATAGTATATAATGTACAGTATACAAAGTAATATACCTTACCAGGTTTTATACATACATAAGTCTATAAAATACAAATTAAATACAACAATACTAAATACCTATTCTACTCTATGTCTAAATAATACAACCTGGTCTCAACATCTCTATACTTGAAACATCTCGCACTGCCCCAAGTAATATATAAATAAAACACGGGTCATATCATATATAAAGAAAAGGTAATAAACATATATGATTCAATATATTCAAAGTATAATAACAATATGGTGACATCCATAATATCAATAAAATATGGTAACTTATGCATGGTATGTAATTAAGATATATCTTAAAGAATCATAAATGTATCATATAACATCAAATATCACAAAACCATGCATAAAGATGTCACTACCCATATAGAAACACATCAAATAATAAATCGCATAATCAACACAAATGGGTGAATGATACATATCTAGAAAAGCATCATCGAATCCAGAAATATCACTAAATAAGATATCCTCAAGTGAAGTCAGGCCGCAACAAAGTAATGCTCGGAATCTCTCTCAATCTCATATTATAAAATACCATGATCGAGTCAATAAAATTAATAAGGAAGATTTGAGCCAGCTCATAACAATATCCAAATATAATCAAGAATAAGTAGGTCGTCTTCCTATAAAGAATATGTCATCTTCCCGAGAAGGACATAGGATTGACCATACTCTGGCCACGACTATCGACACGTCCCCTTGTGGTAACTGACTACGGGCCTATGCGACACAAGGGGCAACCAACTACCAATCTCGTTTTGCGCATCAAATATCATAACAACAACGGTGTCGCGGATCTTGGAATTACGGTAAGGTACACAACATCAAATATAACCATATACATAAAGCATACCATCAAAAAAATCAGGATAAGTGCCTCTAATTCTGTCTTCTGTCTCCCAAGTATGGTCTTTCTCGTTGTTACTTAAGTGGACCTTCACTAATCTGATTGTCTTGTTACTTTATTTTTTTCTAATCCTTAGCAACAATACAGACCGATTGCCTAACAATAGTCACGTCTAATTCCACTATTGATCTTCTTGTGTAGTGGGAGTACTGGTAGTCTCTGGATCACGAACACGCTTCCTAAGATGAGAAACGTGAAAACCACTCCCGCCAAACTGCTCGATAAATATATCCAATAAGTGAGTTTTTCGATCCTTTCTATAATAGGAAATGGTCGAACAAATCTTGGTGCTAATTTCCATGACTTTCCAAATTGGAGTACACCCTTTATCCATTGACAAAAAACATGATCTCTAACTAAGAACCCAAGTCCTTACACCTCTTATCTATGTAACTCTTCTGCCTAGACTGAGCTTCCTTTATCCTCACTTGGGTTAACTCAATCTTTTCTATGGCTTCTCTCACCAAATCTGGACCATGAACTATTCTATCTCCGGTCTCTAACCAACATACAGGTGATTTGCATGACCTTCCATACAAAGCTTCAAAAGGCACCATCCCTATACTTGTCTGATGCTATTTTTATAGGAAAATTTGACTAAGTGTAGATGTTCTTTCCATGATCCTCCAAAATCTAACACACAAGCTCTAAACAAATCTTTCAAGAATTTGTTAGCTCTTTCCATTTATCCAAATGTCCGTGGATGGTAAGTAGTGCTCATCTTTAAGTAGGTGCCCAAAACCTCTTGTAGACTCTTCCAGAATTCGCTAGTGAATAATCTCTATCACTGTCTATACTACTAGGAATCCCACACAGTCAAACAATATTCTTCACAAATAACTTAGCCAAAACAAGTGTCGTCCTTGTCGACTTAACGAGAATAAAATGTGCACTCTTAGTCGATCTATCCACTATAACCCAAATACCCAAATTTCCCTTATTTGGCCTTAGAACCCCGTCAATAAAATTCAAAGACATAGAATCCCATTTTCACGCTGGTATATCTAAAGGCTGAAGCAAACCACTTGCCTTCTGATGCTTGGCTATCACTTATTAGCAATTAAAAAATTGCTTTACCATAAGCCTACATCCCATTTCATACCCTCCTAGAAGAAACCTCTCTTCATATCTAGTTATATCTTAGTTCCGCCAAGATAAATAGCAAACTTCAATCGATGACACTCCCTTGGGATATCCTTTCTTAGATTACCATCATCTGGAACACACAATCGTCCCTTCTTCCTCAACCACCCATTTTGGTCAAGATAAAAATCTTTCAAATCATCAATTTCAACTCCACCTTCCAATCTTCTTATTGGTTAAGCTAACCATGGATTATCTCTCTACTTAGAAGCAATCCTCTCGATCAATACTGGTTAAACTTAGAAATAAGATAACATGATAGTATTATGACTAGAAATAGCCATTGATCGTAACTGCACACTAAAAGTAGTTAATGCTTCTAAATATTTCCACTCTATGAACTTTGCTAATACCTCATTTTGATGTAGTCTGCTAAGTTCATCAGCTGCCTTATTTATTTCCATGTTGTATACTCAATAACAAAATCATAAGCCGCTATGAACTCTAACCACCTCTATAGTCTCCTATTTAACTCCTCCAAAGAGAACAAATACCGTATGGACTTATGATCCATATACAACCCACCCAATAAATAGTGTCTCCATACCTTCAAAGCAAATATTACAGCTACCAACTCCAAATCATAAATCAGATATCTAACTTCACATGGTATGAGCTATCGAGAAGTGTAGGCAATCACTTTACCTCTTTGCATCAACACAGCTCTTAATCCTATTCCATATGCATCTATATACACCACCGAATCCTGATTACCATCTGGTATAACAAACACAGGCATATTGTTTAATAAATGTTTTAGATTCAGCAACACCTCCTCATATTTATCAGTCGAAAAATGCTTCACATCCTTCATTATTAGTTTAGTCATCAATGTTGTTATACGAGAGAAATCCTTGATGAATCTTTGGTAATAGCCAGCTAACTAAAAGAAACTCTTTATCTGGGTCACTATCTTGGGTCTCTTCTAATTATTAACAGCCTCGATCTTAGCTAGATCTACAGATAACCCTTTTTATGAACTATAAAACCAAAAAACTTCACTTCTTTCTTTCGAAAATGACATTTTGAAAACTTGGCTTTCAATTGATGTTGTCTCAATGTCTCAAGTGCTATTCTAAGGTGAGCATCATGATCTCGCTCATCCTAAAATATATTAGGATTCATTAATAAATACAGACATGAACCAATCCAAATGCTCCTGGAAGATTCGGTTCATCTAATCCATAAAGAAAGCAGACGCACTAGTCAACCCGAATGACATTACAAACCACTCGTACGAATCATATCTTGTTCGAAACGCCATTAAAGGAATACTATCCTCTTCCACCCTTAGTTGTTGGAATCCCATCGATAGATCTAGTAGGAAAAATACTTTGGCTCCACTCAATTGATCAAATAAATCATTTATTCTTAGAAAAGGATATCAATTCTTTGTTGTCTTTTCATTTAACTTATGATAATCGATACATAATCTCAACAACCCATCCAGTTTCTTCACGAACACTACGACAGATCCCTGAAGCGAACTGCTTGGTCTAGTGAACTTCTTTCCTTCTAAGTTTACCAGATGCACCTTAAATCCTTTATCTCAGTAGGTGCCATTCTTCTAGGTAGTATACTTATGGATTTAGCTTCAGGTATAAGATATATTCGAAACTCAAAAGCTTTTTTCACCAGTAGTCTTGTAACAGGCTCAAAAACATCTGCAAACTCTCTAATGATAGAAACTCGATTCAACTCGTCTTCCCCCTCCATTACACCCAATAAAGCACAAACATCAAAATTCATTTTCTCTATTGAGTATATAATTCAATCGCTAATATTATGGTGTCTTAGTGATATTCCCCTATCTTAGCAAAATATCCTAGCATCATATTTTCTTAACCAATCCATACCCAATATAATACCAAATCCCATAAAATTAAACATATGTAAACTACACGAAAATATATGACTAGCAACTCAAACTCTATACAGTCACATCTCATTCCAAGAGTTGCATACCCCCTACAGGATTTGCAACCTTTAATGAAGTAACAAGGTATGATGGTTCTAAACTAAGCTTATCTACCAAACAATCAGAAATAAAATAATGTGATGCACTAGTATCAAACAATAATCTAACAAGTGTGCCATGAATCAAAAGAGTACCTCCCTTCATAGACTTTCCTTTCCCCTCCATGGTTGGTCTCGAGGCAGAAGGTTCTAAACCAAAAACTTATCCTTTATCGAACATAGCCGGTTCTCTGCGCTAATTCTTATAATGCCCTATCTGGTCATAGTTGAAACAATTGATGTTCTTCTTTTGATCTTCTTTTTATCCCCGGAACGACACTCATTGGAAAAGTTCCCTTTGTTATCACATTTGTAGAAAACAACATTAACTTTTTCTTTCTTGGCAGCTCCTCCCTTCTAAGCTTTCTTTTTTTGAAAGAACTTCCTTTTCTGACCTTAACCACCTGAGCCTCCACTAGTTTGTTATTACTAAACATCAAAAGCATCTCTTTGTACCTTAATGTCATCTCACTACTACATAACAAGGGTCTCTAAGATGCGGTAATGTTGCTTTAGCAAGTTCTGGTTTCAATCTTTTAATGAACTTCTCATTTCTCTTTATCACATTATTTATAGTTGCATATCCTATATGGACAGCTCCTCAAACCTAGTTGCATAATCAAGCACAGACATGTCACCTTGTTCTAACTAAGCGAACTTTGTAAGCAAAGTCAACTTGGCTGTTTTATACATCAATCTCTCCTTGAATCTCCTTTTGAACTCCGTCCAAGTCATTTTCTTTTTGGTACTCCCACAGTTACATTGTTCCACAAGTACAATGTTGCTCCTTGCAATTGCCTGATACCAATCTCCTCTTATACTCGTCATCTTGACCTAAATTGGAAAAAATCCTTTCATAATGAAGCAACCAGTTTTAAACTTCGATAGCCTCCTCCATTCCAATAAATGGTTTTCCTTCGAGTCTTGCATAATCCCGGCTCAAAATAGCATAGTTTTTGACAACTGAAACTTCAGGATTTACTTCCTAGCATTACCACCAACTAATCCATTGCAACTCCAACTTGCTTCATGTTGAAAAAGAATTGGTCATAGCTCCTATGTTTACTGATGGTGTCCAACACTCATATTAGCAGCTATTTGTCGACTTTGGTTCCTTTTTGTATTGGGCCTAACATTTCTGTTGGTTGTGGTACTTCCTCCTCCAAGATCACTCTTCCGTTTCCTACCACCATATCCTACTTTCATTAAATCTACATTCGAACCTTTGTAAGATATGGAAGAATGGTCTAAGAGAGAGGGGAAAATAGAGATAAGATATACACTTATATATAGCAAATACAAGTACGTTACTATAGCATTATCCCATACCTCAATCCCATTCTTTAATTCGTTAGGATAAAAAACTAATTTAAAGTTAAAAATTCTTTTGGTTTTACATAAATCTTTACTCTGATACTAAGTTGTAACGTCCTCCATTCTAAAACCCAAAAATAAGCTCTATTGATGTTGCAGTCATCAATAGTATTATTCTCCAACGCCAAAATGAGATCAGTTAATCGTATCATTCACATCAAAAGCAAAGGAATATGAATTTATTTTATACATGTTTCATTAATAATTTCCATACTCATTACATATTCCCAAACTTTGCCCAAGTTCAGATAAAATATTTATTACAAAATACTCCAAGAGCGACATATAAAGATGTCGTCTTGGTTGATCGGAGTTTACTACTAGACATATATAAATTATGCCGTTACATACATTCATACAAAATGATAACATAGAGGACATAAATAGACTCTTATATGGCTAGCTTTGCCCTCTGCACATCTACAAAAGCTTTATTCATCAAACCTAAAACCTGGAAACCTTACTTTCGATCTACTCAATTGAGTATCCAGGAGATAAAGGGGAAAGTAAAAACTTCGAGTTAGTCAAAAAGTTTGATGTGAAAATAGTATGCCATCTCGATAATAGATATCTAGTGAGATTGTGACGACCCGGAATTTTCAAGTATTTAAAATCAAAATATTTAATTGATTTTGAATATTCAATAGAGTAATTTTAACTTGAATTGCGAATATCACAATTTATTTGATAATTAAATATTTAATTATATAATTTGAAATTGAATAAAATATTGAATCTGAAATTCTAAGCCTATTAAAAATAATTTGAAGGTTTGTAGAATTTATATTGATAACACTGAAGGTGATAGTAGTAAAATTTAAAGTAACAGTAGTTTGTTCAGTTTTAAAATTTATACTGTTTAAATTGAATTTAAAAATAGCCTTCTGAGGCGCAGTCTCGGAATTCGACGAAATCAATTCCATTGGATCTGTAATCTTAAATTATTATCGGGTTTCAAATTTCATATTGATCGAAGCGGCTGTGTGAGCATACGAGATATAAACGTACTGAAAATTTAATTTGTTAATAATCTGATTTAATTTAATTTAAATAGTTGAGTCTTCTAATATACGCCTCCTCCCTTAACTTAAAATGGAATCCACACCGTCTTCTTACAGAAGCCATTTCTTCTCCACCTTCTCTTTAAAGTTTTTACTTTCCTATTATCTCTTCCTTCAATTCAGATCGCAGAAGAAAGAAAAAAATTTAAATAGATATAGTGGCCGAAACCTTGTTAAAATCATGATATCTTCTCCCCTCTTTTGATTCGAAACAGAATCGTGTATATAAAAATTAACAAATTCAAAGTCGCGTCCCTCTCATCCCTACACCGTTCAAATCGCGCGCCTTCTTTCTCTGGTTCTTTAAATTTTATCGTAGTTCGATTCAATTCAAAAAAAATAGAGAGAGGAGGGAGCGAATCGATCGATCGTGATTCGTGGGTTCGACGTCTGTAGTCGGTGCTTGGGCATAGATGTTCGATCGCAATGTTTGGGGTTCCTGTGGTTCGTAAGTGGCAAAGAAGCTCGCGAGGGGATTTGTGATACGGTAGAGACATGGGAACTGCGGCGACAGTCGTTGGCATGGGCGTGGATCTGAGGCGTGTTCTCGTGGAGGAATGAGTCGCTGGGGATGTCGACCGTTCGTTTGAGAATGGAGGTGGAGGTAGTTCAGTGTCGTGCGCGTGCTAAAGATGCGAGAACAGATGTGGGTTTGGGATTAGCGTTTGCAGTTAGTGGTTTCGATATCTTGTTGGATAATGGAGGACCGCGAGGCCATCTTCTCGAGTGCGATTAGGGTTTTAAAGGAGGAGCTTCCAGGTGATGCTGAGCTCGAAAATATCGTGAGGTATATTTAATTTATTCATCTCAAAATTTACATATATCGATATAAGATATGTATAGGAAGGAAATCATATATATATACAGAATATATGCATAATCCAGTCTTTAAAATATACTGTAAGTATTAGGTAACTTGTTTTTAATTTTAATCTGAGATAAACATTCATAGATTAAGAAATATATATACATACTTTAATTTTCTGGTTGATTTAATTATGTATATGTATACAGCAAAATATGAAATAGTATATATACAGTTAAGATTTCAAAAAAAAATTAATTAATTAAACAGTAATGTATATATGTGTTTTCTGAAACTAATTTGTTAAACGAAAATTAGTTTAAATAAAATTGTTGTTAATTTAATTTAATTTATCAACTGGAAATTTATTTATTCGATTGTTCAAATATTAATAAAATCATATGTGTATTCAAGGTCTGGAATCGTGAAGAAAACAACTGGTTTGGGTTGAATTGCAAAATAAAAAGCAAAGGTGAGTTAATCTCACTCAGTTAAATTTAGATTTAAATGATTGAATTTAAATAATTGTTTGAATGATTGGATTGATTGATGTGCTATAGTGTGATAGATATATTTGGCATTGGCATTTTATATTGTGCTAACATCTGTGGATGCAGGGAAAACAGGTTGGAGGGATACAACTGGACCCCTCAACTTTATTTAATTATTTAATATTCTCTGTTCTGAATATTTGATATTCTGTAATGAATTATGTGGGAATATTGAATGCTATGGCTTGATTGTTATAATCGGGCAATAATGAATCACCAAAAATATAATTTGAGTTTGGGAATGAAAATAAAAGAAGTGAAGTTGTAAGTAAAATAATTATAGAAAAGTTGAATAAATTTAAGAATGAACTGGAAAGGAAATAAAGTGACTTTAGAATTTTAATGGATAAATCTTGAGTATGGGAAGGAAAATTTAAATAAACAGAAAGTTAATGAAACTTAAACTTCAATAAAGAACAAACATTTATTTTAATTTTAGGATTTAAATTATTTAGAAAGAATAAAGAAGAAATTGGGAATAACCTGAAATTTGTATATTTCAGTTAAAGGATTTAAAAATCAAACTAAAAATAATAATAAAGTCCATAATTAATGAATTTTGAAATGAACTGATAAGTAAAGAAATTTATTTCAAATGGAATAAATTGGGAATCAATTTGGAAATTTGATTTAAGTGATTGAGATTGGAAATTTCTCTCTGAATAACCAAGTACGTTTTCAAAGTAAATTTTTAAATATAAATTAAAAGTTTAAAGTCGTTTTAAGAAGTATGTTTCGAAAAATTTACTATTTCTAAATATTTAAATTCTAACGTAAGTATTTCCTTTTAATCTATTATAGCAATAATTATTTAAAGAGTGTCTTAGTATTTTATTTTAAAAAAAATGAAAATCTAGTTTTATATTTTATTTAGTAACCTTATTTTCAAATATTCATATAATATGTATTTTTACAAATCATTGAAGTAGTTTTAAAATAAATGTTTTAAAGCATATTTCAAAGTAAAGTGTTTTAATTTATTTTAAAATCTAGTTTGTGCTTGGTGATTTCAGAGGAGATAGAAAATACTTGAGAAAGTTTATTCTGAAAAGAAAGATTGTTTTGGAAACTGTTTTCAAAGGATTGAAATAGAAATATATCCTGTGAAGATATTTTTGAGGTTAATAAATCATTTGGGAAATTATTTATTGTTGGATGGTTGTTTGTGAATGTTAATTGATAGTTAAATAACCGACTATCAATATTGGACAAATACGTTGATCGTTTCGAAGAGACCGGGATCGAGATTTATTTCTCGAAAACCACTTCGATCCGATTTGTACGTTTCGTGAAAACGATTTTGGATTCGAAGATGGAGCAGTGAAGTGCAAGGGCTAGTCGCTACTAATCCTGAGGATATTTCCAAAATGGATGTAGTATGAATAGTGCCTTCGGTTCCGTTCGAACCCGGGACGGACTTGTATGGACGAATGCTTGCGAAAACATCGTCAGGTGGACGATGGGCATTCTAAGAAATATGTTCTATAAAGGTAACGCTTAGCCTCAAGCCTCATCAAATGGGAATGACTGAAAATCAGGGGTTATGCAGCAAGGCTAGGTGGGTAGCACCCAAGCAGGGTGTGGTCATTCCAGTCTAGATGTCCCTTTTATTTTCGGCTTAGTGGTGCGGTTGCTGATCCCAACCGTGGGGTGATCTCACTCGGGACTGTCCAGTAAGGGATGGTTCCGGCCTTGTGTTGCAATGGATGAAGGGAGTAATCCTCGGTACGGTGATCTAGGCCCCTTACTGTGACAGGTGGTACCCCAGTGCCTAGTCATTGATGGAAATCCATTCTCCCTACGAGCCTTGCACGAGTTTTGTTTGTATTACCCACTTTTGTGGCTAGTAGCTGGAATTTAATAATGTAACAATTTCGGCTATTTTATAAGTACTTGTATATAGACCCTATTATAATATCAAAGGATTTCTATAAAAATTGTTTTAGCTATCGTAAGGTAAAAACCCGACATATTTATTTGTGGCATGGTCTTACGAGATGCTTTTGTTTTCAAAGGATTTTTGGATCTTTAATAATAAATTGGGTGTGATTTTCTCACGCTGGCATTCCAGACTGACTCGGGTGTTATTTAACTGTAATGCTCGGGTCAGACCGAGTATTATAGATTACAGGATGATGCTTGGAGCTCAGGAGACGAGCTGGATGACGATACGTACATTCATACTTGTGTATATATATATATATATATATATATATATATATATTCCGCTGTTGAGTTGTTGTGTAATCATTGTATTGTATTGATGTGAGCTGTGACTGATGTACTCTGATGATGTAATGTATGCAAGCAGATATATTTGATTTTGAGTAAAGATTATTTACTACCTATTATATTTTATTCCGCTGCGATGGTTAGATTCTGATGTTGATTTTGTTTTCTCTTCTTCTACCTCTTCTTCTTTAACCCAAATGGCTCGTATTTATGTACAACTTGAGTTGATTGTTATAGAATAGTGTTGACTCAAGGGGCACGGATTTGCGGTCTGTTACACTTGGTATCAGAGCTTAGGTTGGTGATAACCTTGGCTATGGTGGGAATTACTCATAAAATAGAGTCTATAGTACTCTAAAATGAGATTGAGCGTATTAATAAATATGAGCGCATATTTGTTAGTGAATATAAATTGTTTTAATATTTTGTTGATCGGTTCATTGAGTGGCATATGAACCTTCGTCGGCACAGTCTGGACAACTATATCAAAAGGGTTTCTAAACACTTGAATAGAACAATCGACACGGTATTGTTTTAAATGTGGGTGAATGAAATAATTTTACCCAAAATGTATTTTGATATAAATAAAAGTTTTGTAAACTATTTTAGCTAATATATGGTTGTTTGGATGTTAGGATGAATAATATATAAGTATTATCATTGTTAAGTGAAAATTTAACTAGAAATTGTAAATATAACCCAAGTTTAAGGAAATAAATTCATTATAAAATAAAATTTATAAATATGAATTATAGATGATAATTATAAACTGAAATATAATCACATGAGAATTTGTATGAGCATAAGCTGTACAAATGAATTTTAGTAAAGATTTATTCAAGCAGGATTGGAAAATTTAAAAACCCCGGAGATTTTGGAAGTATTTTGAAGATAAATTGTAGCATTGTTGTTTTTGGGATATTTCTGAAAGGAAATTGTTTTAAAGGGATTTTGAAGGTGATATAGCATTGAAATCACTTGGATTATTGGAAAATAATTCTGATGATGACGGCCGCATCATCAGTATTCATTTTCGAATTTCTAAGTGAAAAATTGCTACCAAATTGATTTGTTTAGAAAAGCAAGTTGTTTTTGAAAATTTCAAAGGAAATTTGTTGGAAAATAAAAGCCAGGATTGGTTTAAATTTTTTGAGAAATGTAGTTTGAGATGTTGGAGATTTCAAAATGATTTGAAACCAAAGCCGGGAATTTTAGAAAAATCCTGATAGGATGGGTTGTAAACTTATACATTAAGATGATTTTTAAAGCAGGAATGGAATATAAGCTTGAAAATGAAATTAACTTGGATTTGAAAATAAAAAATTTGACTGGATTGAAATTAATTGAATAAGCTGAAAGAATATCCAGTTGTATTCGAATTGAGTTGAAATCGAATTGAGTTAAATAAATCCGAGTTAAAGTAAAAATTGAGTTGGGATGAGAATTCAATTGAAGTAGATAAATTAGAATAACTTATAAAAGGATTAAAATCCAAGGTAACAAAAATATGCTTGGGATATAAATAAATAGAAGGCTTGAGTTAAAAAAAAAAGATGAATATATGCAAGCTTATGATGAAATAGAATTGTATAAAACGACAAGTTGTGACTTATTAAATTGAAAATGGAATACAAAGCCCAAATTTAATATTTTGATGAATTGTAAAATGAAAAGGAAATCCAAACTTGAATTATAAAACACATTGAACTTAAGAAGATCAAATGAAGTGATATTTGGAAATAAAATCAAGAATTGAACTATAAATAGGAGAGAACTAATTTTATAATAGATTAGTTAATAAAATGTGTAAATGGGAACGTAATGTTGTTTAATTGAAGTTGAATTGTGAGTTTATGATGAAGTTTGGAAATAAACTCAAGTGATAAATTAAATTCGAATTAAATTGTTGGTGAAGTGAAATTGAACTGTGAGTTCATAAAATTGGGTGGTAAATTGAGAATGGATAGAAGATTCAGAACTTGAGTTATAAATTTAAATTTAACTTGAAATGTTAACAAATTTAATGTAATTGGAAAGGTATCGACTAAAAATGAAATTGGATTAAAATAATAATGGTTTGTATTGTGGATAAAATCCAACTATATGGAAATAAATTGGATATGGCCATGGAATCAATTGAGTTAAGTTGAGTATAAAAGAGTAAAATTTACTTGTAAATGAGCTTAAGTATAAAATTTGAAGAAATTGAAGTAAATTGACTTAAGCAGAATAGATGGAAGAGAGTTGAATTTAATTCAACTTAAACTAAGTTTAATGTTATTGGATTGGATTTAAATCAAGTGAAGATAGATAATATTTAAGGAAATGAAAATTCATAATGGAAATGGTTTTGAACTCGAGTTAAATAAAATAAATTGGATTATAAGAGGAATGGTTGAATTGTAAATAAAGTGCAAGTAAGTAGAAATGATTTGAAGTGGCATTGTTATTAATATAATACAATTCAGAAATAAATTATTGGATGTGAATAAGAATTGATATTGAATTCAATAAATATACCAACTAAATTTAAAAATGGATTGGAGTTAAAAATAAATTGAATTGGAATCCATTCAAATTGATTTTAAAACTCAAGCAATCATTTATTCACTTGGATATGGGCAAAACTGAATAAAATAAATCGTCGTTTGACGCAAGTAAAGAGGATTAAGATTCTATTAGTTGATAGAAGTTAAATAAATTGATTTTGAGATCAACTGGATTAAATATGAGTTTGTTTTACTAAAATGAATTGAATGAAAGAAATTTAGTGGTAAACATTTGAATTGAATGAAGTTGTATATAAATAGGTTGTGAGCAATTTAAATTAATGTTGGAACCCTATAAAATTGCTTATAAGTGTTGTTTAATCTACATGGTTTATTAAAACTGGAATGTTTGCTAGTTAAATATGTAAAATGTTGTTAAGTTGCATGATTTGGCACTTACATGTTTAAATTGAGTAAGTACAGGTACCTGGAAGCCATGTGGCTGGATTTGGTTGTGCTATTTGCTAAAAATAATAAGCTGCTTGCTTAATATGCTAAATAAGGTACGCCTACGCAATAAAAATAGGAAATATGAACTGTTTTTGGTTTTTCCGACCGTGTGGGTCGATGTATATATATTTATCTCTTTTGTCAAATTGCAAAAGCTCCTCCGTACAAAGGAGACTCTGCCAAAAATTTCAGAGATTTTGGGAGTTAGAAATTTTTTGGAATTGTTGGAAAATTTTGTTAACGACAAAACGATTTCAAAACTAGGAATTGAAATAAGTTAGTGAATGAAGCTAATTAAAATAATGACATGGATTAGTTATAAATGAAAAATAAAATTTAACATTTGGAGTTGAAAATAAATTGAATTCGTATGAAATTGAAAAAATCAAGTTAAATAGAAATAGATATAAACTAAAGTGGAAGATGAAAATAAATATAACGAGCATATAAAATGCTTAAACTAAACTTTAGAGGAATGGTCAATTCTTAATTGGAGATTGATATTACAAATATATTCCAAGTTGATATTTGAATGAGTAAATAATTGACATTTTGTAAGAAAGTCGATAAAATGTTTTTGGGATGTTGTGATTGGATATTAGTGCTAAGCAGGTTATGCAGGTATTATAAAAGGGAAAAGAAAATTTGGATTTGATTTCAAGAGATAAATTTGAAATGCTCGACAAAAAGGTATGTATTTAAAAGTGGTGTGAATTTGATTGGGATTTTGGATTGAGCCACTTGGCTTTTGTTTTCTTTTTGGATTTGGGAGGTCGTAGAGCCAGTTTGTAGTTGTACCGATCTAGCCGCGCAAAGAAGACGCTGGCGAAATTTTTCGGCAATTTAGGGTGTTAGAAAATTTTTGAGAACATTTTGATTTATGATTTGTATGATTGAGCAAGTGATAATATTTGGAAACTCTAGGAGAGTTGAGAAGTTGATAAAAATGATAATGGGCCCTTTATAAGAAGATAGTTGGTGAGGTATTAAATTGTTAAAAACTGTTTGGTTTTATAAAAAAAAGTAAAGTAAACGGATATTGGATCATTCTCCTAACTAGTAATTTCGGGGACGAAATTCTTTTAAGGGGGAGGAATTTGACGACCCGGAATTTTCAAGTATTTAAAATCGAAATATTTAATTGATTTTGAATATTCAATAGAGTAATTTTAACTTGAATTGCGAATATCACAATTTATTTGATAATTAAAATATTTAATTATATAATTTGAAATTGAATAAAATATTGAATTTGGAATTCTAAGCCTATTAAAAATAATTTGAAGGTTTGTAGAATTTATATTGATAACACTGAAGGTGATAGTAGTAAAATTTAAATTGACAATAGTTTGTTCAGTTTTAAAATTTATACTGTTTAAATTGAATTTAAAAATAGCCTTCTGAGGCGCAGTCTCGGAATTCGACGAAATCAATTCCATTGGATCTGTAATCTTAAATTATTATCGGATTTCAAATTTCATATTGATCGGAGCGGTTGTGCGAGCATACGAGATATAAACGTACTGAAAATTTAATTTGTTAATAATCTGAATTAATTTAATTTAAATAGTTGAGTCTTCTAATATACGCCTCCTCCCTTAACTTAAAATGGAATCCACACCGTCTTCTTACAGAAGCCATTTCTTCTCCACCTTCTCTTTAAAGTTTTTACTTTCCTATTATCTCTTCCTTCAATTCAGATCGCAGAAGAAAAAAAAATTAAATACATATAGTGGCCAAAACCTTGTTAAAATCACGATATCTTCTCCCCTCTTTTGATTCGAAACAGAATCGTGTATATAAAAATTAACAAATTCAAAGTCGCGTCCCTCTCATCCCTACGTCGTTCAAATCGCGAGCCTTCTTTCTCTGGTTCTTCAAATTTTATCGTAGTTCGATTCAATTCAAAAAAAATAGAGAGAGGAGGGAGTGAATCGATCGATCGTGATTCATGGGTTCGACGTCTGTAGTCGGTGCTTGGGCATAGATGTTCGATCGCAATGTTTGGGGTTCCTGTGGTTCGTAGGTGGCAAAGAAGCTCGCGAGGGGATTTGCGATACGGTAGAGACATGGGAACTGCGGCGACAGTCGTTGGCATGGGCGTGGATCTGAGGCGTGTTCTCGTGGAGAAATGAGTCGCTGGGGATGTCGACCGTTCGTTTGAGAATGGAGGTGGAGGTAGTTCAGTGTCGTGCGCGTGCTGAAGATGCGAGAACAGATGTGGGTTTGGGATTAGCGTTTGCAGTTAGTGTTTTCGATATCTTGTTGGATAATGGAGGACCGCGAGGCCATCTTCTCGAGTGCGATTAGGGTTTTAAAGGAGGAGCTTCCAGGTGATGCTGAGCTCGAAAATATCGTGAGGTATATTTAATTTATTCATCTCAAAATTTACATATATCGATATAAGATATGTATAGGAAGGAAATCATATATATATACAGAATATATGCGTAATCCAGTCTTTAAAATATACAGTAAGTATTAGGTAACTTGTTTTTAATTTTAATCTGAGATAAACATTCATAGATTAAGAAATATATATACGTACTTTAATTTTCTAGTTGATTTAATTATGTATATGTATACAGCAAAATATGAAATAGTATATATACAGTTAAGGTTTCAAAAAAAAAATTAATTAATTAATTAAATAGTAATGTATATATGTGTTTTCTGAAACTAATTTGTTAAACGAAAATTAGTTTAAATAAAATTGTTGTTAATTAAATTTAATTTATCAACTGGAAATTTATTCATCCGATTGTTCAAATATTAATAAAATCATATAATGTGTATTCAAGGTCTGGAATCGTGAAGAAAACAACTGGTTTGGGTTGAATTGCAAAATAAAACAAAGGTGAGTTAATCTCACTCAGTTAAATTTAGATTTAAATGATTGAATTTAAATAATTGTTTGAATGATTGGATTGATTGATGTGCTATAGTGTGATAGATATATTTGGCATTGGCATTTTATATTGTGCTAACATCTGTGGATGCAGGAAAAACAGGTTGGAGGGATCCAACTGGACCCCTCAACTTTATTTAATTATTTAATATTCTCTGTTCTGAATATTTGATATTCTGTAATGAATTATGTGGGAATATTGAATGCTATGGCTTGATTGTTATAATCGGGCAATAATGAATTACCAAATATATAATTTGAGTTTGGGAATGAAAATAAAAGAAGTGAAGTTGTAAGTAAAATAATGATAGAAAAGTTTAATAAATTTATGAATGAACTGGAAAGGAAATAAAGTGACTTTAGAATTTTAATGAATAAATCTTGAGTATGGGAAGGAAAATTTAAATAAACAGAAAGTTAATGAAACTTAAACTTCAATGTTATTGTTTAAAAGAACAAACATTTATTTTAATTTTAGGATTTAAATTATGTAGGAAGAATAAAGAAGAAATTGGGAATAACCTAAAATTTGTATATTTCAGCTAAAGGATTTAAAAATCAAACTGAAAATGTGAAATGAACTGATAAGTAAAGAAATTTATTTCAAATGGAATAAATTGGGAATCAGTTTGGAAAATTGATTTAAGTGATTGAGATTGGAAATTTCTCTCTGAACAACCAAGTACATTTTCAAAGTAAATTCTTAAATATAAATTAAAAGTTTAAAGTCGTTTTAAGAAGTATGTTTTGAAAAATTTACTATTTCTAAACATTTAAATTCTAACGTAAGTATTTCCTTTTAATCTATTATAGCAATAATTATTTAAAGAGTGTCTTTGTATTTTATTTTTAAAAAAAATGAAAATCTAGTTTTATATTTTATTTAGTAACCTTATTTTCAAATATTCATATAATATGTATTTTTACAAATCATTGAAGTAGTTTTAAAATAAATGTTTTAAAGCATATTTCAAAGTAAAGTGTTTTAAGTTATTTTAAAATCTAGTTTGTGCTTGGTGATTTCAGAGGAGATGGAAAATACTTGAGAAAGTTTATTCTGAAAAGAAAGATAGATTTGGAAACTGTTTTCAAAGGATTGAAATAGAAATATATCCTGTGAAGATATTTTTGAGGTTAATAAATAATTTGGGAAATTATTTACGGTTGGATGGTTGTTTGTGAATGTTAATTGATAGTTAAATAACCGACTATCAATATTGGACAAATACGTTGATCGTTTCGAAGAGACCGGGATCGAGATTTATTTCTCGAAAACCACTTCAATCCGATTTGTACGTTTCGTGAAAACGATTTTGGATTCGAAGATGGAGCAGTGAAGTGCAAGGGCTAGTCGCTACTAATCCTGAGGATATTTCCAAAATGGATGTAGTAGGAATAGTGCCTTCGGTTCCGTTCGAACCCGGGACGGACTTGTATGGACGAATGCTTGCGAAAACATCGTCAGGTGGACGATGGGCATTCTAAGAAATATGTTCTATAAAGGTAACGCTTAGCCTCAAGCCTCATCAAATGGGAATGACTGAAAATCAGGGGTTATGCAGCAAGGCTAGGTGGGTAGCACCCAAGCAGGGTGTGGTCATTCCAGTCTAGATGTCCCTTTTATTTTCGGCTTAGTGGTGCGGTTGCTGATCCCAACCGTGGGGTGATCTCACTCGGGACTGTCCAGTAAGGGATGGTTCCGGCCTTGTGTTGCAGGGGATGAAGGGAGTAATCCTCGGTACGGTGATCTAGGCCCCGTACTGTGACAGGTGGTACCCCAGTGCCTAGTCATTGATGGAAATCCATTCTCCCTACGAGCCTTGCACGAGTTTTGTTTGTATTACCCACTTTTGTGGCTAGTAGCTGGAATTTAATAATGTAACAATTTCGGCTATTGTATAAGTACTTGTATATAGACCCTATTATAATATCAGAGGATTTCTATAAAAATTGTTTTAGCTATCGTAAGGTAAAAACCCGACATATTTATTTGTGGCGTGGTCTTACGAGATGCTTTTGTTTTCAAAGGATTTTTGGATCTTTAATAATAAATTGGGTGTGATTTTCTCACGCTGGTATTCCAGACTGACTCGGGTGTTATTTAACTGTAATGCTCAGGTCAGACCGAGTATTATAGATTACAGGATGATGCTTGGAGCTCAGGAGACGAGCTGGATGACGATACGTACATTCATACTTGTATATATATATATTCCGCTGTTGAGTTGTTGTGTAATCATTGTATTGTATTGATGTGAGCTGTGACTGATGTACTCTGATGATGTAATGTATGTAAGCAGATATATTTGATTTTAAGTAAAGATTATTTACTACCTATTATATTTTATTCCGCTGCGATGGTTAGATTCTGATGTTGATTTTGTTTTCTCTTCTTCTACCTCTTCTTCTTTAACCCAAATGGTTCGTATTTCTGTACAACTTGAGTCGATTGTTATAGAATAGTGTTGACTCAAGGGGCACGGATTTGCGGTCTGTTACAGAGATCATGCCACTAAGAGGAACAAGTTTTCCCCTCACTACTATCTTTGAAAATAGGTCTAACACAATCATGCTCATGTAATCACAATGGTTACCTAAACACAAGATAATTAAATGCATGCATGCTACATGGGTAATCCTGACTAATCTGTCTTCATTAACTGACTGTCTGCCTCTACTCCATAGTTTTCCACGGTTATTACAAACCAATACGGCTGACTCGAGCCTAACATAAATATCAAAATTCTCTAACTTACCATTCGAAGTAAACAAGACCGTCTGTCCAAACACAATCATCCGAGCGTTTACCTGACTGTCTGTCAATCTCATAGTTTTGCTCAGCACACTATGAATCTAATGGTTTTGTAGGCCAACTGCTAACCTACCTAAGTTATATTCATTTCTGTAAATAACCCTACTTTTATTTTTACCTTTAACAAAGCTTTACGCACTAAAATTGTGGACTAATATCAACTATAGGCTAATAGTTGAAGTATTGGACACTACCCTACACCAGTCCCATTATTTGGTTTTTTATTCTCTAATCCTTGAGTCAATTTAATCCTGACACATTTATCTAATAGTGATAAGAACAATAATTTTACTAGTAAAATTCTAGGCTAAATCCCTCTTTATTTCCTCGAAAACATAATTCTTTATAATTATATGACCCTTGAAATCATACTCAAAACAAGAAAATTATAGCCCGTTGCTTTATCGAAAATATTATGCCAAGAAATATCTGCTTTTATTGATGAATTTAAAAATCACTTAGAGATTGTCGCACCTCAAAACCTTAGGCTATGAAGCCATATATAATAAAACCACATGAGTTGATAAAGTGTGGCATTGATATAGCCGCTAAGGGATTGTCGCAACCCTCTATATAAAAGCCATGTTAAAGCATCTAATTTATAAAGCATAAGGCCATAAGGCCAAAACCATTTAAGTCGCATATTTTAAAAATATATAGATTGCGGACTATAAGCGACATAGTCTTTGGTTTGCATAGTATAAAGCTTTGAAACAAGGAAATATGGGAATGCCAACATTGATGACCTTCAGCATCAATATCATAGAGTCGTTAATACCGTTTATGTCGATTTAGAACATAAGCAGCATCATTGTCGTTTATATTGAAGCTGAAATAAGGTTTATATGCAGCATTGTTATCTAAAGCAATAATGTCGAAATTATATATATGCAGCATCATGCCCTTTAATATCAATGTCAAAGTGCGGGATTACTGCCTTATAAAATTGACGTTGGTATAAAACATGCGGCATAGGGGCATGCAACATAGAAAATATATGATATAGAAAACATGTGGCATTGAAAACAGGTGACCAAAAAATAGGCGGCATGGTTTAAAACCATAGTAAAAACTTGCGGCGTTACTATAGCCGATATAAAATATGCGAAATTATTGCCAAAAGACCTTATCTTTGAAGCAATACTATCGGTATACTATGACCGATATAAAGTATGCGGCATTGATAGCCGCGGCATAGATGGACGTCAGCATTGATTAATAACGGCGTGGCAATCTCTTAATTACCATAGAATCTATTTTATTTCTTTAAAAATCAATATATTTTCACCAACTCTAATCCTTTTGTCAAATTATTATTGGATAGCAAACTTCTTTATCAAATCCTTTTTAGAAAACTGCTATGAATCAGATTACATTCCCTAAAATAATTTTACAAACTAATAGTTTTATATTATTATTCTAATATAATTATTAAGCTTTTCTAGCCTAATAAATTCATATAAAATCAAAAACATTTGAGAAAAATCTCTAAAAATCACAGTGAATTAGTTACCATGTTCTTTAACATAAAAAAATTTCAGAATTAAAAAATTATTTAATTATTTTTAATAATTAAAACTCGAAATAAATCATTTTCCTTACTTAGGAAATTCATAAAATATCCGTACTTGCTTTGAAAATTATGAAATTAAAAACCACTTCTAAAATTATGTCACTAATGTAATATCCAAATTTTAAGTCATTTGGGTATCATATGATAGGTTTCCACACTTAACTTTATTAACTAATTTCATAAATAAACCCCAATAAATCATCAATAAGCATATATTCATCAATCGTTCACATCATGGCATAATAACAAACAAAGGTTCGGGTTTAATCATAAAACCAAATTTTATAATCATACTTGAGATGGATAATCATTATTCACCTTACTATGATAATGTGACTTAAGATTTGAGTTTAGATTTGATTTCCCCTAAGCTTAATCTTGATTTCCTAGCTTTTCTTCCTCTTTGAGCTCTTTAGTAATGGTGAGCCTTAAGTGAATTTATGTCTGTGTGAATATGAATGTAAATGAGGGAGATGAAAATATAAGGGTTTATGTTTAGGATATATGGCTTATTTCTATTTTGTCCTTCACATGAATTCCTCCTTCTTCATGAAGTTGTAACCAATCTATTTATATTATTAATTAAGGCTCAACCCATATTATTTATTAAATCTCATTTTCCTTATCATTATACATTATTTTATTTTGTTTATCCAATTAAATATCCTAAATAATATTAATCAAAATTAGGGTTGTTACAACCACATCTAGCAAATAAGAGCTAGAATGAAATGAAAGATATGCAAAAATTTGAAGCACGTTGTGAGTTGCTTTGTCGTCGACGGAGCCCCGCCAAAGCAGCTAAGGATGGTGATTGATGGTATTGTTTTCAAAAGCATGGATGCAGATAGATTGAAGCCCCGACATTAGATCCTTTGGGGATACTAGCCATGATTGGGTCGTTGGTTGTGAAGTAGGTTTCAGTCGACTATGGCAATTCAATCAACATTCCATTCAAGAAGGCTTACGATCAGATGCTACTGGATGGCAAAGATTTAAACCATATAATTCTCGTATGTAAGGATTTAATGGTATAGTGATAGAACCTATCTGGCTGGTTGCGTTAGGAGAAAATAGATGCAAGAGAGTGCGAGTTGTGACCTTCATTTTGTTGGATATATTTTCGGCTTATAATGCTTTTCTGGAACAAACGGACCTAGCCAGTTTTTGAGCAGCCATTGCCCCATGGTGATGGACCATAAAGTTTCCCATAGATAATGGGGTAGGAGTTATATAGGGAGACCAAGGACTCAGACATGAATGCAATGTTCTGGAGCTGAAAGAGGTGAGGCGATGTGAGAAGGGAAAAAATATTGAGAAGGAACTTTACATCAAGTCATTGGACGCATAGAAACCGCTTCTTAAGACTTGGCTTGGGAAACATAGCATAAGAATGTCGACCTAAAGAAGATGCCAAAGGATGCGAGGGCGACCCCATGGAGTTGACGAACAACATCCCACATAGCCAGGATGATCCTACACGGGTCTGGAAGATTGGATCTCAACTCAGCATGAGATTGATGAAAATTTTAATGGGTTTTCTTTGGGTGAACCTGGATGTGTTTGCCTGGACACATTCCACACTTGTGGAATATCGTCAGAGATACCGTGCCATGCATTGAATGTGAACTCTAAATATGTTCCTATAAAACAAAAAGTCGCAGCCTAGGCTCAGAGCGATCCGCTATACTAAATGAGGAGGTGGATGAGCTAAAAGACAGTGGCTTCATCCACAACACTTTATACCCGAAATGGGTATCTAATCTAGTTTTGGTTAAGAAGTCCAATGGGAAATGGAGGACATGCATTGACTATTCCAATTTGAATAAAGCATGCCCAAAGAATAGCTTTCCACCCCCGTAGATTAATCAGCTGGTAGATTCGAATGCTGGGCACAAATTATTATCATTCATGGACATGTACTTATTGAATATGCGATTATATGATTTTTGTTTGATGATAATAAACATATATATATATATATTCATTTAAATGTATTTGTTAATATACTATTTTTTTTTCACAAATTAAATAAATATTTGATGAATAAAATAAATAACACAAAATTTGATTTCAAACAGATATTCAAATAAATATTTGTTACAATTTTGAATAGTACAAATTCAAGCTCTCACTATATATATATATATATATATATATATATATATGTGTGTATGTATGTATGTATGTATGTATAACTATATACATATATATATATATATAACTATATATATAACAATACAATTTTGATTACATCGTAATTTCTAATTTAAATTTGACCTCGCTACATATCGCTCATTCACTCAACTCGTATTTATCTTCAACTTCATTCCATTGTGAATCCAGCATCTGAGCAATCTGTAAAAATATACATTGACGCAGTAAAATTGAAAATAAAATATTTTTGAAGTATAAAATAAAATGTGGATTTTGAAAATAATATTTGCCTCAGTTATTTGGGTTGTTCGTAATCATTTAAATTCGAATTCATCATACACGAACAGCTTGTGACATACACAGTGTATCACTGTATATGCCATAAGGTCATGCACACCGATATATACACTTGATAAAATTACTGGGACAGGTGAGCACAGGTCAAACCCAAAACGTCGGGTTCAACTCAAGTGCAATAAAAATAATGTCACAATATCAGCACAAGGTCAAACCCAAGCTTTAAGCTGGATTCAACTCAGGTGCAATACAAAATTGTCAAGTACAAGTGAAAATGCTAGATCAAGTCAGTGACACGGCCTTAACAATGAAATTGCCATGTTCAAAACAACCATACATGAACACTTGCAATAGAAGAAGGGCAGAGTATAGGCAAAATGAAAACAGGCTTAAAAACCAGTGAACAGAACAAGTGCAGTCTCTACATGAAGTATACAAAAGCAAACCAAATCAAGGAAGCAAAAAACACATACAAGGCAAGACCAACAAAACAGAAGCAAGGCACAACTTAGTACACACCAAGATGATACAAGAAAGGTCAGAGAATGCACACACAAAGATAATGCACTCAAATAAATCCAACCCGGGAAAGTCTACACAGAAGTACAACACACTACAAGCTAGAACAGTGCACATAGGAGTGCAAGAGCAAATAAAACAAGCATGAGCATGCAATCAAGCAACAAAGACACAAGACTAGGACATACACAGTGCAGTAGTTCCAAAAGAACAGGTACGACAAGCAGTGTAAACATCATTATGAACAGGCAGTGGTACAAACTACAAGTAGACAGGGCTGCGCAGACCAATAGATGTAAGCAAAGAAATGGCACACATATATGCAGGTGCATAGCATCATCAATGAAACCAAACTGTCCAGGCTCATAGACACACACACAGACACACACACACACACACACACACACACACACATATATATATGCTATGCACAAAACAATCAAATAAATCAAAAGAGTACAAGTCCAAATACACTACAACATCAAGTGATACTAAGTACAATAGAAAATCAAGCAGAGATGAACAAACCATGGTGGAAAGTTCGAACAAATCCAAAGCCGAGAAAATACAAATATATATTTATGCATATATATATGTGTGTGTGTGTGTGTGTATGTATGTATGTATACACATACATATCTATATCAAATGAAACAGTACCAAAATCAAAATAGTTCAAGTAGCCGGAGTCATGAAACGACAAGTAAAATCGAACAAGGTCGAAAGTGCTACCAGAGGCACTGAACAGTATGGCCAAAGTCGAATAAAATCAACATCGTCAAAATCAAGTCAAAGCTGGAGACAACAAGAATGAGAACGAACGAAATCAACACCGGGTCAATCAAGGAAACGAACCAAGTCAGAAATCGAAACCGTGTTATTCAATTAATTTGAACAAGTCAGAGATCAATCCCAAGCATTAAACAAAATCGAATGGCTGAGATAAATCAAGTGACGAATTCAAATAAATGTATACAAACGAAAATCGAGGATCTTGAATCCTATATAAACAAGTAAAATCAACGGCAATTCGACATCGAGAAAAAGCAAGCAAATCAGAAGAAGAAGAAAGAAAAATTTACATACCAAATCAAAGTTGAACTCGATCAAGGAGGAGGAGCCGCGAACGAATCAATTAAAGCAAGCAATCGAAGCATCAACCATCAATTTAAGCGGCGAATTCACAAAGCCCTAAATTCAGAGCTAAGAGGAACGAAGAAAAAGAGGAACCAGGCTGACATTTTTTACAGAGCAAAATTGATAAAGGAGATAACGGGCCGACATAAGATATAAAGGAGGCTGCAATTTTTTTAGTGATAAATTATTTTGGGCCAACCTTTTTTAATAGGGCTTTAATATTAGGGTTTAATTGTTTTTTAAATTGTTTTTTTTTTGTATTTTTTTCCCTTTAAACCATTGTAATTACTAGTCGTGTGACTAGGGGACAAACTACGTGGCGTAGTTTGAGAATTCGCAACTCAATGGCTGAGTTATGACAGGGTTTTGAGCGTAGAGTTAGGTTAGTCAGTAGCGGGTGTCGTGAATTTACGTGTGTAAGCGTGTGACTGTTGAATATGCGCTTATATGTTTTTGTTTGATAATAATAAACATATATATTCATTTAAATGTATTTGGTAATGTACTATTTTGTTTTTCATAGATTAAATAAATATTTGTTGAATAAAATAAATTACACAGAATTTGAATTTGAATTCAAACAGAACAAGTTACACATATTTTGAATTCAAACAGAAATTTTATTCAAACAAATATTTATTACAATCTTGAATAGTACAAATTCATGCTCTCACTATACATATACATTTTTGATTACATCACAATTACATCACAAATATTTTTACATTGATAACCTCACTACATATCACTCACACTCGTATTTTGTCTTCAATAGCATTCCAGTTTGAATCCAGCATCTGAGCAATCTGCAAAAATATTCACTAACGCAGTAAAATTGAAAAAGAAATATTTTTGCAATATAAAATGAAATATGATTTTTGAAAATATGGTTTGCCTCAGTTATTTGGGTTGTTCGTCATAATTTACATTTGAATTCATCACACACGAACAATGTGACATGCACAGTGTATCACTGTACATGCCACATGGCCGTGCACATTGGTATACACTTGATAATGCTACAGGGACAGGTGAGCACAAGTCAAACCCAAATGAAAAGCCGGGTTCAACTCACATGCAGTATATTCAAAATTACGACACGAGCACAAGGTCAAACCCGAGTTTTGAAACTGGATTCAACACAAGGAAACATGACATGAATGCAACGAAGACCAACAGCAAAATGGACTGCAACAATCATGTATGCAGATCAGGTCTAGTGCCAACAAACAACAAGTCTCGACCAAAACAATTACAACTACAGAAACCAGAGTAAATGCAGTGGACAGTTCAAGTCAGAGACAACATCAATATGCAAATGAAGACTACAGGTGAACAGATCAGAGGCAATATAAGAAGTCAAGTGATGCACATGTAAAAATACTTGAAAGCTACAGCATCAAGTAGACCAAGTTCAAATGCAATGCGAAGACCACAAAGCCAAGCATGATGCAGAAGTAATGCAATGCCCAATGACCAATCAAAGACACAGTACACAAATGCAAGACAGAGTAGTTCAGTGTGGCAGTGCACAAGCAACATCAACAAGCAGTGCAGACTAAAGAAATGCCACCAAGAACATATGAACAGAGAACATGCATGAAGCATGAAACCACAAGTTACAAACATCAAGTGTCGACCAGGCAGAGAAATGCACAAGCATGATACAGGTGAACAGGAGACAAGTAGCAGCAACATGACAGTGAAAACTCGAGTCACAGTACAGGCCACAACATGTTAATGCAAGAACAAGCCAGCAGATACATGAAAAATGCAAGTAACTCATGCAACGGACTCAATAGAATGCAACAACATGTCAACAGCAATGACACAGCAACAAGGCGGACCACAAAATGCATACCCCAAGTTCAACGACATCAAGTATTATCAAGTACATAATGAATGCATCAATAACCCAAATGAAGATCACAAGTATGAACAGTTAATGATTCAACTGGCCAGGTCATATACACAAGTGACAATTACAAAGTCAGAGAAATTCACGAAGCTCACAGGGATGAACACAAAAGTGGCCGAAGCTGTGGCAGTCAAGAAGTAAACAAGTCGAAGAATAACAATGCAGATGATAACCAACTCAAAGTCGAAAGCAATAAACAAATCCAAGTCGAAATCATGGAAGCATACAGTGAAGTCAACAAGGAAATTCACGAAGACAAAATTGACCGAGATCAAAATCAAGACAAGTGTGTATCTGCAATCTTTGAAAAAGTCATAACAAATAAAACAGGAAAGTTTTCTTTGCCGTATGACTCAAGGCAATCGAACGCTACAGAATAGAAGCCGTGCGCATCAAGCAACAGAAAATTAGGAAAGTGCAAACGAGTACGAAAAAATTCGAGTGTCTCGAATTTCATATAAATACATCACCAAACTATCATCATCGGCAATCGAAAAAAAGAGTAAGCAATCAAACGAGCAACAAAAGAAATTACATACCGAAATCATCAACAACTCAATCATCAGAGAACGAGCTGTCAACACAAATCAATCATCAGAGAACAAGCAAGCCAAGCAACGCAATCTCAAAGTCAACAATCGATCATCAGAAATCGAGCACGAGCAAGAGCCGAAAGCCTCAGTTTGGATCGATAGCACAAAGCCCTAATTTCAGAAAGAAGAAGATCGGCCGACATTATTCTCAGGAGAAGAAAGGAACGGGTCAAAGAATAATAGTGGATCGGATTAAAGAAAAACAAGGGGCCGGCCTTGTTAGTTTTAAAAAGGGCTTAAGTTACCTTTTGTTTAGGGTTTAATTATAAAGGGGTTTTTAGTTTTTATTTTGAGCAAAAATTACGGGTCCAAAGTTGTATTTTAATTTTTGCTCCTGTTTTAATTTTGAAGTTGTTTTCTCTTTTCGAGTCAAAAGAATTTGTAAATCACCACCTAGGGTTTAGGTAGTGTCAGATTGTCTAGTTAGGATTAGTTCAGTGAGCAGGGTGTGCGAGTTTGCAAAGCTCTATAGGTGGGAGCAGTGTTTGCGAGTAAGCGAAACTCTATAGGCGGGAGCAGGGTGTGCGAGTCTAGTAGAGTGTTTGTGAGCGGGAGCAAAAGGGTCTGCGAGTCTAGTAGAGTGTTTGTAAGCGTGATACTATTTAATTCTAATAGAAATCTGGGAATGCAGCAGTAGGCAGGGGTTGCCGAAGCTGGGTAAATTTTGTGTGTGATTTACTTTTCAGCATATTTATTTCTGCAGTTTATTTCTGTGTTTAATTAGAGAAAATTTGCTATAACCCTATTCACCCCCCCCCCCCCTCTAGGGTTAATCTAGATCCTACAAGTGGTATCAGAGCGAGGTATTTTTCTTTAACTCTGGAGTCATGAATCCGTCAAATAGTGCTTTTTCTGAGGGGCAATCTATTGTTAGGCCACCCATGTTTAACGGGAATGATTATGCTTATTGGAAAGTTAGGATGAGTATTTACCTTAGTTCCGTTGATTATGATGTTTGGGATATTACTGAAACTGGCTATAAACCTCCCACTATAATCGTTGGTGATACTGAGATTCCTAAACCTAAGGATAGGTGGGATGCTAACGATAAGAGATTGAAAACGACAAATGCTAAAGCCATGAATTCTTTGATATGTGCTCTTGATAAAAATGAATTTAATAAAATTTCTCATTGTACAACAGCACAGGAAATTGGGCACACTTTGGAGGTGACACACAAAGGAACTTCTCAAGTCAAGGAGTCTCGTCTAGCCCTATTCAGCAATGAATACGAAAACTTTGTGATGGACAAAGGCGAGAGCATAAAGGAAATGTTTGGACGCTTTTCAACTTTGGTATACAACGCTAGAGCGCTTGGGAAGGTATTCACTGAGGTAGAGCTTGTGCGGAAGATACTACGAGTCTTACCGATGAACTTTGAGGCAAAAGTCACGGCAATCCAAGAATCAAAAGATTTGAGTAAACTAAGCATGGAGGAGTTGATTGGTAACTTGATGACATATGAGCTTGAGTTAAAAGCAAAGGAAGAACGCAACAAATCCAAACCAAAGAAGAAGACGATTACCTTAAAGAGCAAAGAAGAAAGCGATGAAGAAGGAGAAGATCCAATTGAAGAGCTTGCAATGGCTGTCAATAATCTTAGAAAATGGTCGAGATTCAAGCCACGCAAGAAGAAAACAAGTCGTAATAGGCCAAAAGATTCTGACAATTCCGATAATGAACCGACGTGCTTTAACTGCAAGAAGCCCGGACACTTCATACAAAAATGCCCACTTCTCAAAAACAACAAAGGAAAGAAAAAGGCGAAGAAGGTATTTGCAGCGACTTGGGATAATGAAGAAGGAGAGGAAGTTTCGGATAGCAGCTCAGAGGTGGTTAACTTGTGTCTTATGGCGAAATCAGAATCAGAAGCAAGCTCTGAGGAATCTAGTGAGGCAGGTGAGTATTCCTATAGAGATCTTGTTTTTATGTGTCTTGATCTCACTAAAGTAGTTGATGCTCTTGAATCTAAAATTGAAAAACTGAAAACTGATAGGAGAGAACTTGCTCGTGAAAATTTTAGGTTAGAAACTGAACTTGAAAATATTCAAAACCTAGAATGTAAAAGATGTAAAGTTTTAGATTCAGAATTGACAAGACTTAAGAATAACTCTGAGAATCTTGAAAAAGAAAACTTGAGTCTTAAGGAAATCATTGGCACTAGGAAAAAGGATTTTATAAATCGATGCACCTCACTTGTCACTGAAAACACAACACTAAAAACCAAAGTCCAAAATCTTGAGAAATCTTTGAATAACTTTTCAAGAGGCGAAAAATCTTTCAACATGCTATTGGGAAATCAAATTTTTGCTAACAACAGAAAAGGACTAGGTTTTGGGAAAACACAAGTTGAGGATAATGCAAAAGGGAAGAGTGTCTTTGATAGATGTGAAATAATTGGACATCGTGTTGAAAATTGTAGCCATAGGAACAAGAACACAAAATTTATACAAGTTTGGGTTCCTAAAAATTCTACAAACAAATTTCATGTTTATTGGAACAAGAATGATATGACAAAACAAGTTTGGGTTCCAAAGGGTTTGTTTATTCATAATGCTTCTGCCACTAACAATCATGGACCTAGAAATAGGTCACAAAAATCTTTCGTCGTGTAGGTATGGTGGCAGGCTAAGGAACAACAACGGTGTTCTCTGAATTTTGGCTGTTCCAGAAACACAACGGGCAACAAAGCAAAGTTCCTTAGCCTAGTATAAAGGTGATAGAATCACAATGAGCAATCACGAAAAATTATCGTAAAGGTAAAACAGGTGACGGTATACTTATCTGATCGATATATTAATTGTGATGATCTGCACCGTATTCTGAATGAAATCAGCCACTATTGAGATGTTGAAAAGAGTTGATTTTTTGATTCTGACTTGGTCTACATAATTAGCCAATTACATTTATACCAAAATCATTATTCTTCGAATTACTTCATACATATTTGTTTGGATTAAACATTGTGTTTTGGTGGATACATTTGGTCATAATTCGGCTAGCTCTATATTCACTTTTTCTGATTATTTACATGGCTTCAATTCAAATTCAAAGAATGTCATTTAAATTGTTGTTAAAATTGAGTTTGAAATTTTTGATGCACTTCATGATCTGGTTCATCAATTTTAGTTAGTGATATTTTGGATTAAAAGAGATACTCGGATGCAGATTACACTGGTAATATAGTTGATAGAAAAATTACTAGTGTAACGTGATTAATTTTTGAAACATTCATTTGCTGTATCGTTTTTCAAAGAAAATATCTGTAGATTTTTCACTTGAAACAATTTTCAAATAGCAGAAAATTTTGTTCATAAAACCCCTTCGAGAAAATAATTGTTTGACCATATTTTCAGATTAGTCATTTTTATTTGATTTTAAATGACAAATTTTGACTGATCCGACTCCCTACTAATTATCAAAGAGATAAATAGTGATTGAAAAAGTGATAAGTGTCGATATTTAACATACATTACTCAAGAGAGTATATTTGGAAAATTTCTTTAGGAATTAAAACAAGAATTATAAAACTTTTTGTTGGGTAAAGATTTCATGACCATTTCTATATCTATCATTATTTCTATCGACCATGGTTTATCAAATATTCAATATAGTTTGTCGATATGTGGTACTATAATCAGGAATCATTTTTTTTTCATTTCACATTTTTTTGTAAAAATAAATAAATATCCAAAGTATTCACTCTCATTTAAAAGTCCTCACGGTTATGCATGGGTGAATTACTTGGATTTTTGATTATGTGCTTCCATGCTCATTTAAAAATCCTTACGGTTATGCATGTATGGAACGCATATCAAAATTAATTGATTTAATAGACAAGTTGATTCTAATCCCATTTAAAAGTCCTCACGGTCATGCGTGGTTAGAAGATACTTGATTTCATTTTTTAAAATTAAATTGGAATACTACTAATCTCATTTAAAAGTCCTAACGGTTATGCATGATTAGTAGATATTCAAAATTCCTGATATAAATGTACCACAAGAAGATTCAACTGTATGATTTTATATGAACATCATATCCATCATTTCTAAAAGTGGAATATGCGCCTAACAAGGGTAGTTATGGTTTTTGTTTGATTCTTATTGAAGTTTACTATTTATATTCAACTTGAGTTTAATGTTGGATTAATATTGATCACTTAATCTCTATTTTTCTCTAACAATAATATTCTTTTGCTGATAACAAAAGAGGGAGAGAAAAGTTAAGATTTTGTCAAATAGAATCAAACAAAGGTCAAATAATTTTCCATTTGCATCTAGGCTCATTTGTATATATTTATATATTTCTATGCATATATGTAGGGGGAGCATCATGTAGAGAGGAAGCATTTAAATAGGGGGAGCAATTAGAGTATATCATTGATTAAATACATTTAACACATGTACAAAATCTTAAATATATGTTTGTTATCATCAAAAGGGGGAGATTGTTGAATATGCGCTTATATGTTTTTGTTTGATGATAATAAACATATATATTCATTTAAATGTATTTGGTAATGTACTATTTTGTTTTTCATAGATTAAATAAATATTTGTTGAAAAAATAAATTACACAGAATTTGAATTTGAATTCAAATAGAACAAGTTACACAGATTTTGAATTCAAACAGAAATTTTATTCAAACAAATATTTATTACAATCTTGAATAGTACAAGTTCATGCTCTCACTATACATATACATTTTTGATTACATCACGATTACATCGCAAATATTTTTACATTGATAACCTCACTGCATATCACTCACACTCGTATTTTGTCTTCAACTACATTCCAGTTTGAATCCAGCATCTGAGCAATCTGCAAAAATATTCACTAACGCAGTAAAATTGAAAAAGAAATATTTTTGCAATATAAAATGAAATATGATTTTTGAAAATATGGTTTGCCTCAGTTATTTGGGTTGTTTGTCATAATTTACATTTGAATTCATCACACACGAACAATGTGACATGCACAGTGTATCACTGTACATGCCACATGGCCGTGCACATTGGTATACACTTGATAATGCTACAAGGACAGGTGAGCACAAGTCAAACCCAAATGAAAAGCCGGGTTCAACTCACATGCAGTATATTCAAAATTACGACACGAGCACAAGGTCAAACCCGAGTTTTGAAACTGGATTCAACACAAGGCAACATGACATGAATGCAACGAAGACCAACAGCAAAATGGACTGCAACAATAATGTATGCAGATCAGGTCCAGTGCCAACAAACAACAAGTCTCGACCAAAACAATTACAACTACAGAAACCAGAGTAAATGCAGTGGACAGTTCAAGTCAGAGACAACATCAGTATGCAAATGAAGACTACAGGTGAACAGATCAGAGGCAATATAAGAAGTCAAGTGATGCACATGTAAAAATACTTGAAAGCTACAGCATCAAGTAGACCAAGTTCATATGAAATGCGAAGACCACAAAGCCAAGCATGATGCAGAAGTAAAGCAATGCCCAATGACCAATCAAAGACACAGTACACAAATGCAAGACAGAGTAGTTCAGTGTGGCAGTGCACAAGCAACATCAACAAGCAGTGCAGACCAAAGAAATGCCACCAAGAACATATGAACAGAGAACATGCATGAAGCATGAAACCACAAGTTACAAACATCAAGTGTCGACCAGGCAGAGAAATGCACAAGCATGATACAGGTGAACAGGAGACAAGTAGCAGCAACATGACAATGAAAACTCGAGTCACAGTACAGGCCACAACATGTTAATGCAAGAACAAGCCAGCAGATACATGAAAAATGCAAGTAACTCATGCAACAGAATCAAGAGAATGCAACAACATGTCAACAGCAATGACACAGCAACAAGGCAAACCACAAAATGCATACCACCAAGTTCAACGACATCAAGTATTATCAAGTACATAATGAATGCATCAATAACCCAAATGAAGATCACAAGTATGAACAGTTAATGATTCAACTGGCCAGGTCATATACACAAGTGACAATTACAAAGTCAGAGAAATTCACGAAGCTCACAGGGATGAACACAAAAGTGGCCGAAGCTGTGGCAGTCAAGAAGTAAACAAGTCGAAGAATAACAATGCAGATGATAAGCAACTCGAAGTCGAAAGCAATAAACAAGCCCAAGTCGAAATCATGGAAGCATACAGTGAAGTCAACAAGGAAATTCACGAAGACAAAATTGACCGAGATCAAAATCAAGACAAGTGTGTATCTGCAATCTTTGAAAAAGTCATAACAAATAAAATAGGAAAGTTTTCTTTGCCATATGACTCAAGGCAATCGAACGCTACAGAATAGAAGCCGTGCGCATCAGGCAACAGAAAATTAGGAAAGTGTAAACGAGTATGAAAAAATTCGAGTGTCTCGAATTTCATATAAATACATCACCAAACTATCATCATCGGCAATCGAAAAAAAGAGCAAGCAATCAAACGAGCAACAAAAGAAATTACATACCGAAATCATCAACAACTCAATCATCAGAGAACGAGCTGTCAACGCAAATCAATCATCAGAGAACAAGCAAGTCGAGCAACGCAATCTCAAAGTCAACAATCGATCATCAGAAATCGAGCACGAGCAAGAGCCGAAAGCCTCAGTTTGGATCGATAGCACAAAGCCCTAATTTCAGAAAGAAGAAGATCGTCCGACATTATTCTCAGGAGAAGAAAGGAACGGGTCAAAGAATAATAGTGGATCGGGTTAAAGAAAAACAAGGGGCCGGCCTTGTTAGTTTTAAAAAGGTCTTAAGTTACCTTTTGTTTAGGGTTTAATTATAAAGGGGTTTTTAGTTTTTATTTTGAGCAAAAATTACGGGTCCAAAGTTGCATTTTAATTTTTGCTCCTGTTTTAATTTTGAAGTTGTTTTTTCTTTTCGAGTCAAAAGAATTTGTAAATCACCACCTAGGGTTTAGGTAGTGTCAGATTGTCTAGTTAGAATAGTTCAGTGAGCAGGTTGTGCGAGTTTGCAAAGCTCTATAGGCGGGAGCAGTGTTTGCGAGTAAGCGAAACTCTATAGGCGGGAGTAGGGTGTGCGAGTCTAGTAGAGTGTTTGTGAGCGGGAGCAAAAGGGTATGCGAGTCTAGTAGAGTGTTTGTAAGCATGATACTGTTTAATTCTAATAGAAATCTAAGAATGCAGCAGTAGGAAGGGGTTGCCGAAGCTGGGTAAATTTTGTGTGTGATTTACTTTTCAGCATATTTATTTCTGCAGTTTATTTCTGTGTTTAATTCGAGAAAATTTGCTATAACCCTATTCACCCCCCCTCTAGGGTTAATCTAGATCCTACAGTGACTACTTAATTTCTAGTAGAAACCTTGGGGGCAGCACTTAGGCAGGGTTTTACCGAAGCTGGATAAATTCTATGTCGTTCTATTTCTGCATTTATTATTCTGCAATTATCTGTGCTGCTATAATTTTGATATATCCGTGCTGAAATAATTTTATAAGCTTCTGCAATAATTTTTATAATTAATAGCATCAACCTATTCACCCTCACTCTAGTGTGAAATAGATCCTACGGTACTTTGGCTACAACCAGATTCTAATATATGTCCCGTACCAAAAGCAAACCAGTTTCACAACTTACCAGGGAATGTACTGCTATCCTGTTATGCCCTTTGGTTTGAAGAAGGCAAGACCAACTTACCAAAAGCTGGTCAATTCTATGTTCAAGGAGCAAATCAGACGTTCGATGGAAGTGTATGTCGATGATATGCCGGTAAAGTCGTGACAGTTGACTAATCATAAAGGAGGATTTGGTAGAGATGTTTAGTGTACTACAAAAATACGAGATGATGCTCAATTCATTGAAATTTCCAATTAGAGTTGCAATGTTGAAATTCTTAGGTTTATTGTGAACTCGAGAGGAATAAAAGATAATCCAGAGAAAATGGTGGCGTTGAGGAACATCAAAGCCTTGGACTCAATAAAAGAAATTCAGAGCCTGAATGGAAAGGTTGCCGCTTTGAGATGGTTTATTTTAAGAGCCACCAATAAGTGGTCCCTTTCTTTGACATCCTCAAGAAAGGAAAACAAATTTTCGCTTGGACATAAAAGTGCAAAGATTCTTTTCAGGCTTTCGTATATCACTTAGAGAGACCTCTCATCCTTTCAAAGTCGCTGAATGATGAGGACTTCTTCGTTTTCCTGGCGGTGTTGATGCATAGTTATAGCACCGCACTTGTGTGTAAGGAGTCTCGAACCCAAAGACCCATGTACTACATTAGTAAACAATTGACAGGCATAGAGAGGAACTACCCAAAGATGGAAAAGCTGGCATGTTGCATGTTAATCGCTTCAAGGAAACTCCATCCATACTCCCAAGCTCACCCAAACAAAGCTTTGTTCTAGGGTAGATATTATGTTGATGATCCCCAAGAAATGTTCGATTTGTTACGCCCTGAAACTTGATTTTCCCAGGACGAACAATGAGGCATAGTATGAAGCATCGATCGTAGGACTTAAAATTGCAAAAGAGTTTGAAGTCAAAACTTTGCACATGTTATATGACTCCCAACCAGTAGTGTGCTAGGTAAGGAAAGAGTTTCAAGTGAAAAAGGCGAGGCTAGCTCCTTATCTAAACGGAGCCATTGAGTTGCTTAATGATATCGAGCATTATAAAATAACACATATTCCTAGAGAGGAGAATGCGAAGGCCATTTCACTAGCCAAGTTAGCTAGCTCGGGAGATGCATAAGTCATGGGCTTGGTACCGGTGGAAGTATTATCAACTTTGAGCATCCACTAGATGGATGACGATTGGACTTTGGAGGGTAGATGTAAGAAGGAGTAATGGATGACTCCAATCAAGAATTATTTGCAAAAGGGAACCCTTCCTGATAGGAAGAACGTGTGACGATAGCTCCTTCGCAAAGCCTTGAGATTCATCGTGCAGGAAAGAATGATATAAAAGAAATGATTCTTGGTCCCCATGCTCCAGTGTACTGTCGATGATGAAGCCAAGTGGGTCCTCATGGAAGTGCATGAAAGGTCTTATAGAGACAACACTAGAGGGCAAACATTAGTGAAGAGGATTCTTTGCTACGGATACTTCTAGCCGACCATCAACCGAAACACAGCTAATTACACTAGAAGGTGCGACAAATGCTAGAGGTTCACTAAAATTCTTAGAGCTCCACCGACAAAGATTATATAGATGGTCAGTCCCTGGCTATTGTATTCTTGGAGATTGATATCATTGTTGTGCTACTAATATCCATGGGTGGCGTGAAGTACACCATCATTGTTATCAACTGTTTTAAGAAGTAGGCTGAAGCAGAGCCGCTAGCCACGATCACTACTAAGAAATTGACCAAGTTCATAGTGAGAAACATCATCTGTCACTTTGGGGTCCCACAAATGATCATCTTTGATAACGAAACCCAATTCAGCATCCCCGAATTCAAAGACTACTACTACAAACATCACATTGAGAAGAGGTTCGCAGCGGTAGCACACTCATAAGCAAATAGACAGGTAGAAACTATGAACAAGGTAATCAAGTCCATTCTAAAGAAGCGACTAGAGAAGGCTATTTACATGTGGGTCAATGAACTACCGTTGGCACATCAAAGCCCACAAAACGACCCATAAGTCCACGATCGACCACTCTCCATTTTCCCTAGCCCATAGATCAAAGGCCATGAATCTAGTTGAAGTCAAATTACCTACTCATCAAGTAACTCATTACAACCCCGGTATGAATAAGGAACTCCTGCTGAAGTCTCTCGACATAGTCAATGAGAAGTGTGATGAAAATGACCTACGACCTACCGCACACCGAAAATGAGTCGACTGATAATACAACATCAAGGTTAGGAGCCAGACCTTTAAAATTGGCAATCTCATTCTCAAACGAATCTTCACAGGCCACATGAATATGGTTCCAAGCTGGTTAGGTCCATATATAGTCGAACATAAGTTTGAAGATGGAACATTCAAGATGGCAACCCTATATGGGATCTCACTCTTGCGGGCGCTAGAATGATGAACACTTACGACGCTATTTCACTTGAGACTTGGTTTTGTAAATATTCAGACAAGTATGATGTAATGTAACAACCGCCCTATACCCACCGTGCATAACGGTTGTTAAAGGAAAGAAAAAGGAGAAATAGAAGAGAAGAGAATGAAAAAGAAAAAAAATGAAACATCAAATAATCACGTATCCTGACGTACATCTTACATCGCATCAGATAAAACATAATGGTCAACACAGATGTAAAAGAGTAGAGATAATAATAACAATGTAAACTAAGCATCAGAGTATAAGATCCACATAGTTATAAAACACAATAGTAGAGTTTATATAACTATAAAATAAACTCAACTGATACACTATCTCAAATAATAATAAGTCAAACATCGTCAATGCTCCATGGTGTCACACAATGGAATATATAATAACAACTCAAATATAAGTACAAGTAAACATCAGCTCATGTTAGTCCATCTCGGAATTCCACATGTCATCCACAACTATTCTCAAATATATCCATTTAAGAGTACCCAAGATAATAAGAAGCAAAGCATAAAACCTCGGGTCAGACAGTACTCTAGTGTGAGTGATAAACAATCTCAAAATATTATAAAAGTTGATATAGTATACAAAACAGAGGGTAGATAAATCTTACCTGACATGTCCCCGCAACCAAAGAGTCAGCACATAACATAAATAAAATGCTATTCTACAACATCATAAAAAGTTACTCAATATTCAGTATCTATCGAGGTGCCTAGGTATCTCTATCCATATTAACTACTTCGGACTAAGTAAACTGTTTGAGGTGTCTAGGTATCCCTATGCACAATATCTACCTCATGTGACATCCCTCGGGTAATAGGTGGCTAGTGAAGCAACCATAACAAATATAGCATCCATCAAACAATACTAACTGTCACCTAGTGTGCCCTAGATATACGATAACTCGTATGGCCTCCTCTCTACCAGGGACTATTGGAAATTTAGGTTCTCCATTGTATTCTCTTATATCACATCCCAAAGCTGGATACATTTCTCACAGCCTAAAGTTGGACACTAGACCCAAAGCAACAGGTCCAGGGTATATGGATCCTTGCTACCAATCCATGGGAGTCCCAACTATAATACCCCTACATCGAGTACAACTAAAAATGCTACAAGTCATCAGCGAGCCCTCAGCACATATACATCCATCCGAGCCCAAAAAGCTTAATACAGTCTCCACTATCGGAACCCACCATGTTCCTAAACTACATGACTCCCAAAGTAATCCTCTTCGGTACATGCTACCCCCAAATGCCACAAACCAAAGATACATAGGGTTTAATCTATGGCACTGATCACTCCCACGAGTCATAAATCGAAGATACAAGGCTTTTCCATAATGTTATACATCACCATCCTCCTATGATGCAAATGAGCCAACACCTCCACCACGATTTATAGAGTCCTGAACTATCTACCTCAGAACCTACTCCTAAACACCATCGAGTCATACTCCAAAGCACCAACTCTCATGTCAAAGCACCACATCATTGCCTCGCCATCAATATCGCTCACTCTAGAGCAATCACATCAAGACTCTAAGTTGATCGCACGAACAAACCATTAAGTCACGCACCACAAAATCTCATCAACATCCAAGCCAAAGATCGACCAAATCGCCAATCAATGACGGTGATGACCACTCTATACTAGTCAATACCACCACCTTGGTCTTGTACTTAACTAAAACGGATAAGTACAAAACAAATGGAAATGTTTGGTGTCCATTATGAAGTTCGAAGCATCGTCTTCATCCTCAGATCCGTCGGCATGTATCCTAACCCTCCTCTATAACCTGTCTTGCTCGTTAGGTTTCCGCTTTTTTGAAACCCCACGTACAAGATATTCCCCTAAAACTCAATCATCGCTTATTGGCCTTTTCAACCAAAATAACCAAACAAGAAACCAACATCCATACATACATCCAAAATAGCATACATACAACATGTATAATACATCTATATCAACCAATGGGAAAATTATATCAAACATGACCAAAATATAATAATTCCCTAACAATGATACGTTGATGGAAAATCTGTGATAATCGATAGAAATTTTTTAAAATAATTTTATTTTGTTTTATAAAAATCTTGTAGGAGTATAAGTATAAGAAAATCACATTTTAAAACCCAAATTTTTTTCCAAGCATCAATCAAATACTATACGACCAATCATTGTATGGTGAGAAACAATATCACTCACCTCATCAAAATCAATCCAAACCAATGCCAAATGTAGATGTCTCCATCACGACCATAAAGCAAGAAACCGCGTCTAAAACGGACCTTGTATGTAATAGATATAGCCAATATAAGAATCGAGATTAATAAGATAATTAATTAACTTAATAAAATAATTAATTACCTTAATCTTTTTTCCCAAATTGCATAATCACTTGTGCACATCTCTTGTATGTGCATGCACCCATTCCCTCTTCCTCCTCTCTTCGATTTCTCGGCCAATACTTGATGAATCAACAAACGGATTTCGCCAAAATGCTCCACTACCCAATCTCTCCACAACACACCCGACCAAATCTTGATCGCATAATACATGTAATTCACGACTAGATGTTCGTGCTCTCGACTTGGTTCAGATGCGATTTTATTTCCTCCACCAGATCTGATGAGATTTTGCAGGTAAGTGCTGTTCATGGAGGGAAATCCAATGGCGATCTCTGTTTCTCTTATCGTCAATTGTAGCTCCATCTAGATCTAACCTAGATCCAACCTTGAAGAGGTTGTCATCACTAATCATCATTGATTAAAATTCGGCCATGGTCATCATGAGGCTCTTACCCATATGAACTTATTGGATCTAGTTTCATGATTTTTAGTGGAAGGATCTAATGATTTTATCTTTTGAAGGGATTTGTGAAGAGCAGCTATGGATTTTTTGGAGATGAATGCAACAATGAAATGAAAAATAGTTAGAGGGGTAAAACGAATTTGAGTGTTATGTATAATACTATTTTGTTTCATTTATTTAAATTCTCAAATAAATGGTCATATGTTTCGAGCCCGTACGATCACAGGACATGTCCTATTGCCATAAAACTCATCTGTATACTTTGCCTTATTTTTCCTAATCCAACGGTATAAATCTTGACGCCATCTGTAACTGCGCCTTGGGATGCTAATTTTGCGCTTTTTTATATCATTTCGGCCATCAGATCATCTAGTCTCTAAATATGGTAATCCTTACACTCTTTTTAATTCGCAAGGTCAATCCAAACTCAATGGAAGTTTCCTCGAGTCCTGATTCAGTCGTATGTAAAAAATCGTATTTTTAGGCCTGAATTTTAATTAATGATTAAATATTTAAATCAATTATTTACACATTCAGTCATTAAAAATATGGGTCGTTACATTCCCTCCTCCTTGAAAAGATTTCGTCATCGAAATTTCTAGACAAAGAGAACGTCTCCTAACCCATATGCCCTCAAAAACCTATGAAATTCTAGAAAAAATCTGCAGCACCTCCTTTGCTCACCGAGGTCTTGAAAAAAATCCCAATATAATAAAGATGCATATCCATCATATATTTTAAATATACTAGATCATATATAGCAGTCATCTTAAATAAATATGTTACATCTAACATAATTATCCAACATGCCTAACAATCACATAAGCATAATTTTCCATATTAGAAGCCAACATCCAACATCAAACTTGCATACATAAGATCTATCATCAAAAAGTCACATCCATGCATACATAAGATCTATCATCAATGAGTTCTTCAACTTTAACTTGTTTCAAATCCTTTGATTCTTGAATGACAATAATTTTCGCTTCAAAATTTTGTGAAAGGACTCTAAGGATTTTTAGGACTATTTCCTATTCTGTGTATGATTTTCCGAGAGCTTTTGATTTATATACGAAATCAGAAACTCGTCTATACATCTCTTTGACATTTTCATCCTTGGCCGTCATGAAGTTCTCATATTTGCTACTAAGCACGGCAAGGCAAGATTCTTTGACTTGAGAGGTTCCTTCGTGAATCATTTCAAGTGTATGCCAAATTTCCTGTGCAGTTAGACAATGTGAGAGACGATTAAATTCAATTTGATCTAATGAACAAATAATAGAATTCATAGCTTAAGCATTAGCATTCTACAGTTTATTTTCATGTTCTGTCCATTGATCCATCAGTTTTTCAATTTCTTGTTTATCTACCACTATGGTGTTCTATATCCCATCTCATCAATATTCCATACATCTATAGTTTTTAGAAAAAATTCATTCTATTTTTCTAGTAAGCAGATTCACCATTGAACATGGGTGGTCTAACTACGGATTGACCCTCAGCAAAAGCATTATTAAAAGAAGCCATTTTAAAAATTCATATTTTTAAAACAAAAATGGGTTTTTGAAAAATCAAATTTTTAAAACAAAAAATAGCTTTGTTCCTAGCTCTGATACGACTAGTAGGATCGATTTCACCCTAGAGGGGGGTGAATAGGGTGATATTAATAATAAAAATAATAATGCGAAATTATATATAATAATTGCAACACAGATAATAGCATAATAATAAAAGTAGAAATAGAACAACGCAGATTTACCCAGCATTGATAAAACCCTGCTTATATGTTGTCCCAAAGGTTTCGACTAGAGATTAAGTAGTCAGACGCTTATACACATACACTTGTGACACCCATTAATGACTAACCTAACTCTACGCTCAAAACCCTGCCACAACTCAGCCGTTGAGTTGCGAATTCTCGAACTACACCACCGTAGTTCATAAACTAGTCACACAACTAGAAAGTTACACAATTTAAAAATTAAATACAAATTAAAACTAAAAAACTAAATAAATAAAACCCTATTAATAACTCTAAGCCCAAAAACAAATATAGGCCGGCCCACTTCAAAATTATAATTTGTCAAAAAGAAAGTGATGTCTCCCTTTATCCTTAGCAACTTCGGCCATTCCCTTTATCTTTTCTTCAACACAAAATCTAGGGTTTTCGAAAAATTGAAGACACCAATTGATATCGATCGATTGGATTGAGGAACCGGATTTGCTTTGCTTTGTCAATCGTCTCCTTGGGTTTCTTAGCTTACGGTCGCTTCAATATAGTGGAGCTCGAATGATGGTACGTGAATTTCCTGTTTCAATTTTTGATGATACTTGAGTTTTGCTTCTAAACTGTTTTTCGCGAGTTATTGATTTTTGATTTTCTTCAATGGATTGCTCTCGTATTTTTCTTAAACTCGAATCCACACTTTGCTAATGATGAATTTGGGTATTTATAGGAATCGATTTCCTATATTTTCGTATATAGTTTCGGGTTGAAACATTCTGAGATTTTTACTTTGGCTATAGATTATTTGATTGAATGTTGGTTATGATATTCGACTTGTTCATCTCTGACACTTTAACTTGTTTGAATTGTTAGTTCCATTCTTCTCTAGTTCCATTCTTTGCTGATGCTATGACTCGTTCATTGGCTTGTTCAAACGTATGGCTTTATTTGATTTACTCTAAGTAGGTTTTTTTCTTTTTACGTTGACTTTGGCTCTTTGAATTTGTGATAATATTCTGGGTAAAATATGGTTTTCTGGCTAGGTTCGAATTTTTGACCCTGCGTTTAAATTTGTAGTTGAAACAACACTGACTTGTTTGAACTGTTTCCTTGTTCATCATGCTGAATTGTAACTCATGCAACTGCTTCAGTGTTTTATGATTTTTGAACATTTGTATCAATTCACATAGAACTTCACATGCATTCTACCACTGCTCTGACCACATCATTTGAACATGCTTCTGTTTTTCATTTGACTGGAACCACTTGTGTTTGTATGTGTGTCACCATGTATATACATACATACATATGTATGTGTGTATATATGTGTTGTGCCTACATTGCTCTGGTCTCTGTTTGAATGCTTATGCTTTGGAGTTCATGTGTACTTTTGTTATTTGTATTTTCTTAGGCAGTTTGTATATGTTTAAGTTCAAGTTGTAACTGAACTTGATTTTGAAGTCTGTTTTGTGTGGTTCCTTTATGTTGAAGCAGACTTGATGTTTCTAGTTCATTGTGCTAGCTGCTTCCTTGCTCCAAATTGTTTTACTGGGTATTTCCCTGTATATACATACAGATATTATGTATATAAGTGTGTGAGATTGGCATCAATTCTGGTTGCATTCTGCTTGATACCTTGACTTGTGCTTATACATTCATGTTAACTGCTTTGTACTTGTTTTTTAAGTCTGGTTCATGTGTCGTCTGCTTTGGTTGAGTCTGCACTTCATATTGATCCCTGGTCTGGGGCACTGTGTGGTTTGGTTTCACTTGAGTCATGTTGCAGCCTTGAGTCATGTGTACATTTGTTTGCATGTTGTCATGTAGATCTTCAATGATCTGGTTCCATTTGAACTGACCATCCATTTTTTGTTGAGGTATTTATATTTATGCAAGTAGTCCTTATTATTGTGTTCTAGTTTGAAGTCTAGTCTGGTTTTGCCTACACACACAGACACACACACACACACACACACACACACACATATATATACACATGTGTGTTCATGCATGTATATGTATATTGTGATGCCTTGTTCTGCTTGATGCTCTGTTGTCACCTTTGTTGCATTGTGTCTTCATGTGTTTGCTGAGTCCTTTATATTCACATTGTCATTGTGAAATTTGAAGTTATCTTGTCTAGTTATATGATCTGGTCTTCATGTTTAATTGCTGCCAACTGCATATATATGTATACATGTGTGTATACATATGTATATATCTATATGTATGGTGGTTTCTTTATGTAGTCTTCATCTCATGCTTGTGTACTGCTCCTATTGTTGTCCGTGTTCACACTTCTTTGGTCTGGTTTATCTTGAAGCTGATGTCATTATTTGTGCCTTTGACCTTCCTGTTGCCTATTTGTTTTTGAATTAATGCCTCATCATGTACATGCCTAAATGTAGCTCCATGTAATTATGGTCATAAATTCTTATAAATAAAGTCTTGTGTGTTCACTTGAGTTTGCACTGGGTTTGGCTCTACATACTCTGATCTGATCTGGATTCTTTGATGACCTTGTCTAGTCTGGTCTGGTTCACCAATGCTTATGCATTACATGTTAATTTGAGTTTAGACTGCATTAAACTTTTATTCATGTTGTCCGACCATTGACTCACGTACTTAACCATCCTATTTTGGTTTTGTATTGCACCTGAGTTAAATCTAGCTTTGGCTTGGGTTTGACCTTGTGCACACCTATCCCTGTAGTTCTAACACGCAAGTGTATATCGGTGTGCATGGCCTTGTGGCATGTACAGTGATACACTGTGCATGTCACAAGTTGTTTGTATAGATGGATTCAAAAGAAATAAAAGACGGACAACCCAAATAACTGAGGCAAATAACATTTTCAAAACATACACTTCACTATACACTGCAAAGATATTTCTTTTTCAATTTTACTACGTCGGTGTTTATTTTACAGATAATTCAGATGCTGGATACAAACTGGAATAGAGTTGAAGAACAAATACGAGTGAATGAGTGATATGTAGTGAGCTGACAAATTGTAAAATGAAATTTGTGATGTAATCGAAATTGTAATGTAATTGAAAAATGTTTATATGTAGTGAGAGCTCAGATTTGTACTATTTGAATTTGTACTATTTGTGAAATCAATTGCACTTTTGTAATCACACATAAGTGGAACTCGTTTAAAATTTAAACCATAGTCTTGCAAAGTTTATATCATCCATAAAATTTGAGCAGGGCAACCGCTTAGAGCAATATATTCTGCCTCGGTGGTAGATAATACAATACAATTCTGTTTTCGACTTGACCATGCAACTAATGAATGTCCTAACACAAAACATGTTCCGTCAGTACTTTTTCTATCAACTAGACTCCAACATAGTCTACATCTGAATACCCTTTTGATTCAAAGTTATCATTAGTTGGACACCATAGACCAAAGCGTGGGGTGTGCAACAATATCTTATAATCCTTTTGAAAGCCTTTTAATGAGATTATTTTGGATCTGACAAAAATCGTGCACGTAAACAAACAGAGAACATAATGTTAGGTCTGGAAGCAGTAAGATAAAGAAGTGATCCAATCATACCTTGATATTTTTCTTGATTAACTGCCTTACCTTTTTCATCCTTGTCAAGTTTAATTATTGTGCTCATGGATTTTTTTGTAGGTTTAGCATCTTCCAATCCAAATTTGTTGACAAGCTCTCTGATATATTTTGTTTGGGAGATGAACGTACCTTTTTCGCTTTGTTTGATTTGAAATCCTAAAAAGAATTTCAACTCTCCTACCATGCTCATTTCAATCATTTCCTGCATGAGTGTTTCAAATTTCTCATACAAAAGGTTGTTAGAGGCACCATAAATAATATCATCGACATATATTTGAACAATCAAAAAGTTATCATTTTCATGCAATAGAAATAATGTGTCGCCTAAACAGCCGTTTTCGAACCCATTTTCAAGGAGATAGGTGCAAAGACATTCATACCAAGCCCCAGGGGCTTGTTTTAATCCATATAGAGCTTTCTTAAGTTTATATACATGGTTAGGGTATTCATGACTTTCAAATCCTTCTGGTTGTTCAACGAATTCATCTTCTTCCAAAATTCTGTTCAGAAAAGCGTTTTTAATATCCATTTTTCTTAGTTTAAATCCTTTATAAAAAGCAAAATCTAGTAGTATTCCAATGGATTCTAGTCTGGCTACTAGTGCAATAGTTTCATCAAAGTCAATTCCTTCGATTTAATTATAACCTTTAGTAACTAACCTAGCTTTTTTCCTAATCACATTACCAGATTCATAAAACTTATTTTTAAAAATCCATTGGTTCCTACAAATGGATAATATTAGGTCTAGGTGCTAGAATCCAAACATTATCTCGTTCAAATTGATTCAGCTCTTCTTGCATAGCCATAAACCAACTTTCATCATTGAGAGCCGTATCTATGTCTTTGGGTTCAATTTCTGAAATAAATCCACTGTATAGGCACAAATCACATAAACTTCTAAAGGAGGAACGAGTTTGAATACCTACAGTATGGTTATCTATTACTAAGTCTGGAGGATGATCTTATTTGAATTTCAATCTCTATTGGTTCTAGATTTCTTTGGACTTCTTCCATGGTTGGAATTTCTTTTGGATTTTCACTTTCATCTTTTTCGTTCTCTTCTTCGACATTACTTTTGATTGTTTCCTTACTTCGATCATCAATGCCTTCATCAAGTTTCACACTGATTGACTCCACAATTGTTCTCAGCCTTTTGTTGTATACTCTTCAAGCTTTGCTTTTGGAAGAGTATCCCATAAACATGCCTTCATGAACCGTTCGCTCAAATTTTCCCAATTGATCACCTGTATTGAGAATAAAACACAGACAGCCAAAAACTTTGAAATATGCAATGTTTGGCTTATTGTTGAACCATAGCTCATATGGTGTTTTCCTAAGAATTGGTCTAATCATAACTCTATTCATTACATAACAAGCTGTATTTACTGCCTCTGCCCAAAAGAACATGGGTTGTTCATACTCATTTATCATAGATCTAGCCAACTCTTGTAATGTTCGATTCTTTCTCGACAACCCCATTTTGTTGTGGAGTACGTGGGACATAGAATTCATGTTTAAATACATTTTCATCACAAAAAATTTCAAATTCACAATTTTCAAATTCTCCACCATGATCACTTCTTAGCGAAATAATAGAAACTCCTTTCCCATTTTGAACTAATTTTGTGAATTTAGTGAAGTATGAGAAAGTTTCTGATTTTTTAGCTAAGAAGTATACCCATGTGTATCTTGAGTAATCATCGACCAATACAAAACAATATTTCTTATCACCTAAACTTACAATATCATTAGGTCCAAACAGATCCATATGAACTAGTTCAAGGACTCTAGAAGTACTTACAGAGTTCTTGGCATGAAAAGATGATTTTTTAAATTTCCCATAGTACATGATTTACATAATTTTCTGTTTTGAAATCGTGAGACGGTAAAAATCTTACCCAGTCTTTTCTTTTCAATTTGTTTAGCAGATTCATACTAGCATGTCCTAATCGTCTATGCCATATATACATCCTTAGCTATCAAACATTTTGAAAGAGTGAGATCATAAAAAGATAATGAATATATATTACCATTCTTTTTACCTGAAAATAATATTTCTTTTGATGATCGGTCAACAATTTTGCACAAATCAGAGTCAAAAACAACATTCATTCATTTATCACATAACTGGCTTATTGAAATCGGATTATAGGTGTAGATTTTCAACATATAATACATCATTTAAAGTAAATGTACTATTACCTACTTTACCTTTACCGATAATTCTTCATTTTTCATTGTTACCCATTGTGACTCTGCCACCTTTGTACTTCTCAAGGCTAAGGAACATTGATTTGTCTCCATCATGTGCCTGGAACAGCCAAAATCTAGGTACCATTGATGTTGTTCCTTAGCCTGCTAACATACCTACACAAGAAAAGAATTTATTGACCTATTTGTTTTTATAGGTCCATGGATGTTAGTTACAGAAGATTTTGAAAAACAAGTTTGTGTAGAACTAAGACAGTCTACGTTTGTTCCCTTTGGCGCCCAGTATGGTTTTCGTGTGTTTGGATCTATACCAGCAATTGTTTTGATTGTGTCCAATGTTTCCACAAGTCGTGCACTTAGTTATACTTCTACTTTTAACAAATTGAGTATACCCAAGTCTTTGTCTAATAGTATTAACAATTTGTTTTCCTAATAGCATATTTAATGATCTTTCTCCTTTGGAGAATTTTCCTAAATTTGTAGACAATTGTTGGATTTGTGGTTTGAGAGATTCATTTTCATTCAGTAATATAGTGCATTTTTTAATGGAATTTTCTCTCATAGTATTTTCACTTTCTTTCAAAATCAGAATTTCATTTTCAAGCAATTTAACTTTAATTTCTGATTTTTCTAATACTTCTTCAAATGATGGACACTTATCACACTTAGGACTCTTATTTCGATAGATTTTAACCAATTGATCAAGTGGTTTATTTAGTTCTATCAAACTATCCTTTTGTGATTCAAATTTTGTGTACTTTTCCCTAAGTAGTTCAAAGCAGCCATTTACTTCATGAAAATATATAAGAAATTCCGAATGAGTAAGTTTTGATATTTCGCTTGGCTCGTCATTATCATTTCATTTTTTTCTCCTTGAAGACACAGATTTTCTTGCTCACTCTCACTGCCAGTGCTTTCATTTTCGTCATCATCACTTTCATGCCAAGTTGCTGCAAAACTTCTCTTTTTTGCTTTCTTTCATTGCCTGAGTCGATTATAAGGACAATTTGGCTTGATATGACCTCGTTTATTGCATTTGTGGCAAATGATCTCCTATTTTTTTGAATTGTCTAGAACTTTGATGATTTTTCTCTTCAGTTATTTATTTTTGGCTGGATTTCCATATTTGCGGTTCCTCCTTTTGAATCCCTTTATTAGTAGTGGCAGTTCTGCTGCACCATTATCATTAGCATATTCTTCACTTTAAGTTGTTCCTTTGAGAGCTATTGATTTCTTTCGAGTATCACCTCCTTCACGTTCTTTCTAGAATTTCATTTCTAGCTCATAAGTGATGATATTTCGAATGAGTTCTTCAATTTTAACTTGGTTCAAATTCTTTGATTCTTGAATGGCGGTAACTTTTGCTTCAAAATTTCGTGGAAGGACTGCGAGGATTTTTTGGACTATTTCCAATTCTGTGGGTTTTTCTAGAGCTTTTGATTTGCATACGAGATTAGGAATTCGTCCATACATCTCTTTGACATTTTCATCCTTGGCCATTGTGAAGTTCTCATATTCGCTGCTAAACATGGAAAAGCGAGATTCTTTGACTTGAGATGTTCCTTCGTGAGTCACTTCAAGTATGTGCCAAATTTCCTGCACAGTTAGACAATGTGAGACATGGTTAAATTCAATTTTATCTAATGAACAAATAATAGAATTCAAAGCTTTAACATCAGTATTCTTCGGTTTATTTTCTAGATTTGTCCATTGATCCATCGGTTTATTGATTTCTTGATTATCTACCACTATAGTTGGTGTCATATATCCCATCTCAACAATATTCCATGCATCTATGGTTTTTAGAAAAAATTTCTTTCTATTTTTCTAATAAGCATTTTCACCATTTAACATGGGTGGTCTAACCATGGACTGACCATCGGCAAAAGCATGATTAAAAGAAGCCATTTAAAAAAATCAAATTTTTAAAACAAAAATTGGGTTTTGAAAAATCAAATTTTTAAAACAAAAAATAGTTTTTGTTCCTAGCTCTGATACCACTTATAGGATCAATTTCACCCTAGAGGGAGGTGAATAGGATGATATTAATAATAATAAAAATAATACAAAAATATATAATAATTGCAGCACAGATAATAGCAAAATAATAAAAGAAAAAATAGAATAACACAGATTTACCCAACTTCGGCAAAACCTTGCCTAAGTGCTGCCCCCAAGGTTTCTACTAGAAATTAAGTAGTCAGACGCTTACACACGTAAACTTACGACACACGCTAACGACTAACCTAACTTTACACTCAAAACTCTGCCACAATTTTGCCACTGAGTTGTGAATTCTCAAACTATACCATCATAGTTCGTAACCTAGTCACACGACTATAAAGTTACACAATTTAAAAAGTAAATACAAATTAAAACTAAAAACAAAGTAAATAAATAAAACGCTATTAATAACTTTAAGTCCGAAAACAAATAAACGTCAGCCCACTTCAAATTATAATTTATGAGAAAGAAAGTGACATCTCCCTTTATCCTTAGTAACTTCGGCCATTCCCTTTATCTTTTCTTCAACACAAAATCTAGGGTTTCTAAAAAATTGATGATACCGATTGATATTGATCGATTGAATTGAGGAACTAGATTTGCTTTGCTTTGTCAATTGTCTTATTGGATTTCTTAGCTTGCGGTCGCTTCAATTTAGTGGAGCTCGAATGAAGGTACGTGAATTGCCTGTTTCAAATTTTGATGATACCTGAGTTAATTTGCTTTTGCACTCTCTTTCGATTCGAGTTATTGATTTTTGATTTTCTTTAATGGATTTCTCTCATATTTTTCTTAAACTTGAATCCACAATTTGCCGATTATGAATTCGGGTATTCATAGGAATCGATTTTGAATATTTTCATATATACTTTCGGCTTGAAACATTCTGAGATTTTTACTTTGGCCGTGGATTATTTGATCGAATTTTGACTATAATATTTGAATTGTTCATCTCTGATATTTTAGCTTATTTAAATTGTTAGTTCCATTCATCTCTAGTTCCATTCTTTCCTAGCGCTACGACTTGTTCATTGGATTGTTCAAACGTATAACTTTGTTTGATTTACTATGAGTCGGCTTTATTCTTTTTGCCTTGACTTCGGCTCTTTGAATTTATGATAATTTTTTGGGTAAAATTTGATTTTCTGGTTGGGTTCGAATTTTTGACCTTGGTGTTTAAATTTGTAACTGAAACAAGTCTAACTAATAGTGAAGCAGTTGCATGACTCATAATTCAACATGATGAACAAGGAAATGGTTCGAACAAAAATCAAAGTAGCAGTTCGAACATTATCTCCACTAGTTTAGCCTAATGCTTCTGACTAGTACCGATCCAGTAAATCTAAGTGGGTCTAATGGTCAAACTAGCCATCACCTTGGTCATAGCTCAGCGAGTTCTGAATTCATAACCAGGGATAAACTTGAGCAATGCCCACTCTAGGAATGCTACTTCCCAAACTAGTAAGTTTTTCACTCGAAACATCAACAACTTCATTTCCTCTATGGACATATAGAAAATGTCAAAGTCATAGAAGGCTAACCTCTAACCATTGCTACTAGTGAACGTCAGAATCATTCTCGAAGAAGAGACACTCAAATGATGTGGAATTACTAAACAATTGAATCACTCTCCTTAAAGATAGTGCCTCCAAACCCCAAAGTGAACTCTATCGCCTCCAACTCCAAATCAGGAGTGGATGCTTCATCTCATATAGTTTCAGTTGTCGACTAGAATGCGACAAACTTACCTTTCGATATCTATACTGCACTGAGTTAAGTACCACAGGCACGTGTGTACCATCGTCTCCTCATTCCCGCTCGGAATGAGTAACATCCATGCACTCGTCATCCTCTTGGTCAGACTCACTAACGTTTTCCACATCTCACGTCTCAAATAAAATTCTGATCCTCTCTCATCAAATAGGTTAATGATGCTTCTTCCTTGGGTCTATTAAAATTTGGGATTGTCGTAACTACAAGGTCGACAATGATGTCCTACTCTAAAACAACATCACCTAAGCATCTCACTTCACTCCTTCAAAAGTGATACTCCTACATCATCAATCGGTGTCTTCTCAATACCTACAACACAATCATCAATCATACCTTGTGCTCTTTTTTCATCCATAAGTGGACAAAAACATCATCACTGAACACAAGCATAACTCACTTAAGTGACCCCTCAAAACATGGTTCAGGAGGACAACAAGGCTTGCTGACACATTGGTTAGCCCGTAAGGCATAACTGACCAATCAAAAATCAACGTAGCATACAAAATGCTATAAATAGCACACACTCTCATTTAATTGGTGAAGACCCTATCACAATGTCCAACTAAGTGAACATCCTCGTGCTATAGAGCTAATCAAACAAGCCATCAACAAAAAAGAGTGGATAATTGTTCTTCATCTCATTTAACTCATAAAAATCAACAAACGACCCTAAAGAGCCATAAGGCCTAGTGACAAACACTATAGGTGCATCCTAGCCAAATGTGCTCCTACGAATGAACCATCATCTCAATAGGTCATTCGCCCGCACCTTTAACTTCCTCTGGTCTTTAGGAAACATTTGCATTAAAGGCACTGCTACTGATCTAAATCGTCTACCCAGACACTCTCTAGCTACATACATTGATGACAACTGATTATGTGGAATATCAAGAGAATATAAAAAGCTAACCATAATCCTATCCTCTACAGGCAACCAATCATTACTATTCGCTCCTCCACAACCCCGATCGTCACCTACGACCTCTCACTATCCACCACTGTTACATACCCCCTTCGGCCAATCCATTCCCAAACCATAATACGGATCCAATCAAATCCCAAAACAAACCAATAGCAAACAAACAAACATACATAACTCAATAATACAAAGTCTCGACAAGTCATGTATAGGCTGGCTTCCTCTAACAAGTCCATCATAATCAAGGGTCGGTTAATCATCTCGAGTCTCAATATCAATACCTCCATCAAATATAGATATGAAGGAATACGAAACCTTAAAGTCAAATAAAACACGTACGAAAATGCTATAAGTGGAAAGCATACCTCAAAATGTAATGCCATTTCCCTTCTCTTTCGTCAATGGAGCACTAGACGAAATAGGAACAACAATCAATACATATGCATCCATAATCCATCCTTAGTTGGTTCGAGACAAACTTATACACAGGGTACAGGCTCTCACATCATAAAGGCTTCTCGATCATCTTCTCGAAGCCATCATCAATATGACCAATGAATTGCATCCCATGATGGTCACTCAATCCAATTTCGACTTTCCATTCTTTCTGTGTAGGATATCAATGGAAAATAGACCATATTTCGATAGCACATCGAATTTGGCCACATACTCCCACACAAACATATCGGCATACTTCAAATCGAAAAACTCTCTAACCAACGTTGACTTTGAAAAAGTCGACATAATTTTTTTCCGAAGTGAACTATGAACTAATCCCAAGTAAATTGATCCTTGGGAATCAAAGCTACAGTGGCACTCTACTAATTCATTGTTCAATTGTGGAGTCATTTAGAGGTCAACTTCTAACTCACTGCATCATCTAACTCCAAGTCATTATTGATCCTCTTGCAAGTAACCATCCAATCTTGTCTTTCAACAGCTGACCTCGTTCCAAGGAACGGTTTGCCTCCTGGACTCAAGTCCTCTATATAGCTTGGCATCGACTCTAGCCATTTTTATTTGAGCAGCATAACCATCCAGAAAAAATTGGGCATCCCAGGAAATGATTTGCACATCTCTCCGGATATATCTTATCAACCAGGGTTAGTGACCCGAATCATACCTAATCCTCAATTCTAAAGATAGAGTCAATGGTAGTATTTCTCACATACGAGATCATTCCTACTCTATAATAAAGATGATCTGTCTCTCATAAATAAAACTACATCGATAGTGCTTATGTGTGCAACATAATTTATATACTATATATACTACTATATAGTTTTGAAAACAAAAATATATAACAGATACAAACTCTCTCGTATATACATACACTCTAGATCTTGTCTAAGGAGATAACTCATAATCCATCTCTACTAGATCGTGGTATCATTAAGGTTAATCATGTAACCTTTGCTCTGGTACTAAATGTAACGACTGTCCTATACCTACAGTGCAGAATGGTTGCCAAAGGACAGAAAAGGAGTAAAGAAAAGGAAGTAGATGAGAAGAGAATGGAAAAGAAGAAAGAGGAAACATCAAGTAATCACATACCTTGTCGTGCATCTCATATTGCATTAGATAAAATATAATAGTCAACAAAGATGCAAAAGGGTAGAGACGGTAATTAAAGTGTGAATTAATCATCAAAGTATAAAATCCACAGAGTTATACAACACAATAACAGAGTTTATACAACTGAAAGATAAACTCAACTGATACATTGTCTCAAATAATAGTAAGTCAAACACTATTAAGGCTCCACAATGTCACACAATGGAATATACAATAACAACTCAAATATTAGTATGAGTAAACGTCGCTTCCTGCTAGTCCATCTCATAACTCCATTTATCATCCACACCTACTCTCTAATCTACTCATTTAAGAGTACTCTAGGTAATAAAAAGCAAAGCATAAAACTTCTAGTCAGATAATAATCTGGTGTGAACGATAAACAATCTTAAAATACTATAAAAGTCGATATAGTATATGGAACAAAGGGTACATAAATCATACTTAACATGTCCCTACAACCAAAGAGTCAACACATAGCATAGATAATATGCTACCCTACAACATCATAAAAGGGTACCCAATACTCAGTATCTGTTGAGGTGCCTACGTATCTCCATCCATAATACCAACTACATACTAAGTAAACTATCCGGGGTGTCTAGGCATCCCTATGCACAATACCTACCACATATGACATTCCTAAGGTGATAGGTGGCTAGTGAAGCAACAATAACAAATATAGCATCCAGAAAACAATACTAACCGCCACCCAGTGTCCTCTAGATATATGATAACTCGTACTCTCGTATCTCGCAGCCCAAAGCTGGATATGTGCCTCATAGCCCAAAGCTAGATATGCGACCCAAAACCATAGGTCTAGGGTATACGTATCCTCGCTACAAATCTATGGGCATCACCACTATAATACCCTTGCTTCGAATGCAACAGAAAACATTCCAAGTTATCAATGATCCCTAAGCACATACACATCCATTTGAGCCCTAATAGCTCAATACAATCTTTACTATCGGAACCCACCATGTTCCTACACTCCACAACTCTTAAAATGAGCCTCTTCGGTGCCTACTATACCTACGAGCCACTAATTGAAAATACAGAGTGTCTAATCTCCGGCATCGACCGCTTCCACGAGTCACAAACCGAAGATATAAAGCTTTTTCATCATGTTGTACATTGCCACCCTCCGATATGTAAATGAGCCAACACCTCTAACACGATCTGTAGAGTACTTAACTATCTACCTTGAAACCTACTTCCAACACTATCGAGTCATGATCCGAAGTATCAACTCTTTTGTCAAAGCGCCACATTTCCTCACCATCTAAATCACTTGTCCTAGAGCAATCACATCAAGACTCTAAGTAGGTCACATGAACAAACCATCACATCGTGCACCATGAAATCTCATCAACGTCTAAGCCAAAGATCAACCAACTAATAAAAAGTAGTAATGGACGTTGACCACTCTACAGTAACCAATACCATCCGCATTGGATCCATACTTAACCAAGACGGGTAAGTACAAACCAAATGGGAACATATAGCATCCATCCGTAAATCTAAAGCCTCATCTTCCACCGCAGATCCATCAGTATGTACCCTAACGCTTCTCTACAACTTATCCCACTCGTTAGGTTTTCGAGTGTATGAAACCCCAACGTACAACATATTCCCTTAAAACCCAATCACTGCTGGCGCTTTCAACCAAACAAGCCAAATAAGCAACCAACATCCATGCATACATCCAAAACAGAATACATACAACATGTATAATACATCCATATCAACCAATGGGGAAAATCATATCAAAATTAGCACAAATCTAATAATTCCCTAACGATGGCACATCGTTGAAGGGCCTAAAGTCGTTGTGGAGAGACGCTTAGAACGTCTACGATCCATAGCTATCAAAACTCAACTTACAAGTAATATCAAAAATATTAAAAGTTCTATCATCCAGTATCATGCAGTGTCTGCATCCGATGTTGTGTAACAGTTCGTTCGAAATCCAGCTTGCTATCCAAAGTAACTATCGTCATCGACCATCCCAACGAACTTCGCATCATCGACCACACATTGGTAACTCCATGATGAAAACTCGAAATATCCCACTCGAGGAACTATGAGTGTTTTCTTAAAGTTGCCCAATACTGTGTGACTAAAATTTTCCCAGGGCAGGTTCGACACCAGTCCCCACCTTTCCCTTGAAAATTTGCCATCCTCCTCTCCATCTTCGTCTCGCATGTGGCTGGTGGCATGAACCAAGTAAAAGCCAACCTTCAAACATCGCTACCCACCTAAAGAAACAGGAATTGAGGATCATGGAAGGATTGCACTGGAAACTCGAATCAGTTGAAGTAGGTTAAATGATTTTGGAGGCGTGGGGCCACAGCTAGGGCGGCGGTGGTGGAGGGATAGGCATCAGACTTAAATGCTTCAATTTGGGCCAAGAAGTTTTTAAATGGCAGCTTTGGAACTTGAAATATCAATAGTAAAGAACATATGAGAGTAAGGAGAAGAAGGGTCGGGTCGATATATATGACCCCGAGCCTAGAAACTTAGGCAACAAAATAACCTAAAACTTCAAAGTATATGATCGGTACAAACTTTAAAAAAATAAAAATATATAATGATAAAAAGAATATGTGTATGTGTATTTATATGAATGAATACAAGTATATGCATATATTCCTATGTGAAGCCTGATGGTTAACCAAAATATATGCACATTCATACACAGCACATGCGGACAATGTTAATCAGGTTTTTAACCAAGCAGAAGTCAACGAAGTTAGAAGGGAAAGATGAAGACAAAACGATTGGAAAACTTAGAAGCATGCTTAAATGAAGCAAGAAAACAACTCAAAAGACTTTCACCTAAAATAAAGATAAGGAAACAACTCGGCACCGAGTCATTTGGCTCGGTGCCGTGTAATTTTTCTTCATGTTTCAGCTCCTAAACTTCATGCAACTCATTCTCCACACTATCACCATATGATCAAGTGTTTTTCTAGAGTTTGGACAACCAATTTCAAGGGTTGAAGAGAAGAGATCCAAGAAAGCAAGATAACTCAAGTGATGATAGAACAAACACTAAAAACAACCAATAATCGATGAAAATAACATGGAACACATCAACTTGCAGATAGAAAATCAGTGCAAAAGAGTTCGAGTAGTTTCCACTAAAGGAAATAACTCGGTGCCGAGTAAAATGACTCAGTATCGAGTTATTATTTTAACTCTATGGATTGTGAGTTAACTTATGCGACCTTGGGCTGACTCCTGAACTCTTCTACAAGCAGACACTAACCCAGTACATTTGTTTCTCTATAAATACAAACCATAGAGCAACCAAACCAGGATCTTCTCCCAGGTCTTTCTTCTTCACTCTGAATCTAGTTTTCCATCGCTCTTCACCATCTTCCTCCCTCGCAATAGTCACCAAGGAAGCTACTCTTGGCAGTTCTTGGCCTATGAACTTGACAACTTCTTATTTGTGACTCTAAATCTCTATAATTTCATGCAAACTCTCTTAGATTCACAATCAATAAAACTATAAAGTGGACGTAGGCCAGAGATTTTCGAAACACTATAAAAATCTTATGTCCCCTTGTTAATTTTCTTTTATTTTCAATATTATCGGCAAGATCTAGGCCTCATAGTTTACCCAAAACTCATTCTTGGGTTTTTATCCTTTTTTGCATTAACATTTGGTGCTTTCACTGAGAAACCTGAAACTAGGCTTAGATCTAGCTTGCTATTGTGGATTTTATTAAGGAATTGATAAGGAACAATAAGCTTCAGTAGTATGTAAAGAAACCACAAACACTGATCAACATACCAAACCCCAAGGGATGAATGCTCAAGGAAATCAGCATGGGCCCAGTGGAAAAGGGCCCAAATGACTAGATGGAAGACTAGTTATAAAACACCATTACTGGAGGACCTCACCCAGTGCAGAGGAGTTGGGATGAGATGGAACGATATGCTAGCTCTTTCAAACATGAACCACGGGAGAGTTGCTACGCCATCGAAGATAGAGCTCCAGCCAAGCAACAAAGGATGTTTACAGAAGACATTATGTTTAGGATCCGAGATACTAAAGGCGTAGAAGCGTCAACTATTGACTTACTGGTGATAACGGTCGAGATAGGACAAGCAATTTTGCATCAAGTGTTAGTTGACAATGGCAGTTTGGTCGATATCCTATTATGAAAAACGTTTGACAAAAAGAAGATTAGGATGACCGATGTGACTGTTTGCAAAACAAAGATTCAGGGATTTACAAGTGAACCTAAACAGGCGAATGGAATGATCAACCAAACTCGAAGAAGGAGAATGAAAGGTGGTTCTCAGCCAAACCTTCATGATCGTTGATGAATACTCTAATAATAATGTTTTCGGACCAACCGGCCGTTGCTGACTTTAGAATCGCTTTAGCTCCATGGTATCCCACAATGAAGTTCCCAATGGAGAATGGGATAGAAGTTTTAAGAAGAAACCAAGGTGCTGCAAGGGAATGCTATATAGTTAAATTACGTGAAGCAAAACATCGTGAAAGGGAAAGAATGTAGGGAAGACTCTCCGCATTCAAGAACAGCAAGCATAGAAATTACAGAACTGCCTCTGGCTTGGGGACCATAGTCGCTTCGATAAAGCTATGGACTCTAGAAAGAAGAGTTCAGGGGAAATGTGGGTAGCACTGGCGGAGATTATGGTGATTGTCCCCATCGACAAGGATGATCCAACTCAGGTCCTGAAAATAGGGTCACGAGTTAGAATAAAGATGTGAAAGGAATTGATATACTTTCTTCATTCCAATATGGATGTGTTCGCTTGGAAGTGTTTCGATGTATATGGGATAACATCGGAGATAGCATGCCACAGACTTGACATCGATCCCAAGTTCACGCCAGTAAGGCAGAAGAGACGTAGCCTGGATCCAGAGCGATCCGCTGCATCGAAGGAAAAAGTGGATAAGCTGTTGGCTAATGGCTTTGTCCGCGACGCAACATATCTCGAGTGGGCATTAAACCCTGTGTTGGTTCGAAAATCTAATGGGAAGTGGTGAACTTGTATTAACTACTCGGATTTGAACTTTCATTGCCCGGGATCGAGTGATGGAACCATGGGGCATGAACTGCTCTCATTTATGGACGCCTACTTAGTGTACAATCAAATTATGATGCATGAACCGGATCAGGAGAACACCAGCTTCATCACAGACTATATTTCTATCGTGTAATGTCATTCGTTTTGAAGAATGCCAGAGTTAATTACCAAAGACCGGTGAATACAATATTCAAGGACTAGATCGAACAAATGTTGGAAGTTTATGTAGATGACATGCTTGTGAATTCGTAAGTGTCTCGGAGATGTTTAAGATCCTTCGGAAGTACGAAATAAAATTAAACTAGATCAAATATTTTTTTGAGGCACCTCTATGAAATTCCTCGATTTTATTATGAATGCAAAGGGTATTGAGGCCAACCAGGAGTAAATTGATGCCGTACAAAAAATAAGAGCCCTGACAACGAAGAAGGAATTACAAATCTTGAATGGAAAGATTGTTGTATAGAGCCAATTCATCTCTAGAGCGACAGATATGTGTATATCGTTCTTTGATGCATTAAAAAAAGTTTAGAAGAACTTTGAATGGAATTAGAACTGCCAGACTGCTTTTGAAGAATTACTGCGACGATATCACTGGTTCTGCCCAAACCGGTGGATGGTGAGGACCTATTTATTTATCTGGTAATGTCTACCCATGCATTAAGCATAGCACTTGTCTGTGAAGAAGCTAGGGTTCAACGACTCGTCTATTATGTTAACAAACAATCTACTACAGCTGAACCGAGCTATTCGAAGTTAGAAAAACTAGTGTACGACTTGCTAATAGCATTTTGGAAAATGCGACCGTATTTTCAGGCTCACCCTATCAAGATACCCAGAGATCAACCCTTAAAATAGGTACTCTATTGGCCAGAGGCTTTGAGATGGCTTCTAAAGTGGAACATCGAGTTGAGCTAATAAGACATAACTTACCATCCTCAAAGAGCGATTAACGGACAAGTGTTGGTTGACTTTATCATCGAGTTAACTATTCGAGATTGTGAGGAGGACACAATAGTCACAGTATCTCATTACAAATTGTTTATGGATGGTGCATCAAACGAATTCTTCTTAGGAGCAGGAGTTGTGCTTGAAACTCCCAAAGGACGATCAACTTTCTATGCACTAAAGCTAAAATTTCCTACCACCAACAACAAACCGAAATATGAGGCATTGATAGTAGGACTGAAGATTGCGAAGGAGCAAGGAATAAAACTATAAATATCTATAATGACTTCCAACTAGTCCTCTACCGGATTAGAAGGGAATATAAAGCTAAGGGCGCCAAACTCGCCCCATACTTGTCAAAGGCTTGGGAGTTGATCAATGACATTGAACACTACACGATATCTCACATTCTCGGAGAGGAGAATATGAAGACCGATTCCTTAGCTAAGCTAGTGTAACGTCCCCTATCTAGAGGCCTAATGCTAAGTGCTACAGATACTATAGTCATCCATAGTATTAACTTCTAGTTGCCAAATATAGTAATGTTAATGGTTTCCATAATATCAGAAGCACGTGAATATGAAACAAAATCACATATTTCAAAAACAACATATCTATTACATCTCATAAAATATGTTTCATATCCAGATTACATAATCCCAATATTTTCCTTGGTTCAGATCAAATATAATCATTACATAAATCTGCCAAGAGCGACATATGAAGGTGCCCTCTTGGATGACCAGATTACTAAATAGTCATAACTGTCTTAATACAACATAGCGGAATAAAAACAAAACAACTGCTAAATATAGCTAACTTCAGCCTCCTGCTCATCTTCGGAAGCTTTATTCGTCCACCTAATAAAACCTAAAAATCCGCAACCCTCGGCCTATTTAAATCAATTTTGAGCACCTGAGAATTTAAGGGGAAAACCTAACACATGTGCATTAGTCAATAAGTGTTTCAGCTTCTAAAATGCCTCCTCACACTTACAAGTCTAAAACAAACTTCACATCCTTTCACTTTAGATTGGTCATCGGCGCTACTATTCATGATAAATCCTTAATAAATCTTCGATAATACCCAGCTACTCCAAGGAAACTCTTTATCTCAGTCGCTATCTCAGGTCTCTTCCAATTATTCACTGCGTCAATCTTAGTTAGATCTACAGACAACCATTTCTCTGAGACTACATGACCAAGAAACTTCACTTCCTCCTTCCAAAAATGATAATTCAAAAATTTCGCCTTTAGTTGATGCTGCCTTGACATTTCCAATGCCAATCTAAGATGAACTTTGTTCTCCCTTTCATCCTTGGAGTATATCAGAATATCACCTATGGAAACCAACATGAACCTATCTAAGTGCTCTCGGAAAATTCATTTCATCAAATCCACAAAGATTGCTAACGAATTAGTTAGTCCGAATGATATCATTAACCATTCGTACGATCCAAATCTAGTTCTAAATGTCGTCAAAGGAATACTATCCTCTTCTACTTTAAGCTGATGGAAACCAACTGCTAAATCCAACTGAGAAAATACTTTGGCTCCACTCAACTAATAGAACAAATCGTCAATTCTAGGCAACAGAATCAATTCTTTATTGTCTTCTCATTCAACTTATGATAATCGAGACATAACCTTAACGGTCAGTTTGGCTTCTTAGTGAACACTGCGGTTTCTCCCTAAGGCGAACTACCTGGCCTAATAAAATTCTTGCCTTCCAAATCCACCAACTGCACCTTCAAGTCCCCCATCTCGGTAGGTGTCATCCTGCTTGGCGGCCTACTTATTAGTTCTGCTCCAGGTACCAAATCTATTTGAAACTCAATGGCTTGTTTTGGTGGCAATCCTACTACTAGTTCACAAACATCCGCGAATTGTCTAACCAAATAAACTCGATTTAACTCATCTTCTACCTCCATAACATCCAACAAAGCATTCACCTCACAGCTGGGGTTTTCTACAGTATATACAATCTGATCACTCGGTCAGGGTGTCTAAGTGATATTTTCCTATCATGGCAAAATATCCTAGCATTGTATTTACTTAACCAATCCATACCCAAATAATTTTGAACCCTACGAAGTCAAACACATGAAAACTGCAAACGAAGGTATGACCTAACAAATCAAACTCTAGGTGGTCACACTTTATCCCAAGTGGTGCATACCCTCCTATTGGATTTGCAACCCTTATGAAAGTAACTAAGTATGAGGGTTCTAGGTTAAGCTTATCTACCAAACAACAAGATACAAAAGAATGTGAGGCACTACCATCAAACAGAACGCTAACTGACATACCATGAATCTGAAGCGTACCTCCCAACACTGCCTTCCCTTTTTCCTCTGTTATTAGCCTCGCGGTAGTTGGCTTCAATGCATGCACCTTGCATTATTTCTTGTAATGTTCAATTTGATCGCAGTTGAAACATCTCACCTCTTTCTTTTCCATAGCTTTCTTTCCTTTGCCTGTCTATCACTCTTGGGCATAGTGTCCCTTCTTTTCACACTTAAAGCAGACAACCTTTGACTTTTCTTTCTTGGCAGCTCCGGCCATCTGAGCTCCTTTCTTATGGAAAAACTTTCTTTTATGATTCTGTCCTAACTGGACTTCCTTTTCCTTGTTTCTCTCCAAAAAAGCAAGCATCTCCTCGTTTCTCAAAGCCATTTCAACCACAATATCACAAGGGTCTCTAATATGTGGTAATATAGCCTTTGCCAACTCAGGCTTCAGCCACCCTAATGAACTTCTCGTTCCTCTTAATCACAGTTTCTATAGTGGCATAACCATACCTTGCCAATTCCTCAAACCTTGTAGCATACTCCAACACAGTCATCTCTCCCTACTCTAACTCAACAAACTTTTTGAGCAATGTAGACTTTGCCATCACAGACATGAACCTCTCCTCGAACCTCCTCTTAAACTTAGCCCATGTCATCGTCTCTTCATTCATTCCAACCATCACACTATTCCACCATTATAAAGCTGCTTCTTGAAGTTATCTAGAAGCAAGACCTCTTTTTTCTCGTCATTGAGCCCCAAATCTACAAAGATCCTCTCACAATGCAGTAACCAATTTTCTTCTTTAATAGTATCTTTAGTTCCGATAACTGGTTTTCCTCCTAGCCTAACATAGTCTCTACTCAAAATAGCATAATTGTTAACCACCGAAGCTTCCAGATTCCCTACTCCAGCATTTCCTCTAACCACTCTAGCAACAACACCCGCCAGCCTCATGTTGACAGAGAACTGATACATTGCTCCCAGGTCAACTTAAGGAACTCCAGCACCCACATTTCCTTCTTGTGCCTAACCTTGGTTCCTTCTCGTATTTGGTCTGGCATTTCCATTTGTTAAGGTGCTTTCCCCTCCAAGGTTAACTCTTCCACATCTATCCATTTCTGTATTCAAGCCTCGTGTGATACAGAAGAATAGCCTAAGAGAGATAGGAGAATATAGATAAAGCGTATACTTATATATAGCAAATACAAGTAAATTACTATAGCGTTATCCCATACCCCAATCTTATCTCTAATTCCTTAGGATTATGCTCTCAAAAATTATTTTAGTTTAAATTTTTTCATAAACCTATGCTTTGATACCAAATTTTAACATCCCCTATCTAGACGCCTAAAGTTAAGTGCTACAGGGAAGTCATCCATAGTATTAACTTCGGGTGACTAAATACGGTAATATTAATGGTATCCATAATATCAGCATATGGATATAAAACAAAATCATATATTTTAGGAACAACATTTCTGATTACATTTCATAAAACATGTTTCACATCTAGATTACATAATCCCAACGGTTTCCTAGGTTCAGATAAAATACAATTATTAAATAAATACGCTAAGAGCGACATATGAAGATGCCCCCTTGGATGACCAGAGTACTAAATAGTCATAACTGTCTTAATACAACACAGAGGAATAAAACCAAAAAAACTCTTAAATATAGTTAACTTCAGCCTCCTGCTCGTCTTCGGAAGCTTTATTCATCTACTTACTAAAACCTGAAAATCATCAACCCTCGGCTTAATCAAATCAATTTTGAGCACCCGTGGGTTTAAAGGGGAAAATATAAACTTCAAGTCAGACATAAAGCCTGGTGTAAATAATATTATACATATCGGTTATTTGATATTAAGCGAGACCACACCGCTTAGCGGAACGAGTTTCCCCTCACTAACATGCTTTCAAAACTTATCTTTTGCAAATTTTAATCCTACAACCAAAACTGGTTAAAATAATAATATCAATATCGTAAAAGCATATAAATTAGGTAATAATGGACTATCTGTCTAAACACTATAGTTTTGTTTGGCTAACTACCGACATTTGGCTGATTCGGGCCTACTAGACAAAATAAACAAATAATCTAACTTATGTTAGATACTCCTCTTTTGGAAGTTCTTTCCCAAACTTAATTCTCCAGGGTCAAATGATCCTAATGGTTTTGCGGGCTAACCAATAACCTATTCTCTCTGTATATTCCTTTTTATGTGTAACATCATTTTGGTCTTACATGCGATAAAGCCCTACATATTGGAATTTTGGACTAAATTAACTAGAGGCTAATAGCTAATGTATAGGGCGCGACCCTATACCTGTCCCATCTGGTATTCTAATATCTGAGTCATTTTACATAGGGTTAGCTAACCATAAAATTTTCCTTGGAAATCTTTTTTCTCAACTAGGTTTGAACCTTTAAATCATTCTTTAAACAAGGAAAATATACTCTATGCTTTACTCAAATCACCTAGCCATGTTATATATACTTTACACAAACCTTGTTGATGAAAACATTTGAGAGTACCCCTTTCGTATCCACTGAAAGTACCCCTTGCGATAAAAGTAAAAACTTAGGCCGAAGGAAAAAACATACCCTTTCGAAACCCTTCATAACAAACCTTTCGAATCCATTGAAATCATAACCTTCGAAAGCTTTAAAACACTTAACATTGCCTTTGGAAAACATTAGAAACCTTCCTTTTAAACCTTAGACATCCTATCTATAAACACTTAACGTTGCCTTTCGAAAACATTAGAAACCTTCCTTTTAAACCTTTCGAAACCACTGGGGAATCACCCCTTCGAAACCTTCAGTAAGACCTTACAAAAGCATTAAAATCCTTTATAAACATCAAACCTTTTGAAAGCATTTGGGTTCAAGTAAAACATGTGGAAACCTTTCGAAACCTTTGGGTTCTACCTTCAACGGAATAAAAGGGTCATAAAACAACAAAGTCAAAAGCACTCTTTCAAAAGCAATTCCTAAGTAAAGAAGAGATAGTGTTGAAACCAACCCTTTGAAAGCATTGGAGAAGTGGCTAGGTTTTAAAAACAAAGTATCCTTTCGAAACCATTTGCTTCGAAAGGTAGAAAGGGGCAGCAAAGGATTTCGACCCCTTCGAAAGCATTTACTTAAAACAAAAGGCGCAACCTCATTCGAAACCATTCCTTTAAAACATATTGACCTAGTCGAAAATCAACTAAATCGAAAGCATTCCTTTTGAAAGCAAAGCAGGCGCATTTTCATTTGAAAGCAAAATAGCACTTCAACCCCATCGAAACCCTTTGTTTCGACCCAATTCCTTCCGCCTATATCCAATTCACTATATACAAAATCATTTATACTGTGTACATTGGTTTCTATGGTGAAGGAGGCGGAAGTGCTTAATCGAAACTAGGTGCCAAAATTGGCAAAACATGTAAATAGCATGTAAAATTTGATTTTTGGCTTTTTAAAGTAATCTTTTCAGCTAACTTGCCTTATTTGTCAAAGTATTATTGGTTGTCAATTTTGTTTTCTAAAAGTCCTACCAAAATTTCAAAAATAAATAATTTAATTTATTTACAAAATACCCTTCTCCTTTTATAGATAGATAAAACATTTTAAGTCTCATACCTTAAATAATTTTATATATTCATTAAAACACTTAGGAAAATTCTACAAAAATTCCTATAAATCATTTTTAATACATTTTCTAACATATATAAATTTCAAACCCAAAACATATATAATTTAGCCATAAATTATTTTAAACCCAAATATCCATTTTCCTTACTAGAAAATTAATATAAAATCTACATTAATTCAGAAAATTATGAAAATTGAAATCCATCTCTAAAATATCATTTCTTATCTAAATCTAAGATTGCAAGGCATTTGGATGTCAGTTAATAGGATTTTTACATTAAAACATATCATAAAATCTGTATGAAATATCATATATCATCAACAAGCATATATATATTTATGTGTATTAATCAAAACATGGAAAAACCTTGCAAAATAATTCGGATTTAACCTAAAACTGAAAATAATCAAAAACATGAGATGTATTCATTATTCATCATAGCTTTGTGATTAAGAAGTTGAGGTTTGATCTTGATTTATATTGATTTGCTTCTGCCTTTAGCTTATCTTCCTTTTATTCTTGCTTAATGGTGGCTGGCCTCTTAGTTTAATTTTTGCAAATGAAAATATGACATGAATGAGTGTAAGGGTTTTGGGTATAAGGATCTTCTTATTCATATTTTGCCTATTCTCCAACTTCCCTAACTTATTTTATTTTAACTCATGTTAGTTCATTTGTTAACATGGCGTGGCTACCTTTACTAATAATAAATCTCAATCCTCTAATCTTTACATTATTTTATTTAATTTAGCAAATTAAATGTCCTAAATAATGTTGCTAAAAAATAGGGCGTTACAGCTAGCCAGTTCCAAAGAAGCGCAGCTGATAGGATTGGTTCCAGTAAGAATATTGACTGCTCCTAACATAGATCAAACGAATGTTGATTGGATTTTGGAAATTATAGAAGAGGTAGATTCATGCATCATGCCAATAAAATACTACTTACTCAAGGGAATATTCCCCAAAGATAGGAACAAACGAACGTAGATCCTTCAGAAGGCACCACGTTTTATAATACGCGACAGTTTGCTATACAGGAGAGGATTTTCCTCCCCTTGCTTAGGGGTGTAACCAAGGATGAACCTAGGAAGATCCTTAAGGCAGCTATGACGACCACACCAGGGGTAGACATTGGTGAAGAAGACACTCCGTTGTGGATATTTCTATCCAACAATAAGCCGACATGCAGCAGACTACACCAGGCAGTGTGATCGGTGCTAGAGATTTGCAAAGGTCCTAAGAGCCCGTCTTCAGAACTTATGTAGGTGGCCAGTCCTTGGCCATATTCGATACGAGGAATTGATATAATCGGAGTACTACGGGTAGCAAAAGGAGAAACCAAATAAGCTATCGTTGCAGTTGATTATCGAAATGGGTTGAAGCGGAACCACTTGCCATAATCCCTACTAAAAATAGCAATTAATTTTGTGACGAAAAATATTATTTATAAGTTTTGGAGTATCGAATACCGTAGAAAATTATCACACACGGTAGGACATAGTTTGAAAGCGTAGAGTTTAAGGACTTTTGGAAGCGTTACTAGATCGAGAAGATCTTTTCTGTGGTACCACATTTACAGGCAAATGGGCAAGTGAAAGAATTGAACTAAATCATCAATTCCACCATAAAGAATCTGATGACTAGAGCTAAATGGAATTGGGTGATGAGCTTCCACTCGAACTATGGGCTTACAAGACAACACATAAATCAATGACTGGGCACTCACCATTTTCCTTGACATATATGGTTCAGAAGCTACGATACCAATAGAACTGGACGTCCCCACTTATCCAGAAGACACTTCAATAAGAGAGAGAATGAACAACTACTGCTCGAGTCCATTGACCAATTTGATGAGAAGCGGGGAGAAGCTAAAATAAGGGTCATTTCTCACTAGAGAAGAGTGGCACACCACTTCAACACAATAGTTTGCAATCGTACTTTTGAAGCGGGAGATCTCATCCTGAAATGAATCTTCTCGAGTATAGAAGCACTTGGCCCAAACTGGGAAGGACCTTATATGATTTACCAGAAGCTTGGAGACGGAACATTAAACTTGACTACAATAAATGGAGTTCCCATCCCACATGCTTGGAACAACGACTTTCTACAGTACTACTATATCTAGTTTTCCTTATTTTCACAAATAAGCCATCTAGGGACAATGGGGCACTGTAAATAGGTAGGAGTTGCCATCCTTCTATTTACCAATAAAGTTAGCTTCTTAAACCAATAGAACCGTGTTCACGTAAGCAAAATCGTTGGATCGACAGGGAAAATCGATCCATTCCTTCTGAGAACTAACGTTGCTCTGGCAGCATCAGGAAGGCCCAGAATCGTCGAGTCGATGGGGAAAATCGACTCAAATCACCGAATCGATAGGAAGATTGATCCCAACCTTCTGAGAACTAACGTTGTCCCGGTAACTTCAGGAAGGCCCAAAACTGCCAAGTCCATATGGAAAATCAACTCAAATCGTGGGGTCGATGGTGAAAATCGACCCCAAACTTTTGAGAACCGGTGTTGCTCCAGTAATGTCGAGAAGGTCAAAACTGCCGAGTCAATGGGGAAAAATGACTCGAACTGCAAGATCAATAAGGAAAATCGGTCCCTGCCTTCTAGGAACCAGCATTACCTCGGCAATGTCGGGAAGGCCCAGAACCGCTTGGTGATGGTCAAATCAACTCCTACATCCTAAGAATAGGCATTTCCCCAGCAACGTCAAGAAGGTCAAAACTGTCGAGTCTAAGGGAAAATTGACACATCCTCTCGGAACATGGCATCGCCTAGAGATAGCGATAAAAAGAAATTACCTGGAGCCTGGAAATAGAAAATGTCAAGAAGAAATCCATGGAGTTGAGCCGTTCGTTTTAAGTTTTCGAAGATAAAAATTGGTGTACACGGGGATCTCAACACTGAACTTGGAAGAATATGTTATGATGAAAGATGACGATTATATATCTTTTCAATACATACATGCAGAATGATGTTGGCTGATGATATCAATTTGGAAGATTTCAAATGTCGCCAAGGAATTAGCAGCATCAAAAACATAATGCTTGGAATCAAGTATCAAATGTTGCTAGTTCATGAAGATAAGAACCACCATGCAAACAAGACTTGGGGTAATCGAATGAATTGCTCTGGGTATCTAGTCTTTTGTTGATGCTTGAATTTTAATGTTCAGCCCTACGGATAGGGGCATATCCATCAACACTTGGTCGAAAAGAACTCAACCTAGCTCAAACATGATTAGCCACAAAGATGGGTGAGAGCATAATTCTATTGTGCCAAAAAGAGTACTTTGGTAGATAAAGACAGAGCTAAATAGAATATACTAAAGCAAATGCAGGAATATTATTTACATGCACAGAGTTGCAGTAAATAAACATATTTCATGGAGACAAAAGTATATAATACAAGAAATTACAGTAGAAGCAATCAAATTATAGACACACATAAACAAGAATAGTACATAAAATGTAAAAAAGTACACAAGAGAGAGACTACAAAGCGAAATCTAGTCTTTTATTACTAATAATCTTTTTATGTATAGAGAAATAACGGAGCTCATCCCTGCACAATCTCGGTCTATATAAAGAAAAAAAGAAAAAAGTACATACTCGACCATCATAACCACAAAATACTAAACTCTCGGCTAGCACACGCACTACTGAGCCTTCCCCTTCTTGCCACTCTGATTGCACTTACCTGTGTTACTCGGATGGGTCTTGAACTTCTCTCTTTTTTTATTCTCCTTCATAGGAGGAGTCTCACCTTTCGAGTGAACAGATTCCCCATCGGTAGCAGTATGTAACTCTGTGAACTGGCCTTCCGAAATCTCGGTGGGCTTAGTCTTCGATGGTCGGATCTTCAACGTTGGAACTTTTTGGTGCGGACTTATTGGTATTGAAGAAGTAGGTTTGGTTGTGACGGGCTCGTTCTTCCTAGTCTTGAGCTTTATAGCTTTAGCCTTGAGTCTCTCCACCATGGTAACTAGGTCAATAGGGTTCGAAGCACTGATAATTTGAACATCTTCTTCTTGGGATGCGAGCATTCGCTCTAGCCTTTCCAAGATACCAATCTTTTGAGCTTCAGAGCTAGGCTCAGAACTGAAAGGCAAGACTGGAGCAGTAAGTCCCATGGAGACATAAGTGGATGTGGTGAAGATAGTAGTAGTCCTTGACTCCGGCTTGTCATATGGATTGGTAAAATTTAATGATGGATTCTCACGAGAATTGAAGCTTTTCAAAGATCGAAGAAACAAGAGGTAAATCTATGGTAGGATCCCATTCGGATACAACGAACTCTCCTTCTTTGGTCCTAAGTTTCCTAGGTTAGATCATGACGAGAGGAACATATGGTTCACAGAGGGAACCCATTAATGAAGCTAGAAGCATGTGAGTAGCTACAGATCAAACTCCAGAAGATGCAGGAATAATCGCTGCTCGCTCTTGAGATTTCAAAGCAAACGTTTCACCTTGACCTAAAGAGCTCAAGCCGGCAAGAGCTTTAGCATCACCACCAACAATAGCATCGGCAACATCTTTTGCTAGGATGGCCTTTCCAGCAGAAAGAGATTTAATATCATTAGCGTCAAGATAAATAACCATAAGTTCTTCTTTGAAGCGATTATCTCTTGCTTGTGCGGTCTAGTGTAGAACTTCCTTCCAAACGCCAACGAGCACCCTAGGATAGTCATTTCCCAACCACCTTAAATTATTAACATGACTATGGTGGTCCAAAACTATAACATGTTGGCACCAAGCTTGGTTAGGATCTTGGACTTACCCTTTTGAAGCTTTTTGAGCTCGTGCTCAGAAATTGCAAGTTCAAGACCAATGGCATCTTTATCCATGGACAGCTGCTCTTTCTCTTTGGTGAGTTGTTCAACCTCCTTGCAAAGCTTGGCAAGTTCAACAGTTTTCTCTAATATGGTCTAGTCCTTAGCTTTAGTTATCTCATCATTTTAGCTAAGCACTTGCACCCTGTCCTCGGTTTGTTTCAAGAAACTCTGAAGTTTCAGCATAAGCAGCTTTCAGTTCGTTCCTCATCACGATTTCGACTCATCCATCAGTTATTATTCTGTCCTTCTGCCTTAGAGCATGGTCCCTCTCCTTGGTAACTTTAATTCAATCATCCTCCTACTCTTTCAACATCTGCTTGAAACGGCTCTCTCAGATTTGAAGGATTGAATATTAGTGTAGTTGATCATTTTTACTTTAGAAAGAGAGGTTCAAAGTTTCTTCCACCTATATCCTTTGTTGACGCAAAAGAGTGTGGGAATGTGACTTGTAAGCATGGAGGACTGAACAGAAGAGTTAATGAATGAGTAGAGACACCTCTGGAAGGAGGCGGAACTGTTGTAATAATAGCTTGGAAGGCTGACGTTTATTGAGTTGAAGAGGTTTGAGCCTATGTACGAGGTGGAACATCAAAACAAATAAGCCTATAGTGCTACGAGGAATCTCTTGACTGCTTAACAGGGTCATGAGATAGCTTAACAGATACTTCCCTCTTTCCTCTCTCCTACTCCTTTTCCCTATCTGTCTCCTTATCGGCCTTACAGCTTCTTCATACTTGCAGTCTTTCCTCCTTCGCCTCTCTTCCTCGGACTCGTATTAATGAGGTGGATTGGGATTGCAAGTTTGGCCTATGTGTGCACTAGCATGGTGGGATAACTTCTCATAATAACTACGACCAATGGAACCCGAAACAAGGAAAAGGACAGTATTAATGTTGGAACTGCTAATTAAAAATTAAATGCAAGAATGAGTATCCATGTACCTAGTGAAGTGTGTGGCATCGAGGACCCCTTAAGTGCTCTACCAATTGTATTGGCAAGGGATTAAAGTTGGGATCTTTCCACCTTCGCTTATAAAGCCCCCTGGCAAAAGAGTGAAGTTTGAACTAACATCCCTGAGGATGTCGCTAACGGTGAAGTTGATCTCACCAATGTCACCTAAACCGATGAAGACGTCGCCAAAAGGAGGGATTGAGGTAAAGTCTTTATTGAAGGCAACACGGATTGCCATTTTGGAAGTTTATATGGCATTTTCTTTCTGACGAAGAGAGCTAGGGAGATCAAGACTCATCCCGAGCGATTCATCAAATGTTTGTCCTCTTCTTTACTAATGTGATAGTAATTATCCCAATCACCGGCACTCTCCACTTTCTCAACCACTTCTTTTCCTTCTCTCCTTGTGAATCCCTCATCTTCTTCTAGGTTTGAAAACATCCTCAAGGCTTCATCTGTACCGCTAAGAATATCGGCTTCGACAGGCCCTACAAGCTTTCTCATCATGGGCTCTTTTGCATGCCAGAAGAACCCCCAACTTCCCCTTGAACATTCTCGTCAGAGCTACAAGTGGGAGCAGAAAAACAGGTATGAACCCTGGAGCCGCTTTGTGTTGGGGAATCAATGTGGGCAAATCTATCAGGGAAAAGTAGTCCATGTTCCTTTAGATTTTCATGTGTCAAGAGGAATGTGACAGTGCATTGACTGAATCTAACTGCCTTCATAGCATTGAGTATTCTCTCATGCACCTCACAATCGTCATGAGCCAAGAGCCTATGAGTAGACACACATCAAGTTACAAACATAGAAATTGTATCATTGGAGGAGTAAGGGAAAAGAGGCATACATCCAAATGTCCAGAGCCAATTGTAACCATGCAGGCATCGCATGAAGAAATATTCGTTCTTGAAGGAAAAATGCTTGTTGTAGAGCTTTTAAATCTTTACATCCCTTCTATGCCTCTTTTATCAGATACAATAGGGATTCCTGCCTTTCCTTAAATTGCAGAAGATACGTCAGCTTATTGAATATTGGTGGCCAGTAGAATCCAATCATGAAAAGGATGTACAATGAACTTAGATTAGAATAGCTATCTGGATGGACTTGGAACAGAGCAAGTCTAAGTTCTTCCAGCACCGTCGTTATAAAAGGATTGAATAGCATGGTAGCACCACCCAGGCACATATATCGATTACATATTGTGAAGCCCAATGAGGGATTGTGAGTGAATTCAACCCTTATCGGTAGACGGGCATCATCCTCAGGGATGTCATGTTGGAGATATATGTGTCAGAACAACCTGACAGATAAGATTGAGGTCACATGCTTTGATGAGTTGTTTAAGGTTCTCAATCTCAAAGGTGGTTGACCCATTATTGGCACAACTAGAACTGTTTGACCTTGGGATTCGAGAGTTTTGGTATGATTTGGCCCTGTAGGGATGGATGGCGAAGCCTGAGCTGTAGAAGTCCCAACTTCAGAAGCAGTGGACATTCCTTAGCCAGACTTAAGACGAGGTGACCGACGAGTGATTCTAATCAATAAAACTTGGCATTCAACATGGTCAGGTATGTTTTATTTTGAATAATAATCCCATGTGACCAATGCTCGAAATCTAAAGGATTCCGATATATGCTGACCAATCGGATTCTAAGCATTGAACAAGGCAAGTGCAGTGTGTTAATCTATGCAGTGTGAGTACAATGTCCCGTATACCACGAACGGATCATCTGATGTAGTTGTCTTGATTATGCTATAAAAACAAGCCATGTCGTACTTTGAAATTATATTTTGTAACTAACCCATTATCAATAAATAATCGATAATGGGATGTTATCCAAAGCATTGTGGAAAGCTTTTCATTTCAGGATCGCTAGAAGTGTGGAAATGGTATATGCAACATGATGGAATCATCTAGTATGACTAATCTTGGAATAAATAGTCGTATTAGAACATGAGCAATATTCGACACTTAGCCGAATTTTGAAAAGAGATAGATGAATCTAAAAAATAAGTCTTGTCTTCGAAATGACGTGCACACAACCTGTAGTAAGCTTTTGTTACCCACCGATCAAGCACACCCTAAGTTTCAACCATCTTCCTTCAATAGCAGTCGACTAATTCCCCATCACAATCGCTATCACCATGACATCAACAATCGCCAACCTCGGATTATGTAAGTTCAGATTGGTGTTAGGGTTTCAAATTGATTGGGCTTGAGTTATTTAGGTGGTAGATCGAGCAACAACAATTAGTTTAGGGCAATGATAAGGGGCGGCGTCATCGATAGAAGATAAGCAACGGCACTGAGGTTGGTCGACGGTAGTTCAAATCGATGGCAAGATCTAAAATGGATCGGGCCATGAGAAGTCAAAGGGCTTGGAAGCAATTCACTCAGGTGAAAGATAAATTAAACTGACTTTAAAAAAGTTCCTAAGTATTGAGATATATAAGCTTGGGGAGAATAGTTTAACTTGGCACCTAGTTAAAGAATTCGATGCCGAGTTGTTTTCTTCCCCTTGTTTCAGCCCGATAGCGTTGGAAAGAATGTCAACGCCAACTTAAAGGGTGAAGTGGTCTCCTGAGTGCAGATTACATCACCAACGCAAAGGAATGGAATTCCAACTATGACTAAGCCAAATATTTAAAGAAAAATCTACCAAGTGAAAGCAACGTCTCGAAACAGCGCTTGGATGATTAACTGGAATTTACAAGATAACAGCCAGGACTCATCTCGATCCAGTGCACACTTCATTTTCAACAAAAGCATGCTCTAAAGGGTAAGTGTTAACTGGGTTTTTAACCAAGCAGAAGTCAACGAATGTGAAAACTGCAACACCTAGACGAAACTAATTGAAAACTTGAAAGCACATATAGATGAAGTAAGGAAACAAATCGGAAGAGTTTCACCCAAAATAGAGCTAAGGAAACAACTTGGCACTGAGTCATTTATCTCAGTGCTGAATTATTTTTCTTTCCCATTTCACCTCCGAAACTTCACTTAACTTATTCTCTACTCTATCACCTCGTGATCAAGTGTTTTCCTAGAGTTTGGTCAACCAATTCCAAGGGTTGAAGAGAATAAAGCCAAGAAAGTGGGATAACTCAAGTGATGATGGAATGGCCACTAGAATTAACCAATAATCGATGAAAAGAGCATGGAACACATCAAATTGAAGATAGAAGAGCAGCGCAACTTGAAGATAGAAGAGCGGTGCAAAAGAATTACAACACTTTCTACTAAAGGAAATAACTCGGCACTGAGTCAAATGACTTAGTGCCGAGTTATTATTTTCACTCGGTGGACTCCGAATTAACTTATACGAACTTAGGCTGATTTCTGGACTCTACTGCAAGCAGGCTTCTAACCAAGTACATTTGTTTCCCCATAAATACAAACCACAAAGCAACCGAAGTAGGATCATCTCCCTGCTCTTTCTTCTTTACTTTGGATCTGACCATTGCTCTTCATCATTTTCCTCCCTCACAATAGTCACTAAGGCAGCTACTCTTGATAGTTCTATTCTTAGGAACCTGTCAACTTCTTGTACATGTGACTCTAATTCTTTGTAATTTCATATAAACTCTCTCAGATCCATAATCAATAAAACTACAAAGTGGACGTAGGCTAGAGATTGCTAAACCACAACAAAAATCTTGTGTCTTCTTGTTATTTTTCTTTTATTTTCAATACTATCAGCTAGATTTGGACCATAGATTCCCTACGACTCATTCATAGGTATTGATCCTTTTTTAGCATCAATAGACGAGTTCAAACCTGCTGAATCAAGGAATGAAGCCTATCGAAGCTTCTAAATTTGGAGCGAGGAAATGCATGAACACGATTTATATTTTATAATGCCAGATGTCAATGCAACGGATAGTTAAATACACTACAAATGTATTGGCATTATAAAATGCAAGAACATAATTTATAATGCCAAATGCAACAATACGAAATGCAACGGATAGTTAAAGACACTACACTTCACTGAAATAGTCCGAAGGGAAGATAAAAATCATTCAAAGTTTGGATTGAAGTCTGACAAAGGAATCCAACCTACCTCGATTCAAAGCACATCATATTGAAAACAAGAGGTACTTTAGAGGGAAAGTGTTGTCCAGCCTTTTGGCCAGGCCATATTTGGATGAATCTTACTAGTTAAACTTGAAATTTTTTGAGGTAGAGTGCCCATTCCAAGCCTCATTAGATTGTTCACATGCAACTACCATCAAGCACCAAGTGTACACGAAGCTACTCACTACAACTTCACCACCGATCTAAGTGTTTCACCTAGAAATAAGATTCTAGCAAAGCAGTTAAGGTGGAAAACATGTAGGCATAAGCAAGTCACACCAACCCAAGACCACGAGGAAGATCCACAATGCTATATCTTATGGATCAGTATCGATACTTGATGACGGATGGGTAGCGATCCCTGAAAATCTTCGACGTGACCATGATCTTCCTAGCATCTCTTTCCTGAACATAGAGAATATGGGTGTGAACGTAGTGGAGAATATTTCGACGGCCTTTAACTATAAATAAAGGGCTAGGATGATGTTTTTAAGGGATCTTTTCAGTTGTTTTATATATTTACATATTTTCTTGTAATACCGAGGATCATTACCGATCTATAAGAACATCTATTGTAAATGGCAATCAAATTCGCAACAAAGTTAAGTGGATGTAGGCACGATCAGCCGAGCCACTATAAAGTTTGTGTGTCTTGTTTTTCTCATATTAATTTACTTTCTTCACTTATTTCTCTGCTTCAAAACTCTAGATGTTTGTACAACTTTTGGTATAAACAATAACCATGGTTACATCTTTGTTATTAGCCTCTAAAATATCCCTTAATCCTTAAAATCCATTGTTTATGTTACATTTCATTCATTATAATTGATTAATTACATCTCATTTTATATCCCATTATTCTTCGAAATGAAATTCTATTCACATGAGAGTCGGCTGCAATTATACTCACTTTATAACATTTAAAATTTATTCATTATGAAATACGTAAGTGATTATCATAAGTAGGTATAAAAGAATAATTAGGCTCATTATTCATCCTCGTCGGTGCATGCTACTTAATTATAATAAGCAACCAACACATCCATAGAATGTAATAAATAACAATAAAATGCAATAACAGGTATTTTTGATAACTCAAAATGAATTAATCTTAATTCATTAACTATTGCCGAATTATTAGCTTAATCTTAGCTAATTTACTATTTTCATAATTTTAGAAATTAAGTATTAATTTCTAGTTATTATCACATTTTCGATCATTTATTTAATCACCTTTTGTCTTAAAAATGATTTTTCAACTTAACTATAATATATTAGTAAAAATCGCATCATCAATATTTCTCACAATGTTTACTTTGGGATTTTCTACGTTTACTTCAAGGCAGACATGGCTCTACCAAGGAAAGTTTGAGCTTGCATCGAGCCACTTTGGGTCACTTCGCAATAAACATCTTTATGTTACTATTCTGAACAATAGTGTGATAAGGGCACCTCGTAGCTATGGTCTCATAGGATCTAAATCCATCGATCATTGTTTTGCAAATTTTTCTTAGTCCATGCAATAAAGATAAGGACATCAAGTGTAATTTAGGGTTAACTCTAGTTTACATTGGACCTGAAGCTTCGACTTCGAGACTACTCCGAGATATATGATAAGCACACTAAAAAATGATGAAACATTGGAAATTTTGACTTAAAACGAAATAATGGGCACAAATTTGATGTGACCCATCGATTATGACCTTTATGTTGTTTCCAACATATCGTGATGAAATCATATGATAGGCCCATCGTTTTTCCACTTACTTCGAGCTGATTGCAAGTCCACTTCATGCACATCATCGAGGTTATATTTTGGGTCAACTCCAATACACGCTATGTGGGCTTACTATTAAGCAATGGGAAATCAACTGAGCATATTATTTTTTCCCCACTTCGAGCCATATGATGCAACACTTTAGGTTATAGACTATTAGACTCATTGTTGGCTTCGGGGTTGGAAGAGGATCTAATTTTCGATGATGGGAACATGAAACCATCGATAACTTACATATTTTGGGCCTTGGCTATGGTTACTTGAGGATCCTAAGTAATTTTCCTGAAGTTCCGACAAGGTCATCATGAATTTCACTGTTTTTTGATAGACACATCATTTTCTTCAATGCTTCTGATATGAACGTTATATAAATGTGTTCATTTTCATTTTTCATCTTATAACTCCAAATTTTCTAACATTGTGGTCTTAACAAAAAAATTCTTATTCTTTTGGTAATAATGGCATCATTTAGGAGATATGTACATTTTAAAGTTTGGTGATAGTAACATTTTATAACTTGGTGAGAAGGACTCGATCACAATTTTGGAATTAAGTTAAATATTCATTTATGGTCTAATAGAGAAAGATTCTTTGTCATATACTTTACACATTCTATATTAGTTCTTTTTTCATTTTGTATAATAATGGGTTGTTACGGGTAGGATTTTGTGACCCTTCCTAAATGGGCATTAAACTAATTAATTTATTAATTGAATAATTTGTTCTTCTTGCTAAATAATTCGTTTCAATTAAGAAAATTATGGAAAATTATCCAAATATTTACAGAGAATCATAGGTAAAATTATTAAGCGCCACTAAAAATTTCAGGCCAAAACATTATGGTTTACTATTAAAAATGTTATTTTGTAGTCAAAATATACATATTTTGATCTTATAAAATTCATAATAATTAATCTGCAAATGGAGTACTTATGAAATTTAAGAAGCATTTCCAATTTTACATTATAAAAAATATAAAAAAAATTCAAGTCTTTTGGAGGTAATTAGTTTAAGTTTTCCTTTTAAATATGTCCTTGTTTTAGCAATTTTCAACATATTTTGTATTGAATCTTTATACCATCATAAACCTAGATTAAACTCATCTCAAGGAGAAAAACAAAAAAACCAAATTAAAAAGATTTAAAATGGTAAAGGGGGTAATATTACTCACCTTAATGAAGAAAACTGCTCACAGCTTTTAAGAATAAAGCTTTGATTCGATTCGATTTGTTCTTCTCTCTCCTTAGCTTGAAAATGGTGGCAAAGCTTGTTTGGAAATTTTCTTTTTTTTACTAAGGTGAGTGGAATAAAGAGAGGGAGACTGATTTAGAAAATATGAGTAACATTAATGGTTTGTGGCCAAACTACATCTATTTTTGTTAATTCATTAATTTTCTTTTGACACTTGTATTCACTTCATTTCCATAACCAACTAATATTTCATGGTCGAATTTTATTTTAAATAGATCTTGTTTTATTTTCACACCACTTTATGCCATGGTCACATAATTAGTTATGCAATATCTTAATCTAAAAGTCATCCACTATTTTAATTAAATTATCAACCCATCAACCAACATTCTATTACAAAATTAAATCAAACATTTAATTATATTGTTTACTATAACATTTCTATATTTCGCCTACTCTAAAATACAAGATACTACATCCCGGGGACGATGAGAAGAGATAGATTTTGAACTGCTGATGTCCATATATTTGATGAAAATGTGAACTTTTATGTAATAATGGCATCAATAAATTCGATAAATCTGACTCGTTTTACTTATCCTGAGTAGTAAAATTTAGGTAAGTCTTTTTAATCTTTAAGTATAGTTAAACCTTAATTTTGTAAAAATAATTTTAGAAAATCATATATTAAGAAAATGATATGGACATAGTTCAACAAAAAAATTGATAATCTAAAAATGACTTATATTTAAATTATTACAGCGCTCTCCATATAGTTTAGATAAAATATCTATATATTCACCATATCTTATACTTATCATCTCTTTCTACTAATGACAAAAAGGGGAGAGAAAAATTGGCATATGATAGGAGGAGTATATAGATATAAGGGGAGCATATATTAAGGCCGTATTTTTAATGTTATGTTTATTTAAGTCATGTGGTTGTCATCATCAAGAAGAGAGAGAATGTTACGAACAAGATTTTAGTGTTATGACGATAGAAACTGCATGCCAATCCTACTAAACGTATTTATTAAGATATTATAAGATTTATAACTTATATGAAGAGCATGCACAATGAAACAAGGCAATAATGGAACAATAAAAAAATAGAGCACATAAAACTAGAGTGGATTGAATGAGCTTTCAAAGCATTTTATTGAAGTTAACAAGTCTATAGGAGCACATATACGTTAAAGATATACTCGAAGATAGATTTTAGAGGTGAAAAAAAAGTATATTTTATATCAAGTTGTTATCGATTCTTTTAAAGTTTAGATTCGCTAAAATCGCACAAATTGTATCCAAATCATTCCAAACCTCACCACATCATATGAAACATGTAATAATATTTTTAAGAATTTTTCTACATATTTTGAAACTAGAAAGGGAATAACAGGAAAGAAACAGGCAAAGAAGGGCAAAAATTGCCAAATGAGTTAACTAGTTAAATAATTAACTCATAACTAATCAACTGGTTAAAATAACTGATCTGCCAGTTATGAGCTAATGGGTTAATCGATTAACTCATCGGAGGCATACCTCTTCACTATTTTGGCCATTGTATCTTCCCAAATCGCTTCCCTTCGATCTAAGCATACCTTCTCTTCATTTCTGACCATTCACAATCTTTGTAGTTCTTCAATTACATCTCTAGAAACATATTATAACAACCCGGAATTTTGGTCATTCGTTTTCGAACATTTAATTTATTTTTAAATGTTGAATTTGAATTATTAATTAATTTGAATATGGAAGGATTTCTGAAATGGTTTAAAATTTCAAATATAGGGATTAATTGGATTGATGAATAGTAAATTAATACTGAAAATTGGGATAATAGGTGAATCTGGAGATAAATGGACGTGGAAATGATTCCTAAAATTTATTAGAAATTCTACTATTCTACTTTGATTAGAATTATAATATAGACTTTTGAATGGAATTAAAAGTTGATAAATTTAAAGTTTGAAATTTATATATTACCTTAATAGTAAAATTAATATATATATATATATATATAATAGTGTAAATAATTAAACTTTGATTTAAAATGAATCAGAATGATTTCTAATATGAATATAAATTCCATGAGATATATAATGGAATTAGTATGTTTTAAAAATCAAAATTTTAAACGATTCCGACGATTTTGAAAATCGCTCGATTTAATCGACTAGTTAAAATAGCCTTCTGGGCACAGTCTCGAAATTCGAAGAAACCAGTTCCATTGGATCCGTAATAGTTTATTATTATCGGATTTCAAATTTCGCAGCATTTGGATTTACCGTCTGGTCGTACAAATAGAAATGCGTTGAAAGAAATATCGAAAATTTAATATTTTAATTCGATTCAAAAGGCTATCTTCCATATACAATCGAATTAGGCCCCGAAACATGTTCCATTGTGTTCAAAATAAGGGTAAAATATTATAAGTGCCTAGCGGCACTACTCTTTTGAAGTTCGTTTGAAAAAGCACGTTAAATTTGGAAATAATATAAAAATATTATATATATATATATATATATATATATATATATATTAGCACAGTGAAACCCTAATAACAATTCGCAGCCACCTGTTTTTATTTCAATGGCCGATAATTCATGACCTTCCTCCCTCAAATTCTCCTTATCCATCAACGTTTAGCTAAAACCTCAAACTACGAAATTGTCGAGCTCATCAAGATGAGTAGATCCAATGGTGGATCTTGGTTATCATCATCGCTTAGAGCCAATAAGTGGTCGTGAAGGGCACGAGGTCGCGGGCGTTTTTCTGGTGGAGGAGGGGAGCGAGCCTCATGATGTTTAGAGTGAAGGGAGAGGCGGCGAAGGGCTATCGCTTGATGGTGTTGGATCGCCTTCAAATCAACCATGCTGGTCGCGATTTAAGGTTGAACGGTGGCATCTATGGGTTTTAAAAACCCTGGAGACGAACGATGATAAAGGAGAAGAGAATGAGTGCGGCCTTGATTTTTCTAAGGAAAAATTGAATGGCCATGTTTTTTTAGGGTAAAAAAATTGTAATTTTGAAAATTTATTTATATAATTATATTCAAACTATAAAATTGCATATTTTTTCCATACAAGGTCGAAATGGGACAAAACTTGCCACGTTGGAATTGCAGCGACGAACATTACGTTGGAAAACAGATGTGGAGCCGATCGGAACTAGTGGAAATTTTAGGTAATATCAAACATGTTTGATTTAATTTAAAATTTGAACATTTGGATGAATTAAACTCAAGGTGAGTTAATCTCACTCAATTTTAGACTGCTGGCTTTAACTACAAATAGTTAAAATTAATAAATGATTGATTGGTTAAATTGACGCATTTTTGTTAGTTGGATGTGATATTATATATAGTAGTATGGAGTGACTGATATTCTCGCATATATATAGCGGATGAGACCCCATGCGCCTCACATAATAGTGAATGATCCTATATACCGCGATATTTCGCCTCGAAGCGGAATTGGTATTTTTATGTTGTGCTAACATTTATGGATGTAGGGAAACGGGTTGGAGGGATCCAACTGGATTTCTCAAAAATGTTGAATTTAATTGCATATATAGTGGTATATGTTTTGTTGAATAATTTGTGACAGGTTATTGTGTGATTTGAATTGACGAGATATTATGGCAGTTAATCTAGATTTTTGGTGTTTTTAAATACAAATAAAAATATGGTTTAAATTTGTAAAGAATTGTAAACAGGGATTTCTGGAGTAAAAGTATATAAAATGATTTTCAAATAATAAATCTTTAAATGGTACTTGTTTAAATATAAAAGATTTTAAAAAATCCAAATTTAAAATATTTTGGAAGGATAGAAGTAAATTCAGAAATAAGTGTAAATTGGTTATACTGGACAAGTAGGTTTCCAAATTTGCGAAGTGAAATTAGAATCGAGAAATTGGGCTTGTTTTAATTATTAATACTGAAACTATTTTTAAAAGTGTTAAAATTATTTTGGAAATTAGTTATTTAATTATTTTAAATTGTTCAAAGCATATCTAATTATTAATTTGTTGCTTTATAATGATTGTTTAGATTTTTATTATTTAAGAACTAGTCAACATTTTTGTTTTAAAAGAAAATTTTAAAATTTTAATATGGCTTGTATAATAAATTTTATTTAAGTATATATGCCTATACTAACTTGAAATTTATTTTAGATTTTTCAAGCATTATTTTAGATAATTTTTAAAATAAAGTTTTTGGAAAGTAATGGTATACTCGCGTGACGTAAATCGGAGGCAGTGAATGCATGTAGTTAAGTTTTAGATTTCTCTGGGGTAGAGATGTAATCATTGAGCTGTGATCTATGGTTTAATAATGCAGTGGTACTTTCCATATTATTTTAAAAGCGTTTTCAAATATTTTAAAAAGGATAATTTGTGAATATACTGAATTCGATAAGATAAGTACAAACTTAGGATAAAAAGATTTGTTTTATTTAAAATTTAAATTAAATAAGACTTGATGTTATCTAGTGAAAAGAACTTTTTTGCTTGAATTGATAGATTATTTGATAGTTAAATAACCGACAATCAAATCTGGATTTAAATATAACTTTGGAAATATCCAGAAGGACCATAGGAATTATATGGTACAGTTACCATTCGAGGTTCTATACTGTATGTGTAAACTCGTCTCGTTCTTCAAGGACATTTATAAGGAGATCCATCCACTAACGATTAGGAGGTGATCTCCGATCTTATTTTCGTCTATTTATTTTCTAAAGAATCAGGGTTGAGTTTACTGAAAATAGTGAACGTTGTTTCAAAGAGACTGAGATCAGATAAGTTATCTGAAAACCACTTCGATCCAACAAGTACATTTTCGAAATGAAGACAAGGGCATGGAGTCGAAGATGGAGCAGTGAAGTGCAAGGGCTAATCGCTACAAATCCTGAGGGTGATTCTAAAAATGGATGTAGTAGGAATAGTGCCATCGGTTCTCTTCGGACCCGAAATGGACTTGTATGGATGAATGTTATCAGTACATTTTCATTGCAGGCCAATGAGCATTCTAAGTGAAATTTCCTTGAAAAGGTAATCGTAGCCTCAAGCCTCATCAACCGAGAATGACTGAAAAGAAGGGGGAATGCAGCAAGGCTAAGTGGGTAGCACCCAATTAGGTTATGTTTATCATCTTTCTAGATACCCTCGGATATTATTACTACGATTATGGAAGGAGCTCGGAAAATGGTGGGAACACCCGAGGTGATAGCATACTCGGTCTATCCAAGTTAGGGGTAGACCGGTCTTGTGTTACAGGGAATCCCGGCGTGGTACTCGGTACACTATTCTAGACGTGTACCGTGACAGGTGGTACTCCAGTATCTAGTTATTCGGATGGAATCCATTCTCCAGTAAGCATCTTACAGTTTTGATTGTGCCCAACTATTCAAAAACATGAGATGCAAGCATTTCATCAATTTGAATTTGTACTTAGAGACTATTATAATATCATAGGGTTTTGATATGAAATTTTTTGGTTATCGTAAGGTAAAAACTTGTCATGTTTATTAATGGTGTTGTCTTATGAGATACCTGTTATTTTCGAAGGATTTTGGTAACTTTAATAATTCAAACTGAGTGTGTTTTCTCACGCTGCTTTTCCAGACTGACTCGGTTGTTATTTTATTATAATGCTCTAGTTAGACCGAGTATTACAGGTTCGGGTTAGGATGCTATGGAGCTCAGGAGACGAGCTGGAGACCGAGAAGTATTCTCATACTTATTTATTTCCACTAGTGTTTTGATTGAAATTACTAGCGGTTGTGAGGGCAGGTTCTTATAACTGTCCAGGCTGGTAATTATTGATTTGTGTACTCTGATGTGAGATATGTATATTACAATTTTGGGTTTGTGTAAAGAACTATTTATATTGTATGTTATTCAGTCCACTGTGAGATTCTGTTTTTGTTTACTTTCTTCTTCTTCTACCTATTTTCTATTCCCTCAACAATCTGTCTTTCCGGCACCCAATCGTTCAGCATGTTATACAATGGGCATATTTATGTCGATTTTTCGAGGGTCGAAAGGGCGGGTTATGACATTATTGTTGCTTTGTACTTGAAAAATATAAGTGGGCCCTTAAAACTTGAATCCCAACAACAAAGGTCCGCTTAGCAAGGTGACAATCGAAATCTTACACGGCCCAAATGCCTACCTATCTACCTCGCCTCAGTTCTAAGGTTTTCCAACTCATCGTTTTTGTTCGGAGCTATATTAGTCGCTCCTTAAAAATAAAAATCACCATTGAGCCTCGTTGAGCAACATCTCCTAACCACCCTCCAAACACCTAATGGGTTATTCAACACCATGATAGTTGTCCGAATACAGCCAAGTCCCAAATCAACCTATTTGCCTAGGTTCCTTGTCGGGTCACCTTCCCGCTTATCCAAATCCCCCCTGCCCACCTTGCTTTATTATATATAAACAAGAATCTATCAGAAGATCTTAACGACTACTACCAAAAGAGATGGTGACAACATAACATTCCCTTGACAAAAGCATTGAAACCATATTGTTTTTCTGATAAAGGCTTCACCATGAGATAATTTTTTGTCTAATATGCAACAATCACTCTCTACTCCATACCACCCTTTTGACAAAAGCATGTCGCAATACGGCCCATATCTCACACACATATAGACCACTTCATCCATGTAGCATTCGATCTAGAACTATCTGAACCGTTAATTGCAACTAACGACTTTAAGGAAACTAGGTATTCAAGGCACCAATCTAAGCCCTTTAAAGCATGATCTCCATGGCTATAATCAGAAGAACCCATGATCTTGTATAAGGATGAAAAATTGAATTCATTTCATTTGTAACTAGATTCTTGTTTATTTGTATTCTTAAAAAACCATTGATCTCTATGCTTGTAATCACAAACTCTAGGATGCAATAATATAAAAGGTTATAATGTTCGTAGATCTCTTCTAGGTCAAACCACTCTATAATTACTAATCATTTTCCATTTTTAAGAATAATTTAAGTGGGTAACCTTTACTAAAAACCTGCTTCATCATTATTTCGAGGTTAACTAGCAACCTATCAAAATTTCGGTATTGGAAGGAGGAATTTTCCCTTGAAGCACTTCATTTTCATCATTTTTTCTCCTTAATAAAAAATATCCTCCTGAAACATTCACCATGCAACCCTCGGTGAAAACATTAGAACCGAGACGAATAACTCTAATGGTTGCGACACCAATGGCGCCATTGGAACCCGTTATCGGCCCCATACTACACATGAGAAATGATGTATGGCTTAGCTTAGTCAGAACTGAAAACATATAGAAAATGACTTGCGACTTGAATGATATCCATGCTCAGGTAGAAGCTCTTGAGGCCATTGACTATTGTCAAAGTCCCGGCGCTATCGATAGAATATCTCTTTCTCCCACTATTACAAGCATGTATAATATTATACATGATGCTACAGAGAGGGCTGTGATTGAAACGCAGTAGCAATGGTCTCGACCCTAGATAACGATACACACAACATGCCTACTAATTACCTTGCTAATAATTCTCTTGGGCTCGAGTCGGTTCTAATACATAGTGTTCACACTATTCTTAGTTCACCCTCCTATGAAAAACTGTCTGCCTTCGAACAACTCAGGGTGGTAGATGGGGAGCGTGACCTTCATTTCAACCATCTGAATGAGAAGGAAGAAAGGGACAGTAAGCCTAGGGAATTATTCATTTACTCCTAATCCCAATGTATAGTGTAGTGACCTAGTTTTATGTTAGGTAGCATCATCGCTCCAAGTATTCTTCTCTGAACAGAAATAGAAGGTTTCTTACACTTGCCCAACGTCAATCCTTGCCAAATCCTCTATATCAACCCCATAGATCTCCTTCCCCAATCAAATATTGAAGATCCCCCTCATTAGCAAGGGCTATGTATTTCCCCTACGGGGTAGACATTGGTCTTAAGGTAGAAAAGGCATTGCTAAGGCAATAGATGATTAAGATATAGACCTGAAATAAGGACAGTGAGGGTTTCTCCAATGACGAGAATGGGTAACTATTCTTAGAGGAAATATCGAGCATATATGTCATTTTAAGGTATGAATTTCCACAAATTAAAAAATATGGCGGGAGCACTGATCCATCCAACCAAATCATGGCCTTCAATTCAATCACCCGAGCCGGCCAGCACTCTAAAAATGCCAAGTGCCAAATGTTCCCTTCCATCCTGATCGGATTGGCCTCCCATTGGTTCTTTCATTTAAAGGCAACAATATCAACTTCTTGGGAAAGATATGCACCGAATCTAAGACTCATTTCTTCACTTCTCGGAAGCAAGCAATGATGATTAGTGAACCTTTCAATAGTAAATAGGCACGAACAAATCACCCGCTTGTATGTCAACTGCTTTAGTAAAGAATCAACTTAAGCTAAGGAGAGGACAAATTTTTTTTGTGGTCTTTATTTTCTCTGAGGTGCCGCTTCAATATGCAGAGATAATTTAAAAAGCAGTTCACTACTTCTTCCAAAGGGCCAATGGCGTAATGAGGATGGAGGAAGTTGACATGTCTAATAATAGTGATGAAGATAAGCTAAGAGACAAACACAACTCAAGTGGTGAGGGTATTTGAAGAAGGATCGACTATTAGGAGGATAACAAAATGATTGGGAATGGCTCATAGTTCAAGGTTCCCGCCTCTTTAAACTGCGATATGAAAATCATCTATCTTTTTATAAGGAACCACCTCTAATTCAAGAGACCTCCTCCAAATCGTTTGGTACAAAGGGAGAAGCCCTTATTGAGATGGAAAATACTAAGAGTTCAACCAGTTGACTATCCACAATACGAATAAGTATGATCACCTGAAAGATGAGACGGAGTGGTTATATGTGAAGTTATACTTTTTTAATATGTCAAGCAATATATGGACCAAAGGGTTGAATGCCAAGCTCTCCTCGCCCTTTCTCATCGGGTGGAGAGAAACAATGTTGATATCGTCAATAATGCAATCCCATCTATATATTACAGCCTATATATAACTAAAATCCCAAGGGGACGCGGATTATCTACATGAGGGAGCTCAACCCTACTAATAAATGTACTATATAGAATTCATGGCCTAAAAAGATTTAAGGATGAAGCCAGATGAAGCCAACATCACATTCACCACTGAAGATGAGAGAGATATTAGATATCCCGATCATAGTGACCATCTCCATTTATATCACAAATACCAAAGTGGACATGTCTTTATAGATAGGGAAGCTCGGTAACCATCCTATTTTCAAAAATTGCCTACATGGCCAACATTAAGGTAAACTTTGTTCAATGGAATGCCTATTTGCTTATGATATTAGTACGCATAGGCTTGCTTTAGCTAACATAGATGTAGTTGTGGCATGACAATGATTCACGATGAAGTTATCCACTGGGGTGGATTCGATCGGGTCTGATAAAATCAACAAACCGCAAGGGACGCTTATGATAGTTGTCTCCAATAAGCTAATATTGGGGTAGTTATGCTCCAACAAAAAGAAGTAACCATCACCAGAACTACTACTTGAGAGGGTATGAGAGACTCGAGTTCCTCTTCCTTCTGACACAATCATCACATCATGGAAGAATAGGTCTATCCCCACTAGAAAGTAGGATTTAGCAATACAACTACAACCCTCTCAATGCCGGTAGACTCATATATGAGAACCAGGGGAGTTCAGACTCCCCATGTTCTAGGTTAGGATTTTGTAGAAAAAATATCTCATTGAATAAAATTGATCTAGTGCTCAATGCGAGGGGTGATAACGACAATCCATTGGATCTACACACAAGCATATCAATAAAATGGTGACCTAACCGCAAACTTGAAACCATCAGCTTAGATGATAATGATCAAAGTTGGACCATCCAGATTGGAATAAATCCAGATCCAAGTGTGTAAACAGAGTTGATAAAAAAATTTAAATAGAGCATAGATGTGTTTGCCAGGGGATACGTTAACATGACAACCATAGATCCCTTCGTCATATGTTGTGCTCTTAACATCAACCCTAAGGCCTATCCAATCTACCAAAAAAGAAGACTGCTCAACCTTGAAAGCTACAAATCCCTAAAAGAAGTAATTGATAAGTTCCTAAATAGTAGATTCGTCAAAGAATTCGAATATACAATATGGGTGGTTAACCCGATACTAGTCTATAATTCCAACGGTACTTAGAGGACATGCATTGACTTCTATGATCTCAACAAATCCAGTTTGCAGAATAGCTTCTCCTTGCCTTACATTGATCTGCTTGTTGATGCAACCAGTAAACATGAACTATTGACCGTTATGGATGCCTACATAGGGCATAATAATATTGCAATATATGACCATATTAGAAGTTATTACCCATAAAATGTTCTCAGAAATAAAGTACGTGTTATCCATAAAATGTTCTCAAAAATAAAGTTTGATAGAAAGAGTTAAGAGGACGTTTCGATAAAGTAGACAGAAAGCTTTCGACGAGGTTGAAGGCCATCATTCAGAAAGCTTTCGAAGAGTTAAGAGTTAAGAGAGCTTTCTACAAGGTCAGAAGCTACCTTTCGAAGACAATGGATAGTAGACACTTCACCTTTTTGCGCCAAACCATTCAAAACGCTATGATTTTGCCTTCATCATTCCTACTAAATGAGTATTCAACCCTTTCGGAAGCACGTACAGCCTTTTGAAATGGTTAGGGCAAATGTTACTCCAAAAAAATCCACCTTTCGACTAGGTCGAAAGGTCCTTCAACAAAGACTAACAAAAAGGAGTTCAGACCAAACCTTTCGAAAGAGTCGAACAGATGCGTCATCAAAGTCTAAATAGCTTCAAAACCTTTCGAAGGGGTCGAAAGGTTCTGTCTCATAGTCCCCAGGGAGTTCTAACCTTTCAAAGAAGATTAAGAGGTCAAAGAAAGAAGTAGCAACCCCATAGAGACCTTTTCGAAAGCATAGCAAACCTTTCGAATCAGTTAGGACACATCCAGGGTACCTTTCAACAAATGTTGAAAGGTTCCAGAAAGAAGGCAACACTCAGAAGTCAGTAAAGAATGAAGAACAACCTTTTGAAAACATTAGAGGGAGGCATAGCTTTCGATAACATTCAAGTGAAAAGTAACCTTCTAACATGTCGAAAGGTTCTCAGCAGTATGAACAAGGCAAACCTTTTGACAACATTGAAAGGTTCATGAAAGCATCAAAATGGCAACCTTCCGACAAAATCGAAAAGTTCATGAAGATGTCAGAAAAGCAACCTTTTGTCAAAGTCGAAAGGTTCATGAAGGCATAGAAAAGGCAAACCTTTCAACAAGAATGAAAGATTCATAGCTGCATATAAAAGGAGGACCTTCCGACGTGTTCAGGAGCATGGAGTCGAAAGGGGGGCTGCCTGCATCTATAAATAAGACCCAAGAGGTCATGTTTAAGAGATCCGAATTCTCTCATTCTAATCTTGTATTTTTCTTAACTAATACATTGTAACCCTAATTGGGTGCTAATTTGGGAATTAAAATAAAATAGAGATTTTCATGGAAAAAGTGGGAAGTCTTATGCTCTATTAATTACTTTACTGCTTGCTTATATTTTTTGTTGGATTAACTCCTAATTTCAGTTTTAATATCATCGAAAGGTTCTGGTCGACAAGGTAGATAACACTTCTGTTACAAATAACTACTGCAACCTTTTGAAGCTATTAACTCTCCAGTCCGAACCTTTCGACAAGGTTAACAGTACAACCATTTCAAACATCCATCAAAATCTTTCGAAGTGATTAACTCTAAAGCCTAAACCTTTCGACAAGGTTGAATCCTACTTCATATAGGTAACCTAACCTTTCGACAAGATCGAAACCTGCTTCATATCTGCAAGGGAATATCATTTCCTACTTAAACTCAAGGAAAGCCGCCACCTAACCCTTCGACAAGATTAGAGCCTGCCTTTAAAGGACTTAACCTAGTGAATCTTGATCTAATCGAAAGGTAAATCTTTGTAAGTATCTCAAACAAGGTCAGCAAGGTCGAAAGGTTATTCAATTCAAAGGCTAAACCTTTCGACGACGTCGAAAGGTCTGAACCAAGAATTATTTGTAAACAATGCCAGGTTTTAAGGTAATTTTCAAGGGGATTTCGCTACTGTTCTTGCAATAGATTATCAATCTTTCTCACTATTACTTTGGGGTGTTAACAAGAAATCTTGTTAACATTTTTGGCGCTAGAAGGAGAGCTTGAACCTCCGATCTTGCAGTTTCTTCATCATAGATTAATTACATAAAGCATATCATTCGAAAGAAGAAGATGATGGAAGGAACAAGTAAAGATAATGACATCTCAAATGAAGAGGCTATGCCACAATCAATTTTAGAAAACAATATCATCCCAAACTTTAACTTAGAAAGTATGAAAATTGGACAGCCTTCAACCCTGATAAACAATGAGATTAAAGTTCAGTATCTACAATAACAAATCATTGCAATGCGAGAATTGCTTGAAGGGATTCCATCTCAAGAATAGTTTGGGATCATGGAAGGAGAATATGAAGCACAACCTTCGAATAAAGATCAATACAAGGATCAAAGAAGTCAAGCTAAGAGGACCATTGAGCAATCAAACAGTTTAACTATGGAGGACAACGGAGATCACCATGACAACATTCACAACCAAGTCACAGACGATACAATAAAAAATGTACTCAACGAGTTAATGAAATATGTTACCCTACAAAAGGCTCCTTTTTATAGAAGGAATTATGGCAACTAGTATCCCTTCTCATATTCAAATTCCTCCACTAAAGTATGATGGAACTACTGATCTGGATGATCACTTTGCGGCTTTTGAAAATTGGATGAACGTAATAATGCTCCTGGGCCAGTTCAATGCAAACTTTTCCCAATAACTTTCCAAGGGGCGACTCTCGAACGGCATAGGAGTTATCAAGGGAAGACGGAATTTTCTCATGAATGGCATAGGAGTTATCAAGGGGAGGCTCTCAAACAATTTTCTCACCACTTCATGGCACGATTTTATGTGTTCAAGGAACCAACTACAAGCTTTAGCCTATTAGCTACAATCAAACAAAGACCGTGAGAACAATTAGTCGTATATTTAAAAAGATTCGATAAAGAAGCATTAAAAGAAGAAAATGCGACCGATAGAGACAATTTGATAGCATTCGATCAAGGCAAATTGAACATACCTCTTTTCGAGAAGACCTTTACATTAATGGATGCAAAGATCTACGATACTTCTATTCCCATACAGAAAAATTTATTCGATTAGATGAAATGAGCCACGACAAGAGAAGATCACGACAAGGCATCGAAGAAGAAAGATTTGACTCTGCTCGCTTTAAGCATAAGTCAAAAGGCGGTGAAAGGGTTTGGAACGGACTTTTGGAATCCAACCAATAGCCTTAAATCATCCCTTTCTCACATACTTGCTACAACAAAAGATAATGGAAATATTTCAATTACTCATAAAATGTTAAAGCAGCCAGAATCAAGAAAAGGAGGATGTTACTGCGAGTATTACAAAACAAATGGACATGAAACCGATGAATGCCATGTCCTAGCAGGGAAAATTCAAGGCATGATCAAGTTAGGTTTCTTACAAGTGTTCGTCAAAGAAACCCGAAGGACATCTTATTCAAACCGAGAGAAAAGCGACTCAACAACCTCCAAACATAGATCTGAAAGAAGCTATGCTGTAGGATCGTATAATATGGAATAATGGAATGGTCTAGGTAGATAGCAATAGGCAGTAAGTAAAGTAGACACCAAGACTTTATACTGGTTCGGACCTCTTGTCCTACGTCCAGTCCCTAAGCTCCTCTTAGGATTTCAATTAACCAACAACCCTCACTTAACCCGGAGGAATAGGTTTACAACTTACCCGAATAACCGAACGGGATTTCTTGCCTCAACTACCGAAGAGGACTTCAACTAGATACAAAGAGTATTTCTGACTTGTTATGTTCATGCTATTTGGATTCATCTCAAAACTTCGAATTCAACTCAACTAAGTATAGATCTGGAAGAAAAGGAAGATTCAAATAAGGATATGTTTTCAAAATCAAGACTGGAAAGCAAGCAACTCAAAGGTTGGAAATCAATGCATTCAGGTTCCAGCTCATCAAAAACTAGGTGCTCTGTTTCATTTTTTTCAGGTGAGTAATCTACTAACCTTGCTTAAATCTATTTTGAGATTTATGCTTGTGAGTAAACTTTAAAAATTAAAAACTTAAGTATTATGTGAATTACTAGATGACGGTTGCTTTGCATGTTTGCATACATGAAAGCCTGGTGTTTCTGATAAATCTATTATATCTGTTCTTAGTATTAGCCTTTGTCCTTAAACCTGTTAGCATGAATATCTCTTAATTTGTTGAATGTGACATATGACAGAAATTAGCAAGTGATGTATGCTTGAAAACATTTGCATGATGGTTTAAGTTCTGAAAACATGTTTATATGTGTGAAATTTGTGGTGCATGTCTGAAGAAATCAGACAAATGAAATTGTTTTCCAGGTTACAGACACATGTCTGTTTTAAAAATAAAAATAAAATATATATCTATCCCTCATCGCTCTATTTTTTATTTTTTATTTTTTTTTAAATAGTTTCTGAACAAATCTTATTAGATTTAACAAGATTTAAACTTTAAAATAGATTTAAGTAAAACAAGTTAAGGTTTCTTTGGGAATTTGGAAATTTACAGACAAATTCAAAATAAGTTAAAAAAAATCAAATATCATAATTCTATGATTCAAGATTATAATTCGAATACATTCAGGAAGTTGTGATTTTTAAAACTAAAAGCAAGATTTCTAATAATGTTTTGAGTTCAAAATTTGGGATTATCTGGAAATTGATTTTTGGGCCACATTTGGCGATCAAATGGAATTGAAGGGTCGGAATTTCTTCTGGAGTAAGCTGAACGATTTGGTGATTCGGCAAAAATGGCAAAAGTGTCGATCAATCGTTGTGGCGACGATGGTTGGCCAGAGATGGTTCTAAACCTAGTTTTGTTGAGGGACGGGATTTTCTTCACCTCGAACTCTCTGGTGGATCGAGTGCCACCAGATTCGAGGTAAAGGATGTAGAGGTGTTGTCGAGGTCATGGGTGGAATTTCAGTTACCCCGGTGGTCGGAGGGAGGGGTTCGAAGGTTTTCCAAGTTTTGCTTCTAGTTCCAGCTTTGCGTTTGAAACTCGATTTTGTTTTCGAATGGTTTTTGGATGTTTTGATGATCGGATACGTATGGTTGGATGATCGCCGACGCGTGGGAGAGGCTGGAGTTGGTCGCGGCGGTGTTAATCGCCGGTGCATATGCACAGCTAGGTGTGTGTCAGTGGATTGCTGTAGGAATTGGACTCGAAGAAGGGTTCGTTAGGTTTGGCATGTGACTCGGGTGGAGGCTCGAGAGGTTTGGGAAGATGATGTTCCAGTTTTTTTTTCTTATTCTCGGGTGGATGTTTGTACGACTCGAAGCAGATATAGAAGGGTACACGTGAGTGTCTCGGGGTTTTCGTGGGTTGCCGCGTGTAGTTGTTTTAGTTTTTGGTTTGTACAGGTTATAGCAAAGTGAAAATTTAAAGCAAAATTTTACTTGAGTTTGGTTCCGGTATTTGAATTCTGGTAAATCCTGTCGGTCTCCAAACTGTAAAATGTATTTCAGAAATTTAAGCAAACTCAATTTTTAAAAATAAAGTTTAAAATAATTTAAAGATGTTTAAATGTTTAAATTAAATCTTGGAGTTTAAACAGGCTAAAGATTAATGAAAAGTTTTAAATAATCAAAAGATGAGTTTGATTTCATTTTAAAATTTAAAAATTTGGAATGTAATTTGGAAACAAATTTTAAAGGTAAGTTGTTTTAAATTACTTTGTTAATGATAATGTAATCCTTAATAAGGGATGTTTTATTTTAAAGTAAATCAAAGATTTAATGAATTTTTGATTCATTAAATTAGTAAGGTGAATTAAATAATTTAATTAATTAATTTATGTAATTAATTAAGGGTTTGAAATAAATTAACTAAGGTTAAGTTAAGTAATTAAGATTAATTAAATTTGTAATTAATAATAATTAATTTAAGTTAATTACTTAAGAAAGGTAATTAAAGAATTGATGATAAGTTAATGAAGGTCATTAACTTGAGATTATGTATAAATAAATGTGATTAATTTTGATAATTAATTGGACTAATTGATTTAGAGAATCAATTATGGAATTTGGTTAAGTATGATTACTTTATGAAAGTAATTAAAGGTACTAAGTACTCATTGTAATTAATTAATTAATTTGATTAGTTTAAATTAATTAATTAAGTTTATTTAATTTAGAATAATCATTGGATAAGTTGATAAGTAATCAATGAGGAATAATTACTTAGAGAAGTAATTAAGATAAGTAAATTACTGGAGGTAATTATTGAAGTATAGAAGATTTTTTGGATTAATTACTTTGTGTAAATAATATGAGGGTAATTACTTTATGAGAGTAATTAAATGATTAATTGCTTAGTGTAATTAATTTAAGCATTGATTGATTGAGTCTTTTGGAAATAATTAAGTGATGTAATCAATTAAGAGTAATTAATTACTAATGAGATATATCAAGGGTGATTAATAAATATAATTAATTATTAAATGTAATTAAGTTAGGGGTAATTAATTTACTTAATGAAGTAATTAAGTAATTAAAGGTTAATTACTGTATTGGGTTAAGGATAATTAGTTTGAGCAATTAATTAAGGGTTAATTACTTAAATGTAATTAAAGGATAAATAGAATGATATTGGAAGTCTTTGATTAATTGTTATTCCTAGTATGTGGTTTACGATGCTATGTGATAAGATATGTTGATTTAAACTGTGATGATGTGGTTATCTATTATTGATGAATTATGTGGCACCCTGTATTAAAAATTGAGTTGTATTTCACTTGGATAATTTTGGTTAAGATGATATTGGATTCGAAGAGACCGGTGTCGGGTATTAGTAAATTCCCGAAACCACTTCGATTCTTTATAATTTGATATGTGAAATTAATAGGCTGAAATAGAATGATTTAAGTGGATTGGACCCTTTAATCTAAGTTTGGATACTTAGAAATTGATGTGAGAAATAAGTGATGACTATGACAATTTGTGAAATTGTATATTGATGCAAGTTACCTGGGTTCATATAAGCTGTATACTTTTGTATTCCTTGTTAGATTGGTTTACTCACGCTGGTTTCCAGCCTGACCCGGGTGTTACTTTGATGTAATGTTCGGGTCAGACCAAGTATTACAGATCTGCAGGTAAGGACGTTTTGGAGCTCAAAAGGAGAGCTGAAGGACAGGAACGTATAGAGTGTTTATCCGCTGTGATATATATTGTTATTTATCTAGGACATGTTGTTTAAAACTGTCCAGCATTGTGAAAATGTTGTAACTCTGATGTAAAAATGTAAATGTACTGATACAGTTCTTCTTTGTAAACTGTTATTTTATTTGCTATTACATTTTATCCGCTGCGAATGGGAGATTATGAGTTTGGATTTTCTCTTTCTTCTTCTTCCTCTTTCTTCTTTTCACTAACTATCTGGAATTTCGGGATCGAAATTTCCGGGTCGTTACATTTGACACTAATGAGTCTAATTGAGTACAACTTTCCTATAATCTTATCCTCAAGAATATGAAATGTGTTTATGAAGATTTAGGAAATATAAATTGCTATGAATCAAAAGAGTATTTAAGATAAATCAGAGATTCAAGCAATTGAAGTGGTTTGTGATAGCTTTTGAAAACTTAAGAAATCTGAAAATATGATCAAGATAATAGAGAGATTAAAGCAATTAGAATTCGTGATTTGCAAATGATAGAATCATGTATTTATAGGTGTAGAAGAGGTGTTTCTATTTGCAAAAGATCCAGACAAGAGATGCATCCACTATCATTGGAGAATGGTTGCAACTCCTGGGAAGAAGAAGGTGTCTTTTTCATAAAAAATTCGCAGGTTTGAATTCAGTCGACCGAATAGGAAATTTCAGTCAACTGAAACTGTGCATGTTGTAATTCTGTAACAGGTTCAGTCGACTGAAATTTCAAGTTCAGTCGACTAAACTGATAGTTTCTGCACAGTGAACACTTAACTAAAATGTTAAGTTATGAAATGTGTTCTTGTCTTTGTGCAAGCTTCTTGAGGATAGATTTTAACAATAAAACTAAGATTAAGACCTATATTTAATAAGTACTCATGATATCCTTGGTCTTCATAGTCCTTCCTTTAGCTTTGCACATATCTCTTCCATTTTGTTGAAGCACATTGTCATTGATCAAAATATAGCGTATCAACAAGATCTCTATCAAATCATGAAGACTTGTGGAATTAGTTCAACTATGAACTTTTTCTCTCCCTTTTCACATATTTTTACCTCAATTTTTATTTTCATTCATACTTAGATTTGTGTTGTGCATTGACAATGTACTGATTAAAAATCGAGTGCTATTATAGGTAAAAACAAAACCAATCCATGATGTTCAATATACTCTCGAAGCATAGAAATTTCTTTGTACTTGAGCATGACGGCTCAGATGCCTGATACAAAATGATTCCAGTGTCGGAACCAATGCGGTACAAAAATTTGTCCTCACGAGACCTCGGATTATTATCATACCTTCCCTAATTTCGGAGAAAGAGCTTACAAATAAACCATCCTATTGCAGAGCAATGCTTACCAAGGTATAAAAATCTATGTAAAGGAGAAAGCAATAAACTCTGATTCTATCTTTGATCAATTACTTTGCTAAGAAAAGTTTTTCAAACATGTCTTCAAAGACAAATTATTTTCGATTACCCGCAACCAGTGGAAAAAATAAATATCAATCCATTCCAAAAACTGATTTACACAATATTTCAAAGGTACTATATAGCATTAGTAAATGCACACAAAGGATTTTCAACTAAGCAATCCCAATGTTTAGAATTTTTCTAAAAACTATAGGTAAAGAAGCCTATTCATACTATTCCAAAAAAAAAATTAAAACTATCAAAAGTTTATTGACAAAGACTCATATTAAAGAGTCTTATTCTCGACTAAAAGACTACTAGTTCTTGAATCATGACCTTCTAGTCATCTATCTACTATGAGAATGACTTTAAAAATCCTTATAGAGGGTAGCATTAAGAAAAGATAGTCACACGTCCATGATCTTTTTCAGCAAATAGTCCCTCAATATATTAGAAGGGTCCATGTAAAGATATTATATCTTTTTAAAAGATTTTAATTGGCCAAAAATGATTTTCACACACAAAGTTTTAGCCGATGGCCAAAGACACCTCTTGGAGGAAGGGTTAAATCCTCTTAAGACCTTACCAAAGGCACCTCCTAGAGGGAGGGTAAAACCTCTAAAAAAGACCTTACCAAAGGCACCTTTAGGAGGAAGAATTAAATCCTCTTAAGCCCTTACTAAAGGCACCTCAAAGAGGGAGGGTTAAAACCTCTAAATAAACCCTAACGTCCAAATCACCTCTTAGAGGAAGGGTCTAGATAAAAACCCATCAACAACTATCTTGAGGAAGGACAAAACCTCTAACGTCCATATCACCTCTTAGGGGAAGGGTCACGATAAGCACCCAATAGCAACCTTCTAGAGGATGGTCATTTCAACATACACTACATCCCTCAGAGCCCAGGGAAGCTCAAAAGAGGCCCCAAATAGATAAAGAAAGACAAAGATATCTACAATTCAAGACAAGGGCCATAACCTAGGAGAATCAAGGGTTAAGGAAAGAAATCAATCTACAATCTAAGGCGAAAATGAAACCCAAGGAAGGGTATAGACAAAAGCAAAGGGATGAAAATGTCCAAAGCCAAAATTAGAAATAGACAAAGAATCTAAAACCATGATAAAAAAGAACAAAATATGAGCTACCGAATTCCAATACGTTTTATGCCTGAAAAGTGGTGCCTACAACAAAGAGTTAAGAAACTTGCATCCTAAAAAGGGAGATAAGAAAATGGATAAAGAGATCCGCAATTCAAAATAGAAAACCAAGATCAACATCGAAATTAAAGGAATAGGATAGACAACGAGTTTTTATTACAAGGATGAAAGTGAATTTATTCGACGAATAGATTGACCAAACCATTCTTGAATCCTCAGAAATAAGGTGACCCCTTAAGATAAAAGAATATACACACACACACATATATATAACAATAATACTATTAACTCATAGACACTTTAGGAATCATGCATCTACTAAGTTTACCATCACTATGTAGATTTCTGGTTTTGTATTGGATGAGATTTTTAGTACATTACTCGTCAAATGAGATCATGATGAGATTTTGGTTGAGTTTCTTATTTCATGAGCTTTCAATTTCCTTGATATTTCTCATAAAGATTTAATATTAGGTGTTATGAATTTCTAAATTCCTTGTTGATTTTATGATAATTTATGGATTTCACGATTCTGAGTTTACTCGTTGAATTTTTGTAGAGGTTTCTTATTGAATTTCTAATTCATGGATTTGACATTTCCTTATTAATTTCTATGATATTATGGATTTCACGATTCTGAGTTTACTCATTGGATCTTTGTAGAGGTTTCTTATGGAATTTCTAGTTTTATGGATTTGACATTTCCTTATTGATTTCTATGATAAATTACGGATTTCATGATTTCGAGTTTTCTCAATTGATTTTCGTAGAGGTTTCCTATTGAGTTTCTGGTTTCATGGATTGTTATTTCCTATCTGATTTTATAGTGATTTATGGATTTCATGTTCTTAGTTTCCTCATTGGACTTTTGTGAAGATTTCTTGTGGATTTTCGGTTTTATGGTTTCTAAATTTTCTTATTGATTTTTATGGTAATTAGTGAATTCTGCATTTTGGCTTCTTGATTCAATTCTTGAAATGACCTTTTATTGAATTTTTGGTTCCATGAATTCCGAAGTTTCTCATTGAATTTTATGATGGTCTATGGATTTCGTATTTGGGGTTTCTTAGATGGATTTTTGATGATTTCACGTTGAGTTTTCAATTTTGTGAATTATAAACTTCTTATTGAATTTTATGATGGTTTTGGATTTCATATTTAGGATTTCCTTGTTAGATTTTGATGATTTCATATTGAATTTCTGATTTTGTGAATTCTGATGTTTCCCATGGAATATTTATGATGGTTTATAGATTTCATATTTAGGATTTCCTTCTTGGATTGATGATTTCATATTAAATTTCTGATTTTGTGAATTTTGAAGTTTCTCATTGAATTTTATGATGGTTTATGGATTTCATATTTAGGATTTCCTTGTTGGATTTCTGATGATTTTATATTGAAATTCTGATTTTGTGAATCTGAAGTTTCTCATGGAATTTTTATGATGGTCTATGGATTTCATATTTAGGATTCCCTTGTTGGATTTTTGATGATTTTATATCGAATTTCTAACTTTGTGAATTCTAAAGTTTCTCATGGAATTTTTATGATGGTTTATGGATTTCATAATTCGGATTTCCTTGTTGGATTTTTGATGATTTCATATTGAATTTCTGCTTTCATAGGTTCTAGGTTCCCTTATTAGATCTTTAATGATTTTTTATCATATTTTTTGGTATTTTGAATTGTAAATATTGCTATTGAATTTTTCCTATTAATTTACGAACTCAATGTCGACTTCCTGAAGTTAGATTTCATATAAAACTTTCTTGATACCGGTTGGACTTTCATTAAAATACAAACCAGATAAGACAGCCAAGAGTAGGAAATTAATCCTTGATGGTCGAAGGAAAATATAACTTGAGAACAGGGGACCAAGTATATGTGATGGCCTTTTAGGGGAAGGTCTATATACTTAAATCAACAATAGAAGATCAGGAAGCAAAGGGGGAGATTCTTTGGAATTTTGTCCTAAAAAACAAAAGCTTTTTTCATACAAGAGAGAGGGCTAAATGTTATCCATAATATATTCACAGAAATAAAGTATATGTTATCCGTAAAATGTTCTCAGAAATAAAGTATGAAAGAAGGAGTCAACGAAGACAATAGATAGTAGACACTTCACCTTTTTGAGCCAAAACGTTTGAAATGTTATGGTTTCGCCTTCGTCATTCCTACCAGATGAGTATTCAACCAATTCAACCTTTTTAAAAGCATGTATAGCCTTTCGAAATAGTTAGGGAAAATGTTTCTCCAAAAAAATCCACCTTTCGACTGGGTCGAAAGGTCCTTCAACAAAGACTTAGAAAAATGAGTTCAGACCAAACCTTTCAAAGGAGTCGAAGGGATGTAGTCATTAAAGTCTAAATAGCTTCAAAACCTTTCGAATGGGTCGAAAGGTTCCATCTTGTAGTACCTAGGGAGTTCTAACCTTTCAAAGAAGATGAAGAGGTAAAAGCAAGAAATAGCAACCCCATAAAGACCTTTTTGAAAGCATAGAAAACCTTTCGAAGTAGTTAAGACACATCCCAAGGTACCTTTCGACAATGTCGAAAGGTTCTAGGAAGAAGGCAACACTCAAAAGTCAGTAAAGAATGAAGGACGGCCTTTTGACAACATAGGAGGGAGGCACAGCTCTCGACAACGTTCAAGTGAAAAGCAACCTTCTGACAAGGTCGAAGGGTTCACAAAAGTATGAACAAGGCAAACCTTTTGATAACATCGAAAAGTTCATGAAAGCATTAGAAAGGAAACCTTCTAACTGAGTCGAAAGGTTCATGAACACATTAAAAAACAACCTTTCGTCAAAGTCGGAAGATTCATGAAGGCATCAGAAAGGCAAACCTTTCGACAAAAATAAAAGGTCCATAGCTGCATATAAAAGGAGGACCTTTCGACATGGTCGGGAGCATGGAGTCAAAAGGTGGGCCGCCTGTATCTACAAATAAGACCCAAGGGGTCATGTTTAGGGGGTCTGAATTCTCTCAGTATTTTTCTTAACCAATACATCATAACCATAATTGGGTGCAAATTTGGGAATTAAAATAAAATAGAAATTTTCATGGAAAAAGAGGGAAGTGTTGTGCTCTATTAATTACTTTACTGCTTGCTTATATTTTTGTTGGATTAACTCCTAATTTCATGTTCAACATCATCGAAAGGTTCTTGTCAACAAGGTTGACAACACTTCTATTACAAATAACTATTGCAACCTTTTGAAGCTATTAACCCTCCAGTCCAAACCTTTCGACAAGGTTAACAGTACATCTGCTTCAAACATCTACTGAAACCTTCCGAAGTGATTAACTATAAAGCCTAAACCTTTTGACAAGGTTGAATCCTACTTTACATAGGTGACCTAACCTTTTGACAAGGTCGAAACCTGCTACACATCCGCTAGGGAATATCATTTCCTGCTTAAACTCAAGGAAAGCCGCCACCTAACCCTTCGACAAGATTGGAGCCTGCCTTTAAGGGACTTAACCTAGTGAATCTTGACCTAATCGAAAGGTAAATCTTTGTAATTTTTTCAAACAAGCTCTGCAAGGTTGGAAGGTCATTTAATTCAAAGGCTAAACCTTTCAACGACGTCAAAAGGTCTGAATCAAGAATTATTCAAAAAAAAGACAAGTTTCAAGGAAATTTTCAAGGAAATTTAACTCATTGTTCTTACAATAGATTATCAATCTTACTCAGTATTACTTTGGGGTGTTAACAAGAAATCTTGTTAATAGGAGCATACCTCATTCATCACTAATGTTGGATTCTACTACTATAAAAAGTCATGCCTTTTGTCTTTAAACTATGGGAGAAACTTATCAAAGGCTTGTAAGTAAGATATTTGTTGAGAAGATTGAGAAGTTGATGGTGGTCTATGTCAACGATATATTGGTAAAGTCTAAAAAGGCTAAGGGAGCTCGTATAGAACCTAGCTGGAACTTTTTGCATCCTCTAGAAATATGATATGAAGTCGAACGCTAAGAAGTGCTCCATCGTCGTCCTTTCTAGCACCTTCTTGGGATATGTGGTAAGTGCAAAGGGGATAGAGGTGAATCCTCATAAAACTAAGTCAATTAAAGATATGTATTTCCCCTACACTCACAAACAAGTTCAAAGCTTGAATGGAAAGCTGCCCTTAGCTATTTCATCTCACATGCAACAAATAAGCGCATTCCCTTTTTTAACATAATCATGAAAGTGAATTCCATTACTTAGGTGGATAAATACACCAAAGCCTTTGACGAGATAAGGCACTACCTCGACACTCATATAACCCTTCAAAGCTCATAAGTAGAGAAGACCTCTCCCATTAACTTGTGGTGTTTGGGCATGCTATTAGTATTATTCTATTAAGATAATGCATGCAATGACCAATCTAATACATCTGCAAAAGGTTGACTGCCCGAAAAAAAAAAGATGCCTAGTTTGAGAAATTATCATATTGCCTACTCATTTTTTCTTGCAAACCCCACTCATACTTCCAGGCTTATCCCATAGGAATCCTTGCCAATCAGCCACTGAATAAAATCCTAAGCCGAATTGGCACAGTAGGAAGCCTCTTAAAAATGTGCGATGGAACTCGAGTAACATCACATCGCTTCCCATCCTCGGACCTCCGTCAAAGGAAAAGCTCTGGTCGATTTCATTATTGAATGCTCTAGCATAGAAAATGATGGGGAAGAAGAAATACCCGAACAATGCTCTTGGAAACTGTATATTGACAGTGCATTGAATGAGAATGGGGCGGGAGCTGGCATGGTTCTTATCACCCTTGATAGACATGAGATCTGTTTCACTACAAGGCTAAGCTTCAAAGAACGGAGCAATAAAGATGAGTATGAGGACTATTAGCCAGCCTTAGTATGGACAAATAATTCAATATTATGCCACTTAAGGTCTACAACATCTCTTCACTCATGGTCAACTAGATCAGTAAGTGCTATCAATTGAGGGCGAGACCTTGGTCCATATGTTACCGAGGCCAAGAAACTGACCAATACCTTCTTTAATTCCAAGCTTGAGCAAATATTGATAGAGAAGAATGCAAAGGCTGACAAATAGCCAAGAAGGCAAATAATCCGATTAAAACCAATCCTTCAATCTCATTGGAAATCTATAGTAACTTATGTATTGACTAGGAGGTGAAGGCCATGGAAATCGACAAAAAACCATGAGATAACTAGATGACCCTACTATAGAAGTACGTGATTAACAGGGAACTGCCCGAAGAGATCAAACAAGCTAGAAAAATCCTCCATTGGGCATCCAACTACATGACCATAGATGAAAACTACATTAATGAGGCTACCCAACCCTTCTCCAATGTTGCATTAACCAAGCCAAAGCCAAACACGTCTTGGAAGAACTACATGAAGGCTTCTGTGGGGACCATGCTGGTGGGCAAATCATTATAAAAAAAGCTGTATAGCTGAGGTACTTTAGGCAAATATTGATAAATGATTCCATGGACTAAGTCAAAATGTTAGAGCACTACCAATAGTTCACCAAGATTCCTATAGCTTCCCCTAGACTACTAACTCCAATGACCTCCCCGTGGATGTTTGACACGTGGGGGATTGACCTAACCGAAAAGCACGATATGATCATACCATAGCATCCATCGACTGCTTCATCAAATAGGTTGAGGAAGAGTTCCTTATGAGGGTTACCATGCCTTCCATTTCTTCATAAAGAGCATCGTCTGCAAGTTCGGACTCCCTAAGAAGATTATCGTTGACAACAAACACTTAGTTTGAAAGCGGCTGATTCCTCGACTTCTTGAAAGAAATGGGATCAAAAGTGATTATCCTTCGTTGCACACCCAAAGCCAATGGGTAGGTAGTGGAAGTCAACAAAGTAATCAAAAAAACCTAGAAGAAGCACCTAACAAATGCCAAAGGAAACTAGGTTGAAAACCTCCCACTCTTTCTTTGGTTATACATAACATCCACCCGAATATCACTGGGAACTCATATTTTTCCCTAAACTATGAGTATGAAGAACTACACATGTAGAGGAAGATTACCCTCATCGAGGGGACTAACTTACAACCATGAACAAAATAAAGAACTACTGCGATCGCTCCTCGACGCCTTAGACGAGTTGAGGATGTAGGTAGAGCTTAGGACTGAAGCCTACAAATGAAAAATTGGTAAACACTACTACTCTTGGGTTAAGCAAAGGAACTTCATACTTGGTGACCTCGTCCTATAATGAGTCTTCACCAATCAAGGAATCCATCTAATGGAGTCCTTCGACCCAATTAGGAAGGACCATTTGTAATTAGCACCACCCTGGCAACGGAGCACGCCAACTCATTCACCCCGACAACACCAACGTCCCCTAGACTTGGAACCCAAGCATCTAGAGCCTGCTATCACTACACCAAACAATCCATTTTGTAACACTTTTCCACTTTAATTTACAATGCTAATAACCATTACAAATTTTCAGCGGTTATATCTATTACAACCATTTACAATGGATATTACCATTAGTATACATGGTAATTTCGTAAATAATTAAAAGAAGTATGGATAATATTGTAAATTTATCTTCTATCAATCATTATCCCATATCACACGTTAACTTTTCATTTCTCATTTACTTCTCTTTTGATTGCATAAGGGTTTCATCTTTCACCGCCTCCACCGTCTGCCACCGCCTCCACCGTCTGCCACCGCCTTCGTCTTCTAGTAGTGCCTCCTCCCTTCGTCCTATCAAATCGATGAAGATGAGTTAAGATCTGGGTTGCGAACTACAAATCTAGGGTTTCGCTTTTTCATCTCTGTCTACTCACTCAGGTATGAATATTTTTAATGGCATATTTATTTTGTAAAGGTTTTGTAATCTAGCATCTAATAATCTGAAATGATATTTATACCTTTGCCTATCACTAATTATGACATAGTTTGATTATTGTTTCACTGTTAGTAGTTATGTGATAGGTTTTTTCTTTGTTCATTTAGCATCTAAATGATTTATTCATTCATGTAGTGGAGTTGTACAGGTTGGAATTTTCCGAAACCTATAAGAAAAATCATATTACTCTTTTATATTTGTTTTTTGAGTAATTTTTCAAAAGGTAAATTTGTTAGCTTACTTATATTTTGGTGCAGGGAATACACGCATTTTCTTTAATTCTTCCCCAAAATACTCTTGCAGTATTGCCTCTTAACCAAAAAAAATTTATGGCTTAGCAGTCCCAAGTAACATTGAGTTTTCTTGTTTTAAAAAAACAATACATTGAAAAAACAATTACTTTTATGTGTTGGGGGGTACCTACCATTGTGAGTCCTTGAGCTATAAAAATTCTTGAAATCACTATAATATACTAGTGGAAAGAAATCGACCATAGTACTGGAGAAATTGTTGAATTCGCTATAAGGTACAGGTCCATAGAGTTTGATGCCAACATTTCTATAGCATCGTGCATTTCGTAATATTGATTCCTTTTGATTTGAAGTAAAATTGATATGTACTATAAACATGCAGCTTTGTTGGAATAAACTGGCCTTCCATAATTTAGGTATGTGTTGGTTCCTTTTTACTATATCACATTATAGCATAGGATGCAATTTATCACAAAATGTAAAATGTTTTCATTAGAATAAGATGTTTAATCTGAGTACACTTTGACAGAAAATAGACATCTTTTATTTAAATATGTGTTCACATGGTGGAAAATCTAACAATGTTAAGTATGTACCATATATAGGCTGAAGAGCCTAATAACATAGAGAGAGTGTGTGCGTGCACGCTTTAAAACATGGTTATACTGATAAGTTGTCCTTTTGTTTTAAATGTTTGATTAACCAGACACATCAATAGAAAGCCCAGATTTCAGTACTTGAATGCTCCTATTTACAATAAATCTTGTACGTCAATTTTATGTTTATGATTTTAGTTACATTATTTACTTATAACCCATTGTTGTATGAAATGCATGCATAAAAAAATTAGTACATCAGCACATGTTTTTGGTATAGTAGATTTAAACTCTAATTAGCCATATGACTTATTAAATAGTTTATAATTAAATTAAACCTAATTATATTGATGTTTCCATAAAAAATATGGTTAAAACAATGTGTTTCTAGTAAGCTCAATTAACCAGTATGTTGAGAACTTCAGCAACTTGTCATCAAATTGCCCAAATAGAAAACAAACACTCTCCTCTTCCACCTTTTATTTTTATTTTACATATATTTTTACTATTTAATTTGAGAATAATACAACAAGCAAGATGGAAATAATAGAGTCCCCTCCCAATATATTCTTTTCCTCTCAAAAAATAATGAAGTCTTCTTAATATGTGTGTTTTTCCTTATTTAAAATCGAAAATGACTTCAATGTCAAATGCCGAGGATTCAAACGTCTAAACACAAATATCTAAGTTTGTCATCCAGCATTGCTTTTTGTCAGATATTTTTTCTCTTTATCGTTTAATCAGTTCTAGTATAATCAAATATCGTGATAAAAGAAGAGCAAAGAGTGTAATCTTTTTCTTATTCAATAGAAAGCAACATATTTGTATGTCAACAAAATTAACTCCCTTTTTTATTTTCAAATTTTCATCCCTGAAATTTAAGCTATTAAACTGTAAATCATTTGGTTTTTCCGTGTTAGAGTATCATTTCCCTACATCTACTTGTCAAAGTATTAGCCCTTCTAAGACATTTGAATTTTATTTGATTTTTGTCATTTAACAACAAACGATTCTTTTATGGCATGCTGATTATGGACTAGCATAAATTGGCAAGTATTCTAGAATAATGATATACATGTTGTTTCTAGAGCTTTATTTGATGTTTGAAGTGTTAATTTGGACACTAAAAATTATTGTGATCCCATGATTAAAACCTAGTTAGTTTCAGATTTTATTTAATCAACTTAGCTTCAAGCAGTAAGTTTTTCTTATGGATGAAGTAATATCAGTATCTCATATACATTGCTCATTCATGACACCTCCGGGAAAAGAGGTTACTTCATATGCTTAGCATATATTGTAGGCCATAAAGCATGCAACCTTTATAACTCACCACGGCCGAACTGATAAGTCTATTCCAAAATAATGCACACAATACCTTTCTTGACTTAAGAATTTATTCTAAATTATTTGTTTTGATCAATATGAGTTTACCTCTACTTTAGTTTATCAAATGCACTCTTATTAATATGCAACTTGAAACTTTATAATTTTATTTTCATTTTTGTTGCATACTTGCCTGTTTCTTTATGTATGAAGCTAAACTATTCTAACCATTTTTTCGTCAAGTTTGAGTGTGTAATTTACCTCTTGTTTTCTTGTTGATACATAAGTAACTAGTTGATATGTTAGGAAATTGGAATATTGATGCTGGCTTTTGGAAATCATTTACCTTGCTCAAAATGCCAAGATAGTTCATGCAACAAGATGCAACTTCTAGTTTAGTTCGAATCAGTTGGTATTTCTCTGCTCCTTTCTTTTGTTCATTACTAAAAATTGTACCTATGTTTGCATTTCAGGATACGATCACACATCTAAGTTGGAGTTGGATAAGACGGCAAAGATTAGAGGTATTCTTTATGAATATAACCCTAAGCTTTGTTGAATTGCAAGAAATTTCTTGTTGCTAGACCTATAACCTGTAAAATGTTCGCAACTATAGCCTTAGTCTTCATTGTGCAATTGACTTCATTATTTGAATTTGAACAACAAACTGATTCCATAAACTCTATATACAAATACCCAGATAAATATGTGCAAATACCCTTTATGAACTTAGTTTGTGTACACCAATCCTGTTCTAACAATTCACAGACCATGAGCCAGAAGCAAGCCAACACCCAATTTCACAACCTAGTTCCACCATCTTTTCATTGATTCAATGTGCTTTAAAATAGTTCACAATTTATTCAGTTGGATTATTTTGCTTTGTCGGTTTGCATAATTAGAGTAGCACCCCTATTCAGTGCACTGCTAGATTGCTTCATGTAAGCACTTCACACACCAAAAGCAAGCAGTTTCGCCAAATTCTATTATGGCCCACCCAAAACATAGATTCGCTATCCAAAGCAGACAATTATCCCAGCCTTTAAGTTCTATCTCCTTACTTTATCTGCTATTGCTGGCCAAGGATTTGCTATCTTCATGCTCATTTAATTCGCCAATTCATTCAGCTTATCCAGCGATTTGTTGTCCACATGCTATCCACGTGATGGCTGGATGCTTTATATTCTTCTCATCCAAATTATGTCCCGTTTACCAACCTACTTGTTATGCGTTCTTCTTTACAATGCCAATTCATTCATTAGCTATTGTTGGTCATCGTCACACAACGCTTCCAAGCATGATCTTTCTTATTGTAGTTCAGTTTCTGTGCATTCATAGTTCAGTGCAGTCCTTTGCAGCACAACTCAGCTTAGATGCGTACTTCAACGCCTACTCAAATTAGCCTGCTTTGCTGCCCTTCAGAACTTTATTCTCTGCTCAATAATTATATAATTATAATAAAATATTCCTATACTAAACTTTGAACGATCATTGTGACGATCTCCTCTTACTCTTACCATTATGTATGTTTTGTGGACGTTATTTGGATTATATATAGTCTTATTAACATATAATCTTATTAACATAAAGTCCACTCTTGAATCCATGTCTTATGCAGTCAGCAATACACATTGAGGGTAAGAAGTCACCTGTATCTACCTCCTCACACGTTTTCCTTTCTTTCACATCACTTAATTCTCCTTTTCCTACAGATATATGTAATTATTGGATAAATCAGTCTTATTGAAGGATCAATACAATATTAATTTTCTTTTCAAGATTTTTTGATGTTAAACATGAGAGAAAACTAACAATATTCTGCTCCTAAATCAATACATGATTATTACAAAAAATCCAAACTAATATAAATGGAGAGTACTCTTATATGCCAATGATGCAAAAGGCAAAACAAGAAGAAGAGATGCAAGCAAAACTATTGAAAATTTATTTGATGCCATCATGGAATGTATACCTCTTGTAAGATAATAAGGTTTTCTTAATCATATGCTGCAAATCATGGATATAGAGGATTTTATAGATTTTTTATTCTACAATACGTATATAATGAGTACATTCAAAGTTCTGCTAATTATTTAGTGTACATGAATTATGATAACATATAGAATGAATTATGATAACTTATAGAATAGGTAATTGAGAAATATGAACAAATTCCGTATTTTTGTCTAGGTACTCTAACATTTAGAGAATACAGTAATTTAAGTTACGCGCTTAAATTACTATATGAATATGGATAAAACTGTATTTTTGTCTAGGTACTTCAATATTTAGGGAAATATGGAAAATTACTCTTAGTATGAATAACTATCTAATACAGTGTGTTATTATGTATAAAGGCAGCTACTGATTTTATACCTTTTAGATCAACTTGAACAATCATACCGGTTGCGAGCCATTTACTTTGTGCTTTTGTTCATTATTCTTTCAAAACAAGTTTTTTTGGGATGTAAATTTAAAACAATTTTAGCCTTATCATTTTTCATTATCGTTTATAGATGGGTTATTTGTTACATAAATTTTAGTGACAACTTGATTTATTCTTTGAAATAAAAATAAACAAATACTTACAAAGATCAGAATTTAACATGCAACATATACAACTAAGTCACTCAGATCTAGGAAGTTGCTAACCTATTTGTTTTACTTACTAATTAAGCTAAAATTTCACAAATATTTTGTTATATGCACAATTATGTATTGAATGCTAATTCATGCTAAGTTTCTATCTCAATAACTTCTCTTGAATGGTTTAGCTACTACCAATATTATATTTATTTTTTGAATGTTCAGAACATAAGTTATCATTGTCCATAACCTTGAAATGTCTAAACCTTGCTTCATCCATAGGATTAACCATACTGACGTATGACACTAATATTGTTTTGAATTATTAAATTTTCTAAACTAACTATTCTACTTTCGTAGCAATCTGTATAGCTTAGCGGGACTGATTTTACGCAATATATTATGGCTCAAGAAATCGACCAAATTATGGATCCATTCTCTAGTAATTTAATGAAATGGAGGCATATAATTATACTTCTAATGGCATATAGTTTAATATGCACCTGCAAATGTGTGCCCCTTCAAGTTGTTTAAACAGGAGAGGCGCTTGCACTAGCTACCATGTCCTTGAATTTATTTTTAATTCTTTAAAGGTATGAAACACCTTCAAGTTCATTTTCTTTTTTCTCTTCCTCTTTAATGACTTCATCAGGTGACCGAACAGTATATTGTTTTGTCGATACTTTCCAACTGAACTGTATATTGACGAAACTGTATCATGTGTGCTGCTCATTCTGGATAAAAGGATTTTGTACCAGGGTGCATGAATTTACATTCACTATGATGCATTAACCAAGGTGCAAGTGCATAGTCATACCATAACTTTAATTAACTTCTCATAAAAGCCTTTCTAATTTTAGTTATGTTATCTTACCTCTTTAACTAATCAGTTATGCACGTTCTATTTTGGCTTTTGTGTTTAGGAGTAGGGTTGCATTATCTGCGTAAAGGGTGACAGAAAAGAATCATACATAGAGATATAAGAACTTCTAATGTATTTCTTACGACTGATTTTGAACTTAAGATTTCTGATTTTCGACTTGCGAGGTGGCTGCTTTCTGAGTGGACTCATTGCACTGTTGCTCCGCTTGGAGGCACATTTGGGTTGGTCGCTTATTACTATTTTTACTTAGCATATTTATGTTAGCAATACTGAAGTTTATTGATGATTACTACCAGGTGTATTTGGCATCGAAATATTGATAGTCGATGAAAAGACGGATGTGTTTGCATTTGAAGTGTTCATACTGGAGGTTATATCGGGTGGAAACCAGTGGATGGGTCTCATAAAAGCTTGCTTAGTGGGTAATTACACTATAATTTATTATGGTCTTCGACATTTACACAATTAATACTAATTTTTTCTTTGCTTTATGTTTGAAAGTTAAGCAATGTTTGAATAGTGAGATGACATACATTTCAATGGGTCCAAAATTAGGAGAGAAGCATAATTTTTTGTTGCTTCATTTTGCACTAGACCATTTGCAGCTTGGCACGCTTCTATGATCGAGGTAATTTCCTATGTAATTGCAGTTTATTTTTTATGTTTCGTTAATGAGAAAGAAATTCTGATTAATTTTTAAAACATGTTGAGGAAATTAGAAGTCTCTTTCGCAATTATAAATCTCAGGTGAAATGTCAAATACATGTTATTTGTGGCAACACTTGTCATCATCAAAATTAATTTCAGTTCACCTTTTCCATCAGAGCAAAAATTGGATTATAATACGCGTTGTTATAGTTGTGTAGAAATCAAGTTTTTTTTCCTTTTCCTTGAATGTGCAATTTCGTAAGCATTGAATTCTGGTTTAATCCGATTTTTAAGTATTTCTGAACTTACGATTAAACTAAGTTTTATATAAATTAATAGGTTTATAATAATAATAAAATATAGTTTGATAAAAATTAATTAAGTTAATAATAAAAATAATAATTTGAAAAAGTTTATAAAAATTTAAAAATTACCTAAGTTTTATAAATATTAACTAAGATTTGTAAAAATTAACAAAGTGTATAAAAATTAACCAAGTATTATAAATTTCAACGTGTTTTAACTATTGAAATGCTTTTTTTTTTATTATATATTATTATTATTATTATATATATTTTGGGTATATCTAAGTTGTATGTTCCACAATCATTTACTTATTGCTATCTTATATCCTAGATTTAGTTTTATCATGCTAATTATTTTCACATTATCTAATATGTCATTTACCCTTGAGTGGCCATAATGGATTCAACAATTACCGTAGTAGTTGTCCTTTGTATATATATAAGCTTTATCATTTCACAGTAAAATTACATGAGTTAAGATAATGACCATTCTAACAAATAAGTCAACAATAGTTAACAAGTTTGAATAGTTGAGCATTACTCGTGTTAGTTTTAAAACTGAGCAGCGGTGTTGGCGCTCAGTTTTAAAATTGGATATCGCTTATGCTCAGTTCAAAAAAAGAGCATGATGCTCAGTTTTAAAGCTGAGCAATGGATCCCAATTTTAAAACTTGAGCACTACTCTGCATTGCTTAGTTTTAAAACCTGAGCATTGCTCATCATTGCTCAGTTTTAGAACTGAGCATTGGATCTCAGTTTTAAAACCTGCGCATTACTAATGCTCAGTTTTAAAGCTGAGCAATGTCGCTGGCAGTTTTAAAACTGAAAAATGACACTCAATTATAAACTGAGCATTGGTCAGTTTTCTAAACTGAGCGCACTTGCTCATTTTTTAAACCGGGCTCCATTTATAAACTTAGCAATACTCATTTTATAAACCGAGCAATGCTCATTTATTAACCAAGCAATAATATTTTCCATTAAATTGAATCACATCCATGTCATGTTATATTGTTATTTCGTCTACCTCATATAAGTATTGATAGCATAACTATCAATTACATGATGACAGTTCATATTATATCCTCAACAAATAGTGATCTACTTAACGTGCGCGTATCTATCTTATGATTGAGGTTTCTAATAAAATATTTGTAAACAGGTACATGAAGGTGTAGTTGTGGATGTTGCATGGCATTTGAGACATGAGTATTTGTTTGGCTCTGTTGGCGATGATCAGCAGTTGCTAATATGGGATCTTGGATCAACTAACGCTAATAAGTCAGTTCAGTTAGTTGTTGCTCATGAAAGTCTACAGCTAGCATAGTGGTGGGTGCAAGTCTACAGCTAGCACAGTGATAGGAGCAGGTCTTGAAACACAAGATCTATTTTTCATATTTCTTTTTGAGACTACATTTAGTTATTGTGTTTGGAAACATGAAACTATGTATAATTGGGTATTGTTTACTTCAAAACCGAAATATTATGAAATTACCTCGTTATTTCATGTATAAAACTTGGTGTAAACATATCTTTTGTCTAATTATATAATGTGTTGACTATAAATATGTTTTAATCATTATTTTTGTTTAATTATATGCATATTTAGTGGATGATGTAATACAACATCGATCCATAACATGTGTCATGGTATTTTAAAATAATATTTATAATTTTCAAATTGCTAACATTTATAACTGTTGGTAATGTTTAGAATGCCCGTGGTTATAACTATTGGGAGCTGACTCGTTGATCTTGAAGAAGGGATTTTCCCATCAGTTATAACCGGTGGGAATTGGGATTATCCCAACGGTTTTCCCAACGGCTATAACCGTTGGGAAAATCCTATTTTCCAACGATTATAACCGTTGGAAAAAATGTTACAAAATTTGTCACGTACCTACTTGTAACGGTTATAACCATTGCAAGTTTCATTTGTAACAGTTATAACCATTGGGAAAAGGCAATTCTGTTGTTGTGTATGTTTAACTTCTTTTCTAGGGAAAATTACAAGATTACCAACATTTGTAATCAACGTATTTGAGCAATGAATAAATTCTCTCCAAGCATCGATAGCACATCACCAGCGAAATTGTACAAGTTCGATGTCCATGGTTAAATATGCACCAATAGGAAAGCATTTCCCAAGAGCTACTCATTTTTAACGGAATGAGTGATGGATGGAATGATCACTTGAGTATGGCCCTGATTCTTGCACGGTGCATTTGCCTATTATCCCAAGTGCATTGTGAGGGCTGGTGAATTTAAGGAGCAACTACCAAAGTTATGGCACAATTCCTTCATCTATGGTGCTACCAGTTCCCCTAAGAGAGAAATGGGGCATATGTGTAAAGGTATGCACAATTAGCCTATGTGGTAGCCCTAATTCTTGCATCTATAGTTCTTCCCGCTCCACCAAGTTGGAGTGGCCTTACCATAGTGGGACTCGGCTAAGAAGTACTTGCCCACTCCGTCAAGTTGGAGTGACCCCACCTCGATGGGACTCGGTCAAGAAGGACATGTTTACTTTACCAAGTTGGAGTGACCCACCATGATGAGTCTAGGCCAAGGAGAACTTTCTCTTTTTGCCTATGTGGAGTGGACCCGCCATTTATTTTATTTGATGTTATATTAATATAGTGGTTATTGACCTTTAGAATAAATTTTAAAACTTATGTCATTTATTTAAAGATAGGGTCAAAGATTTCTTTCTTCCAATTTTTCTGATAAAACAAACCTTATTATCGTACATCCATGGTTGACCACTGTATTCATAAATATTTTTAAAATTTTGGACTTAACTAATACCCATTATTAGTGATATAAATATTTATTTTAGCTTATTTAATTTAAATCAATCGATGTAAAATATTTATTTATTATTCTAATTTATTTTAAGGTCTTAAATAAATAAATAAATGACATAGAAAATTAGTTTGGTGTTTATATTATTTTCACCGTTTTAACTTATAACATTCATAAATCAATTCAACTAAGTTGATTCAGGAATATTCTGACAAATATTATTGTGTGACTCTATGATGTTAACTCGGCCCTTAATAATATATAACAATTTAAATATTAAAACATGTATGAACTTTGTTGAAACAAGGTGGTAAACATGAGTTTAGTCGCTTACCTATCATTTAGGTGAAATTGTACCACGGTCGCTAACCTCAAGGTTGCTAAACTTACATTGAGATTTGGAGTTGGTTACATATGTTTGGTTGATGTCGGGTATGCATACAAAGTGTTAATCATATTAATGTATTATTATTTGGGCATTGATATCATGCAGTTCTCTGTTCATATAATCGCCATAACATTATGTTAATAGCATAAATATAGTCAGCAAACAAGGGAGGCAAAGCAGTTTGGAATTAGAATTGGAAACACAAATAAACGGGTGACTAAAGGGCCGATAAATTGAGGGCACCGCAAATGGACCAATCAGTGGGCCCAGGCATACCGCGCAATGGTCAGAAGCGTGTGATGGTTTTAAGCGAGACGCAACATGACTATTATTTTATGTGTGGAGCGTGGAAGTTGCATATGCTAAACGACTTTGCTAATTATTTTAATACCTTCACAAGTTCGGCTCTGTATACGTCAATTTAGCCAGACAACGATGTTCATTATCCATCCACGGAAGCAACTCCAGATTTTTATGTTCCATTATTTATTTTAACTATTATTTTATGAGGACAGTTGGGATTCGGCTGGAAAATTAATTATCTCTTACAGCGACTGGAACAAGCAGCTACCAATAAATCGATTGATAGCTTTGTTTAATCTGTGTTTTATTTGATGCTCTTAGAAAAACTGCAACTGTGGGTTTATCGACAAATGCAAAACAGACCACCGCTAATACAAAGGCCACTTCGTATATATTAAGTAACCTTTTGGGGAATGAGTGGAGTCGGGACTATAACACAAATTTAAAAACAAGCACAAAGACTATTAAAGCCTCCTCCATTTACAAATGCTAGATTCTTTTTTTCAATGGGCCGTTGGAATAAGACTTTTCTTTTTTCCCAGTACAAGTAACAAAGCGACCGATAACTTTTTCATTACATGATTGTTTGTCCAATGGTTCGTACGTGAAGGTAAATATAATATCATCAATAATAAACATTTACGACATATGAAGACGCCAACATGCTGTACAAGTATGTTTATAACATGTTTGACGTCAAAAATGAATCAACATCCAAAAATAGGTTGTAGTGAGCATATGAGCCCTAAATGTAGCAAATAATAGCAAAATAACAGGAGAGAAAAAAATGAGGCATCAAATTTTTATACTGGTTCAACAATCTTCGATCTACGTCCACTTTATAGTTTTATTGATTGTTGTTACAGAGAATATAAGTCAGTAGTACAACGGCTTGACAGGTTGTATAGCTTAGAACTGCCAATAATAGCTGCCTGGTGACTATTGTGAGGCAGATAGGAGATGAAGAAGAGAAGAATAGTGAAGATCTTTCTGTGGTTGTAGTAGGGCTGATATTTATAAAGAAACAAATACATGGAGTTAGAAAATCACTTGAGTCGAAGCCCAAGGGAAAGCCTAACTACGTGTACGTGAGCATATGGGCCCACGTGCCATAAATTCCTCTCAGTACCAAGAGGCTCCTCTCGGTACCAAGAGGTGTACTTAGTTGAAAACTCTCAATTTTTCGTTGCATTGTTCTTTTATCTCAACCTCTCTATACCGAGAGGTGTACTTAGTTGAAACCACTCAACTTTTCCTTGTGTTGTTCTTCTATCTCCTATTCAATGTGTTTCAATCTCTTTTATGTAGACTTCAAGTTGATTCTGATGATTTTTCCGTTAACACTTAAATTATCCTGCTTTTTTGGCTTTCTTCTCATTGCTCGTTCAAACTCTGAGAAAGCACTTGACCACGAGAAGTTGATGTTGCAAGGGAAGTATATGGGGTTGTTGTAACAACCCTAGATTTTTTTTGCATATAATTTAAATTTGACTTTATTTTTATTTTGAAATTATTTTAAACTTGTTATATTTCAAACATTTCATTTTTAAATATAAATTTTGATTATTATATGAATTTTAATTTCAAACTGGTATAAATTGAATATTTTGCTGAAAATTGGAATTGTGGTCAAAACTTGTAACGACCCAGAATTTTTATTAATTAAAATTTGAATATTTAATTAATTTTAAATATTAATAATTGAATTTATAAGTCAAATAAATTTTTATTTGAATTTTTGGATTTAATTGGATAATTAAATCGATAATTTAATACGTTAAATTATGGAAATAATTTAAAATAGAGTTAAATATGATAGAAAATAATTTGTAAAATTTTATTTAATCATACTGGAGTTATAGAAATATTTTAGAACTTTTAAAATCGAATTAAAAGTTAATTTGTGAAAATTGAATATTTTAATATTTAATAATCGACTGTAAAATAGTCAATTTTTGAACAGTCTCAGAATTGAACGAAACTAGTTTCATTGGATCCGTAATAGTTAGTTATTACCGGATTTCAATTTTCGTGTCAATCGGAGCTATCGTTTGATCGTGGCAGCTCGAAACGCATCGAATCGTTTTTAATTTAAATTTGGCGAGTCAAAATAGCCATTTTTCAAAAAGTCTCGGAATTCGACGAAACCAGTTTCATCGGATCCGTAATGTGATATTATTGTAAGGTTTCAAATTTCAAGTCAATTGGATTTACGGTTTGTCCTGTACAAATTAAAACGCCTAGAAATCGACTTAAATCGGTTTAATTCAAATTGAACGTTTTCAGCCATAACTCGCACATACTTCCGAATTAGCTTCCGAAACCTGTTCCATTGTGTCCGGAACGCGGGGTAAACCCTAGGTACGCTGGTTACGGCGTCTAAATCGGAGTTTGGAATTCCCGGGATGAATAGTGTTTACGCTAGCTGTTTCTTATAAATAGACACACACCCTTCATTAAAAAAAAAAAAAAAAATTTTAAAACATCCAAACCCTAGCCGCCAGGCACCCAACCCACGGCCAGAAACACACGGCCTTCCTCCCTCAATAACTCTAAATCCATGCATCTTCAAGCCTCGACTCCTAAATGAATATTGTAGAGCTTAGAGAGAACTTCACATCCATACGGTTGTGATCATCATCGGTGCTTTGTGGTCGTCGAAATCGTGGCTCAAAGCCATGGGGCTGCGCACGTTTTTCAAGGGGTTATAGGGGGCCGAGCTTCTCAAGCTTGGGGCCGAAGTTGGAGGGGGTGAAGGCCTTCGATGTGGAGGTGTCAGATCGAATTTCTATCGAGCAAGCAAAGAGCAAAATCAAAACCTAGTTTATGATGTTGGGTTCGGCGGCTACGTTTAGTTCCTGGAAGTTTTTGCGTGGAGAGGGAAGATGAACAGGGGACGTTGGATATGGGGTGAACGGCCATGATCTTGCTTGGTTATAAATTTGTTTAATTTAAGTTATAAAGTGTTATTTAAATCGTGTACGATCTTATAAAATGCATATCTTTTTCATACGAGGTCGAAAAAATGCAAACTCAGTTGCGTTGGGATCGTATGGACGAGCACTACGCGATGGAGTAGGTTTGGAGTCGTTTGGAGTTAGTGAGAATTTCGGGTAAAATTAAACGCGCGTTTAATTTTATTCGAAATAAAAGCTAAAACGGAAATTAAAACCAAGGTGAGAACTTCTCACTCAATCGAATAGATTTCGATTTTATTTTAAATAGTTAGATTTAAAATATTTGAATGCATGTTTGAATGATGACTGTAAATTATTGATTGTTAAAAATAGACATTATGCGCCGTTAGTAAGCGGATGTTATTTATTAAAAACATATACCGCGAATATTTCATAAACAGTGAAATTGGTATTATATATAATATCAATATATATATATTGGCATATGTATATATTGCAGTTGATTGATTTCCCGTATTTTTTGCGGATGAGACCCTATTACGCCGTTATTAAGCGGATAATATTTATTAAGAACATGTACCGCGATAATTTCGTACTGGAGCGAAATTGGTATTGTGCTAATGTTTTTGGATGCAGGAAACAGGTTGGAGGGATCCAACTGGATTCCTCAACAGTATTTATTTTATTTCAGATATTTTGATATTTGATGGATTATCATATCGATATATGATATCGTTGTTAGTCGTGATTGACTATTTGGTGTGTAGCATCATTGGACCCAGATTTTGGGATTTTAAAATGATTTTAAAAGTGATTTTGAAAATATACTTTATTTTTGGAATTGATCCATTATAAATAAATAAACGTTATAATTTTTAAAGTTATAAAAATTATGGTTTTTGTGAAATATAGTTAAAAAGCTGATTTTTAGAAATACGATTAAAAGTCGATTTTTTTGAGAAATATGAACTAATGATTTTATAAAATAATTTAGATTGGATTTTTGAATATATGATAAAAGTTTAAATATAGGATTTATAAAATTTGATTATTTTATAAATCGAAATGATGAAATTATAAAGGAATTTAAAGACGTTTTAGAATAATAATATAAACTGATTTATATTAAGAGATTTATAAATGGATATTTATAAATTGAAATATAGACATTATAAAACGAGTTTTTATAAGTGTTTGAATGTAGTGAAAATGAATTTCATAAATGAATGAAATTTATAGAATTATAAACTGTGAAGTTATAAACGAAATTTATAAATAGTAAGATTTATAAATTTGGTGAAATTATTTGAAGAATAGATTTATTAAATAAATAAATCTTATAAGTTATAAGGTTTATAAATTGAAAAGTCTTTAAAAAGAACGATTTTGTAAAATAATCGTTTTATAAGCAATTGACTTATAATATGAACTTTTAGTTTATAATTGAGATATGAAATCAAATATGTTAATAAAGGAATTTATAAAAAAGGAAGTTTTTATAAATAAATAGAAAAGGAATTTATAAACGTTGTTTTATAAATTCGCAAAGGACTTATTTTGACAAGTTAATTGTTATAACTTAGAAATGGAGTTATATTCACATTTTTTAATAGTGAATAATCCTTTGAATTAAAATGAATAAAAGAATGAAATTGGTTAACGTAGTTTATTCACGTTTTTGAATAGTGAATAACACGTTAAAGAAATTGTTTAGAATGTGAATGTTTTAAATAGAATTAAAACGATCTAACGATGTTTTAAAAGGTATAGAGATTCGAAACTATAGATTTCAACATTTATTGTTGAAATAGATGTTTCGAGAAATAAAAGGAAATAGTGGACTATAACACTGTTGTTATAGTAGATGATTTCCGAAAGGAAATGTTTTGAATAGTATTGGGATTTATATATCTATTTTAAATTTCGAATCCCTATGCTAGTGATTTTGGGTTGTCGTAACGATGTTTTACGCAACATTCGTTTTGACCCAAATAAATATGTTAAGTGAATGATTTCCTTAAAGAATGAAATATATACTTAATTTGATTTAAGTATATTGAATATTTTCCAAGGTTGAAAATAAAAAGATTTGTGAATTACTTATGAATAAGTAAGTATGGAAATGTTTTCCAATATGAAAAGATAAATTGGAAATGAATAATTGAAATCGGTTATTCATAGATATTTTGGGAATATAAATTCATTATGGAATTTATAAATAATAAGTGAAATTAGTTTGAAAATAAATATTGATTTATTTTTGAAGTTGAAATTATATATCTGGTAAAGATATTTTGGAAAATAAATAATTTGGAAAATTATTTGGAATCTGGTGATGTGTGCATATCCAGTGATAGTTCAATAACCGACTATCAATATTTCCCTTTGAATGGGTATTTGATGTGATTTGTTTGAATTTGAATGCACACTTATTTTTGAATAAGCGCTCACTATTCGGGTTAACCGGGAAAGGACCATGGGGTCGTATAACCCATTCCGAATATGTGATACGTCGTTGTGAATTGCATTTGAAGATCGGTGTTGAAGACCGGTATTTGCAAGAGCGATAGGATGACCTATCGATTGTTTCTGCACCGAGTCGCGCCGGTATAGAAACTCCATATGTGATGGTGAATCCGATCAGGATTGTGAATATCCGGATTGCAAGGACTTCTTTGTAAGTGCCTTCGGTTCTGTTCGATCCCGGAACAGACTTGTATGGATTGTATGTCTGACATTACAATTTGAGATATAAAGCCGATTTCTTTCAAATATATTTCTGTTGGTGGCGGAGAATTTATTCTTTGCTTAACACCCTTCTTTGAGACGTATGTGCTCAAAGGTTATATAGTTGAAGTTATCAGCGATATATTCCCAGTTTGGTAATGTGACATGCTGAGTGATGCTGAAATGATCATTGTGTTGATTATTGTGATAGGATCATTTATTTGATCGTCTATCTTAGTGATCATTGTGTTGATCATTTATTGACCCAAAGCATGGCTTTTGTATAAAGTATGTTTTTGTGGACGTGAATTCGTCGAGCCTCACATCCCGGAAATGGTCAAAACAGGAAAGAAGCAGCAAGGTTATGAGGGGTAGCACCCTTTAGGATGTGTCCATTTCCTTCTGGAAAAGGGTGGTATCATGGTATGGAGCCCAGATACTTACTCATGTTGAAAACACTTTGTTATGATTGTGTGAATGGATTAGAGAGCGCTCTCGGAAAAAGGTCCCAAAGGACCGGGGGATGGCATATTCGGTCAGTTGTTACTCAGTTAGGAGTAACCCGGCCTTGTGTTGGTTGAGATCCGGTTTGGTTCTCGGGGATGTCCATCCAGAGGCATTCTCAGTGGCAATGGGAAGTTCCTTGGCCTGACCATTTGTTGGAAATCCAATTCCCAATACGAAACTTGTACGGTATTAGTTGTAGAACCTGCTATTCACTTATGGTGGTCACCACTGTTTGGATAGTAGCTATAGTAGGCATAGTTCGAAATGTCTATGTCGGCTAAGATTTATATCTTTATTTTCGAAATGATTTGTTATACATTATGCACTAATAATAATATCAAATGTTATTTTAAATGCGTATCAAGCATCTTTGGCTATCATAAGGAGAAATCTCCTCCGATTCTGCGTTTGCATGTGTGTGTGTGCGGGAGGCCTTATGGTAGTCTCATTTTTAAAAGCATTGCGAATTGATTAAAAATATTCCTCTATTTTGATTTTAAAGATAAATAAACTGTTTTGAGTTCTCACACCAGTCACATGACTGACTTGGAGTTTATTGTTTTCCTTCCTAAACTCTGGGTGCCCACCAATTTGCACACGGGCAGTCAAGAGTTAGGTTTATCAGGATATTCTGGATATTCTGGAGTTGCTAGAGGCAAGCTGGATGGCATGGCGTATTATTTATATAGTATTTCTTTTCCGCTGCACTGTTATTGTTGTATGATGTTGTACACTCTGATGTGATGATATGATGTAATGTAATGTATAAAATGTAATAACTGATATAGTTCTTTGTTTAAAGATTATTCATTTATTATTATATGTTATTCCGCTGCGAATTGTGAGATTCTGTTGTTGTTCTGTTGTTTCCTTTCTGTCCGTTCTATTTTTAAAATGCTTCTATCTTCTATTTTCAAATTCTCTATTTTCTTTTCTGTCTTCTGTTTTCTAAAACAAATTGTCTATCTTCTTTTCCCTCTATTTTTCTTTTTCTTTCTTCTTTTTCTCTCTTCTTTCTTTTCTTTTTTTTAAACCCCATAACATTCCGGTTTTCGGCCTTTGATTTTTCGGCAGTCGATAAAGTGAGTGTCGATGTCGGATTTTCGAAAGTCGATAATTTCGTACTGTTACAAAACTGGTCAAACTTTGACTTTTATATTTTAAATTTAAATATCTAAATTCTTTAATTTTATATTTTATTATGAAAATAGATTTAATATCATGAATATTGCTTTTCGTTTCGTCGAAATTGGATTTAAATTGTGAAAGTTATACCCTTTATAATATTGTGTATATATAGGGTTGTTTAATAATATTCTTTGTTTTAATTTATATAAATGATATTTTTACTTAATAAATCTTATTCTAGTTTTTATATTTATGTTATATTTTGTATATTTTGACTTTTAAATATTTTTAAAGTGATATTTGAATATTTCCAAAGCTTATTGAATTTATTTTCTATTTTTAAAGCCTAGTTTCTATTTTCTTTGCTATTTTCTTCATTTAAATTAAAATTTATATATTTATTTGTGAATTCATTTTATTTTTATTTTATTATCTTTGTTATAAATATTTTTACAAGTCCATATAAATTTTTCAAAGTTCATTCTGTTTATTTCCATTTTTCTAGACTAGTTTGCAATTTTATGCTATTTTCTTATTTTTACCTTAATTATATTTTATATTTTGTTGCATTTTCGAAATCTTTACTGAAATTATGATTTTTCTCAGTAACTTAAACTTATACAGATAAATAAAGGTAATGTGAAAAGGTTTTGACTTTTGGTTTCCAATGGCTCTTTATCTCCCACCTTTTCACATTTCAACCTTACTTTTCATTCAATTGGCCACATCTCCTCATTTCTTCAGCCGCCTATTTTTTTTCGCATTCACGTAAAATATTTCTCTTCCCATCTGAAAAAAATTTCGGCCTCCATCATCTCCATGAGTTTGGTAAAAAAAAAAATCTTTTTCGTTTTTCTTCTTGTTTTTCTACTTGTTTATGTTGATTGTACTTGCCTTCTCTTCTACTTCGGGTTCGGCCCCACCACTCCAGCCACCATGGCCGCCTCCTCCACCACATGAACCACCCACCACCTCCTCTTCAGCCCCAAGCCACTGGTCGGGCCCAATAGTTGATCAAACTCCACATAAATCTACACAAACTTCACCTATGCACCATAGCCAACACCTATGCCTTCATCATCTTCAACCTTTCTTTGGCCGCCACCAACTCCACCTCCACCATCCATGGATGACCTTAAACCCTCTGCCACACCATCCTCCAGCCCACTACAGAGATGGTCGTGCCTGGTCTTGCTTGGGCCGAGCCAATGTTGCCTTGAATTCATGATATTTTGCATTGTAGTTGTAATCCTTGCACATATCTCATGCATCATCACTTTTGCTCCATTCCATACATGTTTGGCCGACCTCTTATGAACCCAAACCAGATCCTTGTCCTTTCTTTAGCCATGCCTTTCTGACCTATATCTGAAGCGTATGATGTTGAAAGCAAGTGCAGGGTCTTTGGAGATGATTTATGCATTCATTCCTAGCATTGTTTATGTATATTTGTGTTGTTTTCACCACTACCCACCTCTGCACCATCAACAACCAAGTGTAGGCCGACCATAGCCAACCAAAACCTGATCCAAATCTTGCCTTAGACCTGTAGTACACCTTATGGTTGAACCTGAAGGTTGTTGGAAGCAAGTGCAAAGCAATTCTGCTTTGATTCGTGTAGTTGATTCTATCTTATTCTATCGTATATCGCATTAGAAAACTTATGTTATTATTATTGTTTTGTGTGACTTGTATTCAAGGGATTTGATACTTTGGCTCTTCCACTCATTTCTGTGTCATGTTATCGTGCTTGTGTGGTTCCCTTTCGTGCATTCATCGTTGTGTCTCCAGCTCAAACCTGTGAGTAATTCTCACCAGACAATTTGTACTTATATAACTAGTAAACTGACACCTTTTGAATCTGTAAAATGCATTATCATGTTACACCTGCTATATTATGATCATATGATGTTCACCAATGCTCAAACACTTGTTATATCATCTGTTACTGTTACATTATGCTGTTTTTTTATTTATATCATTTTATCACACTGCAAGTTCCCTTTAGATTAAAATCACTATGGGTTGAAATGATACATACCCGAACAGACTTTAGAATAAGGGAAAATCGTTATGGGCTGAAATGATAGGCCTGAATGATTTTCAATTTATTTCATTTACTTGGGACTGCGGGTTTGAAATGATAAAACCCGGATTTTCTTTGTAAATTACGGGTTGAAATGATATATTACCCGTATCACTTTACCTAGCGTAGAAAATTATATACAGACCCGTAGTTAAAATATGTTTTCTAAAAATTTTAAAATATTTTAGAAATGTAAATATTACTATATTTTGATTTAAACTTAATAAAAATATATTTTGTAAAGTATTATTGATTTTCTAGGAATTTATAAGTTAAATAAATTATGGAAAAGTTAGAAAATCTGAATGTAAGTTTTTTGGAAATTTTGATTTAATTATAATTAGAAATTAAATTAAATATGAAATTATGATAAATTTATGATAATTTGAATTTAAAATGAATTTAAAATGATTTTATAATATATTATTGATTTTTGAGTAAAGTTAAAGAGTGAAAGAAATGATTATTCAAGTTGAAATTTTAAAATATAACCAAATGGGAATTTGTGAATTTGGCTTAAAAGTGAATTTTTAAGTTAAATAAATAAAATTGAAATTAAATTATATCTTGAAATTTAAACTTAGGTTATAAGTTGAAATTCAATTCAATGAATTTAAAATTGAATGTTGAAATTTAATAAGTGAATTATTATTAAATCTTGATTTTTGAATGGAAATTTAACTTTATAAAATCATGAACTTAAGGAAAATTAAATGTTGTTTATAAATGTGAAATATATGATTTTATAAGTAAAAAAAATGTTTTAAATAAAATTATAATTGGTTGTGAAATTATATTGAATATTTGAAGTTAATTAACTGCATTTTTGAAATGCTATTAATTGCAATGTAAATGATATTACAACATTTGTAAATGCTGTAGTTGATGATAATGAACTAAAATGCTAAATTGAATTCAAGGCTATTATATCAATTTATGTAAGTGCTATAATTGTTGAATTTAACTAAGTTTATTTGAAATTTAAGTAAACCCTATTACAGTATTTTTAAAATGCTGTCATTTGTTAAATTGAACTGTTTTGAATGTAACTTTCCGTAGCGTTTTCTAAATGCTGCGAAAAGTGAATTTTCACTGTTTTGATAAACTTAAGTGAATAAATGAACTTTGAAAGTTGAAAATTTTGTAATTCAATAATTTAATTATTAAATATGATAACTTCATTTTTAATGATTTAAAATGATTTTTGAAATATAAACTGTTTTGAAATGTGAATTGAAATGGTATTTTAAATTGAATGAAATGAATAATGATCGGAAATGAAGTTTTGTAAAGATATGATATTTTGATATATTAAAATGATTTGAAAGGAATTTTTGTAAAGATATAATATTTTGATATATTAAAATGATTGAAAATGAAGTTTTGTAAAGATATGATATTTTGATATATGAAAATGATTGGAAATGAATTTTTGTAAAGATATGATATTTTGATGTATTAAATTAATTTGAAAGGAATTTTTGTAAAGATATAATATTTTGATATATTAAAACGATTGAAAATGAAGTTTTGTAAAGATATAATATTTTGATATATGAAAATGATTGAAAATGAAGTTTTGTAAAGATATGATATTTTGATATATTAAAATGAAATGAATGTGGTTTTGAAAAGACGAGATATTTTGATATATTAAAATGATTTGAAATGTGGTTTTGAAAAGATATGATATTTTAATATATTGAAATGAAGTTTTGTAAAGATATGATATTTTGATATATTAAAATGATTGGAAATGAAGTTTTGTAAAGATATCATATTTTAATATATTGAAATGATTTGACATGAGGTTTTGGAAAGATATGATGTTTTTGAAATGGTTTGAATTAATTTAATGTTTATTTTGATAAAGATTTGGACTTGAAATGATATTCTGTTTTGAAGTATAAATACCATTTTAAATTATAACTGCGGGTTATAATAACGATAGGTTGGCAAAGAGACCGAGAGCAGATATCTGGCATATTCTCTGTCGATACCGAAAACCACTTTGACAACCGTGTATGCGGTGGAGATTTCAGAATGAAGTAGGATGGTGGCGACGATCTTGAGGTATATTACGTGGATGCAACTCCCGTGAGTTGGCATAAGGTGGTTAAAACAGGAGCGATCTCGGGCCAAGTGAGGTCATTCCTCCGATCGAATACATTCCTTCGATACTATACTCTTACTTGTGATTGATTAGATGGCCATCCTCCGATTTTGATATGGTAGTGTGTTCCGAGGTGGGCGTATGTGGCTGCTACGTTACCACCAGCCCGTGTGCGTAATTGGTATATCTACCCTGGCATTGCCTTGTGTGTCGTGTCACCTACCATACCGAGCCTTTACTACGAGTTTATTTTTCTCCCGTAGCCCGTGTTGCATTCTATGACAGTCACCCGGTGTGGAGATGTCATGATATTGGATGGACTGCTGGGACTATTATGTGTGAAGGGTGATATGGGTAGCCCGGAACGCTATTTAAAAGTAAGTTTATTTTACTGTAGACATTATTATAATAGCGCAATATTACTATATAGTAAATAGTTTAACGGATCCATAGAGGATGGGCGGTCCCAGGCATCTTTTAAGTTACTTGTATCTGATTACAGTTCACTTGAGTTGGTTTACATTATATAAGTATATATTGTCCTGACTCGAGTTTTTGTATTTTTATTTACGCTTGGGTCAACCTGAGTTATTCACAGATTTGGATTCCACTTTCTGAAGATTGGAATCGCTGGAGATTATCTGCTTATCTAGTTTTATCTATTCCAGTTCCGTTGTTCTATCCAGTTTGTACTTGGTTATCATCTTGAGACTTCTGTTGTATTTTATTTATTCTGTTGTATCTTATTTAATTCTGATATTTATATAGTAGCTTCATGAACTACTATTTCTTTTACTTCCGCTGCATTATTAAATACTCTGTGTCTGTGATATGTGATTTTTATTTACTGTATATTCTGAGATTTGCCAAATTTTATTTACAACGTGGTATTTTGAGCAATTCAAGTCCGACATGTGCGGATGCGAATGGTTGAAAATATCGGATTGTTACAGTTGGTATCAGAGCTTTGGCTTTGAGGTAAAACTTAGAATGTATGGTAAATTTAGTTACAGAATCACTTTCATCCAAACTTGAATCTCTTCCTCTTTGGTTCAAATTTTATTTGAATTTTGGAACGTTCCCTGCCGTTCCAAAATTCATTCATGTCCCTTACTATTCATCTCCTTTTGATTCTGGAGTATCCCATAACTCCACTTCGAATGAGCTTTATAGTGAATTGGCAGTCCCGCCAATCTCAAAAATTCATTTGTAAAGGGAGGAACTCCTTTATAATTAGCATCGATTCACCAGAGATTTATATCTATCCTTGGTTTAGATGCTAATATCTTTTGTTATTCCAAACTCTGTCTCCTGAGGTCGAATGTAGATTTACCCCAGAAAATCCACATCGATCTTATTCTTTAAGTCACGGTTGACCAGTTAATGTTTCCCACGATTTATATAAGCTTATCCATCTTCCTATTCTGTTATTTAAGCATATCATCCTTGTTTCTAACTTATTTTCAAATTAGAATATCCTTTGATTTGAGTTAATCATATTTGAATATCTATCGTTCTTTGAAAATCTATTCATGTATAGTGTATTTCTAAACTAATATTTAAAATTTAAATGTTTTATATATTGTGTTGTTTGAGTTGTTGATGTTGAATTGGGTTTCTGATCGATTCGTCTGATCAGCGCTATTGATGGGATTTCTAAAACACTTTGACAGAACAAACTAACACAATATTATATATAAAAAAAATTGTTAATGAAATAAATTTTGATATAAGTAAATTTATGGAACTTAATAAATTGATTTAATTGAAATGATAATACTTGATTTATCATTTATTTTTCTATAAATGAATTATAAAGGAACGGAAATGAGTTAAAACAAGAAATTTGAGAATTTAATTTCCGATGGTTTCAAACCTTGTGCTTAAAGTTCTAAAAGGGGTTTATTATTTAAAGTATTTTCTAATAGAAATTTGTTCCAAGAAATTTTAAAGTTTAAAACTAGTGCTCTTCTCTTTGTCGCTGGAAAATAACTTCGGTGATGACCGCGACATCATCGACATTCATTTTCGAGTTTCGAAGTGAAGAGACCGTTCTATAGTCTTGCTACAGCTTTGTTTTAGGAAATTTAATTGATTTGAGTTTCTAAAATAATATTGGATTAATAATATATATATATATATGATTTAAATTTGATTTGACATATTATGTATATATATATTTATTTATCTCTAAATGGTTTGAAGGAATCGAAAATTTTATTCTTAAACTTTATCTTAAAGAATCATTTCAATTATAAAAAGAAAATCAAAATTTTATATAAATGATTCAAACTTGAGATGAGGGAATTAGAAAGTTTTATTTGTATAATACTCAATTGCATTTAAATATACTTACCCACATTATATAAAAGTTAACAATGTTATTGGATAATATACAATATAAAAAGATTTTATAAATAAAATTTGAATGGTTAAAATAAATGTTATACACTTAAATTTTAGTTATAAAATGATTAATAGGAGTAAATAGAATAAAAGGTTATTTGAATAATTTACAATATAAAATGACGAATAATGGAACTAACAATAAATTAAAGCAGTTATAATAAGAGTAAGTATAAAGGACTAGATGATAAAATATATTGAGTGGAATAAATTTAACTTTAAGTAGGTATAAAGAAGAATTAAATTTATTAAGTACATTATGATTATAATGAATGATTATTATTTTTCATGTCCATGATCTTAGAAATTGTTAATTTAAGATGATTAGAAGATAAGATAATAAAACTTGAGATAGTTAAGATTTATTTAACTTGTGCAAAAAAAATTAGTTATTTATTTAAGTTGAAATTTCCATGGTTTCTAACTTATTATCTTATTTCGTTTTTCAAACTATCTTTTGGTTGTCCTTATTTTCCTTATCTTGCTTCAGGCTGGTGTAGGCATTTTTCAATAATTTTTCTGTTTAGAAATCTTTCTATAATCTTTGATAATCTCCACCTTGTTAAACTTACCTGTAACAATAGTTATCAGGTATAATTTCAATCTCCTTGTCATCTTGTCTTAATCTTATTTCACTTTATCTTTTTCTGTACTTTCCCGTACCTCATTCCTTTTCGGGGATGAAAAGTTTTGAGTGGGGGAGAGTGTAACAACCCTAGAATTTTTTTGCATATAATTTAAATTTGACTTTATTTTTATTTTGAAATTATTTTAAACTTTTTTTATTTCAAACATTTCATTTTTAAATATAAATTTTGATTATTATATGAATTTTAATTTCAAACTGGTATAAATTGAATATTTTGCTGAAAAATTGGAATTGTGGTCAAAACTGGTCAAACTTTGACTTTTAAATTTTAAATTTAAATATTTGAATTCTTTAATTTTGTCTTTCATTATGAAAATAGGTTTAATATCATGAATATTGCTTTTCGTTTCGTTGAAATTGGATTTAAATTATGAAAGTTATACCCTTTACAATATTGTGTATATATAGGGTTATTTGACAATATTTTTTTTAGCAAAGGCTAGCGGGGTTATCAGGGCCCCTACCTGATTTTATTGCGACAAAACAATAAAATACATAGCTTTTTCAAAGAAAAAACAAGCAAGAAAATACACACAGAGATGAACTAGAGTAAAACATGCACACGGAGGAAACAAGACAAGAGAAAAACCACCATCTATCTCCAAACATCACGGATAACAGCAGGTATAGTGGGCTGCATCATCATAGCTAAATAAATATCATGCTTCAAGACTTTCCATAAAACCTCCCCATCCCTCCTTCTCTTTTCAAAACTTATCATATTTCTTTCAAGCCACACTATAGTCATATATTTCTTCAGGCAAATAGTAAGACATCTTGCTTTCATAGTTCGCCACCTCGTTGCTTTATATATCATGTCAAGATCAATAGGCCTACGATTGGACAACAAGTTACTTCCAGCAAGCTGCATCATTTTACCAAATAGCATCAGATTACAGGGACAATCTAAAAACAAATGGTGCATGGTCTCGGTATCATTTGAACAGAAGAAACAGGACACTCTAATATCAAGACCCAACTCCATCAACTTGCTTTTAGTTAACAATGCATTTTTAAAAACCTTCCAAAGCATTAAATTATCCCTGGGAGAAGAATCAGTAGACCATATGACCTTACTCCATTTAAAAGCTTGGATACTGGAACGGTGCAGAAGATTATACACATGTGAGACGGAATGGGTTTTGGCACTCCAATGAGCAGCATCTACCTCAACAGGAGGGTAGAATTTACTTTGAATTTCATTCCAAACAGACCTGATGAATTGATTAGAAGAGTAAGGTAGCTGCAATTCACCATGGCTAATATAATCAACAGCCTTGGCAGCTTTAGGAATTCCAGATTGATTTAGTTGATGATAGCTGAAAAGTTTATGCAATAACACTCCATTGGCGACCCATGGATCAAACCAAAAATTAACTTCAGATGAGTTAGCCATCTTATGAATGATGAGGGGGAGTAATGCGTCACGCAATCCAAGCAACTTTCTCCAAGTCCAAGTACATGTTTGAGGAATTGGCAAACTCCAGAAACTAGACCTACCAATTCGATGAGCCCAAACCATTTAACCCACCAAGATTCCTTCTTGGCAATTATAGAATTAAGATGTGTACTGAAAGCTGCAACATTCCAATTGATAATGTTAATAACTCAAACCCTCCAGAATTTCTATCCTTTTCAAAGAGGCTGAAAGAGCATGGCAGAGGCTTCCTGTTATTAATGGAACTAGTCCAAAAAAATCTCAACATTGCACCTCTAATCAGATACAAAAGTTTAGCGGGAAGAATAAAAGCTTTTGACCAATAAACAACCATACAAAAAGCAACTGATTTGATAAGTACAAGCCTTCCCGCCTAAGATAAGAATCTGTTTGACCACCTGTCAAGTAAAGAAACAATTCTGGAATACAGGGGAAGGCAATCAGCAAGCTTTAATCTAGAGGTTAAGAGCGGGAGGCCAAGATATGTCATATTAGAGACCATACTTTGAAGTCCTGTAATTTGGATCAGAGACAAGGACAGTTGGGAGGAGATCCCAGCAAACGATATACTAGATTTAAAACAATTGTGAAGCAAACCAGTCATCTTGTAAAAATCAGACAATGTACTAATAACACACTGAATCGATGGAAGATGTGGCTTAGTAAATATCATATATCATCAGCAAACATAAGATTTGTAACATTTGTAAGCTTACATTTGGGATGGAACATGATCTGACCCGAAGTGTACATGATTTTCATATATCTGGTGAGGACTTCCATCACTAGAAGAAATAAATATGATGAGATCGGATCACCCTGCCTAATTCCTTGCCTACTCTTGAAATAACCAATAGGACAACCATTCAGAACAATGGAGAATCTAGGAGTTGAAATACATTCATATACCTAACCAACAAAAGGCTTAGGAAAATCCATTAAGGCCATAATACGAACTATTGAGGACCAGTGAATGGAGTCATAAGCTTTCGTGGTGTCTAGCTTTAACATTGCAGATGGAGTAGCATTTGATCTCGCATACCCACATAGAAGCTCTTGGGCAAGAAGAATGTTGTCAAAGATACTTCTGTTGGGAAGGAAGGCAACTTGGTTCTGCGAAATGATTTGTGGAAGGACTTGCATTAGCCTAGTGGCAATAAGTTTTGATATACATTTGTACACCACGTTACAGCATGAAATAGGTCTGAAGGAAGAAACAGAGCTAGCATCAGGACATTTAGGGATTAAGACAATGTTAGTAGAGTTTACTTCAGTTAGCAGAGAGCATTTATTAAAGAAATTGTGAATAGCCTTGCAGAAATCATATTATACAATGTCCCAGCAACTAACATAGAAATGAACATTAAAGCCATCAGGTCCACCACTCGATTTTCTATTCATGGCAAAAAGAGTATGCTTTATTTCCTCATCGGTAACCTGTTCAACAAGCAAAGCAGTCTGCATACTTGATAAATTAGGTAGGGAAATGTCATTCAACATGTCAAGGTCCGGACTAAAATTAGAGGAGTTACCAAGCAAGTCTTCAAAATAACTAAGAAAGGCAGCATCAATTAGCTCAGGAGAGGAGACAAGTGTACCGTCGTTGGAACGTATTGAGCGAATATTTTCTTTTGCTTGCTTATTTTTGATAAAGGAATGAAAAAACTCAGTGTTACGATCACCAAATTTAAACCACTTACAAGTGTAACTGCTGTTGTTTCATCCTGCTTTCAATATCAAGGGCAATGTTAAGTAGCGTGCAGAGCTTTCCTTCCTCCTCAGCAGCAACAGGGTCATGAGGGTTTCTCATCATAAATTCTTGAGCTTGTTTATACCTACTCTTCAATATAAATGTCTGCTTGGTACCATCCCCATACTTTTCAGTTGCCCAAGTTCTCAAGTGATTTTTAACAAGTTTGAGCTTCCTGCAAAGAATAAACATAGGGTTACCATAACAATGAGAGGACCATGCTTTACCTACAATCGATTTAAATTCAGAGGAAAGAGTCCAATCATTAAAAAAATTGAAACTTCTTTTTTCCTTTTTCATATTGGGACCATTTGTAAGTATCAAAGGGGAGTGATCATAGAGGATAGGGTGGATAAGGTTGACTGAGAGGTTAGGCCAAATAGAGAGAGATTTTAAATTACAGAAGGCATGATCAATAGTGGAGAAAGTTCTGACTCCACGCCTACTTTTATTATTCCAAGAATATCTAGCACCAGAAGTTTGAAGCTTGAGGAGGTCAGAATCAGATATTGCAATGTTTAATGGAAGGATATGCTTTGGGAATAATGGCTGGCCACTTAACTTATCATCAAGTTGAAAACAGCTATTAAAGTCACCCATGACCAGCCATGGATGTGATTCTTGCCTGAGAAAAGGCAAGGTGTCAAAGAGTTTTTGTCTTGAAGCAGTGGAATTATCAGCATAAATAAAAGTAATATAGAAAGAGGTTTTAGTTTGCTGGCAGATGATTTTTGTGTGAATGAATTGCCTAGAGGATAGAATAGAGGTTACGGAAAATGCGATAGGATCAAAAAGGATTAAAATCCTACCATAATTAGAATCTGAAAGATTATGGAGATGATTCCAATTAGGATTAATGTAACTAGCAGCCCTAATAGATGAAGTGAGATTGAATTTCGTTTCAAGAATAGCTATAATTTTAAGATTATGTGAGAGGATGAGATTTTTAACTTGATCGAGTTTCAAATGACAATGAGCGCCCCTAATGTTCCATACTCCAATGTTTTGTATCATCATAATACTGAAGTGATTGGTGGATAATGTTTTTTCTGCTCCTGGTTGCAGGAGATTGGGAATCAGCAGGACCAGATTTGGATCTAGTCAATTTCTTTGATGTCATTCTTGTATTACTATCATTAAAACCATGGACTGAATCATCACACAATTGTTTTCCTTTATCACACCATCCTGGAATAATAGAATTATTAACATAAGGAAAATGGGCTGAAGTTGAAGGTTGAGATGAAGACAAGTTTTGTGAATTGATGGGAACTGGTGATGATGAAGAATGAAGAGAGTGTTTAGATGTAGAAGCAGAACGAACATTTTGCATTGACCAGGCAAGTTCAAAAATGTTATTTGCATAAGAGGTGATGATGTTTGATTCATACGAATGCATTACTTGGAAATTTGTGTCATTTGATGGCACCATTTGAGTTTGATCATTATAAGGTTGAAATAGTGTTGATTCTTGATTGTTAATTTCAGAAATGATATGCACTTGCACAGGTGTAACTCCATGCACAGAGTTAATGTTTTGTCTTTTCCCACTACCAGCAACTTGGAGGCAATTAGTGGGAATTACACTGCCTACTTCGAGCTTCTCTCCCTCTTCAATGTCTAAATCCACATCTACTGCTTTTTCCTTGTCTTCCAGAGCTGCTTCCAGAACAGCTTCCTTTGATACTCCAAATATATCATCTGCAAGCACTTGAAAACTATTCACCATACTTTTATCTGAACCAGGGAGAAACACAGGATTTTGTTTATCTTTTACTGCTCTAAACTTGGAACATCCCTCTTCATTTGCAGTTGTACACTGAAAAGACTCAGTGCCAACTAATTCGCTTTGGTTTTCACCAACTTTTAAAAGACTGATTTCCTTGTTCTTGCTTTTATTATAATTTACTTTTTTCCAAACCTGTTTCTGATTTCTAATTTTGCTCGTCATCCCATTCTTGTCTTTACCTGTCTCATTAACACTTGGTGTAACAATTTCATCATGATTAGTGACCTCAGCAACTTTTGAAGCAAATAAGCAGTTAATATCGGTATGTCCAAACTCTCTACAATTTATACACACTTCCGATTTCCATTGGTATTCAACAGTTACCAGCTGGTCACTGCCATCCATCAGTTTTACTAGAAAATTTTAACAAGTTTTTTATCTAGTTTAACTTCAACAAGACATTTTGCATACGTTATCCATTTCTATCTCTCAGTTGACTGATCCATGCACAGAAACTTCCCTACCCTTGAAGCCAACCAATTTATACCATAATGAGACCAGGCATATAGTGGTATATTATATAATTTGATCCAAACAGGGACAGATCGTATTGTTCCACAACTATTTCCTACAGTAACATCCCATGGCTTTAAGATAAAAAGTTTGTTTCTCATTATAATTGGATCTGCCTCAGAGATCCTATATTTGTCATCAGCAGAAGAAAAACTAAATAGAAAAAGAAAACCATCAGATTTAACATTCACTTCACCTTTAAGCTTCCATACTTTCTTTAGATGATACACAACAGTAGCATAAGGAAGAGGTTTATCTAGGAAAAACCCCACAAGGCAGTCCTTCCAAATATCAGTACCAGCCTTGATTATATCACTAGATGGCAAGAGCACGTCACCAGTGAACTGAAGTGGAATGTCCTGAGGGATGTAAGAGCCTGCATTTCGAGGCTTAGATTTGAAAAGTGAAGTCCAAGGCAACGAGTTAAGAGTAGAAGAATGGCTAACAGGAGGATTCAACTCAACGACTGCTTGAGGAGGAGGGTCAGGAGACGGAGGTGGAAGAATGGGTGGGGTAGCTGAGATAGGGACGGTAGGGTGATGTGACAAATGAGGAATGGGAATGTCAGACGGAGGAACAGGAGGAGGAATGGGAAGGACAGAAGGTGGTATATGAGAAGGATAGGGATGGGCAGAAGGAGAAATGGTCCCCATGAAAGAAAAAAATTACTTGATATAAATGATATTTTTACTCGTTTTAATTTATATAAATGATATTTTTACTTGATAAATCTTATTCTACTTTGTATATTTATGTTATATTATGTATATTCTAACTTTTAAATATTTTTAAAGTGATGTTTGAATTTTTCCAAAGCTTATTGAATTTATTTTCTATTTTTAAAGCTTAGTTTCTATTTTCTTTGCTATTTCCTTCATTTAAATTATATTTAAATTAAAATTTATATATTTATTTGTGAATGCATTTTATTTTTATGTTATTATCTTCGTTATAAATATTTTTACAAGTTCATATAAATTTTCAAAGTTCATTCTGTTTATTTTCCATTTTTCTAGACTAGTTTGCAATTTTGTGCTATTTTCTTATTTTTACCTTATATAATTAATAATTATTTATTTATATTTTATATTTTGTTGCATTTTCGAAATCTTTACTGAAATTATGATTTTTCTCAGTAATTTAAACTTATATAAATAAATAAAGGTAATGTGAAAAGGTTTTGACTTTTGGTTTCCAATGGCTCTTTATCTCCCACCTTTTCACATTTCAACCTTACTTTTCATTCAATTGGCCACATCTCCTCATTTCTTCAACCGCCTTTTTTTTTCTTATTCACGCAAAACATTTCTCTTCCCATCTGAAAAAAATTTCGGCCTCTATCATCTCCATGAGTTTGGTAAAAAAAATTCTTTTTCCATTGTTTTTCTTCTTGTTTTTCTACTTGTTTATGTTGATTGTACTTGCCTTCTCTTCTACTCCAGGTTCGGCCCCACCACTCCAGCCACCATGGCCGCCTCCTCCTCCACCTGAACCACCCATCACCTCCTCTCCACCCCCAAGCCACTGGCCATGCCCAATAGTTGATCACACTCCACCTAAATCTACACAAACTTCACCTATATGCACCATAGCCAACACCTATGCCTTCATCATCTTCAACCTTTCTTTGGCCGCCGCCAACTCCACCTCCACCACCCATGGATGACCTTAAACCCTCTGCCACACCATCCTCCAGCCCACTACAGAGATGGTCGTGCCTGGTCTTGCTTGGGCCGAGCCAATGTTGCCTTGAATTCATGATATTTTGCATTGTAGTTGTAATCCTTGCACATATCTCATGCATCATCGATTTTGCTCCATCCCATACATGTTTGGCCGACCTCTTATGAACCCAAACCAGATCCTTTTCTTTTCTTTAGCCGTGCCTTTCTGACCTATATCTGAAGCATATGATGTTGAAAGCAAGTGCAAGGTCTTTGGAGATGATTTATGCATTCATTCCTAGCATTGTTTATGTATATTTGTGTTGTTTTCACCACTACCCAGCTTTGCACCATCAACAACCAAGTGTAGGCCGACCATAGCCAACCAAAACCTGATCCAAATCTTTCCTTAGACCTATAGTACACCTTATGGCTGAACCTGAAGGTTGTTGGAAGCAAGTGCAAAGCAATTCTGCTTTGATTCGTGTAGTTGATTCTATCTTATTCTATCGTATTTTGCATTAGAAAATTTATGTTATTATTATTGTTTTGTGTGACTTGTATTCAAGGGATTTGATACTTTGGCTATTCCACTCATCTCTGTGTCATGTTATCGTACTTGTGTGGTTCCCTTTCGTGCATTCATCGTTGTGTCTCCAGCTCAAACCTGTGAGTAATTCTCACCAGACAATTTGTACTTATATAACTAGTAAACTGACCCCTTTTGAATCTGTAAAATGCATTATCATGTTACACCTGCTATATTATGATTATATGATGTTCACCCATCCTTAAAACACCTGTCATATCATCTGTTACTGTTATATTATGCTGTTTTGCTATTTATATCAGTTTATCACACTGCAAGTTCCCTTTAGATTAGAATCACTATGAGTTGAAATGATACATACCCGAACGGACTTTGGAATAAGGGAAAATCATTATGGGCTGAAATGATAGGCCTGAATGATTTTCAATTTATTTCATTTACTTGGGACTGTGGGTTTGAAATGATAAAACCCGGATTTTCTTTGTAAATTACGGGTTGAAATGATATATTACCCATATCACTTTACCTAGCGTAGAAAGTTATATACAGACCTGTAGTTAAAATATGTTTTCTAAAAAATTTATAATATTTTAGAAATGTAAATATTACTATATTTTGATTTAAAATTAATTAAAAAGATATTTTGTAAAGTATTATTGATTTTCTAGGAATTTATAAGTTAAATAAATTATGGAAAGTTAGAAAATCTGAATGTAAGTTTTTTGGAAATTTTGATTTAATTATAATTGGAAATTAAATTAAATATGAAATTATGATAAATTTATGATAATTTGAATTTAAAATGATTTTATAATATATTATTTATTTTTGAGTAAAGTTAAAAAGTGAAAGGAATGATTATTCAAGTTGAAATTTTGAAATATAACCAAATGGGAATTTGTGAATTTGGCTTAAAAGTGAATTTTTAAGTTAAATAAATAAAATTGAAATTAAATTATATTTTGAAATTTAAACTTAGGTGTCAAGTTGAAATTCAATTCAATGAATTTAAAATTAAATGTTGAAATTTAATAAGTGAATTATTATTAAATCTTGATTTTTGAATGGAAATTTAACTTTACAAAATCATGAACTTAAGGAAAATTAAATGTTGTTTATAAATGTGAAAATGGATGATTTTATAAGTAAAAAAATGTTTTAAATAAAATTATAATTGATTGTGAAATTATATGGAATATTTGAAGTTAATTAACTGCATTTTTGAAATGCTATTAATTGCAATGTAAATGATATTATAGCATTTGTAAATGCTGTTGTTGATGATAATGAACTAAAAACTAAATTGAATTCAAGGCTATTATATCAATTTATGTAAGTGCTATAATTGTTGAATTTAACTAAGTTTATTTGAAATTTAAGTAAACCTTATTACAGTATTTTTAAAATGTTGTCTTTTGTTAAATTGAACTGTTTTGAATGTAACTTTTCGTAGCGTTTTCTAAATGCTGCAAAAAGTGAATTTTCACTGTTTTGATAAACTTAAGTGAATAAATGAACTTTGAAAGTTGAAAATTTTGAAAATTTAATAATTTAATTATTAAATATAATAACTTCATTTTTAATGATTTAAAAATATTTTTGAAATATAAACTGTTTTGAAATGTGAATTGAAATGGTATTTTTAATTGAATGAAATGAATAATGATTGGAAATGAATTTTTGTAAAGATATGATATTTTGATATATTAAAATGATTTGAAAGGAATTTTTGTAAAGATATAATATTTTGATATATTAAAATGATTGAAAATGAAGTTTTGTAAAGATATGATATTTTGATTTATGAAAATGATTGGAAATGAAGTTTTGTAAAGATATGATATTTTGATATATTAAAATGATTTGAAAGGAATTTTAGTAAAAGTATAATATTTTGATATATTAAAATGATTGAAAATGAAGTTTTGTAAAGATATGGTATTTTGATATATGAAAATGATTGAAAATGAAGTTGTGTAAAGATATGATATTTTAATATATTAAAATGAAATGAATGTGGTTTTGAAAAGATGTGATATTTTGATATATTAAAATGATTTGAAATGTGGTTTTGAAAAGATATGATATTTTAATATATTGAAATGATTTGAAATGAAGTTTTGTAAAGATATGAATTTTGATATATTAAAATGATTGGAAATGAAGTTTTGTAAACATATCATATTTTAATATATTAAAATGATTTGACATGAGGTTTTGGAAAGATATGATGTTTTTGAAATGGTTTGGAATTAATTTAATCTTTATTTTGATAAAGATTTGGATTTGAAATGATATTCTGTTTTGAAGTATAAATACCATTTTAAATTATAACTACGGGTTATAATAACGATTGGTTGGCAAAGAGACCGGGATCGGATATCTGGCATACTCTCTGTCGATACCGAAAACCACTTTGACAACCGTGTACGCGGTGGAGATTCCAGAATGAAGTAGATTGGTGGCGACGATCTTGAGGTATATTACGTGGACCCAACTCCCGTGAGTTGGCATAAGGTGGCTAAAATAGGAGCGATCTCGGGCCAAGTGAGGTCATTCCTTCGGTCGGACACATTCCTTCGATACTATATTCTTACTTGTGATTGATTAGATGGCTATCCTCCGATTTTGATATGGGAGTGTGTTCCGAGGTGGGCGTATGTGGCTGCTACGTTACCACCAGCCCGTGTGCGTAATTGGTACATCTACCCTGGCATTGCCTTGTGTGTCGTGTCACCTACCATACCGAGCCTTTACTACGAGTTTGTTTTTCTCCCGTAGCCCGTGTTGCATTCTCTGACAATCACCCGGTGTGAAGATGTCATGATATTGGATGGACTGCTGGGACTATTATGTATGAAGGGTGATATGGGTAGCCCGGAACGCTATTTAAAAGTAAGTTTATTTTACTGTAGACATTATTATAATAGCGCAATATTACTATATAGTAAATAGTTTAACGGATCCTTAGAGGATAGGTGGTCTCAGTCATCCTTTAAGTTACTTGTACCTGATTACAGTTCACTTGAGTTGGTTTACATTATATAAGTATATATTGTCCTGACTCGAGTGTTTGTATTCTTATTTACGCTCGGGTCAGCCTGAGTTATTCACAGATTTGGATTCCACTTTTTAGAGATTGGAATCGCTGGAGATTATCTGCTTATCTAGTTTTATCTATTCCAGTTCTGTTGTTCTATCCAGCTTGTACTTGGTTATCATCTTGAGACTTCTGTTGTACTTTATTTATTCTATTGTATCTTATTTAACTCTGATATTTATATAGTAGCTTCATGAACTACTATTTCTTTTACTTCCGCTGCATTATTAAATACTCTGTGTCTGTGATATGTGATTTTTATTTACTGTATATTCTGAGATTTGCCAAATTTTATTTACAACGCGGTATTTGGAGCAATTCAAGTCCGACATGTGCGGATGCGAATGGTTGAAAATATCGGGTTGTTATAGTTGTGAAGCCAAAAGGAGGAGGAAAAGCGTATAAGTACAAAAAGAAAAGCTCTCGGTACCGAGAGAAGAGCTCTCGGTGCCGACTCCTTTACTTAGCTTTAAACCAACAAATTTTCTTGAGTTCCACTCTTTCATCCTTCTAATACTATTTCCAAGTTCTTGAGTCGTTTGGTCTTCGTCTTGACCTTCTACTTCTAGTTGGATTTTGCTTGGTTAGAAACCCGATTTGTAGTTGCACCTAGAGTATGCTTTCAATGAAAAACAAAGTGTGATCAGGATCAAGGTAAGCTCTGAATTGCTGTCTCTTAAATTCCAGGTGATTTCTCAAGTATCACTTCACAACGTTTTTTTTTCATTTGGCAGATACTCCTTCGACTGTTTTACATGGTTAGAATTCCATTATGTATGCTAAGAACTAGATCGACACTTTGGAGATCAGATCTTTACTCTAGACAAGTACGTCTCCTTTACGCATGCATTCTACAAGATTTTAGGGTGAAAAATCCTCTCGGTATTAAGAGCTTTGCTTCAGTGTTATCCCGCCTTTTAGCAAGGCTGTGATACCAAAAGGTTAACCGAAAACCAAAGACAGTTCGTCCCGAAGATTGGTTGCACGCAGACTCACTATGGATATCAATGAATTCTGACCAAGCTCCGATCAAGGTGGAATCGATTGGGAGTGATGATCAAGGCTAGGAGAGGAGGTCAATCGAAGTTCGTATAATCGAGATATGATCGATACAAGTTGAGAAAGGTGCATTGTTCGTATCCATCAGGAGAAGTCAAGTTTCGAATCGATCGTGTTCGAATCGATCAATGGTTTCGTTGTTCGAATCCATCATGTTCGAATCGATCAGAGCGACTTAGCCTCAGATTCATTTTGTTCGTATCGGCCCGGAGAAACCCTATTAGTATCCATCGTTCGTATCGATACGTTCACATCGTTTATGTCCATCGTTCGTATCGGTATGCTCGCAGTCCATTATTTGTATCGAAAAAACTCACATTTCCCTCTGTTCGTATCCGTCGCTTGCATTCGACTTCGTTTCCATCTGGAATGCCACTTTCATATCGATCTCTTTCAGTAGCTTAGTGAAGCGATTCGAGATCAATGCTTTTTATCGATACGAAGTGGATGCACAAGATCGTTACGAACCAAGGATTGAGGACCGATACGAAATAAACAATTCTGATCGATGCGAACAGATCGATGCGAACAAAGCGCAAGCCTTGGAACGTCTCGATCAACTCGGCATAAAAAGTGGATCGATCCAAGGAATGCACGCCACATCAACATGCTATCACATGCTTGGATCGATACGAAGGATGGATACGAACGGGACAACATTGACAAAAAAGCAATCTTGCATCGATCATATCTTATAATCCATAGGTCCAAATGCAATGAAATTTTCATAGGAGCTAGCGTACAACCTAATGAAGGTTCCTGCCAAGTTTCGACCCGATTGGATCAAATCTTGATCGATACGGAGTTCGTTCATATTGATCACAGATCGAGCCGAAATTTTGTGGGATCAATTGCGTGGGCTCATTCACGTGCCAGAAGAAGTCTTCCAAGATTTAAGCGAGATATCAACCTCCTACGCCAATAAATAGAGCTACAGGGCCTACAGAAGAAGGAATTTTTGGCTATCCGACGTCTAGACTCTGCTGAAAACACTTTTGCACTGTTAAGCTACTGTTATACTCAAATTTCAACACTTTAATCTGATGTAATCCATCAAAATCAGTTGTAAATAGCAAGTGAATATCAATAAAGTCATCAACTTCAGAGTGGACGTAGGCTAGATCGCCGTACCACTATAAATTATTTGTTTTTTTACTGCTTTCTTTTGAATTTTCTGAGTGCTCTTCATTTTTTATTCTTCACGTGCAAGTAATCTGAGATCTGTGATTGTGAACTGGTGCTTTCATCGACAATTGGGTGTTTGTGATCAATTTTGGCGCAAACATTTTGGTGTTTTCATTGAGAGGGCTAATTCAGCGATTCTATCGTTTGGAAGTTAAATTTGAAGCCTAAGGGATTCATATCTGAAAAGCTATGACAAGGCAAACAAGTAGAAGACAAAGAGCGAAAAGAAGTGAACATGAGGGGAGTCAAGAGGCTTCCTCCGGAGCGAATCAAACATCTATGTTCATCACCAGGGACGAGATAGAAACAATGTTCAGGAGACAAGAGAAGATGATGCAGAACCTACTTCGACAAGTTGGACAAGTTGGAATGTAAAATTAATGGAAAGCAACTGCAGGATATGCTGGAGATAGGAATCAGGAACACGAAGCAACCAGAGTTCAGAATGGAGCAAGACCATCTGGCGTAGCACTAGAACTAGAGGGCACTCACCTAGAGCATGTTGACCCAATTCCGGGCAGAATACCAGGTGGAACTGCGCAACAGGACATAGAGAGAGAGAGAGAGAAATGAGTGCTCATTCAGGAGGGCATATTCTAGAAATCCCTCGTGAACTCGGAGGGCAAAGTAGAAGCAACAGACATGGGGCACAACTTGACAACAGTGACAGACTGGCATAGATGGTCAGACGAGCCATGAGAGGCGGACTAGTGAATATAGATATGGAAGACGTGAATATGAGTCCTTTTACTCCTACGATCAGGCAAGCTAGGAATCCATCGGAATTTAAGTTACCAGCATTGGAAATGTATAATAGAAGGACAGATCCTTCAGTTCATCTGACGAAGTATATGAGGCATATGGAAGTGCTAGGGGCATCAGAGGAGGTCATGGCCCGGTGCTTCCCACTGTACCTGGCAGACATTGCGGCGCTATGGTTTAGGCAACATAAGAGTGGCTCCATTGGAACATGGACCGATTTGACTGAAAGATTTATGAGGAAATTTAGAGTTCACATTTCGAGACCAAAGAACGTGATGAGTTTGGCAGCACTGAACCAAAGAACTGGGGAAACTTTGAGGAGCTTTCTGACACGATTCAATGCAGTGGCAGCATCGGTGGATCGACCGGATCCATCCATGGTTTTGATGGCAGCTGTATCTGGCATAGCTGACGGCATAAAATTCAAGAATTCGTTGACAAGAGATCCTCTATGGATCTAGGAGAATTTTATCATGAGGCTGAAGTATTTTTACAATTAGAGGATGCAAAAGCTGAAAGAAAGGAGGGAGAAGGAATCGATGTTTATGTTTTCAAAGGCGGAAATCCTCCTGAAAAAGGTACAAGAACTGGAAAAGGGAAACGAAAGGATGAGGATAACGGTGATGGGTCAACGCGACCACGAAAGGAACTGAGATTCACCTCATATACAGAACTGAACGAGACTTTGGAAAGGATCTACCAGGACACCAAGGGACGGGTTCCTTATCGAAAGCCGATGGGGAGAGATCCGACCAGCAATGAAAGAAGGTCAGACAATATTGCTTATTCCACGAGCTGAATGGTCATAGCACAAATGACTGCAGACACTTGAAGGATGAAGTTGAGGAGCATATCCAGAATGGTTTGTTATCACAGTATGTAAGGAGAAGGGACACAACGGTGGAACAAGAACGACCACCGCCTGCACCCACTGGAGACGGCTCAGGATCGAGGCGTCAGCTTGTCATCAATTGATGGGAATAGTGATGAATAAGTGGCAAACTCCACACCAACGCAATTAAGTCATTTACACATGTACAGGACCACGAACGAACCTCAGATATGCTCTGATACGACCATAAATTGCATTAATGTAGGCGTCTGCACTTTGACGTCCCTGTTTTGCTTTTGCTTTCTGTCTCTTATGTTGGGACTTGATTTTGTTTGACATTTGTATTGAGAGACTTGTTTTGAATAAAAGTATGTCATTTGTGATTCCGTAACGGCTAAGCCACTTACGCATGTACGGGGACGCGAACGATCCTTAGCATGCCCTGAGATGGCGATAAACCGCCCTAAGAAACAATCCGGAAAATCACCCGAACGTGAAATCTGGTATTGATGATATTAAGTCCCCCCCGGCCACACACAATTCGCCTCGAACGACGCCCGGCCGTGAACAGTCACAATTCGCCTCGAGCAGCACCCGACCGCGAACGTTCACAATTCGCCTCGAACGGCACCCGACCGCGAATGGTCACAATTCGCCTCGAATGGCATTCGACCGCGAATGGTCACAATTCGCTTCGAACGGCACCCGATCGCGAACGATCACAATTCGCCTCGAACGGCACCCGATCGCGAAAGATCACCATTTGCTGCAAACGGCATCCGACCGCGAATGATCACATACTACCCCGAATGATATACGATCCCGAACGATCGTCATTCACGGTCATATAAAACTATCAATTTCTTTGCAGGTCATCAACAGGATATGAACAACCGGCTTATGGCATAACAAAACACACCTTCCTATCGCATGGCATGTTTTGGGAGGCTAGTGTTATCCTGCCTTTTAGCAAGGCCATGATACCAAAAAGTTAACCTAAAACCAAAGACAGTTCGTCCCGAAGAATGATTGCACACAGATTCGCTATGGATAATGAATTTTGACCGAGCTCTGATCAAGGCGGAATCGATTGGGAGTGATGATCAATGCTAGGAGAGGCTACGTTTCAAATTTCAGGTCAATCGGAGTTCTATGGTCGAGATATGATCGATACAATTTGAGAAAGGCGCGTTGTTCGTATCCATCAGGGGAAGGCAAGTTTCGAATCGATCGTGTTCGAATCGATCAATGGTCGAGTTGTTCGAATCCATCATGTTCGAATCCATCAGTGGACTTAGCCTCAGATTCATTTTGTTTGTATCGGTCTGGAGAAGCCCTGTTCGTATCCATCGTTCGTGTCGATACGTTCGCATCGTTCATGTCCATCGTTCGTATCGGTATGCTCGCATTGTTCATATCGAAAAAACTCGCATTTCCCTCTATTCGTATCTGTCGCATGCATTCGACTTCGTATCCATCTGGAATGCCACTTTTGTATCAATCTCTTTCATCAGATAAGTGAAGCGATTCGAGATCGATGCTTCTTATCGATATGAAGTGGAATGCACAAGATCGTTACGAACCAAGGATTGTGGACCGATATGAACTAGACTATTCAGATCGATGCGAACAGATCGATGCAAATGAAGCGAAAGCCTTGGAACGGCTCGATCAACTCCGCATAAAAAGTGGATGATCCGAGGAATGCGCGCCACGTCAACATGCTATCCCGTGCTTGGATCGATACGAATGGAGCGATACGAAGGATCGATACGAACGCGACAGCATTGACAAAAAAGCAATCTTGCATCAATCATATCTCCTAATCCACAAGTCCAAATGCAATGAAATATTCACAAGAGTTTGCGTACAATCTAAGGAAAGTTCCTGCCAAGTTTCGACTCGATTGGATTAAATCTTGATCGATACAAAGTTCGTTCGTATCGATCACGGATCGAGCCGAAACTTTTGTGGGATCGATCGTGTGGGCCCACTCACGTGACAGAAGAAGTCTTTCGAGATGTGAGCGAGATATCAACATCCTATGCCTATGAGTAGACCCTCAAGGCCTATAGAAGAAGGATCTTTTGGCTATCCGACGTCCAAACTCTGCTGAAAACACTTTTGCACTGTTAAGCTACTGTTGTACTCAAATTTAAACACTTTAATCCGCTGTAATCCATCACAATCAGTTGTAAACAGCAAGTGAATATCAATAAAGTCATCAACTTTAGAGTGGACGTAGGCTAGATCGCCGAACCACTATAATTCTGTGTTTTTACTGCTTTCTTTTGAATTTTCTAAGTGCTCTTCATTTTTTATTCTTCACATACTAGTCATCTGAGATCTGTGATTGTGAACTGGTGCTTTCATCGACAATTGAGTGTTTGTGACCAATTTTGGCGTAAACATTCGGTACCGAGACGATTTGTCTTCCCGAATTCTTTACTTAAGTCGATTTAGGACTTAGAGAATTTTTTACTTTCATTTCTTTCGTGCTTGCCCTTGTAAATCTTTCTACCCCAAGACATTAGCTTTTCACTCCAAGACTTTTCATCCTCCAATTCAAGACGTCGTCGTTCATTCCTCCAGCTCCGTTCATCTTGCCAAGTAGTCGTTGATCTCGAGATCAACACCAGCAAATCGCTGCCGTCGCCTTGCTCCTAATCGCCACAAAGTGAAATCGGGCACGAGATCTCCAATCCCCAGTCACCAATCAAAATTCTTGTCGAATTAAGGTTGGCGATTGGCGATTATCATGGTGATGGTGATGACAGGAGGTACGACCAATTAGTAGGAGATTGTATGAATTTTTGTTGCACTTGATTTATGGTGAACTAGTACTTTTCCTAGGTCGTGTGCACGCCAGTTCGAAGATAAGTCTAGCTCCGTGATTCTAACCATCTCTTGTCAAAACTCGGTTAAGCCATTATCGTTGCTTGAATTCTAATAAGGCGGTTCTTGTTCGAGAACGGTTGTGTTAGGTAATTCCATCGCATTGTTTTTCCTTGTTACTGCATTTCCCATGTTCCTGAAAAGAAAAACTTCCACTTTGCTACAGACAATGGCTCTGTTGCATGGAGTGACGGGTTATCTAGCACGAGCGAATGTCTACATAGGATGATCCTTTCATGGTATACATGGCACTGATTTACACTGCATAGATTAACGCTTCTCATTTTCCTCGGTCAACGCTTAGAATCTGATTAGCGAACACATGTCAACATCCTTTAGATTCCGGGCATTAGTCTCACGGGCTTATTATTCAAAATAAAACATATATGACCGTGTTGAACGCCAAGTTTTATTGTTTAGAATGACTCACCGATCTCCACAAATCAAGTTTGAAGAAGTCACGTCCACTCCTCTTGAAGCTGGATCTTCTACAGCTCAGGTTTCGCCAACCATTCCCACTAGATCAAGTCATCCTGTTGCATTTGAGTTAGGAGGCACGATGAATCCAGTAGAGCCGTTAGCAAATCAACCGCTTCCTCTGAATGATCTCAAAGGTTTAAGAATATTAAACGATCCATGGGAACAAGTGCTAACGATTTTGATGACTAGAATGCTCCAAAATAATTGTCATAAGCACATAATTTCCGAAGATAACGTCCTTCTTCCTACGAGAGATGAATTTGCACACAACCCCCCAAGAGGATATACAGCGTGCAACTGGTACATGTGCTTAACTAGTGTGGTCCACCCTTTAATCCTTTTCTTTTGATGGTTCTCGAAGAACTTAGGCTGGCTACGTTCTAAATACATCCAAACGGTTATGTTATTCTATGTTCCCTCTACATCCTCTTTATAAACTAGTTCAACCGGGTTTCAGATTTTCACGAGTTAAATTATCTACTACGCTTCAAGAAGAGGCGAGGATCTCTGTCCTATACGATAATTGAGGCTTGGTGTCGATATAAACTCATCGGGAAGTTTCACGGCAAGCGCTCGTATTTCAAGAACGAGTACATTTACATACAGTGCCTATACTAGACTCTGGCTATCTATCCCTTCCATACTCGGATTTCCTTAATTCAATTAATCAACTTGATGCTTATATTCTTACAGGCATTTCAGATCGAGACGATCGCGAGGAGCATGAGACTATACTCAAAGGCCTTTGAGAAGTTAGATTCCAACAATGCACCATTCATTCCTTCTGATGGATGAAAACTTACGGCGGTGTGGTTTGTTTAGCCCTGGTAGATATGTTATCTTTGATTCACCTGCTTCCAGTGGTTCCCGAGCTCATACATGCTCTTCCATCCCCACTTGCAACTCCGGCAAGGATCTTTCTAGAGACGTGGAAGGACCATCCGACGCGGTTCAATCAGAATAGTCTGCTGAAGGAGAGCCTGAAGTGCACATTTGTTGGGGTTAAAAATGGCCACCAACACTCAATTATGTGAAAGCACTAATATCCAGTCTTAGATCTCGGATAATAAAATGTATGGAATATAAATTGAAGAATAATAAAATTAAAACAATAAGAAAGCAAGTAAAAAGAGACACATGTTTATAGTGGTTCGGCTACCTCCGGCTTACGTCCACTCCAAAGATTTCCCTTTTATCCGTTTATGCTACTGTTACAGTTACAAATTCGTGAAACCTCAGAATAAAAATGACAGAGTATAGCCTAGGTAGAAGATAGAATAAAGTAAAAAAGAATAAACCTTTTCTAATGCCATGCCTGTTGTATTTATAGGGGAAGACGTGTATGGATCGGACTGAAATTTCGCCAGAACAACCTCCAAAGGGATGATCCCTTCAAACTCCTCTTCTTGGGGTGCGATCCCTAAGGTGGACTCCATAGGGTTCTCTCTTCTTGTTCCCAAAGTTTCACTCCAATCCGCCTTATGGTTGTTGAGTTATGGAGCAATCGCCATTAAGTTGTGTTGTGTGCATCATGTTCAATCTGATTCATCTACTTCGATCCCCATTTTATAGAGTGAATACTCTGATCCAATCACTCTCCTAGAGGGAGTGCTGGTTCCATACTTAGCCATTTTTTGAGTGCTGTCCATTCGAATCTATCCAGCTGTCGTCCATAGTTTCAAATATAATTGATTTCCAATCTTGGTAACCATCTCTCCGGGCTTTCTGCCTTGATGATTGTGAAGTCTGTTGGGTTAAATCTGCATGTGTACTGCCTTGGCAAAAGGCAAATCAACACTTTGTTCCCAAAACTTGTCTTGCAATAGGAAGATGTGTTTTGAGTTGCCATAATCTAAAATTCGAAGTCCATAATCCATCGATAGCCATATTATCCAGTCCGAATCTACGATCTCTCCAGATCCTTTTATCCAAATCGATATCCATCCAAAGCTAAATCCATTACCGTTCGAGGCTGATATCCAAATCCGTGATCTCTTCGGGTGGTTAGCCAAATCCGGGACCGCTCTGGGCCCATATCTAATTTCGGGACCGCTTTGGATCAATGTCCAAATCCATGCGAAGCTAATATCCGAATCTGTGACCTCTCCAGGTTGTTAGGCAAATCCGGGACCACTCCGGGTTCATATCCAAATCCATGACCGCTCCGGGTCCATATCCAAATCCATAGTTATTCGAAGCTGATATCCAAATCCGTGACCTCTCCAGGTCCTTGCCGAGCACAATCCATACTCGACATCCGAGTAAGCCGATCTTGTCGCTCTTCGACGAAGCGGGGCTACTTTCTCTAATCTGGTTTAGTGTTGTTGAACATTAAGTGATGTCTTGACCTAAGTCCTAGGCCGATAGTGGTCTCTCCAGACCCTTGCCGAGCATAATCCATACTCTCAACCCGAGCAGGACGATCCGGTCGCTCTCTGACGAAGCGACCTACTACTTGCCAGGCATAACCCATACCTGATGTCATGTTGGGTTTTATTCTCCGACCTCGACTCTTCGTTCGAGGACTTAATCCATGTACAAGTTCATTCTGTCACTCTCCAATGAAGGGACTTGCACCTTACGATTACCTCCCCGTCACTCTGCACGGGAAAATAATCACGTCCTGTTTTATTTATCGCAGCAACGCAGGTCATAAACAACCTAATAAATAAGAGTTCATGCATCCAGAAATCCAAAAAAATAAAAAAGCCAAAAGGTGCCTCTCCGAGCACGATGATTCGTCATCATCTCAGAGCATGCGTAGGGACCGTCCTCGATCTCGTACATGTGTAAGTGACTTAACCGCCTTATTATAGAGTTATTTATTATTATTATTATTATGGTCCGAGTCCAAATCCTAAACTCGGCCCTTACCATCATGCTTGGTTGATGATGATTCATGATCCCGCTCTAGAGCCATTCTTGTTTCCATTCGATATGGATGGTGGCTGCTCCTGTTCCACCGCCGTTGTTCGAATCCTCATGTGCTGCAATAGTCCACCGTTCCTAATGTGCTCCTTCATCATATCATTTAAATGACATTCATCCACAGTTGCCCATTCAGTTCGTGGAATAGACTACTTCCCAAACTTGTGCTCCCATTCCGTGGAACGCTCCTTACTGGTTTCCGATATGGGACTTCCCCCTTGTGTCTAGATAAATCCGTTCTAAGCTTTCTGTTAAATCCGAGTAGGATGAGAACTTTGGCTCCTGCTCTTTCCATCGCCTTTTCATCCCATCATATCCATCATCCAGTTTCCGTTTGCCTTTATCATTCTTATGTGAATCTCTTGATGATCCTCCACTTTGCATGGCTTTCACCTCCAGTTTGTCGGCTCGTACGTCTTCCTACCGCAGAAACCTTTCCGCTTGATGATAAAACTCTCTGAGATCCATAGGTGGGCCCCGCGCCAATGAATCCTTGAAATACGTGCCATCAACAATTCCCGATACAACTGCCATCAGAACCATGGATGGATCCACCAATACCACCACAGCATTAAATCGTGTTAGAAAAACTCTTCGGTCCTCTGTTTTAGTGTTGCTAGACTCATCACATTTTTGGGTCTCGAGATGTGAACTCTAAATTGCCTCATAAACCTTTCGACCGATTTTATCCTTGTGCCAATAGAACTACTCTCCAACTGTCTGAACCATAGTGCAGCTATATCCTTTAAATATAGGGGAAAGCATCGTACTATGACTTCCTCTGATACCCCCAGTACTTCCATGTGTCGTATATACCTCATCATATACATAGTTGGGTCCGGATTTCTGTCATATACTTCCAGCGTTGGTAGTTTAAACTTCGATGGATTACTAGCATTCCTAATATTAGGAGTTAATGAACTTCTATTTATTTTTCATTTATTTACTATGTTCTTACTGATTGTGGGTGTTAGTCCAAAATAAAGGCTAACATTATTATTATGCATATATTAAATAATGATTATATTAATTAATTATTATTTTTCATTATTAGAAGGCATCAATTTAATTAATAAAATATATAATTGTTATCTATTAATTGGGCCATTATAATAATTTAAATACTATAAATTATGTACGTACACACATGCACGCACGCGCACACACATATATATGAAAGGATCGGCCACCCCTCATTTTTGCTACACCCAAAATCAACTGATTTCAACCACATGTTTTGAGTTAAATAATTATACTTTCTCTCTCTTGTCGATAAAATGGGATTTGGAGTGTAGCAAAAATGAGGTATAGCAAAAATGCGATTTGTGGTTGAAATCAAATGAGATTTGTGATGTAGTAAAAATGAGGTGTAGCCGATCCTTATATGTAATGTTTAGGTGTATATATGTATATGTGTATATAGATATATGAATGTATGTATATGTAAATCTATGTATGTATGTGTGTATGTATGTATGTGTATGTGTGTGTGTAGAGTAGCCATATTTTCAAAAATTATTTTAAAATTATGCAGACCAAAATGTATATGGTGTTGGGACGGGATTCCAACTAGAGACCACTCAAATTGAAACCCCACAAGCATAGCGGAAAACGAGATCGTGGTAAGAAGTGTAAAGACAACCAATCAATAACTCAATTCCAATCTCAACCAATCCAAAAGCAATCACAATCTCAAACAAGCAATACAGAAATCAAAGCATTAACGAAAATAAATCACACAGAGATTTATAGTGGTTCCACTAACGTTGTGTTAGTGCACATCCACTTTAAGAGAGAGATTGTATTAATATTGATGAGGAGTACAAGCGATTGAATATAATAATCAAAATTCTAGTTAGAAATTGATTTGTGGAGAAGAGAATTTAAGAAAATTAGGTTTTGATAAACCCTAAATAGTGATGGCTAATCTCTTGCGGTCGCTTTTTGTCGTTTACACGCACCACTAGATCTGAAACCTGAAGCTAGCTTATATAAAACAATAGAAACCCCAAACAATGTTTCAGAATTGCCCATGTAAATATCACAAATCTTCATGCCAAGCCCACGCTTGAAAACATGCTAAAGTCGTCTCAGACGTCTGTCATAAAGGGACAGACGTCTGTCAATATCCTTTGAAAAAAGTTCTATACAAGCTCAGACGTCTGACTATTTGGTCAGGCGTCTGACCTAACACTTTGGAAAAAGTTACGCACAGACTCAGACGTCTGACCATTTGGTCAGACTTCTGATCTAACTCTTTGGAAGAATTTCTGCACAGACTCAGACGTCTGACCTAACTCTTTGGAAGAATTTCTGCACAGACTCAGACGTCTGACCATGGCAATTCAGCTCACTTCACCTTTTCCCCTATAATTTCCACCTTCGAACTCCAATTTGCGAACCGTTTTTTACATTACGAAGCTACTTTCGAGCTATACAATTCTCCATATAGTGTCGCCAAAATATAACGTATGAGTATAAATTAATTAATTGTGCCTGATTAATTAAGTAGATAAAATTCTCTTATAATCGATCATATCATGAATAGCGGATTTGGGTAAAATATTTTAATAGTTTATTAATACTGCTATAAATATAACTAGATGTCTCGTTCTACACACAAAATTTAATTCTAACCTCATCGACACCATCGTCAATTGTCAACCGACTTAGACTTCAAAGCTGTAATAATCTACATTGCATGTTTGTGTCATCGCATTCATTGACCATCTTGGGACTAAATAATTTGCCATTGTCAAGAATTAGCACCAATCTTTAACAACAAAAATATATCCTTAAAATCAAAAAATGATATAAGATTACCACCCTTGTACCTAATTTTTAATATATCTATTGTATAAGTCAAAATATCACATCAGATTTAAATATATTTTTAAAGAGTTTTTAAAGAAATACCAAATTAAAAAATACCAATACGATGAAACATTCACCATCAAATTAGGAAATACTGATCATATATTCTCAACAAACTAAATAAAGAATTAAATGTCTACCAACTCGCATTTGTTTGCTTTTACAAGATCTGATTGAAAGATCAGAACAGTACATGTGCATGTTAAAGATCACTTATAAAATAACATCGGTAAAGGAAGCTCAATTTTGAATATAAAAAAGAAAACCATTTTTTTCAATATTTTTACAATCAGTACGAGTATCGTTTTATATAAATAAACATAAGGTTGTTATTGCCCCCATCATTTAATTTTTTTGTTGGACCCCACCGTTTTATGATTTTCTTTTCAATGAAATGGTTTGAAAAGAGTTTTCTGTTTTCAACCATGTATTTTAAAATATAGCGGAGAGGAGAAGAGAGTGGAAAAGATTCAAAAAATGCTTTTAATATATAAAATTAAAAATGATTTTTGTCGGTTTTCAACCTTTTGAAAAGTATCGATCTTTCTCATTCTTATTCTCTCTTTGTTGAAAATGAAGATGATTTTCCACTTCCTTCTCGCTGATGTGTTTTAGAATATTCTATTGAAAACACAAAGCACAAAACTTAATTTTAAACCAAACACCACTTTTAAATTCTCGGTGAATTATTCATTCTTTTATCGTTTCAGTTTTTGACAAAATATTGACGAATATGCTTTGAAAATAGTAAAACGTATGTTTTGATTCCATTTATCAAGTCTCCCTCTTAGTAATTTAGCAAATTTTATTGTACTAGTGTAAACCCGTGCTACGCATACGAATTGAAAAATAAATTTTTAAAGTTAAAGTTTCATAAGAAAGAGAAAAAATATATTTCATTGTGATAATATTTGCTTGAATTATAAGCCGTTATCAAAAATAATCTTTTACCAACAAAACGTCTAGCATATCCAATGTATAAGCATGCAAAAATGCTTCTTAGTAAAATTCTTTTTCTTTCATGCTTAGTAAATTTCTATTTTTATAATGAATTATGGATGACGCAAGTTTATTAACATTTATCATCAAGTATATAGAAGTGTACATTGAGAATGAGTAATATTTGATTTAGTATTTATATCATATTAATTGATGCTAACATATAAATGGGATTATTTTAGAGACGACAAAAATCACTTCCTTAACAGAATTTCTTATGATACATTGGTTTATATTTATATATATGTATTTTTTGAAGTATCCATAATTGTATTAGCCATTTTATCGTACAACATGTATTCTACCTCTGCTGTTATGGTAACGACGACCATTAACATTTTGTAAATACCGTTACTACTGGTAAACTAAAATTATTTACCGTTACCGATTGACGATATACTGATGACTGGTATACCGATAAACTGGTAATCGTTGCACTGGTAATGGTAAATTACCGATTGTCTAGAAAAATATAAGTTGATATATTTTTACACCGAATGATGCTTCATTATGTATCTCATTGGTTCACTTAATAATGAACATAAAAAAAAAGTGTATTTATCATCAATTGAGTTGAATTAATGAAATAAATTAAACTATTTTCTTACTTCTAAATGCTCGTAATACAACATCTTACGTGAATATCAATGAATATGAATATATAGGTAAATTACCGTTACTGCTGGTTTTGAAAAAATATTACCTGTGTTTTACTATAAAAAATTGTAAATTTACCGTTACCGTACTGATTATGCTGATATACCGACTTTACTTTAAAATAGTAACCGGTTGACTGGTAATGATGTAGTAATGGTAAATTTATCGTTACCATAACAGCCCTACACAAAATTATAAAAATGTACAAAAAGGTACCAATAAGATGACATTAAATTATTAATAGCTAAGATTAATCTAGCACTGTTAGTGTTAAAAGCTTATATATGGATGGTATGATCATAGTAATAATACGTGGAGATGCTTAATCATAGCACAGACATCATATAAATATTTTTGTACAACTAAAAGCCATAAATAGTCAATGAAAACTTATTCCGTACTCATGTTGCACGCATTAGTGGATCTCCATATTTTTTAGTTCAACTAAATAATAATAATAATAATAATATAATGACACATGTAATGGAATGCATATAGCAAAATATTTGAACTTTGTCCTGATAATTATATAATAATAAAAAAACAAAAAATAAAGATAAACAGGTTAACACTGATAGCAATCAACTTAAAAACACAGGCATTATTTACTATTATACCACATGGAATAAAAAGTATAATATGATAAATTACTGTAGGCCTATTAGCCTATGGCATAATTTTGAGTCCACGTGTGAGTAGTTAATTTATACTTGGCTCTGTCGGTCTTATACATGTAAACAATCTTTGGAACTAACAAATTATCTATGTTTATTTCTGTCAGATATGAACATATGAACAATAGAACCTATTCCACATATATATGCCCTGTGTTAAATACTATCATTTTGAAGAAAAAAAGTAATTAAGAAGGTACCTTGAACATAATAAAGGCAAGGCTGCACTGCTCCTTTAGAATTTTAAAGACATGTTCCGTCACTGTTAATGTTTAGGTGGAAAACTATGGTTGGAAAATATACTTTCGGCGGCTTGAATGGATAATCTAATGGTTTTATGCTTGTTGCTTGCCAATGGAACAGAGCCTCAATGACATGGCTAACACTTTATGAAATTCGTGGATTCTTCTGGAAATCTTAACTCCTTCAAAATCCTTCTCAAAGCTATAAATTAATTCCAAATCTAGCACATGCGATTCCATCTACTTTTCTCCAATATTGGATTCACACATTAATTATCAATAATGAATGTTAATACAGCAAAAATCGATCTTATATTCAATGATAATTAATACAAAATAATTGGTACATCACACTTTCCTCCACCACTACATGAATTCTTCATTAATATAAAATATTTGTAACCATATCCATCTTCAGATAATAAGCTCATCACCGATCATTCTTCTTAAAAAAATAAGCTCATAACCAAGCACACAGAGACTCATCTCCCACCAAAAAAGCAATCTCAGTAACAAACGTGGTAACGGGAGTAATGCATATATTTTTGGATATAAAGTGGGCACTCTGAAAAATAGAAAACCTACAAAATCAACAGAGCAAACGGGAGCAATTATCATCAAGTAGTAATAATGCTCATACTCCATGTCATAAGTCGTGTACTAAAATGTTATGTATTAGTGATAATAATTCTTTTGAAAATTGTTATACTGAAGCGGTAGCCTACATAGAAGCCCACCCAACTTAACTCTTGGAATCGCAACAATAAATAAAGTCTAAATCCTTGATACTGATGAGTTTATTAACCATTCTCTATGTATTATAATCAAAATAAGATTATTAATTGTTGTCTATCCGTAGTAAGATAAATGAATGTAAAATAGATAAAATTTTATTACTTTCTGAAAAAAGAAGGATCACCATCACTTCTATGGTGGTTTGAAATAACGCTTTAACACAACAGAGAGCGCATATGCAATGAGTGAAATACGAAGCACCAGCGACATCACTTCACCCTATGAGGACAATAACGAAAAAAGATTACATACCAAATATACTGTTTATTGTTGGAAAATATTATGCAAAATGACATACTATTTTCAAAGTGGTATTTAAGAACATGACTATAACTTGAAGGTTGTCCATCCTATATGCATACCAAAATAATACTAATGTATTGTGTGTGTTATTTACTTTGTATGCATATCCAAAATTGTAATCATTATATAATGCATTAATAAGTTTGCTTTTCAGTGTTACGGTAAGAGACAACTCATTCTTAAGATCCTCATATAGTGTTGAATGGATGCTTCTAAAAGACTAACACCGGCAAATTCTATATGTGCACTGTATAAAGGGGAAAAAAATCATTAAGCAAAAAGACAGTGAAGTTGTATTCTTAACTCTTTTTATATGAGGAAATTGCTTGCTTTTCTGCTTGAAGATGGACAATTATGTTTGCTTGTGAACTATGGTACAACTATACTCATGTTTGCTAGCATATGCCGGATGAAGTCAAATGAGTGTTGTCCCAAATAGTTAATAAGAACATACACACACAAAAATACATGAATTCGATTCAATGGTCAAGCGTTGTTTGTTCCATATGAAGTATAAACAGACCTTAGAACATGTTGACCACACTCACGCACGCACGTTAACAAATGTAGCAGCATAGGTAGTCCAGAATGTTATAAGAACTTATCTACAAAGTTTGATTTTTCATTGTGTATTATACAACTCTAAAGTGCATTATACAACTCTAAAGTGAAATAGACAACTTTAGAAAGGATTAAGGCATAGCGGGTTCTTACCGCCTACATATATAATAGGTTATCGCAAACGACACATTAGGTTGCTTTTGAGTGTGAAACAGAAATATGAATTAATCGCAATCGAACAAATTATTCCTGCGCTAGATTTAGAAGGGTTAAGCTAGTATAAACTAAAGAAGGTTAGGCATATCTGAACACAGTAGAAAGTATGTTCACGGTTTGGTTTTGAACCCAAAATGTTTACTCATCATTCGTATAAATGAGCTATCTTCTCATCAAGGAAAGCAGTAACCTGAATGATACCTTATTTTAACAGTATAGTTGCAAGGATGGATGAAAGATCATCTATTTTGCATTTTACAAATTTAACTTATGCTTAGACTGTATTTTGATAGTTTTAAATTGCATCGAGAAGTTGCATTGTAATGTCATAATGTTCATAATTTACTTTTAAGTTAAAATCATTTAAACATGATTAACTAAAATAATTTACCGATTAGCTTAAGATTAGTGCTGAACTGTATAATCTTGATTAGTATTGAAATATGTTAACTCATCATGGCTTACTGAAGTGAACAGAAATATTTATTTACATGCTCTAAATTTAAAGTTTAAATACACAAACTCCCAAACTATCCATAGTTAAAAGGAATCTCTTTGGACTGCCAAGGCTTTCATTTAAGTAAATTAAAGCATCTTTTTGAATCTACAAATTAAAAAAGGATATATCAAAAATAAAAGTGTAACTTTATATTGTCAAACTTGACTCACCTGAACCAAACCCATATTTTCAGTACTAATATAAGCACATAACTCCATGCCTTCAGATATCGTGCCATCAAACTCTCGTACAATGCAAATTTAAAGATACAAACAATTTGCATTCTTACTCTTCAAATGAAGAAAAACAATTAGTTTACGATCATAAAATCTATTTTTACAGTGCGTATGTTAATAAAATGTATAATTATAATATCAAATTTTAAAAGAAACAAAAATTCACCCTAACAGTGGATAAAAAAGACTATAATTTTATTTTAAGAGGACAATGATGCCGTAAGGTTCCTAAACAAAGGTACAAAAAGAATACATAGTTGCAACAAAAAAAGTATCCGGCTTACAATACCATGCACTTTTATGCACAATGTAAATAACCATGCAATCAAGTTTTTGACTTGGAAGCAAGCGTTTTGAACAATTTTCCACAAATTTATATCCCTTACATAGTTTGAACTCAAAAATCAACCCGAATCATAGTGAAGAAGGCTGTAAGCATATATTGCTCTACAAACAAATATTAATTTTGTGGTAGTGCATACACTTTTCAATATGTCAAGGTAGATCTTTCCATAGACGAAATAGTATAGCTGTTAATCACACTTGTTCAAGAGGTTATTGCTCAAGAATAGCGACACAAACTTTAATACACTAATTTCTTATAATGTTTCAGACACCCTTAATAAAGTAGTTCGATTGAAAATATTAGATTATTGCTCATAAATTGAATGTTTGATCCTGCTATTTTGTTCACGATGTAATTCTTTAGTAATCTGGCTTTTGATACATGCCTTTTTTTTAACTAAGCTTTTGATGGATATTTTACAGGAAGAAGGAGCTTCAAAATTAGATTGCTGGTAGTAATAAGAAATGTAGCTCTAAGCTTATCAATACCATCTTCACTTCTTATGTTAAATAAAGAACGCAATGCAATAACATGATTGAACTTTTTGTATACTTTCAATGTAGCCATCCAAAAGTCGGTTAAAATAAGAAAACTATATGTGCAAATGACAACTATCTAAAAGTACTGACATTTCATTTAACTCTACGGGCCAAAGAAATAAATAAATTCAATCATGCTATATATCCTAAAGGGGGTTCGCCAGTAAACTATTATATATTGTTGGGTCTATTTTAAGTCTCCACGGCTATTGTCTTAAAAGTTAACTTTATAGTAGCTGACATAGAATCTATGCAAGTATATATGTACAAATGATATTAATAAAACACAGAAGCATAACTCCCCACCTCTCTCTCTATCTTTCTATTAATGCACCAAAAATATGCTTTAATGTCCATCTTACGCTAAGGCTGTAGACTTATTATTTTAATTTCAACATAACAGAAATTTCACTTCATCTCTTATGTGTATTATCACTAATATTGCCTCGTTATACAAACTTTAGTGGCATAATCTACATTAAGAGAGACACATATGGCACATTTATCTAAACTTATCTACAGATTTTGCCGTCCTGCACAGTTGCGGTTAACTAAACTAAGGTAACTGATCATAATCTTAGGATTAGACCAAAATTTTCCTTTAAGTACAAATGACAATCTCACTTTTAGTTGAGCCACTCATATTACTGATATCGTGGTTGATAAGAGATCATTACATTAAATTTAATATTATTATTGATAATACTAATTTCAAAATAAACTATTTGTACTACATCCTTCTAAACATATAAAGTATATCTATTAATACATAGCTGTTAATAATTTATACTGTCGACATCATTTATATGGTCATTTTTTACAGTCATAAGATTTGTTGCAATTACTAATTACAATTCATATTGATATCATAAGTATCAAATATCAAGCTTACATGAGCATAGTAGATTAGATGGTGTCAAAATCAAAAAAATTAGTACATCATTTGATTGGACATCAATAAAACCAAGGAGTAAAAAGATTGCAGACTTAAAGCTAATTGATTCGAATCTGTATTGTACGACATCAAACCGACAGAAAATAGCCAAACGTTGGAATTAAAGAAGAAAACAACAAACTTCAAAAAATAATGAATAAAGACGATAACAACAAATTCATACCTTAGTAGAAGAAGATCTAGACGTTTGGAGAGAGCGATGCATTTTCAGCCTAGGGATTGTTGCTGGCGATGGAGGTGAGGAATAACAATCCAAAAGCAATCTGAAGACTGTATGGTAGAGGTAAACATCGGCCAATTCAGGAGTGTTAAATTGACCGCCAGTTTTTACAATCTAATTTAGGGTTAGAGGATATTGAAGAGGAGGAAAAACGAAGAAGGGGGAAGACGCGATTGAAGATTCGAAGAAAGGTTTGGAGTATAGGGAGAAGCGGAGAGATGGAAACGAAACGCGACCCTTGGTTTCACAAAATACAGAGACAGCCCGTGCGCCCTTGAAATGCATCTCACTAATCATATAATAGTATAGATGACAGAAATATTAGTAACTACCACACCAAGGAAATCAATATAAGAACGAAATAACAAAGATTTGAAAAGAAAAAAAAAGAAAACTTGCGTGAACCTACATATCATGGCTGAACAAAAATAAAACACAAACCAGTAACACATTACACATATCCTCAGCCTGCACCATAATTGACATTAATCCTCCTCTCTCGTCTCTTCCTCGTTACCAGTGCTACTACAACTGCCATTCTCGGCATCCCTTCGTAAAGAATGAGTCTTCAGTTGACTTATCACTGTCTTCCTAGCCGCTGTCTTCCTCCTTCCTCTTCCACCTACAGACTGACCAGATGGAAAATGCTCATTCTGCCTCCGATCATCAACACTCTGCTTCCGATCACCATTAACATTTCCATTTGGTTGAACCGGTACAAATGGATTCCAGTCCGCGCTACCTGGATTCGCAAACCCAATAGGGAAAAAACCCCAAATTGCATGATACTTGTCCGTACCCGGCACCACAGTAGGCGGAGTACCTACCTCTGTAGCCTCAAATGCCTTCTTACAATTCTGGCATTTGAGCATTTGATTCAAGTACGCACAACTGTAAAGATGTGCGTGAAGACAAAACTTACAAACCGTCCAGAATGTACCTTCTTGTCCTGAAAACCCTGCAAAAATCGAATCAACTTCGGATCTTCTGACTGGATCCGACATAACGCTGTATGCATCGGTCAACACTCGAAATGCATCGTCGGAACCGGGGAACCGGTTGCGGTCGGGGTGGAGGAGGAGGGAGAGGCGGCGGTAGTTCCGTTTGAGCAGGGATTCTTCGAAGCCATTTCTGGGGATCTGTAAGACGGCGTAGTAGTCAGGAACGTTTCCGGAGGTGGTGTAGCGGTTCTGGTCGGCGATGAGGACGTCGGAAATCGCAAGAATCTGATCGGCGCGGTCATCGGAGGATACGGTAGAGTAATCGAGGACTAGTTCGGCTAAGCGCTTGGCTCCGATGAAATCTCGAGCGGATAGAAGCTTTGTGGCGGTGGTGAGGTTAAGCTCTGTTTCGGAGTTGGGGTTAGGGTTTGTGCTTTGGGTTGGATTCATTTTTAGGGCTAGGGATGGAGGAGTGCGGTAGATTAGGTCAAAGGGTAATTTGGGATCTGCACAGATGGACTACGGCAGCTTATGGGCTTTTTGTTGCGGTATAGATGAAGATAGTTCAGCTATAATCAATATTTAATCCAAGGTCTTAAATGACCCCACAGTTGGTAAGAGTTTTACTATATTTCATATGATAAAATTTTTATTTTATTTTTAAGATAAAGGAACCAAGCATGGCATTAGTCAATGAGATTTTACACATTCAGGGTATTCAATGAGATTAACTTTCCACCGGGCACATGCGTTGACTGTCGATTCAGAATCTAATCTTTAATAATAGTTGTAATACTTTTGGTGTTATACTTTTTTGGTATCAACGTGAAATACCAAAAATGTCCCTTATAAACATTATTAAATATTAATATCACTTAAAAATATGATCTTACAGATAAGTTTTCTTTACCGATTCAAAACGCTTATCTACAAATATTATTGAAATATCAACATCACTTAAAAATAGGATTTAACAAATAAACTTTATTTTCAAAGTCATTCTTTATTAATTAATAATAGAAATAAAAATTCAAACTAATAAAAAATTAAATTCATTATTTACTAACTAACAATAAAAATGAAAATTTAAACTAACAAAACAAATTAGATGTTGCAATTTAGAAAGAATAATTAAAACTAACTGCATATCATTTCATTGTAAAAAATGGCTAAATATTTATGCAAATCATATTTTTTCGACCGAGTTAAACATATACAATTTGTTAAAAAAACAATTTACATGCAAAGTGCGTACCATCATCACGTGCGAAGCACGTGCCATAACGCTTTTGTATAATGTAATTTTTAGTAGTGAATTATGCATTTTGGTATAATGTAATTTTCGATAAACGTTACAAGTCTAATTCGTATGTTCGTTAAACAAGCCCCCATTTCTTATCAAATATATGGATAGTTTTATAGATGCTTATTCGCTAAAATGTGCAAATTTTAAACTTTTAGGCTCTTGTTGAAAAAATATTCAAAATGTTGAATTTTTATTAGTGAACGCCCAGAATATGAGAACTTATTGAATAAGCGCCAATATTTTGTTAATCTGTTGAACAAGTGCCTAGCTTAATTTCTATAGGTAAAATTTGAGGTTCCATTGTAGTATTATTGTAATATCTCTCATTTTGAGATCTAAAATTGAATATCAGTGTGTTGCTACCATTCAAATCTTATTTTCAAGCGACCATATAATCTTTTTTCTCAAACATGCAATAAAGTGATAAAGAACCATAAATCTTAAACAAATTACGTTGTCATTCAATTCAAATTAACTACCCAAATGTTTCCATTGCATAAAGAAAAATGTATATACAATATAGTAATGAACATGATCGGTGTATGACGATACCATCATGAATGATCCAACTTTATATTACATAAATTTTACATAATAATAAACAAATTATTAAGTAAATCCGCCTCCTACAGTTGTCAACTTCAACTATTGGATAAAACACAATAATCCTTCAACCATCGTCATATTCAAATGAGTATCAAGGAAACTAAGCGAAAAACATAAACTTCGAGTCGTATAAAAAGTATGGTAAGAGTAACATCAACCTCAACAATTCATGTCAACAATAATGTGATGACCGCCGTACACCTCTGACACCCAATATAACACGTATAATGCGCTACAAAGGTTCCCACGGATGTAGGATGATTGTCAAGTGATAAAGCGCTGAAGTCTCTAAATTAGAATCAGTCGTATATGCCACAACACATCGAAAAAATACAATATCACATATAGATATAAAACAGATGAGATAGTAAATATAAGTAGATGAATCAAAACCGTATCAGAGTGCAGAGATCCATCAATAAGTGATAGAGTTATATATCATATAATAACTCAAAGTAAACTGTCTTTAAAATAAATAAAAGCACTTATAAGTTCCACAGTTATACATAGTCGAAAAATAAGCAGTAATAAATCCAAATATAGTACATTGAAGGCGTAGCCTCCTGCTCATCACCTACATAGCTCCATGGCTCAATAGGCTAGTTATCCTTGATATACTAATTTAAGAGTACCTGGAATAATATGAAGCAAAGCATAAAATTATGAGTCAGGCGACAATCTGGTGTGAGTGGTAGAAAATCGCAAAATCCTATAAAAATCATTGTAGTAGAACATAGGGTATGGATAATCATACCTTACATGTCCCTACATCTAAAGTGTTAGCACATAACATCAAATATATGCTACTTTTCTTATAATCATCATGGGTGTATTATACATTAGAGTACATATGGGTGTTTAAATATACACATCAATGATACCTATGTCATGTGACATCCCTAACATACAAACATAATATCCATTTCCCATCCTCACATCACTCCCTCAAGTGCGTTGGACATATGGTAACTCATATGACCGCATCCCAGGTCATAAACTACTCCACGTCTTGGTATTTTGGTTCTTGAATCCAATGCCACTCAGTAGATCGGGAAATAAACTATCCATCCTAGTAGTCCGAGGGAAGACAGATCTCTCGTTTGAAGAACCTAGGGCTTGTCCCAGCTAGGCGAGTGTCCTCACGTATCGCTACTTTATGAGTACATATTGAAGCATTGAGTATCAAATATCCCTTCGCACATGTCATATTCGTAGAAGATCGCATCCTAGAGCCACTTCGCAAGTCCACATCATAGTACTTCTCATAATGGACCTTCATACAACTCCCATTATATAGTCATTAAGTCCAGAACAGCTTTAGGCATCCATTATAAGTGTAGATATCATCATGTTGTTCCGAAGCATCCTCTGAATTTCCTAGGTTTGGCCCAAAGTAAACCCTAAGAAATCCTAGGTCTAGCCCGAAATCTCAGGGTACTTCCATACACAAGTGATATTCCATCCATCATATATTGAGATCTGACCATTGTATCATCGCCAAATTTCATCAGTAGCTTCCTCACATCCTTATCTAGCATCCTTGAAAATTTGGAGTTGATCTGAAGAAGTCAAATCAACGGCCAAGATTGAATTAAGGATGGGTCAAATCTGATCCATCACCCCCGCCTTAGCCATTTCCTCATGTTGGCCCAAAGTCTATCTCATTTTAGACCAAAGTTAGCTTCCCATCAGTCCGAACCTCTTCCCTTCCTTCATGTTTAAGACCCTTAGAACCTATGCCAAAATTCAAGAGCCTAGGTGGGTCGATACCGACCCATACTAGGTTCGAGTCCGGCCTATACCAGGTTCCTAACTTAACCATTTTGGCCAAGTCTTTATACTTCTCAATGCATGCTAGTTTCCTTCATCAAACCCGAAGCACTCCATCCAAGAGCCCTAAATCTTCATCTCAAAAGCTCAAACTCTCCATCATCGTCGATTCATCTTGTATACTCTATCTCCTCTTCGCCATAACTCTACCTCTCTTGCTTCGATCCTCTTGAAATTGAAACATAGCTTCATGCGGCCTTCCCTATTGCCCCCATATCGAATGCAAGTGTTGGCTTGTTTTTTTTGATAACCTTGGAATTGGACGAATGCACAAATGTTCCTTGCTAACACTTGTATTGAAAATGGAAAATGGTGAATCACATAAGCAATATAAAGTAAGCGACGTCGAATATAGAGTGGTTCAACAATATAGCCTACGTCTGTTGTGAAGTTCACTTACTATATTTCTTTATTACAATTATAGTGAATTACAAGAGAAAAATAATAAAAATGAAGCATTAAAGACTAAATAAGGTAGCTGATCTTAAGAACTTACTATATAAAGAGCCCTGGATTGTGCGTAGTACCTAGAATTCCTATATTTTCCAGCCCCTTTGAAGTGAAAATGCATGGAATACTGGCTGATATAGATGATGGATGGTCGACATAGTGTTGCAAAACAGGCGAGATAAGCATTTGGCTATTGATCTGGTTGCATGGGTTGATGTAAGGCAGATGTAAAGGTGCAAAGGGATGTGTGATTGAGAAATATACTAATTGTCCCTCTATACCATGCACAGACTTTGCATTTATTCACATTAAACGATGATGGCTTGCCCAGGAATAGTCATCACTTTAGTCGTCTAGCTATAGGGCTTGGTACAGGTGAATAGACAGCTTGTTGTTTACTCTAACGTGCTTATGTGGCAATCCTTGCTGAGATGGCTGGTTGGTTGCTGAAGGTATGAAAGAGACCAAAAAAAGGCTGAGAACCCAATTGGGGTGATGTTGCTAGGCCAGGTGTGAGGTGACAAAGAAGGCGGCCTGAGGTAGTCTGACATGTGCCATGGATGGGTAACGCTCGAGTTGGCCTTGTTGACACTACTATAACTACAATACATAGGCACAACAGATTTCCAACAGTACTTTCCAATGGATCGTTATTTTTTAACATGCCGTTGATAGCCGTTGGAAAAACAGCCGTTTGCGGCCATCGAAAGCCGTTGGAAATATTCGTGCAAACCTACAGCGAGGCTGAAACCAGATTCATTATCATCTTCCTCCCCAAAAACACCAAAACCCTCCTCCACTCCTCCTCTTTATTGCTTCCAACTTCCCCACGCAACCGGCAGCCACTTTGAGCCATCAATCAATACCAGCTGCCTCTCTCCATTCACAAACATCTCCAAAATCAGGTTTTGCCTAAAACTTTAAAATTTTAACTTTTTCTAATTTTGTGTTAATTTGTTATTATAGTTGTATCTAATGACCTAGTGATTGTTTATTATACCAAACTAAGTGCTAATTACAATTATTATCATCCAAACGTTCAAATTGTTTGTGCATATATATTATGCACATATATACATTTGTTGATAATTTAGTGTAAATGCGCATTTGAGTTAGCGTTAGATTAATTAGGATTGATTTACATTATTTTGTGTATGTTATGTAAAATATTAGGCAAACATGAATTAGTCGAATATTTTACGAATATGAATTATATCTTTTACAAAATATACTAGCATTAGATAAGTATATAATTTAGTATACGTATACACATGAATTATATATTTTGTGAAATAGTAAAAATCATATAATTTACTATATATTTAATAAAATAGTAGAATATAAATAAAATAATGCATAATATGCTTTATTTTATATATTTAAGAAAACGGTAACATATAAACAAAATTTAAATCCCTTAGTGAATTTTTGGTCCCGTCTCACAAGTGTTGTATATGATCGTTGTATGAATATTCGTTTTTATTGCAAAACGGAAATTCATATTCATCTGATACAATATCCGTTGGATTTGTCCCTGTATTGGACAAGTTACAAACACCATATAGTAATTACGTTTCATAAATCATATCGTTATAAACGGTTCATAAAATTTCGACGGCATTTCCTTTTTGTTTCTTGTGTACATGCATATGTGTACAATATAAGGAACACGGGGGAAGTGCTGCCGAAATTTCGAAAAAATGTTTATAATGATATGATTTACGAAATGTAATTACTATTGTGTTTGTAATGGAAAGTAGGATGACCGACCATCACAAAAGGTACAAAAATGTGAACAAAATATTAAGAAATATAACTTTGTATATAAACGAAAATGGATTATAAAAAACAGTAAAATGTAAACGTGTTTATTGAATTTGACTAATAATTTTTTTACTATTGATCATAGGTTTTACAGTAGGAAAAATGATCAATTCTTTTATTGATCGGAGCTGGATGTATCAAAGAAGAGAAATGGGAGGCTCAATAAGTAAACATTTTCTTAACGGGGTAAATGTATTTGTCGAATTTGCTTTAAGTAATATTGGAAATGACATAGAATTTCATTGTCCATGTAGTAGGTGCAAATTGTTGAAGCATTTAGTACCGAATATGCTTAGGATTCATTTGCGTCAATATGGTTTCGTAACTAATTATTTGGTGTGGGATCGCCATGAGAAATTATAACATGTAACGAGGAACAGTCAATAGAGGTCATTAGTGATGAAGTTAGTACGACGAATCTCATAGAACATATGGTTGAAGATACAGCACGATTAATATTCCCTACTGTTGAAATTAATAATGACGATGTTAATGTCGAAGGGGAACCAAATGTTGGAGCGAAAAATATATATGATTTATTGGATGCTGCTAAAAAACCTCTTTGGAATGGATGTACTAGCGGCACTCAATTATCGGTAACTGCAGAGTACATTGCAATGAAACCAAAGTACAACCTCACAGAAGCCGGACTTACGGCTGTTGTACAAGCTGCTAAACGCCATATGACATCAGATAATTTAATGTGCGAAAATTATTATGAAGTAAAAAAACTTATGTCATCTTTCGGTTTGCCGTATCAAAAAATTGATATATGTCTAAATGGTTGCATGTTTTTTTGGAAAGATGACGTCAGTCTTCGAAATTGTAAAATATGTAATCAAGAAAATACAAACGAAGGAAAAAAGGGAAAAGAAGTTCCATACAAGCGTATGCATTATTTACCTATCACTCCTAGGCTTTAAAGATTATATGCATCATCTGTAACAGCGCATCATGTGAGATGACACAGTGTAAGAGCACCTGAAGAAGGTACGTTAACACACTCATCTGTAACAACGCATCATATGAGATGGCACGGTTTAAATCGTATTGTACTAATTTTAACCTGTAATTTTTTTTATTTTAGGAAAAGTTTCAGGAGGCACGGGCAGAGCTGCTTTCAGAATCGGATCGCGACGAGTTGACGGTAGAGGAGGAAGATAATATTTTCGACGTTATTATAGATCCGACGCAGCGGAATAGGCGCTATGGCTATGGAAACCAAGCGATCATCTTATAAACATTGTAGTATGCACCATTATCATCCTGCACCATTATCATCCTACACCATTATATGCCAATAAAATATGCATCATTATCATCCTGCACCATTATCATTTAATAAATATGCATTTCCTTATGGTATATGCATTGCTTAAGATCACGTCATTTACGTTTCTATATTTTAAAATATGCATTTCTTAAGAAAATGATTATAATATAACTGTGAACATCTCACATTCTATTTGCAGGTTCGGGCAGCTTAAAAGGCGTGTGACGAAGCTGAAATAAAAGAGCTTAGATCCATGGTTGAGCAGCTGCAAGAGCAAGACCGTCTTCACGCTATACAAATGGAGTAGCTGAATCAACGTTTAGCAGAGTACGCGCAGAGGCATAGTTCCTTCCCTTCATCATTTGGTGCTTCCGGAGGTGATGATGATGCTTGAGAGGTATGATGATTATTGTCTTTTTGGTTGGTTATTGTATATATTGACTTTGAGGTGGTGAGGATTGTGTTTGATGGTTATTGTGTATATATTGACTTTGAGGTGGTGAGGTTTAAGTGTTTGCATTGTATATATTGACTTTGAGGTGGTGAGGTTTAAGTGTTTGCATTGTATATATTGACTTGAATATGGAGTTGGAGTTGGTGTTAGTGAGGGTTTTGTTGTTTGTGTGCTTTTAGGGGTGGAGTTTGGTTTGAAAATGCAATGTTTGATGTTGGTTTTTGGTTGTTTATATTGTTTGTGGTATATTGTGTCAGATATGTGATATATAGGTGAAATGGAGTGGAAATGGAATGGAAATGGATATATATTGATTGTGTGCGGCCGAAAGGTGAATGACTTGCTGTTATAAAATAAATTCATCCAGATTAGCAACGGCTACCAACGGCTCTTTGGTCATTTTAAACCAATGGCTTTCAACGGCTTCCATCGGCATTGTGCCGTTGGAATAACCCCGTGGCTTCCGTTGGAAGCCATTGGAAAGCATGAACCTATTCCAACGGCCGCCAACGGCTGGACACCGTTGGAATAGCCAGTTTCTCTTGTAGTGTGAGTATGATAGCTGCCTGAGGTAGTCTGACATAGTGTCATTCTGCAATTGAAGAGATACTGAGATGGATGGGCTAATTCAGGGTTTTAGTTAAGAGTGGTTTTGCATGAGGGAGCAAATTGTCTTCGAGCCAGGCAGGAAGGGATCGAGCATGGCTATACCTTACTTTGTTCTATTTGAGTAGTGATTGTGAAGGCTGCATAGGGATAAGACGGTCGAGCTTTACCTTGATGTCTTGTTGAGTGGATGGGCTGGTTTGAGATTAACTTGTGTCTGGGTCAGCTTGAATGGGCCAGCTTGAAGAATAATCGGGCCGCCATTGATTGGGCCAGGTCATGCCTTATCGGCTTATTAATTACTTGTGAGAAAACTAAGCAACATTTTACCCCCAATCTCAAACCCATGTACGGGTGCGGGCTTGTCAAATTATGGAAACCTTGTTGATCGATTGCTCTACCATGCATTTAATGCACCCACTACATGGTAATACACTTTTAGCCATGATGGTTTGCCTTTTCAAACGTGGCAGGAAATGCATGTTTTCGACATGGGTGAAATGAATTTTGTATTCATTACACCTAGATGGTTAAGATTTGAATTCGATTCAGATCCCACGGTTAAAATTAACGGGTAGGTTTATAAAAGTTGTTCACCTCCTTCTTCTTACTTTTTTACACACAAATCCTAAAATCTAACCCTAACCCCCTTGAGTTCGACCCGTTTGGCCGCAAAAGCACGTTATAGTAAACAATCAATATCTCCTTCATCCCGTGTCAGTTTCTAACCTTTTATGTGTGAACTTGAAATAGAAAAATCCAGTTGACGTAATGGAAAAGTCATATTTCTCAAATTCCTTAATTCGTAAAATTTATATTCGCGGTTTTTATGTAATATTACTAAAACGTCCTTTATAAATTGATTAATTATTTTTATTAAAATCTAAGGAGCCACAGAGCACTCATTATAATGTCTCATGGGCTCGAACCTACGTGACCTCTAGAGCTTTTTCTAAAGCACCACACCTCTAAACGCTTGAGCTAAAGGTTCCTAACTTGAAGAAGAAATTCTTTTCTTTCAGATCTGAAGCTGTAATTTGAATAAGAGACTTTTTAGGACGAACGTGCAGCGGAAAATTTTGTCTTTAGCCCCTTTATAATTTGCAGATCAACTATTTATTTTGATTTAAGAGTGCTTTTATTTTTGTTTTTTATTTTACTTTTAAACTCTGAATCATAGATTTTATTTAGGATTGAGCTATAGGGTTTTTGGTTTGGGAATTCTCGACTTAGGGATAAAGCCGAGGCAAGGTTTCTAGGAATAAGATTAGAATTGTCATTTTAGTGAAGGATCACAAGTCTATGGTTTGTACGTTGTTGATTATTTGATTGTACTAGTAGGGAAGTAGTAGGCACTATAAAGTAGTGGCCAAAGCTGTGTAATTCAGTTTGTTCATTTTTATTTCTACCTTTATATTCCTCCAATATTATCTACAAACATCTTTAAATACCCTATTCACCCCCTCTTGAGTATATTTACGATCCACCCCTTTTTCGGGTAGCTTCCGTACACTTGATTTCTGACTAATTGGAACCACAATAAACTATAGTATGTGTTACCTTCATTACTCGTATTATTTTCACTCTTGCAATAAATGTCTCTTTTTCGGCAACAATGTTTTCTTTGAAACCAAGTAAAACTTCGCATACATTTTTTGCCTGTCTATTGTGATCTGCACATGCCTAATTCGTATACTTTTCCATTTGAAGCGCCATCTACATATAGTTGCAACTGCTGAGATTTCTCTTTGAGCTCCTTAATTTGTTGGTCTGCTTGATGAGCGCATTAAACTATGAAATCAGCTAAGGCATGTCCTTTGATTGCATTTCTTGAGCTGTATGAGATTCGTATTGGCTAAATTTAATTGTCTATTTTTGTAATAACTTTAGGGTTTTGGCTTATGCAGTATGTGCTTCAAAAGTTGATCAGTTAACACGTTGATGGTGTAAGCTTAGAAGTATGGTCGATGTTTCTTGCTGTTAGTAAAAGATTGTAAGCCATTTTCTCTACTAAGTTATAGTTTAATTCTACACTAGACAAGCACTTGCTAGTGCTGTATATTGGGATCTGAAATGCCCTGTAAAATTAATGATAAATGATAAATAATTAATAAGGCTTTAAAAATTGAATTTGAGAAAATGATGGAATTTGGTCATGAAACTTACACCATGTGTTCATGTCAATTTTCTAAGCAACTTTCATATTTTGAGTTTCATGATCGAAGCTCAAACGAAGATGTTATTAGCATTTGATATTTTTGGAGCGAAAATAATTAAAAAGCGAAAAAGGAAATAAATAATAATACATGCGGGACCCACAGTACACCCCCTCACTTGGGCCAATCGACCACTAGTAGTCAATCGCTTATACGGGGTAGTCAGCTGATCAGGGTATGGCGGCTAGGGTTTGAACCTTGGGCAAACAGCCTGGATTTGATTATTTTAATCCAATGATTACAGTTGATTCGAGCACTATAAATACATGCCTAATCCCTCACTTCTCTTCTCATATTTTCTAATCTAAGCAGCAAAGCTTTTCCATTTTCCCTTCTTCTGAATTTCTAAAGGTATAAAATATTATACACACACACACACATACATGAGTGCGTGTGCGCACACAAAAATCAGAGAAGGGTGGAAAATAAATGAGAAGCAAATCAATACTGAGAAAAAGGTAAATTTCAATATATATTATCATTAGCCCCCAATCTCTTTTTTAGATCTACAATTCTAATAGTATGTATATATCTTGTTATATATATTCCTTTGGGTTATAGGAGAAAAGGAATAAAGTAAAGGAATGGATTCAGATTTGGGGATTTGAGAATCTTGAAAGGTAAATGGAGAATTATATAATTTATTTATAACATTGAAATTTATCTCGTTTACTTTTTATTTAATTATTATGCATGTATAAGATATGATGAGTTGTAGGCTTAAAACGAACATATAGGATTATCGCCTACATTTCTATTAATAGGTAATTGGAATAGAAATAGTGCACAATCTAATCAGAAAATTTGAAATCGGTCCCAAATACTTATTATTGTAGAATGTTTGTAAAGTGGTAGAGTTTATCCTACATATATAATTGGATTGTAAATTAGGCTGTCTTAGTTGACTTGGAATGTGAATTTCTATATTATAATTTATTTAGAGTAGGGTATAATTTAATTATATTCATTTCCATGTAATTTCGATAAGTTACCCAATTCCAAAAATATGTATAAAACTATGTTATTTGAATTAACAAGGAATATACCAAAAAGTAAAGAGATGTGTAAAGTATGAATATTGTTCATAGTTTACTCTGTCTATTTCAATAAAAGAAATAATTTCTTGTAATTTCAAATGAAACAAGGCCTCAGTTTTAGTTAATTTATGGAAAATTATAATAGTATTTTTTTTTCAAAGGATAGCTTTGATAAATTAAAATGTGAAAAGAAATGTCCTAGTTAAAAAATTGATAGCTAGACACACACACACACACACACATGTGTATAGACCGTGCTTAACGATTATAAATATATATCGTAATTTACGATGATATTCATAATAGTTATTAATAACTTAATAATTATAGGACTAGGCGGTTGAAAAAGGAAGGAACGGAAATTCCAAAATTTATGGACATTAACTAAAAATTTAATGAGTAATAAACTTGTAGTTAATTTAGAGTTAACAAATTAAATAAGGATTGACTGGAAAATTCAATATGACATTTATGTGGAAATTGAATAGGCATAATAAATGGATTTTGAAATGAGTAAATAAATATCATTAGAGATTGTCCAATGTTAACATTTATTAGACATAAGAAGGAACCAAAAAAGCCTAAGAATATAAAATAGGAATTAGAATGTAGCGAATAAGTAAGTAATAATACTATTAAATATATGTAGAAGGCAATATAATTTTCATAGTAGGAAATTATATAGCTTCAATTATACTTTTAGAACAAGCATGAATTAGTGGGCTTAGCTCAACACTTAGGCTTTGGGTGATTAGTTCGGTTTATTGGGTTAGGATGTGAGGTCAGTAGTGTTACACAACATATGTCAGTCCTTCACCTAGAGGCTACCAGCAATTGTATATACGTACTAATGATATGGGGCACCTCCAACCATAGGACCCATGGGAAAAGGGATATGCTTAGGATGTAGACCTGCTTTTGGGTTGGAGGTATTAAGTAGCTATTGTAGGTCCGCCTCCTTCCAATTTAAGAAGTATTAAATGGTCGCAGTTAACATTTAGGCACAATAGTGGAAAATCCTAGGAGGGGTCAACTTCGGGATTCAGGTATTAAGTAGCAATTATGGGGTCTGCCTCTCTCCATAAAGAAGTATTAAGTGGCCTGATGAGATTTTATACGATGCTAGTTAGGGAGCACCAGAGATATATATTCCTTGGGTTAGGTATTAAATGATGGGGACCTGCCTAGGATATAGGTATTAAATGGTCGGAGTTGGCCTAATTCTCATCAAAGCGATATTAAGTGGCTTTGGTACTTCCTCTCACATTGTTAGGACATGACTGATGGTAGTTGCGTAGGACTAGGAAGGGCCTTTGGCCTACAGCTGAGGGTACGCTGTAAAGCTGGTGTGTTAGTAATACGACAATTATATTATAAAGAGTTATCTATGTGTTTTAGCTACCTATAGTCAGGGTCGATTGACTAGCGCTTATGTTGCGGAGGACCCGCTTCAGGGACCGAGATGTTAAATGGCCATTGGGTCTACCTCCTCCCTATTCAAGAAGTATTAAGTGGACAGATTTATTGAGTAGTATATGTTTAGATCTATATCTATATAGGCACACACACACACACACACACACACACACACACACACATATATATATATATAATTATACCTTAGAGAAGGTTAGGATGGCCATATCGTACGTGCATATAGGATTTGACGGACTAGCCGTGAACAGTAGACGTAACATTTAAATAGGAATCAATCGACATAAATTAATGGTATGGGTAAAGTATGTAATTTTTCAATCACCAGAACGTTGTTCTTAACCCCTCGTCATTACAACCATATGATAGATCTAGAAGGACAGGCATCTCGAGCAAGACAGGAACAACAAATGGTGAAGTCTTCTTATTCTTGCTCGACGCTGACAAGGTAATTAAATATCCAAGGAATGATATTGTGTGATAGTACTCTTAGTCAATACGTATGTTATAATATATTCTTTAATCCCGTTCTAAGTTCATATTAATCACATTCTAATATACTTGCGTTTATTATGGTTATTGAAAGTAACGATTAGTGCATGGTCTTGGGTTTCGATTTAGTTGAAACTCGTGCCCATTTAGGTGCCATTAGTTACATTTGGTATTGGAGTGAGGTTAATCGGTCATAAGAATTAGGACACATTGAGAGAACATATTTGTATTTTTACTTTTATATATATATATATATTATACACCTAACTCTATAAATTCCGACTATAGAAGTAGTTGCGACCATATTCCATAAGGATAGGTGAGGCAAGCATGAGTTGGAAAAATAAATAGAGTTAAATTTATATTCCTACCCTGATTACCCCATGGGGAAAAGTTCGTATGTAACACCTCGTAATTTTGAAAATAATTAACTAAAATAAATTAATTAATAATTAGTAACATGAAAATTAGAAATATTATAAACTTTAGAATTTGGCTACAAAACTTTCACCATTGGGTTCGTGGTGATTTTCTGTTAGTTTTTATATAAAGTTTTCCGATCGGACTTCAAATGAAAAAGTTATTTACGTTTGAAGTTTTTGAATCAAAAATAATTATACATGTAATTATGGTAATAAAAGTTAATTAACGTTAACTAATAACGTTAACGTAAACTTGGATGTTAAGAAATGTTAACGTTAAATCAAATCTCAGAAAATGTAAAATGGGGGAAACAAATGGACATGATCGGTTGAAAAAGTAATTAAACTAAACAAAATCACAGACGATAATTAATTACATTTAAAACAAGCATAGGTCAACTAACGATGCACCCAGATCGACTGGTAGCGGTCGACCATGGGCATTGTATGGTTTACCCATGCTTTTTTAAAATCGACCATGACATTCGACCAAACGGCCCGAATTTGATGTAATTCAATCTAATGGCTAGCATTGATTTGAACCTCTATAAATATAGACCTGACCTTCACTTCTAAACTCATATTTCCGAAGTAACGACAACAGAGTTCTGCCATTTTCTCTTCTCCTCCAAATTCTAAATTCTTATAAATAGTTCTAGTTTATACATATATACAATTGGAGAATCGTAGAAGATGATTGAGATAGAGAATAGGTTCAAATCAAACCGCCAAAGCCGGGGTAAATTGTAAATTCGAATCTAAAATTTATATCAATTTCCAAATCTATAATGACCCCTTTTTTAAGCCAAATTAATTTAATAATCAATTTATTTTTGGATTAAATTAAGAATTAGTTGGTAATTTAATTTGAAATTGCTAGGAACAAATGAAATAAAATGTGATTGTTTAGATAACCATGGATATAAATAGAATTTTGGTTTGAAATTCAAAAATAAATATTTTATAAAATAAATTGATTTAGAATTCTATGCTTTAAGAACAAATATATGTATGAATGTATGATTATTTATTAATAATGGATAATCTGATTTCAAATCAATTTTCCTTTAAAGAAAGTTATGTAAGTACAAATAATTGTGTATAATATATATATGATATTAAAACAAAAATTAATAAAAGTTTTAAAATGTACATATCTTTTGGAAATTAATAAGAAAACATATATATGTATAAAAAAATTGGTTTGTACATATATAAGATTAAATAAAAGATTTAAATTACTCTTTTTTTTATATATTTGAAAATAAATATAGTTAGTAAGTAATATATACATGAATTTGTAAGTAAATTATAAACAAGGATTTAAACACAAAATGCTATATTTTAACAAGTGTTGAAACATTGGTACCTTACCTATTACAAGTGTAAACATAAATGAACAAGTGTTCACAAATTTTAACAAGTGGCACATGGTTTTCTTAAAGATTTTTAATTTAAAAATAAACATAACCAGGCTAATATATCAAGTTTTCTCCCACCTTCAAAAAAAATCTGAAACCTGAAAATAAAGGAAAAAAAATAAGAATCGAAACCTGATCAAAGAAAACAAGAAAACAATATCAATGTTCAAAGTTTTCAAGCCTAGTAACAAATCACACCAGAAAAAATCTGAAAAAGAAAATCAAATCAAAATTGAAATGGAAATCTAGAGATCAAAAGAAAGATCTGTTTCAACCTGAGCAAAGTAACCTGAGATCAAACAAACTATAGATGTAAGGATCAAGCAAGCTCAGATTAGAATCAATCCCATTCAAAAACAAATCAAGATTAGATACCACTCCAGATTTAAAAAGAAAACAGAAGTCTATCTCTCTGTTCTTCTTTTTGAGGTGAGCAAACCCTTAAAACCCCATATTTGTTCTGTTTTGCATGTGATTTATGTGATATATGTTGTGAAACCTGTTTGCATGGATGAAATATGTTTGTATGTGTGTATATATAAACATAAAATGATTAATGCAAGCCTGTACATATATTTATAACCTCTGTTCTTAGCTACAGGTGTAGGAATCAAGTTTAAAATTCAAATCCACCTTATATATGTTGAATATGCGCTTTGCGCTATATGATTTTTGTTTGATGATAATAAACATATATACATTTATTTAAATGTATTTGGTAATGTACTATTTTGTTTTTCATAGTTTAAATAAATATTTGTTGAATAAAATTAAATTACACAGAATTCGAATTTGAATTCAAACAGAACAAGTTAAACAGATTTTGAATTCAAATAGAAATTTTTATTCAAACAAATATTTATTACAACTTTGATAGTACAATTTCAAGCTCTCACTATACATATACAATTTTGACTACAATACATGACATTTCACATTTACATCAAAACCTTACTACATATCACTCACACTCATATTTTTGTCTTCAACTATAATCCAGTTTGAATCCAGCATCTGAGTAATCTGCAAAAATATTTTCAAACGCAGTAAAATTGAAAAAGAAATATTTTTGCAATTCAAAAATAAAAGATAATTTTTTGAATATATGATTTGCCTCAGTTATTTGGGTTGTTCGTCATCATTTTTGACTGTGCAATATCTGTGCATATCAGTATTTTTATCAGGGATAGGCAATTATAAGTGGCTGCAGTACACACGTGTACATTCGTATACGTGTGCACTGCCTCGCCAACTCATGTGCAAAAATCAAACAAAAGCACAGAAATCAAAAACAAGGCCAAACCCAAGATAGCAACATGCTTGAAGACTCCAGCACGACCAAGTATGGAGTGTAAAAATGCAAATGTCCACACAACAACATGAAGAGAATCAATTTCAAGGCAGTAGTGTACACAAAGACAACAGCCAGTTCAAATGCAACATTGAAAACAAGCTGCATGAATACAACATGAAGTACAACCACAAAGTTCACAAGTGCAGCATCACCAAAGACTCAACAGGGAAAATGGAACCAGACACAACAGTGAAAGTGCAGACCAAGACTCATGGAACAGACCCAACAACTAGTGCCAACATGAACATAACATGTGAATGCATCAAAGCAAGAAAACAACACTGTCGAGCTCGAGATAATACTGCTACAACATGGACTGCAACAAATACATGATGCACAACTCAAATGAATATCAGTGCAAGTGTCAACCAGGTAGCAAGGAAGATCAACACAGCAAGCTACAGCATCAAGTTGATCAAGATGCTACAGATTTCAACCAATGAACCATCAAAGAATGCAAGAAGAAAATTATATGTCAAATTATGATATGAACACAAGCCAGTGCACGACCATGTGACAGTATCAAGTTCTTACCAAATTAAGAAAACATCAAGATGATCAATGACCAAACTTATACATGAATCTGCACTAAAACAAATAATGTCCAGTTATAACCACAAAACCATCAACACTGCAACTCAAATGTACAGGTATGAAATGGTCAGGGTGTCAACAAGTCAAAGCCGTGGTTGTCGAAATCAAAGTCAAAGACCTCAACCAAGCAAAAAATATATTCAATTATGAACAAGTCAAGGCCGAAGCTGTAGCAATCAAGAAGCCGTAGTCAACAACGTGATGATCACGAAATAAATCAAAATCGTAACCATCAAGCAATGAAATATACGATTATGAACTAGTCAGAATCAATCATCAAACGTTCAATTTAAATCAAGTGGCCGAGAAGAATTTTTGACGAAATCAAAAATATTTGGACGAACGAAAATCCAGGAACTCGAACGCATATAAAACCCTAATCATCATCGGCAATCAAATCATCGAGTTCGAACAATCCAAAAACCAGAAAAGCAAAAGGAAACAACACATACCAGAGAATCAGAACGAACTCAATCCAAATTGAAGAGCCGTGAACAAATCGAAGAGCAACGAAACCTACTAACGAATCATATCAAGTGGCGACTTCAATTTGCACAACCCTGTTTGAATCGCAAGGAGGAAAAGACAATTTACAGAAGCCCTAAATCGCAAAGAGGAACAAAAGAGGAGCGGCCATTTTCTTTTTCACGAACGAAAAACAAAAGTGACGGGCTGAAGAAAAAGAAGGGCCGGCCTTATTCATATAAAGAAAAGGGGTTTTTGTTTTTTTGTTTTATTTTATTATTAATTAGGGTTGTTTTATTTATTTTCTTAATTACTGTTTTAATTGTTTTTGTTTTACTTTCCAAAACGAAAATCGGTAAATCACCACCTAGGGTTTAGGTAGTGTCAGATTGTCTATTTTGAATTAGTTCAGTGAGCAGGGTGTGCGAGTTTGCAAAACTCTATAGGCGGTAGCAGGGTTTGCAAGTCTGTTAGAGTGTTTGTAAGCGTGATACTGTTTAATTCTAATAGAAATCAGGGAATGCAGCAGTAGGCAGGGGTTGCCGAAGCTGGGTAAATCTTGTGTGTGATTTACTTTTCAGTATATTTATTTCTGCGTTTTATTTTTGTGTTTAAATCAAGAAAATTTGCTATAACCCTATTCACCCCCCCCTCTAGGGTTAATTTAGATCCTACAAGTGGTATCGGAGCCAGGTTTATTTTTTTTTTTAACTCTAGAGTCATGAGTCTACAAAATAATGCTTTTTCTGAGGGGCAATCTATTGCTAGGCCACCCATGTTTAACGGGAACGATTATGCTTATTGGAAAGTTAGGATGGGTATCTATCTCAGTTCTGTTGATTATGAAGTTTGGGATATTATTGAAACTGGATATAAACCCCCCACTATAATCGTTGGTGATACTGAGATTCCTAAACCTAAGGATAGGTGGGATGCTAACGATAAAAAATTGAAAACAACAAATGCTAAAGCCATGAATGCTTTGATATGTGCTCTTGATAAAAATGAATTTAATAGAATTTCTCATTGTACAACAGCACAGGAAATATGGCATACTTTGGAGGTGACACACGAAGGAACTTCTCAAGTCAAGGAGTCTCGGCTAGCCCTGTTCAGCAATGAATACGAAAACTTTGTGATGGACAAAGGCGAGAGCATAAAGGATATGTTTGGACGTTTTTCAACGTTGGTATACAATGCTAGAGCGCTTGGGAAGGTATTCACTGAGGTAGAGCTTGTGCGAAAGATACTACGAGTTTTACCAATGAACTTTGAGGCAAAAGTCACGGCAATCCAAGAATCGAAAGATCTGAGCAAACTAAGCATGGAGGAGTTGATTGGAAACTTGATGACATATGAGCTTGAGCTAAAAGCAAAGGAAGAACGCAATAACTCCGAACCAAAGAAGAAGACGATTGCCTTAAAGAGCAAAGAAGAAAGCGATGAAGAAGAAGAAGATCCAATTGAAGAGCTTGCAATGGCTGTCAATAATCTTAAAAAATGGTCAAGATTCAAGTCACGAAAGAAGAAAATAAGTGGTAATAAGTCAAAGAATTCTGACGATTCCGATAATGAATTGACATGCTATAACTGCAAGAAGCCTGGCCACTTTAAACAAAAATGTCCACTTCTCAAAAACAACAAAGGAAAGAAAAAGAAAAAGGAGGCCTTTGCAGCAACTTGGGATGATGAAGAAGGAGAGGAAGTTTCAAATAATAGCTCAGAGGAGGCTAACTTGTGTCTTATGTCAAAATCGGATTCAGAAGCAAGCTTAGAGGAATCTAGTGAGGTAAGTAACTATTCTTATAAAGAACTTGTTTCAATGTGTTGTGATTTTACTAAAATGATTGATACTCTTGAATCTAAAATTGAAAAACTAAAATCTGATAGGAGAGAACTTGTCCATGAAAATTCTAGGTTAGAAACTGAAATTGAAAATATTCAAAACCTAGAATGTAAAAAATGTAAGATTTTAGATTCAGAATTATCAAAACTGAGGAATAACTTTGAAAGTCTTGAAAATGAAAACTTGAATCTTAAGGAAACCATCGACACTAGGAGAAAGGATTTTATTAATCGATGCACCTCACTTGTTACTGAAAACTCAACATTAAAAACCAAAGTCCAAAGTCTTGAGAAATCTTTGAATAACTTTTCAAGAGGCGAAAAATCTTTCAACATGCTATTGGGAAATCAAATTTTTGCTAACAACGGGAAAGGACTAGGTTTTGGGAAAACACAAGTTGATGATAATGCAAAATATAAGAATGTTTTTGATAGATGTGAAATATATAGATGTCGTGATGAAAATGATAGTCATAGGAACAAGAACACAAAATTTATACAAGTTTGGGTTCCTAAGAATTCTAAAAACAAATTTCATGTTTATTGGAATAAAAATAAAAGGACTAAACAAGTATGGATTCCAAAGGGATTGTTTATTCACAATGCTTCTATCACTAATAACATTGGACCTAAGAGTTTCTCTAGGTCATCTTCCTCTCTTCTTATGTAGGTCTGTTGGCGGGCTAAGGAACAACAAGAATGGTTTCTAGATTCAGGTTGTTCTAGACATATGACAGGTGACAAATCGAAGTTCCTTAGCTTAGAGAATTTTAAAGGTGGAAATGTGATCATGGGAGACAATAGCAAGTGTAAGATTATTGGCAAAGGTGAAGTTGGTAACGGTATTTTTTCCTTGACTAATGTTTTATACGTTGAAAATCTGCATCACAATCTCATTTCTATTAGCCAACTATGTGACAAAGGTATGAACGTGATTTTTGATAGTGATACTTGCAAAATCATTGATAAATCTTCTAGTAACATTGTTTTTATGGGCAAAAGAAAAGGGAATGTTTACTCACTTTCATTTGATAATCTAAAACTTTCTAGATGTTTGGTAGCCACTGACGAAGAGGCATATTTATGGCATAGGAGACTTGGACATGCTAGCATGAGTCTCTTAGAAAAACTCAAATCAAAAGAATTAGTCAGAGGGTTACCACATCAGAAATTTAAAAATAATAAAGTGTGTAAAGCATGTTCCTTGAGCAAGCTTAGTCGATCATCATTTCGTCCTAAAAACATTGTTAGCACATCAAGGGTCCTTGAACTAGTTCACATGGATTTATTTGGACCAAATGAAATTTCAAGCTTGAATGGAAAACGTTATTGTTATGTATTGGTTGATGATTATTCTAGATTTACATGGGTTTACTTTTTAGCCAAAAAGTCTGAATCTTTCGAATATTTTTCAAAATTTGCAAAACTTGTTCAAAATGAAAAAGGAGTTACAATTAAAACCTTGAGAAGTGATCATGGAGGCGAATTTGAAAATTTTGAATTTGAAAATTTTTGTGAAGAAAATGGTTTAAAACATGAATTTTCTGCTCCACGAACACCTCAACAAAATGGGGTGGTTGAAAGGAAAAATCGTACATTACAGGAATTGGCTAGATCCATGTTAAGTGAGTATAAGCTACCTCTAATCTTTTGGGCAGAGGCAGTGAATACTTCGTGCTATGTAATGAATAGAGTAATGATTAGACCAATACTTGGCAAAACGTCTTATGAACTGTGGCATGAAAGGAAACCTAACATTTCTTATTTTCGTATATTTGGGTGTCCTTGTTTCATTCTTAACACAGGTGATCAACTTGGAAAATTTGAATCAAAGGCTGATGATGGAATTTTCATGGGCTATTCAACAAGGAGTAAGGCTTACAGGATATATAACAAACGAACAAAGACAATTGTTGAGTCAATCAATGTGAAATTTGATGAATCTGATCTGGAAAAAACGACTGAAAGGATGGTTGACGATGGAGTAGATCCTGAAGGCACTGAAGAAGGGACATTTAGTGAGAAAACTGAAAGGAGGACTGTTGATGCTGATAAATTAAGGTTCAAACCTAATCATCCTCCTGAATTAATTATTGGTGATCCTACGGAAGGTATACGTACTCGTTCCTCATTTGATGAAAATTTGTGTGCGTTTTGTTGTCATAGTGGTTTTATTTCTGAAATTGAACCTGATTCTGTTGAAATGGCTCTTAATGATGAAAATTGGTTTTTAGCAATGCAAAATGAACTTAATCAATTTGAGAGAAACAAAGTCTGGAATTTAGTTCCTAGGCCTAATGACTATCCAATTGTAGGGACTAAATGGGTGTTTAAAAATAAATTTGATGAATCAGGAAATGTAATTAGAAACAAGGCTAGGTTGGTTGCAAAAGGTTATAACCAAATAGAAGGCATAGACTTTGATGAAACATTTGCTCCAGTTGCTAGGTTAGAAGCCATTAGAATCTTGCTAAGTTTTGCATGTTACAAGGGTTTCAAACTTAAACAAATGGATGTAAAAAGTGCCTTTTTGAATGGTGATTTAAAAGAAGAAGTTTTTGTTGAACAACCACCCGGTTTTGAAAATCATGAATTTCCAAATCATGTGTATAAGCTAGAAAAAGCATTATATGGTCTTAAGCAAGCACCAAGAGCTTGGTATGACTGCCTCTGTACATATCTTTTGGAAAATGGTTTTAAAAAGGGAAGTGCTGACACGACTTTGTTTCTATTACATAAAGAACATGATTTTTTGATTGTTCAGATTTATGTGGATGATATTATTTATGGTGCTACTAATGAGCTTTTGTGTGAGAATTTTGAACAAGTCATGCAGGCTAAATTTGAGATGAGTTTGGTTGGTGAATTGAAATACTTTCTTGGATTTCAAATTAAGCAAAGCAGTGATGGTATCTTCATTTCACAATCCAAATATGTGTTGGAGCTATTGAAGAAATTTGGAGTCGAAAATTCCAAAACATTGAGAACTCCTATGAGCCCATCAACAAAGTTGGACAAAGATGAGAAAGGAATTGCAATTGATCAAAAGAAATATCGAGGGATAATCGGTTCACTTCTCTATCTTACTGCTTCTAGACCTGATATTATGTTTTCTGTGTGCTTGTGTGCACGTTTTCAAGCTAATCCCAAAGAATCTCATTTAAAAGCTACTAAACGAATTTTGAGATATCTTTCACACACACACAAATTTGGACTATGGTACCCCTCTTGTGAAAATTTTGATTTAGTAGGTTATTCCGATGCTGATTATGCTGGTTCATTAGTTGACAGAAAAAGCACTAGTGGGACATGTTTCATGCTAGGACATTCATTAGTCTCATGGTCAAGTCGGAAACAGAATTGTGTTGCATTATCCACCACTGAAGCAGAATATATTGCTTTGGGAAGTTGTTGTGCTCAAATTCTATGGATGATGCAAACTCTTTCTGATTTTGGCTTAGTCTATAAACAAGTCCCATTAAAATGTGATAGTAGGAGTGCTATAGATTTGTCAAATAATCCTGTTCATCACTCTCGCACAAAACACATTGATGTGAGACACCATTTTCTTCGAGATCACATTGCTAAAGAAGACATTTGCATTGAATATATTTCAACAGAAACTCAACTTGCTGATATTTTCACAAAACCTCTCCCCGAAGACAGATTTTCCAAATTACGTTTAGATTTGGGAATTATAGAGGTTGACTAATCATTTTTTTAAAAAAATTTTGATTTTTGAATTTGATTCTAAATGACAATTTTTTAACTAATCTAACTCCCTAATGATTATCGAAAAGATGAATAGTGATTGAAAAAGTGATGATTGTTGATATTTATCATATATTAAAACTCGAGAAAATATAATTAGGAAATTTCTTTAGAATTTCATAACAAGAGTTATAAAAACTTTTTGTTGGGTAATAATTCCATGACCATTTCTATTTCTATCATCTTTCTATCAAACATTACTCATCAAGATCATATTTAGTATGTAAATTTGTGGTAGTTTACAAAGGAAATCATTTGTTCTTCAATATCTTTAAATCAGTGAAGGAAACTATTTGTGCTTCAATTTATTATATTCAGCAATTAAAAATAAATATCCAAAGTATTCACTCTCATTTAAAAGTCCTCACCGTCATGCATGGGTGAATTACTTGGATTTTTGATTATGTGCTTCCATGCTCATTTAAAAGTCCTCACGGTTATGCATGTATGGAACGCATATTAAAAATAATTGATTTAATAGACAAGTTGATTCTAATCCCATTTAAAAGTCCTCACGGTCATGCGTGGTTAGAAGATACTTGATTTCATTTTTTAAAATTAAATTGGAATACTACTAATCTCATTTAAAAGTCCTAACGGTTATGCATGGTTAGTAGATATTCAAATTTCCAGAAATAAATATACCACAAATAGACATATCTATATGAATTTTTGATGATTCTATCTTCATCACTTCTGAAAGTGGAATATGCGCTTGACAAGGGTAATTATGATTTTTGTTTGAGTTTTATTGAAATTTGATATTTATATTTAATTGAGTTAAATGTTTGATTCATGTCTATCACTTCATCCCTATTTTATAACACTGTTATTCTTTTGCTGATAACAAAAGGGGGAGAGAAAAGTTAAGATTTTGTCAAATAGAATCAAGCAAAGGTCAAATAACTTTCAATTTTTGCATATAGGCTCATTTACATATTTTTATTTGTATGCATATATATAGGGGGAGCCATATATGTAGGGGGAGTATCACATAAAAAGGAAGCATTCAAATAGGGGGAGCAAATGAAATTATCAAATACATTTAATATATTCAAAATCTTAAATATATGTTTGTTATCATCAAAAGGGGGAGATTGTTGAATATGCGCTTTGCGCTATATGATTTTTGTTTGATGATAATAAACATATATACATTCATTTAAATGTATTTGGTAATGTACTATTTTGTTTTTCATAGTTTAAATAAATATTTGTTGAATAAAATTAAATTACATAGAATTCGAATTTGAATTCAAACAGAACAAGTTAAACAGATTTTGAATTCAAACAGAAATTTTTATTCAAACAAATATTTATTACAACTTTGATAGTACAATTTCAAGCTCTCACTATACATATACAATTTTGACTACAATACATGACATTTCACATTTACATCAAAACCTTACTACATATCACTCACACTCATATTTTTGTCTTCAACTATAATCCAGTTTGAATCCAGCATCTGAGTAATCTGCAAAAATATTTTCAAACGCAGTAAAATTGAAAAAGAAATATTTTTGCAATTCAAAAATAAAAGATAATTTTTTGAATATATGATTTGCCTCAGTTATTTGGGTTGTTCGTCATCATTTTTGACTGTGCAATATTTGTGCATATCAGTATTTTTATCAGGGATAGGCAATTAAAAGTGGCTGCAGTACACACGTGTACATTCGTATACGTGTGCACTGCCTCGCCAACTCATGTGCAAAAATCAAACAAAAGCACAGAAATCAAAAACAAGGCCAAACCCAAGATAGCAACATGCTTGAAGACTCCAGCACGACCAAGTATGGAGTGTAAAAATGCAAATGTCCACACAACAACATGAAGAGAATCAATTTCAAGGCAGTAGTGTACACAAAGACAACAGCCAGTTCAAATGCAACATTGAAAACAAGCTGCATGAATACAACATGAAGTACAACCACAAAGTTCACAAGTGCAGCATCACCAAAGACTCAACAGGGAAAATGGAACCAGACACAACAGTGAAAGTGCAGACCAAGACTCATGGAACAGACCCAACAACTAGTGCCAACATGAACATAACATGTGAATGCATCAAAGCAAGAAAACAACACTGTCGAGCTCGAGATAATACTGCTACAACATGGACTGCAACAAATACATGATGCACAACTCAAATGAATATCAGTGCAAGTGTCAACCAGGTAGCAAGGAAGATCAACACAGCAAGCTACAGCATCAAGTTGATCAAGATGCTACAGATTTCAACCAATGAACCATCAAAGAATGCAAGAAGAAAATTATATGTCAAATTATGATATGAACACAAGCCAGTGCACGACCATGTGACAGTATCAAGTTCTTACCAAATCAAGAAAACATCAAGATGATCAATGACCAAACTTATACATGAATCTGCACTAAAACAAATAATGTCCAGTTATAACCACAAAACCATCAACACTGCAACTCAAATGTACAGGTATGAAATGGTCAGGGTGTCAACAAGTCAAAGCCGTGGTTGTCGAAATCAAAGTCAGAGACCTCAACCAAGCAAAAAATATATTCAATTATGAACAAGTCAAGGCCGAAGCTGTAGCAATCAAGAAGCCGTAGTCAACAACGTGATGATCACGAAATAAATCAAAATCGTAACCATCAAGCAATGAAATATACGATTATGAACTAGTCAGAATCAATCATCAAACGTTCAATTTAAATCAAGTGGCCGAGAAGAATTTTTGACGAAATCAAAAATATTTGGACGAACGAAAATCCAGGAACTCGAACGCATATAAAACCCTAATCATCATCGGCAATCAAATCATCGAGTTCGAACAATCCAAAAACCAGAAAAGCAAAAGGAAACAACACATACCAGAGAATCAGAACGAACTCAATCCAAATTGAAGAGCCGTGAACAAATCGAAGAGCAACGAAACCTACTAACGAATCATATCAAGTGGCGACTTCAATTTGCACAACCCTGTTTGAATCGCAAGGAGGAAAAGACAATTTACAGAAGCCCTAAATCGCAAAGAGGAACAAAAGAGGAGCGGCCATTTTCTTTTTCACGAACGAAAAACAAAAGTGACGGGCTGAAGAAAAAGAAGGGCCGGCCTTATTCATATAAAGAAAAGGGGTTTTTGTTTTTTTGTTTTATTTTATTATTAATTAGGGTTGTTTTATTTATTTTCTTAATTACTGTTTTAATTGTTTTTGTTTTACTTTCCAAAACGAAAATTGGTAAATCACCACCTAGGGTTTAGGTAGTGTCAGATTGTCTATTTTGAATTAGTTCAGTGAGCAGGGTGTGCGAGTTTGCAAAACTCTATAGGCGGTAGCAGGGTTTGCAAGTCTGTTAGAGTGTTTGTAAGCGTGATACTGTTTAATTCTAATAGAAATCAGGGAATGCAGCAGTAGGCAGGGGTTGCCGAAGCTGGGTAAATCTTGTGTGTGATTTACTTTTCAGTATATTTATTTCTGCGTTTTATTTTTGTGTTTAAATCAAGAAAATTTGCTATAACCCTATTCACCCCCCCTCTAGGGTTAATTTAGATCCTACAATATAATCACTAATAAGTTAAAGTTTTTGAAGATGAAATGTGTATAAGGATGTAGCATTATTTTTGAAAATAATTTTAGGTGAAAATATTTAGCATTTAACTCAAAAATATAAAATTTACAGAGATAATTAAAATAAGTTCAAAATCATATATCTGAATTTCAAGTTTGGATCATATGGACGAATTCGTTGGCAGGAAATGATGAATTTAGGGGGAGGAATCATAATTTTTAAATAAGTATGTGGAGAAAATTTACGAGATGAACTGTAAAGGGGAATTCATCAAATGCGACTAACGTCGACGAATTGTGGGTCGTGCCACTGGGAGAAGATAGCTGGGAGGATGTAGATTTGAGGAAAAATAGTGGAAGCATTTTTAGATGATTGTGGCAAAGTGTTGACGTTGATCTAGGGTTCGACAATCGTTTTTAACTGATGGGGTTCTCGAGAAAACTGCGTTGTCGTCAAGGGTTTTTGGTTGATCGCACCCAGGGGAACAGGTGCCGGGGACTCAGGCGGAGGTCCTGGTGGAGTGACGTGGGTTCTGGCACGGGGTTGCGTCGAAGCGAGGTGGTTGTTTCGGTCGAGTCTGATTCCAGTGAACATCGACTTGCTAAAAATTCAAATTCGACGATGTTTTGTTGATCTGGGTTATCGAGAGTATTGGCCAAGTTGTAGGTGACTTGTGGGTGGTCTCGACGTTGGTCGGAAGCCACTCTGGCGATCATGCACGTGTATGTGATAGCGTGTATCTGTCTGGTTTAGGGAGAAGGTTAAGCTTGGGTCGAACTCGAAGAAATTGCAAAGATGCTCCAGGAAAATGAATGATGTAGAAGACTCAACGTTAAGCTCGAGTAAAGATTGCGTCTGGCTTGGGTTGTTTTGTTTGTTAGCAAATTTTAAAATGGGATAGCGAGTTTGTTACCGGGTTTAATTTTAAAGTATAAACAAGTTTAAAGTTATTTGAAATGATAAGTTTTCTAGCAATCTATTTAAAATAGGGTTTTAAAAATATATTTAAAAAAAGGGTTTCAAAGGAATATAAACTAAGTTTTCAAATTTAATCTATAAACAAGTTTTAAATAAATTTCAAAGTTTAAAATGTTCAAAGTCAAATAGCTTTAAACTGTTTTAGAAATTCAGATTAAGTAAGTGATTAAAGGCAAAGGTATTAATTTTTATTGATAAAAGATCTCGATTGATTTTGTAATAAATCAATTTCAAGCTTTTAAATTTGATAAGATTTAAATGTTAGTTGAGTAAGATAAATGGCTTATTCTTTGGTTAATTAAGATTTAAAGTTAATTGATTGATTAAAGACTAATTAAAGGATGATAAAGGTTAATTAATTTCATAATAAAGGTTTATTAAAGGTTAATTGATTTAATAATTAAGGTTAATTAATTAATAATTAAAGGTTAATTAATTTATTATTAAAGGTTAATTAATTTATTATTAAAGGTTAATTAATAAGTCATTAAAGGAAAACTAATTCAAATGGTTTGAAATTAATTAATGTTAATTAACCAGAATTAGTAATGATAAATCTGATTTAAATTAATCAGATAATTAATTGATCTTACTTATGAATGTTTGGATTCTATTGAATGTTTGAATTTTTTGACATCCTTGATGTGTGATGCTTTGTGATATGAATTATTTTGATTCGAGTTGTGATAATTGTAATTTGTTTATCCGTGATGAATGTATATTATTTATCTGTGAATCTGTGAATGGAAGAGAAGCGTTATATATTATATCGCTTTGCTTGAATCTGTAATGATTGATGATGTTGCACTATTGTGTAAAACCCCTGGGCTACACTATACACACACAAATATGGATTGCATGAGGAAATTGGTTAAGTCATAGATATTTGAATTTAATATTATGAAATGGTTTTAAAGATTGAAATTTTAATCCAAACGTTTTGAAAATGGAATTGGATTTAATATGAAAAGCTTTTGAAAAGGAAAATTGAAATTGAAATTCAGTTTGGATATGATATTTCTTGTTTAAGTTTTGAAATTGTTTTGGAAATTTGGTTTGAAAGGTTTATACAAGTTATATAATATATATATATATATATGGATTTTGAAACCAGCTTTAAAGTATTTCAAAAGTATTATTTTGGGAATTTAAAATTAACCCAAGTTTATGCTTTAAAGGATATAACTTGTGCATATTTGATCGGATTTTTTCCAAAACGAAAACCCTTGTTTTCAAATAATAATTGCTTTCCTATTAATGAAAGAATTTCCAATTTTGTTGAAAGGGTTTCCAAGTTATGAATGAATCTTTGAAAATGGTTTTGAAAGCTATGAATTGAGTCTTACATTTAAAGATTGGATGAGTTAATCCAATTTGAAAGGGGAATTATTTTGAAAGGCTATGAATGAATCTTTGTTAAAGATTGGTGAACTTTGTTTTGAAATTGAAGAGGATCTTAAAGGTGTATCTTTTGTATAAAAGATTTGAAATGAAATTGTTTTGACTTTGTGAAAGATTGGTGAAATTTGTTTTGAAATTGAAGAGGATCTTAAGGTGTATCTTTTGTATAAAAGATTTGAAATGGAATTGTTTTGAAAACTATGAATTAATCTTTATGAAAGATTGGTGAACTTTGTGAAGTGGATCTTTTTGTTTAAAGATTTGAAAATGGTAATTTGTTTTGACCATTTGAAGAAAGGTTTTGGGTTTTAAGTTGTGACTTAACTAAGATCCTAATATCCATATGCTTTTAAATATTGCGCTCATTATTTGGTTTAGCCGAGAGAGGACTTTGTGTCATATAACACATTCCAAATAATGATATGACGTTATGGATTGCATTTGAAGACCGGTTGAAGACCGGGTATTTTCAAAAGCGAAAGGATAACCCGTCGAATGTCTCTGCACCGAATGGCCCTAGTATAGAGATTTGATCACCCTTTGTGATGGGAAGTCCAGACGTGATTAGGGATTATCCGGATTGCAAGGGCTTCTTTGTGAAGTGCCTTCGGTTCTGTTCGAACACGGAACAGACTTGTATAGATGTATGTTTGACGTTACACTTTGAGATGTAAAGCTGGTTTCTATCAAATATATTTCTGTTTGGTGGCGGAGAATTTATTCTCTTAGCTTAACACCCTTCTCTGAGACATACGAGCTTAGAGGTTATGTAGTTGATGGTTACTAGTGATACGTTTCCAATTTGGTAATGTGGCATACGAAGTGATGTTGACCATGTGTTGATCGAAGCATGGATTTTGTGTAAAGCGTGGCTTTATGGACGTGACTTCGTCGGACCTCACAACCCGAAATCGTCAAAACAGGAAAGATACAACAAGGTTATTTGGTGATAGCGCCCCTTGAAGGTATGTCCATTTCCTTCTGGATAAAGATGGTATCATGGTATGGAGACCAGATACTTAACCTATGTAGTTGTTGCAAATCTATTAATTTATGGTTGTTGGTGTTGAGGGCCTTCGGATAAAGGTTGGTTGCGACCGGGGGATGGCGTACTCGTCTAGTAGTTACCTAGTTATAGTGGTAACCTTGCCTTGTGTTGGCAGAGATCCGGTTAGGTTCTCGGGACGTCCACCTAGAGGCATACCCATGTAGCCCAGGAAGTTCATTTGCCTGACCATTTGTTGGAAATCCAAAGAAACAATACGAGCCCTTTACGATTGCAATTGTCTAACCTGCCACCATAATTGGTAGCTATAGCTGCATAATATAATTGTACCTATTCTGGTTAAGATTTATATTATACTTTTGAAAGGTTTTTTGCACTATGCACTAATAATAATATCAATTTTTTTTGCATATCAAGTATGTTTGACTATCATAAGGAGAAATCTCCCCCAAGCATGCGATTGCATTGTGTGTGTGCCGGGAGGCCTTATGGTACTTTCATTTTTCAAAAAGTATTGTGGATTTCAAATTATAAATTCTTTTGTTGTTTTTATTCAAGATAAACTGTTTTCGTTTGCTCACAAAAGTCCCATGACTGACCTGGAGTTTATTGTTTCTTTCTAAGCTCTGGATGCCCACAATTTTCCACACGGACAATTTAGAGTTAGATTTTTCAGATAGTCACATAGTAGATGTAGATTCGATATCTTTGAAGTATCTGGATTGGAGATCGCATTCGTTTTACTTCAACATTTGGACTGACTTTGCTTAAGTCAACGTGATGGGGGTAGCTAAAAATCAAGTATTGGATTATAAATTGGGAGTAAACTAATTTGGGATAAATTATTAACTTGAATCTGTGGATAAACTTTGAATTGGTTAAATAAAAGTTGAATGGTAAATTAATAAAAGTGGAAAGTGAATTAAAGTAAATGGGAGGAAGAGACCTTGAATTATAAATATAAAATTCAACTTGAATTGGTTAGCAAATAAAAAATGAAATTGGATTAAGTATAATGGCTAGAAGTGAAAACAAAATCCAATTGTGTATAATTAAAGTGAAAGTGGTCTTGTAATAAGTTAAATAAGTTCGAGAATGAATCGAACATAGGAATTGATTTTTTTTTAAATGAAATAATTAGTTGAGCTAAGAAGTAAATGAAAGAGATTTAAATAAAATCAAATTAAAATTGGGAAAAGAATTTATGGGCAAATGAAATAAACTTAAGTTATGAAAGTTGAATAATAGAAGTAAATAAACTTGATTTTTGAATAAATTGCCATGAATACAAAATAGTTCGGATTAAGAATGAACTGAAATAAAAGAATGATATTGAAAATCATTATGAATCGGATATGAAGATATAAATCAAGTAAAAGCAACAGAATTAATCTGGAAACCTTATTACTTGTTCATAAAACTGGATTCGCATATAATTGTTTATAAAATATGATTTTGAACTGTTAAGTAGCAGAAATTGATTTTTGAAATCAATTAAATGGAAAATGGGTTTGTTTGGGCATAATTATGAATTGGAGTTAAGTAAATGTGTTGTAACCCACTTAAAGTTGAATGCAAACGGTATTTGTGTCTGTTGTAAACAAATGGAACTAGTTTGGAAACTATATAAATTTGTTATGAAGTTATTTATATAACATTGCTTATGTTATTAATGGGTTGTAGTTGCTTAAATGAATGAAATGTTGTAAATTTCATAAATAAGTTGCTTATACGTTTAAATTGAGTAAGTACAGGTACTAGAAGACTGTATAGCGGGATTTTGGACGCGCATATGCTTAAATAAATACGCCGCTTGCTTAAAATGCTAAATAAGGTACGCCTACGCAATACAAACTAGGAAATATGAACTGTTTTTGGTTTTTCTGACCGTGTGGGTCGATGTATATATATTTATATCTATTGTCACATTGCAAAAGCTTCTCCGTACAAAGGGGACTCTGCCAAAAAAATTCGGAAATTTTGGGAGTTAGAAATTTTTGGAAGTTTTTGAAAATTTTGTTAACGACAAATGTTTTCAAATTGGAAAAGAATAAATTAGTGAATGAAACTAATTTAAAATAATGACATGAATTTGATATAAATGAAAAATAAAATTTAAATATTCAGAGTTAAAGATAAATTGAATTCATATGGAAATGGAAGAATTTATTTGAATAAGAATGGATATAAACTAAAGTGGTAAGATGAAAGTAAATATAAGAAACACATAAATACTTATACTAACTTAAGTAAGGAATGATGCATTCTCAATTGGGAATTGATATTTCAAATATAATCTAAAATAATATTTGAATGTGACATTTGTAAGAATGTCGATAAAATGTTTTTGAATATTGTGATTGGACATATTGCTGTGTAAGTTATGCAGGTAATATAAAGGTAAAGAGAACTGATTTTGATTTCAGAAGATAAATTTGAAATGCTCGACAAAACGGTTTGTGTTTAAATTTCTATATGGGAATTGATTGAGATTTTGATCGAGCCACTTGGCCTTTTGTTTTCTTTTGAGTTTTTGAGAGGCCGTAGAGCGATTTTGTAGTTGTACCGAGCTAGCCGCGCAATGGAGACGCTGGCGAAATTTTTCGGAAATTTAGGGTGTTAGAAAAAATTTGAGAAAATTTTGATAAGTCAAAATTTGGTTTTAAATTGAAACTTGAATGGTTAAACTAATAGTATAGTTTGAAACTAGGGAAAGGTTTAGAAAGTTAATATGAAGGATAATGCGTCTTTTATATAAAAAAAAGATAGTTTGGTAGGATGTTGAATGGTTGGTTTTGGAGAAATAGGAACGGGTATTGGACCATTCTTCCTAATTAGTAATTTCGGGGACGAAATTCTTTTAAGGGGGAAGGAATGTAACGACCCGGATTTTTGACGGCTAATTTACAATATTTAAATTGAATTTAAATATATAAATTGAACTTTAATTTGATTATGATATGAATAGTTTGGTTTTTATATGATAAAAAGGATTCAGTATTTAAATATAACAATCTATTGAATGAATTGACTGAGTATTAAAACAGTAATTGACAATTGGGTAAAATATTTAAATCTGGGATTGCAAGCTTATTTAAAATAATTTAAAGGGAATTCATATTAATAATATTGAAAATAATAGATGGATTAAAATTAAAATTAACCGTCGTTTGTTCAATTTTTAAATTGCATCGTTTAAATTGACATTTAAAAATAGCCATCCGAGGCACAGTCTCGGAATTCGACGAAATCAGTTCCGTGGGATCCGTAATATTGAATTATTGCTGGATTTCAAATTTCGTAATTTTTGGAGTGATCGTGTGATCGTAAGAGAGGTAAACGCTTCGAAAATAATTAATCGTTTTAATTCAAAATATCTTACATCTTTTCCATAGCCGACCTACTTCCCTCGACATAATCATACCCTGTGTCTTCCCTTCGAAGCTATAATCAAATCCATCTGTTTCTATGAATCACGATACTTCTTCTTTCTTCTTGAAATCAAAATTTAATGGCTGCCATTATATTTCTCCTAATCGTGATAACCCCTTCGATACATTTTAATTCTACCTTTTTTTTCGTTTCCCCTTTTCTTCCTGTAAGCCGAATTCACGGCATGTTAAAAAAAAAACAAAATCGAAAATTCTAAATCAACTCAGGCGAACGCGCGAATCAATTCGCGTTCGTGCCTTGCTTTGCCGCATTGTCGTAGTTGGATCTCGTGGTGGTTGGAAGCGACGCTCGAGTAGATTTGCTCGTTCGTGGGTCGCGCGATGGGGGGGAGGGTCGGCAACGGGGAAGGCAGCTGCAGTTTGCGTTCGCATTGGTGATAGGTCGCGATTTCGTGGCGGCGGGGTGTATTGAGGAGGTCGGCGATGTAGATGAGGCGGCGGTGGACGCGCGCGCTTGATTTGGAGAACTCGAGTTGCGTTCGCATCGGCTCGTGGTTCGGTGCAGTGGCGACGATGGGGTCGAGGCTGGTTCATGCTTGGTTGAGCGCGCAGTGAGGTATAACATTTATCTGCTATTTAATTTAATGAATATACATATTTTAAAATTGCTAGGTTTATTTTAATAATAATGGTCTGGTGAAAAAAAAAATTGTTTAATTAACTTGTTTTAATTATTTCAGCTAATAAAATGATTTTTTTAGAAGAAAATGTTTCAGTTTAAAACTAAGTAATTAGTCAATTAAATTTATTAAAAGAAAATAATGGTTCAATTTGTTCCAAATATTTATAAAATTCAATTTTGAATTATCAGTTCATTAAATTATAAAATGGAAATTTATCGATCGATTATTTTGAATATTTATAAAATTCATATAATTGTTATATAAGGTCTAAAGTCGGGAAATAAATAGCTTAAATAAATTGTAAGTCAATTAAAATATTAACCGATAAATTTATCTTGGATCAGTTCATATATTAATAAAAATCGTCTAATATTTATTCTAGGTCAAAAGTATAGAAAACAAGTTGAGAGTGGAAGGGATTGCAACTTAAAGCAAAGTTGAAATTTTCTCACTCATTTGGATGCCGTAAATAAAATTTAAATGTGAAATTTAAATTATTGGATGTGTTTGGTTGATTGATAATAATTTATTCACTGGTTAATATCATAACCCATATACTGTAATATCCATTTGAAAGTGGAATTAATATGTTATTGTGCTAACATTTGTGGATACAGGAAAGTAGGTTGGAGGGATCCAACAGGATTCCTCAAAGATATTTATTTATTATATATATTGTTGCCATATGACAGGATGAATCATATTGATATGGATTTGCATGCAAATTAAATTTGTATGAAAAATGGAATTTACTATTTTTTAAATGCTATAAATAATTTAATCGAAGGAAGTTAAATGAAATTTTAAATTAAAAGAATATTTCTTTAGGATTTGAATTTACTTCTATGGAGACTAAAGTAAAATTAAAAGAATATTTATTACTTTGGTTAAACTTAAAATTAGTTGAAGTTGAGTTTGGAAAAAATTAAATTATGTATAAAGACTTAAAGAAAATATTGTAATTGATGAATGGATTTGAAGTAAAGCAAGCCTATATTAAGAAATAAATAAGGGAATTTTATTAAGAAATGAAATGGAATTTTATTAAGGGACAATATGGAATTGAATTGAGGAATAAAATTATAAAATAGGATTTTTGAATAAATTGTTTTCATAAATAAATGAAAAAGAAAACTCAGGGAGTTATAAATTTATAAACGGAGTTTATAAATGGGAAAAGAAGATATCAGTGGATACGAAAAGGAATAAATCATGAACTTATATTAAGTTATAAATTTGTTTGAAACGGAAATAGTAGAATATTTCCGAAAGTAAGAAGTGTGAATTTGGACAAGAGCATTTATAGATGGATATTGGGTTTTCTAAAATTATAAACTTATTTTATAAAGGAGTATTTAAATTACTACACTATATAAATTTCTTGTAAACTATTACTTGAATTTAAAATGTTTCGAATTAGTTATTTTTAAAGGACAGGCAAATATTTATAATAAACTTTGATTTTCTAAAACCAGTTTTACAATTTATCATTAACTGGATATGAACTCTAATTTTTATGTTAAATATTTCTTTTAAACCGTAAATTGTATAAAACTATACTTCTTATTTTATAAATCTAAATGTTTTCAAATGCTTTTAAAATCCAATTAATAATCCTCTTGTGATGATAATGAGTTATTAAATGAGATAAGATTTAGGAGAAATCTTATTAAGTGAAGGAATTGAGTTTGAAAATTTATAAGCAAAGTATAAATTGATTTTGAGAAGGGAATGAGAAAATAAGAGATATTTTCAAGGGTTAAATCAAATTGAGTGTATATGAGAAATCAGATAAGTGATTTCATGGAAATAGAAGGACTGTGAAATTAGATTCAAATGGGTCAAAATGGAAATAATATCTGAATGGTATTTGAGATAAATAATTTGTGAAAATTATTTGATGGTTGCTTGTGAATGATTAATTGATAGTTAAATAACCGACTATCAATATTGGACAATGCATTGATCGTTTCGAAGAGTCCGGGATCGAGATTAATTTCTCGAAAACCATTTCGATCCGGTTTGAACGATAACGAATGAAGACCGTGAAGAGTTGAAGACGGTGATTCGGTTTGTCCAGACCCAGGGCAACTTGTATGGATTGAATGCATTCAGAACATCGTCAGGTGGACGATGAGCATTCTAAGCGGAACTCATTCTTGAAAGGTAACGTTTAGCCTCAAGCCTCATCAACCGGGAATGGCTAAAACAGGGGAGGTGCAGCAAGGTTAGGTGGGTCATACCCAAGCAGGACAAAATTTTCCCCTGTCTAGATGTCCCTTTTTATTCAGCTTAGTGGGTGGTTGGTCGCGCCAACCACGGGGTTATCTTGTTTGGGACTGTTCAGTAAGGAATGGTTCTGGCCTTGTGTTGCAGGGGAGCGGACGTACTCCTTGGTACTCTGATCTAGGCCAGGTACTGTGATGGACGGTACCCCAGTAGCCCAGCCATTGATGGAGATCCATTCTCCCTACGAGCCTTGAACGAGTTTTGTTTGTATTACCCACTCTGTGGCTAGTAGCTGGAATTTAATCATGTAACAATTTCGGCAATTTTATAAGTATTTGTATATAGACCCTATTATAATATCAGAGGATTTTTATAAAAGTGTTTTAGCTATCGTAAGGTAAAAACCCGACATGTTTATTTGTGGCGTGGTCTTACGAGATGCTTTTGTTTTCAAAAGATTTTTGAAACTTTAATAATCCAATTGAGTGTGATTTTCTCACGCTGGTATTCCAGACTGACTCGGGTGTTATTTTATATGATGCTCGGGCCAGACCGAGTAAAAACAGGTTCAGGTTATATGCTGGAGCTCAGGAGACGAGCTGGCGACAGCGCGTATTTCCGTATTTGTTTATTATTTTCGCCGTGTATGATCTTATAGTAGTTGTCTCTGTATGACTGATTGATGTACTCTAATGATGGTATGTATGTATATGTTACAGTACAAATTTCTTGTATTTAAACCGTATTCTATATATTATATTTTATTCCGCTGCGATGTGAGATTCTGATGTTGTTTATGTTCTTCTTCTTCTACCTCTGTCTTCTTTAACCCGAAGACTCGTATTTTTGTTCCACTTTGAGCTGAAGTGTGGTGGTTTTGGCCAGCTCAAAGGGGTACGGATTTGCGGGCCTTTACAGCTACCTCTAGCGACGTTGATCTCTCGTATTACTATTGTGGTTTCTGATTCGATGAGTGCACCTTATTTGTCGTTTGGATTGATTGTCGCAACTGGCCACAGATGGGTTATGACCAGCCATAAAGGGTAAACTGGTAGAATCCTACCGTGGGCATTGCCTCACGTGCCTTGTCATATTTATCCCTAGACACGCCCATTACGATTTTGGTTTAAAACTGTAATGTGTTAAGGTGGATCAATGTAAAGCCTTAACGCTATTTTGATATTTATTTTACTGATAGACATTATCTATTATAGCGTAAACTATTATATATAAATAGTTTAACGGATCCTTAGGAGATGGAAAATCCCGCAACATCTCTTAAGTTATTGCACTCATATTTATGATATTGACTAACTTACATAAAAGTATTTTAGTCCTGACTCTAGTGTTTTGTTTTTCATTACGCTCGGGTCAGTCCTGAGTTTTTTTCCCAGTGTATTGAAGACTATTCTTTGGAGGACGAAGATGGAGTTTTGGCATATTACTATTATTATTATACCCTATATCATGCTATTTTACTGCATTGTTTATTTCACCTTGTTGTTATATTTATAACTCTGATAAATGTGTATAGTTATAATCAAATGTATGGTAAGCAACTTTATAAATTTGTGTATTTGATTATTATATTTTATCGTTCCACTGTGAGATTCTATGTTTTGTTTCTTCATCTCTTCTTATTTTTCTTATTCAACCGCATTGATTATCTACGTTCCAGATTGTTTAAGTCGGACATGTGTGGATTATTGTCGATTTAAACCTTCCGAAATTTGGGTCGTCATAGTTGGTATCGAAGCGAAGGTTTAGCGATAACCTTGGCTTTGTGGGGTTTGACTCATTAGAGATAGGGTATTAATACCCTAGAATGAGTCTGTTTGAGTGTGTGTGTGTATATATGAGAGAGCGTACTTGTTCGTGTTATAAAATGTTTTATATTGTGTTTACTTATCCGTTGAGTTGTTTATAAATTCTGGTCAATGTGCGGGATGCCGTGGCATCGAGTGGGGTTTCTAAACACTTAAACGAGGTAAGTCGACACAATATGTTCAAAAAAATCGGGTAAATGAAATAGTTTTACCTAAATTATATTATATATATATAATTATAAAATGATAATTTTTAATAAAATTGTTTTTGAAATGATAACATTTAATTATCATCGATTATTGGTTGAATTAAAAATAAAACAAATACTTAATAAATTTTATTTTTGGAAGAATTTAAGGTTTAAATTGAATTGAAATAAAATTAAAATGTGAATTGATTAAAATGACCAAATTGTAAATTAATGGATTGTTTAGCAAATAAGTTAAGGAAATTTGTACAAGTATATTTATAATATAGCTTATATAAATAAATGATTTTAAAAATTAGAAATTTTATATTTAAAATCCTTTTGTTTTCAAAATTGTTTTTCAAAGCCTTAAATATTAATAAAGAGTATTATTTGAAAGCGTTTAACTAGAAAAATGTTTTGAAAATTTTTGGAATATATAAAGCATTAAACTCGCTTGGTTGCTAGGAAATAAATTATGGGAATGACTACAGCATTGCCAGTATTCATTTTCGAGTTCCTGAGTGAGAATAGCTACCAAAAGAAATTTATTTTTGATTAAAACAAGTTTGATGATGAAAAATATATATTCAATAATGATTTAATAAGTATATGAAAATAATTTTGAACTTATAATTGAAATTATTATATAAGAAATAAGTTTGTAACTTATAAATTTGAATAGAAAAAAAGTTATAACTTGTAGATTTGAATAGGGAAATAAAAATAAAATTTAAAATGGTTAAATCTTGGTTGAGCAAACAAAGGAAAGTTTGAATTTTAGAATTAAATAAAATAATTAACTCAGGAAATATTGATTAAATAGAGTTAGAAAAATTAAGTAAAACGTATTTGAAATAAATTAGATAAAATAAAATTTTGAATGAATAAATTGTATAGCTTATAGATTTGGGAATATTAAGCTAACAAATTTACATTTGTCAAATGTGGATAATAAAGAAATTTAACTTGAATAGGATTAAATAAAATGAGTAATGAATTAAATTGAAATGAAGTTAACTTAATATTAAATAAGTTGAATTGGATATTAAGTGAAACTAAATAAATTAGTAAAGTGAATTAAATTCCATTCAAGCTATAAAATGAATTAATCAAATGGATATGAACTTGAATTTAAACTAAAATATGGTTTACGTATGTAAGTAAATTTAATATGGTTAATTGAATTTTATTTAAATTTAAAAAAAAATTATTAATTGTAAGTGGAGTAGATTAAATAAAAATTTGAATGTTAACTAATATAATATGGAATAAGTTATTGAATTTTTTTTATAAATTAAAGTGGACTTAAGAGAAGCTGAATGAGTTAATTGTGAAAAGAAAAAAAGGGTTATTAATACGAGTTGAGTTATAAAATGAAACTTACTTTGGTAAATTAATAATGTGAATTTGAATCAATGAAGTGAATCGATGAATTAATATTTAATAATAACATAAGATATGAAGTGATAATAATAAAAGTGAGTTAAGTTGTATAAAATATTTATAATAAATCTTGCTAATGTATAAGGATATTAGTTTGTACAAATAGAAAAGGATATATTAAGGTGAAACAAATTGGAATTTCACAAATTGAATTAAAAAAAATATATTGAATTTGTAACGAGTGTTAATAAATTGGAAGAAATCAATGGAATGTAAACTAATTAAATATGGATGAAACAAATACAAATATAAACAAATCGATTGAATGAAAGTATATTAAATTGTAATAAATAAAATTTGAATGCAATATATATTGGTTGGAAGAAAAGAATGAATTAAAACCAAATTTATTGAATGTAAATTAATTAAAATCGAATGAATTAATTATAAATCTATTGCATGATTAATGAAATGAATATTAATAAGTGACTGAAAATTAATTTAAAATATATGGAATGTGTTATGGATTAAATTACTTAAGTGTAACTAATTATTTGAATTATTGAATTGAAATAATGAAAGTGATGAGAGAAAAATGAATATAACTATCAACAAGTGTAAATTAATAGAATGTGAATTAATTAATGTTGGTAAGGGAATGCATATTAATTAGAAGTAAATGAATTGAATGGAAAATCAGTTTAATGTGAATCTAATTAAGTAAAAGTTGATTGAATGTGAATAAATTGAAATGAATCAATTAAAATGTTAATGAAATGAATGTTAATAAAATGAAGGGTATAAATAAATAAATAAAAAATTGACATTGGATAATGGAAATTCACATGCTTATGAATTAATTGGATTAATTGGACGGATATTGATGGCTGTGTTTCTTTTGTTAAAGACCATTGTTTTTACTATTTTGATTGCATATGATTGATGTATGTTATGTATTTGTGATACTTTGTGTTGTTTGGATTCAAAATCCATGTTGTGTGGTTATATTAGACTTATACATGCTTCTATACTGTGTATGTTAACTAATATTGTTGATTTGGGTTGGATAGGTACATACGAAGATCGTTTGGAGGAATATGTGGGTTTTACATGCTTTTGCTTACTTAATACAAGCGAACTCGCTCGTATTATTAATAATAATGTACGTATCTCGGATTACATACCGCGATTTTATATTTTTGCCCTTCAGGATGCCTCATCATTGAGATGAGATGTATATTTGATATATATTGGTTATATTTGTGTTACATTTTGAATTGTAAAATTTTTCCGATCGAGCCGTGCAAAAGAGACTCTGCCGAAATTTACCGTAAATCCGGAAGTTAGAAAAAATTTGGAAGTTTTAAATTTTTTATAGTTATTTATATATCTAAGTTATATTTTCCGTAAACCGATAGCGGAATGGTGCAGTAAAAGTGTAGTAAAGATTTTCTATTAAGATTGTTATGTTTTATAGGTGATTGCTTTAAATAAAATCCATTGTGTGTTAAATTTTTTACTTAACGCCTTTTCGAGGACGAAAAGTTATGAGTGGGGGACTATGCAACGATCCGTACTTTTAGCTATTTTTAATTATTAAATTTAAGGTGATTATTGAATGAAAATGATTGTTAATATAAATTGTTGAATAATTTAATATTTGAAATTATTTGAATGATTAAATTCTAAATTTAATATCATAGAAAATGATGTCATAAATTGATTTAAAATTTTGTATAAACAATAAGTAAGCTTACTAATATTTAAAATTGTATTTAAATGTGAATTATTAAAATTGAAAATTTTATATTTTAAATTATGAGTAAAAATAGCCATTTTGGCGGCTGTCTCGGATTTTGACAAAACCAGTTTCATCGGATCCGAAATAGTGAATTGTTGTATCGTTTCAATTTTCGAAGCAATCAGACTTGTCGTTTGGCCGTGCGAGCTTGAAACGCGTAAAAATTTAATTTCGAATTTAATTAAAATAATCGATTTTGAAAACCTATCTTCCACATACGATCGAATCGGGCCTCGAGACTTGTTCCATTGCGTTCGAAACAGGGGTAAAATATTATAAACGCCTGGCGGCACGTCTCGATTGGAGTTCGGATGATTTTGGACCTGACTATATAAATACACACACAAATCGAGATAATTTATTATTATTTTATTCTGAACCTTGCTCTAATCTGTAGCCGCCGTTCTCTATATTTTTAACGGCCAGAATTTGTCTAACTTCTTCCCCTTCGATCTCCCTCATCTTTCAACAAATTCAAAAACTTCCAACACGAAAGTTTTAGATCTTGATCTCCTCTTTAAATCCATAAGGTTAATCTTTTCTATAACGTCAAGAAATCGCCGGGATCCCTGTTCAAAGTCGCGGAAATTCTATGGGTTTTGTCACTTCGTGGTGTGCGCGCACGTGTAGAGGTTGCATGAGATGGAAGAGGAGGTAGAGGCGCTTTGAGAGGCGTGCTTTGATCGTAGTCCGATCGTCAATGACGCCGTGCGTTTGAAACCCTAGATGTGTGATAACCGGGTTCGAGCGGCAAGAACCAATGAAGAAGAACGTGAGTTTTTATTTATTTATTTATTTTATACTAATATGAATCGTATAATTTCTAATAACAATATCTTTTGCATACGAGCTCGGATCGACGCGCGGTTTTCTCCATTGTGTTCGTATCGAAATTCCGGATATTATGAAGCTGGTTTGGCTGCATTCTAAGATTGTTCAAATTTGGACTCTATTTGGATTTTAAACCGTCGATAAATCAAAGGTGAATGTTTATACGCTCACAATCGACTAAAATAATTTTATATTAGTTATATTTATATTCTAAAGTGATATGAAATTTATTGGTTGCTGTTTGGTAGGTTTAATCGTCATTTAAATTGGTATATGAATTAATTTATAGAATTTAAATCGACCATTAAATAAATTTAAATTTAATTGGCAGAATATTACCCAATATAGTAAAAAAAATTGGAATTTGTGAATGATATTGGCTTTATGGTTGATTGGTTGTGATGGATGATATTGGTCGATATTGGATGTTTATTTATTTTGATATATCATGCTATCATAATGTATATTGTTTGTTGCATATAAAAATGTAAACTGAATCATTTCGAATAAATTAAGAAATAGGTTGAAATGATATATACCTATGACATCTATTTGGATTGAATTAGTATATATCCATCCTTGAAATTAAATTGAAATAATTATCCACTTGGTCACATGTTAGAGAATTATATACGGATATCGGGTTGGTTAAATTAAATGATTTTAAAAGTTGTTTTGAAATTATTTAAATGTATTGATTTTTAGAATAAAATCAAATTTACGGAAATTAAATTATTTTGAATTGGAGCTCGAAATGTTGGAATCTAAATTTGATAAACTAGATTGTTTAATTAATCGAAATTTAAAATTTTAAGTTATAAACGAAATACGTCATAAATTTCAAAAATGGAATGGTTTTAATGATTGGACTTTTATTCGAACTTTGAATATTTCTAAGAAAAGTGATATGAAATAATATTTCAAATTTGAGTTTGGAATTGAATTAAAATTGGAATTTGGATTTAAAATTTGGTATTTAAAGTAAAATTGATTTAAGTGTTTAAATCGATATATTGAAATCGAATTTGGAATTGGGAATTGAAATGGGAAAATGATTTGAAATCAGAATTTAGATTACTTTGAAATTGGATTTCAAATAAATTTGAAATTTGAATTGATTTGAGATTGGAACTTTAAATTTATTTGAAATTGGAATTTAAATTAATTTGGAATTGGGATCGGAAATTTATTTGGAATTGGGATTGGAGATTAATTTGAAATCGAGATTTAAATTAATTTGGAAATGGAAATTTAAATTGAAAGAAACTTGTAATTTGAAAGAAATTTGTGTGGAATCAGAATTTATTCGAGTTGAAATTGGAATTGAATCGATTTAATCGAAATGGAATTTGGAAATGATTTGGGTAGGAAATTGAGAGGTAAACCGGTTTGACTTTGGAATTATAATTTTTTTTAGTATAAATGGTTTGAAATATATATTCTTTAATTATTCAATTTTTTTTGATTTTCCAAACTGTTTTACTATATAAATCATTTCTATATTCAAATTATTTCTATTAAACTATTTAAACATTTCTATTAAACTATATAACTATTTAAACTATTTTCAAAAATTTAGACTGGTTAAAGGGTAAATTGTTTATATTTAAATCTTGGATTTAAATAAGTTGTAGGTTAAAGCGAGGAATATAACCTAAATTGAATTCAAATCAAATTTTGGAAATGAAATCGATTTATCGGACAAAATTGATAAATTTGAATGTATGATAATTTTCAAAATGAAATTGATGTTGAAGCGAATATATGATGATTTTGAAATGGATTTGATTTTGAAACGAATATGATATTTTGATATCAAGTGTAAATTGTTTTTCGAAATGTAAAAGAACCAACCGATGTGTAAAATGACGATTGGTTGTTAAAGAGACCCGGGCCTCTTATGGAAATACTCTCTTTCAATATTGGAACCACTTTGACAACCGTGTATGCGGTGGATGATTTCCAAAATGTAGTGGTTGAATTGGCAATGTTTATTGGAATGAAGTAAGAGAACGATGACGGATATCCTTGACATTTGTGTCATAATTAAAATGACTAAAACAGGAGCCTATGTCTAGTCATCAAGGTTAGCTACCTCTAAGGACGTTGATCCCTCATATTACTATTTTGGTTTCAGATTCGATGGGTGCACCTTATTTGTCGTTTGGATTGATTGTCGCGGTTGGCTACGGATGGGTTACGACCAGGCAGAAAGGGTAAACTGGTAGAATCCTACCTTGGGCATTGCCTCACATGCCTTGTCATATTTATCCCTAGACGCGTCCATTACGGTTTTGGTTTAAAACTGTAATGTGTTAAGGTGGGTCAGTGTAACGCCTTAACGCTTTTTTTTTATATTTATTTTACCGTTAGACATTATCTATTATAGCGTAAACTATTATATATAAATAGTTTAACAGATCCTTAGGAGATGGAAAATCCCGCAACATCTCTTAATTTATTGCACTCATATTTATGATATTGACTTGACTTACATAAGAGTATTTTAGTCCTGACTCGAGTGTTTTGTTTTTCATTACGCTCGGGTCAGTCCTGAGTTTTTTTCCCCACTGTATTGAAGACTATTCTATGGAGGACGAAGACGGAGTTTTGGTATATTACTATTATTATTATACCCTGTATCATGCTATTCTACTGCATTGACTATTTCACCTTGTTGTTATATTTATAATTCTGATAAATGTGTATAGTTATAATCAAATGTGTGGTAAACAGCTTTATGAATTTGCTTATTTGCTTATTATATTTTATTGTTTCGCTGTGAGATTCTGTGTTTTGTTTCTTCATCTCTTCTTATTTTTCTTATTCAACCCCATTGATAATCTACGTTCCAGATTGTTTAAGTCGGACATGTGTGGATTATTGTCGATTTGAACCTTTAGAAATGTGGCGTCATAATTGGTATCGAAGCAAAGGTTTAGCAATAACCTTGGCTTTGTGGGGTTTGACTCATTAGAGATAGGGTAGTAATACCCTATAATGAGTCCGTTTGAGTGTGTGTGTGTGTGTGTGTGTGTATGAGAGAGCATACTTGTTAGTGTTATAAAATATTTTATATTGTGTTTACTTATCCGTTGAGTTGTTTATAAATTCTGGTCGATGTGTGGGACGCCGAGGCATCGATAGAGGTTTCTAAACACTTAAACGAGGCAAGTCGACACAATATGTTTAAAAAAATCGGGTAAATGAAATAGTTTTACCTAAATTATATTATATATATATAAAATGATAAATGATAATTTTTAATGAAATTGTTGTTGGAAATGATAACGTTTAATTATCATCGATTATTGGTTGAATTAAAAATGAAACGAATACTTAATAAATTTTATTTTAGGAAGAATTTGAGGTTTAAATTGAATTGAAATAAAATTAAAATGTGAATTGATTAAAATGACCAAGTTGTAAACTAATGGATTATTTAGTAAATAAGTTAAGGAAATTTGTATAAGTATATTTATAATATAGCTTATATATAGAAATGATTTTAAAAATTGGAAATTTTGAATTTAAAATCCTTTTGTTTTCAAAATTGTTTTTCAAAGCATTAAAAATTAATAAATAGTGTTATTTGAAAGAGTTTAACTAGAAAAATGTTTTGAAAATATTTTTGGAAGAAATAAAGCATTAAACTTGCTTGGTTGCTGGGAAATAAATTCTGGGGATGACTACAGCATTGCCAGTATTCATTTTCGAGTCCCTGAGTGAGAATAGCTACCAACAGAAATTTATTTTTGATTAAAACAAGTTTGATGGCGAAAAATATATATTCAATTGTGATTTAATAAGTATGTGAAAATAATTTTGAACTTATAATTGAAATTAGTATATAAGAAATAAGTTATAACTTTTTTTTCTATGCAAATTTATAATGGTTAAATCTTGGTTGAGAAGACAAAGGAAAGTTTGAATTTGAGAACGAAATAAAATAATTAACTCAAGAAATGTTGATTAAATAGAGTTAGAAAAATTAAGTAAAACGTATTTGAAATAAATTAGATAATTATTTTTTGAATGAATAAATTGTATAACTTATAGTTTTGGGAATATTAAGCTAACAAATTTACATTTGTTAAATGTGGATGATAAGGAAATTTAACTTGAATAGGATTAAATAAAATGAGTAATGAATTAAATTGAAATGAAGTTAATTTAATATTAAATAAGTTGAATTGGATATTAAGTGAAACTAAATAAATTAGAAAAGTGAATTAAATTCCATTCAAGCTAATCAAATGGATATGAACTTGAATTTAGACTAAAATATGGTTTACGTATGTAAGTAAATTTAATACGGTTAATTGAAATTAATTTAAATTGAAAAAATTATTAATTGCAAGTGGAGTAGATTAAATAAAAATTTGAATGTTAACTAATATAATATGGAATAAGTTATTGACTTTTTTTTATAAATTAAAGTGGACTTAAGAGAAGCTAAATGAATTAACTGTGAAAAGAAAAAAAAGGGGTTATTAATACGAATTGAGTTATAAAATGAAACTTACATTGGTAAATTAATAATGTGAATTTGAATCAATGAGGTGAATCGATGAACTAATATTTAATAATAACATAAGATATGAAGTGATAATAATAAAAAAGAGTTAAGTTGTATAAAATATTTATAATAAATCTTGCTAATGTATAATGATATTAGTGTGTATAAATCGAAAAGGATATATTAAGGTGAAATAAATTGGAATTTCACAAATTGAATTGTAAAAAATGTATATTGAATTTGTAACGAGTGTTAATAAATTGGAAGAAATCAATGGAATGTAAACCAATTAAACATGGATGAAACAAATACAAATACAAACAAATCGATTGAATGAAAGTATATTAAATTGTAGTAAATAAAATTTAAATGCAATAAATATTGGTTGGAAGAAAAGAATGAATTAAAACCAAATTTATTGAATGTAAATTAATTAAAATCGAATGAATTAATTATAAATCTATTGTATGATTAATGAAATGAATATTAATAAGTGACTGAAAATCAATTTAAAATATATGGAATGTGTTATGGATTAAATTACTTAAGTGTAACTAATTATTTGAATTATTGAAACGAAATAATGAAAGTGAAGAAAGAAAAATGAATGTAACTACCAACGAGTGTAAATTAATAGAATGTGAATTAATTAATGTTGATAAGTGCATGCAAATAAATTAGAAGTAAATGAATTGAATGGAAAACCAGTTGAATGTGAATCTAATTAAATAAAAGTTGATTGAATGCAAATAAATTGAAATGAATCAATTAAATTGTTAATGAAATGAATATTAATAAAATGAAGGGTATAAATAAATAAAAATAATTTTTTTTGACACTGGATAATGGAAATTCACATGCTAATGAATTAATTGGACGGATATTGATGGCTGGATGGTTCCTTTTGTTAAAAACCATTGTTTTTACTGTTTTGATTGCATATGATTGTTGTATGTTATGCATTTGTGATTGTTTATGTTGTTTGGATTCAAAATCCATGTTGTATGGTTATATTAGACCTATACATGCTTCTATATCGAGTATGTTAACTAATATTATTGATTTGAGCTGAGATAGGTACATACGAAGATCGTTTGGAAGAATATGTGGGTTTTACATGCTTTTGCTTACTTAATACGAGCGAACTCGCTCGTATTATTAATAATAAGGTACGTATCTCGAATTACATATCGCGATTTTATATTTTTGCCCTTCGGGATGCCTCATCATTAAGATGAGATGTATATTTGATATATATTGGTTATATTTGTGTTATATTTTGAATTGTAAAATTTTTTCGGTCGAGCCCCGCAAAAGAGACTCTGCCGAAATTTTTCGTAAATCTGAAAGTTAGAAAAAAATTTGAAAGTTTTAAATTTTTTATGGTTATTTATATATATAAGTCATATTTTCCGTAAGCCGATAGTGGAATGGTATAGTAAAAGTGTTGTAAAGATTTTCTAATAAGATTGTTATGTTTTATAAGTGATTGTTTAAAATAAAATCCATTGTGTGTTAAATTTTTTACTTAACGCCTTTTCGGGGACGAAAAGTTATGAGTAGGGGACTATGTAACTATCCATATTTTTAGCTATTTTTAACTATTAAATTTAAGGTGATTATTGAATGAAAATGATTATTAATGTAAATTGTTGAATAATTTAATATTTGAAATTATTCGAATGATTAATTTATAAATTTAATATGATAGAAAATGATGTCGTAAATTGACTTAAAACTTTATATAATAAGTAAGATTATTAATATTTAAAATTGGATTTAAATGTGAATTATTAAAATTGAAAATTTTATATTTTAAATTACAAGTAAAAATAGCCGTTTTGGCGACTGTCTCGGATTTCGACGAAACTAATTTCATCGGATCCGAAATAGCGAGTTATTGTATCGTTTCAATTTTCGTAGCAATCGGACTTGTCGTTTGGCCGTGCAAGCTTGAAACGCGTAAAAATTTAATTTCGAATTTAATTAAAATAATCGACTTTGAAAAGCTATCTTCCACATACGATCGAATTAGGCCTCAAGACTAGTTCCATTGCGTTCGGAATGAGGGCAAAACATTCTAAATGCCTGGCGGCATGTTTCGATTGGAGTTCAGATGATTTTGGACCTGACTATATAAATACGCACGCAAATCGAGATAATTTATTATTATTTTATTCTGAACCTTAGCTCTAATCTATGGCCGCCGCTCTCCTTATTTTTAACGGCCAAATTTTTCTAACTTCTTCCCCTTCGATCTCCCTCATCTTTCAACAAATTCAAAAACTTCCAACACGAAAGTTTTAGATCTTGATCCCCTCCTTAAATCCATACGGTTAATCTTTTCTATAATGTCAAGAAATCGTCGGGATCTCTGTTCAAAGTTGCGGCAGTTCTATGGGTTTTGTCCCTTCGTGGTGTGCGCGGTGTAGAGGTTGCATGAGATGGAAAGGAGGTAGAGGCGCTTCAAGAGGCGTGCTTTGATCGTGGTCCAATCGCCAATGATGCCGTGCATTTGAAATCCTAGATGTGTGGTAACCGGGTTCGAGCGGCAAGAAACAATGAAGAAGAACGTGAGTTTTTTATTTTATTTTTTTTATTTTATAATAATATGAATTGTATGATTTTTAATAACAATGTCTTTTGCATATGAGCTCGGATCGACGCGTGGTTTTCTCCGTTGCGTTCGTATCGAAATTCCCGATATTATGGAACGGGCTTAGCTGCATTCTGAGACTGTTCAAATTTGGGCTTCTATTTGGATTTTAAATCGTCGATAAATCAAAGGTGAGTGTTTATACACTCACAATCGACTAAAATAATTTTATGTTATTTATATTTATATTCCGAAGTGATATGAAATTTATTGGTTGTGGTTTGGTAGGTTTAGTCGTCATTTAAATTGGTATATGAATTAATTTATAGAATTTAAATTGACCATTAAATAAATTTAAATTTAATTGACAGAATATTACCCAATATAGTAAAAAAATTGGAATTTGTGAACGATATTGGCTTAATGGTTGATTGGTTGTGATGGATGATATTGGTTGATATTGATTGTTTATTTATTTTGATATATCATGCTATCATCATGTATATTGTTTATTGCATATAAAATTGTAAACTAAATTATTTCGAATAAATTAAGAAATAGGTTAAAATGATACATACCTATAACATCTATTTGGATTGAATTAATATATATATCTATCCTTGAAATTAAATTGAAATAATTATCCACTTAGCCATAGTTTAGAGAATTATATACGGACATCGGGTTGGTTAAATTAAATGATTTTGAAAGTTTTTTTTGAAATTACTTAAATGTATTGATTTTTATAATAAAATCAAATTTACAGAAATTGAATTATTTTTAATTGGAGCTCAAAATGTTGAATCTAAACATGATAAACTAGATTGTTTAATTAATCGAAATTTAAAATTTTAAGTTATAAACGAAATACGTCGTAAATTTCAAAAATGGAATGGTTTTAAAGATTGGACTTTTATTCCAACTTTGAATATTTCTAAGAAAAGTGATATGAAATAATATTTCAAATTTGAGTTTGGAATTGAATTAAAATTGGAATTTGGATTTAAAATTTGGTATTTAAAGTAAAATTGATTTAAGTGTTTAAATCGATATATTGAAATTGAATTTGGAATTGGGAATTGAAATTGGAAATTGATTTGAAATCAGAATTTAGATTACTTTGAAATTGGAATTCAAATAAATTTGAAATTGGAAATTTAAATTGATTTGAGATTGGAACTTTAAATTTATTTGAAATTGGAATTTAAATTAATTTGGAATTGGGATTGGAAATTTATTTAGAATTGGGATTGGAGATTAATTTGAAATTGAGATTTAAATTAATTTGGAAATGGAAATTTAAATTGAAATAAACTTGTAATTTGAAAGAAATTTGTGTGGAATCAGAATTTATTCGAGTTGAAATTGGAATTGAATCGATTAAATCGAAATGGAATTTGGAAGTGATTTGGATAGGAAATTGAGAGGTGGCCGGTTTGACTTTGGAATTATAATTTTTTTAGTATAAATGATTTGAAATCTATATTCTTTAATTATTCAAATTATTTTGATTTTCCAAACTATTTTACTATATAAACATTTCTATATTCAAATTATTTCGATTAAACTATTTAAACATTTTCTATTAAACTATTTAGCTATTTTAACTATTTTCAAAAATTCAGCCTGATTAAAGGGTAAATTGTTTATATTTAAATCTTGGATTTAAATGCGTAATAGGTTAAAGCGAGGAATATAACCTAAATTGAATTCAAATAAAATGTTGGAAGTAAAATCGATTTATCGGACCAAATTGATAATTTGACTGTATGATAATTTTCGAAATGAAATTGATGTTGAAGCGAATATTAGCAGCAATTTTGGCAAAGTGCAACTATTATACACAGCGACCATTATCAAAATTTTCTACCAAATTTTTTTGTCTCCCGCCAGTTAAAACATGGTTACGTTTCTTACTTTTCACATTTCCCCCATATTTCATTTTTCCTCTTTCTTCAGAAAATTTAACTAAGTCGTAAATTACCATCCTCTTCTTCGTCACTTTATTTTTCCTCCATCATCATCGCGCTACTCCTCTCCAAGTAGTTGATCGACTCCTCCTTCAATCTGCTACCATTTATTTGAGATTCTACACAAATCTTAAATCGATAAGGATTTTATACTTTATTTTGTGATTATATATTCGTTTATATGGTTTAATATTAGTTTTATAAATTGAATTGCAAAAACCATCAATTGATGGAGATTCTCGATTTTGCTATCCATCCCATCCTATTGTTGAAACATTGTCGTACCATGGCAGTACACCTATGCGGAACCGATGTGCTCCTTTCAACGTTCAACAGGTGGTTGTTAGCAGCGTCACATAGCTGGACATCCGAATTGTTTAAACCGAGCTCATGTCTCTGTGTATCTTTTATTTTTTGAAATAATTTGATTATACAAACGTTAATGCAAATAGGGCTGTCAACGGATGCTTTCGGATACGGATAGTGCCATATCCGTATCCGTATCCGAAATCATTTTCGGATATCGGATATCCGTATCCGTTTAATTTTCGGATATCGGATATCCGTATCCGCTTAATTTTCGGATACAGACGGATATCGGATATTTATCCGCTCCGCCAATAATTGACAAATTTAAAGGTATAAACGAAAATGTTTAGATCAACATAAAACATTTTTTGTACTATTGTTTATAAAAAAACAAAGAAATAAAAAATATGGTGATAAAACATTGTTTTATACTAATATATGTATGTGTATCCAAAAATATTCAAAACTTAAACACTCATAGCCGTATTTTCCTATTTTAAATTATATAAATATGCATCAGTTAATCGGACGGATATTTTTCGGATACGGATACCATTATAATCATATCCGTATCCGAAAAGCTTTTCGGATATCGGATATCCGTATCCGCTTTTCGGATAACGGATATTTTTCATATTTTCGGATACGGATTCGGACGGATATCGGATTTTTCGGGTACCCATTGCCAGCCCTAAATGCAAACTATGTTAAGGTAATCGCTACTTTGTTTACCCAGAATTAGAACTTCATTTAGATCCAAATGTTATGTATCAATCTTTATGCGTTAATTTTGATTTTAAAGTATACAGTCCATTGATGCAATTTATTATTACTGTTGTAGTAGAGTTACAGATGAAATGAATCATAGGTTGGCATATTTTTTGATGGATGGATTAATGAATGTATATGTTTTAGATGAATGATTTATTTTCTTTCTTCAGGAATGTGTGAGCTACACTATAATGCATTTAAGAAATATACAGGCATAAAGTAGAATACATATTAGACATTATGATAACCGATCAGCAATGAACAATTTAACCACCTATGCATTTTTTAGTTTAACCTACTTCAACTCTATGTACATTATAATTATTTGATGTTAATGAACTTTACCTTTTGTACTTCCCCACAGCATGAAATACATTTTCCTCTTGAGAGTCTTATTAAATTATGGCATTAATTTTAATATTCTTCGATCTACTTGATTATTTATGGATACCTATTCTGACTTTTGGATTTTTTATGAATTGTATTTAGACTTAATTATTATGATAAACTGATTAATAAAATTGAAAATGATTCTGACTGCAATAGGTCGGTCATATGTGAATACCTTTTCAACAATTTAGTATTTACGTGTATAGAAATAATAATAATGAATACGACTACCAATATTATCTTAATAAATCTCTTGTATTAAATTATGTTGTTAGCTAATAGTTGTGTTTTTGTTGATGCAACTAGCATTTCAAAAACTTAGTTTGGATTGTGCATATTGGACAGAACCTATACTTACGATATGTTGGTTGAACTATGGAAGAATGATGCGCGGTGAGTAGTTGCTGGAGTAAGTGGAGAGTTATTGTAGGGAAGAAAACACTGGCAGCAGGTAGGGAGAGACCATAACTATATTACATGCATGCAACAGTTGTTATATGTGAGTTGTTGGATTGGAAAAAGATGATGTTTCAGGTAGCTTATCAAGAAGAGAGCGTTTAGTTGAATTGCTTGCATACAGGAAGTAGCAAATGCAGGTTAAAACATGAGCCGCTGATCTGAATTACATGCATTCATGCTGGGAATATGGAGCATAAGGAATTGATATGAGAGAGAGAGAGAGACCATAACTATGCAGGTAGTATACATGTGATGTTTATTATATATGTAACCAAATATACAATTTTGCACAAGTAGACTTTAGGTAAGCATCTTCTAACTTTTTAAATCAACATTTTCTGTTTGTACATATATTTCGTTATCACTGTCTTTTTGCTAGCTAGTTTTTTACCGGACACTTGTATAAACAAAAGTTGGTTAGTTTTGAACAAAATGTGACACCTCGTTCAGTCAGGACAGAACTGTTGAAGTAATCACGGACTTAAGTTAGAAATATTTTCATTGACATGTGCTTTAGTTGCTAGCGGAGAATATTTTTAAGCTAGCGATCTTGTTTAGCAAAAGGAAATCTTCGAACTAAGATGAGCTTGAATGCAGGATGAAACAGTAGATGATACACTTTGATTGAAGGTGGAGTTTGATATGTATAACTAGGTATGAAACAAAACAAAAATCCTCTATATGAACCAATTGCACTCCAACCAAAAGAAATTAATTCTCCTTGTATTTCACAGTAACTTTGTTTACTAGTTCTCATAGGTAATTTAGCTTTGAAATTTGAATAGCTTGCTGTCAGAAATTGGCATATTACTACAAGTGTTAATAATATTTGGCCATTCTACAAGCGTATTCAATAGTTTGCTTCAAGTTCTGGATGATGGTAGACTTACAAATAAGCGAGGCAGAACAGCCAACTTCACCAACTGTGTTAGTATAATGACTTCAAATCTAAGTGATGAACACTTGCTTGTTGGCATGGTGGGCAAATTTTCAATGAAAATGGAAAGGGAGGGAGTGATTAAAGAGGTGATGAAGTTTTTGAGACCAGAGCTGCAAACAAGCTTGATGAGATTGTGATGTTCGATCCACTTTTTCATTAGCAGCTGAGGAAGGTAGCTAGGCTTCAGATGAAGGGTGTTGTAGTTCCATTGGCAAAGAGAGGGGTTGCTTTGGCTATTACTGATGTCACCTTAGATATTGTTCTCTATGAATCTTAATATCTTGTAAGTTTTTCTACTTTCACCATATTGTTCATGTTGCATAAACCATATTGTTGCTGTATAAATATATACAGAGTATACTAAGCTTTCGTGATATTGTTCATACATTTTATTATTAGTTTCTTAAATGTGAAAGCATGTCTTACCATTTTTTACCAGATCAAATAGTCTTAGTGTTTTGGTGAATTCAGGTATGCCTTTATTGTTAATGAATTTGTAAATTCAGATTGTTACCTTATTGTTTTGATTATTTTGCAAGGTAGTGTGCCTCGGCAGCAACATTTTTCACAACCCATGTTTCATGTATGTTTAATAAAACCATTATATGTTTTTCTTGTATGTTGAACACATTTGTGTCTTATTATAAAAATGGTAAACTATTCAGGCAGGTGGCAGTGGTAGTTCATTCCCATAAGGACAACCACCTTGCCAAATCAGTCACCGCCTCTGGTACGCCAACCACCACCACAACAATTTTATCATGTGTGCTTTGTATGTATTATCAGCTTTTTACGCCATTTGGTGATCATTTCTTGATATCTTAGAATACATGTTGATTCAAACCTATAAGTATACATCTAAAACCGACGAGACAATATTTATGCTGTTTTATATACGGTTGTTCAAACATTTATATAGTAATATAGCTTAGTTTACTGAGTTTCATAAATAATAATAATATTAGTAATAGTAATAATAATAATAATATAACTAAATTAACTGAGTTTTATAAATAATAATAATAATAAATTAAATACGTTAACCAAGTTAATAAAAATTAATTAAGTTCTGTTAAAATAAAATAAGTTTTATAAAATCAAACAATTTTAAGTTAACTAAATTTTATAAATGATAATAATAAAACTAATTTAACAAAGTTCTATAAATAATGATGATGATGATGAATTAACTAACTTTATAATAATGATAAAAATAAAATTAAGTTAACCGATTTTTAATAATAATAGTAGTAGTAGTAATAATAAATTAACTAAGTTGATTGAGTTTTATAAATAACAATGATGACGATAAATTAACTAGGTTAACCAAGTTAATAAAAATTAACTAAGTTTTGTTAAGATTAAACAAGTTTTATAATATTAACTATGTTTAAGTTAACTAAATTTTATAAATAATAATAATATAACTAATTTAACAAAGTTTTATAAATAATAATGATGATGAATTAACTAAGTTTATAAAATTAACTAAGTTTATAATAATAATAATGATAATATAATTAAGTTAACTAAGTTTTATTATTATTAATAATAATAATAGTAAATTAACTAAATTTATCAACTTGATAAAAATTAACTAAGTTTTGTTAAAATTAAACAATTTTTATAGAATTAACTAAATTTAAGTTAACTTTAGTTAAATTAGTGACATTTGTATTAAGTTTGGGAGTATCATATTTGGGCAGTAATATTGAGGCTGAGGGATATAAGAATTTATGTCGAGGCTGAGGCAATATCAGATTTTGGGTAGTAATGTTAATTCAGAATGTGACATTTGTATTAAATTTATGTTCCAAGTGTTGAAGAAGTGTAACATTTTGGTTTTGCTTCTCATTTCATATAATATATTAAATAATATCATTAATGGTTTATAATAATGTTCTAATTTGTTGCTAGGGATTTTGCAGAGAACCATTTTCCTAGATGGATTTCAAATCAATCGTAGGGAATAAGTAATCTTGAGTACGAGTTTGTTAGTCTTTTTAAAAGTTCCATGATAAATATGTATCAATTATTTTGCCTTATTTTGTAAGTGATATTCATATTAATATTTTAAATATGTAGGTTTTTTAGTTAGCAGTTGTTTCAGCCACATGTTAGTTGCAAGCTGACAACTGATATATATGACTTCCACACTTCTTTTATGTAAACGGGTTATTTTGTAAGAGGATAAAGAGTCCAGTCTCTCTCTTTAAGCGCACAATGATTTGTAATTTGATTATGGATTTTATGTAAACATGGTTATGTTGTTTAAAATATTTTGTATCAAGGTGTTTGTGTATCGTATTTGTAACGACCCGTAAATTTTCGACTATTTAATTTGTTTAATTTATAATTTTTGGTAATTTAATATGGAAAGAAATAAAAACTTAGTAATTTAATAATGAAATGAATGCTGAAATGAAATGTAGCAATGGTAATTTAAAACTAATTATTAACAATTGAAATGGAATTCCAATGATAAAATAGTGTAAATTGTTATGCTTAGTTATGGAATTTATATAAGAAAACCAATGTAAACATTGGTTTAACAAAATGAAATAGTATGAAATGAATGACCATTGAATAAAATTTGAGTTATGTAAGGAATTGTAACATTTGTGTGGAAATAATGAATTCATAAATGTGAATTAAAGGTTATAGTAATGGTATTAAGTTACTGTTTAATTGGTTTATTAATTTAGTTGTAACTGTTACATTTGGGTATAAAATTTAATACAAGTAAATAAATGTATGAATAAATGAATTTGTATAACTAGTGGTAATTGAATGAATTTAACATTTTGTAAGCAATTATGATAATTAGTGGAAATAATAAACTTGATTGTAATATAAAGAGAGTGATAACATTTATGCAAGTTACCTTTTTATTTAGGCTGCTAAATTTAAAGTAGGAAACCAATTACATTTAAATGTGAGTAAATGTTTATTAATGCAAGATAGGATTGTAATTGTAAAGTGTAAATGTAACGACATAAATGGAAATGTATATTTTATTCATAGATAAAATAAAGGAATGAAACCTTGTTGAATAGATTAATTGAGATTTTTATTTATAATAAATATATATATTTGACAAATTTAATATAATTGAAAATAATGGTTAATATATAGGAAAGATGTAAATTTGAACATATGAATTTAATGAAAGACAAGCAAACATTAACTAGGTTATAGAGTAATAATAGACTTAATAAAAAGATTAGAATTGGATCAAATCAGTTTATTTGGAATTTATCAATTGTAATTCAATTTATAACAAATGGATTAATGGTAAATAAATGAAATTAAATACTACGTAAATTGAAATTAGGATAAAATGGGAAATATTAATGTCCAAAGGTAATTATAACCATAAGATAATAATTGGCTGAATAACAAGATTTAAAATGAAATAACAAGATTTAAAATGAAATAAAGGATTTATTGGAATTTTAATTGACAATTAATGAATGTATTAAAATTGAAATTAAATACGGAAATAGGTAAATTAATTAACTTTGAATTGATATCTAAATTGTTTAAATTATTGTAATTTTTTAAGAAATCAAAAATGATAAGATTGTTAATTATGGAGTTGGAATTTGAAAATTTTGATTTAATTGATTTAATATATATTTATTTAATAATGTAAAATATAGCCATTTTGGCCACTGACTCAGATTTCGACAAAACTAGTTTCATCGGATCCGTAACAGTGAATTATTGTAGGATTTTAAGTTTCGTATCGATCAGACTTGTCGTTTGATCGTATGGGCTCGAAACACCAAGAAATCAATTTAATTAAAAATCAATTGAAATCAATTTGAAATAAGCTGATTTTAGCATAACTTCTTCATACGATGGAATTAGAACTTGAAACCTGTCCTCGGAGGCAGAACGGGCTTTTAGGATCGTCCATCGTTCCAACCCAAATCATATTCGATCCATTATTTCTATTTTTAACCCACCTATTTATAACCAGTTATAAACCCTAGCCACTCCTATGTTCATTATTCTGTACATACGATTATATTTGCTCCTCCTCACTCCAATGGCAGACCAACCAAAAACTCCAATTGCAATTTCAAATAAAATTCAAAGCCAAAAATTCAAATTCCTCCAATAATATCGAACTATATACCAATTCGAAGCTCTTGACTAGCGCAATTCACTGGTGGTATTTGTTCTTCGATTCTGATCATCGTTTGCCCAGAATTCGCAAATCAATTCTGGCCACTCGTATTGGATTTTGGAGGATCCAGTGGTAGATCTGCGACAACAGGGCGATCGGCTGGTGGCGTTCGGATGGTGGTGTCATGCAGGCCCTAGATCTGATATTCGTTCGTCTTGGTAGGGCCGCGATTGGCCGCGGTTGGCCTGTAAAGGTGGCGGCAGCTTCGCACTTGGATGGCCACCGAACGAGGCGGCATTCGAGGCATACTTGCGGCTCGGGGCGAGGAACTCGATGATGATGCCTGATCGTTGGCCAGGCGATAGCTACGCACGACGTTGGTGGTCAAGGAATGGAGTAGGTGATGGATACAGGGTTTCGCATGCGTACGAGAGTAGATGGGTAGGGAAACACGTGTTTCCATGTGATGACGTGGCCACTGTGTATGTTTTCTTGTATCTACTTATTATTCTATTTTAATTTAAATTGCAAAACGTTCTAACGATCATAACTCTTACATAGAAGGTCCGATTCACGCGCAGTTGGATCCGATGGGATCATAATAAAATTCCAGAGATTTTGACGTAGGTTTGGATGAATTCTAAGGCTTTTTGAATTTTGGGCTTAAATTGAATTTAAATTCAGTTTAAAATTCAAAGGTGAATGTTTAACCCACTCACAACTTCTAAAATTTCTTATGTTTGTTAAATTTAATTCATGATGTGATTAGGAATTTATTTATGATCGTTTGGTATATTTTTAATCATCATCTTAGTTAAACTGAATTTATTTGAATTAAATTGTTATTTAATTTATTATTGCATATAAACTGCCAGCTAAATACCTATTATTTATTATCAGTTTTTATATTGATATTTATGGATTGTTTTGGACGATGATTGTGATGGATGTTGATTGTTGACATTGGTTGAATGGATATTTAGTTTATATCGTTATAAAATGCAAGTTCATTATCGATTATTAATTCGGGATTGCAGTTTGAAATGATATACAACCGTAAAATATTAAATTGCGGATTGAAATGATAAATATCCGTATCACTTTACCATAGGATAGAAAATTATATACAGACACCGTGGTCTATATATAAAACCATTTTTGAAATGATTTCTATGGTTTTGTAAAGAAATATGTGGTTTTATATAAATATAGATTTTAGATATTATATAAATGTTATTTTATTCTTGATTTTAAGTTATGTATAAATTTGTTTTAATATAGAATGAGTTTGGTAATAAAGTTTTATTTTTTTGAAGATAATATGGTTAAGTATTTAAATTATATTTTATTATAGAGTTTATAATGATTTAAATAAATTAAGGTTGGAAAATAAATTTGAAATTGAATTTATTTAAGAATTAAAGTCAAATAAGTTTGATTTGAAATTTATTAAGTTTGAAATTTGATCTTTATAACTTGATTTTGTTTAAGATGATTTAAAATGAATATTTCAAGTTTAAATTTATTGAAGGAACTTTTAGTGATTTGGAATTTGGGGTTTATTTAAAGGATATTGGATTTGTTAAGTAAATATTTCAAAATTGAATAATAATGAAGTTAAATTAAGGTATACAAGAAGTTATCAAATTTAATTTTGAAATGGTGGAATATTTAAAGCTTTGAAATACATGAGAATTGAAAAGGTTTATTTGAGGTTCAAATCTGTATTTGAAATCGATATAAATTGAAATGGTTTATTGAAACTGAATTGAGTTAAATTTATGAATTGAAATTTGATATAAACCGAATTTTTGGATTCAAGTTGATTTGAATCAATTTGTGAAGTTGAGGGAATTATATTATTTTATGAAGTGGTTTTTTATTCAAACTATTTTATCATATATACTATTTAAATTTCTAAACTGTTTAAGTGGTGAAATTATGGTTTTGAAGCAATGAATGTCAAGGTATTATGTTTGAAATGTTATATTTTCAAGGGTTTGGTTTTGAAAGTGTTATAACTTCGAAAATAATATGATTCTGAAAATGGATAGATTTGAAATGGAAATGATATCTTATTTGGTTTTGAAATGGAAATGATTTCGTATTGATATGGTTTTGAAATGACAATGATATTTTGGTTTTGAAGTATATACTATTTTGAAAACGTCCGTGGTGTTATAATAACGTTTGGTTGTTAAAGAGACCGGGATCGGAAGTTGTCATACTCTCTGCCAACTCCGAAAACCACTTTAACAACCGTGTACGCGGTGGAGATTCTAGAATGAAGTAGGATGGTGGCGACGTTCTATTGAGGTATATATGTGGACCCGACTCTCGTGAGTTGGCATAAGGTGGCTAAAATAGGAGCGATTCCGGGCCAATGAGCTAGCTCCTCTTATTGGACACACTTCTTCGATACCATTCTATTACTTTGTGATTGATTGGGTGCACCTTTGATTTTTGGGAGTATGGCTCAAGGTGGGCGGTAGTGGATGCTACGCGTTACCACCAGTCTGAATGCGTAATTGGTGTATCTACCCTGGCATTGCCTCGTTGTGCCGTGTCACCTTCCCTAGCGCGCCTTGTACGAGTTTGGTTTTGTGCTGTAGCCTACAGAGTATTCAGGGTAGCCTCCCGATCTGGAGATACGCTAGTACCGGATAGACTACTGGGACTATGTATGTGTTAAGGTGGAAAATGTAAAGCCTTAATGCTATTTTTAAGTAAGTTTATTTTACTTTAGACATTATTATAATAGCGTATATTACTACAAATAGATAGTTTAACGGATCCTTAGGAGATGTGAATCCCGAGCATCTCTTAAGTTACTGCACTCACATTAGACACTGGATAGGAGATGTCAAATCTTATAACATCTCTGATGCCATTCCACTCATAGTATTTACCGTTGATTTAACTTATATAAGATTTTTTTAGTTCTGACTCGAGTGTTTTGTCTTTTCATTTCGCTCGGGTCAGCCTGAGCATTTCAGGGTTTGAAGACCTTACTTCTGGAGGACGAAGATGAAGACTGTATTACTATTATTTACTATATTGTTCCGCTGCATTGTTATTTATTATTCTTTGGTATGTGTAACTTTGATTCTGTGTTGTATAAGTTTAATCAAATGTTTTTGTAAAACAGTTTCATGAACTGTTATTTGATTATTATATTTTTTCATTCTGCTGCGAGACTCTGTATTTTCTTTATTTCTCTGTTTTTTTTCTTATTCATCGAATAATAATCCGCCCTTCTATATGGTTTGAGTCGACATGTGTGTCTGCTTAAACGTACGAAAATGCGGGATGTTACAGTTGGTATCAGAGCTTTGGTTTTGCGATAAACCTTAGCTTTATGGGGTCTGACTCTTTATTAATAAGGTCGTAATACCCTATGATGAGTCGCTGAGCGTATATATATGAGAGAGCGTATTTGTTAGTGTTATAAAAGGTTTTGATATTGTGTTAATTTGTTCCATTTTGAATTTATAAATTCTGGTTGGTGCATAAGATGCTATAACATCAATAGAGATTTTTAAACACTTAATAGGACAGACCGACACAATATTTGTTTTGAAATATAGTAAACGAAATAATTTTGCCTATTGTATATTTTTATATATAAATAATAATTTTATAAATGATATATTTGGTCATAATATATATTTGTTGGTAGTAGTGAAATTTATAAATATTGGTTGTAAAATAAAATTTGCAAATAAAAATAAAGTAAAATTGGAAATTCAGAACTTAAGTTCCGAAGTTTTGAAACTTTCTTTCGAATGATTTTGGAATATAATAATAATATTAGTTAGAAGTATTTTTTGATATAAATATTTCAATATAATTTGAAAGAATTGTTTTAAAGAAACTTTGGAAAGAAATAAGTTCTGTACTCCCTTGTCTGTCGTTGGAAAATAATTTCGGTGATGAGTGCACGCATCATCGACATTCATTTTCGATTTCGAAGTGGGAAGGCCACTGTAGTAGTTTTACTATAGATTTATTTTGATAAACAAATGTAAATTTCAAATTGTTTTAAATATAACCGGATATATATGTTATAAGTATATACATCATTCTATTATTTTTAAACGATTTGAAGTGGAACCCGATATTTAGTTCTTAAGTTTTTGTTAATTAATAGTTTCAATTATTGTAGTTAAATGGAATGTAACTAACTAATAATTGGAACCTCTAAATGAAATTAAGTAATGAATGAATAAATATAATGCAATAAAAAGAAATTGACCTGATATGAATAAATGAAAATGAATTTTCGTAAGTCATGGATATAAGCAAATGAAAATAAGTATTACATGAATATATGTGAATGAAATAGTCAATGTATGAATGAAATTGAAGGAAGATACAAATGTGAAAAGAAATTAATATAAACAAACACAAATAAGGTTGGAATCTGTTATTCGTTTTAGTTTATGGATTGTTTGGGAAATGATATCTCTAATTTTTTGGATGTATGATTAATCAGTTGAGCTTTATCTAAGACTGTTGAATAGAGGACATGCTTAGTAGCTTATTTTTCATGCTACGCAATTTAGAATGTCTATAAACCCAAACAAACCATTTGTTTGTTTGCTTTGGATGGATAATTGATTTGTATTGATTTTGTATGATGATTGTATGTTGTGGTTGCAAGTGATTGTTGTTGTTTGACATTGATTTGTTTGTTAGTGGATGAAACAAAATTAATATTTCATTCTATATAATTATTAACTCCTTTTAGATTATATAAGTGAAATACAGGTTATGGAAGCAATTGCTACTGCTTTTGGTTTCATAATTAAGCGTTAATTGCCCGACAAATAGGAACGTTCTCGGATTACGGTTTTCTAGCGATGTTATATTGTTTTTCCCGCTGCTGGGATATATATTATTTCGAAATTTTTGATATATGTTGTTTTACTTATATTAGAATTTTCTCCCGAGCCTCTCCGTACAAAGGAGACTCTACAAAAATTTTCCGTGAATTTTGGACTTAGAATTTTTTTGAAAATGTTTTCCAAACTTTATTAATTTGAGTATAAAAAGATTTAATGGGTATTAATTGGTATATTTTATTCAAATTAATTAATTTTGTAAATTTATTTGTTTATAAAGTTAGTATTTTTGAATAAGATATATTGTTTACTTAATTCTTTCTTTGCCCTTCTTTTTCCTTTTTGGGGACGAAAAGTTTTGAGTGGGGGAGAATGTAACGACCCATAAATTTTCGACTATTTAATTTGTTTAATCTATAAGTTTTGGTAATTTAATATGGAAAGAAATAAAAACTTTGTAATTTATTAATAAAAGTAATGCTGAAATGAAATGTAGCAATGGTAGTTTAAAACTAATTATTAACAATTGAAATGGAATTCCGATGATAAAATAATGTAAATTGTTATGCTTGGTTATGCAATTTATATGAGAAAACCAATGTGAACATTGGTTTAATAAAATGAAATAGTATGAAATAAATGACCATTGAATAAAATTTGAGTTATGTAAGGAACTGTAACATTTGTGTGGAAATAATGAATTCATAAATGTGAATTAAATGTTATAGTAACAGTTGTAAGTTACTGTTTAATTGGTCTATTAATTTAGCTGTAACTGTTACGTTTGGGTATAAAATTTAATATAAGTAAATAAATGTATGAATAAATGAATTTGTATAACTAATGGTAATTGAATGAATTCAACGTTATGTAAGAAATTCTGATAATTAGTGGAAATAATAAACTTGAGTGTAATATAAAGAATGTGATAACATTTATGCAAGTTACCTTTTTATTTAGGCTGCTAAGTTTAAAGTAGGAAATCGGTTACATTTAAATGTAAGTAAATGTACATTAATGCAAGATAGGACTGTAATTGCAAAGCGTGAATATAACGACATAAATGGAAATGCATATTTTATTCATAGATAAAATAAAGGAATGAAACCTAGTTGAATAGATTAATTGAGATTTTTATTTATAATAAATATATATATTTGAAAATTTTAGTATAATTGAAAATAATTGTTAATACATAGGAAAGATGTAAATTTGAACATATGAATGTAATGAAGGACAAGAAAATATTAACTAGGTTATAATAGACTTAATAAAAAGATTAGAATTGGATCAAATTAGTTTATTTGGAATTTATCAATTGTAATTCAATTTATAACAAATGGATTAATGGTAAGTAAATGAAATTAAATACCGTGTTAATTGAAATTGGGATAAAATAGGAAATATTAATGTAATAAAAATAAACCAAAGGTAATTATACCCATTAGATAATAATTAGCTGAATAACTAGATTTAAAATCAAATAAAGGGATTTATTGGAATTTAAATTGATAATTAATGAACGTATTAAAATTGAAATTAAATACGGAAATGGGTGAATTAATTAACTTTGAATTGATATCTAAATTGTTCAAAGTATTGTAATTGTTTAAGAAATAAAAAATGATAAGATTTGTTAATTATGGAATTGGAATTTATTTATTTATTTAATAATGTGAAATATAGCCATTTTTGCCACTGACTCGAATTTTGACGAAACTAGTTTCATCAGATCCGTAACAGTGAATTATTGTGGGATTTCAAGTTTTGTATCGATCGGTCTTGTCGTGTGATCGTACGTGCTCGAAACGCCAAGAAATCAATTTAATTAAAAATCAATTGAAATCAATTTGAGATAAGATGATTTTAGCATAACTTATTCATAAGATGGAATTAGAACTTGAAACCTATTCCAATGAATTTAAAATATTTGAAAACATCTATTTTGATATATGGTTTGACCCATTTTCGTTCCGGAGGCAGAACGGGCTTTTCGGGTGGTTTATCGTTTCAACCACAATCATATCTGATCCGTTATTTCTATTTTTAACCTACTTATTTATATCCAGTTATAAAACCTAGCCACTCCTATGTTCATTATTCTGTACGTACAATTCTAGTTGCTCCTCCTCATTCCAATGGCAGACAATCCAAAAATTCCAATTGCAATTTCAAATAAAATTCAAAGCCAAAAATTCAAATTCCTCAAATAATATCGAACTATTTACCAACTCAAAGCTCTTGACCAGTGCAGTTCACTGATGGTATTCGTTCTTCGATTCTGATCATCCTTTGCCCAGAATTCACAAATCAATTCTGGCCGTTCGTATTGGATTTTAGAGGATCCAGCGGTGGATCTGCGACGGCAGGGCGATCGGTTGGTAGAGTTGGGTAAGTGGTGTGGTGCAGGCCCTGGATATGATATTCGTTCATCTTGATGGGGTCGCGATTAGCTGCGGTTGGCCTGTAATGGCGACGGCAGCGTCATGCTTGGATGACCACCGAAGGAGGTGGCGTTCGAGGCGTAGTAGCGGCTCGAGGCGAGGAACTCGATGATGATGCCTGATCGTTGGCCAGGCAATCGCTATGCATGGCGTTGGTGGTCAAAGAATCGAGTAGGTGACGGCTACAGGGTTTCGCATGCATACGAGAGTTGATGGGTAGGGCAACGTGTTTCCAGGCAATGACGTGGCCACTATGTATGTTTTCTTTTATCTACTTATTATTCTATTTAAATTTAAATTTTAAAACGTTCTAACGATCAAAACTCTTACATACGAGGTCCGATTCATGCACAGTTGGATCCGATGTGATCATAATAAAATTCTGGAGATTTTGACGCTGGTTAGGACGAATTCTGAGGCTGTTTGAATTTTGGGCTTAAAATGAAATTAATTTCAATTTAAAATTCAAAGGTGAGTGTTTAACCCACTCACAACTTCTAAAATTTCTTATGTTTGTTAAATTTAATAAATGATGTGATTAGGAATTTATTTATGATCGTTTGATATATTTTTAACCATCATCTCAGTTAAATTGAATTTATTTGAATTATATTGTTATTTAATTTATTATTGCATATAAACTGCCAGTTAAATACCTTTATTTCTTATCAGTTTCTATATTGATATTTATGGATTGTTTTGAATGATGATTGTGATGGATATTGATTGTTAATATTGGTTGTAACGTTTGCGATTTTTCGTTGCCGAAAAACCGAAATGTTAGGGTTTAAAGAAGAAGAAAGAGGTAGAAGAAGAGAGAAAAAGAGAGAAGAAGAAAAAACAATATCAGAACAGAAAGTAACAACAGAACAATATCAGAATCTCACAATCGCAGCGGAACAACATATAATAGATAAATGAATATTCATTAAAACAAAGAACTGTATATTTTATACATTACATCACATCATATTACATTCATCATATTAACAGAGTTTACAACAACAAACAACGGAAAAGAAATACTATATACAATAGATAATATGCTACGCCATCCTGCTCGCCTCCTGAGCTCTATGGCACTCCTAAATCCAGGATGACCTGATAACCAAACTCTAGACTGCCCGTGTGGAAATTGGTGGGCACCCAGAGTTTAGGAAGGGAACAATAAACTCCAGGTCAGTCATGTGACTGGTGTGAGAACTAAAAACAGTTATTCTTAAAAACAACCAAAGAAATATTTTTCTTTAAGTAAATTCGAAATGCTTTTGGAAAATGAAACTACCATAAGGCCTCCCGCCACACACACAATGCAAACGCAGACTTGGAGGAGATTTCTCCTTATGATAGTCAAAGATGCTTACTACGCAGAAATCAAATCATTTTTGATATTATTATTAGTGCGTAGTGTAGAAAACAATTTCGAAAGTAGAATATAAATCTTAGCCAGCATAGGTACCATTATATTATGCCCGCTATAGCTACCATATTAAATGGCAGGTTCTACAACTAAAACCGTACAAGGCTCGTATTGTTTCTTTGGATTTCCAACAAATGGTCAGGCCAAGGAACTTCCCATTTCCACATGGAAACGCCTCTGGAATGACGTCCCGAGAACCTAACCGGATCTCTGCCAACACAAGGCCGGGTTACCCCTAACTGGGTAACTACTGACACGAATATGTCATTCCCCGATCGTAACCGATCTATATCCGAGGATCCTCGATTTCCAACAACCACAAAGTAATAAATTTGCAGTAACCACATAGGTTAAGTATCTGGGCTCCATACCATGATACCACCTCTATCCAGAAGGAATGACATACACTAAAGGGGCGCTACCCCCTAATAACCTTGCTGCATCTTTCCTGTTTTGACCATTTCCGGGGTGTGAGGCTCGATGAAGTCTCGTCCACAAAGCCACGCTTTACAAAAGCAGTGCTTTGGGTCAACAAATGATCAAAGCAATGATCATAAAGATAGACGATCAAACAAATGATCCTATCACCAACGATCAACCAATGATCATTTCACAGCAACACTCAGCATGCCACATTACCAATTTGGGAATGTATCACTAGTAACCATCAACTATATAACCTCTTAGCTCATACGTCTCAGAGAAGGGTGTTAAGCTAAGAGAATAAATTCTCCGCCACCAACAGAAATATATTTGATAAAAACCAGCTTTACATCTCAAATTGTAACGTCAGACATACAATCCATACAAGTCCGTTCCGGGGTCGAACGGAACCGAAGGCACTTCCAAAGAAGTCCTTGCAATCCGGATATTCATTAATCACGTCCGGACTTCCCGTCACTAAGGGTGATAAACCTCTGTATCGGAGATCAGCCGATGCAGAGTAACTCGATGGTAATCCTTCCGTTTTCACAATTATCCGGTCTTCAACACCGGTCTTCAACACCGGTCTTCAATTGCAATTCATAACGACGTATCACATATTCGGAGTGGGTTATACGACCCCATGGTCCTTTCCCGGTTAACCCGAATAGTGAGCGCTTATTTTAAAAATAAGCGTGGCATCCAATTCAAGCAATCACAACAAATACCCATTCAAGGGTAAATATTTATAGTCGGTTATTTAACTACCAATAAAGATGCGCAACATCATCAGATTCCAAATAATTTCTCAAATTATTTTAATTTCCTAAAATATCTTTACAAGATATATAATTTTCCACACTTCAAAAATAAACAACGTTTATTTTGAAACCAATTTTCCCTTTCCATTTATAAATTCCATAGTGAATTTATTTTTCAAAATATCTACTGATCTACAGTTTTTAATAGATTTCAAATATTCACTTCTAATTTATCTTCAAAAAGATAAATTCTTAAAAACGTTCCATTTCATATTGGGAAATACTTGTTTAATAATAAATATTTCACAAATCTTATTTATTTTCAACAATTTGAAAATATTCAATATACTTAAACCATAGTTAAGTATATATTTCATTCTTTAAGGAAAACGTTCTTTTATTCACATTTATTTGGGTCAAAACGAATGTTACGTAAAACATCGTTACGATAACCCAAAATCATTAGTATAGAGATTCGAAATTTAAAATAGATATATAAATCCCAATACTATACAAAAATATTTCCTTTCGGAAATCATTTACTATAACAACAGTGTTATAGTCCATTACTTCCTTATTTTCTCGAAAACGTCTATTTCAACAGTGAATGTTGAAATCTATGTTTTCATTCCCTTTTATTTCTCGAAAACGTCTATTTCAACAATAAATGTTGAAATCTACGTATTCGATACTTAATGCATTTTAAAACACCTTTAATCGTTTTAAATTCCATTTAAAACATTCGTTTCCCAAAATATATCCATTTTGTTTAATAATATATTCACCGTTCAAAATAGTGAATATAACTCCTTTAACAAATTCTATATTTAATTTATCAAATTTCGTTTATTTCGAATTTATAACAATTTTTATAAATTCCATTCCTATTCATAAACTTCAATTTATAAATCTCTTTTACTAATCCAATTCAATTTATAAATCCAATTTCTATACCAAAGGTTCGTATTATAAGTTAAGAGCTTATAATCCATTTATTTACTAAACTATTCTTTTACAACTTCACAAATTTTTAAATCTTATCACTGATAAGATTCCTTTATTTTTTTCAACAGTTTTCAACTTATAAAAATTTCCTTTATTAACAATTTCTATAAATATCCACTTTAAATGGCAAAAATCCATTTTTTATAAGTTAATTACTTATAAAACTTTTATTTTCAACATCTATTCATTTTATAACTTTCACGATTTATAAATCTATAAATTTTAATGAAATTCATTTTATACATCAACTCAACACTTTATAAACCCGTTTCAGAATTCCAATAAATTTAATTCACAAATATCCATTTATAAAATCTTTTATATAAACCGATAATAAATTTATCCAAAATCCCAATTTAACTATTTTATAAAAATCTATGTATTTTAAAAATTACCTTTCTGTTATATTTCATGAAAATGTTAATTTTTTATAACATAAAAATTTATACATTTTTTTTTGTTTTTTTTTAAAGTGAATCAATTTAAAAATTTCATAAAACATATACTTTGGAAAAAATCACTTTAAAAATCCTTTTAAATTCAAAATCGTTATTTTTAACTTTAAAAATGGATCCGATGATGCAACAGCATCCAATAGCCAATCACAGCAACAAATATCATATATCAATATGATAATCACAATTCACACAATATCTATAATCAAATAAATATTTGTGAGGAATCCAGTTGGATCCCTCCAACCTGTTTCCCTGCATCCAAAGATGTTAGCACAATACCCATTCCACTTCGAGGTGGAATATCGCGGTATATGGGATTTTATAAAATATATGTCCGCTTAATAACGGCGCAATAGGGTCTCATCCGCTATACAATGCGGGAAATCAATCAATTGCAATATATACATATGCCAATATATATATATATATATATATCGCTATATATAGATATATCCTACTATATCTAATATCACAATAAAGCAATCAATCAATCAATCAACAAATTTTAAACATAACTATTTAAAATTTAAATAACCCTTTTTGAGTGAGAAGTTCTCACCTTAGCTATCTATTTCGCAGTCCATTTCCGTCTCAGCTTGTTTCCGTGATTTTAAAACCTTGTATAAACAGTTTATACAATTTATCAATATTCGAATAAATTTAATAACCAATTTTCGTTTGGTAATTTTAATTATCCATTGATTTTGTTTTAAGCTGATAGCTTAAATTTTAAACCGATTTCCTTTTGAATGAATTTATAGATATCAATTTCTAAAATCTTTTATATAACTTTTTATAATTAAAAACTGCCTATATATACATAAAAATCAAAAAAAAATAAAACAATATACCTTACTGCCGAATCGAGTAAACCCAGGCTCACTTCGATCATCACGAAACTTCGGTCATCGTACCTTGCCACGCCAAAGTCGCAGCCACCAGTCGAGATGCGCTCGACTATCGAGCTCCAGGCCGCCCTATTCCATCGCCACACGCGAGCTCGAGAACCCACGCGCGCGCCACCTTACACGCCGCCGCTGCCTATCTTCATCGGCCCTCCAACACTGCTTCGCCGCCGCCGCCGCCCAGATTCGTGACCACTCGCGAGTCCCATGCTGCCGCCGCTGTCGCAGCGCCACCTCCTTGCTCGCGAGCTCCAAGTCGTCGCCCACTCTCCGCAATCGCGACGAACCCTAGATCGTCGCCTGCCGCCAACCTATCGCCATCGGTCTCGCTTGCCTAAAGACGATGCCGCGACTTCCTCCTCCTGCGATCGAGAATCCCAATCGATCGAGCTTAACTGAAGAGGCCGGCCATTGTTTTTGTTCGAGTTTTAATTTTTATTTTGAATCCCTCTGTGTGATTTTGATTTTTGAACTAGGAGGCTCGGCTTTGATTTTCTATTTATTTTCTTCTGAACTTGCGTGATTTTTACAGAGAGATGGGGAACAAGAGTACGTGATGGTTCAGGAAATAGGTCTGCTTAAAGAAAGTAGGGTGGCTGACGTTGACAAATTTTAAATTTTAAATTTTAAATTCAAGTTGAATTTGATTTCAATTCCAATGCGTTTACTCACCGTGTGCTCACATAACAACTCCGAAAAAAACGAAATTTGAAATCCAATAATAATTCAATATTACGGACCCAATGGAACTGGTTTCGTCGAATTCCGAGACTGTATGAAAAATGACTATTTTTAAATATCGATTTAAACGATATAAATCTCAAAACTGATCAAAGTAGTTTCAAATTCAATTCTGAAGCCTCTATGATCTTCAGTATTATAATTATGAATTTTACAAGCGGTTGAAAATATTTTAAATCAGCTTAAAATTTAAGATTCAAAATTTTATTCAACTTTCAATAGATTAAATTTTAGAATTTAATCGTTAAATTCAAAGTTATAATGGAATTTCAATCCAAACCATTATTCAAATATTTAAAATTAATTAAATATTTTCAATTTAAATTGTTCAAAATTCTGGGTCGTTACAATCTTCCCCCCTTAAAAGAATTTCGTCCTTGAAATTGCTAGTTAGGAAGAAAATGGTCCTTAACTCGTCTACTATTTTTCACAATCTAAATAGTTTTATCAACTTACTAACCTAAATCTTTTTATTAAAGATTCATTTTCATTCCAATTAGCTTTCCAACTTCACTTACAAGTTTCAAACAACATTGTTTACTTCAAAATTTAAATCTAAATTCAAATTCAAATTTTAAACTTTCAAATTTTCTCAAAAATTTTCTAACACTCTAAATTTTCGAAAAATTTCGCCAGCGTCTCCTTTGCGCGGCTCGATCGGTACGACTACAAAATGGCACCACGGCCCCTCAGAATCAAAAAGAAAATGAAAAAGCCAAGTGGCTGGAGAAGAAAATCATCAAATCCCATACTAAAATTGAAATACGTACCTTTTTTTCGAGCAATTCAATTTTTTTATCTTTGAAATCAAAATCCCAATTCCTTTATAACACCTGTATAACCTGCTAGTAGTAGTATCCAATTACAATATTCAAACCATTTTGCACATTTCCTTTACGAAATTTCGATATATACTTCTTATATCATCTTTACTTTACTATTGGAGTTATACATTCATTTTCATTCAATTTTGCATTTTAATTTCATTTGAATTCAATTTACAATTCAATTCATTCAAATTTGTTTTCAACATTCGGTTTCAATTCCAATTTATAACCACGCATCTTTAAATTGGATTTCAAATTCCATATGAATCCAATTTACTTCATTTAGTTGCAATTGTAAATTTATTCATTCATTCACAATTTATTTCCATAATTCAATACTCAATTCCAATTCATTTTAATTACTCCAAATTTATTTTCAACACAATAAATTTTCTTTAAGTAATCATTTCACTTAGCTTCCTTAGACCTTCCTTCAAATTCACTTTATTAAATTGATTCACTTATACTTACTAAATTTAACTCCATTCTTTAAATTAAATTTATTCTATCAAAATTCAGATGGTATAAATTATCAACCCATTAATATTCCATAAATATTTTAAATAGGATTCTAGAGTCTTTTCAGCTTTTCCAAAACCAAATCCAAATTTTCCAAACAACTTTTATTGAAAACAATTTGGCAGCAATTCCTCTTTTGGAAACCCGAAAATGAACACCAATGATGCCGCGGTCATCATCGGAATTATTTTCCAGCGACCGAAAAGAGTTTAGAGCTTTTCATTCCTTAAAAATACTTTTCAAAACCTTTTAAATTCATTTTCCAAATCAAAAAGGAATTTAATTTCTAAAATTTCCAAATTCTTTCAAAAACATTTCCAAAACTTCTCTGGCATTCTATTTCCAATTATAAGTCACATTTATAATTTACATTCTCAAATTTCATTTGTATATGGATTTCATTTTCTTATCTTTATCTCAATTTTCATATATCAATGATTTCAATTTCTTATTCAATAATCAATGGTAATAGTTTTAATATTATCAATTCCTAACATCCATGCAACCATATACTGTAATAATTTACAGAAAATTATTTCTTTTATATACAAAAATAGCTTTGGTTAAAATTATTTCATTTACCCGATTTAAAAACAATATTATGTCGAATTGTTCTATTCAAGTGTTTATAAACCCCTTCGGCATAGTTGTCGAGACCGTGCTGACGAAGGTTCATATGCCACTCAATAAACCAATCATCACAATATAAAACAATTTTATATTCACTAACAAATACGCTCTGATAGCTATTATTACACTCAAACTCATTCTAGAGTACTGCTGACTCTATCTCTAATGAGTAACACCCAACAGAGCAGGTTGTCACTTAACCATATGCTCTGATACCACATTGTAACGTTTGCGATTTTTCGTTGCCAAAAAACCGAAATGTTAGGGTTTAAAGAAGAAGAAAAAGGTAGAAGAAGAGAGAAAAAGAGAGAAGAAGAAAGAAAACAATATCAGAACAGAAAGTAACAACATAACAATATCAGAATCTCACAGTCGCAGCGGAAAAACATATAATAGATAAATGAATATTCATTAAAACAAAGAACTGTATATTTTATACATTACATCACATCATATTACATTCATCATATTAACAGAGTTTACAACAACAAACAGCGGAAAAGAAATACTATATACAATAGATAATATGCTACGCCATCCTGCTCGCCTCCTGAGCTCCATGGCACTCCTAAATCCAGGATGACCTGATAACCAAACTCTAGACTGCCCGTGTGGAAATTGGTGGGCACCCAGAGTTTAGGAAGGGAACAATAAACTCCAGGTCAGTCATGTGACTGGTGTGAGAACTAAAAACAGTTATTCTTAAAAACAACCAAAGAAATATTTTTCTTTAAGTAAATTCGAAATGCTTTTGGAAAATGAAACTACCATAAGGCCTCCCGCCACACACACAATGCAAACGCAGACTTGGAGGAGATTTCTCCTTATGATAGTCAAAGATGCTTACTACGCAGAAATCAAATCATTTTTGATATTATTATTAGTGCATAGTGTAGAAAACAATTTCGAAAGTAGAATATAAATCTTGGCCAGCATAGGTACCATTATATTATGCCCGCTATAGCTACCATATTAAATGGCAGGTTCTACAACTAAAACCGTACAAGGCTCGTATTGTTTCTTTGGATTTCCAACAAATGGTCAGGCCAAGGAACTTCCCATTGCCACATGGAAACGCCCCTGGAATGACGTCCCGAGAACCTAACCGGGTCTCTGTCAACACAAGGCCGGGTTACCCCTAACTGGGTAACTACTGACACGAATATGTCATTCCCCGATCGTAACCGATCTATATCCGAGGATCCCCGATTTCCAACAACCACAAAGTAATAAATTTGCAATAACCACATAGGTTAAGTATCTGGGCTCCATACCATGATACCACCTCTATCCAGAAGGAATGACATACACTAAAGGGGCGCTACCCCCTAATAACCTTGCTGCATCTTTCCTGTTTTAACCATTTCCGGGGTGTGAGGCTCGATGAAGTCTCGTCCACAAAGCCACGCTTTACAAAAGCAGTGCTTTGGGTCAACAAATGATCAAAGCAATGATCATCAAGATAGACGATCAAACAAATGATCCTATCACCAACGATCAACCAATGATCATTTCACAGCAACACTCAGCATGCCACATTACCAATTTGGGAATATATCACTAGTGACCATCAACTATATAACCTCTGAGCTCGTACGTCTCAGAGAAGGGTGTTAAGCTAAGAGAATAAATTCTCCGCCACCAACAGAAATATATTTGATAAAAACCAGCTTTACATCTCAAATTGTAACGTTAGACATACAATCCATACAAGTCCGTTCCGGGATCGAACGGAACCGAAGGCACTTCCAGTGAAGTCCTTGCAATCCGGATATTCACTAATCACGTCCGGACTTCCCGTCACTAAGGGTGATAAACCTCTGTATCGGAGATCAGCCGATGCAGAGTAACTCGACGGTAATCCTTCTGTTTTCACAATTATCCGGTCTTCAACACCGGTCTTCAATTGCAATTCATAACGACGTATCACATATTCGGAGTGGGTTATACGACCCCATGGTCCTTCCCGGTTAACCCGAATAGTGAGCGCTTATTTTAAAAATAAGTGTGGCATCCAATTCAAGCAATCACAACAAATACCCATTCAAGGGTAAATATTTATAGTCGGTTATTTAACTATCAATAAAGATGCGCAACATCATCAGATTCCAAATAATTTTCCAAATTATTTTAATTTCCCAAAATATCTTTACAAGATATATAATTTTCCACGCTTCAAAAATAAACAACGTTTATTTTGAAACCAATTTTCCCTTTCCATTTATAAATTCCATAGTGAATTTATTTTTCAAAATATCTACTGATCTACAGTTTTTAATAGATTTCAAATATTCAATTCCAATTTATCTTCAAAAGGATAAATTCTTAAAAACGTTCCATTTCATATTGGGAAATACTTGTTGAATAATAAATATTTCACAAATCTTATTTAATTTCAACAATTTGAAAATATTCAATATACTTAAACCATAGTTAAGTATATATTTCATTCTTTAAGAAAAACGTTCTTTTATTCACATTTATTTGGGTCAAAATGAATGTTACGTAAAACATCGTTACGACAACCCAAAATCATTAGTATAGAGATTCGAAATTTAAAATAGATATATAAATCCCAATACTATACAAAAATATTTCCTTTCGGAAATCATTTACTATAACAACAGTGTTATAGTCCATTATTTTCTTATTTTCTCGAAAACGTCTATTTCAACAGTGAATGTTGAAATCTATGTTTTCATTCCCTTTTATTTCTCGAAAACGTCTATTTCAACAATAAATGTTGAAATCTATGTATTCGATACTTAATGCATTTTAAAACACCTTTAATCGTTTTAAATTCCATTTAAAACATTCCTTTCCCAAAATATATCCATTTTCTTTAATAATATATTCACCGTTCAAAATAGTGAATATAACTCCTTTAACAAATTCTATATTTAATTTATCAAATTTCGTTTATTTCGAATTTATAACAATTTTTATAAATTCCATTCCTATTCATAAACTTCAATTTATAAATCTCTTCTACTAATCCAATTCAATTTATAAATCCAATTTCTATACCAAAGGTTCGTATTATAAGTTAAGAGCTTATAATCCATTTATTTACTAAACTGTTCTTTTACAACTTCACAAATTTTTAAATCTTATCACTGATAAGATTCCTTTATTTTTTTTTAACAGTTTTCAACTTATAAAAACTTCCTTTATTAACAATTTCTATAAATATCCCCTTTAAATGGCAAAAATCCATTTTTATAAGTTAATTACTTATAAAACTTTTATTTTCAACATCTATTCATTTTATAACTTTCACGATTTATAAATCTATAAATTTTAATGAAATTCATTTTATACATCAACTCAACACTTTATAAACCCGTTTCAGAATTCCAATAAATTTAATTCACAAATATCCATTTATAAAATCTTTTATATAAACCGATAATAAATTTATCCAAAATCCCAGTTTAACTATTTTATAAAAATCTATGTATTTTAAAAATTACCTTTCTGTTATATTTCATGAAAATGTTAATTTTTTTATAACATAAAAATTTATACATTTTTTTTTGTTTTTTTAAGTGAATCAATTTAAAAATTTCATAAAACATATACTTTGGAAAAAATCACTTTAAAAATCCTTTTAAATTCAAAATCGTTATTTTTAACTTTAAAAATGGATCCGATGATGCAACAGCATCCAATAGCCAATCACAGCAACAAATATCATATATCAATATGATAATCACAATTCACACAATATCTATAATCAAATAAATATTTGTGAGGAATCCAGTTGGATCCCTCCAACCTGTTTCCCTGCATCCAAAGATGTTAGCACAATACCCATTCCACTTCGAGGTGGAATATCGCGGTATATGGGATTTTATAAAATCTATATCCGCTTAATAACGGCGCAATAGGGTCTCATCCGCTATACAATGCGGGAAATCAATCAATTGCAATATATACATATGCCAATATATATATATATATATTGTTATATATAGATATATCCTACTATATCTAATATCACAATCAAGCAATCAATCAATCAATCAACAAATTTTAAATATAACTATTTAAAATTTAAATAACCCTTTTTGAGTGAGAAGTTCTCACCTTAGCTATCTATTTCGCAGTCCATTTCCGTCTCAGCTTGTGTCCGTGATTTTAAAACCTTGTATAAACAGTTTATACAATTTATCAATATTCGAATAAATTGAATAACCAATTTTCGTTTGGTAATTTTAATTATCCAATGATTTTGTTTTAAGCTGATAGCTTAAATTTTAAACCGATTTCCTTTTGAATGAATTTATAGATATCAATTTCTAAAATCTTTTATATAACTTTTTATAATTAAAAACTGCCTATATATACATAAAAATCAAAAATAAAAATAAAACAATATACCTTACTGCCGAATCGAGTAAACCCAGGCTCACTTCGATCACCGTACCTTGCCACGCCAAAGTCGCAGCCACCAGTCGAGATGCGCTCGACTATCGAGCTCCAGGCCGCCCTGTTCCATCGCCACACGCGAGCTCGAGAACCCACGCGTGCGCCACCTTACACGCCGCCGCCGCCTATCTTCATCGGCCCTCCAACACTGCTTCGCCGCCGCCGCCGCCCAGATTCGTGACCACTCGCGAGTCCCACGCTGCCGCCGCTGTCGCAGCGCCACCTCCTTGCTCGCGAGCTCCAAGTCGTCGCCCACTCTCCGCAATCGCGACGAACCCTAGCTCGTCGCCTGCCGCCAACCTATCGCCATCAGTCTCGCTTGCCTAAAGATGATGCCGCGACTTCCTCCTCCTGCGATCGAGAATCCCAATCGATCGAGCTTAACTGAAGAGGCCGACCATTGTTTTTGTTCGAGTTTTAATTTTTATTTTGAATCCCTCTGTGTGATTTTGATTTTTGAACTAGGAGGCTCGGCTTTGATTTTCTATTTATTTTCTTCTGAACTTGCATGATTTTTACAGAGAGATGGGGAACAAGAGTACGTGATGGTTCAGGAAATAGGTCTGCTTAAAGAAAGTAGGGTGGCTGACGTTGACAAATTTTAAATTTTAAATTCAAGTTGAATTTGATTTCAATTCCAATGCGTTTACTCACCGTGTGTTCACATAACAACTCCGAAAAATACGAAATTTGAAATCCGATAATAATTCAATATTACGGACCCAATGGAACTGGTTTCGTCGAATTCCGAGACTGTATGAAAAATGACTATTTTTAAATATCGATTTAAACGATATAAATCTCAAAACTGATCAAAGCAGTTTCAAATTCAATTCTGAAGCCTCTATGATCTTCAGTATTATAATTATGAATTTTACAAGCGGTTGAAAATATTTTAAATCAGCTTAAAATTTAAGATTCAAAATTTTATTCAACTTTCAATAGATTAAATTTTAGAATTTAATCGTTAAATTCAAAGTTATAATGGAATTTCAATCCAAACCATTATTCAAATATTTAAAATTAATTAAATATTTTCAATTTAAATTGTTCAAAATTCTGGGTCGTTACATTGGTTGAATGGATGTTTAGTTTATATCATTATAAACTGCAAGTTCGTTATGGATTATTAATTCGGGATTGCCGATTGAAATGACATACAACCGTAAAATATTAAATTGCAGATTGAAATGATAAATATTTGTATCCCTTGACCATAGGGTAGAAAATTATATACAGATACCGTGGTCTATATATAAAAATATTTTTGAAATGATTTCTATGGTTTTGTAAAGAAATATATGGTTTTATATAAATATAGATTTTAGATATTATATAAATGTTATTTTATTCTTAATTTTAAGCTATGTATAAATTTGTTTTAATATAGAATAAGTTTGATAATAAAGTTTGACTTTTTCGAAGATAATATGGTTAAGTATTTAAATTATATTTTAATATAGAGTTTGTAATGATTTAAATAAATTAAGGTTGGAAGTAAATTTGAAATTTATTTGAAATTGAATTTATTTAAGAATTAAACTCAAATAAGTTTGATTTGAAATTTATTCAGTTTGAAATTTGATCTTTATAACTTGATTTTGTTTAAGATGATTTAAAATTAACGTTTCAAGTTTAAATTTATTGAAGGAACTTTTAATGATTTGGAATTTAGGGTTTATTTAAAGGATATTGGATTTGTTAAGTAAATATTTCAAAACTGAATAATAATGAAGTTAAATTAAGGTATATATGAAGTTATCAAATTTAATTTAGAAATGGTGGAATATTTAAAGCTTTGAAATATATGGGAATTGAAATGGTTAATTGAGGTTCAAATCTATATTTGAAATCTATATAAATTGAAATGGTTTATGAAACTGAATTGAGTTGAACTTATGAATTGAAATTTGATATAAACTGAATTTTTGGATTCAAATTGATTTGAATCAATTTGTGAAGAGGGAATTATATTATTTTAAAAAGTGATTTTTAATTTAAACTATTTTATCATATATACTATTTGAATATCTAAACTGTTTAAGTGGTAAAAGTTATGGTTTCGAAGCTATGAATTTCAAGGTATTATGTTTGAAATGTTATATTTTCAAGTGTTTGGTTTCGAAAGTGTTATAACTTTGAAAATGATATGGTTCTGAAAATGGATAGATTTGAAATGGAAATGATATCTTATTTGGTTTTGAAATGGAAATGATCGTATTGATATGATTTTGAAATGGCAATGATATTTTGGTTTTGTTGTATATACTATTTTGAAAATGACGGCGGTGTTATAATAACGATCGGTTGTTAAAGAGACCAGGATCGGAAGTTATCATACTCTCTGCCAACTCCGAAAACCAATTTAACAACCGTGTACGCGGTGGAGATTCCAGAATGAAGTATGATGGTGGCGACGTTCTATTGAGGTATATACATGGACCCGACTCCCGTGAGTTGGCATAAGGTGGCTAAAACAGGAGCGATTCCGGGCCAATGAGGTAGCTCCTCTTATCGGACACACTTCTTCGTTACCATTCTATTATTGATTAGGTGCGCCTTTGATTTTTGGGAGTGTGGCTCGAGGTGGGTGGCAGTGGCTGCTACGCGTTACCACCAGTCCAGATACGTAATTGGTATATCTACCCTGGCATTGCCTCGTTGTGCCGTATCTCCTACCTTAGCGCGCCTTGTACGAGTTTAGTGTTGTGCCCTAGCCTATGGAATATTTAGGGTAGCCTCCCGGTTTGGAGGTACGTTGGTATTGGATAGACTACTGGGACTATGTATGTGTTAAGGTGGAAAATGTAAAGCCTTAACGCTATTTTTAAGTAAGTTTATTTTACTTTAGACATTATTATAATAGCGTATATTACTACATGGTAGATAGTTTAACAGATCCTTTGGTGATGTGAATCCCGAGCTTCTCTTAAGTTACTGCACTCACATTAGACACTGGATAGGAGATGTCAAATTGCATAAACATCTTCAATGCCGTTCCACTCATAATATTTACCGTTGATTTAACTTACATAAGATCTTTTAGTTCTAACTCGAGTGTTTTGTCTTTTCAATTCGCTCGGGTCAGCCCGAGCATTTCTGGGTTTGAAGACCTTACTTCTGGAGGACGAAGACGAAGATGGTATTACTATTATTTACTATATTGTTCCACTGCATTGTTATTTATTATTCTTTGGTATGTGTAACTCTGATTCTGTATTGTATAAGTATAATCAAATGTTTTTGTAAAACAGCTTCATGAACTGTTATTTGATCATTATATTTTGTCATTTCGCTGCGAGATTCTGTTTTTCTCTTTCTTTCTCTGTTTTTTTCTTTCTTTCTCTGTTTTTTTTCTTATTCACCCCAATAACAATCCGCCTTTATGTATGGTTTCAGTCGACATGTGTGTTTGCTTAAACGTACGAAAAGGCGGGATGTTACAGAATTTCATTATGTAATTAACAAGCTTTTCGGTTGTTTGAATGTGATTATTATATGAGTTATTGCAGGTTTCATGTTGAAATATATCAATTATTACTATAATATGTATATATATGTGTGTGTGTGTGTGTGTGTGTATGTTGTAAACAAAATGAAGTGGAAACTGAACGGGCCACCATAGCGAGGGAAACCTGCATAAAAAATCAACACTTTGTAGCAGTGTTTATTAAACTCTATCAAAATATATATGGTGGTAAATTAAAAAAGCTACTAAAATATTTTGTCGTTGTGGATAATAGTCTTTGGTTGCGTTATCAAAACGCTACAATAAAGATTTTTAGTAGCATGTATAGTGGCGTTTACTAAAACGCAACAGAAAATCTTGGATTTTTAGTTGCATGTTTTTTAACGACATTCTCTAAAACGCACCATAAGCTATGGTTGCGTTTTTTGTGCACCACCAAAATACTTTTTATTGTAGTGTTTCAAAAGAGAAAATTTTCATGTTTCTTTTTTGGAAACCAAGTAATTTTTGAATATGATAAAGGAATTTCTAAATTTATATTTTTAAAGATAAAAGTTTTTAACAAAGTACTTCATGACCCGATGTTTTATTTTTAAAAGAGTTGTGAAAAATCAAACCAATTTTTAATATGAAGTAGATATGGACCACTACCTAGATAAGATGGGATAAATTTTTAGGCTAGGAATAAAATAGTGATAGATGCTCGCAGGGTATCAATGAGAATCATCGTCAAATATAAGCAAGGTTAAATGAACCTAGGAACGCTTGATTAGAGATTTGTGAAAGCCATAAGGAGAATCCTCGAAAGAATGAGGAATGGTAGAAAAGAATAATTTTTGTGAACCCTAGGGTACATTTGCATGAAGGATCAAGGATATAGAGGAAGTAAATTCCAACGTTTGAGGATACTGTCAAGAGATTGCGGTTGAGAGAGAAGAAAGTAATAAAATGGAAAATCCGTATAAAGGATGTTGGTACATTAAAGGTTAGAGAAGTCAAGATAGATGGTAGAAGTTATTCCACTAAACCAATTTTCTGGTGAGTTATTATAAATGTGCATAGTTTATATTTCTCACCCACTACAGTATAAGAATGCACAATTTTCCCATAATCAGGTGGAATGATTGAAGTAATCGATAGACCTCGTTTATTCGGAGCCAAGGAAGTAAGTTAAGACAAGTAGATTATAGTTTAATGACATACTAGGAAATATCCATCTTAATTTATTAAGGAGTGTTAGGGCCACAACATCATTAACACCATTTAATGATGAATGGCAGCTTGCATCATAAATTTTCTTTTGGAGCTTTTGGATTGTAATCGCTGGTTATCTCCCTTAGGTTATTGGAGTAGCATATGATATGAGATATGTTCATGTTTCTGTGTTGATGGTTTGAAAGAGCTTTGGCCGCTATATGAATGTACTAGAAACTGCGTAAATAAGGAGATCTCATAAGGACACTTAACTAGCAATAAAATGTAGGTAAGACTGGAAGTTTATAAAATAAACTAGAAAATTAATTTAGCGACTAGAAATTAAAAATGCCTTAATAACAAAAACTTTTGAATTTCATAAAAAATAAATTTTAATGAGTGAAGGATAGGGAAAGGTTGTTGTGAAATCACGAGTCACTTTCCTTATGCCTTAAAAGCTCAAATTTATAGAAACGCTTATAGGTAGTTTGTTGTTTCAGAATAAAAGATGGATTCCCTAAATCTAGGATGAACCGCACAATACCAGGGTCAATCGTGTACATTAACTCATAAATTAAGTCTCGATTATGTTAAAATGTGGCCTGATTTATTTTAAGGAAGGAGCGGCAAATGTTTTGAAAAATTACGTTCGAATGGTTTTGAAATTTTTGTTTAAATTCTTTTAAGAAGTAGGGTCCAAATGTTTGTGGAAAATTTTGGTCAACTGTTTTTGAAAAAAATGGTGTTTAAATGCTTTTGGGAATTTGACTTTTCAAACTACTTTGCAAGTTTGATTGGAAAAGGAAAAGGATTTATGATGGAAAATGAATTTTTTCCAATATGTTAGGGATAATGCTTAACATAGGGCGGGTCAACTTATTTGTGAATATGAATTTTACTTTCCGACAAGGGTGAAAATATACTAAAAATAGATAATAATTAGGGAAAAGGCTGTTTTAGCTTTAGAATTTCTATTTTAATACTTTGTTGATAGTAAACAAAAACTTGCACTTAGGATAATTATGATTTAACATCCAAAATAAACCGTCTTAAGAAAACTATACTTGGAAAAGTTAGAAAAATCTTGGGGGCAGAATAGAAAGTTCCAAAATCCAACGAAATAGGTATCCAAAAGAAGAGTAGAATTGTAAAATTTTCCATCTAATTTACTTTTGCGGCATTGAAGCGTGGATTCAAAAAAACTGAATTTTCAAAATTTTTGAATGTTAAATATTGTGTGCTAGGTTTGGGATAGTACGGATTAGATGCAAAATTGGTTGAACCATACTCCTACTTGCAGAACCATGGAAATTATTGTTCAGAAAGGATTTTTGAAAATTTGCGTACATATAGAACTACTAGCATATCTAGGTTGTTTGCATCATATTTTCAAAATGTACTCATGCAGGAGGTGCCTATTTGGAGTCATTCTGCATCCTTGTCTTATAAGTTGTGATACACCACGCACTTGTACATGTTTGGTTGCAAAATTGGTCGCACACAAATTGGTTGGATAGCTTAGATTGGTTGCATTCTTGGTTACATGATTCAACCTTTGAGGAATTTTTAGGACAAAATTCTTTTAAGAAGGGAGAATGTATCACCCCGTAAAATCGACAATAACTAATAAACAATTAACAAGGCTTCAAAAATAAAATTTGAAGAAATAACGGAATAAGGCCACAAATTTGAAATATTGTGTTTGTGGCAATTTTCTAAGAAACTTTCATATTTGGCGTTTCATAATCGGAGCTCTAACGAAGATGTTACCAGTGTTTAAGTTTTCAAAGTGAAAATAATTAAATGTAAAAAGGAAATAAAAATAAAAAATGTGGGACCGAAGGTCGACCCTCTCACTTAGGCTGGTTGATCGCTAGCGGTAGACTGCATAGAGGGGGCGGTCGACTTGTCGGGGTATGGTGGCTGGGTTTGAACCTTGGCAAATGGCCTAGATTTAATTATTTTGATCTACGTATGGTTGATTTGAGCGCCTATAAATACATGTCTAACCCCTCACTTCTCTTCTCATATTTTCGAATCCTAGTTTCGATGCTCTGCCAATTTCCCTTCTCCACTATTTCTAAAAATTATAAAGTACTATACACACACAAAAATCGGTGAAGGGCAAATAAAAGAGAAGAAGAGAATCAATACTACAAAAAAGGTAAATTTCAGTCTATATTCCCCTTAACCCCAAATCACTTCTCAGATCTATAATTCTAATAGCATGTATATGCATTATTGTACATATTCTTTTGGATTAGAATGGAAAAAGTGTCAAGTGATGGAATATATTTAGAGTTAGGAGATTTGGAAAACTTAAAAGGTAGTGGAAAATTATATAATTTATTTGTAAATTGAAATGTATCTCGTTGAATTTTATTTAATTATTATCATGTATAAGATTTGATGAGTTGTAGGCTTAAAACAAACATATAGAATTATTGTCTACATATTCTGTTAAATATGTAATTGTAATAGGAATAGTACACAACCTAATCTGGAAATTTATAATCATTCCAAATACTTATTATTGCAGAATGTTTGTAAAGTGATGTAGTTTATTCTAGATCTATAATGGGGTTGTTAATTAGGTTTCCCTAACTGACTTGAAATGTGAAATTCTATATTTTAATTTTTTAGAGTATGATATAATTTAATTATATAAATTTTGTGTAATTTCCATAAATTACCCAATTCCAAAAATATGTATAAAATGCGTCGTTTGGGTTTATAAGCAATATACCAAAAAGGAAAGAGATGTGTAAAGTATGGATATTATTCTCCATAGTTTACACTATCTATTTTAGTAAGAGAAATAACTCCTTGTAATTTCAAACGAAGAAGGCCTCACTTTTGGTTAATTTATGGAAAGTTATAATAGTAATCCTTTTTAAAAGGATAATTTTGATAAATTAAAACATAGAAAGGAATATTCTAATTTAGAAATTGATAACTAAAGAATATATATATATATATATATATATATATATATATATATATATATATATATATATATATATATCTATGTGTGTGTGTGTGTATAATCCTTCTTAACGATAATTTATATATATAATGTAATTTATGATGATATTCATATTAGCTATTAATAACGTAATAATTACAGAACTAAGAGGTTGAAAACAAAGGAATAGAAATTCCAAAATTTATGGACATTAACTACTGGTTTAATGGGCATTATATTCATAGTTAACAGAGAGTTAAAGGAATTAAATGAGAATTGATTAGAGAATTTGATATGGCATTTATGGGGAAATTGAATGGGAATAATAAGTGGATTTTGAAATGAGTAAATAAATATCATTAGAGATTGTCCAATATTGACATTTATTAGACATAAGAAGGAAACTATAACCTAAGCATATAAAATAGGTATAAATACATAGCGAATAAGTAAGTATTAATCCTATTAAATATGCATAGAAGGCAATATAATTTTGACAGTAGGAAATTATATAGCTTCAATTGTACGTTTAGAACAAGCGTGAATTAGTGGGCTTAACCCAACACTTAGGCTTTGAGTGATTGGTTCGGTTTAGTGATTGGGATGCGAGGTCAATAGAGTTGAACAACAACAATCTGCCCTTTACCTTGAGGCTACCAGTAGTTGTGCATACTTACGACTGATGTGGGACATCTTCAATCATAGACCCATGGAAAAAGGGATATGCTTAGAATATAGGACTTGCTTCTTGGTCGAAGGTATTAAATAGCTACTGTAGGGTCCGTCTCCTTCCTATTTAAGAAGTATTAAATGGTCGGGGTTAGTGTTTAGGCACAATAGTGGGAAATCTCGAAAGGGGTACGCTTCAGGGTTGAGGTATTAAGTAGCTATTATGGGGTCCATCTCTCCCTATAAAGAAGTATTAAGTGACTTGATGAGATTCTGTGTGATGTCAGCTAGGAAGTACCAGAGAGGGGTCGACCTTAGGTTAGTTATTAAATGAAGAGGACTTGCTTAGGATATTGGTAGTAAAACGGTTAGAGTCCGCCTAGTTCCCATTAAAGAGATATTAAGTGGCTTGAGTACTTCCTCTCACATTATTAAGACATGACTGATTGTAGTTGCATAGGACTAAGAAGGGCCTTTGGCCTATAATTGGGGGTAAGTTGTAGAGTTGGGATGCGTTAGTAATACAACAATTATATTATAAAGCCTTATCTAAGTGTCATCGGTCTTTGTGGTTCAGATCGATTGATTAGCAGTTATGTTGCAGAGGGCCCGCTTCGGGGATTGAGGTATTAAATGGTCGTTAGGTTTGTCTCCTCCCTATTCAAGAAGTATTAAGCGGTTAGGGTTTTGGGTAGTATATATTTTAAAATATATGTATATAGGCACAAATATATTAATATAGCTTAGAGAATGTTAGTATGGGAATATCATAGGTGCATATAGGATTTAACGGACTAGCCATAAACAATAGACATAACATTTAAATAGGATTCAGTCGGAATAAATTAATGATATGGGTAAAGTATGTAATTTTTCAATCACCAAAACATTGTTCTGACACCCCTCCTCATTACAACCCACATGATAGATTCAAAAGGACAAACATCAGAAGAAAGATGGGAACAACAAATGGTGAAATCTTTTTATTCATGCTTGGTGCTAACAAGGGAATTAAATATCCAAGGAATGATATTCCAAGATAGTAGTCTTAGTCAGTAAGTGTGTTATATTTTATTTTTCAATTCCACTATGAGTTTATATTAATCGCACTCTGATATACTTGTGATTATTATCGGTTACCCAGACCAACGATCCATGCTCTAATGGACTTGGGTTTCGATTTATTCAAAATTTGGGCCCATTAAGGTGTAGGTAGTTATAGGAATACATCCTATAATATTTTATAACTATAGCATGCTAATATCTTGATTAGTTATTGCTAAATACATGAATAGGTCCTCACATGTAATCGGTTTTGATAGAATGGGTGGATTCGTCAAATGATCCTTTAATGCTTGGAATGTAGCTTTGCATTTTTCAGTCCACTTAGGGTTTCTTCCCTTCTTTATCTAATCAGAAAATAGGATGCACTTTGCTGTTGCTTTATAGAAAAATCTACTTAACACTACTATTTTCCTACTCAAACTCATTACATCCTTAGGCTTCTCTTAAACTTTCATTTTGGTGCTTGCTTCTATTTTTCTATGTTATCTTCGATCCCTCTGGAACTTACTATAGAATTTATGAATTTTCTAGATTGAATGCCAAAAGCACAGTTAAGTAGTTTTATCTTCATATTGAACTTCTTGAGGATTGTAGATGTTCCCTAGAAATCCTACACGTGACTAGGAAATCACAAGCACGTTATCCACATATACTTCTACTTTTCTTTCAATCTACTTGAAGAATATTTTATTCATTAGTCTTTAGTAAGTAGCTCCTGCGTTTTTCATTGCAAATGGCAATCTGTAACAACTCGTAAGTATATCATTTTAAATAAATGTACATTTAACTTTATCGATATAACAATAATTTTATAAATAATTATTAATATTAATTTATATGGTTTTAAAAATAAAATATGATCATTTTAATTAGTTAAGAATGATAAGAAAATTTATTTTGAAAAGTTTTTTTTACAAATATATGCATATTAACTAAAAAGAGAAAATATGGTCGAAAATTGGAATCGGGATTTGTAACGATACAACGTGTGGAGTTGTGCAACGTTGTAGAGATACGTAGCATACACATATACATGGACATGTGCATACATGAGAACATGCACATAAACATACATATACAAATATAATTAAGTATATAAATATAATATAAAATATATAAGATATTATAGTTTCCTTACTTCTTAAGCACACAAAAGTCAACATATGCATACCCTAAAGTGATGGAAGTGATGGGCACATGGGTGATGGAGCCTTTGCCATGCATATGGGGTGGAGGTGTGATGATGTTGGAGCATGCGATGGTGATGAAGATGATGATGTATGCATAGATATTTTTACACTCTTCTTTGCCTATAAATACCCTATACCCTTCTCTTCATTTTCATTCATCTCCTTCTTCATTGTTTCTAATCTTTTTCTTCCTCTTTAATGGATTTTACCCAAAGAAAAATTATGGCAAAATTTATTTCAAAAAGAATTTAAATTTATAATATATAGTTATATATACTTACACCTCAAAACAATCCTGAAATTCCACCTTTTCTCTTTGTTCTTCACGACCTCTACCCCATTTCATTGAAGGCTGAGCCACTTCCTTGCTCCACCCTGGGCCATGAGCTCCCCAGGCCACCCCAAGCTTTGTTCAAGGCACCTAGGAGCTTAAGTCAAAAGAATTGTGAGCTTTGAAAACCAAATAGCGGAGCTATAACGAATTTTTAGTTAATCATTATATACTCAAGGTAATAGCTCATAAATTATAGTACTATATGCTATTGAATGTTACATATGTTTGATTATGATTGTTGATGATGGTTGTTAAATTGAATGTTGAATATATATGCAAGTCACGAAAATACACAGCGATAAGCACAAAGGAAATCGGTTTCCTATATCAAATGAATTGGTGTATATTGATATGCACGTAATTGTGCATATATTTACATCCATATTTTATCTCTTTTTATTTAAATAATCATCATATTTGAGCATTTTGACATGTTTAAAACCAAAATTCAATTATTTCCAACCATCATATTTTCATTTTCCTTTAGGGGCAAAACGGTCATTTTGTGCATATGTCAATATAAGAATTTTTACTAGGATATTTATTGATAATTTTTATAGGAATTTGGATGCATATGGAAGAGGCTTATATGAAGATATATGCATGCACAAATGAATACAAAGGAAAGAAGAGGGAAATAATTCAAGCCATGAACATGGAGGACCCCACCCACTTACCTAAAAGTACAATTTGGAGCTAATGGACAACTAAGTGGAGGTTAAAGATTCATGCAAAACAAATGATGGATTAATTAGTGGTTAATGGTTACTTGTTGGCCACACTTCCTAAAGGGCATTTTAGGTAGCCCCCTAAAAATAGAATTAGGGTTTTATGCATGTATATATAGCCCTCTTATGTATATGAAACTATCTTCTACTCTTTCATTTTACTTAGGAAATTAAGAAATCAAGTGTAAGCACAATGTTCTATGAAATAAAAATGGCTTCAAAGCCTCTTTCTTCTCTCTTTTCTACATACTTTTCTTTGTTTTATTATTAATTTTTATTTCTATGCTCTCTTTCTCCTTATGTTCATAGCTTAGATTTATATTTATGCAAGTAGTTAGTAGCTAATCTCTTTTGCCTTCTTTACTTATTTTCTATTTTTCTTTTCTTTTTAATGTTGAAACTTACATGTGTTGCTTCAATGCCACTAATGAGTAGCTAAACCCTTTCAATTTAGGGGTGATGAAGCTCTCTAACTTTATGTAATTTCAACATTTTTATGATTTATGATCTCTTTGTTTATGCTTCATGAATGTGAATTTTGATGTAAGTTTATACAAGTGGGTTTGATAGCTTATGTTGCTTATGTAAATGAGCTATTCTTATTCAACATAAACACAATTTACATCATCATTTGCTAATTAATTTTTGATTATGAAATGAAAGTAAAAATGAAATTTGATGATCTATGTTACTAGTTACAATAGTAAATAGATCATGCTTAGAATAGTTTTTGCTTTGGCTTCTTTTTCATGAGAATTATAAGTGGTATAATTGTTGTATTATAGCTTGATGGTTTGAGTTATGTTAACTAATAACATAAACAAACCATACTTATGATAAATGCAATGATTATTTCAATTAATATCAAGGTTAGAGATCATAAATTATGTGTTTGTTGATTTACAAAAATTTAAGAGTGGATTTTCCTCTAAATTGTTCTTTAGTCTAATAGTTTTTTTTGAATCACATTTTTCTAGTGTTAGCCTCATTTTATTTCTAGTTAACAAATCCTCCTCCATTTGGTTTAATTTGATTGAATAGATTTTTAAAATCATCAATTCCCTACGGATCGACCCGTATTCGCCGCGTGCTACATTCGTACACCGTGCGCTTGCGGTTATTTTTAATTTAAATTCGTTCGACGGTTTTCTAAACCGATAGAATTTCGTCGACGAACATATATGGAATGTTAAACCTCTTTAAAAGGGTTTAAAATGAGTTTGAAATGTTTTAAAAACATATGGAAATGTTTTGGTGAAGTTTGAAAAGTAATTGAAAATTTAGTTAAAAATAGGCGTGTCTCGTAAGGGCAATTCGCACCATAAAAGTCAAACGAGCATATAGGATGGACATAGCTCAGAGTTCTTCGAGATAAGAATTTTTCGAACTATTTTATCCAAAGTTTTCAAACAAAGAAAGGAAATTGAGATTTTGATAAGCAGATTGTGAAATATGAATTAAACGAGTTTTTGGGAAAATCACGGTTTTGTAGTTCTGAATCCATAACAGGATTTCTTTAAATATGACATTTTAAAATTGTTTAAAAAAATGAAATAAACTATAAAAATATTTTTAAATGTTTTAAAAGTGATTTGAGTTATAAAAAAGAATTTCCAAATAATAGAAAAGTCGTTTTGATCAATATAGCTTTAAAAAGCACTTTTTGCAGCACTTTCTGCGGCACTTTTCTGTAACCCTTGAAATTTACCTTTAAACTAACAATTCTTTCCCAATTCTTTTATAAATATTTTCAAAGGAATAATTAAGTGTTATAGTGATGATTTGGAAGTTTCATAGTTTATTTAAAAGGAATTTCAACAAATGATTTAAAGAAAAGCTACTACATATTAAGTGATTTAATCTTGGCTCTAAAAGCCGACGAGTAGACTTGATTTTTCTGTTCATGAGATCCGGATGTGAGGTGCTCAAACTAAGAAGATGTTCAGGAGTAACTAGTGCCCTGGCTCACCTGTCCTCACCCCTGGGCGAGGAATACATAAGGTTGAAATATTGGAAACGAGTTAAGTATAAAAGGATTTTAAGAAATCAAATGATTTGGTACGAGAGGTTTAGTGATTATGTATATCCCAGAAAGAATGTTTTAAGAAATATATATCTCCAAAAGAGATTTTGATAAAAAAATCAATTAAAGAATGATTCCTTATTCACAGAACATCTTTTTATCGATGATTGTTTCCAAGGAACCAGGGTCAGATTTGGGAAATTCCTGTCCGAAGATCACTTCGAACTAATTTATTTATTCGAAGTGAAGACATGGATATGATATTTTGGATTTTCCTAATGAAGGACTGCTTGTTGATCATTTGGTGATAAACTCCCAATATACATATAGTAGCAGTAGTCTCTTTGTTATGAAATATCCAATGCAAAGACTAATCACTACTAATCCTAGGGGTTACTCCCAACAGGACGTGGTAGGAGGGTGCCTTCGGTTTGTCCTGTTCCTGGGCAACTTGTATGGAAAAATGTCTAACATTGCATTTCTACTTACATAAGTGATCTCTATGAATGCATTGTTTGCATAGTGGCGGAGAAGGCAACTTCTCTTAGTTTAACACCCTTTTCTGAGATGTACGAGCTCAAAAGTTATAAGTTCGTAGAAATAAGTTGTGTGATTATGGATTGGAAATGTGGCATTCAAAGAGGAAGGATGATGTGCTATGTGATTTGAGGGCGGCTGCACACCGTAGTCGAGTCGCCCGGTTATACGACACTAAGGTCCAACCCAGAACCTTCGAAGTTGGTGATCTCGTACTCAAGAGAATTTATCCAGTCCCTTCACACATGAAATCGACATGGGAAGGACCGTATGTCATTGAACGGAGACTTGGATACGGCGCATTCAAACTATCAACCGTTAATAATCTTACTTTGCCAAGAGCAGGGAACAACGAGAGTCTCCATCACTATTACACATAACTGGATTTTATTCCTTTAGTCTGCTTTTCCTTTGAAATTTATTTATGCATTTTTCGAATTTGAACTTGTAATAAGGCAACTGACTTTACCGTACTTTCTTATTTCAGCAATGCAATGCAACTCATCAAGCCAGATAAAAAATTTATGAAATGCATCATGAGATCGTCACGATGTAAGAAAAGCTAAGTTCCATCTCAATGTGGGACCTATTCAAATAGGGAGTGACTGTGATCCAACCGGCCACTCGCTAAGTGAAACCCTAAGCTCGGGGGAAAGCAACAATAGACTAAATGGATTGAAACACGACAATCCTCTAATAGATTCTAGCTCCTGAAGTGCTAGCTGGAGTACAAACTCCAAAACACGGGTTCGAAGAAGGTGGATCTGTCCTCCCATGACTTCGCCCTCGTTCATTCCAAGCTTGAAGAGGATGGACTCATCCATCTATGACTTCGCTCGCCAACTCAGGATGGATGTAATCTGGCCGTCCAAAACCCTGATCAACTCCTCATTCCCGGAGTGTGAACGAGATCCTAATACCTAAATAGATGTGATTGACCATCTACCAACTAACTCTAGTCCCGAGAGTGCGGACTAGAGTGTAAACACCAAATGGATGTGACTGACCACCCATTGACTAAAACTAGTCCCGAGAGCACGTACTGGAGTATAAACGCCAAACGGGTGAGACTGATCACCCATAAATTAACTTATGTACCCAGAGCATGAATATAATTCTAAGTATTAATTGGGTGTGACTGACCGCCCGCAAAATAATTAAAGTCCCCAGAGTGCGGATATAACTCTAAGTATTAAATAGGTGTGACTAACCACCCATAAAATAATTTCAATCCCCAGAGTGAGGATATAATTCTAAGCATTAAATGGGTATGACTAACCACCCGCATAATAACTTAAGTCCCCAAAGTGCGGATATGACTTCAAACATTATGCAGGCGTGTCCGACTGCGGGCATACAAGTTTAATCCCCAAAATGTGGATGTGAATACCAATAAACGAGCGATTGTGATCGGACCACTCAAACTAATTTTATTTTTAAATTTGTTCCGACTAAGTTAAGTTAAAGTTAGTAAAGGCAGAAAATGAATGCCGACCGACCTTCATTTAGACCCAGAACTGGGGGCATAACTAAAGTACTAGCCGGTAGCTGAAACGGTGCAACATTGGGACTTGACTTGACGCTTGATTTTGACCCGAAGCCATGACTCAGGACTTAATGACCGGACTCAACTTCGACTCAAAGACTAAAGCCTCACAAGCACATTTAGTGGAAATGTGAGTGCTGGAATACTTAAACAAATAAACACAGAGTTATGCTAGAAGAAACAAAATGAAGTTCTATTTCCACAATTATTTTAAAAAGACAAGTACAAAAACTTATTCGAAGAATTCTTATAAGGAGGGGCCGAACCCGCATCTATACACGGCCTACAAAAAAGAAAAAGAGAATCCTACTCCAATTATCTACAAAAAGAAATGGCAAAAGTGCAAGTCCATGCCTTTTTTTTTATTCTTCTTGCTCTTCTTCGGTGTGGACCTGCTTAATTTGCTGCCTAGCTACCTCTTCGATCCTTTACCTCCCTTGCCTGCTTTAGATGGTTTGTCTTTGGCTGAGGGAATCAGAGCAGTATCTTTCGCAGAACTTATGGGAATTGGGATACCCTCCGTGTGTGGAACTGGAGTAATGGTGGCACCCTCAATGCTGGATGAATGAGGCATGTCGGTGTCGATGATGGTGCCATCCGAAGAAACAATAAGCATAGGGATCGGGCCGGGACCTGCCGTTCGCCACAACACTGCTAGCTTGCTCTATCTCGGCTTTAATATCCGCCATTATCTCTTCAGCCTGATCTACGCGATTCCCTATTGGCATGCTACTAGTCGGGCCCGAGGAGCTCTTAATAGCCATATCTTCATAAATGATGAAAGGAATTTCGGTGATCGAGTCGCTTTGATGGCCGAGGAGTGATTCCATCATTTGTTCATCAAAAACGCAACTGCTATCGTGCATCTCCCCAGTCGATGCAGTGACCGTTGAAGTTGTAGCTTACATCATTAGTGCCTTCTGCTCTTGATGCATTCCTTGAGTTGTAGGAGGATCAAGTGATGCAGAATCTAAGGCTGAATGAAGATAGGAGAAAATATTAGTAATGTCTTTTGACAATATTTCTACGTTCGAGTGAGCTGGAGAAGTGTTCAGAAAATCTTCCTCAATTTTACTCCCACTTGAGCCGACACGCCTTCCGAACCACGTTCAGTTACCGAAGATAGGTGCGGCTGGTCAGGATCATATCCTAGAATAGCTGGAAGATCAATAGAAGAAGTAGGTTTAGATTGAGAAATTCGGGGCACTTCGGAGCGTGCTTCATGATGTTCAACTCCGGATCCTTCTCCAGCATCTGGATACTTTGCAACAAGCTTTTCCTTTTCGAGAGAACCGATAGAGTTATGGAGGACTTTCAGCTCATCTCCGATAAGCATTTGATTTTCCAGTTTGAATTCGTTGATGGTTGTAGTGTTACAAGTCACCTTCTTATTCTCCACCAAACGGCTCCAAGCCTTATACAGATGGAGGTGATAGTCTTTGGGCCAACTGAGATTGCGGTGTCTTAAGACGTTGACGTTGTAGGAAACCAGGAGATCCTCAATCTCATTTTCCATCCTGGCCTCCGCCGCTTTAAATTACCCCTCAATCCTCGCCTCGGCTTCCTGAGCCTTTAAAATTGCCGCATCCTTTTCATCCTTTAGCGCCACCATCTATTAGCATGCCTCTTGGGTAGCTCTGTTGGCGTTATCCTTCTCCTTGATGGCCTTAACAAATTTCACCTTTAGCTTCTCAAGACCTTTGAGCGCAGCATCTCTATGGCCATAACAGTGGTGTTCTAGTGGCTCATTTCCTCAACCAAGGCAAAATGTGTCTGTCGCATTTTTTCCATAGACTGACTTGCCCCGTTGGCTTTCTTCTCGGCCTCTATTTTCGATTTCCTGGAAGATTCGACCTTATTGTTAAGAACTTGAGTTATACGGTCCTTCTAAGAGAGATCTTTCTCCATTTTCTCAATTACTTTTTCCCACTTGAAGGCTACCGCTGAAGCCTTTTCCGCAGTCTTCACCCACCCCCGGTGTAACGATCCTAAATTTTGAACAATTTAAATTGTGAATATTTAATTAATTTTGAATATTTGAATGATAATTTAAACTGAATTTCCGATATAACAATGAAATTGGTGATTAAATATTTAAAATTTAATCTATACAAAGCTGAAGAAAAATTTAAACTTGACTTTGGAGTTGAAATTGAATATTTAATTTGTAATTGAAATTCAAACTAATGACTTAAGAAAATAATTTGGATTCAAGAATTTTTATTTATGTAAATTAATAAATTGATGGTTAAAATTTTAATAACATTCTTTTCTTTAGCTTAAATAAAAAAAATAAAAAAAAATCAATACAAAATAAAATAAACAAATACACTTAGTAAAAAAAAAATTTAACAACATAACTTAAACAAAAATTTACAAAACAAAGTAATGAAAATAATTAGACAAAACAAATTGGATTTAGATAAATAGAAAAAAAAAATAAGAGGAAAACTTGTTTATGGTTTGGGCTTTGAAATTTATACCGGCCCACGTTTGAATACTACTGCCTTTATCTTTAACCCGATTCCCCTTTATCTCACTTTACCATTTTCATTTCTAAACCCTAAACGAAATAACGAAACAAAATGGCGGCCTCTCCAAATTTTTGCTCGTCTTCAAATTAGGGCTTTCGGCTTCGATCTGCTCAATTGACTTCTTCGTCTCTGCTTCAATTGCTTCGATCGATCCTCTGGTTTTCGTTCATCTCTGCTTCGATCCGCTCTTCATGATAAGGTGAGTTTCTCCTCACGATTAATCTTCATGCAAGTTTTTAGATTTGTTTTGAAGTGAATGCTTGGTTGCATGCTGGGAATTGTGGGTTATGCATTATCAGTTGCTTGGATAAATTTATCTAAACTGTTGAACCAATAAGTACTTGATTGCATGCTTTGTTTTGGTGGTTTGTGGTTTTCAGTTGCTCGGTTAAAATTGAATTCTAGACCAATAAGAACAGATGGCTCACTGCATGTTGGTTGTTGGTTGTTCTTTTGCTATGAATTGCTCTGTTAATTTGTTATTTAAACTGATGAGGACAAATACTATTGAATTTAATTTTATTTAAACTGTTAAGAACAGAAGCTACTTAAATTTTAATTAAACTGATGAGAATGGATGTTATAAATTGTATTTTTAAATTGATAAACACAGATACTATAATTTTTAATTAAATTGATGAGAGCAGATGCTATATCCAAACTTTGCTCGTTATGTTTGTGGCTGCATGTGTTGGATTTGGCTTTGTTAAATGAATATTTGTACTGCTTTATGTGTATGTTGTTGTTAGAAAATGCTTGAGAATAGGAAATAGTTGTTGATCATCTCCGATCTTGTTCAGAAAACTGTTTTCTTAAGGAAAACCTGTCAAAAATCCTTTTTCTTTTCCCTTTGTCTCTTTTTGTTTCAATGGATTTTGTTTCAGTAAAACAAGATGGATTTTGTTTTAAACTTGTAAAGGAATCAAAGCAAAATGATTTGGATGCTTAAAATATTTGTGTGAATCTACATATACCCCTTTCACTGGCCATTTGCAAAATGAAATACTGCATCTTGTTTTCTGTGAATAACATCTTTTTTTTAACAAAAAAAAAAAAAAAAAATTTAAGTAATTTTAGTTGCTTAGTTTATGCCTGTGATAATCATATTGAAGTGGATGATTGAGATGGAATTTCATGTGAGATGTATGTTTCTGAATGTTTGTTTTCTGTTGAAATTTGTCTTGCTTGATCTTGTTTGTTCTAGCATTCCAAGTGTATATCCAGATCAAAATCATAACCTTAGATCCAAATCTTTGTTAAAGTTAAGATTTAAACAAAGTAAATATACAGTTTTAATTTTTATTAAAAATGGAAAAGAATAAAAGGAATAAGTGAAACTGTAATGTTTTCTCTGAAAACTTAATAATAGAAGAACAACTGCATGTGTGTATAAATTAGACCATCCAGTTTCATTAATTCAAGAGTAAATATTGATTTCTCAAACCAATACTTGAATTAAAGGGTATACTCTGTTATATGCATGTTGCACAGTAATCTTGGTTTGCCTGTTTTAGTTTCCAGATTGTTATTATGTTCAAAAACATGACTTCAGGATAAAATTAATATTAGAGTTTAAGTTTTTTTTAAGCATAGTATGTTATATAAGTTAGAATTTAATCTTATCTAATCTTAAAGAAAAAAATGTGAAACAAGAATAAAACTGTGATGCCTCTGTACAAACAAAATAGGCAACAGAGCAAATATCTGTAAATAGTGTTTGAATGTTTCAGATTTATTTATTTAAGTTTATAAATAAATTACTTGACTAACAACTTGATTTTTAAAATCATAAAAAAGAATTCTTAGTTTGCATTCAACTGAATATCTTTGGTTTAGCCTGAAACAAAATTGGGGTTTGGGTCTGCCAATCTAAGGAAATGTAGATGCCTGAGTTTCTTTTGTTGTTGTGATGATGTTTGGTGTCTGTTAACTTGATATAAAAAAAAAAAAAATCTATGTACTGCATATCTATATAAATGTGTGAATATGCTTGTGTATGCTTGTGTGTTATGCATGATGTTTGCTGTTTAATTTATTTGCCTGTTCTTAGTTCAAACTTTAGTCTAACCTGTCTGTAGCTCAATCAAGTGTTGCATTTTTGATCTCTTGAGTTGTTTCACTGCCATACTTGTAGCTTCTAAAATGTTTAAACTTCATTAGTTAAAATGTTACTCACCTGAATCTTGATGCAGAGCAGAGAAATGCAACTGAAAAACTAGTGCTTGTCACAGAATTTTTGCATGCATGCTACTTGAATCCAGATTTTAATAAAGAAATGCATGTCTGAAACAGTTTGTATTATGCAGATGTGTTCTGAGTAACTGGACCATGATGTCTCTGTATCTTCTTTCCCACATATAAAAATCTGTTCTAATACCATTAACACATAATATAATATATGTTAGTGTTATCAAGGTTCACAAAAAAAATGATTTGTAGAATCAGGAATCATAGTTTAAGATGTTGTTCAAATTAAATAATCAAAATGATTTGAAACTCTCTGGAAACTCAGGGTAACAGGACTAGAATTGCACATGAATGAAATACCAACCACATTAAAACATTGTGGGCATGTTCATGTTTACAGATGCTAGTAATTATGTTTGAACTGTTAGGAACAAATGTTATTGATTTCTTTCAAAATTTAAAATTTTGATAAGAACAGATGCTATGTTATCTTGTTGTTAAATTGGTAAGTGCAGATGCTACTAAAATGTTTTGTTTAACTAAGTAGTTGAGGTGCATAATTGTTTTTGTAATAAAGATATGTCTTGAGTATTGCATGCTTCATGTTGCCCAGTCTTCAATTCCATTTTTGTTTGCCTATAAATTTTCATGTGCATGTTTGTTTGACCATCTCTGTAACCATAAAACATGTAAACATCTCTGTAAGCATTCTTTGTTGTCTGCATCCCATATCCCTAATCATTGTGGCACCTCTGTTCATCTCAGTTGCATGCAACATCCTTACTGCTATGTGGGTTTGCATTTCCTCTGTCCTTTGCATATAAATTTCATTTCATGATTGAATACAAGTAGTACATTTGGATACACTTGGGTACGATTCTCTTGCATGTGTAGATAGTGGTAATTAATCTGTAGATATGAATGCATTAGGATCTGCATGCTCTTGAAAAAAAATGTGAAACAACTGTTCTTTAAAAATCTGGTATTTGATTAAGGAAACTCTGTGCTTTGCTATCTAGTTCTAAAACAAGTAGTTCTGTAAAACTTATGTGCACTGGGAATTTTTATGGACTTGTTCCTCTGTATTTTGGTTGCAGAGCAGAAAAAAAAAAAGGGGAAAATTTAACACTTCTGCATATAAACCATTTTAAACTTAGGATTTGAAACAAATGAGGTTTGTTAAGCTTAAAAATCATAAGCATGGAATCTGTTGAAGCTGGACAGTGTAGCATGGGCTTTGCATATCAGTTTCACAGTGAAATGGAATTTCATGTTAAATTCAAATGTTTAATTTTGTTTGATTTTCTAAATAGAATTTGACCATGTATTTGCATGTGGGGTTGTTTTCTTGTTGGCACTGATTGTTGCTCCCTGTTGTTGCTCTCTGTACTTGTTTCCCCTGCAAGAAGTGCATGTTGCTGCCTGCCCCTTATTCCCTGCCATACTTGTTTCACCTGTTGCTTCCATTTTGGGACTGTTTGATATGTTGTATTTTAGTGCATGCTACTGTCTGCACTTGGGTATATTTCTGAGTTGCCCACTTTGAATCACTTTATTTGTGGTCTTCTGCTTCCATGGTTGCAGCCTGCTCTTGTGGTCCTTGTTTTGGTTATGTGCAGTGATTTTGTATTTGGGGCTGTTTGGATTTGTTGTGCACTGCATAGTGCCTTGCCTTGTCTGTTTTGGAGTTATGCCTGTATACTTGCAGTGATTTGTCTGACTCGTGCACGTGGGTTGGCGAGGCAGTGCACATGGGTATGAGTACACGTGTGTACTGCAGCCACACATGTGTATAAAAATTTGGAATCGCTAATGTGAAAATCTATAATAGGATTTAACTGATTTATTTGTTCACCATAACTGTAACCATTTATTTCAGTTCATTTCAAATTTAATTACTTGAATAAAGATTAATCCTGACTCGAGTGTTTTTGTGTTTTGCAATTAACGCTCGGGTCAGACCGAGTATTTTTACAGCTTGGAGTTTGCGCGCAGCGAAGTTAGAGAGAGAGGGGAAAGCACAACTAAAGCTTTTCAGAAAATTATTTTTCTTGTACTTAATAAAATTTGTTTCCGCTGTATAAAATGTAACTTATTGTATTAACTCTGATAATTGTATATAAAAGAAAGTTCATTTATGAAAAATATATTATTGTTTTGTGATTCTGTGACTGATTCTGTTTAAATTCTATAAACTAAATAACAATCCGTCATTTTGAACGTTTCTAGTTGGTTTAATTACCGGCTAGAGGCGGTCAAGGCGGCGGGTCGTTACAAAGTGGTATCAGAGCTTTGGTTTACACAAAGCTTAGTTTATGGCGTTTAATATGAATAGTTACTAGAATCACTTTAAAGGAAGTGTTTTCAAATCTAAAGAAGTTTAAAATTGTTTTCTTTAAAAATAAAAGGTAATTTGAAATTAGAATTATTTTTGAAAATTCCCCTCTCTTTTGTAGCTCTCTAAATGTGAGTTTGCGATAGTTCTCTTCGGTGAGGTCTCGTTAGATTTGAGTTTCGATCGTTCGGAAACTCATTATCAAATTGTTGAGATTTATGGAAACTGAAAATATGAGTTAATTGAATTAATGAATTGGTTTAAATTGGTTTAAATCAAATATTTAGAATATCTCCAAGTAGTAATTGGGAAATAGAATGATATGTCAATTTGATTTATAATCAAATGGGTTATTGAACTATAACTTGAGAATTTGATTCTGAATTCTTTTGAAATTGATTTCAAATGTTGTGAAGAACGATTTAGTAAATCAACGGGATATAAGTATTTAACTTATAATATGAACTTTTGGTATATAACTGAGTTATATGAATTGAATTGAATCAAATTAAGAAAGGAGATTATAAAACGAAGTTTTATAAATAGAAATGGAATTTCTAGAGATGTTTGTAAAATCCGCAAACGACTTATTTTGATAAGTAAATTGTTGTAACTTATTAAAGGAATTATATCTATGGTTTTTGAACGGTGAATAAAATATCAAAAGAGATATGAATCTAATGAAAATTCGAAATAGATTTAAATAGATTCAATGATGCATTTGAATTTGAACGGGCATGGAATTAAGTTGGGTGGAAAACTTAGTATTGGGAATTAGAAATCGGTTTAAAACCAATATTTTTGAAGTGTATGTGGAATTCAAACCATGAATTAAGTTGAAGTTGAAAACTTAAATGGGAATGTTTTTGGGAAGAAACATTATGTAAATGAAGATAATTCATTTTGAAATGTGTTAAGAATCGAAAGCATAGATTTCAACACTTGTTGTTGAAATAGACGTTTTCGAGTGGAAAATGGAAATGGTAGATTATAACATTTGTTGTTATAGTAAATAATTTCAAAAGGGAAATGATTTTGTTTAGTATTGGGATTTACATATCTATTTTTAAATTTGAATCCTTATACTAGTGGTTTTGAGTCGTCGTAACGATGTTTTACGCAACATTCGTTTTGACTCAAATAAAATGTGTTTAAAAGAATGGTTTTTTTAAGAATGAATATATACTTGATTTTGGTTTGAAGTATATTGAATATTTTCAGAGTGTTGAAAATAAGTGGATTTGTAAATTACTTATTATTGAATAAGTATGGGTATGTTTCCCTATATGAAATGAATGGTTTGAAATTTTATCTTTTGAAGATAAATTGAAAATGAATTTGTGAAATCGATTTGAAATCGTATATTCATAGATACTTTGGAAATGTAAATTCACTATGGAATTTATAAAAGAAAGGGGAATTTGTTAAAAATAAATATTGATTTATTTTTGAAATGTGGAAATAAATTTACGGATTTGGAACGTAAGTTTAAAATAAATCGGTAAGGATTTATTTGATTAATTTAAGTGAACCATTTGAAGTTTAAAATGGATAAATATTTGGAAATGTTTCCATTTAAGGAAATTGCTTTGAAATTTGTTTTCAAAGATTAAAAGGTGCAAAATGATTTGAATTTGTTTCAAATGGCTAAGTGTGAAATTTTTTATATCTTGTAAAGATATTATTTTTGGGAAATTTGAACAATTAGTTCAATTTGGAAATTTTCAAAGTGATTGAATTTTGAGTTAAATTGAGTTTAACTTTGACACACAAAAACAATGTGAGTTGAACTTTGAATTTTAAATGGATGATTTGGATTGTATGTCTAACGTCGTGAATTGACGACATATCAATTGATCTCTATTAAATATATATCTGCGGTGGCGGAGAATTTATTCTCTTAGCTTAACACCCTTCTCTGAGACGTACGAGCTCAGAGGTTATATATCGATAGATATCAATTATGTGTTGAGGATTGACGATGTAACGTGAAATCCAAATCGAGTGTGAAGTCGATAATAAATTGGATTGTGAATGTGTATTAGGTTTGATATAACCTTAAAATTCCAAATCGACTTAGAGGAAAATTTTAAATGGTTAGTGAAATGGAAAATTGTGAATCCTCTATTTGTTATGGGTATGAAATGTTGTGGTTTTCATAACGTATATGTGTGAATACGATAAATTCGAAAACCAATTAGTTTGGAAAAGTAATTGTTGTGGAAAACTTATTTAAGTACATGGGTTGTACTAAGTGTGAAGTGAAATATTATATATGTATGTATAATATTATGTTTTCCAAAATTGAGGATATGGAAAGGTACCTTCCATTTATACTGTGTGACTGTGTGATGGTGATGGAACTCGAGATGAGTATCCATTTAAAAATCGTAGCTACGTAGTATTTCCATTAGTTGGATGACCATTTATATTTCCATTAGTTGGATGACCATTTATATTTCCATTAGTTGGATGACCTTTTGTATTTCCATTAGTTGGAATGTCCTTTTGGACTGGTATAGTGTGCTAGCGTAATTCGAGGGGCGAGATGCCTATGGTTACAAGCGATTCCACTGGGATAGTGGCGTAACCGCCGAGTATACCGCGATCTAGTTACACTCGGGTGGTAGCGTAATTTGAAGGGCGTGATGCCTACAGTTACAAGCGATTCCACTGGGATAGTGGCGTAACCGCCGTGTAAACTGCAATCTACAAACCAAAGCGTAATTCGAGGGGCGAGATGCCTACGGTCACGAGCGATTCTACTGGGATAGTAGCGTAACCGCCGTGTGAACCGCGATCTTTGGCAACAACCATGGCGTAATTCAAGGGATGAGATATCCACAGTTACAAGCGACTCTACTGGGATAGTAGCGGAACCGCCGAGTAAACTGTGATCCATGGGGGAATGTGCTTTCCATATCCATTTTTAAAAGAATTTTTAAAGTATTTTCACTGGGAATTGAAGCAAGTATATTTAGTACTTGGAGATTGTTAGACTTGCGCCTGGCCAGCGTATGCCTAATGTCTTTAAGAACGACAGTAGACTTGTTAAATTTCGAGTTAGCAAGTATTTTCAAACTTTAAATAGCAAATCAATTATCTGAAATTAAAGTGATGTAAATTCCAACCTAATGAATTAAGGAAGAGGATTTTTGAAATGTTTTGAAAGTCCACAACTTTGGAAAAGTTATAATATGTAAAATTTCTTAAATGTAGTGTTTCAAATTTAAAATTTGGGTTTTGTAAGTTGAAAATTTTAGTAAAGATTTTTTTGTGTCTTGATTGTAGAAAATAATAAACAAAAGAGTTAATTAGCAAAGCTAGCGAGATAAAACAAATAGAATGAATCCTATATTCATTCATCTTTAATAAGTGTTGAACTTGATAAAATTGAGTAAAATATAAATATTAGTGAAATTTTAACAATCATTTTTCCTTACTTGTAATTTCGGGACGAAATTCTTTTAAGGAGGGGAGATTGTAACGATCCTAAATTTTGAACAATTTAAATTGTGAATATTTAATTAATTTTGAATATTTGAATGATAATTTAAACTGAATTTCCGATATAACAATGAAATTGGTGATTAAATATTTAAAATTTAATCTATACAAAGCTGAAGAAAAATTTAAACTTGACTTTGGAGTTGAAATTGAACATTTAATTTGTAATTGAAATTCAAACTAATGACTTAAGAAAATAATTTGGATTCAAGAATTTTTATTTATGTAAATTAATAAATTGATGGTTAAAATTTTAATAACATTCTTTTCTTTAGCTTAAATAAAAAAAAAAAAAAAAAATCAATACAAAATAAAATAAACAAATACACTTAGTAAAAAAAAAAATTAACAACATAACTTAAACAAAAATTTACAAAACAAAGTAATGAAAATAATTAGACAAAACAAATTGGATTTAGATAAATAGAAAAAAAAAATAAGAGGAAAACTTGTTTATGGTTTGGGCTTTGAAATTTATACCGGCCCACGTTTGAATACTACTGCCTTTATCTTTAACCCGATTCCCCTTTATCTCACTTTACCATTTTCATTTCTAAACCCTAAACGAAATAACGAAACAAAATGGCGGCCTCTCCAAATTTTTGCTCGTCTTCAAATTAGGGCTTTCGGCTTCGATCTGCTCAATTGACTTCTTCGTCTCTGCTTCAATTGCTTCGATCGATCCTCTGGTTTTCGTTCATCTCTGCTTCGATCCGCTCTTCATGATAAGGTGAGTTTCTCCTCACGATTAATCTTCATGCAAGTTTTTAGATTTGTTTTGAAGTGAATGCTTGGTTGCATGCTGGGAATTGTGGGTTATGCATTATCAGTTGCTTGGATAAATTTATCTAAACTGTTGAACCAATAAGTACTTGATTGCATGCTTTGTTTTGGTGGTTTGTGGTTTTCAGTTGCTCGGTTAAAATTGAATTCTAGACCAATAAGAACAGATGGCTCACTGCATGTTGGTTGTTGGTTGTTCTTTTGCTATGAATTGCTCTGTTAATTTGTTATTTAAACTGATGAGGACAAATACTATTGAATTTAATTTTATTTAAACTGTTAAGAACAGAAGCTACTTAAATTTTAATTAAACTGATGAGAATGGATGTTATAAATTGTATTTTTAAATTGATAAACACAGATACTATAATTTTTAATTAAATTGATGAGAGCAGATGCTATATCCAAACTTTGCTCGTTATGTTTGTGGCTGCATGTGTTGGATTTGGCTTTGTTAAATGAATATTTGTACTGCTTTATGTGTATGTTGTTGTTAGAAAATGCTTGAGAATAGGAAATAGTTGTTGATCATCTCCGATCTTGTTCAGAAAACTGTTTTCTTAAGGAAAACCTGTCAAAAATCCTTTTTCTTTTCCCTTTGTCTCTTTTTGTTTCAATGGATTTTGTTTCAGTAAAACAAGATGGATTTTGTTTTAAACTTGTAAAGGAATCAAAGCAAAATGATTTGGATGCTTAAAATATTTGTGTGAATCTACATATACCCCTTTCACTGGCCATTTGCAAAATGAAATACTGCATCTTGTTTTCTGTGAATAACATCTTTTTTTTAACAAAAAAAAAAAAAAAAAAATTTAAGTAATTTTAGTTGCTTAGTTTATGCCTGTGATAATCATATTGAAGTGGATGATTGAGATGGAATTTCATGTGAGATGTATGTTTCTGAATGTTTGTTTTCTGTTGAAATTTGTCTTGCTTGATCTTGTTTGTTCTAGCATTCCAAGTGTATATCCAGATCAAAATCATAACCTTAGATCCAAATCTTTGTTAAAGTTAAGATTTAAACAAAGTAAATATACAGTTTTAATTTTTATTAAAAATGGAAAAGAATAAAAGGAATAAGTGAAACTGTAATGTTTTCTCTGAAAACTTAATAATAGAAGAACAACTGCATGTGTGTATAAATTAGACCATCCAGTTTCATTAATTCAAGAGTAAATATTGATTTCTCAAACCAATACTTGAATTAAAGGGTATACTCTGTTATATGCATGTTGCACAGTAATCTTGGTTTGCCTGTTTTAGTTTCCAGATTGTTATTATGTTCAAAAACATGACTTCAGGATAAAATTAATATTAGAGTTTAAGTTTTTTTTAAGCATAGTATGTTATATAAGTTAGAATTTAATCTTATCTAATCTTAAAGAAAAAAATGTGAAACAAGAATAAAACTGTGATGCCTCTGTACAAACAAAATAGGCAACAGAGCAAATATCTGTAAATAGTGTTTGAATGTTTCAGATTTATTTATTTAAGTTTATAAATAAATTACTTGACTAACAACTTGATTTTTAAAATCATAAAAAAGAATTCTTAGTTTGCATTCAACTGAATATCTTTGGTTTAGCCTGAAACAAAATTGGGGTTTGGGTCTGCCAATCTAAGGAAATGTAGATGCCTGAGTTTCTTTTGTTGTTGTGATGATGTTTGGTGTCTGTTAACTTGATATAAAAAAAAAAAAAATCTATGTACTGCATATCTATATAAATGTGTGAATATGCTTGTGTATGCTTGTGTGTTATGCATGATGTTTGCTGTTTAATTTATTTGCCTGTTCTTAGTTCAAACTTTAGTCTAACCTGTCTGTAGCTCAATCAAGTGTTGCATTTTTGATCTCTTGAGTTGTTTCACTGCCATACTTGTAGCTTCTAAAATGTTTAAACTTCATTAGTTAAAATGTTACTCACCTGAATCTTGATGCAGAGCAGAGAAATGCAACTGAAAAACTAGTGCTTGTCACAGAATTTTTGCATGCATGCTACTTGAATCCAGATTTTAATAAAGAAATGCATGTCTGAAACAGTTTGTATTATGCAGATGTGTTCTGAGTAACTGGACCATGATGTCTCTGTATCTTCTTTCCCACATATAAAAATCTGTTCTAATACCATTAACACATAATATAATATATGTTAGTGTTATCAAGGTTCACAAAAAAAATGATTTGTAGAATCAGGAATCATAGTTTAAGATGTTGTTCAAATTAAATAATCAAAATGATTTGAAACTCTCTGGAAACTCAGGGTAACAGGACTAGAATTGCACATGAATGAAATACCAACCACATTAAAACATTGTGGGCATGTTCATGTTTACAGATGCTAGTAATTATGTTTGAACTGTTAGGAACAAATGTTATTGATTTCTTTCAAAATTTAAAATTTTGATAAGAACAGATGCTATGTTATCTTGTTGTTAAATTGGTAAGTGCAGATGCTACTAAAATGTTTTGTTTAACTAAGTAGTTGAGGTGCATAATTGTTTTTGTAATAAAGATATGTCTTGAGTATTGCATGCTTCATGTTGCCCAGTCTTCAATTCCATTTTTGTTTGCCTATAAATTTTCATGTGCATGTTTGTTTGACCATCTCTGTAACCATAAAACATGTAAACATCTCTGTAAGCATTCTTTGTTGTCTGCATCCCATATCCCTAATCATTGTGGCACCTCTGTTCATCTCAGTTGCATGCAACATCCTTACTGCTATGTGGGTTTGCATTTCCTCTGTCCTTTGCATATAAATTTCATTTCATGATTGAATACAAGTAGTACATTTGGATACACTTGGGTACGATTCTCTTGCATGTGTAGATAGTGGTAATTAATCTGTAGATATGAATGCATTAGGATCTGCATGCTCTTGAAAAAAAATGTGAAACAACTGTTCTTTAAAAATCTGGTATTTGATTAAGGAAACTCTGTGCTTTGCTATCTAGTTCTAAAACAAGTAGTTCTGTAAAACTTATGTGCACTGGGAATTTTTATGGACTTGTTCCTCTGTATTTTGGTTGCAGAGCAGAAAAAAAAAAAGGGGAAAATTTAACACTTCTGCATATAAACCATTTTAAACTTAGGATTTGAAACAAATGAGGTTTGTTAAGCTTAAAAATCATAAGCATGGAATCTGTTGAAGCTGGACAGTGTAGCATGGGCTTTGCATATCAGTTTCACAGTGAAATGGAATTTCATGTTAAATTCAAATGTTTAATTTTGTTTGATTTTCTAAATAGAATTTGACCATGTATTTGCATGTGGGGTTGTTTTCTTGTTGGCACTGATTGTTGCTCCCTGTTGTTGCTCTCTGTACTTGTTTCCCCTGCAAGAAGTGCATGTTGCTGCCTGCCCCTTATTCCCTGCCATACTTGTTTCACCTGTTGCTTCCATTTTGGGACTGTTTGATATGTTGTATTTTAGTGCATGCTACTGTCTGCACTTGGGTATATTTCTGAGTTGCCCACTTTGAATCACTTTATTTGTGGTCTTCTGCTTCCATGGTTGCAGCCTGCTCTTGTGGTCCTTGTTTTGGTTATGTGCAGTGATTTTGTATTTGGGGCTGTTTGGATTTGTTGTGCACTGCATAGTGCCTTGCCTTGTCTGTTTTGGAGTTATGCCTGTATACTTGCAGTGATTTGTCTGACTCGTGCACGTGGGTTGGCGAGGCAGTGCACATGGGTATGAGTACACGTGTGTACTGCAGCCACACATGTGTATAAAAATTTGGAATCGCTAATGTGAAAATCTATAATAGGATTTAACTGATTTATTTGTTCACCATAACTGTAACCATTTATTTTAGTTCATTTCAAATTTAATTACTTGAATAAAGATTAATCCTGACTCGAGTGTTTTTGTGTTTTGCAATTAACGCTCGGGTCAGACCGAGTATTTTTACAGCTTGGAGTTTGCGCGCAGCGAAGTTAGAGAGAGAGGGGAAAGCACAACTAAAGCTTTTCAGAAAATTATTTTTCTTGTACTTAATAAAATTTGTTTCCGCTGTATAAAATGTAACTTATTGTATTAACTCTGATAATTGTATATAAAAGAAAGTTCATTTATGAAAAATATATTATTGTTTTGTGATTCTGTGACTGATTCTGTTTAAATTCTATAAACTAAATAACAATCCGTCATTTTGAACGTTTCTAGTTGGTTTAATTACCGGCTAGAGGCGGTCAAGGCGGCGGGTCGTTACACCCGGTACTGATTGTGGACATCGTGCATGTAATTATGAACCGTCATTTCCACATCATTGGGAATTCGCTTCAAATTTAGGGGATAATGGAAACCATCGAAGTAGATATTTGGAAAGTCAGTTCTTAACTTAGAAATTTTGATGGCTCCCTCCCCCATGGGCTTCATAGCAGTTGGTGCAGTGACAATGGGAGCTTCTGCCTCTATTCTACGACATTGATCGCCGAATGTCGAAGTATGAGGAGGCACTGCTTGGTGCACAGACTCGGAAGGTTGCCTACCACAGCCTGATGGTTTCTAGGGACCTCTAGGTGGTGGAGATCGCGACTGGGAACAACGCCTACTTTGATGTTGCCTCTCCCTCTCCCTTTCATAATGATCACGCTCCTGGCTGGATGTGATTCTAAATATGTGCTGGAAGAATGGCATGCAGAACGAAGACTGCCAAGCATAGATCCCTATCTCACCATCGAATCTATAAAATGAAAAGAGAAGCAGAATTAGTCATCTCCAGAGATTGAGAAACATGTGATTAGAAGCTGTGTGGTGTCGTGAAGTGTGTGCATGCATGCGAAAACCACCTAACCAACCAGTTGTGGTAGCCTTGCTCACAGGAGTTGGCTTCCCTATATCTAAAGCACTTTTAAGTTCATCAAATCCAAGTTTTGATATGAGGACAAGTTATCTAGAATAGGGATGTCCGCCAATCCTTTCAAAGAACTCTCCATTTTTGAGGAGAAGTCTCCAGACTTATAGCAGTAGTTATAGGTGGAGACATCACAACAGTTTATGCCTTGTGGATTTGTAGGCCATAGTCTTGCCTTTTCTTTTCAACTTTAAAGAGATCAAAGACCCTACGGAGGCACAGCTGCAGGCTCATCTCCAATGAACACACCCACATCACTGTCTTGTTCAGTGATTATGATTCTAGGGGCTCTTCTTCCTCTATTCCTTGCCAAAGCCATTTTGAGAACACCTGCTGATTCAATGCTTTGGCCACTTTCTATAAGCCCATCAGCGATTAAGTTTTCATCGGTGGGAACTTCATCGATCTCTCTAAGCTCAGCCGACACTAATTTGAGAGTCCATACTATCTCTTTGATGTAATCTCCTTTGGGCCATGGAATCGAAGCTGTAAAAGAAACAAAGTGTTAGACTCAACATCAACTTATAGTATCAAGTTAATCAACGAAGAGGTTGCGACGCATACGTCTTACTAGCCACCGTCTCACAAATCCCGATGGATACTGAACGAGGAACCATTCGATCTTGAAATAGCATAGTTTACTCCAGGACCCTACCACTACTTGGCAGTTTCTGACTTCTTGCAAAAAAGTGATTGAAGGGTTGTCCCCGCGACTCTCAACGTTGAATAAGTATCTAATTTCCTCTACAGTCGAAGGTCGGAAAAGGTGCTCTATGAAGATAATGTGTAAACTGTTGAGAAAAGCATATCCATTCGGATGCAGTTTAGATGGGACAATTCTTAAGAAGGGCATCACTTCTCGGATAAATTGATTGATAGGAGGCAGCGTTCCGACAACGCACATGAATCTATTGCAAGTATACCTTTTTGGGGGATTATGGATTCTGTCTTTCGTGCCTAGTACCAAAAAAATCTTCTAGAGATAGCCCGTACCTAAGACAGATTCTGCCGAGCATATCCTCGAAGACTTCATAACGGACAGAATCATGTAGATTCATAACAAAAGCTGCACCCGACATCTCGTCCGTAGTGGTACTTATTACTTCAGCTGCGATCTCTGGTATTTCTATAACTGGAAGTGGAGGGCATTGGATATGCTACGACTTGGAGCTTCCGGGATCCATAGCTATTGAACTCAGTAAAAATCATCATTAGATGGCAATAAACCCATGTTCCTCCCTGATTGTGAAGTGTGTGATCGTTAGTGCGGTGCTACATAATACTTTAAACTAGTGCGAACCCGTGCTTCGCATACGAATGTTGAAAAAATATTATTGTTGCATAGGTCATATCCAAATGTATAAGAAATTTAATATGGTGGTATTGAAAAAACATTATTGAATGATAGTGTTACATCATGAATAACAATTTGGCAAAGTAAAGAATACATAGATATATTTGGTTATGATAATCACAATTAAATCGAACAAAACAATTACAATGAATATGTTAAAGTTCACAAACTATTAGAGGATAACATGTTAAAAATTTATCCGCTAATGCATAGATATATTCACTGTGGCACAATTACACAACTGCTCAATGTGCATAGATATAGTTGAAGTATTCACTGTGAACTGCAGACACAAAGACACAGTGCAGTTCGATTCAATTAAATAAGAGTAACAAAAGCTTTTTGCAATGGGGAGAAATATAGTAATAGGACGAAATTTGTAAACAGTCAGGAACAGTATTTGTCAACAGTTGAAAAAAGGGAGGGAAAAAAAGGAAAAAGCAACAGATGTAGTACATAGGAAAAGTAGTAAAACAGAAGATTCAATTGAAATAGTAATGATGATGCCATAAGAAAATAACATGGGTTCCAATATAAATTACTATTGTTCACTGAATTTGATCTATGTCGATGTAGGGTGCAAAACATGGCATACATCTGGTCGCAGTAACCAAAATATCCAAAACATACAGAAGAGAACAATTGTGAGAAGTGTATTCATTTTTTAGCTACAGAAATAACTGCTAGCAACGCATGTATGATATTGGGCTTGAGCGCAAATAGGTGATGTTTTCTTGGCCCTAATAGATGCATTACATCAGTCAATTATTTTAACCATTGAAGGTATTTGTACCTACAGCCAAAAAAGGCAAAAGTGTCATTGATGCAGTATTATTACTAAATTTTCTCACTGCTCGTCTGACCTAGTTAACTATATCTAATGATCAAACTATAACTATAAGATCATCTATACAAAGATACATTCATCAATTATTTTCTAGAAGTTTTCCGACAGTGGTGGTGCAAGTGATTTTAGAATTTACTGCAAAAAATAAAAAATAAACTCATTTAGGTGGTTATCAACATTATTCTCACTACAACACATGTTTTGACCCAACACTTAAACTGTGCATCTACCATAAGCCCGAATACAACAACTTATATGCTTATCGTATTATTGATCGTCGTAATTGTAAACGAAATTGAGTAAACTTAGCCAAATTATGTCATCAAACCTGGAAGCAATGTATTAAACGCTGAGCTGCACGGTTGAATCAAGCATTAATTATGTAAAGTCACCATTTAATCATCTCAAGCTATCAAAAAGCAAAATTCATTTTTCAATTATATTTTCATAATGCAGTTAAATTATTATCGTTAACATCAAACAAAATCATCACTATGGCTAAATTAGTATTGCATCACACAAATGCAGTTAAAATATTCATATGCAACAATAATTGCTTAATTTCGAAATTACTGCAAAATAATAACTGATTTTGCTTAATGCATTTAAATTTTGACTACAGTAAGCTTGAATAAATCATCGTGTACAACCAAAATTATTACTGCATCACATAAATATAATTGAAATATTCAATATCTGCCATGCATAATTCAAAATTGTCATTAAATTATAACTGCATTTTATCAATATAGTTAAATTTTAATTGTATTAGGATTGAATAAGTTCCTGAAATGTAGCCAAATTTATTACTACATCACATAAATGTGGTTAAAAATCTTCAAATATAGTTAAATTTACCCAAAACTTGCTGGTAAATTATAATTGCATTTTTTTAGTTTCATTAATTTATAACTGTTTTAAAATTGAATAAAATTATCAAATATAGTCAAAATCATCAATAGTATAGGCAATAAAAAAATGCTAATGTAGTTAAATTAATTCAAAAAATGCCTATAAATTATTACACCATTTTTTGATGGTTTAAATTGTAACTGCACTAAGTTTGAATAAACTATGAAACACAATCAAAATTATTACTTTATTACATAATGCAGTTACAATATCTAAAGGCAACCGTAATTGTATAATTTAAAAAATATTCCTTTCAAATATGTTAAAAGATAATAAATACATTATAATAATCTTGGTAAAACTACTATGTAATGTTAATGATCATCATAATAATGCTATTACAGAAACGCGGTACACAGTGGTGATATAAAATAATTGGATTATATAAATGCAGTTAAAACTGCTATATAAAATTACGTTTTTAAGAATTTTATTTTTAGCTATCAACAATGGATATCATTGGAAAGCATATTAAATTTGAGATTTTACAGTGAAAACGATTCTTAAATCCAATTAATGTAGAAAAAGTTATCACATTTCAAAGTTGAAGTTTGGAATAGAAAGAAATTGAAAATGTGACTGTTCATTTCCAAAAAATATAAAGGAGCCCTGTGTGCTCTTGAAATCTAACTCAATAATAATAGTATTGTATAGATTTCTTCAAATCCGAAAGGTATTAAAATGACAAGACTTCGAGAATCAAGCAGAGTGACCGTCATCGCTGACCGTCCCAACCGTGCCATCCTGACTTTGGAGAATAATCCATGTTAGGGTTCGTTAAGTTTGTCAAGTTACGGTTCCATCGACGAGCTTCAAGAGATAGTCAGGTATGCAGTTTAACAGTTAAGTCCAGATACGCAAGGCTGAGCTTGTCGGAGTCAAATGTTGAGTATGCAAAAGTCTCGTACCCATCAAAGTTCAAACTTGGATCGTTCCATAAGAAGCATGGTCCATATCGATCAGGGAAATTAGGTTTCGTATCGATCGCAAGAAACCCAGTTGGATACGAGCTTCCACGTTCTTTGATCAATATGAGCTACTTCCCAACGCTCCAGTGATTCCTTCGTATCCATCAAAAGTTCTTCATCCCCAAGTTGCTCAAACGTCATTACTCCCTCGTCAACTTCATTTCAACAAAATTCTGGCATCAACAACATAAGAATCGGTAACGACTTTGGGCGAGTTGGCATTAAAAATCGAGTCTCATCATTTTAGAGTGGTTTTGATCGGTTAACTACCTAGCTTAAAAAATCGGTTCGAAGAATTAATGAGTTATTCAATTTAGAGACGAAGATAGTTCTTCTTTCTTGAGTTCCATGTCGATAAAAAGGTAAAAAGGGAAACGAAGGCAAGTAAAAAATTCGACTAAGTAAAAATCCTTTTATATGAGTTTATAACCTAGAAAAAACGTTTTCCATCTCGGTACCCAAAACCGATTGAAGCGGTCACAAGTTCCATCGATACGAAGAGGCTCGTTCGTATCCATCAAACCAGAATGGTCCGAAAATTAGCATTTCGTATCCTTCTGTTTAAAGACCAAAAAGAGCTTGTATCCATCAATACGAATCATCTCCAGAGACTATCTACTTCGTATCGATAGCCAACGATACGGAGCATCCATTCCAATTTCTTCGATTGATCCAGGAGAGGATCGATACGAAGTGATGCCTTAAAAGGACCATCAAACGTTGTTACAACTCGAATTTCACATCGATCTTGGAGAGTGTTGATATGAAACTCGATCCAAACAATAAGTAAAGGGCTCAACAATGACCCGTTGACATGTAAATGTAAACAGGAGTCAAGTTAACATACGTGCATGTATGAAAAACTAACATTCGATTTTCAAAATTAACAGGAATTGAATGCTTACCCGATGACAACTAGAACAAAGAACAACAAATTGCTAGCACTCGGCCTTGAGTTACGAAAAAACACTGCATGATCATTGGCAGTCAACAGTTAAACATATATATTGCTTAAAATCAATCAATGGTTACATGTTGATGAAAAGGCAGTGACTATTCAATGAATCGAATAGGGCTTTTCGAAATAAAAGAATGCATCTTTTCAAAGCACATCATGTTCAAACAAGACGTACTTTGGAAGGCAAACGTCATCCTGCCTTTTGGCAAGGCCATGACACCAAGGACTTGACTAGAAACCAATGACAATCCGTCTCGAAGATCGGCTTTGCATAGGTTCACTATGGATACTGAAAAATTTGGTCCGAGTCCGGATCGGGCTACAATTGACATGGTGTAACAAAAAAAGCTATGAAAGCCAACTTTTCAAATTTTAAGTCAATCGGAGTTCGTATGCTCAAGTAATGGATCGATCAAGTTTCATGAGAAGCACGCCCATTTCGTATCCATCGGCTCCGTACCCATCTAGGTCACATCCATCGACTCACTTGGCAACCATTCCCTTCGTATCCATCGTCCATCAAAAAATGTCCATTTTGTATCTATCTCCCTCCATCCATTTCATATCAATCAGCCAACGATCGATACGAAGAGCAACAACCATTGATCAATACAAAGAAATCAACATAAAGCCTCGATACGAAGATGGCCTCTAAACATCGATAAGAAGCGGCATCCAAAACATCGATACGAGAGGAGTTACATTTGACCGATACGAAAAAGCATTATCAACCAAAGAAAGCGGTCTTCTAGCATGAAACTTGGATCTCTCCTGAACTATCGCTGCACGTCATCTGATCCATACGAAGGCTGATCGATACGAAAGTATCGATACGAACGCTCCAGCCTACCTACAAAACCAACCTTGGTTCGATCGTAACTCGAAATCTACAAGTCCAAATGCTACCAAATTTTCACAGGAGCTTGCTTACCTCCTCAATAATGTCCATGATCGATCTCAACCCAAATGGACATCATTTTGATCGATACGAATAAGATGGGGATCGATCCTAAATGACCCCCGATCGATCTGGTAGACCCATCCCATGTGAGATGGAGCATTCCGAGTTCAAAGACAGATATTTCAGACCTACACCTATAAATAGCACCTAAGTGCCAATAGAAAAAGGACTTTTGTCTCTGCTACGCCGTTACTCTACCGCAACTCCATTATAACTTGAGTCTTCGAGTGTCGTACTACTGTAATCAGTTATCAATTAGCAATAAAATAGAAAATCATTCAAAGTGGACGTAGGCTACAATGCCGAACCACTATAATTTCTTGTGTCGTTTCATTTCTGCAAACTATTATTGGTAAAATTGTTAGATTAGCCTTTTTTTCCATTTAATTTCTTCACTTTAATCTCTTCAATCACATCCGAACAGTGTGGTGCCTAATTTTGGTACAAACATTATTCATTTATACTTGTCATATAACGATTTTATTGCTAGGATTAAATGTTACAAAGTGAAATTCCTTAGCTAATAACCACTCTCCTCTAATATTTCATATCCCGTTCGGGGTGTAGAACTTCATGACAAAGGAAGCATAGAATGTAACATCTCGAAAATTTTAGCCATAAATTTAAATAAACGAATTAAATTTAACTATAATAAGGGCAAAAATGGATTTTTGTAAATTCCAGATCTGGCAACAAAACTCACACCTTTGCATTCACAATGATTTTCTAGACAACTTTCATACATAATATTTTATAAACGAAGCTAAGATGAAAAAGTTTATGTTCGAAGAATTGGAATTAGAAATAATTAAATAAATAAATAAGGAAAGAAAAAATATGTTAATTAAGAAGCTTCACCCGGCGATACCCTAACTGCGACCGGACGATCCCTAGGAATCGACTGCTCCAGGTCAAGCGATCGATTGGTCATCGATTCTGGATGAGTTTTTGAGCGGCCGAACCATCCTAGATTTAGTAATAATTAATCTAATAGTTGGGATGTGATTTTATCCCTATAAATACAACCCTAAGACAATTGTCAGAACCAAATTTTATTACAGCATGTCCAAACTCTTTAAAATTTCTCTTCCTCCTTAAATCAAACTTTCTTCAAAAATATAAATTAAAATAGAAGGTAGTGATATTGAAGAAGATTATGTAAAGTGGAGATTAATAGCGAATGGAAAAGATTCCAAGTGAATGACGGAGGGAATAGCTTTGGTTTGAGGCGATTGAGTTCATTGTTAGTAAGATGATACAACTAATTATTTTATTTTAACCTATTTTATATAGAATTGTTAGAATTAAATTGAAAATATTATTTATGTCGATTAGAACTTTAATAGTAATTATAATCTAGATCTGGCTTATGTAATTTGTTAAATAAGAATTGATTTAGGTTATAATCCCTTTTTATGCTATACCTAGGTCAAGTTGATTACTAAAATTAAATATGAGTTGATTAGCCAGTCAAATTTAACCTGGAATGATACGAAGTTTTTGGGAAAATTATAAACTGTAGATTCACCAATTTGGGTTCACTATAATTAGGTTTGTTGTAATATCAAAGTATGCTAAACAATGATAAATAAAAAAGGGTAATTAAAATAACCCAAAACTAAAAACTCGACCGGTCGATTGCTCACTGGAGTCGGTCGACCACTCCGGATCAAGCAGTTGACCAACTAACGTTTTTGGATGCAACCTGAACCTCGGCCTATGGCTTATGTTATAAATTAAATTAATTAGTATGTTATTTATATATATGAACGTTAGTAATAGTAGGGAAGCTAGTTCCCTATGTTGACAACACTAGGACATTGCGAGACTGGATAAATGTTATTTATAAAGCACGGTTGATATTCTTCTGGGGTGATTCTATATCAAATTGCACTTATAGTAGGTTCTTGGGTGGACGTACAACACTGTTGATGATGCCTGATAGAGTATGAGTTCAGCAGAAACGAGAGTTCCTTAGTATTCATGGTGACACGACATGATGCTGTGTTGTTGATGGATCCCAACACCGTGCAATAAGAGGCGTTATGTTACCAATAAGAGGTTGATATGGATGCATCGACGATGAGACACTTTGACGAGTCGGTATTGCGGGCTCCCCCTTAGTATGTAACTAGGATATGTACAGTCGTAGCTGTGGGAAACTTAGTCACATGTATAGGAAATGCAGATCACGGATCTTAAGACAGAATTAACACTAGAGGGGGTGAGTAATGTTTATTTAATTATATGAATCTTATTGAAATCTTTTCAAATTAAACCCAAATAGATGCAATTCAATAACACATAGACAATCACAGAACCAGACACAGATGCAGATAGTAAATAAAAGCGCTATAGGAAAGAACACACCGAAATTTTATACTGGTTCGGAGTTACCATACGTCCAGTCTCACACAATTTCTTACGCAGTTTTCTTTTCAAGTATAATGTCGATATTACAACCTCGATTTCAAGACCATGAGATACACCCTCCTGTCTCTGAGTCTAGGGAAAAATCTCTTGATTTAACCAGGCTACAAGATCACCTAATTGATTTACATGCTACAGTCACACCCAATTGATTTACGGGCCATAATCACACCATTTCCGTTCACACTTTGATAGAGAGAGATTCGATACACTTTGATCTTTGATTACAAATGATATTATAACTCTGAGTAGCACTGAGATCTTCTAGAGAGACTGGTAGAGAATCAAACTAGAGATGATCGAGTTTGATTCACTTAGGATTTCGATAGAGTTTTGTTAAGAATGTTTGAAAATAAGAATGGAAGAGAAAGAGGAGAGAAAACAAAGAAATATTAAGTAAAAATTCGTTGAAAACTACAGGTATATATAGGAGAATAACAGTCATGTCCATTGGTGAAAGGTTACGATGAATAGACACTTCTTTTGAAAATTCGAATTTAAAAATCTATGGCTACCATGTCGACATGGAGGGTATAGGCATGTCGACATCCCATAGTATTTTTTGAAAATTGATTTTTGATTTAAAAGAGATTTTCTTTCTAAAGTTTGTCGAAATAATCTTGGAACTTTGTAAACTATTTTGAATATACTTTATGATTATAATTTTTTTTGGAAAGTGATCTTACAAAATATAGAAGTAATAAAAATTAAATATATTAATATTTTGAGATTAAAGCTAAAACATTAAACCTAGGAGATAGTTTAAAAAAAAGAAGTGATTTTGAAATTAATATGATTAAAAGTAGGTTTTGAATTAAGGCCAAAATATTTAAATCGAGAGAGACGTCTTTTTTTAAAAATAGTTTTGAAAAACTTTAAAAATAAGCCATTTTGAAAATTTCATGGATTCCATTCGACTAGAGAAGGTCGTGGGTTCCATCTCACTAAAGAGGTCATGGGTTTCATCCCACTATTAAGGCGAGAAGGTGGATTCCATTCCACAATTAAAATCCGAATAAAGATTTTAGGGCTATTATAAAATTTTAATATAAATCTAGACTCTATTACTTATCTTGATATCTTGAACTCTTGATAATCTTGATACTCATAAGTCTTCGGTCTTGATTTCTACAATCTTAAATTCATCAATCTTGAATCTCTATACTGTACAGTCTTCATTCTCAGTACCTGCATATACATATATATCTAGACAAAGGTATTAGTATTTATATTTTATAACAAGTCCTAAGGTTGTTGTCGTCAAAACCAACATCTCAGGAACTAACAATTCCCCCCGTTTTGATGATGACAACCTATATTTATAAAATGTACTCCACCAAACTCCGATTCTACTCTAACTCCCCCATAATCCAACAACTCCCCTTAATCTACTAACCCCCTTTAATCTAAGCCAAACGAACAGCCTAACTATCTTATTTTATAATTCACCCCCTTTGTCATCAACAAAAACTAAGCGTAAACTATATAACTCCCCCTTAAACTAATACTATAGAACTAAATGCTAATAACGAAGTATATTAAGCGAAACATAAATCTTATTTTATTATATATGATGTTACATTACACATATATATGGAACATAGACAAAAACATATACAAGTACACAAAATATAATAACATTAATATAGTAACAATCTAACGAGAGTCCTTGACAATTGGTGACTTGTGAATCGAACAATTAGGGTAATGGAGACAAAAGTTTCTAGGTTGTTCGACCAAATTACTATTTTGTCAAAACAAGAGTTCTCCAATGCAAACAACATTATCATCCTCGTCCATATGTGCTTCTTCTTCTTCTTCTTCTTCGTCGTCGTTGTCCTCTAATAGATTATGAATACATATGTTAGAGGAATCATCTTCAATCACAATAGGGTCAGCATGATTATCCATTAGAAATTTTTGCAAATTTCTAAGAATCTTGCCTTGTTTCTCTTATTTCTTTGCCATCCTTATTTGCATGACTTGTAATTCAGTCAGCATTTACGGAGAGCCCTTCATAATTTCCTTGATCTTCATTACTCAAGCCAATGTAGTATGTTGGAATGGACCAGAGTTAGGAAAAGGGAAGGAAATGGTTGCATTTTGGTTTGATGTAGAAGAGGAGGCCATTGCTTTGTATCTTCATAAATTTATTACAGAGAAAATGAAGTGAGAAGATAGATGAATTAAAAATATTGTGGTTATATAACCGTCAAACTAATTTTAGAGGGAAAATCAAAATTTCAAATCCGACCGTTGTATGTCGACATGGAAGGTAGGGGCATGTCGACATCCCTTTGAAAATGTTGACAATTTTGTTTTTTTCTATTTATTTAAACATATATATTACTATATCTATATTCTATATCTCAGTTATAGAACAAATACCTAGTTCTCTTCTTAATTTAGTAAAGGTTGGTTGATTCAAGGGTTTGTTCAAAATATCAGCTATTTGATTCTCAATGTTGATAAATTTAAGAGAAATAATCTCTTTACTTATATTATCTTTAAGAAAATGTGTCTGATATCAATATGTTTGGTTCTGGCACGATGAGTAGGATTTTTGGACAAATTTATTGCGCTTGTATTATCACAATAAATTGGTGATTTTGAAATATTTAATCCAAAATCCTTTAGGGTATGTTGCATATAGATAACTTGATAACAAGCCAAAGCAGCAGAGATATATTCTACTTCAATTGTTGATAGCGAGACAATATTTTGCTTTTTACTAAAGCAGAAAACCAGAGAATGTCCTAAAAAGTGACAAGTTCCACTTGTTCTTTTTCGGTTTGATTTACAACCAGCATAGTCAGCATCACAATATGAGATTAAATCAAATGAATCATTTTTAGGGTAAAATAGGCCATGATATAAAGTGTGTTTAATATATCTTAGGATACGTTTAACAACTTTTAAATGGGTTTCTTTGGGTTGAGATTGGTATCTTGTACAGAGACAGTCACTATGCATGATATCAGGCCTACTCGCAGTTATATAGAGTAGCGATCCAATCATTCCCCTGTATAGTTTTTGATAAACATCTTTTTACGTGTCTTCTTTATTCAAGGCTTCATTGGTTGCCATAGGAGTGGGTTTTCCACTCGCAGTGGTCATACCAAACTTACTAACTAGATCCCTAGCATACTTTTCTTGACTAATGAAAATACCACTATCTAATTATTTTATTTGCAATCCTAAAAAGAACATAAGTTCACCTATATGACTCATCTCAAACTCTTTACTCATTATTTTAGAAAACTCTTTGTTCGTTTCATTGTTTGTTGATCCAAAAATGATATCATCAACATAAATCTGTACTAATTGGAGATCATTTTTGTTTCTTTTAATAAAAAAATATTATCTACTCTACTAGTATCAAAACTTGATTGTAATAGGTAAGATCTTAGTCTGTCATACCAGGCTCTAGGAGCATGTTTCAGACCATATAAAGCTTTCTTTAATTTGTAAACATGATGTGGAAACTTTTCTTCTTCAAAAAGTGGAGGTTGTTCAACATAAACATCCTCTTTAACAAAACCATTTAAAAAGTCACTTTTGACATCCATTTGAAATAATTTGAAATTGTTGTGGTTTCCGAAAGCAAGTAGAATTCTACTGGCATCTAATCTTGCTGCGGATGCAAAGGTTTCATCAAATTCTATTCCCTCTTCTTGACAATAACCTTGCGCGACTAACCGAGCTTTATTTCTAGTTGACCTCACCTTGTTCCCATACATCATCTATGGTGAATTGGTACAATTCTTCTTGCATAGAAAGATTCCATGAACCATGAGATGATGCTTCCTTTGGCTTTTTGGGTTCAATAGTTGATATAAAAGCTACATTACTCATCTTATTTAGTTGATTTCTAGTTCTAACAATAGATTCAATATTTTCTAGTATATTTTCTATAGGATGATCTTTTAAAATCCTGATCATTTTATTAGGATGAACATTTTCACAATTTGTTTCATTTGATTCATCATTTAGTGTAACAAAATCTTTGAAATTTTCATCAAAAGATACATGCATTGTTTCTTCAATGGTGTTAGTTTTTAAATTGAAAACATTGTATGCTTTACTTCTATTAGAATATTCGAGAAAGATTCCTTTTTCGGATTTAGGATCAAATTTATCCAAATTGTCCTTTGTATCTAGCATTTACTTTCAAACATTAAATAATATACCTTCGGTTTCTTATTGAAAAGAAGTTCATATGGTGTTTTGTTGGATAGAAGTCTAATTAAAATCCTATTCAAAATGTAACAAGCTGTGGCGACTGCTTCAGACTAAAAATTTCTTGGTAATTTACTATCTGAATGCATAGTTCTTGCACACTCTTGAATCGTCCTATTTTTATGCTCTACCACTCCGTTCTGTTGTGGAGTCTTGGAAAAGAAAAATTATGAGTTATTCCTTTTTTATTACAGAAATTCTCAAAATTTTCATTTTTAAATTCTCCACTGTGATCACTACGAATAGTTTTGATTTTTAAAGAAAGTTGATTTTAAATTCTTTTTGCAAAAGTTTTAAATAAATCAAAAGCATCACTTTTATGTTTCAGAAAAATTGTCCATGTAAATCTAGAATAATCATATACAATTTGGGTTTGTTGAAGTGAATTAACAGGAGTAAGTTTTAGAATTTGGATCCCAAAGGTTTCTTTATAGTATATAAGTGGTCCCTTTTGCATTTATTATCACATCCACATTCTCTTTCTTTTCATTTTCAAGTTCTCCGTGTAGTTTTCATTTGAGCATCCATTTAATTATTAGACTACTTATTCATTTCTTATTAATTAATAATTGCCTCATTCTTTTCATTTTTTTCTCATTTGTTCGTTTGCTTCTTTCAAGTGCTTTACCAGAAGTTTTTTCCTTTTTCTTTTTCCATTTTTAATGTGAGCATCCAAACTAATTTTCATGCTATCTAATTAGCATTTACTGTTCTCCATTTCTGAAGTTTATTTCGTTCATGCATTATTAGTTCTTGTAGTTTCCTTTCATTAGCAACTCTTTCTTCCGAAGCTTCATACTAAAGAACGGAAGATTTATTTTTATCTTTATTCATATATTTATTCCTTTACTTTACCTCTTTCAATACTACCATTTTAAGGCTGTTTATATTCTTACCTTATTTCAATTACTAGTTTGTTTACATATACTTCATTAGCTTTTCATTTGTTTCCATCTTCATCCTTGTAGCCTCATTTCATTTTTCAAATCTCATCTTCTATAGCTTCATTCCTTAATACAAACTTCCATCTCATTTTTTTCTCTCCCTCTCTTCATTTTCCTCTTCCTTCAATTTTTTTTCTTCCCTAAATCTCCTTTTTTTTCCTTTCAAACCTTCCCTTTTCTTATTCTTATTCTTCAACTCTTCTTCTTCTTTTTCGAAGCTTCGTTTTCTTTTTCAATTCTTTATCTTCTTTAAATTTTCTTCTTCTTTTCCAAACATTCTTCGTTTCCCAAATCCTTTTCTTCAAGTCCATATCTATACAAATTTCTCCGTCTCTTCCAAAACTTTCTATAAAAATAAAAGATTAATATAGCAAGGAAACAAATCAAAAGGAGAAAGTATTAGCAGATCCAAATCCGACAAGAAAAGGGAAATCCATAAAGTGAATGTTTTAACCCACTCCCAACTACTACATTATCTTATGTTAGTTAAATTGAATTTATGATGTGATTTGGAATTGATTGTTGATGTTTGATATATTTAAATTGTCATTCTAGTAAAATTTAACTTTTATTGCGTCTAATCATCGTTTAATTTAATATTGAATTTAATTGCCAATTTAATACCTGTTAATGATAATCAATTATCTATTGATGTTTATTGATTGATTTGGGGATGATTGTGATGTATGTTTAATTGTTGATATTGGATGATTTGATGTTATATTTATATTATTATAACATTGCAAGTTCCCTTAGCTATTGTTAGAAAATCCCTATGGGTTGAAATGATACATACCCGAACGATCATATAGAATAGGAGAAAACTTTTATGGGTTGAAATGATGAACCTAAGCGATTTTCATTGATTTGGAATTTGGGATTGCGGTTTGAAATAATATATACCGCTTAACCTAGACCAATCGACCACTTACTATTGATCAGCTCCAGTGAGCCGTCGATCAGTCGAGGTGTTAATTTTGGAATAATTTAATCACCATTTTCGATTTTTATTTATTTATCATCTTTCCCAAGTTATGAACAGTAAACTTACATATTTTATTATAGTGACCCTTATTATAGTGAACCTAATACAGTTTATAGTTATCCAAAAACTTCGTACTCAATTCAGGGTTAAATTTGATAGGCTAGATCAAATCATATTTAATTTCAGTAATCAACATGACACGGGTATATCATAAAAAAAGGGTTTATAACTTGAATCAATTCCAATTTAATAGATCACGTACACCAGATCTAGATTTTAATTACCATTAAAGTCCCAATCTATATAAACAATGTTTTCAATTTAAATTTAAACAATCTTAGATCAAATAGGGTATAGTAAAATTAATTACATGTATCATCTTACAAAAATAAGCCCACTCACCTCAAACCAAAGCTACTCCCTTCATAATCCGCTTGGAAACTCTTACCGTTTGTGATAGATCACCGCTTGATTTACTCTTCTTCAATCTCCCAATTTTTTATTTTAATTATGATTTTTGAAGAAAGTTTGATTTGGAAGGAAGAGAAATTTTGACAGAGTTTGGACGTACTGTAATGAAATTATGGTTCTGACAATTATCTAGGGTTGTATTTGTATGGGTAGAATCTCATCTCAACCATTAGATTAATTATTATCAAATTTGGTTCGTTCGGCTGCTTAAAACCTCATCCAGAATCGATGACCAGTTGATCGCTTGACCTTTAGTGGTCGACCACTAGGGATCGACCAGTTGCAGTCAGGGTGTCGACTGGTGGAGCTTCTTAATTAATATATTCTTCTTTCAATATTTATTATTTAGTTATTTGTGATTCCAAATATTAATGTTAATAACATTTTCAAATTAGCTCCTTTGAAAAACATTATATATGAAAGTTGTCCAGAAAATCGCCACGAACGCAACGATGTAAGTTTCCTAACCAGATTCGGATGTTTGCAAAAATTCCATTTTTGCCCTTATTATATTTTACTTTAATTTATTTATTTAAATTCCCGGTTTAAATTTTTAGGGTGTTACATTCTTCCTTCCTTAAAAGGTTTTCGTCTCCAAAATCTCCAAGAATGGAAAATTACAACTCGCTCGTACGAAAATTAATAATTACAACCATCACTCATCCATCAACCAATGTCAACCATTATCCTTAATTCAAATTCTAATGCAATATTTACACATATAGGTATGGAATGCATATGAATCTATACTGATGCAAAAATTAGGCGGCCTCCTGATCTAGCTGATCCCCTTAAATGCATGTGTTATGTCATGCACCTAAATGTATGCAACATCCTATGTAAATATCTAGCAATTACACACTAATGTGCAACCATTCAATCCATATGCAACAACCATATATATAAATAATGTTAATACCACAGATATTGATTTTAATGACAACAACCATGTAAATATAGATGCTAATGTTCTTCCAAGTTGTATAGAATATTTTGCAAGATATAAAATAGGTTTGTACTAGTACAGGATAATCGAATTTGAAGATTGATCAGTAAAATGACTAGAGATCAAGATTCAGAGATGATCAAGATATTTGAAGACTCATTAGTTTAGAGATAAAGACATGAAGAGTTCAAGATTATAGTTTATATTTAATAGACAATAGATTAACTTGTTAAAGTCCTTGAATGACAACTTTCTTTTCTTTGAATACTCTTTTATCAAATTATTTATTTTATTATCTAAATGTTTATTTTAAAAAATATTTTTACAAATATTTTATAAATGTTTTATATATTAAAAAGCATTTAAAAGCTATGGTTAATTTTTTTTAAATTATTAGAATTTTATAAACACTTTAAGTGGGTATGTCAACATATGTACAGTTGAAGAGGTATCTTTTGAATTTTGAATTGATTTTTGGTTACATCTATTCAAATAGACATGTCCCTTCATACACTATATAAAAAGTACTGGAAAATGAATTTTATTAACTACTTTCTCCATTTTTTCTTACTCCAAATTCTCATTCTATATTCCATAAAATCCACTTTCTATACTCCTCAAATTGACTCAAATTCAATCTATGCTTCACTACGTCCATTCTCTATAATCTACTCACTGATTTAAAAGTCTTCTCTCGTCAATTCAAAGATTAAAATGATATCAAAAGGTTTATAGGATATCCTATATCCGAAGTACAACTGTTCGTATTTGGAATCAACAACTCTCAACTATTATTTGATTGGGTGTGCTTGTTGCCCGTTCAAATCAAGTGGGTTTGCATGTACCCGTTTAAATCAAGTGGGTGATCTTGTTGACCTATTAAATCAAGAGAGTCTGCCCTAAACTTGGAAAATGAGAAGGGTGTATCATGTTGCCTTGAAATCGAGACTGTATTCTAGTTTGATCGCTACTTGTTTAAAGTAGGCATTCAAAAGGAAATCTGTACAGTAGGATTGGTTAGTCCAAACTAGTATGAAACTTCTGGTGTCATCACTCTTACTTTTGCTTTATTTTTACTGCTTACACACACACACACACCTGTGATTGCCTTTATTTATATATCTATGTTTGAATTTAAATTTTGAAATAATTTAGAAAAATTCCATATAAGTTATAAAACAATATTCATCCCCTCTAGTGTTAAAGTAGCCTAAACATCCATTCACATTAGTACTACACCGTTTTTCCACTTTTGGTATCAAAGCATTAGGTTTTAAAAAAAAATTATTATTTGATTTTTGAAAAGTGTAAATGGCTTGTAACACTCGTAGTACACTTTTTAACACTTTTGTTGAAGGACAATCAACTGCTAGAACTCTGCTATTTAATGGTAGTAATTATACTTATGGCAAAGGATTTAAATCTTGAGTTTCAGTCATGTATCGTCTCAGAGATTTTAGAGACTCAATCACGTATCGGGGGAGATCTCGGACAAGATAAGTCCATCTTGGATGTTTGTCTTGGTGTTCCATCTCGGGTCTTAAAGCTCATCTTGGAACCATCTCAAGGTATATGATATGTTAAAAATTGATATTATTACACAACAATTTCTACGAATACTACCATAAAAATAATAATTTAAACTAGATTTACAAAATCAATCCATTATTATTATTAATATACGAATGAGCATTCATATCCATAATATGTTTAAACTAACAGAACAAGACAATACAATAAATTATAGCTTTCACCTCATGATCTATGAACATGAATTATTGTTAGACATATAACCAAAAAAGATCCAAAACACTAATAATAACATAGATGTAGAGTATAAAAATGAACACACATGTAAAAAAACGACAAACATGGAATGCAAAAGATTGTATAACATATATAAATATATGATATAAACAAATAACATGCAAACTGTACACAAAACATTAAAGGTTAAACATGATTCTTTTCAAGTCATCTATTTACATGTAAAATACATAAAAAGAGTATAATCATAAACCAAAATAAAACCAGGCTTTTACCATTACAACCTAACTAGAAGAATGAGGTTAAATTTAACAATTAAAAGAGGAGGGGTTAACTATTGAAATAGCAGGAACATATAGCAATCAAGCTTCAATTTTTTTAATTATTTTTTTGTTCGGGTACGAGCTTAAATTTTAGCCTAAAAATCCTGGCCGATATTTCAATATCTCATTTCGACCGATATATTAGTTGATACTGTCATGTCTTGATCGATATGTTCGTAAAGAGATTTAATATTGTTTTGTCCCGAGAGGAGATCGAACCGAGATCTCAGACGAGAGCTCAGTCAATATTTCCGAGATCCAAAACAGTTCTTACTGGTCATTTAAGATGAAAATTTATTTACAATCCAATGGTTTGGATATTTGGAACAGTATACAAAGTGAGTACACAGAACCCAAACCGAATACTCAATATGGATATAGACCAAAAGACACACGCACTTATAACTCTAAGGCCATGAATATTTTATTTTTCTCTTTAGATAAAAATGGATTTAATCGAATTTCTATTTGTAAGACTGCTTATGAAATTTGAAGAACAATGCAATTTACACATGAGGGTACTAGTAAAGTGAAAAAAAAAATTAAGATTTCCATGCTAACCAACCAATTTACACTCTTTAAAATGAAACTAAATGAGTCCATCTCTGACATGTGTTCCATATTTCGGGATGTAGTTCATTCATTAGTATAATTAGATAAAAAATTATCCGAAGAGGATCAAGTTAGAAAAATTCTTAATTCACTCTCTTTTGAATAGGATCAAAAGACATTAACAATAAAGAAAGTCAATGAAAGTAGTTTATTGAAAATTGAAGAATTAATTGGTAATCTAATATACTATGAAGCACACTTCTAGGATAGAAGGGAAAATAAGGCAACCCAAAAAAATTCGATTGCATTCAACGCAACAACTGGCGATCAAGATTCAGATGATGATGATGAAGAAATTGCTCTTATGACTTAAAATTTCAAAAAATTTCTGAAATATAGAAAGATAAGCAACTTTCATAAAATTGAAAACAAAAAATCCGATAACGAAAATGATTTTAAGGATTACAATTGTGGTGAATCTGTTCATCTATGAAGAGACTGGCCGCAGCAAAAGAAAACAAAGAATTCATCAAAACGAGAGAAATTGCTTAAAACGCAAATTTAGATGATTCTAATACAACATCCAGTGACAATGAACCAGATACTGAAAATATCAACATATGTTTCATGGTGTTGGAAGATTAATCAAATGAAACAAAGGAAACAGAAAAATAGGTACTTTTTACATTTCATATTTTATTTTATTATTTAAATTACTTAATATAAGAATAGATATATAATAATAAGCATGTATGAATATAAATATATATAATATGATAAGTGTGTGTATATATGATTATATTCATTATTATTTGAACATTGAAATATTGGCCTATATGTCGACATATGCCGCATGGGTATGTCGACATACCTAGAAGAATTTAGAGAATATTTTCAAACTTTAAACTTTTGAAATTCCCTCTCTTTTTCATTAATTTCAAAATTTGAAAAGCCATCTTTTCACTTATCGCTTGACTATTCAACTATTATTTATTCAAATAATTCTTATCCATCTTCTACACACACTTTGTTTCAAAACTCAAACCTATTCTTAATTCTATTTCCTCCAACAATTCAATAATGTCTTCCTCAAATCAACCCTCTTCATCCAAAGCCATTGGGCTTACCGAAAGACTAAGAAGTCACAAAGATCAAGAATCTATTGAAACATATATTGAGTATGCTGCTTATGGAAAGTCTTTTCGGGAAGATTTGCAAATTGAGTTTAATTCTTATGGTTTATAAGATCTGGCTTTAGGAAATAGTATTTCTGGTTTAACCTATTTATCTCAAAATGATTTTGATTATTATCCCGATTTGGTTAAAATATTTTTTCTAATTTGAATGAAATGTTTTTTCAAGAAGAAGAAGGTCAAATTTGGAGTAGTGCCAAAGATGATTCTATTATTTTTATTATGAAATTTTTGGTCAAAATTTTGGTTGTAAAAGTAGTAGAAATGACTTCTCCACTTTTGAAATTGATTATGGTAATAGAGAAGTTACGCACGATTTATTTTCAAATTACGAAGGTTATGGTTTTAAAGGCAAGAATCTTAGGCCTAAAGCAAGACGGATAAGTCTTATTTTATAACAAAGTATTATGCCAAGGACGGGGAATTAAAACAACCCCACTCAAAAGATTTTCAAACCCGTTTTTCTATTCTTGGAAAATATGATATAGATTGGGCTCAAGTGATTTTGGATGACTTTATTCAAAGAAAATGTCTAGGCATGAAAACATACTTTACCATAGTGTGTACCTCACTATAATTTTCAACTATTGATCTAAAAGGAGAAAACATTTTGCCTCATAAAGTTTTCGACAAAACAGACCTCTCTCTCTCATGCATATCCCTCTCCAATTTGAGCCCTATGAGTCTCTTACTGAAAGGAAGAAAGATGGCAAGAGAGGAAGAGCAAAAAATTCTTCAAGAAGAAGAATGCGAAGATATGAAAATCGATGTAGAGGAAGAACACGAAGAAGAAGTGAAAGAGGAAATGAAGACATCCGTAGAAAGCTTTGACAAACATCCGCTATTCTAACAAATAATTTCTTAAAAACCAGGAGAAGCTTCTTAGTACTCAAATAAAACTTAAACATTCCTTTAGTAAGAAGTTCGCTAGCCTCTTGAACAAAGTGGACAAATACTTTGGGAAGATTATTAGAAAGCTTGGTGGAAATTCTTCAGTTTCATCTACATCATTCAAGATCTATTTAGCTATCATGTTTTCTAGCTTTTGCATATGTTATCTTCTTGTATTTTTCATCATGTTTATGTTTCTCTCTAGTTTATTAATGAAATTTGCTTAGAGACGTTATTTCTACTGTCAATAATGTTCTTTTGTTCTTTGAGATCACAAACTAAAATAATATAAAATATGAAACATGCAAATTACTGCATATATGTCAACATAGGTCACCTACGTATGTCGACATACATCGGTAGTTTTTCAAAACTTTTGAATTTCAAAAGTTAGTTAACATTTAGAAGGATTAGATACTAATTCGGGTTTTTACTTCTATAAAACAGTTTTCTTCCAAAAATACTCAGAAAACAATTCATCTTCTTATCTTCTTCTTTTTTTACACATTTCTTTCCATAAAAATGGATTCAAATAAAAAAAATTCAAAACAAAATCTAAGTGAAAATCTAAAAGAGACACTTCAATCTTTCAAAAATGCTCTTTGCCTCATTCTTCACAATAAATGACTCTTGGAGTTGAGTCAAATGCAAATGATCAAAGAACGAGAAAACTAATTTGATTATCTTCGATAATAATTTTATTTCTAATTTCCTAGTGAAGTTCAAAGCAACTCCCCTGAATGCCCAAATTCTAATGGGAAAGTAGATAATAAAGATTGAGAAGTTATCAACACCAATCCTTTCAATGACATCTTCAGCCGTAGCTTTAAATTTAAATCATACTTCTTCTGTCACTTCACTGATATAAATCTTTAATTCATAGTAGTGACATATGACATATGAAAATTCAATGCATAAAAATCATTTCAAAGGTGCTGGAACTCAAAATATTTGATTAAACTTCACAAACATGTCAAAGAATTGTTGCTCAATTTTTTTATAATGAATGGGACAAAGAAGATCCAATGACAATGTCCATAACATAAATTTAGCAAGATTCATCATTCTATCAGTAAGAAGGCTTTATTCTATAGATAAAATTGCATAATACTGAATTGTCATAATTCAACATTATGCCGAAAGAATAAAAAGTATCATATCCATAAAGCTGACTATACATGTTTGTAAAAAAATTGCAATGTGAATAGCTAGCCATGTAAGCCAGCTAATTCTTTGTGTCTCTTCCCATTATATATACTTCATTTCTGATATACTTCATTTCTAAAATGTTGTAAACCACGACCGCATATTCACTTGCGAATCTTTGGAATTTCGTAATCATGCTACTCTTTTTAGATAATCAATGGAAAAAATGATGCATAGATGAAATAACTAAACTTGGAGAGAGAAAAATCGAATCACCTAAAGTCAAGGGTGAAAATCAAATTGCCAGGCCAAAGTCCAAGTCGAGGCCGATACTTGATGTCGAGGGCAAAAATCAAATCGCCAGGGAAATATTGAAGTCGATGTCGATGCCTGAAGTTGAGACATCGAGATTCCCCTGAAGTTGAAGTCGAGGCGGTGACCAAAATGGAATCACGTGATCGAATTTTTTTCCAACAGCACCAAAGCAGAAGTAAAAAAGTGTGGAGATGGTGGGAATTAGGGCTACGGATGGAAAGGATACTCATTTACCTTTTTTCCCTAACGAAATCTTAGGAAATTTCAATTTAACCGGATTTTCCAACGCAGATATGTGTTAGCAATAATTTTTTTATAAATGTGAATTTTCGGACACATATTTTTAGCTTAGTGATGGGTATTATTGTGATTAACCTACAACAAAAATAAGTGTTGGCAATTGAAGAAAATAAGTGTTACAAAATGGTTGTTATGGTGTAGTGTTTTATTTCTTATTTCGCCAAGGAAGTTTAAAGCAACATCCCTAAATGCTCGAACTCTAATGCTAAAGTAGATAATAAAGATCAAGAAGTTATCAACACCAATCCTATCTTTGGATCCGAAGGATGAGCCAAAGTTCCCAAGAAAATCTAGGTTTCAATTTGTATTTGTAATTTATATTTATAATTTGTAATGTGTATTATACAATTTAGTCTATATAATTGACTTTAGTTATATTTGTATTTTTTTGTAATTGATTATATAAATATGTATAGACGAAAAATTTGTGATGTGTGGTTAAAACATATATAGTTATAGTTGTATATATATTTCTCATAAATATATTTTTTAGCAGAGATAGCGGGGTTGACTAGGCCCCCACCAGTTTTATTGCCACAGAACAATAAAAAAACATAACTCAACACAAGCATTGAGCTAAGGGAGAAAACGTAACATAAAGAAGACAGAACGAACATATCACACAAAAGGAAAAAGGAAGAGAAAAGAGGAGCAACTACAATAAAGCTCAGGCCCAAGCATTGGCAGTGGCATTAGGGAGACTACACGTAGATTACCTAAGATCCATGCAAACCTTACCTCTGATCTCTTGCCAAAGACTTTCAGGAGAGCTAGTTTTGCTTTCAAAACACCTTTTATTCCTTTCTATCCAAACAGTTGATAAGTAAATTTTAGTTCTCGGAAGTAAAACCCTTTAAAGGTCTGACTTCCATCTAGATGATTTGAGGATTATGCTTCATTCAATTACAGAAACTTGAGAGACATTTTCCCTACCAGCTTTTAACATTACTCTTGTCCATAGAGGCAACAAAAAATCACATCTAAAATATAGATGGGAGACTGATTCATTCTGGGTGCAACAGAAAATGCATTCCAAAGGGCAGTTCATACCAAAGTATGCTAAAACGTCTCTAGTCATCAAAGTAGAATTGCGTACCTTCCAAATATGTAAGTTTTCAGAAGGGGAAGAGACTCCTTTCCAGATGATGCTAATCCATTTGTAAATAGGTAAGGTACAAAACCCAGTTATTGCATTGTACACTAGCCCAATGGAGTGAGACTTGTCTTTCAATGTGTACATGTCTGTTTCATTTTCAGGGTAAGAGCTGCTCTGAAGTTGATTGCACAAACTTCTGAGGTACCGATTGCTTGAGTAAGGCAGAGTAAGGTGACCATGGTGTATATAATTAGAAACTTTAGCATTAAATGGGATAATAGATTGGAGTTAATGCTGACGTGTCCATTGTTGTTGAGAATAACTCCTTTTCCAGACCAAGGCTCATTCTAGAAGCTCACCTCACTATCATGTTTCATAACTACTTTAACAAGAGGAAAAAAGGGAACTCAGATCCAACAACCTCCTCCAAGTCCAACTACACACTTGAGGGACTTCTATGCTCAAAATGTTCCACTTCCCTACATTGTAGTGCCAAGTCCAATTCACCCAGACACTTTCCTTCCTGTTAATTAGATTATCAAAATGTCTACTGAAAGTGGCTAAGTTCCACTGTCTTATATCAATAATTCCCAAACCACCCTTACATTTTAGCACTTCAAATTTTTTGTAGGAACAAGGAACTGACTCACTAGAATGAAGAGAGCCCGTCCAAAAAAAACCTCATCATGGCACTCCTAATAAGCCTAAGCAACTTAGAAGGAGGAATAAACATTCTGGCCCAGTACACAGTCGTTGCAAAACACACTGACTTGATGATTACTAGCCTTCCACTTTGTGTTAGAAGTTTATTAGCCCAGTAGTCCATAGAAGAACTATCTTTTTGTATAGTGGTAGACAATTAGCATGAGAGATCCGAGTAGTTAACAGAGGTAAACCAAGGTAGGACATATCATCTGCCATCTTTTTAAACCCAGAGAAATGATGAAGTTGAGTGGCCACTAGGCTAGGAATACCAATACAAAGCAGACTGGACTTGTTAAAATTTAAACTAAGACCTTTCATTCTACAGAAATCATGTAGTAACCCAGTTATAGATTGCATGGAAGGGAGCTCAAGTTTAGTAAATACCATTACATCGTTAGCAAACATCAAGGTGGTTAATTTTAGGTGAGAGCATTTAGGGTGGTACTTTATTTTCTTTTGGGAGAACTTTACTGCAGCCATACGAGTGAACGATTCCATGATGATTATAAACAAGTATGAAGAGATGGGATCACCTTGACGTATACCCTGACTGCTTTTAAAAAAACTAGTACGTCTTTCATTAATTATTAGTGAGTATATAGGGGTGGAAATACAGGTATACACCCAAGCCATAAAGATTTTTGGAAAGCCCATTAGAGACATAATTCTAACAATTGATGGCCACTAAATACTATCATATGCCTTGGATATGTCAAGTTTTAAGGTTGCAGCAGGAGTCGATTGGGCTCTACTATATCCTTTTAATAACTCTTGAGCCAAAAGAACATCGTCTAGAATGCTCCTACCTTGAAGGAAGGCTGATTGATTAAATGAAATGAGACCGGGAAGGATATTAACTAATCTGAGGGCCAAATTTTTGGAAATGCATTTATATAATACGTTACAAAAAGAGATGGGTCTAAAGGAATTAACTGATGTTGGAGGTTAGACTTTAGGTATTAAAGCTATGGTGGTAGAGTTAACCTCGCCTAGGAATTTGCATTTATCAAAAAAATTGTGTATAGCCTTGAAAAACTCAGACCCTGCCAACTCCCAACTAGTTATGTAAAAAAGAACATTAAAACCATCAGGACCTCCTGTAGAATCTTTATTCATCGTAAACAAAGATTGTTTGATTTCCTCATTTGTTACTTTTTTGATTAATAAATTGGCTTCATGCATGGTGATCTTAGGAAGTTCCACAGCAAAGATTAATTCAAGTTCAGAAGTAAAGTTTGTGGAATTGCCTAGGAGGTTAGCAAAATAATTTACAGGGGCTTTATCATCTTGTTCAGGGATTGAGTGAAGGATACCCTCAAGATCGTATACATTATAAATTTGCTTCATGGCATGTTTTAACATTATAGGTGCATGATAAAAAGGCAATATTTCTATCTCCTTCCTCCCTCCATTTCTCACGAAGTTGTTGTTTCCTCATATTAGCTTCTAGTCCTAGGGCTTTAGAGCGCTCCAGAAATAGCCTGACTTCCACATTTGCAGCAGTTTCATCATAGGGGTTATTCATCATGAAGTCCTGAGCTTGCTTTAACTGATTCTCCAACTTACTAGAAAGGAGGCTTTCATTCCCAAAATTTTCCTTAGCATAAAGCCTTAGTTTTGATTTAATATTTCAAAACATGAACATGGGGTTACCAAAACATCTTATGTTCCAAACCTATTTAATAATATTTCTATAGTTAGGATGCTTGATCCAAGCATTATAAAATTTAAAACTCCTTTTCACTTTAGTCATAGGGGCCCCAAAAGAAAGAATGATGGGAGAATGGTCAGAAAGAATTGGATGAGGAAGGAAAACAGCAATTGAAGGCCATGAATAAATGGAAGGAAGATTACAAAATGCATGGCCAATAGTAGATAAAATTCTTAGGCCGCTCCTACTTCTGCTATTCCAGGAGAACTTTTGGCCAAACTTGTTGATTGGAAAGAGGTTTGAGTCATCGACGGCAATGTTAAGGGAAGCAATGTCTTTAGGCATGAGGCGGTTACCACCCATTCTTTCATCAAGTTTAAAACATGAGTTAGAGTCTCCTAAGACTAGCCAAGGGTTTGTGTCTTGTCTGAAGGGAGGTAGGGCATTAAAGAGGAGAGATGTAGATTGGAGGGAGTTATCTGCATAAATGATAATGAGGTAAAAGGAGAAGGTCGCGGGCTGGTTGGACATGGAAGTGCATGAACTGTCTTGATGATAGAATGTGAGTTAAAGTTAAGCGGGTAGGATCAAAGAGAACTAGAATGCTACCATAAGGAGCATAGTCCAGGTTGTATTGGTAAGACCAGCTTGAGTTGACAAAGTATGTTGCTTCTTCTAATAATTGGAAGTTGGGTTTTGTTTCAAGCATTACAACCGGGCTTAGGTTATGTAAATGGATGAGATTCTTTACTTGATCTAAATTCAGTTTGCTATGGGCACCACGAACGTTCCAAGAAGCTAAATTTGTATGCATTGGTTAAAGTATAGGGACAGAAGGGTGAATTTTTTGCTCCATGTTGAATGAGAGTGGGCTTGGTTTTTTATAATTTTCTTGCCAAAGGGGGTTTGAGGTGGGAAACCCAGTTTGTTGCTGTTACTTTGAAAATTAGGGTCAAAAGAGTCACTGGAGAAAGACGAGTTAGAGTGGTTGGGAGAGACCCAAATAGGGATAGTCTTATTGAAGGTGTAAAGGGATTTTAAGGAAGTAGGGTTAGGTTGATTAGAAGTGGTGGGAAGTGATTGACATAATTCATTTTCATGCATGGTTTTCAAAGTTTCAGTTAGCTGGGCTTGAAAGGAGTTGCACCAGCCTAGTTCAAAAACAATGTTATCCAGACCACTCTTATTTAGCATGGGAGATTGGGTAATTTGTTTTTTGGGTTGTAGTCCTTCTTTGCACACCAAATCCTCTGTTTGCACGGTGTCACTGTTTTCATGCACAAGATCTTTATTTGCTGTTCTTTCAATAGCTAAATTTACATTATTTCCAATTTAGACCATTTTTGCATTTTTTTGAACTTTGTTTACTTGACCACTTGCTTGGAACTCTCCTTCCTCTATAAGATATTCTATATCCAAATAAATCTCCTCATCGGTACATTCAAGAAGTATATCAATTTTTTTTTCAAAGTTATGATCCCTTCATCCTTACTTCGTTTACTTAGCTAGGGACCAGTCTGGTTATTATTGTCTTTATATACATCAATTTTCCCCGCACTCAAATTTTCATCATGTTGCATTAAATCATCCACCTAGTGGTTAATTTTATCACCTTTCCTTTCATTTACATTCCAAGCATCACCATCTTTTTTATTTTTATTTCTACCATCATTCACTTTTTGCTAGACCTGCTTTTTGTTAACTACCTTTAATTTGTCTGCTACTAACATTTCAGCTTTATTGTTGGACACCTCCTTTTCTTTTTCAATAACGAGTTTTTCTTTTTCCCCCATACTGTTTCTTAGACAACTTTCAATCATGTGACCAAACTCCTTACAATAGTACAAATTCCAGGCTGCCACAAGTAACTAACCTGAACAAATTATTCTGTTCCATCTAGCAGTTTCACTAGAAAGCTTTCCACCAGTTCCTGGTTAGGATTGATCTCGACCATACACTTAGCAAAAAATATCCTTTCCATTTTTTCCGTTGATTCGTCCATGCATAAAAACTTCCCTATTCTTGTTGCAAGCCAGTTAATACCTATATGAGACCAAGCATATAAAGGAATATTACTCAACTTAATCCAAACAGGAATTTACCTAATTCTACTGCAACTGTTTCCCACATTTGCATCCCAAGGCTTAACTATAAAAAGATTTTTGTCTATTATTACAAGGTCAGCTTCGATGATCCTTTTGATATCCTCCTCATAAGACAAGTTGAAAAGGAAGAGGAAACCATGAGATTTGACAGTTATTGTGCCTTTCAATTTCCATGCCCTCTTCAAGAAATAAATGACAGATGAGTATGGTAGGGGGTTGTCCAAGAAAAAGCCTACAAGGTAGTTTTTCCAGTTTTCGTTTCCAACTTGGATAACTTCATTTGGTGGCACCAAGGCTTCACCGTTTAGATGAGGGGGATTTCACAAGGAATGTACCACCCAGTATTCCTGGGTTTAGTTTTGAATAGAGAATTCCAAGCAAGAGGAAGAGAAGGTTAGCCAGGAAGACAAGGATGGGTGACAGGGGAAGAGGGGTTGGCAGTTGAAGGTAGAGAAGGAGACAGGTCAGGGGCTGGAGGAATAGTTAACAGAATGGTCGGGTCAGGAGGAACAAAGCAAAGATCGATAGAAAAAGAGGAAACGACTACAGAGTACGGTTGATAAGAAGGAAGAGAAGCGGGAAAGATATTTTGGAGTGGAGAGGGAGGGGTCCCCATGGACGAAAGAAAAAAAAAGGAGTCTTTTTATTAAATGTATTTTCTCATAAATATTGTTTTACACTTAGTATTAATTTTGACTCTGTCTATAATATTGTCACATTTAATAGTATTTAATATATACCACATTTAAGGGGAGTTTATTTTTCTTTACCCATTTTGGTCGATGACAAAGGGGGAGAAAAATATAAATATAGCATATACATATACTAAGGGGTAATTATACAAAATAGGGAGTTAACTAATTTAGGGGTGGTTACATTATATTTATAATAAATGTATTTACGTGGTTATCATCATCAAAATGGGGAGATTGTTAATACCACAGATATTGATTTTGATGATAACAACCATAGGTATAAATGTTCTTCCAATTTGTATAGAATATTTTGCAGGATATTACACAGATTTATACAAGTATAGGATAATTTAATTTGGAGACTGATCAGTAAAAAGACTAAAGATCAAGATTTAGAGATGATCAAGATTTTTGGAGACTCATGAGTTTAGAGACAAATACATGAAGTTCAAGACTATAGTTTATAGTTAATAGACAATAAATTAACTTGTTAAAGTCCTTGAATAACAGCTATCTTTTCTTTGAATACTCTCTTATCAAATTATTTACTTTATTATCTAAATATTTATTTTATTTTTAAATATAGTTTTACAAATATTTTATAAAAGTTTTATATATTAAAAAATATTTAAAAACTATGTTTAAATGTTCTATAAATTATTAGAATTTTATAAACACTTTAAATGAATTATTGTTTTTCAAAATTAACAAGGGTATGTCGACATAGGCTACATAGGTATGTCAACATATTTACCATTGAAGAGGTGTCTTTTGAATTTTGAATAGTTGTGATTTTATGTTACATCTCTTCACAAATAGACACATCCCTTCATACACTATGAAAAAGGGGACAAGAAAATGAATTTTATTAACTATTGTCTCTACTTTCTTCTCACTTCAAATTCTCATTATATATTTCACAAAATCCACTTTCTATACTCTTCATATTCACTCAAATTCAGTCTCTATTTACTACATTCATTCTCTATAATCTACTCGCTGGTCTGTAAGTATTTTTTGTCAATTCAAAGATCAAAGTGCTACCAAAATGGCTATAGGATGTTCTATATTCAAAGTGTAACTATTTGTATTTGGAATTAACAACTCTGTACTATTATTTGTTTGGTTGTGCTTGTTGCTCATTCAAATCAAGTGGGTATGCTTATTGCTCATTCAAATCAAGTGGGTGTTCTTATTTCCTATTTAAATAAATGGGTCATCTTGTTACCCTATTAAATTAAGAGAGTCTACCCTGAACTCGGAAAATCAGGATTGTGTATCTCGTTGCCTTGAAATCGACATTGTATTATGGTTTGCATGCTACCTGTTTAAAGTAGGCACTAGAAAGGAAATATATACAAACACTGTACAAGACTGAACATAGGATTGGTTAATCCGAATCAGTATAAAACTCCTCATGTCATCCTCTTACTTTTACTTTACTTTTACTGGATTTATTCATATGTATCTATGACTGCCTATTAATATATATCTGTATCAATTATCTGTGTTTGAATTTAAATCTTGAAATAATTTAGAAAAATTCCATATAAGTTATAAAACACTATTCACCCCCTCTCTAGTGTTAAGCTTTAAGATCCATACACATTAGCACTATACCATTTTCCCACAAATAAAACAAGTGATGGTGTGGGTGTATGCTAACCTATGAATATATTTGTCTAAGTGTGCAAGATAGTTCTTAATAGTACATCCATAAGAATTTATAATCCAAAACATATCCCAATGACACACTCGCATCCATTTGTAGCATCTAATTGTACCTACCAATGGAGTATACTAAGCTATAACCTAAACGCATAAGTAGTTCATACTTATTTAACTAAAATCGAAACTGTTAGTACCTTAGGCATTGGTTTTGATGATGACAACCATGTGACTTTATATAAAATATAGATACTAATGTTTTTATTAAGTTAAATATAGTGTATAGCGTCGAATGTTAGACAGGTGTCGATTTAGAAGACTATACAGTATTAAGAGAAGATTCAAGATGCTGATATAGAGGTCCAAGAGTTAGAGATTGAAGACTCACTAGTTTTGAAGATTCAAGATATCAAGATAAGTAATAAAGTCGTAGACAATTTCGCTAAAAGCTTAGTAGCACTTCTTTGATCTCTCTTCTTTTTCAAAAAGGTCTTTAAAATCTATTCTCTAATTTTATTTGATTTTCAAATATCCTGAATTTTAAAAACAAATTTATAGAATCCATGTTTTCAAAATGATTTTTCAAAGCACCTTCAAATGATTTTTAACCTTTTTATTACTTATTTACAAGATTATTATATTTTGAGTAAATGAATTTTTTAAGTATTTTATATTCTATTATACTCTTAATCCATTATAGTTAGATATAGTTTTAGTTTTATGCTTTATAAATGTTTATAGTATTTAAAAGTTTATAATATTTAAAAGTATATTTAGACATTTATTAATACTTTGAATTCAAATATATATTCATGTATACATTATATACATATTATTTTCAAAAGAAATTTATATTTAAATACTTTATATATTAAAATATTTCATAATAATTTTATAAAGTTTTCTTAAGTTTGTTATGATTAAATGTGTATAAACTATGCTTAATTTTTTTTTGCAAAGTATCAAAATATTTTGCAGAACTTAACATTTTAGAAAAAAAATTATTTAGTGGTTTTTCAAAATTATAGAGGATATGTTGACATATCCCAATCATGTATATCGACATATAAGCCAGGAATTTCAAATTCAAATTTGAATGTGTATGTCTTTTCATTGTATTTCTTCACGAATGAGCATGATTGTTGTTTCTCTTAAACAGGGATTTTCCAAATGAATTTTTGTTAACTACTTTTCATAGTTTCTCTCCTCTTTCACTCTCTTGATTTCTAAAAGAAATTCTACTCAAAATCTTATTAAAGTCAACCAGAATCAAATTCAAACTCTATTGGTTTGGTTCTCTACCATTTCCTCTCTGATCTCTCTCATCTCTCTCGCTCAAATTAAGATCAAAATGCTACTTAAGAGGTTATAAGAACATTTGTATTCAAGATCAAGAAATTGAGTCTGTAAACTCTATCAAATCATACTCTTGTACTCTTAAGTGTGCTTGGTGTCCTTGAAATCCAAGTGGGTGTGCTTGTGTCCCGTCTAAGTCAAGTGGGTGTGCTTGGTGTCTCATTTGAATTCAAGTGGGTGTGCTAGTGTCCCGTTCGAATCCAGTGACTGTACTCAAAGCTTAATAAATCTGGAGACTGTGTCTCATTGCCTTGAAATCAAGATTGTATTAACTTTGATATTTGAAAAGAAATCTATACAAGAAATAATGTAAGCCTGGATATAGGATACTCTAAACCAATATAAAAATTCTTGGCGTGATCTCTCCAACTCTTTATTTTTAATTTTACCTTTTCTACTTTTATATATGTCCGTGTTTGCATCTGTGATTGTTAATTCTGCATTGTTTAATTATAATTATAAATGAATTTAAAAAGATTCATAAAATTCAATAAACACTATTCACCCTCCTCCAGTGTTAAATTATCCTTAAGGTCCATCTTCCACAAACTAACAGAAATGTACTAGAAAAGAGTTCTGGATGGGTAGCTTGGATTTTCTCCTCATGCTCCCATGTACTCTCAACTGGGTTGTCTCCTCTTTGGTCTCAAACAAATTTAATTACTTTTCTATAGAGTCGTTTTGTCTTGTGCTCAACAATAGGTAAGGTGCACAACGTACAAGTGACTTCCTATCCACTTCAAATTTTCCTAACTGCCACAAATCAACCATAATAGCTACATAGTATAAACACTTCCACACGTGTGGCACATGGAAAACATTGCGAACTCCCGCCAACTTTCCAGAAAGCTTCGCTCCATAGGAGAACTTCCCTACTCTATCCAAAATCAAAAAAGGCCTTATAACTCTCGGTGCTAACTTTCTCAAACTACCAACCCAATAACGTATCTAAGCGGTAAGATGTTCACACGGACCATATCACCACTACAGATTTCAACTCCGTGGGTTTCCTATCAGCATATGCTTTATGCCTATCTTGTGCAATCTTTATCCTTCTATGGTTTAAATCCACTTTTCAAGAACTTATAACTGGATCGTTCTTTCGACTGTACCTATCATCTTTGCCCCTTGCATGTATCTTCAATCGAAGCGTAGATGCATAGGCAACCCTTACTACTGACCCAAATAATATGATGTTGACATGCACTATAGTAGGTAACTTGAGCATAAGGATGCTCTAATGAGCCTTATGCAATCCTTAATGCACATACACAATGCCTTAAATCATCTAGTGATATACATGATCACTTCATCTTCTAGATACTAAGGTACGGCAACCTGAACATGGATGGTGTCCCCTTCCCTAGTATTTTCTACGTAGCTCTTTTGTCATTTCTCCATTTCACAAAAGGATATCCAAACTTGGTGAATTATTAACTATAGAAAATAGCCTAAAGTCTTTTCCAATTCGATGACTTAAGCTATCTCATTTTGTTTATGGTTGGTTTTCCCATTCCTTCAACAATCTTGGTACCTAAGCATCACATTTACGGCCTGTAAGGATTTATCCTAAGTTCTACAAGTAAGTAAATACTCAAATATTCTACTATGATAAACTTGGTTTATTTTCTTATTAAAAACTAATGATAAATCCTAAATCTAAGTGATATCCTAAATCTAAATGAAATTGAAATTTAAAATTACTTTATCATTGATGGAAATCACCTAAGTGATACCATGTTCCTATGCAACTGTTATGCAGCACAAACTATACATCCTAAGTCAGTCTTTCATGATCTTCCATAAATAAATAGCCTCTTTTCAATTCAAGGGATGACCGGAAAGAACCCTATTATATTTTCCTCTAAATCTCACCAAAAAATTCCTAGTCTTATTTTCTAGAAAGATCGCCTTCGCATTCACAATGCATGTAAATAGAAATAATATTTTTTGGTTAACAGGAGCCCAATTCCTTGAATTAACCACTCATTGCACAATCTTGACTTCGACGCCATCTAGGATATTTTTCATGGTTTGAACTTCCAAAGTTACCATTCCTTAATGTCATCCCATCACTTCCCCAAAATGTAACTTCTCACCATTCTATTCCAACTATTTTATGGTCAAGACAATTCAATATAGAAAAATGCCTTGCCATGTTAATCCAATAAATATATTAACCAATTCTTACCTAACATTGTACCCAAAAACTCATCAAGGAACATCTAAAATGGGCGATGTCCTAGCCTAGTAGACATCGTATGGAACTCGTGTCACCTCAGCCCTAATAACGCAATTGCAGATGATAGAGTTAGGGGCATAACCTATTGCAATTATGTAATTTGTTATATATATCTAACTTGATAACCAATCTTGTTCGAAATAAAAAGCGTTTTCTTTTATGATATACTTTGTATAATGTGTTATATTGATTAATTGATTTAATTAAAGGCGTATTTAATAGAAAATCCATGAATGGTTTGTTTAGTGATTGTAGTTACAAAGTGTTGTAATTGTGAGTAATTTATCATAATAAAAATAAATATACCATTTTAAATATTCCTTGTCAAGAATGATTAAGACATGATATCGATACATATGTTAAGACTAGAGTGCATACCGCTCTCTAAATGTTAGGCAGTGTATTACTTATGGCTACTAGAGGCACCAAGGGGTTATGTACTGATAGGTATTGGATTACTATATTGGGTAATATAACTAGGTCGTATAGAAAATATCTGTGTGACAATTTTACATGGTCTTGACTTGAGAATACTTTCGATCTTCAATATGAAAGCTTTGCTTTAATTATAGTCAAATCATGGTACAACATACATTGAGTAACTATAGTTGGGTTGAGTAGAAGTATTGGAAGTGAAACACTATTCAAGAGAGGATTCGTCTCCTTGGTTATGTGGAGTTAGTATCACGGTCAACTATAGTCAACTAAAAGTCAAAGTCAAAGTCTCTGGCCGGAGCAGTTTAGTTAATAATAATTGTTATTTTTGAACCAAGGACTTTGTGTTTAAACAATAATATTGAATATGAATGATATTGGAATTTTGACCATTACCAAATTCCATAAGTCCACAGTGATATAGTTTTGATGAAGAGAATTGCTGTAAATAATAGTCACAATCGGGTAATGATTAATAAAGTAATTTACCAAATAAGCGATAAATTTGGTCAAAATGTCACACCGCCTGCTAAGTGACTTATGAACATTAATGTTCGAATAGTTCGATATTAATCGCCGACCAAATTGACACCTAATGAGTCACACAACTGAAATGATGAATTCTCCCTTGAACAAACTATATAATATAATTGTTATAAATTAATTAATATTTATGAATTATTAATTATAAAATTTGATTATGGTTTGATGAATAATTATTATTAAATATATTAATCGATATACGATATCGATGAGCGATCAAATTGGATTAACTGCATAATATTTTTATTTAGGCTTACATAGGCTTATGGCCCATCATGGCGCCGATAATTTTGACAGCAATTATGGGGCATAGGTAGCTAAAGTTAAGGTTAGAAGGTTAGATAATGGATGACACAATTGAAGGGGAATGAGTAAGAGATGAGATCCATACTTATCTCATTTCATTCCACTATATAAGAATCTCTAACCTCTTATGATATTAATCTTTTTTAGCCTCCACTACAAGTCTCTACTAGTTGATCTTACTCTCCTCTCCATCTATCTAGAGTTCAAATCAAATTAAGTTAGCTACTATCTGATAGCTAATGGTCAACGGTTCTAGGACAAGCACTATATTGAATGGAAAATAGTTTCAAGAGGCAGACATCATCATTTCAAGGTGCACTTCAAGGCACTGGAACTGTGGTATAATTCTAATCATAATATAATTATTTATACGTAATTATATTGTTTCATTATATGTGTGTGTGTGTGTGTGTGTGTGTGTGTGTATGTGTATATATATTCATATATAATCAATTGACTAGTTAGGTGATGATTCTGATATGCAAATGATATTGTCACAAAATTATTTGGTTATATGTGTGTAAATATTTTAAAACAATTTATTATAAATAACCTAGGTCAGTATGGCTCTATAATAATAAAAAACAATTTTTCTATTTTATTGAATAGATAAGTATAGTTTATAATTAATTATAACATTATACCTTAGTCAAATATGCTCACATATTTATATGTATAGAATTAAAGGTATGATAATTTTTGGCAATGATAAAATATTATATATATATATTATGTTTGAATATTATTTTAATCAATTTATTATATATATCAATTATATTAATAACAATATATTATGAAACATATATTTTATATTTTATAAAATAACATTATCAGAAAAGACACTCTCGAAAAAAATAAAAATAAAATATTTTTTATTTTCAAATTATTTGCAGTCGAAAATAGAAAAATAGTTTTAAAATTATTTTTATATCGAAAAATGTGGAAAAAAATTCCAAGCATAAAACATTGGTTAAAATAAAATCATGTAACCAATTTTTAATTAATATATTAATAATTCCAAATAGATATTTAATAAAATATAATTTAAACTTAAAATAATAAATAAATTATAGATTCATCGAGCCGTATGCAAGAACTGGTCTTTCATGTTCATCAAAATATTTTTGAGAATTCTATTAGCATACACATACATATATATTATTATATTATGCATATATTTGTATATATAAATAATTAAAGAAAAATATTTTATTAATGCGTATATATTGATTACGGTTTAAAAAAGAATATATTTATATATTTTATTAATATTTATAAATAATTTCTCTATATTTAAATATGTCTATTATATAATATATATATATATATACAATATTAATATTTTCTTCATATAATTACATATAAATATATATGTGTGTGTACACTTATATACTTAGATAAAATTATTTAAAAAAAACTATAATAAATGTATGTTTGTATATATTTATAATATTTATATATTAATAACACACACATATGCATATACTTGAACAATATATCAGCATATTGGTTGAGCTAACATGTCTATTGCGATGTGCATCTCAACATCTATACACAGGCATGTTATATCTTGCACGGATTGATATTATACAAGCGCGCGCACACACACACATATGTGTTTATATGATACACATGTGCACACGGATATATATATCTTAACATAAGTTAAATTAAAATATATAATTTATGAATTTAAATAAAATAAAACATTTTATTTAAATGAAATTTATAATTGTTCTAAATAAATTAGACTCATAGGCCAATAAAGACCCAAGTGGGTATTTTTTTAAAATTCACCCATAACTTCCATTGCGAGCTGGCTTAGTTCTAACAATGGTATCAGAGCCCAATAGCCTATGCGGTCTAAATTAGTCATGTCAGAGTTAACTATTAAGCTCACAGCCCAAATGGTAGGGTATTTAGAAAGGTATTGTCTAAGATTGAGTTTAAGTAATCAAGTACTGTGCCTTATTTGGCTACTACAAGATTTTAAATTTAATAGTAAAATTTATTTATTATAATAATAAATGCTATAATATAATAAAAAAATTTCAAAATGGTGGAACTTAGTATAAATTAATTTCAAAATTTATAGAATTTATTAATGAGGTTAATAAATATATATTAATTAAATAAGTTAATTAATAATTAAAATATACATTTGTTATATATTATGATATATGTTATGTTGTTTTAAAATGTTAAAATAACATAAGTATACATGTATTTATACAAATGAATTCGAAATTAATATAATTTAACTAAAAATATTTGATTAAATAAATTAATTAAAAGGCTAATTAATTAAATGAAGTACACACACACATATGATATATGTGTTATACTATAAAGCTTATAGTATATAATAAATATGTGATACAAATGTAATATTAATATAATATAAAATTAACTAAAATGTTAATTTATTAAGATTAATTAACTAAGATTTAATTAATATAATATTAAACATAAAATTATTATATAAGCAATATGAAATATAAAAGTTATACAATAATAAAACTTATATAATATGAATGTGTGAATTAAAGGTGAAACGTTAATAAACCCTAAAAAGACTTAAGGAATAAATACATACATAAATGTACGTATACCATGATTTTCGATGTGTTTGGCACATTAATCACGAGGGTATTACATAAGAAATATATAGTTCTATAACTCGATATCACTCAATATAATATATTAAGGATTACGAATCTTTAATATAATGTTGTCTTTCACCATATATATATATATATATATATATATATATATATATATAAATAAATAAATTACTTGCATACTCCTCAGTTATTGAGCAAACTCAAGCTAAGGATGTTATGTGTATTTAATATACGAGGTAAGATAACTATACGTATTTTTAAAGCAAACTCAAGGTACATATTATGGTAGGTACAAGTGAATAATTTCGTTTCGATTTGTTGAGCAAACTCAAGGTCGAAGTGAAATTAGGATAAGGTATCAAGGGTTAGAAGTTGTATATAATACTTTCTATAAGGAGTTATCCATCGTTTGTGATGCTGTTGCTTGTTGAGCAAACTCAAGGTTAGAATCCTAAGACAGACGGGTTCCTAACACCCACTAGTGAAATCAAAAGACTTCTATGTTTTGTCTTAGTATTTGGAGAAATATAAATGACTAGTAGGAGCCTTATTATAAAAATGAAATAATAACATTTAACCTTTCTAATATTGTATAAACATATGTTATATAATGTTATAATAATCTACGTCAATAAATTTGTGCATTTAATATAACGGATAAAATGTTTATCAATTAAGACATATAATTGAATTGAATTGAATATTGACAAATAGAAATATAACATATACTTGATATTAAATAATTTCGTTCTTTCTTTATTTTAAGGCAAGAGTGATGCTGCTTCCTCTCAAGTGTTGTTTGGATGAAATATGACAGGAAAGAAAGAAGCGTTTATTTCAAAATAAAGAAAGGACTAGTTGAAAAATTGTTTTAGCTTGTGCCAATAAAATTAAAATAAAGATGATTGCTTGGGGCTCTGACCTAATCATAACTAGCTTTGATAAGTTTATTTATGATAGGTGGGCTTGTTATGAGTTGTAATTTGGTTTCCTTTTGCTTCTATTTCTTTATTGTACCTCTGTATTTCCCTTTAGATATAATAATAAAGAGGTAAGGGTTCTCTCCAAAACCTTGCTAAGCTTCCAAAAAAATACTTCTTACATGTTAATGTTTTCTATATACATGTTAGCACCTAATTTTACAACTACTTAACTTAAATTATACCGCCAAGTGTCTATTTGCTCGAGACCATGTATTGCTTTCTATGAATTTCGAATTCAAAAGCAATACAAGACTATGAATATTTGATCCATATACTATCACATATAAGTGTTATATAGGGATCAGTCATAGTTCGTAATTTACGATACTTCGATGAAGTTAGTTCATTCGAAACAAGCCAATAAACAGTATTTTGAGATCGAGTTTTCAATTTGATTGATTACAAAAGGATCATAGTGTGTTAAATGTAACTAAACTACAAGAAAGATCTAATAATTCGATCACTGAACTATCAATTTGATCAGTTTACCTAAAGTACAACATATTTGATGTCCTTACATGTTAAGGATGACTGAATGCACTTTTGTAAAGAGTTCGTTATGATGTTTTAGTAAGGGTTTTGTTTTGAATGGTTTGACCATTACAAAGAATAACGAATGTACAAGAGTAGATGTGATTTAAGGTACAATTAGGATGAAGAGATTAAATGGTCACTTCTGCTTTATAAAGAAACATCGTAAACGAAAATTCTAATAATAATTGATACTTATCATTGGAATAAAAAATACGATTTCTATTCCTAAATGTATTTTCATATAGAAAATTATTTTCTATGAGATTATTCTTTGAGTTCAAGATATTGGATTGAAAAATTATCTACTGTAGACTAGTTGAGGTATATGAAATAAATAATCTATATAATGTGAATCATGGACTTTCGAATTCAGTACAGTATTATAGTAATAAAAGAAATAGTGGAAGAGTCTTATGTAACACTTATTGATTACATCAAGTTATGAAACTGTTTTCATAAAATCTACCACATTGTTCATGAAATAATGACTATTTTCGGTATCGACTGAAAATAGACATACTTATATTTCAATGTCAATATTATAAATATTCTATGAAATAAAACTATAATGTGGTATTTGTTTTCACAACAAAAGTGACGCATTGGTAAATATAAGGAATGTCCCAAAGTGATATGCAAGGACATCTTACTGAAATGTTTAATATAGAAATACAAGATAGATTCCTTATGCAATGGCAATAGAAATTATCATACATGTTATGTAGCCTATGATATCATGATTTCTTTTACGTATTTGATACATAAAGAAAATATCAAATCCAAATAGATATCACTAAAGCTAGTTTGGAGTGTTCTCGTGTATCTACGACTAGAGAATTGTTTGCGAAAATATCCTTATAAAAAAGTGTTCGAACTCAAACTTTAAAAAGTGATATTGGGTATAATATGTCAATAATAAATTCAAGTTAAAAATCTTTAAGTTGGAAATTTAATGAGAGACTGTGATCGATTCAGTGAAATAGGCTATGTACATCGCCATGAATAGCCCCAAAATAAAACAATGTATATAAATGCAAAATTTATAGCAGATCTGAGGGTAATTCCAAGTATTGAGAATCTCATAACATTGTTACATGATAACAATGTTATGATATATTTCGTAACTGAACTTGGAGTTCACTAGAAGTTGAGAGACGTACTCCAAATTGTTCCACATGATAAAGGTAGTTTATCGGCATTGGAGAGAGTTGATTGATAGGGTAGTTAATTGAAACATAATAGCATACCCGTTCACTAAGGGACTGACCCAGTTGGTTTTGACGAAACAGATTGGAGAAGTTGGAATAAGATTCCATAATTGATCCCAAGTGCAAGTGAGAGAGTGATAGAGTTAGGGGTATGCCCTAGGGGAAATTATGTAATTTGTTACATATATCTAACTCAACAACCAATCATGTTCGACATAAAACTTGTTTTCTTTCTATTATATACTTAATATAATGTGTTATATTAATTAATTGATTTAATTAAAATTATTTTAATAGAAAATCCATAAATGATATGTTTGGGATAGTAGTTACAAAGTATTATAACCGTGAGTAATTAATCACAATAAAAATAAATATACCATTTTAAATATTCCTAGTCAAGATGTATCGAGACTGGATATCGATACATCCGTTGAGACTAGAGTGAACGCTCTCCAAATTTTGGGTAAAGTATTACTCGTGGATGTTGGAGGCACCAAGAGGTTACCTACTAATAGCTATGCAGTATAAGACCCGCTAATGTCCCTCAAAATCCCCGCTATAGCTCATAGCGCTCTTCGACCGCTATGCTATTTTAGTTTAGTGCTATTGAACAGTAGGTTCGTTTAAGTCCGCTATTTTCTGGTACTCCCACTAAATCAAGGCTTTTTAGCGTCCGCTTTAGCAAAATTAATATATAAAGGTTGATTAACTAATTTTCTTTTAAACCAAATTAACAAAGTTAGAGTAAAGACCTAATTATAAGGCATAAGTGCTCAACATAAGTTAGAAATCTATTATAGTCACCAAATCCAGTCTGCATAAATCATGATATTCTTTGGTATTTTTATATAATATTAAACAATATTTCTTTTTCCTACACAAATGATGTGAGAATGAGAATAAGTTAACTAAGATATTTGGTTTCATATCTATAGAAGCCTTTTGCACCACCATTATTTCCCGTTATATCCCCGCTTTATCCCCGCTATAACTTTTTTCACCTCCACCACTATAAAACCTTTAAGCGCTTTAACTTCATAGATTGATAGTTATTGGATAACTATGGAATGACCCACTCGATAGTTTTTTGTTGGTTAATATAGCTAAGGTCAAACAGAAAATATCGATGTGACAATTTTACATGGTTATCTTAACTTGATAATATTGTCGATCTTCAACATGAAAGCTTCGCTTTGATTATAGTTAAATCATGTCAGGACATCCATCAAGTAACTATAGTTGGGTTGAGTGGAAGTACTGAAAGTGAAACATTATTCAAGAGAGGATTCGTCTCCTTAGTTATATAGGGTTTGTATCACGGTCAACTCAAGTCAACTCAAAGTCGTTATCTTTAGCCAAAGCAGTTCGGTAATAATAATAATTATTATTGAACCAAGGACTTTGTGTTTAGACTACAGAGTTGAATATAAATGAAAATGAAAATTTGACCATTACCAAGTTCCATAAGTTCAAAGTGATATAGTTTTGACGAAGAGAATTAGTGTAAATAATGGTCACAACTGGGTCATGCTTAAAAACTAAAATTGGAATTTATTGAACCAAGTGTGACGACCCGACTTTCTACTCCTAGAAAATCGCGTCATCTTGAAGAAAGAAAGGGATAGAAGAAGAAAAGAAAGAGAAAGAAGAACACAAACAACATCAGAGAACTCATAGCGGAACGAATAAAATATAATAATTAACATAAAATATTACATAGTATCTCATTATATCAGAGTACACAACTTATTCAACACATATTAGACAGTTATAAACATCTGTCTAATTCATACAACTCAAGTATACAAGAGAAACAGATATAACATACACAGCGTAATCAATATATTTCTACACGTCGAAGCCTCCTGCTCCATAACTCCTCCAGAATTCGTCAAGCTAACCTGATCCACTTGACTACTCATACATAATATGAGTACCCAAGAGTTCAATAAAATAGAAAATAAACACTCGGGTCAGACAGGGGTCTGGTGTGAGTAAATGGGTTAAAGTTGCTTAACTTTAGAAAACCTTTGAAAAGAAAAGGTATCACGTAAGACTTCCCACACATAAACATGGAAAAGTTTTTACCTTACGCTAACCAAAACATTTGATAGGAAATCCAGTGATATTATAATAGTGTCTAGGGTTTTCAAGTAAATAAGAAATAGCCGAAATTGTTACATTCATTAAATTCCAGCTACTAGCCACAAAAGTGGGTAATACAAACAAAACCGTAGGGTCTCGTAGGGAAAATGGGTTTCCATCAATGGCAGGGCTACTGTGGTACCGCCCGTCATAGTACGTTGCCTAGATCAACGCACCAAGGAGTACTCCCACTCCCCTACAACACAAGGCCGGAACCATCCCTTATTGGACAGTCCCGAACAATACAACCCCGCAGTTGGCCGCGACCCAACTGCCCACACAGCCGAATAAAAAGCGACTTCTAGACAGGAGAAAATCTTGCTCTCCAGTGGGAGCTACCCACGAAGCCTTGCTGCACCTCCCCTTTTTTAGCCATTCCCGGTTGATGAGGCTTGAGGTTACGATTACCTTTAAAGAACACCTTTATCTTAGAATGTTCATCGTCCACCTGACGATGTGCTGAAAGCATTCAATCCATACAAGTTCGTTCCGGGTTCGAACGAAACCGAAGGCACTATCTCGTTGTACTCATTATTGGAATCACCCTCAGAGTCAACGACCATAGCCCTTGCACTCTGATTCACCATCTCGAATCTATAAGCACTATTCCGTCAAACTCATTACGGAATCACCCACAGAGTTATACTGACGTATAGCCCTTACACCTCGAGTCTTCACTTGCTCCACTTGGATTAACGACCTAACGTTTAATTGGAATCAGTGTGGTTTTCGGATTCCAAATATGGAAATCCGATCCCGGTCTCACCGAAACCAAACGCCATTTTAATGTCCAAGTTTTACTTAAGGGTTTAAACAATTAAACTTAAATTTCAGGATGATATGTAAACAGATAGATGAATCATATTATTACGAGAGATAATTCATATCAATATCCATCTACACAAAGCAGCATATCACATAACAAAGATATCCAATATCAACCAATATCAAACATCCAATATCAACCAATCATACAATATCAATCTCCAAATATTGATCATCCAATATCAATCAATTATCCAATATTAATCAATCAATCCATATTAATCAAGCATCCAAACATAATTGATTATTCCTTAATTAATTGGATTACCATAATCCTTCTACATTAATCAATATTCCAAATAGAATAAATTAATCATCTCTAATGATTTTCCTAATTAATCTTCCTTGATTAATTATATTAATTACATTCAAGTAATTATCCTATCCATATTCAGTAATTTACCCTTTAATTACTATCATTAATTACAAAAATTAATGATCATTCATTAATTAATTAACTATAATTAATTACATCAATTACAATTAATTAATCACATTTAAATTAATCACTTATATTAATCAACCTTGATTAATATCATTAATCACCTTTATTAAGGATCCTTATTGATTAATAATACTTTAATTAACTAAATAATTAACTTATAATTAATCAACTCATAAATCATAATCAGTAATTAACAATTTGTAATTACTTATCTTAATTAATTAACTTCTTACTTAATTAATTTCTAATTACATTAATCCTTGATTAATTAATCCAATTAATTAATCTTTAATTACTTCATTAAGTAATTATTAAACAATTAAATTAATAAATAAATCCTTAATTAATTACTTTATTAATTAATTACAATTTTAATTAATTACACTTGGTAATTAATCTTAGATTAATCTCATTTATTAATTAATTAATCACATTGATTAATTAACTAAATAACTAAGTAATTAATTCTTAATTATTTACATAAGTAATTATCTCCAATTACTTTCATTAAATAAACCTTAATTAATCTCTTAATTAATTATTTAACAAATAATTAATCACATCATTAAATAATTCTTAATTCTTTAATTAATTAGTACTTCATAATTAATTAACTTCAACAATTATATTAATCAATTCTTTAATTGATATCATTAAGTGATTAAACAATAATCACTTCTACTAATTGCTCCATGAGTAATTATCATTAATTACATCCTTAAGTAATTAACTTCCTTAATTACATTCAACAATTAATCATTAATTACTTTATTAAGTAATCACACTTAATTAATTCATAATTAAGTGATTATTTAAAATTGAATAAATAATTAACTAATTATTTAAAATTAATTAAACAATTAATTAATTAATTTCTTATATTTTAAGACCCTTAATTAATTAAGAAAACATTAATCTTAATTAAACTTTACTTATTAACAAATCATATAATCAAGTATTTTTTTATAAAAAAAATTCATAACAATACTAAATTAACCATATTTATTCTCACAATTTGATTATTTGAATAAATCAAATCTTAATATCTTAAAGACAAATTCTTTTATTTGACATACAAAATTATAGCAATAACTTATTTTGAAGATAAGAAATTTAGAAATCTAATTTGTAATTTAAAACTCTTTAATAATCTAATTTAAACATCATTCATCTTCAATATAAATTGAAATTTAGTTATTAATCATTACTTAAACTTATTTTAAAACTTTGATTCAATATTTAAATTCGAAATACTATTTTAAATTGAATTTCAAAATTAAAGATAATAACTTCCATTAAATTTTAAGTTTACAAGTTTGCTTTTGTAAACTTGGTTTATAACTCAATGCTAGATTTTTTTTTCAAACTCAAGTTTTAAATTTGCAACTAAAATATTATCACAGTACTATCAGAAAAGCACTCCTCAAAATCTCGAGTTCGAACCCTCAAAAACACGAGCGTGTCCCGAAGTAAACTCAGATCCATCAACTTCGAGTCGAACGCTATAAACCGCGAGAGCAACTTCGAGTCGTCCCTGATGAAAACTTGAGAGCAAACCCATGAAACCTTCTTCCCCAATTCCTGTCCCCAACCCCAACTGTGCACGAGACACGGTGCATATGTACCCCTGCCGCCGACCTCCATTGACCATCGCGACGACCTTCCACGGTCCCAAACCCTCACGCGAGTGCTCAGATGAACCCAGACTGTACAATAAACTCGAGAGTCAAAAACGAGCAAAAACGACACACTAAAGCAACCACCATGGCCAGAATTTCATCATTGCCGACTCTACAGTCCTCGAAATCGCCGACCATCATCACCGATGCTTCCTCAAACCCTTCGGCTCGTACTCCCACCAACGCGACCCATTCCGATCCACTACCCACGACACAGCCACCTCAACAGTGAAACCCAGACAAAAACATGCTAAAACCCTATCTTGAATCAATTCGAAAAATTCAATTATTTAAAAATTTAAATTATATTTTCCCCTAAATCCTTAATATTGAAACAAACTTCACCCGAAATATCAAAACGAGTTATTGACTAAATCTTCTACAGTTCAGGAAAATCCCAAAAGTGTTCAACCTCGAAATTCTCTTGATTCTTTAAACTAAAAATCCTGAAACTTGTATTAAAATTCATGATTTACAAACACGTATCCATTTATTCAATCTAAACTATAAATTGAATTAATTGATTTTAACATGCATTAAAGGTTTACTGTGTTTTTTCCATTTTTAAACTGTTTGTAATTTAAAAATTCAAAAACTATTGTTACAATCATCTTCAGCATCAACATACAACTTTCATTCAGTCATCAAGGGAAATATTGATGTTTTAGTGGGAGATTCAAATTTTTATTAAGTTCAGGCCTGAGAAACTATAGTTAACAGAGCGTTTGATTTTACAGTTTACCTACTTATGTGAACTTATCAACAAAACTCAGTAATACAAATTTGGAAAATTCTTATACAACCCACAAATCAAAACACAGAACATCAAATGCATTTAAATTTAAACAAGATAATCCTATTTTTAAAAATATTTACTCACATGATTTATAAGGAGAGCAGAGAACTTCATTTCCCAAGCTTGAACTATAATCCAGAAAATGCATTTGCTTGCTGTTTAAGTTGAATGCATGCTTACAGATTGTTATTAAAACTTGCTGAAGAATTTCATTTTGACATGCAGTTTGATTGCAGATTTTGGAAATGCAGACTTCCCCTTGAATTTGCAGTTGAACTTCCTTTTAGTTGCAGGTTGATATTGGTGCTTTAATTGCCGATTGAAACTTTGTTGTTGAACTTGATTATTAGAAATGCAAGATGATGTTGAGAAGAACCTTAATTTGCAGGACTTTAATTTCAGATTTGAATTCAAGCTTCAGATTTTAGAAAGTAAATTTTCTGGTTTTAGTTAAGAAAAAAAAACGAAGAAAAGTGTTATGTTTTTTTTATATTAAAATTAAAGAAAGTGAATTTTCTTAAAAGAAAGAAACACTTGTCACTTTATTACTTAATTAACTTACATGTGTTTATTAAGGAAGTTAACATGTTTACACATGTTTGAATAATTTTAATTAGTTTTTCTCTTAATTTTAAATGTTAACATAAACTAACATATTTAATTCACTTTATTAATTAATACTTACATGTGAATATAAATTTAATCCTTTTAAAGAAAATTTAGAAAACTAATTATGATATAAATGAATCTTTGTACTTGTGTTTTAAAAATCTAATACATATATACATATACATTAATAACCATTTAAAATTAAACACTTTAAAGAAATAAAACAAAACTTTATTTAAATCCTTTTTATTAACTAGCATAGTAAAAATAAACAATTATCTTATATTTTAAAAACAAATGAATTAATTTTTAAATTAACTTCTGAAAATATAAATTAAAACAAAGCTTAAAATTACAATATTTATTCATACATTTAAAATTATTAATGGATTAAAATTCAATTTCAAAACAATATCAAACTATAACATATACATACATATATGTTACAAATTTGAAAATTAATCTTTAATTTAAAACAAAAGCTCTTCTATTCACAATATATATCAATTGTACATAATATAAACAGAATAAAAAATTTAATTAGCTTTTGAAAAACCATTCTTATCAAATTTAAATAGTCAGAAAGATATTGATTATTATTAACAGATCAAATATTTATTAACCTTTAAAAGATCAAATTCACCAATTTTAAATTAAAATTATAAAGAAAATTATCAAACCAATTAAATTATTAACACAGATTATTAAATTTATATTGCCCAAAATTCCGGGTCGTTACAATCCTTCCCCCTTAAAAGAATTTCGTCCCCGAAATTTTTAAAGCAAAGGTAATTTAATAATCCAGTATAGATTTTAATTTAAATTAGCAAACATTCCTATCAACAAGTAACTATCAACCATAGCAACAAATCAAACAATTCTAACTAATTATTCTGACACAAATCAGAATAAATTTCTAATACTATCTCGAGTTTCCCAAGTATAAATCTCTGGGAGACTCGCTCTACAAAAGCTAACAAACCAACTACACAACCAAAATCCAGTGCTCAACTCATCTCTAGATCCATCAATCTGAACAGAACATCAGACTAGTCTCAAATCCAGCTCAACTTCCAACTCCAACTGAACTACAGATTCATCAACCAATGATGAATCATACACGTACTCCCTTAGAAACACGTGTTACAAAATGAATTCCAGCTATCCAAACTGTCAATTCAATCTTATCCTATTTTCAGCTCTCTTAACCAGAGAATTTTAACCATTCTGAAGTCTCCAACTTCGAATACCAAACTCCTTATCTCACATCTGTAACTCAACAGACAATCCTGGACTGCCAAACTTCTCCTGATCATCTCAATCTATGCTGATAATCCCAGAAACAACTAAACCAAAGCAAACAGTTCCTAGATCCTATTCAATAGAAAAGTCTTCCAAAATCCGTCGAAATCTAGAACTCAAGCTCTATTACTCAAGCAATAGCAAACAGAACTCGCTTCTTTTCTTCTACAGCTGATACCTCGTGTAACGATCCTGAATTTTAATTTATTTTAAATTGATAATTTAAATTATTTTTGATTTAAAATTGTGAAATTTATTGATAAATTGATTTGAAAATTATCAAAATAAAGGTCTTTAAAATAAAAATATACTTTATAAATACTAAGCATAAGTAAATAAAATAAATACGTATAGCTAAAATTTAAAACAACACATTAACTAGAATATATAAAGTAATAAAATATATATATGTAAAAAGCAAGATAATAAATATACTACAAAAATAAATAAATATACAAGACAATTTGTAAGGAAGGCAATTTAAATACTTAAGCTAAAAATTCTTGAAAGAAACCAGACAAAAGAAGAAATAAGTAAACAAATAATTGAACAAAAGCAAATAAAACAAAAAAAAGAAACAAGATAATTTATTTAAGTATAGGTATGCGACCTACAGGCAAGTAAAAGGACTTCACTTATATTCCTAAGTATGCAGGCATAAGCTGCGAGGTAAATTAGAAAATAAATAAAGTAAACAAAGATATGTATGAAAGTAAAGTAAAATATCTATGAACTGGAAAAACAAGCAAGTAAGGTGAGGGTGTAGACATAAAGTACTAAGGCATGTAATGCCATTATCTTTAGTACACAAGATATCAGCCACAGCCACCAAAGCAAGGAAAGTTTGTACCTGATATTGGAAAAAAAATGATGATAAACCCTGTAACTCATTTCTTTCCTATATACATTTCAACACATCACAAAACAACTTCATTTCAGTTTTCATTCATTTTAAACTGAGCAAAAGAAAAAAAATAAAAGAAAAACATAGGAAAGCTTCAGTTTACAACTAAAACAAAATTCAACATAACATAGCAAACCAGAGATTCAAGAGAGAGGGCTTCAGCGTGCAAACTCACTGCTTATCTCAACATAAAAGAACTCTGTCCATTTTCCAAACACTGTGAGTAACACTTGCTTAAAATTTTAAAATATGAATCTCTTGCTTATATATGTGTGAATTAGTATGTGTATCTATATATATTTGAATTCTTTGTATATCTGAAGGATGGATGAACTGTGCTATGTTCATATAGGTTCTCTGTCTTAGATCCAAAACATATGATTTAATTCAAAAATCAATTCCACTTGAACTACACACTGTTTGGATTTGGTGTTAAAAATAATATTGTTTGTTTTATTTTAAATTAAGGGTTTAAAATTTATTAGAGTTGAAACAACATGTGAATGTCTCTGAAAAATCAAATAACTGAGCCAAGCTCTTAATAAGTTAAAATTCAAGATTTTTAGTTGTCGAATTCAGATATGAATATTGGATCCTCATACTGTAATATGAATTTTAAAGCAAGCATCATGATTTTTAAGGCTTTAAATCAAGAGCACATGAGGGTTGAACGGAAATTGAAAACGTGGCAGATTCTGGTGATCTAGGGGAAAGTGAGCGTCGCGAGTGATACTGAAGGGAGCTCGTTAGGTGGGGATGTCGGAAAAAATACTCATAGTAATTCTAGTTCACCGTGGCGTTAGGGAATAGTCGAACTAGGGTTTAAGATTCAGTTTTGTTCAATGAAGATGACGCGGCAATCTCGTCTACTGTGGTGCATCGAGTTCGATCGCACCAAGGGGGATGGGTTCGTGGTTGATCGGTGAAGGTGTGGGCGAAGATTCGTGATCTCTGGGAGTCGACATTGACAGGTCGAGGTGATTTAAGTTGGTAGAGTTCTGCTCCAGTTTTGATTGAATAGCTCAATCTCGATTTTGGGTTCGTGATGAATTTTGGGTGGTTAGGATCGAAGATGAGGATGATCAGTGACATGCTGGAAGTAGCAACGTTGATCGGCGATGGTCATCGCGATTGTGCACGTATACGTGCATCTTTTCGTATCAGTGTTTTGAGTTGGTTGGGGAAGAAGTAAGGGTCTCGGGGATGGTCTCGAGAAAACGATGGTTGGACTCGAAGGAAGGTGGAGCGCGAGTAACTCGAAGTAGGGCTCGTGATTTTTGCAGTTTGTTTCGAGTCTGTTTATTCTTTTATATATATATATATTAAAACAGTTTTAACTGTAAAACCAGATCATGTTGTATTTAAAAGGATTTTTGTAAAATAGTTCTTTTGCAAATGATAAATGTTTATCCAAGTTAAATGGGCCAAAAGGTTTAAAAGTAAAGTATTTCAAAATTTATTAAGTTAAAAGTGTTTTAAATCTATATAACTTTTAATTTTAAAAAAAAAAGTTTATAAACTTAATTTTTGTAAATAATTTAATGATAATTAGTTAAGGGTTAATTTATTAATTAATTAAGGGTAATTAATTTAAAGGATAATTAAATAATTAAAGATTAATTAATTAATGATTAAAGGAAGATTTATTTATTAAGGTTGACTAATAAATAATTAAAGGATAATTAATTAATGTTTCGTAATTAATTAATATTAATTAATCAGGATTAGATAATTAGTTCATAAGTGACTAATTTAATTAGAAATAAATTTGAATTAATTTGGATTAAACGATTAATTAATCCTACTTATAAATGTTTATTGAATGCCTGACCTTACTTATGAATGATTGTATTATATGAGATGCCTTGAATTGATTGTCCTATCTGATTTGTGATATTTTGTTCTGTAGATTGTGCTATGTATAATTTATTCATCTATTTGATGATACATCTGTATATTATCTGTGAATGAGCGATAAGCGTAATAGTTATATCGCTTATCAACTATATTTCTATGTTTTAATCTGTGATGATTGAAATGATGTTGCACTAGTGAGTCAAACCCCTGGACCACACCATACACACACAAATATGGATTTCACGAGGAAATCGATTAAGTCATAAATTTTTGAAAATAGTTTTGAATTTGAATTTTTAAATTCAAATGGTTTGAAATAGATTGGGTTTAAAGTGAAAAGCTTTTGATAAAGGAATTTCAAAGATGAAATTTATTTTGAATAACTTGATTGAGTTTTGAGATTTAAATTTGAAAATAGTTTTGAATTTTAATTTATTTTAAATTGATAATTTAAATTATTTTTGATTTAAAATTGTGAAATTTATTGATAAATTGATTTGAAAATTATCAAAATAAAGGTCTTTAAAATAAAAATATACTTTATAAATACTAAGCATAAGTAAATAAAATAAACACGTATAGCTAAAATTTAAAACAACACATTAACTAGAATATATAAAGTAATAATATATATATATATGTATGTATGTATGTATGTAAAATGCAAGATAATAAATATACTACAAAAATAAATAAATATACAAGACAATTTGTAAGGAAGGCAATTTATACTTAAGCGAAAAATTCTTGAAAGCAACCAGACAAAAGAAGAAATAAGTAAACAAAATAATTGAACAAAAGCAAATAAAACAAAACAAAGAAACAAGATAAAATTTATTTAAGTATAGGTATGTGACCCGTAGGCAAGTAAAAGGACTTCACTTATATTCCTAAGTATGCAGGCATAAGCTGCCAGGTAAGTTAGAAAATAAATAAAGTAAACAAAGATATGTATGAAAGTAAAGTAAAATATCTATGAACTGGAAAAACAAGCAAGTAAGGTGAGGGTGTAGACATAAAGTACTAAGGCATGTAATGCCATTATCTTTAGTACACAAGATATCAGCCATAGCCACCAAAGCAAGGAAAGTTTGTACCTGATATTGGAAAAAAAAATGATGATAACCCCTGTAACTCATTTCTTTCCTATATACATTTCAACACATCACAAAACAACTTCATTTCAGTTTTCATTCATTTTAAACTGAGCAAAAGAAAAAAAAATAAAAGAAAAACATAGGAAAGCTTTAGTTTACAACTAAAAAAATTCAACATAACATAGCAAACCAGAGATTCAAGAGAGAGGGCTTCAGCTTGCAAACTCACTGCTTATTCAACATAAAAGAACTCTGTCCATTTTCCAAACACTGTGAGTAACACTTGATTAAAATTTTAAAATATGAATCTCTTGCTTATATATGTGTGAATTAGTATGTGTATCTATATATATTTGAATTCTTTGTATATCTGAAGGATGGATGAACTGTGCTATGTTCATATAGGTTCTCTGTCTTAGATCCAAAACATATGATTTAATTCAAAAATCAATTCCACTTGAACTACACACTGTTTGGATTTGGTGTTAAAAATAATATTGTTTGTTTGATTTTAAATTAAGGGTTTAAAATTTATTAGAGTTGAAACAACATGTGAATGTCTCTGAAAAATCAAATAACTGAGCCAAGCTCTTAATAAGTTAAAATTCAAGATTTTTAGTTGTCGAATTCAGATATGAATATTGGATCCTCATACTGTAATATGAATTTTAAAGCAAGCATCATGATTTTTAAGGCTTTAAATCAAGAGCACATGAGGGTTGAACGGAAATTGAAAACGTGGCAGATTCTGGTGATCTAGGGGAAAGTGAGCGTCGCGAGTGATACTGAAGGGAGCTCGTTAGGTGGGGATGTCGGAAAAAATACTCATAGTAATTCTAGTTCACCGTGGCGTTAGGGAATAGTCGAACTAGGGTTTAAGCTTCAGTTTTGTTCAATGAAGATGATGCGGCAATCTCGTCTACCGTGGTGCATCGAGTTCGATCGCACCAAGGGGGATGGGTTCGTGGTTGATTGGTGAAGGTGTGGGCGAAGATTCGTGATCTCTGGGAGTCGACATTGACAGGTCGAGGTGATTTAAGTTGGTAGAGTTCTGCTCCAGTTTTGATTGAATAGCTCAATCTCGATTTTGGGTTCGTGATGAATTTTGGGTGGTTAGGATCGAAGATGAGGATGATCAGTGACATGCTGGAGGTAGCAACGTTGATCGGCGATGGTCATCGCGATTGTGCACGTATACGTGCATCTTTTCGTATCAGTGTTTTGAATTGGTTGGGGAAGAAGTAAGGGTCTCGGGGATGGTCTCGAGAAAACGATGGTTGGACTCGAAGGAAGGTGGAGCGCGAGTAACTCGAAGTAGGGCTCGTGATTTTTGCAGTTTGTCTCGGGTCTGTTTATTCTTTTATATATATATATATATATATATATATATTAAAACAGTTTTAACTGTAAAACCAGATCATGTTGTATTTAAAAGGATTTTTGTAAAATAGTTCTTTTGCAAATGATAAATGTTTATCCAAGTTAAATGGGCCAAAAGGTTTAAAAGTAAAGTATTTCAAAATTTATTAAGTTAAAAGTGTTTTAAATCTATATAACTTTTATTTATTTTTTTAAAAAAGTTTATAAACTTAATTTTTGTAAATAATTTAATGATAATTAGTTAAGGGTTAATTTATTAATTAATTAAGGGTAATTAATTTAAAGGATAATTAAATAATTAAAGATTAATTAATTAATGATTAAAGGAAGATTTATTTATTAAGGTTGACTAATAAATGATTAAAGGATAATTAATTAATGTTTTGTAATTAATTAATATTAATTAATCAGGATTAGATAATTAGTTCATAAGTGATTAATTTAATTAGAAATAAATTTGAATTAATTAGGATTAAACGATTAATTAATCCTACTTATAAATGTTTATTGAATGCTTGACCTTACTTATGAATGATTGTATTATATGAGATGCCTTGAATTGATTGTCCTATCTGATTTGTGATATTTTGTTCTGTAGATTGTGCTATGTATAATTTATTCATCTATTTGATGATACATCTGTATATTATCTGTGAATGAGCGATAAGCGTAATAGTTATATCGCTTATCAACTATATTTCTATGTTTTAATCTGTGATGATTGAAATGATGTTGCACTAGTGTGTTAAACCCCTGGACCACACCATACACACACAAATATGGATTTCATGAGGAAATCGATTAAGTCACAGATTTTTGAAAATAGTTTTGAATTTGAATTTTTAAATTCAAATGGTTTGAAATAGATTGGGTTTAAAGTGAAAAGCTTTTGATAAAGGAATTTCAAAGATGAAATTTATTTTGAATAACTTGATTGAGTTTTGAGATTTAAATATTTTGATTTAAATTTGAATTCAATATTTGAAATTGAATTCTATATTCAGTATTTATGATATTAAATGGTATACCAGTTTATATGGGTTTTAAACCATTTTAAGGTGTTGTTTTTTGGGAATTTGAATTAACCCAAAGATTTTAACTTGTATAAATGAGATTGAATTTCTTCGAAAGGAAAACTACTTGTTTTCAAATAATAATAGCTTTCATTTTAAAGAAAGTATCTCCAAATTATGTTGAAAAGGGTTTCAAGTTTGAAATAGAATTGAAATGTTTTGAAAGCTATGAAATGAGTCTTTGATTCAAAGACCGAATGAGTTAATCCAACTTGAATTGAAATTGTATTTGAAAGGCTATGAATGAATCTTGGGAAATGATTTTGAAAGCTATAAGTTGAATCTTTGATTTAAAGATTCAATAAGTTAATCGAATTTTGAAAGCTATGAGTTAAATCTTTGATTTAAAGATTTAATGAGTTAATCCAATTGGAATGGAAATTGTTTTGAAGTCTATAAATTGATCTTTGTGAAATAAATCTTTTTTTGTAATATAAAGATTTGAAATGGTAATTGGTTTAAACCATTTGAAGAAAAATTTTGGGTTTTAAGTTGTGACTTAATTGAAATCCCAATATCCATATATTTTTCAAATACTGCGCTCACTATTCGGTTTAGCCGGGAGAGGACCTTTGTGTCATATATCCCATTCCGAATATGTGATATGTCGTTATGGATAGCATTTGAAGACCGGTGGTGAAGACCGGATATTTTCAAAAGCGAAAGGACAACTCATCGAATGTCTTTGCATCGACTGGTCCCCAGTATAGAGACTCCATATGTGATGGGAAGTCCGAACGTGATTAGTGAATATCCGAATTGCAAGGGCTTCTTTGGAAGTGCCTTCGGTTCTGTTCGCACCCGGAACAGACTCGTATGGTTACGTGTCTGACATTACATTTTGAGATGTAAAGCAGATTTCTTTCAAATACATTTCTGTTGGTGGCGGAGTATTTATTCTTTTAGCTTAACACCCTTCTCCAAGACGTACGAGCTCAGAGGTTATGTAGTTGAAGGTTATCAACGATATATTCCCAATTTGGTAATGTGACATGCTAAGTGTTGTTGTGTGATGATCATTGTTTGATCATTTGTGATATGATCATTTGTTTGATCATTTATCTTTGTGATCATTACTTTGATCATTTGTTGACCCAAAGCATGCTTTGAACCAAAGCGTGGCTTTGTGGACGAGACTTCGTCGGACCTCACACCCCGAAATGGTCGAAACAGGAAAGATGCGGCAAGGTTACTGGGGGTAGCGCCCCTTAGGGTATGTGCATTTCCTTCTGGATAGAGGTGGTATCATGGTATGGAGCCCAGATACTTAACCTATGTTGTTGCTGCAAATTTATTACTTTGTGGTTGTTGGTTATCGGGATCCCGGATAAAGGTTGGTTACGGCCGGGGGATGGCATACTCGTGTCAGTAGTTACCCAGTTAGGGGTTACCCGGCCTTGTGTTGGCAGAGATCCGGTTAGGTTCTCAGGGACGTCCTTCCAAAGGCGTTCTCATGTGGCAATGGGAAGTTCCTTGGCCTGACCATTTGTTGGAAATCCAATTCCCAATACGAAACCCTGTACGGTTTTAGTTGTAGAACCTGCCATTTACTTATGGTGGTCACCACTGTTTAGATGGTAGCTATAGTAGGCATAGTTCGAAATGTCTATGCTGGCTAAGATTTATATCTTTATTTTCGAAATAAATTTTTCCTACACTATGCACTAGTAATAATATCAAATGTTCTTTTTAAATGTGTATCAAGCATCTTTGACTATCATAAGGAGAAATCTCCTCCGATTCTGCGTTTGCATTGTGTGTGTGTGCTGGAGGCCTTATGGTAGTCTCATTTTAAAAAGCATTGCGAATTGATTTTAAAAAAAATCTTTTGTTGATTGTTTAAAAGATAAACTGTTTTTTTGCTCACACCAGTCCCACGACTGATCCGGAGTTTATTGTTTCTTTTCTAAACTCTGGGTGCTCATTAGTTTCTACACGAGCAGTCTAGAGTTTGGGTTTTTCAGATAGTCAGGTTTAGTAGATTATCTAGAGTTAGTTCAGTCTTTGGACCACACCAGTCTTGCTTAGCTTGGTGCATCGTTATTGGGAGTTCGAGCTATTGCTGGATTGGTTCTTGGAGTTGGGAGTTGCAGTTTTGGAGTTCTCTTTTGAAGACTATCTTAGAGTTATATTGTTCCGCTGCTAGATGTTATCTATTTTTCTTTTCCGCTGCTATTTTATTGTGTCATATCTCTGATGTATATTGATATCTATTGGATCATCTGTTGTATCAGATATTGTATCAAAGTTGTATATCAATGTATTACTCTTTTATTCCGCTGTGTTATTTACTTAATGTTGTTATAAGCTCCGGCGAATCGGATTTGAACGGTCGAATCTATGACATTCGAATACGATATGAAGTATCGATGTCGATTTTCGAGCGCGAAAAATTCGTATCGTCACACCTCGCTTCCGCTGCACAACTTTGATTCTAAAATAGATGACAGTATTGTTGATGAACACGAATACAAACTTATCCACTATCTTCGGGAAACCTTGTACATCAAATCCATAAAAGTCTGAGTGACTCCTCTGACCCAGTCACACAACCTTATAACAGAATCTAATTCAAAAGCTAGATCGGACCAATCCAAATCCCAAAAATAATTCTGAGCTGCTATACCAACTCTCCTTTCTCCAAGAACCATCCAACTATCAGGCTAACTATCAAAATTACTCCTGGAACCAAAACAATATGGAACTCAACTCCAAATGCAGACAAACTTCAGATTACATCAGTAGCTCCTACTTCCACATGAGAACCTCAGTCTCAAACAAAAGATAGCCTAAGAAAATTCCCAACTAATCGCAAGTCACTTTTGCATTCTACCTAGTTCGAATTCCAAAGAAAACTGCCCTCTTTTTACTCATTAGAACAGCTTTAAAGTTTTTCCAAACAAAGGTTAACCTTCCAAGAAAACACCACCAACTGCCCGGGCTGCTGATAGAAGAACCACCAAAGAAACAACCAACACTGTTGCTTCCAAACTCTACCTCGATGATACTGCGAAGCCAAAAGATCTCCTCGTCAGCACACCAAACACTTCGAGTAGCACTGCTACCACAGCCAACCAAAGACTTCAAATCCAAATGCTTCTCCAAAACCAAAACCATCAACAAACCACACAACGGACCTCCGAGATGGCATACAACCTCTCAAGAAACTCGAATTCCAAACCAAGCATCAACAACTCGCTTACCTTAGGGAATAACAAATGAGACCATGTCAAAATAAATAACTTATAGACCTTAGTCTCATATTCCAAAACAGCTAATCTCCTTGCTGAATATCCAAACAACTTATACACAGTCGAATCTTCCCTGCGGCAGGTAAAGATTTCTCCTCAACCACTACTAAAACTACTTCAAGAGAAAACATCTTCAGAAAATATCCAAAGATACTGCATCTCATCACGCAGCTACCAAAATATCATCACTTACTTCTACACTTCCAACAAATCCAAATACTAGAAAAATTCGCTTACCCGAGCGAAATCCAAACTTACACTTCCAAGATACACTCCGAATCTTTAAAAAGATTTCCTTTGGATATCAGAGAAATCCTTACTCCAAACTACAAATCTTACTCAAAACGGTATTAGGTCAACAGTCTCAACAAATACTTCCAACCTCAAACATATGGAACCTCTTCCATCAGTGATAGTCGTGTTACACACACAAACCACTACTCCATCTACCTCTAAAAATTTATGTCGGAAAATCCGAACAGATAACCCAACAAATTAGGTAGATATATATATATATATATAATTATATATAAAAATTACAAGTACATTCTCTCAAGAAAGACACCACTCCAGAGCCTAGGTATTCACTCAGCCTAATGCTCTGATACCAAGTGTGACGACCCGACTTTCTACTCCCAGAAAATCGCGTCATCTTGAAGAAAGAAAGGGATAGAAGAAGAAAAGAAAGAGAAAGAAGAACACAAACAACATCAGAGAACTCACAGCGGAACGAATAAAATATAATAATTAACATAAAATATTACATAGTATCTCATTATATCAGAGTATACAACTTATTCAATACATATTAGACAGTTATAAACATCTGTTTAATTCATACAACTCAAGTATACAAGAGAAACAGATATAACATACACAGCGGAATCAATATATATCTACACGTCGAAGCCTCCTGCTCCATAACTCCTCCAGAATTCGTCAAGCTAACCTGATCCACTTGACTACTCATACATAATATGAGTACCCAAGAGTTTAATAAAATAGAAAATAAACACTCGGGTCAGACAGGGGTCTGGTGTGAGTAAATGGGTTAAAGTTGCTTAACTTTAGAAAACCTTTGAAAAGAAAAGGTATCACATAAGACTTCCCACACATAAACATGGAAAAGTTTTTACCTTACGCTAACCAAAACATTTGATAGGAAATCTAGTGATATTATAATAGTGTCTAGGGTTTTCAAGTAAATAAGAAATAGCCGAAATTGTTACATTCATTAAATTCCAGCTACTAGCCACAAAAGTGGGTAATACAAACAAAACCGTAGGGTCTAGTAGGGAAAATGGGTTTCCATCAATGGCAGGGCTACTGGGGTACCGCCTGTCACAGTACGTGGCCTAGATCAACGTACCGAGGAGTACTCCCACTCCCCTGCAACATAAGGCCGGAACCATCCCTTACTGGACAGTCCCGAACAAGACAACCCCGCAGTTGGCCGCGACCCAACTGCCCACACAGCCGAATAAAAAGGGACTTCTAGACAGGGGAAAATCTTGCTCTCCAGTGGGAGCTACCCACGAAGCCTTGCTGCACCTCCCCTGTTTTAGCCATTCCCGGTTGATGAGGCTTGAGGTTACGATTACCTTTAAAGAACACCTTTATCTTAGAATGTTCATCGTCCACCTGACGATGTGCTGAAAGCATTCAATCCATACAAGTTCGTTCCGGGTTCGAACGAAACCGAAGGCACTATCTTGTTGTACTCATTAATGGAATCACCCTCAGAGTCAACGACCATAGCCCTTGCACTCTGATTCACCATCTCGAATCTATAAGCACTATTCCGTCAAACTCATTACGGAATCACCCACAGAGTTATACTGACGTATAGCCCTTACACCTCGAGTCTTCACTTGCTCCACTTGGATTAACGACCTAACGTTTGATTGGAATCGGTGTGGTTTTCGGATTCCAAATATGGAAATCTGATCCCGGTCTCACTGAAACCAAACGCCATTTTAATGTCCAAGTTGTACTTAAGGGTTTAAACAATTAAACTTAAATTTCAGGATGATATGTAAACAGATAGATGAATCATATTATTACGAGAGATAATTCATATCAATATCCATCTACACAAAGCAGCATATCACATAACAAAGATATCCAATATCAACCAATATCAACCAATATCAAACATCCAATATCAACCAATCATACAATATCAATCTCCAAATATTGATCATCCAATATCAATCAATTATCCAATATTAATCAATCAATCCATATTAAGCAAGCATCCAAACAGAATTGATTATTCCTTAATTAATTGGATTACCATAATCCTTCTACATTAATTAATATTCCAAATAGAATAAATTAATCATCTCCAATGATTTTCCTAATTAATCTTCCTTGATTAATTATATTAATTACGTTCAAGTAATTATCCTATCCATATTCAGTAATTAACCCTTTAATTACTATCATTAATTACAAAAATTAATGATCATTCATTAATTAATTAACTATAATTAATTACATCAATTACAATTAATTAATCACATTTAAATTAATCACTTATATTAATCAACCTTGATTAATATCATTAATCACCTTTATTAAGGATCCTTATTGATTAATAATACTTTAATTAACTAAATAATTAACTTATAATTAATCAACTCATAAATCATAATCAGTAATTAACAATTTGTAATTACTTATCTTAGTTAATTAACTTCTTACTTAATTAATTCCTAATTACATTAATCCTTGATTAATTAATCCAATTAATTAATCTTTAATTACTTCATTAAGTAATTATTAAACAATTAAATTAATAAATAAATCCTTAATTAATTACTTTATTAATTAGTTACAATTTTAATTAATTACACTTGGTAATTAATCTTAGATTAATCTCATTTATTAATTAATTAATCACATTGATTAATTAACTAAATAATTAAGCAATTAATTCTTAATTATTTACATAAGTAATTATCTCCAATTACTTTCATTAAATAAACCTTAATTAATCTCTTAATTAATTATTTAACAAATAATTAATCACATCATTAAATAATTCTTAATTCTTTAATTAATTAGTCACTTCATAATTAATTAACTTCAGCAATTATATTAATCAATTCTTTAATTGATATCATTAAGTGATCAAACAATAATCACTTCTACTAATTACTCCATGAGTAATTATCATTAATTACTTCCTTAAGTAATTAACTTCCTTAATTACATTCAACAATTAATCATTAATTACTTTATTAGGTAATCACACTTAATTAATTCAAAATTAAGTGATTATTTAAAATTAAATAAATAATTAACAAATTATTTAAAATTAATTAAACAATTAATTAATTAATTTCTTATATTTTAGGACCCTTAATTAATTAAGAAAACATTAATCTTAATTAAACTTTACTTATTAACAAATCATATAATCAAGTATTTTTTTTTAAAAAAAATTCATAACAATACTAAATTAACCATATTTATTCTCACAATTTGATTATTTGAATAAATCAAATCTTAATATCTTAAAGACAAATTCTTTTATTTGATATACAAAATTATAACAATAACTTATTTTGAAGATAAGAAATTTAGAAATCAAATTTGTAATTTAAAACTCTTTAATAATCTAATTTAAACTTCATTCATCTTCAATATAAATTGAAACTTAGTTATTAATCATTACTTAAACTTATTTTAAAACTTTGATTCAATATTTAAATTCAAAATACTATTTTAAATGAATTTCAAAATTAAAGATAACAACTTCCATTAAATTTTAAGTTTACAAGTTTGCTTTTATAAACTTGGTTTATAACTCAATGTTGGATTTTTTTTTCAAACTCAAGTTTTAAATTTGCAACTAAAATATTATCACAGTACTATCAGAAAAGCACTCCTCAAAATCTCGAGTTTGAACCCTCAAAAACACGAGCGTGTCCCGAAGTAAACTCAGATCCATTAACTTCGAGTCGAACGCTATAAACCGCGAGAGCAACTTCAAGTCGTCCCTGATGAAAACTTAAGAGCAAACCCATGAAACCTTCTTCCCCAATTCCTGTCCCCAACCCCAACTGTGCACGAGACATGGTGCATATGCACCCCTGCCGCCGACCTCCATTGACCATCGCGATGACCTTCCACGGTCCCAAACCGTCACGCGAGTGCTCAGATGAACCCAGATTGTACAATAAACTCGAGAGTCAAAAAGAGCAAAAACGACACACTGAAGCAACCACCATGGCCAGAATTTCATCATTGCCGTCTCCACAGTCCTCGAAATCGCCGACCATCATCACCGATGCTTCCTCAAACCCTTCGGCTCGTACTCCCACCAACGCGACTCATTCCGATCCACTACCCATGACACAGCCACCTCAACAGTGAAACCCAGACAAAAACATGCTAAAACTGTAATGACCCACAATATTTACACAACTATGATATTGTGATTTAAACAAGTATAAAATATTGAAATATATTTGTGCACACATTTGGTATGACTTAGGGGTAAATTTGTGATTTCCCAACTGTTAAAACCCTAGCCGTGAGTGAATTATAAAAAGAAAGATGTGGCCACTGTTCCATTCGACTCTCTCGTTTCAAAACAAAAACTAAAATGGCCGAAGCCCTAGAAATCAGATTGGGGAAAAAATCATCTTGCTGTATCTAATGGCGTTGGATTCGTGAGAAAAAGGGGGAAAGCTATGGCAATATCTAGGGGATTGACATCTCATATAGCTACGTGAGTGTTCTTAATCTTGATTTGGCAATAAGTCCTATCTCAGGCAGCCGTAGTTATAATTCTGCAAATAAATTTGTGTGTATGGATGCTTTGCGTGTATTGATGCTTGTTAATGGTTGTTTGATCCTTGGTTGCTTGCATATCCATATATTGATGAAGATCAAGTCTGATTATGTTCATATCTGAACCTCAGATGATATCTATTCACTATTATGTCACGATACACTGATGTAACACAATGTATTACTGCCAAAATGAATTGTTTAAGTGCACTCGTACCAGATGTATCATGTCTGACCCTGTTGATTGTCTCGACAATCTCCTGGGTTGTCTCATTCAACGAGGCTGTTCGGGATGATGTTTTTACAGGTTGCTATGCACATTTTGATGAGATGATGACTTAAGAGATGGAGTTAAAATGATTTATCACTGCATGTAGATGATATGAAGAAAGTATTTAAGTATTTCATTGTCATTTTATATGTATTGCGGAACTGAAATATGTATAATTTACTATGAACAGTGAACCATCATGTGTTAGATTGATATGTATATAAATGTGGAAAACTATTTTGTCTTATATGTAATTGCAAGTTTGAAACTGAAACACTTGGATCGTTCAGTTTTTATATATTTTCTGAAATCTGTATTTGGAGAATAACTTGTGTCGAGGCAGTATACACAAGTGTTTACACTTGTGTATATGCACAGACCTATAGATCTGCCGAGTTTTGTGATTTGAAGGATTTTTATGGATTTTGTTCGAGTTTCCTTTCAAAAGTTTTGGGAAAAATCTTTATAAACTTATTTTGATGGATTATTTCTATATTTATGCATAAGCATATATGGATCTGGAGTTTGATTTTAGTATGTAATTAACATATCTTAGAATATATATATATATTTATCTGTTTTTGGCAAGTTGAATGCCTTGAGTATGAAAAGCAAAGATGAGATTTATATATTATGGTTTTCTGAGATCCAGTTACTTATGGTTTTAAATGGGAGATTATATGGATCTGAATCCACACTTTTGAGATATGATCTTTAATCTGAGCATCTGAGATTTGATAGATATGTTTTCTTTGATATAAGATGTTTATTCTACAAAAAAAAATGAAGTTTATGGGAGATTTGGATTTATATAAGAATTTGAAATAATTTCTGAAATGAGTTTGAGAACTTACAGCCTCATGTGCTTTATATATCTGAATTGTGTGTAGTTGTTTTAACAGCATGACTTACAAGTCTGAACTATATTTATATGTTTTGGCATATCTGATGCCGTAGATCTTTGATGGAAAAAAAATGGATTTTAATGCTTTCAAATGCATTATGATTTTTGAAAAGAAATTTCTATGTTAAGTGGCTGTTGCTATTTGAATCTGAATATAACATATAGCTAATACATGTTCATGTAATAGATTCTTGAATCGTATTGTGGACTTGCCATATAAATTAATATACGTGCATGCCCTTACTTTATATTTCTGAAATGAATGAGCTCAGTTTTGAATAGTTTTGCAAAAGAAAGTTAATTAGCAAACTGTTTTGATTCTCTTATGCTATATTCATAAGATTTCTGGAAATGGATTACAAGTCCATGTATTATCTTGATACTTTTATAAAAGGAACTTGTAAGCTTCCAATTGTTTATGTTAAAAATATTTGTATGATGCAGAATGGCTTTTGTCCTTGCATCAGTGATATGTTTTCAGTTTTAAAGAAAGATAGTTGATGTAAATTCATCTTTTATGTCTGAATATAACTTGCATGAATGAGAAAGGGGAAAACTCGATGACCTCATTTTTGTATAGTTGGGTTGGTAATCCTTTGTTTATATGTACATTTATTGGTACTTTGTTGGTGCCAAGGCTTCATTGACTCTCGGATGTTGCCAGCATTGTTACTGTGTGATTTTAGGGCTCAATTTTAATTTCCTATTCATTAATACCATTGCTTGAGCTTGTGTGTTGGCGAGGCCGTGCACACCTGTATTTATATGTGTGTGTACGTGCAGCCACACCTATAATTGTGCTATAGCAAGAGTTGAATTAAATAAAGAATATCTATGACTTTTATGATATAATCTGGAATTCTGATATTTCCAGTCTGCTTGTGTATCTTTTTCTGATATTTCCAGTCTGCATGTGTATCTTTTGTGTCATATTGCAAATAATTTTCATAAAGAGGAAAATGGATTTATCTTTATATTAAAATGCTATGTGTGAATGCTTTAGCTAATTTTCTTAAACTCTGATTTAATAGCTAAAGAGATTGGTATATCTTCATATATACTAATCTATGTTTTAAGAATACACCAATATTTCTATATTGGTAATAGTGGATCCTGGTTTTGGTTTTGAAGATAGATGACCCTGTGTTTTCATTTAGCATATTTCTTTATGCCAAAAAGAAAAAACAACAAATTAGTCCATGATTTGGCCACTAGAAAAGTAGGGTCATCACATTTGGTATCAAAGCTATGTAGGTAGATAACATAGCAAAAATTTAATTTGTGTGAACTTGTTTGTATTGACTGCTTTGGTTGCATTTTTTGAATTGATTGCTTTGGATGATCTATTTGGATTACATCAATGTTAATGATGTCTATTAAAAATTTAAGTGAGCATTAATCTTTTTATGCAATGGCATTAAGTCCTCTAGTAGGCAGACTATGATGTTATGATTCATTTAAAATCTCTGAAATGATTTGTTATGGGTGAGATGGATGTTTGTTTGTGCATTTTTTTTGTTTGGGATTTTTATCCTGTATGTGAGTTTCCCAAGTTAAAATGGTTTGAGCATTTTTGTTCTAAATTATTCTGATGAAATATGGATCTAAATTATTTAAGAAATAGGCAGCAAGACAGTGATCTAGCTCATGTTTATTTTTAGATATTGAAGCATGAAACCAAATGTTCATATCATAAGTCAGAGGAGAGTTTCTGGGTTTTTGGGGGAATTTCCTTAATAAAACTCTTATCCTTATATTCATAGTAATATAATAGGATCATGATGCTTAAATTATTTTTAGGAAGACTATAGGCATGTTGCATTTCATGTAATAAGGAATATAAAAATGGAAAATATGGGGCAGGACCATAAAGTATAAAAGTAAATATATCTTTCTGAAACATGAATGAACTGGAAGTTTATGTGATTAAATTCATAAATAGAAGCTTAATAAAATAAGCAGAAACTGGCGGGGGATTTATTAAATTAATAAATCCTATGAATGAATGAAATAAGAATTAAATTGGTCATTTGGGGTTAGTCAATGATCTGCTTGCTTCAGGTGGGAGCAAGTATATGCATGGTGCAATTGCATCCTGAGGCCTTTGTGTGTCGGAATAAATAAAACAATCTGGGTGATTCCTTCACAATGCATACTTGTGTTCATTTGACAGGGGGATTTAGACCATAAAATAAAATGGGGTATGAGATTTAAATCTCTGGGTTATAAATATCTGGACAAGGATATAAATTAAACAAGGTTTAATATGATGACCTGATTGAAATACTGGGAGAAATTGGGAGAACAAAACCTGGGTTTATTTATGTAAAAATGAAGTTATGAATGATGCATGGCTTACTGGACATTTGTTAAATTGATGCATTGCTTATTGATTACTTGTTGAATGATTTCTGATGGCAAGCAATTAGTTGATGTTCTTATAGATGTCTGGTTTTCTTTTTGGAACTGAAAAAAAAATGGATACCATTATTAAGTGGTTGTTTGCTGTTTGTATTGATTGAGTATTGTTTGTATAAACTTAATTCATACGTAAGTTTATGATATTTTGCTTTGATTGCCAAGAATGGGGTCTGTTTTGAATTAAAAATTCATTTAAATAAAGACATATTATATAAGGGTATTGATCCATATTTTGATTTGCATATAGATGATATGTTTTGCATGAAGATGGTGTGTATGGCCATGGATGAATGAGCATTACATATAAAATGACTTCAATATGAATCATGAGTAGGAATGTATTTGTAAGCAACATATAACCTGATGACAAAACATATGAACTGTTACTGAATTAATATTTGTTTGGTTCTGGTTGAGTAAGCTTGGTGTATAAATATGTTTGAGACATTAGAATTGCTTTGAAAAGCAGAAAGTAAAATCTGTATTGATTCTAGAATTTACTAAACCAATTTGCCAATAGGGTTTAGTTTAAAACTGAATGTGATCAATATTATGATGAATGCAATGGCACTGTTTCATGCTCTCACTTGTACACTGCCATATTTGTGCATATTCACTTCATCCTGTGTGCACCCCTGAGTTGCACTGTATGCATGGACTTGGTCCAAACACTGTTGCATCTGAAATCTGCTGTTGCACTTGAGACTTTAGACTTGATTTTGTTGTTTGCATGTAGTGGCAGTTCCATATATATATGTCCATGTACTTGAAACTACTTGATGCTGCACACTTGTGCTTTGTCTTGATCACTTCTGCTGTTGTCATTTTGTGTTGTTGTCTTGCATTTGCCAAGTCCATGTGTAAGTTCCCATACATCCATCTGAGTTTGTTGTTTCCAGATGCACTGAGTTGCTTGAATATGTCGCTTTCTTATTTATGTTCTGTTTGTATGACAGTTGCAATTACCCTTTTGCTTGTTCATTTGATGATGAAACATGTTGATTGAAATTTGCTTGTGCACTCGAGTTGGCAAGGCAGTGCACGCGTGTATATTTATACACGTGTGTAGTGTAGCCACTCCGCAAAATTTAATGAATATTTGGGATGCTAGAACGAGTAAGAGCGAATTGTGAGGACACAATTCCAAAAAGGTGGGGTATTTGTAATGACCCACAATATTTACACAACTATGATATTGTGATTTAAACAAGTATAAAATATTGAAATATATTTGTGCACACATTTGGTATGACTTAGGGGTAAATTTGTGATTTCCCAACTGTTAAAACCCTAGCCGTGAGTGAATTATAAAAAGAAAGATGTGGCCACTATTTCATTCGACTCTCTCATATCAAAACAAAAACTAAAATGGCCGAAGCCCTAGAAATCAGATTGGGGGAAAAATCATCTTGCTGTATCGAATGGCGTTGGATTCGTGAGAAAAAGGGGGAAAGCTATGGCAATATCTAAGGGATTGACATCTCATATAGCTACGTGAGTGTTCTTAATCTTGATTTGGTAATAAGTCCTATCTCAGGCAGCCGTAGTTATATTTCTGCAAATAAATTTGTGTGTATGGATGCTTTGCGTGTATTGATGCTTGTTAATGGTTGTTTGATCCTTGGTTGCTTGCATATCCATATATTGATGAAGATCAAGTCTGATTATGTTCATATCTGAACCTCAGATGATATCTATTCACTATTATGTCACGATACACTGATGTAACACAATGTATTACTGCCAAAATGAATTGTTTAAGTGCACTCGTACCAGACATATCATGTCTGACCCTGTTGATTGTCTCGACAATCTCCTGGGGTGTCTCATTCAACGAGGCTGTTCGGGATGATGGTTTTACAGGTTGCTATGCACATTTTGATGAGATGATGACTTAAGAGATGGAGTTAAAATGATTTATCACTGCATGTAGATGATATGAAGAAAGTATTTAAGTATTTCATTGTCATTTTATATGTATTGCTGAACTGAAATATGTATAATTTACTATGAACAGTGAACCATCATGTGTTAGATTGATATGTATATAAATCTGGAAAACTGTTTTGTCTTATAAGTAATTGCAAGTTTGAAACTGAAACACTTGGATCGTTCAGTTTTTATATATTTTCTGAAATCTGTATTTGGAGAATAACTTGTGTCGAGGCAGTATACACAAGTGTTTACACTTGTGTATATGCGCAGACCTATAGATCTGCTGAGTTTTGTGATTTGAAGGATTTTTATGGATTTTGTTCGAGTTTCCTTTCAGAAGTTTTGGGGAAAATCTTTATAAACTTATTTTGATGGATTATTTCTATATTTATGCATAAGCATATATGGATCTGGAGTTTGATTTTAGTATGTAATTATCATATCTGAGAATATATATATATATATATATATATTTATCTGTTTTTGGCAAGTTGAATGCCTTGAGTATGAAAAGCAAAGATGAGATTTATATATTATGGTTTTCTGAGATCCAGTTACTTATGGTTTTAAATGGGAGATTATATGGATCTGAATCCACACTTTTGAGATATGATCTTTAATCTGAGCATCTGAGATTTGATAGATATGTTTTCTTTGATATAAAATGCTTATTCTAGAAAAGAAAAATGAAGTTTATGGGAGATTAGGATTTATATAAGAATTTGAAATAATTTCTGAAATGAGTTTGAGAACTTACAGCCTCATGTGCTTTATATATCTGAAATGTGTTTAGTTGTTTTAACAGCATGACTTTCAAGTCTGAACTATATTTATATGTTTTGGCATATCTGATGCCGTAGATCTTTGATGGAAAAAAAAGGATTTTAATGATTTAAAATGCATTATGATTTTTGAAATGAAATTTCTATGTTAAGTGGCTGTTGCTATTTGAATCTGAATATAACATATAGCTAATACATGTTCATGTAATAGATTCTTGAATCGTATTGTGGACTTGCCATATAAATTAATATACGTGCATGCCCTTACTTTATGTTTCTGAAATGAATGAGCTCAGTTTTGAATAGTTTTGCAAAAGAAAGTTAATTAGCAAACTGTTTTGATTCTCTTATGCTATATTCATAAGATTTTTGGAAATGGATTACAAGTCCATGTATTATCTTGATACTTTTATAAAAGGAACTTGTAAGCTTCCAATTGTTTATGTTAAAAATATTTGTATGATGCAGAATGGCTTTTGTCCTTGCATCAGTGATATGTTTTCAGTTTTAAAGAAAGATAGTTGATGTAAATTCATCTTTTATGTCTGAATATAACTTGCATGAATGAGAAAGAGGAAAACTAGATGACCTCATTTTTGTATAGTTGGATTGGTAATCCTTTGTTTATATGTACATTTATTGGTACTTTGTTGGTGCCAAGGCTTCATTGACTCTCGGATGTTGCCAGCATTGTTACTGTGTGATTTTAGGGCTCAATTTTAATTTCCTATTCATTAATACCATTGCTTGAGCTTGTGTGTTGGCGAGGCCGTGCACACCTGTATTTATATGTGTGTGTACGTGCAGCCACACCTATAATTGTGCTATAGCAAGAGTTGAATTAAATAAAGAATATCTATGACTTTTATGATATAATCTGGAATTTTGATATTTCCAGTCTGCTTGTGTATCTTTTTCTGATATTTCCAATCTGCATGTGTATCTTTTGTGTCATATTGCAAATAATTTTCATAAAGAGGAAAATGGATTTATCTTTATATTAAAATGCTATGTGTGAATGCTTTAGCTAATTTTCTTAAACTCTGATTTAATAGCTAAAGAGATTGGTATATCTTCATATGTACTAATCTATGTTTTAAGAATACACCAATATTTCTATATTGGTAATAGTGGATCCTGGTTTTGGTTTTGAAGATAGATGACCCTGTGTTTTCATTTAGCATATTTCTTTATGCCAAAAAGAAAAAACAACAAATTAGTCCATGATTTGGCCACTAGAAAAGTAGGGTCATCACATTTGGTACCAGAGCTATGTAGGTAGATAACATAGCAAAAATTTAATTTGTGTGAACTTGTTTGTATTGACTGCTTTGGTTGCATTTTTTGAATTGATTGCTCTCGATGATCTATTTGGATTACATCAATGTTAATGATGTCTATTAAAAATTTAAGCGAGCATTAATCTTTTTATGCAATGGCATTAAGTCCTCTGGTAGGCAGACTATGATGTTATGATTCATTTAGAATCTCTGAAATGATTTGTTATGGGTGAGATGGATTTTTGTTTGTGCATTTTTTTGTTTGGGATTTTTAACCTGTATGTGAGTTTCCCAAGTTAAAATGGTTTGAGCGTTTTTGTTCTAAATTATTCTGATGAAATATGGATCTAAATTATTTAAGAAATAGGCAGCAAGACAGTGATCTAGCTCATGTTTATTTTTAGATATTGAAGCATGAAACCAAATGTTCATATCATAAGTCAGAGGAGAGTTTCTGGGTTTTTGGGGGAATTTCCTTAATAAAACTCTTATCCTTATATTCATAGTAATATAATAGGATCATGATGCTTAAATTATTTTTAGGAAGACTATAGGCATGTTGCATTTCATGTAATAAGGAATATAAAAATGGAAAATATGGGGCCGGACCAGAAAGTATAAAAGTAAATATATCTTTCTGAAACATGAATGAAGTGGAAGTTTATGTGATTAAATTCATAAATAGAAGCTTAATAAAATAAGCAGAAACTGGAGGGGGATTTATTAAATTAATAAATCCTATGAATGAATGAAATAAGAATTAAATTGGTCATTTGGGGTTAGTCAATGATCTGCTTGCTTCAGGTGGGAGCAAGTATATGCATGGTGCAATTGCATCCTGAGGCCTTTGTGTGTTGGAATAAATAAAACAATCTGGGTGATTCCTTCACAATGCATATTTGTGTTCATTTGACAGGGGGATTTAGACCATAAAATAAAATGGGGTATGAGATTTAAATCTCTGGGTTATAAATATCTGGACAGGGATATAAATTAAACAAGGTTTAATATGATGACCTGATTGAAATACTGGGAGAAATTGGGAGAACAAAACCTGGGTTTATTTATGTAAAAATGAAGTTATGAATGATGCATGGCTTACTGAACATTTGTTAAATTGATGCATTGCTTATTGATTACTTGTTGAATGATTTCTGATGGCAAGCAATTAGTTGATGTTCTTATAGATGTCTGGTTTTCTTTTTGGAACTGAAAAAAAAATGGATACCATTATTAAGTGGTTGTTTGCTGTTTGTATTGATTGAGTATTGTTTGTATAAACTTAATTCATACGTAAGTTTATGATATTTTGCTTTGATTGCCAAGAATGGGGTCTGTTTTGAATTAAAAATTCATTTAAATAAAGACATATTATATAAGGGTATTGATCCCTATTTTGATTTGCATATAGATGATATGTTTTGCATGAAGATGGTGTGTATGGCCATGGATGAATGAGCATTACATTTAAAATGACTTCAATATGAATCATGAGTAGGAATGTATTTGTAAGCAACATATAACCTGATGACAAAACATATGAACTGATACTGAATTAATATTTGTTTGGTTCTGGTTGAGTAAGCTTGGTGTATAAATATGTTTGAGACATTAGAATTGCTTTGAAAAGCAGAAAGTAAAACCTGTATTGATTCTAGAATTTACTAAACCAATTTGCCAATAGGGTTTAGTTTAAAACTGAATGTGATCAATATTATGATGAATGCAATGGCACTGTTTCATGCTCTCACTTGTACACTGCCATATTTGTGCATATTCACTTCATCCTGTGTGCACCCCTGAGTTGTACTGTATGCATGGACTTGGTCCAAACACTGTTGCATCTGAAATCTGCTGTTGCACTTGAGACTTTAGACTTGATTTTGTTGTTTGCATGTAGTGGCAGTTCCATATATATATGTCCATGTACTTGAAACTACTTGATGCTGCACACTTGTGCTTTGTCTTGATCACTTCTGCTGTTGGCATTTTGTGTTGTTGTCTTGCATTTGCCAAGTCCATGTGTAAGTTCCCATACATCCATCTGAGTTTGTTATTTCCAGATGCACTGAGTTGCTTGAATATGTCGCTTTCTTATTTATGTTCTGTTTGTATGACAGTTGCAATTACCCTTTTGCTTGTTCATTTGATGATGAAACATGTTGATTGAAATTTGCTTGTGCACTCGAGTTGGCAAGGCAGTGCACGCGTGTATATTTATACACGTGTGTAGTGCAGCCACTCCGCAAAATTTAATGAATATTTGGGATGCTAGAACGAGTAAGAGCGAATTGTGAGGACACAATTCCAAAAAGGTGGGGTATTTGTAATGACCCACAATATTTACACAACTATGATATTGTGATTTAAACAAGTATAAAATATTGAAATATATTTGTGCACACATTTGGTATGACTTAGGGGTAAATTTGTGATTTCCCAACTGTTCAAACCCTAGCCGTGAGTGAATTATAAAAAGAAAGATGTGGCCACTGTTTCATTCGACTCTCTCATTTCAAAACAAAAACTAAAATGGCCGAAGCCCTAGAAATCAGATTGGGGGAAAAATCATCTTGCTGTATCGAATGGCGTTGGATTTGTGAGAAAAAGGGGGAAAGCTATGGCAATATCTAGGGGATTGACATCTTATATAGCTACGTGAGTGTTCTTAATCTTGATTTGGCAATAAGTCCTATCTCAGGCAGCCGTAGTTATATTTCTGCAAATAAATTTGTGTGTATGGATGCTTTGCGTGTATTGATGCTTGTTAATGGTTGTTTGATCCTTGGTTGCTTGCATATCCATATATTGATGAAGATCAAGTCTGATTATGTTCATATCTGAACCTCAAATGATATCTATTCACTATTATGTCACGATACACTGATGTAACACAATGTACTACTGCCAAAATGAATTGTTTAAGTGCACTCGTACCAGACGTATCATGTCTGACCCTGTTGATTGTCTCGACAATCTCCTGGGGTGTCTCATTCAACGAGGCTGTTCGGGATGATGGTTTTACAGGTTGCTATGCACATTTTGATGAGATGATGACTTAAGAGATGGAGTTAAAATGATTTATCACTGCATGTAGATGATATGAAGAATGTATTTAGGTATTTCATTGTCATTTTATATGTATTGCTGAACTGAAATATGTATAATTTACTATGAACAGTGAACCATCATGTGTTAGATTGATATGTATATAAATCTGGAAAACTGTTTTGTCTTATAAGTAATTGCAAGTTTGAAACTGAAACACTTGGATCGTTCAGTTTTTATATATTTTCTGAAATCTGTATTTGGTGAATAACTTGTGTCGAGGCAGTATACACAAGTGTTTACACTTGTGTATATGCGCAGACCTATAGATCTGCTGAGTTTTGTGATTTGAAGGATTTTTATGGATTTTGTTCGAGTTTCCTTTCAGAAGTTTTGGGGAAAATCTTTATAAACTTATTTTGATGGATTATTTCTATATTTATGCATAAGCATATATGGATCTGGAGTTTGATTTTAGTATGTAATTATCATATCTGAGAATATATATATATATATATATATATATATATTTATCTGTTTTTGGCAAGTTGAATGCCTTGAGTATGAAAAGAAAAGATGAGATTTATATATTATGGTTTTCTGAGATCCAGTTACTTATGGTTTTAAATGGGAGATTATATGGATCTGAATCCACACTTTTGAGATATGATCTTTAATCTGAGCATCTGAGATTTGATAGATATGTTTTCTTTGATATAAAATGTTTATTCGAGAAAAGAAAAATGAAGTTTACGGGAGATTTGGATTTATATAAGAATTTGAAATAATTTCTGAAATGAGTTTGAGAACTTACAGCCTCATGTGCTTTATATATCTGAAATGTGTTTAGTTGTTTTAACAGCATGACTTTCAAGTCTGAACTATATTTATATGTTTTGGCATATCTGATGCCGTAGATCTTTGATGGAAAAAAAAGGATTTTAATGCTTTCAAATGCATTATGATTTTTGAAATGAAATTTCTATGTTAAGTGGCTGTTGCTATTTGAATCTGAATATAACATATAGCTAATACATGTTCATGTAATAGATTCTTGAATCGTATTGTGGACTTGCCATATAAATTAATATACGTGCATGCCCTTACTTTATATTTCTGAAATGAATGAGCTCAGTTTTGAATAGTTTTGCAAAAGAAAGTTAATTAGCAAACTGTTTTGATTCTCTTATGCTATATTCATAAGATTTTTGGAAATGGATTACAAGTCCATGTATTATCTTGATACTTTTATAAAAGGAACTTGTAAGCTTCCAATTGTTTATGTTAAAAATATTTGTATGATGCAGAATGGCTTTTGTCCTTGCATCAGTGATATGTTTTCAGTTTTAAAGAAAGATAGTTGATGTAAATTCATCTTTTATGTCTGAATATAACTTGCATGAATGAGAAAGAGGAAAACTAGATGACCTCATTTTTGTATAGTTGGATTGGTAATCCTTTGTTTATATGTACATTTATTGGTACTTTGTTGGTGCCAAGGCTTCATTGACTCTCGGATGTTGCCAGCATTGTTACTGTGTGATTTTAGGGCTCAATTTTAATTTCCTATTCATTAATACCATTGCTTGAGCTTGTGTGTTGGCGAGGCCGTGCACACCTGTATTTATATGTGTGTGTACGTGCAGCCACACCTATAATTGTGCTCTAGCAAGAGTTGAATTAAATAAAGAATATCTATGACTTTTATGATACAATCTGGAATTCTGATATTTCCAGTCTGCTTGTGTATCTTTTGTGTCATATTGCAAATAATTTTCATAAAGAGGAAAATGGATTTATCTTTATATTAAAATGCTATGTGTGAATGCTTTAGCTAATTTTCTTAAACTCTGATTTAATAGCTAAAGAGATTGGTATATCTTCATATATACTAATCTATGTTTTAAGAATACACCAATATTTCTATATTGGTAATAGTGGATCCTGGTTTTGGTTTTGAAGATAGATGACCCTGTGTTTTCATTTAGCATATTTCTTTATGCCAAAAAGAAAAAACAACAAATTTGTCCATGATTTGGCCACTAGAAAAGTAGGGTCATCACATTTGGTATCAGAGCTATGTAGGTAGATAACATAGCAAAAATTTAATTTGTGTGAACTTGTTTGAATTGACTGCTTTGGTTGCATTTTTTGAATTGATTGCTTTGGGTGATCTATTTGGATTACATCAATGTTAATGATTCTATTAAAAATTTAAGTGAGCATTAATCTTTTTATGCAATGGCATTAAGTCCTCTAGTAGGCAGACTATGATGTTATGATTCATTTAAAATCTCTGAAATGATTTGTTATGGGTGAGATGGATGTTTGTTTGTGCATTTTTTTTGTTTGGGATTTTTATCCTGTATGTGAGTTTCCCAAGTTAAAATGGTTTGAGCATTTTTGTTCTAAATTATTCTGATGAAATATGGATCTAAATTATTTAAGAAATAGGCAGCAAGACAGTGATCTAGCTCATGTTTATTTTTAGATATTGAAGCATGAAACCAAATGTTCATATCATAAGTCAGAGGAGAGTTTCTGGGTTTTTGGGGGAATTTCCTTAATAAAACTCTTATCCTTATATTCATAGTAATATAATAGGATCATGATGCTTAAATTATTTTTAGGAAGACTATAGGCATGTTGCATTTCATGTAATAAGGAATATAAAAATGGAAAATATGGGGCAGGACCAGAAAGTATAAAAGTAAATATATCTTTCTGAAACATGAATGAACTGGAAGTTTATGTGATTAAATTCATAAATAGAAGCTTAATAAAATAAGCAGAAACTGGAGGGGGATTTATTAAATTAATAAATCCTATGAATGAATGAAAGAAGAATTAAATTGGTCATTTGGGGTTAGTCAATGATCTGCTTGCTTCAGGTGGGAGCAAGTATATGCATGGTGCAATTGCATCCTGAGGCCTTTGTGTGTTGGAATAAATAAAACAATCTGGGTGATTCCTTCACAATGCATACTTGTGTTCATTTGACAGGGGGATTTAGACCATAAAATAAAATGGGGTATGAGATTTAAATCTCTGGGTTATAAATATCTGGACAGGGATATAAATTAAACAAGGTTTAATATGATGACCTGATTGAAATACTGGGAGAAATTGGGAGAACAAAACCTGGGTTTATTTATGTAAAAATGAAGTTATGAATGATGCATGGCTTACTGAACATTTGTTAAATTGATGCATTGCTTATTGATTACTTGTTGAATGATTTCTGATGGCAAGCAATTAGTTGATGTTCTTATAGATGTCTGGTTTTCTTTTTGGAACTGAAAAAAAAATGGATACCATTATTAAGTGGTTGTTTGCTGTTTGTATTGATTGAGTATTGTTTGTATAAACTTAATTCATACGTAAGTTTATGATATTTTGCTTTGATTGCCAAGAATGGGGTCTGTTTTGAATTAAAAATTCATTTAAATAAAGACATATTATATAAGGGTATTGATCCCTATTTTGATTTGCATATAGATGATATGTTTTGCATGAAGATGGTGTGTATGGCCATGGATGAATGAGCATTACATTTAAAATGACTTCAATATGAATCATGAGTAGGAATGTATTTGTAAGCAACATATAACCTGATGACAAAACATATGAACTGTTACTGAATTAATATTTGTTTGGTTCTGGTTGAGTAAGCTTGGTGTATAAATATGTTTGAGACATTAGAATTGCTTTGAAAAGCAGAAAGTAAAACCTGTATTGATTCTAGAATTTACTAAACCAATTTGCCAATAGGGTTTAGTTTAAAACTGAATGTGATCAATATTATGATGAATGCAATGGCACTGTTTCATGCTCTCACTTGTACACTGCCATATTTGTGCATATTCACTTCATCCTGTGTGCACCCCTGAGTTGCACTGTATGCATGGACTTGGTCCAAACACTTGCATTTGAAATCTGCTATTGCACTTGAGACTTTAGACTTGATTTTGTTGTTTGCATGTAGTGGCAGTTCCATATATATATGTCCATGTACTTGAAACTACTTGATGCTGCACACTTGTGCTTTGTCTTGATCACTTCTGCTGTTGTCATTTTGTGTTGTTGTCTTGCATTTGCCAAGTCCATGTGTAAGTTCCCATACATCCATCTGAGTTTGTTGTTTCCAGATGCACTGAGTTGCTTGAATATGTCGCTTTCTTATTTATGTTCTGTTTGTATGACAGTTGCAATTACCCTTTTGCTTGTTCATTTGATGATGAAACATGTTGATTGAAATTTGCTTGTGCACTCGAGTTGGCAAGGCAGTGCACGCGTGTATATTTATACACGTGTGTAGTGCAGTCACTCCGCAAAATTTAATGAATATATGGGATGCTAGAACGAGTAAGAGCGAATTGTGAGGACACAATTCCAAAAAGGTGGGGTATTTGTAATGACCCACAATATTTACACAACTATGATATTGTGATTTAAACAAGTATAAAATATTGAAATATATTTGTGCATACATTTGGTATGACTTAGGGGTAAATTTGTGATTTCCCAACTGTTAAAACCCTAGCCGTGAGTGAATTATAAAAAGAAAGATGTGGCCACTGTTTCATTCGACTCTCTCATTTCAAAACAAAAACTAAAATGGCCGAAGCCCTAGAAATTAGATTGGGGGAAAAATCATCTTGCTGTATCGAATGGCGTTGGATTCGTGAGAAAAAGGGGGAAAGCTATGGCAATATCTAGGGGATTGACATCTCATATAGCTACGGAGTGTTCTTAATCTTGATTTGGCAATAAGTCCTATCTCAGGCAGCCGTAGTTATATTTCTGCAAATAAATTTGTGTGTATGGATGCTTTGCGTGTATTGATGCTTGTTAATGGTTGTTTGATCCTTGGTTGCTTGCATATCCATATATTGATGAAGATCAAGTCTGATTATGTTCATATCTGAACCTCAGATGATATCTATTCACTATTATGTCACGATACACTGATGTAACACAATGTATTACTGCCAAAATGAATTGTTTAAGTGCACTCGTACCAGACGTATCATGTCTGACCCTGTTGATTGTCTCGACAATCTCCTGGGGTGTCTCATTCAACGAGGCTGTTCGGGATGATGGTTTTACAGGTTGCTATGCACATTTTGATGAGATGATGACTTAAGAGATGGAGTTAAAATGATTTATCACTGCATGTAGATGATATGAAGAAAGTATTTAAGTATTTCATTGTCATTTTATATGTATTGCTGAACTGAAATATGTATAATTTACTATGAACAGTGAACCATCATGTGTTAGATTGATATGTATATAAATCTGGAAAACTGTTTTGTCTTATAAGTAATTGCAAGTTTGAAACTGAAACACTTGGATCGTTCAGTTTTTATATATTTTCTGAAATCTGTATTTGGAGAATAACTTGTGTCGAGGCAGTATACACAAGTGTTTACACTTGTGTATATGCGCAGACCTATAGATCTGCTGAGTTTTGTGATTTGAAGGATTTTTATGGATTTTGTTCGAGTTTCCTTTCAGAAGTTTTGGGGAAAATCTTTATAAACTTATTTTGATGGATTATTTCTATATTTATGCATAAGCATATATGGATCTGGAGTTTGATTTTAGTATGTAATTATCATATCTGAGAATATATATATATATATTTATCTGTTTTTGGCAAGTTGAATGCCTTGAGTATGAAAAGCAAAGATGAGATTTATATATTATGGTTTTCTGAGATCCAGTTACTTATGGTTTTAAATGGGAGATTATATGGATCTGAATCCACACTTTTGAGATATGTCTTTAATCTGAGCATCTGAGATTTGTTAGATATGTTTTCTTTGATATAAAATGTTTATTCTAGAAAAGAATAATGAAGTATATGGGAGATTTGGATTTATATAAGAATTTGAAATAATTTCTGAAATGAGTTTGAGAACTTACAGCCTCATGTGCTTTATATATCTGAAATGTGTTTAGTTGTTTTAACAGCATGACTTATAAGTCTGAACTATATTTATATGTTTTGGCATATCTGATGCCGTAGATCTTTGATGGAAAAAAAAAGGATTTTAATGCTTTCAAATGCATTATGATTTTTGAAATGAAATTTCTATGTTAAGTGGCTGTTGCTATTTGAATCTGAATATAACATATAGCTAATACATGTTCATGTAATATATTCTTGAATCGTATTGTGGACTTGCCATATAAATTAATATACGTGCATGCCCTTACTTTATATTTCTGAAATGGATGAGCTCAGTTTTGAATAGTTTTGCAAAAGAAAGTTAATTAGCAAACTGTTTTGATTCTCTTATGCTATATTCATAAGATTTTTGGAAATGGATTACAAGTCCATGTATTATCTTGATACTTTTATAAAAGGAACTTGTAAGCTTCCAATTGTTTATGTTAAAAATATTTGTATGATGCAGAATGGCTTTTGTCCTTGCATCAGTGATATGTTTTCAGTTTTAAAGAAAGATAGTTGATGTAAATTCATCTTTTATGTCTGAATATAACTTGCATGAATGAGAAAGAGGAAAACTAGATGACCTCATTTTTGTATAGTTGGATTGGTAATCCTTTGTTTATATGTACATTTATTGGTACTTTGTTGGTGCCAAGGCTTCATTGACTCTCGGATGTTGCCAGCATTGTTACTGTGTGATTTTAGGGCTCAATTTTAATTTCCTATTCATTAATACCATTGCTTGAGCTTGTGTGTTGGCGAGGCCGTGCACACCTATATTTATATGTGTGTGTACGTGCAGCCACACCTATAATTGTGCTATAGCAAGAGTTGAATTAAATAAAGAATATCTATGACTTTTATGATATAATCTGGAATTCTGATATTTCCAGTCTGCTTGTGTATCTTTTTCTGATATTTCCAGTCTGCTTGTGTATCTTTTTCTGATATTTCCAGTCTGCTTGTGTATCTTTTGTGTCATATTGCAAATAATTTTCATAAAGAGGAAAATGGATTTATCTTTATATTAAAATGCTATGTGTGAATGCTTTAGCTAATTTTCTTAAACTCTGATTTAATAGCTAAAGAGATTGGTATATCTTCATATATACTAATCTATGTTTTAAGAATACACCAATATTTCTATATTGGTAATAGTGGATCCTGGTTTTGGTTTTGAAGATAGATGACCCTATGTTTTCATTTAGCATATTTCTTTATGCCAAAAAGAAAAAAAAACAAATGTGACGCCCCACCTCTATACCCACGCTAGCCAAGAACACTACGGTGTAGTGCTGTCAACTAGCGCGGAGAATAAGGCTGTTGAGGAGCGACCATCCATGTAGTTTCTTATCACACGGTGGCTATAAAATGATCTTCGGAAACAAATATAGAAGTAAGCATAACATGCGAATCAATCACAGATATCCATATCACAAAGGCGGAAACAGATATGAATATATATCACATAAAAGTGTACATCAGAGTAGTGGTCTAAAAAGATCCACGATAATACAAAAGAATTGCAACGCGTGCTATACAAAAGAATACAACTATGAGTCTATATCTCAAGTGTAAACAATAAAAGCTGCTAATCTAAACAAGTAGCCAAAAGTCTGAGTAGTGAATCACTGGGGGAGGAGTCAATCAGTAGCACCTGTAACATCTCGGCCTAACCCGAGTATTATTTATAAGAAAATAATAAACTGATCAGTCTAGCTATAAATATCAGATGACATGATATAAAATAAAAGATATGGCATAAACACAAAATATCCATACTGACATACTACTATAAGTATGTAAATAATGATCAACAGGAGATCAACCGATAAGAGATAAATCAATATCACAAGAATCTTCTCAAAGATCCAAAGAAGGCATCATACCCTAAACTTGTACTCATGACAAGTCAAAGAGATAAATTCCAGAAATCACACAAGAAATCCAGAAATCATAAAAAGGGAAAGAGGCCTATCACATGACGGTCCGAAGACCATGGGGAGCTACCCCACATGTGTGAGTGGAATCACACAGATTGAGGTCAAGACTAACCAAAAAGCAGAAAGGTATGTGTGAATGGAATCACACAAGTGGTGTCTAGTCTAACCTTGCAATGAAAGAGACATCGCGCAATTGCTAGTCTAATTCATAAAGCGATCATCAAGGTCAACGAGAAGTGTCAATTACACTAAGCTAGTAAATATAGAAGTTTAGCTTCATGTCCCATAACCACTTGCTTAACTTAAATATTTACGAACAAACTGTAAATCTTCACTAATAAAATTGTCACAAGAGGTTCAATCGAACAAGTCCAAGAATTAACCGACGAAGTGAACGCAAGCGTTTCATACCACTTGTTTTACTAAGTCGTTTAATTAGATTTCTCATCCGAGTGAGGTAAAGGCTTGTATATACTAATAGATTGGAAAACGGTTTAAGAAAAGAGCTTTGTTATTAAAAATAGAGTTGAAATTGTTTGTTAAAAGAGTTTTGATATTTACTACTAGTATTGAAACCTTTATATTATAAAGTGACAAAACTCATAAGCAAGTGTAGAAACAATCAGTCACAAAGATCGCATACGGAGATGCGAATAAAATCCAAGGAAATCAGCTCAATGTTTTTCAGATAAGATCCCCTACGGAGGGGGGGGGTCCAGGGGGGTGGCAACCCCCCAAGGTGGGGGTGCGGGGGCAACGCCACCGCTTACGGGGTTAGTGAAGACAACATGAGGTCTAACGACCTAAGAGGGATAGGGTCGAGCGACCTAATGGTTGCGACCTAGGGGTCTAAGGGGCACGACCTAGTGGTCCAGCGACCTAAAGGGTATAGGTCATGCGACCTAAAATGGGTTCGCGACCTAACACTCAAACGACCTAAAGGAATTAAGGAGCCGAGCGACCTATAAGAAGCAGCGACCTAAGAAGAAACGAGGCCCAACGACCTAGGGGTTAGGTCATGCGAGTTAAGAAGGTCAGCGACCTAACAAAGACACGCGACCTAATAAAGAAACGCGGCCTAAAGGCACGCGACCTAGCGACTTAAGAGGCGAGCGACCTAAGTGTTACGGCCTAAGAGTCGAACGACCTAGCGTGGAAGCGGCCTAAAAGCCAAACGACCTAACGACCTAAGGTCATACGACCTAGAGACCTAAAGCCATACGACCTAACGACCTAAGGTCATATGACCTAGTGCAACACGCGACCTAAAAGGTACACGACCTAATGCGGCCGAGTGGTTTAAGGTCGGAGACGACCTACGACTTATAAAGGTAGACGGTTGAGCGAGCTAATGAAGTCCAGAGTCGAGCGACCTAGCGACACGGTGTGTTGAGCGACCTAACGAGGTCAATGTTGAGCGACCTAATAAGGTCCAGAGAAGGGCGACTTAAAAGAGGCGCGACCTAAAAGAGCGCGACTTAATGGGTTATATGACCCAACGACCTAAGCCACTAACTCGCGAGCGACCTAAGTCCTAGGTCGTGAGCGACCTAACTGCGAGTGAGCAAAAATGGCCAGAGTCAAAGCAGAGCGACCTAACGACCATACGACCTACGACCTAAGGTCCTGAGCGACCTAACTCCGAAAACACGAAAATGGCCAGAACGACCTAAATGCAGAAATTTCACCAAAACGCTAAAAATTGGAGTTTTTCACCAATCCAATCCAAACCAAATGCAAATGTGCATGCAAAAGTGATAGGGAATCATTCCCAACAGTCCAATATAGTTATAGACTAGATTTGTGAGATAAAAATCTCACCTTTGCTCCAAAACCCAATGAAAATGAAGAACAAAGCTTGAAGGCAAATGGAGAAGCAACCACAAGCTTGAATCCGATGTCTTCTTCTTGAATTTGGAGTTGAATGTTGGAGTTGCAATAAAACAAAGACTTTGGAGTTTTAATTTCTCATTCCATTCACCATTTTTGTTGAAGCTTTAGTGTTAGGAAATGAAATGAAGCAATGAAGAAGAAGGGGGGTGGAACTTGGGCCTAATGGGCTAAAAGTCCAAACCAAAGGCTCGAGTGAAAAAGTGGTGAAATTCCACTAACCCCAAACATATCAATGTTTATACTTAGAAGATTGCAAACGACGTTTCGAACTCAATGGAAGTGGTCTCGAGTCCTAATTTGACCGTTTGCAAAAAGTAGCTTCGGACCAAAATCCGATTAACGATAAAATATTTAAATATAAAAATCGATAAATATGCGGGTTGTTACAACAAATTAGTCCATGATTTGGCCACTAGAAAAGTAGGGTCATCACAAAAACCCTATCTTGAATCAATTCGAAAAATTCAATTATTTAAATATTTAAATTATATTTTTCCCTAAATCCTTAATATTCAAACAAACTTCACCCGAAATATCAAAACGAATTATTGACTAAATCTTCTACAGTTCATGAAAATCCCAAAAGTGTTCAACCTCGAAATTCTCTTGATTCTTTAAACTAAAAATCCTGAAACTTGTATTAAAATTCATGATTTACAAACACATATCCATTTATTCAATCTAAACTATAAATTGAATTAATTGATTTTAACATGCATTAAAGGTTTACTGTGTTTTTTCCATTTTTAAACTGTTTGTAATTTAATAATTTCAGAAACTATTGTTACAATCATCTTCAGCATCAACATACAACTTTCATTCAGTCATCAAGGGAAATATTGATGTTTTAGTGGGAGATTCAAATTTTTATTAAGTTCAGGCCTGAGAAACTATAGTTAACAGAGGGTTTGATTTTACAGTTTACCTACTTATGTGAACTTATCAACAAAACTCAGTAATACAAATTTGGAAAATTCTTATACAACCCACAAATCAAAACACAGAACATCAAATGCATTCAAATTTAAACAAGATAATCCTGTTTTTAAAAATATTTACTCACCTGATTTATAAGGAGAGCAGAGAACTTCATTTCCCAAGCTTGAACTATAATCCAGAAAATGCATTTGCTTGCTGTTTAAGTTGAATGCATGCTTACAGATTGTTATTAAAACTTGCTGAAGAATTTCACTTTGACATGCAGTTTGATTGCAGATTTTAGAAATGCAGACTTCCCCTTGAATTTGCAGTTGAACTTCCTTTTAGTTGCAGGTTGATATTGGTGCTTTAATTGCTGATTAAAACTTTGCTGTTGAACTTGATTATTAGAAATGCAAGTTGATGTTGAGAAGAACCTTAATTTGCAGGACTTTAATTTCAGATTTGAATTCAAGCTTCAGATTTTAGAAAGTAAATTTTTTGGTTTTAGTTAAGAAAAACAAACAAAGAAAAGTGTTATGTTTTTTTTTATTAAAATTAAAGAAAGTGAATTTTCTTAAAAAAAAGAGACACTTGTCACTTTATTACTTAATTAACTTACATGTGTTTATTAATGAAGTTAACATGTTTACACATGTTTGAATAATTTTAATTAGTTTTTCTCTTAATTTTAAATGTTAACATAAACTAACATATTTAATTCACTTTATTAATTAATACTTACATGTGAATATAAATTTAATCCTTTTAAAGAAAATTTTAGAAAACTAATTATGATATAAATGAATCTTTGTACTTGTGTTTTAAAAATCTAATACATATATACATATACATTAATAACCATTTAAAATTAAACACTTTAAAGAAATAAAACAAAACTTTATTTAAATCCTTTGTATTAACTAGCATATTAAAAATAAACAATTATCTTATATTTTAAAAGCAAATGAATTAATTTTTAAATTAACTTCTGAAAATATAAATTAAAACAAAGCTTAAAATTACAATATTTATTCATACATTTAAAATTATTAATGGATTAAAATTCAATTTCAAAACAATATCAAACTATAACATATACATACATATATGTTACAAATTTGAAAATTAATCTTTAATTTAAAACAAAAGCTTTTCTATACACAATATATATCAATTGTACATAATATAAACAGAATAAAATTTTTAATTAGCTTCTAAAAAACCATTCTTATCAAATTTAAATTGTCAGAAAGATATTGATTATTATTAACAAATCAAATATTTATTAACCTTGAAAAGATCAAATTCACCAATTTTAAATTAAAATTATAAAGAAAATTATCAAACCAATTAAATTATTAACACAGATTATTAAATTTATATTGCCCAAAATTCCGGGTCGTTACACCAAGAAAGCGATAAATTTAGCCAAAGTGCCACACCACCTACTAAGTGACGTATGAACAATAATGTTCGCATAGTTCAATATAATCGCTGACCAAATTTACACTTGATGAGTCATACAACTAAAATAATAAATTCTCTTTTGATCAAACAATTTAACTTAATTTATAATTATTTTAAATTAATTGAATTAATTAATATTTATGAAATATTAGTTATAAAAATTAATTATGATTGGATAAATCAATATTATTAAATAAATTGGAAATAGTTATAAATATATCAATATACGATATCGATAAGCGATTAAATCAGATTTAATTACATAATATCTTTTTTTGGACTTAAATGGATTTAAGGCCCATCACGGGGCTTATAATTTCTGTAGCAATTAGGAGGCATAAGCAACTAAAATTGGGGTTAGAAGGGTTAAATAATGGATGGCTCAAATTGAAGGAGAATGAATAAGAGATAAGATCCATACTTATCTCCTTTCGTTCCACTGTATAAGCATATCTGACCTCACATGATATTAATCTTTTTTAGCTACCACTTCAAGTCTCTACCAGCCGAAATTTTATCTCCTCCCCATCTATCAAGGGATCATCAAGTTAGCCATTATGCAACGACCCATAATTTTAGTCATTTGAATTTGAAATATTTAATTGATTTTAAATATTGAAAAACTTATTGTATAAGTTAAATAGCTTGAATTTCAAATATAGTTATTTATTTGATAATTAAATTGTTGGATTAATATTGGAATTATTTAAATAATTAAATCTTGAATTTAATTTGAATAAAGAATGATTTTTGAAAGTTGATTTAAATTCTATTTAAATAAGAATAAAGATAGTTAACTTTTAAGTTTGAATATAAAGTTATTAAAGTGATTTTGAAAAACCTTTTTTAAATTAATAAGTGAAAATAGCCTTTTGGGGCACTATCACTGATTTCAATGAAACCAATTTCATTGGATCTATAACAGTGAGTTATAGTAATCTATCGAATTTCGTGACGATTGGACGTATCGTTTGGTCGTGCGAGATCGAAACGGGTAGAAATTAATTTTAAAAATTTATATAAATAATTGGGTTTGAAAAACTATATTCTTTATATGATCAATTAAGCCTCGGGACTAGTTCCATTGCATTTAGAATAGGGTTATAACATTTAGAACACCGAGCGACATGCCTTGTTTGGGATTCGAGATTTTTGAATGCGTCAAGCTAGCTATTTTTGAATATAAAAAGGAAAATAAAATAAAAATATTTATATTTATATTTATATTCACCGTACATCTTCGCGTTTATCCTATAGCTTCAGTCACACCCCATCGCTTCATTTTTCCTCCATCCCCTTTTTAATTCGTTCCAGCGAACTAAAATGAAGGCCTACCTTTATTTCAAAAAAAAATCCAAATCAAATAAACTTCGCGTCAAAAAATTATAAAAATTAGATCTTTGATCTCATTTTGGCTTAAGCTTCAAAATAATGTGGGTATTGTTGGGTGCACCATTAATTCCTTAAGCTCGACAGTGATGTCACGTGGAAGTTTTAGGCTAGGGTTCAGATTTAGTGGCAATTAAGAAGATGTTGGTGAATCGAAGCACCGGTTCGAGTTTCTAGTGGAGCATGGAAGCTTCGGCTAAATTTTCGAAGGATACGGCGCTAAAGAGAGGTGTGTGACATCAAGCTATTGTGCTCTAATGGCCAGGGACGCTTTTTTGAGTGAAGGCAGGGTTTGCTTAGTAGTGATCATTGCAAAGCACGTCAGATGTAAAGTTCGTCGGAGGAAGCGGTACTCATTTTCGTTGTTTGGAGAAGGAGAGATTGGGTGGTGAAGGATCAGCCATGGTGCTTGCGTTTGGACTTTTGTTTTGAACATTGGGAGGGAAGGATTAGAATGTAACTAAAGTTAATTATATTATAATTTAAAAATATCAATAAATTGAAATTTAAATAACTTTTGGATATGAGGTCCAATCAAGGCGCGAATTTTTGCGTTGCGCTTCTGATGATGTAAGCTTCACAAAAGATCTAGTTTGGATGAGTTTGGAGACAGCTAAAATTTGGGATAAAATCGGATGTCGTTCAATTTTAATTCCAAACCGGAATTCCTTGGCGACAACAGAAATTTCGGTGAGTTAAACTCAGCTTTTTGGTTAATCAGAAATATTATATAGTCAATAAAAATTATTTAGTGGACGTGTGGATATTTTATTGTTGAATATTATTGACTTCTTGGATAATTTACTATTTTACTAGTTGGTTTGGATATATTCCCACCCCAGGAGAGGACGATACCCTACGATGTTCCCGTGTAAGAGCGGGTGACCATTTGTATACGATCTCATCTCGAAGCGGTTGATTTATACTATTGATTATACACTGTATTTGATGCAGGGGGACAACTTGGAGGGTTCCAACAGGATTTCTCACAGTTGATTTTATATTTCATATAATTCGATATATGATATGTTGGATGCTATATTTAATGATATGGATATAATTTGGCTTAGTTAATGCTTTAGTAACATTGGGCATTATTTTTAGTATTTTAAAATACTATAAAATAATGATTTGATTAAAAATAGAATTTAAAGTGATTTTGAAAATTATATATGTTTTAAGAATTTTGTTGAATTATTTTGAAAGAAGAAGTTTATTTTTAAAAAAAGTTTGATTTTTAGAGATTATATACTTATAAAATATTTTAAATAGAGATTTTGAACTGTGGATAAAATCTTAAAAAAAGTCCACGTTTTATAATAAAGGAGTACAATTTTAAAAGAAAGATGTAAATATAGGGTATAAATTTTTGTTAGCCATTCTATGTAAAGTCATATGTATATAATATATACAAACATTAAGATTTATTTATAAATATGGAAATTTATAAAGGTGATAATGTATAAAGTAATATTTTACATAAAAGGCGAAGATTTGTAAAATCGTATTTTATATTATAAAGGGATGGATTTATAAACGATGTTTTATAATAAAAAGGGAACCATTATCATTTAATAGATTGGAGGAATAAATCAAACGATGGATTTATTATAAGATATGGAATGTTGTTTTTGAACATAGTTGATTCTATTTTGAAAATTGAAGGTGATGGTAAATTAGGAGATGTTAAATTATATTTTATAAATAAAAAGGAATTTATAGAAGAAATTCGTAAATATGGGAGCAACGTTCAAAACAGGTTGAAATTATGTTTTGAATGGGATTTTATGAACAAGCGATATTTATAAAGTAATAGAGTTATGAATGGGGTTCATAAATAGAGAGATTTTATAAAAAGGAAGTTTTATAAAATAGAAGGAGATTCATAAAATATAGTTTTATAAATATGGGAATGATTATGATGAAAATTAATAGTGGAATTGTATCAAGAAAACATTAGTATGGTTTGACATCAAATATAGTTATTTATCAATAAAGTTTGGAAATTATTGATTATTATTTATAAAAATGATGAAGATAAATTTTTTTATAAGAAAGTTATGAAATTTTTAATTATTATTTTTAAGATGTTTTGAAGTATTATTTATTATTATATAATAATGTTTTAAAGTAAATGATTAGAATTTTATTTTTCAATGTTTTCGAGGTTTATAAAGAGGATTTTATATACATATATGGGTTTTATAAGTGGAATGTTATAACATGATTTGGAAAACATAAATGAATATTATCTACAAAATAAAAGGGTTTATAATGGTTTTAGATATTTATAAAAGAATTTTGACACCGAGTTATCAATTTATCAAGGGAGTTTTATACATAGTTTTATGGATTTATAATTGAGTTTATAAATAATTTTAGAATTGAATAAAAAGGGAATCTTCCTCAATGTTTGGTGAATATACTTATACCGTTGAGATAAGTATATGGATATTTTTCCAAGTACTGAAAATATAGGAATAGTGGGTATATCTTTGTAAAGATATTTATATACAAATATATACAAAGTGAATTAAATTAATAAAAGGATTAATTTAAGAGGCTAATGGTTGTTTATGTGCTAACTAATGTTGGTTTTTCCCTGTTAAATAAATCCCTGATTTGAATGTGTGTTGTTGATATTTAAATAACCGACTACTGAAATTGGACCCAAAACGTAACTTTGGAAATATCTAGGAGAAACACATGAGTTACATGGCACAGTCATCTCCGATGATGATGTACTATGCATATAAATCTCATTTCGCTCTCCTAGGAAAATGATAAGGAAATCCGTCCACTAACGATTAGGAGGTGATCTCCGCTCTTATCTTTGACTTTTTATTTGCTAAAAGAACTAGGGTTGAGTTTGCCAGAAATTATTGAATGTTGTTTCGAAGAGACCGGGATCGGATATGTTTTCTAAAAACCACTTCGATCGAACTCAAGCGTTGTGAAGTGAAGTCATCTTGAAGATGATGGGATTAAGACGAGCTCTCAAGTGTTTCGTTCAATCCCCAAACGAACTTGTATGGATGAATGCTAGTATTGCATGGTTGTCTGAAGGGCGGTGTTAGCATTCCAAGTGGGAAGTGCTATATAAAAGGTAAAACGTAGCCTTAAGCCTCATCAACCAGGAACGACTAAAACATGGGAGATGCAACAGAGCTAAGTGGGTCATTCCTAAGTAGGGAATGATCATCCCTATCTAGAGTCGATATTATATCTCATTTGTATGCTTTGGAAACCATTAACAGAGGGGTGATCATATTCTGCACTATCCAATAAGGGGTAAGCCGGTTCTGTGTTGATAGGGAATCCTAGTGAGGTCCTCGGTGTTATTTATCTAGAGATGCAACACGATGGGCGGTACCCCAGTAGCCCAGTCATTGTATGGAATCTATTCTCCAATACAAGCCTTTATGGTTTTAGTTGTATACCTATTACGCTGGAATTTAAATTAATGTAACAATTTTGGCTAAGATTAAAAAGCATTTGTATCTTAGGTACTATTATAATATCAGATAATTTCATATGAAATGTTTTGGTTATTGTAAGGTAAAAACCCATCCGTCTTTATATGCGGCGTGGTATAACGAGATACTTTTGATTTTCATAGGTTTTCTAGAACTTAAAAATCTAGTAGGGTGTGTTTTCTCATGCGGGTTTTCCAGATTGATTCGGATGTTATTTTATTACATGCTTAAATCAGACCGAGCATTTTTACAAATTGTTTTAGATGCATTGGAGCTCAGGAGATGAGTTGGAGGTCTGTAAGTCGTATTCACGTATATGTTTAATTTTCGTGGTTTGTTTGTGAAATCATAAGCATTTATGGGGACAGGTTGTAATAATTGTCCAAGATGATGTTTGTGATTTATTGTTGTACTCTGATGGATATATGTATATAACGGTATCTCTTTTGTAAAGATCATTGATATTATATTATATAATGTTTCGTTGCGATTGTGAGATTCTGTGTTGTTTTTAGTTTCTCTTCTTCTTCTTTTCTCTTCTTCTTTCTTCCTTCTTTTCCCCGACCAATTGGGTTTTCCGCATTCGATTGCTCGATACGCAATACAATGAACATAATAGTGCCGATTTTCGAAGGTCGAAAAATGTGGCCGTTACATACTATCTAATTGCCAGTGCTCAACGGTTCAAGGACTAGCTCTCTGTTGAATCAAAAATATTTTCAAGGGGTAAATATCAGCATTTCAATGTGTACTTCAAGACATCGGAACAGAGGTAACTTCTAATCATAATATAATTATTTACACTTAATTATAATGTTTTACATATGCATAAATTACCTATTTATTAGTTAGGTGATGATTCTGATATGCAAATGATACTATCACAAAATTGTTTGGTTATATGTATATATATTTAAAAAGTTATCATAAATAACTAAGGTCAGTACGGCTCTATAATAAAAATACAATTTTTTTATTTTATTTAATTAATATATATTATTTAAATTGATAAGTATAGTTTATAATTAATTATAACATCATACCTTGGTCAAATATGGTCACATATTTTATATGAAAAGAACTAATGGTACATAATTTTTGACAGTAATAATTTTTTTTACTATTTTTAAGTATTATTTAAATCAATTTATTATATAAATTTATTATATTGATTTAAATATATTATTTTAATTATATTTTATATTTTAGAAATAACATTATTAATAAAGACAACCCTGACAAAAATTTAAAAAAACACATTTTTTATTTTTAAATTAATTGTGAATTTGCACCCGAAATAGAAAAATAGTTTTAAAATTATTTATACATCCAAAAATTATGGAAATAGTTTTTAAAGCAAAAATATCAGTTTAGATTTACTGGAAATTTAAAATTCTAAAAAAAATAACGTAATTAATTTTTAGTTCTTATTTTAATAATTTTCGAATAGATATCTAAATAAAATATTTTTATAAATTAAAAATAAATAAATAATTATATATGTGCTGAACCGTGTGTGTGACATAGTCTTTTATGTTTATCAAAATATTTTTGAGTATTTTATTGACACATGTATATATATATATAATTTTATTATGCATATACTAGTATGTTTAAATAATTAAATGAAAAATATATTCTATTGAGATATATTGTAACAGCCCGTAAATCCGTATCCCTTTGAGCCGATAATATTCTCCAATAGTTCAACTCAAAGTGGATGGAAATACGAACCATTAGCGTTAAAGAAGAAAGAGGTAGAAGAAGAAATAGAAAATAACATCAGAATCTCACAAATGCAGCAGAATAACATATAATAGATAACAACGAATTTTATACAAAAGAACTGTAATTGTTTTATATATTACATCATCAACGTACAACATCAAACAAAAAACACAACACTGGACAATTATGATAACTTTTGTCCACATAAAGCTGAATATACAGCATCCCATACACAGTGGAAATAAGTCAGATACGTATGATACGTCTTGCCATCCAACGCATCCCTTGAGCTCCATAGCAGTCCATCCAAAATCTGTATTCTATAGTACTCGGTCTGACCCGAGAATTATAGTGAAATAACACCCGAGTCAGCCTGAAAACCAGCATGAGAAAACACACTCAATTGGATTATTAAAGATTCAAAATCCTTTGAAATCAAAGGTATCACGTAAGACCACACCACAAATAAACATGCCGGGTTTTTACCTTACGATAACCAAAACATTTTTGTCAAATCCATCCGATATTATAATAGTGTCTATTGAAAGTAAAATGGAATATAGCTGAAATGCTTGCATCTCACGTTCCAGCAATAGTTGGGCATAATAAAAACCGTACAGGCGCTTATTGGAGATTGGATTCCATACAATGACAGGGCTACTAGGGTACCGCCCGTTATAGTTCTTGGCCTCGATCAGAGTACCGAGGATCCCTCCCGATCCCCTGCAACACAACACTGGAGCTACCCCTTACTAGATAGTCCGAATAAGATCACCCCGCGGTTGGGGTCAGCAATCGCCCACACAGCCGAAATAGAAGGGGACATCTAGATAGGGATGACCTTACCCTAATTGGTTGCTAGCCACTTAGCCTTGCTGCACTTCCCTTGTTTTAGCCATTCCCGGTTGATGAGGCTTGAGGCTATACGTTACCTTTTTAGTACACATTCACATAGAATGCTCACCGTCCTCCTGACGATGGTCTGATAGTATTCATCCAAACAAGTTTCCCTAGATCTGGACAAACCGAATCACCGTCTCCATCATCTTTAGGGTATTCATTCGCAAACGTTCAAACCAGATTGAAGTGATTTTCGAGAAATTAATCCCGATCTCTTCGAAACGATCAGCGCATTGGCCAATATTGATAGTCGGTTATTTAACTATCAAATAACATCCACAAACAACCATCATGCCTTAATAATTTTCCAAATTATTTATTTCAAAATATCTTCGCAAGATATTTTCTACACTTCAACCCTTTGAAAATAGTTTTCAAATCACTTTTTCTCTCGCGGAATAAATTTCCAACCGATTATTTTATTTCCACTGAAAATGCCAAATCTTATTGAATTAAGATTTTAAAACAAGTTAAATCACTTTACCCAAAAATATACACTTAAAACATTTGAAATAAAGCTACTTAAATCACTTTATTCAAAATATTAGTCATAAAGTTCTATAAAAAATTTCCAGGTAAAAACTTCTTTTAAATAAAACTATTGTTTAAAGTACAAATACTTATAATTATCCTTAAATCATAATACTAATTTAACCTTTAAAAATAATTACTACCATAATTAATTTAATAAATTTATTTACTTTATAAATTTAAAACATCTTAAATAATAAATATTTCTCTTAAAAACATTCTTCTTTTAAAACTTCTATTTTTATACTTAAAGACCTTCTTTTAAAGATATACTTAGCTTTCCAAGAAAATAAATTTTCCATTTCAATACAACCGTCCAGTCATTTATAAATCGTTCTCGATTTATTCCCAGTTTAATTTACGTCCCAACTCGTAAATTCTTTTCCACTCTTTAAAAATAAACCACTGTTTATTTTTAAACCAATCACCCTTTCCTTATAAATTCCCACCGTGAATTTGTACTTCCAAATTTATCCACTGATAAATATTTCACTTTGTTTATAAACCCAGTTCATAATTTCCATACCCTCGGTTTCCTTTAAATCACAGTTTTCAAAACACATTATCGATTTCCCAATAGATTTTCAAAATTAACTCCATTTTAAAATAAATTCCTTTACTTACCCAAATTTATTCCAAACTCATTAAACCCATATTCACTCGTATATTTATGATTTAAAATCCTATTTTAAACTGAAATATCCATTTCATACTTTATTCCCAAAATTATCCTTTTATTTTCTTCCGACCCATTTAAGTCTTAGATTTGAAATAAATTCTTCAATCTTTAACACTATCGTTTTAAGTCCTCAAACTCCTTTATTTCCATTTATTTAAAATCTCTATTTGTCCCATACTTGGAGTTTACTAAGTAGGATTAAAATCAACCTTTTATTCTTTCCAAAATTCATTTCTTTCAATTTATCCAAATCACTATAATTCTTTTACATAAAATTTTCTCCATTATTTTTCATCAAAAATCCAATTTGTATATTTTTCGATAACATAAAATACCAAAATATATTCAGCCAAACCATAACATTCAATAATTTCAATCACCAATATAATCTATCATAGATTATCAAATAAATGATATCACAGAATATGAAATAAATTCGACAATTTTGAGGAATCCAGTTGGATCCCTCCAACCTGTTTCCCTGCATCCACAAATGTTAGCACAATATAATAATACCAATCCCACTTCGAGGGGGACATCGCGGTAAAAGGATCATCCGCTATTATGCGGGGCGCATAGGGTCCATTCGCTATATAATGCTGGAATATCAATTACTCCAATATATGTATATGCTCTTATATATAATATCACATCCAAACTGATAATAGATCATCATTTCAAGCAATTTATCCAATAATTTAAATTTAACTATTTAAATTTAAACGGTAATCCAAATGATTGAGATCAACTCGCCTTTGATTTCGTTTTACAATCCAACCCAAATCGGCTTGTCTATCCACGATTTTAGACCTTGTGCAAACATTATATAGTTTATTAATATTTGAACTAATCGAAAAATCAATTACCATTTATTAATTTTAATCAACTAATCATTTAGTTTAACTAATAATTTAATTCCGAACTAATTCTTTTTATATAAAATATTTTCAGTGACTAAAATAATTAATTTCGTTTATTAAACAAACTATCACCCTAAATACACATTTTTAAAATAACCAGTATATTGAAAATGTATATACCTACATTTATTTTCGTTTTGCTACCTTATATATATATATTTCTCCGACTAAGGGAAAGTTTTCAGTTTAAACCTCATATATTTTTAATTTCTTCCATCTATAGAAAATGTTTAATTAAATTAAATAAAAAAGCTACCTCGCTGTCACTGCCGAACGACCCTCTACCTTCAGTTGAACATCGTAGCTTCCCGCTCGAGAACCACCCCTTTGTCAAAGCTATCGATCGCCGAACCCCTCCCTAAGCTCCATCGCAGTCACTGTCAAACGCGTGCGAGCACCCGATTCCCTCCTCCACATCGCCAAGCGACTGCCACGCATCAGTGCGGCTTCATCTACTGCCTCGCGCTTGCGTAAGCGATCCTCCTCTCATCGAGGAACTCTGAATCGATTCCCCAATTTCTCCTAGCTCGCTTGCACTACACTAGGGTTCGCATCGATTGGTATGAAGAAGGCTTCAATCTCGTATGGAAAGATTTCAAGGATCAGCTTCGATTTGAACGACCTTATTTATCTCTGCCCTTTTTTTTTAAGATTTCGGTTTTGTTTTTGAAGATGAGCAAAAAGAAGGGTTTTATCATTCAACAAAGAATTGGATTTTGGAAACAGAAGTTAGGAGGAGACGCGTGTTATACCAGGGAAAACACGTGTTGTAAACTGCCTTGCGTGTCTGCATAGGCTTGCTATAGTGGTTGAGAAACGAAAGCAAAAAGCACATGGGAAATATATTTAAATTTGAATTTAAATCGACTTCAATTCGAAGCTTAATTTTTTTACATCCTATCGATGCGTGCCGCCAGGCCTTTATAATATTATACCCTCATTCCGAACGCAATGGGAAAGGTTCCGAGTCCTAACTCGATGGTATGGAGAAGATAGCTTTTTGGACTCAATTATTATATTGAATTTTCGATATAGATTTCAACATCTTTATATATCGTACAGCCACACGGTAATTCTAAACGCTACAAAAATTTAAATCCGATAATAATACTATAATACAAATCCAATGGAACTGGTTTTGTCGAATTCCGAGATTGTGCCTCGGAAGGTTATTTTTAAATGTCAATTTAAACGATATATTTTCAAAACTGAACAAATCACCCTTGAAATTCAATTTTAACACTTCTACTTTCTTCAGTATCATCAACATAAATTTTATAAGCCATTGAAATATTTTTATCTAGTATAGAATTCCCAATTCAGCCATTTTCCCAATTTCCAATTATTAAATTCAATATTTAAATTATCCAATAAATAGCGTTATTTGAAATTCAAGTTAAACATTAACTTTTTAAATATTTAAAATCAATTAAATATCCCAATTTCAAATATCTAGTATTCCAGGTCGTCACATTCCTCCCCCCTTAAAAGAATTTCGTCTCTGAAATTACTGCCTAGGAAGAATGATCCACAACCTGTTAACTATTCCCCAATCCAAATAGTTTTTAACAACTTCCAAAAACCAAATAGTTTTAACAACACCCAAAAAATCTTTTATTAAAGACACATTATCACCCTTACTAACTTTCCAAACTCTTCCATAGTTTCCCAATCAACATTACTTACTCAACCATTCAAATTATAATTCAAAACCAAATTTTAAATTATCAAAATTTTTCCAACTCTCTAAATTTTCAAAAAATTTCGCCAGTGTCTCCTATGCATGGCTAGATAGGTACGACTACAAAGTGCCTCTTCGGTCCCTGAAATTTCAAAAGAAAACAAAAGCCAAGTGGCTAAATCAGAAAACCATCAAATTTTGTATGATAAATTAAATACATACCTTTTTGTCGGGCAATTCAAATTTTATCTTCTAAAATAAAAAACATCAATTTCCTTTTGCTTTTAAAACACATGTATATCCTACTTAGCAATAATGTCCAATCACAAAATCCAAAATTATTTTATTCACTTTCTTTCCAAAATTTTCAATATCTATTTCATTCAAGTCCGTACGATGTACACATATCATCCATACGCAATACCAAATCTGATCGCTCATTCGATCACACAATTTCACTTCTAAACTTGTATCGTCCACCCGACTTCCTAGTGCGGACTCAGATCTGGTTTCTTGATCAGAAACCGTCATTATCCTTGCATATTCCTAAACTATGATAGAGAATTTCAGAACCAATCAAAAATCCATACCAGAGTTCGCCGTAAAAAATCGAGTGAAAAAACCAACTCGGATCGATATAAATATCTGGAAATTCTGTGCTCGAATCTAGATCAAATCGTTATGCGAATAAAATAATATGCGTACATCCTACGTATTTATCTCAATTGATTATTAACTATACCAATCCTCTTTTCTTCAATTTATTTTGATTTCTATTCACTTATTTACAATCTCATTTCACACTTTACTTAATCTTCAGTCATTAACTAACTCAATATATTTTCCCAGTACATAATTTTACTTAAGAATTTCACCATCCATTTCTTAAGTTCGATATAAATATCTTACACACTTAAATATTTATTTCACTTCACCACATAGTTTATATCTGATTCTATTCAAATTGGATCTCCAATTTCCATATAGTTCATTTTACCTTTCATTTTTAAATATTGAATTCAATTCATCTTAATATTCAATTTCCATTCATTTGCTTACCATTTAAATCAATTAATTTACTTACTAATTTTAATATCAATACTTTGTTTTACTTAGTCCAACTTGACTAATTTCCCATTTCACACAATTCAATTTAAATTCCAATATTCAGTTTTAATTCCATTTATTTACCAATTAAATTAGTTTGTTCATTCACACATCTATGTTTCCAACTTAATAAATTTTATTTCAATGCCCATTTTACTTAGTCTACTTAGACTTTTACTTTAAGATTTACTTTATTTAACTTAATTAAATTACATTCCATTTCCATTCAAATTTTTAACTTTCATAAGTTTTCCACTTATTTAAATTCCACAAGCATTTCAAATAAGATTCCAGAGTCTTTTAAACAATTATCAACATTCCAAAAATCATTTCTGAAATCAATTATATATGCATAATTCATTTTCATATCAAATTATCCTTTGAATTTTAAAACCAAACCTAGTTTTGCAAACAACTCCAATTTAAAACATTTTGGTAGCAATTCCTCTCTTGGAAACTCGAAAATGAACACCGATGATGCTGCGGTCATCACCGAAGTTATTTTCTAGCGACCGAAGTGAGTTCAGTACTTTTACCCATTTAAAAACATTTCCAAATATTTATAATTCTAAATCTCACCATTTTTCAAATCCAATTCAAAAATATTTTCGGAATAATATCACTATTATTCCTCCAAAGTCTTTGAAAATTATTTTTAAACTCAAAGGAAATTAATTTTTCAAATTCCAAACCTTTCAACTCATATTCAAATATTACTCTGGAATTTCATTTCATTTCCAATTATAAACCACATTTTTAATTCACATTTATGAATTCCATTTCGTATATGAATTTATTTCTTAGCTTTTAGTTATGATTTCAATTTCTTATTCAATTCCACACAACAATGATAATAATTAAATATTATCACTTCCTAACAACCAAGTAACCATATATATACACTTATAATTATTTTCAAATATTATTTATTTTATATATAAAATAATTTGGGTAAAATTATTTCATCTACCCTATTTAAAACAATATTGTGTCGGTTTTTCTAGTTTAAGAGTTTAGAAATCCCTATTGATATAGTTGTCCAGACTGTATCGACCAGAATTCATAAATACTCAACCGATAAGTCAACACACAATATATATATTCACTAACGAATACGCGCTCATATCAATTATTACACTCAAGCTCATTCTAGAGTACTATTGACACTATTTCTAATGAGTAATCTCCACCAGAGCCAACGTTCTCGCTTAACCTTCAGCTCTGATACCAACTGTAATAGCCCGCAAATCCGTATCCCTTTGAGCCGACAATATTCTCCAACAGTTCAACTCAAAGTTGACGGAAATGCAAACCATTAGGGTTAAAGAAGAAATAGAAAACAACATCAGAGTCTCACAAACGCGGTGGAATAACATATAATAGATAACAACAGATTTTTTATACAAAAGAACTGTAACAGTTTTATATATTGCATCATCAGAGTACAACATCAAACAAAAACACAATATTGGACAATTATGATAACTTGTCCACACAAAGCTGAATATACAGCACACCAAACACGGTGGAAATAAGTCAGATACGTATGGTACGTCTCGCCATCCGTGCATCCCTTGAGCTCCATAGCAGTCCATCCAGAATCTGTATTCTATAATACTCGGTCTGACCTGAGCATTATAGTGAACTAACACCCGAGTCAGTCTGGAAATCCAGCATGAGAAAACATACTCAATTGGATAATTAAAGATTTCAAAATCCTTTGAAATCAAAGGTATCTCGTAAGACCACGCCACAAACAAACATGCTGGGTTTTTATCTTACGATAACCAAAACAATTTTATCAAATCCATCTGATATTATAATAGTGTCTATTGAAAGTAAAATAGAATCTAGCTGAAATGCTCGCATCTAACGTTCCGGCAATAGTTGGGCATAATCAAAACCGTACAGGCGCTTATTGGGGATTGGATTCCATACAATGGCAGGACTACTGGGGTATTGCCCGTCACAGTACCTGGCCTAGATCAGAGTACCGATGATCCCTCCTGATTCCCTACAACACAAGATCAGAGATATCCTTTACTAGATAGTCCGAATAAGATCACCCCACGGTTGGGATCAGCAACCGTCCACACAACCGAAATAAAAAGGGACATCTAGACAAGGATGACCCTACACTAATTGGTTGCTAGCCACTTAGCCTTGCTGCACCCCCCATGTTTTAGCCGTTCCTGGTTGATGAGGCTTGAGCCTATGCATTACCTTTTTAGCACATATTCACTTAGAACGCTCACCGTCCTCCTGACGATGGTCTGATAGCACTCATCCATAAAGTTGCTTTAGGTTTGGACAAACCGAATCACCGTCTTCATCATATTTACGGTATTCAATTGCAAACGTTCAAACCGGATCGAAGTGGTTTTCGAGAAATTAATCCCGTTCCCGATCTCTTCGAAATGATCAGCGCATTGGCCAATATTGATAGTCGGTTACTTACCTATCAAATAACATCCATAAACAACCATTAGGCCTTAATAATTTTCCAAGTAAAAACTTCATCCAAAAACTATTTTTAAATAAAACTATTTTATAAAGTATAAATACTTATAATTATCCTTAAATCATAATGCTAATTTAACCTTTAAAAATAATTACTACCATAATTAATTTAATAAATATATTTTTTTATAAATTTAAAACATCTTAAATAATAAATATTTCTCTAAAAAACGTTCTTCTTTTAAAACTTCTATTTTTATATTTAAAGACCTTCTTTTAAAGATATACTCAACTTTCCAGGAAAATACACTTTCCATCCCAATACAACCGTCTAGACATTTATAAATCCTTCTCGATTTATTCCCGGTCTAATTTATGTCCCAACCCGTAAATTCTTTTCCACTTTTTAAAAATAAACCACTATGTATTTCTAAACCAATCACCCTTTCCTTATAAATTCCCACCGTGAATTTATACTTCCAAATTTATCCACTGATAAATATTTCACTTTGTTTATGAACCCAGTTTATAATTTCCATACGCTCATTTTCTTTTAAATCACAGTTTTCAAAACACTTAATCGATTTCCCAATAGATTTTCAAAATTAACTCCATTTTAAAATAAATTCCTTTAATTACACAAATTTATTCCAAACTCATTAATTCTATATTCACTTCTTTTGTTTATGATTTAAAATCCTATTTTAAACTGAAATATCCATTTCATACTTTATTCCCAAAATTCTCCTTTTATTTTCTTCTGACCCATTTAAGTCTTAGATTTGAAAATAAATTCTTCAACCTTTAACACTATCGTTTTAAGTCCTCAAACTCCTCTATTTCCATTTATTTAAAATCTCTATTTGTCCCATACTCGGAATTTATTTAGTAGGATTAAAATCAACCTTTTATTCTTTCCAAAATTCATTCTTTCAATTTATCCAAAATCACTATAATTCTTTTACTTAAAATTTTATCCTTTATTTTTCTTCAAAAATCAAATTCTTATATTTTCCGATATCATAAAATACCAAAATATATTCAGCGAAACCATAACATTCAATAATTTCAATTACCAATATAATCTATCACAGATTATCAAAAAAATCATATCATAGAATATGAAATAAATTCGACAATTTTGAGGAATCCAGTTGGTCCCTCCAACATGTTTCCCTGCATCCACAGATGTTAGCAAAATATAATAATACCAATCCTACTTCAAG